>OX421379.1:0-9634534 GCA_949126905.1 Amorpha juglandis | reverse complement strand
AACGACGATTTAATCGATAGTATTATCGATAGCCGTTTTAAAGTTCTTAAAAGTGGCAACAGTCAATTCATACAATTACCACATTATGAATAGAACTGGAACAATCGCTTAGATAATAATATTGGTTGCGTAAGCGGATAATGTATATTCTCGTTATTCATGTACAAAGTTCTGGGATTTACGATAAATTCATTCGTGAAATCTCTATTATTTGTAACACTGATTAGATTTAGACGCATTATTAAAGTGATCTATTATCGTTTACATATACATCTTTGAGGGCTTTGAGTACCGAAAATAGATCAAATGAAATGTAGACTCGACCCTTGTATAAAGAAACATACATATGATTACATATCAGGTATTTAAATATTATGGATGCAATTTATTTTTAACCTTTAACAAAAAGCGGGTGGTATAAGTTTAATACCTTTGTCCTTACCTTTGTCTTTACCTTTATCCCTCCTCCCTTTTTAATTCAGGTTTAATCGAGATGGCTCTTGAGAGTTATGATAGAAGGGAATCTGTTCAGCCATAAAGCAGTGACTAATGGCAAAAAAAATTATAAAAGGGAAGCCGACGTTAATTAATTAAAGACAATTACACTATATTTTACCAATGTTTGCTACGGATTGCTATAAATATTATCAATGAAGCTAGTTATTTTCCGCTTAATTACTTCAATAATATGCATAATCATTAAATAGGGCACAGTAAATGTATAAGAATAATTTAATGTTCAATGTAACATTTTATTTCTCACAAGTTTAAAAAAGGAATCGTGTATGGAACTACGTCACTGGGATGAAGAAATAATGGATTCTTCATCATGTGGCCGTCGGGGGATTATAACGGTTAGTTCATAAACTGTTATTTTTTGATAAGAAAAGTTTTATTACACTTAACATACATTTAAAATTACGTAAGCTAATTACAATTTCCGAGCGGCAGCTGTCGAATACACGTTATGCAGATATTGTTATCAACCATATCGGTTTATCGATGTAAGATAGTAAATATTTCTTAAAATGTAACAGAAAGGTGTTACATTCAACTTATGGTCTGATAGCGTTGATACTAGCTTTGAATGGTTCGAATAAATTGAAAACTAAGTGTTACTGTGACCTTATGACTATGTCAGATTGCTTAAGTTAAACTGTATTGCTTCAAATAAATGTTTTTATAACATATTAGCTGTAATGCTAATAATGCTTTGTAATGCCACGTAAAGGAAAATGTGTGTGGCAAAATTTATAGAACAAAGTACACAGTTTTTTTTTAAACGTATGCAAGACAACTCACTAAAATTTCATCACAATTGGATAAATTGCAACGCATTGAGGATAAACATACAAAGAAACATTCATTTTGTTTATATAGACATATAAAATCAAATTTAGACCATGTAATTTAAAATTACAAACCTTTACAAAGACATGCCAGTAATTATGATATAAAAATAAAGCCTTTACTAAAATCATTATATTATATCCGAAGATGTAGGCAGAGGTGCAACTATTGTATCAAGAGTTCACAAACTTATTTCCACCACATGATGTGCGATTCCATATCCAGCACAAATTCGAATCCCAAGCAACTCATGTGGCATTTTCAAATCAAAAACTTAAACACAAATTAAGATTGATTGATTGGATTTGATACTAGGTTTCTCAGTCTACGTACCTACGTACACTATCACTAGACTAATGACACGATAAAAAATAAATAGAACACAATATTCTGTTCACACCGCGAACTAAGTCCATAGATCCTCATTTGAATTGTAAAATGGGCGGACCGTTGGTTCCAGTGACGGTTGACCCTCGACCCATGCTTCCACCGAAGCTTGAAGATTGTAACTGCTACTTCTGAACACATGTTAATCACAACCTTATTCCTCTTTACGAAATAACAGTTCTTCCACAGATTTATGCTGTCGCGTGAATATAAACTTTTCCGCAAAAAAAAATTCTTACAAGGAAATTGCAATTGACTACGGTATTGAGAATTATCTGATTATTGTAATTCCTTCGATAAAGTATCGTTCTGGGCTTACTTTAGAACTCACTAGAACTGTTTTTTATTAATATGTTACTCTCTAATAATATTACAAATTTATAAGTTTGGATGTTGTGGGTTTGTGAATTTGGTTTTTTGATAATCAAGCACGCCTTAAATGCTAAACGGATTAGGATGAAATTTGACACACAAGTAGATCTTGACTTGGATTGAGACATAGGCTCCTTTTTATCCCGGGAATTACACGCGGGAGGAGCCGCGAATACACAGTAATAGGAAATATTTTTTTAATATTCAAACTAAAAATATTTAATATGATTTCTAATCCAATAATTTACTCTATATTAGTAGAAATACCTCACGCGTCATAATATCTAATTATGGCATCACGGCGGTCGTGTTTATGGGCTAGTTATGGAGGAAATGTGTGTCAGTTCCGTATTAAAAAATTTACTCCTCCATGCCGCTCCCATTTGATATGACGTAACAGCAAACATTAAATAAACGACTTACGTTCACAGTTTACACTGAAATGCATTATAGTGGTTATTTAAAAATCACATATGCTATGCAATTAATCATTCAAGTCAAGTGTAGAGCATGAAGCATCCTGACTCAGTTCAATTAAAAAGAGCATAACAAATAAAGTTAAGAGGCGCGCCGGGTCTTATTTCTTTAATAAGTAATGAATCACGATGTGAGAAAAGAAGCAATTACGCTCATTATTAGGCCACACATGAGTCACGCCGGAAAGGAATCGTGGATACTGCGCGCGCGGATTATAAATTGTTGGAGCATCAGGTTTGATTATGATTAGTTATTGTAGTCTTATGAGTAGACAATAGTTTTATTTGTCAGGATTACCATAAAATAGTTATAAAATACTTTTAGTCACTTCAAGAAAAATCATATTATGTCCTAACACTTATCAGTTATTTTTACTCTTGACTATACTAAAGAACTATGAAATTGATGCAATTGAATCAGTAAAAGTGTAGGGAATTTAATATAATATATTTAACAAAACAAAGTAGATATTTAATTATATATTGTATAAACTAAGCATAATTGTTTTTGATTTAAAAAGCAATATTAAATTTATTCCTACCAAAAGAATATGATAATTGATATAGTAGGTAAAAAAAATATTTCATAGATTTACGATAACGCTATTAAAATCTTCCATATAAATTATCTCAAAGTAAAATTAAAAAATAAACAGCTACAAAAATAAAATCAGGGGTACTATAAAGCGGTTGCTAGACTTTTATCTTAACTCATTTACATTTATGACCGTTTACAAATAGTATTAAAAGCGACTAATTGTTTACTTATGATAACAACTTTGAATAAGATTTAAATTCTCCCATTTAGTTCACAAAGCTTTTAAAGTTAAATTAAAGAGCAGATTGTATTTCTCTACTTTATTTAATTAATATGTTAAAAAATAAAATCGCTTTTCTAGGAAGGTGTAAGAAGGACAAGTTATAGTATTATTTAGTCGAGTAAATGGTATTTACTTTTTGCTATACATGGAGGTAACAGTAATTTGGTATTAGATGCAAAACAAGGTGTTACCGTATATATAAAGATATGTGGCTTTACCAAGAAAAAGTCGACCTCACTTGTGCCGATATCATAATGCTAATACCGAAATTCTCAACTTTGAAAACTGTAAACTTTCTTTTTTCTTTATGCCAGGGTCTACCTTCTCATACCATAGATTTGATGGTATTACTTCGGGCGATACGTTATCTGACCACACTACCCACGATAGCAACCATGATATATCATAAAATATACTATTATGTTTTTATATCTGAGCATGGTAAAGTGAATACATGCACCTAATGGTAATCACATACTACAGTGTAGTCCCAATATAGTCCCGACCGACCACCGGCGAAATTGTGTCGATTGTCGATGCCGGGCTAATGTAAATTGCTATCGAAATTTGAATTAAATACATTAATTACATCACTGTGGAATTGTTGTTAGTTTGTCATTGTACTTACCTGTTTAAATTCGGTGTAACCTGTCAGATTACGGGGTATTTGATTTGGAATTAAAGTTAAGCTTTAATTGTCGAAAGGAAATTTACCCTACGAATAACTAAAATCTCAGTCGTTGGTAGAGTGAATAGTAGCGCGTGGAACGGATATGAAAAGGGCTGGATGTACAAACACACAGTTCTAATCACAACAGTACACAATTCATTTGTTTATTTCATGGAGTGAACACGGAAACTGTATCTGACACCCAAGTGGGTGGTCGGAAGATGCATATAGTATGGTTCCAACTATCGTATTTACAAGGAAGTACCTCAAAGAACTACTAATGACCTCACTGTACATGTAAATAATAAAATAATGTGTATAATCCAGCCACAGATAGTCTGGAAGAAAATAGAGAACTCCCTTTCGTAGCTAATATTTTTATATCACTCTGTAATTTTAAGCAAGTAATTCAGTAATTAATAGTGAATCTTGCATGAATTCACTGCATGTGAACATCTTCAATACAAAAAGAGTCATATTATCATCATCATCATTGCTAACCTTAAAAAAAGTAAATATGGATTTGGGTCTTGAGACTCCGGAAACCTCGTTCATTATACGAAATGCAACATCAAGCTATCAAGCTTCAAGGCTTCAAGCCGATCTGTGAGACAGTGGTACTACCCCGAGCTATTTCATGCTGTAGACAAAACTGTATACAGCGTAGCTTTATTACTCTACAACCTGCCCAATATCAACCTGCCTGATTGGTAAGAATGTGCAAATAGCACGAACAAAATAAGAAAAGAAAGAAGAAACTTTTGGGTCGGTTAAAAATAACCAAGTATTTAATCACTTAAACATATAGAAACGGTATTCTCAAAGTGCATGTACCTAAAACATACTCGTACTTAGTAGCTGAGACACTTTAACTTCAGCCACTTGAGATTGCTGTAACACCTTAAATAGATTTGATCCCACTCGATTTTAAGTTATTTGATCTAACCACTTGAAAGATGTAGATATATAAAGGATCTACTGTGGTTAAAAATAGACGATATAGACCAGAACATAAAGATTAGGACCACTCGTATCATGTACCAGGAAGTTACTCACTTACTTCTTCATTAAACTTAAAGGAGGCTAATATTGTTCAGCCAACATTTCAAATTGTAAAAAAATATGAGCTTATAAAAAAATAGTGGTTGTAAAGGGTTGTAGGGGTTAAATATTAAATTACTTTATTAAAAAACCCTTAATTTTTGCGAGGCTGCTCTACCACTTTTAAGATAAAATTGTTTAACTCTTTGAACTTCTTTCCTTGCTGGTTACATAAAAGTAATAAAAAGAGTGGCTCTATTGAAATGTATTTAATACAAACAATTCATTCATTGTTTGTGTCCCATCTCAATACATTAGGGGCAATGTATGCTGTGCAATGCAAATAACCGCCCAGCGCTGAAAAGCAACACGAGATGCGGTGGCGGTCGTGTGAAATAACAAGAAGTCGTAAAGAACACGCCGCGACGTTTATGGGTTTGTTCTCACACCGATCTGGTGTCAGCACGCTGTATACGTATATTCAATAAGATTCACTCTTCATATTGCAATTTAAATGCAATGACTGCGAAATGAAATTCTTCGTCATTGTACAAAGCTTATTGTTCATCAAGGACAACAGGAGGTTATTATAAAGAATTACTATAACTAATACATACATTTAAGCAAAATATTGTAATAAGATGATATGGTTAAGACATATAGTTCAATTACAATGCCTGGATGCCTAATTATTAACGTGTAAATAGAACTTTTTTTTAACTCTCGACTAGTCCTATATCTGTCTGTGTGTATGTCCGTTGTTTTGTTTGAAAAGTGATTTAATCGAGTTGGTGCTTAGCTATGTTTGAAGAAAATTAGTTCAGCAAGTTAATAAATACACATGTTTTTCTGGTGGATGTCGAGAGATTTTATATCAACAACATAATTGTCCTCTCTTCTTAAAGGCTCGAAGAACCACCTTCGGGGATTAAAGGCATGAGCGAGTGTATATAATAAATTTTATAGCATACAAAATACAAAATGATCCCAAACCTTGTGCACAGAATTATCCTCTGTAGTATCTGGCTAAGTCATAAGAATAAACAAGAGAATCTTATCGGTTTTAGTTTTATATCGTCCCTTCATATTTAGCCTTAAGATTCCTTAAAGAGCCTTAAAGATTAGCCTTTACAACAACGTCGATGTTAAAGTAAGGATAAAATGGAAAACATAAAGACCGCAAAGTTACTATAAGAGTCCGAGCAAATAGACAATACTTACCTTGTGATGGAACGATTGCCTCGGTGGTGCAGTTGTAATGCGTACGCGGTACAATTGCTGTGCTGAGGTCTCGGGTTCGATCCCCGAGTCGGGTAAAAGTTATAGTGGGATTTTCTACCACGAAATGCTGAGACTGGAATTGTGTCCGGTAAGACAATAAGCTCGCATCTTATCACATCATGGGACGGAAATAAGCTTGGTAAATATTGGATGCACTGGTTATCCTCTCCCTACCCCGTAGAGGATTACTTGTGCGTGCGTTTATCATGGAAGGAACTTTAGATCTTTTTAATTTACTTCAAAAAAGGGAGGTTCTAAATTTGGCGAGATTTTGGTATCCATGTTCACAAATCTTACCTAGAGTACTACTTTACACACATAATTTAAGAGTAAAGTTTTATTTAGCGTCAAACATGTTAATCTCGTATCCAATTCACTTAACAACTGTTCATTCGTAGTATAAAAAACATTGTTAATGTTATTCTATTAATATAATTGTCAGTATAGCGAGTAAGTATTGTCAGAAAACCACATTTTATTAACAAAAGATAGAGATCGGTGACCATGATCTTGATTTCACACAAGTGATACTTGTACGACGCGTTCTACACGGGTTCGACTAAACAACACCGCCTACGCACATTCCCAGTTTACACTCAACTATCGACAATGACTTACCCAACTACTTGTCTATATCTTGATAATATATCGAACTTACCTGAAAAATACAAATAATATAATATTATAAACGCGAAAGTTTGTAAGTATGGATGGATGTATGTTACTCTTTCACGTAAAAACTAGTGAATGGATTTTAATGAAACTTTACAATAATATAGCTTATACATCAGAATAAAACATAGGCTACTGTTTATCCAAAAGCAAATCACGCGGCCGGAGCCGCGAGCAAAAGCTAGTATAATATAATTATATTGGAAATTGCTCAGTCTGTAATCAGTACTGCTTTATATAGCCTAAGGCACTACTTACATATTTCTTGAACGTTAAGGTGATAATTACCAGGACATTTCATATCAAATACTAGTAATTTGATAATAAAGTTACATATTCTAGCAAGCGTTAAATGCACATTATACTGGCTTAGATTAAGACCAACAACTTTTTTGACAACATTCATAATTAATACATGATATTCCATAAATTCTATTACACGTTGCTTATTGACGCTTAAACACCAGAAATGATTATAGTCATCAACAAGCCAGTTTGTATTATATTATCATAAAAAAATCTTACTAGTAAGAAAGGCATTCTTAAAAATCCACGCGAGTGCAATAGTATTTCTCATAAGACATAAATAGAAACTTAAAATCAAAACGTCGGCAGCCGCACAGTGGTACACGTACATTGCCTCAGACTCTTTTTTCTCGTAAGTAAAGACTACTTAGAAAAGTTGTATTACTTCAATCACACTTAATCTACTTCAAACAGCTACTCAACTCACATATTATACTCATATTAACGTTGACTTTTAAAACCATCTTGCAATACATAGTCAATGTTTGTAGAGCCATTGTTTCGTGTTAACAAATGTAACGGTGACCATCGTGACCAACTCTGGACGGACCTACATACACAAGTATTTTAGTTTTGTTTTTATTGCTTTCTACCAGATGGCGCCTATTTCCGTTCCTACATCGTCACCGAGCTCTTGGGCCACAATGAAATATAGCTAGGATTAATGACGATCATACGAGAAAAAATATTAGTAGCCAAGCAACTGCAAGTGTAAAAGGAAGAGAGACGCTTGCATCCGGTAAGTACCTACCAGTAAAATACACATGTAAAACATCTTTACTCTTAAGAGATAAGAAATTTCTATTTAATAACGGTGCGTCAAACGGCTTGAAAGAATCGCTTTGTCCGAAGCAGGAATGTACTGCGATACATCCCTGAATAGCAGAATAAGGCAGAATGTTCCTTTGTTCGGTGATCGACTGAAAAAGCTAGGCTTAAAGAAGAAGTTTGGATAAAGAAAATTTCTACATTAATCTGAATAAAGATCGACTTTTTGAATCAGTGTATATGAATTTCTTTGTTTTTTGGGAATAGCTATACCTAAAACGCAAAATCAAGGTGAAAATAATGTTTGCCAAACTAAAAGGCAAAATATCTAACTGTCGGTAATAAATTGTTTAACGAAGTGTTTAGTACTGTCTAATTGATACAACCTCATAGCTTAAAATAGAACAACACGTGCAAAGAGGAAACTGCCGCCTCATAATGTTAATTTTATTGTAATTTTACTGCTATCCATATAACTTCTCCTGGCTATTTCATTACATGTCGTTTCCCAATATAAGACTTATGTATATAGTCGTGAGAGCAAGGGATTAGCCCGTTATAGGTAGGTAGGTCCGGTATAGGTATTCGTAAGTACAAAGTTCTATTTTGCATACCTGATATTGATTGAATAGGTTCTCAATAATAAAATAATCATATTAAATCAGCCTTGTATATATGTCCCACTGTTGGGGACGAACCTCCTTTACGAATAAGGTAAGTAAGGCCTTAGTCCTTAGGCCTTAGTAGTCCACCATGCTTCACAATGCGGGTTTGGCAGCCTTTACATACGTTCAAAATTCTGTCTCAGGAATGCAGGTTTCCTAACGATACATACACGTAGCTTAAGAAAATCCAATTATGCTCTTCTTTCTTGCAGAAATATTAAAATTAGGTAAACTTCGTGACTTTTATGGGGGAATCTCTGGAACTACTCTACTGACAGCCTCCAAAGCGCAGTGGGCGAGCAGCTGGCTGTGAAGTGAGAGCGCCACGGAGTTGATTCCCGCACCGATACTAATGTTATGTTTCAGGTCTGGTGTGTTTTGTCCCCATAGAGGTTGACGTCAGGCGGTCGATCATACAAACTACAAGCCACATCTTTCTGTAACATGAGTTATAAAGCAAGTTGCGCCGACCCCACTGTAAGTGGACAAGGGCAGGTGGAAGAAGAAGAATCTCTAGAACTGGTCAGATCTTGTGGACAATAGGGATTATTATACTTGAGATCTGTCGGCTATAAGAGAATTTTATTACAAAAAATACTTTCACGGTACGGAGCCACCAGCAAAAGCCTGTACGAAATATAGGGCGTCTTACGAAATCGTGAATACAATAAAACCGTGAATGGATTAATCATACCCTATTTCATTTCACCCACACATGAAAAAAAACAAAAGAACATCTACGTGGGTGAAATTAATTTCTCTTACACTTACAGCTGATTGACTGTTCTTACTTAGAACCGTTCATATAACATGCCCTTCTATTTTAATCAAAGTGTTTTACTGCTTATCACGGGGCCATTAATTAAAGCTGGTTTGGACTGACGCCTACGAGCTACGCAAGCGAACTCGCTCACGATGGGTACACAAATATAATTATAGTAATTGATTTAAATATAGTAATAGTAGGGATAGCGCTGGAGGCTTAGATAGGTGCCTCAGTCATGTCAAAATAAAACTGCTGGAGCATAATTTGATGACCTAACATTTATTATATTCAGTCAAAATTGTGTACCGCTAGAGTGTTTTATATTTATTCTTGTATTAAAATTTATTTTGGCCTCATCTTAGCTATCTTTGCAGTTATCTTTGCACACAATTTTCTTAAGTACAAAGTACAGAGACAATAACGAAATACATGTTGTTCCTTGTGATATCCTTACACTATTATAAATGTGAATGTTTGGATGTTTATGAGTTGGTGAGTTTAGATATATATATTTGTTAGTCAATTACGCATTAACCGCAGAACGGTTTTGGATAAAATTTGGCACTCAGATAGACCATGGCCTGAACTACGTCATATGCTATTTTAATTCCGGAAACGTCGTTCACATGAGCAGAGTTCCGAGCAAAAGCTAGTATGTAATATGCTTCAGAAGATTTAGTATGAATTAAGTTGAAAAAATGTATTACATACTTTAAATTCCTTTACGAACAGTAGAATCCAAACCATGATTGATTGATTGTGAATGACAACCGCGTTGTATATTATTGATGCAGTTATAAAGTTCGCACTCTTTGTAATTTAAACTGTATCGAGTTAATGATTCGATACCTCCCGATTCGGCACCGATCGAGCGCTCGGTTGTGTTAATAAAAAGATATAAGCAGTATCGAATTGATGGATTGAGTGCGTAGTACTTTCGATTGCTTTAAACCATTAGTGCCATGCATTATGATATGCAAGTTTTATTACTCTCTTTTCTATGAGCTTTAAATGATTAAAATAAAATGAATCAGAAATGTTGCCTTATAAATTATATTTGTATTATTCCCATCCAATGAAAGTAATAATAATTAGCTCCAAACGTTACCTAAGAATATAGTCGTATCATATTTCAGTAGCTTATTAAAAGGTCGACCAAAAACTCCCTTGAGTCCCGTCTCATCCCACATCCTGTGAGCTCACTCGTTTTTAAATACCAACACCCATTGCATTACGGTCGCTGTAATAAGCCTGTCGGGATGAAAGACGGCATTTATGACTGACGGTGTAGAGTTTCGAACCAAACGTTAAGGGAACTATTTGTTTATTAAAGGTAATTTAAATATTTACCCATTAGATTTAAGCAAATATTAAATAGTAGATAAACAGATAAAGCAAGCGTGAGAAGTCCCAACGTATACTGGAATTTAAAGAGCAAATGGGTATACATCGACTTTACTACTTTATGAATGTTAACGGTAGAAAATATATATTTATTGAAATATAAGATTACAAATATATAAAAGTTCTCTTAACGTCAATAATCGTAAACCTACATTGAAACTATTTCGAAACGATTTACGCACCACAGATCGTATCTTTTTTATGAAACGCGTAAAAAGCACCGTGAATAAATTCTGCACAAACAGTTTATCAATACAGCTTTCGCCTGAAAAGAAACAAGCGGTGTTACTCCAGACTGACGTCGAAAGGACAACGACCTCTCCAAATGCTTGTAAAAGTTACGATCAAGGAAATTCGCAGTCAAAACAAACTACGAGCGGTAGTTTATTTGAATTCAATGCTCACGTAAAAGCAACCTCAATAGAGATAATGTAGAGACTATTTTCTATCAAACGAATTTGTGGATCATTATTTTGCGTATAGTTCCGAGTTGAAAACACTCCAAGTTTTCCTGTTACAATGCATTTCCAAACTTTATGAATAGAACTTGCCAAATGTGCTATTTTCTTGGTTGCCATTTGACTAAGGATCTGAAAAATCTTTTCCTACTGTTCCTTGTCTTACTTTAATTTTTAAATGATTCATGTCTTAAGAAGATGAGCATATATCCTTACTGTGAATCATACTTGGATTTTATGAGTTAACGATTTCTGCTGGAGTCGCCATGAAAATAAATATGAAGCTTAATGTCTGCATGCACTCTGTTGCTATTTTGGTTAACTGACAAACTGCCATAAAGGCGTTCTCATCTTGATTGTAAATTTCGCGGAACACAAAGGCGCGTATATGGATGTCATAATTGTTTTATATAATTTTAGCTGGAATGCCTAGGTTTATTATGCAGAAGTGGGAGAAATTAAGCGATATTCCTAAAAGTATATATACATCTCTCCCTGTTTAATACTGTAAATTTTATCTATGTCTTATTACAAGTGCACTAAAATTGTATATCCGTTATAGCTATTTTCGCAAAATCTAAACGTAAAAAACAATGACATTAATTAGAAAAAGTTATTTAATTTTTAAATAGCTAATCTGATTTTGTTTTGATATAGCTAATAACCATTTCGACTAAACCATAAATCATACGAATCCATTTGTTTAGATGCTATAATGCCACAGACATACAGAGACATATTGTATAGACAGACAAAGGAAGTCAAGTTTAAACACTCCTCTTATTATAGGAGGTTCTACCTCGGTATCTACAGAGAATTGATTCTATTTCATTCATTGCTAGGATCTTATTTGTCTGTCTAGCCTCTAGATTAATCTGATAACAAGTTATGAATAAATCGAATACAGAATGTATTAGCTATTGTTATTCAAAGACGTTGTTACGAAACGTGAGATCAATATCTTATTTTATAGACATGATATTGTACGTTTAGGTTTTATGTTTTCGACGTACTTGGAATATGATTCGAATGTAATAGGAGAACAACGAACGATCAAACAGAAAAGCGCGAGGAAAATTATCAACTATATTAAGAAGGTATAGCAAGCCAGGCAAACTTGACGACAAATTGTGAAACTCTCCCCATCCAATGCATACGAAAACTTTATCAAGTTCAAGAGAGAAATCCTTTAGAGGAAAAGGTAAATAATGAATACAAATTACCCCGACTACATGTTTATGGAATTATGAAGCCTCAGTTGATATACGGATGTACCTTCACTTGTTCGATAATTGCGACTGACCACACAAGTGGTCGTAATTTTCTTTGGGCGGTCTCACACCGCCTCGGGTACTACTATCTACGCCCATGTAATGCTTATTTATTTTAAAATAACTCACTAATGAATATGTTATGGAAAAACAAACTCGTAGTGCTTGTTTTAGTTTATGGTAAGAAATTAATTATATGTTTTACATCATTTGTGCCATAGTAGTGTTCTTTTGGTAGGTACTAAAAAGTTATTCAAAATACATAAATCTTATAAATAAATAAATAAATGAATATCTTGAGATCAAAAATATTGACCTTTTTAGGGTTTCGCAGGCCAATACTAAGAGCGAAACCCATATGATTTCGTTATGTCTGTCTTTGTCTGTCCGTCTATATTTCACAGACATTTTACTCAAATACTAAAGGGCACTACATGGATTAAACTTGGATGGCAGGTGTATTCTATTAACCAAAAAAAAAACGAAAAAACATGTTATTTTAATAGTGGCCAAGCCCAGCCAGAACTTTGGATTATACAGAACTATATGGCACTGCACTGGTCGAGTAACAATTTAGTAACAACTGTTTTAAAATTTTACTAGCTCTTGCTTATATCATTTTCATGTTCACAATATTTTAGTTGTAGGTAATACAAATTTCTTTCTACATCAGAAAACAGCTTGGAAATGAGTAAATCAGTTGAAACCATAGAAAGTTTTATACACATGCTAAATAAACGTTACCACAGTAAGGTATAAACTGTTTTGTCTAATCGGTCGCACCTTATTGTGAAATTTCTCGAGAAGTGGGAAAAAGTTATTTTGAAACGGTCGATTTTCACGTCACAGTTGTTTGTAAAGGTGTCTCAATTCGTGCGGAACATTAATTTGTAAGCATTGTTGTCGCA
Source organism: Amorpha juglandis (assembly GCA_949126905.1). Taxonomy (NCBI): domain Eukaryota; kingdom Metazoa; phylum Arthropoda; class Insecta; order Lepidoptera; family Sphingidae; genus Amorpha; species Amorpha juglandis. The sequence continues at coordinate 9,620,918 of OX421379.1, read as the reverse complement.
CCGAATGCGCTCGCGCCGCGATCCAGTCCATTTCGCGGATCGCTGCGTCCAGTAATTACAAAGGGTCTCAGAGACCCCCACACTTCCACGGGTTCTTTGATAAACCTGTAGATTTAATGCGTCAGTAGATATCGTTATTTGGGCAACAATGATTTATAATTCCATTGACTTTTAGCCTTGAAAAACCCAAATGACTGGCGCATGGCCAGACATTAAAGATTAATAAGTAATGTTCACTAGTACGCAGACAATAAAATCAAGTTCTAATATTGCGTTATTATGAATTTAAATAATGTGTACCTAGAACATAACAGAATACATTATACAGTACTAAGAAATGATAAAAGTAATTTTAAAAAGGTTTACCTAAATATTAACCTCAATTTTATACCAAATATTACGTTTTCCAGCAATATATAAAATATTCAGAATGTAATCCCACATGATAATTAATATAGAACCACAACATATAACATGAGTTCTTTATAAAAGGAATAATATTTTTTTACCAAATATCAATATAAATATCCTAGTAATACAATTTCTCAATCGTATTAATAACAACTAACATACTCAAAATACGTAAAAAGATCGTATCGAAAAGGAAGGATCATAATTATAAATAACAAATAATATTATTTAGATTAGAAAAACATCGAAACCATGTTCACGAGTAACGCAGTAACAGAATAAAATAAACATAATTTCATTCAATTTAATAATGAAGGGTATAATTACGTATCTAAGATCAGCCTTCATACCGAATACATTGGGTTTAACGTAAACTATTAATTACCGTCTCGTTTGTGGGCGTGTGTGAGAGTATCCACTTTTATCTATGGACACCGAACTTAATTTAATTATTCCCTATTGTTCTACGAAAAACAATGGTGTGTAAAGTAAAATGGATAAACTTAGATGGCAACGACATGTGAAACACCTGTGTCTACCGACTTTAATGTTTTGACATACTGTAAAACCACACGACTTGGAAAGTACCGTAACTTATTGAATTATGAAGCTTATTTGAAGACTTATTTCAAAACATATTATTACCCACTTTAGGAAAGATATTCTTAAGTTGTGGCCTTATTTAGATTAGATTGTAAAATAAAAAAAAACATTTCTGCGGAGTTCAAGAACATTTATTGTGGTAGAGTATAATTAGAATATGAATAGATCGACTCGTCTAGGGTGGTAACATAACCTTAGAGAAAACTGACGAGAAATTGCAACTTGTTATGAGCATTCTGGAGGTGGTAACATAACCTTAGAGAAAACTGACGAGAAATCGCAGCTCGTTATGAGCATTCTGGAGGACCAAAAACAAATGAAAATCTCCATTTCTACTATAATATTCATTTAGGGGTTGACTACGAACTACGTTGGGTTGACTACAAACTAACGAAAACTAAAAGATTGACCACGGCTAATGCAACTAAAGAGACGGGAAATAAATAAATTAGTTCTAATATTATACTAATTATCAAGTGATTAAACCTGTTCAAGCGATTAAATCGCGAAAGTCAAAACATCTCCGTTCCTTGCCTTAAAAGCAACGCAACTATTATTCATCTGATATTATGTATGTTCTAATAAAATAATCTATTGAAAATATCGCATAAATGATCAAAATTGGGAGCGCTGTTACAAAATTTGCATTAGTATCAACGACATTACTCTTTAACATACATTCAATAGTGTATTATTTTATTACACCCATTTGTATGTTTATTCACTATTATTACAATTTGTAACTTGTACCATGTTATTCGGAAAAATAAGCGTTACAAAGTCTAGTTCCGCTACATAAAAACATGAACCGGTCGTTTATTTAGCTGCCAATCATCATCATCATAATCATCAGTCTCAAGACGTCCACTGCTGAACATAGGCCTCCCTCAAAGATTTCCAGACCGACCTGTTGGAAGCGGCCTGCATCCAACGACTTCCTGCGATCTTTATCAGGTCGTCTGTCCACCTTGTAGGTGCACGTCCAACGCTGCGCTTGCCAGTACGTGGCCTCCATTCCAGAACCTTTCTGTCCCATTGGTTATATGCCAATATTTGCATATAAAAAATATATATGCGAGCAACGATTTGTTTGTCATTTCGAAAGTGATGATTAAAACTTTCTTCAAGCCTATGTTGCTCCTAAAATATGGTCACTAAAGCTAGACTGGTTACGAGACAAGCATTTGCAATAATATTATCCGGCACCAGAACACGTAATGAAACAACTGACAAGGCACTAACATTGTATGTATGAATGAATGGATTGTCCTGACTGCTATGTAGAGTGGCCTTACATGACAATACGTTAAGATAATGTAAAAACTAAATGAACGATAGCTTTAATGAGTTTTGGCGGGAATACTGACAGTGCGGTTCATCGCTTATTTTAATTTATTTCAAAAACTAGTTTAAAGTTGTGTTTGTTGTATAAAAGTGGTGTGAATTTGTAAGGAATTCACACCAAAACTCCAAAAAGACCTTGAAAACGTACACACCGATATTTCACGGTGAAGACTTGAGGATAAATTATATTTGACATTGGCGAAATGCATATTAATGCGAAAGCCATAGATAAAAATAAAAAACGATAGTTAATGGACTACATATTCAAAACATTATAAGATTGCCTTAAAACAGTTGTGTTATAAATAACAATGAATGATTACATTTGGGAATTAGCTCGCGATAACGTTGAGTGCACACCCATATATTATCAAAAGAATTACAGTGAATAATAGCTTGCAGGTGTAATGTACATTGTACATCCGCTCATTGCAAGTAATCTAAATATAGGTATGTGTATACGTAGTTTGTAATGATTGCGAGGGAAAGTCCAGTTTGCATACCATACAGTGCCACTTACACTTAATCAAGGGTTCACAAAGATCAAGCCAGTATTATCTGTACCTATACTCGTGAATATTATAACTATATTTTATCAAAATAATGAAACCAAAAGGTATCTACAAGGTGCTATATCCCTCGTATGAGAGAGGCCGTCTGGGTTGGTACCACCGTTATGTCTATTTCTGCCACCAAGCAATAGTGTGTAAGCACTGTTGTGTTTCGGTTTGAAGGGCATTGTAGCCAGTGAAATTACTGGGCATTATGAGACTTAACATCTTATGTCTCGGGGTGACGAGCGCAGTTCAATGCCATGCAGTGCTTTGTAATTCAAAGTTCTGCGTGGTGGGTGGGCAGGCATGGTGCTTACCATCAGGCGAGCGCCTTGCGTCTCGTCATTCAACCAAATAAAAAAAAAGATATTTTTAAATTCTGTACATGAAAGGTTAAAACATAAATACTAAGTAACGGTGCTAAAGGCAAGTAAACGTGTTTAAATATCAGTTGGCAGAGTAAACGATAATGCAAAATAATGTTGCAGTGTAACGTGACTCCATTAGTGGACACTTTAAAGATAAACAATACAATATGATGATTTGACGAGTTAGTGAGTTCATTTAGTTTTATATAACTAAAGGTAATAAAAAGTATTGTAAAAACACAAAAACAGTTTTTTTTTTATCTGATGGAATGACGAGACGCGTCAGGCGCTCGCTTGATGGTAAGTGCTACGTCTGCCCATAAACAGAAGCAACACCACACAGAACTTTAAATTACAAAGCACTGAATGGCACTGAACGGCGCTCGTCACCCCGAGACATAAGATGTTAACTCTCATAATGTCCAGTAATTTCACTAGCTTCAATAACTGATGCTTGGCTGCAGCAATAACCAAAGCGTTGGTACCAACCCAGGCGGTCTCTCGCATGCGAGGGACCTACCACCTTGTGATAATTATAAAATGAGTTTAACGTAAAATATTGGAGTTGAAATTATACCGTTTAAATTAAGTCCAATAACCTACATGATAATTCAAAAGCGGTGATAATTTAAAGTGTATAATAAAACAACATTGTTGCAACCCTATAATAAACGTAAATTGGATTGATTGACGTCAAACGTATTCACATTATTTTGGGGATCAAGTGGCAGGACCGAATACCAAATGCCGAGGTCCTGCGCAGATCTGGAATGGCGGGCATGGAAGCTAAGCTCACAACACAACTGAGGTGGAACGGCCACGTTAATCGTTTGAGTTATGAAAGACTACCAAAAGCGGTCTTTTAATCGGAGTTGTCAGAAGGCAAGCGTAAGTGAGGTGGACAACACCTTCGCTACAAGGACGTCTTTAAACGACAAAATAACTTTAACAGACAAAAAACCTCTAAACGATCATAATAGCGAACGAGCATATGAATATGAATCATAAGGATAAAGTCGTAAAAACTTTCGAAAACGCTCACTTAGTTTCGCTTAATGAGAGAAGTCTGCAGACCAAAATGTATCTAAGATGATCTTATAATTACACCTATGATAGTGCTGACCAGGTCTACTGCTCTTATAGAGTTCTCAGATTGTCTAAAATTAAACGAGGTCTAGTTAGTTATATCAGGGCTCATGAAAGGGTATAGAAAGCAAAGGTTCGCCATAATTGAAAACGATTCAAAGGATAATATTTTTTTAGACTACAACAACACATCATTGGAAACCTGTAAAATTCGCCATTCAAAGGTTAATTATATTTATGCATGGGTTTTCTATTATGCCGTCGCGTCGGTTTCCATACAGCCTATAAACAACTCAGGGAAATTCCTCGTTAAATTGGCAACATCAAGCCGTCTATTTTAATATGAGCTATGTTGCGGTTAAAACAGTAGTAAAGTTTGTAGTTAAACACACGTGACGATGCTCTGCTACCATCAGTAGCCAGTTCATTGTACTCATTCACAACATGTGTCCATCGACGCTAATTTATCCGTCATGACGTATGTTTTGTTCGTGATTATTGTGGGAGAAATCTTTTAATTACAAACTGATGTAATTGCTATAGGCTTAATGAAATTAACCTTGAATTTCCGGTTTGGGGGTAAATGTCCTATGAACTTGTTCATTTTATCCAATATTTTTTATCCGAGCACGGCAAATTAACTGTACTACACCTCGAAAATCGAAAAAACCGGTGACCACCGACAAACAATGAGTTTATCAGTGGTCACCAGAGTCATGCTGGCCTGTATAAATGCTTCTTCTCTCTTCGGAGAGGAAGAAGTAAATCGAGGGGCCTGCAACAAGTTTTCCGATGTAGGCACAGGGATACAAGAATGTACCCCTACACCCACTCCAACCATCCATCAAGTCACGTCGCAAGCCCCTCGGGAGAATTCTTACAATTCTTACACACTGCTGTATGACGAGAGAAATAGACATGCCGGGCATTTGGTAATTGACAATAAATAATCATATTTCACTATTTTGTATAACAAAATATATAAAACCTCTGCACCACCACCCACATGCAGTTAAATAAAATAAATTATTCTCTATACCAGATCGAAACCGGAATCATTATATACAGTAAGTTCACTTAGCCATTCACTAACCGATTCCATTCTTCAGTTTAACAGAGTATGCATCAAGATTTATTTCGGAAGGTCCAATTTGAAAGTTTAATGCGTAACTTACGTCGCGTTCGGTAGATGGTACAAAGTATTGAAATGTTTATTTATTGCGGACAGTTTTCTGGCCGTTGACAGACACATCCTGTGCCCATTGACATTGTTACATATTTATAAAATGTAATTACCAAGAAATATAATTGAAAATAAACAGACATTCAGAGTTGTGACATAAATAAACATATCCACGATCTACTAAGAGATGATACTATGTAGCAAAATACTAGATATTCGTTTATTTCTTTTATTATATATTCATACTATATAGAAACATATTAAAGGCATAAGAGCTAACAGTTTATCGAAGTTGATGTAATCAATGAAAAAAATATTGATATACATAACATAATTTCATTTCATGTTTTATAAAAAAAAATCTTTAACAATTATAAACAATAAACGCCACAAGCAATATTCATTAACTATAAACCATTACAATAGTGTTAGTGGCAACTTCACCACACTTACGCAAACACGAATAAATTGCTCACAGAACTATAAGTCATGATGTAAAATGTTTATTTAGAATATAAATCACAAAGGCCATTAAGTTATTTTGTAAATACGTTGTAGAGAAAGGTTGCGTGCGCGAGTACAGCCAAGCCTTCAAGTCGCGCCCTGTTCCGACTGTCAAAAGGACAATAATATCACTTGTCTACTTATAAGCACAACTACACAACAGAAGAAAGCGGAATTGTTTGGTCGCGCTTTTAATCATTAACTGAAGTGTGGTCTTCTTTAACTCGAAATACTAAATCAGAAAAATAAAATTATACAACATTAATTACGAACTATAACGTTATTTATACATACGGGTAATTAAGTGTTTAAATACCAATAATAATAGTTATTCAAACTGAATTCGTAAGTTATTGCTTATATAAATATTTTGTATAAACATAAATTAAATGTTAATTTTAATCTCAACTATAACATCCATTAGTGGAATCATAAAAAAATATTTTATTATAAAAACATCGCACATAACTCGTAAAGTTTTTGGAATTTGACAAATGGTAAAAACCCACTGGGAGATACAAATTTAACTTTCATGACAGGAATATTTTAATTAAAGCAACTACTTTTTACGTGTATGGAATAATATCGCGTAAAAAACAAATCAATAAGTCCGTTTTGTTTGGACTGTTGGAATTTGAATGCACCCAGTGCATTTTAATTGGAGAAAACGCAACTCAGCCTCATTTGGCTAACGTGGCCGAATAAAAGAATTCGATTTACAACTTTTCACACTATAAAACGGTTATAAATATAATCTAATTCGTTTCATTAAACTAGTTCATTTCACATCGGCTTACGATTTATGCGCATGCTAAGTTATTTTATAATCATAAATGTATTGGAACGAGGTACTGACTGATACTGACCATTTTATGGATTAAATACACTTTAATCTCTCGATACAAGCATGGGAACTTAAGTCTACTAGTATACGATTACTTGAGTACACACACGTAATATACGTGTGTATTTCTTCTACCTATCACAGAAGTAATCCCTAAGTCACTTTCGTAGCTAATTACCTTCGATCAAATATATACCTAATTACTCGTTTTATGAATTAAATATTATAAGTCTACTAGTATACGATTACTTGAGTACACACACGTAATATACGTGTGTATTTCTTATACCTATCACAGAAGTAATCCCTAAGTCACTTTCGTAGCTAATTACCTTCGATCAAATATATACCTAATTACTCGTTTTATGAATTAAATATTATACTTATATTGCCATCTGTCAGTGTATTTTTAATTGAAATTAAAGGAATTCGGTTTATTTTTTTATGTAGGCAAATTAATTAGGCTATGGTGGAAATCTTTACAGTGAAATACACTTAATATCACGTGTTAATATAAAAAACGGCAAATATGTAATCAATTTATAATTAATTATAAAACATTAGACACACAGACACATATAAAACTTTCATAATCAAAACATAACTTTAGTATGACGTGGGTAAATCATTCCAAATGTGGCAACGGTATTTTAACGTTTTATTTGTGGGAACAAAGATGGTGAGATTAAATGACATGGCCGAGTATAAAAATATATGGGAGATAGCACAAAGGCTGCCGGCAATTTATAGAGGACACATTTATTAATACCAGTGTCGCAAAGTCGTATACAATTGTGTTTTCTATTTTTGTGTTTCCCGAAATAGTTACTGCAGTTAAAATGAATCAGATATAATTAAAAGTAAATTTTAACTGGTAGAGTCACTCAGTAGGACGTTTTTTGTACAGCATTCATGTGCCGGCTCGACCAGGGCGATACCTATCTGGCAGAAAACCGGTGTGGAGTGGCACCTTGCTGTTAACTTCCGTTCGGTGAGAGAGATTTCCGGAAGCCTTCATCACCGTCCCCTAATGATGTCTTACGTTTACGCGAATGTCACCGTCCCCTCTTAGGAAGGCCATTCCTTTCCTTGAAGGTCGGCAAAAGACGGACGACGGGTCGCCCCATAATACCAAATACCGTCAAATCTAAAGTACAAAAAGTCGGAGCCTAGAATAATACCGGGACAACGCCAAATAGAAAGATAGAAATCTCCGTTTTTCTTGTTGTTATTACGTAATATAAAATACCATTTGAAAGATACGAGTTCGCCAGTGACACTGACAAGGGCCGTAATTAGCAGGTGACCTGAATTCTACGGTTTAGTATAATTAGCTATTCGCACCATTCACGCCGGACGTTGGAAACTCTCATTAATACCTACAGCACTACGATTAAATTCAACCGATTCGGTAAGCATCTATCTCGGAAATACAAAATATATCTTGAATGATAGACTTAACCTGGATGCCCGGGACATTCATAGCATAATTTATGTAAGTACTAGGTCCCTGGTATGTGACAGACCCTCTAGGTTGATACCACTGCTTTGTCTATGCTTACTGCCATGCAGCGGTGTATTAGCACTATTTTCTTTCGGTTTGAAGGAGATCGAAGTCAGTGATATTACTGGGCATTATGTTATTTAACATCTAATGTCTTGAGGTGATAACCGCAATCCAGTGCCCTGCAGTGCTTTGATATTTAAGTTCTATGTGTTGTTGCTTCTGTTTACTGTCGGCAACGCGCCCATAATTCTTTTAATATCGTGGGCGTACACGGCACAGATCACTTACCATCAGGTGACCCACTTGCTCATTTGCCGGCCTATGCTGCCAAAAAAACAAGTACGAGGTACCTAGTAACTTACGTTTTGGTTTACCACCACAGCCATTTAGAAGGGAAGTGTCTGAGACAGTGCCGCTATCCGGTCACGTTACTGTAGGCTAGCCAACTATAATCTCAAGTTCGGTACATTGAACCAGGATTCTCTATTTATAAAACAAGTTTTTTCAACAACGATGACCGATACATTTTAATATTTAGATATTATAATTTGATTAATACTGTAACAATTCCACCATGTCAATATATTTAATCCTTCCAAAAAGTTGATATATCGAGTTGTATCTTAAATACCGATACGCACGATTGGCATATTAAGTAATCCCGATTATTAAAACGACTGCCAGAGAGATTAAAGCAAGCATCATCGGGGATTTTAATTCTCCGAGCGAAATACATTAATGCTTAGAAATTGGACTTAAATCAGTTCTAATCGCTGGATAAACTGTGTAATATCTCGAATATTATGTGATTATAAAACTCGATCAAGTGCGAGTAACACTCATGCCCTAAGTTCTTTCTTTTTTAAGTGCATTTCTTTTTATAATAATACCAAACGGTATTTAAAACACCCATTTGGGTATTTCTTACTCCACGAAACCTCAAGGTATGAGACATAAATGGCCGTGTTTTTTTATTGTATTAACTTAGAAGTGAGATGTTTTGAACGACCAAAGGACTAAACATTAATTTCAAATTGATACCTCTACCCGTTCCTGAGACATAGTATTTTGACATATGGATAGGCAGACGGACGTACATCAATGTGATCCTATAAGGGTATCGTTTGATTCTTTTGAGGTACAACATCCTAAATACGGAAGGAAATAATTTTCAAAAATACATTATTTTACACAACAATTAACATAATCTCAATGGAATGCATTTTCACACTGCGCGCAACTATCAATTTTATTCTAGCAAAAAATATTCTCGACAATACAGATGTGTGGCTAGCCGACATTTGCGTAAAATATTGGCAACGATTACATTAAATATCAATCACAGTACATTAAATATCAATCACATTGCATTACAGCTTACATAGTACGGTGGCGCCTAGAGCCATTTGCGTCGCATGTAAATTAGATGCGGACGTTTTGGGCACTCAGCTTATTTGAAATATGGTCTGCGTTGCGCCGGTACGAATGACAATGATCTATTGTCGAAATGTTAATTAATTTTCCATAAAATATATATACATTGCAATTGAAATTGTCCAATTGAATATTTTGAATTAAGAACGTACATAGCAGAAAGAATATCTAGGTCTGAGTTCAAAATTTTGTGCAGTCGCTAAGGTATTATGTATTTTTGTAAATAACTTTATATATTCACAGATCAATAAAAACAAAATAGAATGTGTTAGGAGTGTATAAATTTTATTATTACTAAGTTTTATATATATGCCGAATATCTCTAACACGCTATCAACAGTGTTACAAATACACATCCAATTGAATCTTTATTTGGAAACATATTACCTTAATATAAACATTTCATTTTTTATAGTATAAAAAAATCACTCACTACAATAGATACAAAGACATACAAAAATATTCACTACGTTGCATATTCTATTTTATTGCCGCCTCGAGACATCGATGTACTGGAAAACACTCGCTTTACGAGACTCCATAATGTTGGCGGAATCGTATTACATGAATAATAAGCACTTCGAAATTTAAAAAATAAAATCCCCTCCTAACTAAATACAACAGCTATACAATATTTATATATTGTAAATTCTGAAACACTCCTTTAATCAAGTATTGTCACGTGTGGTGATACAATAAAGCCAAAAACAAAAGTGATAAAACAATAAAAGGTACACGCAATCGAAATTCACACCTGAAACGTAGGTAGGTACCGACCTATCATGTAGATGCATTATAAAGGTATCTTCTCATAGTGTATAATTTTACGGACAATACTACGGACGACAGACCAACGCGAACAGCCTCGTATTACTCTGATGCTTTTCGCGTGATATGTGTCGGTCTACTGTTTATGTTGTTAATAAATGACAAAAAAAAAAACATTCATACCTCACTAGTGCAAGCACCTTTGAACTTTTGTACTTGCCCCGTATTTAAGGCTGACGCGATATTATCACTACGAACGCGTCTGCGTCTGCGCTACCAAAGGCGTCCATCTTCTCAGTGGGAAGTTTTTACAGCGTGGTATAGCATGTCTACGATAACACATACCATGTAAAACCACCTTAACACAGCATTCACACCCTTCTTTATTCAAATTTCGAATACGCCGGGTTATTACTATGATTGTTTTTTTTAATCATCATTTGTTTTCTTTTTCTATTGTTATGGTTGGGAACAGTTATTTTTATTCAGATAATGACAGGGATATTTTTATAAAACCCTATTGTAAGCAAGTGAGTGAATGTAAAGTATCCCGAGTGGTACAACCACGCTGTATACAGTTTTGTATACAGCATGAATGGGCCAGCTCTAGTATCTCATAAAGAAGCAACGTAAAGTAGCGGCTTACTGCTACGTTTTGTACGGTGAGTGAGATATTCGTAAGCCCAAATTATCCTTCTCTTCCCCTATCCCTTAATTATCCCTTTCATTTATATTTGGCACCACGCCCATAATTGTTCTGGTATTATGGGCGTATATGGTGAAGATCACTTACCATCAAGTATCCCACTTGTTCGTTTGCCGGACAATGCTATAATTTTTTTTTGTGGTTAACTATTTAACTCTATATAATAAATACTTTTAATTATCGTATTCTTAGCCCAATTTTTAAGCCCACATCACTCATGACAAGCGTATTGCGTAATACATTACTGCCATATTATTATCTTATTCAACACGCACATCATAATATTATGTCGACCTACGCATACGGAAAGGTAAAGACATCACGTGGAGAACGCCATATGTATGGCGCACGTGGTATGGCTACAGCACATAGAATCGACCATCGATGACTCGCTTGTATCTTTATAAAAACAAACTAATATTGCGATGATTAATAACACACAAATAGTATACGATATAGGCTGTATGATCTATCATTCCTTTGCCTTTTTCATTTTAAAATTAGCGTAACCGTTCCCTCGCAGTATTTATCAATAAAATACATAAAATGCAAAAATTATATAAACTACTTAAGGAAACTTAAACTCTTTATTTAATAACAAATAAATACAAATTATATAGTAAAATTTTGAATGTATTGACCGTTATTGGGTACAAATACTTGTAATATTTTTGTAATACAGGTTTGTCGTGTCGGAGAGTCATAGATAATGGGCAGGGCCCGCTTTCCACAGCAACTAGGCCACAATAACAAGAGGCGATCGCTAAGTGAAATTAAACACGGGCTCGTTGACGCCGCGGAAATGTATGCCCACCAGAGACGGAGTCGGGGTCGTGGGTTACGCCTCACGAACTATTTATGAATGTTAAAATGGAAGTTAGATTATTTTTGCCAAATACTGGATACACGCAAGTATTTAAGTAAGTCTTAATTCACCTATCATATTGTATAGCAACAAAACATGCAATTTTTATTGATTATTACCCCCTCCCCTTCACGTTTCTCTAATTTTGCAAAGGTTATACGTTTTCTGCAGTTGCGCTTAAATTAATTAATTAGTGAAACCTGCATTGATATCTCTTCCGCCGTTTTTACGTTATACGCATTGAAATTAAAAGACAACATACATAGGAGATACTGCTTATTTATTATTAGTATATAGATAAAATACAAAATAGACAAAAGTAAAGTTCTCGTCAATATTTATGGCGGCTCGGAAGATAGTCATGAGCGGCATAACAGTCATTGTTTACAAAAGACTGAATGGTGACAGGAGCTGTAGAGTGACTACAGAACGGTCATAAAGTTTCAAGAGAACTATACATTCACTACCAATATAATTGGAAAACAGAGTATGTACTTAATAATAACAAAGTCACAAATCCGTTCCTGGTAGAGTAACTCTACACCATTATGCGATAATATAGCATTTCTTTGCCCATGGGAACGCTTATACGATTATTATTTGCCTGCTTTCAACTTTTCACGCTCATAGACAAATATATTATCATATTTTTAATCACTTAATAGTTTAATTACGCATAATAAAGCAGATTTGTATTAAATTATGTAGGCTGGTGGTAGGATATTCATATACTCCCGGATAGCGACCACCGTACACATGGTGTTAAAACTTGCCACACTTGCCAACTCCTGCCAGACGTTGTCTCTTTTTATGGCCAGGTGTGGAGCTTACCATAAGGTGAGCGACCTGCTCATTTCGTCATTTAGGCTAATAAAAAAAAATGCGCAAGTTAAAAAAACACTAAAATTAAACTAACTTCACAAATATTTATTCTACACCGCTGTTTACAGACTTTCTGAGTCATCCTGAACTACTAGTATTTACTATTAGCATATGTTTATCGTAAAACTCGAACTCGGTGAATCAATGTTCAATATCTTTATAAATTGAATAAGCCAAGAAAAACGGTACACAGTCCAAATGTTGCGAATTACACAACGGCTGGACATGACCAGGATTTTTACTTGTTTACTATAAACGCGCAAACTACAACTAAGTCACAATTAGATTAATAATAATAATATTTACCCTATAACATTTCACTGCTGGGCACGGGCCTCCGATATTAATGAAAAGCGTTAGGCTTTAGTCTACCGTGCTGACCTAATGCGGGTTGGCAGACTTCAAATACTTTCGAAGTTTTAATGACGAAATTCTAGGCAGGTTTTCTCACGGCGTCTCCTTCGCCGTTAAAGCAAGCGATAATTAACAACGAATACATACGTAACTTAGAAAAGTCAGAGGTGTATGCTCTTGGAGCTAGTTTCGAACCCACAACTTTCCTCTCGACAGTCCACAGTAGTCTACAGTACCACTACCCGCTGAGCTATCACTGTTACTTAGAATAGTAGGAAATCTAATTTTGTCCTTATTCGACCGATTGATATTGTTTTCATATAGTACTAGGTATTGACTGATGAATCTACGAAGTCCAAAGTCAACTGTTCTTGTCAAAGTCATTCCGAAGGGTTTAACATATTATGCCCACAATATATCCAACAATATAATATAATATCTGTCGCGCAAAAGAAAGAAACTAATGACTATTATAAAGGTGATAGTTTGGATGTTTGTGAATCTGCATGTTTATAAATCAATCACGCTTTTAGCGGCTTAACAGTTTTGGATGAAATTTGGCAAACAGGTAGACCATGAACTGAATTAAGACATAAAGGTGGCCATATACGTTATGAGAAATCGCTACGATCAGACGGTACAGTTCGAACGGTACCGATAAATCGCTACATGTATGTTATAAAACTGTACAGTTTCGTCCGATTTTTTAAGACTGTGCAGCCTGACGGAACAATACAAAATTATCAATTGATTAATCGGAATCGGATGAACTGTACCGACTAATCGTAACGTGTATACGCTCATTAAGCTACTTTTTGTCACGGATTAAACCGTTCGCGCAGGCGGAGTTGCAAGCAAAAGCTACTAAAAAATATGATTTCTCATAAATTGAGCGATGACGTGTTGTCACTAACGAGACCACTCAATAACATCGTAGAATAATATACAAGGAGGTGTTCTGTGTTTTGAAACAATTTTTGATCGTATTTTTTCCGTTTTTTTACTGGTTATATGTGGAAACAAGTTTGACTTTTCTAATCCGCCGAATATGTGTATGTTTACTCACGCATGCATTGTATGTATGACATACAGATTCCGTACCTCATGATCCACTAAATTTTAATTCAAGTAATTATTATTTTCATACCTAAAGAAAAAAATCCTTTAATTTGCCGTTTGACATTACTCCTCAGAATTTGACAAACAACACATTAATCTGATGGTGAAATTAAAGTATGTTTTTTCTTAAAAAATTAACGGGTTTGATTTCTCAATATGACTCAAATAATAGATACATTTATAGGACGCGTCAACAACTAAATTGACTCTTTCGTAGAATATAGTTTATTAATAATTTATTCTATATATTCTTGGTATTAACAAGCAAACATGATTGCGGAAACTGCCCACTTAGTCATGATATGACCTTTACTACCCATAAAATCTAAGGATTAACTGTTTGAGAATTTCGCAAAAGAAAAGAAGCTTTCGCAGAATCCGGTTGTATCGTGCATTGAACACATCATTAGAGAAACACGTCATAAAATAACATTATTACTAATATTTTGTTCGTATGATTCATCAATATATTTATTCATTTCGTTCGTGTCGAAGGCATCTGTAATTTCAATTTCGAATAATGGAATTGATCAAACATTATATAACCAACCAATTACCATGTGGCAGCATTTGAATACGTTCAAAAACCAATATTAAATATCGGACTGTCCTGTTCACGTATTGCCTATCCATATACCATGATTAGTAAACAATAAACATGCGATATAACATTAATAAATAGGGACCAATAAAAACTAATGAAACTTGAACTGGGGGAAAGTAAAACAGTTCGGGCGAAGGAATACAGTTATACTATTACGATCAACATTAAACGAGTATAATAAACATCATTTTCATTATCACGATGTAAATCTTAGTATTTTAGTAAGAGACTATTGTAAGTACACAAAACATTTTTTTTAAATAAAACGAATATTGCAATGCGGAAAACAGCTTTTAGTTCACCAACGAGAATTACTCTTTTCCGCCTCTAATTTATAGTAACAATTCTAAAGCGGGATATAAGTACCGTTGGTCATTTATAGGACAAATTTTCTTCAATATAACTAATCAGTAATGAAGCTGACATAACATTTATTCATTTACGCACGATTAAGTTCAAATAATGATCGTAAATAATGCAGTGTGGAATCAACGCGCGACACACCGAATCACATCAGCGAGGGGCCAGCACACGTCCCAATAAGCCAGCACGTGGTGAACAGTTGTTAAACGAAGCAGAAAGTGGGCCAGCGACTGCCGGCGCGGCGTGTGCCGTCAACATTCGACGATCCTGCCCCATTTGTAATATGAGGGAAGTCACGTGCAAGCGTATAGGCGTCTCGTTTAGGTGTATACCGTGTATCCATATACGCAGCCACTGGCGGATATTTACCCAATAGGGTCGGAGAAAGTGACAGATTCTTTGGCACACGGATGAAAGTTATCGCACGTCGATTATAATAATTTTATTCAACATCGTCTGTATGATTTATGATAATTTGCTGTTTAAACAGGAAATACTCTTACCGCATTCAAGAGGGTATATTTGCTTATAGCAATATAAAGATTAGAACTGAAATATCTATGGAATAAAATTCGACCCTTCTTTGTTTTCAAGTATCCTCTTCATGGTTATAGTGCCTATTGTAAAGTCAATAGAGCAAAGGACAATTGAACAAATGACGTTCAAGGACTGCATTATGAAAACACCTTTTATTCCCCTCAATGTTGGGGAATCTTTTGTTAAATATTCCATTTTATATGAATCGGAAATAATTCGGGAAACACCTTTCTATATAATCATGTAATATAATATTCTAACACATTTTGTAGTAACTCATAGGTAAAAAATATATTTCAGACCTTTCTCATACCATGCACTTATCGGTTATACAAATAGTCCAAGAGATAAGCCCGACTAGTCTCTTACTTCAATATTTTTCTCACTTGCAAAAGGTAGTTTATTATCTCTATTTAAACATCAGCTCAAGAAAATGTTCGGGATTTAAGAACTTCCCGAATCTATGCAAAAGTATAACTTAGCATTAAAACGTTGAATCTGATTAGAATAAAAATAATGAATTTCTGAAAACCATTGAACTCAATAACCTCCCTAGATCCAGGTGTTCTAACAGCTTACAAATCGAAACAAAGCCACTAGTGTTCTGCAAATAAAAATAAAAATGGCTTCAACCGACTTTCAACTCAGAATGCTTAGTGTACGATTACCGTGCTCATATACTGTGGTATATTCAGTATTGTGGTATCGAAGCTAACACTGTGGAAGCAAATACAACCAAATAAATTACAAGCTATGAATATTAATGTACGTACCACGTGGGCTGCAAAACTCAACGATGCATGGCATAGATGTTATTTGACATTTATTATAACACCACTTACCTAGAACAAAGAGATATTATTTATTACATCAGGTTAATAATAATTAAAATTCAATAAAATCACTGCATCATATACCATAAAAACATTTGTGGTAGAATAGTCAGATGAAGGGGAAGATAGAATATAGATAAACGCATCCTGAAAACAACTCTTGAATACGCAAAAGTAGTTATATTTCGATAAACTATTCGATAGACTTTGTAATTGAAGAATTGATTAGATTTTATATTAGATTTAACAATCGATTCTTTCGTTTAACGACCGCAGCCTAGCATTACACTGTTCCTTAAAGTAATTGGAATGAAAACCTTCCTATAACAATTTACCATCGCGCTGATGAAAGCATTGTTACTCTATGCCATGACAGGCCTTCGTGATAATGTTTTTATTTATACTTTCCCCTATAGAAAAGAAATAAAAGAGGGTAATTAAAACGCATTCGATTAGTCGCCGACTCTCGTGGACAGTTGACGCGGCCACCCCGAAAAGCTTTAGATTGCACTTCATGCCAGTCATTCAGACGGACATGACTGGGGCGAATTCAATCTAGTGATTCATTGTCCATTTGATTTAATGCTTTGTTAGTAACTTTCCGAGACATTTGTGGAAATACAAAAACCTTTTACAAAAGCTATTATTTACCGAAACAATAAAGTTACGAATCAAATCAATTATACATTCATCTAAAATATAATAACAATTAATCATATTGCAAGTAAATTAAAATAGAGCAAATAGAATACTGTGACGGTATACTGTGTGCGTTACCCGTAATAAATCTCCTTATCTAAATTAAACTCATAAGACGCCACCACGAGATAAATTTAAATTGCTTTATTAAAAGGCTTTCAGAGTAAATTACAACGATATTTAGGCGCCATGTTGTAAGAAGTGTGTCCGAGTGCATTGTTAAACAAAAATAGCTCAGTCCTTAGCCATAACCGTAGTAAATTAGATGCATTCGCGTCTGTGAGGGGAACAATGAAATCGTGTTAAACACGGGGCCACGAGATCAGAAATAAACTTAACAGACAGCCAAAAAAAACACAAAACAAAGAGTTCTTTGTAACAGGAATGCCTTTCGTTTACCTCAAAAGGATTAAGCATTCCTTGAAGAGAAATTATTTTGTACTTTGAAGCTGTTCTATTGTCTTAAGGGCTGGAGTCGTGTTTTAAGATAAACAGGTCGGAGATTTAGAATGTCTTATACAATCCTACTAATATTATAAACGCGAAAGATTGTAAGTATGGATGGATGGATGGATGTATGTTTGTTACTCTTTCACGTTAAAACTACTGAATGGATTTTAATGAAACTTTACAATAATATAGCTTATATAACAGAATAATAATGTCTTAAACAAGTCTTAATAACAACAACAAATTCTTAATAATGAAGCCGACAAAATACGTTAGTGGCGAATAAAGGATGTGGTTGTTCTACCTTTGTGGTTAATACAAAGACAGGCCCGCATCGAATGCTTCAGTTTTGTATCAATGTCGATTGGCATGCCATTTCTTGATGTGGTAGTTTAAAGGCCACAACTCTCCAATAAAGCACTATGTGATAAAAGGTTGCAGTCACTTAATATAAAATCATTTTATTTTTACAAACACTGTGGATGTTGCACTTTTAAATGATTGCGTCGAACATTGACCCCGAATACTTAGAATATAATATGTAGAGATTTGGAGTTTTTATTCTTTTCATATTAATATCTGGACATATTAGAAGTCGTAACATAGGGTCTTACTTATAATATTTCTTAAGTATTGCTTAGTTAAACACTCTTTTGTCTTTCTCTGTCTACGCGATTTGTAAAGTGGGGTGAAAAAGACGAAAAGATTGTTTTAACTAAGCAGTTCTAAGAAAGTTTATGAACGAGACCGTAAATGTGTAACAGCATCAATCATTACGAAAACATGAAATATTTTTAATTTGTTTCTGATGTTCTAGTCAACATTTTATTATATTAATTATACTTCTTATGCTAATAAGTATTTGAACTATCTGTCTAATACTTAACGGCTATGTTAGTACTATTTGACTTTTTTATAGTATAGCCATGCTGAGGACTTTTTGTCTACAGCATGAATGGGCCACCTTGACCGGATTATTACTAGTTACTATTATCTCACAGAAGATCGTTCTAAAGTATCTGCTTGCTGCTGCGTTTCGAACGGTGAGTGAGATATCTCAAGCCCAAATCCCCCTCTCTTCGCAATCCCTTGATTATCCCTTTCCTTGGAGGTCAGCAACGTGACTATGATTCTTCTGGTATTGTGGAAATTCGTGAGCAGTAAATAACTTACCTCCAGGTGATCCAGTTCCTCTATTGCAAGTCTAAACTATAAAAAAACACTACAAAATATACTGCTTACAATAACCGCTCATAAATTGAATAAACAAAGTTAATGGATCGGCATCAAATGCTTCGTTGTGTATTTACGTACAAGTTCAATTATTACTCGAAGACAAAATTGTCTCGAAACACGCATTACGAGCAGTTAATTAACTGTTATATTTAACTCGCGCTGTTGAGTCGAGTTACTCGACATGTGTTTATTGACGAACAATAAAAACCCGGCCAAGTGCGAGTCGGACTCGCGCATCGGGGATTCGTACCCAAAGCCTTATTCTTTTGCTTTTTTTTCTTTAATTATTAAATTTAATTATTCTAATAATTAAAGGATTTCCGCTACAATAACACATATTCTGTGAATTTGTCAACAGGCTGTCTATATCGGTTCAAAAGATAGAGGCCTTAGGATTAGGATAGATAAAAAGACGGACAGACAGATACACCACACCATGTAAGCTTAGAAATAGGGTTCCATCGGCACCTTCAAGGTACTGAACCCAAAATATATTTTTGAGTGGTACACAGCGTACTGTAGACAGTTTTGTCTACAGCATGAACTGACCGGCTCGACCGGGTCGTAAACACTGCTTCACAGAAAACCGGCGTAAAGTAGCGACTGCTGCTACGTTTCGTACGGTGAGTGAGATATCCGGAGGCCCAAATCGCCCTACCATTCTTTATCCCTTAATTATCACTTTCCTTTCAAAAACGATGATGTTATGTTCTCTGCAATAGCCCAAGATTATAGTTGTGTAAGCTCACTACGATTGCAATAGTTTAACTTTATTTCTAAAAAAATCATCAAAACATAATTTTCTCGCAGGCCTCATAAAAACATGCTAAATAAAATGGTTACATCATATGTTGCAAAATGACAAGGACAATGACAATGAAATGACAAGGTTTAAACCAAGTTTTAGGCTTAGACCACCTAATCCCAGGTTTTATGCCACCATAAAATACTGAAACGTCAAAAACAACACGTATCTTTGAAGTACTTATTTGGGTTTATATTCGCAACTAGATAATATAATTTAGACATTCCACAAAATGATTCAATCGCTTTATTATAAAATTAATCATTACTCGTATGATATGCAGCTCGAATGCTATAAGCGTCTGAAATTTTTTACGCCTTTCGGTGAAGTGAAAAGATATTTTATCGCATTTTCACAAAATATAGTACTGTTCGTATAAAATAATGTCCGCGCCTTATTGGCGATGGTAATATTGTACATGTCGCCTTATAAGGACATGATTAATTATCCGATATGGGTCTGTAAGCGCTTCTTCGACAACCGATTATTATTGCCACTGGAGATCCTTAAAGCGCATCGTAATGGGATTCATGAGGTATTTTACTTTTTGTCCAGGCCATTTAACCAACAAGCTGCATATATTATCTGTTTACGGTAAATGTTGCATGTAAAATGCTGAATTGCAGAAAAAGGTATTTCACATTGTAATACGATATGGAGTGCAGCGGATTTGTGCGAGTGTTTGAAAATATTAAAGTACAAGATTTTCACACAGACACATTTAATAAAAGGATTGATACCTGTACCCGTAAAATAAAACATTTTTATAGACTTGAAATTGATTAGCCAGTAGTACTCTACTTACTGGAATTATTTTTTTCATTTTGTCTCGACCACATGACTTTTATCATGACAAGCTGAATAATACTCCTACATTAGAACGACCAAAATAAAACTAATGTACTAGCTCATATAATTCTGGGTTCCGACAGCTGACTGTCGTCGTTACATATTTGAAACGAGAGTTAAACTATTCAGTAAATAAAGAAAACGTCGTGGTTTCTAAAACCATGCTCCATATATTAGTAGATGAAAATAATAAAGAAAAAAGGAGAGCATCAGTAAGTCAAATACATTACCTATTTACAGGACATATATAATGAAAAATGTATTAAACGAATTTATATTGAAAATCGTTGATCGAAGTCAGCGTTATCGCCTTTAATCTTTTAATGACCACTACAGTTAACTGCCCATAGCACTATATCAAGAAAAATAATTATATTACGAGTACTTATATTTTTGAAAGCATAAATTTGTCGGGTGAGCAATATTGAAACTGATATATTCGCTGCAACTCAATATGCATGAGTCAGAATAACTAGAATATCATTATATTAATATATTTGCATTTCTAGAGGCGGGTCTTATAATAACACTATGTTTTTACAATCTCGTGGCACGCTAGAAGCCGGATAATAAGATCATTCTCGTCAAATAACACAGTTTATTACGTTCTGCATACGCCATTGCGTTATCAAAATCAAAATGAAATGTTATCTATACATACTAAATTACATGCCCTGATTCATCAAACCCCGGAACAAATTCTCTAAAAACCAGAAATTTTAACAGTGTATAGGTTACTATTACATCATCACCACAAAGGTTATTTATTCCATCCTAAAAGGGGTGAAAAGTGCTAGTAAAAATCATATGGGAAATAATAATTAACATTAAACTGATATCTGCTAATGCTTTTCAACTCAATTAATGAAAAAGTATTACGCCGTTTTTCACAATTCAACATAACTAGAAGTATAGTCTAAACAGCCGAAAACTGGACCCAGTATTTAAATAATAATTAATATTCAAATAATATTGTTATAACAAAAATATATTAATAAAAAGACGGCTACGCTTACCTCTAGACTCCGTGCAATGACTATAACTTTGGCCTCATCTACTTAACATAAATAAAAATTGTATGTACATATTTCTTTATAGACTCACAGTATTAAATGTTTTCTAATTCATTTTTGAACATTTACATCTCGTAAAGATTTAAATTTCATATTAAAACGGCACCTAATTTTATTCAAACGACTTCTTACTTGATTTCTCCGGAACAAGATTGATAGAGAGAAAAACGGCACGGGCGTCAAACGGGTTGGCGTCACCCACGCGAATTCCATTCAGGGCAACCGAGGAGTACAGAGTAAAGACAGATTGCAATGCGACAAGACACACCTGCCCTTTGCATCTCAACACCTCTCGTGTATATATCGCATAATCCTTAATTAAGTATTTTAATTACTACAAATAATATTTCTAGATTTATTTATATATTTGAAATGTAGGTGTACTAAAAATTACTCTCAGAGATTGATAAATACGACTTATCAGTCTATAATTTCATCCTACTTCCTATTAATAGAATAAATGTGAAAGTTAGGATGTTGTGAATTTGGATGTATGTTCATCGATTACGCTTTAACGGCTGAATGGATTTGAATGAAATTAGGTACGAAGATAGGCGATGGTCTGAATTCAGTCATAAACTAGTAAAATATATAGATGTACTTATTATGTGCAGCGATACAATGCTAATAATACAATCTATAATAAATGCTTAGTTACGTGTTGATACTAGAAAACTATAGACTGAATAACTCTCCCTCTCTACACTACCACCCTCCACTTCCACCCTTGTCTTTACATCGTGAGAAATATAGCTAAAACTCTACCCAGAATATACTGATTATTTCTGTACGTAAAACACCGTGACTAAATTATTACTCAACCCTGAAGACCCAATGGTGAAAGAGACAGTATATATATTTTAACCTTGGCGGGGAAGAGATAGCAAAGGATTTGTGGATGTGACGGATGACGCTGTAAAAAGGACTGATTTATGAAGTTTACACATTTGATACCCTGAAGACCCAATGGTGAAAGAGACAGTATATATATTTTAACCTTGGCGGGGAAGAGATAGCAAAGGATTTGTGGATGTGACGGATGACGCTGTAAAAAGGACTGATTTATGAAGTTTACACATTTGATATTAATGTTCTGTAATTAAGTTGAGACAGCAAGTCATAATTATTTGTCTTAGGTTGCTCTCAAAAATGTATACATGAAGTGTGTGATATTTATCTAGGAGATATTCAATCCGAATATTGAAACTACTTTCGTATTGTATTTAAACAGGTACGTACATGACAATAAGCATAGATAACGTAAAACAGGTTGTATTGTAATTAACCAATTCTCGGAAATAATATTTAACTAATATTTATTTATCTCCGCGCTCAACCTTAACGCTATGCATGAAAAGCTTATTTGACAACTTGCCCAAAATATTTTTTAACTAAACATTGTTCACGTAATCCTGGTAAAAGGTCCTATTTTTTTCTGTATTACTTAGGCCGGCAAACGAGTCTAGGGGGGTTATCCGATGGTAAGTGACCTCCACCGCCCATGTACGACCACAATACCAGAAGAATCATGTGCGCAGTAAGTTAAAGGAAAGGAATAATTAAGGAATTGGGAAGAGGAAGGGGATTTGGGCCTCTGGATTTCTTACCCACCGTACGAAACACACAGCAAACCGCTAATTTACGTTGGTTTTCTGTGAAACAGCGCTAACGACCCGGTCGAGCCAGCCCATCCATGCTGTAGACTAAACTGTCTGTAGTATAGCTCTACCACTCCAACGAAGGTCTTCGAAGAATAATACACATTGTCGGTAAGGCTTTGCGGAAGCGCGGTCGTGAAGTCGATATGCAAATGTAGTTTGCACCAACTTGACACGCCAGTTAAATGAAAAGTATTATGCAAATACATTTATGCACATATTAAATGAAAACTCCTTGATTAACAGATATACAAGCCACTGGTCAATTTGCCGCTTACAAAAAGGTCAATGTACGCTGAATCAGCCACAAATACGAGATTAGGACAAACATCACTTCCGACACTCATACTTTAAATAGAACCAGAACAGTACGCTTTAATATTTTAAAACAACTCGTTATTGGTACGTAAACATACTTTGATGTATAACGCTCCGATATGAGATTGAAGTATTATGTATTTATATATACTCCATAGGCTAAAACCTTGGACAATGTTATAAGTTTCTGGCGTAATTCTTGATATAAAGCCATCCTATTTACTTATTTTTTTTTTCAATTGAGGATTTTGCACCAGTATTTTTTTTGCTCTATCTGGAACACTTCGAGAAAGACCGGCTGATAACCGCCTCAAATAGAGAAGTTGTAAGGAGTTGTCAGATAGCTTTGCCCAACAGGACAAAATAGATTTTAAAAAGTTTACTCATGTCGGCTATTGTTCTTTAAGATGGCTGTTCGGAGTTGGCCAAGAAGAATGGATTAGTTCTACATTTTAGTAGCCTTTTAAATCAGGGCTACAATTTGTTACATACAAACAAGTTATACAACTAGTTTGCCTTGAAGTACGTATTTGCCACAAAGCTATTAAATTATTATTTATAGAAACATAAGTCAACAAACCCACAAACAATTAATGAGTCCAATGGAATATTTAAATAAAATTTACCGGGTGAGGTTTTTTTTATCTATAAAAGACCACAGTCTTTCCGAGAATTGTCCTTAATTCAGCTTGAAACAACATCCAAATATCCAAATGGAAGTTAACGATACGCTGCTTAAACATTATTGGCAATTAAAACAGTCGCGCCGCATGGCTTACACAAAGTAACTGACATTGTTAAAACCATTTAAAGACATTGATACTGAGATCTTTTTACTGTGTTTATAGTTATTTGTTTTTCCTAAAATAACAAACAAGTATCTGAATCACAAACTACGAGTCGTGGACTGGTCAATAAACGGAGTCAGTCACTTCTCAATATTCATCACGGACAAATTAAATAACGTATTGAAGAAGTAGTTCTATAATTTATTTAGTTAAACTTCATTTATGCAACAGACCATTCTCCATTAGTATCATAATTATGGATGATGCTGAGACGATTTTTTTAAAAAGTTTTTAATAATTATCTATTTTATAAGTATTGCCGAAAAATAACGCAATGTCTCTCGACGATCGACATCATATTTGAATCGCACTATACTTACCATCAGGTCAGGTGATGTCACTTTGCCATGCCAGGATAAAAACAATCTATTTCATTAATATAGTGATAATTGTTGACAAACAAACTGTTATTATATCAAATTATAGCTAATTTCCGATACCCAAATGTGGAAAATTGATGCCCATTTACACATTAAATGAAACGGTCACCTTTTCCTCTTTCTATATTTTATTACGTTTCATTAAGTCGAAGCTCGTAAAGTGACATCATGCACGCATCATTATGAATAACTAGACACACTAATGCATAATAATCTTGTAGTCGTAACTCGTAACCTTGAAGCCAGCAGTATAATACTAAACCAACAAAACTAAAACCAACAGATTTCAGAACGAAAATAGAAACATTTATCGTCGCAGCACGAAGTTTGTAATGCGTAAATCTTGCTCTACTTAATCGCACTCGTTCAAGTAGATCGCTATTATTAAATTAGATTTCTATATTGGGAACGTACCCAGTCGTCAAGTATTTCGTTTCTGTTTTGTATAAATTGTAATAATTACAACTGTATTGTTTTTAGTATTTAATAGTCTTCACGGGTTTGTCAACGTAGGAATGATCAAACGGAAGTAGCAATATCAGGTCAAGTTAATATCAGACCAAAATTTGATTAACAACCTAAATAGGTTACGTATTTTAAACGAAATTACATAATAACGAAAATATCGCGAGAACCAGGCAAAATTAACCGTTCATAAAGTTAACCTACTCTTCCAAAGTATTTATGTACCGATTACAGAGATAAACATTGCCGTCCATTAAGCGATAAACCAAATGGAAATTATCCTTACAGTTACTGGAGAGATCGGCAGTAACTCGCTTTATCCGTCTTACACGTGATGTGATCAATATAGACGTGCCCTCGATACAGATAGGAAAAACTTAGAGCCATTAGAATCACAGTTACGTAAAATGCATAACGTTGGACAAATGTGGTAAAAAGTTAGAAACCAGTCAGCTAGCCGACTAACGGGGCGCTCTGGAACACAGTCAATGGATGTGAAAAACTAATCGCCCCTCTCGATTGCATTTAATGGGCGACCCCGAATGCATCAGATGCGCTCGACAGACTGATTGATTTCTTTCAGTTATATTTTGTATAACATATAACAGATTTATACCGCTTTATTTTTAGTTGTCAGTCATAGTTCGACTTGATGTATAGCTTGAAACAAGATCTCTTTTAATGTTATGCAGGATGTTTCAGTCTTATTTCTCATAAGCATTAATAGAAACTATGTTTTGTTTTACACATTTCACAATTTTACTCATTTTCAAAGGAATGCCAATGGAAGCCTACGCCGCGCCGTCTATCTGTATGTCCTACCTAAAGGGCTCTGTCTTTTCTACCTGAATAAGTCAAAGGTATTGTTATGGCGGATATCCTAATAATTAAAAAAAATTGTGTGTGTGCAATTCACACACGGCAGAAGTGAAATTTCAAAAAAGTAGCCTACAAGGGAATGAAATATGGAGCATCAGGAGTATTAAGATAATTAAAAGGTTTATTATTTTTATAATATTTTTACCAAGCTTAATAATTTACTAATGTTAATGAATTTAATTTTAGACAATTTACATAAATAAAAATGATTATTTTCTCTTCTCTTCTATACCAACATCATAAAACTAAATGATATTTGATGTTAACGCATAATTAACTGTGATTCACAATGAATTTATAACCAATGTCTTTATGGAAAGGCAATGAATAAAGTTTTTATCGGTGTACTTAATGAATCCGGTCCGTAAGATGATCTCTCTGTACTCTGTACTCATGTGTTCAATTCGCAATAAGTACCGTTAGCGATATAACTGTACAGATGTATAATGTGACCAAGCTATAATGTCAACTCTAAAAATACACCCGATTGCAACTTGAAAAAGTGTTGACGCATTGTATCCGAATCCATTGTCTATACTAGATTATAATCCCAACTGAGTATATTAAGGACGGAATCCGCATAAGTGTGCAACCCTTTAAACAATTTGGTACAACAGCTACTAGGACTAAGAATTTTCGTATTCGGACCTGATTCAGATGGAATGCAGTGCGTAAATACTCTAACTGTCTAAATGGTTTGAATGGAATGGCAAAATTATACTGATCTTAATATTACTCAAATATAAAAAGAAATTAAAGCGAGCTTGTGAATTATTTATTATTTATCAATTGAATTCCAACTTCCGACTGTGAGAGTATGTTTCGATTAAAATGTTAATAATTTTAAATAGCAGGGGAAAGCAAACGAGCAGGTAAGTCACATGATGGTAAGTGACCTCCACAATACCTGAAGAATCATGGACGCGCTGTCGACCTTAAAGAAAACGGATTGGGAAGAGGAAGAGTTTTGGACCTCCGCATATCTCACTCGCAATATGAAACACCACACCTTGCTGCTACTTTTTTGGATTTTTTAAAAACCCGGTTTTTAATTGTCAAAAACCCTACAAACGCATCCCAACCAAACACGGCATTGCAACGCAATTAGCTCACTAAATTGGATGCAATGTAATGAACGGCGGCTGTTAATTAAAGACAAATACCAATATTGTAATGCAACTCCTGTGTTGCCGATACATTAACTAGTTTAGCTAGTACTCGAACTATTTGCTCTGTATACTAGTATTTAGCGAACAGACAGCACAAGACCCCGCCACTGACTTGTGGTCGCCACGTATGCGTTTGTGGCCATTACACGCATACGGACAAACACAATGATGTAAGGAAACCGCCGAATGACTGTAATGGAAGCTTAATAGAGAATATTAATTTAATTAACGGCACTCTTGTATTAATTAATCATATAATATTATTCCGCGAACATGTATTCGTTATTTAATAGGTATTTTATATAAAATTGAGCCATTGAATTCAATTATGTAACATTATATATGGATTTATAAATATCATTTTGATATCGAAGTTGAAAATATTATTTTGTCTAGTATTCTTTATAGTTATGTTGATTACGATTACATGACAGTTGTATCGTGCAATGAACTGGTATTTGAATGATCTTGCTCCAAATATAATACAATTGGCTCTTGCTCTATCGATTCAAATCGGGTAGTTTATAGGTACCGAATACTGGGAAATAGATTACTAGCTATATTATTTAATTTGGTAAAAATAATATTCGTAACGATGCAGGCAATAGAAAGTATATTTATTTATTTATAATGCTTCATTGTAGATTAGACAAATTGAGAGAGAAAATAAGAAACTTATACATTTAATCATACTACAATTGGCGGCATTATCGCTCAAGGCAATTTTTTACAGGCCAGCATTATATTTCGTATTTCATCGCTGGTTCGTAGTGATAGTCTCCGTGGCACAAGAAAATTATTCGTGTGTGATCCAAACTTATTTGTTTCGAGTCTGGATGTGTTTTCTCTCCAGAGAGGTTGACGTTAGGGAGGCGGCCGGCCAAAAACCACAAGCCAAGACTTTTTTAACGTGTGTTAAAAGTATCTTGCGCCGACCCCACTGCGAGTGGAACAAGGCAGGTGGAAGGATCGTTGGTCCGTAATAACATAACTTTTTAGTGTAATCAAACTAAGTACATCAGAATCAAAACACACTATACAAAAATAACGGCTCCGGTGAAACTCTTCACAATAATTCAACAGCAACACATAATCTGAATCAATGCAACGTGTATTAGATAAGCGATATCTCTACTATATTTGATATAAGTGTTTGAGTTACGGGCGTGACGCCAGTTAGCCGCATTGGACAGGAAACAGGGATTCATCTGGTATTTATTCATCTATATTTAACGGTCTTCGATGACTGTTGAATCATACGATGACGATGATCACGTGTTTTGTTAGTGCTAATGACTCAATAAATCTGAGAAATGCGAGGTCTATTTAAATTTTATCCGCACCTTCAGCAATTGTGTGCTTGAGATCAAGCAAAGATTTATGGACTTTCAGCTCTCTACGTGTGTAACAACAGGAAAAGTAAGATACACTGCTAATAATTATATTTGTTTTAATTAAGTAACAAACACATCAATAAACGAATCGATTCTAATTTGCTTATATAACTGCTCGTTTCAAATATCCTTTAGAAAAATATTTTTAGAAATTCAAAAGAATTTTGAATTTCTCGTTTTAGGAGGAAAAATAATTTATTTTATACAATCTCTTCTACAGTTATGTTATATTACCAGTTGGTTAAACACTAATCACTACTTTTTTTTCTTAAGTTATTAAGAATTAATATTATGAAGTACGAGTCGCGTACGACAGCCTTCGCGGCGAAGTGGGCGTAATCGAGAGACCGCAGCTTCGATACCCGCACTGACATAAATGTTTGTGTGACCCACAAATATTTGTTTCGGGTCTGGGAGATTTTCCCTCTGGGATTGACGCAAGCAGACAGCCGGTGGGTAAAACTACACACCAAATCTTTCTGTAGCATGTGTCATAAAGCAAGTTGCGCCGACCCCACTGCGAATGGAAATAAGATCAAGTGAAAGAAGAAGAAGAATATAAAGTACGAGTAATAAAATCAGTATTATGTTGCTCTTTAATGCATGTTATTAAGGTTATAGTAACTATTACTCTAACTCTAGAACTATAATGACGTCATGATTACTTCCACTTACGGAATCTAAATCAGCATTCCGTCTGACACCTTAATTCACTTGTACCAAGGAGACAGTCCGACTACAAGTTATTAGTGGCTGACAGGTGGCATGGCATCAAATATAACGACAATCGTTATGGGTAATTGGATGCGTACGTCTTGTCTATCGGGTGACCTTTTAAGGTTCAACTTATCATCGTTACATTACCGAGACATCCATTAAGGCTTGACCTTTCTAAAGTCGGTCCGTGATTGCTGCCAGTCTATTAAAGTTGATCTTTTGTTTACTATGTGCATAGATAAAATTTCGATCGATCATTTTGTGATTAAAGTCGATTAGATGATAGATTGTATCGATATTTTTTTGTAATGTATCATACTTAATATGTATGATGTGCATGTAATCATTGAATATTTGTGTGCTTATTGCAGCATTGTAAGAGGTTAGTGTCTTTATCTAATAAAATATGTCATTTCAGACAGTCGAGATTTATGTCAGAACAATTCTATTAATTAAGTCAATTTCAAAATTCCTATGCCGAATTTCACAACGGTCATACTTACCTACTAAACATGTTTACTAATGTAGCATTTTCATCGATTTAATATTTCGTAAACATTTTAGTGGCAATGATGATTAAGGATCATTAAGCAAGTCGGCTTTAATCTTTACACATTTTTCTACCTTCAGATAGATATCAAAACATTGATGTCTCTATGTAGCGGCGGCGCGCGGTATCCCGAAAGTATACCCAACAATCTAATCTATCACAAAGTACATAAGCTAATCAAATATGTCGAAGAATTATTAAAATACGGAATAATGTTGAGGAACTTGTTCTTATGTGGAAAAATGTAAACAACTAACAATAGCATTATTGGGCATTAAATTGTATAAATAAATGTCGATACTATATCATTTTCTTGTAATAATAGATTGGCTATATTCTAATCTTTGTACCGTATAAGTAGACAGGAAATCAATCAGGTAAAGGTAATTGCAGTAACCTTGAGTACGATACCTTGTAATAAAATGAATTTCCATAAACATGAAGATAAAAAAAAATACTAAAGCAATGCATTTACACAATATTTAAATGGAAATTTCAGACGTGACAATTCAACACTCTGTTTGTCCCCATGTTAAGATTTTTACCTGAATAATCATTGTCCGGTCGCACTTATCCGATTGAGGTGGCTTTCGTTATTGTAAGAATTCCGAGAATTCATGCACAAGTTTATTACGTTAAGAATTTAAAAGTGCATCTCTTCAATTAGTGACACCGCAGGGTTCTGGTTTTTTTTATAGTTCCGTACCCCAAGGATACACCAACGGAACTCTATTATAAAACTGCATACTTATACGGCGATGCCAGTCTACTTATCTACCTTACTTTTAAAAGCCTCTTATAAAAATTAAATATTTAGAATCGTATTAGGTAGCCGGGTGAATTTTTCACAGAATGCCTACTTATATATATATATTTATTGCTGTTATCCTAATAAATGATAAAAAAAAACATAAAAAGAAAAAAATATTAAATGGGTACGGAATCCTTGCGCGCGAGCCCGACTGGCACTTGATCGGTGTTTCTTGTTCTGCTACTTCTAGGATCAGGTATTTTGCTGTCGTGTTTGCGTTACAAAGTTTTACTGGTCTATAGATTTTATCTCACAGCAAGCAGCATTTTATCTATTAAAGGAGATAGTTATTCATATCCGGCTTTGATTACATTTTGTTTTTAGAAATTATTTTACAGTAAAATAAAAGCAGATTAAAAAATAATAATAATACTAGCCTAGTATTATATACAGCCCACAGTTGGGCAAGAGCCTCTACGACTGAGTGAGAGATGTAAGGCCTTAGTCCACCACCCTGTGGACTGGTAGACCTCACATACCTTTGAAATTCTTTTAAAACACTTCTCAGGTATGGTGACTTCCTTCACCCTTTAAAAAAGTGATAACTATCCATGAATACACGCATAACTTGGAAAAGTCTGAAGTGCATGCTCTTAGGGCTGGTTTGCGAAGCTGCGACTTTCGACAGTCCCTGTCGCTCCCAGCTGAGCTATCGCTGCACTTGCTGGAATTTTAATAAGTTGACTTTTTTGTTTTAGATGTAATATTTTATTGTTTTTAATTTTCTGCAAAAACCTCATACTTGATTCACTAACTTCTTACTTAATTACATGATGCGTCTGTCAATATTCACGTCTCATAGTGATAAAAGAATGTGAAATCAATAGTCAGCGACACACCCATGATTCTTCTGGTATTGTGGGCGTACATGGGCATCCATTTCCTTTAAGAATTTTAGTATTATGAAGATCACTCACCATCACAGAACACACTTGCCTTTTTATCGGACTCTGCTATTAATAATCATCGCGCCCTGTATGTATTCCTAATTTTCTACTATTACTATTGTCCTATAAAAATATATAATTTAATCCTTAATACTTTAGCGAAATTGTATCTATAACTCTATACTACTCTGTCTAAACTAAATTTCCTTCAATACGCTATTATGTTAAATTACCTATATTATGTCGCGGCTACATATTAGACTTATCTGCACCAGTGTAGTGATTTATAACCAATACCAGGGTTCGAAAATATCCGATATTTATTATAAATATCAAAATATCGGATATTTATGATATATATCCGATATATATCAAGTTTGATATATATCCATTTTGTATGAAAGCCATATTATTATTTTATTGTATTATTTATGAATACTGTTTGCATATCGCAAAATCTACTTTTAGATAAGACATAATCAACTAAAAAACATAAAATCTTCTTTTAGGACAGAAGTGCTGCCATTAATGGATTAGAACTTACCATTAGGGAGTATGTTTTAACTCTATTCCCACGCCATCTACATGTGGGAAGTAGAAATACATTAACAAACACTAAAAAATACTTAATATCAATTTATTTTACCATTTTTGTATTGCAATATATTATAAAACATTTGATATATATAGTCATTGATATATATCATGAAACTCAGTCTGATATATATCGGATATATATCGGATATATATCGGATATATATCTTGATATATATCCATTGATATATATCCTCGAACCCTGACCAATACATCAATTTGTGGTTTGCTATTTAACGAGAGTTGGTCATGAAAAGAAAGAGTAGGTCTAATGGTTATCAAGTGCCCGACATTGACCCGCGGAATCAGTTTTCGTGATATATGAAAGGTAAATAAGGGTATGGTTGAATAAGTCAAGGAGCCATTATAAAGTACTAGAGCCAATGTATGGTGAATGAATACCTTGGTGTCATTCAAACTTTAAGACCGGCTTGGACGCAAAGCTGAGCCTATATGTGGTTGCCGCGAATCAAGTTTTTTACACATCAACGCTCAAATTTATTTCCGCAGGTTGTATGGGCGAGGACGTGTTGAACGTTCATCAAATTACAGATGAAGACCGGTTTATCATGACGTCATCTTTACTAGCAAACCTTCATACAATGTTTGTTTGTCCATAGATTAAAAAAGATGATACAAAGGTTATTATGATCATGGCAATGGAGCATGGTATCCTGAATTTCCAGATCCGTATAATAGCAATTACGCAGATGCGAATCCAGATTTTTTTGGTGGGGTAAGGGGGCAATTTTGATAAGTAGAGAGTAGATGCAACTTAGATTAAATTTAAGGAGACATGTTAATCTAAAATACTTTACCCAATCCAGTAGGCTTGGTTGAAGTTTTAATAGATTCTAAAATGATTATAGTTTTCGTTTACTTCATACATGAAGTACCAGTAGCCACTAATGGGAACTATGATGAATTAAAATGCTAAAATGATTAAGTTTATATCAAATTAGTCGAAAACGAAATTAGTTTTCCAGCGATTCTTTCGTTTTTTACAGTATAAATTACAAGTTTGACATTTCGTCAATAGTAATGTAATACGGATTATAAAACTGTGAACGTATTTATAACTGGTACTAGACTTGGCTTTAGATCCCTGCTTGCAACTATGAAACACCAATTTTGATTACCTAACCACCAACAGACCATTAAGCTGTAGAATAGTTTGCCGGCACACGTGTTCCCTCCTTCGTATAATATGGGTTCCTTTAAACGGAGTATGAAGAAGCAGTTAGGAAAGCCGACATGATCTAGCCGATCAACGATAGACACACTGTTTGTCGTTGGTCGACACTATTCCTGGATTGCGCTACGCTTACCATCAGGTGTGGCGAAGTCACTTTGCCGAGCCAGGATAAAAAAAACCTAACTGTGATTTTAGTGCCAAACATAATAAACAAAGTTATCGATAGTATATACACGGAGGCACACAGGCAGCGCTGCTACGAACAACTAATTTCTTATGTTCACGATTCATATGAGAAAAAAAAACGACTGACGAATAGGATGATCCAATCATTTTTTTGCTGTGTTTTGAAGGCCCATGACCCGTACTGACAAATTTAATGGCCTACAGCTACTTTACATGTAACTTCTAACCACAAAATCAAGAAGAAAGCTAAGCTGACGAAATCCGCTGCACAATTATAAATTGGCAGTGGTAAATTTTCACACTCATTTAAAACGTATTGATTAATCTGCCAAAATGGAAAATCGGCCAATGGTGGTAAAAAGTGAATGTATGAAATAATATTTTTTATTTCTTTGTTAGTACGTGTCTGCTACATACGATGTCTGAGCATTGGAATGGAGCTGAAAGTAGTGCATATATTATTTTAGATCTAAAACGTCCATGAAATAAAAAAAACATCTACAACTTCACATCCCTCTCATTATTTTAGTGGCAGCGTGAGGTCCTGGATTCAATTCCTAGGTCGGGCAATCACAATTTGTGTTTACGTTTTCAATTAGCAAATCACACATGAATTGCCTGAGGTTGGAATTTGTGCCCGATATTGCGATACATACTTGCTTATATCATATCATCGTAAAAAAAAAACAGCGAAACATGGATATAACACTGCTTGAACCTCTACCTACTAAAGGCATAAAGGTGTGAACTTAGGTAACTTCATATTTTTTATATAAAGACCAGTAAAATGACATCTACCAGAGACTATGACAAGTAACAAGTAGTTTCCTAATAGCCAATAGGTATGCGGTACGGTGCAACAATAATCCCATTGAGAGTAACGACTGTTGGAACTGCAATTGAACACACGAGAGCTCGTGCCCTCAGGGCAAGTATTTACCATAACAAGGGAGGCAGCACAAAGCCACCGCACAGTGCATGTTCAAACAGTATACGTGATTTATTTCAAAATACACTAAAATAGTTTGTACTCGGTTGTGTTATTTAATGTTTCGAGTATTATTTTATTGTTTAATACCTACAACGCATATCATAAAGCGAAAAAATAATTGTTATACAAAAACTTTTAATTTGTTTATAACAACGAAATGAGAGCAAACTTTGTAAATTGTTATAAAATACTACTAATAAATATTTATGTACCTATTATTCTTTTCACATCACAAAAGTATACATACTAAGAATATAGCTGTCTTTCACTGCTTTGCTCCCGCTGAAGCCTTACATATGTTCAACATAAAAGATAGCCAAAACTACTTTTTGAAAAGTCCTAAATCTGTCAATGAAAGTTCTATCAAACTAGATTCAACCATATAGGAGAATAACCCGGACATACAGACAGACAGAGAAGCATTATAAAATGCGTGTTTGTGTCTGGTAACGTCCAAATTACCATACGATCTTATATAACTTGTAGTACTGTATGTTGTTAACTATAGTTGGTGTATTCGAAAGAGAAGCGCACCTAATTAGGTGTAAAACGAGCTGATGCGATATGTAAAGGCCTTTGTATTTGAACTGGAGGTTGCCAGATTATCTAACGGAGCCGCTTTTACTTACATCATTATTTATCTGTTATACAGAGTACTGCTATAGCGTTCATTGTTCACATTATGCATCAGTGGTCAGCAAATA
The DNA here is from genome assembly GCA_949126905.1 of Amorpha juglandis. Classification (NCBI taxonomy): domain Eukaryota; kingdom Metazoa; phylum Arthropoda; class Insecta; order Lepidoptera; family Sphingidae; genus Amorpha; species Amorpha juglandis. The sequence goes on along the minus strand of OX421379.1, from coordinate 9,585,191 downwards.
TTAACACTTTAATTTTGAATAGTGATAGTATAGGTGGTATGATATCGTGTTGCCTTCTTTAGCCTTCAATTCGCAGTAAGTACTGTAATATTTCAATTTCAAGGATATTGAAGCCAGTCAAATTACTGGGTATTATGACACATCTAAATTGTCGAGTGGACGAGGCCAATGCAGTGCCAAGCAGAACATTGTGATTCAACGATCTTGGCGGTATTAATTGTGTTCATAAGCAAGCGTGGCACTTACCATCGGGCGACCCGTTCTCTTCTTAATATAGCGAATAAACAACAAAGAATTTAAACTAAAACTTAAGCCTAAAAAATATGGCATACTCATTTACCATATTTAGGTACAGATTAAAATTTCTAAACACGTTTCTAAACCCCAGCGGGTCTCTATGTCGTAATAATATGAATAGGCAAGTCCCTAATAAAACTCATAAAAGTAACTTTCCGAATAAATTCAGCGATAAAATAAATTAAGTTCCAGTTTGGTTTAGAAGCGTAACGATAACAAAGTCAACGACTTAACACTTATCAACCTTGAACTAAATGATTGGGGAACTAAACTATCGTACTACTGTTCTCAATAATGATTCCAAATGAGACAACTTGAATGTTTTTGTTATAGCCATTAATTAGTGAACAAGTAGCAACTAGCGAGTACAAAATAAAGCCCCATTTAGACGAAATGAGTTTCTCGGACGACATGGGCGATAATTTAATAGAAAAACAACTCAAAAAAGATAAAAATGAAACTTAACAATGTTGAGTCGGTGGTACTGTAGTTTAATAGTCGATGATTGAGTCTACCGCTCAAAATTGTTTAGTTTTATTTCTAGCTTTCTTGTTTTTTTTGAGGCGGTTAAAAACGGATACGACACGACTCAATTTCAAACTGTATGACGCTGCCTTATAAACATGAGTTCTCTGTTATATTGTCGTATTACAACCGACTACCTTCATCTAATAGGTATAATAATTTCAAGTTATCACACTTCGAAACATAGCATATTTATTATTAATTATTAATTCACGGAATAACACAAATTGTTAACTACTATAACGAAGTTCCCCCTATCCCTCCACAGAAATCATAGCAGCAACTATAGCATAGCAATAGTGTAGGCTACATATATACCCTTTTATACCCTTTCTATAGTTAATAAATAAATAACACCCAACAGTCACACACAAAGCCCTGACCCCACAGTAAGATACGAGTCTTGTGTCGTGGGTATCAGGAACTACGAGAGACTTTTGGTCTCACAACACCCAGACCCCGAAACAAATATTTGTGGATCAGACAAATATTTGCTCGGTGCGGGAATCGAACCCACGGCCTCATGTTTCACAGTCGGCTACTCGCCCAGTCAGTTTTATACGTAATTATAATTCTACAGCAATACGCTATTATAAATGCCAGTCTATTTTAATTAACCAGTCAAAATAAAGTCAAAAACAACAACTTCGACATGCCTTTTAAAAATATTTATGACCACGGAATCTACTTGTTTACAACTTACCGAGTCCATTATTGCAAAATAATGATTAAAAATGCAGCCATTATTTAAAATGTACATCAGTATTTTGCAAAATAAACCAATGTGAAGCGAAAGTGGGCAGTGTCGCGCCGCGCCGGCGCGCGGGGACCAATACCATAACGGGCAGTACACACGTCCAATTAGAGGGAATGCGCGCCCTTCGGAAAACGACTATCTTTCACAGGCTGTTACTATTTTTAATACCCTTGTAAAAAAAATCTTTGAAAGAGCAGAGTCATGATAAATAACACTAAAGAGTCAAATAACTATATATAGGTCTCTATGAAGTCGGCGCCTGTGCCACTGAAGTCAATTGAAATTGCACCGACTCCAAAGAGACCTATAGATATTTTGTTATTTTGACTTTTATTATTATTAAGTCGGTTTTTAAGTTTATATAATTAAAACGTAATTTTTGTAATTTTTGAGTGGTAGCTACAGCATATAATATCCAATATAGTAACACATTCGCAACGCGTGTGCTGTTATCCGTTGAGGAGTTTAATTTTTTACCTATTTGCTTGTTTTCAGGTACAGATACTTAAAAGCTTATAAGCTTACGTAATATTATATTTATATATTTTTATTATAACGGCACCTATTTTAGGCGACAGCGTATTATTATCGTAAATAAATCCATTTATGAGATCAAATATATTAATCACTATTGATAAACGTTCACCAGAGAATTGTTATGGAAAACCGTATTTGAACAGATAATATTATGACAGAAAAATATCAACATTTTTACCAACGCATGATTTGTACCTACTTCAAGAATCGCTTAATTAAAATACGTAAAATATATTCGCGTCGTACCGAAAAGATTAACAACGAAATCCGGTTTGAGATCGGCCTGTACTCGAAGGATTCCTTAAAAGGCGGGTTGTCGACAATAGCATGGGAACTCAGCTCATTTGAGGAGAAAATATTATGTGGTGTCGAGCTCGGCTTGCTAAATCACTTTTTAAACGGAACTTTGTAGTGGACACTCATACAAGTGGTTATAAGTGAACATTTATCACTCGCATTTCTTTTTTGCACCTGTGATTGACGCATATTTTATGCCAATCTGTATTTAATTCCATGCTTTTATATTGTTATGGTACATTTTAAACCGGATTGACAGGAAATGTAATGGGATACATACATGTATATTGTTTGCACACATATACTCTGTACATTTAAGATTTTATAATATACATATATGTGTCTACAAAGAATCGGATAATTTTGATATATTTGAATGTTTTCTGCGTTACTTACAATTAAATATTTTGTCTTTAAACAATCCATGACACGATAGGTTATTATGTTCAACCATTAGATAATCATAATTAAAGTATGTATATTCAACTAGTAAACTTCACAAACATTTCCTGCCTTAATTAACATATAAAAAGTTCATCAATTACAACAAATAGCCTTTGGCTAGTAAATGAGCGTATGAAACGCGTTGTTCACGTACGTGAGTCGCCTTGAAGTGTCCGGACGTGATATCAGGGATTATCGCTTATTTAACTACACACGATAACAGGTAAATTGGGCCCCACGAACCCGGCGCCACGTCCACGATCATCTCTATTATATGTACTGCCATGTGGATATTAACGATATCATGGTAAAGGACATTTTGGAACTAACTGCTCTTGAAAATGACACTGGGATAGCATTTAAACCTTTTAAATGGCGAATTTTATTTCGTATAATATATAATTGCTACAGCAGTAAAGATCGATACTTAAACAATTTTACTGGATAAATTTAATTAATTTATCGCTATAGCAACTGAATCGGAGGTTTTAAATACTTTTTAAGATGTTGCTATTTAAAGACAGCGATACAACAGATTGTAAGAACACCACGCCTTCAATTTTTAAGATAAAACTGGCTACTAACAAAACTTTGTTTAATCTTTTTCGGTTGCGTGCTCAGCACAGTCCACAAAAAATGCCTGACTCCACTAAGAGCAATCCGATGACCTTGCACGCGCTAACGAAGGCTGCAGTCCGTACAAGGCTCTCCACAAAAAGAAGTAAAACCCCGCCGCATAAAGACCTGCCACAAAAAATGAACTAATAAAAGCGTCGACCGATGTTCGGAACGCGAGAGCGACGTTAGTTTTGTGTTCTCTTTTGCTTTATTAAACGATTTTTTGTAATTCAAATGAGTTTTATTATCATGCAGTGGATACACCGGCAATTAAAATCATGTCATGTGTTTTAATAATTTTTTCACACAATTTTTTTATTCAATTATGTATGCCATATTACCGTAAATACCATTTTAAGATTTATTTCACAATGTTTGTTATGGATTTAACCACCAATTAACGTCTTAAATAGGTAGCTATTGTTTAAAGAACGTAAATTATATCTTTCTTCCAGTAGAGACATAGAGGATGATTTGTCAGAGAATGATTTTTCTACTTAAACCTGTCATATTTTAATTCACTCAGAAGGGATAAAACAGGTACTTATTGCTTGTTTTTACTGCAAAATACAACATTAAGGCGCTGTCAATAAACACTCGGGAAAGTATGCGTGAAATTGACACTTCCTTAAGCTACTAACCAGACGTTGAGTGGTAGAACCACGCTGTAGACAGTTTTGTCTACAGCATGAATGGGCCGGCTCGTCCGGGTCGTTACCACTGTCTCACAGAAAACCGACGTAAAGTAGCGGCTTGCTGCTGCGTTTCGTACGGTGAGTGAGATATCCGGAAGCCCAAATCCCCTCTCCTTCCCAATCCCTAATTGTCCCTTTCCTTTAAGGTCGGCAACGCGCCCATGATTCTTCTGGTGGTAGGCGTACATGGGCGGTGGAGATCACTTACCATCAGGTGACCCACTTGCTCGTTTGCCGATCTATGCTATAAAAAAAAAAAAAAAAACTCTGTGAATCAGGCCCTAACGATCGAAATATACTGTGAACAAAACTATCAATCCTAATCCAAATAATAAGTTCACATCTGCCATATAAACTTTCTGTCGCCAAGCGTATTTTCATGCCGGCTATCTAGCGAATAGGGCCAGATGTATGCGAATTGGGTTACACTGATAACGTATCGACAAACGTTGCGAGACGGTTAACAAACATTCCATTTGGAGTCTGATATTATCCTATATTGTTACTGTAGGATTTATCATCGCAGAAAGTCGATAGTTGTTGCCGGTATCTACGCAAAAAATCTATGTATACCACTTTACAATTAGCAATCATCAACATCCAAATTATGAAAATCCTCATTATTAAGTACTCGACTAGTTCATAATACTTACTAATAAATCCATTAAACATATCTAGTATAATTATAATTATTTGATATATAAAGTTTCGTTATTATCGGCAAATCTAATAAAATGCATAAATAGTTACCATTGAAACTTAATTAATTAATCGCCGAGCATTAATTCGATAGTAAAATAAAATAATTGAGCAATTAAGAGTGCAATAATTGATTTGTTCATTAATTGTAATTTACAGGACGACAACTTGAACGCATGAATCAAAATGAATCATTTGACCCTACTTACAATGTTTGTTTCAATAGTGCAATAAACACATTGATTGATTGATTCAATGAAGTATCGGCACTGCGACGCGTTCTGCATGTCAATTGGGCTCAATCACGGGTAGACTTTAGCGGCACATCACACTTCGCGCCATCAATAGAACAATATTATGAATGCATGGACACACACGGCAACTGAATACGGATTTTGCGTACAATATTATTAACGTTTGACTGTTCATTAAAGAGCGTTGTTTTGTCTACGGGCCGGCTCCACCGGGTTGTCGTAACTGCCCACAGAAAACTGAAGTAAAGTAGTGACTTGTTGGTACCATTCGTACGGAGAGTATCTAGAGGCCCAAACTCCTTCCCAGTCCCTTATTTATGGTCGGCAACGCGTCAATGATTCTTCTGGTATTTTAAATTTATTTAAGTACGTTATATTTCGCATTTTATAAAAAAAACATAAATGAAACATTACCTATATACGATTATGCAAAATAGAACTTTAAATTATTGATTATAGTAATGAATTTAGCAAAATAAAAAAAAAATATATCACAATTTATAGTTAAAATTGATATGACAATTTTACTTAAAATGGGTTGAAATATTATTGCATCCAATTATGCCTAGCATAACATAAGCCGCGGACATTGCGATAGCCTGAACAACTATTACACCGCGCCGTGAACATTATATTGACATTTGACAAAACGGGATGCGTTATAGCTCCACTCACATCGCCCTTCGACAAAAACAGATGCCTATTTCAAGCTTTACCTTAATTATATACATAGGTAGGTACTTATATCCCGTAACTTCTATCTAGTGTAAATAAACAAAAAGGGATTTTTTTTTATATAAAGAAATAAGTTCTTAATAATAAGTTATAATGTAGCCTAGCAGACCACAAACTAATTTACGTGTTAAGTCTATTCAATATATGAATAATGTATATGAGTAATGCTCGGCGAAATGTGGGTGTACTGGTTACACCTCTGCCTACCTCTTCGAGGATTACAGGCGTGAGTGCGTATGGATGTAATAATAGTTTTATTATTTATTGTTAGGCAGAATTTTACTTCCTAGAAAATAATACATATTTTTATCGCATATCCAGTTCCTGTCTTTTTTGTCGCGAGCCTTCCAGCGCAGCTTAGCTTCAAGTGTTATGTCGAAGTCTAAGTACCTCAAAAACAAATACAGCCAACTGTATTTCCATACGGGACCTGTCGGTAATCCGTATATCAATACTGTGCGATAGTTGTATTCTCAAAAAAAATGTGAGGCAAATACGTAACTTACATTTAAAGTCAACCTACGCTTCAAGTTAACCCACCTAACCTAAATTTAACCCAATAACCATATCTATCAATTAATAGGTAACCCTTAATTGATAGATATGGTTGTTGGCTATTAAGTGTAAGTTAGTAATAACTTACTAGCTTACATTTATATACAAGGAACTCAAATAAAGCAATCAAGGGACGGTAAGAAATCCCCAGGAGATAAAACAAACCCTGAACATTATAAAAGACTGCGTACATTTGATTAACTTGTCATGTACTTTTACGAATGTACGGTTATTCGAGTTGCAAGAGTAATCTCATAAAATCCTCCCGACATGCAAAAACTTCTTGGTAAATGTGAGTAATAAACATATCTCGTACGGACATGGCTTTCCCGCCAATGTCAAAAATGTATAATAAAAGGCACTTGGAGTATCCATTTTTGGCTTAATTAAACCAGCAGCGCATTTACTTACTTATAAGTAACCGCAAAAAGGTAATCAAGGCGTGACTAAAGATCATGACTTAAGTTGAGAAAATAAAAATAAGTTCAAATCCTAGAAACATTATAAGGATATATTTGGTATAGTTATAATCTGATGTCCTGTTATTGGCTCAATTTTGAAGATTACTTTGGAAAAATATCTAAAGATACTTAACAATGATGACTCATTCAAATGGCAAAGTTTACAATCATATAATACAGGCTTTAAATTAGGTTTCATAACAACATGATTGCTAGACATGCTATTAGAGGTCTAACCTTAAGACTCCCACATTCGAATCGTGTAATTCTAGAGCCATTAATAAATACTAGAACTCACATCATCAATATTACGAGGTAATTTATTGTGTAATGTTGCTATTAATGATAAATAATGGTATTTTTTAGAATATTATTCTATCTATGAAACTAAAATATAGTTTATTGAAACAGAGGGGGTACGGGTGTATACCCTTTTGAGTTTGGCAGTTGACAGCTAGATGTGATGTCATAATTATAGGCAAAGGCGAACTTGGCTGACTGTCCAGGCGCTTAAACGGCGTGACATGGGTTTGGCTTTAGCTTGGCTTGGCTTGGCATGGCTCTTCTTAGCTATCACATCAACTATCTCATTTACCTGTTTGCCAGACTCACGCTTTAAAAAATATTTTATTTTACATCTATGATCAGTTTGAAGAGAATATTTTCTTTTATTAACAATTACAATCGGACACAGCCAAAACTAAGCTCTATAGAAACATTATTTATGGGTAATAAATTAAAAATAAAATTTTATTTCTCGTGAGCTTTTATGGTGTTGTAGGCTAAGCCTACTTCTACTTGCCTGAGGTTACCAGATAAAACAAAATATTTCCGATAATTCAACTTTTTAAATAATTATTTATTGGACCTGTAATAATATACAACTGAGTGTCAGGCTTACAGCAATCCCAACACAAAAAAAAAAAAAAATATATATACAATTAAATAAAACCAGTTTAATATACTTTTACTTAGACCTCTATCTAAATTGAACCATTTTCCCAGACTCTACTATAAAAAAATTATTAATATTTTTCTGTCCTAGGGACCTTGCAATATTTTTACTTATTTCGCACATAAATACCGTAGTATAATTCCTCGTTTATTCCGGATAAAATTTCGGATACGTCCGGAAAATATCGGACCCACAGCAACGTTAACTTGACCGTAACACGGGCTGTCGTTGAGGACTGGTTGAGTAGTCGTCAGACCACGTCGCCCACGCGGCGGCTGTGGGCGGACGGTGCACCACGGAGCTTTGATGCAGTCTTCAACCACAATCGGTTTTACTATTGTAGTATAGCTTGCGCGTCTGTATACATTATATGAATAAAAATTACATAGTGTAAACATGGATTTACAGGCAATAATGTTTGTTAATGAGTCGACGCGACGTATTAGATAAGTACGTACATTTTTAACAAATATTAGAGTACATAATAAGATCATCTCTATTGACTCATTATTATCAAGTTCTATTGATAAGAGTACCTGTCAATAAAACTTGAATAACAGTGTTACTCAATACCTCAGCGTACACAGTTGCTCAGTCTAATGAAAAATGGATTTGATCCATTCGGATTGTGACATTAAAAGAAAGTTATGAAGATAGGGACGGGGGATTAATGAATGAATGATAATTTATTTGGAAGGTTTTAAGAGAAAGTGAAAGAGAGAGTGAGGGAGAGAGATATATTCGGGCCTGAAGAAATATCACAAATCAAACAAAACGCTACAGCAAGCTGCCACTTTATGCCAATTCTCTATGAAACTGTGGTACAGCCCCAGTCGATCCGGCTCATTCATAGATAATTGTCTATAGAGCATCATAATGTATTAATTTTCGTTTATAAATACTGTTCATAAATAGCGCAAACTCTTACATTAAAAACCCCCACATGCATATAAATTGATTTAATTTAAAATGTCTCTTATATCCATTTTCACCAACCTGTTCTTATCTTTAGTTGACCCTTAACGCTTAAATTATTACAGTGGTAGGACGACGCAATATAAAAATACTAAGACTTCGTTACACTGCTTATTGCAAAGTCAATGATAATGATACTTATTAACTGTAGATTTCTAAAGACAAGACCGTATTCTACGCCTTTAATACAATGGCACTAGTCGATACATAAAGAAGGTTACAAAATGAACTGTACAATATAGAATTGAATCCAGAACAGAACTGTATCTAACATCTTTTAATCTAAAATGAAATCGCGATGTAAATCGACATAATCAGGTATAAACAATAGCGACCGATTTGCTCTGAGATTGTGAGAGCAAGTATATTCGCAAAGTGACCTTTACTGACCACGAACAGGGATGCCAGGTAGATATAATAAGGTACAACGTGTGAAATATTATGTGAATCTTTGAAAGTTTGTACATAGGAGTGATCGATAAAATATATAATGAGCTATATTATAAAATACAGAGTATAATACTTAGTTACTATATAACCCTGATAAACTGACCAATATACTACTTAATGTTAGCCTACCTTTCTTTCTTCCATCTGCCCTTATTGCACTTATGGTGAGGTCGGTGCAACATGCTTTTCAACATATGTTACAGAATGATTTAGCTTGTAGTTTTTACGACGAGCTGCCTGACTAACGTCAACCCCTCTGGGAAGAAACAGCCGACACAAATATATGTGGATCACAAAAATATTTTTGTCTCGATGCGGGAATCGAACCCACAATCTCTCGATTCACAGCCGACTACTCACTCACTGCACCACGGGGGCTGTTAAAGTTAGCCTTAGTAGTTAACTCCAAATTATGGTTAAAATCTAGTACATGACAACCCTAAAAGGTATTCATAATTGTTCAGCCCTATCTTAGCGTACACCACCATTAATCTGATGTGTCCAACAGATAATTTGAATTAAATAATTATCGGCAAAATGTTGGGCGAACCGTAATTTTAACATAATAAATAGTGCTAAATTATGAAACGCTTATATACTATATTCTACAAATCTAATAATATTTGACATTAACAGCCTTTTAATGAATTGCAAAACACAACATGGCTTGCTATGTTTAATTCATTGTATGTATCCGGTATTATAATAGTTGCTAATGTAAAAATATTTGTATTTATTTCCAATATGTTACTGTTGTTTTTATAATATTAAATAATAATAATCACTGCATTAAGTCTATGTCTATGTGCTTTTTCACGAGTCTGTGGTTTGTAAATGTTTAAGCGGGAAATGTTATTACTGACTTGTGGGAGGGCATCTGATATTTTTGTACTCGAGTGGATAGCGACCACCATAAACATGACAAAAATCCAGCCATAGTGGCTCTTTCACGCGAGTCGCGTTTTGGGATCAGCCAGTGTATATCCAGTAATTTCAAGCCAGCATAATTCTACCGACTGTCGAGGCACCTAGTGTCTCTTAATGATCGACATTATGGACAACAATGTTATTAACATTAGGTTCAATATAGTCATTTTACAAGAAAAACTAGGTTCGTTCCTAAAATTATTTAATTTAAAATATTTGTCAAGTATACGTTTATGAAGCATACACGTTTATAAAATCACTATATATTTAAAATACCTAAATATTTTTACGCAACGTATCAGTTGTACGATAAATGTTATTTTGAGCAACCAACGATCGTCCCATCGTACTATTACGTGATGATTATAAATAAAAATCAATAAATAAACAAGTTAACTTCGTAAACTACTGAGCTGTTTTAGTATTGGGGGCATAGTTTCACGTGTCAGAGTTATGGGGACGTTATGAAAGCGGCGTTATTCGATTGTTTGGAAAACATCTTGACACGTGCTGATTGGTTTGAAAATAGATACGAAAAAATTAAAATTAAAATTCGTGGTAATAGTAATAAAAAGTTCTTTGGTTATTCTTGAAATAAACTCGAGTTGAGAGAGTTACGAACATTATTTTACAATAATAATTAGGTAACTTCTACAACGCACAGTTTACAAAATTGGCGGCGAAAAATTATTACAATGACATAGAAAATATCGTCTAGAAATGTCAATGATTTATGTTCCGAAATCTACCTGGATTATGTAATATGTACATTTATATACATTTCTACAGTTATTGTCTTTTTTATTCTATCACGGTATAGTAACTACACTGGACCTCACGTTAAGTATCCAAATATAATGTCAATCATCAAGACACATTGCATCCCTCGACGGTCGGCAGTTTTATGCCGGCCTGAAGTTACAGGATATACATTGGCTACGTGACTCACCTGAACGAGCCACCCAATTTACAAAAATGTATCACACACCAGGAAATGTTGATTACATTTTAATTCCAAGGTTGACTCAACATTTTCGGTTAATAAATGTCACTTCACACTCCCTTCTCAAGAACAGCGGAGTTTCACTCAACTCATTTATTGTTCCTACTACTAAGCAACAGTGTGTAAACACTATCGTGTTTCGGTTCGAAAGGCCTGGAAGCCAGTGAAATTAATGGGTATTATGGGACTCTATATAACTTGAAAAATTGAAATAGGACCAATTTTGAGCTGTACTGTGCCGAATAAAGAAAGAATATTTATCAAAATGAGGTCACTCATACGTGATGCAAACAAGACGTGTCTACAGCATGGTCTACTACAATTTTTCTTGTATTGATTAAAGATACAATAGTTGTTTATTCGTATTATTCTGTGCCCCATTTTCCCATACCAATCAGATTTAAAAATGAATATATTATTGCCTGTATCATAAACCACTCCAAAAATAAATTGTAACAAATTGGTAAATAATACTTATTGAATATATTCCCGCATTAGTGTAGTTCGCTTCGCGGAACCATCGAGCATGGTAGCTTCCCGCTGAGTTTGACGTGTGAACATTTTAATTGAAGAGAATCATTCGGTAGGGGACACCCTGCGTACATTAAAATAGGATTATTGAATGGGACTTTCGCTTCTCGTATATGTATAATATATATAGTATATGTATAACACCATATACCACGGACATTAAAATAGATTTTTTGTTTATCCTAGCACAGAGACTACACTGTACCTGATATTGACTACAGCGCAGTTCGAATGTAATGTCGACCGTAAAGAGATATTACGTCCCTCGACGATTAGCGGAATTATTGCCGGCCTGAATTAACTGAATATGCACTAGCTGATCCCAGAACGTGGATTTTTTTGCAATGTGTACGGTGGTCGCTATCCAGTCGGGTATGGAAACCAGGCGTGCCAATTTTTACTACGACTGATGTCGAAAATATTAATTTTATGAGTGGGAGAGCCAAGCTGTAGACAGTTTTGTCTACAGCATGCCGGCCGGCTCGAGAATTTCGACCTAAAGTACCGGCTTGCTGATGCGTTTCGTACGGTGGGTGAGATATCCGGAGGCCCAAATCCCACTCCCCTTCCCAATCCCTAATCATCCCTTTCCTTTAAGGTGGGTAACGCGTCAATGATTCTTCTGGGCGTATATGGGCGGTGGAGATCACTTACCATCAGGTGAGCCACTTGCTAGTTTGCCGACATATCAAAAAATGCTACATACATATTATTATCCGGGATCTGTGTATATACCACTTACAAAGTTGTCTATTCAGCAAAACGAGTCCATAAAACTATATAATGGGGTGTCAAGATGATGCTGGAAAAGTTTTATTACGATCTCCATTCGTATATGGCTGCTATATTTCAAATAAACACAATAAATTGTGAGCCCATTGCTCTCAAATAGTAAAAAACCTATTTTCATACACAAACAAGTCACAATGTGTTGTCAACCTATGGGAAAACGTCTGTATTTGAGGATCTTAAAGTTGTATATCACACCCACAAGGCGCTTTACAACTCCAAATGGTTTGGTGGATAGCTGTTACATTTACACAAAAAACGTTTTTAAAATCCTCGCGTCGGAGTGTTGTTAACGGTTTCGTTCATTCATGTACATATTAATTTATATCATCCATAAAAACTTGCATGATATAAATAACTTTAACGCCATCAATTATTGCAAATTATTGGTAAGGACACAGCTAAGAAGCTGATTAGTGATTAATATTAGTCGCCACAGTAGGTGCTTAGGCTGAGAAACCGGTGAGGTTCTGGATTGAAAGCTTCGTAAACTGCAAGTGTACTATTTGCACATCTGCATACCCCTTCGGGGATGCAAAATGAATGTATTTTTAAATTTACCTGTTTGGTACCGAATATAATTACTAACATGAAATTACAATACTAACAGTAAATGTTATACTGGCTTGGGTCCTAGGTCTCGCTATTGGAGTAGATAGTTTTGTTTTTTATATATTAAATGTTTTATTTTTTTTGTAATATTTAATATTTTTGTAATATTTTGTGAAATACATATAAAGAGTACTGTACATAATGTTACACGCAGTAAGCCTGTAACTTAGCAATTGACAAAATGATACATTATTAAAACATGAATGTTTATATATAAATGAATCATTTCACTGCGTTAATATTTTCATTTCTCAAATAAACACAGAGATTAAGATAACATTACTCCGAATCCGTACATAATCTCGGAACCCGTATTGCTATGTATGGATAAAATTACCACTGCGGCGATAAAATGAGTTGTAGAGTAGTCCTACTTTGTAGACATTGACTTCTTATTGAGGCATACCTATGTAACTCGCTCAGATATATTATTGACTCTGTGATTTATAAGTTGAGGTAAAATTATAGTTGTAACATGTAAGTTTCGGGGTTAGTTAATGTGCCTCTTGTGCGATACGCTCTGCTGATTAACGGACGGAGGCAATAGCGAAATTTGGTTCCCGTTGTGGGTTGTGGAACACAGACGCGAGTCACCCCACATAATATCAAATCTATGAGTGCTACGGACCCTGGCATTAAGCCGGGATAGCGCAGGGAGAAAGCAAATTACAGAAAGTCGCATGACAAATATTAAACAAGTAGATCATGATGATGAGGGAAAGGTGGCCGTGTGGGTTGAAACCACCGCTTTGTCTATTTCTGCCGCCAAGTATGTAAGTTGTGTTTCGGTTTGAAGTACATTGAAGATAGTGAAATTACTGGGGATTATGTGGCTTGACATCTTATGTCTCGGAGTGACGGCGCGATTCAGTGCCATGCAGTGCTTTGTAATTCAAAGTTCTGCGCGATTTTGCTTCTGTTTGTGGGCAGGTGTAACGCTTACCATCAGGCGAGTGCCTTGCTCGTCTCATCATTCAATCAAATAAAAAAAAATGGGTGCGTGTACTTATGTACGCGCGTGAGAAGTTATACTTCTTTGGCATCATTAAAAAATAGTTTTTAATTGCATGCAAATAATTGATTACAATAATAATAAGTATTTAACATTAATAATTTAATAATATTTAGTGTTAATTATATTAAATAAAAGTATTTTAATTTATATCAATAAATAATACATACGGATAGTTAACCTCAATTATATTGGAGCACTTGAAAAAGTATATAAGCACAATTTTTTTCACTAATATTCACAAATAGTAAGTAATATCAATCAAAATATTCAATTTAAATCACTACTGAATATAATTTATTAGCACATATATAAATTATAAAGGACATTGTCAAAAATGGCCTATGAATCAACACGCATGAAACATTTACTATAATAATAATTATTATTTATAATGTACATTATAATTATTATTATAGTAAATGTTTCATGTGTGTTGATTCATAGTTTCAATAGAACGGACACTTATTAATTTCGAAAACAATTTAAAAAGTATTCACTTCCGTCATAGTCCTCGGTATTATAATTTTTGGTTCAAATTCGGGTTTTTAATAGGCAAAGGTATTGTAGCTCATACAGCCAAGTCTTTGTAACAACACTCTTAAGCTTCGCATTGTTATGCATTTCGCCAAAGACAAGTGTAATTTATTCTCAAGTCTTCACAACAACGATGAAATATCGTAACATTAATAATTTAATAATATTTAGTGTTAATTATATTAAATAAAAGTATTTTAATTTATATCAACATATCCACTCGACATGATAGAAGTACATTCTACTCTCTTCGCGTTTATGCGAGCCTGGTACTTTTTACGGCAACATGTTCCGAATAAGAAAAAACCTAAAGAGTTTTTCTTTGTCCAAATCGTCATTTGTTTATTAATTACGGCTACTTTCACTCTCATCATTTTTTCTTAACGCGCCTAACTTCATACTGTTAATTTTTTGTGTCACAGGTGCGCGCGCATCTTAAAATTTCACTCTCATCATTTTTTCATAACGCGCCTAAAGAAGTATAACTTCAAAAACACATAAAAAGAAGCGTCGCGCCCATCTCCCACGTCACATGCCAAATGGATTCTGTACTGACCTTATTATGTAATGTTGCACAATAGATAACTGAGACAACTAATTAAAACATGTACAGGAACATCACAGTAAATAAATATAGGTGGAGCGCCACTGTTGTGTTAAAGCTTAAGAGTAAATCTAGACTCGTCAATAAATTATTCACCAGACAAATAAGTTACGAGTTGGCAAGATTGGTACAAATACACAAAACTAACTCTGTTGGGCGTTAAATATATCAAAATGAGCTCTATTCTGTGAACCGAAGGACGTTGAACTTAAACTATTTTGCGGACTCATAAGCATTGAAATGTTGGTTTAAGTATAAATACAGGGTGGGAGTGGGTCGAGGATATGTCGCGCCGCCTATGGGGGGCCTTGGAATCCTTCCAGTTTACTGTTACATTGGAAACGTCACGCTTAAATATTATCTGCGCGCTGACTCATGTCGAGTTGTTCCACGAGACTTCTGCGAAAATTAAATGTACATACAAACACTTGATAAGCACTGAATCAGAAACATACATAGTAATCACATATTAGTCTGACCGAGTAGTAACAGAAGGAAAAGATATCGTTTCGTTTTTTCGAATTAGTACGAATATGCAACAAATAATAAATAAATAAAACAGTCACATACATAGTCCTAACCCCACACTAGGTTAACTTGTAACGTAGGTATCAGGAAATACGAGAGACTTGCGGTCTCACAACACTCAGACCCAAAACAACTATTTGTGAACCACAAAAATATTTGGCTCGGTGCGGGAATGGAACCCACGGCCTCTCGCTTCGCAGCTACTCGCCCACTACGCCACGGAGCGAATAAGCTGCCGGTTAAAACCAAAACCAAAGTATGTAGAGCTTACAGCTCAGTCAGTAGAACTATATGGCAAAGTTGGAGCCATATTTTTCGTATCTAAGAACTCAGTCATAGGTATACCAGCCCCGAAATTCAGATAAAATATGTACAACACGCTGTCAGTAGACTAATAGAATCGTTGAAAATAAACACGTAATCAATTTAATTCTATTTCATAATAGTGCGTGAAGCTGTTATCAAGAATCTGAGGACGTTATTATTATACTCGTAAGTTGTAAGTGTCACTCACGTGGACAGACAATAGATATAACACAAGGAGTAGTTTTAAAATAACTCGCCGGGACTAGGTCATTCACTGGCGCCGCCTCTGCATTCGTTGCACTATATTCTATTATTAATTGTACTTATTTTCAATGGAGATCAATAGAAGTTAGTGATTCTGTAAAATATTTGGAATGATAGGCATTACATTTTCCTTCAAGAGTTCTACAGACCATGCGCATTTTTAAATGGACATTATTATTCAATCAAAAAACATTTCTTACGTTTACACGAATGTTTCACACTGAAAACAGCCGGTCCACCCCGTGAAGAAGTGAGGCAGAAAAGGGACCGAAATTAAAATAAAAAACCGCGATAAAATCGCTTTAAATTAGTTTTATTTAAAAAAAACATTTTTAATATTGTCTAGTATTAAAAAAAATATATATTGTATAGTTGTAAACTATAATGTTCTGTTATGTCTAAATTGTAGAGTTTCCAATCTTTAATGATTTAAAAGTACCTTATAATATTATACCATACGCATTAAAGAAGGCAATACATTACTGTGCTTTAAATACAAGAAATGAATTATTTTCTTCATTTATCTTCATTAACATTTTATGAAGCACCTCTTTACTTTTAATTAGCTGTAGCATTAAAAAGTTTTTATGCGCATTTGCAGGTATACCGCCTACTGGTATTCTTTGTTGTCTGTTGATGGGATTATTTTTTAAAAATCTAAGTTTAGCTTATATTTTAAGTACCTACGAGTTGTGGAAGTTTAATGTATCTTTGAATAAGTAACCAATTTCAAATAATTATGACTGAAAATTGTTATCTAATACAATGCAAAGTGGATGTATGAAGTAAGTGGATATTATAAATTACAATAACTCTATAAACCGCTGATAAGAAATTCTGATAACTGCGATACGATGTGCGAACACAACATGTTCTATGATTACATTCACAGAAGTAAGATCACCGGCGCGATACAGAGCACATGGAACGGCGCGACCTTCACTTATGACATCACTACACCTTATTACTTAGATAAGTTCCATTAACAACAATAAACTACTCACCAACTTGTCTTAGTGCCATCTTCTTTGATCGTAAGATGTTCAGCGACAGAGAATCCAAAGTATGAGCCGCTCTTTCCGAACTTTATCACAGGGATCCTCGGTTCCAGATTGAAACCGATGACACTGTACAAAATACACAAAAATAACACACAACTACACGTAAATTTCGCAGCCATCGCGTACACAGTTCGCAGTGTCGTCGTAGACCGTATCGTGTTATCGCACAAATTCACTGTCTCCCAGTTATAATTTGGCACATCGCGATATTCGTAGTAAATAGTTCGTGCCGTCAGCCGTGTGACAACGGGACCCCCAGCGCGGTTGCCGTTCGCCGGCTGAGTATTCCCGCTAAACTTTACTCGTATCTTAGCCACTACACAGTCACGACTCGTCCTACACACGGTCCGCGGTAGAGCGCCGGTGCTCGTGGTAGAGGCGACTGAACTCATAAAACTTAATGAGAAGTCTATTGTGTATAGCGGCATCTACCGGTTGTAATGGTTTCAAGATAAGAAAACACTACATTACAAAATATACAGCGCCATCTGTTGTTACCTGTGTACATTATTTTGTCAATCTTCGTTTATAGCAATACCAAGCCCCTTCATAAGATGGCGCTATAAAGTATTCAAATATATACTTTTATCCTTTTGATTTATAGGGGCTATTGACACCCTACACGACGCCTATGTCGAAGAAATTCTGATACGCCAAAACATAATTACTATTGGTATCATATGAATAGGCAATTCAAGACATCGGACGATTTCAATTTTAACGTGCCTATTCAAAGCAAACTTCATTTTTTAATTCAACTTTACCATTTTTTTTATTAGTATTTTTTTTCAATAATGATAAATCTTAGAATAGCCATTGAGTTAAAAAAAGAAATAGCTACCTATAGCTTTAACTCATGAAAAGAACCCCTTGGGCACTAGCCCATCCAAGTAGAATCGGCAATATGTACCTACATACAAGGTGGTATGTAGGTATACTACATATTTACAGGGTGGTAGGTCCCTTGTATGCGAGAGACCATCTGGGTTGGTACCACCGCTTTGTCTATTTCTGCCGCCAAGCAACAGTGCGTAAGCTCTGTTCGGATTGAAGGACATTGAAGCCAGTAAAATTACTTGGCATTATGAGACTTCATTCATTCTTCATTCAATCAAATAAAAATAAACATCAGTTATCATGGCTTTTTTAATGTCAGAAAATTTATAGGGTCTTATTACGAAACGTATTCCAACTTTAAACTAGGTTTATATAGGCCGGTTTGTATGGGTTATCACTAGTTGTTAGAAAACTATGATCATGTTAAGTTTTAGTCTGTCAACTGGATAGTAACCACCGTACCTATACATAATAAAAATCTCACCATAGTGACACGTTCCGGGGTCAGCCAGTGTACATCTTTTTTTTTTTTTTTTTTATTGCCTTGATAGGCAGACGAGCAAGCGGCCCGCCTGATGGTAAGCGGTCACCGCCGCTCATGGACATCGGCAATGCCAGGGGCATAGCCAAGCCGCTGCCTACATTTATTCAGGCTGGTATGCTAATTTCACTAATATTGCTAGTTTACACCTCTGTCTACCCTTTCAAGGATACATATCCGGAAGCCCAAATCCCCTCTCCTTCCCAATCCCTAATTATCCCTTTCCTTTAAGGTCGGCAACGCGCCCATGATTCTTATGGTGCTGGGCGTACATGGACGGTAGAGATCACTTACCATCAGGTGACCCACTTGCTCGTCTGCCGGCCTATGCTATATAAAAAAAAACATACGTCAGAATTTAATGACAATAGACGAATTATAACTACACGTAAAAGAATAATGACTGATCACAAATAATAATAATAAATCATTTATTATCAGGCACCTATGGCCCATACATATATTACAAACTATCAATTACTAATAAATAATCGCAGATTATTGATTAGTAAATAAAACTTAGAACTATGTGAGTAACACTTTGCACTCAGCCGGTGTGGGATCGTGTGGTACTTGTCCGCGGAAACAGAAGTTTTCTGCCATGACGTGGTGCGGAAGACAATTTGGTACCCACACCACAAACGCCTTGAAGGTGAAGTTGCGATGCGACTCCAACATCTGCACCCTCGGCAAGTACTTTGTCTTCTGGCACACGTACTCCAAGATGTTTTCCTTCTTAATGGTGTAATGCAAGCCTGAGACGTACAGCGGGGTGTTCGGCTGTATTTCACGCACCATGAGCTTGGGCTTCTCAGGAGTGTCTTAATATTGAATATCCTATCCTACTAATATTATAAACGCGAAAGTATGTAAGTATGGATGGATGAATGTTTGTTACTCTTATGTTTGAAACTTTACAATAATATAGCTTATACATCAGAATAAGACATAGGCTACTATGTTTTTCAAAAATCAACCCCTGAAGGGATCAAAAAGGGGATGAAAATTTGTATGAAAAATCTAAACCGCTGAACCGATTTCAATTAATTTTGGCACAAATATAATTGATGACCCAGGGTTAAACATACGGTATTTTTTTGTTTAAATTTCAACCCCTAATGGGCCCAAATAGGGGATGAAATGTTGTATGAAAGCTTTTTGATGGCGAAACGAAGTTCGCGGGCACAGCTAGTTTCGTGTAATAACTCACTGATCGGTAAACGATTAGAGAGTTAAACAGCCTTTGGGCCGTCAACCTATGGATGAGTGACCGCTGAGTGATATTTCAACTGAGAGCCTCTGTGCTTAGGAAGGCACGTAAACAGTCTGTCTAGCTGATAGCACTCGTTAAGCCAAGTCGGAGGCCTTCGGGCGGCTTAAAACTTTGACATTAGTTTGTCCACTAACCATTCATGGATAATCCGATAGGAAAAAATAAATTTGAGAAATTGCTTGTAAAATTTATCGATGTAAATAAAACACACATTTCAAAATAATGATTTTATTTTGTAATAACGAATAATCAACTGAAAATGAATATGCGAAGATAACATAAAAATCAGCTTTAGTATAATTAATCTTCAACGTGACATACATTCTAGTCTTTTTACTACTCTCTCCAGGATATTCAATGAAAAGATTAATTATACAAATAATGTATAATAGTCACAACTAAGAGAGTTACGAATTAAAATACTGATAATTCTTACAATAATTATAAGGTCAAATTGTGAAGTGTCTACGGTTTTAATATAATCTGTTCTACTACCCGCTATTATTTTAGGAGGTGTTAAAACAATACATTTAAAAGCTTTAAACAAATCAAATTACTGTGTAACTAGCTTCCAAGTGTTCATGTCCATGATGTAGCAATGTGAGTTCATATGGCAGCAGCTCGCAATATTAACGCTTTCAAGAAAGCCTTCAGCGCGAAGCTGAAATGAGTTGACAATCGAACTGCCGACTGCATCGGTCTTAATATATATGACCGACGTCCAGTTACAAACTCGTTACCATTCAATTGGCATTTGACGGAGCCTCGGTCGCGCCAGGTAAGTGTTTATTTGGCGTTACAATACTCAGTGAAGCGAGCGCTGTCACATGCATTGTAATACCATTCGGGCCGGGGATAGCTTAGGGTAGGGGATGGAAAGTGAGCTCGGTCTGTGAGTGAGCGAACAGCAAGTTGAGCTGCGAATCCAAACCCACGTTGAACACCTTCATAAGCTTGGCTGCTGCTTGGCCTGGTTCCTTGCGGACCACAGCCACTCCCGACACCTTCATCAGATGCACCTCAGAATCTACTGAGCCGCCGCCAGTCGTAGCCAACTTCACATGGCAAGTCACATCTACGTGGATGTACTTCTGTACAGCCATACCGCGCTTCCCTGGAACTTCTACATATTCCGTCTTCTCTTCAATCTGCGGCAAATCAGCCCTGAACACGCTCGCTTCGCCCAATAAGCCCTGTAACGAAATAGTTTCATATAAATAAACACACATACCGAATTTACTGCCAAGGTAAAATGATTTATCCTTGGATGGAATCCAATGTTAAATGCAATTAGAAATTGTCCTTCTGCCAAAATTGACGTACATGAATTTAAAGATGTAAACAAATCAGAACAAAAACCATTTGCGTCTCGACTGTATGCTACTGGCTAGTTGCCAGGCGGCGCCATTTACCTACTAACAATGACAAATTTATTTGAATACTTACTCCATTTCCTGTGATTGTAAATTTCATTCCTGGGTGGATTGCGCGTGGTTCCATGCCAATGCCCTCGGGATGCGAGTCGGACCAGAAATAGTTTTCAGGCGTGTTCAAAGTATCGGGCTTGAATGTGATGCGTTTTCCATAGCCCATTCCAATGGACTGCAGCAACAAGCTACGTCCTTCAAAGAGATGACGGCGGCTGCCTGCTGGCCGCACGCGGTAGTGGAACCCAGGGATGATACGAGGATCAACATAAGTGCCTATAAAAAAGATAACCATTAAACATGATTCCGGTTAAAAACTAATACATACTCTTTAAATGAATACGCAGTTAAACTCACCAATAGCAGGCAATTCATATTTCTCGAGTCCAACAATACAATATTGACATGGAATGTCTTTAATGTCTCCACCGTTCACAGTGATTCTTCTAGAAGAGGACTGAATGCCAGGCTTGAGTTCGTAGCCCTTCCTCAGTTGCTTGATACCGATAGCCACATTAAGAACACGCGTGACTGCGGCATTGCCTCTTCCTTTCTTCAAAATAGCTATACCGGTAACAGGCATCAGCTTAGTAGCACCATCATTTTCATACCATTCTACTTTGCAAAGGGTGTTAATTTTAACTTTCTTATCAATAGAACCATCTTCATGTATTTTTTGCTCCAACTCAATTTGACTTTTCTGTAAGATAAAAATATAATACAAAATTAATACTCGAAATTAAAAATTTAAATCTAGCTATCTATAAGCCATAAAGTGATTTTTACCTGCTGCTGTACAACTTCCAATATACCCTGGGGTTCATGGTTAGCATCGTAGATAGTGAACTTATCTCCAATCGAAACGGCCTCGATCTCAAACACAAATCCTTCAGGCCTGGAGTCAGTCCAGAAGTAGTTATCGTTCTCATTGAGCTTAGAGCCAACAGGCTCAAAAGTGAGTCGGCGAGCAAATCCGCGCCCAATAGACTGCAGGGTCAAAGCTTTGCCTCCAAACAAGTACCTCGGCTTCACTGATAGCGGGGGAGCGTCCACGGCCTGGAATATACAATATGATATAGTACACTGCTCCATAAGAGCATCTGCTATCAATAATTCCTATTTTACCATTTATATTACTGATATCAAAATATTTAAGGGGGCCTCAAATTTTACAAATTAATTTCCATTAATTTTATATTTCTTTAGAACAACGTTTATATTTTAAATTCTTCATAGTTATTATGTGATCATGAGCTATGATTATTTTTCCAAATAAAAAATTAAACTTAACGTTGAAAGAGTGAATGTATGTAAGTAAATAATTAATAATTAGCACCCATTTTAGTTGCGATCGTAAGACGAGTTATTTGTTAAAAATGGTTTCAATATGAAGATGTATATTTACGATCCCCAAATTGCATCACTGCCTAACGTAAGCAGTGTATGTGATGAAAAAATAATCATATCAAAACCACAAAAGAAGTAAAGTTCTTTTGCAAAAGATTAATGACATGATTAACATGGCGTAACGCCCTTATGAATGATACTTATGGTTTACCTATTATGGACATAACATGCTGCCAGCCAGTATGTCACTTTTGACCTGTCGGGTCACTGCGAGGTTCTTGAAGTTTGTATTGTGAACTCCGCTCTGGGCGGGGGTCTGAAAAACTGGACGATCCACATACCATCGCCTACAACGGCTAGTGCATACAACCAGGCAAAAGACACGCGCAAGTTAACAGTGTTGATCGTTGATGATATTTTCATTCTAGAAATGTCAGCAACGGACACCGCCACTCACTGGACTACCCGATACTCTAATTTGACCGAACACCTGGTACTACTGAAACCGATTAGCTGATGATCACGAATTGAATTTGAACTTTATCGAAACTCCAGGCCTTTTATGGGAGAGAAGAAGTGCATATTTGTAGCAACTTTAAACATCTGTTTGTAAGATTGCCTTTACAATATTTGCTTGCATCAAGATAAGTACATCATCTACATAATCATTTAAATGAACAAAATATAAACGTTTAAAAATCATTAAAACAAAACAGTGTTTTCTAATTAAAGTTTATGAACGTAGTTTTATTTACAGTAATGAAAATGCTAGTAAGCGTGAAATTACATGACAACCTTACGTATTATCGTGCATTGCAAACTTCGTAAAATCAAATAAAAGTTATTAGAATATAATGACCACAATATAATGAATCGTTTGTGGTTAGGAATATGGAACTTCACGAATATCCTTTTTTTCACTTTTGTAATACTTTTAAATCAAATGAACAACCAATTGTTGAAAGTATCAAAATTTAAGAATTTTCGCTTAGTCCATGAACATTTTTGTAAGACATGAAGCAACTCACCATCCTCTTGATTCTGAAAAGGATAAAGCTTACAAAAATGCACTAGGTTAACCACAATCGATTTTCTTTTAGCTCATATTCAATGATTTTATAACCTCGTGATATTTATAGTAGTAGTTCACTTGAATAGACGAACAATAGAATTTTTCACCTGAGAAAATACACACATTCCTATTTACTTTAAGCACGATATGTTTAAAGTTAGCTAATGGAATTATCCAATATCAAACTCAAAACGTATGTGATCATCTCTTTTTAGCCTAATCGTTTCTTTCGTAGTCCAGTAGTTTCAAATTTTGACCGATTTTTATATGGATCTTCGAAGTTTTTCTGCTGTTTCTAGGTGGTTAAGCTCCACATAGATGAAACGAAAGCGAATTTATACAATTTACATCATAAACACGACAATGGTTAAGCAAACATTCAATATTATTTTGTGAGGAATCGTCATAAGTTTACAAAAGTTACTATGTCAATGGAGACAAAAAGTAAATAATTACACTCGCTGAAATGCTTTCGAAAGTACAAGCATTACTTATGTTTATGTCCGACGATTCCCCACACTGCAACGGGGTAGTTTAAAATTGTGATTATTCAACGTATAACATTATATTACTCGTCTCACCTGCATCGGCCTAACTTTGTATCTGAATCCGGTTCTGACTCTTGGATCAATGTACACTCCAATAACCGGCATTTGGTGTAGCGCAGGTTGCGGCACTTTGTAAACCGCAGGCACGTCTCCGAGAGTGCTGGCATCCAGTAAAACCTCTTTTTCAAAACAGCTTCCCGTCCAGCAACTCTTGCACGAGATGTCGGCATGCTCCTACGAAAAACACTCGGTTTGATATCGATTTCACGTATGACTAAAATCTTATATTTTACACGCACCACTTCATCATCACCACAAATCAACAATTCATCAATATTAGTGATTTCGAACTCTTCGCTTCTTTGTTTTACTGCAAACATTTTTCTAAATTATATTTTGTTTTTAACTGAATAAACCCAATGACCATACACCTAGGCACGAGAAAAGGAAATAAAGCTTGCTATTTAAAATCTTATAAGTATGTTGTTCTTGGCATCTTACAAGACTACCATGTGATGATGAACACTATTGCCAAGAAAGTAACATAACAAGTACGTCGCTCCTGTAATTAAACGCTGAATCTAGATTTAGATATGAACTTTTTATGATTCTTCGGAGTAACAGCTTGCTATTGCGTTTCGTACCTACGGTGAGTGAGATTTTCGGAGGCCCAAATCCCTCCTCCTAACCCAATTCCTTTCCTATAAGGTCGGTAATACATCTTCGATTCTTCTAGTAGGTATTGTGTTTATAGACGGTGGAGTTCATTTACGTCAGATGATTCACTTGTTCTTTTTCCGGCCCATATTAAACGTAATTTGATCACCCAATTAACGTAAAATAACTTTGAAACCGGAATGTACTTAGGGATATCGCAAAGAAAAGTAAACATTAACATAAGTTTATCCTAATAAATACAAAATATTTAATGAAACGAATCTACCCAATGATATTGAATTTGCTAATATCTAAAGGAAAGTAAAAACGGTGGCTATAAGAAGTCCTACTTACAAAAAACCTGTTCACTATTGCTTATTCTAAATAGCTTTGCTACGAGAAAATGATAAGCAACAGCATCGCAAGTTTTGCGGTGCTTTTAGACCGAATCATGACATCCAATTTAATAATAACAAAGTAATATAAATTCGGCATTGAGTCTCAATATGAAGTAATTTGTACCAATCTATGACGTTTTATATATTGTCAATTCCAGCCAATTCATTGTGCTCTCTGCGCCGTTAGAAATTTATTGAAGTAGTTACAAAATCATCGCCTCCGCATATTGCATTAAAGGCAACTGAATTGTTATTCGAACTCAGATCGGTGTACAAAGTCCACTCGGGAGATTGATCATGATCTATTTATACTGCATCCTTCAAACTATTTCGGTCGCCTCGCACAGCTTTTCTTAAATTCCGATCAGCCCACATGATATAGGAAATTCGAAAACATTTCATGAACACAATAAGAGCATGGTTGGTTTCCTCCGACAAGGCCTGTGACCTCTTAAATTCAATCACATGAAACCTTACGACTTTGTGTGATCGACCTCAAAACGAGAAATAGTGAAGCGTAACTAATGCCCAAGCGGAAATCAATCATGGTGATTGAACTAAGATAAAACTCCTCATAAATGATTCTGATTACAGTTGAAAGAATTTAATTTAGTTTTCGTATTGGTCACATAGCTGTATAATAGAGTATCTTGAAAAACCGTTTTGTAGTTATATAGAGTATTCATTCTTATTTGTAGAGGACCACATTTAATACAGCGCTGGTAATATTATTTTTTTACCATAACAAATGCAGCATTCAAATATCTTTTTTTAGATACAAATTATAATCTTGGCGTCAATTTTGTTTCGTTTACTCAGATCTTGTTATTTGCTGTCTAGACACAGGGAAAGGAGTAAGTAATGACGTAAGTTGATAACATGATGTCGAGGGTGTGACACAAATCCGATATCACAATGTAAGACTCAGTATCATTAATTAAGAACTCGTAAACAATTGTACATAACGTTTCAAGGATGGCACTGGCGTAGGGCAAAGTTGAATATTGATCGTGATTGTACAGTCTTCATGTTCGTTCTCACATAAATAGTTCGATTCATTAATCGTACAAACAAGGCCTAGTAATTACGGCGTCATCCTCATAATTAAGAATTCGGATTTTGTTATTACATCAATTTCTCAATCCTAATGGGCTACTGCATCGTCAGAAGAATTGAGGGCGCGCCCTATGGATATTTAGGGAAAGGAATGGCGATTTGGTAATACCGGTTTGCTATGAGTTAATTGGTGCAGTCGAACCTAAGCGATTCAGACAGAAAACAAATTAGCTACAGAATGATTCTACCAGTCAGAAAAGTACAAGTAAACGCACACTATAGAGTAACATCTTTCCGCCTGGCACAATTCCGGTTTAATGCCAGGTAAAATGATTTGACGGTGAATTTGGAATTATATGGGACCACCCGCGGTCTGACCCTAACAACCCCTTAGCAGTAACGAAGTACCGCCATTGCCTCGTCCGTTATTCAGCAAGGTGTACCACGTGCAAGCGAGGTTGGCTTTGGGCCTAAGACGTTGGTGACCGACTTATACTAATGCACTAACATCGTTACTAAAACAAATAAAAACTTAAGAAAATAATTGATACTTACTTGTACCTCGCTTTCGAGGAATGCCTCCTCGCCATCGCTCTCGTAGTCACTCGGCGCAGGGAAAGCCTTTGGGGCGACCTCCAATTCCTAAAATAATATTTTTTTTAATGCTCTGAAGATATTGCGAGATACATTTTAAAGTAAATGTATAATCGAGATAAGAGAAGGAGGTCAGATACACACACTGGCCCTTGACTTACTACACTACTAGACTTGTAACGGTATACATCCGTTTATATGTTTAGTTTGTAGCACAATTATGTTTGTATCAATTTCATTTAATGTTTATTAGGCAATTAAGTAGAGGTTAGGTGACTCATCTTAAATGAATCGAGTTAGCAAGGACTTCACGAAAACCCCTTACTTTCTTATAAATATCTGAGATTTTTTTTAAATTTTGTTTAATTTGGAATCATTCTATTGTTAAGTTTACTTCAATGTCGCTAGTCGTCTCGACTCATTTGTATAAAGAAAATTATTCGCACTTTAGGACTTTTCTTTTTACATATTTTATATAATAAAAAAATACGTCAAATACAACAATAATTCTTTCATAAATAATGTTTTCTTCGCTTTTGTAAATGCATAAAATATATTAAATCATATAACTAACATATTGATATTTTCCCCTTAAATATCCTCGTTTCATAATAATATTCTCTTTACCAGTCTTAATTAGGTACATTATTTTGAAACAACTAATTTTCCTCCTTGAAGTCCTGTTATGTTACTCAACTGTCAAATTTCCTACTATTTAATTTGTCTGTTCATATGAATATAGATTTTATTATCTGATTTAATTTTATCAACTCAACTAGCCTTTACTCGCGGCTCTCCGCGCGGGAATGTCCGTTTCCTGGATAATTGTAAAACATGTGTGTCATTATTTTTAAATAATCAATATTTGTGTTGAAATTCACAGTCTTCTCCGATCCATAAAAAAGTATCAAACAAAATTCGACGAACGAGGAAAAAAAGATACCTGTATCAAAACGTAATAAAAAATATTTACCTGCGCCGAGGGCAAAGTCTCGACCAGAGCCGCTTCGCCGCCAAGCGCGGTGGAAGTGCCCGCGAGGCGCGCACGTGTCAAGTTCCACAGGCGCTGCAGCGCTAATGGAGCCTCCTCCGCTTGCAATTCCATAGCTGGGCTAGCGAGCATCTTGATTTATTTAAATCTGGCGAAAAGAGCAATGGTTTTTATATCTTCACCAAATTACGTCTTTATAGGTTTTTAGTGGGAAAGCAGATAATAAGCTATCTCTAGATTTTCATGTCTATGGTTCTGTAACCAAAGAGTGTCAATGAAATGCTATATCTGGTTTGTGCCATTACTAATACTTTAAGCTGCACCATCATTTTGTCTGTCTATCCTTATGAACTGTAACAGGTAGTCGGCTAAAATGACCATAGAATATTTTCAATGTTATGGACGATATCCCAAAGAGTAATAAAAAATACAACAAAAGGTTCAGGTGGGTTTGTACAGAACCCTCAGAACTCTAGTCCGACACGCACTTGGCCGGTTTATTATATTACGATATCAAGGTAACATAGTCATATGTGTTTTTTTTTCAAATGGACCTATACTGGTAGCTTCCGATTGCTTTTACAGTTTGACCTAATGTATATCGGATCGGCGTTTATGACGCTGTAAATACTAGCAACTTGACTTATCTATACAGATATCGGATACATGCTTCTAAACGGTAAACCCATAACGTCGTTAATGACACGATATACTAATACTAGCCCTATATTATATTCGTCCCTCTGCTGGGCGCGGGCCTCCTCTATTGAATGAAAGAGATAAAAGATAAAATGAGAGAGAAGGTCTTAGTCCACGACGCCGGCCTAATGCTGATTGGCATACTCCACATATCTTCAAAATTCTTATGGAAAACTTCTCTCCGTGATTTTTCCTTGGCTGACAGAGCAAGAGATAATAAAATTATTAAGAAATACACACATTGAAAAGTTAGAGGAGCTTGCTCTTAGAGCTAGTATCGAACCTGCTACTTTCGTCTCGGCAGAATGTACCAATCTGCCCCAAGCTATCATCACTGCTATAACTTATCGTAATAAAACATAAAAATAAAAGGCGGAAACGTGTAGAGGTCTTATAGACCGCAATGGAACTCTACCTCTCTACGGAAATCTTTATCTCTTCCTAGAATAAGTATTTGTAATTTTAATGATCAATTTTAAAATATATGTATCAATCTGTATTAGAATTTGTTCCATTTATTAACCAAAATATACGCCTTGGACATTAAGATATGAAAATCAAACATTACATGCGTTAATTATGTTAAACAATAAATTATGATTAGCACTTATTTTATTCATGAATAAATACAGCTCTTCTCTCTCTTCTGCTCCGCTTATTTCTCTTGAAATATGCAACGGATTTCGATGCAACTTTTACTGTCATTCAAAGAGTTTATTCCGGAAGGTTTATATATATGTATATCACGCTATGACCTACGGGAGCAGGGCAGTAACATGCCTGTAGTGAAACCGCGAGGGAGTTAGCAAAGTATATGAATACTTTAATAAACGAAGTAAAACCCGAGTAACAAAAAGAAACAACAGCTAAAAGGAAAATAACTACGTTGCAGTAAACATAACCCATGTTGAATTGAACTTGCCACGTACGAGTTATTAGAAATGTGTAATCGGTTTCTCCGCTGTATTATTCATAATTATTATAGTTTTATCAAGCTTCGCGGCTATTTCATTACTAATCATTGTGTAATATGCATAAAAGCACGTGCTAGTTTCGGTATATTTATTTTATTTTAACAATTAATTTATTTTATTTTAAAAACATTTATATTGTCTACGTCCTTTGCGTAACTGAATTTTATGACGATAAGTATTTAAAGTATTGTTAGCGTAAGTGTAGATGAGACCTTGATTGTCAAAGTAACGTCGCTATTTGAACAGCTGAAACATTCGTGCATTTTAGAGGACAACCAGGTGTATTTT
Organism: Amorpha juglandis; assembly: GCA_949126905.1. Classification (NCBI taxonomy): domain Eukaryota; kingdom Metazoa; phylum Arthropoda; class Insecta; order Lepidoptera; family Sphingidae; genus Amorpha; species Amorpha juglandis. The sequence goes on along the minus strand of OX421379.1, from coordinate 9,555,061 downwards.
AATAGAATATTTCGTAGGAAATTTCCATTTACGGATTTGATAAAGTGACTCATTTCAGGGTTTCGCACCTAAAGGGTGTTCTCGAAACCTTATTGCTAAGCCTACCGTCTGTCTATCAGTCTAATGATGAATTTGTCACGAGTTTACTTTCACAGTTATACCACTCGGTGCAGCGAAATACCGAATTTATATATATATATACCTATAGAATAATAAAAAAAAGAAAGAAAATTTAAAATACACGGGTATGCGTACAGAACCATCGGGGGACGAGTCTGACTCGCACTTGACATTTTTTACTCTTTTTACTTATATTTCTTCTAATAGCTAATTTGCTGTGGAATTCTATTATTCATAAATTATAGATGGTAGTCTATCTGTTCAAAAAGTGCTGTGGACCCTTTTTACTTGTCTTAAATAACATTTTTTGTTGACATAAAATCTTTTCAATGTCCCAACATTCCTATTCCACCGAGCAGGTAGCAAATTGTCGATACACAGTTTCATATCGTGATCTTCACAAAAATATAATTATGATTTATGACTATCCACTTTAAAATACTTAAATATATATATTCGTAAATATTATTAATATTATGTATTAAAATAAAATAAATATATTGCGTTGGCCGATATATTTATTATTACTACCTAATTTAGGTTTATTATTAACCATTCAGTTATAGAAAGTGATTTATTTGGTTTACATCGTTGGGACCGTAGATTAGTGACCCGGCGACGTCGACTCAACTGTCGAGAGAGAAAGCGCTCACGGTGCAGTCAATGTCGGCCATTTGCTGTACCTAACTAGCCCGTTACTTTAACTAGAATATTCGATATAATTCTGGTTTGTGTGATTTATTTAAACATATTATTTCCCATTAAATATTTTTATAATAGCATTCTTTTCATTTCCAACTCACCTCGGAGATATGTAAAAATTTGAAAACAGTTGCGGCTGGCACAGGTCTCAAGGTTCCTGTCGACTGGACTCCACAGAGCTATAATACAATAAAAATCACAACAGTTACGGCGAACTTGTCACGGTGCAAGGCTAGTTATCCGTACTGGAGCGCAGCTTGAACACCACTGAGGGTGAGCGCACACGATGAAGGTATTTTAAACTTGAACAAACGCTCCCCAGCCGTATCGCTGACGAGGAAAAAGGATGCCGATATGAGGTCGAAGCGAGACGGCCATAGGAGCACGCAGCAACCGCGTGCTTCACTAGACGGTTACCCACACAGCGGCAGCCGGCAAGCAGTTACGCATGCGTCCATGCTATTGATACATCGCCTCGAATACGTCGTAACTACGTCACTGTCCTCATTTCAGATCAAAGTGCAGAGGACTGAGGAGGGCGTGCACCGGACGGCGGAGACGCCGCACGCTATGGGCTTCCCGCTTCTTGGAGAGCTACCAGGGACCTCACCCGACAATTCTAATATGAAACTCATATATACAAAAAAATACTGTCAGAGGCCTCAATTAACGATATAATATTCACCTAAAAACCTACATCCATCCAAATTATAATATGGTAAAAGTATTAATTTTAAATTGAAAACACAATACTAATGATAGAATTAATTAGTCATTCCAAAGATATATATGAAAAATTAACATATTTTAAGTGACAAATGTGTAGAGGTACCGGTCAACAAGGAAAATATAAACTATATAAAATAATTTTATCAATAACACATTTTTGTCACATCTACTTTCCGTATTAAAGAACTAGTAAAGCAACTATGACTGCCGAATATACTGAACTGAAGATATAAACGAACGCTAAACTAAAAGTAGACAGTACTCACTATAGACAAAAGTGCTACGTTAGACACAAAAATCAATGAAATACAATAATTTACTATAGGTACATCAATAGGTTTAGTACAAGTTTAGATAGTTTTCTAAAACGATGATAGTTTTCGTTTCCTCTCTGTACATCAAGTAGCAGTAGCCATTAGTGGCAACTGTGGTGAATTAAAATTGCTAATATGATTAATTTTATACCATATTAGTCTAATACAATATTAGTTTCCGAGCGATTGCTTCCTTTTGAACACGCTTTTATTTACAGTATGAGTAATGTTTTTTATAGTTTCTATAAGTTTGACCCTCTGTCAATAGTAGGTAATTTTATATGAATTCGAAAACTACGAACGTATTTATAACTCTTACTAGAGCTACTTACTGTTCAAGGATAAAAAGCTGAATTGCTATAAACGTTTCCATGACTGTGATTTAAAACTTACCGAAAGATATTGTAAAAGACAAAGGATAAAAATAATTAAAAGGAAACAACATAACCACACATTTTAACATGTCATAATGTAATTAATCCTCTTAATCAGATTGAGACAATCTCAATGTAGATTTAGTCAGTTCTAAAATTCGTAATTTAGATCAGTCCTCATGCGGAAACAACACGATAAGAATTTTCGTCTACAAGCTTATCTGTTAATTCATGAGACACTACATTTCCACTATCATTCTTATCAACCAAAACAAATAGAAGATAACATTTTACGCAATCACTGTATAGTGAACTCAGCAAAATTTACTTACTTTCAAATCGTTTTTTTGCTTTAATAAAACTAAAGTGCAATCGAAAAAATTGAAGCAATCACAGAAATCATAAAACAGATAAAATGTAATATAATTTGAGATACATTTCAACAATCAGCCATTGAGTTCAAAGAGAAAGCATCACATTACATTTGGTTAAATATCAGCCCAACAGTAGGTCCGACGCGATGGTTTAAAGTTGACACTTACTACGTTCCTAGAAGTGAATGTTTTATAAACACCAGTTTAAATAACAGAACCTGATGACCGAGATCTTTAAACACATATGACTTGAAACATGATTGATAATTCAGATTTAACAAACATATAAGGTGATGCGCTTTTTTCTTCCCTCGTCGACAATTAACCGCCAATAAAACATCGAAAACATAGAATTTAAAGTCATACAAATTGCAGTCAATGACAAAGAGAATTTAAATACCTTACTCAATGCAAAATAAAATAGGTATATATTATTATATCGAATATAGCCCATCTTGATGAGGTTTACTGGTGGAAGGATATTCATATCCGCCCGGATAGTGACCACCGTACACATGGTGTTAAAACCTGCCACAGTGACTCACACATATTGTGTGGATCGCGTTCCAGGATCAGACAATGTATATCAGGTTCTCCCAAGGGACTTGCGCCATAACGTGATGGTTGGTAGTGGCGGGTATAGGGGTATGTACTTGTATTCCTGTGCTTGTATCGATAATGTCTGTCTGTCGCAGGTCCCTTGACTTGCTTCTTCATTCTTCGAAGTGTGAAGAAGCATTTATACAGGCAGGCATGATCCTAGTGACTACCGATAAACTCATTGTTTGTCGGTGATCGCTGGTTTTCTTGGACTGCAATGCTACTGACTGACTTTACCAACAGGTGTAGTACAGTTACTTTGCCGTACCTACTCGGATAAGACACCGAGTTTATACATAGGTAGGTACTGAAAAATGGACGTCACTAAGTAGCTAGGTAATCATTTTGTACAAAAATATCTATGCTTCTAGCTCTTATCTTGAAATAAAATCCTTTAAGTAATTTAAGCTTGACGCATTTATAAATCTTAATGTTTCATCTTTTTCGAGTGTCTTACGTAGGTACCTAATATACTGCATTGGGTTTTATAAAATTTTCTACTCAATATAGGTACCGAGGTACATAAAAATACTACTCTCTTTACCACTACGCATACTATATTCGTTATTATTATTTCCAAATACATGTAAATACAATCCTCGAACAAACACGATTGGATTAAATTTGTGAGAGCACACAGAAAACTAACTTATACGGTACATATGCATTATTAATGTTATTACTCCACAAATGCTTACTTATTTATTGCATGTTCTTAGAACTGAGTTTTGTGATTTGTTAAACAGTATATCTAGAGATATGCGGAAGCCCAAGAACCGCTCTCACACTCCTTCCAAATCACTTTAATAAAATTGTACTAGCTTGTGTTGGCTTCAATAAAGTCGACAACGCGTTGATAATACTTCTGGTATAGTGGGCATTCACGGGCGGTGCAGATCACTTACCATCCGGTGAACTATAAAAAGTATAATTTATCTATAAACTACGAGGGTGAATGAGAAGTCATCGCTTGGTCCTTAATATATATGTTTCGTTGCCAATGGACTCTTACCAGTTACAACGCACGAAGCCCAAGGAGCATTGCCCTATAAAACCCCTTTAACAGACCGCTGCAAATGATATCTTAATGGTTTTATTTAGGAAATTTGTTTGATGACATCGAAAATTATTGGAATCCCCCTGTGACTCGTATCGTTTCTTTTACAAAATTCTAAAAACACGCTAATTTCGCTAACTGATAGAAATTGAGGAATAATACCCAAAATTAAGTATTCTACTCGGCACAAACATAGTATGTAAGTGCAAAATAATTTAATTTGAATAGCCACGGTTACAGACGTAGTTGAAATATCATGTTCTTCTCACGTGAAGAGATATAATTATTCATAGAACTCTTCATTTGAAATAATTGTAAAATATATTATCTAGCTATGTTTTATCTAGTTAGCATGTGAACAACTGAAATTCACAATTGGTTTTGTAGTTACATAACAAGAAAAGGAATTTACGTAACCACTGTTACAAACACGGATTGTTACAACTATATTACTAAACGATGTAAAGAAATCTGCAAAATCTTAATTACTCAATTTATGTCATTCCGGAAACCAAACATTTAGCACTGATCATCTTAACATACACATATACCTGCATATTAATGACATGCACGGTGCACCGATTACGCTAGGTTAATGTAGTTAGCGTGCAATATTTCGAGTTAGCTTAATAGAAAGTTGTTACCTTTCATTTGCGTATAAAGGTCGTGATGAAAATTGATCTTTATTCTAAAACCTGTTATGTGTTAAATAATCTACTGCAAGAAATAAACTTTCTTGCACACAAGGATTTTGAAGGCATGTTAAAAATGTTTAGCTAATAGCTTAATTCAGCGTAACATGACATGATTGCATGATAACCATTTTATAGTCGACTGACCACGTAAGTTCCTCAAACTATACGAAACCAAGTATCTCACATTTTTACATGGTATCGTGCACTAGATAATTATAGGTTAAGATAGAAGATACTCATGCCGTTGTTCATGCTCGGTAAAAACATCGGTACTCGAAATAGATACATATAATGTGTCAATTCAGATCTTTAGTGCGCAATTGAAGCCCACTGCTGGGTTTAAATAATATAAATTATAGTCGCGGATTTATTTATGAATTCAGGTCTATTGCTAGTAAGTTACTACGGTATTAGCTTACGAAGCTCATTTATTGAAATTCTATTCAATATCGAATCGTTAGTCACCTTAATGATAAAGTTTCAAGTCACCCGAAGTCCTCCGAATTGGCTTAACTATGACTGACAGTTGATAACAGCCGGAACCGACTTTTTATGTACCCTCCAAAGCACGGAGACGCTCAATTGAAATACCACTTGCACTACCTATCACATTTATACTTAAATCACTGCCACAGCGGTTACCCATCATATACTGACCGCGTCAAGGGTTGTTTAACTCGCTAATCTTTTTTTTTTTTTATTTAATTGAATGACGAGACGAGCAAGGCGCTTGACTGATGGTAAGCGCCACGCCTGCCCATAAACAGAAGCAATACCACACAGAACTTTGAATTACAAAGCACTGGATGGCACTGAAATGCGCTCATCACTCCGAGACATAAGATGTTAAGTCTCATAACGCCCAGTAATTTCAATGCCTTCAATGTCCTTCAAACCGAAACACAACAGTGCTTACACACTATTGCTTGGCGGCAGAAATAGACAAAGCGGTGGTACCAACCCAGACGGCCCCTCGTATACGAGGGACCTACCACCTTGACCACCGTTTATCGATTAGTTAGTGCAACTGGATAATTTCATGAGTATTCTTTATTTTTACGAATTATATAGTAGTAAGGAATAGCTATTGTAGTTCTAATTATTGAAAGTCATTACTTAAGTACCTGTACCTCATGCATCGTTCGCAAATTAACAGTCCATACAATCAAAACAAGGTCAAACATTTGGCATGACGAATATGGCGCTAATTGGAAAGAATCCTAAATTAAATAGAGATTCGTGGCGACTCTATTATCTTACCACGGCGTGCTGCGCACTATTTATTAATTAGAAGTGACTTTGCACCGATACCTTATAATATAATAATGACCTTCATATGTGGCACGTTTAATAAATAATAATTCATCTTCAATAAACCATAACATGAGTTTATTAAAGTTTCTCTACCAAGAGTATATACAAGAGAACGCATACGGGCGATTTCCGTATACCGATTGGTCCGATTTGGTTTAGCACTAAAAACAAACTTATCAGAAATCGTCACATACCAAAAAGCTGACCTAAATGATGTTCTTGTCTACGGGCATAAACGTTCTATGATGGTTCTGTGACACTTGAATGCGCCTATACATAGAATGCTTGTTATAGCCAAAGAGTTACTAGTTTAGTAACATATTATAACAATGGCTATAGCGGGTTGGAACATGATTCGATTTAAGTTGATTAATTGCTCAATGAAGATACTAGATAAGTGATGTACTTATGTAGGTTTATTTTTATTTTGCTTTGTTGTGCTATATGTTTAAATATTTGTGTTGACGTCAGGTAGGTGACCGGTCGTAAAAACTACAAGCCAAATTATTCTGTTACATGTAAAAAGTATGTTGCGCCGGGCCTCTGTGAGTCGCATAACTCATAAGGGCAAGTGGAAAAAGATAGAAAACTACTAAGTCGCTTGTTATTTGAATCGTCTGAACACTTCCAATCGAATTTATCAACAAATAAGGTTTTGCTGATAAACTGGATCAATTAAAATCGAACCGTGTCAATCCGCTATTCGTGTATCGTTTACCGTTTGAATAGTAGAAATAAGCATAACTCTAGAATAAATCTAAAAGTATGATACATATAAACGATACATATATTCTTCTTTCTTTCTTTCTTATACAATGAAAATTCAATACCTACATGAAAGTATGATTTCTCTCAAGTTTAAGTGTTGTGAGACCGTTAGTGCCTCGTAGTTTCTTACCCGTGAATAAGACGAACACAGGTCAAAACATAGTTTGGCATATGCTATGTGTGTGATTGTTGAATGTATTTATTATTTATTTGGATATTAGTAGTTTATTTATAATGATTGGATAACTCAATATGTTATTTTAAAAACTGCCCATAAGAAAAACAATATTTTGTAATTTTAAATATCTGTGTTGATGAGTTAGACTGAAATTCCGGTTGTGTGCCAACTTCCAAAGTCCAAGCTAAAAATAAACGCTGCAATTAGTAAATAAACAGACCGAATGACGAATGTACCGGATAGATAACAGAATGTTGGAGGTAATAAAAATGACGGCCAAGTGCGTATCGGTTTCTCACACCAAGGGTTACGTATCAATATATATTTTTTATATTATTTGTTGCGATATGTCCACAAAGGGGTTGTCGTTAAGCAGGCGGCCGGTCTAACTTACTATAAAGATCTAACTATAAGCCAAATCTTACTGTAAAATGTGTTTAAAAAACTTGTTGCACCAACCCCACTGCGAGTGGGATAAGGGCAGGTGGAATAAGAAGATTATTTGTTAGGATATCCGCTACAAAAATACATACTTTTACTCATACTTTTATGAGTCGTTACCACTGTCTCTAACTCAAAATAGCACTTTACGTCGGTTTTTGTGCAAGCAGCTGCTTGCTGCTACGTTTCGTACGGTGAGATATCCTGAGGTCTAAATCCCCCTCCTCTTCCCAATCTCATAATTATCCATTTAAGGTCGGCAACGTACCCGTGATTCTTTTGGTATTGTGGATGCTCATCAACGGTGGAGAATATAATAACTGAATATAATATAGTCCGGTCGGCATTCAGTACTTGAACTCATCCTGACAAGACCTGAGCGCAGTTCAGTGCCATGCAGTGTTTTAATTAAGTGTAGTGCTTTAATTAATGTAATTTAATCTTCTGTGTGGTGTTGCTTCTGTTTATGTGCAGGTGTGGCGCTTACCATTAGGCGAGCGTTTGCTCTTCTCTTCATTTAATCAAATAAATAAATAATGACATGGGGGTTGTAATACCTAGTAAAGAACAAATTTTTAGTATTGGTACCTAGTCAATTTAACTTCTGTCGTGTTAATATTAATTAATACATAGAATGTGACTCCTAAGTTTTCTACCTCATAAGTCCATACCAAAGGAAAGATAAATACAAATTATATGTACCTATATAATATCTAAAACTTTATATAAGTTAAAAAAATAATCAGCAGTTATACAGCTTGTTATGTCCGACGTCAATTTTTTATTTGTCATTGATATTATTGATTTACTTGAAGCGGGTTCTGACTATTCGATTTTAAGTGATCAACTGCTAAATCATCATAATCATAATGCCATTTGGAACAATCAATCGAATTTATCAATAAAAGCCATACAGCTTTGATGATTCAAGTTGGTTGATCAGATAAAATCAAATCGTGTGAACCGGCTATTATAAAAATATATCAAGCGATAACCCACATGCCCCCAAACTAAAAGACACAAACAAAAGAATATAACATACATACATAAGTTCACGCCTGTATCCTCGTAAGGGTAGGCAGAGGTGCTGCACCCAGTGGTTCGCCGAGCTTAATTCCGTCCCATAATATGATAGGAGGCGAGCCATACCGGGTTGATATACAAATGGAGAGACTTAAAAAGGCTTTTAAACATGATTAAAAATATCAAGATTGACTTTCCATACGTAATAAGCAAACGATACATTTTGGTTCAGGCCTCATGGGTCTCATGACACAAGGTGTTTACTTTACCCATTAACCGAAACTATCTAGTATTAATATTTGTTGCATCAACAGTTCAACTAATGCCGCAATCCATATCTGTATGTTAATAATAACTAAATCAAGCAAAATGTCTTGTGCTGATTTTTATGTCGCAATATTTTTAAAGCGCTTCGTTTACTGACACCTAATCATTTAAAAATCACAATATATCGCACATATTGGATTTGTTTAAACACTGTGAGGAAAAATGACGACGACCAAATACCTGTTGACCAGTAGTTTTAGGTAAGGCTTAAGTGGTCAAGTAGAAAAATATAATAACTTATGTAAATACAGTGGCAAATAGATAATAACGATATTCATTTCTTTTTAAATTTCATTCTACTATTTGAATGTCAGTACATATAAATAATTATTCTTTTTGAAGTGATAACTTCTTATGGGAGGGTGAACCGAAACGTTCCGTAACGCGAGCGGTCCATCGACCAGCCAGCGTTAGCTGACCTCCTTGGAACATCGATAATTTCGAAGTCCCAGGTGACGCCACACAGTGACCAGTTGGCTGGGACCGGACTTCGACCGGACTTTGACACGACTTTGACACGGCTTTGGCACGACTTTAACACGACTTTGACACGCCTTTGACACGGCTTTGACACGACATTGACACGGCTTTGACACGGCTTTGGCATGACTTTAACACGACTTTGATACGATTTTGACACGGCTTTGGCACGACTTTAACACGACTTTGACACGACTTTGACACGGCTTTGACACGACATTGACACGACTTTGACACGACTTTGACACGGCTTTGACACGACTTTGACACGGCTTTGACACGACTTTGACACGACTTTGACACGGCTTTGGCATGACTTTAACACGACTTTGACACGACTTTGACCCGACTTTGACACGACTTTGACACGACTTTGACACGACTTTGACACGACTTTGACACGGCTTTGACACGGCTTTGACCCGACTTTGACACGACTTTGACACGTGTTTGACACGACTTTGACACGGCTTTGACACGACTTTGACACGACTTTGACACGTGTTTGACACGACTTTGACACGGCTTTGACACGACTTTGATACGGCTTTGGCATGACTTTAACACGACTTTGATACGACTTTGACACGGCTTTAACACGACTTTGATACGACTTTGACCCGACTTTGACCCGACTTTGACCCGACTTTGACACGACTTTGACACGACTTTGACACGGCTTTGGCATGACTTTAATACGACTTTGATACGACTTTGACACGGCTTTGACACGGCTTTGACACGGCTTTGACACGACTTTGACACGATTTTGACACGACTTTGACACGACTTTGGCATGACTAACACGACTTTGATACGACTTTGACACGGCTTTGACACGACTTTGACACGGCTTTGGCATGACTTTAACACGACTTTGATACGACTTTGACACGGCTTTAATACGGCTTTGACACGACATTAACACGACTTTGACACGACCTTGGCCCGACTTTGACACGACTTTGACATGACTTTGACACGGCTTTGACACGATTTTGTCACGGCTTTGGCATGACTTTAACACGACTTTGATACGACTTTGACACGGCTTTAACACGGCTTTGACACGACTTTGACACGACTTTGATACGACTTTGACCCGACTTTGACCCGACTTTGACACGACTTTGACACGACTTTGACACGACTTTGACCCGACTTTGACACGACTTTGACACGGCTTTGACACGACTTTGACACGACTTTGAGACGGCTTTGGCATGACTTTAACACGACTTTGATACGACTTTGACACGGCTTTAACACGGTTTTGTCACGACTTTGACACGACTTTGATACGACTTTGACCCGACTTTGACACGGCTTTGGCATGACTTTAACACGACTTTGACACGGCTTTAATACGGCTTTGACACGACTTTGACACGACTTTGACACGACTTTGACATGACTTTGACACGACTTTGACAGGCCTTTGACCGGATTTCGTAACGTAACGCGTTAAGGGAAGCCAGACAGAGTGGCGCCGTAACGTAACGTTTTACGGCGCCATTCTGTCTGGCTTCCCTTTCTCTCACGCATACGGTAGCAGTAGGCAGGCTCCTCCGCTCTCACTTTAACCCACATTAGTTTAAGTTATCACTTCTGTCGAGCGTCCCGGGACGCACACTTTTTTTTTTCTTTTACGAATTAGTGTCCAGAATACCTAGTATCTTTCAATAAACACTTAGCTTCAAAAATATTTTGCAAAATAGAGCGAAAACATTGTCGCAGTGGGCGTGTAACCAGTTGTGAAACTATGATTCGATCTTCACACTGAGTCAATTTGTTGTGTGATCCACAAATATTTGTATCGGGTCTGGGTTCGATCGAAAATCTCTCGTAGTTCTTAATGCCCACGATACAAGACTTGGAACTGGTGTGGGATGGGAATGTAATAAAAGAATGCGCTTTCAGGATTTGTGTCTATTAACATTGAGTCAAGCAAGTTGAAATGGTCTGTTTTCTTTCGGCTAATAGACGAAACATTACAGTGTACATATTTTCATGTAACTACTAAATTAATTTGTAAGTCTAGAGACGGTATAGTAGTAGTCTTTATAGTAGACACTCGCCAAAGGCACACACCTACAGGATGCAACCCAATATGTTAGATTACGATTAGACTAAGACTGATTGAGATTTTGCTCATGAGAGGGGTACATTTTTATACTCAACTGAATACCATGTACAGTACTGTTGGTGAAAACCCGCCATAGTGGCTTATTCAGGTGAGTCGCGTTCCGGGATCAGCCAGTGTATATCTAGTAACGGCATATACCAGCCTCTTGACGGTCGACGTTATATTTGGACTGCACTGTACTTAACATCATCTTAGTCACTTTACCGAGCCAGGTTAAAAAAATAAAAACGTCTGCTATTTTACTTAATATCAGGTCTATCGTAGTCACTTTACCGAGCCAGGTTAATAAAATAAAAACGTCTGCTATTCTACTTAACATCAGGTCTATCGTAGTCACTTTACCGAGCCAGGTTAAAAAAATAAAAACTTCTGCTATTCTACTTAACATCAGGTCAATCGTAGTCACTTTACCGAGAGAGGTTAAAAAAATAAAAATGTCGGCTAGTCTAACTACAGGAATAGCAGTTATATGAAAAACTTTGCTACGGTCATTATTGCTACACAATGTCGGAGAGACCTCGTTTCTCTTAGATTCGCTATGCCACGTTAAGTATTCAGACAGCTAAAAGATGAATAAGCTCAAAATAGATATTTTCATAATATCAAAGAACCGAAATACACACTTGCCAGTGACGTGACAAAAACAAGGCGTCCCATTTTAAGCCGGATGAATCTTGAGTTTTGTACTTTTGTTTTTTATAGCATAGGCCGGCAAACGAGCAAGTGGGTCACCTGATGGTAAGTGATCTCCACCGCCCATGTACGCCCACCACCAGAAGAGTCATGGGCGCGTTGCCGACCTTAAAGGAAAGGGATAATTAGGGATTGGGAAAGGGAGGGGATTTGGGCTTCCGGTTATCTCACTCACCGTACGAAACGCAGCAGCAAGCCGCTACTTTACGTCGGTCTTCTGCGAGACAGTGGTAACGATCCGGTCGAGCCAGCCCATTCAAGCTGTAGACAAAACTGTCTACAGCGTGGCTCTACCACTCAAAAAAACTTATGGGTCTTATGGGTACTAGAAGTTATATACTTATTTTTCATCGCGTGCACGAGCTGCGAAATAGAAAATATCGTATTTTTATTCGTTTTATTATCCTGCATTCAAAAGTAATTTATTCTCCCCTGACTGATGTAAAGTATAATGCAGTTACAAGGTGATAAGTCCCTCGTATGCGAGAGGCCGTCTGGGTTGATACTACCGGGTTGTCTATTCAATTGAATTCAATTTATTTATTATTCACATACTTAAAATTCATTCCATTTTTGTTATGTATTAGTAAAATATATTATTAATTATAATAAAATATGGTAACTGGTCGGTGCAAGGATGCCCAGTGCCTCACAAATGGACCGTCAATCCTTTTCGCCACAACAACCTTGAGGCTGTTGCCACTGTCTCGCGTCCGCCGCGCCATCGAGATCGCTCTTTTACGCATGGTGGTGTATAAGCAGTCCACCAAGCAAGTTTATGCCGCCAAGCAACAATGTGTAAGTACTGTTGTGTTTCGATTTGAAGGACATTGAAGCCAGTGAAATTGTTGGGCATTATGAAACTAAACATCTCATGTGTCGGGGTGACGCAGTTCAGTGCCATGGAGTCGTTTATAATTCAAAGTTCTTTGAGTTGTTGCTTCTGTTTATGGGCAATTAAATAAAAATAAGTTATATAATTAATATTCAACCGTCAAGAAACATTACGTCCCTCGACAGTCAGCAGAATTATTCCGGTTTAAATTTACACTGGCTGACCCCGTTATGCGATTCTCCTATACTTGTCACCATGGCCGATTTTTCATCATGTGTACGATAGTCTCTAATCTAGTCGGGTACAAAACTGTGCCAGGTCCTTCCCAGTCTTTCTTACCTATTAAAAAGTTTTTATCAAAAGGTATCAACACCTACGAAAGACTTACGGCCCCACAAAACTCTTTACAGATGGTATTTTTAAAAAATCTTTCGCTAGCAGTAGAAATTTTCTCATATAGAAGTAGTGCCTACATTGTTAACGTTCGTAGTAACGTCGATAGACAACAAAGCTATAGTTTTTTATTATTGTTGAATCTCCGGCGAACGTTATCTGACCGAAAATACGTAAATTTTACAATAGGTACATTAAAGTTTACGCCAACCACAATAGGAGCAAAACTCGAATAATATTAGTATTCTATTTTTATACTCTCATTTACACGTCACAATTTGGCAAAAGTATGTGGACACACCCACAGCCCACACTTTAATAAGTCTTTTTATTAGTCAGATGACGTAGCCCAGTTCTTTGATGTTTTTATCATCCCCGTATTATATACAGTCTACTGCTAAGCCCCGGAACTTCTCTCGTAATGCGAGGGGTTAGAGTCTACAACTCTGGCTTAATGTGGGTTGGTAAACTTCACATGCCTTCGAATTTCTCGCGGAAAATTTTCGAAGAGATGCAATTAGTGCAACCCTGTCTCGCCGAACTTACTGCCGTCTCATGATGTGATAAGGGGATTTTTGATATCTCCAATATATACAATATTTGGATATCTTCAAATGGGGCACAAATTCCGATCCCGGGCAATTCATATGTAGTTTTTCGAATCAAAAACTTAAAGTCAAGAGTGATTGCTGGAACTGAGAATCAAACCCAGGGTCTCGCGGTTCTCACGCTACCACTAGACCAATGAGGCCAATTTTTTTGTTACAAATTAATTAATATTGTACGTCAAGGTTGACTAATTTGTTACGTCCTAATTTTAATTTAATCTAGCCTTAATTATAAAGCCGATAAGTAGTAGTTTGTCATCCTCAAGGCTAATGAACAATTACCAGATGAGGTAGTCTCATAGGGCTTTACTAATAAATGTTGTATACGAGTGTCATACTTATACAGTGTTTTGTCTCGCTTCTTCTTATAAAAAATGTCACTCAACATAGCAAGACAAAGTATTGTATAACTATTACCAACATATACAATGTTTATTAGTAAGGGCTCTAGTGAGTCATCATTCAGTCATACTCGATTTTCTGTATTTTGTTCTTTCTAATATTTGTATTATTAGGGATAAGTATCTCAAAGATGAAGTGTGCCAATGCGCATAAGAAGACTGCAACGTGGTGGTCTAAGACCCTATCCCTCTCATTCTAAGAGTGGGTCCGTACACACTAGTGGGCCAGTATAATACAGAGTTGATATTATTATTCCTATCATAATAATTTTAGGCACTTTACTAATAGCTAATAACACAAATTTGTAAAATAAATTCGTAAGGAAACCAGTATACCTGAGAACTCTCGAGTACTCGCATTACCCATACGTTGTGGACTAAAATCTAACCTCAACTTATTAATAAAGGAGCGCCTTACTCAGCAGTGGAAATGTAAATAGTACAGAACTGATAACAAATAGATTATAGCCCTGTACACAGATTTTACTTATTTGCAAAATGATATTTCTTGGACGAGGCCATAAGCACAGCGAGAAGCAAGGCCGTAGCCAGAATTTGCTTCTGAGTGGGGCGAGATAAGCCTGGATGAGTAAATAAATGGGTCCGCCAGCTACGAAACAAAACAACAGTATTCTGGTAGTCCAAGGGTAATTACTGGATATACACCGACCGTATGAGGAAATACAAAGGACAACACAGCTCGAAACCAATAGCTGTGGTTCACACATGCATTTGTCTCGAGGCTGGAATCGAACCCGCGGCTTCAAGCCGGCTACTTACCCGCTGCGCCTCCAACGCTACATTAAAAAATATATTGCAATGAAGCATCAGAATTAAGAATTAATTAAGAAGTTATTTGTAGAGAACATATATAACATTACTTAACAATGTAGCTTCGGTATCAAGCTTTATCATATTATCAGACGTATCCTGAACAACACTAGGCCCTTTAGATAAACATTCTACTAATTTGTATATTTATGATTATGACTAATTACTACCAAGAATAGCTTCTGCTTGAGTTATCTGCAACGATTAGATTTCACAATGCTTGAAAGACAATTTTTCCAGTGTAGTCTCTACCAAGATCTCTCTCAAATAATTATTGCAAAATACGTTACATTGTATCATAAAAAACTGATATTAAATAAAAAGACATTGAATTTTAAGCAGTCCTTAAAATTCACTGCTTATTAACTGCAACGGCAAGAGACTACGTTCATGCCGCTGACTGAAAAACTGCACTGTAGGTACTTAGTGTACAGTACCGTAAATACAATGTGGCCTGCCGATAACCGTTGCATTCCTCGACGATCGCCGGCCAGAAGTAACTGGTTACTCACGGGTTTGTCCCCGGAACGCGATGCAGTATTTTTTCCCTTAATTCAATTTTCTTATTTCATTCATTGCAAAATACAAGTATACAAGACCGGGCGAAATGAAGCGTTAAACGTGGACCTCGGGACTAAGCTGGGATAACGCTAGACAAAAACTATGTTTTAAAATTACAACACATTCCTATGCAAGGATTACAACAAATGGAAATCTGCTTACCCCTATGAGAAACAGGCGTGGCTTACTTCTATTTATTATAGTTGATCTATGCTTCAATGTATAATATAGTCCTTATAAGCAGCTCCCAAATACCTTTTAAAAATGTACCTACTTATTTTTGATAATCCGGAACAGGAATTTTATATCATATCCACTATAGAAAATTCTTGAAAATTCACATTTAGATTTGTAACCTCTTGCCATTGAAATGACCTTATATTGATTTTCCTTTCATGTAAACGATGTTCGATAGTCTATTCTTGGAGTGCAGTGGCGCTGACGTGCCAAAGCAGTGTTTCACTGCGGCCTGCGGACTACTGCGCCGCATGACACATCGTAACTTGATACGTATGAAAAACATGAGGATGTTTCAACTATATTTTATATTATTAGAACTTAATAAAACTATGTAGGTACCTATAGTTACATCGCAGATGCATTGCATATGCATTGCGACATGTTTTCGGCCAGAAATCCTAAATACTAAAACACTAGTCAAAGATCGACTATCTAACGGTTACTTATTCTCATATAATTTTGTTTTTTTTTATAGCACAAACATGTTTCTAGTTTATAAAGGGTTCACACGATTCGATTTTAGTTGACCAACTATTTTGAATCAACAAAATCTGTATCGCTTTGGTTAATTAATTCGATTGAAAGTCTATTCAGACGGCTCAAATCGCATGTCATTTAGCAATTGGTCAACTAAAAAGGACTAAAAACGTGTAAACCGGTTACAAGATAAATAAGTACCTATCCATATATAATCGAAAGGTGGCGAGATGGCGTGTGTTACTGGATGATCCGCAAGACTCCTCATTAAGCGACATAACTGTGAATATTATCGTGTTTAGCTCGGTTTTGTATAAGTACTTGTGTAGTGAGTTCTAATATGTACCTATTTCTAAATCGCTCTACACACCGAACCCGCCGACCCATCGACACAATACGTTGACAAGTTTATTATTGGCGAATTAAACGGCTTTACATAGTTGCAAGCCGGAACCTTTTTCGGCTTTCGTCGTGATTGACGAATTTAGAGACATCAACTGAGCGCGCACATAAGCCACCGATATTGACCATCGCCACATGTTCATGATTCTGTGGCATCGTGGGTGTTCATGGGCGACGGATATCACTTACTGAATACCATAAGATTATCTACTGGCGCCATTGCCGGCCACTGCTTTAAAAAATAACTCGTTACCGGATAATTCGCGAGGGTGAAAGCTGTCGACATGATTCTATCAAATAAGGTCACCGGCACCAAATCGTCGCATCGGGCTGCGTTAGCGTTAGGTTCGGTGTGCAGTATAGAGCGCATAAGGACGACTCTTCCATTCATCACCTACAACCTATTTCAATAAATAATCTCAGATAATAACCTCCCGATCGATCCCACAAATGAGCCAATAAGAATGCAGTTTGAATCACGCGTACAAGTTTATTGGCCGATTTACGGGATCGATCTGCGGGGTTAAAATAAATACACACCCACGCCTGTAATCCCCGAAGGGATAGGCAGACGTGTAACAAGTATACCCACATTCCCCAAGCGTATTTTCATTCCATGTGATCGGAGGCGAGCCTGTCACCGGGCACAATTCCAGATTCCAGGCTCATACTGAGCATTTATGGTAGAAAACCCCAATATCATTTTACGCGACCCGGGGATCGAACCCGAGACCTCATAAATAAAGTCGTACCTCGTACTCAACACAATTGCGCCACCGAGGCAGTCCTTGGCGGGGTTAGAATGTGCCGTAAAAACATGGCAGGAACCGAATGATTATATCTACGACAGGAACGTTTGTGCAGTTAGATTGTGGTTGGTCGAGACACCGACGTGTGACTTTTTCCAACACAACTCTGAGATGACCCGATGAAACGTTCCGTTTTTGAATTTTTGCATCCTAATGGAGATTCAACCAAGATCGTTTACTGAAATCGACCATTAGACGGCCGATCGCAATCTATGCGAATTATAGAACAAGGATGTAAAGGATTTTGGATTATAGAAGGAAGAAAGCCATATTAAAACCACAACATTAATGCTTATCATACTTTAATATCGTGTCAATAAATATATTTTGATTATAACACATTATTGTTATCTTATCTATAAACATATGTACGTGATATATTCGTAGACATAGAATTAAACATTAGTTTACATATTAGATAGGCGTTGTATGAATAATCATCAAAATTTTAAACGTGCTTTTATCTTAAAAATGCAAGATATTATTAACCAACTTAAAAAAGAAGGTTCTCAATTCGATTTCGATTCTTTTTATGTACGTTACGCCATATCTTCACCAAATGTAAAGCAATCTGGATAAGACTTTTGTAGTTTATAGGGTTAGCTTATGGATTGTCCCTTAATTGAATAAGATCTGATGACAGTACGTAGGAAAAATTGGGAACTCCTCAAAGGATAACAACAAAAACAAGTTCATTTTCAACCAATTCCGATTTTTGAGGTTTAGTAATACGTATTAATATTTATGACTCCACTTTCAGTATATAAATAGACAATTTGTTGTAATTGTCTATTTAAATATTGTAACTAAGATAAAAAAAATAGTTAAGTAGTTACATAATAATTAACGTAATAATTTCATAACATAAATATATTGTTAAGATATAGACTTTAAAATCACTCAGCCGACATTATTTATTGCTACGTCATAATCATAAATAAGAGACGCAATAAAATTTCATATATCAAATTTTTACCACAATGTTGAAATTAAAATAAGATCATTTTCCACTCATTTTATAACACTCACTTGTTATTTCATTACTTTATATCTTCAACTATATTTTATTATGATTCAAGCATTATCGTTTTACCGACGAAAAAACGGAGGATGTTGTCAATTCGACACGTTATTTTCTTTTATACAAAAAGGCACGAGCTTTTTAAATACATCCACTTTTTTGTTAAAACTAATTAATGTAATAGGTAGGTACCTATTTTTTCACATATTTCACATATTCTCAAATCTCAGTAAAGTTGCAATAAATTTAATTCATGCTTAAACCCACCTCATTGGTATAGAGGCAGCGAATCGGTATATGAAAATCCGGTAAAGTCTTGAGGTCTAATCCCAAATCGAAAAGGCACAGTTATAATTGGTGTTTTACTTTTTTGAGTCAAAAAACCCAACATGTGTCACACAAAAGGATTTTTTTAAGTGCCGTTAGCCTGATGCGAGTCGGCTTTTTACAGCTTCACTGGACTTTCGGGTGAGCGAATTAGGCGCTCTCAGCCTTTAAAAATTAAGCGACCTCGCCGAGGGCACCCCCTGTGGGGTACGAACCTCGACTCAGGGCGGTCACTGGGGGAATAGTCACACAAAAGGAGTGTGCCTGATACCATATGGGACGGAAATAAGATCACCGAATCGTGGTTGCATTATTTGCATCTCTACCTATCTTTTCGCGGATACAAGCATGAGCTATTAGGAGGAAATTGTAGCGGGGAAGCAAACATCACACAATTTTTTCATGGGCGTATCACGGCGGGGCAAGGTGGGTCACTTGCCTTACTACGGATAATCATTATGAATACCAATCCGAACGTTAATATTCTTTTAAGATTATCGCACCTATTTCGAAAAACCGGCGTGTGGTGCGCAATAATCTAAAACTTTCTTTATGCTTCTTGCCTGACTAATGTTTTTATCTGCTTTCCATGGCTTGGCCACCCTTGACGCAAATCTCATCCCACTAGCACTTAGCTCCTCCCTTGCTTACACTACATATAATACTAGCCCTATATTATATAATATGTCCCATTGCTGGGCACGGACCTCCTCTACTGAATGAGAGGGATTAGGCCTTAGTACACCACGCTGGCCTAATGCGGGTTGGCAGACTTCACATACCTTCGAGTTCTCAGGTACGCAGGTTTCGATGTTGCCTTTACTGTAAAGCAAGCGATAATTAACCATTAATGCTTAGTAAACGTAACTTAGAAAAGTCAGTGGTGTATGCTCTTGGGCTCTTGGATTTCGAACCTGCGATTTTCGTCTCGACAGTCCATACCACTCCCCGCTGAGCTATTGCTGCTTTTTTCTTTTTTACTACATATCCCAAATAAATATATTTTGCAACATTGTCAACGATTGTGATTGCGCGTCATTAGCCGCTGTCAAATCGACCGTCACGTACTTCGCCGCCTGCAGTATTTTCGAACATGACGCATTCTCTGGTGGTAGTCGGTGGCATACTTGTGTGAACAGGGCTTTAGCGCAGTCGTAGTGGAATACTAGTGGATCGAGAATGTCACCTAAGTCTGACTGGGTGATGAGACAGCATAAATGTGCCAGTGTCACGCACAGCTGAAACAAATGTGATTTGTTAGTTTTTAATGTCCAAAACTCACATTCAATGCCAAAATGGGCGTTTGGAAAATATCATAACTGAATATTTATATTTATTCATATTTCATAACTGTCTGTCGTAAGGACTAATAAGGTGAACATTTCAAGTAAAGGGGGCGAGCATAAAATGTTCATGTTTGTGATTTTAGAGTGTATTACACCTTAACATATTCCCACGAGATATTCCGCGAGAAAAAGAAAACAATCGACAACAAATATCTCAGTTAGTGTCAACTTTCGATAAAATTACGTCGTCGTACACAAAATATCACAGAAAAGTACTATTTTCTCCACTTTGGACATAACGAACCCAGTCTTTATGCAAACATGTTAGCTTCCATAGACATTTAGAAAGGACAAGATAAAACTGGTTTTTAACGATAAAATTATCTCGTGTCAAACATGTTAAACTATCTGGACATAAACGCAAAACAATTTTACTGTATGAGTTCTGGTTAACAAATTGTAGGTCTTAAAAAAATTACTAACTTCATATGGTATACACAGCCTAGAATACCATTACTCAGTTATTAAAGAAAAAAAACAATAAAATAATCAAGTGAATTTAATGCAAAATTAAATGATCTTTAAAATTTTACAAGTATATTTTAAAAAACGTTTATATTAACTAAAATATAATTTAAATAAATGTTTATTACTTTTATAACAAACAGCACTCGACTTTTATTTTTTTGTCTTTGCTTCGAAAAGTTAAATTAAGTGAGTTTTTTTCATTTATAAGTTGATAAAAAAGTTAGGCATTAAATCTACTAACGATCTGCGGAAATTGGTTAGATATAATCGAACTAGACGGGCCGGATGTAATGCAAACAGACGAGACAAGGTCGTTGATTGACACGCTTTACTACATAAAGTCATTATAATATCATGCTATACTGTAAATTAATACGTGAAAAGAAAAGCCAACATGTATAAATAATAATAATACGTGTTGCAAATACATACGTTAAATAAAATAAAACATGCATTGTTTACACTGATACTATCAATGTCCCACATATAATAATATCACGTATACAGGGTTAATTTTAAAACACCAGCAATCTCGCAGGACCAGATAGCTGACCCCATACGGAACAACTTTTGTTCTACGAGTTTGGATATAACTCAATATATTTAAAAAAAAATGATTTTACAAGTTTTTGTTGTGTTGTGTTTTTCTTCGTAGACTGAGTCGCGCGCGGCGTGCGCGCACGACATCAAAGGCGGTGTCAGCTGCTCGGGCGTTGACCGTCAAAGGAGCTAGCCCGGTTCCCCACGCTTCGCGTGTTTGTTTACGTAATCTGCGATGCGCGTTGTAACATTCAAGACGGAAATTAAATGAATACTTATTTTTGTATGAAAATAAAATCTAACAAATTATCAAAAGTCGTAGAACAAAAGTAGTAGCTTATAACCTTAGGAATCTAGCCCTGTGAGATTGCTGGTGTTTTAAAAATAACCCTGTATATAGTCAAGAAACAAATTGAAAAGAACCTCAATAACGACCACTGATAATTATGTTTTTTTACATGAAATCCAAGCAGGTCGCTCGCCTGATGATAAGCATCACGCCTGTCTATAAATAGAATCAACAGCACACAGAACTTAAAGACTGCGCTAAGAATGTAAAGACTGCGCTCGTCACCTCGAGACATAAGATGTTATCACATAATGCCCAATCATTTCACTGGCTGCAATGTCCTTCAAACCGAAACACAACAGTGCTTACACACTATTGCTTGGCGGCAGAAATAGACAAAGCGATTGTACCAAATCTCGCATACAAGGGACCTACCATCTTGTGTATTAAGTTACTATAAGTAATAGATCCACTTTGTAAACACTTTTTTGTACAGCATTAATCTCATCAGGGTTTTTACTATCTCAGAAATCGACTGAGGTAGCTTGCTATTGCTTTTGCGCTGAGGTCCTTCGGACCTACCTCCGTGTAAACCAACAATTTTTGACAACCTTTTTTTAAAATACTACTGCCATTCAATTACCTGCAGCGATGCCATCTTGCAGAAAAAAAAATCACTAGATTTGGTCTCAAAAGTCACTAGATTCCGGGATATTTGGAACTAAAAAAATCACTAGAAATCACTAAATAGTTTAAAAGGAAATTACACGATAAGTATTACAAAATAATGTAATTGCGACAATAATTAACAAAAATAATATCGGATAGCTAAAAAAAAAACAACATCCAATACTTGTTCTGGTATTTGATGTTGTTTTTTTTAGCTACATCTGTGTATAGAAGGCTGAGATGGATCAGTTTCATTAGTTTTATTTGATTTTTAAAGAATATTTCGTTTAACTTCTAAATTTTTCGAGAATCGCCAAATATCACTAGAAATCACTCAATATTATTTTAGTGATTTTTTTTTTCAAAAAATCACTAGCGTACCCCAAAAAGTCACTAAATCTAGTGATAAAATCGCTAAAATGGCAACGCTGATCACCTGTTCAATCAAGTTGTCCTTGTGCTTGTACTCTGTGAAGTCGTCCACGTGCGCGGCATGCTCCATGGCGGCCATGACGCCTCGCCACACGTGCGAGTAGTGCGCTTCGTAGTGTACGCGCGAGCACGCGGCGCGCAGCGACACCGCCGCGTTTATACGCACCTTCAGGTTCTTGCACTGTTGCGCGAGCGTGCACAGGCTTGGGAATACTACTGCCATTCAATCACCTGTTCAATCAAGTTGTCCTTGTGCCTGTACTCGGTGAAGTCGTCCACGTGCGCGGCGTGTTCCATGGCGGCCATGACGCCTCGCCACACGTGCGAGTAGTGCGCTTCGTAGTGTACGCGCGAGCACGCGGCGCGCAGCGACACCGCCGCGTTTATACGCACCTTCAGGTTCTTGCAGTCACGGGCGAGCGTGCACAGGCTTGGGAATACTACTGCCATTCAATCACCTGTTCAATCAAGTTGTCCTTGTGCTTGTACTCGGTGAAGTCGTCCACGTGCGCGGCGTGTTCCATGGCGGCCATGACGCCTCGCCACACGTGCGAGTAGTGCGCTTCGTAGTGTACGCGCGAGCACGCGGCGCGCAGCGACACCGCCGCGTTTATACGCACCTTCAGGTTCTTGCAGTCACGGGCGAGCGTGCACAGGCTTGGGAATACTACTGCCATTCAATCACCTGTTCAATCAAGTTGTCCTTGTGCTTGTACTCGGTGAAGTCGTCCACGTGCGCGGCGTGTTCCATGGCGGCCATGACGCCTCGCCACACGTGCGAGTAGTGCGCGCCGAACTGTGCGCGCGAGCACGCGGCGCGCAGCGACACCGCCGCGTTTATACGCACCTTCAGGTTCTTGCAGTCACGGGCGAGCGTGCACAGGCTTGGGAATACTACTGCCATTCAATCACCTGTTCAATCAAGTTGTCCTTGTGCTTGTACTCGGTGAAGTCGTCCACGTGCGCGGCGTGTTCCATGGCGGCCATGACGCCTCGCCACACGTGCGAGTAGTGCGCGCCGAACTGTGCGCGCGAGCACGCGGCGCGCAGCGACACCGCCGCGTTTATACGCACCTTCAGGTTCTTGCAGTCACGGGCGAGCGTGCACAGGCTTGGGAATACTACTGCCATTCAATCACCTGTTCAATCAAGTTGTCCTTGTGCTTGTACTCGGTGAAGTCGTCCACGTGCGCGGCGTGTTCCATGGCGGCCATGACGCCTCGCCACACGTGCGAGTAGTGCGCGCCGAACTGTGCGCGCGAGCACGCGGCGCGCAGCGACACCGCCGCGTTTATACGCACCTTCAGGTTCTTGCAGTCTTGCGCGAGCGTGCACAGGCTCGGGAATACTTGACTCTGAAACAAATTGTTTTTTTTTGTAACTAGCTTTGCTCGCAACAGTGGCCGCAATGGAGTTCTTTTGTGTAGCTACTTAGGAAATCTCAAACTTAATATTTGCAACATTCCTTTTTATTTAGTCAGTGTATATCCAGTAACTTTAGGCCGGCATAATTCAGCCGACCGTGGAAGGACTAATATCTCTTCTTCTTTTTTATTTATATGCTCCGCATTATTATGCATTTCGCCAATGACAAGTATAATTTATTCTCAAGTCTTCACAAGAACGATGAAATATCGGTGTGGACGTTTTCAAGGTCTTATTAAAGTTTTGAGTCTTGCTGGTGGGAGGATACTAGTATCCGACCGGATAGCGACCACCGTACACTGGTGCTAAAACCTGCCATAGTGGCCCACCTTGTGTGGGTCGCGTTCCAGGGTCAGCCAGTGTATATCCGGTTCTCCCCAGGGGGCTTGCCCCCTGATCCTAACCCTTTTCGTATCCCTTTTTCCTTCCCCTCCCCTTTGGCCCTTTGGCAGGCCGGCATGATCTTGCCGACCTACGATGGACTCATTGTTTATCGTTGGTCGACACTATTCTTGGATTGCGCTACACTTACCATCAGGTGTAGCGTAGTCACTTTGACGAACCAGAATAAAAAAAAAAAGTTTTGCTGTAAATTCCTTCCATTACGATGCTTAATTCACTTATTTCAATATTTTCATACACTGTTTATCACCGTCAATGTTTATTGCACAAATCCTCACCACTTTTATACATTAAACATTAAACTATTTCTTGAAATAAATTAAAATAAGTGATTAGCCGCACTGTCAGAATTCCCGCCAAAAATTCCGACCAATGTCTCTTGACGGTACTTAACATCAGGTTTAATGCATTCACTATACTGTGGCAAGATAATAAAAAATAATATAAATTAAAAACTGAAAAATAACTAGCATAAATCTATACCTGCCATCCAGTAAAACACGTGAACAGATGATCGTTCTTCATCGCGTTGCCCATCGCGTAACAAGCGTTCCACCGCACCTTCATGTTGGTGACTCTACACGCGCAATCCATCAACTTCTCTATGGCTGTTTCACACAACGGCTTCATGTGTGGATTCCTTTGCAGACGGTCGCTCTTTATTAAACGTAACAGATTGCCGAGGCCTCGAGTCGCGCTCATTTTAACCTGTCACGGAATAATGTTTACATTATTGTTTTTTTTTATTCGAGCACGGCAAACTGACTGCACTACACCTGATGGTAAGCGTAGTGTAGTGTAGTAATATAACATTTAAACTGGTCCACTTGTTTAGGCACTACGGTGCCGCAGAGACTCCAAAACAGACAGAAAAAGGAGTCAAACTTATGACACCCCACTATTTTTTCTCGGAGGATAAAACTCGGTTTTCCAAAATTTTTGTCAAAAAACTACTAGCTTATACAACTCAGGAGAATGTATTTTAATATTATATGCTATATTTGCATTTTTAATGTTAAAAAACTGGTATTCTCATTTTACAAATGAAATTTAAATTCACTAGAATTACAAAACTTTACTCGAATCACAAAGATGTTTTTTACTTCATCTTGATATTTCAAATAGTCTCAAAGTTACGCAAAACAAGCCACAGCTCTGGCTATATGATAATTCGTAGGAAATGCATTATTCACAACAGATGACAGACAGTCTTCACACGAGCCACGTAGTGCACGTGTACAAACAATTTAACGGTTCACTGACCCAGAGTTAATGGCGGTTAACAATTATTTCGCTCAATAAACTTTTCGTCGATATCAAGTGACATAAATACACCAATAACATTGTATCCACGTGTTACAATTTCACAAGATTTACGCTGCTGTAACTTTCCGCTGATGTTTTTTATCAAAGTAATTCGGAGAGAAAACACTGTCATTTACGCAAGTATTAATAGCACTTAATCAGTGTATTGTAGTAGGTAAATTGTATTATTTATATAA
Organism: Amorpha juglandis; assembly: GCA_949126905.1. Classification (NCBI taxonomy): domain Eukaryota; kingdom Metazoa; phylum Arthropoda; class Insecta; order Lepidoptera; family Sphingidae; genus Amorpha; species Amorpha juglandis. The sequence continues at coordinate 9,528,748 of OX421379.1, read as the reverse complement.
CAATATATCTTTTTAAGCTCACTTGACAGAGTACGCAAATGAGGACTGCCTAAGTTGTTTGATTACATTTCTTTGAATCACCGATACCAGTACGTGTACGTTACATTGCAGTGTATTATGTACATTATGGTGCTGCCACACCGGTGTTAGAAAATGTTATATAACATTTTATAACACCGGTGTGGCAGCATCATTTAGTAAACATTTCTTAACAATTTGTAACATTTTGTAACATTTCTTAACATTTTATAACCGCAGGTGGCGGTACTTTTGAGAGCGGCGCCGTCAAAGAAGCCGTCAAAGAAGAATGTTCAGAAATGTTAGAAAATGTTAAGAAATGTTATAAAATGTTAGATTTAATGTTAGAAAATGTTTGTAAACATTTTATAACATCGGTGTGGCAGCACCATTACACGCAAAAGTGTAACGAAAGGCGTAGAGAGCGAATGAAGTGACTAACTACAGATCATCCAAGTTATTCTGCGCGTATTGTAATTTATCACTTTTGAAAAATTACACCGTAGAAGTGATTATGATATATTAAGATTTCCAATTACCACAAATAATTGGACCATGATATTACGGAAATGATCCAAGCAAAATTTATTTCTAAATGGAGTTTTATACACATTGACTTTTATATGTTCACAATAAATCCTAACAGCCTGATACTTACCTAACAAAACTCAACTTCGCAAACATAAGTACCACTCAGTAGTGACCTGAGTTTTTTTTCAATTGTGAAGAATTAAATAGCGCTTACCCTAAGGAATATAATGTAGGTATGTATGATATTTTATGTAAAAGGATCGAATTGGTTTAATTTGATACGGTATACAAATGTTGTATAAAACACTGACGCATAAAAATTGACACCGTTATCTATTGACGTAAATTACAATATCAAATAAATAAATACACCCAACAGTCATATAAATAATCTTGACCCCACACTAGGTTAATCTGTATCGTAGGTATCAAAAACTCATTACAAGGAACTTGCGGTCACACAACAACCATACCCGAAACAAATATTTATACATCACAAAAACATGTGTCTCAGTGCGGGAATCGAATCCATGGCCTCTCACGTCACCGCCGGCTACTCGCCCACTGCGCCACAGACGCTGTTAAATCAAATGGCCAACTCCATACAAAACGAAAGAATCATTTTTAGTCGGTTCAATTAAAAACTTTCTTTAATGAGATAAGGAATGTAATAAAATGGTGTTGGGTAAAAACCGGACATCACAGTAAGTAGTAGTAGAAATGTTTATGTTTACCTTATCATTATCGAGAGCGCACTTAATGCTGACCTCGAGTAACCGAATCAGTAGGTCGTCATCGATATCGTCTATGTCTGGTTCTTCCCTGTAAAGACGGGTTTCAAGTATAAACATAGCATTTCACATATCACAGCCGTTATGTTATCACTGCAAAAATATAACAAGAACACAAAATGTAACAAATCATTGCTTTTTTGTTCGGAAATAAAAAAATACGCTGCCTGAGATCGCATCGCTTCATTGTAAAACGTAAACTATCTTTAAACTGTGTTTATAAAAACAAGTTATTATAGGTGCCATGGTTGTATAACGAATCCACTTTAGTTTAGCCATAAAGCCTTAACAAACATAGATACACACAAACTCAATATTGCATTTGTAATTAATACTGATACTACAAATTATGACCTCGATTATGTGTTTTATTTTTTATTTGATTATGTGTTTGAAGTAATAATTAATTTAATCGATTGAATAAAGTAAATACACACCTATCGGCCCCACACATAGTCCTGATCCCACACTACATTAATCAGTATCGTGGCTATCAGGGACTACGAGAGACTCACGGTCTTACAAAACCCAAACCCGGAATATTTATGAATCACACAAACATTTGTCTGAGATAAACTTTTAACCCATAAGACTAAATCGTAAGATATGTCTGTATCTTTTAAACTTTGTTTTAAAGGCTGTGGATTTTGAATAAATAAATAAACCCAAACGAGTATTAGCAATTCAAAACACTTATAAATATTGAACATCTTTCACATTACGGAATGAGTGCTACTAACCTACTTAGATTACTATTTTTGTGATAACTTTTAGCTCAAGGAGTTATTTTTAAAATATTTTAATTTGAAACACAATTAGAGGTCATAATCCCTAATGAGAATTAGATATGAATGTAATAGTGGCTGCGTCGGTGGCGCAGTTGTATCGCGGACGCGGTACGACTGTTGTGTTCGATGCGGGTTCGATCCCCGGGTCGGGTAATAGTGATATTGGATTTTTCTATCACAAAATACCGGTATCAGCCCGGAGTTTGGAATTGTGCCCGGTATGGCGATAGGCTCGCTTTCTATCACATCATGGAACGGAAATAAGCTAAGATAATAAATAACTAAGATTACCGGAGCAATTAACTAGAAGTGGAAGAGTTTTGGCGAGAACTCTGACAGTGCGGTTCATCGCTTATTTCAATTTATTTCAAAAACTAGTTTAAATTTGTGTTTGTTGTATAAAAATAGTGTGGAATTGTGCAAAAGTGTCCATACACTATACATAAATAAGTGAATTAAGTATCGTGCTCAAAGGAATTCACACCAAAGCTCCAACAAGACCTTGAAAACACATCAATATTTCATCGTTCTTGTGAAGACTTGAGAATAAATTATACTTGTCATTGGCGAAATGCATAACAATGCGAAGCCATAAATGAAAAAAAAAGCTAGTAGTGCTGTACTTACGTATTCAAAACCAGTGCGTCGCTGAGATTAGCAAGCGCCCACGCCGCTTTTGTTCGTACCACGAGCGTCGGTTCCGCGAGCGCTCTGAGAATGTTCTCACCACAGTCACTCACAAAACAGATGTCCTGCAAACAAAAACAAAAGTACGCTGCGAACATTACCATATTAGCGTATTTTGAGAGCCTATTTCACAGTGTGCAGTAAAAAATTGACCACACTAAACATACAAGCAGCGATAGCTCAGCGGGAAATGGTATGGACTGTCGAGACAAAAGCCGCAGGTTCGAAACCAGCCCCAAGAGCATACACCTCTGACTTTTCTAAGTTACGTCTATATTCATTGTTAATTATCGCTTGCTTCAACGGTGAAGGAAACATCGTGAGGAAACCTGCATACCTGAGAACACGATAAGATTTTTCGAAGGTATGTGAAGTCCGCCAACGCGCATTAGGCCAGCGTGGTGGGCTAAAGCCTAACCCCTCTCATTCAGTAGAGGAGGCCCGTGCCCAGCAGTGGGACATGTATAATACAGGGCTAATAAATAAAAAAAAACATACAAGACAGATATTTTTGAAAATTAATATCTTATATGAATAACCTGGCCGTTAAAATTCCAAGACGCCAATTAACATCTGTAAATTTTACAGGACTAAGAACCATGTCGATTAAACTAGCTTTTAATTTCAAATCGATTCTTTCGTTTAGGCGCTGCAATAAACACACACGCGAGGAAGAGACAAATTGGTCAAATTTATAACACCATAGAAATACCATAGTAAAGGACATTTAAAGTACACAATAAACAATACTAACCTCTCTAAGTGACCGGTAAATGACGGCCATTGCAAGTGCACGCACTGCCGCCGCTCTTAACTTGGGATCTTCATCACTGGATGAACCGACCAACAATGCACAGCACAACACTTGCAGCCGCCTCTACGGATGTATTCAAAGTATTTAAATACAATATTTAAGTGAATTTGAATAAGTTACGAAAGTTCTATTATCGATAGAAAAGCTTATTTCCGTCCCATGATGTTATAGGAAGCGAGGCTATCGCCATACCGGGCACAAATTCCAGACTTCGGGCATTTCGTGATAAGAGTAAGCAAGACACATAATTACCGGTAATTCTTTAAACGACCTCTCCCCGATGTTCGCGATACAATCGCACACTACTGCCTTAGCCGGCGTGTTCTCGTGAGATTGTAAAACACCGGACAGCGGTGTTATAAGCTTCTCCCACATGTACACGCAATGGTTCAACGGTGGTGCCTGATCTGTTTGTTCTGAAATTAATAAAAAATTTCATACAGCTGCTCAAGGAAGCGTTTTATTACAAGACATACAGAGTAACGGCCGGGATGAAGTTAGTAAATTCACCCGCCCTGCCACATTATAGTCTCTGAAAACAAGAGTAGCTACGCCGCTCGTGGCTAACTTGAGGCCGGTCAAGTTATTTTGCTTGTATAGTAACATACAAACATACATACGTACATAAATGCAACCTATATCCGCAATGAACTCCTAAACTACTGAACCGATTTTAATCAAATTTACAAACTGTGTGCAGTTTGATCCAACTTGAGTTATAGGATAGTTTATATCTCAATTTATAGTCGCAATTTTTTTATTGCAAATTATTTAATTTTGTTTGTTATATGACAAAGTGTTATACAGTAATACCCCGGAATTACGCAATAGGTGGGACCGAGCTATAACCATGTAAGTCGAATTCGCGTAAGTCAGGGTACAACTTTGCATGCACTTTTGAGTGACATAATTTGAGGTTATCAATAAAACATAACGTACGTAAAACAATTCAACGCGGAACACGTTCGAACCTGTCGTAAACGGACCACTAACATGGCGGAATAGGAGAGCTGACGCGCGCGGCCATCAAACAGAATAACCGCGTATCTCCGAATTCGCGTAAAACGGGGTATGGGGTGAATTCCATAACATTCTAACAGATGGCGGTGTATGGTAATTTATCGGCTGGATTGAGTAAGTATCCAATAGATGGCGCATGCTATATTGAATAGTTTACTACAATATAATTTAACGTATACCTTAACCACAGCAACGCGTGGACGGGTCTGCTAGTAAAGTATAACGAGTATAAAACTTACCCAACTTTTTAATAGCATCACCGATAATACTGATTGTCCTCGCCGAATGCACCACCACATCTTGATGTTCATGTTGTAACAACTCGCTTAGAATATCACCCAATAGCATGACGTGTGTATGCAATAATTCGTGCAAGTGGTGAAACGCAATCGCCGATAGAACTTGCAGCGACTCCAATATCACCGGTATTGCATTCGGTTGACATCTCTGTAAATATTAAATGATTCTTGTATGGACCGTAGATGATGATAGATGTGATATTATATGTACATGATGAATATTTCTATTCGTTGTTAACGAGTATTTCCAACGCCCATGAATCATGCTGTGGGCATACTAGAAGAATCATGGATGCGTTGATGTCCTTAAACGTCAGGGATAATTTAATTTTTCTTCCAATAAATTTATCTTTTTTGTAGATATGACGTTTTCACTCTAAGGGGACTATAGGTCTACGAACAAATGTCCACCTATATGTTTAACATAAGGGTTCTGTACATGGAAATAATGCGGATAGTGTAACAAAATTGTATTATACATTAACGGGTCGAGACATAATAATGTAGCCTTATATTAGCACCGACATCCAATTTTAGCCTCTGGCTACAGGAGCGCCATCTTGGATTAATAAATATTTGTTGATACACAAAGATACCATATTTGAAATTATTTTTTAAATATTACTTTATCTTTGGAGTAGGTAAAGACGTAATATCTTTTAGCTATAGAATACATCGAAAAACAAATAAAAACAAACCGTTATTTCACCATCCCTAACAATCCAACCCATATTTCTAAAACAAATATCTAATATCCAACTTCTAAAATGTGGCCCGCTTTCATCATTTTGTTCATTTTTCCCACATTGTACATGAACAGAACTAAACATTTCGTCATCGGAATAACCCTCTTCAAAGTCATCACATTCTTCATTGTTCGCTTTTATTTGGTTGTAAGTTGTTTCTGTTGGTATTGTATCTTTTTCGACAGACTTAATGACTTCATCCACTTTCGGATCGACTGACAACACGCATCCAATTGTTATTAACGCTCCAACTTGTAATGTATAAGCTGTAAATATAATAAAGAAAAATGTAAGGCTGGATTGCTAAAGGTCGGAGGAAGTCGCTGGATGCAGGCCGCTTCCAACAGGTAAGATTCCGTAAGCCTCCGTGGCGAATAATACAGCTGTGACACAACTTTTGTTTATTTATTTGATTTAATGACGAGACCACCTACAAGGCGCTCGCCTGATGATAAGCGCCACGCCTGCCCATAAACAGAAGCATCACCACGCAGAACTTTGAATTACAAAGCACTGCATGGCACTGAACTGCGCTCGTCACCCCAAGACATAGGATGTTAAGTCTCATAATGCCCAGTAATTACACTGGCTTCAATGTCCTTCAAACTGAAACGCCACAGTGCTTATACACTGTTGCTTGGCGGCAGAAATAGACAAAGCGGTGGTACCAACCCAGACGACATCTCGCATACGAGGGACTTACCACCTTGTAAACCCACTGGCCGAGGGTTCCATACCCGCACGGAGATAAACGATTGTGGGATCCATAAATAATTGTTATGGGAATGGGTGTTGTGAGACCGAAAGCCTCCCGTAGCTCCTGACACCCAACCCAACAGTCACACACATAGTCCTCACCCCATGCTATGTACTTAATACTTTGAAGGGGCGCGGCGAGCGAGGACGCTTCGTCTTATCTGAGTGATCCGTACTTGCGAGCGAATTGTACAAATTCATTAAACAAATAACCTAACCTTTAAAACCACCGACTTCAGTTAGAAAATACCTGTCTTTATAAGTAAATAAAAAAACTGATACATACACAAAAAAGGTCCAATTTATAACATTCCTTTTTTTGCCGACGATAAAAAATAAACTTTAAGTGTATCGTACCTCTATGGACGAGAAATTTTCTCGTTGACCGGACCATTTCACTGATCAACCCTTCTTTCATTTTGTGGTAAGGTGTAGCCTGCACTAAAGCGGCGCAGCACTTCAACGCCACTATGATTACCGCGTGACTCCGCTCACTGTCCAAAATACCGACCAGAACTCTGTGCATACATGTAATCACATAGCCCAATGATACAGAGAAAGGAATAAACGATGCGTTTTCTTTTTTACTGAAAACAATCAAAAGACAATCATGGTTAGAATTATATGAAGTGAGAGCGGAAAAATAATCTATTAAGATAAAATAAAAGGGATATTTTTTATCATTAAGCTTTAATTACATTTGAAAGTTGTACTTATGGATTTATGTATGACTTTACATGATTTACATAATAATATTATCTATTCACACAGGGTCGAACCTCTAGGTTTGACATTATAATGTGTTTTACAACATAGAACTTGCATAATTCAATATTTACTGTTCATTATCATTTTTTAAAGCAATGGCCGCAAACAAGTAAATAGTTATAGCACGAACGAAAGACAGCAGCAAGTTAATTCTTTACCTCGATTTTTACATTAGTTATTAATGGGCAAGCGTCGGGCATACTATGAAACGAGCGACTTGCCTTTAATAAAATTTAATAAAAAGAGAAGAATTTAAAACAAAACATTATACCTAGTTTCCGCTTGTGACAAATATGTCCTAGACCCTGAAAGAAGCGCTAGAATAACACTCAACACACTGGCCCTGCTGCTTGCTATTGGGTCAGTAACAGCACAATATGCCAATGTCTTCTTAGCCGCTTCTTCTGCAGACCAGTTGAGAGGTTCAGGGGAATCAGGTAATAAGGCCCACCAATACCCGAATATCTCTTTCTTTTCTTTGACCTGAAATACAGCATCAAAGGCACATATTTTATTTTCACAAATAGTACTTACTACTTTATTAACGAAACTATTCTTCAGGTAAAAAAACATAAAATATATAAAAAAAACAATAAACATACATATTGGGAATCAACGCAATATGTTTTATATAATATAAAGCTGGTGTATTTTATTATTCAATGACACTTTATAGTGATGGTAGGTACTGTTGATTCAAGATACATTTATAAAACAACAGTTATAATTCCTTATCTTTAAGGTCGACAATGCGACCATGTTTCTTCTGGTATTATGTTTGTTCATGGGCAGTGGAGATCACTTACCACCGGTGGCACATTTACCTATCTGGGCTACAAAAAAAAACAATTTAATCTGGCACTTGTTTAATCAAGTCCAATGAAATTTTACTTATAAATAGTAAATGTTAAATTAGACAGCAGAATCCACAATTATGGAAGAATTAAGAGTAATACTCTCAAAATTTGCTGTATAATAAATTGTTGGGTAGATAAAATAAAAACAGACATTGCACAACAGACCCTGAATATAACTTACTTTTATCAACACGAGAAGCAAATTGGCAGCACTCTGCCTCACTCTAGATTTCAATGCGATTAGTTTAGCTTCTCTGTTGTTCTCCACATCAGACATATCCGAGTCACTGGTTAATGCCCAAGTATTGTTGGCTTTCTGGGGCTCCAAGTAATGCCCACTCACTGGCTTATATGCAGAATTGTTCTCGAAATTGTCCACATCTTTCATCAAGCTGCGATCAGAGACTGGTATCTCTTTCTTCAGACTTTCTATAGCATTGTTTCTTTGTTTACGTAATTTTTGTTTCTATGTGAAAATTAGACAATTGTCAATTATACTGAACTAGCTTTTGCTCGCGGCTTCGCCCGCATGAACGTTTAAAATTGACAAAGTTTCATCCCCTATTTTATCCCCTTGGGGGTAGAATGTATTAAAATCCTTTCTTAGCGGATGCCTACGTCATAACATCTACCTGCATGCCAAATTTCAGCCCGTCCCTCCAGTGGTTTGGGCTGTGCGTTGATAGATCACTATGTCAGTCAGTCACCTTTGAGTTTTATATATTTAGATTATACAACAGAATTCCTAGAATATTTACGGCGCTGATACGAGTCTAGGGATCTGGCAAGACGCGCGGACACATCGAATATCATGAACCTGAGCCCACCAGGGTCTCCTCAAACTGTTTTATGCTGGTGGGAGGGTACCTGTTCATTTTTGTACCCGACCAACTACGACTGTACAAATGGTGAAAATGCGCCATAGTTCATACAAAAATCCCATTAAAAAAAAAGCAGTTTATTATGACAAAAAAACAGGGTAACTTTTACAATTTTTTTCCATAAAATAAATTGATGTATTGTTCCTTTTTTTTGTTTTGGTTATGGGCTCTATTTCTCCACACACATGATGTGCATACTAGCTAGAAATCTGCTGTGTATTGTATTCAAAGTGGTATTTTATAGTGCAACAAACTATAATCATAAGTTTGTTACAATGCAATATTAAATTTACCTTTCCGCCTTTCGTTTGGGGACAGTGTGCTACTGGTATTACAGCGATAGTCTGCTGTGAAGGCATTATTTTCTCTGGTTTACTGGCCTGGTTGTTCAGACCATGTAAAATGAAATGTCGGCATATACCCATAACTTCTGGTAAAGGAATTGTCACATTCTGGTCATTAAAATACAATTGCGATAAGACCCGTAATGCTGTTATTACTGTCTGAAATCAATAAATAAATCAATTAAATGATGGGTGACATGTCACATCACACAATTCTAACTATATATTTACAGGCTCATGTATACATAGCAAAACGTGCAATGAACTGAAATTTCTAAATTTCCATCTTGACAATTTAGTTTACTATATTAAAATGTTGGAAAATTTATATCCTACATAACTTTTATTAAAACAGATAGTTTACCTTACAATACAGAAATTGATCCTGATGTTTTGTAGCACCTCTAACCAAGAATCTAACCACAGTTTGTGAAACTTTATTTTTGTTAGAAGAACTAATATTAGAATTTTCTGCATTCTTATCATCTGTGGCCGAAACTAGACTTGATACACATTTTAAGGCTAGTAAATGTATCTGAGATGAATTTTGTATGTGTAAACATTTGTTGTTTTCTATTAAATTTATAATAATCCCATCCTCACCAATTAATTCATCTGCGAACTAAAAAAATAATTAAGACTTTTTGCACATCATTTATAATGCTCAAGTAAATATTTTACTGATTAATAGAAAGGACAATATAATTTGACACACTATATTTACTGAAATCTCTCTATTTTAATGGCATAAATTGGACTTGTCTGTATAATATATATATGTACTGTATAATAGTCTTGACTGTATAATATTTTAAAATATAGAAACTTTTTAATCATTAATACTCAATATACAACATTCAATATTTTGTATGATTAGTGCACCATACCTTGTAACCTGCTTGAGGGTGGTACTGCAATATGCATTGCATATTATGAAGAATATCTGGTAATATTATCTCTGAACATCTCTTGACGCACTCGATGTGCCATAAGACTACTTTTTCCAAAAATTCTGTACTAAACTGTAAACTTTGTTTGGTAACAAGACTGTTTATTAAATGTGAGGTTTTTGTAGCTAAAAACTCATCAGCAGGCTTTACAATAAGGCATAGCGCAGTAATTAAACTTGATGCATCCTTAAACAAAATATTCATTATATTAACTTGTCTGAAACAATAGATAGTTTCAACGAAAATCGTATTAAATTCTTGTGTGTTACACTTACATTTTTACGTACAAATAACTGCACTTTATACGGCTGGGCATTGAGCTCGTCTATAAGGGAATTGACCGAAGTCCTATTGTAATCTTTTATGTACAAGAGATTGCAAAGTTCGCCGCAAATTGATGAAAAGTGTTGCGATAAGGAAATATCCATTTTGGACCTTTTTCACTTATATGGTTACTAGTTCCTGTACAACATATTCATTCTAAAGAAGACTTTATTCTAAAAGACATTATACAAAATTATTTAGGGATAATTAATCACCATGTGCCTTGATATATTTATGTATTTACTGTTTTGAGCTTTGAGTTTGACGTTTTGACTTTTGACATTGACAAATGACAACAGACATATGCACTAGTGATGCATCCCCAATGCGTCACTCATTCTATTCCTCATTCATTAGACTATTAGTTCATTCTCATAGACTAGAGATGCTCCGCACTCGCAATTGCAGATCTTTCAACCAATGGATCCAATGATGATATTTCAGATGATATATATATATATATATATATACAGTAGAACCTCGATAAGATAAAGACCAAGGGAAACGTTAAATAATTTGAGTTATAGAGGTTTTTACTTACTGAGGGTTTAAGTTAAGGAGTTTTTATTGATTTATATTTTTACTTACAGAGGTTCGTATATCAGCTTAGTTTAGGACTTATAGAGATAAACAAGCTAGGTTAAATACAAAGTACCTAATATAATTCTTTGACAATGAAAAAAACATGATTCTTTCACTATGCCCGTTCAACAATCAACTAAAAGAACTTGTTTGGCAACCGGATTATCAAAAAGGACAGTTATGTGCAGCCAAAGAAATTCAAAGATCAGCAGAAGCTAATGCTCAAGAAAACCTGTCCATCAAAGAAAGTGATCAGTCTCCACCCAGTACTTCCGCTCCAGTTGCCTTGCTACTTAGACCTTAGTGTATTGTTTTACATTTGAAGCCATTTGGTAAACACGTGTAATCAATAACAATGGTCTACAAGGAACCTTTTTCGTTTGCACATTCATTTAAAATGACTCATTGATAGATGATTGAAGTTACAAAGGTCGTCGTCGTTACAACTTTGGGTTACTGAGGTGCGATGCCCAAATTATTCGTTTAAGTTATAGAGGGTTCGTATTTTAAGTAAAAGAGGTTTTGGACTCTGAGGGGAAGGGAGCACAACATTTTGTGAATTTATAGAGGTTTTTACGTTGTCGAGGTTTAAGTTATCAAGGTTCTACTGTATATATATATATATATATATAATGTGGTGCGTTTATTAATGCTATTTAATGCTATTGCTATGTGTGGGTACTCTGCGAAAAATAGTCATCTGTGCAGATACAACCTGTAAAAAGAAATTGAACACATATATTCTACAAAAAGATAGTTATAATTACATTTTCTATGTACTATTTACTGCAATGTTTCCATTAAAATTATTATGAGACTAACTTTTGCCACGGCTTCGCTGTGTAACAGTTTTGGTCAGATGGAAAACTTTATTTAATTTAATATGCAGAAAAAAGGACTGCATATTTGGGATTACAGTGATATGTCTTGGTGGCAATAATTATTGGAAATCCAATGTAACTAACTCGTATAAGTATGATTTCAACATTAAAATGCATATGGCGCCCAACCCCACCGTATCACATCGGGTCTAAATTACGAATTTACGACAAAGATATCAGAATAAAAGCCAAAATGCAATGTGTAAAAACTAAAATGGCGACCGCTTTTTTATTCTAACATCGGATCTTGCATTTATAACTAGGGAGCGTCCCAGATACTTACTTAAGATAGTAATCTTAACATAAACCTTTATATAAGTAATTAGATTAAATTGAGGGTACATAAAATATATATTATCTTGGTCGGGTGTTTTACTTCATTCAATGTATGGCTTCAATATTGTTAATTATCGTATCTTTAAATATTATAGTATAGGTATTCATAACATTAAGTTGCATTGCACATGCAACGGCCTTTATGCGTCCATTAGTCTATGCGTCCATTGTTTGAGTGATCTAAGGTCCAACCAATTATTAAAAAAATAATCTACATAATATGGAGTTTTGGCGGGAATTCTGACAGTGCAACCCATCGCTTATTTTAATTTATTTCGTTAACTAGTTTAGAGTTGTGTTTGTTGTATAAAAGTGGTATGGATTTGTTCAATAAACATTGACGACGATGAACAGTGTATGGAAACATTGAAATAAATGAATTAAGAATCGTACTGAAAGGAGTTAACACCAAAACTCCGACAAGACCTTGAAATCGACCGCACCCGTGTTTCATCGTTCTTGTAAAAACAACTTGAAAATGAATTGTACTTGACACTGGCTAAATGCATAGTACTGCAAGAGCCATAAATAAAAATAAAAAAATAAAAAATACATAATATGTATCTATATTATATGGGTACAAAGTTCTAGTTTATTTGTCTCTGGTACAAAGGGTATCAAGCCCAATCAAACTTATTTATTACCTATTTATTATAAGTCACTACAAAAAAGATTGTTTAAAAAAAATAACATTTATAAAATAAGGCGAGTATGAAACAAAGACGATAAAAACATTGTCAAAGAGAAAAGACATTGTAATAATTTTCTGCAGATTTTCTCATTGCAATATAAATCAATTTTTAATATTAGTCTATTTCTAAATTTTAAGCAATGCCTCTCTTGAAAGCCAATATACAAAGCAATACAAAAGCTATTTCCCATCATCCTTGGGAAAGAAGCATTAAATATAAATATGCGAATAAAATAAAATATGCTCATAATTCCATTAACAATCCCGTGTTTCCGAACAAGAAAGGAAAGGACCCTGATAACGATCGATCTCAATTCACGGTTATTGGAAACAGAGTAACTAAAGAATTCATATACTGCATTAATTTACTTAAAGGATTACATATGTACAGACCGAAGAATTTTGACTTTCCTGTTATAAGAGGTAAGTAGGTACTATATTTAGGTACTCAGTAATAAAATCCGTTTAAATTAGTTTTATTTCAACGAGTGAGTGTTGTCTGTAAGACACCAATCCAACTCGTACTCGAAAACTCAATCAAAAATTATGAACCCAGGACCTCATACAAAATAAATGTATACAGGGTTATTTTTAAAACACTGACAACCTCGCAGGGCCATATAGCTGACCCCATAAGGAACTACTTTTGTTCTACGAGTTTGGACATAACTCAATACATAAGAAAAAAAAAGTTTTTGTTGTGTAGTGTTTGTGTTCGTACGTCTACACTCTACGTTTCAGTCATAAACGAACGACCCGACGCGCGCTCGCGCGCGTGCAATAGTGAAATCAGCTGACGGCTGGGTGTAGGTATTATCGATCGATACGGCGCGGCGGGTCATTGAACTGACGCGTGCGCCCGCGTGTATTACGTAATCTGCGATGCTCGCAGAGCGTAGGCAACATTCAAGACGGAGATTAAATTCATAATTATTTTTGTATGAGAATAAAATCCAACAAATTATGAAAAGTCGTAGAACAAAAGTAGTAGCAAATGACCTTAGGAATCTACTCCTGCGAGGTTGTCAGTGTTTTAAAAATAACCCTGTATAATGCTTACTCAGGTACTGTATTCTAATATACATAAGCTCCCGTCTGTTTCCCCGAATAGGTAACCAAAGGTGCAACTAGTGGTGCACCCACAGTTCGCCAATCTTATTTTGTACCATCACGATGTAACAGGGGGCGAAACTATTTTTTTTTTTTTTTTTTTTTTTTTATCCTGGCTCGGCAAAGTGACTACGCTACACCTGATGGTAAGTGTAGCGCAATCCAAGAATATTGTCGACCAACGATAAACAATGTGTCCATCGTTGGTCGGCAAGATCATGCCGGCCTGTCAAAGGGCCAAGGAGGGGGGAAGGAAAAAGGGATGGGAAAAGGGTGAGGATCAGGGGGCAAGCCCCTGGGGAGAACCGGATATACACTGGCTGACCCTGGAACGCGACCCACGCAAGGTGGGCCACTATGGCAGGTTTTAGCACCAGTGTACGGTGGTCGCTATCCGGTCGGATACAAGTATCCTCCCACCAGCGCACTATCGCCATCTCAGGCAAAATATCTAATCCCGGGGAACTCGTGTGTTATATCTGATCTAGGATTTGAATACGGGGCCTCACGGATACTTAGCCTAAGTACGTTGTCACTAGGCGATGAGTCGGTTTTAGAATAACCATCATAAATAAAGCTTATAAATGCATTAACTCCTCTGGATTAAGTACACCGACTAATAGAATACCTACCTACTAAATAACTTTTCTGAAAAATATGCAGCGACATCAAGATCTTAAAAAAATATATACCTATTTTACTCAGGTGTAACAAGCGTAGAATGGCCTCAAGTCTGGAATGACTTAAAACTTCGATTTGGAGGATTAGCTTACTGTCTCAAGTCACAATGTGCAGTACTTCTTAATGACAAGTTTCTTGGAGGTGAAAACGAACTTAAGAGTTTGATAGAAACAAAATACAGTTACCATATATGTCCAGATTATTATAAAGAGAGCATCAATCAGTTCGCGAGATTTATCAACTCATCTGGTGTAAGTCAAAATAATGTTTTATTTGTTACATAAGAGTGAATTACACCTTTCGATGTTTGCTTTAAATCGTACGTTAATTTGAGTTGCATTTCCACCGTACTTGTTATTTACAGTAGAATGTAATTATACAGGGTTATTTTTAAAACACCAGCAACCTCGCAGGGGTAGATACCTAAGGTTATAAGCTACTACTTTTGTTCTACGACTTTTGATAATTTGTTAGATTTTATTTTCATACAAAAATAAGTATTCATTTAATTTCCGTCTTAAATGTTACCTACACGCATCGCAGATTACGTAAGCAAACACGCGAAGCGTGGGGAACGGGGCTAGCGTTGAAGGTCATCGCCCGAGCCAGCTGAGCGGCTTCTTTGAGTCGCGTGCGCACGCCGAACGCTACGAAGAAAAATACGACACAACAAAAACTTGTAAAATCATTTTTTTTTAAATATATTGAGTTATATACAAACTCGTAGAACAAAAGTTGTTCCGTATGGGGTCAGCTATCTGGTCCTGCGAGGTTGCTGGTGTTTTAAAATTAACCCTGTATACGAGGCAATGTTAGACAAACGAGTAAGCCTAGATTTACTCAGATTTACATAAAATTATCCAAGCCATTGGTAAAGTTGAAATAGTAAATTATCACACGTATATATCGCAAAGTGGCTGTATCTAAGACCGGCTCTATGGGATCCTACATAGCAAAAGAAGCAATTACTTTATGGTCATTTTAAATTTTTAGAGACCGTGTGCATACATGCATTTTTCTATAAATGAAGAACATATAGGTACCATGATATTTATGGTAAGACAATTTAATTTTAATATCAATGCACTTTTCATTCATACTTACAAAAAGCATTATTGGTAAGTGTATACAATAATTTATACTAAGTATTGGCGATCGTATTTTTTAATCACTTGAATGACGAGATGAACAAGTTTCCTGAACGTAAAAGCTATGCCTGCCTAGACAAACTCTAACAGCAGTACCCAAAGCTTTGAATTACTAAGTAGGTATTGCATAGTACTACACTATGCTCGTCATCCAAAGATATAAATAAATGTTAACTCTCAAAATGCCCAATAATTTCACAGCCTTTAACCCGGAACACAACAGTGCTAACACGAGCAGCAAACAAAAATAGACAAAGCGATGGTACCGAACCAAACGGACTGTCAAATACAAGACTTGCAGCCTAATAGAGGTCTTCCGATCTACTTTTTATCCTGGCTTAGCAAAGTGACTACACTATACCTGATGGCAAGTGCAGCGCAATACAAGAATAGTGCTGAGCAACGACTTACGATGCATCGATCTTAGGTCGCCTGAATTATATCGGCCTGCCTAAAAAAATGCTTCTTCTCACTCCATTTAAAGGAACTAGTATTGTAGGAAGAATGGAAAACGCGTGCAGGCAAACAATACCACAGCTTTTTTTTTTTTTATTAGCCCTATGTATTATATTCGTCCCACTGCTGGGCACGGGCCTCCTCTACTGGATGAGAGGGATCAGGCCTTAGTCCACCACGCTGGCCTAATGCGGGTTGGCAGACTTCACATACCTTCGAAAAATCTTATCGAATTCTCAGGTATGCAGGTTTCCTCACGATGTTTCCTTCACCGTTAAAGCACGCGATAATTAACTATTAATATACACGTAACTTAGAAAAGTCAGTGGTGTATGCTCTTGGGGCTGGTTTCGAACTAGCGACTTTCGTCTCGACAGTCCATACCACACTCCGCTGAGCTATCGCTGCTTAATGGTCCGTTAATAGTAAGATTTTGCAAACTTATAACCTACGCGGTTCCAATATTAGCTACCTAACAGCATGTTGTTTTGTTGTAATTGTACCTAGGAGAGTCCAAGTTCTACTAGCCCTCACACGTATTTAAAACATGTTACCTGTGTTTTATTATATCCAGCTTTACGCCGATTTACTGCCATATACGAGCGATAACTTTCTTCGATTGTGTAAAAGTAAAAAAGGTGGGTACGGTGGTACTCCTGTGCACCGGATAGTCAAAGACAGTTGGATACAATGTGGAGGATTTGGTTTGAAAAGCACGGATTTGGCGTGTGAAAATTTTATTATACCGCACGATAGACGTGGAGTACTTTGCATGGCTAATGACGGCAGGTAAAATCAGCTGTTTATCTGTGCAGTAAACATCAAAATCGAAATATGAATACCTTAGTCATTCGTTAATAACGACCGGCATCAATTTATTAGAATAAGCTAACTACTCATCGAAACCCTATCTATCTAATATATCTACTATTATTTATCAAGAAGCTAGTAGCTCTACAAGGGTTGGAGCTAAGAAATATTCACATTAAACTAAAACATTTAACATAAAACATATTGTGTAACAGACCCTTACAAAAACAGCAATTATAATTTAGGCACAAATATTAATCAGACATTTATGTTAACATATGCAATTAAAATTGTAGACATATGGACTGTTCAACACAATTTTTCATATTACTTCAACCGGCTCCATGGATGGCATACAAATATGTTGCATTTGGTCAACTTATCGAAGGCGAAGGTACTCTTCAGAAAATTGAAAACGTAGACACGTGGTATGAAGCTCCAACATCCGAAATAATAATACATAAAGCTGGCATTTTTACTATGGAATGCCAGGATATAGTAATTAATAAAGGAACAGTTGACTATATACAAGGCCACATTGAAGACCTTGTAGCATTAGCAGATTTCTTCTATGAGGTAAAATGAGATTTTATTATAAATACACATGATTATTATTAAACTGACATTGTACCTAAGTGTCTTAATATTCATTAGGCAATATTGGATCAAGTGTTTCTACAAGTTGAAGCAAGACGTTTGGCTGCATTGAAAATGCAGGATGAAGATGCACTGGGAGACGAAGCTGCAGGTATTCGTGCAACACAAAGGTAAACACTAAGGTAACTGTAGAATACTTCTACAGTTTCGTATATCGAAAACGTGTATAGCAGATATGTACATATTCATAACAACATTTAATCCTTAATTAAAACTATAATAACATATCTGAGATATTTTGTATCGAACTTTTGTAAATAAATAACAGTAGCAACAGCTGTTGACCAAGATGTTTTTTAGGTTTATTCAAAAGAAAGAAGACATAGAAAAAGAATTACAAAAGAGTAACGCGGAGGAACGTCAGCCGCTATCTTCGCCTACGCGTGACAATGGGAACAATGAATTTGACGTTGAAGTGTACGAATACGAACCAGAGGAGTATTCTTACCAGCATGTGTCGTTGGGGGTCACTGCTAGCCCTGTTCCGAAGCCAAAGAAGCCTTATTATTTACCATTGACCGATATACCGTACCCAGATGAAATTGATTCGACACCTGATTTGAAAAAGTGAGATTTTTTTTAGCCATGTATAGGTACCAGCTCGAGTCGTGACCACAAACCTCAAAACAGTAGTTAATTTATAGTTCTGATTGGCGAAATGAAGAATCGCGGAGCGCTGACGCTTCATAGATTGGTTAGTCAGTCTATGCTTGTTGTCTATTAGATTCTCAACTGCTCCACTACTATCCATCTGTGATTACGACTCGTAATGATTTCTTACGTTTACGCGAATGTTACTCATTGAAATAAAACTAATTTAAACGGATTTTATCGCGGTAAAATCCGTTTAAATTAGTTTTATTTCAATTACGACTCGTGTTGGTAATAACACTTACATACAGTATTAGCAATGGAATTTGATGGACTTTATCAGGCCAAATTCAATTCATACAACATTTTCAGATTCCTGAGAGGCGATTATTGTCTTGAGAGTGATCTTATGAAAGATACTCCCAAGAAAGCTGTAAAACGTCCGTCGTTTCCATCGGAAGTTTTCAAATTGGGCGATGAAGAATCTGATACTGGCTCAGGTAAAAGTTAAAAATTTAATAAATGTGCTGTTTTGTATCTATGGCCGAAGTCAGCAAACAAACATATGGGCCAGCAGATGATAAGTGATCTCCCCCATAAACGCCCACAAATCCAGAAAAATAATTTACGCGTTGCCGACCTTAAAGAAAAGGGATAATTAAGGGATTCGGAAGCGGAGGGGAGATTTAGGACGCCGCATTGGTATATATATATCAGCGATAGCTCAACGGGGAGTAGTACGGACTGTCAAGATGAAAGTTGCAGTTTCGAAACCAGCCCCAAGATCATACACCTCTGACTTTTTTAAGTTACTTGTGTATTAATTATTATTCATCGCTTGCTTTAACGGTGAAGGGAACATCATGAGGAAACTTTTATGCTTGAAAAGACCTCCATAAGAAATTCGAAGGTATATGAAATGTGACGACCCGCATTAGGCCAGCGTGGTGGACTAAGGCTTAACCCCTTTCATAGGGACGTGGTTATTACAGAGCTAGTATTATTATTAATAATATTGGTACAAAGTATAGTCTCCTGTTAACATAAAAAACCAACAACTAATAGCAGAGGTCGCCAGTATCTCATTAACAGGGACCACTGCAGTTCACTTAAGAGTAAAAAAAACAAACTACTAATCAATAGAAACTTGCATTTTTCAGATGAATCCTTGGATTCTTTAGAAGAAAGAGAAATTAGAAGATACTTAAAGTAAATAATAATTGAATCTTACCAATATTCAATAAAATTGCTAGCATTTGAATTTATTATCCATCATCTTGCAGGTTGAACGTGGACCGCGTGAGTTTTGCAGGTGGCATCGTGAGCGGTATCGCCAAAAGAAATGGGAAGATTAACATATTCGACGAGACCAGAAAGTAAAGCATTTTTACCATTTTAGCTAATAATATAAATACGCAGTAACTGAGTAACAAATCGATATTTGCATAGAGATAGTTTTTGTGCTGGAGATTGTGACATAGGCTATTTTTCATACTGAAAAAATTACACGCGCCGGAGACTCGGGCAAAAGCTACAGTAGAATCCCGATTATCCGGACTTCGATTATCCGGATATCCGATTATCCGGACTCATTCTTCACGGCTCTAATTACCGCCGTAAAAATGATTTGACAGCGCAACGAGACATTTTACGACGAGTTTTTTTCCTTCCTCTGCAGTGTAGTGCTGCTCTCATTTGTGTGCGCGATAGTGTTTGCTATTATTTCATTTTAATTGATAGCATCCAACTAATAGGTTGTATTTTTTACATTTCTGTTTACGTTTTGCGTTAGAAATCTACAATGTCTAATGGTAAGAGCCACGCCTACCTATAAGCAGAAGCAACACCACACAGAACTTTGAATTACAAAGCACTGGATGGTGCTGAACTGCGCTCGTCACTCCAAGACATAAGATGTTGAGTTTCATAATGCCCAGTAATTTCTTTGGCTTCAATATCCTTTAAACCGAAACACAACAGTGCTTACACACTGGTGCTTGGCGGCCGGAATAGACAAAGCGGTAGTACCAACCCAGATGACCTCTCGCATACGAGGGATCTACCACCTTGTAAAATGTGATTCATTACGTCAAAGATTAATCACAAATTATTTCCAACCAACTTTTTAAATTACATAGGGTACTCGATTTTTTTTATATGTATGTCCCTTTCTATATCAAAAAAGTTATTAAAAATTGATTATTGTTTTATTTGACTTTGAAATCGATTATCCGGATTTTCGATTATCCGGAATACCCCTGGTTTTAATTGATCCGGATAATCGGGATTCTACTGTAATATACAAAGACGAAAAATGATTAAATATCTATACTCTCCTTCATAGTTGGTACCCTCGTCCATCGAGGAGTGCACCCACATTTCGCCAACGACATTCCCGTCCTATTAATGTTACAGTTAAAACATTAAGTTAGGCTTAATATTAAGTAAATAACAAGCTTCCCTAAGTTATTAAGGGTTGACGTCAGGCAGGCGCCCGGTCGTAAAAACCCGGAAACCAAATAAATAAAAATAAATAGAAAAAAAAATCATTTTTAGAATAACTATATTACAATTTCAGATCGGAAATGATAAATGATGACGATTTAAGGAAATTCAGGTAAGATACCTACCTACTTGTATCATTGTTTCTTACTTATTGATATTTTATCCTGCTTGCAGAACTCCCTACAAACTAATTAATTTTTTTTCCAACAGAATGGCATCAGTAGATTCCCGAACACAGGATAAGTAAGTAATCTCAGTCATATAAAGAAACAGCAATCAAGTTATTGAACTCTTCTGAAAATAAATAAAATTAGACGAGCACCTAACCCAAATAACCTATTTCAATAGCACCATCAGTTAATTTGATTTAAGTAGCTTCTATCCTCAGAATCTATCTAGAATAAGTATATTATTAATATACTTATTCTAGATAGATTTATCTAGAATACGTATATTAATTTTATCTTGTCTTTATCTCTTGCGTCCAAGACGCACAATTCTAGGCGAAGCAAAGTCTGGCACCTCTATTCTCACGGTGTAATTTAAGGTCACGGGATGGGCGGTGACTGCTTATAATGGCAGCCTCCTCTTAACCGTACATAGGCTAATGTGCACACCTCTCTTCCTCTAGGTTCCTCTTGAGGTCGACACATGATTTGCGATTTCTCAGCGCCTGACTAACCAAAAAGCGGTCACACGCACACACATGCACACGCTCACACATACACACGCGCACACATATAATAACACCTCTCTTTTTTGGCGGCGGTTAAACGTAATCTAGGGTAAACAAGAATTTTCATAAATTAGCGCCACAACAATAATAGAGCGAAAACGCGTCTCTATCAATACCTTAAATGTGAATTTGGAACGCCATTTTTGATGCACTATTTTTTCAGACGGAAAGAATTGAAACCAGATTTAGTATAGTTAAATTATCGTGCTGGTGGGAGGATACTTGTATCCGACCGGATAGCGACCACCGTACACTGGTGCTAAAACCTGCCATAGTGGCCCACCTTGTGTGGGTTGCGTTCCAGGGTCAGCCAGTGTATATCCGGTTCTCCCCAGGGGGCTTGCCCCCTGATCCTAACCCTTTTCCCATCCCTTTTTCCTTCCCCTCCCCCTTGGCCCTTTGACAGGCCGGCATGATCTTGCCGACCTACGATGGACACATTGTTTATCGTTGGTCGACACTATTCTTGGATTGCGCTACACTTACCATCAGGTGTAGCGTAGTCACTTTGCCTAGCCAGGATAAAAAAAAAAAACGTATTTATTTATTATATACCAAACATGTCTAACCGTCTAATAGTAACAAGTATTTACAACCATAATATACACCCGCTGCAAAGTAAAAACATTTTCTAAACTCAGTTGTTTTTATATATTTTTTTTTGTTTTATTTCTTTTCATTATAGAAAAGTATCAATAACCACCCCAAATACGAGTAAAGTGGGACCAAGAAAGATAAAACGAAGACAGACTGGCTTTGTCCGGCCACAGGATTTGGAAAAAGCGATTAGATCGACCACAGTGTTGGCTGAGGAAGATGATTTAGCTACAGCCATGACTAGGTGGCTATTTTTTATTACTGTTTTTTTTTTATATCCGAGCACGGCATACTGACTGCACTACACCTGATGGTAATCGTAGTAACGTCCAAAAAACTAGCGACCACCGACAAACAATGAGTTTCTCGGTAGTCACCAAAAACATGCCGGCCTGTATAAATGCTATCTATCCACTACGTAGACGGAAGAAGCAAATCGAGGGACCTGTTACAGGACAGGCGAATGACCGATGTAGGCACTGGAATACAAGGATGTACCCCTATACCCGCCCTAACCAACCATCAAGTCATATCGCAAGCCCCTCGGGAGAATCGGATATACACTGGCTGATCCTGAAACGAGATCCACACAAGGTGCGCACCGAGAAAAATATTAGTCTGATCCACACATATTTGTTTCGAGTCTAGGTGTTGTGAGACCTCCTGTTTAGTGCGTTATCAGGCGGATAACATTAAATGGCCACTGTGACATTGGCTCTGAGCAAGATGACGTCACAGTCTATTGTTGAGTTTGTGCAAGGTGTTCCAACTCGCGAACAAAAACTAACTAACTTTTCCGAGTGTCTGACTAGCTTACCTAAAATTACATTCATTAAATTATACAAAAACGGCCATTATTAAAAAAATTCAAATAGCAACAAAATTCAGGTAAAAAAATCATCGTATAACACCCAAAGTGGTCTTTTTAGCTTCGCTAGTATTAATGTCAAAACGCCAAAAACAACTAAAGCGGATTTTTATATATCCATATGCATTTTTTCCCAGAAAAGTGCGCATAGCTCCAACGTCTATGGCAACACCGTCACGCATGGTACGGGCACGACGACCCACCGGGTTTGTGCGCGATCCGGAAATTACCGATTCTGACACTGAAGTAAAGAGACAATCCGTCTTGACTCGTTTATACGACGATTTAACACACGACGATACGTTAGTCGGGCCCACATTGAAAGATTATAAGTGAGTATTGCCACAATGAATCAAAAACAATAAATCATCCCAGACGTAACATGATCATTCGCATAATTCCAGAGACATACAAGTCGTGTGGAACAACGACAGGATTTGGAAATGCATATAAATTGTGTGGTGATCTAGTTTTTGGAACTTTTATTTTCGTTTTGTATTAAATATAGAAATCATTTATTTTTAAATAAATTCTTGAAATTTTTCGATATTGCAACTTATTTGAGTATAGTGTTGTAACCATTACTATTCTAGGCCTATGTCTGAAACTCGTCATAAGAATTTGCTTCTGCTAACATTTTCACCAAATTCGCGTATAAAGAGTGACGAGAATACGAGAACGAGGTACCTTCGGCATTCGGCCACCGTAGATGGCGAATCTTTCGAACACGTCCTCAACTTACAACACGGCAAAAAGGTGGCAAGAAAAATATCATCAGATTATGTGAACACTATAGACCAAATGGAGCAGAGAGTTGATAATTCTATACGAAGCATCGAGTTTGCCAGAATGCGACCCGCAATCACCGTAACAGAGTATCAAAAGAGGAATCAGAAACAAATGGACGAATTGAAAACGCCCTCTAAATCGCAAGTGAAAACATACATGCAGCCAAAGCTCGATTTTGGTAAGTATTGGGTATTTCCGGGAAAAACACAGTTGAGAAACTTATTTTTCTGTTTATTTTTTAGGGGAGCAACATTCTTTAGATGGATTGAGATTACTTGGTGATAGGCCACTGTATTCGTCGCAAGTAAGGTTTACGTGTTCAGTTGTATTTTTACTTAATGAGAATGTGTACTTATACAAGCACGCTTAATTACAGGAAGATGTTCGGAAGACCTCATGAATATTCTACAGAGATAAAGTTTAGATTAATTTAGTTACACCTAGTAATTTCGAATAAATATTTCCTTCGAAACACCTGTTTCAGTAAAACACCACATAAATCAAAACAATTTAATAACACTGAAATAGCACATAAAATTTCCCATCACAATGTAATATTTAATACTACAAGGTACATCATTGAATCATCACAAACAACATACACACGGTATTATGTTGTGCACTAATTATAAATATAAATTGTTACGCCAATATACAAAATCAGTCACAAATGCTCCAACTCGATAGCGATTTGTCATGTCTCACTGTACACCGAATTGACTTCCGAACTAATTTAGTTCGATGTTCCGCGAACCTTTGTCTATCACCCGCATTACGTATACGTGTTTATAAATGTCCGTGTCCGTGCCCGTGGCCATGCCCGTGTCCAAAGATGGCGCCACCGTTGACTTGCGCATGCGCACGGTTGTTATTGTTGGTGTTATTACCATCTGCGTTGTTGTCGCTGTTGTTTCCGTTGCCATTGTTTCTATTTTCGAGCTGCTGTTGCCACATGGACGCGTAGAAACCGCCTTGCGCCAACAACGCTTCGTGGCTGGAGGGAAATTTTGATCACGATTAATTTAAACAGTCAAATATAATATGATAGTTGTCAAAATACATACAATAATCTCAAAATATTACGCGCTTCAGTAGATACATACAAAAGCGAGCGTACTGATGGATCATTTACACGAGGCCACTTATTATAATAAACCATTGTTGCATTGAACATTCGCAATCCATTGCAGTGTCTCTATTGAATCAATGCCAATAAGGTCTTGGCTTAACGGATCAATGGATTGGCTTCGTTTAAAACATAAAATACTACAATTAACACTTTTAGTTTTAAAGTTTAGCCTGTTATCTATACCTAATAGAATGGTTAGTGACCAACTTATTGTCGAAAGTTTCGAAGCCTTTTACTTTGCTTAACGACTGCTGTCAGTTGATAACAGCCGCGACCGACATAATACGTGTCGTCAGCAGAACGGAGACGCTCAGTTGAAATACTACCATTTTTTTAATATATTGGTTGAATGACGAGACGAGCAAGGCGCTCGCTTGATGGTAAGCGCCAAGCCTGCCCATAAACAGAAGCAACACCACACAGAACTTTTAACTACTGCATGGCACTTAACTGCGCTCGTCACCCCGAGGCTTAAGGTGTTAAGTCTCATAATGCCCAATAATTTCACTGGCTTCAAACCGAAACACAACAGTGCTTACACACTGTTGCTTGGCGACAGAAAAAGATCAGAGGTGTAAGCTCTTGGGGCTAGTTTCGAACCTGCGACTTTCGTCTCGACAGTCCGTACTACTCCCCGCTAAGCTATCGCTGCTCATCCTATGAGGGTATTATAATATTATTGAAACACATTTTGAACTCACTTTCCACGTTCGATGATTTCACCCTCCTTCAGCACGAGGATCTCGTCTGCGTGTATGATCGTGGACAGGCGATGTGCGATTATGAGCGTTGTTCTATTAGCGCACACTCGTGCAAGTGCAGCCTGAAAATTTCATGTTTGGCCATGTGGAGACAAGTCATACGAAGGGTCAACACATAATTTTCCGTGCATTCGACGATATAATAATTAATATAATGTTTTTTTTTTAATTTTTATTTGATTGAGTGACGAAACGAGCAAGGCGCTCGCCTGATGGTAAGCGCCACGCCTGCCCATAAACAGATGCAACATGCAACAGACAACAGACATATACAGCGGGACCTGAGGGCGAAGGCTAGTAAATAGTAAAATACTATAATTCATTTACATAAATGTAATTAAATATCGAGAAATAATAGTATTTTAATCCCCATTAAACTCTTTGATAAAATAAATAAATACACCCAACAGTCACATACATAGTCCTGACCCCACATTACGATAAGAGTCTTGTGTCGTGGGTATCAGGAACTACGAGAGACTTTCTGTCTCACAACACCTAGACCCCGAAACAAATATTAGTGGATCACACAAATATTTGTCCCGGTGCGGGGATCGAACCCTGGGCCTCTCGCTTCACAACCGGCTACTCGCCCGCTGCGCCACGGAGGCTGTCTGTTGTAAATACAAGATAAAATTTGGATTAATTAACAATTAACTTTTTTTTATAATGATTACTCACTTGAATGTTCCTCTCAGTGTTTGTGTCGAGAGCTGACGTAGCTTCATCTAGCAACACTATCGCTGGATCCTTCAGTATAGTCCTCGCGATCGCTATCCTTTGCTTCTCGCCTCCACTGAGTCGCAGACCTCTTTCACCCACCTATAAATATATTTTATATTATTTTCCTGAATAACGAAAACAGCAGATCATCCGCTTGATAGACGAAGACTGCCCATAAACAGTAGCAAAACCACTCGGAACTTAGTATCACAAAGTACTGCATGGCACTATGCAGTACACTGCAGTTATTTCAGTAACTCTTCCTTCAAACCGGAACACAACAACGACTGTACAATGTAGTGGTAGCAAGCCAACCAGACTTTCGCATATTACCTACCAAGTGGTACCAAGTGGTCCAAAGAAACTTTATAAGTATCTGTTTCGCGGCAATATTTTAAATCTTACTTGTGTGTCATAACCGTCAGGGAATGTGAGAATCCTGTCATGAATGTCGGCATTCTTAGCAGCAGATATTACGTCCGCGGAGGGCGCGTCCAACCGTCCGTATTGGATGTTGTATCTGGAATATACAGAGAATGGAATGTAAACATTTATGTGTGGATATAAAATAATAATAAATAAATACACCCAACAGTCACACACATAGTCCTGACTCCACAGTAAGATACGAGTCGTGTGTCGTGGGTATCAGGAACTACGAGAGAATTTTGGTCTCACAATACCCAGACACCGAAACAAATATTTTTGTGGATCAGACAATTTCACATAATGTTTAAGCTACTATAAAATAACTTCTATATAATTAATAAATCATCTAAACGGGTTTAAGATACAAAAAGGCGGATAAGGCACTATCAATACGATAAACAGCGAACGTCGCTGACCCCTGACCATCAAGGTTTCGATATTGAATGTGTTATTAAATTATATACATAAACATATATCGCGATAAAAATTTGGGTGAACGTACACTAGTTGAGCGAGAGCGACACACGCCTCAGTTATCGAATATAAAAATAGCGTAACGCCATTAAGGGCCTTCCGTGAGCAAATGACCTTTACTGACTCGCGCCATACTAACTCGTGTACTTGGCGTATGAGTTTTCGTGCAGAATATGCACGTATTTAGCGAATAATTGATTTAAAAAATCAGGTTTTGGTCTATTCGAAAATTTAAAACGGGCAAAATATTCGTTATTAAATTGCCTATCTATTGATGTTAATCTCATATGAAAACAATCTGTACTTTAAAAGGAGACGCACGGAATCTTTGCATTTTTCTCATTTTTATGGCTCATTTAAAACGATAATTTAAAAAAAAAATCAACGTTAACATGAATTTGAATCGAACAAAGTAAAGCTGACAGATTGTAGAAATATCTATACTAATAATAAAGCTGTAGAGTTTGATTGTTTGTTTGTTTGTTTGTTTGTTTGTTTGAACGCGCTAATCTCAGGAACTACTGGTTCGAATTGAAAAATTCTTTTTGTGTTGGATAGTCCATTTATCGAGGAAGGCTTTAGGATATATAACATTACGCTGCGACCATTAGAAGCGAAGCATCAGTGAAAAATGTTGCAAAAACGGGGAAAATTATTCATATTTGAAGGCTTCCGTTGCTAAGCTACCGAAATAATATTATTTGAAGGTTTCCGTTGAAGTTGTTAACACTGTCACCACCTACCCAAATCTATACTAATATTATAAAGCTGTAGAGTTTGATTGTTTGTTTGTTTGTTTGATCACGTGGGCGGAGCCGCGAGCAAAAGCTAGTATTGTATATTTTTTTAATCAATATTTGTTTAAGTAATGACTAGATAGCCTCTAAAAATCTCCATCGCGCGGCGTTTTGCTGGGGGTATGGCCTTAAACGCAACATTCAACGCAATGCACCAACGAGCATTATAAAACATATGCGCGCCTCGATGACGTCAGTCCACGTGGTAAAAATTGGCATGCTTGGTACAGATCGACGATTGTCATATTGTTAACTACTGTAATATTATCCCGTGATCAGTGGTCAGAACGCATACGCACTGCTAACTATTAAACGTAGGGTTTTTCCGGGGTGGGTGAAATTTCAAATAATTGCTCCCGGTTATCGAAAACATATGATTTCTTACGTTTACGCGAATGTTACACATTGAAATAAAAGTGATTTAACCGACCAAACTTAAGCCAAAATTAAAATAAAAAACCGCGCTAAAATCCGTTTAAATTAGTTTTATTTCTACGAAAACATATGGCCAGTGGTTACCAGGATTTCAGGAGGCACGAGTAACTTTCTAGCCCGCTTAATACAAATCAACTTACCGGACGGTGTTATTGAATAGCACAGTGTCCTGAGGCACGACGCCTATATTGGACCGAAGTGACGCCTGAGTGACAGTTCGTACGTCTTGTCCGTCCACAAGCACCGCGCCTTCGTTCACGTCGTAGAACCGGAATAGTAAACGCATTATCGTTGATTTGCCTGCGCCGCTGGGGCCGACCTATAAATAAAAAAATGGGTGCGTGTACTTATGTACGCGCGTGAGAAGTTATACTTCTTTGTTATTTATTCAATTTAATACCAAATATTAAAAATTAATATTATTATTTGATGTTCAATTTTAATTTTTATCACAAACTTTTTATTAAATGTTTTTTAAATTTATTTCTTTATTTTGTGAATATTAAATAACCAATAATAAGTATTTAACATTAATAATTTAATAATATTTAGTGTTAATTATATTAAATAAAAGTATTTTAATTTATATCAATAAATAATACATACGGATAGTTAACCTCAATTATATTGGAGCACTTGAAAAAGTATATAAGCACAATTTTTTTCACTAATATTCACAAATAGTAAGTAATATCAATCAAAATATAAATAAATAAATAATACATACGGATAGTTAACCTCAATTATATTGGAGCACTTGAAAAAGTATATAAGCACAATTTTTTTCACTAATATTCACAAATAGTAAGTAATATCAATCAAAATATTCAATTTAAATCACTACTGAATATAATTTATTAGCACATATATAAATTATAAAGGACATTGTCAAAAATGGCCTATGAATCAACACGCATGAAACATTTACTATAATAATAATTATTATTTATAATGTACATTATAATTATTATTATAGTAAATGTTTCATGCGTGTTGATTCATAGTTTCAATAGAACGGACACTTATTAATTTCGAAAACAATTTAAAAAGTATTCACTTCCGTCATAGTCCTCGGTATTATAATTTTTGGTTCAAATTCGGGTTTTTAATAGGCAAAGGTATTGTAGCTCATACAGCCAAGTCTTTGTAACAACACTCTTAAGCTTCGCATTGTTATGCATTTCGCCAAAGACAAGTGTAATTTATTCTCAAGTCTTCACAACAACGATGAAATATCGTAACATTAATAATTTAATAATATTTAGTGTTAATTATATTAAATTAAAAGTATTTTAATTTATATCAACATATCCACTCGACATGATAGAAGTACATTCTACTCTCTTCGCGTTTATGCGAGCCTGGTACTTTTTACGGCAACATGTTCCGAATAAGAAAAAACCTAAAGAGTTTTTCTTTGTCTAAATCGTCATTTGTTTATTAATTACGGCTACTTTCACTCTCATCATTTTTTCTTAACGCGCCTAACTTCATACTGTTAATTTTTTGTGTCACAGGTGCGCGCGCATCTTAAAATTTCACTCTCATCATTTTTTCATAACGCGCCTAAAGAAGTATAACTTCAAAAAGATAGATATAATCATAATTTTATTTCAGACTAATTCGGCCCATATATATATATATAACGGCGCGGGACATTATTAAATAATGAAAATCAGTTCATTATGAGTTATAATTTGGTTTCGTTTAATGTTCCTAATCGTTGGTAAATTATTTAGTTATTTTGATAACATTTGTATGAGCTTAAATACTATTTTCAAGTAAGAGCGGGTAACACCGAATGAGGTTGCGTTTATCATGACGGTCGAACGTCAGTGCTTGGCATTGGAATTGTGGACAGTGTGAACAGTCTTGTGGACAGCGATCGTGCGTGGTGGTTATTCGCAAACTCATTGGCTCTGTATCGTAAATTATTATTGTAATCTCTAATTATTTAAGTAATCCAATGGTATAAACTAACATATTACACTACAGTCTATTTATTTTCCACGTTTCCTGAAGTCTAACGCCCACCATGGATTTCCGTACCGACGAGCTCACAAATCAACAACCAGATATGACTGCTCGGTTTCCCGACATCCCGAGTTATATATATGTCAAAGGTGGTTGAGAATATAAATTTTGGAGGCGTGGCCTACCCCTTATAAGAGCTTGCACTAGCTTGTGCAGTCAGTCTATCTTCGGATTATACTCGGTAAAGAAGTCTGCTCCCAACTGAACTGTTGGTTTACCTGGTAGTCTTGCGCTGTATATTGCATATGCGGAATTGCTGACGCGATACCCTATGCTATAGCTATATTGCTTAGGCATACGCTATTTGGGTGGCTGTGTTGCCACTGTACGAACACTGTTCTAATTATTTTGTTCGTCGCTATATTTTTTAGTTGTATTATTGTTATTAGTGTCACTAGTGTAAATAAATCCAGTCCCCTTTTGATTGTCAGTTTGTGGCTACTTAAAATCCTGCAACATGTGTACTCCAAATCCTGACATACATACCGCTCTTGGCCCCCTGACCTGACCCTGATGTTGATACTTCTACATATATATAGACCAACGACAGACATACCTCGTAGGCGATGCATTTATCCCTTCACAACACTTAATTCCCGAGACGAGACACTTTTAATTTCACAGAATTTCCTGTGTAAACCCAGGAGACAAAGTCATGCATAGCCAATAGCCAATGCATACATACCAGCGCGACAGTAGAGCCGGGCGCGACCTTGAAGCTGATGTTGGTGAGCACGAGCCGCTCGGGCCCGTACCCGAAGGACACGTGCTTGAACTCGAGCCCGCCGCGCCGCACCAGCAGCTCGGGCGCGCCCGCCGCGTCGCACACGTCAGAGTCCACGCGCATCAGCTCGAACATGTTCTCCATGTCCACGAAGTTCTTTTGTATCGCTCTGGGGAATATGATTTCTTTTATAACTTTTATACACCCACATTGTCTCCTCTCTGCATCACCTGTAGGTTGGCTGTTAGAGAATGCCTCTGGCATTAAGCCCGCCTTTATACATGTTTTGTATATTAAGCTTAAATAAATAAAAAATATCCGACACTCAGATGCTAGGCCAAGATGTATATCCTTAGATATTTTGGTAATATATAATATTAGCTTATCCTCGCGGTTCCGCCCGCGTGATCTGATTTTTCCGGGATAAAAAGTAGCCTATGTTCATCAGGGATAATGTAGGATTCTAATGGTGAAAGAATTTTTCAAATCGGTCCAGTAGTTTTTAAGTTTATTCGTTACATACAAAAATACAAATCTTTCCTATTTATAATATCAGTGTAGATTCCCTAGAGTCTAGACTAATACATATTATTATGTTGACATACTTCTGATGCTTGATCCGAAAAAAAAAATTAAATTCTAAATTTACAACTGTTTAGTTCCAGCGCGCACCAAGACAGTGTTATGGATTTTGCATGGAGTTTTGACAACTTTATACAAAGATATTTTTTATTAAATGTAATTTTGGAAAAATTTCCGACGTTAAAAATCCGGCTTATTCGATATTTACTGGCATTATAAGACTTAACATTATGGGCCTTACTTACAAACGCTACTTAAGAAAGTTTATAAGTAAGGCCCCTTATGTCTCGGGGTGACGAATGCAATCCAGTGCCGTGTAGTGCTTTATAAGTGTGTAGTGTTGCTTCTGTTTATGAGCAGTCGTTGCGCTTACTATCAGACGACCGACCTACTTATTTTGCCATTTAGGTTAATAAAAAGAGCACGAAAAGGTACAAAGTGGATATCCACATTGTATCTAAATATATAAAGGTGACTGACTGTCATAGTGATCTATCAACGCACAGCCCAAACCACTGGAGGGATCGGGCTGAAATTTGGCATGCAGGTAGATGTTATGACGTAGGCATCCGTTAAGAAAGGATTTTGATAAATTCTACCCCCAAGGGGATGAAAGTTTGTATGAAACTTTGTCAATTTTAAACGTTCACGCGGGCGGAGCCGCGAGCAAAAGCTAGTGACACATAGGGGGTAAGCTTATCTGTCAGGTTACAAATTATAACAGCCGATAGAATACACAATAAGTAATAATCGATATCTAATTAAGTCACGTTCCATGTTATCTATTTTATTGGCAATTTATGTCCATGATATCAATAAAAATTAAATTTATATGCTAGACATTGCATTGAATATCGAACTGACAAATTACCATTCCATTATGGCTTTATATTATTTGAACAAAACTAATCTGCTGGTGGGAGGATAACTGTATCCGACCGGATAGCGACCACCGTACACTGGTGCTAAAACCTGTCATAGTGGCCCACCTTGTGTGGGTCGCGTTCCAGGGTCAGCCACTGTATATCCGGATCTCCCCAGGGGGTTTGCCCCCTGATCCTAACCCTTTTCCCATCCCTTTTCCTTCCCCTCCCCGTTGGCCCTTTGGTAGGCCGGCATGATATTGCCGACCTACGATGGACACATTGTTTATCGTTGGTCGACACTTTTCTTGGATTGCGATACACTTACCATCAGGTGTAGCGTATTCACTTTGCCGAGCCAGGATAAAAAAAGTTGTTTATTAACATAATAAAATAATAAGGAATCTTATTATTTTACAAAAAATAATACGTTTATTGAAATTTTACATCGATTACAACTTACCTATAATAAGTGCCAAACCAATTGAGAGGCACATACAGCTGCACAATGTAGGAAGCGAAAAGAACATAATCACCAACGGTCAATTCATTAGTTTTTACTACCATATACACACATAGAAGGGAACCCGCCGATAAACCTACGAAAAAATAAAAAATAAATTTAAATAAAACTACAGAATACAAGGTTAGTCAGAAAAGGTATAGTAAGCCGGAGCCAATTTGAAGTATTGCTGATGGGGATTTCAACGAATAATATAACAAATATTATTACTTTCATACAAAAAACAAACATTACTTTTTTATACTTATTTTTAATTCTTGATATAATCATCAAAATACAAGGGAACCGTACTGTCGCGTAAAAAATTGTAGTTATGTAGTTACTTTATGATATATTGGTTAAATAAAACACTATTTTTTTAATAAATTCAACCGTAGCACAAAAGTGATTTGGAAAATACATGTCGGAGATACAACAGAAACTGGTAAGGCACTCGATGATCGAAGTGATAGCGTGGTACGACCACGGCACTTAAATTCTCTTCGTATGCCAAGAGTGTTTTGGTCTACTAATAGACAGAACGCCGACACTGTGATTCATTCTGTCAAATACAGTACTTGAAAGTCGTCCTTTCTGACCGTTAATGTTTTTTAATAGTCCTAATCTAATATCAGGTTTATTTGTACCCAATGTATACAGGGAATATAAATTATTATAAATACTCACCACTACATATAATAACATTCTGTATCGTGTTCAACATGTTCAAGGTCAATAGAGATTTAAACTCCTCTTTCTGGGAACAAAATTTGAATTTTAAAGTAATGTCGCTTATAGTTCAGCGTATATTGAGCATCTAAAGTTCGGCACTCAATTGTATAAAATGTTTTCTGTTATTGGTAAAAGTAAAGCTTTATACTAAAGTAAATATGTGATATAATATGTGTATAAATATGTGAACCGTTTAAAACCTCCTTAAAAAAACATTTGAGACTTTTAAAAGGCCGAACAAATTGTTTTTAAATACGAATAAAGTATGTAATCATACTCATACAACCCCCCTTTTTGTTGAGGGTTATAAGATAAATACATTTTGTGGATTAAACCAGAATTCAAATAAAAATGATTCAAATTGGTAATATTGATTAATCATTATGATTCAAATTTTTCTATTCGTTTAACCGTTACGAAGTTCCAGACCGACACTCACCCACACGTGCACGCGCCTACGCACCTGCACGCGCACACAGATAAAGACAAAGAGATCAAACTTATAACACCCCTCTTTTTTATTGGGGGTTATATTGTATTAGTATTGGAAAAGTGGATAAATTGTCACTATTTGGGTTTAAAACCAGGGACAGAAAACTCCTATTAATTACGGTATAGGTATCGAAGAATCTGGGTTATATTTAAGATTTAAGTTACCGCTATCTGCGTAACCATGATCAATAAACACGTTACCACTGTTTTCGGTTACCATAATTACATTACATTACATACATTAGATATACAATACATATACATTACATATGCAATACATTTTAATAACAGTAACCTAAAATTACCCTCATACACACAGAGGTACCTATTGCCTTTATCTTATGACGATAGCGCGTGTAAGATAGAGGTAATTATTATTTCGGTAACCGGTATTAAACTGGTTAGGTGAGAGGTTAGCTGTGAGAAATTTAATAATAATAAATAAATTACGGTTACATACCTTTAAAAATACCGGTAAGATTATTATAGGTCGTAACCAAGAAATACAGGTATTTATCATACCGCTTTCGGGTCCCAATTTAAAACGAAGTATCGCATAGCCTATTCTACTTATAATGTTTCGACCAAAGAATCCTTGTGGGCAATTCTATATTGAGATCAGCATTCTAAGCTTGCTAACTGTGCGTATATATAATTACCTGATAATTAACAATAGCCTCTCTGTAAGATATCACTTCATAAGACTCAGCGCCATAATACTTCACTGTTTCAAAATTCAATAGAGAATCGACAGAGCGCGCTTTCTGCTCATTATCTGCTAGATTCATGCGACGTTGAAATTTTGTACGCCATTCTGTTACTACGATTGTTGCAACTGAAAAGAAGCATAGTTGATTAGTAAAATAAAATAATGGAAGAAGAAAAACGTAAGTTTCCAGTCTGGTAGAGATCGCTTTTACTGACAAGCTCGGCTTTTGCAACTAAATTTAGTTATAAGGTTCTTATAGAATATTCTTATAGTTATAAGGTTTATCTATCTAAAGTCCGGTCGCGGACCACGAAGAAAAACGTACAATGACCTCTTTACCTACTGACAGTGGTCACAAACATTTTTGTATCATGTGCGGATTACGTGACATAATTAGAAAGAGAAAGAAAATTTACAAACTCATTAAATAAATTATTTATTTAGATTTTAAATTATAAGTTATAAAAAACGAGTTACAATTACTAATTCGGCAGAAATAAAAAAATGAACATTCAAAAGAATTCGATTCCTGTGTATTCGCCTGTCACATTTATTACAAAAGAATCAACAGTTTTGTCTACATTATCGTCTAGTCTATCTAATTTCGATTCCTCTTTTTTTACGTGAAAGACCACATTTACCAGAAAACCACATGCAAATTAGAACAAACCTTAAAGTCTCAACTAAAAGGTTTACAATCCCTAAGGACGGCGGTCGTTGCATCTGTGCGAGCGAGACTCATTATATTTACGCGGGAGTGACAGAGACAGGTAGTAACAGGTCAATGTGCGTTTTTCTTCCTTCTTCGCGTCCGCGCTATATCTAAAAACTTTTAACTCTTAAAAAACCTTCGAGTGGTCTTAAGGGGTTAGGGGTAGTCAGGATTTTCAAAAAATATTTTTTTTGATTTTTGCATTTTCGTTAAATGTGATATCTTAAAAATATTCTCTGAAAATTTGAAGTTGATCCGATAATTACTTTTCGAGTTATTCGACAAATAACAAAGAGCGCTCGGCGGAATGTGATGAAAGTGTTCCGAGTACATCGTCTAAAAAACTGAAATAAAATACTGAAAACGATGTACCCGAAATTTGCACTACTGAATTTCGAATAATTAATTTTATTACGGTATTCACTGCCATTTCTGCTCTTGTGAAATGTAAAAAATGTGATGGAAACATTGAATTTCTAACAGCTAGTACACGTACGTACGTAAATCTAATGTGAAACTTTAAATGCGTTTTTCTCAAAACGATGTTTTTTGAAATGGTGATCACTGTAACTCGAAAACCGCTCAGTAGATTTTAATGAAATTTATACAGCTTATAGAATACATAATAAACTCTGGCCTGATAGAAGGATATTTATTTTTCTCAAAAATTTCTATTTTTTTAAGACCAATTAACCGTCGATTTTTTCCCGAAAATCTAGAAAATGAATTCTCGAGGCCGCCATTTCGTTAATTTTTTTTTTTAGAGAACAAGCTTCGATCAGGCCCAGGATTATCTATTTATAAAACTTTTTTTTCCTATCCAATTGATTTTAGATGAATCTCCAAGGACTTATGATGGTCACCGCAAGGACCTTTTTTTGGAACTGGGTCAATACAAACAGCTATAACTTTGGAAATTATATATATATTTTTTTCAAATTTTCGTGACTTCAAGTCAAAACATTGTGTAATAATGCCATATTATTACTTTTGTAAAATAACATGATTTACTAGCAAAAAAAAATACTGAAAATTCTCACTTTTTCGTGTCGCTGACTACCCCTAACCCCTTAATACTGTTTATGAGTAAACAAGGCGGTTACCGATATAAGCGAGCTTCCTACTGGTTTCTTCATTTATTTGTGTAAATAATAATCATATTGCGAAATAATAAAAATTCGAAATAATTTACACCTAAAACGTTAGATAATATTAAGGATATAGAAACGTTATCCTTAATATAACATTAATATTCAAGTATTTGTTATTTAATTTTATGTATGCGCATATTTTATAATGAACGGCTAATATTCCATTAATTTTAGTCATATACTAAGGACGTGTTAATAAATAAATAAATACACCCAACAGTCACATACATAGTCCTGACCCCACAGTAAGATACAAGTCTTGTGTCGTGGGTATCAGGAACTACGAGAGACTTTTGGTCTCACAACACCCAGACCCCGAGACAAATATCTGTGGATCACACAAATATTTGTCTCGGTGCGGGAATCGAATCCGCGGCCTCTCGTTTCATAGCCGGCTACTCGCCCGCTGCACCACGGAGGCTGTCAATATCTCAGTTCTATTGATAATGGAGAAGGTCGAATGTCAATGACTACTATGCTCCTACAAATTCATCGAGTAATTTTGACGTCTTTCTATGTGTGCGTAAATTTGTATGTAGTGTTGATCATTCATGAATACTAATTACGATTATTAAGATTAGGCTCCACTTCAAATACAAGATACCGCAAGTTACACTAGATAAGCCTACGTGACAAACTAAAATGCCAAAAATAAAATTAGCTCATAATGTATTCAATTTAAAGTCGGTGCTTTTGCAATTTTAATAGGCAGCGATTGGAATCACCGACTCGACATATAAGATAAGCTAATTTTATTTGAAATTTTTCATTTGTTCTAGTCAGTTATATTTCAGTTTTAAAATATTTTATAAATTTGTTTTATATACGAATATTTGTTTCGGGTCTGGGTGTTGTGGGACCGTAAGTTCCCCATAGTTCCTGATACTCACAACACAGGTTAATCTAGTGAGAGATCAGGACTATGTGTGTTGGGTGTATTTATTTATTCTATTTTTAAACAAAATACGCAAACAGTGACCGAGAAACGAATCCAAAATGAAGATCAAATATATTGACCAATCATTAAATAAACAGTTTGGTATTTCATTTCTATATTTCAACCATTCAAGTCCCATTCGTTGCTAGCAAAAGCCTACCTTCCTCGTTTCTGCTTGTCATGGTCCAAAAACAAGTCGCATATTATTAGAATAAATTTGAAGCGATATTTTAAAAAACATAAAACCTGCCGTACCAGTTTAAAATAGCCAAAGCTGTGAGATAGGTCAAGGTAAGGTATATTTAGCGATTACTACAACTTGATTTAATTTACAAAATTAAATATTGTCTCGAGAAATTCGCCGATTTTAATCAGACAGATTATTATAACTGCCTTGGTGGAGCCGTTATATTGCGTACAACTGCTGTGCATTAAGTCTCGGGTTTGATCCCGCGTCGTGTAAAAGTCTGAAATCGTAAGTATCAGCCTGGAGTCTGGAATTATGCCTGGTATGGCGATAGGCTCAATGCCTATCACATCATGTGACGAAAATAAGCTCGGCGAATTGTCTACTTTACACCTCTACCTATCCCTTCGGGGATTAGAGGCGTGAGTGCATATGTATGTAGGCTATTAGAAGTTATAACATGTTAAATTACATAAATTAAAAGACAAAATTCCAAAAGTGTCGGTATCACTAGATTATTTACTGTTATCGGTTGCCCTCTGCGCAGCAATGAGAATGCGTATTATTATTATTAAAATATCGGATGTAGCAAAAACCGTATTGTTTTTGTTTCCACTGGTTTATCACAATCGATATTCACACATAAAGAAACATCTCCCTTGAGAAATCTACCATAAAATTGCGGCCGGCGTCCTAGCACAATTTTTTGTGTTTTCTTCTTTAAATTTTAAATTTATGGCTTCTGCGTTATTATGCATTTCGCCAATGACAAGTATAATTTATTCTCAAGTCTTCACAAGAACGATGAAATATCGGTGACGGATATCTTCAAGGTCTTGTTGTAGTTTTGGTGTGAATTCCTTCCAGTATGATGCTTAATTCACTTATTTCAAAGTTTCCATGTACTGTTCATCACCGTCAATGTTTATTGCACAAATCCACGCCACTTTTATACAACAAACACAACTTTAAACTAGTTTTTGAAATAATTTAAAATAAGTGATGAACCGCACTGTCGCAATTCCCGCCAAAACTCCCACGGCAGAGTTGGGATCCTAACCACCAAGTTGCAAAAAAGTATACGATATCCCCACACTAGGGGACAACAGAAGAAAATTTCAAAAATACTTACTTATATATAAAACCATGGTGGAGAAAACTATCAATCCGAACCATACATTAAACTGAGTCACGAAATATATGACGGCAACCACAATATCGATTATAGTGGGCATTATCGAGAACAGTATGTACGAGAGCAGGTTATCGATAGAATCCGTGCCTCGGTCCATCACTCGTAACACTTCGCCAGTTTTGCGAGATAGATGCCAGCGCAAAGGCAGATCGTGGAGATGTTTGAATAAGTCTAGCTGAAAGTAAAGAGGCAAGTTATGTACCAGGAATTTATGTATTTATCGACATTTTTAATTCGATATTTGTTGCTTTTTTGTTTTCACTAACTAAACTACATCGGTGTTATTACGAAATGTATTCTAACTTTTAAATAGGTTTATAGTGGCCGGTTTGTATCGTTTATCGTAGTTACTAGTTGTTAGAAACCTGGTTTAAAATCAGAATATGTTTTGTTATAACACCATTATAACTTAAATTAGTTATATCCTTTCTAATGAGTAACTAACGGACTTCTGATTTTAGAATGACAGGACTAAAATTAGTTTGGTTACTGAAATGGATAACATACCTAGATATAGATATAATTCATGAATTTCTTTTATGTTTATATCCATTCGCTGATAATTCCAGAAATTTATATTAACAATCTTTGAATTAATTAATTTAGTACCTATGCAGTTTGGTTAAATTTGTGATTAAAAAAGATTGACATTTAACTAAACCAGAACTAAACTACAAAAATACCTAATTAATTGACAACAAGCTACAGCTACGAATATGAATTAAGTAACACTGGTTGAATATAACAGTAGTCACAGTATTAATTTGTTTTACACATTTTATTTATCATCGTGTACCTGTAACTCTCTGGTAGTGTATTGCTGTACTTTAATCCACAAGAAGGAACGCAGATTGTTCAAGAATCCCATACCGCCGGTACCTCCGCCTTGCAGGAATTTGAACAGCACATAAATAAGCACCAAGTCCCATCTATAGGTAAGTGGGGGTATCGATAAACTGTCCACTGCAAATAAAATATAATTTTATTATTAAATCTAAATGTTTCTCCAATTGATGATAATAATTGATTGATCTTTTATTTTTAATTGTCTTTGTTTGGAAATTATATAACGTCTTTTTATCCATGTGGTACCCGACTCAGCTCTTCGTTTAAGGTAACACTTCAAGTCGGTTTTCTGTTAAGACTACACTGTGTCGGTACTACCCTGGTCGAGCAGGCCATGTCATGCTGTAGACAAATCGCCTATAGCATGTCTCAACACTTACAAAATATTTATTACGTTTAAAGCACCTAGACGCTATGTATTAAAATCATATAAAAGTCAAGAGCTCAATCGTTCTTAAGTTACCATCAGTAGGCGCAGTTATACCATTACTCCTGAAGTGTGTCCGTGGTACTGGTGGACCCCTAGAGGTCCACGGGAGACGCGACGGCGGTCTACGTTGGCGTGACAAAAAAATGGAGATTCATGGTAGATGGGGGGGGGGGGCGGATATGGTAGAAATGTAGCTGCAAGGGGTCCTGCGGTCAGCTAAATTTTGAAAGTGGACTACGAGAAAAAAGTCTGAGAACCTCTGATGTATACCAACTTTACGGTGCCTGAACAAAACGGTTGTACTTATATAACAATGTTTCCCCATGAAATGTTAATAATATTTAATACGCAATTACTCCCCAAAGCTAAATATCTATATACATGCTATATTAGGTGCGTTACAATAAATTACAACCGTTTTCCTTTTGATCATACATAAAAATGGAATTTTAAAACGATAAACTTAATATGGAATATTATTATGTATAAATAAGATAACAAATTTAATTAATAATTACTTACCTATTTTTTTGTTGTATATGGGTACATAAAGATTAATAGCTCTTCCAGCAATGAGCGCCAATATGCAGATGAATACGTATATTTGGAGGCAGACACTTTTTCGCGGCCACAGGAAAGGTAGAAGCGTACGTAATTTTGAGAAAACATTTCTGAACGTAGATCGATTGTCATCCTGTAGACAAACATACGTGTTTATAAACAATTGGTGAAAAAGGATGCAGATGTAATATTGTATTCAAATATATGTCGGTACTGTGCCAATAAATATGGTACTCAGATTGGCATATTATTTACAACAATCTTATATTTTACTAGGCGTCAGATCTCTTATGTCCATGGTTCGTCTATTTTTTAACAACGAGTAATTATTGTATTCCAACATGCCATTGTGTCCTTCGTCTCGTGGTGACGAAGATATTTTAGTGCCATTTAATTCTTTGTAGTTCAAATTTCTGAGTAATGTTGTAATATTTATGGGTAGGCGTGGCGCTGACCATCAGGCGTTGGATATGTTCGTGTCGCCATTCAGGTGATTACAAAAAGTTATTTCACAACTTGTCTAATTTCAATAAGAATGTATTAGTCATTGTATGTATGTACGCCCCTAATGCGATAAATGTGCATCTGGTTAACTCCGACTAAAAGGATAAGCCCATCAGTGATCGATAGATAAAATAAAATTAAAAATAATGCTCTACTTAAACTCTCACAGGACTGGATGGATACATGTACAAGTATTCTTGCATGTTCGAAGTTTATAAACAGTCTGAAAAGCAATAGAAACATTTTACTTTAGTACTTGATTTGGACTTGGCTCAAGTTTCTGTCATACAGAATGTGTACTAGACAACAATTTCCACTATAGTGAAATTACGAACGAAATGAGCTGAAAGCATAGTTCAGTGTTTCCCAACCTTTTCTAGGCCATGCCCCACCTTAACATAATTTTATTAAATTTGTCACCGATATCTAGCATTGTATTTAAATAACCCAAAGCGAAAGGGTTAAAGTCGTGTCGAGTCCATTTTTAAGTTGCCCCCTTAACTATCAAATTGCCCCCCCCCGTGGGGCGTGGGCGCCACGTTGGGAAACACTGGCATAGATTGTTGCCAATAAATACCACACGATGAGAAGAAGCGGGTTTAACGTCTGATAACTTGGATAACGAGCACCAGAACAAACAATATGAATATAATAATATGAATAAGTGTTACAAGGACGTATTAAAGACCTGCGGTTACCTCCTGCTGTTTGAATGGGGCAATAAGAGGAAAGTAATTAGCATGTTCAAATGCGACGCATGAACGTACTCGGCATATTTTGTAAACAATCTATGGCAAAGACAATGGCCAACGGCACTAGAGTCTTAAGAGAATATTTCCATGAACAATGGCACGGCACGGATTGTAGTCATAATATGCACCAAATCACACACGACATGCACAAGACCTATAGTTCGAACGTTTTTTTATGAGTGTGTATGTATGACGATTCCGCAGCGACACAGCAGTTACAACTTGTAGACTACGTAGTGAGAGACTTGAGATGCGTCCTCTAAAAGTTTGTTACCTATGTCTTTCATACAACCGCTATATTGTCATTCGGTACTGCAAAAAACGACGATATAGGTACATATTAATAGTTGTGCCGGAAGCCTGTATCGTGTCGTGCGATGTCTCTTGGAAAACTCCTACTATTGCAATTATTATTCATATTATATTAAATCTGAATGAAGCACGCACGTATTATGAAAAGTTACTTACTCTACTGTTTTGAATAATTATGTATGAATGCTACTTTTAAAGATAACGCGCTCAAAATATTCTTCGCATCTTTTATCTTATTCCTGTTGATACATAAAGCATTTCAGACTGTTTATAAATTTACGTATATGCGGACTTATCATGAATAACCGAATATCATATTAATAATATGATAATTATTACTGAATTTAATCACCTTAATTTTAAATTGTTTCTCTCCAGTTAAAACATTAAAATGATTTTGATATGGACATGACATCTTAACCTAAATGAAAAATGATTGATAATTTGACAATGTATGGATAACGAGAATTACGGTAATAGTGACGAAAAAGTTTTAACTGTTCTAATATTTATTTTATATGGGTTCCATACTTGATTGAATAGTAATTTGTTTAATTTTTAACCCACTACAAAAAGTGAGGTGTTCATTATTCTAAGCGACTTTTATAAACATAGATTTGACTCCTTTCACCAAATCGAATTGAAAAAAAAGAAATTGAATTGAGATATAAATAAGCTTCAATTGTGTATTACTTAATTTATTTATTTAAACTTTATTGTACACAAGGAGTACAGGACAGAACACTAAAATATAACTAAGATGAGAAGTACAATTGGCGGCCTTTAATCGCTCAGGGCAATGTCTTACAGGCAACCATGGGATGGAGATGAAAGAAGGAGAAAGAAAGGGCAGTCAAGAGTGTACAATAAACTAATTTCAAAAAGTGTACACAAAATACAAATAGAATTGATTTTACTGATTTGAAAGTATACACAAATATAATTGATTTTATTGTTTGTGTTTTATTGATTTTACTCACCCTTGGAGGTATCATTCGGCGACCTTCATCCTCGTTCTCTAAATATTCGAACTGGTGCATAATGCCCGGCGCCTTCATACCCAGGATGAACATTATCATGCAGGACACGTACCGTCCAATGAACAGAGACATCTCTAAGCGATCTTGAAGACTGTTAAATAAATCGCATTTTTATAATATTTCAATCACCGATAACACAAAAGAGACTGTGTGTTATGCTATAGGTGTGTGTATCGTATTGCCCGAAATATCGGCAAATATTATTTTTTGAGTAACACATTAAAAACGGCGTTGAGTTTTTTTTATGAAAAAATGGGCAAACGG
The DNA here is from genome assembly GCA_949126905.1 of Amorpha juglandis. Taxonomy (NCBI): domain Eukaryota; kingdom Metazoa; phylum Arthropoda; class Insecta; order Lepidoptera; family Sphingidae; genus Amorpha; species Amorpha juglandis. The sequence goes on along the minus strand of OX421379.1, from coordinate 9,484,459 downwards.
GCAGGTGGCTCACGTGTTGGAAAGTGATCACCGCCGCCCACGAACACCTGCAACAAGAGCTTGCAAATGCGTTACCAGCCTTTCAGGAAAGCATATGCTCTCTTCTTGAAGGTTCCCAAGTCGTAACGGTTCGGAAAGACCGCCGGCGACAGCTGGTTCCACGAAGTGGTTGTGCGAGGTAGGAAATGCCTTAAAAATTGCGCTGTTGTGGAACGCTGGACATCGAGTACTTACATCGACTCAATCATGTTTGTGTTGAGAGGATTTGTGTGCTTAGTTTATTATCAATGCGCAACGTAGTGATAATGTGGGTCTACAGTGTCAAATTTGGCACGTTTTGTTTCCATATCTGATTGTACTTACGTGGTCTATTACATTATCCGTGATCTGTGAATTCAAAGGAATACATACTACAAAAAGTTATTATATTGCACTTACTTTTTCAAATGCCACCACCATCCTTCCTTGTTTATGTTTAAAAACGACAAATTTTCCGAAGCAAATATCATAGCCCAGAAAACCAACAGCACGAATCCATGGCCTCGCGGTGGGAGCGATGGTAGAAGAAATCGCTTCTCAAGAATCGCTAAATAGGCCGATAGGGGAAATACTATTAACGTTACTACTAAAGCAACAATCTGAAACAAGATTACTTCACTTATTATAATCACAACGCCGCGCCGCGCATACGCAATGTAATCTATCAAATGTATTAATCACAACACGCCAGCATTTCTTTTGAAGTATCAATTTACGGTGTCCTCGTCAACGTAGAGCGCGGTTTGAAGGAAATTGTATGTGATTGATTGCCCATGCTTTTAAGCGGAATAGTACCGGCCTACTCATATCTTTAAAACAGAATATGTATTTTCCGACTGCCTCGGTGGCGCAGTTGTATTGCGTACGCGGTACGACTGCTGTACTAAGGTCTTGGGTTCGATTCCCGGGTTGGGTAGTGATATTGGATTTTTCTATCACGAAATACTCAGTATAAACCTGGAGTTTGGATTTGTGCCCGGTATGGCGATAGGCTCGCCCCCTATCACATCATGGGACGGAAATACGCTCGGCCTACCGCTACGGGGATTACACGGGTGAGTGAGTGCGTGTATGAGAATATGTATTTACTAGCTTTTCCTCGCGTGATCTGCTTTTTCCGAAATAAAAAGTAGCCTATATTACTTAGTGACAATGTAGCTTTCTAACGGCAAAATAATTTTAAAAATCGGTCCAGTAGTTTTTAAGTTTATTTGTTACATACAAAAATACAAATTATTCTTTAAAATATTAGTGTACAAGTGTAGATTACAGTATGAAATATGTCAAGGAAAACTGTAGCGATTGTGGGCGCGACTAATATAGTTAGATATAACGTTTGTAAATTAATTAGCAGCTCTGAGGAAAATGCGTATGTACCTACCATGTAACCATAGATACAGCCATCTTTAAACACAAGAGCTTGCAACAGGAACCTTACGAAAGCCAGCACAGGTATGAACAACGTGAAAAACAACTGCACATTAAAAAGTCGGGACGATCGGATGTCTATAACCTCCGTTGCATATCTGTAACAAAAATACACATTTGTATTAATTTGTTTGGCACTATCTGGTTGAGTAGAACCAAAGATCGAGATTAGGGCAAAGGCGTAGCCATGGTGGGCGCTTGTATTTTCAGGATGCCGTTTTTACCGCTTTGTCTATTTCTGCCGCCAAGCAACAGTGTGTAAACACTGTTGTGTTTCGGTTTGAAGGACATTGAAGCCAGTGAAATTACTGGGCATTATGAGACTTAAGATCTTATGTCTCGGGGTGACGAGCGCAATTCAATACCATGCAGTGCTTTGTATTTCAACGTTCTGTGCGGTGTTGCTTCTGTTTATAGGCAGGCGTGGCGCTTACTATCAAGCGAGCGCCTTGCTCGTCTCGTCAATCAAATACTTTCTTTCTGCCTTGCGTTATCCTGGCTTAGTGCCAGGGTCCGCCTTCCTACTTAAACGCCTCCACTTCGCCCGATCTTGAGCATTCTCTATAGTGAGACCATTGGCTCTCATGTCTCCCTCCAATACGTCAAGCCAACGCTTTTTGGGCCACGGGATCGTACCCCTGGTACGATCTGGCTCAGGCACCTGCGACCGACGTACTCCTGTGGTTTCCTCAAAACATGGCCAAACCACCTTAAGCGACATTCTTGGAGTTTATCAGCCACGTCGCGGACACCAAGGCTGCCGCGGATGTACTCGTTACGAATACGATCTAATCGTGTAACATTGCACATCCACCGCAGCATCTTCATCTCCGCGACATGGATTTTTCCGACATGGCGCTTAAGGGCCAAATAAATCAATCAATCAAATACAAAAATAAAAAAATCCTGACACGGCAAAGTGTTAAGTACAGTGCAGCCCTAATATAATATGGACCATCAAGAGACTTTGCAAACCCTCCCACGACGGTCGGCAGAATAATGTTGGCCTTAAGTTACTGGATGTACCCCGGAACTCGTCTGGCCTGAACGAGCCACTATGACAGGTTTTTCATCATGTGTACCGTGGTCGCTATCAGGTCGGGTACAAAAATATCAGGTAGGTACAGTTGCACCACCAGTTTAAGTTCCATTGCGAACATAGCTCTTTTTGAAGAAATTTACAATTTTTTTTTATTGATTGAATGACGAGACGAGAACGGCGCTCGCCTGGTGGTAAGCGTCACGACTGCCCATAAACAGAAGCGGTGTTGCACAGAACGTTGAATTACAAAGCACTGCATGGCACTGAACTGCGCTCGTCACCCCGAGACATAAGATATTAAGTCTCATAATGCCCAGTAAATTCACTGGCTTCAATGTCCTTCAAACCGAAACACAACAGTGCTTACACACTGTTGCTTGGCGGTAGATTATCCAATGTTATATTTAAATCAGGCCAATTAATATGTTAAGAAAACAGATGTGTCTCATAATAAATAAGGACAACAAGATACTTCATTGATCATGTTGCAAAAAGTTATCAGTTTTATCTCACTGGTTCATTAAAATATTTTTTTTATATCAATATATTGATATAAAAAATTACGGTTGTCTGGAAGAGATTGCTTCTAGCAATAAGACCGCCCATTGTCTTCCATATTTAGCACCAGCTTTTTAGTTTTAATTACTTGCATTGTAAATGGTTGTCAATAAAGAGTTTTGTATTGTATTGTATTGTATATTTACTTTTAATATATATTTTAAACTATATGTTTTATCGATAGGGCTAGTTTCGACTTATAACAATATTGAGAAATTATTATTTTTAACTTACTTTTTATTTAACCTGAGACCTACTCGCTACCTACAAGAATATCTGCTGCAACGCGGGTTGGGTCTCGACCGGAGGGACTAGGCCCGGGCTAAGAACGGCGAGTTTCATATAAGAAGAATACTAGAATTCGAATTTAATGCGATGAAAATTATGCGGACAATATAAAAGGTGATAACTGATAATCTAAGAAAAAAAATAATTATACTAAGTATTTGGGGTCAATGTAAATGTCTAAAACATTGACATTACTAGATAACCCGTTTCTTATCTAAAATCATAAAAAAGGCACGAAGTGGTTCGTTACTTTAATTTTATTCATATATTTACTAAGACGACTGTAAAAGTGTAAATGTGCAAAAAAAAACAACAATCCGGTTTCAGCTGGTTACTTTGAATATTATGACAGTATTGAATAATTTTATATTAATGATATGCAAATGTTGATTGCTATGTATAAATAACTTGCATACATTAATGTCTATGCTCTAATGGCACGGAAACGTAGTTACCTCCATATTTATTTTTCGACTATATTTGATCACGACTTCGTCCGCCTGCTAATCTATCGCGTCAAATTTCCATATACACTCTCCGATAAAATATCTATACGCATGTCGGTAGACTGCTTCGTTACTGCACGACAAAAAAACGAACCAACAAACACACTTTCGCATTTATAATCTATACTTATAATAATATTATAATATAGATTGATAAATCTTATTAAAATGATGAAGCGAAAATTTATGAGTTTGTATGTTTGTACGTTTAATTGTTTATCAAAATCAATAACGCCGTAACGGAATAAGTTGTGGTACAAAGATATAACATACCCTGAGTTAGGACACAGGATTATTTTTATTGCGGAAGTACTCATTTCCCATGGGATACAATATTAAAAACAAATTCACACGGATGAACTTGCGAGCAAAAGCTTAGTGATTTTATATTTCGTTTTTGTTATACTGGTACAAGTTACAAGCTACCAAATTAAGATTAGTACGAACAATGGCATTCTTAAACCACGCACTAAAATTATACGCGGAACTTGATTCCGGATTATAATTGAAGTAGCAGAAGTAGATAGTTGTGTGGTTCTGTTTAGACCTTCAATATTATATTCTTGGATAGATTTAGATTGTTTTAGACTAATAATATTTTTTTTTACATACAATACGCAAGAAGTACCTTGGCCGGACTGACGTTAGTCACTTTAATCGCCCTCTACGAGTCCTGCCACCCTTTCTGTGGAAATTTTAAAACAATATCTGCGATGTGGCTCGCGACTAACTTCAGTCTGACCAAGTTATTTCGTGCATATTGTATTTTTTATAATAAAAATACTAGTCCTGTATTATATACGTCCCACTGCTGGGCACGGGCCTCCTCTACTGAATGAGAGGGATTAGGCCTCTTTCCACCACGCTGGACTAATGCGAGTTGGCAGACAGGCAGTATGTGAACATACCTTCGAAAAATCTTTATGCAGGTTTCCTCGCGGTGTTTGTATTTTTTATGGAAAATTTATTTATTTAAGATCTGTCAAAGTACTATTGAATATTGATACAAGGTTAATCTATCTGTAAATATAATATTAGAACCGGCCGTATGTCAAGGTTAGTCTGCAGTTGAGCGACCATAGTGTAGGCCGATGTATGGAACGCCCTGTGGAATGGGGGCGTTTGGAGAATTCCACCACGGTATCCCCTGCAGAATTTGTTTTGACTGTAAAGTATTTAAGATGTATAGTATGACTAGGTACACACGTTAGTAACTACAAAAATAATACGTGCAGGCCGCGACTTCCGTCAGTTCGACATGACGCTAGGTTATCACTGGTTCTTTTCTTAGGAAATTACATAAAGATTTACTTTTTTCATGTAGTCAATATATTGCGAATTGAAAATACTAGATTCATATTACGATATATATTGAATGGAGTATATAAATTAATTAAAATATTTGTAAGTATGACGATTTTTATACTTATTAAATATTCAATTTATTGAAATAATTTAATATTAGAATAGAAAATATAAGGACACTTGTAATATTAAATCCTTTTGAATAGACAAGTCAACCAGAAGGTATTTAACAATTCGGAATATTGTTGTTTGTTTATTATTTGCATATCTAATGACACTGACCAAACTTGTTTAAAAAAAATAATACACTATTGGCCTTGCTGTTACACGTGTAAAGAAAAAATTGGCACACAAGTGGGCACATAAACTCAAACTATCATATTTAAAATAGTCACAAAAGCCAGTGAAATGAATATGCATGCATATAAAATTCACATTATTTTAAGATGTTAAGATGTGGTAACAGATCTTATTAATGGTAGAAGATAGCATGAAAAGGTCAGGATTAGTAGGTACCACAGTCTTACATAAAACCAACGTGAAGTAGTAGCTTTCTATTGTGCTTCGTATGAGTGAGATTATCGGAAGCCCAAATACCTACTCCCCTTCCGAATTCCCATATTATTATCTATCCCCAAAAATCGGCAACGAATTCATGTTGCTTCATGTATCTTGGGTGCTCATAGCTCGCATGCTCACACATCAATCTCAATCTATTCATTCATCTATACCACATATCTGAATATTATCAGAGTACATTAATGAACTGATGAACTGATTAGATATTTTATTGTTTGCATGTTATTGTTCTGGATGCAGATAGTCCCTAGCTAGTTGTCTTATCAATAGTAAAAAATATAAGGAATACATGGGGGCACAGATATCCTTCAGCAAGATTATCTTGATAAGTACCAATGACATTCATGGACATATTGTAGTGCCAGTGAAGTTTTATAAATATATATTCAATTTGAAAGATGTCTGTACATGGAACCCACTTAATTAAAATCACATGTACATGCATCTAACAATGATGACATGACAACATAGTATAGGAACTGGTATCAGATACAGGATTAATTATTATTCATGTTTAACCAGTGTCTTAACCTTCAATATAGTCTTATATAAAAATTTGGTTTTCTATGACAACATGGAAAAAACCAGAACAAGCAGTATCATTCATGTTGTTGATAAAACTATCCACAGTATGGATCTACATATGGCTGTTCCCTATGTTCTATTTACAGATAGATTTGCTTACTATCAATAGTGTTATGACAGATCTTCCATATAAAATGTGTCAAAAGGGTACAAGGAGTAGGCAAATTTGTTGGTAAACAGAATATTGTGAAAGGCTGTTATAAAACTTTATGAAATAATTTATTAATAGTGAAAACACTATTTTCAAATCCAGAAAAATATATGTTACATATATGTAACATGATTTTAATGAATACCTAATATCTTGGTAACCACAACTCTTGATATAATTAAAAGTAATAAAATCTGATTTAAAAATTTCAAGTAAAATTGGCCATGGCTAGGGTAGCATCACTTAATATAGATAATCTAGTTTTAAAAATGTGTCCATTAATACATTCATTTTTCTAAACCACTTGTGATACAGCAAAATTATTAGTTCACAAAGTGTAAATTAATCTTTAAAGACACTTTTAGTCCATAATCATGGTAAATATCAACTGTTAATATATTTGTTACAATTATTAACAACATTGCTGACAATAAAAAAAATTGATCCAATTTTATCAAATACTACAGTATTGATCAGATGCATTAAACCAAAACTAATATCCCTCTTTAACCTTACATTGTGATGTGGCAGTTTAATTATTGTTTTGCATGGAAATATGAACAATGCTGAGGTTCCATTTCAGCTCAAATATACTCCCTATTGGACAATAGTTTTTTAAAAGCTTTACAGAATATTCAATCACTTGCACTATCATTTAACAGCTTGCTCACATGTGGCTTTACTTAATATTGTGCAAGACCTATGCAAAATAATACATTCTTATGGGTAATTGAATATACAACAAACAAAAGACATTTTTCATCATATTCAAAGACTATTAGTTCAAAGAAACCATTTCCAAATGACATACACTACTATAATAATAATTAAAGGAGTACTTCAATAATATTTATTTTAATGATAAACGTCAGACAGCTCAGAGAAAATAACTCAATAACTAACATTATAATAGTTCTTTGTTTGTTTATCATCATTGTTTGCATTTTCCCAGATAAAGATAGATTATCAACACACATTGCATAATTGTAATACCTAAAGTTATTAGTTTAGTATACATACCTTTTGTACATAACAATCTGTATTAGCCCAAATGTAATTAAAAACCCTCCAATAAAGATTGCCGATACTGTCTCCATAAAACACTGTGAAATACCATGATCCACCCATATTTCCCCAAGGGTGACATTAGGAGGGCAATATCGCATCATGGTTGTTACTGAAACAAAACAAAATAAATATGTTATATATAGCTTACAAAAAAGAATATGGGTTCAACAACAAACATTTTAAATTTACGTAAGTATATACATACATACTGCGTAACAATAATTGACAGATCCTTTGTATTTTAACTCAAAAGGTAATTTTAATTCCTATTTAAAAATGAATTATTGCCTCAATAAATGTGTAATTTGGATTACACATTTAATAAAAATATAGTTATATTTAAATGTGTCCATTAAAATACACGACGATGTACGTACTTATTAAAAATTATTACGAATTCTCACGTTTGTGTACACTTTGACCATAAATATTAACCTTGAAAGTACAGGAGTTTGTGTCTTTGCAATAAATTGTTGAACATGTCTTACTACGCGAATATCACGTATTCTACGATAAAAATTCTTTCAATCTCACATGAAAACTATAAACTGTGTCTTTTTAACACGCTTTTTAATATAACTCACCGTCAAAAATTTATCACGTTGCACAAGTATGGAGTTTAACGTTAACTATAAAGCGTCTACCGGCTAACTCATATTCCTTATCAAAAATGTCTAATCATTAAATTAAGATTAATTTACAACTCGCAAAATTATCCCGTAATACTTTTGACAATTCATAACGTCAAAATTATTTCTTGACATCTTGGCGTAGAGAGGTAGCGATTAACGATTATGAATGATTATATTGAATAATTCGAATCTTTCAATTATTCATGGTGTTCAAGTGGCATAAGAATGACGTATCGTCGGGGATAGTGCAAATTCGCGTATCTAGCATTGGATAATTCCGCGTATCTAACAAATGTAGCCAATTTTGAATTTTACGGGCAATTCACATAAAATCCCGATTGGCACCCACCTCTTTGACAATATTACTCATTCGACCAATAAAGAGCAAGAAATTGCCTAAAAACAATACTGCGTATCTACAGTCGGCGATTCAATACTGCGTATCTACAGTCGGCGATTCAATACCGCGAATGTCATCACCTGTCATCGGGAGCGTATTTATTGTTAATTTTGTTATTAAAGTCAGATTATTAAAGTTAGATGTCGTAATGATTATTTTTAACATAAAGTTTTTATGTTAAAATTAATCATTACGACATCAGGTAAGTATTAATTCAATGTTAATTAAGTATTTTTTCTGTTAAACAGCTAGATAGCTGAAGAACTATGCTACTATTTTTTTTAAATAAATAATTGAAATGTATAAGAGTACTTAATTTGTTGAAATAAAACTAATTTAAACGGATTTTATCGCGGTTTTTTATTTTAATTATGGTCCCGACGTTTCGAAAGCTTTTCAGCCTTCGTGGTCACGGGCTGGACTGAGGTGTAGGTTGTCCAGAAAAGTTAATGTTACAGTGTCTACCTTCAGTTTTCAATTATTAATATGGTTTAATGTTTGGTCCGATCTACGCAGAAAGAGCTCACAGTGTCTTGAGGTCTGGCAATTGGTCTTTTGGGTTCCGATTTAATTAAATGTATAATCGGATCCCAGGCTTGTGCTAGCTTCCAACCATCTTCTCTATTGAAATTTGGATGTTTTTTAATTTCAATAGCCTCACGAATCATCCTAGGTAGGAATCGGTGTTCTTTAGCAAGGATTTGTGGTTTGTCAAATCTAAGATAATGTTTGGAGCCTTCCTCAGAATGTTCAGCAACTGCAGACTTCGTAGAGCGTCGGTGTTTAACATCAGCTATGTGTTCTTTTATGCGGGTCCCTATGTTTCTTTTGGTTTGACCGATATAGGAGAGGCCACAGTCACAGTCGATTTTGTATACTCCCTGTTCCTGTAGAGGTATATGGCACTTGACAGGTGGTAAAAATTAACTAATCTTCTTGGGCGGCTTGAAGTAAGTTTTAATTGAAGCACGCTTCAGTATGTAGCCAATCTTGTCTGTGACTCCTCTTACAAAAGGTAACACAACAGATACACGTTCAACTGTGGCTGGTTTCACTCGGTTTCTGTGACGACGGCGTGGAATTTGGAGCTTGTTGTCTCGCAGTACTTGTTTGACATGTTGCAGCTCGGCAGCCAGATGTTCCTCGTCACAGATTCCTTGTGCTCTCTGAAACAAAGATTTACCCACGGTAGCTAACTGTTTTGGATGGTGGTGAGATTCACCATTCAGGTATTTATCTGTATGGGTCATTTTCCTGTATACAGTATGGCCTAAAGACTGATCAGGATTACGAATAACTAAAACATCTAAGAAAGGAAGAGATTTATTTTGTTCTAACTCCACAGTGAATCGTATTTTATTGTTGATGGAGTTAAGATGATCTAAAAATGCAGATACTTTGTCAGATGGTAAAATTGTGAATGTATCATCTACGTACCGTATGTAAAACCTGGGAGTGACGGGGGCTGTGCTTAGGGCTGTCTCCTCGAAGTCCTCCATGAAAATATCGGCGACTACTGGAGACACAGGTGAACCCATAGCTACTCCATCCACTTGTACATAAAATTGATTCATAAAATTCATTCCACGAAGGCTGAAAAGCTTTCGAAACGTCGGGACCATAATTAAAATATAAAACCGCGATAAAATCCGTTTAAATTAGTTTTATTTCAATGAGTAACATTCGCGTAAACGTAAGAAATCATTACTTAATTTGTTTTAAATGACGTCATACAGTTTATTTTTGTTAGATAGCTGAAGAACCTGTTGTTTTGTTTATTAATAAGTTTTAAACTTGTCATACGTACTGCCTATGCATAATAAATAAATAAATGAAAAGGCTGATATAGAGCGTAAGATTGATTAAAAAAACTGCTGTTGATATTACAGTATTTTCAATGTTTATCAAAGAGATTTTTAACTTTGATCTAAAAAGTTTTCTTGTAGGAATAGTGCTTGTCAAGATTAACCTTTTGATTTTGTATGTCATGCGTTGATTAGTAAATAATATTTTGTAATATTATTACTTTTTTGATTTCAAAACCGCGCAACTTACTATTATGTTCCATTTTGACAAGATAGTGGTTAAATCAAATCCGCGTAAGTGTCGTAGCGATTAAATTAATTAATTTAACGGATAATCTACATTAAGAATACATAGAACCCATCAATTATTACTCTCTATGTAAAAATGAGTCCAATTGCCCTTAAAATAAGAAAATTATAAAGTTTTAACCTTCCCCTGTAAAATTTGATCTAATGCAGATACGCGGAATTATCCAATGCTAGATACGCGGATTTGCACTATCCCCGACGGTATGTAAATTGATACCCACTCGACTAGTAATGAATGCGTCCAAGAGACATAACATTTTTTTTCTTACGTAAAGAAGCTATTATGTTGCGTGTTATAGTGAGTGAGATGTCCGGAGCAGTAGTGTAGTGTGTAAGGGGGGGGGGGGGAGGGAGCGTAGGGGCGTGCCACTACGGGTGTCACCCATTTGGGGATGACACCCGACAAAAAAATGCACTTACCCTAAATCTACTGCTTGTTTTTCGGTTTACTCAATTCACACAAATCCATACACAAATTTTGTTCTATTTTTACCGATGAAAAAAAAATATTTTGGACTTGACATGTAAATTCCAAGACTGTGACAATCACGTCAAGTATTCTGTTATCTGTTGACGAGTTTCATTTTATATAGAGTACATATCACTGAACCAGTGACAGCACTAATGGGACCACATCGCTGCTAAACTGTAATAAATTAATATTTTTCTGACAACACTCGATCTGCTATAGACGGAGAAATAACGCGCCGAATTGAGAACGTTTTTCCTTTTTTTGAAAGTCAGTTTTAATAAATACTTGCAAATTGAGAAAAATCGATTAAAAAAACATTAAAAACACAATTTTAAAGTTATCATGTTTGGGTTAACACTCAAATCAAATCTGCCCCCGGGTGCCACCCGTGCTAGCTACGCCACTGGTCCAGAGTCCCCAATCCCCCTTACCCTGTGCAATCCTTTAGCTTTACTTTAAGATCGGCAACGCGTCCATCAACTTTTAAGTATGGCGGACATTTCATGAACGGTGGAGACCACTCACCATCAGTAGGCCTAGTATAAGTTTTGATAGTTTTCTAAAACGATGACAGTTTTCGTTTATTCTCCAAACATCGAATAGCACTGCATGCATAGCATGGTAGCCACTAGTGGGAAATATGATGAATTAAAATCGATAGATGATTAATTTTATATCATATTTAACAGAAACGGTCTGAGTCAGATTTAGAAAACAATTCATGCGTATGCAGATAAAATACTGTCATAAAATTTCTCCGGGTCGAAGTGTTCCTCCCCAAAAAAATCTCCAAGGATTTCGTTTCCCCCAAAGTACCCAAGAAAATTACTTTTTCACAAAATTGGGAAAAAATCCAATCTGAAGATACTGCAATCAACTGTAATTTGATGGAACAGAGAATCGATTTCCGCGAAAATAGCGTAAAATCGTAAACAAGTGCTACTAATGCTTATTTTCCATCGTCATCATCATCATCATCAGCCACAAGACGTCCACTGCTGAACATAGGCCTCCCCCAAAGATTTCCAAACCGACCTGTTGGAAGCGGCTTGCATTCAGCGAATTCCGGCGATCTTCATCTTTATGTTTTTTTTATGCTTATTTTCCAATCGGTTTAAAATATTACTAAATTAGGCAGATTAGAGAATTTCGTTATAATTATGTGGGACATGGGTATTTCTTATTCGGTTAGGCGATGGGAGAAGCAAAATTTTGGTGAACTGAGGTGATTTTACTTTAAATTATTTTAGTTTTACAATTTCCCCTGTTGTCCCCGTGGATAAGCACCCGAGATCAACGAATCATAGGGGATAAGTGTGGTAAGTTCATGATATTTGGGGAACTGAGATGACTTTATGTGCTACGGGGGAATTTCGTAAACTCTATCAGGAAACCCTACCTGCATTTCTCAGATCAAATATGAACAAGATACGGCCATAGCGTAGCCTGTGGTGAGACAGAGAGACCCAGCGCTTGTGTTGTCAGAATGTAAAAAACACCCATAATTACTTTATTTTTTTATTATATTTTAGTGAAGATTCTTAAAAGTAAAATAAAATACTATTAAAGGCTATGTATAGTATATTGCCCTATATCCTTATTTACACATTATTTTATATGCAACATTAATTTCAATATTAAAATAATTAAAAAAATACGGGTTGCACTCTGGGAGTGCCGACAGAAGTGAAAACTTACCAAACAAGATGCGAGAATACAAAATTACGCCAACATGCCCACTGATGACATGATAAAAGTACATTCTACTCACTTCGCGTTTATGCGAGCCTGGTACATTTTACGGCAACATGTTCTAAATAAGAAAAAACCTAAAAAGTTTTTCTTTTCCTAATCGTCATTTGTTTATTAATTACGGCTACTCGCCATGAAAAGAAGACATTCTACTCTCTTCGCGTTTATGCGAACCTGGTACTTTTTTTACGGCACCATGTTCCAAATTATAAGTATTTCTTTATCGATCGTCATTTTTTTACGCTCGCGTTACGGAACGTTTCGGTTCACCCTCCCATAAGAAGTTATCACTTCAAAAATCGCGTGTACCCTACGAATAGTGTAAATATCCTATTATTCATAATACCAATTAGTGTTATTAAAATTACAGGATAGTGAATTAAATGCTAGGTTTCACTTAATTTTTGTAATAAAAAGATGTGAATGGTTAATTTCTTTATTAACACAAATTATGATACACGGGCTAATAACTTTCTAAGGTGTGGTCAAATTAAAGCAAATATAAGTACTAGTGTACGATATAAGTATTTCAACTGTAGTACCAAATCATGTGAATGCATTGCTAGGACATAAATAGAGCATTTTCTTTTTCCTCTAATGAGTAACATGTCGGCATTAACGTGATATTATATGATGTCTAGTTTTTAATGACATCCGGAAGCGAAGCTCCTGTTGTGCTCTATTGCGACCCTCGGTGTTAGAGAGAGTAATAGCGCGTCGTTTTGCTAACACGCCCCTTCATTGACCTTTAAATTTAACTAATTTTGTATGAAAATTTCTGATACGTTCCATCTTTCGCGAAATCAGTTTTTAATTTTATGTTTTGGTGACTTGCATACTCCTTGAAAAATGCAGGTAACACATCTTAGCATTTTTAGTTGGTATCCAATTGATTCCACCGGTCGCTTGGATCCACCAATTTCTTTGTGATGGATCTTTAGGAAACCTGCAAATAAGACAAAACGAAAGATAAATTTCACTTCTTTCAGGAAATAAGTATTGAGTATTATATAACATATTACAAAAATGTATTATCTACTTAAATAATAATTTATCGGCATTTAGCTTTAGTAACCGGCAACACTTTTTTTTAGGTTATAAAGTTAGATTTATGCATTAAAATAAGATTTTCGTAACAATTTTACCAAAATCTTTTGAAAATACTCGCCAATACAACAATCTGAAACTATTTTAATTCCCAGAAACAGATTTTATAAGGTACTTACATGTGAAATGTGACACCAGGATTTTTTCGCTCGCTACGGCTTTTACACTCAAAAATACTACACCCAACCGTCATTAGAATACGATTTGATTACTATTTTAATACAAACACTAATAATAATCGCTATAAACACCTTAAAAACGCCAGGAAGTCCAGAAAACAATCACGCTTTGGTTTGTTTGGCAAACTTCGAACCGTGACAAACAGAAATTATAGGCTACGCTGAAAGTGACAGCAATATTATATAGGCATCTTTGTCTAACACGTTCAATTACTTATATAACTATCTCGTTTTGCAGGGAAATCATTCTGTGATGGTCCTATCTATGGAATAGATAATCTAAGCTGCATTTCGTGCAGTGTTGTCATTTTGAGGTGAATTTCCTGTTTTGGGGAGAATTTCGGGTCAATGAGAGTAAAAAATTTGGGAAAGTGATGGATAGGGGAATTTAGGGATTTAAAAAAAAAATTATATGCTTAAAATGCCTGCAAAGTAATGTTGATTTTATAACTATGTATTATATGAGTGTATATGAGTGTGGTTGTGAATTTCTCAGTTAAGCGTCTTAAAATCAGTTAAGCCGTATCTGCTGTCATACATTCACAAAACTTTGTTTTATTTTACATTTTGGCGCTCAAAACCTTTTTGTGTTGTTGTTCCTTAAGAACATTAAATCATCGTTAAATAAGCAACCAAAGTGCTAAGAAAAAAAAAGTTTTAGGTAGATGATTCTTTTAATTATTTGAAACATATGCCGGAGAATATTCGACTTTAATTCAAGGTTCAGGTAGTGTTTTATTTTCTTCTCTTGCCATTTTTATTAGAAATTCCCATTTTTTTTTTTTTTTTTATAGCATAGGCCGGCAAACGAGCAAGTGGGTCACCTGATGGTAAGTGATCTCCACCGCCCATGTACGCCCACAACCAGAAGAATCATGGGCAGGCTGCCGACCTTAAAGGAATAGGATAATTAGGGATTGGGAAGGGGAGGGGATTTGGGCTTCCGGATATCTCACTCACCGTACGAAACGTAGCAGCAAGCCGCTACTTTACGTCGGTTTTCTGTGAGACAGTGGTAACGACCCGGTCGAGCCAGCCCATTCATGCTGTAGACAAAACAGTCTACAGCGTGGCTCTACCACTCAAAAAATTCCCATTTCAACAAATATACATTTCGATATAATATGAGAATTTTTGAAAATTAGTTCTTTCAACATTGCTTTGTAATTGTAGTCAAAGAGGTTGTAGCATAGGTTGTAGTTTGTTTATGGATACCTACCTACTTTTGTGAGATTGTGTGCGGTGACGGGTGGTGTATTGGATTACATTTTCTATCGTTTTTAATTTAGTGTGACAATTTACGGTCGTGGTAATTTACAGCAGTTTATGAACAGTACATAATGTTTTTCTTTACCTGTGATTTGAAATGTAATCGCGTGTGCCTATGTTCATAAAAATACATTTTGTGATAGTGAGCGATGAGTATGTGTCACTATTCATCAACAAATTCTGTGAATCGGTGAACAGTCGTCATGTGAGGAAGGTTATGACTATCAACTAGATTCCCGCGGAGTTAGTGTTGTGAGCCAGTGTTAATTATCATTTGACTGGTGAAGGTGATAAATTCAGTCTCAAAATGGCGGACCTCGAGGCTGTGCTGGCAGACGTCAGCTACTTGATGGCTATGGAGAAGTCGAAATGCACTCCAGCAGCACGAGCTAGCAAAAAAATCGTTTTACCAGATCCAAGGTAATTTGGTCCGAAGGGTTCCGTCACCGAATATCAGATTATGTTTACGCAAATCATACGTATACAGGGAGATAAGGGTTGTTTACATTTTTTTTAAACTTAATTCATGTAATTGGATGAATCACCCTAATATAATTTAATAATCAGCATGTTTGCAATACATATCAATACAAAATATAATTTTCAAATTTCAAATGTAAGAAAAATCTTTAGTTCTCCTAAAATTATCAATTATGTGCCCATATACGTTATTACATAAAAATCATAGTTTCTAGTCTTATCTAAATCACACTAGATGAGTGGGTGAAGAATAACAATGAAAATCTACAGTATAGTCAACAAAGTAATTTTTTGTAGGTCATTAACATTTGGCTAGGTCATTGCTCTTCTTGCAGTTTGATTCAACAAATATAAGCCTTCATAACCAATTAAAGTAGTGTAAAGTTTGTATGCCAATAATATGATGTAATTAAATTGTAGTTTTGAAATATGATTTGACAATCTTAATGTTTATTATGATAATAATTGTGTATTATAGTTATTGTTTTGAAACTGGGGTTGTTGCTGATGCACATTTTTTTTCAAATCAGCTGATGCTGATATTTTGTTATTGACATGCTGATGCTGATTTTAACTATTTTCTTAGAAAAAGAAATACTTTCAGTAATTATGCATTTAAATTTAAAAAATTTCATTTTTTGTATTCAAATATAAGATTGTCTTAAAAATGTTTTGCCTTTTAATTAACAAAAGAATAAATCTTATGTACTTGTTTATTGATTAGATTGACTATTGGTGACTTAGTAATCAAAAAAAAATATCTAGTGATTATCCTTTTCTCTCTTCAAATCTGTTCTAATGAGATTTGCAAATTGTCCCAGCACTGCTAAATAACTGTTTCCTGGGAATACTCCCTGGTGGTGGTGAAAAAACGTGTCATAAACCCCACACCCCCTGCATTCATGTCATGACTTTCAGCACTAATAATCAGCATTGATAAAAGTGGATTCTGTTGCTGAAGTTCTGCAGATGCTGGTACTGATGCTGTTGTTCACAACAACTCTGCTTCAAAGCCCGATTTTATTATTGCATAATATGTCAAATTAAACATTGTAAAGCAACTCTTGAAAAAAACCATTACTAGCTAGGTCAGGTATATTGACAAAATTCTATTTAAAATTACAAGAAGCATAATCAAATTTTCACAGACAGCTGGTAAACATAATAATATTATGGTAGTAAGGTCATATTATTTGTCATGTATCTTTATTGGGTGGTATGGAATCCCATAGTGGAAAGAAGGTACCCTTATACAATCTCTTTGTTGACTCTGTATGTCAAAACACTTTTTCTTGTAACAGCTTAGGGTTCAGGATAGACAAATGAAATCTTTTACACAAAACTATATATTATTTAATACCATATCCAACATGCACACAAAATACATGCATTCAATTCACTTTGTAGAGTTCACTTCCAATTTTTTCTTGATAGACAATGTTTCCTTGATTAAATCATCACCCTATGTACTACAGTACTCATTCTAGTTTTGAAGCTGGGTAAATAAATACACTCCACAGTCGACCCCACACCATCCTGACCCCATATAGTTCGGATCCCACACTAGATTTATCTGTATTGTGGGTATCAGGAACTACAAGTTATTTTTGGTCCCACAACAAGCAGACTCTAAAACAATATTTGTGAATGTCACAAACATATGTCCCTATGCTACTCGCTTACTGGGCTGCAGAAGTTGCCCAAAGAGAAATAATACATAATATATATGTTCCGGGTCTGGGTGCTGTGAGACCATAAGTGTTTCATACTGTTTCCTGATACCCACGACACAAGACCTGTATCTTACTGGGGGGTCATGACTGGGTGTGACTATTGAGTATATTTATTATTTTTTTATATTACTACGGAAGTATGAATTATTTGTAGGAACTATGGATTATTTATAATATTAGTACAGAAGTATGGATTAGATTCAAATAATTATCCATTACATCGTTTTGAAGTCCATTGATTACAAAATTGATATCTGGGAGACACTATGGTCACAAATTACAATTAAATATATCCTATGTTATTTATGGATAGTAAGCTTTCTCGTGGTATAAAGGCTTCGTCAAACAGGACGCGTTCTTAGCGCTGCGTAATAGCGTTAAAGCGCCGCGTATTAACGTCGCGCTCTTTTCATGTCACACTTGACTAGAGCGCAACGCTCCTTAACGCAACGTACCATTCGCCAAAGCGCAATTTCTATTGATAAGATGTCGAGTGATACAGATGTGGAAGAATTATTACTTTTATATGCTCTATCGAGGTCTTACCCGTTTGATTTATCTGATTTCCGATTTAAAAATATAACAATTAAATTGAAATTGTGGGAAATTTCAATTTAATTGTTATATTCTTATAACAATTATCCTTTATATTGTACAAACATGGGTTTTTTCGTACTAATTCAATCAATTTTTCAAAATGAAAAAACAAAATGAGTTAAAACAGGACTTCTCATTCGAAGAACTCAAATTTCAGCTCAGCTAAAAGTCCTCTATTAGATAAAAGAAAGAAACACGGCGTTATCCACAAAGATTTCAACCTATGTCATACGAATACTTTTTATGTGTTCATTATTCATTCTATGGGAGTTTGGTTCGAATCGTCGAAACGAGCGCGAAAATGGTGTAGTACATAAGAAATGTACTCGTAAAATACAAACACGTTTGTTTAGACTGCACCAGTCCGCTAACAGTGATGAAACATATGTCATACGGAAGCTTTTGATGTATTTATTTTATTCATTCTATGGGAGCTAGGGTCGGATCGAATGCGAAAATTGTGTTTTTGTACATTAAATAAATATTATTGTATATTCAGCAGGGTTCGAGGATATATATCAATGGATATATATCAAGATATATATCCGATATATATCCGATATATATCAAACTGGTTTTGATGATATATATCAATGGATATACTTATCAGATGTTTGTTACTGTATTTCTACTTCCCAAATGTAGATGGCTTGAGAGTAGAGTTAAAACATACTCCCTAATGGTAAGTTCTTACCCATTAATGGCAACACTTCTGCTGTAAAAGAAGATTTTATGTTTTTTAGTTGACTATGCCTTATCTAAAAGTAGATTTTGCAATATGCAAACAGTATTCATAAATAAAACAATAAAATAATAATAAGACTTTCATACAAAATGGATATATATCAAACTTGATATATATCGGATATATATCATAAATATCCGATATTTTGATATTTATAATAAATATCGGATATTTTCGAACCCTGATATTCAGACACTGTTGAAACTTATGGCAAACGGAAGTTTTTCTCGCGTACAACTAAATAAAGGAGAGCCTTTATTTAGTTGTATATACAATCCTACGTACGCCATAGGTTTCATCACTATTGGAGGATTATAAATATCGTGGAAAGTACCATAAAATTAAAAACATCATCCAGGAACTGGGTAGTGAAGGTTTTTTAGACACATCTTGTCCAGCCCAACAAACAAATAATATTGTCATGACATGGACGTATCATCCCACCATTTGCCCTCTATGTCTCTAGAGTTTATGTTATTTATTATTTATACAAAATATATATTTTTTACATTAGCAGTACACCTGTTTTTAATCCTTCTCAGTAATAATTATCATTACGATTCGCTGGTAGTAGGGTGCCTCCCTATTTGTATCCTTCTGAATGACTACCACCGTACACAATATGGTGAAAACTTAAACTCACCACCAGGTACGGCGTAGTCACTTTCCCATACCAGGTTAAAGAAACCGATAAAGATAAATATTCCTGCGACCGTTTCCACAGCGTTATCTTCCATTTATTTTCTGTGTACACACGATAGTAAGTCAATCGTATCTGTCTACAACTAGCAGTTTAGTGTATAGAACGACATCGTAAAAAGTCCTACGACTATTCATAAAAAAAACTTGACTGTCATCACGCGGTAAACAAAACGATAAAACAACATTTTATACAATTCCTGTTTCAGTGATTGTGATATTTTATTGGCAAAGTGACAGTGAACTTTTTGCAATTTATTTATTATGAACGTTTCGTATAATTCGCATTCTAAAATGTGTCCTTTGTTACAGTGTGCGGAGCGTGATGCACAAATACATGGAAAAGAAGAACGAAGTTAATTTCGACAAAATATTCAATCAAATGTTAGGTGAGTTTATTTTGCATCTGTAAGCAAAAAATATTGAGAAAATTACAATATACCATTAAATAAAATAAATAACCCTTTGGGTACGGGCCTACTGTTCTAATGCGAGCGTTAATCAGCGATGCGAGTTGGGTAGATTTCACCTTTTTTACGAAATTTTTTAGGTAGGTTGAGGATATGTTTTCCTTTTCCGCTAATAAAATAAAATAATATGAAACCACACGAAATTTCGTAACGTCGTCTCGTCGGGAGTATGCGCCCTCGAGGCTGGCTTGCCGCAATCGAACTCGCTATATAGTCTGTCTGTTTCGGTAGCCAATTCTAATCCACAATAAATACCTGGACGACCGTTTAGACGAGTCCCAATCAAAATCCTACACCGACAATAACAACCAAAACTTCGTGGTAGCCTTCTTTCTCGCATTCGCGACGGTACGAAATTCCCGAGGCGAGAAAAACTCCGATTCCTGGCCGGAAGTGCCGCTGCGTGGTAACGCCTAACGGGCCATTCCATAGGAGCTCCCTAGGTGCGTACCGGAGGACACCGTCGGCGTCTAAGGCAGTAAAAACAACCCCATTCAATCGCGCCGTCTCGGGAATCCATGTGCTAAAATAGTGTACTAATAAAAAACTAAAACGATACAAAGGGCGCTATAAAAAGACCCTCGTCGCGCACCCGCGACTTACGAAGCCATTGGTGCCCTGTCCTTGTTACCGGAAGAGATACCATGGTAGAGTTCCCTAAATACTCCCAATCGACAGGGTGGAAGCATAGGCAGTTGCCTATGCCTACTACTACCTACTCTATTAAAACATTTAATAGATGTGTCTGTTTTGTTTATAGATCATTAGGCGTTTGAAAGTCACATATATTTTGCAAAGTGGAAAAAATGTGCTTTTATACAGATCGTCTTAGGAAATGGAGTAAAGCGGAAGTCCATATAAGTACAGAGTACTACTAAATGTATCCAAATTATTCTATTTCATTAAACTTTGACATTCACGACGCGATGTTCTTGGCAATAGCGATATGAGAAGTTAAAAAAACGCGCGTGTTTGCTTCCTAGTAGATGCATAAACATTTGATAGCGTAGACCGCACTGTGGCCTTTAATAATGTATTGCATATCTATCTTTCTGCCTGGCGTAGCCCGGCTTAGTTCCGTCCTATTAAGAATATTAAAATATAAGCGATATTTCGCTCGATCTTAACATCCTCCGTAATGAGACTATTGGCTCTCACATCTCCCTCTAATACGTCAAGACAGCTCATTTTGGGACGTCCACAGGATTGTACGATCTGGTATAGGTATTTGAAACCAACGTACTCCTGTGGTTTGCTTCAAAACGTAACCAAACGACCTTAAGCGACAGCCCTCAAGTTTATCTGCCATGTCTCGGATACCACAGCTGAAGTACTCGTTACGTATATGACCCTGTCGTATAAAGTTGCACATCCACTGCAGCATTTTCATTGCCGCGACCTAGATCCCCCTAATATGACGATTAGTTGCAGACCACGACATCATACAGGAGCAGAAGTTGAATGAAGGTCTTGTATATGAAACCTTTAAGACTCATTAGTATCTTTCGGTCGCAAGAAATGCTTGCGACCTCGACTTGGTCCAAGCAGCGCTATTATGGGTTCTGACTAAATGTGGAATTCCTAAATAATGACAAAATCTTTGAAAATTTTGAGTTTGAGAAAAATTGAATTCCCATTTTGACACGCCACCAGTACGAAACTATGCCATTATTTTATTAAACTTGTAATATTTTGAACCTTGAATACGTGCATGAATAATAAACAAGTCCTAGCAAAAGTGTGTGGCGACAGTGTAAGTGTATATCGTAGAAATTCTCCACTCCCCAGGGTCGAGATGCGACAGTAGTCACGCTTCAATATTGAAGATTTCTCATGAGAAAAATTTATGATTCATACTATTTTCTCATACTACTTTATTATGTTCAGCTTATACAAAACATCTATGCTATCAATCATACATCGCAATAGCACAGACTCAAAATCGGCTAATAAAGTATTTTTTTCTTTTTAGTATATTTAGTCGGATTTATTCTTGGAAAATGCTTTTATTTTACTGTTAGTGAAATAATCAGTGCATAATTGTCGAAGTTTTAGTTTATCACCCCCGAATTTAACCCCTACTGCACCCCTTATGGGTGTTTTTCTTTAAATATAAATGGGACCAATTATAAGTTATATAACATACCAAATAAGAAAATATACCTATAAATAAAGTGAAGTGTTTGAGCGAGTAAGTGAGACAAAAGCTCAGCTGTTTATCATTTAGTGGTTTCCAAAGTTGCAAGTCGAATATCGATGTGATACAAGACAGAAAATCCGTTATTTATGTCCTAGCAATGTAATCGGATTTGGGATTATATGGGGTTAAATACTCATACACTATACTTTGCTTAAATTTGAATACACCTTTCAGTAACACGTCGTATAATAATAAAATAAACAAATAAATATACGCGATTTTTCGTCGGTTAAAAATGCAAAATACCCATTACATTGGATACCGTAGGACTAGCTAACTACATTGAAGACGCGGTTTAGTCGAAAGATTTTATTTTATGGAAATTAAATGAAGTCATTAAAAACAAAACGAAGTAAAAACAATCAAAGTGTGTTGACTTGAAAATAGGTTATTTGACTCGTATTTTATCATTATTTTCATCAATGGAATGCAGCTTGCATTTCCCTAAATCTAATATCGAAAGAATTATATAAATCAGATCAAAAATTAAAAAGTTAAAAAGTTAGAGAAAGAGACCGCAAATAACAGTCCGATTGTCTTCTACGAGGGCATTGAGCACGTAGCTACTATGCGGTATATTGTGACCACCGCCAGCAAGCAGACTGTGCCGTTTATTCTGGACATAATTACTTTGGACGGAAAGTCGAACCCGCTCATTAAACAAGTCTAACGCTTCTGCTATCTGCCACAATTTGATCATGGTGCGCAATTTGGACATACGCCCTTACGGTTTTAATGGTTTATAATGGCTTGTTCTCATGGTCTAAAACAAAATTAACCAGTAAGTAACACGCAAGAGTTAATAGGAATACTTATTACAACACTAAATATAGTCACTAATATGACAATTATTAACTTTGTGCGACACACGCGTAAACAAACTCAACCTTGGCTGATGACGTTCACGTCATCGCTGTAAAGTAGTATCGTTCGGAAACCATAAAATATTGTTAACCCACTTCAAAAAAGGAGGAGGGCCTAAATTCAGCGCGTTTATACTTTTTTGCTTTGTTTTATGCATAAACATCGATTTCTCCAGCAATTGTGGATCGGTTGTTAGAATTAAAAATAATTTCATAGAGTTTAGCTGAGATGGGCTCCCATATATATTTGGTTAAGATGTGATCACAGAGTATGGAGTACAAAAATGAACTTATCAATGACTCCAACTGACTCGTTACGACTGTTATTGTATTGCAGTTTACATTATCATAGCTGTAACTAACACTAAAAAAATTAATAAAATTAGTTTTAATTTTAAGTTTTAACTTAGAAACCCATTTCAAAAAAATAACACACACTATAGTTTATAATACGCAAGAATTATATAAAAGTAATTTTGCCCGTTGCATAAGTTGTTGTAATTAGATTTTTAATATCTAGTATGTAATTCAACTTCGTCTGTATACCATTGGTTGTCCAAATAAATAAGTATTCTGAGATTTTAAAAATAATGTGAATATAATATAGTACAACATTGTTTAAGCTGGTGATGAGTGTCACGTTTAAGGAGATAAAGCACGCGAAAATATGACACAGCCTTTATCTGTCTTTTGAATCATTACACCCCTGCAAGGAAGCGGAGATAGCATTTTAAAGGTGCTCATGTAGACAGATTTGGATCAGAACGTTGCATTTTCGGTTAATATATATTTTTGATATAGGTTAATGTATATTATTATTATAGAATGGAAGTTAATATACCGAGGCCAAGATTTATAGTAGTGATATAAAGTAGAGCTTTAACTTAAACTCACTAGAAATCAAAATCATTGCATGTCATTTGCAAAGTCAACTTAAAAATTATTTGTCATCACAATAATATTTTCTGTTGGTATTAAGTATAGAAAGTTTAAGTTAGTCATGGCTGTTACAGATTTCAGTCCCAATCTGCGATGTGTCATGGAGTTCCCATTGAGAGCTGTGTAAAACACTGCACGTGCGCCTACGTTATGTTTTGCCCAGATTTTACGTGTGTTTATTAGATTTACACGACTGCTAGGCCGCGGCGGCACCGTGTACGACGGGCTCATTGATTGGTATTCATATCACGTATAATCTTAATCTTAGAACTCGAGGCCTTACTCTACAAGGGCATACATAATTGACATTCGGATCTCAACTCATATTGACTTAACAAATTAACAATTTTGTTCAAGATTTTTTTTCTTATTTTTATTGTGCCTACATAGATTTATTTTATCACTAGCTTTTGTTCGCGATTCTGTGGAAGTCTTTTTCGCCATATTTCCGAATATATACCAGCATATGTCACTCTCCCACCCAAAAACTATTATGTGAAGAAATAAATTATGTGGATTCTTTATTGCATGAGAGGACAAAGCAACTAACTACGCTTAACAACTACTAAACACATAATACACGGCATTCATTTTTCGAGCTCTAACTCCTCGAACTCTTCCTGTCGTGAATCTAGGAGTCGGGGGTCGGTGTTGTAGTTGCTCGCCGCGGTTGGTCTTCAGTTGAACAAATCCAACTCAAACCCATTTTTTGTTTTCGCGGGAAAACGAATTTATCTCTACCTCCCCGCTCTGGGAAAGGCCGGACGTTGGAGTTATCGGTCTTACAACCCAGCGTAAACCCCATCCGGTGACCATCTTTGGTGCATTAGAGACGATCCCGGGTTCATAAGACGAGAAGCGGCTTCAGCCGAAACCGCATTTGCGCGGCAGCACCTATCATTCATTAAGCATGCCCTTACGTTATTACATATAATACAAAATAAGAGGTTACGCCTGTAACCCCGAAGATGTTGGCCGAGGTACACAGTTAGTGCACCCACGGTTCGCGGAGCTCATTTCCGACCTATAATGTGATCCGCAGTCGGCAAATATATGATTTTAAATGTGATTGCCCGACCTTGGATTTGAACCGCTGCCACTAAACCAAGGAGTGGGGTTAAACCTCACATTTAACTATGTACATACATAAACTATACTTTGGTATGTCTAAAACTTTGGTTAGTTTAATAGTAAAATAATTAAGAGGATTCCATAATGATAAAAATATTTTAAATCCTTTGTAAGGTGGGGTCAGTATTTATAATAATAATAAGATGAAATAGTCTACATAAGGTGGGATTTTAAAATTTAATTCATAAGAGTTCATCGGATTACCATAATGAAAATGAGTTGCCTAAAAAAATTAAATGTGTGACGCAGGGTGTAAATTTTATTTATACACTTGTTGTTTATTATAAATGATATTATGTACCCGTAATGTATTACTAGCCACTGCCGGCTTTTTATTTAAAATTAATTACTTTATTGTTTTGTGCAGTGATGTATCTTACAATGTAATTGATTGCCGTTCGTTATAAAAGTAGAAAATTCGAAATACACAATAGAGATAATTTCAAATAGGTACAGTCGAGATTTCTTAACTTCTAGTACCTATGTCTTAAAATCTCCTTTATAAGAGAGTTTCGAGGGCACGATATTTCAGCCAAGATACCGAGAAGCAAGTTACAAACACAATTTACCTTGGCCTCACTTTAAGTTGCAAATATATTTAGCGGATGCACTGGACATCGTGGAATATTTTATAGGGCAAAGGCTGCCTGTATTATAAATTGATTATAAACCGTTCATATATTTTGTAGTGAGTGTATCCGTATTTCCTCTATAAACCCATTATTTAACTTGTCATTACACGTGTCGGCACATTTTTTTTTATTTGATTAATTGACGAGACGAGCAAGCCGCTCGCCTCATGGTACGCGCCACGCCTATCCATAAACAGAAGCAGCAGCACACAGAACTTTGAATTACAACTCACTGCATGACACTTAACTGCGCTCATCACCCTGAGATATAATATGTTCAGTCTCAAAATGCCCAGTAATTACACTGGCTTCAATGTCCTTCAAACCGAAACACATCAGTGTTACTTGGCGGCAGAAATAACACACAGTTACACTGCTACACACACACACACACTATGTACTTGTGTAATATGTAGATATATTGAGACTTCGAGACGCCTCGCCGCGCCGGAGAAAGACAGGGTTCAAAGTAGCTGCCTTTGTATTTATGAGGTAGTTCCAGCACACTCCTACATATTATTATATCTTTCACCTTAATTATATTTATAATATGAGATGTAACTTCAAAACAACAATGTAAATCACACTCGTATACAAATTAACCTGTACTCATTGTTAATTATGGCTTGATGTTACAACGGTGTAGACATATCTTCGGAAATCTGCACATCTGAGAATTTTCAATAAGAATTTTGAAGGTATGTGAGACTTCATATGCCAACCCGCATTAGGTCAACGTTGTTAGCTGTCACCTAACTCGTCTCATTAAGCAATGATTGGAAATAACCAATATTTTAGTTCTTCACTATCGAAAGCAGATAAATTTTCGTGGTCTATAGCTGGTTTAATTGATATGGTTTTTAACTATATTTGATGAAAGATTGTTCAGGCATTTAAAAATTACCGATGTTTTTCTAATACTATAAACTTTGGGCACCATTTTATTAAAGTTGGTTTACAGTTTACAGCTAAACCTTTAAAACACAGAGAAAGGTCAATCCTTTTAAAAGGCTTTAGCTGTTGTCTATAATTATTGTTTTAGCAACGGCACGGGCGGGATATCTCTTCGGAAATACAAAACTATAGTTACATTGTTATCGGTTAAGTTGACAGTCTTTTTATAACGAAACTCAACATGATATCACAAAAAGAAAATAATAAAAAAACTGCTCTCAAAAATTCATAAGTTTGAATATTGCATTGCGAGCCTAATTAGAGATCCGAAACATTCCCATTTCGTTGAAAGTTGGGCGTTGACAAAATTAGTTAAGTGGGAGATCATGTGATGCTGCCTGCAATACTTTTTGCTTACGAGCATAGTCTCACATACTATGATATATTAACAAAAGTTATACATACTGTGAATTGGATTAACTGTTTTCCCAAAACATATTATTATCCTAAATTCAGGCATTTTAAGTTTACCAAATCATTTTAAATCTTTTTAAATTACAATGTATGCATGAAAGTTAAATCTGTATTTTTTTTTATAGCATAGGCCGGCAAACGTGCAAGTGGGTCACCTGATGGTAAGTGATCTCCACCGCCCATGTACGTCCACCACCAGAAGAATAATGGGCGCGTTGCCGACCTTAAAAGAAAGGGATAATTAAGGATTGGGAAGGGGAGGGGATTTGGGCTTCCGCATATCTCACTCACCGTACGAAACGCAGCAGCAAGCCGCTACTTTACGCCGGTTTTCTGTTACACAGTGGTAACGACATGTAAATACCTTAGAATGATTGGGATATAATGGAATATCGTCAAACATTTTGTGAAAAAGCTTATACAGTTCAATGTGGTGTATTATAGGTTGGTGATATAAATAATGTTGAAAACCGCCCATCGAGTAAACATATAAGTACAGTTCCATTTTGACGGAAGCTAGTAGAATAAGCCATTAATTGTGGTAATTAACTGTTGACATAATTTATTAATGTTACTGAAGTCGTTATTAATTTATGTTTACATAATGTGCAGTGTGCATGCTAAGCAACAATTTAAACAATGAAGTTGGTAATTAGTCATTATTTGTATTGAAGAATTCAAATACGTTTGTAACTAAAATTGAAGCATAAAAAATATGTCACCACCGTCCTTAGGCACGTGTATTCGTACAATCAATACGTGCGTGTGTAAACGGTAACTGCCGTATTCATAAACATTGCTATGAGGTTACAAACAACAACGCACCAAATCACGTACATAGACATAAGTTTTCACTTAGCAAAGAGCCCTCTTTAGTGTTCTTCTTAAATAGAGATGTGTAAACAAGCAATGCTATGTATACCACTGAAGATTTTTTTTTGTCTAATGTCTGTAAAATATTTTGGATCAAAGAACATTCTGGTTGTGTGTTATTGATGAATTGGATTTATCGCCCTTATGCGTAATTCGCAGTGAGATTTGTGAATACGAATGTTAATCACCAGAAATGTGATTGTGTGGAGTAGAGGCGAAATGACAAACATTTGAATTACCTAAATAGTAGGATCTGTTAATCGTCAGCTGAATCCTAACATATTTCTTTTTGTTTCAGGTTATTTATTATTTAAGGAATTCTGTGAACAAACATCAGAAGAACCAGTGCCACAATTAAAATTTTATGAAGAGGTTAGTATAAAATTCGGATTGCACATATTATTTGAAAATTAAACATTGTTCTTACTTTTGGATTATTATTGCAGATTAAATTATATGAAAAACAAGAATGCATAGATGAAAGGCGGAGGATTGCAAGAGACATTTACGACAATTTTATTATGAAAGAACTACTAGCACATTCACACGTAAGTTTCTTTTGTCATAACTGAATTTACATTTATGTATGATGTGTGTAAAAAATAAATTTCTTACGAGGCAAATATTTGTCAATACTACTATCAATACTAATCGCGATTATCGGTTCGTGTCATTTACGACCTACCACTCTTATTGCAAATATTTCATTTGTAATACTTGTCTGTTTCATCTCTGAACATTTACCTAAAGAAATTAACCCTAAAACTTCTTTAAAGCTACAAAAAATTAGAAAGTTTGTTCAGGATCCAAACTTAGTCTATTTGTCAGGGCACAGATCTCCGCACTCGATACCTAGTATCACATCAGTTACTGAACACGATAGTGATATTGGTGATGCGAGAGGTAATCACGGTTCGATGCATATTTTCATTATCTAAAAGGCTTTCAATGTAATTAATTGTGGTTTTGATATGTTACGGTTCAATTTAACACAATTATCTATTCGAATGCAAATGCATATGAACCACACGTTGACGCAATTAATTTTCAACTACTTGCGATTTTTTATTTTAGAAGTATTTAAAACAAATGTGCTGTTCGTTTTTCTATGAAAAGTATGAATCAAGAATTCTGAGCATAGTGTCGACGCAAAATGATGGTTGTTTGTATAATGAGGCTCGTTAGTGAAATGTTGGCGAGGTGCCCGGGCGCCGCCCGTACCGCCGCGCCGACTGAACCTTCGATAACAATAAATACCATATCTATTCGATCTTACATACATGTTAATATGTACCATTCGTATAAGCATCTCGTACAGCCACTGCTTGTGTGTAGTTTTGTTTACCTGCTCGGAATTTTATTTATGACAGCTAACTAAGGGTCAGCTCACACCGAGACGCGACGCTGCGCGCACACTTTAAAAGAGCCACTCAAAATATAACTTTATTTTCTACACGAAAAGATACACATTTGCGCCGCGAGACATCTCGAGGCGCAGCGCTCCGTGGTGTAACGTGTTCTAAATTCTCACTATGAAATGTGTATCTTTTCGTGTAGAAAATAAAGTTATATTTTGAGTGGCTCTTTTAAAGTGTGCCCGCAGCGTCGCGTCGCGTCGCGTCTCGGTGTGAGCTGACCCTAATAGATACCAAAACAGACACAGATTTAATTTAAAATTTAGCGAAGTGTTCTAAAGCGCTTTGTTGGATCACCATTAGCGGCAGCACAGATATAATTTTTTATACTGAACAAAAAGTTAAAGGTCCAAATAAATATACAACCCATAAACAAAACTATGATGCCCTTTTACTAACATTATCTATGTACATTATTTAGCGTTTATTTTAAAACCCTCCCTCCCTCGCGTTTTCATCTGCATGTTACTGCCCTGCTCCCATGGACCATAGCGTGATATACATATAAACGTTCCTCTTGGATCACTCGTATCTATTGCTGAAAACTGCATTAAAATCCGTTGAATAGTTTAAAAAATCGAAGCGAACAGACAGCGGAAGTGACTTCATTTTATACTATGTAAAGATGACGCTAACGGCGGAAATCTCGCACCGAAATTAGCCGTAATACTATACCTATGTATGAGAGGTTATGACTTCGCAGTAAAATAGAATCCAAAATCTCGAATATTCCCAGTTTGGATAGTAATTTCGTTCGGATCGGATACAGTGTGTAATTCAACTTAGTTTCTAAGGTTGTATGTAGCTGCATGTGGCTCCATTCATATAGTATAGGAGACGAATTTATTGGCATTCAGTCTTATGTATAGACATGTTTTAAAATTTTAAAACGTGATTCATAGGTTGTTTAAAACCATCTGGTCTATCCTATTGGAGATTACAATCTTTCGGCTGTTTTGACTATTTAATTTGAATTGTGATATTTTCACATATTACTAATATTGTGTAAAATAAACATACTAACTAACGAATGTAAAATAAACATATTATACTAAATAAACATACGACTTATGCAAATAAGCTTAGTTTATTGATTAGAGTTGTTTTTATTATAAAGATAAAATTAATTGTAATTTGATGCTGCGCTATTAGCCTAATGAAATTTGCGGGGCTATTTCTATTTACAGAGGTGAATTAGAACAGTTTTAGCTATGCAAAATAGAACTTTGAATTATTGATTTAACATAATGAATTTAACAAAATAAAATGAATATCTATATTCTTAATAATAATCTATATATATATCTATATTATTATCTATATTTGCATATTCACATCCAAATAAAAAAAAACACCTTGATGATCCAACGGGTCTGATATAAGTACTCGTAAAAGTACATAACATAAAAGTATAATATAGTAACTAAATATAATATCGTATCAAAGTAGATAAAAGCAAAGAGATATCCATTTTTTCAACACATATGTATAGAATCTGTTACTCAGGTTTCTTAACATTCACAAAGTATGGAGACGTCGCTGCAACGTCACGACACGTAATCCCAGTGTCTTTGATACCACTGCTATCGGAGACAAATCCACAATTACGTGACGTGGGATTTTATCAACATATCCACCTTTCAATACGCAAGAATAAAAATAGACATGTAATAAAATATGAACATAGAGTTATGTAGTTTGCAGCTTATGACTATATTGAGAAGACACAAAACATGTAATTTTATTTTAATACTTTATGAGCCTGTTTGAATTAATTACTAAACTGTGTCTACTGTTTAGTATGTATCCGTCTAGTCGGGTCACCCCCTATAGGGTAGTTTCCTATGTTGAATTTTATATATAATTTTTGTAACAACAGAAAATTACACTAAAACGAAATCCTCTTCGTATTTAGCCACATCCGGTTCTCCCGAGGGGCTTGCGACATGACCTAATGGTTGGTAGGAATAGGGTATAGGGGTACATCCTTGTATCAATATGTCTGCATCAATCATCCGCCTATCTGTCGCAGGTCCCTCGATTCGCTCCTTCCTCTATGCAGTGTGAAGAAGCGTTTATACAGGCCGGCATGTTTCTGGTGACCATCGATTGTCGGTGTGTCGCTGGATTTTTGGACTGTAATACGCTTACCATCAAGTGCAGTCCAGTCACTCTGCCGTGCTCGGATAAAAAAAGAAAATCATTTCACTTACACCCATGTACATAAAAGTATGGTAAAATACCTCTCACTCACTCATCAGTGAAAATTCAAGATAATAAAATCTCGTGAGCGGTCACCTCAGTTGGTGTTTATTATGTTAGATGGGATTTTGTTTGGAAACAATAGAATACTTAATTTTCGCGAGACATTCTTTTTCTCTATTTTATGCTTATAGCCTAGCTACGTTTGGATATTTATGTTTCCGGAAGTTTCCAACTTCGGTCTTATGCCCTCATTGGATTGAAATATGGGCGCAGTATGAAGTTCGAAAAATAGTATTTTATCCAAATTAGACTACTATTCCGAGTTTATTTATTTACCAAAATTTTGAAATATCATCTTTCTTGTATATGAATTATTTAGAAGTCAGAACAAACAAGTTACCTCGACCCACATACCTAGTATGCAATCCATATAAGAATAGGCAAGTCGACCTGTTAACTTTGTCATGAAAAACCCGTTTTTTAAGTAAGCAAGGAAATTTTTCTGCATTATCTAACTAAGCATTAGTTTTCACAAAAACTATTAAAGTATAATTGTTTTTAAAAATAGTTTGTCACAATTTGATAGAAATATTCGTCTAGCTTATTGTTATTTTTTTCTATATTTATTAAAGCAACTAGCTTTTGCTCGCGGCTCCGCCCACGTGATCAAACAAACAAACAAACAATCAAACTCTACAGCTTTATAATATTAGTATAGATTAGGGTAGCTTAGCAACGGAAGCCTTCAAATAATATTATTTCGGTAGCTTAGCAACGGAAGCCTTCAAATATGAATAATTTTCCCCGTTTTTGCAACATTTTTCACTGATGCTTCGCTTCTAATGGTCGCAGCGTAATGTTATATAGCCTAAAGCCTTCCTCGATAAATGGACTATCCAACACAAAAAGATTTTTTCAATTCAAACCAGTAGTTCCTGAGATTAGCCCGTTCAAACAAACAAACAAACAAACAAACAAACAAACAATCAAACTCTACAGCTTTATTATTAGTATAGATTAATGTCACTACTCAATGACAATAGTAATATTTCCTTAATCCTATATTAAAATAGGGCCCATAGTGAATGTGAAAGGAGTTAACAATGTTCATACTTCGTTACCGAATCTAAACTGTTAATAGTAGACATAGTCATCACTCTGTGTTTGATATATTGTTTTATAACAACATAATTTGTGAATTTCATTAATTATTGTTACAGGACTATTCTAAAGAATGCGTAGCGCACGTGCAAAAATATTTAATGAAGCACGAAGTACCACCGAATCTGTTCGAGGTATTGTATACAGCACTACTTCAATGAAGCTGTTTTATAAACTTTATCACTGATGCAATTGCTAAGACATAATCATTTTGGCATTTTTTAGCCGTACATTGAGGAAATATTTCAACATCTCCGGGGAGAACCATTC
Source organism: Amorpha juglandis (assembly GCA_949126905.1). Taxonomy (NCBI): domain Eukaryota; kingdom Metazoa; phylum Arthropoda; class Insecta; order Lepidoptera; family Sphingidae; genus Amorpha; species Amorpha juglandis. Next base: position 9,451,204 of record OX421379.1, on the reverse strand, counting down.
AAAAATTTCTTAGAAAGGTATAAATTTACATTTTTCATTACACTTCGTTATACACATGTATTGATAAACTACATACTTATTGTTTGTTACAGCGATAAATACACAAGGTTTTGCCAATGGAAGAATTTAGAATTAAACATTCAGCTCACAATGAACGATTTCAGCGTTCACCGTATTATCGGCAGAGGCGGATTCGGCGAGGTAAGTGAGTAAAGGAAAATGGCATAAGAGGCATAATAAGTAACCTAGTGACGCATGTACAAGTAAGATGCGAACTAAAATGTCATTAGTATTCAGTACACAAACCGCGTGCGTGTAACTATATTCATATTCTTGTCGGATCGCGGAAAGCCTGTGCGTAAGTGTAATAAAGCCCTTCATGCTCGCAGCTGAATAATGATGGGTTCAACGTAGCCGTGAGCCCGTGAAGCCGCGGTGATCTGTGATGACGTGCGACTTGTGCACACCCGCATTTATGGATATTTTAGCATTTTAGTAAAATATCCATCAGATAAAATATATATCAGAACAACCGGTAGGTTGTTTATACTATTTGTCTTTAAACTGACTCATGGTATTCATACGTTCTATCTTAAGTCTGTAGTAACTAAAACAATTCTGTTAACAAAACATTAAAAATTCAGTCGCCGCGCTGATCTCGGCCGCGCGGTACATTTGGTAGCTTTTTGTGTAAGCGCACAAACCATCAAGTCATCATCATCAAATCATCAAGATCATTGGCGTGGTTTAAATGTTTAAACTTTTGTAGTATTAAAGACATCAGTCTTTTGTCTCTAAATAATTGTAAAATAGATAAGTTTTAATAAGATAGCGCTTATCATATTAATTATTAACACACGAACAACAATAACAATGGTTGATAACATGCCATTTGTATTATATTTTATGCAGGCACCTGCTGTGATTTGAATGATGCGCTTCAGTAATGTTGGTTTTCTTAGCGATGATGATATCCAATATTAGACAGATACAACATTAGATTTTGTACTTATTTTTCCCTTAGGTGCCGGGCGACGCCCAGACAGCAAGACACTGTTTCCATGTTTACACTAAAACACGTAAATTGCTGAAGCGTATGATTTCATTCGTAATACTTATATTGCGCTTATAATTATTCCACTCTCGCTAGAATTCTGCCCATCACGTCATGAATTTCACTATCAGAGAGTTAATATATTATGCGTCCTTGCAGGTGTACGGATGTAGAAAGGCAGATACGGGCAAAATGTATGCGATGAAGTGCCTCGACAAGAAACGCATAAAGATGAAGCAAGGGGAAACGCTAGCGCTCAACGAGAGGATTATGCTTTCACTAGTCAGTACTGGGGTGAGTTAAAAATACATCTGTTATAAGTTTATATACAGCTGAATGTCATTATTGTCTCATTGGTCCAGTAAGAGCGTTCTAAAGCCGAGTAGCCGTGAGGTCTGCCTTCAAATTCCGGAAAGAAACTAAATCGGAGTCTCACATTAGTTGCCTAGAATAGGAATTTGTGTGATAGGTTTGACCTTCACATTATCGGAGGGAAATAAAAAACATTGATAAAACCTTCAGCAGAAAAGAAGACTGAATGGAGCTGATGCTCTTAACATACATATATTTTTGTTAGTACAGACGACAGTAAATGACGACGAACACATCCAGATTTCCAAAATCATCACCCCTATTATACATCATAAGATATTTAATATGTCGCTCAATGTGTTCAGCTAATTTTAACTTTTTGCGATGTTCATTTCAATTTGGCGTTAGTTTTGTCAAGCTACTTATGTATCCTAATCAGTTAAATAATTTTGGGATCATATTGATCATAATTTTGGATGATAATGTATTCATCGAATTTTGGTGATCTGTACATTTTTTTAAGCTGGTAAAAAAAATCTAAGTACATAAATATATTGCTTCATTTACCTCATTTGCATTACTCTGGCTAGTGTGTTCCGTGGAACTCAAAATACAAATAATTTAGTTCCGTGATGCGAACTTAAAATGTGTGTTTCGAATCGCTAACGTATAACTTTTTAATGTACGTCATCGCACCATAACTGCATTTCTCAAGAATACTCTGAATCATAAGTTTGTCAGAAGGGGAATACTTTCTTAAATTTTTGATGACTTAGTCATCCGCAGTGAGAACCAACCACGCATGATCAATTTCATTCGCTTTTTTAGCAGTAATAGAATGGGCGTTCATCTACACTATAATATTATAAAGAGGAAAGATTTGTATTTTTGTATATAACGAATAAACTTAAAACTACTGCACCGATTTCAAAAATTCTTTTGCCGTTAGAAAGCTACATTATCACTGAGTAACATAGGCTACTTTTTATCCCGGAAAAAGCAGATCACGCGGGCGGAGTCGCGAGGAAACCTAGTACTAAATATTAATAGCACTGTTGTACAATAGTTATAATCATTTGGTGAACGTGGCTAACTAGTAAATGCAAATATATGCGATCTATTATTACTGAACAGAATTCGATGCTATGATAGCGTTTCAGTCGATAATAAATTGTGAATAGAGAATGCGACCATGTCATGACCTTGCATCTCGAATAAGCTCGCGAGTTGCAAGTGCAACCTATATGATGTAGAAGATACAATATAATCAATACAATCTTATTTAGAATCGAATAATAACGAAGAGTATTTTCTAGTCCCAACGTAATTTAAAACTGTCATTACTTTACTAAAGGCTGGTTTTTCCATGTCCAACTAAATGTTATCTGACAGACGCATTAAACAGCTAATGTTCGAAGTATCAAATTGATATAACGCTTCACCGTGTACAGGATTTAATATGATTGGTGAGCCAAATGAATTAGTTCGATAAAGGAGCTCAACTCAATATAAATCAATTGAACCTCCTGAGTTGTCCGAAAGTGCGGGGTTCAATAGTTATTATTTGGATTTTTATGAAATGCTAATGATAATATACTATTGGTCTAAACTCTGCTACTGTAAGTGGACCTACATCTTAGGCCCTTAGACAAACTCACCTGCATGTAGTACACGAGGCAATGACGAAACAAGTTTCCCTTATAGCTCGAATGACGTGAATAGCAAGTCGCTCGCCTGCTGGTAACCATCACGCCTGCCCTTAAACAGGAGCAACGCCACACAGAACGTTGATTTACAAAGCACCGTATGTAAATCTCCGCTCGTCACCCTGAGACTTAAGATGTTAAGTGTCATAGTGCCTAGTAATATCACTGGCTTGAATGCCCTTCAAACCGAGACACAACAGTGCTTACACACGGCTGCTTGGTGGCATTATGTTGCGGGTTGTGGAGGTAAGACGGCGGGTCGCCCCACAGTTTAATTCGAAATCCACCGTACTCAATGATAGGAAGCACGACCCTTGCATAAAGCCGGGATAACACCAGGCAGAAAGAAAATATAAAAGATACATGGGGCTGATATCGATAAATATTGTTGTCATCAATCGACCTATTTTATTTGGTTCAACGTCAGTGTTCCACGCTGTATATTACGAGATTGATAATTTTATATTTAGCTTTTTAGTTTTATATTTTATCTGATAAATAACGTGCACTTGGACATAGAAATATCCGGCTAAATCAGTCCTTAAATAATACAGAATCAAATCAAAGTTTGTATTGAGTGTGGCCAGACGCGATCATCATCGTTTATAATGGTGATTAATCACCAACGACGCAACGATCTACAGCGCAGCTTATTAGGTTATGAAAAATTCAATGAGGGCGTTTGGCTGTACAACCGGATGTTTCTCCGGCGTCCGGATCACGGTTCGGTTTTTCTATCTGGATTTATCAAAGGACAGACGGTGATTAATTTAGAACGATTGAAGTAAATGATTCTACATAATGAAGTAGGTACGAACGCGATTTCTTATTCGCGTCGCGTTGATTCACTCTTCATTCACAAAACAGATTAAGATTTAAGAAGTTTGTTTGTAAATAAGTTGATTGTTTAACTTTACACATACATCCTCTGTGACGTGATGGATGATGAATAACCATCTGTGAAACGAAAGGTCGCGGGTTCGATGCCCGGACCAAGTTCTTTAAGTAGTTATTTCTGTCACCATTCACAACCATTCCATTGTAATTGTTCATTCCATAAAAATTGTATCGTGATCATATGTTTTATTATTAAAACACGCGAATTTTATGATGTCTGGTGTGTTTAAACTCATCAAGGCTTCTCTGTTGCTTCGATTCGAATAGAATTTGTGATGGGGATCATTATAAATTTCGAATAGTACATAAGTTAGTTTCATTTCGTAAAAATAAATACGTTTCTCATGAACGTGATGAGCGTAGACGAGATCGGAGTTGCGATAGCAGCTGTTCTTTGTTTCCAGTTTCCACTAAAACGCAGCGCAGGCGATATTTATTTCGAATAAAACTCAGTGCTATTTCGTTGTATCACGTTTGACGGTTATCACGCTTGTTTTTATTGGGGCGGAGCTGAGACGAGATGCGTATTTCAAACAGCTTGATTGAACGATTCCTGACGATACGACATTTTAACTTCGCATCAACCGTCCTTAGATTGAAATACAGGGTGCGATAAGGTGAATGTGAAACCACGTCGCATAACCCGCAAGCAATTAGATGTATCTACTGTACCGTTAATAACTTGATACCTTTTGGGTATGGAACATTAAAAACGAAAACAATATTCATGGTAACAGTAACACGGGAATGAGAAGATTTTAAATACATGTGGACATCAGCAAATCTAATGACGCTGATTACATCATCTTTAGAACAGTGAGCAGTGCGTTAAATATATATAGAACAGGTGAAACTGAGCACGTTGTTCAGCTCAATAAATCGGGACCATCTGCTCCTATTTAAACTGTCCGTACAAATAATATGACTGTTTTGCATTAAAACGAAATAATGTGTGTTGAAGAAACAGCATTGCACTTGGAGAAAACATGTTTTTGATTTAATCATAGAAACGATAATATTTAAAAAAATATAATATATTATACTTTTAGTAGTGTAATTTATAATACATAAACAAATCTTAGTAATAAAAATTTGACCATTTTGTTTTTTCCTGTTAATAATCAGTTTGTTTGAAAACGAATCACGTAAAAATGAATAACGATTCAAATGTGTTATTATGCATCACTTGGTGCGGCATACTTACCACGTCTTGTATTCGTATCACTCCTTTTGATATGAAGATATTCTGCATAATATAATAAATAATAACATATATTATGTAAAAAAGAAGCGATAGCTCAGTGGCAAGTGGTACGGATTGTCGAGACGTAAGTTTAAACTTCGAAAAAAAGGACCTAGAGATTGCATTTCTGTTTTTTTTTTAAGATAGGTACATGTGTATTATTGTTAAATATCGCTTGCTTCAATGGTGAAGGAAATGTGCATACCTGAAAATTCTTCACATGAATTTCTAAGGTATGTAAAGTCTGCCCACCCGTATTAGACCAGTGTGGTAGACCTAACCTAAGTAAGACCTAACCTCTCGTTAGGACATGAGGCCCGTGCTCAGCAGTGGGACTATAGTTACATAGCTGATATTATTACGTATAATGAACTACAAAACCTAGTTTAAATTATTTTGAATGTTTTTGTCACAAAAATATCGTGTGTAAAGATGTAGATATGTATGTACTTACTTACTTTACAATTTTTTTCATTACGTGAAACTATACGTAGCGTCATATAATATATTATGACCTTGTTTAATATTGTTCACGTTGACTCGTATGTATTCCCAGTTTATTTCAATAACCTGAAAAATAACATTTGTATGAAGAGTTTTCGTGCAGACATGATATGCCAACCGCAAATACAGTTTAAAATAATTCAAATGTTATGTCCATGATAATATATTTTATGACGCCAGCATTTCCTGTCGCCCTTGAGAATAGGGAATAGATTAATGAAACGCGTGAACCAAGGCGATATAGTATGAAGTAATAATACGATATACTTTCTTAAGTATTCGCCCATATATTATTTGTATGTGCTTCGATTCAGTGTCCTGATAGAATCATTCCATTATATCAGTTGAAAGAATCGGAAGATTTGAAGGTGGTCAAACACACTTTTATGAATATAAAATTTGTAAATATGTTGATAACTAAATAATAAAATGGCTCTATGAAACTTTTATTATGACCTCCAATGAGCTGTACGTAGAAACTGGGACCGGGGATGACTAACAGCAGTTTTTGTATTGTGAATGTTTATCTCATTTACAACGCATGGCAAAAGCGAAACACGTAATACATCGATGCAAACGCGCGACTGGATCGAACTACATGGGAAAGAAGCGGCAAGACACTCAATTTTTTTATCCGATCACGTAAAATGACTGCACTACACCTGATGGTTAGCGTAGTGCAGTCCAAAAAACCAGTGACCACCGACAAACATAAGTTTATCGTTGGTTACGGGACTCATGCCGGCCTGTATAAATGCATCTTCACACTTTAAAGACTGCGACAGGACAAGCGGAAGACCAATGCAGCAGGCACAGGGATACAAGGATGTACTCCTATACCTGCCCGAACTAACCATCAAGTCATGCCGCAAGCCCCTCGGAAGAACCTGATATACACTACACACAAGGTGTGTGGATCACTATCGCAGGTTTTAACCATGTGTACGGTGGTCGCTATCCGGGCGGATATGAATATCCTACCACCAGCCCGATTGTATCAATGCTTCATCGCATCCTACTACTGCTACTTCGCACACGCAATCATGATTAAAGACCGTCCTTATCGTGATTGCGTGTGTAAGGGCACGCGGTCTGCTTCAAAATCGCGTTAGCAGCAGAAAATTGCCGTGTACTATGGCCTATAACATAAAAACCACGATACATGAGGGCACCGTCTCCTATTTGACGCGACCATTGGAAGTCTGCCTTTAGAATTATGTTATCGGTTCCAATGTTTCTGAATACTTTACGAAAATACATTTTATATTAATTCGTAAACGTTGAAAATTACTATCCAATGCAACTTAAGGCCATGCCCCCAGCAAAACGCCGCGCGATCGATGTTTTTAGAGGCTATCTAGTCATTACTTAAAATAAATATAGATTAAAAAAAATATACAATATATTTCTACAATCTGTCAGCTTTACTTTGTTCGATTCAAATTCATGTTAATGCTGATATATATTTTTAAATTGTCGTTATAAATTAACCATAAAAATGAGAAAAATGCAAAGATTCCGTGCGTCTCCTTTTAAAGTACAGAATGTTTTCAAATTAGATTAACATCACTAGATAGGCTATTTAATAACGAATATTTTGCCCGTTTTAAATTTTCGAAAAGACCAAAACCTGATTTTTAAATCAATTATTCGCTAAATACGTGCATATTCTGCACGAAAACTCACACACCAAGTACACGATTTAGTATGGCGCGAGTCAGTCAAGGTCGTTTGCTCACGGAAGGCCCTTAATAACCAATTTAATGACAATAACTGTTGCCGGACAAGACGTACATTTAGCTTTAGGATCAATAGTTCACTTTCTAGGGACGTGGTTCTAAATTATGTTTCGTGCAAAATAGGTTAAGGAAGAGTCCCCCAGTGCGCAAACTCGGCGGGTAAAAGCTACGTTACAGTAACTACTAAGTACCTTTGTGTAAGGTCGCCACGTAGTTTTAACGGGTTTTAAGCATTTGGGGGCAATTTTACCTTGTTTTGGTACATTTACACAATGTTACGCACACTTCCTTTACTATCTTAGGAGTGGATTTTAACAATTAAGGGATTTGTATCTCTTGTGTCTTATGATTGCTAATGATAATAATTATAAACACAATAATATTATTTTATTGTAAAAATAGTCATTGATCGTTTTAAATGCCTGACTGAGTAAAAGGGTATGTCAGCCGAGACCGTGCCTAAGGTGCCAACTGCAGATTGTTGTCCAACATCCCGGCTGCGTAACCCTTTTGGGTGGTAGGAATTGCAAGACGGCCACCACGGGGTTTTTGAGTCAGTGTGCTCACGTAGGAAAATCGTTTAGTATCCTAACAGCTTGGATGTGTACTGGGTTGGGCGAGTCCGGCGTAAACATCCCTCCTCCCCCGAAGTGGCTAAGGTAAACTGGATTTTCCATGAGGTAAAGAAATAAATTATGATAATGTAATGTAAATTTATTGTTTAATTAAATTCTATAGACAATATGAAATGACAATAATGAAATGATGAATATTGAAGCGACCTACGGCTGTGTTTCTTAGTGCTTCTTCTCAGAACAGTGGGCATTTCTAAAACAGTGATACTTGAAAATCGATATCTGGGAGGTCCCGTAAATATAAATGATAGAACAGGTGTTAGAATTGAAAATGGTGGCCTCCATTTTGATTTTTTTTTGCTTTAAGACCGATTCACTTCAAATTTGATATCTAGGACGCCTCTTACTTACAAATGATAGATCCGGGTGGTAGCATCAGAAAAAGTGGTTGCCAATCGATATCTAGGGCGCAAATTATAGATAGGATGTAAGAATTAAAAAATCGATTGTAAAAATTGGGCGACATTTGGTTTTTAATGCCGAAATTATACATACACAATTTTGCTTCATCGGATGTCCCATACACATTTCCACCAAAAACTGATTACCATAAGCCCAGATGTACAGCTATAAGTTTCTATTTGAACCTAAACGCTTAAAATTCTGGGAGGATGCATTTTATATAAAAATAACGTTTTAATGCGTCTAACTAGGCGTTAGTTAGACAGACAACTGCGCGAGCGAAGACGCGCGAGTTTATTATATTGTTGACTTGTGAAAGAGCCCTTCGTGGCTGGCTTACTTGTAAAATAAATGCTTTGAATTGATGATTTTGAATCAGTCCCAAAACGTATTAAAATTACGTAAGCAATGACTATTATAATATTAAATCGCTTATCGGTTGGTGGCTACTTTGATTCAGTATATAACAGCAATCATACATATAGTTACTCTATATGTGATATGATATCGGGGACATAAACGATATCCAGCCAATTGGACTGAAACGAATTGGATCGCCCTCAATTTGTCGACGTATTCCGCTGCATTTTATTGTGCCGTTTCGATCCGTAGATTGATATTTTATTTTATACTTTCACAATGATTTTTATTATTTTGTACTTAAATGATAACTGACCGCTCATTCGTAAAGGAGGCCCGTGCCCAGCAGTGGGATGTACAGTAGAATCCCGATTATCCGGACCTCGATTATCCGGATATCCGATTATCCGGACTCATTCTTCACGGCTCTAATTACCGCCGTAAAAATGATTTGACAGCGCAACGAGACATTTTACGACGAGTTTTTTTCCTTCCTCTGAAGTGTAGTGCTGCTCTCATATGTGTGCGCGATAGTGTTTGCTATTATTTCATTTTAATTGATAGCATCCAACTAATAGGTTGTATTTTTTTACATTTCTGTTTACGTTTTGCGTTAGAAATCTACAATGTCTAAGCGAAAAAGAGTAATGTTATCTCTCAATGACTGCCCTGAATTCCACATTTTAACTGATGAAAAACTCATTAACAATAATTTGAAAAGTAACGATAAAGAAGATGAAGAAGAGACTGAAACTGGTGATGTATGTGAAGCTATTGGAGCTCTAGCGCTTTTAAATGGTTTGAAAGACAAAGGACAAATTGGATGCCATACAGTTATTACAACTGAAATCCGAGCACGGCAAAGTGACTGCACTACACCTGATGGTAAGCGTAGCGCAGTCCAAAAAACCAGCGACCACCGACAAACAATGAGTTTATCGGTGGTCACCAGAATCATACCGGCCTGTATAATGCTTCTTCCCTCTTCGGAGGGGAGAAGCAAATCGAGTGGCCTGCGACAGGACAAGCGGATGACCGATGGCAGGCACAATAATACAAGAATGTATTTCCAACCAACATTTTAAATTACATAGGCTACTCGATTTTTTTATATGTATGTCCCTTTCTATAACAAAAAAGTTATTAAAAGTTGATTATTGTTTTATTTGACTTTGAAATCGATTATCCGGATTTTCGATTATCCGGAATACCCCTGGTTTTAATTGATCCGGATAATCGGGATTCTACTGTATATAAGACAGGGCTGGTACTCGATGTTACACACGCTGCATGTTTAAAAAATGAAAAAAATAAAACGCAAAAAAAAACTTAACAATTTTGTGTCAGCGGTGTCAATCATCTTTACATAGTTTAAAATGAAGTCGCTTCCGCTGTCTGTTTGCTTAGATAAAACTATTTAACGCATTTTAATGCAGTTTTCAGTAATAGATAGAGTGATTTATGAGGAAGGTTTATATGTATAATACAATACATATTATAGTACAGAAAAGCCGAAAATTCAGAGATTTGTAATGTGATGTCATAACAAACATATTTTCAGCCGTGGGAGCCGACGCGGGTCGCTAGTTGACTATAAACTACAGTACAGCCGACTCAAAATCTTTGTTTTTATGCTTATCTATTTTCAGCCTGTTTTATTTTTTGTTAATACCTTAATACCACAACATTAGGATGTTTAATTTTGAGATTGATAATAATCGATTATAAATTGTTACATTATTACGCGAATGATGTTCTCGCTCGCTACTATCTGAAGTGCCGAAAGGTTACCCAAAAACTTTCAAGGACCAACATGACCGTATCCGAATGATATATAAGACCACTATCGTTCATTTTGTTACAAAATTTACGTGCAGATTCAACTTATGAATTTTCTCTTACTGTGACCTTGTTTGAAAACTTTATTCTGTGCTGTAATAAAACGTTTTTATTTTATGTCACGAGTAAGCAAACTCTGGTTTATAGCGAGAGCACGACGCAGATGACAAATTTTATAGATATTCGATCATATAGAATTTCGTGGTGTGACGCGTTAGTGGGATATTGGTCACGAATAAAATTGATAGATTGTGAGCGTTTATTGACTGTAAAATATCATCTATAATAATTTACGAGCGAGCCGTTGATGAGCCGTGTAATGAAAATAAGGTGTTTCTAACCAATCGCATTTTATTATGTCATTAATCCTTGTTTTATCTCGGGCATGGATTTGACGGTTTGCCAAAAAGCATTAGGACAAGATACTGTCTAAAGTTGTTGGTAAATTACAATTGTTTTAGTTTCTTCCGTCCCGTCGCACCGTCCCGAGGTCCTCGTATTGAATTAGTATTTGTTCGACGACTAGACTGTTCTTATACTTCGACGCAGATGATTATTTAAATTGATCGACAAATTGCTTAAATCTTCATGCACTTTAGCTCATTACGTTGAACGAGTGAGTTTTATCTTTTACGATCGTTCGTCTGGTCTTTGGACGGCGTCCCACATAGAGGTATTTGCACGATCTACGCGGCCAAAATTATTTTTTTGCTTAACACGTTCATCGCCATGGTGGGTCAAAATGACCGGCACTTGATCTACCCATTGGGGCCATGGGGGGTCAAAATGACCGGCACGCCAGACCCTACTTTGCGAAGCCCGTTCGCGCCGCAAAATGCAAAAGCTGTATATTCAACCATACAATATGACCGGCGCGGCCCCAATGAACACCCGTAACCACTTGGTTTTTTGATTATTGAAAATTTAGTGGCATTTGTCAAAACATTGACGACATAAATGGGGATATACATAAGTACGCTGACCGGCACGGCCTGAATGTAATCATTTGTAAAATATTAGTCGGCGATGAACGTGTTAATTGGTATCTAAACGACGTAAATAAAAAAGAAACTATGTTTTACAAATATTATTTATATTCTCCAATAAATAATAAAAAAAATTACAAACAAAAACCACATAATAATGTTAAGCTTCATTCTTCGTCGCTCTCTGATGAATTTTCTGATATTATATGGGATTCCGCAGATACCAACATGGACAAAGTTTCAGGTAAAAATGTTTCAGCTTTCCTTTTTCTCATAGTTCGCATGCTACTGAGCAGAGGATCTGAACTGAGCAGAAGGCGATTAAAAATATCCTGATTACAACTTTCCCTGGAAAATTTCCTCGCAAATCTTGGCGGTAACATCTAAAATGTTTGTTGCGAGGTTCAGCTGCTTCCTCGGAAAGCTGTCCGATTGGTAATAATGCCTTTTCAATTATAACTGCGCCATGTTGGGATGATAGGATGCCAGTCATACAGGTACACATAAAGACGAGCAGTTTCTAAAGAGTCTCTTTCATATTTTTTCATATTTTATCAATATGATCAATTTGGAACCCGCTTGAAATTGCTTCCAGTATGACTTTTAGTCTGTAAATCAGCTCATAATTGATGCCAGTTATTTCTGAGGCTAATTTTGGGTTCTTAAAAAACCTTCTGCTGGTATTCCCATCATTTGTATTTCCAAAATTGGATTTCGGTGTATATATTATTAGACCTGATTCAACGCAAAATCTCGTTTGTATTTCTCTTTTGATTTAATCTTCTAGATCTTGTCCTCTTTTGATTTTCTTTCCCTGTATTTTTTCACTTTAAGTTTGTATGCTAAATGAAGGATACTTTCAAGAATTCTAATTGTAAATTCTAATGCGTGTAACACCGATATGCCGAATTCAAGGGCTGCAAAATTCACTTCTCTTTTATAGTCCAATTTATTACATTTGGCCGTTTATGTGAAGTTTTCATAACGGATATTTCAACAGTACATTCTAGCCAAGAACGGTTATATATACGGTTATAGTCGTTAAAATGTATTTTAAAATTTAAACCAAATTTCATTAAATAACTTTAATCCCTAAAAACTGTATTCATCCGGACGTTTCCGGAAATGTTTTTGCTAGTAGTTTTAAGAAAAAGGATCAAGTAATAACCTGTAATAAAAATCATAGCCTGATCTACCCCGATACATAAACAAAAACACTAGTAAAGATAAAATTTTGAAGAAAATTACGGAATGAAAACTAGTTTTTTTATTATAAAAAAAATTATGTATTTTGATAATTGACCATAACTTTATTTATGTAGTTTGTAAGTCTCTTACCTTGAGCTTCAGAATCCATCACTTTCAATTCGTAAGAAGAACTTGATAACATAAAAAATCACTTTGAAAGTTGAATGTTTAGAAAAGCGCCGAGAACAAATACGTACACTAGTTGAAACGGTCAAATTCCGACTGACGCTACGAGTGCAGGGTGTGCAGTAGCAGGTAGATAAAGCATGGGTATTGTTCCCGGATTCGTACTCTGTTCGTAGAACTTAATTTTATGAATGTTATTGTTACTTTGTTTTTGGGACTTTTGGCCGCGTAGATCGTGCAAATACCTCTATGTGCGTCGTTAAGTCTGTGCAACACAAACAAAACTATTGAGTGTAGATATCGTGGTATAAAGCGTCTTATCACACATTCTGCCATATCTATAATATATATTCACCCAATTGTGTATTTTTTTTTAATAGTATGTTCCCGTAATTACATTTTTTTAAATTTTGCATTAATATTTTCACTGGCTTCAATGTCCTTCAAACCGAAACACAACAGTACTTACACTCGGTTGCTAGGCGGCAGCAATAGACAAAGCGGTGTTACCAACCCATACGGCCTCTCGCATACGAGGGACCTACCACCTTATAAAACCACCTTGTCTGCTTACGGCATACGACTTACGAAGGATAAATTAGAATCTCCTCAATTATAAACATCCGTCATCTCTCATGTAGAAGGTGTGTATTGACGTCACAAGTCATTAATACGTTCGTCCGTCCATACAGCTACTACACTAAAAACAGGAATGCACTCGCAGAAGTGCAACGTGCAGTCGAATAGCAAAGTTTGCTATAATTCACCGGCACTTCAGTGCAGGCTTGTTGCTTTAAATTTATATATTGCATTCCACCCACGAAATGTTGCCGCTATATTTGCCACTGTGTGATTTCGTTTAATTTGAGAAATGAAAAAATAATCAACTATTATTGTATTATGTATAATACCCACTACACATATATATAGATTATTTAAGTACAAGAATAATTATCATACTCATTGGCTAGCAACATGGATTGATATACCGTGGTATATCAATGGACTATACAAGAAAGGTACTTATACGTTATTACCGATTTGCAAATTTTACACGTTATACCGTACCTACAGTAAAACCGTTAGAACCTGTTCTCACTTATCCGATCAGGCTTTTTTCTCGGTCAGTATAAATAGACGGATGTGCCCGTGGCAGTACAAATTGTATGGAGCTGTTCACATTATGACTGATCCGGGAAAAAAAACTGATCCGATTTATTTGACGGACGTTTTGCCACTGCGACGATCAGTCAAAACAATTCTCACGCGGGTAGGCATTGGACAAAGAAAGCCTGGGCTATCAATTGTTATTAAAACCTTGTATTTTCAGGTGGATTGTCCGTTCATAGTGTGCATGACATACGCGTTCCACACTCCGGATAAGCTGTGCTTCATACTCGACCTAATGAACGGTGGCGACTTGCACTACCATCTCTCCCAGCATGGTGTGTTCAACGAAGCGGAAATGAAGTTTTACGCCGCTGAAGTCATATTAGGTAATGTTTGCGCCTTGCGGCACGGATCTCGACCTACGCACGTAAGGGACAACTAGTGTCTCATAATACCGCGAGCGAACAATATTACGAGTTTTTTTTATCCGAGCACGGCAAAGTGACTGCACTACACCTGATGGTAAGTGTAGTGCAATCCAAAAAAAACAATGACCACCAACAAACAATGAGTTTATCGGTGGTCACCAGAGTCATGCCGGCCTGTATAAATGCTTCTTCCCTCTTCGGAAAGGAAAGAAGCAAATCGCGTACTCAACGTAACCGTTCAACGGTTATAATATTTTCAATGTAATCTTTGAAAAAGCTTATTTTTACGCTTTCACGCTTTACTTTCAATAAGTTAATCATTTTGACAACCATCGCCACATATACCTTATTAACTCACGCTACAGATTATTTATAACATAATAATGATAATGTATGCTTCGTTCCATTATTAACAAATACATCTTTATCCTCTTGACAAAATATGCAGCATAGTGTGTTTATTGTGCAGTAGCAAAAATATACATTGTTATGTGTAATCAATATTGCAACTCATTTGCACATCGGCCGCGTTGTTAACGACATTAAACATATTTTAGCATAGATACGGGTAAAATATACGAATAACCAATAATTATCAATATATATATGTCATTGTTATTTAATTAAGTAATAGTATTCACTCGATATTTACTAACATAGTAATTGTTAATGTGATAGGGTAAGTACTTTAGTGTACTGTGTTGCTTAAGTTTCTCAAAGCACTTTTGCCCTAAAAAAAACTTTCTGAGAATTGTACAGATATTATAGACACATCAATTATATATAAGACATCATGTATTCTGTAAATTTTAACCCTACTGCTGGTACGGAAAGCAGTTTCGCTAGAGACGAACGAACAATAAACTCTAAACGTCAAAAAAAACAATCGAACACTTAACTCATCGCAATTTGTGGTGAAAATATAATTATCAATTTATTTTATTCATCAGGCTTGGAGCACATGCACAAACGTCACATCGTGTACAGAGATTTGAAGCCGGCGAATATTCTACTGGACGAACATGGGCACGTACGAATATCGGATCTTGGACTGGCCTGTGACTTCTCCAAGAAGAAACCTCACGCCAGCGTGTTAGTGTTATTTTTTATTCTATTTATGATATTTGATTATATAGGGTTACTTTTAAAACATCAACAACCTAGCTAGCGCTAGCCAGTTTAAAATCTAACAAATTAATAAATAATAAATAAATAAATACACCCAACGGTCACATACATAGTCCTGACCCCACAGTAAGATACGCGTCTTGTGTCGTGGGTATCAGCAACTACGAGAGACTTTCGGTCTCACAACACCCAGACCCCGAAACAAATATTTGTGGATCACACAAACATTTGTCTCGGTGCGGGGATCGAACCCGCGGCCTCTCGCTTCACAGCCGGCTACTCGCCCGTTGTGCCACGGAGGCTGTCGAATTATCAAGAGTCGTAGAACAAAAGTTGTTCTATATGGCGTTAGCTATAGATAGCGTCGGCGACAGGACTAGAGTCCTGCGAGGTTGCTGGTGTTTTAAAAGTAACCCTGTATAAGTTAGTTTCAACTTCTAACCAGTAGTGATTAACATAAAAGAGTGTTATCTTTTATTATAGCAGAGTCCGGTAAACGAGCAAGTGGTTCACCAGATGATAAGTCATATCCACCGCCCGTGAACATCTACAATACCTGAGGAATCCTGGATAAGTTGCCGAAGGGATTGGGAAGGGGAGCGGGATTTGGGCCTCTAGTTAAAAATAGATGTAATATATAGATCCTTGTTTTTCAAAGTTTATATCTTTTTTCCGATTCATACCGTAGCCTTGGAAATGTCTCGTGACACTTGTTTATCTTCTAGAGACAACGCAAAACATCCGAAGCATATAAACATTGTGACTAAATTTTAGTTTTAGTGCTTGTTTTTGACCACAGTTATATGGGAAGTTTTTTTTTTGTCATTTGGAACCGAAAACATTATTTATTTACGACATAAAGCTAAAGGATATTTTTATTATACTGTGAGACAGAGGCGTTATATCTTCGCGTATATTTATGTATTTTATCTGTGGGTACAAGTGGTGATAAGTGCCAGACAATGGACGGCGACGAAAAAAAGATACCTACCTACTTATATACTAAAGAGTTCTGGAGGTGACGCATGTTCAAGTCACTCCCCCTCTTTACGGGTCGGTGAAATGCCATAATAATATGATAATTTGTTTGCTTGTCTAGAGAGGGCTACTGCCACCTCAAGGCCCACCATACACCATAATAATAATATAAAACTTTTTTAACAAAAATAATACATACTCTAAAAGCTAAAAATAAAATTAAATTAAATATAGCGTCGACTCAAATTGTTTAGTTTTTTGAGTAATGTATGTTTTTTTGTTATATTTTTATATTCATTATCATGTACAGCGTTATGATTACTATGGGTTTTTCTAAAAGTCGAGAGAAGTGAGGAGAAGTGAGGCAGAAGTGCATCCAATACACACGCATTTCGCAAGCTTATTTCTCAAATATTTAAAGAAATAACGACCCTTTCACATAAATGAATTTCTTTTTAACTATTTGCCATTTATTTAAATTTTATTAGAATTTTGGTGACGTACTTAGCGAGATCAAATATTTTTGGTAATATATTTGGTAGTAAAATATTTCCATGTTCAATCGATTACAGCACAACAGTTACCAAAATGATCTCACAAATAAAAATTGAATTTTGTAAAAGAATTTAATAGTAACATTATTTATATGTACCTACCACTTAATGTTACATAAATACCTAGTACACACACACGCGCATACCTACCTAGTACGCGCGCGTTATAATTTAACATCATTTTTGTTGAAATTGTTGACGCAAATACCTGTTAATTATGCGCATTGTGAATCTATTTTTAGAGCTGTTATGAGATAATATAACTTACATATTATAACCTATATTTATTTTCACATAATAAATAATACGTATATTGAACGCACATTATTACATACACTCCAGAGGGGTACAATCAGTGGCGGGCATGTTTTTCAACTAGGTAGGCAGATAATCGTACACGATTATTATTACAAAAAAAAAAATGCAAAATATGGTCAATAAAATGGTATTTAATAAGTTGACAAATCAAAGCCAAAACGTTTCGGATTTTAATATTTATCCTCCTTAAATATCAGTTGAATAATTTTATGATTATAATTGTATTAATCAGTCGTCCATACTATGCCATAGTTTATCCTTCCATAATTTGATCAATAATACAATATATTTCCTCTTACTATTAATTTAAAAGGTAGGGATAATAGGGAAGTTATACTGTTACACAATCGAAATAGTATTTATATTATATATAAATAATATGAAATAGTATGGATAGTTCATATATGTATAGTATATGTATAGTACATATATGTATATTTCCCCTCGATACAGGCTTGCCTAGTGAGGGGACCGCGTATGAAAACACTATAAATCATTGAAATTACAAATTTAACAATGTTAACGAACCATAATGATTTATGAGTGGTAGAGCCACGCTGTAGACAGTTTTGTCTACAGCATGATTGGGCCGGCTCAACCGGGTCATTACCACTGTCTCACAGAAAACCGACGTAAAGTAGCGGCTTGCTGCTGCGTTTCGTACGGTGAGTGAAATATCCGGAGGCCCAAATACCCCTCCCCTTCCCAATCCCTAATTATCCCTTTCCTTTAAGGTCGGCAACGCGCCCATAATTCTTCTGATATTGTGGGCATACATGGGCGGTGGAGATCACTTACCACCAGGTGACCCACTTGCTCGTTTGCCGATCACTGATACAAAAAAAATTGCACTTTTGTTAAAAAAAAATTAATTATAGAATAAATATTTTTTTAAATTACATTCCGCAGTGGCACACACGGCTACATGGCACCAGAAGTTCTGTCCAAAGGCACCGGCTACGATTCGTCCGCTGATTGGTTCAGTTTCGGCTGCATGCTTTACAAGCTGTTGAAGGGCCATTCCCCGTTCCGCCAACACAAGACGAAGGACAAACACGAAATTGACAGAATGACGCTCACCATGGTAAATATATTTTTTGTTTTATGTAGTTTAGATTTAATCCGTGTTGGATGGGAAATTATGTTGATTTACTGTATGTACAATGTACCCTAACTCTGTTTCTTCTTCTATTGTAGATTTAATTAATTTTGGATGGATTGAAAATGATCATTAACTGTTTTTTTTCTTCACTATCTTCTTTCGGATAATCTTTCAACGCATGCATTTGAAATATCATACCGATACGGTACAACGATTTAAATTATGCGTTTCTACGATCTTCGTTATTACATATATGTAATGAATGCCCGGCCATCCGGGTTGCTTAGGAGAAAAATAAGTACACGATCTAATGATGTAACAGATCTGTACTGATGTTTTTATTTTCAAAATAGCTGAAGATCGTCACAGCGCATAACTTCTATCGTAGTAAGAACTGTACGTTGTTTTTACGTTTATATTATATATGAATTCATAAATATACAGTGTAATTAAAATAATATAAATAAACATCTCACTAGTTCTCTAACTGTATGTACTAATGGGATTTTAGTGACTGCTTTCTGGCTTTAGTTCTTGAATAGTGTTTGTGGTATAACAAAACAATGAACATTCAAATAAAATGTTGACTATACATACGTTAGGGAATGATAAAAGAGGTGGAATTACATCTGCCACAGAGGAGATACGAGTACACTGTGTTCCAGAATGTTGAGCTGCCGGAATCGTTCAGTCCCAGCCTGAAGAGTTTACTCGAAGGGCTGCTGCAGAGGGACATCAACAAGCGTCTCGGCTGCAAGGGACGAGGGTGAGTCCATATATAAAAATTAATATTAATTGTCATACAACCATGATCCATTTTGTTAGTTAAAATAAGAAATATAATTGAATTTAATTTATTATTAGTTAATATTAATAATTTAATACTAAGTTAATTAAATTATTGATTAATTTAATTTAATTACAATGTCACCTTGTGTGCTTCGCCAAAAACTTAGTCAGGGCAACTAAATGATTCAAAAGAGGACAAGTTCGACCCTCAACAATCACTTTCACAATGCTGTTAGTGCTTTTAATTAAACGGTGGAGTAGAGTTGCTGCTTTTTGCGTAAAATTACAGTAAAGCTATCCACGCCTGCTGTCGCAAACATCTCAGGAGCACTACAATAACGGCAATATAATACACGCAAAATAACTTGGCTGAACCGGACTGTCACACTTCACTCGTCTTCTACGTCTAGTATATGACCATAAGAGCCGCAACGCAGCCCGTGACTAATTTCAGGTCGGCCAAGTTATTTTGCGCAACTATATTTTTTAACCGAGCACGGCAAAGTGACTGCACCACAGCAGCAGCACTACATGGCAGTTTTTAACACCATGAGTACGGTGGTCGCTATCCGGGCGGATATGGATATCCTACCACCAGGTAGGCACCGCTCTATGGTAGACCTGAGTCACTCTCACTAGTAAAGAAGGCCCGTGCCCAGCTACTGTGTTATCATATCTAAACCAAATGTATGTTGAGGTATAATATCATATCGGCTACAAAAGTAATCATCAAAATACGTCCACATCTGGTGGCGACATAAAAACTGCAGTTGTTTTTATTCCGTTCAACTTTCGTTTAACATTGCAGCGCCGATGAGGTAAAAGAGCATGTGTTCTTCGCCGGCATCGACTGGCAGCAGGTCTACCATCAGAAGTACACCCCACCGCTGATCCCACCGAGGGGAGAGGTCAACGCCGCTGACGCTTTCGACATCGGCAGTTTCGACGAAGAGGACACTAAAGGCATCAAGGTTTGTTGCTAATGACGTAATTTAAAGTGGTAGATATTATATAGCTATACTACTAAATGGCGTCGACCATTTTCATGGCATGAGCTTGCGCAGGATAGGGAAGGACGGTGACTTAGTTTTTTAGGCCAGGACTCATTTTGGGTCTTTAGGCTACGAGATAGATTGATAGTAGCACCAGTTACACCTCTGCCTATCCCTTCAGGAATATAAGCGTGAGCTTATGTATGTGATCCTTTATAATGCGCATTTTCGGCTCATCGGTATTTGGTAAAATAGACAGATTTTTTTTGTTTTATATTTTCAATATAACCTGTTTATTACTTATTTATAAAGGTGCGAAAAATTTGAACGAAATGTTAAAAATGTATGGTATTTTAGTTAACAGAAGCTGATCAAATGCAATACAAAGACTTCCCGTTGGTGATATCTGAGCGCTGGCAAGCTGAGGTCGCTGAAACTGTCTTCGAAACTGTCAATCAAGAGGCGGACAAACTTGAGCTAAAGAAGAAGGCCAAGCAGAAGCAAAAGTTTGATGCAGACGAAAAAGGTATGATATAATACGGAATAGTAAAACAAAATTTAAATATGTTATACCGATTTGATTCAGACTTTGATAAAATGTCGAGATGGATGTTTTACTTTTAATTACAAAATTAAACATGATTCAGTTACGTGAATATAGTTACTATGATGGTTCTAAACAGTTACGTGAATATAATTACTATGATCGTTCTAAAGATTTTTTATTTTCTGAATATTTTTCCAGTAAGTCGAAAAAATCAGTCAAAGACTGTACGGGAAGTCAAACATCTGAATATGTGTAGACATATCCAAACGTGTGGTAACCCTAATCAGGATAGAACGAATGTCAAATTTAATTATGTTCTTACTGTAGGGACATAAAGATGGAAACTGACTGGGAAGCTATCTAGTCCAAAAATGACAGCAGTGGGCGAGTAGCCGTTTGCTAAGCGAGAGGCTGTGGGTTCGATTCCCGAAACAAATGTTTTGTGATCCACAAACATTTATTTAGGGTCTGGTTGTTGTGGAACCGCAAGGTCCTCGTAGTTTCTGATACGTACAATACAGGTTAACCTAGTGTGGGGTCAGGATTATGTGTATGACTGTAGGGTGTATTTTTTAAAATATTATATACCACATTTTTAAAAGCAGAAATACCATATTAAATACATGTGTATAATGTTACAGAATCTGACTGCATACTCCATGGCTATATCAAGAAGCTAGGCGGTCCGTTCGCAAGCGCGTGGCAGACCCGCTACGCCAAGCTATATCCCAACCGACTCGAGCTGCACCTAGAGAACAGCGCCAAGCCCGAGATGATCCTGCTCGATACCGTCGAGGAGGTCTCCTCCGACTTTGTGTCCGTCAAGGGCGAGCAGTGCATCGTGCTCAGGACCAGAAATGACACCAAGATTGTACTCACCAACACGGTAAGCCTGTTATTTGAATCCCTATTAGCTGGCTACATTTAGTTAACTGTAAAATGGTAATGTAAATATTTTTGTGTTTTGGTTTGAATGAAATTAATGCTAGTAAATATACAGAGCATTATTAGGACACTTAAAATATAAATTTTATTGAAATAAAACTAATTTAAACGGATTTTATCGCGGTTTTTTATTTTAATTATGGTCCCGACGTTTCGAAAGCTTTTCAGCCTTCGTGGTCACGGGGTGGACCAACTAGTTTAAATTAGTTTTATTTCAATGTAACATTCGCGTAAACGTAAGAAATCATTATATAAATTTTATGTCATAGAATGATGAATATGGTCCAGTGCCATGCAATACTTTGTAATTATAAGGATTGAGCGGTAGCTAAATGTTGATATTAATAAGGGCAGACGTGGCTTCTAGCAACATGCTTGTCTCGTCACTGCAATATATAAAAAAATACTAGCTTGGGGCTCCACCAGCGTGAATATCTTTCCAGGGTAAAAGTGGCCTATGTCTTGAACAAGGTCATGGTCCCCCTGTATATTAAATTCATCCAAATCCATTAGGTTAAGGTGTGATAGATTAATAACTTATTTAATATTACATTAATATCATTAACATTTATATTATTAGGATTGAAGTAAAACCATACATATTCACAATAGTGATGTATGATGTTCATTACATGTAAATGTATTTCAACAGGACGAGATCGGTCTGAAAGAGTGGGCGATATCCCTCCGGTCGGCACACAAATGCTCTCAAGAGCTGCTCGCCTCGATGGCCAAGAAGGCGGGCAAGATCTACGGAACGGACGGCGCCAAGGAGGGAGCGGGCGCGCCCGTCCGGCCCCCGCCGCCAGCCGCGTGCGCCGCGCCCGCCCCGCCGCGCCCCGCCAACGGGACCAACTAGCACGAGCTGTCCGCGCCCAACAAGGGCGCGAAGATGTTCCGCCGCTCCAAGAGCGCCGCGCAACTCATCAAGTGAGCGGGGCACCACCCGTAGTGTGTGTCTATGTGTACGTGTACATGCAGTGACTAGTGAGTGCAGTGCCGGTCGGGACGTGGACGGTCCGAGTGCCCGAGTGTCCGAGTGTCCGAGTGTCGTGCGTTCATCATTATCCCAGTGCGCCCGTATATAATGGGAACTTGCTATTCGTGCAGGCGAGCGCGCCGAATACATATATGTGTTTGTGCAATAGATTGTTCATGGAAATAAATTATAGCGGTTAAATCCGATTTCTATAAATTAGAGATTGTCTTGATATCTTAAAGCGATTGGATTGTTCATTGTGCGTATGTTATAGAAGCTTCTATTTAATCGATCAATATCGTAATTAGAAATTCTAGCACTTTGGTTCCACCTCCAATTATTATTCCCGAATGAACATTGTAAATCGTATTTTATGTTAGGCCCAGTCGCTCTCTTAAGTAAACTTTAAGTTTAATATTATGAATGGTTCCTTTCATCGTATTTAAAATATGTGAAAAATATATAATTATGTATAATATAAATCAGAGGGTACTTAAACATTTCACGCTTGTTACTGTGTTCCCAAAATTGCTATTCCTTCACATTATAGTGTCATTTAAATAAAAATAGCAAAACAATATAAGTAGATCTAATAAAAAATCTCTTTTCATAATATAATATTTAGAGGCAATACTTTTCTAACAACATTTAGGTGTGGTGATTAATAACAATAGTTGTAAATGCAATATTTAGAGATGTTTTAAAGCATGTTCATTGTCTGTGAATTTACGTGGGAATTTAATTTAGTATTTATTCCATAGACAATTTATCGATGGCCTGGCCAGAATGACATTTGTATGTTGTGTATGTTTTATAATTGTATAGCAATGCAATTTTATTTGTAATTGTTTTGTGTCTGATGCAGATCCAGTTGTTTGGCTGAACAACTGCTACATTTGTTGCCATATATTTATCATTATGATTTTTAATTTCGATACATTCTTTCTGTAGTGTATGATAAGTTTAACAATAGTTAAGTGAGTTTGACACACTGCTCGGTGTGTAAATAATAACCTAAGCAATATTTGTGGGTGACAGGGTGAAAAGATGAAATACAATGGGATGCACACTACTTTCTGCACTTCAAATTTATTCTTTATATTGTAATATAACTATAATGGGAGACTCCGTTGGGGGCGTCAAAAGTCAAACGCGTGCGTCATGGCCGTAGCGTTTGTACAGTGCACTATGTATATCTATGGAATAATCGATGGTAACTCATGGCGTCACTAACGCCCGCGTCTGACACTTGATGCAACTATCTGATATCTGCCTTTAGGGACACTAAAATAGAATGAAATAGGATGTAGATATACACGGCGAGTTGGACACATTGTATATAATAGAGATGGATGCTATTAACATAGTGTGGTCGTTAGATTCCTTCAGTATGAAATTTATAAAAAAAATATATTGTAACTGTAACATTTAACGCAAGCCTTTAGCGATTTCGAAGTAGCAAGCAATTATAACGCGAGTGATCTATTTCAAAATATAGACTAACTTTAATATAAGTTTGAACAATATTATCCATGGTTTAAATAAATTATGGGTTGCAGTTGTAAGTAGTTGTTTAAGAACCAAGTTTAAAGTTAGTCTATGGTTTAATAAAGTCGATGCAGTTTATCTGGTGCGCCTATACATTGATACGCGACATTAATATATCGATATAATGGTTGGTCAATGTCGATAGTTCGCCATAGGCGTCGTATTACAACATACTCGTGATTACATATGTACACCACATTTGTAACATATATTCCTATAATATGATTTTTAATTAGATGCTAGTCAAATGAATTAATATGCATTAATGATTGATTTTAATGAAATTATGTAATTTAAAATGTGTAATGTAATAGGATTTGAACAGTATTATAGGTTAGTTGTTTGTTTCTTGATGAAATCTATCTATTGTGATATGTTTTTGAAATGTTCGCATAACATAGTTGTATCTGAGCGAATACATTAAACTTCTTTTCGATGGCTTATGTAATTTATTTGTGTACTTAGATTTTGTGTAGCATTATATAATATTTTTCCAGTGTCATATATAGTATGGGCTAAATAAAGATATATAAACCTATTTGCACGATAGAAGAGCACTTGTCGTTACATTAATAATTATTAGAATCGCCAAGTGAATAACTAGCAGTTAGCACTAAGAGGAAGCTGGACCTAATTCATGCATTTTTTAAACATTCAATTTGAAGGCCAAAGTAGTTGGGGATAATTCTACATTCCGGTATGCCAAATTAGTTATTAATGATGGTAATTTAATGCATTTAACAGATTAATTTTATTTTTGTGCACATACATAACTATTAGCCTTACACAATATTACTATATTTTAATAAGCTTTAGAAGCAAATAGCTGTATCTGCATCAGACATTTTGTTACATACCTCTCTTAGATAATATTTTTATTGTGAAACCTACATTATGTGTAGTAAATTGTTTATTTAATCAATCTGTTGTTTTATTCTTTATCTCTATTATTATAAAAGCTAGTGAACATTTTTTTTATTTGATTGAATGACGAAACGAGCAAGGCGCTCGCCTTATGGTAAGCGCTACACCTGCCCAAAACAGAAACAGCACCATACAGAACTTTGAATTACAGAGTACTGCATGGTACTGAACTGCGCTCGTCACCGCGTGACATAAGGTGTTAAGTCTCATAATGCTCAGTAATGTCCATATGTTCAACAACATATATTTTCCAAAATATTTTAATGTGTTAAGTTGGTTCATATTTACATAGTATGGCATAGACCAGTCTAAAGGTATGTTTCGACTAAAGCAATGTGCAGGGTTAGACCAATCAGATTGTTTGAAATGAATTTGCGCAAGAGTGGCGTCACTTAATTTCAATGAAAACATAGTGAACACTCTTCACTTCATGGCTTCAATCCGATTCAGTTAAAACACAGTGTGTGGTATGCGCAAAGACATTATAATTAATAGTATATGTAAGTACCAAAAAATTTTCTAAAATAACCCGAAATAGATGCGTCGCTTTCTGTAATTTAACCATACGATCTCAACGCTTAAATATTTTTCATATTTTGTGGAATTCTAACAGGTATCATTTTTTGACATTTCTGATATCATAAACATTTTTTGTGATTTATTTTAAGCAGGTACCTACATACATATTGAATTAAATTTTAAAAAAATGAATATGGATTTTGATATAGTATGAATTTTATAAACAATTGAATAGTGTAAATAGTATCTTATGCATGAAATTGGACGTATTTTTTTCTCCGCTGGCAACCCTAGGTCCAACAGCTGATTTTCGCAGTCCTTGATTGATAAATGTTTATTTATTATTTTTAACAACTAAATATCGCAGATTGTGATTAAAGTTAAGTGTGTTATTATTGTTAAATCGTAAACATAGTAAGTAATAGTTATTGTACGAAATACAGACCTAAAGTGCTCACCGTAAAGTAGGTAGGTAGATATTTGACACACGTTAGATTTTGGAAATTATTGTTCGTATTTGGAAGTTTTAAAGCAGTAATAATACTATTTGGGTAAGTTATTACTTTCTTTTGCCTGTTTCCCCTGTTTTTCCAGTAAAAGCAGAGGTAAGTAGGTCCTCAAAACTTTGTATATCGTGCGGTTACCCAAGTACGAAGCTGTCAATCTTTTCCCTGGCACTTTGAATAACACCACTTCTAGTCTTAGGGGTTGGCTTTAGTATCCGGGTGCAGGATTTTGCTGATAATTTTTATAGTAAACGTTAGACACTAGTCCGTATTAACAAATGCTAGCAGTTTATTATGCGGAAATGCATAGTTTTTGTGAAATTAATTTTTAAAGTTTTGTAGGTTATTACAGTTGTAAACACACTAATTAGAAAGAGACAAATATCATTGAACGTGGAACGCGACTAATTCTGTCTCTTTCTGACAAGTAGTTATATAAAAACGAAATGCTTAATATGTTGTGCTCGCGTTACTGGAACGTTTTTTTTCTTTACAATACTACTATAATTATTATTTTCCTATTCACAACTACCTACTTTCGTTGTTGTTGAGTGCCGGCTGTGTTTTTATTGTGATCTTATTATCTCCCATTCGACCTGCTTACCTTATTGATATTGGTGGTGATTATTTTTTTCTTAACCATCCAGAAGTAGGAACCTCACAAACCGAGGCTTATGCACGCGTGAGCGAGCGAAGCGAGCTCGGGATCTGGAGCACCCCGACTCGGACAAATTAGGTTAGAAGGGGATGGCAGGGTCAGTGAGCGAGCGAAGCGAGCGAGCAGACCCTGCCATCCCCTTCGTGGTTATTTTTTTTTAAACCACCCAAAAAGTAGTAGCCCCGGCAACTACGCCTTGTTGTTATTACTTGCTTCATAAGCAATATTTGTTACAGTTTTTTTTTAACATTGAATATAAAGTGAACTGTGACTTTCCTCCTTCTCCCTATGAAAAATAACCCGTGACCACATCGAAAATATCAATATGTGCTAAAATATTGTAAGCAGAAACCTGGAATTTAAAAAAATCATATCTCCTAAACTATTGGTTTCCGCACCTCCCCCCTTTCAGGGGGGGTTATACCCCCCCCCCCTCAACCCCCTCCCGCCCCTCCCGCACTATTTCGCTTGCAACCGGATACTAAAGCAACCCCAGTCTTAGTTTTACATTAAACTCAGACACTAGAAAAACCGCCGCGAAATGATGACACGTAGAGGCTTAGCTCGCCAGGAGGAGTCCAAACTCCAAGTGGCACTGCAAGAATTAAAGATTGCAAGGGAGAGGTGCGATTTGCTGAATCGTGAGAGGGATGATAACGAAAAGGAGCTGTTGGAAATCCTAGATAAAAATGTATTTTTGAAAAACGAGTTAACAGCATTACATACTCAGCTGTTAACTTTAACTGATGAGCGGGACTATTTAAAAGATATTGTAGATGGGTTTGTTAAATGTAGCGAAGAATATGAGACGGCCTTAAACACCATCACAGGACTGCAATGTGAACTACGAGAAGCTCATCATCACATATCGCAGCTGGAAGAGGTCTCCCGTGCTCAAAGTGAACAAAAAACCCAGAACCTATTTGATGAACTTGTGCATGAGTCCCCCGCTCTTGTTTCTGTTGCCCCTAGCAATACCTCCCCTTTAATAGTAGACCTTACGAATGAGGATTCAATCAACTCAACCTCTGGAGGGAGAATTGCTGGGGCCAGTAGAAACAAACTTAAGAAATATATTAGGATAAATAGGTACATAAATAAGACAGAAAAATTAATTCATAAACAAAAAGTATTTAATAAATGTGTTAATAATACAAAAGAAAAATTAGATTTAACGGAGCAATTAGATATCTATGCCTTACAACTAGAACAAAATAGGAATAAGTATGAAGCAGACACACAAGTACTGAACTTGGAGATCTCCAATTTACACACCTCCCTGCAATTAATGACCAGCAGGTATGAAAACGCTCAAAAAGAAATTGAGGATCACACAACAGCTATGACAGAATTAATTGAGTTAAGTAAATATAATGCTGATAGGTTTGATTCCTTGCAGAACCATACAACTATATGTTCTTGTACATGTCTCAGCGACTCACAGCTGGTGGGTGAACCCTCATTGCAAACACCACCCAAGTCAATGCTTTGTGATAGCTTACATACAAGTAACCGTTCCAACAGCTCCCACGTTCATATGAAAACCAAACAAACCTCTCATGATGTTATCATTTACTGCGATGAGATAGGCAAGGACATGGGTCAATTGCTTGCTATGGACCTGGGAAAGTTAGTATTTAATAACTGTATGCCTAATGCCTCATATCAGAATATAGTAAAGAGCATTTGCAACAATCAATTCTCACCTGACACAAAATTAGTGTTATTTTTAGGAAACAGGGGCAATGTAAACAAAAAGCAGCTAGTGCAATGTTTTGACAAATTGCATGCGTTATCAGTGAAAGAAATTGTAATGTTTACATTTCCTTATAGTAAAAGTTTGCCAGCGGAAGAAAATAATTTAAGATACAACCTTAATTTGACAATGCACACTATCTCGTGCAATAATAATAAAATTCATGTAATAGACACTAACAATTATGTTAGTAAAAAATATTTTTTGACAAGAGATAAATATTATCTGCCTTTATATTATAAGAGACAGATAGCTAATGCGCTATCTTATTATTTTATTATATCAGCCAAGAATTTGGCTAACAGACTTGCTTTTATTGAGCAGAATAAAAATGACTTAGATTATAGTAATCTGAAAAATTTGACATGTAATAATTTAAATTAAACCATAGGACAATAGAGACAACCTCTTGCTTTGATAATGGTACTGATACACAATTTAGTTTAATCAATAAATGTAAGAACATCAAATTAGTACATCAAAATATTCAGGGGATCTCCAGTAAAAACCTTGAAATTGAATTGTTTATGAACTGTAATAACATTGACATTTTATGCATTACAGAACACTGGCTTAAAAGCCATCAGTTATTATTCAATTTCAATAATCATATGTTGGGTAGTTCGTTCTGCAGAGAAAATGCCATTCACGGTGGTTCATTAATATTAATTAACAAACAATTTACATTTAAAGAACGGAAAGATATTGTGAGCCTCTCTGTTGAGCGGATAATTGAGATAGCCTGTTTGGAGTTAGAGCGGCTTGTTGTATTGAGTGTATACAGACCACCATTGGCATTATATGATTCTTTTGAAAATGTCATGAATGAAGTGTTAGCAAAGATTTGTAAACTAAATAAAAATGTTATTGTATGTGGTGACTTTAATGTTAACTTGTTAGAAGAATCTTCCATGTGTCTTAGAATAAAAAATTTGTTTAACTCCTATAATCTTGAAAATATTTTCTTGGAGCCAACTAGGATAACTGCCACATCAGCAACATGTCTAGACAATATATTTACTAACATTGTTCCAAATATTAAACAAATTATTAATCAACTAGACTCGGATCATTGTGGACAGTTAATTACATTTCGGAAAGAAAGTAAAAATATGGCAAAAAATGTTATAACTGTGGTACCTAAAACTACAGGTCGCTTGGAGATCTTCAAAAGTAAACTCTTAAGTAAATTACCCTCTTTATTGTACAGTGGCAATCCTAACCAGCTGTACAATTCCTTTTTTGAAATGTATTGTGCAGAGTTTAATTCTATTTTTATCCCCAAGAAGATCTCTGTTAAAGGAACTACAACATTCAGTGAATGGGCTACTATTGGTATATGTAAAAGTAGAAAAAGGCTTTATGACTTGTATGAGGAGAGACACTATAATAAGAGTGATGCCTTTTGTCAGTATGTAAAAAAATACTCTAAATTATTTAAAAAGATTTGTCATGTAGCAAAGTGTAATTATATAAGTTCTAAAATAAAAAATAGTAGTAATAAAATTAAAACGACTTGGGACTTAATCAATAAGGAGACTGGAAAAGTTAAACATCAAACGAGGGACTATAGCCTTGCTATTGAAAATAAGACTATCACATCAGATTCTGAAGTAGCTACTGCTTTTGAAAAATTCTTTACTGACATTCCAATCTCTACCACAAAATCTTTAAATTCGTCCCCTACTATTGCTGAATCACTATTGAAAGAGAATATAGATTGTTGTAATAATATATTTAAATTTCATTATATTAATGACATAACTATTATAAAAACATTTAATACCCTTAATGTTAAAAGAACAGCCGATCTTTGGGGTAACTCGGTTGAGCTTACAAAATCTATAATTACCATAGTAGCACCTGAACTAGCCATAATCTATTATATAAAAATAAGTCGGGTTTTCCTTCCTGACGATATAACTCCAGAACGCACGAACCGATTTCCACGGTTTTGCATTCGTTGGAAAGGTCTCGGGCTTCGTGAGGTTTATAGCAACGAAAATCTAGGAAAAATTTCAATAGAAAAGCGGGAAAATAGGGAAAATCATTTTTTAAATACAGCGCCATCTCTGATACATAGCATGTACTACAAACCAATATTTTAAGTAGATGGCGTCGGTGCGTGACACATTGCTGACAGATGGCGCCACTGTTAGGCTACTTTTATCCCGGAAAATACAGATCACGCGGGCGGAGCCGCGCGGGACAGCTAGTTTTTAATAAATGTATCGACTGTGGCGTATTTCCTGATTTAATGAAAAGTAGTAAAATTATACCGTTGTTTAAATCGGGTAGCACATCCGACCCCACTAACTTTAGACCAATTTCAGTGCTACCCACGTTTAGTAAAATATTTGAAAAATTACTACTTGATCAAATGCAAACTCACTTTAGCATGAATAATTTGTTAAGCAAGAAACAATTTGGTTTCACAAGGGGTCGTTCAACCACCGATGCCGGGGTTGAACTTTTAGAAAATATTTTTAATGCCTGGGACGTTTTTCACGACGCATTAGGCATTTTTTGTGACCTATCAAAAGCATTCGATTGTGTTTCTCATGATACATTGGTCAGGAAGTTACATCACTATGGAATTAGGAATACTGCTCTGGATCTTGTTATTTCTTATTTGGATAATAGGATTCAGAAAGTTGATATAAATGGCCAGAGATCCTTGGGATCTGTAGTGACTATGGGTGTTCCGCAGGGTTCCATACTTGGCCCATTTCTATTTCTCGTTTATATAAATGATTTACCTCATGTTATTAATGACAATCAACAGATAGTGTTATTTGCAGATGATACTTCACTTTTATTTAAACTCAAACGACAGCAACCTGTTACTGACGATGTAAATAATACTCTCTTAAAAGTAGTGAACTGGTTTAATGTTAATAATTTACTTTTAAACGAGAAAAAAACTAAATGCGTTAGATTTTTGACACCTAACGTTAGAACTATTAAGACCTGCGTTAGTTTAAATGGAGAAGAATTGGATCTTGTGGACACTACCAAGTTCTTGGGTATAACTTTAGACTCTAAGCTTCAATGGGGACCACATATAAACCAGTTGTCGAAAAAGCTCACCTCTGCAGCTTACGCAGTCTACAAAATTCGCCAGCTAACTGATGTAGAAACAGCGCGATTAGTTTATTTTAGTTATTTTCATAGTGTTATGTCGTACGGCATTTTATTATGGGGAAATGCTGCCGACATTCAAACTATTTTTGTGCTGCAGAAAAGAGCTATTCGATCTATTTACAATCTCAAACGTGGGCAATCTCTTAAGAATTTATTCAAAGAAATAAATATTTTGACTGTCGCTTCTCAATACATATATGAAAACCTAATGTATGTAAAAAAACATATTAATGTTTTTACAAAAACCAGCGACATTCATATGTTAAATACTAGAAATAAGAATAAACTGATATTGCCCAAGACCAGACTTCAAAAGATTAGTAATTCATTCAAATGTCAAAGTATACGTTTCTACAACAAAATTCCTAGCCATATTCAACAATTAAGTCTAAATAACTTTAAATTATTTATTAAACAGAACCTTTGCCAAAAAGGTTACTATAATGTTAAAGATTATTTGGAAGACAAAACGGCTTGGAATTGAGCCGCTCACTCCATACAAAATATGGCTGTCCATGGTCCTCTGGTAAATTATTATACTTGACTGCTCTATTGGCGCATTTTTAGTATTTAAGATACATAATATGTAAAGTTGACATTTTTAATATTTTTTAAGAAAAATATTAAATTTATATTTGTTAATTTTCATTTTTTAATTTGTGAGTGCGAGTGCCATGTATGTTGGTTATACTCAGGACTATTTCTAATAGTCAATCCAGGAATTCCTGTACATTGTACTCGCACAGTTCTGGAAAATCAATGTCTGGACATTAAAAGAGGCCATAACCCATGAGTTTGTTTCGGCATTTCTTCTCATGGCTAGCCACGAAATGCCGAAAAAAGATAAATAAATGTAATCTAATTTTAGTATAAAATTATTGACATGTAAAAGTGATATTTATGATCCAATTTACAGAATAAATGATTTGAATTTGAACATAAGACTTAGATAACGTTATATATTATGTCAGGGCAAAAATTATCCATGCTGTTGGATGTATTTTATAAGGTGGTAGGTCTCTCGTATGCGATTGGCCTTCTGGGTTGGTATCACCGCTTTATTCATTTCTGCCGCCAAGCAGCTGTTGTGTTTCGGTTTGAAGGACATAAAGAATTGTACGGAATTAAAAAATTGTAATCTAGATCTTTCCATGGTATGCGACACTGAAACCGTAGACTATTAACCGACAGTAGTAAATGAGGTGGAATATGACGGCTTAAAAAATACATAGAGTACGTCAAAATCGATGAACTGACCGAATTGACAGAAATGTCATTGTCAATCTTTGTAGATAATGGTACCCATATGCATTTACAAAATGATCAACGACATAATATTTTATTTATCTATATTTTTATGCATTTCACTCGGCGGTTATTACAAGAAAATAGAAGACATAGACATGAAACGCAACTATGGAGCCGGCTTAGGAATATTGGTTGCTTGTTTAATATGTGGCCATTATATTTATCATACTATTTTGATGGTATGGGGAAACATAATCATTATTAAATGTTGTGATAAACGGTAAATAATATCTCTGTTTTAATATTTATTATTTGCATACATTAGGATATATCGTGTGTCTAGGGATTGCAATCCGGCGTCATTTTCAATCCGGCCGGATCCGACCGGATTTCCACTAATCCGGCCGGATCCGACCGGATCCGGCCGGATTGATCAAGTTAGGGTGATTTTCGCTTTTCGGTTCAAAATGAACTGTTAGTAAGTTAATCAAGTGTTATTGTGCTTAATATAGGTAGTTTATAAAAAATAAAACACATAAAAAAATTATTTCCAATCTAATGTTAAGATTAGACAACGAGCAAACAAATAAAATTTAGTAGTGTAGGTAACTAGTAAAATTTTTACGATAAAACAAGTAGCTCAATTTTCATAGATTTCACTTTCACATATAGATCAATTATTTTAGTAAGTAAAATTATAAAATCGAATATAATTAACCTTACGTAATTTATTGAGATGAGATCACAATAATTAATAAAGTATTTGAGAATGCTAACTATTGCAACAAACAAGTCTTATATTTATGACAGGCACCATCATGATTTGATGAATCTTTGTAATGAATGGCACAATTATCACAATAATGAGTTTGTCTTATAATTTCAACTTTTTAGTTTAATCAACTTACGAAAAATAATTATTTCAGTAGAATTTTAAGTAATAATTGTCTTAGTATTCATTATACATAGAAAATCAATGTTGATTTTGAAAAAAGGATCGGAGAAAACAAATATTGTTAATTGTGTCATCTGCTAGTCGACTTTTAATAGAGCTGCAAATATAGCCTGCGGCCAAAAAGGCCCTTTCAGTTTCTACACTTGTCGGCTTTATTGTCAGCAAATAGTCATAAATAGCGGACAAGTATTCTCTTCGAACTCCGTCAAAACTTCGTGACCTTTCAAATGTAGTCATTTACTTTTTTAGTACTTTATGAAAATCTTTCTCTTGTTTAGTATGTTATACACATGGTTTCTTGCTGGGTTTGTAATTGTAATTCTTCCTGTAATGTCAAATATTTATTTAGTGAGGGTGAATCTAAGTTCTCTTCTACTATTTCTTCCAAATTTTTCTTTAGAGTTATCATCTTGAACAACTCTTTCCAAGATTTTTGTCATTTCTGATCGTATGACTTTTTTCTTTGGCATAGTAAAGTACCTAATAATGCGACAACTCTATTTAAATATCTAAAAATTGTAGCACCGGATCCGGTCGCCGGATCCGGTATATTGGTACCGGATCCGGTGGACGTAAAATGATGCCGGATCCGCCGGATTACCGGATCCGGTTTTCCGGATTGCAATCCCTACGTGTGTCGTTGTGTACCATATGTGCTGGCTTCCTAAGCTCCAACTCATTCCTGTAAAATTAAGGTATTATTCCAAACTTGTCGGTAAACCACAGCATCAACAAATGACAGCAGGTCAGAAGTGACGCGAACCGCCAGCACCCAATTAAGAAACCTTTCCATATCGAAAGACCACTTCCAAGCAACGGAAACTTAACGATGTGTTGCCACCACCGCGGAAACAACACGACCAAAGGCCAGTGGCGTAACTTGCACCCATGAGATCTATGGCAAATTTGTTTGATGGGGCCCCTCCTTTGACTAATGTAGTTTCAATGGAAATTTAGCAATAGATCAAATTTAAAACTCTTTTGTACTTGAACTGGCTGTATGCCTTTGCTCTTAGGCCAGGAAAATTTTAGGATAAATTTTAAGTATGTACTTTTAAAAAAATATTAGTTATACAATTTTTTTATAAAATGTTAGGCTAATTCTGAGCTAGTGGCCTCTCGCGCAGGGGAATCACTCGAGCCGGGGGGCCATGGCGTTTTGCCAGCCCTGCCACCCTATAGTCACGCCACTGACTATAGCAGTACTGACGCCTGCGGTGAGCCGCCAAGGCAGTGCTGTTGCAGTCCGCCGAGCATAGAATCTGACCTTTAAAACAATTACATTTATTATAACTTTCCGAGTTTTTGGAACAATCGATTCTCTTAATATTTTAGAAGCTATCAACACTTTTATTATCTGCTTATCCTTTCAGCTATGTTCATCAAATAAGTATGGCATACACTTGGACATACCTCCTGTATCTTCATTTCAATGCATCAAGCACGGTTTACGTGACCTGGGTATACCAGACAATGGCTCTGCGTTTAGTAGGATTGGCGACAGAAATGTATATATCTGGCAAACCTAAAACTGAAGCAAAAACGATGTCTTCGGTTAAAATTAACACTGATAAAGAAAATAATGTCGATCCAACGGCAGTTGATATAATTTCGTATGCGTATTTCTTTATAGGATTTCATAAAGGTGATGATTCTCAGCTATTTTTGAAATTAGTTATTTTCGAAAATCGTGCGGTTCTTTTCTTGTACAATAATCAATAAAATTTTCTATAACAAAGATCATTGGAAGCGTAAATATAATCAAGTAATTATTAGGTATCTAATCGTTATTGCATCTTTGCCAGGTCCGTATTACAGGTGGAAAATTTTCAATGATCATTTCAAAACACCATTCGGGGTTTTGGGTGACTGCAGGATAATAACGGAACAGAAACTGAAAAAGGCATTTATTTGTGCTATAGGGTATTGGCTGTTGCGAGTAAAATATTCCCCACAGGTAACGAAATTATTTCTATCACTTGTCGATTTTTATTAGCCGACAATTTCAATTCAAAATACAGCTTTTAATTAAACATATATGGATGTCGAATCTGCCTAACTGAAGTCAGTTGCCGATGTACTCCTTCAGTTCCGGTTAGTCTTTTTGCATCCCCCCTAGCAAAGAATAAGTACTAGGCACCTTTAACTATTACGTCCTGTAATGAGATGAATGAGATCATTGAATCACCGCATTTACTTTTATGCATGAATTTTGTTGAATGATTTATTAAACATCTATTTTTTTTACTCTTGGGATGAACTGAAGGGGTCCCTGCTATTGGGATACTGGCGACCCCTGCAGTATCTCATCTTAGGGCCAAAGGGGAGGGGAAGGATAAAAGGATGAGAAAGGTATAAGATCATGGGGCAATCACCCTGGGGAGAACCGGATATACGCTGGCTGACCCTGGAACGCGACCCACACAAGGTGGATCACTATGGCAGGGTTTAACACCAGTATACGGTGGCCGTTATCCGGTCGGATACAAGTATCCTCCCACCAGCATTAAGTACCTATCTATTGACTACATAAAATTATTTTTTAACAATTGTTTTTGCCTATAGATTTACTATGACAGTGAATTCTATAGCCAACACGGGACAGACTTCAGATACTTGTACAATATACCTCAGCTGATAATATACTTCCTGCACTGTCAGTTCGTCATGATGCTATGCACCAGTGTGGCAACGGAAACTAGTTTTGGAGTTTATCCCGCTAAATGTATACCATTACCAGGGTTCGGGCCTTCAGTGCATTTCAGTCTGCTGAAATTGGCGTAAGTATTTTGGATTTTAAGCTACTACCGCACTTATAAACTTCTTATGCCTTTCATGCATATTTGCCAATACTTTTAAGGAAGGTACATACTGGCGATAATAAAAAATGGAGAAAATATTTAAAAAATGCAGAAAAAATTAAAAAATAAAAGGGCGTAATCGCTATGCTATGCCCATTTTTTTATTGTGCTATGGATTGCTATGCAAACTAGGTATGCATATTGGCAATTAATGAACGGCACTGAGACGTGGCCTCTAAATATGGGCCGTATAAGACAGCTCACAGTCACTCAGCGAGCTATGGAGAGAGCTATGCTCGGTGTTTCTCTGCGTGATCAAATCAGAAATGAGGAGATCCGTAGAAGAACGAAAGTCACCGACATAGCTCAGCGGACTAGCAAGCTCAAGTGGCAGTGGGCAGGCCACATAGCTCGCAGAACCGATAACCGATGGGACAGAAAGGTTCTGGAATGGAGGCCACGTACTGGCAAGCGCAGCGTTGGACGTCCACCTACAAGGTGTTCAGACGACCTGATAAAGATCGCAGGAAGTCGCTGGATGGAGGCCGCTTCCAACAGGTCGGTCTGGAAATCTTTGGGAGAGGCCTATGTTCAGCAGTGGACGTCTTGTGGCTGATGATGATGATGATGAATATTATTATTGTTGTTACATTAATACCTAATGTTTATTTATTGAAGAGTTAATAAATTGTTGGCTTGAAAGAATGAAATTGTTTAATCATGTGGGAAATTAAAGTAGCGCATATTAAAACCTCTACTTTCAGTGCCATAACACCAGATATAGCGATGCAACAAGAATATAACTTCTCGATGTTAAAATGCTACGATAACGAAAAGTTATTGATTGGTCCCAGAATGAAGGATACTATGAGGAGTTGGGACATGCCTACACGTTATTGGTTTTGGGCAAATGTTTATAAGAACATGATTAAATCCAACCATGAAGTTAGGTATAGCGTTTTTTTAACTATCTAGGTTGACATGTTATTTATAAAATCGCTGCTTTCTTAAAGAGCTGCCAAGTTCCAGTCGTCTTAGCTTCCCCAGATTTTTTCCCCATTCCCCATATTGTGATCCTTTCTATACCAGCGAAAACGTTTTTCTCACAATAAAAAACACTTACCTATCATATAATGTCCGGTGTTTTGACATCCTTATCCGGCGTCATTCACAAGGTAATTTGCCATATCGGGCAACCGAGCAATTCATGAATACCGAGCAATTAATTAAACATTGTAAATAGGTCACGATAAGTACATCGTTGATTAGTTTTAATTGGTATTTGGTACAGGAGCGCGCTGTCCTTTCTGGCATGGACAGTATGGGTCGGCCCATCCCTACAGCAAATTATTATGTCTTCTACTTTATGGGTGTATATTCACCTCGAAGCGGAATATGCTGATCTGTACGACACTGTCGGCGCGGTAGGTACTTATTTCATAATTAACTATAGTTGTTACAGGTGCAATATAAATAATCATGCAAGAAAATAATATAGACTCCAGTAAAGTGCACATACTTCAGATTATTTAGTGCTCTTATTTGCTATGTGCCAAAGTAAACCTAGTGCCCTCTAAACCCATAGCTACATATATATAAACTCATACCTTTATCCCCGAACGGGTAGGCAAAGGTGTAATTAGTGCTGCACCTATGTTTCGCCAAGCTTATTTTCGTCCCATGGTGTGATAGAGGGCAAGTCTCTCGCCATACCGGGCACAAATTCTAATCCCGGGTAATACGTGTAATTTTTTAATTGAAATCTCGAATAAATTGTGATCGGCCGATCTGTGAATTCAACACAGGGCATCACGGTTCTGCTTAATACACTGCCACTAGACCATCATCGTAGCGGTGTAACTTGAAAGGTGGAATGTGGTGCGAGCTCATTTTCACTCATGTTCGGCGTACTCTTACGCTTGGCATTTTAGATATCTTTGAATCACGCGTCACCACAACCAACAAGCAGGCAGAGCCTCGGTGTGGTGCATAGATGGCCGTGGACGTCGGCTGTGCGTAGTATAGTCTGTAAAACTACGCACCGTGCCGCGGGAACTGCAACATTTACCCACTGCTGTCTTTCGTAATATTTGTCTTTGGCAAGACTTGTAGTTTGCTTCACTATTATTCCGGATGAAATTCAGAACATTAAACTGATATATTTTATGCTTTTTTCAGTTAAAACTACCTTGGGACATTGGGTTCTCGATAATGCGATTGTTCTGCCTCATTTATTTAACCCCATGCCTAATTGTGACCGATTCTGATGTGGTACTAAGATATTATAATTCCATATTTTGGGTGTACCACATAGTTCTATTGGTTTTGACTATAGCCGCCGTGGTGATATATAAAAGCAGAGATGTTTAATTTTATGAATATTTTTTGTATTTATATAAATAAACGAAATTTGTATTGTTATTAAACTAACTAATCACATTCAACTTACGTTTGTTTTTATCACGGGCATGGAAAAGCGACTGCGCTTCACCTGATGGTAAGCGCAGTGCAGTCCAAAAACACCAGTGACTACCAACAAACGATGAGTTTATCGGTTGTCACAAGAATCATGCCGGCCTATATAGGTAAATGCTTTTTCGCACTCCGAAGAGGTAACAAGCAAATCGAGCGGCCTGCGACAGGACAGACGGTTGACCGATGCAGGCACAGGGTTACTAGGATCTACCCCTATATCCGCCCCAATTAACCATCAAGTCATGTCGCAAGCCTGATATTTAATATATTTAAATAAAAACAAAATGTTTTTAATCACAACATTTATTATAATTTAAAAAATATTTCAACAATGATCAAACAAATATATTATTAATCTAAAAAAAATAAGTCACGTACATACTTGAAGTAGTGGTGAATTTGATGAAATAAAATATAACTTATCAACTAAATGCACAATATTCAACTTAAGGCAAACCAAATCATTTTATCACAGATAAATCTAATAAAATGGAAGACATTAGTCATTGGTCAAATCTATGTTTAAATAGGTGCAGCATCTATAAAACAAATAGATGCCATTATATTAAAATAAATAAACCGTGGCTAAATCTAACATTAACACAGTAGTAATGGTACGATATTGCATGTCTATTAAGCAGATAATCGTAACATAACGCATATAGGCAAGTTTCAGATTGTCTTATGGATATAGTCCCAGTCGCCCCCACATGGATTGCCCCCAGGTGGCAATTGGGAAAAAAATTCCCAGTTGCCACCGGGTGGCGAATGGGATCTTATTGCCCCCACTTCAAATCGCTGTTCATTGCGGCGTGGATCGCCAAACCTCATTGCTGTCTGTCTTATGGCCGCAATTGACGGGGTTGGCGGTCACATTTCTAATATAGTTTTATTAGTAGATAAATAAATAATTAATTAATTATTTAATTTTAATTTGTTACGGTGAGGTTTGGCGATCCAAGCCGCAATGAACAGCGATTTGAAGTGGGGGCAATAAGATCCCATTCGCCACCCGGTGGCAACTGGGAATTTTTTTCCCAATTGCCACCTGGGGGCAATCCATGTGGGGGCGACTGGGACTATATCGTCTTATGGCTGTCATAGAGGTGTGAATCACAATATTGCTGGTGGGAGGGTACCATATAAATTTTCGTACTCGACTTAAAAGCGACCGATGTTATATGAATGTCTAATTACTAAAAGGGCACAAGTCCTCTATATTTGAAAAGTAAAAATTTTACAGGAGACAGAAAATACTAAATATTTATATAATGGAATGGAAATATATATTGATTTAATTATTTTATGTTTCTTAATTAGGTAACATGGTATTTCAACACAAAATATTTTTATATTTTTCAATATATTAAGAGAAATAACATAAAAAAAACCATGGACATGTTCCCTTTTAGTACTTAATCATATTTCAAGTGGACATATGCCCCTTTAGTACCTAATGTGAACAAGACTTCAAACATAAAAGAAAATAAATTGCATGTATTACTTTTCTTTATCACTTAAAATAATAAATTTACTTCACAGGCCGACTGTAAATGGTTTCCCAGTAGTGAATATGCTCATCAACGTTTTTAAATCTGACATTTTTTTCTTAGCTATAGGAACTGGACCTGTATACTTTTTTTGTATAGGTAGAGTAATAGGATTTATGTTTTTTTTTCGCAATTCAAATGTTGCTGACTTAAAGCCATCAATAAATTCTTTGGCTACAACACAGTGCGGAGCTTCTCCACTGAAAGTTGTAGACAATATCTTGCTGTGGCGTGTAAACTACATTTTTTTTTAATAGCATAGGCCACCTGATGGTAAGTGATCTCCACCGCCCATGTACGCCCACCACCAGAAGAATCATGGGCGTGTTGCCGACCTTAAAGGAAAGGGACAATTAGGGATTGGGAAGGGGGGGGGGGTGATTTGGGCTTCCGGATATCTCACTCACCGTACGAAACGCAGCAGCAAGCCGCTACTTTACGTCGGTTTTCCTGTGAGACAGTGGTAACGACCCCGTCGAGCCAGCCCATTCATGCTGTAGACAAAACTGTCTACAGCGTGGCTCTACCACACAAAATGACATTGACATTTTGTAGGGTGCGTTCAAAATTATTTGTTAAAAGGGCTCATGTCCATGGACAAGTGCCTGTTTAAAACTAAACAGTATTTTTGTAGGTTTGTAACTCTATGGGTAAAGATCGGACTTGAGCCATTCTGACACAAAACGGTGTAATTAGGTGTTGCCAAGCGATAAAGAATATAAAATATTTTTGCTTAGAAATGTGACATGTGCCTTTTTAGTAATTAGACATTCATATCCTATTAATTCAGGTCGCTATAAATCCCCTAGGTACGAGCACTTACATTGCCGTGCATAAAAATTCTCTGACTCCTTGTGAATTAACTAGCGCCACACTCTATTTTAAATAGTATGGGGCGTTGTGAAGGCAAACTGATTGCCTTAGAAGTAAAAGATTCGTATTATAAATATTTCGTCTAAATAAACTCTACTATGTATAAATGCCTTCTTGATAATTTTCTCTAGAATTAATAGCGCTACTTAGCCAGTATATACATTTAACTAATATTGTCTTTTTACATTGTTCTGTATTGTCACCATACAATTTACAAAAGAAATATTTAATTAAACTTTGACCGCTCTGATCTCAATAGTCGGTTCTTCTATTGTCGCCTTGTTTTGAACAAGTCTCAACTCTTTGAGTTTTGGAGGGATTTTTCCAGTCGGGTGGAGAACTAAAACAAAAATACTTGTATAAATATTATTTAAAAAATTGTAAAATTAAAATTATATCTTTGTCAGTGAGCAGTGGTCATAAACACAAACTGCCACTACATTAAAGTAAGTCATACGAGCTGGTAGGAGGGTGTGCCTGATGACTATTTGTTTTTTCCTATAACGGCGAAATGACTACACTGGACTGGATGTTAAAGGCACTGCACAGTACATCCCAAATATAATGTGGACCGTCAAGAGACATTGTGTCTATCGTGAAGAATTATGCCGACCTGAAGTTACTGGATATACAGTAGCTGAACCCGGAACACCTGTATGAGCCGTTTTTTACCATGTGTACCGTGGTTACTATCCGGTCGTGTACAAAAATATCAGGTAGGCCGTAGGTTGCCGTGATAAGATAAAAAAACACGAATCACGATGTCGGTGAACATATGATAAATATTACTAGGGTAAGTAAGCTTGAAAATTTTGTAACTCCTCAACGAATTACAGAATACATTCCGTTTTTTTTTTAAAGTTCAAGGATTAGAAAGTACTTACCCCTAGCTCTATGATATGTGTCTTTAACTATTGTCTGTAGCGTAGCAATAGTTTTTTCAAGTGTTAATTTAACATCTTTATTTGTTTTGTGATACCATGCTAAAAATAATGCAGCGAATATATCCCCTGTGCCAGTAAACGCAGCGTCCCATTTAAGTATTTCAATTGTATAGCATGCCCCTGAAATAGGTATCGCCGTTTAATGTTCAGTTTATCATTAGCTACATTAATAACTCGTTTGTCCTTGTTACTATGGCCTCATAACAGTTATCATAACTAATATTTGTAAATCATAATTCTACAATTTTAAGACAATACATCGTCATGTACATATGTATTTTAGATAAAGGTGTCGCGTAATAATAAGTATAGACAAGCCATTTGCTATTTAAATATAAAAGAAATTATAAAACAAATATTTGTGTGATCTACAAATATTTTTTTCGGGGTCTAGGTGTTGTGAGACCGAAAGTCTCTCGTAGTTCCTGATACCCACGACACAAGACTCGTATCTTACTGTGGGGTCAGGACTATGTATGTGACTGTTGGGTTTATTTATTTATTATTATTATTTTATTAGCTTTGAGAAAACACTGAGATCGCTGTCAGCCTAGCCAATGAGACAAGTCTACAAGTACATATCCAAATCGATGGAGCCATCATCTAAAATTAGAATAGAATAAGTTATCTCTATAGAACTATGGAGAGATAACCGTAAAAACCTTTTGAATGTTTTCCTATCTTTATATTCGTTCATAAATATTCATACGTCATACAATAATTTAAAATATTCGTTTCGCTTGTTATTTTTACATCATTATCTTCTCATAAATAATTATTAAATTCACCTTCAGCGCTAGCTATGCCGATCATGGTGTTCTCATCAC
This sequence comes from Amorpha juglandis, assembly GCA_949126905.1. Classification (NCBI taxonomy): domain Eukaryota; kingdom Metazoa; phylum Arthropoda; class Insecta; order Lepidoptera; family Sphingidae; genus Amorpha; species Amorpha juglandis. Next base: position 9,407,555 of record OX421379.1, on the reverse strand, counting down.
CCAATTCCGTGCTAGAAAGGGCTACAGTCTTGACGCCTTTCGCATGTAAGGCTTGGATAACTTGCATAGCTCCATTCAAGTCCTTCATGGATATTCCTGTGATCAATTCAGCTTCGAACTGATTCGGCGTAAGGATATCGGCTAGTGGAACAAGCACATCTCTGTAGACCGGCAAGATGTCTTCAGGCACGTACATTTTGCCGTTGTCGCCCATGACCGGGTCACACACTAAAACGAGGAAATATTGTTTGACGATAGAGGACGATAGAGGGTATATTGATAACGCGAGCGTGATGATTTGGTTATGCAATACAAGGCCAGTGTTATTATTATGTGTTATAAAATTATTGACCGTAATCAATTACAATAGGGATATTTGAATAGTGAAATCCAGAACATCATTGGTTTTACAGCCGAAGTACCTACACTGCGACTAGAGCAAAAGGGGAATTATTTTTTTTCCAACACAAAGAAACTTGATATACAGAGGCGGATGCCTCTATCAAGTTTATTTATTAGTTCTCTGATAATCCTAATGCTTTATGAAAATGATTTTGCATGTCAAGTTAACTGTGAGATTGCAACAATATATTTAAATACTTACAATATAATCAAATTCAAACTGGAAAAAAAGCATAGAAACATAATATCGGTAACGAATAATCAACATTTATTCCTGTTTTGATAAGAAAAGGTAATTTCATTCATAGCGGGAATGAATAATACTTATCTAAATCCATTACAAACCCATTTTCCTAATAACTGTCGCACTTAGAGACTTCAATTTACTTTAATTGACATTCAGTCATATCTTAGATTCGATTATTTCCACTCTCAGAGCCAGTTAATACTTTATGTTTCGTAACTGAGTAGATTTTTTTAGGCAACGTTACTGAGTTACAGCAACTTATTTGACGTCACAAACAAATACTCGAAACATTAATTAACGAATCCTTAAAATTAATTGATGACCGAGTACGGCAGGTAATCTCATTATACCTAATAATATAAATTATTCACCAAGCTGATTGAGAGCGGCTTTAGTAACCGTCTTAATAAAGTGCTGTGATAATTCATTATCTTTAAAACAAATGCACAATTAAGGTGCAGACTGCATCTCGGAGTGTACTGCGTGGGAGGTGGAACGGCGGCCCATGGTCAGCCACATAGAGCAAAACCTGTCCCTGCCAACAATTATATCGTCAATATTGAAGATAATAAATAAATAGAACGCAGTAGCCTCCTGCTGTGGAACTGTTATCGTCAGGAAGAAGACTGCAGAGCGGGATCGGGATAGGGCTGATCGTCTGAGGGCTACGCCCGCCGGCGCGGCGGCGCCGGGGCGATGAACATAAGTGTATGCTAGGAATATTGCGATGAGCTACTGCAGCGTTGTACAGGAGTTCCGGCGTGTTCCATTTTGACGTCCCGCAGTCTCTCTATAGTACTGATGGAGACAACCATGGGGTTTTTGGCTGGTAAAAATCCGACATACCCCATCTACTTCTCAAAGTGGGCAGGGATCTAAGGGGGGTGTCCCCATAAATAAAGGGTGCAGACTACAGATTAACGGCGCCTGAAATCGCAAGCAGCGTCACGGATGAGGCGTAGCTCCACTTAAGTCGAATGCAAACCTACTTACCTACAGGACATTTCATCAAAAACTTATTCTGAAATGTTGAAGAGTCAAGCCATGTGAATCAAAAGGCACGCGAAGCGCCGTTTATCAATACCTTAACATTATCACATACCATAAGTCAAGTTAGGGTTTTTCTGTCTCAATTTCTTGATAATCTCGGCAATCTGTTTCAAAGAATCTGGTGACCTTGAATAACCTGTGAGAAAATGTGTGTAATAATCAACATCATTTAATATTAAGCCTTCAACTAGCTCTTCCATTTCTTCATTTTTTAATACATTTCCTTTGATATGTTTGTATGCTGTGTGAGTGGAAAATTGTACTGTGTTGATGGAATCCACTTCAAAACCTAGTACCTGGAAAAGAAAATTATCTTTTTAACCAACCAACAGCATTAGTATAGCACTAATAATAGTTTAATTTGAATCAAAAGGAGCCTAACACACTTTTGTGGAGTATGAAAATATTGAGAATCATTAAAAATTAGGGTGTGATATACCCATACACTTATAGAAAAATAAACATCAATGTCTACTAATATTGACTACGTGAAACAGAATAACTAATATTATTATACAAATAATAAAGTTGTTCATCAAGGTCAACTTAAGAACTTATTTAATTTAACTTGTTTGTTCCACTCAAAGATATTATATTTTACAAAACTAAATCCGGTACTAATGGAAAGGTCAAACAACAGAAATAATTAATGTTTGATGCAATTACTTTTTTTTATTATGGCTCCATCATTGCTCGATGATTTCACCAATGTTGAGGTAGGAAAAGACACAGTTTTGTTTTTTGTAAATGTTTAAATAAGACTATTGAGCAGTGTTTGAATTCTCAGTTTTGATACATATGCATACTGATATACAACAAAACAATTTATGTTAGTGGACATAGTAAGTATTTAACTACACAAAGATTAGTTAATTTTCACATATCATGTAGAAATTAAATTCTACTTCTAATGGAAGGAACACAGACAATATTATCTAAATATTTAAATAGGTGGAATATTAATAGGCAATGGAAGCCCTGAGGAAAACATGCTTTATGGGAACCAATGCCACAATTAATGGCCGCCTCAGAAATTGAAACTGAATTTTAGTTACCCACAATACCAGTGACTGCAATATCTTTAATGTTAGTGTAAACTTTCTGATTAATGTTGTGGTTTTTCATATGTACCTTTAATTGTTTGTAGAATGGATTTTTATTTTTTTATGATATATATATAATAATATACATAATTGGCAATATATAATTGATTGTTTTTTGTATGCAATAAAATACACTAAAATTATTGTCAAACATTATTTTATTATATATTTAAAGCTAAATTATTGATTTAAAACTCAGCACCTACAAAAATGGGTACTATACGTAACTAACGTATTACTGAATAACACAGAATGTGTATTTAGTAAATGGTGTATTTAATTAGCTTCAGGAAAAAACTGTGAGGTCGGCAAAATATATTTTTTACATAAAGTAATTTTCCTTACCTGCAGCGGGAAAACGGCACTCTTATTTCCCACATACCCATGTACGACATGACTCTGAATCGAAAGAACTCTAGGGGTCGAATCGTATGACATTTTCTCCTATTTTAATATATGGTTAACTTTTGATAACACACTACTCGATAGGATTGGTGTCGAATTTTGAATGAAGACTGACGTAAGACGGCACAAGATTATAAAGACCAATTGATATTAATTCAGACTTGTATGCCACTTAGAAATAATTAACGTGTTAAGTACTATTCGTAATTTAAAAGCACGTAATGCTCCGTGACTCCTATTATCAGTTTCGCTACATTGTCAATTGCAAATTTTGATTTTTTTTCGATTAAATTTTCCCTTTTATTTGGGAAGGCAAAGGGATCAGGCCCATACAGCCTCGTCATATGTGATTATTGTGAGTATTTCAAGAACGACGAAACACGGCTGTGATCAATTTCAAGGTCTTGGAGTTTTGGTGTTAATTTCTTTCAGTACGATACTTCTGAAATAACTTTCTTTAAGCGAATCGAACGCACGAGGTCAATCAATACATTTTGTCAAGTAACCTAAATTCGCTTATTTGAATGCTTCCATAGGTACCCTATTTATTACCGTCAATATTTATTGCACAAATCCACACCAGTTTTATACAGCAAACAGTACAGTCAACCTGGGTAACTTTAGCATTCAATGTAACATTGACTCACTAACTTGTATTTGAACGTTTAATTTTTTCTCTTCTTACTGAATCTCTGTATAATAAAAATTTAGTCAATTTATGAAAGTAAAAAGTGTTTTTAAACGAAACCAGCAGTGACAATTGACATTTATCAAATACATATTTATTTCTCATCATTCAAAATTTTGGCGGTAAATAGAGTTAAAAATAAACTTGCTAAAAAGTTGTGTATAGCAGTTACTACAGAAGAACTACAGAAGGCGAGTTCAGTTTTATGTTGAAGAATCATATGTTTTTTACGATATTGATAGATTTTTTAAAAAATCTTTAATTAATCTTCGATCCGTTTCATTTTCAGACCATTTGGGGTAACATTAGCTCGGGGCGAGGACAGACAATGCGTGAAAATTTAAATTATGCAAAAAAGTTTTGAAGGGTGGAAGTGGCCATCAAAGCTTGACATATTTAATTGTCACCCCGAAATATGTTAGTTAGTCGATTTGGAGGATCTAAAATCACAAAACGAGGCGATTCTTATGCGATTGATGATCAATTTCTATACATGGTATGGGGGAATTGAGAGCCGATATTATGTTTCTTTTTTATATGTGATTGAGTTTGTTTTATTATTTTAGGCATTGCTCAATGATTACAAGTACATCAAAACCATAATGATGTACATTAAAACTATGATTAATACAATAATAACTTGATTTAAGAGGTCCATAAAATAGAAGTTGATTTCGATAAACCAGGCAGTTTAATATTGTATTAATATGGCAACCCTACGTTGCCACTAAAAAGGAGATAGTGATATAAACGAAATGTATTTTTTTTATCAATATGACAAGCTAATCTTACCGAGGAGTAAAAAAATCTACATAAATTAGAGATTTTCTTCATCAACTCCTCATACTTATTAATTTTACCCAAATGTCAGTGTAACTTTGGCTCACCAAATTTTTGGTAATTTAAGGGTCTTTTATTTATCGTTTTGATAAATAACACAGGAATTTAGATTATAAAGGTCAATATCCCACTAGAAACACTCATTTATGACAAATAACAATAAAAGTAAATCCGTACTACTATAAATTACCTCTAAAGTGAGCCAAAGTTACCCAGGTTGACTGTACTTTAAGCCAGTTTATGCATAACTGAAATAAGAGACAAGGTAGTAGGTCCCTCGAATGAGAGATGCCGTCTGGGTTGGTAACACCGCTTTGTCTATTTCTGCCGCCAAGCAACAGTATGTAAGTACTGTTTTGTTTCAGTTTGAAGATCATTGAATCCAGTTTAATTACTGAGCATTATGAGGCTCAACATCCTATATCTCGGTGTGACTAGATCGCATGCATGCTTTGTTATTCAAAGTATGGTATGATGTTGCTTCTGTTATTCTCAAGTCTTCACAAGAACGATGAAATATCAGAGTGGAAGTTTTCAAGGTCTCGTTGGAGTTTTGGTGTAAATTCCTTCCAGTAAGCTGCTTAATTCACTTATTTTAATGTTTTCATACACTCTTCATTACCATCAATGTTTATTGCACAATTCCACACTACTTTTATACAACAAACACAACTTTAAACTAATTTTTGAAATAAAATAAGTGATGAACTGGACTGTCAGAACTCCTGCCAAAATACTTGAGCGACCTACTCGTTACGTCATCAGATTAATAAGAAAAAAGTAATACCCACTAAATGGTATTGAATGAAAACTATATATAATTTTCATGTAATAATGTAAATTAAAAATGCTCATGGTTTTTACTCCCTACTGGTTGTTGCATCTTATAGATTTTTTGCTTGTTGTAGTTGGACACCCTTTTAATTAGTTCATATAATTCTCTTTTAAGATAGACGCATATTTTTCAGCGTCAATGGTCAACAGTAAAATATGTCATGTTGGTAAATTAAATAAGGTAGCCGATGTATGCAACTTGTGCTTTGCATAAGGGTATGAAAGGCTGAATAGGATAAAAATCTAGAATCCAGAGCTTGTTATGTTTACAGTGCTTGAAATATGTAACCAGTCTTATCTACTGTGCTGAAAGTATATTGGTTATTTGAAGTTATTCCAGAATATTTATTTAAACAGGACTTTTTTTATTTATTTATTAAGTTACACTTAACAGATTTTGATAATACTAATAAGTTGCTTAATATATTTAGGTATAGTTCTGAAGTCTGATCAAAATCCAATTGGAAGTGTATACAATTAATTAATTGTGTTATTTAATTAATTGCCTTAATTATATAATATCTGAAGGTATAAATACCGAGTTACACTGGCTGTGGTCATAGGACGGTTGAATAAATGAGTAAAGCCATGATTACCGCCGATGTGACTCGGTCGCAACGTCGCGTCGGGGAAGAAAAAAATAGTATTTTTACTTTCAAATACTACATAATTATGTAGCGTTTAAATAAATATAGTATGTATAAAAATTGTGAAGGTCTAAATACATTTATTTAAAGTAGTCAAATTCGCAATTTACATTATTTCAAACATTGACTGCAACATGCGCTGCAGAAGTAAAGCATGTATGTGCAAACCCGCTGTTTTTAAGTTCGCATTGTCTAAGCATGTGGCATTATCTAGCCGTGTTTTACACAAGTGCGGAACCCACACTTAGAATGGTATTCATATAACTTTATACAAATTTGCTGCTAATGAAGATATTTTTCCCCAAAGTAGATAATTTAGGTAATCATTGACTACTACTAGGTTGTTCACGAGTCATTTCATAAGCTTTCTCCAATGTGTCAGTTATAATTTTCATATCATTCTCAATACTTCGGGCCCAATTTTCAACATCTCCTATTTCTTTCAAAGCACTGCTAAAATTCTCCACTAACGCTAGCCATTGTTGTGTCTGTTTTGCAAAGTTTATTGCTCCTTGATGTAATAATTTTGCTTCAGCATCAAGTTTCTTCTGGTTTAAATAGGCTTGTGCTACACTGGAACAGAAAAAATACTTAAGCTCTCGCATAATTATTGACTGCTTGACTCTTTTTCCAGGATAAATGTATACCCTAATCACATCCAGGCACCAAATATCCAAATCCATCGAGCTGTTGAGATGCGATTAACAAACAAAGATCCAATGCACAAACTTACAAACATTTTTCCAACGGTGAAGGAATGATTTATCTTTTGAAGTGTTTTCTATCTAGTGGGGGCCACCTGAACCAAGTTGAGCAACAATGGGGTTTTTGATGTCAACTGGTGGTTTAATGAATAACAGAGGGCCAGCTATATGAAAAATGAATTTAGATGCTTTTCTGTCATCATTATGGAGGTATATTAGATAATCTTATTTAGTTTGGAAGGTACATGAAACTAACAGTTGACACCAGTTTCATTGTTTTGGCTCAACTCAGCTTGAGTGCCGCCGATAGATATAAACAGGTCACTGAATAGACAAAACTTTAGAATAACATTTCTGCAGTACTATCAAAGGTTATTTAAAATAAATTCATGATTTGAGAGGTACATTGGCCGAAGTAGGCCCAGATATAGTTTAAATTCTCTTTAGAGCTGAATAACAGAGTGCCCTAATGCTTGGAAAATTATTTTAGACGTAATCACTTATACTCTGTGGAGCCATACCCAACAAAAAGAAGAAGATTTTAGATGCCTTTTCCCTCTTTATCATGGAGGTACAGTGAACAACCTTCATTAATCATTTATCAAACCACCCATTGATACCAAATTCATTAATCTGACTTAACCCAGTTCTATTGGCCCAATATGCTGACTGCACTGTAGACATCAGGTCTGGTAGAGTCACATTACCAAGATAAAAAATTAATAATATCAACATCTTACCCAACATTAAGATGGTCTACTAATGCTTGAGTAAGATCATTCGCTGCAGCTATACATTCTTTTCTCTTTTGCTCTGAAATAATAGGCATGAATAATCAATTGACCTGAATTGAATCCTGTATCCATAAAAGCCAAAAATGTTAGTTAGATATTCATTGTTGAAGTATCAGCATTTAAATGATATGTGGCAATTATTGTTGCAGTGTAATTACTGGGCATTATGAAAATTAATATCTTCTTTTCAGGAGATGACCACAGTGCAGCACCATGCAGTGCTTTGTATTCAAAATTCTGTGTTATATTGCAACTAGTCAAGTCGCTTACTAGTAAGCAGCTTGCTCATGTCGTCAATAGATTGAATATATAAAAAAAAATTAGAAGTAACGAGAAAACAGTATCATTTTTATGGCATTCATAATTTAGCAATTTTGTGACTTGGTGAGTAATATCGATTGATAGAGGATTATATTGTAAAATGCATTTTTTTTTATTATTAATAAAATCCCTAGATTATTTTTTTTATAAATATATAAATTAAAATATGTCCTTATTTATTTATGAATCAGTTGGTGTTTACCTTGTACAACTCTTTTAGCTGCTTGCTTAGCTTGATGTTCTTTAATAAGAGATGATAACATTTTTAGATATCGAATAATTATTTAGACGTTCTTTGGATAGCAAAATACTTGTAATGAAACTTCCAGTTTTTCTAAATAAAATAGTAAAACAAGTTGTAAACACAGGCCTCATCTAATAATATGAAAGAAATGTCACTGAGTTGTCAGTTGTCATATTGACATTCCGTTAGTGCTGTTGTCGACGGGCAAAGAAAACTAAAACTTAGCCCATTATTTATAATAACAATAATGAACAAATTTTTCTAACAAGCAAGATGGTTTCTATTTCTGATATCTTTAAGTATTCCTAATAAGAAGCCTTTTTTATTTCGTTTCTACCACGTCTAGTTATTATGTTATAATACCTACCTACTATCAATATTACTTATTATTACTCAAATGTTTATGCCGACTAAGGGCCGGCGCTCATTGACGGCATGGCACGGCATGGCACGGCAGGTCATGCTGCGGCATCCCGCGGCGCGGCGTCCCGTGGCATGCCGTGGCATCCTGCTGAATGCCCAGCCACTCTCTCTCTCTCGCGCACCGCGGCAATCCGTGGAATGAAACGGCATGCCACGGGACGCCGCGGGATGCCGCGGCGCGTCGCGTCATGCCACAGCATCCCGCGGCACGTCGCGGCACTGTGGTATTGAAATAAAGTAACGTGAATTCTAAACTCGTGGCAATAAGATTCAAAATAACTTGATTAGTAATAAAATCCTTTGCCATGCCATGCCGTGCCATGCCGTCTATGAGCGCCGGCCATAACAGTCTAATTGAATTATTGTGAGTCCAAAAATAATGCAACGTTTTTTAGTGAATAAATCATATTTTTTATTCTCTACACCCATACTACGTAACCCGTTTAAGGGGGAGGGAGGTCTTCAAAATACTACGCTCAGTCACAGGAGTAAGAGGGTGGCTTAGATTTATGTCACGTAGTCAATTTCGTCCAGAGAAATTTCACGCTTTTTCGACCTATTTTGGAATATGGCGCGCAGTGTTTAGTATGTACGTACGTAGTCCTCGTTATATGCGAGAGGCACTAGGCAGTCTGGGTTGGTACCATCGTCTTGTTTATTTCTGCTGTCAAGCAGCAGTGTGGAAGCTCTGTTCTGTTTCGAATTGAATGAAATTAAATAATATTTCATGTAGTGGACAGTGGTTAACTATTGCATAGCTAACGACATACTTATTGCAACGACCGATATTTTAGTAAAATATTTGCGTTATATGTTTATCTGCTTATCCATTTGGTTACAATGTTTGGTAATAGCAGATCGTAGATCTATGACTTTTTATCATAGGCAGCCATTACACACTCAATCTAAATTGTGATCCTTGATAGTGATCATTGATCTCAATCCAGATTGACTGTGTAAGGTATTTGATTGATCGTTTTTATGCCGTAAGATCGCGAAAAACTGTAATTTCACAAGGTCATTTAATTTCCATACGTTGAATTAAAACACTTAGAAAATCCATGTGTTTTATTGGTTATTTGGCAGATTTCACTATTATGTTACGTAAATGAATAAGTACGCTATTTTATTAAATATAATATTTATAAATATATAAATATATTTATTTACGCTAATTTCGTTTATTACAATAAATTGTCGGTCGTCGGTGTTGTAGTTGTGTTGATTGTCTCGGTGACGCACTTGTAATGCATACACTGTACGACTGCTGTACTGAGGTTTTCGGGTTCGATCCCCGGGTAAGGTAAAAGTGATATTGGGGTTTTGTATCACAAAATGCTCAAGATCAGCCTGGAGTCTGGAATTGTGTCCGGTATGGTATATATGTAAATAAATAAGCTCGGCGAAATATGGCTGTAATGGTTATATGTTGTTGTTAATAGAGAAAAGTAGACATCCAAAGCAGAGTTTCAGAGCGAGTGTTTATGAATTACAAATGCCGTCAGCAGTCTATAGCAAGTAGGTAAGCACATGATTGCATTGCATTAATTATACTTCGCTAATGGAAGAGGCCAATATCGATTTTCGCTTATCGCTTACGACGCCGCCAGCTGCGAATCCGCCATTCGAAAAAGATTTTCGAACTTGTTTCAATTTAGTAGTCTAAATAATATTTTAGTATTGAATTAACGAAACTAATAGCAAGATTTAATGGCAGCTGACTGTTGGTGGATTATCATTAAAACGACAGACATATTTTTATGACCTGGTTTACATTTAAATTTCTTTATAAAGGTAATACTCAGCTTTCAAGTTGTTTTCATATGTCAATATAAATAAATCAGCGATATATCGATAGTTATTTGTGCTAAGGTCTATGGAATTTGGGACACAAAATGTTTTCTATTTTTTTTTTGATTATTAAGTCTCATTTAGATAGAGATAGTTTATAGCATGACACATACGAGATCATATTATAGAAAAAGATATCGTATGACGTTGTCCCGTAAATGACTGTTTTGTGTCATATTCTCGCCTATGTCTGAAGAATCTCTCTCTACCCTAATGTCTTCATCTAAATGGGACTTAACTAACTACTTGAGGTATGCGACAGATTCTTAAAAGTTTGTCTTATGAACAGGATTAATGGGTATATGTAGATAAATATTTTAAAAAGTCACTGTTATTTAACTTTATTAATATCTATGCTTAAAAATATCAGCTCTCTTAATACAAAGTAACATACTTAATCTAACATACATAATCCTTAAAAAAGTCTTAAAATATCACAATATTGAATATTATGCACATTTTCTTTCGTTTTGGCTAACGCTAGCGTATTTCTCTTTGAGTTTTTCGTTAAATTCCGGATCGTCCCATCCCCACAGATGGTGGGTGCCGTCGCCGGTCCTGTGTGTACGCTGCTTTATGATTTCCGGTGACACGGTTTTCAATTCGTAAGCTTGGCCTATCTAAAAGGGGTAAATAAAGAGGTCTATTGTAAATACATTCAAAATAACCTTTTCAGTAACTCGAATTGTGTATCAAAGTAAAATTGGGACTAATTAAATATCAACTATATTTTGTCTGTTAAAGAGACGCGAACATGATGATACGTTGTCTAAGGGTGTTACCACACCAATCGATCGATCGTCGATCGATGTCATCGTTCCACATCGGTCGACGTTGATCGATTGGTGTAGTAGTTTAATTGATCGACGGATACCGGTCGACTAACCAATCGATCGATTGCAGGTCGATGGCATCGGTCGACGGCATCGGTCGACGTAGATCAATTAACCCCGGCTCTATTCCATCAGTTTCTTTCGAAATGTATTCACAAGAGGACGATTTCGACGATTCGATCGACGTCGACTTATGCATTCTACCATCGATCGATGGCATCGATCGACGATCGATCGATTGGTGTGGTAACACCCTAACAATAATTGTACTAACAGGGCGCCTAAACAATTTTAGATAAAATACATTCATTCAATCACTGGACGAACCATTTCAGTTCCCACAAAATGTATAAAATAAGAATTATATAGATAATATATTCGTTTGTTTATCGAACCAAACTGACATCTATACGACAAGTGCGAGTAACGAAATGAATTTGTGAGTAAAGATTCGATACTCGAGTCAGGCGATTTACCCGTTACTCCGTGAATGGATATGGTTTGCTACAGCTAAAATATTTTACCATCAAGTTACAGGGGCAGTGCAATTTCTTTGGCTTGATAGATAAACAAATGAAACACCGTAAAGTGTTAAACATACACACACTGACTCACGTATAAAAATATTCTATTAATATAAAAACTTAGATACATACCAAAGCCATAGCGTCGATGAACATGATAGTAGGTGTGAGCATGTTATATAGAGGGTGCTCAGTGGCGCGGTAGTCCCACGGGAACGTGTGGTGGTAATTATGGAAGCCTTCAACGCAGATCAGCCACACGCCGATGTTCTCGCGAGGGTTCAGTGACCTGACGGATTTAGGATTATAAAATAGAAGTATGTACTTAATTAAAAACTCTTCACATAACGGTTTTTATATTTTGAGTGGCAGTGGTAGATAGTTTTGTCTACAGCTTGAAAGGGTGGAGTCGACGGGGTTGTTAGCACTGTATTACAGAAAACCGAGGTGAAGTGGTGAAGTGGCAGCTTGCTGTTGTTTTACGTACGGTGAGCGAGATATCCGGACGCTCGAAAGGGACGAAGCATTTATACAGGCCGGCATGATTCTGATGACCACCGATAAACTTATTGTTTTTGTGGTCGCTGGTTTTTTGGACTGCACTACGCTTACCATCAGGTGTAGTGCAGTAACTTTGCTGTGCTCGGATAAAAAAAACATTGAGGTAAATTATCGCAGCCAAATCCTATCAGGGGCCTTATTCTCAATGACCTTGTGTATTTGTATCATGCCCACCTTACGTTAACCTTGTATAATGGCAATGAATAGTGGTGTTCTCTCAACCAATGTAAAATTTTATAAACGCAAGTGTAATGTACTTGTAGGAACATTTGAAACTGGCTTAATTATGCCATTCGGTGTTGATTTCGCGAATATATACGGTCATTGCGAATAAAGCCCCTGATTTCACGTAGGTGCCGTAATGCGGGCGCGTTACTAGTTAGTTGGTGTGATCATACAGTATAAGGGCCCATATTAGATTTACGACAACAATGGAATCAATTATAGGTGAAGTAGAGCGCACAATGCATATGAGATTTTGTATGCTAAGTAATAAGAATAATGCATTTAATTACTTGATTGAATACCTGCTTGTTCCCGTGACCCTTGTAGACGTTAACATAATAGGTATTTAATGACATCGTTTTTATTTTCAAGAGGATTTCTTTTGGAACTAATTTAATTAGTAAGTCGTTTCTCAATTCGTCGGTTTGTATACTTTTTATGTAATATATGTATAGGTACTCTTTTTTTAGGGGCAATGTTTTGTCTCCGAATAAATTTTAGCCACACAGTGATTCGCGTGACAAAGCTAATAAAAAAAGTAATGAATAATATGTGAATGAATAATAATGTACGTTCTTACTTGTCATAAGATCTATATCCGAAGGTATGTGCGAAGCTATTGACGCTCCATACAACATTGATGCCGCAGGTATAACGCAGAATTGTCGGAATCAGAAATGCGTTCAACCACGTCTCGTTCCAGAAATACACTGGAATAACCGTCGGCAAAACAAAACACAGTATCGGCATCATTTTCATGTAGTGTCTGTGGAAATAAAACGGCAGGTAAAATAAACTGCCTGAAGTAAAGTACAATTATTGGAAAACGCCGCATAATGCCACTTTTGTATTGATTTATTTTCTACTATAAAATCGACTCAAAAAATTGTAAACTAAATACAAGATCAACGCCTTATCCAACCAATGTTGAGTAGGTATTGTTTTAATACAACAAGCCCACGCCTTTATCTGCGAAGGGGTAGGCAGTATTTCCAACTATTATGGTACCCCCGTTTGGCCGAGCTTATTTAAGTCACAGGATATGATAGGGAGTGGGCCCATTGCTATACTTGCCAATCCCGGGCAATTTATGCGTGAAAACTCAAACACAAGTTATGATTGGCCAACCTGGGAATTTAACTCAGGATCTCACGGTTATCAGCCTTATGGTTTAAAGTTGATAGAAATTTATCATTTAACAACCAAGTATTTTTTAGCATGCAAGTCGGTTCAAAACAGTGCCATAAGGTAAAAAGAAACTAGGGTAAAATACATTATCTTTAAAACGTGTTATTATTACATTTGGATATTATAAAAAAAAGTATAATTACAACACAATTCAATGAAATGTTTATAGACACTTTTGTTTCATTAGGTAAAGACAAAACTAGCGTCGTTCTCTCTCTTTATTTTGCAGTTACCAGTTTATGTCATAGACATTGTATACTGTCCAATAATTTTGGATGTAATAGAATAATATTACACTTAAAGTCTCACTCTTGAACCTCTCTATTTTTAATGCATTTTCCACGCCCTTGTCGCCTACCACCGCTTTGACCACATAATTAGATTTTATGAGGTGTAGAAGGAAGTTGGATCTAATTATCAGCGCTTTTCCACAAATTATTGCTAAAGCTAAAAAATCACAATCCATGAGTGAGTTTAAAAAAAACAATATCTAACATTTATGAAATAGGCGAAAGTGGTATGTCAAGACCGCGTAAACCTGTAACCTACAGTCTCTACCCACTCTTATGGGATATAGAAATGATATTATGTGTGTATGAAATAGGCGGAAGATAACATTTCGTAAATCGAAAATTACGTATAAGTTAATTAAAATGGGTACATACATAATGTATGTATTTATTATAAATAATAGAACAGGCTATGTTCTAGAATTATTTCACTATTAATAGAAATATCGTGACGATCTACACATTGGTTTAACAATACCTCAATTACATATGTCTCATGGCTGGGCATGGGCTTCCTCTACTAATAAGAAAGATTAGGCCTCAGTCTACCACGCTGGCCCAATGTGGGTTGGTAGACTTCACAAATCTCAAATTATTATAAAAGAATTCTCAGATTTGCACGTTTTCACTCTATATTGTGCATCCAAGTAAAAAGCAGCGATAAATTAGTAATGAATACACGTAGCTTCGAAAAGTGATGTGTTTTCTGGAGCTGGGTTCGAACTCGCAACTTTCCGTACCAAAGTTCTTGTAATTCAAAGTTCTGTATGGTATTGCCTGCCCAAGGCATGGCGCTTACCATCAGGCGATTTTCACGTTTCCTCCTTCAAACTAATAACTAATGCATTTTTAATATGTGAAGATGTTTCAGGATTATTAGGCACGGAATTCATTCCTCCGACACTAGACAGAGCTCAAAAAAATAACTTGTATCATATATGCTTTGAATAATACCTTTATTATTAATGGATCATATAATTCAACGTTGGGAATAATACATGAGGCAATGTACAAGCATCTTAATTTGTAATCCTGGGTTACATCCGCAGTGAACGTTCGTCAAAGGCTTAAGTTACCACGGGCGTAGTCGTTACGTACAATAACTATAGTTCTCTACATAGATACGTAAATTTGTCCCTATTCCATTCCCATTAGAAATAACTTGCAGTGAGAAATTCCTTTATAATTATTTTACGTAACTTATGTGCCTTTTGTTTAAATAACGCAGAAGACCATCGAAAAATACTTCGTACGCGAAGCTTTTGGAAAGTATTTTAAAAGTTTGGTTATGATTTTGTACAAGTTACTTGCGAATGCAAAAACAAAAATGGTGTGTGTAATTAAAAAATATTTCTTTACCTTCTATAATAGCGATGAAGATGCCAAAATTGCGAAAGTCAAAGCCATAGAACTATCTCCAGGATATTGTGTAGCAATTAGGATATATTATAGTCTTCCAATTTCAATTGTAATTAAATTAAACATTTTTCCTATAATTACATTTACGCTGCAATTCGTTTATGTGATTAAGCGTGCCATAAGATGTGCAATACACAATAAATAAAGACGCCCATTTTGCTACATGTAAATAATTTCTTGACGCATAAATCGAACCAGATTAACCCGGAACAAATATACCCTATATCAAAAATTGCTCAACCCTATCTCAGTCATGGAGATTAGTGTGTACAAGAGAGTCTATGCCTTTTTGTTAACAAGATTAAATTGGATATAATATTATTACTTACTTCCTCTGGAACATAACAACAGGGTCTGCGTAAAGGTCGGTGAGATCGATTCTTCTACCACCTTCGAGGACCTCTGAACTCTTCTTGCAGCACAGCCAACCCATATGTGAGAAGAATAAGCCACGTTCAGCGTTGTGGGGATCGGCGTCAGTGTCGGCGTATTTGTGGTGCGTGCGGTGATCGCGAGCCCATTCGAATATGCAGTCCTAGGAACATTTTTACATGACACCCTTCACATTGATATTGATGATGTTATTTTGAATTATATTCTAAAAAAGTTATGGAGTTATACTTATGTAAATGGAAGAGTCAAAATGTCAATTGTCTTCAGTACTCTACAGCATGAATAGGCCGGCTCGACCGGGTTGTTACCACAACCTCACAGATAATCAACGTAAAGTAGCAGCTTGTTTTCGTACGGGGTGTGAGATATCCGTAAGCCCGAATCCTCCTCGCCTACTTCTTAATCTATTATTTCTCCCATTCCTTTAAGATCGGGAATCCAGCCCCGATTTCGCAGGTATTATGGGTGTTTAGGACGGTGCAGATCACTTTCCATAAGGTGACCCACTTTCTCGTTTGTCGGTCTCTGCTGTAAAAAATCTTGAATAGTTAGTTAGTGAGAATAATCAGTCTTTACCGTCTTATATTAGTAGCATTTGCTTCAGAAGCGACATATATTGTCAATTGTTTTTAATGCTGTAAGGCCCCCCGCGCACTGGCAGCCTGGCTGGGCAGCCAGGCTGCGGCAGCCAGAATATTTGCGCAGCCAGTTATAGCAGCCAATCGACGACTATTCGAGATCCTTCCGTTGAGCGATATATGGACGTGGAGGAACTTGTAATAATTTTTTACCTGAAAGCCCATCGTCTGCCATAACATTAGTAATACGCGGAGAGGAGTCTTTGCTTTGAAACATCTATGAGTCCACAATCTATGAGAACCGGCCCCTATTCCTATTGCACACATGAGATGCACCGCAAACGCTGTAAGAAAATATTATTTTAGAAACTTTCAATATTATCAATTCTAATATTAGTAATGTGAAAGTATGGATTATGTTTGTGAGTTTGGATGTCTATTAATCAATCACGCCATGAAATCTTTTTAATATATTATAATATGTTATGTTGTAATATATATCGTATCATCGATTTCGCCAATTAAGATGAAATTTAGTCAGTAGTTTAGTTAGTTAGAAATTTAGGATACATTTCGGTAAAAGACATTCACGCGGGCGGAGACACGAGCAAAAGCTAGTAGAACTTTAAACCTACTTACCAAACACATTAGTCTGCCATTTTGCGGATGTAAACACTAAGTACAGTCCGTACAATGAGCTGATGTGTAAAAATAAGAACCAAAATATGTTGAACCACACAAGTTCATGTTTTTTTGGCGTCGCCCTCTTCAATACCGATACATCTTTGTCTAGTCCGAGATCCGCTGTTTGTGTGTCGGATTCAAAGACGACTCCACTGGGAATCGGGTCTACTAGTGGAGGCATATTCTGAAGAAAAAGAAAATTGATGTACTGTGCGAGCTGTAAGTCAGAGGTTAGTGGTTAATTTCAACCGTCTTAAAAAGCAGGAAATTCTCAATTTATTTGTTGAGTACCTACGTATGTTACGTGATATCTTCGCCAAATGCACAGATTTCGATGATATTTTTACATTTGCTAGGATTTATTTCAAGAGTTTCATATACATTTGGATAAGACCTGAAGACAAAAGAAAGTTGAAAAAAATCGGACAATGGATGACAGAAAACGCACCGTGAGTCGGATTTTGCAGTAGATTTTTGAATTTTGCAATGAAAATTCTATAGAATCGATGCGACACTAAGAAAGTTTAATAGAAATAAGCCATTGGTACGATTTCTTGGCAACTTGTAGTTTAAATGCAATAAAGGTGGCGCTGGTTGTTTTGTTGTGTTATAATATGATTTTTATTTGATACTTGTTTGGAACAAAAAAAATAATATTGAAAAAATTAACGGTTACTTAAATATTTAACTGAATACTTGTTATAAATCACAAATGAATTACAACTGATATAAACATTATTAAAGTAGCGGTTTGCTGCTGCGTTTCGTACGGTGAGTGAGATATCCGGAGGCGCAAATCCCCCTCCCCTTCCCAATCCCTAATTATCCCTTCCTCTAAGGTCGGCAACGCGCCCATGGTATTGTAGGCGTACATGGGTGGTAGAGATCATTTACCATCAGGTGACCCACTTGCTCGTTTACCGGCCTATGCTATAAAAAATATATAGATAGCATTTACGGGTTAACAATAGAAATTTTGGAGAGTTTTCTTATATTTATCAAGTAAAACAAATGAATTTAATATTTGTTCGGTTAACATTTTATTATTGATGATTAAGAAATTTATATTGAGGTCTGAATTTTAGAGTCAGAATATTGATTTATAGAAATACCAAGGTGCTAAACATATTGGCTCGTATTTACAACCGTAATTTTACAATTACACACATAAAATAATTACTGTTAACTTCAGAAAACTCTAAATCCGGAATTGGGAATGAACACATTTTAAACTAATTAACGTAGGGGAATTTGAGCAAAGTTCGACGCTGATAGGTCATTAACCCGTTGGCAATATGCCCACTACTTATAAAATTTTAAAGGCAATTTCGGGCCGAATTTAATAAAGGGATTTTAGTGAAATGGGGTTTCATTATGATTGTTATTCATTTAATTTTAGTTATATTGGAAAATATTTTCCCATTAAAATATATCGTTTCATATAGTTGATATTATGCAATGTACGATAATTACAATTTTGAGGGTATTTCCGAATGATATTTGTGACTCCATAGCTGATGATAATAATATAAAAAGACCTACTATGATACCTATTTGTCAACCGAATACAAAAAGAAGGAGATTCTTAATTCATCTGTATTTGAATGTAAGTTCCACGAATTTCGGATCACGTTAAATATGGTCCGATTATGATACTTTGGACTTGATAGCATTTACCTCGAGGCCGTCCTATACAACATGTTACGTCGAAGTTACTTGAAGTAAGTGGTCTTATCGAACATCATAAACACATGATTAATTAGCGAGAAATGTTGGGATGGCTAGATTTGGTAATATCCGGTACATACAACAATCACTTTCAAGTAATCGCCCCTCAAGTGAGGACCCTAAAATATGCCCATACCGTTCTTTAACACGTTGTATATGTGGTTTACATCTGATGACATGAAAATAGGAAAACCCTCAACAGATAACAGAAAACGTACTGGGATATTTGTTATAAAGTTTTTAAACTATCCTACCTCCTAATTGAAGAACCGTAATATGTTGTAGCACTTCTTTATTTAAACGTATACTGAAGACAAAATGTAGGAACTGGGATATATAAGGTAAGTTCAACAATGGAATTATAAATTTAAATGATTATACTACATCTAGATCAGTAAATTCAGGACAGGTCGGGATTACCGCGTGTTTGGTAATTCTAATTACCATTTAATTACCATTTCATTAACGCAGGTTGCTTATCATTGGAAATTATATGCAATTGTTGATCCACGTTAATTAGATTTAACTGTCAATCGTCTAACAGGTCATACAAAGCAGCATAATTCAACTTTAACACAAGGCCATTTTTGAAACAGTCTATTAAGGGCATTTAGCACATTAAAGGTACAAGTTGGAAGCGGACGACATGACGCAGCAGCAGACGACGTGTCGCAGCGACACTACTGGTTTCTATGTATTTCTATGAAATTACCTCCGTAGTCAGCGACACGAAGCTAGCGACGCGTCGTCGAGCGGCAGACGCCAGTGTCGCCCAACCGCGGATCAGTAGTACCGCTGACGACGGAGCAACGACACGTCCAGCGAGTTTCTTTTCAAAATGAATTTCAAGATTCAAACGACAATACTGTCTGAATTCTTTAATATCGCTTTCCAAATGGTTTTTAATCAATATTGAATAGGTTCCCTCACTTGTTCTGCATTTAAGCATAGGGCGTATGGCTTCTCGTCTTTTTCTGTACAAGTACAACAAAAACAAGCCATCATCGTCTTCTTCCTCTTCTAATAAAAGATATAAAAAATGCATCTTGTTTCACGGAACACTCGGTACCAACTGGATTCCATCTGCTGTTGCCGTCTGCAGTCGGGTTCGAAATCATGACTGCAGCGACAGGTCGTAACGACGTGTCGTGGCGACATGAAGCGACTACACGTCGTCTGCTGCTGCGTCATGTCGTCCGCTTCCAACTTGTACCTTAAGGGTATTTATGAATTTATTCACAATTCATTGATCTAGACTGTTTTTATTTGTATACATATAGGTAATATAAGTTTGGCGTAATAGACTCTCTCGATTGAGCTTGTGTAAATGATCCTGTGTAAATAATAGGAACTAGATAGATTAAGACCATTAGCTGCAATCCTGTCGGAGGTAGACTAATTTTAAACTTTCAACAATCATTTTAGGTCGTCTATTTAGTCTATTAAGTCGTCGTCGCTTTTCTCTTAAAACAAAGTGAGAACAAACAAGCCCTATATCTTCTGTAATATATTTTGTTTCAATAATGACACTTTTGCATTCCGATTTAATATCTTTCATTGATTTCGGTGGTCTCTCACAGGCCAAATGGAATGAACAACAGAAAATACTACAAATCAATAAATACCAAGAAGAAATAAGATACGAGTGTTGTGTCGTGGGTATCAGGAACTACGAGAGAGTCGGTCTCACCCGAAACAAATATTTGTGGATCACACAAACATTTTCTCGGCGTGGGAATCGAACCCGCGTCCTCTCGCTTCACAGCCGGCTACTCGCCCGCTGCGCCACGGAGGCTTATTGTTTGTATTATACATACTTCATAATATCAGCGCTAGTGGACAGGGAGCCCTCGGGTAGCTGATCCACTTGACTACTATCAAGCTCATTTTCCGTGAGTAGCTTCGTTTCGATGAGACGACCAACTATTCCCTATGCGAAAATTCTCTATTGTGGTAGCTAACAGAGGTAGCAAGGATAGAATATTTCGATTTGATGATACTCAAAAATTTATTATTTTATTTGTAGGACAATATGACAGTTAAATTATATAAATATTAACTAAGTAAATACAAAAAAATCAGCTGGTTAGTAATCATACCTATTGGAAGGAGGGGCTTCCAATAGGTATCGATAACGAGGTCATAAGAATGATTACTAACTGAGCTTGATAGTAGTCAAGTGGATCAGCTACCCGAGGGCTCCCTGTCCATAGCGCAAACTTTAAAATAAATGACGTTTAGTTTCCCCAGCAAGATTTTATAAAATTCTAAATTGGCGGTATTTGCTCGGCCAGTTTAAATTTCCGAGTTGAATATTGCGGATTCTGACCGCAGATTGAGTGCCACCGGTTAGAGCGAAATCCGTCGTAGCAGGTAATTTCCGACGTGGCGTCCAACTGAAATTGTCCGGCCCACGTCTGTGGTCGCCTATTAACATAACATTACCGAAATACGATATAACATTATCAGTTGAGATACCCTATGTCGTAATTGGTATCGCTGCAAGTTTTAGAAATCAGATCTACAATTACCAGCTAATGGGATCTAGATGATGATTCCGTCATGCATTCTACATGGCTTTGTCATGTAAATATTAGCATATGACCCGTGGATTAGAGTTTAAGGACTAAAATATATTTATTTTGGTTACAAGTTGACCCTATTTGTGGTGATGGCCGAAGGATATAAGTACGAAAATTTCAATAAACTATCTCAATCCGCGTTTATAGCTAGATCCCGCAAAAAAACTAACTAAACTATGTAATTTGCAGGCGTGGCATACAACCTTTACTCTTATTGCCCATTAGTAGGGACCATCTGATGATTGGGATTGATTATGGCTGTTAGACATCTACTGAAGCAGTATCAGTATTCAATAGTATCATTATTTCTAGTTTTTAAATTAAATCCATCGTAAAATATTCATGTGTGCGATCAATTACGAGAAAGTTTAATTAAGTTACGAGAAACCAT
Organism: Amorpha juglandis; assembly: GCA_949126905.1. NCBI lineage: Eukaryota > Metazoa > Arthropoda > Insecta > Lepidoptera > Sphingidae > Amorpha > Amorpha juglandis. The sequence goes on along the minus strand of OX421379.1, from coordinate 9,385,606 downwards.
ACATGAAATGAGATATTAGGTAATGTTATTATTCTCCAATATATTTATGAAATAGCAATTAGCTTTTGTAATTTATTATCCTACACAACAATTAACCTACATAATTATAAAATGACATGGCAAATAAATCGTATATTCCTTAAATAATATTTTTTATAGGACCAGTTCAGTATTTACACGATATGATTTCAATATTAAGTGAACAAATCCAATAATTTACATGAGGCGATAGTCGATACAAAAAGTCTGTCGAAGCGAGTTCTTCTGTGTACCGTAAACACATGCGAGAATGAATGGAAAATCTTCCGGTCGGGTAACTAGGGCGTGAAGTCGAGATTTTATTTGGAGGATCCTCCACAGATATCGTTTTGGTTTTTCCGGTTGACGGGTAATTTTCAACGCGTTTATGTATAAAGCGGATATGCGACAGCTTTCAGCCAAAAACGATAAAGCGATTTCGTATATTCCGTTGCTTATTTTCATAATTCGATATATTCGGATTCAACGCAACTTACGTACTTATGTATATATATACTTATGTGTACGTCAGAATAAAATGTTTGTAATCATAAATAATATTTTTCTGGGTTTTACCAAATTTACCAGGTTTATTGTTTCTATTTTGTCGAACAAAGATAAAATCTATATTACCTATAGATATACCTATTACATCATGATATTTTAAAAATACTTATTAGATGAGAAATAATAATTACTGCTTTCACTAAATGAATGGATGACCTGGTAAGCCAGTTTGCAATCGATGTTTATTAGCTGCACAAGAAAAAGGTAAACTATCTCGTGGTCTAATTAACATAAAAGGAGCGTTTATCACGTCTGCTTTATAAATGGAATTTCTAGCATATATGTTGTAGTAGACTTTTACTGAAAAAATATATAAAATATACCACCATGCAATTTAAGTAAAGAAGGTTTATCACATGTCACAAACATAATATAACAGGTATATAGATACTATATAAATAGACTATATATAGACCTAAGCTAATAATATCTGACTGCCTCGGTGGCGTAGTTGTATTGCTTACGTGTTACGACTGCTGAGCTGAGCTCTCGGGTTTGATCTCCGGTTCGGGTAAAGTGTTATTGCGTTTTTTTATCACGAAATGCTCAGTGTCAGTCCGGAGTCCGGTATGGCGTTAGGCTCGCCCCCTATCACATTATGGGACGGAAATACGCTCGGCGAAATGTGGGTGTACTAGATACACCTCTGCCTACCCCTTCGGGGATTACGGGCGTGAGTGCGTATTTATTTATTTATTCTATTCCTTCGTATGCGAGAGGCCACCTGGGTAGTCCCACTTTATTCCTTCCGAGAAGCAGCAGTGTGTAAACACTGTTGTGTTCCAGTTTTAAAGGCATTGAAGTCAGTGAAATTATTACGGGGCATTAGACTTAACATTTTATGTCTCGAATCGACAATCGCAGTTCCATGCAGTACTTTGGAATTCAAAGTTCATGTAGAGTGGCGTTGCTTCTGTTTATGGGTAGGCGTGTCGCTTACCATTAGGCGAGCGACCTACTCATTCTACATTCATTTCAAAAAATAAGTAAATGCTTCATAATTGATGCTAACGAATCTATTGTAGTTTCTGCAGTTATTAATGAAAGTTAGAACTTGGAAATAACTCCTGTGCCGCTGCAATGAGTGAGTGATACGTAGTGTATGTAGGCTGGGCATTGGGCAAGCGTGAGTGAGCCGTTAGCCTGTGAGCACACCGCACGCTTGACTTGCACGACTGTGCGCGCGTTTTGTAGAGGACCATCAACCACTTGATTACCGCCGGAGCGAGGCTGTTAGTATCACTCCACTGACCTCCGACTAATGATGCACGTCGGAATAATATGACATGTTTTATTCGGCATTCATTTAAAATAGTATGTTTAGCTGGATGCGGGCTGCTTAATACGATGATGGAGGCGCTCACTTTGGGCTAGGTCCAGAGACTGCCAATAAGCCGAGATGATAATGAGAGTCGATTTAGCGCTTGGCTTATAATGCCTCTTATTCGTAGATGAGGGCCCAGTATTGGGAAAGTATAATAGAGTGGTGATATTATTATGATAAGCCGTGATGGTTTTAAATATTCCTTTCATCAACTTTAATATATAATTAATAAGACGTTTTATAAACACTGAGAATGAGTTGCAGAAAATCATCGGCTTCCCTTCCCCCTACGTTTGCACCTAGAAAAAATGTAGACAAAAATGTTACATCGAAAATTAATACACGGTTAATAACGTCCTTCCAAAATCTATTACGTAAAATATTTTGAGAGTTCTCCAGCTCAAGTGGAGTGGTAAATGGTCGGGACGTAATTTTGACTAGAGCGGTAGCACTCGATTACCAGTATTGTGGCTTAAATGGGTTCCGATCTTGAAAAACGATTCGCTGTGGATTATAATCGAAATCCGTTTTCGGATATTCAATTTAAAATATAAAACCAATACATCATTTTCTGAGTGGTAGAGTCACGCTGTAGAACTTTTTTTTCTACAGCATGAATAGGCCGACTTGATTGACACTGGTTTACAGGTATTCGACTAAAGTATCAGCTTGCTGCTGCATTCGAGCGGTGAGTGAGATATTCGGAGCACGATCCTATTCCTTTATTTATCTCCTTCTTTTAAGGTCAACAACGCTTCTATTATTCTTTTGGTATTGTGAGCAATCATAGGCGGTGAATATCACTTACCATCAGTTGAGCCACTTGTCGGCCTATGCTGTAGAAAAATCCTTCTTTGCATTGTTTTCTTTATTATATGCTAAATCGCATGCAATTTGAACAGTCTGAACAGAATTTTATCCAATTGATCAATAAAAAATAAAACCCGCTCAATAAAACCAAGACTAAACGATTTTGTTTTATTTTGTTATTGAACAAAATAATCAAGGTATAGTTAAACTTGCCATCATTTAAGTCTTTTAAAATAAAACTCCATATTTACTTAGCAAAAATAAAACGTTAATGGTATTGTACACATACGTTTAAAAGCATTTTTATTACGTTTACGGTGGTTTTTACAGTTGCGAGTACGCTATGAATTGTAAATAAAATGTACGTATCGCCCAGACCGTCAGTTCGTAATACAAACGCATTTTAAAATTAAATTACGACTGGAATATTCATCGTGAGCGTTGTATAAGCGAGCTGTATTACGTTGCTCGATAACAAAGGGCCACCAACAAGTACGGAATCAATTTAGTACAAGAAACGGTCGATGGATATTGCGCATAGTTCTTCAACTAACTTGAATTGAAGACTCCACAACTGGTTCTTTTATTGGTTAAGATCTTTTAATGAATGGAATGAATAGATGTGGGTTTCCTATTTTCCTTTGTATTTTTGTTTGCTATAGTGAAAATTTTAAATTGGTAGTTTGGTTAGGTTCGGATAAGTAAGGCAATTACAACATTATACTATATACATATTATTATCTTGAATGACTGACCAGGCTAGAATGACCTGACTATTGTATATTCATACTTATTAAAAACAAAGATTGCTGAAGCACAATTTAGACGTAGTTACGCAAAAAGGAGTCAATCAACAGCTAGTTAAAATAGAGATACTGATTTTCTTTGGCTAAATGCATTAATTTAAGCTACTTTTATTTCACAGTTTTTCGAATAATCCCAGGTACATGAAACAAAAAATTCCGTCAATAAATTTCAATTGATACATTTGACAAAATAAAATTAATATTTTTATCGTACCTTGCTGTTGATTAGATCTTTTTTGCATAACTACGTCCAATTATTTATTATTTTATTGGAACGAAGTTCCTTACGGCAGGCTTGGAGGGGATAGGGATTTCGCTGCGTGACCGAACTGAAAAAAATGTGATAGTAAAACCGTAAGAAAAATGCGTGGAAAAAATGCGTGAAAAAATGCGTGGAAAAAATGCGTGGAAAAAATGCGTGGAATAAAAGCGTTAAATGAGACGTGGGCAGGCGCGACAGTCAATGTGTCAATTTTAATGTCAGTCATTTCTATGTAATTTTATGTTGTCAAACAAAAATAAAGAGACATATTTAAAATGAAATTCATTCAGCCAGTTATAATTGAAGTATATAAAAATACTCCTTCGATTTTTAAAAGATTACGCTAGTTCGTTATTATTTATAATTACATAAGATGATAAAAAATGCTATACAATAGCTTTACCGCGGCAGTCTCCGAGCGCCACACGTCTTTTTTGTATTTCTATTTTTCTATTCTATTTCTATGTAATTTTATGTTGTCAAACAAAAATAAAGAGACATATTTTGTTATTTTAGTTGATAATTTGAATTTTTTGCAATTTGTGTCGATTGTACATTAGCCGAAGGAACTTCGTTCCTACCTGGTGTCCCACGACACACACCAATTTTTTTATTGAATAACGAGACGAGCCAAGCGCTCGCCTGATGTTAAACGCCACGCCTGCCCATAAACAGAAGCAACACCACACAGAACTTTGAATTACAAAGCACCGCATGGCACTGAACTGCGCTCGTCACTCCGAGACATAAGATGTTAAATCTCATAATACCCAGTAATTTCACTGTCTTCAATGTCCCTCAAACTGAAACACAACAGTGCTTACATACTGTTGCTTCTTCTACTGCTCATAAAAACTCACGATAGCAGTAGATGCGTCCTGATACAAGAAAAGAAACGGGGAAAGAAAATTCTGACTACTGGAAATCCCTCACACCGCATGAAACGGACCAGCCAGCTCCGATTTTATGCCGGTTTCTGTGAAGCAAGGGCACCATCTTAGGCAAGCCGAACCATTTATACTGTATACAAAATTGTCTACAGCGTGGCTCTATCTGTAGCGTATCTGTAGCGTAGTGGGCGAGTAGCCGGCTGCGAAGCGTGAGGTCGTCAGTTCGATTCCTGCACCAAGACAAATGTGATCCACAAATATTTGTTTCGGCTCTGGGTGTTGTGTCACCGTAAGTCCCTCGTACCCATGATACAGCTTAACCAAGAATGCGGTCAGGACTATGTGCGTGACTGTTGGGTGTATTAAATGTATGTATAATGTATTCTTTACTCGTGAATAAAAACCAGTAAAAGTGTTACAAGGAAGTATAATATTTAACATAGTATAAAGTGCCTAGAAATACGTTAACTATAGCTTTAAATGCTCCGTCTGGATAGTGGTTAGTGCATTGTTGCAAGCGTCCCAAGTTTTAAACAATCAGATTATGTCTGGCTTTGTACTCGCTAATGATTTTAGTTTTGAAGCGGAGAATTTGCAGGAAATGCTTTGCACTGTATGGTTTATTATAAAGTTATGATTGCCTTGGATTCGGTGACGTTTATTCTAATATAGTTGAGAAGTGGTAAGAACAAGTACTTTATAGATCATGGCAATGCCTATTAACGGACTCACACGGTTCCATTTTACTTCATCAACTGCAAAGACATTTGTACCGTCAGAATATTTTCCATCGATTTGACAAGAAACTTACAGTTTTTGTTGATTCAAGTCTATTGTTTAACGCGATCCGTATCGTCTGAACCTGTCATTAGTTTATCGTATATAAATCATTGTTATCGCCATCCACAGATACAGAGATAGTTATAGGGGCAAAACTAACACTTAAAATTAAATCTCACACTTACTTACTTACACTGCTTGGTGACAGAAATAGACAAAGTAGTAACAAACGGCGCGGCGCGGCAGTGCGCAGCGCGCGCCTAGACCCATGCATCATTCAAGAATCGAGATGATTGTCGTAGCCTGCCTATCTGTCTCACCGCGTGGGATTTCATTAATAGTATTATTTTGATCTGATTTTATACCGAAATCTAATTTGGGTGTTTCGGCTTTATCGTATACAAAAATTAATGTTGTATACGCCATAATAATGTACGTATTCTGTTAAAAAATCAGCCGGCTATTAAACTTAAAAAAAGCACCATTCAAAAATGCCGTAGGATAGCTAAAGCCTGTTGATATATTTTGGGTACAGAACGCTATAAACTAGTCTATTTGAATACTTGAGCAAGTATACATAATCCGTTAAGGAGTTTATTCAAAAATTTAATCGTTTTTTGACAAGACTATGATAAACGAGGTCCTAAATCATTGCGTAGCCCTGATGAAACGTTTACAAAGGCCTTTTTCTATCCCTTTAGTGCCACCCCTTCTACTTACGTAATCCGCCGGCCGGAGGATTCTGTAGATTGGCTGCATAACTTTTTCAAAACAAATTTACATATTTTCCGGGTTGTTGTGATTGATCATTTTGGTGAGCCGCTGGATTGTGTTTACGGTATAATTTATCCTTAGGTTATATGCTATTCTAAACAGTTTTCTGGTTGGGAACATTTCTATTAACGCCTGGCAAAAAAGAGGTATGTTATAAGTTTTATCCTTTTCTTTCTCCGGCTCGGGTGTGTGTGTGTTAACCAAGATAAATGTTGACAGCCTCTCTCTCTCTCTTGACAGCCTCCGTGGCGCAGTGGGCGAGTAGCTGACTGTGAAACGTAAGGCCGTGGGTTCGATTCGCGCACCGAGCAAATATTTGTTTCGGGTCTGGGTGTTGTGAGACCAAAAAGTCTCTCGTAGTTTCTGATACCTCCCACACAAGACTCGTATCTTATTGCGGGGTCAGGGCTATGTGTTGTGTTTGGTATTATTTATTTAAAAATGAAACAACTTATATAATGTTCCTACATCCAATATATGAGTGCCGTGTGTTAGTCTAGTGTTTGAGATTGAAGCGCAAACTGTAAATCAGGGATGCACGGCTTGATTAAACAGACGCCTTGTTGTTTAAATTGCACATCGCTCGCCGTCTACCGCCACGATTGTTATCTTCATGTTCATTATGCCCAAAGATGCGAGCTGTTTCAATTCAGAATGTCTGTTTTGCTTCATTATGACTAGATGCTAGAATGCTCCAATTCAGAACTTTTTGCTGTATATACAGCCACACAAAAAAGAAAGTTTTTAAGAGACCCATATTTTTTTATGTAAAATGACTATAAGCTATATTTTTTCCGCATCGTTTACTATAAAAAACGTATATATCTTGTTAATGTAGTAATGTAATTAATTTGCTGAGAAATAAAACAATACAGCAAAAGCTTTCAAGTTTGATATGCTTTTGATTCTTGTAAGGGTTGAAGAAAAATACATGTTTTTTTGTGATATTAAGTCTACTTGTAGTCGAACTTTTGTTTCATAGTATTATAACTAAAAGGTGCTATATTTCATCCCTAGACCTCCGAATTTCCTAATAAAAGTCAAATAGAAAGAATAAATGTACCAGACATAAAACTTACATGGTAAATTTCACGTGCAATTGTGTTACATACTTAGACGTTTGCGTTCGACAATCGAAGGCTTTTAGGACGTAAAAATGTAAGAAAAACGGTCATCTGTTCCCAAAAATACATCTTAGCCGAATCAGTATTAAATGAATGAGTCCCGCAGGATAAATGACCCCAACATGTTTTCCTTTTGCAATAACAGCTTCGGTGATATTCTCTCACGCTATTTTATTAAATCTAAGTCTTTATAATGTATTGAATCATTGAGTAATAGTCTGAATGGTATTTATTGTTCCATGATATGTCTTAAGAGGGTATTCTTATACTAGTCTTCTCCTAGGTAAAAATAACTAGGAAATGACTTGTGGGATCCTTGATCAGGTAAGGGCTCAACTAGTCCTTGGCATGTAAACAATGAGTTGGAAGCGTTTCGTTGTAGTAATATGCTTAATATTCACTTTTTTTTTATATTGCATAGGCCGGCCAACGAGCAAGTGGGTCACCTGATGCTAAGTGATCTCCACCGCCCATGTACGCCCACAACCAGAAGAATCATGGGCGCGTTGCCGACCTTAAAGGAAAGGGATAATTAGGGATTAGGAAGGCGAGGGGATTTGGGCTTCCGGATATCTCACTCACCGTACGAAACGCAGCAGCAAGCCGCTACTTTACGTCGGTTTTCTGTGAGACAGTGGTAACGATCCGGTCGAGCCGGCCCATTCATGCTGTAGACAAAACAGTCTACAGCGTGGCTCTGCCACTCAAACTCACTTACAAGAATAAATACATACAATTCACAATTAATATGTTATCAAAAGACCCAACTTACTCGGTATAATAGCTGTACCGATTGTGAATGTGATTGATAAAAGTATAATTTGGATGTATTATATTTTTACTGCACTGACGTACCTCTAGGTTCAATATAATTACTACGATAAAAAAAAGTTTCGACATTTTAACAGAATAATTTATTGTTTAACCCTTACAAAGAAGTCTCTGAAGAGACCTAACGGGTGTAAAACGAAAAATAAAACACGAGTATTGCATTAACGGTTCGGAATAATTAAACCACTCCACTCCCAACAATAGATGAAGGTTGAAACGAGTATAAATAACTAGAGTAATTAGTTGGTAAGTGAAAGTAGCAAAGAACTGTATTGACTGGTAATTTGTATGATACTTGTGAATGATTCTCTCGTTGTTTTGATTCAAGAATTTAAGTTAACTTAGGAGCTACGTCAAACATTTTCGAATGCTAAATAAATATTTTTGTCTGAAACTTGAAAAGCAGACAGTCTGATTTACAAAATTTAGAACTTAAAAGCCCTATTTTACAATATTCGAGTAAGATTTGACTACCAATTACTTTATAAAACAGCTGTATTTGAATATTCCTAACATACACTTTTTTTTAATATTATGTCAGAGAGTAACTTGTATTTAAACGTGTTGTACTTTATTTGGTAATTAAACATTTACTCGGAGGTAATGATTAGTTGTTTAAAAAGGTTTAGAGATAAAAATGAATATATAGTATGTTTGCGTCACTCGTGTGTAGCTTTGTGTACAGTTTGTATGTACTTAGTTATGTACCCTGCACCAGTTCATAACATAGTACCAACTTACTTGACATTCAAATGACCTTATTTACTAAAGTAAGGACTCTATCCATTGGAAATATGATACTCTTGTTTAGACTAAAGTTCTTGGAACTAAATGAAAACATGTTGACAGTAAAAGTGCTGACCTGGTGTCTAGCCGGTGGCCTTGTTATGATCAAAATTCCTAGAACTGAATATGCCTTGTAAATAAGTTTAAGAGTATAAATAAGGATTATTGTTAATTTTAATGCAGTCTTAAATAAATCTTCATCGTGAAGAGTTGGACTCTACATTTTTGATTTAAAAACCTCGTGACGCTCCCGCGTAACCTTTATCTGGCGCAGTCGGTAGGATACTCATATAATCCAAGCATCGAAGGATACTAAAATCGATCCTGAGCTTAAGGTGTTGAGTATTAGCGAACCAATTGGTAGGATACTCTTATAAACCGAGCATCGAAGGACACCAAAAATTGGTCCTGAGCTTTTAAGGTGTTGAGTGTTCGCAATTGCAAACAAATAAATTTGATAAAAGGAGGGAACCGAAGGTGGTTCGTCGTCTACAAGAGCAGCTTTACGCGAAGGCATTGGATCGAGCGGACTGTAAGTAGACCTTTTACATTTCCTGTCTCATCCTTGCTATTTCCTGTGGTTAATCTTGTACGACTCAAAATTACGTAACTTTTAACCCAACATCGTTGAAAGTTATTTGACTTCTGCACTAAAATAGGCAGGCTAATTTTAAGTAATTTTGTAATCTGTATTTTAATTTGTATTAGTGTATCATTAATTATATAAAAGTAGAGTCATAATTTTCGGACAAAAATCGTCGAAAGTTGTTTGAATTTAATCATTAATTAAGAAAGTTATTTGAATTTAATAAGTTATTATTTTTTATTATTTTTATTTATCGAGATGTAAGCTTAAAGCATAAGCATTAATTAAGTTATTTACAATGGCCGAACAGGTACAGATATTTTTTTAAAGATTTGCACATTCTGCCTAAGTTTGATAGAGATCATATTATGTTAAATTTACTTAATAAAAACAAAAAAGGATTCAATTAAAGAAATGTAAATTCACCAAATACACTAATAGAGTCGAATTATGTATTTTATGTTATTACTAGCTGATTGTGTGGTAGAGCCGCAGCTCTATTAGGTTGAAGGAATGTTTTAACTTCTTGGTAAAATTTTTAAGGGAATATTAATATACCCAGTAAGCTATGATAACCTAATTCAGATAAAATTATATGTATTAAGATAAAAGTTTATTCGATAAGAAGTCAAATAATATTCATTTTAGACACACTTGTAATTAAAGATGGAATATACATTTGTTATGAAGTAATTCCAATACCCATTACCAATTCCTTTGTTAATACAATGAACATAATCCCAAAATATCCCAGTCTCCTAGTAAAAGGGTCATACATGCTCTCACTCTACCAGTCGTGCAGTGAACTCTAAAAAAGCTGTAATAAATGAAATAACGACCATAGAGCCACAGACACAATGGAAACCTATAAATTTGGATGCTGCCGAATTAACAAATCTTCAGAATCAAAATAACCTACTGAAGAACAGTGAAAGTGAAGTGAAAAATTGAAATGGGCATTTATGTGAAAAGTGTTAGCGCATTTACTCTATTATTATCTATACTAATATAATAAAGCTGTAGAGTTTGATTGTTTGTTTGTTTGTTTGTTTGTTTGTTTGAACGCGCTAATCTCAGGAACTACTGGTTCGAATTGAAAAATTCTTTTTGTGTTGGATAGTCCATTTATCGAGGAAGGCTTTAGGCTATATAACATTACGCTGCGACCATTAGAAGCGAAGCATCAGTGAAAAATGTTGCAAAAACGGGGAAAATTATTCATATTTGAAGGCTTCCGTTGCTAAGCTACCCGAATAATATTATTTGAAGGCTTCCGTTGCTAAGCTACCTAAATCTGTACTAATATTATAAAGCTGTAGAGTTTGATTGTTTGTTTGTTTGATCACGTGGGCGGAGCCGCGAGCAAAAGCTAGTATAATCATATTTCTGTAACCTTTTAAGATATATTTTTCGAAATAATCAGAGCAATAACCATTCCCCTGATAATTTCGAAGCTATGGGGGGAGGAGTTATGTACCCTGCACCAGTTCATAACATAGTACCAACTTACTTGACATTCAAATGACCTTATTTACTAAAGTAAGGACTCTATCCATTGGAAATATGATACTCTTGTTTAGACTAAAGTTCTTGGAACTAAATGAAAACATGTTGACAGTAAAAGTGCTGACCTGGTGTCTAGCCGGTGGCCTTGTTATGATCAAAATTCCTAGAACTGAATATGCCTTGTAAATAAGTTTAAGAGTATAAATAAGGATTATTGTTAATTTTAATGCAGTCTTAAATAAATCTTCATCGTGAAGAGTTGGACTCTACATTTTTGATTTAAAAACCTCGTGACGCTCCCGCGTAACTTTTATCTACTTACATATGTTTTGGTAATTTTTGTGTTTCTTACAAATCAAACACTTATTTCAAACTAGCTTTTGCTCGCGGCTCCGCCCACGTGATCAAACAAACAAACAAACAATCAAACTCTACAGCTTTATAATATTAGTATAGATTTGGGTAGCTTAGCAACAGAAGCCTTCAAATAATATTATTTCGGTAGCTTAGCAACGGAAGCCTTCAAATATGAATAATTTTCGCCGTTTTTGCAACATTTTTCACTGATGCTTCGCTTCTAATGGTCGCAGCGCAAAGTTATATATCCTAAAGCCTTCCTCGATAAATGGACTATCCAACACAAAAATAATTTTTCAATTCGAACCAGTAGTTCCTGAGATTAGCGCGTTCAAACAAACAAACAAACAAACAATCAAACTCTACAGCTTTATTATTAGTATAGATAATATTCACATCAATTAATTGGGATTCAAATGTGTTGTTTCTAAAATAGTTAATTTTCAAATTTGATCTAATCTGACTCAATGAATGGTTTTCGAATAATTTGTTGTATACAAAAATTATGTGAGACATTTCTTCAGAGATAATTCTAATTTCGTATTTCAAGGCCAATTACCATATTTATGAGAACAAACTTTCGTTTTTCCTTTGTTGTTTTAATTTGAAATTCAAATTGTTTCTTATCCGGAACAAAATGTAAGACTTTTCGTGTACAATATGCTACAGCCTACATCTGTCACAGAGTTGCTCCTATTTGTTGGTGTACTTACTACATATATTATATACTTACCAGCTTATTATGTTAATATAATTATTATTTTATTTTATTGAATGACGAGACGAGCCAAACGCTCGCCTGATGGTAAGCGCCACGCCTGCCCATAAACAGAAGCAACACCACACAGAACTTTCAATTACAAAGCACTGCATGACACGGAACTGTGCTCGTCACCCTGAGATATAATATGTTAAGTCTCATAATGCCCAGTAATTTCACTGTCTTTAATGCCCTTCAAACCGAAACACAACAGTACTTAACACACTGTTGCTTGACGACAGAAATAGACAAAGCAGTGGTACCAACCTAGACGGCCTTTCGCATACGACGGACATATCACCTTGTAATATTATTTTTATAATGTTTATTATAGGTATTTTTGTCTAATGGGAAATAACCCTAATCAAATACGGGTCAGTTGATAAATGGGTTCAAGCTAGGCAAGAGCTAGAATTAATGTAAGGAATTCAATATGGCGATAGGTTCGCCTTCTGATCATTGAACGCAAGCACTACGTCTACTATCACTTATAAGATATAAAGAAAAGACTATATAACGAGTAAAATATAATGCTTCCTTTAATACAATTTAATAAATAATTTTTTGATCTTCAATAATTTTTATAACATTTGTGAACAATTCACAGAGCGTAAAATAACAAGTCAACAACATAAAAGTACTATTTGTCGACCATTTACGAATAGCCGACAAACGGTAATTCTTCGATACAATAAGAGGGAAACTAACATCCGGAGAAAATTATATCTTGAAAATTTACTGGTATTGTGCGCAGTGAGGTCGTAGGAAAAAATTGAATTAGCAAGGACACGAGGGTCGAAAACAATACACGCTATGCGGATGTTCTGTGTGTTTCTTTTGCTCATGAGGGCGGGGGATTAATATTATTCTTTTGTTTTGAAATACGCATACAATTTCCACCGCGTTGTCGCCGTATTACATCTGTTTACACGTAATAACTTCGTTGAGTTTTTTGTGCGGGCTTAATTATGTTCTTACATTTTTCGTTTATCATTTTACTGTTTTTGTATGTGCAAAATTCTGATGTTATTATTAATATTTGATTAGAATGTTGTAGTTTATATTATTTTTATTTGGTGTATTAAAAGTTTTGTACCTCAGTTTTGTTTATATTGTAAACCCGTATGAAATGGCACGAATAAAGAATGGCAAGACTCGATATCAACATAATAGTCCAGTCATTTTAGGAAATCACCTCGGTTGTCTGTTTACCTACATACTGTCAAAGAAGAACTTGAGAACGTCGCTCACGATATACCTTCTCTTTAGTTATCGTAGATTTCTCATATTGCTCCAGCGAACATAATATACGAGAAAGGAATAGTTTTTTTTTTTATTATCCCTGTATTATATACGTCCCACTGCTGGGCACGGGCCTCCTCCACTGAATGAGAGGTATTAGGCCTTAGTCCACCACGCTGGCCTAATGCGGGTTGGCACACTTCACATACCTTCGAAAAAATCTTATCGAGTTCTCAAGTATGCAGGTTTCCTCACGATGTTTCCTTCACCGTTAAAGCAAGCGATAACTAACAATTAATATACACTTAACTTAGAAAAGTCAGTGGTGTATGCTCTTGGGGCTGGTTTCGAACCTGCGACTTTCGTCTCGACAGTCCATACCACTCCCCGCAGAGCTATCGCTGCTGTTTAGTAATTGTTACCGTGTAAAATAATTTGTCGAAATCGTCAGCTCAAGCGGCAGACGTAGATAAATATAGGTAGACCAGCGGAAAATGGCAAGGGTTGTGTCGTCGATTCAGTCCTATCGTGTGTCGGAAGTGTGTAGCTTGATTTATGTTGTTTCTAATGATCGCTTTGAGTGAGAATTGATGAGCGTCGTGCGTGGCTCAATTGTCGTTCCGCGCCTTATGTCGTGAATTGTTGGCCTTAAACTTTACAAGTGAAATTTAAAAACAATGTTCATGTTTTTTTATTTGCTTATGACGACACGAGCAGGTCGCTTTCTTGATGGTAAGCGCCACGCCTGACATAAACAGAAGCAACACGACGAATAACCTTGTACACACAGCACTCGTCACTCCAAGATATAACATCTTGTGTCTCGTAATGCACAGTAATTTATTTGGGTTCGATGTCCTTTAAATCAAAACACACTGCTTACTTACACACTACTGCTTGGTGGCAGAAAGGATCAAAGCGCTGGTACCAACCCAGTTACATGGCATAGGTATAGGACGATAAACGAGCAAGTGGGTCACTTGACGGTAAGTGATCTCAACCGCCCCTGAACGCCTACAATACCAGAAGAGTCATGGACGCGTTGCCGACCTTAAATAGACTAATCCAAGATCATATTTAATCTTGGTAATACGATCGTAACGAATCCTTTACCAGCCTTTATGTTAATTTAGTATTTAATTAACTCGGATAGATGTTAAATGTTAATTTCGTTTTAATTTAGAAAACATAATTAAATTGTATTTCACGGTTCAAAAGCAATAATTTTTCGGGTCTTAACATTTGTATTACAGTACTGTGATTTAAAATTTGCGCTTCGGCAATCGTCGTTTCTTGCATTTTAGTACGAATATGCAAACAGTGTCCAACTTTCAGGCCAAGAAAAAAATATGTTATGCTATAATTACTGCTCTCTATTGGATCGTCATCGCGTATAGGGTTGAGAGCGCCTAAAGCGGTTACCCAAAAGTCCGGTGAATCTGGAAACAGCCGACTTGCGTCGGGTTATCAGCAGTGCGTCACACATACAGAAAAAGGCCTTCGTGTTTCTCACGATAAACGAAGATTGCTGAAGCGCATAACTTAAGTTATTTTTGAAGTTATACTTCTTTAGGCGCGTTATGAAAAAATGATGAGAGTGAAATTTTACGATGCGCGCGCACCTGTGACACAAAAAATTAACAGTATGAAGTTAGGCGCGTTAAGAAAAAATGATGAGAGTGAAAGTAGCCGTAATTAATAAACAAATGACGATTTAGACAAAGAAAAACTCTTTAGGTTTTTTCTTATTCGGAACATGTTGCCGTAAAAAGTACCAGGCTCGCATAAACGCGAAGAGAGTAGAATGTACTTCTATCATGTCGAGTGGATATGTTGATATAAATTAAAATACTTTTATTTAATATAATTAACACTAAATATTATTAAATTATTAATGTTACGATATTTCATCGTTGTTGTGAAGACTTGAGAATAAATTACACTTGTCTTTGGCGAAATGCATAACAATGCGAAGCTTAAGAGTGTTGTTACAAAGACTTGGCTGTATGAGCTACAATACCTTTGCCTATTAAAAACCCGAATTTGAACCAAAAATTATAATACCGAGGACTATGACGGAAGTAAATACTTTTTAAATTGTTTTCGAAATTAATAAGTGTCCGTTCTATTGAAACTATGAATCAACACGCATGAAACATTTACTATAATAATAATTATAATGTACATTATAAATAATAATTATTATTATAGTAAATGTTTCATGCGTGTTGATTCATAGGCCATTTTTGACAATGTCCTTTATAATTTATATATGTGCTAATAAATTATATTCAGTAGTGATTTAAATTGAATATTTTGATTGATATTACTTACTATTTGTGAATATTAGTGAAAAAAATTGTGCTTATATACTTTTTCAAGTGCTCCAATATAATTGAGGTTAACTATCCGTATGTATTATTTATTTATTTATATTTTGATTGATATTACTTACTATTTGTGAATATTAGTGAAAAAAATTGTGCTTATATACTTTTTCAAGTGCTCCAATATAATTGAGGTTAACTATCCGTATGTATTATTTATTGATATAAATTAAAATACTTTTATTTAATATAATTAACACTAAATATTATTAAATTATTAATGTTAAATACTTATTATTGGTTATTTAATATTCACAAAATAAAGAAATAAATTTAAAAAACATTTAATAAAAAGTTTGTGATAAAAATTAAAATTGAACATCAAATAATAATATTAATTTTTAATATTTGCTATTAAATTGAATAAATAACAAAGAAGTATAACTTCTCACGCGCGTACATAAGTACACGCACCCATTTTTTTTCTGTACTTAGTTCGTGGTCGTTTTGAAGGTGAATTTACCTTAATTTATTTATTTTATTTTACTTATTTTTTTTTATTGCCTTGATAGGCAGACGAGCAAGCGGCCCGCCTGATGGTAAGCGGTCACCGCCGCTCATGGACATCGGCAATGCCAGGGGCACAGCCAAGCCGCTGCCTACCACCCAAGCCGCTGCCTACCACAATTTTTTTATTTAATTTAACCTTTTATTTAATTTATATTTAATTTATGGTACTTAAACGCGTAGCTGGCTAAATTGCTCAATAAAACAAGATTTATGAAGAGAAAATATTGTTCCAGCGGGCCAATTCTCGTATTTAACATTAACTGAGACTGAACTTTAACCAAACTGAGATTAGACTACGAATTGAATAAAATGTGGCATTCTGCTCCGCTTAAAGTTCCAATATCATTCCAGTAGCATTATGATGTCAATTCGATATTATTTTAATTCCAAACTAAATTAGTTTAACTAATGTCAGCCACCACAGACTAAATTATAAAAAATGTAAAGCGAATGTTATAATAAAGTTGCCAGCGGACAAAATATATCGGCATTGTGAGTAAATTTGGCGATTTGAATTGGATGGAAAAGTTATTACTCTAGCACGAAGTTATTAATTTAAAATTTGATTAATAGATTTTATAATTTATTAATTGATTAGGTAATTTCTCATGTTTCCCCTAAATTGAAAACCCGTTTTTTTCGGATTTCTGTGAATTGTGAGTGAAAACATATGCGTTAATTTATTGTCGTGGTGGGTCACCCAGTGATTACACCTTTGTTATTGCAGGCTCAAAGTACTAAGATCGAGAGCCGTAAAATTTTTATTAAAAAATAATGTCTATTGTTATTGTTCCGTGTACGGTTCCGTGATTTAATTTTGTTGTGTATGTTATTTAATTACGTATCTTTCAATTTCTATAATAAGTTAATTATGATTATCCATTGCGCGGGATAAATACTAATTGAAAGTTGACAAAATATCGTGAGTTAATTATTAGTGGACTGTTAGTAAAGTGTTAGTGAAACAATGACTAAACAATTAGAACTGTTTCTGGATTTCACTGAAGCAATTCGGATCACCAATTCTAGGCCTTGAGCCGACTCTGAAGGAGGAAGGAAAGTGTATTATCCAAAAGGTTATGTTCACACAGTGCAAAAACATGGATTCAACTGCAATGTGTAATATGTGTGTGTATGTAATAGTGTATTGTATTTTTATTGTTAATATATAATGTTTCCTTACGACTTTGTGATTTGATTGTTTCAGTTAATTCATAATATCATTTCAGTTACATTTCGATGTCAATTTAGTCAACTTTCAATATACTTTTGATTGCATTACAGTTTTGATGGTTTACGGAATGCCACTTGCAACTTTCTTGGCACTGTAACTAGATCGGAATGATATTTTGAACATTTTTAATTACCAGAAGTGGCCCGCAGGCCTCAATATCCATATCTTTTACCCTGGCAGAGCAAATGATTGCACTGCATGAGAGACGTTGCGCCAATCGACAGTCGCCAAAAATATGCCGGCCTGAAGTAATTGATTTTATGTAAGTATACTGACTTATATCGGAAGGCCGGATCGAGCCATTCTATTGGATTTTTTTACAACATATAACGGCAAACGAGCAAGTGGGTCACATGATAGTAAGTTATCTCCACCGCCCATGTACAACCACAATACTAGAAGAATAATAGGCGCGTTGCCCACAGCAAAAAAGAGATAATTAAGGGATTGAGAAGGGCCTCCCCTTTGGGATTTGGGAGGGATTTGGGCTTCCGGATATCTCACTGTACGAAACGCAGCAGCAAGTCAGTACTTTACGTTAGTTTTCTGTGAAACAGTGATAAAGACTCGGTCGAGCCGACCCATTCATCCTGAAGACAAAACTGTCCACAGTGTAGATCTACGACTCAAAAAAAACATAGTCCCTATGCAGTCGCGTACAAATATGTATCAGATACTCTCCAAATATGTTTGAAGCTTTGAAAATGTTTTATTAACTTCCAATCAACTTATTTGTTTCATCAAACTTGAAGACTTATAAAATTTATTAAATTCGTTGTGAGGAAAATCTATTGGTGTTTCTTCATCTTATGCTCATTTATTTCTATAACGGGAAACCCATATAAATTATACATATCCAATCAATATATCTGGAGTTAATGCCGGTACACCGGTAAGTATCCAAGGCTAGGGTATTAAGGCCATAAATCACAGAACCGAAGCAAATTGTTATCGAATGAGACATGCCGGCCCGCTCGGCCGGGGTCGGACGGTGCCCATGCACTGACAGCGAGAAATATTAAACATCACCAAATATTCGTATATCATGAACAAAGGATACGCTTCAAAAGCAATATTTTCAATTATTTGTAAATTTGGGAGTTGTTTCCAAGCCAGTACTGAGATTGCTAACTTTTAACAGATATACAGCATAGTTTTTAGTAGTTGTTAAAAATTCAAGTATAGTTCTGAATTTCATAATATTAAGGGTAATTAATTAGGATATTTTTTCTTTAAGGTCGGCGACGCATTTATAAGTCCTCTGGTATAGTAGATGTTCATGAGCGGTGGAGACCATTTATTATCAGGTGATCCACTTGCGCGTTTGTCGGTGTTTTCTATATAAAAAAGGCAACAAAATCAAATTGACAGATTAATAAACGGCGAATGGAATAGTCCGTGAATGAATATAAAACGAAAACCACTTACTTAAAAGTTATGAATATTAAATATTTCAGTTTGAGTAACTTTATTAATTTTAGTCCTATCAAGCTGACATTAGCTAATAGCACGAGATCCGGCAGTAGAATCTCTACGTTCATGACGTAGATGCTCAAGCTCAAATTTCTACATTCATTTTGAATAGGACAATACATTGATAATAGGGTGCCAGTCAAAAAGTGCCCGCATAATTTTTTTTTTTTTAAATATAATTACATTTTGGGAAAAAAAATCGTTCATGGTGTAGTTAAATAAAGCATTGTTCCTATTACACAGCTATGTATGTAGAGAATTCAAAAAACCATAGTTGCCGTACAAAAAAGTATTAACTGTTTACACCTGGCTGCCAAGTAGTTGCGGCCGAGTAGCAACGGCACCCATGGTTTTTTGAATTCTCTACATACATAGCTGTGTAATAGGAACAATGCTTTATTTAACTACACTATGAACTAATTTTTTTCCCAAAATGTAATTATATTAAAAAAAAAAAAAAATTATGCGGGCACTTTTTGACTGGCACCCTATTATCAATGTATTGTCCTATTCAAAATGAATGTAGAAATTTGAGCTTGAGCATCTACGTCATGAACGTAGAGATTCTACTGCCGGATCTTAGGCTATAAGTCCTTTTGTTACATAAACATTTGACAGGCTTAAACTATTTGTAGTGAAATTTAGTTAACAATTTGTTAAAATAGTGACAGGTTTTTAGTTTATTTATTGAAATAAATTAGCACAGTATACTGTTGTAGGTAAAGATTAAGAGTTTTTTTGTTTAAACTAAATATTGAAAGTGGAATGGGTATTATATAAGCCAGTAAACAATTTTAGGATTCAATACGATATGAAGAAGTTAAATTATAGAATGATCGTATGATTTCCGCTGACTTCCGCTGTGCGACTGTAGTCAGATACGGGTTAGCCCAGATCGTATCGATAATAATATAGACGTTGTTAAATCATTATAAAAAAACAAATTAAATAATCATCGATGAGCTAAGCTATTCAAAAAACTTAACGAAATTGAAAAGTTGACAAAAAAAAATTACAGTAAGTTACTAGTTTGGGAAAACCGATAATAAAATATTTTTACTACTGATTGGCAATGTTTTAAATGCGAAAACATTTAAGGGCCTGTCTCACAAGGTCCATTGATAATTCACTAAGTAACCCATTTAACATACGACAGTATGATAATATTGCAATTTCTTTTCATTAATGTTAATAAATTCTAATAAAATTTGTAGATGGTAGAGAAAAGTCGATGTTTTGTAATCAAGTAGTCAACAAAAACGAACGCGTGGGTCACGGGAGCGGACCAGTGACATGCACGCGGGTGAAATCGCGAGGGAAAGCTAGTTATAATATATAAAAAAATTACCAGAGACAAAAACATGACATATATAAATACATATTACGATGGTGATAATGTTCTAATATTGTTTATAGGTAAATAGCTACGCTTTAATAGCTACATTCCGCGTTGTCAGCGACCGGCGAACGACGGCAATTTGTACTCTGCTCGGAGGTCATCGATAAATCTTCATTACAACACCGAGCATCGGCCTGTCATGTCGTGTTCGAGATTTGGAACGTTCCAAATGCCTTTAGAGCATCAAATGTACGTTATTTTTATGTTACAAAATGTCCAATCTCGGCTTTTCACTTATAATAGTGTGGCTATTGGTTTTCTATTACAGCTGCACTTAAGTCTGTTAAACAGTATGTACTGTGTGTTTCGGTTTGAATGGGCATTATGAGATTTCCGTGACCACGGCCGATGCAACTCTGTCGGAACCCTGAGTGTAAGAAATAAATAATAGGTATTCATACCTTCAAATACTACGCGATATTTTTGGAACCAGCGGTAAATTTTCTGTAATTATATAAGTTAGTTGTTTATGAATAAAATTGGCAAGTCCATATTGTCTAACTTATCAGCCAGTTAAAGCGGCTGTGTGTAGATTTTATAGCTCACTGAATTGATAGTTTTTTATGACAAGGACGGTCTCGCTAGATAACTTATTTACGAAGTCGAGGACGGTACTAGATGAAGAGATTACCTGATAACGTTCATAAAATAAATTAAAGTGAACGTAATAAAATTGTCTTGTGGCCCTTCTGGTACTAGGCGACTGGATAATATCGATTGTTGAGTCTGCATTCACGTTTAGTGGCAAAAGTATAAAATGTGTGCCTAGAATTCTTTGCCCCAGTGCGGTTTGCACTATTTACATTTTTTTGTTACATACATAAGCATTCACGCCTATAATACCCGAAGGGGTAGGTAGAGGTGTAACCTGTACACCCACATTTCGTCGAATTTATTTCGGTCCCAAGGTGTAGGAGGCCAGCCTATCACCATATCGGACAAATACACATACACAAATTCCAGACTCTCGGCTGATACTAAGAATTTCGTGATAGGAAAACTCAACAAAACTTTATCCCGACTCGGGGATCAAACCCGAGATCTCAGCACAGCAGTCGTACCGCGTACGCAATACAACTGCGCCACCGGGGCAGTCACGTATATTTGTTCTTAGGTACTTTGTAGTTTTGTAAATCACTGCCAATTATCAAGGAGTTCATATTTATGTCGGATTCCCATCATTGTGTTTTTTTCGAGCATTGTTCATTGGTCTAGTAATTGTTTATGATCTTTGCACTACTGTTTGCTTGACATCGTTGTTAGATTTGTATTTCGTACTAATTAATAAAAAACGGCCAATGCGATATTTTAAATCGTACGTATTACAAACCAAAAAATGAAATGTAGTAAATCAACTTAGTCTTCGTCGAATTTGAAACTAAATGCATTCAAAATTTAATGCTTAGACGTGTCATAATTTCCGGAATTTCTACTCGTGAATACAGAACTAAAGCTACGTGATCTTTTAACAAACAGGGTGTTATATCTTCGCAGAGAAACTTGAATGAGTGAAAACAACTTTGATATAGAGACTGCGACAATCCTTGTGGTGAACTCATTAAAATTGTCATCCCGTTGCACTCTATCGCTGTGCCGACATCTAACACAAATCGTGATAGATTCCAACCATTAATAACATAACTCGCTTCAAAAGCTACAACATAAAATGTAGGTAAATTAACTTTACGATAAAACCGGGAAGCGAAAAACCCAAAATGTGACGTTACTTGTCATCGCATGGTGTTAATTTTTTTATATATTTTTTTTAAATATATATATTTTTAAATTTTTTGTGTAATGTCGTCATATTGAATATTAAGATGAATTTCTTTGACAGCTAATTTAAGTAAATGTTATATGGTATGAGGGTCAATTACGCGAAATGTTAAAAAATAACGGGTTTTTTTATTTATTACTTTTATAATATAAAGAAGTAATGTGGCGTCTTAAAAGTCTACCGCCATGTTCATCCGCGCGGCTCTACATTGAGATAGCTTTTTTGTATAAGTGCGTAGAGCTCAAGATGTCGTAATTGTTGTGGAGAACTACCTTAACTGGGCTTTTGAATAAGAAAATATAAAAAATAATAAGTAATATAGGGCATACGATGTGTCTATCGTCGATACAATCGGCTTAACGTGTGTTGACAAATGTTGTTCACTAATTAATGTGACAGTAGACAATACGGTCGGTGACGAAGCTGTTCGGGCCAACCCGGTCGGGGACAGAGACAGAGGGACGATATCACGCGATCACTGGCGCATTTCTGTTAATAGCCCCCAATCTTTTTTTGCTTGCGTAAAATAGGGGAGACGGCGAATATTGTTATGCTTATGAAGTGTATATTTCATTGCAGTGTTCGATATTTAACTAACGATGTTGTTTACTTTATATAGTCATAAGGCCGGCTGCATACTTGAGTAGTATGCAGCATACTATATAACTATAACGTATTCACTGTTTGCTTCCTCACATTTGGTATTTGGGGATTTTTCTGATTTCTCACAGATTTTATCAATCCGAAATGAAATGCGTTTCGCATCATTTCGAACTCACATTATGCTTAACAGAAAAATGTTACTGTTACAGATGCACTAAGATGATTTTCATCGAATATCACCCTGCCGACATTGATGTCCTCCATGGTGCTGTAGGCGAGTAGCAGGTTTTGAAACGTGAGGGTGCCGATATTATCCCCGCAAAAAGATAAATATTAGTTTGATCTATAAATATACTTATGTGTCGGCTGTGGGTGTTGTGAGACCTAAAGTCTCGTAGTACTTAATGCCCATGATACTACATAATCGTGTCTTACTGTGAGGTCAGGACTGACCGTCATTGTAATTTATTGACTATTTCAAACTATAGCAAAGAAGCTTGTAACTTGCGCCATAGCATCCCTCTACAGAGGGTCAGTGTAACAGCGGGGGCCCGATGACAACCCTAAATAGAAAGGGCTCTCTGAGAAAACTTTGCGCTCTGTCCCTAGCTTTATATGAGCTTCATAGAATTCCGCTTAGCTGCGTTTCAACACGATACATCTGACTCCCCAATCTGAAATAGTTTATTTTTTGTTATTTTCTTTTCGTTTTGAACGATTTTGTTTTTCTGCAGTAACACGAGTTTCAGTAATGAATGGCGCACTGCAATTTGTAAATTTGTAAAGTTCTCCCTTAAATGATTTTTAGTCGTTTTTTTTTTGCTTAACAATCTGTGAACGGTTTAAAATGTTTTATTCGTTCAGTTTGCATTTTCAAAGAATTCGTTGTAGTGTAAAATTATTCTACATTTGTTGATATTATGTTTAGGTGCTATTTAAACGCTTCGGTATTCTTCGTATATTTTGGGAAATACAAACGTGTGATGATGATGACTAAAAGTAAAACTATTACATTAGATTCTGATATTATACTCATTTTTCTTTCGGGTGACTGACCAGGTCCACATAACCGGGTATTCATTGCATATTCGTGCTAATGCGTAAAATTGAAGATTGCCAAAGCACATAATTTAAATTACAATGATATACTTCAATATCATTATGTACCGCGTGACAATGTGACCGTCGTATATAATATTTCAAAGGAAAGACATTTCAATATGACGGACCGAATAGATATATAACTTAGATTCCTGTATGTGCATATGTCTATACATGGAAAACCTCGTCAATATGTAGTGAACAGAATTGCCTGTTATCTTGATATAAATACTGTGAGAAACTTGACTTTTCGTCAGTTGTGTATGATGGAAGCCACGGTAACTAGGTTTCGATGTACCTTATACAATGCTAAGTAAGATATTCTAGTAAATTTAGATTTCTAAACAAAACTAGTTTAACTTTGAACTGCTGATAAAAGATATTTACTGTGGATATGAGCAAATTAAACAATATTTTTCAATATCAGATATGAGGAATGTATGAAAGCATTTTTACAGGATATAAGCGAGTGAAGGGTTTAAAAGTGAAATATTCCGTTTATTAAAATTGTTTAAATCGCACACACTAGTGAGTATGCAACACGGTACGTAGTATGCATTGATTCGTTGAATAATTAAGAGTCAGTTATCCGTCGAAATGGCTAATTCGCATGCACGCCGACCGATGATCTGTGATGAACAGTGGTTTGCAAGCAGTCGGAGACGGATATCTCTGACATATGAATATGCCGATCATCAGACACACGGATAGCTGGACACATGGATGGTGCTGGGTGCGGACACACGGCCGCCAGGAACCGTGGCGTGTGGGCGGCGCGGTTCTTTGTGCGAGCGAAGAGCGCGGGGTGAGACGCGCTGACGTCACCGCGCGCGTGCGCACTGACAGGCTCCTTGTTACACAGAATACGCGAAATTGTCAGATCATTTGTCAGTCATTTTCATAATCATTTATGAAGAGTATTGGTTAATAATTTGACCATTATGGCTAAGACTATTTTCGCACTGCGAGCGAACATTGTTAGATCCGAAAAAAATCGGTCCGAAGGTAGTCATAGTATAGTATTATTTGAGAGAACTGTTGCGTATTAGATCTAAATTTCGTATTCTGAAGTCTCGAAAATCCCCAGTTTAGATCATAATCATGAATTCGGAAGGGGTCCGTGACAGATGCATTGTGTAAACACTCCTATAAATTTAATTGCAGCAGAGTTATTATCATATAAAATTATATTATAAAATTGTATGTCATATCTTATTAAATGTGCAATTAATTTTAAATACAATAAACATTGTATATGAGCTAATGTAACCAAAACGAAAATTACGCAATTAGACTTAGTAGTAAATGTATAATAAATAAATAACAACAAGCATTATATTAAATTTTAAAGCAGACACCTATATTAGAAATGTAGGTATTCGATACATAAATAAATAAATCAAGCATTTTTGTTGCCTGATGTCTCTTAATTTTGCGAGTATACTGCGCATGGCAATCCGTGTCTGCGTCGGGAACGCGGCGAGCAGTCGAGTCGGTCGCGTGTGCTGCTGCATCCGCGCGCTACGTGACTCTACGCGACGTAGCCACCAGCTCGTCCACTACGCCGCTACGAACGCCGCACTAAATATTAATACGCCAGTGACTCAGTGAGGATATTCAATCAAACGTTATTGTTGAGTGCGTGGGCAACTTTGTGCTACTTTAGTAACTCCCGCAACTATACTCGTGAATATCTCAACTACAGCAAACAAGGTGGGTGAATATTGAATAACGAGGTATTGAGAGCTCTCGGAGAGTGCTATAATGTCAAGGACGCGAATATTGATCAAAAAGGAAGATGCAAACACTGTTTAAATTAATAACTATTTACGTTTCGTGTTTAAGATTTACTTTATATTTAATGTAAATAAGTTTTAGTCTAAACTTTTTAAAGATTAAGATATTATTCCTGAGAATTTGCTAATAGACGGTGGGGCTTTTGAGGAGACTGTTAAAGGTAACACGAAGCTACAAAGGGCTGGTAGTCGGAGTGGGGTCGCGAATAATTTATTAGAAAAGGTGCTACATTGCGTTACAAATTTCATGAATTAAAAATGTCTTAACTGGGGGGCACATAAAACCCATCCAGTCGATGACTGTGTAAATATAAAATATTCTTTATACTATTACTGCCGTTTTACATGTCTGAGTTATATGCTTAATCAAACGTTTTATAGATTTAAAAACGACTTTCAATGTTTTTAAAGGGTTGAGTGAATTCAGTGTCTCTTTTCGTATTTCCCGTCGGAGAGTGGTTTATACGTGATGTATTTTTTATGGTGTTTATTTTGTGGCATTCTATTTATTAGTGAATGGTCCAATGAACCTGATGAATGAATTAAGAGCGTGTTATTTGCTAATATTTTACATTTGTACATATGTGCAAATTTAATGTTAAGTCGATTATCTTTAGTATAATAAAGTAAGGTATTTTTAAAACAACAACAGTAAAGTTTTTAACATTACTTAATGTGACATTGATAAATTTTACTCATTTTATAATAGCTCGCATAAGAAATAATGTTTGTATGGCGACTTTACATAATAAATGTTCGAAAATTCTATTTTATAAATACTTATTATTAAAATGACTTTTAAAGGAAGCATACATTCAAAATTAAAATATAAAAAGCGGCCTGATTATGATGATATATATATTTTTCAGCTTTATGTTAGTTAAAAAATGAGTAACAATGAACCATTGAGAGCTTTCGAAATTAGATAAACCAGAGATCCTGTTAGAGAATTAATTTTATTGGATTCTACTTAAAATAAAGGGTGAAGGTGATGAAGGGTAGTTCTTACCAACAAGAATGTCTCAAATTTTGAAAAATAATGGGGTCTAACTTCTTATTGAGAGTTAAATTTTGTTTGCTTTCCTTTGTAGTTCTGTGATCAAAGCAAGTTGTATTTTTGCAATAGCTTAGCACAACTCAGTATACCTTCAACAAATACTTCTCTATGGGTAATAATGTCACTTTGGGTAAAGATAAAATTTGTTTATGCCTCGCCTTTCCTGAATAGTTACCACGATTTCTTCTTATAGACATTCATCAATGCAGTCATAAGTGCACTATCACACACTCCTCTACAAATGACAGGGGTATAGCTTTAATCCACCATGCTGGCTTAATGCGGCTTCGTAGACTGAAGTCTTTCGATATTCTTATAGAGAACTACTTAGGTATACAAATTCTCACGATTATTAACAATGAATACACACGTAACTTAGAAAAATGAGAGGCGCATGCTGTTAGGTCTGGTTTCGAACTGGCGTCTTTCGTCTCGACAGTATGTACCATCTCCCGCTGAGCTATCGCTGTTTGCTAATGAGATGCCTTTGATATAATGCCCAAAATATCCCTTTCAATAATTGGAGTGGATGCTTTCGGGTTTTATGTGGGCCGATTAAACATGAATATGATCGTAATTATTCCCGGGGCTATAATTGTGTGATATATTGACGATCCATGTATAATATGCTGACGTTTTATTTAACGACCGAATTGATACAACCCAAAGACACGACATCATTATCATTAACCCCTAATAACTGACATTGAGCACTGTCCTCTATGAGTTCGGGGACAGTATATTTTTATATACGTAAATATTGTTTTGTATAGGTAAATTTTGTATGGTCTTAATATGTAATATGACAACGAGCTGTGGGTTGGTCTATGGTCAAATAATAATATTATATAAATGATTTAGTGATTTTTTATTGGGTTGGATGATGTGAAGTGAGCAGGTCACTCGCCTGGTGATAAACGCCAAGCCGCATGTCCATAAACACATGTAAAGAAACACCAACAGAACTATGTTTTACGAAGCACCCTACGGCACTGGACTGTGGTCATCATCCCGAGATATAGGTTGTTAAAGTTTATGATTTCCAGTTATTAGCGTCAATGTCCTTCAAAGTGATAATCAACAAAGGTTTAACACTTCTGTTTGGCGGCGGAAATAGACAAAGCAGAGATACCAACTCAGACGGCCCCTCGTATTCGAGGGAACTAGTATGGATGGATGGTATGGAGGGATGTAGTATATTTCATGTTTGTTTCTTTTTTCATATTTGTTATATTTTTTGGTAATGGCTAATTAGTAGTTGGTGGTAGGATATTCATATCCGAGAGGATAGCGAGCACCGTTCACATGATGTTAAAATCTGCTACAGTGATTATTCTTAGGGATATAAACATTTCTTTTAGGTATTAATATAAAGATAGATAAAAAAATTAGGTAATCACAAAAATTTAATTTAATGTTTGTAAATTTTCAATACCGTCGTAGTGGCTAATGTTTAAATCCTCTCACTACTAGAGGCACGTGCCCAGCAGTGGGACATTATATCAATCAGGGCTGGTCATGATGACAATAACAAATTTGTATTAGTTTTGTTATAATTTAAAGTTTACAACCACGCTATTATGACAAAAATATATTTAGATTCGTTAGAATACTGTTTTTGGTAAAGGATAATTATTATACTTGTCAAAATGTATTCAATTATAAGGAATAATGCGAACAAGGGTACAGAAGTAGAACGTATTGAGCCGGAGATAAGGTCAATAGCCTTGAGAATGAGAATGAGCCCTTGAGATTAGTAAACAGGAGTGAGTGAGTGATGTTCCACATAATTTATTTAGCACTCTAGAGTTTGCCGTGTATATTAACTTCTATGTCATAATATATCGTATATAATAAAATTTCACCGTTCCAAAGCAATAAAGTCATTGGTGCGTAAAAAATACGACATAAAATTGGCAAAAACATTTATGTGTAGGTTTATTACCCGCTTGATAATAAAACTAGATATACGTTAAGTACTGCTTAGTTGATATAAGGAGTAGTGGAGACAGGGAGTATCTTAGAATAAAGAAAAATATGAAATCTAGTAAGTGTTGTTACCTTTTTTTCCTCGCGGGGAAAAGCGATTTATCGCTACCGTTTCGCCCCGGCGCGGTGGGAGGTAGAACGGATAAGTTGGGCTCACCGGTCTGACGACTCAACATTGAGCCGGGAGAGATGGTAAACATCCGGACGACGCTGGGCCGAGTCCCTAATACCTAATAACACTGACACTACCAACTAACACCTCACGGTGACCATCTTTGGCGCTTGCAGAGCGGCCTCAGGATATCCATAAATATTTTTTCTGCCGGAACTGCCCCTATGCGGTGCCACTGTGAAGCCTGTTGTGGGGAACTCAGAAGCCCTTACGTACCGAAAGACGCCTTTGGCGCCAACGACAGCGACTAGGCCGACCACCCGTGCTATCGTCTATCTCGGGGTCACACGTACAAAACTATTCAATCGAAGTGAAGTACGAGTGAAGTGGCTGAATTTAGATTAAGTAAGATTTTAGAAAGCTAAGCCAACCCCTTTCCTATAAAAATAAATGAATAAGGTTTATTTTATTTCAATACCATATTTAAAATTAGTAGCTTGTGTTACGTTTCAAGAAAAACAATTACCACGAACTCCGCTGAACAGTTAGAGGTATTTCTACAAGGAAGAAAATACTCGGAAAAGACGGGGATCAACGACTTGAAATTAAAAGAAAACATTGGAGTT
Organism: Amorpha juglandis; assembly: GCA_949126905.1. Taxonomy (NCBI): domain Eukaryota; kingdom Metazoa; phylum Arthropoda; class Insecta; order Lepidoptera; family Sphingidae; genus Amorpha; species Amorpha juglandis. The sequence continues at coordinate 9,356,119 of OX421379.1, read as the reverse complement.
TACTTTGGGTTGGAAATTTTATGAATGTCTTCAGAGTTTCTCTACGTTTCATGGACATAACAATGTGGGATGATTTAAAATCTGTTTCATCATACGAAATTTATTTTTTAGTTTCAAAACAAACAATTTAAACAATTTATTATTATTAATATAAAGTTGTAAAGGACACACAAAAGTAATATATATTTATTTTATATTTTTAATGTATTTTTTCTTCATACATACATTCGCGGTATATAAAGGACTAGTTTAAGATTAGGACTATAATGTATGCATGTAACTGTTTAATTTTTTCTAATTAGCAAAACTAATATCTTACTTTGTTATATGAAATTATGTTAACTAGTTAAAACATAGTTGTCAACTAATGATTTGGCGAGTAATTTAATATGTGGAATGGAACACATTTCACGACTCGTAAATAGTTCGCGCTTGCGAGTTTTAAAAGTAATGTGTCACGGCTTGTTTGGCTGCGGATGAATGAAAGTCATTATGCCAAGTGCAGTGTAGTTCTGACGCCCTACTGCCCCCATGGAATACCTGTACGTACGAACTGCGACGTTTATGCAAATGTACCTATGCTTCTGTGTGATTGATGTAAATTTTATGCGTTTTAGTTTTCTGGCTAAGATATTAAGTTTATCTCTTAAACGAGGTCGAGTTTAAACTCTGTTTGGGGGAAATCTGTTCTTTTTAGATTGAATGTTAGATCACTTTTTAATTTCTTTATAGTTTTACCTCTAGATAATTTCATTGATTTTCAATTGTGATAGGTTAAAATATGGATAAATTAAAGAAAACATGAGGATGAACACCATGATGACCATTAACGCAAAGGAGACTAGACTAGACGTATTAAGTTTACACCATGCCTTGAAGTTGTTATTTAAAGTCAACGTTTACTAAAGTTATTATGTAAGATTGGATATAGTAAACTTTAAAAATATTGCTCTCCCGTCCAGTGCCGATATTAAGCGCCAGGTCTCATACTCTTATTATGGCCTAATTCAAGTAATAGTATTTTACTAACATTTTTCTTTATCTAAATTATACCTCTATGTTCTTGGTATTACAAAACGTCTCTTATATGGAGTTTGCTAGCGCCGCCGGTATTTTACATACATAAGCAACAAACAATAGACGGGTGACGAGCAAAAATGCGTGTCTACGAGTTGGTCCGTTTTGGGTGGTGGCCAAAGTGTTTGTAACCTAGCTATTGTAGTTTATTTCAGCAGACACTTGTCTTCTCAGCGAATGCTTAAGTAGAACAAAAAATCATTTGTTTCGGTAGAATTTGTATTCGCATTGTTTGTGGAAAGGAAGAGAATATCAAATAATAGAGGCAGGAATATTTCTTCTGTATTGAGGGTGTTTAAGAATGTGACGTATGTAAATAAAGAAAAATGTACACCACAAACAGAAGAAGATAAAAGGGCGCGATACCCTTTGAACTCAATTCTGCGAAAATGTACCAAGTCACATAGCATTGATTTCGAAAAAAATATGTTTAAAATTTGACTAGTGATTGCACATAATTCAGCTGATAAAATACTTTCAAACGTTGTTTTTGTATTCATTTAAAATAATTGGTAGAATAATCCAAACGTCTGTGGATCATTAGAGGCGAATTATTTTAGCATACCATATGTGTGTGTGTGTTGGTTCATACATTACATATTAATAGATCTTGGGTTGCTTTTGCTGAGTAGAAACATTATGCCAATCAGTTTGGTATCATTAATTCATTATCACTCAACTCTCTCTTTGATACGTTTGGCATAAATGGGTTCAGTTGAGAGCTAGGCTAATCCCAGCTTGTCCTCTCGTGACACGGTCACGATGTCATTTGTAAATCAGTTATATAATATTCAGCCGCCGTAGGTTTAGTAATAGAGTTTTGTTTGGCACCCTTTGGGTACGTAGCAGTGGCGAGGAGTAAAAAAATCCGAAGGGAAGCCGACATCTAACAGCTGACACTAGTTCATTACAAATGATAGCAAAACATTTTTTAAATTTGTGTTATGGAATGCTATAAACATTAATTTAATTTTTCACTTCATTACATCAATATGTATTATATGTAGATATAATAAAATTATAGGGTACTAGCTTTTCCTCGCGGCTCCGCCCGCGTGATCTGCTTTTTCGGGATAAAAAGTATCCTATCACCCCAAGTCGGCTCATACCCTGTCTGTATACCAAATTTCATCAAAATCCGTTCAGTAGTTTCAGCGTGATTGACGGACAAACATCCAAACAAACAAACTTTCACATTTATAATATTAGTGTGATTTATAATAAAAATAATCTATGGTAAAATATTTCATTTTTGTCAAGTTTATAAAGGGAAGCCGAAAGGAATCACGTTGTATGAAGCCTCCGCCACGGGTACGAATCCCTTGAAATGGATTGCATAACCAACGTTTTCAGTTAGCTCTTTCGCTTCGACTGTAATACTATTATCCGAATGTAAACGAGTAAGGCGTAACGCAGTGTAGGCTAGTGAAGTCATTTCCAGAGTTAATAAGAAGGTAAATTTTGTATCCATTATTCATTGCACTAAACATTCCTGCCTCTGTGTAAGTGACTTTCATTAGTTTACTGTTAGAAGCGATATAAGACAAGTATTAAGGAAACGCCAGTGTATAACCAGTAACTTTAGCCCGAATACTTCTGCCGATGGTCGAGGGACGCAATACATATTTGGACTTTGGATTGCACTTAACATAAGGTCCAGTGTAACTACTTTACCATGCCAGGATTGTAAAAAGTAAGTGGTTTATTTAATTGAATTACGAGACAAGCAAGGCGCTCGCCTGATGGTAAGCGCCACGCCTGCCCATAAACAGAAGCAACACCACATAGAACTTTGAATTATAGAGCACTGCATGGCACTGAACTGCCCTCGTCACTCCGAGACATAAGATGTTAAGTCTCATAATGCCCAGTAATTTAACTGGCTTCAATGTCCTTCAAACCGAAATAAAACAGTGCTTACACATTATTGCTTGGTGGCAGAAATAGACAAAGCGGTGGTACCAACCCAAACGGCCTCTCGCATACGAGGGGTAAGGCCCTCGTAACTTTGTAAACTTATATGAACTTAAGGGGTTGACAAATTCATTTAGAAATTATAACGTTTTCCAAATTGAAAATGTGGGTACCTTGTAAAACTTTGTGGTTTGGTACGGAAACCTCAGTACGCGAATCCGACTCGCACTTCACGGGTTTTTGTAGAATCGATCAGTATAATACATTACCATAACCGACAGCTTTCTATAGCGGGGCGCGCCACGCATTGTGTAAATAAAGGGTCTGCCCCACCTCAGGCAATACAAAAATGTATTAGTCTTTGAGCGAATGAATGATTGAATTTCGTAATCCCTGTGCAAAAACCCGGAAAGGGCCTTTTATAAAATTTAAGGAGTACGTTAAGCTTTTTATGTAGATGATATTAACAGTAAAATCGGAGATTGTGTTTTTAAGGAATTTATTCCTGAAAATATATTTCGTGGCATTCATTATTTTATTTATGAAAAAAGGTAATTGTTATTTATTTAGGTGGTTCCGTTCTACGCAGTAAGACATTATATCATGGGGTTGGTCGGAAACCCCCGACGCCAAAGTTACTCTACAACACTATCTATTTGTATGTGTTCGCATCACCTGGAATTTAAAAAATACATAATTTAAATACAGATTAGGATCGTTAGTGTAATAGTATAAAAAGACTGTTTCGAATTTAGTGCACTGCCATTCATTTATGAGTTGTTACAAGTAACCTACTAAATTATTATTTTAAGCAAATGAACGATTAAATAATTGCTTTCTCCCATGAGACAAAAATCTGTCATCAATATAAAAATCATACCGTGAGGTCCTATGTTTCCAGGCAGGGCAGGCAATTGTAATTTGCGTTTGCATTTTCGATTCGAAAAGTCACACATTGACTTGGAATTTGTGTCGGGTATGGCGTTAGACTCTTCCCCTAATCACATCATGGGACGGAAAATTCTCGGCGAAACATCGGTGCACTAATTGTACCTCTGCCTACTCCTTTGGGGATAAAGGCGTAAGCTTATGTATGTGTGTAATATAAAAATGTAATAGTACCTAATACCAGACTTTCTCAATTTCAAGGTAAGATAGCTACAAGACCTTTTTGATGAAAGCAACAAATTTCATAGTCTAGACGCACTGATTAATGAGAATATTAATTTTCCATAAATTTATATCTCAATCTGAACCGCCTTATTGCAGATATAAATCCTTATTAATATTCTTTCACGGCACTTAGTTCCTATTACTTTCATTTAATCTGATTAACTTCTTAATAATATTAATGGTGATTTAGAAAATTTACTACTGAAATTTCTACAGGCAGCTTTAGAATTTAAAAGGGGTTTCTGTGAGAAATATTTTTAGTTCTTTTCTTTCATAGTGTCGTTAGCGGGTGTGAGCGAGATAACTGAATTTTACGAGACGCAAAGAGCCCGAAACCGAAAGACACTTTACTGTTCAGTGCACCTTAGGGATTTGGTTCCACGAGGAAGTAAGGACATTTTAGATATATAAAAAATGTTCTCATTTCCTCTCGTATATATTACTTTATGTATCGAAATACTTGAGATTAAATATTACCCATTTTTCACATTCGACAATAAAGAATTTGGTTAAAATTTTTACCGAATTCATCGAATTTATTTTATTTATTTATGCATACATTTATCATTTATAAATTGTCACGAAATAAACTTTTTATGTCTAAAAGGGAACGATACATTTATAAAAGTGTCTGTTCCAAGTTTAAAATCGCTTAAAGAATTATTATAATCGTAGCGAAAAATTTTGAACAATATTACGGTGCTAAGTATCGTCAACTTGGCATCTGAATGAAAATTGAAAAAGTTTTTAACCGTGGTAGACACAAGAAATGTTTAAGAGGAATTCGGATAAAGGATATGTCTGGCTGTGTGACATTTTTGCCGTACGAAAAATACAACTTGGCCTGTTAAAGTGAAGATGTTTATTTAACCATCACGTCGGAATTTATGTAAGTGAAATGTTTAAGAACATTTCTTATTATTTCATATTATTTTTACCTAAGTTTAGTTGAAGCAATACCTCCTTAGTACACATTTCCTACGTTTACTATGCTGAATTGGCCATTCGGAACATATGATGAACAATAATTAGATACTCCATTACATAATTACAAAGCGCTTATTATAAAAAATCCCAACATAATAATAAAAAAAAAAACAGATTAAAATTACTAATACGGGTAAATCGTTACTCCATTACTGCTTATGCTACTAACTGCTATATTATGCTTCCTTACGTACCCGCAGGGAAACTTTCATTTCCAATTAAATAATAATTTCCATTATTTGGAGACACAAAGTTAAAAGGTGGAGGGGGAGGGTTATGCTGTTTGAGCACAACAGGTACAATCGATATTCCCGGATGTCACCTGAGGGCACCCTGGCAGCAACAGACCACAGAATGTTTAGATGCGACACAGATTTTTTAAATTGTAAATCTGTTTAAAGCGCTAGGGAATCTTATTTGTATTTATGTTAAAAGTTCTTTTTATACGAGTGGTAGAGCCAAGCTGTAGACAGTTTTGTCTACAGCATGAATGGGCTGGCTCGACCGGATCGTTACCACTGTCTCACAGAAAACCGACGTAAAGTAGCGGCTTGCTGCTGCGTTTCGTACGGTGAGTGAGATATCCGGAAGCCCAAATCCCCTCCCCTTCCCAATCCCTAATTATCCCTTTCCTTTAAGGTCGGCAACGCACCCATGATTCTTCTGGTGATGGGCGTACATGGGCAGTTGAGATCACTTACCATCAGGTGACCCACTTGCTCGTTTGCCGGCCTATGCTATAAAAAAAAAAAAAACGTAAGTGGATTGGGTAAGGTCACATAAATTTATATTTATTGGTATATATGTATATTATATACGCTAACTATTCGATATAGATAGACAGTTCTAGAATATATTTCTTCAGCCTGAAAAAATAATTAAATTTTTAACACTGCGTAGCGAGGTATAGTATACTTAATAGCTGTTGGCCACGGTTTTGCGGGAGTATATTCTGCTGTTTCCTTTGTAAATGCTAAAAAAAAACATTTTAAACGACTCTATATTACACAATCAATCATCTGACCAAATTTCACGATTCTAGCTTTGGTAGTTTTTGAGATATCGTGATTAATCTGTGATTTATGTGATATGTTAGGTGAGCGAGTGAGTGAGTGGTATTTCGCTTTATGTGGCGCTCAGTGTTATTACAAAACTATGATAAAATTATAACAAGCTTGCGTTTTTTCTTTACCTTTGATTGATTATATATTGTTCTATATCGGCTTTATTCTCATAGTTGACATTGTTTCGAATATTACGTAACTCATTCTCCTTATTAAACTACATAATATTTCTTTCCATTTCACGGGATTTTCCGTATTGTATTTTTGTATTGGCTTGATTCAAATAAAAATAGAATTCATTCACGATAAAGTTTAAAAGATAGTCTTTTGTCATTTTTATAATCACTGTTACCGACGATCCATCTAAAACACACTTTGAAAGGGCCGAGAGTGTGCGCGCTTAAGCCCATCCAGAGGGTTCATAACTCGTGGGGACTAGGGTAACATTTACTTATCGACGCGGAAAAGGTCTCATAACACATTTAGCCGCGTCTCTACAGACTGAACTTTTTATTCGCTCAGCAGATGTGCGACCGCGGTCCAAATTTAGCGGAATATTTTTTCTAAAGAACACATTTCGATCACATGCTATATTATTTTCCCTTCGGATATGCTTGTTGAATTGAGGGTTGTCTCGTGGGATGGACCATTTTGACACAAAAATGTACCTTTGTGTGCTCAATAAGTCTACATAAATTATTATGGGGTTGGAAGATCAAATGAATAAAAAATGTCAGATTTTATTTAATCAAATTTTTTATGTATGAGTAATATTTTGTTTAATAAGCATTGGTCGGTTGCGTCATTTGATGGTAAGCGATCGCCATCGCCTATGTACACATAAATGTCAGAAGAAGCGTGGACGCTCATCTTAAATGGAGAGCATAATTAAGAGATTGCGAAGGGCCGCTTAGGATTTGGGTTTACGTATACCTCACTCACCGTACGAAACGCAAGCTGTTATTTCATGTCGGTTTTATGTGAGACATTATTAAAAACCCGGTCCAGCCGGCACACTCATGTTCTACGATTTAACAACTTTAATGCGTTATATATTAATATTCATATGATTCTCCTTTGATAACATTAAATCAACACAAAATTAAACACTAATAACTTAAATTGTTTTAAATTGTATTACGAATTAAATATTTGGAAATCGGAAACGGCAGTAAATTAGTTAACATTATTGCTAAAACATTATTATGTCCAAAATTGAGTAAGCTAACGAATTGGAAGATTAATTGAATTAAATAAACAACAACAAATTACGGTAATATATTGATTTTGAATTCTTCATATATACGCAAATAAGTTTATATTGTTTAGTTAAGAAATAATTTGATATTTAGATTGTCGATTTTCTCAATTCTCCCTTGCTTATTGGTTTACGATTTTGGAACACGAAATTCCGTGCGTTAATTAGCCAGGTAATTTGCACGGAATGTTAACTTAAATGGATTTATAAAAGGGGATCCAACGGTACCTACATTATAAGGATGCTTGAGATTACAGCGATTTGTAATTAAATTATGGTTTTTGATGTATATAAAATACGCTGCGAGATTACGTTATAAATTTTAGGTAAACGAATTCCAGGATTTTGGATAAAATCAAACCTACTACGTGCTTTAATTAAATTATTATTTCCATTTGCAATAATTGTTTCCAACGCATGCTGTGGCTTCTGAAGGTAATGCATTTATCATGTTACTCGAATGTTATTGTATTATTGTCATAATGTTGTTACCACTGATTGTCCCAAAATAAATAAATAAATTATAAATAGTGCAAAACGAAAGCTTCTTGTTGCAATATGATGTAGGTTTTTGATTTGGCACAATAAATATTTATGAATAAAGATTAAAACACCGTGGCATCAAGTGTAAAAACAATGACGATCAGGGAAATGGTGACTCATTCTTAGTGCCTGCCATTCCGACCTACATACAGTGCTCCCTTAAAACCCGTTGCATAAGCCCTCTCACAGGTTTTTCACCATGTGTACCGTGGTTAACATCTAGGTCGGGTCAAGTTCCTTACTACTGGATTATTTTTTGACTCCGAAATAAAAAAGTGTTCAACCATGCCTTTTTTAGTATATCATGTTTTCAACTTTCGTAACAGCTGTTGCGATTAAATATAAACCCCAAGAGATATCTCAGCGTCAGGACTTGATATCTTGGCTATAAAGCGTATTCGATCCTTTTTGGTTTTTCTTTTTTTTATAACAAAACTAGCTTTTACTCGCGGCTCCGCCCGCGTGAACAGCATTTTCCCGGATAAAAGTAGCCTGTAACCGTCTCCAAGGTCCCATCTGTCTCTGTAGATAAATTTATCAAAATCGGTTCAGTGATTTAGACGTGAAAGCGTAACAAACAAACTCACTTTCGCATTTACTTTCACCCCCTTTTTCATCCCTTATTAAATAAAATTTCCAAAATTCCTGAAACACGTATTTATTTGTTTTACGTCAATAATCGAAATATAAAATGTTGTTTATGTAACTTTCAAAATGACTACTTTCATACATATTATCATCCCCTATTTTGACCCCTTTGGGTGGAATTTTCTAAAATCCTTTCTTAGTGGGTGTCTACATACCAAAATGAATATACAGTCCGAATTTCATGCTTGTAGCCTTGATAGTTTGCGCTCGGCGATGATGAATCAGTCAATTAGGCAGGACATGTTATTTTATAAGTATAGATGACGAGAGGAGCAGGTCGCTCGCTTAGTAAACTTTACAATAGTAGGAACACTACGCAAAATACCGCATAGCACTATTCAAACTAAGGCCATTTAAGCACAGTCATTAGGTACATCTTCGGGTAGTAACCATCTACGCTCAGTGTGAAGGTAAGCTTAATCTATTTACTACGTTATGGAGGATAATACTGTTGTGAGATTGTTTATCTGTTCTGTTTGCTTTGAGGATTGGAGTTAGATGATATATGGGATAATTGACTTAAAAGATAAATATAATGTAGAAATAACAATAATAATACTAGCCCTGTATTATACATGTCCCACTGCTGGGCACGGGCTTCCTCTACTGAATGAGAGGGGTTAGGCCTTAGTCCACCACGCTGGCCTAATGCGGGTTGGCAGATCATGTAGAAAGAAATTTTTAATTTTCAAACTTGTTTAACTCAATGCATACACACTACCGTCTATAATCCCCGATGGTGTAGGTAGAATAATAACCACTACACCTACATTTCGCCGAACTTGTTTCCGTCCCATGATGTGATAAGGGGCGACATCGTCGCATTGATTGGCAGCCTACCTTTGAAGAGAAACCTTGGGGTCCCGGGTTCCAACGGCATGACGATATTTGCGTTTAAATTTTCCATTCGTCTTATTCAAGTAAAAGGAATTTTGTGCCCAATATGGCGGCAGTCTCGCTACCTATCACATCATAGGACAGAATAACCTCGGGGAATCGTAAGTATACCAGTTGCACCTCTGGCTTCTCATCCAGGGATACAAGCGTGAGCTTAAGAAATCATATTCTTAATGTAACAAGTAGCTTACTACATCTACAACCTTTTTCATAAAAGGCTTATCTATATGGTTTCGGGCGAAAGGGTCAGCAATAACTGTTTGTATATTATTATACCGTAAATTTAAAACCAAAGCTACACGAGAGCATGACAGTTGACATCTGAAACGGTCCGTGTGTGACAGATGCGCGTTTGTCACCACTCACCGCCCGCCGTGTTCTGTTTTCAAATCTACGACCGACCGCTTTTTGCCCTGACACACCACAATATAGGGCTGTTGCGGACATGACAGATTTCGTATGAAATAAAATATTGCTACCATCTCTCGTACTAGGCTAACTACTACATACTATACATACTACATACAAAAACAACACCACACAGAACTTTGAATTACGGAGCACTGCATGGCACTGGATTGTGCTCGTCATCCGACACAAGGTGTTTAATCTCATAACGTCCAGTAATTTTACTGGCTTTAATGTCCTTCAAACCGAAACACAAGTGTACTTACACACTTGCTGCTTGACGGCATAAATAGACAAAGCGGTGGTACCAACCCCGACGGCCTCTCGGGTACGTGGGACCTATCACGTTGTATATGAACCTTGTAAAGTATGCAGGATTCCTCATAACCATTTTTTTATTTTAACCCAAAATTAAAATGGGACAATATGTTTCCCTCCTAACGTTGACATTTTTTTGATTCTGTTCCTAAAATATTGTCAACACATCCATATTTCTCCAGTATTATGGATGGTAATCACAGCGGTGATCTCTAGCGTATCATTTAAGCAGAGAATTAAATAAAATCAAGACACTAACTCAGGTGTATATCAATTTAGGAACCATACATGATACAATATATCCGTTGACGCTACACCGAGACCAGTGAGCCGAGTTACTAAATTATTTTCGATGTAAATATCACCAGACATATTTATTTATCCGAATTTTATGGCTTCATTTGTTCTCAATGACCGGCTCGAATAATGAATCCACATCGAGCGTTTTTGATTCATTAAGAGCCGCGGGTCGGTGCAATTGTGTGTTCTCTCACTGTTTGTTGGTTCGTACAGCGTTTTTCACTTTGATTAACGCGATTTACCTGTATGCATTTAGTTATTTACCGTCTCGTGGTTGAATAATTTGCTATACTATATGTATTCGTACCATTTTGGATTGTTGATATGTTTCTTTTTGTTTCTATTGTGAAGATATATTTTTAGGTACCTCTAAGTACCCAAATAAGCCCATCATGGCTGTATCTCTGAAGGTATAGGCAGAGGTGCTACCAATGCATCCACAGTTCGATGAGTTTCGTTCCGTCCCATGATGTCATAGAGAGTGAGTTTATATATATTTATATCGGGCACAAATACTATTCGTTGCAATTTTTCATTGTGACAAAACTTAACACAAGTTATGAATTCAATCAATTAAAAAAAAACACTGTCAATAACGCAATACTAAATATCTTATTACTATTTCGTTAATGATTGAATTGACATTTAGTCAACTATCGCATGCTAATTGAATGACTGGAGATAATAAGGCAATGTAGACACCACTTAACTTATAATGTATAGTTACAGGGCCATTACAATCTCATAACAAAGATATAACGCTGAAACTACGTTTTTGAAATCAACCCGTCTTTTACAAAGTAACGCTCAGTAAACCGGGAATAATAAACTGAACAAGTTTGTATCGCAAGTCCTCAGACACGCCATCGAATGGAAGGCGAGTGAGAGGAGAAAATCCTTTTCATTATAAATACTGTTCTCACAGTTTGCGAAATCAAATATTTTAAAACAATACTCTGGGTCGACAAGTGTGCCTTGCAAATGTAACGAAAGAATGGGTTTCGAAGTGCACCGAGTAATATTGTGTAGTAGCGGGGTGTGCGGGCCTGAAGGGAGGGGGTTGGAGGTGTACCAATCGATATGAACCCCCATACCGAGCCGGCCTAATGCACCCCTAACACAACAACACAACTCACGGAGCAAATCTAACCGGGGTTACGGCGGGATATCCCAATATTAAAATTCGTTATCACTTCAAATTCATGTTGTTTTGGTTTTGAAGAATGTTGAGTAGGTTCGCGACAAAAAATCGCTTGACACAAATTTATTTATGCTAAACTAAAACGAAAGAAAATTAAAACTTTAAGGTACAAACGGCAGTCTTATCGCGAGCTGAGATCTCTTTCAGACAACTGTTAAATGGACTAGACTTTTATACAATACAAAAGTAATGCATGGTGACAAAAGGGTCAAAAAATGTATTGCAAAACACCTAATTAGGTCCATAAATGTATCGTACATAGTTAACATTATACAATAATGATGTTATTATGATTTTATACTGATTTTTACAACCTAAGTTAACATAAAACTAATTAACTAATTAACTAATTTGTATACGAATAAACGAGTGCATTCAAATCAATTCATTCGTTTAGGTCATTCGATGCCTCAGACACGTATACAGTGTTATGACCACTAATAGATTATCGTCATCGTCTTAGTTTTTTCCCAAAATAAACGACTTTGACCGAATGGCATATAGTAATATATTCATCTTAATACTGTAAAATAGGCACAGAATACTTTAATTAAAAATATTTCCGTAATACGTAACATTAAAATATAAGTAAAATAGAATATCGTAATTTCTACGCAAACATGCAGCTTCAAGAATCAACAAAGGCGAAAAAGTAAATAAACATTAAAACGGAATTTATAAAGCTTAAAAAAGAATGTTTAAATATTAACTAGTTTCTTAAAAGCGTTTTCGAAAGCTTTGAATGCAAAATAAGCCCCACTATTGCATTCGAGATGCCCCAAACGGTAGAATCGAGCGTGGCAGCTAAAATGCTTGGTTCGGGTCTAAAATTATTTATATTTCGTTGAACGTTTTATAAAATATTTGCTCATTCGATTTGCTTACTGTGAGAGAATTGATAGGACTTTATTTAATCTACCAACTACTTTATGTTCTATATGCATTATAAAACTATAGAACACGTTATTTCACACGACATATCAGATACAATATAAATTAGTGAATTACCTATCACATATTAGTGAAACTTAACTTACATCTTATTGTTAAATATAATACAATCTATTGTTTTTTTTTTCTCTCTTATTTTATTACGAAGCTATGTATTTTGAATGCTGTGTACAGTAGTAAATAGACGCCAGATTTATATCATGTCTTCTATAAGTGTAACTTTATGTAAAATGTAGTCTGTTGTCTTTAATTGTACCAATAAATAAATAAATGTGAAGGACCTATCACTCAGTGGAGTGATAGGTCCCTCGTAGGCGAGAGGTCGTCTCGATTGGTAGTTGGTCCCACAGTTATGTCTATCTCTGTCGACAAGCAGCAGTTTGTAGTCACTGTTGTGTTTCGGTTTGAAGGACATTGAAGCTAATAAAATGAATGGGAATTATGAGACTTTAAATCCTATGTTTCGCCGTGACCAGCGCAGTCCAATGCCATGTGATGCTACATGCTACAAAGCATTCAAGGTTCTGTGTAGTTATGTTTTCATATGACAAACTTGGAGAAAGAGTAACCAAAAATAGAATCCGAATCCAGGATTTCACTCTATAAATATCTTAAGCACAACCGCTATGAAGTCATTGACAGGCGATTAAAAACTATTACATCTTTAACACATTTATTTTATAGTACCAACAAAATATACAAGTTCCGAGCTATTCGTAACATATTCAATTAAATAAAAAGAAAGTTCATGTAATTAGGTTATTGGTTCACCAACAAATAGTACAATAGAAAAAAGAAAAAGTACAAAGAAAACCGTAATAAATACAGTTGGAAATTATATTGTAATGCTTGCAAAGGTTACAGTTTATAGAAACAATGCTCCTGTTTATGTAGTTGGGTACCTGTTATTTTTCTACTCGACTGTATAGCGACCACCATAAAACCGCCCACATGGTAAAAATCCCGCCACGGTGGTTCGTTAAGGTGAGTCGCGTTCAGGGATCAGCCATATTTTGTCGGGATAGACCCACTATATATCGATATTATATTTGGGCACTAGGTCCCTTGTAGTCACTTAGCCGTGTACGCTATACGTGTATCACTAAAATAAAAAACAATGTATTTTATTGTAAAAAAAAAGCGTGGGGTGCATGGTATCATGGGTTATAATTATTGTATTGACAGATATGAGTAGAAGGATTATCATTAAGATAGTATCTTAAAAAGCACCCCACGCTTTTTTTTACAATAAAATACATTGTTGACGCATTCTTATGTGTCGTGTAGATGGCGCTAAACTAAACTGCACAACAATTATTTATAATTATTAATCACAATTTGCAATACTTTTTATTTTTTTTTATATAATATTGCATTGTCATCGGTCCTTGATAAGTGTGCCAAACTTCAATTTAATCCGACGTTTTAAAGGAGGTCAAAATCACGTTCAAAGACAAGTTACAGACAAACATACCAACATACATACGTCTGAAGCTAATAAAAGCGTGTTAAAAAAGCGTGTTAAAAAGCGACTCTATGAAGTCTACTCTCTCTCTTTTAAAAAAAGAATATAAGAATGTTTTCTTTTTTTAAATTCATTTCAATGGCCAAAGAATCGTAGATATGTTGTATTTGAACAAATTTTCCTAAAAAAATGTAGGTACTTTTTTGTATGACCCTTCAACAGTGGCATGTAGAGCTCCATATTGAATATGTAAATATAACCTACTGTTTAAATTATATTGCTAACAAAGGTAACAATCGCTCATTGTTTGGTAAATTAAATATTTGTGTCATGAGAATTAATAAACATGTGAATACGGCACATTAAATACTCATTACGTTTATTTTTAAGATCCTTTATGTAAACAAGTTGATCTTTTTTGACTAATGGGTTAACAAATCTCACAACACGGACTTAAATATTTAATTTTATGCAACAAGCACCCAAGTTAATATTTTCACAGCGCTACATTTTGCTCCATTTCTCTCGTGTGGGAAGTTTCATTATTTTCCTTTAATATGGATTCTTGGCGGCGATTACTCGCAAACGCATTGTGTTTCATTGAACGGGGTGATATGAATCTTAGCCTTTAATAAACTGCTATTTGAGTCTTCAAAACGTTTTGTTCCGCTCAACTAAATGTGGGCTTTTGGTTAATATAATCTGTATCGTTATTGCTCTCTAACTTTTGAAGACGGGATTTATTTAAAAATATATGTTGGTTAATAAAACAAGTAATCATTTTAGTTGCATCATTTTCATTTTCTATGTTACGAGTGTACACAATTTGTACTTGTATATTAGAGTTTAGGTATTCCTATGCCCCCGAATGGTCTTATGAATTTGTTATACTCTTTCCGCTGCATCGGTTTTAATTCTATTGTCCGGAGAGCATATAATTCATGTCATATTTTTAACAATATTGCTATGTTTTACAAAGTTTACTTCTCCGATCATTTTTTTTTACCAAGCCTGGAGATGATCTAGGTTTTCAATTTCCTGCTATGAAAGTAATATTAGATGAAAATATTCTTCCTAAAGGTAGGTAATAAAACGTGATAATATTTACGCGGTGGTTTATTAAAAAACTTGCAAACTTGGTATCGTCGCCGTGCCGATGTCTACGGAAAACTGATTTCCTGCACGTCTAGACATGTTTCCTCCCGTGCCGAAATTATGTTTCGCTGTGCAAACATCCCATGTACATATTCTATGCATTTATAATCAAATCTCCATAAATTATGCAGTCTTTAACATTAATAATGCGTAAACAAGCTTCAGAAGTCTCGACCATGATGTCATACCGTTAGACAACATGCGGTTAAACACGGTTCGTATAACTATGTCGTACGAGTATATATCCAGTAGTTAGAGCAAACAAACCACAGCCCTGAGCATTTGAATTATCATTTGTCAATGTTTGTTATAACATTTCAATGGTCTGCAACATTAATATACGTTTATAATATTACAGCAAAGATTATATCCTGTGAACAGTGAATTTTGAAATCACAGCGATGTTCTATTCGATGGATTCCAGTTACTATATACAAATCAATCGAAGTGTTCTAAGCCTTGTTCGTTTCCATTCCACTCGATGTGCTGAAATTGTCGTTTGAACTATAGAAATATGATTTCTATAACGTGCATATTCCAAGACTCAGTGGTCAGGACGACCACGACAATAGCTAACAAAGCGGAATTGAATGCATAAAACCAGTTGTATGACACACACATACACACATGTATTACGTACGATTGTGCACCGCCAGGATGGCCATTGAGTGACATTACAAAAGGTATTGTGCGCTTGGACTAGTTTATCTCATACCTATTCGTCGAGTCGAGACTTGTTCCGCGCTGATAACGTTCAAAACGTCTCCTGTCTGTACTCCAGATAGTTTAACATATGATTTACTTACCGTGTATAAAATGCTACCATTAAAATAAAAGGAAGTTAAACAGCTCGCTTGCAGATATAATTTGTAAGAAGATTAGATTATTAGTGTAGATATACACAAGGTAGATACAGAGATCGATGTACATGATATTGTAGATAAAATCAATCATCCAATATTTGTCCACGTACTGTTGGTTTACAGAGATTCAAACTGGCATTATCAGTCAGTGTCGGTATTTTGAACGTTCAACGGTTAATATGTCAATGCGCAAAAAACCACGTTGTTCGCAAGATTTTCAAGATTTGATTTATAAAATTGGTGATATCTTTAATCTGAAAAATATTGAATTTGATTTTGTGTTTGGGCCTGAAGATATTGACATTTTTTACGGTGGATTATATAAAGTACGGATACGGGGATATAGTGGAGGACAAAAAATTAAACAATCGGTCGTGATAAAGTGGCATCCCGATCAAAACTCTCGAGTTTACTTCAGGGAATCGTACAAGCGTGAATACGTGATTTATCGAAATCTCGTGCCAAAATTTTTGAACATTCAACGGGAGTTCAAAATAATCGAAGGATTAAAGATTAAATTTCCCAATTGCATTTTTGCTTGTCCTGATGTCGGTAAAGAAACTATTGCTATCCTAGGGTTAGCCGGTTTTAGATTACGCGACAGATTACAGAAGCAAGATTTTGCACATGCGTCACTTGTAATGAAATACTTGGCAAAATTGCATGCACTGTCTTTTATCATGGCTGAAACATATCCTAGAGAATTTGAAGAGATAAAAAACTTGTTTCATAAAGACGTACAATATTTTGATCCAAATCGTGTGTCTAAGACTGTGGAATTTTATTATGATGCTTCAGTGAACGTCGTATCTGATCCAGTTATTAAGAAGAAACTAAAGGCGCTTGGTTCAGACATCTTATCAGTGCTAAATAAATGTACATTACCAGTTCCACGCTACAGTACTATTTGTCATGCAGATTGCTGGAATAACAATATTCTGTACAAATACAAGGTGAGTCTTCAAATAATATTTAGGGTTCCCAGCGCGTTTACACCTTGTCTTCAACATGTGCTCATTCTTTGTCATTGTTTTCAGGGAGGCAGACCTATCGATGCTGTTTTAATAGATTACCAACTATCGAGATACGCTTCTCCAGTTACTGATTTGTCTTATTTCCTGTACATGTCAACTGATAAAGAATTCCTTGCTAATCATTATGACCAAGTACTAGATATATATTACGGGACATTATCAGCTGTGTTGAGACAGTGTAATTTAAATGTAGAAGAAATATTTCCGAGGGATATTTTCAAGAGGCAAATAAACGAATACTCAGTTTTAGGTCTAATTGAAGCTTTGGTGGCCATGAAGATTATAACAGCTTCAAATGAAGAAGCACTTAAATTGACTGAAATCATATATGAAGGTAAAGAAAAGCCTTGCGAGAATAAACATGAATATGATGATGCCTTGTTTGTTGAAAGAGTAAATGGTGTCGTAAATCACTTTTTCGATAGAGATTACTCGTTGAATTCTGTGTTAGTAAATAAAGGGATATAAATAGTTATAAATAAATGTATTTATGATAATCGAGTTTGAATTTATTATCATGTAGTTATATCACTATGTATGTTGCCGCTAGTTTAGTTCAGAATTTATACAAATGTAGACATTCCTACAATAAATAAAGAATAAAAAAGAATAGTTGATATGGGTAGGTTTTTTATTAAACCATTTATACAAATCACTGTCGCCACCCATAAATATTTAGTGATATTAAAAAAATACTAACGAGAATTAAGAACGTAAATTTAATTAACATAGATTATGGTGTAAAGGTAGCAAAAGGACTTCAATTTCTTTGAAGTCGCTCAACTATAAAATTTAATCTCGTTTATATTAAAAAAAGGAAAATTTTTGATTCGAACAGTACTCTGCTCTAAAAAGGAATTAATTCTTCGTCGCTGCAGTTAATTGTCTGTAACAAAGGTTTTTCTTTGAATCACGAATGAAACGGATGAAATCTTAGCTGGAATGATAATAATGGCTACTGGAACAGATGGCAAAACTCAACATTGCTTGCTTTCTAGACAATTCCAATATTTTTGCCTTCTAACTTGAATGGACTTGAAATGACAATTAATTGTACAAACCAATAGTTTTTCTTTAAATGCCTACGAAACTAACATTTTTTCAAAGTATTTTCATCATTTATTTTGAGTGGTAGAGCCACGCTGTAGACAGTTTTGTCTACAGCATGAATGAGCTGGCTCGACCGTGTCGTTACCACTGTCTCACAGAAAACCGACGTAAAGTAGCGGCTTGCTGCTGCGTTTCGTACGGTGAGTGAGATATCCGGAAGCCCGAATCCCCTCCCCTTCCCAATCACTGATTATCCCTTTCCTTTAAGGTCGGCAACGCGCCCATGATTCTACTGGTAGTGGGCGTACATGGGCGGTGGAAATCACTTACCATCAGGTGATCCACTTGCTCGTTTGCCGATCTATGCTATAAAAAAAAAAGATTGACATTAAGGTTTAGTTTTAATAAATTACACGAATTGTGTATTTTAACCAGCAACACAGTCATGCCATAATACAAAGATTTTATGAGTATTGTGGTGTAACTAGACTAAAACATGAAATAGCTCTGTTGTGGTTTAGCATTATGAGTTTCATGCAAGTTAGAGTAACTAATGTCGGAATTATCTGTACGAAAACGACTGTAAATTCCCTTATGTGTGTCATATTAATCTTGTTGCCGTTTCTATCCCACTTAAATACATTTAAGTGGAAATAATCCTCGCCAGAGCAACTGTAAAATGACTGTGGCTATTGTTGATTTCTTACGTTTACGCGAATGTTACTCATTGAAATAAAACTAATTTAAACGGATTTTATCGCGGTTTTTTATTAATCTTTTCAGCCTTCGTGGTCACGGGAGGGACCAAGGGACTGAAAAGTCTTCGAAACGTCGGGATCAAAATTAATAAAAAACGGCGATAAAATCCGTTTAAATTAGTTTTATTTCAATGTGGCTATTGTTATTAAACTAAACTTATCTAAAAATAGTTTAATCCTGGCAAATGATCATGTGACGAATGGACTTCGGTTTGAGATGACTAAAACTTAACTGGCTACTTAGCTTAAGGGCTAAATAAATAAATTCAAAGGTTTAAAAGTATTTATTGTAGTAGGTATTTTTCATATAATTTTCTTTATATATTCTATTAGTTCTCCATTTTTTGTCAATTTAATTAAGTCGCCATTGATTGTAACATTACATAATTTTAGCTTAATGCATCGAGTATATTGACATTGAATAAATTATATATATTTTTTTTTTTTTTTACTAGACCTGTATTATACTTGTCCCACTGCTGGGCACGGGTCTCCTCAACTGAATGAGAGGGGTTAGGCCTTAGTCCACCACGCTGGCCTAATGCGGGTTGGCAGACTTCACATACCTTCGAAAAATCTTATCGAGTTCTCAAGTATGCAGGTTTCCTCACCGTTAAAGCAGGCGATAATTTACAATGAATATACACGTAACTTACAAAAGTCAGAGGTGTATGCTCTTGGGGCTGGTTTCGAACCTACGACTTTCAATATCGACAGTCCGTACCACTCCCCGCTGAGCTATCGCTGCTTTATATTATAATTTGAGATAGGTTCTCTGGTGCTGTAGGACTTTTATACACTTCCTTATTTCCCTGAGAACTTCCAACAAATGCGGCGAAAAGGAGTGACATAACCAAACATGTTACGATAACAATGGTCAAAACCTACGTTATTTGCAGTATTTATTCAGTAGTGTAATATAGTTTTGTTAGTGAAGACGCGTTGACCCTACATCAACGCCACGTCTGCACACACAATACGGATGGCCAAACAACGGATGGAAGTAAATTGATATTCCGATTTTTATGCAACAACTAGCTATGCCTCACGGTTTCACCCACGGGCATGTAACTGCTCCACTTAGTGCAGTTTAGATAATTTTAAGTTTTCTGTACTATAATATGTATGTATTATATTATTATATAGATATGAATTACTCTGAGTAATTATCTCTTGCTGAAAACAGCATTAAAATCCGTTGAATAGTTAAAAAGATCTAAGCAAACAGACAGTGGAACCGACTTCATTTTATACTAGGGATGCGTTTCGAATCGTTTTTTACTCGAGTGATTCAAGTGAATTTGTTAAACCCGGTAACTCGAGTGCAAACAAACTCGACTCAAATTTATTTTCACTCAAATACGAGTTTAACAAATTCACTCGAGTCACTCGAGTAAAAAACGACTCGAGTCGCATCACTAACTCGAGTTGTAAGGAATATTGTTCGAGTGACTCGAAAATTCGAGTACAACTCGAGTGACGTAGTAAAATGACTCGAGTACTGGAGTTACAAATTTCTACTCGAGTCGCATCTCTATTTTATACTGTGTAAAAAAGACTATGTAAACGTTACCTGAGCGTCACCGAACCGACTTCAAAAAAGTAAGTCTTTAATTCGTCCGTATGTATACATATTATGTATACATTGCACATGCACATTGAATTGCATTTAACTTCAGGATTGCGAGAAACATGACATAAACACCAAACGTACCTCACCTTTAAAGTAGTTTTTTTAAGTTTTAGATTAACATTGATTATTTATCTATCAACAGTCTTTAAATAGTATTTTCTACATCTTCATATTGATCTTTAACGTTATACGATACAATTTGTTTAGATTATTTATTAATTAGTCAGTGAGAATTTAAATATTTATATGTTTTGGAAGTCTTTTACTCGGTTATCGCGAGGAAATTATGTTTGCGGAAATCAAATCCATTTAATCAAAAGCTTAAGAACGTCCATATTGCGATACAAAGACATCAATATAATGACATCCTATGAGGAATTATGATAACTCAATTCCGATAAGCCGATATTTTATCTAAGAAATCGGATCGTTTCTGCGAATGTTCAAATATATTTGTAATAAAACTCTTATACCCGCATTAAATCTTTTTGGTCAGAATCTATTGGCGAAGATATAATTTTCATTGATTTAAATAGGTCATTATGTCAGGTTATTAAAATGTATAACGACGTCGAAGGGGTAGGCAAATATGCAAAGTGACTCACGGTTCGCTAATTTCCTTATTATGATGTTATAGGTGAGCCTGATCCTATACCGTGGATAAATTCCAATCCCGGGCAACTCAAGCATGATTTTTCGGAATGAAAACTCAAACACATTATTGGGATTACCCGACCTAGAATTTGAATCCATATAGTGCTCTAAAATATAAATGAGCAGAACTATTTTTAAATTCACCCTTACATTGTTAGCTTTATAATGTAGTAATCTTTTATGTTAAACTTCTTTTTAAGTGTTAGTAACAGACAGACAATTTAACCTTAGTAAAGACACGTTAACTAATCGCCTGTCTTGGTCCCGGATTGTGTTCACTGACCCGTGAAATGAAATAAGTGCTTAATCCCTTCTGTTGACTTAGACAAGTCTTACAAGGTGATAAGCCTTGTTGTTCGGCACTCACATTTTCGTCGCACATTTTGACACAATTTATCCTGACTTAATTAGAAGGTCTTACACAATTAACATAATTAAGTCAAGACGTATAGATAAATTGGAATATATTTTCTCAAGACGGGCGTATTAACCGACTCATTTTGTACAAATGTACTAGGCTTTGTTCCAAATTTAAGGTTATAAAAACTCCTAACTTTAATTAGAAAAACGTCTGTGTATTTTGCGGTTTTTCTTCACACATCATTTTAATTTTTCAATCAAATAAATACCGCTTTCGGTTCGATATATTCATTTAGGCGCTACTATGTCGGACAGATCATACACACAGACATACATACATACAGACCGACAAAGAGGTCTAACTTATAGAACTCCTCTTTTTTGTCGGAAGTTAAAAAAAGGCAGTCGTATGTAGGTACTTGAGTGAGTTCTCCATGGATGCTGCCACACTCAGGGAATTTAAGGGAGACCACCTTTGGTCCCAACAACCAACTAACGCGTGCGTCAGTGACACAGCGTCAATGCTGCCTCGCCTGCGCGTTTGTACTGTGCTCTATGTAAATATGGGAGACCATTCGACGGAAGGGTCACTATCCCAGGATGTCACTAGCAGTTCCAATAGGGCGGTGAGAGACGACAACGTCGATAAAGCATACGTTTTGAGGTGCATGAGAGAGACAGGGCGACCGCGAAGCGTGACGGCAGTCAGGATATAGCGATAAGTCCGCTTTATATGAAATTGTATGGAAATGGTCGCTCGTCGCACTGCCCTGTCTCGGTCGTGTCCCTCATAATGTATCTACACAACTGTAAACAATGTGAATGTGTCGCGCTCTACTGTCTCGGTCAAGTATCAGAAATCGTGAATGCGATCATCGGACGTCTGTCTTTAGATATCATATACAGGGTGTCCCAGAACTCAACGTCAAGCCGAAACGGGGTGACAGGATTGATTGTAACAATCATGAGAAAAATCAGAAAAAAAATCTATCTCATGCAGTTTGAAAATTATGGGCATTTAAGTAAAACCTAGAAATTTGGTCAAACTGTAACCAATTTTCGGTTATTGTGGTTAATTTTTATTATTTTTGTTCATTTAAACTTTGGATCCGTGATCTGTCTCTCTCACTTATGGCAAACATGTCCACTATCCGTCTCTATCAACATTTTGCTGTGAAATTAAGAACCTACCAAGAGCTTGTGCGAATATAAAACATTTTAACTGAGTAAAATGGGTTAGCAAAAATCGGGTTACTTGAGGTTTTTATTTTTTTTACTCGTTTTTTTTAGTATGAAACTAACAAGTATTGTACCATTTTACAATCCTGATTAAATGCGCCAACTTTTAACGGAACTTGTCAAGGCACTCTAGTACTTTTTACTTTTTTAAAGGAGGGCCTTTCAAAGTCGACAAATTTTGAAAATTTTAATTTCATAGTTTAACAAATAGTCTTAATTCTAAGAAACTTGGGGCAATTGTGTCATTATTTTTGACTGTGGTTCTAGAAATGTTATTTAGGGTCACGGATCCAAAGTTTAAATGAACAAAAATAATAAAAATTAACCACAATAACCGAAAAATGGTTACAGTTTGACCAAATTTCTAGGTTTTACTTAAATGCCCATAATTTTCAAACTGCATTAGATAGATTTTTTTCTGGTTTTTCTCATGATGGTTACAATCAATCCTGTCACCCCGTTTCGGCTTGACGTTGAGTTCTGGGCCACCCGATATATTCCCAAAACCTACACTACTTTATACACCTAGCAGGTTGTACAGGACGGACAAATCAATACATATGGCGCCGGGACGATTGCACGGCACGACTTCTGCCTAAAAGGTGACCAGTTGTTTTTCTATTTTGCGACATATAGGGAAATGTACGACTTTAAAATGTAACTGAGTGAACCTCGGTAGGAATGTGGGAAGTTTTGTTTTTAGCCCCTGACAAAAGAGAGGGGTGTTGCGAAGCGTGCGATGTACATCGGAGTTCGTCGTAGTTCCCTGAAATATTCTTTATCGAAAAGTTGTCTTGTAGTGACTGCAATTTTGGTTATTAAAACGTATTTTGACTTGTAGAATGGTAGTTTACTTAATATTCATGACCACAAGCTATAACCACAGAACGCCATTTTTCACAACTCTAAAACACACAAGTCATTGGGATGCCATACGAAAAACATTATTGCCAACATAAAATATTTAGATTACTTCGTTCAAACGTAGTATCCTAAGTAATATGTCGATTCTAGAGATATATTTTTACTTATTTCAATATCATCTGAGATTTCATTCAATATACGTTAGGTCGAGTTCGAAACATAATAGAGGATTTGAGATTCAGAGACTACACTAGGCTAGTAGTTGAACTTTTATGGACTTCGATTGTCCCAACTCCTTTATTGTGCGGAGAGTTTTGTGCGTTGTATTAAGGCGTCCGTAATGTTGGTAACATTATGGGTAAGCATACCAGTCCGCCGTTGTTGCGAGAGCTATTCATAAACTAATTTTTAATTTAGTTGGTTCTCTAGTGCAAAACTAATTTAATACTATGTGAAACAAAAAATATATCGTATGTAAGTTAAGTGGTAAAGACACCCTGTTATGTGGTAGAGGGATATTATTTAGATATAGAACCACAGTGTAGATAGTTTTGTCTACAGTATGAATGGTTTGGTTAGCTAGTTCCACTGCCTCATAGAATACCGACTCGAATTGTCAGCTTGCTGTTGGTTTTCATTTAGTGAGATTTTCGGATGGTGAAATCCCCCCTACCAATACCTATTCCATTCATTTAAGGTTGGCAAATCATCAATAATTCTCTTGATATTATGGGTGTTCACAAATGGTGAATATCACTTACCATTAGGTGAACCACTTGCGCGTTTGCCGGCCTACTATAAATAAAACAATGCAGTCATTGAGTCAATTTGTTGTAAGTTGTAATAATGTTACATTAATACAGTGATGACGTTAAGAAATAAGAACAGTATCGGTAGTAGTATGTAGTACATCGGGCAAAGAGGTACAACTTGACAATAAATAGGAAGCTAGAGCTGATAGTGGATGGGTCAAACTATACTAAGAGAGTAAATAATATAAAGTATAATTCATATTTAAGTATAATTCATTATACATACACATTCATGCCTCTTATCCTCGATGGGGTAGGCATATTTCACCGAGCCATGTCGGGCACAATTCCAGACCCCGGGCTGATATTGAGTATTTTGTGATAGAAAAATCCAATAACCTTTTCACTTAACTCTGGGATCGAACCCAAGACCTCAACACAGCCAGTCGTATCGGGTACGCATTTCAACAGCGCCACCGAGGCATATTTATCATAATTAATACCTAGTTACATTACAAATTTTTATTTAAAAAAATACTCCGCGTACTCGCCTATTTTTAAAGCCGGGTTATTGTTGTTTAACACAAAAAATCGCACGGGGAAGTGTGAATAGTCCAGGGTTAAGTGTTGCGATGTTTAAGTTAACCCTTTTAGTTGGATAACAAAGGGCAGGTCGTAAACACAGGGTGCGCGGGGCCCATGCTCCAGCCGACTGTAGACCGGCTACAGTAAATGTTAATTTTACAGTCTAAATTGTTTGTCTTTCATTAAATTTGTTTTGATTCTGAACTTTAAGACTTTATAGAATCCAATTTACTGTTCATCTATTGATTTTAAATTATTGACACATATAAATAGCAATTTATTATATATGAGACTTAATGGTATTTGATGAGTTATAATTTTGCTGTTACGGATGCGTTTATCTATCTCAATATTTCAATTTAGAGTCCGAGTGCAACAGTTAAAAATTTGGCACACCGAAATATCAACATTCCCACGCCCTTGTTCGAAAATTGATAATGATTTATTTCCTATATTGTTTGTTAAACTATGGATATTTAGAAAACATAATGATAAAATACACGGAAACAAAAAAATAAAATAAGCACACGTAACAGAACACGAAGAATACACCTTATATGAAATTAAGAAATAAAAGCCTCATCCACCTCGGTTAAGGGAATACACATAGTTGATAAACTGGTGGGGAGGAGTAAAGAGAGATAGATGTCTGGGTAAAACCTCTCGAGCAACGGTGTCGGGGTTAAATCTAATTTTTCCCCCGTTAATGCTCCTGCCCCGCCTCGCTCAAGGTTGAGTGAGCGCAAAAATTGTAACTTTGCAGTGATCACAGAGAGAAAATCCAAACGCAACGTGAGGGTTAAATGGAAAGGTTTCCCTTGTGGAGGGTTTAACCATTTGATGTGTTCGGTGTATGTAGGGATATTTTTAGAGTGATGCATTGCATTCTTTTACTATAAATAAAATTAGTATTAAAAAATTTCGCGAGAAAATCTGTTAGATGTAATGTCGTTTTATTGGTTTGCTGAACTCTAGTGGTCTGCCATTTGGGTACTTAAGCTGAGAAAACGACGAGGTCCTAGGCAATCTTAATAAAATTATTAGTGTTAAAGTTTTTCGATTCGAAAAATCAAACAGAAGTAGCTCGGCACTGCAATTTATTTGTGCCTGATATTGAAATAGGACGGAGGATTTTGGGACGGAAGTAAGATTGGTGAACCGCGGGTGCACTAGTTGCGCCTCTGCACCTCTTGTGGATGAGATTTATTTCATGTGTGAGCTTTTGTATGTATTAAAATCTTATAAATAAATAGGAGAATAATGTGGCGGGTTGCACTTTATTAATATTACTATATTGTTATAAATCTATCGTGTAACTGTTTGTTATGTAAAGAAATTATTTAATATATATTTTTATTTATATTTCGTTCTTGCATTATGTTAAAAAGTGTCTTACATGAGTGTGTTTTCCTATAACCACTGTAATAAAAAAATCAGTACGCAAAGAATATTTATTCTCTTTTACTAAGTGAACATCCAGTTTACGCAGTATTCCTAGACTATATGGACATATTTACTCCATCAGTTTATCACAGTTAGATATTATGAATCTCACAAAAATCGATGTCAGACACAATTTCCGTAATTGCCGTTGACTGTTTGCCATGTCATTTTTTTATTACATTTTATCCCTGTATAAAAGTATAGAACCTTGAAAGCGGACTATGCTATTGACTCAGCTAATAAAATATTGATGCCTAAGCGGCGGCCTTGAGTGTATAAATGGCAGACACATAAGCATTTCAAATTCGCTTTTTCATGTTACATTCAGTGGGGGATTTATCCCTGAGTAGTTTTTTGAGTGGGCACAGAATCTGTAATAGTTTTAGTGGATATTGTTGAGTTGCTGGGTACTTGATATTTTTGTACCCCACTGGATAGCGACCACCGTACACATGTTTAAAAACCCGTCATTGTAGCTCGTTCAGGTGAGTCACGTTCTGGGATCAGTCAGTGTATTTCCAGTAACTTCAGACAGGCATAATTCTGCCGACCGTCGAGGGACTCAATGTCTCTTGACCTTCGAAATTAAGTTTGGACTGCATTGTACTTAACATCATGCCCAGTGTAGTCACTTTGCCGTATCAGGATAAAAAATAGAGCTGCTTCCGTTAATCAGTAATAGTCAACATTATGACAGAGCCTACTCCCAGACCCTACTCCGACTACTACTCCTTCTGAACCAAATCAGGCTGCTGTCCGATATTTATACAGAATATGTGTTAAGGCGGATATTCCAACATTATCATTATATCATTATTGATGATTATTATGCGTGATACATAAATAAACATACCGACGGATTGACAACCTCCTTCAATTTGAAGTCGTATAAAATTTACCGTATCGAAGTTGTGGTTTAATGTTGTCCATAATTAAGGTTTGACAGGGACTCGTCAACACTGAACAGTTTTATATTTAAAAGTGTTGCGAGCATGTCGCTACCGTAATTACAGCTCTAGGAAATGCGGATTGCAGCGCCTCGATGGTTGCCGGCGTGGCGTTCACATTAATAAAAAATTTTATATTTCAAAAATGCATGATAATACATTTAACGTGTTACAATATTATTATACAGAATATGACATTTTAATAATTATTTGTTGAAAACGAATTGTGTGTCTGACTGTCATTACTTTTAGTGATTTCATATGTTTTATATATTGTGTTTTCATATGTTCGAATTTAAATGCTTTTAAATTTGATATAGAACCAAACATTGCACAAAGGAATACTGGTACATTAATTTTTTAATACTTTTACTCCCAAGATAGCAAGCAGTGATAGCTCAGTGGGGAGTGGTAAGGGCCGCCTTGACGAAGGTTGAGGTTACCTGCCCTGAGAGCAGCACAGCTCACAGCTCCGACTTGTTATAAGTCATGTATATTCATTGTTAGTTATCGCTGGCTTTAACAGCGAAGAAAAACATAATGAGGAAACCTGCGTACCTGAGAATTTTCAAGGTATACCAAGTGTTCAAACCCACATTGGGCCAGTGTGGTGGGATAAGGCTTAATTAACCCTTCTCATTCAATAGAGGAGACCCGTGCCCAGCCGTGGGACGTATATAATACCAGCTTTTGCTCGCGGCTCCGCCCGCGTGATCTGCTTTACCGGGATAAAAAGTAGCCTATGTCCTATTCTGATGTATAAGCTATATTATTGTAAAGTTTTATTAAAATCCATCCAGTAGTTTTTACGTGAAAGAGTAACAAACATACATCCATTCTTACAAACTTTCGCGTTTATAATATTAGTAGGATAGGGCTGATATTATTTACTTTGGAGATGGCCACTAACATTGACTTTAAATTACAATTTTATTTCAATTAGAAATTACGCAGCCTTAAAAATCCGCCGAGCGCGAGTCGTACTGGAGCACATAGGGTTCGTACCACTCCCTTTATATGTCTAGGTACTTTTGGTTCTTTTAATTACAATGATCATTTTATTTCAGATATTTTACAATCCATAATGTGTTAACTTAGTAAATAATAAGTTTTTTAAATAACTAAGTGAGTAAGTTTTATGATATGTTAGAATATATGAAATAGGATATGTGTATAGAATCATCATCATCTCAGCTTATTGCCGTCCACTGTTGGACGTAAGCCTCCCCAAGTAAGCGCCAACCATCCCGGTCTTGGGCAACCCGCATCCATCATGTATAGAATAGGATATGTGAAAATGTCAGTCAGTTGTCTATTACGGATAAAGAATAGAGCCCTAAAGGGGTAATTAAACGGCGTAGGCTTAATTTTAAGGGCCCTTTGACATTTTTTGGGTTCGGAACCTTATAAAGTATTAAAATAAGCCTCTTTTCTGCGATATAATAAAATATTCCTGGATATGCCGAGAAGTCAATCGCGTGGAGAAAGCAATAGGAAACTAATGTTTATGTCGAATGGCTCTGACCTCCCCTCACGTAATTACGATCGCTCTGAATTCCGAATAAATATATCCCTCGTGATTTGGGGACCTGCACTCGCAATATTAAATATCGAAAAAAAATTGGATAAGCCAGATTAATGTGAATGGTCATTATTCTGTAGAAATTATATTTTGCAAAATGTAGCCATTGCATATTTCATGATTTTTATACATATTTTATTAGAGTCAAGATATCGTCACATCCACGGCAAACTTACGGATTTGCAAAGTATCAATTTTATAAGGGAGCGTTTTGAATGCATATAGAATAATTTAAAATATTTATTTTTGTAATAGAGATGTCAGTACTGTGGTACATTTGATGAGTTTGTGAGTGAGATATCAGAGGCCCAAATCTCCCTCCCTTTCCCACTCCCTCAATTATCTCTTTTCTTTCGGTATTGCGCCCACGATTCTTCGGGTATTGTGGGCGTACATGGGCGGTGGACACATGCCATCAAGTGATCCACTTGCTCGTTAGCCGGCCTATGCTATAAAAACAAAAAATATATATTTCACCAACCTCGTGTAGTCCGCGTGAGATAAGTGTCGGAGAATGAAGGTGATTTGAGACAACTATAGGCACAACACATTTCCATGACCAAGGTGGTCAGTGCATTTGACTCGACCATTATTATTTCGTGTCACGTACACGCCGACTGACCGCGTCCGTTGATATTGATTTAGGCCCCATTGGTCAATTAATCGCCTTTGTCTTTGAACAATTTGTGAGAGCAAACGACATTGTGGTCCACTTTATTTAGACATTTAGTTTGATTATTTTAATTTGTGCATTATTCATTAATAATATTATAGTTTACTTGACAACGTCCATGGCCCAGTGGGCGAATAGCCGGCTATGAAGCTAAAGGTAGCGGTTTCCGATTCCCACACCCACAAATCGTGAAATGTGGATTTGTAATTTTTATTCATTTAATTTTATTTAGTATCAATCTTTGTATTTATGCCAAGTATTTAATTTACTTTCTAAAGAGCCACCTTGCCAAAGTCGAGTAGTTAAATTTTTGTACCACTTGAAGAGCTTTTCAACTGCTTTAATTACAGACAATTTCGTGGAGTTCGTTACAATGAAATTGTGCCTTACGTACGAGTGTTACTTGATAAGTCACAGGCTTTACAAATTAAGCAATATTTGTCTTTTGATGTACTTTATTTCTTTAATTAAATATCACTCTTGGTAAATTTACTCAATGTCGGCATATTATAATTCACAATTTTGATTTTATGTCATATAAAATATTTTATCAATATCAGAGTTTTGTTCCATAATTTAATAAAAAATGCTTGATCAGAGATTCGTGTATTTAGGAAATTGAATTCTTAATAAGAAATCTGGAGAATAAGGGAGATGATTGATAGAGTCCATTGAATTAATAATTCACCTCGCTCCATTTTAGTAGCGGGATGAATCCGAACAAGTGTATATATAATTGATTAAAAATTTAATCTTTAATGACTATTGGTGAGATTAAAAAAGAATAAAAAATGTTGTGCATAGGAGTAGCAGTTGGTGTACCAAACATGTTTGTATTTAAAATAAGAACACACCACAGTAACAAGGTTATTGTGGATCTTAGGAACTACGAAGGACTTGCGGTCCCACAATACCCAGACCTGAAAGAAATCGCATAAACATTTGTCTCAATGCGGGAATCGAAATCACGGCCTCTCACTTCGCAGCCAGTTACGCGTTACTCGTTTTAGATACTTTCTTTTGTATCGTTGATCGTTGAAATATATTTTGTTTATTTAATTTGTGTATGTTATTCGAACAAGACGTCTCGATTTTTATTGGCCTTCGAAGGTAGGCGAACCACGCACGCACGCACACAGACAAACACACACACACACACACACACACAGATTAAGTATAAGAATATATAATTATTATGTTATTATTAATGTAATAAACTGTTATTATTATTAACTTCTATGACGACATATCATGGCTAGCTTCTCTGAAATATTTTGGCGTGTACGAGTTCCAAATAATTTAATGTTTTTCTTTAAAAGTACATATATTACACCGGTGATTTTCCAATTTGAAACATAATTAAATTATAGTAGAATCAAACCCATTGTAAAAGGAAGAGAATACAACAAAATTGATAGGAAAAATAAATTAACGGCGATCTGAGGTCGGGAAGTGGGAAGGGGGGGGCTTTTAAGGGTAAAAAACGGTTTATCTCGATTTCCGGAAAAACTACAAGTCCTATGGAAAAAAGTTAAATCGCAAAGTTGTAGGTAATAAAAAGATCTACAACTTTTGTATACACACTCTCTTCACATAACCCCAAAATATATGTGAAAAATTCAAATAACCAAGTTTTTTGTTTTTATTTTTATCTATTATAATAAATCATTTTTTTTTTCACGAAATTTAGTGAAAACTTACCTTTTTGTATCCCAAATACACTGTAATTTTTTTGATTTAAAATATTTATTTTTGCACCTTATTTTGACTTAATATCGAAAAAGCAGCCTAATTTTCAAACGAAAATTCTCACGTCAAAATATGAGCTTTTTTAAAAAAGTCTTTTGGTTTCTTGTTCATTGAATTCTCTACTTTCTGATGGTGTAAAAAAATATATACATTACTATGGTAAATGTGCTCAGAAAATGCAAAGAAACGAACTACTAAATAACAGGTAGTAAGGCCCAGACCCACCTAGCCCCTTCCCCACTTCTTTATGATGGGCTAAAATTTTCCGTAGATC
Organism: Amorpha juglandis; assembly: GCA_949126905.1. Classification (NCBI taxonomy): domain Eukaryota; kingdom Metazoa; phylum Arthropoda; class Insecta; order Lepidoptera; family Sphingidae; genus Amorpha; species Amorpha juglandis. The sequence goes on along the minus strand of OX421379.1, from coordinate 9,324,300 downwards.
ACTCAGGTATATAAGTTATATTAAAATACCAATAAAGAGGCATCTACGCATATAATTTAAAGAAGATTCTACAACTTACTCAAAATATTGTAGATATGTCTTATTAAATATTAACTTATAACTTTACATTTTCTGAGCACATTTACCATAGTAATGTATATATTTTTTTACACCATCAAAAAGTAGAGAATTCAATGAACAAGAACCCAACAGACTTTTTTAAAAAAGCTCATATTTTGACGTGAGAATTTTCGTTTGAAAATTAGGCTGCTTTTTCGATATTAAGTCAAAATAAGGTGCAAAAATAAATATTTTAAATCAAAAAAATTACAGTGTATTTGGGATACAAAAAGGTAAGTTTTCACCAAATTTCGTGAAAAAAAATGATTTATTATAATAGATAAAAATAAAAACAAAAAACTTGGTTATTTGAATTTTTCACATATATTTTGAGGTTATGTGAAGAAAGTGTGTATACAAAAGTTGTAGATCTTTTTATTACCTACAACTTTGCGATTTAACTTTTTTCCATAGGACTTGTAGTTTTTCCGGAAATCGAGATAAACCGTTTTTTACCCTTAAAAGCCCCCCCCTTCCCACTTCCCGACCTCAGATCGCCGTTAATTTATTTTTCCCATCAATTTTGTTGTATTCTCTTCCTTTTACAATGGGTTTGATTCTACTATAAATTTGTTTCTATTTTTACCATTTTCAACCGGATAATCACCGGTCTATATTGGTTTATATCTACATTTCCATATGTATGTTCAAACAATATCGCTATTCAATAAATAACACAAGAGGATAGTTGCGAGCAGCGCGCCCGTACATGGAACCTAGATTTGCAATCCCAAATATGCTTGTTCAATATAGTGCTTACATTGCACTTTCCATCAGAGCATGCATTTCTATTTAAATTTGCGCTATTGTAATAGTGGTTGAATCACAGTCTTATTGTTTTCTATTTTGACATAAAAGATAAAGGCTACTTAAAACTTACAATAATCGAAATATATAAAACTCAAAGGTGACTGACTGACATAGTTATCTATCAACGCACAGCCCAAACCACTGGAGGGATCGGGCTGAAATTTGGCATGAAGGTAGATGTTATGACGTAGGCATCCGCTAAGAAAGGATTTTGATAAATTCTACCCCCAAGGGGATAAAATAGGGGATGAAAGTTTTATCCCGGAAAATGCTGTTCACGCGGGCGGAGCCGCGAGCAAAAGCTAGTAGCTACATAAGCTCTTAATAATTTGGGCACCCTGAAGTTTGTCATGAGCGACATTGCAAGGTGGTAATTTACAAGGTGGTAGGTCTCTCGTATGCGAGAGGCCGTCTGGGTTGGTACCACCGCTTTGTCTGTTTCTGCCGCCGAGCAATAGTGTGTAAGCACTGTTGTGTTTCGGTTTAAAGGACATTGAAGCGAGTGAAATTACTGGGCATTATGAGACTTAATATATTTTATCTCGGGGTGACAAACGCAGTTCAGTTCAGTGCCATGCAGTGCTTTGCAATTCAAAATTCTGTGTGGTGTTGCTTCTGTTTATGAGCAGGCGTGGCGCTTACCATCAGGCGAGCGCCTTGCTCGTCTCGTCATTCAGTCAAATATTAAAAAGTAGCAGTAGCAGTTATTGTATTCAGAAACTAAAAGGAAAGCGTAGAAGGCGAATAAAGTGATTGACTTCAGCCCAGCCAAGTTATTTTATTAACGGAAGTTAAAAAAGGAGGATGTTTCTCAAATCTGCGATTTTTTTGTTTTTTTTTATTTATGTACATAGATTTCTCCGCCAATTGTAGACCGATTTTATCGGTAATAATTCCATTCGATACTTTTTAGCTGCGATGTGGTCTCATAAAAATTTGGTTAAGATCTGATGATGAAGTACAGAGTAAAAAATCAAACTCCTCAACGGACAACAGCTCAGTCGTCGGAATTGTGTTATTGAGATGTATTTACATAGCATTGCTGTACTTAACATTGAAACAGACAAGTTAATTAGTTTACATAACTTAAAAATCAATTAAAAAAAAATACTAAAGAATCAAAAATAACTATTTATATAGGTCTCTTTGGAGTCGGTGCAGTTTAGTGGACCAGCTGCGACACAGACGTATAGTTTTATACATTACGTAATATTTCTGTAAATTGACGCCATTGAACATACTTTATCAGTTATTTTTCTGTTTATTGGAACAAATAACGTATAAAAATCATAAAAAAACATCTAACATCAGCCACTTTTATATTTTCAGTCTTAATGATTAAAAAAATCAAAGTGTGCTCCAAATATGCTTTGAATAATAAACCTCATAATTAAGCCACTACGCGTAACATTTCATCCAAATGCTAGTTAACATTGTTTTATTACAAGTATCGCTTTCTTTAATCAACGTTGAATTAATTATTCATGTAGCACGCCTACAGAGGATAGCTTAATCAGCTATAAGAGTAGGCCACGTCCGATGAAAATACCCAGTTAAGTTTTATTTATTTGAACAGATTTAATGGACGAAATAATCTTTTGGTAATCAATTACGAGTATATCGAGCAGAAAACAACAAAACTTATCGATAATTAATCGATTCAGTTTTGTATCAATTAATTTTTAAAAATATTGAGTGCCAGAGTTCCGCTTGATTTATTGAATTCGCCCTATTTATCAACCTTGGCGATGTAACCGTTCACTCTCATATTTAATACCCTCTTTTGATAAACACTAATTAAACTACATGGCTATTTCCAATATTTGGTTTGGAAAGATAAATTGGTTTTAATTTTCAGACCTAACTTATGTAATTACTCGCTAGTTGAAACAAACCCTTAAGGGCCTTCCGTGAGCAAATGACCTTGACTGACTCGCGCCATACTGACTCGTGTACTTGGCGTGTGAGTTTTCGTGCAGAATATGCACGTATTTAGCGAATAATTTATTTACAAAATCAGGTTTGGTCTTTTCGAAAATTTAAAACGGGCAAAATATTCGTTATTAAATTGCCTATCTAGTGATGTTAATAATCTCATATGAAAACAATCTGTACTTTAAAAGGAGACGCACGGAATCTTCGCATTTTTCTCGTTTTAATGGTTCATTTATAACATCAATTAAAAAAAAAATATCATAATTAACATCAATTTGAATCGAACAAAGTAAAGCTGACAGGTTGTAGAAATATATAGTATATTTTTTTAATCAATATTTATTTTAAGTAATAACTAGATAGCCTCTAAAAATCGCGATGGCGCGGTCTTTTGCTGGGGGTATGGCCTTAAAGCTCAGTATTGCCTTTAGCACGCACTAGTAGCAAAGAGCAGTTGTTATTTCCGAAGCCATCACACAAAGGAAAGTTTTTAGGTTAATTACTTTTCACGATGACTCGTGAAGCCGCCGATTTTTATAGCTCACTGAAACAAATTATTTTTCTTCCTTTTAGCCTGCAATTCTCAGGAGTATTAAGAATTATAAAAAGTTGAAATGGTTTCCGGATCTTACTTATTCTTTTCTTATTCGTCTTTGTTGCCGTCAATTAAGTGAACAATAAAGTTTTCTCTTCAATAAAAAAATATGTTAATTTTTTGTTTGGTCATTGGTGATAGATAGATAGATGTTATTTCTTTTTACCAAACACTAGCTGTACCCTGCGCGCGTTGCTACGCCACCAACTAAACTTAATTTGAAGGAAAGTCATTACAGAAATATTCAATTCATTTTGAGTCATGATTCATTCGCTGTTTTCGTTTCAATTAAAATCAGCATGAACTGTCACGGCCATATATGAAATTCATTGGAATGACAGTGGCGCCATCTGTCGAAAATTGGTCATACCAACTCAGAAACCTTCGTGGGCTCATGCACAACAAATTTGCTAAAGATCATCACATGATCAAATGCATAGTTTACGATTCTATTCAGACAAACATTATTTTATATATATAATGATTTCAATATAATATTCAATGTAATAATTACTATAACACTGTATATTTTGAAATTACGAAAGGGCAAGGTAAGTCAAGGAGACATGGAAGCAGCCCCTTCAAACTATTTCACGCAAGATCGACCCTAATTAAATTTCTGTAAATACGTCTGCATGGAAAATTTAATTTACTTTCGGAATTTGTTTGTCGACTGCATTTCTAAAATGCAGAAAACGTCTGTCATATAATCTGGCTCTTACGTTTCGAATAGTGTACTCACATTTTTATAGCTAAAGAGAGAGAGAAGCGAAAAATTTCGAATCACGGTGAGCTATTTAAAATAACAAGTCAATTAACTTTACGCGAGGGAATTTCTTTCGATTTTCGATTCGAATATCTTTCGATTTTTTGTATTATATATTTTAAAATACTTGTGTGAAAAACTTAATTTGTTCGTAGTTAATTATTAAGACAAAGAAGTTTTTCGATGGTCATTTATAAAGGAGTCTGAAAATTAATTTGAAGTAATAAAAGCTTTATAATATTGTTTCACGTTCTAATAAAGAATATTTATAGCATTAAATATATTGGTTTATTTATAGATTATTTAATAATGTATGCTAATTTTTACCTTAAATGACGAAATAGCATTAATTACCGGTATATTGTTCTTATCTGAAACATCTCCTTGCGTCGTGAAACTATCTTCGAACACAATCATAAAAAAATATATTTATTTATACTCTTATAACCGTCAGTTACTTATATATAATCATGAATCTTTGTCATAGATGAGAGATCAATACTATACACAATTATGGCACTAATTTCGTGACGATTTAAACCCAACAACAGAATTCCTTTAAAATACGTACTCCTTAATCTTTTCTCAGTTTTTAACAGACATCCTGTCTTAGGAATATATCCAGGTGTATCATATATAAATTAATATTAATTATAAGCAATATTAAAAAGCCAGAAGGTTTTCTCGTTGCTTTGTTACCCCTCCTAACTCGTTTTTGTTTAGAGAAAGGTTGGAACGGTGGTTTATAATCTAATTACCGTGGAGTGCTTCCTTAAGCAAATAAACTCTTTTGTTATTCGAAGTAAAGGTTTGCGCGGTCGAGATTTGCTTGTTTGCATTATAGTCCTGTTTTGATTGTTTTTAAAAACGCTTTTCATTTGTTTAGTGCACGGTAAAACGGGAATTTGGCAGGTCGTGTTTTATATTTGCTTTGTACGAGCATTGTCGAAACGATTTTAATAAAGGATTTTGTAAATAAACACACGGGAAAGGGACTAAAATGGTCATTTGTATAGACTGAATGAGTTTTATCATTGTTTTATGTATTTTATATAATTAAATGGAACATTCAGTAGCAGGGCATCAAAATCTACAGCCAAAATGATCGCTTAGCAGACGAATGCATGTTCATTAAGGGCTTACGTTATACATTATTGTCGATTGTTTAGCTATAAGGTCTCATCGTAGAGAGAACCTTCTATTTTCAAGATAGGATTTATAAAAGAAACCTATTCATGTTACTTTTATATGGATAGACTGTAGGGTTGATTTTAATTAAAACTACCCTAAAACATAACCAAATTTTAATAAATTAAACATTTACTTTTCATCACGTAATACTAAAATTCATTGTTTAAAAGTTTGCCCGATTCACGATCAGTTTTAATTTTAAAATTAATTGGTACGTTATATAATATAATAGCTATATTATTAAAATAGTTTATACTCTGCTTTTTAAAGTTAATTTGTTATTTTCAAATACTACAAGAGCAGATTATAACCTTTGAGCGGTTTCAAAACGAACTACGGTAATTAAATTTCAATCCTTCTTTCCATTTTCCCTCCGGTCATAATTTAATATGCGGACGAGGACGAAATCCATAAAACCTAATGGGAAAATTCCACAGAGCGATGAGACTTACGAGATTTATATTAGCGAATGCGACCGTGCCTGTTAAAGTCTTTATTACTTTGTAATATATTGGAATTTTTCAGTGTTTGTGCTTATTATCAGGTACCATTTGTAATAAGATCAATGGGCGGTGTTGTTCGAAAGGGCACAATAAAACTTCCTTATTTTATGACTATTGTATGGTATTGGTTTATCGAGTACAACTTATATAACGTGTCCAGTAGTTCCGGAACAAAACCAACTTAGTTTTTGTAAAGATCTGAGCGGTGCTCTAAATGCTTACTGCTGTCGATCTTGAATTGGTTACGCAGTTCCACGTCTTTATATATGTGTCATAAAAACATATATTGAATGAAACTAGAATCGTGATTTTTGCTGAACATATCCTGAAACCTATCTTTCTGTTCGACGTTATCCCGGCTTAATACCAGGATCTGTCATCCCATCACGATTTGATGGGGATTTGATATTATGTGAGGCGATCCGCCGTCTGACCACCACAACCCGTAATGGGAATCATGTTTCGCCATTACCTCGCCCCTTAATGATCAGAGAGTACCATGTGCAAGTGAATATACATATACTGATCATATCCAGAAATATATCTAATTATAATACATAAAACTACAAAGCTGGTTATTGTGTAGGTACAATCGAGCGTTGATATGCTTGCAATACTTATTATGCACTCTGATGCAAGGAGGTTCTCCAGATGCCACAATACAATCACTTAGCATATCTGAATGCAACTAAGCTCATAATGAAGATTAATTGAATTGAAAATCACTTAAGTCCCTCTAAGCTTATAGGTAACAGATGGGTATTTAGACAAGCAAAAGCCCACGCTATAGTGTTAAGACACTACACACGTAGACACGTAGGTGGAATTCAAGATAAAGATCTTATACGACGTGCACAAGAATGCAATGTAAAATTTTGCCTCAAGCTTGATAGATGTCCAATTTGGTTCTACTTATTATGTAATATATTTATCTTTCTATGTCTTTTTAGAATATTTGTACAAAGCACGGGTTTCATAAAACAAACAGTGGTTGTACGTCTCATTTAACTTCCGTTTTTATCTTATTCCTGATATAATATTTAACGACTTCATGTCATAGCTCGTTGAACACGAACCACGTGTGTATATTATAAAATCTTTTCACAGCGTTTTGTTTTGTTTTGCAAGACTAGAAGTTTCACAATTGGATGAACAATGACTGGTTCATTTCCTTATAAAATAACTTATTGTGGCTGAAGTGTTGATTTTAAGCAGGGGGGAGAAATGACTTAGTTTCCTGAAAGGAAGAAGGCCAATATGTTGTTTATGTAGATCAAGAGCGGCAAGGATTTTCAGCGAAAATGTTAAATTCTTACGTTTACGCGAATTTTACACATTGAAATAAAACTAATTTAAACGGATTTTATCACGGTTTTTTAAAATAAAATCCGTTTAAATTAGTTTTATTTCAACGGAAATGTTAAGTGAAAATTTGGAGGAGCTTCTTAAAAAAGCAGCTATAGCCTGTGGTGTTAACTGCTGAGATGAATGTCGCAGGTTCGATCGCAGTTTCCAGGGCATCCACATCTAACTTTCGTAATTAAGTGTGTAATTCATTACCATATCGCTTATCGGTTAAGATTTTTTTTTTTTATTGTACAGGCCGAAAAACGAGCACGAGGGTCACCTGATGGTTATTGATCTTCACCACACATGTACGCAGACAATACCAGAAAAATCATGGGCGCGTTGCCTGCACCTGTTCACGCGCGAACTGTAGCTAGTTAGGTTTGATCACTCATTCTTCGGAAATTACCACCAGTCCATAAAACATGTAAGGAGGTAATGATTTTCTATTAGTATTTTATCAATCCGTAAAATCCTATGTAATAATGTAATGTTTTTGTCTATAAATCAGCTGAAGCATACATTTTTTATAAAAGGCTACCACAACGGTAAAGCTCTCGTCCACATATTGCAATATTTCATACGATTAATAGGTTCTTGAAAGTGGGCGAATGTGGTAGTAATTGGCGAAACTTCATTACATCACGAGACGGTGAGTTATATTATGGGTAATAGCCAAAGTTACCGATTTCGAGTTCAACGCACGTTGGCGTTTGATAGGGTCATAAAATTTAACGTGCCTTTAGACCGTGCCGCACACCGCTTCACACTGCATTTCATTATTATAGGTGATAACATTGTACTTAATAATTAATCTTTAGATGGTGGATCTGGGTTGGTACCACCGCTTTGCCTATTTCTGCCGCCAATCAACAGTGTGTAAGCACTGTTGTGTTTCAGTTTGAAGGACATTGAAACCAGTGAAATTACTGGGCATTATGAGACTTAACATCTTATGTCTCAGGGTGACGAGCGCAATTCAGTACCATGCAGTGCTTTGTAATTCAAAGTTCTGGTGGTGTTGTTTCTGTTCATGGCCAGGCGTGGCGCTTACCATCAGGCGAGCGTCTTGCTCGTCTCGTCATTCAATCAAATAAAAAAATAAGATGGTAAAAACTTCCTGCTGGGTTACATGTTTGAAATAGATTTGAATATTGTTAACAACACTAGTGAAGTGTTAGTTCAGTGAATATTGTGTATTTTATTAAATAAAGGATTATTTCCGTCTAACAAAGGATTATCTGGGTAAACTATTTTCGCTCGCTTTTAATGGCGAAGGAAAACATTGAGAGCATCTTGCATAAGAATTCTACGCAATAATTTTGAAGTTCTGTTAGGTTTTATGCTAGTGTGGTGGACTAAGACCCAAACTGTTTTATTAGTAAAGCAGGCCCAGCCGTATGATTTTTTTTTTATTTTTTATTTAGGATAACAAACAGCAGTACATTATAAATTACACTAATTATACACACATTGAAAGTAATAATTAAATGTACCACCAACTACGCTATCCACAGATTACTATTTTAATAATGTTTACTGTCATATATGCGGACGTGACTAATAATTATAGGATTTTTAGTGTTATAAATATAACACTAAAAATCCTAACTGTTGCTAACATATCAATTGATGACTTAAGGGAAAAAAGTGTACATGGACTTAAAGCCGTACATCATAATGTTAGGTTCTGGTGGATATTACAAGTTCGTTAGGAGTTTGCTGCCTTAGGAGTAGTTTAATAGCTTGTTCTTTAAAGCTGTTTATTATAATCGTCATGTTACTTGTTGTTGTTTTGCTGGTGGTAGGATATTCATATCTGCCCGGATAGCGACCACAGTACACATGGTGTTAAAACCTGCCATAGTGATCCACACGCGTTGTGTGGAACGCGTCCTAGGATCAGCCAGTGTATATCCGGTTCTCCAGAGGGGCTTGCGACATGACTTGATGGTTGATTGGGGTGGGTATAGGGGTACATCCTGTGTTATAGTGCCTGCATCAGTCATTCGCCTGTCCTGTTGCAGGCCCCTCGATTTGTTACTTTGACCACCTATAAACTCATTGTATGTCGGTTGTCGCTGGTTTTTTTGGACTGTACTAGGTTTACCTTTAGGTGTAGTGCAGTCTCTTTGCCGTGCTCGGATAAAAAGAAATCATGAACCGAGGTACTTTTATAATATTTTGCCTAAAAAGTTCTTTCTTTCTGCCTGACGTTATCCCGGCTAAGTACCATGATCTGCTAACATAAAAAAACGTTATAATACGAAAATGCATGTATTTATATGTAATGTTTGAATGGGAAAAAATGAATTATTAATGCGAAATAATGAAATATTTATTTATTAAACAATAAACAGCTGTAAACGACAACAGGGGCGATATAGTCAAATGACTGTATTTGTGCCCTCTTTTTATTGAAGGCTATTAAAGGTGAGATGGAATCTCCCGTAGATCTGAACCTTTCTTAAGTACTATCATTCACTTGTTGTTACGACTACGTTGATAGCACCCAAGTGCTGTTTAGATTTAAAAAGCCTTTTTCTGTTAACAAGACTAGGTAAACCACTACTTGGGTAAGTTGAAATTGTCGTAATTGTTTTAAGAGATTTAGATTCCCAGAATATAATTTTAAGTTTGAGAGTGATATATTCGAGACACCGAGATCAAAATTATTTTCGCTACTAATAATAATTGAATATAAGATCAAAAAAGAAATATTTTAGAGGTCTGTCATAAATCTATGCTTTGTTAGGGAAAGAAACGTGCGAGTATTCATGGTGGGATGAAATATGTCAACCTGCTGATTGATTTAGTGGCAGTGTACGTAGGGTATTTACGTATATTTATTAGATAATATATCATATATGTTTATGAATTTAATAAACTTAAATAAATAAATACACCTAACGGCCACACACATAGTCCTGACCCCACACTAGATAAACCCGGTATAGTGGGTATCAGGAACTACAAGGGTCTTGCGGTCTCACAATACCCAGACCCGAAATAAATATTTGTGGATTACATTTGTATCACTGCGGGAATGGAACCCATCGCCTCTCACTTCGCAGTTGATTACTCGCCCAATGCGCCACGGAAAACAATATACAGTAACTTATTTTCGTTGTCAATTTTTATTTAAAAGGGCCCAATTATTATGATAAAATTTTCGAGACAAATATAAAATTCATGACTGACGTACATACTTGTTTGAGTCAAAACATAAATTTAAAGCGAAATATTTCTGTACAAAATTACCTAGACACTCCTTGATTCATAAATAAGTTGTAACTTAAAGTGACAGAAAATTACCTATAGCATATTTTTTATGAAACACGAATACAAATTGCAATAAACAAGAGAAGTCACTCCTGTCGCTCAGTGCCATCTTTCATTTTCGCAATATTAGAGCGTGTCTTGTTTGATAAGTATAATGGACTTTCCCTGATATCTGTCGTGTTTGAAATTTTAAGATGTTTTCGTCTTGAAAAGTTATGACTTTTGTTACTAAGTTGAAATGAAATTATTATTATATATTCTGCCGCCAAATAGCAGTGTGTAAGCCCTTTTTTATTTTGGTTTGAAGGAAATTAAAGCCATTGAATTACCTGGGCATTATGAAATTTAATATCTTATGTGTTACGAGCACAGTTCAGTGTCATGTACTTTTTTGTGATTCAAAGTTCTGTGCCGTTTGAATGCTATTGATGGGCAGGCGAGTAACATGCACGTATATTCAGGCAAAATAAAATATGCTATACATTTTAGAAGGTGTTTATATTCCCTACTGATTTATTATATTTGTTATTATCTTGAAACTGATATCGGAGCAGGCATGAAGACGGCAGACAGATTATTGCGGTTCGGTTCGTGGAACTGTGTGATTCCCAAATATTTGTTATTGGTTATTCTGAAACCGAAGTAGCTTTATACATGATATATTACTGTGAAATAGGGACTACATAGTTTTTTTATTTTTTTTATTAGCCCTATATATTATATTCGTCCCACTGCTGGGCACGGGCCTCCTCTACTGAATGAGAGGGATCAGGCCATAGAATTATTAAGTTTATTTTCATAGCTTGAAAATGTGGCTTAATATTCTGATAAGTTTGCTTTCGTTAGTAAATAGTGAACAATGGATTACACAGGCCAATATTTTAATTAGACCTAAATAGATTTGTTCGCATGGCATCTTGGGTACCTTAATACGACAATATAAAAACCCTAATAAGTGGAAAGTTCCTCGTACGTGATTGGTGAGAATATAGGAGCAAGCCGGCATATTGATGTCGCGTCATACGAACGTCAAATTTTCACCAGGTTGCATTAATCAAAATTTGTTTGAGTTTTATTTATTTATTTGAAAAATATGCATGGATGTAACCTAATATTGGAATTAGTGGCTGACATTGTAATAGGTTCATTCCCTACCACATGATAAAATGGAAATAAACTCTGCTAAATCTTAACTTTAACTTTTGTAAAACACGGTAGTAGGACTCCCATATGCGAGAGGCCGTCCGAGTTGGTATCACCACTTTGACTATATCTGCCGCCGAGCAGTAGTTTTTATGCATTGTTGTGTTTCAGATTGAAGGATAATAATGCCAGTGAAATTACGGGGCATATGAGACTTAACAATTTATGTCTCGGGGCAATGATCACAGTCAAGTACCATGCAGTACTTTGTAATCAAAATTACTTCTGTTTATGGGAAGGCGTACCATCAGGCGGGCGACCTGCTCGTTTCATCATTCAAGCTAATAAAAAAACTGTTTTACGCCGCCTCGAAAACAAACGTATTGTCTTTTAGTTTCTCGTTTCTGTCATGTTATAAACGCTCCACATCTAAATGGAGTTTTATTGTACGTAGTTGAAATTGGCACGCTTGGTTATGTATGGTTTATGCATATTGAAATACTTACGGCATCGATGTAGGTATTTGAGTCGTAAAACACTGGCGTCTAGTATTTGTGTGTAGTCAAACAAACGTGGGTACGGTTTATATTGTGTTTTATGGTATTATTTTTTTTTTCTCATCTGCGTTAGTCTTAGTTTTGATCAAAATAACTGTAACAATAAAGCGGTAAAAAATATTTTCCGTATTTAGTAAGAATGTAGAGTTCGGAAATGCTTTTATTTATATAAAAAATTACAACTTCTGAGTTTTGTTATAGTTTCATAATTTAATTCAAAAAAAATTTTCACCATGTGTACGGTGGTGGCTATCTAGTTGTGAATCAGATATCAACATGTTTAAGGCACCTTCCCATCAGTAATCTTTTTTTTTACTAACCTTGTATTATATACGTCCCACAACTGGGCACGGGCCTCCTCTACTGAATGAGAGGAATTAGGCCTACTAGGCTCCACCACGCTGGCCCAATGCGGGTTGGCAGACTTCACATACCTTCGAAAAATCTTATCGAGTTCTCAGGTATGCGGGTTTCCTCACGATGTTTCCTTCACCGTTAAAGCAAGCGATAATTAACAATGAATATACACGTAACTTAGAAAAGTCAGAGGTGTATGCTCTTGGGGCTGGTTTCGAACCTGCGACTTTCGTAATAGTCAAGTAATCATTACATCACGATAATCGCGTCAGAACTGACAAGCCTTGTAAGTTAATAGGATGCGTGACGCTGACATCGTTAATAATCTAGGACTCATATGTATCACCATTATTTACCTGTCTACGACGACATTTATTGAGATCTAGATTAATTGCAAGTAAATATACGTCTTAATTGTTGCCTGTTTGTAATTAATACGTCTATGTTGATTGTAGTTACGAATGATTGAGTTACAATGAGAATTGTTCTCAGAATTAAACCTGAGATATGTATACGATCCAAAGATAAGTACGTCTTTGTAGGAAATTATTAACGACAATATTGGCATCAACTGCCTCGGTGGCGCATTTGTATTGGGTACGCGGAACGGCTGCTGTGCTGAGGTCACGGGTTCGATACCCGGGTTGGATTAAAGTGATATTGAGTTTTTCTATCACGAAATGCTCAGTATCATCACGGAGTCTAGAATTGTGCCCAGTATGGCGATAGGCTCGCCCCCTATCATGGGATGGAAATACGCTCGGCGAAATGTGGATGTACTGGTTACATCTCTGCCTACACCTTCGGGATTTACAGGCGTGAGTGCGTATGTATGTACTAATCTATCTAGTAGGAAATACAGTTCCAGCGATCTATTACATCTTATTAAAACTAAAGCAAACCGTATGTGTGTATGCAAATAAATTTAAAGCCTAAGTTGTGCACCTTTCCGAACTACCATGATGACATCGAATAACTGAAACCGTGTTAAATTACTTTACACGTTTGAGGACGGATTTAGCAGTCTGTAAAAATTCTAATACCGTCATGAAGATAAAGTCATTGTGTGGTAACGGTTGTACTTTTAGAGGCTTACGTAATATAAAATAACTGGAGGTTTTACCTGAAACTTAAGTTGGAATTGTTTTATTCCAGACTAGGCGTTTCGTAGCTTCGTTTGAAAAAACTGCTTTTTTTGACTTTCCTTGACTATTCGTGGTAGCCTCCACACGGAAAAAATGCTTTTACGGGTGCTTCTCCAGTGTGCCCCTTCTAACCTTTCAAACCTTTTAGTTGTCTTGCCTAATTATGTCTCAGTTTTATATCCTATAATTGATCATGTGGTCGTAACAATTACTTTAGTTAGTAATTTAATTTATCTTGGTCACATCATATTCAAATTTAAGCAAGGTTATGCCTATCGGCTTTAAGGCACTCCCTCACAGGCATTCAGTTAAGTCCCAGATCAATTAATTGAAAGTAAAAATTCTTCTATAAATACGAGTGTGTACCGAAATAAACTCTCCATCCCATTATAAAATGTAGGTGGTAAAATAATCCAAGAAGGCAGTAAAGTGCCTAATATTACGAATATAATATAATTCAAAGACTGTGAAAGCTCCTAACAGCCTATTTTTGACGAAACACTAATTGTATCATATAAATAATATTATAAAAATATTTCACGAAATACAATATTATTTTCAACTTTACTCCCTCTGTATTTATAATTAGCTCTACCTACGCTTTGTGAATGTACGGACTTCACGTTTTTTTTTTGAAACAACAAAAATAACCACCGGCCGTCTTCCTTTTTTTGGAAATGTTTACTTATATTTCCCCAATCGTACGTAGGGCATGGTGCTCTAATATGTAGCACAGAGTCATAGGTGTACATTTACAACTGTATTTCTATCCATTTTTATGAGGTCAAAAAGTACACGAGAACGCATAGTGGTGAATTCTATATACAGCGAGATGCTACTAGAATATTTACGGTTTATTTCCATCCCATGATACGGGTGAAGAGCCTATGGCCATTTTTAAAACTCCAATTCAGGCTAACTTGATTGACAGGCTCCGTGGGGCTAAGTTCGGGTATGGGTGTTGTGTAATCAAAAGTATCTCGTAGTTCCTGATACCCACGACATAGGACTTGTATCTTATTTTGGAGATAAGACTATTCGTGTGACTGTTGGGTGTCTTTATTATGAAAAAAAAACTCAGAAACTTCCCGACCTGGCATTTGAATCCACGAACACGAACATGAACTATTCACGAACTTCTCAGCCTAAGTACGCTGCCACTAGTTTGATGAGGCGATGATTAGTTACATTACTAAATAAAGTGCTGTCGGTTAGCATGTCCATAAATTTGATAAAGTACACACTTGGACTCAGAGAAAAGTTTCCTCTCGTTGTTACCGGCACGTACTAGTTTAGTTAGGTACATATGACCTGCGAGTCTGCGAATCATTGAATATTTCCAACAAACTTTAAATTGCTCGCTGAATACTGAAAAGGGTAAGGGTGATTTAAATGTAAACTCTCGTGGAGTATGAGAAAATGTTTACATATTTTTGTGTATTCAGTATATTATTTCTCTTCAGGCTTGGTATTGAGTTTGTTAATAGAAATATAATATGGGCATTTTCGAAGCACCGGTAGAAACATTTCAATGTATTAATAATGTTCAAAAGAGCCCTTTGCGGTCTGTTTGCACAATTAACGTTTTGATTTTGAATAATCATCGTTATTGGGCAGATTTAGGTATGTGTAATGATTTAAGCCTTGACACGAAAATCAATTTATGCAAAAATATAGACGCAATAATGATCAAATTTAAAATAAAAAAATTGTTCCTATTTCAAACTAGGGCGTATTATTTTGACGTAAACAAATTTTAACGAACTTTCTTTCTTTCTTTATGCCTGGCGATAACCCGACTTAATGACTCCTCTAATGAATTGCCGGTGGATTCGATATTGAGGGGTAATGAGTTGACCATATATACCTACCTGTAATATATAGTATGAGATACCATAAAACCTCTTCATGCAGTAAAATATGATAACAATGCCACATTAAAAATCAATATAGTACCAATCAGCCAAATAAGTATCCCTAGATTGATTAATAGTCCATGTTCAAATTGAATAGAATACAGATAGGTAGAATAAATTAAAAACTTTTCGATTAAAATGAGAACAATAGACTAAACAAAACAAAACTTTCAGTTCTCTGATTAAAAACGACAAATTCGCTTGGCAGCTTACTTGATCTTTATTCAATACAAGTCGTGATGCATCTTTACTGTTGTTTTTTAATTAAATTCTTTGTAGGCAAAGTAAAAGCCAAACAACTACTGAAGTTTATTTGAGCAATGGGAGCAATTCCATGGGTGGTGTTATACGCTCCTCGTTAGTGATGTAGCCTGCGCTTATTTACATATGCCAAAATTTACACATAATTTTATTTTCGTATACCCAAAGGAAACACCATGAATGTTCATATTTTTAAATAAACATATACTTACGCTTTTCCGTTTTTAAATTATTCACAATTATTCATATTGATTGTCTATTCATAAATATATGGACTATCAATTTTTAACAGACTTTAAAAAAGGAGCTAGTTCTCGATTAGTCTGTATGCATGTATAAACATATACCTACATAATAAATTATTGAAGTAGATTATTAAGTTGTGTTAATACACAAATTGTAATTTACATATGCTATATTCATATGCAAGCTTAAGTAAATAAGACATGTTTATAAAGTTGTAACCGAATGCGAAAATCTTCGGTTTTCTTTTTTTGTTATCCTATAAAAAATACCACTTTGGTTTGCAGTAAATTTCAAATAATATATTAATGAACCTTAAATTTGTCGGTATAGCCTTCTTATGACATTAATTATAAACCCTGTATGAATAAGTTCTCCTTGGAAGTTTTATGTACTCACAATTTTGGAGGGACTTCATCTGAACACACGGCCTTCATTTAAAATTTACTTCAGTGTAATTTTGCGTTTACTCTTCCACCGAATTTTCGAGAAACATTCGAAGCGTAGGCGTAGGCTCGTGGCAAACTTGATTTGATAGGAATTAAATATTTATTACGCATAATGTTTTGAAGGCGCGAATACCAACGTACAATTATACTTTGTATTTCGTTGAATAAAAAATCATATGGATTATCTTTTTTATTCGCCTGAAGGTCTAGACGAGCAAGTCTACGGGTACTGAAATGAATAAATGAAATCCTTATTGTTTGTCCATATTAATTGTTTAAATACTCGTATCTTTAATACGTGGTAAAAATATGGCTTACGTGTGACTTAAATCGATCTGTGGGTCCCCTGAAATCCTTCAGATTGCTACCGAGAGGGGACGCGTGCCTTCAATTTAACTCCAGTTTAATTATGTACAAGAAGAACACCACTGTTTAGGCGTCTGCTGTAAACGGTGGAATTTGAGTGGTATGTATGGAGGGGGATCTTGAGACGTACACATGTGATTTCCTATACATAACTCCATAGTTGAATTTTATTAGCATTATGGATTTACTCGCAATTTCTTTAATTTTTATTTCGTTTTACTTAATCGTATGAAAATAAATCGTATAGTGTGGACTTTATAAGCAATTGATCGCGGTTGTAACTTTCTTAATATTACATATATAAGGTTTAAAACGTGAAAATATCAGTATTAAGACTGAAACATACGTTGTATTATTACACCGTCCAAATAAGATTTTCTATTTTTGCACTGTTATAATTAAAGTTGGTATACATACAGGAAGGTAAGTAACGGCTTGGCTGTACCCCTTGCATTGCCGATGTCCATGAGTAGCAGTGACAACTTACCATTAGGCGGGCCGCTTGCTCCTCTGCCTATCAAGGCAATAAAAATACAATTTGAGTCAAGCCTGTCATATTACTTCATAAACGTGGGCTGTTACAAACCGTCACTTACAATTAAAGCATTCGTATTAAGCACTAGGAATTTATTAAAATCTCTAGATTTAGACAACCATTGCCTCTTATACTGCCTTTACTACTTAATACTGACGATTTGAAACAATATAGCATTGGTCCACGATCCTTTTTTTTGCAGCCTTCGATTTCTATAACGTGCGTATTACTTAACTTGAGACAACATCTGGAAAGTGTCGTGTTTATTTATTCCCAAGCAAATATTCCGTGGTGTCAGACTGATGGGTAAATTAAAGCGGAAAACACTCACATTTGACTGACGCGAGTTCCTAAAAAGGTTCTTTGTTCTTTGAAAGTTGATATAGGTGTAATAAAACTTTTGGGCTTTTGAATTGTGTGCTGGATTTGTTGTGAAGTTGCGAGATTGCCTACTTTTTTCGCATTCAGCCGCGTGAATGCTTTGTTTTTTTTTATTACGGAAGTTTGTAAAGTTACGTGAATGGCTGGAATATATTATTCCCACTTTAATCCGGGCTTAGCACTACTACCTGAGGCAAAGTTTTTTCTAGTCAAAAACTTCTAATAAAAGTATCACCATTTTACAAGGTAGGCCTTTAGGGTACGACGGCTTTGTCTATTTATGCCGCTAAGCAGAGTGTGTAAGCACTATCGTGTTTTGTTTTGAAGGACATTGAGGCCAGTGAAATTACTTGCCATTATGAGACTTATCAACTTATGTTTCGGGCTGACGAACGCAATCCAGTGTTATGCAGTGCTTTGTAATTCAAAGTTCTGTGTGGTATTGCTTCTGTTTATGGGAAGGCGTGGCTTACCATCAGGCAAGCGACTTACTCGTTGTGTCATTCAAGTTAATAAAAATTAGATAGTCCATTCGTTTAGGCACTACAGTCCCATAGACAGATACATACGCACACATCGACAAACAAAAGATACAAATTTATAACACTCATCTTTTTTGCTATGGGTTAAAAAACTTATATACGATATTAAAGTGGTGAAAAACTCGTTGTAAAAGAAATTATAAAAATAAACGAGGAAGCTGTTGCCCTAAATTCATTTCATAGGGATACGAAAATACTTCACAAAATCTCCGGAAATTTTTAACATTGCAGCTTCCATTTTGTTTACAATATATTTTATAATGAAAAATAGGACAGCGCATATTTTATTTAAAAATTGTAGACGAAACTGTTAGGCTACGACATTGCTAAGCAAACATTTTCCTGAAATGTATGATCTAATATAAAGTATTATTTTAGTAGAATTTAAAGGATTACACATGATCGTCCTTTTTGTATTCTTATATTGCTTCTGTTTTATTAATATTGGCATAAATGTTTGATAATAAAAATGATTTAGTACTATATTATCAATATATTTTTCTTTTTTATTATATAGACTGACAACCTTCGTGGCGCAGTGGGCGAGTAGCCGGATGTGAAGCAAAAGATTGGTCGTTCGATTCCCACACGGATACAAATATTTATGTGATCCACAAATATTTGTTTTTGGTGTGGGTGATTTATTTATCTAGAGGAGTTGACATCAGGCAGGCGGCCGGTCGAAATCTCTCTGTAATATGTGTAACAAGCATGTTGCGCTGAACGCACTGCGAATGGGATAAAGGCAGGTGGAAGAAGCAAATAGCATAGACCGACTAACGAGCAAGTGGGTCACATGGTAAGCGACATAATATCAGAAGATTTATGAATGCGTTACCGAACTTAAGGTTACTTTACCCCACGTTAATGCACTTGGCGAATTACTCCATACAAAAATCTAGCAAAGTTAAGGTTTCCTGCGATCGAGATGCAGTGCGGTAACAGCATTTTTAATGGTTTATATTTGTCATTTCAACTTTTGGTTTAGGAATGTTGTAAAATATGTTTTTATTTATTCGATTACAATATGATCGAAGGAGTACGAGGATAATATTCTATTTAAAACACACAAAAACAATCACTTGGCTATTCTAAGTATCTAATCAATCTCGTGAAAAACTAGAAAATAAGCAGATATTTGCGAAAATATACAGCTATATTGATTTTTACTTCATACTTAATTGTCTTGGTCCGAGTTGGACCTAGATTAAAAAAGCCAATATAGTATTTAGATGGTGATTAAACAATCAAGTAGTTTACCAACTTACACTTATTTTATTAAAACGCATTAAAATATATCAATTTAGCATCAAAATAATTCAAATCGTGCCACTTAAATTCCATGTAAAGTTGTATCCGATTTTATCCGAACTTTATCTGTTAGTTTACTTTGGCAGTTCTTCCATTTGCGCCAGATGGCGATAGAACTCCGACAAAAGTTTTGTTAAGTATCTACTCTTTTCGTGCTGAAATTATATTATCACCATTAAGGCGGCCGTGGTGCGAACGAGGGAACCTTTCATGGGTTGAGCAATAAAACACAGCTTTATTACGTACGAGAGACGGCTAGTTTTATAATAAAATAGCTTTTGCTCGCGGCTCCGCCCGCGTGATTAAACAAACAAACAAACAATCAAACTCTACAGCTTTATAATATTAGTATAGATTTGGGTAGCTTAGCAACGGAAGCCTTCAAATATGAATAATTTTCCCCGTTTTTGCATCATTTTTCACTGATGCTTCGCTTCTAATGGTCGCAGCGTAATGTTATATATCCTAAAGCCTTCCTCGATAAATGGACTATCCAACACAAAAATAATTTTTCAATTCGAACCAGTAGTTCCTGAGATTAGCGCGTTCAAACAAACAAACAAACAAATAATCAAACAATCAAACTCTACAGCTTTATTATTAGTATAGATGTCTGGACGTGACCTAGGATTGGCTTAGTATTACGTGTATGGCTGTAGTGTAATGTGAGGTTTTATAAGGGCTTGGGTCCTGCTAAATTGCGCGTTTTGGTCTCGTTGCGAGTCGTGTAATCTCATTATTTCATAAGAATTAAAACTTGGATTTCGTGTCACGCTATAAAATTCCATATTGTACTAGCTTTTGCGCGTGTTACCCCATATCACACAAACGTTTTTATTATTATCCATTTCTATCATTATCGTTTTTTTTAAACTCCAAAACATGTGGTTTTTTTAATAAAATTGTGTTGAAAAACATTATGAATAAGTTTGAAGTAAATTTGACTGTAGATATTATTTCCTATACAAACCTTGTAATCCCTAAAATCATTGTTTGAAAATTTCAAGATTCTATGCTAAACGGTTTGGTTTGGAGGCAATATGAGGCAATCAGGTCTTTGCATTTTACATATCCACACAGAAGGAAATAGATACTTGCTTAGTGTTTATCATCTAAATGTATAGCCAACAGAAAATAAATTCTCTGCTAAATATATTATTATTTCAACATCGGTTAAACATGCAAATTTATGACTACTTATTATTATTATATTATATATTATCCAAACACATTTATGTAATTATTTCAAATCCTAATAATTGTATAGAATGGTGAATAGCTTTGTGGTAGAGCGACGCTGTTGACCTTTTTGTGTACAGCATCAATAGGCCGACACTAACAGGTTAACACTGTCTCACAGAAAACCGACATGAACTGGAAGCTTCCCATTTTGACGGTTAGTGATTTTTTAGCAAGCCTCCTTTCCAATCCCCACTTCTTGCCTAAAGGTAAACGAAGCCATGATTCTCTACTATTATGATTGTTCACGGGTGGATAAGATCACTTACCATCATGCGATCCACTTGCTCGTTTACTAACCCCTCCTATAAAAAAAGAAAAATATGGGTGCGTGTACTTATGTACGCGCGTGAGAAGTTATACTTCTTTGGCATCATTAAATAACCAATAATAAGTATTTAACATTAATAATTTAATAATATTTAGTGTTAATTATATTAAATAAAAGTATTTTAATTTATATCAACATATCCACTCGACATGATAGAAGTACATTCTACTCTCTTCGCGTTTATGCGAGCCTGGTACTTGTTCCGAATAAGAAAAAAACCTAAAGAGTTTTTCTTTGTCCAAATCGTCATTTGTTTATTAATTACGGCTACTCGCCATGAAAAATGGACATTCTACTCTCTTCGCGTTTATGCGAACCTGGTACTTTTTTTACGGCACCATGTTCCAAATTATAAAATAAAAACCGCATCTATATATAATTATATATATATATATATATATATATCTATTATATAATTATATATATTATATAATTATATTATATAATTATAATTATATTATTTAATTATATTATATTATATAATTATTTTTTTATTTCACTCTCATCATTTTTTCATAACGCGCCTAACTTCATACTGCTCTCGCGCCTAACTTCATACTGTTAATTTTTTGTGTCACAGGTGCGCGCGCATCTTAAAATTTCACTCTCATCATTTTTTCATAACGCGCCTAAAGAAGTATAACTTCAAAAACTATATTTCCTGCCAATTAAACTAGGCTCCAATTGGATATAACAATAGACTGTAACATAAAAACTATCAAGCATTTAAATCCGACCCGACAATAACAGTTTCACTGATGTGCAGTTTAATTTTATCGATTGTGCCTGTGTTAAACGTTTTTCGCTTGAAACAAAGCAAATGTTAAATATTTACTGGGAGAACATTGAGGAAATATATATAGGTCTGTCTACTTCTCTTCTTGTTAATTGTTTTTATATTACGGTTGTCTGGAAGAGATTGCTTCTAGCAATAAGACCGCCCATTGTCTTCCATAAGTTCAGCACCAGCTTTTTAGTTTTAATTACTTGCATTGTAAATGGTTTTCAATAAAGAGTGTTGTATTGTATTGTATAGGTATTTGCAGTAAATTTACTCTTTACTTAGAAATATTTATTAGTCATGTAAAAGATTTAAACAAGTTAGCTTTATATGTAGATAATGGTCCGGGTTCCCTGGGCCAGCTGATCCACTTGATTACTATCAAGCTAATTTTCCGTGAGTAGCTTCGTTTCGATGAGACGCCCAACAATTCCCTATGCGAAAATTCTCTATTGTGGTAGCTAACAGAGGTAGCAAGGATAGAATATTTCGATTTGATGAAACTCAAAAATTTATTATTTTATTTGTAGGACAATATGACTGTTAAATTATATAAATATTAACTAAGTAAAAACAAAAAAATCAGCTGGTTAGTAATCATTTTTATGACCTCGTTATCGATACCTATTGGAAGCTCCTCCTTCCAATAGGTATGATAATAGGAATTGTTGGGCGTCTCATTGAAACGAAGCTACTCACGGAAAATTAGCTTGATAGTAATCAAGTGGATCAGCTGGCCCAGGGAACCCGGACTATAATAATGTTATAAACCCAAATAATATCTTTGCGTCTAATGACCTTATTATAAGCCCTTTGAAAGAGTTAAAGCAATTATAAGAAGAAACAAAATGAACTATGTTTTTTTTAAAATCTCGGACACCAATGTAGCTCTGCCATCGTAACTTAAGTCGCTTGCTCCAAAGCTGTGCTATGAATGGAGGATGGAGTGTTTACAGACTCTAGCGCGGCCGTTCTGACACGATTTTAGGTTAACCGTAGGGCAAATATACTCAAGAGGATTATCGATTTCCAGTTAACTGCGAGTTGCGTAGATAGAATAGGGAGCACTGAAGATTATTTCTAGCTTTTTAGTTTTTATGAGTCGCTTTTATCTTTTGTTAAAAAAAATACTTTACCATTTTTAGTGATAGTACCATCAAAAATAATGCATAAAAGGGTTTAGTCTTTTCACTACCTTAGGGGTATAATTTTTTTTCAATTTTAAATACGACAAACCCTATCGAATAAAAAAAGAAACGTTACTCATTTGGCGGAGTTATGCTTGAAAATACATAAAAATAATAATATGTATTTTGTATTTTGACAGCCTCCGTGGCGCAGCGGGCGAGTAGCCGGCTGTGAAACGAGAGGCCGCGAGTTCGATCCCCGCACCGAGACAAACATATGTGTGATCCACAGATATTTGTCTTGGGGTCTGGGTGTTGTGAGACCGAAAGTCTCTCGTAGTTCCTGATACCCACGACACAAGACTCGTAACTTACTGTGGGGTCAGGACTGTGTATGTGACTGTTGGGTGTATTTATTTATTATTTATTCATCTAATAATATACGGACGAATTGAGAACCTTTGTTAATTTTTTGCGTTTGTTAAAAATATCAAATAAGCAATATTTAAGATAGTGAAAAACGAAAACTATAAAATGATCGAACGGATGTTTGAGAGTTGACAAAATCGTTGAACATTATCAGTAAAAAAGTACAATAGAGTGTAAAACCCGACTACTTTTTGAGCGAACTAACAACATAAACTAGAAAATGAATGCAACGATAACGTACAGTCGGAGGTTTCATATGTCTGTTTAACTTGTTACTAAGTGTAGGTCTTCCGTAATAACTCAAGCGATGAAACATATAAAACCACGATGTTGTAACAAATTGATAATGTTTCGGCGTTTCAGTTTATTTTGCGATCCCGTGGCCGGTTGGAGAATTATAAAATGGACCTAAATAAAACTTTACTAAAACCCTGTGAAATCATAACTGAGGTAAGAGTGATGTAGGCGGGCTTAATACTATTTCCATTATGACAGTACACCCGTTTGTCTGTTCGTTATAAACGCCGCCCTTACACATTAGTTTTAGCATCAATGTAATTAAAGTTGATAACAAGTTATAATGTGTATGAAATATTTTAGCCTTTGTGAGGAACTTTTTAATATTACGTTCCATATAAAGAACGTTTTGATTATGAGTGAAAATATGAATATATTTTTGTTGTTTTTATACTGACACGGCAAACTACACTGAACTTCATGTTAAGTTCAGTACAGTATAAATGTGATGCCCACCGTCAAGAGATATTTGTTTCTTCGACGGTCGACAGAATTATGCTGGTCTCAATTTATTGGATATACACTAGCTGATATCCAAACGAGACTAGCAAAACTAGCTACTATGGCAGGCTCATCATGTGCATGGTGGTCGCTATTCAGTCGGGTACAAAAATATCATCATATTCCACCAATATAAATAAATAGAACATTTATCAGTCCATTAATCTTATGTGAATATTATTTTAATTTATTGCAAATATGCTTCACCAAGTGTAAGAAAAAAATAATTAAGCACTATAATGAAGCAAATGACTTAATACAATTAATCAAAAGTATCGTCATTATCACTAAATCTCCAATCATTCTAATTACCACTTGTTTGACACAAACAAACCTCGAAGTAATTGTCACCGAACACAATTATTACCAATGTAAAATGTTTAGAGGCTTTAATTAAATGCTAAGAGGCAAAGGGGTCGCTGATTAAAAAGGAAATTTTGTCGCAGAGTTTCACGCTGTATTAAAGAAATTACTTTGCGCCCAGATCTCTGTGACCAATTTACTCTTAATTAAAGTATCGCCAGGGTTTGATTTTTATTGGAGGTTTTAATCATATACAAACAATTTGGGAAACATTTTGTAAAAACGTGCTGGTATTTAGAATTTTTAATGAAGGTCCCAGGACGGGTTAAATGTGAGCGCATTACCTCTGTCAAATATGTGACAGTTAAATGAGGAAATTGCGAGCAAAAGGTGTCATTAAATAAATTCCCGGCCGGTTTTATTTTCATTTTGACGGAGTGAACCGGGTAAAGGGCGATGGTTATGATAGCGGAGGTATTCACATGTTCCTTTTTACGATCACAAAAATCCTTAGAGTACAAAGTTTCGCTCGAGTTGTGAGGTGCTAAAAGCGGTTTTGTGCGAAACGCTGCCATCATCGCGCTCCTATTCAATCGGAATATGCACGAATTTATGACACGTAAGCGATGAATTTACTTTCACAATTTAAAAGTTTTACAAATGGGGTTTACTATGATAAGTTTGTTGGTTGTTAAAGTTTATTAGAAGAATGAAAGGCAAATACATCATCAGCGGAGACTGTACTGTAACGTATGAGGATATTTCGCTGGTAGAAATAAAATATTAGCCCATTTATTTTAAAAATGTGCTCTGTGCGGTCTTGCTTTGATTCGGAATTTTAGCTAGTTCGTGCAGTATATTTTGATTAATTAGTGCATAAAATATGCTCGTATATTTGTTAAAAAATTTATTAGAAAAGTTAAACATTTCCACTAGCCAAGTAGTACTTACAGATAATACAACTCATTGCTGCTCATCTTGCTGTACATGATATGTGTTTGTATTAATACATTAACTGTATGTTCCGGTCACGTTTGACTTAAAACCCTCACTGTCCCATAAATAACTACATACACAGATTACTTTATAGTAACATAATACATTATTGACTATATACCTATTTATGCGCTCATGTACACATAGCAATATGTCCATAAATGAAACGATCTATATATAATTCAAAACACAACAATTTATTTGATAAAGCGATTGTTATCCACACAAGTATTCAATATATACCTATTAAGTTTTTAAATAAAATTTGAAATAATTAAAAAGATCTAAAAATGTTTCTGGGCAGGGCTTTTAGAGTCCAACAACTGCCTTGCTATCCTAACTACGTACCGTTTGTGATTACATTACATTCAACTTTCCCTTAAATAAAGAGGCCCTGTGGCGTACCTCTAAGCGTATACTCGTGTTAAGGACTCCTAGGTAGGAAGGGTGCGTTGATACCATATTACCAAGTACTTGTGAACGTTGGCTTTTTAATTAAACTCTATGGTAAACGAGCAGGGAAACTTGAGGTGGAGCGTTATAATTTGCAATTTCCTATCCCATGATCTCCTCGTGATTATAATTGTGCTTGTAGTCTGCTTTTATAATTGTATTACAGAGGACTTAAATTAGGTACGGAGAGGAGAATGGGGGAATGGAGTGCTCTTATAAAATTCATATTGGCATTGTGTGTATAAGTTAACGTAACTTTACGATTTTATGCAATACAAATTATTTATTGAACCCGTAGAACGTTATACATTATTTAGATTTAGTCAAATTTTAATTCTACCCCCAGTTCGGAAAGCTGTTTCGATAGAGAAGAACGCGCAAGACTCTCCAACGGTGCTCTTTTCAAAATTATTTACAATATTTGCTCTACATCATTATAAATTATTTAAACCCAGAGTAGCTTAAAGAGCAATATAAAATATGACTTCATGATTACGTTGAATACAAGGTGGTAGGTCACTCGTATGCCAGAGGCCGTCTGGGTTGGTACTGTCGCTTTGTTTATTTCTGCCGCCAAGCAACAGTGTGTAAACACTGTTGTGTTTCGGTTTGAAGGAAATTGAAGCCACTGAATTTACTGGGCATTATGAGACTTAACATCTTGTGTCTCGGGGTGGCGAGCGCAGTTCAGTGCCACGCAGTGCTTTTTCATCATGTGTATGGTGGTCACTATCTAGTCGAGTACAAAAACTATTAGTAACCCTCCGACCAGTAAAAAAAGTTGTATTTTTAACTTCAGTGACGAATGCCGTCCTGAGGTGTCAGGTTCGAGTAAAAGTGATATTGTTTTTTTTTATCACGAAATGCTCAATATCAGCCCGAAGTCTGGAATTGTCCCCGGTATGGCGATAGTCCTCACCGATCCCGACGATGCGACCACTCTGGCCATCCGAAGGAGAGAGGAATACATTAAAGCACACTCCACAAGACCAATATATCGTCGCCGTCGAGGACCGCGCCGCGTTTCCCGAAACCCCCCCGACCCTAGTACCGGCCCGCGAGCCGATGATGAATAAGTAGCTTTAATACTACCCCCAAACCAATAATCGCAGATGTCTCTGCCCTCCCCCAGTGACCGCCCTGAGTCGAGGTTCGTACCCCAAAGGGGGTGCCCTCAGCGAGGTCGCTTAAATGTAAGGGTTGAGAGCGCCTAAAGCGTTCGCCCGAAAGTCCGGTGAAACTGTAGAAAGCCGACTCGCGTCAGGCTAACAGCACAACGCCAAATCGAAAAAAAAGGTATGGCGATAGGCTCGCCCCCTATGACATTATGGGATAGAAATAAGCTCGGCGAAATGTGGGTGTACTGGTTACGCCTTCGGTAATTACAAGCCAGCAAATTAACCCTCTAAAAATTAGGGGTGTTATATGTTTTTATAAATGGTAAAGTTTTGTCTGTCTGTCGGTATGCTTGTAGCATAGTAACGTCTAAAAGAGTATAGCAATTTATAATGCATTTTTTGATCTGTTTTCATCCAGATAGTTCTTAACTATGTTTGAATAAAATCTGTTTGGCCATTTTGAAATGACGTATTTTTTTCTGAACGATGTCAGGTTTTTTAATAACGGTTAGGTTATCAGGAAAGAATATCTTTATCCACGTCTTGTATTTACTGAAAAATACCGTAACCAAATTCTCATGGAATGCAACTTTCACATGACTGGGTTTCCTTTGATCTGCATCATCACTAAAGTCGTCGTTTTTCATATATTTTTACGACGCGACCCACATTCCGCTATATTGTGCGATATTTGCCGTCCTTCGTACACGTTCAAATTCTATAGAAACTCAAAATGGTTTAGCTACAATGGAGATACATACTTTTTAGTAACATAAAGTAGATTGCGTACACCAGAGCTAAATATTAGAAAAGTATTTTAGCTACGTTATTTGTATGTCTCGTATGAAAAGTTTAATAAATAAAACTCTACTTTTATTTTTGTATTTGTAGACCTTTTGATAACTGCGTTTGAATGTAAGTTAAGCATGGAGGGCAACAATAATATTCGAAACGTCACAATATGTCGATTAATCTTGGCCTCGAATGGTGGGAGGACACCCTGATATTTTTGTGCCCTAAAGAATAGCGACCCCCTTATACATGCTGATAAATTTGTCATAGTGACTTATTCCGACGACTTGCATTCTGGTGTCAGCCAGTGTATATCCAGTAACGTCTAGCCGCCATAGTTCTGGTGATTATCGAGAGATCCAATGTCTCTCGACAGTCGTCATTATTTTCGTACCGCACTGTGCTTACCGTCAGGGCCAGCTTAGTCGCTTTGTCGTGTCAAGATTTCAAAAACCTAGACCAGTAAGGAGAGTAATTAATTATGCTACTGTTTTATACAGACTAAATACATGGAATATTACTTCAAAATTAATACGTAAATCATTATTGGTCAACTTTATTACGTCTGTTATTATCAATTCGCATATTAATGTTATATATTTCTAAACCATAACGTAAAACGACTTTTAATTTGAGAGAATCTGAATGTATATTGTGGTGCGGAAGAGCCAATATTGGTAAAGTCAGTTAGGAATAAAAAATATAAATGATATATTTATTCCAAAAATAAACAAATTTTATTACGTAGTAGTGGCATTTAAATATGAACTTCCAAATATTTTCGAAACAAAGGATTACGTAGGTAAAGTATTATAAGCAATATTCAGAGTTTATTGGGCAGACCACTCGAAGCCATGCAATCCGACAAGGACTCCAAACATGAGATGTAAATAACTCGAATTTTTCACTCACAAAACATCCAACGAGTTTCACGTAACCTTTATATTTTAATATAAGTTCTTTGTGAATTCTGATACCAAAATATGTACTATGTTTATTTGATCCATTTGGAATTGCGAAGAAAGTTACCAATCTTTGTTTCGATTGTTTTCCGATGTTGCTTGTTAGTATATAATGTAACGGTTTCACAGACTAACGAGAGCTGATCATATAACTTTGACTTACAATGAAACGACTGCCCCATTTGATACATTTAATGATGTTTACACGACTAAAACAAGAGGTATCGCGAGGATGGCTCATAGCACCTGGCAAAATATTATGCGAATTGGCACTTTCTTTTCATGTATCGATATTACGGTGTATTGTCGCAAACGACACACCTCGCATGAATACAATATTTGTTTTTGTTGCCGATATTGTAGGAATTTTGCAATAGAAATTCGAATGCGGTAGAGTCACAATTTGTATGTCACTTTTGTTTTGCATTTATAGTCAATACTTTTAAAGAATGTAATAATGATTTCTTATGTTTACGCGAATATTACTCATTGAAATAAAACTAATTGTGGACCACCTCTTGACCACGAAGGCCGATAAGTTTTCGAAACGTCGGGATCAAAAAAAAAAACGCGATAGAATCCGTTTAAATTAGTTTTATTTCAAATTTTAATAAAGCATAAATCAATATTATTTTAATTAATTTAATTTTCAATCTCAGTGTGACATTTTACACTGGACCTGCTAGTAAGCACAGTGCACTCCAAATATAATGGCGACTATCGAGAGACATTACATTTCAACGGCCGCGAGAATTATGCCGGCCCGTCGTTACTAGATATAAACAGGCTAACCCCGAAACGCGACTCTCGTGGACGAGCCCTTATAGCGGGTTTTTCATCATGTGTACAGTGATCGCTATCCAGTCGGGCATATAAATATGATTTCTACCAGCAAATTAGCATATCAAACCTTTAGACTCTTTTGTTACTAGTAATGAATCGGCACTTGTAACGTTCATCGTTTCCTCATATACCTCGAAATACACTATCAATTTTTATAACATAAAAATCTAACAATCTTAATGTTCATCTAAAACTTAGTAACTCGCACAACATATTATGAATGACGTTTATAAAGTCAGGTTTAAATGCGTTCATAAAGGGTAGTCATGTAAATTACTCTTTCTCCGTGTCCTCCCAGAGGAAATTAATGTTTTGCATGACAATAAAACTTTATTACGACACCGTGACAAAGAATTTGAAATTGTGTTGTAAGGATTTTTGGTGTGATACTATGAATTTATGAAGGTTTTAGAGAATTATTATATTGTTAACGAACTTCACTTTGAAGTCATATAAAGGACCAGCATGTGCTCACGGCTTCGCCCACGTGGCGTAAGTTTGAATTATTATTTACACTAAATCTCTAAATTCTAAATTCTGTGAAACAGTGGTTAAGTCACCGTCGAGCCGGCCCATTCATGTTGTAGGCAAAACTGATTATAGCTTGACTCTACTACTTATAAAACGCATTGTCTCTATATTGAAAATAAGATACTTATTATTAAATTATTTAAAACCATCATAATATAGTTAAATAACTGTTAGAGAACAAACTATGAAATTTCTTGGTATTTCTGTATTGTCATAGTTAAAACACTATAGAAACTACATAGAAACACAAACACTAGAAATAAATATAAGAAATATAATTTATAGTAAAACGCAATACGGGTAGTATGTAAGAGTTTCTTAATATTTTTGTACCCGACTACATAGCGACTACTGTACATAATACACATATACAAGGTGGTAGGTCCCTCGTATGCGAGAGGCCGTCTGGGTTGGTACCACCGCTTTGTCTATTTCTGCCGCCAAGCAACAATGTGTAAGCACTGTTGTGTTTCGGTTTAAAAGACATTGAAGCAAGTGAAATTACTGGGCATTATGAGACTTAACAACTTATGTCTCGGGATGACGAGCGCAGTTCAGTGCCATGTAGTGCTTTGTAATACAAACTTCTGTGTGGTGTTGCTTCTGTTTACTACGGGTAGGCGTGGCGCTTATTCTCAGGCGAGCGCCGTGCTCGTCTCGTCATTCAATGAAATAAAAAAAAAAACAACATGGTGAAAAACCCGCCATAGTGGTTCGTTCAGGCGAATCACGTTCAGTGTTCCGTGTATATACAGTAACCTCAGGCCGACATATCTCTGCCGTCCACTGTATTCATTTTTCCATGCGAAGAAAAAAATGCCCTGTTGTAACATGAGACGAGCAATAATTACCTACAAACTGTAAAGAATTTCACGCATAAATAAGTCTAACTTTGAAACAAGATTAGGGAAGCCCTTCAATGTGTCTGCAGTAATAACAGGTAAGCATTTGTTTAAACAGGGTGCTGCGAACCTAACTGTAAAGAAAAAGAAGTGGATTTTATTTATAAATATCGATTTTATTATTTAAAATATTGTTCGTTTTATCTAACTGAAGACGTTATAAATACTAACCTAATAATACAATAGTATGATCTTTAGTCACAGGAAATCTGCAATTTTCTTTTAAATGTGGGTCCTATCTTTTTGCCTGGTCTTTTTTTATTTGATTAAATGACGAGACGAGCAAAGCGCTCCTGATGGTAAGCGCCACGCCTGCCCATAAACAGAATCAACACCACACAGAACTTTGAATTACAAAGCACTGCATGAACTGCGCTCGTCACCCCGAGACATAAGATGTTAAGTCTCATAATACCCAGTAATTTCACTGCCTTCAATGTCCTTCAAACCAAAACACAACAGTGCTTACACACTGTTGTTTGGCGGCATAAATAGACAAAGCGGTGGTACAAACCCAGACGGCCTCTCGTATACGAGGGGCATTTTAGCACCTTGTAAAATGCCAAGGTCCGCCTTCCATTATGATTTGACGGTAATTAGTATTATATGGCGCGACCCGCCGGCTGAGCCCGGCAACCCACAATAGGGCCCAAGTGTCGCCATTGCTTTGTGCGTTAATCAGCAAGAGAAGTAAGCTTTGTGCCTAAGATGTTGGTGGCCTACTTACCAACATTCCCTGCTACTTTTATCAGTTACCATATATAATTTGCTTCTTTCTGTACTTCAGCTAAAGTTACAACATGCACTAGTAGTTTTTTACCTTACCCTATTCTTATCAAAAGTTGCCTTTACCTCTATTTTAATAGGCAACAGGTCATGATTTTTAAATAGTTTGTCACCAGCTTTATTCAAAGCTTGTTTATAGTAATCTCTGTGAAGTATACTCATACAAAATAGCTAAGTTAATCCAAAAAGGTTTTATGCAAGGTCATGAACTCTAGTTTACAAACTCTACAGTGCAATATTTACATATACAATTAACATATTAGATGCACCAGCTACTAGCACGCTTTGGATTTGTTTAGAAATTAATTGTGTCTCGAGAATAAGTTTATGAAAATTAAAATGTTAATTTATGATGTCATAATAAGATTTGTTCATTTGGCACGTCTTGCCCTGTGTACGTGAGCTTATAAATATATAGTTTTGATTTGTGTATATATACATATTCGCATATATAGTCAGACGTCCAAGAGTATAGAATATAAAGATACTTTGTCTATTTTATTGCGCGATCAATTGTATTGTTTTATCGCTTAATAACGTAAACCTACCGTCATGACTGTATTTTTATAGGCCTAGGTAGAGGTGCAATGATATAATAAACATATTCCACCAACGGTAATTTATACCATACGTATAGAGGATTATATCGGATATAAGGAATTCATGTATTAAAAAGAAAACTCACAAAATATTTCTATCGGTATGGAAATATAAATTTGACTTTCTAGATTTTCAGACGTAATATGCTTGCTCTAAAAGGCTCCTAGCTGTTTCAATACACATTTTAAAGAGCTCCAAAGAGAACTTGTAGTACAAGATCCCGGGGAACATTGACCTTCACCCATCTGTTTACCGGATCAAAATAACATTTTAGGATATAAAATGTGTTGCTGAACACATACGAATAGGGTTGCCTAAAAGAATATGGTCAAGGATATGATTAATTAACATTTAAAAAAAAAATTTTTTTTTATAAATTCCCTGACTTACTTACCAAAAAAATTAAACCTTCAATGAAAAGTGTACAATGTATACTATCTGTAAAAAATAGGTTGCCTACCTTTTTCTGGCCACTACTACCTGGTTGCCGTGTGCAAACAGGTAACTAAAAAGTGGTCATTGCGTCACATCTAGCTCCTAGCTTTTGCAGGTAGTATACATTGTAGGTTTTCATTGAAGGTTCATTTATTTGGTGAGCAAGTCAGTGAAATAATATCTTCTTTTTTTTTTTTTAATTGGTAAAACCTATCCTTGACCATATATTTTTAGGCAACCCTATTTGTATGTGTTCAGCAACACCTTTTATACCCTAAATTATTATTTTCATCCGGTAAACAGATGGGCGAAGGTCAATGTTCCGCGGGATCTTAGACCATTGCAAAATAGTATAAGTCGATACCTCAAAGTAAAAAGTTACACTAACTTATTTCTTCTGTTGTTCGGAGGTTATTATTAGGAGCATATAGTCTATTATAGAAGACTCTGAACATGTTATATTCATCTACATAAAGCGAGGAACATTTTTAAATCGAGTGGATTTCTGGATTAGTTAGAAGTTGCAAACTACTTCAATACTATGTTAATTTAGCTCAATAAAATATTAATTTTAATAGTTCAAACACCAGCAAGCAAGACTTTAATGATAAGTATTCTAAGTATTTAGAGAAATTGCTAAAATAATGAGCCACAAAAGCGTAACATAATATAATAAAGGTCAATTATGCTAATACAGCAATAGAAAACATAAAAAAGAACTTCGTTGAATAGAAAGAATGAATATAAGAATAAATATTGGAAACATTTAGATAAGTATGTATAATACGCGGCATATGTAGTTATTTTTAGTTGATAAGAAAAATATTTTTCCAATATTATTATAGTCTATACGTTTATAAAAACTGATAGAAATATATATTATACTTAGAATTATATAGTAATAAGCCCGCGGGCCTGTCTACGGGACCAACTTTACTAGTAAACTGTCGAAGCTCAGACGATTGTTTTCTAGCAAGAATCGACTAGCCAGCCTGATTAACTGTGTTCGTACTGTTTAAATAAATGCACGATATTGATTTCCATACTATTGTAAATTATGAATGGAGTTTCATGGGGATAACAATTTTACAAGGTGGTAGGTCCCTCGTATGCGAGAGGTCGTCTGAATTGGTACCACCGCTTTGTTCATTTCTGCCGCCAAGCTTTTGCTTGGTGTGTAAGCACTGTTGTGTTCCGGTTTGAAGAACATTGAAGCCAGTGAAACTACTGGGCATTATGAGACTTAATATCTTATATGTCAGCCAGTGTATATCCAGTAACGTCTAGCCGGCATAGTTCTGGTCATTATCGAGAGATCCAATGTCTCTCCACGGTCACCATTGTTTTCGGACCGCAGTGTGCTTAGGTCGTCAAGGCCTGTTTAGTCGCTTTGTCGTGTCAAGATTTTAAAAAAGACTTAGACCCGTAAGGAGAGTAATTAATTTAGCTACTGTTTTATCTTCACGCAAATACACGGGATATTACTTCAAAATGAATACATACGTTAATCATTGTTGGTCAACTTTATTACGTCTGTTATTATAATTATCAATTCGCATATTAATTAATTATGTTTCTAAACCATACCGTAAAACGACGCTTAGTTTGAGAGAATCTGAATGTATATAGTGGTGTGGGTGAGCGAATATTGGTAAAGTCAGTTAGGAATAAAAAGATAAATGATATAATATGTATTTATTCCAACAAAAATCATAAAATTTTATTTTATTTTTAGTAGTAGTGGCGTTTAAATATGAATTGCAAAATATTTTCGAAACAAAGGATCACGTAGGTAAAGTATTATAAGCAATATTCAGAGTTTATTGGGCAGACCACTCGAAGCCATGCAATCCGACAAGGACTCCAAACATGAGATGTAAATAACTCGATTTTTCGCTCACGAAACATCCAACGAGTTTCACGTAACCTTTATATTTTAATATAAGTTCTTTGTGAGTTCTGATACCAAAATATGTACTATGTTTATTGGATCCATTTGGAATTGTGAAGAAAAGTTACCAATCTTTGTTTCGATTGTTTTCCGATGTTGCTTGTTAGTATATAACGTAAGGGTTCACAGACTAATAAGAGCTGATCATATAACTTTGACTTACAATGAAATGACTGCCCCATTTGATACATTTAATGATGTTTACACGACTAAAACAAGAGGTATCGCGAGGATGGCTCATAGCACCTGGCAAAATATTATGCGAATTGGCACTTTCTTTTCATGTATCGATATTACGGTGTATTGTCGCAAACGACACACCTCGCATGAATACAATATTTGTTTTTGTTGCCGATATTGTAGGAATTTTGCAATCGAAATTCGAATGCGGTAGAGTCACAATTTGTATGTCACTTTTGTTTTGCGTTTATAGTCAATACTTTTAAAGGATGTAATAATGATTTCTTATGTTTACGCGAATATTACTCATTGAAATAAAACTAATTGTGGACCACCTCTTGACCACGAAGGCCGATAAGTTTTCGAAACGTCGGGATCAAAAAAAAAACGCGATAGAATCCGTTTAAATTAGTTTTATTTCAAATTTTAATAAAGCATAAATCAATATTATTTTAATTAATTTAATTTTCAATCTCAGTGTGACATTTTACACTGGACCTGCTAGTAAGCACAGTGCACTCCAAATATAATGGCGACTATCGAGAGACATTACATTTCAACGGCCGCGAGAATTATGCCGGCCCGTCGTTACTAGATATAAACAGGCTAACCCCGAAACGCGACTCTCGTGGACGAGCCCTTATAGCGGGTTTTTCATCATGTGTACAGTGATCGCTATCCAGTCGGGCATATAAATATGATTTCTACCAGCAAATTAGCATATCAAACCTTTAGACTCTTTTGTTACTAGTAATGAATCGGCACTTGTAACGTTCATCGTTTCCTCATATACCTCGAAATACACTATCAATTTTTATAACATAAAAATCTAACAATCTTAATGTTCATCTAAAACTTAGTAACTCGCACAACATATTATGAATGACGTTTATAAAGTCAGGTTTAAATGCGTTCATAAAGGGTAGTCATGTAAATTACTCTTTCTCCGTGTCCTCCCAGAGGAAATTAATGTTTTGCATGACAATAAAACTTTATTACGACACCGTGACAAAGAATTTGAAATTGTGTTGTAAGGATTTTTGGTGTGATACTATGAATTTATGAAGGTTTTAGAGAATTATTAAATTGTTAATCAACTTCACTTTGAAGGCATGTAAAGGACTAGCGTGTGCTCACGGCTTCGCCCACGTGGACTAAGTGTGAATTATTATTCACACTTACTCTATGTCACAAACTTTAAACGACCTTTCAAAATGAAATCAGTACCTTCTGTATTCTACTTAAATTCCTCAACTGTATGGACATGTTCAGTATTCCATGTATATACATTAACCTCAGGCCGGCATAATTTTGCCGTTCACTGTATTCATTTTTCCATGCGAAGATAAAAAAATGCCCTGTTGTAACTTGAGACGAGCAATAATTACCTACAAACTGTTAAGAATTTCACGCATAAATAAGTCTAACTTTGAAACAAGATTAGGGAAGCCCTTCAATGTGTCTGCAGTAATAACAGGTAAGCATTTGTATAAACAGGGTGCTGCGACCGTAACTGTAAAGAAAAAGAAGTGAATTTTGTTTATCAATATCGATTTATTATTTTAAATATTGTTCTTTTTTTATAATTGAAGACGTAATAAATACTAACCAAATAACATAATAGTATGATCTTCAGTCATAGGAAAACTGCAATTTTCTCTTTAAATATGAGACGAGCCAAGCGCTCGCCTAATGGTAAGCGCCACGCCTGCCCATAAACAGAACTCACAGAACTGTGAATTACACTGCACTGCATGGCCCTGAACTGCGCTCGTCACCCCGAGACATAAGATGTTAAGTCTCATTAAGTCCAGTAAAATGCCAAGGTCCGCCTTCCATTATGATGTGACGGTAATTAGTATTATATGGCGAGACCCGCCGGCTGAGCCCGGCAACCCACAATAGGGCCCAAGTGTCGCCATTGCTTTGTCCGTTAATCAGCAAGAGAGGTAAGCTTTGTACCTAAGATGTTGGAGGCCTACTTACCAACACTCTCTGCTACTTCTATCTGTTACCATATATAATTTGCTTCTTTCTGTACTTCAGCCAAAGTTCCAACATGCACTAGTAGTTTTTTACCTTTCCCTACCCTTATCAAAAGTTTCCTTTACCTCTATTTTAATAGGCAACAGGTCATGATTTTTAAATAGTTTGTCACTAGCTTTATTCAAAGCTAGCTTGTAGTAATCTTTGTGAACTATACTCATACAAAATAGCTAAGTTAATCCAAAATGGTTTTATGCAAGGTCATGAACTCTAGTTTACATACTCGACAGTGCAATATTTACATACACAATTAGCATATTAGATGCACCAGCTACCAGCACGCTTCGGATTTGTTTAGAAATTAACTGTATCTCGAGAATATGTTTATGAAAATTAAAATGTTAATTTACGATGTCATAATAAGATTTGTTCATTTAGCACGTCTTGCTTTGTGTACGTGAGCTTATAAATATATAGTTTTGATTTGTGTATATATACATATAGTACGACGTCCAAGAGTATAGAATATAAAGATACTTTGTCTATTTTATTGCGCGATCAATTGTATTGTTTTATCGCTTAATAACGTAAACCTACCGTCATGGCTGTATTGTTATAGGCCTGGGTAGAGGTGCAATGATATAATAAACATATTCCACCAACGTTAATTTATACCATACGTATAGAGGATTATATCGGATATAAAGAATTCATGTATTAAAAAGAAAGCTCACAAAATATTTCTATCGGTATGGGAATCTAAATTTGACCTTTTAGATTTACAGACGGAATATGCTTGCTCTAAAAATCCCCTAGCTGTTTCAATACACATTTTAAAGAGCTCCAAAGAGAACTTCCAAATAGTAGGTATAAGGCGATATCTCAAAGTAAAAAGTTACACTAACTTATTTCTTCTGTTGCTCGTCTGCTTTTAAGGCTTATTATTAAAAGCATATAGTCTAGAATAGAAGAGTATGAACATGTTATATTCATCTACATAAAGCGAGGAACATTTTTAAATCGAGTGGATTTTAAGGTTTAGTTAGAAGTTACACACTACTTCAATACTATGTTAATTAAGCTCAATAAAATAATAATTTTAATAGTTCAAAGACCAGCAAGCAAGACTAATGATAAGTATTCCAAGTATTTAGAGAAATTGCTAAAATAATGAGCCACAAAAGCGTAACATAATATAATAAAGGTCAATTATGCTAATACAGCAATAGAAAACATAAAAAAGAACTCCGTTGAAGACTTCGTTGAATAGAAAGAATGAATATAAGAATAAATATTGGAAACATTTAGATAATTATGTATAAGTCGTGGCATATGTAGTTATTTTTGGTTGATAAGAAAAATATTTTCCAATATTATTATAGTCTATACGTTTATAAAAACTGATAGAAATATATATTATACTTAGAATTATATAGTAATAAGCCCGCGGGCCTGTCTACGGGACCAACTTTACTAGTAAACTGTCGAAGCTCAGACGATTGTTTTCTAGCAAGAATCGACTAGCCAGCCTGATTAACTGTGTTCGTACTGTTTAAATAAATGCACGATATTGATTTCCATACTATTGTAAATTATGAATGGAGTTTCATGGGGATAACAATTTTACAAGGTGGTAGGTCCCTCGTATGCGAGAGGTCGTCTGAATTGGTACCACCGCTTTGTTGATTTCTGCCGCCAAGCTTTTGCTTGGTGTGTAAGCACTGTTGTGTTCCGGTTTGAAGAACATTGAAGCCAGTGAAACTACTGGGCATTATGAGACTTAATATCTTATATCTCGGAGTGACGAGAGCAGTTCAGTGCCATGCAGTTCTTTGTAATTAACCGTTTTGTGTGGTGATGCTTCTGTTTGTGGCAGGCGTGGCGCTTACCATCAGGCGAGCGCCTTGCTCGTCTGTCATACAATGAAATAAAAAAATATATAAAACTATTTGGCTCTATTTATTTTAGTATTTAAAATTAGGAAAAATATATCTAGTCTATAAACGAATACCGTCACAGATTGAATACGTAGGTCATAAACTGCGCCACCGAGCCAGTGTCGCGTCTAACCACGATCAGACTTTAAAAGGCAAGCTACAAAGATAAACTATGTGTTTACAGAAAACTCTTATTATTGAGTTGGGAATGACCTTGAATGTGTAGAGAGCATTAAATTTTGACATGACAGGTGCTTCAGACTGTTGTTACATAAAAAAGAGATAAAATGTCTATATTTGAATAACAGAACTAAGCACCTAGATTTTAGCTTTCATTTGAAATAAAATGTTTTCATTTTAATGTTAAGCAGAATTTTACTTTGAATATAAAATATATTTACATGCATAAATGTAACATTTAATTAGATTTAGTTTTTCTGTTTTGTTCTTTAAGTTCTATTTAGAATTCAAATAATGTCACGTAATTATTTCAACTTTGATTCAATGATAGCAAGACACGAATTTGTTGTTTTGTAAGATTTCGGCTTTTGTTAATCGAACAATAACATTTTGAATTGTTGATTTAAATATCAAAATCAGGTCCGGATCTATGATTTTTCTGACCCGAAGCAGCAACTTGATAGTGGGGATCTCTCCTCTGCAACATATGAGATAAATTAGTTTAAAAACCCTGAAATACATACTGGGTGGGAATTTTGTGACGGGAAAATGTAGGTTGCAGATATCCCAGTTCGCCGCCGCACCTTTCCTAGATACAGGACTGATCAACATACACTACGTTTTATTATGGATTTTTCATAACCGTAGTTTATTCACATCGTACAGACCAAAACAGCACTTATATGAATCGATGGATTAAAACTATCGATTTGCAGCGTGCATAGTTCCAGTATCCAAAGAACAAGTTGGGAATGATGTAAGAAACTAATAGCCGTTGTACTAATCTTCAATTGTAAAACCGATAAAAGCTAAGTTCAGGTATCAATGATTACTGATTCCAAAGCCGATTGTGTGGAACTAAGTAGATTAATACATTAAAAACTTTGTTACCTTCGTAACTTACATTAGCTATATGTAATGGTTCTAAGTATAATTACACATGGAGTGGATTTATATCATGATGAATGTAGAATAATTTAACATTTTTATCGCGAACGAGTAGGCAGGTAGAGGTGTCGTCAATCTTTATGGGCGCTCTGAACTTGGTCGGTACACCCGCCTCCTTTCACCCTTTGGTCTTTAGTTACTTGCAAACAATAATCATTAACGCTTATTTTGAAGTATGCGACCATGATAAGGACTGCAACGCGGGTCTTGAGTCAGCCCGCAGTCCGCTTTGTAGAGGCACAGGCATTTGTATTTGTGTATAGGCAATTACACCGGTTTCATAAGACTAGCTCCAGTCTCTACGTGGTCAAGTATGATCACATAGAGGGGTTATTCTATATCTCCTCTATATTCTAGATCTCCTGGACTAAGGAAAAGAATATCTGCGAAAAATTAGTCACGCAGCATTCGTTTATCTTCAGCTACATTTAAAATATACAAAATTAATGTGGTTATACAATTATATGTAGATAGAACAGACTTAAATTATTTAATCATGCTAGTACTGTAATCAAAATTAAAAGGTTTGTTCAAAGTACACAATAAACACACATGTATAATGAAAGTTTCTAGATTTTTTTGAATTGCAAGGTCAATAGTCTAGACGAAAATAATTAAAATGCTCAGGTTCTTTCTTAGACATTAAAATGAAACACTATTAAAAAAGGTTTTTAAGATTGCAGGCTAATTTAATCTACTAGGTTACCTATTAAAATGGTGGATAAAAAAGTACAAGGACACAAGGCGGCATCATTACTACTACCACCCACTTTTCAATTATCTCTGTTTCATTTAATGTAAATTTAAAAAATGTGAATGTTGGTAATAAGCAGATATTTGTTTACATTTATGGTAAAAAGCTGGTTAAATAGGTGCAAGTTAGTTCTTTAAGTTTCGATTTGCATGTACTGATAAGAGGTATTATGAAATCTGTAGCATAATGAATTTCTAAATACATTCTTTTGATCCTAACTAACAGTTGCAGTGGTCGGTGAAAGTGATTTTTCTTTATCCATCACAGCTCCGAACCAAAGTTACTGAAATATAATGTAGGTATAATTAACTGTGGGAGAGAGACAAGCCCCTATCTAGTTAGTGAGTTTGTACGGGAGCGAACTTATACTTGTAGTTATGTTGACACTCCCCAAGGAACTTCACCAACTTTTACCGCTGACGTGTCTACTAACAGCACATTATTTCAGGCGCACCAGCGCGCTTCACTTTATAAATTCCGACGTCAAACTGTCAAGAAAGTTGTTTTTCTTTTGAGACCAGGTAGAACAAAGAATTTAATTGCGAACTTTCCCTGATTCTGAGTTATGTTTCGTGAAGAAATGCTTGGAGTTGCTAACTTTTAACATTAAGAAAATAAAATATTTAAGGCAATAAACATTTTTGTAGCATATTTTTTTTCTTGTA
This sequence comes from Amorpha juglandis, assembly GCA_949126905.1. Lineage (NCBI taxonomy): Eukaryota > Metazoa > Arthropoda > Insecta > Lepidoptera > Sphingidae > Amorpha > Amorpha juglandis. Next base: position 9,282,518 of record OX421379.1, on the reverse strand, counting down.
ATTGTTATTTCTATTATTTTTAATATTTTTTAAGTAAATATATGCGTTTTTATGTGTCCGTGAAAGATTTAATTCCCCTTAAAAAGCATCTCAATCTTTTAACAGGATTCTAGTCAACGCGGTTTTATTTATGTAAAATATTGTAGGAAGCAACATCAAAACCTTAGGTAACTTGGGTAAACTATTGTAAATTGCTAGGATGAAGTCACCGCACGGCCGACTCGTTAGTGCAATATACACACTGAGCTCCAACTTCTCGGCAAGTCTTACTACACATGTGAGATTTCAGATCGAGTTATGTATGAATACTGTATCCGATTTCATTTATAAGTATGAAAATTTATTCGTCTCTTGATACTTTTTGGCATGAATCCATCCTTAAGGAACTAAACTGGTTGAAACGAAGTGTATAACTTTTAATACGATAATATTTAAGCGAATTACCGTAGTGAATTATATGTAACATGATTCAACATGTATACGACCGCCAGCAAAGTAGAAATGTAATCATTTCTAATTCTTATTGTTTGTCCCTGTTGAAGTTGTTTGGCTGTTTGGGTTTGTTTGAATTATCTTATTAATTTAATCGTCCACCTCGCATGATAGTAAACATCACGCCTGCACATAAACAGAAGCAATAACAACTGGGACTTCGAATTATGAAGCAATGCATGGACTGCGCTCGTCACCCTCCGAGACATAAGATTTTAAGTCTCATAAGGTCCAGTAAAGTCACTGGTATGTAATTATATAACAATTATATTTTATATTCATATATTTTTTATGGCATAGACCGGTTAGCGAGCAAGTGGATCACCTGATGGTAACTGATCTCTAGCGCCCGTGTACGCCCACAATACCGGAAAAATCTTATGCAAGAATATAATATAATCATGAGCAAGTGGACAATTTTAAATACCTCGGAAGCTCCTCAACAACTACAGGTAATCTGAGGATAAAACCAGCTGTAGGATTTGGTCTGTCATTGCAGCGTCAAGAAAGGTGCTCCGTGTGCATGACATCAAAATATGCACCAAAGTTAGTTTCCTTAGCTATTGTGTTGCCTCGTCTTTTCTACTCATTGGTGTAGTGGTGTTTATATATTAAATAGTTTGGGCAAACATGTTATAAAAACACTGAAGGTCGTTCCCTATATTCTGTTTATTGCTTGCCGATAGATTTGCTTACTGGCTGCACGACTTGGTTACCCGTAGCAACATGGATGCGTTGCCAACCTTAAAGGAAAGAGATAGTAAAGGGATTGGAAAGGGCACGGGCATTCGAGTCGACGGATATCTCACTCACAGTACGAAACGCAACAGCAAGTTACTTCACGTAGTTTTTCTCTGAGACAGTGTTAACAACCCTGGCGAGCTGACTTATAGCACGACTTTACCATTTTGTAATAGACTTACTCAATAAAGAATATTTTTTCTATAAATTAACAAATCTATTCAAAATACTTTGTTTGTTTATACCGTGACGAAGTTGTACTGATTTACAATTATCTTCAAAAGCTTTTGTAAATTTCTTTCAGTAAACTCATGAAATAGATTTGTAAAATAACTGTCACAATATAATAAAATAACTACATTTCCATTCCTTTGATATTTCAATACCCGACGCTGTTTGATATTCCCAATATACCTAATGATCGTTGACAATATCGAGATTTCAGCAAAGATTGTTTTTACCTTGACTTATCTTTAATACATAATTTATAATTTTTTCGTAGTAAATAGCAAAATATTTATGAATGTTCAGAAGAAATATATTTATTTATTGACATACTTTTATAGATCTCATAAAGTAAATACACATATCGGTTACCCTTGGAAATCTGTTTTATTTACATACATACAAAAATTCGCGACTACACGCCCATAAGACTGCCCCTAGGGGCTACTAGACTATGATTTCTCGAGTTTACTTCCATCCCGTGATTTGATAGGTGGCGGACCTATCAGCACATTGTACACAAATTCTAGTGCCGGCCAACTCATGGGCGATTACTGTTACACAAATGGATGCCTGGACCTTTTGGAGATTTGAATAAAGAACTCCAACTTTTTAAGCACGCTGTAGTGACCAATAAGGCAATCCGGCTTTTTTTTGGAACTCTACTATCGGCCTTTTATATTTCATATAATCTGCTTTTCAATAGGATTGATTCAGTGATGCCGGTATTGTAATAACAAAGGGTCTCTGTTATTGATCATCACCATTAAGGTTTGTAGCAAAATTCCAACGCCTGAATGTAATCAAGGTTTAATGTTCAGAGTGTTTGTAGTTGAAGTAAAAAGACCCATTTCGCAATTACGGACAGCGTAATATAACAGATGCCGTTGCTACGAGCAATTTAAAGAAATCAGAGGAAAAATGTTTCAAAAAAGATAGGTAAAATACGGTAAAATATTTAATATGTATGGTATAGATAACAATAATATGTATGGCAAGCGCAGCGTTGGACGTCCACCTAAAAGGTGGACAGATGACCTGATAAAGGTCGCAGGATGTCGCTGGATGCAGGCCGCTTCCAACAGGTTGGTCTGGAAATATTTGGGGGAGGCCTATGTTCAGCAGTGGACGTCTTGTGGCTGATGATGATGATGGTATAGATATACACTATATACTTATACTAGTATGTATCAATTTTATTTGTTTATATTTCCTACAAACACTAATCATAAAAAGAGGGAGAATCAAAATATGTTTTGTTTGTAGTATGAATTTGCATCAGGCATGGCTAAAATTAGAAAACATTGTGTTGTATATAAAAGCATATAATACTAATAAGAATTAAAAAGTATCACTATAATATTTTGTATGCATTTATCTATTAAAATCATTCAGTTGCGCAAGAATTAAGGTCCTTAACCTTCCGCTACATGGAAACACTAAAACAAAAAAATACTATATACGACCCCAATAAGCTGAATAGAGTTTATCGCGCGTAATTGGTCACATGAATATTTTTTTAAACTGTATAGATTCCGCCTAGTTCCTAAACAAGAAAGTTTTTTATATTCTCAACTAAGTCGCTCCATCTAAATGAGAATTTTGTGTAATTCAGTATAATATATCTGCCCTGATAACAAAGAATGCAGTAATCGACATTTTTGAGATTTTCACTTTTTTCCAGAATGGCATCCCAAGATAATGTACATGAAAAAATATATTTTCATAAAAAAATTCACTCGAAGTATGTTTTTTATGTAATGATTTTCGCCGTACATTAAAAAAAATATGTTTTTTGCGTTTATCTCGTAACCGCCATTTTGCCATTACTGCATTCTTAGTTATGACGGCAGATATGTGTAATGTGATAATTGTGCCGTCGCTAGTTAGCTGTGAAAGTTTTGCAGTAAATATTCATGGCAAGTTTGGAGACGACTCTTGTCACCTGCGCCGCGCTTATTAGCTTGAAATTAATTTACTAACTACATGCACCATTCGCCATATATCAAGTGCACATGTCGCTGTCTCGGCTAAGCAGCAATAACTTATTATTTAAATATTTTTTGGCTGCATATTTTTTGGTCATTGCCTTTAACTAGTCGTAGAAGAAGTAAATTAAGGGCGGGAATATTTTTAAGATGCAGTCGGTTTCTATCTAATGAAGAAATGGTGTTGTTTGTCAAAATGTGGCACATTTTTGCAATTATTTTTAATGAAGATGAACAGTGTATACAAAAACTGCCGCGTTAGTGAACGAAGCAGTACCTAAATATATTTTTTTGTAACAAAATACAAGCCTCTTTGTTAATACACATACATTCAGTTATGTAAGTAACTTTGCCGTGCAGGATAAAAAAATTAATTGGCAACATAAATAATACATAATACCCAACAGTCACACACAAGCCCTGACCCAACAGTAAGATACGATTATCTTATGCCGTGAGTATCAGAAACTACGAGAGGCTTCCGGTAATATATTTGTGGGTCACACAAGTATTCATCTTGGTGCGAGGATTGAACCCGCAGCCTCCCGTTTCACAGTCGGCTACTTACCCACTGCGCCACGGCTGTTGAAATGTAGGGCATTATCTTACTTTTTGTGGATATTTTTTAATACCATCTTGTTTTGAAATTATAAAGAATAATTTCATATAAAATTTTCTTAATTAGAATATAACAATAGATTAACTATAAATTACATGTTTTTATACTACGCAATTTAATTTTATTGCGACAAAAGCTAGTACTATCCTACAAGGTTGTCAAAATTGTTGCTACTTGGCGGCAGAAATAAACAACCGGTGGGACCTATCCAGACGACTTATCGCATACGAGCGACCTACCACTTAGTGTATCTAAATATAGACGTCAGTGTATGTGTGCCCTCATAAAACCGCTGTGACTACGTTTTAATTAAAGTATGAACTATTCAAAGGCTGTAATAACGAGGCTCTGTGCACAACTTACTTGTTATAGCTGGATGGTATTAGGATGTACCCGACGAAGCGACGTCCTTATTACCAAACTCTTATTTCTATTTGTCGCTTAATATTAACTTTTCCCTTAATTAAAGTCGGCGTTTAATCGAGGATATAAAGGGTGTTTAGTGACATCGAATATTAAATATAGTGATTTATAAATGACTCTGATTTCCTTCGTCGAAATTATCTCTATATATTTTTTACTAATTTGTATTTGCAATTTTAAATGCAATACAATAAATACAATATGTAGCAGACTAGGTGGTAGGTCTTTCGTATACGAGAGACCATCTGGGTGGTACCACCGGTTTGTCTATTTCTACCACGAGACACATGTGTAAGCACTGTTGTAGTTCGGTTTGAAGAACATTGAAAGCAGTCAAATGATTGGGCATTATGAATCTTAACATCTTATGGCTAGGGTGACGAGCGTTGTCCAGTAGGTACCATGCAGTGCTTTGTAAATCAAAGATCTGTGTTGCTTTTGTTTATGGGCAGGCTAACCAGCATGCGAGCGACCTACTTATCTCGTCAGGCAATAAAAAAAAAATGTATTAAGGTATTTTCTAAGAGAGCGTCCACACTTCCGTGACATTTCGTCGCACTGAATAGCGTGGCTGTCCCAATTACTTGTCACGCTAAAGTGGACGTGAGTCGCAACATGCACTGTGTCATTTTACCGTGACTTTAAACAAACAAATGACAAAACCTTACATCACGGTGAAATGCTACGGGGCCTCAATTCGATCGCTCCATTAAATTAGGTCGAAACAATTGACAGCCGTTTGTCAAACTAGTTTGTCATCGCCTCAAGATGCAGCGAAATGACAATCAAATGTGCGCAAGCATGATATACATTATGTACAATATTAATTTACCACTATTCCATCGACCACTGTAACATAATATATTCCTCATATATGGTGAGATTCAATAAGCTAATTAGTTGGTTTATGTACCTAGAATTTAACTAGCATACGCATTACGAATTGGGCTATTAATTAGCTTGAGTTTTAAGTTGGTAAAAATGGACATAGGTCATAATTCATCTACTTAGCTTATAAAAAGAAGTATAAAAAAACGTATATTTATAAGTCGCTTATCAACTGTTTAATACTTATTTTGGAACGATTTTTATGAAAAAAAAATATGTCGATTCGTTGCATCTTTGCTGCGTGAACACAAACACACATAAGCATTTTGAATCACGCAACTTTGAAATTCTTGTAGATAATTTTAAAGAATTATTTGTCATGATGCTTTCCTTCACCATTAAAGCGAGTGGTAATTAACAATGATTACACATGTAACTTGAGATAGCGAGAGGTGGGTCCCATTGGACCTGGTGTCAAACCTGCGATTCCTTACCCAATCCAGACTAGACTATCGCTGATTAGATATATTAAGCTTTACTTTTTTGGCGACTAACATTACGTCCTTAGTTATTACAGTTAAAAACTGTGAGCACACAAAAATATATTAAATAATTCTCTCAAACAAGAATGTCGTTATTATTCAACCGGCGTCTTGTAGTATGCCTTTCAAAAGTTTTATACTAATTTGCTTGCGTACAAAAAAGAAAATCTTTAGAAGATTTTTATAAGAAATATATTTTACAAACGAGCGGGAATAATATTTACTGCAGATAACTAATTATATAAAATGTGTTATGAAAAGCCAGTTACGAGTCACTGCTTTGCGTAGATAAAACGGTTTTTATATAAATATACTTTCATATGTGGTAAGAAATTATCAATAAGAGTATTCATATTCTATATAGCCGGTAAAGGTGTCTTGGGGTTCTCCCAAATCGGAACATTCTATCGAACAAAAACACATAATATAAAAAAATAAAACAGATACCTACCAAAAAAGCGTGTTAAAAAAGCTGAAATGACTGAGCTAATCATATCAAATTGATTACTTTTTGTTGTTTTCAGTCGGTTTTATTTTCGTTTTTATTGAATGGTAGAGCCACGCTTTAGACAGTTTTGTCTCCAGCACGAATGGGCTGGCTCGACCGGGTTGTTACCACTGTCTCACAGAAAACCGACGTAAAGTAGCGGCTTGCTGCTGCGTTTCGTACGGCGAGTGAGATAACCGGAAGCCCAAATCCCCTCCCCTTCCCAATCCCTAATTATCCCTTTCCTTTAAGGTCGGCAACGCGCACATGATTCTTCTGGTGTTGGGCGTACATAGGCAGTGGAGATCACTTACAATCAGGTTAGTGATCTCCACTTGCTCGTTTGCCGGCCTATGCTATAAAAAAAGAACTGTTAAATGTTAAAGATAGCGCTGCGAAGTAAAAGTCTTTAACATTCATATAAATGTTGTTAATTGACGTTGGAGTTATTTAACGGTTAGGTTATCTATTTGGAAATTGAAGATTGCAGATTACCTCCAATAACTCTATGGTAGAAAGCTTATAGTTTAACTTAGATAAACGTTCATCACTCAACATTTCGCCAAAACTTTGCTCTTCAAACGTGACACTTTTAAGAAGTTAGTGACATTTAAAAATTGGTTTAATATATACCGAACGAGAAGGCCTCGCTCCAAGCCTCGAGGCCTTTTTATGCAAATCTTGAAGGATGTGCCGGGATTTTTAATGAAACTGCGCAATTACTTTGATGAATACTGTAGCCGTGACGTGTCGACCCTTAACGAGAAACGAGAGAGTTAAACCTAAATTAAATGTCAGGTATATTGATTTAAATTAGGACAGCGATAAATCGCTTAGAGCGTCTACTTTGTGCGTATTGCGAACACTTCGTCGTATAATTTTATATAGAAAGGAGGAAACTAGATATCTTCTTATATTCATTTGTGCTTCGAGTGAAGTTCATTTAGTCGTACATATGGCATTAGTGTTGTGTAATCGATATTTTGATACCAGAATAGGGTGCGACCACGTTTAACAGCTCATCCACAATTGTATCAATCAAAAGCTTAATTATTAAAATGTCTCCTTAAATGAGTTGTTCGAACTTTGAAGTACCATGATTTTAAAAATTCTGGAAGAAAAGAATAAATTATTGTGAATGATACAAATATTTATTCCAATTTTGAATTTTTTACCCACTAAGTACCTCTCTATTCTAAAGCGGCTGGTCGCCTAGCGCATTTTGAAAACCGTTTCTGATCATAACTCACGTTAGAAATATGGACACGTATGGCAATCTCATTTCCTCTATAATATATATTTTTCTCACCGAACAGAATAAGAATGTAATACTACTTACATTCGTTACAGAGTGGTTGGTATTATGTGCGTTTAAATATTGGTGCCAGCAGATAGTTGATCTAAAAAGTAGTTACTAGTTAGTTAAGGTTACTTGTATCGGAGTGTGTTATTGACTTTCTGTTTGTCACGCCTAAAGTCCCAAAGTTTGACCCACGTACTTTCATCATAGTATCCACTTTGCTACCGAAAACTAATAAGTAATACTTATAAAATATATATTGTGACTATCACAAAGCCAATAGCCAAATTTTACAACTAAAAACTCGTTACTCCGAATCAAATAAAACAACTGAGTAAAAAAATCAGACTTGCTGAAACGGTCTTCAGTGAACGCAATCTAATAAAAAAAGTAGATGGCTCTCCCTTACGCAGCCGGAATTTTAATCAATTTTGCGGCCAATAACTGGAGCCAGGGATCTCAACGAGCCGCACTTTGCAAATTACCGCCTAAAAACGTTTGCTTGGACTATATTCGTCACGATAAAGCATCTGAATTAAAAAAAAGCTTCGTTGCCTCAATTTGCATATCGGGGTCGATTACGAAAATACGAGCACGTTTTGCTATAATGACCTTCTCCCTAATTGCGTTGTAAACAATATAAAAACATCTGTTTTCCCTCTCGATAAATAATCGTTATTAGGGCATGGATTTATTGCGGTACACCTAATATTTTAACGATACGGAAACCCTTACTTTTCTGCGAGATTTTAGAAAAGCGAAGACAAAAAAGTATCTTAAATAAAGAGACATCAAATACAGGAAACATTTGTGTCGCGAAAAACGCCTTTGGCAAAGCGAATAATGAATTTCACAAGCATTTTGAAAACTGTTGTACAAAGCTTACTTATTCATGATAATATATATTTCACAAATTGCTGGTTTTATCTTCTGTGAATTATTTGGGAGAACACTTACCACTTACCTTGAAAAAAGGTTACATGTACATTTGAAACAGCTTCTGTGTTATTTAAATGTTACCGATATACTTCATGAAATTACCTAAAAGAAATAAATATTCGTAGTATCGATAGGTGCTTAAACTATTTCATTGTTGTTAATTTATATCCAACATTTTGTCAACTAATTTCAAAATTGACACCGGAATCTACGTCTGCTCTCCAACTTTGAATTGAAATACCTCATTTCTTGTTTCAGATAAATATAACGAATTGTTTGGAATCGGACTTGTGCACAAAGCCGGACGGACGACGGAGTGGAATAGTTTCAATTTGTATTGAAAGTTTGAGGTGAATAGAGGTAAAAAGCGAGTGGCAGGTGTCACGGACGGAGGGACAATGAGGCAACGAGGCAGTGGGGGATAGCATGACAGCGCCTGCCACGGCGGCCTGATGGCGCTAGTGCGCCGTATACTAGGTGACGCCCAGGTGAGTGCTATGAGTCAACCATCACATTATTGACTTTAGACGCTAACCTCTACAGTCCGTCATGTAGGAGACCTTGTCAGACCGCACATCCCTCGAAATTTCTTATACTAACAATACAAGTAAACCTAGTGTGGGGTCAGGACTAAGGGCGTGAATGTTGGGCACATAAATTAATTATTAACTACCAGCCATAAATATCTTAACCCTAATAAAGATTTATAAGTAGTATGAAGGCAGACCCTGTTACTAAGTCAGGATAATGTCAGGCAGAAATAAAGAAACAAAGGTAAATGTATAATTACACCGCAAGCCCAATTTGTTACATTAAACAAAACTAAAAGAATAAAATATTTTCCACTGTATGTGTATGCTGGGGTATCGATGAAAAAGTACTTGGTATCCAAAGTATCGATTTTGACCCGTGTGCCTAATTAGAACGCCCACACCTCGTCTGACTTTATTATTAAATCCTCTAGAGAAAACTCTTGGCAGGCTGTTTAAAAGCATAACAAGCAAACACATCGGTACTTTAAAACAACAAACCAACTAAATCGTCCACAATAATCATTAATTGGTGCCCATATCCGCACTTTAGTTAATGCTCCTCGTTACTTAAATGGGAGTGTTTATCATTAATTACAAAGTTGCCATTAAATCGGACTGCGACCACTCTAAAATGTAGCTATGAAGCGGGCTGACTTAAAGGACTATTACATGGAACGACGGCAGGTGAGTTCACAAAATGGTGGGCGATATCGCTCAGATTAATTCACCTAAATATGGCACCGCGCTAATGGCAGGAATTAATGTCTCTTGTAAGCAATATTTCCCTTAAGGGAGTCTGGAGAACAGAGTCCACAAATATTACTTAGTGTATATTAGATGATAAACTGTCTTTAGTGGTCTTGTTGTAACAGTCATTACTATTTGATTTATGGTAAAGGCTATGTTTTGCTCGGAAGTTTCTACTGATTGAGAACCATTAGAAATGTTTAATTTCAGTATCAATAAAATTGATGAATAAAGGAGGGATTATTCTATACTATTAAAGTGCATATTACTATGCACATTTCGTATCATCTAGAGGCGTGACTGTGACAAACACGTGTTGAACTCTCAAATGTGGACGGTTGTTAAATGTTATGAACTAATGCGATCTCAGAGCGATCTGCTCTGAGATGCTGTAAAATTTAACCGTGAGATATAATTTAAGGTTTTGTCTTAAGTCATGGCAAATTATCATAGTGCATGTTACGACACCCGTCCAAAATTGTGTAGTAAGTACGTGTAATAGTTACAAAAACACACCTCTTAGCGCGGCGAAATGGCACAAAAGTATGTTCATACCTTTACATAACGAGTCTTTAATAAATCGTTAATAAATTTAATTATTGATATATTCCCAAAATAAGATTAGAATTCACCATTCATATAGTTTTCAAAATTTGTAAAAAGTCGCAAATCACAGTATATTAGGCTAAACCTACGAGAAATGCTTATAAGACGTGAAGTAGAATATTAACTATCTTTTATCTCCTTAGGCGAAACTTCGCAAAATGGTAGATGAGCAAGTCTCAGTGGGTGCCAGGGTGGAAGCCGACCCTGAGCCTGAACCTGCTGATCCGCTCATCACGCCTGCCAGCTCCGTCCTGGACAGACCCGAGCTGGACCCTCGGCCAATACCTCCTGAGAGGCGGCTGCTTATCGGTACTTTAGATAAACCACGCAACGGTTCACTCAATGGGGAAAAGGAAACCACGCTAAGCAGGACGACGCGGCTGTCTATAAGAAATGGCAAGGACAATCCTTTTATAGGTCAGTTGTATTAGTGATTCGTTATTATGAGCATATTGTGTTAAAAGAGTTTTAGAATATAGCTGAATCATTAATATACGAAATGTTAAAAACATTTTTATGGATAGCGTGAAGCAAAGTTTAATAGCGTGTAAATAATGACGTAAAACTTCTAAATATGTTAATTTTTACGTTCTTAATGTCAACAATTTAATAAAGCAACGAAACTGCTGAAATAAAATGGCATGGGCCTACTAAATGAAATATAATCCCTATTCCATTAACAACGGCCGATTATTTTTTTTAATTGTTTGTACCGTAATAGCATATTCCTCTTAAATTAAACACGAACTATGTATAAAGCGTTTTTGTCTGAATTTCGTTATAATAGTAATCTTCTACAATAATATTAACTATTGTTCTGTAACAGATGATGACAATAAAGAAAATCATGCAAACGGTAAGCTAGAATCTCCAGTCAAATGGTCAACACAAAATGGCAGTGACAGCGGCACTTATGCAGAAATAGGTGGTGCAAATAGTAACACTAGCGAAAGGAACATTCTAGATCCAGCCGATAGTTCCGAAGAAGAAGTACCATTGCCAGAGGCTACATCGCCAGGAAGAAGCAGTGATGGTCCTGAACCACGTGCCGATATTACAGCTACGCTTGAAGGCGGTACGTACTTAACCTGTTTCTTACATATTTTTATCTTTATCTTCTTGACGTCCTGAATTGTTAATGTAAATTAATCGAAACAAATCGTACATCGAAAGAATCAATACTATGTAAAGATGTACCCGATAATCTTAAACCTTCGAGATTCCTGCAAGATTTGAGTGGTAGAGCTACGTTGTAGACAGTTTTGTCAACAGCATGAATGGGTTCGACCCGGTCGTTACCACTGTCTCACAGAAAAACTTCGTAAAATAGCGGCTTGCTGTTACGTTTCATACGCCGAGTGTGATATTCGCAGGCCCAAGTCCCTCTCCCCTTCCCAATCCCTTAATATCTTCTTTTTGAGCTCGGCACGCGTCTATAATTCTTCTAGTATTGTGGGTGTGCATGGACGGTGGAAATCACTTACCTTCAGGTGACTCACTGGCTCGTTTGCCGATCTATAAAATTATTGCAGTTTTTTATAACAATATATTCATAGTCGGTTTAATTGTACACCTATTAAATGCTGGGCACGGAAAATCTGAACTTGGTCTGTTGGCGTTTATCTTAAGTCTGTAATCCAGGAGTTATAATAGTTTCTAACTAGTCAAGACGGCATGTTTGTTTTGCTGATGAAGCGAGCTCAGAAGTTAGTTTTGAAATTCTTCATACTCGTAGCTACTGGTACAAACTGTGAATGTTATAAGCGTCGTTCAGGAAAAGCCATGTTAACACATACGGTGTTCTCGAAATATTGTTGCTAGGAACTTTGTGTTGTAAAAGTTAACTTCCGTGATAACACGTTTATTAGATGAACACCTACTAACTTACAGCTTAATGTCTGACACGTTACTTATCTATTATTCTTTTAATTCATATCTAAATTAAAAGTGCATTACCAAGCTAATTTCAATAACATTATTTTGTTTTATTTTATTTATTTATGTTCCATGAAAATTTTCTTCAATACAAATTGGATCATGACAAAAATTGAAAACTTCCATGAATTGCAGTCCGTTGGCCTGCGGAATATCCTCGTTGCTAATGAGTCAGCAGCCTTGGGGAATAAGCTCATTTGCCGAGTAACTGCACATCCAGCCAACTTCGCAAGAAAGGAACTTCCCGCTCGATGCTCCAATTTGTCTTTTAATTCCTCTCGCGAACTTTCATCTGCAAACTTTATAATAAATTTATTATTTGTACACCCTTCTGCATTTAGCACTTCATAAAATATTGCGTTTGTTTGAATAGTTTGAAATTGTGCATTCATCTGTAATAACTGTAACCGAAGCGTTTCACTATTGACTTATTACCTCGAGCAGACTAACAGGATCGCAGTGAATTTAGAAACATGGCTCCAATATTAACTAACGTCTGTGTAGCACGGGCCGTTAAAATAAACTAAGCCCATATTTAACTATGATTTCATTTAACTTATTGTGTAGTGTTTTTTCTCGCCAACCACCGTGCTTATATTGGATATCTACGGATATTGCATGATGAAATATTTCTAAAAGGGGAATAATTATTGTATGACACAGGAAGTACGCTATTTCTCCTAAGTCAACATTTCTCATTCAGAATGAGCGTACCATAAAGCGGGCTTCGTACACACCTGCCACCGATGCCGTGACATTTGTTCGGTGTTACATACTGGTAATCGATTTGTCTGGACCAGCCCGAGCCGCGACATTCGTGACTCGAACGAATTTATGTTATTACAATGTTTACAACGTCATAAGCAATTCCTTTTATACGACTACTGTGCTGCCGCATTTTACGGAACTTTTCATGTAACAAATGGGGGAACTACTAAGTGGCATTTAAAATGTGCCCATTAATGGGATAAGAGTTGTCAACTTTTGGAATTAACGGCTGCTAATAATAGTTATTGCTCGACGTTGCTCAATTTTCGTAACCTTTTCAGACCATTCCTAATGACATTGTAAAACTATTATCTACTATATAAAAATAAGTCGGGTTTTCCTTCCTGACGATATAACTCCAGAACGCACGAACCGATTTCCACGGTTTTGCATTCGTTGGAAAGGTCTCGGGCTCCGTGAGGTTTATAGCAACGAAAATCTAGGAAAAATTTCAATAGAAAAGCGGGAAAATAGGGAAAATCATTTTTTAAATACAGCGCCATCTCTGATACATAGCATGTACTACAAACCAATATTTTAAGTAGATGGCGTCGGTGCGTGACACATTGCTGACAGATGGCGCCACTGTTAGGCTACTTTTATCCCGGAAAATACAGATCACGCGGGCGGAGCCGCGAGGGACAGCTAGTTTCTTATAAATATAGATAATATTGTTTTCCTATTTATTTCTTATTAAGCTGAATGAAGAAATGTATATAATGTAACGAGCATGTTGCTTGTCTGATGGTAGACGTAACGCCTGCGCATAATCAGAAGTAACACCATGGAGTACTTTCACCACAAAGCACTGCTGAGACATAGGATGTATAGTCTGATAATGCCCAATAATTTCGCTAGCTTCATGCACTTACACAGTTACTTAGCGGCAGAAATAAACAAAGCGATGGTATCAACCCAGACGCTTTCAATATGTGAGACCTACCGCCTTGTAAAGACGTCACGTCACACACGACCACGATAAAATTACATACAACAGAAGCGCAAGGAGCAAATATTTTTATTTATGTGCAATGAAGGTTTCGGTGCAGAGGCGGCGTCCCCCGGCGGGCGGTCGGACAGGTCGCGGCAGGAGGAGGTGCCCGCGTCCCCGGGGATGCTCAGCGCCGCGCAGCTCGCCCGCCGCCTCCGGATGGAAAACGAACGATTACAGGTGCGCTGTTTCTTTAATGCATACCAGTACTTGGTAGTACTTCCATCAACCGCGCGGAGCTCGTTTAACATTCAAATGTATGTCTCTGAATACTATGTTTAATATGTCTTTTAATAATAACATCTAAATATATAAAACTCAAAGGTGACTGACTGACATAGTGATCTATCAACGCACAGCCCAAACCACTGGCGGGATCGGGCTGAAATTTGGCATGCAGGTAGATGTTTAAACGTAGGCATCCGCTAAGAAAGGATTTTGATAAATTCTACCCCCAAGAGGATAAAATAGGGGATGAAAGTTTGTATGAAAATCACGCGGGTGGAGCCGCGAGCAAAAGCTAGTTAGGTATATTCAGGACGATTATGTATTTGATGAAGACGCGCTGTTTATGAATTCCCATACCCCTGTTGGTCATATGGCCATGCATTACGAAATTGTTAAGCTAGATACGTAGTGCATAGCAAAAGGAAAATTGTATGCATAAAATTATTAAAAGCACGGACGTATCCACTGTAAAAAGTGTGGCTCTGAGTACGCGGGTCTTCGTCAAATGCTCAAGTTATTTTTATTAATGAATAAATTTACTCTAACAAAGTGAAATACGGTAAGCAGTGGTTTTGCATATGATCACCAGGCGTCTGCTTGTCTGCCTAATTGGTAAACAAAGCATTATCTAAATGTAATGAAATTATAGTTCTAGATATCATAAGTAATATCTAATATGACGGAACATAGAATTACATCAATGTATGTGTATTTGTATGTATTTGGGAGTTTTAGTAGTATATTGTGATATCCTTGACACAGGTAATCCTATTATGGGCTTAGAATTGTACGTACTTGGGTTAGGAACACGGGGAAGTATGTCTTATTTTTTGATGTCCCCAAAGAGAGCTTAATGCAGAAATTATGCGGAATATGTACCCAATACTTTGCTGTAGATAATATAAACTGTCGTCAACATTTTTAATGTTTAATTTAATCAAATGTCATATTTTAATCCCATTTAATAAACAGCCAGGTTTTATGATAACAACTGTTAATATCAAACTGTTGTTTGCCAGTATAATTTACGTAGCTACATTTCCGGTAACCGGCGGGACGTTGTTTCAAAATTATTTCCATAATTGAACTGCCAATCACAGTAACTTTAAATCTGTATAATTACGTAATAAATTTTCAACTTTACGAGTCCCATTGGTTCTAATATTTTATGAGACGACCTCGGGTTTATTTTCCTTTAGTCCGCTATCGGAGATCTCAATATCTCAATAAAGCTTTCTGCTCGGTCGCTCCTGATGGTTTGGGCGCGTCAGGTGCCCTAAGTTTATTACTATCATGACGGTCCTAAGTAACCGAGTTTCAGGTATCGGTAAATGTAAGTGGATTAATATTGTATGTTATCCCAAATACATTGACGAGATCAAATGTATTAAGTTCATCTTTGAGACGCATTAAACAAAGTGAATTTTTAATGGACTTGTATAACGAGACGACTAGTTCTCTCGCCTGATTGTAAAACGGTCTACCCATAAACAGAAGCAGAATTTATAGTTTCACGTAATTAATACTCTTTATACCAGATAGCGTTGTTGTATGCATTCATTTTTATATTTATTTCCTATATTTTATTAACATTCAATACAACAATTTTTCAATAAACTGTGAGTCAATAGTGATCAATTAAAATAATAATAAACAATGATGTTTCCATATTAAGTATGTTTGTTAATTACTGACTATGTTTATAAAGCATCTCCCTAGTCCATAATATTATGACATTTAAAAATAAATTGCATAAAGGATGAAAACTAAATCTGTATTATTTTTTGCAATAGGATTTACAGCAAACAATAGCTGAATAAATAAATAAAATTATTGCATAAAAAGTGATACAAAAGCTATTTGTTCGTATGAACTATACGCTATTGTCAGACACAGATTCCCGTATTGATATTTATTCCAAGAAAACTTTTCAATTTTCCGAGGTAGAAACTGTTCTATGTTATTCCTTTATTGTTGTCGGCTTAAAGTCCTTTGTAGTATTTGACATCCTTACGACTAGATAGGAAATTGTATTGTAGTTTTGTGCCTAGCATTGTGACTCTTTATTCATCAATTTAAACAGGTGTCTTTGTATCAATAATGTAACCCAAAAGGTGATTGATACTTCCATTAAACAAAACTCAGTTTTTTTGGTCATAAAGATCCAATACGTCAATTTTGATGCAGCTTTCAGATTCAAAATATTTATTGGAACGAAGTTCCTTACGGCAGGCTTGGAGGGGATAGGGATTTCGCTGCGTGACCGAACTGAAAAAAATGTGATAGTAAAACCGTAAGAAAAAAGAAAAATGTGTGGAATAAAAACCGTTAAATGAGACTTTTTTAACTTAATTTGATATCTAGCACACAAAGTTAAAGTCGAAATTCCGTTAATAAAACAGATGGTTGTGAAACTTATGACATTTGGAAATGTAGACGCGGTTTGAAATTTGAATTTGAATTTTTGATTATAGAACTCGGCCGTCCACCGTTTAGTAGCCAGTCTAAGTCTAAGTATTTAATTAGAGTTGTTACACTTCGGTAGTGTTTTGGGATGAAATATTACTGAATAAAAGTTTATTGGAACGAAGTTCCTTACGGCAGGCTTGGAGGGGATAGGGATTTCGCTGCGTGACCGAACTGAAAAAAATGTGATAGTAAAACCGTAAGAAAAATGCGTGGAATAAAACCGTTAAATGAGACGTGCGCAGGCGCGACAGTCGCATACACAGAATTGACCACGACTTTTTTTGCAATTTGTGTCGATTCTACATTAGCCGAAGGAACTTCGTTCCTACCTGGTGTCCCACGACACCACTAATTTTTTTTGTTTTTTTTTTAGGTACGTTAATCTGTAGTTAAATCTTACTTGACAATTATGAAATAGTCCTTAAATTAAATTTATTTACGAGATGTATCCAACGATTGCAACATCATACACTAGGAAGGTCAACTTAAAATGGTCTTTCATACTACTGGGACTTCCACATGAACGGGCTTGACATCGAAGCATCAGCTATGAAATTATTTCTATAATCAAAATACAGGATTTGTTGAAACAAAATGACAAAATGAAATCAGTTGCTAAAACCATAGACAAAATTAGTCCTGCGTTCCTCTTTAACATTGGTAAGTTTATTAAAGTGTTATTCCTGTAGGCGGAGCTAACAAGAGTTCGTCGTCTTCTGGTGGCTGCGGCAGAGCGCGGTGAAGCTGGCAACGCTCTTATAGAACGAGCAAAAGGAGAAAGCCAGGACGTCCCTCCACTCGACCCGCAACAACTAGAGAAAGAACTACTGTTGGCTCGTGAAGCTGTTAATTGTAAGTAATTTTTGATATTGTTCTTATCTCTGTGGCAGTTTCCTTAACGTTTTGCTTGTTATCATTTAAATAATCAGAAAATATTATAATAATACTTTTTGTTTTTTTTAGATACCAATAAAAAATAATATCTAAAATATTTAATCGGGAACAGTATCATGCGAATCAATTGCAATATTATTAAACTTGATTTCTTTTTAATAAACAAACACAATCATTAAACCTAGGAATTTAACACTAGCATCGGGACATTTGTCGTTCACACTTTCATCATATTTATATAAGTAGGCAAACTATACGATCCTTACAATAATCCGATCTGATCCCATAAAAGTGGCCAATTTGTTGAGTGCCGTCATGATATGAGCGGGACGTGTAGTCAGCCGACGTTTTGATAAACTATACTCATAATATTTCACGTAGTACCTGTGCAAACGAGGCCGAAATCGGCAAGCGGCTCACGTAGTTCTCAGGGTGTGGGTCTGTAACTTCGGCTGACATTTCACTGATGTCATTATGACGAAAGTCGAGCTTCGTCGGACGACATCCGCACACGTCGCCAGAACTCGCTAACTACTCTCGCTTAATTGTATTGACTAACGTGGTTTTATTTGAGTGGCTATAAAGCAATTACTCGAAATGAGTGATTCAATTTGTTGGCGTTTCCGAATAACACAGGACTAGATTAGATAACTAAAGAGAGATGAGAAAGAAGCTACACTTAACAGGATTATACTAGACACGGGGTTATTAGATATAGTTATTAATAGCTTTGATTCCATTTTGCAGAATACTAAAATTGCTGTTGAATTCAAAAACTGTGGAAATAAATTTTCTGAGATACGTTTTATTAATAATATTGCCACCTAAAAGATTTTGTATTTTATTCTTTAAAAAAAAACAATATTAATTAAAAAAAACAATATTAGTTTTTGTGTAGAACACAATTAATCCAATGATACAAAATAAAACAGTAAAGGAACCTAATATTACACAGCTAGTCGATTTTCTATCAAACATTTGGAACCACATTGGTCTGTGAGGATATCTGAACAGAAAGCGACGCCACAAAGTACATAAGTCCCAAAGCGAACAGCGTGTATTCAAAGAGTTTGAATCACTCGGGATTAAAGCCTGGCTTGCGATGCTATAGCATCATATATAACCACACGTATAGTACAAATCCACGTTTGTATGACGAATCGGCATTGATTTAGGCCATTGAATGTTTACTCTCTTTTGATGAATTTCTTTACATATATCCCATAAGGCATATTAAAACGAAATGTAACATTGTGTTGATTAAACAAAATAAAGGTGCATTTAATTGTATGTCGGAATTGTAAATTAACATAAATTGTGTAACAGTAATGGAGTTACCTTATCGAACTGTCAATTGCTATTACATAGTTTAATAACGATGAGATATTAGAAGCGAAATACCATTCTATATGCACATGTTACAAGAAAGCCTTTTGTTTTAGCTCTTAAAGCCGATAAGAAGAGGTTAAAAGCAGAGAAATTTGATTTACTGAACCAAATGAAACAACTGTACGCTACGTTGGAAGACAAAGAAAAAGAGCTCCGAGATTTTATACGGAATTATGAACAGGTATAAACGGCATTGCATGAATTTCTGCATTTAAATACGACATAAAAAAGATATTTTACGTGGCTTATATCGATACGTTGCTGTATTCGGTAGCGGCTTCAACGTATTTTGTCACAGTTTTAAAAATAAATAGATTGTTATATTATTCAATGTGTAAGAATTCATTTTGTCTGTCAAAAACGAGATCGTCTTCGACATATTTTATTGTATTGTTGTAGTTTAGAATGCTGCAACTACATATTTATACATTACTCTTAACCAAACACTCGATCCTAGAACAATTCCAGTATGTTCATTTTCTCATTAAAATTTTTTGCTGCTAACATTTCGCACCTTGAAAACAAAACTGACACTAAACGAAGATAGTTGATTCTTAATAAATGAACGCTATTTTATGAAACATTTAAACTTAATCTCCCATAAACACATTTTTCGTTTAGTGCCAGTTTTTAAGGTGCGATTTGTTAATAACACTATTTTGTTATGAATTTATATGATCAAATAGTGACAGCCTCAGTGACGTAGTTGGCCACCGACCATGCATTATGCACTAAAACAATATGTTTGTGTGATCTAGAAATATTTTGGTGGCTTGGTGTTATGAGACCGATAGCCCCCCGTTGTTTTTACAGCACAGATACGTGTCTTGTTTAGTGTGGAGACAGAATTATCAGTGTAACGGTGTTTTTTTTTTACATAGATGAATCGATAATATCTTAATATTAGGTAAAAGTATGTACGACAATCATCTGTTTCAACAATATGTACTATAGAAAAGTTTTGGTACCCTAACCACCAAACTAGGCAAAAACCTGTATCTTGGGAGTCAGTGATCCTCCGAAAAACGATGTCACATTGATCATAATTGGTGCTGCATACATTGATTGCAGTTGGTATTTTCACTAAACTTGATGACGAATTAGTGATAGTATTAATTTTGATATCATCTATGCCTATGTTAGTTGCATGCATTTTATAATAACTTAAAATGAGTAATTTTTTTTAAGTGAAAACTTCTTTAGCGACGTTGAGCACTTTTCTTGGGATGGGTTTAAAATGTTAAACTCGCGTCAGGACAAGTGACCTGATCGTAAATTCGTAAGACGGAGGTAGACTAGACCGCCGGCGCGGCATTTTTACGTAATATAAATTATGTAATTTTTGTGTACGATAAATAAATGAATTGTATTTAACCACATAAATGATAGTTCTTTTATACTGATAAAGAAAGCAATTCGTTTGAAATTATTCCCTAACCATTCCAAAATATACAAAAAATGCACAACGTTAATGTTCAAGTTTTCACTTCTGCTGGCACTCCTGGAGTGCAACCCGTTGTGTTTTTTTTTATCAAGATGCGTTCGCGAGGCGGGGCATCATCAGCATTAGGGGCCGAAAGGGCCGAGCGCGAACGCGAACGAGCGGCCCTGTTACGTCACGCTCGCGACGAAGCCGAGCGCTCTCTTCAGCTCGCGGCCGCCCTTAGCGCTCGCGACACCCAGCTCCGACATGCCAGAGAACAACTTTTCGAGGTATCGTACAATTATAACAAGCGAAAATGTAATGGTGCTGCCACACCGCTGTTATAAAATATTATAAAATGTTTACAAAACATTTTATAACATTTATTAACAAAAATTTGATACATTTTATGACAATGTTAGATAATGTTAGTAAATGTTTAATGTTAGAAAATGTTTGTTAACATTTTATAACACCGGTGTGGCAGCACCATAACATTTGACAGCCTCCGTGGCGCAGCGGGCGAGTAGCCGGCTGTGAAGCGAGAGGCCGCGAGTTCGATCCCCGCACCGAGACAAATGTTTGTGTGATCCACATTTATTTGTTTCGGGGTTTGGGTGTTGGGAGACCGAAAGTCTCTCGTAGTTCCTGATACCCACGACACAAGACTCGTATCTTACTGTGGGGTCAGGACTATGTATGTGACTGTTGGGTGTATTTATTTATTTTTATTTATTTATTTATTCGTAAACTTATAAAATAGTTATTAGATAGTTATAAAGTTATGTAACTCGGTTATGTATACTGTTTGTTTTCCAAATAAAATTTCAAGCAGTCAAAACCAGAATTTCAACAATATAAGATCCTTGAATAAAATTTGTTTAAACAGAAAAGCGACCAGAGCATTAAACTAATAAAAATTCATATATCGGGCCTTATTGAAAACGCCTGCGCTTAATTTCAAAAGTTATTCAATATAGTCGAAGAACCCACAACTCCTCACGCAGTAATGTTGCGGTTTTTGAAATATATTCTTGTACTACAGGGTCTGCAGAGTATTGCTAGTGATTTAAATAAATAATGGGGCAGATATACCTCGTACAATAGGTTCATTTCTTTCATTGTTAAACTAAATTTTCCTCGCGGCTCCGCCCGCGTGATCTGCTTTTTCCGGGATAAAAGTAACCTATGTTACTCAGTGATAATGTAGCTTTCTAACGGTAAAATAATTTTTGAAATCGGTCCAGTAGTTTTTAAGTTTATTCGTTACATACAAAAATACAAATCTTTCCTCTTTATAATATTAGTGTAGATTGTGCTGCTATAATATATTCTAATCAATTATCTTTTATATATGATATAATTGATTAGAATAATATAAATAATAACACGATATTTATATTACAATAATATTAAAATATTATTCTAATTATGTAGTGTAATCAGAATCTTATATTAAAGCCACAGTTAATATTGAATTCGCGTACGATTAATTATAATTGCTTATATTCGCGTACGACTATTATTATATTGTTAAAAATGTCTTGAGAAAACCTAATTATATCACTAGCCGTGTCCTCTATGGGATATCCCAACGTTCCAATGAAAAGTGAAATGAACTAAAATAAAATGATTTGGTCGCGTTTTGAGGAGGTCCTGTGGAGAGTCCAGGAAGCCTTGGCTTAACGCGGTAGAAGAAGATATAAGAGCCCATTATCTCACTATTAATAATGATGAAGACCGAGCGAAGTTGAAGCGTGAATCCTGTGACATTTCACTTTTGATTAATAAGCCCTGAGTCAGTCTAAATGTTTTTATTAAAAAGTTGTTCTTCACAAGCTTAAAACTCAACTTCAATATTTTTGAAATCAAATATAACGTATATTTCATGAAAGCTCGTCCCTTATTTTATAAATGATGGGATGAAATTTCAAAAATATTTTCTTAGTTCTCACATAACTTTTATGTATAAGAAACTACTGTATAAAACTTCGTGTTCCTAGACCGGGTTAGAGTGTGCTATGTTTGTCCGTGCTATGTTTTATTAAAGCTGTTACTACGGCTAATCGTAAAAATTACTGGGTTTAGTTACAAAACAATTGTAAAAATCTTGCTGAACTAATCGCTGTACAAAAATATATGTGTAAATATAGTTTCAATAAAGAAATTTCTGTCAAAACAGAATTTGTTATAAATGCACTTAAGTTGTAAAAAAATATTACTGATCTAATAAATCTTGTTCCATTTTTTGTGAATCAACATTCAAACCTCCTTTCCGATTTAATTGAACATAGAAATATACTAGGAATTATTCTTAGACGAGCCTACGAATTATAACATAACAATAAAGATGATGAAGTGTTACAATAAATAAAGCCGTATCAATACCGTTATTATGATGAATAGGCATCGTGATAGGCCAGCGGCTACCAACTTCCCATCCATCACCACCACGCGGTGTTAATTACCATTTCAAATTGCTCCCGATATAAATTGCGGGTAATATTAAACGCAACTGTTTCCTTAACTTACTGGCGGAACTTTGCGAGCCATTTTTCAATTCACCGCAAATGTTTGAAAGCTTAATATTAACCTTCAAACACGGAGCGTCCGATCATAATTCGGATCGGAACGGTCTGATCGAGAAATTTCCGAATAAACTACTGAATTTAATATTGAACTATAAAACCTATATCAATCATGTTTAATGGTAAATTAAACGAATTATTAAATTAATTAATTATATCCCTAAATAACATAAATATTTTGTTATATGACTGCTGTTGTAATTAATTTAGACTTTTACTATTCACAATTATTTAGATTTCATTTAATTATTAATATCAGTGAAATCTCATTACGGCCGCAGTATAGAATTTTATGTATACGGGATTGAAAATGGAACTGGAATCATGTTATAGATGATGAAGTTAAGAATCGCTTTATTTGTCTAGTCGCAACGTACTTAGGCTTAGAAATTGGTGAGGTCCTCTACTCAAACAGGTCGAGCTATTATAATTTGTGTTGGAGTTGTATGCACCGATTTTGGTGATTTTTATTAAAAGGTGTAAAATAACAAAAATAGAATCGATCGAAATTAGTGAAAAGCAAAAATAAAAAATCTAACCAGTTTAGAATCATTGAGCGACTCAAAATTGGTTAAGGTCTGTTTTGCGCGACTGAATGAGACTGCTACACACGATGACAGCGACACAGTCAGTTTGTATGCAATTGCATATAGGTTTGTTTTCAGGTGCGGCACCGAGACACAAGTGACGTTTTCATTTCATTTCAAGCGGAGTTATCGCTATTGCCTATTTCGCGACACGTGTCGCCGTCTCGCGTGATCGCGTACCTTAGAACAAGCCTTTAGACTTTTACTTTTTAGCTTTTGAGTTTTATAAAAAGGTTTTATTGTTGAAAGATTCCATCATTATGTTTATACAAAACTAGCTGTACCCTGTGCGCGTTGCTACGCCACCAACTAAAATAAATTTGAAGGAAAGATATTACACAAATATATGGAATTCATTGGAATGACAGTGGCGCCATCTGTCGAAAATTGGTCGTACCAACTCAGAAACCTTCGTGGGCTCATGCACAACAACTTTCCTAAATATCATCACATGATCAAATACATAGTTTACGATTCTATAAAGGACATACAGCCAAACATTCATTTTTATATATGTAAATAGAGGTAACCTACACACATAATATTATTTTCTGTATAAAGGCGAGAAGACAGCTACAGGCGGCCGGTTGTTTATCGGAGGGCGAGAGTGTGGTTTCACTCGGCATTGGTCCACCCATGTTATTGGGCGGCCCTTCTGGATTAATGGGCGACAGGGGCAGCTGCAGCGCGGACTCCGGCGTCAGAGGTAAAAAAAGGATAATGTTGAACGTAAATTTAACATGTTAACTGTGGTGGCATTTTTATGGAAATTCGAATGGGTTACGATGTTTGTTTCGGTAAATACAGCTATACAATTTTATAATATTTACGTAACATAGCCTTTTAATCGTTGTTTATTACTAAGTTGATGTCTTAGTGAATAAAATATTACAAAATAAATTACGTTATTAATTCGAGTGGTCTTCGTAATCTTTAATAAACTACTGGGCATTATCTAACTTAACATCTAATGTCTCGGGGTGACGAGCGCAGTTCAGTGACATGCAGTGTTTTGTAATTCAATGTTCTGTGCGGTGCTTCTGTTTATGGGCAGGCGCTTACCATCAGACGAGCGCCTTGCTCGTCTCGTCATTTAATCAAATAAAAAAAAGGAACACGGAATTCAGAACTAGTAGGCAACATACAAAAATTACACTACGGATCAGAGATTTCTCTGTTTCGGATTGAACGAAGTGCGGAAATACTCTTAACGTGTTGAATGATACAATAAATTACTTTTCATTTAATACCTCCGGGATATTGAATGTTTGTCTTTCGCTCACATTCATTCTGTGAAGTTTGTTGGAAAATACGTGTATATTACGGAACTCCTCGTGTTCCAATATTCACAATGTTTACACGCGTATTGATCTGGCCAATTGATTAAAACTGAATAAACAGTGTCTTGTTTTTGATATTTTATTAAATATTAAGTTAAATATTAAGACTGCTTCCGTGGCGCAGTGATATTGCATACGACTGCTGAGTTCTCATATTTGATTCCCAGGTCAGGTAAAAGTGATATTGGTTTATTTCTATCACAAAATGCTCAGTATCAGCACGATCTCTGGAACTTGAATATGGCGATAGACTCGCCCCATATCATGGAATGAAAATAAACTCGGCGAAATGTGTGTGTACAGGTTAAACCACTGTCTACCCCTTTCGGGCATTATTAACGTGAGGGCGTATATGCATGTATAGATGCGTATAACTTTGGTTAACTTATTGCTATGGATAAATCAACTTAGTTCATTTAGGTCCGATTTTAAAACCTCCAAGTATAAAACGTTATTTTATCAGATAAGTTTTATGGCGGTAAAATGCATGCACTATAAGTATACAGGGTTATTTTTAAAACACCAGCAACCTCGCAGGGGTAGATAGCTGTCCCCATACGGAACAACTTTTGTTCTACGAGTTTGGATATAACTCAATATATTTAAAAAAAAATGATTTTACAAGTTTTTGTTGTGTCGTATTTTTCTTCGTAGTATACGGCGTGCGCGCGCGACTCAAAGGCGCCGCTCAGCTGAGCGGCGCGTTGACCTTCAAAGGAGCTAGTCCGGTTCCCCACGCTTCGCGTATTTGTTTACGTAAAGTGCGATGCGCGTTGTAACAATCAAGACGGAAATTAAATGAATACTTATTTTTGTATGAAAATAAAATCTAACAAATTATCAAAAGTCGTAGAACAGAAGTAGTAGCTTATAACCTTAGGAATCTACCCCTGCGAGGTTGCTGGTGTTTTAAAAATAACCCTGTATACAGAAAGTCGTATCTCAAAATAGTTGTCCTCAAAATATTGAGCGTGAAAGAAATTATAAATTGAAGTATTTTGTTTAGTGGTATCGTGACTGTAATCACCAGTACTAACATCTGTCCCAGTTTTTAAAGTGTTTCTCTTTCTCAGTATGTGCATAAATTGGTATTTTTTTTATTATTTGATTAAATGACGAGACAAGCAAGTCGCTAGCCTGATGGTAAACGCCACGCCTGCCCATAGACAGAAGCAACACCACACAGAACTTTGAATTACAAAGCACTGCATGGCACTGAACTGCGCTCGTCACCCCGAGACATAAGATGTTAAGGCTTATAATGCCCAGTAAATTCACTGACTTCAATGTCCTTTGAACTGAAACACAACAGTGCTTGCACGCCGTTACTTGGCGGCAGAAATAGACAAAGCGGTGACACCAACCCAGACGGCCTCGCACATACGAAGGACCTACGACCTTGTATAATAATTTTGTTAGTGGTATCGTGAATGTAATCACCAGCACTAACATCTGTTCTAGTTTTTAAAGTGTCACTTTTTCCGAGTATGTTTTTATTATATACAGAGTTAATTTTAAAACACTAGCAACCTCGCAAGACCATATAGCTGACCCCATAAGGAACAACTTTTGTTCTACGAGTTTGGACATAACTCAATACATAAGAAAAAAAATGATTTTACAAGTTTTTGTAATGTAGTGTTTTTGTTCGTACGTCTACGTTTCAGTCATAAACGAACGACCCGACGCTCGCGCCTGCTTGCGCTGCTAATAATAATAATCTAGTTAATTTCTATTGCTCGCGGGGTTTGTAGCCAGTATGTATATACCTACACTGAGTCCACAATCCCTTCATACTTTACCAGGCTTAGGACTAGCTACATTAAACAATTAAAAACAAATACAGTATTTAAACATCTAAAATATGTTACGATTACGTAACAAAATATTTTTTTGTCGTTTTCTAAAGTTTAATTAAACCAATTTATTGAAATAAAACTAATTTAAACTAAATTAGTTTTATTTCAATGAGTAACATTCGCGTAAACGTAAGAAATCATTATGTAAACCAATTTAATATTTGTAGTTTGGTTTCCTTTACTTTTTATAGTTTAATGGAGGCGTATTTAAATAGTAGAATCAGCATGCAATAGTGAAATCAGCTGACGGCTGGGTGTAGGTATTATCGGTCGATACGGCCCGGCCACGACTTAAGGGTCATTGAACTGACGCTCGCGCCCGCGTGTACTACGTAATCTGCGATGTGCGCAGCGTAGGTAACATTCAAGACGGAAATTAAATTCATACTTATTTTTGTATGAGAATAAAATCTAACAATTATGAAAAGTCGTAGAACAAAAGTAGTAGCAAATGACCTTAGGAATCTAGTCCTGCGAGGTTGTTAGTGTTTTAAAAATAACCCTGTATAGCATAGGACAGCGAACGAGCCAGTGGCTCACCTGATGGTAAGTGACCTCCACCGCCCATGTACGTCCACCACCAGAAGAATCATAGGCGCGTTGCCGCCCTTAAAGGAAAGGGATAATTTTGAGGGTGAAATGAGGGTTTGGGAAGGAGAGATTATTTGGGCTTCCGGATATGTGCATAAAGCGGTGTTATTATACAGTATCCATAAACTTGTAGTTTGTTAGTAACAGGTAGCAGCGACGGTGGTGCGACGTCGGTGTGCGGCGGCAACCTGTCCGACTCCACGGCCGAGGGCGCCCCGCCCACCATCGACGCGTATGATACCGACGCAACCTCACTCGTCTCATCCGCACACCACATCTATCAGCGTGAGTATAACCACACTTGTAGTTTGTTAGTAACAGGTAGCAGCGACGGTGGTGCGACGTCAGTGTGCGGCGGCAACCTGTCCGACTCCACGGCCGAGGGCGCCCCGCCCACCATCGACGCGTACGACACGGACGCCGCCTCACTCGTCTCATCGGCTCATCACATCTATCAGCGTGAGTATAACCACACTTGTAGTTTGTTAGTAACAGGTAGCAGCGATGGTGGTGCGACGTCGGTGTGCGGCGGCAACCTGTCCGACTCCACGGCCGAGGGCGCCCCGCCCACCATCGACGCGTACGACACGGACGCCGCCTCACTCGTCTCATCGGCTCATCACATCTATCAGCGTGAGTATAACCACACTTGTAGTTTGTTAGTAACAGGTAGCAGCGATGGTGGTGCGACGTCGGTGTGCGGCGGCAACCTGTCCGACTCCACGGCCGAGGGCGCCCCGCCCACCATCGACGCGTACGACACGGACGCCGCCTCACTCGTCTCATCGGCTCATCACATCTATCAGCGTGAGTATAACCACACTTGTAGTTTGTTAGTAACAGGTAGCAGCGATGGTGGTGCGACGTCGGTGTGCGGCGGCAACCTGTCCGACTCCACGGCCGAGGGCGCCCCGCCTACTATCGACGCGTATGATACCGACGCCGCCTCACTCGTCTCGTCGGCACACCACATCTATCAGCGTGAGTATAACCACACTTCTACTTATTAGTAACAGCCTCCGTGGCGCAACGGGCGAGTAGCCGGCTGTGAAGCGAGAGGCCGCGGATTCGATCCCCGTACCGAGACAAATGTTTGTGTGATCCACTAATATTTGTCTGGGTGTTGTGAGACCGAAAGTCTCTCGTAGTTCCTGATACCCACGACACAAGAATCGTATCTTACTGTAGGGTCAGGACTATGTATGTGACTGTTGGGTGTATTTATTAGTAACAGACAGCAGTAGTTGACCAGTATTGTTATTATGTTGTACCAACTTCTACAACTCTGCCACTATAGGCGCCCCGGCACCGTTTTATTTCAATGAGTAACATTCCCGTAAACGTAAGAATTATATGTAATCACGCCTGGAAATCAATAACTTGATTGAAAGTGTACTCAACATGTCCATATGCGAAATATTACGCCGAACTAGAACCACAGTCAACTAACATGAATTCAGACACAGATTTCAGATGTGGAAACAAGTTGTAGCTATATTTTATGTACTCTTATTGTTTCTTATGATCACAATTAAAGCGAGATTAACAGCCAGACGGGCAACAATGTCTTTTATAAGTCTGTATTTCCCATTTACTGTTCTATTTTTAACGTTATAGAACAATAAAGACTGACAAAGTTGGAGTCATCTCGAAGACTAACGCTTTAACTTTTCATTTGATAGTGCATAGGTATATATAATAATACTTTCTTATGTGCAAGTATACTGTAACCAGACAAAATCCAGTTTTATTTAAAGATTTAATGGTAAAACATTATTTTATACCACTTTTTGGTGCATTATACGACAAAATAAAAGATAATATAGCTATAGTTGAAAATTTTAGTTTCATTATGCATTCCATCTAAATTTAAATTAGAACCTTTGTAAAAATGTGATAAGAGCTCTTCAAATTTTACGAACATTTATGATCTAGCCAATTTATCATTAATATTGACGCAGGTATAGAACTACGAATAAAATATTGTTTATTATACCTGCTAGCATACTAAAAAGTAACTTAAATATATTGTCAACAATCAACATGTATACGTTTCGAAACGCAACAAAGGATGAACCTGTGTCATATTACCGCTTTATAGGGCACAAACATTTCCCAGTATAACATTTCACCGACGCGACCTACAATTTAAAGAAGAAATAAAATTGTAAGAGTTGGGTTATGAATAACAATTTTCTATATGGATCGTGTAGAGCGAAGCTTTACAAGCATTCCTAATTAACATGACTCAAGTTACATAAGATCTTAGAACGTTTTAATATTTGTTCTTGATTATATAAGTGGAACGAACTCTTATAGACAGTAAGTAAGCGGCAGAGAATGGTTTTACTTAATCATCATCATCATCCGTCCACGTCCACGTCCACTGCTGAACATAGGCCTCCCCCAAAGATTTCCAGACCGACTGGTTAGAAGCGGCCTGCATCCAGCGACTGCCTGCGACCTTTATCAGGTCGTCTGTCCACCTTATAGGTGGACGTCCAACGCTGCGCTTGCCAGTACGTGGCCTCCATTCCAGAACCTTTACAACCTTTACCTAGCCTTTTTACTTAATAGAACAACTTTTTAGCAAATAACACCGAAAAAATCTATTAAATTACCAAAAAATCTTACAATTTATTACTGAATTATTTCTGTAAAATGATTGGATTTATATATAGATTTCTATATGATGGATTTACGCGTGAAAGTCTCTTTCTATGTTTAAACATTTCCATACTGACGGGTATTCAAGGATTAATGAATCGTTAATTAAACTTTATTGTACTATGGTAAAATAAACCTTAATATCTGTGCTTGCTAAAATAGAAAATAATCATTTGCACACTTTATAAACAAGACTATTAAAACTTTTCGTTGCTACAATATTGTTACAATTCATTCTTTTATGTTTTCTTTTATGGTTCTATTACGCATTAATTTAATTGTTGCTTTATTTATTTTTCTCCGTATATCTGGCTCGTTTACACCTACCTATACACTTATTATATTCTTCTTCACTTTACCCGCCCTAGTCTGTTCATCTTTGTATTTATAATCCATTTGTTGGTGTAGTTTCGCCGTTATTGCGTTATTGCCATGTCTTCTACTTCTTCTCTTTTGTTTAGCTTTACTTTTTAACCAACAAAAAATACGGCAGCATTTGAATTTGATAAATCGTACTAATGAAAAATTAAATAATCGCTGTGAATTCATTGGTTAAAGTAAAACCATTATATTACATATATAAACAAGGTTATTAGTTTTATTGTTATATTCTTTGTTTTTCATAACTGCGAAAGTAATATGTTCAGAATAAATAATACAATTGATTACTGTACCCTGTACTTGTCTCTAACCTATGCTGTTAAATGGTGTGTTATCCTCCACGAAAAATATATTTCAGCAGCTAAAATCAGTTGTGCACTAGCGTAATCAAGTCAGTGATCGCCTGATTAAAACCACAATTCATTGTAGTAACCACAACCACTTCCGTCCTCAGTTCAGTTCTTCGTAGTAGGTTACACATTCTCTCTTGAATTGCCCAAATTATCTAGCCTGTAATTAAGGAAATTTTCATTTATTTTTACTTTTTTGGTTAAAATCTATTAAGGATGTTTGATACATCCTTAATAGATTTTATGGTATTTAAAAAAAATATCCTTGTATAATTTTTACCAATAATAAAAAACAAATTCAAGTTCAATCAAAAATTAGTGAAAAGCTTTTCTTAATTTACCCGATATTTATTTCAAATCATTAAAACCTCAATTTGTTACCTTCGAGAAAATTTCTTTTGGACCTGTTTATTTTGGTTCGTTTAAGTTTAATTATTTGGAATTTCAAAGAGTATTTTTTTCAGAAATAGCAACCTTCATTTTATTTTCACAGTAAACAGATTTTATTACGTTCAAATTGGACCGTTTCAAAAACCGCGCGATGGCAAGAAATAATCAGTTTTTTTTAAAGCCGAGATCGGCAAACGAGCCATTTTATGTGTTAAATTATTCTATTCTTGATATATATATTATAATATTTAGTAAAAAACGATCTAGAGATAACGATTTCTCAGTTATTATGCTTCAACTATTCGTATGTTTTATAACGCCCTACTTAGATCGAGATACAATTTAGCAGTTACAGGTGTTTTACAAATCTAGGGCTTGCTCCGTTTACTTGTATTGTTATGTAAGAGGACCTTATTACCGCACCCAAAGACGTTAATTTGCTTTAATTACCATTAAAACATTTCTTAAAATTCCACAATTGCTCAGAAATATAGATTATATCTGTTCCTAGTTTCCACTATTTCTTAGAAATGTCATATAAGATTATATCTGTTCCCACTAACAGAGTATAAAGCATTTCTGAAATGAGTAACAGAGCATAAAAAAACATTTACTGGATATAAGTGTGAAAATTAAACGAATTCTTAGAAATATCTTAATGGCAACTAAACCTAATTGACGTCTCTGAGAGCGGCAGATACGCGCGGTTTCTGAAAGGCTGATCAATGTTGAAATTAACTAATCACCTGTCATATCTCTTGCCAATCATTTCATAATTGAGTTTCTAGAAGGGTGGTCAACGCTTTTAATTTGACACACCTGTTAGCTAGCAAGGCTTTCAAACTAATATGAAAAATTCGCATGTCAAACGCTATTTTCGTTTTCTGGAAGCTTCATAAATAATTTTGTCGTCGAATTGTGTATCAATTACTAACAAGCGATTGTTCGCAAATTAAATCAGAGAATAATAAGTTTTTCACTAATTAACTTTTCAAAAACTGACAGCGCTGTAAAAATTAAAGTTCTGTTAGTTAAATGTTTATTTATCAGCTTTTGAGTAACCGGGTATAATTTTTCTTTCATAGTGAGTACTCCACGTGACTGCAGCCCTACCGTGTCGCCACACAACAGTGCTTCACCCTTCACCCGGTCCATTGATGCTGGCTCTCTATCAAGGTGCGATTATCTAACTATTTCATTATCCTCTAATTGTCACCACTACTATTGTAACGGTATTAATTGTATTAGAAGTATCTTTAGATTATTCATTTGTTTGATGATTACATAAATGGCTAAAACTTATCCATATAAGTCAGTAAATAACGTAGATGAAAACCACTAATATACGAATACACATAATTATAATACCAGTCCGTTATATAATTGTCCCATTGCTGGGCACTGGCTGGCGTCCTCCACGAATAAGTGGGGTTAGACCTTGGAGCACCACGCTGACTTAATGCGGATTGGCAGACTTCACATACCTTCGAAATTCTTATAGAGAACGATATATCCTTTACTGTTATAACAAAGTGATAATTAACAATTAATACACACGTTACTTAGAAATAGGTGTATAATGCTCTTTGGGACTCTTTGCGACTTTCGCCACGACAGTTAGACCTATTTATAATGTGAATTAAAGATATTATAAATCATGAGAATGCGAGTATTCGAAAAAGACAAAAGCAATTCCGATAATACATAATATGGGACCGAACTTCATTTGTTCGGTATTTTTTGTCGTTAAAATGATTATCCTCGCCGGATCAGATCTGTGGAGCAGCTGTCTAGTCCGGGCGAGTGCGAGGCGGCCCTGCTGGGGGGCATGAGGGGGCGTGCCGCGGGGGGCTCGGGGAGCAAGGGGGCTCGCGGCCGAGGCTCCGCTTGGGGCTCCATATCTCGTGTGTTCGCCCGCAGCAGACACCGCACTAAGTCTGGCAGCGCAGTTGTCAGCGGTCATGAGAGCGGTAATCAATCTCGACATTCATAATGCTCTTTGCTCTGACTATATTTTTGTTACTGTTAAATCTGTGCAGTAGCTGATACAATAAGATAGATAAGTAGTGTTATCTTGTAAAACTTAATACTATTAAAAAAAATGTTTAGTAATTAATATTGGAAGCACAATATTTTAAACTAATTGTTTAGGATTTAACCACTAGAGATTTATAAAGATGTCTGAAAATTGTTACTTTTGATGTAACTTAGAAAATAGAATAGAAAA
Organism: Amorpha juglandis; assembly: GCA_949126905.1. Taxonomy (NCBI): domain Eukaryota; kingdom Metazoa; phylum Arthropoda; class Insecta; order Lepidoptera; family Sphingidae; genus Amorpha; species Amorpha juglandis. The sequence continues at coordinate 9,248,971 of OX421379.1, read as the reverse complement.
TAGTAGTAATTAGCTTATTTAAAATCCATTGCATTCGTCTCATTTGTGCATGTCTTGCTATGTGTCCATGAGCTTATACATATAAGGCTTTATTTCTAAATGTTGCTTAAGTTAAGGCCCATATAGTATTGATATGACTATTGTCCAATACCTCATATAACTTCATTGTGCTATGCAAATACAAATACATCAGGCTCACAGGAGCGTGAAATGACTTGAATCATCAACATTTAGAACCAGTATACGCTGCTACGGGCACCACAACCCGGGCGTGGTCACCGCTCGGCAGCGAGGCTGCTTTACGCGAAGCTGCCTCTTTACCTCTGGCCAGATGGAGGGCTCCGGCTATCATAGCCTGGTTGGAACTCGCGCTAGGAATGCCACAGTACGCTGCTGCTGTTGCTGACAACGTCAAGAGTGGCAAGGTATGAGTATTATGTGGCGGAATTTGGTACAGAACGCTTGAATCTTAAGTGTGGTTCTTAAAAATCTGTAATATAAAAATCTAAAATAAGTAGGATGTTTATAAAAATCAAATTTCAAAATTGATTTAAAACATATTTGGAAATCCTTATGGGCATTCGTTAATTACAGAAAATTTTATAAAATGTCTATATAAATCAGAAGCCTACAGCATTCTATAATAAATTGAACGTGCCTTTTGTTTGCCGAGAATTGTGAAATTTTATTTATCTCATATCTGCCTGCACTCGCGTATTGTATAAAACTCGAAATATTTGAAACGATAAGCATTTTAATAGGAATTTGAAATGATAAACATCTAAACGAAGAAACGTGTGATTTATGTTTAGTCGACATCCTATTTTTAAAAATCCAATTCAGTACTGACTGACGCTTTCTCGAATAAAAAGTAGACTTTTATCAGTATATCAAATACCTTTAAATTTATGAATGAAACTGAGCAATTTAGCAGAAACATAACAGACAGACAGACTCATTTGGGCATATATAACATCAGTATGGACAAACAACCTGAACATATAAGTAGTTATGTAGCAGTTGACGCAATAGTAGCGTCAAATGTTGTGTTCTGGTTGTTTCTAGATCCGTGCTTTGAATGGGCAGGTTCTGCTCGAGTTGTCGGACGCCGACCTGGAGGTGGGGCTGGGGATATCGCAGCCGATGCATCGCAAGAAACTGCGGCTGGCGATAGAGGAGCGACGACGGCCTGATCTCGTCAGGAATCCTAGTATTGGCCAGTTGACGCACGCCTGGGTCGCTGCTGAATGGCTGCCGGACTTGGGCTTATCTCAGGTAAGATTTTGTTGCGCTTAAGCAACCTTTACAAGGTGGTAGGTCCCTCGTATGCGAGAATCTGGGTTGGTGCCACCGCTTCGTCTATTTCTGCCGCCAAGCAACAGTGTGTAAGTTATATTTCGGTTTGAAGGACGTTGAAGCCAGTGAAATTACTGGGCATTATGAGACTTAACATCTTAAGTCTCTGCGCTCGTCACCCGGATCTCTTATCTCCGGGTGACGAGCGCAGTTCAGTACTATGCAGTGCTTTGTAATTCAAAGTTCTGTGTGGTGTTGCTTCTGTTTATTGGCAGGCGTGGCTCTTACCATCAGGCGAGCGCCTTGCTCGTCTAGACATTCAATCAAATAAAAAAAGCAGTGTTCCGCTACGTTACAAATTCGAACGTGTGATTATGATTTAATATAGATTTGTAACAAATTGACCATGCGTGAAGCCCGGCCATTGATTGCATATTTGTATTTATAGCAGTAAGAAAATTTGCCGAAGCGCATATTTTAATCTAAGAACCGAATGTTTTTAGAATGGTATTGCAAGCTAACATCAATAGCAAACTATAATATTATGACTCAGTTATCCCTTATGCTAATACCAAATAATATATGATACGTTTAAATACAAAAGTCACTCTGACTTATAGAGCGAAAGAAATAGGTCTACTAGGTACCTTCAAAATTACGTTCAAAACCTTACACGTTAATTGGTGGTTAAATCCTAGAATATTGTGGAATAGGCCTTAACATAACGATTAAGATTATAACAAAATATGAGCAAAGTTAATTTTTTTTGCAAATCCTAAATCAACGAACTCCACAAATCACCCTTGAATCTCTGTTGAGTCGTGATTAAATTACGTGATTAAGTGGTGCAGCCCGGAGTTCGAAGTCTTTGGAAATAATGTGATTTCTTTTCTCGAAATTGCAATGGAATAAACGCTAGGGTCAGAAAATTGCTTCGTCGATGTCGAGGGAAGAGCTGATAACAGTTAATTACTAACACCCCTCAAGCCGGAACACAACTTCAAACACATGAGGTTCTTAGACTCATTACTTCCAAGATAAATTGAACACCCATTTTCATTAAGGACCGCATACAACCTACGTGACAACCAAGTGATTGATTTAAACTTAATAATTAATGAATCGAAAACACGAAAGCCTTTACACATAATGGAAAAAATGTTTTATCAGTAGACCAATAAAGTAATTATGTCGCAACTAGGGTTACCAATTGGAAATTTATAAAGTCCTAATTAAACGCTAGACATTTTGTAAAAAATCGGGACATTTTATTATCCGAATCAATCCAAATATCCCATCGCACGTATTTAATTCCAATGATCGATTCCTTCATTACTATTTTGATAAAGTGTTTCAAGACTGTAGGAATAGTAAATTAGTAATTTAAGATATTATTTTCTGATAATTTTGCCGATATAATAAATATATAAAATACCAGACATGTCCGGACAAATCCGGAGGGTTGGTAATGCTAGTGACGACGTCATAATAATGAGGATAATAAATCAACAGTACGCCGAGTCATTCCTGGCAAACCTGGTGGACGCGCGGATGCTCGACACGATCAGTAAGAAGGAGCTGGAGAAATATCTGGGCGTGACGAGGAAGTTCCATCAGGCATCGATCGTACACGGCATACACCTGCTCAGGATAATGAAATATGATAGACAAGTAAGTATGTTACTTACTACTGTACCTAGATACTACTATACCTAGATACTACATACTTAGATGGTCGCCAAATATCATCAAATAAAAATCATTCAAACAAAGACTATTTAAACAAAGATTATCAAGAATACAATTACCGCAAAGTAAAAATTCAACGGTCGTAGCACATACCTCATACCACCCTTAAAAATTATGAAGTACTGATGACGAAAGAATTACATGTTTTTAGTAATAACATTCTCTCATTACCAAGATTTGTGATAGTCTAATGAACTAAACTGTTAGAGTTATGCATGCGTTGGCGCCAAAGTAAATTTTTACTCTGGCGCAAATGCATACATAATTCAGGTCTGTAGTAATGAGATTTTCTAACGTTACTATAATTTAGGGTGTATCCATATTTAAATATTGCAGATTGAAAATAAAATATAAATATTATCATATATATATATATTAATATATATAGTTATTATATTATCTACATTTTAACTATATTGTAATTTCTACATAAGCTCACATCTATATTCCCGAAAGGTAGGACGAGATGCAACTAGTACACGATTTTTTTCCGAGCTTATCTTTATCTCATGATGTGATAGACCCAGTCTATCGCCATACCGGGCACAAATACCAGTGCCGGGCAATTCATGTGTGATGTTGCAAAAAAAAAACTCAAATACGAATTATGATCACCCAACCTAGATATTGTACCCAAGACCTTACTGTTCTAAGGCTTAGTACAGTGCCGCTAGACTAATGAGGTAATGTAATATTAATTAATTTTATATTTTCAACAAAGGACGATCTCGATTACGACCAAAAAAGATGATGTAATTTGATGATTATTCCTATGATTATTATAGTCCTCATTATAGAAAAAACAAGCAAGAATATTATTATAACAACGAATGCCCGGGGTTGCATACACTAATACAAAAGCACCCAAATATTATTTTAGCTCTGATATTATTCGTCCCTCTTTCGGATCTAAAACAAAGAACTTATTTCATATTATACATCTGCACCTGCATAATGCACCTGCTATTACAATTTACTTACATATAATAATTTCATAATTTGTCTGCAAATATAAGTAGCAGTTGCTTTATTTAATTATCTATCTTTTGCAGATTGTGAATAATGTCTTTTAGACAGGAAAGCATCGCGTAGAAACTCCAACATGATTGATTAAAATAATGAACATCACATTATAATAATTGAATGTTTATTTTCCAACAATGATGTATACAATGAAAAAATAAATGAAAGTTTAAATATTTTCCTACAAAATACAGACGCTATAATGAGGAATCCCTTTTACGTTCCCGTTCGATAAAGGGCCTGAGATAAGGGGCGAAAGCAAATGAGCTTTTATCAGCAGAGACGGTGTAAAATGTTTCATTTAGTATTGCGGCTGTTACCCTCGTTAATGTAAACTCATTAATCATCAACATTTTTCTTTCATATAGTTGACTAAAAACCTGTCGCCTCTCGTTTGTTATTTTCTCATTGTAAACATTGTGAGCGACGTCATGTCCGAAATCCATCTTCGTTAGATGTTTACAAAAGATTTGTTTATTTTAGGCTTTAGCCGTGAGACGGCACCAATGCGAGAACGTCGACGCGGACCCGTTGGTCTGGACCAATCAAAGGTTTATGCGATGGGCTCACAATATTGATTTAGGCGAATTTGCTGATAACTTAAAAGGTTTTAGTATACTCTATTGTTTGTGTTTATTTGTTTTTGTGTACAGAGGACATTTTCAATTAACGTAATGTTGATGTACAATAGACAGCGGAGTGCACGGTGGTCTAGTGGTTCTAGAGCCATCGTTTACGGGGGAAACAATGGCGACGGCTCTCGGCATACCGCCCTCCAAGAGTATAATCAGGAGACACTTAGTTGCTGAATTTGACGCTCTCATTATCCCAGCGAGGTAAGTAAACATTGTGTTTATTTATCCCTCATTCATCGAAAATGTAATATTTGCTTCAGTTATTTCCACTTCACGACTCAGTAAACATATTAAGGCGACAAATTTTGCATCGCAAATATTATGTTTTCTCCTAAGTCCACACTCAATATTTTTGATCTATTATATATTCATGTTTGGTGATAAAGCACAATTGGATGTGATGATAAAATCTTGATGTATTACACCTTATACCTAATATGCCTCGATAATAATGTATGGATATAAAGTATAAAAGCTAATCAGTAATGTGAAGTGAAGGATGTGCGCTCTGCATGTATAGTTGTGATTTGAGCAGTATCCAGAGACCCCCTCGTATGTGAGCCAGCTGTAGTTGATTATAATGTGAGGTGCAATCCTGCAGGTATACGATATTTTGCCAGGTGGAAGAACTGCAAGTGGAGGCTGCCCGAGCATCCATGTTGTCCACAAAACAAAGATAAACCCGCAAAAATTAAAAAACTTTCGTTCAAAAAATAAATTGTCGCTTCGGTACCCGTTTACGAAAACCTGTATCTATGTAAAATTCTCTGTATCAAATGTTTGTAAAGTTGCTATTTTTACAGAAAATATTTTACTTTGCAAAATATAATTTTTGTACCTATCTAATGTCGAAACGCGCTCGTTTTTGAAACTTTTATGATCGAGCCCTTTATGAGCGGTGAAGACTGATAAGTTACTACAGGAATCGTGGTCGGTTAGAAAACAACGTAAAAAGTTAAAGCGATCTGAAGTATTCACAAACGTTTTCTGTACCTTCGCCTTCGTCAGTGTTAGATTCAATGTTGAACATTGTGACCCCCTAGATTCCCGAACTTGCGTAGTATACTCGTCGCGTTACTATTTATTCGAGACCTATCGATTTGGTATAATTAGTGAAATATGTATACAAATTAGTTATATTAACGTAAAAGCATGAAATGCTTCGTGTTAATCATAGGGGGTGAATAAAATCCCATTATCTGCATTCTTACAATTATTATTGGTAAAAATCTGTTTGAATTTTAATCAGAAAATGAAATACTTGTAATATTGAAGATTTTAACTCGCAAATGAATTGAATATCTTAGATATAAACACAGAACCATTCACAATAGCTTTAGAACTATAACAATAATAGCATAATCAATATTGTAAGATAACTATGTTTTTGACTTGTATACATTGATCCTGTAAAGTTGACTACATTGTATATTAGGCTCACCTGTAATAATATCAAATGAAATATAAATGTGAATAAATCGTCATGAAAAAGATAAAGCTAAAAGACGTCGAGTCAGTTTCTTTTATTATCCATCATCCCTAACTTGGCGATCCTTGCGTCGAGACAGAACGGTAACGATCATTTTATCGATACATCATGAATGCCTCTCTGATCATCATTAGATCGCACTATACTCAGACTCTGTCCACATTTTTCTCCTTCCATGTAACATTGAGTTTTATTTTGTAACATGATTTTAAAGATGTTGACATATCGTGCTTGTCTGATTTAGTTTCAATATTTTGATTATCGTTATGTTTAACCATAAACAAGGAAGAGTACTGAGCGCTTTAACTGTAAATTGTACACATAGCTTTAGCGTTGTGACTTGTGGTTGATGCAGTACTGTCCCTTGTCACCCATACATAAGAGTCTTTTCATGTTACTATTTTTATTTGTAATCATATTCGTACACAATTAGCATGATTCGTATCATTTCCAGCAACGTGCATCATGCTTTTGATGTCTATGCAAATTTTATATTAACTTAACGAGCCACTTCGGCCTGTCTCACTGTAGCTTCCGAAGAATATACATTTGTAAAAATGAATTATGCAGATGGGAATAAATGAGATACAACGCTAAGCTCCAAACTGAAGCAATTCTAAACATTAAAGAATTTGCATGTGAGCTTTTTGTGTTAGCAGATAATCATGAAAAGATGAATAGTGCAAATTTGAGAATTATACGTTCTGTATTATAATGTGTTAAAGCAATCTATGCTCTGCCTGGCTTATGTAAATCTCAAATTTGTACCCTAGTACCCCTTTGTAGTAAAATGAGTAATTAATTCACTTCCAGGAATATGTTCGGCCATCAAATTAGAATGTTGGGAAGGCCATTCTCGAGATCGGTTGCGACGGGATTACCAGGAATTGATTTAAGTGGAGATTCCAGGAGACATAGCTTACGAGTAAGTGGCTAATGAGAGGATTGCTGAATGCATTTCTAGATAATTGATATGTGATTGTCTAATGCGTATTAACGTTTCTTGCGTTTCTGTAATAATCAAGAATCAGAGTAATAAATATCATTGTATAGGTTTTGATAAAATAATAAACTAATCAATTTTAATACATTCAACATTAGATTTAGAACATCTCTTACATTTAATAGTAATGAGTCGTAATACAAGTTTACCCCACAGGGCTCCATAACCAGGGCACTAGGTGTACTCAAACCGAAGCATGATCGAACATCACCTTCGAGTTCTAGTGAGAGTTCAAGCGTGGTCAGTCTCGGCACCCAGCCTTATTCCTACTCACCCCCAATAGCTGTGAGGACTTTGTCCCAGCTGAGCATGCAGTATGCTCCCCCGCCGACATTACAGGAGTATGAACCGATCTACACTCCACTGAGCTTATATTCTCAGTCCAGCGTATCCACCAGGGATAGTATGCAGCGATTGAACGATATTAAAGAAAACGCTAGTATTACACACAGGTATGCATACTCTATTAATGGAATCCTTGATACCTAATTATAATATATGAAATATAGGTATATAAGTATGTATTATATTTTTTTAGGTATGGTAAAATAAGTCATTTAGTTGTTTAAGTTTACGCTAAATTTTTAAAAGGTGTTCATAAATTTATGTGCCGTGCAATGCTTTGTAATTCAAGGCTATGTGTGGTGTTTCTAGTGATTATGGGCAGGCGTGACGCTTACCATCAGGCGTTTCGTCGATCAAGCTGTTAATAAAAGCTTACAAGATGCAAATCGCAACAATAAACTACAAAGTATGACATGCTATGTTGTACAAATGCATAAATATAATACTAATAATTTACAACAACATAATTATTTACATTCGCTTCGTTTTTTCCAAGAACTTTAGTTGTCAGTGCAAGACCAAAACGACTAGATCCAAATTTAAAAAGCATTCTATTTTCATTTTGTACTTCTGAAAAAGTGACTTTAATCTTGCTTTAGTGTACATTTTTAATTTAATGCAATCAGCCTTAGTGGACCTTAGTCTATCCCTCTTACGTAAGTTTGTTCAAAAGGTACGGAAAAAAGGCGGACCAAGCGCATAGAGTGAGTTCGCCACTTCCAGTCAAGTCTTTAGACGACTCGGCGTTGAAGCAAAAAAAACACAGACGAGTGAAAAGCATCGGCGACATCAACGCTTGCAGCAAAACCTCCGTTTAGATGTTGTCAATTATTTTAAACAGTGATAGAGCGGTATTAACAAAATGTAACAAAAAGTCGATGTATGTAGGAAGTGTTTATTGTAGTTTGTCTGTTATAAGGGAAGTTTATTTCAAAAGTAATAATGTTCGGAAAAAAAAATTAAGGAAATGTAAAAAATACTTTATCTTTTAACGTCGCCGTCGACTTAAATTAATAAAAAATATATATTACGAGTTTCTTTCTTGTAAAGACATATTTAGAATGTCATAATAATATATTTAGTAAAATATCAGTTCCAGCAATGTGCTCTATCACTGAAAAGTCTATTTAACTATTCACTTTGAAGGCATTAAGTAATTTTCTCTTAGTGCAAATTAAAACGATCCCTAAGGTCATACCGGACCACATAGTAAATAAGTAATAATCATTTTCATTAACTGCAACCATACACGATCAGTTTTAACGGACAGTTTTATCTCTGACTGTCAGTTTCCACATTAATATTTAAGCGAATTTATATCTGAAAACTCAGTAATAGATATTTACCCATTTCGAACTTGTACATTCGATTGAAGATGTTTTAATTGATCGTGTGTTATAATTAAGAATGTTTTATAACTATGGGCACGAGTCTTGAGCACAAATAGACGCTGGTAGGGGTAATCGCAGTCCAATGAACGACGAGCATTGGCTGATGAACCAATCACGTAAATCGTCGGCAACCCGCGCCATTCATTCCGCCAATCAGAACGATAAATCAACTTCTGCGCAATTGTTTGTGCTCATGAGTCGTGTCATGTACCAACGCACTAAAGAACTATTTTTAATATCATCTACCGAATTATTGCACGTGGATGTGATCCCTTTTCATACATTTATGATTGATTCTCTTTGGAATTATGTCATTTTAAATACTCTTAGTTTGTATGAGACCACTTTAATAAATCATGTACAATTTCGCATATCGTACTTCTAAACCAATTATTTAAAAGCAACATAGACTGACTATAAATTGATAATCTTATGATCTGTATTCCATTTTCCGAAAGATTTTTTGAGTGTTTTATATTTTCACTCGTGATAATATGCTATTATTCATTTACCTAACTTAATGTTTAAAAGGAAATTAATGGTTTTGAATATTCAATGTAATCTGCTGTATTTATTGCCAACACTGTGATAACGATATCCTCACGCTTCGTAAATAGAAGATTCCCTTTTAAATGTAACATAATTATAACTTTAACTGAATTAAAAACCGACTTCAAAAATCAAGACTAAAGTCCCAATTGCGGTGTATTTACTGATTATTATTATTCGTAGGAGTTTCAAAAAAAATCTTGTAAATTTTTAAACTACGTACAACTTATTATACTATTGAAATATCTGTATAATAATCACTATTATATAAGTAAAGAAACATCAAAATTGGTCCGCTTGGTAACGCTTTATCATAACATAAAAATACAAATAGAGAATCTCCTCCATTTTTGAAGTCGGTTATAAATTTAAATAGGCTAAACATGTACCAAAACATTCCCATCGAGCTTACAGTCAAAGTATTATTTTTATTTATTTAAAATATTGATGTTAGAGTTCCTTTAATTATAATTTGTTGTTGTTTTTTAATTGTTTTAATTTGTGAATTTTGTTTATAATATTATTGTTCAGTTACATATTTTATGGAGGCAACAAAAATAATAAATATTGTGGTCAATATTCAGAGTTTTTTTTACTCCTTCTGCCTGGCGTTATCCCGGCCCAATGCCAGGGTCCGCTACTCCATCATAATTTGATGGTAATTGATATTATATGGGACGACTCGCCGTCTGACCCCTACAAGCCTTAACGGGAACCAAGTTTCGTATACCCCCTGAGTTTGGCTTCAGGCCTAGATAATGGTGATACATTTACACTGAGTTTTATCTACATTCCAAGCATAAAGCAAAGGATCATAAAACGCAAATATCAAAAGTTGTGATCCCTTTCTTAGTAATAAAAACACAATACATAACCATGTATAACAAATTAAATGAATGCATTTGATAATGTTCATGGCTCAATAAGCTAAGATCTCGGGATAATCTTTTCTTTTTTGCCTGCCGCTATCCCGGCTTCATGCCAAGGCCCGCCTTCTAAGTACTACCTACTAATATTTCCCTATTAGAAAGAAAAGCACGAGAAAATAGTTTGTACAAAAAAAAAATTAAGCGTATACAGGGTTATTTTTAAAACACCAGCAACCTCGCAGGGGTAGATTCCTAAGTTTATAAGCTACTACTTTTGTTCTACGACTTTTGATAATTTGTTAGATTTTATTTTCATACAAAAATAAGTATTCATTTAATTTCCGTCATGAATGTTACAACGCGCATCGCAGATTACGTAAACAAACACGCGAAGCGTGGGGAACCGGGCGAGCGGTCAACGCCCGAGCAGCTGAGCGGCGCCTTTGATGTCGCGCGCGCACGCCGCGCCGCGCCGCAGTCTACGAAGAAAAACACGACACAACAAAAACTTGTAAAATCATTTTTTTTTTTAATATTTTGAGTTATATCCAAACTCGTAGAACAAAAGTTGTTCCGTATGGGGTCAGCTGTCTGGTCCTGCGAGATTGCTGGTGTTTTAAAATTTACCCTGTATAACGTTGTTTCCATTTCTTTCTATTTTTCGAATTTCGACAGCGGCGATGCTAATAAATACCTCAACGCGGTATCATAATTCTTCAACGTATATCTAATCTTCAACATAGCTTTTGATCGAAGAAAAATTCTCTCTTTTGTACGATGTAGTGGGGAACTATTTATTTAATAGCTCATTCTGAAGACACAAAGGACTTTCGATAAAAGAAACAGCCTCAAATTTTCGGGTAAAGCGATACCGGAAAAAAGGAATTTCCTTTGATGCCTTTAAATGCGCATAAATATTTGGCAAGTTACACGCTGTAGGTGATACGACGTACACACCCGTTTAAAGACCATCATCCTTTTTACAGTTTAATTAAATTATGCGCTTGGGAAATCTTGATTGTGTTTAAAAATCAAACTTTGTTATATTGTGTACCTATTTTTGGCGTCCATTGGATTGGATACGTATTGGCGTTCATTGGATAATTCGTACCAATTTGTCAAAACCAAACATCGCCGAAGTTATAAGTTAATAAATTCTGTTGTACTGTAGATTTTATTGGATACTGCGAGATAAACCTATTGAGTTTACAAAACTACTGCCACATTGTCTATACTTGATAGGTAGATAATAATAAGTATGATATCTACGTAAAATAACATAATATAAATATACTCGCTACTACTGAGAGGCCATTTCTCTGTTAACGGACGAGGCGTTATTATACTAATAATCGAATGCTATCCATGTGTGTATAAAGTATGTTCATATAAGCCTCCAAGCTAGTTAAATACACTATAAACAGAGTGCACCACAGGCACACCATCCGACTTTGTCCATGACAGTTTTTCAAGCTGAGCTAAGAATATTAAAACCAAATTATTGGAAATCATGACTACTGAACCAGATTTTTGTAATAACCTACCTTGTAGTTTACGATGAACATAAAATGAAAAGCGAGTATTTGAAAATGGAAGAAGGATTTCATTACCGGCTCGGTGTAGCTGCAGGCGACAATACGGGAAGGGGCCTGTATCGAGAATTGAAGGTATTTTGTTCGCAGTATATTAGACGCAAGAAATATAGCAACATATAATAAAAGCTATGCAGTTTGCTATGTCATTGTTTAGCTTGTTTTATAAACATTTCAACTCAGTCTTTACCTGAAATTAAAAATGGTATGACTGATATCCATGGGCTACCTACCATCTTCCTATCATCGGATGGGCCGACAGTTAGTATACCTTCGATGTCTAATAAAAACTTTTATTATGACAACTACTTGCTTATGAAATTGTTTATTATAAGCTTGATCTCATGTAAGTGAAGTGTATTATTCTTTTTTTTAAATTCATAATGAAGGGCTTTTTCGCTGCAGTGAAAATGTCGCCCTAAGTGTTTTGTTTTATTATTATTATTGTTATTGTTTTTATGAGAGAAATAAAGATTCTATAAACCTAAACCTAACCAGTTGCCAAATAATTACGCACAATATATACAACTAGCTTTGACTCGCGGCTCCGGCCGCGTGATCCGCCCGCCCCGTTTATCCCTCATTTTACACCCTTAGTAGATGTTAACAACATAAAAGACAACACCTACGAATATTTCAAGTTTGTAGTCCCAGCGGCTAAATATTGGCATCGATGAATCAGTATATCAGTCAGAAAAAGTAATTATACAAACGGATTAATTAACATTTATTTACGCTAATATCATTCTTTCTTTATAATAAATATATACGTAACTTGCATGCAAAAACCAACCACAAACGTTCTATCCGTACAAACCAGATCTCATTCAATTCATTCGATGCACGGTTGCAATTAAGCTACAAGACCGTCGTAGCTCAGTTAATTAGGTCCCTAATGAATATACAATACCAACTTAACAGGAATCCGTATTGAATGGAATTAAGAAGTTTGTTCTAATGTAACCCTATTGTTTTCTATATACCTAGCACCATAACAATGTATCGGCAAAGAATAAATATTGTTTAAGCCATTCTATATAGAAAACATATTGAGCAATAAGTTATAAGCTCTGGTTATTCTTAAGCCCTTAATCCATGCTATAGCACGGACTAACTGTTTGGAGTTACTAACTACGCGCAGATTTACAAACCTGCGTAGTTTGAACTTAGACATCTGTGCCTCAAATAGCAAGGAGTCTATTTTTAATATTTAATGTTTTATATCTACACTAGCCTTTGTTCGTAGTTCGCTCGCGCGAATTTATTTTTTCGTGATAAAAAGCAGCTCATGTCCCAATGCAGATCTACCCGTGCGCCAAATTTCAAATTTACAAGCTCGGAAACACCCCGGAAAGCAATCACGCAGGCGGGCCCGTGCGAAAAAAACATTTTGCACTATTTCCCAACACACATCATAAGTAAAGTCCTGATTGACTCATCATCGTCTAGCCCAACCAATAATGAAAGCAATTCGTAAATTTGGCAGGTTTTTTTATAGCAGAGGACCAGAGAACAGAGCAAATAGATTACATTTTGGTAAGTCATCTCCACGGCCGCGGCCCATGAACATCCACATTACCAGAAGAATCATGGAAGCGTTGGCGACCTTAAAGGAAAAAAATAGTTTAAAGTTTGGGAAGGTGCGGGGGATTTGGGCCACCGGATATCTTACCATACGAAACTGCTACTTTCCATCGGGTCTCTGTGAGACAGTGGTACCAACCCGCTCAAGCCGGCCCATTTATACTGGAGACAGTCTTCTCTAAAGCGTGGATCTACCGCTTTAGTAGTATTATGGTGTTGATATTATATTCTAGTCATAGTTATAGATCATGTCATATCTACGAGGCCGTATCTACGATTATTTTTAAGAAATGCAATAAAGCGAGTCAAGATGAGTATTTTTATATTTTTTTAACTATTGTTAACATTCATTTCTTATTGTTCTGTTATATTCTCACCTATGTCGTGCGATAAACTCTGTTAGTGTAAATGGGGATTAAGGGTAGAAAGAGCGTTGACAGTTTGGGTAGATTTTTTTTTTATCTTAATTTCATACGTATTTTCAGGCGCCACCGCGAGCAAAACCACTCTACTTATAAAAAGCATTAAATCATTAGAGATCTGTCTCAAAACAATCCTTAAATTATGTGTATGTTTTGTTACTTTGTAATACATATTAAATGGCCCAAATGATTTGTTAGTAGTATCTTTCATTCACTGTAATATAAACAACAGAAACGGTATCCCTTAATTAGCGTCTGTAATTACCTGGATAATATCGTCTTCCGGATAGCTAATTAGCTATGAAACCTTCATAACCGCATTCCTTAGCCAAATCATTTAAATAATGAAGAGATCGTAAACAAACAAATTAATGATGTACCCGCGGGCCACCATAAACTCAGAAAGATAATGACTCATAGCTTGGCAGTCACATCACGCTCGGTCCAAACGTTCACAATATTGTGGATATTAGGTGCCATGCTGTTATATTGCCATCTTGACGTCAGAAGATTTCTATGAGATTCGGGGAACTTATTAATCACGAATATATTTCCGAGGATGATTGAACGTGTGACTAGAATAACTAATTCTTGCAGCCAGAATTTTTACAATTCATTATGATATTGACTTTTGTCACTAACGGTTTGTTATTTCAACAGTAAACCCCATTTACATGAAGAGAGCCCGGTAAATATTTTGAAAAGATATTGTATATAATTTGAAAATAAGTTAAAAACCTACTTAAAAAATAAAATTGAAAAGTCAAAATAAAAATCTTTTGAATCAATTTTTTTCCAACAAAATAGGTTCACAGTTGGCGGAGAAATCGATGTAAATACATAAAACGCAAAAAAATAACCGATTTGATAACCTCCGCCTTTTTTGAAGTCGGTTAAATAAAATCAAACGCCGCCTCATAAATAAAGGTTTACTGTTATATTCTGGGCTATTTCGTACGAGAAGCTCTCCATCTAGAGCAGAGTTCCCCAAACTTTTTTGTGTCGTAGACCCCTTGCCATGTTTTTCCGTGTTGGGTAGACCCCCTACTTACCTGATATTGATTTCCTGTAAATTTCTAACTGTAGTGAAGTTTAGTGTTAAAAACTTAAAGTAAAAACACATGTTAATTTATACATTTATTAATTGAATTTAGGTACTTTTATAAATAATGTATATATTTTGATATTATAAGATAGTATAATGTAAGTAAATAGGTACTATCAGTGTATGTGTTGAGATCCACTATCGTGGACCCCATTTTCATTTTATGGACCCCCAATTTTTTTTCGCTGACGTAGACCCCTTGCAGGTTGTCATAGACCCCCAGGGGTCGATATAGATCACTTTGGGAATCACTGATCTAGAGGTTTAATTAATATGCCACACTATCGTCACCGGTCACATACAAAGAGTTTTCTTTTGGTCCCTTTTTTAATTAAAACATTTCATTTAACACTGCACACTTTGCCACTTAGGTGCAAACTAACCAATAGCCAAGCAACAGTGCGTAAGCAGCACTGTTGTGTTTCGGATTAAAGCCAGTGAAATTCCTGGGCATTATCAGACTTAACATCTTATGTCACGGGGTGACGAGCGCATTTCAGTACCATGCAGTGCTTTGTAATTTAAAGTTCTGTGTGGTGTTGCTTGTTTGTGGGCAGGCGTTGCGCTTACCATCAGGCGAACGCCTTACTCGTCTCGTCATTCAATCAAATATCAATTTGAGTGGTAGAGCCACGCTGTAGGCAGTTTTGTCTACAGCATGAATGGGCTGGCTCGACCGGATCGTTACCACTGTCTCACAGAAAACCGACGTAAAGTAGCGGCTTGCTGCTGCGTTTCGTACGGTGAGTGAGATATCCGAAAGCCCAAATCCCCTCCCCTTCCCAATCCCTAATTATCCCTTTCCTTTAAGGTCGGCAACGCGCCCATTATTCTTCTGGTGGTGGGCGTACATGGGCGGTGGCGATCGCTTACCATCAGGTGACCCACATGCTCGTTTGCCGGCCTATGCTATAAAAAAAAAAGGCGTTTTCACATTTGTATTGAAAATTGTGGTATTCACACAGATCAACATTTTCGAAGTTTAGGCAAGAAAAGAAATTAAAATAAATAATTAATTAATATAATTAATTATATTGTACACATTTCGAGAAAATTATGTCGACTCGTTTTCTGGTAAAATTACCAGTTAACACTTTTAGGCATATGCATTCACGTCTGTAATACCTAAAGTGTTAGGCACAAATGTTACCAGTACACTCACATTTTGCCGAGCGTATCTCCGACCCATGATGTGATAGGAGGCGAACCTATCACAATATCTTTATCGTTCTTCGCAAAGTCTTTCAAAAAATAGTAATGAACTATGGAACCAATATTACATACCAAACATGTGCCATACATTTCTACGTGCAGTATTACCGTATGATATGAAAGGGCGAGCTTATCGCTATGTTTAGTACAACTCCAATGTCGAAATTTATAATCAACAGTTGTGTATAAAGTATGGCCCGACATAGAAATAGAACTCAGGCAACGGTTCACGACCAATGCCACCAAGATAAAGTTATCTTTTTGAACGCATCATAACATTCAACTTCAAGAATAAATTTAATATATATGATATATTACGCCCGCGTGATCTGCTTTTTCCGGGATAAAAAGTAGCCTATGTCTTATTCTGATGTATAAGCTATATTATTGTAAAGTTTCATTAAAATCCATTCAGTAGTTTTACGTAAAAGAGTAACAAACATACATCCATCCATCCATACTTACAAACTTTCACGTTTATAATATTAGTAGGATGTTTCCATAAATGCAACAGTTGATACGTCGTGATAGCCGAAGTGGCGCGGCGCGGCGCAGCGGTTGCATGAGCATTTTTCAAAGTTTTCTGCAATAAGGTGTCGTTAGCGTTCACGCGTCGGTCTGCGCTTCGTACCAACAACTCCCTAACTCAGTCTGCTTAGTTAGCAAACTATTCGTTTCAATTCCAAAGTGACTAGTGCTACGGAGTGTGCTCCTTAGGTTATTTTAGAATTAAAATAATAATCTGTTTGTTAACATGTTGTCATGATATAAATTGTGCTGGATTAATAATCGTGTCTAATTGCTAAGATGATCGAGAGTATAGAGGAGTTTAAACAACAATATTTTCGGCTTGGTAGACGAGTGCTGCCGCTTACTTTGAATTCAAAACTTTATGATTAATTCGACAAGATTGATGAATTTGTCACATCACCCTTAACGTTCTATTACGCAAACGAGTTCAGAACGCGAAAAAATGACACTCCATCATACTTATTTATGGAAATATTGTCGTAATAATATAAAAATATTAAGGAGGAGAAGTCCCTTAAATTTTATTATAGGTAAAAAACGAAAACTGTCGGCTGATTATGTCGCTGAGTACGCGAACTGTATTCGACATTTATTGCTCGTGAATATTACCGGAAAAAGGGGCAAATAATATTATCTTATTCACGTAGGTAACTATTGGAAAACGCGTCATTAAGTTTCAATATTGCTGAGAAGGCTCACTTGCCGCACTCGAGTGCGCGAGACATGGAATCCACGCATTTTATACTGTCAGCGAAAATTCAATCTAGAAACTGGAGTAAATCGACGCTTGGTAAAGCAGGAAATATGCAAAAATATTCCTATGAGTACGGCAGTGAAGTTGAGGCACGGAAATATCAACGAACCAATAAAAAATCACTTGTTCAATTTATGAAAGCAAGAAAATGAACTGTTTCATGGATTACGTAAGTTACATTAGAAATGCATATAAATAGACTGTGATTTAAAATATGGTTTATTAATATGGGACTATAATAAAATTTCAAATTTTTGTCTCGTTGGTCAGAAATAATACTTTGCCGCTCTCTACTGAATATATAATAAATATAAATTGACAATACACCACCACACCAATAATGAAGAACAACAGATCGTATTTATTTTATGCAGTCTACTTATTAAAGAAATATATTATAACTACAAGAAGCTGGAAGTCGATTTATTAAACAAAATGTAAAGAGCTCGTAAAACATCAAAGCCAAATGTACTATCATCTATAAAAAAACATATCCACAGAATTTTATTTCCCCATCCTCTATGAGACTAAATATTAATCCTGTCAACAAGGTTCTATGACATCACTCACACATTTAATTTATAGGTTTAACCTAGAGCATTCCATTGCCGCGTCGCGCCGAATAATGTTAGAAGTAGTACTTGCAATAAAAGACAAGCCCCTTGGCGTCGTTTCGCAATGCCCAGACTTGTTACTTGGGGTTGAAAATAAACGAATTTGGTAAAATGCCATCGTACAATTGAAAATGGTTATTTACAATTTTCTCTTCCGTTCATTGGGTTTGGAACAAATAACAAAATAATGCCACAATCCCACAACGCGGTGTTAAGTGTGCAAAATGAAAACATTGTTCGCAAGTTGTAGAAACTCACTAATCCTGTGAAAATGAGAGACGTACGGAAAGCAAACTTATCATTTAGTGTACAAACAGCTGTCACAGCATCCGCCACCGCAGTAACTAGGCGTAGTTGGAATTTCTGCCGCTTTTAAAGGTAACTTTGTTGTATGGGAATAGTTCATATTTGTTTTTAAATCCCTATTGTACGTAATGAAGCTCCCAGAGTACGTGTAACATAGTTGTCGTGGACAATAAGCCGCTCTTACATTGTTCCTTCATTATATAAGGCCGCGACTTGTGACCGTGACAGGCAAACTTAATAGTAAATTGTTTTCATTGTGTTTGTTTTACAAACAAAAGGATATTCCGTCACAAGCTCTAGCACAAACGCCAGCTAATTTACTACATACTCAGTAAATGGTGAGATTATGGATGTACTTAAGTGGGTTAATATTTTGAATTGATCAAAGTCAAATTTATCTTTTTAGGACTTCATCTTTAGAAAATTAACAAAACAATAAACGGTCCTGCGGCTATCGTATATGAAGACAATGTTAGTTGAATAAAATGTGACCATACTGGAAATTACCAAAATATGCATAATACTTATAAAAAAACAAAAGCAGTTTTGTTTTACTATACTGTTCAAAACGAATCGTAACTATTATAAATGAACCGCAAAGCCTGCAATGATACTTGAAACTGTCGTTTGGCGAAACTCACCGGGTCACGAGGTGATAATGCTCAGAAGAGAACATTTTCAAGTAATCACTTGTATTTAGGTGAATTTGACTGAAGTCAAGACACAAACACGTACGTACTACGCTGGCATTTGCATGGCAATTAGAACAGAAGCGAGGTCGCATTACCATTTCAACTGTGGGGAATGAGGTAACGTTGCAGCCAACGACTGAGTAACACCTTTTGGTTGAATAAAATGTTGTTTACCCGTTTTAATTTTCTATTAGTATTGAGGGATGTTTGAATTATGTATATGAATTTGCTAACCTCTGTCGTCTTCTGTTTTATTATTGTTTTTGAAGCTAAATAGTATTCAGCAATCACCATTTTATCTATTGCCATATATCTTATCTATACACATATTATGACTGAGTGACCGATTTATCAACGCAGAAACTAAACCCTTGAAATTTTGGCAGTTGATGCCTTTTATGTTATAAGCATCCACCAAGGAAAGATTTTTGGAAATTTCGCCCCTAAATCTATATGGAATTATGTCGGAAATATGACAATGCACAATTTCACACACGCGGAGTCGCAAATGCTAGTATGTAATAAGATACGTTGGGGTATTACATAAATTGATGTTGAGACACAGTATTTGCTTGTAACACTACGAAGAACTTATACCGTTTAAACTTAACTAACTTATACGTTTAACTTATAACTTATACCGTAACTGATAGTACTGTAAGTTCAATTCACAGATTCGAAGTATTGGAAAACTGAAAATACCTAAATATTTTTTACCTATTTTGAAACTATTAAACGCGTCTCTTGTCCATATCAATTGAATTTAGTTTGTTCAGCCTGACACAGATTTTATATGTTCATTCATCACTGCGAGCAAATATGTAGCACGCAAAAATACGATCCGTCACCAGCAACCAGATTGTAGTTTTGTGTAAAAATCAATAGAATCTAGTTACCACAGGATATAGACAAATGTTTGTCGACAGTGGGTTCCATTGGAATCGAAATGTAACGATTTTACGTGCCCCGTTGCAGCATCGAACTGCAAATAGCGAACGTGCTGTAATTCGATTACCTACCTGTTTCACAAATTCACCGCTACACTGGATGCATGCTTGATGCGCTTTATTATAACATATCTAAAGGCAAAATTGTGAATTTCAGGGACAAAAATGAAATACTATGATTCCCCCAAATTATAATACGATTTACGTGATATGAAAAAGAAAAATGTAAGTATATAATGATCTTTAAGCATAAACAAAAAGCGTAACAGTGATTTTACATTTTAATACTTGAATTATATTTAACAGCATTGATATGTTTAGAAAAACATATATTTGTTTTAGTCCGTAATCGTTTTCCATAGTCAAGCTCTTATAAGGAGAATCCTAAATTGACTTAACTAACCTAGTAATAGTAATAGTCCACCCCGTGACCACGAAGGCTGAAAAGCTTTCGAAACGTCGGAATCAAAATTAATAAAAAACCGCGATTAGATCCGTTTAAATTAATTTTATTTCAACGTGTAATATTCGCGTAAACATAAGAAATCATTAAGTAAACTTATCCATCTCGTTTTATATTTCATATATTTTGTACATTACCTACGTAGATTCTAACTCTGAACACTACTTTATTTACCGGCATGTGTTCCACTTCTTACCAAATAGCACTTATGTGCTGGGGTGTCCTTATTTGAATAGTAATGAGGACAAAGCGATATATTCTGTTCCTATTGATCATGCATACATACACTTACTATATCTCAAAATAGTAGGCACTATTGCCATGAATGCACGCTCAGTTTTACCCAATATGTATACATTTCATGATCTGGGTACAGGGGGCGAGCCAGTAATATTGGGAACAAAAAAATCAATTGAATGACATAAAACTATATAGACATACTATATGATTATTAAAATTTTCTGTTATTTCGGAAATACGAACGCGTGATGATTAACAATAACATGAACATTAGATTATGTTTTCATTTTTCTCTTATGTAATAAAATGTTATTTACTTTTTGAAGCAGTCATTAGTTTGTGAGAGATGTGTATGTAAAGTCTTAAAAAATATTTCCCCCCTAACATTAAAACTATGAGATGGAGAATTCTAAAAAATCAAGGTATTATAAGTTAAAAGGAACTTTCAAGCAAAAATTTGTGTCAATAAGCTAGGTTGTATCATTTTGAGATATTTTCGGTTACATAATATTTTAGTGTCTGAAAAATACGATCTTACATTTCGCTCGCTTTATATTAAGTATCTGGTACTTATTTAACACTATGAACGCTCATCTTGGCTACCGAATTCTTTACTATACGTGGTCCAACACGCACTTGACCAGTATTTTTCTTTTAGATATACGGAATCATAAAATAATACGTCAACACCAATACAAATGCTTGCGGCTGACAAGGTAAATTTTTCTTCCGCTTCTAACTGACTGCGTGTAGTCGGTAGATTAGTCGGCGCTTAATTCTGCTCTATAGAACATCTAATATCTGATTTCTATTGTACACTCAAACAAAATTTCACAAAGATATTTACTATAATTTTATCTCAATTTATTTGCTTCCGATTTTATACGTATATCCCTTGTAATAAAGCGTAGGTGTATGGTAATGTAATTTGTCCACCCCAAGGCATATATCAAATAATATATTCATAAGGTTCCTGTAAAAACACAATTTTGACGTGGTCAACGTAACGCTCAAAGACCCTCGTGAATACTTTCCATTATAATATTCATGGCCGATGGGATATAGGTTTCCCTTGTTGTCTAGATATTTTCTTCTGATAATGGTTCTATGCAGGTAATGTATTCGGATATATGTGCTATTATAGTAGGTAACTTCTTGAATCCTCTGGAAGCAATGTTTGTATTAGGAATTTATTAGAATAAATTATTTAAAAAGTAATTAATATTTAAGAAAGTTTAAATGTCCTCAAATTCAATTCGTTTTATTAGAATAAATTATTTAAAAAGTAATTAATATTTAAGAAAGTTTAAATGTCCTCAAATTCAATTGATATTTTATCTAAGCAAATTAATCCTAATAGGTACATTAAGTGGTACGCGACCTAGACAGGACTGTAACACAAAATTTTTGTTATAGATAAATAAATAATTGTTATAATTATACATGCATGTACATAATATTTCACAATTTTGCAAAAGTCCAAACTTTCTCATATATGATATTATTAGAATAGTATTATTAATACGATTGATATTTATAAGTTCTAGAAAAATATTCACCGCGAAAGTCAACTTAATATATTTAAGTCATTTTGCCTCAAACTGAAATGATTCCCAAAAGAGTTGTATACTTTACTCGTTGTACAAAGCAGCTCTTTGCCACATAGAAGTTATTAAGAACACGGATCTTCGCTTCGCTTCACCCTTTGTGCAAAAATTTCACAGTAAACCCTCTTTCGACGTTACGTAAACATCAATTTGTTTACGATAACACATTTCGAAAAGAAAATGAGATAAAAAAAGGAAAAAATTGATTTGAATTTCATAATATAAATTGTGATGGTGTGGTTGCTATAAATCTTGAATTGATTGTTTTTTTATCTTACAAATAATCAATTTATATCTGGAAAATATCTGACACACCGAGCGTGTTTGCACTGGTCGCACCAACTAAAGTGTATAATAGCGGTTCACATGACTCTACTTTAGTTGATCAAGTTACTTGACTCAACATAAGCTATATGGTTTTGGTTAATTAATTCGAATGAAAGCCTGTTGAGACGGTTTAACTACCGTGCGATTTGGTTGAATAAATAAAATCTAATCATGTGATCACGTTTTTAGGGTCGATAATGTCTAGTACTAAATACTTGAGATGCATCGAGTTTTAGACAGTATTATAAACTGAATATACTGATTATTATTCTTAAATAATTATGTGGTAATTATTATGAAGTTATAGTGTGATGAAATTATAGCCCGGAGTATGGAATTGTGCGGGTATAACGATAAGCTCGCCCCGATTACATCATGGGACGAAAATAAACCCGGCGCAATATGGGTGTACTAATTACACCTCTGCCTACCTCATCGGAGATTGTAGGCGTAATTGTGTATGTTTGAATTTATGTGTAAAGTAATAAGCCCACCAATATATGGTAACTACTAACTACGCAAGGGCCACTCGGTTCTCAAGTATCGCCTTGATTACGTAGGCTGCTTAATACATAGAACAAATACATACAAGTGCATAAATTATATGACCTTATTTTACAAGCATTGAGGTCTCAAGTCCCCTGACGGAGCTTATCGGCTTGGCATCGGCTTAACCGTGCCTGTAACTTGCCGACGGCGGCCCCGCATCTCAGCACATATACCGCTAGACTGATTGCAATTTACTTTATTTTCTCGGCTGTCACATGTCACGTAGTAACAACAATTTTATGAGTTACCGCACATTAAATACATTCAGCGTTCTTATTAATCGACTAGAGTTTGGCCGCAACCCCGCCCGCGTAACAGCCTTGCCTTGGTTAGATGGAAAATGATATTTATTAAATTAAATAATATGCCTTCTCCCAGACTTCTACGCGTTTAAGTATAAATAGGATTTTAGGAGTTCATGGTGATTAGGTCCTGGTGAAAATATGTATAGAATATTGGATAAAGCAAAAGCATTTACGTATGTCAAACTTTATCCGGAATAAAAAATAGTCTAAGTCCTAACCCAGGTCTACCTGTGTGCCAAATTTTATTCAAACCGTTCCGCCGTTAAGCCGTGATTGACTAACAAACATTATACACAAACTCACAAAAATCCAAAATTTCACATTTAAAACCCGAACCTAAAGTGTCCCGAACCTAGTGTTCCAACAGAACCCTATTAGCCTACGCCTTCTGTATATCTGTTTGTACTGCCCTTGATAAATTTTAAGCTTAATAAATATTTTACACCCTACTTAATACTCTGTACGCACAGTTAAACATAACTATTAAAGCTTTTGCAATCTTTCTCGGCACCAGCGTGTAGTTTAATACTAATATCTGAGCTGTGGTTTAATTAGCTCAATATTATCTATTCTTAGCTCATGGTAGGAATAATTTTTTTTGTATTGCATAGGCCGGCAAACGAGCAAGTGGGTCACCTGATGGTAAGTGATCTCCACCGCCCATGTACGCGCATCACCAGAAGAATCATGGGTGCGTTGCCGAACTTAAAGGAAAGGGATAATTAGGGATTGGGAAGGGGAGGGGATTTGGGCTTCCGGATATCTCACTCACCGTACGAAACGCAGCAGCAAGCTGCTACTTTACGTCGGTTTTCTGTGAGACAGTGGTAACGATCCGGTCGAGCCAGCCCATTCATGCTGTAGACAAAAGTGGCTCTACGACTCGTAAAAATACACACACAAACTCACAAACATCCAAACTTTCACATAAACCCGAACCTAAAGTGTCCCGAACCTAGTGTTCCAACAGAACCCTATTAGCCTACGCCTTCTGTATATCTGTTTGTACTGCCCTTGATAACTTTTAAGCTTAATAAATATTTTAAAACCCACATAATACTCTATAAGCACAGATTAACATAAATATTAAAGCTTTTGCAATCTTTCTCGGCACCAGCGTGTAGTTTAATACTAATATCTGAGCTGTGGTTTAATTAGCTCAATATTATCTATTCTAAGCTCATGGTAGGAATATTCAATATGAATTTATCTTCCAAATCCTTATGTAGACTTCTCATTAACACAGGTTGCTTCACTATGTTTTCCTTCACCGTTAAAGCAAGCGTTAATTAATATAAAATACACTCGTAACTTTGGCAACTCAGAAGTCTGTGCCCTTGGGGTGGTTTGAAATTTCAAACCTGCGACTTTCATCTTATCAGTCCGTAGGTACCCACTCGTTGTTGAGCTGTCGTTGCTTTTATTAGGTATTAGCTTTGATGATACTGAAAACCTCATATCCAACGTGTACTAGTTCTCGCTCTAGTATAAATTTTTAGGTAACTAAATTCGGTTCGGCCACTTACATGACACACACACCCACCCACACACACACACACACACACACACACACACACACACAAACACACACACCCTTTTTTTAATTTCTCAGTTATAATTTTTTAATATTGTTTAACTTCTTTTTTAATTTCAATGTTCCCTTAAATTTTGTCAGTATCCGGAGGTGGGCGCTGTTAACTGCGACACAGTTAGATTACTTACTACTGCAGTTAGCAACATAAAATTGTACTATATGTTATATTGTTTTTGTACCAATAAAGATTTATTATTATTATGTTTATTTTAAAATTTATAATCTCTTCCATACGAGGAAGGCAAATTAAGCTATACACGGGCCAAAGCCAAGTGTATACCTATAGAAATTGGTCAATTAAATAGTTAGAAATTTTCGGACTAAGCGACACGTGTTGAGAATAACTGCTTTTTGGAGTAGTGTGTATGTGGATGCGTGAATATTCAATGTTTTTAGGCTTGTATGGAGGGATTTGGGTATGACTCCAGTAGTTGATAATATTATGGGGATAGTTTTAGTGTAGTTAACTTTCCACTGGGTCTTGATTTCGATAGCCAGATCAGTATATTTTGCAATTTTTTCGGTATGTGTGGCAGTTAAGTTATGGGTATTACAGATGGCGATATCTATTATGTATACAGTCATGGTTTCTTTATCGAATAGTGTTATGTCTGGCCTATTATTATAAATAGTTTTATCGGTTACAATTGTCCTATCCCAGTATATCCTGCATTTATTATTTTCTAGAACTGACTGTGGCTGATATTTATAGTATGGCACTTTTTCGGATATTAGTTTGTATTGAAAAGCTAAATATTGGTGGACTATCGCTGCTACCTGATCATGACGGTGTTTGTAGTCACTTTGTGCTATGGATTTGCATGCGCCAGTTATGTGTTGTATGGTTTCTGGGTTGCTATGGCAATGTCTGCATGTATCGTTAATATTTGGTCTACGGATTATGTATTTCTGGTAATTTTTTGTGTCTATTACTTGGTCCTGAATTGCAAGCATGAAGCCCTCTGTCTCAGGGTAGAGATCGCCTCGCCTCAACCATGCGTTCGACGCTGTCATGTCGACATTTTGTAGTTGTAAGTCGTGGCGATGTCTACCGTGTAGAGACTTCTGGGCCCAAGCTGCTATTTTTGCTTTGTTGTCTGTGAGGTGTTCATTACGTTGGATGTTCCTATCGTGAAGGTTTAGGGGTGTGAGTTGTTTATCGGCTTCTACTATAGGTTTGTGAAGATAGGAGTTTTCTGCTCGGTTGTGGAAGAACCTTCGGAGTGTAGTTATTTGTCTATTGTGTAGGTTAACTATATCAATAATTCCTCTGCCTCCCTCTTCTCTTGGTAGCGTTAATCGCTGTGTACATGATCGTGGATGGTGTTTGCGCTGTTTGGTCATTGTAGTATTAATGACACGTTGCAGGTTTTTAAGCTCCGTTTGGGACCATGTTATAATACCAAAAGAGTATGTTAGTATAGGGATGGCATAGGAATTAATAGCTTTGATCATATTACGTGAATTCAAGTGTGTCTTTAATAATGAACTAAGCCTGTGTTTAAATTTACGGGTGAGTTCTATTTTTGTGTGTCTTTGGTGAATTTGACGATCTTGCTGAAAGCCAAGGTATTTGTAAGTGTCATTGTGTTCTAATGGTTCCATTCTTTCGCCTGTATCAAGGGTGTAATCCGTCAATTGCAACCTCCCTTTTTTACTAGTAAATGTTTTGCATTTGTCTATACCGAAATTCATTTTTATATCTTTGGAAAACCGTTGGGTCATATCTGCGAGCTGATGAAGTGATGTGATATTGTTACCATATAATTTTATATCGTCCATGTACATAAGGTGGGAGAGTGTGACTGAAGATGATAACTGATTGTTGTTAGTTATGATTCCAGAATTAAGACTGTTTAAAAGATTAGAAAGAGGGTTTAATGCAAGACAAAACCAGAGGGGGCTGAGGGCGTCTCCTTGGAAAATACCACGTCTGATTGGTATGTCTTCTGTTTGTATGGCGCGGGTTCCATGACCTACTTTAAGCTTGGTTCGCCATTGCTGCATGGTGTGAGTTAAGAATTTTATTAAAACAGGATGAACTTTATATATATCTAAGATTTGCAATAACCAACTATGGGGTACAGAGTCAAATGCCTTACGGTAGTCGATATACATAGCGCAGATATCTTGTTTACTAGCATATGCTTGTTTCATTACGACTGAGTCTATGATAAGTTGTTCCTTACAACCTTGGCTTTGTTTCCGGCAGCCCTTTTGTTCTTCAGCAAGAATATTATTATCTGTGATGTGTTGATCGATAAGATCAGTTATGCATGCTGTAAGTATTTTGTAAATGGTTTGT
Organism: Amorpha juglandis; assembly: GCA_949126905.1. Taxonomy (NCBI): domain Eukaryota; kingdom Metazoa; phylum Arthropoda; class Insecta; order Lepidoptera; family Sphingidae; genus Amorpha; species Amorpha juglandis. The sequence continues at coordinate 9,221,473 of OX421379.1, read as the reverse complement.
AAGCAGGTTATCGGTCTATATTTAGCTGGATCACGTGTGTCATTATTGTCTTTTGGGATCATGTATGTTGTACCTTGGGTAATGTATGCTGGCATTTTATCAGGGTTTTGGATGAACATGTTGAGGTGGTTGTGTAATAGAGGATAAACAGAAGTAAATTTTTTGTACCAATAATTTTGTATATGATCTGTACCGGGTGTTTTCCAGTTATGTGTATTTTTTAGTACCTTTATAAAGATGTCTAAAGGGATGTGGTCAAATGTCATTTGTGAAATATTGTTGAGGTTCTGTGTTTCATTTCGTATCCAGTCAGCTTGTTGGTTATGCTCTACTGGATTAGCCCAGATATTAGCCCAGTAACTATATAATTCTTCAGGTTGTGGCAAAGGTTCATTTATTGTATTATTAGATGCTTGTGTATTGCTTGTTTTCTGATTTATTTTTCTGTAAAATACTCTTTCATTATTTTTGAAATTAGCATTTTGTTTCTTTCTAAGCGTACAATTGTTATATCTTCTCAGTCTACTAGTAGCTGCCGAAAGTCTCTGTTTTAAGCTATCTAGGTATTGTTCATTGGTTAAATTTGGTTCTTCGTAACGAGAGTGTACTTTGTATATGTATTTAAGTTTTTCTATGTGTGTAATTAATCTAGTGTTTCTATTTCCTTTAATGTATTGAGTTAATCTGCCAATATTTTGTCTAAGGTGATATATTTTATTTTCTAGTCTTTTTTTCCATGCAGGTGTTTTTGTGTAAGTGTAATTATTGCTTTGTTCTTGTCTTTGCTCTTCAAAATTATCTATAATTTTAGAGCCATTACAGATTGATGCAGTGTATGCTGCGCAATATATTACGGTTTGTGTTTTGGTAAAGTCGTGATCTATTGAGGTATATTTGGGTAAAATATTTTGATCAATATAATTTATAATGTAAGAAAATCTTCTGGAAGTTTTTTGCTTAGGTATAAAAGGCCTCTGAGTTGGGCTGCTATGTTTGTATTTAATGTATGTGTTGTTGAATATTTCTTCAATTCGGATATTTAATTCCATGTCCGATAATGTTTGATTAGGTGTATTAATACTTAGATTTTGTGTAGTTGCCATGGAATTTATTTGTTGGCTGCGGTCTATATTATTTGTTGAAAGAGAGGATTGGGTAAGGCTATTGTCAAGTGTATCGCTAGTTGACGCTAAGGGCTCGGGAGTAATATTTTCATATTGTGTAGTGAGTGTATTTTGTACTTCATTCCGAATTTGTTGTAATCTTTCATCTGATATGAGTTTGTTATTTACTATTACTCGCCTTTGATCGGCAATTCGCTGTTCAGAAACATGAGAGATTTGTGGAAATTGTTCAGTAATTGTTTTATGGAGAGATTTTCGGTAGGCCGTTCTATTGGATTCTAATTCAGTTAATTTGAAATAGGCTCTCATAATTTCTTCATTTATGTCGTCTGTCCATCGCATCCTTGAAGACATTAAATTTGTACGTGATACAGTGTTTATTTGGGTACTACCAACGGCCTCATTTATGGATGGGTTTAAATCGAGTTTACTTTTTACGTCTTCTTTTATTCTGTCTAAAATATTTTGTGGTATAAGTTTGTTTCTGATTATTGCTCTACGCTGGTCGCCTATCCGTTGTTTTGATGTGTCAAAATCTGTAAATTTTTCGGTAAAATGTTTATGTAGTGTGTCTAGATAACCTCGTGTCTTTGTTTCTAGTTCGGTAATTGTTAAATATGTGCGCCAGATAAATTGATTCATTTCTGAAGACCATGATTTTCGCACACGATTTGAGCCAGTGGTGGGTGCAGGTGTTATGGCTGGGGCCATCTGCACAACATCCTCTGAGCTGGAGGAATTACATGAAGAGCCGGAACTATCTTGATTATCAAATTGGTGTGGTGAAGAAGGTGGCGAGTCAAATAAACTTTGTGTTGATGATGGTGATGATGGGGTTTCATTGTCACGGGGCGGTATATGTGAGGGTATGTTTTTTCTGGTCCTCAATTTATACCTTGCAGTGTAGCTATTCGGCAATTTCTTTTCGTCATTATTCTTCGCACTGCTATTATCGCTGATATTAGGTGGAGTTTTATGGATATGAAATGGCAATGATAATGGATTTAATGAGTGAGGTGCTTGATTTTTACGAGGGTAGGCAGGTAATGATGATGTATTTGATGATGAAGATGACGGTAATGAGGTTGGTGATGAACATGACGGCGTTGGTTGGTCAGTTTGTTCTGCAACAGTTTCAAACTGGGCAGGTTGGTGCGATACGGTGCCCTCCCCAGAATACGCAGGGCAGCCCGGGCTGGATGGCCCGGGGCGGGATTCTCCATTGCGGTTAGCTCCGGTACCCGCCTGGGGTATTGTCCTGTTTCTTAGACGCATCGCATGTGTTGTTTTAGAACTAGCGCTTCGTTGGTCATTGGTGAGTATATAGCTAAAAGCTGCCAATGTCCGCCCCTCACGTGGCAACAGATGTTCGTGCCGGACGTGAAGTTAGATTTGTAAGGGGCTTATTATTATTATTATTATTATTAGCTCCGCCCGCGTGAATAGCCTTTTCTGGGGTAATATTTTTCGGAATAAAAAGTAGCCTATAACGATCTCCCGGAGACCATCTATCTCTGTGCCAAAATGTATCAAAATCGGTTTAGCGATTAAGGCGAGAAAGCGTAACAACCAAACAAACTCACTTTCACATTACAATATTAGTTACTATCTTTTGCTCGCGGCTCCGCCCGCGTGATCTGCTTTTCCCGGGATAAAAAGTAGCCTATGTCCTATTCTGATGTATAAGCTATATTATTGTAAAGTTTCATTAAAATCCATCCAGTAGTTTTTACGTGAAAGAGTAACAAACATACATCCATTCTTACAAAGTTTCGCGTTTATAATATTAGTAGAATATAGTAGGATAATCAAATAATGTTGTAGGCCCTTGCAAGCAATCATACTCGGTATATCTATAATCTTCCAATTACTACATCTGATTTTTATTCCGGGAAGCAAGCAACTAATCCATGGTTTAATAGCCCGCGAAGCTCAGGGATTGTTAAGGAGCGTTTAAGAAGCGTCTCCAGTCGGATCGTTTTCTTATTCGTTGATAAACGATCTGAGAAACTCGCTGAATGAGACCAAGATCAAAGAGAATCTTAAGTTTTCGAACGCAAAAGGTGTAATTTGGAATTTAATGGTTCTGTAACTGTAAAACTTATTCAGATTATTTAAGGTATTTTATCTTGTTTAATGATTCTCTAATTTTAATTGTTATGTTATCTTTAAACAGTATTAAAATCTAATTAAATAAGGATCAACTGTATGAAATATTCACCGTAATGCAATCACAAAAAAAGGATTACCTTTATACATAATTTAAATGATTTCTTAGCCACAGTGAAATGTTATGTTTAAACGTAGACTTACCAAATTCATCACTTAAAGCGTATGAACGCTAGACTTGAGTTTTACTATGGAAATACACGGTTTTAGAATATCTGAAGGATATTAATATTAGAAATAACTCGAGAGTTTTACATTTTTATAGTACACGGTTAATAACAAAAGAGCCGCAAGCCTCATATATTTTGCTACATGTATGTATATTTTTGCTATATCCTGCTATTACAAACTTCAGGCTTCGGAGGATTTAAATTAATCTGGCAACACAATACGGCGTTGGTGGCTGCCACTAGAAGTTCGATAAGCTTCAAAATCAATTTCGACGTGTTTACCGAGGAACCGCCCTTAAATAGACTGGGTAGGCACACGACCTGCAGTTTGATACGTAGGTACTATTCGAATATTTAGTAAGCTACTCAAACGTTGATTGACGACGTTCATCATTTTACATGTGTTTCGGATAAACACGTCGACTCATGAATAAATAAGCGGAGACGTCTGTTCAGATGTGCGAATTTCTCGGTAATTTGAAGAGAAAATTGTTCATATGAAATAGAAATTGAATTATTGATGTATATAAATACACCGTACATAGGTATACCACCATATATAAAGGTATCGACATCTTGGCGTATCATCATTATCATCATCATCAGCCACAACACGTCCACTGCTGAACATAGGCCTCCCCCAAAGATTTCCAGACCGACCTGTTGGAAGCGGCCTGCATCCAGCGATTTCCTGCGATCTTTATCAGGTCGTCTGTCCACCTTGTAGGTGGACGTCCAACGCTGCGCTTGCCAATACATGGCCTCCACTCCAGAACCTTTCTGTCCCATCGGTTATCGGTTCTGCGAGCTATGTGGCCTGCCCACTGCCACTTGAGCTTGCTAATCCGCTTAATAATCTTGGTGTATACATCGCTTTATTGGATTGATGGGAGCCTAGGTACTGCAACGCAGTTAGAACTTGAGTTTGATCTCTCATAATAATAACACTAATACTAGCTCTGAATTATACTCGTCCGACTGCTGGACACGGGCCTCCTCTACTGTATAGAGGAGTTAGGCATTAGTCTCAGATATATCAATTAAAATTTGTTTAAATTCATCTGCTTGAAAAGTTCTCATGGGAGTAGCCTAGTATTGAAGCATTCATAAATTCGGGTACGTGTAGGTATATATGTTTTGCCCGAATCTCTTTCAGTTGTTCTTTCTAAGGAATATAGATTAAAGGAATCTTAGTATGTATATAATGCTTATTACTACTTAATTACTTATTATTATTACTTAATTATCTATGGACAGTGAGCGCCCTTAAAATTATTTAACCCGAAAATTATCCTCTGTACATTATCGGTTAAGATACGAACGAAACTGTTTTAAAACATACTCCACTGAAGTATATTATGGATGGAAGCTAACTTTCCTTCATGATTTAATATTTACATCCTGCGCAAGTGCTATCTACTTATTTATGTTTCTAGAAAGGTCAAGGTTAATGTTCTCGTTTATACAGAAATTAACAAAATGGAGAATTCAGAGTTATACCTAGTTCATATTCATAACAAAGCCGACGATACGGCTAGACGATCTAATAAAAGTAAAATATTATAAATATACATGTATTAAAATAGAATATAGATGGAATCTGATCTTATTTCGTGTGGAAATAAATAATTTTACTAATGCTACGTCGCGTCGCCTGAAAAACGCAAATATAATATAATCTTCAAACATTATAATTTACATTTAATTACATTGATTTTGATTTAAACAACTTAAATAAATCTCATGTCAATAATTAATGTTTCTATGGGATATCATAAACGAAAAGACAATTCTGCAAACAATAGATTTATTAACTTTGAAATTAAACAAGTACTTTTATCTACTTGCATGCCAAACTTTCATATAACATGTCTTTAAACGATTTTAATGGTTAATTTTAAATTTTTAATTATAACCTTATTAAATTTTACCACAAACCATGTATCATAAGACAAACACAACATGACACTCGTATTATAAAATGTATATGGTCCGAAGTCGTTACTGTTAAATAAATACATACACCGTTATAAATGGAACAAAATAATACAGGTTTAGCCAATATTATTTGAGCGCGTAATATGTAAGTAAGTAAATACTTGATCCGGCAGTTTACCGCGTCAGCTGCAGAATGTTACAAATTTATTTATTTCAATATCCTACAGAGTGAGGTTTGAACCGCGAGAGGATTGCACAGCTCTTTGAATTCCCAGGAAATGGAAATAGTAGAGTTTTGTTTGGAAACTTGTTGTGAACGTTAGGGGGATTTCGTCACGAACAATGGCTTATTTTGGAAAGGGTTTTGGTCGCCGTACCCTACATTTTAAAATGATTTTACATTATTAATCTTTTTAAAAAATAACCAATTATAAAGTACTGTAGAGAAAACTTTCGGCCGCCGTGGCGCAGTGGGCGAGTTGCCGGCTGTGAAGCGAAAGGCCGCTTATTCGATTCCCGCACCGAGAAATATAATATGATTGTGAGTTTCACAAATATTTTATTTCTTTCTTTTCGAGTCTAAGTGGTAGGTCTCGAGTAGGTGTGTTGTCTCTCAGGACATCAGGCGGGCGGCCGGTCGTAAAAGCTACAAACCAAATCTCTCGTAACATGTGTTAAAAGCGTGTTTCTCGTGTGCGTGTTAGTAGATATACACTGCCTGATCCCATACCGCGGCACACCTACGCAAGCCACTATGGCAGGTTTTACACCATGTCTACGGTGGTCGCTATCCAGTCGAGTATAAAGATGTACCGGGTACTCTCCCACCAACGCAAAAAGCACCAGAAGATTCCACTAAATATAATCGCTTCTTTATGTTATTATTATACAACATTTCTTACATTCTACGGCATTCAAGTTTAATTATATAGACAACTACCTTTTCCTCGCGGCTCCGCCCGCGTGATCTGCCTATGTTACTCAGTGATAATGTACTTTCTAACGGCAAAAGAATTTTTGAAATCGGTTCAGTAGTTTTTAAGTTTATTCGTTGCATACAAAAATACAAATTTTTCCTCTTTATAATATTAGTGTAGATGTAAATTTACAATCTAGCAAGTAAGCGGTTTGTCTCTCGTATGTCGATCTTAGTGTAATCATCACGTATGTTTCTGCCACCAAGTTGTATTGTGTGTGTAAGCACGGTTGTGTTCCGATTTGGAGAACACTGAAGCCAGTGAAATTATTGGGTTATGACAACACCTTATCAGGATGGCGGGTGCAGCGCATTATCATACAGTACTTTGTAATTTTATAGTTCTAAATGGTTTGCTATCGTTTATGGGCAGGTGTGGCGCTTACCATCAGGCGAGCCATCTGCTCGTCTCGTTATTCAGGCATAAAGAAAAGAGAAAATTTTAATCTAATCTTTTAATTTATTGTGCGATCGTACATCATAATAAATTAAAGGATTGGACCTTGATTGAATCAAAATGACCACATCAAATCTTAACAGCTGTTTTAATATCTTGAAATCTTTAAACATAATCTCTATAATAATCTCATAATCTACACAGCTTTAATATTCCGTTCGCTACTTTATAAAACGCTTTACTATATGTATATAAGGTACGGCATATGGCTTCAACATACAAATTGTTACCTACGATACTCATAAAGCCCCGTGTTTCACGCACAGTTTCCAAATGTTGCCAACAAAAACAAATAATTATGTAATATCTACACATAAGACGTGTCACGTACTAGTTTACTTTGCTCGCAGCACCGGGCCCGGCAAAGTTTTTTTTCTATGAAAAAAATTGGATAAAAGTAGTTTTTGTAACTTAAAAATTGCCTACGGCACTCACTGATAATTTAGCTTCTAACTCGGTAACTCTAGTTACTTTTAACAAATAAGTTTACAAACTTATACCTAAACTTTATACTACTAGTGTTGTCAGAGATCATAGAGAAATAACCTTAATTTTATATCATGACAAATGTTATTTATAAAACTAAGAAGGATATCAATATTATCTATTCAAATTAAATATTTGGTTGTTGGCACTCGATAGTTTAAAACATATTTGATTTAATGTTATATCTAATCGTGATGTGGCAAACAGGAAATTGGCTATTGTTTAGAACAAGCTTAACATAGTTATATAAAATGAAATAAATAGCTTTTTCTTAACGTTAATATAAGTTGAGCCATGTCGGTAACACAATAGAAATTCTAAATAACATTAGCAACAACAAATAAAAGAAGCGACGGGTATTATTTATTAGCCACATATTTTTATGAAAAACACGGTCTTCGTCGTCGCCTTTGATTGGATCTGTGATGATTTGTTTGTTGGATGGAATACATTTTGCCGCAAAAAATCTCTAAACGTGACTGACATGAAAATCCGACGGTGGAAATTTTGTTTTCTTTGTGGAAGCCGATTTTCAAAGAACCTGCTCCCGCTTTGACATTCCTTTTCACTAATTTAGAATGCTCCCTGATGCCTTTGTTTGATATCGCATTGATCCGTCGATAATAATGGGTTTCTAACATATTGGTTCGTCAGTGTTCTGGTAATGATTACTTTATTATTATTTGTAATTGATTTTCTAAAAACGTTTTAGCCATTTGCGAACACAATTACACAAATTACTGGTAACGTTCTAAGTATTTATATACCTTATTCATCTAATGCGGAGATGAAACTGGTACAGCCAGGGTTCGCCGAGGTTATTTCATCAATATATTATAGATCCGCCCAGTGGATTGGGGAGTTTGTAGAATTAATCAAATCAAAAATAATTAATTAAAAAGTAATCAACATCGGCATTATAATTTACTGTAAAAGTGTCATCAGCATTATGAGTTTCTCAATCGTCACATCGTTGCATCGAAACAACCAAGTTTCGTTATTACCACAGCTTAATTTTGTCATAAAACACAACTAGAACAACAACTTGTTGCGGTAGTGAAGATATTCAGACATTCAGCGAGATGTTTCGGACGCATACGATATCAAAAGTAATAAATGTGTCACTTTTACGACACGTTAGCTTAGTCGTATCATTTTGCGCAGAAAAATATTTTACGTTCTCTCAGGCACCAGACGTTACGGTAATAAACTTAGCGTAAAGCCAGGTGTTAGCTGTTTAATTTGTTCCTGCGTACACCGACCTCTATTCCCCGACACTGTATTTGGCTATAATTTAACTTTTATTACTGAATTTAAAACGAGTAGAGGTCAAAGAGCTCAGAATTTTCTTTATTAAAATCTTTTTAGTTATGTATTGTATTTTCATCAAAATCAAATTAATATTAGTGGTGGTTTTTATTGATTTGGGGCCGATTTTGCTATTTCCTTTATTAGATAAATATAAAACGGCAAAATCCAAAGTTATCTCGCTGTCAATTTATACAGAGAAATGTATGTCAAATTGCTGCTTCCTAAATTGGCTATTTATAGCGTTATCTGGCAGTTCAAAATTATATGCATTGATATATTATAAATTGAAAAGTTGGCTGTTAAAGTCGTGATTTGATAACTGTTATCCTACCACATTATGGGACCGAAATAAGAAATAAGAGACAGAACGGTGGACTAATTTCATTTGCTTTTTTCTTCACTAAATTAATAAATGACACCCAACAGTCACACACATAGCCGTTAACCTTACAGTAAGATACGAGTCTTGTGTCGTACCTTCGAGACTGAAAATTTTAAGCATCCTGATGGAACACCTGTTTAAAGTTATAATTTTTATTGTAATTAATATTGGCTATATAATATTAATATATCTCATTGCTTTTAAATCTCACATCAATTCATATTTGCTATATGCATCCCATAACGGGACTTTTCAGAGGGACTAACATGAACCGACAGGATATTTCGCGGATGACTGAGAAAACTAGCAACGCCAGATATCTCAGATAAAAGTGTCAACATTCGATAAAATTATATTGAGGACATATTATGATTCGGAGACAAAACATGCCACAGAAGTAAAATATACTATTTTCTCTACTTTTATCGCTTCTTCTGTCGTAACCGGTAGAATCTTTATGCAGCCATGTGAAACTTAAAGCTATTCACCGATTTTTTTTATTAAACAATCACGCATTAACGACTATATTTGGATTTGGATGAAATTTGGAACACTGATAGACTAAATCCTGGATTAGGATATAGGCAATTTTTGTTCTAAAATATATTAACGCGAGCGCAGGCGCCCGCAAAAGCTAGACCCAATATTTTGGTTAAAATCTGATCTCGGAATACGAGAGAAAATGGGAACATTCTCAACGGAAAACAGCAAACTCTTCGATATTTAGAAGCCGTTTAATCATTATATCATGAGACACTGATATGAATGCCTCGGTGACGAAGTTGATATTGGGTTTTTACCACGAAATGCTCAGTATCAGCCCGGAGTGTGGAATTGTGCCTAGTATGGTGCCTAGTATGATAGGCTCGATCCCTATCACACCATGGGATGGAAATAAACACGGCGAAATGTGGGTGTACTAGGAGGATTACAGGTGTGAGTGCATATGTATGTATGTTTTTATGTCTATCTTGATCTTATCACCATTCTAAGTCGTTACCAGTGAGAAATGAAAGTGTGAAAGCAGTCGCCATCATCATTTTTAACTTGAACGTCTGCGTCAGAGGACTTGCAGCAAGATTTACGACACGCCAGTTTACGTTGCACCAAATTATTCCAGCACTATGTGGTTCGTTTCGGTGGCTTTGCTGTCTTATTATTTAAAGACATGTAATATGGAAATTAAACAGTGCTATTATAATAATTATGTCCAATTGATTGATTTCTTTAAAATCCAAGGCATGATTAAAAAATATAAAAATTGCTAAACATTTTATGTTACTTCGTTCATACGCTTGTAGGCCCCGAGAGGGTTGGCAGAGGTAGCGGCGCACCAGTGCACCTACCATCGTACCATGGCGAGCCTATCGCCATACCGGGCCCAATTACAGACTGATATTGATATTGAGCGATATTGAGCATACAGTGATAAAAAAATCCAATATCACTTTTTGATTCTGTTTCTGATTGTTTCCTAAAATAAAAATCGCAAAGGAAAAAGGTCACATTCAAAAATATCTCAGGTCTAGGCAGTAACAATTCGTCTCTGAGTCCAGTGCGTATCCGGAAACAATATAAAGAATTGTAAGTAGCAACTCTGGTGCGGGCTCGTTAAGTTTAACTATTCGCTAAGGGTTCGGCAGCTTCCATAACAATCACGTTGATGTCGGCCGAGATCCGTCTACGTGAAATTACACGATCTGGAAAAACCATTTTGTTCCAGAGATAAAATGCAAAACTCCCGGTTGTTCATCTCCGTCAATTAGTCTGCAATGAGCTTCTGAGTGTACTTCGCAATTGGACTAACGACATAGTGGATCCTTGGTTGCTCTGATCCGGCTTTATCAATTTTCCTTTGAGAATGGATGTTTTGCACGTTTTGCCTTGTTTGTCTCTAGGTGGTAGCTTCTTCGTATGCGAGAGGCCGTCTGTCTTGATACCACCGATTTATTGATTTCTGCTACCCGGCTGTGTTTCGGTTTGAACGACATTACATTACATCTTGCCCTTGTCCCGATTTCCATATCCTCCTAGTCCGTGAATCCCTTCATTTAAGGATGCCCTCCCTTTTCCCATGCTTGTTGGTGTGCCTTTTCCTGCCAGCCTATAGCGCGGCGATTATTCCAAAACTCCCTTAATTTTTAATTTTAAGTTAGTGTTATTAATGACAAATGTTCTGTACTTGACCTGTCATAAGCGCTTTCTTAGCCTACATGATTAATAAAGATTTTGATTTTGATTTTATTAAACTTACAGGGCATTATGAGACTTAATAATGAGAATTATTTAACTTATGTCTAGAGATAACGAGTGCCGTACAATAATGCCATGCAGTGCTTTATAAATCAAAGTTCTGTGTGATTTTGCTTCTGTTTATGGGCAGTGGTAATAGTGAGTAATTTCACTGGCTTCAATGTCCTTCAAACCAAAACACAACAGTGCTTACTAAGTTTAGTAAGATTCGACTTGTTCTTTTCAACTTCCTTATTGTTGCTTTTTCGTTTCATCATATTTTCAAATCACATCGATTTAAAGAAGTATCACTTCAAAAAGAATTCATTTGGCCTACAAAAGGATACAAACATTACGATCAGTTATATTTACCCTTATCACACATACAAGTAACCAGGAACTATAAATATGCACACGTTCCGAACATTCGGTATTTACCTGCCGTCGAAATTCCGTACCGCAAAGTTGTGGTTTACCTGTTAGAAAACCACAATTATTTTGGCACGATATATTTATTGCCTTTGATACTATTTATTGTAAACTATGGGTAATTTATCAATATCCAAATAACTGTTACCTATTAGATTATGTATAAGACGTTACAATACAAAATTATCACGGAGAAGCGTATGGTCCGGAGTCCCTGGGCCAGCTGATCCACTTGATTACTATCAAGAAAATGATTTGAATGAGCTGATTTTTTTGTTTTTACTTAGTTAATATTCATACAATTTAACAGTCATATTGTCCTACAAATAAAATAATACATTTTTGAGTATCATCAAATCGAAATATTCTATCCTTGCTACCTCTGTTAGCTACCACAATAGAGAATTTTCGCATAGGGAATTGTTGGGCGTCTCATCGAAACGAAGTTACTCACGGAAAATGAGCTTGATAGTAATGAAGTGGATCAGCTGGCCCAGGGACTCCGGACCAGTATGTCAAATTGGTGCGTCCTAAATTGGATGTTTAATCAGTTATCTGGCAGATAACATTTATTTGGATGTTGAATCTTTTGCGCTCATCGTTCTCACCCAGAATGTGTTCAGCCGTGTCCTCGCGGCAGTTGCCACAATGGTGGCGCACGGCGGAGTCCTCTTTTTTATTTACTTGTATAATGAGCAGGTCACTTTCCTGATAGTAAGCGCCACGCTTACCTATAAACAGAAGCAACACCATACAGAACTTTGAATTACAAAACTCTACATGGCCCTGGTCTGCGCTTGTCACGCCGATATATAAGACGTTACGTCAGTCGGCGGGGGTACCACCGCTTTGTCTATTTTTACGGTTTTACACTGTTTTTCGATTTAAAGGACATTAAAGCCAGTAAAATTACTGCGCATTGTGAGACTTAACATTTTATGTCTCGGAGTAATGAGCCCAGCACCAATCCAGATCGCATATGAGGGACTTACCACGTTGTAAAAATAAACAAATAATAATAAATACATCCAACAGTGATACACATAGTTCTGAATCCACACTGGGTTAACCTGTACCGTGGGTATTTGAATTACGAAGGACTTATGGTCCCACTACATCCACCCGAAGCAAATAATTGTGGATTACACAAATCAAGCGAATAAATACATCCAAATTGGGACATGGGAAGCATTAATCACGTGGGAAGGCCTCCAGCGCCCTTCCAGGTGTATTTATCCGCGTCGCCCGCACTTTACGGTCAATTAAATATAAGAACTTATCCCAAACTTTGATGTACCGTCGACCTGGAACTAATTAGAATTAGGCGAAAACGACTCTCCCCCTCTCACTCTACCAAAGCAACGTTTTTAAGGCGCGAGGTCACTTATTAAGAAACTTCGGGCAAGCTGCGGAAATAATATGCCCGTTAGACCGCGGGAAGCTTTTAAAAAAAGAAAATTATTTTTTGCGTTCTAGTTAGCTTACGGTTTTATATTTGATGCTGTGTTAACGAGAGCTAAGCACGTGATTTAATGATAAATAAAAGTTGTGAAGATCTATGAAAAGTTTAATAAAATTACTTGAATTATTTGATGAATGCTTATTTTTCTCCAAAACAATAACTAGCGCAATTTTGTATATACCAATAGATGCTTATCTCAATACCATACTGTAGTAAGTCGCATAATGTCAAATAGAATGTAATAGAGACCTTATGCACCTATTCTTCATGTGAACATTTCAAATGTATATTTACGTTTATAAATGTATATTTCGGTGCACTGACTCGGTGGCGCAGTTGTATTGCGTACGCGGTACGACTGCTAGGCTGAGGGCTTGGGTTCGATCCCCGGGTCGGTGAAAAGTGATGTTGGGTTTCCCTTCACGAAATGCTCAGTAACAGGCCGGAGTCTGGAATTCTGACTAGTATGACGATAGGCTCGCCCCCTATCACATCATTGGACGGAAATAAGCTCATGTCATCAGCTCAGCTCAATGTCAGTGTACTGGTTATACCTATATAATTTTTCTGGTATTGTGAATATTCACTGACAGTGAAAATTTAGTTCAGTTACCTGCTCGTTTGCCGGCCTATGCAGTAAAAAGCTACTTAGTACGTGTACTGTACTATTGGTAGACAAAAAATTAAATCCAAGATGAATCTCGTACCCTTTTTAAATATCTAACTAATCGACTTAATTCTGTGCCGAAATACTAATCCTACTAATATTATAAACGCGAAAGTTTGTAAGTAGGGATGGATGGATGGATGTTTATTACTCTTTCACATAAAAACTACTGAATGGATTTTAATGAAACTTTACAATAATATAGCTTATACATCAGAATAAGACATAGGCTACTTTTTATCCCGGAAAAAGTATATCACGCGGGTGGAGCCGCGAGGAAAAGCTAGTATGAAATATGTGTAAGCAAATATTTTCAATATTGAGAACAATGTTCAGTAAATACAGAATAAATTCCTTAATGTAAACGTGAGCAGGTCGACCTCAATACCACCCGAATACCAGGCATCACAAGCATAGTGTGACAGGCGATTCTGTTCCCGAAGTTAATTATTAATTCAATCTTAATGGATCGCGGACGACAGCGCTGCATCTACAAATATCTATGTATGACAAATATCTATCTCTAGTACTGAGACTGATTTCATTTGGAGTTTTGTCTAATTAAATTGAAGTACTAAATTAATGATCATAAGTATCGCTGGGTTGTCAAGTTTCTTGGAATTGAAACGGCTGCGTAGAAACGATTTTTTTTATTATTTGGTTAGCTGGAATAAGTAAATGTGTATAAAAATTCTTTTTATAACTCCAGTTTTTTTTTTACCATATATATTGGATTTAGAAGTCACACAGTCGCAGAGGCCGGCAAACGAGCAAGTGGTTTACCCGATGGTAACTGATTTCTAGCGCTCATAAACGCCCACAATGCCAGAAGAATCATGGACGCTATGCCGGCTTTTGGATGAAATGTATAAATGTAGTATTAGGAAAAGGAGTAGTGTGGTTCTCCGGATATCTCACTCTGAGGTTCAGAGATTACTTAATAGAGATTATCCGCCCATAGATCTGCCACTGACTTCTGTGTACCAGTATCACTGGTACGCATTTTTATTGATACCAAGCAGTGAAACTTGGTGAGTCTCTGGGAATGCTAATTTCTCTTTGTCCTGCAACGAAATTAATGTAATAAGTATTAATAAAAACATAATAAACACTGTCTATATCTCTCCATAGCAAAGCGGGAAACAGAATAATGAAATAAGAATTTCTCAACCTCAGTCACAAGGACTTTTACAACTGGAGAAGCCAGATATCGTTACATTGCTGCGTTCACCATGGATGTTATTAAGTGGGAATTGTCTCCCGATTGATTCCAATAATATTTATGGCAGAAACGCTGGAAAGCATGTAAATTCTTCCTAGTATCCATAATACCCATAAAGTATACAACTTACAGTTCTTTACATACTGTCTAACATAATGTTGTGCTGGTGTTGCCAGAGACTACTAGTCTCAAAGAATGTGATTTAGATTACCTGCTTCAAACAAACTCACAAGTAAACAGACTCTTTTATAATATAGTTTTCCTGTCAGATCTGCTCGTATGGAAGTCTAATCAATAAAAAAAATCTATATCACTCTCCAGCCCACAAACTATCCCAATGCAAAAAAATATCTAAATGCGTTCATCTGTTGCTGCATGAGTGGGCAAACTAACTAACATACATTTGCATTTATAACATATCTATATCTAAAATTCAAATAGTTATTTTATAACTTCCAATTTCAAAAACCTTTATGAACCGAAAATAGATTTACCATACCATTAACCTACGTGAATTATATTGAAAATGAATGCACAACACATATTTACTCGAACTATTCACAACGTATTCTACACCATTAAATTGACATTAAGAATAAATGATTTATGTTCACAAAACATGTTGGTATCTTATAAAAAAAAAGACAGTGCCGTAATTAGGGGTTCACAAAAGAGGCACCCAGTTCCTAAACACATAATTTTGAAAAGAAAATGTTGTTTAATTAATTTTAAAAATAAACTTTCAATAGGTCTCAAATTATGAAGATAAATTTTTCCGTGTGTTATATATTTTTACTTTTAGGCATAATAAGCGGTATTTTCAGTTAGAAGAATCTTTACTTGAATCTGATTGGCCCAACTAAGCAAATATGTATTTACTTTATAGTGATACAAAAAAAAATTGGAGTCGCGTCGTTAAATATTATATTTCCTAAGAGACCATTAGAGGTAATTACGACCTAAAGATCTGAAACACGGCATTTAGGCATAAAGGCGCAGTTACATAATTTACTATATTATTATTTTTTCTACGACTCCCTGCACGGTGCTTTTACTCTTTTATTTTACAATGGCAACTCTTGTACACATGAATATTTGTTTAAAATTACAACGCTTGTTCTCAAAATACGCATTATGCAGAAAAATGTTACGAATCCCTGTTGGGAAAATGTTTCCCATTCTGGGATAACTTTTAGCCGAGTTCAAATATCGCGATTCAGTGAATGGAAATTGTATTTCATTGCAAATTGAAATACTCTAATTTTTCGTTATGCAATGTTCTTTTTTTTGAAGCTTATTAAAGTGGGATCACTTTATCTTTATATTGTCCATCGGCAGTGAAAGATGAGTTAAATAATTCGTTTAATAAGTTTGCAGCGCGGCAATAGGTTTACCCCCTGTCACGTCATACGATAGAAATTACATTGCAGTACCGACAAATAGGTTATAGCAAACTATGTACCCACCCTTAGGGCGATTTAAACATGTCGATATTTATTCTAACTTACAATTTTATTCTAAATTGTGTACATTTTTCCAAGGTAGTGGCAGGTTCCTTGTATGCGAGAGGCTGCCTGGGTTGGTATTTGGAACCATTGTGTAAGCACAGTTGTGTTTTGGTTTGAAAGGCATTGAAGCCATTGAAATTACTGGGTACCAAGAACTTAACAACTCATGTCTCGGGATGACGTAGTCCAGCGTCATGCATTGCTCTTTAATTCAAAATTATGTGTGTTGTTATTTCGGTTAATGGGCAGACGTGGCGCTTACCATCAGGAAGTGGCCGGTTCGTTTAGACATTCAAGCTTGTAAAAAAATGCACGACTACTTATTTTTACAATAAACGTTGTATTATGAATAACACTCAAAAAACTTTCCACTATTCCAGTGGAACATGACACAAAAGGCAATTTCTAAACTCCGATACGACAGACTTCTGAACTGCACCAGAGTAAGTTCAATTCATCAGTATCACAATTCTAACCCGCTTGAACACTGACATTCAATTGGCACGACAAACGCACATAGAGCATTGCATAGGGCCGTGATTTCGAATTTCAATCTTACTGCTCAATGGGATTATAACTCGTTGAACCAAAATCGTAGAGGTATGCCGACCGTGCAATGTATTTTTGTAAAAAGACAAAATTGATTACGTTAACCAAAAACCCGGAATGTGGCAAGGCAGCCGAATAACGGCTCGATGTTACGAGATACGATTGGTAAAAATCAATCAACGTGGCAATGATTCCGCTGTGAAAACAGCCGAAGCGTGGTAAAAAAAAGTTATCATAAATGTCTGAATAAAAGCAGGATTGACACGTTGGACATCATTGTAACTATTGTTATAGATCCATTTTTTTATTGAGTCGGGAATGTTAATCGGTAGTTACTGACATAACTAACTCATTCTATTACATAGCGTATTGTATCGTAGTCTATAAAGGCCTTTTAAATTACATATTTTTTTGTTATGTAGAATACGCAATTAAATTGCCCTTTGTCTATAGACCGTAAGTATAAACACATACTTTAAAACAAGTCATTATTTGCGTTTGTTTGTCTGCTTATTCGTAAACTATATAACCGGTTGAGATGCCGTGTTCACTACCATTTAGAGAATTCAATATGGAAGGTTTATATGTAAATCACGCTATAACTTATGGCAAAAGGGCAGTAACATACTAAGTGAAACCACGAGGGGCTAGTATTATACAAAAGACAGTATGCGTCAAATATATATTTTTTAAACCAGTCGTAACCACTCAAACTGTGTCAGTATTGAAACAATAAAAATCCACTTTGTAGCATTATTTTTCTCACAAACATTCCCCATAACCGATGCTGACCTACTTAACACAATTTATTTTTCTCAATAACATTCACGACGGGAAAGTATACTTTTCCAACGCCATAAAATATTTCCAATTGCCGTGATCGATACAAAAGCGTGCACATTACGCAACTACATATTAGCATAACTAGAACCCATTACTTACAAGCGAGTGCTATATCCACATACGAATTTATACACAGGGTGTTTCGGAGCCTGCTCGCGACAAAATTTATGCTGATTTTATCACCAACACATGTGCGAATGGAGTCTCAAGAGGATATATACGCACCAGACTCGTAAAACACCTATTTTACTTTAACATATCTTTATTCCTTAATTCTCTTCACCTGTTTCAATGAACACTGTACCACGATCAAAATGTTTTAAAAGCTGCCGAAATAACGCCTGTTTCCAGCTGAATTCACGCGAACCCAGGTACAATTTACATTTATTGCGTTACACAGTAATAAAATTTACTTCGTACAATATGAAGTAACCGATAAAAAATTGCTGTCAAAAAGGATAATATTGTTTACAGCATTTATTAAAACAGACAGCATAAATTCGTCAATCACTACGAATTAAACAATTAAGGCACTAAAAATGTGGCATTTTTATATGACGTCACAAGAGCAATTTAATGATACGAAACAACTTTAACCACATTTGAAGAGCATTCTCTTCAACAGAGCACTCACGCAAAGGCATTTTTCGCGAGTGCAGCCATAAACCGACACGACATCTTACTACGGTAACGTCGAGTGCAGAATAAATGAGAGCATACATGCCCAAGATTTACCTAGGTCTTCGATTGGATTTCAGCACACAATACAGGGTTATTTTTAAAACACCAGCAACCTCGCAGGGGTAGATACCTAAGGTTATAAGCTACTACTTTTGTTCTACGACTTTTGATAATTTGTTAGATTTTATTTTCATACAAAAATAAGTATTCATTTAATTTCCGTCTTGAATGTTACCTACACGCATCGCAGATTACGTAAGCAAACACGCGAAGCGTGGGAAACCGGGCTAGCGTTGAAGGTCATCGCCCGAGCCAGCTGAGCGGCTTCTTTGAGTCGCGCGCGCACGCCGAACGCTACGAAGAAAAATACGACACAACAAAAACTTGTAAAATCATTTTTTTTTAAATATATTGAGTTATATACAAACTCGTAGAACAAAAGTTGTTCCGTATGGGGTCAGCTATCTGGTCCTGCGAGGTTGCTGGTGTTTTAAAATTAACCCTGTATATGTCCTTGCCCCATATATTTGCATCTACGTTTGTGGTATTAACATTTAATTTTGCTTCTTCATTCAAAATAGTCACGTGTTATAACAGTCTAAATTAAATATGAGACGTTCAGTGAGATCTTGTTATTACCACGGATTCGAAAATAATTAAGCTATAAAGAAAGAAGGAGCAAGAAGACCCTAAAATCGATGATCATTTGATATTAAATGTAAAACAATTACAATTACAGCCAGACATTCGCGTCAAGAATCGACTAGAGAGTAAACTAAAGGACTCTTAAAACACTCATCGACTGAAACTGGTTGTAGTAGGGGAAACAAATGGTAGAGGTCCACACGGGCTATCATCTATCCGCTGGTTTGATCAGTTCAGAGCTATAACAGGACTTAATTTTACCACTGACCTGAGACAAGCCGAAGACAGATGATGGAAATGAGATAGAAACAGATCGTCAATGACTCCATTGGAGCTATTCAAGATGGGCATAACCTTCAGTAATGAAAGCTACGACAAAGACGAAGATGACAATAATGCAGAGACGCTGTAATATTACATTCGATAACCCTACTACAATAGTAACACTGACTCTTTACATAATGTGATGTAATTTAGTTCAAAGGAAAAATTCTGTTTCACCAAGTTCTCGAACGCGGGGAAACCGCGCTTACAGTAACTAACCAAAGTACCACATTAAACATCTTTATGTGCGCTATAATAGCTGCCCTACTTGTTCTTAATTAACGTTTAGCTTACATGCTTGCAACTTAGCGGAAGGTTGAATCACTGAGTTGTTTAACAATATCACTTAATTCAAGTGGATATTGAATTAGGACATTAAAAACGACTTGGTTCTTATATATCTATACTTATAAAATAACATGTCCTGACCGACTGACTGATTCATCATCGCCGAGTGCAAACTATCAAGGCTACAAGCATGAAATTCGGACTGTATATTCATTTTGTTATGTAGGCACCCACTAAGAAAGGATTTTAGAAAATTCCACCAAAAAGGGGTCAAAATAGGGGATGATGATATGATATGTATGATATGTATGAAAGTCCGTCATTTTGAAAGTTACATAAACAAAATTTTGTATTTCGGTTATTGACGTAAAACAAATAAATACGTGTTTCAGGAATTTTGGAAATCTTATTTATTAAGGGATGAAAAAGGGGGTGAAAGTAAATGCGAAAGTGAGTTTGTTTGTTACGCTTTCACGCGTAAATCACTGAACCGATTTTGATAAATTTATCTACAGAGACAGATGGAATCCTGGAGACGGTTACAGGCTACTTTGATCCCGGAAAATGCTATCCACGCGGGCGGAGCCGCGAGCAAAAGCTAGTCTTCCATAAAGTAATTATTTTATTTAATTATTTTGTTGAAATTTTAAATCGGTATTTATGATATTAACGATGACTATACTATACTTCCAACAGGTCGGTCTGGAAATCTTTGGGGAGGGCTATGTTCAGCAGTGGACGTCTTGTGGCTGATGATGATACTATACTTAAATAGGAGCAAATTGCAAACGTATGAATTTATAATTTTTTATCCGAATAGATCTTATTAATACAAACATTTCATACATATGTCTTATATACTGATTTAACCATAACGTAAATCCGTGTCTTGTCTGACACTCAAAAGAAAAATAAGTACTTAATGTATTGTTGTAACAGGCCAGAATTAAACCATCATGTCATACGTTATTTTAGAAATAGATAAAAATTGTTGAAGCGTAAATTTTATTCATTTTACTATACATTTCACGGGAAAGATCTCAGAAAAAGGGTCAAGATTTAGCTTTCACGCGCTGAGGGTAGGAATGTTACAAAATTAATTTACAACGTTTCTATTATTAAATTAATGAGGCCAGTTTTAGTATACGTAAAATTCTGAGCATAAACATTATTTTTCGCTTAGAGATGGTTGATAGATCGGAAAGAGACATAAACTACTTTTAATACCGGAAATATGACGAAAATCACTTCCACTCCGGCGGAGCCGTGAGGAAAATACACTCAACAGTCACACACATCGTTTTAGCCCCACTTTAGGCAAAACTTATACCGTCGGTAACAAGAACTATGAGGGACTTACGGTCCTACACAGACCGGAAATAATTATATTCCGTGGACCACACTGACATTTGACGCGGTGCGAGAATCGAACCTGTGGCTTCTTGTTTCACAGCCTACTAACCACTCACTGCGCCACGGAGGCTGTCAGTTACAATTAATAATACTAGAAATAATGAGATAATTTATTGTCTACTATCATCACATACTTCTTATAAAGTACCCAAAGACCACGGATGCTATAATAGACGTCGTAAGTTTATCGATCAATATAGAAATCAAGCGTTGATATTCTTAACTTGACTCAACAAAAGCATCATATAGCTTTTGTTTAGTCAAGTTAAGTTTTGTTGATCAATTCGTTTGATACTCTGTTCAGCTGATTCAAATAACTTGCGATTGAGCAGTTGATCAACTAAAATATGTAAAAGTGTTTCAGTGTCATCTCTGTCAAAATATGTGTATAAGTTTTTCAGTCATTCAAACTTTACTTTACCTTAAAATATACGCGTCCGATTGAGAACTTCGCCGTTTACTGTGTTAAAATAGACCACGTTGTATATGAGGAATCTAGATTATCAATATAATATTTGCACATATAGATAGGCATGTTTATTGGAGCGAACCAAATGAAATCAAAGGGTTCCTGCTCTTAAGTTTATATGTACGTTTGAAGACTCAAAGTAGTAGCAACTGTCACATAACCCAAATGCCTTATGAATTATTTAACGGGAATCGTCCTCTGCCAGCCATTTGAATTATTTTGAAGCCCTCGCCTGTGCATAATTAAGGGTAATTTAACTCAAAGAAGTTTTTTGTGTGTTAATGACCGCCTCCGTAGGCGCAACGGGCGAATAGCCAGCTGTGTAACGAAAGGCTACATATTCGATTCCTGCACCGTAACAAATATTTTGTGTTCAACAAATATTCGGGTCTGGGTGTTCTGGGACCGTAAGACCCTTGTACCCGCGATACAGGTTATCCTAGTGTAAGATCAAAAAAGTCCTGACTTTACACTAACTATATAATACACCAAAAAGTCACACACATAGGTTTGCGACTGTTGGGTGCAGGGTGATTAATTAAATAGTATAACCAACAGTCATACATCTATATTTATGAATTTTGAGTGTATTATTTATTTTAAATAAGTCGTTGCTATTGTTCTCCCCATCTTTACTCTATAGCTCCCGATTAAAGCTAAAAAATACACTTCTTATAAATATATCTTTCAGTTTTAAGCATAGAACCAACGAGAGCATTTGTGATAGTTCTTAATATGTGAGTTATAAATGCAAAGTTGTGTCTACATTTGCGTTTTTCTCTGGAACGTATAGCTTTTGTTGTGACAGCATGCGATACATAACACAGCGGTGCTGTAAGATTTTCCTAAAGGTTGACCTGAATACGTAACGTAATGGAAACTCGCATAGCCTATCCGTGCTCCAAGAAATGTCGACTGCCATTCCGGAGATGGATCCACGCTTTCCTTTGTCTTTATTCAAGCAACCTCGCTGGGGAAATTAACCTTTAGATGGGTAGATATACCCGTCGCTTAATTACTAGGATTTATCATAATTTTGTGTAAGTTTGCGTGGCGTAATAATGAAATACTGAAGGAACTTGAAGCTATTATCTGTACTCCGGGGACGCAGGTGACAGCTTGTGGCCGTGGCCTAAATGTAGTTTATGTACTTCCGCTTAATAGGCCACCTGCTAATTAACAAAGGTATTTTTAAAACAACTAGCTTGATTAATTTCTTTCGTGTCTACTTGATAATTAGATATAATTTAATTATATTGCGTTAAATGAAAAGAACAATATTTTATACAGCCCGCAGAGTAAAGTTAGCAAAGTCCGCAGAGTAAAGATAGTATTAAAATGCAAAAAAAGATCCGAAACCAACATTTATTTCATAATACATTACATTCCCTTTGACAAAAATCCAACGTTGATTCAATAACAAAACATATTAAACGTACTGTATATAGAAATTCTAATTTCACTCCGCAATATGAATTGGTTTGTGAAAATCTGCATTGGACAGCTGTACGTAGGGCCCGGAATTAAAACTGACCGCCGTCACAGTGATGGTTATCGATTTCCCCTAGTCAATGCTATTGCTTGCTAAGCGGCAACGAAGAGTAATTTATACATTCTGCCAACCGCTTTTATTTTGAATGAGTACTAATGAAATTAGTAAAGTAGCAATCGTGAATTTTAAACCACAGTCTGGTAATATAACTAGCTATAATATCTTGGTGTAGGTATTTTGTATGTCTGAATTATAAAGAAGAAAAATGCTACCACTACAAGTGGTATTGCTGGTGATTATGGACACGATACCACAAAAAAATCACAAAACATTACTATCATTTTTTTTTTCATGGTGCATCATGTTTGGATAGCTAAATACAATGGTTATTTATTATTTTTTAAAATAATCATTTAAGTAGTTTTTTAATAGAGAAAATCTAATTTAATATTTGTTGTATTTGTAAAATCAGCCAGCTGCATATTACCGAGCAAAAGATAGAGTCCTTTAAAATTACGACAGACAGACGACGTGACTATGGATTAGGGATCCATTGATATCCTTTGAGTAATGAACCCTGAAAATTGATATTGATGCATTGGCAAGAGATATTTTGCATTATAATATAAAATAGTTAGAAAGGAATAATATTAGAGTTTATAAGAACAACACGTCGTATTACAATCCAATGGTTCGTATGTGCCGGCTTTACAACAAGATAAGTATAAAATGGCCCGAACTGGATATTTTTGATGGAAGGGTGGGATTGTACAAGACGATTGTTTTTAAGTGTCTCAAGAATGGTGGTGGTGGTTAAATATATATACTATTCGTTGTTTCTTTCTTTATAATTTTGTAACTAAACAAGTACATATGTGTCACCTAATCTAGTAATGTTGTATACACTTCCAGTTGGATTTTGATTAGACTTTAGAACTATAACTAATATATTAAGCAACTTAGTATTAGTATTGTCAAAATCTGTTAAGTGTATCTTAATAAATAAATCATTAAGAAGCTCATGTACTTTACCTTATTTCTATTTCGTACCTATTGATGAGTACGAGAGCAATTAATGATAGGTCAAGTAAGGTAAGAACGTAGTCTCGAAAATGCTAGTGATCTTCTATAATTATTTAAGTTATAAGTTGCTGTGTTTATTTGCTATTGGTAGTTATTATTGAGTAATTTTACTCAATAATTAAAAATGTAGGCCCCAAAAATTTTAAGAAGTCCCTTGTAGAGTATGGCACTAGACAGAATGGTCTAGTACGAATCGATTTCTTAAGATTATGAAATACCATTGTAAACTAAAATATACAAGATCATAAATTATTAAGACTAACTTGCATAAAGATTCTTAATCGTATTTAACTGCTGAACGTGTTAAGTAATGTCAACTTTTCATACAAGTTGACGTATCATCAAAATATGTATTAGGCCGATTTGCATGACGATCCTTAAATCGTATTTAGCCACTAAACGTTTGTAAGAAACGTCAAATCGTATTAAAAATTGACCTTAGCAAATATGTCTATTGGCTAAATTCAACTATGGATTGTTGTACAAGCCGGCCTTAGTGTCTATATATGTTTAAGCATTGTTGTGATCGCACAAAGATCCATTATCGCATTTAATCAATAAACATGTTTACAGTCAAATTTTTATATGAATTGACTTTTCTTATGCATGTTTAGTAGTGAAATAAGATTTAAGCTGGCTTGCACAACAATACATAATTATAGGTTTACTAATGTTAATTTGTCATACGATTGGACGGTTCTTATACACTTTTAGTGGCTAAATAAAGAATCGTCGTGCAAGTCAGCCATAGGATCGTTTTGCAAAAGATATTAAAACGTAGATTCTCATTCGATGCGTATTTTATATTTATTTTATGTACGCTGATTTATACACCTAGTAGTGTAGACTGATTTTTACATTGTTTTTCTTCTTATCTAATACAATACAATATAAATTTACCGCCATCTATGAAAATATAAATGAAACAAATACCTACACAAGTTACACAATGCTATGGGTGTTCTGTCCACTCTCATGCACTGCCCCATTGGGACTCCAAAAGGTTTCAATAGATGGCGCTAAAACAAAGCTGCCTTAAGTTCATGTCGAAATAAAATAATAACTCATAGACAAGTTTTATCACGATATCAACATATTTATATGCATAGATATAATATCAAATTGATTATACTTAAATCGTATGTCATATGCTTTATCTAGCCGTAAAATTTTATTCGAACCTTAAAAATTTGGCCGTAAACAAAACAATACTAGATACTAAATAAATAAATTATGTTAACCTTTTGAAACATCCGCGTTAATACATGGTTATTTTCCTTATTTGAAATTTCGTTGTCACACCTCTTTCAAAGGGTACGTCAATACCATAATTCAATATTGAACAGTTGACTCTCGTTGTATACAAGCAGACTCAATAAAAAAGGTGAGCCGGAGAGTATATAAGCGCACCGGGTGGCAATTTAGAGGTGCGCCAAATTCACGTATATATTATTATTACTATAAATTATACTGTTCACTTATTATTGGAATGCATTCTGAGATATTTTTTGCATTATAAGTTGACTTGGAGGTAATAATAGAGGTCAGTGCCAATGTCAATTTGTTGCCCACAGGCTCGCTGCATAATCGTAATTTTTGCATCCTAAGTTTGTTTGAAGGGAGCGGACTCCAACATAATTTCTTTTAGCCCGATTTAATTCGTGGATCCAGGGTTATATATTAAAAGCTAAATAAACATAAATAGATATAAAGAAATGCAATTACAAACACAATAAAGAGTCCAAATGAAACCCATCGCGATTCAACATTTATGATAGGCGTCTGACGTAGAGAAGACAAGTTAAAATTATTGTAATGCGATATAATACACAAATCAAACTCGGTGCCATACTCACGCGAGACGAAGGTAATTGAGCTGTCATCCAAGATTAATAGTACTGCTTGTTGAGGCCGAGCTCGTTGTAGGTAACCTAAGGTGAGATGCCAGAGATAGACAGAAGGGTGATTTAGAGTTAATTAGCTGGCTATACAAAAGCTACCCTTGTAAATAAAATATTAACAGCTCCATATATGTGTATGGTCCTCTTGTGTATTATGATGTTAATATGAAAATTAATGATGTGAGAATGAAATATCGGTAAGTTCATTTTATTTACAATAACATTAATACACCTGCAGCGTCTAGGGGCGCCCATTTTTCTTTTTATTATTCTCATAATGCATTCATTAAAACTCCATTTAATAAATACTAATGTATTGCATTATAAGTAATTCTATATATCTAATGTAATTATACTGCTTGTCAACGGCCTTAGACACGCGTACTCAGATAACATTACTGTGGAAAGTCGGCTTTTTACGTGCCGTAATATATTGTAAAAACTTCATAAGTGGTTCAAGGATGTTGCTCATAAACAACCGGCACAAAAGATGTCCCGTTTGGTTTCATACAGTATTTGCGGCGTCTATGTTAGACCTTCGTCGTGGTAGAGTCGCAATGTTTATTTAGTCTGCAGCAATGGATCAGATCTACCGGGGTATAAGTCACTGTCTCTTAGGAATTAGGCGTGAAAGTTTGCTATTCAATTTCGTATGGTTACTGAAATTATCAGAGGCCCAAGATCATAATATATTTCAAATCATTTTGTGCTGACCCCTTGTATTGCATGATAAAATAAAGTAGACGATGAAAGGATAATTTCAATTGTAGTATTCAGTTTCTGTGTAACTCACAAGCACATGCTTAAGAACCTTGAAATGACTAGGCATTATGATACTAAACATGTCTAGAGGTGACGAGCGGAGTGCAGTGCCAGGGAGTACTTTGTAATGCAAAGTTCAGAGTGGTGTTGTATGGGCAGGCGTGAAGCTTACCATCAGGTAAGCGAACATTCGTCTCGTCATTCAGCCTAATAAAAAATCCGCAAACGTATTTGGAAGTGAAAAGTAAGAGGCAAGTGAAACTGCAGCAGTAAATACATCACTTTTGCAATAAAAAGTAACAATGTTGTAGTAGGTGCGGCAAACTCAATAATACCAAATATGTAAAGAAAAACGTATGGTTGTTTTGTAATAGAGTAATAAACGAACAGACAGAAAGTATTTTTGTGTACATTCGTATGGTAAAACGAAACGCTAAGGTATTTTTATTCTATCTGGCGCTATCCCTGCGTGTGCGTGTGCCAGGGTCCGCCTTCCTACTTAGACGTTTTCACTTCGCCCAGTCTTGAGTATCGTCCGTAGTGAGATAATTTCATTATATCATATTGACTTCTAATAGGCCAGGCCAACGTTATATGGGCCCAATTAACGCAAGCTAGTAATGTCCTATATTATTCTTTTTTGAATACTCCTGAATGCGATGCTCCTGTTTTGCAATGGAGTAAATTTTTGCGTAACTTTAGCACAATAGATACTTAGCTGGTCCTATTTAGTTGGTGATGTCCAAGAAACTTTAATATGAAGGCAGTGAACCTTCTGTGAGTTTGTTTTTGTGGTCCCGACTGTAATGTTGGAAGATGTCAAATTAAATTTGCTTGTAGCTAATTCGCCTGAGGGTGCGCTGTGATGTAGCGCTAAAATGTGTTCCACCTTGTATTTCTGCTCTTACATTTCCTCAAAATGAGGTGTGTGATGATCCTAGCTTATTTTTATGCGATGTTTGAAGTCTTCTTCAAAGTCTTCATATGCACAATATTATTATTATAAAGACATACCTACTTATATTAAACATTCTCCCCTTTTCTTATGATTTTTTGTATATTTTAGTACTGGTGAAAGTCTTAAAAAATCACGGTCAAAACACGAATCGCGGTATGTTTGCCGTTTATCCGTTGAGGAGTTTCCGATCCTAACCAAATTTATGTAGGACCACCCTCGATGTAAACCCTATCGAATACAAAAAGAATAATCTTGGTCAACTTTGACCGACACATAGCGGAATGTACAGTTAAAATCATGCACTAAAACTATTACAATCTAATTATTTTACTTTATAACGTTCCTTATAAATTATAAATAGCATAAATTGAGCTGCTCTAATTCAAATAAATAATACTTCAATGTATGTAGTGCTAATATGTATTGTAAATAAGTTTAGAAAAGAGCATCATTAGAGTTTCTTGCCCGTTCTTTTTTAACGAAACAGCATTCCGAACTGGCGGTAGAGTTAAAATTTGATTGAATATAAATGATGTTTGATATTTTATTGATTCAATAAATGATTTGATTATGAAAAAAAACATCACATTAAAAAGGCACCCTACCCTATAGTGCAGTGGGCGAGTAGCCAGCTGCGAAGCGAGAGACCGTGGGTTCGATTTCCGCACCGTGACAAATGTTTGTATAATCTACGAATATTTGTTTCAAGTCTGGGTGTAGGGAGACCGCTAGTCCCTCGTAGTTCCTGATACCCACGAAACAGGTTTAAGCTAATGTGGGGTCAGGTTTATGAACGTGACTGTTGGATTTAATATTTATTTATTTAAATAAAGAGGAATTAAAAACTCCTACTTTTCGAAGCAGGTGGATTGTTTTTAAACTTATCTAACAAGCGTTATTACTTTGTATTCTTGCCTGTAATGGTAGCATTTTTAGGGAAATAAAACGAGATTTCATTACAAAGCTTTTATTATAAATAATTCTTCACCGGCAGCCTCAATTTATGGCTTGAACGAAAACACTGACGAAGTCTTTCCTCAGTCCAAAATGCACATGGGTGAAGTTGCAAATTAGCTGCAATGTTATAACAATATTTATTAAACCGAAGCACCACATAAAGTATGTTCTTTATAATCTTAAAAACCGAGGTTTCAACATTCATCGGCTATATTTCATATTGTAATCGTCACGTTCCATAAACCGCTTAACCTTTGCCAATTCTTTGAATTTTATATCCTTCTTATTCTACAATAATAGCCTTGAGAAATATTCCAGAATAAAATTCAGTATCAACGCTTTATTTTATATTATATCTTGTATAACATTTGTAAAACAATTTCATTTATTCAGAAGCTCATCGTGATTTCAACAAACTGCAAATTGTGCTTCGGCTTAGTCATTTTGAAGCGATGGAATAACACTAAAATTTAAATATGCTCTACTCGTTTATTGTATATTACTAAAATATTGATTTTATAATTCCATAAAATACTTTTTATGGCACCGTTGACGACTCGGTAAGTTGCCATCAGGTAAGTGATCATTGTTGCCCACGAAAACTCCAAATACCAGAGGAATCGTAGAAGCATTAACCTACACAGAAATTAAAGGTAAGTTAGTAGAAATTGTAGGATGTATCGATCTGTACTAACTGCACAAAATGCAACAGCTAAGCTGGTTACATCCGTGGTTACACACGAGTCGAGACGACCCATCTATGTAATGTACTGTCTATACTTTGTCAACACAGCCGTCTTATTTACTGAACTTAATATTCATTTTGTCTAATTTGGTTTCAAGTTTGGCTGTTGCTCAACCAATACATAAAATTAAGTGTCTTAACTACTATTGAATACAGAAACTGAAATTTATTTATTCCTCATCGTTAGGATCATCTAGCGTGTTCGTTAATAAGATCTTGCAAACAGTGTAAACAAACTAATAGAATGTTTTAATGATTTTTATTGATGTTGTTCGATTTCAATATTTGGCAATTTTCAAAGATAGAGATTTAAAATTACAGGGATTAAACGAAATTATACGTTGGTACAACATATATACAGAATGTACAAAGAACAGTGGATCAAAGTAAGCAAGTCAGTAAAGGAAATCAATAAATATCGATTATCCCCATATATGTTGCCCGAAAATGCGTAATTTAACTACTTAACTTAACGTAAAATTTCTTCTTCTAAATATATAAAACTCAAAGATGACTGACTGACAGTGATCTATCAACGCACAGCCCAAACCACTGGAGGGAGCGGGCTGAAATTTGGCATGCAGGTAGATGTTATGACATAGGCATCCGCTAAGAAAGGATTTTGATAAATTCTACCCCCAAGGGGAAAAAATAGGGGATGAAAGTTTGTATGAAACTTTGTCAATTTTAAACATTCACGCGGGCGGAGCCGCGAGCAAAAGCTAGTTATATCATAAAATCTGCTTGACTGCCTTGTAACTAATACAAAAAAAAAGAGTTTTAATAACAACAGTTACAATGTTGCTCCTAATCTTCATTACTCAGGTTCGACCGCTTATCTCGCCACACCCGGCCGAATAAAACTTTAATGCCATTATTAAGTACCTCACCCACCATTTTTACAGTACCATTGAACCTTTTAGTACACAAAATTACAGTTCGAGGTGAGAACTCCAACCGATAATGGTCACTGAAGTAGAGTCTGCAAAAATAAACTACGAGACCCGAGTAACGTGTATTAAGAAGTATCTACTAAAATGATTACCATATAATTGTATCGCGATGGAAAATGTATATTGGATAGTAAATATACTTAACCATAAACAAAATAAAAATGAGAGCTAAGTTAAGTGGCCCACGAAGCAAGAGTATAATGGGTTAATATGATCCATTTTGTTGAGCCACAACTGTGTGTAATTAGACCAAAGTATGTATTTTATGGTTATATATACTATAATTATCTAATAAACGTTAAGATTATATAGCACAATAAAGCTATAAACGATTAGCGAGTTAGACCTTCGGCGCGGTCAGTCTAAGGATGGGTGACCGCTTAGTGGTATTTTAACTCCGTATCGGTGCTTCGGAGAGCACGTAAAAAAGTCATTTCCGGCTGTTATCAACTGATAGCAATCATAAAGCCTAGTCGGAGGTTTCATGCGGCTTGAATACCTTGACACTAGGTGCGTTGGTCACTAACCATTCGATATAGAATGGAATTAAAGCTGTAATTAGTTACTAATTGGTAAAAATGATGTTGGCTTCTAGGATTTTTTTTCAGAGCATGGCAAAGTGGCTGCACTACTCATGATGGTAAGCGTAGCGCAGTACAGAAAAACAGCGACCACCAAAGCAATAAGTTTATCGGTGGTCACCAAAGTCATGCCTGCCTGTATAAATGCTTCTTTCCATTCCGAAGAGGGGCCTGCGGCAGGACAAACGGGTGACCGATGCAGGCACAGTAATACAAGGATATACCCCTATACCCGCCCCAATCAACCAACAAGTCATGTAGCAAGCCCCTCGGAAGAACCGGATATACACTGGCTGATCCTGGAACGCGATCCACATCGCACTCTCATCATCGATCACTATGGCAGGTTTTAACACCATGTATACGGTGGCCGCTATCCAGGCGGATATGAATATCCTACCACCAGCAAAAGTTTTATCTATACTTATAAAATAACATGTCCTGACTGACTGACTGATTCATCATCGCCGAGAGCAAACTATCAAGGCTACAAGCATGAAATTCGGACTGTATATTCATTTTGTTATGCAGACACCCACTAAGAAAGGATTTTAGAAAATTCCACCCCAGAGGGGTCAAAATAAGGGATGATAATATGTATGAAAGTCCGTCATTTTGAAAGTTACATAAACCAAATTTTGTGTTTCGGTTATTGACGTAAAACAAAGAAATACGTGTTTCAGGAATTTTGGAAATTTTATTTAATAAGGGATTAAAAAGAGGGTGAAAGTAAATGCGAAAGTGAGTTTGTTTGTTACGCTTTCATGCCTAAATCACTGAACTGATTTTGATGAATTTATCTACAGAGACAGATGGAGCCCTGCAGACGGTTACAGGCTACTTTTATCCCGGAAAATGTTGTTCACGCGGGCGGAGCCGCGAGCAAAAGCTAGTTTATTTATAAAGTTCTTATAAATCTACTGACACAATCGCTGTAAAAATATATGTAATATACCTTAGCATCTTCTTGTTCCAAACGAGAAAATGTGTCTCCCGATCATCATTATGCATGACCACCCATAACGCTCATACCTGACTTACTGACCTTTGAGGTCAGTAGTGTTGAGAAGAAGAACGGTGGTATTTTTTAATATATGACTACAACTGACTGACTACAACTAACTGAATACATGACTTTTCTGTACACATCTAGAGCATTGTAAAGCTTTTCTCGAAGTTCCTATTAATATTAACGACCCAATTCAACAAATATCAATAAATACTGTCCTCTGAACACCAACCCTGAACCCAACTGATTTGACCCAAATCCGTTCGTCCGATAAGGCGTAGTTAAGATCCAAATTCACAAACTCATAAACATCTAAACTATTTATTTTCAATATGAGAAGGCTCTATCAGATCGCGACAAGACGACAACTTGTGAATTATGGCAGGAGCTGCACACTACTACTATATAGCTACCCTGACTAACGTGCCAACCCACATACCCACCAGAACCCACCAGATAATAAACAATAACATAATTCTAAGCTACTCATTTAAATTTTATTTTATCGAAGGGGCCACTTCACAATGTGCAATTAAATTTTTAACATTAGACTATGCATTATACAGCTAATTTAGGAAGTAGCAATTTGACCATAAATTAAACATGAACTCTTTCATGTATATTGACAACGTGGCAGTATTATATTATTGTATTTGACTGTCTTGATAAATAGCGGTTACTTGGTCTTTAAGAAACAGGCGTAAAGAAAAAAGAAAAGCTTGATCTTCATGGATTACAAAGTTCACTTTTACGTCTACCATATTTACATATTAGCCTTCGAGCAATTGTACGTCATCTGTCTGGCTTTACTTGGTACTTTGGTCGTTTTGTTTATCCAATAACACTGAAAAACGTGATATTTTGCGAGCTATTATAATCTCAGCATAAAATACTGAATATTAACATTCAAACTTTGTCGAATGTGAAAGGATTTTTACAATACACCAACTTTTTATTGTATTACCAACTTTAAGAAATAACCTTAGTCTATAAATAAAACACAACTTAGACAAAATTTACGCGGGAGCGTCAGGAGGTTTTTGAATTAAAAATGTAGAGTCCAACTCTTCATGATGAAGATTTATTTAAGACTGAATTAAAATTAACAATAATCCTTATTTATACGCTTAACTTATTTACAAGGCATATTCAGTCCTAGGAATTTTGATCATAACAAGGGCACCTACTAGATACCAGGTCAGCACTTTTATTGTCAACATGTTTTCATTTAGTTCCAAGAACTTTAATCTAAACAAGAACACCTGCAAAATTCATTGGTCAGCGAAAAATTATCATGTTTTCAATAGATAGAGTTACATAGAGTCGTTACTTTAGTAAATAAGGTCATTTGAATGTCAAGCAAATTGGTATCATGTTATGAACTGGTGCAGGGTTATTTAAGTTTTGGTTTCTAACAGCGTAAATAAATATGTAAGTAATTAGCGCACTGATCTTGCGATTGAGTTATAAAATGTACTGAAATTGTGTTGTTGTATCAGCCTGCCCATTTGGCACCTTCTGCTATAAAAAAACGTGGATATCACAAATCACAGCAGTTGCATTATATTATATAAGCGTCACTACTGAAGTATTTTATATTTAGAGAAACATATTATATTGTTGATGTACATAAACCTTTATTTACTGAATTAACTCAGTTCAGTTTATACTGTAATACAACCAAATAAAATGTTGAAGCCCATGTAGATTTAGTTACTATTACATTGTTAAGTTACTATTATACAGTCCAACATGATTGACGATTCATTGCCGAAAGCATTCCGATGTCGATTTGTAATCCTGCCCTTTAAGGATCAATCATGTATCAAGTTTGTGCCGGCTGGGTGGTTCGGCTAAATAAAATATTTATTCAACGGCCACACAATGGCACCGTATTTCAATGACGAACATGCCCGAACGGTCAGCCTTCGGTGCCAGAGGCGGTCGTGCGCGCTGCACCCTTCTGAAAACACACAATGTTTTAATACAATGCACACGCCATTACCGATTTTTACGGCGTATTTAAAAAAGTAATTTGAATAATTTATTAACTCAAGCGTAACCTGCAGCGTTTTGAAAACGATTTCTGTATTTAAAACACAATTTCTCATTTATAACACAAGCTATGTTAAATCCTGATGCAGATTTCGATTATTATTAAAAGCACACAATTGTAAAGGATATATATTAAAATAATATATTTGCTCGATAGATAATATTTTTTTTAACTGCCTCGGTGGCGCAGTTGTATTACAAACGCGGTACGACTCCTGTGGTGTTGGGTCCTTGGGTTCGATCTCCGGGTCGGGTAAAAATAATATTGGGGTTTTCTATCAATTCGTAGTCTGAAATTTTGTCCGGTTTAGTGATAGGCTCGCCCCTTATCACATAATGGGACGGAAACATGCTCAGCGAAATGTGGGTGGGTACACCTCTGCTTATCCTTCGGGGGTTATAGGCGTGCGTATCTATAATAGTTATATAAATATTACAGGCAACCTTAGTCTTTTATTTTAATTCTAATTACTATCAGCATCTACGCTATTGTAATCACAGAAGTAGCGTAATTGTAGATATGCTTCCAGTATAATATGGCTAGCTTGCCGCACTCTTAATGGGTAGGCCGATTAAACCATCCAATACTTACACCAAGGGTGCTATAAAGGTTATTACAGACTGGGCGGAAAACTTCGCGCGCAATAACGCCAACGAGACCAAAACTTAGACTTTACGCAATTTTAGTAGAACTGAACATATCATGGTTGATATAATTTGCGCGACATCCACTACTAGAATTAACGCTTATATGCTAATTTAAATTCTGCTTGAGTTGAAGTCGAAATGAACGAGGGATTTTGAGTATCTACTCAGTTTGATGGCGGTTTAATGCACCTGAATATTCACCTTCATCAAAAACCTGTCATATGATTCGCCCACGGTTCAGGATCCAGTGTATATAAATACTTTATCAGCAGAGATGGCAATAGCAACCAAAAAGAATAAGCAATTTGTTGATCCGCTACAGGCCTGAATGTCAGCTTAGTGTCACCATTTTCAACCATCTTTTAATTTTATCTTATGGCTTTCCGGCTGCTGACGGACCACTCGACTGCTATCAAGGATTAAAGGTATTCAATTAATGTTTTTTTACAAATTTGTATAAAGGTCTTCGTGGCAAATTAATACATTGATTTAATTTGCCTTCGTTTGTTTCGATCGTTCGTTTTTTATCTTACTGGTTATTATTATGCATACAAACAAAAATAATTTCGACGAATCACACTTTTAAAGAAACTCATAGGCCATTAAAATTGTCCCTAACCCGTATGCGATATTTGACAAGAAAATAAATGTACCTGATGCTCCATACGGTAATAAAAAGGAGAAAATAATTTCATGCTTTTGAGTTAACAATATCACGTATTTGGTAAGCACTTACACAACACCTCCATAAACATGCCTTTATTTTTAATCGACAAAAATAACAGAAGATTCTGAATTCAATACGTATGTTTGTTTTTTTACGTTTCGTATAACTAAATTATTTATATTATTAGGTGTTTATTATGGAGAAAGAATTAGTATATGATTCAAATTTATATACCCAAAAAAATAATTCCACTTTTTTTCACACATTTTACATCATTATTTCTTATGTTATCATAAAATAAAATCTAATTAACGCGACTTTCGACTAGTACTTAGTTTGGTGATCTGCCAATGCAAAGATACATAGTTGTTCTAATGAATGTCACATGGGAACAGACGCCTGCATCGACATTATTAAATACACAGGTGTTAGACTAATGCCTGCCAATGCCCATGTACGACATTATTTAGCCCCAGTTTCTTTTTATCATGGTCGCAAAACCAGTGCATAATTATCTAACGAGACAATGTTTTGCCTCGGACTTGCTGGATTTTAATTAGTAACACTCAACTCTATATCGCTAGACTTAAGGACAAAAATGCTTTATTGTGATCATAAATATAGTAATGATCAGAAACTCGTTTGGTTTAGGTATTAGGAAAAAAGTTAAGACACCTTGTAACGAGTTACGCAAGACTGGCACTGGATAAAAAGTAGTTTTCCTCTCGAGGGATACGGAGTTCGTTACCCCGCAGAGGACCGGAAAGGAAAATGTTATGCATGATCAAGAATTAATTTTAATGTTACAGCGCAGTCAAGCTTAGAACACTGTTTATTAAACAGGAATATACAATTATACCTCGCAATGCATTAATAATTATTGTATGGTCCAAACACACTTGCTTATAGGAATTTATAGATGAAAATGGTAGTATAGTAAATAAATCAAATTCTGTAAAATTCGAACACTACGAACTAGAGTGTTATATACATAAGCTCATGTATTTATATGCGAAGGGGTAGTCATAGGTGTAACTACTATTTCACGTCTCATATATTAAGGTGACAGTCCTAAACAATTGCGAACAAATATATGAATTTCATCTAAGAAGGTTTAAAATGAATAACAAAACGTGGTTACAAAAGGATATCTAATAAACAAAATAAACATATAGAAGTTCCACTGCAACTTTTTAAAACAGGTTTAATATTTATATGGAACTCTCTAATTTGAAAGACAAACCCAAAGCCCAAAATCAAGGTGCAACATTCAGAAAGTTTTTACCACAGTTTTTATACACACCAACCCTTACAAGGATAGCTCCATAAGTTACAAGACTAATAATATGGATCTGTATCGTTTTATCAGCCTAAAGGCAAGCTCCTTCTTCCATCCCTATGCTGAGAAACCGTGATATCCTGGGTTCAAATGCTAGGTTGAGCAATCCTAGCAAGCAATTTGTGTTTGAAATTTCGATTCGTAAAATCACACATGTGTTGCTCGGGATTGGTTTGTGTCCGGTATAACAAAAGGTTCACCCCCTATCACGGCATAGGACGGAAATAAGTTTGACAACCGTGTGTGCATCATTAGTTGTACATCAGTCTGCCTCTCCGGTGATGTAGGCGTGAGCTTATATACGTATGCATACATGTAATGGATATTATGTAACAAAGTTAAAATTAACTAGCTATAAATAGTAGTTATATGGCCAAGTTTCTAGATCGATAGAACCCGTAGCTTCATTATCTTCTTTTATCAACTAACTTCTATAAATATTTAATTACCTAGCGACATAAAAACACTATAAATAAAACATTGCATACATTAGGCACTCCACGATATTGTTAATAGACATTTCTCATAGTTTTTATGGCTAATGTGGGACTTCCATAAAGGATTTCATTAAAGACAATGTTTTAAAGACAATGTTAGACTTTAATTTCTTTTACTGGGCCTTTTATATGCAAATTGTGAGCAATTTATCAGTGCAGGACGTCGAATGCGCAACCGTATTTACACGTTGGTAATAAATGGAGAATGCCCACTTGCTCTCATCGTCGTAGAGAAGTTTCGATGACTTCCGTCAAATAGTTTTAATGCCATGTACTTTTTACACGTATAATATTTCTAGTCCATCAATCAGGGCTGGTATTAGTTTTATTATAAATATAAAAATAATACCAACGCTATAACATTGCTAATTAATAATAAAAAAGATAAATATATATCTATCCCTACAAGTTTTTTTCAGCTAGATTTTATTGTTATTGACGATAATGGTAATGTCCCTATGAGAATCACGCGTGAGTCTGTATGGCTCTCCGGTGACCGTCCTGAGCCGTGGTCCGTACCCCAAAGAGGGTGCCCTCAGCGGTGGTCACCTAGTCAAGGGTTGAGAGCGCCTAAAGCGCTCCCCCGAAAGTCCGGTGAAGCTGTATACAGCCGACTCTCGTCAGGCTTACAGCAAGAGCAGCACAAAAAAAAAAAAAAAAAAAAGAGTCTGTATGTATGTTTTGGTATCAGAAAATGGTTACAAAAACATAAAAATATAGCTATAGTCTGTTTACATGTACTAGGTGGCCTAAAAATAAAATAAACGGCACGCGCCGAAGCTCCCAACCTTTTATGTAGAACGGGTTGGCAGTTTTATCTTCAGAGTATAATTTATACTGAAAAACGAAAGTCAAGTTTAAATCTAACTTTATTCCGCTCTAATACCTCTACTCTACTACTTTAATACATTTACAGCTAAATATATTGAAATTTGTATCTAACTTTGCAAATTGGCATACGTGTATGTAATAGCAATAGAAACATTTTACTTGGAAAATGTTTTACAAATTACATTTATAAAATAATTCAATACGACACATGTCCTCGATTTATAAATCCGCAGCTTTTGTTAATAAATTTATTCATCGCCAAATAAATTTACGGCCGCTTTCTGAAAAGCTGATCAATATAAACATTAACTAATCATCTGTCAAATGTTATGGTCTAAGATCCCGGGTAACATCGACCTTCACCCATCTGTTTACTGAATGAAAAATATATTTTAGGGTATAAAATGTGTTGCTGAACACATACCAATAGGGTTGCCTAAAAGAATATGGTCAAAGATATGTTTTTATTAATATTGAAAAAAATATATATAACTTCACCGACTTGCTTACCAAAAAAATTTACCTTCAATGAAACGTATACAATGTATACTATACTACTATACCTGTAAATAAAATGTCCAAAATTCCTGAAACACGTATTTATTTGTTTTACGTCAGTAACCGAAATACAAACTTTTGTTTATGTAACTTTCAAAATGACGGACTTTCATACATATTACCATCCCCTATTTTGACCCCTTTGGGGTGGAATTTTCTAAAATCCTTTCTTAGTGGGTGCTTACATAACAAAATGAATATACAGTCCAAATTTCATGCTTGTAGCCTTGATAGTTTGCGCTCGGCCATGATGAATCAGTCAGTCAGTCAGGACATGTTATTTTATAAGTATAGATATTATTTCGAAAAATCAGGTCTACAACCCACTCTTCTCTCCTTCCACCTGCCCGTAACCCACTTGCAGTGGGGCGGCACAACATGTGTTATACACATTTTACAAAAAGACTTGGCTTGTAATTTACACCTCACTAAATAATATTAATATGTTCGCAATTAAAATTAAAAATTTATATTCATACAAGTACCTCTGTCCATTCGCGCCGCGAAAATTATGACCATTGAAAACAATTATATTTTTAATATGATCTGCGAAGATGCCGCCGAGATGAGTAATTGACTATTATGTCACTTAAATCATATTCGGAGGCTCTCCGACGTTGCTTTGTCGTAATTTATTGGATTTTACAGATTACAACGAAGATATAAGGGCTTATGTTTTCATATGCAAGATGAAGGTAATAAATTATGCATAGAACAGCGTTTTACTTTTTTCATTTTTATATGTGTAATTATTTTGCACCTCCTAATTAATTCCGACGTTTCATTTGTTGTTTTCAATAAAGGAACGCAGGCATTTCGCACCAAGTTTTTGTAAGACCTATGTCGTACGAAAGCTTCTGTCGTACAATTTATTTCATCCTATAGCAGCTAGGTTCAAATCGAGCGCGAAAACAGTGTTTTGCTACTATAATAAATATTCATCTGTTTAAAAAAATCATCAGAATTAACACCAGACTATGTATTCCCTACTGGACATAAGTCGCATACACAAAGGCTATCTTGCAATACATTTCTTATAACATTAAGCAGCTGTAATTCCAATACAAAATTAAGGACGAGAATTATGCATGCTTACTTGTTACGATCAACAAGTTTGTTTAGATCGTGTTTTCCTTAGACGTCCGTGAGATTGAGTATCAGAGAAACATCTATTCAACAAACATGTACATCACCTGTTATTCCCACGGCTATTTCAATTTGTAATACCGCTTCAATCGTTGAAACACATACAAGTTGCTCGCTGTGGGGACTCCGATTATAATACGTTATATTGTATTATTTATTGGACTATTATGCAGAACAAGGCATTACATGATGGTTATTTCCGGTGCAGTATAAAACATTACGGCCAGTTTTGTTTAAAGATTACGGTAATATCTCTCTACATGCTTTTAACCTCATTGTTATTTGTTTTGTACTAACTAGAATGAGAAGGTCGCTCGCACTATGGTTAGCGCCAATAACACACAACACCACGTATAATTATTAGTTTTAAAGAACGAACCCAGACGGACTTTCCCAGACGAGGGATCTTGTAAAAACATTGCAAAACGTTTTTGTGTTAAGACGCTATCAAAATTTATTTCTTTCCTTTTTACTATATTTCTACGATTACTTCTCTACTCATGTATAATAGATACGTATGGATCAATATCGGTAATTCAAAACAATTACAAACTTGTGAATTAAAGCGCGACGATTAGAAAAAAATCATTATACCAAGAAGTGAATCTACATTATACTGATTATAAGGAATTATGAATAGATTTCTCATATCTCATTTCTCGTTTCACGCTCATTTCCTTATGACGGAAGCCTCTCCTTACAAGACAGTTACTGCTTCTTAGATTTATGACTTATGGATTTAGCTAACCATAAAACACATCCGATAAAAACGATCATTAAGCGATACTACCACGTGGCTATAAACTGTTTTTATAGTAACTATGAATTAAAGTTAAGCTACAAAATTTTCTAACGAGCAGTTTTTCACGTTTGAGTCATGATTTTTTTGTCAAGGAATTAAAAAGTTTCCGTCCCGAAACCTATACTATAATATTTAGGTAGAACGGAATCAGTACTATAAAATTGAAACAAAACGGATT
The DNA here is from genome assembly GCA_949126905.1 of Amorpha juglandis. Classification (NCBI taxonomy): domain Eukaryota; kingdom Metazoa; phylum Arthropoda; class Insecta; order Lepidoptera; family Sphingidae; genus Amorpha; species Amorpha juglandis. Next base: position 9,180,566 of record OX421379.1, on the reverse strand, counting down.
TTATCGCGGTATGAATGATCTTAGGCAATTTATTTGACAGCTTCTATTAGCGGGTTCACACGGTCCTATTTTGATTGATCAATTGCTAAATCAAATGCGTTTCGAATTGTCTGAACAGACTTTCAATGAATCGATCAACAAAAATCACACAGCTTTTGTTGATTCCAGTCAGATGATCAAGTAAAGGTATATTTTGTGAAATCGCTGTTACTAAAGGCACGCTAGATACTTAGCATGTACACACGTCATTAGAGTGTTTCATTTTAATTGGCAGTTCTATGACAGGATATTCATTTTGATGGATGTATTGAGTAAAGGCTTCGTCAAACAGAAAGCGTACTTAGCGCGCGTCAGAGCGTACGCGACGCTCTGTTAGCGCTGGCGCTCTGTTTGACGGTATATTACTATAATAGTACAACACAACTCGGCGTCATAGCGCGACGTCAGTTTAGCGCTCTGACGCGCGCTAAGTACGCTTTCTGTTTGACGAAGCCTTAATACGACATGGACGTGTTACTAAGAATGGAAGGATACTCAATTAAATTCATCTATTCTTACATTTTTTTACGTGTTACGATAATTAGGATATATAAAACCTCTTTGATTGCAACTAAAGCGATATACGCTAATATAGTTAATCTGAGTGGTAGACCTACGCTGTAGATAGTTTTGTCCACTGCGTCAATGGACCGGCTCGACCGGCTCGTTATCACTGTCTCATAGCAAACTAACGTAAAGTAGCGGCTTGCGGCTGCATTTCGTACGGTGAGTGAGATATCCGGAGGCCCAAATCGCCCTCTCATTTCCAATCCCTTAATTATCCCTTCGTTTTAAAGTCGGCAACACGCCTATGATTCTTCTAGTATTGTGGGCGTACATTGGCGGTGGAGTTTACTTACCATCAGGTGACCCACTTGCTAGTTTACCGGTCTAAGCTATAAAAAAGATTAACAGAAAACGAAATAAACAAACTAAATCATATCATTTAACAAATTAACTTGCAGTGGTAATCGATCATTTAGAGACTTGTTGATATGGATTTTCATAAATCACTTCATAAAACACTTGTGCCTGTTTAGTGTTTTCACTTGGTATTCGTAGAACCTCTTGGATTAGAAAACTATGATGATGAATGCTCGCCCCACTTGATACACCAAATGACTTCTAAATACGTATCGCAGTAGGTATATTTCCTACTATCTGTTGAAGAGCTCATAATTACTCGTGCCATCAGTATGCCTAATGTGAGGATTTCTTGACATTTGATCGCGAGAATGTTAAGGTGGCTGAGATTTATAAAAATTAAATACAGTGACATCTAGAGTCAAGTGTATTTATACAAATCGCAGTCCACGTTCCCGGGATAAAATATGAGGAAGTATGATTAAGTTACTGAACGATGTTTAAGGCGCTTCCGTGAGCAAATGACCTTGCCTGAATCGCGGCATACTAACTCGTGTACTCGGCATGTGAATTTTCGTGCAGAATATGAACGTATTTAGCGAATAATTGATTTAAAAAATCCGGTTTTGGTATTTTCGAAAATTAAAAACGGGCAAAATATTCGTTATTAAATTGCCTATCTAGTGATGTTAATCTTGTATGAAAACAATCTGTACTTTAAAAGGAGACGCACGGAATCTTTGCATTTTTCTCATTTTTATGGTTCATTTATAACGACAATTTAAAAAAATATATCAACATTAACATGAATTTGAATCGAACAAAGTAAAGCTGACAGATTGTAGAAGTATATTGTATATTTTTTAATCAATATTTATTTTAAGTAATGACTAGATAGCCTCTAAAAATCTCGATCGCGCGGCGTTTTGCTGGGGATAGGGCCTTAACTGATTTAATACGACGCGCCACCGAGGCAGCGCTGTTGTAATACTTGGTGGTAGGGTGGCAGGGTTGTACCACATACAAGGTGGTAGGTCCCTCGTATGCGTGAGGTCACCGCTTTGTCTATTTCTGCCGCCAAGCAATAGTGTGTAAGCACTGTTGTGCTTCGGTTTGAAGGACATTGTAGACAGTGAAATTACTGGGCATTATGAGACTTGACATCTTATGTCTCGGGGTGACGAGCGCAGTTCAGTGCCATGCAGTACTTTGTAATTCAAAGTTCTGTGTGGTGTTGCTTCTGCTTATGGGCAGGCGTGGTGCTTACTGATGGTAATATCAGGCGATAACCTTGATAAAAAAAGTAAAAAAAAAACATACACGGTACGACTACTGCGCTGAGGCCTCCGGTTAAGTAAAAGTGTTATTGGGTGTTCCTATCACGAAATGCTCATTATCAGCCTGGAATCTGGAATTATGCCGGGTATTGCGATAGGCTCGCCTTTATCACATCATGAGGCAGAAATAATCTCGGTGAAATGTGGGTGTACACGTTACACTTTTGCCTGCCCCTTCGGGGATTACAGGCGTATTGTTATGTGTATATACGTATGTATGAAGAATGACTTAATTATTTACTAGCTTTTGCTCGCGGCTCCGCCGGCGTGATCTACTGTTTCCGGGATAAAAAGTAGCCTATGTGTTATTCTAATGTATAAGCTATATTATTGTAAAGTTTCATTAAAATCCATTCAGTTAGTTCATTTTTACGTGAAAGAGTAACAAACATCCATCCATACTTACAAACTTTCGCGTTTATATTATTAGTAGGATAGTAGGATCAGTCGCTTCTTAAAATCCCTAGCAAGTGAGTAACGCCACTTTACTGTATAACGAAGATCATTAAAACGTGCTAAAAGTTTCACGCCTTGTTGACCGAGCGAAGACAGTTGACAGTAATTGTAGCGTGCGAGTAACCCACAAACAAACAATACGTACGAGTTACAAGCGAAAACAGTTAAACTCCCACGTACTACCACACTCCTTATATTTGTTCACAGGGTTACTTATTCCAGTAACGTACTATGCATAAAGTCAAGGCTGAGTTATCACAGTTTATTACCTATTTGAAAATTATTTTAATGGCCATAAAATAGATATAAACTTCTTCCAGACGCTATCAAATGTTATCGCAGTGTCACGTTGAATTTCTAATTTGTAATACTACGTGTTGCTTCATCTTGGGGGACGTAGAAAGTAAATGCCACGTTTCAGCTTCCTTGCCACCTTACTAAGGTTTAACATTTTGATAAGACGAACACCATAATCACAACCTTTCATAGTATTTTATTAAAAGTAAAGCAAAATGTGTATGCCTCGGTTGCGCACTTGTATTGTGTACGCTATACAAGTGCTGTGCTGAAGTCTCGGGTTCGATCCCCGGGTCGGGCAAAGTGTTATAGGGATTTCTATTACGAAATGCCCAGTATCACCCCAGAATCTGGAATCTCGCACCTATTACATCATGGGACAGAAATACGCTCGGCGAAATGTGGGTGTAATGGGTACACTTATGCCTACCCCTTCGAGGGTTACAGGCGTGAGAGCGTATGTATGTATGTAAAGTAAAACCCTCAATTCTTTTTGCTTAGATAATAATAACGAACAAAATGATTTCCCATTCCATAGTTGGAACACTATAGAATAGGAAAACTTTATATTACCTTAGAAGGTCTCTCTGTCCTCATTCTTTACCAACAATCACCAAAACAAAGGCCTATAAATTATCATCACAGTATCACAGATAGCAGTGCCGTCGCAAATTGGTTTATTGAGATTGCAACTGTGATGCGAGCAAAAAAGCATCCCATATCCCGCCTTCGACCTTCGGTTGCAACCTTTTTGTCCCGCCAATGTTTTCAATCCATACACATTATAAAAATGACAGTCTTAAGTACTTACAAAGCTCTCGGGAATTGTGGCGATGTAAAGGTTTTCACGAAGTGTAATGGTCAATATCCATGTAGATACTTCAATCGCATAAAAAAAATACCCTATAGCTCAGGGCTATTACTAGGTATATCACTAGAACAGGGATGGTTAATGAGGTTGAGGTGAGAATACCACAGAATAGATAAAATAAAAATATGACGCGAATAAAAATTTATTGTATTTCAAATACACTCAATAGATAATACACATTTTATCTTATAAAATAAACCAATATCACTGGCTTGTTATTTGATTTGAAGTCGGTAAAAATTGTTATATTCCCGGAGAAATTTGTTTAATGCCGATCGAGCATGTATCCCTACATTAAAGATACTCTTGATCTGATTTAAATCGGACATATATTTTAATAACAATATTTGTTAGTATGCTCGCTTTTCGGAATATAGATATTGCGATAAAATAAAATAGACAGGATTGAATATATTACGATTTCTTAGTAGTGGGTTCCATCATAATCTATTTAAAAAGGCCATACGGTGGAATTACAAATTAATCTTTATTTGTGCTTGTGCCTGGCGTTATCCCGACATAGTGCCAGAGTCCGCCTTCCTGCTAAGATGCCCCCCCTTCGCCTTATCATAAGCATCTTCCGTAGTGGTTTGTATAGATCGTTAACTTGGAATTACGAGCTAATATTATAATCCAAATTAAATAATACAGTTACACAAATCAAATAAATGAAGGTAATTTGAGTAACTTAATTTGAAAAATAAATAGCATCAATTACCTTTATAGCTAGAAAAATTAAATCCCATTTAAAAAAACTTAATTAAATCACTAACTTCACACGTTTTTGAGAATCAGAGGTATCTTACCACATAGGTTTTTTAACGAATTTAATGGTGGTAATTCATTAGTGCCATGAGGAATAACACTAAAATGTGAGTGTGGCCTCACATATCACCGTAATGACCACTCAATACCGCATTGTAGATTCAATTTATATTGACCACAGGGCATTTTCTCTTTCGACTTCGCTACCGCAACGTAACACTGTTCGGTTACTATTTACGAACGCTTTTTCTGTACTTTTAAGAACATAAAATACGTAATGGCGTATGTATGGCATGGTCTTTTTATTTCGTAATGTTTTTATAGTAGCAAATGACAATGCGTTGTTTCTGCCAACTCTTATGAGAAACAGGCATGAGTTTATGTAAGTATGTATGTATGTTTTTGTAGTAAGGTTTTGTCATTTACGTTAGTAAACAAGATTTACGTTGATAAACTACAATTATAAGTTAGCTTTAGTTCAAAAATTAACGAAACATAAATATATAACTTTCTATTTAATAAGTATCGTACAAAAAACTATCGCAAAGTCGCCGGTTGATGTAAAATCAACACATGTCATATTAAAGTGGCTTTCGGTACATTGTACAAATTGAATTCTACGAAGTTTAGTTTATAAAATTCATCTTTTTTACTTAGTTTTTTAAGATTTATGCTACGGATTTATGACACAAAATGCGATGTGAGAAACAAAGAAGAAAATAGGATATAAAAAGTACCACGTATCAAGCCAAGCCGCAAGCAAAATAGACTCATTTAAAATTATCAATATAAATCTCTATTCACAAGTCACAAAACAAACAGCCTTGCTCCGAAGAGAAAAGGGAGTAAAAAGTTTATATAAAAAGAGTGCGTAAATAAATTCAAAGCAACATGTGTGGCTAAAGAACGAGGAGGCTCAGTCTATAGGGCTTCTTCCCAGCCAGAGAATTAGAAGTCGTGAGCCCCTACCACTCTCGGAACACGAGCAAACAATTTACAAGCCACGACAGTCAATTAAATTGATTTTAACACTAAATAAACCCACGACTCCTAGCTCTTTTCTACGTTTATTCACAGCTTGTTTTCTTTCAAACAATGCTCCACTTATAGGTAAGTTTCTGTGGTAGTTTTTTTTCTTTCTTTATTATGTTTATCTTGCAGAGAGTATTACATAATATATCGGGTCTTATTAAGGATACAATGGAAACGTATTAAATGTTGTTCCATGATGATCCAAACGCTTTTATACTACTGTGCAATACCATATGTGCTATAAATGCGCTCAGTTCTAATTAGGTTTGATTGTCGTCCAGAAGCCTATTCCCCAATTTCAATCCATTTCACGTTGATATTAGGACAATATTAAAATTTATTAGTGAATCAAATGCCTAATAATGTAAACGCATTTATGATAAAGCAATAAAGCTGCAACAAAACTTGCCAGCCAATATGCACTCATTTTCATTATACTCAACAATGTAGACATAAACAATGCAGATTTTATCGGCTAATATGAAAGTGACTGTCTGTCCGTACATTGTGGTAAGCCATCATAACACGATAAGCATTTATTAACTGTTATACACCAGACTCTACTCACAGTAAATATAGGCCGTAAAAGATATAACGTGTAAACATAACAAAGTAACACAGTGTTGTGATTAATTATTTATTATTGTTTGTTACTAATTCTCACGTGTTTTTTCCCACAAAGCAGTATCAAAGAATTATTGTTATATTATAATGGTGACTTTTTTCAATTACTCATAAATACTAACAATGTCTTAATTTGCTCTCTTCGCAAAATATTATCTCTTGGATTATAAAATCAACCACCGTATACTCGTCTTATAGTACGAATATATGTATATATATTCGTACTATAATATTCCATTCGTCACAAAGTGAAGTAAAAAAAACAGTCCAAACCAGATTAGACTAAATATTAAACTATAGGTACTTTATTACAAAAGCTTTAGATAAGCTAAAATTTATCAAAACCCATATATGTAAACGGTTAACCTTTACTCGCATTATTTCTCCATCAAGAAGAAAGACGTTGGGTACCATACATAAACTCCTTCGAGATAAAAGAAGCCAGACATCTATATCTGCGTCAATAAATGCATTCGTATAATCATAAAACTCTTATTTTCACACGTTTATTGAAAGCTTATGCTTTTAGCATTAAGTCTGGTTTTATTGCGATTTGCAAGTAACATAAAAGTAACACCCTGATAGCTATTGCCGCTCTAACGTCGATAGCGGGTTCAATACTCGGGCGGGACGCCGCGTGCGACTAACGAACGAGTTACGAGATGGCACGGTTCCGATAACTCCAGTATTTCAATAGCGCATGGCGCATGCAAAACCATATCCTCACTTCGTCCATTCAAATTGTGTCTAATGAAACTGCTTAGAATTTCATTAATTTCTGTTTGTATCTAGTACCTCTCACAATACCAGTTGATTGACGCATTGCTGACTAATTAATGAATTAGTAAAGGGGGATATGGGCCTCCGGTTATCTGACCAAAACGAATCGCAACAGCAAGCTGCTACTTCACATCCGTTTTCTTCCTTTCCTTTAAGGTCGGCATCGCGTCCATGATTCTCAGGGTATTGTGGATGATCATGGGCGGTGGAGATCACTTATCATCAGGTTACCCACTTCCTTGTTTACTGGCTTCTGTTATGAAAAGGCAGCTGCGACTAATACTGTCCCTAGTTTTATTTGGACATTAGCAAATCCTAAAACCAGTTTGTACGGTGGGTTACCGGTACATTTACACTCAGGCTATAGATTATTCTCAGAAACATTCTATTGCGTGATAGGTCGGGGATTAATCGCTATTTACAAATTTAAATATAATGAATTGTATAGGAGAAATCGAAAATTATAGTATGTAAATAAACAGTGGGTGCAGTGGTTGCACCTCTGACTACACCTTCGGGAATACAGGCGTTTGCTTGTGTTATATTACGTCATACGACATTGAACAAAATTTGTTATCGTTAGTATGTAGGCCGTTGATTATTATGGCTAATGTAATCTTTGCCGTTTCTTCGCACACAATATCATTACCATATTCTTAATAAAATGAATGCTTACGGCGAAGCTATATGCTTAAATATACATTTATTGGTGATGTTTTTATGTTAATCGTGTTTCGATATACAAGTAACCAATGCACTTTGTAGTTTATAAAACCATCTGCAATATCGTTGTTGAACGAAAATATTTATCACAATTATCTTTTCTAATACATTTTGCATACGGTACAGTATTTTCTGCGATCACACCTTTCTTATTTGTCGGCATTTAACCAACATAATTCACCCCATGCATGTAAACATCAAGTTGGTCGGTGATCGTGGAATCAATACACAGCATTTCTACAAGAAAAATGAGTTTTTTCAACAGCTACAAGTTACAGCTGGTTGAGTCACATTGAAGACAGTTCTGTCTACAGAATGAATGGCGACTCCACTGGGCTGTGACCAATGTTTCACAGAACACCATTGTGAAGTAATAGTTCGGTGTTGCGTTTCATAAGGTACCTGAATTAAATATTTTGAGGCCGAAAAGTCCCTTAAATATCGCTTCGATCTTATCGATTTAAGATCGGCAATACATCCATGATTCTAGTATTGCGGGGGTTCATGGGCGGTCGACGTCACTTACTATCGGTGACCCTCTTGTTCGCTCGTAGGCTTCAACAATACAGAAACGAAATTAAGTAATTTACTCATCTATACAACTTAATGTAAAAAAATTTAGTTCTCACAGGATATTGCTACTTGTGGGAGGGTCAGACTACTTACACAGGAAACAATTTCACGCTTCACTTCAACGCGCTTAAATCTCATTGGCTTTATGATTATTTTTCTCGATCTGTCACGGATTTAATGCATATTCCAAAAAATATTCACAATGTTAACAATATTTTGGACTTGCTTTTATTATCCGCCTGTTTCAAAATTAAAATCAAAGCTTTTATTTTGCTAGTAGACCACAAAGTACTCATATAGACGTTAATAATATACAAATTACAACTTAATGTCTCTGTAGGTGTGAATGTATTTTTCCAAGATAAAATGTATCCGGTCATGGCAAACCTGTGTGCCAAATTTAATCCAAATACCGTTCTGGCTAAAAAAGGCTTTAAGGCTTGATTGACTAATACCCATATTCATAAACTCACAACATCCATACTTGTAAATTCTTAATACCTAATAGTATAGCACTAAATAAGACATGACTCATGAAAACTTTAGCTTCAAATATTTGTAGAGTTTCTAAATCGATTGTATACCTAATTTAATTCCACGCTGGACACTCTTAAATTATGATTTTATTCTATACAACGAAACTTTAACTTATTTTTTCCTTTTCTTTTGTTCTAACTTTCATAATCTACATTTAAGTAATACTAATATATTAATAACTTTCTGCACTCTTTCTCCATATAAACGTTAACCATGCCAAATATCACATTCCGTGCGCTCTATAAGTATAAAGGGTTTACCTACAAAGTATAGATCTTATTTGAATTAAATTATGTAAGGAGAAAACTTGTATCCCTTTTTAAGCATACTGCGAGCTATATACTACAATACATATAAAATATGTGTTACAATTAATACAATAGAATAATAATTAAAATAAGACATTCATTGTTTGCGCTCCTACTGCCAACACATTATAGTCTGCCACGCTAATGACGTATTTGCACACGCCCGCAGCAATAGATCAAAAATATGTATATTTATGATTCTAGAGGTAGGTATAGTCTTTGACAAAAGAACTTCAACTAGGCGACAGTAGTTAAAAATGCTAATACTACGGAATTGTTCCGTCTCCGTGAAGTTTTATGCAAAAACTAGCACACAAGAAATGAAAAGAAAATTTTATTAACTTAATAATCACCGATCTAATTTCACCTAATAAAAAAATAGAAATAGTTCCATTTGTGCAGATTACATAGCAATTAAATTAATAATTACCACTATAAAAGATACGTCTCGGTCCCTGGGTTGATCTTCATTATTTAAAAAAACAATCGTTCGTTCGTAATAAAAACCTGTGTTATTAAAATCCTCGCTTTTTATACACATGGATTATAACAACCCATTTCAAAAACTCCAGTTATTTTGCAGGCATTTAAGACATATTTTTATTAATTTCGTAACAGGCATTCAAGCTTTAAATCAACGTCACTTTTTCGTTCGTTTCGGATAGGAACGCTGCATGTAAGAAGTAAGGATCCTTCCATACTTCGGATTAGAAAACAATGATGTTCTATTTTCTGGAACAACAACAGTCTAATACGTTGTAGTGTGCCGCGAGATTAAGGACTCAGTATTGCCATGCTAGGCAGTACCACCTCGTGAAATTATATCACCACATCGGTTCATATAATGCTAATTGATTAACCTAAATAATCGTTGCTGCGCCTGTATGTTACCATGTAACATCTGAACGACTTGAACGTTTGAAGCCAACGTATATTTGCCATATATTTGTTTTGTTGATGGGTTATAACTATATAACATCACACTACGAATTACAAGAGAGGAGCAGTAAAATGCACGCGAGAGACAGCATAGTTAAATAATGTAATTGAATTTAATTAATTATGAATTTAGTATTAATTGAGGAAATAAGATATTATTTGTACATTATATTAGATATAATATAATGCACAAATATTTAATTGAACAAACTACATAGATATTTGATGTTGTAAAAGGTTATATTTAAGCGCTCCGCTCCGCACAACCGCGTGACAAATTACAGATTCTTCGGAACCGAAAGAAATTGCCTAGATGGTGTCTTTGTCGGTTTCCCTAACAAAACTATTGTATCTATCTGAACATTAGTTGTGAACGTTTGTATGAATAATTTTAAATACCTTTTGAATTGCAAATATCTCAATTATACCTTGTCCTAATGTAAGACTCCTCATACTTTAGATACCTTGTCGTAATAAAATATTTTTCCATATTATACTCACAAAAAAAACATAAAAGGAATTAATCTATTACATCTCAAAATTATATTTATGTTTGTGAATGTAACATAGGCAATGCTTATTCGGAGAATTGAGCGTTTTCATTGGTCATAATTATAAAGAGGACAGTGGCTACACGACATGTCAAATTAATATCTTCAGATGTAATCTAGAGCTATTGAAAAAGCGTTTATACTTTGATGTGTTTATTAAATTGTCGTAAGTAATTTACGGACGACCGCGGAGCCGTGTTTTCTTGGGATACTTGTATGTTTATTTTGTCTTAGTTCTATAAATTACTATAAAGATATTGATGGCTTGTTGATACAAATATTAAATGTTATTTCACAGGGATAAACTACACCAAAATACAAAATTATTATGCCGTCAGTACACATGGAAAAGCACATGTCAAACTGGTACTGGAAGAAACTTACTTTTGCAGCAATTGAGCAGATTAGTTTACCCGATGGTAAACTATCTCCTCCACCCATAACGCGCACCATATCAGAAGAATTATGACTGCGTTGACAACTTAAAAGGAAAGGGATAATTAAGAGAGTAAGAAGGGGAGAGGGATTTGACCCTCTGGATATCTCACTCACCATAAGAAACGCAACATCAATCTGTTACTTAGCGTCTATTGACAGTAAAATAGTGACAAAACACCTTCCAAGGCGGCCCATTTATGTTGAAAATAAAACTGTTTACAGCGTGGCTCTACCAGCTAGAACTTGTGTCTGTTGAACATACTCATTTACTTATAGAAATGCCAAAAGTGTCAGCATATCGACCGTGGTTAAGGCGATTTGCGTCTACCATCCTGATGATTACACTGCATGGCGTGTATAATCAATGTTACGCAATTAAACAAACGGCCAGATGAACGGGTTTACTCAACTTGCCATAAAACTTCTTGTTCCGTGTGTGATTACCGCAATCTGATGTTTATATAAATAACCCGTGTTGAGATGGTGCATTCGCACCGTCACATCAAGAATCGAGAGTAAAAACTAGTATAGGAAACTAGATTTTCACGTCCGCGAGCGTTTAGAACGTTTAGCTGCAAGGGACGCATTGTTGATATGCTATCAGCTGATCCGGCGCAGTCCGGCATGGTAGCGCGCTCGGAGCGCATGCGCGCACCACATCACAACGCCATGTTAAGACGTCGCGACACCGACACTAAATTATAGCTAAAATTATATTTTTTATATATAAAACAAAATATTAATAACAATAATGATATAAATAGCCATTATGGGAAGAATGGCGAGGAAGTTTATACGTGTGACGAAGTTCTTGCTCGCAGGTGTCACAGTCTTCTGCGTTAGTTGGATCGCATCTGTGAACGAATGGCATGCGAGTATGCGTTTTAGTGACAAACATACGGAAATGATGAAGGGATTGTCCACGATGAGGACTATTGTAGCGTACTCTGAGGGCAAACAAGCTGAAATGGATCGCCCTTCACCTGTCTCTTGCGACCGACTTCCAGATTATCCGGAAATACCTTATATCGTTAGTATCACTTTCTACATATTTTTAGTTAAAAACATTTATTTTTTCAAGATTACAAAAAAACACTACAGAGAAAAAACACTATTACTAAAATAAGAAAAATATTTAAAGCTTTAGTGGTAAGTACCACATCGAAATCTATGAGGTGATAAAGATTCAATACCTAATAATAAACCTCATAAATGATGCTATTATAAACACTACTTATTACGTGTCATAATGAATTCAAAATGATAGACCAGGAGCCCAATATAAAAATATTATTCACTAATTATTACTATGCAATAATAAACGTCGCTCTAATTCGTGCTCTCAAAATCACTGCTTAACCCCTCAGGAACACCAGTGTGATATCAATTAAATCTCAAAATGCACATGTCATGATAACACTGTCGTTTTCATTTATAATTTACATAATCCACAAATTACAATGTAACTTTTAAATAAGCTTGCCTTATGTACAATCATTTGCATTCATATTAGACGTTGTTTAGGTGTTAAGTAATTATGATATAATGCAATAAAATTTTTGTTTATATGAAACAATGACTGTTTAACATACAAATTGTTATTCGTAGCAGCGTGGTTGATACCATCAGCCGTTACTAGAAATGTAAATGAAGCCGCTTCCTGGCAGATTGTACGAACAGATGGACAAAGTTATGGTGCGATAATAGATAACGAGATATTAATATTGATCTGGGAAGGGACTATTACAGAACATCTCAGCGCTGTATTGTATTAATTAACCGTGATTCTCATAGAACATGAATGAAACGTGCGATAAGTAAAGATCTTGATTAAACAAGTACTTACATTGAAGATGTGTTTTTTGTTTTGTATTTATTTAATGTAATAATCTAATTACAGTGTAATCACATTTTTTAAGTTGTTGCTGTGACAAAAGTAATATGACAGCCTTCGCGGCGCAGCGGGCGAATAGCCGGCTACGAAACGAGAGGCCATGGGTTCGATTCCCGTAACCAGACAAATCTTTGTGTGATCGAATATTGGTTTCGAGTCTAGGTGTGGGACCGCAAGTCCCTCTTAGTTCCTGATACCCACGATAAAGGTTTAACATAGTGTGGGGTCAGGGATATGTGTGTGCTGTTGGGTGTATAAAACAATATGAATAAATTTATATAATATTTACCTCCCATGCCGGCATATGTAAATAATCTAGACAAGAATGGCGCAAGAAAATATGAACTATTGTCGTTTCTACTTAGTATGCGCCATTGCATCCTACTAACGTGTGTCTGGAACTGCCTCTATTTCTGAAAGCACCGAGAAAACGTATCAAGTACAATCAAGAGGTTAACAAACTAATAAGTGCCTACGTCTGTTGCAATGTCAAGAAACACTGAGTTTAAAGTGGAAGCGCCACACTATAGAGAATTTTAACAACCTATAACATGAATGGACCAAATATGCCATGAGAACACCGACGTGAAGTGATAGTTTGCTGTTGCCTTGCGTACGGTGTGTGAGATTTTCGGAGGCCCAAATCAAATACCTATAATTTTCCTTTAAGATCAGCATCGCATCAGTGATTCTTCTGGTATTATCGATGTTCATAAGCGGTGGAGATGACTCGCCATCAGGTGACCCACTTACACGTTATGCTCTGTTTTAAGGTCTTGTCTTAAAATCTTTTAAACGTATGACAAACGTAAGTCCTATCGCGGGAATCGAATTCAACGGCAACTCTGACTCACATCTTTAGAGGTCAAACGTACAGTATTAGTATTCCACGGGCACAGCGCACGCCCTGTACATATTTTTATTTCATTTATCATAACTTAAAAAAAAACACACATTCGAATCCGTGATTTAAGTTTTTACCAGTTTTCTGTTAAGCCATGCTGAATATATCATAGCTGACCAAAAACTATTTTTTCACACATAATACACTAGGATCGTAGAAAGTGGAAATCTTTTGTCTCTGCCTACCCCTATGGGACACAAATGTGAGTCTATTTACTTACATACAGTAAATATAAATAATTTATGAAATGTTATATTTTTAGTTCATTATTAAAGATACAACCAAAACCAAAAAACCAGATCAACAAAAATACGAAATTAAAAAATGTACCACTAACCGTGATCATACCATTACAACAAAACCACATTAATTCAAACCGCAGAAAAGAAGACACAACCGCGAGTTCTATAATCGTATCAGCTAATTCTTTATTTCTCATTTATTTATACTAAAGTATAATATGAGTAGGAAAGTAGGTTGTAACAAGTCAGGTTAAACAAAACTTAAAAAGAAAATAAGTTGTTTTTACTATGGCTATGGCATGAAAATTCCTATAGAATATAACAATCGCATCTCCTCCTTTTTTAAAGTCGGTTAATAATAATACGTCATTCACGAGTTTTCTTTACTCTACGCTGCCTTTAAGATCTAGTTTCACGCATTTAGTTTTAGTAATTAATTATCATGTTAAAAAAAAAAGTCAGAAAAAATATTCTTACTGTACATTACTGTAATTCTTGTCACATTACTTACTTACCGACTGCACTGTACTTAACATCAGGTCTAGTGTCACTCAATTTGTTATGTCAGGATAATAAAACATGCGAATTTATATAATGTTGTTCATGACATAAATAAAAAATATGTACTGCTTATACAATTCAGTTCGTTGACTTTAATGACCATCGTAATAGCTGAATTTCAAAAATCGAGCCCTATTATGTAATTTATGATAATGCTGTTTTTTTATACTCTCATATCTCCTATGAATTAATTGAGAAGTGGAAAAAAACGAAACTTAGATAAGCAGACAGATAAACCAACATAACTTTAATTTCCTTAAAAGGTATTATTTCATTCATTCTTCATAAAATAATACTTTATACTTAACTTTAGGCTACATGGA
Source organism: Amorpha juglandis (assembly GCA_949126905.1). Taxonomy (NCBI): domain Eukaryota; kingdom Metazoa; phylum Arthropoda; class Insecta; order Lepidoptera; family Sphingidae; genus Amorpha; species Amorpha juglandis. Next base: position 9,165,508 of record OX421379.1, on the reverse strand, counting down.
AATTGATATCTCTTTGTAATAAGTTCGATCTTACTTGTTTACTTTAACACCTTGTTTTCTATATTATACCGTACACCCCATTTTTTCCGTAATACTCTCCAACATAGAATGTTTGGTAACTATACCACCATCGTATACTACACAAAATTTATAATTTACAACTCTACGTTGTCCCTTTAAAAAATCTTACTTATCTTTACTTAAATGCAATTATTTTCTAACTTGCCTCCACGAATAGATTTAAAGGCTATCATCAATCTAATATACGTAAAATATACTAGTAAAATCTGGATGCGCCACAATGTAGTTTCTACATAAACATAATTTGTCATTGATATAAATCGTTGTGATGCAAGACGCTCCAGGGACGAGTCTAAACCAGAATCCATTTGTGCTTAGTCCTCGAATAGTTTTACTTAAGCTCGTTTTGTAACTATAATGTTGATAATCTATTCTGATGTTGGTCACGAATGGAAAATAAATCGAAATCAATATCGTCGACTGGTTGGTCTAATAGCATACCGCCACCGATCCTCGCGGCTCCAGTCTCGACACTGTGGTATTCTATTGAATACTTTAACATAGATTATGGATACTGCACTAATCGGTATGTGGACATTATTTATTTCTAGAGCACACATTTTATAATAAATTTAATGTCGGTTTAATTAGTGACGACTTTAATTTTAGGACTACATTGCTGTATTACATATACTAAATTCAATGCAAATCATTTTCTTCTCGGAGGTAATAGAACAAGTAAACAGGGTACTCGATATAAACTTTGAAGTAAGATAACAATAGGTATGTTTCTTTGTAGTACTTTAGCGTAAGATGTTTTTACGTGACTTTAGGTGCCTAGATCCTAGGTGGTACATCTCTCCCACCGATTACAGTTGCGACAACTTAGCAGCTTATTATGACGTCACATATTAGTTTAACACAAGAACGCCTTTAAATTAACTAAAATCTTTCGACTGTCTTCTGCATGTTCTAATAACTGACCGGATATATTCGCCTACGTTTATAAATAGAAACTGCAGTTTCCGGTAAATTGCTTCGGGTCGCTTGTATGAGTACGTAATCTGTGGCTTAGTATAAACCGTTTGTAAATATAAAAATTACAGTAGGTACTAGAGTTTTATGCACTTCGCGAAACTTGTTTTTTTGCGATTTAGTACGAATATAGGAACAATGACCGGAATAAAAACAAGTTCATAATACTAATGATATAATTGCTTCATATTGAATCATCAACGCCCTTCGTGTTTTACATAATAAACCCTAACATACATTATGGTAAATAGAGGCGCGTGTACTCCGTACAGAACATTTTTAAAATTTTAATTAAGCTGATCATGGCTGTACATTGCCATACTATTATAATTATATTATTATATCTTACCATATCTCGGCACTATAGAGTCCCGGACCTTTGGTAGGCGTGCGTGGGGCCGAAGCCAACACGTAGAGGCCCGTTAGATATTGTGTTAGATGTTAGATGTGACATCGCCCGACGGTTTTCCCTGTATACAAGGGTACCCAAGGACGGCCCCTGGTCGGTGTAGGACTATTGTAGTGGGTGAAGTCTGTTTTCTGCGAGACTCCATACTTGAGCCAACGCTTACAGGATTATTAAATTTTAATGGAAGTGACCATTAGGTCACTTATAATCAATATAATCGTAATAATCCACGTATCGTAATAATCCACGATTAAATTATGTTTATTTCTCTGTTAGATACGTAAAGGAGAAGCATAAATCACAGGTCGTTAGAATGTGCTTTCTCTTTCGTAATTATTTCTAGTTACACATTACAAGAAAGATGCACACATTTCACATTTTAATGTTCAAAACTAGTTACATATGGCTTTAATTGTACTTAATGAGTTTTGTTTCATACAGCGCCTCTGAGTCTATTATTTTTATCGAAGGGCCCATCTGTTGTTGAAATACGTCGTAGACACTTAATGAAATGAGAATAAATGTTTTAAGTTGTTGTGCTTAGGGTAATCTAATGTACTGACTACTGATAATGTTACGGTGCAAGTAATTATGATTGGAGAACAAGTTCGGACATTACGCTTGTGTCATTTCGCGGTCGCCGCATGTGCATTAAGTCTCAAAGAACCGGTAAAAATAATTAACTTAGTATCAATATTGGTTTTTACGTACAGTTATCGGTGGGAATTATTAAAGAAGTAATATAGTTATTAAGGTTTAACAAGATTATGTTATAAACTCTTTCCAAAAAAGTGCACCATCGGTTAATTGGATTAATATAAGTAGCGTATAGCCTCAGGACCATGTAAATTAATGAGCAGTGAATACTTTCTGCCAATTTCGTCTTTAATTTCAATTTAATCTTTACATAATATAAAATGAAGTCGCTTCCGCTATCTGTTCGCTTAGATCTTTTAAACTATTCGATGGATTTTAATGCAGTTTTCAGAAATAGATTGATTCATGAGGAAGGTTTATATGTATAATACACACATACTATAGCACAGTAAAGGCCGAAAATTTAAATATTTGTAATGTGATGTCGTAACAAACATATTTTTAACCGTGCGAAGCCGCCGCGGGTCGCTAGACTGTGATATTATTTTTCTTTAAAAAAGAGGTAGAGCTTGGCAAGTGTGTTCTTATACGACTTATATACCCTATTTTGGCTGTTAAGGTGCGCTAGAAATATCTAGATGCTAAGTCTGACGACTTTGTGCTAACGGAGTAATTTAGGGCCATAGGCTGGGCGATGACTGCTTATAATGGCAGCCAGAAGCCTCAACCAATTATCCAGGCTAATTTACACATCTCTTACTACCTTTAGGTTCTTCTTGAGGTTGACACATAAAGATTTGCGATTTCTCATTCTCATTCGACTTAGCATGAAGCGATCATCTGGTGGATCAGAGCACGTTTTTTTTCCAAACCAGGCCACCTACTTACCGACGGAACCAAAACATACAATTTATTTTTAGGCATTGCTATTTTTTAACACAGTCAATATACTTAGCCCAGAATTGATTACATGTTGTAACAGTTGTAGAATAAATTATATGTAAATGTGAATATTATTTAGCCTGTGGGAAATGAGGCCACGTATTCGCGTATCATTATACTTTATTGCTTTACTTATTTTGTTCGTGCTCCATTCACCTATTTTGCTAAATAAAAAGATGGCGCAATACAAAACCTTAACTTGATAGTTAACCACATAATACATTTACACATTTCAAATAATAACGTTATAAAATTGTCCGATTAATTTTATAAAGTACATTTTAATATGCATCGGCTACAACCTAATAGAGATCTGCAAGACTGCAAGGCTCTGCACTATAATATTTTTTGGAAACTATTTCCATTTTAGTGACTACCTCTTTATTATGAATTCGATATCTTTTTATTTCTTTAGAGAATTCTGAATACTGTTTTGTGAAAACCAATTGTTCTTAAATTTCTGTTTATAAGCAACTAGCTTTTGCTCGCGGCTCCGCCTGCGTGATTTTCATACAAACTTTCATCCCCTATTTTATCCCCTTGGGGGTAGACTTTATCAAAATCCCTTCTTACCGGATGCCTACGTCATAACATCTACCTGCATGCCAAATTTCAGCCCGATCCCTCCAGTGGTTTGGGCTGTGCGTTGATAGATCACTATGTCAGTCAGTCACCTTTGAGTTTTATATATTTAGATAGAGGCATAACCTACACTTATACCAAAGTCACGATCACGCGTAACATTCTTACTTTTGGCGATACCGTTTTGGTGACTGATTCATTTCGCGGTATAGTATCGTGCACAAAGGATTGTATCGAAACCTTCAGCCATGATGCACGTGACTTCCAAATTGGTATTGAGTTGTCCCGTTATTGTATCCCACGCAATCCCTTCTACACCATAACACTTTCACGATCGTTCAATTTGTATTTACGTGGAGTCGCATTCGCTAAAATTACTTTGAGGAAAGATAAAACTGAAATAAAATAAATAAATAATAAATACATGTAACAGTCGTGTGGCTGTTAGGACTATGTGGGTGCATAGTCCTAACTCCATCCTAAGATAAGATTTTTGTATCGGAAACATCAGGAACTACATGAAATGTTGGTTCTCACAAAACCAAGTTCCGAAACATATATTTGTCGATCATATAAACATTTATCTCGGTGCAAATCGAACCAACTACGAACCCTTTGCACTACAAAGAGTCGTCCTATAGCAAATACGATCATAACATATAGTGAACTAAAGAATTAGTACCCACCTACTCATTCGTACTAGGATTGTATCACTCATCATACATATTAGGTTATCGCGAGGCTCTTTGTTATTCAGCACACAACAATGAATCATATAACATACTTTTAAAGAATGTACGTAACTGTTAACATATTTTCGCGAAGAGACTCAACAGAATAGTCATAATTCGTGATGTTGCGAATATAGGTCTGAGAACGTGCGGTCACGTACTAACAACAACTTTAAGTGTACATGTACCGGACTGTTTTAAATTGTGTACAAAACGAGCATGATAATATTTCCACAATAAACTTTTTTCATTCAAACTAAAAAGGTATGTACGTGTTACAATCCAATTTTAAAACCTGAGATCATATAGAATGATTACGAACATTAATTTTGTTGGCTATGATTAAACTAATACTAAACGCCGCACTCATAAACGTCAGTTAAGTTTTTTGATGGTAATTAGCCACTTCAAATTCGATTATAAATGTATATTCAAATTTTAATAGACTAGTAATGACTGATTGACAATTAAAGTAGATGTACAAAAATGCAGCAGTAAGAGGATAAAGTAGGTACAAAATAATCTTGCTGTCAATATATTTAGAATACCGTATGTCCTTCCTAAGTTGACCTCTTAATGCCATTTAGTCATTATAAATAAGACTATCTCAGAGGCGTCAATTAACTTTAACAGACAATTACTTATTTCTTCTATTACTAATACTAGCCCTGTATTATACACATTCTACTGCTGAGCACAAGCCTCCTTTACTGAATGAGAAGGGTTAGGCCTTAGTCCACCTCGCTGGCCTAGTGCGGGTTGGCAGACTTCACATATCTTCGAAATTCATGTGGAGAAATTTTCAGATATGAAGGTTTCCTCACGATGTTTCCTTCACCGTTAAAGCAAGACACATAACTTAGAAAAGTCAAAGGTGCATGCTCTTGCGGCTGGTTTCAAACCTGCGACGTTCGTCTCGACTGTTCATACCACTCCCTTCTGAGCTATCGCTGCTATATGTACTTATTTCTAAAATACCTACATTATTTCCACTTAAAACATTTTAGTTTTACAGCGCACAGTGATAATCTCAATTGACGTCGCTGAAAAGTGATTTAATTCTATGAAATCACTAATTGTCAATTAAAGTCTATTGTCTCTGTGATCATCCATGTGATCTTTATTTTATTCATAAATGCCAAGAAAAACTATTATGACAACCCAAATTTAACTAATTACCTAAATAGAGATTGATATTGTCCCATCAATTTATTATGGTGATTGGTGTAAACACAAGTTTAGAATGAAAATTACTTCAGTGGAGACTCCTTTAGCGACATTTTAAAGATCTGATAAGTAGTTAATAATCTCTCAGTACTTCCAATTAGCATCTACTTTATCTTAAATGAAAAATAATACAAAACTTTAATTACAACGCTTACATAGTATAGTTACTCATTACCCACTGAGCCTTAAAGAAATCTATTTTGATGTAGTCTGCCATTAATTAAAATTACCATATAAGTATTTATGTGCCCTTTACGGTTCTTCAGACAGGGTGCAATAATTCCTTTTCTGGTACAAGCAAATGCACGAAGTTTCAACCTACACGACTACCGCTATTTTGAGAAAAAGAACTAAAAAAGTAGTTTCTATGTAAATAGTAATAAAGCATATTATATATTAATTAGTATACATCGACTGCTGCTGGCTAAGCTATTGCAGTAATTAAAGTACAATTAGTGGAATAAAAGAACAATTATCGCAGGTTCAATCAATTTATGTGCATAAAATATAAACGTTTTATACCAGGTAGGTAATGTAATTTAAATATTAAAACCAAGTAATTTTGTTACTATGAAAATAGCCCTAATAACTCTTTTCTGCTTTACGGTCGACTGGGCTGCTATCAAACTTCTTTTTTTATTGATATTAAAAAACGTAGAACTACGTATATAATTGTTTATATTTAAATCCTAATTTAAATGGTTAAGTACGTACTGTCAAACAATAAAGAAAAACTTAAATACCGACTAAAAAAAACTCTGAAAGTCAAAAATAACAATTTCACGTCTCTTTGGAGTCGATACCTGTGTCGCTGCAGGTCACCTGAAATTGCTAAATTCTGAGCTGTTGTCCGCTGAGGAGTTTTATTTTTTACTCCATACTCGATCATCATATCTTAACCAAAGATATAAGGGACCACATCGCAGCTAAACCCTATCGAATGAAAATTTGTCCATCAAAATCGGACCACAACTGGAGGAGAAATCGATGTACATACATAAAAAAGCAAAATAATCATTAATTTTTCCATCATCAGCTCAGCAACACGAGATGATAAGTACCAGACGGAAATATTTGAATACTTTTATATATAATGGATGCCCTAGGTTTTTCTGGGATCCCACCACCTGGGAAGTATTCCCTTTTTAACAAAAAAATAATTTTTCAAATCGGTCCAGGCGTCTTCGAGTAATCGAGGAAGATAAGATAAGAAAAAGATTCCGACGAATTAAGAACCTCCTCTTTTTTTGTAGTTGATTAAAAAATCTTTGCGTACACAAGAGTCCGATTGTTTTAAATTGATTTGAGCTTTGACTAATAAATAGCTTGTATGCGTGCATGTGACGTAACCATTTTTTATATCCGGAATGGAGTCTGGTTTCCAAGAGATAGTATCAATACAACTGCAGCGAAGTAGCGTAAACCTATAAAATAAATTACACACGTTTTATACAGCAACCCAGTATAATCAATAACAAAGGGAGGCATATAAAATAATAACAAATAACACTTTGAGAGAACCTCATAAAAGTTTATGAAACAGTAATTAATATGTAGTACTAATAAATAGAATTGCATTTTACCTAAATTAAACATTGTTTCGTTCGAAAATCCGAAACAGAAGCTTAGATAAATTTTATTATTTATTTAAACACAAAACAGGTTACAATCAGAATATAAAACACAGTATTTACCAAAAAGTTGTTTGTACATAATTGTAACCCAAAACATGTGTTTCAAGAATTACCATGAGGTGTTTTAATATGGAAAGAAATATATATAAAGCAAATAAAATATGTAAATTATAAGTAATAATTTTATTTTATAATAACGGACTACTTACTTGCATTGCATATAGTACAATGTACATACCATATTTATAGCATAAATAAAAATTCCATTGAATCAGAATAAGTAGGTTAAACTAGTTTAGAACTGTAAAGAGACATTTCAGACCTGTTATTCTTTTTCCATGTTGAGTCCAGGCTTAAAAATACAGTAAATAATATTTTCCAGATCTCGGAATTTCTTACATTCGCCATTTTTAAAAAATATTTATTACACAGATACAGCGCATCAAGATTATGATAACAATCTTTATCATTTGCAGATTTTAAGCTAAGGTCAAAACCAATGTTTATTTTGTAACGGTACCTAACTGTTGTGGGAAAAGGAATGCTTCGTAGTATTGTATTCGCATTTCCAGCAGATTTAATCTAGGTCAATAAGTAAGCGAAATGTACCTCCTGATGCGATAAGTTCATTCAATAAAGATTTTCCCGATATCATACTCGATGATTTTAGTTTTATTTTTTGATATTTTATAAGCCCATTTGTAAATCCTACATGATGACAAAAGAAATCCACCCATTTTTTATCAATTCTTTAGTGCTGCTAGTGCCTACCCATCTAGTAAGTTTTAAGGCCTGTATCACAATGTTCGTTTAAATAGCCACAGTCAATTTACCGATTTGACAATTATTACGCTTTCATAATTCTGTATATGATGTCTATATTTTATTTGTGTAAGTCTTAGGCTGATTTTAGTCTCACGGTCACCGACAACGCTCATAGCTCAGCGCGCAGTTGGTTAGCGCTGAGGCTCAGCGTGGCTCGTTTTAGTATCGTACTGACCGCCTTACAGTACAGACGACGACCAAAATGCGGAGTAAACAAACCAAGTTGTTGTTTTTCTTCTTCTGAAATATTTTCGAACAATGTGTCCACAATATCTTCCCAGGCTTTGTTTCTTGCATCTTTATTTTTGTAGAGTGGATCGGATGCGGCCCACAATTACTTCTTCAGGCGTATCTCATCGTATAACTAGACTTGTATCCACTTCACGATTCGCCATGACTGTACACGCTGACGACGTCCACTCAGCTCGACACTAGAACGCTCACTGAAAGCAGAGGCGCTCGTGCGATCGTCAGCACGAACAGCTACGCGGGGCCGACGCGCGACGCGTACGGCCGCGTAGCTATCAGCGCTGAACACCATGCGCGCTGATAGCTACGCGTCATTCAAAAACGCTTCCTAGAAGTTCATATATCTCGGCCATCAGCGCCAACGGTGCGCGTGCCGTCAGCGTAAGACTAAAATCAGCCTTATAGGTACAGATACATGATAACCTAGTATGGAGTGAGGAATGTGTATGTGACTGTTGGGTGTATTTATTTATTTAGATAGACCTTGTCAAACAAGTACTTATCTTAAAAATTCACATAGCTATTCATCCATTAGCAATCAAGCTATATGATTCATTATTGGTTTCAGAATCGCACCTGGTCGCCGGGTGTTAAGAAACAGTCATCCTGGCAACCGGTAGCTGGTACGCAGGTGTCATTATACGCTGCGTATTACGACGAGCGTACAACACAACACTACGTTAGGATACTAGCTTCCTTTCATGGCGAGTATTATTGATCGATCATGAATCAGTTGCACGTGATTAGTAGACACCTAAGTTTGTTTTAATTAGCCAGAACGATGAAATGAGCAGGCCGCTCGCGTGATGGTAAGCGTAACGCCTGTCGAAAACAGACGAAAACCCAACAGAACTCGATATTACAAAGTACTGCATGGCACTGAACTGCGCTTGTCACCCCGAGACAAGATGTTAAAACTCATAATGTCCACTAGTTTCACTGACTTCGAAGTTCGTTAAACCGAAACTCAACAGAGCTTACTTACTGTTGCTTGACGGCAGAAATAAACAAAGCGGTGGTACCAACCCAGACCGTCTCTTGCATACGAGGGACCTACCACCTAGTGTTAACTTTAGGCAATTGTTTAAATATTCAATTTTAGAAAAGATTACCTGATCGGTCTAGTGGCACACCAAACCCAACAACGGAAAGGGTGTGGTCCTGGGTTCGATCCCCAAATCATTTGACTGAGTTATTCGATTCTAAAAACAAAAATGCCCAGAATTGGAATTATGTAACACTATAGGACAGATATAAAATCTGCGGAACATAGCACCATTTGTTTTTTACCCGAGCACGGCAAAGCAGCACTACACCTGATGGTAAACGGAGTGCAGTCCAAAAAACCAACGGCCACCGAGAAAAAATGAGTTAATCGGTAATCACCCGAATCATGCCGGCCTGTATAAATACTTCTTCACACTCCAAAGAGAGAAGAAGTCAATCAAGGAGCCTGCAACAGAATAGGCGAATGACCAATGCAGAGACACGGATACAAGAATCCATAAGTCTTCCGCAATAGACATCTAGGTAGATATATTAATACAATTATGATCAAAAGTGATCACAAATATTCCATTCTTGATTCTTGCTATCATAATTCCGCAACACTTCCAATTAGTGTGCGCGTGCAAAAAGTGTAACAATCACATGCTACAGAGGGGCATCATTATAAGAATCAACCCATTACTTTTTATATTCTCGAAATGCCAACGCAATAATTAACACGATATTATTATTAAGAAAGACATAGTTAGCTGATGACATTTAATTGTAATATCTATGTCCAGTTTAATACTAACATATCAAATGTAGGTGCAGTGAATGGTTTTATTTTATTACTAGAAACGTGAATTATTGCGATGTACTAATGCATAGCCCACCTACCTTTGTACATAATTAATTATAGTAATTTAATCATTTCAAATATTTCTATAAGAGAATTATTATTATTATTTAATTATTATCGTAACAGGTAATAATCTTCGATACTGTAATTAAAGTTTAACAATGACATGATGGATTAACTAAATTCCAATTTAATATAGAATTCAAAAATCATAGGTAAGACTGAAAACGACAAGAATAACACTACGAAATATGCCACAATAAATATAAATATTGCAAAGGTTCATATTATTATAAAATCATACTGCAACATCAAAAGATTTTACAATGTTTTATTTTGCAAGAAATTTAATCAGCAATTAAGTTATGTTTGGATGGAGGGCTGCTCGTAAGTCGCCTCGAGCGCTCCCGTACCGTACCACCCTAAAGTAATTACATACTTTTCAGAACTGTTCAATATTTAACCTACATACATAAAGATATAAACAGCCATATTTAGGAGCCACACTCCTTGAACTTTAAAATCTAGATTGTAAGATAAAACTTTTTATGGTCGAAGTATTTTGTGCAAAATTTTAAGATTACACGAACTCGAACAAAACAAATCTCATTGAAAAAATAACAAGCGTTCGTGTTAACAACGATCTCGTTCAATAAAGCCATCAGGGAAATCTCAAGCGTTGATAATAACCACACCATAATTATTGGAGAACGTAATAGCTGCTCGCCACCACGTATTTTCTCTCTGCCGGGAGTAAAAAAGCTTTTCGCTCACATGATATCGGGTTTTGTTTTGTTTGTTTATTATTGGTAGTAAGTCACGTGGGGGATGTCTCATTAAAATCTGATCGCGTTATCTGTTTACAGTGGAAATTTAAAACACTTAAAATTATTATCGACAAAACATGTGGACAGAACTAACAAAAGCATGAAGGGAAATGTGCGCAGATAGGGACAGTGCAGTGGGGCGAACAAGCAGTGCCGATAAACCCGCACTCATTTGTCACTCGATGCGAGCGTACACGTCGTGTAAATTCCTTCCCGTCCAAGATAAACCCACTCACCTCCTACAATACAGCGAGGAATGAAAGACGAATTAAAACGCTACGCCTTTTCGATACAGTCCCCTTTTAGCGCTTCACTATCTCTTTTATGCCAATAAAATCTACTTGAGATGACAAATAAAATTATCGCTTCCTTATTTGTTCTTTGTAAAACATTTCAATTTATCTTTGGAACTTAATTGATTTAGATTATCGTTGTTTAATTACAATATTGCGTAATAGATTGGCGACCACTAAAAATCAGTACTGTGCTGGGTGGGGTTCGCGCCACATCACAGAAATATGCTGAGTGGTCACCCACCTGTCACGGCCACAACATGCAAATGGGTAATATTTAGTTATTCTAGTTATTTTTCATATTGATTTGTACCTGTTTAAGCAGGTATTTATGTATGTGTGCAGTTGTCTGACAAATATTTTTTTCTTTCTTTCTTAGATGACTTAGTATATGCGTGCAACATCAATTACACGATTGAAATCAGGGTTTAGACTATCTTGTCATCTAACACATTAATTTGCGCGAATTACCTATTCGCGATTACCATTGAACTCTAACCTTGAAAAACAGGCATAACATATTCGATATTACCATATATTCAAAATGTTCGTCAATATTTTTAAGTTATCTGTATTAATTGATTAATTTGCAATCTAGTAACTCTATTTGCGTTCTAAAATTAAATGAGAATTTAAAGGTATTTTTAAAAAACACAAAAACTGTGTGATGGCTTTATTGATGAATGTATTAATCGTTATTTACCTAGTTAAGTATATAGATAGCTATAAGAAATCGTCCCTTGCATAGGTGTTACAGCAATAAATGACGATGACGAATGACGATAGTGACAAGAACATTATTTTTATGTTTAATGATAATATTCTATGACAATTTGTGCCGATCATTGAATATTATGTATCTTGTACAGCATTGTGACTACGCTACACCTGATGGTAAGTGTAGCGCAATCCAAGAATAGTGTCGACCAACGATAAACAATGTGTCCATCGTAGGTCGGCAAGATCATGCCGGCCTGCCAAAGGGCCAAGGGGGAGGGGAAGGAAAAGGGATGGGAAAAGGGTTAGGATCTGGGGGCAAGCCCCCCTGGGGAGAACCGGAACCGGTATAGTGGGGACGATTGCACAGACGGTTGATCAGCTCACATTTGTAACAAGACGTGTGTTTAGGGTGAAATGGTCCTAAAGCCTTAGTTTAAATTTTTAGTACGGTACCTACACAATTAAGAGTAAAAATAGATAATTGTTATTGGTGATAGTCACCTATTAGTAAGCCACAAAAAATATGAAGAAAGAAAATTTGAATATCCACGAAATTTTATTAGCAAGTAATTCTTATGAAGAAATTAGATCAAGAACTGTCTATACATTATAAAATATTTAGAATATATTAATAATAAAATATAACAATAAAAGCATAACTCTGTTAAAGTTTAGTGTAAGCCTCAAAGTTACATGTTTAAAAGGAAGTAACATCATCCTGCCCTGGAAGGCTGTAATCGAAATACCGTTATAATGACAGTTCCTTGAAAGCACCGCTGTGTCGCGTACCTGAGGAAATGGCTTGTTCAAATTACTATTATGCTAGCTGAGTCAATGCAGTTTCTTTATAATATGAAATATGGTCGTTTCAGTTAAAACGATGCTCGTAAATACCATTATTGTTAGCACTTCCCGACACTTTTGCTCGTACACGAACCATGCTATCTTGTTGTAAATAATGAATAGTTTGGTGTAAAATCGTGCCGGCACCTTCTCTTGCACAATGTACAATACATCCTTCAATAAATATTTCTATATTTGCAGGTCGGAATTACTCTGCAGAGAAAATTCTGTATTGTCAGACTCGTTCAAAGAATCCCTATGAGAATAATGTGGAAGTCGTCGCAGCTAAACCCGTTGAAATTTGGTGGTACGAATGGGACAACAGCTCGGTTGACGTAGACACACCTTTGCTGCTTTCGTGTTCTTTAACGGAATCTTTAAATGGTCCTTCAATCGTTTCCGTTGTTACTGAACCATGTGACAATCCTAAGAACGCTTTCCCATTAGAGCGCGAAGAAAATAAACAAGAACACCGCAACTTTACTGTATGTGTAAAAGATATGAATTTTGATAAGGATATATCACAGAACTTAATTGAATGGGTGGAAATCAATAAAATACTGGGTGTAGATGTAATCGATATGTATGTCGATAAAATAAGTAAGCAAACTGAAAGTGTATTACAGCACTATCGGGATGAAGGCTACGTTAGATTGTTCAATGTTCCTGTTAGTAATAATCCAAGTAGATCTTTATGGCAACGACGAAGAGATCACATCATTACTTACAATGATTGTTTGTACAGGAATATAAAAGAAACTACGTTTGTTGTTCCATTGGATGTCGATGAGGTCGTACTGCCAAAAATCGCATTTACTTGGCCTGAATTGCTACATAGATTAAAAGAGTATGGTTGGAATGCTAAAGAATACTCGGCTATAATGATACAGAATGTATTTTTTTTCGACTTTATGCAGAAAATACGTAATTTTGATAACAATGATACCCATGAAAGAACAAGTCAAATGTACGTTAAACGTGATGATGTCCGAATTGAAGACACAGAAAATATAGATTTAGATAAATTCAATTATATTGTAAATATAACAGAAGAAGACAAAATTTCACTTAACAAATACAAATTAAGATGTGGACAAGACCTCTCAAAGCCTAAAATATCGAGACACGTAGTTAGTTCTGCAGTAATTAGTCCTATAGGATATTATAGCAAGAGTTTCATGACGACTAAGAAAGTGTTGACAGCTTTCAATCATTACCCTCTAGCTAGTCTGGGTACGTCAGGGTTCACTGGATGGTCAGCACCCTTTAGCGAGGTGCAGCTCAATCATTATAAGGTAAAACAAGTTCAAGTTCATTACCAATAGTTTGACATTGTTCTCCATATAAGAATCAAGGAGTAAACATAACACTTCCAGTTAAGATTATTATACATCTTGGCGTGAATACATTTTTAAACTGTCATACTACTGTCATACTGTTGCATGGTACTTTAATATAGCGTATTTAAACATTCATAATTCATTAATGTTTTTTTTTGAAAATGTAATTCATCAATTAAGGATAAATGAAATTCTTTAGGAATCGTGCAACATGACGGTGGTGGTCGAATGCGGTCGGTACGAGCAGCATGGCCGCGTCGACCGCGCTGCGCTGCGCCTGCTCCCCAACCTCACGCGTGCCCTCGCCACAGCCATTTGTACACCAATAAATAATACCTGACTGACATTTATTTTTCATCCATCTTTCTTTCTTTCTGCCTTGCGTTATCCCGGCTTAGTGCCAGGGTCCGCCTTCCTACTCAAACGCTTCCACTTCACCCGATCTTGAGCATCTTCTATAGTGAGACCATTGGCTCTCATGTCTCCCTCCAATACGTCAAGCCAAATATTATATATTTGTATATTTATTTTTCATCCATACTTTCTCAAAATTAAATTATAAATACGAAGGGTGTAGATATTGTTTTTCTGGGGTGTGTAGGCCAGACTTTAAATTAAATAAATAAAGAAAAAATAAACTTGCGACGTCGGAGGATTCTGGAGTAGGCCATCAAGATCTATGGTTGACCATGATCACTCGGCCCACCCGCTTGCTACGCCTAAATGAAATACAGTTTTGCGCACTAGCAAAACGTTTACCTCCATGTAGTACCAAAGCCAAATACAAAACACATTTTGCCACTACAGCTACACCATACAATTTCCTTACACAGAGCAAGCAGCACTTGATATCTGATTGTAAGCCAGAATGTTTGTTCTATACCGGTACATAATGACATAAATCAGTATAACAAAAAGGCATACATTATGCAAAACTGCGATGGGGACTGATAAAAATTTCCATATAAAGAGTTATAAAGTATTATAAATTTTTATATCATCGCATTTCGAGGCGCGTGCTTGAAGTAGATGCAAAAATAAATGATAAATATTTACGAGAAGGCCACAAATGCGTCCATCAATCGAGAATGATAAATGACCATGGTCGAACGGATTGTTGGTGTGTTGATCCAACTGACTACTAACTCTTCGAAGCCACATTGTTGCATTAGTAACAAACTGATCGTAGATATTGCTGTGATATGTTTTTGAAAATACGTTATCTATATATATAAAAATGAATCGCTCCGCGTGTGTCTCGCCAAAACTCGAGACTGGCTGTACCGATTTGGCTAATTCTGATCTTGAAATATTTGTGGAAGTTCAGGGAAGGTTTACCCGGTGAGAAAAATAAATAATAAGTAAAGGAAAATACCAAAAACGACAATTAAATTTTCCAATACAAACCGTTCCTAGGTATAAAAAATTTGATGTGTTTTGTCATTTTAGAAATAAATTGACACTTGGTTGTCAAATATTTATAGGTGCGTTCAGAAATTTGTCTGTTTCATAGCTAATATGGATATATATGGTATGAGGTCCGATCTCTTTGGTCTGTTTTGTTGGAATACAATACAGTTTTGTTTCAGAAATAAAAAAAGTGTAAAAGTATCAGTTGGTTGACGAAAAAAGAAAATAAATAAATAAATTTCAAGACAATTATTAAAGACTATCATCAGTTTGTCAGTGCGCGAGAACTTTATTTACGGTACGGGCTTTGACCGGACTTTTGACCGGACTGGACCGGACTGGACCCGACTGGACCGAACTGGACCGGACTGGACCGTACTTTGACTGGACTGGGCCGGACTGGACCTGCCTGGACCAGACTTTGACCGGACTTTGTTAGGACTTTGACAGGAATTTGACCGGACTTTGACAGCACTTTCACCGGACTTTGACAGTACTTTAACAGGGATTTGACCGGACTTTGACAGGACTTTGACCGGACTGTGACAGGTCTTTAACCGGGCTTTGACCGGACTTCGACCGGACTCTTACCGCCTTTGACTGGACTTTGATAGGACTGACCGGACTTTGACACAACTTTGACCGAACTGTGACCGGACTTTGACCGGATTTTGATAGGACTTTCACCGGACTTTGACAGGTCTTTAACGGGGCTTTGACCATATTTCAACCGGACTTTGATAGGACTTTGACCGGACTTTGACAGGACTTTCACCGGACTTTGACAGGTCCTTAACCGGGCTTTGACCGGACTTTGACCGACTTTGACCGGACTTTGACCGGACTTTGACAGGACTTTCACCGGACTTTGACAGTACATTGACAGGGTTTTGACCGGACTTTGACCGGACTTTGACCGGACTTTGACAGGACTTTGACCGGACTGTGACCGGAATATGACCGGACTGTGACCAGACTTTGACAGGACTTTCACCGGACTTTGACAGGTCTTTAACCGGGCTTTGACCGGACTTCGATCGAACTCTTACCGCCTTTGACTGGACTTTGATAGGACTGACCGGACTTGACTTTGACTGAACTGTGCCCGGACTTTGACCGGATTTTGATAGGACTTTCACCGGACTTTGACAGGTCTTTAACGGGGCTTTGACCGTATTTCAACCGGACTTTGATAGGACTTTGACCGGACTTTGACAGGACTTCCACCGGACTTTGACAGGTCTTTAACCGGGCTTTGACCGGACTTTGATCGGACTTTGACCGACTTTGACCGGACTTTGACCGGACTTTGACAGGACTTTGACAAGACTTTGACCGGACTGTGACCGCGCTGTGACCGGACTTTGATCGGACTTTTGAAGGACTTTGACTGGACTTTGATAGGACTGACCGGACTTGACTTTGACTGAACTGTGACCGGACTTTGACCGGATTTTGATAGGACTTTCACCGGACTTTGACAGGTCTTTAACGGGGCTTTGACCGTATTTCAACCGGACTTTGATAGCACTTTGACCGGACTTTGACAGGACTTTCACCGGACTTTGACAGGTCTTTAACCGGGCTTTGACCGGACTTTGACCGGACTTTGACCGACTTTGACCGGACTTTGACCGGACTTTGACAGGACTTTGACAAGACTTTGACCGGACTGTGACCGTGCTGTGACCGGACTTTGATCGGACTTTTGAAGGACTTTTACAGAACTTTGGCCGGACTGGAGAGCAGTGCAGTGCAGAGCAATCCAATGAAGTGATAACTTCTTATGGGAGGGTAAATCGCTTTGTAACGTAACGCGTTACGGCGCCACTCTGTCTGGCTTCCCTTTCTCTCACGCATACGGCAGCAGTAGGCAGGCTTCTCCTCTCTCACTTTAACCCACATAAGTTTAAGTTATCACTTCTGTCGAGCGTCTCGAGAACCACACTTCTTTTATTTATTTATTTTTTGTCGCGGGGAAAAGCGTTTTGTCGTTACCGTCCCACCGGGGGGAGGTGGAACGGTTAGGTTGGGCTCTACCGGGCTTACGACCCAGCGTTGAGCCACCCGGGAGAGATGGAAAACATCCGGGCGACTGCTGGGCCGAGTCCGTAACACTATGTACACCCTATGCCGGCCAATATCAACTAAAAACCCCGCGGTGGCCATATTCGGCCCGGGTTCCCGAGGCGAGAAGTGCCCCGGCTTCAGCCGGAACCGCCCCTGCGCGGTGCCGCCTTGCGGCCCGTCTCTAAATGTAGGGGGGCTCAGATGCCCCCGCGCACCGAAGGAGAAGACGACCTGCCTTAGGTCGTCGAAGTCAATTAAATGTGCGACGGACTACCTCACATGCAATAGTGCAGTACATTAATTAATATTTTTTTTTATTTACATTAAGTGCATAACTGTGTTGCATTTAATGTAAATAAAACATTTGTATTAAGTTTAGACCACATTTTACACATATATATGTAGGTGATACGAAGTTCACCGGGTCATCTAGTTTAAAATAAATTACGTAGTTCAGTTTTACCGCAAGATTGATGAAACGTGGTAATGAACTGCTTGTATAAATATTTAAATGATCAGGATCATGGGTATGTGTTGATGAAAATGTGTGATATGTATATATTTTTTTCATTAAACATAATATGCAATATTTATGATGAAAATAAGTATTTCTGAACCTATTTCAGATACTAAATACACAGTGATGTTCATGCAAACATTTATTCTTGGCATATGACAGAAGAATAGACAAATAAATAACGTTGTATGGAACCTTTAACAAGAACTGAACTATTTTTAAAGAAAGGACGTTATACCTTTGCCAACGCGTTTACGTGAACGCTGTTAGAATAAAGCAACATGTATGTCTAACACTGTGTGACAAAATAAATTGTAATATTGTCATAATGGTTTATGTGCGCATTATTTTACATCTCTGTACATAAGATACACAATTATAGATGACTTGGTTTTTCTCGCGGCTCCGCTCGCTTCAAGGTCTTTCCTGTCACATTTCCGGGATTATAAAAATCACTCTCCGGCAATACACATTTTCTTATTCACAATTTTAAGTACAGATTCAAAGAGTGCTTTTTATTAGCCTTATGCACGAAACGAGCATGTGGTTTACCTGATGATAAGTGCCACACCTACCCAAAAACAGAAACAACACCACACAGAACTCATAACAAGTCGGAAGTCTTATAATGACCAGTAATTTTACTGGCTTCAATGTCTTTCGAACCATAACACAACTGTGCTTACATACAGCCATTTGGCGGAAATAGACAAAAGTTGTGGTATCAACCCAGACGGTCTCTTGCATACGTGGGACCTACCACCCAGTAAATTAGCGTAGCATAGGAGAAGTTAATGCATTTTGTATACGTATCAGTATTACAGTAATTTACTGCGCTCGCGTGGATACAACAATGATCACGAAAAGTCTGAAAATGGCGTGGGGCATTACATCATATTCGTATTTAGTCACGGCAATTTTGATAATTAAAAATATGTCTTGCATCATTTAACAATCAAACCGAACACGTTCCACTCACGTTAGTTGCACACTTTTTGCTGTAATCAATTTTCTTCCAAACATGACGAATCCTCGTTCCTTTATTAGAATTAAATATAAAACTACTAACATTATTTTCTTTAAGTATTATCATCTAAGAATTGTTCTGTAGGCTGTTTATTTTCTTCATGAGATACTTATATCCTATAAGAACTTGTATCTAGTTGCCTTTACGCGTGGTGTTGCTATTAAATAAGTATTATTTCGCAAAATTTCCAAACCCCAATACCTTGGGGGCTAAATTTTTAGAAACCCCTCCTTAAACGATGGCCACAATAAAAATTCAAATCGCTCCCAAAATGTCAAATTTCTATGAAGGTTTGAAGCTTTGGTTAGGTCATGGATTATGCTATTCATAATTACAGGTTATAATTTAAATCGTATTATTCAGATTGTGTTTCCTATTTTAATTCAATTTGCTTTACCAGCGTATGAACAAAAAACCAGCAAGGTCCCACCGAGATTTGAACTCGGATCGCTGGATTCAAAGTCCAGAGTGCTAACCATTACACCATGGGACCTCTACTTAAGTAAAGCGTATTTGGTACTGTAATCACAGCCTGTTTTGAAAATTACAGGCAGGCAGCCTTTGAAACGACATTCGCGCAAGACCCATCCGTTAAAGTAACACGTCCACGTCTTAAATGATAGTCTTTAGCTCTATTCTGTCGCTTCATTGACAGACCACTTCCAACTTGTGATGTGGGAATCGTTAAAATAACGCACATGACACTTACGTTTTGTTTTATTTTTACGTATTTACAACCTTCAAATACTACGCGATTAGGACGTTTATATAAATTACAGAAAGTTCAAATTTAAGTAATATGTATGTGTATAGGTATGTATGGTATATGTATACATATATATATATATATATATATATATATATATATATATATATACACATTTTATGGGTGGCAGAGCCACTCTGCAGAATGTTTTGTCTACAGCATGAACGGGCCGACTCGACTGGTAGGTTTAGGATGTCTACATTACAATAAGATGCGGTACAGAAACACTCATTTTGAGGTGCATGTAACGACCCTTAAAAACCTTTCTGTTGCACGTTGAATATACTTAAGGGGCATCAGTACATCTAGTAAGAGTACTTTCGATACTCGTCACGTCATATACAAGATGTCTGAAGGTAATACATTTCCAGTACAATCCACTAACTAAAGACGCTGTACAAATCTACGCACATATTCATGAACCCAGATGCCGTGACAGGTACCTATAGAAACGCTCGCACTAGGAGACGGTACTTAGATTATACTGGTCGTGGTTACTTCACATTTCTATTGTACCTACTTATGAGTAGGATGATCACCTTAGTCTCAGGTCACTGGACATAATGCCGTCGTATCTGTCTCTAGGACTGCATTTTACGTATCTAGCGGAATATAACCGCCGACCGTTAAACAAATATGCATCGCACTATTACCATGTTCGCATGCCGATCACACGAGTTCACAACAAAAAGGGGAAAAATATATAATACACGTGAATCGCATTTACAGGAACAGAGAATCGTTACAGTTCTGAGAATATAATCGTTTTTTTTATTTTGTTACGGTGCGAATAAAATAGCATGTTTTATAGATTTTTCATTAACGGCGAGAATATTTATGCCAGAGTTAAACATTGTGTCTGCCTAGATATTTTATAAAATACCTGTTACGTAATCTTGGATTTATGACAATAGCCAAGCCATCACCAGTTGATCTGAGCCTCCCTTCGTGGATTAATCGGCTACTACGAACATTAAATGTTATTTTTTCTGTAATTGACATCGGCAATTCCATGGTATCAAAATAAATTACGTAAAGACCTTCTCTTTAAATATTTTGTATTACACGAACATATATATGTATATTCGTGTGTTGAACCGATTTAGCCCTTTAATTTGTTGAGTTGGAGCTGTAAATAATAAATATGCCTCCTTTTTGTCTAGCATTTCACAAGAAGCGACTGATTCATTGAACTTAATCTGATTTATTTACAAGATCAGATAGCGTTGGTTAGTTTATTGGACATTGTGCGTACGCTTCGATTCGCGATAAGCTGATATGGTGTTCGCCACAGTAATCAATTACTACCGCCTACCTGCGGGCTCCCCATTCAATGGCTTAATATTTTTATTTTATCATTCAGTCGCGAAAATTAAACACTCGTTACATTCCCCAGATTAACGATAAAGCGGCAATTGAATTTAAAAATGGTTTTATGTGTTTAACTTTTTAAGATACACGGTCAAACAATCGGCCAGATAATTAATGATAGCTCCTCGCTTTTGATTAAAGATTAAAACCATCGATCAAGATTGGCAGTTCCAGGTAAATGCGGCTTTTATTGCTACAACTATCGAAAATCACGATGCCAAGAAAAATAATACTGATTTTTTATTCGACAGATATTTCGGCACTTTAACAAGAAGGCTTAAATAAAACAAACGGGTCATAAATTGTAACCGACAATAAGGTAAAAGGCGCCGGTAGTCTCTGAGCTGCATTGTTCAATCTGCCGATATCATCAGTCCACTTACCTCGTGTCCGAAGCCAGTAACTACTTACCCGCACGTCAATTAACGGAGGACAGTATTGCAACTAACTACATATCTTTATATATATAATTCTTCTGTGAGTGTGTATGTTCCTGAACTTCTCTTAAACGACTGGACCGATTTTGATGAAATTTTTTGTGTGTGTTCAAGGGGATCTGAGAATGGTTTAGATTCACAATTTTGTCCGCTGGACAATGTTTTTTTATTAATTTTTAATTTATTAGTAGTTGTTGAGTTGTCGTTGCGAAGCTTGCCGTGATGACGGGTCGTATAGCGTCTAGACTGGACAGGGACAGGACAGGGACAGGACAGTGAGACAGGACAGTGAGACAGGACAGTGAGACAGGAAAGTGAGACAGGAAAGTGAGACAGGAAAGTGAGACAGGACAGTGAGACAGGACAGTGAGACAGGACAGTGAGACAGGACAGTGAGACAGGACAGTGAGACAGGACAGTGAGACAGGACAGTGAGACAGGAAAGTGAGACAGGACAGTGAGACAGGACAGTGAGACAGGACAGTGAGACAGGACAGTGAGAC
The DNA here is from genome assembly GCA_949126905.1 of Amorpha juglandis. Lineage (NCBI taxonomy): Eukaryota > Metazoa > Arthropoda > Insecta > Lepidoptera > Sphingidae > Amorpha > Amorpha juglandis. Next base: position 9,143,283 of record OX421379.1, on the reverse strand, counting down.
AGGACAGTGAGACAGGACAGTGAGACAGGACAGTGAGACAGGACAGTGAGACAGGACAGTGAGAGGACAGTGAGACAGGACAGTGAGACCGGACAGTGAGACAGGACAGTGAGACAGGACAGTGAGACAGGACATTGAGACAGGACAGTGAGACAGGACAGTGAGACAGGCCAGTGAGACAGGATAGTGAGACAGGACAGTGAGACAGGACAGTGAGACAGGACAGTGAGACAGGACAGAGAGACAGGACAGAGAGACATGACAGAGAGACAGGACAGTGAGACAGGACAGTGAGACAGGACAGTGAGACAGGACAGTGAGACAGGACAGTGAGACAGGACAGTGAGACAGGACAGTGAGACAGGACAGTGAGACAGGACAGTGAGACAGGACAGTGAAACAGGACAGAGAGACATGACAGAGAGACAGGACAGTGAGACAGGGCAGTGAGACAGGACAGTGAGACAGGACAGTGAGACAGGACAGTGAGACAGGACAGTGAGACAGGACAGTGAGACAGGACAGTGAGACCGGACAGTGAGACAGGACAGGACAGGGACAGGACAAGACGGGGACAGGACGGGGACGGGACGGGGACGGGACGGGACGGGGACAGGACGGGGACGGGACGCGGACAGGACGGGGACAGGACGGGGACGGGACGGGGACAGGACTGTCCAACCGGAGGGAGGTGGGAGACGACCTGACTTAGGTCGTCGAAGTCAATTAAATGTGCGACGGGCTACCTCACGTGCAATGGCGCAGTACCTCACTTAATTGCATTTAATGTAAATAAAACATTTGTATTAAGTTTTGACCACATTTTACACAAATATATTATGTAGGTGATACGAAGTTCACCGGGTCATCTAGTTTTCCATAAGACACTAGCACAATAATTGGATATGACAATATACAATGTTCCTTAATTCGAAGAATCAATAATCCTTTTATTGTTGTTAGGAGTCAAAATATATAGCTGTGGTATAAAATGGTGATATAATAATTTAAGGGTAGAGTTGAGTGGTAGAGCCACGCTGTAGACAGTTTTGTCTACAGCATGAATGGGCTGGCTCGACCGGGTCGTTACCACTGTCTCACAGAAAACCGAAAAGCGGCGGCGATAAAATAGCGGCTTGCTGCTGCGTTTCGTACGGTGAGTGAGATATCCGGAAGCCCAAATCCCCTCCCCTTCCCAATCCCTAATTATCCCTTTCCTTTAAGGTCGGCAACGCGCCCATGATTCTTCTGGTGGTGGGCGTACATGGGCGGTAGAGATCACTTACCATCAGGTGACCCACTTGCTCGTTTGCTGGCCTATGCTATTAAAAAAAAAAAAAAGGACAAGACACTTAGGGCTGAGGGATCTAGGTTGTCGCTACTCGCTAGCCAGAATCGCCAATCGCCGATATTTTTTTTAGTCTAAATAGGAAAATAAGCAGATGTTAAGTTCGTAATGTGGGTGCACCAGTGGCATCTTTGCTACCACTTCAGGGACAAAGGCGTGAGCATTATAATCACGAAAAGAGATCCTCAGTTGAATGAAAATTCGTATCCATTGATGATAGATTTACTTACGTAAGTGTACTTTTCTGAATCCATCCATCAGTAAAACATTGTATTATGTTGTCATTATTTCAATATTATAAATAAATCTTATTTAAAGTAATAATTAACAGATAAATATGTTAAATAAAATCATTCAACAGTGTTATTCATATTTAAATAAAATTCTCTACTCTTAACCGACTCCACAATGCAAAATATTGTGCACTGTTCTCCGCATACAAAGTGGGTGTAGTGTCAGCGACGAGCCCATAACAATTACGATGCTACACGTTGCATTTACTGGCGTCATTTTAGTGCATTAGCATGCCTAAGTGGATGCCCGGCACATACTTTTTATCGTACACCTACTTATTTGCTCAGTTTATTATCATTTCTTTGTCAATCCACCCAATAAGGGTTATTGTATACTAAATTGACTATATATGTGATTTTTAACAGAATCATATTTTAAATAAACATTTTTTAAGATTACTACCTTTTGCTGGCGGCTCCGCCCACATGAATATTTTTTTCTGGCATAAAAAGGATTGTATGTCGTAATCCAGATAATGGTCTACCTGTGGCCCAATAAACTGTAAAAAGTAATCCAAATAAAAGTTATTGATTAACAAAAATCCAAACATACCTATAAACATTACAAATCATAAATGTACAAACTCTCACATTTATAGTAGGTAGTAAAAGATAGAATAAACTAACACAGATAATCAAAATGAGCATTCTTATCGGTCTTAATTTTTATACAACTTGGCCTGACTGAAGTTAATAATTTTAACCGCCTGCTACGCTTCCTGGCACTCTAATTCCTGAAAATAATAGGCGCGATACCGCTCGTGACTAGGCTAGTCAAACTATGTATATTGCGAGTATTTTAATCGTGACTATAATAAACGTTTTATACGTCTGTGATAGTACCTAATACTATGATAATAATACTGTGCTAATACAGTGCTACGTCGAGTAACATTTAACGTCATAACATGTAGCAAGATAAAATACTTTATAACAACAGAGGTATGCAATAGTGGCAATATAATCTGTATCACACATTCTGTATTTTTAAACTTTTGTGTCATTATTTAAAGGACTATAGAATAGATATAAACCCAGTTTCTAGTTAGACAACGCTTTATAATACGGCCTTGAATGTTTTATATTATTTTATTTCATTTATTGCATACATACATTATACCTATACTAATTTCAGCTCTCTGTACTCCGTCTCCATATAAACTTAACCATGCGCTATATACTTAAAAAGGTAAATACTTATACCAACCCTGTTATATATGTCCCACTGGTGGGCACGGCCCTCCTCTACTTATGAGAGGGGTTAAGCATTAGTCCACCACGCTGGCTTCATGCGGACTGGTAAATATCACAAACGTACATCATTAATGGCATATAAATATGTCATTTAAATTTATAATATGGAAAAGAAACATATTTAAAGTTTGTATATGGCGTATACGTAATTTTAACATTGCTAACGATTGTACTTGCAATAAATGTTTACGATACAATTTTAACGAACTAATGTAGATAGTAAGCAGCGATAGAACAGCGGGGAGCGGTATGCACTGTCGAGACGAAAGCCGCAGGTTCGAAACCAGCCCCAAGAGCATATACCACTGACTTTTCTAAGTTACGTGTATATTAATAATTGTTAATTATAGCTTGCTTTAACGGTGAAGGAAACATCGTGAGGAAACCTGCATACCTGAGAACTCGATAAGATTTTTCGAAGGATGTGTAGTCGGCCAACCCGCATTAGGCCAGCGTGGTGGACTAAGGCCTAATCCCTCTCATTCAGTAGAGGAGGCCCGTGCCCAGCAGTGGGACGTATATAATACAGGGCTAGTAAAAAAAAATTTAGATAAGTGCTAACCACAATGCCAAAAATATGTAACACATTTAAAAATAAGCTTATACTTTCTTTATATTGCGTATATCATCGCCGAGAACAATAAATTATAAGTAAATGACATCTGAGGCATGCCAACAGGACGGACAATGCAATATACAACGTCAGCGGCTTCCAGGATTTAAACAGAAGATAAAACTTATGTTAGAAACTTTTGTATATTCTTTACGTACAGTTTGCGGGTTCAAAATGATTTAGTATCGACATACACTACACATATTGTTAAACTATAGCATAAAACTCTATAACTCTATTGTTCTGCACATTTTCTACAATCTACGATATGGAGCTTGCATGCTAAAATGATGTGGTTATTTATGTCCGTTCCCTAAAAGTTAATATTGAATTTATATGATTGTAAATATTCATTTTAACCGCCGACAAAAAAGAAGGGTGTTAGATATGTTTGTCTTTCTGTCTGTTAATAGCATCATAGCACCTGATCGAATAGACCGATTTGCATGCAGACCTTTTATTTGAAAGCTTATTTAACTGGGTGTTGCTAGCTAGATAACCTTATCTGATGCGGCAATCAAGCTGTCTGTAGCTTTCAACTCCTCGATAAATTAGTAGGCGATAACTAAATTGTTTTTGGGCTCTCTGAATTGGTTTCGGTGGTTGTTAACGATCGAGTTAGTTCAAGGTAAATAAAATGAATATTTTGCATTTAAACAAAAGTATTATGTGTTGCAGTAACCATACAGCATTGCAGATGAAGAAAGCATGTTTGAGATCTAATCAAATAAACTTAGATACCTTATTATACCTTTTCAGTTTCATAATTCTGGCACCAGAGGCATGCTTGCACTTGACAAATAACGTCAATTTTCATAACGTTTACATCACCAACAACAACCCTTGAACCAGTGCTGTATGATTTGTCCAACACATAATAATTATTTTATTTTAATGCAAAACAATCGTATTATGTGTCTTAGCATTGCAGATGACCTGTTTGATATCTGCTGGGGACTATAATAAGGAAACAAAATGCTATGCGATTAACAAGTGATTATGAAAGGAGATGCCATGTTATATTTAGTATGTTTAAACTCTACCAAGTACCAAAATAATCAACATTTCTTAAGATTTGTTTATAAAACATGTAGAAAAATAAAAAATAATATATTCAGGGCCAAAGTTCATGGCCTATTTTCGAACCAGATTCCGTACCAATTGACATAAAGGACAACTACATATTATATATAAAGTATCAAGTAGATATCTTTCTACCAGCTTAAATATCACAGTGCGACTTTTACGGTTGAATGTTTCATATTTGCCAGAGGTTATCCCTCGCTAGCACTTTTAGGCGTTGAAATGAATTTCTGATTTTATTGTATATAATATATTGGAAGTCTAAAGTTCTAAAGTTCTTCACTAACGAATGTAAAGTAAATTTATTTATTTATTTTCACTTCATATACAAAATGTATATAGGCGGACTTAATGCCAGAGTAAATACAACATGGTTATAAAATTATCTTAGTGGATGTGGCATGAGACGGTCCTAGCAATTTTAATTGAACTAGTACAATTTTTGTTCTAACGAATTGTATAACACACCCCATTATTACACCATTCAATGTTTAAACACACCACAATACCACTGTAACAATACTTACTAGTATCGGACTTTACAAAGTACGTCAAAATTTGCATTTGAATTAAAACAATGTCATATTTTTGGCCAAGAGAAAAATAACTAATTTCTGAAGACGTGTCGAAAAGTACTAAGCTCGTCGCCAACAATTTCTTTGAACTAAAATTGGATTAAAAAAAGACTTGATTCAGTTTTAATGTAGTCAGTGAAAATAGAATTGGCCATATTATAATTATTTTTTACGGGTAAGTCGCCTGGAAACCCGATCGCTATCTCGAGAATATAAAGGTCATATACACAATTTATTTAAAAAAAACGAAATTCAACTCAATCACCATGTATAATATACAAATAATAACATAATTACAAGCATGTCAACCTCTTCGTTGTAAAATGCAAATTAGATGCTTATGTCCAGTTTTTTGCAATTCCCTTATAACGATGCGCTTAGGTGCTGTCCACACTGCATTGCATTAAATCCTACTTATATTTATAAATAAGGAAGTCTGGACGTTTGTGAATTTGTATCTTTGTTAATCCAGCACGTCTTAATGGCTGAACGAATTTGTATGAAATTCGGCACAAAGGTCGCCTATGACTTGAATTACATAGGCTACTTTCTCCTAGAAAAAGATGTTTAAATTATATTAAATATGTATCCTTCTTCCGTTATTGCTTGAATGTGTAGCAGAATTTTAAACTCACCTTTGCATTCCATTGCTGTATTTTCAAAAACAAAATATGAACAAAATTAATATATGCATTGGGAGCTAACTACTAACATCCGGTTCTCCCCAGGGGGCTTGCCCCCTGATCCTAACCCTTTTCCCATCCCTTTTCCTTCCCCTCCCCCTTGGCCCTATGGCAGGCCGGCATGATCTTGCCGACCTACGATGGACACATTGTTTATCGTTGGTCGACACTATTCTTGGATTGTGCTACACTTACCATCAGGTGTAGCGTAGTCACTTTGCCGAGCCAGGATAAAAAAAAAAACATTATTGAGTGGTAGAGCCACGCTGTAGACAGTTTTGTCTACAGCATGAATGGGCTGGCTCGACCGGGTCGTTACCACTGTCTCACAGAAAACCGACGTAAATTAGCGGCTTGCTGCTGCGTTTCGTACGGTGAGTGAGATATCCGGAAGCCCAAATCCCCTCCCCTTCCCAATCCCTAATAATCCCTTTCCTTTAAGGTCGGCAACGCGCCCATGATTCTTCTGGTGGTGGGCGTACATGGGCGGTGGAGATCACTTACCACCAGATGACCCACTTGCTCTTTTGCCGGCCTATGTGATAAAAAAAATAACATATTTTTTAACTTGTTTGAATGACCGAGATAATCAGATCGCTCTCCTGCTTCTAAGCACCACGCTTTTAGAACTTCGAATTACAAAGTACTGGATGACACTGCTCTACTCTCCCCACCCCAAAACATTAGATTTTAATAATTCTCATAATACCCAGTAATTTAACTGGGCATCCTGTCCTTAAAACCGGAACGCAAAAAAGGGAGTAAAGAACTTATTCTGGCCACTGTTTTCTCACACTGCCACTTTCCACCAGAAATAGGCAAAGCGGTGGTACCTACCCATAGAGAGTATATTATATATTACAAGAAACCTACCACCTAGCGTATCAGCACAATGGTGTATATCCCCTTATGGTAATTTATGTGGAATAATATTCAACTCCTTATAATAACAACAATTACACTGATAGGTGGTAACAGTCATAAATGAGTGATATTTTAAATATTTGATTTACTGTATTTAGTCATAAAAATTGCCTCACATATCTTAAGGGTCTAGCAATGTCAATTGTCCATCGACTATGCCTCGTAATATTCTGGATTAGATTGCCACGTCGGGGAATTCATGTAAGTTAGTCAGGTTATAGTTTGTCTAGGTTTAACTCTCTTTCCGGTCACGAAGAGACAGGCAGAGGTGAAACGAATGCAAACACTGTTCGTAGAGCTTAATTAGGTTACTAATTTAACTTCCATATTGGGCGAGCATATCATCATATCTGACACAAAGATCAGAATCGAAAACTGACAACAGATTGTCTTAGATTTTATTAATTGTGATAATCTCACATTAACATAAGTACCTTGTATCCTGGTTATTTGGAACTACCTAAATATTTTAGCGCTAGAAGACGTAGACATCAAACTATAAATATTTGTCCTGTTAAGGGAACCGAACCCACGACTGTCCCTTTCGCAGCCGGTCGCTAACTGGGCAAGGTTATCAGAGGCAATATTTTTTTTACTGAACAATAAATCGACATCAGGTTATATTGGCCCTTAGCATTTAAAGTTGGTATTAAGCTTAATTTTATTGCGTTGAACGACCATAGCGCTGTAAACGTTGTTGTTAGAATACACTTATAACTACTCGGAGTAAAAAACGGCCGAGTGCATAGCGGACTCGGCCATCGAGGGTTCAGTACCTTAACTTGGTACCTTACCGTACCTTCACACATTACGCCGATTTGTAGTATTCACTCCAAATTTTAAGCCAAATTTTACGATAGAGCAAAAACTAAATAGGGAAAAGTGATGTTTTTATGGAATGCCTTTAAATATTTAGTATTCATTGTCTTATCATTTATTACCACGTCCGCCAGAATAATGCATAAGTATTCAGTCAAAATTTCAACAGGCTAGTAATGGACGATATACATCGATGAATTATAATACTCGATGTATAGAAATAACGCTTCGAATACAACCGATGTATTAACATATTATTTTTGCAAAGCATCGAAAATAATCCTATAAACGGGATAAATGTAATTATTGTTCTATTAATACCCTTTGGGCACGGAACCTTGAAAATGAGCGCTGCTTATAACAGCTTGCTAACAATGGCAGGAATGACGCAGAATGTGAGCACGCGGCAGTCGGCACGACTCTCAAACACTCGCGAATTGCTTGAATTAGATCCACTTCAATAAAATTTGTTGAGAATTATTTTAAGCCGCAATTCGAAAGCCTTTGTTAACTTTATAGTTGTTATAAATATAAAAGCGCTTTCCAAACATTTTATGTTTGCAAGTATACACTTGCTATACAGCAATAGTTATAATAGTTAAATATATACAAATGAGTAATGTATTTACACATTTAGGAGGGTATTTATTTTATTTATCATCGCAAATACCTACGGAACGAAATTATTATAGCCAAATAATAGTTGTCAGATATTTTTAATCATTATTGCAAGTGTAAATTTGTGCATCAATTTTTAATATCACCCACAATAACTAATATTGTAGGTACATAACTGTAGTACTAGTACTGCGCCGATGACAGGCTCCGTGGCGCAGCGGTCGGATAGCCGGCTGTGAAACGAGAAGCCGCAGGCAAAGACTTGAATGTAACAAACTACTAGACTATAACGCGAGTCTAACAGCTGATAGACAGGGAGCGAGCGAAGGATTCTAGTAAAAAAATATTAATTACCATTTAATACTTGACATTGGAGAAATCGATGGAGCCATAATCTAAAAATGGATGATAGATAGAAATATTTAATTTTGGGAAATTTACCGTAACTTAGTAGCACAATTTTTATGTCCCGGGTAGCCGCTCACTACTAAGTAGTGATTGGTCGCAGGTTGTATACCCGTACGAAGACTAACGTTTATGTGATCCACTAATATTTGAGCCGGGTCTGGGTATTGTGGGATCGCATGTCCCTTGTACTTCCCAATACCAGCGATACTGTTATCAGATAACCTAGTTTGGAATCAGGACTATGTGTATGATAATTTCATTTAATTTAGAAAACGATAAAAATGCAGCTATAGCTGACTATACATAAACAAGGCCTGCCTCCTCAAATTTACAACGTCATCCATAGACCTCCCAGCCACAATGATATTTATATCTCTCTGCCCAGACAAAAAGAAAAATATATCTACATCGACTTACCTTTTGAAAGGTTCTGACGTTACTCATCTCCGTGAACGATGGAAGTCTTAAGGATAATTCACATTGAAGTCAGACTTTATAGTTCTAGTAGCATTCAATTGATTTGGTTTATCCGGGGCCAGTATAATCTTAATACACATAATTTAGCCGTGGCTACGAATTCTTTTGCAAATCTATATACTACATAAGTTTTTATTCCAACGATATATAATAATTATGATAGTATTTTTGTTTTCAAAAATAATCTATTAATATGATCAATTCAATTTACGATAAAGATTGTAATAATGTATCTACTTCAATAAAAAGAAAAATATGTGTAAATGTTAAATAAAAAAATACACCCAACAGTCACACACGTAGTTTGACCGATGATTAAGGGTTAACAGAATTAAAACAATCTTTAATAGGCATCCCAGATGTAGACATTGATTGATAGAGGAGACAGTAAAGGAGGTGCTTTATTCCTAACGGCCGAACATTTACGATCAGTCACATTAACGACTCCACACTCTGGGTATGGCAATACAGCAGTTGTAGTTAGCCGGAGTACTATGCGACACTAGATATTATAAATTATGTGGTATAAACTAATAAACAATAGCAAACCGACAAAACTGGGGTATTTATAATTATGTATTTTAATGGTGATATTTTACATGCATGATAATATTATAAATTATATAACTAGGGTAAGTCACGGGATTTAAAATTAGAAACTAATAAATGCAATTTTATAAAGAACTTCCCGCCGTCTAACGATGCAGGACGAGACCGCAGTAGTTGCAGTCAATGCACCATTGAAATTTATCGTATCCTGCAAATCTACCGGCTTCGAGGCTAGAGTCGGTCGATGACCTAGGAACAACGTTGGGATACCTAGTTTAGTAAGCAACGTGGTTTAAGGCGCGCTGGATGAAACGACGAACCCGGATGCTTTGCATTTATTATCCTATAGCAGCCAGGCCCGCGGTTTGAAATAGATTGAATGATTTTGTCACATAAAAGTAATAGGCACTTACAAACAATATATAAAATTTAATAGCAGTGCCACATTCTTTAAAGACTCAATTAAACTCATGCCCATAACTGACCATAGATTAGTATTATACATATCGCATGCTTAATCAAATACTGACTTAACTCAAAAAAGACGATTTTTGGGAAATCGCAAATAAAGATTTGCAATGACGACTTATCCTGCTTAATGACGCATAAAATTTAAACTGATTTATTAATTAATCACGAATGCTTGTATTTTGAAAGTATGATTAACTACTAATGAGATCTGAGAAAAAATAAGATCGAAAATAATTTCAATCTAATAAAAAAAAATATTTAAAAATTACATTCTAAATTAAGTCAGTTTTTTATAAAAAGTAAACCAAATATTTTAAGTTGCAAGTGTTCCATTAATTTTTAAGCCTGTTTCAGTCTAAATATTTTTTTATTTATAATGACTAATTCAGTATTTAGTCTTTATATGATTACTTCAGGAAATCACATTTGAATATTGAGTCTTTTTATTCAAATTAGTAGACCATGAATAAATTTAATATTGGCGTTTTTCAATTAATTAAAAGACATAAATATAATCATCAATCTTTTATTGCAACACCATTCACAAGTTGCAGATAAAAATCACAAACACAAACAAATTAAACAAATCAGTCTTGTTTATAGCCTCTATAATTCAACACAAAAAACAAGCCGGAGAATTTCTCCATTTACACAAATAAAAAAATAAAAAGAAACTAAAAGTTCCAACTTAAACTTATCTTTAAAAATAAACCCTGTTTGGTAATTCAAACTTTTATACTTATAAAACAATGTCATAATCAACTATAGTAAAATCTCTAGAAAACATAACATAAAAATTTCTAAAGCATTTATAATTAAACTTAAGGATCCATCTCTTTTAATCAGTTTTGATATGTAATCAGTTTGTCAGAGTATTAAATAACAGAGTTATAAAAGTCCGAATAAAAATTTGGGATCAATTTTTTTTTTATAATAGCTCTCTCAGATCTTTCTTCTTAATCTCACTTAGTTCTTGCTTTTGCGTGTAGAGGTTAGTTGGTACAATTTCACAAAGAGGAAGAAAATGCGTTTATTTCGAACGCTTATTTCCTGGTATTCACTCTTTTTGCACGAGGTTTTAACGAAGAATGAAAAAGGAGTATCTTTGCTCACTTTTATCATTTTATTTTTTAGGTTAGTCTATAGAATAGTTCTCCCATCTTTAGTTTGATTTTTAAAAATGACTCAAATGTGAGTTCATGTACTGAAAATTTCTTTCCAGACTTATTTGCGTTTTTAATTATGACTACATATTGGTGAAGGGAAAACATTGGACCGGATTTGAGATTTTTTGTAATCTCCTTTTCTATGAGGCAATGAATCACCTTTGTTTTGTGTATGACCTTTTACTAATCCGCCCGCGTGAATGTTTAAAATCGACAGAGTTTCATACAAACCTTCATCCCCTATTTTATCCCCTTGAGGGTAGAATTTATCAAAATCCTTTCTTAGCAGATGCCTACGTCATAACATCTACCTGCATGCCAAATTTCAGCCCGATCCCTCCAGTGGTTTGGGCTGTGCGTTGATAGATCACTATGTCAGTCAGTCACCTTTGAGTTTTATATATTTAGATAGATTTAATATTTAGATGAGTGACTGCATACAGGTAAAATACTACTATAAATTTCTTTTTATTCTGACCGGCACAATCGTCAGACTAAAGAGTTAAATTACACCCATTGCCATTAGGTGACTCCTCTGAGAGCTTTTGAAAAACTTTTAGTAAACAAGATCCGATTTCATTTGCCCCGCGTTTAGCGTCGGTTTCGTTCCAGAAGAAGACAGTCAACTTTTTTGTTTAAAATCGTAACTATTTAACTTTGATTTGTAATAAAATCCTGAGGTTCTGCAATCTCCTCTAGGAGGCTTGATTTATTGAAACTTCTGTTGTTGCAGGTTCATTAATGTTGTTTGTTTGCTCTGATTGATTTTCTACGGTTACCTGAACTATATTAAGACCTTCGGTTTTGTTCTGTTTATCACTAGAGCCTGTATCGGAAATATCACTGCAAAATACTGAAGATGATGAGGTTCTAGACGTCCTCGTCGTCTACATCTGTAGATGATTTTGATCGACTTGAAATACTGGTATTATTTGTCTTTGTTTTTTAGATGGAACTTCGTATGTTGGATCTTGATCACTTAAATCGACATCGCTATTTTCAGAATTTAAATGGCTCGTACAATCGTGGACGACTGTGGTGTTATGAAGCTGATTTTTCATTGCTGATTGTAGCCGATTCCGAAATATCAAAATATTCCTGTACGTTAGAGTAACGCTGATTTTCGGGCGTGTTTGTTATATCAGCTAACATCTATGACAAAAAACAAACATATTTTAGTAGAAATAATCTAAAATAAGATTTTTATAACCTATTTTTTAAAGTTACTCAAAATTGTTACCTTCACTTCAGTTGATGGCTCCGATTCATGTTCTTTATCTTGTGTTGCCGGTTGAGGCGCCGGGTTTCGTGCCTGAACAAGCTCCATCATCTTTTTCGATCTATTGGATGTAATTTTCAACCTAGAACATAAAATAATAATATTAAGCCTCTTGTATAAATAAAAAAAATGTACGCCGTATTTAGACAAACAATGACTTAACATAAAATATTTGAAGGCCATGAAAAAATAACGCATTATATTACATTCATTTTTTTCAAACAAAGACTCAACTAATATTGCGGCTCATAAGTAACAATAACTTTTAATAGTAAACAGACTTATACTTGATTGGTACAAACTGTACCTTTAATAATGAATAGATTTTAATAGTAAACTGAATTAACTCGTAATGGGCCTCGAAAAATATAATAACGTTTAATGATAAACTGGCTTAAAACTGAATATTTCACGAAACATATTATTAAAATTTGTAGTAAACTGACCTAAAACTTAATTCGTCAATATAGGATTACACAATTTGGATAAGCTTACCTTTGAATTTAGTAATAAACACACTCAACAACGATTGGGTCTTCTTTCAATAAAACAATCATAACATTACTACACAAGTTTCGGACACAAACTGGCATGAGTCGCTTTACGACGAAAACACCATGAGAAATCCCACAAGTGTGAAAGAGACCGATATTCGTTATGGCGAAAACCATGCGTAATTTCAACGTAATTCTTACGGTAGAGGCTAGATAGCGCTTACAGAAACCTATATCTATACGTAACTCAATTCTTACCTAACGACTAATGGGTCACTGTTCCATTAAGCATGCGATATACTTACCTACGTTTGGTTAAAAAAAATATTATGTAAGTATTTCAAACTTTCATAAGCTATCTTGTCTATAGCATGAATGGGCCGGCTCAACACTGTCTCACAGAAAACCGACCTAAAATAGTAGCGGCTTGCTGCTGCGATTCGTACGGAGGGCCAGATATCCGGAGGCCCATATATCCCTTTCCTTTCCACTCTCTTAATTAACCCTAACCTTTGAGATCCGCAACTCATGAGAGGTGCAGATCACATACCACCAGGTGATCCATTCACTCGTGGTGGCTCGTTTGCCGGCCTATGCTAGAAAATTCAATAATAATAATAAATAACACCCAACAGTCACACTCATAGCTCTGACACCACAGTAAGAGTCTTGCGTCGCAGGTATCAGGAACTACGAGAGACTTTCGGTCTCACAACATCCAGACCTGAAACAAATATTTGTGGATTAGAAAAATATTTATTTCAATGCGGGGATCGAACCAGCGGCCTCTCGTTACACAATCGGCTACTCGCCTTCTGCGCCACGGAGGCATTCAATGTATACCATATATCATGTTAGTCTCGATGTTATGTCCTCCCTATCGCTGTGTTAATAATGAATGTCCTATGCAAATATTTACTTCATTATAGTGCTTTATACAATATATTACATAGCTGATAAACCAATAATAACTAGTCACATGCGCCATAAATATCTTGATATCATACAGCCATAACCAGGCAATAAAAAAACTTAACGATATATTTTAATAAGTCAAAAGTTAACATGCACCAACACGATGCATTTCCATAAACACTTAGAAACAAGCGCTCATCCCCAGTAATGATGTGAACCATTTTGCTCTTTTCCAAAAGCGTGACAGAAGACTATACTTACAGTATCGATTTGCTATATCTAACAAAAAAGATTTTTGAGCAAGGAATCCTTACCTATGGTCACACCAGGTCTAAATATGACAGTCACTTTTTTCAGATTTTCTTTTTTCAGACGAATTAAGACCAGACTCATACGCACTGCCGCCTGTAATCCCAGAAGGGGTAGGCAGAGGTGTAACGAATACACCCAATTTTGCCGAGCATATTCCGCCCCATGATGTGATAAGTGGTGAGCATATCGCCATACGTGGCATAATTCGAGACTCCGGGCCGAGACTGAGCATTTCGTAATAGAAAAACCAACAATATAATTTGACCCGACCCGAATCGTACCCGAGACCTCAGCATAGCAGTTGTACCGCGTACGCAATACACACACTACACCACCAAGGTTTTGTGTATTATCATTTTTAACTATAAATGTATCTATTACTACCACCAAAAAATACATTAATCACGATATGTGCAATTAAAATACTACATTGAGTCGACAAAATAATATACAATATATTTGGAATATCGAGCCTGTTATGGAAGAACATCGTAAGTGACATTTTGTAGGTATTTCACTTTTTTGGCGTAGCGTATAGCTAATATAATTTAAGGCCTAATGCAAAAATCCTTAGGCTCATATCTGTAGAAATGGCAAAATTATAACTGGAAATCAATTTTATCGTAAACGAAAAAAGTAAAAGTTTAAAAAAAATGAATAGTAAAAATTATCGTAACCTACAATATAAAAGGTGTGGAAATAAAATGTGAAATGAATTTTAGTCGCGAAAATAGGAGGAATATACATGAAATTTTCTGGGGTGTAGGAAGTTCTATGAGACAGCGTGATTGGCTTCTAGTCGAGGAGACAAATGTTCGTCAACGAATAGTAGAAAGTGGTAGTAGGCGATCAGTCTCATATCGTCTTCTACTTTCGTTTTGTCTCCGTTTCCTTGGGGAGAAGGAAACAAAACGAAAGTATGTCAGCAATTTTTATTAAAAACATTAGGGATATCACAAATGACGTTAAGATATGCTCTTAAGAATGCAAGAGTTTTAAATGCCTCTAAGCCAGATGAAAGAGGCTAATCAACACTTATTAACAAATATAACGAGTCGATCATTCAAGGAGATAAACAATTTATTGAAAATTACAGCCGTCAAGTCCCACTTTTGCCAAAATAGAGGAAATAAATTATATTTACTTTCCGACTTCAAAAATCTGTTGTTCCTTTATAACAAAGTTTATCTTCAAGATGATATATATAATAAAAATAGGGCAATCCTTTCGATGTTGTCATACCTTATAAGTAACTTTGCAAAGTTCATTGAGGATATAACCACAAACTGTTTGGTTCCTGGGCATACAATGATGCCGATAGATTTGGTACATGCGACTTTTGAATCATTCATAAAAGGAATTACAGTTTGGGCTTCATCCCAGTGGCCTACATTAATATCGAACGCTAGAATCAATCCGAAAAATTATAAAACCATAATGCTAGAAAATGCTGATATCTTGGACTCGAAAAGCTATGCAGATGTATATTTACCTAAATCTATCAAAATTCCAGTTACAAAGCTACAATCAGCTTGTTTTCAACGAATTGAACCTAAAAAATTACTTAATTATGCATTTTCTACGCCTTCAGAAATTCAATGTATGGATTTGGGGCTTTTAATAAGATCTTGACAAAGTCTAAAGCGCCTTCAGGCACCCACGGCAGCATATTCTGCAAAACTACCTATTCCTACACCAAAGTACATGGACCTGAAAAAAATATGTGACAAAGGTATAATTCTTGCACAATATGCGCAGGAATATCTGAGTTTACCTTATGATGGTATTACAAAAGATTTTCTACCAGAGGAAATTAGTGATGATGAATGATTGTTTATAATGGAAGTTGATAATTTAATAAGAATGAAAATTAATATATGATTGAGTTTTCGTTTTATTATAAAAGTTTGATATACATATAGGACTTACAGGAGAAAGTACAGAGTATATAGCATATATTTACATAAATATATAACCTGACTATTCTGATAAATCATATCGTAAGTGTCAATTTTTGAAAATCATATGGAAATAGTAAACTAAAATTTTATCGTAAGTGACAAAAGTACTTATTGCTATTGCTATATAAGTTTTACTGCAATCATTTAATTGATAACACGAAAGTCATTATAAGTTATGCAACATATATAAAAACCGGGGACCTCTAACTAACATATAAAAAATAATCAATAAAAAACCTCTCCTGTAAAATTAGACAAATGTCACTTACGATGTTCTTCCATAACAGGCTCGATATGTAGAAACGTAGAGACGGATACTCACTATTTATGGTAATAATAGAAAAGTCATAAGAATACCATAAATAACATGGTTTGATTCAAAATATAAATGAACCTATCTAATGTTATGAAACACATTGATGAGCCACATATTAAACAAAATTTATGCACGTGCTTAAAAGCCTCCTACGCAGAGTACAATGCACGCGAGCCGAGTGGGCGAAACGTACAAAGTAAAATAATCGTTGACGCCTCCAATCGTGACTTTACAGCTTTTATTTCAATTAGTTTTCGCTTTCGAATTTTCAATAAATAAAAAATACAATCTACTCAAATAAAGAATAACTTCTACATTTAAAAATAAAAACCTATTTGCTTATACACAGTTCCTACTTTATACAAATAGCAACATTATGTGCGAGGCTTAGAGCCATCTCTACATATTAATCTAAAGCCGCACAAGTTATCGTAACAAGTCTAGTAGTGACCAGTCTGGATTACAGTTAGGATGTACGATCAGATGTTACGCTTCCTGAATCGGTGTAACTGTAAATAATCAGCTACATACTTCCAATATTTGCATTTTATTATGGGTCAGTTGCATAAGAGCGAGATTGCGTCTTTGTTCTGTTTTGCTGTTGTTTTATGAAAGTTTTTTTGTTCGAGGAAATCTAAGTATGAAAATATTTGAAACCTTAACACATGATTTAAGGACCCGAGGTGAGGTCCTAAATATACGGTCCAAAAATTTCATCAACTGTCTCTAGGTAGTGTTACGTTATGTAAACGATAATTTGTATTATTATTCACTGGGTCTTGCATTACTTGATGTCAAGTAGTCTCCATTAGCCATTTTCTTCCACTTGTCCTTACGTCGCCAAATTCATTAGTTGTGAGGGTCAGTCGGCGAATCTCCGCACATAATAGGTACCATCAAATCATGATGATAAGACCGACGCTTGTAATAAGGGATAACGTCAGGCAGAAAAAAAGGAATACTTATTTGCAAATCACAAACGTATTTTGTTTGTCTAAGTATTACTCATAATTACCTACCTCGAAACAATTTTTCACTAAGTACATAAGTTACAGTGTACCTAAGCAAAAATTTTACCCAATATTTCCTCATGAGCTTTCATAGTGCATCAATAGTTTTCATTCAGTCTTGACCCGCAGTCTTTTATCTTAAAATTTAAAAAAACCTATCGCATACATCATACTCAGACCAGTTTTTAAAACGTCTGAAAATGTATTGAAAAATTTTTGTTTCATTCAAATTCCAGGACGGGTAATTTGTATTTGAGTTTCTGATTCAAAAAATCGGACACACAAATGCTGGGATAGGAATTTGCGCCCGGTATGGCGATAAGCTTACACCATAGACTGCTTACACTTTGTATTATCATGGATGGAATTAAACTCTGGAAACCGTCATGGGTCCAGCACCACTAGCACCTTTATCTACCCCTTCGAGAATACAGGGGTCAATTACATAAGTACGCATGCTGCTTTAATTACATTGTAATTATAAGGAATCTACGGTATGGTTCCATATTATTCTTATATGTATTATATAGATATCGCCTATGTGAATAAGAATATCACCAGTCACAATCTACAACATACCTACTTTCACTCAAAATCACATTTTTCTACGTAAAAATGTGAAAGTTATACGTAAGTAGTATTGCAAATAAAGTAGAGCGCATAACAAGTATTTTATGCTACCAGCCGAGTACATAGAACACGCATCCATCATAATAAGCAGTGTTCATCCCGGACAAAACTATAAAAAAATATATAAATAACAATCCCGTTCATAAAACTACTTAATTCTCTTACATACGAACAAAACATTGTTAAATGAAATTGAATCTTTATCACAATGCCCGTTTAGTTAATGATATCCGCCAAATGCATCCGTGATCTGTGCAAAATACTATTTTGACATAACGCGTAAATGTCGGGGTACTGACAGCGATATTTTTGTATTTTGCTCTTTTAATTTATTTGACAATTAGCGTTTACTTGAACATTGTGAATAATACGCTTAAATTTATAACATAACTTAGCCCATCGTAAAATAAAACTTGGGTAATTTTTAAACCCAATCGAAAAATATTTACGCAGCAATTTTTTTTGTATATAGCAACCTCCATTAGTGTTACATTCTATTTTACACTAAATATAAAAGATGTATTAAGCCTGCATATTTACAGATTGTTGTCAATTTTAAAATAATATTATGTAAAACTTTAAGCTTTTTTTACAAACAATAATAAAACATAATTTCAATAAAAGCTTTCAGAGGTCCCATGGTGTAATGGTTAGCACTCTGGACTCTGAATCCAGCGATCCGAGTTCAAATCTCGGTGGGACCTGCTTTTTTAAATTTATTATAACCTTGAATTTTAAAATACTTGGTAGCAATATAATTAAGCATATGCAAATAAAATCGTTACTACACTAATACACTTCGAAATCTATTTTTACGGTGCTAATATATCCGTCTTATGTTTAGCATAAATAATGATACTGCAGGTACTAAAAGATTATTAATAAAAAAATGGACAACACGATACAACAGCTGGGCATGTTAAAATGATAAAAATTCGGTTGCCTTAGTAATGAGAAAGCAAACAATCATCCGCCATTTTACTAGTCATTTCAAATGTAGCTGGCGACTGAATTAGTCAGACATTTTCTTATGAAGTGTTTACCTGTCTCTTCCTAAATGCATTCTAATAAATTGAAAATACTCATCATGGGGCCTTCTGGTGTAGGGTTATTACATATAATAACAACATTATGAAATATTATACTTAGGTAAATGATGGGTCATTGTAATTTTCTTTTCAGAGTGGAAAATCACTGATAGCAAATTGTCTTCGATCAGATTCGATAAACATTGAAGATGCTGGAACCCAGAGACCAACGCAAGGTGTCAGGATTGTGGAATTTGAGCTTACCAATTTAAACGTCAATGGAAAAACTGCTGACGTTGATATTGAACTATGGGACTGCAGTGGCGATCATAGGCATGTATCGAAAATTATTTACTTACCGTTTCATCCTTATTCATACATATCCAGAATCATTTTTTTATCAGATCGTTCATTTCACGATGTGTGTAAGTGTTTTAGCACTGTTTCCCATACGAATCTGAAATAGTCTTAGTACTAATTGTGTGGGGTTGCGCACTATATCAAAGTTCCTTTGGCCGCCGAAGTCGAGAATATGTCTTTATATCAGAGGTCGGTAAATAAGCCTGTGGATCACCTGATGGCATATAATCCCCACCGGCCATGAACTACCGCAATACCTGACGAATCAAGGACACGTTACCGACCTTAAAGAAAGGGCACGGTTAAGGGATTGGAAAGGGAATTTAGGCATCCGAATAATCGGACCATAATTTCCGATACGATCGGATACAGTACAAAAACAATGTCAGAGACAGTAGTGTCTTTCGATGTGTTAAGTTTAAGTTTAATTTTTTAGCAAATGTATAAAAGGTTGGTAATTTTTTAGGTAACAAAAGTTGTTTACTGTGAAAAAGTAATAAAACCAATTTTGTTCCTATTCACTCCTGCATAATCAACTTGTTTTGTTGTTATTTCCTGTTTATTTCAGAATTATGTTTTAAACACTAATTCATCTTAGGAATTTTTATCTGTAACAAATACTTACCCATTAAAATTTGGCATTCGATTTCATAGGTTCGAATCATGCTGGCCTTCACTTAGAGTTGGAGTTCAAGGAGTTATTTTAGTTTGTTCGCCTAACACCGCAGATACAGCTTCAAGAGAACTGGAACTTCTCTATAATTACTTCGTGTCACAGCCAAAATTGTCAGCCAAACAATGTGTAGTTTTCTACAATTGTACCGACGATCAGGATGATATCGACTCTTTAAGTTTGTGTAAGTTAAAAGTCAAGATGTGTGTGGTTATTAATAGTATTTGTTACTAGCTTTTCCTCTCAGCTCCGCCCGCATGATCTGCTTTTTCCGAGATAAAAATTAGCCTATTTTACTCAGTGATAAATGTAGCTTTCTAACGGCAAAAGAACTTTTTAAATTGGTCCAGTAATTTTCAAGTTTATTCGTTACATACAAAAATACAAATCTTTCCTCTTTATAATATTAATGCAGATTAAATACTACCGTATTTACGTTTTTGTTTTTTTTTCAGCATCAACATTTTCAAAGGTGTCTCAAGTTTCAATTAATATGAAGTCGGAAGGCAACAGATTAAAAATAGATTTTTCTAACTACATCGTTTCTGTGTTACAATCAATAAACAAATAAAAATAAAATAAGTTTTATCATTGTATCATGTACTCCTCGATACGAGTGCGTCATACTTACCGACACAATTTACATTCCATTATTGGTTTCTTCAATAGTTAATTTTATATTACTACTAAAAAATAAAGCAACCAAAAACACCGGCTTTTAACGAACATCGCGGATTAACGATCGTAGTACACCTTCTTAAGGCTGTAATACTTATAAGCCTAATATTGAACGCCAGTTATGATCGTTGCTTAATAGTCCAAAATAGATGTGCGAACCGACGATGATGATAACCTCTGAAAACATTTTACTTACATTTGGATAATTAAGTATCTATACATAATATATACATTCGATTGTCTTTTATCATCTTAATCTTACCACGTAATTAGATATGTATACAGTTAAGGTAGAAAATTAAGACATTATTATATAAACATAAATTTATTTTGAGGCCTCCTCAATAATTACTACTTCTTAATACTCCTTATTACATATCAGCCGGTTATAATTTACATATCAACAATCTAGACTCAAAATCGACACCTACATTATCGTATTGCTTTTATTACTGATATTTGTTGACATATTTCTATTCATATCACTACCTAAAGGTCAATGAAATGACACCTAAAGCTAGTCATGGAATTTGTTACTTTAGGTACAGTTTTTTAATTCAAAATAATGATGCGATATTTTTGTAAGATTCGTGTATTCCCAAAGAACATAAAAATTTCAATCATGAATCTGCTCAGTCTTAAAACATTTGGCTCTTATCATGAGTAAAATTTATAACTTAATTGAAACTAAATATAATTTGCCACTATGTTAAGTATTTAATGTTATTGTTCCAGTACCTAAGACGTAAAAAATATTTACAGATGAGACCTTGTACAATAAAAACTGTATAAGCCTAGCCTAAATAATAATATATAAAGAGCTGAATCTACATATAAGTCCGTCATTAATTAATTTATCACCTTGATCACATTATGTAACAATATGTGGAAGGGTTCTACATGTTCTAAAATAATTTATTACACTTAAACTACGTTATCATAATCCATTTAACGAATGTACAACGTTTAATTTCTATCGTTTTTCCAATTTCCACGATCATTAAAATTCTTTCTATCCCTATGTCCTCTACCACCACCCCCTCCTCGATTCCACCTGTCATTACCGCGACCTCGGTGACCTCCTCGGTTTGGAAATCTAGGATAATTTTGTTCCCCATCCATGAAGTTAAAGTCATTACCTGGGCCTGGTCCGTTGAAACCCATGTTTCCGAAATTGTTTGGTCCACCAAAAGAATTATTATTGAAGTTATGAGGAATATTAGGTGCTATGCCCAAGAGACCAGGGGTCGGACCACCGCGTGGATCCGACATAGGTTGATTAAAACCTTGCATATTGTTCATATTCATATTATTCATATTTCCCATACCCATTGGGGGAAGATTCATCATGTTAATATTGCTTGGATCCATTGTGCTAGAGGGCACGGGTATGTTAGGGTTCAGACCGAAGGGATTAGCGTTTGAAGGAAAACTAACAGGAGTTTTAAGTAAAGCTTCTTTAGGTTTCGGTAAATAAGAGAATTCACCATTTTCATTCAGGGATATACCCAAATTTGTAAATATATTCCCTAACATACTGTTATTTTGAATAGACACAATATCGAATTTTTTCCCAGATGGCTTTTCTTGGTGATATTGTTTTATCATTTGCGTCACTGGTGCTAAATGTTGATTTACAAAAATCTTTTGCGTAGAACTTAAATCTTTATACCAATTAGAATTTTGTAAAATAGTTTGTATTTCTAAAGTATTACTCTTCTGATCAAGACTTTCGTTAGTTTCTTTAGGTTTTCGCCTCGGATCTACCCTTGGGCCACTAGGTGTTGGTTTGGCGGACTTTTCACTATCACTATTTGATTCCTCTATTGATAACCTAAAAACCTTTCTTAACCTAGGATCTACCAACGCCTGCGATTTTGCCGTGCTATTTCTAATATCCGTATAATCCGGTCGAGGTATATATATTTGCGCTAATTTGTAGGGTATAGGAGGATGACTATTAATCGATGCATTAATTTCAGATGCTGGAGTATAGTTTGGAATGGGTTTGAATCCCAAACGGAAATCGATATCCCCACTTGTCCCTTGTCGCAAATCAGTGTCACCAAAACTAGGAATATTAAAATCAGGCTTCCGTAAATCTACGTCTGAACGCCGGCGACCATCTGTGGGCTCCCCATCCACACATTCATAAATAGACACTCTTGCAAGCTTTTTACTCGATGTTTTATTGGAATCGGTTACTTTTTCCGGAGATCTTTTAGACCGAGGATCTCTAGACTTAGGTGAACTAATACCCTCTGAAATATTTTCTATTTTAGTTTCATGCAAATTATTTTTCATCGTGTTAAGCAATTTCGTAACCTCTTCACTTATGTCTATCTTAGAAAGGTCACCTATCCTGCTTAATACAGTAGAAGGTTCTATAACATGCGGTGCAGGGGCTTGTGGTGACAAAGACGCTTGTTGAGGTGACGATGAAGGGGATTTCTTTCTCATACCCTTTTCTTCATCACTAGAATACCACTTCTCATCAATCAAAAGGTTGTCTTCGTCGTCAGTAGTTGAACGACGATTCCGTTTTTCGGCATTTTTTATATACAGCGGGTCTGGTTGTAGAAATCTAATATCAGTGTCACACTCTTTTTTTACATTCTTATCCGGAACAGTTGCATGTAGAATACGTGAAGCATCATCAGAAAAAGGAAGTACTCTATGATCGACGTCCTTTGATTCATTAGAAATAATTGACTTTTCATTGTCAAAAGCTTCGTTTGAAATATCAATGTTTTCCTTATCCTTGGATGCAAATTTAAGCGCATCTTTTGTATACTGATCAATATCAATCATATCTTTATTAGATTGCGTATCTAAATGTGTCGTCGATTTATCTGACTTATCGTCAACAGCATTAAGATTCACAGATGGCTGAAACCGCATATCAATGTCTTGTCCAGGAAAATCAGTTGACACCGTGGGGTTACTGGGAGTAGATATACCCGGGGGTATTCTCAAATCTAAATCTTTTGTACTTGTTTGTCCCATAAATTGTTGCGATTGTGATTCATGGTTTGCATTAATCAAGCCCAATTTTTGTATGCTCATTGTATTTAATTGTATTTCAGTTATTTGTTTTAAAGAAAGACCTATACTGTTTAGTTGTAGAACTGTAAGCTGACCTAATTGGTCTAAGTTTTCAATTCCCATTTTTGTTAAATCGGATATTTGTCGTGTTGTCAATACACCAGTTAAATTTTTAATACTTAAAACATTGGCTGAAGTTGTATTATTGTTTGGTGGAGCGTTGAAATTTAAATTAGAATTATCATTCTGCCATCGTGATTGTCGAACTTTCGGTGATATTTTGTTTTGTTTTTCATTATTAAATTGGTTTAGATGCATGGAATCAGAGTTTTGCGGAATAGGTATATTTAAATCAAAAAGAGACGGTATTCCCTTTTCTTGACTCTCTGTTGACTCCGGATATTGTTGCATGAGTTTCGCTTGAGTTGATTGAATCATTTTTAGAGCGCCCTCTCTGTTTAGTCGAGGAAAATCACCTAATATTTCTTTAGGCGCAGATTCTATATGCTTGAGTAGAATATTTTTCAAATTTTCTGACAAGGGTTTGCCATGTGCAAATTTACATTCATCTTTATATATACAAGGAAGACCAGTATGATAGTATTTACATGGGAAGTCTGCATGCATATACAGACATTTATCTCGCTTAGCGCAACAATCCATTAAATAAAATTTACATAGTTCCATTTTCCGTGGAGGTTGTGCATCATGAGAATATATGCAAGCATCACCTTTATGACACTTTCCCTGCATGAAGTATAAACAAACACCATCAGGATCTTGCATAGGATGTGCCCCTCTTCTTCTATCATTTTTATTTCTATCATTTTTGTTCCTTTCACGTTGTTGTCTTTGCCTTTGTGTACGATGATGTTGTTGTCCACGAGATTCATGACTACTATCAGAAGCGTAAGAATCTCGTTCCTCGTCAGGATACATATCCATTGGTGATTGTCTTTGGACGGGAGATGCACCTCGTATACACATCATCTCCGTTTCATCCATTTCATCAGAAAACTCCTGTTTCTTGCGTTTTTTATGTGGCCCATCTTTACCATCGTGTTTCTTCCGTTTTTTATGTTTACGCCTTTCCTCGTCGTCCTCAGTTTGGATCTCTTCACCCTCATTTTTATTCATAGCTTTCCTAATAGCCTTCTCAATACTACCCGCAAAATCATCCTCTGGGGGACTATTATACCTACGGTTCTTTTTGTTTTTCTCCTTTTTCTGTTCTTTAGATTTTGATTTCTTTTTCTTACCTGATCTGGGATAATATACTTCTTGTGATTCCGATTTCTCTTGCGATATTTTTTCTTCAATACCTGTCGTGATTTCATCATTATTACCTTGATTTTGAATTTCTGCAGTTTCCTCATCTTCGCTCCCAATCTCTCCATCTTCCAAGTCATCTACATTTGTCGCCAACTCTGCCATCATGTAGGTGTCACTGAAATTGAGATATTACGCTAATGTAGAAGTATTCTGATAATTGCTAGATCAAATATTGACCACATTTACTATACTACTAAAACAATAGATACTTAATCAATAATTTGAAATTTATATTTTGGTTGAAATGGGTAAAGTTTTTATAAACATACCCGTCTACAAAAATTTAATAAAGGAAAAAATTATTACTCGAGATCTCATTTGTTTCATAAAAAAATATACTCAAGTAGAATTTCTTCATACTGTTATCGTCATAACATTTTTTATAAAATTGATTTACAAAACTATTCGTGTAATTTGTATAGTTTTAGAGCACACTACATTATTAGTCAAATTTTATATATAGGTATTATTCCGAT
The DNA here is from genome assembly GCA_949126905.1 of Amorpha juglandis. NCBI lineage: Eukaryota > Metazoa > Arthropoda > Insecta > Lepidoptera > Sphingidae > Amorpha > Amorpha juglandis. The sequence goes on along the minus strand of OX421379.1, from coordinate 9,117,493 downwards.
GAAAAGAACAAACTAACGAACATAATATTGACCTTAATGTTTTAACGGTACAAATACCGTCCCATTAACGCTATAGAACTGAAATTTGATATTATACATTATTGCCCCATCACCTAAACCTTGAACTTACAACTACTAATACGAGATCTTGAATATATTCGTGTAAAATAGGTAACTAACACATAACCTAACCTCATTAGTAACTTATCTACAATTTATATATTTCAAGGTTACAAAACACTAATCAGCATGTATAGATACAGTCACGTGTCTACAAAAAATAATGACCTAAATTAATTATGACTGTGTATTATCTAAAACCTTTTCAGATTTATATGTAAATATATGTCATATCTAGTCCCTAGTTAATATCTATATCAGTTTAAGAACCAATTGGTACTAATATTGGTTTAATTTAACCGCTTTAATCAACGCCCTGGCCTGGTATTTTTAGACATTGCGCCATAGATGCCAACTAACGCACTCAATTAAATATTTTTAGAAAAAACACAATGGCGATCATACCCCTACATTGTACTAATCCTAAAATAATAATTTCGTAGTAATATGACGTAGTACAATGCTAAGAGAGAACTTGCTATTGCAACTACTGCTTATAAATGCAGGAGTGAAAAGGACAACACTATCTGTGCTAAAAACGCCAACTTGTAATGAACAACGTATGCGCGTCACAAAGAGTTTCAACACGGACGCCATTTTGTTATTACTCTATCAATTTATATAGTCACGAAGACAAAGAAACCGTGGTTACGGAAGTACATACAAAATGGAATAAAAATTAAATCAGCACTTAAACCCCACCCCAAACAATGACCCTTATCGATTTAACAACAAATACACACACAAGTTCTCACGGTTGTCATCATAATGACAAAATTAGCATCTATTTTTAGATCGCCTGATTTTTTTTATTAAAGCTACTATTTAAATATTGTTAATATGTACTGTAATGTTAAGTATCTGTACACGGCGAGCAAATTTCGATTTTTGCTTAAATACTATACCTAATATTCGTTGGAACAATTAACATTGGGATAATTCTCCAAATTCACAATGTTACTGAGATTTTGCGCAGTTTGAAATAAACCATGTATGGCAGAAACCAGTGGAGTAACTGTTCATAGCCACTACTTTCAAATAATTTAGATAGATACAGCCAAGCAAAGCAAGCAGAGGGTGGCCGTTCACATTTCACAATGTCTTGCTGTGCGCTGCGTTCTCGCCGCGGTTCGAATGACGTCAGCCTTCTAGAACAGCAAGATATCTATATTGTGTCCTTCCTTTCATTGAGGTCACGAGGCGTATAATGCTCACACACACTAATGCACAATTGAACGTACATAAGTACCTATGGCGCATAATCTAAAACCTATACGCACACAGCTATAAAGATACGGGGCCACCTTGATTTAGCAAGATTATATGTACATGACCAACAAAATGTACTTTTCTATAACAAAATGTACGGCGTACAAAAAATAATACAATACAATTTACAAATGATAATGATAGCAACTATATTAACCATGTACCGACACCAAGAACCCTTCGAATGATACCTCTTTCTAAATTGGTTACGATTTTACACAAAATAAACTATGAAGATATTAGTTTCACAAGAATAAAAAAATAAATTCATGCATGAAATATAAAGAAAACTTGATATAATTATCAAATCACCAATATATGGTGATGTCAAAGTGCCACCGCCATTTTGGCCTTTGGGGCAATATAAAATTTGGTCGAGAGCATGACCCGGAACCAACTAGAAGAAATGTTTACCAATTTGCAATGTACATAATTTCTTCAACGTAACGTAATATTACGAAATGTGTAGCAGATGAATGTTTCACGTGTATGATTCCTTTAGCTGACCAAGCACTTCATGTAAAGGGGGACACGCATTCGTAAAATAAGGCCTAACGAGTAAATAATAAGTGTTACCAATCTTACATTAATGAACAATTCACTATGTGCGACTACTATACGCCATGTAAAATGGAAATATTCATAGCATTGCTGCATAAGACGTAACAATTCGAGTACGCTTTAATGATATCGAACGGCGACTGCAGCGTAACAAAGAATTGACCCAAAAATATTTAGTTCAGTTTTTTCACACATTTTACATGATGCGATAGCGCTAGTCATGCGGAAACCACATACGCCCTCTAGCCTTAGCATTTGTTCTTCAAAACACTTTCTTCACTTTTGTATTGAATTCCTTGGTATTCACAATCGCTTAAAAACTAAACTAAAAATCTAATTATGTTAAAAATTATATATATTTATTGGTAGTTTGTTCTACATCGTTAACGTTATAACTTTATTAAATTAAAAGTAAATAAATTGTTTGAAGAAAATACAGTGTTACCAGTAAAAAAAATAAGATATTGTGGCAAGATATAAAAAATAGAATTTTATGAGGAAACAAAATGTAATATGATTCGTAAAATAGGACAACGACGAATTAACTTTGTGTAATACAAAAGCATGCAATTCCCGTTAATAACAAAAAATAAATACAAACCCATAAAACTAAAAAGGATAAAATAAAATATTTAGCGATTTTCAGTCGACATCAAAACACATGACACAAGTATGAATTTATTATAGTATTTATTTATTTTTATTGACAATATACAATGCCAAACAGTCATCAAATTATATGAATAAAATATAACAATAATTTAACAAATATAAAGTATATCACTTTTATTTATTTATTATTTTATTTATTTATTTAGATATATATCATTTAGATAAAGTTATATATTACTAGCATTCGCTTGCGGCTCCGCCGCGCCCGCGTGAAATTCTGCACCGTTCACCCGGGAATGTGGGATTATAAATAATGGTGAAAGAATTTTTCAAATCCGAATCCAGTAGTTTCAGAGCCTATTTAATGCAAAACAAACAATCAAATCTTTTGTCTTTATATTATTAGTTTAAATTTTGCTCATGCTATAGTTTTACCGTTTAAAAATTGTATAATAATCAATCGTTGTATACGGAATAATTTACTCTTTGTGAATAATCCTAAACGAATATGTCAATGTCACCATGATAATCAAAAACCAAGTCAATTTTATCAATTTTGTGATAAGTCAGCATCATAAAAAAATACAAAAAGTTGTCGTTCAAAACTGAAAATTAACTTATTATTGCAAAAACGAATGATTAATCTTAGTCTTGTGTGAATATCTTTATTAGTGTTCATGGTTATATCAAAGTGATTTGTTTTTTGTTGAGTAATCTCAATTTACGATGTCCGATCCAAGTAATCCGTTTGCTGCTTTATTAAGAACAACAGAAGTAACTACTCCACTTGAAACTTCCCACCTCGAAGACAATCCCATGCAAGTTAATATTAAAACCTCTCAAGATAACGAATCCTCATACACAATAAACAACATAGTGGAAAATGTTTTTCACTTTACAATCAACCCTGATGCTGTGGATAGTAAAGCAAACGATGACAGACAACTGGTATACTTAGAGGAATTAGCAGAATCAGCGAAACCAAACATACACATTGATTTAGAAGCATTAGAACAAGCATTATTTGAAAGGCTACTTTTGCCTGATGTAGAATCTTTTATACTTCCTAAATCCAGTACAGTATACAAAGAACATGTGATTCAAAAACAGGTCTTCCCATATTTATTCAGTTCTATGCAAAATCTTCAGAGTTATGAGAGTGCCTGTGACAATATAGTTAAGAATGCAATACTGAAAATGAAGGAGCTGATATTTAGGAATGCTGTTACTGCATTAAAACAACCAGCATTGTTTGATGGCCAAGACTTTGCAGCACAACTGGAGGAACTCCTGCAACATGTAGATCCACAAAGCCACACATTTTTCATTGATATTATCAAAGAATTTATGTCAGATGGTGGGTATTCATTATAAGACATCTTATAGTTGTTTGAATATTTTAATATTGAAACCCCATTTAGATGGAGAGATTTTCCCATACAATACACCCGTATTGTATGGGTTCTTACCTAAGAATGTCACAGAAAATTGTCAGTTATGATGTGATTTTCTTTAAATGCTTAATGTGGTGGATCACTGACAACACGGATGTGTCAATCCGCCAATATTAATTTATGTTTTTAGTAGTTGTTTTCTTTTTTATTTTATTTAATAAACAAACTGCCAGGGTATGCAGTGTCACTTTGTCTCTATAGGACTGCACTTAGTGTTGGCCAAAGTTGCAAGTCAAAGTTATTAACATGTTACTCATTGAATAAAAAAAAATGCTTCATTTATGACCTAGCAATGCATTCGAATTTGGCACGATTGGATGAACTAATTATGTTATATATTTTACTTAAATTTCATCACATCTTTTTTAACATGTTGAGTAACAAAATTATAATTAAAAATCTGTGTTTAAAAGTTTTTCTGAAGGGTCCAAAGTAATTATAAATATTTGATAACATATATCTATTGCAATAATTATAAAAAGGAAAATGTATAGTTTATGTATCAATTAGATATTTTCAGGAGATATCAACTCTCAAGAACAGCTAAAAGACACTATGACACCAGTATTGAAGAGAATTCATACAGAAGTAAACAAATCAAATGTAGTCAATCTACCTATTTATATACTGCCATCAATACAACTATTTGCTAGTAAGTATTGTAGAATGTGGATGATATACTTATGTCAACATGCAGGCCATGTCAGTGAAAAATTGTCTTTTTTAAGGTTTCATACCTAAAAAGTGCCAATGGAAACCTATGTTGTATGTCTGTCCTACCTTTAAACATCTCTATCTATTTAACTTAAATAGATAGCCAGTGGAAAAATTTACAGTGTATATGTTAATAATAAAAAAAAACTCACTATGGTGGTATGGAACCCTTTATTAATTTTCAGCAAGCATCCATTACTTGAAAATAGACATCTTAATTTTTCATAATGTAATATCAATATGCATAATTTTTTTACCATCAACACATATTTGTATCACATACAAAAAAGGTATTTTAGTAATATTCTAATGTCTTTGGCTATTCATTTGATAATGCAAAATGTAAAAAACATCATTGTTTTCACAATATTCTTTACATAGATACACTAATATAAATGCAGATATGATTTATGATTATTATCCTATTAATTGAGAAACATAACTAAGAAAACCATTATTTAAATATCTTAATAACAGGTAACCCATATTTGACACCTATATTAATGGAAGCTTGCGAACCCAAAATAGAGAATAATGGAAGATTGTATCAGGATTCTGTGATTGGTGCACTGTTAAGTCTCTCTGTACTACCCAAGACAGCATCTTCTCCGCATGAGTTTTTTGATGTTCCAATGGACCAGGTAATCATTTATGTAATTTTAAATTATTAGAGTTACTAAAGACACCAGTTGTTTTTATATTGATAATATATTCTCATTATGTACTTTTTCTTTTATGATTATTTTTTACGTTGTGTATTTTTTAATAAGCATAATAAATAATCTTTCTTTCTTAAGAAAAAAGATAGGTGGTTTAATGTATTTTTTATTTACTCTTAAAACTATTCATTGCATTGTAAAAGTATTCAATAATAACAAATACAAATAAAAAGCCTATCACACCATACATTCTGCATACTATTCAGAATGTTAATGGCTGTTTATTATAAAGATGTAATAATGTAATTATTGTACTTTGTTTTGCATCTTAACTAAAATAAATAAATCAGAATTGAGTCAGTCTTAATATTGCTTGGTGTGATAAGCTTTTAATATTTGCATTAGGTTTCATTAACTTTGTTGAACTATAATGGTTATTTCTTTTTTTAGGCAGCAACATCCCTCATAGAGACATCAATATGGAATGCTTCATCACATCTAACAAATAACATGCATAAAATATTCCTGTCTTTATTAAAGGGTGGACCACATATGAGGAATCGGTTACTGACATGGATTGGTAAATGTTTAAAGGCAAACACAGGAAGAGGTAAACTTTGGAGTGTTCAGGTCAGTGTATAAACTATCTTGAATATAAAGTATACACCTGAATACTGAGGTGCTATCGAATGGCCAACTGTCTAGTCGGTACTTCTTTCCATACAATTTTGACAACTAATATGGTCTTAATATGGTTGGTGCTTACTTGGGGAGGCTTACGTCCAACAGTGGACGGCAATAAGCTATGATGATGATGATTAACGATCTTAAATGCTTGAGTTGCGTTTCGTTATTCGACTGATAGTCTTATAAAATCTAACAAACATTATGCAACAAAAATTCTCATTTTTTTAAATCTTTCAGGCTGGTGAAATAGGTGCAGCAACATTAAGTTGGGTATCAGATGGCTTTATGCTGAACTTGGGCGCAGTACTGTTACAGCTGTGTCAGCCATTTTGCACATCACCTGATGATCCCAAGTCCCTCAAAATCGATCCCACTTATGGTGCAGTTTCAGTTAGTAATTGAGATTTTCTTAGTTTTGATTTAGTTGTAATGTCAACATGTATCCAACACAATAAGGTCTCGTTCACTCGACGACACGACCAAGCCACGCTGCCTCTTAATATACATTTTTTTTTTTTTTTTTTTTTATCCTGGCTCGGCAAAATGAGCCACGCCACACCTGATGGTAAGTGTAACGCAATCCAGGAATAGTGTCGACCAAAGACAAACAGTGTGTCTATCGTTGGTCGGCACAATCATGCCGGCCTGCCTAACTGCTTCTTCACACTCCGTTTAAAGGACCCAATATTATAGGAAGGAGGGAACACGGCCGCGCTTGCGCTTTGTATAAGCGGTAAAGCTGACCATACATGACATACGGGCGCGTCACCTGAACAAGCATTCAGAATGATGTTTTTTATTTATTACGCATTTTGCATAATAATATGTGGCGTAAGATATTATTTATAAAATAAAATAGGCTTATGCTTTATAATAATTGTAATTTATCATCTGTAATTTTCAGCCTGAAGAGTGTGCTGCGAAATCAGTACATTTAGACTGTTTGCACAATGAAACCTGTTTATTGCCGCCCCGAGAGGGAGAAGATGGGCAGAGTCTAAAACGGCCCACTGCCGACACCTACAACTTCGTAACTGAATGTTTTTTCATGACACAGAAGTGCATAGACTTAGGTAATATAATTTGTAATTGAATATACTACGTTTATATTAGGTTTTTAATTTTTTTTTTACTCTATGCTGTTACATAATTGTTTTATAATAGATATTTTGCGATTCCCCCTACAAAGAGAGTTATTGTTTTTTTTTTTCTGTGGTGTAAACTAAGATTCTGGTCGTGGCATACAGGGAGGCCTAGCACACACTTAGTCATATATCCAAAATAGTTTTATTTATGTAATAAGATGTGTGTACATGTGCAGGCGTGCGCGTGTGTGCGGAGAAGCTGTGGCGCTACGGGCAGGAGGTGGGACAGGCGCAGCGCGCGCTCGCGGACGCCGCGCACGCGCACCACGCGCCGCGCCTGCTCGACGCCATGCGCCTGCGCGCGCAACACCTCATGACCAGGTATCAACTGCACGCGCCTCCACTAGCACACACATCATGTGAAGCTGTGGCGCTACGGGCAGGAGGTGGGACAGGCGCAGCGCGCGCTCGCGGACGCCGCGCACGCGCACCACGCGCCGCGCCTGCTCGACGCCATGCGCCTGCGCGCGCAACACCTCATGACCAGGTATCAACTGCACGCGCCTCCACTAGCACACACATCATGTGAAGCTGTGGCGCTACGGGCAGGAGGTGGGACAGGCGCAGCGCGCGCTCGCGGACGCCGCGCACGCGCACCACGCGCCGCGCCTGCTCGACGCCATGCGCCTGCGCGCGCAACACCTCATGACCAGGTATCAACTGCACGCGCCTCCACTAGCACACACATCATGTGAAGCTGTGGCGCTACGGGCAGGAGGTGGGACAGGCGCAGCGCGCGCTCGCGGACGCCGCGCACGCGCACCACGCGCCGCGCCTGCTCGACGCCATGCGCCTGCGCGCGCAACACCTCATGACCAGGTATCAACTGCACGCGCCTCCACTAGCACACACATCATGTGAAGCTGTGGCGCTACGGGCAGGAGGTGGGACAGGCGCAGCGCGCGCTCGCGGACGCCGCGCACGCGCACCACGCGCCGCGCCTGCTCGACGCCATGCGCCTGCGCGCGCAACACCTCATGACCAGGTATCAACTGCACGCGCCTCCACTAGCACACACATCATGTGAAGCTGTGGCGCTACGGGCAGGAGGTGGGACAGGCGCAGCGCGCGCTCGCGGACGCCGCGCACGCGCACCACGCGCCGCGCCTGCTCGACGCCATGCGCCTGCGCGCGCAACACCTCATGACCAGGTATCAACTGCACGCGCCTCCACTAGCACACACATCATGTGAAGCTGTGGCGCTACGGGCAGGAGGTGGGACAGGCGCAGCGCGCGCTCGCGGACGCCGCGCACGCGCACCACGCGCCGCGCCTGCTCGACGCCATGCGCCTGCGCGCGCAACACCTCATGACCAGGTATCAACTGCACGCGCCTCCACTAGCACACACATCATGTGAAGCTGTGGCGCTACGGGCAGGAGGTGGGACAGGCGCAGCGCGCGCTCGCGGACGCCGCGCACGCGCACCACGCGCCGCGCCTGCTCGACGCCATGCGCCTGCGCGCGCAACACCTCATGACCAGGTATCAACTGCACGCGCCTCCACTAGCACGTGCAGGACATGTGGCACACACATCATGTGAAGCTGTGGCGCTACGGGCAGGAGGTGGGACAGGCGCAGCGCGCGCTCGCGGACGCCGCGCACGCGCACCACGCGCCGCGCCTGCTCGACGCCATGCGCCTGCGCGCGCAACACCTCATGACCAGGTATCAACTGCACGCGCCTCCACTAGCACACACATCATGTGAAGCTGTGGCGCTACGGGCAGGAGGTGGGACAGGCGCAGCGCGCGCTCGCGGACGCCGCGCACGCGCACCACGCGCCGCGCCTGCTCGACGCCATGCGCCTGCGCGCGCAACACCTCATGACCAGGTATCAACTGCACGCGCCTCCACTAGCACACACATCATGTGAAGCTGTGGCGCTACGGGCAGGAGGTGGGACAGGCGCAGCGCGCGCTCGCGGACGCCGCGCACGCGCACCACGCGCCGCGCCTGCTCGACGCCATGCGCCTGCGCGCGCAACACCTCATGACCAGGTATCAACTGCACGCGCCTCCACTAGCACACACATCATGTGAAGCTGTGGCGCTACGGGCAGGAGGTGGGACAGGCGCAGCGCGCGCTCGCGGACGCCGCGCACGCGCACCACGCGCCGCGCCTGCTCGACGCCATGCGCCTGCGCGCGCAACACCTCATGACCAGGTATCAACTGCACGCGCCTCCACTAGCACACACATCATGTGAAGCTGTGGCGCTACGGGCAGGAGGTGGGACAGGCGCAGCGCGCGCTCGCGGACGCCGCGCACGCGCACCACGCGCCGCGCCTGCTCGACGCCATGCGCCTGCGCGCGCAACACCTCATGACCAGGTATCAACTGCACGCGCCTCCACTAGCACACACATCATGTGAAGCTGTGGCGCTACGGGCAGGAGGTGGGACAGGCGCAGCGCGCGCTCGCGGACGCCGCGCACGCGCACCACGCGCCGCGCCTGCTCGACGCCATGCGCCTGCGCGCGCAACACCTCATGACCAGGTATCAACTGCACGCGCCTCCACTAGCACACACATCATGTGAAGCTGTGGCGCTACGGGCAGGAGGTGGGACAGGCGCAGCGCGCGCTCGCGGACGCCGCGCACGCGCACCACGCGCCGCGCCTGCTCGACGCCATGCGCCTGCGCGCGCAACACCTCATGACCAGGTATCAACTGCACGCGCCTCCACTAGCACACACATCATGTGAAGCTGTGGCGCTACGGGCAGGAGGTGGGACAGGCGCAGCGCGCGCTCGCGGACGCCGCGCACGCGCACCACGCGCCGCGCCTGCTCGACGCCATGCGCCTGCGCGCGCAACACCTCATGACCAGGTATCAACTGCACGCGCCTCCACTAGCACACACATCATGTGAAGCTGTGGCGCTACGGGCAGGAGGTGGGACAGGCGCAGCGCGCGCTCGCGGACGCCGCGCACGCGCACCACGCGCCGCGCCTGCTCGACGCCATGCGCCTGCGCGCGCAACACCTCATGACCAGGTATCAACTGCACGCGCCTCCACTAGCACACACATCATGTGAAGCTGTGGCGCTACGGGCAGGAGGTGGGACAGGCGCAGCGCGCGCTCGCGGACGCCGCGCACGCGCACCACGCGCCGCGCCTGCTCGACGCCATGCGCCTGCGCGCGCAACACCTCATGACCAGGTATCAACTGCACGCGCCTCCACTAGCACAGGCAGGACATATGGCACACACATTATATCTTCTTTTTTATTTATGGCTTCGCATTACTATGCATTTTGCCAATGTCAAGTATAATTTATTCTCAAGTTATTTTTACAAGAACGATGAAACACGGGTGCGATCGATTTCAAGGTCTTGCCAGAGTACTTATTTCAATGTTTCCATACACTGTTCATCACCGTCAATGTTTATTGAACAAATTCACACCACTTTTATATAACAAACACAATTCTAAACTAGTTTATGAAAAAATTAAAAAAAGCGATGACCTGCACTGTCAGAATTCTCGTCAAAACTCACACATTATATCATGCACTCACTTGGTAGGCAGAACTTTTTGAATAATTCAAGCATGACAGTACTATGTATCACGTGAAATATAACAGATACGTGAGTCTCCGCTGCGCGCTCCTCGAGAACGACACGTTGACGAACCTGCACCGCCTGCAGGCGACTACTTGCACGTGGCTGGTTCAGGTAGCGGCTCGCTCCGACCCGCCAGTGCCTCAGAGCAGCTACGCGCCCGTTGAAATTTTACCCGTGCAGATGCCTATCACCACGCTAGCGCCGGATACGCTCAGGTTATTTTTTAAATTACGCTAGAGAGTATAGATTTGTACCTAACCTTCCAGTCAATGTATATTTTTTTATGGCACTGATTTCTGCATGATCGACTATTTAGACGTTTTGTCTGGACCCACTTTTTTCCTTTCTTCAAATGTCGACAACGCACTCAAGATTTGTATAGGTCAGGGTGTGCCCATAGGTGGCGGTGATCACTTATCATCAGACGACCATCTTGCCTGTCAGCCTTCCTGTACTATTAAAAAAAAAATGTGTGCGTGTACTAGTGTACACACGTAGGAAGTGAAACTTCTTTATGACCTTATTTTTCAAAAAATGATCTACTATATTATGCAACTTTACAGAAATTGGTCTAATAAAGTTAAATTAGATAAAGTTTAAACAAAAGGCTTTTATCATAGACATGAATACAAAAAAAGTGTGCGTCTCGGGACGCTCGACAGAAGAAGCCCGGTCAAAGTCCGGTCAAAGCCCGGTTAAAGTCCGGTCAAAATTGGGTCAACGTCCGGTCAAAGTCCGATCAGCCCGGTTTAAGTCCGGTCAGAGTCTGGTCAAAGCCCGGTCAGAGTCTGGTCAAAGCCCGGTCAGAGTCTGGTCAAAGCCCGGTCAAAGTCCGGTCAAAGTCGGATCAAAACCCGGTCAAAGTCCGGTCTATATCCGGTCAAAGTCGGGGCAACGTCTGGTCAAAGCCCGGTCAATGTCGGGTCAAAGTCCGGTCAAAGTCCGGTCAAAATCCGGTCTATATCCGGTCAAAGTCGAGGCAACGTCCGGTCAAAGTCCGATCAGCCCGGTTCAAGTCCGGTCAGAGTCGGGTCAAAGCCCGGCCAGAGTCTGGTCAAAGCCCGGTCAAAGTCCGGTCTAAGTCGGCTCAAAGTCCGGTCAAAGCCCGGTCAAAGTCCTGTTCCAGCCAAAGTCCGGTCAAAGCCCGGTCAGAGTCCGGTCAAAGTCCTATCGAAGTCCGGTCAAAATCCAGTCAAGTCCGGTCAAAGTCGGGTTAACGTCCGGTCAAAGTCCGGTCAGCCCGGTTAAAGTCTGGTCAAAGTCCGGTCAAAGCCGGGTCAAAATCCGGTTAATATCAGGTCTATGTCCGGTCAAAGTCGGGTCAACGTCCGGTCAAAGACGGTCAGCCCGGTTAAAGTCCGGTCAAAGTCTGGTCAAAGTTAGGTCAAAGCCCGGTTAAAGTCCGGTTAAAGCCCGGTCAAAGTCCGGTCAAAGCCCGGTTAAAGTCCGGTCAGCCCGGTCAAAGTCGGGTCAAAGTCCGGTCAAAGCCCGGTTAAAGTCCGGTTAAAGCCCGGTTAAAGTCGGGTCAACGTCCGGTCAAAGTCCGGTAAGCACGGTTAAAGTCCGGTCAGAGTCTTGTCAAAGCCCGGTCAAAGTCCGGTCAAAGCCCGGTTAAAGTCCGATCTGTGTCCGGTCTATGTCCGGTCAAATTTGGGTCAAAGTCCGGTCTATATCCGGTCAAAGTCCGGTCAAAGTCGGGTCAACGTCCGGTCAAAGTCCGGTAAGCACGGTTAAAGTCCGGTCAGAGTCTGGTCAAAGCCCGGTCAAAGTCCGGTCAAAGCCCGGTTAAAGTCCGATCTGTGTCCGGTCTATGTCCGGTCAAATTTGGGTCAAAGTCCGTTCTATATCCGGTCAAAGTCCGGTCAAAGTCGGGTCAACGTCCGGTCAAAATCCGGTCGAAGTCCGATGAAAGTCCTGTCAAGTCCAGTGAAAGTCTGGTCAAAATCCAGTCAAAGTCAAAAACGTGACGCGTGCCGCGTAACGGAAAAATGTGACGATTTTATTTTTCTAACGCCGATAAAGAAGTTTCACTTCAATAAATATATAATTTGTCAGATGTATCCCGGAGTTCGTCTTGGAGAATATAGTGGTGGTGATCACGATGTCGCGGCGGTCGGTGGGCGCTGCCAGTGCCGGCGAGGAGGCGGACGTGGCGGGACTGCTGCGGCCCGCGCTCACGCTCGTGCTCGCCTTCATGGGCGACTCCACGCGCACTTACAACCCGCATCTCAGGTATGTCCACCACATCACATACCACACACTACACACCACACACTACACACTACACACCACACACCACATACTACACACCACACACCACGCACTACACACTACACACTACACACTACACACCACACACTACACACCACACACTACACACCACACACCACACACTACACACCACACACTACACACCACACACTACACACCACACACTACACACCACACACTACACACCACACACTACACACCACACACTACACACCACACACTACACACCACACACTACACACCACACACTACACACCACACACTACACACTACACACTACACACCACACACTACACACCACACACTACACACCACACACTACACACCACACACTACACACCACACACCACACACTACACACCACACACTACACACCACACACCACACACTACACACCACACACTACACACCACACACTACACACCACACACTACACACCACACACTACACACCACACACTACACACCACACACCACACTCTACACACTACACACCACACACTACTGCTTATTCTACTTAACCTATCTTGAATAATACTACTAAAATAATAAATAAAATAAAAAATACGTGTGCGTCTCGGGACGCTCGGAAGTGATAACTTAAACTAATGTGGGTTAAAGTGAGACAGGAGGAGCCTGCCCTCTGTTGCCGTATGCGTGAGAGAAAGAGAAGCCACACAGAATGGCGCCGTAACTCGTTACGTTACGAAGCAGTTTCCCCTCCCATAAGAAGTTATCACTTCAAAATAATCGATTTCATCCCAGATCACGTTTGGCTTAATGTTCGATTTAAACCTAACTTCAGTGATAATTCTATAAAATTATCGATTGTGTTCCCCGAAGGCGTTTAGCTACATGTCCGTTTTGGATTTAACTTTTGTAATAATTAAAAAATAAAACGATATTTTTCCAAGCGTGTTTGTCTAAATATCGGCTTTTAACCTAACTTTCATAATTAATTTAAAATTAACTGATTTACTTTCCAGAGCACGTTTAGCCGAGTGTCTGGAAGCCATGTTACCAAATCACGCCGACGACCAACAACCATTGAGTAATTTAGCATCGTTTTATAGGGAACAACTGTTCAAAGAACATCCACATAGATTGCAGGTATTCTTTTTTTTATAGCATAGACCGGCAAACGACCGAGTGGGTGGGGTGGTAAGTGATCTCCACCGCTCATGTACGCCCACAATACCAGAAGAATCATGGGCGCGTTGCCGACATTAAAGGAAAGGGAGAATTAGGGATTGATAAGTGAAGGAGGATTTGGGCCAGCGACGTAAAGTAGCATGTCGGTTTACTGTGAGACAGTGGTAACGATCCGACGATTATTACGTATAATGTGTAGTACCAAATTCAATTACATTGCATTACATTTTTCTGTAACATGTATATCTTGTTAATTATTATTTGGAAACCTGCATACTGAGAATAATTCTCCATTATAATTTTGGAGGTGTGTGAAATTTACAAACATACCTTAGGCCAGCGTTAATAACAGAGTAGGTCCATGCCCAGCAGTGGGACAGTATAATACACAGTTGATATTATTATTTGTGTATTTGAATTTGCAGCTTGTGCCATGTTTATTGGATGTGTTTGTGGGAATCGAAATGACTGGTCAAAGTGTTCAATTTGAACAAAAGTTCAATTATCGCCGTCCTATGTATGTGGTCATGGATTTCTTATGGGATATGGAGGAACATCGAGAGGCAATCACGTAAGTGAAATTTAATTACTTAGCACCGGTTTTTTTTTTGTTATGAATTAATAAATGCAATTTATTTCGACCAACAAAAGATCATTATCAGCCAGTTTCATACAAAATTATGATTAATGTCCTATAGGCGTGTACCTAAATGAGTTGCGTACAAAATTCTATTTGATGACATTATTCATAAAATATTTACAAGGTGGTAGGCCCCTCGTATGCGCGAGGCCGTCTAGGTTGTTACCATCGCTGTACTTATTTCTGCCGCCAAGAAACAATGTAAGCATTGTTGTGTTTCGGTTTGGAGGACATTGAAGCCAGTGAAATTACTGAGCATTATGAGACTAAACATCTTATGTCTCGCGGTGACGAGCGCAGTTCAATGCCATGCAGTGCATTAATTCAACGTTCTGTGTGGTTTTGCTTCTGTTTTAGGGGAGTGGCGCTTGCCATCAGGCGAACACCTTGCTCGTCTCGTCATTCAATGAAGTAAAAAAAATATTTGTGCTTGCATTGGATACTATTTAATTTTATTTTATTTTAAACAGACATAATTTTACAGAAAAATAGCCTCCGCAGTAATATTATCGCTAAAACATGATATGCACGCAATTACAAATTAGTTAGGAAGTTATCACAGTATGTGTGCCTTCAGAAATGGAGACAGAATAGAGTAAAATAGAATAGACTGAATATTTAAGCTACTTTAAATGAGACGGTACACATCGATGCATTTACTAAAAATATACTCAAATTAATAACAGGCGTTTGGCGAGAGAAGCAGAGGCTAATATGGAAGCAGTACACCCACCGATATTCTTGCGTTTCGTCAATTTACTGATGAACGATGCCATTTTCTTATTGGACGAGGCGCTCGATAACATGGCGCAAATAAGGACGATGCAAGCGGCACAGTGAGTAAAATTGTTATTCAAATGAAAACTTGGATAGTTTAATTATTTAAATACAAGCTTCTTGCGTCCTCGAGTATATTACGGTACATGCGTCCGTGCGCATTGAGTTTTATCCAATAAATATTTATTGGAGAAAATTGAATCTATTGAAATTAAATACGCACTGAAGAATACTTTTCTTGTCGAAAATTATTCAAGGTTAGTCAAAAATGGTGTACTAAGTTGTGGCCAACTTAAAGTATCGCTGATAAAGATGTCTACAATGCATATCATCTGATTTCATAGAAAAACTTTTTGATTTCATACAAAAAACAAATATGGTGTTTTATTGAAGCGACAACTTCTTATGGGAGGGTGAACCGATTCGTTCCGTAATGCGAACGGTCCATCGATCAACGGAAGGTTCGAGAATATTCGAGAACCTTAGTTCACACGAATTGCTTTATTGTCAGTTTAAAAGTACAATCATTAATGTGGTTAAATACAACATTCATTGATTGTGCTATCGTAAACAAAAATTACAATTTATATTACATAGCAAAGTCCGGTCAAAGTACATATTATCGTACATAAAAATGACAATTTATCTAATGTGGGTTAAAGTGAGAGAGAATGAGAGTGCCTACTGCTCGTGTTACGTTACGAAGCGGTTTACCCTCCCATAAGAAGTTATCACTTCAAAAATGGAGTCAATTAATGTACATACTAAAGGTACAACATATATTATGTAATCAGGGAGTCAGGCGCGTGGTCGGGCTTGTCGGCGCAGGAGCGCGAGCAGAACCAGTCGAACCTGCGGTACGCGGGCATGCTGGCGCGGTTCGACAACATCCTCGGGCGTGATACCATCCGCACGCTGGTGCGGCTCACCGCGCACGCGCCCTACGTGTTCTGCCACCCCACGCTTGTCGAGAGGATCGCCTCCATGCTCAATTACTTCCTGCTGCATCTCGTCGGACCTAATAAGAAGAATTTCAAGGTATTTATTTATAATTCTTTATTGTACATTGGATTAAATACATCTAGGTAAAATAATTAACGAAACCAAAGTACAATTGGCGGCCTTATCGCTCAAGGCAATCTCTTCCAGGCAACCATGGGATGGAGATAAAAGTAAGAAACAGTTAGGGTAGGGTACATAAAAGAACTCGTTGCTGCCGACCTCGTTGCTGCCGTTGACGCCGAGGGTGTCCTTCGGTGTGCGGGGGCTTCTGAGCCCCCCCATTTGGAGACGGGCCGCTAGGCGGCACCGCGCAGGGGCGGTTCCGGCAGCAATCCTTGGCTTTCCCAAGGAGACCCCGGGACCGCTCCACATGTGCCGAAGAAGGCCACCGCGGGGTTTTGGTTGGTAGTTACCGGCATAGGGTGTAAATAGTGTTAGGGACTCGGCTCAGCGGTCGCCCGGATGTTTTCCATCTCTCCCGGGGGGATCGCTGGGTCGTAAGGCCGGTAGAACCCAACATAACCGTTCCACCTCCCTCCGGAGAAAAGAAGAGATTTTCATTTCAATAATATATACTACATAGATAGCTAATATGATATACATATTTATTTAGGTTCTCACCAATTTTGACTGATAGAACAACCGTTTTGTGTATAATGTGTTATCTATCTAGTGGTAACTTACATAGGCTGAGAAACTGTGGTGAGGTCTTGGATTCCGAGATCGGGCAATCTCCATTATTTAAAACATCACATTTATCACATGAGTTGCCCATGTCGGGATTTTGTGACTGGTATAACGATAGATTCGCTTCTTTTATATTATATGACGGAAATGCTCTCAAACTAAGGCTGTAGCACTCGTTGCACTTCTATCTGCCCGTTTGTTGCGTATATTATGACCCACGGACTATTCATATACTGCTGATCTGACCCTGTGTTTTGGGAGATTGGGGAAATCTATCGCCATATCGGGGTCAATGTGGCCAGTTTAAAAAGGGCGTACTGTAATTACACTACTGTTTCTCTTCTGTTAGAGTCCCTCTGAATGGATATGACTGAGGAATAGCCTGAAACCAATCGACAATGTGTACGACTGTACGCACCGTGATGTTTCGGTGTACACTAAAGTAAATAACACAATAATGATTTTTTTTTAATTGTTGTCAGGTAAAAGACATGAAAGAGTTCGAGTTCGATCCAGCCAGGACGGTGCTAGACATCTGCCGTATGTACGTAGAGTTGGGCACAAACATTCGTTTTTGTGGTGCCGTCTCCAATGATGGCAGGTCATATTCACCACAACTATTCACGCTGGCGGAAGCTGTATTAGGTGTGTTGAAATCGAAAATAATGGTATTTTACCACATAAGACATCTACTTGTTTATTTTAATATAACATTATTATACATTAAATCGAATTTGCTTTTAAAAATAAATCAGTTAATCTGTCTTTTCCCCTGAAATCCTGGGAAAAGTTATACTGATATCATTACATTATCATATTTATTAATTTGCATTGAAAACTGTGGAAAAGAATGAATTTTTCATTGTTTCAAATACCAATATATCTGTCACAGTTCGGATCGGAGGCGGTGGATTAATAAGCTCCTTACAAGAAGTGGCATCGCGTGTTGGGCAGTTAGCTGAACAGAAACAGAGAGATGAGGAAATTCTCGCAAACGCACCCGATGAGTTCCTGGACCCTATCATGAGCACTCTAATGATGGACCCGGTCATACTGCCAAGCTCACGGACTACCGTCGACCGAACTACCATTGCCAGGTAATACAATCTTATATAATCAATCATGCGAGAGAAGAACTCGCGCACCGAAAGTTCCGATCCCAAATAATCTTATCATGGCAATCAACTGCGTATGTATTAATCACGCTTAGGCTACATAGGTAATTCATTAATAGTAATTCATAAACTATTTATAAATAAATGACGCATTTCACAGTATGTAAATACGACGTTAAGGCAATAACATATTGTATTTTTGGATGAATAATATACAGCACAAAACAATATTTTCATTCTAGGCATCTCCTCAGTGACCAATCGGATCCATTTAACAGATCTCCCCTCTCTATGGACCAAGTAAAATCCAACACAGAACTAAAGGAGAGGATACACGCATGGATCGCGGAACAGAAGCAGAATGTTGCTCAAATATTGGACCAACAATAATTAACACATTTTAAAGTTTGTACATTTTTGTTTACTAGGCAAGTGTATTAGTGTAATTATACTAGATGTAAATGTAGATTTCATATTGGCTGTACACCCAGTTCTAGGATATTTATACAAAACAGGCTGATAACATTGGATTTAAATTAAAGACGTTTTTAAAGTGTTTGGCGGGAATTCCGACGGTGCATTTGTTCGCATATTTGAATTATTTTCTTAACTAATTTAAAAGTTGAGTTTATTGTATAAAAGTGGTGTGGGTTTTGGGCAATAAACACTAGGGATGATGACCAGTTGCAAACATTGAAATAATGAATTTAGACGATTTTAGACCGAGGAGGGTATTCGATCTTATACATTCGAATCCCTTGGAAAAAGTCACCAGAAGCATCGTACTGAAAGGAATTAACACCAAAAATTCGGCAAGATATTGAAATAGGCCACATCCGTATTTCGTCGTTCTTGGAAAATAAAAGAATATCTAAGACGGGTTCACGGAACAAAGTATCCAGAGCCGTAAAATAATTTAACAAAAAAAGACATATTGAGTGTCAATTTCATAAAAAAATAATTTAAATTTAATTCGCAATTACTGAAATTGATTAATTTAAGAATATATTATATAACTCCGATGTTTTCTATTATACCTTGCGCTATAGTATAATATGGCATTTATTAAAAATTATTTGAGTTCTGTACTATACGTATTTGTGATTTCATTATCCTAATTTGTTTCAGAAATAAATATGTAAATTTTTAGTGTTATAAGTTTGGGTACATATCAATTTATGTTATAATGTTTGTGATTTATAATTTATTTTTCGTTGTCAATTTAAAACTTTTGGCCCATTCCAATGCCGTGTATATTCAGTTTATTAATTAATGTTCTAAATTATAGTTTTATTTAAGAATGATTAAAATGTTTAAAACAATTCCCATTTTTTTTTATTTAGCTAAAGTTGAAATATCGTTCAGTTCCTCATTCATTTTGTTAAAACATTATTAGTCTTGAAAAGTGTTACAAATGGCCGTCTTATTTAATAAAGTAGCGATAAATAAAGTTCTTTACTTGAGGTAAAGTAACATTTAATTAAAATATACCTGTAAAAACAGATTTGTTTTATTTTCCTTCATTATTCTTTGAGGAAATTTTTGGGTGACATATTATTGTTTTATACATTTCCCCAGAGGCAGAGGTCAGGTAGGTGGCCGATCGTAAAAACTACAAGTCAAATCTTTCTGTAACGTGTGTTTTAAAGCATGTTGCGTCGATCCCACTGCGACAGGGATAAGGGTAGGTGAAAGAAGAAAATTATTTTATACAGTGTGGAATGTTCACATAGGCCCCACATAACTTTACAATAAGTGTAATTCACACAAAGAAAACATTGATTTATTTTTAAAAGTAAGTAATACTGCATTGAAAGAATTTCCAAAAGTTTTTGGTTTCAGCTAGTATTCGAATGGACATTGTTGGAAGATAATAACCATCTGTATTTTATCTTATCTTATATCTTTAAATGAGCAATTCTTGTATATATATAATTGGAATCTCGGAATCGGCTCCAACGATTTTCATGAAATTTAGTATATAGGGGGTTTCGGGGGCGATAAATCGATCTAGCTAGGAATCATTTTTAGAAAATGTCATTTTGTTTTTTTTTTGAAGTGATAACTTCTTATGGGAGGGTGAACCGAAACGTTCCTTAACGCGAGCGGTCCATTGACCAGCCAGCGCGGTGTCAGCCGACCTCCCTGGAACATTGATAATTTCTAAATACCAGGTGGAGTCACACAGTGACCAGTCGGCTTTGACCGGACTTTAACACGACTGTGACACGACTTTGACACGACTTTGCCACGACTTTGACACGACTATGACACGACTTTGTCATGACTTTGACCGGACTTCGACCAGACTTCGACCGGACTTCGACCGGACTTCGACCGGACTTGGACCGGACTTCGACGACTTTGACACGACTATGACACGACTTAGACACGACTTCGGCACGACTTCGACACGACTTCGACACGACTTCGACACGACTTCGACACTACTTCGACACGACTTTGACACGACTTTGACACGACTATGACACGACTTTGACACGACTTCGACACGACTTCGACACGATTCGACACGACTTCGACACGATTCGACACGACTTCGACACGACTTTGACACGACTATGACACGACTTTGTCACGACTTTGACCGGACTTTGACACGACTTTGACACGACTTTGACTCGACTTTGACACGACTTTGACACGACTTTGACACGACTTCGACACGACTTCGACACGACTTTGACACGACTTTGACACGACTTTGACACAACTTCGACACAACTTTGACACAACTTCGACACGACTTCGCCACGACTTCGACGACTTTGACACGACTTCGACACGACTTCGACACGACTTCGGCACGACTTCGACACGACTTTACCATGACTTTGACCGGACTTTGACACGACTTTGACAAGACTTTGACACGACTTTGACACGAATTTGACACGACTTTGACACGACTTCGACACGACTTCGACACGACTTCGGCACGACTTCGACACGACTTCGACACGACTTTGACACGACTTTGACACGACTTTGACACGACTTTGACACGACTATGACACGACTTTGTCACGACTTTGACACGACTTTGACACGACTTCGACACGACTTCGACACGACTTCGGCACGACTTCGACACGACTTCGGCACGACTTTGACCGGACTTTGACACGACTTTGACAAGACTTTGACACGACTTTGACACGACTTGGACACGACTTCGACACGACTTCGGCACGACTTTGACACGACTTTGACACGACTTTGACACGACTTTGACCGGACTTTAACACGACTTTGACTCGACTTTGACACGACTTTGACACGACTTTGACTCGACTTCGACACGACTTCGCCACGACTTCGTCGACTTTGACACGACTTCGACACGACTTCGACACGACTTTGACACGACTATGACACGACTTCGACACGACTTCGGCACGACTACGACACGACTTTGACACGACTTCGGCACGACTTCGACACGACTTTGACACGACTTTGACACGACTTTGACACGACTTTGACTCGACTTTGACACGACTTTGACACGACTTTGACTCGACTTCGACACGACTTCGTCGACTTTGACACGACTTCGACACGACTTTGACACGACTATGACACGACTTCGACACGACTTCGACACGACTTCGGCACGACTTCGACACGACTTTGACACGACTTCGGCACGACTTCGACACGACTTTGACACGACTTTGACACGACTTTGACCGGACTTTGACACGACTTTGACTCGACTTTGACACGACTTTGACACGACTTTGACACGACTTTGACTCGACTTCGACACGACTTCGCCACGACTTCGTCGACTTTGACACGACTTTGACACGACTTTGCCACGACTTTGACCGGACTTTGACACGACTTTGACAAGACTTTGACACGACTTTGACACGACTTCGACACGACTTCGGCACGACTTCGGCACGACTTCGACACGACTTTCACACGACTTCGACACGACTTCGACACGACTTCGGCACGACTTCGACACGACTTCGACACGACTTTGACACGACTTTGACACGACTTTGACACGACTTTGACACGACTTTGACACGACTATGACACGACTTTGTCACGACTTTGACACGACTTTGACACGACTTTGACACGACTTCGACACGACTTCGGCACGACTTCGACACGACTTCGGCACGACTTTGACCGGACTTTGACACGACTTTGACAAGACTTTGACACGACTTTGACACGACTTGGACACGACTTCGACACGACTTCGACACGACTTCGGCACGACTTTGACACGACTTTGACACGACTTTGACACGACTTTGACCGGACTTTGACACGACTTTGACTCGATTTTGACACGACTTTGACTCGACTTCGACACGACTTCGCCACGACTTCGTCGACTTTGACACGACTTCGACACGACTTTGACACGACTATGACACGACTTCGACACGACTTCGACACGACTTCGGCACGACTACGACACGACTTTGACACGACTTCGGCACGACTTCGACACGACTTTGACACGACTTTGACACGACTTTGACACGACTTTGACTCGACTTTGACACGACTTTGACACGACTTTGACTCGACTTCGACACGACTTCGCCACGACTTCGTCGACTTTGACACGACTTCGACACGACTTTGACACGACTATGACACGACTTCGACACGACTTCGACACGACTTCGGCACGACTTCGACACGACTTTGACACGACTTCGGCACGACTTCGACACGACTTTGACACGACTTTGACACGACTTTGACCGGACTTTGACACGACTTTGACTCGACTTTGACACGACTTTGACACGACTTTGACACGACTTTGACTCGACTTCGACACGACTTCGCCACGACTTCGTCGACTTTGACACGACTTTGACACGACTTTGCCACGACTTTGACCGGACTTTGACACGACTTTGACAAGACTTTGACACGACTTTGACACGACTTCGACACGACTTCGACACGACTTCGACACGACTTCGGCACGACTTCGGCACGACTTCGACACGACTTTCACATGACTTTGACACGACTATGACACGACTTCGACACATTAGTTTATGTTATCACTTCTGTCGAGCGTCCCGAACGCACACTTTTTTTTTTCACCCGAGCAGAGCTCGGTCGCCCAGGTACTTATATCTTTAAATGAGCAATTCTTGTATATATATAATTGGAATCTCGGAATCGGCTCCAACGATTTTCATGAAATTTAGTATATGGGGGGTTACGGGGGCGATAAATCGATCTAGCTAGGAATCATTTTTAGAAAATGTCATTTTATATATTTTTTTAAGTGATAACTTCTTATGGGAGGGTGCACCGAAACGTTCCGTAATGCGAGCGGTCCATTGACCAGCCAGCGTTAGCCGATCTCCCTGGAACATTGGTAATTTCTAAGACACGACTTTGACACGACTTCGGCACGACTTCGACACGACTTCGACACGATTTCGACACGACTTTGACACGACTTTGACACGACTTTGTCACGACTTTGACCGGACTTTGACCGGACTTTGACACGACTTCGGCACGACTTTGACACGACTTCGGCACGACTTTGACACGACTTCGGCACGACTTTGACACAACTTTGACGCGACTTTGACACGACTTTGACACGACTTCGGCACAACTTTGACACGACTTTGACGTGACTTTGACACGACTGTTACACGACTTTGACACGACGTTGACACGACTTTGTCATAACATTGACCGGACATTGACCGGACTTCGATTGGACTTCGACCGGACTTCGACCGGGCTTCGACCGGACTTCGACCGGGCTTCGACCGGACTTCGACCGGACGACTTCGGCACGACTTCGACACGACTTCGTCGACTTTGACACGACTTCGACACGACTTCGACACGACTTTGACACGACTATGACACTACTTCGACACGACTTCGACACGACTTCGGCACGACTACGACACGACTTTGACACGACTTCGGCACGACTTCGACACGACTTTGACACGACTTTGACACGACTTTGACACGACTTTGACTCGACTTTGACACGACTTTGACACGACTTTGACTCGACTTCGACACGACTTCGCCACGACTTCGTCGACTTTGACACGACTTCGACACGACTTTGACACGACTATGACACGACTTCGACACGACTTCGACACGACTTCGGCACGACTTCGACACGACTTTGACACGACTTCGGCACGACTTCGACACGACTTTGACACGACTTTGACACGACTTTGACCGGACTTTGACATGACTTTGACTCGACTTTGACACGACTTTGACACGACTTTGACACGACTTTGACTCGACTTCGACACGACTTCGCCACGACTTCGTCGACTTTGACACGACTTTGACACGACTTTGCCACGACTTTGACCGGACTTTGACACGACTTTGACAAGACTTTGACACGACTTTGACACGACTTCGACACGACTTCGACACGACTTCGGCACGACTTCGGCACGACTTCGACACGACTTTCACATGACTTTGACACGACTATGACACGACTTCGACACATTAGTTTATGTTATCACTTCTGTCGAGCGTCCCGAACGCACACTTTTTTTTTTTCACCCGAGCAGAGCTCGGTCGCCCAGGTACTTATATCTTTAAATGAGCAATTCTTGTATATATATAATTGGAATCTCGGAATCGGCTCCAACGATTTTCATGAAATTTAGTATATGGGGGGTTTCGGGGGCGATAAATCGATCTAGCTAGGAATCATTTTTAGAAAATGTCATTTTATATTTTTTTTTAAGTGATAACTTCTTATGGGAGGGTGCACCGAAACGTTCCGTAATGCGAGCGGTCCATTGACCAGCCAGCGTTAGCCGATCTCCCTGGAACATTGGTAATTTCTAAGACACGACTTTGACACGACTTCGGCACGACTTCGACACGACTTCGACACGATTTCGACACGACTTTGACACGACTTTGACACGACTTTGTCACGACTTTGACCGGACTTTGACCGGACTTTGACACGACTTCGGCACGACTTTGACACGACTTCGGCACGACTTTGACACGACTTTGACGCGACTTTGACACGACTTTGACACGACTTCGGCACAACTTTGACACGACTTTGACGTGACTTTGACACGACTGTTACACGACTTTGACACGACGTTGACACGACTTTGACACGACTTTGTCATAACATTGACCGGACATTGACCGGACTTCGATTGGACTTCGACCGGACTTCGACCGGGCTTCGACCGGACTTCGACCGGGCTTCGACCGGACTTCGACCGGACGACTTCGGCACGACTTCGACACGACTTCGACACGACTTCGACACGACTTTGACACGACTTCGACACGACTTTGACACGACTTTGACACGACTTTGTCGCGACTTTGACACGACTTTGACACGACTTTGACACGACTTTGACACGACTTCGACACGACTTCGACACGACTTTGACACAACTTTGACACGACTTTGTCACGTCTTTGACCGGACTTTGACGCGACTTTGACACGACTTTGACACGACTTTGACACGACTTTGACACGACTTTGACACAACTTTGACACAACTTTGACACGACTTTGTCACGTCTTTGACCGGACTTTGACGCGACTTTGACACGACTTTGACACGACTTTGACACTACTTTGACACGACTTTGACCGGACTTTGACACTACTTTGACACGACTGTTACACGACTTTGACACGACGTTGACACGGCTTTGACACGACTTTGTCATAACATTGACCGGACATTGACCGGACTTCGACCGTACTTCGACGACTATGACACGACTTTGACACAACTTTGACACGACTATGACACGACTTTGTCATGACTTTGACCGGACATTGACCGGACTTCGACCGGTCTTCGATCGGGCTTCGACCGGACTTCGACCGGACGACTTCAACACAACTTCGACACGACTTCGACACGACTTCAACACGACTTCGACACGACTTCGACACGACTTCGACACGACTTCGACATGACTTTGACACGACTTCGGCACGACTTCAACACGACTTTGACACGACTTCGACACGACTTTGACACGACTCTGACACGACTTTGACACGACTTTGACACGACTTTGACCGGGCTTTGAGCGGGCTTTGACCGGACTTTAACACGATTTTGACACGACTTTGACACGACTTTGACACGACTTCGGCACGACTTTGACACGACTTTGACACGACTATTACACGACGTTGACACGACTTTGACACGACTTTGTCATAACATTGACCGGACATTGACCGGACTTCGACCGGACTTCGACGACTATGACACGACTTTGACACGACTTTGACATGACTTTGACCGGACATTGACCGGACTTCGACCGGGCTTCGACCGAACTTCGACCGGACGACTTCGGCACAACTTCAACACGACTTCCACACGACTTCGACACGACTTCAACACGACTTCGACACGACTTCGACACGACTTCGACACGACTTCGACACGACTTTGACACGACTTTGACACGACTTCGGCATGACTTTGACACGACTTTGACACGACTTCGACCGGACGACTTCGGCACGACTTCAACACGACTTTGACACGACTTCGACACGACTTTGACACGACTCTGACACGACTTTGAAACGACTCTGACACGACTTTGACACGACTTCGACACGACTTCGACACAACTTTGACACGACTTTGTCACGTCTTTGACCAGACTTTGACACGACTTTGACACGACTTAGACACGACTTTGACATGACTTTGACACGACTTTGACCGGACTTCGTAACGTAACGCGTTAAGGGGCCACTCTGTCTGGCTTCCCTTTCTCTCACGCATACGGTAGCAGTAGGCAGGCTCCTTCCGCTCTCACTTTAACCCACATTAGTTTAAGTTATCACTTCTGTCGAGCGTCCCGAACGCACACTTTTTTTTTTTCACCCGAGCAAAGCTCGGTCGCCCAGGTACTAGTATTAATAAACGCATGAGGCTATCATAATAGATTTAATTATTTCATCAAAAAGATCATGAAAACGAGCTAGGACATGAGACATTAAATCACTATTTATAGATATAAAACTCCTCAGTCATGTATATCAACCTACAATAACAACAGGTGCATATGCAAATATTAGAAAATAGTAGAAAACGGGTAGCTACTATAAAATGCGCGAAATAACCACCAAATCCGGAACTAGTACCTGTGCAGTGTGCTAGTACTGTATTTAATAACTGTGTACTGTACAATGTCCATAGAGTACAATATTACGGAAACAATGACGTAAGTACTTAAAATATATACGGTGTAAAACAAAATGACTAGGTGTCTAACAACTAGTAAGTATAATACCACTGGCCAATATAAACCTAGTTTAAAGTTGGGTTTTGTTTATTTGTTTAAATGACGAGACGAGCAAGGCGCTCGCCTGATGGAAAGCGCCACGCCTGCCCATAAACAGGAGCAACACCACACAGAACTTTGAATTACAAAGCCCTGGATGGCACTGAACTGCGCTCGTCACCCCGTGACGTAAGATATTAGTCTCATAATGCCCAGTAATTTCACTGGCTTCAATGTCCTTCAAATGGAAACAACAATGCTTACACATTGTTGCTTGACGGTAGAAATAGACAAAGCGGTGGTACCAACCCAGACGGCCTTTCGCATACGAGTTTTGATAAGCTCGCTAGAAGCGCCCACTGTTTTCTTTCTTTTTTATTAATGGCTTTCGCAGTATTATGCATTTAGCCAGTGTCAAGTATAATGTATTCTCAAGTATCTTTACAAGCACGATGAAACACGGGTGCGGACGATTTCAAGGTCTTGTCGGAGTTATGGTGTTAACTCTTTTCAGTACGATTCTTAATTCACTTATTTCATTGCTTCCATACAACTGTTCATCACCGTCAATGTTTATTGAACAAATCCACACCACTTTAATACAACAAACACAACTCTAAACTAGTTTATGAAATAAATTAAAATAAGCGATGAACTGCACTGTCAGAATTCCCGCCAAAACCCCCCAGCGCCCACTGTTGTAATAATTTTACATTGTTGCTACAGCGGCGCCCTCTATAATTGCGTATATATTCAGGGCATCGACTTATAAAAAAAGGGGGACACCACGTCCCATACATCGAAAGTGAAGTGACCCATAGTGTGCCAGAATGCTGTACGTATACGGGTCTCACGCACACACTCTCATCATAGTGTGCCAGTTTCCGCCATTACGCGACACGACCGCTTTGTGTAACGTTCACTCCAACTTGGATTTAAAAAAATATAATAATGCCGACATGTGTCATAAAACATTGTAAAAACAATTCGACATCGAAAAAGAAATATCAAGGAATTACTTAGCACAGGTAACATATGAATTTATAATCACTTTTATAATGTTTTTGGTAAAATTATTTACGTAATATTCGGAACATAAACGTCAACTTCACGTGCATGTGTTACCAGAAAATAAATGAGGTATTTTCCCCAAAGTGTGAGTATTCCGTTGTAATTAAGAACATTATTAGTTCAAAAATTACTAACCGACTTTAAATCAGGAGGAGGTTGTCAATTAAGCGTATATTTTATTTTTAATGTACGAACATATATTTTCCCATCAAATATGGACCGCTGTGTTGAAATATGTTGATGTTCGATAAAGTTTAGGTACTAAGCGGTCTCCTATATACAGTGGCGTAGCTAACACGGGTGGCACCCGGGGTGGATTTGATTTGGCTGTCACCCAAAGAATGAAAGCTTTAAAATGATTTAATGTATTTTAACCGATTTCAAAAAAGGAGGATAGAGGAGAGGATTTCCCCATTTTTAAATATTATTTCGGGTTATATCAGGTCGTGTTCCCAAAACCGGTGACAACCGGGGTAGAGTGCCCCCCTCTTCCTTCCTGGCTATGGTACTGCATATATATTTTGTTAAAATCTGATAACGGAATATGGAGTAAAGATATTAAACTCCTCGAACAAACAAATATATAAAAAAATAAATTCGCCGAATTGAGAACCTTCTTTTTTGAAGCTTAACCGGCTTCATATTATCTAGATTACCAAAACATAACATTTATCTTAAGAAACTCTGTGAGAAGTAAATAATAACATTAATGTCTAAAGGTATTTTTGGATTCGGTAAAATTTGTGTTGCGCGGCAGCGGCACAAGCCCCGGCTTTTTTATTTATCAGTGCGTTTTGAACTTTGTTTTGTACAGTACTCTTTATTTTAAAAGGATGTTTTACATTTTTAAATATTAGTTAAAAACAAAACATTTAAAAATATAAAAATAATACTCTTCAATGGCGAGGCCTAGGACCCAAGCCACCGGCGGTTAGGACATAAGAGAGAGAAACCTCCTCACAATGCGTGCTGTATCCAATAACGCCGCTTTCTGTATCTGGACTTTGACCCAACGACCAATTGAGAGCCTCTGAAGATGTTTGTCGAGGCTCTTCGGTATCAACCCAGAGACGACTATCGGTACAATTATTGTTGAGTCAACATCCCACATCTCGGTAACCTCGTGTGCCAGATCTAAATATTTGGTAGTTTTATCTTTTTGGCTTTTACGAGGTTCTCGTCATGCGGAATGGTGACGACATTTTATAGCGAATAGTACTTTTTTTTCAATTTGGAATTAAAACACACTCTGGCAGGCACCGAATATAGGATTAATCTAATTAAATGTATTTTAGAAAAATATTTGAGCATTCGAGATCACCATATTTCCAAATTAGAAGCTACTGAACGGTCCGTGCAAAGTAAAAGGCATGTTTATAAAAAATTAAATCATTCTAAAGGATTTTAATTTAATTTTTATCTTTTCATATACCTACCCCACAATTAAACGAATCAATTAATTGTTTGAATTAAGTACTTAATTACCATGTACATACTTTATTCAATACACACGGGTCGAATATAAAACCTCTTAGGAGTTGGTTAAAACTGGGGAAAATTTTCATTTATCTGGTATCCCTCAACTTTCACACACATATATCATAAACCTGCATCACTGACGATATTAGTAGCGTTCTATCCTCCTTTTTTTATATATCGATGATTCAGGGATATGAGGCAAATGAAAATATTGTGTAGTATTTATTTTATTTAGTCTATGGTTTATTTAGTTGTTTATAGTTTGTGTTTTGAACTTAAGGAAGTAAATGTAAGGGTGATGATGTTGTGATGTATATCATTAAAATACGTTAAAGATCTTGGAGCACATAGAATTATTAAATAAGGTACTAAAAATGCAAGTGATTTATGGTCATACACAAATAATTCTATCGCACACACAAAATGACCGTAGACAATTGCGTTGACATGGCGGAGTAATCAGCTGTTAATTGCAATGTTGGGGAAAAGCTGAAAAATATTCAGTAGGTATCGTTACTAGCTCCTTCATTCAATTATTTATGGTGTATTTGATTTTAAATAAACGTCAGAAGATGATCGCCACGGCTCTTTGTTTACTAGAAAGAGAATAACTAATGGCGCGATGTCTCTTGTCACTGTCAGCTTCATTCATCCATTGTGCAGAAAAAATGTGACTTGTTCGCTTTGTAATTCTGTTTTTATATAATAAGTGGTTGTTGGAAATTAAGTGCACTCGTTATACGTGTCAGGTCGGTTTTCTAAAATATTAGTTGTAGTTTTGCTTAAAACAAGTGTTGTGATTAAGGTGGGAATGTGATTTTTCGGGGCCTATGAAACTCGCATCACAAAGAGTGCGTACAGCGTCGGCCAATAAACTGTGTATTTTTCTCGTGCAGTGGTGTTTGAGTGTACATTTTGGTGACGGTACGGTGAAGTTCAGTCTCGTGGAGGCGATAGCACGTGAAAATGTCGGGCCGTGTGAGGAAACAGTCCGATTGTCCCGTGGGCAAGCAGGGCCCGATGCGGGCGACGCTGCCCGTGTCATCGGTGATGAAGCAGAGCGGGGGACTCAAGAAGAATGCGAGCAATAGCCCCACTTTGTCGCCCACAAACCTGTGGCGGAGGATATCGCCTGATCACGCCCTGTCTGGTCAAAGAAGCCCTGGAGCCGTCAACTATAAAGGTCAGTACCAAATAAATTAATGATACTTAAAATGCCAATTGCCAACATGCATGCATTCAGATGTATGATAAGTCCAATGTACAATAAAAAGTACTCCTAATTTTATTTTAATATAAGTGTACATAAACATTTCTGGTTGTGTACAATTATTTTCATAGTCCAATAAGAATCTAAGTGGAATAGTTTATATGTATGTGACATACATGAAACACATAATGATCTTATTAAATACTTAATGTTAAATAGGAGTAGATATATGAACAACAATACATTTAGTAACTAGTAAGGGATTAACTAATGGTATTGTCAAAAATAGCAATACAGTTAGCATAAAGCGTATCGATTGTCAATATATAATACACATTTTACTGATAAGATGGTACCTGATATTATTGTACCTGACTGGATAATGACCACTGTTCACATGGTGAAAAACCTTACCATAGTGTCTTCTTCCTTTGAGTTGTGTTCCAGGATTGCCAGTGTGTATCCAGTAGCATCAGGGTGGTATAATATTGTCAACTGTTGGAAGGACACAACGTCTTTCGACTGTTGACATTGTATTTGCATTGCACTGTATTTAAAGCCAGGTTCAGTATTAATAACTGCTGCGTAGAGAAAAAAAAGAACTATTACTCAAAATTGTTTATTGTACACAAATTTTTAATTACATATAATATGTCATTTGTTCATCTTGTCATGTATGAGTAAAGTAAAATTAAATAATGTGTTAATAAATAATATTTTTTGGGTTTTGAACATTGAATGACTGAATAATAAAATCAAATAAACACCCACTGAGTGTGCTGCCCATTCATGCTGTACAGTAATACCCCGGACTTACGCGATAGGTGGGACCGAGCTATAACCGTGTAAGTCGAATTCGCGTAAGTCGGGGTACAACTTTGCATGCACTTTTGAGTGACATAATTTGAGGTTATCAAAAAAACACAACGTACGTAAAACAATTCAACGCGGAACACGTTCTAACCTGTCGTAAACGGACCACTAACATGGCGAAATAGGAGAGCTGACGCGCGCGGCCATCAAAAAGAATAACCGCGTATCTCCGAATTCGCGTAAAACGGGGTAGCGTAAGTCGGGGTATTACTGTATACAAAACTGACTTATAGATGGCTTTACCTCTTATTTCGTTTTTTACTAATATGTACTAAATATTTTTCCAATCATGTTTTTATTCAATGTAAGTCTAAAATTATGTTTTGACTTGTCAAGGATTTAATTTTTGTGATATGCTTACCATTTATGACATAATTTATTAATTGAAAAGTTTCTTAAGTGACAATTTAAATAAAATTTCTTTTGATTTATTTTTATTAGTAATGTATTCTATTACATTTATCAAAAAAGTTGTTGCAAAATGCAATTTATAAAATTTGTTAGTAATCATGAGTATTGAACATTGTAATATTCATTGAGGTACACCAGGTACTTCTATAAAAATTATACCAGGTGCAACATACGGGTGCAATGGTGGATCATCAGAAGTAGTTCATCCAAAATCCATATAACCCTTGAAGCATGCATTTTTGGGCAACATTCACATGGCTTAAATCAATAGATATTACAGATTCTCTATCAACCTGCTTTCTTTTAGTCCACAATGAGTGCTACATGCTGTATCTATTATTTAAACATTCCTGGGGGCTTAACATATGCAACAGATTAGATTAGGGTAGATTCCTAAGGTTATAAGCTACTACTTTTGTTCTACGACTTTTGATAATTTGTTAGATTTTATTTTCATACAAAAATAAGTATTCATTTAATTTCCGTCTTGAATGTTACCTACACGCATCGCAGATTACGTAAGCAAACACGCGAAGCGTGGGGAACCGGGCTAGCGTTGAAGGTCATCGCCCGAGCCAGCTGAGCGGCGCCTTTGAGTCGCGCGCGCACGCCGAACGCTACGAAGAAAAATACGACACAACAAAAACTTGTAAAATCATTTTTTTTTTAAATATATTGAGTTATATACAAACTCGTAGAACAAAAGTTGTTCCGTATGGGGTCAGCTATCTGGTCCTGCGAGGTTGCTGGTGTTTTAAAATTAACCCTGTATATTGCGCACAAGAGAAAACTACTGAAGAAAAACATCTCATATAAAAGTGTCAATGTTTGATAAAAATATGTTGTCATGTTAGGAGTTGTAGGCAAGAGAGCTTGATAGTCCTTTTTCTCTACTTTTGACATAACTATTAGACTAGGCAATGCAATCATGTTGATATAGAGATACAGTAATACCCCGACTTACGCTACCCCGTTTTACGCGAATTTGGAGATACGCGGTTATTCTTTTTGTTGGCCGCGCGCGTCAGCTCTCCTATTCCGCCATGTTAGTGGTCCGTTTACCGTTACACGGTTATAGCTCGGTCCCACCTATCGCGTAAGTCCGGGGTATTACTGTATCTAGATAAAGCTCATTTATCATGGCAAAATGTGTCAACAAAAATATCTTGTGTTGTATATGTAGTCCCAAGTGGAATTTTCATTCATAACAGATAACAGATTTTTACATCTAATCCATTTTTTAAACATTTCAGGCAAGGGTAGGTTTGGCACAAGCGTGATCAGGCGTACAGCATCACTCGACACTCTATATCACAAAGGACAATCGTCCCGGGATTATTATCTGCATGCAGGCCAGTTGCAAGTTGATAAGTCTACACAAGTATGTTTCCCACATTGTTTATTATTTTTTTCACAATTGATTGTAGTGTATGTTTATATCTACAGCCTCAGTTACGGTTATAAAGGAAAAAGTATTGTGATAGTATTGTTGATTTTTTATTCTGAGATGGTTATTTTCTGTACTGGATACATCTGGGATAATAAATATTTTTATATAAAGTTTAGAAATTCAAATAATTTCACCATACTGGTTTATTAATCCAACAATATGTATATTATAAGCTAATAGTATCTCGAATCTATAAGTACCTTTGGTACTGTTGTTTTTTTTAGTGCTTTTACCATGCAATGCATAAAACAGCTATCAAGAAATCCCTTGCGATAAGCATTTTGGTGTATAGAGTGTGGTTATCGTTATTTTCATGTAGACCGACGAAGGCGGCGGGACGTCAGGGCGATCGTCACGAGGTTCCGAAGACGACAAACTGGACCGCTTCCTACGCAGCCGTTTGCAGAGACCACACAAGCCATCTGCATCTGGAGATTACTCGGCTCACACTATGAGCTCTACTTTATGTGAGTATTGGCAGTTGTGGTATAATATATATTTTTTAAGCTCCAAATATATGGTGCAAAGTTATGAATCTAAACAGAACTCTGCTATCATGATAGATAATGATTTTTATGGTGTTGCCACACCGGTGTTAGAAAATGTTATATAACATTTTATAACAGCGGTGTGGCAGCACCATTTAGTAAACATTTCTTAACAATTTGTAACATTTTGTAACATTTTTTAACCGCGGGCGGCGGTACTTTTGATAGCGGCGCCGTCAAAGAAGAAGGGCCGATGTCATGTTTTCAAATGTTATAAAATGTAAATGTAAATTAAAAACATTTTCCGTCGGTGTGGGAACACTTAAAACATCTAACAATTCCTAACAAAATGTAACAATTTTAATGTTAGAAAATGTTTGTAAACATTTTATAACATCGGTGTGGCAGCACCATTAGAGTCACATTCAAAGTTATAAAAAGTTTTGTTACTATTTTCTAGGGTCTCGATTTGGCAGCGGCAGCGCACCGCTGCGACCAGCGCGTTCCTCTGTGGAAGGCCTCAATCAAGAGATTGAGAGACTCGTTTTAAATCAAGCTAGTGGTACTCAAACACCGCATCTCGACCGATTAAGAGACAAAGTAATTCATTTAATAATTTAAATTGCTTTTAGTATATGTATAGAAGAGATCATTGCCAACTATATCTATAATAGACTCTTTATTTGGCAGTATAGATGGATTGGAAATAGATGAATGTTAGTAATAACTGAAAATTCACATGATTATGTATAAGCTATGTAAATATCATTCAATTTTGTAAGTTGGGAAATATAATATCTGTGCCACATTTAGAAGTTCATCCAGGTGTAAAAATATATGCAACTTACACAACTATTACGTAAGCTGAAAACAAAAACATCTAATTTAATCTGTGCCTAATGATGAACATAAATTAAAAAACTTCGTGACATTTACATTGCATGGAACAATACTATAAATACGTTTATGTTTCTTTTCAGATAACTCCAGAAGGGCATCGCGCGCCTCTTGCGGAGCTTCTTAGACGTTCTGTCAATACACAAACTCCACACGATCTTAGTCATACTGCTCATTCTTCAGGTAATTATTTGTAACATTATGGCTTACCAGTTACTTCATAAAATAATTATTTTACGATAATAATAAAATGACAATGCTAAAATTAATGAGCTGATTGTGCATATACACCTAAACATAAATGCTGTTTACGATGCTGAAGCCATAATATGTTTCTGTTATTGAAATAAAGCTGTATACATTGTGAAATAAAATTTTTATTGGTCAATGCTATTTTTTTGATCTCATGAGATTTGAATATTCTGTCCATCATATATGTATTAAAGTTAGATATGGGGAAATCCTGATCTCTGAGAAAGGACAGTTTCGCCTCGAGCGGCGGTTTAGATTGCAGCATGGTGGGCCTGTCTGTGAATAAAGATAAACATATATAAAACATAAAATGTATATAATATTTGTATGTGATTTTATGTCACTGGATTCAAACTACAATATAATATAAATTATGGAAATAGATCCATCATCCCGAGGGTCACTCTCCAGTGATGGTTCTGCAGAACTCCTTGCAGCAGGTCTATAAACAATCTACCAGCTTTTAGTAACCCAAATCCTCTCGCAATGTACCATAGATATTCTGGCACTAAACATGAGAATGGTTGAGCATCCTCAAGCATGAAGTTTCATTGTTTTTAATTTTGCATTATTTGCTTTAATAATTTTGTTGGTTGACTGATTGTAGATTGGAATAATTCGAAATTGTAACACAATGATATTTGTGTAGTATGTAGTGTCAATTCTGTTGCCAATTAAACTACAAGTAAATTATGTAACTTTGATCGACATTATATTTAGACTGCACAGTACATAATTTCAGGCGCAGTATAGACACATTGCCAAGCCAGGGTAAAAAAAAAAAATTGCTACCATTTACCACTCATTTGATAGAATCAAACCATAATAGTGCATATTATTATGTAAAATTTAGTTTGTGGCAGCACAATCGACACTGTATAGGCTTTAATATTGTTTTTTTTGCTTTCTCTCTTAGGTCATGTATACATTTGGTTATATTGTTATGATTATAATAACACATTACAGGTGGCAGTGTGTGTTCCTCTCCTGATCTCGATGGATCTAAGCTGGGAACTTCACCACAAATTAATCGTTTCTTAGCGCGTGAGCCCCCAGATGGTTGTGAAAAAGTGAGTAATTACTAGCCAATAATAAAAAAAGAAAAACAAATATATTGTTAAAATTGCACACTAGGAGAATCAAACAGAAAATAAAGATGTAGACACATTTTTATAATAAGGGGAGGAAACCTAAATATTTTTGTATCTGGCTGTATAGTAATTGCCTTACGTAATAATATGGTGAAAAACCCACCACAGTGGGTCATTCAGATGTGTCGCGTTATGAGATCAGTCGATAACTTTTGGACGGCATAATTGTGCCGACTGTTGACGGAGGCAATTTCTTTCGACGGACGATATATTTAGGTTGCACTGTACGTAACAGCAGGTCTAGTATAGTAACTTGCTATGGAAGGATAAAACAATCTGATAAAATGTACCTAACAGTCACACAAATACATAGTCTGGACCCTACAGTAAGATAAAGTAAATCTGATATTGTGAATATAAATAAGTAAGTGGTCAATGAAATTGCTATGCCGTAATATCACTGAATTTAATTTCCTCTAAACTGAAACACAACAGATTATTTTTTATCATAGACTGTCAAACAAGCAAGTGAGTCACCTGAGGGTAAGTGATCTCCACCGCCCACGTACGCCCATAAAATAAGAATTACGGACGCGTTGCCGACCTTCAAGGAAAAGGAATAATTAAGGGATTGGGAAATTATGGGGATTGGGGCTTCCAGTTATCTCGTTCATCGTACGAAACCTAGTAGTAAGCCGCTACTTTACGTCGGTTTCCTGTCAGACAGTGGTAACGACCCGGCTTTGTCGGCTCATTCATGCTGCAGACCAATATAGTCTAAAGTGCGGCTCTAACACTGAAACTTACACAGTGCTGTTTGACCTACGACCACTAGAGTGAGTGAGTGAGTGAGTATGTGATGTTTCAGGTGAACTTGAAAGCTGGTGAGGGTGCGTACTGTGAGTCGGTGTGTGTGATGAAGCCCGCCGTGGCCGGGTTCACGCTGCGGCCGTCGCTGGGCTCGGCCTTCCAGCCGCTGCAGCCTGCCTCTATAGCCTCCTCACACGATACACCCACCACATCACACTGATTATACACATTACATTATACACTATATACTAACCAGGCATACTTCCCACCAGTCGTGGTGGATGTACATGTACTCTAATACAGGACCAATAGGAATCAATGGGTGAAAACAAACTAAACTTGGGGCTTCCAGACGATTTGATTGGCTATATACTCAATTTATTATTTTGTCAATCAAATTGTAATATCTGGATAGCAAATGATAAATCTAATATTAATTCATGCCAGTGTGATAGCACACGATTAATACATATAATCTAAATTGCAAATCAAATTGTATCATCTAAATGCTTAGAATGGTATTATTTTATAAACAAACTGACGACTGTTATCTACTCAAAAATAGATTTTCTTTTTAGTTATTCACATATGTTAAAAATACAGTTAAAACGGTTTATCTGTAATCTCAATCTAGGGTTTCGTATCTTTTCACCCCTTAGGTTCCATTCACCCTGTTTGATGGTTTTGTAGAGATGATTTTGGCATCTAAAAAATACACTTATTACGTCCAAAGTATTTTATACGGAGACCATGTTGATTGGTTGCGAATAATATTTTAGTCATACCCGCCAATATTATCCCTACGTTTACAGCACCGAAACAAAAACAATTATGTAGAACCTTTAACGGTTTAAATGGCATCTGATGGCATTATTTTCTTTGTAATTAATGATTGGAGAGTTTTGTTTTGTTTTCGGGAATAGTTGATGTTACATCAACAATAAACAGTACTAACCCTTTTAATGATACAAACATTTTTCAGCACACATATAATATGGTTATACCGTAATTATATTCATACATTTTTCTCTAAAGACATTTGTAATGACAAACATATAATTCACCCTTCACAGTTTTATCTGTTATGACAATAATGTTAAAACATAATATTGTAAAATGGAGAAAATTAAGAAATGTCCCTTGATACTGAAAGTATTGAATATCCGTCAATTCTATCAAATGAGTGAGATGAATTATGTCTCAATATAAAGTCATACTATAAAATGCAATTATTTTGCTGGATTCACATGTATTGAGAAAACAACCAAAGCGATTTTATCAGAGAGTTAGATAAAATTATGAACCAGACAATGAAAAACATTGTGGAGTATGAGTAAGCACTAGTTTATCCAGGTATAATTATAAAACAATAGGTTACAAGTAAGGTATCATTTTTTATTTTATAATTTAGTTGTTACTAGCACTCACGACTCCAGCCCATTTGACGACATGACTGGATACATATTTGATCTCATGTATATAATTAAAATTGTGTACATACATAACTACATGTTGCAAACATATAATTTTTAAAATGTTATAGTATAATGCTAATGGACTTTTGTTTCTCAAAATAAGTTTGTTTCTTTGAACGATTAAGTTTTAATGACTTCGGACCAAATTGAAAGGGCCAGATCACCATATGATCATATTATGGTGAAGGATATCATCGGTCGGTAGAACGTTTTTCTAATGCAGAGCTTTAAATTGTGGGACTTGATGGAAGAAAATGTATGAAAATAGACTGAATTTTTTAAACTTTACTCATACTTTGATACAGGTATCTTGACTTTATTTGTTACTTAGTGTAGTGTATTTGTATGAAGTGCCTGGTCAGGATTATTATTTTATCTTCTAACCATCGAAATAAAATGTATTGACAGTGTTTATTTACGAAACACTCATTTTTTTGTGATAAGTTGGTCCAGTATCTGTATCGGGTACATGAGCACATGATTTTGTATCATTTGTTTATGGAAGGATGGTAAACGCGGGTTGGATCTCTCATTTTGGCCAAAATGCATTTTTATCATCGAGACTGATAATGTAGTATGTTGACAACTTACATATAATCATAGTTAGATCTGCTTTTGGACATACGCAATTATTTTTTAACCTTTTGTAAATTTCGACGGCAAATATATATTTTGGATGGCTCACGTTTGGAATATTATAATATAGTATTTAATCTTATCATTGCTCAAATCAAAATTTTTATGAGGAGCCACACTTATGATAATATGCCGAATTTGAAAATGTTAACTTAGTGATTGTAATATTTCCAGTTGCGATGCAAATTAGTACCTATTGATTATTCAATAAAAGAATGTGATGATAATGTAAGTGAATCGATCGAAACCGAGTGTTGATCGTAACTTGACAACTTCTGATACTGCCGACCGCTAGTGCTGTCTGATGAACAACGCGAGTGTTGGACATGTTGTGAGCATGTTGCACAAAGTGAACAGTATCCACGAGTTGTGAAGTGGTAACGAACGGTGCTGCATAGTGCATAGTGAATGTAAGTATGTACAGATTACAGTAACGGAACTGACTTGTGACTAAACAGTAAACAGCGGAGTGTTCAGTGTTGTAGGTACGCGGCGCGGCGTGGCGTTCGATCGTTTTACGCAGTACGCAATACGCAGTACATAATACGCACATGTGCCACGATGTATAATGACGACAGATCACCTAGTGACAGATCGGAATCATAGCCCCCTGCTGACAAACATAAAAGTATTTCCAATATGTACAAATGATTGTCTTGTTTTACTTAAACTTCTTTACATCTAAAACAATGTGTTGTATAACTGCCACCCATTGGCCATGATTCATTAATGATTTCAGGAAGTATTAACAATAAAGTAGAAGGTATTGTGCGAAAACATTAACATGGAAGAAAAACCGAGCCAGTATTTAAAATCCGGATTTCT
This sequence comes from Amorpha juglandis, assembly GCA_949126905.1. Classification (NCBI taxonomy): domain Eukaryota; kingdom Metazoa; phylum Arthropoda; class Insecta; order Lepidoptera; family Sphingidae; genus Amorpha; species Amorpha juglandis. The sequence goes on along the minus strand of OX421379.1, from coordinate 9,076,757 downwards.
GTGTGAAATGTTTGTGAAATAAGTGCAATATAGCTGTAATATCGATATTATTCGAGCAAGCCGTTAGGTACTCTATTTTTGAAGATAAATGTGATTGTTTCATGTACATTCATGCCCTTTTGTGGAAACATGTTTTAGTTTGCTTCGATTTTGTCTTAGTTAAGAGCTCACCTTTGTGAAGTAACATGAGCTTGGTGGTTATTTTGCGTCGCTTCCTAACAGCTTCCATGTTGCTAATAGTTTCCCCTACCGTTCAAATTCAAAACAATATAATGCTTTACTAATAATGTTAGAGTTACGTCACAGGTCCAGGTTGTATTGTAGGATTTATATTATAGCCTATCCAAAATATCGTTACCTAATTTAAGGTTTAGTAAGTTTTAGTGGTGTGACCGAAAATTATTAGCTGTTAATAAAATGGTCCCCTTGCTATTTTAATTTGTAAACCACTGGGATGCTGACGAGGTTCCTGAATAAAGATGTCAGTTTTTTCATAGAATTGTTCTGGAGAGTAAATTTGAGCAACTGTCGCGCTAGTCGGTACTCAATACTCGCAACGTCTTTATCTGGGAACTGTAAATGTTAATCAAAGTACATAAAAATATTTTTCTATGTTCAGGGTAGAAGCGAGATGATGGTGTATCATAAAAGTATCTTGGCTAGGACCTTAGATTTGATACTTCTTTTTATAGATGGTTATATTATTTTAAAGTTTGCTTTTTAGATGGATGATAAGTTTTTAATTTTAATTATTATGATATTAGATTAAATACTAACATTAAAACTAAACCAAAAGTGCCCATTGAGATAAGTTTATAATTCAAGCAAGCCTTTTGTTCGGCACTTTGTTAATGAATAATGTTTAGGAGACAAAATTAGAAAATAAGAAAAATTATCGAGCGATTGTTGAGTTTTAGTTATCTAAAATTGTTGAGGTTTATTGATAAAAAAATTCATTTAGTTTTTTTACATGCAGTGCTTAACAAAAGGCTTGTTTAGTTAGAGGCATTAATTAACATCAATATGAATATCTACTTTAAGTAATAATAAGATAATGGTTTTATTATAGTTTTGTTTCAGAAAAGAAATTCTAATTACTATTTTTGTTTCCGATATTTTATCACTTGAATCTGTTTTCACTGTAATGTATCTTGCTGTATTGCAGACATATCCAATATACAGACTGATTTAATCAGTGACTTTTATTTTATTACTTGAATCCTATCCCTACAGATTTATGCAGTGTGCCGTGCGCTGGCAAACACACTTATAAAAACCTAGCCATGCTAATCAGAAACATAGGCTTGAAACCAGCTTGGTACCAAGCTATTGCAAAAAAATAGTTGTATTTTTTACCCACCCTAATACATAAGTGAAATACTAGTCACTCACACACACACTGATTAATCACGAATTCTCAAAAACTACAAAAGATAGGGCAGCAAAATTAATTCATGACTAGCTTTTGCTCGCGGCTCCGCCCGCGTGATCTGCTTTTCCCGGGATAAAAAGTAGCCTATGTCCTATTCTGATGTATAAGCTATATTATTGTAAAGTTTCATTAAAATCCATTCAGTAGTTTTTAGGTGAAAGAGTAACAAACATACATCCATACTTACAAACTTTCGCGTTTATAATATTAGTAGGATAGGATTTCCTCACAATATTTCCTTCATCATTAAAGCAAGCGATAATTAACAATTAATATACACGTAACTCGGCGGTCAGAGGTGTATGCTCTTGTGGCTGGTTTCGAACCTGCAACTTGTGGCTCACTATCGCTGCTTGCAGTGTGTGTCTAATTTATCCTAATCCAGATGCGGTTGATATGTTGGATAGGTGTCATATCCAAGAATATCATCTAAATTAAACTTTATCTGGTTATAAATATATTTTATTCAGTCTCTCTATAATTTATTTATTATGGAAATAAAATAGAATGAATTTTATATTTATAAACAATTTTAATATTGCAAACTGCGCTTTGTTTGTATATCATCCAGTAAAATCCGAAGTTCTTCATCCTCAAACCTCCCTTCTAATGATGGTATCAAAGCCTTTGCTTCCTCTGGGGTTTCAGGGCAGAGGTTCGCCAAACTTGCCACCTCAAACTTGTGCAACTTCTTAGATTGTAATAAGCTGAAATTTTAAGGATTTAACAGGTTAGCAATTGCAAACAATGTCTTTATAAAGAACTACAGTCATTTCAGCATGGACTCTGCACCAACCAAGTCATCAGTGACAAAATCTGTCATATGAATGTTTATTTTAATTTCCCTCTATGGCACCTAAAATGGCAAAATGGCCAAGATAACTGAAGCATACAGAATCCAACTGATATCCATTATGTACAGGGTTCTTGAGAATGTCTTCTGAGATACTGTGAAGTCCTGGGTTGTAATTGCATGTTGGCCAATCACAATTTGTATTAGGATTTTCAAAATCACACATGAGTCCCCTGGGTGGCAATTTGTGTTTGTTTGATGGCATCACCATAGACCTGGCACACAACATTACTGACATATGGGATGTGGACTCGACAATCAAGGTTCGAATAGTCGTTTCTGCTAAATGATTTAATAAATCTCAAGGAACACATTCACGCAACTCGGGGGGAAACGGAATAAAGTATGAACCAACAAGTGACACTGACATATAATCGGAATTTTTACGTTCCGTTTCATCATTTTTTAAAATCACAGACTATATATTTGACATATTAATAACGATTTCTTTGTCAGTCGCCCATAATAACGTTCCGTTTTACCTAATATGTGATTTGAGGTTAGAAAATATTTTCATTAATTTCTCGAAAACTATGCATCACCTTTTAATGAGAGTGGTATTGTTGTATTCAGGGACTCAATCCCTACCACCTGTGATCACTTTCGCCGCTCTCTTCGTGCCCTAATAAACTAAAGTCCAGCCGCATATTGTACAAATTTTAATAGCTATAATTTTTTAATCCAGTTAGGTCACGTAACTTCATCAATATACCTCATTTATGTCATCATCATCAGCCACAAGACGTCCACTGCTGAACATAGGACTCCCCCAAAGATTTCCAGATCGACTTGTTGGAAGCGGCATGCATCCAGCGACTTCCTGCCTTTTAACCTTTAACTTAGATTTCCAAACCAACCTATTGGAAGAGGCCTGCATCCAGTGACTTCCTTTACCTTATTTATATGCCTATTATTAATTATGATAACACTTACTTTCTAACAGCAGCTATAGTCTCTTTGTTTTTAAACTTCTTAAACATATTTGTGTATGTGAGTGTCTTCATAAACACTTCCGAGAATTCTTGTTCCTCTTCTGCTGATTCGTTTTGAGCTTTTCTATGCTCCAACAACATATCTACTTCTGATATAAGCAGTGTCTCAGCATTCTCAAACTCTGTAACATATGAAACAAAGCATACATTGTTTACGTTAATTTATTCAGTTCACTACTTATTTTTGTACATAAGTCAATTAAATATTATTAAACTAGTTACTACAAAAACAACCTTTGGGAAACTGTAAATCTGCTGCGTCTTCTTCTACGACATCTTGTACAGGTCCAGACATGGTTTCAGATTTGAATACTTTAAGTGAAAGTTCTCAAGTATAAACAGGATATAAAGTAGCTTTTATTAAAAGTACAGATCACTACTAAAACTGTTTGAATTTCGAAAATGTTACTGTACACCAATGTAAAGTATATTATACTAATTTTATTGTCATCTAAATAGTAACCAAAACACTGTCTTTTGAAAACAAAAAAACAAGCACACAACACAAGTAATTAACAAGCCAGGCACATTCCTACTCGTAATATTACGATTATTATTTATTATTCAGACCAAAAAACTGAAAACACGTCTCTGGACTCTGACAAAACACTATTATTGATCACAGATCACTATATTATTATTGATACAGATAGTGTTGCCTTACTATCGATTGCCTATCGATAGGTTGGCAATACTATCGTGACCTCGAAAAATAGTCAGAATATCGATAGCCTTATCGATACTATTGAAATTTTACAATACTATCGATAGTACCTATCCAAGAAATTGAGCAATACTATTGATAAAGTGCAATACATACTCCCTGTTTTCCAATTACAGCACTAGAGCGCATTATGCGGCATAATGCTCAACGTTGAATGTTTCAACTACAGCAACGCTACGCACAATCAACCACTCTCAAAAGTACTGCTTTCGGGTGATACATGCAATCGATACCAACTCAGTAACAGAAAATTAACAAGTGTTTTTTCTTTAAGTTGGCATTGATTTAAATTTTATTTACATTATCGTTAGTAATTAATATTGTTTATTGTTGAGATTTTTTTTAAGCTTTCGTCTTATCGTAGTGTTTTCGAAATATTCAAAAGTTAATTCAGACCCTTTTAAAAAGTAAATGTAAGGATGGATGAAGGTATAAATATTGACTATTTATATTTTTATTCTCAACACTGAACTTAACGCACTCTGCTGGTGCACTAGAAAACTAATTCACGTTCCAATTAATCATTAGCACACTTCGGCGTTGTGCGCCACTGAGTCGCATTATGCTCTGTAATTGGAAAACAGGGACTATCAATAGTATCGATACTATTGGGTACAGATACTGTCGATAGATACTATCGATACTATCACTATTATGGCGTTTTTTTACTGCAATCACTGTCGATACTATCGATAGTTTTACTACATCGATATTTACCCAAAGTTCAATAGTAATGCACCGGAATTTTAGTTAACATTATTAGTTCATTAGTATATTGAAAATAGTTGTATTAGATCTAGTAACTTCCCGTTATTGTATACCGCATACGAACCCATATATGGTATAATAGATTCAGTATTTTTTTTGGTTTGAATCCAACACGATACTATTGAATTTTGGTAAAATATCGATGTAGTAAAACTAAATCGACAGTGATTGCAGTAGAATACGCCATAATAGTGATAGTATCGATACTAACGATAGTATCTATACCCAATAGTATCGATACTATCGATAATATTGCACTTTATCAATATTATTGCTCAATTTCTTGGATAGATACTATCGATTGTAATGTAAAATGTCAATAGTAATAGGGCAATCGATATTGTGACTATTTTTCGAGGTCAACTATCGATACATCAACTATCGATAGTTAGGCAACACTAGATACAGATACGCCAAGCACTCGCTACCACGGACCACGGTAGATTTAGCTACAGCCAGTTTATTTGTCTCTGGTATAGTGTATTATCTATGCGTAGAGTGAGGTTAAGTTTTATTTTGGTTTTATTATGTACAGGGTTAATTTAGATTTTTTATTTTCGAATGTTTTATATTGTTGCATTAAGTTGTAATCCATAAGAGAATCCAAAATACTCAGCAATACTACAATGTCAAAAACACCTCCAAAACCTGAATCTGGTTATAACTTTATCCCTAAAGGTGAGCACAAGATATTTTTGTACACGGTACATCAAAATAACAGTGATCTATTCTTTAAGGCGTCTATTTAGACAAGTTATTAAAAGATTTCTCCAATGCTTGTGCAATTCAAACATACATATAATTACTTTTTTCAGAAATAACACCAAACAAAGACCAAACAGGGATCTCTAAAACAGTTTTCTCGCATGTATCTACCTTGCATAGCTTATTAATGGATTGGGTAAAATTAAGAGACAAAGGGAGTAAGTTCTGTAAAGTTATATCATCAGTAAAGCTACATGAGTGCACAGATGACTATTATCCACACCAGTTGAAACCTGTTATGGAAAATCTTGTTAATATTTTGGAAAGCTTGAAAGATATTGTTGATGGTAATTTGTTTTTTATTTCACAATATGTAAGTATGAATTGTGAAACGAAGTATATAAATAGTAATTGTGAATATATAAATAATAGTGCATACTATGATTATTATGTTTATCCCTAGAAAATAGTAAACATTTTATGGCGATGTTCACTCCAGGCTATGCCTGTATCTTTATTGATAAGTTATATCTCCTGTTGGCATTACAAAGCCTGGTTTGTATAATGTTTGTTTAAATCATGTTTCGATGTCTGAAATGGGAATATAACAGAAATCTTTAGTTGAAGTACAATATGAAAATAGGACTTATGTGTCCTTCTAATAGAGATTTCTTTTATGTACCTTAGTCCTGTCAGAAACTTCTTAAGGTGACAAGTTAGGCTTACATAACGCTTGAACTGTTGAATGGTGAAACTGACATCAAGTATTACATAATAGTCATTTGAAAATTTTGTTTCATTTGTATGTCATTATGTTAATTGTACTACAACTGGCATTGTCAAATACATTGCCAGGAGCAAATACTGTCTGTATGATTCAATTTGATTGAAAACCAATAAATCAGCTCATACTTTGTATTCTGTTGTAGGTGTTAGAATATTAAATGGTCAACTTGAAGCTTTAGCACAACTGCAGCCCACAAGTCAACCTGTGATTTTGACATGGTCTGCTACACAGATATCACAAACTGTGAGCAATATATACAACTCATTGGTAAAGGAGTATCAGCTAAAACAAGTTGTCACAGGTATGCATGATGTCAATAGTTATAAATATTTTATTGACATATGAGTAGAAGGATTATCATTTTGATACTATCTTAAAAAGCACCATTTTTTTCTTCAAATTTAATAAAAACTATTTTTTAGTTGGATTTTCTATAAAAGCGTGTTTTTTAGTTCCTTAAACTATTATTTATTATTAATTTTTTAGAAAAAAATATACCATATTATATTTTATTATTATTTTTTTGAATATAGAAATGTCATTGGTCCTTGATAAATATGCCAAATTTCGATTTAATCCGACGTTTTAAATCACAAATGATTACTAAAATATGGTTTATTTTGTTTCAGAAAATGTCGCCCATTGCAGAGATGAGTTCCTAATAGAAGTATATGTTAGTTCATGGGAGCTTGAGCCACATATTAACACATCAGACAATGCATATTTATTTGCAGAGTTTGGCCTAGCTGGAGTTACGTAATACTATAGACTATTATAACGATAGGCATACTGCAATTAAAATTATACGATTATTTATTACAACTATTGTTTTATTATGATAATGAATTAATGACTTACGGCCGATTTCAATACAAGATCTTAGTTTAATTCTTCGTGCATATATTATAGCACAAAGAGCCAATCAGAATACAGTTTAAAGGTCACAAATGACTTAGTTTGATTGGTTGATTTTCGTGACCTATCCAGTTAATCAGTCTATCTTGGTCGTTTATTGGAAACGGCTATTAAGAAACGTATTTAATCCTAGCATGATAAGTGACTACTGACGGCATTGGACAGGTCCAATGCATTTTAATTCAATTCCAAAACATTCATCATTAAGACTAGGGTCTTAAATATAGTGCAGTCAAATAAAATGTCGAATAGGGTTAACAGAATTATGCCGGCCTGACGTTACTAGATATACACTGACTTCGGAATGCGAAACGCCTGCACCAGTCACTATGGCGGATTTTTCACCACGTGTACTGTGGTCGCTATATATTATACATAAGTGGTCTGGTCCTTTCCTATCAGTAGTATTTGTCCATTTCTTTCATTAAGCAAAGTGCTGTGTTCTAGTCTAAAGATTGGAGCCGGTTAGCCTGTCGGTACCGGGTGAAAATACCAATTTCGTGTATTGTGTTATTTTTCGTATTTAAAATAACCAAACACAAATTTGTGATTGAATTTGAACGCAAGACTTTACGGTTTCTCAGCCTATGTAGTCTACCACTCGAATAATGAGACAATGAGATATACTAATTATTTCATAAGCGAATATTAAGCAAATATTACCAAAAGTAAAAACAAGTATAAGATAAAAACCGATTAAATTAGTTATATTTCAACGTTCTATACCGTTGAAATAATTTCCCGATTTAAATACCATCTTTCTTCTTTCGAAGTGTCCAGATAATATGAAAATATTGCTTTATCCAATGAATAGTAAAATAATGTATGCAAGGACCGATAGCTCAGCGAGGAGTTTCCGAGATGATAGCCGCAGGTTTGACACCAGACCCTAGGGGCTGGTTTTGTCAGGTGTATACACCTGACTATTCTAAGTCACGTAATTCGTTGTTAATTATAACAACGAAGGAAACATCGCAAGGAACCTTAATTTCAAAATTATATGAATTGTGCCATGAGGCCAGTGTGTTGGACTAAGGCCCAGCAGTGGGACGTAGATCAGGTTTCGTATTTTTAATATTATATACAAGTAATTAAAGCGATTACCTACGTTTTCGCACTTTTCTATATATATATATACATACATGACCTTGACATTTGGCTATTTTACGTTAACTACGTAATTTACATAGATAAAGTGAACTGGTCGCGCGTCGCTATGACGACGCTGCCCAAACAAATATAAGTGCCTAGTGCCTACTATACTTGGAAGGTACTCGGCACGACACCGACTACCGTTAATTGTTTTCAAACATGACAACTTTTCTAATGACCTTTGTTACCTCATATTTCGTAGGTACCTACAGACCGTAGGTACCTACAGTACCGTAGGCACCTACAGTACCGTAGGTACCTACGAAGTTATAAATTATGCGCTTCGGCAATTATCGTTTTTTGCGAATTAGTACGAACATTCAATGAATAGAAAATTACGCGATAGCTCAGCGGGAAGGGGTACAGACTGTCCAGACGAAAGTCGCAGGGCGAAACCAGCTTCAAGGATATGCACCTCTGAATTTCTAAGTCATGTGTGTATTAATTGTTAGCTGTTATCACTTGCTTTAACGGTGAAAGAAACGTCGTGAGGAAACCTGCATACCTGATTTCTCCATAAGAATCGATCTACCAAACCGCATTGGGGCAGCGTGTTGGACTTATGCCTGATTTCTCTCATTCAGTTGAAGAAGTCCGTGCCCAGCAGTGGAACGTGGTTAATACAGGGCTAGTATTATATTATTACTGGCTGTCCCTCGTGTTTTAGGCATGTTACTGCTCTGCTACCATGAGTCATAGCGTGATATACATATAAACCTTTTGTGAAAAATTATTTAACTGATGGTGAAAACCGCTTAAAAATGCATTCAATATTTATATTATTTTTTATTATAAAAACGTAAACATTTTAAGGGTATGGTATGGTACACTCGGTGCACGAGTCATATTTGGCCAATTTTTTATGCTTTCTCATTCTATCTTTTCCGTTTCCATAATATTACGATGTGAAGTTATTGACAGTTATAGATATAAATAGATTAAACGAGGAAGGGATGTAAGGGCAGCGATGTCGAAAATTGACCCAAATTCTATCGAAAAGGTGTCTGTGCCTTCTGGCGGCTGTCGTCATTTCACACATAATTAACCTTCCGCTAAACACATTTTCCAAACCCAATGTGATATAGGATGGAAATTTAATGTATTTTTAGCGATGAGGTTGGATAAACGATTTTTTAAATTTACAATACATTAATGGAATACTACATTCATTTCAATCTGGAAATTAAACTAGCCGGCCTATAAATATAAATTGATCGAATAATGTATTTTATTTATGAATGTAACCAAGATAAGTTGTGTCAGGGTCTACAATAAATTATAGGCACAGATAATTATAATAACTTTCATTATTATGAAATATTACGATGTTTCCAAGTGACATTGTAGTATCCCGTTCAGTTCCACCTTGCTATAAAAATACCCACTCTGTCCATAGACTTGGTAGATTATAATGTACTGGCTCTACCACTTCATAAAATATTCGCTGTAGCTGGAACCGATTTAACTCGCTCCTGAGATGCTCTAGACTAGTTTCTATAACAATTAGACATATTTTGTGAATAACAAGTAATTTCAATTATTCAAAGCAAATATTTTGAGTTTTATGTAATTCTACTGAACAACATATGAAATGTCAATACATACATATGTTTTAATTTATCGTTTACGTGTATTGGTTGGTTATATAAATATTCGAATTACGTCAGATCATATTCACGAAATATAAAAATACTGATGCTATCAAAATAAATTAAATTTACTTCACAACATACGTCATAACGCAATAAACAAGACAAAAGACTTGTGTATATTTTATTTGTAGACAAACACGTATGACGTCAAAAAAAAATTAAAACCGAACTTCCCGTACCTACTAAGAATTAGGTAAATAATAAAAAAGATCGACCATAGGCGGATCGAGGTGACTCTGGTGCGCGTTAGATATTGATTAAGCTGAGAAAAAAAGTTATAGCAGAGGCCGAACTAATACTAAAACTAATGAGTGGTCACCCGATAATATAAAAGATTCCCACCGCTCATGAAAAGCCACAATACCAGTGCGTTACCGACCTTGTTACGACGAGACTTACAATTATAATAGGTGCCTATTATCATAAACTATCGGCTACATCGGAAAGTAGATAGAAAAAAGATTTTTTATTTTTTTATAGCGTTTAGGCCGTATATATGGGGCGACCCACCGTTTGAGCCCCACAACCCGCAACGAGAATCAAGTTTCACCATTACCTCGTCCGTTAATCAGCAGACCACGTGCAGGTGAGGTTGGCTTTGGGCCGGAGGTGACAGTGGTCCACTTACACTTCAATTGTATCTGGAATTTTCTGAAAAAAACTTGGCTCGATTTCAGAAGCAATTAATAAATGAAACAACGACCATCATATTAACGTTTTCTTTTATTATTGCCTAGATAGGCAGACAAGCAAGCGGCTCGCTCGCCTGATGGTAAGCGGTCACCGCTGCTCATGGATTCCGACAATGCTAGAAGCACAGCCACGCCCCAGTCCACCGTTTGGTGCAACAAACGCCTAACTTCTCTCATTAATATAGGAAATCTGTACCTAGCAGTGGACTCATGGATAATATAATTATATACTATTATAAGACCAATCAGTCACACAAATAGTCTTGGCCCCACATTAGGTTAACTTGTATCAAGGTTATCGAGAATTACGAGTGACTTGCGGCCCCACAACACCCAGACCCAAAACAAATCGTACCCATAGCCTCACGCTTCGCAGCTATCAAAATAGTCCTATTATAATTTAAAAAGCAGAGTTAGGGAGCAATCACATCACCTGACTAATTATTCACAATCACTCATGAACACATACAATAGTCAATACCTGAGGAGTTAATGACGTTAGATGAAAAGAAAGGGCAGCTAGAACGTGAAAATGATTCTTCGACTTACTGTAAAATGAATGACCGATCGAAAAAGAAAAGCAAAGTGGTTTTCTGTAAAGCGACCTACACCATTCAAGGTTATAATAATATAAATTTATTAATGCCAAACGTTACGTTCAACAATTAAACAAGTAGAGTTTTCTCGAGAGAGATATTTCATTACATTTGAAAATCGTTTCTGGTAGCGCAGCTAAAAAGAATAACAGAGTTTAATTTAATTTGTACATTAATGTTATTTACAGTGTTAGGTGATACTTTGTCTCCACGAACATATATATAGTAAATATACATTGTACTTTGCAGTGACCATGGTGCACCCTTGATAGATTCTTATCTTTGACATTATACACAAAGTCGTGATCTAAATAGATAACAAAATTACTTAACAAATTATAAAATATTTGGATGGAACTGTTTAATAACATGACAGGCAAGGTTTTCCGTTAAAAAACGAAGTAGAGTGATTGGATAGAAGGAAACAGCGCGTAGAACCTATTCGGTAGCGGTGCTTGCGCGCGTCTTGACTCTCGACTGTGCTCACGTAGCAACCTGCAGATAGCTTCATTGTTCCCTTATATCAATAAATTACGCACCAGCGTACAGCTGCTATGGAGGCGTTATATGGTAAGTTTCATATTTTTTTAATTATTGTTATTTTATAAATGAGTTATCTTTACACCTCATGTGGGTTACTAACAATGTAAGCCCAAAAACATGTACGGTGACTGGCAAATAAAACACGATAAAATATATCGTGTTTTTTATATTCAACAAATAATTTTATTGCACATTTTTCTCTATTAGAAATAAATTCCGTCACGCATTATTAGCAGAGCATGAAACAAAATTAAACGTATTATCAGTAAACAACAACACAATAGAATTTATAAAATACATGGAGATGTAAATTTTCTCTTTTAAAATATATTCATCATAGTCACCGAATCATGGAAAGCGTGAAATGTTTGTTACACCAATAGATATATATGTCGTCAATTTTATTAAACCGCCCAAGGTTCATATATATTTTCTCTACTAAACCACAAAAAATATTTCTAATTCAGTTTACCTTTGCACCTCTTGCTATACGTCCATAAGATTATAACTTGTAGTTTTGATTTGAGTGACAGTGAGGCATCAGCCATCGTCTGTTTATACATACATATACACCACGCACAAATATCAAGACGCAAATATGAACTGAAATATCTAAAGTCAGCTAATCACAGTAAAAGAAAAACGTATGTGCGCACTAGTTACTCTACAGTTTGCTCTGTGCGTCTTCTTAACACGACCTATAATTTCGGTTAGCGCTCAGTTTACATCATTTGTAAAGTGGTGACGATACAAACTACATTGATTGGCTTTCTTCTACACGTTAGCGCGTATTATATCATTATTTAGCAGAGATGTAGCCCTTTATCGTTTCGACCGACTAGCGCGGTAAATTTTAGATACATTTATGGTTTCTATTGTTTGATTCTTATATTACGTTATTTAGTTGAATAGACGGAAAATTATTGCATTTTATTAAATAGATGTAGTATAGATATTTTTGTTAGAAAGTACACTTCAGATTTGCACAAATTCAGCATAGTAAGCCTCTTTGAAGAATGGGTCACCTCTTGAGAAGCGCCTTCGTGCTCGGCGTGGGAGGAAAGGACGACGAAGGTAAGAATTTAATTATGGGCTCCTCAAATTTGTTTACATTTATAATTTGTTGTGTGTACATTTACTTTGTATGAAGATAGTTATATCGGTTCATCGTTGATGTGTAATGTTTCAGCTATGTGAGTAGGTAAGTACACCGTATAACATTATGTAGGAAAAATATTAATTTACTTTGAAGACTCATTATTTTAAGGAAAACCTACGTATGTATCTATTGTAGGAATTTGAATCATATCGACGCTACGCTGGAAACCATATTGTTGCGATTGAAATTGTGTTACTGTGTACCTATATATACATTACTATCTCAGATATACTGAATACATTTTTGATGCTTGTGATAGCAATTGCTGTATTTTAGCAGATCTTTTTAAAATCAACTTTAGGGTAATTTAAGCGATTGCTCATAATGAGTTTAATTTCAAAGGATACGAATTCTAAAATATATCCCTTTTAGTTTACAAGTTTGAATTGTTATAAAAGATTTTTGGCACACCTGTAAGGTTAGTATTTTCTAGATACAACGATTTTGCTTTCAAGCATCGATATATTACATCGATGTAAAGGAAAACTAGAAGTATATTTTTCATAATTACTGTGTAACTAACTATTAATAAGCAAGGGATGTTTGTAAAATGCATAACATAATGAAATAATATATGTTCTATACTATCTACTACTATCTCCCATAAATTACTATCAAGATAAACATACTCGTAAAAACGCCATCAATCATTTGAATATGTGATGTATCTATATGAGCTATTACGCATTATCTACTCACTTACTATGACTACTTACTAAGACTTGAATAATAAGTAAATCATTCATAATAAATAAATACATCCAACAGTCACACATTTAGTCCTGAATTCCTGACCACACACTAGGTTAACCTGTACCATTGGTGTCATGAACTACGAGGAACTTGCGGCCCCACAACACTCAGACCCGAAACAAATCTAAATCCAAGGAACCACATCGAGGGCGTAATAAGCAGTTAGGCAGGCTGGCATGATCTTGCCGACCTTCGATAGATACATAGTTTGTCGTTGATCTTTTTTTTTTTTTTATAGCTTAGATCGGCAAACGAGCAATTGGGTCACCTGATGGTAAGTGATCTCCACCGCCCATGTATGCCCACAATATCAGAAGAATTTTGGGCGCGTTTCCGACCTTAAAGGAAAGGGATAATTAGGGATTGGGAAGGGGAGGGGTATTTGGGCCTCCGGATATCTCACTCACCGTACGAAACGCAGCAGCAAACCGCTGCTTTACGTCGGTTTTCTGTGAGACAGTGGTAATGACCCGGATGAGCCGGCCCAATCATGCTGTAGACAAAACTGTCTACAGCGTGGCTCTACCACTCACAAAACACAATTCCTGGATTGCGCTACACTTACCATCAGGTTTGCTGGTGGGAGGATAATTATATCCGACCGGATAGCGACCACCGTACACTGGTGCTAAAACCTACCATAGTTGCCCGCCTTGTGTGGGTTGCGTTCCAGGCTCAGCCAGTGTATATCCGGTTCTCCCCAAGGGGCTTGCCCCCTGATCTTAACTCTTTCCCCATCCCTTTTTCCTTCCCCTCCCCTTTGGCCCTTTGGCAGGCCGGCATGATTTTGCCGACCTACGATTGACACATTGTTTATTGTTGGTCGACACTATTCTTGGATTGCGCTACACTTACCATCAGGTGTAGCGTAGTCACTTTGCCGAGCCAGGATTAAAAAAAAAAGACTTTTAATCGAATTCTTTCTTCCTGTCTGGCATTATCACGGCGTAATGTCTGGTCTGCCTAGTATGACGGTGTATTCGGAACACCATATGTATGGTGGTCGCTATCCGAGCGGGTATAAATATCCTACCACCAGCAGGGAAGAAGAACGGGATATGGGCCTCCGGATATCAACCCGCCACTGTACCCGGAGCCGCTCCGCATGCGCCTAAGAAGGCTACCGCGGGGTTTTTAATCGGTTTAGCCGGTTTCGGACTCGGCCTAGTGGTCGCCCGGATTTTTACCATCTCTCCCGGGCGACTCAACGCTGGGTTGTAAAGCCGACAGAGCCCAACATAACCATCCCGTCTCCGTCTGGCCACCTCCGGGGTAGCGATAAAGCGCTTTTCCCCGCGACAACAAAAAAAAGTTGATTGAGTTATTACTCAGATGGCCTCTTGGATGCAAAGGACCTACCAACTGGGGGAGGCACCAACTACTTTTATTCTACAACAAGGGATCAATTTATAAAATTACTTTACTAGACACATCGTGACAGCCTACATTGTTTTAATTGTTTTAACTGACAGCCTTCGCGGCGCAGCGGGCGAGTAGCCAGCTACGAAGCGAGAGGCCGCGGGTTCGATTCCCGCACCGAGACAAACGTTTGTGTGATCCACAAGTGTTGGTTTTGGGTCTGGGTGTTGTGGGACCGCAAGACTCTCGTAGTTCCTGATACCCACGATACAGGTTTAACCTAATCATCATCATCATTCATCATCATCAGCCACAAGACGTCCACTGCTAAACATAGGCCTCTCCCAAAGATTTCCAAACCGACCTGTTGGAAGCGGCCTGCATCCAGCGGCTTCCTGCGACCTTTATCAGGTCGTCTGTCCACCTTGTAGGTGGACGTCCAACGCTGCGCTTGCCAGTACGTGGCCTCCATTCCAGAACCTTTCTGCCCCATCGGTTATCGGTTCTGCGAGCTATGTGGCCTGCCTACTGCCACTTGAGCTTGCTAATCCGCTGAGCTATGTCGGTGACTTTCGTTCTTCTACGGATCTCCTCATTTCTGATTTGATCACGTAGAGAAACACCGAGCATAGCTCTCTCCATAGCTCGCTGAGTGACTATGAGCCGTTAACCTAATGTGGGGTCAGAATTATGTGTGGGAACTGTTAAGAAAAAAAAATTGTTGTCCACTGCGAGTGCTGCGTCCGACGGCGCCCTTACTCCTTCACCATTCTATGCAGTCTGCACATAGCGAATGCTACACAATAAATTGAAAAAGTAACTAATATTAACTCATATTATATTGACGCCTTTGTATTTGCGCCTTGTGTCATTTACCTACATGGTTTCTACACTGTCTATGTAAGTAATTGAAAATAAATGCATATTTACATTTACTTTGCTTTTATCGTCACTTATCAACAAATATTAACGAGTTTCTGTTGTAGCACAGTTGAATTATAAATACCTACTTTGAATAATACCAGCAATAAATTACTGTCGTGTATGTGTGTATATCTTACATATGTTATGTTTACAGATCCAATGACGCAAAAAATAATTATCCTCTTTGCATATGCTGATAGTGTTGTGCAAATAACAGAATCACGTTGTTTTGATATTTCTTACCAACAAAGGTGGATGTGGGTAGTAAAACAATAAACTTATGTACATATATATATGCAAATAGCAATCTAAGCATGAAACTGTCTTTTAATATTCGTTCCATTAAATTATCGGGTCCAAGAGTAAACAGTTTTACAATAAAAGTAGGTAAAAGAGCTAAAGATAATATAGTGACTTCTGACGTGACTGTTTGACGTGGTCGTTACAGTTTCAAATCGTGATTTTATTTTTTACCGTACAAATAATTATTGTATGCATGTGGATATTTATATATTCTCAATCTTTTATCAACGTTTACACACTTTATGCGGAACTGTTAAACACCTACGTGACGGGTGTCACGAGTTGTAAATAAGGCAGTTTCAACAAGTACTTAAATACACTTTGAAAAATTAATCACCGTACCTTTGTTGCTGTGATTTCATGTTTTGGTAGTGATGTACTATAAAAAGTATTATTAAAAAGACATTCAATGTTTTAGGAAATCATACCTATTATGAATGGGCAACGAATGCTATATTCAATGTTGAATTTCATAATACGACTATACTTTTAAAGTATTCGGTATCCCTACAGGGAAACAGGCGTGGGGTTTCGGAAAAGTAGTCGAAAAATTACAATGTATTTCTATTTAGGTATGTAACAGAAACAGACAAACGAACAAGTGGCTCCCCTGATGGTAAACCGCCTATGAACAAACACACAAAACCACAGGTACGTTGCCGACCTTGCAGGAAAGGAATGGGGAAGAGAATAGGAAGGGGGATTTAAGCCTCCGATAGTCCCACTCGCCGTACGAATTGCAACAGCAAGTGGCATTACAAGTTACAATGGTAATAACCCGGTTGGTATATATATGATGTAGAAAAAAATATCAATATATTGCTCTACCACTTAAAAACGTACTGCAGATATACTTTTAAATATATAGTACGTAATAGGTACGTGATCAATCCTTATAGTTATAAAATGTATATATTATAGCTTAAATAAATATTTACGCAATATATAAGTTAATATTATTAGAAAATGTAAACCACGTCAAATTACGCTCCATATGTTAATATCAATCATTTAAAAATATTTTAAAATATTTCTGAACATATCTACGCATATCAACCTACTTAGTTACAGTAAATTTTGTTTTTATTAGCGCTTGTGGCTTATCAATAAGGAATTAACTCTTTAGCGTGTCGCGTCGTTCGCACGCGAAAATTAAGGCAAGTACACAGTGGTTTGTCACGGGGTATTTGTCCAAGGCTCTGCGGCAAGTGTTCGAAATTAGCTTACAACAGTCAGTGTTTCGGTACACCTCGGACGATCGCCGCGAATTCGAACGTACGAATGGAAAAATTGTACTTTACTTATCAATCAGTGTCTGCCTAGTGATACCTTGTAAACAAACATGTACGCCTACGGACTTTATAGGGACTCTGGTGTGAGTACATGTTTTAATTTGTTGCACTCATGCGTAAATAGATTATCGATGAATTAAGTGTTTGCTTATCACTATTTTATAATGCAAATATTATCCATACAATAAAAGTCTGCTCTCATTGAGTCATATTATACTATAGTGATCTGGTTCTTTCTTGAAATATCAACTATATTATTAAGTATTTATATCATTATCATGCTTTGGCATTTTGTCGTCAAGACTTTTTAGTGCCTATCTTATTGTTTTATTATACAATGGTTTAAAACATTTGTAACCCTTAATTAAATATAAAGATAATAAGATAAAAACATAATTAATATAAACACGTAAATTTTAAGTCTGCCTTGTGCTTATTACATTTTAAATTCTACTACTTAGAAACCTATTAAGAAATACCTATTAAGTATTGATCTGTTGACAATACAATAGCAGAAGTTTAAGTTTTTCATTAAATTCAAGTATATCTCTCTAAATATTGTTTCACTAATTATAGTGATTTCTTTCGACAAAAAGAAATCAAAATATAGGCCTTTCATCTGAATTTATAAAACCCGAGTAGCATTGACGTCTGGAACAAAGAAAATAATTCTTCACTTCAGAATGTTGTGGGATTACGCGTTACCGAAAAAGAAACAAAATATAGATTTTTTTTTTAAACCAATTTATATTTTCATTAAAAAAAATACCTCTTTGTTAGAATATTTTTATATGCACTGTGCGTCGAGCTTCCAGGCTCAACTCTGTGTTATTTGTAAATCCCCCGCACGTCAAAGTGCATGTACAGTGCGCGTATTGAATAATTTAACTGCATATTTTCGAAACAGGCAGATCTTTAATAAGTGAACTCCGTGATTATTTTTAAAATATGACTTTAAACACATCCTTAAATTTCTTAGACTTCATTTTGTATATTTTTCTTACATTTTGTTTTGGTTTACTTTCATGTCGTTTCTACTGGAATATACTGTGTATATATAACAGTCTACATCATATAATACATAATATTACAGCTCAAAATACTGGACATAGTTCGATAACTCACAACAAAGTTGAGAATCAAATAAGAAATAGGGAAATACTTACTTTAACTCTTTCTATAAACCTATCTTTATGTCGCCGAGGGCAAAGCCCCGTCTTCCTAGAACTTCATGTCTGATTTTTAGCATATTCGGTGGTTCAAGATAATATGGAGTCGTCAAGGCCGTAGCCAGGGTGGTGCAAGGTGGAACTCTTGCATGCATTGCTCGTGAATAACTATAATATAAGGTTCTTTCAAAATTACCTTACCTATTTGAAATACATGCATGGGTCACACAACTTTGAATGTGTCTCGTGGATATCCATCGTGGATGGTCCTTTTACTTATTTCCTCTAACCTTGGCCCTCTTGAGGAGGATTTCGTTTATCGTAAAGACAACAGAATTCAAATAAAATGAGTATTTTATTATACATAAAATCACATGAGTAACATGTTTGTCATGCTTAATGGAATGTCAATGGCTACAAAACGTACATACCTAATTCCGAAAAAAACTAAAGTAATGTAATGTTTGATTTAAAGTAGTAATATTCCACAGATAAATTCTAGCAATAGTGGTCACGTGTCATAACCACTAATGCACTTACGTGACTTCGGCAAATCACGAAAGGTTTTCTCATAATTATAATTCTAAACATTATACTTCAGTAATTACACACATTCTAATTACAACTTTATTTAATTTCTACAAAAATAAATTGTTGTTCTGTGATAGCAGAGGTCAACAAAAGAGCAAGTGAGTAAACCATGTCAAGTGATCTCCAATCAATTAATGCTTCGTCGGTTGGCAGAGAACTAAACTCTCCGTAATGGAGAGTGTATTTATATGGTGTTATGTGACGTAGAGTCATACTTATTATGATCTACCTCCAATACACTTGATAGTGTCGGTATTTTTTATAGTATATTTGTACACCCAGTAGTTGGAAACAACAAATGGGGATTAGGAAGGTTAGGGGAATTTCGACCTCCAGAAATCTCACTCATTACAGCAGGTTGCCATTTTACGCCGATTTTCTCTGGTATCGCCCCGAATGAACCAGTGTAACGGGATATGCCGATTCACGCTGTAGAGAAAATTGTCTACAGCATGGCTACTATGAAAATTCTGCCTATGATAATATGCGAAAGGCCGTCTGGAGAGGTACCACAGTTATGTCTATTTCTGGCACCAATCTGCAGCGTTTAAGCACTATTTTGGTCCTTTGTGGTCATTGTAGCCAGTGAAATTACCGGGCATTATAGACAACATTATAGACGACAGCCTCCGTGGCGCAACGGGTGAGTAGCCGATTGTGAAGCGAGAGGCTGCGGGTTCGATCCCCGCACCGAGACAAATGTTTGTATGATCCACTAATATTTGTTTCGTGGTTTGGGTGTTGTGAGTAGTTTCTGGTACCCACGACACAAGACTCGTATCTTACTGTGGGGTCAGGACTATGTGTGTAACATGTGTTGGGTGTATATATTGATTTATTAATTATTTATTTATTTATTATGAGACTTAACCTCTTCTGTCTCATGGAGACGACAGCAGTCCAGTGCCATGCAGTAACATTATCATACCAGTTAATTTATTCTCATAACTAAACGCGCGGTTGAATGAACTAGTTGATAAACACGGGAAGGTCGCCGCATAAAGTGATCTTTTGTGGTCGAAAAATATCTGAAAACATGTATCTCTTATGTTTGATTCCATAATAGTAGCATTTACATATAGTATTATATTGCAATTTCTTTACATCAATGATGATATTTTTAGATTTTTGAGCAGTTTTCATAGGTATTGTAATATTCACTATTAAGATTCATTTAAATAACAATGTTATTCATTTCAAAAAAAATTTACAAGGTGGTAGGTCCCTCGTATGCGAGAGGCCGTCTGGGTTGGTACCACGGCTTTATCTATTTCTGCCGCCAAGCAACAGTGTGTAAGCACTTTTGTGTTTCGGTTTGAACGACATTGAAGCTAGTGAAATAACTGGGCAATATCAAACTTAACATCTTATGTCTCAGGGTGACGAGCGCAGTTCAGTGTCATGCAGTGCAAAGTTGTGTGTGGTATTGCTTCTGTTTATGCGCTGGCGTGGAACTTATCATCAGGCGAGCGACTTGCTCGTCTCGTCATTCAATCAAATAAAAAAAAAATATAATATCTTAATAAGGACCGTAACGCTATCTCTAGAAGTCATTTAATGAAATTCCTAGAAACCAGGATTGTTGCCGCTGCCGTCGTATTGGACGACACCAACGCTGCTCGGAATCAATAAAATATATTTTTGACACGACGACTCGTATGTATGTCACAGTCAAATTATTCAACGGCACTGTGGTAATCTTTTATAAAAAAAAACATTTAAGGCTGAGAGAGAGAGCCTATTTTTGTTTTATAGCGGCAAACGAGCAAGTGGGTCACCTGATTGTAAGTGATCTTCACTGCCCATAATACTATAAGAATCATAGGCGCGTCGTCAACCTTAAAGGGAAGGGATTGGGAAGGGGAGAGGGATTTGGGCTTCCAGATATCTAACTCACCGTACGAAACGCAGCAGCAAGCCGCTACTTTACGTCGGTCTTCTGTTAGACAGTGGTAACGACCCTGTAAAGGCGGTCTATTAATGATGTAGACAAAACTGTCTACAACGTAGCTCTACCACTCCAAAAAAGTCCAAAAATTTACCGGTTGAAAAATTACAATTCCTTGCAATTGTTTAAACAATTTCGATTTAAACAATATGGCACGGTGTTGCCCCATGGCAACATGCATTTATATCATCAGTAGGGCAATTTGAAGAGGATCGCAAAAAAAATTGAGGTGGAATAGTTTTCGGTAGTCATGCGCCGATTCTTGCTAGACTATTTGTCATTTCGATATGAGATGATATCGAGACAATAGCTATAATGAAAAAAAAAATTATCATTAGATTTTTTACCCAGCGACATTTTTCCTTACGTTCAACCGTCATTAATACAGCCGCCCATTAGGCATAATGTGTAGGCATTTGTTTGACTTTAAAATCCGACACATTACATGTTCTAATGTGCATAGAATGATGCATTTCCTAATATAACTACAGAAATGAGTTTGGATAATGAAATTTTATTTCCAGACACATTTAATTTTCTAGTCTAACCAGCAGCAAATAAACTCACATTTGTAGGCTATCTATATCAATAATCTAATTTGCTATGACGTAATCAAAAACGCGTCATCCATTTTAATGTTACTAAAATTCTACTTTTAGCAATATCCAGTGTACGAACAAATAGTTGCCGCGACGCGCGACGTATGGACACACTATTAGCGTCCTGCTGCCAATTTTACCGATATAGGATACCAAGTGCTAAATAGTGTGTATCGTCGCAATATCTTCATAATAAGGTCTAAAAGTAGATGAGTATACAATAGCTATATATTTCTTGTTCAACCATTGTCGTGATCACAGTTTTTTTCCTATTCTGAAGTCTCCACAAAAATAAATTTCGATGCGATACTATCACGCCGTGTTAGCTGACTAAGAAAAGTGGATCAGTAACTGACAGGTCTTCACAGATAGTCCTTGGGTTAAAATATTTGGCACGTTTCAAGTACATGGTTTTTAATTGGTCAGCTTTTTCCGTTTGACTCTAACATCAATATCATCATCAGCAACAAGACGTCCATTGCTGAACATAGACCTCCCCCAAAGATTTCTAGACCGACCTGTTGGAAGCGGCCTGCATCCAGCGACTTCCTGCGACCTTTATCAGGTCGTCTGTCCACCTTGTCGGTGGACGTCCAACGCTGCGCTTGCCAGTACGTGGCCTCCACTCCAGAACCTTTCTGCCCCATCGGTTATCGGTTCTGCGAGCTATGTGGCCTGCCCACTGCCACTTGAGGTTGCTAATCCGCTGGGCTATGTCGGTGACTTTCGTTCTTCCACGGATCTCCTCATTTCTGATTTGATCACGTAGAGAAACACTGAGCATAGCTCTCTCCATAGCTCGCTGAATTACTGTGTGTGTGTGTGTGCTAAGCGCGAATTATTGGTAATTCTAGGATCTGATATAAAAAAAACTGTAACTACTTTGAATTGTCCCATTCAATATCAAAGACGACATCACAAGCTTTCCTTAGGCGTAGAGGCCAATTTCAATCTTGGTTCCGTCGTGTTTGTTCAAACGCGTGAATTTGTTTGCCAGCGGTTGTTCACACGATATTACAGACACCTAGAGACATTTGCACAAAAGGCGACCGTTGGATAAATACAAACAATTTATCGCCTTTAACAACTGAGTAACTTACTCGTAGTATTAAATAACGACCCTAGATGATATTGTGGAGCGTCAATTGCCCCGTTTTATCTTATTTGCGTCTGGTACAGAAAGACTTAATAGCAAATCAGTATCGTTTATACTTTAAAGTGGCGTGGTGTCTGTGTTCATTATTCCAGTGCTTAATTTTACATTAAGTTAAGGAAAATTGCAGTGATTATTTTTCAAAGTGTGATGGAGTTTCAATACTATGGAAATTACGATCATTCTCCGTCACGCCGAATACAAGACCAGCCTTGGTGGGACGAAGAGGATAACCTATCAGACAGACGAATTAATGGTAAGACATACTTTAATACCGTGGTCGTCTCTAATTGTAAACAAACAAACTAATTCAGCAACAGAATTAATACCTATATAATTAATTAAAACTTATATAAATTAGTTGAACAATTTTAATTTGTATTATTGTTTTTATGCACCAATGTTACATATTTGTTTTGTTTATAGCCTCAATATTTACGACACTTATCATAACATAATTCGAACACTGCCCAGCTGTAAACGCCCCCATAAGTGAAAACAAAAACACCTATATAACCGTTATTACAATAGGAGAGTAGTATGAGCTATAAAAATAGTGTAGCATACACCCACTCGCCTGGAGTACGTGTAATGAAGCGATTAATTCGTATATAGGTCTGTCTAGACAGTGGGACTAGTAAACTATCGTAAGCGCCAAGCGGTATCGATTCCCGTTCGCGCCAGGATAATTTTAGAAAACACACTTTTCACACTACGTCTTTTCACACATAATCTTTAAATATTTTAATCAAATACATACCTAACTTTGCATTTTAGTGGTAGAAACCAAATCTGACTCTGACCAGATCATAGTTAAAATTAATAAGCATATTACCTATACTTTAATGATTAAAGTTATTATCACATTTTTACGTCTAATATTTTATTCTAAATGTCGATTTTACAATGTTCGAATAAATTTTCAAGGTAGGTGCCTCGTATATGTGAGGCCGTCTGGGTACGACCGCTTTGTCTATTTCTGCCGCCAAGCACTGTTGCTTTACGGTTTGAAGAACATTGACGCCAGTAAAATTACTGGGCATTATGAGACTTAACATCTTATGTCTCAGGGTGACGACCGCAGTCCAGTGCCATAATTTATAATTAGTGCTTTGTAGTATAAAGTTCTATATGGTTTTGCTTCTGTATATGGGCATACTTGGCGCTTACCATTAGACGAGCGACCTGTTCGTTTCGTCATTCAAGCAAATAAAATAAATTAACTGCATTACTAAGCAATTTAAAATAACCAATTTGCATGCTTCTCCGTATATATTTAGACCCAATGATATATAAATTATAAAATCAGCAAAGTGTTTAGGACGAGATAATCTTGTATTTTACCGTCTTATATTTTGTCTGATAATAATATAATTATTATACATAAGTATACGTTATATAACGTAAGTATACGTTAATACGTATACTTGGAGTTTGCAAAATCATAATCAAATAATCATCAATATATAGACGAACAAATGCAAAATTATGATATCAATTTATTCAGTATCAGAGAGTAAAATTGTTTGTGAATGCCGATATTAAATATTGCATGGAGGATTTCCGTGTTGTGGCATTCAATAGTAATCTACATTCTAATAATAATTGCCAACATTTATCGCTTATCTAATGACTTGCTTTGTATGAAGTGTCAAACTATTATTTCTTTACCTTGATTTATTAATAGAGTTACTTCTTAAAGGGTAAGCCTTTAACATTGTAACAAAGGGGTATTACCGATATACTTACCTATTTATCATTAATGTTAAGTATTTCCGATACTTGCTAGTGAAATTACTGGGCATTAATAATAGTAATCCAACAGCAATAGTAATACAACTGCGCCACCGTAGCGGTCAATATGTTCTTATTTAAAGATTTAATGAATCATTACTATTTACGAATGCTTAACTATTAGTGACAGTTTGAATAGCGTTCCGTTATACATTAAACGGCCATTACACTACACGGTTACTCGAATTCTCTCTCTTAAGACAGGGTGATGTTTTACGAAACTTGAAGGAAGGGTCCCTGATCACGAGAACGTCTGAATCAACGATCATCACTCATATTCCTCCTTGAAATTATTCTTATACTTAATTGATACTATTTGCTTCCTATTAACATAATCGCTACCTATGTATTTTAAAACAAACAACTTTTTGAAGGGACCAGCCATACATGACATCAGAATGGCTGGTCACTTACGTGGTGTACACAAACAACAGAAAATATGGTAGTGTGCTATATTGAATTTTGTACCTACGTTATTTCATATGCAACAGAAAATAATACGAAAAAGAAACTCTTTAATAAAACACAGGTGAAATTGGTTTAAAATGAACCCATAATGGTGATTTTAAATACTGGCTTGAGTTAAAGTGGGTATATTTCACTATCTTGCTTACACGCGTGAACGGTAGTGGCCAATGATTATAGAACTAGTAGTGGCCATTTTACAAAGTGACGTCAAGTCTTGCATAGTCTGTAGTACGTACGTACGTAATAAGTAGCCCTTCCATTGATTTGTATGGATTCTAACTTATTTTTGGGCGAATTTATAATTTTTTTATCAATAGTTATTGGGTAACGTAATTTATTTAACGTAACGTAACGTATTTTACCTTATTATCGAAATGTTTTTTGATCAATAATTGCTATCCCTTTGCTACTTACAAATCTGGAGATCTGGGTCCCGTAATTTTAGAGGATAAAAATTATTAATCTTATTTTATGAAAACGTCATGACGCCTGCAAAACTAAAATAGCAGATAATGCGTACTATCAAATACGTATAGTAATGCGTAGTGTCAACATAGTATAATGTATAGAGTAGGCACTACTTGATAGATGGGAAACAGCAACTCACTGCTTTAATACCACCATAATAATTATAATAATAAGGCTCAGGAAGCCATATTTGTTAACACTTGCCATATTATCACTCGAAAGTTCTTATCATCATCCGTATCATCCACATACACTTTGTAGTCTTGGCCGAGGCCTGCACTACTGGTTAATTCACTCACTTGCAAGAAGGTAAGATGAATTGTAAATAATAATATCAGGCCTATATTATATACCTCCTACAGCTTCTCGTGAGGGAGAACGTTAGAATGGTCGGCCACCACTCATATTTCTCTTAATCAACGTAACTAGTGTGACCGAGCCGTCCTTTTCTCCTTAGGTTTCTGCCGCCGCGTCCTGTTGATAGCGTAGTGTAATCAGAAACTGGGATGTAGGGAGCTTATTGTTCAAAGTTACCGCTAAATCATTTTTTTGATGTTATGACAGAGTGGCCATGCAACAAACGTGCATGATGCATCGGTGCCTACATTCAGACTGTCAGAAAGAATAAGTATGCCCACTAGCTAGGGATCTGGGCGTGTACTCCTATATAGAGCTAAATGTTCAGTGTAATAGCCGTTTTAAAGAACTTAAATGCGATAATATTTGCGAATACAAGTCATAACATGTTTTATGCCAACATGATTAGGGATTGCAAACCGGCGTCATTTTCAATCCGGCCGGGTCCGACCGGATTTCCACTGATCCGGCCGGATCCGGTCGGATCCGGCCGGATTGATTAAGTCAGGATGATTTTCGCTTTTCGGTTCAAAATGAACTGTTAGTAAGTTAATCAAGTGTTATTGTGCTTAATATAGGTAGTTTATAAAAAAATAAAACATATAAAATCAAATTTATTTCCAATCTAATGTTAAGATTAGACAATGAGCAAACAAATAAAATCTGTTTTTTTTTGTTTTTACTTAGTTAATATTCATATAATTTAACAGTCATATTGTCCTACAAATAAAATAATATTTTTTTGGGTATCATCAAATCGAAATATTCTATCCTTGCTACCTCTGTTAGCTACCACAATAGAGAATTTTCGCATAGGGAATTGTTGGTCGTCTCATCGAAACGAAGCTACTCACGGAAAATGAGCTTGATAGTAATCAAGTGGATCAGCTACCCGAGGGACCCCTGACCAATAACACATGGTTTCTTGCTGGATTTGTAATTGTAGTTCTTCCTGTAATGTCAAATCTTTCTTTAGTGAGGGTAAATCTAAGTTCTCTTCTACTATTTCTTCCAAATTTTTCTTTAGAGTTATTATCTTGAATAACTCTTTCCAAGATTTTCGTCATTTCTAATCGTATGCCTTTTTTCTCTGGCATAGTAAAGTACCTAATCATGCAACAGCTCTATTTAAATATCTAAAAATTGTAGTACCGGATCCGGTCGCCGGATCCGGTATATTGGTACCGGATCCGGTGGACGTTTAATGATGCCGGATCCGCCGGATTACCGGATCCGGTTTTCCGGATTGCAATCCCTAAACATGATGTATTTTAATTAATTCAACAACATACAACATAACAAGTTTAATTATATCCTTAGCAATCAACGTGTTTTAAAAAAATAAATACCAAGTATGAAACTTGATTAAAAAAGAATATGAACAACAACATGTTTACTAGTTTCACCTTAATATATTTCTTCAACATATATGTGAATCGAGGATTTTATAATTTGGTTGCATGACGAAACGAAGGTCGCTAGCCAGACAAAAAACGTCACAACCGAGCCGTGGCCGCCCATATACAGAAGCAACACCACATAGAATTATGAATTTCAAAGTACTCCATGGCACTCCACTATGCTCGTCAACTGAGACATATACATATGCCTTTATTCACAAATAACACTTACGTAAGCTCTTTGCCAAGTGTCGAATTCTGTGTAGATGATTTGTCTGTTTTTATTTAGCGCCAAAATCTATTCAATAGCGTTCAGAGAAATCGTTACAACGTGTTCGCGCTCAATAAGAGGCCTCACAGTAACGTTTATAAATACGGGAGAGGTTTATTTCTCAGAATGCCCAGGCATATCAATGTCCTTCAAACTGGCACACAACAGTTAGGCCGGTGATTATCCATTTTGAAACATAAATAAATTATAGTAGAATTAAACCCATTGTAAAAGGAAGAGAATACAACAAAATTGATAGGAAAAATAAATTAACGGCGATCTGAGGTCGGGAAGTGGGAAGGGGGGGGCTTTTAAGGGTAAAAAACGGTTTATCTCGATTTCCGGAAAAACTACAAGTCCTATGGAAAAAAGTTAAATCGCAAAGTTGTAGGTAATAAAAAGATCTACAACTTTTGTATACATACTTTTTTCACATAACCTCAAAATTTATGTTAAAAATTTAAAAAACCAAGTTTTTAGTTTTTTATTTTTATCTTTTAGAAAACATAATTTTTTTTCACGAAATTTCGTGAAAACTTACCTTTTTATATCCCAAATACACTGTAATTTTTTTGATCTAAAATATTCATTGTTTCACCTTATTTTGACTTAATATCGAAAAAGCAGCCTAATTTTCAAACGAAAAATCTCACGTCAAAATATCAGCTTTTTTAAAAAAAGTCTGTTGGTTTCTTGTTCATTGAATTCTCTACTTTCTGATGGTGTAAAAAAATATATACATTACTATGGTAAATGTGCTCAGAAAATGCAAAGAAACGAACTACTAAATAACAAGTAGTAAGGCCCAGACCCACCTAGCCCCTTCCCCACTTCTTTATGATGGGCTAAAATTTTCCGTAGATCACTCAGGTATATAAGTTATATTAAAATAACAATAAAGAGGCATCTACGCATATAATTTAAAGAAGATTCTACAACTTTCCCAAAATATTGTAGATATGTCTTATTAAATATTAACTTATAACTTTACATTTTCTGAGCACATTTACCATAGTAATGTATATATTTTTTTACACCATCAGAAAGTAGAGAATTCAATGAACAAGAAACCAACAGACTTTTTTAAAAAAGCTCATATTTTGACGTGAGAATTTTCGTTTGAAAATTAGGTTGCTTTTTCGATATCAAGTCAAAATAAGGTGCAAAAATAAATATTTTAAATCAAAAAAATTACAGTGTATTTGGGATACAAAAAGGTAAGTTTTCACCAAATTTCGTGAAAAAAAATGATTTATTATAATAGATAAAAATAAAAACAAAAAACTTGGTTATTTGAATTTTTCACATATATTTTGAGGTTATGTGAAGAGAGTGTGTATACAAAAGTTGTAGATCTTTTTATTACCTACAACTTTGCGATTTAAATTTTTTCCATAGGACTTGTAGTTTTTCCGGAAATCGAGATAAACCGTTTTTTACCCTTAAAAGCCCCCCCCTTCCCACTTCCCGACCTCAGATCGCCGTTAATTTATTTTTCCTATCAATATTGTTGTATTCTCTTCCTTTTACAATGGGTTTGATTCTACTATAAATTTGTTTCTATTTTTATCATTTTCAACCGGATAATCACCAGTCTAAGTGAACAAAGCGGTGCGCTACCTCTCATAGAGCCTCTCGGCTAGAAAATATCTAGTAAATATTCCGCCTAGAACAATACTTTGCATTGCAGTGATATTTATTAGCTGGCAACTGAACCTAACATACATAAATTATCCCTATAATTTCTGTCGTATTTGTTGTTTTTGTATAACATTCATAATTGTACATCTATACTAATATTATAAAGCTGTAGAGTTTGATTGTTTGTTTGTTTGTTTGAACGCGCTAATCTCAGGAACTACTGGTTTGAATTGAAAAATTCTTTTTGTGTTGGATAGTCCATTTATCGAGGAAGGCTTTAGGTTATGTAACATTACGCTGCGACCATTAGGAGCGAAGCATGAGTGCAAAAGGTTGCAAAAACGGGGAAAATTATTTATATTTGAAGGCTTCCGTTGCTATGGTAATCAAATATGGTCGGAATTAATGCATTATTGTCAATTATTTTCCAAAGTGTTGTCAACATAATATTATTCCTTATCCAAATAAATGTATTGTTGATTAAGAGTATTTCATTGTAAACAATAATTTATAAAGAAGACATATTTGTATTTTTGTATGTAACGAATTAACTTAAAAACTACTGGACCGATTTGAAAAATTCTTCCACCATTAGAATCCTACATTATCCCTGATAAACATAGGCTACTTTTTATGCCGGAAAAAGCAGATCACGCGTGCGGAGCCGCGAGGAAAAGCTAGTGTTAAATAAATAGAGAGGTTGTTACTTTTATGAAGTTTGTCTTCTTTCTAAAACTCACGAAATTTATACTATACTAGCTGTAGCGGGTACAGCTATTATAATAGCAATGCCACCTAAATAAAAAAACGTGGCAAAATTACATCACAATCAGATGAATGGTTCAGAAAGTCATAGAGGACAAACACACAAAGAAACTTTCATTTTTATTTACATAGATAGATGCCTACTTGTGACTACAAATAGAGTCTACTACAGTCAGCAGTACTACTATAGGTAGCACTATTATAGGTCATACATATAGGTCATTATTATAGTCAGCACTACTATAGGTCGAGGTAACTGTGTGAATCTATTCAGGTCAGTTCATCACCCCGACGGTATGGTTCCGTCGCACCTTATTACATCCTCTGCATGGAAATTATTAGTATTGGAAAACTTTCACTTTCACACGATCTAGATAGGATCCTATATTTATGTTTCTTGCTAATTTCTTTATAATAGAAATAAATCAACAGAATCGTTAAGTAAAGTCACATTTGCATATTTTCAAATTTTTAGTTGATTGTTCTGAGTTATTTTTTATTTTTGTCACAGTTATTTAATTAAATTTGGTGCTTTATTTACTTAATTAACTTTTTGAGTGGTAGAGCCACGCTGTAGACAGTTTGTCTATAATATGATTGGGCTGACTCGACAGAAAAACAAAAACAACACAAAAAACTGACGTAAAGTATCGGCTTGCTATTGCGTTTCATATATATCCGGAACTCCAAATCCTCTTCCTCTTCCCAACCCCTTAATTATCAATTTCCTTTAAGGTGGGTAATGCGCTCATTATTCTTCTGGTATTGTGGGCGTACATGCGCGGTGGAGATCACTTACGATGGTAAATGAGGTGACCCACTGCTCGTTTGCCGCCTTATTCTATAAAAAATACTTATTTCTCATTTTAAAAGCGTAATAATTAAAAAGCTTTAGAGAAATCTTTATATATCTTTGCAATAATCTATTCTAAAATTCCACTTAGTTTAATAATAACTTTGAAATGATATTTTTGAGGTTGACATTATTAATTTGATGTAAGATGTACGACAGTACTCAAAATCTCTATAAAATGAGTTACAAAATAAAAAGAGACAAATTTCTATCAATTTTAAACGCCTTTAAGAGCGCTATGAGCTTTATAATTTATTTTCCAGTAATGTCGATACAGATCCGAATGTATTACGTAAAGTTCGGGTTCTATTTGCGCCTCGATGTAAATATTTGTATGACCCAAAAGCCTCGAATCTGAATGTTGTATGACTGTTCTATGCATCTAACACCTAAAGTGCACTGAGTTTTGGCTTAAGAAAGAAGTGTAGTAAGAAATAAATATTTTTCTACCTTCATTTTATTCTTACTTAGTTCCTTACGATATTGTTTGTTCGAAGTTCGTATGTTCGTTTTTTATTTTAATTCTCAGTCCTTTATACTAATAATTTGTAAAAAAAATATATATGTCGGAGCATAAAGTAATGTTTGTTAGTATTATCATACGGGTTTATGGTTTATTCGTTAACAGTTTCTGGTTAACCAAAGAATAATTACTGACTTAACATTAAATATAATTGTAATATATAATTATAATTTATTTAATTCTCATTAAATAAATTACATAGATACATTTACGTTTAAGGCGACATAAATACCTTTTGTCCTGTAGGTAACGGGACGGGGTATTTATTAATATCGAAATTATTATGTCGAGAAGGAAACCTATGCTTATATTCATTCGTAATAAGCTAGTGCAGATGTTAATGAAATTTTTATTTGAATTGCACGTCAACCCAAATTATTTTCAAATAAAATATTTATCGCATTATAACAATGTTGTAATGTGACATTATTTGATATCAGTTTGATTAGTTATTTAGTAATTGCAAAAAATCTTTTCATTTGTATTGAATCTATTTTTGGACTGCATAAAATATCATGAAATCGGGTCAGTTGGCAGTTTCTTGTGTAAATTATTTAATTTATTTTTTTGTGTCCCTACGGGGAACCCTGCTCACTCGACAACTATAAATGGAGCGCAGCTCTTTTAATTGAAAAACGTTTGTTCAAACAAAGGAAATTCAATTTCGAACTGACCATCGCGCTGTCGTTGCAGGGATGAGCTTATATTCTATCACATGACCGAGTTCACTGATTACTTATAAAACGTACCTACATGTATATTAAAAGTACTTTATGACAATTAATTATAACATCCTTAAGTGTATTGAGTGTTGTTTTATGTATAACGTTCCTCATTGGCATAAAGTGAGCAGCTTTAATTCAAGTAAATTATATTTCAATATAGTGCAAATATTGTAAATCAGATTAGAAACGAGCAACGTTAGAGTTTCATGCCCGTTCTTTAACGAAACAGCGATAAAATTAACTGGCGATAAAGTAAAAATTTGACTAAATCTAAATGATGTATGATATTTGAAGTATTCAATAAATATTTTTATTTAATTTAATTTGATGACAATAACTTAACCGCCGTATAAAGAAAACTTAACTAGCGACATTTTAGCTCATCAAAGGTTATTAGATATTCATTCTATATTATATTGAACACAATAAGACTTATGCAATATCAATTCGATAGTTAAATGCTATTAAATAACGTTGTAAGCCCATTTTCCTCATCATTTGCTTGCGACTAAATAGTCTATGCAAATGCGTAGAGTCGTTTTATAAAGGTCTTATATGATCACTCGACTGAAACCTCAATACCTCGTCATGTATGGAATCACCCACGTTGTATAATTGGTAATGTCATTCTAAGAACGCAGGTGATTAACCTCTTTCCTGGCAAACCTTGTGGCTACTAAACATAATCATATCTTAACATTTATATGTGGAATACCAAAATATGTCCTTCAAACCGAAACACAACAGTAGCTTACATAATGCAATTTAGCGGTATAAATAATTAATTTGAGGTTAATACTACAATCCAATATGAATGTTGGCTCTGCGTTTATTTGTAAGTATCTATAAATAGATGCTAAAATAACTTTTAAATGTATTTGAATATCATCTATGTATAGTATAAAAATTATTAGTCTATAATTCTAAAGTCAAAACGGTGCGTCACGTATAGATGTTTGATAAATTATGTTGTATTTAATTTGGGAAGCCCAAACATTTTCCTATAACCGTCTTATTAACTAAACTCGATAATTTATTTATCTGCAAAAACAGTTTCAATTTCCTGTGGATATATGTATAGCTGTTGCTAGGTTTTAACGATGCCTACTGTAAAGCAAAAACCCCAGGACAAAGATACGGACTGCGAATTCAAGGATATCAGTCATCATGGGTATTTTAACGGAGCGTTTTTGTAATTCGGAGGACACGTAAAAAAGTCCGCTCTGGCGGTTATTATCTGACAGTAGTCCTTAAGCCGCGTCAGAGGCCTTCGGGCAGCTTGAGAAATGAATCGCTCAAAAATAATATTATTTGTAAGTTTTAGCGTTTTTTTTTATTTGATTGAATGACGAGATGAGCAAGGCGCTCGCCTGATAAACAGAAGTAACACCACACAGAATTTTTAATTACAAAGCACTCCATGGCACTGAACTGCGCTCATCACCCCGTGACATAAAATGTTAAGTCTCATAATGCCCAGTAATTTCACTGGCTTCAATGTCCTTCAAACCGAAACACAACATTGCTTACACACTGTTGCTTGACGGCAGGAATAGACAAAGCGGTGATACCTACCCAGACGGCCTCTCGCATACGTAGGACCTACCAACTTGTAATAGTTAGTGCGTTCATTTTTTAAATCTTCTTTTAATAGTTAACAGTTATCTTACGTAATAACCAATACAAAATTACTTTTTTTTTTTTTTTTTTTACTAGCCCTGTATTATATACGTCCCACTGTTGGGCACGGGCGTCCTCTACTAAATGAGAGGGATTAGGCCTTAGTCCACCACGCCGGCCTAATGCGGGTTGGCAGACTTCACATACCTTCGAAAAATCTTATCGAGTTCTCGGGTATGCAGGTTTCCTCACGATGTTTCCTTCACCGTTAAAGCAAGCGATAATTAACAATTAATATACACGTAACTTAGAAAAGTCAGTGGTGTATGCTTTTGGGGCTGGTTTCGAACCTGCGACTTTCGTCTCGACAGTCCATACCACTCCCCGCTGAGCTATCGCTGCACAAAATTACTTAAAATACTTCCCCGTTATGAAGTCAGTTAAAAATAATAGATTTTCGCCTCTATTCATCCCTACACGTGTAATGTCTTGAAAATATGGCTCAATATGCAATTTTTTATCGATAAACAAACCATCCACATGCGATTCGAATAACTGATCATAACTTCATTTATCTATTCGGAGAGTGAGTCAAGGTTCACCGGGCAGTCGGACGCATCTTTCTTAGACATTTTATAAATAAACAACATTCCTATTAAACACGCCGTCCGATAACGTGTTTAGTTTGGGTTTTACCAAAATATATTATATGAATAAGTAAGTATATGTGGCATTCCTGACATTCTACGTTAATAAAAACCATACGTAAAATTCGGCACAATGCCGTTTTTGTGTTATTCGGTTTTGAATCATCGTTGACACTCATGAATAATTCTAAAATATCTTAGGAGAAGCATATTGCCTTTGTAATGAGCTGCTCAAACCTTGAATCATTATTATGCAACGACAACAAAGGTCAAGGACTACCAAGGTCCACCTTCTTAGATTAGTTCAGGTGGCGCTACAGGTGAGATGCATTATAACATTCATTAGGTATAATAGATTTATATGGAAAGCATCTTGTTGCATTCATTTGAGAAATCTATTCATATTATTCTGTTTGTTAAATCTGGTTCTGCTCTGTTTTCATACTTTAAAGGCTACGGAGCAGTCAACATATCACTTTTTTGTGGATATTAAATGATTATTACCCTACATTCATTGACCAAACATATCACAAGCATTTAATCGGTGTTCATATCGAATATCTTATGAATCCAATCCGAAATTCTCCGCAATTCAATGACGTATGTAACTAATTCGCGGATCTCTAGTGATTTCTCAATAGAACCCGCTTTTGAAATCACTGATATTGAAAAAGGTAAAACCTCTTGAAATCATAATAATATCTGAACTAAATAGCAACATAGCCAAGAACCGTCTCGATTAGACCAGTTTTCAAAGAATAAAAAACGCTTTCAAAACAGTCCATTTGTTTAGGTGCTACGAAGCCATAGATAGAAACACTCACACTCAGAAACAGACAAAAGGATTAAAGGTGTGTCGAAGGTTAAAAAAAATGAACAGCATCAGAATCAAATTAAGAACTTTACGCAGCCGACATTCTTGAAACTATCTCAGAATAGTATAAGATCCCGGGGAACATTGACTTTCACCCATCTGTTTACCGGATGAAAATAGTATTTTAGGGTATAAAATGTGTTGCTGGACACATACCAATAGGGCTGCCTAAAAAAATATGGTCAAGGATAGGTTTTACAAATTAAAAAATAAAAGATATTATTTCACTGACTTGCTCACCAAATAAATGAACCTACAATGTATACTACTTGCAAAAGCTAGGACCTAGATGAGCGCAATGACCACTTTTTAGTGTGGTTGTGCATAGTCCTTGTTAGATGATACTTCCGGAATTTACTTATTCAGTCAAAAATGATAGGGCATGAATCATATTATTATATTATATTCAATATTCCAGAGTATAACAGATACTTAATTAAGTAATGACGCCGTGCAACTCAGTATCTACTAATATGAATTTTACCTACATGCTCCGTTTGTGAGGGAATACTAATAAAACATAGTTTTATAATCGTTTTAAAAAAGTTGTTTACACTAAAAAGCTACTAAAATTAAATAGTTTTAAACAAGTCGTAATCTGCGTCTGTCGTCAAATCATAATCAAATATTCATAGGACACGCCAAGGAAAACACCAATTAAATAAAAAAAAGCAAAATATAAAAATATCAACATCTACAGGCGGTGAAGATATCACCTAACATACAAAAAAATTACAGACGAACTGAGGAGCTCCTCTTTTTAAGTCGGTTAGAAATTCAATCCAATTCAATGTACACCTATATACCTCAGTAGATATAAATAAATATTCTATTTTACTTCTATTTACCGCCAGTTATATTACATTCAGTAGTAATAATGCATATATATTTCCTTTTAGAGATTTAAATAAATAATACACCCAACAGTCACACTCATAGTCCTGACCGCATACTAGGTTAACCTGTATCGTGGATATCAGGAACTACGAGTGACTTGCGGTCCCACAACACCCAGACCCGAAATAAATATTTATGGATTATAGAAAAAAATGTCTTGGTGCGGGAATCAAACCTACGGCCTCAAGCTTCGCAGCCAGTTTCTTGCCCACTGCGCCATGGAGACTGTCAAAGTCAAAGTTGGCATTAAACCAACTATTACATATTTTCACTATAATAATAATAATAGGCTTTTATTCGAACCAATCTTGATGTTAATAAATTTTTTATCCTCATTATAACTCATTCATAACAAAAGATAATTATTATTTCATTGTTAACAAAGAAAACAATGGCCAAATTATTAGAAACATACAAAAATCATCATTTTTCAAATGAAACATCATCTATAGTGGCATTCTAAGATTGTTTACGCTATGATTCATTGAAGAGAAAAACAACATGTCTTACGTAACCAGTATTATATCATTATTGTTTATTTGACATCTATTGATGACTGTCACTACTCCTGATAGTTCGATTACTAATTAATGAAACCACAATGGCAATTGCATATTTGTACACCTTTTGTACACCACCGTCTTGACATCAAACATTGTTAACATGCGAAACTCAAATAAGAAAACTAGCAATAGAAACTTTATGCTGCTATTAAGATAGTAAAGTGACATAAATAAATTAATTAAAACAATATTGGTTTGGGGAAAAAATAGATGCTTGTCATTCAAAAACTCTTGAGTATATCGAAAGTGCGAAGTGTAATGTCGATATATGTGCGGTTTTTGTATCTATTACCACAAATATGAAGTTACTGCGGTGTTTATATATTTATTACATTCAACAACGTATTTTTGTATGCTATGACTATGAGCTACATTTTCTATTACATTATCTAAATGGCAATTATTATTGTTTTGTTTTTATAACAAATCCTGACATTCTACTGCAGCTATTATTTAAATACCTATTTATTGACATCTTATTTTCTCTGAATAGTGACCTATTGACGATATGTAAACACATCTATTATGTAGTAGGTACTATTAAATATTCTGTGTATCTACTAAAAATATATTTGTGGATCGCACAAACATTTGTCTCGTTACGGGAATCCAACACGAGGCTTCTCACTTCATAGCCGGCTACTGCCTACGGCACAGAGGCTGTCGACCATAATATGTCGTTATTTATACAGGGTTAATTTTAAAACACCAGCAACCTCGCAGGACCAGATAGCTGACCCCATACGGAACAACTTTTGTTCTACGAGTTTGGATATAACTCAATATATTTAAAAAAAAATGATTTTACAAGTTTTTGTTGTGTCGTGTTTTTCTTCGTAGAGTGCGGCGCGGCGCGGCGTGCGCGCGCGACATCAAACGCGCCGCTCAGCTGCTCGGGCGTTGACCTTCAAAGGAGCTAGCCCGGTTCCCCCCGCTTCGCGTATTTGTTTACGTAATCTGCGATGCGCGTTGTAACGTTCAAGATGGAAATTAAATGAATACTTATTTTTGTATGAAAATAAAATCTAACAAATTATCAAAAGTCGTAGAACAAAAGTAGTAGCTTATAACCTTAGAAATCTACCCCTGCGAGGTTGCTGGTGTTTTAAAAATAACCCTGTATAGAATATCTTTAACAATGAATATAACATTAAATTAAATTAAACATTCCTTGTTCACATTTATACTGTCAATATCTGAGTATCGAATCACGCAGCTAACGGTATAGAACAAAACGTATATAATTATAAAGGTCGAATTTCGACCACTACGCGACCACCAGTAAGTATTAAAGTGTTATTTTTATTTGTTACAGGTAAGTGACATGTCTAACACAATACCGATGTCCGGTCATCCGAGACGTGAGACCGAAGGTGGCAGGGAAGAGATCGCGGCACATCGGTCTTATGAATATCGACCAGGTAAGATTAGGCACTCGAGAACCTTTTTTATAGCATCTAAGCCTGATGGTAAGTGATCTCCACCGCCCGTGTACGCCCCTAATACCAGAACAATCATGGACGCGTTGCCCAACTTAAAGGGAAAAGATAATTAAGGGATTCAGAAGGGGAAGATGATTTGGGCCTCCGGATCACTCACTCCCGTACGAAACGCAGCAACAAGCTGCTATTTTACGTCGGTTTTCTGTGAAATTGTAGTAATGATCCGGTCAAACCGACCCATTCATGCTGTAGACAAAATGTTTACAGCGTGGCTCTAGCATTTATAAACTCGTCTTCAGGTGGTGGGGTTTTAAAATCAACCTACTTAGGTATCCAACCAAACATATGAATGATATCGTTGTTAGGAAGCAAATATTACTATTCATTAAACATTATTATATCTCAATTAGAAATATCGCTCATAGTGCGCGAGATCATACAACTTTGTTTCCAATCCACGACTGACTGATCTTTTATCTATCCATGGCTTTGTTTCCACGTGCAGCAAATCTTTTCCATCCTCAAGAGAATCCTGGTTAAATTATATTTGTTTTGCACTGTACTTAACATCAGGTCCTATGTAGGGCCAGAAAAAACACGACCGGCAGGCCGCTTTTTGGCGACCAAGTGACTCAGTAATGCGCAACTCAAATACAGACGCAGTGGCACCGACGATCGTCATTGATACACACGATTGTCGTTCGACAAAATGGTAGGAAATCTATCTTTATATACAAGTATAGTCTTTATATATCAGTTGATGAAACGCGAATTAGTTCGACATTATGATGGGGTTTTCACCATCCCTACGACTGTTCCTTTCAGGCGAATACAGAGTCTTTGATTGTATCCTATGTTGTGGGGGTTTATCTATAAATAAATACACCCAACAGTCACACATATAATCCTGACCTTATACTGCAGCCCTTAAACTTTTTATTTTTTTATCCGAATATGGTAAATTGAATGCACTACACCTGATAGTTTGATAGATTGCAGTCTATTTCGGTTGCGAGTCGGATGTTCGTAATAAAGATAAGAAATTCAAGGACTGAGTGATAAGAATTAATAGTAATAAAATTATTTCTCCTAGGGACAATCGGTATAGTCTATAGTCGGTAAAATAATATAATGGCAACATGAATATTATGAGAAAAATATAGGCAACTCTATTCTTAAGTTCTCGCGTAATCCTCATTAAAGTCGGCAACGTATCTATGATTCTTCTTGTATTGTGAGTATAGTGAGTATGTGGTCGATAGAGATCACTTCCCACTAGATGATCCACTTGCACGTTTGACGGCCTCTGCTATAAAGAAAAACCGGTCAAGTGCGTATCGGGCCACACACTGTTCCCTAGTGTAGCCGAAAATATAGGAAACTATATCTCAAAAAGTATACAACCTAGCTTATGGAAACCATTTAACCGTTTTCGTTTTTAAATTATATCATTTTGCATTTTTTTTATATTTTCTAACCGGTAGTTTAGAAGTTAGAGCAGGAGATCACATGTTTCACGACTTTGGATATTCATATTTCACGAATTATTGACTTATAAATATTTTTTTAGCAATCTCTATATAATTGTAAGGACTTTTCCAATAGTACCACACATGCCTATGTGCAATGGAAAAAATCATACCTCAGTTACAGGTATAGAGAACCACCAGACATTTTTCCATTATTTTCTCTACACTAATAATACTATGAACCGCTACACAAAGCTGTAGAAAAATTAAGTATATACACATGTGTATACACATCTACCAACCAAACTTTACCTATACTGTGCTAATAGTAATAGTGTCCGAATAAAATGGCTGTGACAGACGTACGAGAGAAAATTATAAGGATATTGCCATTTGACTACGGATCCCTAAAAAAACGAATAAAGTGGCTCAATGTAGGTACATTAAACTTGTACAAAACGTTGCATGTTATGGACTCACGTAGAGTGTAATCACATACTTCATTAAACTATAGCTTATTTTTAATAGCTAGTCGCGATTTCATTTATAACTATCCCAGTAGTAATGTTATATTTTTTATAAGTACTATGTAATTACCGAGACAATAGATATGTTATGTTGCTTTGATGAAATGTATTCAAATAAATAATATAGACGAGACTGCCTCGATGGCGTAGTTAAAAGTGATATTTGGTTTTTGATATGAACTCAAATGGTTTATTAATCACCCAGGCAATTAAAACAGCGCTAATGACAAATCAATACAAAAAAAACTTATTTACAGATATCATATCCATTAATATATACATATATGATATCATCATAAAAATACATTAAGCAGTTACACTATATCTATTTATTTATCTATTCATTTTACAATATTTTTCCGGTTTTCGTTTCCCGTTTTTTCGGATTGTATTTTGTTTATGCTATATAAATTTATGTATTATGTATATATTTTAGTGTAGGTTTTTAATAGGAATAAGCAATTCATTTTACCTTTCTCGTGTTGTGTTTCTTTACTTTCTATCACTATTTTTCTGTTATATTATTTTATATTCTCAAATGCTCAGTATCAGCCCGGAGTTGGGAATTGTGCCCGGTATGGCGATAGGCTCGCCCGCTATCACATCATGGTACGGAAATAAGCTCAGTGAAATATCTACTCTTCTGCTTCTTCTAAATGCTTACTCTTTCGAGGATTACAGCAATAGTGAGTGCATAATATAAAAGATATTCGTTGTATGTATAAAACCAAATGGGTGTGCTACCACATTCTTA
Source organism: Amorpha juglandis (assembly GCA_949126905.1). Classification (NCBI taxonomy): domain Eukaryota; kingdom Metazoa; phylum Arthropoda; class Insecta; order Lepidoptera; family Sphingidae; genus Amorpha; species Amorpha juglandis. The sequence goes on along the minus strand of OX421379.1, from coordinate 9,035,638 downwards.
CTATTCTAAATATTTTTAAGCAGAGGCTGATAAACTAGCAAGTGGGTCACATGTTAAGTGATCTCCAACCGTGTAGAATTTATTTGATACCGAAATGTGAATTAATTTGTATTTAGATTATACGCAATTACGTTTGGAATAATTCACTTACTTAACACACTTACAGTAATTACTTATATGATTAGGGTAATTGCACCATGTAATCCCCCGCCTTCGGGGGATTACATGGTGCAATCCCCTTGGTAGGCAGAGGTGTAACTAGTACACCCGCATTTCGCCGAACATATTACCGTCCCATGATGTGATAGGGGCGAGGCTATCACCATATCGGGCACAATTGTTTGAAATTCGATTGAAGTTCGATTGAAAGATTAAAAGTCAAACGGTTCAAATCCCATGCGATTTAGAAGTTGTTCAACTAAAATCGAACCTTGTTAACCCGCTATAAGTACAGGTATTCAATATTTCCACTTCCAGAATACATGTAACTTTTGTACGTAAATCTGAATTTACACAGTTTGTTATAACATTATACTAATTACACGCCTTGCCTTAGATTGTGTTCACTTCAAGGCTGTTGATTTTTAAAATTAAAGTTGAATTATTCATAATTGCCGGTACCATTCTTTGTTTCTTCGGTAACTGTACAACTGGCTTAATTATTTGTTTTTATAAGCGCAAAATACTTAACAATAGTTATATTGTATTATTTGGTCAAAATCATAGCTGTTCATTGATTCAATACCGCAGGAATGGTCGAATGACTTTAAATATAAACATATTATAGTACTAGCTACTGTCCCTCGCGGTTTCACCTATGTTCATGTTTGAGCTCCGCTCCCGTAGATAGCATCAAAATGTTAAACAGCTATGAGCCATTGTCTCGACAAAAGGAGATTGTGTCTTTACAAGGTGGTAGGTCCCTCGTATGCGAGAGGCCGTCTGGGTTGGTACCACCGCTTTATCTATTTCTACCGCCAAGCAACAATGGGTAATCACAGTTGTGTTTCGGTTTGAAGGACATTGAAATTACTGGGCATTATGAGACTTAACATCTTATATCTCGGAGTGACAAACGCAGTTCAGTGCCATGCGGTGCTTTGTAATTCAAAATTCTTATTTGGTGTGGCTTCTGTTTATGTGCAGACGTAGCGCTTACGATCAGGCGAGCACCTTGCCCGTCTCGTCATTCAATTAAATAAAAATAAACAAATATATGACATGAACCAAAAGTTCCCAATCGGTTTCATACTAACAAAAAAATTATTCGGTTGTTTATTTTCTGTTGAATTGTGATTGTCACGATTTTATTCGCCAAACCTTAAACTATTACCTCAAAATATTAGAAGGCCATTTAGCAAAATATATTTCATTTTAAAGGACCTATTATTTAATGATACCACCACATGCCAATGTAAAAAGGTCACTTGCATGGAGAACCGCCACAATTTTTTTTACTTAATTTCATTACATATTTGTGTAGAGGTTTATAGAAAAAACCTACCATCCAAATTTGATCCATATGGTACACATGGTGTTACAACCAAAAATGTCATAGTGATCCACACATCTTGTGTAGATCACATTCCAGGATCAACCATTGTACCTATATCCGGTTCTCCGGAGGGGCTTGTGACATGACTTGATGGTTGCTTGGGAACGGGTACAGGGGTAAACTTTGTATCCCTATGCCTGCATCGGTCATCCGCCTGTCCTGTCGCAGTCCCTTTAATTTGTTTCTTCCCTCTTCGGAGTGTGAAGAAGCATTTAAACGGGTCGACACAATTCTGATGACCACCGATAAACTCAATGTCGTGTGTGCAGTCATCTTGCAGTGCTCGGATAAAATAATATCCTAATGTTGATAATTATAATAAACTCAAATTAATGTAATATTAATATTATTATTCCAAATTAATGTTATAACTGATCCAATCGGATCATATTCATCACATTTCGTACTTCCTAAATAAACGAAGATTGCCGAAGTGCATAACCTAAATCGTGATTCATAACACCAAATTGTTGTATGCTTTTTGTGTTATGCCATAAAGGGGTTAATGTTACCTACCGTTATGTACTGCACACGTCGGTGATTGAATTATAAATTATAGAGCGGTTATCGCATATTAACGATTATATTTGTAACGGGGCATATTATTTTTCAATTTGCTTATCAGTTTGGGTAATCAACTTCTGTTATTGACGTGCTATTTAATTCCTATTTAATTACGTTAATTAAGTACTAGTGTTTTCGGTCTGTGCATCGTTTTCACTTATTATTGGTTTGATTCTGGTTCAATAGTCAGTACCACGAAATATGAGCCATGAGCGTGGCGTGTACCACGCTTTTGAGCGGTAGAGCCACGCTGTAGACTAGAGGAGTTTTGTCTACAGCGTGAATGGGCTGGCTCGACCGGCTTATTACCACTGTCTCACAGAAAACCGACGTAAAGTAGCGGCTTGCTGCTGCGTTTCGTACGGTGAGTTAGATATCCGTAGCCTAAATCCCATCCTCTTCCCAATCCCTAGTTATCCCTTTCCTTTAAGGTCGGCGGCGCGCCCATGATTCTTCTGTGGTAGGCGTACATGGGCGGTGGAGATCACTTACCATCAGGTGACCCACTTGCTCGTTTGCCGGCCTATACTAAAACTACTATACTATACTAAAAAAAATAACCACGAAATATAAAAATAAACTTTACAACAACAACAACACAGTATATTATCATGCCGCAGCCTCATATCAGACCTATTTGCATCAATATAATTTGGAGCCAAGGGGGTTATACGTGTGGTTCGGTATTGGTCAAGAGTTGGACATTTTATGAACAGTCGACCGCTGAGTCGGTTTTGTGACATATTAGATGTGAAGGTGAAAAGACAGAGGGCCTAATCCGAAAATATTTGAAGGCTGAAGCCAATATGTGGTTTATAAGTTATGCCTGAATTGGGTGTCAAGCTTGGACGTAAAGCAAGAACCCATTTGTGGTCGGCACCTATGTCGACGTTTTGAAATTTACCAAACTTACGACCCAAGATTTGTAGTGATATTACGTATAGATAATATTATAACTATATATGAGTAAGCGTTAATTATATGACTACAGTGAACTATATATCGGGTTATCTATGGAACATAATAATATGGTCGGAAGTCTTGAATTTTCTTACATTATATTGCACGCTACCATTATCTCATCGCATAATATTGAATAAAGATGAATGATTATAAAACCTAATTCTAGTGACAGAATTATCGGATCAATATGCGAACACGATATGATCTTTGTTACGTTAGTTAATTGCTATTTTATGACCGATAGGGAAATAAAGTTATTTTTATTTTGCTACGCACACACCCAAGGAGCGTTGCTACGTCAATGGCGAACACTTCCCGATTTCTATAAGAGGCTGTACGACCTTCGTCTGTATCGTTGTTATGTTAAACGAACTACTCCACGTAGGCGCAAAGCATAATTGGCACGTTGTCCAACCTGTTATTTAATTTGTATTACCTCATAGACGATGGAATTAATGAATTATGAAGACATTCTATTCTATTAATATATGACTGCGTTAAAGATTTTGACGTTACGACCATTTTTTTCGAGATTTTATAATAGATTTTGCATAAAATTATAATAATCTATATTTATTGTTCTTATCACGTGTTTTATGCAATGCAATTTTATTGTTTACCTAATTTTGACGAGATTCGCTAGACAGCAGGTTTGGGTAATAATTTTGGGTACTTGTTTTCAATCAAAATCTGAACGAAAAATATATGGTGCATAATATATATGACCGCTTTTTCTCATAAAATTTAGGACTGTGTACAAACATAGGTGTATACCTACTGTATCAATTGTCTAGACTTTACTGCATCACGTATATGAGTAGGTACTACAATGTTATTGCTTGTTATTATTATGAAGGAGAAATCGTGAGGAAACCCGCATGCCATCGGAATAATAATCTCCAATATACACATAATCTAGTTCACAGAATACCCTGTAATAACGAAAATAGTAATGTAGTAGTAAGTAAGGAATGCATACCTGCTACAATGTATTTCTTTTTGTATTTTTGTAGTCATATAAAACTTTGGAGTAAAAAACGACTTAAAAAAATGAACACGGAAGAAGCCCAAAATAACAATTTGTCGAGGTGTTTGTCGCTTCTTGTCTACCAAAATTACATCGACTCCAAAAAGAAATTTAAATTTAGAAATTTACTTTTAAAGTCAAAAGTAACATAGGTAACATTGGTTAGACTTTAATATAATCTAAACAATTTTAAGATGTTAGAGAATAGAAGAACGGTCCCTAAGGCCGGTAATGTGTATTGTCTTGGCAGATATTTAGAAGCCTATGCCTCTTCGTAATAATATATACCAGTATTTGCCTACAAAGTATTGTACGCGTAGTCGCAGGAAAAGCTAGGTATGCGATGAAAATACATCGTTTGTTATCGATAGTGTTTTTGTTCTTCCTATTCATTTAGAAGTCACTTAGGCAATTTAAATTAATTCAGCTTTGAGTGTGGATATAGACGTAACAAACACACTTGATGTTCCGGTTAACATGTATCACTAATATCCCTGTCTGTTATAAATTTAAACAAAAACTCACGTAACAGGTTTGGTTTGACGTCGTTGTATATGTTGCGGAATACACCCTGTTTCTAATAAACAATTGTTTATATTTAAGATTATTTTTATTGCTGTTCGGGCGCCTTTGAATATATTAATATCCATTTTTGAAAAATTCAATTAAAAAATGATATAAGAAACATTTAATAAATATTTATATCTTTCCAAAATACTTTAATAGCCTCCGAGGGGCAGTGGGTGCGTGGCTAGGTGTAAAACGTGAGGTCACGGGTTCTAATACCGCACTGAAGCTGAGTTTCTGTAATACAAAATTGTTTGTTTCAAGTGTTGATGTGGGACCGTAATTCCCTCGTAGTTCTTGATACCAACGATACAGGTTATTGTAGGGTGGGGTCAGAATATGTATGATGACTTTTAGGTAATGTTATTAATAAAACCTACGAAGTTATATTCTTCGGTAATATAAATCTGTTCAGTAACATAGCTATGTAATAATATAACCATCAATGTGCACATACGTAGAACTTATGCGGTTATAATTAAATGTTTCTACAAACACGAAACCAATTATTACTATCCAATTTTTAACAATCCTTATCAGTATTATTTTTCGCACTTCATATTTAATATTAACGCATTACATAAATATGTCTGTATTAATAACGTAAACAGATAAGAAGGTCGTCTCGGCATACGTAATATCATTTGAACTGTAACTTTTTACCTATATACAAATAAATGCGATTGAAGTTAATTTAATTATGCGCTTACATGGGGATGATCCGGCTTTCGTTTCGAATCTTTTCAAGACTAGTCATGACTTATACAACACGTCTACAATATGTTATACTGATTTTCATATAGTTTCATATTGTCCATTTTGTTATTACCCTCACGAATCCTGGTACTCATCATACCAATGTAAATATTTTTAGAGCGTTGAACTCTTTTGTATGGGAATATTCGTTGAATATAATTTATTTCATTTGCATTTACGGCGTAAGTTACTACGTCCTGCCTTATTTTATTGTCATACTCACAATGTCAATGGGAAACGGAAGATAAATTAATAATGGCTCAAACAAACTTTTCAACTTACATTATATCGGTGTATTTTTATGCCAGAGCTTGATTAAGAGTTATTTCTAGTATTTTTAGTAAAACAAAAACAATAAGTACAGATATAATATGACGTTTTAGTCTTTATAAATTACTTTCGCTCTGTTCATAACTCTGCCATCGCGTCGTCTCTCAAAGACTGTTGTTTACATTTTCATCAATCTGCATTAATAATCACGCCATTGAATCGAGAAACCTGTGCATTTCCTCAGTTTTATTATATCCACCATCGTACTGCGTGTGTAGTGTGTACTGTGTAGTGTGTAATATACAGAGTTGGCGTCGTTTCGGGCGGCAGTAATACGAGGGCGTCCGCGTCGGAAGCACGTCGCGTCGCGCCGCCCACACCCGTCGACACTCGACCGTCAGCCGTCTACCGGTACCGACAGCGTAAACAGTCAACCGGCAGGCAACACGCGCGAGTTACGACCCTCGTCGCGGCCGGCTTCATGACGAGCGCTCCCCGCCGAGCCGTCCGTGGACCGTCCACACTCGTCGCACTCGCTTTCTACTCGATAACGGTACACCAGGTCTGCGGCGCTCCGCCACTTCATGCCGTTATAATATGAGTACATCGGTACATCGTGTGTTTACACCGTCACTGTTTACTACAACATGTATAAAGTTCACCTCACCAGCAGACGTTAACTCGATCGTGTGAACGCGCGCGGGCTGAAGGATTGCGAAACTGTATAAGTGAAGTTTAAAAATACATTGGCACTAGTGCGGAGTGACGTTCAAACAAGATGTGTGCGTGCAGCAAGTTTTGCGACTTTTGGAAGAACTCGTGTGGAGCAGGTGAGATCTACGTTCTCACTGCGCTGAGATGCTGACCGCTTTCTAAATTATACTCGTATTGTAATCAGCCAGTGTGGAGAAAACATACCTTTGTCCTTTCTAAACGTTATGATGATTTTGGCGCAGATGTAGATTCTAATTAATAAGTCAAATCAAATTTGCACACGGTAACTGTAGTTTTGATTATGCTATCATTCGCCTTGTTAATTATAATTGGCTATATCAAATAATTATAAGTAATGGATAAAAAGATGTCGAGCCGATGCAAACATGTGGGTATACAGATACCAATTTCGTGATGTTTCAACATTTTAAGTTAAATTAAGCGAAATTCAATCAACAACGCTGATGATTGTGTAATAAATTTAAACTTTAATTATTTAAAAATATTTTTATTACCACAATATACAGCTAACAAGTATTAAAAAAACGTCTCAATTTTATACAGTTATTTACTGCATATTATGTAATATACATAGCAACGTTTTACTCTACAGAATCACATTAATATAGAAATCTTGTTTATTTTTTCTTCGTATCACAAATATCTTTTAGTTTAACGACGAATAAAAGTTCTGTAAGAGGTTCTAGGCTTTGATTAAGAGAATGTGATTTACAAGACGTTAGCACTCAAGGTCGCCGAAGTCACGAAAACGAATGATAAATCTTTGATATGCTTTCCCATTGATAGTAATGTTATTCGGATTTACTTCCGTCACCCATATCCTTTATGATATTACGTTGAGTAACAACATATATAAAATATATCGGTGTTCACCCACGTCTCTACTAAATTTGAATGTAAATAGTAAATTTTCACAACTATAATAAAAAAGTCAATAGGTACGTTTTCTCTCCAAAGGGGTTAACATCAGACCGACGGCCGGTGGTAAAAACTAAAAGACAATTCTCTCTGTATATATTAAAAAGCATATTGCGCCGACCCCATAGTGCGTGGGATAAAGGCAGGTGGAAGAAGAAGAAATTGTGTAATGAGATATACTTACCAAAGGTTTAATAACCTCTATCGCTTCAATAGTTTGAAAGTCAAATCAACATACTTCTTAAATAAGTATGTGCATTTATTAACCGATCACGTTGCAATGCCCGAAACCATCAAGATGAAACTTCCATTTGCATATAAACTATGTATTTGTCAGAGTATGGCGAGGAATGCTTCACACATACATTATGTTTTTCGAACACACGGTACTAATATCGTATTTTGTGTAAGTTGAAATACATCACAAACCGTCTTGCGATGCGTGCGGAGCATCCCACTTCCCTCATACTCCCAATTTTGATTAGGAACACCACGAAAAAACCTTTCAAATTGGAGCAAATTTGTCGGTGTTATGTGTCGGTGTGGACATAGAACTTCTTTTTAAGTTGATTAGTAATTTATAAAGGCAATCGATATTAAAAGTTACTATCCGACAAATATAGTAAAGCTGTGATAAGTTTGTCATTAGACGCTCTAGCACTATTCAGTCCTTATCCGAAGCATCGAGTTCTACCTTGACATCCTTGCTACACCGCGATGCATATAAAGCCGCGCCGCGATATATTGATCATTTTATCGACCGCTTTCTTACGATATTGCGTCCTGCGTCCTCTACAATCTACACACAGCCACAATTAATCGTGCGATATATTCACCGTCCACCAATTAGGGGCTGTCAGCCGTCTTATTAGGTAGGGATGCTAACATTTTTCCACTGTTACAGTATTTTTCAGAATAAGATAGAAAAAAAAACAGAAACAGTCAATACAGATTATGTAGGAAATATAGTATTATAAGGTAATAATAATAATAAAATAAAGGGTCATTTTTATTGACTTTGATTATTGATGTTGCTTTTGCTTACATATGAAATTATACATGACATTTCACGAGCATACCATCGAAATCATACCAACCAATTATACAGTTATTGTATCCAATTATACAACAAATCGCAAGCGTTTTCTTTATAAATGTACAAAAAACATATAACGTAAAATCGCAAAACGCGGTGACGCGTAACGTCCTATTGTTAACGTTGGCGTTTATATCGCAGCAGTGTGTAAGTTCGCACGCGTCTCCATACAAAATGTACTAAAAACACATATCGTAAAATCGCGAACGGACGGATCGTCGTATTGTTAACGTAGGCGGATGAATCGCAGCAGTGTGTAAAATCGCACGCGTCCCCATACAAAATGTATTAAACAAATTTATCGGTCGATTATAACGACCGATAAAACGCGACAGTGAAATGGAAGCTTAATGCAATATTAAATACTAAAATACAGTACCACCGACATCCAACCGTTCCAATTAATGCTCCTTTCCGTCGGAGTTTAAGAGGGAAATTGTGTTAGTCGACAGTTGCCAGATACACCGGCTGACCCCGGGACCAAATTTTCACCAGGCACACAGTGGTCACTAACTAGTTAGGTAAAAATATGGGTCCCATATTTACCTTCCATCAGTGAACTCATATACTCGTCATGTATACCTATGTAATATAACCTTGGTATATCAAACTATAATCATTCATGTAGGTCATGTCAAGCCGTGGCATGATGCAAATAAAGCCTATCACTTTCACTAAAATGTTCCAAGGAGTTCAACATTACGGATGGTTTTGGTCTGCCTTTGTTACATTGAATTTGTATGATTAGCTTTGTACTTAACACCGTAACAAATTCGTTAAGATAAATTGGACATAATAAAACAACGTTTTCCATTAAACCAGAAGATTGGTAAAGATTTGCAATTAGTACCTGTTTAATTGGTCAACTTCAGTAAGTGGTTGTGTCGCTAGCCGCACCGAATATTTTAAAATTGAAGGCCATACTTCGGGAACTTGATCGTGTAATAGAAAGGAAACGATCTACCATGTCGGAACACTATACATTCAGACAGGCACTACGTCATTACGATCTATTTTTAAACTCCATCAAAAATAGAGAGATGTTCTTTTGATCCTGGTACGGTAAAGTATTGGAAACATTCTTTATTTGCCTAAATGACGAAACGCGCAGGTCGCTCCCGTGATGGTTGGCGCCACGTCTGCCTATAAACGCAACACTATACAAAACTTTGAATTACAAAGCACTATCTGGCACTGAACTGCATTCATCACACCCAGACATAACTTCATATATTTCTCGCATACTAATAATGTGACAGCTACCGAAAATCTCAATCTAGGCGTAAGAACATAACAAAAAAAATTAAAGTTTCGTTTTGGGTACAGGTTGTAGTTGTAGATATGTATTCTGTGAGACTGCCTCGGTGACGCGGTTATAATACGTACGCGATACGACTGCTGTACTGAGGTCTCATGTTTGATTCCTGGTTCAGGTAAAACTGATGTCAGGCTTTTTTAACACGAAATGTTCAGTATGAGCTCTAGGCTCATAGGTTTGAAATTGAGCCCGTTATGGCGACAGGCTCGTCCCCTATTACATAATGGGACGGAAATAAGCTCGGCGAAATGTGGGTGTACTGATTACACATCTGTTTACCCCTTCGGGGATGACAGGCGTGAGTGCGTATGTATGTAATATAGTGGAATAATGGAATACAAGAGTAGAGTATTTCTATTTGCATATTTAAACTCGTTTAAATTATAATGGCTGCAGGTTATTTGCAGACTGGGTAATTGACCTTCAATATTTTAATTGAGCCTTAGCTGATAGCTCTAGGCTGACTTTAAAACATTATTAAACATACGTTGTCAGAATCTTAAACTTATTTCATTGATTTGACTTTGTAATTCGAAGAATCGCACAGATTCTTCACAGACAGATCTGCTTTTTCCGGGATAAAAGTAGCCTAACAGTGGCAGTAATCTGTCGAAACTCAGAAACCTTCGTGGGCTCATGCACAACAACTTTGCTAAAGATCATCACGTGATTAAATGCATAGTTTACGATTCTATAAAGGACATACAGACAAACATTCATTTTTATATATATAGAAGATAGAAGACAAGATATTATAATATGAAATTATTCGTTATTTATTATGCAAGTTGGCATTTTATGTTATTGTTATCTTAAAAAGTCATCATTATCATAATATAATTTATTTATTAATTTCCACATAATATTAATAATATTCTACCACGTTTCAGGACTTTTATGTAAAATTCTATTTTAAAGTTAGGTATAATAAAAAATATTAAATGACAAATAAAAAATATCATGAACATCTTTGATCTTATGAAGTCATTCAAATTTATGACTCGTAAATCATCTTTCGTAAGCACATTTTGTCAATAGGTTTTTTTTTCCGAGTCAGAAGTTGGTCTGTATGAATGTAACGTGGAAGGTAATTATTTCCGGAAGACGATAGCCGATCACGCCCTAGTTTGTTTACATTTGTGTTGTGCGGTAATATTAACACATTGTCATGCTTAGCATACGAGTTAGATAGTGAAGCATAGAGTAGCCCAAGACGTGTTCCGCATCCACATTACAATGGTCATGATTCATGACGTCATGCCTTACTGCGTTTTTTATGCAAATGTGAATAAAGTATTCACGCTATTTGCTTTTCTTAATATAATTTAATTTATGATTAAACCCTGTAACAAATTTTCAAAGTTTAATTATAGCTTTAATTAGGCAGTAGATACCTTAGTAGTTAAAAAGGCACGTAAAATTAATTTATCTTATAATATTCCGTAAACCATAGTATCTCTCTATAGTTACAGACACTGATTGACCGACACAAAAGTAGTTTAGAATTACCACTTCGAACTGGAATATTTAAAAATACGGAATACTTTCAATGTTTTAATGAATATCGTTATTATTAGATTCGGTATTCAATAATACCCCACTCGATGAGTTATTTATTTTCTATAATATTAGCATGTGCACATTGTAATAATTTATGAGACACAGCTGACCAAGCTATAAAGCTTAGTTTGACGTTTGTTATAACAGATACTAAACTATAAGGAACACCACATTAAATCATGACCCGACATGCTCCTAATTTAGGTTACTATATTTTTAGTTATGCGTATGGTAGTCGCTACACATACACAAAATACATTTTCAGTAATTGTTTCTTGTCCATTAGTAGTCTTATAATTCGCTTTTCATAATAAACCGGAGATGGAATAAATGTTTCAGTTGTTCATAAACTCACAATCGAAGGTTATAAGAATGAACAATCGTTCTCAGAGTGCCAATAACCTTATGATCGTCAATTACTTGCTAATGACCTCACTGCCTTCGCTAAATAGCTTTCGTATCGTATTTTTGCGCCAGTTCCATTTATTAAACTTCTTTATAAATTTCATTGATTTTGATTCCTTGCCAATGCGGACGGAGTTTAGTTAAAGGTCATCAACATTCCCAATGTGTGGCTATTCGGCAATATTACAGTTTGCCTCTAGTTTCTATGGCTTAATTTTATTTTTATGTACTGTTATCTATATGATAAAAGTTATACTGTAAAAAGTGGCTAGCGGACATTGCTTTGCGCGTATATTTTTACGATAAAACTAATAGATCTAATGGGAAACAGAATGACATAAAAAAGCTTTTTGTAATGAAATTAATTGCTTTGGTGAGACCTTCTTCAAATAACGTCTGGCAGTATCTTTCCTAATTTTAAAACTGTGTTTACCACTACAATACTATTGCCATTTTTGTTGTTCTACCACCAATCTGTTTTATTTTATCCGTAGCCAAACAATTCTTAACTTTTTTTATCCTTTAGTACTCTTATGAGGTAATATCATGAGGTTTATTGAATGCGAATTAAATTAAAATCTTCATGAGATACACAATCCTTATGGTGACACTGGAGTCCTTCCGTCAAACTGGTGACCATCGTTTCTAGGGTTTCATAGCAAAGTAAGGAACCCTTGTCCCTTATAAGATCACAGTCATTAAATTATGATATAGATACTATTATAACTATAGCACTATTGTGTACATGTCTAAATAACCAACCTTATCGAAAAGCTATGTATTATGGTATCGAAAAAAATACGCAGTCCCAACTCCACTACATAAAAGGTAGAGAAGAGAGAAAAATCTGTTAATGTATCCCGGAGTCAGACAAACAAATAGAATTGCTCCAACTTCAAAGAGGCCTTTAATGTAGTAGTGTAGTATTTTGCATATATGATATTAATGTAAATTTTGGCTTTCTTGTGTTAATTTTTAAAGTCGTTTTAAATTTGAATGCTTTTAATTTTTATTTTGTAATTTCTAACCGTAGTTGTAATATATAAATTCCTATTAATAAGAAGCTAATCGCGATTTGTCGGCGTTATTAATTGAAAAGTTTCTTTTCATAGCACACTCGAATCTCGAATACTAGCAATAACACAATTTTCTAGAGTTCAATAGATTACAAGATATTGCTGGCCGAGTTATTTTTTATCGATTGTACTTTGTATTAAAACCTAAGGAACGCTGCATTTAGCAAGGCCATAGTTAATCTTGATTTCTATTACTATCGATTTGAAAGGCAAATTATATCTTAGTTACATCTTTTTATTAAACTAGTGTTATTTGTTTTAAAATATAATAAAACGTTAATTATTTATTTTATTTACGTTGCGTATACCTACCTACTCCAATATATTGTAAGCACATAATTAGTACGTGTCTACAATATTGTTTTAATAAATAATTTGGCGTAAATAAGCATTAACATCTTTATAGTATTCTTAATCCATTGAAATGTTACATTTGGGGTTGCGTTTCTTAGAGGAGTCAATTTTATTTTTTTGATGTGTAGGGGGGGTAAGTGTAAAGCTAAAATCAAGTTTGTGGGGTCGCCACCCTTGTCCCACGGCCGCCATCTTGAAAATAGGGGTTGAAACGGTTTTTACGATATATCTCTTAAACTATTTATCTGATAAAAAAAATTGTTAACGTTTTTTGTTGCTAATTAAATTCTCTATAACTTTGGTCCAGTAACTTTTTGTCGTAAAACTATAAATAAAAAAGTTATAAGTGAAAATGTAATAAAGAAAAAAATAAAGATGATAATTCTCTTGACAGCCTAAGATACAAACAATTCGCCAAGGCAGTGACAAAAAGTACATTTAATTTATCTTCACTTCCTCCAACACAAGACACAGCTCGCTTTCATACTTTCCGAGTCTACCATCAGGTCCAGTCGTGGCTTGGTAATAATAATGATCCTGAAGACTGGGGCTGGAAAAAATGTGGAAAATTATTGATGCCAGTGCAGAGCTCTAAACCTCCAGCACCCCCTGAGCTTCTTAAATTGATCTTTTGTAAATGCAAAGGAAACTGTGGAGCGATGTGTGGATGTCGAAAAGCAGGGCTAAAATGTTCCGCAGTGTGCTTCCATTGTTCTGGAGAACTGTGTTCTGTGTCTTGTGTTGGAGGAAGTACTTTTTGTCACTGCCTTGGCGAATTGTTTGTATCTTAGGCTGTCAAGAGAATTATCATCTTTATTTTTTTCTTTATTACATTTTCACTTATAACTTTTTTATTTATAGTTTTACGACAAAAAGTTACTGGACCAAAGTTATAGAGAATTTAATTAGCAACAAAAAACGTTAACAATTTTTTTTATCAGATAAATAGTTTAAGAGATATATCGTAAAAACCGTTTCAACCCCTATTTTCAAGATGGCGGCCGTGGGACAAGGGTGGCGAGTTTGTGGCGACCCCACAAACTTGATTTTAGCTTTACACTACACATCAAAACAATAAAATTGACTCCTCTAAGAAACGCAAGGTGAGGCCTAAAAAATGTAACATTTCAATGGAGTATCTTTCAATTCAAAAATCTGACATGTTATCGGTTACTTGACACAATTTAATTGTAATTTGTAGGTATAGGTACATATAATATTGGGTTCAAACAAATTAAAAAAAAAAACAGATAGCGTCATGATGCCTTGGTTTTGTTTATTCTCGCTGAATTATGTTTTATGGCTGATAACGACTACAGTTCTGTTTATTATTTGATAAGGGAATACGATTATTGTAGTTATATCATTTATTTTGCGTATTTTCCATAGTTTATTATCTTTTACATCGACTATACTTTAGTGCCTTAATATTTTTGTTATTGTTTAACATTAAATATTTATCATAGGCAGACATTTCTATAGTCTTTTATGCCTGGTGTTTGAACATACCTACATTGCGTTATAATCAATACAATATTATAATATTTATAGTGCATGTTGCATAGTTATGATATTACATTACATCAACATACCTACGCACTCACAGCTGCAATCCTTGAAGGCGCAGCAGAGATGTAGTCCATACACCCAAATTTCGCCGTATATCCTAGCACCAACAAAACCCGTTATCACTTTTACCCGATCCGGGGATCCGAGACATTAGCACAATAGTCGTACCTTAGCGCGTGTATGGAGTATACACAATACAACTACGTCACGGAGTCATTCAACGTTTGCACAAAAAATAACTTTGATTTACCATTAGATACCATTATAATTTGTTGTCATGATTTTTATTCGTTATATCAATAATCACCTTATTGGTCTAGTGACAGAGTACTGAAGTCAAGAACAGTGAGGTACTGGGTTCAATTCCCAGGTCGAACAATTACAAATTTGCGTTTAAAAATTACACATGATTTGCCTGGTATTGGAATTTGTGCCCGGTACGGTGATAGGCTCGCCACCTATGACATCATGGGACAGAAATTAGATGGGTGAAACTTGGATGCACTAAGTGCACCTCTGCCTACTCCTTCGACCATAAAGGTATGAGTTTATGTTTATAACATATCATTTAGATAGCATTGAATTTAAACACATACGTATACACTTCCATTCATGTTGTTTAAGTGTTCTTTACCTTCGATCCAAAGCTACAATCAATATCAATTTTGGGCCTTAATAAAGTTTTCTGCAAAAGACCGTTAATACTAAGACATATTAAGAAAATACAACCATACTATTTAACTGTGTAACTGATGTGAGGATAAATATTTTAAAAAACATTTCTTTGGTGCGCGGAGTAACTTTTTCCTGTAGGATAAAATCATCCGCCCAAGAATAACAGCACGTTTGCCCTTGCTTGCGTGAAAAGAAACAGAATGCATTGTTACTTTTTTAGCAAGGTGTTTGCGTTCTACTAAAAATGTAACAGACTAAATCCACCTGTAATCGTAAACTATTATCTTAAAATATTGTTTTATTCCTAAATATGATTAATGTAATTAAATAGATTAAGGCCGGCTTGTACAATAATTCTTAATTATTTTTTAACCACTAAACATGTTTAGTAATGACTTTTCATATAGTTAAGGATCATCGTGCAAGTGAGCCTAAAATATCCAAAAAACCAAATTTTATTGTAACTGTTTACTGTGATTCTCATATATAAAATTTTCATGCTTTCTTTTATTTGTAAACTTCAGCGTTTTATTTACTCACAACTTCACTATAATCAATAGGATAAATGCGTAGACATACGTATACAGGTAATAATGATAAGTAATGAGTTACATAACTTAAATTAATGCTAAACTAATAGCTTTATCTTTCTGATGATTAGTAAATGTTTTTATCTGTGACTTGCACTTCATAACTGCACTAGAATTGTTCTAAAGACTGTGTTCAATGGTTTAAACAATGTCGTCACCTAGAATTATAGTTACTGTGTACGCGTAATCATTATTACCCGATAGGGCCGTAAGAAATCGTCCCCAAACAAATGAATTGGTCATACTGAGACCACGTTCGTGAATGCATATCTAAATTATGATTCTAAGTTCATGTAACAATATATCGTCGTTGCGCTTGCCAATGTCGTTATGTGCATTTTTTTGAATTTTTTTTTCGTTTATCGGCCTTGAAATCGATTTCCACATTGATTACAAAAACAATTATGTGTTTCTTCCGTCTAGGAATCGTTTTAACAAATCCTATATTATACATAATAATATAATTGATAGAAAAATACACTGTTAAATTTGTAAATATAAGCATGATTTTTCCGGTCAATTCTGTTTTTGTAATGGCCTGATTTATAAAATATAATACAATAATATGTAAAATATGACTTTCAAACAACCAAAACTGGCTCGATTTACATATCACGCTAGATAATAATAATATGTTCGATGACGTACAAATGTTGTCGTTATGACGATCCTAATTTCGTTTAATGCTTACGGAAACCGATATAATTTTAACTCTTTCGCCTCGAATGTTCTTTCTGTATTTCAAACATGCCAGCTGAATCATTTGGTATGTTATTATCCTTTTGTTATGAACAGTGCCACTGTTTTTGTTTGTCACGCAGTACGCTATAACAGAGTTTTAGTTCTAGTGTAATAATGTTAGGTGCGTAGTGCTGGATGTCTATTAAGTATACTAACATTTAGTATAGGTCAAGTTAGTTATGGCTTAAAATCTGTCGATGCTGCAAACCCGTGCAGCAACACTGCAGACCGAATAATATCTATACTAATAATAAAGCTGTAGAGTTTGATTGTTTGTTTGTTTGAACGCGCTAATCTCAGGAACTAATGGTTCGAATTTAAAAATTCTTTTTGTGTTGGATAGTCCATTTATCGAGGAAGGCTTTAGGATATATAACATTACGCTGCGACCATTAGAAGCGAAGCATCAGTGAAAAATGTTGCAAAAACGGGGAAAATTATTCATATTTGAAGGCTTCCGTTGCTAAGCTACCCAAATAATATTATTTGAAGGCTTCCGTTGCTAAGCTACCCAAATCTATACTAATATTATAAAGCTGTAGAGTTTGATTGTTTGTTTGTTTGTTTGATCACGTGGGCGGAGCCGCGAGCAAAAGCTAGTTATTAATATAAAATTAAACGATTACTTAAAATTTTACACAATACAAAGAATTAAATGTATCATATATAATCACCATACCGTAGAGAGCATAATATCTATACTAATATAATAAAGCTGTAGAGTTTGATTGTTTGTTTGTTTGTTTGAACGCGCTAATCTCAGGAACTACTGGTTCGAATTGAAAAATTATTTTTGTGTTGGATAGTCCATTTATCGAGGAAGGCTTTAGGATATATAACATTACGCTGCGACCATTAGAAGCAAAGCATCAGTGAAAAATGTTGCAAAAACGGGGAAAATTATTCATATTTGAAGGATTCCGTTGCTAAGCTACCCAAATAATATTATTTGAAGGCTTCCGTTGCTAAGCTACCCAAATCTATACTAATATTATAAAGCTGTAGAGTTTGATTGTTTGTTTTTGTTTGATCACGCAGGCGGAGCCGCGAGCAAAAGCTAGTCAAATATAAATTGACAGTTTAGTTTATCGTTTAACGTCAATTCTAATATTATCATTGCAGTTGTGCTTATTAATACTATATCCATATTAAAACTATCTTGTAATACTTTCTCTTAATACTTTCAGACTGAGATCATCGATGAATGTCATCATGTTTATTTAATTAATTACAGAGATGCAAAAAAGATAAACAGCAAACTGTAATAACTAATAATAGACGATCATTGATAGTTTTCATAACGTTCGTAATTTGGTTCGAACATATTTATGAAAGTATGTACAGCCGTACCTATTCTCATATGTCTGATAAAGTAAGTAGGATACCGAAGATCTAAATTCAGTATTTTTTAATGTTCTTCAAGTATCCTTTGACTGTTTGATTGTTATATAACAATTTGATTTATGTCAATGTCACGTGAATAAGACAAAGTGGTTATTAATTGAGAACAGTGAGTCTACCACGCACTGGTCATGTGCATGTCGTGCCACTCGTGTATAGGTACATATTATACGTTTTTAATAAATATTAAAAAGTCACGCTTTGTTTATGTGGCCAAAATCACGTACCTTTGCAAAATCTGGTTAAGTGTGAGTTAAACTCACGCACCGAGGGTTCCATGAAACTCCTAAAATTATTACTTTTTGTTATTTGTTATAATTATATTAGGATTTCGCCATCATAATACGTAAATATTCTGTGAACATTTGACTCAGCTACGAATTACAGAGATTAAGAGCATCTCGAAGGGTACGATAGATGTACATATAAACGGCGCAGCACCATTGTTTTTTACACGCTTTTTATTAACTTCACCTGTATGTTTGTTTGTTTGTAACCGACTCCTTTGGGCGCGATTTTGACCCACTTTAAACGGCCAGATTTCGTTCAAACTTTGTAGATTTATCGAGGACCGATAACAATACACTAATTTAATAAAAAAATAAATAAATAAATAATAATAATAAAATAATAATAATAATTTAATTGAATTAATTATTGATATTCGGGTTGGGAATTAAAATTGTACTCTCTGGATCTTCGTTAATTATAGGGAATATCGTAGTATCTAAGAGCGTCAATAGATGGCGCTTTTTTGATATTCGCGTTTAAAATAAAAATTATACTCTCTGCTACGATATATTTTTATTTTAACTAAAAAATTAAAAATAAATAATAGTTTAAAAAAAACTAAAAACACGCTTTTATAGAAAGTCTAACTAAAAAAATAGAAAATAAATTTGAAGAAAACAATGTATTTTATTGTAAAAAAAAGCGTGGGGTGCTTTTTAAGATACTATCTAAATGATAATCCTTCTACTCATATCTGTCAATACAATAAAATATATAACTATTGACACCATGCACCCCACGCGTTTTTTTACAATAAAATACATTGTTTTCTTCAAATTTATTTTCTATTTTTTTAGTTAGACTTTCTATAAAAGCGTGTTTTTAGTTTTTTTTAAACTATTATTTATTTTATTAATAGGGTTCCTATGGCACACTTTGAGTACAGAACTCTGAAAATGAGACGTCAAGAAATATTTTGAAGTCGATCGCAAATTTATTAAAGTTCCGTGACGTTAAATAATATTTTTCCTGCTAAACGCACGTATATTCATGATATCGCGTCATTAAATGAATAACTTTCCAATTCTGGTATACCTATTCGGAATTGGCTGACGACGGTGATTCGTTATTCTTAATAAGAATAAATTTGCTCTTATTTTGATTTGTTCTGTTGATGAATTACTAATCACAAATAATCGAAACATAATATACCAGTGTATTATCCAGAAATGACTGCATAAACTGTTATTTTCATCTTTAGTGTGTTGCGATTTTCAAGTAATGACACAGATTTTGTATTCATTTAATACCACTATATAAATACAATTACTATAGATGTATTTACATACTTCAAACAGAAGACTACAAACAGAAGATGTTTTGAACAAATATTAGAAGCAAAAAGTTGTACAAGTTTCCGACACGTTGCTACGTTGCATCTGTCTGACCCGCGCGACCTAACAAATTCACTTAATTTGTAGAATTCAATATATCTTAACAGTATTGTCCTTCACTAATCCAAAGGGGTTAACCCAAGGCAGACGTAAGGCAGACGGTCGACCGTAAAAACTACAAGGCAAATAAATATTTCTATAATACTTGTGTTAAAAAGCGTGTTGCGCCGACGCCGACCACTGCAACTGGTTATCCCACTAGGGCAGGAGGAAGAAGAAGTCTTGACCTCCGCTTCGTGTTCAGATCTAAAGTAACGCCCCACTTACAAGGAGAGAGTTTACCGCACAGAAGAGACGGTATTGTAATATAATCTTGTTTACGAGTCCGCGTCATACAGCTTTATACCGAGAATCGTATGACACGGCCTCGTGAACCAGAGTTTCCTGATATAGTCTCACCTATGTCGTAGAAGAAACTCTTTCTCTCCGAGTAAATAACACTTAATTTACGTCCTTGCAATTAGCCAAGTCATTGTCAGAATATATTCAATGTCTAGCACCTTCTCTAACTCAAAACATAGCTTACATTTAATAAAATTTAATGACATAAAATTTTGCTGGTGGGAGGATACTTGTATCCGACCGGATAGCGACCACCGTACACTGGTGCTAAAGCCGGCATGATCTTGCCGACCTACGATGGACACATTGTTTATCGTTGGTCGACACTATTCTTGGATTGCGATTACCATCAGGTGTAGCGTAGTCACTTTGCCAGGTTAAAAAATAAAAAATAAACCTTTCCATGGGATTCTTATCAGCAACAACAATTAGGTACTAGTCGGCAATTAACGACTAATTAAATGAATGCAAACTAAACAATCGTGGCTTATACGTGAATAATCATAATAATTAACCAGCTAATTGTAGCCATAAGTAGGCATAATAGAAGCATTTAAAATATATTAGGTACGTGTGAGAGGTACATTTCCATACATCCTTTAATTTACCCCTTTAGGGTGAAATTTCCAATAATCCTTCCTTAATGGATGCTTACAACATAAATCGTATCAACTGCCAAGATTTACCTTTGTTTGTTGTTTGGGGAAGGGGAAGGGGGATTTAGACCTCCATATACTCACTCACCGTACGTAAAACAACAGCATTCTACTTCGCGTTGGTTAACTGTGAGACAGTGGTAACAACTCGGTCGAGCCAACGCATTCATGTTGTAGACAAAACTTTTTACAGTGTGATCAGTTAATATCCAATCTAACAGTTTAATTTACTTCGTATGCTGTCATCAGAGCTGAATAAAATTTGTTGTCCCACTACATTGCAGCTAAAACCCATTAAATTAAGGTTTTCCAGAAAATTGACGGTCCATAATTGACAAAGAATTCTATGTAAATAGATAAAAAAGCAAAAAAAACAAGGAATTGATAACCTTCTGCTTTTTGAAGTCGGTTAAAAATATTTCAATGTTTGTTTATTTACCCTGGCCTCAGAAAGCATCTGAAGCAATCTCTTGATAAACTATTATTTGTATACCGGCTTTTGGGCGCAGAATCTCATTTCAATGTTTGTTGAAGACAACGTTCTATTTTTCCGGAAATTGAATAAATTTTGATGCGGCGATAAATTAAACTTCGCAGACGCAAAATGACGCGATGAGACGCGAAGGTGTGAAAAACGACGTTGTGACGATTTGTTGTTTATTCTGCATTGTAAATACAAAAAACCCAAACTAAGACTTTGTTGAAGGTTTGTATTATTTGACAATTATATAATCACTTAATTAATCTGTGTATTTCAATGGTTTTCAGAAAACATAACGTTTCACTTGTAGTTAGTGTAAGTAACCCTTGAGGAAAGCAACATTTTTTCGAGGTTATTAGTAAGGTCCTATTCATATGAGAGTGACATGACACAGTAGACTCCAAATATAAAATATGAGGAAAACCTTCTTGCACACAGAATACATTTGATTACACATAGTAGTTATATATGCTTAGTTTATTGATTTTAAGGAATAAACTTAATACCTCAAAATTTACTTCGGTGTGTGCATCTAAAATCCATTGCTTTGATTTATGTCTTGACACGTCTGCAATCATTAATTTTCCATTTCCAGGTTAGTGGGCGATGGATACGTTGATTCATGCTACGTCTTCTATTTATTTATTTCCTGGGCGTATTTTAGGAGTTCGGCTTATACACACTACTTTTCATTGCTTTAATTTTGTCGGTCTCGTCGAATATCCCAACACATAACCCGGTCTAACGACGCTGTTAAATCAATCAGATTGGATATAATTAAAAATAAATTACATACAATATTATGATACAATCATACTAGGTAGTTGCTTTGAACTATCTAAATCGCGTTATTTGACTATAGCAATAATTTTATCCTGAGTTAAAAAAATTACACGTTTCGTACTTTTCTGTGAATCTTTTACTGTAATTTAAACACACTCATCAAAGCATTTCAATAGCATCTACAGACCTTTAAATATGAATGCCAATGTCCTTTACAATTAAAAAATAAAAAGTGAGGTCATGACTGTCTCCATTAATGAGCGACTAACCGATCGATTCTTTCTCAATGTCCTGTCGTTTACGTGAGGCAATAATACGTATACAAAGAATAAAAAACAAAAACGTTTGGAGATATAATCTTTGCGAATTGAAAAAATATATGGGACATTTAAATCAAGTTATTTAATAATGCAACGCACCCTAACATAACCTTTGAACGTTCAGGACGAGGAAGTAGGGACGAAGACTGAATGAAAAGGCCACTGTGAAATATTTATAGGCAGGACCGAACGTATAAATGTTTAGACACTTACACACAGATACACTTATATCATCACGGGCCTAATTTGTGTTACGTTTTGGTAACATTATGACAGCGAAGAATATTACAGACATAAGCTCAAACCTTTATTCGGAGAAGTAGGCAGAAATGCAATTAGTGCACCCGCGGTTCGTCGAGTTTATTTCTATCCCATGATGTTGGTATCATCATATAGAGGACAAATACTGATACCGAGCAATTCATTTATGATTTTTCAAATCTTAAACTCAAAAATAATTTATTATTTCTCGACCTGGGATTTGAACCCAGGAGATCTTACGGTTTCTGAGCTAAGTAGGCTACCACTGAACGAATGAAATGAAATTACAGACGTTTAGCTTTATTTTTGTAGCTACCCAACAAGTGATGTGAGCATATAAAGGAATATTGTATCTTAATGATTTCTTATATTTACGCGAATATTACTCGTTGAAATAAAACTAATTTAAACGGATTTTATCGCGTTTTTTTTATTAATATTTGATCACGACGTTTCGAAAGCTTTTCAGCCTTCGTGGTCACGGGGTGGCAATTAGTTTTATTTCAATATTGTATCTTTTTTGTTCCTAGTTTGTTAAGTACAATGCAGTCCTAATTTGAATCTAATATAATATAATCTAAACATACTTATAACATAATATAAACTGCAGAGTTGCAACTAGTAGTAGTTGCACCCAAGTTTCGCCGAGTTTATTTCCGTCCCATGATGTGATACCTCCTATCAGCCTATCGCAATACACAATTTCAAACTCAGGCAATTCATATGTGATATTTCGAATCAAAAACTGAAACACTGTGGTTGCCCAACCTGGGAATTAAACCCAGGCCCTCACGGTTCTCAGCCCTACTTCGCTGCAACTACACCAATGAGCCGATATTAATAACATCGTGACCAATGATACCAATGTCAAATAGAACAAATGGAAGTTTTCCTTTTAACGACTGACTGAGCACTTGGGCAATTAATGCCAAGCCAGTGATTTAGCCATTTAGTTGCGCTCGATAGTTTCTCTTTTTGTTCAAATATCAACAATTATTTTTGAATATTTAGGATTATATAATAGAAAAACATGCATATTTCGCAGCCTCCTTGGCGTAGCGGGTAATTACAGTTAGTGTGTGAAGCGTTAAAAAAAATTGTTGTGTACTGATCGCAGGTTCGATCCCAGCATCGAGATATATATGTATGTGATCCTTGTCCTGCGAATATTTGTAAATCTATTTCAGTAAATCTTGGTTATAGATTCCGTAACCAAATGGCAATAACAGAACTATTTGTCTGTCCGTCCGTCAGTATGCCATAGCCATTTTATTCCGGCACTATTTGCACTATATTAATGAAATTTGGATGGTAGGTGTACTCTATGAACCACTACACAAAGGTGTAGTGAAATTAAGTTTTTTTTTGCGATAGCTCCATATTGTAACGTCTATAACTGAGAGATGAATTTTATTTACCCATTGCACATAGGCATGTGTGGTATTATTGGATAGGTCATGAAATAGAGTACCTACTTCATGTACTTTTTGTGTAAGTCATTAATTTGTAAGATATACGGGTCCAAAGTCGTGAAAAATGAGTCCTCTTCCCTCTATTTTTCTAATTACGGAGTGGAAACATTTTGATAAAATTTGTGGTAAGTAAAACGTCAAATTTCTTTCCAACTAAAATGTATTTCAATAAGTTGTATAAATCAAGGATCAATATTTGAAAAGTTCAGTCAGATTTCCATGTGAGCGGACCCGAAGGCTTATGTTTGTGCAAAATATATTTAAACGTTCCAGCACACACCTTTCTACAACGAAATTTCTAATGGTTTGAGAATAAATGTCGCGTCGCTGCAAAATCAGTGCAACATAATTTATTTACACCCATAAAAACCTACACGTCCATTTGGGTTTATTAAATATGAATGGTTTGCGTGACCGCCTGGTGGTCGTCTGTCTCACTCGCAGGACAGTGTTTATCACGACAATACCCATGACACGACTTATATTGTCCAAATGTTGGTATTTTTTATGTTACGGAAGGGGTTTAAGGTGTAACCTGTATTGGGTAATAGAGATTCTTCGCACCTCTATAGCTTATCTGAATTTTCACACCAAATATTGATAGGGACAAAGAACGCTGTCGCATTATGACAAGTTACTACTACTACTACTTATAAACAAAGACACCCATAGTACAAAGGAAATAAAGATAGAACCGGAAAACATAACCTACTTCTGGTGGAGTCGGTTTTTTTTTTTTTTTTTATCCTGGCACGGCAAAGTGACTACGCTACACCTGATGGTAAGTGTAGCGCAATCCAAGAATATTGTCGACCAACGATAAACAATGTGTTCATCGTTGGTCGGCAAGATCATGCCGGCCTGCTAAAGGGCCAAGGGGAGGGGAAGGAAAAAGGGATGGGAAAAGGGTGAGGATCAGGGGGCAAGCCCCCTGGGGAGAACCGGATATACACTGGCTGACCCTGGAACGCGACCCACACAAGGTAGGCCACTATGGCAGGTTTTAGCACCAGTGTATGGTGGTCGCTATCCGGTCGGATACAAGTATCCTCCCACCATAAAAATAGGATTAAATTAAATTCTCACTTTGAAACTAGGTATCACTGCATATTTCATTATAATAATTAATATTAATAACACGATATTATTTAAGCAATCATAATAACCAGTCTGACAGCCAAAATAATTATTAAGCTCTAATAGACCCGGATGTAAAAAAATAAAATAATCTGCGTTTGATATTGATTAATATCCAACCGCAATTATTGGCCAGTGGTCGTATGACAAATAATGTACTATTCTAAACGGAAACATGTCGGAACTAACCATACTACGTCCGTGTCTGCATGTTTGCAATATGCTTTTTACAACGCTCGACTTTTATTTGCCCACCATTTATTTGTAGTAATATGGGTCGCAGCCACAGTCGGCTGGTCTGTTACTATGTGTGTTGATCTTATTTGTTACAAAGTAATATTGTCTCTAGTAGAAAACTTACAGTATATACTACGTAATCATATATTCGATCGCATTTATTCTATTTAGAAAGTTTGCACGCTACCATACACTACCCACTCCCACTACACGATGTATGTATTTGGATTATGAGTGAATATAATGTTCATGATCGATTAATATATTATTTTTACAATGCACAATTCTGGAAGGTAACTCTAACAACAAACTTACCTTTAACATAAACGAAGATGTTCGTAATAGTGAGTTTGCGTTAAACAACGGAAAGAATATTCATTTTTATCACATTTAGCGGCACATTATCTTTTAGTCTATATGTATGTATATAATTGTTGTATAATACGTACAATTCCGGTTGACAAACAGATTATGTTTTAGAAGCGGTTTTGGCCGCGTCTCTTAAGTATTTAGCGACTGAACGTTTGTTGTAACTTGTAAGTTATAAGTTTTATGACAGATACTAGCTTTTGTTCGCAGCTCCACCCACATCATAATCTAGTTCAGGGTTTACCTGAGTACCAAATTTAATCCAAATCGTGATTGAATAACAAAGATCCATATATACAAACTCGCTAACATCCAAACTTTCACATTTAAAATTGTAGTATGATAGTATGGCAGGAACTATGATGACTCATAAAATTATGATATGATTATGTTATTTGAATGCAGTGATCTCATGCTCTTGTGTACATTTCATCCATTCTAGGGTAATGTTTCTTAGTAATGCGTAATATCCTTCAGTTTTCAGAAAATACACAAGTGTTTATTTTATCTGTCAACATTAAATCGCACTTAAATACGTGTATTTATCCCTTTAAGCAATCTGCGTGTTATCTTTCTGCCTTGTGTTATTCCAGCTCAGTTCCAGGGACCGCTTTCCTACTGACATCTCCACTTCGCCCGATCTTCAGCTCCTCAGTATCCTCTGTAGTGGGACTATTGTATCTTATGCTTCCGTCTTATACGTCATGACAGCGCCTACTGGGCCTTCCGCTAGATCATACCTTTTGTACGATCTGGCACAGGTATTTGCGACCAACGTACTCCTGTGGTTTCCACAAAACGTGATCAAACCACCTTAAGCTACATTCATGGAGTTTGCTTGTTTATTTAAATTTATGTGCTACTAGCATTTGCTTATATTTCCGGAATATTTCTATACAACCGTTCATTCCTTATTTCACCCCTTTAGGGACGAATTTGCAAATTCCTTCCTAAGTGAATGCTTAAAACGTAATAGACATTAACTGCCAAAGTTTCAAGAATGTAGCCCCATCCGTTTAGGCTCTGCGTTGATGAATCAGCCAGTCAGGACAAGTAATTAGCTTATAATATATAGATAACGTTGTATAAAGTATTATTTTGTTAAGAAGATTTAAATACGCTCTAAAACAGCACAACATCGCTTGCTATAATCCTACTTCCTACTTATTTTATTTTATACTCATTATAAATGTGAAAGTTTGGACGTATGTGAATTTGGATGTTTATTATTCCATCACTCGGTAATGGCTTAACGCATTTAAATGAAATTTAGCACACAGATAGACTATGACCTGGACATATCGTATTTTTATAGTTTTTATCTCGGAAAAAAGCCTTTCTTGCGGTCGGAGCCCGGAGCGAAAGCTAGTGTAAATTGATTATTTCGATTTCAATTATCATCGTACAACATGCAAATAAATAAATGCCCAGTCATGAGTGAAAGCTCGATAAATTACTCCACTCTTTCCATACATTTTTAATAGAACACTGTATCGATTGACCTGAAATGTCGCTCAAAGATTGACACAATAAAGGGTAAACGACGTGGACGCTTCGAATTGTCTTGACCTAATGACAGGTTCAGACGAGGCTTTCAACAACAGGCTTGTATCAATAAAACCTGCAGGGTTTTATTAATCAATTCCATTGAAAGTCTATTCAGACGGTTCAAACGCAGGCAATTGAGCATTTGATCAACTAAAATCGAAGTGTGTGAACGAGCTATAACTTTTAGTTTCAATAAACATTTAACATTTCTCGTACAGTTCTCATCTAAACCTAATAAACAATATATAGTTTTGTAGTGTCAACGTAAAGAAGTAAAATCGTTTTGTTTGATTTCGTAGTTTTTGCGATAGTCGATCACTGAACCGTGGAGTGAAGTGTTCGAAATATATTTTTAGAGTTAGTTGCGACCTTGATTATTTCTATTATTAAATTTATTGCACCACAATTCGTCGATGGGCAGTATATAAGTATTATAAACTTATATAAAAATTATAAATACACCCAACAGCCACATACATAATCATAGCCTCTACAAGGTGGTAGACATCTCTTATACGAAAGTCCGTCTGGGTTGGCACCACCGCCTTGTCTATTTCTGTGTGAGCACTCTTGTATGTCGGTTTGAAGGATATTGAAGCCAGTGAAATCACTAGGCATTATGAGACAACAAATTATGTCTCGGGTTGATGTAAATCAAACTTCTCTGTGTTGCTGTATCTGCTTATGTGCAAGCATGGAGTTTACCATCAAGCGAGCGACCGTCAGTCAAGCTAATAATAAAAAGCTTTTTTGAGAGTTTTTGGTCAATTTGAATATTGATTTCTACTCAAGATATTATTTTTATTAATGAAAGGACCTTTCCAATGACTAAACAAAATGATAAAATTGTTATTTTCCCACAGACATTCGTAAAGAACGCCACCGGTAATTGTGTTGCCGGCTCTTAAAATGTATAATATAAAATCTAGTTTTACATCAGTTAGCCCCTTAATTGAGATGGTTCTTAGCTAGGTTTGAAGAAAATCTACTTTGCTTCGGTTCTTTGTGAAACAGAGGTAAAGACCCGGTCGAGCCGGCTTATTCAAAATTTAGACAAAACTGTCTACGGCGTAGCTAGAGCCAATGGTAGACCATTCATAAAATTATTCAGGTTAGGTATTTCAATAATTTTATAATTTGAATATAGTTTCTAATATCTTTGTATAAAGAATGGATCTTCTAAGTACCCTTAGGTCGTATAGAGCAAAAGCCCTATTTAAATTAGCAAATCATAGGAACGATATTATGTACTTAAAATTTGTTTTGTTGTTGATTCATTTACTATTTTCGACAAAAGTTTAAAATTGAAACAAGATTATTGAACGGTTATTTTGTCTAGATATACTACAATTCTCTAAATTTTTTGGATTAACAGATATGAAGTTACAACAGTGACCTAAATGTCAACAAAGCCAGTAACTACTCTGTATGAAGTCATTAACACCGGTCAAAAATAACTCCTTTGCGCACGACATTGGGTGTATAATTTTGTCAAGTATTAAAATAAGAAAATTATTCTATTTCTGTCCGCGCGGAAGTTAACCTGCAAATTATAATAACACGTACGTAGTTCTAAAAACTTATAGTTTATCAGTTCCTACTCCTTAGGTGCTAATAAAGACTTAATAAAGAAGACAAATAATATGGATTTTTCAAACTAACAATAATAATAAAACCCAATACAATTAAAGATGAGGCAACGAGGACAATGATAAATTACGTCTCTTTGAATTAATTGCAATATAAATTATTACAAAAGAATACATATTTTGATGTGAGAATACATTATTTTGCTGTCTACTTGAGTGACGAATAACTTTAATCATTATGTAAATAATGCTATGCTATAGAAGTCAGCTGTATTACTGAGAACTGTTGATGATTTGATACACATATACCTTATGTAAGGAGTATATTACAAACATCTAAGCTAGCTACGTGACTTCATGCATGAAGACGCAAAAACTGGATACCTGGTGTTACTTTGTCTGTCACGCTATAGTTTTATAATTCGGATATAAGATGAAATCATACATAAACTACATCCATAAATAACTTTATATAATATTTTAAATAAAATACTTTTTTCACGTCGACGAAAATTACTTATAAATATATTTTATCAGAGAATATATTTTTGCAAACAATCAACTTTTATGACAGTGAAAAGATAACATCGTTGAATAAATACAACAACAAAAATAATATCTAATATTTTAAGAATTACGAATTGCGACCACAGTCACTACTACGACGTATTGGACGCTCGCGCCGACTGTGATATTGGGTATGGGAACATTTTAAAATTGAAAATGGAAGATTGTTGGTGTCTAATGACGGGATCCTGTATGCTAAGATTTTAACTTGGGAAATTAGACATACGTATTTGGAAGCGTTGTATGGTCATGAATCATGTTGGTTGTGACGCGTACGTCATTCACTGGCGCAATCGCCTCTTCGCACAGCTAAGCACACCATATGGCATAAATAAGTATTGATAGACCGTACACACCTCCATACGTAAACTGTTCGCCTCAACAGTCGGTCGTTGTTAGTTCATATTAAACCTCTTTATCAATACACACTGATAACGAATAAAATTTAAGCTACTCCCTGACGTCAAACGACAATTAACAAGTCATTATTCGAGTGGAGTGTGTAGATAATTGTGAACGTGTTTTAATCAAAGTGTTTTCGTGTCTGTGCTATTTAAGTGGAGAAGAACCGGTTCGTCTGTTACTTTTTATTTATACGGAATAAGAATTAGGTAGGTTTTATAAATTAATAATTATGATGAATAATTAGTATCATTTTAAGTATTACTTACCATATGTAGAATTTTATATGTTTAGCTTACTGTTCAAACATGAAGTTTAATGAAAATGAATGATATTTTTGAATATTCAAACTTTTAATAGTTTCCCGCCTATTTATCCATGCTGACATTCATAAATAATATTTTTGAACTGGAATTAAATACGTATCTGTTAATTCACTTTTTTTGCCGAGCATGACAAAGTGATCTTAAGTGTAATGCAATCCAAGAATATTGTCGACCAACGACACACGTTTTCTCCATTGATATTCTATCACACCGGTCCACCCAATTAATTCTTCACACTCCGTTTAAAGGACCTCTTATTGTATAATAGGAAATCACATGTGCTGGCAAACTATTCCACAGTTTTGATATTGTTTTTCCTCTTGTTAACTTATTCATTACTGTGCATCCATATTATTTCGCTAAAAAAACCCCATTAGTCGTCAGTGGTCAGAAACGATACAAAGTAGTATCTGAATGTATTCCGGTTTTGAGTGATTTCCGCGAGATATGAGTCACAACTGTATAAAACGAGAAGTTTACCGCTAACACTTTTTTTATAATATTTATTCGATATATTATTTTTGTTTCAACAATAGATTAAACAATTCGTTGCTATTGTAGTAGTTATGTTATGAATATCCTTAGACACGACAAAAAACGAAGGTGGTTTGTAATTACATATTATTTGCATAAACTACATCATAAGATGAAAATTACTTGAAATGTAATTTAGGAATCTCTTTTTTCTAAGTTGGTTGTAACATTAATGATCACAAATATAACAATTATGTATTTCACAAAATTCATTCATTCAACCAACTGCCACGCGAGCCTGCTACTCTGCCATGTGTTTTAACGTGGCAAGTAAACCAGAAAAAACATTGCAAAGCGCCGTTGTTAATTACAAAGATAATGTTTGTCTGGTTCTAGAAAGAAATTCATTGAATTGTCTAGAAGCAACAGTTTATCATTACACGGTTTTTGTTATCTTTACGCTCGTACAGTATAGTGCACCTCTTTCTTTCTGCCTTTTGTACAGCATAGGTCGCTTTTTTACTGCATAAACGAGCAAGTGGGTCACCTGATGGTAAGTGATCTCCATCGCTCATGGACGCCCATAATACCAGAAGAATCGTGGGCGGGCTCCCGACCTTAAAGGAAAGGGATAATTAAGGAATTGGAAAGAGGAAGGAGATCTGGCCTTCCGGATATCCCACTAACCGTACGAAAACCCAGCAGCAAGCAGCTAGTTTTCGTCGGTTTTTTGTGAGACAGTAGTAAGAACTCGGTCGAGCCGGCCTATTCATGCTGTAGACAGAATTGTCTAGAGCGTGGCTCTACCATTCTGCCTGGCGATATCCCGGCTTAATGCCAGGGTCCACCTTCCCATTATGGTTTGAAGGTGGATTTGATATGATGGGCAAAAACTGTCTAACCCGCAAAGGGAACCAAGTTTCGCAATTTCCTCATCCGTTAATCAGCAGAGTGTACCAAGTGGAAGTGAGGTTGGCCTTGGGCCTAAGGTGTTGGTGGCCCACTTACACTTAAGTAGTAAAGCAATACTTTTAATAAATAAATAGATATGTATCTGCGTCTAGACCGGGGAAAGTGTCTTATTGTTATCGTAATGATAGTCACAGTTATTTAATCCCCGAGAAAACAAACAGAACAAATATTGTTACGCAATACTGTTTTGTCCTTATTGTTCTGCGTTTATGCAACTTTTAAAGGACTAATTGCTGATAATATATCCATGCACTGAGCGATAAAGCACGACTCACGACATAAGAATGTACTATTATACGGTACAAACTATAATGTAGGTATCTATAACTTTTATTTATTATACACTAGTGACCCGCTCCGGCTTCGCACCGGTAGTAGCGAAATGGTATAAATCGGACCTATTATATCAAAAGTGTAGTGAAATATCAGTGGATATTAAAACAAATGAGTATATAACAATATAATTTACAAAACTGCAATAAATCATCATCATCATCAGCCACAGGACGTCCACTGCTGAACATAGGCCTCCCCCAAAGATTTCCAGACCGACCTGTTGGAAGCGGCCTGCATCCAGCGACTTCCTGCGACCTTTATCAGGTCGTCAATAAATACGACTTATTAAATATGTCGTAGTGTCAACTCGAGGCAGCGCGCGACGCTACGACAGTCTGATGTCTTGTGGAAAGTTCTCCTTGAGCAGCGACCGTGATGCACCGGATGTATTGCAGGTCTATTCCACACTAACCGGTAGTGGCGGTACTAGTTGCCTACACTGCAACGTCCATTCTAATTGTTAATTAAACCCTTATATTCATATTGCATACATGGTATGTAATTATTTCCAATTAAAAAAAAATTAATGCCGCAATATAAAAATCTTAAAATAATCACAGGCTGTAATATATGAGGAATGATGAGTCAGTTCTAAGCCAGTGTTAAATATTTTTAATTCAATCACTTTTACTCATCAATTTCCGTATCAAAGTCACATCGCTCCAGAGTGTTGTCTCGTTGTCTATATTGCTTCGGCCACGTTATCAGGTTTCGGCGATGATTCGCACTATCGCGAATCGTAGCCAAATCATTTGTATCTTGGCACGAAATTTAATTAAAATCTCGCGAACATATTTAGCCATAGCACTCGTAATATATAATTTGCCGAAGGCCGACAAATAACTTTTTTGCGTCAACACGACACAATGGGACCATAACATTAATCTATCTGTTTTACATTCACCCACCAACTGGATTTGATTTCATTGTATGATTATTTTGGTGCAGTTTAGATAAACTATTACCTGAGTCCCAGTTTGAGATTTGATCTTGTTTTAATATTTAAAAAATCTTTTTCTTCGACCTGCCCTTACTCGCAGAAGAGTCAGCGCAACATGATGTTTAACATATGTTACAGAAAGAAGACACAAAAATTTGTCTCAGTGCGGAAATCGAACCCGCGGCCTCTCGTTTCACAGCCGCTTACTACTCCCTTGCACCAAGTAGACTGACTCTTGAATCTAAAAAATATTACGAAACATAATTAGCATAATATTTAAATGAGGGGCACCCAGACCGTAAGTCATAACTATTAAAAGGCCAAGAGCAACAGGATAAAATGTAATAACCCATTGTTACTGTTTTCCCCTTGCTTTTGATTATTTTTCTGTCAAGGTAAACTATTATTAACCTTCGATTGCTGTGTTTCATAAAAAAATCTGTAAAGCAGTTCAATCTATTTCATTTTGTTGTTTGAAGAAAAGATGTCACTTTTTGTTCAAACGTCGCAGTACCTACTTGTCGTAATGCCGATATGACTAATTGAAATACGTCAACGCTTTATACTTCAAAGATATATTAATTAAATGGATCATTATAAAGACCTTATGTGTCATTTGAAGTCATATATACCGTATTTAGTGCCTTTTTCACATTGTCTTATGAAATGTTATTTATCAAATGAAATATAAGACAGCAAAATATAAAATGATCACACTGTCAACAAACAAGAAGAAGAGTATGTCAAATTGCTACTTCCTAAATTACCGTAATGCGTTATTTGCCTTTTAAAATTTTATGGCAGAGTACCAAACTGGCTTTATTGTATTTTCTTGTGTATATCTTGCGTCTTAACTTGTTTAAAAAGAAAAAGCATCAGATGTTTGGAATACTTACCTTGGATATAAAGCCATTACTAACTTTTCACTCTAGCGTTCCTTAAAGGGACACCATAATAATTCAGTGAAAGTGGAACTTTTATGGCACTCGAGAGTCGAGCGAGACGCATGCAGAACCTTAAACTCCATTATGATTATGACGCCATTGATATTCCCGACGGACACTCAAGGTAGAGAACCATTTTAGAAAGAAAAGCATGGTCGCTTAATACATAAGTATAGTATAGCTAAAGACCTACAAAGCTATGAAGCAACAAACTACGCAATACGTGTCAGAAGTAGTCAAAACATTTGTCTATTGGTCATCATGTATTCTGGTTTGTAGTTGTCGTTCAAAGCACGTATGGTCATATTATAAACAACAGTGTAGGCACTAGGCTAGGACATATTTTATAACGTGTATGAATGTAAAAACAAGTTTGTAGTGAGTGTAGTTGATTCGTATGCACGCGCCATATTTCTCCGGCCACTGGACACGTCTGGGAATGGTTCGAAACAGCAACACACCTATAAGCCTGTCGCAATATTATCCAAGGCTAAAACCAGGCGTTTCGGTTCCGGGTCGAGAGGTCACTCCAGTGCAGTTCTCGTGATTGTAATGTAATAACACCAGATTTTTCAAATGATAATATAACATTTTTTTGTAAATATCACATGTAGTCCAACACGTATCTTGCATTAAAAGTATGGTGTACCTGGCAGTAATTTTAATTATATAAAATAATCATTTTGTTTGAAAATCGTACCATATCATAAATTATGTACCTGTACATTACGGTTAATGGCAATTATGAGTAATGCCTTCAAGACCAATAAGATGTGATAAGTGATGCTGTAAACACTGCTTTATTTGATTTCACTTGATTTTATCAGGCTCCAACATTTTTTTATGTAGTCTGATACATACATGTAACAAATTCTTATAACTGAATCAATATAAGTGTTAAGTTTTTCATTTGTGTTAACTTGTAAGACTTTTTCAGTATTCGTGTGAATAGCGTACAATATAACAATGTATGAACAGGCGTTTTTGAATTGTTATATTCCTACAATGATAAAAACAGAAGGTTGCACAGCAAAGCTGATCAAATACATAGGTATGTACAATTATTATGAAAAGAGGATCTATACGTGCTCAGGTACATGATAATTTCAAAAAATCATTTGAAACAATGTATAGGTAAAAATGTATAATACCAGAGGAAAAAGAACTACACACATTATCGGGGACTTTTATGTTTTCTATAATACGTACGAATTTGTCGGTTTTCCATAAATTCTAATAAAATATATGAGTCATCCGACAGCATTATTGTTATATGGAATAGCACTCGTGACTGCTACGACCTTCTAGAAACGCTTATTATCTTGCTTATAGCCGCTTGCAGGAAAAGACCTGCGCTTTGTTAATTATTAACTCGAATATCCGCTTATCGGGAAGCAATATGAAAATATTAGATCTTGTCCGTATTACTGAGAAATACTACTGAATGTGTAGAACAATATGAGGCTTAGGAACTAAAATTATTACCTAATAATAAAATTCAACTAAACTTTGGAAACGTATATATTTTAGATAACTAATTTATACTAAGAGAGTTTCTCATAAGACAGAGGCGACAATATAACATAAAACCGTAATCTATGAGTCCGCATCATACAGTTTGAAAAAATAATCCTATGACGCAGCCTCGTACACGAGGCTTTTCTGTCATTGTGTCCTATGTTGTACGTGAGACTGGCTTCACCACAGACTCCACCTAAATTGGGCTTATTGTTAAAAAGGAAACCTTGAAAAAATAGGGACCAAATTAGCCTATTTAATATTTGTACGAACTCTAATGTCACTAGGGTATATATGGACGTATTCTTAGAATTGCAGTAAAAGTTAAGTTGGGGAAAGTAGCGAACGCGAGTATTAGCGATTGGTTGCGCTAGTACATTGTATTAAAACATAGAGCAGTGCGTGAGCGCAATACACCGGTACTTTTTTCACGGCCCGTGAGCCTCTTACGCTTTACGACTCCGAACAATCCCTCCAGCGGGTCCGGCCCCATTATAAATTGCTCCACTTCTATTGTATGGAACAAGAGGGCGTATCAACAACGTTTAAAAACATTGTCTATAAGAAATATAGATTTATTTAAACAAATGAACTTATTGGAACGAAGTTTTGGAACGAAGTTCCTTACGGCAGGCTTGGAGGGGATAGGGATTTTGCTGCGTGACCGAACTGAAAAAAATGTGATAGTAAAAGCGTAAGAAAACAGCGTAAGAAAAAAGCGTTAAAAGCGCTGCATAACCAGCCAGCGTTAGTTCCTTTTTGCCTGCACCAAAATTGTGTGCGAATTTCAGCTCAATCAGTTTTTAAAATTAAATTCATTCAGCCAGTTATACTTGAAGTATTTTTATATCTCCTTCGATTTTTAAAAGATTACGCTAGCTCGTTATTATTTATAATTACATAAATTGATAAAAAATGCTATACAATAGCTTTACCGCGCCAGTCTCCGAGTGCTACACGTCTTTTTTTTATTTTGTTATTTTAGTTGATAATTTGTATTTTTTACAATTTGTGTCGATTCTACATTAGCCGAAGGAACTTCGTTCCTACCTGGTGTCCCACGACACACACCAATTTTTTTGACATACTGCGGCGTAAGAACGTGTCGAAATTTTATATTAATGGTGATTATTGCATTACGTATTTTAGGTAAGCAAGGCAAAGACTCAAATTATACATGTAGTCAAAGCCAAGGAATATCATCATAATATAATGAACCCCCTTCGCTAAACGATCCACATTCTCATTATCTTCCAAGCCAACATGCGCCGGGATCCACTGTAGTATAACCTCCTTACCCTTGGAGCTAAGTTCACCAATGGATCTTATAATGTTATATGCTATAGGCGTGCCTCTAAAATTTGTCGTGCATCTTATTAAGTATTGGAGAGCAATTTTGGAGTCGGTCAAGATAACAAAATTTCCTTTGTTAAAAGAATCAATGTAAGCTACTCTGTGCACATTATATTTCTATTAGGATTAACACTTAATTGGAGAACCCCTTTAGACTGAGGGTCATAGAAAGCGGCTCCAGGAGTTCCATTATCTTTAGAAATCTAGTTCTAAGAATACTTTACTTTAGACAATACTTGACAAAGATAATTATATTCCTTTTGGTTTGAAGTTTCAAGGGGTGTAATTAACAAATAATAAATTCACAGCGGCTCTAATGAGCCGACATTTAATAACTTGGTAGAGTGACATGTGGGTGGAAAGTATGTGAGACCTATAATATATTGACAGTAAATAGCTGCGTTGTCGTGCACTCTACACACGACACATAATTTCATGCTACTCGATTTGCCAACTGACGCTCGAGTAATGTGATATTGTGTGAACGAACGAGGGCTGTGGTGCGCCTGCTCACTATCGGACTACAGACCCCGCCGAAACCACTATAATTTGACAAACTTACGCCTGCATTGATGCGGATGTAATTTACATTTACTTTCGTGGTCAAAAGCAGTATTCATACAAGCTTATGAGTGTAATTTTCTCGGACACCCTGTTTTCTAATAGCGTCCTGACTAGAGATAAAACGAAAAGTGGCCTAGTTTTTACTATTCAGCCATCTACTTGACTTTTCTAAGTCACGTTTGTATTCCTTGTTAATTAACGCTTGCTTTAACGGTAAGAGAATTATTGTGAGGATACCTGCACAACACCTGATATTTCTACAGTGTGTTATACAGAGAATATAACATCAAATTTTTGATCATGGGCAATATAACCTAGTGCAAACAAATGTACAGATCTGTAACCTAGTGCGTATTTGACGCTACCGCTGTGTTACCATCAGTATACGTATTACAAATTTGCACGCTTGGTTTTCATACTTATCGAAGTACTTACGGTGTCTGTCCGGAAACAATATCTGCTCAATTTCCTTAATAAGAGTCGTTTCCGTATGTGAGAATTTTAAGCCGTTACAAGTAGGATGTGCTCCGCGGAGCGCCAAAAGGGTCTGAGCATGAACCCGGTTGGAGCCTCCGTAGCGCGCGTCGCGTCGCGTCAGTGCGTATCACCATAAAAACAAAACTAGATATAATATCGGAAAAACTGATAAAGATAAACATCTATTCTTATTTTAAGTAGTTACATTTTTTCTCTTCAGTTCAATGAACTTTGCAGTCATCGCGGACATAGCGCCCAGGTCATTATCACATTGTGCTAAAAACGACTCTTTAAATAAACTCTCCTCATTTATTTTTCTTAAATGTGACAACTATTTTTAATACCTAAGTACATTATTAAAGAATAATGTAAACTCGGCCATTAGTAATGTAGGTAGGATAAAGACCCTACTTACATTACTAATTTATTTATTTAACACTTCATAAACCGACGTAAAGCTTGCTACTGCGTTTCATACGGTGAGTGAGATATCCGGAGGCCCAAATCCCCCTCCCCTCCCGAATCCCTTTTTTTTAAGGTCGGCAGTGCACCCATTATTCTTCTGGTATTGTGGACGTACATGGGCGGTAGAGATCACTTACCAGCCGATGACCCACTTGCTCGTTTGCCAGCCTATGCTATAAATATTATAGTAGCGTCCAACAAAATCCACGCGGAAATCTTTATAACTGACGAAAAAACAAGACGTTCACATTTCGATGCAGTTTGTGTATCATTTTTATTAGTTTTCAACCTTGTGAGTTTTGTTATGTTACGTAAAACGTTTTTAGCGTTTAATTATAATCAATATAGCTAAGTGTAAAATAATATATCTGTTATATTGATCAACGACGATTTTACTAAAGGTATTCATATAAATTTCACTGACCTTGACTGATACGTATAAGCTTGTGTTGTATCATTTTTTACAACCATGAGTGAATTTCCAAATACGGTGTATCTCAACCGATATACAACCAGTTAAATATACTAGAAAGGCAATAACTACAAATGAGGGATGGGATTTCCTCGTCAGTGGCTTTAATTTTCTTCACTCGTTTGCCTCTTAATACAGTCAAAAGAAATCTAAAACTCATGTAAACATTTATTTTATGCATTTGGTACAAAGTAATAATTTTATATGACACACATATCCGGAACTGGTTCAAGATTGCTCACACAGAGTTATTATAGTTCACACTTATGATACGTTTTACTAGAACTATAAAATATGAATTTGAAATAAACTCTTTGACGTGACCTAGATAAAACCTATTTAATTGAATCAAATTAAATGAATTTAAAAATAATTCATTTATAAAAATATAATACTTGTCGCCTTTGTAGTACATGATTTGCACTTAGCACTGCTGCACTTAACGTAATGTTAACGCGATCGATACTAAACAACTATTGCCTTGAGAAATGACAATACTAATATTCATCACATTTAAACAGCAATTGCATTTTATTATCTACTAGCTGTCCCTCTCGGTTTTAGACATGCATGCATATATATTATGCATGTATTATAAATATAAACCTTCCTCTGAAATCACTCTATCTATTAAAAAAAACACATCAAAATCCGTTGCATAGTTTACGATTCTATTAAGGACATACAGACAAACATTAATATTTATATATATAGATTTTTTACTAAAAAATGGACACCAAAGACTACAGAATAATTAAAAACACAAGTATTACTTGTTATTTTCGATACGTACGAATCGCGACAACAAACACACTTATTGCACCTAAAAATAACGAAATGGCGAGAGGTGGGTGATATCCATAAATAAACCTTCTTGTCCGCTTTCGCGTAAACAGGGCGTGGTGATATCAAAATTATATAAAGTTCCAAAGTTAAATGCGTTTCGACAATCTTCGTGTTTTACCAAGTACCTACCTACTACTTCGTAGTTAATGTAACCCAAACCGTAAATCCTAGCCTGGCTACTGGTCAGTTAAAAGAATTTAATATAAGTTTGAAGCAGCCCTATCTTTTATCATAATCATTATCAAACGTTCGTATTTCTAAATAACCGAAGCACTGTACATAAACCTCAGGCTAGTCATCTTAAATAGATAAAATACCTAAATGGACATATGTAGGTACTGATTATCACACATTCAACAATAAGACCGTGATAACGTCAACTTCCACTGAGATTGAAATCAATGTCTTGTATAAAAGAGGTGATACTGCAAAAATATTATACTAGTACGACGTTTCCCAGAAATGATTAAACATTAACATTTGAAGATGACGGTATCGATATAGTTTTGTTTATTTTATGCATAAATAAGAATGTTCATTCAAAATAATTTGTGTCATGTCCTTTATATGAGAGCAATAACTTCCAACACACGCGAAGTGTCTGATTTTGGCGATAATAACAAATAAGTATTTAAGTACCTGTTTTTGTAAATGTTTTTTTATGGAGGAGTCTAATTTGATGAATGCAAAGATCATCGCAGAATTCTTTGAGCGGTTGGGCGACTTTGTAAAGCCCGGCCAAAAGTTGGCTTATTAACAACTGAAAAAATTCTTATTGTTCCACAAAATACCGTCGCGTTAATACTTCACTTCGAAATTATCGGAACTACAAATTTTGAGTTTGTTATAATAACGCAGATATCTTAGGCAGAGGTTACATTTTATATTATATCAAACTAGTCTTAAGACAATGAAATCATCAGTTCAATGACTAGCAAAAATAGAGCGTCCATTAATATTATGTTTGCGAATTTAAATATAATCAAATATGCCTTAGCTGCTGAACGGATTGTCATCAAATTTGGTACACAGGTAGTTAACGACTTAGATTAGAACTTAACTCTTATTTGTTCCCGGACAAGGACGAATGTAATGTATTCACGCGGACGGTGCTGCGATCAAAGATTTCCATAAAATCTTATCATAATATAGAGTTCTGAAAATATATGTTAGAGAAGCACTTGTAGTCTGGATTATAACCCATTCAGTGCTGCGTGAATGAGGCCAATGACCATACATCGATGCGATACGATCGATCGATTGATACGAGAAATTGATACGATAGGAATCGATATAGTTCAAAGCCATACAATTTCATAGCCTAATCGATATAGTTCAAAGCCATACAATTTCATAGCCTGTTGGAAATTTAGACAGTACACTACGCATATTTTTGTGAATATTTACGTCATTCGGTCCATTCAAAATGTTGTTTCTGAGATTTTGCAGGATTTCAATTTGCTTTTAAGTACATATATCAAACTTAATGCCGCATCTCAAAAACATCATTTGACAAAAATAATCATTAAGTAATTACATAGAATTATACTTCGTTACTGAGAATTTAATTAACGACAATTACACGTGTGGACACCTCTGAATGCAGTGATAGTAAGATGGTCATTGTACAAAATTATGAGTTAATTCTAATTGAAGTAATTGCGCAACATTGGTGAGATGCACGATGGGACGTGACGGGCATCGTAAAATATGT
Organism: Amorpha juglandis; assembly: GCA_949126905.1. NCBI lineage: Eukaryota > Metazoa > Arthropoda > Insecta > Lepidoptera > Sphingidae > Amorpha > Amorpha juglandis. The sequence continues at coordinate 8,994,248 of OX421379.1, read as the reverse complement.
CAAGCTTATTATTTTGTGGATAAGAAACAATCTATCATGATTTATAGGCTCATAAACACGCGCATGAACAAAAATGATATAAAATGATGAACTTTGTTGTGACACAGTTCTTTGAACGATCTTATCGGGCATATTCTCTATACTATACATGCATAACAATATATTCTCTATTATCAGTTTATCAAATCTTGTTGTTTTTCTTCTTCTTTAATAATAAAATACAGGACACCGGCTACGAACAAAAAACAAAAAATCTGTAAATTAGACTGTTTTGGTCGAAAATTTTTTGATAATCATGGAAAAAGCACCAAGCATTCATTTTAGGGTGGATTAAAAATAAGGGCTTCTCTGTCTGGAGAAACTAGATCGGGTAGCGGCTAGGGCAATTTATATAAAAAAAATATGATAAATGTAGAGCCGTATTTCCTTTTCATTCACATTTCACACATTTTTGTTATTCTTCAGTAAATAAACGACTGTTTGTATAATAAATGATAGAAGTGATATTTCAAAAGCCATTAATTAAATTGACAGCTGCGGTTGCTGGTGACAAGAATTCTTATATAGTTAATCCATTTAACGAATATTATCGCTTTAACGAAACTGAATCGGCGCACCACCGCCTGTCGCCATATGAAGCCTTATTAGGATCTGTGTGGGCGAAAATATCGCTTTAGCTGTAGCAAAAACTTGGCAAATTTTGTGTTACTAACATAGTCCGAAGTTTTATTTATTGCTATTTTCTATTAATATTTTATATGTATATGTTAAAATATATAAAATTATAAGTAATAGAGCTTGCGCTAGTCCTTTTTGAATAAAAGAAACACCTAAAGAAACATTTTAAATTGGAAACAATTGGAACAATTTAAAGGAATTACCTGGAGTCCAATCGGAATACTTACCCGTTCCATAAAGGTTAACAAATATCTACCATATTTCAATTACCTCTTTTGTATTTAACTTTATTGACAGCTCATAACAAAGGAATTATATGAAAAGTGTTTCGATTATAATATATTTACATTTCTGGAACAGGAATGCTGATTGGACTCTACATATAGCCCCACCATTACTGACTCTAGTTCCTCTTATATATAATAAATATAGAGTATCTACGTACGTAAGATTTGTCACAATTCCAACAATAATCATTAAAATGCGCGTCTCGTAGTATTTCGCCGAGCACACATATGTTTTGATCCAACTGCGATCTTTATTTACTAACAGGCTATTGTGACGCGATGTTGTAAAAAATAATGTTGAAATCTTTCCTCAATGTCAAGATTGATGTCTGCGTAATTTTAATACATATCTGACTTGGCCATCGTCACATCTTCTAGATGTCTCTTATAACGGATACGATCCGATAAGATATCACCACAATACTGAGATACTGTGAGATTTTTTTGCAGTATTCGATTGAATTAAAGCGGCTAACACTGTGCTGAATTATTAAAAGTTAAATCTGATGATGAATCGGAAAGTCCAAAATATAATAACGCCTGAATATAAGTGTTGAGGAAAATAAAATATAATCATTGGTGGTTAAAATTACGATGATAGCAATGATGGCCTGGAGCGCAATGGATCCGTATTTATTTGATAGCGCTGTTAGAAGACAAACAACTTCGTGTAAGTTTTAATAGATAAATACCGAATCAGAATTCCTTCAATTCAGTTTCTGTCTTTGTTCGATCTATCAGTTCAATTTCACTTTGAACGATGTTGGAATTATTGTGATACTTAGCTGTATTTCTTTTTGTGACATATTTTGTTTCATAGGATATTAGACTCCTTGGAAATGGGGACAGTTCGCCGAAAGTACTTTAGGATTTAGCGAAACAATTAGCATATTCAAGGAAAATATGTTTAAGCCACTCAATTTTTAATATTCTTTTATTACATTCTTTGATATACCTATAAGTTTATTCACGATATTTTCTTTCACCGGTAATTAAGGAAACCCACGTAACTTCAAATGGCCAAAGGTGTGTGCACTGGGGACTGACATCGACCCCCCCCCCCCCCCCGACACTGTCCCGGTACTCCTTCTCACTACCCTTATCGCCGCTAACAATAATTAACAAAAAACCATAGCCTATTTAGATATACACAAGTATTAATAGTTATGTTTCCGGGAACACATTTCATTCCCTCTCCTTGGTTTTGACGGCTTAGACCAAAGAACATTAATTTAACTGACAGTTTAAAAAAGTACGTATATTTTAGTTTTCCTGCCTATTTATGTGACTACATAAAAAAATAATGCAATGGGCTTATCGTGCTTGCGCTATACTCTTATGCAATCAGCGAATTGCAAATAATCAGTGTGAAGAAATGGTCCTCACCGTCACTCTTTAACGGTGAGTCTAGTTAGCACAATAATAAACAATAACACTGAATAATAATAAATACAGCCAACATTCACACACTGACATAGATAGTGACCTTACGTTAGGTTAACATATATAGTGGTTATCAAGAACTAAAACTTGCGGTACCACAACACCCAGACCCGAATCAAATATTTGTTTAGGACAAAAACATTTGTCTCAGGGCGCTAATCGATCTCACCAGAATTGTATAAAATCATATACTCTACCGATAAAAGTACCTACAATATTTGCTTAATATGTTTTTCTTATTTTCCTGTTTACGATTTTCGACATTGTGACATATTATTAACTTGTTTTTGGTATTAATGTCAGTATACGTATATTGCTGATAGGAGATAGACTATCTTGTCATATTCCATTTATTTAATAATTTACCTACTATTACCTTTATTCAAAACGCTCTCTGACATAGTCTGGATGGACAGGACCAGGCAGGTATCTAGTCTTATTTATTGGTTCAGAAAATGTTACTCTTAGGACGTCCATGAGTTATAGAATAACTTAATGGATTAAGGTAACGCGTGACAGAGCACCGTTCAGGCGGCACTTGATCGCACGTGGCGATCTTGACCCAAATGCCAGACACCATTATCTTCGTGATTAACCTCCATCACCAACCTAACGAGTAAATAATAAACTTGTCTCAATACTAAGAAAACTGTTATTTTCTCTTTCTCTTTTCACAATATTCACACAGTGAATTACAGTTAGATGGCAAATAAAGCAAGTTGCGTTTCATCTAATTGTACACTTTCCAGCTTTCATTTTGATCACCGGTTTGTGAATATAAAATCCCGTTATATGTATGTATACCGTTGACCTAGTACACTGCATGTACACTTTCCACATTTTGATGATCCGTAACCAAATTACTGAAGCACATTTTAATTCAGATGAATGTAATATGGTATTTGTACATTAATCTAACTGACTGTGATTTTCTTGTTTGGTCATTCAACGATCAACCTCCGAAGTATCTATAACATCAATCTACACGAATAGGAGATATACAACTTTTCGAATTGGTTTATTACGATGGCCACATTAACATTTTTATAGTCCCATATATCGACTACATGATTGCTAGCAATGAAGGCCATTCATATACCAATAAATATTAAAAAGTATGATACTGATACAGATAATGCTACTATCTAATATATCGTATTTTAAAAATAAATTATTTAAAAGTGAATGGTAGAAAAATATTACCTACTTTCTAAAGAACAAAAATAGATGGAGTAAACTCAAAACCATCGATCTGATTTGCGATTAGAACGTTGTATTTAAATAATAATGAATTATCCCATTAGTCTGTTTTGTTTTATACTATGTATAAATGAAAGCTGCGAGAAAATAACTATTTTTTTTCCTGGCACGGCAAAGTGACTACACTGGATCTGGTGTTAAGTAGAGTGCAGCCCAAATATAATGTCGACCGTCAAGACACATTGCGTCTCGCGAATCGAATATGCCAGCCTGAAATTACCTGAAGCCTGAAGTTATTTCACCTTCTGTATGGTGGTGACTATCCAGTCGTCTACAAAATTATCAAGTGTCCTTCCACCAGCTACGTAAATTTACAAACATACATAATATACTCCTCTCGCACTTAACCATTAAACATATTTGGCATGATAAAGCAATATCTCAACGACTCAACCCTAATTTATTTAATTACAGGTATGTCTCCAGACGAGGGCAGACAATCGCAGAGGCCTTACAGATATGGCATGGTGTTGCTATGCGCCGGCGCGCTGATCAACTGGCTGGGACTGGCCGAGGACTACGCAGAGCCGGTGCGATACGTGGGCGTCGCGTGCATCGTCGCCGGTGCACTGCTCATATGCGCCGCCATGTGCTGTTGGCTACAATCGCCGGCGCGCCAGCCTCAGAATGACCGCGCCTCACCCGATACACATCAGGTAAAATAATCTTTCAAATCTAATTTACTGACCATTCATTCATTCTTTCATTCATTCATGATTCATTAAGTAAGGTAGAGTACTAAGTAAAAGAAGTAAATAACCACGCTGTAAACAATTCTGTCTTTTGAATGAATGGGCCGGCTCGAACGGATTGTTATCACAATTTAACAGAAAACCGACGTGAAATCGCACGGTGACCTAAATATCCGGAGGCCCACATCGCCTTCTGATTTCTATTTCTTTAATATTCCCTTTCCTTTAATGTGAGATTTGATTGGTAAGAAAGAATCGTCGTAGTGACTCATTGCGCCGATTTGTGTTTTGAAACCAGCCTATATCCAGCTGCTATGTAGCCACTAGTCTCAAGCCAAAAAGGCAGTTTAAGCCCCTGGCATTGGTGTACCGATAACTTAATTAAATTCTGATACTGATAAGATTATTTTGTCCGTTTTAGATTGACGACCCCATCCATGTAATATCGATGCCGGATGAGGAGACGATGCAGCAGAAGCCGCCGGACTACGACACGGTGGCGGGCGCGCCACCCACATACGACGACGCCATCAAGCTAAACCCGGCGCGGCTGCTGCCGGCCAGCAGTAGTGCACGGCACGAGCCTCCACGCTCGCCGCACGCCGCCGAGGCTGCCATCATCCCCGGCCAGCCGGAGGAGGCGCCCGCGCCCTCCGCCACGCTCACACCTCTCGCACCGCTCACACCTCTCGTGCCCGTCCATCGTTCTCAGGTGCCCAAGACGCCGCCGCCACCATACAACCCCACGCACGCCATCAGGTGAAAGCTTCGCCGGATGATGTCACTTTAAATCGACTGCTGTTTCATGTGATGAGACTTGAGTTATCCTTTTCGTGATAATGTAACCGGTATTATATTTAAACGTTGGTACATATCCATGAAACGATTGTTTTTATTTATATTAGAATGTCGAGAGCGATGTGTACTTATGTGATATAGGGTGATTTGTTAGTTACTTACTTGCACTGTACATAATTAAACTTTGTAAAATAATGGTTTGTTAACGTATAGTACTAGTTTCTAAGTTATTAAGTTAAACAATCTCTTCCAAATGTCTTTGTAACGTGTTCCAAATACAGAGCACCTCTGTGGTTCCAAATGATTAGATTAGAGAAAAAGTCGGCTCGCAGCGCTGGACGACGGTCGAAGTATCGACATATTATCTGTTATTAATAATTTTATACTTACAAGCAAAGTGATGGTGTCACTAACTACTGCGTTGTGCCATTCATGTTAGTATCGTTACATGTTGATTGTTGACATTACACACTGTGTGACTAGCGAGCACGGTGTGAAGACTTAATGTATCTGTTAGATGTATTTATGAGTGCGGACTGTGGAGTGAGGACCATCTCCTACAGCCTGCTACCATAAACCAACACAACCTTGCAGGATCAAGACGTACTGCTATCAATTTGGCGGAAATCGGCGACGCTTAGTTAACTTTTTTAATGACGAATAACGAATTTATTAAGAACCCACATATATATTTGATGAATTAAACCATATCAAAAATGTATCAGCTTGATGTTTGAGTCATCGATAGTTTATTGTGATAATATTGTGACTATTGATAGCATATTCATATTGTTATTAAACTGTCTGTATCTTTGTAGTTTAGATGCATTTTTTCAGTTTTGACAACTCTAGTCTTGAAATTAACAATTATAACACGTATTTACTTAAATTAATATTTCGTTAGACACAGGCATGCATAATGATTTGTAACCTGTACACTAGGGTGGGTCAAAAAAATCGACTATTTTTTTTTTTACAAGTGCAACGGAAATATGGGTTCCTAGACACCTTAAAAAAATTCCCACCAAATATGAGCTCTTAATTTTGAAAGGAACATCCTCCGCATCGCAGTTTTTTATTTTTTTTTCAGTCCAATAGAAAAAAATTCATACCTCTCTATTAATTGACTGTACAAAAAAATGTTTCGAATAAATTTTGTAGGAAATTTGATGCTCTACAAAAAAGGTGTCTTATATTTTTTTCGTAAACCTCGCCATTTGAAAGATATAAAGTATTTAATTTTGATTATTTTATGATAAATTTCATTTTTGTTTATGAATTTTATAACTCGACAATAAATGACTTTTACGAAATGCGAAATACCAATTTTTGTTGGAAATTAACTGCTCTATAAAAATGGTTTCTTATGTTTTGGCGATAAAATTAACCGTTTAAAAGATATTCATCATCAAACTTTCATGTATACGGATCTTAAAAGTTTTTGATTAGATATTCGAAAAATTTCAATTTAATTTATAAATTTCATTGCTTGTCATTAATATAAGTATTATTTGAGTTTTATTTTCAAAATTATCAAAATTTTTCTTCAATTATTCTAAACATTTTAGTTTTAATCATTAGAAATCACGATCCTAGGGAAAATTTCATCTCTAGAGAATTTTTGTTTCGTATTTTATTTCATCTGTTTGAATTGTGAACTAGCACCACCAAACACTCATAACCTCTTTCACTGTTGGTAACTTACGTTCTGAAAGTTTTTGCACAAGTTTTCCGATCAAATGAATTTCTTTATCCATATTTTCGATAAATATCAAGTTAATTCACGTAGTAACCACAATATTTGTAAATAATTAATCGTTCGATCACATATACAAGACCATAAAAATACCATAATATTCCATACCATTTTGGAAACACTAAAAATGCTGTAGAAATAAATGTATACAAACCAACGACAACATAACGATGAAATAAAAAGTAGGTGGTGCTAGTTCACAATTCAAACAGATGAAATAAAATACGAAACAAAAATTCTCTAGAGATAAAATTTTCCCTAGGATCGTGATTTCTAATGATTAAAACTAAAATGTTTAGAATAATTGAAGAAAAATTTTGATAATTTTGAAAATAAAACTCAAATAATACTTATATTAATGACAAGCAATGAAATTTATAAATTAAATTGAAATTTTGCGAATATCTAATCAAAAACTTTTAAAATCCGTACACATGAAAGTTTGATGATGAATATCTTTTGAACGGTTAATTTTATCGCCAAAACATAGGAAACCATTTTTATAGAGCAGTTAATTTCCAACGAAAATTAGTATTTCGCATTTCGTAAAAGTCATTTATTGTCGAGTTATAAAATTCATAAACTAAAATGAAATTTATCATAAAGTAATCAAAATTAAATCCTTTATATCTTTCAAATGGCGAGGTTTACGAAAAAAACATAAGATACCTTTTTTGTAGAGCATCAAATTTCCTACAAAATTTATTCGAAACATTTTTTTGTACAATCAATTAATAGAGAGATATGAATTTTTTTCTATTGGACTGAAAAAAAAATAAAAAACTGCGATGCGGAGGATGTTCCTTTCAAAATTAAGAGCTCATATTTGGTGGGAATTTTTTTAAGGTGTCTAGGAACCCATTTTTCCGTTGCACTTGTAAAAAAAAAAATAGTCGATTTTTTTGACCCACCCTACTGTACACATTCTGATTGCACAACTTGATTATTCCAACAAAATAATACAATCTTCACATAATTATATATGGTTGGAAATGGGGTCAAGAATAATTCAATTGCAAAAAAATCTGTGCTCAATGCTGAGATTTCCTTTTGCAGCTAACATGTAGACTGCAGTTGGTTTTAAGTTACAAATAATCCCCTAACTACCATAGGTACTCAGAAGACATCAATTAAGTTCAAATGTTAGTTAGACTTTTCTTAGATTTCTTATAGATGTCATTTAATTATTTAAATACCTACTAAGTAAACACAAAGCATTTTCGAATTAATAAAATTCTAAGTCTTAATAACAATTAAACTTAATTGAGGTTACTGAGTGCGGCTGTAAGTATTCTACTGAAATTTTCAATATTAATCTTTGATACTAAATTGTTTTCTCAATCACATTTTGGCATTAACGGAGTGAAAAAGCAATATTAATTTTAAGAACTCAGTGTAATATGTAAAGTTTAACAATTGTGAGCTTTCAATGTCATAACGAAGTGGGACCAATATCTAATAATTAATTTGTGCGTGTACTTAAGTAATGAAAACTGCGCGTGCCTGCAACATTTTATAAGAACCTTTTTATGAACATTACAATGCTGAAGTTGTGCATTTATTATTCGTACATTGTACAAAGTCTCAGAAAGTAAAAGTGTACATAGGAAATAAATGTTGTTGAGAGACTATTTGTTTTATTTCTCTATAATATTTATAAATGAATTGTTGCCTCGTTAGGCCTGGTGGAAACGTGTTAAAGTGACACGACAGACTGAGCGGGAACCCCACGTACTCAACATATGCAACTTCAAAGAGAACGTTATAGTAGCAACACATTAAGATTAATTATAACTCCACAAATTGCGACATTTAATTTTATATGAAACCTTATGGGTATTAAACACGTCATAACGTATCATTCTACGTCTCATTAGGGCCGGCGCTCATAGACGGCATGGCACGGCATGGCATGGCAAAGGATTTTATTACTAATCAAGTTATTTTGAATCTTATTGCCACGAGTTTAGAATTCACGTTACTTTATTTCAATACCACAGTGCTGCGACGTGCCGCGGGATGCTGTGGCATGACGCGACGCGCCGCGGGATGCTCCGGCCAGACGTGTCATTCCGTTTCATTCCACGGATTGCCGCGGTGCGCGAGAGAGAGAGAGTGGCTGGGCATTCAGCAGGATGCCACGGCATGCCACGGGACGCCGCGCCGCGGGATGCCGCAGCATGACCTGCCGTGCCATGCCGTGCCATGCCGTCAATGAGCGCCGGCCCTTATGTTTCTAATCTATAAGGTTTCATATGAAGTCTAGACGTGTCATACTCGTAATGTGTGGTATGTGTAAAGTAACTATTTTTATTTTTTGTCAAAACGGGAGGATGTCAAAATTACGGTGAGGGTGATAGCGTTACATAAAAAAAATCACAGAACATTTAATTATATACCCATATAAATATCTAATAATTGCATTAAAAAATATCAATGTATCTAAACAAAAAGAAAACCTAATTATTTTTATGTTTGACTGGTGATGATATTAAAAAACATTTACAATCAACCTTTATCAATCAAGATACACATTTTTAAATCACCCACGCAAGTTCTTTTTTAAATTTGTTGAAAACGGGACAAACTTCGAATCTACAATTCTGAAGGTTTCCTCGGGGGACCGGGACAGAGATTCAAAAAAGGGACAGTCCCGTTCAAAACGAGATGTATGGTCATGGGTAATATGCATAAGTCGCAAACGCGGGATAAGTCTCTACCATGTCTCTACCATGGCCAAAAAACCGGTGAGGTCCTGGAGTTAAACCTCATGTCGATTGTTAAATCTCATGTTAAATCTTATAATTTGGATTTGAGTTCTCGATTAAAAAAATCACACATGAATTGGCCAGTTTTGGAATTTGAGCCCGGAATGGTGATGGGGTCGTCCTGTATCATATTATGGAACGTAAATAAGCTCGGCGAACCATGGATGTACCAGTTGCGTCTCTGCCTACCCCTTCGGGATACAGGCGTGGGCTTATGTTATGTTGGAGAAGAGAGCATGGAGACTAAGAATAGCGCATTCAACATCATGGAAATATTAAGTAGTTAGTTGAGTGGTAGGCCGAAGCTGTAGACTTTTTAGAATGAACCGGCTCGATCGGATCGTTATCACTGTCTTATATAAAATAGCGGCTTGCTGTGTTCCTTACGGTGAGTTAAATGTCCGGAGTCCCAAATCCCCATCCCCTTCCCGATCCCTTGTTTTTCTGGTATCGGGCGCGGTGATCCACTCGCCCGTTTGCCGGCATATGTTATGAAGTAATAAAGTATAATAAAACTGGTACATACTCGTGGCAGATCAGTTAGTATCTACTACAAGCGTAGTCTACAGAAGCGGTCATTCGGAATCATACTTTTATGACACGAGATGCTCATCTATTTAATCAAGCATAAACTAAATTACAAACAATATATCTACCGACCTACACAAAACATTATTTAAATTCTAAACCAATGTGAACCAGCCCTCTTAGAATGTAAAAAATCAAAACAAAAGTTCCATCGTGTCATCTCAGAATTGTATCGTAAAACGTCACACGCTGGTCTCTCGACCAATCATAATCATAATTAACTTTGTTCAATATACCTGCCTACGTAGCCGCAATAGCTAGATTGAATTATTAGCAAGAACCGATATTTACTAGGTAATGTAATAAGCTGTTGGTATAGTTCTGGTAAACCTTTATGACCACCTCGAATATAGCCTCGTGCCCCTGTCCAAAACGTAAAATTAGATGTCAGCGGGACGATGATGTGGGCACCTCATAGCATGCGTGGACGACAATGAGTTCAATGTATATTACTAGATCGGCTGCGCGGTACATAGAAATTACGTCAGTAAGTTACGGTCAATTGACCGTAATTCAATATTACTATCTCGCTTACTCTTAACGAGAACCCGGCTGACGCTTCCTGTATGTCAGCTGTCAAACACCCGCGTTAGGTGCCACAATTTTACTTGTCTTTTGGTTAATGGCGACGAGCTTATTACGTAGCTATTCCGCCAATGTATAATTTTACTTCTAAAAGCCCACAAAGTAGTCTAAATTGATGTCTCTAGTGGTTGCGACTTGTGCATCGCGTGGCCTCGTTAGGGATGCATACTAAATCCATTTTGTAAACATAATTTAAAAATTAGTAATGTAAATAAATAAAATACATTTACATATTAAACGATATTATTGCCATAACTACAGCAACTTCATACCTGAATATCTCTTTTACTAATGCCAACCATTACCACTTGCCACCTTTTTCAAATAGTATCCGTATCGATTTTAATATATCGACAAGAATATCGATATTTCGGCTTGACATTTGAATGATCTTTTCTGTCGATTTTTTTTAATGGAACAAAGGAGGCAATCGGGCAGGGGCTCGATATATAAGAGGCCCTATATTGTATCGATAATTTTAAAAAGTATCAATGTCGATACTGACAAATAAAGATAATGAAATCAATTTATTGATATATCGGCTTGATAAACGGAGGACCTGTTTTAGCATCTTAAAAAATGGTCAAAATTTCATGGCATCCTATGTATCGTAGAATAAAAATCGGTACATCGATATATCGATACTTTTATAACATCCCTATACATAGAATTAGTAAACAGAGTAAACATTAGGGATTTACAAATTTTCCTAAAAGTAAATTCTTTTATTTATGAAAAATATGCCGGTAGAATTAAACAGCTTAACAGAAGGGTGGCTTGAATTGGAAAGTGATCCAGGACTGTTCACATTGTTATTGGAGGATTTCGGCGTAAAAGGAGTTCAAGTTGAAGAGATTTATGACTTACACAAGCCTTTAGAGAGCCCTGTTTATGGATTTATTTTCTTATTTCGTTGGATAGAGGAGCGTAGATCGCGACGGAAATTCGTTGAGCAGATAGAGAGTTTCGTACGAGATGAAGAGACTATCAATAACATATTTTTCGCACAGCAAATGGTGCCGAACAGCTGCGCCACACACGCTTTACTTTCAATATTACTAAACTGTCCTAATCTTCATTTGGGCGAAACTTTAAGCCGATTAAAGGTGAGTTTATTTTAAACGTGAATTGTGGTTTGGTTTCTTTGTTATTGTCAGAACAATGCTGAATAAATTGTTGGCATCAATAGATATAAAATCTATTGTATGTACAGCAAACAATATTAGCATACATATAAGTGGGATTAAATATTTTACAGCATCATACATTGGGTATGAATCCAGAGAACAAAGGTTGGGCAATTGGTAATACACCAGAGCTGGCATGTGCTCACAACTCGCATGCCATCCCTCAAGCTCGGAAAAAGACTGACAAAAATGCAGGTGTTTCTACTGGACGCTTCACAGGTCACCATTTTATATTAATACCATGCCTAAGCATTTTATCACTATTAAGTCAAATTATAAGACCTACTACCGGAAGCATATTCCAATTACAACATTAAGAGCCTGGTTCACCACTGCTGAGTAAATGCTACTTAATAAAATATCACATTCAAATATAAAAGTTACACCGACATTAGGCACTTTAAAAAATAACTATCATAATGTTAATTCACAGGGTAAAATTCACATGAACATTTCTCCTACATCATTAGGTTGTTTTGGCATTTCTTGTAGAACCACATTCTGAGTAAATTAATGAAAAAATAGGAATTAGTAATTTTTCATAGATACATTCATCTAGTTCTTATATTATGAATTGGTGGTTAATTTTTACTTGAACATTGTGAAATATACACTTATAGTAAGTGTAACTTAAGCTTAAACATCAACTATGACCTTCACTGACTCTAAATTGCAATTCTTTTACTGTTACTTGCTGATGATGCTCTACTTTTCCCTGGCACTCCATCATCAAACCTTAACAAAATGTACAAGGGACTATTGTTGTTAAAACAATAATAATAATAACAATAACAACAATAGTCTATTCAGTACACATTTGGCAAAGATAATGTGAATATACATAAAAAAATTATGCCTCTTTTTTTAATTAATTTAAAAATTGCTATGCTTTGTGTAGAAGTGATTCCTAAAGTGGGTTCTACAAAACCCAAGAGTCCTGTGAAAAAGTTACTAGGGTTCTCCGAATTAGCTACATTTGTCAATGCATTGCAAAAAATATCTGATTGGATTCACAAGATATCCCATCACATTGAAGATGAATTCATACACAGATAAAATGATTGTGATATGTATATTTGCTCATTTTTATTTAATAATAATTTGTGGAGTATTCTATAGCTTTAAAAGTTTGGGAACCACTAGTCTAGAGCATGGAAAATATTATTGCATGCAATCATTCCTTTCCAAAGCCAATAGTATATTTATAGTATCCAAAACTGTAAAGTATTATACCAATGATTGTGATTATTAAAGTCATTAATACAACTGCTGTGCTGTGGTCTCGAGTTCAATCCCCAGGTGGGGTAACAGTAACATTGGATTTTTCTATCATGAAATGTGAGTGTACTGGTTATACCTCTGCCTACCCCGTTGTGGATTACAGGTGTGAGTGTGTGTGTATGTATGTAATTATTACTTAAAATAAATAATGCTTTATCATAAGACTATTTTCAATTACAGGAGAAGCATATCATTTTGTGAGTTTTGTGCCCATAAATGGACATTTATTTGAACTGGATGGGCTTAAACCATATCCCACTGATCATGGTCCTTGGGCTTCCGATGAGGACTGGACTGATAAGTTCAGGAGGGTAATGGCAGAGAGATTAGGTAGAGATGCTGGTGAACAGGTTCATGATATAAGGTTAGTTTTACAATTGCCATTATAGCAACTACTCTTTCTGTTAAAATTTCATAATCAAAAGTTTAATAGCATCTACAACTCCTATGAAAGTAAGATTAAACTCTTAGACTAACTATTATTAAGGTTTCACTGTGTAATAATCTTGACAACAAACTATTGCTACTTATTTGATTCCTGAGCAATATTGAAAGCCTTATATCTAGTTTATTTAATAATAAACAAATGAGTGTAGTTCCATAATTATTATTTCATGTTTGTTTCTTACAGATTTAACTTGATGGCAGTAGTACCAGACAGAAGAATAGCATTAACACAAAAGTTATCTGCCCTTGAAATGAACCAGAAAAGAGTTAAAGAAGCTATTTCCAAGATAGGAAAACATTTACGGCACTTGTTGGCTAAAAGCAGAGATTATACAGGTTGGTCTGACTATTGAGACTTAAAAGACTTATACAGGTACAATATTTAACTCATTCTTACATCTTATTATTAACTATAATGGGTAGGATCATGGCTGCAGGTTGACACATTTAAATGTATAGAATGGCGGCTCAAACGTCGCTATCTCACATATCAAAACTTCATAGTTACATACTCACCTACATAGTAAGACGTAAATAGATGAAACGATTGTTTGATTCCTGTAGATTCTTTGTTATACCATCTGATATACACCTGTAAGGGGACCATTTCCAAAGACGAAAGGGAAATAAAATGCTACGTTAACATAAACGGAGAACGCTATTCATTTGCTGTTTACGTGTCGTATTGGAAACGTAAACCCGCAATGTAAAGCGTGTTAAGTAGTAAAACGCTTTACATGACTAAACTCGGGGTCAATCGCGTCACCGCGCGCCATTATTAATCACCAATTTATACATGGCGTAGATGATTCCGAGCGTCAGCGGATGCTTTTATTGAAGTTATACTTCTTTAGGCGCGTTATGAAAAAATGATGAGAGTGAAATTTTAAGATGCGCGCGCACCTGTGACACAAAAAATTAACAGTATGAAGTTAGGCGCGTTAAGAAAAAATGATGAGAGCAGTATGAAGTTAGGCGCGTTATGAAAAAATGATGAGAGTGAAATAAAAAAATAAATAAATAAATATAAATAAATAAATATAAATATATATATATATATATATATATATATATATATATATAATTATATATAGATGCGGTTTTTATTTTATAATTTGGAACATGGTGCCGTAAAAAAAGTACCAGGTTCGCATAAACGCGAAGAGAGTAGAATGTCCATTTTTCATGGCGAGTAGCCGTAATTAATAAACAAATGACGATTTGGACAAAGAAAAACTCTTTAGGTTTTTTCTTATTCGGAACATGTTGCCGTAAAAAGTACCAGGCTCGCATAAACGCGAAGAGAGTAGAATGTACTTCTATCATGTCGAGTGGATATGTTGATATAAATTAAAATACTTTTATTTAATATAATTAACACTAAATATTATTAAATTATTAATGTTAAATACTTATTATTGGTTATTTAATGATGCCAAAGAAGTATAACTTCTCACGCGCGTACATAAGTACACGCACCCATTTTTTTTTATTACGTTATTTAGGAATATACGATTATAATTATTTGAATAAAACATTTATGCTCCAAACTGAGACTGCGTGATTTTTTTTTAAATACTATGTTGACTTCACGATGTACTTACTGACACGATGACTTGTGTATTTCACGATTTTTTTTAGTAGTATCGTATCCGTAATTACCAGCACTACCGCCTGTTTTCGTTTTCTCTCTTACACATCGTATAATTCAAAGTTATACAGGTTATTTTTGGAAAAGTATGTCTTCTCTCTAATAACACATAACAGTACATCAACAACAATAACCTAATATCTGTCATATTTTTTTTAGATTACTACTTTAATATATTGGTCGTACCATTTCAGAACAAGGGGAAATCATGCTATCGGCAAGTAACGAGAACTCCCTGAATGATAGTTTAGTCGACATAAGTGAAGAGACTATATTGACAGCGTTAGATGCGTCCCAAGTGCACATATTCGATTTGGACTTTACTCAGCCTATTACTATTGAGATCGGCGCTCTTGACAGACCACAGCAGGATAACAGCATAATTTTAGGTAAACTGTAAATATATGTTATGTATTGTCAATACTATATTAATTAGCCAATGCACTAGAAACCACTAGAAACCAATATCCACATTTGTCTCGGTGCTGTTATCGAACCCACGGTCTCTCGCTTCGCAGCCCACTACTCGCCCAGTGCGCCACAGAGGCTGTCAAGACATGTATTTGGAAAGACACTCGAAACATGCAACAGTTAAAATCCTTTCACTAACCATTTATGAATTAAGTCTATGTTGTTTTTCAGTGGATCCTCTCGAACAAGGCACTGTGGTGAAATTTATTACAGTAAACAGAGATAATCAAATAATTGGTGATGTAAGTATTAACTCATTCGTATTATTTCCGCAAATATATTTGAAACCTAAGGCATAAGAAAATGTATAATTTTCCTAAAATATAACAATGCATATCAATCGAAAAATCTTAATTAACACTTATACTACACACACATATACCGTAATAATGCAATAAGCCATTTCATTACATACTTAACTAGTTTTCCTAGAAATAATTTATTTAATCGTTCATCAAATAATTGTTTTTTACTAATTAAACGCCTAATTGGCCCAGTGGCAGCATACTAAGGGTGAAAACCACTAATTGTGTTGAAATTTTTGAAATATCGATACGAAAAATCACACATGAGTTAGTTGCCCGGGATTGGAACTTGTGCCCGGTATGGCCATAGGATCGCCCGCTATCACATCATGGAACGGAAATAAGCTCTTCAAAATATGTAAACACCAGTTGCACTTCTGCCTACCCCTTCGGGGATAAAGGCTTGAACTTATGTTAGTAATTAATTTTACTTAAAAGGATTTTCAAGTTATAATACTCGATTTGATTTTAACCCTCATTTCTTATTCTCTATAGATATATCCAACATCGACAACTGCGCTTATCAGGAGCAATGATTCGCCTGTATTGGCGTGTTCCGAAGCCGTTCCAGAACAACCGTCTAAATTGAGGAAACTGTTGCTATCGCATACCGAACTCAACATGTTGATGAGTAGCATCATCAGTGAAGTGCAGTCGTGTCAGCAGGCCCTGAACGACGAGAACGATAAACGGGACATGTACAAGGTACCCTTTAATACATTGTACATTATATTGTATTATTACACATGAATGGTTAGACTTTCTGCTGATGAGAGTGTCCTTCAGTGCACGTGTTTCTGACATCCCCTTGACACACATGATATAGAGACGAGCCATTAGGCCGCATCAAGCAGCGGACGGCGTATTCTCTGGGGAAACCTCTAACCGTCTCTAATGCACCGAAGAGTACAACCGTGGGAGTTTGGTTGGCATGTCGGAGTTAGGGCGTGTATTCCGACGACCCACGTCCCCACATTGCCCGTGCTCGTGCCTCCACACGCTTTGGATACGTACTTCGGCCCACTGTGACCAGATAATAATATAGTGTTTTAATACTTTTGGACATTTTTTATATTAATATTTTTGGAAAGGTGGTCCATAACCTATAATGGGACAGTAAAATACAGAGCAAACAGAATATCTTATATTGTTTTTGAAATAAATGACACTGATGGTAAATGTTTGTGTAAGGTGGACGACTGTCGGCGCACACACAACTACGACGAGTTCATCTGCACGTTCCTGTCGATGTTAGCGGAGCGCGGCGCCCTGGCGGAGCTGGTGGCGGCGCAGCTCGAGCGGGGCCGAGCGCCGCGCGTGCGCCGCCGCAGGCCGCGCCCTCGGCCGCGCGCCAGGCCCAGGCCCAGGCCCAGAGCGAGGAAGTGACTGCACCACGCCGCCGCACCGAGCACCTGCTCGGGCTGGTGGCGGCGCAGCTCGAGCGGGGCCGAGCGCCGCGCGTGCGCCGCCGCAGGCCGCGCCCTCGGCCGCGCGCCAGGCCCAGGCCCAGGCCCAGAGCGAGGAAGTGACTGCACCACGCCGCCGCACCGAGCACCTGCTCGGGCTGGTGGCGGCGCAGCTCGAGCGGGGCCGAGCGCCGCGCGTGCGCCGCCGCAGGCCGCGCCCTCGGCCGCGCGCCAGGCCCAGGCCCAGGCCCAGAGCGAGGAAGTGACTGCACCACGCCGCCGCACCGAGCACCTGCTCGGGCTGGTGGCGGCGCAGCTCGAGCGGGGCCGAGCGCCGCGCGTGCGCCGCCGCAGGCCGCGCCCTCGGCCGCGCGCCAGGCCCAGGCCCAGGCCCAGAGCGAGGAAGTGACTGCACCACGCCGCCGCACCGAGCACCTGCTCGGGCTGGTGGCGGCGCAGCTCGAGCGGGGCCGAGCGCCGCGCGTGCGCCGCCGCAGGCCGCGCCCTCGGCCGCGCGCCAGGCCCAGGCCCAGGCCCAGAGCGAGGAAGTGACTGCACCACGCCGCCGCACCGAGCACCTGCTCGGGCTGGTGGCGGCGCAGCTCGAGCGGGGCCGAGCGCCGCGCGTGCGCCGCCGCAGGCCGCGCCCTCGGCCGCGCGCCAGGCCCAGGCCCAGGCCCAGAGCGAGGAAGTGACTGCACCACGCCGCCGCACCGAGCACCTGCTCGGGCTGGTGGCGGCGCAGCTCGAGCGGGGCCGAGCGCCGCGCGTGCGCCGCCGCAGGCCGCGCCCTCGGCCGCGCGCCAGGCCCAGGCCCAGGCCCAGAGCGAGGAAGTGACTGCACCACGCCGCCGCACCGAGCACCTGCTCGGGCTGGTGGCGGCGCAGCTCGAGCGGGGCCGAGCGCCGCGCGTGCGCCGCCGCAGGCCGCGCCCTCGGCCGCGCGCCAGGCCCAGGCCCAGGCCCAGAGCGAGGAAGTGACTGCACCACGCCGCCGCACCGAGCACCTGCTCGGGCTGGTGGCGGCGCAGCTCGAGCGGGGCCGAGCGCCGCGCGTGCGCCGCCGCAGGCCGCGCCCTCGGCCGCGCGCCAGGCCCAGGCCCAGGCCCAGAGCGAGGAAGTGACTGCACCACGCCGCCGCACCGAGCACCTGCTCGGGCTGGTGGCGGCGCAGCTCGAGCGGGGCCGAGCGCCGCGCGTGCGCCGCCGCAGGCCGCGCCCTCGGCCGCGCGCCAGGCCCAGGCCCAGGCCCAGAGCGAGGAAGTGACTGCACCACGCCGCCGCACCGAGCACCTGCTCGGGCTGGTGGCGGCGCAGCTCGAGCGGGGCCGAGCGCCGCGCGTGCGCCGCCGCAGGCCGCGCCCTCGGCCGCGCGCCAGGCCCAGGCCCAGGCCCAGAGCGAGGAAGTGACTGCACCACGCCGCCGCACCGAGCACCTGCTCGGGCTGGTGGCGGCGCAGCTCGAGCGGGGCCGAGGGCCACCGAATTAACACTACACATCTTCAATCACATAAACCAACCGCAGGTCGGACCTTAGGAACTGTGCCACATTGATCGAATACAATGGTGTGGCCATGACCTAAGAACATTTTTTCATCGGCCGACACGATTACGATATGGTGGCCCATGCATACTCACCGATATCGGAGCACCAAGATGTAAAGAGCAACCTATGACAATTTTATATTGTAAAATTGTATTGTATTATATATTGACCGATATTATATTGTAATACCATTAGTTCTTGTGTTGCCATTTTGTCATTGGATAAACATTGTCATTCATTGGATAAACATTGTCATATCTGTGATATTACAAAATGTAATCCAACTGTAAACTAGTAACTGTAGTAATTCATACAAACAGTCCAATATAAACCTAGTTATATGTTACTACAAAAAATTTAGTTATTTGTTGATATAAACCTAATTTAAAGTTAGACTACGTTTTGTAGTAAGACCGTATGTATCTGCTTTTTATAATTATATTCAGCAGGAATATAAAGGAAATAAATAAAAAACATATTTAAAAACGATTTTTTATTATATTATACTACGAACAGCGCCGTATTTACATGGTCATCATATTGTTAAAGAAATGTAACAACAACAATTTGTTTATTTGCTTAGGCACGTAACTTTATTGAACAACATTATATTTCGCTTCAACCAGCTCAATAGTGTGCGTGTTTGCGTCCAATCCAACACACCCGACGCGTGTGGCTTGCTGTGGCATGTGCATTCGACATTTAGAAAAACAGCACAAGGACAACCGAAGTAAACATCGCAAACACCTTACGAATATGTTACATGACAATGGACAATGGGGCGACAATGATCACAGAAGTATATCGACAAGGCGGATACATGAGAATGGACATGTTAAATTACGATTTTCACTTTATGACATTACATACAATCCCTTTTTATAATCAAATATTGAATTTTAAAACTAATTCGACATCAAGACTTTTATTTTGAACTTAATCACAATACAATTACGAAGAAATAATTTGGTATACATGTAGGACAAGCAACACAGGTAGACAGTTAATAGGAAAGTAACTATCACTACATACAATAAAATATTTCGTTATGTGCTTCATGTGGCATTGTCAATAACAAAGATTTATGTATTGCGAATAAGGCAAGTTGACTCGATGATAAAAACTTTCTATATCACAGACTAACGAAAATATTACATAATAATCACTAACATCCACTACATACATATATGGCACTAACAACGAAAACCAGATATCAACTGTAACAATAAAGGCAGTGTTTGTAAATCACCTATGCATAAATATTTCATAAAATATCAATAAATTAAAATCTTTGCAGGCAAAACGTGTACAGGATTTAAGTAAATCTTTCATTTAAAATTCTGTTACATTTCAATTACAATATAACTGAATTTCTACTGCTATGGGTGACTTCAACAATAAACCCCCATACTAAAAAAAATAATAATACTCGACGATAACAAATTCATAATAAAATCATATACGAAGGGTAAATTGGCAGTAGCACCAGTAACCATTACACATACACGGTCTCAGGTTCACAACCAAAAAAATATTGCTATTATCACTACTTTAAAATTGCACTACTTTGGGTGATTGTAATAATCATGAATTCCAAATGAACGCGCAAAATAATCCATTTGCGAGATTTGAGCGAAACATAGAAACATGCACACGCACAATCTGTCGCACATCGCGAGAATTCATCCGAACTCAATTTATTAGTCGAAATTATATCCACAATTTTTTTTCTAATAAAAAAAATCTACATCAAACCTTAGCACACTATTCACTACCGCATACATTCATAGATAAGGAACAATATCATCAATCGATTAAAGTAACTGTACGCAATATAATGTAAGGTACGCGTACGTAATGAACTAGCGACTCGTCGCTATCACTACAGAGTCCCGGTGAGATGCGACAACGGTTCAACTGTCTCCAGCCGCCGTGTTCTCAGCAGCGGCTTCCTTCTCAGCCGACTCTCTCGGCTGCTGCTTGCTGCCGCTGCCGGCGCCACTGCCCAGCTCCGACAGGATGCCCGGGATCGGCAAATCCTTTAGCTGTCTTTTTTCTATCTCCGCTTTGAACTGTTCGATGTCTTGAGGGCTGTTCAAATAAATATTACTTTGTTAATGACATATTAAAAATAGTTCAGATTATAATTCAAACAGAGCAGATTGTAATGAGCTCGGAATGAGAGGTTTTGCTACTGTTTATGTGAGGTGGTAATTTGTACCGTTTTATTCAAATAAAAAAAAACGTGTGCGTCTCGGGACGTTCGACAGAAGTGGTCACTTAAACTAATGTGGGTTAAAGTAAGAGAGGAGGAGCCTGCCTACTGCTGCCGTATGTGTGAGATAAAGGGAAGTCCGACAAAATGGCGCCGTAACGCGTTACGTTACGAAGCGGTTTACCCTCCCATAAGAAGTTATCATTTTGTAGGGACACAATAGATGCACACTCGACACTACGTTGAAGTGTGTGTGTACAAAGTACTAGGCTACTGTAAAACCGCCAGTACGGATTAGACAGTTAGTTAGAATACTTGTACCACTTTGAAATACAGAGATAAACATTTGTGATAATTGAACTTTATTAATTGTGAATTGTGAAATACAAAATATAGACATTTAATATTAGTGAACTTTATTATTTGGGTTGACCTCGGGGAACGAACCAAAAACTTCAAAAATAATAGACAGGAGAGGGGTATGTACCTGATCTGTACGAAGAGTATGCCGTTGATGAGGTTGAGCATGTCGATGACGGAGGCCATGCCGGGCGGCTGTATGTGCAGCGGCGGCGGGTGCGGGTGGTGTGCGGGCGCGAGCGGCGCGCGCGCGTACGCCTCCGCCAGCCGCTTCTGCAGCACCACCGCCTGCTGCGTCAGGTGGCGCAGGCACTCCGACGACTCGCGGGTCTTCTCGTGCTTCTCACCCAACTGCACGATACAACAAATCATTGTAATCGCATCGACAACTATACCGTCAAATGGTGTAAATAGCGACACAATTTATATTGTGATTATTACACAGATCGCAGTTTATTTATTCAACAAATTAAATATGTTGAATCGATACATTTGGTGAGTTTTCATGAAAATATCGATCTTTGTCTTATTCGTCAAGTTTTTGGCGTTTGATTTCAAGACAAAATATTGTATATTTCACTTCAACGGTTCACGCTGCATAACACTAGGGTGAGGTAGCACACATTTTCTGCTTCGTCCACTAACGAATTTGAGCCATCAAACAAATAATAGTAAACACAATCTATACAATAATTTATTCTGCTATTTAATCATTTATTATTGGAATAATCATTACATTGCCTAAAATTCTATTAATTTGTTTTGCTATCTTTAAAAAGATATTTATGATTGATGGGGCATATGGTTACATAAATGTTAAATTATGTAAACAATATCGTACTATCGACAACAAGCGATTGCAACTATTATCGATATAATTCATTCTGATGCCAAAATGAATGACATACATCCGTGAAATAATATGAATAACGTTTAGTGTAGGAGACATAGGGAGTGAGACTGACCAAATGTTTGTAGATGGAGTAGGTCTCCTTCTCGTGTTGCAGCGCGGCGCGGAAGTCCCCGAGGCAGGAGAGCGTGCGCGCGAGCAGGTGTCGCGCCACGGCCGCCTTCAGCGAGCGCGCGCCGTGCGACGAGCTCGTCACTGTGTAGGAGACATGTGGCACATGACACTCACCAGATGTTTGTAGATGGAGTAGGTCTCCTTCTCGTGTTGCAGCGCGGCGCGGAAGTCCCCGAGGCAGGAGAGCGTGCGCGCGAGCAGGTGTCGCGCCACGGCCGCCTTCAGCGAGCGCGCGCCGTGCGACGAGCTCGTCACTGTGTAGGAGACATGTGGCACATGACACTCACCAGATGTTTGTAGATGGAGTAGGTCTCCTTCTCGTGTTGCAGCGCGGCGCGGAAGTCCCCGAGGCAGGAGAGCGTGCGCGCGAGCAGGTGTCGCGCCACGGCCGCCTTCAGCGAGCGCGCGCCGTGCGACGAGCTCGTCACTGTGTAGGAGACATGTGGCACATGACACTCACCAGATGTTTGTAGATGGAGTAGGTCTCCTTCTCGTGTTGCAGCGCGGCGCGGAAGTCCCCGAGGCAGGAGAGCGTGCGCGCGAGCAGGTGTCGCGCCACGGCCGCCTTCAGCGAGCGCGCGCCGTGCGACGAGCTCGTCACTGTGTAGGAGACATGTGGCACATGACACTCACCAGATGTTTGTAGATGGAGTAGGTCTCCTTCTCGTGTTGCAGCGCGGCGCGGAAGTCCCCGAGGCAGGAGAGCGTGCGCGCGAGCAGGTGTCGCGCCACGGCCGCCTTCAGCGAGCGCGCGCCGTGCGACGAGCTCGTCACTGTGTAGGAGACATGTGGCACATGACACTCACCAGATGTTTGTAGATGGAGTAGGTCTCCTTCTCGTTTTGCAGCGCGGCGCGGAAGTCCCCGAGGCAGGAGAGCGTGCGCGCGAGCAGGTGTCGCGCCACGGCCGCCTTCAGCGAGCGCGCGCCGTGCGACGAGCTCGTCACTGTGTAGGAGACATGTGGCACATGACACTCACCAGATGTTTGTAGATGGAGTAGGTCTCCTTCTCGTGTTGCAGCGCGGCGCGGAAGTCCCCGAGGCAGGAGAGCGTGCGCGCGAGCAGGTGTCGCGCCACGGCCGCCTTCAGCGAGCGCGCGCCGTGCGACGAGCTCGTCACTGTGTAGGAGACATGTGGCACATGACACTCACCAGATGTTTGTAGATGGAGTAGGTCTCCTTCTCGTGTTGCAGCGCGGCGCGGAAGTCCCCGAGGCAGGAGAGCGTGCGCGCGAGCAGGTGTCGCGCCACGGCCGCCTTCAGCGAGCGCGCGCCGTGCGACGAGCTCGTCACTGTGTAGGAGACATGTGGCACATGACACTCACCAGATGTTTGTAGATGGAGTAGGTCTCCTTCTCGTGTTGCAGCGCGGCGCGGAAGTCCCCGAGGCAGGAGAGCGTGCGCGCGAGCAGGTGTCGCGCCACGGCCGCCTTCAGCGAGCGCGCGCCGTGCGACGAGCTCGTCACTGTGTAGGAGACATGTGGCACATGACACTCACCAGATGTTTGTAGATGGAGTAGGTCTCCTTCTCGTGTTGCAGCGCGGCGCGGAAGTCCCCGAGGCAGGAGAGCGTGCGCGCGAGCAGGTGTCGCGCCACGGCCGCCTTCAGCGAGCGCGCGCCGTGCGACGAGCTCGTCACTGTGTAGGAGACATGTGGCACATGACACTCACCAGATGTTTGTAGATGGAGTAGGTCTCCTTCTCGTGTTGCAGCGCGGCGCGGAAGTCCCCGAGGCAGGAGAGCGTGCGCGCGAGCAGGTGTCGCGCCACGGCCGCCTTCAGCGAGCGCGCGCCGTGCGACGAGCTCGTCACTGTGTAGGAGACATGTGGCACATGACACTCACCAGATGTTTGTAGATGGAGTAGGTCTCCTTCTCGTGTTGCAGCGCGGCGCGGAAGTCCCCGAGGCAGGAGAGCGTGCGCGCGAGCAGGTGTCGCGCCACGGCCGCCTTCAGCGAGCGCGCGCCGTGCGACGAGCTCGTCACTGTGTAGGAGACATGTGGCACATGACACTCACCAGATGTTTGTAGATGGAGTAGGTCTCCTTCTCGTGTTGCAGCGCGGCGCGGAAGTCCCCGAGGCAGGAGAGCGTGCGCGCGAGCAGGTGTCGCGCCACGGCCGCCTTCAGCGAGCGCGCGCCGTGCGACGAGCTCGTCACTGTGTAGGAGACATGTGGCACATGACACTCACCAGATGTTTGTAGATGGAGTAGGTCTCCTTCTCGTGTTGCAGCGCGGCGCGGAACTCCCCGAGGCAGGAGAGCGTGCGCGCGAGCAGGTGTCGCGCCACGGCCGCCTTCAGCGAGCGCGCGCCGTGCGACGAGCTCGTCACTGTGTAGGAGACATGTGGCACATGACACTCACCAGATGTTTGTAGATGGAGTAGGTCTCCTTCTCGTGTTGCAGCGCGGCGCGGAAGTCCCCGAGGCAGGAGAGCGTGCGCGCGAGCAGGTGTCGTGCCACGGCCGCCTTCAGCGAGCGCGCGCCGTGCGACGAGCTCGTCACTGTGTAGGAGACATGTGGCACATGACACTCACCAGATGTTTGTAGATGGAGTAGGTCTCCTTCTCGTGTTGCAGCGCGGCGCGGAAGTCCCCGAGGCAGGAGAGCGTGCGCGCGAGCAGGTGTCGCGCCACGGCCGCCTTCAGCGAGCGCGCGCCGTGCGACGAGCTCGTCACTGTGTAGGAGACATGTGGCACATGACACTCACCAGATGTTTGTAGATGGAGTAGGTCTCCTTCTCGTGTTGCAGCGCGGCGCGGAAGTCCCCGAGGCAGGAGAGCGTGCGCGCGAGCAGGTGTCGCGCCACGGCCGCCTTCAGCGAGCGCGCGCCGTGCGACGAGCTCGTCACTGTGTAGGAGACATGTGGCACATGACACTCACCAGATGTTTGTAGATGGAGTAGGTCTCCTTCTCGTGTTGCAGCGCGGCGCGGAACTCCCCGAGGCAGGAGAGCGTGCGCGCGAGCAGGTGTCGCGCCACGGCCGCCTTCAGCGAGCGCGCGCCGTGCGACGAGCTCGTCACTGTGTAGGAGACATGTGGCACATGACACTCACCAGATGTTTGTAGATGGAGTAGGTCTCCTTCTCGTGTTGCAGCGCGGCGCGGAACTCCCCGAGGCAGGAGAGCGTGCGCGCGAGCAGGTGTCGCGCCACGGCCGCCTTCAGCGAGCGCGCGCCGTGCGACGAGCTCGTCACTGTGTAGGAGACATGTGGCACATGACACTCACCAGATGTTTGTAGATGGAGTAGGTCTCCTTCTCGTGTTGCAGCGCGGCGCGGAAGTCCCCGAGGCAGGAGAGCGTGCGCGCGAGCAGGTGTCGTGCCACGGCCGCCTTCAGCGAGCGCGCGCCGTGCGACGAGCTCGTCACTGTGTAGGAGACATGTGGCACATGACACTCACCAGATGTTTGTAGATGGAGTAGGTCTCCTTCTCGTGTTGCAGCGCGGCGCGGAAGTCCCCGAGGCAGGAGAGCGTGCGCGCGAGCAGGTGTCGTGCCACGGCCGCCTTCAGCGAGCGCGCGCCGTGCGACGAGCTCGTCACTGTGTAGGAGACATGTGGCACATGACACTCACCAGATGTTTGTAGATGGAGTAGGTCTCCTTCTCGTGTTGCAGCGCGGCGCGGAAGTCCCCGAGGCAGGAGAGCGTGCGCGCGAGCAGGTGTCGTGCCACGGCCGCCTTCAGCGAGCGCGCGCCGTGCGACGAGCTCGTCACTGTGTAGGAGACATGTGGCACATGACACTCACCAGATGTTTGTAGATGGAGTAGGTCTCCTTCTCGTGTTGCAGCGCGGCGCGGAAGTCCCCGAGGCAGGAGAGCGTGCGCGCGAGCAGGTGTCGTGCCACGGCCGCCTTCAGCGAGCGCGCGCCGTGCGACGAGCTCGTCACTGTGTAGGAGACATGTGGCACATGACACTCACCAGATGTTTGTAGATGGAGTAGGTCTCCTTCTCGTGTTGCAGCGCGGCGCGGAAGTCCCCGAGGCAGGAGAGCGTGCGCGCGAGCAGGTGTCGTGCCACGGCCGCCTTCAGCGAGCGCGCGCCGTGCGACGAGCTCGTCACCGCCAGCGCGCGCTCCGCGAACCGCAGCGACAACTCGTACTCGCCCACGGCGTGCAGAATCAACGCGATGTTGCTCTGGAACACCACCCACCCACACGCTCACTATCTATACACGGCTCATCGTATCCGCGCCACTGCCGAAGTCATAGAGTGCCGACTAATGTATAACAAATGAGCTTTTGCTCGCGGCAAAACAACACATTATCTATGCCATTATAGAAATACACCACATCCAGTTTTTTAGGATCAGCAGTTTGGTCAATCAGTCAACCAGTACGTGCAATTTTATATACAGGGTTATTTTTAAAACACTGACAACCTCGCAGGGCCATATAGCTGACCCCATAAGGAACAACTTTTGTTCTACGAGTTTGGACATAACTCAATACATAAGAAAAAATATGTTTTTTCAAGTTTTTGTTGTGTAGTGTTTGTGTTCGTACGTCAGCTGACGGCTGGGTGTAGGTATTATCGATCGATACGGCGCGGCCGGTCATTGAACTGACGCGCGCGCTGCGTGTATTACGTAATCTGCGATACGCGCAGAGCGTAGGCAACTTTCAAGACGGAAATTAAATTCATAATTATTTTTGTATGAGAATAAAATCTAACAAATTATGAAAAGTCGTAGAACAAAAGTAGTAGCAAATGACCTTAGGAATCTACTCCTGCGAGGTTGTCAGTGTTTTAAAAATAACCCTGTATATACTAGCAGACCCGGCCACTCATTACTGTGGCTAAGGTATATGTTAAATTATATTGTAGTAAACTATTCAATACAGTATGCGCCATCTATTGGATACATACTCAATCCAGCCGATAAATTACCTTACACTGCCATCTGTTAGAATCTTAAGGAACTCATAGATAATTATAACTCTTTGTCATATGACATTTATTACATAATAAACCAATAATTTGCAATAAACAAATAATGCGACTATTAATTGAGATATAAACTATCCTATCTTTCAAGTTGGATCAAACTGCACACAGTTTGGAAAATTCGATTGAAATCGGTTCAGTAGTTTAGGAGTTTATCGCGGACAAACAACGTGATACGAATTTTTCATATATAAAGATAGATACATAAGTTAGACTTGTATTTCATAGACGCCCCATTGCTGGGTATGGCCGTCTTATACTTAATGAAAGGGTATAGGGCTTTCCCACCGTACATTTGGTGAAAACCCCATCTATTCTTCAATATTTTTTGGTGTTGTAATGGTACTTTCCTTTCATTTCACTAGAATTAATTTTTAATTGTATTTCATTATGCAGTCAAGTTAGTTACAGCAAAATAACTATAGTTACGTAACTACATTCTGAGATATTTTCACAGTATTAAGTCAGTTAGGTATAGTTCTTGCTCATTAATAATTATTGTCAAGTGGATTTCGACACTATCATACAATAATTATAGTCACATTTTATCATTCGGGCTCATACCGCAAGTGTATTGTCCTAGCCATAACGATCTATTTCCGCACATCGTGCTTGAAAAATTAGAGCACTCTGCATAGAGATAACAATGGAATATAAATTACTGATATTAGTTATGAGAAGATTCGACGCTAATGACGATCCAGGAATAGGTTCTTATAGAATCGATATGTACCGAACTTCACGGCAGATACAGATTTCATAGTTCACATTTCAACCCACATTAAGTAAAAATTGGGATACTGATTTTATTTTGCTAAATTTATTGGATTAAAGTAGGTTAAATTCCGTATTTTATGAAAAAAACATAAATGGGACTTTTCCCATGTACAATTATGCAAAATATTAATTTAAAATATTGATTTAAGTTAGTGAATTTAGCAAAATATAATTGTCATCTCAATTTTTTGTTGATGTGGGTTGAAATGTTATTGCATATTTGCATCCATTTAATAAACACACAACAGCGAGTACGTTCTCTTGCAATTAACGTACATTAAGAACTTGGCACATGTTCAAAACGGGACGTTATTGCAGCTTGTTAATCTGCAATCTGCACGTTATAATAATAGCACTCTAATTATCTAATACAATGTATCGACACGCGAACCACCACCGTACTACAAGCACACACATATATATATTACACATTGTTATTTTTACACTATAATTCTAGCAGGTGAATAAAATTAGCACTCGGTTTACAATGTCGAAGTAAATGTTACTTCAATGCATAGTATAAAACAAAGTCGCTATCTGCGTCTGTCACTTATTTCTCCTAAACTAATCAATAGCTGATGTAGATGGAGTTTCCACTCTCTTTCACTTAGAGAATTTATTTCGGAAGGTTCATAATGTGTATACGACCATGGTAGTAACATGCCTGCGGTGCAACCGCAAGTGACTCTAATATGAAATAAAAACAACAGCAAAATACTAAATCACCCCACTGGCAATATACAATGTATTTGTGTATGTATATTATACATCGAAGATTGTATGGCAAATTGGCAACTTGTTAAATTTACTCTTTATTACATTACCTATCGTTTAAAATGTATTCGCTCTTTGTAAAATGGGCCCTAGACTAATGAAACGTGATATAACTTACGTCCAATAGCGCCATCTCGGGGTGATTCTCACCACAGACGAGTAACGCCAAGTAGCGAGCGCGATACAGCAACTTCAACGCTGTGCTTACTTGACCATTTGCAAAGCAGTATAGCGCCAGGTGAGACTGAAATATAAAAATAAAATATACATATGGGTGATTATACAAAAGTTGGGTAACTTTTGAGGATATTTTGTTTACTATAGTTATCAAATCAAATTATTACAAATTCGGGTCTATATGATGGCTAATCTAATGATTATATTGTTCCAAATCGGGCCAGTCACTTTTCGGCTTCTCTCTTTTTTTTTTTTTTTTTAATATTTCTTCCCTAGTCAAATTGTTTTTAGCGTGCCGCATGATGTTTTTAACTGAAATATAAAATAGAAATGCTTACACACGGTAGCAATTACGATAAAAGTGCTCTAAAACAAAAAAAAAACATCAGTACCTGACAACGGACTGACGCCAACGGACTGACGAAATAGACATAATTTGAGGTTATAATCAAAACTAATGTTTTTTTTTGTAATTTCGAATATCAACAAACTACATTTTAACAAATCATAGTTAACTATGTATAAATGAAAATAAACCTCAGATTAACAAGAAAATAACGACTCACCATGGGACTGACATTTTGACTGGCTTCGCACGTGTATAGACGACAAACACAACCCAAACACTGGTACTATTATGGCGGCCGTCAAATTGTGCGGTCCGCAACTAACTTCATTACCAACATTAAAACTTAAACAGGGATTTGACCTTGACTCGGTGATATTCTCCGCGAATTTTATATTTAAAGAACACACAACGGACTGACGAAAGAAACTAAACACAAAGTTTCTTATTTTTTATTAAATAAAATAGAGAACATTGCATTATGAAAGTTGTAGTATATAATACTATGTACATCACAGATTGTAGTAAATTAGTAAGTTTTCCTAAATCAATGATAATGTTTAATGGATAGTCACTTGATTGTTGGTTTTCGGGATTGTGACATGCCAACGGACTGACGTTTTGAGTATTAATTTTGTTTTTTTATTAACTTGTATTTAAAATGAAGAAGTGAAATTGGGTGACCAAATAAAGGACTTTTCATTGTTTTAAAATAAATTGTTATTTCAATACAATATAATAAGACTTTGTATATATTGGCTGGTGACATTGAGTTACCCAATTTTTGTAGAATCACCCATATTTTCGTTTCTCTTGGGCAACACAAAGAGCGATAATAATTATTACAAAATTAGTTTATGTCCTTTTTCTTTTTAGTGCCTAATGAAACCCAGAAAGAAGACCATAGCAAAAACATTAATAATTTCTATTTTATTTACTTAACCCCGTTCGCATTGCAACGGCTAAACGAAAAAATAGAATGCTCATTATTTTGTTTTTCTGCCAATACGATTTCTAGGAATTCATAAAAAATTCAAAAATAAAGTTTCGTATCCGTTAAAATAATCCGAATCGAAATTAGTTTTGCTTTATCGAAGACTTTGGAGCTAAAATTAAAACATCAATGAGGATTAGCCAAATTCTTCAACAATAACCGTTACGATGCGTTTAAATGTCTTCTGGCGATATCCCAATAAAATGTAAATTGCGTAGCGAAATATATTTTTTATCCTGTTTCGATTGATATAGATAACTTCAGTATTGACAAACGCCAGGATTTCGACAGAATAGGTGTCAATTGATAACATCTAATATCGAATAACTAGAACTCCTTATGATTATCACAAGAGCACTATCATGTATTAAATTACAAAATTACATATCATGAGATTGAAACAAGGTTGATGGCAATTTCATTAATGGCGATCACTGAATCCTAAAACACTACTGTCTCAAACATTAAAAGTATCGACTTTTAATGTTCGAGTACTTGTCATTCAGTGCCATAGTCCATAGTAGAATTGCATCCTGGGCGGTTGCTTTTTTTTCCTTCACCATCATTCATACATGATATAGTAACCGCCCTAATATTTAACGTAGTATACGTCTATAATAGTTATACCATTTTTCGTGTTATATTGTAGCGATATTTAACATCATAGGAAGAATAAAAAAACAGTATATACACATTGAAACCGCCGACCCGTCGCCGCCACATCAACTCAGCCCAGCGTAGACAACCTTATTTGATAGAATCATGTCGGTGGATTACACCCGCATCCTACCGGGTGACATAATATGCGCTCTGTTCACGTGTCTATACACTCAAAAATCACAAACAGCCGAGACAAAGTTGCCAAGTGGTGCCGCTGATAAAAGATTTCCGAATTGCATCGATGTGGAGCTGCCGACGTGTCGGCGGTTCGACGGGTTTGATATGCAGAGGCACGCTTCACTATGACATGTAAAGAGCGGTTATTAGTAAGGCCGTAAGTATACTTACATATTCAGTAATAGTGTAAGGATGATCGATGCCGTTGACTCTCTCGGACATAAGTACAGCCTTCTGTTGGTAGGCCATGGCGTCCCTGTGTTCCCCTGTGACGTAGCACAGGCGCGCCACCATGCGGAGACACTGCGCGATCTCTCCGTGCATCGCTCCGTATACGTTGTTGAGGAGATTTAGCGCCTCCGCTATCAGTTCGTGCCCTTCGGATACAGCGCCCGCTTGGATTTTGTTTTGACCGGTCGTGTAGAAATTGTACGCGTCGGATGCCTGTGAACAAGAAAATGTGTCTATACAAACAAAATTACGGTTTTTACAGTCATACAATTGTAATATTTGTGGAAACGGAAGAAACAAACGTAAAGAAAATTGACGCGTTTCATTCGAGGTGGTAGCCAGAGGTTCAAATCCTTGTACCGTACCTATACTAAGCATTTACTATTATTTCTCAGCCTAAGTTGACTGCCATTGAAGCGAGAGAAGCCTAGTTATTTCACAATAAATTGGAATATTTTTTTATATACTTACACGAGGGTTGATATGTTTAACAACAGGGAATATGTTCATGATGTCGGAACTTGTGAACGGCGCTTTGTTTTTGTTATCGAAGTCGTACTCACGCAGTAACACTTGCAAGCCTACTTTAAGTGCAAAAGACCTGAGAAATCAAAGAAACATACATGACTATGGGTTCATAAAAAGCTATAATAATGAATATTTAATTCTAAGTATTTACCTGAGAAGTGAAATTTTTTGTAAGCCATTCTTCTCAATTACTGATTCCATACTATCTGCATTCAACTCATAGCCCCAATATGCCTGAAAAATTGAGAAATATTTGTATACTGTTAAGTCATTCACAGATATGAGTAGACGGATGTACAGTACTCTTTATTTTGAAAGGATTTTTTTTTAATTTTTAAATATTAGTTACAACAACAAAAAAAAACATTTAAAAATATAAAAAAATATTATCCTCCAATGGCGAGGCCTAGGACCCAAGCCACCGGCGGTTAGGACTCAAGAGAGAGAAACCTCCTCACAATGCGTGCCGTGTCCAATAATACCGCTTTCTGTATCTGGCTTTTGACCCAGCGACCAATTGAGAGCCTCTGAAGATGATAGTCGAGGCTCTTCGGTATCAACCCATGGGCAGAGACGACTATCGGGACAATAATTATTGAGTCCACATCCCACATCTCGGTAACCTCGTGTGCTAGATCTAAATATTTGGTAATTTTATCCTTTTCGGCTTTTACGAGGTTCTCGTGAGTAGACGGATTATTGTTATTATTTGTTAAAATTTACTTTCTATTTTTTAGCTGGATTTCCTATAAAAGCGTGTTTTTTAGTTTTTTTAACAATGTTTTTTTCTTTTATTTTTTTTATATTGTATTATCATTGGTCCTTGATAAGCAGTGTTGGGCAAAATGTAATCTAACTACTGATTACTAACTACGATTACATAAAGTAGTTAGTAATCATAACTAATAACTACATAAAAAAATCAAAAATGTAGTTAAAAATTTTGATTACTAACTACTAATTGTAGTTGCAATCATGATTACTTGATTACTTTTTATAACTACATATTTAAAATGATTTTGCGTCATTAAAAAAGAAAACACGCGCGATAGTCGTTCATGTAAATACATTAAATTAATTAAATTAAATCTATATATAAAAATGAATCGCTGTGCGTGGAAAAAATAAAAATCGTCTCATTTTTCGGTTACGTCAGATTTTTCGGTTATGCGTCAGATTTTTCTGTTACGCGTCAAAATTAACTGGACTTGATTAATTGAATTTGATTTTAACTGGACTTTGACTGGATTTTGTCAAGACTTTGACCGGACTTTACAGGACTTTGACTGGTATTTGACCAGACTTTGACCCGACTTTGACAGGACCTTGACAGGACTTTGAAGGGACTTTGACAGGACTTTGACGGACTTTGAACGGACTTTGACCGGACTTTGACGGACTTTGATGGACTTTGACCGGACTTTGACAGGACTTTGAGAAGGCTTTAACCGGACTTTGACAGGACTTTGACGGACTTTGACAGGATTTTGACGTACTTTGATGAAGTTTTACCGGACTTTGACCGGACTTTGAGAAGGCTTTAACCGGACTTTGACGGACTTTGATGGACTTTGACCGGACTTTGACAAGGCTTTAACCGGACTTTGACAGGACTTTGACGGACTTTGACAGGACTTTGACGGACTTTGACAGGATTTTGACGGACTTTGACCGGACTTTGACAGGACTTTGAGAAGGCTTTAACCGGACTTTGACAGGACTTTGACGGACTTTGATGGACTTTGACCGGACTTTGACAGAACTTTGAGAAGGCTTTAACCGGACTTTGACAGGACTTTGACGGACTTTGACAGGATTTTGACGGACTTTGATGGACTTTGACCGGACTTTGACAGGACTTTGAGAAGGCTTTAACCGGACTTTGAGAGGACTTTGACAGGACTTTGACGGACTTTGACAGGACTTTGACAGGATTTTGACGGACTTTGATGGACTTTGACCGGACTTTGACAGGACTTTGAGAAGGCTTTAACCGGACTTTGACGGACTTTAACCGGACTTTGACGGACTTTGATGGACTTGGACCGGACTTTGAGAAGGCTTTAACCGGACTTTGACAGGACTTTGTCAGGACTTTGACGGACTTTGACAGCACTTTGACAGGATTTTGACGGACTTTGATGGACTTTGACCGGACTTTGACAGGACTTTGAGAAGGCTTTAACCGGACTTTGACAGGACTTTGAGAAGGCTTTAACCGGACCTTGACAGGACTTTGAGAGGACTTTGACCGGACTTTGACGGACTTTGATGGACTTTGACAGGACTTTGAGAAGGCTTTAACCGGACTTTGACAGGACTTTGACGGACTTTGACCGGACTTTGACGGACTTTGATGGACTTTGACCGGACTTTGAGAAGGCTTTAACCGGACTTTGACGGACTTTGACAGGACTTTGACGGACTTTGACAGGACTTTGACAGGACTTTGACAGGACTTTGACGGACTTTGACAGGACTTTAACAGGATTTTGACGTACTTTGACCGGACTTTTACAGGACTTTGACAGGATTTTGACGGACTTTGATGGACTTTGACCGGACTTTGACAGGACTTTGAGAAGGCTTTAACCGGACTTTGACCGGACTTTGGCAGGACTTTGAGAAGGCTTTAACCGGACTTTGACAAGACTTTGACGGACTTTGACAGGATTTTGACGGACTTTGATGGGCTTTGACCGGACTTTGAGAGGACTTTGGCAGGACTTTGACGGACTTTGATAGACTGACAGGACTTTGAGAAGGCTTGAACCGGACTTTGACGGACTTTGATGGACTTTGACCGGACTTTGAGAAGGCTTTAACCGGACTTTGACAGGACTTTGATAGGACTTTGACGGACTTTGACCGGACTTTGACGGACTTTGATGGACTTTGACCGGACTTTGAGAAGGCTTTAACCGGACTTTGACGGACTTTGACAGGACTTTGACGGACTTTGACAGGACTTTGACAGGACTTTGACGGACTTTGACAGGACTTTAACAGGATTTTGACGTACTTTGACCGGACTTTTACAGGACTTTGACAGGACTTTGACAGGATTTTGACGGACTTTGATGGACTTTGACCGGACTTTGAGAAGGCTTTAACCGGACTTTGACCGGACTTTGGCAGGACTTTGACAGGATTTTGACGGACTTTGATGGGCTTTGACCGGACTTTGAGAGGACTTTGGCAGGACTTTGACGGACTTTGATAGACTGACAGGACTTTGAGAAGGCTTGAACCGGACTTTGACGGACTTTGATGGACTTTGACCGGACTTTGAGAAGGCTTTAACCGGACTTTGACAGGACTTTGACAGGACTTTGATAGGACTTTGACGGACTTTGACCGGACTTTGACGGACTTTGATGGACTTTGATGGACTTTGACCGGACTTTGACAGGACTTTGAGAAGGCTTTAACCGGACTTTGACAGGATTTTGACGGATTTTGATGGACTTTGACGGACTTTGACCGGACTTTGATGGACTTTGACCGGACTTTGACAGGACTTTGAGAAGGCTTTAACCGGACTTTACAGGACTGACGGATTTTGACAGGTCTTTGACCGGACTT
Organism: Amorpha juglandis; assembly: GCA_949126905.1. NCBI lineage: Eukaryota > Metazoa > Arthropoda > Insecta > Lepidoptera > Sphingidae > Amorpha > Amorpha juglandis. Next base: position 8,958,305 of record OX421379.1, on the reverse strand, counting down.
TGACAGGATTTTGACGGACTTTGATGGACTTTGACCGGACTTTGACAGAACTTTGACAGGACTTTTACGGACTTTGACCGGACTTTGACGGACTTTGATGGACTTTGACAGGACTTTGAGAAGGCTTTAACCGGACTTTGACAGGACTTTGACGGACTTTGACAGGATTTTGACGGACTTTGATGGACTTTGACCGGACTTTGACAGGACTTTGAGAAGGCTTTAACCGGACTTTGACAGGACTTTGACAGGACTTTGACGGACTTTGACAGGATTTTGACGGACTTTGATGGACTTTGGCCGGACTTTGACAGGACTTTGAGAAGGCTTTAACCGGACTTTACAGGACTTTGACAGGACTTTGATAGGACTTTGACGGACTTTGACCGGACTTTGACGGACTTTGATGGACTTTGATGGACTTTGACCGGACTTTGACAGGACTTTGAGAAGGCTTTAACCGGACTTTGACAGGATTTTGACGGACTTTGACGGACTTTGATGGACTTTGACCGGACTTTGACAGGACTTTGAGAAGGCTTTAACCGGACTTTACAGGACTTTGACGGATTTTGACAGGTCTTTGACCGGACTTTGACAGGATTTTGACGGACTTTGATGGACTTTGACCGGACTTTGACAGGACTTTTACGGACTTTGACCGGACTTTGACGGACTTTGATGGACTTTGACAGGACTTTGAGAAGGCTTTAACCGGACTTTGACAGGACTTTGACGGACTTTGACAGGATTTTGACGGACTTTGATGGACTTTGACCGGACTTTGACAGGACTTTGAGAAGGCTTTAACCGGACTTTGACAGGACTTTGAGAGGACTTTGACAGGACTTTGACGGACTTTGACAGGATTTTGACGGACTTTGATGGACTTTGGCCGGACTTTGACAGGACTTTGAGAAGGCTTTAACCGGACTTTACAGGACTTTGACGGATTTTGACAGGACCTTGACAGGATTTTGACGGACTTTGATGGACTTTTACCGGACTTTGACAGGACTTTGAGAGGGCTTTAACCGGACTTTGACAGGACTTTGAGAGGACTTTGACAGGACTTTGACGGACTTTGATGGACTTTGGCCGGACTTTGACAGGACTTTGAGAAGGCTTTAACCGGACTTTACAGGACTTTGACGGATTTTGACAGGACTTTGACCGGACTTTGACAGGATTTTGACGGACTTTGATGGACTTTTACCGGACTTTGACAGGACTTTGAGAGGGCTTTAACCGGACTTTGACAGGACTTTGAGAGGACTTTGACAGGACTTTGACGGACTTTGAGAGGCATGTGCAATAAACTGTTTTTTTTAAGCAGCCATATACCAAAACATATGTTACTACACTTTACGTGTTTATTTAATTGCAAAATATAAGTTCATAAAACTTAAATAATCAGTAGTTATAACTACTTGATTGCAGCAATCAAATTAATAACTACTTCATGTAGTTTGATTACTGTAGTTAAGTTACATGTAATCATAACTACATGTAGTTAACTACTTTTAATCGAAATTAGTAATCAGATTACAAAATGTAGTTAACTACGCCCTACACTGTTGATAAGCATGCTAAATTTCGATTCAATCCGACATTTGAAGGGGACCAAAATCATCTTCAAAGATTCCGTTACATACAAACATACTAACATACGTCTGAAGGCAATAAAAGCGTATTAAAACTACCTTAAGTTCGTGTTTAATCTGCGAGAAGAGCGCTTTGGGCGTGAGGTTGTGCCAGTCTGGCTGCGGCGAGGCGGCGTGGTGCGCGTGCGCGTGTCGCCGCGCGCGCCGCCCGCGCCCCCCGCGCCCGCCGCGCCCGCCCGCGCCCACAGCGCCGCCCTCCGCCGCGGACACCGCCGGCGACGAGCACGCGCCCAGCAGGCAGTTCAGGAAGTGCGCCACGCCCGAACCGATGCTCATCGGCTCGCAACCCTGCCAACGATACTCATTATTGACATTTTGTTTTTATATTAATATAATTATATTAGGCACTAGCTGTTACTTGTAAGCTTTGCAATATAAGTAGTCATTACCTAAATAGTCATACCTCATATTTATAGTCCTCATAAATATGAGGACCACTGAAATTTGAAATTACATTTTATGTTTGTGTAATGTGTCACCTTCTGACAATCTAAATATATACAAAAATAAATGTTTGTCTGTATGTCCCTTATAGAATCGCAACCAATGCATTTGATCATGTGATAATCTTTAGCAAAGTTGTTGTGCATGAACCCACGAAGGTTTCTGAGTTGGTATGACCAATTTTCGACAGATGACGCCACTGTCATTCCGGTGAATTTGATAACATAGGCTACTTTTATCCCGGAAAAAGCAGATCACGTGGGCGGAGCCCCGAGGGACAGCTAGTTCCAAAATAAATAAATACACGTTTATTTAATATGAGATACGTAATATAATTGTTTACGATGGTATATCGAGTTGGTATGGTGAGTTCGAGATGGTACCTGCAGGTACGCGGTGTAGAGATGCTTGGCGGCGCGCAGCAGCAGCTCCGCGAGTGCGATGGCGTGCAGGTAGGCGAGGTCGGCGTGGTGGTGCAGCGCGGCGGCCACGCGGCCCAGGTAGCGCACGTTGATGCCGCGTATTATCGAGTTAGTATGGTGGTGGTTGAGTCGAGTGTGAGTCAGTGTATACTGGTACCTGCAGGTACGCGGTGTAGATGTGCTTGGCGGCGCGCAGCAGCAGCTCCGCGAGTGCGATGGCGTGCAGGTAGGCGAGGTCGGCGTGGTGGTGCAGCGCGGCGGCCACGCGGCCCAGGTAGCGCACGTTGATGCCGCGTATTATCGAGTTAGTATGGTGGTGGTTGAGTCGAGTGTGAGTCAGTGTATACTGGTACCTGCAGGTACGCGGTGTAGATGTGCTTGGCGGCGCGCAGCAGCAGCTCCGCGAGTGCGATGGCGTGCAGGTAGGCGAGGTCGGCGTGGTGGTGCAGCGCGGCGGCCACGCGGCCCAGGTAGCGCACGTTGATGCCGCGTATTATCGAGTTAGTATGGTGGTGGTTGAGTCGAGTGTGAGTCAGTGTATACTGGTACCTGCAGGTACGCGGTGTAGATGTGCTTGGCGGCGCGCAGCAGCAGCTCCGCGAGTGCGATGGCGTGCAGGTAGGCGAGGTCGGCGTGGTGGTGCAGCGCGGCGGCCACGCGGCCCAGGTAGCGCACGTTGATGCCGCGTATTATCGAGTTAGTATGGTGGTGGTTGAGTCGAGTGTGAGTCAGTGTATACTGGTACCTGCAGGTACGCGGTGTAGATGTGCTTGGCGGCGCGCAGCAGCAGCTCCGCGAGTGCGATGGCGTGCAGGTAGGCGAGGTCGGCGTGGTGGTGCAGCGCGGCGGCCACGCGGCCCAGGTAGCGCACGTTGATGCCGCGTATTATCGAGTTAGTATGGTGGTGGTTGAGTCGAGTGTGAGTCAGTGTATACTGGTACCTGCAGGTACGCGGTGTAGATGTGCTTGGCGGCGCGCAGCAGCAGCTCCGCGAGTGCGATGGCGTGCAGGTAGGCGAGGTCGGCGTGGTGGTGCAGCGCGGCGGCCACGCGGCCCAGGTAGCGCACGTTGATGCCGCGTATTATCGAGTTAGTATGGTGGTGGTTGAGTCGAGTGTGAGTCAGTGTATACTGGTACCTGCAGGTACGCGGTGTAGATGTGCTTGGCGGCGCGCAGCAGCAGCTCCGCGAGTGCGATGGCGTGCAGGTAGGCGAGGTCGGCGTGGTGGTGCAGCGCGGCGGCCACGCGGCCCAGGTAGCGCACGTTGATGCCGCGTATTATCGAGTTAGTATGGTGGTGGTTGAGTCGAGTGTGAGTCAGTGTATACTGGTACCTGCAGGTACGCGGTGTAGATGTGCTTGGCGGCGCGCAGCAGCAGCTCCGCGAGTGCGATGGCGTGCAGGTAGGCGAGGTCGGCGTGGTGGTGCAGCGCGGCGGCCACGCGGCCCAGGTAGCGCACGTTGATGCCGCGCGCGTGCAGCGCCTCCGTCAGCCCCGCGCCGTCCATCGGCGCCGACGTGTGCTCCAGGCACTCGCGCACCTGACAATATTATTGAACTGATAACTTCTTATAACAGGGTAAATATTACGGCGCCACTGTGTCTGGCTTCCCTTTCTCTCACGCATACAGCAGCACTAGGCAATATTAAATAGTTCAACTTAGATTAGTTTAAGTTATCACTTCTGTCAAGAGTCCCGAGACGCACACTTTTTGAAGTGATAACTTTATATGGGAGGGTGAACCGATGCGTTCCGTAACGCGAGCAGTCCACCGATCAATGGAAAGTTCGAGAATATTCGAAAAACTTCCGTGAGACGTCACACGAGCCAGTTTACCAGCCAGCGTTAGCCGACCTCCCTGGACCTTTGAGAATTTTCGAAGTCCCAGGTCCTCACTGTGTGACCCCACACAGTGACCAGTCGGCTTTGACCAGACTTTGACAATACTTTGACCGGACTTTGACAAGACTTTGACAGGACTTTGACCGGACTTTGACAGGACTTTGACAGGACTTAGACCGGACTTTGATCGGACTTTGACCGGACTTTGACTAAGCTTTGACCGGACTTTGACAAGACAGACCGGACTTTGACAGGATTTTGATTGGACTGTGACAGGACTTTGATAAGACTTTGCCCGGACTTAGACAGAGCTTTGACAGGACTTTGACCGGACTTTTGACAGGACTTTGACCGGACTTTGACCGGACTTCGACCGGAATTGGACCGGACTTTGATCCGACTGTGACCGGATTTTGACCGGACGTTGACCAGATTTTGACCGGACTGTGACAGGACTTTGAAAGGACTTTGACAGAGCTTTGGCAGGACAGACCGGACTTTGACAGGATTTTGACAGGACTTTGACCGGACATTGACCGGCCTGTGACCGGACTTTGATCGGACTTTGACAGGACTTTGACCGGACTGTGACAGGACTTTGACAAGACTTTGTCCGGACTTTGACAAGACTTTGTCCGGACTTTGACAAGACTTTGACAGGACTTTGACCGGGCTTTGACAGGTCTTTGAAAGGACTTTGACCGGACTTTGACCGGGATTTGACAAGACTTTGACAGGCCTTTGACCGGACTTTGACCTGACTGGAGTGCAGTGCAATGCAGTGCAGAGCAATCCAATGAAGTGATAACTTCTTATGGGAGGGTAAACCACTTTGTAACGTAACGCGTTACGGTGCCGCTCTGTCTAGCTGCCCTTTCACTCACGCATACGGCAGCAGTAGGCAGGCTCCTCCTCTCTCACTTTAACCCACATTAGTTTAAGTTATCACTTCTGTTGAGCGTCCCGAGACACACACTTTTATTTTATTTGATTGAATAACAAGACGAGCAAAGCGCTCGCCTAATGGTAAGCGCCATGCCTGCCCATAAACAGCAGCAACACCACACAGAACTTTAAATAACAAAGCACTGCATGGCACTGAATTGAGTCAAAATCGAGTGTCACGTTGTTTGTCCGCGATGAACCTCTAAACTACTGAACCGATTTATAACAAATTTTGCAAACTGTGTGCTTTGCAGTTTGGTCCAACTTGAGAGATAGGATAGTTTATATCTCAATTTATAGTCGTAAGATTTTTTTATTGCAAATTATTTGTTTATTATGTGACAAAAAGTTATAACTATCTGTGAGTTCCATAAGATTCTAACAGATGGCGGTGTAAGGCAATTTATCCGCCGGAATTAGTAAGTATCCAATAGATGGCGCATACTGTATTGAATAGTTTACTACAATATAATTCAACAAATACCTTAGCCACAGCAACGCGTGGCCGGGTCTGCTAGTACTGTATAAATAACTTACGAAGGCAGGAATCTGTGTGGTGAGCAAGAAAGCAGCCGCCTCCTTCACAAGATGTCGTTGTTTGGCGAGTTGTTCGGGCGTGGCTGCGTGTTTGATACCCGCTGAGTAGACATCGGGGTTGAACCGGACATCGAACTCGGACTCCTTGAGCGAGGCCACTGCACGAGCCGCCGCAGCTACTACTGCACGAGACCGTTCGCCAGCTACAAACAAAATATTTATATATTTATTTGGACAACCAATGGTATACAGAAGAGTTAAGTTACATACTAGATATTACAAATCCAATTACAGGTTATCATGACTACACATTGAATTAGAAACAGAGTTTTTGAAAGCACAACACACAAAAACTCTATAGGTACAATTTACTACCCTCGTATTATATGTATGGATAGCATTTACTACCCTCGTAATATTATAACTGTAAAATGTAGGTGTTTATTAATCAATAATGCTTTAACGGCTGAATAAATTTTAACGAATTTGATACATTGGTAGATTTTGACTTGGAAGGGCTACTATTACTCTTATTGCTGAGCTTCATACCGGTGTGTCAAAAAACACACAAAGCCCTGACCCTAGACTACAGTGCTATATGAATATTTGTGTTGTGGGTATCAGGAACTACGAGACTTTCGGTGTCATAAATACCCAGACACGGAACAAACGTTTTCGTTTCCCTTACACCCTGTATTAGAAGATAGAGTTCTCATCAAACTTTATGGCAGCTCCGAAGTTATTCACAAGCCGGGTAACAGTTATTGTTTTCAATAAACTGAAGTGCAACTTCAAAAAGGCTATAAAATTCGAAGAACCAGCAATTTGTAAACTATACACAATGTGTCAAAAGTTTCCAAACAAAATCGAATGTTGTTATATAATTGAAAGCTGACGCGAAGCGATTGCAATACTTAAATATATTATTTCAAATACCATAAATATATGCACACTTACAATCACTCTCCTTGTCTTTATCTCCACTGCAGATGGAATCTGTTATGCTCTCGACAATTTTCTTAGCCACATCAGTATCGATATCGGAATAATTCTCATTTAACAGCAACTCATCATCTTTGCCCTTATCATCACTCTTTGTTTCTTTATCCTCAGTGGGCTTCTCTGGTGATTCATCTTTCTTATCTTTTTCGGTATTTTCTTTTTCTTTCTTTTGTTTTTTATCTTTAACTTCTTTTTCCTGGGTCTTTTCTATATTTTCCTTTGCCTCGGTTTCTGAGACCTCTTTTTTGTCAACCTCTTTGTTCGCCTCAATTGATTTTGTTTCGTTGTCACGTTGACGTTTCGCACTCAACTGTTGTAAGTGAAAGGCAGCGTAACGAATGAACATGAAGTAACGAGTTCTAGAAAAAAAATAGAAAATAAAAATATTGTGTTAGATATCATCTAATTAAAAATAATGAATTCCACAACTGTATTTTGAAACTTACTGGACATAAAAACAATAGTGCGTGTAATTTAAGAATAAAAAAGCTGAACAGTAAGTATAGGTACGAAATAATTTCAAGAGATTAAAGGGCGAAGGGAGGTATAGAGATATTGTGCAGTTAATAATTTCAAACAAGCCAAGTTATTTTACGAATACAGTAAGTGTTATCTATTAGGATACTTACTCAACGAAACTATCAACTAATTCTTGTCGCAAGCAACATAGTTTGTGCTTGTGTATTATCGGGAATCCCATAGATTTTATATCCTCCCTAAGATCATCATCGGTCACTGTAAACAAATTATCATTAAACATTTTATATTATGTATCGTTAAAACTTTAACAGTTAGTAATTGCACGTTTCAATGAGTGATAAGAAAAATTAAATTTTTACATTGTAACTGTCATAAACGAAAAAAATAAATAAACATAATATTTAGCGATCCAATAATACCAGTTTGCAGACGGTGGTAGGTTCCTCGTATGCGACAACTCGTCTGGGTTGGTACCACCGCGCAAACAACAGTGTGTAAGCACTATTGTGTTTCGGTTTGAAGGACATTGAAGCCAGGGAAATTACTAGGGATTGAGACTTAACATCTTAACTCTCGGGGTGACGAGCGCAGTTCAGTGTCATGTAGTGCTTTGTAATTCAAAATTCTGTCTAGTATTGCTTCTGTTTATGAGCAGGCTTACCATCAGACGAGCGGCTTGCTCATCTCGTCATTAAAAGTTAATTAATTAAAATACACCCAACAGTCACACACATAGTCCTGACCCCATAATAAGATACGAGTCTTGTGTCATGGGTATCAGGAACTACGAGAGACTTGGTCTCACAACAGCCAGACCCCGAAACAAATATTTTTGGATCACACAAACACAAACATTTGTCTCAGTGCGGGGATCGAACCCGCGGCCTCTCGCTTCACAGCCGGCTACTCGCCCGCTGCGCCACGGAGGCTGTCAAAAATTTCATTTCATTTCATTCATTCAATTAAAATAAAAAGTAGTTTGATAATAACGCTTACACTGCAAGAAGTTAACATCAGGCGGGAATGTCCGCAACAGATCGAGTATGTAATGTCGTCCGTCGTTGCCGATGATCCCTTTACACTCGACGCTGGAACACAACTCGACCGTGTCGCCGTTCGCGCTGCTCACAGAGTGCGGCATTATCTTCAGCTGTTGGCCCGCTTTGCTTAACTGTGTACCGAAATTATAACATAAATAACCAAACGTGCCAAATTAGCAAAACATTTGAGACTTTGAAGCGGCTGTGACGGATTTATCATAAAACATAAAACTCTTCCGTTACTGAGTGACTGACGGACAACGCACAGCCGAAACTACTGTGCGTAGAAAGATGAAATTTGGTATGAAGGTTTCTCAGGGAGTGTAGGGGAGCATTAAGAGAGGATTTTTGGAAATTCCATTTCTAAGGGGGTGAAAAAGGGGTTGCAAGTTTGTATGAAACTTCGTAAATTATATAGATGGGCACATGAAATAAGGGATAAAAGGTTGTATAAGCCTTTCACGCGGGCGGAACCGCGAGCAAATGCTAGTATCAAATAAAAAGCTAAGTGCCGTCTCGTTTAAATCAGCTTTCAAACAAAAAAAACTGCATTCAAATAAGTCAATAAAAGCAATCGGCTGATTGCGAATCGGTCTTTCGCATCGACGCATGTACGGAACATCGACTCTAAACGTTGATCGTGCGTATCGACGCTAAACTTTTTGTCCAAAAAAGTCAGCATGTCCAAGAACACATAACACTCCTTCTGACGCAGTTGGTTAAAATATTTTCTAAAAATACTCACCAACTCCATATACTTGGGGTGTGAGAGTACTGTGGTGCCGAAGTCGATGCTGCCATAGACAACACTCTGCTCTTGTTCCTTCTCGAGTATCCCCGGGATGATGGACTGTGCAGTGACACGGTACCCGCGGTAGTCCACCACCACCGTGCCCAGTGTGTGCAGCCCCGGGGTGTCTACGGCGCTGTATACCCGCACGCCTTGCAGGTCGTTGCGCTAAAAAACATAATACATCTACTAATACAACCGGAACCGATTTTTTTACCACTTTTATACGAAGGCAGTACCAAAGTTATAAAAAACCAGTCAAGGGCGAGTCAGAATACTTAATACAGTAGCAATGTAAGTTCTGCTTAAGAGTTTGAATTCCTATTTTAGAATAATAATAATAATAAAAGATATTGTGTTCAGAGGCTTTCAATTGATCGTTGGGTCAAGAGCCAGATGCAAAAAGCGATGTTATTAGACAGGGCACGAATTGTGAGGAGGTTTCTCTCTCTGGGGTCCTAACCGCCGGTGGCTTGGGTCCTAGGCGAGGCCTATTTTTATATTTTATCACTGGAGGGCGATGTATTTTTATATTTTTAAACTAGCTTTTGCTCGCAGCTCCGCCCGCGTGATCTGCCTTTTCCGGGATAAAAAGTATCCTATCACCCAAGTCAGCTCATACCCTGTATACCAAATTTCATCAAAATCCGTTCAGTAGTTTCAGCGTGATTGACGGACAAACATCCAAACAAAAAACAAATCACATTTATAATATTAGTATGATGTTTTGTTTTTTGTAAAATTAATATTTACAAATGTAAAAAAGCCTTTTGAAATAAACAGTACTATACATAAAGGTGTTGAAAAATACATCTTGTTTTTACAAACACATCTTAAGTAAACACTATTAAATCACCAAGTACCTTGACGGTTTTATATCTTTCTAGCAACTTTATGAATGGCATTGACAGAGAATGACAATACAGTTTTTAACTAATTAGTGCTTCAACAACCTTTATAAGTACGTTGGATCATGTTGAATTTACATTTAAAACAATATGTACATAAAAAATATTGATAATCAAGTCATATCAACTCCTAAATTAACACTGACTTGCACATAACATGTACATATTAGATTATTTATTTATATGACGAAATAGTTTTGCGAAAATGTATGACAAATTCTTATTATTCTCCGCCTACTCCTATGGGATACAGGCGATTGTATATATATATTTTTTATATCAGGGACCGGCATGTGATCAAGTGGGCCACTTAATGGTAAGTGAACTCTACCGCCCATAGACATCCATATTACCAGACAAATCACGAATGCGTTGAATTGCGCGAGGTAATTATGGAATTGGGATTGAGAGGGATTTTGGTCTCCGGATATCTCACTGACTGTACGAAACGCAACAACAAGCTGCTACTTTACGTCGGTATTCTGTGAGACAATGGTAACGACCCGATCGAGCCGGCCCTAGACTAAACTGTCTACAGCGTGGCTCTACCATTATGATTGACTGATTTGATTGAAAACTATTGTACATGGACAATCACAAAGGAAAATAAAGTACAAAAGTGTGTTACAATAGACGGGCCTATCGCTAATAGCAACCTCTGTCAGGCAACCTTACGGAAACCTACTTCCGACGGAATGCTGGCGAAAGAAATGTAATTAGAGTATCTGTATACTATGTATTAAAAAAATATGACCGCAATGATCATGACAATACAGATAGGTAACAAAATTAGATTATGTACTTTATTATCTTGAGTGACACTGTGATGGCCTTATATGGATTGATAATTCGTATTATTTCTTTTAAAAAAAACGAAAAATTGTGTTGGCGTTGTCATACGAAAAACTCAATGCCGGGGAGTGCCTTCCTAGTTAGTCGCTTCCACTTGGCCCGGTCTTTAGCATCATTAGTAAGATCACCAAAAAAAAAACTAAAATAGCCAAAGCGTACAATTTCAACATAAGTATTTTGTTATCACTTACCGGCGCTACAAAGGCCGCTGCGTCACCTCCCAAGTCCTTGTAATGATCGCGCACATCGAAGCCGAGCGAGAAGAAGATATTGTTCCAGATGAACATCTGCATCTTAGGCTCCTCGCCAGGGTTGATGGCCATCACGTTGCCGTCGACGACGGCCATCGCGCCGCGAGTCGCCGCCGCCACGAAGTCACTGTGCACCTGATCACAGAACCAGCATTTGTAACCCTCACTGAAAAAAGATCTTGAGAGGCCAATTGTTGGCACAGTAATTGCGTAGTACACAATTATAACTTTTTGTTTAATATTTTTTATCTCTTTTTACTTTGTTGTGGCTTTGTAATTATCGTTCCAATAATAAACTTCCTTCTTTTTCTTTTTTATAGTTTTGCCCAAATGGTCAAAATTGTCGTAAGCATACATAAAGACAAACAAAAATGTCTGTATGTATTTGTGTGGCATGGTAACGGCTAAATCAATCGACCGACCTAAATGCGGTTTTATTAAGCAATACGTACTTTGATGCGTAGAGGTTTTTTAAAAGTTAGTTACAGTACATTGTCAACACAAAACAGGTATTAATTAAACTTGGATCCGCATAATATAATGGTAGGGGGTACCTAAAATTTATTTGTAACCCACTGGATAGCGACCACTATACACTGGTAAAGATCCCGCCATACATAGGGCTCGTTGCTTCCAGTCGTGTTCCGAAATCATCAATCCATCAATGTATATCCAGTAATTTCAAGCCGGCATAATTTTGCCAACCGTCGAGATACACAATGTCTCAATGTAAGTACAAAAATGAATACCTTGAAAATAGCTCGTTCACGCAACAGCCGCTCAGGTAGTGTGGAGCGCGGTAATTCACGAGTGGTCTGCAACTCTTCGTTCCAATCACGGGTCTGACCGGGGATGTGCTCTTCGTAGCCCAACTTTGACGAGAAAGCTGAACAAATTAAATTGATCTCATATGTGCATATTCATTTAATATCAAAATGTTCTTAAGTATAACAAACACACCCAACAGTCACACACATAGTTCTGACTGATCCCACACTAGGTTAACCTATAGTGTGGGTATCAAAAACTACGAGGGACTTACGGTCTCATATTTGTGGATCACACAAACATTTGTCTCGGACCCACGGCTTCTCGCTTCGCGGCCCGTTGCTTGCCCACATTCAGTAGAAGCCCGTGCCCAGCAGTGTGACGTAAATAATACAGGGCTTGCATTATGTATTAATACTATTAAAAATTGCCGTCAAACCTACGCTAACTTCGCCCGTCAATGGGGAATGCGTAAAACTAGTTTTTAATCAAATTTCATAAAAATATTTAATTAGTTTATTGTATTCTTCCTTGATCTGGCATTATCCCCAGTTATTGCCATTTTCCTACATAAAACGTTTTTACTTCGCCCTGTCTTCAGCATCACCTGTAGTGCTTTTTGGGCCATCCGCGGAATCGTACCGCTTTAATTAATATATCGTACCTTGAAAACAAAACTGACACTAAACGCAAAATGTGTTTATTGGAGATTAAGTTTAAATGTTTCATAAAATAGCGTTCATAATTAAATATCGTCAATTTTCGTTTAGTGACGGTTTTGTTTTCATTATATAACACAAATAATTGACATGAATAATGAAACATACAACACATTGAAAATACAACTAGTTAAAAAACTGCGTTAACAACTTAGTTGTTATCTGAAATGTAAATTTTGAGATGAATACTTTATAATACTTCACACAGACAAACTTAATCCTAAGTCATAATGTGCAAGATAATCGTTTAAAAGTGTAAATATTCCGTGACTTGAAACGTTTAAACAACCCTGAACGTAATCTGTACTTAATTATAAGTTAAATTCAATCTTCCTTTTATCGGCTCATTACACAATTATATTGCAATCAGACGAAATCCTTTTTAGTTATACATATACTTAGTTACTGATCAATAAAAATAAAAGCAATTCAATAATAGAACTTGAAAACCAAACCTTGAACCGGTTTTATATAACCCGCAATGTTTATAGTCTCCGAAAGACGTCGAGTATAATAAGTAAATGCAAAAGTAACTATGTCTGTGTCTCTCTGTATATAACCTATTCACTGCTAAACTGGCCTACTATTATATTAGCATAAGTACATTTTTTCCTGAGCGACTGACCAGGCTTGTAAATTTGCAACAAATGAGTAATAATACATAATAATATAATCGTAGTCGTCTAACTCACTTGTTGCATATTCGTAAATCGTACCAATTCGTAAATAAACGACGATTCCCGAATCCTAGACTTTATTCGTAGTAGGTTCAAATGCTACGTGAATGATGCTATGAATAAATAAAAATGATTATTTCGATAATTAAATACTTACTATCTTCAGCGCGTATGGCATCAATAGTGTGATCGAGCATAGGAGACGCCCACTGGTACACCTGGTACGGTGTGGCAACCCTTTCGAAGGGATGTTTCTGCATGCGCCGCTTCTGCACTAGCGCGAAGTTACGCTTGAACGCCGGCGACACAATGCTTAGCAACTCGATCAACGAGTGGCAGAGTAAGGACGGGTTTGCGGGACGAGGGTTAAACAATTCTTCATTTGATCTGGAATTAATTTTTGTTTAAGATTTTAATTAGTTTACAAGTATTAAATTTTTTCCATCGTAATTTCTTCAGCAAAACAGTATCTACTATTTTTTTCTCATGCAAATATTTATTGAGAACAAATTCCAGGAATTTACATCACAAACAACCAAACAACAGAACACAAATGTTACTTGATCAATTATTTCCAGAAATCCAATCCGAAACTAATTGTTTCAGTCACAGTTTCTCTGACACAACTGGCAACTAGTGCGTCAATTGTTTTGCCAATTGAAAAGCATACCACCCATTTCATTATTCAACAAGTTTTAATAGTACAAGATCCCGGGGAACATTGACCTTCACCCATCTGTTTACCGGATCAAAATAACATTTTATGGTATAAAATGTGTTGCTGAACACATACCAATAGGGTTGCCTAAAAAAATATGGTCAAGGATATGATTAATGAACATTTAAATATTTTTTTTTTAATTATTTCCCTGACTTGCTTACCAAAAAAATTTAAGCTTCAATGAAAAGTGTACAATGTTTACGATCTGCAAAAAATAGATTGCCTACTTTTTTCTGGCTACTACTACCTGGTTGCCGTGTGCAAACAGGTAACTAAAAAGTTGTAATTGCGCTCATCTAGCTCCTAGCTTTTGCAGGTAGTATACATTGTAGGTTTTCATTGAAGGTTCATTTATTTGGTGAGCAAGTCAGTGAAATTATATCTTCTTTTTTTTTTTATATTCGCTAAACCTATCCTTGACCATATTTTTTTAGGCAACCCTATTTGTATGTGTTCAGCAACACCTTTTATACCCTAAAATATTATTTTCATCCGGTAAACAGATGGGTGAAGGTCAATGTTCCGCGGGATCTTAGACCATAACAACTAAAAAACATTCAACATACATATACAACGTAATAATATATTATAATAGTAAGATGATATTACTGGTTGAGGTAAAATCCTCTTGGGCACGCTGTGATATGAAAATGGCGATCTTCAAGAGTAACGACATGCAGATATAGAAGATCGCCGCACATCTTGCGCGGCCCGGGCGGCGGGTTCCAGCCGGACGTGGTCAGCACCTGGCAATTCATACACAGATTACCTCCAAACATAATACTTAGAACGTCACGCACAGCACGTCTATACACTGACTATTTCTTGTCCATCCTTGAAAAAGCCAATATTGTCTTATTCCGGTCCCTGCATCTCTGATTGTCATGGAGTTTTGGTGCAATCGAATCTTTGGACCATTCACAATACGGTATTTGTTGGAGGTAATCTTTGTGTTTATTATGCACGCGAGCTGACAACTCATTCGTATTCGTTTTTTATCGACCAGTAGGTATAAAAACACGGCATTGAGTTTTGCTCGCTATTTTAAATGAAACCTTAAATTTATATTCATTCTACACCATAATAAAAGCGATTAGCAGGCAAAGGAATTTGAATAGGAGTCTAACCGTTAAAAATAATTATCTCGGACTCTAAAATAAATTTGAAAAACGGTAAGGATTATAAATTAGTTGAAGTTACAAATATAATTAAATAGAAAAAAAAAAACACAGCAAAAGTAAGTATGAGCAGTCAACTGTAAAAAGACATTTAAAATTAAATTAATTCTTCTCAAGATAATGAGTAAACAGAACCCAAAAGAGAAAGCTTGGTTTTATCAGTAAGTTAGTTATTGTTTTTTTTTTGCTATTCGAAATAACACACAGTTTTTATGATTGCTGTGAGCGAACTTATCAATCCTAATGGCAGTTATCTCTTAACAATTCTATTACCACTAGAATTATATTTGTTATTTAAATATTACAAGGAATTTTTCAATTCTGGGAGACGCAATCTAAAAGTACGAAGAATAGCAAAATAAGAGTCTCGGGCCCTGCTATTATTTGCCAAAAAGATTATGAATGATCCTATAATAAATATAGACTTAAAACACAAGCAATATTTACAAAATCATTCAAATTAGCAATAAACTGTAAACTTCATTGTATTCTTAAAAACATTAATTCTGAAGTACCAATTTTTAAACGCAGTATTTTCTGTATTATTTGTTGTGTACATTGTGCTAACGACTGAATTTGGTTATAAGGTGATACTAAACTACGTTATTCATAATTGTTTTACCTTGAGACATTGTGGGGCTTTGTTCTCTTTTGTAAGGCCTGGATGGAGCGGCAGCAAAGGTCGCTCCGTACTTCCTGGCATTATGTAATCTGGTGGCGTACAGTCCACACTTTCTGGGCGAGACTTCTTTTTTTCTGTTGACATGTATATTTTAATATTAGTTTATTTTTTAAAGACTATAAAACTTGCCAGCAGGTATTACACTTATACAATTCAGGTGGAAGTCAGTTTTAATATTTTATGCATCTACTTTATGCATCTACCTTATTGGAAAAACACAACTTTCAATCAGGAGAGTGAAGCTGGAACATATTCTTCACAGAAATATTTATTTATTTATATTTCATAGTATTTGAACATTTCTGACCTAATATATCCCCTTGTGTGATGATGTTAAGGAAAGCAAGTGAGCTGCATTCCTGGCCGGCGTAAGCATCGGTGTAATCTATGGACTTCAGAAGATCTCTTACGTGCCGAACATGGATTCGAGCCTCACGCATAGTATAAGGCTCTTCTACAACCTGTAAAATGTATACCAAAAAAAATATAATATTAGAAGAAGTTCAACATTTCGGCATTTAATTTATTTAAATTAATTAAAATTTATTTCGCGGGCGAAACAAATCTCATTGACTTATGACGATGATGATGAAGCTAAAGTTATACTTGCCTTAATTATAGACCCCTCCTTTAAACCCTCAATATTCTTCAACTCTGCAAAATTATCCAACGTAACGCCGTCCAGTTGCAAAGAGAAACAAGTTCTGTGACACGTGTCCTCCCGGTCCATCAAAACTTGGTGTATTTCTTGGACGAGCTCCATACTTGAAACTTGAATGTCTAAAGGTTCGGCACCTGGGCTAACAATTTTTACTGTGAAACCCATATCTTGAATGAAAACGACTTCAGCATCTCTCTTTTTCTCGTCGCCATCTTCACTCGGGGAGGATTCCCGCTCACCATCACCATTAACCACTTTAGTATCACCATTAACTTTGTCTGAAGCTTCATCATTATTTACAATTGCTTCGTTGTCTTTTTTGCTTTCTTGATTTTTATTTTTATCGGAATCGTTTTGCTTGTCCAAATCGCTGTTCTTTTCGGATGCTTTAGTTTTTTTATTGTCTTTCTTTTTATCAGAAGTCTGTTTTTCTGCAGACTTAATTGGACATACATTAGGAACGACAGCTTCGTGTCCTTCATCAGACTTACTCGATTTTGTGTCATCGCAATCACTATTAATTCCATTAGTAACTACTTTAGTAATATCACTACTGCTAATATCACAATCTAAATCTTGTTTTGAATCACCGTTAACTACAGCGTCACGCGATTTTTCTGTGCCATTTAAGATTTGTTCTTTGGTATCTAACTTATCTTTTTTAATATCATTAGGGTTTGTTATTGTTTCTTCTCCAGCTTTAGTTGTGGTGGTAATCTTTGTTTGTGATAACTTTTCGCCATTAGTTCTGGCTTTTTGGGTTTCTGTAAATATAAATATTCAATTAAGTATATTAATCAAGATTAAAAATGTAACACGTAGAAAAAAAATAGGGCACTATGCATTTGGTATAAGAGAACACAATTCAGTAAACTACCTTTACTGAGCTTGAACTAAAAGCGAACTACACATAATTGATGATAGGCACTGAGAAAGCACCTGTATTTAATGGGAAAGGTGCAGGCGTGATGCTAGACTGCGGTGAGGCCGGTTTGCGAGCTGCAGCAGCGTAAGAAACGCGCGGCATAGCAGCGCTACCACCACCACCCTCGTCGTCGGCTCGTCCATTTGGAGTGCTCGTGTGACCATTACTAACAGCTACAGTTTTTGATTCGGCATCTTTCTTCATTTTCGCTGATTGTTTACTTTGTTTATCAGCTGAAGCAAAAAGACACGTGGGTAGTTATAACGACGGTACCCCACCATACAAAAAAAAGTTTTATCGAAAAAACTTTGCGTATTCCGCAAAACACATTCCGTTCGAAGAACCTAACGAGTAATTATAAAACGACCCAGTAACAGTGTATACCGCGTTCGTTTATAAGGAAAATAGGCATCGTAGCCGGTTTTTAGGCTAGCCGCACCTTTTCCATGTCAGAGACAGGGCGTGTGCGCAGGCAGCGCATGTCTCGTCCCGTGACTGGCAAACACGTGGTTCTTTCTGGCGCGGCGCCAACTATCTCCAGCGTCGAGTCAATAATAGAGCACAACGGGATGCCGCCAACAATAGACGCCGCGCCGCGCCGTCGACGTTGCTGCGCTCTTACCAGAAAACGACTACTTGTTTCTAAACACTATCGTTTCTTACTTTAATTAATTCAAAATATATTTTCATAGTCTGATACTCGGCTGACCTTAATTAACGGTGTGTTGCAAATTATTTAATTCAACAACAAAATCTAACACTATCTAGTGTAGATATTATTATTTTATATTTCTCCAATAGTGCCCAACACTTGTACATGTACAACTAAACTCAGTGTTATAAACATTAACAGACCAAGGTGCCTCGGTATTAATTAAAAACATCCTGATTAAGTCGGTACGTACTAGGTACCTATACTTATATGCGCGACACAGAACATTCATCACATGAAATGAGATTGTTCGTAAAATGCAATTTGACCTACATTAAATTATTCATGGCACAATTAACGATTGATAACACCAATGTAATCTATTCAAAGCATTGATAAACTTAAGTAAAGTTTGTGACGAAACCTTACAAACTTACAACTTGTTTGTTGATAAAGGTATAATTGTGTTAACAATTACCAAAATTTGAGGGTTTTTTTCAGGAATTCATTTATATAGGTAAGCCCAATAAATCAAAGTTACTGCAGCCAGAGAAGATAGTCCTTATCGTCAAAATGTTTGAACTTATCTTCCTTAGGTTTACCAAACAAGATAACAAAAAGGGGCCGGGCGCCTAGCCTGTTACGATAGATAAAAAGTATCGAAATTCTGATTATCTGCCGTTGACATATTTTTCTTTTCCGTCCGCTGTGAATAGGAGAAATCAACGCCAAAGAAATAACTGCGGGGTAACACTTTAAACGACACTTCAATTCATATATAGATCAAATCTTTATACATAAAATAATAATTAGCGACTTTGTAATCATGTTACTTATGCCTTGGTGTGTTTAAAAGTATTCTAGTATCTCTTTTATATTTCCCTGAATCTTATTATATTAGTGTATATTTTACTAAAATGTTATATAAAACATCAAATGTAATGTAAACAAAAATAGTGTGTTGATAGTTTGGCGTCATGATACATAGGTAATCGGAAACATTGAATTCAAACTCAGATAAATATACAACGTGCCTGGTGCCTACCGTTCGTACCCGACGGCAATTGAATCGATCAATGAATTATGCAAACAGAAACAAGCTTGCGGCGCCTGCGACAATCACTGAATATTTTAACCTTTAGCTCACAGATTATTGTACGGTCTTATTCCTTGACCTTAGCTTTCTTTGTACATGTACTTTCCGTTAGGTTACACATTAGTAAGTATATTTCAGATCACTTATTTAGCCCATTAGCATGGTAACAGCATGTTTTAAAAATAAGTATCGCAGCAAATTTTGAGCGTTTAATTTTTTGACACTGAAAAACCATCGTGTCACATGTCGGTCATTTAAATCATTTGAGTTAAAGTTCAGTAACTCGAACTCAATAATAAGTTTGTAACAAGGTTTTGCTTCCCTACAATATGTGCACTAAATATAATAATAAGAACACAACATAACTTTTTAACATATAAGTTGGTTTGAATCTACAAACATATCGAACGTGTTCCGTGACGTTCCACATAACAAGTAAGTAGTAGATATTATGTGGCAATCAATAATACTACAATTCATGAATATTTACGGAGTTGCGCTGAACCTTATTGATAAAATAGTATTTTACTGCGACACAAGGCATATTTGAAAGGCATTAGCGTTCGCAGGGTTTCTTTACTTGACCCAAACCAGTTGTCTGTGCCCAAACCGTACGCTCTATTACCGCGACGTGATATTTCCGACTATTCTAATTTAGAACAGTTTAACTAGAACATTTGTAAGTAAGTCGGCACCGGTTTTGAGATAATAGATATATTTTGTAGTTGGATTAGCCAGGTACAATCTGCTTAGTATGGTACTGCCATCGACTGGATCATAAATCTTAGATGAGCATTTTTTTTCGATTTTTTTAGATTCATAATAACCAAGTACAGTTTAATTCGTTTGAGAACTAGATACCACAATATAAGATGTAGGTACTGGTTAAGTCAAAGAAATCAATCAAGTCAATTGGAAACAATTGGTTCTCTTATTTGTTTGTGCTAAATCTATAGGTGTACTAGAAATTAGTTACAAATTAAGGTATTGAATATGTATCTACAATAAGTATATGTGAAGGTAATCAATTTAGTGTCTAAGCGATATTCCAGAATAATAGAATTATCTCTTTTATGTGTGGGACTCAAGACAGGCAATAAATAAAAGACTCATTCAGATGTTTTGAAACTACATAGTTCACGCTCTCGCGCCATGGACAGTTTAAGACATCCATTCATATGTATCTTTTTTATGTTTATCTTCCTTAATTTATGTTTAAATATCTAGTGCCATACCTAATAATATATGGAAAAAAAAATAAAAAAAATACAGAAATTAATATTAATAAGTCCAATTTACTCAAATCTTTGTCATTTATCGACGGACTTGATATTATTATTTGTTTTCAGCTATACAGGGTTATTTTTAAAACACCAGCAACCTCGCAGGGGTAGATTCCTAAGGTCATAAGCTACTACTTTTGTTCTACGACTTTTGATAATTTGTTAGATTTTATTTTCATACAAAAATAAGTATTCATTTAATTTCCGTCTTGAACGTTACAACGCGCATCGCAGATTACGTAAACAAATACGCGAAGCGTGGGGAACCGGGCTAGCTCCTTTGAAGGTCAACGCCCGAGCAGCTGAGCGGCGCGTTTGATGTCGCGCGCGCACGCCGCGCCGCGCCGCACTCTACGAAGAAAAACACGACACAACAAAAACTTGTAAAATCATTTTTTTTAAAATATATTGAGTTATATCCAAACTCGTAGAACAAAAGTTGTTCCGTATGGGGTCAGCTATCTGGTCCTGCGAGGTTGCTGGTGTTTTAAAATTAACCCTGTATAAAATAGTTTGAAATCTTTTTTAATGTAATCATAAATTACTCAAAACAATCGATATGTATAGTGAACGGGACATGTGTGACTATATAGGTCACATCATCAATCAAATGTTCAAAATTGTGAAATCACACGAAACTTTTTTAATAACACGTAGATATACATTAATAAGTCAGGATCTTAAGGTAGTGCACTGGGTTTACGATTCAAATTATATTGATGTTCAGTATAACACATACTTTCCTAATGTTAAAAAATTTGAAACCGTTACCGAAGCAAGATCTAAGTACACAGTTACTGAAATATATACAAATTGTGCAGTCACGACATTGCGTCGCGTCGTAATAATTCCCAAACTTGACACGGATTCTCGATGGAAGAGTGACGGCCGGAACTAATAGATGTACCATATCTATAGGTGTTATATATATTTAAATAATAGTACAGTATCTAACTTCACATTGTCATTGCAATTGTTATGATAGTTGCCTCGATAATTTTGATTACTATTTCAATAATTGACATCTTTCATTAATAAAGTAATCTTTTAAATCTGCTCAAAAATAAGTTAGTTGAATGCCATTCAAAATTGTTAGGAAGGTAGGTAAGAAGAGGCATTAAAATTTGTAAAATGACAGAGAAGGGATGAAAATAAACATGACATCACTGCATATACCACTGCAATAGTAAGGACCATTGGGCGAACGAGGAAGATATAAGAAGTACGCGTAGAAGAAAAACGGTCCTATTATAAATAGTAGTGCTTGACAAATGCAATCAATAGCATTACATTTTACTCATATGGGTACATACGAAGGAAAATACATATGGAGTCTTTTTTGGGGTCGATATCTGACGTGTAATTCTTCTTATCATTCATACAGAAATCACACCGTACATAACGTTATCGACACATTTGTAAATGTGCTTATCGTTGATCAATCAAATACCTGTATCTAAAAGCATCTTTCTCATTCCGTGCAATGCGTATTTTATCTACTGAATGTATGTATATGTTATCGGCAATCTGTATAATCCAGTATTCTATAGAATGGCTAAAACAGTCAGACAATGTTTAAAATATAATTTATATCACTCTTTGGTTAGGCAATTTATACAATACAAAATGTAGAGGCGAGACCGTGTTTAATAGATAAAAAGCACTTCAGGCTCAGTATTGTGAATCTTTCTTATAGCAATATCATTTGTTATGGTGTTATGTGTACGTTACGTTACGTGTACGGTGGTCGCTATCCAGTCGGGTACAATAATATCAGGTCTCCTGAGTCCTGACATCTCCCCTACGTAGTGTTACCAAACATCAGGAAATATCCTGACATGTCGGGTTTTTTTAGAAATCTGCCAGGATTACGGTCGGACTTTGATAATGGAAAGATTTTTGAATAATGAACACTTGTAATGAGTTTTTGTTTTTATGTTTTTGAATTAACGAGACGATCAGGTTGCTCGTCTGAGCTTAAGGGGGGAAACCACATTAGGAGGTTCAAAAAATTTAGTTTTTTTTATTGCATGTATCGTTAGCTTAACTATCCAAGAATACGCTGTCAAAATTTCAAAGCAAAATTAGCATTCGTTTGGATTTTATGAGCATAGAACCGAGTGCACATCGGGTACAGAATACAGACTCTAGCGCAGATAGGGCGGAACACTACCTCTGGTCGTCTTGACCGGTTTAACCTCACAGTCGCTTTCATTACTAACGTCCAGAAGAGAATGGGGACGACTCCGAAACATTCGAAAAACTAAAAAGCTTGGTGGAAAAGGCAAACTTACAGAGTCATTAGTGAAAAAGCTCAGCACTTATTACGGACTAGCGATTCATATAACATATAGATAGTATACAAGACATGAAATAAGCAATTATGGCGACATACTATCATAATATGATTTCCACGAATGAAAATCCTCGACACGAGTATTGCCCAGAGGGAGAAGACAACTGGTTCGAGTGGCAGAAACGAACAGCTCTTGGAGTAAAACATGAACCGCACCGTACTCCATTTCTCCGCGACGTACAGAAGGAAATTCTTTCAATATATGAAGATTATCAATGATGGCATGGCATAGATGTTTAGGTGGCCAAACACAAAATGTGACTGAAAGTTTTAATTCCACTATTTGGCGATTAGCTCCTAAACATTTGCACTCCGGGCAATTGAAATGAATTTAATTGAATTGCGCTCGTTGGATTGGCATCGTATTTAGCGCGGGCTTATTCAATGAAGGAAATTCATCCCTTCTGATGGTCATGAACGAGGTAGGAATTGTAGTAGGCACGCAAAGCTTCAATTATGCCGAACAAATTGATAACCAGCGCGTCAGCCGGCAGAATCGCCATGGTTCATTGGAGTCGACGGACGGTCGGAATGCTCGGAAAGCACTCCTGTAAGCGCAAAAAGAAGCCTATGAGGAGGAAGAAGGATTACTATATGTTGCTGGTATTACAGATTAATCGGTAAGCATTTGACGTTTTTGGTAACTGCCTTGAGTTTTTAGTTATCGAGAATTTATTTTTCAAACGCGTTTATCTCGAAATGACTTTTTTCACATTTGCGTGCAGTCTCACTCAAAAAGTATAGATCCGATCATTATGAAAATTGAAAGTATGATTGTTTATAAAATTACGAATTATATGAACCTACTTGTGAGATGATGTCATGATTTTAAGGGCAATTTTTTTTGCATAATTAGTGAAAAAAAGTCGTGAAAATCTAAATAAATTGTTCCAACGCCTGCAATTTTTTTAATTTTCATTATTTTCACCTGCATTGAGGTTCATATTCTTAGAAAATAAGTTATTAATGTAAAATCAAAACCTTTTTGATTTCAGATGAAAATCGGAATGGCTACACTGCACGCAATTGGAGTACTATACTCACAACCTTCCGCGGTCATCACAGCGTAACTTTGTTATTCTTGACTGAAATTATTTAAAAAAAATCACAAATACGGTTCGAAATATGAATGAAATAATGTATAAATTTGATTAAATTCTAATTATTTTTTCCCACCCAAAAAAAATCTCAAAAACTCCGTGTAAAACAGCCTCCTAATGTGGTTTCCCCCCTTAAGCGAGCCTGCCTGGCCATAAACAGAAGCTACGAACTTTGAATTACAAAACACTGCATGGCACTGGACTGCGCTCGTCACCTCGAGACATAAGATGTTAAGTCTCATAATGTCCCGGAACTTAACAGGCTTCAAATCCTAAAAACTAAAACACAATAGTGTTTACACAATGCTGTTTGGCGGTAGAAATAAACAAAGCGGTGGTACGAAACCAGACAGCCTCTTACATATGAGGGATCTACCAAAATTTGACGAAACTATTTTATTCTCTGGGCTTTTTTTGATTATAATAAAAGCTATAATTACAATACATGTAACAGAAAAGCGCGTGCTTGTGGCAAAAGTTAGGATTTTTTTAGAAGTCAGGCTATTTGTCAGGACTTATAATTTTCTGTAGTCTGGTAGCCCTAATTGCTTTTTAGTTACCTTCCAAATCAAATTAACCATGTCATTCTGGTGGTGAAAATATTTTATCAAAATGTTGCTAATGTAATATTATACCAGAAATGAAAGGTATTATAAAGTTAGTACATTCTAGCAAGTAATTTTTTTTTTAAATGTGAGGTCAATGAACACGCAGATGGCGGTTCTACGTCAAGACGCTTTGCGAGTGATGGATGGGTATTTTTCTTGATTACAAACTGCTTAACATAACATACACATGTACCATTTGTGTCACAATAAAATCACTCGGCACTCAACGGCCCTAATTTTGCACAAAAAATACTGGATGTAAAGAAAACGCTTCCGAAAACTGAGACAGATGGTAGTGCTGGTGATTGTGGATACAAAACCACTAATAAATCTGCTTATTTTTTACAGCTACGCGCACGCGCCGTTAAGACGAGATGTTATTACATTTTCAAGCACATTAGACAATATGATTCACATAGGAACTGCGAGTTACCGGTGCGAATTTTAGAGGTTTTTCTAAGATTTAACATCAATAAATGTATTATTTACCCGGTTATTACATTAGTACATTATAGGTTAATTGCTATTTGTATATCAAGTTTTGGAAAAAAATGTAGAAAATCATGTATAATCATAATTATGATGTCACAAAATTTCGAAAATACAAAATTTCGGCGGCAAAGTTCATTTATGATTTTTTTACTAGCAGTACTTATTTTCTCTATTTAAAATATATATTAATTTAACAATATGGAATAAAATATCCGTTCCATTTATACATCCCAACACAATACTGCGTGAAAAATAAAAACAATTTGTTTATTTCGTGATTTCTTTAGAATAAACTTAATGGTGTCCCTTGACCCCGAGTCAGCAGCAGCATTTTTAGCAGTTGTTTTAATAGTAATTTTGACAATATTTTTTTAGTGTAATTTTTGTGTTTTTATTTTATAAAATCTCAAATTAGAAATAAAATCTTGATCCCTGTGCATGCTGGGATGAGAGGTTTTAATGTCTGTAATTATGAGTGGTAGAGCCACGCTGTAGACAGTTTTGTCTACAGCATGAATGGGCTGGCTCGACCGGGTCATTACCACTGTCTCACAGAAAACCGACGTAAAGTAGCGGCTTGCTGCTGCGTTTCGTATGGTGAGTGAGATATCCAGAAGCCCAAATACTCTCCCCTTCCCTAATTATACCTTTCCTTTAAGGTCGGCAACGCGCCCATGATTCTTCTAGTATTGTGGGCGTACATGGGTGGTGGAGATCACTTACGATCAGGTGACCCACTTGCTCGTTGCCGGCCTATATCATAAAAAAAAAACCAGCACTACCACCTGCCTTAGTTTGCGGAAGCGATTCCTTTACACCCTTTATGAATATTTTGTGATCCTAATAATATTATGAATGTGCAAGTTTGGATGTTCATGAGTTTGAGAAGAGATGGTTGTTAATAAATCACTCTATAACAACTGAATGCATTTGGATGTCTGACACATAAGTAGTCTCAGGGAGACCATTTGTATAGGCTATTTATCCTCATAGTATGTTCTTGTGGGATAAATGTAATGATTTTTTTTACAATGGAAAAGGCCTCCATGCAGCTGAGAGTAAGTAGCTTCTAACAGACCAAAGGCTTTTACAACTGTCAATCTTAGTATGTTCTGTGTAAAAATAATACTTTTTTGTAACAGCTACAAACAATTGGAAACTGGGACAGAAAGCTGACATAGGTTTGATTAACACTTCAAAGAATTCAAAGTCAATGGAGTGGTGGACTAAGGCCTAATCCATGGCATTAGTAGAGAAGATCCATTACCATCAGTGGAACAGTAAGCATATATCTTACAAGGATATACAGGGCTGATATTATTACTATGACATATATTTTACTTTAATATATACCTATATAAAAGTTTTAAAATAAATACAATGACAAAACTGAATAGAGATACCTAATAAGAATAATGGAGCTCATATTATTGACTATTTTATTGATAGTTAGAGTATAGTTTTTATTAATAGCCAAAATGACGAAATGAGCATTCTTTTGCCTGATGGTGGAACACAACTTTGAATTACAAAGCACTGTACTGCATTTGCCACTCCGAGACGTAAATGGTTAAGTCCCATAGTGCCCAGTAATTTCACTGGCTTCAATTTCCTACAAACTGAAACACAACAATGCTTAGACACTGCTGCTGCTATGGCAGAAATAAACAAAGCAGTAGTACATTTAATAATTTTGTACCAGACTGGATAGTAACTACAGTACACATGGTGAAAATCCTGCCATAGTAGCTTGTTCAGTAGGGTCATGTTCTGGGATTAATCAGTGTTTATTTAGTAACTTGAGTCTGGCATAATTCTGCCAACCATCAATGGACACAATGTCTCCTGATGATTGACATTGTATTTAGACTGCACTATACTTAACATCAGGTCCAGTATAGACACTTGTCATGCCAGGTTAAAAAGTCTTACATTCGAGGGGCCTAACACCTTGATTATACATCAGGTTTTATGAATTATTTTTTTTTTTTTTTTTTTTTTTTATGGCATAGGCCGGCAAACGAGCAAGTGGGTCACCTGATGGTAAGTGATCTCCACTGCCCATGTACGTCCATCACCAGAAGAATCATGGGCGCGTTGCCGACCATAAAGGAAAGGGATAATTAGGGATAGGGAAGGAGAGGGGATTTGGGCTTCCGGATATCTCACTCACCGTACGAAACGCAGCAGCAAGCCGCTACTTTACGTCGATTTTCTGTGAGACAGTGGTAATGACCCGGGCGAGCCAGCCCATTCATGCTGTAGACAAAACTGTCTACAGCGTGGCTCTACCACTCATGTCAATCATTAGTTGACATCATATTTTGCATATGTTGAAAACTGATGCTTGTCTAATAATTCCTATAGAATATAATTAATCACTAGCATAAAATATGAAATGTTTATGTTTATTCAGCCTAGAAAGATAGCTATCTGACGAGATTCATTAGATCAACAAAATAAATATTTTACCATATAAAATAAACCAACTTGTGAATAATCATATAGGGGTATATAATTCAGATATTCTAGATAATATGTTATATATCTAAAATATCTGTTTATATGTATAACATCAATACACATTATCATATGTTTTCAACCTTTGATCTCTTTATGGAACCATTTTATCTGCTACATTTTTGATACTGCTAACTAAATTCTTAAAAACTTAAATGCATTATATTTATAAATATTTTAGTTTATATAAAAATGACTTTATTTTAATCACAGTATGTATTACCATATATTAAATAATCTCAATAATAATCTGATTAAAAGGAATAATTCACAACATATTTAGTCCCAATGGACATGACATAGCATGATAACCCTTACTCAATAAGCTTTTAAAAGCAATTGATGAAGTAGTTATTATAACTGGTCTACACAACAACAGTTTCATCCACATTTATTATAGCAAAAAAAATTAACTACACAAATAATGTCAATGATCCAAGAATTCAATATCTTTTTGAACAAGGAAATTAATACCTATTAAATTATTATACATTTTGGATAACATTTTATTTAATTTTTAAAGCCAGTACAGTCAATCGGGGTAACTTTGATTAACAATGGTAACTTTGACAGTCAAATCGCCAACTACTTTTTAATTTTTACGTTAACAACGTTAAGTGCAATAACATTGAATTTATGCAATGTGTGTACACAACAAACTTCGTAAATGAACTCTTCGAAAAAAAACGAAGCTCTTAAACGAAGTTAATGTCAAAATCTTTCGAAAAGTTACTGCGCTCAATTGTTGTATTTTTTTAGTGGAAAACTTTCAGATAACTCGTCAATCGAGCTGCTATCTTTAAATAAAGATAAAACTACAACTTTATGGTTTTATTGGCTTAACTATGACTCCATTGCATCTGAAATTTGTTATAAATATAAAACAATGCTACCCTGAAGCCATAAAATGTTTAAAATGTATGATTCCTGTGATAATTAACATCTGTATCAAAGTTACCCATATAGGGGTTGTAACTTTGACACACAACAAAATTGCAAGTTTTTAATATAATTTACTATTTTTATAGGCCATAAATAATTTGAGAGTATGAAAACCAACCTGAGAGCACTCATTATGCTAACTCTTTTGTCTCATATTTACCATGAGTAAAAATTAGCTATAAAATATAGTTTTGATCTGTCAAAGTTACCCTGATTGACTGTAGTCCTCAAGCACATATTATTAAATACAGTAGCACGGGTTTATATCATATTGAGCATATATTTAACAGTGTCTTATGATAAGAGTTTTTCAGAAGTGTTTACACATGAATTACAATACATACTAGTTTGAATCAAGTAAAACAATATAACAATGAAGGTTCCTGCATGTGCCAAGGAGACTAAATATGACAAACTTCTGTAGTTTCATAAATCATCTATCATTGTCATGACCTATATTGATGCATTATATGGTTAGGCTGTTAAATTTGTATAACATACATCATAAATTTATTAAGGTATAAAAACCAGGTATTTTTGAACTAAATTGAATCAATTAGGCATTCATTAAATGAATAAAAAATAAAAAGTACCTAGGTCTATACAAGTAAGAAGTAAATACTTTATTACTGAATGATTCTGTTTATCAAATGGGTAACATTTAAAGGTTGATTGATAGTTAATTCTTCACATGCTGTGTCTCATGTTTAAAGTGTTCTATTTCACTGACAAAGGCATGCACTTGGAATGCTCAAACAATTTAATGGTAGGAGCATGTAATAACATACAGCAGTTGTGTAATAATATATTTCACATTTCGAGTATTTTAATTATTCGGATCTCTTTCATGTCATGATCTATGTCTAAATATCTTTATTTTATGAATATGATTCTTGTATTAACATTGTACTCCATGAACTGCAACTGCATTATGGTGAAATAGAAAATTGAAATGGTCACATGATTATCTGAATTGTGGTCACATGACCTCATTGGACTCAGTACAACCAAAAAACAAATTTTACTACAAAAAAGAACAATAGCAGAGTACAGAAAAAATATTTTTTTACGTTACATAACTGAGGGCATGACCATTTAAACTTACCTTTGGTAACATTGTCGCCACTGCTTTTATCATTCACTGTAATGTTCGCTGGACATTTTTTCACTTTCTGGGAAGTATTTTTTGAGGAGCTATCATTCACTTCACTACCGAGAGCCATCACAACACGAGGAATCAATCCGGTTTAGATTGACCGCGACGACACGGTTCCACTCTCAGCTGAAAGGACACATGCGGTAAACATAAGGTTCAAATTCGACTGACACGAATACAAAGTGCAATAAAAACCACCAGAATGAAAGAATACCTTTAATCTTGAATATGTCTTCCGAACCCGAGGCTGTTTAATATTATCGGCTTATGATTTTTTATTCTGGTCAACTACACTGTGTTTGATTTAATATAAAGGAATATTTTCTAATACATTGCTGGGATTTTACACGGTCTCATGTCAGTAAAAGTTAATTATTAGAGGAATGTATATCAAAATTGTTTTTCATTAGTGTCGTCGATACAGAGACATCTAGTGGAGAATAGCTTAATTTGCTAATCAATGACATCCACATGACGTATAAATGCGTTCAAAATCTATTAAATATATAAGACAGTTAAATATTATTATTATTATAATATTATTATTTAGATATTTAGAGTAGATAAAACCTATTTTAAAATGATATGTGTACATGTTGCTGGTGGGAGGATACTTGTATCCGACCGGATAGCGACCACCGTACACTGGTGCTAAAACCCTGCCATAGTGGCCCACCTAGTGTGGGTTGCGTTCCAGGGTCAGCCAGTGTATATCCGGTTCTCCCCAGGGGGCTTGCCCCCTGATCCTAACCCTTTTCCCATCCCTTTTTCCTTCCCCTCCCCCTTGGTCCTTTGGCAGGCCGGCATGATCTTGCCGACCCACGATGGACACATTGTTTATCGTTGGTCGACACTATTCTTGGATTACGCTACACTTACCATCAGGTGTAGCGTAGTCCCTTTGCAGAGCCAGGATAAAAAAAATAACTTAAACTAATGTGGGTTAAAGTGAGAGCGGAGGAGCCTGCCTACTGCTACCGTATGCGTGAGAGTAACGTAACGCTTTACGGCGCCACTCTGTCTAGCTTCCCTTAACGCGTTACATTACGAAGTCCGGTCAACGCCCTGTCAATGCGTGTCAAAGTCGCGTCAAAGTCGCGTCAAAGTCGTGTCCATGTCGCGTCAAAGTCCCGTCGAAGTCGCGTCGAAGTCGCGTCAAAGTCGCGTCAAATTCGTGTCAAAGTCGTGTCAAAGTCCGGTCCAAGCCGACTGGTCACTGTGTGGCGCCACCTGGGACTTCGAAATTATCGATGTGCCAGGGAGGTCGGCTAACGCTGGCTGGTCGATGGGCCGCTCGCGTTACGGAACGTTTCGGTTCACCCTCCCATAAGAAGTTATCACTTCAAAAAAAAAAAAATAGATTTTATATATTATATAAACACTTCTCATTATGACTACTAAATATTGGAATGAAGTTCCTTACGGCAGGCTTGGAGGGGATAGGGATTTCGCTGCGTGACCGAACTGAAAAAAATGTGATAGTAAAACCGTAAGAAAAATGCGTGGAAAAAATGCGTGGAATAAAAGCGTTAAATGAGAAGTGCGCAGGCGCGACAGTCGCATAACCAGCCAGCGTTAGTTCCTTTTTTAAAATGAAATTCATTCAGCCAGTTATAGTTTAAGTATTTTTATATCTCCTTCGATTTTTAAAAGATTACGCTAGCTTGTTATTATTTATAATTATGTACATAAGTTGATAAAAAATGCTATACAATAGCTTTACCGCGGTAGTCTCCGAGTGCCACACGTCTTTTTTTTATTTCTATTTTTCTATTCTATTTCTATGTAATTTTATGTTGTCAAACAAAAATAAAGAGACATATTTTGTTATTTTAGTTGATAATTTGAATTTTTTGCAATTTGTGTCGATTCTACATTAGCCGAAGGAACTTCGTTCCTACCTGGTGTCCCACGACACACACCAATTTTTTATATTCTTTGAATGTGTATATATTTGTTGGGTAGGATAATCATATCCGCCTGGTAAAGGAGCCAGCACTGCACCGTAATCGTGCAGTGCTGGCAGTGATTGTGTGGATCGCGTATGTATGATGTGTACATGCGACCCCGGGATGGACGGTAGCATGGGTGGTAGGCCTCGTGCTGTCGTTGACGCCGAGGGCGTCCTTCGGTGCGCGGAGGCTTCTGAGCCCTCCCACAAGGAGACGGGCCGCCGCAAGGCGGCACCGCGCAGGGACGGTTCCGGTAGCAATCTTTGGCTTATACAAGGATACCCCGGGGCCGCCCCACATGCGCTGAAGAAGGTCAACGCGGGGTTTTTAGTTGGTATTTGTCGGCATAGGGTGTTATAGTGTAGCGACTCAGCCCAGCGGTCGCACGGATGTTTTCCATCTCTCCTGGGTGGCTCTACGCTGGGTCGTAAGGCTGGCAGAGCAGAGGTAACATAACCGTCCCGCCATTGCGGTAATGATAAATCGCTTTTCACCGCGACAGCAAAAAATGGGGTACATCATTGTAACCCTGTGCCTGCTTCGGTCATCCGCCTGTCCTATCGCAGGCCCCTCGATTTGCTTCTTCCCTCTTCGGACTGTGAAGAAGCATCATGGAAGAAGGCCAGCATGATTCTGGTGACCATCGATAAACTCATTGTTTGTTGGTGGTCGCTTATGTATAGCCTTGAGTTGTCTAAGTTAGGCAATAGATACTTGGCATATTTATCATAATTTACGTCCTCGAATCGCGTAATCTTGCATATGTGTCATCTGTATATGTAATTTTCAACCATTATACAATCATCAATGTCAATATTGGATAAACACATACGCGCAACAGTTTGCTCTCGCAGTTTGGCTAGTGTAGGATTGCGCCCAGTACATTAGAATATCTTGACTTAAGAATGATCACAGTTTCTATACCTAGTATAATATACTCTTTGGCTCATAATGTATCGGTTACAAAATAATAAAACATCAAGCTTTTGTCAAGCGCTTACATTAATGTGTGAACATTTTAAATAGTTTAATACTCTTTGGTGAACGCGGTGCTAACAAATTATTAAAGGTAATCAAGGTTATAAATTGCCAGCTGTTTAGAATGGAAGTAAATATTTTCTTCTTCTTCGTTCTTTTTACTTGACAAGCCTACAAGCCTAGTGGCTTGCTAGGCAAGCCGTTACTTTACGTCGGTTTAACATATCTATACGCAATGTGATATTGAGTCAAAGGCTGCGATAGTATAATATAAATGCTTCTGATACCTATTTTTGCTCATTTAATGTAGAATTGCATAAAATATAAGAGATTTGTTGAGTATTCCGTAGCTTTAAACATTTGGGAACCGTTGTCCTGTAGTACCTTCGTGATTTTAAATGTAAGATAAGCACTAGGCACTATGGTCGAAAGATTATAGCCTATTCTATAGGCGATAAAAAAAAACAAGAATGTTTGTCAATTATTTGTCTCTGTCAATTTTATAGCACAGCCCAATTCTCTTAGTAACATTTAATTCAATTTTATAACACACAGAACACTACGTGGGGTTATTTTCTCTTTGTGACACTATTAATTTGACGAGGATCAACACCATCTATCATATTTTTACAACTACTGTTTCCTTAAATAAATTAATAGTGGCGGCGGAAAATTATCCTAAGGTATAACAACATATATTTTTAGTGTATACTTTTCAACTCCGTCAAAAAAGTTAAATGCTCTACTCAAATTACAGAAAATGCTAGATGGGTGGTACTGCCGCTCTATAGCAAACATGCAGGCAAACGAAGCAGCTAATGTAAGCAGCAACGCGCCTTCTGAACCGCCAGGAACTCACGACTCCCAGAAAGACTATTCTAGTGACAGTAGCAGCGAACCGGAACCAGAACCCAACTACAGGCTACAATACTTATCGTTAAAGAAAAAACTTAAATTTCTCATTTATGTAAGTTAAGTATAAGTAGCACTATGTGTTATAATTTAATAAGCCTTGGCAATAGTTTGAGAGTAAAAACTGCTTTAATAATATATTTCTCTCTGTGATCGTAATCTTGCCACTCAGTGAAAATGAATACATTATTTTCTTACAATAAAGCAAACCTAAACAAAACACAAAATGTGTAAACACAAAATCCGAAATCTCAAAAAATGCTAATTATAATATAGAGACTTTAAAGATAATTTGAGGTATATATGAAGGTTAGGTTGAACTGTGAAATTAATCAAAATATGATGAATATGTTAATACTAAGTATGTATATACATTAAAAGTGTTTGCTATATACTTTAATTTTTGTTTAGGTTAAAAAATCATTATTCAAGCACTGATGTAAACACTGTTGTGTCTATTTCTATCAACTGTATAAATCACTAGCTTTTGCTCGCGGCTCCACCCGCGTGAACAGCATTTAAATATTATCATCCCCTATTTTGACCCCTTTGGGGTAGAATTTATCAAAATCCTTTCTTAGGGGATGCCTATGTCATAACATCTACCTGCATGCCAAATTTCAGCCCGATCCCTCCAGTGGTTTTGGGCTGTGCATTGATAGATCACTCACCTTCAGTCAGTCAGTCACCTTTGAGTTTTATATATTTCGATATTGCAAGAGAAAACCAAAAGAGTGTAATCAGTGCTTCAACAGAGGTTTTTAATAATTAGAGGGCCTACTAAACTGTGCCCATAATATTAAAGACTTTTTTATGTGACAAAACATTTCCATTCACATATCAAACCTAGCTGAAATACAGTGGAGCAAAAATATACACTACAACCAATTTTAGCACATTAACTGCTGGGTCTTAATAATGAGCTATCCAACACATTACACAAATATGCTCCACTAGGTGTATTTCCACACTTGCATAGATAAGATCCATGCTTGGAGTTTAGTAACCACAAATCAGTGGCCCTTTTGTTTAGTCCCATAATTAAACATAACATATTGACATCCATTGGATGCATCCATGGATCCATCCATATTATGAATGTTCATGATTGGTGGAACACACCATCAGGTGACCCACTTGACTGTTTGTCATCCTATGCTATAAAAAAATTTGCTAAAGATGTGCACCACAGTTAATGTCATAATGAATTGTATTGTTGTATCTTGGTAATGAAGGAACTCAATTTGAATACACATAACAATACATATCGTCGATGAAGTACCAATACCTCCTAAGTGTTGAGAATCTAATTTTACACCAGACTGTTTAAAATAAGGTTTTATTTTACAAAAACTGTTTAAAATAAGGTTTTATTTATTTTGATCAACTATTGATAGTAAATAGTTTCCAATACATTACCTTTTTATTAGTTACTAAGGGATGTGGTTTATGTTTAAGTCTATTGTAATAAAAAAGTAATTTTGGACTAAATTGTCAGTTAGGAGGTATTGGTACTTCATCGACGATATAATCTTTGAAAATTCTCACATTCCAGGAAAATGAATGTTTTCAAGATGCACTTAGATGCAGTCAAAAGCGATTATTAAAAGTGTCCCGTGACCGGAGCTTCCTACTAGATAGACTACTGCAATATGAGAGGCCTGAAAGCACCACATCTGAAAGTGAAGACACAGAGTCATCTGATGACACTGATTATAACCGCATGGATGTTATTAAAAGGTATAAATTACATTACTTTCTTAACATGTCATATGCCATGTACGCACTGTGGAGTGATGTGTTTACATAATTGTCATTAATTAAAGGAATTACTATGGTGGTGGTTCTGTTTAAATTTGGAGAACTAATTCTGTCCATGAGGTGAAATCGAATAGAATATTTAATATTTATGCACCTATTGTGATTATTACTTTATTAAGAAATAGTAAAAAAAAACTAAAAAAAAAAATTTAAGTGACAAAAAGATTAAAATAAAAGTAAACAAATTTGAGTTTGCGGTATCAACTACTGACTATTAAACTATGACTGCTAACTCAAAATTTGTCTTTTTTTGGTTATATTTTTTGTCGAAAAGTTGTTTATATTTTAACAATAGTCACACTCTTAATCCCTCTTACTTTTAGTCACTTGACTGCAATATTACTACAATGTTTGCATAATCTACCACCATGATAGTTATATGTTTAATCATAAAATGCTTGTCTTGGTAAAAAAAAGTTTAGTGCTTAAGCTGAAGCTAGCTGAGAGTCTTCCCAAATGTCTGGCATTAACCTAACAAGTAATGAGACAGTCATAAATTTTTGTAACAATTCAACTTTTTATTGTTTAGGAGAAAAATGGAGAACAGTGCTTCACAACAAAATACATCAGCCAATGCATCAAACAATAAAGGTGCAACTGCAGTTAAAAGAAAGAGAACAGTGATGCCAAAGAAACCACCCAATAACTGTCAACTTGTGAGTATCACTAGTTATAAATAAATAAATACAGTCACACACATACTCCTTACACCAAAGTAAAATACAAATCTTGTGTCAGGAACTACTAGATATTTTCGGTCTCACAACATCCAGATCTGGGACGATTATTTGTGGATCACACTAACATTTGCCTTGGTGCAGGGATTGAATCCATCGCCTCACAGCTCACCACTCGCCTAGTGCACCATGGATGATGTCTAATATTTATTAAAAGAAAAGCAAATACTGATGAGATAATAATTGAAAGTCAACCTTATGTATTAGCTGATATGTCTTTTTAGATTTTTCAACTGCAATAACTGGACATCTCTTATGTCACTAGTCAAACTCTATAGTTTAAAATGGGGTTTTGCCTCATTTGAATTGGGAAAATTGTCACAAGGACCAAAAAAAGTGTAAAGCAACATAAAAATAATAATAAGAATCAACCTTTAAATTAATTCATTAGGTAAACCACTGACTCTTACTTAAAATTATAATAATTGTTTATTTTTCACATTATCATCATAGTATAAACTAATAGTAAAAAGAATTCATATGTAGTATAGGGACTGTGATACCTGATGGAAGCAAAGCTTGAATTTCAGGTCACCAGGAAATAATAATGACAATAACTATCAGCTCTCTATAACTAATTAAATATAAGACTTTGTACTTCCTCAAATACAAAAGTGTATTGAAAGACCGGACCAAAAACAAGCCCACTGAATTTGTCTAGCTGGATCTTCTCAGGGCTGGGTCGCGTCACGTTGAATCCAGCGGTAAAGGAAGCCCACTTGAGATTGTTTCGACAAATCATCTCAAGATGGATCGTTTTGGATCTGGTGGTAGTTTTAAAACACATTTTCGGTAATGCCGATGGTCCATATCAATATCGTAAGATGTGTGGGTCGCTATAGCAGGTTTTAACACCATGTGTACGGTGGTCGCTATCCGGGCGGATATGAATATACCACCTACCACCAGCAAATTAAAGAATTCTGTAGTTGCAGGTTTCCTCACGATATTTTCCTTCACCATTGAACTGAGCGATAGTTAACAATAAGCAGAAAATTCCAAAAGTCAGGGGTTTGTGCGGTGTGGACAAGGATCACACCCGTGACCTCAGTCTCAATCATCTGTTTCAGACCCTGCTAGCAAATAGTCTTTTTATTTGCATTAATTTTTTGTTTACCTCCTTAGCTATGTAAATGTAAAGTTCACTTTTATTACTTCAGCATCAAGCGGGCGGTGCGTCGTTGTCGAAGGTGCCACCGGCGCTGGGCTTCAGCTTGTCAGCCAGCGACGGACACATGACGCCCGAGGAAGTGGAGCGTCACCTACAGTCTCGACAGTCGTACCTCGAGCTGCTGCCCGAGAGAGCACCACCAACTGTACCCACTGAGATGTTCAGTAATGATCCATCACTTGATAGGTGTTTAATGTTTTTTTTTTGTTTGTTTTATACTATTGTAGACATCCACATATTTATATTGTTATATTCTCCTTTATATTTATAGCCATGTTCAATTTGCTTTTTCCATTAACTCAAAATTACATAATAATATGTATGTTTCAATTATTTTCATATTTTTTTTTTAAGATGACATAGACATACTTAGGGCTGAAGAGTTAATACGGAAGTTTAACTAGTACAACTAATAATGTGCGCAGTGGTTATTTCCGTCGTATGATGTTTTGAACTGACACTTTTTATAGATTTCGACTCTCTTCTCGGCTTGGAAACTTCAGTGTGTTCCCGGCGTTCATCGTTCACGTCTGAGTTGGTTGGTCAAAATATGACAACATATTTGTGTCTCCTTAATGCATATAATTTTTACCTCATGTTGTGAAATGTATCAAAATCCATAGGGGTGACTTGAAATATTATCAATGATGGTAGCTTTTATTTCGTTAAGGTAGATATTTGCACATTTACTTTCTGCCATAGTAATAGGCTGTCTGTTTAAATATAACATTGCATACTCGGTTGACAGTTCTGTACTATTTATTTATATGGCCATACCTTGTGCTTTATTTTTTATTCTGTGTCTGAAGATTATTTATTATATTATTGTTATTATCTATAAACATTCTAGAATTTAGACCCTTTAAATTCCTAATATTATGTTGCCTATGTTTGTAATGTATTTTTTTTTATTTTACTCTTTTCGAACACTTTTACTGTAATAAGGTCTCTATTAAAATTTTCAAATGTAAGAATTCATTAATAATCAAGTTTGATCCATGACCGGTAATCAGTGTTAGCTATTTATAATAACTGGTGATAAACTCCGGATCCGGCGGTTTTAAGAAAACCGCATGAGTACGTCGGTCGTAAATGCCTGTGGAGGTAGGATCCATGAGAGCCAATGGTATTACTAATAGGACGCTAAGATCGGGCGGAGTGGAAGCGTCTATTGTAGGAAGGTAGACCCTGTCAATAAGTCAAGATAACACCAGACAAAGTTTGGATAAGTCTTTTGATTATCAAAATAAATTTAATTATTTATATTTCATAATTCAATATGTACCTACTGAATCAAAATACAACGATAACCGCGTAATCTGTAACAAATGTCCTATTGATAAAATATATGTCACAATGAATCACAAGTTACAAAGATTGAAATTGATATAATTATTTGAAAATAAATCTTGACAATTTCGTTATCTTGCTCCTTTTATTGACAATATTTTTTTTTGTTCCAGTGAATCAAATGATGTGTTAGAAAATTCTCCGAATGTCGAAGAATGGTTTGATTAGTATATATTATCACATTGTATATGTAATACTGCGATTTGTATTATATAATTTAGGCAAAAAATAATTGTGATAAAAATTATTATGAACATTATGTTCGTGTTTTAATCACAGACCAGTTTATATAATTTAATATACAGCATTGGTAAGATAAAATTTGATGAAACAATACAACCTTTGGATAAATATTTTATTAAAGACAATTACAGTATTCTTTTGAAAGCACAAGAACAAACATCTATGTCTATTATTGAATCACGCCCCTCTTGCGATATTTTACAGTTGACATTATATAAGAAGTGTACATGTATCAAATAAGCATGTATAATTTTATATCATAATATACATATAAGTAATGCTATACCACATTCTTAACAAGATAATATTTTGAAGTTATATATTAATTTACTGGTTTCTTAACAATTCTACTATGCAACGAAAACTATAGCATGCTAGTGGTTTTATAACATTTCAATGTTTATAATACTAAATTACCTACATAAATCTACAGTCTACATTTTGTGGTACAAAAAATATAGAAACAAATCATCTAAAGATGTGAGATTCCTATATAAACTCAAAAGCACTCAACTAGCTTATTCTCTGATGTTACATGTAACACCTACACACAATACACATTACCAGCTTATCTTCAAGAGATTTAAACAAGTACAAATTAAATTAAGTGACAACAGTAAGGAACCAGTCTACTTATATCAGATTCTCACTATGCTAGCAATTTATGCGACAAAACCATTAATATTAAGTAGAATTTGATGAGCATTAATATTTTATACGTAAAAACTAAAACCGACAGGAATGTCACTGATTTTAAAACAGACACAGTTAAATTTAATTCACATTAGTATTTATATTATGAATAATGATTGTATTTAGATAGAACTTTAGAAACGTTTCATCTAAGCATCTATTTTTACGTATAAATACGACTCTCAATTACTAGTAAATAATTTTATCAAAAGAGTTCGATTACATTATGCCATTAGAAATAAAAATATATTAATTACGGTACATAAGTCAAGGGTTAAGCCTGACTATAATAAAGTAAAAAAATACAGCTCATAATACGTGGAAAAAAATATTAAGAAAGCAAAAGTTGCTAATATATATGTATAAGTAAGAATCAACAGGAACTTTACAGATAAAAATGAACATTAATAAAGTTGAGAACCAGCGATATTTCTTGTTTTCCTCTAAATATCCGTTTACATGCCATTATCATGAAAATGATATCCACACTACACAATACTTGATACATGTTGTTTTTAATAATAATAGATAACACTTAGGAATACAATAACGAGTGATTCTCGGCATTATGGAAAAAAAATATGATGCCAATTTTTGTGTGGAGATTACATTCTTTCCAAATAAATATATAGTTTAATAAATTCTGCATGGTATTACTTTTGCAATTACATAACGAAGCCATATTCCATTCTGCCGAGACTTCCTAATGAATAAAATTTTTGTGATAAATAAGATGTAACAGGCAAATATGCACTTTGGTACTATAAACCAATATACATATGCAAATATTATTTTTTTTAAAACAGAAATGGATGAATTGTAACTCTGGAGTTCTGGATTAGGTTGTAATTGATTGACATTGAGAAACTTAGTTACTCCTATATATACAAATAAAGCAATAATTTTTGGTATGAATATACCAATTAACATTAAAATTCATATGCAATATAAAAGTGACAAATGAATATTTCATAGGAGGACTTCATTTTACCCCAACAATTTTTAAAGTATCAGTTTAAATAGTATTAAACACAGAAAAATTATTTATAGCCACTGGAAGGATTTATTTTAAGACATGAGAAATATTGAATGAATATCAATAACATTGCCAGACACTCAGTTCACAAACTGAACAGAATTCATTGTCTTTTAATTTAACAAATATCATATTTTCTACATATTTTCATTTGTCTCAGTTTAGAAAACCTAACGCTACATTAGGGATAAAATAAATTTAAAGTATTTTACATGGAGATTTCATTTCTCATACAGAAAAATGCAATGTTTATTTATAAACTTATTGCAAGTTTTCACATTAAACATAATATTATAACAGCAACTCTATATAGTGACTGTGACCCTCTGTGTGACTATACATCAAGTTATCCTAATGATGTCCTTTTAGTCAATGGTCTATATAAGCTAACAATTTAAAATTGATCTGCCAGCAGATTACATATTTCCTGTGAGACTGTCTCCTTACTGGACCTTATCGTCAGTCTATACATTTGAGCTTGTTTGTTTGGTTCCAATCTCATAAGACAGCCTACTTGCTGGACCCTAGTGTGTACAATGCCCGCACATACAAAATTATCAGGATTTGGATCAATACCATCAAGGAGCTGCATACCAAAGCCAGCTAATTTTGTACGTGTTGCACTTAAATCAATTGATCCTTGGGCTTTGAATATTTTTTGCGCTCTTTGTTGTTCTCCTCCTAAATTTTTCCACCTTGCAAAGAATGATTCTCCATTCATTTCAGTTGGTTCAAAGAACTTGTTTAATGTAAGAGGAAGTTTCATTGTGATCTTTTGAGGTACATTATTATAAACAAATGAGACTGACATGCTAGGTGCATCCATAAAATCTTCTATACACTCTGCAGTTAACATTTGCTGAATTTGAGCCCCTGCTTCCAGTATGGGTTCCATTGGTTTCATCTGTACATTTAATTTCAGTGAATCAGTCCAATGTAACTCTGGATGAACATTTTGAATCGCAAATTGTGTTTTATTGCCATAGAATAAGCCAATTCTACCCAAGTTCTGCCTGAATTCACTTTTGACCCCTATTTGAATTAAATCATTTTCAAATAGGACTCCATTATTTTTGAACAAGAACTTTTTAATATTATTTTGCTGTACTGTACTGGGACTTATTTTTGGAGTTGTATAGAGATCTCCCAGTACATCTAATAATCCATTACCAGTAGTGGGTGCCATAGTGCCTGGGGGAGTTGATAGTCCTAATAGATCTGCACTAGAACTATTTGTGTTATTTGTAGTAACACTAGTGATGGCAGCAGGAGTAGGTGTTGGCTGAGGACTCTTAGACTCCCTAACATCATCAGGTATACGGCCAGGCTTTTTCTTCTTTAAAACTGCAAGTATAGAAGATTCTCTCTCCGGGAATGCAGGCATTTCTTCCAGTACAGTAGCTAGCACATCAGAGCTTGCTACAATGCTTAGTTGCAAATATTCTGATGCTCTCTGTTGTAATTCAACATCAGCTGAGCGTAGATTAGAATCAGCACGGAATACTTCTTGCACACGATTCTTTATTTCAGGGAACAAGTTAACAAGTTTGATGTATGTTGACAAAAGGAGAGCTCTTGTTGCTACTGAGCATAAATGGTATTTAGAATGCAGCAGTTCAAACTGTACTTGTGGGGATGATCTAGTATCACCTGCAATCAAATTACCAAACTCTCCGAGGATGTAGCCCCCAACTTTGACCATATTTTCATGGCATGTAGGTGCCTGCAGGGCTTCAAATACAGTTTTAGCTGCGTAACCTTGCACTTCCTCTCTATTGATAACAATCTGTATTACTCTGTACCAAACTTCTTCTGATACATAATCCCCAGCAATTCTGATCAAATTGAGAATTACATCCACATACCAGGTAAAGTCTGTGGCATATTTCTCAGCTAAAATGGCAACTTTAAGAACCATTTCTTCTCTGATTGAATAGTCAGCGGTTTCCAAATAAGCTAACATCTCTTGAACAATTTCTTCAGCATTTGTTTTATCACACATTGCATAGAGTAAATCAACAGCCTGTTGCCGGACAGACACATCTTTTTCCATTTTCATTGAGAGTATAACTACTTCTTGATGCTTCTTGACAGCTTCATGTGAGAATTCAGAAGTAGCAAGATGGCACATTGATTCAAGAGCCAAATAACGCAGATTTGTCTCACGATTGCTTAAAAACTGGCCCAGTTGATTGCATGCACGGACTAATAAATTAGGTTCACTGTCATTGTGAATGATAAGGCTAATAGCTTCAAAAAGTACTGCATTCTTGGCATTTGAGTGTTGAACTTTCTTTGATTTTGGGGGTTCCTGAGCTTTGTTAAAAATGGTTTCAAGGCATTCTGAAAGCCTTCCTCTCACACCAGGTTCCTCTGATGGAGGTGTGTAGTTTTGTAAAAGGCGCAATAGTTTAACAGAAAGCCATGGAGCTGGTACAAAATAATAAGTATAGTCTTGAAGATCTGTATAACTAGCAGTAACAATTCTGCTTAACCTAGCAACAGCAAGTGTTACACAACCTTTGTACTCTTCTGGATTTTTCTTAACCAGAGCATCAATGAGCGAAGTTGCTGCAGTCACCACACCCATATGAGGATCATTTAACAAATGGATTATACGAGATGTCCACTCACCTCCTGGTATTATTTCTGGTGACTTTCGGAACAATCTTAAGAGGCAAAGTGCTGCAGATTGCTTCACTACATCCATTGTATCTCCTGATACTAGAAGCTTTGGAATTTCTGTCCCAAAGGCTTCTGCCATGTCTTTGCTGCCGATATTCGCAATGCACTGAAGAGCTAGGTTGACATGGATAGGGTTGCGAGACTGTAGATCATTTTTAATGCTCTGAATGATAAGTTTAATAAGGTCACTGTTTGTGTTGACCAGGACGGAAATGAAAAGATATCCAA
This sequence comes from Amorpha juglandis, assembly GCA_949126905.1. Classification (NCBI taxonomy): domain Eukaryota; kingdom Metazoa; phylum Arthropoda; class Insecta; order Lepidoptera; family Sphingidae; genus Amorpha; species Amorpha juglandis. The sequence continues at coordinate 8,914,786 of OX421379.1, read as the reverse complement.
TCTGTTTTTCAGAATATTTGTTAGACGACAGCAGATTGACCGCCTCCATATGCCCAAAGTCGATGTCATGACCGAGCAGAAATATAAATAAAAGCTTACAAACGTACTTTTTCTTTTGATATCCATCAAGAGTTTTGTCACCTTTGAACTTACTTCTTATATTAGCCAGCTCCTTGTTGATTCTCTTTATCTCGGCTTCTTTGCTTTTACAGTTCCTTATATCTGATATGAAGACGGCGAGCCCTCGCATTCCATCACCCCTGACGGCAGGCATATTGCCAAGTGACTTATCGAACACCAGTTTTAAGCCTTTTCTTCAGACACTTGCCAAATACGAAAGATTAGTGATAGCGACACTATAATACGAGGCGTAAAACGTGGTATCGGCGACAAATAAAAGCAAGTTAATTAGTAGCCGTCATTACAACATATCCGAAAGATGAACTCTCTTCTACAAGTTCTACAACGCCTTCCTTTATCCATAGATCCGTTTGAAACGTCAGAAGAGAGACCTCATTGTTTATGGATCAATATTGAACTGTCCTAGAATTATTATTCGTAAAACTAACCTTATTTCCTGTACATAGAGTTGTCATATTTTTACGAGCTAAATTCTTAACAGCTGATATTTATGTAAAATAAGTACATATCTAAGTACTTTTTTTTACGCCGAAGTAGCATGAGAATATATTTTTTATCTTTATTGACGTGATAACGTCTTATAATTCGATAGAGCCGGCTGCACGCACGAAAAAACATGACTCATGCGTCGTTACCTCGCTCTGTCACGTTCCATTTAAGGCTTGAAGTGCAAGCGAGAGCGCGGAACGAGCGACAAAGAAGCATTCGGCCTTTGCGTTCGGCAGCGTTCGAGATTTAAAAAAATTAAAACATAAATATTAAATCTTCCACATATCACAACAACGTGTCTGAAATGACAGATTAGACCAGCCATCCGTCAAAGGGAACATTTTCTCCTATATCAAACACATTGAGGCGGGCTTTTTAAAAACTAGATTTACGAAAAGGACATTGTTCGTCTTCCATACATAGTTGGCCTAAGAACCAAGAAAAACTGGCAGAAAAACTTTATAAAGGGTGTAAGGACAACTGACACAGGTTCTGAATATTACTGACAGAATTTTGATTGGTAGAGTCACGCTGCAGGCAGTTTTGTCTGCAGCATAAATGGGTTAGCTCGACTGGGTCGTTACCACTATCTCATAGAGAACCAACGTAAAGTAGTTGCATGCTGACCCAGTTGGTAGTTTGCCAGTCTATACTATAAAAAAACACGATACGGTTTTATATTCCACGCAGCATCATCTTTGAATAGACAAATGCAACGGTTAATCATATAATAATAATAATCGAACCCACGGTCTATAGATTCACTACTAGCTACTTGGCTCGGCCACGATGACTGTTGGATAATACAATAGTATAACAGAGTTATTTTTTAAATCTTTCATATGACGTAGAGGTATTGACAGTGGCACCAACTCTAAAAAGACTGTTTAAGCAAGTAATTATTGCTATACATTAATTAAAGTAATTATGTAAAGGTGGATTGCACCATTTTACTTTAGCAATGACAAACATGTTAAAGTATCGGTTAAGCAAAATCTAAAAGCTCTAAATAAATCTATTTGCAAACAACAAATGCATTTCTTATTGCTTGTAACTATTCATATTTAAAAAAAAGCATGAATCAGTAGAATGTATAACCTATACGATTTTATCGATATCCTTAAAACATCACTATAATAGTATCGACTCTTGTTAGCCCTAGTTTTCCGACATTAAGTTATAGATAGATGTCAATTTCAAATTATTATGTTGGCCAAACTGGTGACACCATTGATATTGATTGGCTGTTCATTTTTGTAAGGTTTGTAGTACGCTGGAACAATTCATTGAAATGTATGAAGATCCGTCTGTCAACGTAGTGGGTATATTCTCTTTGGTCATCTGGCAACACTAGGTTTAGCTGCTGTGTGGTTTGTCTGTGTGTCGTGTGGGCTATGGTCGTGAATTGTTCTTTGATTCGGTCAGTCACAAGACATTTGTTGCGAATTTGACTCCTCATTATCAATGTAGTTTTGTAAAATTTAAATTCGAGTCGTGTTTTTGTGTGAATACTATGTGATATTTTTAAATTACAATGACATTTGTATCATTTACGAAGTTGTGAAAGGCTGGTGTCAAAGTGCGAACCCACTAATGAATGATGCAGTCTATTTTCTGGACTGGAAGACTGTTGTCACGTGCTATTAGAAATGGACTTGCAAGTTTATCCAATGCAGCTGAATTAAACGTTTCGAATAAAAAACATCCTTATTTAGTATCTGTCGTGTGTGGTTTCCCGAAAGACATTGCCAATGGACGAACTCGTAAGGGACAGTTTGGTGACGACGCGTGGTTTTCCACTAACTTTCGTAATGCGGATGTTATTGGTAAGATAATAATATAATATTGTTAAACATCATAATTTCATTTAAAATGTACACATATGAACTTATGTCACATATTGTGTCGAACCGTGAACAATAACGTGGATAGGAAAACTTGCAGTAACAGTAAAACGGGGTGAATAGGGATAGTAGGGTGGATGGGGATGAAACTTGTATTCAGAATATTACGTAGATGGATCCATTAAAAGTTAACTCTTAATTATTGTCCAAAATGTATAGTAGGTTTTATTCTTTTTTAGGATAGTCCAGTTTATCCTAGTTTATATCTGTAAACAAACTAACCAGTTTTGTCTCTATTCACCCCTGCATCCCTATTAACCCCGTTTTATGTTACAATACTCTTGTCTGGAATGATTCCTTTTTAACACGCTTTTATTAGCTTCAGACGTATGTATGTTGGTATGTTGGTATGTTTGTATGTTTGAATGTTGGTAGGTTTGTCTGTAACTTGTCTTTGAACGTGATTTTGACCTACTTCAAAACGTCGGATAAAATCTTGACAGCGCGATGTAATATGCCAGTGGCGCCATCTCATGATTTTTTCAGTCAACTTGTAGCTTAAATGCAGTAAAGGTGGCGCTGGTTGTTTTGTTGTGTTATTTTGATACGAGTTTAGAACAAAATAAATAAATATTGTAAAAATTAAAACTTCCTTAAATATTTCATTGAATAATTGTTATAAATTACAAATTGATTACCTACAACTGTTATTAAAATTACTTCAGTAGTAAGGGATGTTCGCAAAACACTTTTTTTAACACGCTTTTTTATATTATTTACAATTAGTGGCAGCAATATAATAGAACATTGGATTATAGTCTACATAACACATTAAAATAAAACAAGAAAGAAAAATCAAGAGATGGCGCCACTGGCACATTTACATCGCGATGTCAAGATTCTCCAGCGAATCATTACCTCCGACGCTTTGTATGAACAATGGGTGTTGTACGATTGATCGGGTACAGTTTTACAAATGGCTTGTTGAACAAGCCATTCGTAAAACTTGTTTCGTTCCTACCTCCTTCGTGACATTTTTACGTTTCAGCGAATTTTCCAATCACAAAGATTCGAAAGAAGTTTCACTTCAAAAAATGGTAAAAGAAATAAAAACACAAATATAATAAAAATGAAAATACACCTTTTTATAGAAAATCAAACTAAAAAATTAAAAATAAATAATAGTTTAAAAAAACTAAAAAACACGCTTTTACATAAAATCCAACTAAAAAATAAAAAATAAATTTTAATGAATTCGAATTAGGAATAGTATACAAAATTTAAAAATATATATAAATTAAGAATAGTGTAAATAAGAAAAAATATGTATTTTATTGTAAAAAAAGCGTGGGGTGCATGGTGTCAATAGTTATAAAAATATTTTATTGACAGATATGAGTAGAAGGATCATCATTTTAATAATGTCTTAAAAAGCACCCCACGTAGGTCGCACGTCCCATTGTAGGTTTTTTTTGAGCCTATGGGATAAACTGCCGGGGCCCTGCTAATGGAATACTGGTGACCCCTGCAGTATCTCATCCCAGGGTCAAGGGATTTGGGGTGGAGGGGTGATGTAGGGAGGGAAAGGAAGGGAAGGGAGTAGACAGGAAGGAAGGGTCTTAGCAGGTTACAGGCGGTTAGATGACAGGTTACCCCCATATAATACCAATCTACTGTCAAATCATCGTGGGAAGAAGGACCCTACAGGGTTAACACCAGGCAGAATGAAAGAAGTTGATTCATAAGTCTGTATCAAATTAGAAAAACACCGAGATGTCACTAGTTTTCATACAAAAATGAAGCAGTGTATGTAATAATTAGATTTGATTTGATTTTTTTATATTTTATGTGTATTTTCTTTTATGAAAGGGGGTAAAATTATTGTCCCTTTAACCCTCCTCTTGGTGTCTATGCAATCTTGTTAATATAGTTAAGGAAGATGGTGATTACATTCTATGCATTAATTTATTTAATATTGGTATGTACTTCATTTATTGGATAAATGCTAAATTGAATGAGTTTTGTTTCATAGATTTTGTTTTCGTGAATGTTTTGCCAAACAAATTATTTACCTTACTTTTGATTAGGTACCTTGATTATGAAATTTGTCATTTTTATTATAAAATTAAATCATTATTATTCTGTCTGATGGTTGTGTAATGAACAGACAACTAGTTTACATATCGTCGTTGTCAAACCAATATCTGCTATGTGCACTTTTTTGAGATTTCGACATTTTGACTATTATGAATAGTTTGCCACCCAAACTATGATATACGAAAACCGCTATGTGATTCTGAACATTACACGACAAATTATGAGCGCTAGAAAAAATATGCTATGTGCATCAAGCAAAATATTGTCAAATATGAACTGCTATGTGCACATGCATGCAGTTTACAAAACTTGGTGCATTGAACAAAATAAAACATCAGTTTCGAGAAATACTTTTTTAAGTGTTCTTAGTAACAAAAACAATACACAAACCTAGAGAGGATTAATGCGATGTGTGCTGTAGTTTTCAGTTAAAACATATTTTACAAGATGCGTATGAGATACATGTCTAGAAAAATATGAATCTCGTAGCGCTAAGAATAAAGCTATAGAAAATTTGAAGCATAAACCCGACTACGTGGGGATATCTGTTGATCTGCAAAGCGTGCTTTTAGCACCAAAATTATTTGCAGGAGCACTTTATTTTAAACAGAAACTTCAGTGTCATAATTTCACAATTTATAACTCACGTTATGGGGATGTTACTGTTTATTTTTGCCATTTTTTTTTATACAAGCACGGCAAAGTGACTGCACTACTTACCATCAGGGGTAAGCGTAGTGCAATTCAAAAAACCAGTGACCACCAACAAACAATGAGTTTATCGGTGGTTACCAGAGTCATGCCGGCCTGTGTAAGGCTTCTTCCCTCTCCGGAGAGGGGATAAACTTCATCATCCCTATGACTATGAATTCTTTCTGAACGAAGGCGTCTTCCTTGAGAATATCCTGAACCTTCAACATTGTATGGAGGTCCACTGGAAATAACTCGGTCTAAATTCAATCACTTACAGGAAGTAAAACCGTTTATTGACGCGACTACCATCCTTTTTATGATTGTTTAAAATATAAGTCCGAGTATGTAATGTCTTTTTTTTATTAAAATTATAATAAAATAACAGTGCAAATTAAACATGTTATTTTCTAATACCTGCTATGTGCTAATAATTGACCATTTCTAATCTGCTATGTGCAAAAAAAATTATAATTTGATCATAATAAATTAATTATTAAAATAATATACCTAAAAGTGAATTGTAGTAATGTATAACACTTATAACTTTAATATAAATCACTTTAAAAGAAATTGTTTCTCATAAAATTTTACATGAGAATGTTTTTACTCCATATCTCAAAATTTAACTTTTTGCACATAGCAGATATTGGTTTGACAACGACGATATGTTAAATGATTAAAATTCATAGGTTTTTAATTAATTATTTGAGAGCTTCTCATATCTCTATTCTTTCACTGATAATTCTATTCGTTTCTATTAATCACCTGTCAAATTAATTCAGATGCCATTAGTTTCTTTCTTGATAAATTGTTTAGTCTAGAATCTTTTCTCTGGCACAAATATATAGAATATGATAAGAACATTCTGTATTTTAATTATTCATCTAATTGAAACACATATGCAGTGCTCAAGATTCAACTCCTTATTCTGTATGTATTGTTTATTGCTTTACATATACAGATATTGCTAATTTATAAGGCTTTGAATGGGGGTACAATAACAAGATAAAAAATGTTTACTGTAGCAAACATGTCCTTTTATAATGTATGTATAAAATTTGTGATAAATACTTGCGTCATACTAACTACACATAGCAACTGTACCATCAAGGCAATTTTTCTATTGGAATTTAGAACACTAAAATAGCAAAATATAATTCTATCTAAAACCTAAACTGACTTCAAAAATTAAAACTGAGAGTCACAAATACCAGTAATATCTGTCATGAACAGTTTCTTCGAGTCAGTATCCGGTTTTTCCATTTAGGGCAAATACTGACAATGAGTTTCCTCTCACTTAAATAAAGTTTATTGCTATTAATGTAGTTAACACATTTGTGTTTCTTCACTGAAGGGTAAAAGAAACACAAAAACAACCTGGCAAAGGCTGATATGACTAATTACTGCCCCATCTCCAAACTCAATAAAGGCAATAAAAGTATTATATTGCTCATTCATACGTAGTCATCTCGAGTTTGGAACCCTCAATATAATACATATATAACTACAATAGAAACAATAAAAAAAACTTGAGGTGTCTAGATTTTAAAGTGCGCCAATCACACACAAATTTCATCAATAGAGTGATTCAGGGGGAAGGTTTAGGTATATAATTTGTTAAGGTTTTGTGTAAATTGGTTGAAATATAAATATAATTTTTGGAAGTGTCGGAAAAAGTCAAGCCGCCTGGTAGCTTTAATCGAAAACGAGGCCTTAAGGGGTTATACGCAGTTGCGAGGCTCAAAAAAGACGTCTTTTTAAGATTTTTTTATAGAAACAGTTTTTATTTATCAATTACAAGTGATGGTAATTCAAATAGAGCCTACTTTTAAGAATACAATAGCGCGTCGATCATGTAAAAATATTAATGTGCACCGCTCTTGTAGATGATGTCTCGAACGACCTCTAAAAAAAGGCCCGTGGCGGTGATCTCCATTTCGGCGGTTTGAATTATCTGAAATCAAAAAATGTGATTGATTATTTTAAAGGATAGACTAATGCAGGTATTGAACGAAGGAATAATAAAAATTTTGATTATTGACTAAATGACGTCTAGTAGAAAAAAAATTAAATGATCATTTTTGACTGAAATTTTCGACCCAAATTGTTAAAAAAAAATAGTAATACATTTTTGAAATTTTATTCCTTCGTTCAATACCTGAGGAATATATCTAAGAAGATTGTGTAAAAATTTGAGAGCGATCGGTTGAGCCATTTCTGAGAAATCGAGATCACCGACTTTGAAAATACCGTTTTGAGAAAAACGCATTTAAAGTTTCAGAAGTAGTTTATACATAGCTAAAAATAAATTTCTTCAACTTACATGGTATCATCTATTCCAGGGCCATAAGAGGGACCTTCTTAGACCTTCGCTTCTTTTTCCTCGGTACAGGCTTTTTATCAAACAGTTTTTCAGCTGCCACTTTCGCACAAGAGTGAATGTTGTCAATTATCAAATCATAAGTGTTTTGCGTTAAAAAAGCAGACATGGCCATCAAGCCCCAAAATTTAGCTGCGCTTTTTAATCCTCGTCCCAGAATTCTTATCACAAATATAAATTGTCTGTTTATTTTACTGTTAAATGGAGTTTATAACACGATTTTCACACTTATCACACACTACAACGGTTTTAAAACCAAGTCCACGGAAAGAAGCTTCCAATTTTATTTTTCTGTCACAAGAGTTACATTTCACACAATTACTTATCGCAGCAAATACAGTAATGAAATTTAAAATTTTATATTCAATCGAAATCGATCACGTGAAACTAAAATCTCTTTCTGTATGTTGATGATTTTAACGAATGAACTAAAACTAATCCGTCTCAGCAGTCTTTGGATTAAAAGCCTATGTTTTCTTTTTACCTTTAGAAATATAGATTTTATCGGTACTTCAACGTAATCTTGAACATTTCCGGGGCATTTTTATAACTATTAAATAAAATGTACTCCAATATAAAACATAAAATCACAAAAACAAGTTTGAACTGAACGTACCCCTTTACAACGTGGCAGAACCCTTTAGACTGATGAAATCAATAAATAAATAAACGAAATACCTTCATTTTAGCTTATAATAACTGAATGTGACCTTGAAGTACTTAGTGGACCTATTATACTCTCCTTCTACGAGAAAACACAGTAGTTCTTACTCTACCTGCTTTCGAACACTCTGGCGTGGCTTTACAAATTCAGGTATATCTCCGAAAATATTTATCGGATTGGCTTCAAATTTTCAGAGAATATACTTAAATATATGTACATTTCTAAAATGCAAAAAAAAGAAAATAGATTTTTTGAAAATTCTAACTGCGTATAACCCCTTAATCCCTTTGAAATATATTTAAACAATACATGGTGGGATTATTATCATATACATCTTTTATAGATGTACCAAAAAGTCCAAGTATATTTTAAGGATAGCTTACTATTCTATCGTCTATAAAAATGGTCACGTACAGTGAGGTTATTGGAATTGTATTGTGAATCTATTTAAACGGATATTAATCTTTAATACCTTAAATACGTCAGTTGCCTTAAGCGTTTCATGCATATTATTATAATCATTTACACCATATAATTTAAATGAATATCTTAGGAGTTATCGCAAAAAATTAAAGCGCGCAAAAATAAATTCGCGTTTCTCACACCGATGACGGGGCTCGCTTGATGTTATCAACCCTTAGACCTTTTAATCTTAGTATCAACCCCACGCCGCGCCCACTGCTATCGCCTACAGACAAAACATGTAGTCATAATATTATGCTCTACTACCCGGATACTGATTTAATAAGTGTTACGTTTTAAATCTACTTCACAAAAGGAGAGGTTCTCAATTCAGCGCGGCTTTTTTTTGCGTTTTTGTATGCACATTGATTTCGCCGCTAATTGTCAACCGATTTTGTGGAAAAAAAGAGGTTAGCTGCGATGTGATCCGGTAGAAGTATGGTAAAGATCAGTGGACCGAGTACGGAGTAAAAAATGAAACTTCTCAACGGACTACAGCTCACTCGTCGCGACTGTCTTATTGTATTGGAATCTACGTACCATAGTTAACACAGAAAATTAATAAATAAAATAGCTTTTAACAGAAAACAGATTCAGTTGACGGGTAGCAGCAACACAGGCTCAGACTCCAAAGAGACCTATAGATATTGTTATATTTCATTTTTCAGTGTTATTGTTTTTGAAGTTGGTTTTTAACTTTTGCTAAAGCTTATTGATTTTTCTGTTCTTTTTGAAGTCGATTTTTTTAAGTTTTGTTAATTCTGTATTGAACATTAATCACTGTGATCTTTTTATGCTATAAGTGAACATAACTTAATCAAGATTACTGCGTCATGTCTTAAATAAAATACCAATTGTGGTAATGTGGTAACTAGTGAATCTTTATTTGTCTACAGGAGTCGCAGATGGCGTTGGAGGCTGGCGTGCGTATGGCATTGATCCGGGCGAGTTCTCCTCGTATCTCATGAGGACATGTGAGAGGCTGGTCCAGATGGGCCATTTCAAAATGTCTGAACCGGGGGACCTGCTGGCCAAGTCCTACTATGAATTATTGGAACATAAAAAGCCAATATTAGGTAATGAAAAATCTTGGTACATATGATGGGCTGTATACCTAGTACGTACGTAATTAACGTTTTACCTATGATTGTAATGTCATATTAAGATCAGCGATTTAGCTTATATGGTGTCAGATATCACCAGCAGTGCAGTCCAGTAATATCCAGTCCAATCTTGTTAAATTGTTTGAACGAACATCACGTTATGACGATTTGAATAAGAATGCAATGTTGTGTTTGTAAAAAATATGCAGTATTTTCCTTATACAAATATTACTAAGTAAGACATTCAAACAGGCACTGAGCATTCACTTCGGCAATCTTATGTGTGTGATGTGGATCCAATATAGAGAACTTATGACATTAGATTACGAACAGATTTTACCTTTACATGAAATTAAAACAAATGTTATGTCAACTATAATCAGCATTCCCTGGATTCCTATATCATCAGGATTATGATACGGGCTTAATTACTGATTACTTAATAATTACTTTTTTTCGACTTGTAAAACGCTGTTTGCCGTGATTGATGATCTGCATTCTGAACTGACGTTCGGCACATCAGTAAAAGCCAAAAACGTTAACTTGATATGTACTTCGATATCTCGCTGAACCTATCAAACATTTAATATCTCAATTTTTTTATTGTAACTTCTATAACTAACTCAGAAATGCCATTGATCTTTACTAGCCTTGTATCAAAAATGACATGAAATAAGTTTTTTTTTTTATCATAACTTATCGTTTCAATGCAGTTATTAATTTGATTGTGCTGCACGTTATTATTCATTGCATATGACACTCATGATCTGCATACGTCACCTCAGTTAGACCTGAAAGCAGGAAATAATTCATAAACACGCGCGTTCTGTTTATGTGTGGTTAGACGCGCAATAAACCAGTCTGTATCCACCCGGTTTACCCCCATCCTTATCTGGATTCTGCTGGATTTTATCAACATCTAATTTGTCATTCAACAGCACTTGTCCATTCATTACTGCTATGTACAGTTGTTATTGTACATAGCGATGTTCAACGTTCTCTGAACATTGGACTGCAAACGTACGGTCGCGAGTTAATCAAACACTCAATGTTTGTACCGATATTATGGAAAAATAAAACTTATTATTAGTGTTTTATTCACTTGAACGAAATTAAAGTGTGGGAATGTGAATAATGAACTTGTAAAACATAATAAACCATTCATTTGTTGTAAAGTCGCATAACTACGACCTACGCCGTGCGAAAATGAAAATTACTAACAAACCCTTATCGTCTGTTTCTGTGAAGAACTGAAGTTGTTCAACCGCATTGCGTATTTTTAATAGTTAAAACTTAGGGCACGATTTAGGGCATGATAGGGATCAGTTGTAAAACTTGCAAATTCTTGCGGCCTTATTATAACATGTAGATAAACATTAAGCTGAGTTTATAACGACTGGTTACCACGGTAAACCATATAAAATGTAATGAATGTACTCTGTTTTGCGTCTTAACTAAATAAACTTGTTGACTTTTGATTAAAGTTAGTATAAGTTTTATAATAATAAGGTGGTTCGGATTTAAATAAATAAATGCACCTAATATCTAGATCGTTTTGACCCCACACTAGGTTAACTTGTACCTATCATAAGTATCAGAAACTACGAGGGCCTTACGGTGCCACAAAACCCAGATGAACAATAATTTTAATGTCCTGTAATAAAACATAGCCAAATGCTTAACACATTGATCTTATTTCGCAGGCAGCAGCACAGCATGCGTGATGATTCTAGACCGCAGCGAGAGTATAATGCGTGCGGCTAACATTGGCGACAGCGGGTACATGGTGGTGCGCGGCGGCAGGGTTGTCCACCGCTCCCATGAACAGCAACACTACTTCAATACCCCTTACCAACTAAGCCTGCCGCCACCGGGACACGACAGGAACGTGCTTAGTGATAGGTAAGATGCTTACAAAAGTGGCAATCAGTTGCAAGACATTTTCATTTAGACCTTAATATGTAGTCATAACTGTCAGTGCTCCATTTACATTATTTTACCTTTAAGGCTTTGCAAAAACACGTAACGACCTAGAGAGAATATATCCTCAAAACTACAGCCTTGTTGACACATAAATTGATATTCCCGTGACTGTACCATCGCCTGACATAGATTGCAACTGCTAGAATCGCTGGTAATTTTATGTTGCATATTATTATATGCGATGACGCAACCGAGTGAGGCCTGTCCAGTAATCACTCATCACTATAGTAAATTACTAATAGTATACAATGTTTCATCCTTGTAGCAGCACATATTTAGTCATATCTTTTTCTTATCTATAGCAGAGGTTCCCAGACTTTTTTTCTCATAGACCACTTTCAAAATTTAGCTGGTTCCGGTGAACCCCCTGCAGCTACATTTCTACCATATTCTCAAAACTCGACAAAAATATGCAAGTTTTACAAGCTATAGTCGCTGAGGTTCTTAAAATATTATCTGCCTACATTGATATGTGAAGTCAAGACAACATTTTAGTTCTTCACTATCGAAAGCAGATAAATTTTCGTGGTGCCCCGCTTACGATTGTGAACCCCCATTTTATGTTGCGTCAACGTAGGCCCCGTCGAGTCTCCCGTGGACTCCTGAGGGTCCACCTGGACCACTTTGGGAGCTAAAGATCTATAGCATATGTTGACAAATAAACCAGCTGGTCACCAGATGGTAAATAATCTTCACCGCCTCTGTACACCTGCATTATCAGAAGATTCGGCACGCGTAGAGAAACCTGGAGGAATAATATAATAATTAGAAAGGGGAGCGGAAAGCTGTTACTTCATGTGGATTTTCTGTGAGACGGTGGTAACAACACGGTCGAACCGGCCCATTCAAGCTGAGGACAGAACTGTTTGCAGCGTCGCTCTAATAATACTTATAATGGTTATAGTGATAGGTTGTTCAGAGGCTCTATTGTTATAGGTATGAAATCATTTTCGAACGCGAGTTGTTACTGTTTTTTGTCATGTCTGATCAGAATATCCAAAGAAACCGTTATCCTTTTTAACCTACGAAAAGATAAGAGAGGAGGATCTCAGTGCGACGCGTGTATTTATTTATGTATTTAGGGTATAGCTCAGAATTGGTCCCATTTAAATCGGTAATAAATGAAATATAAACCAAATGGGGTGAAACAGGGATGAAAAACAAAAAATTCGGCATTTATTTATGCATTGATTTTGATGATTCGTTCACTGAGCGCCTGTTTCACCACTTCAGAGAAGATTTTATATTACTTACCAAATAAATGACACACACACACTATATGACACGACAAAAGTCACACTGTCATATCTGACATGAATGTCTACTATGTTCCTTCAAAAATAGCTGTCAGGTACGTTTATTGGTAGTTAAAAGTTACTCCAGCACCTACCTTTTGTCAAATTGGTCCTAATTTTTAAATTAAACCTGTTTAACAAAACTTCGGTGACGCAATTGTAATGCGTATGTGGTACGACGATTGCTGTGCTGAGGTCTCGGTTTCGATCCCCGATGCGGGTAAAAGTGATATTGGGTGTTTTTCGGTATAGATAAGTATATGTTTTCTTAATACGGGAACGTCTTATTTAAATTGATGGAACCATTCATTACAAGTCAGAACATACGGAGATACGACTGACTATCTGTTTATCATGCCATTAGAAAAGTAGCGAAAGGTTATTTCAATATAGATAGTGGCATAAACACTGGATTCAAGGCTGCTCTGTTCTGTTAATTAGGTACGTGTAATTTGATGATAAATTTACATTTGTCTGCAATATTTATATTAATTAAATAAATTTATACATAAGGTCACGCCTTTATCCCCGAAGGGGTAGGCACCACCCTACCTACCCATATCATTTAAAAATATTAATAATACATAGTAGAGTCCGCTAAATAGACAGTAATAAATTAGAAAGGTTAGGTTAAACCACAGTGCCAGTTAGTTTCCCATTTTGGTAATAACTAGGTATTACAGACAACTTCTTCTTCAAGCGTTTTTTTAGCCCTTCGCATACAGTCGGGATAAAAAGTAGCCTATGTTCATCAGGGATAATGAAAAAAAATTCCAAATCGGTTCAGTGCCCCCCGGCCGGTACCGCCGCAACCGCTATGTCCCTGCATTTTAAATCCGAGATATCCGGAGGCCCAAATCCCACTCCCCTTCCCAATTCCTGATTATCCCTTTCCTTTAAGATCGGCAACGCACCTATGATTCTTATGATATTGTGGGCGTACGTGGGCGGTGGCAATCACTTACCATCAGGTGACCCACTTACTTGTTTGCCGGCCTATGTTATAAAAAAAATAACTTATGTAATGTCTTATTGTCCTATCATTAACACTAAAAATATTACTTGGGCAAAAAATTAAATCCTTTATTATTCTCAGCATCGTCTACCTGTCATACATATTATTTTATTTGTGTTTTAACCCAGACGGCCTCTCGCATACGAGGGACCTACCACCTTGTAAAGTGTGTTCCACTTTTACATCATAGAAAAGGTTAAGGCTTTGTTAAAAAAAATACTTCTCACTTTGTCGTAATTGGATATTTTTTCAATATACCTTAGTGAATTTAATTTGTTGTCATGTTTTTTTAAATATTGGAGTAGAGCCAGGCATTTTTTTGAGAAAATCTTAGTAATGGCTGTGAATATAGTTTGTTTACTTTACACCTACCTCTTGGTAGTGGCTGCGAATGAATGCCCCTGAGATATTCTGGACGTGTTTGATTTAACTGTCGAGTACATGGTTAATGGTGCCATCCGTTCTTCCCGGATTTATTCTAGTTTGGAAGGCACCCGAGAAATCTTTCCAAAATGTCCAGGCAAACTCAATATCGTTTTGTGCCAGGGAAAACCTGTATATTGCCTATAATTATTATTATCTAAAAATAGAAGCAACTTTTTGTCATTACAATACTAATAAACATAAAACGTTTCAAAGGTATACGCGCGCGTCGAATCAGAACTTTCTTCGTTTTTTTTCTTGGTGCAATCATAATAGAATGTTTTTTTTCTACAACACAATAAATGGAGAACACAAAAAGCATTTAAAACAGCTATAATTCTGATTTTCTTTTCCGAAGAATATTTGATATTGCAGTAGGTACAGCATATTGTGGCAAATCCAAAACATTGCGTTACGTAATCATGTTTCGACGCTGTAAGCATAGGGTATTTTTAGAAGTTAAATGAATTTTAATGAGTGTGTAACAAACATCGCGTTTCAAACCTTTCATAAAATATCTTAGAAATTTTAAAATAGATTTATCAATCTAAATTACAATTCAATCAACTTCATGAAGTTTTCATTTGTTTTTATGTGTTCCAAAAAGCAGTGCATAAAATTTAATTGGTATAATAATCATATTATATTATAATACATAGTTATAATATGTTTTAGTCGATACTCGATCGTTATAGGTTATATCTTACTATTATAAATGTGAAAGTTTGGATATTTGTTAGTCGTCAATCACGCTTTAACGACTGAGCGAAATTTTGAATGAAATTTGGCACACAGGTAGTACTAGACCGTGGCCTATACATATGCTACATTTTTCCCAAAAAAAGGCCGCTCACGCGGGCGGAGCCGCGGGCAAAAGCTAGTAATATTCATCTGTGATAAGTCATTCTGATGGTAAACGTACGCTTAATCGCGCCGCAAGAGCCGTAAGCTACGGCCTATGCGGTGCGACGAAGCGGTTCATGTGGCGAGGGATAGGTCTGCGAGGGTAAAACTGTCATACTATTTTAATGGTTTATTAATTCGATGACTGCGGTATCGTAAGGATAGTTCTACGTTCACTTTGAGAGAACCAAACATAGTGTTTCGAACAAAAACTATTAAAGCGCCATAGTATATTAGTAAGATTAATTTGCCTCATTATGATGTGATATAAATAGACATGGACTTTATTGCTTGAAATATTAATAATATGTAGTTCTATTTGTCATAGTCATGAGACTTGTTTCTTCTACTAAAGCCCGTAGTCATGTGCTCATTCCACAACACAGCTGTTGTATTTCTGTATGCACTAATATTAGAATTTTTAGCGCATTGGATATTTGCCAATTCTTTAAACTCTCACGTGCTTTGAATAAATTTATGGTATTACATATACAAGTATATTAATAGTTAAGATATGAAAACAAAAACGAAATCTTCCTATTGGTTTTGGTCATATAACTCAATAATTTTATACCAAATTTAATACATTCTACAAGTCTTTATAGCGGGTTCACACGGTTAAATTTTATTTAGTCAGCATCCATCTGACATGAAGCAATAAAAGTTGTTGTAAGGTACGTTGTAATGCAATTTAGCAGTTGATCAACCATAATAGAACCGTGTAAGTACGCTGTTAACAAAAAAAGGTAAAGTGCGAATATGACAAATATAATATTTTATTTATGTCGCAATTGGGAAAATTCTTAAGACTGTTTAATTTATCCACGACTCGGTTATTATGTAGGTATCATGGTTCCATCGTTGTTTGCTATTGTAAATCGAAGTAAAGTCGAATTTTATTAACAATTTTAAGGAAAATTTGTATTATTAATTTAAGGAAAAAAGATATGTGGTAAAAGAATAATACTGTGGTAAAAGGTATATTATTATTTGTGTGTGTGGATGATATCATTAATGTATTATTTACCATTTTCCCTATCAGTTGCACTTGCAACTTTACGAAGTGGAAATAAGGTAATCGTTTAAAAATAATGAAATTTTACTATTTTATATTATTTACAAAGTGTCGATTGTATACGACAGGGGTCTTATAATGTAGGAGACTTTTTACTGTCATTTAGTGACTGTGAAAATAGGTGGACTTGACAAGTTTAGAATATAATATACTTAATATGAGTTATTTGTACGTTATGTATTTTTGTAGTGCCAGAGCAAATTTGCAAGGCCACTTTTATTGCCCCAATTCAATCAGTAAATGAAAGCAAAAATATTACAAGATACTCAGTACTCATCCTCATCTTTATCCAAATGAATTGCATTTAGTAATATTTTATTATTTATCTTGAAATAATGTTTTTAGACCTGAATCGGCCGAGACGTCCGAGTTCGCGGTGGAGTGCGGCGACGTGATACTGGTGGCCACCGACGGCGTGTTCGACAATGTTCCCGAGCCAGTGCTGGTGGCAGAGATGAGGCGCGCGCAGACCTTATCCAGTGACCCGCAGCAGCTGCAGGCAGTTGCCAACTCCATCGCGTGGATGGCAAGGAACCTCTCCTTTGACGGCTGTTACATGTCACCATTCGCTAAGAGTGCTCGTCAAAACGGCATCGACGCGATCGGTAAGTGTTTAATTTTTCAAGTGTTAAATATTATTTAGGTTAGGATTTTTTTTAATACATATAGGGAGGCGAAACCAGGCATTAAGCCGGGATAACGCCAAGCAAAAAGAAGGAAAGTATGTTTAATATGTGTAGTGTGATAGTATATTCAGTCACATTTTAAATGTTTCCACGAAATGGAGCCAGAAGCTTATTTTAATTCAAGCATAACTTACATCTTTTAGATCAATTGTTTATTTTTTGTGTTTGTACTATTGTTAAAGTAACTGTTTATTTTACGGTTGCAGGTGGAAAGCCGGACGACATAACGGTGCTACTCGCGATCGTAGCGCTATGAAAATGTCCTAATTGTGATTTATGTAGATATATTTTAGGCTTGTTTTCGTTCATAATATCAACAAAATTAGTTAGTGACAACGACGACACCAAAAACTTGACATATCTGCTTGTTTAATTTTTATTATTGAACATTTTGTTTGGATTACGTAAAGAGGATGTCCCATTTTTCGTGAGCATTTATGTTGCACATGACGAATATGAGCATAAGTATATTACATTTAATTTCCATTCTAAATTAGGTTTTACCTGTAATGGCGTATAAAATATCAAATCAATCATCTGATTGATAGTGCTGCTGTGATAAGATAAATGGGTCGTCAGCTTTACGTTACCTCGACCTGATATAAACATTAGCAAAAGAGAATTGTTTATTCAAATAAAACCACGCTATTCATTACAAAATGATCTGATTCTCTTTTTTTATTACTGTGATGTAGTTGATAATGCATATATATATTTTTTCTTTGAATGTAAATTTTTCTGGGCAAATGTTGGTCACATACTAATTTAAATGTGTAATCTCTTGTCTACTCTGCAGATAAGTGTCAATTATTGTACGGCATTGGACGTTTAAATCGAATAAATAATGACCGATTCAGTCAAACTTGGTTTATGTTAATGTGAGGTCAGTGGCGTAAATATAGGGTGGCAGGGCTGGCAAAATGCCTCGGGCCCTCGGCAATATGGGGCCCTCGGCCTGAGAGGCCGCGAGCTCAGAATTAACCTAACATTTTTAACAACATTTAGTATATCTTATAATTCAAGTACTTAAAATCAATTAAAGTTAGACACAACTAAAGACTTTATACAAATTTAAAAAAAAATATTTTTGTTGTATTCATGTCTTTGATAATGGTGGTTACACAAGATGTAGACCAATAATCCATAATCAAAAAAGAAGTCTTGGTGCCACGTACTCACTAGACTCTTTGATGTTACTCTCACAGTTTCTACTTGTAATTTAGCTTCTCGTGGCCAAAGAGAAAAGGCATACAGTAATGGTTCAAGTCCAAAAGGAAATTTAGATTTGAACCATTGCTAAATTTCCGTCGAAACTACATTAGTCAAAGGCCACAGGCCTCATGGGTGCAAGTTACGCCACTGTGTGAGATTAATATTATGTTATCGTAACATAGGTACTCAGATTGAGAGCCTAGTCTTTAGCGTCCGATCAAAATGATTATATGTTACAACACAACATTACAGTTTTTTTGCGTATAATATGGTTTTAATTAAATATTGTTTTAAAATTTATTAGGCCAATGCATATTATATGCAGCACAAATCTACTTGGTCCCATTCGGCACGTATCAAGTTAGGTAAAAATTTACTGTTTCTAGAATATATTTCAAAATATTAATGTCGCACATACACATAGCATTGTATGCGAAACCGAATACTACCTAATTTGTCAAAATTCTCGACAGTTATGTATTAACCTAAATCTTATAATGTGTGTTTGAAGAAAACATTCATGATTGAGTGAATTTTAACGTTTGATTGAAGACTGATTATAGCTTTTATTGTTCTTGTTAATGTATTAATATTGTCTGTCGTTATAAATGTAAACTGATCGTCGATCATCGATCGATGAATTGAGATCAATAAGCTAAATTATTACTATACTCTTTGGGCTGCACTAAGGTGCGGATGCCAATTAAAAACCGTTCCGTTTCACTTCCAAAATTGATAGGATTCAAACTTAAGGTATAGCTAAAGTGTCTTAAGCTCACATTCAATTTTTTTGAGGCTATTGGGACATCAGTATTTCAATAAGTAACAATCAGTGGATGCAGACTCGTAGCTGCTATTTAGCGCTAAAAAAACGCGTTAAAGGTTCTATACGATTTTGTATTTGATTTTGTGATATACCGTATCTATATAAATTAGGTAATTATTTGATTGTGATCTTAAATTTATTTCCCATGAATACTAACCAACATGTATTCAATATTGTTTATGTTCTGTAATGTAATTTATAACTCATTTGTTGTGGTTTGTGTATTAGGAGGAATGTATGACAGCTCATTAAAATAGCGGCACCGTACGATGGCACTTGACGTTCATGAATTTCAGGAAATTGGCAACTATGTTTCAAAAAGCAATTGTCTTACTTCATTGTTGTAATTATCAAAATAATAATATAGTGCTGGAGCTATAATGTATCGAAACGAAGTGTGCTGCAACACTTTTTGTGAGTTGTTACAAGTGCCATCGTATGGTGCTGTTATTGTAGTAAGACGAACGGCTTCCATGTTGCATTGATGTGGACTTTTCCGATCCGATAACTTGCGTGAAACACTAGAATAAACAATTCTAAACACTTAAATTTTGTTTAATTTCAATCTCTCGACACGTATATTAGAAGGGAAATTGCCAAACAATGTTTTTGTTTGATTACTCTTAATATTCTTCTATTCTATATTATACATTTGTAACTTTGATTGTATGTAATACTGACTTACAAAATTCACAAAATTGATATGTTTGTTTCTCACAAAACATAGTGTAGTTTTCACTCACCTTATAGGGATTGAATATGGATGACATTGACACCCATACACAATTCATGCGTGTTACACTAGAAATAAAATACCATTCGCTTTGGAATATTGTTCTTATGGCTAAGTTCACACAACTTTACATTAATGTACCAACATGAAACCTCGTAATTCCAAGTATCTTTAAACAGTGTTAAACCGTAACTTTTCTTAGTAAACGTTATACAGCTCTGTAAAGACCTACATGGACTAACGAACTAAAACTGCTGCTATAAGTCATGCCGAGTAATATTTGACCTTGCATAGCGAGTCGTCAAGATATATTTCCCTGGTTTCGAAAACCGATGTTTTTACTCTGCCATTGTGGCTATGCCGAAAATAGAAACAATACAATAAAACTAAAAAACCGAAAAACTAGTGTACCGTTCTCTACACCTTTCATCACCCTCGAGTCTCTGAAAACAATAGCCAAAACGCCGCTCGTGACTAACTTCATGCCGGCTAAGTAGCATATTTTATTTGTATTTCATTAAAAGAGAATTATACATATTTTGATAACAAAAGCAGTAGACAAAGAGTCATCTGTGTGGTGATTGGATGAGGATTAAGATGTTTCTTGTAGAAGGGGCGTGACTCAAATAACTTCAGGAACCGCTATACCGCAGCCTTTGTGGGAATTAAGTAGTCTCCATAATAAATTAAATAACTTCATTCTGAACTGCCGTCAAATATATACGAGTTCCATACCTAAAACGTCGAAACTCGACAAGTAAAGGACTCATATAAAAATTTAGTTGCTGTCTTTCCAATATTCACTTAATTTTATGTCTCTATTTCCCATATTAATTATTAATGAGCTATACAATGTTTATAAGTTAAACAGTACATTTAATTCTTAAATAGTTTGGCTTTAATTATCACTCTGTGCTGTTAACACCATTATTTATCTATTTTCATTTTCGTGGTTGTTAGGTTGTTGAGGTCGGCGCCAATCGTATCCACCTGGTCGAAGATTGTCCAATTCAGGGAGGGGCACATACTCTGCCTCTTCCGGAAGCGGATCGAATAACCTTTTCCTGGAAATTATCGAGAATTTCATTTTATATTGATTACTAAGTGGTAGGTATTTACCGAGTATTATTAGACTTAATATCTTATGTCTCGGGATAAAGAGCGTATGGAATTGTCATGCAGTACTACTTTCTAATACAAAATTCTGAATGGTATTGCTACCACCTGTTTATGAGGCGCGCGACCTTGCTCGTCTCGTCATTAAGACAAATAAAAGAAATTGTCGGATATCAAGATAAGATGCATATTACTGTTTTTAGGGATTTTTATGTAAGTTAAATATGATTTTTCATATCCGCCTAAACCTGCCGTAGTGACCCAGACCTCTTAAGTGGATCGCGTTCTAGGATTAACCAGTGTATATCCGGTTCTCCCGAGGGGCTTGCGACACGACTTGATGGATGGTTGGGGTGGGAATTGGGGTACAACCGTGTATCACTGCCTGCATCGGTCACCCGCCTGTCCTGTCGCAGGCCCTTCGATTTGCTTCTTCCCTCTCCGAAGAAAGAAGAGGCATTTATACAGGCCGGCATAATTCTGGTATCCACCGATAAACTCATTGTTTGCCGATGGTCGCTAGTTTTTTGGACTGCACTACGCTTACCATCGAAAAAGTATTACGTATTCAAAAAACTTATAAACTCCTTTGCAAAAAAAACGGGCACCTTACACACACACTTTACCTTAGCTTTTCTATGGGTAAATATTATTATATTTTTAGTATGTCATTAGCTTGGATGACTAGAAATTTCTTATTATCAATGAGAATCTAGTTTTTTAACACTTTTATCCTGGTATCGGTGTTTTAGTCAATGTAAACAGAGAGCCGTGTTAAAATGGACATTTTTATGGGTATAATGAAATTAAGACTACGAGTATTTTTATGGTATTTTAATAAAAGAAACATTAAAAAATAAAAATTAATAACGAGTATGACCTCCTCTTGCAGCGATTACGGCATGTAATCGTCTTGGCATGCTTCCCACCAGGCTTTTGATGGTGTCCTGTGGAATGTGTTCCCACTCAGTCGAGATTACACGTTTAAGCTCTCTGATGTTTTGTGGAGGTGGTTGGACAGATCGTACTCGCCTTTTTAGGAGGTCCCAAACGTGCTCAATGGGGTTAAGGTCGGGGCTCCGCGCTGGCCAATCCAAACGACGAATACCGACCTCTTGCATATAAGCATCTACGTCGCCAGAACGGTGGGCCCGAGCATTATCGTCCATGTAAATGGCATCTTCACCAATTACAGTCAGTGCGGGTTGTGCATTTTGAGAAAGGATTTCTGTTATGTACCTATGCGCATTTAGTGAGCCATTTTCTATGAATACTATCTCGGTACGATAGTTGGAAGTTACGCCCGCCCAAAACATAACGGACCCTCCACCATAAGGGGTGATTTCTTCAAAACACACATCGGCATAGCGTTCCCCTGGTCTTCGTAACACTCGCCGACGTCGGTTCTCACCATGCAGACAAATTCGAGCCTCATCGGAGAAGAGTACGCTACTCCAGTTACCTGGTGTCCAAGATAGGCAATTTCTAGCGAACCTCAACCGCGCAATCCGGTGCTCACGGAGTAACTTGGGGGCCCGCGCTGGTCGTCGACTACGTATATCAGCAGCTAAAAGTCTTCTCCTCACAGTCCATAGGCTAACTTGTGCTCCTCGTACCTCTTCAAGGTTTCTTTTGAGGTCTATGTAACTGCATTTGCGGTTCCTCAGCGCCTGAGTCACTAAAAAGCGATCGTCTCGCGGCTGTGTGCAACGTTTTCTCCCAGAACCTTGCCTTCTCTGAACGGAACCTGTCTCTTGGTATCGAGTCCAGGTTCTTTGTACGGTTGAACGACTCACGTTTAACCGCTGTGAGACGTAACATTGGCTACACCCCTCTTCCAGCAGCGCTATAATTTTACTAGCTCTCATTGCTTTTTCTGCCATTACGATAGACACAAAGATATCTGTTTTAAGTCACAATAAGGCAGAATTATGCGATAAACATAAATTGTTGTACTAAAAATAACGAAAAGTTACTTTTAGTTGCTTGATAACCTTTTAACCGCAAACCCGCGAAAAGTGTCACAAAATGAAAAAGGGATTAATAATTTAAAAAACAAAAGTTTTGAATTTGGAATGAACTTTTTTTCATACCCAGACTCTTTATTAAGTGCCAGTAACATAGTTTGGCTATTAAAACCTCTGAAGAACTAAATTATTACCAATAATGTTAAAAAATCAAACCCGCCCGTTTTTTTTGCAAAGGAGTGTATATTATGTCGTTAGATATTATGGCCACTGGCTTTCCGCAAGTATAGGTACAAAGTCGAGCGTGCCGAATTGAAATTCCGAGAGAACACAAAACATAATTATAGACTTACAGAAATGCAGGTGTCTTCAGAAACTTTTGCCCTCTTCTTTGTCTTGGCAGAACATCTTCCAAGAAAAAATATACGTGACCAATGGCCATTCCAACTAAATCAACCGAGATTGCATTGCCAAGTAAGACCGAAAATCCAAGTAAAACCCAAGGGAGGTACGGCGCCTGTAAAAGATATATATGATTAATTTATGGAGGAGTGGGAAACCGGACGAGTGGGTCACCACAGTGATTGCCTCCCATAGACACAATACCAGAATAATCGTCGTTGCGTTGGCGGTCTTTGAGGAAAGAGTAGGACCTTTTATTGAAGATTCACAAGACCTAACGATGACAGTAGTAAATTTAAAACTGTTACACGTTTGAATAGCGCCAATCTAACATATCCAGTGCTATAAACGTCCAATAATAAGAGAGAGAATACCGAGTACTCACGCTGTCAAATTATAATAGGTGTCTGTAGAACATAAAAATTCTTTAGTCAGTGCCAATTGCCAACTAATCCTTATTCACATATTTTATAATGATACTGATAGGTATTATTTTATTATTTAGACGAATGATTATTAGTTTTCATTTATACCGTCTTCACAAAGAGAGTTTTATTTAGCTCGCGGAATTTCACACTAAAGTATTCATAGTTTTGAGCTTTACTGCGTTGATCACAATATTTTCCATTATCTCAGCCCCTGACGCCTTTTGGTCGGTGAGCTATATATCGCCTTCAACATTTCACTTCTTAAAAAAACTAAGCTTTATTTGGTCTTTATTTATAAGGATTTACAAGTGTTAGATTGACGTCGTTTTGTCTAAAGCAATGGTCGTCATATTTTTCTGGTCAAAGGCCACATAGTACCTACAATGATAAGTATCACTGCGGGCCGAAAAATCCTGGCTTGGTAGTTGAGTCCACCAATCAATTGGCATATTTTTATGACTTTATACTGACATGTTTCCTTCTGGCATTCTTGTATTTAGTTAACTACATATGCAAATTCATTTTTAATAATATTGCCTACTAAAATTGTTGCTATTTCGTGAGCCGCACAAATATCGTTCGCCAGCCGCTATTACAACCGTTTCACAAAAATCCCACGTAAAGTGATTTTTTTTTTGGTAGCGTTTAGTCAAATTTACCGCGTTAGCAATATATAGTACTGCCGTGTGAAAATAAACTACATAATAAAGAACAAAGCTAAATATTGCCCGAATGTAGATTTTGGCTGTGTAACAATCATAACTCTACCCTTGCTATTTATATAACTGTTGGGTGTCATTTGGCATGAGCTGTGTAAACAAATAAAAAGTAAAAGTGTTTCCCATTAGTATCTTATGGAACAAAGACCAATTATTCTTAAAACAATTGTACAAGGAATGTTCAAAAAATATAATGATTATATAGACACTACATACTAAAAAATGGTGTGTGTCGTGGGACACCAGGTAGGAACGAAGTTCCTTCGGCTAATGTAGAATCGACACAAATTGTAAAAAATACAAATTATCAACTAAAATAACAAAATATGTCTCTTTATTTTTGTTTGACAACATAAAATTACATAGAAATAGAATAGAAAAATAGAAATAAAAAAATTGGTTGTCTGTAAAGTCGGTTTACTGACGATAGTTGAACGTGACAACGTCTTAAGAAAATACTGATGGAATGGTAGCATTTTTCAAAAGAAAATTTTAATTTCATTTGTTTAATAGCTTTGTATGTATATAGAGGAGGAGGTAATTGGAAATCACAATGAAATTGATCAAGTTAGATTTATTTAATTCAATATTTCCATACACTGTTCATCGCCGTAAATGTTTTTTGCACAAATCCACACCACTTTTATACAACAGACACATTAAACTAGTTTTTGAAATAAATTAAAATCAGCGATGAACCGCACTGTCGGAATTCCCGCCAAAACTCCGTCAAAATGATTTAACAGATGACAACATTTGACATTTGATAGTATTTATTGGCCTAATTATAACCTCAAAATCCGAAAGTATTTTATTTATATTTCGGAATTCTCAAGTGTCCGTAGTTTTAATATAGTTTCAATCAAATATATACATTATCTAAAACCCAAAAAGTAAATTCACCTACCTTTTGGTTCTTAGGCCAA
Organism: Amorpha juglandis; assembly: GCA_949126905.1. NCBI lineage: Eukaryota > Metazoa > Arthropoda > Insecta > Lepidoptera > Sphingidae > Amorpha > Amorpha juglandis. The sequence goes on along the minus strand of OX421379.1, from coordinate 8,889,204 downwards.
CTATGTATGGACGACGAACAATGTCTTTTTCGTAAATCTAGTTTTTAAAAAGCCCGCCTCAATGTGTTTGATATTGGAGAAAATGTTCCCTTTGACGGATGGCTGGTCTAACCTGTCATTTCAGACACGTTGTTGTGATATGTGGAAGATTTAATATTTATGTTTTAATTTTTTTAAATCTCGAACGCTGCCGAACGCAAAGGCCGATTGTGCTTCTTTGTCGCTCGTTCCGCGCTCTCGCTTGCACTTCAAGCCTTAAATGGAACGTGACATCTAGCGAGGTAACGACGCATGAGTCATGTTTTTTCGTGCGTGCAGCCGGCTCTATCGAATTATAAGACGTTATCACGTCAAAAAAAAGACGTGTAGCACTCGGAGACTGCCGCGGTAAAGCTATTGTATAGCATTTTTTATCAACTTATGTAATTATAAATAAATAACGAGCTAGCGTAATCTTTTAAAAATCGAAGGAGATATAAAAATACTTCAAGCTGAGTGAATTTCATTTTAAAAAAGGAACTAACGGTGGCTGGTTATGCGGCGCTTTTAACGCTTTTTTCTTACGGTTTTACTATCACATTTTTTTCAGTTCGGTCACGCAGCAAAATCCCTATCCCCTCCAAGCCTGCCGTAAGGAACTTCGTTCCAATATACACGGCCGCAAAATAACATGGCTAATTTGAAGTTAGTCATGAGCGGCGTCGCAGCTATTGTATTCAGAGATTAAAGGGTAACGGGAGGCTAACTTCAGTTATTTTATTTACTGCGGGGAAAATCCATCTTACGGATAAGGGGGTGGAGGGATGGTTATATCGAGCTCACCAGCAGTGGCGTAGCTAGCACGAGTGGCACCAGGGACGGATGCCGGTGTCACCCCAAGAATGAAAACTTTACATAATATGACAATTACAACATAATATGACAACATATTACATAATATGAGTGGTAGAGCCACGCTGTAGACAGTTTTGTCTACAGCATGAATGGGCTGGCTCGACCGGGTCATTACCACTGTCTCACAGAAAATCGACGTAAAGTAGCGGCCTGCTGCTGCGTTTCGTACGGTGAGTGAGATATCCGGAAGCCCAAATCCCCTCCCCTTCCCAATCCCTAATTATCCCTTTCCTTTAAGTTCGGCAACGCGCCCATGGTTCTTCTGGCGGTGGGCGTACATGGGCGGTGGAGATCACTTACCATCAGGTGACCCACTTGCTCGTTTGCCGGCGTATGCTATAAAAAAAAAAAAAAAAAAAATTGGTTTTAACCGTATTCAAACAACGGGTTCTGAAATCAGCGCGTCTTTTTTCATTAGAAAAATAACTGTTCATTCGATAGAGTTTAGCAGCGATGCGATCCCAGTGCCGCCGTCGCGACGGTCAAGCGAAATTGTACCGACTCTGAAAAGACTACTACTAGAGAGGCCTTCGGGTACGACCGCGAAACGGATTACACCCGGGGCGAACACCCGCCCGATCCACTACCCCCCACTACTGAGTGATCGGAACCCTAACCAATTCCTACGCTAGTGTACCAGCTAGAAACCCCGCAGTCGCCTCCTTCGACGCCAGTGGGGTGGTTCAGGGGGATCCTGGTATAACTACGTGGATTGCACTTGCACTCTGTTTTATGGCTCGTTACATTTTGGGGCTTGGAAGGCCTGACGTATTTCGAAAGCCCTCGCCATGGCGTCTGCGGCAGCGCGATATTTTCGCACTGCCGTTGGTGTCAGGGCCGCATTAAGAAAATGTGAGAGTATACATTACATAGTACATAGGCCGCACATCCCCCGGTTTGCGGCCTCGACCCCGATGTCCCCATTTAGTCGCCTCTTACGACACGGAGGGATACCGTGGTAAAATTATTTTAATGCCCTCAGTCCACAGAACGGGAGGCGGGCGCAGATTACTCGTCATCCCGGCCTCTCGTCTTTTGGCGGCGAGCGGGACTGTGTCGTTCCCGATCTCGCCGAAAGAGTTCTTATTGTAGAACTCTCTAGCTTTTATTTTATCATAAAGTGCCATTATTGTTCTACCACTTATTTATTTGTTTATGTTTATAGACAATCTTAGTGGCACAGCGGGCAAGTAGCTGGCTGTGAAGAGTGGCCGCGGTTTCGATTCCCGCGCTGAAATAAATGATAGTTTAATCGACAAATATTTGTTTCGTGTGTACAACTTTAAGTCCCTCTTAGTTCCTGATATCCACAACATAGGTTAAGTGTGTGAGGTGTGTGTATGAGCGCGAAACTGTGTGTGCGCGTGCATATCTGTGTATGTGTGAAGTGTCGATTTTTCTTAAGAGTGAAAAATTACACAATTACTATATTGTGTTGTAGCTGTCTCATGCATTATCAGGTACAATTTAAGTAAATATTAAAAACACAGTCCTAAATGATATTAAATAAATAAATATTTACCTGAAAATTCATCAAACCGAAGAAGTTCATCCTCACAAAAACATTTCTACGTGACCACACATAAACAATCATAATGGTGAATGCTTGCCCTAAAAATAATAAATTAACAAAGAAAGCACATAACTGTATCCACATTAAGGAAATCAATTTTGGTTTTGGCATATAACTTGCCAATATTGTTATGTAACAAACATAATGAATGGGCTTTACTTTTACTTAAAAGGTTTATAAGTAAGGCCCAATATGAGGTAGTGGTTTATGTGTACAAACAGGCACAAAAATATATACATCAATGTTACATCAACTAAGTAGGTATCCATGTTACGAAAATATGTTTAATTAAAAAGAACAGTTCTATGTAAACACTTAATGTGACTTATTTATGCAGATCTATATGTAATATACATGTGATGATTCAAGTAGGGATGTTACAAAGTTGGGATACAGGGTAAGAGCTGGACTTTTAAATTTGACTTATTGGAGTCGAAGGCGGAGTAGAAGAAAAATGATACCTAGTTAACTATTAGGTTTAATTTCAGTGATTTTAATTAATACTCATACATTGCTAATAATTTTAATTTACACAGAAGTTTTTCACAAGTTATAAGTTCTATAGAAGCTCAATATATGAATGACAAAATAAAAGAAACAACTCAACGGGATTTGTGAGTGTGATTTCTAAGGTTACAAGTCAAATCATACACACTACTGTGTTTCTTTCTTCGCTATAACCTCTGATTCAAATTTATCATAGACAAAGTCTGAACCAGAATGCAAAATATATAAAAAAAAAACTTTTTTCTGTTTTAATAAATAGCATATATATTATTGTGATATCTTTCATGTATATTTTTTTTTTATAGCATAGGCCGGCAAACAAGCAAGTGAGTCACCTGATGGTAAGTGATCTCCACCGCCCATGTACGCCCACCACCAGAAGAGTCATGGGCGCGTTGCCGACCTTAAAGGAAAGGGATAATTAGGGATTGGGAAGGGGAGGGGATTTGGGCTTCCGGTTATCTCACTCACCATACGAAACGCAGCAGCAAGCCGCTATTTTACGTCGGTTTACTGTGAGACAGTGGTAACGATCCGGTCAAGCCAGCCCATTCATGCTGTAGACAAAACTGTCTACAGCGTGGCTCTACCACTCAAACAAAATATATAAAAGACAATCATTCATCATACTTGTGATTAAGTTGCTTATTTTAACACATATGGTACTGTACACACCAGCTGTTATTGCAACAATTTGCAATGGTGCAACTTGTTTATGTGGCTAGGACATACCATATTATATTATTTACACAAGGATGGAAAATATTACTAGGATATTACACATATATGTATAAGTACACAAGCTATAAGCCTGGATAATCCATTATTATGATGCCACAGACAATGTGTTAATACCATGACGATAATTACAACCACTGCATATTAAAAGGATACAATCATTAGAACTCCACCAAACATAAACATTACAACAAAATCAGCTGTCCGCCCCCTGAAGGAACCTTCTTCCAACATCCTACAGTATCTGTAGGTGAATATCATATTGAAAAAGAAATTGAACCCTAGATTTCCGAAAAACAGGAATGTGGTCATTAGCCTCCATAATTGGTATTTGTTCAGTATTAGATTGGGGTTGAAATAAAGCTGAAGTGGTGACACCAAATCAAGTTGCTGTAACAAAAATATGTCTTTAATACATAGTAAGAAAGTATACAAATTGAAACTTTAATAAGTATAGGACAATAGCACTCGAGTTCTCGGCACTTATCACATCATGGGGCGGAAATTTTATCGCCGTAACGTGAATGCACTAGTTGTACCTCTACCTACACTTTCGGAGATACAGGCGTTAATTTATTAGTAAAATTTATTGCATCTGTAACTATCATACTTACCACTGCCAGAGTGGTAATCACACAGGCGGTGGTGTAAGCCCTTGTCACGGGCGGTATAAGCATATACTCCTGTAAAAACGTTTGATATGCCATATTTACAACAAACTAATTATTTATATCTGGTCGCACATTTATTACAGAAAAAGATTTATGTTACGATAAAAACACTGTTTGATTCGACATGATTGGGCCACATCAGGGTAATAAATAGAGATGAAACGAAAGTCTTATTGGTATTCGCTATAATAATTCAGTGTATTCGTGTATCAGCAATCCGACGAATCATGGGTATCCTATTATTCCATATTCACTATATTTATATATCAAGTGATTAATATCGGTCGCTTAATATTATCAATATTGGTATTCATGTATCGGCAATCCGACGAATAGTAAATAATAGTAATACGCTAATATTCCATATTCACCACAGATTACTAAGGGACGCTACCGCTTATATTCACTATATTCATAAATATCGGTCGCTATATTACTCAGCGGATGCGAGGTGATACAAGCGAGTGTGATATGAGTGATATTCACATATTAGTTTATTTAACTTATATTACTAGAAGAATATATTAATATTAACCCATCTCTATCCTATAGTAATAAATAATTTAATTATGTTGACCGTTGACGTCTTTGACAATTTTTTTTATAAATTGTCTTCGGCTCTTGATACTTGTTTTTTGAGCCCGTCTTAGATTTTTTTCCTATTCGACTTGATCTAAAAAAGTTCGCCGAGGCCTTCTCCTCCCAGCTGTACAATTTACACTCGCCATGTATACATTTTTCGTCAATCTCCTTTCATCCATCCTCTCTACATGCCCAAACCATCTCAGTATTTTCATATCCGCCCGGATAGCGACCAACATGGTGTTAAAACCTGCCATAGTGACCCACACATCTTGTGTGGATCGTATTCTAGGATCAGCCAGTGAATATCCGGTTCTCCCGAGGGGCTTGCACCCTTTTCCTTTCCCTTCCCCAAATCCCTTAACCCTGGAATGAGATACTGCAGGGGTCGCAAGTATCTCATTAGTACCGCAGCAGGTTATCCCAAAGGGTAAAAAAAAAACACCTCGATATTCCTTTTTCGATCTTCGTTACTATATCTTTCTTCACACCACACCTTTCTCTTACCTCATTTTTCCGTGATGAGACAAATGACATCCTCCCGAGGATGAGCCACCGCCAATATCGATTTATGCCAGAAAGGGGCACCGAAGACTCCTTCTATGATCTGATGGGTCATATCAGGACAAAACTTGCCGAAAAGAAAGTCCTGATTATGATATCGTTAGACATAGAGGGGGCCTTCGACGGCGCCTGGTGGCCCGCCATTAAAGTCCGGTTGGTGGAAGAACGCTGGCCACCAACATCAGAAGGATGATCGCCAGCTATCTGGATGATCGGATGGTCGGGGTTTGCTATGCGGGAGCCGAGTCTGTACGCAGGGAAAAGGTTGTGTTCAAGGTTCATTCGGAGGGCCGATTCTGTGGAACCTCCTCCTCGATCCCCTTTTACAAGGGCTCGAGTGCCGGGGCGACTATTGTCTAGCTTTTGCTGATGATGTCGTCCTGGTGCTTGATAGGGGTTCCACAGGAGAAGCAGGCCAATGCGGCACTGGCCTATGTGCAGGATTGGGGTGTCTGAAACAAGCTGAAGTTCGCGCCATACAAAACCCAGGCAATGGTAGTCCAGAATAAGCTGAAGTATGATACCCCGATCCTGCGCATGGGCGGCGTCGACATTGGTTTCTCAAATCAGATAAAACTTCTCGGCCAGAAAATAGACCGAAAGCTGACCTTTAACCTTTAAAGTGCCTGCGAGGTCGGCTAAGGACATTGGAGGTTGGGAACCGAGGTTATCAGGATGATCCACATGGCAGCGGTGGAACCCGTAATTTTGTATGCTACAAGTGCGTGTGCTTCAGCCAGCCCGAAGCTCACGATCAGGAAGCAGCTCGAAGCCATCCAGCGCAGTTTCGTTCAGATGACGAAGGCCTATAGGACCGTCGCCCTCAACTCGGCTTTGCTGCTGGCGGGGGTGCTCCCTTGATACAAGGGTGCGGGAAACCGCACACGTTTACGAGATCAAGAGGGGCACACTCATGAGGTGGCGGGAGACCCGGATGCGGAGGCTTCTGTAGCCTTCGTCAACTTCGACCTCCCTGGGGTATAGCGCATACACTTTATTTAACCGGTCCGAGTCGGTCAATGCGTATCGCCAAATAATGTAGTATTATATAGTATAGTAATATTCCGCCAAATCGACATTTGAACCCGACTTATGTCAAAGTACCATGATGGCTAATATTGTTTGCGTTTTCGATTCAGAAAATAAATTACAAGTAGTGAATATGGCGACAGGCTTGGCTACTCGCGACCTGTCACATCATGGGATAGAAATAAATTTGGTGTTCTATAGGTGTATTAGTTAGACCTCTGCCTATCCCTTTATGGCCATAAGTGTGAAACTATTAAAAAATATATTACTATATATTTATTCCATAATAATATATCCAATAAATAACAATACAAGATAAATCAGTTTAGTACACATACACAGAAGCTAAATCATCATAATCATAAGTTCTTTTTAAGAATAGATCGACTAGGGATACTCCAGTAATATTATGTAGGCCAGTATTGATGGGTAATGCTGTCAAGTGGACATAAATTGAATTCCCAGGTTCTAATGGACCCAATTTTCTATTTGAAATTCCACACCAGAGTAAGCTGCAGTCTTGCAGAGAGCGCAACTTCAATATTAAGTCTAGTGTTCGTTCACTAGCATTTGTAATCTTACATTTAAAGTTGAAAGGGTCATCTACTAATACTTTGTTTGGAAGCATCTCAAATGTAACCCTGATATCACCATAATCAGGAGTCATCCTTTGCAATTGGCTTGTCTGTAACCTTCCTTTTTCACCCAAGTTAGATCTCCATACAATATCCAGTTTGCCTATATTCTTTGCGGCAGCAAGTAGTTTGAGATCTTTTGAAATGTTTTCTTTGGGAGTTAAACAGTATAAATACTGGCAGCTTTCCTGGGGTTGAAGTAGTGTGACATCTCCAAAAACAGACACATCATGTACTTCATTTAAGGAGCAAACTGTGAATTGCTGTGAGCTCTCTAATGAGACTTGTTCAAGTATGATCGGCCCAGATGTGATGTTTTGTACTTGTGCCTCTAGGTACACATCATCAGACTCTGCATTGTAGAACTTTGTCTTGACATCTAAGGGTTTCATTACTTCAAACTTAAAGAATTTTCTAAATGAAGCTAAGGTATTATAATTGGACATGTATGTCACTTCACATACTAAAATGTGTGTACCCAGATCTTTCACTTCATGATGTATGACATCACTTAATGTTTCATCAACATCAAGCATTGTGGGTGACATGTTTTGTTGTGTGGATAAAACTATTCTTTGTGAGTTAGTTTGTAAATCTGCTTTAATCGATACACTTTGCACAGGATGGTTGGTTTCATTATGAACACACACATAGCATGAAAATGTTTCACCCAAGTATATATTACCAAAACTTTGTGGTAGCAGTAAGAACTGTCCGGCAGCAAGAGTTTCCATTTGTGTAACAGATGTAGCATCATCCTTTAGATAATTGTTCAGTATATTGCCTGGTAAATCTTTAGAGTCGCAGGTTACAATTTTTGGGCTTATTAGTGCAGGCTTGGTTAATCTCATTACTTTTAAAGCGACTAAATGTTCCACCACTTCTTTTCCGTCCATTTTTTTGAACTGAAATATAAAATAGAATTACCAATAAAGGTATCTTTTAAGTTATCTTCAAGGTTTTTAAATAATAACGTGAAATCTTTGTATACAATTTCAAATTTGGATTTAATGAAATTGTCCTTAGTATTTCACTGGCTATCTGTGCAGCTTATGTGTTTTAGTTATATTACACCATCTGTGCCCTGAAAATATACAAAATGAACATTCAGCAAAACAGTAGTAAGAAATTGAAACGAATACCAGAATTTTTGTTAATCAGCTTTCTAGCTGATTCACCGCAGACATGTTATGATGTTATTGCCCTGTCCCATGTCCATGCGTCTTAGCATGACAATTACCTAAAAACATTCTGGCATAAAGTCTCTCATTGATAGTGAAAACGGCCTATACATAAGTCCAATGCAAAGTTTACGAGACTTAAGCGAACCAACATAACAGCTCGGAATACAGAAAGTCTTCATGTATTCTCAGCATAACAGACAGACGCAGATGGGAACTTAGTTTCAAATTAAATATGTAGTATTACGTTTAGGACAACTTACTCTGATGTAGTTTATTTATCTCTGCCTCTGCTGACTGCTCTGATGTTTTTCTCCACGGATCACGTTTGGTTGATTGGGGTATTTTTCCCAAATTTTGGAGAAAAAATGTGTTTGATAATTTTGGGGAAATGAAATACGTGGGGATCATTTTGGGGAAAAGTAAATATGCATGGGGAAATTTGGAGGTTATTTTGATCGTCGGAGTCGTAGAGGGAGTAACTTACCTACGGTCGGACTAATTTAATTTCTCGTAATATTATTGAATAATACGGTTTTTTAGTTTTCATTATCCTGATAACGTGTTCATTGACGAATCAATTAATATTTTGATATTGGATACAAAGCAATATCGATCTTTTAACTTTTAACATCGATGGACGTTGCACACTGATAATCACAGAGTCCATTATTATATATGTAGATGATAATCAAATACCCACAACAAAGAGAATGTAAACACTGTTCATATTGTGAAGTGCGAATGCAACAGAGCGCATGCGCGGCCCATTAAAATAGTACTTTTATCATCTAGCCTACAACACTATCCAATCCTCCGATACTTTGGAGCTACATTTAAATGTATCCCATAGAATTGAATGTTCATCGAGGTATTTATTTAATAAATATCGTTTCATTTCCTTTAATTTAGATTAATTCTTGTTGGAAAAATATGGGAAATAAAGTTGCAATATCTATCATTTTAGGGAAAGAGTATATTAACATGGGGTTTCAAGTCAAAGTCTGAAATGTGAGTTAGCAACCCTGATTTGTAGAAATTTATACTCCGTAGTAGTGATGTTCATGTACATAAAATATCTATTTATTTTCGATATAATATATCGTATTATTGTATCGATGTTTAACGATCTGTCAGTCAAAAACATCGATATTTTCGATATATCGTATTGTAGGAAGGAAAATACTTATTAAGAGTAACGATAGGTGTAGTTGAAGTATAAGTTTAGATCATATTAGTGGAGTGCCTGGAGCATTCAAAACCGTAAAACCTCGGATTAGAGTTATAGTGAATGAATTAATATGATCGATGTGGGATATTGTTTTTTAAACTATAAATTGCAATGTTTACCCAAAAAAAAATTGTGCAAACCATTGTTTAAAAAAATTATTATGAAAAATTAATGTTTGACCATATATTTTCACTTTAAACAGTTTTTTTTTATTTATATGTTAAATCTTACCTGAGTATTCTTATCTTATCTTATCTTGTCTTTTTACGGATTGATTTACACGATTCAGTAAAAGTATTTAAAAATATCAATGTAGACCCCAATAATATATTGCAAGCAGGTGTAGCATGTATTTTGAGTTTATATGGAGCTCCGTCTAAAACTTATGATTTAAATACATTGAGGTTCAATTCTTTCATAAAAGCAACAGCCAAAAATACGAGTGTTCTTTTGTCATCACTGCCTCCAACAACTGATGCAGCGTTTGAGCACCTTAAAAGAGTGTACCTACAAATTCAGATATGGCTAGGAAATGACGTAGTTATTGAAAATTGGGGATGGAAGTATTCCAATAACATGTACATCCCAATAACAATGAATCAATTACCTGCTCCGGATAATTTAGTGCAAATGTTATTTTGTAATTGCATAAAGGGATGTGGAGCTGCGTGTGGATGCCGAAAAAGTGGTTTATACTGCAGTGTAGCATGTTTACAGTGCAGCGGAAATAGTTGTTCCAATACTTCACCTATTATACAGATAGATGAAGTAGAAGAAAATATTTGTTGTAGACAACAATCTATAATAAAATTATAAAATAACATGTCCTGACTGACTGACTGATTCATCATCGCCGAGCGCAAACTATCAAGGCTACAAGCATGAAATTCGGACTGTATATTCATTTTGTTATGTAGGCATCCACTAAGAAAGGATTTTAGAAAATTCCACCCCTAAGGGGTCAAAATAGGGGATGATAATATGTATGAAAGTCCATCATTTTGAAAGTTACATAAACAAAATTTTGTATTTCGATTATTGACGTAAAAAAATAAATAGGTGTTTCAGGAATTTTGGAAATTTTATTTATTAAGGGATGAAAAAGGGGGTGAAAGTAAATGCGAAAGTGAGTTTGTTTGTTACGCTTTCACGCCTAAATCACTGAACCGATTTTGATGAATTTATCTACATAGACCGATGGGATCCTGGAGACGGTTACAGGCTACTTTTATGCCGGAAAATGCTGTTCACGCGGGCGGAGCCGCGAGCAAAAGCTAGTGTAATATATTGAAATAAACTGATTTTGTACTAATTTTTTTTTCTTTTCATTAGTCGTAATTAATTACCTTATTTTTTAAATGTACACAATAGAGTACGTTTCATTTATAATTAAACTGGCCGAGAAATTCCATTGTACATAGCAGCTGTCGCTCCGCTCTCCCCTCCACGTTTTTCTACCTGTTCGAGATCCCTACTGCTATTTTTATACACAGGTATCTTGGAAAAATGTTCCTATATGTCTACTCAGGTAAGATTTAACATATAAATAAAAAAAAAAACTGTTTAAAGTGAAAATATATGGTCAAACATTAATTTTTCATAATTATTTTTTTAAACAATGAAACAATGGTTTGCACAAAAAAATATTGGGTAAACATTGCAATTGATAGTCTAAAAAACAATATCCCACATCGATCATATTAATTCATTCACTATAACTCTAATCCGAGGTGAAAACCCCCAGGCGCTCCACTATATTTAAAATGAACAAATAGGTATGTAAATTAATTAATGATGATAAATCCTAAATATTCTAATTTCGTACGATATTTCATATATCGGACAAAATATATCGATATTATATATTACAGCTTGGCAAAAAAATGTAGAAATAAATGGAGGCGCCACTGAGCCGTTTATATGGCACCCCTATATAGTTCGGTTTATAGTTTTGATACTTGTTATTATAAATTATAAAAAACTTGTTATAATATTTAATATGCAATCAAATAACAATTATTATAAAACCAATTACTTACTCGCTTTTTTGTTATATACCTATAATGTGTATTAATGTATTTGTTTGTGTATATAAGTATTTGTATGATAGATATTAGTTGTTTTCCGCATTATTCTCTTCTTCTACTACTTTATTGTGTAGCGCCGTCTAGTGGTAGATAGGTTTCCGTCACTGTCCATCCCACGGTTGTCCGGTAGAGATCGCTATAAGCGATAAGACCGCCCGTTGCATTAATACCAAACACTTAGTAATTATCCATAGTTAAGTTTATTATTGTACGTTGATGTGAAATAAAGTGTTATTGTATTGTAATTATGTAATGGCGGATAATGAATTAAAATGTGAACTTACCTACTTATTATGTGAGTTACTATACAAACGTAAAGACAGAATCGACTATTGATTGTAATTTAAGACTGAAGGTATCTAAAATGATTATATCATTAAATTATTACTATATGTATGTGAATCACCATTGTACAAAAAAATAATTATGATGTCAGGTTTTAAGATAGAAACATCTTATTTTATAGATGTGACTATTTACTGTTAAAAAAAGGAAAACCAAAAATGTATTCATTTTGTCTGTTTCTTTATAACTTTAATTTTAACATTACACGTTTCAGATAAAATGATTGTCAGGGTCTCTATCAGTCTGAGAAACTCTCTTCCAAGTATTCTATATCCGAAAAATCAATTTCCATATTATCATGACTGATGCTGGGTAGACAATCATCCACATCATCTTATCCAGAAGTACTAGTGCTTTCGCCTGCAAGTTTAATAACTAACTTTTCAATATTTTCATACAAAGTGTGCTCTCTCTTTCTCTCGTAATATTCATCTTCATTTTATTTTACGTGCTGGTGTGAGTCTTTCCAATGTTTACTGTGATTTCTTCAAATTCACGCTCAGCTGCATCCTAATGAATGAAAAAATATTTAAATTATTACGTAAGTGAAAAGTCGATTGTAAATTTTAATTTTAAAACCAGTTTTTGAATAAACCAGAATAAACTACCACTTCGATTCGGTCGATTAAGAAAGAATTATGTCATAATGATAAAAACATCTACATTTTAAATAAAAAATTTGTGTTGTAAGATATTACTAATTATTGATGAACACAAGTATCAAAATTGGGGTAGTCAATCTCTAAACTGATTCTGTCACATGAATGTAAACATAACCTATAGGCTTGATAATAATGTTGAAAAATATGAAAGAATACGTTGTACAAGACATAAAAACCATTCTATGTCCATAGAAAAATATAAGATTGACTTAAATATCACAAAATAAACTTCCACTAACCAGTCATATCAGCGGTTCTTTGGTAAACATTGTCGAGGTCCGACACAATTGTTTTTGCTTCTTTTTCTGCAAGACATCGTCGGTAAGCTTTATAAATAATTTCCCTTGCGGAACTTCGAATCGGCTTATTCAGTTTGTAACACTAATGGCTTCAAATAAACTTGCTCACTGAAAATAATTCAATAAAAACGAAAACTCAACGCGAGTTACAATCAAAATTCACAAATGTCATCGACGTGATAGTATTGCCAGGTGAAATAAAGAATTAGTTCCGTTTCTACACTTTTTTGCCAAGCTATACTTCAATGATTCGATAATATCGAATTGATTCGTTATATCAAATAAATGCATCGATATTTTATTCAAATATATGTATATATCGAGCAATTCTACTTCGTAGTGCTCCCGCAAATCACTCTATATCTATTCGCCTGACGCCTGTTTCAGTTTGGCATTTGCAGTTTGTCGTTTTGTTTTGTATAACTCGGAATAAATTGAAATAAATAAATTAAACAATAAATAAAAGAACAAACCCTTAAAATGGTGTTGACTAAAGAATATAGAATATGCATGCCGATGACAGTAGAAGAGGTATGAACATTTTATTTAGTTTGTTGTTGGTTAAGGAAATTGTCGACTGGAGTATTTAGTCAAATTACTTGCTGTTTATTTATTACGAGCAATTTATTTTCCATGAATTTTTATTTAAAATAATAATGGGGAGTACATTACTGCTTTAGAAATAATAAAAATTGCGTTCGTATTAAGCCCTGAGTAATGTTGGATAGGTTAAACTGGCGTAAATTTTAATCAACTTTAGAAAAATGTATGTATCTGTTTCCTTCTGCTATGTGTAATTTTTCCCCTATTCTGCTATATTGACCGTTGCCACAAATTCTATTAGAGTGAAACATTCTGATAAAACGTTCATATTCATTCTATCACCTAATCAGTATGGTGGCAGAGTACTGAGCCTAAGAAACCTTTAAGTCCTGGATTTAAGCCCATGTTGGACAATCGGAATTTATGTATCAATTTTGGACTTCAAAAATCACATATGTTGGATTGGATTGCATTTTATGCAATGTTGTGATAAGCGCAGATGTTATATCATGGGATGGAAATGAGTATATAATAGTTGTATTGGTAACACTATGGCCCAACACGCCTTGGCAATACAGGCATGTACGAGGTTGTGTTTTTTGTCTGATTTCAGTACCGTATTGGTCAACTGTACATGATAGCTCGGCATAGCTTTGAGCAGTCCAACAATGGTGAGGGTGTGGAAGTAATAGCCAATGAGCAGGTCAATGATGAAGTTAATGGAGCTGGACAATTTACAGAGAAGAGAATACATTTATCTAGGTATATAAAGATTTGTTTAATTTTTTTTATAATTTCCAACTGATGTCTGATACTAATTTCAGTACAGTTTAAATTATATGTTGGCACCAAGAGATGTAGAATACATGTAGTCAGTGAAATGATAATGCAGATCTGCATACCAAGTAGACAAAGCATTTTTCGTATATTCTTTCTATAAAATAAACAGTGATAGCTCAGCACAGTGTGGTAATGACTGTTGAGATGAAAGTTTCAAGTTCTAAACCAGACCCCAGAGGATGTTTATAAATTTTCTTACTTACATGGATATTAATTTTAATTATCGCTTTTTTAATTGTATTGAATGACGAAGTGAGCAAGTGACTTGTCCGATGGTAAGCAACTGCCCATAAACAGAAGCAACACCACACAAAACTTTGAATTACAAAGCACTGCATGGCACTGAACTGCAAGAACTCAATACAAGGGACTTACCACCTGTACTTATGGTTACTGTAAAATAAAAGTTACCTTATATGAAATCATTATTAAGATCTCCATATTCTAATCAAAAACAATATATTATAAAACATCACCCCACTAGTCGCCGTAAATCGCCATAGTAAAAAAATATCTATCCTACTAGACACTTCAAATGACACTTAATTCAAATCTGTTGGATGGTGGGGACACTTTTTCCCATCGTTATTTTAGTCTGATCATAATCTGGGATGCATAATAAAAAGCGAGGTCGACTATAATACAATTTAGTCTGTTACTAAAGTAGACTGCTATGTTTCACTTCCATAATGATTTTATGATTTGTTCCCAGTCACCTACCCTACTGGCTCCAGTCTTTAATACCTAAAATATTTTACATAACTGAGAAGGCATGGAATTACTACCCTTATACAATTACTGGTAAGCAATTGACAATTGAATCAAAATGTTTAATAAGCTAAGCTATAGGCGACTATAGGCTCTTTAAATGTCAAATAATAAAAAAAACAACACAGTGGCTTTTACAAGCTTTTATTTCACCTGTTAGAATGTTTGGGTTGTATCTTGCAAATTATAAATCTCATATGCACACGCCCACAAAACGCACACGTACACGCATACGCACACGCACACGCACACGCACACGCACATAATTATGGCAGCTGATAATTGTTTTTAGTTTTTTAAGCCATGGATCTCCTAATTAAATCATGTTGTTTATTTTCATGTTTGGTGATGGACATGAAGAATATACAGTAAGTGTTGTATTATTTTTAAGTCATACTCTACTAATTTCTCTATTTATTTCAGAAGGTTCTTAATCCAATAGGATACTTCATTGTCCTTTTCGATCTATTTTATGATGAAGCCAAAAATAAAGCCAATATTAAGGCCCGGTTTTGGAAAGTGACGAGCAAATGGTATACCTAATGGTAAGTGATTACCGCCGTTCATGAACATCCGAATGCTTACAAAGGGCCAGTTCCTACTTCATAGAGTAGCTCTTTATTTTAACCCGGTTGAAATTATGAAGATAAATATATCTCATGATTATTGTTATCAAGCACATCTATAATAACAATTATTGTCAACTAATACTAACCTTCAATTCCATTTTTTCAGTGTTCCTTTATTCCCAAATTCTCAATCTCAATTCAGACGAGATATGAAGACAATAACGGGACCACTGAAAATGTAAGTTTATTTTGTTTCACGTTTCATTGCTTTTAACCCACTGTGGGCAATTTTTATATCAGTTGTCTCATTAACCATTAAATCAAAGTTAATATTGTTTTTACTTATTTATGTATTTACACCCTATAAACAATATAGAAAGGCGGACTTAATGCCAAAGAAATTATCTCCAAGTCAACTTTAGGGTGATGCAGAGATGAACAAAGTAGATTCAAAAAAGATTAATACAGGGTTACTTTTAAAACACCAACAACCTCGCAGGACTAGATTCTTAAGGTTATAAGCTACTTGTTTTGTTCTACAACTTTTGATAATTTGTTAGATTTTATTTTCATACAAAAATAAGTATTAATTTAATTTCCGTCTTGAATGTTACAACTCTCTGCGCGCATCGCAAAGATTACGTATATAAACCCTACCGACCGACCCGAAGCATGGGGAATCGGGACCTTGTGGAGGGTTGTAGTGGTCTAGTGCCTTTGAACTTGACCCATTTATCGAGCAGTTGACCGCCGCCTTTGACGTCGTGCGCGCACGTCGCGCCGCAGTCCGGCCAATAGATCTATTTATTGTGCGTAGGTACCTACAGTGTAATCCACGCCTCCATTAAACAATAAAAAGTAAAGAAAACTACCAATATTAAATTGGTTTATTTAAACTTTAGAACACGATAAAAAAATATTTTGTTACGATTATCACACATTTTAGATGTTTAAATACTGTATTCATTTTTAATTGTTTAATGTAGCCAGTCCTAAGCCTGGTAAAGTATGAAGGGACTGTGGACTCAGTGTAGGTATGTACACACTGGCTACAAACCCCGCGAGCAATTGAAATTAACTAGATTATTATTATTAGCAGCGCAAGCGGGCGCGAGCGTCGGGTCGTTCGTTTATGAATGAAACATAGAACTACGAACAAAAACACTACACAACAAAAACTTGTAAAATCAAACTTGTAGAACAAAAGTTGTTCCTTATGGGGTCAGCCATCTGGACCTGCGGCGTTGCTGGAGCTTTAAAATAACCCTGCAGAGTTATAGGCAATATGAGTAATACAATATTAGTTAACATTATCATTTGATTAAAATATCCATTTACAGTGTTTGGGATTAACACAAGACGAATTGGAGCAGAGGGCAATTGACTTTCTTGACATTGCTTATGACGAGATAAAGGCACATCATTACAAGGAGTCAGAAGACCCCAAGTTCTTTAAATCGGAAAAGACTGGCCGCGGACCCCTAGTTGAAGGATGGAGGGACACACATCAACCAATCATGTGTTGTTACAAAGCTGTATCTGTCAAGTTTGAAGTATGGGGATTGCAGACAAGGGTCGAAGAATATGCTCAGACGGTAATACTCTACATTCTAAGACAAAATCTTTTCGATATTTAAAATATAATACAATTACAGGTAGTATTAATTCAAATATGATAGTGTTTTAACTTCTGTATAACTTAACTTCTGTGTGTATGTTGTGTACATTTTACATTGTATACGTATATGAAAAAGAAAGAGCAAAACCTCTTTAGGTTTAGGCGCTCTGGAATAATGTAGCTTTTTATTAGTGAAAAAATATTCATAGTCGGATAAGTAGTTCGAGTTTACTGCCTACTAACAAACGTTACTTCAATGATATTATTAGTGTAGTTTGAATGGTGTTATAGATTATGTGGGTTTATTTTTTTTAATACATATACAGGGTTATTTTTAAAACACCAGCAACCTCGCAGGGGTAGATTCCTAAGGTTATAAGCTACTACTTTTGTTCTACGACTTTTGATAATTTATTAGATTTTATTTTCATACAAAAATAATTATTCATTTAATTTCCGTCTTGAATGTTACAACGCGCATCGCAGATTACGTAAACAAATACGCGAAGCGTGGGGAACCGGGCTAGCTCCTTTGAAGGTCAACGCCCGAGCAGCTGACGGCCGCCTTTGACGTCGTGCGCGCACGCCGCGCCGCGCCGCAGTCTACGAAGAAATACACTACACAACAAAAACTTGTAAAATCATTTTTTTTAAATATATTGAGTTATATCCAAACTCGTACAACAAAAGTTGTTCCGTATGGGGTCAGCTGGTCCTGCGAGATTGCTGGTGTTTTAAAATTAACCCTGTATTTTTATATGGAGAAATTTTCAATTTTTGTTATGTTGATTTGCTGTAGTACAACACGCGAAAAATAAGTTGTCCAGAAAGAAGTTAGCCATTTTACCTTCCTTCTGTACCTCACTCTTACTCTTTCAATACAATACTCGCGAAGTTGCTCGTTACTGACATCGTATTTTGCGTGTATAAAGTATTATAAATAATTAGCGTGTACCTTTTACAGGCCATTCGTGAGATTTTATTGCTTGGACATCGACAGGCTTTTGCTTGGATGGATGAGTGGTATAATATGACCCTTGATGACGTTAGGGAATATGAACGCGAAATGCAAGCAATAACGAATATTAAGGTAAGAATATGAAACAATATCTTAATTTTCAGCATTTGTATAACGTTATATAATATGATTATCATTCTTGTAATTGTCTGAAAGTCCAAGGTTTTTTTTGAACAGCTGTTCATATGCACAATGATTTTTATGTTTAGGGCCAAAATGTAATCATAATCAGAAATCTCTATGAGCCGTCATAGTGAGCGCGAACGCATAGTGACGCTTTCTCTAAACGTCTTTGGTTAGTTTTGGCGCTAAATAAAAACAGACCAATCGTGTACATAGAAATCTACACTTCGCAAAAGCACACTTAAGTGTTGTTTTCAAATAGAGTCCTAAGCATACCAAAAAGCTTACTTAGGTTTTCGTTACTTTGATTATTGACAATAGGCGTAAAAGTAATTGTTTACTAGTCGGTAGGCTCCTCTAATGTAACAGGCCTTCTGGGTTGGTACCACAGTTTTATCAATTTCTGCCGTTAAGCAGCAGTGTGTAAACACTCGTGTTTCGGTTTGAAGAACACTGATGATGCCTAACATCACATGTCTCGAGATAACTAGCGCAGTCTAATGCCATGCAGTACTTTGGAATTCAAAGTTCTGTGTGGTGTTGCTTCTTTTATGGACAGGCGTTGCGTTTACCCTCAAGCGAGTGACTTGATCGTTTAGTCATTCAGGCAAATAAAAAGAATGTGTGCTGAGGGCCAAATTTATTCAACAGTGTGTTAACTAAGGTGTTATATGTGTAATATATGTACATAATTCTGAACCCTTACTTGGCAATAGAGGCCAGAGAGAGAGAGAAACTTTGTTTTGATAAGATAAAAATAATGATTTCAGTTGCAAGCAACACTAGAGAATGTGGAAGGAAAAGACCAAGAAACATCAAACTCTTCGAAACCCCAAACACCTCGAACACCAAAGTCTGCGAAGAGCAGTAGCAGCAGCACACCCACCGGGGAGGGTCGGACATGGTTCAACTGGTCCTAAACGTGGTAATGTGGTAGGCAGCGGCTTGGCTGTGCCCCTGGCATTGCCGATGTCCATGAGCGGCGGTGACCGCTTACCATCAGGCGGGCCGCTTGCTCGTCTGCCTATCAAGGCAATTAAAAAAAAAAAAACACATATTCCGATGTAATAATTATGGCACCGTAACACAGGGCTTATTTATATGGTGTGTTCATCACGTTGCCTTCCAGATTACCCCATGGCACACGATTTATATTATAAACCCTGCTAGTAAATTATAGATGAATCGTAACACAGGGCTTATTTATATGGTGTGTTCATCCCATTGCCTTCCAAATTACCCCATGGCATACGTTTTATGTTATAAACCCTGCTAGTAAATTATAGATGAATTAGCTTTTTTACATGGTCATAGATTGTGTTTTATAGACAAAAGAATAGGCCAACTGTAAAATGAATTTATTCAATTTGCAACAAATTAAGTCTTCGATCTTTATTATGATTCAGGTTCTTTGCATTATGGAGTGATGTTTCAAAAGTAAAGGAATAAAAAATATTTGGTGCATTAAAATTTCCAACAACTACAAGTTAAAAAAGTTATGTGCACCAAAAAAAACATAGTTCCCATTGTTTAAATATTTATACATTTTATTGCTTGGTTAAAAAAACCTTGTTTTCATTCATTAAACGATTTTAGCTTTAGGTTATAACAAAAAATAATCTTTGTATAATAATTTTATGCAATTTGTGGAAAAATTCCAACGCGGCAATAAGTCCTTTGAATATTCATTCCTAATTTAAATTATACCAAAAGCTGGTTCTATAACAATATATCAGTTCCTTTTACTGATAATTCTAGTATTTATAAAACTCATGCAGATGGCAATGCTAAGTAGTATGTCACAAAGATATTTTTTTTAGTAAACAGTAGTTACCGTTGCTGTGAAAATGTGTGTTAGTTGTAGTTAATTCATATAATTATACTCGAACGACTGTTACTGACTGGCCTAAGAATTTAGACAGTTGAGGGTTTTGTCCCATTTCCTGGAAAAAAATGTTTGCGACCGGAAATTACCGGCGCTTTAAAATATTTAATCGAAAGTTTTTTTTTATTGAAGGCTAATGATTAAAAAACGCAATGTAATTATAAACTTTGCATACTCAATAAGTACAGTACTCATCAGAAGCTTCGAATATAATTAGAAAAGCTAGAGTGATGGTAAATACCATATATTAAGAATGGTACGGACCATCCATTTAAATAGACAACGTAAGTATTTTAATGTATATGAAAACCAATGGTACAAATTGATGTCTTTCAATGTGCACTGCTTATATAGTGAGCGTTGCTTAATAATATTTTTTACCATAGTACGCTAAGGTGGGTATCCTGCAACACTGATAGTAAATGCAATGTAGTCCAGATATAATGTCGAACGTTGCGTCACTCGACAGACATATACTCGACAGAATTATTCTATCCAGTTACTTCAGGATATACATTGATCCCAGAACGTGAGTCTATAGTGAGTATACAAGGTGTTGTGTTTCGGTTTGAAGGACATTGAAGCCAGTGAAATTACTGGGCATTATGAGACTTAACATCTTGTGTCTCGGGGTGACGAGTGCAGTTCAGTGCCATGTAGTGCTTTGTAATTCAAAGTTCGGTGTGGTGTTGCTCCTGTTTATGAGGCGAGCGTCTTGATCATCTCGTCATTCAATCAAATAAAAAAAGTCACCAGAATGACTGATTTTACACCATGTTATACAGTCTAGTAGAAATATGAATCAGGTACTCCTAGATGTCAGCAACCGAAGTAGTACACATACGTAGTCTATTTAAATCTTTGGTCTGTGGTAGTTGGTATTACTTCGGAATTGTAACTCGATTAAATGAATATTTATGATCCAAAGTTATTGATGGTGTGAAATAAAATGTATGTGTGTTGTTACATTAGAATATCGCGTTAGTCATATTTTGTAATGGTTGATGTTATTGATTGATATATGTATATCTATGTTATAACTATCAGTGTGTATAATTATAAAATTACATTATTATGTAAAAAAATATCTTCTGTAGGGTCTATTTAACAGCCTCCTAGGCGTAGCGGTCGAGCCCACTGTAGCAGTCAGTAGCGGCAGTCTGGTAACCCTAGATCAGGACTTTGTGTGTGACTGTATTTATTATTATAATTTGTTACATGATTTAGTTACAAAAATAGCGCGCGTGGCAAAAATCTTATATCTAATGATTTCTTACGTTTACGCAAATATTACTCATTGAAATAAAACTAATTTGAATGTGAGGTGTCAAAAGACCAACTGCCAAACCTCAAGACACTGTGAGCTCCTTCTGCGTAGATCGGACCAACACATACATTTTACCAATAATTGTAATCTGAAGTTAGATAATGTAACATTAACATTTCGGGACAATCTACACCTCAGTCCACCCCGTGACTACGAAGGCTGAAAAGTCTTCGAAACGTCGGGATCAAAATTAATAAAAAACCGCGATAAAATCCGTTCAAATTTGTTTTGTTTCAATCTTATATCTTTTATTTTTTGAAATAAAATTACGAAGCCGGGCCTCTATCGACTGTATTTTTATGAGAAATAGACCCTAATTTGTATTTCTAACGAAATGAGACGTTACAATCTTCCAATGACGTATAAAAAGAGACATACATAAACACACGAAGTTAATTAACATTAATTTCTTACAAGTAAAATTTTCGAGTAGTAATGTTTGTGGAATTTGTGCCACTCCATTTGACCAGTACCAACCCCGGAATTTTAATATGATTTTTAAAAATCTTGTTAGGCTGAAACATAATATGTATTATGTGTTATTAGGTATAATAATGTACCTAGATCACTATTTGTTAATGAAAGTAGAAATTGTTTTTCTTTGTTTAATTGATGTAGACTGCTTCCTAATGTGTGCAATAAAATATATTTGCATTGTTTTAAGTATTATTTATAATTAGTTAATTTAGATAATTATAGCATGACCAAATTTGAGGCATATTTGAGTTAGACTACGCTATACTTCGTTTATTTTTTTATATCAAGAACCTAAAGTGACGTTTGACTTAAGATTCTTTATTTTGAACTCCCGACGAACAAGAGGGGTTTTAAGTTGGGCAATCTGCTGATATTTCTCTGTGTGAGAAAAAGTGTCCTTGTGTGTGTTTGCAGTGGCACCGCAGCGTCTAAACTCTAAACGAATCGACCGATTTGGATTCGGATTTTTTGTTTGAATTCTGATTTAATCGAGATGGTTCTTAGGTATGTTTGAGGAAAATCTGTTAGCCGTTTCAAAGTTAAATATATTTCTAATTGACGTCGGGGGTTTTATTAGTTTTGGTTATTCAATGTTAAATATTTTGTTATAGATAATTCAAGTCATTCGCGCGTGCGGTGGATGATGTGTGCATAATCTATTTGTATAGACATAAAAGGGTGTGCATTCAATAGGTATAAAACGACGAAATTACATTCCCGTCCATAACCTGGATTTAAATAGGTATAAAATGTTTAGAAATTTCTTCCAATGACGTACCACAGCTTTTGTTCTATTTTTATAGCAAAAGACAAGTAAATGATTTAAGCCATTCAAACCGCCCATGATTTCTAAACTGTTTTTTGTTACGGAATTGCTAAAATTCTGCACGTATAGTATGCATTTATAAAAAACCAGATACAGTTATATGATATTAGACTTATATCATCTAAGTGAATTTTGTCTTCAAATATTATTGTAGATATTGGGTCTATTTTTCATATATTAACTATATCTGCTATGAGGTCTCTTAAGATATTTATATGTGTCATTTCTATATGGTCATTCAACAAACTTGTGTCTTCATTATGTTACTTAAATAAATATATGTTGTCAATTATAATATTGTTTTATTTTATTGTTTTTGTAAACTATTTATTAAAACATGGTCCATTAACAAACATTAACCCGTTTCCATTACGTTCTTTTTTCATTTATTAAAAATAAATATATTTTTTCATTTGTTAGTAGACAGCATCTTTATACCAGCATCTGTAGTTGACATCGAAATAATATACATAAGCTTACAATATAAGATTCAAGATAGTAGAAAAACTGGCAGATAAGACGCGCAAAGTATGTTGGCTGTACTGAAGTAAGTGACGAGCAGTGTCGCAGCTGTTTTTATTGAAGATAAAAGGGTGAAAGGAGGTGTAAAGGACTGATGAACTGACTAACTTCACGCCGGCCATGTTACTTTTCGCGTTCCTTATTTTGTATGACGTCGTGAATCCACTGCAAGTGGGAACCCACGCTAGTGTATACGCCAGGGATACCATTCACTCCGCAGCTCATTCCATAACTGCAAACGCCTTGAATCATTCGATCACATATTAATGGACCCCCAGAGTCGCCCTACGGAACAAAAATATTCATAAATCGGTCTATAGGTATATACATAAGTACTAATATAAATCTACTAGCTTTTGCTCGCGGCTCCGCCCACGTGATCAAACAAACAAACAAACAATCAAACTCTACAGCTTTATAATAATAGTATAGATTTGGGTAGCTTAGCAACGGAAGCCTTCAAATAATATTATTTGGGTAGCTTAGCAACGGAAGCCTTCAAATATGAATAATTTTCCCCGTTTTTGCAACATTTTTCACTGATGCTTCGCTTCTAATGGTCGCAGCGTAATGTTATATATCCTAAAGCCTTCCTCGATAAATGGACTATCCAACACAAAAAGAATTTTTCAATTCGAACCAGTAGTTCCTGAGATTAGCGCGTTCAAACAAACAAACAATCAAACTCTACAGCTTTATTATTAGTATAGATTACCTATTATTGTAACAATACCTTTGCATAAACAAAAACATATTTGAATTAATAGTGGGTCTTTTGATTCGTTACGCTTTTTATGTTCACGTATAACTCCGATGTGGACCGATTATGATGATTCTTATTGTATTCGGCAGTGTTACATCGGTGGTGGTCTCATCACGGAACTCACTCATATACTTGGTAAGATGGGGTATGTGGTCAGTGAGATCCTATGATAGAGTACGAGTGATAAAGGGACACTCCGTAACGGATAAATAGCCATTGGCGTAGCTAGGAATTTTCTCTAATGGCGGCAATGGGGTATCTAGAGTAGTCAGCCCCTACTCTTGTCCTTGCCTATTTGCGCCCATGGAATCTATACCAAATTGTAGGTTACGATTTTATAGGCAGAGTAATTAGATTTCTATAGTGGGCAATGCTCACTCTTGCCCCAACCTAGCTACGCCCATGATAATAGCAAATGCAAAACTTGTTATATATGCGATAAAATAAAAGTTTATTGCGTTCTTAGTTAGTACCAACCCTGTAGGTAACGTACCTAACGTCCTTTTATAAATTGTTGAAACACCATTTTTTTTTAATTCGTGGTCAGAGTCCAGTCTTTAGACTACATGGAGA
Organism: Amorpha juglandis; assembly: GCA_949126905.1. Taxonomy (NCBI): domain Eukaryota; kingdom Metazoa; phylum Arthropoda; class Insecta; order Lepidoptera; family Sphingidae; genus Amorpha; species Amorpha juglandis. Next base: position 8,864,354 of record OX421379.1, on the reverse strand, counting down.
CGCCGATCCGTAGTATACCCTAAGCCTATTCAGCCGTGATATCAATACAAGTACATCTCGTGTAAACGCCGAAAGGGGCATTAAATCAAGTGATTAATTCTCTTCTAACACGCTTGTTGGCACTACGTTGACATCATTGTCAGTCCTCGCGTCGCGTCGTCGGAGATACCTTTTCGTATACAGTTTATAACACAACAACTTACAACTGTGTCACAGAAAACCGACAAAGTAGTGAGATATCTGGGGTCCTAAATCCCCTCCTATTCCCAATTCCTTAATTCCTTTAAGATCGGCAACGCGCCCATGATTGTTTTAGTATTATGGGCGTACATGGGCGGCGGAGATCATTTACCATCAGGTGACCCACATGCTCGTTTGCTGGCCTATGCTATAAAAAAGTGTAAATCGCCAAGGAATCTAAGGGCAGAAGCCTGCGTCTTTAAAATATTATAACGATGTATAAATTCCTATATGGAGATCTCTTGGCACACTTGCAACAATATTAATTAAATGATTTAACAACTGCTATTAATAGTTTGCACCGACGTACAACTCTGTTACGGGTAATTAAAACATGTATGGTGATAATGTTTGGCCTAAGTTTTACAATATATAGGTACGCGACGTCTATTACTATTAGGAGATATCTATTAGGAGACATATTATTACGCTTACTTGTTGGATTTTACCATCGTATGGAATATCTTTACATATAGTACTTAAGGTGAAGGCATATGCATACTACATACCTATTTATAGATAAGGACGTATCTACAGTGGTTTAATTCTTTCATATTATGTTCTACCTGCCCTTCTCCCACTCCTGTGTCTGTCCTGTGTCTGTGTATGGGGTCTGTGTAACATGCTCTTTAACATATGTTACAGAAAGATTTGGCTTGTTCTTTTTACGATCGGCCGCCTGCCTGACGTCAACCCCTTTGAGGAGAAAACAAACCCAGGCCCGAAACGAATATTTGTGGATCACACAAACCACTATCTCGGTGTCTAACTTTACAAATGGCTGTTTGGCTGTTTAATTCTCTTATGTAATATGCACGTAAAATGTTCGAAAATTTAATTTAATTAGCCTACCTACGTATTAGCATAGTACTAATGCAATTGAGGAGTATCTAGTACCATGTACAATGTTGAAATTTTGTCAGTAATTTAATTAATTTCATGAGTTTACAATTCTTGTTTAATTTAAAAACTGATATTCAATTACCTGACAAGCGTCGACCCCATCGCCAACAGCGCACATCATTCCGCTATCATATTTTGGTGCGACATACGGACCTAGTTTTAATGTGCATTGGTCCAATGATACTATTTCTAATTTCCCAGCATATAATCGCTCTGTAGCCCCCGACGTGTTGATATCTCTAGTTCCATAACCGTATATTATACATTCACCTGAAAGGTGTTATTAATCTTATAGTAAACGGCTGTATCTGTAGCAGATAATCTAAGATATCAATCATTTCATCTAATCTCAAACATTTTTACAGTATTGTATCTTAAAAAAATATTGTTGCACGCTTATTTAGCATAACTTACTTACAAATTAATATAACTGTAAGCACCTTTGCTAAATAGATGATAAACGAAAGCTAAAGGTCTAAAGTATTTTTCAATAAAATTAACTGACAGTTCAAGTAAATAAACATTTTACCAAATATTTTATAGCAAACTTTCTATGTTAGAAAAAAAAAAAAAAAAAAAATGTTAGAAGAAATAAGAAAAATGAAGAAGTGTTTGTCTACTCTTGAACACACAAAACCCGAGTAATTTATACAAAATATCAGTTCAGTTGGATACACATTTTAAGTAGTAGAGTCACGCAGCACGCTGTAGATTGTTATATGTATAGAATAAATAGGCCGGACACTACTTACTATAAACTATATGCCATATAATAAACTTCGGTAAGTATGTTCTGTATTCATAAAACATGCTGTTTTCATATTTTGGGTATAAAGCAAAACCTATATATAGATTGCTTGTTTTCGTTCATCAAAGCGTAGGTCGGACCGTAAACACGGGGCAAACACACAAATATAATGTGATAGGTAAAATATGTTCCGTGGTCGTGGCTCGGGCATTATTATCAGCCCACAGATTGTCTGGATACCATTTACCTGACACACCGAATGACGAGCTGGGTATTATCGTGTCGTTAAGCCATATTATGTCATCCGAAAGTATTATGCGCAGTAGAGCAATGTCGTGGGCTCTTGTATTTCTGAAATAACACATATTATAGTAATATAGGTAGGTAGTTAGCCCCATTGTTTAAATGTCATAGGCTTTAGGCGAGTTGGACTAGCGTACTGAAGATTCCGTATTACATACATTCTCTTAAATTTTTTATTAGTATTAACTAGTATTTTTGTTTTTGATATGTAAACGAACAAGCGGTCTACCTGATGGTAAGTGGTCACCGCCGCTCATGGACAGTGGCAATGCAAGGGCATAGTCAAGCCGTTGCCTACCATTTTAAATATTCCTTGGTATAAAAACCATATGAATATGAAAATGATGTCATTGTGAGTCGATCTCACGTTGCGCCGAAGTTTGTGTTATAGATCTCGGTCATTGTGTTGCTCTATTTTGCGTGTAGAGACTCTTGTACGACGAAGAAAATGTCCTTTATCTACGTTTGATCTATCACAAAACGAATATATCTAGAATAGAGAGGGAAGGCGCAGTTTTCGTTTAACCGGCAAGAATGTCTATCAACTTTTTATATTTAGGTCCCAGACGTCGTCAGTGGGGACAATCTGTTATATGGGGTACGAATCAGAATTAAATTATAATACTTTTGCTACCGCATGTCCCTTTGTGTTATTGGGTTTGGTGGTACCCTACGGTACTGTGTCCACCATTTCACACTATTATGTACACCCTATATTTTCCTCCATGAAAATATTTTTCCCGGTGCGAGAATAGAACCCGCTGGAAAGGATAAAAAGTGTCATATGTTGTAATTCAGGTTATAGTATATCTGTGTGCCGAATTTCATTTAAATCAATTCAGTAGTTTTTGCGTAATGGTCGTACATACTTATAACATACAGTTTTATAACAGTATTTTCTACAACGTATTTCTTACTATGACGTAATAATGGGACTCGTAGTAAACCCTAATCCAGATACACCAAATCCCATTTTTCTTGTATGAAACTATGAAAAGAAAGGGGCTAATCGAAAGGTTACAAAAAGGGGTTTGATTCTAGTCCATTTTCATTCCAATGTATTCGTAGATGAGCATGTATCATAAGTACATTTTTTGTGTTGAACTTCTTTCGCCATGTACTTGCGAAGTACTAGCTTTTGCTCTCGGGTTCGCTTACGTGAACAGACTTTTCCGAGATAAAAAGTAGTCTATAACCGTCCCATCTATCTCTGTACCAAAATTCATTAAAATCGATTTAGCGGAATCGCAGTGAATAGCCTAAATAGGCGTGACAGTGTAACAAACAAACTTATTTTTGCATTTATTATATTAATTAGGATTTCATGATACTGGATGGTGGTAGTCACCCCGAGGCATGAGATGTTAAGTCTCAAAAGGTACCGGCGACCTCGTTACAAGCCCGGCTCTACCGCCAGCTATGGCGTACCAGTTGTGTGAAAATAATTAGAAATTATTAGAAATTAAACCGTATGCTTTTACCGGTCATACAAGTCGTGTGTAATAATTTCCAAAACATTAGCGCGAGGAAAGACGTCATCAGGCACACAGTAATTATTGAGTTGCAGGAAGTAATCTTCTGGAAGCAAGTGTACACAATGAGCTGCTGTGATGGCAAACTCTGGAGAAAGCACTGTTGCACCACATATATGCTGCTGGTTACTTGATGTTCGCAGGGACACCACTCGGGGTTGGACACCTGAAAAAAAATCACGCAAGGGCTTAGTTGAGTTTAAGAAAATTGAAGTGTGAAAAGTGTGAAACAACTCTCGTCGTTATTTGCATGCCCCCAGAAATTAAAACGTTTTAACATTTTAGTCTGTCTGATGTAAGCTGAATTTTTTTATAGAGGTTGACAAATGGGCAAGTGGATCACCTGATGGAAAGTGATCTCCACCGTCCTGATAAATCATGGGTATGTTTCTGCAGATCTAAAGGAAAGGGATAATTAGGGATTGGGAAGCGGGGGGGGGGGGGTGGATTTGGGAATTACATAGACAGGTAATTTTGTAGCAGGTCACTGATTTCCGCGTGTAGCGATGTCCAAGTGACACGTTTGGGGCGACCATCGAATCATCGCCCTAGTGGTAGAGCGACGTTGTAGATACTTTTGTCTGCAGCATGCATGGGCCAGTACGAACGGGTCAACACCACTACCTCACAGAAAAATTACGTAAAGTGGCAGCTTGCGTTTCGTACAGTGAATGAGATTCCAGAGGCCAAAATCATTCCTCCCCATTCTCCAATGCACTCATTGCACTTCTTGTATTGTGCGGGTATATGGGCGTTGGAGATCATATACCATCAAGTACTTATGACACTTACCACCAATGTGCTTGTTTGCCGACCTATGCTATAAAAAAAGTCGAAAGTCTTGGTAGTAGAGATCGTCTAATCTAAAATGACGCACTCTACCAGTCACTTTTAACTCTTATTGCAGTGGAAATCTGCCGCGGTTGAATTCTTGAACGCATAGCACCTATTGCTCTACCTAATTAATATACTCATAGGTAAGTTTAAGGCATAGTTTATTTATGTAAGCGGCTCTGACAATATACCTTACCGCAAATAGTTTGTCTTTGCCTGTGGACCGGCGCTTTAAGAATTCAACCCATACATATATTATACTTAGAGAAGGTTTAATAAGAGGACGGAGGATTCCACGTACCGAAGGTCAGGTAAAGCATGTAGGTTCTTACCTACTATAGTGACGAACACATCGGCTCTAACTAGAGTTTATTAGGAAGCTATCATTGGTGATTTATCTACTAAATAATTTGAAATAACATTTTAGTTTTAGTTCTGAAGCGTGAAAGATTTATGTTTATGGTCATTTAAAATATGAATCTTGTCGTTGTCGTCTCTATCTCAATATATGTTATGGCATTCTCCTCGGAACATTTTTTTAATGCTTTTATTTATTTATTTAAACTTTATTGCTTACGAGGAGTACAAGACAGACCACTAAAATATAACTAATATGTGAAGTACAATTGGCGGCTTATCGCTCAGGGCAATGTGTTACAGGCAACCATGGGATGGAGATGAAAGAAGGAAAAAGAAAGGGCAGTTAAGAGTGTACAATAAGCTAATTTCAAAAGTATACACAAATATAATTGATATGCTGATATATTGATATGAAATTATAAGAATATATTTATGTAAAATGTTACCGCATTCCACTTCTATTCCTTCAATAACTCGTTTCATTCTTCTTGCGTGAGTAAACCACCCCATTATATTTGAAACTATAACGAACACTGTAATAATTCTACCAATGTATTTTTTGGCTTGGCGAAACATTATATTTTATGCAATAGTCGTTACGAGATACTGATATTATAATAAAAGAAAATAGTAATTGTGAAGAATCGTGACGATATAAGTATGCAATAAACATTTAAACAGATGTTTTAAACTTTAATGTTCACTGATGGGTTTGGTAATTGTGGTATATAATATAATCGATGTGTTAACTAAGGTGGTCTTGATATGGTTTATCCATGTAGGTAGAAATTGTAGAAAAATGGATTCTGTCTCTATTGTAAGCTGTTTCTGTCTTTCTTAAAACAGACTATAATATATTCGCATGTCTTAGTTTTGAATATTTTATTATCCTAATGTTCAATATTCTTTGGTTCTCATCATCTCAGCTTATTGCCGTCCACTGCTGAACGTAAGCCTCCCCAAGTGAGCGCCAACCATCCCGGTCTTGGGCAATCCGCATCCATCCGTTACCTGCCATCTTTTTCAAGTCGTCGGTCCACCGTGTAGCCGGGCGCCCTACACTTCTTTGGTTCTACTTAAATCAAATAAATAAATACACCCAACAGTCACATAGTCCTGACTCCACAGTAAGATACGAGTCTTGTGTCGTGGGTATCAGGAACTACGAGAGACTTTCGGTCTCACAACACCCAGACCCCGAAACAAATATTTGTGGATCACACAAACATTTGTCTGTGTGCGGGGATCGAACCCGCGGCCTCTCGCTTCACAGCCGGCTACTCGCCCGCTGCGCCACGGAGGCTGTCCAATTATTTATAATAATTTATAATTCTTCAGAGCTAGAAGATAATTGCCTTTTAACGTGTAACAATGTTTTTTTTGTTTAACTTCACTATTACCAAATATGAGTATCAAGAAATGAGTATGAGTGCACTCACTGGCCCTCTCCTGCAATTTTATGGCTGTACTAGATGAAAGGAATAACGTAAATCCGTCATTCGAATCACGAGTTCATACAAAAATTCCATAGAAAAAGTACCTTCAGTTTTCGCAAAGTTTCCAATTTTTGGGGCAACTTTTCCAATTTTCCTTCCTCGGACTGCAACGAATAATTAAATAATAACTTAATTGGTCCAACTGTTCTCGAATTTTGCGATTTTGAACAAATAAACATTACATTTTTATATATATACGGGTGATTCCACAAAAATCGGGCAACTCGATGTCCTCAGCACTTTTCACTTGATATAAATAATTTATTTTATTATTAATATTACTAAGTAACAGTTGAAAATGTGCTTTATTTATTACCTAAACTTTATTTAATATAATAGTATTTTCTACTACTGAAATTCTTTCTAATAACCCCCAAATGTCAGTCCCTAGCCATGTCCGCGCACCAGAATTTTATGTTTGGGCATCCATATTTCGAAAAATATTAAGTTAGTATTTTAATTTTCTTTACAGCTGTTCAATTTAAGAGTAATTACGCCTACTTTCACAAATTTATTGCCATTAAAAAAAAACATTGTACCTTTGCTTAAGTTTAAATAGTGTCCCCGAATTTAATCATCAGGCCCTATCCATTTACAGATTTTAAAATTTCTCAGCATAATGAGAGAATGCGACAATCAAAACCACTTGATTTTAAAGTTAAACACGAAGTTAATCGCATACTACACTCGCTTTGCGTTAGCCCTTTTGTAAATTGGTGAAATCGCGGCAGAAGTCGTGCAAACACCTGTAATTCCAGTCACTTTGTCAGTCCCTCGGAAAGTAATTTTATCGTTTAATAATAAAAAAAAGTTATTAATTAATTAACATTTACTAATGCCTTGTCGGCCCTGTTCAGTAGATTTCAATAGGTATCGTGGTATCTTGTTAACCAGTAAAATTTTTATACTATTCGTCCGAATCGTCAGTCCCTGAACCGTCAGGCCCTTGCTGTAAATGTGGCTAGAAGCTGACGGGGGTGGTCACGGACTGACATTTATATCTGTTTTATAGCAATATGCCGCCTAAAAATAATCTAAAGTTGTCTAAAGAGGAAATACCCGTAAAAAATGAGCTGGTGCAAAAGCACGTTTGGAGAAAATTAAAGTAATCCAGCTTTGTTGGCGGAATACAAAGAGAAAGAAAGACTAAAGTATTTAAAAAAGAAGGAAAAGGGACAGCAAAAATGTGATAAGGATATGACTCTTCGTGAGCAAAAAAAATACAAAAAAAAGGAAAAGTACTCGTCTGATTATAGAAAGAACCAAAAACTTAGGACGGTTTGTAATAATTACATTAATCAGAATACGCCACCGTCATCTGACAAGGAATTTTCTGAAGAAAATAGAGCTCCAGAACCGCTGAACAATAATACAAACAACCAAAATGTGAATGCTGACCTAAGACAAGTTGAAGTTAAAAGAAGAAGCCTTCATCAGCGGAAGTTAAGAAACATAGCGTTGCAGAAGAAACATGCTGTTATTGCTGATTTAAAAAGAAAGATTAACACCCAAAAAAAGAAATATAATAGACTAAAACATAGGATCACGAAGGCAAAGAAATTACTGACGCCTAAAAGTAAAATTGAACAAACGGCAGAAGATCCTAATCAGAGTAGGGAACTGACCCAAAAAGGCATTATTTGGCTAAGTTTTACAAACCCAAATTTCACAAAAAAAAAATCTAAAGCTAAATCTCATCACGAGAAATCTAATATCAAAAAACTTTTGTCTAAAAAAAGTTATCTAAGATATAAAAGGAAAATGACTTTGGCAGTGGTGATTACCTTTTACTTAAATTGTGGTTGAACTAAAAAGAATACCGTTATGCTGCAATTTCCTCAAGTTACGATGACGAAGAAGGAGAATTGAACTCTTTAAATTAGATGAGTGTGATGTTGCCAATGTACCTTACGAAGATGTTATTGAAAAACTGCCAATTTGGTGCCTGCCCCCAGTTTGGTGGTCAAAGGTAATAGGGTGTTTTACAAATTTAAAAAGGCCGGTAATATTTTAGAAAAATGAGACTTGTTTTATTTAGATATTGATATTACGTCTATTATTGTTACTAATTAAGGGTACAATCAAAATGCAAAATACAAAGACTTGTCTGATTAATTCATATTGCAAACAACAATTGCTTTGTTACGTTATGTTAAGAATGTAAATTGACATTGATTATTTTATGGGCAAGGAGTACGAATTATTTTTTACTTGAATAATTTGTTACTAGGCAAAAAGCGTCTTTAAAATATTATTTTCTACCTCACAAAGATAATTAAAAAAAAAAGTAATGTATGTTTAGCTGTAACAACCTAACTAAGGCTAGTAAGGATTTAATTCAGCGATTCTAACTATAAATTTCTGATTATATTAAGAAAAGGGTATTCTTTTTTTTTAGTAAATAGTTATTATGTGATTGTATAAAGATTTACAACAAATAAATATGATACAAAATTTATACAAGTCTTATTTTATTACAATATTAACATTGTTCATCAGTCCCTAACCATACCTGTCAGTCCCTAGATGGCTAAATTCACAAAATTTTAAATTTCTCATTAAATACTACATAAAGTGACTGGCCCTTTTGAGTATGCAATGTAAATTAATCATCCATTATATACTCTAATTGGCAATCCAACAGGCTCCAAAATTTTATGAGGACAAATTGTTGCCAAAAGTGGCCCTATTTTTGTGGAATCACCCATACACAGATTATGAGCTTACAAATGTAGGAAATTGTTGCCTAATTAGGAAATTTTACCCATTATAAAAACTAAGGTGGGTTTTGTGATGGAGATTACAATAAAACTTGTTCTATGTTCAAATAAAGTGTTACAAATTAGCCTAACTCGCCGTTGAGAAAGCTTAAAATAGCCTTACTATAATTATTTTGTGTTATTGTTGTGAGCTGCATATGATGCCAAGTCGAAGCGACAACAGACAGGTGGGAGCGGGCAGCGGGCTGGTATCAAGCACAGAGGTTTTATGTAACGCGAGGGCACGAACGGAGCCGCGCGCCGGCAGTGCTCAGCCGACCGTCGGGCCGCATCGCGCCATGGAACGGGCGAGCGGCAGCCCGCCGCCCAGCCCGCCAGCCGCGCATTCCGGCTTCAGCGCTTTCTGCAGCGCGATCTCGGACACCATCTCGGTACGTAATACGTACAGCAGGCACTCCGCCGCTCTGTTCATGTCTGCTGCCCCCACACCCACACATGCTCACGTCGCCGGCACCGAGTACCGACACTTTACGACGCTGACCGCATCCAAAACGCATTTTGGCGCCAATGCTCCAAATCCGCTCCCGATTAATCACCGAAATGATGATCATTCCGGTGTCGCGCACTGCTCTATTTTGAGACGCACGTGGTCCTCGAGGTCGACCAGCAAGGCCTTCGTGACTTCGCATCCGACGGTCCCGAGTATCAGTGCAATCGGAATAAAAGTCATGGAGGGAATAAAAAATATAAACAAGTTTATTATTAGAGTGCTCGTTGAGGCCGGGTCGCACGGTCGCGATTTGTCCGATGGCTGTGATCTACCGAAATACCCGCGCATTAAACGCCCGCTCGACGCGCGACGTACAAAGGCCGACCGCGACACCGCACTCGTGCTAACTCAGCAAGCTGGCCACCACGACCGGCACCGCTCGTGCTGTACCACAAGTACCACGATCAGCACTGTCAACTACTTCGTAGCTACCGGCGACCCAGGCGATTCTACCGCAGCCACAAACTTTACCTCAGCACACCGCAGTCTTAGGTACTTATATTTATATTTTTTGCAGTACTAATTCAAGATAGAAAAAATATTCAATAATAATGCGACAAACAACAAATATTAAAAAGAAACAATTGCATCTAGTAATGATCTTAAAATAACCATGGACAATAATATATTACTACGTAATATTATTCAAATAATCTTAAATCAGTTTAAATCAAAATACAGTCAACCTTAATAATTATATTATTATAAGTCAAATAACATTATAAAAATGTTGAGTGTTATCGCACTGTCTGAAGTTTCTGTGAATTTAGGACTTTTCTTATAAACTTTACTAATGCATTGATTAGTTAAACTCTTTGTCTTTTTCTGTAAACATAATTTATAAAATGGCTAGAAAGAGACGAAAATAGTGTTAAACTATTTAATACATCAGAAAGTTTATAAGTAAGTCAGTTAAAAGTGTAGATTATTATAATCACACAATACAAATTCAACAGAGCTTATTATATTATGATTAGGTACAATAAATACCTATTTTTACAAATACTAGTACCTATTATTATATTATTTGCTTATATTTTACGTTTGTATTTTCGATTTCGATTATTTTATTTTCTTAAATTATTTTTTGCGTATTTTACAAATAATGAGCTATCAGTAGAAAATGATATTGTTTCCACACTGACACTTCAACTTTAGGAATTGTAATAAAAAATATAATACATATTAAGTATTAGTTTTATACGTTGATGAACAAATTTCAAAAAAGAAGTTTCTCGATTTGATGTATTTTTATTTTATAAGTATGTCAATATGTTACATTTTATCAATGCAGTGTATAACGTCGATCACTGATTAATATCTTTATATAGCTTTTTGTAACTTATAAAATGATCGTGCCGTTGATAAAAAATTTAAATGAAATAGCACTTTTTCATAATTTTATCTTTTATTCTAATCAAGTTAATGTAAGCTTAATGTTTTATTGTTTTCATAATTAAATTAAATCCTTTTAATACAAACTCATGTAAAGTCAAACTTATATAAGTAATTGATAAAGTCTAGCTTATTTCAGCAGATTTCGACAGGACACAATAATTGGCGTACGATATTACATAAATGGTTAAACAGACATTTGAGTGCGATGCAAGATTAGGTCCATTGGTTTGACCGCATCGATCGGTTCTACGCGACCCTGCGCTTACCCTCCTTAAAGATTGAATTATATCCAACAAAAAGTTATAACTGAATTCCATTTCGTTAATATGTCATAAATATGTATGTGTCCACGTAACATTTACTTTTTCATTGTGCAAAATCATGTAAATGTACGGAATCTACAACTTTGTAATTTACCGCTAGTGAACATGATTTATTTTAATTTTAGGATATTTTGGTACATTGCCTTAATCTGGGAAATATCATTGACGAGTATAAGTCCTTTTACGGTTTACTTCACAGCCAAGTGAGAGATTAATCATTTTCTTTTAGAAATTATTTTAGGGCTCTACAATATGATACGACTGTTTCCTTGCTTTAGAATCACCTTTTTAGACGCTTTGAATTACTTTAAAATAAAGATATTCGCGGACATGGTTAATCGTTAATTTGAGGATCTTCATCAATTACTTGATGACAGAGAATACAAGTTTATTTTTAGTATGACACAAATTAACACACACTTAACACTTCGACGTTCCAGTACCTCAGAAGTTTACGATATTCCACGCCATGGGAAATATATATGTTCAAGAATAATGTATGTTTAGTGTTAGATAGCTCACCGTAAAAATTGCGTAGGATTTGTTGTGTTGAACTGGATCCAAATTCGTCGTAACAGTAAAGAATCGTTCGTACCCATCTACTTTTAAAACTAAGGATGAGTAAATTTCACTCGATTCCGTTTGTGCAGTGGTGTATTGGGCCGTGGTACGCATTAGATGGTTGGGCTGAATATAAATAAAAATACACATAATACAAACGTAGAAACTTGCCATTGATTCTGTTATTTCTAAACGAGATAGAGTTTTATATCAAGATCGTGTCTACCTTAACGATATTTTTTGTTCTTACACATTATTAAATTTGTGGTGATGTTTTTGAACTTACGTATTGGATTACAGCGGCTGAGAAATGTAAGTTCTTATGATTTTCTATAACCTATATTATGTTTTAAAGTTCAATACCGTGGTAACCATAACCACTCTAATTAGATCGATGGACTTGTGACGTGATCTAGTAGGTACTAACCACAAACACTCTACATTACGTTTACGTAACGCTTTGTAACTTAGTAGATACATATATAGGTACTTACACACGATCTATACACCAATGTGTACAAAACTAAACATGTATATGCCTATGTGTACGGATAATTCATTTTCTATATCATACATATTTTTAGAATAGTATTAATAAAGAACGCATATCTGTACATAAAACTGTAACGTGTATTACCTATATTTTTATAACCTTGAACCATCTATAGCAGTTCAATGACATACAAATTTGAGCGCTGCAAAATTCCGATTCTTTCTTATTTTTAGGAAATTAAAGCTTTGCCTACAACTGCGCGTATACATTTTTGTAATGTTAGCACCGCAAGATGCAATGTTAATAAATTAAAAGATTTAACAAACATCGACCGTACCACGTTACTAAAATTTTAAATATTTTTTCTTAATGCCATGTTTTGGAGAAAAGCCAAATTTAAATCACTGTGTATGTATATTAGTATCGGTGACAAAATATGACATAGTAAAATACCACTTGCACGGCTTGTATAAATAATAAAAAGTAATCATTAAATAGTGATTATTAATGCATTTGAAGATTGAAAATTGATTATTTATAATTTTAATATTAAACCTTAACAACGTAATATAAAAGCCAATGTGCTTTCGACGCGATTCTAGTACAAATAAATCAGTATATTATATAGATGCACATAGTACTTTTTATTAACTATATTAGAAATACGGTTTTAGCATGGACTAAAAAAGGCTAGAGCATAATAAAGAACTTTCATAATCCAAAACATGAAAAAATTAAGCACAATATCAACATTGCGTACTGTCATCCTGAAAATAAAGTACGAAACAGATTTAATGACATTTCAGAAACATATTATTCAAATGTAACGTACTCCGTAGACATTGTTATAGGTACATATAAAATAATTATAAAATCAATAACTGTAGTGTATCGCCCACCCGTGTGATGCTCGACGTAAAACTTGGTTCTTGAGTGGTAGAGCCACGCTATAAAGAGTTTTGATGGATGGGCCGAGTCGATCGGTTCGTTAACAATGTCTCACAGTAAGCCGACATAAAGCAGCGGCTTGCTGCTGCGTTTCGTATGGTGAGTGAGATATTCGAAGGCTCAGATCCCCGTCGTCTTCCCAATCCCTTAATTATTTAAAGAAAAGCCTTCAAGGTCGGCAACACGCCCATGATTCTTCCGGTATGGTAGACATCCATCCCCATGTACGCCCACAAAATCGGGAGGTGCAGATAATTTACCATCAGGTGACCGACTTGCTCGTTTGCCGGCCTACAGTAAAAGAATAAAGGTTTGCTAATATATGAACCTGCATAACTTTATTTGTAACTAGCTGTTGCCCGCGGCTCCGCCCGCGTAAATGTCTTTTTCTGGGTTAACAAGTAGCCTATGATCTTGTAGGGACATAATAGATGCACACTCGACACTACGTTGAAGTGTGTGTGTACAAAGTACTAGGCTACTGTAAAACCGCCAGTACAGATTAGACAGTTACTTAGAATACTTGTACCACTTTAAAATACAGAGATAAACATTTGTGATAACTGAACTTTATTATTTGGGTTGACCTCGGGGACCGAATCAAAAATCTAATTCAAATGTCTTGGTCTAATAGTATAATTTCATTCATATCTGTTCATCTGATAAGGTGTAATAACATCCAAACTTTCTCATTTATAATACACAAAGTTCAACAGCTTTTCCAAGTAGGATTTCACAAAAATGTGAATCACGTATTTCGCTATTTTCATTACGCAAATTCTCTACTAAATGTCACAGTTGTATTCCATTCCATAAAAAAATCATACAAAGTGGGTGGTAGAGCCGCGCCGTTTACATTGTTGCCTACAGCATGAAGAGGCCGATTCGACTGGGTCATTACCATTGTGTCATAGAAAACCGACGTAAAGTAGCGGGTTGCTGTTCGGTTTCGTACGGGGACGGAAATATCCGAAGGCCCAAATCCTTTTCCCTTCCCAATCCCTTAATTATCCTCTTTCTTTAAGGTTGCTTTGATATATATTTAAATTACTGCTTCACTCCCGTGGATCGTAGCGTGATGCTATATAGTTAGGAATTGTCATGTCCGCTAAAAATGTATGTTGTGAATATGATATGAATCGGTCAAGTTGTAGTAAAAGTTAAAGTAAATAGTTTCATACAAAGACCTCCTTCTCCCTTTTTGAAGTGGAATTTCATTAATTTATTATTAATCACATTATTCATTATTTTTAATGAGCAATATTTGTACTAATTATCACAGTCGTATTCCGTTCCATAAAAAAGATTCATCGAACCTTTAACCCCCTTTTTACACCCTTAAAATATAAATTTCCAAAAATCCTTTCTTAGCGTGCCCCGACATTATACAAACTATCATCTCAATTTTAGCTTTAGTAATTTTTGAGATATCGTGATTATTCAGTGAATGAGTGAGTAGTATTTCGCTTTTATATAAATAGATTTAAAATGATATATGGCCGTGGCATTGTGAGCTAAGGCTGTGTCAGAATGAGATATACGAGAGTCTTTTGAGTTACTAGCTCATGCTAGATAATTTAAAGACGTACTTCGATGTATTATGCTACGTGCAGTATATTTACGATGAGTATGTGGGTATTTAAGCAAACAATAGATGACGATATCTAAAAATTACCTGCACTTAAAAAGGTGTTCTATATTATCTTAATTACAAGTCATTATATCGTACATAGGTATATACTGTGTTACACCTTTACAATAACGTTGTCATTAACGTATCGATGGCACGACCTTTTTCTTTAAACATTCAGATAGCACTTTACGTTCATTACGTTCTTAGAATCAAAAAGTTAAGGAATGCATTCTTTATTTATTACATTTTTAAAAAATCCTGGAATTCAAGTTTTATTTTCACACAAGACGACATAAGTAATCCGTAACGCCGCGCCGTTTAGGAGGGTTAATTAGAAAATCGTAAAAATATGTACGTCCTGACCCCACACTAGGTTAAACAAACCTGTATCGTGGGTATCACTCACGACATAGTCCTAGTAGCATTTGTGGATTTTGTGTGGATCACACAAACATTTGTCTTAGTGCGGGAGTTGAACCCACGGCATTTCGTTTCGTATTAGCAGATTTTCGCATGGTCAGCTTTATGTAGCTCTGTCACGTGTTAGCAATCCTAGCAGCCTGTATGCTTTGAACCCCGATGGCTATATGTCTAATCTCGTGTATAGAGAAGCATTACGCGGACGAAGTCGCGGGCACAGCTAGTAGTGAATATAATGCTGCAAGGCCAAGTTTTTTGTCCTTCCTGTAAAGTTATTTATTTCATCAATATGAGGATTTCGATCTAGGGCAACAATTTTTAATACATATAAAGGCAAAGTCCTGTGATTCTTCATCGTCCGGCCCAAACTGATAAGGGTATAAATTTTGAAAGCGTGTTGATTTTATATCATTCATTTTATACATCTTTCCGGGGGTCTTATTTTCTATGACCTTATAAACTCGTAATACGACCGCGTTACGTTAACTTATTTATTTATTTGGGTATAACAAACAGTTACACATTATATATAAACTAAATAATAAAATAAATAAAAAACAAATGCGTAACTCACACTTCACTTCGTGTTATTGTAATAGTATTCTCCAAACCAATGTCAAATTTTATAAACGCACTGAGCTGTATACAATATCCTCACGCTGACGTAGCACGACTTGCATGTTTACGCACATTATACGTATAACGCAGGTACGATTCCAGCGCAATCATTACAGCGGAGTTGGCCGCACTACCGTAGAGAAAGGAATCGCCAAATAATTTAACTACATATGGCCAACGCATTACTTCTACACACTCCACATCTATCAAGTGTACAAACTGTACAAGTTACTTGCTTGCAGTTAAGAACGTTAATTAATATTGGCATAAAAAATAACATTCAACGCTAATTTTACAAAACGAACTTATTTCTTTGGCCCACTTGATATTGTTGCTTTTTAACCGACTTCAAAAGAGGAGGAGGATCTCAATTCGGCGAGGTTTTATTTTCTTTTGCTTTGTATTTAGAATTAACGAAGTAATTATGCATTTCGGTGCTTTTTAAAAATTCGTCCTCTAAGGAGAGTGAGACGTTTGAAAAAACTGTATGCAATGCGTGCGGAATCGCGAGCACAAACTCAGTCTACACTAAGTAGGTACAATTTACAACCGCTTTATTTGTCTATAGTTCTAGACCAGTGGTTGGCTAACTCATTAGTCAAAAAGCATAAGATCAACAGTACAACGTTTGAATTTGCTTGTGAGAGTCAACCTTAAACTATTATTGTTTAATATTCCTAGTAGCCTTGATTTTGGCCATACAAACGTAGTTGAACCATTCATTTCTGAAATGAGTCATTTATAGCCGAAGAAATACCTATATCGTTTTGTTATAATTTGAGATTCCTTACATTGTTTTATATTGTATTCATTACATACGAGTGTATACACACATATTTATTATTACTTATATAAAACATTTTGTCTAGAATGCCGATTTTGATTATGTTTGTTACGATCAAAATCTGTCAGCAATACTACATTTATATGTCGTTTGAGCACTGATTTAGGTGTTTTTCGTTTTACCAGAGACAAGTTATAAATAACTCGCAGATAAAATCAGTTTAACTAACATGGTTTAACATGTTTTTTTCTTAGTTGAAAAATGATGTAGTAAACAATTAATAATACTATCGAAAAAATATCTTTTACAATCTAAGAAGAACTCCAAGCCCTTATATCTAAAAATCTGGTCAGAAATAAAGGTGCAGGCTCGGATTATTCGCA
This sequence comes from Amorpha juglandis, assembly GCA_949126905.1. NCBI lineage: Eukaryota > Metazoa > Arthropoda > Insecta > Lepidoptera > Sphingidae > Amorpha > Amorpha juglandis. The sequence goes on along the minus strand of OX421379.1, from coordinate 8,847,107 downwards.
GTCGAATGTTGCGAAGCACTCTCCTCTCTCTCAAATATATCAATTATAATCCATTGCCACTGACTCCTTTCCGTAAGTATGGAAATAATGTAAAGTTATTCCCATTCTAAACTCTGGTGTGGCTGTGTCAGTTAAAAATTACAGACCAATATCAATTTTAACTGTTTTAGAAAAGATATTTGAAAAGTTGTTAAGCCCTTTTATTTGCTTGCACATTAAGCACATAATATCCCCGCAGCAGCACATAAGGCTCGGTGTACAACAACTAACCTTGATCAATTTGTCTTTTTTTACCGACTCGGTCGACTCCTCAATCCCTGTAGACACCTGTATACTGATATAAGTTAAGCGATCGATAGAGTAGATCACAACATCTTGATTTATAAGCCTTCTCTATTTGGATTTACAGGTAACCTACTTAGCTAGTTTGCCTCGTATTTAAAAAATCGCAAATTAAAAGCGTTGTGATAAATGGGTACTGATCAAAATGTATTGCACCTACATCTGGTGTGCCCCAAGGCTCTATCCTTGGACCATTTTTTTAACGTCTTCATAAACGACACCGTTTCCCTATTAAAACATTCTAAATGTTTTCTTTATGCAAATGATCTCAACCTTATGTACAACTTAGATAGCGTTACACTTACCATCAGGTATACTGTAGTCACTTTGGCGGGCCAGGATAATAAAAACTTGTAGAACAGATAATTCCATAAATGATATTGCGCTTCTACAGGCTCACCTAGTAGACCAACTAGCACTATGGTGTAATAATATGGTCCTTAATATATATAAATGTAAATATATTAGATTTTTACAAAATCATCACCAAACAAACACAAATGAATCTTACTAAAAAATTGAAAATCAAAAAAATAAAATCTGCTTCTGAAATTTTCAATCAGCGTTAAATATGGTAACGCACTTTGTTTTTGCTTTTAGTCGGTTTTATTTATGGTAAAAAGATTTATTATAAGCAGTTATTGTTATTTTTGACCTTCTGATGTTCATTTCTATTGTCTACTTATCTTTAGTGAATTAAGTGTATTTGTAGATTCTATTTTATTCCTTTCTTTTCAGGGTATGGCGACTACATCGCGGAGTAGAAGAAAAGTAAGTTACCACATAAAATACAAAAAACAATCATACCTACATTGTTGCTATATCATACAACTATTTGGCCCTAATGGCGTTGTCATTTCATCATAATTTTACGGTTGAAATATTTCAAATTATTCCAAGCCATATTCAAAACCCTTTCTCAGTCAGGATTAGGTCAAATATTCAGTATAATGCTTCTGAACATTTTACAACTATGTCATTTCAGCCGTTCCATCCCCTTTTAGATTTGTCATTTGTTTTGGCGTGAGATCGCACGGTATTCTACAAGTATTTCACGCAAAATTAGGTCGTTATGTGTAAGGATTATAATTACAAATAGGTAGCCTATGCACAGACAGGTAAAATGCACTAAATTAAATTCTATTCTATACACAAAACAAGACTTGTACAATTGTTTGTAGCATGAATGAGTTTAAAAAAAGAAGCAACATGCTGCCAATTGTGAAACGGTGAATTTGGTACGTACTTTTCGGAACTCAATTTAGCGAATATGCACGGGGAGAGTCTTAGCAAACAGGTTTTCTATTTAAAAATAAACTACTTCATGTACGTTTGTTTGTTTAACAATTAAACCGAGGTGATTTAGTAGGGTCTTTGAAGACAGGTTCAAGTGTAACATTAATTCTTAATTAGCGTTTAGCAAGTGTTGATACATCACAATACGGTTTATTTACCTACAGAGAGTTGGTCGTCACATTTTTTCACAAAGCTAGTGGTGTTTATTGGCCACGTTTCGAATTGATGTGGTGCCAAGCACGACATGAGCTATTTCTATACGAACTTCAACTCGGTCACACTTGCACCATTAGCTAGTTATACCGGCCCATCTATCAATCACATCGTCAGATAAAAGCTGGTTACTTCTGACGGAAAACCGGTTGAGAGGGATACCTACTGACATAATTTGTGCTTTTGAAATTGCACTCTTATTTCCACGAAAAGAAGCGCCAGACATGTAAAATAATCTTACACAACTTTTAAAATAATGAAACAAACATTTTCTCAGAACGTGCTCTCATTACTATTTGTAAAATTATTTGTAGTAATTCCGAATTGAAATATGTAAATAAACAGTTTAACAGGGCCATCGCAGATTTATTTCATAAGGTTTTGGCATGCGTCAGTAAACGTAGTAAAGAAATTGGCATCGCTGATATGTGCAACATATGTTTAATTAAGGACCGTTTAGAAACTTCGCATTTATAGCACTATTATAAGATATTTTATATTTATTCAGAATATAAACTTATTACTAATATTATCTATAATTTATTAGATATGGACTTTTCATCTATTAGCAGAAATAGGTTACAGTTGAAATAAGCCGTTCACTTAAATAATTTAAACTCTTTTCACGGGTTACTAAGAATTAGGTGGTATCGACGAAATACAGCCCGGCAAATAGTTGTAAGTGACAATGAAAGGAATAGTTTCATTCGTAAAATTGTATAAAATATAACAAGTCTCATCTTTAATTCATAGTTTACTAAAATGTGGGCAGGACTCTAATAGGTTTCCCAGAATGACGCAACAAATGAATGGAGAATGAATTCTTGGACCAAAGTGAATAATATACCTACGCGGAGCATGCAGTTTTAAGATATTAGAGTTTCAAGGTCTATTTAATAATTCCCGTCTGGAGTCGGCTCTTTAATTTTTACTCGAAGTGCCAACTCACTTCATCAGTACATTGGCTTACACTTCATAACAATGTGTACGCTTATTGATCAGACAATACTTGTATTCAGATAAAACACCACAAAATTGATAAGCGTGGCGAATTGATAAAATAAATCAGTATTACATGTTCTTCTTTCCCCACCTTATGTGGATAAACAGTTTTTCGGTGGCGTACGCTTTATTTAATTTGTATTACATATATTAGAGTGTATGTCAGATAACAATGCTTATTTGGGTTTGCAGCAAGAAGATGAGAAAAAGAATAAGAAAAAACAATCGCCAGTCGACGAGAGGCCCACAGTCCCTGCACCAAGCGAAGCAATGCTTAACAGTAAGTTCATTTTGTATTAGTTTCGTGTTCTGGTATTTATAATTGTTCATTGTTGCCATTATACATGAGAACATACATTTATTTTACTATTTTAAGGATTATTTTTTTCAAATATGCGTTGTTTTGAATGTGTAGCACCATATTACTCGAATTATAAAAACTTTAAATTCGTACGTTATTATCCGCTTATATGCTCGCATCTATTCTATTTGGTCTTGATTGACAGGCATTAACAAACGAATTACTTGTTTGAAAAGTCTGTGTAAAGATATTTGTTTACATATTTTCTGGATCTCGTATGGCGATCAGACTCTACATTCGTTAGAAAATTAATTGAAGTCAGTTAACAGGTGGCGCCTTTTTGTTTACGCCTATTTGATTTCAATAAATCCTACTGTTGACCAAATTAATCATGTTAATTTTATTGATTACTTATTCCTGTAATTATGATCCTCATCTATAATCATGCTGGCAGTGTGGATGTCAATGCACGATCGTTATCACTTATCATCAGGTGACTCAGTTGCTCCTTTCACAGTTTTCTACAAAATGCCTGTTGTTTAAATTCGAATTTGAAAAGTCCATAAATAATTTTTCGTCCTTAACATTAAACCGAGACTCTTTATTTTCCCAAACGAAGAGAACATTGTTTAATTTAATACTAATTTGATATTCCCACGCTGACTGTAAATATAAAGTCTGTATCATATTATTATACTGTTCCACTGTTGAACACGTAATTCATTTTTAACGATAGGGTTTAGGCCTTAGTCCACCACACTATCTTAATGCGGGTTGATCGACCCCGCATTATTTTTATTAGCCTAGATGACGAAATGAATAGTTCGTTTGTCTCATGGTAGGCGGCCTATTAATAAGCATGACACCTACAGAACTTTGAATTTCAAAGCACTGCATGGCATGGAACTGCGTTTGTCACCCTGAGGCATAAGTTGTTAGGTCTCGTAACGCCCAGTAATTTCACTGGCTGCAATACCCTTCAAACCGAAACAACGATGCTTACAAACTGTCGTTTGACGGCATAAATAGATAAAACGATGATACAGCCCCAGACGGCCTCGTGCACGTGGGTCCTACCACCGTGGTCACATGCCTCCCAAATTTCTATTGAGAATTCTCATGTACACGTTTCCTCATAATGTTTTCCTTAGCCAGTAACACGCACCATAATAAGCAACGAATGTTGGAAAAGTTAGAGGTATGTGCCCTGGAGCTGGATTGAATATGGGACTTTTGTCTCAGAAGTCCGTTCAACTCGCTAACATCGCCGCCAGCTCGGCAGACTTCCGAATGTTGAGGTCAAGCGTAAGACGATGGCGTCAGTAACGCTCTCGTCTATCAACACCCTACTATTTTTTTTAGTTTGTTAGCCAGTGACGCTGGGCGTTGGTGATATCGTGGAATGGTCTCCCATAGATTTACATTATGCGTAGTACTAACTCGCGCACGCAGTGTCACTGACGCCCGTGACGCGACCACTGGAAGTTTGCCGTTATGCTACCGAAAAACAAATATTTTTTTTATTTAATTTAATTTTAAATTTGTTTATCAGATTTTAAAATTGTATACAAGGTGGTAGGTAGGTCTCCCATATACGAGAGGCCGTCTGGGTTGGTACCACCGCTTTGTCTATTTCTGCCGCCAAGCAACAGTGTGTAAGCAATGTTGTGTTTTGGTTTGAAGGACGTTGAAGCCAGTGAAATTACTGGGCATTATGAGACTTATCGTCTTGTCTCAAGGTGACGAGCGCAGTTCAGTGGCATGCAGTGCTTTATAATTCAACGATCTGTGTGATGCTGTTTCTGTTTATGGGCAGGCGTGAAGCTTACCATCAGGCGAGCGCCTTGCTCAGCTTGTCTTTCAATCAAATCAATAAAAAATATTGTGGCATTATAATCAGTTTCATAAAACGCGTGTTATATCGATATTTTCGGAACTACCTATAAAATCTACTCAGAATAAACTGGCATTTAGTCCGATCATTATCGCTGAACTGTCTAACATAATTTCATTTTGAAATAACTTCGCACTAAATTCTAACGAGCTGTTTTGATGAATAAAAATACCCACAATTGATGCTGTGGTTCGTGAAATTAGGTTGTTATTATTAAACTGGATCTTATTGGTAATTTAAAAATTTTATAGAACGAAGCAAGGTCAAAATATTTTAAGCCGACTTATCAAATGCGATAGTTCTCAGTTCGTTTTTATTTTTTTAATGTGCGTTACGCGATATCTCTGGCAAATATTGCCAGATTTTGATGATTACTTTTGTGTTCGATAGGGTTTAGTTACTCCCAGAGTGGTCCCATATTATGATTAAGATCTGGTGACGTAGTACGAGGGAAAATGCAAATACATCGCAATTCTGGTTTAGAAGTCGATATTTTAAGTTAACTCATATTTTTAAGTGCGACGTAAATACATTTATGTGACGATAAATATAGAAAATGATATGTTATTTATTGATAGTCTGTCTCCAATGCTCAACTTATCACCCGAGGAAAAGATTTTATCTGCGCTTGCAATAACGGCAAAATGAATTAGGTGTTATGTAGATAAGACTTGGCACCTCAAAACAAAGCTATAATTTAAGATAAGAGAGGTATGATGAACACGTAACGTTTTTAATCTTTTGTCAATATTGTCTACGGGTATATGATGCTGGGATGTTCATAGTCTTTCATTTTCCTAAAACACGTTGAACAAGCAAAGAGAAAATTCGATACAGAAATGTGTTAATAGAGTATTATATCTGCTATTATATTTGATAGGCGTCATTAAATTTCGATATGAGTTTAAAAAAGGACAATAATTTCTGTAAGTATTTTTATTATGTTATGTTATATATTTATATGAAATAAATCGTAAATATCGTAGACTATATTTTGTTAAATGTCTAATTGAATTATTTTGGAGCGTTTCAAAGAAAACTTAAACAGTTGATGGGCAGTGACACAGGCATCGACTCCAAAGAGACCTATACAAATTGTTATTTTTGACTTTACAGTGTTATTTTTTTGAAGTTGACTTTTAAGTTTTGTAAAAACTTACTTTATTTTTAAATATTCAGTGGGACAGGTTAGGTATAGTTATGGTATGTAAATTCTTCCTCGCGGGTCGGTGGACACGTGCGTGCGGCACAATGGCGGTTCGGTGGTGGACATCACGTTCGCCACCCCGGCCCTTGCCCGCCGTGTCCGTGACTGGAGGGTCCTGGTGGACGAGGAGACGTTGTCGGATCACCGATACATTCGGTTCGACGTCGCCTCATCCACCACCACCCGGCATGGTGGTGGCCCGACCTCCCCGCGATCAGACGGCCCGCGTTGGGCGCTAAAGCGCCTCGATGTCGAGGCCCTGAAGGAGGCCGCTCTGGCCCAGGCGTGGATCCCCGTACCGGACGGGCCGGTACGGGTCGAGGACGAGGTGGCGTGGTTCGGGGCGGCGATGTCGCACGTCTGCGACGCAGCCATGCCCCGAGTCCGACGCCTGCCTGAGAAGCGCCAGGTGTTCTGGTGGTCGGCGGAGCTCGCGCGGTTGCGTGCGTCATGCGTGGCCGCGCGCCGCCGTCTCGCCAGGCACCGTCGTCGCCGGATTCGTCTACTCGGCGACGAGGACCAGGAGCGGCTGCTTCACGGCCTCTACAAGGAGGCCAAGAGAGCGCTGCATGTGGCGATTGCGAGGGCAAAGTCTGCGGCTCAGAGGGAGTTCCGGAGTACTCTCGACAACGATCCGTGGGGGCGTCCGTACCACGTGGCGATGAAGAAGTGTCGCCCGTGGGCGCCCCCGCTGACCCAGAGTCTCCGGGGCGACCTCGTCCAAGAGGTCGTCGCGGCTTTGTTCTCGGCCACGGAGGATGTCACTCCTCCACCGATGGCGCCACGTCCATCGGCGCCATCGTCGAGTTCGGCAGGGGTTGTTTTCGAGGTTTCGCCCGCTGAATTGCGGGCGGCAGTGGTTCGGCTGCGGGGCAAAAACACCGCCCCGGGGCTCGACGGCATTCCAGGCAAGGCCTGGGTGTTAGCCGTCGAGCACCTGGGTGCAAGGCTCCGCGGCCTTTTCTCCGCCTGTTTGGAGCAGGGCGTCTTCCCGTCGCGTTGGAAAACCGGGAAGCTCGTCCTGCTCAAGAAGGTGGGCCGACCCGCAGAGTCGCCATCGGCCTACCGGCCTATCGTGTTGCTCGACGAGGTATGCAAGTTGTTTGAGCGAATCATTCACGCTCGCCTCGTCGAGCACCTTAGAAGGGTCGGGCCGGACCTGGCGGACTGCCAGTATGGGTTCCGGCAAGGCCGATCCACAATCCACGCGATTTTGCGGGTCAAGGCACAGGCGGAGGATGCAGTAGCCCAGGGCAAGGTGGTCGTGGCGGTGTCTCTTGACATCGCCAACGCGTTCAATACGCTACCCTGGGCTTGCATCAATGAAGCACTGCGGTACCATGTGGTGCCACCATATTTACGGCGTCTGGTGCGCTCGTACCTATCTGATAGGTACGTTGTGTATCCGGGCGCCGACGGGTGGCACCGAAGAGCAATGGTTTGCGGTGTTCCACAGGGCTCAGTTCTGGGCCCTCTGCTGTGGAACATCGGCTACGATTGGGTGCTCCGTGGTACCAATCCTCGAGGCGTCGCTGTCGTCTGCTACGCGGACGATACGCTAGTGACAGCGACGGCGAGGACCTTCCAGGAGGCCAGTCTGCTCGCCGCGTTCGGTACAGAACGGGTGGTGGGCAGAATTCGGCGACTGGGCCTCACCGTGGCCCTGGACAAAACCGAGGCCCTGTGTTTCCATGGGCCTCGGAGAGGGCCACCTTTAGGGGCCCACATCATTGTGGAGGGGGTGCGGATTTCCATCGGCTCCACCATGAAGTATCTAGGATTGGTGCTAGATAGCCGGTGGAATTTCCGCGCCCACTTTGAGAAGTTGTCGCCGAAGCTGGTGCGGGCGGCAGGTGCTCTTGGAAGCCTGCTGCCGAACCTGGAAGGTCCCGGCAACCCCTGCCGATATTTGTATGCCGGAGTCGTGCGGTCAATGGCCCTCTACGGATGTCCCGTTTGGGCTGGGTCCCTGAACGCCCGCTGCGTCGCTTTACTGCGCAAGCCGCAGCGTTTAGTGGCGCAGCGGATCGTCAGGGCTTACCGCACGGTCTCCCACGAGGCGGCCTGCCTGTTGGCGGGCACTCTCCCTTGGGATCTGGACGCCCAGCACCTCTCGTCGGCCTTTTTCTGGCGGGAGAGGGCGTCCGAATGTGGAGAAAGGTTAGCTCCAAGGGAGATTGCGGCCCGATTTCGCAGAGCCGCCGTGGAGGAGTGGCATGCCAGGCTGGAAAGCCCGAGTGCTGGGTTGAGGACCGTCGCGGCAGTGCGTCCTGTATTCAACGAGTGGATTGACAGGCGCCACGGTGCGCCTACATTCCGGCTGACACAGGTACTGACGGGTCACGGGTGTTTCGGCTCGTACCTGTGTCGGATCGGAAAAGAGGATTCTGCCGTGTGCCACCATTGTGGCAACTGCCGCGAGGATACGGCTCAACACACTCTGGATGAGTGTCCAGCCTGGAACGACGAGCGCAGCGCTCTCAGGACAGTCGTCGGAGCAGACCTCTCGCTGCCGACCGTGGTCGCTGCCATGGTCGGCAGCCGGAGGTCATGGCGTGCGATGGCCTCCTTCTGCGAGTGCGTCATCTCGCAGAAGGAGAGCGCAGAGCGGGATCGTGAGCAGAACGATCCCGCTCGCCGCCAAAGGAGACGTAGGAGGCGTCGGGTGGACGACTGACCGGCGTCTCCCGCCCTGTGGAATGGGGGCGTTTGGAGAATTCCACCACGGTATCCCCTGCCTGTCGTAAGAGGCGACTAATAGGGGCCATCGGGGGTCGCGGGCGCGCAGCGGGGGGCTGTCGTAGCGCCCAATTAGTACCTATGTACGTGCGACCCCGAGATGGACGGCAGCACGGGTGGTCGGCCTCGTTGCTGCCGTTGACGCCGAGGGCGTCCTTCGGTGTGCGGGGGCTTCTGAGCCCCCCCCAATTTGGAGACGGGCCGCCAGGCGGCACCGCGCAGGAGCGGTTCCGGCAGCAATCCTTGGCTTTCCCAAGGAGACCCCGGGACCGTTCCACATGCGCCGAAGAAGGCCACCGCGGGGTTTTGGTTGGTAGTTACCGGCATAGGGTGTAAATAGTGTTAGGGACTCGGCCCAGCGGTCGCCCGGATGTTTTCCATCTCTCCCGGGCGGTTCGCTGGGTCGTAAGGCCGGTAGAACCCAACATAACCGTTCCACCTCCCCCCGGAGGGGCGGTAGCAATAAACAGCTTTCCCCGCGAAAAAAAAAAAAAAAAAAAAAATGTAAATTCTTCCTAATACAATTACAATACACAATACAATACAATGGAGACAATGGAGACTAGTGAGCTGTAGTTCGTTGAAGAGTTAATTTTTTACTCCGTACCCCATCATCATATCTTAACCAAATTTATATGGGATTATGCCATCGCTAAAAACAAACTCTATTAGATTTTTTTTCCAACAAATTCGGTCCAGAATTGCCGGAGAAATATATGTAGTTTCATAAATAACCAAATAAAAAATTATAGGCGCAGTATTGGGAACCTCCGCATTTTTTTAAGTCTGCTAAAAGCCCAATCGAGAGTATATCGACCTGTGCTTAATTTTGACTTCAATTACAATGGAAGGAAAATCCATAGACGTAGGTTCTATATTGATTCTAGTCCATTACGTATGTATGTACAGTGAAAACTTTACAAGTGTTATTTAAATGCCGAATATAGATGATCTGCTCGCCGATTTATAATTTTTGACGCTTACTTAACCTGCAATTCCGTCGAAATATGATGATATAAATAAAAATAAATTTTGGGAACAAAATAATATACGTACTTAGAGCATAGTTTCACCATTATGAAAAAACGCACAATTTTCTAAAAACGGCCATGGTTTTAAGATCCGTAGACTGACTTATATTTCGTTTTATTGTCATGTGGTGTTACCTTACAGATCTCCGAACAGCGTTTGGTTTGCTGGACCGCGACAGCGACGGACACGTGACGCCGGCGGAGTTGCAGTTCATGTTGCGGAACTTGGGCATCGAGGTTAGCGACGACCTAATCTCTGACCTTATCAAAGACGCCAGCAAGACTGGTTAGTGGCGATTCATATATCCACTTCATTACTTTTATTATAGTAGTTGTCCGGCAAATGCATAAGTGGGGCGTCTTATGGGAGGTGATCACCGCCCTGAACATCCACAAAGACAAATGAACCGTGGGTGCGTTTCTATGTTTAAGTAAATAGTAGTACTAGCCATGTATTATACACGTTCCACAGCTGGGCACGAACCTCCTCTACCGAATGAGATGGGTTAGGTCTAAGTCCACCACGCCGGCTTAATACGGGTTGACAGACTTCACATACATTCGAAATTCTTATGGAAATCTTTTCAGGTATGCAAGTTTTCTCACGATGTTTCCTTCACCGTTGAAGCTAGCGATAATTCGTCATTAAACCACATATCTTCGAAAATTCAGAGGTGTATGCTCTTGGGGCTGGTTTCAAACCTGCAACTTTCGTCTGGACAGTCCGTACCATCCCCGCTAAGCTATCGCTGTTTTAATTACGGGAATGGGAATTTTAGATTAATTAGGTAATCCGGTGATTTAATTGATTACGAAACGCCACAGCAAGCAGCCAGTTCACGTCGGGACTTTGTGAGGCAATGGTACCACCTCGACCTATTATGGTGTAGACAAAACTGTATAGAGCATGGCTCTAACATAGCTAAAACGGCACTCTTTACCTACAAGGATCGATGTTAAATTTGTTATATTTTAATGTGTAGAGTCGAGGGCCACGCTCAGAGATTCCTTCAGCAGCGCACGTTAAGCTACTTATCTTCGGTTTCAATGAAAAGGGAAAATAATTACTGTGCCTCATTCATTTATCAATACTGTTTTCCGAATCGCAAACGTGTGTTTATCTAATTCAAATCATTTATTCTGTAAATGGGATCAATAATATCAATTTTACATGTCAATATTTTTTAAACTAGATTATATTTTTTACCGGCATTTCGTCGAAACAAATTCATGGGTTATGGCCTATTTTAATGTCCAGACATTGATTTTACAGAATTATGCGAGCGTAATGTAGGTACTGAAATTCCTGGATTGGCCTTTTGCGGAAATAACCCCGAGTATACCCGGCATACATGGCACTCGCACTCACATATAAAAAAAAGAAAATAAGCAAAATTAAAATTAACATTTTTCTAAAAGAATATTAAAAATGTCAGCAGCAGTTAAGTAAAATAATTTATCATGATAATAATGGTAGATGACCATGGATATCCATATTTTGTAAGGAGTTAGCGGCTCAATTCCAAACTGTTTTGTCTTCCAACCAATCTTTAACCTTTTTGACAAAGGTCCTGTTTAATTAATAAATTAAATTTATTTCGGCTTAATTGTTGAATATGGCTAGGAGTTTTGTTGTAGAAACGCATACTTTGACATTTGAAGGAATTACAATTTTTTTTAAGTCAGGTCATGGGCAATATTATGGTATCATGGTATCTAAAATCAACAAGAATCACAATCATTGTCACGATATAGTCTTGCATTTGATAACGATGACGACAACGACTGATATCTTCAAACAAACTAATTGCTAGCTATAAAGTTAACCTTGTCAATGTATTCTGGCACAATAATCATATGGAATTAAAGCGAGTCAGGTACCTCGACTTCCTGTAGGTTCTACATGTGACTTACCGAGATATCGAAGCGATTTTCTAATAAGATATAAAAACAAACGATGAAATTCGTACGCTACGTGCAACGGGCTATTTTAGTAATAGACGTGAGTTTATGGCGAATTTAACTTCGTCTCGAGCTAAAATAACACAGCTATTAGAAACAGTCTAACAACTTTTCGTCACGAAATCCTTCACCTTTTTGTCATGGTATGTCAATACGGATTATTTCCTAAATGGATTAGAACCATAATTCGTACAGTTGATACATAACTACGAAGTATGTAGGGAGACTCCTACAATGCTCCTTATGTTGTGGTGGGTATTTTAAAATACTATGACGATGTGCTTAATATGAAATATTTTATTAAATATATTTTATATATTTACTTTTAAAGTTTAATCGCAATAATATATTTTATGGGCATTTATTTAAATGAAAACTTTGAATTCATAGGGGGTCGTTTTTTCTAAACATACCTATTGTAAAAGAAAATAATAATAATAATCCTCGTATTTTCAACTTTTAACGACTATGTATTAAAATAAATTAAATTATTCTGTTGTATTTGACTGTTATTGCTACACAACATTTGTTCTATATCTGTAATCGAGAGGAGAAACATTACATTCTAATGAGTGGCAATTGAATTTGGAAATAAGCCATTTATTTCAGTACTTTCCGACATTATTTTGAGAGTATATTAGGTTTAATGTCGCATGTTATATACAATGTTATAAATGATACTGTTGAGAGGAGAAGACTTCAGCTAAGTTTCTCAGATTAAATCTGAGATATTCTCGGGAAAGGCCAGGTTAGAAGTAACCTTAAACAGATGTTCATGTATGAAAAATGTAGTGAGAGTAAAAGAGACCAAGCGGAAATCGTTTGTCTCTGCCTACCCAATAGGAAACAGGTGTGAGTCTATGTTTTTATAAACGGATTTACAATATTTACAAACTATATTCTGATAGTAACTAAACTATTATTTATAGCGCTCGTAGGCGTCTGTTTTCTTCGGCAATGTACCGACAAAACACGTACTGTTGCATCCTTGTACGTATTATATATTCATTATTCTTCACCGGATGAATGCCAAATGCAACATTTCAAGTTCTAAAAAAACTTAAATTGTAGTCACAGTAATTAATAGCTAGGTATGAATTTCATTAGGTAGTTGTTCTAATAAAGTATGGCTAATGCTATACATATGTATTATGTAGGTATAAATAGGAATCGTAAAGACTCAATGAAGAAGGGATGAAACTTCAAAGGCTGTGTGGGGGACATAAAATGTTACCGATCAGCAACGCTATAAGGTGAAGGTTAATGATTCTAACATTGCCATTTATTACAGTCAAAAAGCACCACAGTAAATAAATTTAGTTATATATAAGTAAATAAATAACTCTCCTCGCGTACTATCGGCCACATTTCTTCGTTTTCCATATTATTAGTTTGAATTCATGCCAAAATGACCACGTGTTTTATGATATAAATTCACCTGTTATAGGTATTTGTGACTGCGTATTGCTCTGCTTTATGAAGGTAACTAGGGAGATGGGTGGGTCGTTAACGAGTTAAAACTGTACTTTGTTTACGCTATAATATTTTGCCTTGGCACTGAAAGGAGTGGCACTTTGATGAATAATATATCTGTGTTTAAACTGCACGCCATAAGTACAGCTGTTATCAGTTATTAGATTTCAGTTATTTGTTTATTTGTTTGAATGTATAGAAATACGTTTAATATGTACTTTAATATTTGTCTTTCCACGGAAAGTTGTATCTAATTTCGAAACAATTTTAACAAAATCCCATTTATTTACCTGTCGGTTTTTAAGTTATAGTGAAATCCTTTTTATATTTTACATTTTAGTTTTAAGACCTAATATGGTACGTAATCTCCTTTAATATAAAGAATTCGCTATATTTTTTTCCGATCAGGAGTTTTAAATTGTACCCTAGTACGTCGACATGGCATCAATTCATATATTATTATGTAGGAATAACTACAACAAAGGTACCAAAACCTAGTCATTATTAGTACTCATAATAAAGCTCGCTATCTGATAGCAACAATAACTGCTAAATATATATAATTTTGTTACATATAACTAAAATTAAACGCTTTTTTTACTTTTCATATATCTAATAGTTGTAACTAAACATTAAATTCATACTTTATACCTAGCTAATTTGAAATAAGTGTAACGAAATTAAACGGTTACGTATATATTCTGCCTATTTCGTGCTGCGTAAAAATATACATTGTTATAAATAAACGAAAGCTCATTAAACAGTCTAAAGAAAATGTATTTACAATGAAGTCGGGGGGGTTATTGTAATTTGTAAAATAGCGTGAGCGTGGCAGGGCACCTTCCGGCATCCGATGACCTCGCGCCGTGTCGAGGTTGTGTTGCCTGTATTTTCACAAACGACCTTTGCGCGACGTCTCATGACGCGTAATTGACAAAGTTCCAATCGATTCCCGTCGGGGCTTTAACTTAACGTTTACATAATGGTGTACACTAGTTAGTTAGGTCATCCTTTGATACGGACGCAACTGTTTCTAAGGAAATAGTTCGTATCGCTTACATTGCAGTTATCCTTACACTTTGATTTCCCTACTTTAATTATGTTTATTTTTATATTTTTAACGGTGATATTTCCTAGTAAGTTTGCTATTAAAAAATATTAGTTATTATAATGTAACACCATATATATGTGGACGATTCAATATGTTACATCGATATTTGGCGTCGGACCAATAAATTGGGGGAGGGTTAATAATAAAAACCCTTGCCACTGTCCTAATATTGCCAGAGTCGTAAAATAATAAATACAATAAGATGGCAAGGTTAAAATAACAGAAATGTCTGCTATGCCGCGGTACAAGAAGTATTTAATGGTATTACTCTACATTGCGTGCTTTTCACGTTATGGCAACATCAACATTGTTGCGAAGTTTAAGTACTAGAATTAAAAAATCGCAGGAAAAATAATCATTGTAACATTAGGTGACCTTAGTTGTAGCCGCACTGCCCTTTATTCTATCTACCATCGCACTTTGCTAATCTTTTGATCCAATCTAATTGTGTTAACCAAAGAGCTTCAGGAAAATGTTACTTAACTGTTTTACAAAGTTACACAGTATGCTAGAAAATTAAAAATAAAGTGTACCTGTGATTAGAATTTGTATTGTTTATAAATCGCGTACTTCTATTTGTTACTGACTGTGGGATATATTAAGTGTCTTTCCCATCCGTAGGTTTCATATAAAGGATGTATTTAATGTGTTGCATATGTACCTGAATTTAGCCTGTCTTTCGTTTTAATTTCCTCGCAAGATAAGTTATTATGTTTTGCACTTTTCTGTTTCTGTTTACTAACTCTTTAATAAACGAGTACTTATATCTTTAATTTTGGTAATATCTTGTTCAAACTAAGAGTTAAAAATAAGAGGAATTTTACTATTTTACTGCAATGTGACCCACAATGACCAAGCAGTTAATAATTACCGTTAAAATTTTAACAAGAGTTTTAGGTGCGGGTAATCGCTGACGTGATGTTTAACGACTTTTGCTGCCACCGCGTTAATTAAGATTTAACGACTGAACTTCTTTGTTAATTCTCTCATTATATTTTGGTAAACTTGCATAAAGGGGGATTTTAATATTACGCTGTCTGGGCGTAGAAGAAATTAATTATTTACCGCTTATGTTAACTTATCTCGCGCTTAGTTCATAACAAACGTGTCTAGCCTAGCTCTATGTAAACATTTATACGATGATAACATAACTAATTATGTCCTAAAAGCTTTTTGAAAGTATCTAGATTACAATAGTGGAATAACAAACGATAGAAATAATCGAAATAGATTCAATACTTTTTGAGAAAATCGTGGACATACATACCTAAATACGTTTAAGAGTCAACAGAACTTCCTTTTTGAAGTAGGTTAAAAACGGCATCCATTGAAACGTAACAGCAACTGTTTTAATATGTAAATATATTTTACAAAACGAGACTGATAGTGAATTTAATATTATTGCTGCATGTCACGAAAAGGTTTTCAAAAACAATAACTTAAGTCTCTTATTCTCGTTGCGTTCCGTAAGTAATTAATATACTTAGCAAATTTTTATTTATTGTGCAAGTCTAAATTATGAAAGACTAATATTTTAATGACTATGAAATCTTAAGGCAGATTTCGGATGGTCGCTTCACGCTCACATATCAGGGATGCCGTGGCTACGCGTTTGTGCTATGCATTTCTTACCTAAATGTGTGGTGATAACCCACAAAGTAGGTACATTGAATGATGTTTATTACTGTACTATACTGACGCCTCCAGTAAAATAGTTTAAGAGAATTTGCAGTCGGGCTTGAACGAACATTATTTCTCTATCACAGCAATGATCACACAGCATTCAGCACACTAACTTTTTTTTTGTATTTTTCGTAGTTTTCTTTAGTAGTATTCGCTGGTGGGAGGATACTTATATGCTGGTGGGAGGATACTTATATGCTGGTGGGAGCATACTTATATCCGACCGGATAGCGACGACCGTACACTGGTGCTAAAACCTGCCATAGTGGCCCACCTTGTGTGGGTCGCGATCCAGGGTCAGTCAGTGTATATACGGTTCTCCGCAGGCGGCTTGCGCCCTGATCCTAAACCTTTTCCTATCCCTTTTTCCTTTCCCTCCCCCTTGGCCCTTTGGCAGGCCGGCATGATCTTGCCGACCTACGATGGACACATTGTTTATCGTTGGTCGACACTATTCTTGGATTGCGCTACACTTACCATCAGGTGTAACGTAGTCACTTTGCCGAGCCAGGATAAAAAAAAATCTTGAATGATGAAACGAGCAGGTCACTCGCCGCATGCTAAGCGTCACGCCTGCACATTAACAGATACAACACTATACAGAACCTGGATTACAATATGGCATGGCACTGAACTGCGTTCGTCACCCCGAGACATAAGTTGTTAAGTCTCATAATGCCTAATAATTTCACTGGCTTTAATGTCCTTCAAACCAAAACATAATAGTGCTTACACACTGCTACTTGGCGGAAGAAATAGACAAAGCGGTGGTACCAACCCAGACGGACTTTCGCATAAGAGAGGCCTACCACCTTGAAATGATGTAGTAGCATTAGGTGTTCGAATAATGAAATCCGTATTGCAAGAGCCGCGCTTAAGTAACATTTTGCTATATTTCGTCTTATTCCAACTTGTCCGACGATGTCTAATAAGTTACAAAAGAAAGGAAAAAACATAATTTGTTATAAACACTGATAAAATGTCCTCTTGCTTTGTGTATTACCATGTAATAAATGAATGTGGGACCCTCCTTGAGATAAATTGATTCTTTAGTCATTGGGTAAACTCTATCGACTACAAAAAATCTTGGATATTCGTTCACGTCTGGCGGAAATATCGCATAAGGTATTGAACAAATAATGTTGGTTTTTAAATTTTAAAGACTTCATAACGTGTGAACCTGATGAATTGTCACTAATCCACAACATTTTATCCTTTTTTTATACTTAACTAGCTTTTGCTCGCGGCTCCGCCCGCGTGAACAGCATTTTCCGGGATAAAAGTAGCCTGTAACCGTCTCCAGGGTCCCATCTATCCCTGTAGATAAATTCATCAAAATCGGTTCAGTGATTTAGGCGTGAAAGCGTAACAAACAAACTCACTTTCGCACTAACTTTCACACCCCTTTTCATGTCTTATTACCTAAAATTTCCAAAATTCCTGAAACACTTGTTTATTTGTTTTACGTCAATAACCGAAATACAAAATTTTGTTTATGTAACTTTCAAAATGACGGACTTTCATACATATTATCATCCCCTATTTTGACCCCTTTGGGGTGGAATTTTCTAAAATCCTTTCTTAGTGGGTGCCTATATAACAAAATGAATATACAGTTTGAATTTCATGCTTGTAGCCTTGATAGTTTGCGCTTGGCGATGATGAATCAGTCAGTCAGTCATGACATGTTATTTTATAAGTATAGATTATATTTAGGATTTCATACGAAATGTGGATAATGCATTGCATACCTAGTCGGCATAAAGCCAGCATGGTGCACCTTAAACTATTCACTTAAACTGGTATGGCGGACTAAGACCTAACTCATCGCATTCAGTAGTGGAGGCCTTTGCCCAGCAGTGGAACGTATATAACACAAGGCTAGAATTATTTTTATAATTTAATCCTAATTGTACACGTGTGTCGGAAGAGCTAAGAATGCAATGAAAAACAGCATGAGACAAGTTGATGAACTTGACCAAATAAAGAAAGTGATTTCAGAATGTGGAGCTATCAGGGAACACGATATATCATGTAACAGCTAATATCACAGATGTCACCGCATCCATTTTTACGATTCTGTATAAATAAGAAACACCTGGAATATTATGATTTGCACACTTATAGGTCATTAAATTTGTGTTTTAATTTTTTCCAGGTAATGGACTTATTGATGAGAATGACTTTATGCAGTGGGTGACAAAAATACAAGCGTTACAAGGTTTGGATGTAAGTACGAGCGGAGGCGATTCCGAAGAGGAGATCACGAGGGACCTTCTTGCGGCATTTAAGTAAGTAAAAAAAAACACATAATTCGCAATTTAAACTATAAGACCAAAAAGTGTTAAATCTTTACTTACAATTAGTGTTTTGTTATCATAATTTTTTTAATGTAGAGACCCCGTACTTTTGATATGTATTTTGTATTTACCCCTGAGATTGTTTTGTTTTCTAGCCCATTTTGTTATATGTATTTTATTACATTCCTAAATTAAATAAGGATCATATCGGCCTCGTAATGTACATTACTATGAGTCCTACATAAATACGCGTTACGACGTATTTCAGTTGAATAGAGCTATAATTATCTAGACACAGAGAATGTGCCACATTTTTTATATCTCCAGAGACATTAAATTCTAATGTCACTGCAATAAATGGTACCGTTGCCAAGTTGTGATAATTGCATTTGAACAGGAAGTTGTAGTTGAAATATCTTCATGGACTATGGATAATTGAAATCAATAGGCATTTATAGGACAACAAATCGTAAGGGATATCTAGGTATCTGTAGGTCCAAGTCCCCTTCCCTTTACCAATGCTTTAATTATATCTTCCATTTAAGATCGGCAACGTATCTATGAATATTCAGGTATTGTGGATGCTCTTGGCCGGTGGAGATCACTTACGATCGGGTGACCCACTGGCTCGTTTCTTTTGTCGGTCTCAGCTATAAAAAACAATCTATAGAAAACTCCCTTGAAATCTAATACAATTGAAATTGGAAATGCTGCGACAGGGTATTCGACCGCGACGACAACGGGTACATAACACGGGACGAGCTGCGAGCAGCGCTCGAGATGATCGGAGAACCAGTCACCGACGCGCAACTCAACCAAGTGTTGGCGCTGGGAGACATCGACCACGACGGCAGGATCGATTATGAAGGTATCATATCACTTATCCGAGTTATATCTTAGAAATGATGCAACACGCGACGAGGACGCGATACTCATTCAAAGTATTTCAATACAGTAGCGCTGCGTCCTCGCAACGTCTTACGTCTCTTCTGTGTGGTTTGCACCTTACAGTGTTTGTGTGTGGTATTTAAATTACTACATTATTTTTGTTCGTCAGCAAGCATCATTATTTTGTACATTACTAAAATCGTATCTATTACTGATTCTTTGTCTGTTGTCCTGACTAATTTCTAAAATGGCTCAGTTAATTTGCACGGGGTTTTTACGGCCAGCGAAATTAGAGATAATAATTAGAGATTCCAAAACACGCGTCGCCACTTGCCATACATTGGTGAAATCAACTTTATATGGAACAATTCAAACTTTTCATATAATTAAGATACTTACGAAAGTGGGCTCGTAAACATAAGAAACTAGCGATTATTATTACAAACAGCCAGGGCGGTCTTGTTGTAGAGCGCGAGTCCGTTTTAGGTTTCGAATATGAAACGGCATTATACCGAATTTTGCAGGCACCATTTTGGCATAATTATAATATCCGAGTGTTGCATGGGGTATTTATTTACGTAAGAGTAGTTTCATAATTGTCAGACTGAAGAGTCAGGACAAAATCTTAGTGCAAAGTCTTAACGAAATGAAACTTTATGGAGGCAATGGTCAATATAAGATTTGCAATGGTCCTATTACAAATCTTTGTCAATTTTAATGATATAAATAGAATTTCCTTAGACACTTTGATATGTTGTGACACCTGTTGCCCGGAAGCGTTTTAATTTGTCCAGATTTACCTGTTTTTCTGTACTACGTATCTGCACGTAATGGGTTGTTGGATCCCTGCCAATAGTGTAACGCTTTTTTAATTGTTAGTTCCATAAATATTTTGTACACTTTATATAATAGCTTCTGGTTTCTGAATAACGAAACGAGCACAGGGTTCGCCCGATAATACGAAGCCTGCCCATAAACAACAGCAGCTCAACTTAGAGCTTTGATTTCCAAAGTACTACACTGCGCTAGACACACTGAGACGTAAAATATTAAGTCTGATAATATCCAGTAATAGTGTTTCAAAATGAAACATGCACAACAGCAAAAATAGACAAAGATATAGTACCACAGTTCACGGATAATATAATACATTTCGTGGTCTATGGATGGGTGGACGGTGGTACCTACCCAGAGGGATTCTCGGCTAGTAGAGCCCCACCAGTTACATTTTACTGGAACATAGTTACATTAATTTATCAGTAATTGAAAAATTATACACATTTTCAGAATTCGTGAAGATGCTGCTGTGATGTTTACCTCGCTGAAGACCTCATTAGTTGTAATGGTAGGATGTTAAAGACAAGACAAGTGATTTAAGGCTGTCAGTAATGGTTTTGGTCGCTTTGTGCGTTGTATTTCAGGCGTAGTGTTGTTGAAGAGGGTTATTTATCCAAAATACTTCCACAAGATGTTCAGGCACCGGCACAAGTCGTGAGCACAAGTTTGGCCTTCTGTGTTTTAGCGTCTGAACTCTGATTGGCGGAATTTAGGACCGCGGGACGCCGACGCTTCACGCGGTTGGTTTGTCAGTTGATGCTCGTCGTCTATTAGATTCTCAACTGCCCCACTACTGTTCATCTATGCTCACGACTCGTGCCGCTAATTATAGCTATACCGCTTTACAAGTAAAATAATACCTGATTTATTAATTTTGGATACAAATAGTATCTAGTCGACGTGCTCATAATATGGAGTAACGAATATGCAACGTATTGTACATAAATATAATTTTGTATTTATAACATATAATGTAGTCAACTAATATACATTGTAATATAACAAAATAATTTAACATAATAAAGCATAGTTGTACGTTTTTGCATATAACATTTGATATACTAATGGGATTAAACTTTTGTGTTTAAAAGACAGTAGGATTCTGATTGATGCAAATATCTTGTTATATTTCCATATTTTTATATCGAAATACTAGCTGAAATATTTTGGTACTTTGTATACGATATTATTTATAAAAAAAGAAATCATAATATATTTACTCATCAAGTTAAAAAAAACGTTCATCCCTTCTTAATAATGGTGCTGCCACACCGGTGTTATAAAATGTTATACAGGGTTATTTTTTAAACACCAGCAACCTCGCAGGGGTAGATTCCTAAGGTTATAAGCTACTACTTTTGTTCTACGACTTTTGATAATTTGTTAGATTTTATTTTCATACAAAAATAAGTATTCATTTAATTTCCGTCTTGAATATTAACAACGCGCATCGCAGATTACGTAAACAAATACGCGAAGCGTGGGGAACCGGGCTAGCGGCTTTGAGGGTCAACGCTCGAGCAGCTGACGGCCCTTTGAAGTCGTGCGCGCACGCCGCGCCGCGCCTCAGTCTACGAAGTAAAACACGAAACAACAAAAACTTGTAAAATCATTTTTTTTAAAATATATTGAGTTATATCCAAACTCGTAGAACAAAAGTTGTTCCGTATGAGGTCAGCTATCTGGTCCTGCGAGGTTGCTGGTGTTTTAAAATTAACCCTGTATAACATTTTCTAACATTAAACATTTACTAACATTATCTAACATTGTGATAAAATGTTAGAAAATGTTTGTTAACAAATGTTAGAAAATGTTATAGAACATTTTAAAACAGCGGTGTCGCAGCACCATAATAGATATTATTTATAACAATATACCTACAGTAGTAATTTGGTGTTAATATTCTTTATGTATAAAATAATGAATTGAACTATAATGTAATAACACATTTAAGACCACACAGTTGGTACCTACCTATATATGTCGGCATTGAAGTTCAGTCCTAAGAACACAGTTTTGTTTGTAGAGTAGTACACAGTTAAGTAGTGTATGATAATATTAATATGTTACACGATTCACCAAAGCAAATACAAGTGATCTTTGATTGCATAGTGTAATTGAAACAATGATTTTTATAAATAGGTACGAGTAGGTATGTACATGTATATTGAAAAGTTTCGTTAAAAGTCGTGGATACACCAAATTTATTTAGGTATAGTTTTAGTATTGTTTAAAAATGTAAATTAATATAAACTACGAACTTTTTTCTTTCGTGTCTAAGAATTATCGAGAACTCCATCTTGATGTCGAAACTTTACAACTACTGAACCTCCACTAAAACACGAAATAAATAAGTTTGCAGGTGTCATAAAGTAATTTAATGGTTGTGAATGATGTTATATCAAAATATAATCTACTTATTTACGATTAAAATTATATGCAAAACAATTCTTGAGTAACTCGTATGTATTTATTGAAACAGTTCTACTGTATTCATGTAAGGCTTTTGCAGAGGTGAAAATGTGGGTACTTATAAGCCGATGACACAGTCCAAATTTTCACTTTTGCAATAGATCTCACACCTATGAAGGAGACTTTGAGTCATGTGATGTGGAATGACCGTGATGAATAATAAATATTGAACATATTGTTTTTTTTATCAATATCGCAAATTAATTGCAATAGTTACATATTTAATCTACTCCTGACAAAAATTTTTCGATGAAATCAGAGGGCTTAGGCTCGTGGGTTGGTTTCCAATGCGCCATTATGTGACCCTTTTGTTGCCATTGATGCGTTATTTCTTTCAACTCAATGTAGCCCTAGGAAAAAATATGCGTTGTTAATACGTATAAAGTTCTACCTAAACAGATTTACCGTTTTATAATTTTATATTCGAACGATAAATCAAGTTTGGTTGATACCTATGTATTTTTAATCTTTTAAACAAATCTACACCGAATTAGTATACGCGTCGCGTAAACGAAACTCGAGCATTTAAGATTGTGTTAAAAATGTTGACTAAAAATTTTATGAAAATAAGTAGGTGGCCGTTACACAGGCGGTCGTTGCATTGAGCAGCGTTTCAGTATTCGGGTGTAAGTACCTAATTAGTTACATATGTTTTTTATCAAACATTAACTACGAACGATGTTTCATAACACACACACATATACTATGTAGGTATCTATATCTTATCAAAATCTGATAAGAAATATTTAGGAAGTGATATTATCTTGAAATAAAGCAAACAAATACTACACAATCTGCATAAACAGAAGAATATTTGACTATATTTGATGTTACACAATTTGATGCAGTTTATATTTGAGAGAACATAGAGTTGTGCGCCGTCGATCGCGGCTCCCACGCACGGTTATTCTGGATTATAATATAATCGAGTTCGTTACTTGCCTGCTGCCATGCACATCTCGACCTTGTAATATTAGTTTATGAAGCATACATAATTATATTATTGCTTCAATTTGTACACATTGATTTCCACCACCCATGAACATCCAGAATATGAGAAGTATCATAGACGTACTTTCGCCCATAAAGGAATGGGGAATAGGGAAGGAAAGGGAAAAGGGGAGAGGAGAGTTGGGCCTCGGAATATCTCACTCAACAACTGAAACATATCAGCAATCTGCTACTTTGCGTCGGTTTTCTGTAAGACAGTACTATTAGTCCGGTTCGGCCGATCCGACCTTTTTTCTAGCATGAATTTACCACTTAAATCTTTCTTTCTTTCTATTGTCAGATAGGAATATCGCCTCATTGGTCCAGCGGCAGTGTCTTTGTCTGTAAAACAGGCGAGGTTCCTCGGATTCGATTCCCAGACCGGGTAATCGTGTATACGATGTGTGTATAAATTCAAGAAAACCCACATGGGTTGCCTGCGATTGGAATTCATGCTTAATGTTATGTGCGATAGATTTGTACTATATCACCTCATAAAACGATATTAAAAGGATTATGGATGTCCCAGTAGCACCTCTGCTTACGCTATCAGGGATACATGAATGTGTTCCTATGCAAAAAACGTAATTAATTAAGAGTGTTGGCAAACTTTGTTTACTCCATGCTTACAAAACAAATATAAAAATAAATGACAAATAAATAAATAAATGCCATAAATGACTACACTGGACATGATGTTACGTACAGTGCAGTCCAAATATAAATATATGTCAATCGTTATGATGCATTGGGTCCCTCGAGACTCTCAACGGTCGGTAGAATGCCGCCCTAAAATTACTGAATATACCTTCATATACTGGCCGTCCCCGGAATGCGACTCGCCTGCAGCGGCGGTTTATACCATGTGTAAGGTAGTATCCATCCAATAGGGTATAAAAGGATCAGGTACCAGAGCGTAAGTATATGTATGTATAGTTGTAAGTAGAGCTTCTTTATTATAATGTAGAGCCTCTTACGATGATTCCAAATCATCATATAGGCGCGGCAGCATATAGTCCCATAATTTTTGACAATGAATTTCAATTGGTCAAACTTATTGTCTATCTATACTAATATTATAAAGCTGAAGAGTTTGTTTGTTTGAACGCGCTAATCTCAGGAACTACTGTTTCGAATTGAAAAATTCTTTTTGTGTTGGATAGTCCATTTATCGAGGAAGGATTTAGGCTATATAACATTACGCTGCGACCATTAGGAGCGAAGCATCAGTGAAAAATATTACAAAAACAGATAAAATTGTTCATATTTGAAGGCTTCCGTTGCGTGTGCTGCGTACACGGTTCAAGCTACCCAAAAAATATGTATGAAATTTGTGATATGACTGCCTTGGTGGCGCAGTTGTAGTGTGTACTGTTTTGCTGAGTTCTCGGGTTTGATCCCCGGGTACAAAAGCAAATCACGCGGGCGGAGCCGCGAGGAAAAGCTCGTTTTTTATAAATGTCATACATGTATACATTTTTTTAAAATAGCCAACTCAACTGCACCATGTTTAAGTGATTTACTAAACTTCTGACTTTACCTTTATCACTAGCACATCAATTATCCGAACGTCGGTGATACTGGCGTTCCTATAGAAGTACTCTCTTAACTTCCGACGGCAGTCATTTTCATTTTTTGGTACATCGAAATATTTTACTGAAAATAGAATTTGAATTTGAAATTTGAATTTATAGGGGTTTTCGGTCCCTGCCATAAACGGCAACACCAACTTACATAGGGGTAAGTAGGGACTAGTGCTACACCTTTTTACTCGCGGGGAAAAATCCCGATTACGGATAACTTCCCAGCGCCGCGGGAGGAGGGATGATTATACCGGACGCACTAGCGTTCCCACCTAGTTGTCCCGACGAACGTTGGATCGGGTCCCCTACCAAATACAGCAACGTAGGTATTATATCGACGAAAACCAACCAACCAAAACCATAGGAATTCTGTAACCAGTGCTGCACCTAATATAATACCAGCCCTGTTAGCTAAAGGTTAATAGAGCGCGTCAGAATTATTTTGTAAGTGGAGTATAGTAATATCAGCACTGTATTATATACGGTCCCATTGGGCAGGGGCCTCCTTATTAATGAGGAGTTATAGATCAGAATATTATATAGCTTAGCACTACGAAATAGTGGGCATGTAGAATGGGCAATGCGTGCAACTGACACTGACGAATAGGTAGCCATTTGAGTATGAGGAAGATAATATGCGTTGAAATGACGATCATAGTTCTTTACTTACTTATATATGGTATGTAGCGATAAAACGCCTTGTATAAACCGAGTACTCGTCTACGAGCTTCGCAGAAGTCAGAGGACATGATAGGTCGGACTTTCTTGCATGCTGCTTTCATTGTTTCTCGTCCTGCCATGATTAGGTACTAAATTTTTAAACAAAACTATTAAAACAAGTCAGATTTTATGTATTTAGTTTTAAATCGTAAGATTTCATCACCAAACTACAAATATATATTTGAGGACTGTGTCAAAATAATATGACAATACGTCGTTTTAATATGTAGCAAGAAGGTATCAAAGAGTATAAATAGGGAAAGTAAGTATTAGGTCTCGCCAAACTTTATTGCCGCTCTGAACATAGCTGTAATTTTAGACGCGCGCATCCGTCGGGTGGTTGGTTGAATGGTCTAAGAGTAGGGCAATGAATAACCAAATAAAGATATTATAATTATGTTAGTGACAATTTATTTTTTAAGTGATAACTTCTTATGGGAGGGTGAACCGATTCGTTCCGTAACGCGAGCGGTCCATCAATCAACGGAAGGTTCGAGAATATTCGAGAACCTTTTAGTAGTTCCTGATACCCATGACTAGACATCGGATTAGATTCATTTGCATGTTTGCATCATACAAAAGACCATCAACGTAATTGCGGTTTATCAATTATTCAGGAGAACGTTTTCAAAGTTTGGAATTGTAAATATAATGTTAATTCTTCTGATAAAATCTTTCAATAGCTACTTTACGTAAATATTGCAAGATGTTCTCCTAAATAATTAATAAAACGCAATTACGTCGTTGTTCTTTTGTATGAGCGATATGTAAATGCATATTATAATGATATAACTATATATTTATAATTTTATTGTATAGTTTAATACTTTCTCGCCCGATCGTGCTTATTTCAATAGCTAGCGAGGTAGACAGGCATATATCGCTTAGCGGGAACAGTGACTATGCAATTGAATCAAATTAAAATGTAACAAACGTTGCAATCTCTGGATAAATTCATCTCACTAGAATTATGTGATTTTAATGTTAATTCGCCACATTCATGTTAGCATTTGGTGCATGATGATAGCATTGATGTACTCTTTATTTTAAAAGGTTTTTGTGGCATTTATAGCTATAAAAAAACATTAGTGTTTAAATAAAAAAAAAATACGGGTTGGACTCTGGGAGTGCCGACAGAAGTGAAAACTTACCAAACAAGATGCGAGAATACAAAATTACGGCAACATGCCCACTCTACATGATCAAAGTACATTCTACTCTCTTCGCGTTTAATTTTCTAAATAAGAAAAAAACCTAAAAAGTTTTTCTTTGTCCTAATCGTCATTTGTTTATAAATTATGGCTACTCGCCATGAAAAGAGGACATTCTACTCTCTTCGCGTTTATGCGAACCTGGTACTTTTTTTACGGCACCATGTTCCAAATTATAAGTACATATTTCTTTATCCATCGTCATTTTTTTATCAATATCAAAAACAAAATTCCGGTAATATGTTTATTCGCCATAAAAAAAAAAAAACGAACACAGTCCTGTGAAAGTCCAGTCAAAGTCCAGTCCAATCCGACTGGTCACTGTGTGACGCCACCTGGAACTTCAAAATTATCGAAGTTCCAGGGAAGTCGGCTAGCGCTGGCTGGTCAACTGGCCCGCGTGACGTCTCACGGAACGTTCTCGAATATTCTGGAACCTTCCGCTCACCGCCGCTCGCGTTACGGAATATTTCGGTTCACCCTCCCATAAGAAGTTATCACTTCAATAAAACTACCATCTTTCAATGGCGAAGCCAAGCCACTGGTGGTTAGTGAGGAACCTCCTCCCAATGCTTGCCATATGAAATAACAACGCCTTCTGAGTCTGACTTTTGACCCAACAACTAATGTATAATTTATTATTATATTATTCTTTGTAATTGTTCAATTTATTGAAATAAACAAAAATAACAATCAAACAAGAATTTTGATAATGCATACGTGGTGATGTTTGAAATATGTTTTAAATATTTTGCCAATTTGTTAATGCATATAATCCGATAACTACCCATACCACAAGATATTCCTATCTTACTGTGTGCAACTGTTGTTGTTTTCGGCGCGACATCGCCGCCAGGTATGGCCACTCCTTTCAGTCAGAGGCCATTTAGGCCAGTCTTAGCTATTATCATCACAACTTAAATAAGAATTAACTACAACTCTGATCATTCATATATTGATGTGCAGATAATGTGCTAATATGTCAATAGCCAGGAACAATTATATTTTACACACACATATATTGTTTCAGTAATATTGTTTATAATTCAATGATTTTCCTACTATTTACATAGACTGGGAGTACTATTATTCATTGCTAGAGAAGAATTTTGAGAGGAAATCTTTTGGTTTTGGCTCCTCAGTTGGCTTGAAATACGCCATAATATGACCTTTTTGTTTCCACATCTTTACAGATTCTTTGAGTTCCATTTGACCCTGAAAAAAGAGTTACAATGTTATTACATAAACAATTTTTGTGCACCAATTATCATTATTATATACTAACAAAGCCAAAAATCAAATTGTATATCTACTGATATACATAGCATTAAATTTTTATCTATTTAATAATGAAATGATAGATATTTAATAATATGACATTTTTATTTGTGTGATCATCAAACATGATGTGTTTGCACAGAGACAATAACTGTGTGTGCTTGTCACTATAGAATAAATAAACTGACAATTTTTTTTTATCTTTTATATTAGAAATTCTAAGTTAATAAGGTGTGAAAGGTTCAACTTGAGCGATTTCACAATGACACAAACTTTGAACTCCAACATACACCTAAATATATACATATGTGTTATGCCTATATTCCTTGCCAAGGTGCAATTAATGCACATGATATAATTAATGGCAAGTCCACTATAATAGTCGCAAATTTAATTATGGGCAGCTCATTAGTGTTTTTGCAATAGAAAGACTCACAGCACAAACTTTAATTGCTCAATCTAGAAATCAAACTCAGGAACTCACTAGTTTCAAAGGCTAACAAGCTGCCACTACACAGATAAGGCGATTGAATTAAAATATGGATATTATTATTATTGCAATAGTTTAATGTATGAGTTGTGATTAACTAAAAACAAAAACATTATAAGCAATTAAACGCATGTGGAGTAATTAATATTATTAAAACGCAGTTTTCAATTATACTAATATACTAGATGACCCGGTGAACTTCGTATCACCTACATAATATATTTGTGTAAAATGTGGTCAAAACTTAATACAAATGTTTTATTTACATTAAATGCAATTAAGTGAGGTACTGCGCCATTGCACGTGAGGTAGCCCGTCGCACATTTAATTGACTTCGACGACCTAAGTCAGGTCGTCTCCCACCTCCCTCCGGTTGGACAGTCCTGTCCCCGTCCTGTCCCCGTCCTGTCCGCGTCCCGTCCCCATCCTGTCCCCGTCCCCGTCCTGTCCTGTCTCACTGTCCTGTCTCACTGTCCTCTCTCACTGTCCTGTCTCTCTGTCATGTCTCTCTGTCCTGTCTCACTGTCCTGTCTCACTGTCCTGTCTCACTGTCCTGTCTCACTGTCCTGTCTCACTATCCTGTCTCACTGGCCTGTCTCTCTGTCATGCCTCTCTGTCCTGTCTCACTGTCCTGTCTCACTGTCCTGTCTCACTTTCCTGTCTCACTGTCCTGTCTCACTGTCCTGTCTCACTGTCCTGTCTCACTGTCCGGTCTCTCTGTCATGTCTCTCTGTCCTGTTTCACTGTCCTGTCTCACTGTCCTGTCCCTGTCCTGTCCCTGTCCAGTCTAGACGCTATACGACCCGTCATCACAGCAAGCTTCGCAACGACAACTCAACAACTACTAATAAATTAAAAATTAATAAAAAAAACATTGTCCAGCGGACAAAATTGTGAATCTAAACCATTCTCAGATCCCCTTGAACACACACAAAAAATTTCATCAAAATCGGTCCAGTCGTTTAAGAGAAGTTCAGGAACATACACACTCACAGAAGAATTATATATATAAAGATGAACTATTGCAATTATTTAAATATTTATAACTTACCTTGATTACCAACATGTCAATAACTCTAATATCAGTGACATCCTTGTTTCTTAAAAATATCTCCTTTAATTTTGCCCGACATTGATCTTCTGATTTTGGTATATCAAAATCCTTAACTGCAAAATGTTTTAAACAAATGTGATTACTATATATTATGTATTATAATATTTATAATTCAATACACTGATCTGATGACATAACAGGTACTAACCTAAGTAGGGAATTTGACGATACCAGGCTTTATATAAACTCAAAACTCTTGCCTTAGCCTCTCCTTGAGAAGAGGAGAGCACTGGTTTTACAGTTTTTGTGCCAACTTGTATAGCCTGCCGAGCAGACATTTTGAAGAATTTTTGAATGTTCTGTACTCGCTAAGAAAATGTTTTGAATTTATAATTTCTATTTTTATGACAGATCACAGAAGAACAGACAGTTCTTCATAATGTTGCCAGTTGTCAAAATTAAGTTTAACATGACATTCTCGACTTATTATTAATCAAGTAAATATTAACATTCACACCGCGACACGTCGTGAATAGTGCGAATCGTCATAGTACTCTTACAGCGGTTACGCACTACATCCGATCCGAGCCCGTGAAAATAGGGTCCGGCGCGGTAGGCGTAGAACTATTTCTATGGTAATTTACGCACTAGATCCGATTTCCGTCATCCGATTTTTCTAGAATCTCCATCCCGGAGATAATTTTGACGGACCGTTGACGGACCGAAGTAGCCATAGTATTATTTTTATGGACGCTCGCGCACTGCGTCCGACTTGAATCCGAACTGCGTACGAGCAGAGAGGCAGCGGGGCGGGGGGTGTATGCGGCGGGGTGGGTGACGCGGCAGGCATCCATCTAGTGTGTAGTGTGTATATCGGACTAGTGCATAAGGGATATCCAAATTCGGTCCGAGTTTTCTAGATCCATATTTTCACGGGGTCGGATCGGATTCGAATCGGATGTAGTGCGTAACCGCTCTTAGAGTCTCCGCAAACTACAGACTTTTCTATCAGTTGATAGTTTAGTCGAGTTGGGCTGCTCGTGCGTACACTTGGCCAACAAAACAGTTGGGTTGGACGTAAGTGCGCAGACCAGCCAACCAACAGTCGGCCGATTGATTACATTCGCTAGAGTTGGTGAAGAGATCAGTCGCATGTGTCAGTGATCAGTCCCTTTCCCGCAACCACGACACGACCTTTCCCGCATCCAACGCGGAGCGAACTCAAACTATCAGCCGCGCCGGGTCGGCCAATGAAACCATCGGCAAGTGTGCGGGCGGGAAAAAGCGCCATACGTAGAGGGTTACGGGGTTTTTTTGGCGGGAATTCTGACAGTGCAGTTCATCGCTTATTTTAATTTATTTCATAAACTAGTTTAGAGTTGTGTTTGTTGTATAAAAGTGGTGTGGATTTGTTCAATAAACAATGACGGTGATGAACAGTATATGGAAACGTTGAAATAAATGAATTAAGAATCGTACTGAAAGGAGTTAACACCATAACTCCGACAAGACCTTGAAATCGTCCGCACCCGTGTTTCATCGTTCTTGTAAAAATACTTGAGAATACATTATACTTGACACTGGCTAAATGCATAGTACTGCGAAAGCCATTAATAAAAAAAAGAAAAAAAAAAAAAAGAAAAAGAAAGAGGGTTACGGCCAGCGCTCAGATCAAATATGAACAAGATACGGCCATAGCGTAGCCTGTGGTGAGACAGAGAGACCCAGCGCTTGTGTTGTCAGAATGTAAAAAAAAATCCATAATTATTTTATTTTTTTATTATATTTTAGTGAAGATTCTTAAAAGTAAAATAAAATACTATTAAAGGCTATTTATAGAATATTGCCCTATATCCTTATTTACACATTATTTTATATGCAACATTAATTAAAATATTAAAATAATTAAAAAAATCGCGTGTACCCTACGAATAGTGTGAATATCCTATTATTCATAATACCAATTAGTGTTATTAAAATTACGGGATAGTGAATTAAATGTTAGGTTTCACTTAATTTTTGTAATAAAAAGATGTGAATGGTTAATTTATTTATTAACACAAATTATGATACACGGGCTAATAACTTTCTAAGATGTGGTCAAATTGAAGCAAATATAAGTACTAGTGTACAATATAAGTATTTCAACTGTAGTACCAAATCATGTGAATGCATTGCTAGGACATAAATAGAGCATTTTCTTTTTCCTCTAATGAGTAACATGTCGGCATTAACGTGATATTATATGATGTCTAGTTTTTAATGACATCCGGAAGCGAAGCTCCTGTTGTGCTCTATTGCGACCCTCGGTGTTAGAGAGAGTAACAGCGCGTCGTTTTGCTAACACTTCCCTTCATTGACCTTTAAATTTATCTAATTTTGTATGAAAATTTCTGATACGTTCTATCTTTTGCGACATCAGTTTTTAATTTTATTTTTTGGTGACTTGCATACTCCTTGAAAAATGCAGGTAACACATCTTAGCATTTTTAGTTGGTATCCAATTGATTCCACCGGTCGCTTGGATCCACCGATTTCTTTGTGATGGATCTTTAGGAAACCTGCAAATAAGACAAAACGGAAGATAAATTTCACTTCTTTCAGGAAATAAGTATTGAGTATTATATAACATATTATAAAAATGTATTATCTAGTTTAATAATAATTTATCGGCATTTAGCTTTAGTAACCGGCAACACTATTTTTAGGTTATAAAGTTAGATTTATGCATTAAAATAAGATTTTCGTAACAATTTTACCAAAATCTTGTGAAAATACTCGCCAATACAACAATCTGAAACTATTTTAATTCCCAGAAACAGATTTTATAAGGTACTTACATGTGAAATGTGACACCAGGATTTTTTCGCTCGCTACGGCTTTTACACTCAAAAATACTACACCCAACCATCATTAGAATACGATTTGATTAGTATTTTAATACAAACACTAATAATAATCGCTATAAACACCTTAAAAACGCCAGGAAGTCCAGAAAACAATCACGCTATGGTTTGTTTGGCAAACTTCGAACCGTGACAAACACAAGATTATAGGCTACGCTGAAAGTGACAGCAATATTATATAGGCATCTTTGTCTAACACGTTCAATTACTTATATAACTATCTTGTTTTGCAGGGAAATCATTCTGTGATGGTCCTATCTATGGAATAGATAATCTAAGGGCCAGCGTTGCCAACTTGGGGGTTTTCCCCCTAAATTTAGGGGGAAAAAAATCTCGACAGGGGGTTTTTTAGGGGGAATAATTTTTTGGGGGTATTTTTATGGGTAAAATTTTTATTGAATTTTTTTAATTGTTCTACTCTCCATACTTCTATTCTATCGATATATCGAATTGTAGGAAGGAAAAACAAAAATAATATCGAATAGCTAAAAAAAAAAAAAAACAACATTCAATACTTATTCTGGTATTTGATGTTGTTTTTTTTTTTTTTTAGCTACATCCGATAGATATCGAGCACCCCTAACTGAATAACTATTCTAATTTATGTCATTATATTGAAAATGATATACTTGTGTCACCGTCAGGGGGTTTTACTTTGAATTTGTGTTGAATTTTGTGGGTTTTGAAATTGCTTTAGGGGGAAAGTTTTCAAACAGTTGGCAACCCTGGTTACGGCGCGCCACACTACTACATACTTCCCCGCCCGCACATGTGCCGATTGTTTCAGCAATCTTTGTGTTTTTATCTTTGTAGGTGTATGGTTCGATTTATTTTGATACATCATTTAACATGGTTTATAAGTGCTCTGTTCTCGGGTGCAGTACTCGAGGCCGAGGTATTAAATATCTTTGTGTGCCCTTCACAAATAAATCAAGGTGGGAAGAGTGGTTGAGGTTACACATTTTTACAAAAGTATCCTGTCACTAAACGCGAAAGCATATGTTTTTGTACTGAACGTTTTATTCCCGAACATATTTACGAGAAAATATTAGTATTTTGTTATTACTGTGAACGGTACAGTTGGGAGGGGAAGGCCTCGGCGAAGTTTTTATAAAATATTGAATGGTCATCGGTCCTTGATAAATTTCGTTTCAATCCGACGTTTTAAAGAAGGTCAAAATCATGTTCAAAGTTTCCGTTACATACTAACATAGGCATGAAGCTTATTAAAAAGGAATGAAAGACTTCCGCCTTGTTACCGCGCATTTTTAAGTTTGTCAGTAAAGACGGTCCTCCTTACTCCTCCATAGCCAAAAGTAACCCAAAGTGTTACAAAACTAACGCACTGGTAACGCTGTTTAAAATAAGTCACTAAAAATGTTTATGATATCTGAAATATCAAAAAATACCTGTCAGAAATCCACGGAATGAAAAAAAATATATATCATCATCATCATCATTTGTTTATAACCGAACTAAAATAGTATATTCTGTATTCGACCCCTGTTTGTTCCAAATGTCCCGGTATACATTCTAAAATTTATTGCAGCCCTACTTTAGATGCCCTTATGGTATAAAGGCGTTACTATACGGTATAATCGTTTAACTAAACAATACAGTTCGATACAATTTGTACCGAAAGACATCGATAAGTAGATACGTAGGTAAATACACCCAACATAAACAAAAGTATAATCGTTTCAATTATTAATATGTCATATCATAAAGTAGGTTTGGTTCAAAATTCATTCATCAACTCAATAACATAATACTTACGAACTAAAATTAATAATAGAAAGTTCTCAAATTATTTATTCTATATTTAAGTACATACCTTTTCATTTTTTTAAATAAATCTATCAGTTCATAACAATAAATTTGTCTGATCACTATGAATGTTGTAAATGTTTGATTTAATATTTCGCAATACCTAGGTACTTAAAGGAACATCAACGATATGATAAATAATTTGTTTTTCACAAATTTATTCTTTTGAAACTAAGTACCATCTACAAAGGTAGGAAGGTACAAATATATTTTAACAAAAACATTAGATATTTTTACGAATAATCCTTGACAGTGAAAGAAACGTAATAAAACATAGATAAATTACAACGGACAAGTTTTAGCGCCGTATTTAGGAGTGAGTTCATAACTATACGGGTTTATTAGGAAAGTATCTTTCATTCTGGGCGGCATATATGTAAAGAATATGTCTCTGAAAATACAGAAGAATGGAATTATTAACGAAGCAATAAGCTTAATATAAAGTCGGTACTATTGGTTTAGTAATTTATAATGCGGCGCATCACAATACTTGCACCACTTGAATTTGTGTGTAGTAAGATTCGTTATAAGATTTGCTACAAATTATGTCTTTACGATTTTTTTGTAGGACGCATAGTTGCCGAGATATCGCGAAAAAGGTGTTTGCACCCCTTTTTCCAAGATGGCGGATGGGGGCCGACAAGGGCGGCAACCCCACAAACTTGGGGTTAAGCTTCTATTGACACACCCCCACACATGTCCCAAAAATATAATTGCGTCCTCTCATAAATGCAATATTAGGTCCTTAAATTGTAACATGTCAATGGACTATAAATATAACATTCGATCCAATCTTTGTCCGTCTTAAACTCCGAAACTTAATGAAATTTTACGCAGTCTTGAGAGACTTACTATCGTAGTTATTGTTTTTATCGCGATGTACATATTGGACAGGGAACCCTTGGGTAGCTGATCCACTTGACTACTATCAAGCTCATTTTCCGTGACTAGCTTCGTTTCGATGAGACGACCAACAATTCCCTATGCGAAAATTCTCTATTGTGGTAGCTAACAGAGGTAGCAAGGATAGAATATTTCGATTTGATGATACTCAAAAAATTATTATTTTATTTGTAGGACAATATTACAGTTAAATTATACAAATATTAACTAAGTAAAAACAAAAAAATCAGCTGGTTAGTAATCATACCTATTGGAAGGAGGGGCTTCCAATAAGTATCGATAACGAGGTCATAAGAATGATTACTAACCAGCTGATTTTTTTGTTTTTACTTAGTTAATATTTATATAATTTAACTGTCATATTGTCCTACAAATAAAATAATAAATTTTTGAGTATCATCAAATCGAAATATTCTATCCTTGCTACCTCTGTTAGCTACCACAATAGAGAATTTTCGCATAGGGAATTGTTGGTCGTCTCATCGAAACGAAGCTACTCACGGAAAATGAGCTTGATAGTAGTCAAGTGGATCAGCTACCCGAGGGCTCCCTGTCCATATGTACATCAAGAGGAAAACCTTCTCATTTAGAGGCATAATACATTAATTTTAATTTTAACTAATAATAAATTAACTTTAAATCGAATTATACTAACATAATGGATCATGGTTGTCTGACAATAAATATTTTTATTTATTTATTAATCTTATCTTCAAAAATAATTGAAAGGGTACAGCAGGTATGTAGTGCTTAATCGTAAATATGGTGCGTACTAATAAAAAAAACCGCAACTGAACAATATTAAACTCGGATGTCTTTTGCTGGTCGATAAATAATACTTACAAAAATGATTTGTTGGGATACGTATCGTACTTAGTTGTTGACCACCATAAACGTGATTGTTCAACTTGCTTTATTCTATTTCTTGAGACAAAATTATGTAGTAATATGTCAAACTGGAAATAGAAAGGTTTATATTTAATGTGTAACATATACCTACCTACCTACAATTTGCTGATGTCTTTTTCTAGCAGACTCTGGCAAACGACTAAGTGGTTCAGGTACGTTAAATAATCGCCAGCACCCATGAACACCCATGATACTAGAACAATCATAGATCTGTTGCGGATTTCAAAACAAAAGAATAGAGATCTGGGCATTCAGAAATGTCAGTTTCGTCGTTTCAAATTACAATAAAATAAAATGACGCAAATAACCCAGTGCTAGTAAGAGTTTTTGTTAATCTTCTAGGCTAGCTGTTTAAAAAAACTAATTGGGAACCTATTTATATTTTGTTTCAGTTTTTAATGGGCCCTAAGCTCTACGTGTTCAAGGGCTCTTACATGGCCTAAGACAACCCTCCTCATTATACGAAGCGCACCGTAATAAGCTGCCAATTCACGCTGTTTTATGTAAGATTGTGATACAATCCCTGCCGATCCGGCCTATTTATCGGGCTAGGTTGTAAATAGTTTTATACGTACTAATTCCTGTATTTCGAGTCTGTAAGACCAATTCATATGTTCCAGTTGCTTTAATGTAAATGGTATTCTAAAGGCTCTTGCTCTGAAATCCATATGCTTCAGGTCTAACCATCGACGTTGGGATTTGAGAAGAAATTTTTCTGAAAATATTTTGACCTTTAAAGTCATTATAAATTCCTTATAATATATGCTTTTTTATGCGGCCCTACGCCGCACATATTACAGAAATATTTGGTTTGTAGTTTTTACGATCGCCCGCTTGTCTCACGTCCACCACTGTGGGAAGAAAACACCCAGACCAGATATAAATATTTGTGGATCACACAAACATTTGTTTCAGTGTGAGAATCGAACCCGCGGCCTCTCATTTCATATTCGGCTCCGTGCAGCCTCCGTAACGCCCATTACACCTTAGAGGGTGTCAAAATTATTATATTAGATACCTATATAAAAACAACGTAAGATGTGTTATTATATATTATTTATAATCAAATCGAATCTGTTTATGAATCAAAGCTGTTTATGCCTATTATAATACTTACTGTGAGTTTTAGGATTTATCTTGCCGTTTACTCTATTCCTAACCCATTCTTGAAGATTGTTTAGATGTTCAGCTTCTGGTAAATGGGGGATGAGTAAAGGAGTGTCAGAAAGGTCCGCCAAGAGTGCCTGGAAATTTTACTATTATGTTTATTTAATTCCACTAGGCCAGAGGCCGCGTCCGACTTGATAACACCAATTTATTTCTGCCGCCTACCTGTAGGGTGTACCTAAGCACTGTTGATTTCTGATTTGAAGGAGAGAGGATCTAATGAAATAACTGGGTAGGGACAAATTATCTTGTGTCTCGGCGTCACGAGCGCAATTCAGTGTCATGCAGTGTTTGATCTAAGCAGGGCTTTGTAATTCAAAGTTAGGCACATATCTATGTGTGGTGTTGCTTGTGTTAATGGGCAGGCACGATTCTTGCCACTAGGCGAACTGCTTGTCTCGTCATTCAAACTTTCAGCACAAACACAAAGGAATAGACACACATCAATTCCTACTTAGATATGTGCACACATACCTACATCCAGTAAATATCACCATCCTGTTTTCATATAAGTAAATACAATTAGGCATATAAATTAGAATTAGTAATAAGTGTAGCTAACAAAAGCAAGAAACACAGTTAGGGTAGACCGGGGACAATTGTAGCATATTTTGGTTAGCGTTTAATTTTGAGTTTATTATTAATATTGTGTCAAAAGTGTCAATAACCATTGATACGTAGTTTATTCGGCTATAAGTTCGCATTATCTTTAGACGTGTAGCAATAATACAATCATAGATATTAAGCATTAAAGCGGACTGAGTGAACTGGTACAAATGTCCCCGCCAGTGGGTTAATTGTACCAGTGATGTAATTTAATAAAACTCAGTGTTATCATTACATAAATATACTTCTCTAAATGGTAATATCCCAACAGAATAGCTTGTAATCTAATGATAAACAAAATACAGTAAACTTCGTAAGGTTAATCAATATAAAAATTAAAAACATAAAACAATAGTTTTCTCACCCTAAACGATAATAACTAAATTAAAGATTACAACAAAGTATTCTTATAAGTTCTTATTAAGTATTGACCATCATATTTGTGGTGTCGTATACTTATAATTAGTCAAAAACAACGAAAATCAGAAATTAAAATGTTGTATGGTAAAGCATTTGGAACGATTGTCCCCGTGGTACAATTGTCCCTTGCATACTTAATTTTATCAATTTTTTTATTATGTATAGCTACTCTTTTTTTATATCATAGGCCGGCAAACGAGCAAGTGGGTCACCTGATGGTAAGTGATCTCCACCGCCCATGCACGTCCACCACCAGAAGAATCATGGGCGTGTTGCCGACCTTAAAGGAAAGGGGTAATTAGGGATTGGGAAGGGGAGGGGATTTGGGCTTCCAGATATCTTACTCACCGTACGAAACGCAGCAGCAAGCCGCTACTTTACGTCGGTTTTCTGTGAGACAGTGGTAACGACCCGACCGAGCCAGTCCATTCATGCTGTAGACAAAACTGTCTACTGTCTGTCTGTCTGTCTATCGCGAATTGCGTCTCTTAATACTGCAGTTCCCAATTGTTAACAATAACTACAGTTACACAGATATCCCAATGATCTTTATCTTCTAAATTCTAACTGCTGGTGGTAAGATATTCATATCCGCCCGAATAGCGACCACCGTACACATGGTGTTAAAACCTGCCATAGTGACCTACACACCTTGTGTGGATCACGTTCCAGGATCAGCCAGTGTATATTCGGTTCTCCCGAGGGGCTTGCGACATAACTTGATGGTTGGTTTGGGCGGTTAGCGGCACATACTTGTATCCCTGTGCCTGTCTCGGTCATCCGCCTGTCCTGTTGCATGCCCCTCAATTTGTTTCTACTCTCTTCAGAGTGTGAAGAACCATTTTTACAGGCCGGCATGTTTTGGTGACCGCCGATAAACTCATTATTGTCGATTGTCGCTGGTCTTTTTGGAATGCGCTTCGCTTACCATTAGATGTAGTGCAGTCACTTTGCCGTGCTCGGATAAAAAATATAGTTAATAATAAGTTATGAATTAAAATTATAGTTAGAATAAATGTATTATAAATAAATATATATAATATGGGGTCAATTTTACCACGGGGACAATTGTGCCGTTACAAACGTCCCCGAAAATTTGGTACAATTGTCCTCATATACTCATTTCGTCAATATTATAAAAAATCTCCTAAATTTAAACCTGAATCTAAATAAATACATTTACAAATAAGAGCAACAATAGTGAGAAATGTTTTAAATTACACTGAGTTAAAAAATGATGTTTTGATTTCCTGCTATGACCAATGATAATAGATGGAAAAAACTTACTTTGACTGTACTAAAATTTCACCTCGCCGTCATAAGCGTCTGCGTCGAGCTACACGCGCGAGCTTCTGATAGTTAGTCGGCAAGCAACCAAGGGGGGCGCCAAGGGGAAGGGAATGTGTGTGCGAGGCGTAGTTAAAATAATATTCCCGTTGGTACTACCGTACCCTGCTACAAATGTACCCGGTCTACCCTACCGCTAGCAGATCCTTTTCACTTAATGAAGATGGCAGTATAGTAGGCACTGACGGTTCAGGCTGGAAATATTATATAAAAGTTAAATTCTGATGGAAAGGAATCCGATATGTAGATAATTATACAATTCGTATAATCCATGATTATAATAGGTAGGTAGGTACATAATGTTCTCTTGAGTGACTGAACCGGCGCGGATGGCCGGATAATTCATACAACGACGATCGCCGAAGAACTAAAACTTAGCGCTATTCGTAGTAACATCTAGATTACTAATCCAAATAATATATCACCCATTGAGAGGGGTGATATAATATTTGGACTGCACTGTAAGTATCATCACTGCAGTGTTGTCTTTGCCCTGCCTAATATGATTGTTTAGTAGTAGTAGTATGATTGTTTGGTGCTTACTGTTGGTTCAGCAGACATTAACGCATCTCTGACTCTATCTTTTATAAAATCTTCCATTGGATCAGTTTGAAAAACTTTTGCATTGTCAACCCAAAACGGACTATGTTTCGTCGGTGGGTAGAAGTATTTTTCTTTAATTTTGTCTTCATTGTAATAGTCGTACAAATGGCCGCATTTACATTTTGATTCTTTTAAATATCCCATGACGACGTCTTCCCTAAAAACAAATATTATTTATTACCGGAACGAGTCATGAGCAAAGATGGGCCGAAGTGGGGACAAATGAGAGTCTAAGTATATGAGTATCGACTGATGAACCAATTATGTGAAGCGTTTTTTTTTTCTTATAGTATAGGCCGGCAAACGAGCAAGTGGGTCACCTGATGGGAAATTATCTCCACCGCCCATGTACGCCCACCACCAGAAGAAACATGGGCGCGTTGCCGACCTTAAAGGAAAGGGATAATTAGGGATTGGGAAGGGGAGGGGATTTGGGCTTCCGGATATCTCACTCACCGTACGAAACGCAGCAGCAAGCCGCTACTTTACGTCGGTTTCCTGTGAGACAGTGGTAACGACACGGTCGAGCCAGCCCATTCATGCTGTAGACAAAACTGTCTACAGCGTGGCTCTACCATTCAAAAGTAGGCGTCCCACGCCCCTTTTATACCAATGATAAGACCTTTATATGAAGTACTGCGCCGTGCTGCGTCTGCGTCGCTATATAGCCGACATAATTATGTTTATATAAACATCTCGTTCGGCTGGTTCGTATTTAAGTTACTGTACCATTTATAGTCGCAATCGCAGGTTTCTTCGCACTGAACGTTTACTTCTCTCGGATATTTCCAGAAACCCTGTATGCAAGTTATGTTTTCTCCGTTGTAATGGACTGTTCCGCCATGTATTATCGTATACCCAGTAGGCAACAAAGCCATATCTAAAACCATTAAATTATATTTGAATACTCCTAAGACAAAATACAAGTAACTACCTACCTACCTACGTATCTAGGCTGCGTACGTGCTTATATTGTAGGATATTGGTATAGTATACCCATTGTGTTCTGACATTATTGATTAAAACAATCTTGCAACATTAGCTAAGTAAAGCCGATTTCGAGTTTCCGCTCACACACTCACGATTCTTCTGATATTTTGGATGGTTTTTGGAAATTACTTACCATCAGGAGAACTACTTACTCGTTTAACGCCCTTCCCCTGTATAAAAGAGAAAATTTATCGATCCAACTCTCAAGTCGCCAAATGAGCCAGGCTTGGTTTTGCGCAAAACTTTGCGTATAAAGGAAGATAAATTGAAAATTGGGCTAAACTTTCGGTATGCCACATACACAAAAGTTATAATTATGGACACGACTTTAAAACAGTAAGTCTATGGATACCTACTATTTAAAAGATAAACTGGCGTTCCGCCAGTAAATGCAACTCCTCCAACATGGTATTGAATATTTTTAAATAGTGATTTGTGTTTCACTTTTGCTTTTTGTCTGATCATTCTCTGTTTAAGGACTATCGAAGACATTTTGGGGTCACTATTACCTGAAAATAACGTAGAACTGCTAGAATTTTTAATTTGAAGTTCATACAAGCCTGTCGTTACATATAAACGCCAGTTTGATAATTTTCTTTATATAAAACTGCCCGTTTTAATTGCATATATAAAAAGGGGATATTTTAGCCAAAATACCAAATGGCGAAACAGAATTCTTATAAAGGTTTATTTAATTACCTGGTGGAAAATATTAGAAAAAAAACCATTAAGTATAACTTAAAAGGTATTTCCTAGTACCTAATATCGTAATACGATGGTGCAACACATTCCGCAATCAATGTTAAAGACAGCGTTAATGTTATCGTCAAATTTGACATAAACCTTAACTATAACTGCTATTATGGTGCAATCCAGGCTTAGTCTAGGGTCTAGACTCTAGACTCTAGCATCATTAGAAATGTATGGTAGGTAGTACCTATCATTCAGTAGAAAAACTGTACTCACGTAATGAATTTGGAGGTTCCCAAAATTTGTAAGTGCATACTCTTTCAGTTCGTTTTTCTTTTTTGTTTCTTTCTTTCCTTTTAACCATCTTAAACAGAATCAGGAAATGTTAAGTTAAATACATCTGAAATGCTTGCCAGAAATATACTCGTATCAAATACGATCAATAAATTGAAATATTAAAGTTACTTACGAAAGCATGATCTTTGCACAATCTGTCGTAGCTCTGAAAATTTTCATTTTAACCATAAACTTGTCTTATCATTATAAATGTCCTACCAATTTACTGCCCGGGAATATTTACTACGCGCGCGACGATTAAAATTATGCGCTAATTTTCGGATGTTTTTAAATTAAAGACACGTGATGAAGCGCATAATTGAAATCGTAGTGTCTACTGTAATTATTATTATTATCCTAAAAACAAACTTTACAAATATGTAATTATAAGAATTAAGCTGACACATGTGTCTTCGAAGGGGTGAACAGAATCTAGCGTACCCACGGAGCGCCGAGCCTATTATTGTCGCATTAAATTATGAGCAAGCCTATTGCCATATCAGGTACAAATTCCGATCCCATGCAATTCGTGTTATTTTTCGAATCGAATACTCAAGCAGAAATGATACCTAGGCCTACCTAGAGATCGAACCCAGGCCCTCACTGGTTTCAAAGTGCAGTCTAACTATTACCTACCTAAACCTAGAAAGTGGTAACTATGTTGTTATTTATTATCTAGGTATGTATAAACACTTGGTTTTATTTATGTAATTTTTACTATACCTACTCACCTCTTTACTCCTAACTCTAAACTTATATGTAAGTGGCGATGGTTTCCCATTGTTTCTTGACGTTGAAGGAGTGCTGCTGTAGAATGGTACATACATTTGTTGCAAATATTCTCCGTAGCGGACTTTTGGTTGGTAATATTTTTTAACATCTAGTAAAAAAAAGTAATTAAACGAATATTAATGATAAAAAACATTGAAATTAAACGAAACTAACTCACTTTAGCTGACAGATGTAAAAAGTTATAGGCAACTTTTGCTATTGTTGCGTCGTCCTTGTAAAACTCCGGGTACCTAACTTCCATACAATATTGCAATCCCCATTTAATATAGGTACACCTCACAATAAAAACTTTTTAACAAATAGTAAAACCGACAAAAATCAAACTAAATAGCTAAAAATAAAACTAAACAATTTTGAATCGTTGGTGTTAAAAGTTTTTGATTAGTGAAGACCTGATCAAAATTGATGCATGCATGAAGAAGTTTGAGTGTTTCATCCCCTCTTGGGGTAGAATTTCTTCTTGAAATTTAAATGGCATCACCACTGTAACTAACTCCCCGCTAGGGTATGGTTGCATTTCTTCACGTTTTTTCGCATTTTATTCTATAGATGTTGTAGTAACTAAACACATACTTTCTTTCGGGACAGGCGGTGGAGATGCCTTCACTTGCGTAAG
The DNA here is from genome assembly GCA_949126905.1 of Amorpha juglandis. Lineage (NCBI taxonomy): Eukaryota > Metazoa > Arthropoda > Insecta > Lepidoptera > Sphingidae > Amorpha > Amorpha juglandis. The sequence goes on along the minus strand of OX421379.1, from coordinate 8,802,918 downwards.
ATTATGTAACTCTTGAATACATTCTTCTATGTCGATAAATACTAGACATGACATTAAGATCATAGCATTCATATCGTATTCTGAAATATGACATGAGACATCCAATTAAGTCTTGATACGAGATAGAAGCATACAGTAGGTAAGTAGGTAAGCTACTACAACTATAAATTTTTGTCAATTGATATCGATATGGGGAATCAGAATAATGCAGAAGTTTTCGCTCTTATTATTATAACCTGTTTTATTCTGTTTTTCAATTATCTAAAGTTACAATAGATGTTTAATAACTTTGCCGGTCTTGAGTTTAGTCACGAGCGGCGCTGCACGCGCGTCTATTTTTTTTAGACTTCAAGTTATTATGGTGTGGAAAGACCTGCCAAGAAATTTTTTCAAATATTCTATATAAATACTTTTTTTATTCGTCTAAATGACGACAAGCAAGTCTCCCGTCTGATGGTAAAAGCTACACCTGCCCGTAAAATCAAGCAACACCACCCAGAATTTTAAATTACGAAGTATTGCATTGCACTGCACTACGCTAATCACCCCGTAACATTACATACCATTAATGTCACAGGCTTCAACTTCTACACACTGCTGGTTTTGGTACAGAAATTTAAACAAAGCTTTGGTAGCTACCCAAGTGGTCTCGTATACGAGGGACCTACTACCTAATTATTACATATGCCGTGATACTACAAGCTAATGAGTATAAATTCTAACAAGGTGTCATGTTTGTATGGCGAAATATTTTTTAAACCTACTTGATCTTAATTCACTTGGCGACCTTTTATAAACCGCTGTATAAAGATTCCAAATGAATATACCAGGATCATCAACCGAGTCATTCATTGCTTGCATTAATATTTTTCTAGGTATTTTTAACGTCACACCCAGATCGGACAATGAGTTCCGTATTCTATTGGGTAAATCTTCAAGCAAGTCTTGGTGAATGTTGGATTTTAGCTTATCTAAAACTTCTCTTTGATGACTAGACAACTCGATATACCAAGGAGGTCCTACTTCATGATTTAATCTTTTTTCTTTTCTTTTAGCTGAAATCAAAAATACGCAGTAATAATTATGACTAAATGTTTACTCTCGAATAAGCATAACCATGTTTAATGTTATGAAGGACTCCTCGTGGGCAGTTCCTCTTTATCCCGTGGGCATCCCGGGCACTGGTTAATGTCGGCCCTATAATGCCAAACTCAGTATGTACCTATAAATATATTTCTTAAATTTAGGTCACAAAAACGACGTTCAAACTATAAGTTTAAGTAAAATTCCAGTATTGGGGCGGATTTTTTCCGCCCAGGAGCGGCATTAAGTTTAAATCCGGCCCTGTGTGTCTTGATTTGAAGCATTGTACCTTAACTGATACCTCTATATAATATCCCGTAATACCCATAGAAAAATATACCTATAGCTAGGTTTTAGTACTTAGTTTTAGTAACTGATAATAATTCAAACCTTCACGATAAAAATAGTATCTTAGTTCCTTTAGGTATCTCAGCCAAGCTCCTACTCTTTCGTTGTAGGGTTTGTTAATGTTTTCTCTCATTTCCCTTTCCAAATAAACCCATACTGGCTCTTTTTTTTCACCATATATTGTCTAAAAATAAGTAAATAATCTATACAAATAAATAAAATTGTAGTGTCTGTACTCTGTTTGTAATATTAAAATAACCGCTTTTTACTAAGTGCTTTTGGATTTATGCACGGTACATATACCAAAAAAACATTTTTATCAATTTTTGTCTGTTGTTTGTTTCGGCTAATCTCAGAAATGGCTGCACCGATTTTGACGGGACTTTACTGGCAGATAGCTGATGTAACAAGGAGTAACTTAGGCCACTTATTTTAGAAAAAAAATAGGTACTCACGAAAAAAATTAAAACCAATGAAAAATTTATTCGAATCGAATATTTTGTTAAATACCTACCACGCCGACGAAATCGCGGGTAACAGCTAATAATTTCATAAAATTGTGTAGGTACTACCAGGTAGCCTTAGTATACTGCTAAACTACTTGCTATTACTATAGCTAGTCAGAAAATTCTTACTTAGGTACAGCCTACTCATGGACTATCGCAACAATCGTTGGCCGGCGGCCACTAGCCGCCTATCACTATTCCTAGCCATGGGCTGGTCCATGGCTATGGCGACGTATAGGTATTACAGAAGGCAATCCAGAATTATCTAAATATTCTTTATATCTTAATTCTAATTTACCTTTTTATTAAGAAAATACCGAACAGATGGAATTTTATATTTGCCCATTTTAACTAGAATTTATATATTATTAATTACTTAATATCCCATATCTTACACTACACTCACTATAGAATTTTGGAGTTATTTGTTTCACCAACTATAAATTTTATGAAAAATGTCACTGATGTCACATTCTCACATCTACATGATGTTAAAAAAAAACAAAGCCACAAAGATGTAATACAAATAATAATAATAATAAATATACCCAACACATTGACAATTTTTTTTTATCAAAACACTATAACTATTTTCTTTTGTATCAACCTATAATTTTTAAGTTGTGTAAAGTGCTGCCAGCTTTAGCACTAGTTAAATTTTATGATATCGTTACAATGCGTCTATCTGCTATCAATATAAATGAAAAAAGGGAATATAAAAGCAAGGAAATATACGAAGGGGTAGGCAGAGGTATAACAAGAACACCCATGTTTACATTAAGATAATAAAACAAACTTCCATTATGAATTGTTTATTTGTATATTTTTTGTCTTTTCTAAGATTTCCTTGTATGGTGGGTTGATGGGTCCTTGGACTGGCTCTTTATATTCGTAATTTGTTTGGCCTTCCAGCAGCAGAGGATATGATGTATCTGAATCATAGGCGCTCAGATCACCACATGCATTAAATGGCACTATAAACCTGTTCGGACCAGTAAATTGATTAAAATCACAGTACTTGTGATCCAACAGTGGATTTACCATATTTGGTATATAACCATCTGGTGGGTTATAATTCTTACAAACAACAAATGCTTCTATACTTGAATTTCTTGAACTTCTTGGTTTTGAAACTGTAACATATTCAAAAAATTGTTTTAATTGTGAATACAAAAGGGATACATCTTTTCCTCGGAATATTTTTGCAACAAACACTCCACCGACTTTAAGCACGTGAGTAGTAATGTTTAAAGCTGCCAACAATAACTGCGACTGAACATATTCGTCTATGTCATGTAAGCCTGTAACATCGGGCGCACCATCACATACTACTAAATCGGCTTTCAGTCCTTTGAACTCTTGTATTATTTCGTTAGCCGTGGACACTTTCGTGATGTCTCCTTGTATTTGTTTAACTCCTGGCAACGCAGCCATGGCTTGTAAATCGACAGCCACTATTTTGACGTCGTCAACATTTTCAGCGTTCTGTCGAAGGCTTTTCGTTAAAACTTGACTCCAACTCCCGGGCGCAGCACAGAGGTCCACGGTCCGAAGCACGCCCTCAAAAATATTGTGTTCTTCGTTTATTTGTAATAATTTAAATGCACTGCGCGCACGCCATCCTTCTTCTTTGGCTAATCTGTAGTAAATATCACGTTTATCTTTCGATGTTTTACCCATTACTTCAAACTTTTTGTCTCTAATCCTAGTGTAATCAGTTAAATTTGGACTAAATGGATTCTAATATAATCCCTCCAGTTTCTACGAGTAATCAGTTTCAGGTTTACTTTTTTTTGCTCAAAATTTAGACATGTGTAAGTACTGTGAGTAATGCATGACATGCTATATAACACGACCGAGTACTGAAACAGTACACAGTACCCGGCGAAATGTTGCATGGCACATGGCAATCATGGCATGGCATGACGTGCGCACTGCCATAGTACATACACGGGCCGGGCGGCTCGGTGAAGCGGGCGCGCAATCGGAAACGTTCGGGCGGTCGGGATTCTGTCTCTGTCACGCCCCTTAGTAGAATTTTGATTTAGAGCAGTATATAAAATACTGTTCATAGGGTTTACATTTCTATGGCACCGCCCAGTAAGTAATAATAACTCGACTGGCGCGCTTTCTTTCGTCTTTTACTATTGTTTTGAATTATTTCACAATTCACATTTGTTTACGAGGACAAGGTTATTGTATGCGGTATGGTAAAAAAAATGTTGTTTTGGAAAGTGTTTGTTTTGTGTGTTTGTGAAGAAAGGACTTAATTTGTTACCTACTTAATTCTGACTGTAAATAACTAGAAAAAATATTGCTAGGTGTGTAAATATATTTTTTGGGTATGAATGTATTTGTTTATTATGGCGAGTTTGAAGTGTTTTTAATTCAAAGTTCTGTGTGGTGTTGCATCAGTTAATGGGCAGGCGTGGCGCTACCATCAGGCGAGCGCCTTGCTCATCTAGTCATACAATCAAATAAAAAAAATATATAAAAGGTCTATCTCTCTAATATTGCTATTACATTACACCTGAGTCCTGATTGAACATACAGTATACAACAGTACAAGTAATGGTGGGCCGTACACATTACTTCACATAGCGTGTCATGTCAGGTCATGCCTAGAGTAATGCTATAGTGCCATATTAGTAATAGTGGGCCGTACACATTACTTCACATAGCGTGTCATGTCAGGTCATGCCTAGAGTAATGCCATGCCATGCCATGCCATGCTATAGTGCCATATTACGCCGTACGAAATGACATGCCATATGGCATTACTTCATAGCGTACTGTTTTGCGCATGTCTAGCTCAAATCAATTAACATAATCAAAGTTTTTTTGTATCGTTCTCTCCTTATTTTTTTTCAATGGAGTAGGCAAAGGCCTTAGCCGGCCATACAGCCTCGTCTGCTGTTACTTCTCTTTCACGTCCAAAAACTTCAATAAAGATAAAAAGCCGAAGCCATTATCTTGAATAGTAAGGATAGAGCTATGTATGTCTGAAATTATCTTGAATAGTAACGCCAAAGCCATGTCTGAAATTATCTTAAATTATAAAGCCAAAGCCCTGCTGCAGTTCGGGAATTTATATTTGATCTTTTCCCACAGTGTAGGGGTGAACCGTAAACGATAAATATTTATGTTTTTAAAATATCGAAGTAAAGTATAAAACTTTACTTTGTAAATTATTTCATTTAAGCAAAGATACCGCTGTTTCTGGTAGTAACTATGTTGTATTTCTTGACGAATCGCTTTTCTAAATCTTTAAGCACTAAGACATTTTTATATAAGTTTTCGTTATCAATAATGTGATTTTTCAAAACTGTATTTCAAGTCATGTTAAAGTGTGATTTTTATGGAAAGTTTTGGGAGTAAATTAATCTGCGTTTATTAAATTTTTAGGTATGATTTAAATACATCTATATAGTCTGAAAAACAATTGATGTATTAAAAACATCAATTAATATTTCGTTCTTACAACAATATCATCATGTGAAATACTATATTGAAAAAAAACACCAATATTTTTATTTAATGTCCATGTCTACCGCAGCTTTTGCCCAGTTGTCAATTTCTTAAATTATTGTAGCTTATACCATATTGTCCACATTATCTATTCCCATACACATCAAAATTACTTTGCGGCCGGATTCGCCATTTTCCGTTGTAGATTTGCTTATATGGAAACTGTTATAATATTTTTATGATTATAACAGAAACACGGTGTTTTATTTCAAACAATAATAAATTCTGATTGCGAAGAAGATGCCTAAATGTAGTAATATTAAGTACGGAATAAAGAAATCCAGGAATCAAACAAATATTTCATTACACCGGTACGTTCTAGATTACTAATCTAATTTCACCAGTTTCTGCTTTATTTAAAATAAATGTGCAATATAAATAATATTAGGGAATTCATCATTATTGACTGATATGATATAATATACTCACTTTCAAGGCAAGACGAGACATCTCAAATCTTTCTGTTGAACGAGTTTGTGAGGTTGCATGTGCAGAGACAAATGAGCATATTATCTGATAAAATACAATAACCAAATAATTATCAAATTACATATTATTTTATTTATTACTTCTAATTATAAGTGTTCTTCATATCGATGTTTCGAAATTTGACGTATAACAGTAATGTAATATCGTCTAACATCGATGATCATATACCATCCCTAGTTCATTATTTCCATAAAACGCAAATTTAATTTAGCGAGGTGTGATAAGTGATTCGAGAATCAGTATCATATCACTTTTTGTCCGTTAGTTAGTGCAGTTGTGGAATATTTTTGGATGAACCACTGGTACATACACTTCAAATTAATACATAATGGAGTTGTACGGTGCAGTTAAACACAGTCTGTTTCTAATTGCTGAAGATTGGAAATTTATTTTATTGATTACTGCATTAATTGGTCTATATTTTTACTATACAAGCACCTTTGACCATTTTAAAAAGAAAGGCATTCCGTATATGAAACCAGTTATTTTGTTAGGAAATTTGGGACCAAGATTTATGACAACCAAATCTATCCATCAATATCAATTAGATATCTACGAATATTTTAGAGGACATCCTTATGGTGGTGAGTAGTTCCGTGATAATATTATTGTTTACGTACTAACACATTATTTTAACTAGAGCCATTCATATGTACTTACGTAGATAAATAATTGGGTTTCTCGAAAACGACTCTACCAATTTAGATATTTAGGTATTTAGTTATCTTATGTTGCGTGCATGCTACTGCTCCGCTCGTGTCTATAAAGTTATAGAGCTTTGAACCATCGTCTTAATAAAACATGTATTTGGTGTTAATATGACCTCAATAATTTAAGTTGTTTACATAGATAGTTGGTTTCATAGTGACGATAAATTTCATTAGTATAGTTGTATTTTTTGTTGAATGATTTTGATGAAATTGATATTTCGATATTTTCACGAAAACTTTTCCAGAACCGTAATAAGCAAAACAAAAAAATACCTAATTATGCATATCCATCATTCGACTTATGAGTTATAGTTTTAAGTTCATACAAGAATCTCTAAGAAAAATCACTCAGTTTTTCCTGAAAATTCCCGTTACATTTTCGACTTTTTCTATTCTTGAAAACCGTATTCAGACTTTTACGGGTATTTTAAAGAATTGGCTAATAGGTCCAGTTGTTTACGGTTAGGTGCCTACTTACCAACAGGACTAGAAGCCCCTCACAATAATAACACAATTCGTCATCTGCGGCAGAGCGATATTATCGCGCTGCCGTCATTTCAGTCACTCTGTTTACATTTTAATGTAGGTACATTATCTACGAAGGTTGCATCGCCTATTGAACAGCTGCGGCATCCGGAGGACCCAATTAGTCTCTTACTACAGGAGGGTGATGGAATTCAACTGAAAAGATCAACTGTTTACCTCTGTGCCAAATTTCATCCAAATTAGTTCGGTTGTTAATACGTAATTGATAATCAAACTTACAGATATGCAAAGTTACTAACATCCAAACTTTCACATTTATAGATAATTTAAGATATTAGGTCCAACGCTTATAGGTGCAACTGGAGCACACACAGTTCGTCGTGCTTATTTCCTTCCTTTGGAGTGTCAAGTAGACGCCATAATTTTATTATTGTATGTGCACCTATTACCTCCTTTTTTATGTAGTCTAGACTAGCAGTTGAGTGCAGCGCGGAAGCGCGGGCGGCGAGGCGTAGCGTCGCATCGCGTCGTGTAATCAAGTAGTTATGGTCCAAACTACAATTCCCAAAGTTTATTCAGAGATCTTACATAATGGAATGTTTCATATTTTATAAATATTCTATCTGAGACAATGTGCTCAGATTTTTTTGTCGTTACTCCATTATGTTGTAACGTGTACGTAATTAGTTTTTATTATGTTTCGTGAGAAACCATTAGTACCTACCTCATTGCATCATTATTACGTCCAATTTTGGCGAGTCATATAAATGAAAAATCCTAGTTACGAAGTAAATGAGAACCATATTTAATTTTGCTCTCCGTTTTAGAGTACCTACAGCTACAAGTTTGTAGCCGTGGTCGCATGCCGCTATAATGTCTACTTATGTAAGTTGCAACTCTCAGACACGGCGGCATGCAACTACGGCTATGCCCTGGACATCATCGTACTTGTTTCAGCCTAAGGTTTCAGTTTTCAACAGAAATATTTTTATGTTTCATACTTCTCAGTTTTTATGACAAAAAGTAAAGCGTTTCAACACAAAATGGCATTATTCTCAGGTGTTTAATTTATCTAGAATTGAATAACTTGGGAAGAGAAATTCCAACATTCATCAAATACTTACTTAATACTTCATCAAAGAAGTTATTTTCTGCCGTAAGGATTTAGCGCCCCCTGAAATTGGCGCCCAGGGCAGACACCCTGGTTTGCCACCCCTAGTTCAGGGGCTGATTTCGCATTAGAATACGAAACGACGAAATGAAAAGTTTTTAGTTCACGAATTTCAGGCTGTTTCCCGACTTATTAATATAATGCATTAGGATAGATCAATCCCAAGCCTTTTCTGAGCAAATCTGAACAAATACATGTTTTGTGAGGTGGTAAACAAAGGACCGTATGACGTACATTGTGGGATTTTAAGGTTTAATTAGGTACCGTACAAAAAGGTCATTACCGTACATATGCTTACCGTTTACCAAATACCAGGGCTGTCTTGCCTCGCCTCGATATTCATCATAATAATATTAACGTGCCAGATACGGGTGACGCCGAGGCCAGACACTTTTGGCGACAAGTTTCGCTCTCGGCCCATGTGTAGAACGGGCCTTTAAACATGGAATATCTTTATAATTAGTCGAATAAAATTTAAGCTGGTTGAAGATATACGGATCAAGTAGATTTGCGCCCTGAGAAGGTTCCGTACAATGTATGGCGAGTATTATTCAAAATGAGGGCACCATTCAATACGGCATATGTGCAAATACGTCAATTATTTTTTTATAATTTTGGATGATTATAATAACTAAACGAAGTGATCACATTCCACCATCATTCGAGAAAATAATTAACAAATATTTTTGAACAATTCAGTTTGATTCGACATTTCTGCAAGAGATAGTTATAGTAGGCAAGTAACTATTTTGTGTAGATGCCCTTGAATCGGTTTAAAATATATTAAATATAATATATTATACACACTATTGATCTTCCATAAAAAACATTGTGACATATATGTGATGCTCTCGCAAATATAAAAAATTTCAATTGAAACTTCGCTTTGAACTTTTAATGCGTTTCCTATTTATGAATGGTAGAGCTACGCTGTAGACAATTTGTCTATAGCAAGAATTGGCCGGCTCGACCGGGGTGTTACCACTGTCTCACAGAAAACCGATGTAAAGTAGCAGCTTGCTGCTGCGTTTTGTACGTAATATTTCATACGTGGAAGTTTGGATTTGTCAGAAAATTTCGATGTTGGTTAATCAATCATAGCTGAAGTGTGATGTGATGTCGGATGAAATGTGACATATGACATAGGTAGACCATAATCTAGATTAGGACATATATTCATATTTCACATAGTACATGTTTACGGAGGTGATAAGTATCTATTATGGGAAATTCAAAAGCATCAGTAATTATTTCTTTTAAACCTTATGTTAACGCCATTATTATTTAATTCTAGGAATGTTTGAGGGGAGAAAACCGCTATTATATATTTTGGATCCAGATCTTTTGAAAGCGGTAACTATTCGAGACTTCGAATACTTTACCGATCGCGTATCTCTGAACTCCAAGGAGCCAGCTTACTTGAAACGGTTCCTACTGAATTTAAAGGTGAGGTTTAAGCTCTATAACATACATATAATATTATGATAAATTATGTAAAATATTGACTAAATAGGTGTACGTTTGTACATATAACTTAGTAACAAATAATGATAGCTCAGCTACTGTACATTAAATCCTTCCCGAAAATATGTTCATTATGATAATGAATCGTCAAAATTGATTTACAAGTTGTTGAGAAAATCGCGAACAAACTGCTTATATACATATGGGTCGATGACAGAAATTACTTTCACTACTAATCCACAGCTGCTAGGTGAGGTAGTTAAGTATGTTATAACCTGATCAGCTTTCCAACTGTGCAAAGATACAGCTTTGTATCATTAGTAGGTGCCTTCATTCAATATAATACTATTGTTATAACATGGATAAGTCAGTTGGTACTTGAGTATCGTAAATATTAACCGAATTATTACTATCTCTCTCACTCTTGTTAGAAAAATATATGAAACCTCGGTTGCATGCTACACCTCTTGCTAACGAGAGTGAGAGAGATAGCAATAATTCGGTCTCTTATCCTCTAGGCCCATTGTAATTGAATCGTGCAAAATAATTTAAACTTATACGTGACTGACGACTCGAAATATTTAAATCATAGCTTTCTTGCAATCATTTTCGGTTAGTTTACAAACTAATTAACCTTAGTCCATTATCGACTACGTTTTATTAGTGATTATGAAAGTTGAGAGTCTGGAGAGTTCTTTAAACCTACCTTGGAATCACGAAGTCACCTGTATAGATTTTTTTATATAAAATTGAAAATTTAAGTCATAGAGTCATTCATGGAACGTAATTTTTTCACTTTACACCAACATTATCATAATTTTCATCAAGGTTATGAAGCTGATTATTTTTAGCAAAAAGTACAACTAATGAAAATTTAGTTGTAGAAGAAAAATCTCGATCGTATTCTACTTTAAAAAAAATATTTCGTTGTTCAGATCGAACATTCTCAAGAATTCATAAAAATATTCATAAATCGATAAATCGCGGAACATACATGGGGGGTAATTCGGATACTTTAAGGGTGCTCTATCTCTGGACCTCCGCTCAACATTATTTTTTGGGACACCTGTATATACAGTAATATTACCTACCTACCTACACCTGTATATATTTCATACAGGTAATTTAATTAGTAGTTAATTAATATTGACGGTTTCTCAGGGGTCAGAATGGAAGAGCGTAAGAAGCACACTCACACCGGCTTTTAGTTCGGCACGTTTAAGAAACATGCTACCTCTTATACAACAATGCTCAAAGCAAATGGTGGAATTCCTTAGACAATATGGTATGTTTGAATTGGCAAACGATTTATCTTATCTTTTGTGATTTGTGTAAGTGCGAGTACAGTGTAAGTATGTACCTAATACCATCAAAACATTTAGTCGCTAGCAATCGTCTAGCGTTATATTTATGTAAGTGTTACGTTCATAAAATAATCAGAGGCAAACTTCCATGAGTATATTTTATGTAATGACAGACGTCACCTTATTTTACTTTTCTTAACAGTTTTACCAAAAAGTATCATAACATTACAACATTTCCTTCCCCATTGCACATATTAAAATATCACAAAAATGGCTTATAATTCACCCGTGGTATTTCCCTAAGCGACCTTACTACAGAACGCGGTTGCTCTTCTAACGCTTCTTCCCACGCTTCTTCTTCTTGGTCCTGCGATGGTTGGCGATCGCTAGAAATAACTTCTAACGCAGGGCTGCCGGAAGTAGTTTGCGACGTAGAACTTACGGAAGGTTCAGCGCTGGAGAAATCACTTAAGTCTATAAGAGATTCCGAAGATTTTGTTTTCTGACTTAACCCTTTACATGCTATTAACTGGTTCTTATGTTTTTTAATCTCTTCGGAAGTAATACAGTCTTTTATCAAATAAGTCACTTTTCCTTTTTTTTTAAGTACAATTCCCTTATTCCATGTTTTTTTACCATTTATTAGTATCCTCTTATAATACACTTCATCTCCACACGAAAAGGATTGTAAATTCTTTCCTCCGTATTGTTTACTCTGCAAAGACTGTTGGTTTTCCACATGTTTAGCGAGAGTAGGCGATGACGTTGTTTTACTCGTACTCTCTACATTGACTATATCCAGGCGAGACCGAAGCTTCCGACCGAAAACTAATTCGGCAGGCGAAGTGCCTGTAGTGGAATGCACAGAATTGCGATAATCAAATAAATATTTGAATAGTTTATTGTTTAATTGTGTACTATCGCTGCTACACATAATACAAGACTTGATTCCCTTTTTGACTATCTTAACGTAACTTTCCGCCTGACCATTACTGGCCGGATGGTAAGCTGGGGACGTTACATGCGATATCCCATTTGAAATACAAAATCTAGAAAATTCTGATGATACAAACTGTGTGCCATTATCGCTAACCAATGTATGTGGTAACCCGAATCGTGACATAAATTCATAAAGCTTTCCTATAACTACCGATGAAGACGTATTGTTTAACTCATAGGCCTCTACCCATTTAGAATAGGCGTCTACAATTATAAGGTAAGAACGATTATTAAGAGGACCTAAAAGATCAATGTGTATTCTGAAAAATGGCTGTGGCGGATAAGGCCACCATGCTAATGGGGCGCGTGGTGGTGACTGCCTAAGCTGAATGCAAACTGGACAATTACCAATCATATTCTCTAAAACGCTGTCCATGCCTGGGAACCAGAACCGACTACGCGCTTCAGCTTTAGTCTTAACTATGCCAAAATGAGATTTATGTAAATCTTCTAAAATTTTGCTTCTTAAGCTTGTAGGAACGACTAACTTATGGCCTCGCATAACACATCCATTCTCAAACGACAAATCTGTCTTGCATAAAAAATATGGTTTCAAATCAGGAACTACCATTTTCTTCGGCCAACCATTTCGAATATGCTTAATAACGTTACTTAAAATATTATCTTTAATTGTTTCGGCTCTAATATCGTGAAGAGTGACCGGTAAACTACCATCAACAACGAAATTTACGTATGAGGCGCGATCCTCTACGGCGTCTAATTCATTATTTCGGTCATCCTTACGATTTAATCCGAGATCCCCCATCGGAGATTCCTCTTGATCCGGTAGGCTTGCCCGCGATAGATAGTCTGCTGCATTATCAGCGCTTTTAATGTATTCAATGGTGTAATTATAGCCGCCTAGAAACATAGCATATCGTTGCAACCTATTGGCCGATACTTCAGGTACACCTCGATAGGGGCCGAAAATAGACAGTAAAGGTTTATGGTCCGTGCGAAGTACAAATGGTACCGACCGACCATATAAATACTGATGAAACCTTCGCACACCAAAAATAATCGCTGTTGCTTCCTTTTGTATTTGTGAATACTTTTTCTCAGCCGAATTTAGTGTACGGGAAGCATATGCCACTGGACGCTCTACTTGATCTACCCCAATTTGCGATAAAATAGCTCCTAAACCACACGGTGAAGCGTCAACAGTTAGAATCAACTTTGCATCGGAATCAAAATGAGCTAAAACTTGGTCAGATGATAAATATTTTTTAATTTTATTAAAAGCATACTGATGTTCCGGTCCCCAATTCCATTTATTACCCTTTTGCAATAAGTTGTAAAGAGGACTTAATATAGCAGACGCGTTTGGTACGAAACTACGATAATAATTCACAAGACCTAAAAACGATTGTAATTTATTAACATTCGTTGGAACAGATGCATCAGTAATAGCTTTAACCTTTTTTTGCGATTTCTTTAACCCATGCTTGTTGATTGTATAGCCTAAATATTCAACTTCGTCTTTAAAGAACTCACATTTATCCTGGCGCAAAGTCAAACCCGCGTCTTCAAATCTCTGTAACACCGCGATAAGTCTTGTAAAGTGTTGGTTATCATCTACGCCAGTCACTAAAACATCATCAAGCATGCATAAAACACCTTCCATACCAGATAACAAGCAATCCATCGCTCGTTGAAAAATAGCTGGTGCACTAGCGAGTCCGAACACTAACCTTGTATAATTAAAAAGACCACGGTGAGTATTAATACATGTCACTTTCTGAGACTCCACATCGAGAACAAATTGATTGTAAGCTTGCGATAAATCTAACTTGCTAAATTGCTGACCACCATGCAATTTTGCAAATAGTTCGCGAGCTGTAGGCAATGGATACTTTTCCACAACCAAATGTTTATTCACCGCTACCGAATAATCTGCACATAACCTAAGCGAACCGTCACGTTTTAAAACCGGTACTATAGGTGAAGCATATTCAGAATGTTGCGTTTGAACAATTATGCCTAAAGATAGTAACCTGTCTAATTCTTTGTCTACCTTTTCTCTGAGAGCAAAAGCTAGTGGACGTGCTTTGACAAAAACGGGCTTAATATTTTCTTTAAAATGTAATTTTATTTTATACTTATTAAAAGTTCCCAATTTGTTCGAAAAAACTGACGGATAACGAGATTGCAAGGTATTTAAAATACTATTGCCCTTTTCACAAAAATTAATAGGCGCAATCTCTAATTTAAAAAGAGATATGAAATCTCGACCCAGCAGGGGTGGACCGCCGTTACGAATCACATAAACATCGAGAGTATGTGTTTTATTCATATAAGAAACCGGAAGTGTAGCTATTCCTGCACATTCAATACTCTTTCCTGTATATGATAACAGTCGAGTCCTGGTTAGTGATAATGGCGATTCTTTAAAATATCTATTAAAAGTGTGTTCAGAAATCGCTGTGACTGCCGAACCTGTATCGATTTGAAACTTTAACGGTACCCCCTGGATATAAACTTCTTCCGTCATGGGTTTACCATTTACTGATTGAATATAATATAACTCACCATCGTCGTCACTCTCGCTAGCCAACTCTTTTTGCATTAAATTAATTTTCTGGCACATTCGTTGTAAATTACCCTTATTGTTGCACTTTTTACATTTATAATTTGCGTATCGGCATCGAGCAGATGTATGATTCCTATATCCGCATACAGAGCACATGCCTTTGGAATCATTATTCCTTGTAGAGTCTCTGGTGTTGCCGTTAGAATCCTTAGTGCAGCTTGTGGAGTGGTGCGTCATCTTAAATAGCTGGTGTTGCGGCTCCTGCACCGTCGCTGTTGCTGCTGCTGCTGCGCCCAAACGTGCCGCTCGCACGCTTTCCGCCAAATCAACCGCCTGTTTAAGGGTCAAATCATTTATATTACTTGCAAATAGCTTGTCTCGTTCCTTTCCAGGCAATAACCCCATGATGAACCGATCTCTCAGTGCCTCTTCTACGTTTTTAAACGCGCAAAATTCAGTTAACCCGCGCAGTCTAGCTGCCCATTGAGAAAAAGTTTCGTCTTGCTTCTGACTTGCTGCATAAAAGTTATACCGCTCAGCAAAACCACATCTTGAACGAGTGAAATGCGTGTCAAGAATTCCCAAAATTTCACCATATAACATATCCTCCAGCACTTTGGGTAACGCTAAATCTGCAGCGAGCTTATATGAGCCATCGCTTAGCGCACTCAATAGTATTGCTCGTTTCTTGGTGTCGTCAACCACGTCATTTGCGATAAAGTACTGCGCTACCTTTGATTTAAACGTTTGCCATAATTGACTATTATGGTCAAACAAACTTAAAACGCCATGTAGCGCCATTTCGCATCAAATTCGTGGGTCCTCGTCGCCAATGTTACGTTCATAAAATAATCAGAGGCAAACTTCCATGAGTATATTTTATGTAATGACAGACGTCACCTTATTTTACTTTTCTTAACAGTTTTACCAAAAAGTATCATAACATTACAACAGTAAGAGTGTGAGATGTAAGAGTTGAAGGATTCTTGAATGTTCTTTGATGGAATATATGTACCTACATCTGACAAAAAAATTGATTCCCTATGTGGTGGCTCTCGTATGCGAGAGGCGCTCTAGATGGGTACCTCCGCTTCCTCCATTTCTGCCGCCATGCAGCAGTTTGTAAGCATTGATGTATTCCAGTTTGATGGAGGACATTGAATCTAGTGAAATTACTGGGCTTCATGAGACTTAACATCATGTCTCAGGGTAACAAACGCAATCAATTGCCATGCAGTATCTTATAATTCAAAGTTTTAATGTAGTGTGTTTTAAATGTAATTAACTAATTGTCTTGTCTTTTTTTTAAAGTCGCTGGTCTTTTTGGACTGCATTGCGTTTACCATCAGGTGTAGTCCAGTCACTGCCGTACTCGGAAAAAAAATGGTGATTTGTCAATAAAAATATGGAAAAAATATATTAAACTTATTTTTTGTACGTAATATTGTATCTGATTGTTACTTCCTAAATTGGCGTTGACCGAGTTATCTGGTTGATCAAATGTATTGAAACGTTGAAAAATCGTCATTTAAACGCTTTATGCACAGATTATCAAGAAGTCGAGATGAAAAAAACGATGGGACAATTTACTTTAGAAGTTATTGGAGCCTGTGCGTTTGGGATAGAATGCGATGCTTTAAATAGTGAAAGATCACACTTTCTACGTGTAAGTAGAATATTTAAATTATTTCAAACCTCGTGAGTTCATGTGCGAATCCACACACTGTCACACAGCAACGCACATCAGTCACTGGACGTACAATATTTATTAAAAACCTATTTATATATAGTTCTTCTTATTCAGTTCTATTACATGATTTAAATAAATCGCTCATTCAAAAGAACAACGACGAATCTACAATGCAATTGTAATTGCAATTACGTCATTTTTCTTTTCAAAGAGCGAAATGTTCTTAAAATGTCAAATATACACTCCTTTGCAAAAAAAACGGGCGGGTTTGATTTTTTAACATTATTGGTAATAATTTAGTTCTTCAGAGGTTTTAATAGCCAAACTATGTTACTGGCACTTAATAAAGAGTCTGGGTATGAAAAAAAGTTCATTCCAAATTCAAAACTTTTGTTTTTTAAATTATTAATCCCTTTTTCATTTTGTGACACTTTTCGCGGGTTTGCGGTTAAAAGGTTATCAAGCAACTAAAAGTAACTTTTCGTTATTTTTAGTACAACAATTTATGTTTATCGCATAATTCTGCCTTATTGTGACTTAAAACAGATATCTTTGTGTCTATCGTAATGGCAGAAAAAGCAATGAGAGCTAGTAAAATTATAGCGCTGCTGGAAGAGGGGTGTAGCCAATGTTACGTCTCACAGCGGTTAAACGTGAGTCGTTCAACCGTACAAAGAACCTGGACTCGATACCAAGAGACAGGTTCCGTTCAGAGAAGGCAAGGTTCTGGGAGAAAACGTTGCACACAGCCGCGAGACGATCGCTTTTTAGTGACTCAGGCGCTGAGGAACCGCAAATGCAGTTACATAGACCTCAAAAGAAACCTTGAAGAGGTACGAGGAGCACAAGTTAGCCTATGGACTGTGAGGAGAAGACTTTTAGCTGCTGATATACGTAGTCGACGACCAGCGCGGGCCCCCAAGTTACTCCGTGAGCACCGGATTGCGCGGTTGAGGTTCGCTAGAAATTGCCTATCTTGGACACCAGGTAACTGGAGTAGCGTACTCTTCTCCGATGAGGCTCGAATTTGTCTGCATGGTGAGGACCGACGTCGGCGAGTGTTACGAAGACCAGGGGAACGCTATGCCGATGTGTGTTTTGAAGAAATCACCCCTTATGGTGGAGGGTCCGTTATGTTTTGGGCGGGCGTAACTTCCAACTATCGTACCGAGATAGTATTCATAGAAAATGGCTCACTAAATGCGCATAGGTACATAACAGAAATCCTTTCTCAAAATGCACAACCCGCACTGACTGTAATTGGTGAAGATGCCATTTACATGGACGATAATGCTCGGGCCCACCGTTCTGGCGACGTAGATGCTTATATGCAAGAGGTCGGTATTCGTCGTTTGGATTGGCCAGCGCGGAGCCCCGACCTTAACCCCATTGAGCACGTTTGGGACCTCCTAAAAAGGCGAGTACGATCTGTCCAACCACCTCCACAAAACATCAGAGAGCTTAAACGTGTAATCTCGACTGAGTGGGAACACATTCCACAGGACACCATCAAAAGCCTGGTGGGAAGCATGCCAAGACGATTACATGCCGTAATCGCTGCAAGAGGAGGTCATACTCGTTATTATTTTTTATTTTTTAATGTCTCTTTTATTAAAATACCATAAAAATACTCGTAGTCTTAATTTCATTATACCCATAAAAATGTCCATTTTAACACGGCTCTCTGTTTACATTGACTAAAACACCGATACCAGGATAAAAGTGTTAAAAAACTAGATTCTCATTGATAATAAGAAATTTCTAGTCATCCAAGCTAATGACATACTAAAAATATAATAATATTTACCCATAGAAAAGCTAAGGTAAAGTGTGTGTGTAAGGTGCCCGTTTTTTTTGCAAAGGAGTTTATTTATTGTGTGTTTCAACAGTTTGATAAAAAATGTCAATTTTATTTTTATACTATCATATTGTAATATTAATACGTTTCTTTCAGGTGGCCGAAAAATTCGATTATATGCCAAAATTTAAACGATTAATAATACTATCGATATTAGTTTTTATTCCGAAATTGCTACCTTACCTCAATATATCATTCTTAAATACAGAATCTACAGATGAATTAGTGAGAATGTTGAAAGCAGCTAAATCTGAAAGAAGATCCACTGACTCCAAGTAATAAAAAAAAATCAATGGTTCATTACATAAACAATGTTAAATAGTGTTATATGTGTCTATAATATTATATTTTGCAGAAATAAAGATTTCCTGCAGATACTAGTCGACTTCGCAACTAAGGAAAAAAAAGACCTGGAAAATGGCAACACTAAAATAGGTAAATAACTGTTTTGAAATATATGTATCTATAATATGACGATTAATTGTTAAGAAAAAGTGAGGAAAATCATTAATTATTTATGAATCTACATAATATCAACGTAGTATATTTTATGAAGAATTGTATAAACCGGCTTGATAAAATACTGCTAATTTGCTTTCAGAATTAGACGATGACACCATAGATGCTCAGTGTTTATTATTCCTAATCGCTGGATACGAAACATCCAGTAGTTTGTTGTCTTTTGCTATTCATGTCCTGGCTACTAAACCCAATTTACAAGATAAATTACGAAGCCATATCAAAGAAATGACTGAAGGAAAAGAGGTCACTTATGAACTTCTTTCACAATTGCCGTATCTTGAAGGATTTCTATTAGGTAAGTAACAAAGTTTTTTTTAAGCCTTTGGCAGCCTCGTGGGCAGAAAGAGGTATCGCCGTCGGCGACAAAAGATTAACTAATTTTCGATTTGCCGACGACATAGTTCTTTTCGCATCCAAACCTGAGGAGATCCGTGCAATGCTTTAAGACCTGAGCAAAGCAAGCCTTGAGATTGGGCTTCAAATGAATGGGACAAAAACCAAATTGATGACCAACAGCACGAGACCTAGTGTAGAGGTAGATGGACAGAAAATAGACTTTCTTGAGGAATACGGTTACTTGGGACAAATAGTCTCTTTCAAGAACAGACAAGACCGGGAAATTACCAAGCGTATCGAGAATTCTTGGAGGACTATTGGTCCCTGAAAGAATTTTAAAAAGGCGACCTTCCACTCACTTTACAACGCAAACTCGTTGCCCGTCGTATGTCCGTCTTAAACCTGGTCATTAACAGTCACAGAAGCTCAAATTCAAGATGTGCCAACGAGCGATGGAGCGCAATATAATCGGTGTTAAACTGACTGACCATGTCAAAAACACCGTATTGCGTTCCAAAACTCGTATCGTGGACGTAGGGAGAAAGGCCGCCTCATTGAAGTGGGACTGGCGGGGCATTTGCTTCGAATACATCCAAATCGTTGGGCCAAACTGGTGACAAACTGGACTCCAGCGAATGGTTACAGAAAACGCGGACGACCGATAAAACGGTGGAAAGACGAGTTGGACGCATTCGAAACAAATGAGAAGAAGCTGACAGAAGACCGAAGCCAGTGGAAGAGTAAAGGGGAGGACTTTGCCCAGCAGTGGGACACTTTAAGGCTAGTAAAAAAAAATTGGATTGAAAGACCGGACTAAAAACAAGCCCGCCGAGTTTGTCTAGATGGATTTTCTCAAGATAGGTCGTTTCGGATTCGGGAATGCCTATGGTCTATAACGACCACCCCCGCCTCCAAATATTTAACAATTCTGGACATTTCCATTATAAAAATATAGATAAAAAATAGATTAAGTGTAATTGCCGAGTGTATTTTGATGGTGTTATGTATACATTAGTTGATCGTGATTTCTATAATAAGATCTTATATTTTTGTACTGACTTGTCATAAGCGCTATTTTAATTGCCTAAGTGATTACTAAACAATTTCATTTCATTCCAAGATTCTGTGTGGTGTTACATCTGTTTATAGGCAGCCACGGCGCTTACTATCGGACGAACGATCTGCTCATATCGTCATTCAAGCTAATGAAAAGTTTTATGATTTTATATTTTTTTTCAGAAACATTACGAATTTACTCGCCCCTGGCCAAAGTTGACAGAGTATGCACGAAACCTTACACACTACCGGGGACAAGTGTAACACTCAACGTAGGCGATTCTATAGCGATACCAATATACGGTTACCACATGGACCCCAATATATATCCTGAACCACATGTGTTTAGGCCTGAAAGGTTTATGAATGAAGAGAAAAATGAGCGGCCGTCTCATTTGTTTTTGGCTTTTGGCGCTGGACCGAGAAATTGTATTGGTAAGTTGTACATAATTTAACGAGGTTTATCTTTCTTCCTCTTTCGACAATTAAAAAAATGTCAATTTTAGGTTTGGTTTTTTGCTTTTACATCCATCGAATACACAATAGTTAAGGCCATACCCCCAGCCAAACGCCGCGCGATCTAGTTTTTTAGAGGCTATCTAGTCATTACTTAAAAAAATATACAATATATTTCTACAATCTGTCAGCTTTACTTTGTTCTATTCAAATTCATATTAATGTTGATATTTTTTTTTAAATTGTCGTTATAAATGAACCATAAAAATGACAAAAATGCAAAGATTCCGTGCGTCTCCTTTTAAAGTACAGATTATTTTCATATGAGATTAACATCACTAGATAGGCAATTTAATAACGAATATTTTGCCCGTTTTAAATTCGAAAAAACCAAAACCTGATTTTTTAAATCAATTATTCGCTAAATACGTGCATATTCTGCACGTAAACTCACACGCCGCGTACACGAGTTTGTATGCCGCGAGTCAGTCAAGGTCATTTGCTCACGGAAGGGCCTTAATTAAAAGCAAAATATTGTGTGTTGTGGGAGCGATATTACTGGCTGACCAATGTCGCTTGTATACGTCCGGCCGTTCACTTAGCTGTAGATATTTAACGCGAGGCTTCGAGCGGTGACGGAGCACTGCTTATAAGAGGGTGGATCAAAAAGTTTTTAAAAGTGCATATAAAGGACTAAATAGCTAAGCCCATAAGAAACAACTTTTGTTCGATCATCATAATCATGATTTTGCCACTAGTCTTTTTATGGTACTTTGGTAATATACGATTAAAATTTAATAGGGATTTAAGAAGTCTGGCCTTCAACGATTATTGTTGTCGACCGTACAAATTAAATGATTTGTTTATTTAGAATGGCCATTCGGTTGAATAACAGTTTATTAACTATTAACAAATTATTTAACTTATATATTGTTTCAGGTTTGCGTTTTGCGATGCTTTCAGCCAAGGCTGCAATGATCGCTCTCATGAAGAATTTTAGATTCTCAGCTTGTTCTAAAACTGTGGATCCAGTACAGTTTGACAAAAGATCAATGTTAATAAAAGCTGACACGGGGTTATGGGTTCGCGTTGAATCATTGTAGAAAAATCTATTAGTTATAAGTTGATGGCATAAACCGCAAATTGATATTTTATTTTAGTGAAAAAGAATGTATGATATATTTTTTTAATAAGAAAGACAAGCATTTTCGTGTACAAATTATACGATAGACCTAGATAACATTTCATAATACCTACCTCGATTTTATAGTCAACGTAATATTTTAAACCGTCCTCCAAAATGGAGAAGGTTCTCAACTCAGCTGTATTTTTTTATGTAGATCTGAATGAATAAAATTTAGATATATTTTGATGTCCGCGACCGTAGTTGCTACTGTTTTACCTCGAGGACCTAATATTTTCTCTAAGAACAAAATCACAATAAAATACGCATCGTGATTGGATTTTTGGATTGGAGATTACATTACATGCTGTTTTTAAAACTCAAAAAAAGCTGGCCTGGTTCGAAATGTCCCAAGTATATGTTATTTATTAAATATAACACAACTGAGTACAAAATGATCACGCTGTCAATAAAAACGAAGAAACTTATGTTAATGGTATTTTTTAAATGCGCTGTATAGTGCGTTATTTGGAAGATGTACAATTTACTTTTGAAACAGATTCTAAAAATTAAAAGTTAAAAACCTCCTTCAAAAGTAAACATGAAGTTTATGCAAAAAAATTACAAAACAAATGTAATAATCATTACATACCTACGTGTAAGATAATCGACAAGCATCAAATGGTTGTCTATGAATCGGCTTTTAAGTGTTAGTTATTTCTTGCCTATAGGTTTAAAGAAAAAGTACAATATCAACTGAGCTGTGAGATTAATATATTTGTTATAGATAATCCTAAAAAACATTTTTGCTATATTATTTTCGTAAAATCTTGCCTATACCTACTTAATAGTGATTTTGAGGATGTTTTTAAAATTGCTCATGAATATTAGATTTAATTTTTGATTTGTTTCGATTTTATTATTACTTTAGTGCTGATATAAAAATCTATTACCTATAAATATTGTTTGTTTTACTATTTAAAATTTTGAATAGTCGCAGGCTAAGTAAAACCTCGAAGGAGCAAGCACAGAAGCAAATAGTAGGTATGCTCTAGTAATTAATTGTCAAGGTATATCGGAACCTTGATGTCATGTAAGCCGTACAATGTTATCCACCGCTAGAAAGTATGAAACGATATTTCGGGTATAAAATTACCACTGTTGGGTGTATTTATTTATTAATAATGCCCAGTAATTTCACTGGCTTCAATGTCCTTCAAACCGAAACACAACAGTGCTTACACACTATTGCTTGGCGGCAGAAATAGACAAAGCGGTGATACCAACCTAGACGGCTTCTCGCATACGAGAGACCTACCACCTTGAAACTAGATTGAAAGGCAATAAAACAAATATTTTTCCAACAATACATATGAGACGATATTTGGTAACAGCGGTTAAACATGCTACAAGAACCTAGATTTATTAGTATTTGTAGCTCAAATAGACCACTTTTTTATATATTTTAGCGCTCACCGCATTAAAGCAGTTTTGTATAGCGTTAGGACAACTTAACATCCTTAAGACCAATGGTTGGATTGAAAGATGCATTCGTTGGGGCTTGTTTTGAGAGTGCAGCAGTGTTTTATATTATACAACCACTGTAGCACTTATTTACGACGCTTTGCCATATAAATGCATCTTATTTAGAGTTTGTGTGAGTTGGGGCCTTTCGCCACATTCAGGTCTCACTCGTGCAATCTCTCACCAGTTGTTTGGTCGCTGTTAAGTGCCGCTTCAGAAAATCTTTATAGTATAAATTACGTTTTCTAATTAATACAACACATTTACCTACCTGATTTCCTTTAACCTGTAAAGATCCGAGTAAAAGACGGCCTTAGGAAAACGCACGAGGTGTCCACAACATTAAAACTGGCCTATTATAAGGAGAATTTCCATTCAGAACATTTTAGAGCAGCGATAATGATTACGTTTTTGGGCCTTTACGCGAAGATAGGCTGTCTCACTGTGATAAATGTGACTTTTTAGTACTAAAATACAATATTAGGTTATAAAAAATTTAATAAATATAATAACAAGTGTCTGAGAAGTCGCGATCATAGTGTTGCTTATGAACATAAATGTCACACTTACAAACATTATAATTTTGTGAATGCAGCTATGAAGAAGCCTATATGGTCTTTATATATATCCTCCACGAGTCTAAGGTCGTCAATTTCTGGACCAAATCTCTGTACCATGATTCTGAAAGTGAGAAAAAGTTTGAAAATAATATAATAAGACACACATATGCGCGCGCACATACACGCATATGTATGAACGCAAGCACACATTTGATTCAAATATACTTAACATATACGATTGTTTTATCATACTGTGTGTTTCCTATTTAGATATGGGAAGTAGGCATAAATTAGCGGATGTATTTAATCATTTATCCATATCACTACTATTGGCAAAATTGTAATAGGAATCCAATAGGAAAAGAAGGTAAAGGTCGGTCTGGAAATCTTTGGGAGAGGCCTATGTTCAGCAGTGGACGTCTTGTGGCTGATGATGATGATGATGATGAATCCAATAGGAATTATTACGATAAAATCGTACCTAAACCTAACCGAGTGCGACACTATTGAAGTTATAATCTTTCTATTTATTACGGTAAGCGGCTTGTTGGTGAGTTTTTAGACACATTCCACATTTTTAGACAACTTTAAAAAGGAATGAAGTTCTGGATTGTTAAGCATGACAAGTGATGACTCAACTTTGTGTGGACCGATTTTGGTTTCTTTTTACCTCGGGGAAGGTTTTATGCATAGGGTTCAGATGTGATGACGTAATAAAAGGTAAAATGAGATACGCCTCAGCGAATAAAAACATGCGCGTCGTGATTGGAGAGGCGGGGTTTTTTTATTGCATATTACATATTACTTTTAGTTACTTATTTAACTGAATGGAGATTCTCAATTCGGTCCATATAATTTTTCTTTTCATGTATATGTACATACTTCTAGATTTCATTGTACAATTTTATTGAATAGATGTGGTACCAGATTTTTGTTAAGACTTGATCATGCAGTATGAAGTAAAAATAAAATTATCAACGAATAAGAGCAATCATTCCTTAATTGGGATATTGTATTGAAAATTACATGCAATGGCCATATACTTAAAATCTTAATAATAAGTTTAAACAACATTTAAAAACAAAATTAATAAATTAAGTCACTAATATGAAGACAATGTAAAGGTCTCATGGAGTAAGTTTTTAAGATTTTTTAAATTCTTTTGTATTATTATATTATTGTAAACTCAGTGGTATGTACAAAAAGTAATATTTTAGCCAAAATAGATCTTACCTCTGTGCGTCATTGAGACCTACATTAGGCAATCCTGGACCGCCATGAAGTGGTTTGGCTGGGATCAATTTTAAAGAAGGAAACTTTTCAAGTGCCCACGCTACCAAGCCTTCATTTTCATCCACAGTAATGGTGCATGTACTGTAAACTAATGTTCCACCTGGTTTCAGAAGTTTTATGGCCTAAAATTAATAAAATATGTACAATTATTATACACATCCGTGAAACAGCAAAAGGTCCTCGATAACGAAACGGAAGAGGGAGAGACACAAAGGCTTCTTCTATTCCAGAAATATGTCGATTGACGTGAAGACAGGGGCAGAGCTAACCAACCAAAAGCTAACAAGATGTAAAACTTACATTGGTCATCAACTTTTTCTGAACAATTGTGTATGACTTGAGCATAGTTGGTGACATCACTTTCTTTACCAACTGCGGCCTCTGTCCTAGACCACTGCAAGGAGCGTCCAATAATATCTTGTCAAAGCTATTAGGTGGGAATGGCGGCCCACTATTCATCCCACTACTGTCCTCAGAGCAACATTTTGTTGAATCGAAACTGTATGACGTCACGCAGGTGACACCGTGTGCCTCGCATTTCTCTTCAATTTTTGATACCTTCTGTGGTGTTTTGTCTATAGCTATTATAATTGCCTATAAAAAACAAAATGTGATAAAGTCATGAGATGTGAAAATATTATATTACTATAGTATGTAGAGTAGACTAATTAGTAGTTGATAAATACAATCTTGAGTTAATGGTTCTTTAAATAAGATAAACTAAGTAAAAAGACTATTGACTATAGGTGAGAATTGCATTAACTTGCATTACGCCAGCATGTTTGACTAAGGACTCATCCCTCATTAGTAGAGGAGGCCCATGCCCAGCAATGGTACTTATAATACAGGGCTATTAAAATATTACTGAGTTGGAATCACAGAAAAGATCTAAATACACATTGCAAGTTTTTAAAATGTATCCAAATGTGCAACATTGAATGATGTTACCTTATTTTTAGACATTTCTCCTAAATGTGTAGTTTTATTGCCCGGCGCCGCACACATATCCAGTATATATTCATTTGGTTGTGCATTAAGAACCCACGAGCACACGATAGAGGGCAAATTCTGCAGAAGAAGATGTCCCTTTGGACTTATTGTCTCATTTACGACCGGCAATCTTGAATCAGGCAGCAGTGTGTGAATTGCTATTCCTCTGTAAAAATAGGTATTTACATATACCGGATATACGGGAAAAACTTCCTAAAACGAAGACAGGAGTTAGTGTTGCTTATTATAGACACAATACCATGAAAAAAATCGCGAAATAAGACATTATTTTTTTATTTTTCATGCATAGTCAGTCTTGTTTGATTTCACGATGATACATGAGCGAATAAGAACCAAATGTGACGAACAGCTTAGTGACAGCCAGTTTGGTTTTCGAGCCGAAGTTGGCACAAAAGAGGCTTTGTTCTCAGTACAGGTTCAGGTTCAAAACTGCATCGACATGCAACAAGAAGTCTGCCTTCATTTCATAGATTATGAAAAAGCGTTTGACTTTAACTACCCTTCAGAAGCGGTCCCCTTACACTAGTATAACTTAAAGGACATAGACAAGTTAAATAGCACTTTGTTGTGTCGATGCGGGAGTTGCTATTTGTATAAGGGTTTCTACAGATTGAACTATCTGTATGTAGTAGTTTTAAATATTCTGTGCCAATAATTCATGTAAATCCATAGTGAAAAATTATATCAGTGCCTGAGCAGATTACTTTCCTTCCAATTGAGATCATAATGGTGCTGCCACACCGGTGTTTAAAAATGTTTACAAACATTTTCAAACACTATACATTTACTAACAAATGTTAGGAATTGTTACATTCTGTTAGGAATTGTTAGATGTTTTAAGTTAACATTTGAAAACATGACAATTTTGTTTAGAAATGTTTACTAACATTACCTAACATGAAAACATTATCTACATTGTGATAAAATGTGATCAAATGTTTGTTAACAAATGTTTAATAATGTTTGTAAACATTTTATAACAGCAGTGTGGCAGCACCATGACATCAATGCCAATAAATTATTTGATCTCTAAAAAAAGGCTAAATATTTTTTTAATGATGAATTCTCACTAATCTTTTAGGTATTTCATGATAAAATTGTGTCCACCTCAGAATTACAACTAAAATTTAATTACCTACTTTGGCTGTACTCCATTGTCAAATAATTCATATCTTAACATTTTCAAAATCCCACTGCCAACATAACGTTTTTTACCCTCATAAGCCACTTTGAGACCTCTTTTACATTTGCCCTCTAGGTCTCCATAAATGTCAACTCTATCACCTACTTTGCAATCTGAAAAATATTTTTTTTTTATAGAGTAGCCTTAACACTTAGATGAATAAGTAGGTCTATCATACATTGAGTACTCCTGGCACACCATAGAATATTTCTGGCCCTAGAAACTGGCTGATTCAGCCTGGAATCCCACTAACCACCTCCCCAGATGTCTTAATCTACACTCTACAGTACTATCTTACAAATTATGCTTTTCAGCAATCTTCAGTCTTTATGAATTACAATCAATATTCAATCAACACATGTTCATATTTCCCACATATATTTTGCAACTTCCAGAGCACATCATTTAAATTATAGCACTGTACCTTTTTTAATAATTGAATGCTGTAATTTAAACTAACACACTATCAAAAACCTTATTCCTACACACACATGCATATTTTTTTTATGCAATTTTTGGCAAAGTGACTGCACTACACCTGATGGTAAGTGCAGTGTAGTCAAAAAAAACCAGTGACCACCAACAAACAATGAGTTTATCGGTGGTCACCAGATCCTTGCCGACCTATATAAATGCTTCTTCACACTCCAAAGAAGGATGAAGCAAATTGAGGAACCTGCAACAGGACAGCCAGATGACTGATACAGGCACAGGAATACAAGGATGTACCCCTATACCCACTCCAAGCAACCATCAAGTCATGTTGTAAGACCCTTGGGAAAACCAGATATACACTGGCTATTGCTGAATGCAATTCACACAAGGTGTGTACCCAAATGGGAATGACCTCACTATGGCAGGTTTTAACACCATGTTCAAGGTCGATATCCAGGCAGATATAAATATCCTACCTCTAGCAAATTACCTTTACCTCTAATCTTATAACATTCATGCATAATTAAATGCCCAATTTGATTCTGTGCCATTTCAAATAAGTTTTTAACATATTGTTTAACATAAATGGGGAAATGTACTTACTAGGTGGTAAGCTCATAACGGCAGGGGCATAAACATGAGCACCTCTCAAGACAGCAGCGGCACATGCTGCATCCACAACTACTTCAAGCCCAGACATGACTGTGTCGATGTCTTCACCCCATTGACTCAACATAAGACAGTCTTTTTCTAGGTAGGTATATTGTGGTATATGTTTGGCATTCAGTTCTTCGCATTGCTGAAATAGTAATTAACTATCATACTCAGGAACATCATTTGAATTGAATTGTCATTAAGTTACGAATTATGGCATAGAGCTCTGAGGGTCCATGAGCCATTCAAATATAAAAATACTACAACTATTTCAGAATAAAGCATTAGACATTGAGTGGTGCACCCTGGTTCACAAATAGTGAAGTCCATGAATCAGTATATCGTCGATGAAGTACCAATACCTCCTAACTGACAATTTAGTCCAAAATTACTTTTTTATTACAATAGGCGTAAACATAAACCACATCCCTTAGTAACTAATAAAAAGGTAATGTATTGGAAACTATTTACTATCAATAGTTGATAAAAAAAAATAAAACATTATTTTAAACAGTTTTTGTAAAAAAAAACCTTATTTTAAAAAGTCTGGTGTAAAATTAGATTCTCAACACTTAGGAGGTATTGGTACTTCATCGACGATATGCCACTCTCTGTAATTTATATAAGTTGTCAAACTTAAAAAAATATATTATCACATGAAAGCTATGATTTTGTGTTGTAATAAAACCCTGCAATTAGATATATGCAATAAACAGAATATAATGTTTGATGTTTCCATATCCCTTGAATGCTAGTTAGCAAAGACCTTCACCCACAATCATCATTGTGGTCTCTCTCTGACCACTCTATGTATTTATTACACTAATGTTAAATGGTGAAAATTCAGCTTTCCAATAATTTCTTCCGTAAAACACTTACATATTCTAAGTGATCCTGTAAATTTCTGCTATTAAATGGCTTCAATAAGTTTACTCTAAACGTTGTATATTTAGGACATTTTAGAACCCACTCTGATGCATTCATTTTGGACAAAATATTCTCAATTTTTCGGTTATTAATGAGATAGCAAATATATAGTTCTATCGGAAATAGCACACTATACACTATTGGCAGATTTTTGGGTTCAGGACTATTAAATTATTGGATTAACAGTTTTATAAAGTAAGTGATATAAAATTCTTCTTCTTTAAGATAGTTTGGCTTCCATCGAGGCAATGATGAATAAGTTCCATTAATAAAGTCTGCAACAAACATAAAAAATATTTTTAAGCACTTCCAGGAGTGATGAATAGTAACTTCAATGGCGACAGACATATGAGAAGTACACAATCCAACTTTTTTTATCCTAGCACGGCAAAGTGACTGCACTACCCCTGATGGTAAGCGTAGTGCAGTCCAGAAAACCAGCAACCACTGACAAACAATGAGTTTATTGGTGGTCACCAGAATCATGCCGGTCTGTATAAATCGAGGGGCCTGCAACAAGACAGGCGGTCAACCGATGCAGGTACAGTGATACAAGGATATTTCCAGTCTTTGACATTTTTCGGTATGCCTTATATCTGCAAGAACGACGAAACACGTGTGCGTTCGATTTCGAGGTCTTGCCGGAGTTTTGGTGTCAATTCCTTTTAGTACGATGCTTAATTCAGTTATTTTAATATTTCCTTACGTTGTCCATCACCGCCAATATTAATTGCACAAATTGGCCAAAGAGAATACAATCACTACGTTAAAATTGACACCAACTTTTGTACAACAAACAAAACTTTTTTTTTTTTTTTTTTTTTTTTTCTCTTCTTTTATGGCTTCGCACTTCTTGTGCATACAGCCAACGACAAGTTTTCGTTTGTTTGTACATTTGTTTTGTTATACGACCAAGTTAAAGGTAAGGAAACTTTTGAACCGGGAAAGGAAAACAGAATATTTATTTAACGGATTGGATTTTGGATATAATGTTAGGATTACATATGAATTCAAGTAATTAATTTTACTATCAAAAGAGTTAGAAGCAATAAGAGAGATAAAAAATATATATTTATTTATATATATACTAATATAAGACACAAACATAGTTTAATAATATAATAAAAATATTGACATGGATATTTAATAAAATAAGGATGAAAAATCTATATCTACAATTTTATTTTGTTTGAAATAAAAAATGAAGCAATACATTTATAAACTAGCAAATTATTGGTACAAAGAAGTGAAAGTATAGAGCAAGGAAAAGGAGTACGGAGGAGCAGAAGGGATTTAAAAAAGGTTAAACGGTCATATTTAGAACATGAGAATAAAATGTGATTCAAGTCGCCAACATCTGATCCACAGGGGCACATTGAATTATTTAAAATTTTAAGTCTAGCCAGGTGGGCAGGTGAACAAGTATGCCCAAGTCTTATACGGATTAAAATAGAGGTCTCCAATTTATCAAATTTAGCCTTGGAAAACCACGACTTTGCTGGTATATCAGGTTGGATAAGAGAATAATAATGGCCTTTCTGTTTGCTGCTAGAGGACCAATTTTCCATCCAAGTCTCTCGGAGAGAAGTTTTAGCCAAAGTTTTAAGGTCCTGAGTGAAGTTTTTAAAGGGAAATAAATCACCACACTGCACCGCCTCTTTGGCAAGCCTATCAGCCATTTCATTGCCATGGATTCCTGAATGACTTGGGATCCAAGCAAACTTTAAGGAATACCCTATCATAGTACATTTGAATGCTAACTGTTTCATTTCCAATATAACTGGCAAAGTATTTTTACTTTTAAAAGGAAATTTATTAAAAGCCTGAAGAGCACTTAAAGAGTCTGAAAAAATAATAGCATTGTTAAGTTTAAATAAGAGGACATATTCAATAGCTTTAAGTAAGCCAAGACATTCACCTGTGAATACTGATGATTCCGGAGGAAGTTTAATCTTTTGCACAATGTTGTATTGAGTGTGAAAAACACCAATCCCAACACATTGAGAGGATGAAGTTTTAGATGCATCTGTATATAGATGGTGGAAACCCTCACAATATTCAGTAAGAAACATGTCAAATTGTGCTTTAACATTTGGGCCATTCCTATCAACACAACTATAAATAATTAAAGGAGTATGAGTTAAAGAATCATAGCTATTTGTAAATAATGGGAGCTTGTTGGAGCGATGAGTGGGAGAAGGGAGAGAGAGGACTTTTTGATAACTTTTAACTAAACATGGTGCAGATTTACGAGCCCAATAACTAGATGAATTTAAAGTTGAATGCAGTGATTCAAGAATTCGAATAAGGGGGTGATTTGAAAACTGTATGATTTTCAATAGATAATTGTCTGAAAGAAATTGTCGTCTGAGAAAAAGAGGAGCTTCACCACACTCTACTTGTAGAGCATTAATTGGACTGGATTTCATTGATCCAGTCACAATACGTAGTGCTTTGGATTGTAGACGGTCTAATTTTTTAAAAGCATTGACATTACCTGGTTCCCGGAGGAACATGCCATAATCAAAAATGCTTCGTATTATAGCATTATACACAAGTTTTAAAGAGTGAGGATGAGCACCCCACCATACTCCTGCAAGACATCTTAGCATGTTTAGATGTTGTTCAACTCTATTGACAACATAATCACAATGGGGAATACCAGAGAGCTTAGAATCTAAAATAACACCCAAATACTTAAAGTTGTTAGTAACCGGAATTGAAATGTCATTATAGATAATGTTAATAATGGGAGGAGTTCTTTTGCAGGTAAATAATACAGCTGCACTCTTAGAGGTGGAAAGATCTAAGCCATTCAAATGAAGCCAGGAGGAAAGGGAGCTCAGGGCAGAATTAAGAACAGAACATGTGTGCTCGACTGAATGAGAAGAGTAATACAGAAGTAAGTCATCTGCATATTGTAAAACCTGGACATCTTTTCTTAATGTATTTTCTAAATCATAAGTGTATATGTTGTACAATAAAGGGCTAAGTACCGAACCCTGTGGGAGTCCTCTCCATATAAGCCGAGATAACTCGTATTCTGGAAGTATTATATTGACTGAACGTTCATTTAAGATATTTAAAATGAAATTTGTTAAATTTGCTGGTACCTGAAGGGCCTGTAATTTATCATGTAAAATTGAAAGAGACACATTATCATAGGCTGCTTTGATATCCAAGAATAAGCCAACCATGGAACTGTTTTTAGTAAAAGCTAATCTGATGTCGGATGTAAAAATACTTAAGCAATCAATTGTACATTTACTCTTTCTGAAGCCATACTGAGATTCCGCTAGCAAACCTTTACTTTCCATAAACCACTCTAGTCGATTTTTAATAAGATGCTCAGATAATTTTAATAATACTGAAGATAACACTATAGGGCGGTATGAAGAAACTTCAGATGGATTTTTATTTGGTTTAATAATTGGCAATACTATTTGCCGTTTCCATTCCAGTGGGATGTTCCCTGTTTTCATTACCAAATTTATTAAACTTAAATAATAATTTAATGCACTATCGCTAATGTTAGAAAAAAATGAGTATGGAATGCCATCTACACCTGGAGCAGAGTCAACAGTGTTATTAATAATTCCCCTCAGCTCATTCATAGAAAAAGGATGGCTTAGTGAAGCATTATTGTTAAGATTTGGGTAATCGGTTGCAGGAGGCGTTGGTTGCAATTTAATATCTTGAGGAACCCATGGAGGAGCGAATAAGTCTAAGAAGTCCCTAGCCAAAGTATCAGAAATAGGAGAAGAGGTGAAGTTATTACGGGCAGATCTAAACCTTCTAATGTTGCGCCAGACAATTGTGGGGTGAGTACTGGGAGAAATTGATACACAGAAATTATGCCAACCTTCAGACTTCTTCCTCTTGAAAAGTTTACGTGTATGAGCGATGATGTTGGAAAGGCATGCAAAGTTTTCCTCGGTCATATTTTTATTATATTCCCGTTCTACTTGCTTTCGTTTTTTAACTGCATCAGTGCACTCTGAGTCCCACCAGGGAGGCATAGGGAGTTTTCTAAGTTTTGTTTTATTTTTCTCAGGAAAAACATCATCGGCTGCAGTAACCAAGATATGAGCTAGAGCCTCCGCACATGCCTGCTCGCAGCCCTCACCAAGGACAGGAAGCGAACCAAGCATACTATCTACCTTTTTCTTATATACCTCCCAGGCGTTACTATGTTTGGCTGGCAATTTATATTTTAAGTGGGATTTTTTAGTATGACAATTTTTTATTTTAGGGTTCGGAAATGTAATTATTATCGGGAAATGATCGCTTCCAAAGGAAGAAGATAGAATAGACCAGTTAAGAAAAGATGTAAAATTAGGAGTGCAGATAGAAAGGTCTATTGCACTTTGATTAATTTGGTTGGGATCACTGCGACGGGTAGGTGAGCCAGTATTTAATATGCACAAGTTATGCATGTCTAATATGTCAAGTAATTCTTCACCATATGAATTTGAAATAGAACTACCCCAGGATTGGTGGTGACAGTTAAAATCTCCTAAAATTAAGAAGGGTTTAGGGAAAAATGACAAAATACTATTAATTTCAGTAAGTATAGAAGAGGTAGGATGAGAAATATACAGTGAAACAAGACATATATTATTTACAGTCACAGCAACTATTGAGATTTCATCACAATGGCGAGGTAAAGTGACAAAGGAGAAAGGAACAGAATCTTTAATGAGTAAGGCGACCCCACCATACCCATCAGACCTATCCTCCCTCACTGTTATATATCCTTTGATTTTAAAAACATTATGAGGTTTTAGCCAAGTTTCTGATAGGGCAAATGCAAATGGATCATATTTATTAATTAAATAAATTAGGTCACTTTTTTTATTGATTACACTGCGGCAATTCCATTGAATAATATTCTGATTGTCCATTGGATGGATAGAGTGAAAAAGATTCTAAAATAGGGGCAACGTAGGACGGTGAAAAATTAAATTTTGTAAGAAGACTTAACAGTGCTTTAATAAATTCTTCTACATTAAGCTGATTGTCATTTTCATTTTTTCTATTATTTACAAGAGCACAACCATTTGTTGGTTCTGGAATTGCAAAATCTTTTATTATTGCATTGTGGGCTTCTCTATTATATCCCATAACAGGATGAGGAGGGGGACGAGACTTGAGGAATGTTGTTTTTTTGTATGATGAGGATGGTTGATCAAGTTGAATGCGTGTATGGTTGACTGGAGGTTGAGGTGGGGGAGAAAATAATGTATCAGCAAAGGATTTTGTAACAGGTGGAATTAATTTGGAAGCTTCTGGATATGAGATTGAATTTTGAGCCATATGGGTTTTTATCTGCCTCTGACGTGACAGTTCTGGGCATGTTTTGCTAGTGGCAAAGTGATGCCCAGAACACAGGCAGCAATTAGCTTCTCTTTCATTTATAGGACAAGTCTCTCCCGAGTGATTTTGCCCGCACTTATAACACCTGGGTTTTGACCTACAATGGATTTTTGTATGGCCATACCGGCAGCAGTTAAAACATTGTATTGTTGGATAAATATATAGGTCTACGGGCAAGGCATTATAACAAATAAAAATGCGTTTTGGTAAAACTTGACCATCAAATGTGAAAACGACTGTTTGTGAGGGTTTCCATGTCACAGAGCCGTCTACAAAAGATTTAAAATTAAGTCGCCTAACTTTGAGAATTCTTCCACACCCGACTGGAACAGAAGTATTATCTATGACTTCCTCCGGAGACCACTCAGTAGGTACTCCCCGGACTAAACCCATCCTGGTAACATTAAACGATGGAACAAATGCTTGGTAGTTATTTTTAGAAAGACTTTCATGGGAAATGAAAGAGTTAGCATCGACATATGTCGAAAATGCCAAAGAAATTTTGTTTCTGCCAATTTTTTTGACACTACCATTTATGATATTTTTAAATCCGTAGCGCTTTAAAAATTTTCCGAATGAAAGCGGGTGCAATGTGGTAGAGTCATTCTCCAAAGAAACATTTTTTTGAATGTGAACTATATATGGAGCCATATCATATTTGTCATAGGGGTGCTCGATATATATCGATATGTGATAAAATATCGATACATTTATTCGATATATCGAATCAATGCGATATTATCGCATCATTGAAGTCGATATATAATATCGATATATTTTATCCGATATATCGAATCAATGCGATACTATCGAATCATTGAAGTCGATATATTTTATCCGATATATCGAAATAAGGATATCGGAAAATCTATCGGATGTAGCTAAAAAAAAAAAAAAAACAACATCAAATACCAGAATGAGTATTGAATGTTGTTTTTTTTTTTTTTTTTAGCTCTTCGATATTATTTTTGTTAATCATTTTCTAAGAAAGTCTTTTCCTTCCTACAATTCGATATATCGAAAATATCGATATTTTTGACCGATATATCGCTATGTATCGATACAATATTTCGATATATTATATCGGAAAAAATATCGATATTTTTTGTACACGATATATTATATCGGAAAAAATATCGATGTTTTTTGTACATGAACATCACTAATTTGTCATATTCAAGCCGAACATTTTGCGCGGGAACTTTAGAAGCAGAAATTTCTGTCACATTTTTATTATTATTTGTATTAGATGGATTCGTGGTATACGTATCCAGCTGTGGTTGCACCGACTGCGAAGGGTCTGTACATCCACAACTAGTTAGACCATCATTAGACCCTAGTTTTCTCCGTCTTTTATGGCAGTGTTTACACAGATGGCGGCGACTTCGTTTAAGCGGTCGAGATGAATTGGAAGCATCCGTATCATATCCACCAGACTCAGACATATTACCTTTTGTCTCGTGAGCCCCAATTGTTACAAATTTGCCTGCCGGGGGGACAAAACCCCCCGGATCAGGCGGCTCATTCATAATTAAACACTAAAATATGTTATAAAAAAACTTACCAAAAGAAGAATAAAAGTATATATCTACATAAAAAAATGAAAACTACAACTAAATAGAAACTTAAACCTCAACTGATAGTATTATTTACAAATTTTTCGTTTACAAAATTACAGAAACTAAAATACCTACACGTCCAAACAATACGAAGTTTCCCGCGCTTTTTCCAAACAAAACTTTCTTTCTTTCTTTTTTATTTATGGCTTTCGCAGTATTATGCATTTAGCCAGTGTCAAGTATAATTCATTCTCAAGTATTTTACAAGAACGATGAAACACGGGTGCGGTCGATTTCAAGGTCTTGTCGGAGTTTTGGTGTTAACTCCTTTCAGTACTATTACTTAATTCACTAATTTCAATGTTTCCATATACTGTTCGTCACCGTCAATGTTTATTGAACAAATCCACACCACTTTTATACAACAAACACAACTCTAAACTAGTTTATGAAATAAATCAAAATAAGCGATGAATTGCACTGTCAGAATTCCCGCCAAAACTCGAAACAAAACTTAAAAACAGAGCTTTAAACTAGTTCTTTTTTTTTTTTTTTTTTTTTATGGCATCGCATTATTATGCATTTTGCCAATGTCAACTATAATTTATTCTCAAGTTATTTTTACAAGAACGATGAAACACGGGTGCGGTCGATTTCACGCTCTTGCCCGAGTTTTGGTGTTAACTCCTTTTAGTACGATGCTTAATTCATTTATTTCAATGTTTCCCTACACTGTTCATCACCGTCATTGTTTATTGAACAAATCCACACCACTTTTAACACTTTTTAAAAATTCTTAAAACAGGAACACTATTTATTTAGTTAAGACGCAAATGAGAATACAATCATTACATTTTACAACTTTATATCTACATATATAAAACTCAAAGGTGGCTGACTGACTGACATAGTGATCTATCAACGCACAGCTCCAACTACTGGAGGGATCGGGCTGAAATTTGGCATGCAGGTAGATGTTATGACGTAGGCATCCACTAATAAAGAATATCCCAGAAAAAGCAGATCACGCGGGTGGAGCCGCGAGCAAAAGCTAGTTAATTATACAACCACTAAAAGAGACAGTGTTTGACAGAAATGGAATAACGGAGACGACGTAAACTACCATGGTGGCGAATTTCTAAGGCGTACGCAATACGACTGCTGTGCTGAGGTCTCGGGTTCGATTACAGACTACTTAGAATGAACTGACAGGTTCGATGTCCAAAAACCTATCCCTTACATCTATACCTATCACCTATCAAAAATATTGTTTTTTTTTACACATTACATGATGGATCTACGATATTATTTAAATGGGTGTATGGATGTAAAATCAATTATTTCATATTCGAACTTAATTACATAAATTAATAGACAATTTTTTTTTGTAATACTGGCCACTTTTTTCCAATACGTGGCATAGGCACGAACAAACTTCCACGTTCGCCGCCATTTTGACATCCAGGGAATTGTAAAGAATTCATTGGACTTTATCATTTTTCTTGATTTTATAGACTTTTGCTTCTGAAATTGTAAGTCCATTGTTTAGTTTATCTTAAGGAAGTGTTCCAATTGATTATTTATTAGACAAAATTTACGTTGTGTGCGTTTTACAAAATATAGGGTGGTGACCGCAGCGTAGACCAACAGCGGTGTCGCTTCAATCTTTGTTGGGACTTGGGAGTCTCATCTATAATTTGCTGACGCATAAACCACAATCCAGTTTCAAGCGATACGTGTAACTTTTTCCGTTGGCTCAAATTATTTTCCCACATTTCATCACTTGATCGAGTAGTATAAAACGTTTTGCGCAAAATAAAAGGACCTGCCATGTCATTATCATTGATTCAAATAACGTGTGGAATTGGTGGATGAGTCACAGTGAATTTATTAGCTTTTTTAACAACTAATTATTATTTCAGACTACTTGCAAAGCTTAAAAATGGGGAATATGTTTGCAAATTTATTTAAAGGCCTATTCGGCAAAAAGGAAATGAGAATATTGATGGTTGGTTTGGATGCTGCTGGTAAAACCACAATTCTATACAAACTAAAATTAGGAGAAATTGTTACAACAATTCCCACTATTGGTGAGTACTCTACATTATTTTATTGTTAATTTTAATAATCTTAAAATTGTATATGGCGCGGCGTTTCTCTTGGTGATATAATTTAAATATTCTTTTGTAAATATACTATTACAGAAAGATACCATGAATACATTAAGATATTTAATCATTACATTTGAGCATAACTCAATAAATTGCTATTCAGTTGTATGTAATTCAGTTTGGTTGTTTATCACTATCAATATGACTAATAAAAAAATGTGTAAATTGTGAGTTATAGTTTCAATGATAAAGGCATTTTATTGATTGCAGTAATATTGAAACATATTTTACAGATATTTCGTTATAATTTCTTCTAACTGACTTCTGTCTTAGTCATTACATGGTGAAAGGAAGCTAAATGTTATTGAATTATGAAGTTATTAAAAAAATCAAATTGTCAATAAAATGTGAAAACATAAGTTGAAATTCATAGCTATCACAGTAGGCCTTTTTGCATTTAATCAACCAGTTTGACAACTATGCATGGATGATTTTTACTTTAGTATGAAAAAAAAATGAGATTGCAAGCTATTAATTCAATGTATTATAGTATGCAAATATTGTTAATAAACTTAAACTGTGACTGTTTTTTAATCCATGTCAAAAAACAAGGGGTTATTAGTGTTATACATTTGTCTGTCTTTGTATGTGTTTGGTCCGTGGTATCCTAAAATCTGTGTCACCTAAACAAATGGTCAAAGTTGAATGTGTTTTTTTATTATTTAAAAACTGGTTTGGGAGATGGTTTTTAGCTATGTTTGATGAATCTTCATGAGTTCAGAAATCACTTTTCTTTTTTCTAATGGATCTTGGGGGATTTTAACTGTTATAATAAATTAATTAACATGATGACCAGGCCTTTTGCCTTAAGTTAAGAGCTACACCATAAACTGGCAACTACATGGCAATTCATGACAGTACACTGTGATCATCATACAAAGACAAGATGTTAAGTCTTATAATGCTCAGTTATCTCACTGGGCTAATTGTTCTACAACAGAACCATACTTACAGAATTATAATTTTATAAATACAGTAATAATATAACGACTTAGTGATACGTTAGACAGAGCAATGACTAAGTCGAATTAGCATGTCGGGGTTCAATATTAAATAATTTTCATAAATATTAAATACATATAAAGTATTTTGTTTCCGGTAGGTCAAATTTTTTTGCCAACTCACAAATTTTTATTTTTGCTTCATTCTTTGATAGTATGCAGTTTAAGCTCCAAAGACAGTGATTTTTTCTTTCTTATTAGGTTCGATTGACTATTTTTTTTATGTAGGTCTAACTTGAAATTTTTAAATTGAAAAATTGTTGATGTGACATGGGTACAAATAACACATGTTCAACTTTATCAGGGACACCATGTAATGTTATGTCAAAGTGGCATTTAAAGTACATGCTAACCTGCGTACCTATTAATACTAAAGTAATGTGTTTTGAAAATATTCATTTGCTGCCTAGCTCTCATCAGACGCAATAGAAAAATAATTACATAATATTATGTCATACTTTTTTATTAGTCATTGGGACTCCATGTTTCTCAACACAATGATTTCTGAACAGTATAACATACTCTAATTGATAAAATTGAACTTATACTGAACAATTGGTAGTTGCCTTGTTGGTTTAGTGGCAGTATATGGAG
Organism: Amorpha juglandis; assembly: GCA_949126905.1. Taxonomy (NCBI): domain Eukaryota; kingdom Metazoa; phylum Arthropoda; class Insecta; order Lepidoptera; family Sphingidae; genus Amorpha; species Amorpha juglandis. The sequence continues at coordinate 8,762,971 of OX421379.1, read as the reverse complement.
ACTAAAAACTGTGGGGTACTGGGATCATGGATATTGCCTGGAACTAGAATTTGTGCCTGGTATGCCTATAGACTCGCCCTTCTTCCATCACGAGGGGGACATAAACTCGCCAAAATGAGGGGTTGCAATAGTTGCACATAACCTACCCCTTCAGGGATAAAGGTATAACCATTCTGAACAAGTTGATAAAATTGAATTGATAAACCCTAGGATGACTAGTGATGAATCTTCTTTAAATAAACCTCACAATCCTGAAGGACTCATTATCGCCTGGCCAAAACCATTGATCTGAGTTACAGATGTTATATTAGTGGGTAAATGGGCGGAATACTAGTTTCCGGACATGATATGCAGGTTATGGTGATATTCAGGTGATATTCAACAAATAAACTAATTTTCTATATCACAATAGCAATTTAACATACATGAATCATGATAAACCTTGATGATTTGTTTATCATATTGTTTCATTAATTACAGGATTCAATGTGGAGACAGTAGAATACAAAAACATTAGTTTCACTGTGTGGGATGTTGGTGGTCAAGACAAAATTAGGCCACTGTGGAGGCATTACTTCCAGAATACACAGGTGAGACAAGACAATTATTGACAATAGTAGCTGTGAATGGCTGTCACAATGTGATGTAATAAAATAAAAAAAATATTATGGTATACATCTTCCTATGGCTTCATTTTTACGATAAAATCTAGAACCAATGATTTGTACGTGTTTATTATTGTGTATCATCATTATCAGCCACAAGACGTTCACTGCTGAACATAGGCCTCCCCCAAAGATTTCCAGACCAACCTGGTGGAAGTGGCCTGCATCCAGCGAATTCCTGCAACCATTATCAGGTCGTCTGTCCACCTTGTATGTGGTTGTAGTTTCTTTCACTTTGACTAATGACAGCTTCCACAGTGTTGTGGATGAGTAGTTGGCTGTGAAGTGAGAGGTATAACTCTAGTTGTACTAGTGTGATGTTAGGACTATGTGCCTGACTGTTGGGTATATTTTATATATTTTATATACTCATGGTAGTAACCACCTGCAAAATGGAGGTTCTCAATCTGTTGCGTGTCTTCTTCGCTTTGTTATTTTACATACACATAACTTAATATTATTATGTATCTACATCAGTTTCATTGCACAAAATTATAATTTGTAAATTTTCAATGTTCATTTTTGCACTTGGATCTAAGTTTATTTGAGATAGCTGCTTGGTGTATACAGTATTGATTTTGCTGGCAAATAAAAATTAGGCAATTCACTTTTCTGTTTATATAATGATTGTTTCACATTCATGTGCAATTTACACACTGCATAAGTGAAACTTCAGATAAAATAAAACATGAATGATACACCACATTGTTTATGACACATTTGTGCGCACAAACAGGCGCAAAGACACGTGATAGCATTGGGCCGAAACAAGTATTAGGCATAATATACGACGCCTTTTCTTTCGGTTCGGTTCTGTAATTCGAAGGCCCACATATACACAACCCAGCATTGTATATACAGGGTTATTTTTAAAACACCAGCAACCTCGCAGGGGTAGATTCCTAAGGTTATAAGCTACTACTTTTGTTCTACGACTTTTGATAATTTGTTAGATTTTATTTTCATACAAAAATAAGTATTCATTTAATTTCCGTCTTGATTGTTACAACGCGCATCGCACTTTACGTAAACAAATACGCGAAGCGTGGGGAACCGGACTAGCTCCTTTGAAGGTCAACGCGCCGCTCAGCTGAGCGGCGCCTTTGAGTCGCGCGCGCACGCCGCATACTACGAAGAAAAATACGACACAACAAAAACTTGTAAAATCATTTTTTTTAAATATATTGAGTTATATCCAAACTCGTAGAACAAAAGTTGTTCCGTATGGGGACAGCTATCTACCCCTGCGAGGTTGCTGGTGTTTTAAAAATAACCCTGTATATGAGTGCTTGTGTTTGCTCCTCCATAGCCTCCACACTCTAGTAAAGACAAGAGTGGGGCGACTACGAAAGCCCGAACAAAGAGAAGACGAAGATTACAGAAAACACTGTGTACTTGTAATCTATTTATTGTCTCTTTTTATTGTCGTTTTTTCGTTTCATCGAATTTTCAAATCACATCGGTGCTAAAGAAGTTTCACTTCAATAAATATGTAGCGCTTGATACGATTGATAATCGGCGTTAGTCGCTCGCAAACGCTCGAATTTTAGCGATTGTGCGTATCTCACATGTCTGCAGGGTTTCCCTTAAAGGCAAAGGAAGGGTGGGTAGTGATTGAAATTTCTTATAGAGGATTATTGCGATACAATTGTTTTTTCACTTGTTTTTTGAGCTACTCCCGTCCCACTCGATACTCTCACTTTGTGGCGTCAATCAGACATTACTTGTGAATACAAGTAATCGATGTGCGGATCGATTTGCGCGAATAAATCGCTACGATAACTCGTCCTGTGTTGTTTAGTATTAGTAGCATCATATTACAAGTTGAATATTACAAGTTAATATTAAAAATAGTATAATGTTTCGATTTTTGTTTCAGGGTCTCATCTTTGTAGTAGACAGTAATGATCGAGAGCGTATCGGCGAAGCGCGCGAGGAGCTCATGAGGATGTTAAGTGAAGATGAACTTCGAGATGCAGTGCTTCTGATCTTCGCAAATAAGCAGGTCAGTGTTATCTACCCTATTATATAAAGAGGAAATATCGATTTGTTTGTAGGCAGTATTCTTTAGAATGAATGAAACTACTCTTTTACTAATACTAGAAGCTACAATATCCCTGCCATATATCATTTGGATTTATGACCATGGAGCCCCCAGATATCATTTTGTGGGCAATTTGTATTGTGGACTATTCTCTGGAGCTACTGATTAGATTCTAAAAATCCTTAACATAAAAAGGCAAATCATCTATGAGTAACATAGACTATATTGTATTGTAATTTGTGACCATTAATCATTAATATAAATGCGATATAAAAAATTAAAGTGGACGCCATTTTGGGACTGGTTTTAGTATTACCAATTTCTATATCTGTGGTAAATTGTAGTTACATATGCTTTGGACGTAATCATGCCATTTTAGTTTTATAACTTATTCGATATCGTAGTCGCACCAGTGGCGTATCTAGCACAGGTGGCATCTGGGGCAGATTTGGGTGTCACCCCATGAATTATTACTTTAAAATTATATTTTTAATGTGTTTTAACCGATTTAAAAAAGGAGACTCCCACTTTGCGAATGTTTATTTTTAAACCGACTTCAAGAAAAGAAGGTGTTTTAGGTGACACCCGGGGCGGACCAACAGCTACGCTACTGAGTCGCACAAACGTGATTTAGATTCGATGTTAGTAGTGTTGGTGCCAATTGGTTTTTGTTGCCTCAATTATACACAAACGATTTGATTCATCTGACGTTCCGCACATAATTCCAACAGAATTCGATCGGACAGTCCTACACTCAGCAGACATTTGAACTTACCTTTAAAATTCTAGGCTAATGTTTAGTACATAAAACAACTATTTTCGACTAACCAACGCTACGCTACGCGGGCGAGCCACGGGCAAAAGCTAGTACAAAATATATTTCCACTTACAAAAACGTTATTCTGAGCCCATTCATAATATTTCTGTTACATTTTCCTCATAAATACCGGCATTGATATATTTATGAATTGGACTTGTATTCAAAGGATTATGTGTATATTTGGCACCAATTGACCCCTTCATTAATTTGAAATTTATGAATGTGTATTGGAAAGGCGAACTGTGACAGCCGCGGTTTATTGGGTCGCATCATCCGTCATGCATCGTCTCGTACCCGTGTTATTGTTGACCGTTGCATTGTTTACGTTGTGACGACAGGATCTGCCGAACGCAATGAACGCGGCCGAGATAACAGACAAGCTGGGGCTGCACTCACTGCGCAACCGCAACTGGTACATCCAGGCGACGTGCGCCACATCCGGCGACGGACTGTACGAGGGACTCGACTGGCTCTCCAACCAGCTCAAGAACGCCAACCGCTAACCGCATGTGCGCTACCGACTCACAGACAAATCTGAATACTGAAAGAGACTATGGTTTAAGATATGTTAACTTTATTTGCTATACAATACAATGTATTATGTGCGGTTCATAAATGTATTATTGACGCGTCACCCGGCGACCGAGCTCGCATCGCATCGGTCCGAACCACTTGCATCCACGAAGCTGAAGCTGAAGATGACGTCATGCCGTGCGTGCCGTGGGACACGTACGTCGCACGTCGCACTACAATCCTAGATTTTATGTAACATTTACTACTTCAACGCAATGTTCTGTAGACGGCTATGTATGTACAAATAAATCGGGATAACGCTGTACTTAGTGAAATGGTATTAGGGTCCATATTGGGTGGGATGCGTTGTTTGTTCGATCCTCGATGACGTCGAACAAAATATAGTGTGTAAAAATAAGGAAAAATTATCTGCAATTTTGTTTATAATAACATCATTATTTGAAGGAGTGATGGTGTAACAACATTTATGGAGTGATCGCGCAATGTGATGTGGATAGGTTTGTAGCTGACACGTGATATAGTGAATCACATAATCACAGAGTCACAGGCGAACATGTTTAATATGTATACTATGTGGAATAAGTTGTCGTAATAAAGTATTTAAAGTTAATTCACGTTTTATGAGTTTAATTTAGTTTATTACTGTAGTGTCCTACATTCGGGTATGTGTAGGTGACATCGTAGACGATGGTTGATGAGTTAGGTTGGTCGGTCGAGGATGCGAGTGTAGTCTGTAGTCTATAGTCTATAGTCTGGAAGTATATATGTAAGGTTGCGAGTATAATCACTATCGCTTCATCGATTGGCAGCACAGTCGCAGCCGCAGCCTATTCACATCGCTTTGGGTTAACTGCCTATTATAAATTTATTTTCCGACTAGTTTGTGCATATTCCACTCAACTTGAATGACTTATTGTATGACGATCGATGATAGAATTATTTTTATGGAAGTTATCTAGGTAGATTAAGCTGTTGTGTATTTGACATTCATACCAGTTCATACAGACGATTCTCGTACGTCGATCGAAACGGCTGTTGTGATCGCCCATTGCCCTGCATTTACAGTCTATTCCTGTCGCGGTGACCCGAGATTAACTTGTAATTTAGGTGTAAAATGTATTAGATAAACATGGTGTCATTTTGAGAAGTGTTTCCGCCTATAGGGAAACAGTGCTCAGAAGTCTATGCGGTACTTTGCTCTTACACAATTAATTATAACTTAGCATTTTTATAATAATTTAGAAGAAATTGTTAACACAATCCTTACAATTATTATGTGGCGACTGGCGAGTGTGGTGGAGTCTTCATTATTTTTATGACAAGCAAAATATTATGAAAATGCGATATGTGACATTCCGGTTTGTCTTTTGCTGTATTATGGAATAAAATATCCTCACCAATTTTTGATTTTTGCTTTAAATTTTTCTGACGAAACTAATATGTTTTTGTCTGGAAATTCAAAAATTTTAACCTATCGTCGTTATTAATATTATTGTATGCGTTGTAATAAGGACTCTTTTTTTTTCTTTTGAGCATTTTTCAGCATATTTGAAATGTTACATTAAATATCTGGCCAAGAAACATTTTTTAAGAATAAATAATTATCTGCTAATTGTCTTTAATAGTTATATTACGGCCCTGGTTTTATTGTTTTTTTTTTATTGTAAATAGTGTTTGTTGTATGGAGGAAAATAGGAGTTTATGGCTTTGTTACACGGGACGATTTACCATGCGAGTTGACTTTGTCGGTACCTGGAATGCAGTGTGACCGCATTAAGCGAGTAACGACCCATTTACACTGAGTTTGTCGTACGACAAAGGCGAGAATGACGGAAAGTCTGGTGTACGGGGTCTCATCATACGATTCTCGCTGTCAATTGTATAATGCGGCTTCGCATACGATAGTTTTCTGTTATACTAGGCTCGTGCGATAAAATCTTGTCTACATGATGCTTTACAAGTATTACGAGTCGGTGAATAGCTTGTATACGAGTGCCTAAAATATTTTTTTCCATTCGCCACTCGTCTTACATCCCGTCACAAGGTCATGACTCATGACAGCCGTTTGGCAGTGGCTCTGCTCGCCATGTTTCATATCAGCTCGACGTCATGGTGTGATGGACCGAGACGAGTCGAGTTGTAGATGGTAACACTACGTCATAATATACAAGTAAGGTACTTCAATCTGGTTGAAACCAAGCGTGCCACACTTAGTGCCTGTAACGTCGATGTACGAAAGCAATTTACGACTGATTTTGATAAACTGTTATTTTGATTAGTTGTCTTCTAATCGAGTGACGGATAAACTCCAGGACGGTGCTTAAGGTGGTTTGGTCAAGGTCACAAGTACCTCTGTCAAATCGTACCAGGGGTACGATCCCGCGGATGTGTCATGAACCATGGTCACTACGGAGAATGTTCAATACTACTGGCCGAAATGGAACCGTCTAAGTAGAAAGACTATCCCTGGTAATAAGATAACACTAGCAAAAAACAAAATAAGATTCCGAGTCTCCGAATCGATCCCACAAATAAGCCAATAAGAATACAGTTTGAAAATCACGCGTTATTTGGTTTGCTTGGGTAAGTTTTCCGGGATCGATATGGAGATTCGGATGAGGCATGGAAACACTCGATGCGTACGCTTTACGGCATAAAAATTCGTGTGTTCGGCTGCCATCTTACAGCGGTAAGACTGCTGCACTAAATCAAAGTACGCGTGCGTAATAAATATCTAATAGGTGCTGGATCTAATTGATAGATCTAGCACCTATTAACTGTCAGCTTAGTAGCTCGCACAGTGTAACCAATCCTTAAAGTTGCGCGTTCACTGGCGCATGGTGGAAGCAAATTACGCCACGTCACTAAACTTGCGCTTACACTTTTGGTTTGTTATATTTGAATACCATAGCAGTGCCTTCGGTATGGACGCCGGCCTGAACGCCGACATCAACTGTCCGTTCAAAGTGATGCGGGCGTGGTGAGTATGATGTTTTCTTGTTCTCGGCACAGTGATGCATCGAGACGTATCTCTTACTCTACTGTTCGAAAACCACATATAACAATTTGGGCTTTACTGGTACCAACAGACGAAATATTTGATTGAATGACGAGGCAAGCAAGGCGCTCGCGTGATGGTAAGCGCCACGCCTGCCCAAAAACAGAAGCAAACACCAAACAGAACTTTGAATTTCAAAGAACTGCATGGCAGTGAACTGCGTTCGTCAACCCGAGATATAAGATGTTGTCTCATAATGCCCAGTAATTGCAGTGGTTTCAATGTCCTTCAAACCGAAACACAACAGTGCTTACACACTGTTGCTTGGCGGCTGAAATAGACAAGCGGTGGTTACAACCCAGACGGCCTCTCGTATACGAGGGACCTACCTTGTAAACTTGACTTTTTGTTTTGTATACGTAGCTGCGAAAACGCGAAATAAATGTTTTTCAATACGAAAAACACGTAGGTGCTTACGTCTACATATTAAAGCGCTTGGAATTGGAATCAAAGTCTGATATGGGGATAAACTCCTATTACATTATAGGAAGGAAATAATCTTTGCGAACCTTCTGTGCATTATCTGTACCTCTGCATAAATTAGGCCGGCCGGAAATTAGTGAGGAGCGGCGTTGCGGCCATTGTTTTCAGTGAGAAAAGGTGACTGACTGTAGGCACATAGGGCGGGTGAAGTGACTTAAGCCCGGCCAAATTAATTTATGCATAGGTATTGTACAACACAGAGAGCAGTATTGGATGTCTTGCTTCGCTTCAAACACCTGATTATATTGAGAAGATGGGAGCAGAAGAGAGAATTCCTCGAAGCCTGACTAAATTAACCGTGTTCCATAATCTTTATGGATAAGTAACGGTGAGTAAAGTGACCTCCAGCTCAGACATAGTTTAGAATGGCATATGTATGCCCATTAGGTACCTGTGCTATCATCTCCACATATCGGCGGAATGTATACGAATGACAATCAATAAACAAATGGTTTGGATCTAACTCTTGTGGAAAACTTGTTTCAAAGTTATCAAAGACCCTAGGGATGTAGAGGAAGTAGGTAATTTGTGTTTAACCAATAAAGAAATGAATCTAATAGCAAAGAAGAGTTGGAAATACGTATATACGTATACATGTAAGAATTATTTATTGTCTGCTTTTGTATATAGCAAAGCGGAAGTCGACGGTCAAAGTAGGTATCTAAATAACTAAAGAGGTACTTAATTATACTCAAATTTAAGGATATACAATTTGAGCGGTCAATTGGGGTAGAACCGCGTCGTGGCCAGTTTTGTACCTATACAGCTGAATGTATAATTGATGAAGTACCTAGCAGTTTGGTGTTGCCTTTCGTAAGATCATGTTAGCGACATTACATACTAAGATTTAGAGGCATTCAAGAGATAACATTTCACTAATTGTTTACAAATAAAAAAAAAATTAATTTTACAAATCATTATCACTACGGTTAAATAAGTTTGTATCCAGCATGAATGGACAAGTTCAACTGGATCTCACAATTTCTCACAGAAATCCGATGTTAAAGATGATGCTCTTGCGTTTCTTATATCGAGATAGCCGGAGGTCCAAGCCCATCCTCCGTTTCCCAATCTCTTTATTTTTTTTTTTATTTGTTTCACAACTTGGAATAAACACATAACTTAATCTTACATACTATTATTAATGGTGTACATTGTGCTATTCCTAAAATTAGTGAGCACAGCATGCTTGCACAGCACAGCACTCTTAATCTAGACACACGACAGTGTGTCGGCCAAATTCGAGAAAGATAATGACGTCGCACCGGGCTACCGGCCAATACATACATACATGGGCTCGCACTTTTAGTGCCGATGAAGTAGGCTGTGATGGGCATATATACTTACAACTAATGTTGCACCCACGTTTCGCCGAGATTATTTCCGTCCTATGATGTGGTAGGGGCGTAACGCCAATATGAATGTACGATTTTGCGCAAGCATTTTAGTTTATAATATTTACATTATAAACACCAACGCAACTATCGTGACTTGATTTTAGACTCAAGCGAACTAGCAGTTATTTGCACCGTCCTTTTTCAGCTTTCTTATTGTCGTATTGTTCGTTTAATATAAAATGACGCACCTCACCTTTCTGTTATTTTGGTGTGACATGGAGTGTGATCTAAAATTGAGTGATGGGGTGCGATTATGTTTAAATTTTACGAAGTAACGTACCGTGATTAGTTATTTACAAATAAGCTGAATAATAATGCCTAGGACATAACTTTGTTAATTAAATGTATTCACTTGTTTAAAATCACTTAAAATATCGTGTTCTAGATATTTGGATGGAGAGTGTTCTTAACGACAGTAGACAGAACCAGCTATACTCATTAAAATTCTTAAAGAAACTATCAATACAGTGCACGGCCTAAGTGGCACATTACGACCTTTTGTACACTACCGCTATCAGTAGAAAGGAGCAATCCTGTAAGTGGGTAGGTATTGAAGTTAGTGTTTATTTCCCCGGCAAAGCAATGCTGTATAGTCTGCTGGGCCCTGTGCCAAATCGAGCTGTGCACCAATATACATAAATATATGTTATCGTGTAAATCTTATAAGTCTTCAACATGTTTGAAGTCGACGTATATGAGAAAGCCGAAACAAAGTTTTAACGATTTATGTTTTACGACAAAAGTCTGAATTTGCCGACGCTATAAAATCTGAGCGACTACGTCAATATTGTTTCAGACCAAAATAGTTTAGGAAATAACTTTGATGCGTAGGATGAAAAAGTATTCAATCAAAAAGATTTGTTTAAAGTATAAATAATGTTAATGGTTTTTTAACGGGCTTCCGTAGTAGGAACGATAGTGAAGAGAAATACATTGCATTTACGAATAGCAGCATTGTATATTATTATATTTTATGCGGTAACTCTTGACAGCTATGTATGCGCGGTTGTAATATGTAATAGTTCCCTAAATGTGATATAATGCCATTGTTTATGAGTCGATGTATGTCATAGTAGTTATGCCCCGATACCGAAAAGCTGCACAAACATTTGATGTTTTATCACTTGATATCCGTTTATTCTTCAAAATTAGTTGATAAAAATCGAATTAAATATTAAAAGAGCCCAAATATTAGGTACTTATGTATTGGTCTTACAGTTTGAATAGTTTTTAAAACGATTATAGTTTCCGTTTTGTATCTATACATAAATAGACTAGCTATATATAGCCATCAGCGGAAACTATGATGAGCTTAAATTGGTAGAATGAGTAAATTATACCATATTAGTCGAATATGATTAGTTTTCGTTCGAAACTTTCCTTTTTTACAGTAGGCATGAATACAACATAGAAGGTATTTTTATACAAATTCAAAAAATTAATGAAATGAATGAAAATATTTATAACCTTTCTCTGAGTGGCAGAGCCACTCTGTAGACAGTTTTTTTTACCGCATGAATGGGCCGGGTCGACCTAGTTGTTACCACTATCTCACAGAAAACCGACGTAAAGTAGCGGCTTTCGGCTGCGTTCCGTACGGTGTCTGAGATATCCGGAAGCCCAAATCCCCGTTCCTTTCCCAATCCCTTAATTATCCCTTTCCTCCACGTTCTACAACGCGCCCATGATTGTTCTTGTATTATGAGCGCACATGGGCGATGGAGATCAGATAACGTCACTTGATCCACGTGCTTGATTGCCCGCCTGTGCTATAAAAAACTCTTACTAGACCTATTAAGGCTACATTCTTTCCAATGCTTCCAAATAGTAGGTGACCAATGCAATTTTGTACTACAATCTATCACACGCACCAAAATACCTAGAGTATCTTTTTTAATCAAAATTATGCGCATCGGAAATCTTTGTTTAGTTCAGCGATTCGGAGGCATAATCATCTATGACAATGATTAATACTGGCTTGTTAGATTACTTATACACTCATTTTTCTCTTGAGTAATTGAACAGGTTCGGATGGCTGTATACTACTTATCCGTAAAAACGAGAAATAACTTTAATCGCAGTACAAAACTGGGCTCTACCCTTTTTTCGTTTTTAATTTAAAATCAACAAAGCAACGCCACGAACATTTTGTAAAGTACGACAACGTAATTGACCAACATTGCTATTGACAAAGATCACTATGGAGCCTAATTACACTCACTTTGTTGAGCTTAGATCAATAAATAATATGTCAAGATGATCCTGTTGCTACTGCAATCACTTATCGCTTTATAAAATAAATAAATATACCCAAACATTTTGTAAAGTAGCTATAGAATTTAATATTATTGATAAATTACTACCACAAAATATATTAATTTATAAGTAAAAATTTAAAATTGACTTTTTTCCTATTTATTGTTATTTTCTAGAATATCTTTGTTTAAGTGATAAAAAAGAATTAAAAAACAAATGCAAGTTTCAACATATCATGTGACAATAGTAAAACATAATATTCCCCTTTATAAACATGTTTTTATCGACAGCTCTATTTTAGCAACAGTATGTTATATTCGAAATATTATTGTGATGGTAATTCTATGTAACATTAAGTCTACGTTTTCGAACTTTGTCGCTTCGTATAGTTTTCTAGCATTAGGACCCAGGAGCGACCGTTTCCTATATAAAATACTTCCTTATTGAGAATTAAATTCTGCGAAAAATTGCTTTCATTGTGAAGAAGCAGTTAGGCAGGCCGGCATGATCGCGCCGACCAACGATAGACACACTGTTTGTCTTTGGTCGACACTATTCCTGGATTGCGCTACACACCATCAGGTGTGGCGTAGTCATTTTGCCGAACCAGGATTAAAAAAAAAAATTAAACACTTTTCACTAAACATTCTTTTTAGTACCTGGCGGTCAGGGTCGGCTTTGCCGCTATTTGCTATGCATTAAGATATTTTAATCGAAATCAGTCAAATACCAGTACATGATAAAAGTTAAGTATAGGTATCGCCTTTTAATCACATGTTAGCGAATTTTCTATTGTTTATAAATTTGTGTACAATGTACTATGTCAATAAGAATAAATATATTTAATTATTACTTATACCTCTTCTTCCACTTGCCCATAATAAAACACAACTTTTAACAAGAATTGGTTTTTAGTTTTTACGACTGGTCGCCTGCCTGACTTCAACTCTCTAAGGAGAAAACACACTCAGACCCGAAATAAATATTGGGTTAAATGTTGGGTTGGGTGAGGGGATCAAACCCGTGGCCTCTCGCTTCACAGCCAGCTATTCGTCCCTTGCGCCACGGAGGCTGTCTATATTTATTTGGGTATCTATGTTTAGGGGACTTATTACCAAAGTTATAATTACACAACAAAGTAACAACGCGTTGAAATCGTTGTTTTAATATTTGTTCGCTACATTGTGTCTACAATTGTAAAAAATATTAAACATCGGCATATCATAGTTTGAACAAATAATTTATCTAGTCTTAACAAGCCTAATTGCCTAAAAGAATGCAAGTAAATATTTTGTCTTTAAAGATTAGCAAAACGCGTTAAAGTTTGTTAGGAAACATCTACATACCTTTTTGATGAGGTTACAACTATTGATAAGAACATAAGAAATAGTTATGCCTAATACTGCGATGCTCAGAAAATATAAACGCATCCGTTTGAGGCCAAAAGAACATTTCAGAAATTGTTTTATAGCTAGCGAGTGATTTGTGTGTTATGAGCGGTGGATTAATATGTGATGTTAGAATAGCGGGCGGCGCGACATAACCGACGAGTGGGGCGGGCGGACGACGCGGTGCAATTTTCCCCGGCGCGGCCGCACCGCGCAAGTACCGCGTTTTCCACGAGGGGCGCGCCGGCCCCCTCGCCAGTCGCCTGCATGAGCTGGGAAATCGCGCGTCGCTCGTCTCAGTCTGGCTCAGCCGTCGCGCTACAACGACGCTTGCGAGACGCGCGCTACAATCGCGAACCTGCGCTCGTTGCACCACTCGTTCGTACGGAGCGTGCGCGGCGAAAATAGTGAGCTCGTGGCCGGGAGCGGCTGGACCCCGGTGAGAGTACAAGTGTTCGGCGGCGGTATGTTGCCCGCGCTGTTGGTGCTGGCGCTGGCGGCGCTGGCCCCGGCCGCCGCGCGCCGCCACGCGCCCTATCTGCACGAGGACGAGCCCGCTCGTCGCACCACCCGACCCGCTGGTGAGTGCTCCTGCTTCTCTGTATTACTCTGCAGCATCACCCGTCACCCTTCACCTAATCGCATCCTCTGGCTAAATCCACGTACAAGTGCATTCTGCATAACCTTCGGCGCATACGGGCATACGTTCGGTATATTCCGTCCAACAGTATTACGTTGCACGTAGAATGCACTGTGGGTAAATACTTATACGATACTCGTGTTTATGTAAATAATTGCATTCCGAGATTTCTGCACCGGTCCAGAGCGACTTGATCATTTAAAACACATGTATGCATTAGTGGCTAGGACATGGATTGCGAAGCGAGGGCCGGTCACGCATTAACTAGTTCGCTAAAATACAGTTTATCGATTCATATAACGTTATCAGTGATTTGATACCGGTCGTCGTATCACAGAGGGATAATAAAAACAATACCACGTGAGAGCGGCGACTAACTTTCATATCAACAAACTGAGAAATGTCGAGAGGTTCTATTTTAGTTGCATGATATAATAACTAATCTGTTATCGGACAAAGACATTTTAGAGAAGGCAAATCACGATTACATGTAACTTTATCACGAGCTATGTTATGATAATATCGTCCGCATCGTGTCCTTTCAACGTGATGACAAGGAAATTTCACTTTGTTTTATCTGGACACAGTGAAATTTCCGATGGTTTACTTTATTTTACCTTGTAATTAATTGCGAAATAAATACACGTATTCAAGGAAACTGTACAGAAGACATACTTTTGCATATTGATATGTATTATTCTGTCGTAAAAGGTACATTTATCTACGATACCGAATAAAGGTTTTATTCTTTATATATTACCCGATTTGATAATAAATTTTAAAGAAATCTGAAATATAATTTAACCATATTTTGCCTTGCTGTCTTCCTAACATTTTACTTAACAAGACGAATTTTAATATAATTATTACAAAGGTGTATAAAAAAATGGCTTTTTATTACTATTTTAGCGGATAAACTATTGAATAAACATAAGATTATTATTAAAATAAGTTGTCGAAATAGTATCGCCATAAAAATATCTACCTATATAAAATACTTAAGGATAAAATTTAAGTTAAGTATGTAGCTGAAAATTAAATATTTAGATTTAATAGCTGTGGTTATCTGATTGACGTAATTTTAAAGACTGCGGATTTAAGGACTTTAAGATGCATTAGGAAATAATGTTTGAATAATAAAGAATTAGCTAATTAAAAACTTGTACAGAATTATATCTGCATAAAATATAAATATATTTTATATCTTAATCATTTACTATTTTCAATTTCCTTATATCTACTTGTGCATAAATCTTTAAGTAGTTACATACATCTATATAAATATTGAAGCTCTAGAAATTTAAATTAGAACACAAGACATTATATTTTAAAGAGGTTGAATTGTTGCATAAATTACGGGTTATTATTGTAGTAAAATATACTTAAATCTTTGTTATATGATATTTTCCTACGATATCGTATCTTAAATAATTCCAACAAGTTCACGGTGTATTATAGATTGATACTTTCTATCATTTCATTTTATCTGTACTGTTATATCATATACCAATATCAATGTCGTATGATTTTTCTTATCTTATCATTGGATATATGAATTATTACCGTAAACGAATGAAAGATTTGTATAGTGAGTAGGCCCGTCTTTTAATTGCGTTATTACATATATACATCTTTATAATATTGAAAATTATATCTTTTACAAATTGAAATCAATATATTAATCGGTATTCGGAGGCCCAAATGGGCTCATTCTTCCCAGTGCCTTAATCTTTCCCTTTCTCTAAGTTCGGCAACGCGTTCATTATTCTTCAGATAGTGGAGATGATCACTGTCACTCACCATCAGGCGAATCACTTGCTAGTTTCTGGGGCTCTGTTAAAAAAATCGCCACACTAGACGGTCCTCAAGAAAAATACAAGAGCCTATTTGATAATATTTGCGTAGGATTTAACCACCAATTTACATAAGACAGTTATTTTGAAATGATTGTAGCCTAGTAGACATCTTTCTTTCGCGTTCACCCGATATATGACAGAATTTCGTATTTGATCTTGTCATACTTTATATTGTAAGTAGCATTACTCAGAGGTGGTTAAACGAGTGCTAAGTGTAATTAATTAGTATTTTTATGTGTTGACATTTACCTGATGTTTTAGTTATAAAAAATCACATCGCAAGGTTATAGTAACATTTTGATGCAATCGTCAAAATAACCGGTCAGCAAATAATATTGATTATAATACTTATATGTAGATTATAAATTAGCTGTCCAATATAAGTG
Source organism: Amorpha juglandis (assembly GCA_949126905.1). Lineage (NCBI taxonomy): Eukaryota > Metazoa > Arthropoda > Insecta > Lepidoptera > Sphingidae > Amorpha > Amorpha juglandis. The sequence goes on along the minus strand of OX421379.1, from coordinate 8,747,444 downwards.
AGAATCGAGATACATTCGGTCCTGCTAATTCCTAAAGGTTCCTTTCCTTCTAAAGGGTCGTCACTTTAGACCTAAGAAGGCTGCCTTGAAGTTCACTAATTTAAAAATATACTAAGAATAACATTCCAAATTTTATTACGTAAGATTGTTGATTCCGAATTACACGCTTTGTAATGCAATCCAATAGCTACTGGACCAAGTTGTTCAAACAAAAAAATTTACAACTTACTCAGTTTGATAGTGCCGTACTCATTCATATGTGTAGCGTGCCTATTTTAATATGTAATTATGTTCAAATGATTGGCTATGGAAATCCTACTTCCTACTATATTATTATAAATGTAAAGGTGTGTTTTTTTACGTTTATGAATTTGGATGTTTGTTAGTCAATCATGTTTAAACGGCTGAATAGTTTTAAATGAAATGTTTGATGGTACACAAGTGGACCATGAAATGTCCTAAACTGACATGACGAATCTTTATCTTTACTAATGGAGCGGTATTGCGATATCTGGTGTACCGAGCAAAAGACTTTCAAAGCCTTCGTGGTCACGTCAGTCAGTCCACCCGTGACCACGAAGGCTGAAAAGTATTAAAAAATCACGATAAAATCCGTTTAAATTCGTTTTATTTCAATTTACTTAAGGAAGTTATTTATTCCTCGTTTGGAGTCCGAACTCTGAACTCACATCGAAAAGGATTAGTGCCGCGCAGTTTTAACACCTTACGTTTTATAAATCGAGCGAGGGTTATCCTTTATAATATATTAAATAATATGTAAATAATATTATTTTAGAAAAAATTGAACCTTATATAACCTATTACCACAAAACGTTTAGACACACAGATCAATATTATCCGATAATTGTAAATTCAAGTCGGATTATTCCAATCAGAATATTTCTTTATTCATGTTATGTATATAAATTACTATATCTGTTAGGGGTTAATTATCCATCCGTATTGACTAATTATGCTACTAGGTGTTAGGAGAACGATGGTTTTAATCAATCCCATTTTAAGTAAGAAATATGTATGGGATTATAGTTTAGTTCTCTATGTCATGGATTAGTTTAGAGCATACTTTATCTGTAAAATGCATAGATTTTTATTCTTTTATTTGATTGAATGACGAGACGAGCAAGGCGCTCGCCTGATGGTAAGCACCACGCCTGCCCATAAACAGGAGCAATACCACATAGAACTTTGAATTACAAAGCACTATATGGCACTGAACTGCGCTCGTCACCCTGAGACATAAAAAGTTAAGTGCCATAATGCCAAGTAATTTCACTGGTTTCAATGTCCTTCAAACTGAACATAACAGCACTTATACGCTGTTGCTTGGCGACAGAAATAGACAAAGCGGTGGTACCAACGCAGCAGGCCTCTCGCATACGAGGGACCTTCCACCTTGTAAACGGCTACATCGGATAAATGTAATCAAACAAGCGAAACAACAGAAATATTTAAAACTGTTCCACAATTAGCCACCGTATAGATAAAACTAATCATGCTGATGTTATAAGAGAGATTGAGTTTAATCAATAACATTGTAACATATTTGAATAAATTATAGTAGGGTACTCGATGTCCTAAATTAGTTTGTTATCTGTACACATTACATTTTATCCGGAACACATACAGTTCTATCAGATAAATGTAGCCAAGTGAGTTAGGCATCGCAAATGTTTTAGGACTTTGACGAAACACTGCCATTTTTGCTTTATGTCCTAATCATTCCGGTGCCCAATTTAGATTTTTATTATATACGAAATTAACGCATTTTGTTTTGTCAAAAGCGTTGTAAACATTTTCATAATGGGTGTAAAACAAAATTACCACGCCTTAATTTTACGGCTTTAACCTTGTATATCACGCGTGATGTCATTATTTATTATTTGAATGGGCAGCAAGGACTTTCTACGTCCCGCCGCCGACGACATAACTGACTCACCGCCGACAGCTTTCATTCATTTTCTTGATTTGATAAAAAGTTACAAATGTTTGCCAAGACTATTATTAACATGTCTGCCAAAAATTGTATTACCAAGAAGAGAAAAAGTTGTGTTCATTTATGATGTTGTCTAGACAGGCGGACGAGACTCAGACAAAAGTGTCGTCAATAGATCATAAATGAGTACTTACATTTTGACGAAACTTTTGGCGCGTTTATCCACCATGAGAGCAATTCCTCGGTTGTGCATTAAACTTGTTTCATTTATTAACACAAGTACACGTAACTAAAATGATTTGTACGCGTTCACATCATCGTATATTTGTATATCTTTGAAATGAATTAAACACTAGCTGTACCCTGCGCGCGTTGCTACGCCACCAAACAAAATAAATTGGAAGGAAAGACATTTCACAAATATATGAAACTATCTTTTGCTAGCGGCTCCGCCCGCGTGATCTGCTTTTTCCGGGATAAAAAGTAGCCTATCACCCAAGTCAGCTCATACCCTGTCTGTATACCAAATTTCATCAAAATCCGTTCAGTAGTTTCAGCGTGATTGACGGACAAACATCCAAACAAACAAACTTTCACATTTATAATATTAGTGTGATTCATTGGAATGACAGTGGCCCCATCTGTCGAAAATTGGTTGTACCAACTCAGAAATCTTCGTGGGCTCATGCACGACAACTTTGCTAAAGATCATCACATGATCAAATGCATAGTTTAAGATTCTATAAAGGACTCTTGACTTCTTGACATTTAATTTGTACACCAAAATATATATAATCAAGTTTTTATATTTAATTTCTATCGTTAGATTATCTACTTACCCTTTTATTAATACTTTAAATCAAACAAAATGTTGGATAACTTTTCACTTATCTATACTATTTAATAGAAATGTGCGCTATGGTTATTATTACACACTACTATAACTAAATTAAAAAAATGTAGAAAATTCGCAACAGTGATTACAACCAAGAACTTGATGAATATAAGTCTTTTTTAATCGTTTGGAATTTCATTTTGGTGACAAATAAAATTATATGATACGTTTTATTATGGCTTCATTATTATTTTGTAGGCTTTATGTACAGTATCTACTGTTTACTTTAAAATAATAATCAATATTCAATATATATTTTTTATTTATATTATATTTATTATATTGTTCTTTTATTAGTGATCAATAATAATTAATTACGGCTCATAAGAAGTGATTTGTTTTGTTTTAAAAGCCACTGTGAGCCGGTACCTACAGAATTTGCAATTCAATAGGTTTAAATCGCACAGTTTCCGTTGCGTATGTCGTATTGAAGGTGATTGTCGATAAGGGTGTTACTTACATTGTTCATATCTTCAAGCAGTTGGTACGCGGTTGAGCTCGGAACTAATTAAAAATATTAGTTAGATAATGAGGAATAAGCTGCAAACCGTCGCACCATTTTGATGAATCTGTGCGGGTGTGTGTGGTCGTTAGGATTAACTAAAGTTATTAGAGTCAACTAAAATTAAGAGATGGTAAAGTTAGTTTTTGAAAACAGGTTTTTTTTTATCCTGGCTCGGCAAAATGACTACGCCACACCTGATGGTAAGTGGAGCGCAATCCAGGAATAGTATCGACCAAAGACAAACAGTGTGTCTATCGTTGGTCGGCACGATCATGCCGGCCTGCCTAACTGCTTCTTCACACTCAATTATTTGTATTAGATATTGAGCAGTTCCCGGAGTGCAAGTGAGAGCATAAGTTCTCACATAATATACATAAGAAATTATGTACCTATATAATCTGCTGGGGTCGCTGTACGGATCTGCATAGACATTTTCATGAGGGAAATTGAAAACCTTGAAAAATAAGGGCACCGTACTTGTGTAATCATGGACCACACGAAAACGAGTGGTAGAGCCACGCTGTAGACAGTTTCGTCTACAGCATGAATGGGCCGGCTCGACCGGGTTGTTACCACTGTCTCACAGAAAACCGACGTAAAGTAGCGGCTTGCTGCTGCGTTTCGTACGGTGACTGAGATATCCGGAGGCCCTAATCCCTCCTTCCCAATTCCTTAATTATCCCTTCCCTTTAAGGTCGGCAACGCGCCTATGATTCTCCTAGTATTGTGGGCGTATATGGGTGGTGGAGATCGCTTACCATCAGGTGACCCACTTGCTCGTTTGCCGGTCTATGCAATAAAAAAAAAAACAACGCGAAACAACGTCTGTTCGTCACTACCCACTTGTCACTCAGCCGATAAAACTCTTTGATTGATCGTGACGTGCTTTATCAATTTTACGTTTAGCTATATGAGATTATCGACAATATTATGGCAGATATGAACTTTGATGTTTACTATTTTCGCTATAAAAATTTCAGTTATTCTGCATGGTACATCGTATATATTTTTAAATGTCTTTGGTAAAGGTAAATAAAAAAGTTATAGCGAATTTGCCTTTAAGGTATTTGGGAATACATGTTTCAATGTAATTGCTTCATGAATCAAAATTGTTCCGTTTGGCGAGCATTAGTATTTTTTATCGGAACATTTCCGACAATTCATGGTGCGACCGATATAGAAAAATATTTCTAAATTGCCAGTAAATTGTATTACAAAAAAATATTTTAATAAGTTGTATTCACGCTTCTAATAAAAACGAGAAAGATATACGATAAAATACATAAAAGATTAGTCAAACGCACATTTCGGACACGTTATAACGACATAAGGAAGTACGGTCGATGAAGTTGTCGTATTAAGATAAAAACCATTTAAGATAAAACACAATGAAGTCGACTATATTCTTTATAACAAAAAAGATATATCAAAACTACATATTGCGCATTGTTATTTTTAACTCGATGATCGAACCTTATCGATTGATCTTTTAACCTGTAAACGGCTTTTTATAAAATGCTTTTTATTTATCACAAATAGGTATCCCAAATTTGTTATTACACTGGCCTTTTGTAAGTCTAGCTTATCTAATTGCTTGTATATTTTTGTTAGTTGATATGTACATACTCTGGCTTGTTTTAATTTCAATGAATTATTGCAATAAACGCAAAGATTAAGTGAAAATGCGTTTTATTATATTTCTTTATTGATCAATCTTCTTCCACCTGCTCTTATTCTACTCGCAGTGGGGTCGGCATAACCTGCTTTTTAATACATGTTACCTATTTGGCTTGTAGTTTTTACGAGCGGCCTAATGTCAACCCCTCTAGGGAGAAAGCGTAGCCAGATCCGAAACAAATATTTGGGGATCAAACATTTATCTCGGTGCGGGAAACCAACCCGCGGCCTCCCGCTTTACAGGCTACTTGCCCATTGCGCCGCGGACTCTGACACTTCTTTATTGAATTCACTTCAACTTATAATAAACAGTAATTAATTATAATCGAATCTCAGATGACCTAAGTTCTAGCTACTTGTCTGTTAATTTCATTTACGGTTTAAGTAAGAATTTAATGTGTTTTCCTTTCTAGCGACTTCAAAAAGTGGAGGATTGAATTAATTCATCTGTATTTTTAATCAAGTTAACAAGAGGTATTTGAACCATAAGTATGTAGTTATATACGCACGCACGCCTGTAATCCGAAGGGGTAGGCAGAGGTGTAACCAGTGCACACACAATTCGCCGAGCGTATTTCTGTCTCGTGATGGGATAGGGGACGAGCCTACGCCTCTGCATAGGCCCTCTGGCCGAATCTACATTTGATGTTTGGTTTTAAGCCTTTTTTTATTCGTTAGGGTTTAATCCAAGGGTGGATCCATATATTTGGTTAATATCTGATGGGTATGAAGAACAATAAGCAATTCGTTAACAGTAAACAGCAAATAAACCGCGATTCGAATTATAATTTTAATATTTCCATTTTCGAAAACTTATACGACATAATAGCCTAAGATCCGGCAGTAGAATCTCTACGTTCATGACGTAGATGCTCAAGCACAAATTTCTACATTAATTTTCGAATAGGACAATACATTGATCATAGGGTGACAGTCAAAAAGTGCCCGCATATATTTTTAATAAAAAAAAATATAATTAAATTTTGGGAAAAAATTTCGTTCATGGTGTAGTTAAATAAAACATTGTTCCTATTACACAGCTATGTATGTAGAGAATTCAAAAAACCATGGGTGCCGTTGCCTACTCGGCCGCAACTACTTGGCAGCCAGGTGTAAACAAGTAATACTTTTTTGTACGGCTACCATGGTTTTTTGAATTCTCTACATACATAGCTGTGTAATAGAAACAATGTTTTATTTAACTACACCATGAACGAAATTGTTTCCCAAAATTTAATTATATTTTTTTTGACGTGATAACGTCTTATAATTCGATAGAGCCGGCTGCACGCACGAAAAAACATGACTCATGCGTCGTTACCTCGCTAGATGTCACGTTCCATTTAAGGCTTGAAGTGCAAGCGAGAGCGCGGAACGAGCGACAAAGAAGCACAATCGGCCTTTGCGTTCGGCAGCGTTCGAGATTTAAAAAAATTAAAACATAAATATTAAATCTTCCACATATCACAACAACGTGTCTGAAATGACAGGTTAGACCAGCCATCCGTCAAAGGGAACATTTTCTCCTATATCAAACACATTGAGGCGGGCTTTTTAAAACTAGATTTACGAAAAGGACATTGTTCGTCGTCCATACATAGTTGGCCTAAGAACCAAAAGGTAGGTGAATTTACTTTTTGGGTTTTAGATAATGTATATATTTGATTGAAACTATATTAAAACTACGGACACTTGAGAATTCCGAAAAATGAATAAAATACTTTCGGATTTTGAGGTTATAATTAGGCCAATAAATACTATCAAATACTAAACAAATGAAATTAAAATTTTCTTTTGAAAAATGCTACCATTCCATCAGTATTTTCTTAAGACGTTATCACGTTCAACTATCGTCAGTAAACCGACTTTACAGACAACCGATTTTTTTTTATTAAAAATATATGCGGGCACTTTTTGACTGGCACCCTATGATCAATGTATTGTCCTATTCGAAAATGAATGTAGAAATTTGAGCTTGAGCATCTACGTCATGAACGTAGAGATTCTACTGCCGGATCTCGTGCTATAATGTCTAATGGTGCAGAGATGGAGCGGATATGTCGTTTAATTATACCTAATAGATATGAGACTTACGTGGTATATACATTAATGTACCTACGAATGATATTGACGCCTCATATTCTACTGCCGGATCTCGTGCTATAATGTCTAATGGTGCAGAGATGGAGCGGATATGTCGTTTAATTATACCTAATAGATATGAGACTTACGTCGTATATACATTAATGTACCTACGAATGATATTGACGCCTCATATTCTACTGCCGGATCTCGTGCTATAATGTCTAATGGTGCAGAGATGGAGCGGATATGTCGTTTAATTATACCTAATAGATATGAGACTTACGTCGTATATACATTAATGTACCTACGAATGATATTGACGCCTCATTGGATAGCGCTACTCGTTAGTGAACGTCATTGCTTTATTATTGACAAAACGAAGAGTCTGACCCTGATTAATAATGTTAAAGATTAATATGTATTAAGTATAAGCGGAAAATAAGCGTCTTTTGTTTTATTTTTTATTATCGTGAATGATGAATCGTTCCGCTGACGGTAAACGTCACGCCTCACCATAATCAGAAGCAACACTACACATAACCTTGAGCTACAGTTTGGCATAAATAGTTAAAGCATACCGAAAGAGACGTGTTCGTAAAATGACATAATTTCTTCATTGAAACTTTTGATAAAAGAAACTTGGATTTTAAAATATGACGTACTTAATTGCTAAAATAAATTGAACATTTTACATTACGTTCTTATTTTTTAAATGTTACCTGTGTGTGGTACTTCTCTCCTTTGCGAGCAGTGTGTAAGCACCGTTGTGTTCCGGTTTGAAAAAACAAATGAAACCAGTGGATTTGTTGGATATTATGAGACTTAACATCTTATATCTTGGATTGACAAGCGCAGTGCCGTGCCTCGTGATATTTTGTGATTCAAATGTTGATTGCCGTTCCTACTGTGTACACACATGGCGCTTACCAGCAGTCGAGCATCGTGCCCGTCTCGGCATTCAGATTAATAAAAAAATACGCACATTTAGTTCTACATGGACTATAATAATTTACCATTCAAAACAGTTTTGTCGCACAGTTTCGATGGGAGATCTAGAATTTATGTAAATAGCTCGCTAGATAAGCATCAGTGTATATTGTGGCCGTTTAAACTATGCGAATTATTGGTACACTCTTATTTGTGGAATGTTTATGATGCGCATTTATACGCAAATATTATATAATGTTTGCAAACGCGGTAGCCGGATCGTGTGCGGAATGTGAATGTGCCCTACACAGCTTCATTGCGTTTCATTGTAACAACTCACGTTATGATTTTGTCGCGTCTTTCCAGGCTTTTAATGTCACTCAAGACATTTTTTTACTGAGGATAATTCTAACTTAAATAAATGGAGGGCTTTTAAATGTTGTCATAGTTTAAAACTTCAGAAACTGAATCATGGTGCATTTGTTGGTTTTCGTTGAGTAGTTTCGCATTTTTTTTTTATAAATACACCCAACAGTCACATACATAGTCCTGACCCCACAGTAAGATACGAGTCTGTCGTGTGTATCAGGAACTACGAGAGACTTTCGGTCTCACAACACCCAGACCCAATATTTGTGAATCACACAAACATTTGTCTCGGTGCGGGGATCGGGGATCTTCCCTCGTAGGCAGTCATCAGATCTTATCTGATTATCTTCAAAGAAAACACCAGTGAAATCAAAAATATTAGTCGGCACATACTTGGACGAATCGCGGAACATAAAAATACAGACGAATATTAACTCCTTTTAGAAGTTGGTTGAAACTATAAGCTAGAAAACTGATTACAAATTAGAGGGTCATGCATTACACATATCTTTAAATTATTTATTTCATTTTACAAAATCATGTTTAACCGCAACGATAATTGAAATTTGAAATATGATGCGTGTGAATTAGTGATTATACCTAAATAACAAAATTCCTTTGAAATACTGCAGGTTTCATTTGGAAGTTTTACTGGCTACGCATGCATCATGCATGCGGTTTTAAAACGGTTCTAACTTCAAAGTATTATTTTGCATAATATTTGATGCTACGGCCGAATAAAATAAGGAGTTTATTTTTATAATGCTTGCACATATACTGAATATGTTAATCTTTTATGAAATTTCATCCTACACATATATAATCAAATTGGGCACATAGTTATAACAACATATTACTGCGCCAATCAATTATTATGTTTTTGAATCATGTGTTATTGTGCGCAAAATTCAAAATAGAAATAGGTACAATAAACATAGTTGTTGTTTCGGTAACTAATTTTGGGATGTAGAGACAAGGTAGTACAAGTTTTGATTTATTCATTGTAGCACTTATTAAATATACGCACAGTTCCGTGATCAAAACGTTATTACTACGAAAATATATAATTCTATTTATACATATTGTTGTGAAATGTTCGAGCCGCGCATGTCCGTGGCGCGGAGTGTATTAGGACACTTATATCCAATTCACTCGCCAGTTCATCGGCCTGCTTGGGCTGCCCGTAACAAATAATACACTCAGTGATGTCACATAATGTACATTGCATCCAAATTGCAAGTACCGGGTTGTGCTACAAATACAACAAATTCTACTTTGTTGTTATGTTACAAACAACAAAGTGTAGTTGTTTAAAATAATTCCTTCAGAAAATATGGTATTGTTTCAAGGAAGCCATTTTAACTTCAGTGCATTTGTGAAATTGCGCTTATATAAACTTTTATTTATTCAACATAAACTTCTATTTATTAAAAAAAAATTGATAATAAACTAATATTAGATAGAACCTTCATAAATTATTCAGCGGAATTCAAATCGGTCGTTTAAAGTACGTCATTGCAGTGTTTGTTTTCAAAATAAACACAGTAATTACAACGGGCATGGTGCTTGACCGTTCGCCTGTTCTCAACAAATATTAGCTCACTTAATTAACGCCCAACCAACACAGTTCCACGAAATTAATTGGGGTCAAAGAATTTGAGTGCATACATCTCAATTAACTGGAGGATACACGGGAGTCAACGCCACATCGTACGATACGATTAGGCACGGAGTCTAATCCCCACTCACACACGTGACACGCTACGCTAAACACTCATAAAGAGTTACGTGTCCTTATCCTCATAGCCATGGAAATCATTTGACTCGTATGGAATCCTTAACGCCTTCTGCTTGTTTGTTCAGACAATAGACATTAATTTTGAAAGGCGCTAAAGGAATGTCGGTCACGCAACCTTCCCCAGGTAGAATTTTTGGCACCTTTATGATCAGGTCCTGTCGTGTCATAAGCCGCCCACGGCTCCTCAATAAGCCGGTAGTCAACAAAGGCGTCGGGTCGACTAATAATGGCTGTCGGATTATACGGAACGGGTGACGGGCGGGTCGTCGGCCTGAGGTGCCCTCGCGTGCTACAATTGCACACAATACGCCCCCGCGCGACCCGACAAACCAAAAAGTTAGAAAAGTACGGTACGGGGTGGCGAGATACCATCTCGGCGCCCGCACCATGCCGCGCCACGCCGAGTCGCGCCGCCTAATGCAATCGGTTCGCGACGCGGCCTCAACACTGTGCTCCGCGGTGCTCACACCTCATTTCGATCCTTAAATTCGAGCACTTTGTAACTGTTCAGCTCAGCAACACAACCGGTGTTCCGAGATGCCACTGTCCGAATTTAATTAGAATTTCACTCTTAAGATCAGGTGAAATATAGCCCAGCTTAGAGAATTTAAAGTGGCCAGCCTTGAGTACGGAGAAACGATAAATGTGGCTCCAAAAGTTGAGCGATTCGATTTATTTTATGGACGTGTTCGGGGTCGAACGAGCGGATCGTGGATACCGCTCAGCTTATCTTTATCGATAATAAAAGTTTTCGATAATGCGCGGTGTCGCCGGTCGCCCGCGTCGGTCAGCGCTTGCGGGTGTGCCGTTCGAGTTACGGAGCTCCTCCCACGTACGGGTGTCGGCTCTCGTTATGAACTTGAATTAAATGAATGACGCAGTTGTATGAATGGCGCGGGAATGAATGTGAGTCGGAAGTGCAAGTCGCGCTTCGGCACGCTAGCCCATTGCGACGGCGCACGTGCATCCGCCTGCACTCTTGCCGTCGCCGCCACGCCGCGCCACGCGCAGCCGCTAGCTGCGTCTCTCTTCTAGTGTTCTATACGATTTATCGTACACTCTTTGTTTGGGGCTCCCACCCATGTGGTAGTTGATAGACCGTTTGTTCTAGCAGTTTTCATGAACTATCATTATTAAACAATATTAGACTGGTACGAAATATACTTTTTCCTAATTATTTCGCTGGGTCTTTTTAACTAGGTCGTCTTGGATCCGGTGTTAGTTTTAAAAATCAAGGCCCAATCCCTGTCTACCCCCCTTAAAAATTAATTACAATATTGGAATTTCCTATAATAAAAATATTGTAAAACATATAACAATAAAGTATAAGTATTTTAGTATAATTTCCTAATTTATTTGTTGATGATGCAATGTTTATAATCTATACATAATTTGATATGATTTCTGATTCTTAGCTTTCTTTTATATTACTACTATCTTGTCATAAGCACTACTTTAATTGCCTACGTGGTTAAGCCATTTAATTCTTTAATTCCAATAGAAATAGGTTCTAGGTGTTTTTTTTAAAGCGAGGTGGCAGCAAAGAAGTAGTCAGCTTGCAGTTGCATTTCGCAACGTCGCAGTAGATATGTAGGCATATAAAAAAATAAATACAGAATACTTGTATTTGTCTATGTGTTCATGAATAGCTTAATAATACTAAGTATTTGAAGTGTTATTGTTAATTGAGGGTTTCCGTATGAAGCTCACTCTTCATTAATACCGAACGCCAATGACACAAAGATATTACATTTCATCAGTCTCACGATAAGAGCACTTGTTTTTACTTACTTACTTGATACAAATCACAAATACCAAAACACAAATAACTTACTTTGCATTAATTTGCATGCGTTTGTATCGTAAACATCAGAATTCTCGGCACAATATTTTAATTATTCAGACTGAGGGAGCAAATAAGGACGTCCTGAGTAGTGGAGTTAAACTAATTAACTTTATTTTGATGTGCAAGATAATTGCTATTTACTGTAAACTGATATATAATTATATAGATAGATAGGGATTTATTGTACACCATGTAAAATTATTTATTAAAAGAAGTGATCTCTACCGGACACCTTTTCGTTTGAGAACATTTCAGAAAATTTGCAGTAGATAGAGGTTTAAGGACACAGTAATAAAATAAGAAGATTTTTCCTAAAAAAAAATAATCAAATATTATCCTCCCTCTCACGAATATATTACTAAGAAGCATTTATTGCTATTGATGGTAACTATATAAGTGGTTAAAAAGCTTTGTCATCTCTTTGTTTACTGGCTATAAGGGCATAAAATTAGCATTTAATTAATTTATTTATAAATGACGTTTGGTACTGTTTCTTAAGGGTACATAATATGACATTAGTGTTTCTTCATTTCTATTTGACCGATAGGGATCCGTATCGTCTGTAGATGGTTACGGATAATACATAGACTAGTTGCTCGCGACTGGAATTTGTGTCCAATATGGGATAAGACCAGTCATCATGATCCTGACAATTATTATCGGAGTCGTATCTAATAAATTGCGCCGCTAAATAGTTACCACAATAATACTTAACATTTCCCTCGTTTCCAATTATTCACATCATTGTTGACTAACATAACAAACAAATCGACAGAATGCAAATAAAAACTTGTGATGTTTGTCTTGGCGTACCTACCTGTAATATGTTAGCTGTTTAGCGGCAGATGATAATCTTCATGTTCATAATATATATTTAGCGTTTCAGTGTAAAATCGAATAAGCAGCAGTTCTGTCTTGATACTATGGTTATACCAGGCACTGGCCCAGGGTATGTGGTTTCATGGAGGCCGCGAAATGCCAAAACTCCCTAACTCCTGTCATTTTTTATTTTAATCATTAATACGATTCGCTGACTACTATTTGCCAGTAGCTGCGGAAATTACATAACATCGATAAAGATTTTAAAAAGTAAAATAAAAGATATTTAAATTTTAATTAAAGATGGGCCGAGTACAAATTTTACCGAGTAACCGAATACCGAGTATTACTCGGTTTAACGATAGCCAAACCGAGTACTCGGCCGAATTAGTCGGTTCGATGCAAACGCAGCTTTGGGCGCGAAAACAGATTTGTACATGTTCATGCGCGAACCAAAGAGCGGCACTCTCAGCCAGGCTACGTCAGTTGCAAATTTGGAATTTCGGCCACAAATCGACTTGGGCTCGGAATCAATTGTTTCAAAGTGGCGTTGAACGTAATGCTTCCACAACATCAATGTTAAATCATATTAAAATTAAACACAAAGAAGAATCAAATGATTTACAAAACGAATCAATATTGGAGAATCATTTCTCGATTTATAAATGTTTTTTTATTTTTTTTTGCATTGTTATAAATGAGTAGGTACTCGTTATTTCAACCGAGCTATTCGGCCGAGTACGAGTACTAAAAAAATCCCGAGTACACCGAGTACCGAGTATAAAACGAGTACTCGGCGCATCTCTAATTTTAATCAATATTATTATCCTTTTAGTTTTTTGAATAAGTTTGTTTATGTTAAAGAGTTTTTATTTTACTATTTCTAGTAAAATAATCTTCAAAATGATAAATTAGCAATTTATTAGTTTTATTCTTTCATTTCTTTTATTTCACACTTTGGGTAGAGTTATTTTCGACAATTCTATAGACCTCCATGATGCGTATAAAATATGAAAAAAATGAATGTATTTTTGAATTTGAATAAACGTATCGTAAAACATGTAGGTAATTAATGTATGGTTAATGGATATGGATATTTAGTGCCTTAGGACTCACGAAAGACTACTCAACAGTTTACCGCTCGGTATTAAATTGTTATGTTTACTAGCACATAATAATATGCATATTTAGGTATGTGCTCACAGCGTAGTTCTGTGAAACGTAATTTACAAATAATAAAACTTAAGTTAAGGTCAGTAGTTTATCTAAACGTAAGTTCATTTATATCAAGTCGGTTTCTTTTGAATATAATGAGATATCTTGCTTTTTTAAATAGCGATTATACCTTACTAGCTATCCCTCGCGGGTTCACCGCAGGCGTGTTACTGACCTGCCCCCATGGGTCATAGCGTATAAACCTTCCCGATAAATTCTTTAAATGATAGTGAAAACAAATCCGTTGCATAGTTAAGGAGAAATAAATGAACAAACACGCAGATAGCGACTTTATTTTATGCTATGTATTCATATTGACTATATTGTGTAGTTTGACGACAAATTGTTTTTTTTTTTAATTTAGCGCTATAGAGATTAGTGGTGCTGGTTATTTAAAAAAAATGTATAACGTTAGATGCTAGGGATGGGAGAGTATAGAGATAATAATAAATAATAGTTTAAAAAAAACTAAAAAACACGCTTTTATAGAAAGTCTAACTAAAAAATTGAAAATAAATTTGAAGAAAACAATGTATTTTATTATTGTAAAAAAAGCGTGCGGTGCATGGTGTCAATAGTAATCAATATTACATTGACACATATGAGTAGAAGGATTATCATTTAGATAGTATCTTAAAAAGCACCCCACGCTTTTTTTACAATAATAAAATACATTGTTTTCTTCAAATTTATTTTCAATTTTTTAGTTAGACTTTCTATAAAAGCGTGTTTTTTAGTTTTTTTTAAACTATTATTTATTTTTCATTTTTCAGTTAAAATATAAATATATTGTAGCAGAGAGTATAATTTTAATTTTAAACCCGAACATCAAAAAAGCGCCATCTATTGACACTATTAGATACTACGATATTCCCTATAATTAACGAAGATCCAGAGAGTACAATTTTAATTCCTAACCCGAATATCAATAATTAATTAAATTAAATTATTATTTTATTATTTTTATTATTAAATTATTATTTTTTTTTATCAAATTATTGTATTGTCATCGGTCCTCGATAAATCTACAAAGTTTGAACGAAATCGGGCCGTTTAAAGTGGGTCAAAATCGCGCCCAAAGGAGTCGGTTACAAACATACAAACATACAGGTGAAGTTAATAAAAAGCGTGTAACAATAGTTTATTTTTATCCTGGCACCACAAATACCGACCCGATGTTAAGTACAGTGCATTCCAAATATAATGTTGATAGTCAAGAGATATTGCGTCCCGTGACAAAATTAAACCAACTTGAAGTTACTGGTCGCTGGCTGATTCCCATATCACCTCACCTGAACGAGCCACGTGGCGTTTTTTTTTCAATGTGTGCGGTGGTAGCTATCCAATTGGGTACAAAATGATTAGGTCTCACCCGTAATTATAGTATGGTACCTATAACTAAATTTATTCCTTAGCATAGCAGCAACAATGTGGTCATTGACAAGATAAGACCTAGTTTACTTCCTACCAGTCCTACTTATTATAAATGTGAAAGCTTGGATGTTTGTAAATTTGAATTTGTTTGATGATCAGTTCATGGGTGAGAGGGTTTTGGTGAAATTTTGTATACAGGTATATCTTGACGCGTTGATTAGGGCAGAGTGGTAGAGCCACGTTGTAGACAGAACTGTCTACAGCATGAATGGGCTGGCTCGACCGGGTTACCACTGTCTCACAGAAAACCGACGTAAAGTAGCGGCTTGCTGCTGCGTTTCGTACGGTGAGTGAGATATCCGGAAGCCCAAAACCCTTCCCTTCCCAATCCCTAATTATCCTTTTCCTTTAAGGTCGGCAACGCGTCCATGATTCTTCTGGTGGTGGGCGTACATGGGCGGTGGAGATCACTTACCATCAGGTGACCCACTTGCTCGTTTGCCGGCCTATGTTATAAAAAAAAAGGGCATGAGCTACTATTTATACCGGAAAAACACATTCCCGGTGAATCCGCGATCAAGAGCTAGTAATCCTTAAAAGTCGCTATATCATGTATAGCCTCATCAACAATACATTGAAGAATTACATTAAATCAGATACATTAAATTAAAATTACCACCGGATCCAAGGCGTTCTATCCTGTGAAAACCCAGCAAAACAAACTCAGTGTTCTTTACATATTCCAAAATACTTGGTATCTGAACTCCGTGCATTCCAAAGTGATAGTCGAAGTTGCGAGAAGATAGTTAGTATGCGGCACCAGTAATGTACCAGCATTTCCCATTTATTCTCATTGCCGCCCGAGTATCGGTGTGATTTTCATGTACTGCCGGCGTGAAACTACTGATGTTTAGTATCCAATGACGTACATGCTCCATAAGTAAATGAATTTATCCGACCGCCATACAAAGTAGCATGCACTTTGCATGTGTATATTTACAGCTGTAATGGCATTTGTTTCGTCGTAGAATATTTATGTATTTTATTAGAACTATTTGAAATTTTTCATTACTATAATTGAAGGAAACATTGTTCGTTCAATTGATCTTGCTTATAATCGTATCTAATTGAAATAACGATGGAGAACAATGCCGTCTCGCTGTCTGCGGTTTATTTTCAAGGCGTTTTTCAAGTTCTAGTATTACTCCACCTTTTGATCGGAGATTCCACTACGTAACAATACGAACGGCGTAAATAGTAGAATAAGTGATAGAGATGTAGATGTATGTAGATATGTATACGAATCACGATGACGTCAGTTTTGTCTATAGCTTGAATGGGCCAGCTCGACCGGGTTGTTACCACTGTCTCAAAGAAAATCTCCGTAAAGTAGCAGCTTGCTGTGGCGTTCAGTATGGTGAGTGACATATCCGGATGCCCAAATCCATCCCACCTTTCTTAATTATTCCTTTCCTTTAAGGTCGGCATCGTATCCTTAGTTCCTCAGGTACTGCTGATGTTCATGTGCGATGGAGATCACATACCATTATCACCATTTGCTAGTTTACCGGCCTCTCCTATATAAAAAAATAATTAATTCATTCGTTTCCCGGCAAACGTTGTTAAATGTATTTTTACGTGTTGAAGTAAGCAGTGGAACAATAAAATGCTCTCTTTAGCGCGTGTAGAGTACTGTCAATTGTGTTTAATTAAAATACTTACAAACAACGAATGAAAAGTTCACCAGTTGGGTTACATATCACATTGGAGTTCTTTTTTAATGTTTCAACCAAATATCTAAATACGTACATAATTGCAGTAATTTTGCATTGTGAGGATAAACGTATATTATGTCCTTCGCGCCATCCAGGTTTGTGGTGAGCAATAAAAAATTTAAACATCTCGTACATTCGAGATATGCGATAGAGTTATAATGACGGTACGTCGACCTCTTATACAACTGGGGAGCATTAAATACAACCTCGTGCGGGTATCTGATAGATGTTTTCCTGCAATAAACCATTGTTTCACCGCGTTACTTGTGTTCGGTGTTCCAGAAAGAATACCATGTGGATATGCTTTATGGGTACTGAAAAGCGTCAAGCGTGAAACAGCGGTTGTTTTCAATGTATCTTGCATGTTATGACGACAGGAAACCACTAATAGATAAAATATAAGTATGTATCTCTCAACGATGAGTATATTTCAGATATTATTTATTTGCTTTGGCGTCCGAACACATTTGCTTTAGATGCGTATAAAAGTTTTCACTTTTATTTTCAATATTAGCTAGAATCGTAAATTGCAAGGTTTTTAGATAGTCTCTCCTCAGAGGGGGTGACATCAGGGAGGTAGCCGGTCGTAAATACTACAAGTCAAATTTTCCTGTAACGTGTGTTAAAAACATGTTGCGCCGACCCTACTGCGAGTGGGATAAGTAATGATGTTATGTTACTAATAGAACTCTTTGGGGATAAGGTAATATGGAAGAAGTGAAGTTTTATTTTCTTCTTGTATCAGTTCTTCCGTAGTAAAATACGTGCATGCGAGAGATGATAGTGGAATTCTAGTTAATCAAGAGAAATAGTTTATTGCGTTCCAACCCGATTCGCTCCGTCAAAGATGTGCGACAGTTTGTGTTCATAAATTTAAAATATGTGGTCGTATAGTAACAAATCACGAGAATTTTTACGATGTAATCGTATGAAATGTAACATTGGCAGTCATAAAATGAAGACAGCACTAGGATGTTGACTCGTTGAGTCAAAATTACGGACTGATTATTCTAAATAGGGGGCAGTTGGTCCGGTTATACAGTTGCACTCCTTAGATGGCCACAGGCGACGCCCGTTTCTCTTGTGCCTCCACGCCACCCTGCGCTCCTTACAGACTTGACTGCAATGTGTGCTCGGTACACGCGGTTGTTTATTTAATGTTATTAAGTAAATCATCTATTATTAGCGATGCTGTGACTAAAGCTATCAAAATAAATCATAAAAATATGTTCGTGTCTGAGTCTACATCCCGTAAATAGTAATGTTAGCACACGTAAATACATAAAAATGTTTATAAAAACCGAAGAATCGCTACTGAGCACGATCCTAAAACCCTCGCAGACCGCACACTGTCAAAATATTGTCAAAGTGAATTCCGCGCGTCCAATATATTAAAATGATTTTCCACTTGGCAATAATCCTAGCGATTTATTTAAATCTCAGTAGATATTAAACGCATACCGCATATATCTAGAGGGGGCGTCATTCTCATTCGGAGCTAGGTTGTTGAACCTCCTTATATTCAAAGTTACCAACACCGCAAATTTTCGAAGTTTGACACTTTCAGTTTTAGGTAATTATCTGTCATAGCCGGCGGCGAAGTGTCTCATTGCCATCGCGATATATTTAGTGGGGATTGCGCGTCACGCGACATTTGCGGATGCGTCTGTCGACGCGACGCGGCCGACGGCGCGGCGCGGCGGCGCGCGGCTTGTGCGCAGAGTCGCTGTGTCGCTGTGTTCGCTACTCGCTATTCGCCACTCTCGGTACACGGACGGTTCTCAAAATTTGCCCCTTGTCTAACTAATAATTTTGATAATGATTTCTTATGTTCACGCGAATGTTACACATTGAAATAAAACGAATTTAAACGGATTTTATCGTGGTTTTTTATTTAATTTCCACTCCACCCCGTGACCACGAATGCTAAAAATCTTTCTAAACGTCGGGACCAAAATTAAATAAAAAACCGCGAAAAAATCCGTTTAAATTAGTTTTATTTCAATATTAATTTTGAGCAAACTAATCTGACAAATAGCATGGTCGGAAAGTAGGTATCGCTTTAGTGATACTTTGTCCTGGTCATCACGATATTAAAAATTGTTACTCTTAGCGGAACAATCTTCATGTACATTTGGAACACATAAAATACTGTAAGAAAACATTTGAAGGAAAATGGAGAACTTCTCAATAGATAATAGCAAACGTGCTGCGGTCCGGACTAAAATTTATAAAGTAGTAGGTAGGTCCCTCATATGCATGAAGCCACCTAGGTGTCAGTGCCGCTTGGTTTATTTCTGCTGCCAAGTAGTAGTGTGTAAGCACTGTTATATTTCGGTTTGAAGGAAATTGAAGTCAGTGAAATTACTGGGCATTGTGAGACTGTTTTTGGTTGACGATTCAGGAGCGTAATCCATTGCCATACATGTCTTTATAGTTTAAAATTATGTTTGGTATTGCTTTTGTTTATTATGGGCAGACATGGCGCTTACCATCATGTGAGCAATACGGTCGTTTTGTCATTAATGTAAATAAGAAAAATAAAAATGGAACCGACCTAAAAACTAAAAGGCAAAAAATTAAATTAGCTCCTAATCTAATCTAAAATATTTTTTTGTCAATCAATAACGAATAAAACTGCAATAGTGCTACTGACTTAAAATCACTGAGATTAGATTAGAATAAAAGCATTAAATATTAAGAATTATATTTTTTGCTTTTCGGTTTATTTTTTGTTAAAATGTTTTTTAAAAGACGTTTCTAGGTCACGTGTGGCTTTTAAAGTTGCGACATTTTTATATTAACAAAACGAAAATATATTTTAATGTACGAACCTTGGATTACGAAGTTATGCTTTAATCGCCTTACGAGTAAATCGTCTTAAAATTTAAAACTTTTTATTTTATCTTAAACAGCAAGAGACATTCTGATTACAAGGTTTGATAGTTGCGGCTCGAGCCGATTTCGCTCGCTGCGATTCGTATCTACGTAATACGCTTAGAAAACAAAACTTTATTTCAAACACTATATACTACTTTTTTACAGCTTTATTATAATTAAGTGGTTTAAGTGCTTTATGTTATTTTTGGATAGTAAATGTTCTTTCATTTATTTATGCGAAGACAATGTGGATTTATCGCGGCGCGTCGATGCGTTTTTCAGAGCCGAGGGCAAAATTTATTACCCGCCGAATTCGCACTTAGAAGATATATTGTTCGTATTTGTTTCTGCGACTAGATTGAGCAAATCAATTGATCATCATCATCATCATCAGCCACAAGACGTCCACTGCTGAACATAGGCCTCCCCCAAAGATTTCCAGACCGACCTGTTGGAAGCGGCCTGCATTCAGCGACTTCCTGCGACCTTTATCAGGTCGTCTGTCCACCTTGTAGGTGGACGTCCAACGCTGCGCTTGCCAGTACGTGGCCTCCATTCCAGAACCTATCAATTATATTGCTAAAATGAAAAAAATACTGTGAAGGGGAACGTAAGCCAAGTTTGAGAGCCGCGACACGACGACTGCAACACAGTGTGCACCGATAATTTGGCAGGGTTACACGAACGGGACGCGTATCCGGCGAGTGGCGGGCCTCATACGCTTTTCGGTGCGTACGTGGCAATTTTGACGTAATACCCGATTGATTGACGTCAATACTTTTTAAGATTCTGAACCGATCAGTGTAATTGCTGAGAGGAAAACTAAAACTTATACCATTCACGTTTATTGTGAGCCTGAGCCCATTTACCGACGATATGCCATTTCGAATTTACATAAAAAATAAGACTCTCAGTGGTACATGGTTACAAAAAAATGTTTATTTATAGTATAACCAATAAACTTTGTGCCAGCTTTTCCATCCATCCAGATGTATTGTTTCAGCATTAAACAATATTTTATATCTCTGACTTTAAATTATTGATGACTCTATGGAAGATTTTTCTGATAAAGTGATGAATGATAAAAAAATAAATATGGTTTGTGACTACGTTCTTGTAAGTGTGTTTTTAGAAACGAATAGAATTTAAAAATAAGACCGTTTTGAATATGAACGGTTTATAAAGTTATTTGTGTACATAATATATCTCAGCAGTAGGTAGCAATTAACGTTTATTAGGTGATTAATCTTTAGACTTTGCTCAGTTCTATGCAATAGTTGTGTAAGCCTGTTAACGGGCTAAACTAATTACTCGTAAACACATTGTTCTTTATTGTATTACATAAATCTAGGTTAAGCCTGTTATAAAATCTTATCACAACATAAAACTTGCTTTCATAAAGTGTATGTTACTAAACTGCACGATGCAATGTGCACTTTTAAAATGTATTTTAGCAGTATACCGATTTAAAATGGTATGAACTATATTATGATTAATTTTATTCAGAGTTGAAAGATTTTGACTGACATAAACAATCATCGCAATTTATTGTACATTCTTCGCTGAATAAAATGTACACAAATCTAACCTTCAAGAATAAAGTAGAAAGAGCGATTGATTAAAATATTGTATACAAAAACAACAATTTATACTCTTCGAATATTGTAAAAGTTTCATAAATTTGAAATTTTATATTAAAATTAAAACGACGTAATAGCTTTTACCATGTAGTTGTGCAATGTAGCTGAAGTACGTGGAATTATTTTTAAGTAACTACAGTTTTAGTCAATGTTTATATACTTACCTATGTATTAATTTTTGGGTTGAATGAATTATTGTCGTTGCGCCACCCTCTGTAACGTAATATGTTGAGATTTCGTTTGTGAGTCACATCGTAATGTGTAAAGCGGCGTGCGTGTGCTGTAGTAAAAGAGGAACAGAGTGCAGCTCCTGCCTCTTACGTCACTTGAGCGAGGGCCGAGGCACGCACACTGTACACTGCGGCCTACAGCCGCTGTCCGCAACCGTTGTTCGCGGCTCCGCGACCGCGGCAGCGCGAGCGGTGGCCCAGCTATATTTTTATTTGTCGATATCAGTGATCGGCGCCTGCTCCATTAGTCATGTGACACTATCGACACGAGATCGTTTCTCTCAGACCTCTTTAACAGCCGACGCCAACCAGACTGGATTCGCGGTCGTATGTAAATTTACACGTTTGCAGCACAGCTGATGAATGATGTACGGACACGGCGGCGATCGCGACCGCACCTCCTCACAAACAATGACTATGGAGATAAATTTAATAAAGCGTCTCTGCTAGGTGAGCGTCTGTTTAAAAAATATACGATGACTCGTCGCGAGTTTGTGTTCGAAATAAAAAATAGGTAAACATTTTTTTGGAAGGTCAGACAGTCTAATTTTGTTTATGAGCATGTAGATCTATTGATAGTAATTGGGTTTTTTATTTGTATACAATCACTCAATAAATAATACGATAGGAAAGAAGACACAATAAAACGACTACAAATTACTGAAACACATTAAACGCATGCTTATCGCTGCCACGCGCAACAATTGAATGGAGACGTCGTATAAGGAGTCATATATTTTTTATTTTATTGCCTTTAATTGCGATTGTCAAAAATATTGTTGTCATTTTAAAATGAAGTAATGTAGTGCATGGCAGCACAGGAATAGTATTCGTCGGCCGGTGAACAAGGGTCATTGAGCCCAGTTGTGAGTCACCGCATGCGACATATGTACGTAGTCTCTATCACATTAATACTTTCTTATAAGGTTGTTGCGTTTGAATAATACGCGTTATGCAACCGGCTGCAATTTGTGACCGCTAGTAATCGCTCTAAATTGTTGGGCTTTTGTTTCGCTACTTAGATATGGACTAACTTTAATTCCTTGCAATATTGTATCACATTATATTTATCTTAACTTTGTTATCAAGACTGCGTTACAAATATTAGTGAATGTGTGCAAAAAGTGAACAGTGAAATACTTTGTATGTGAGGTAAACTAATAGTTATAAATAAAAAAAGCTGCCGAAATAACTGTTATTCCTGCTTCCTTTATCCTTGTCCTTAATAACTGTAAATTTTCAATACTAAATATGGCGCTGATGATGGCACTAAGGCAAAGTGTTTTTATATTAGCCAAATAAATAATTGGTACATTTTCATAACTTCAATATAACCAAACGATTGTCTACCATATGGACGACAGCTTAAAGTCTAGAAATACCTAAATTTACAAACTTCTTACATAATTGGGTCAAATATTTGTGCTATATGTAGATGTTATTCAGTTTATCCTATCCAAACACTAAAAAAACATGTTATTTTTCATATTTAAGTTGTTTATAAACTTGAATACCAAGAATTAAATTTTAGAGTCTGCAAAAGTGTAAGGGCGTGAAGGCATGCGGATTCGCACTTGCCTTGAATCAACTGTGTCTTAATGAGCGGCTATATGACACAAAAAGTACTTTAGGATTAACGCGTGAATTATAAAGTGGCCATAAAGAACTCCTTTACGTCGCTTTACCAGTGTACATTATCTAGTAAGTACGTATGGGACATAATATTTATTAACACTCACAAGGAAAATGTGACGGTGTTGCTATAATCTGCATTGAATGTGCTTTTTTATGTTTTTTTGTGAAGTACTTTTTTATTAGCGCTGACGCTGAGCGCTGCGTGATGGTAAGCGCCACTTCTGCCCATAAACAACCACAACGGTAGACAGAATTTAGAAACGTTCGTCAACCCGAGAAATAAGTTTTAATGTATGAGATGCTCAGTAACTTCACTGGTTTCAAAGTCCTTTAAACCGAAACACAGCAGTGCTTTCAAACTATTGCTTGGCGGCAGAAGTAGATAAAGTGGTGGTACTGACCCAGTCGGTCTCCCGCATACGAGAGACCTACCACCTAGTAAAGTACTTAGGAATTACTGTTGATATTTAAATAATTACTACAATTATCGCATTATCGATCATCGTGTTTTAATCGATTTTGTTTAATATTATTTTGAAGCGCGCAGGTGCGGACCTACCGCGAACTGTCTCATGTTATCTTTAAAATTGAAGGATTTGCTGTCATGATATTGATTAACGGATTGTCTTTTATAGCGGAGTCCGGCAAAATTAAATGAGCAAGTGGGTCACCTATTGGTCCGTGATCTCTGTCACCCATGAGCCTTACCATAAGAATCTGAAAAATAATGGGGTTAGGGAGGGGCGTATATTTGGGCAAGTTGCCATTTCATATTTATTTCTTGTTTGATTGTGGTGAAATCCCGGTCTATCTAGCTCATTCATGCTGTGGATAAAAATGTATGTAGCGTGGCATCTACCACTTCTTAAGTATCTTATTAAGTCTCACGAAGCTTCAAAATTATGGATGGATAAAGGCATATAATTTGCTTTATCATAAAATATATTTCACTAGCATTTCCTTGCGGCTCCGTCGTGTGATTTGCTTTTTCCGGGATAAAAAGTAGCCTATGTTACCCAGTGATAAAGTAGCTTTCTAACGGCAAAAGAATTGTTGAAATCGGTTCAGTTGTTTTTAAGTTTATTCGTTACATACAAAAATACAAATCTTTCCTCTTTAAAATATTAGTGTAGATTGAGTACCAATATAAAAGTTATGTACAATTATGTATGAAACTAATTCCTTTATATAATCTCGGTGCACTTTTGTCTTTCAGATCGGTATAAATGACAGTGATATTCAAAATGTGTTTCATAACACTTAACAAGATGCAGTATGAGTGTAAAATTTCGTGTTGAATCCGTGAGAGCAGTCACGAGGCGCCTGGGGCCGTGAGACAAGGCGACTTTGTTTTATTTTCATTGCCTTTAGTTCTGCCGGCCGCTAATTACATGGCGGGTTGCTTTTTAACGAGCACTCATTCAGTTTAAAGGCACGCGCTCGCGAACTCAACACTAGTGTGTCGCCGCCAACCACCCGCCAGTAGCCATCACACTTAACAAATAATTTCCTATGTATAATAGCATGCGATTTTTTTTATATAATTCACAAATTATGGACAGTGCAGATACATTAAATTTTACCTTAAATTCATGCTTCGCTCGTAAAATCTTTATAGTTGTACACCTACATTACGTAGGTATTCATAATAACATGTATTGTTATAGCTATTTTGAAAAATACCGAAGCCTTTAAATCATATTTCTCAAGCCTACATCGCTGTGATAATCTTCAAATTTATGTTCAAAAGAACATAAGACTGTAAATAATGTTTTTATATTTACTATTTGCTGTAGAACTGACAGCCGTTTGGATAAACGAGTTCTAAAGTAGAGTGTAGAGAGCGCGATTAAATAAACGCAGTGTAACGCACCCCCACGTCGCGTCGGTAAATGGCGCGACAATTTCTGTCTTTGGCGTTTGATACAGATATAAATAACAGCGACGGTTCTGTATGCGGCTTAGTACTCGCCTCGACATTGCCACTAGGACGCACCGATGGTAATAGCAATGCTTATTACTGAGTCTATAGTCAGCTTTTAAACGCTAAACATTCATTTTGCGGTTAGTTTCAACAAGAAATAGATTTATTTTTATACGAAACATATGCTTCCTTTGAGTGAACCTTTCTATAGCACGAGTTAGCCACAAACAGTAACCGGGCATTTTGTGTTATACGGCGTTGGCTAACCACAAAGTGGATAACTGCTAGTGTGAAAGGCGACCTGCCTCGTATGCGTCGCTGCCTCGAACAGCTTTTATTTCATGTAACATTTCCAGTGATGTTAAATGATTAATTGACTGTAAGAATAAAATATTTAAACGATCCGGCCGATGATTCACACACCATTAATGATATATTTTGGCGAGCTCACTAACTCAACTTATGAAGAAAAATAGATACATGAGGAAAATTTGCTTACAACGTTTTATTCCACTGCACAGTATAAATTGTTTAGAAATTTGTGTGATTTTTAACGACTTAATGTATATACTCTGTAAATTTACTAGAACGTTTCACGTAAAGGCCCAGACATTTTACGAGGTATTTGTTATTAGAACATTATGTGCTGAAAACAGCGGGGCGAAGTTATTTAGCGGCTGAGAAATAGTGGCATGCTGACATAATATGTACATGGCACGCAAAACGTCGCGACAAATTAAATGGCCCCTCTCCTTAACTGTCTGCGTACTGATGTTCTGCTAAAGTTTTATACGCTCATTACAATATGACGAGTTGTCGCGTTTGACTTTGTTCACATGAGAGAAACGCGACGTACCGAAATTGAAATAGTCTATTACTCATGTACATTTATATGTGGTAGATATTAATATATTGCGAGACCAGTTGTCAAATATCAGCTGTTGTTGACGTAAGTTACGAGCTCAATGCGTGTCTTGATACTTTTGACATTACATTGGCCGCTAGTTGATAAAATGTTATCGCCTATAAGCATGCATCAATCTAAAGTAGTGGTTTACTCTTAGCTATCGAGGTACCTACCTGTACCTATCGATTTACTTGTATGACATTTAAGAGACAATTGAAGTATGTGACGCCGAAATCTGCCAGGCCAACGGAGGTCCATTCTCGGGGCCAGGACGGATCTACAGTAGATCCCAACAGTATTAAAAGGTGTTAAGAATACTATACTTTAATTT
The DNA here is from genome assembly GCA_949126905.1 of Amorpha juglandis. Taxonomy (NCBI): domain Eukaryota; kingdom Metazoa; phylum Arthropoda; class Insecta; order Lepidoptera; family Sphingidae; genus Amorpha; species Amorpha juglandis. Next base: position 8,720,658 of record OX421379.1, on the reverse strand, counting down.
TTATTATGATATCGCACAGTAAAAAAAATTATACATACAGTTGTTGGTGTGTCATTTTGTGATATTGCGACTTCTAAACAACTTGTCCAATTGAAGTCATATTGACACGGGGGCGGGAGCAGTAACATGCACGCGTGTTAAACCGCAAGAGTATGCTACTTTATTTAATAATAAACAGTTCTTTTTAATAGTCGAAATGACGAAACGAGCAGGTTTCACATGATGGTAAGCTCTAAGGCTGTTTATAAATAGACACAACACCACACAGAACTTTGAATTACACGACACTGAATGTCTGGTCTGCTTTGGTCACTCTGAGACAAAAGTTGTTAAGTCTCATAATACCCAGTAATTTTCTGGATTTAATGTCTTTTAAACCGAAACACAACAATGCTTATATACTGCTGGTTGGCGGCAGATACAGACTAAGCAGTGGTATCAAACCAGACAGTCTCTCGCATACGAGAAAGTTATCAAATATACGCGCCGAATAAGGGCTCCCCTCCGTTTTTGAAGATGGTTAATTATATTGCACAAAATACTTTCATACTCGTAAGTATGATGCTTGGTTTACTTACGAATGTATGATTACGCGTCCTTAAATTCTTGTTTGAAACGTTCTTTTTTTTTAATTTGGAGCAAGCAAATAAAGAACGAATATTATTGTTCAGTTTACGCATTTATATACATAGCATAAACAAATCACTGCTATCAAACCTATAATTCATCATTTACATTATGTTCGTTGAATTCGAGAAACGGGTACAATAGTTGAGTTGAAATGCGGCTTTGGCCTACTGTCTTGGATACATAGGAATTCCTTACTAAATAACAGATTAGGAAAGATAATAGATTTTACAATAGAATAGCATTCAATAATCTTTGTGAAATCTTAGTAAATCGATAATTAGTGCTAGAGTGGTCAACAATTGGTAAAGCCACGCTGTAGGCACGTGCGTATCGAACAGTGAATGAGATTTCCGGAGGCCCAAATCCTCTTCCCCTTCTCAATTCCTATTTACTGTGGGTGTTTAGGGGCGGTAAATATAACTTACCATCAGATGACCTACTTACTCGATTACCGATCTATTCTGTAAAAAAGAAAAAATAACAGACTACTTTTGTATTTTACTATTAAATTAGGTCTTCTTAATCGGCATAATAATACAAAGTTTTTGAAATATTATTTTTAATTGGGGGGTTTCCGCATAGTTCACTCTCTGTTTCTCTTTGACAGCCTCCGTGGCGCAGCGGGCGAGTAGCCGGCTGTGAAGCGTGAGGCCGCGGTTTCGATCCCCGCACTGAGACAAATGTTTGTGTGATTCACAAACATTTGTTTCGGGGTCTGGGTGTTGTGAGACCGAAAAGTCTCTCGTAGTTCATGATACCCACGACACAAGACTCGTATCTTACTGTGGAGTCAGGACCATGTATGTGACTGTTGGGTGTGTTATTTATTTATTTATTGTTAATACGTCATCATACTTGTGTATCCGACCGATTGCCAACGCGACAAGGGTACAAAATTTCATCAGATTCACGATAAGAGCACTTCTAATTAATTACTTGATACAAATCATAAATACCAAGCTTATGCCGGCCTCCACGATAAAAAAAACATATATTCTGTGGCGTAAGTAGTCTGACTCATAACTCATAATGTTATGACTTACGAAGTAGGTATAGACAAAAGCTTAGATAGGTAGTGATAATATTTATAACTTTATCAATGTTGCGTTTATGATTTAATTATTATCGTTGTCAAATATAAATCATTGCTTGCCTGTGTACTGATAAAAGATAATATACACAATTAATAGGCGTTGTTATTAAGTTACCATGAACTTTTTCTGGAGTGCATAATTGTAAATTCTACTAATTACAAAAAATATTATTAATAAATAATATATATTTTTTTTAATGACGAGACGAGCAAGGCGCTCGTCCGATGGTAAGCGTCACGCCTGCCCATAAACAGAAGTAACACCAAACAGAACTTTGAACTACAAAGCACTGCATGGCACTGAACTGCGCTCGTCACCCCGAAACATAAGATGTTAAGTCTCATAATGCCCAGTAATTTCACTGGTGTCAATGTCCATGAAACTAAAACACAACAGTGCTTACACACTATTGCTTGGCGGCAGAAATAGACAAAGCGGTGGTACTAACCAACTAGCTGTCACAGGTGGTTTTAAAGCAGACATATTACTGCCCTGCTCCCATAGAGTTATATAGATAAAAACCTTCCAAAATAAATGCTCTAAATTATAGTGAAAACGGTATCTAAATTTGCATAGTTTAGGACAAATTAGCGGACTAAGACATACAGACGTTTATAGCAACTTTGTTTTATACGGTATATTAGTAGTCATACACAACCACAATAAGATAAGAGTATTATGTGTGACTCCTATGAATTCCGTCCTTACAATACAGTTCATAAAAATATTTGCGAATCACACAAACAGTATATTTTCGTGCGAGCATCAAACCTGTAGCCTCCCGTTTTACAGTCGACTTATCGTTTTTTTACCATCTATTAGAGTTTTGTAGCCAAATGGCAAAAGCGGACTCCTTATAATATATTCATGTATATTTGACTATGTCACAGACATTTTACACGAAGACTTATATGACAATATTTGGATGGAAGATGTGAATTATTAACTGCTACACAAATGTATACTGAAATTAAGAAAATAAACCGGTGGCTCTCCATACATGTTGTTGTTAGCTGTTTTATTTTTTCTAAACACATAGGCTTGAGTGGTATCATCATTCGATAGATACGCTTGTCCAAAGTCGCGAAAAATGTGTGCCGCCCTCTAGTTTCGTGGAAAATTTGGGAGCATTTTTTTTTAAATTCAATGTAGTATTCGTTAGGTAAAATAGCAATTTTTTTGGGATATGCGATATCTTCAGTTACACAATATTCATTTATTCTAAATACGCAACCCTTCACTGTGAGTGGTCCGACACGCACTTGTTCACTTTTTGTATTAGCTAATGATTGCAAAATTATTATAAGCAGCCATTGTTACGGATTGCCATCAATATTATCAGCTGAGGTAGTTTCATATAACTTATAGGATAGTGCCTACTTATTTTTGTCTACTTGATGAAGGGAAGCCGAAAGAAAGCGTGTTGATCGGGCTTCCGTGAATATGAAGTCCCCTTTACACAGAGATAGTGTCTCGTACGATTTATGTGAGATCATAACACAATCTAGGGCTTACGAGGCCGCGTTATTAAATTTTACAGCGACAATCATACTATCTAGCCTCCTGAACCACGGTTTTCTATTATATTCTCGACTAATGATTTCTCATGTTTACGCGAATATTACACATTGATATAAAATTAATTTAACGTGGTCATGGGACGGACCGTACGGTAAAATCTGTTTGAACTAGTTTTATTTCATTCAATATTCCCGACTATGTTGTAAGGGTCACTTTCTCCGTGTAAATGTGGCTTTTGTAACTGTTTGAAATATAGTTATGAAACAAAAACCAAGTTGGTTATAGGTTTACTATCAATACAATAGTTTTAGTAGTTTCAAGTAAAATATGTGAGTACAGTCATAGATAGTTTCTTATATTTATTTTCTTTTAGTTTTAGAATTTGAAATAAAAAATATTAAAGAATAACGTTTCAGGAATATTATACTGTCTAGCTCTTATATTATACTATAGAATTTAACTGATCATACTGCCTTATTGGTATAGTGGTAATGTACACAGGCTAACCTAAGGTCTTGGGTTTGAAACCCAGGTCGGGTTATCACAATTTGTGTTAGAGTTTTCCCAATCACACATGATTTGCCCGGGGCTGGAATTTGTCTAGTATGACGATCGCCTTACCCCCTATCACAGTATAATATGACGGAACTAAGCTCGACGAATCGAGGATGTACTAGTTGCGTATGCTTATGTTGTGATAAAAGATGTAACTTAAAAAGTAATTGGGACTAAAGATTACTGAGGTAATGAAAAAGTCAAAGAAAAGAACCCTGGGCTTTAATTTTTTTATATAATCTAGTTTTACAGCCCGTTATCGCTCACAGCCAGTTTGAATCACTATTAACAGTATATACACGATATTAATAGTAAACTATCATCGCGTTCAGAATATGGATGGGTGACCGCTTAGTGGTATTTCAATTGTACGTCTTCTTGCTTCGGAAGGCACTTAAAAGTCAGTCGCGGCTGTTATCAGCTGACACCAGTCGTTAAAACAAGTTGAAGGCTTGAAAAACTTTGACACTTTCACATTCGATATAGAAAAGAATAATGCCTGTTATTTTAGGGATGTCTCATACACGAAGAACGAATAAAAAATAAGTATCACACATGCAACCTTGTATCTATGAGTAAAACTACATTCTATTAATTGGTGCAAGCAAGATCTACTGATAACTGAACAAAATAATACTAATCCTTTAGGTGGACGTACATGTTGAAACGTTCATGTCACATTCCAGGGTTAGCCGATGTAATTTCAGTTACTTCAAGCCGACATAATTCTGGCGAAAGTCCAGAGACACAACGTCTTTCAGAGCTGTACTTACACTGTACATACCATCGGGCCAGTGTAGTTACTGTGCCATGTCACGATAGCAAAAAGATCGTAAATTTTAATCTTAGAATTAGTATTAGGTCTCTTGATGGTAAGTTATATCCACCATCCATGAACACACACTATATCAGAAGAATAATGTATGTGTTGCTGACCATAAAGGAAACGGATGATTACGGGTTTGGAAAGGGGAATAGGACTTGGGCCTCCAGATATCTCACTCACCATACGAAACGCAGCAGCAAATTTATGTCGGTTTTCTGTGAGATGGTGCTAATTATCCGATTGAGCCGTCCCATTCATGCTGCAAACAAAACTGTCTATAGTGTAAAATGTTTATTAAAACTTGAATTGTGTATAATACGCACATTGCTTAAAATAATTGAACAAGGCGCTCCTTTGGCTAATAGATAAGGTTCTTGTATAACATCTGCACAATTTGTAATTACGAAACGAAGTCGAATAATATGAAAATCTGTTTATCAATAAACACATCAATCAAAAGTCATCCATGTGCTTCTGTTTTACAATCATTTGATATGTATCATCACGTTCTGACACTAAGCACTAAAACAAAATATACAAACGTATGACTCATGTTAAATTCGATCGCGCAATTGACCTTCGGTTACTCATTACGCCACATCTTAGACAAGCCTCTGCAATAGGATTCGTTGGATCAAATAAAAATAGAATCGACTTATAAAAAAACTAAAAAGGAAAAAAATACCTCTAAATTTAACCGATTTTAAGCCGGTCCATTCATTTATTGACTTATAAAACTGCAATAGCGCCGATTGAAAATTAGATTAGAAGCAAATTTGCAAAAATTTAAGTGGAATAATTGGCAAAAATGGTCTAAATTACTGCATAACTGTCGAATTTACAGTATTCATCTTCGATTTGATTCCTTTAGATATAGAATTTTTTCTTTAAATGGATCAAGTAAGAGCCCTAATAAAGAAATAATCATCAAAATCGGATCAATCTGTTGAATGAAATACTTCCTTTTGTTGTCGGTTAATAATTGATAAATTACTTAATTATATCAATGCGTAGGAGTATATTTTCTCGTGTGAAATTCAAACTTGTCACTAAATAATGTAGCTATGTTTAGTTTCCTGTAATGGCCAAATAATGTTAATCTATTTTCTGAGTGCTTGTTTATGGATGCCTGTCTGTGTTGGGAAAATTACTTAACATTAAGATTTGACGGGTATTTGGGTTATACTATCACGCCGGCCCGTATCAGGTTAATGGATGGACAGTCGTCAAATTTCGTCGCTATGTAGAGTTGTAGAGTCGAAGTATGAGTTACGCTTACACTACACGTATTAAATATTTAGCGCCCGTTTCACTGTGTATATGCTCTTTTATAATTATCAATTAATATGTGACACGTTCAGTACAATAGACACGCTATGGAATTTACGTATACTCAAAAAATGTCTATGTACTTTTATTTCTACAAATACACAGAATCGGGTCAGTAGTTCTATTACCTCCTAAAATTATCATAAAAATAACATAACTTTGTCTCCATATTAAGTGTACATGAGTATAAACAAGGATAAATTGTTGAAAAGGGAAATTATACTAATGAGGAGCCTAGTTTAGTGGTTACGCCATATACACTCCTCACTCAGGGCGTGGCGTAAACGTTAGTGCGTTTATAGTATGACATATTGTTATTACTATTGAATATGTGATATAATTTTCATTTTATAATTCAATAGCTTTTTATATGGCATTGTTTTAGTAGCATATTGAATATGAAATAGTACGTGTACATTGTGTCCTATTCCACATATTATTTTAAATGAGAAAGTTTGGATGTTTGTAAGGTGGTGAATTTTTATGTTTGTTAATCACGTCTTAACGGTCTGGATGAATCCATAACCTGGGCTAAGATATAGGCAACTTTTCATCACGGTATAAGATATTTAGGTGAACGGAACTGTAAGCATAATATAGTTGAACCGTGCGAACTTGAAGCACCAAAATGTTAATCGTGATTGTACATTTACAGTCTCACATCTATAGTTCATATTTTAGTGTTCATATGTATATGTACTCAGATGACGTAATTCTGCGCGATTATTGCCGATGATTGTACCTGTTGCACGACAATGATCTTTGAAAGTGTCAATGGGCTCGAAACGCTCATTTCGGATTCGCGAATAGTAAAATTTAACTGTTACTGCCAGATTTTATTGATTCTTCATTTTTAATTGATAGTGTGTCGAAAATTTAGTGTTTTGTTTCCATATTGTTACAAGAAAGCAAGAATTCAAATGACGCGTTACTGTTGTCTAAATAACGGGAAATCACCGACCGACAATCTAAGACTTAAATCTAAACGTGAAGTTCAATAGATTCCTTTGTTTAGTAAAAATAAATGTAAACGTTAATAGACTTCGCCGTTTATAAATCGACTGATACAATGAGCGATGATCGCGAAAATTGCAGCGTGTGAGAGCAATCAGTACCGATAGTGCCAGGTGATTAATAATATGTAAAATCCATAAAGGAGGTTGTGGGGCGCAAGGGTCTGTTGACGGCGACGCTTCGCAGCCGCAACCCGATATTGATCTCAACTCGAAACGCAGCCTTCCTAATAGGGCCTTCTGATCCGAAATAGGCATCGGTGGAGCCGATGGTTGCCGCTATCGAGGACGCAACACCGATCTGTTCGCCTTTTTCCATTGTCTACGCGTTTTTGCTCTCAGTCGCATATTGTACCATCATCGGAGACGACCCAATAAACAGCATGAAAGCGTCGATTTAACAGTTTACAACCACGCCGCTTGCCGTTAATTACTTGATGCATTTGTTAAGTAGTTATATTTATTTTAATACAATTAAGACTTGTTTTAGTAATGATATACAAATTTTTTACATAATTAACTTTGTTTTTTTAATGATAATCGACGTTTTACATGCGGTTAGCATTGTCCATAATGACATCACTTTTTAATAATTCCGGTCAATTGTTATATGCTTTAATAAGTGACTGGCACTAGCGAAAACAATGTAGCCTTGAACAATGATATTTAAGCCTAAAAGAATCATGTGGAGTCAATAATTTCGTATTGAGCGGTCGTTTTAATTACCATTGCAAACGAGCATCAAATAGAGGTCAATTGGCTATGGAATCACTTTCATCGTATGGTCGGCGGACACACATGTGACAGCCGACACTAGCGTTGCAGGGAATGTGGCAGATTTGTAATAAATCGCAAAGGATTATGCATACGTGCAGGCGGGCGCGGGAGGGCAGGGTGTGCGGGCGGGCGGCTCTGAGCTATAGCGGCATTGTATTCAAATCCCAGTGCGTCACAGTGCGACGCTGAGCGGCTGCGCTCGCGTCGGTCATTACTCAAACTCGCCCGACACGCCCTCCGGCCTAGATTTGTATTCTTTTTATAAAATTTTATCAATTTATATTTACACTTGCTTTTGCGCGCGACTCCGTTTGTGTCGATATCCACATTGTGTGGATACGTTTGGTGTTGATCTTACTAATGCATTATAGTGAACAGAACAGACCTATCGCCAACTTTAACTATCCGTTCACAGATGAACTAACATTTTCCTTGCTGTTCAAGGCGCTAATGATATACCATCTAGTAAGTGGTGATTCACACCCCTTGGCCATAGAAAACTTACAAAATATTACGTGGGGTCTCCAGCCTGATGGGGCCTCGCTATAACAAAAAGATACGGGTAAATCCCCGTTTCTATGGAAAGAGTTTCTCAGACGACATAGGCGAGATTATAATAGGTCTTAAGCTTAATCTTAAACTGCCTTTACGAGGCCGCGTTCTACGATTCTTTTTCCAATTATATGACGCAGCTGTGTAAACAAGAGTTTTCTCTGATATTCACGTATTTATCGTGCTGTAAACTACTTCTGAAATGGGCTTTATTCCAGCATATTTAAAAAAATAACGCCATATTTTTTTTTAAATAGCATTGGTACTCACGAGTACATAATAATAATAAGTAATTTACGGCCCCCGTCTTATAATTGGCAAACATTTGTTTATCAGCTTCAAAATTAGTTTAAATAATTATACACCAAACAAACGTATTGACGTGAAGGCCCACGATCTGCGTTTAAAGAAACTACGCAGATTGAATTTGTATGCATGATAGGCGTTAGGTACTGGGCAATAGCTCTGCAGAATCAATGCATGGACTAGGGTACGTGGCTGACGAACGAACGCACAGCTCAGCGAACCTTTGTACCTCATGCACGATATCGCATTGATATATAAAATAAAACATGACGGTAATTTGTTATTGTGTAGAGTAAATAACTTTTATTTCATAGAAGTACACAGATGAATGGAACCGAACTAATAAACATGGTATAATCATGTTATAAAAATGTTTCAGACTTTATCTAACATGATGTGCCCTGAACTTGACAATATACAGAAACTCACACCTCTATCTCCGAAAAACAGAAGTGCATGTAATCCAGCTTATTCGTATAACTTTCACCCAGATAATAATTCCTGACGATGCTTTTCTTCACCGTTAAAGCCAATTTAAATTCTAGAAGTGAATGATTTGTAATAATAATAATTCTCCGGAGTTGGTTTCGACAGTCCGTATGACTCATCAATGGGCCATTGCCGCTATACCATACTAGTCTATGTTTGTAGAGATGTCAATTTTCACTTACAAGTATGATGACGTCCTTAAATGTAGCAAATGTTCCAGAACATGTACAGCGAAAATTGTGTATATCAGCTAAGGATGCATCAGTAACCTCCCGGTAACACTAAATGGTAGTCACACCCGAGATCCGCCTGGATATCGTCACATAACATTAGTCATTTTAAGTCGTATCTACGAAAAATATTGCGTAACTTTACTAATCACTTTATTCATTTCAAGCTACCAGTTTTAAGGTGAACAATATAAAAGGTCCCTTAATTAATCCCGTACTGTATGAGTCTAAAATAAAATTTTAATTAGGACGCGGAGAGGCGTTGAAAGACGCGTTGTCACCAAACACGCGTAATATAAATAACGCTTTTAACTCATCGTGGCTATAAGAACACATTCGAGTTAATGGTATCGGTATTCGATATTTCACTTGTGAGCGGTATCCGTAGAGAATTATACTCGAAGAAATATCGAAATGAGCAAGACTACTTGATGGTCAGGTTACCTGATGGTAAGTAATCACCGCCGCCCATCGACACTTATAATACCAAAGGGATCACCAATGCGTTGCCGTCTTTTGAGGAAAGAATAACTCTTTTCTTGAGAGTCTCCAAGTTGAATCCATCTGGGAATACCTAGACGCAAGTTGATTTCACAAGCTGTAGGGGGAAGGAAACTCCGTTTAAAACGTACTGTGGTAGAGCGCTATCCATCGAGATAGTCGACAGTTTGTCTTACATTTAAAAATACACAGCCTACACATAAAAATGTATATTAGAATATTTTCATTGTTGCACGCGATGAAATGCGTACAGTACGCGATACAAGTTGGTACTTCATTGAGATCGTAATAAAAATAATCCTTCAGAAAAAATACTTCTATAGAAATTGATTGTCAATGCACTTTCCATTAGTCGAGTTATTACTTGAAAGGTCTACAGCATTTGATGTACAAAATGTATAATGCAAATATTGAATACCATTTATAGGTTTTGCACTTGAAGTGGTTGTGTGGAGACTGGCGACTATTGCTTGATATGTAAATAACATGTTCGCATAAGTATGCATCAAATATGCGAATAAGTGGGCCCACCCGCGTAGTACTCTTAAGTACGGGGTAGGCGCATTATTACGTTTTTATATACCACAAGTGATTATGTACATTAAATATCTCGGATAGTGTTTAGCACAGTTTCACTCGTCCTGTTTACTTGGCAGAATGGCAAGTGTAGGTGCATTTTTTTTTTATCCTGGCTCAGCAAAGTGACTACGCTACACCTGATGGTAAGTGTAGCGCAATCCAAGAATAGTGTCGACCAACGATAAACAATGTGTCCATCGTAGGTCGGCAAGATCATGCCGGCCTGCCAAAGGGCCAAGGGAGAGGGGAAGGAAAAAGGGATGGGAAAAGGGTTAGGATCAGGGGGCAGGCCCCCTGGGGAGAACCGGATATACACTGGCTGACCGTGGAACGCGACCCACACAAGGGGGGCCACTATGGCAGGTTTTAGCACCAGTGTACGGTGGTCGCTATCCGGTCGGATACGAGTATCCTCCCACCAGCATGACACCAGCATGCATGACTGCCGTCAGGCGTCAACCTCTTCCTCCTACGTGTCACTCGGCCAGGGTTCCGCACCTTATCGTAATGTTTACTAACGAAAATGTTGGCATCTCCGCCCGCCCATTAATCTCCATATAATTAAATGATCAAGTAAAATTATATTTAGCGAGAAATGGGGTCGTGTTCCTGCTCGCCTCGTCGATTTTCATCTCGCCCTCAGACCGCGTAGATATTTCATTTCTATAAACTTCCTTATATTTAATCAAGGTAATGTAAGGTAAGGTAAGATTTAATCAAGGTTTCAGGTGGTAGGTCCCTCGTATGCGAGAGGCCGCCTGGGTTGGTACCACCGCTTTGTCTATTTCTGCCGCCAAGCAACAGTGTGTAGGCACTGTTGTGTTGCGGTTTGAAGGACATTGGAGCCAGTTAAATTACTGGCCATTATGAGACTTAACATCTTATCTCTCGGGGTGACGAGCTCAGTTAAGTGCAATGCAGTGCTCTGTAATTCAAAGTTCTGCGTGGTGTTGTTTCTGTTTATGGGCAGGCGTGGCGCTTACCATCGGGCGAGCGCCTTGCTCGTTTCGTCAATCAATGAAATAAAAAAAAAAAACTAATGCAATTCATTACTAAACGGTCCGTAAAGGAAAGGTCTTAGTTTTTACGACGGTTGTTTGGTTTCGTGTTTACATATTAAGCAACACACAAAACCTTGATATTTCGTTAAATTCGATAAAACTTTTTACAAATATCTAATTAATCAAACTAAAATAACGTATGGGGGATTCATGCGCGTCTAGTAATCGAAATTCCAATGTGAGAATCCGAGACTGATTTACCGCGACGAAGAAACTGCGGATTTTGCCAGCAAAACTCGACTCGTAGTCGCTTTATTACTTTGAACATTGATCATCAGAATTCTTTGTGAGCGTTGCTTTTATGCGAACGTCGTTTGCATAAAGATATTTTATATATTATAGTAATCATCGAGAAAATGTTTATCAACAGCGTTACAGTGTTGCGTGTGGATGGCCGGGCCCAGGATAAACTTGGTTTGTTAAACAGACTGCATGTTTATTTATTATACTGTGTTTTTATTTGAAATGTTTCCAAGTTATAATAAAAATAAAGATTTGCGTGATCTCCGTTTTTGCTTTATGCAAAACATTTGTTTACAATTATTCGGCTAAATTTTGCTTCTCCGTGCATAATGTCTGGTCTCATAGAGTAGGCACGATTAGATATGTTAACTAACGATATGCAACATCTTGAACTTAGTGGCTCTTAGTGGCTAATATTAGCATTGGTTATGTCCTCTGACTGGAATAGATTTTGCACGAAGTAAACAAGTAAATATAACTAGTAAGAGGAAGTATGTATGCATTATGCGAATCTCTTCGGATTATGATGCTTTCTACTAAGCCCGATAGCGGAGCCACAAAACCATTAATGAGAGTGTACTCGCTCGGTGAAATCTGCGAGGAAAAATCTCAAATGATATTAACATAGTAGTAGAGCTAGTTTATTCATAATTGGCGGTTGTCTCCCTCTATAGTGCAGTGCGTGCTCGCCCCGCCCCGAGGCGCATGTGCGTCGTGCAAATAAATTGTGTTCATAATATCGTGCGACACCAACTCAGCCCTGGCGACAATTAAAATTTGCATTTCTGCCATCTGATTGATAACTCTGTTGGTTGTAAGGCGGCATTTGATAAGTGTAGGCGTATGCGCTACGACGCGATCATTGTCTTTCACGTGGATTCACTTATGTAAATCACGGTTTGATGCCGCCAAGGTTGATGTTATGGATGAGTTCAATTGACACAAAATATTTCTGACTGATCCCTCGATATATAGGAATACCATAGACGCGTAGGATATCATTCTGGTCTGGTCGACTAATGTTTCATATGATAATAATTTGTTATTCTATAACATCGTTCTTTGAAATGCCTATGTCTAATTTGTTTAACCTTGCCAATGCTAAGGACGCACTTCGCAGACATTCTATTTTGACAGAGAAATAAAGTTGTGCCATTTGTTTTCTCTAAGAAAAATTCACAAATGACAGATATATTATTTCCCCGACTGACATGATATGCATCGCCGGCTATATTGGTGGGTCGATAGCATGAATAGCGAATAGCGACACATGTTCGCAAAATATTTTTTAAGTTTGTTTTTATGAGGTGCAACTGTATGATACGCTCACTGTTAAAGCATTCGTAGAATGATACTCAATAAATTATATGCGATATTTTTGTTGAATAAGTTGGCTCCCGTCCACTGTCTGCTCCTGGACAGACTGTGCGTCCAGTTTATCAGACTATAATATGCCATTAAAAATCCAAAATGATTTTATGAGATCGTCGTGCACATCGTCTGCGTTCGCGAGTGTGCGTGGGTAATAAGTGTACAAGTGAATAGTTGTAATGCTTTCATTTTACGTACTATGCACCACCAGACACTCCTGTCCACACCTCGTAAAGCTGTCACAATATAATTGTTTTTCAAAATTATAACAGAATAAAGATAACGCTAGCGCGGCGCTTAACGAAACCTCCCAATAAGGAAGGCGAATGATTTGTATGATTTTTATGGTTCCTACTAATTGGTTCGACAATGTAAACGGCCTTTACGTCGCCTTCTTGCATTTTAATCAGTATACACTGGAAATAAACATATAATATAAGTTGAATTATGGACATATAGAACGAGAAGAACCAGTCACAATTGCGACAAGCAGGCGCCGGACCCAGTCAATGAAGTCTACAATAATAAATAAAAGTTAAGGGAAACGAGACTCTATTAATACTTACAATTATTTTCACTCAATTTATGCTTTGCACGTACTGACTGATGAACATTTATGCACGCAGTGTTATGTTTTTAAATGAAGTATAATTCATAAAACAACATCATAATTGATAACTTTATCTGAATCATCCGATCAGATACAAATTTATTTCAATATGGAGTACAAAATGTGCTGTTAAAGAAAAACGTGTGTTATTATTTTTAGATCGCGCCGTAATGAATGTAAATGGATCAAGTCAGGGGAAATTACAGTAAAATCTATTTTCACTATAAAGAGATAAATTATTTGCGAGTTTAATTTGTCGCACTGCAGCGTCGCTTTATTGAGACGTAGCGCGGTTCCATATATGCACCCTTTCACTCAATTAGGAGGAAGTTAATTATGAATAAGCGGATCGTTAAGACTACCAGTCAGGACTGTCAATAAATGGCATGGATACGTTTTGTGGTAGGAGCAGGAAGGCGCGCTTACCGCTGATGTCGTCAACCTTGCCTTGAATATTGTGTATATATATAAGGATATATATAGTATATAAGGACGAATACACATTGCACATAGCAATAACTACGGCGCCACGCTACGTATAAAAACCATCTCCGCAGGATTTTGTGCAATCTTGATGTATTCAAGTCGCGTCAAGTAAATAAATTAACCATTTACAGCTCGCTTATTGTATCTTAGTGCTATTTAAATATTTATTAAAGTGGTTTATGAGCTTTGTCTGTTGACATACAATGAGCATTATTTAATGGCGAGTTTGAAAGGCTTGTATGTGTGTTGTATGCATTATTTGTATTTAGAAGGAGGAATTGTTACTGATAATTTACCGATTATTTATTTTTATTGATAACAGCGGTATTGTTTTAATTAAATAGAAATTTAAGGACCGTTTTATTTTTGATTCATAAGAATCAACATAAACATAAAGCGTCGTGGGCGAGTAGTCGGCTGTGAAGCCAGAGGCCGCGGGTTCGATTGCGGTATATTTGTGGATCACACAAATATTTGAAGGCGGCAAATTTAAAAATTAGTTTAATATTTAATGAACTTCGTTTATGCATTGAACGAGATCAACGTTTGTTTTGCTAAGCTAGAGAAAAATCACATTAGCAATTACACAATATTCAAGAAAATTTTATAAAATTCAACCACAAATTAACGTATAAGACAGCTATTCTTAAATTAACTAGTAGATATCTTTGATTTATTTGGAAAATAGCATTTACTTTGAGATGATGAAACAGGCATATCACATAATTAAAACGATACGTTACTGTCATAAGTTTAATAAAATAGACGTAGTCATTTATTATTTATTAGCTGTAACGTGTTCGTGTGAAATACGAGAAGTCTAGTAATATGCAGGTGCGGACTGTGACACACACTTTGTATGAGAATTAATAACTGCTCTAACAGACCGCTCGCCGACTTGTCTGATGATTAGTGAAATATAAATATCAATTATTGTCTATTGATTCTGTCAATAAAATAATAGTTTTAATATTAATGAGGTGGTTTTCAATACCTATCAATATTTAATGGATATAATTTAGTTGATCTTTAAGTAAACAGGTATCGCACGTTTGGTTGATCGGGCCTCTTCTATTCGATAAAATATTATTTTTTATTAACTTAAGCAACAAGAAAACTGGCATGCATAAAATTCCGGCTTTAAGGCGTGAAATGTTTGGGGCTAAAACCCTATGAAGCTAGTTCGGAAAATAAAATATGGTTGAAACAGATTGAATTAATTAATGATTTTTACCTGCATCGTGGATCGAGTATCCGCTCAGCACCTTGTGATACTACGAAATCATAAGACTGCTTCGGTTATTTTGGGATAACCAAAATGTGCTTCTTTGATTACCGTCAATTTTAGCAATTTTATATAGGACAAGTACACCAAAACGCGTCAAGTGCCAGAATTTAGTATTTCTACAGTCTGCAGCGTGACTCTACCAGTCATAATGCTTGTGCGATTTACTTCAACTTTAGAATTAGGGGCTATGATCATATTTTGTTTCTTTATGCATTTCTTTCATAGTATTTGTCTGAAATCTACCAACCACTAGCAATCTTGGCATGTTATTATCCATTTGTTGTAGTAATAAACGTAAGCATTTTGTTGTTGAATGCATTTTATTATTATATGTTTATCATTACTGTCGTTTATTAGTCGAAAGTAAGAGTCAACGTCGTTGAAAGACAGAATGCATTATGTTTTGTTACGCCTAAATACTTGGCGAGCTCCCTGTATCATATATTGTAAAAACAAAAAAAACAGATTTCAAAACATCGTTAGTTTACTAGTTTTACGTCGATTAGAACATTCCGCACGCAATGTTAGTGTAATACATTTAGTAATTACAGTTTGAATTAATGTTTTATAATTTAAATATCTTTTACAAATATTTTTGTACAATCATCGATCATAAGGTTATCAAGTTTACATGAAGCTTTTAAAGTATTATATTAATTATGTATGAATAATTCATCTAACGCTATTAATTATTTAATCTTGGTCTCTGTTAGGATAAACAAATTAAAATATAACATTGTGTTCTTTTCATTATTTGGTTACTACTAGTAAAGTAGTCAGAAACGAATATATACTATTTAATATATACTTACATTGCCAATTTTTATATTTATTTTTACCATTGTCAGTAGTAACTGGATAAAAAGTACGTACTCGTACGTACCAACACTCTCATATTTTTCTCTATCTGAGATCTATGAACCGATCAACGATTTATTGAATAAACTCATGGTTTATTCAATAAAATTATATCAAACATATTTTTTTTTCATATAGCATAAGTGTTATATTTAAGTATGCTTATGTGGGCAACACTGGCCGGAGAGCGTCAGTTACGATTATGTTTGTATCTCGAAGTATTCTGTATTTAAAAATTAATAAACGCTACAATAAAACATGCCTCTGATTTAACAATAAGCACGTTTTCATATAAGCAATCAGTCTTTGATACCAGATCATTTCTTCCAGAAAATACCATATTTTACGCAACTATAATAAAAAGTGGGCCAACCCTGTCCTAGAAGTTTATTTCTATAGAGTCCCGTCTGCATAGGAGTCTGCATTTCATCAAGTCGTGTCGCGATGTTTACTACTATCCCGGTATATTTATATCGCGGTCCAAACGCGTTCGACTTTGTAAAACTGTCTGGTGTAACACCAAAGCTACGACTTTTCCTACGCTCCGGACTTTGGCTCGGCAAATAGATCACTGCTCACTTTATTAAAAGCTTAATGTTCTGTATTTTGTCGGTTTGCAAATGGAATCCCGTATGTCAGCAGTGATTAATTAAGAATGTTATTTTTTTGTGCACAAACTCTTAGATCTTGGATGTTTTAGGTAAATGTTAAAATCAGGAATGAGTAAACCTCTAGGTGACTCCAAAATATTATTAAATTGTCTTAAAAATTTAATATTGTAGGGTTCTTTTATATTATTTTTACAGTGGATGACGCCAAACCAGCAAATGCACATGCTATAGGCAAAACTGTCTACAGCATGACTCTGCCATGTTCTGTACAAGACTAATGTAGTACATTTTGAGAAATGCAATTTCTTACTTAAATAGAAACCAATAGAAGCAACACCACACAGAATCTTTAATTTTAAATACCAACCCATGGAATGGCCCAACGAATGGCCATCTCGATTCGCATATGAGGGACATAACACCTAGAATGATTTCTATAGGCACGGCTAGTCTGTGCCTTAAAACAACCTTAGAAAAAAGAAATACATGATAAAGCCCAGAAAAACACAACATATTATTATAAACAGAGTATCGGCTTAGGGCCTGCTAGACTTCATGTCGAAACCGCTATAGGTTCGCTAAACGTGTAGTATTGCAACACATCATTCAGGCGGGACAAAGTTATTCTTATTACCTGCGATAAACACCTGTCTGTGACATCCGATACTCTCGCGTTTTACGTAATACACGAATACACGCGTCGCCTCGCCACAGCCACTTCACACACCTGAGTCCTGCCTTGGTCATAGTTTTTTTAAATTGCGTACAAGTCGATGAAAATGATGTACTCGTATCTCTTTGCGTTCTATCACACATTATTTTGTATCCTTAATACTTTACATGCAATATAGGTATTTAATGTGTATCTGTTTGAAATGTATTAACATTGCATATTTAATATGTGAAATAAGATTTTTTTATACTTTTCTATTATTGTACCTAATATGGGTTGGGCAGAACTACTTTCCGCCTATGCTCATCATTCGCCAAGGGGCGGGACAATGAGCAATTATTTGGCGTGTGGGTTTGTGTAATGGTACAGTGATCAAAGTAAATTGAATGACCTGCGATGAGCGACGTTGCGCGCTGCGTCGCCTACGCCGCGTCGCGCCGTTCTATATCGCTACCACAATAATGCCTATGTCATACACGCATTCACACATACACATAATATGACTCATATTCACTCAACTCTCAAGGATTTGTGAGATATGTCAAAATAAAAATAAAATACCAAAGTGTCTCGACTTTGCGACAAATATCATAATTTCCACGTTCATATCGCTGGATATATTCGCTCCGAGAGTATATAAACTAGTCAGCGTGTCGGCAGAAAGCATGTCAAAATATCCTGCTTAAGGCTAATTCAGAATGTAAAATTTATGCGCTGCCCACGCTCGCTGAAATACGGCGCACGCCTCTTTCAGCCCTTTTATGTACAGGATTTATAAAAGACTTGTGAGTCGGGCAGCAATGGTTCACTGAGTTCGGTTTTGATCGCTTTACGTGTAACTTATACTTATCGTGATCTATGATATGACACAATACACTGGCCGTGACACCGACCACGTAGGTATCGGAGTTATTATGTCTTGTTTTGTAATACATTATTCTCATTTCGAAACGCTAGGTAAACCAAAACAAACCAATTAAAAGTTGTTGCAAATATCATTTGGCATGTCTGTGATCGGATTTTTTGATGGGCAAGATATATTCAAAATAAACTTTGGGTCGTATCGGGTACAAATTCCATAAACAGATCGCGAAAGAAGCATAAGACGGGCGTCGCCAATACTTCATTTCCCTGGCGAAGCTTTTTTGGCTCATAGCCAACGTTTCCGAGAAAACGAAAGGAAGGTTACGCGATGTCTCGCCTCACTTTATATGCCTAAATCATGTCAGAGATAATATTTTCACATGCTTTCAAGAATCCAAAAGTGGCGTGCGTAGATGTCGGGGATTAAGTAGTGTCACGTTATTTGTCAGTTGTCGGCGCGTAACAATTAGGCGGTGTCTGTTAGAGCAGATTTTTTTGCATTATTCAAGCTGCATACTAATAACGTGATTGTTTTTGTGCAAATGTGTTGTACCCAGAATATATTAGACAAATTTGCGCTATAAACCTTATTGAACTACAGCTAGGATAGTTCACGCGATATGCAAACTACGCTCGGTATCGCACAAAATATGATTGTCACTTCCTGAACATGCGACTATTGCCCCGTCACCCTCCATCCTTATTAGTAGTGACGTGGTGGGCTGATGTTTATATTAACTTTAATCTTATTAACAAACTGGCTTTTGTCAGTGGCTTCGTATGCGCAGGATGACACATGGATTAACTGTTTTGTGATGGCCTCCCTGGTACTTTATAGAAAGATACGCGGAACAAACAGAGATTATAAAAAATATTTTGGTAAGTAACTAATAACAACCAGTTCCAAACACAGTTCCAGAATAAATTTATTTACAAATAACTGTTCCCCGCAGTTTTATTCGGGTCCATGTTACTGTTCCACTCCCGTAATATTTATAAGACAAAAGGTAACCGAAATGACTCTGTAATATAGAATCTGCCACGAAAGTCCCATGAAAATCAGTTATTTCGTTTCGTAGGTTAACTCGGACAAGCAGAAGCAGAGTTTGTAAAGGCGTGTTTGAGTTTAGGTAATACGCATGAAACCATAGAAGCTCAAGAAAGAATTATTATTTATTACATAAGTGGGTAAACTAATGATAAGTAATTTCTTCCGCCTATGAGTATCCATAACACCTAAACAACATCTATACAATCACAGTGACGTCATAACCGTGGTGCGATCATTTGGTGTTTGTAACATTTTTACTGGTGTCAAGATTTGTAACATTTCGCACATTGTCTTATTTCCTTAATGTCGTAACATCTGTTTCGAATCGTTTGTTTTAAAGTATCGCGTGGTGTTAACGTAACCTTATGGATTTATTATAGAAAAGACATGAAAGAAAACACAAAGTGTTATATGATTAGAGACTTAATGTAATCTTTGCATTTTTTTATTCCGAATGGCGGGACGAGTAACCCGTCCGCCTAATAGTAAGCGACACGACTGCCCATGAACAGTTGCAACACAATCAAATTAGAATTACAAAGCACCGTGTGGTGCATCTGGAGACATAAGAAGGGGTAGGCAGAGGTATAATCAGTACACCCACATTTCGCCGAGTGTATTTCCGTCCCATGATGTGATACGGGGCGAGCCTATCGCCATATTGGGCACAATTCCAGACACCGGACTGAAACTGGTTTTAGCTGGTGGTAGACAAATTTTGAAGAAACGCATGAAAATATCAATACGACACGGATCCAACAGAAGGCTTGATTCAAGAGCAATATGTTCTCACGCAATGTCCCTCACCCTTTATCAGTGAATTCTTCGAGAGAAGTTAATGAAATAGTTAGTAGAGTGAGATATAAAATTGACGCCTATTTATGGAGGCCTTATCGATCGGTGCATCAGATAGCCAATCTATCTGCAGACACCTAATCGCTCCTTGTTTATTGACAATTCTATTTTATTGATTAATTTTCCCGTGACCGTAATGTTATCTTAAGGTTGCATCAGGCTTTTATGATGCTTCTGATATACTACATGATGTCATTATGTTGTTTTAATTATGTGTACGTACTTTTTGTTTTACATCATTTAGGCTCGCTATTAAAGACGAATAACAATTCAGTAATAAATCTGATATTGTGGTAGATCAATCAATATTTTTTTGTATTGGTAGTGTTAAATTTGTCGACAATAATATTTCAATTAAAACAATAGACCAGAGACATTTAGAGAAGTGTGTACAAGTTCTTATATGGACCACGGAAATGTTTGTAATAACAATGAAAAGTAGCTGTTGTGGGCGGCATGCCGTGAAGATTTGTGCCTAGAACAGACTAAGAGGCGGTACAGTAACGAGTTCTAATCTTGTCACTTAAACATGTATTTTATTTGTTGTGGTGTTTCCTGTGTTGCCTTTTAAAAAAAGTTTTGGGAGATCCGGATGACGCCATCATGTCTACGGCCGAAATCTCGATGCGGCTGCACAAGTCTAACAATAACCATGTCGTTAATGGACTCACCGGGGTGTTCGAAGAAATTTCGCTCGCGTTCATCGAATCTAATACTCTCGGAAGCGTGCTTCACCTATATTTTCCGATATGCGCAACTGCGCATGCCAATATCGGAATTTTACAAGTTGGCCTTGATAATTGCGCGCAAATATCGTAGCTAGGTCATCCAAAGTACTCGCAAATTCATGTGGATGAACTGTAAGAGCCATGAGAGGCTATCATTTGAGATTAATTCGCAAAAAAACCGTGTCGATGGAAGCCTCGAAAGGTTTATTTTCATAAAAAAACATAAATGAAAAAGTGGCCGATCACAGTTTATGCCGTGGCTATCTGTGGCGTAGACTCGAATGATATTCGTTACTTGTTTTGTACGTACCTTCATTTTAACACTACAGTGTGCAGTTTTTATTTTTAGATGTTCGCTCACAAGTTCTTTATGTAAATGCAACTTGTTAACCTGCACTTGGAGAGTTCTTTCGGCCGCTAACTTATAAATCATATGTGTTTATATAGGAATTATTTAAATTGTTTTGCCTATTTTTGTTAACGCACGTACAATGTACGTCGTACATATTTGAGATTCTTGACTTAATAATGATAAATGAGACTATATTACGAATTCAGACTATTCATTTATGTAATTTTGTTTTACTTCTTTATATTACTTCTAGTTTAACTGATCTATTATATTATCTATAGACTAATCCATTACTGTATGGAATGATACGCATATGTATACAATTTCATGGATTTGTATTTCATTTGTACATCCTTTAAACAATTTTATATGAGTAACATATATTTTATTTTGCTATCTTATCTTAATTACATGTTTTTTGTCAACGCGATGAGTTCTCTGATTCTATAATTTTAATCATTAGAAAAAAAACTATAGATGAATGTATTTTTTAATGTTGTCTTCATTTGTGTGCATCCTTTAAAACAAAGTTGACGATTGTTGGAAACCTAGAAACAAAATGAAACGAAGTACTCTTGTTGCGATTCATTATAAATGTTTTATTATTATTGTTTCAGAATGTGTATTCGGGAAGCAAGCTAAGGAGCTAGGGTCGAAGTGGTTTGCGGATCTGGGCCCCCCATTTGGAGTCATGTACTGCATCAAATGTGAGTGTGTAGCGGTACGTATTCACAATGATTGACATCCATATATAATTTTAAGCATATTTTTATTGGATACAAATATTATATAGTTTTCTGATGTCGGATAAGAGGAGACTCTCGCAGATCCCTGTTAGTTTTTTTTCTTTCTTTTTTTCATCCTGGCTCGACAAAGTGACTACGCTACACCTGATGGTAAGTGTAGTGTAGCGATCCAAGAATAGTGTCGACCAACGATAAACAATGTGTCCATCGTAGGTCGGCAAGATCATGCCGGCCTGTCAAAGGGCCAAGGGGGAGGGGAAGGAAAAAGGGATGGGAAAAGGGTTAGGATCAGGGGGAAGCCCCTGGGGAGAACCGGATATACACTGCCTGACCCTGGAACGCGACCCACTCAATGTGGGCCACTATGGCAGGTTTTAGCACCAGTGTACGGTGGTCGCTATCCGGTCGGATACAAGTATCCTCCCACCAGCATAGTTATAGTTGAGAGCTTTTAGGATTGAAGTAGTGGAATTTTGTTGAACAGTTTGATATTATTTTTTAAATAATTGAATCATGAGACGAGGTTCCGATTAATGAGCCAAAAACTTGAATTACGAAGTTTATGGCATGGTACATTGCAGTGCACTTCGTTCATCAACCCGAGATATATCATGTCTAATGAGATTGGAAATGCTGAGTATCAACCCGGAGTCTGGAATTGTGCTAGGTATGGATCGATATGGTCGATAGGCTCGCCCCCTATGAGAAGGAAATATGCTCGGTGAAATTCTGGTGCACTGGTTACACCTCTGCCTACCCCTTCGGGGATTACAGGCGAGTGCGTATATATATTTCGTAACTGACCACTATCGGTGCGAAGTATTCGCCGGGTCACCTAGTTTTATGATATAACTACATCTTTATTTCGGTCTGTCATAATCCCATCTTAGTGCCAGGGTCCGTCTTCCTAGTTAAACGCTTCCACCAACCGATCTTGAGCATCCTTCGTAGTGAGACTGTTGACTCTCATATCTCTAATACGTCAAGCTAGCCCTTTTTAGGCTGTCAGCGAGATCATACACGTATATATATGTCAATGTAAAACTGCATAATATATTTTTATATTCACTTGATTACAACTCTAATGACTATAGTGTATGATAACCTAAGGGTATTCACCTATCTCTAGTTATTTGCAAGACCTTAAGTCAAGGAACCAAACCAGTACTGGTTGTACGCATAATCTTAATATTATTTACAGTGTAGCGAGTGTATGCTTATTGGAAATTGGATTCAAGAAACTCAAGCCTCACAAAACGATTCACTAATTAACCTATGCTACCCTGAATGATAATAAAGGATGTTATTCGTCCATTACTTGATTACAAGTTTTTATTAATTTATGTTAATATTCCGCCGATGTAACTGTGAACTAAAAGCTTACAGTAATCTCAGTATGACGGCAAACTTGTCTACAGCATGACGGGGCCGTTACGGCTGGGTTATTGCCACTGTCTCACAGAAAATCAATGTGAAGTGGCAGCTTGATTTGCGATTCTTACGGTGAATAAGATTACTGGAGGCGCCCAAAACCATACCTTTTTCTTTTCAAGTTTTTAATTCCTTTGAAGTTGCTAACGCATCCACAAGTCCTCTGGTATGGATGGTAGAAATCACTTACTAACAGGTGGCCCATTTGCTTGTATTCTCGCCTTTGCAAAAAAAACTTGGTCCAAAAGCAATAACGGAAGATGTTATCTGTGCCAATTTGGGGTGCCATCATCATCATCATCAGCCACAAGATGTCCACTGCTGAACATAGGCCTCCCCCAAAGATTTCCAGACCGACCTGTTGGAAGCGGCTTGCATCCAGCGACTTCGCCAGCGACAGTCGTCTGTCCACCTTGTAGGTGGACATCCAACACTGCGCTTGCCAGTACATGGCCTCTATTCCAGAACCCTTCTGTCCCAGCGGTTATCGGTTCTGCGAGCTATGTGGCCTGCTATTTGGGGTGCCATGCCGGCTTACAATTATGTATAGTTTAAATGACATAGAATGGTACCAGCTCGTTGACGCGATCTACTCTGATACATAGGAACGTCTTGAACAGACGCTTGATCTTTACCCAGATGCTTGCTATCAATAAAGTAAAGTTGTGTGTAAATAAAGTTGTGCCTCATAATGTCTGTAGACTTTCTGCTCACAGTAGTAACTCAATACTACCTTTGTCCTTGAATCCTCAATGTTAGAGTAAGATTTAACTTTTATGACAGCTATTTTCAAAAGTACCTAGTAGACTACATTCTTCCAGTAATAATGTCAGAATTTGTACGTGTTATATTTTATTTATTTAGAGGCTCTGAAACAGGCGCTAAGTCTCGATTGTCTCATTGAACAAATGATGTATATATTTTTTATCATAAATGACGTAACCTGTAAATATATACGTCACAGGACATCGCGGTTCATGATAATCGTACACTGCTGGCAGGTCAATCAACTAATACAGTCTAAATGCCAATAGCTGATTTGCTATTGGAGAAAATCAAATAAAACTATTTGCTATTTTATAACCAAGCGATATGTTGATCTTTAGCAATGGGTTATCGTACGTGGCTTCTAAGTATGCACAATTATCGCATATCAATTTGAACTGTGCTCTCTAATTTTATCTTTTACAGGTGCAAAAGAAAAGGCGTGTGGTTGCAAAAGTGTCTTGCCGTAATATCAAGAATGAATGTCCTGAGCCCACTTGCGATACTCCAGAGTTGCGGCCGGGAAGATGCTGTAAGACATGTCCGGACGATGTTAATTGTAAGTCATATTTATTTATTTGAGGTTAAAGATTTTATTATGAGGCATTCAGGGTGTAGCTCCGGAATAACATCAATTTACAGTACATATTTACCCGAAGAAAGCGTATTTTACCCCCAAAACATATAAAAGATATTTAACAACATTGTTGGGTCATATCTTAAAACATAAAGATTTTTTCATATTAAGTTCTATATTTATATACGAGTGTGATAAACTAAATCAGAATTGCGTTACAAAATAAACTTCTAGAAAAGAGGTTTCTGCTGCATAACACCAAAATTGTTCTTTTTTGTATAACACAAACAAGTAATGTTATACATTTTATAATTATACTCAGTTGATTTTGGATGCAAATATGTTCAAAATCTTGCACAATTTCATTAAAATAAACCCTGAAAGTACATTTTATAGTATGTCGATATATAAGAAGCGAATGGGCGCCAAGCCGCACGCCGCGCCGCGCCGTGCCGCGTCGCGTTATAGCGTATTCCTTGATTTTACATTGCGTTCATAATTTAACTTTAATTTATATAATCACAACATAGTTAAATGGAATTACGGTAGCAGTTTATTCTGTGTTTTATGTTGGCATTTGTGTAACTTATTGAATTTACCGAACGGCGTCAAAGCGTCATGCCGGTTGTGATTTGCAACTGGCGTTTATCTTCACGTTCCACATATCTATTATTGTTTTGTGTAAAATTATCTTTATGAGCATTCACCAAATTATACGCTTCATTAATGATAAATGTGTGCTCGTTAATTTCATTTCCTAAATGAGTGATGTCATTTTTGTAAAGTAACATGTAAACTGTCTGATGTCATATCTTTTTTGGCTCGATATTTGATACTCGGTTTCACAAACGGGAGCGGTTGTTTAGTAGCTAATAAGCATTAATAGACGTTTAAAGTTTCTAGACTATTATTAATTTGTGTAATATTAGCGGGCAATGATTTATAAGTATTGTCATCTCGATTACATGTGAAATGGACACCGCCAGCAACAGGTTGGTGAGTCACGGCCCACGGGCCATCTGTCGCATGTCGCGAAAACTATCCACACATGTGGAAATCGACGGAACCGCGTATAGCTTTATGGACTTTTTGTGAATGTAATATTCTCTTTGATGACCGCCATTAATATGCCATTTCGGGGTGACCTGCTACGCTTATGTAATGTGACACTTCTACAGTTTCTGACCGCTAAATACGAGTTTAATGCCACAATTATTATAATTGAATATGTCCTGTATTTTAATTAGCACCGAAATAAATTTGCAATTTCTTAAACATAGTATCGTCAATTTATTTTATGGTCAATATGGACTGGAACTTGGCAGATACAATAAAGATTGATCGCGGCCATATTAATTTTAAAATACACTATATGACGATTATTTCTTGATTTGTCATCGGTCATAAAGTTAACTTACTTTTTGCAGAATCGGCAAATTTGCCGTCTTTAAAGGTAATTGCAAAACGTAAGAAAGTATTGCGTATGTGATGTGACAGGAACTGGCGATGACAAATGACAGTCGGTCGGCGAACGGCGGCTCCCACGGCTTACTCTCATCAATATACATTAGGTAGAGTGAAAACTGGGTACATACGAATGCCACGACAGTACCAATTTCGGTTTATCGTCATCTCCGATACAAAGATGTTGTCAAAATCAAAATCAATTAAACATAATAAAATGAGAGTGCCAAATGATTCTTAATGCGCTGTATTGCGTGAAGCGTGGTGTTCGGCGCTTGCGGCGGTGGGATAGGTGGCAATGGTGTGGACAGATTGTGATTTACGAGTGGCGTGATGCGCACAGGGTGGGTGAGGTGAGCGTGGCGCGAGTGGCGTAGTGAGCAGTCACAACTCGCAGTGCCGAGCGCAGCGTCGGCGCTGAACGTCGTCGACGCTGCGTCTGCTCGTCTGCTCGCCTGTGTCCACTCATTAGGATATATCGAGAGCATTACAATGGCATTACTCAGATGCACCGGGCGGTGTGCGGTGGTGCAGAAATGGCACGCGCTGGTGTCCCCTCCCCTGCGCCCGCGTCAATGCTGCAAATATAGCTGCTGCTGATGGTTATTCCGGGCGCGGCCGTCGACCCGCCGCCGCGACGCCGTCTGCTCGCCTTTTTAGCGAACACTACTTACAACACACGCATTTTTTGCGAACAAATATCTGCGATGTCAACGTACGCGCTCTTTTAATGCGTTTATAAAGTCGTTTTCTCGGAAATTCGATTTTATAAAGTCACTTAGATAAGTGCGTTCATGTTTGGGTGCTATTAAGTCCACGACGGATGTCTTTATCGTATATCCGTCCAACAGATGATCGTAGGTGTGTCATAGATAATACGGCGGAACATAATTATTTGACTAATGTAATTGTCTAATCTCCTTCCTGTCAGTCTTACGTCGTGAGGCGCAAATAAAAGTTACGATGTTGCCGTGTTCTACATCCGAGATTATAGTTAGCGTGACCTTTATAGGTATTAAATTAATAGAAATGCAGATATGGCATATAAGTCGTTAAAACATGGCGGAGCTCTGAGCCGGCTGTAAAATGTGAGGCCGTCTATCTGAGCCTCGTAACGTAACTATAAAATGGATCAAATCTGAATTAGTTGCCTTTGTGAGAACTCCAGTTGGCCGTCTGCCGGCTGCACGCCGCACACTGTAAGCAGTTTATCGTGCTTTTAATAAATCCCCACTACTATACTGAGACCGTAAAAGGGATAATTTTTAATTGAATCCCTGCCAGGTGTTGTTGCAATAAACTAAATGAATTTCATGCCTATAGACGGGAAATGTCTTGTAATGTCAGTGAAATGAGAGTTACGATTCTCACAGTTGCTCGTTCGAGAGTAAATACAAGTATTTATTGGCTGGCACTGCTAAGATTTAATTAAGCATCGTGATAGGTCGAAGTTACATCTGTTTTGCTAATTACATACGTAAAATGCAAATGGTATCTTGTATTTATATATTAGTCAACACTTTTGTCAATAAGCATCGCTGTCTGTATTTACGTAAGCTACTAATAACATTGTATGCGTTAATTTATCAGACTGCCATGTTTCAATATTAACATAGTGGTTATATCTAAAATATGATAAGCCGTGATATAAGAAACCGCGAGGTCCTGGATTCAAATCCTAGGTTGGACATTCGTAATTTGTGCATGATTTTCGATTTAATAAATCTCACGTGAGTAGCCCTATGTGGGAATTTTTATGCCCAGTATGGTGATAGTCTCTGCATGGTATGGAAATAACCTCGGTGAATCGTGGATGTGTTTATGTATAGTTAAAATATATTGATATTATAAAAAGGTACGTAGAATTTTGGCGGGAAGGGTGGCAGGGTGTCAGACAGCGTCAGTGGATTCGGTCACGGTTCGGTGGGCACGGGCAACGCATCGGCAATCAGTCGATCACGAGTGTATCTAATTCAGTGTGCAGCATGTGCCTCTAAGGAATTTGTTTTGTGCACACACTGGATCGATGCCGACGTACAATCGATGTTTTATTTTCATGAGATCAGTGTCTCTGCTTCGCAACGCATCCTTCGGTGCATAATTTTGTTTGCGCGTTTGCCGCTGTGAAAAGAAACACTTTGATCTTAGTGTGCTTTTATATCATTAACAGTTTTTAACACGTGAGTCCGATTATATCTGAAGGCATACTATGAACTACAAAGATATGATTACTTTTATTGAGGCCGATGTTATCTGGTATGGGATGAATGGGGATGTTTGTTGGCCGCAAGTGTGCTCGTTATTATTTTGATGCTGGTTAATGAGGCTGCGGTAGGTGAATGTGGTCGGTGTGGAGTGTGCAGGCTTATCGTGAGTAATAGCGGAGTGGTTTGTGGTGTGAAATGCGCGTGACTCAAGACAGCGGGCGCGGCGGGCGCGGTGGCGCAGCGAGCGCGGCCCACTGACTACCAGAGAGCGTTCCGTGGCGCCAGAACCTTTCTGATTTTATACTTCAACATTAATCGTTTGATAAAACCGGGCCGGTAGGTTGTGTGCCTTAAATTGACACTTGAATATCTAACCGCTGTTGCTTTTCAAGATAGCCCTGGTGTTGCATTTGCAACAATTGTTTGGCATCGAGCTTTATCGCATGACGCTGAACGGAGTGGCATTCAGTTGTAAAATACGTACGCGCGTGGAATTAGGCGGCGCTCATAAGCAGTAAGCACGCAGACGTTATGTCGTGATTTTCGTAATTTAGTACGTGTTTGTTGAAATAATGCGAAAACGTACTTGCGTAAATAGAGAACATACGCGATGTGCAAACAAGTCGGGCGTCGTCGCGACGCTCGGCGCCGGCGACGCGACCGGCGCGGCGCCGATGCGAGGACACGCGATCTATGTACCGAATAACACATTTTATTACTCCGAATCACAGTAAAAAGACGTAATTATGTTTTATATCTTCCTTTCAAGTCATCAAGGTCAGACGAAAAGTTTCAATGCCACTTTATAGTATGTATGGCAATGGGTTGTATGTTGCGCATCTGCATAAAGTTAACTTGTTACTCTTACAGTATTGAGGTTTAGTCCAACTTAAATAGATGAGACATGTGACAGGATATTGAATATTAATATATACACAACCGTTACATTTATGTTTCTGCAAAGTTAATAATAATTGTATCGCACATTTTCACATTTTCTAGAATTCGAAACTTAAATTGTAATTCCGAACATAGATAATGCAAATTTTTAAGACCGTGGGAAACTTTTGTATTGCAAATAACATTAAAGAGGCTTCTAAAGGGTATCGCGCGCGGGTGTTTAATTATTTATTATTATTAATGCAAAATCTAATTTGATTCTTCTTCTGTAATTCGCAATTATAGATATATAAGTTTTTGAGTGGTAGAGCCACGCTGTAGACAGTTTTGTCTACAGCATGAATGGGCTGGCTCGTCCGGATCGTTACCACTGTCTCACAGAAAACCTACGTAAAGTAACGGCTTGCTGCTGGTTAAAATACCGCACATTTTGTTAAATTATGTGACTAAAACTTCGTTCTCTTAATTTCGCACTGTATTGTCTCTGGGAATAGGCAGAATAGGTGTTCATTTAGCGGTCATTGTAGCTGATGCTCCATCACTTGCACCGCTGTCTCAGAGAATTATTAATAATTTAATAATTGAGGACTATTGGAAATAATAAAAAGTATCCTTCGAGGAAGTATTGGGCTGGTAGCGCAAATAGGCGTGCCCGAATACGAATCGACCCAACACCTATCCCAAAAAAAGTAAGGGAAGGCCGATCATACCAATGTACATAGTACCTACATAAACTAGTAAAATATAAATCACAAGAAATATGTAAACAAAAGGTAGAAAAAGACAAACAAAATATTCGCAATAAGTGTCTTATGTAATATGAGATATACCAGAGATAATCCTATCGAACGTTTTCAAAAGTAAAGAATTTTTCGCAATTACGTAACAAACACATAAACGAGTGAGATGCGCTGCTGTGATGTGAAGTAAACATATATTATACGTACGATAAATCCATTTATCTAATCATTAATGTTATTGTTATTGACTTATAGGCCGGTAATTATCCGGTTGAAAATGGTAAAAATAGAAACAAATTTATAGTAGAATCAAACCCATTGTAAAAGGAAGAGAATACAACAAAATTGATAGGAAAAATAAATTAACGGCGATCTGAGGTCGGGAAGTGGGAAGGGGGGGGGGCTTTTAAGGGTAAAAAACGGTTTATCTCGATTTCCGGAAAAACTACAAGTCCTATGGAAAAAAGTTAAATTGCAAAGTTGTAGGTAATAAAAAGATCTACAACTTTTGTATACACACTCTCTTCACATAACCCCAAAATATATGTGAAAAATTCAAATAACCAAGTTTTTTGTTTTTATTTTTATCTATTATAATAAATCATTTTTTTTTCACGAAATTTGGTGAAAACTTACCTTTTTGTATCCCAAATACACTGTAATTTTTTTGATTTAAAATATTTATTTTTGCACCTTATTTTGACTTAATATCGAAAAAGCAGCCTAATTTTCAAACGAAAATTCTCACGTCAAAATATGAGCTTTTTTAAAAAATTCTGTTGGTTTCTTGTTCATTGAATTCTCTACTTTCTGATGGTGTAAAAAAATATATACATTACTATGGTAAATGTGCTCAGAAAATGTAAAGTTATAAGTTAATATTTAATAAGACATATCTACAATATTTTGAGAAAGTTGTAGAATCTTCTTTAAATTATATGCGTAGATGCCTCTTTATTGTTATTTTAATATAACTTATATACCTGAGTGATCTACGGAAAATTTTAGCCCATCATAAAGAAGTGCGGAAGGGGCTAGGTGGGTCTGGGCCTTACTACCTGTTATTTAGTAGTTCGTTTCTTTGCATTTTCTGAGCACATTTACCATAGTAATGTATATATTTTTTTACACCATCAGAAAGTAGAGAATTAAATGAACAAGAAACAAACAGACTTTTTAAAAAAGCTCATATTTTGACGTGAGAATTTTCGTTTGAAAATTAGGCTGCTTTTTCGATATTAAGTCAAAATAAGGTGCAAAAATAAATATTTTAAATCAAAAAAATTACAGTGTATTTGGGATACAAAAAGGTAAGTTTTCACCAAATTTCGTGAAAAAAAATGATTTATTATAATAGATAAAAATAAAATCAAAAAACTTGGTTATTTGAATTTTTCACATATATTTTGGGGTTATGTGAAGAGAGTGTGTATACAAAAGTTGTAGATCTTTTTATTACCTACAACTTTGCGATTTAACTTTTTTCCATAGGACTTGTAGTTTTTCCGGAAATCGAGATAAACCGTTTTTTACCCTTAAAAGCCCCCCCCTTCCCACTTCCCGACCTCAGATCGCCGTTAATTTATTTTTCCTATCAATTTTGTTGTATTCTCTTCCTTTTACAATGGGTTTGATTCTACTATAATTTATTTATGTTTCAAATTGGAAAATCACCAGTCTATTAGTAGAAACAGGCGACAGATATTGGCGCCACGAATATACGGGTTAATGTGTGTCGTATACTAGCATTTACACAATGCGACGAAACTACGCTTATAAGGTATACCGCGGTTGGATTTCATGGAAACGTTATGTATTCCATTCACGTTTTTAGTCACCGAATTCTTCTTTAGACTGTGATTTTAACGGTACATTCTCATTGTCCTACATAGTGACTATCAAGTTTTGTGAGGCTGGAAACCTTGGTTGTAGAATATTGTTTAATAATTTTATAGTATGCCGAGAAAATTTATTATGAGACTCTAATAACAAATAAACCCAACCGTCACACACATAGTCCTGACCCCATACTAGATTAACCTGTATCATGGATATCAGAAACTTTGAGGGACTTGCGGTCCCATAACACCTAGACCCGAAATAACTATTTGTGGATCACACAAACATTTGTCTCAGTGCGGAAATCGAGCCGACGGCCTCTCGCTTCACGGCCGGCTTTCGCTCTTTCTCTCACTCGCCCAACTCGCCCACTGTGCCATGGAGGCGATCCACGATTATTAGTTTATGGTCTGGGTGTTGTGGAACTGTATGTCCCTCGTAGTTCCTTATACCCACGATACAGGTTAATCAAATGTAGGGTTAGGACTATGTGTGTGACTATTTATTATTATTATTAATATTTATTAATCGTCCAGCCTAAACAGTAAAATAATTTTGAGGACTGTTAATTTTATATTGTAGGAATTGTATATGAAAGAATTTCTAGAAATGTATCCCTTGAAGTGTAAAAGTTTTAAGGGCTGTAAAATTTGTAGGGAAATTTTTTGGTCATTTTTACTTTTCGTGGCCGAAGCTACGAGCAAAAGCCAGTTTAATAACCTACAGTAATTTGTTGTAAACGGTGGCAAATTGGAAATAAAATCAAAAACTGCTGAGACCAAAAACCCACGAAATATGACAAACATATTCTTAATAAACATTACGTGATTTGACACTGAAAGACTCAATTAGTAAAGAGAGACGCCAGTCTTGTTGGAAATGGTAGCGTTTGAAGTCGCATGTTGGAATGTATTTCGGTTAAGATATGTGCGACGCGACGCGGTTGGTGGTTACTGTTTAGCTACCGACTCCAGCTGAAATCACACACGCTTGCTTTTTCATTTATCACCACTTAAGTGACGTTTTATGAGCAACGTCGAGCGTCGGTGTAAATGCGGATTTAATAATTCACACACAAACACACGTTTTGCACTCGCCTCTAATGAATATTATAAGCTTGAGTTATGTTCACATATACTGTGAACATTACTTTTTTATAGAAGGCTTTGTTCCGATTTTTCTACTTTCAGGTGTACGCGATTTCTTTATGACGTTCACTGTTCTCTTTAAATCTTAACTGTTTATTATAAAGATCAATTTGTTTAATTTAATTTTGCGAACGTAAACTCATTTCTTTGATTTTGCGCGCAGACTACAAAAGACTTGATTTTTTATGTCCGTACCCGTTGCAAATAAAATTTACTATTTGCTATAAAAATACGTAAATTTAAAACAAAATGTGCATAGATTTAAGATAAACAATATCTAAATGAATTAATTAGCGTATTAGGTATGTATGTAACTATATTTATGTATTAATACTAGGCACCACGTGATTATAAAGTATCAGCAAATCAATAACATGCATAAAAATTGTCTTTTAGTGTGATATTTGGGTGTAATTAATTTGTCATAGATTATTTAGATTTATTCTTAAAAGATATGAAGGTGATATACTGACGTTACGCTGCGATACGACATTACGCATTTGCTTCGGTTGACGTGCGACCAGTGTCGACGAACCGATATCGTTATCTTCGTAAAGTATTACAATATACATTAGCTATAATATAAAATATTACTTATTAAAATAGCTTTACAACTCAAGAGCTGAGTTCCTAAGTCTTAGTACAGAAAGTAATATAATTTTAACGTAATATTATCGAGTCATCAGTTCTGTTTATGCTGACAACTTCGGATGCGATAAAAACTTTTTAAAATTAGAATACATTTCTAAATTGTTGTAATGAAGTTGGCATAAAACCCAACTTCATTACAACCAAACCAAACAATTAACTGTGTAGAATTTAAGAGACGCTGCAGTTGGTGCCATTTCTCGGTGACGTTCGCATTCAGTTATTTTATCGCTTTAAATCGTGATTAGTTTACGAGCTAGGAGTGGAGCACCGGCCCGTAAGGCGTGTATTACGTGCGTAAAAGGTCACAGGCGAGACGCGAAGGCTATTCGGAAAGTAGACTGGCGCCAGTGCGCGGTCGCTCTAAGCAAATTTGGTAGATTGCAAGCATATCTACGTTAGTTACGTGTAAGCAATCAGGATGACCCCGGTTATATAATTGTGCTATTCCACTTTTATCGATATTTCACCTTCTACCGTCCGTTTACTAAAAGGCAAAGTGAATAAATCTGATAAAGGTCGCAGGATGTCGCTGGATGCAGGCCGCTTCCAACAAGTCGGTCTGGAAATCTTTGGGGGAGGCCTATGTTCAACAGTGGACGTCTTGTGGCTGATGATGATGATGATGATAGATCTAATCGACTCGTCCCTTATCACATCATGGGACAAAAATAGCTCGGCGAACTGTGCCTGTAACACTAGCCTCTGCCTACTCTTTCGAGGATACATACGTGAGCTTATGTTATGTCATAGATATTTAGAACCGTCGATGCCAATATTATAGTTGGATACCCTGAAGATTAGGTAAATGTCGTACAAATGATGAAAATTGTCACAGTATGTTGCTTTACAGGAAGGACATGGCGTATAATGGATACGCACTTTGTTATGACGAGATTAAAGGGAGACTTCCAGTGGTCGCGTCTAACGTCAGACGCTGGTGTCAGTGATGCTCTCGTCTATTAATATCATACTAAACAGCTTAACAGCTAATAACGCTGTACTTTAGTGAAGCTATCGCCGGATGGTCTCCCATAGATTTACATAGCACTTAGTACTAACGTGCTGACGAGGCGTAACTGACGCGACCATTGAAAGTCTGCCATTACGCTTTCGATTTTTGACTTCTTTTTTTATTCTGGCACGGCAAAGTGACTGGATCTGATGAGAAGTACAGTGCAGACCAAATATAATGCCGACTGTCAAGAGATATTAGAATGATGCCGTCCTGAAATAACTGGATAACACTGGCTGACCTGATCGCGACTAGCCTGAACAAGCCACTAGGGTACGGGCAGATTTTTCACCACGTGTACCGTGGTCGCTACCCAGTCGGGTACAAAAAAATCAGGTACCCTCCCGTCAGAATTCGATTAAATAGGCTTTAGTCCTGGTTTGAATGACTTAAAGAACGTAAAATCTTTCTTGCTCTTTAAAAATCGTTAAAACACCACTCAAAGGACTTCTCAGAACTGTAATAAGTCAATAATGCATATAATATACATAGACATAATAAGTTCACTTAATTATTATTTGATTGTCATAGCAATTGGGACGCTATTGAAATGGCGATCCGTAGTACCATGCGTAGCAATGTAGTTCCTTGTCTTGTTTTTATAGTACTACCCACTGTAATCAAATACCGTTGTTCCTACGTAATATGTCGAAAAATTTTTAAGTACCTAATTTAATTATTTATGTATTTCTCTAGTAAATGAATTGTATTCTTTAGAGAAATAAATACCTAAAACAGTTTCAGTAATAAGAGGAAAAATCCAGTTTTCCTTAACACTGTTAATTTCCTAATGGATCTCTGCCATCTGCATTAATTACAGAGATATTTACAACCGTTAATAATGTATGCCTTTGTTAACAAATCATCGGACAAATAAAAACCCGTGAGTACATTCAAGTGCGAACTCATTTTCGCACGAATTTAAACGTTGATTATTCTTTTGTTTAACCGCACCCATTGTTATAGCGGCTGGTTAAAAAAACTTTTACATGCGATTGCCTTACATACAAATTAACTTCGGACATTAACATATTACATGTCCCTATTTTTAAAGGGGTTTTTTACTGTACCACGTGCCATGGTTACGTCTAAAGCGTAGTAATTCTAGAAATCTACCTATGAAATTTTATAGTGATTTGACGGAGAGGATTGGTTTTTGTGATTCCTATAATCAAAAGAGGAAACTGAACACAAAATTGCAAACACATATCAATTATAGTTTTGAAGTATTTTTTTACTAGGTGTAAGTAGGTAGTTACCACCGCTTCGTGTATTCTGCCGTCAAGCAACAGAGTATAAGCAATATTGTATTTCGGTTTGAAGGACATTGAAGGCGGCGAAATTACTGCGTATTATTTAATATCTCATGTCTCGGGGTGTCGAGCGAAGTCAAGTGCCTTGCTATTTAATACAGTAAGTTATAATTCGTAGTTCTATAAACTATAAAACGTCAGTTTTTAACATAATATATTTCAAATGTCGATAGCGCGCCACTATACTTTGGTATAGGGGATGTTTATAGACGGCGGTGAATACGTACCATAAAGTGACCCGCTTGTTCGTTACCTCCCTTCTATCATAAAAAAAATCTATTTGTACTTGGAGCTGTAGAGCAATAAATTAAGAATATTAATATGAAGGATTAATTAATTTTATGCTCTCTTAAGGTAACTGAAAGATTCAGAGTGACTATCAAACTACTCGAAAAAAAATCTATGTTCCGGCTTAGAAGATACTGCAGTTTGTCAGCAATTTTGACTGACGGATGTTGATCCATCTATCTATGTTAATAGAGGAGGTTTTAATTTAAATAAATAAGCAATATTACGCAGTAATGGCTTTCAACAGATTATTTAAAAAAACCGCGATAAAATCCTTTAAATTTGTTTTATTTCAATGTGTAACATTCGCGTAAACGTAAGAAATCATTAGATTACTCTATTCTTTATAAATGAACAGTTCATAGATGTACAGCTACTAGCATTTACATCAGAATAAAAATGTTGTATAGAAATAGTTTAAAATGTCATTAGATAGTGTTAATGTATTCATTTATTATTTTAAACCAATAGGAGGGATTTGAACTAGCATAATTCTTTACCTACTCAAATTAATTTCCTGATGACATATAATTTAAGGCTACGCTACGACCCTCTTAATAAAATTATATTAAGTTACATGCAAAATAATATGCATCATTCGAATATTAATGTGTAATGTATGCGCGATTTGTGATCGACACCGACAGGTTTGCCACTTATGACATGTGACGTAGGACCGACCAGACAGTTACTCACACTTATCTTTAATTATGATCAGTGGGGCTAGCTCGAGTAACTTGCGAAAAAATATTTGTATTGAAAGGTCAAAAAATCTAAATATATAAAACTCAAAGGTGACTGACTGACTGACATAGTGATCTATCAACGCACAGCCCAAACCACTGGAGGGATCGGGCTGAAATTTGGCATGCAGGTAGATGTTATGACGTAGGCATCCGCTAAGAAAGGATTTTGATAAATTCTACCCCCAAGGGGATAAAATAGGGGATGAAAGTTTGTATGAAACTTTGTCAATTTTAAACGTTCACGCGGGCGGAGCCGCGAGCATAAGCTAGTTAATAATATAAAAACATAGTCCTAAACCCTCATTAGGTTAACTTGTATGAAGGGAAACTGGTTCTACGAGGGACTTCCGGTCCTACACACTGAAACCCGAAACAGATAATTGAGGATTATACGAACACTTGTCTAGGTGCTGGAATGAAACCGGCAGACTCTCGTTTTGCAGCTAGTTAGTAACCCACCACGCCACGGAGGTTGTCGAAGTTGTTTGTAATCTCAAAGTAATGCTGGCGTTGTCGATTCGGATGTTTATTCCCAAGTTAATCGTGCTTGTGACATTGCGGTGATCGAGCGGCAGTACGTTGGCTGTAAGGGTAGGGCGTCCGTTCTTTGAGAATTACAATTAAATAATTTGTCCGATTATTTCATCCACCATTGTGCATGTGTGTATGTCACGCACATACTGTTGGGTGTGTTTATTCATTTCATCTACTATTTTTAAAGTTGCGAAGTCTTACCGTAATTATTTACAATTCCTAGTTTAAAGTTTATTTAGGACCTTCAAGTATAATTTACTTTTTAATTTAAATTCTAGGTATTGTTCACGGCTCGGTCTACCTGGAAGTGTCTCCCGTTATAGTTCGGGTATGCTTCCGGCTTAAAAGGCTATGTCACTCTCCGGCCCGTAAACTATCGCTATGAGAAAAATCATTTCGATCTGTTTATTCGTTCCCCGAACGAAAGAAACAAACAAACACAACTTTTCATTTATAATACAAGCATATTAGGTTATTGTCTAGCTTCTGTGATGTTAAGTATAATGATAACTGAGGTAAAATGAATAGAAAATATAACAACAGGTCAAGATCAGACAGAAAGAAGATTTAAAAGTACTAATCAACATCAGAAAATTTTACCTTTACATAAAAACATTGCAAAAACACGTACTTACCTATGCATTAATTTATTCAGAAATATGTTATGCAAGAAATCATGTCCAATTTGTTTTTAAACAAGTTCTAAATACGACTACTTACTTTAAATTTTCTTCGCATTAAAGTTTTTATTTTTCCGGCTGTTTCGAATTCCCGGGATCCGGAAGAAATCATGATGTTCACGAAAGTACATACTGAAAATCTTAATCTATATGCACTATAATGACATTTTACCCACATTTTTAGTATTTTAGTATCCATGTTACATTACTGTGTATATAAAAGAACTAATTTACTAAATGTAATTATACGAAATATATATTTTTTGATTCCAACGTTTGTTATTAGTAACCGCCTAATGCACTTTAGTATAAAGTATCGTATATTTCACTAAAATCACTGGTTGCTCGGATTATCATTATTTATTTAAATTACTCATGGTTGATCTCATTTATTTTTTCGGGAACGGCAACCCGGGATAAAATTAATAACGTATTGGCAATATATATCGTAATTCAAAGCGATAAGTGATTGTGCCGCATTTAGAAAACTAATATATTCATATCCTACTAAATTATATGCGGCCTTCAATGTAAAACTATTTATTTTTTCAAATAACTCGAAGTTATTCAATCTTTTACCTGTATCGGATCCAAATAATGGACATTGCGGACCGCCAATCTGCCGCCAGTCAAGGACGTAGAACAATAGCACAGAGGGACAAACCGCCGCGGATAAACGTTAATGCCTAAGGTTTTATGGTTCACGCGTGCACAGCTTATGATTGAGGGCTTGGCGCCACTTTATTCCATTTCATTGTTCATAGAAATGTGGCGCCGGCCGGCACTCGTTCATATGTAATTTTATGATCCGACGCTTGCAAATGCCGTTTTCTCTGCATCTTAACTCCGCCGCTCGAATGTAAATAGCTCTTCGTCCTCAAACATCTGTTTTGAATTTTAAAATTTCACAAGCGTTCGTTTACGTGAACTGAATTTTTCTTCAAAAAGGCTTTCTTCTCATTATCGGAAACGAATCAGCAGAGTCAATAAACATCGCATTACTGAATTCGATCGTAAGTGCGTCGAATCAGGAAGTGTTGTGACTCACGGTCCATTTTTGAATGATAATTAGATCGCGTCGGCAGTTACGTAAGAGTTGTAAGGTGGTTCTCAAAGGGTGAAATGGTTCCACTAACTTGGGCTGATCGCCCGTCTGTGCAACTTGCAGATGCCCCCACTAAAAATACAAAATAAATACAAGTTGGTTTAAAAAATCAGTTGGATCGCCCTTTAAGATGAACTTTAAATATCATGTAAAAGAAAAAAATCAGATACACCGCGACAAAACGGCAAGCAACATTTACTTAAATAACTATTTCAAAAGCATAATTCAATAATTGCGATATTACCTCTTGATGAGTAATTTATCTGTGGCTTTAATGCGAAAAATTTAGTTAATTCTTATTTATGAACATAAAATATTATAGGTAGGTACGTCGCTTCTCTTTAATAAATTAGTGAGCGTCGATGAGAGATTTATCCTTTTAGTCATAAACACATGCTGTGTACACGTATGGGGCATTAGGCAACGATTGACTTGTAGTTCTTAAACAAACACGAGTTTCGGCGCCAGAAATGTGAAGACAATTCGATCGACCGCAAAAATATAAACAGAACATGATTAATCAAATAGCTGGCATGTTTATGTAATGTTATTATTCATAAAAATGTTTTGTTTATTAACATTTTGCAGTGTTATTTATCTAGCAAAACACATTAGTTAAAAATATCAAGGCGAACAACGCATGAAAAGTTATTGAAATGTGTGCTTTTTCACTATAAATTCAAAATAACAGTGAAATGGTTGCCGCAAATTCATGTTTATTTGTGCCATAAAACAGAATTATACTAACTGCCGTACTCAGAGACGTACATGAGCTAGTTAGTGCTCCATGCTCCGTTACTACGTACAAAAATCATCTTGACGTGTCTGATAATTAATAGAATTCTAAGGAATGGCTAATAGTCACTAAAGTTATTTGGTATGATAAAATTGTAGTATCCATGTAAAATTTATTGATATCTCAGAAAGCGGCAGTTGGTAATAAAACAATAAATAATAATATATATTAAAAATTCCAGTAACATCACCGCGGGTGCAGTGCGAAAATCTGCTGATTTAATACCTGCCCTATTATTTCCTTCAAATTGAATAGTACATTTAAATTCATTATGTAGCGAATGTATCTAATCGAAGCGATAAATCCCTGCATTTGCTGCGTACTAATTATAGTGTACAATCAATTTCCATACTAATCGATTGATTCTTGCAATTATAGAGATGACCTATGCCCCGCGCGAAACAAATATATGCGTCGTGGTTCTGAGATATGTTCGTTTAGCACGTTCCTGTAATAATTTAGCCATTGATATAAAATTATTGCTCACTATAAGTATTTGTCGATGACTTAATAACGATGCAGACGTTTTTATATTTAAGGTTTCGTATGACAGATTGATAGTCATAAATATGAAATAATAGTGGGTTGTATAATGTGTATAATGTGTATACCACATTACATCATTTATGTATAGTTAAAAACATACCCATACGACGCGTCTGGTCTGGTCAAATTAAGTATTCAATAAGTTTAAAATAATTATGGAAATGTGAACGGCAGAGTGATACTACTATGATGACTCTTAGATGGTACTGAGGACGTAAGCACGTTGATATGATTTTCCGTAATATTGACAACTATGTCTGAAAAAAACAATTGCCGTTTTTCATTGTTATATAACACGCAATAGTGGTGTACTGCGGGAGATAAAATGCACCGAAACTACAGTATCATCCAACACTATTCTGAGTGGTACGGTGCCCCTACTTTTATCATAGGTGTTCTGTTCTTAACCGCCAAAAAAATAGTCTCAATTCGATGCGTATATTTTATTTGTTTTCTTTTGCATGTACATATAACGACGTTTTACTTTTCACAGAGCGGTCATATTCATATGGTATATTAGCTCATCCAGCCCTGCCCAAATGGTGCAATCAGGAATGGAAGGATTCATCAATTTGTACACCGATTTTTAACGATTCTTTAATTAAAAATAGTAATGACAAAAATAGAACCGAATCAGATAAAAACTATCAAGCTTATATAATAAATATTTTTTAGTCGGTGCTTTATATCAATAACTGCCCACTAAATTGCAATACCAATAGATTTTTAGGGTCCGATCTACTTTTGTTAAAAACTTATTCTTTGAGTTACGGAACATAAAATGTTGTTTATAAAAATCTTTTTAAAAAATCTTCTCACTTTTCTAAAATCGAAATGCATTGCTATTTAATCAGCTCTCAATATTGAAAATGATAATATTTTTATAAATACAACATTATCTTGTAGTGTGTGTCGATATCATATAGATAATTATTGAAGTGCTGATTTTAATAATAAACATAGCCATATATCTGCCCTGCCCTGTAATGCAACTGATAACCGATGTTTTCGCAATTTATATGTCACAAACTGAGAAATATAGGTAATCTTCGGGTCGTTTCTATATTGAGATAATATTTTCTCTATATTAATGCTAATTTGATATCTATCAATTTAGCATTAATTATGTAATTATGATTAGATTATGAAGAAAAATCCAAGTGATGTTTCTACGCGCTAACGTTAGGGTTTAATAAATAAAATAACTATCACACTTAAAGACTGACGATCGTAAAAGATACAATTCTGGACCGATTCACTCATTTGGCATTCTAATAAAGAACAACAAGTTGGAATGGCAAGGTATCTGCTTAGAATGGAGGTCACGAAGCAAGAACTTTGACCCTCAGTATCCCACGTTTCATGGTCAAATAGTGGCGCCGTGGCAGGCGCCACATGGCTCGGTTCCGGGCACAATGCTCACCTTTCATGGGCGGTCGTGGAAACGGAGCACGATCTGTTCACTCAAGATCAATGTTGATCTGTGATTCACTGGCTGGACTCGTGAATTTCGCCTTAATTGTTAATGGGCAGGAAAAGATTAATTTTATTATATCCCGTTGTTTTCTATTCACTACAATGTTTATGGAGTTGTAATATAGCTACTAAAAGTACGTTTTGATTTGGTACCGAGACAGCAGCAACCAAACTATCTTCTGATTCGCGTTACGCGTCTTTGTCTCTTAGTCACGCACCTCAATACGCTATTTTTTCCTACTTATTCCTATTTGTAAACCCATAAAACAGTGGAACTTAATTTAAATATTTACTATTTTTATTTATTTCGCAACCTATGATATTATGGTTTATGTACATACGCAATAACATCAATACACATTGTTTGCGACGGTTACGATATTGTATAGAATACTCAATACAGTATGTATGCATAATCTGTTTCGAAGAAGTAGGTTAGCTATTCTAAAGACTCAGACTAAAGTCGTGGCATGTTGATACTAAATTACATTTATTTTAATAGTTATAACTGTTCTTTATGATGTGTTATATTAAAACAAAACTAAATTCTATTCAGCAGTTTCTTTTCTGATAACTGCAGCCAGATATGAAGTCATTTTTAAAATAATATTTGTTCAGTTACTTATTCGATACAGATGTTCTTCATTAAATTTTTCTATAAATACCTATTTTATTGTATCTACATTTGATTTATCATCTAGTCTTTCTGTTAAAAATGTGATATTTAAACAAACCAAAGCGTTCCATATTGGTACACAGTTCATTAAGTGAATGGAAATACCGCAGCGCAAATTATTTGATACAGTGTTTAGTGAAGGAACAATGCTCGTTTTGTAATAGAGACATCTCGCCGGAGCAGAACAAAAGTCTCATTGTGTTTGTTTTAAATCATTGTTGTGCTGACACGACCCGGCGGTGTTTTTAATCTTCATGAACTCTGTTTAGTTCGTGTGTCAACACTTTGGCGATGATTCATAAGTTCATAACATAAATCATTTGGAGAACGGCGAACGTCAGCCGTTTATCAGTTCGGGAATATATTCCATTGTCAAGTTATTAACAAGGGCTTAATATCACTGGCCAATTATTACGAGAAATTATTCCGAGAATTATTATAATGTCACGTTGATACGGTATAAATTCTGTTAAATCGTATAAAACAATGTGCTTTATTATGTTATTTATGAGTTTTGGTCGATTATAGTTCTTTATTGTGAGAACATTATGAGTAATAAGTATTTATTGAAGATGTCCAATGAAAATATACAGCTACATTATATCAAGCTGGCAAGTTATATCCAGTTATAAGTTGGCAAGTTAGCAAGCGACCTTTTGTCGTACGTCATACAGACTAAAAAACCGACAAACTGCGTGTCGGACCATGCATAATGAAAGCTTTCGTAGTCAAGATAAGCGTTTCAAACAAGTACAAGATACCTAAATTGAGGCGACTGTAAAAATTTGTTTCTATTTCTCAAAGACACTGTTTATAAAGTTTTTTTTGTGTTCGCTAAAATAAAATAGTGAGAAACCAAAAATATTTATTATTTCCAAAAAAAATGCAATTTTATTGAAAACAATTTTAGTGCCTACTTTTAGAGACACCACAATTTATTTTTTCAGAATTTTTCACCTCGTAGTATGAAAGTTAGAGGGAGGGAGGTGGGAGGGGCACAAAATGTTTTTACAATTTTAGACATGCATAATTCATAAACTAATAAATTATATAAAAAGTAATTAATTAACTTCTATATCG
Source organism: Amorpha juglandis (assembly GCA_949126905.1). Lineage (NCBI taxonomy): Eukaryota > Metazoa > Arthropoda > Insecta > Lepidoptera > Sphingidae > Amorpha > Amorpha juglandis. The sequence continues at coordinate 8,676,485 of OX421379.1, read as the reverse complement.
ACGCTGATCATTTGTCTATGCATACATTTTTCTATAAATTCATCGGTTCCACAGCTTTGATTCTGAAGTTAGGCGACTATCTCTAACTCTCGAGGTGTTTCTGTTAGTTATTTTGTACAGTTGTGATGTAAATGTTCATCGTATTATTTTATGAAGTGATGATTTTCGTTGAGGCAACAGTTAAGCTCCCCATTAATGTCTCAAGCAGTAGCACATTTAATTAGAGCAAACTCAAGACGTTAGCTGTTATAATTACAGCAGATCCTTTCTAAAACTAACACTGTAATGAAGATGAATGTATTTTGTACAGTGTACAGCTATTAGGCTTTATTTTAGTGCATGATGTGGTGTGTTATACCAAATTTTACCCGTTTAAGTTTGTCATTTGTGAAGCGTTGAGTCTACTATATTAAGATCATTTATGTTATGTAATATTTTATATAAGTTGTTACTTTGTGAAATATGCGCGCCCAGAGCCGTGAAATATGTTTTGCCCCGCGGCCTCTAAATGGAATGTTTCAGTTATGATTTTTTTTTAAATACGGATTATAAATTACTTAAATCAAACTTAGCAAAATAAAATCAATATCTAAATATTTCGTGGTGTGGGTACATACTAAAATTGGAAAAATTAAATAAAATACCTTAATCCGATCAGCAGGTAATCTGCTTTTTGCATGCTGAATATTTTCGGTTACACAATATTTTATTTTAGTAACCACATATTTTTAACAATGTTTTTGAGAAATACAACCTTATTTTTACGTTCGCCTTATTTTAGGTACCTTGTACTTGTTTCAAACTATGGAAGTTCATTTTGAGTAAGGCATCCTTTAACATGCATCCGATAAGCACTTTGGCCGGTTTTATTTATTTTTTATTTACATACCACACCATTATTGTTAAGAACCTATTAATATAATGCAATTAATATGTTGATACGATCAGGTATACCTACACTTTCAAAATTAATAGCAGCATTAAAAAATTAAAAATCAAACAATATTGCCGACGCAATAACAAGATTTGGGCAGCGGTAATAATTATTATATTATGACCGGCGGTACTGTCATAAAATAAATTAATTTGTGTTTAAGCCGTGGATGATTCGACACCGTGCCTTACGCGTTTGATTAACAATTTTCTATTTTAATCGGTAATTTGATCAACGCTTAACAATAGTGTAGTTTCCTATATTGAATATTGTAGATTATATTATATGCAACAGAAAATAATACGAAAAACAAACCCTTTTGTTGAAATACAGTCAAAATTGGTTCAAAAATGATCCTGCAAATATGATTTGTAATATTGATGTGAGCAAAGGTGGGCGTGTAGTGGGATATCTCAGTATCTCGCTTGCACGTATGCACCGTAATGGCACAGTATTATTTAGTGGTAATGGCCATTTTATATAGTGCCATCAAAGATGGCATCGTCTGATATTTGACAAGTGTCCCCTCCATCAGATTTGAATGGCTTCTAATAATTTATCTTCTTATAGACGGATTGATGAAATTCTTTCTGCAATAGGTTTTGGGTAACGTATTTTTTATTTAAATATTTAAAAAAGTCAAGCCGACTACCCTATTAGCGACGTGACAATCTAAACGATTCATGTTTTATAACGTCACAAATATGATTCGGTTGTGGACGCGCCTTCAGTCACGTATTTTATAGAATTCATTGCAATGTATTGTGTATTTACTTTGGTAAATATATACCGACATAACGAGGTTTCATACTCAGTATTGCGAATAAACATATTAGATAGGGTGTGCAAAGTTTGTGTCTAAAATAGCGTAATATATTCACCGCTAATTTAGTGTGTTAAATGTCAATATAAACAGCGTGAAAAGTGAATGTAAGGCTATTTTAGAGTTCCTAGTGCGAGTTTTTCAAAGCTATCACGTTGTTCGTATTTACGAAAATATTTATGCAGATCCACACAACACCCTTAATTCATAATTATTGAGTTGGAAATATATTAACTTTACACATTTTTCTCGTATACGAGTGTCGTGAGATATGTGGAATAAACTCGAACTAGGCACTTTGTTTCAGAAATGTCTACCATTTGGAGATATTTTAGTAGGTATTGTGATATTTAAAGGCTGATCGATCCTATACATATTCATTTCCATTCCATTCCACCCGTGAGAAAAAAAGGGGTGTTATGACTTCAAATCCCAGGTCAGACAATTTGTGCTTAAGATTCTTAATGAATTGGCTCGAATTGAAATCTGTGTCCGATGTTGCGATAGGCTCCTGTACTCACCCACGACCCCAAAGTTTCTCAGTCGAAGTACATTCATAAGAAATGCGTGTATGAAATCCGCTTTCTTATATTCAAGTACATGAACACATTTCACGAAATGCAAACATAGTTTTTACTATGAACTGGCAATGACTAATAAATAGACGAATTTCTAAGTTCCTAATAATAAATAATGTAAACATATGTGTAGTTATGTGTCATTTCCTTTCCCATTACTCGAACATTGTTCAAGAATCGTAATATTCAGGAAATTGAAAATAGTGATTTCGAGAAATTGTTCTTCTATAGTTTATAACTATACCAATTAGTTTTTAACTTCTGATGCTATGAAAAAAATTACGAATCCCTTAAATTTTGTCTGTCGTAAATCAAACAATATGTTGCTAATTATTAAGGAATGATTTACGTTAGATGATACCAAGATCTAAATCAATAATAGCATTTAATTGTTATGCTGATCAGGGATCGAACTTAGATTTGTACGCGAGGATGATCATGACTATATCCATATGGTTTTTAAATGCCGCACTTTTTTTATTTGTCTAAATGTCATGACGAGTACCTACGTTGCTTATCTGATGGGAAGCGCAACGCTTGCCCCTAAATAGAATCAATACCACACAGAACTTTTCGTATACACAGAACTTATTCTTAGATGTCACTAATTCGCTGAGTCTAAATTTGCTAAGTCCCATCACCCCAATAAATTGTAAAAGAAAAATATTTTGAGAATTCTGATTACTTGTTGATTTATATTTAGTGTACCAACATAACCTTGACTGTATTACTTATTTTTATTATTAGGGATGTGCGTTTCCAGTTCTGGCTCTTACATTATATTACATCAGCATTGTGATAGTGATGGTTCTCAGTTTTAAACATGAGGACGATGAGTTTTGCCCAGGAATATTCTATGTACCTTTATATTCATCATAGAACATTGAAGCGACGGCCTCGGCGTTTTGATATTCCGATGATAGCCGACCATTTGTCAATTAGCACTCGTTCACTTCATTTCTAATTAAATTCCATCAACGAGGCCTGATTGGCCCAGCGTATGCAGAAGGGATTAAAGATTTATGATACACAACGGCCCAGGCGCAGTTCCTTAACAACTCTCATATTTCATACAAGATTTTAATGTTATTTGATTTTATAGACTATACTATTAAAACAGTAATACATTTTACTATTCTGTTCTAGTCGATCACGTGTGCATGAACTATGTTTATGGTGTGATCCGGGGTTCATAAAGATCTCAGACAAATACATTAGAACTTAGATATTCAGTATTTCGTTAGTGAGTGAAAATGAGTAAATTACGTAGAAAATAGTGTTTAAATAAACATAGGAAGTTTTTGTCATTTCCTAGTGGCTGAGAGGGTCATTTGAAGAGGCGCGGTGCGAAAGGAATACCTATTGGTGTTAGCGCACGGATCTCGTCAAGTCATTAGTATATTTAATTAGTTAAGAGGACAAACATACATAATTTCTCATGGGTAATTTAAAACGTGACAGAGAAAACGCAAGAGCTGTCTTTGACGTTTACTGATAGTTGCTTACACCCATTATCTGTGCAATATCTTTTAAAGTGGGAAGTAGGTAATTGTGTTCACCGGTCAATTTGATAAATACTTCGATTGCTCACATTTCTTCAAACACAAAGCCCATGTCGATTCATTAAACATTAAGTATGTTAAAATTATAGCATTGTTACCTACAAAACATTTATGAGAGAAATGGAAAACACTAGGTTGCCTCGGGCGAGTGTCGCGGCGCGGCTTTACAAGCAGCCTGTAGGCGTAAAATGCAAATCGTTAGCGTTTCACCACAGGACAATGCGGCCGAAGTGTTGTGCGTCTTGTAAACAGCGCGGACGTGGTTTGTTGTTCTACTTTTTTGGGTAAACGGTTATCCGTAAACGGCTCGGCATAGGCCGTCGCACAAATACCTCTGGCGCGGCCGACGAGGCGCTGCGGCACAATGCCTGCTTTGGCGCCGCCATACATGGCAGCGGCGAACGCGAACGTGCCGTTTCTCACTTGTACAATATTTCCCAAACGTCTATCTACACCCGTTTTGGTTAGCTTAATAATAGTGCATTTTTGGACTTGCTCATACATGGAGTATTATATGTGGATTGTGTTTCGCCCGATATAAGTCGCAAAATGCTTTCGCTTTTCATCCGTCGACTCATTAACGTCATTTGGTACATGTTTCGCAATTTGCTTGTCTGATATATGAGTCCAGTTAAGATATTAGGCGTCGAGATGCATCTGCAGCATCTGAGGCAAAATTATATTTTATGGAAATGGACGTTGAATCGAAGCCAAAGATCTTTGCATTCTCTCAGCGCGACAGTTGTGCGGGCACGAACGCGTCGGCATACATATCGAAAACAATAAGACCGCGCCTCGGTGCCATAAACATTCTTTGCCGCAATCATTACAGATATAACCTATAAATTAGTACGAGTGACTGCGAACATGCCGCTTGCCATCGCGGGAATTTGCAATGAGCGCTGCAGCCGCCGCGTCGCGCCGCGTCGTCCACTGCCAGCCTCTCCGCGCATGCTCCGTGCAATACTCGTGTCTCGTGCGCCGTGCACGACTGCGCATGGATGGCGAGGCGCACTGTCGCACTGCCATCGTCGTTCTGCCGCTCTGTTGCTACGACGCCTAATGTCTCTGCCAATTAGACTTTGAGCTCTACTCTTCACCCATATATCTTAATTTCTAAAAAGTCAATATTACATGTCATATCTAAAATTCTTTAATGTTTCTAAAGCTGGTTGCACTCATCTGTGCCAATGTGGTCCGAGTGAGAGTTGTTTCAAAATAAATATTGATTCACGACTTACTATCACATGATCAATTAACAGAACATTTATATAAATCACGCGTGGGCGCAGTAATGCGTACGAAATACATTCATTGAAGATTTTCTCATTAATACTAGATTGTACTAGATATAAGGATAGAAAGCTTGACACGTAATAAGACAATGGCGCCTGATAATGTTATCATCAACGTTGGGTGAGCAACATTTAGGTCAATGTTTAACTGGGTTGAGTACCTATGTAAAGATTGACAAGTTCGATTGATACTGGATTTAAGGCCACACTTACGTTACTTCATCGCAGTGTTTTGAATTATTTCTAAGAAAAATGTCTGAAATAGAGAAGCCGCAAGAAAGCTATGACACGCTGACAGGTAACGTCTTAGAAGTTGTTTTGACACTGAGCGACAGCATCTTCAGTCGGGTGGTCGAGGTGTAATGGTTACGTCACCAGACGCGACATTATTACATTTTTGTAGAGCAGTGTCGGCTAATAGCCGTGCGTCGCGTCGCCAGCGTACGTTGTCGTTGCGAGACGCTCTAATTTTCACATTTTTTTCATTCTAGTCGAGGTCAAGGTATGAACGTTTGTTGGCTTCATTGTAGTAATTTGCGCGCGTTTGTATTGTACAGAGTAATAATGGAGGTGACTCGCTTTATAATGTTTTCTCAGTAATCTATTTAGGTCCCGGGCATAAAGTTGTAGATGTAAAAAGGTTGTCGCTTAACAGGAAACAATCGATGGACCAATAAAAAACATTTAACCGCATGGCATGCAGTTTTATTCACCTTTTCCTTTGCAACATACAAACGACTTATAAACTTACTTAAATCACTATAAAAACACGTGTGGTTAGATGGATCATGTATATAAATAAAAAGTGTATAATATTCGCGTAAAACACATTTACATATGCCGTTGAATTGTTAAATTACGTTGAATGTGTGAAAAGAATACTAATAATACACAAGTAGCGCATATGTATTTGAAAGCGTTTGTTTCAAAGCTCGGTGGTACATTGGCACGAGCGCTTGTGCAACAGCAGCGCCGCGTTTGAACTGTTTACGTTCCGCACGAGACGGTAGTCACTAAACTTGTCAACTGTCAATGGAACGATTGAATTGTCTGTTAGTGAACGTTATCGTTTCATCACATACTGGCTGTATCCTCAATATTGCAGTGTGTTTTGTGCGCTCGTGACATTAAGATCTGATAGTCTATGTCATTGAATAGAGATCCGATGTGGGCAGAGCTTCCTAACGCAATCAACTGTGTCATGAAATTATACGTTCTGCATTTAACTGTTATTGCAAACTGGATTTTACGATCGTAATTGTACCGTATTAGGCATCTCGTGTGTGGTGGCTATTTGTTAAGGCACTTTGATGATGTCGAGTGTGAGTTGCAATGTGTGCTTGAGAAATAAAACACAAAGTCCTCTGAATGTTATGATTATGCGAGACGACATATCATTGAATGATATTTGGAACACACGAATTATTTACAACTGTCACAAATCTGGTCGTTTTTGCGCAGTTTGTGCCACCAACATTTGTACCTTGACGAGGACGTCGCCTCGGCGGCGCCTAGTTACATCACGCGATTGGAAAACCTGAGGCGTTGAAGAGGCCAAAATCTTTTGGCGCGACAGTACTCTGAATGAAGGCGGCGCTAGGCTGGTCACGTTCGTTTTGAGGTTGCTTTCAAAAGTTTAAATTTACGCTAAATGACATTAATGAGTGGTGCCGTGGTGTGGGAGACGGAGACCGTTCGTCCGAAGAATTGCACTTGTATTGTGCCTGTGCGGTATGCACGTGCATAAATATTCATACCAACACGGTCGCGACGTGTGAGCCAAGCCTAGCGAAGTCAAAGGTGCCCCGACGCGACGCGCACCGCTTATTCCGCTTAGGGCTGCCTTCAGCCCAACACTGAGTACCATCTAGATGGATTTTAGCCGAAAATAATAATAGCCAACTTAAGTGGTGTAAAAGAGGCTTAGGTAGCTGGCTGAAATGTTCATAAAATATTGATTATTATGGCGATTGCTCTAGTCAATTTTAAAAATGAATAAATATAAGAATTTAAGGTTAGCTACGGAGCTATCGGTGCGCAAGTTGGACTCGCGCTTACCTTTTTTAAAAGCGTTTTCCTTCAATGTACTATACGACGCGACAACACATTACATGCTATATAAGGCAATAACATAAATTAGCATATTAGGCATTGGTATGTAACAATTCTGTGAAAAATTGTACCTGCCGATTGTGTGATTCTCGAAACTTTTTATTTAACATTATTTTCCGTAATCATACCGAGATAAAAAGTAGTCTATATTACATCTCTGAAAGTCCTGAGTATCCCCATATGCATCTCGTCAAAATCGGTTTAGCCGTTTATGATAGGGCGCGAGCTTATTTATCATATCGAGTACAAATTTAAATCTCGGGCAATTTGCGCGTGTTTATAGCAAAATAATCCGTACCGTATTTATTTATTTATTTGCACTTCATATACAAAATATGTATATAGGCGGTCGTAATGACAGAGGCATTCTCTACCAGTCTACCTCTAGGATACCGATATACGACCGTATATGGATTAAAAACTCAACTTTTGATTGCCTAACATGGGGATAAAAACCTATGTCCCTGGGAATTCTTTATAGGAATTACGAAGCCATGTGAAGGTTATCAAACCGCGTTAGACTAGCGTACCCGTACCAATCCCGTGCTGATTAATAAAAAATCTCTTATGCTTACGGTAAATTAATTATTACATAACGCGAGCATATTTTTATTGATGAAAGTGCAGCCCTAGCAGCCTCGCAGAATATTTTCTCATCGAATCATCTCTCAGCTCCGACTCTTTGTTGTGCTTGCAAATATCCTAGAGCCACTCATCGCCACGTTGGCGCCATATGCAAATAAATTTAGGGCTGGGTCGGCTATGTAATGAATTTACCGAGTGAATTATGAGCCGTGGCGCCGGAGCGTGCCAGATCACTATCTTCCCTCAGATTTACCTCGCTAGACGCGTAAACATGTCTGTCCATCATAACGCTTACTACACCCGTTGAGAGCTTGTTTATTAAGTCATTCCCCTGACCAGCAGCTAATTATCGTGTCCAATAAACTATTGTTTAAATTTTCTTGTTAAGTTTCGCTTTAGTTCGCAGAAACGTAGTATTTCTATTGTCTTAGTTTAAGTATCGTGGTGTGCTGCATTTTCTTATTGTAAATGATTGAATGTGCAGTCATCATGTTCTATATATCTGAAACGAACTATTGAATGTATTATAGAAGAGTTTACGGCTAAAAATGTATACACTATGTACTTCTTGAATGTAATATTCAGATTTAAAGTTAAGTAGCGTGAAAATTTTCTATAAAGCCAATTAATCTAAGGGTAATGAAATACAAAACTACTTGAAATTTTAAATATTGAAAATCATAACAAGACTTTAAGCAAACATACAGATTTTATATCCATAATTAGAACTGAATTTCAAAATAATAAATTGAATGAATTGTAATAGTGTTGCGGTGATCATTAAACTTTACGAGTAGTAAACGAGTACACGTCGTCGACAACGAATGGGGCACCAATCAAATAGTTGCTCGGAATGTCAGTGCTCCATCTATTTGTGTCCATAGCTCGGCAATACCAACAAGAAAGCTATGTTAAAACGCAAATTCTACTGTCGCCGTCTAGACGCGCCGGTTCTGTACGATTGAATAACATTTGATCCAATCAACCAGAATGGAGGGGTCGCGGAGGTCTTGCGAACTGGCCTCAGACGCCGACGCAAACGTCACTCTCGATCAATTGATCGAACTACGTGTTATAGCTACCACATTGGTGAAAGTGCCTACTGTCGATATACACAGCGCAGGGAAACTATAACCTTTATCTTAAATTTAATTATTTCCCGTCGGGTCAGATCACACATAATAAACACTAAACATTAGCTATTCCGGAACATTCTGCAATAGCCAAATGACATTTATAATGTCTATTAGAAACTTTCATAATACTTGATGTTTATTTGCTTTATAAACGTTAAGCGTTAAATTTATACCTTTAAATTACTGGAATCGATTTCTATTCCATTCGAAGTGATAAACATCTATTTATTGATATATTAATTTTTTATATCTTGTTACAGCGCCCGATATCGTCCAAGAAGACAGTCCAGTAGTTATTACGGCTGAGGATGAGGACCATAATATGAAATGTACGTATTTTCATTCATAAATCTCTTTTATGATACAAGAGAATCTTTGCCAATAGTCGATAATTTGCAGATTTCGCATCAATTCTGACTGGTCGCTCTCCGCTTTGCGTAAGGCGTGATGACATGTCAGGGGTGCCTGTGGGTCCGGGAGTTGCGACCGCTCGCTTCACGTTCAGACGTCGCCATCTCTACTGGTCCGTTCTGCTGAGCCCCTCGATTTCGGCACAGCCTCGAGCGCTCGCCTTCCTCGATAAAATAGGGCGAGTGCTACTCGAGCAGCCTCTCAAGAAGATACCAGGCATTCATTCCACATACGAAGAAAAAACTGATAAGGTATATTGAGTTAAGAATGTAAGATTTATTTGGTAACTTGAAGAAACTATAAAGTCAAACTGCCTAAAGCCAAATCATACTTGTGATAGCAGGGAATAATAAACCACAATAAAAAACTACTTTGTTCAATAATTTAGGAATGTACATCCAGATTCCTAATCAAATTATATTATTGTTAGATTGATTGTCTTGGTCAGCATTTATAAAAAAAACTCAATGTTATAATAACGAATGTGTTGTAAATAAAAATTATATTGAAAATAGGATATTTAACCCCTGACAAAAAGAGGGGTTATAAGTTTGACGTTTTGGTCTCTGTAAATCATTTGTATAGTGGCCCCTACGTGAATGAACCGATTTGAGATTGTATTTTTATTTAAAAGCTGGTTAAATTAAGATGACTCTTAGTAATGTTTGAAGAAAATTTGTTCGGCCATTTAGAAGTTAGATTTTTTTAATTGATGTCAATTTCTTTACGGTTATCTAGATTCTTATTTATATTGAAATTAGTGATGAATTTGTAAAATAAGTTTGTATCCTTGTTAATGATGACTCTCTGTTTAGCTGTGTGGCGTATGGCGTCGAGTACCACGTCAATATAAAACACTATTACGAGACGGGGATCTTCACGTGGCTCTGTTGTGGGGAGATGAGCACAACAGTACCATAGACAGCGCTTTGAGCGGCCGAATCGACAGGTAGGTATGGAATTTCCGATCATTTGTTATTCGATCAATTCTCAATGTTATTGCAATGGTGGAATACTACTGATTAAACATGATTATAGATCATTAGAACACAATCAATTCGACATGACTACTATAATAATCCGTCCGGTCACATGTTAATTGCAAGTTTTATTTCAGTATCTCAAATCAATCAAAAACCGATATCTGGAGGAACTGCGTTCCTATATCCAATCCCTTAATCAAACCTTTAATTTAAGTTAGTGACGCGTCTATGATTGTCCAGGGATTGTGCATGTGCATAGGCGGTGGTGATCACTTATCATCAGTTGACATACTTGATAGGCCTCTGCTATAAAGAAAAACGTAACCAAAGTTTGGGTAAAACTGGGTCGGTGGGCAAAACCATGCGGGCCGAGGTAATAATACTGTGTCTCTAATTTTCCGTGACGTAAAAAGTTTGATTATTACTGCCATATGTTTTTGGTCATATATACTTATAAATATAGGACCCTGTACAGTCCAGTTTCACACCCCTTTAACTAGTTGTAGTGACCTTAGAAGTAGGTAAAAACCCGGTTATATCTTGTATTCTACTGGCAGAGATTTCTAATTTTGTGCATTAGTATGTCGAAAACAACATAGAAACCGTTGAGATTCGATTAAATGCGACATAGATGGCTAATAAACTTTAATATTTTAGGTATTTGGTCGCTTCCATGGAATTTAATGAGGGTCTAGTAAGAATGTTAGTGTATTCTAAGAAATATTTCAATGTGTAATGTCATCCCATTTCTTAATATAACAGTAATTTCCCTCTTATTGCAAACTGAGAAAGTTCATAAGTTAGATATTCTTGTAAGTAAAATTAGTACGAAATTATAAGAGTAAAAATCGTCTGAGTGGATTTCTTGCTAAACTTGTATCTACAATATGTCTTCAGTACAAAGTTGATATCATTTCAAAGAAACCGTTTGTGTTCGCCTTTGATTGTAAATTAAATTAACCGTATGATTAATAACGGAAATTCCTCGAGTTCGTTAGAATTAACACTCGGAAAACTGAAGATCTGTGCAGAGTCGAAGTGCTCTTACAAGAACTCAATTGATTCGTTCTTTCAATTACTTTATCAATGTCGTTATTTGTGCCTATTAAAAAGTCTACAGATTATAATCCTCCATGACGAGAGTAATTCTGAGATATATTTTATGCCAGACGACTGTTGACTGACCTGAAGAAATCGAGTCAAAGTAATCAACTTCGTGGAATCTTCTAGATTAGATTGTTCTAATTTCAAAATTTAGCTTTGTCTGATTTTGTCTGTAAATCAATTAAGTGCGCGTGCTGCTAGTTTCTTTTGATCTATTTTATGTTCAGCTATTACCACATTAATATTTTTTAGCAGTTATAATTAAATGTGCTGTGTTATATAGTGTGGGTACTAAATTAAACTCGTATAACGTTTACTATACCTGCTTACAATACGTTATTATACCTGTGCGTTTACTATAAAATTAAAATACTTTGGTGTATTTCGAATTGAAACTTCATTATGTACCTATTTGATGGCTAATCGCGGCTATTCTGCTGTTAGTTATATACTACATATTTTCTGGCTAATAAGGCTGATAAATGCTATATTGAGTGAATATATTTTGATTACGGACTTTCCCAATAAATAAATCATTTATAAAAAAAAAGTCTATCGCGCACGTTTAATACAATAAATTCACATGCTAATAATCCTATTTTATAACTTATAGATACCCGGCACTTTCATCGGAAATGTTTACGACGTTATTGGAACCAGAACATCCACCGACATCATTCGGGCAGGGTGCCTGCAGAGATTATAGAGCAGTAGACCATGAAGACGGTTGGTGGGGAGGCACTGCAGTTATCACGGGAGTGGCAGGCGCTACACCCAGCCTCTATCTAGCTCTCATGTTCAATGGAGTTTTCCCAAAAACAGCAGCGACATCACATCGCGTCAGAGTGATCCTCACTTTACCGGACAAAAACCAGACGATCATTGATCAGGTAATTTCATGGTGTGCGTATAGTCAATTGGGTGATGAGATAGCAGATCTCTGTTAATATGTCTAATTGTACGAGTTAACAAGTATGATTTAGCAGCTGGACTCAGATGTATGTGCGTAATAAAGATTTTGTAGGTATCATAATATACGAAGATATATGTATGCAAGTAATAATGTCAAAATATTTGATCTTTACTATTCCAACAATTGTCTACTGTTTATAACTGTTAATACTGTTATAGACATCACATTTTGTATACCATTTGAAATTGTATATCTTAAAATGTTATCTTTCATTTATAAGACGTCTAACGTTTTTATTTTTAAAATGGTCCTTCCTTATCTAAAGTGCAATGAGCGTATCTGATTCCATTGTAAACATCGCGATCACTACGATATCTAAAATCATTTACGAGCACTAAACAATGAAAACAATACGATATGAGAACCATATTGAAATCTTAATTGATACCAATTTTGTTCATTATAATACAATGTACAATTAATATTAAACGGTAATTTGTGTAATGGTTTCCAGGTACAGAGAGTGAACAAGCCGAATTACGACTTTAACGTTCTGGAAGTATCGACTCCGGTGTCGGCAGCTGAATTGCGTTCTCTTGCTAGGGGACGACTATTGCTTACTATAGAGGCCGTGGGGACTCCAGAACGTCGTCTGGTGGGAAGTGTGAGACAGAAAGCAGCTTGCGAAATGTATCATGCGCCGTTGGTATCAGAAAGAGCACCGGCCTCCCCCGCGCCTGAAGGACTTGCCTTGATCTACATTGATAAAGAGGGCTCGCTCGTCTATGATATACAGGTAATTTAGGTTTTAATATAACTGCCTAGGTAGCGCAGTTTTAAAGCGCACGCGGTACGACTGCTATGCTGAGGTTTTGAGTGTAAAAGTGATATTGGGTTTTCTATCACGAAAATGCGCAGTATCAGCCTGGACTCTGGAATTGTGCCCGGTATTGGTCGTCATTCAATCAAATAAATTTTTAAAAAAAATCTAAATTTATAAATATTCGTTATAGCTTCAAAATAAACCCATTCTTCGTTTAATGAACGAACGAACGAGATTACGTCTCTGAATGGGTTTTATGTTTAGTTAAAATTTGCAAGCGCAATTGCATGTCCTGACGAATACAAAGTAGATTAATTAGGGACATTTTGAATAATTCATTGTCTACACTTAGTCTTTCGGTACGTTTAGCCATACATTACAACGATTAACGTATTTTGTAAAGTATGTTTAGTAATAGTGGCGTATTAGGATAGCATGCTGAATAATTTGAACATACCCGTAGTACGTTTTGATAGTTTTTGAAAATGATGACAGTTTTCGTTTACTCTACGTACATCGAGTAACAACAGCCACTAGTGGGAACTATGATGAATTAAACTAAATAAATAAAAATTGTTTGCTTAATTTTATATTAGCCGTATACGAAATTATCATCATACGCATTAGTCGTATACGAAATTAGTTTTCGAGCAATTGTTTCCTTTTTTAGAGTATGAGTTTGACATTTCCGCGGTAGTACGTTTAAACAAATTAGAAAACTATGAACATATTTGTATCTCGTATACGTTCAAGTTGATAGATAAGCATTTAAGATGTAAATGTAGACAGAAATAATCTCTTTTTTTAATTAGCAAACAAGACGATTTTCATCCCATACAAACCATTTTTCTCTAACCGCACTGACAAGTCTGCAGTGTTATCGACAGAAGCAAAACGCATTCCTTTATAAAATATTTCAAACGGTTCTCTTCAGATGGATAACCTTGGAGTGAACGATCCGAAAATAACGTTAGTGGAAGAGCAAGGCAAGCGGCACTCTCAAGTGGAGATACTGGACACCCGTATTGGGGTACTGGCGCGACCGAGCGCTCGCATATTCCAGCCGCTTTATGAAGATACGCTAGCTGTTCACGTTGGGGGAGACGCAGGTATTAGTATAACCATACGCGAGAATAAACTTAACGTAAATAATACTAATTATTACTACATACTCGTGTTTTAGTGCGAAGTAGAAGATATGACCATTGCAATAAAAAGGTGGATTATATTTCTGATGACGAATGTAGGTCTTTTAAAGTACTTCAGCTTTTACGTTTTCGTGGTTTTAACCCATTTTGATATTAAACCGATTATTAGTGATGCAATAGGTTATTATTTTTTATGAAAAGAAAATTGTATGAAATAAGTCTATTTGATTGTTGATTCCAGGACCTCCAATCCTTCGCGGTCGGCTGACATCACGTTTACTTCCTGATGCTGCGGGATCTGGACCTGCGTTGTTACGTCGTACTTCTCAAGTTCGCGTGCCCATGACTATGGCTGGACTCGCTTGGCTTTCAGTTGATTCTTTGTGTGGACTATATTATGAGGTAAGGATATAAATGAACTGCTTTGACGACATTTGTTTTTACTTTTTATTAGCTTGAATAAAGAAATGGATTGGTCGCTCGCCTGATGTTAAGCGCTAAGCCTACCCATGAATTGAAGTAACACCAAAACCAAAACTTTGAATTCCGAGCACTGCATGGTACTGGACTGCGTTTGTCGTACCGAGAAGTTGATAAGTTTTATTATGCCCATTAATTTAACTGGCTTCAATATTTTTCAAACACCACACTACTTATACACTGCTGCTTGACGGTAGAAATAAACATAGTTTATGTACTTAGTTATTTTGAATAATTATTCTAAAGAAAATTTGATTACGAATAAACTCATTCTTTATGAAATAGTCATCGGTGCATACGTCATTCTTTGGATTGTGCCTATGCTTACCATCCAATTGTTTAAGGCCCGTAGTCACAAACAAATTCTGTGTGTACAATTGGTCTGTTTTTATTTGGCTCCAAAAGCTAACCAATGACGTTTAGAGAAATCGACTCACGAGTTCGCGCTTGCTATGAGGCCTCATAGTTACGTTTATGAACACGGGGGTGAATCAGTTTGTTCAGCCATTATGAAATCTATAACAGTGTTTGTTATATGTTCTATTACGTCCACTAGGCGGTGGTAACTGGTGGCAACTCCCGGACCAAGTCGTCGTGGTGGCTGGAGACGCATGCAGGTGGGGAAGGCAACGCACGCGAACTGGGCGCTGATGAAGGCTGGATACTCGAGCCCACCGCAGCCGAACTGGTTGCTTTGCATGTCGGCGCTGCTTATTTGGAACTGCGCTCCCATGACAATGTCACGGCGTTGCTGCGCACGCGTGTACCACAAGTGAGTATTTCCAAATTTGTGAATAAATCAATTCCTCAGCTTTAAGGAATTATATACAATTTCTCTAACAGCAAGACCGTTATTTGCCCATGGAGAAAATAAGCTAATAAAAAAAAGTTATGTATCTATTACCTGTACATATTTGTTACAGTAACGTGGTCAAATTTAAGTAACATATTATATTGTAGGATACAAGTAATGCGATTTGATAGGACGTAGATAAAGGATGTCTTTTTATCGACTGAGTAACAGATCGATATTCGACGAGCTTTTTTCTCACCTTAGCATTGTTATCCTCGCTTACTCACTTCACTTAATTTACAGGGATGTGGTCAATTTCATAGATCGTAATAAACGAGTGATTAGTTTGCGTAAAATTTAGGATATCTAGATTTTGAAAAGATCCGTTACATAAACAATCACTGTCAGGTGTATATGTATCGACTTTTATATATGATTACTCCTTTTTGTAGCACGTTGTCAGCTTTATAACTGATAATTTAAAATCTTTTAAAGCCCATTGTGGAAAGATTATTATTTACGCTCCTTTTAATCTGTTTATGCTGCCAAGATTGAGATAATCGGAGGTGAGATTTTTTGATATTCGTATTTTTAGCCATGAAGAAGCCATAAACATAATACGCCACGCTTTTGTTTTGTCGTGGGATACATCATAGCGATACAATAATCTGAAAATTTGTTCACAACAATAAGACAATTAAGTTTTTAGAATAATAATGATAAATTCAAAAAATTGTGCAATGTGCCGGAAATGTTTTTTTAAACAAATATTAGTATTCAAGGTGTAATGGCCAGCCTTGTTTCACAAAATTAAATGTAAATAAATGTCTATCTAATATTCATATAATTTAATTATTAATTTCCGGACCCGTCAATTACTCTAAATACAATAGAGAGAATTAAATAGTGGGTTTATATTTCATTTTTTCTAAAGGCTGGCGAATACATAGCTATAGAGTAACGCTAGAATTACTTGCCCTTTCTTTTATAGCTATACAGCCTTCCGAACTGACAGTAAAGCTATAGATATACTTTTTGATACTTTTATTAATTCAATAAATACTTTGATTTGATTTTATGTAACACCTTATACTTGTTAATACAATCTGATTCTGACTACCAGTTCCAATTTCAATTGAAACTTTTTCCATAATTCTAGATAAGCGTGCCACCTTCGTGCTTGCCGGCGGTCCCAGGGACCACGGACAATGAGCTAAGTGCCAAATACACACCAGGACCTTTAGAGGACCAACTCTCTGACTATGCACTGTACCGCCTCAGTGTTGGGTATTGCAAGCAAGGCGAGAAGTTTTACAAGCTGGGAGAAATTTGGACTGATACTGAGGTAAATACTTTTTTTTTATCCTGGCTCGGCAAAGTGACTACGCTACACCTGATGGTAAGTGTAGCGCAATCCAAGAATAGTGTCGACCAACGATAAACAATGTGTCCATCGTACCATAGGGCGAAGGGAGAGGGGAAGGAAAAGGGATGGGAAAAGGGTTAGGATCAGGGGGCAAGCCCCCTCGGGAGAACCGGATATACACTGGCTGACCCTGGAACGCAACCCACACAAGGTGGGCCACTGTGGCAGGTTTTAGCACCAGTGTACGGTGGTCGCTATCCGGTCGGATACAAGTATCCTCCCACCAGCAATACTTCAGTAATTTTAAGTATAATTGTGAGGAATTGAATTTATTAGCGACTACCAACTTTATTTGCGGTTCAAAAACACTTTATCCGTAGATAGCGAACATAAAGCGACTGCAAAAATGACATCGTAATATTCAGTTGCTTCTTTGGTCGTACAACGCTGGCAATGTAAGCACGACCCAAAGCCCGATAATATGTTATTATTTATGTTTGAAGAGCAAATTAATTTGTAATCATTATTTAATTCAATTTGAACGGAGTTTAGTTGTAGCATGTGGTTAATCTAGAATGGGCTGTGTAACAAATGGTTTGCAATGAACTGACATATCTGATCTTGCACTTATTACCAGAGACAATTCCAATTGACCACGATATCTAATTCCTGTGCCTAATTGCAGTTTTTTATGACAGCGTCAGTGGCGCAGCGGGTGAGTAGCCTGCAGTGAAACGAGAGGAGAGCATTCATGCGCCGAAAGCGTTCATGTGATCCACAAATATTTGTTCTGGGTCTAGGTGTTGTAAGACCGAAGATCTCTCGTAGTGCATGATGCCCACGACACGAAACTCGTATTTCAGCGTAGGTCGAGAACTATGTGTGTAAGACTGTTGGGTATTTTTATTATTTATTTATTGAAAACCATATAATTTTGTTTCAGTCATGTTCTAAGTGCTCCTGCGTACTTGGTATGCCGCGGTGTGAACCTGTGCAGTGTCCCCAAGTTACATGCCTAGTACCCACCATACAACCACCAGGACAGTGTTGCCCAATATGTACCAGTGAGTAGAAGTATTAAAAATTTAATTTTGTTAATGAAAATGATTATAAATTTACCTCCTACGTGGCAGCCTTTATAATGATGAGATCGAGCTCTATCTGGATTTTAAGCAATCGGATATTAAAAAACTTTATCAAATATCTGAACTAACTAGATTTTAAAGAACATTCAAACAATATTAATGTTCTTACACTTATATTCTTACAAATTTTAGACTCGACATCAGCAAAATGGACAGAAGACGGCAGCTGTATGCTGGCTGGACAGTCGTACGCTCCTGGATCCTCATGGCACCCTTACTTGGTACCAGGAGGTTATGACACTTGTGCTATATGTACTTGCAACTTCGCCACCAAGCAGATCCAGTGCCCACGCGTCCAGTGTCCGCCATTACGGTGCAGTGAGAAAGAAGCGTACAGACCTGATAAGAAGGCTTGTTGCCGTGTTTGTCCTGAGGTCAGTTTCAAATGTGTATTCAAATTGTGGTTGATGTAATCTGTAAAAAGCTGCATATGTATGGGAATTAATAAGCTGAAACCTTTGGTTTTATCAGCAGCTAATTGAGTAAACAATTTGGATTATTTGAATCTTAATATTATTGTCTTTTCTCAATCTTTTTTTTTGCTGTTTTCTCAGGCCAAATCCAAAAAACCTGATGAAGAGACACCTAAAGATCAAGGAACACCTAGAACTGCCGAGGAAATTCTGGCGGAAGGTGGATGCAAATTCCCAGATGGACCTCTACCGAACGGGAAAGAAGTCCATCCTTCTATACATTCGCACGGGGAACAGAGATGTGTCACTTGTCGATGCAAGGTAATATTATTATACTTATTACGGATTTGAAAGACTTAGGGACTTCCGTAAAACCTAGAGATAAGCAGAACGCAATACCGAGATAATAATACATGCGGTTTTAATCCCAAAGCAACTCCTAAGGCCCACACCACCGACTTTTTGAGATTACGTGTGTAATAATAATTACTTATTATGGGTCGCATAATGGTGAAGGAAAAATTACGCATCTGAGCATTCTCCATAAGAATTTCGAAGGTACGTGAAGTTGGACCCCACCAACCCGCATTAGGCCAGCGTGATGGAATAAGGTCTTACCTCTCTTAGAAGTGGAAGTGGCCAGTATCCCGAGGGGGCATAATACCTGTGGTACAGAAGCAGTAATGATGGTATGTTTTGTTGGCCGTAGGATGGTGAAGTAACATGTGTACGCAAGCGGTGCGGTCGTGCGGCTTGCTCGCGGCGACGGCGAGTGGACGCGTGCTGCGTGTGCACGCGACACCGGCGGCAGCGCGCGCCGCGTCCTGACCGTGCGCAGCGCACAGAACGCTCGGAACGCTCGGATCGCTTGGATCGCTCACAGCGCTCGGACCGCACGGCACCGCCGCCGCCGAGCTGAGCGCGCCGCCGCTGAGTGCGCGCACTCGCCGGACACAGTATTACTGCGCCCGAACATCCCGTCTTCACCCCAGACTGCTCGTAGGCTAAGTGAGTGAGCGCTTCGCTCCCTAGACTGACGATTATTTTTATGTACGCGTGCGATACGAATGTGTCTCTAGTTTTAGGTTGCGTCGTCGGAACACGCGCCACCGGACCGGACCAATGCGGCGATGATCGATAGATTTTATCGCCCGGTCACTTCGTATAATGTGTGCCTCTGAATAAGGCCTTTAGAGCAAGTTGAGTGCACGCTGTTTGTGTCGGGGTTTCGTGGATGTAGAGCGAGTCGTTCGGTTCGGTCGCGGTGCGAGACGAACGTTTCGATACAGTAGACGGTAGGACGGTCGGCCGCGCGACGGCTCTGAGTCGGTCGACGACGGAGGTAGCTATACTGTGTATTATTAAACGTTGAATATATACTTACCCACCGGTATTTAATTGGTATTAATGAGATATCCCGAAATTTTATAGGCGCATTGCATTTTCATCCGATACTGATTTGTTTTTAGTATTTATTAGTCGTGTAAGGTTCGATCGCTCGGCGAGATAATGTTATCGTTAGAGGTGCGAGCGCGGTCGATGAAAGATGTGCCATATTTTCTTAATTGTAAATATAAATTATGATACTACTTATGTGCATATTTATTTACATGTTTATTGTATATGATACGAGGTAATGCCGCTTGTGCACGGTCGCGTACGAAACATCACAAACATTCTTGTACTGTTCGCCATGTTTGTGCATTTGCTTTAGTTTTGTATAATATATTTACTTTGTGACACACATGTGTTTTTACTGTGTTATGATTCGATAGTGCTTATTTCCTATGTTATTTTATATGCTTAGTCAATAATTTGTGTAGAATCTGTATTGGCTTCAAATATGAAGAAGCAGAGTCTGTAGGCAGAGCTATGTTACATTGTATGTAATCTTACTTATACGTGAACTAATATCTCAAGTAACTTATATTTGTGGTAATGCTATCTAAGTGTCAATACGATAAACGTAATCAATCTGTAAATATTAACGTACGTTTTAAATCTTATGCTTTACACAAATAATATAAACGGACTGTACGATAATTATATAAATCCAGTATAAGGCGTAGATTTTAATAACTTTTCGTGACTAGTTTTGTTTAATTACTAGTTTAACGGTTTAGTTACGTAATTAAGAAAGCTAGTCCAAATGTTTCGATGTGATGGAAATGAATGCCAAGTAACTAGAAATACTTCTGTTTTGATAACCGATATGTAAGGTTTGTGTATTATTTTATGTGGCGGCCTCACGCGGTACGGGAAACAAATTAGGTATTTGTTAAAGAAAGTGAGACGCCTGGGTAATGCGCGGGCGCACCTCGGCGTTTACAGGACTGACTGACGTACAACGCCAAAGTTTTAAAATTCATGTAAGGGTGAGGCCTTACACATAATATTATTCGTGATTTCGCGAATTGAAAGGATTCGACGGTTTCGTAGGACATTGCCAAAAATGATTTTGTGAATGGAATTTCTCGTTTCGTTGTGGATTCTAGTCCATCAAAAATTGTAAGGAGTTTGTAATGTAGTGTTATTATTATTGGTTATATACCTATAATGCCAAATTTCGGTAAAACCGTTAAGTACGGGCAGTTGTATTCCCTATTTACGGTTCTGCCGAAGTTTGCCAACTTATGTATAATAATACTTATTAGTTTTTTGATGTAACAAGAATATCAGTGATTAAGCACAAGATTTTATGGTTTTTAATATTTTTTGTATAATCTAACAATAGAACTGTAATCACCTATGGCTTGCGAATAACATAACTAATGGCCATGAAGAATACTATGAAGTCGCTTTTGTTGCATTGTTTTTCTAATTAGAAAAATAGAAAATATCAAAACCATTCGATCCTACTATGCGGTGATTGTAAGGGATGATATACTTATAAATAGATTGTATCCAAATTTCTGACACATATTAAGCGTTTGGATATATTATGTTAAACGTTCACATATTATTTGGATTGTCTATGGGCATTCAGTCAATATTTTGTAATACAGTTTATCAAATAAATTACCTGAGATCAAGTTTTGGTTTTACTTAGTACTCTTATGAAATATAGTCTTTTATATTTATGTCTGACTCTATCCCGGCTTAGTGCCAGGATCCATCTTTTTTATAACATATACCGGCAAAAGAGCTAGTGGGTCACCTGATGGTAAGTGATCTCCACCGCTCATGTACGTCCACAATACTAGAAGAATAATGGGCGCGTTGTCGGTTTAAAGGAAATGGATAATTAAGGATTGGGAAGGGGAGGGGATTTGGGCCTCCGGATATCTCACTCACCGTACGAAACGCAGCAGCAAGCCGCTACTTAACGTCGATTTTCTGTGAGATAGTGGTAACGACCCGGTCGATCCAGCCCATTCATCCTGTAGACAAAACTGCACTATTATTTTTGCCTCTTTATTTAGAGCAATCTTTTGGCTTTTGCCTTCAGCTCCGCCTATGATAAAGTGTCGATTGGATAGGGAGAATCATTTGGTACGTAGAGTAGTGTGTGCATACTTTCGAATTAATACATCTTTTTTTATTTCTTGTCCTATTCACATACAACAAACTATACGTGAGTTATATTCATTCTTTCAGCCATCGTGGGCAAGAATATACGGAAAACCAGCCAAAAAGTTGTAGATGATTTTATTGTGATTTAAAAATGTTTATAGAAGTGCTTTAACACGTAAGGCTGCCATCATTGCGTCGGCGACGGCATCAGCTACTTCTACTGTAGAGTTGACTCCCATCAGACCTATTCGCAGTGCTTTACCAGCTGTTGGACCCAAGCCAGCAAAAATTAAGATGTTGTATCTGAAAGAATTGATTAATAGTCAGCGTATGTCCAGTAACTTCAGGCAGTCATAATTCTGCCGACCATCGAGGGACACAATGTCTCTTGATAGTCGACGTTATATTTGGACTGCACTGTACTTAACACTGGGTTCAGTATGTTCACTTTGCCGTGCAAGTATGAATTAGTCAGCAATGTCGGCAAAATATGTATTATATTGATACAAGTAGGTCTCTCGTATGCGAGGCTGTCTGGGTTAGTACCTTGTCTATTTCTGCCGCCAAGCAACAGTATGTAAGCACTGTTGTTTTTCGGTTTGTAGGATATATTGAAGTCAGTGAAATTACTGGGCATTATGAGGCGTGGCTTTTACTACCAGCCGACCCGCCCGTCTCTTCATTTAGGCGAATGGCAAAAAAAATTATATGTCTTCGATTTTAACCGACTTATTTGTAGATTGTACATAATTATCGTAACTTGGATCAACATTACACTTACTTATCCCTGATATATTTATAGAATTTCACATAATCATATCCTGTTGGTAGCACTATAGTGGTAACAGTGACCAGACGGTCCTCGGGTTTAGGTACCAGGAACTGGACTGACATTTGCTGCATTCGTTTGTGGAAGTGCGCGGTGGTTGCAGCGTGACGCGCCCAAGACTTGGGCAACGTTTCCTTAATCACCTCCCGAAGACATTGACGAAGAGCCCAGAGAAGTGGGGGGCTCAATGTGTGGTGGTACCTGCCGAAATAAAACTTGCTACAAGCAATAATCTCAGTACTATAGGCAATGAATATATAATTACTCGTCGTTGCTACGTCAGTACCCTGATTATACTGACCCACTTCTGGGCGCAGACCTCCTTTACGAATGAGACTGGTTTCATCTGAGTCCATCACTATGACGTAATGCGGATAGGCAGAATTTACACACCTTCGACATTCTCATGGAGAATTCTTAGGTATGCAGGTTTTCTCATGATTTATTACGAAAGCAAGCAATAATTGACAATTACGTAACTTAGAAAAGTTAGTTAGGTGGTCTTTGGGCTGGTCTTGCCTGCCTGCGACTTTCGTCTCAGCAGTTCGTTATCACCAGTCCCCATTAATTGATGTCGACAGTACTGTGCCTTTTTATATTTCCATTATCTAAAACAGTCTTATTTTAGAAGAATAAATTTCTCAATTAGACATTTAAACAACGAGTATGCTGATGGTAACACATATATTACATATGCTTACGTATGATTGGATTATTTAAAAAAACAAGTGATACTAACTGTCTTGTGTTGCCGTAACAGTTCCACTGCTGTGCCAACAGTTTGGCGTCAAAATAAAATGTTGGGTCATGTTTCCTGTTATTTATTTTGTCCCTGAAACATTTATTTTGGTTCTGGTAAATTAATAAAATCTTGCAATCAACTACCTGGTGTCTAAACTTACAGGTAATTATCAAATCGCGAGTCGTAGCCATAAAATTATAAATATGGATTATATTTTAGAAACCAAACCTAAGATATACATCTTAGGAACCCACAAATATTCGTTTGTCAATTCACACATTCTCTATGTATCTCTCTCTAGTAGTATCAAGCATGGCTACTCTTTTTGAATAGTCACAATGAACCGATTGAAAAAATAAAAGCTAAAATAGCAAAAAGTTAATATACATACATATATACGGGTCGAATACTGAACCTTATTGTTATGTCAGTTAAATATACATACACAGCGCGTTGGCTAAATGCAACAGGAGATATCCCCGCTGGTCCGCTCAGAGCCTTTTGTGTGGAAGTGTACACTGCGTCTATTGCCCAGTCATCCATGAAGAACGGTATGCCTACTAGCGACACCACAGTGTCCATCAACAATAATGTTCCGTATCTGAAAATCAGATAATTTAAAATGAAAAAACTAAATTTTATTGTTCTTTTGCTGAGGTCGTGAACGATTATCATGGAAGTGATGGCGAGGCGTGGATATATGTTGAGATAGATTTTTCCTATGTATGGCAACATCAAATATCAAACATGGGATACGATAACTATGTTTCTAAACCATAAGTTTTCATACGAAACCAAATATCCAGTAATGTTGGGTTATGATGCGTACGTGGGACAAGTCTATCCCTACCGTAGGACAATATTTTATATGAATTATGAAATAAAAGTCTATTAATCATGATATTTTATACCCCGTATTGATAACCTCTCGAAACTTTCAATGATTAAACTAAACATAGTATTAAAAATATATTGTTTTCATAGCTGGGCGTTATAAAAATAAAAGCGATTAGGTGGCGTTATTCCGAGTTACACAGCTCATAAACATCCCTACTTTTGAGTTACAGTGCTAATCCGTACATTTTATGATCTATCTACGGATATGAAAGTCACATCCGGCCTAATATCAGTGAGAGTGAAACTCACTGGCGTGAAATGTCCCTATAATGAAGAAGGTGGAAGATTATCCATACTGGTATCTACGAAAAAGTTTTTATCTTAACTTTTCCTCCGTATTTCCCACTGCATGCTAATTGCAGACTCTTTCGCAGGATGCAATTAAAGAGTTTCCAACTTGAACGTATTCAGGGAGACCCAAGTAAAGAGCTAATTCAAGAGTAAAAGAGACGATGAATGTAATTAAATTGTTCGTTCCAGTGTCAGTATTTCTGGAGCAATCGAATAGTTTTTCTGTTTGTTGCCTTTATTGTGTGGAGAGACGCTGAATTGAATCGCTCAATCTATCTTTATTAAGACAAAGTTTGTTCACAGTACTTCAATTTTTTCAAGCACTTTAGGTACTTGTGAATTTTTATTTTATGTGAATTATATTTTTCACTAACATTTATTGTTACACGTAGTAAAAATAACAATTTAATAAATTCTCATAGCTGTAATATTCGCATTGGAGTTTTGGATATTTCATTTAATTTTTTATATTATAATATGATAAAATAATGTAATAGGAGTAGTCGTCTGACTCTTAAAATAAATTTTAATCTAGATTACCTGTGACAAATGTCTCCCAGTCCTTCGAGATTTTGGACGGTGCCCGTCGATGAATCTCCGTGTGTAATGAATAAAGCAGTTGGTTTATGTTCTTTTAATGCGGACTCTAATGTATCTTTGCTAAAGGTTTGATTGAATGGTACGCGTATTATAATAGTTTTTACACCTGAAACATATAAGAAACTTTGTCTTTTCTTTGCTTTAAGCTTTTAGCTGGTGGGAGGATACTTGTATCCCACCGGATAGCGACCACCGTACACTGGTGCTAAAACCTGCCATAGTGACCCACCTTGTGTGGGTCGCGTTCCAGGGTCAGCCAGTGTATATCCGGAACTCCCTAGGGGACTTGCCCCCTGATCCTAACCCTTTTTCCGTCCCTTTTTCCTTCCCCTCCCCCTTGGCCCTTTGGCAGGCCGGCAGGATATTGCCGACCTACGATGGACACATTGTTTATCGTTGGTCGACACTATTCTTGGATTACGCTACACTTACCATCAGGTGTAGCGTAGTCACTTTGCCGAGCCAGGATAAAAAAAGAAGCTGTATACGTTTACTCGTTTATGTATTTAGGGATTATCGGTTTAAATTGATTGATTCGTTTTTAAATACAATAAAAATTAGTGGTGTCGTGGGACACCAGGTAGGAACGAAGTTCCTTCGGCTAATGTAGAATCGACACAAATTGCAGTATTTTTTTTCTTGTTTTTATTTTTAAATTTGAGGGTCAAGGTCAGGGTCGGGGTCAAGGTCAAGGTCACGGTCGGGGTTCAAGGTCAAAGTCTAGTGAAAGTCCGGTCCAAGTTGACTGGTCACTGTGTGACGCCACCTGGGACTTCGAAATTATCGATGTTCCAGGGAGGTCAGCTAACGCTGGCTGGTTATGCGACTGTCGCGCCTGCGCACATCTCATTTAACGGTTTTATTCCACGCATTTTTCTTACGGTTTTACTATCACATTTTTTTCAGTTCGGTCACGCAGCGAAATCCCTATCCCCTCCAAGCCTGCCGTAAGGAACTTCGTTCCAAATTATCTAATCACACACCCGAGTATAGTCTAAATATAACATACGCAATAAAATATAAAAATACATGACCCTATGTATAAATACCAATATCATTGGACAAAAATGGAAGCATAAAAAAGGGCAAGAGATAATATATCGCAAGACGAATAACGAGCTAGCGTAATCTTTTAAAAATCGAAGGAGATATAAAAATACTTCAACTATAACTGGCTGAATGAATTTCATTTTAAAAAAGGAACTAACGTTGGCTGGTTATGCGACTGTCGCGCCTGCGCACTTCTCATTTAACGCTTTTTACTCCACGCATTTTTCTTACGGTTTTACTATCACATTTTTTCAGTTCGGTCACGCAGCGAAATCCCTATCCCCTCCAAGCCTGCCGTAAGGAACTTCGTTCCAATAAGAAAAAAAAATAAGACATGGAATGCTCAGATAATCGATCTTCCATTTATCAACGCTAACAATTATTGTTCTACAACATTTAGTTTAATTTATTATTTTACCATATCTGGTAGCCATGATGTTCGCTCGTTCATCCCATATGCCCCTACTTGCTATGAGGACAGTTTCACTTGGCGCCAGAAGATTACTGATGATGGATTCCATGCCGCTGTGACCAGAACCGCTGATCGCGTAAACCATCTTATTGCGCGTTTGGAATATGTACTGAAGACCCGCGCGAATGTCATCAATTACCTGCAAATTTTTTAGAACTCTACAATTATGGTTAAGTTTTTCTCGTAATTCCCTTTGGTTTTTTTTATCTTGCCACGGCAAAGTGACTTCGCTGGACCTGATGCTAAATACAATGTAGTCCAAATATAATGTCACTTGCTTAGAAACATTACGTCCCTCAACAGTCTATAGAATGATGCCGGCTTGTAGTTACTGGATATATACTGACTGACCGCGGAACACAACTTGCCTGAACGAAATACTATGACGGCTTTTTCACCATGTGTACGGTGGTCGCTATCTAGTCGGATATAAAATGATCACAAACCAGCAAAATTTAAGGCATTTAAAGTTTAATAAAGTATGTAATTTGAAATCTTTGCCAAC
This sequence comes from Amorpha juglandis, assembly GCA_949126905.1. Classification (NCBI taxonomy): domain Eukaryota; kingdom Metazoa; phylum Arthropoda; class Insecta; order Lepidoptera; family Sphingidae; genus Amorpha; species Amorpha juglandis. The sequence goes on along the minus strand of OX421379.1, from coordinate 8,648,982 downwards.
TGTGAACCGATTTTGACTACGAAAATCTTTACTGTGCGTGGTCCGAGACGCACTTGGCTGGTTTTCATTTTCACATAATTTCGTTAAGATCAATATCCGTAATTAACACTTAATTAAAAAAAAATAATGCATTTATCGACAGTGACGCAGATACTTACGTTGAAATACTCGTCGCATATGGGCGAGATAATGGGCTTGCTAAGAGCTTCAGCCACAGATGGCCATACATCGCAGGGCCCAGGACCACACAGAACTGGTTTTGTAAAACTTCGGTCTTCTATAGTTGGAGCCGATACTGTTAAATTATAGCTAGCCATTTTTATAAGATTTGATTATGATGTTCTAAAACAATAATAAGTAAATTAAAATTAAACATCATCAAAATTAAATACTCGTATATCTTATTTACCAAAAGAATATTCTTACAGTCCGTGACTCACACACCAATTTTGAGCCAAATTGTTCGAAAACTAAAACATTCTCGTTAATATGACAGCAGTAAATTTAGTCGGTCACACTATTATACAGTCGTTAACAAACATGGTTCACTCATTTGCATTTAGATGTAATGTACTCGAGTGTGGGCCAAAGCAAAAAAAGTGTCGAGTGAAATTAACTCGCACTTTGTGGCCGATATTTCAAGCAAGCACCCGTGAAGTTTGGTTACCGGAATCGGGTTAATGTTTAGATTTAGTGCTAATAGGGTGGTTGTAAATTTGCTACAATGTTCTGGTGCTATCGGATGGCACATTTGGCAAGTGCAAGCTGCCCGGGGCGCGCTCCACTTGCCAACCTCATATCTGTTCCACATGCTATCGTTCGCTGCTAGCCTGCGGTTTAACAATTGTTTTTATGCCCGCTTTAATATAAGTTTAAAAAATAAACAAGCTGAGCTCAGTCAGATAAGAGAGGTCGAGAGTACATTTATATCCGTGCATGAGTCGGAGCGATAGCGCGTTTTGATGCCAGGATCGGGGGTTATAAAGATTGAGACGTGGGACGAAGATCGAACGAGCGCAATGTTGTCTCGACAAATTGATTCGATTCCCATCGCGAATGTCTGCACTATCCTAGCTTCCCAAAGGACAAAGACGTGGCGATGTAGACGGACGACCCAAACAAACCGGCGATCCGTCGAGACCCGGTATACCTACTAGCAATCACAAATACACTTCCACGACACAAGTATCATCTCTATGACGGATCAACCGTGAAATGGAACTTATAATTACATATATGTTGGTTTACACATTCTACTGCTCTTTTATTTGCAAGTAATTCACTTGTATCTTATCTTGTATATTCTTTATAGCTTTGGAGATCACTAAATGATCTCCAAAGCTATAAAGAATGACTTTTTACTATTATTTAATTTATTAATTTACCACATAAAGTATTTTTGTGTCACTGTCACAAAATATTTATGAATTATTAAATATATTACGCATATCTCTTACGTTCACTCACAACACACTAACCAATAATAATGAATTTATATTAGCTGTGTATACTTTGCTGATAATAGTTCAGACGGTATGTGGAGTACCGAAAAGGTCAAGTCAGATCCAACGTAATGTCATCTTGTAATTAAGGATAATTAAATGTAGCAACTAATTAGTGGTGTCTACTGCTTACTTATTGACTTACGGATTGACTGCCGTTTTCATATCATAATCTGTCTTTTATAAGTTGTGATAAATTTATTATGTACTGGAATTCTTTTTACTATAATTTAATATATTTCACTTTTTTTCGTATACATATTTAAAAAAATATATATTAATCCTGCAGAGTCTCAAGTCAACTTACGAGTGCGACGTAGTTCCTGCGTTATCACATACAGGGTTATTTTTAAAACACCAGCAACCTCGCAGGGGTAGATTCCTAAGGTTATAAGCTACTACTTTTGTTCTACGACTTTTGATAATTTGTTAGATTTTATTTTCATACAAAAATAAGTATTCATTTAATTTCCGTCTTGAATATTAACAACGCGCATCGCAGATTACGTAAACAAATACGCGAAGCGGGAACCGGGCTAGCGGCTTTGAAGGTCAACGCTCGAGCAGCTGAGCGGCGCCTGTGAAGTCGCGCGCGCACGCCGCGTCCCGCCGCAGTCTACGAAGAAAAACACGACACAACAAAAACTTGTAAAATCATTTTTTTTAAATATATTGAGTTATATCCAAACTCGTAGAACAAAAGTTGTTCCGTATGAGGTCAGCTATCTGGTCCTGCGAGGTTGCTGGTGTTTTAAAATTAACCCTGTATATGACAAAAGTTGTTCCTTATGAGGTTAGCTATCCAGACCTGCGAGGTTGTTGGTGTTTTAAAAGTAACCCTGTATATTATTTTTTGCATTTTAACATTTAGTTAAGGCTCTATCTCTCTAACTATTAGAGGAGACCCAGAATTTGTTCTGACAATAAATGAAGTGAACGAAAAATACATTGGAAATGTTAGACCTTTTTCAATCATACAAAAGTCACAGTATTTTCAAAAGGGTTGTAATTAATTCCGTGACATTTTACTGCATCGAGAGTCTTAAATATCAAACTATTTCAACGGTTAAATATCAACGGGTTTCTTCACACTGTGTCACTGAACTGTGTTATTTTGTCGTGATTTAAAACAAAAAATTACAGAACCTACAATGACATGTCACGCCGAAATTATACGGTCTCAGAGCGGATAGCTCTGTGACATAAAGTCGTAGCATTTGACACTTGAGAGTTTGCCACGGGTGTTTGTTCAGTCACGCTTCCCAGTGCGGCTAAGTGTCACAAGTCGAGACTGACTTTAAATTAATGATAAGTAAGAATTATGAAATCCTCATTTCAATATTGTTATAATAAAAAAGATTTATTTAAGGTAATAGTAAGCCCTACCATTTAGTAATTTCTCCGTAAACAAATGTAAGCCATCAAACAAATTTTAAATTAAATCCCTTTCTCTCAACGAGTTAATGTCCCGCGAGACTTTTCTCTGGTTTTAATTTCCGGAGCGTTTTCACTGAGGAAATAGTTTGTTGTGAAAATATTTTACATGACTTACATGATATCTACGTTTATATCGGTATGATGACAACAAATATTTGATTTCTTATATTTACGCGAATATTACATATTGAAATAAAACAAATTTAAACGGATTTTATCGCGGTTTTTTTTATTAATTTTTGACCGCGACATTTTTGAAAAGTCTACTTTTCTGGACAACCTACTCCTCAGTCCACCACGTGACCTCGAAGGCTGAAAAGCTTACGATTGATTTACAACTGCTCTTAACTAGTCTTAACCAAGTGTTGTTTGCTTTTGAATTTTTGAGAAATATGATGAAAAATCATCAGTTGTATGTAGTTGAGTGCATTAGTCGATTTAAGACGGACTCCGACCATTATTTTTACAGTTCGTTTGGCCGACGAGGTGGCTTGCTGCCATTTCTGTTGCGTCAATTTACAGGAGCGCAATCCTGGATTCAAAATGTTATTACTATTTTTTTTTTAAATTGCATTATTTTTTTTCCTTTATCTCGTCTTAATGACAGGGCCCACCTTCCCCCATCATGGGTCACGGTGGATATGTCATTATATTGGGCGACACGCCGCGGCGTTCCGTCTGACCCCCACGACCCGTAACGGTAATCAAGTTTCGCCATTGCATCATCCGTTAATCAGTAGTAGAGTTAGTGGCACAGGTGAGGTTGGTTTTGGCCCTAAAATGTTGGTGGCCCACTTACATTCCACAACTTACACAAGTAAAGTATTTATGTGCCAAGTGGGCCAATATAATATACTAAATTTTTTCTTTCTGCCTTGCGTTATCCCGGCTTAGTGCCAGGGTCCGCCTTCCTACTTAAACGCCTCCACTTCGCCCGATCTAATATAATCGAATATAATATACTAAATTAATGCAAGTAATGTAAATTAAGTTTGTTAAGTTTTTTGTATTTAGTTTATTATTGAGAGCAATAAAAATAGCATAATGGAATTTGTATTAATATTTGAATTCATGAAAAGTTATAGGTTATAATAAAGTAATAAAAATTAAATAAATGAAGTTTAAATGAACGTAGGTAAATGCTGAAATGGCATTACCAAGTTTATCATCTTTTTTTCTTGTCGATGACCAAGTTATGTACGTAGGAAATGAACAAGTTTATTGAGTGGTAGAGCCACGCTGTAGGCAGTTTTGTCTACCGCATTAATGGGCCGGATCGACCAGGTCGTTACCACTGTCTCACAGAGAACCGACGTAAAGTAACGGCTTGCTGCTCGGGTTCGTACGGTGAGTGAGATATCCGGAGGCCCAAATCCCCTCCCCTTCCCAATCCCTTAAGACCCTTTCCCTTTAAGGTCTGCAACTCGCCTATGAGTAAGATGGGTGTACATGGGCGCTGGAGATCACTTACCATCAAGTGACCCACTTGCTCGTTTGCCGGTCTATGCTTTTAAAAAAAAGTGGTACAGCTGTTGATTATCAAGATAAATCCCATTTGTTATACATCTTTATATTAATTAATCAATAATAATAACAGGAAGCACGAACTTGCATGTCGAATAATCCAGAATCGGGATTCTGTAGCCGAGTCAGTCCTGTCTTGTGCTCAGAATTAATGTAGCGACTAATAGTTTACATGCGTTCCGCACGGCAAAATAATTAAGAATATTATCGTAAAGGTCCACATGCTTCGGTGAACGTTGAAAAGTTTGCATTTTAAATATTTATGAATCGACAGTTTTTCGAGCTGAAAATACACACGTGGATTGCTCAGGTTTGGAATTTGTGACCAATATGCAGATTCAAGCTCAGTGACCAGTGACCACCAATGCACAAGTTGTACCTCTTTTTTTACCTGATAGACGAAACGGGCAGGTCGCTCGCCTAATGGCAAGCGTCACGCCTGCCTATAAACAGACAGAACAGTATCCAGAACTTTGAATTACAAAGCACTAAATGGCACTGTATAAAATCACTACTTATATCATGATCTTTTGAGGCACGTGACCAAGATAGGAAGATCACGACGTGTGTCAAGCGATAGCGACAAGATCGCTTTGTACGAAATTGTATGGAATGGTTGCACGTCGCAGTGTCCAGTGTCGCATACTATATCAAATCGTATTTATACAATATATACAAAAGCGGACGTGTCGCTGTCGTATGTTACGGTCGCCTACCTCAAAACGTGCCTTTAGTAGATATTATACAATTTGCATGTTTCCAATACAAGCTCAATGGATCGCTGCACCTTATTTGCAATAATTTATTGTTCATTTACAGTTCTATGACTACGCTGCTACATTACCACGTTCATACATGCACTTAGAACATTACCATAATATTCTAATTCCCGACATCCGTGTGCACTTTCACAAATAATTTGCAAGTACTTACGTTCGAAATGAGACCATGAGACGCGTTTGAATTGCATATGTGCAGCTGTCACAAGTCACTTACGCGACTGCATTTGATGTTGGCTCTCTGATTTATGGATTGGTTTATTTTAGACTATTTAAGATATATCCTGAGTGTTATATTCATTTGAGTGGACATATGTTCAAGGATATTTTAGCAAATACAGCCTAATGTAATGATATTGTACCAATTGACTTTAAAAGGAGGGAGATCCTAATTCATCTGTATTTTTAATCAATTTAAAATTCTATGTATGTAAATAAGTACATGAATATCGCGATTTTTAAAAAGAATGAACTCAAACTCATAAAACAATTTTAATGTTTTTTTTATAGCATAGGCATAGATGGTAAGTGATCTCCACCGCCCATGTACGCCCACCACCACAAGAATCGTGGGCGCGTTGCCGACCTTAAAGGAAATGGATAATTAGGGATTGGGAAGGGGAGGGGATTTAGGCTTCCGGATATCTCCCTCACCGTACGAAACGCAGCAGCAAGCCGCTACTTTACGTCGGTTTTCTGTGAGACAGTAGTAACGACCCGGTCGAGCCAGCCCATTCATGCTGTAGACAAAACTGTCTACAGTGTGGCTCTACCACTCAAACAAAACTGTCTACAGCATGGCTCTACCACTCAAAACGTTTTGTTATATGTTACGCGAAATGTGAACAAATTTTAAAGATATTTTGTTTATTCCGAAGCTAATCCCATATAAATTTTGGTATAGAGCTATTGACAGAGTAGAAGGGAAACTGGAAGGCTCTTCAATTACAAACAATAAATGCATTGCAATTAGACTATTGAATTCGGTTTTTAAAGTTTTCGTACTTAAATTTGTTATGTTCAAAAACTGCTAAACAAAATTCTATTTTCGAAAAGACTGACTAGAAAGCCTTTCTTCCCTCACCTGTCATAAGTGATATGAACCTAGATATTATATAACTAAAGCTGTTTCATTACACGGTGATAAAGCACTGTGAAAAGTATTCAGTACGTAAGCTCCTTTTAAAAGTGCGGCGAATTCTCTAACAAAATCGTTTAAGGAATGAATAGAGTTATTTAAACGACTATCTACACGCGGATGGTAAAACGTTCCGGCATTTTCCAACAGCTTTTCAAAACATTCAACGTGTTCTAAAGGACTGAATCCTTAATAAATCTTTATAATTGGCAGTGAAAGTGAGCCACCAATATCTTAAGCCCAAAGTCAAACTCACCTGCATGTTGTACACTCTGAATATCTATATTAAATAAGTAATAGATAAATTTGTTGCCCTGACTCCATAGTATGATACGAGTCTTATGTCGTGAGTATCAGGAACTACGAGGGACTTTCGGTCTCACATTAACGACACCCTAAACAAATATTTGATGATCACACAACTATTTGTATTGGTGCAGGGACCGAACTCGCGGCCAATCGTTTTGCAGGTTACTCGCCCGCTATGCAACGGAGGCTGTCGATATTGAATATAGTATACAAGTAAGTTATAAATGCGTTCACAGTTTTCAAATAAACATAAAAATAGTTTTGACAAAATAAAAAAAAAAAATAGCTTTTACTATTTACTTAATTTATTTACTGTTAAAAAGCAAAGAATCGTAAGTTAATTAATTTTGTATTCGACTAGTATGATATTATATTACTGAATTTCAAAAAGAGCAAAGTTAAAGCTTCTTGCCTGTTCGTCTCTAGCGAAACAGCCATACAAACTGTCGGTAGAGTTAAAATGTGACTCAATGATTTTATGGATTTAGGGATTTAATGAGTGTGTCACCAACATTTTAGGACCAAAGCCCACCTCACGTGAACGTACACTCTGCTGAGAAACAGACGAGGCAATAGAGAAACTTAGATCCTGTTGCAGGTCGTCGGAGTCAGAGAGCGGCTCGCCTCAATATCATATCATGGAAGAACGGTTGACTCTGACAATAAGCCGGGATAATGCAAGGTAGAAAGAAAAGAAAGGATTAATATTTTGATTTGATTTCATACAATAAATTAAACGAAATACGAATACGAATAAAAATTCGTCACAGTTTCTGCTAGTGGCAATTGCTAGTCGATGTATGAGGAGAAAACGGAAACTGTCATAGTTTTCGAAAACTATAAATAATCATGATCGCGTTTATAGTAGATAAAGTAGTTTATTTGATATCTAACTATCACCGGAAGCCCAATCTCCCTCCAAGCCCCTCCCCTTCCTAATCCCAAATTATCCCTTTTCTTTAAGGTCGGCAACGCGTCCATGATTCTTCTGGTGGTGGGCGTACATGGGCGGTGGAGATCATTTACCATCAGGTGACCTACTTGCTCGTTTGCCGGCCTATGCTATAAAAAAAATAAGTTATGGTAAACACAAAATTTCGTCGCGGCAATCGTGTAAAGTGTAGTTGAAACTTTTCAACTTGTTAGTTAACGAGTGTAAATATAAAGTCGTCGGCAAGTTCCGTAGTAATTTCGGATGAGTGAACGTCGCCGACAAAGATTTTGGCCTTAGTTTTACGAGTTACTTGTGCCAGTTTTAATGAAATAACTCCCGTGATTACTGATGAAACAATTTACTTTCGTGTCGTAAAATCTAGAATTTGATTTCCTAAGTACGCGTTTTATGAGCGCGTCTCATGTTATGGTAATTATATTGAGTTTTGATACAATGTAAACCCTTTGTAATAATTGAAGTTTTAATTAATACATGACTGTTGTTGGTTCGGAGACCTTTATTAGAATGTATCACAATGAATTGCCGAAAACTTATTTATACATGTTATAAAACTGACGTTGCTTAATTAACCTACTTTGGTGTAATATTCAAGGAAGACATATTTAATCATAATTATTAAGAAGTCCTAAATACCATCATTGGTACATTCTTGAGTTTATTAACTTATTTCGCAATATTACATTACAACTCCCCCGAAAAATGGCCTGCTACCCTTCCCCATTTAAGGAAAGAGAATTTTTTAAGAAAAAATTAAGAAAAAATTCAAAACTATTACAAACTGTTACTAAGTTTAGAATTTAACTTCACATATTTTGAGTAACAAAGATAACCAAACATTTATAGAACATACAATAAAGGTACTTAATATTAACTAAAATATCTCTTAGTATTATTCTTATGTATAACATATTCTTTATTATCCTTTAAAATCTTAACATTAGGAGAAACTTCCTCAATAACTTCGTAGGGGCCGTTATAGATATTTTCAAGTTTAGTTCCAGTTTGATTTTTATAAGAACAAGGTCACCCTTTTTATAAGTTACGGAGTAAGTTTTCTTATCGTACAACAATTTTCATCTTAATTTACTCTATAACAACTCTGCTTGGCATCATACTGGGCTCGCTGTAAACGATAACGTTCAACCGCTGAGCTTGCAGTATTTGTTATTAACATCGACTCTTTTACGATACGATTAGTCATTTTTATAATATTGCCATTGTTGGCATTTCTTAACTTAGTTGATTACATCATTCGTCATACCTGACCAGTAATCATTTAATATGATTATTTTATCCTCGTGATCACTAATTCTTACAACATCGGTTGTAACTATATTCTAGGTACCTTTATATACCTTTATTACCTTCATATTTATAACCTTTATATATGCAACTTTTCATATGACTTGCAAGTATTTTTATATTTGTTGCATTTTGCCTATTCTTTATAGGTAATTAATATTTCATTAATATTTTCTTTTTCGCACATCAATCCTAAAACTCTCGCTAACTCCGTCGTGGTAGATTACGATCGAGTATTTAGGTAATAGTGCAACTTGAAGGTACATACGTGCAGTTCATTAATATTTTCTTTTTCGAACATAGATCCTAAAACTCTCGCTAACTCCGTCGTGGTAGATTACGATCGAGTATTTAGGTACATATATATAGTACTACGCGTACATTATCCTCTATTCAAATAACGACAAATCAAATTCTTAACATCTTTGTCATTAATAAAAGTCAATTCTGTCACATCAGTTTTTCAGAATTTCTACAGTCTCAGGTTGATCAGACCTGCTACTGGTAGAAGTCTGTTCTGTCAAATCATTGTTATCAGTCATGTATATCTGAGATTTCACACGTTTAGTTAGTGTTCTCGTCAATACAGAAACTACTTGTTCTCAAATAGATTTTAAGTCTTTACACGTTATTGATACCGGGAGTCGGCTAAGTGCATCTGCAGTTGCATTATTCCGATCCGGGATGTGCACGATATCAAAATCATATTCTTCAACGTATAGTCGAAACTTAGTCTATTGGAAGGATCCCTTCAACTAAATAAATATACTAATGGCTTATGATCTGTAAAGATTTTAAACTTTCTGCCATACAGATACGGTCTAAAATGCCTTGCTACCCATACGATAGCTAGTAATTCTAAATCTAAAAATACCTTAAAATACCTTCTAAAAATCTTCTAAATCTATTCTAAGTCTATTTTCTGCGGGCGTTAAGTTACGGCTCGCATAAGCAACTACGTGAAAATTACTGTTAGACAAAACCACGTCTAATCCTAAAATCCTAATCCTGATTTACAAGCATCGGTTCGCAATTGAAAAAAAAATCGTCTCCGAAAAATTACGTATTAACCGTCTATAATAATTTGCGAACGTTAAGTATCGCTTTACGTCATTCGAGTTCGTTGGCACTGCGCAATGTCTTGATTTTGCTAACGTCAGGAAGAATGCCACTCAATGTTATTCCATGACCTACATAAACCTTATTATATAACTTCGCACCGAGGCGGTATCGAATGTCTGTTACTCATCATTATAACTTATTTCAATGCAAATATTTTATTCTTATCAAGTTGTAATAAACTATCCTTATAATTAATAATTACTTCATAACACGTTAAAAATTATCTCCTAAGATACCGTTTGCAGTACATGACATAATCTTAAACACAAATTAAAATTGATATTGAACATTAAAAAAAAATATTGAAAATAACATACTTTTAGTAATTCTTACTTCAAACTTTGTTGGTAAGGAGCGCGTTGGCGATGATGATGGGTGTTGATGATGGCATGATGGCTTAGGGGCGAGCGGAGCTGTCGCAGATGTGGAGCTTGTACGGCATCGCTGCTGCTGATTCATGCTGTAGTTGTGTGGTTGGGCCGGGCTATACCCTGGACTCCTCCAAACCTTCTTTCTTCTTTCTTGACAATTTTCAAACGCTCTTCTTGGTATCGCGTTGTCGTGGCCGAAGCTGCTCCGTTGGCGTTGATTTTTCCATGAAGTGATTGATTTTTTAAATTTTCTTTCTTCTAAGTTTATCTTGATATTTTTTTTTCTTCTTTTCTTAATTTTCTTCCAAAATAGGTACCAAAACAGGTGGCCATGGCCATAAGGCCATGTGGTATCCCATAATGGATACCGCTGGCAGGGTCGCCATGTAATAATATGGTTTGATATTAATACATGAGGTTGTTTGTTCGGAGACCTTTATTAGAATGTATCACAATGAATTGCCGAAAACTTATTTATACATGTTATAAAACTGACGTTGCTTAATTAACCTACTTTGGTGTAATATTCAAGGAAGACATATTTAATCATAATTATTAAGAAGTCCTAAATACCATCATTGGTACATTCTTGAGTTTATTAACTTATTTCGCAATATTACATTACACCTTTGTTGTTTTACGAAGTGGGAGACGTTAGCGTCTATAGATTCAATGAGGAGGCATAAATAATAATATATTTTAAATTCAACGTTACAACATGAAATGTCCCGTTTTCCCTATTACCATGTTTGATTGTGGCTTATTTCATTCTCATGATATCTAATTACAATATACTAGCTGTGCCCAGCATGTGATATCTGATGTTCTTTCTAAAATAGATAAACGTTTAATAACAATTTTATTAACTTTTTCTCTAACCTTCTTAGACGTGCCCGTACGGGACAAACAGCACAGAGGCATTAATTTTATAAATTATTTAAAATTTTATAAAAATCAGTCATCTTTAAACTAGAAAGACATAGAATAGGCATCAATTTATCAAAGGAGATTCCTTACAACACCCTACATAGATATCTAATTGAACGACATTTCAAGTAGAATTGGGAACATTTTCATTAATTTATTTCCAAGAGAGACCGGTTTCGAGGCTCAAGTTTGGCCTTTTTTCCTGAAAATAACGAACATTTAGACAATAAAGTGAACGCCCTCGAGGCGCGAGTACAAATCCAATTATATCCCGCGGCGTCGCCTGGTGGTGTGTAATTTATTTATTTGCTCGTTTCTTGCATTTACCACCTTCTGAATACAAACAGCATTGACACATTTCTTCGTTAACGTATGAAATAATAATATCGTTGTTAGGTAACAGTAAAGTAGCTTCACTGTCCTTGCCCCACTTTGTCAACTCTGCTTGAGAAAAAGTTGTTTAATAACCGCCACCGTGCTGTTGGTCTCCGAGATGTAGCATTTCATGGATACTTTTTAGGATCCCGTACCTAAAGGGTACCATTAAAAAGTGCTACATTCAAATGGTTTCTCTCTTTCTTTTGAATCGTAACACTAGAAATATTCACATACTATTATATTATAATAAAAGTAACAAGCTGTAACAATTTAAATGGCGTGGGCACGGATCTGTCAGTACGAGAGTTTGACTGGCATTGGGCTGATTTTTTTATAGCAAAGGCCCGTAAACGAAGAAATAGATCACCTGAAGTTAACCTCCACTGAACATCTGCAATACCAAAAGAATCATTAAAGCGTTGTCGACTTTAAAGAAATGAGGGTTGGGAATGAGAGTCGGAAAATATTACTCAACAGTTGAAACGCAACAAGCTACGACTTCATTTGTTTTCTGTGAAACAGTACTGTCTCGGTCGATGCTGTCTAAGTCTTAGGTCATCCTAAAACCGCTAAAATGTTATAAAACGAAACATAGTTTGCAGACATATTTTTAGACCCGAAACGAGTCTTTTTATTGATCTCTCTCATCCGTAGTGGACAAGGTGACGTGGGTGTAGGTAGGTTGCTCGCTGTGCCGTATTTAAGAACACATTTAAGGGGCTTTACTTTCGACATTGACGGATTGTTACTCCTCTTGCGGCTGCTGAGCGTCCATCCCAGCCGAATAGCCCTTATAAATTGATTCGCTCTGATCCAATTATTCATTTTTAAAAACCTTTTCAGTGCTCGTTCGAATAGATTAATTGGCGATCATTTGAATGGAGCGTATAAATGGGTCGAATTTCTATTTATTTGGGCATACTCTTTGACAATGCTCTAATGGTTCATGTAGTATATGATACTGTTAGGGAGTTCATTTTTAAATCGTTTTTCTGAGGCTGTCTAAGATGTAAATTGATATAATGGTAAATAAACCACTTAACGTCAGAGCTGGGGCATAAAAGAGTGCCCCATATTTGACGGAACCCAGTCTCTTGTGCGCCATCATGTTGTCCGTCCATAATCGCAATTAGTAGTAGTTTCTAGTGGATCCTGATATAGGGTTGTTGTGTAGCAGTGATAATTTAATCATGAGTACGACTTCATTTGTATCTTTTAATTAACCCTCTTCTTATGGTTTTTGAAAATAGGTTTTGACATTTTTGATGTAGACAAATAAAATAAAAAAAATAAGCAGAGTGCATTTATAATTTCACTTTCACGTCTCCGGCATAATGTTGTATTAATATTTTTGCTTCATGACTTTTACTCAGTTTATTTGTGATATATGGTCCCCTATATTCATTTGCGATATTGCGCTGCGATTTTATCTTATATGATTACTTTAAAATGTGAGCGAAATTGTAAAAGCTTGCATTGTGTGCAACGTCGCTGTCACGTGTAACATAATAAATATACGCTTTTCCTTTGTGTTCCCTGGTTTAGAGTTCGGCAAAAGACTGTATATTTACTTTCATTCTTGATGTACCGCGACGAAAGTGTATATTATTGAATAAAATGTATGAAATATACATCACATATTTATATTTTTGTTTTCTTTAATATATTTTCGTCCTTACCTTATCCCTTCCACTTAAAAATAATAATACAAAAGATTTTTATTAGCTTAAATAAAGAGAAAAGCAGTTCTCTCGCCTGATTGTAAGCTGCACGCCTGCCACACGCCATACGATGTTATGTCTCATAATGCCCAGTAAATTCACCGGCTTCAATGTCCTCCAAACCGAAACACAACAGTGATTACACACTGTTCTTTGATGGCAGAAACAGTCAAAACGGTGGTATCAACAAACTAATAAAATTTAACTAATCAAATAGGGTTATATAATATAGCTACAATAGTCAACACGTGATTCTAAGTAAACAAGAAGGATGAAAAGCAAGACTAACTGCGGGTTTTATTAATGTTTTCGCATAGTTGCCACGGCGCGGCGCGGCGTGACCATATGCCAATTTATCACGTAAAGCCGCCGAGATCAGTACTACGAGCTGACAAATTAATAAATTATCGTTCTATGTATGGACACGGATGCAATTTCCCGTAGTTGTCGACTCATCGCGGAAGCTCCCTAGGGAGCAAGTGTACGTAATGATTTATCTCCTTGTATTTCTGAACTATTACTACGGTAAAGATTTCTGCATTAAACGGTTTCTTTCAACGCTTATGTTTTGTGAGCAAAGAATAATATTGAATGATAATTTTGGCATTATCATATAATTATTTGTTTTATGTATTGTTATTTGGACCTACATTGTAGGCAAACAAATCGAATAAACTTAGCTAGAGTAAACCCGCCTGTATAAGTGCCACCGAAGACATAGAAGCCAGTGAAATTACTTCGTTAGTTTGTGATTTTGTCTCGTATGTTGAAGAATCTTCCAGCACATTTACACCTGATATGGAAACGAACGCATCACAATTGGCTTTTTTTGCTGAGTGACGTTATGCTGTCAGCCTGACGCGAGTCGGCTTTCTACAGCTTCACCGGACATTCGGGTGAGCGCTTTTAGGCGCTCTCAACCCTTAAACAATTGGCTGGGTGTTTCTTCTATGCTTGCAAATGTGGGTGAAATAATTTTATTATTCTAGTAACCTCTAACTCCTCGCAAAATACCACGAAACTGCTCACATAAAGAACGCTTACCGCATTTAATCCATTCATAGTGGAGCGTTACAATAATATACCTTTATTCGGCGTGCACGTAACCCGCGGTTTGTTATCAGACCATCTGTAGCGGTGCATAACGAGGAACTAGAGACAATGTACCCTCTTTGTATTCCACTCCACACGTACTGGAAATAACAAGGGCTCTATTTTCAATTCCTCCATAGCTTTCCGCGGTTTTGTCAGCATAGGGTGCCACCCTTGAAATGCAGAAAGACTTTTTGCATACATGAGCAGTTTTGCTATTCTCTTTAATGTCACTAAGTGTGCGCTTAGTCGGGTTGAATTTTAATTGGAATATTAATTGTATGTAGTGGAAAGTGTTACTTGGGTGTTTGACGGAGCATGTATCCTCGGTTGTTGTTAAGGTATAGAAGGGGACTAAAAATTTCAACAAATATCAAATAATGATGTCATGCAGGTGTATAATCAAATTCAAATGATATTGCAGTGGCTAGCAGCGATTTCTCAGCGGGGATTGGTACCAACTGCCGAAACAAAAGCTGAAGGTACGATATCAGCCCCAAGAGCATGCACGTATGACTTTTTTAAGTTACGTGTGTATTCATTGTATATCATCGGTTGCTTTAATGGTGAAGGAAATGTCGTAAGGAAACCTGTATACCTGAGAATGCTCCATAGGTATTTTGAAGGTGTGTGAACTCTGCCAATACGCATTAGCTCAGCATGGTGTACTAATGTCTAACTTCTCTCATTCGTCGAATTCGTCGTAAAATACAAACTGGTATAATTTTATAATTGTACCAGCTCTGTATTTGTCTTATATTTCCCTCTTCGGAGAGGGAAGAAGCAAATTGAGGGGCTTGTGACGAATAAAAAAAAAAAACTTGTCAATGATCTAACATAAGTGTTGTTTGTGAATATGATCATTAGTATATATGCCAAAATTTCAATCAACAAAGCCCAGAAGCTAACATATACGCACATAACCTTATGAACGAATATTGTGAACATTTTCAGATTCGTTACGCGTCGGGATTACATCGGATGAATGGCACAATAGCAACACACAAATGAAGGATTTCAATTAGTACACCCTTTATTTTGGTCGTGTTCTTTGTCATGACGTTGATTGCTGTATGAAACACTAGATTTGGCCATGAATATATTGGTTTTATCCAACAGTTTTCCACAAAACTTTCGCCAGTATCTGAGTTATGATCTCGAACTAACATTTTTATTAGAACTCTGTCCTCTGTCAGAAACTGGCTGCGAAGTGAGAGGCCGTAGGTTCGATTCCCAAACGACGACAAAGAATTGTGTGAGCCACAAATATTTGTGTTGGGTCTTGGTGTTGTGGGACAGTAAGTCCCTCGTACTTCCTCATACCCACGATACAGATTCACCTAGTGTGATGTCGGGATATGTGTGACTGTTGGGTGTATTTATTTATTTATCTATTAGTTTGTAATGACAATTACGTGGCAGAGCAATGTTGGAGGCAGTTTTCTTTAAGGTCGTAATACTCTCCTTTAGGGTCGGCAACAGACCGTTGTCTTATGATACTGGGGGTAATTATAGTCAGTGGAGATCATTTATCATCACCCACTTGCTCAATTGCCGTCCTCTGCAATAAAAAAAGAAAGAATCCTTGTAACGCGTTTTTGCAACTAGTGGGTTACTTGATGGTAAGTGATCTCCACCAGAGGAATTATGGATGAGTTGCGGACTTTAAAGGAAATGGAAAATTAAGGAATTGGAAATGGAAGGGGAATTTGGCCATCCAAATATTTTACCACCATACGAATCGCAACAGCAAGCTGCTACTTCACATCGATTTTCTATGAGATGGTGGTAACAACCCGGTCGAGCTGGCCCAGAAAATTGAATTTTCATTCAAAATCATATTATACTTAATTTGGTTCGATTACAATTTTACAACAGATAATATGTAACCGTTTAGTCGAATCTCGTGACAAATAGCTGAAGCGAGAGTGGGATCGTAAAACAAAGCTGTGCAGAATGGCTCGCGTTTACAACAATCGTCAAGTTAACGAGCGAGCGGCGGCGCCAGCGTCGCTTAGTCGCCCACGAATTATATAGATGAAGGATTAATTACATAATTGAGGCGATAAATAGCAGTTCAACGATCCTGGTGCAGATTATCATAGTGTTATGACTCTGGGAGCGCAATGAGTGCAATTCATATAGCTTTATTTAGACGGAGAAAAT
Source organism: Amorpha juglandis (assembly GCA_949126905.1). Classification (NCBI taxonomy): domain Eukaryota; kingdom Metazoa; phylum Arthropoda; class Insecta; order Lepidoptera; family Sphingidae; genus Amorpha; species Amorpha juglandis. The sequence continues at coordinate 8,632,259 of OX421379.1, read as the reverse complement.
TTATCGCATGACGCAGTCGAGGATATAACAGAAAACTCTTGTTCACGTGGTCGCATCGTACAGTTTGAAACGAAATTGTATGACGTAGCCTCGCACTTTACTGTTTTCTGTTATCTCACCCAGTCTTACAAGTAACTGTCTCCATTTAAATAGGACTTAAAGGATAATACCGCTATTCAACTAGTAATGTATACAGATAAATCAAATGATAAATAAAATATCACTCATAGAAAAATAATAGAAAGAATTATCTTGGAATTAAATATATAGCCCAGCGTGTACGGACTACCGAGACGAAAGTCGCAGGTCGAAACCGCCACCAAACACCATGCTCATCTGACATTTCTAAGTAATCTAGGTATTCATTGTTAGTTAGCGCTTATTTTAACGGTGAAGGAAACACCGTGAGTAAGCCTATAAACCTGAGAAGTACTCCACTAGTATTTCAAAAATATTTTAAGTCTTCCAACCCGCATTAAACTAGCGTGGTGGAGTATGGCCCAACTCCTTTCATTCGTAGGGGAGGCCCAGGTCCAGCAATTGAACTTATATAATATGAGGCTTGTATTATAAAATTATCTTGGAAATTTAAATCGAAAGAAGCCACTACGCTACCTGTTCATTGTTACTGGGTTAAATTTAGGTTTGGTTACTATATTATACTATTTCACGACTTCCTATATTCATAAAAGAAGTTAGGCTTTTATACAAAGTGAGTTGCTAGACTTTACATGGGTTTTTGACTTTACATTCGAATTTCTTATGAAATTTCTCAGGTATGTCGGTTTCCTCACGACATTTTCCTTTACCGCTAAGCGCCATCATTCCATTAATATTCTAAAAAAAGACAGATTCGGCATTATAACTAATACTCTAGTTAAAAATGAAAAAGACACGACATTTCTTTTTGAATAATTAACAGTTCTAAAGTATGTTTTCACATTGACAACGAAACATTGATTATTACTTAATAAATTCTCGAATTATTGTTAGTTCTGAAGGACGTAGTGTGACAAAGCGTTTAATTAAGTGCCTATAATAGTCAGGATTCGAAATAAACCATTAGTTGCAGACTCTAGCAGACGGAAGAGTAATTAATTGTTCGATGAGAGAACAAGGACATTTTTAACAGACGAAAAAAGGAAGAGATTCTCAATTTACCGTCTATCTTGTTTTTGTTCTATTTTATGTATGATTCGAGTTTTTAACATTCGAATGATGATTCTTTCGATGATTCTTTTAAAATTCGAAAGGGATATAACCTTAAAGTTGATCGAAGATAACACCCTCCCTCAAGGGGAAACATTGGACTTGAAAAGTTTTGAGCCATTGGTGTCAATCATTTGGGAAACATTGGACTTGAAAAGTTTTGAGCCATTGGTGTCAATCATTTACATATAATGGAGCGATTGATTAGAAACTCAATTTATCTTTGGCGTTTCAGATTTTTGCATTGTTTTTTTAAATATGGTATAAATAGAATTATTTTTTTTGAATACCAGAAAAAAAAATATTTATATGATTTAGATAAATGTGAATAATAAGAAATTATCAATACCTGATATTTTTGTTCTCTTGATAGAGTCTGTCCATTTGATATAAGGGACCTGTATTGTCTCTGCTAGTTAATGGCATGACTAGTGATAATGCAAAAATATATTCGATAGGATACGAGTATTCATGAACCTGGTAATTTATACAAAGACGTATCATAAAGAGAAAAGTTTAACGACACTAATTCGGAACATAATTTTACAGAGTCGTACAATGTGACTGTAATTTTCATACAAAACGCAAAACTAACAACATTTACGAAGTAATAGTGTATACGTGTCTTTACTTGCCAGAGTGGAGTGCACTGTCTTGTCTCGGGCATGTATTCACTTTTTATTTTATATTATTTAATTTGGTCTTTAGTGATAGTTAATTTATATGATATTACTTCAAGAGAATAATTTATTTAATGTATAAACTTCAGTTTAAAAGGTGGGCGTTTAATATAAGAAGCATAATTCTCTAAAAGAATAACTGAGTGAATAAGTAATTTTAAAATTATAATAATGGATTATATAATGCACCGCCCGTCGGTCAAGTTAAAATTATTGTAATATATTGTATCAAACAATAAATATAAAGGTATAACGTGAGCTATTACTTTAACCGATGCATGGTGGAACTTACACCCGTTTGTTAAAACTAACTGATTAAAGCGTAAGTTCAAATATTATTGGTATATTCATAAATTGTCAATTTGAGTCATTTGGCAGATAAAGTATAAACAACCCATAATTTATTCTATACTAGCTTTTGCACGCCGCTCCGCCCGCGTGTGTAGCCTGCCACGGTCATAGTCTACGAAATGCAGATTTTCAGCCGTTTAACCAAAGTGACTAACAAACATCCAAAGTTTTACATTTATTATAGTAGGATTATTAAATAAACCAGAAATGAATTCCGCATGAGTTGCTGGTATTTAAATTTGAAATCGATTTAGACAGGGTTCCCAGCGGTTCACTTTGTACTCTGAGTGAAGTGACTCAAATCTATATATATAAAAATGAATCGCTGTGCGTGTGTCTCGCAAAAACTCGAGACTGGCTGTACCGATTTGGCTAATTCTGATCTTGAAATATTTGTGGAAGTTCAGGGAAGGTTTACCCGGAGAGAAAAATAAATAATAAGTAAAGGAAAATACCAAAAACGACAATTCAATTTTCCAATACAAACCGATCCTAGGTATGAAAAATTTTATGTCTTTTGTCATTTTAGAAATAAATTGACACTTGGTTGTCAAATATTTATAGGTGCGTTCAGAAATTTGTCTGTTTCATAGCTAATATGGAGTCCGATCTCTTTGGTCTGTTTTGTTGGAATACAATACAGTTTTGTTTCAGAAATAAAAAGAGTGTAAAAGTATCAGTTGGTTGACGAAAAAAGAAAATAAATAAATAAATTTCAAGACAATTTGTCAGTTTTTTTTTTCATCATCAGTTTGTCAGTGCCCGAGAACTTTATTTACGGTACGGACTTTGACCGGACTTTTAACCGGACTGGACCGGACTGGACCCGACTGGACCGAACTGGACCGGACTTTGACTGGACTGGACCGGACTGGGCCGGACTGGACCTGCCTGGACCAGACTTTGACCGAATTTGACCGGACTTTCACTGACTGACCGGACTGTCACCGACTTTGATCGAACTTTGTTAGGACTTTGACAGGACGTTGACCGGACTTTGAAAGGACTTTCACCGGACTTTGACAGTACTTTGACAGGGCTTTGACCGGCCTTTGACAGGACTTTGACCGGACTGTGACAGGTCTTTAACCGGGTTTTGACCGGACTTCGACCGGACTCTTACCGCCTTTGACTGGACTTTGATAGGACTGACTGGACTTTGACAAGACTTTGACCGGATTTTGATAGGACTTTCACCGGACTTTGACAGGTCTTTAACGGGGCTTTGACCGTATTTCAACCGGACTTTGACCGCACTTTGATAGGACTTTGACCGGACTTTGACAGGACTTTCACCGGACTTTGACAGGTCTTTAACCGGGCTTTGACCGGACTTTGACCGACTTTAACCGGACTTTGACCGGACTTTGACAGGACTTTGACAAGACTTTGACTGGACTGTGACCGCGCTGTGACCGGACTTTGATCGGACTTTTGAAGGACTTTTACAGAACTTTGACCGGACTGGAGTGCAGTGCAGTACAGAGCAATCCAATGAAGTGATAACTTCTTATGGGAGGGTAAACCGCTTCGTAACGTAACGCGTTACGGCGCCACTCTGTCTGGCTTCCCTTTCTCTCACGCATACGGCAGCAGTAGGCAGGCTTCTCCTCTCTCACTTTAACCCACATTAGTTTAAGTTATCACTTCTGTCGAGCGTCTCGAGAACAACACTTCTTTTATTTATTTTTTTTGTCGCGGGGAAAAGCGTTTTGTCGTTACCGTCCCACCGGGGGAGGTGGAACGGTTATGTTGGGCTCTACTGGGCTTACGAACCAGCGTTGAGCCACCCGGGAGAGATGGAAAACATCCGGGCGACCGCTGGGCCGAGTCTGTAACACTATGTACACCCTATGCACGGCAAATATCAACTAAAAACCCCGCAGTGGCCATATTCGGCCCCGGGTTCCCGAGGCGAGAAGTGCCCCGGCTTCAGCAGGAACCGCCCCTGCGCGGTGCCGCCTTGCGGCCCGTCTCCAAATGTAGGGGGGCTCAGATGCCCCCGCACACCGAAGGAGAAGACGACCTGCCTTTGGTCGTCGAAGTCAATTAATTGTGCGACGGACTACCTCACATGCAATGGTGCAGTACCTCACTTAATTTTTTTTTTGAAGTGATAACTTCTTATGGGAGGGTGAACCGAAACGTTCCATAACGCGAGCGGTCCATCGACCAGCCAGCGTTAGCCGACCTCCCTGGAACATCGATAATTTCGATTTCCCAGGTGGCGACCAGTCAGCTTGGACCGGACTTTGTACGGACTTCAACCGGACTTTGACCGGACTTCAACCGGACTTTGACCGGACTTTAACCGGACTTTGACCGATCTATGACCGGAGTTTGACTGGACTTTGACAGGTCTTTGACAGGTCTTTGGCCGGACTTAGACTGGACTTTGACCGGACTTCGACCGGTATTTGACCGGACTTCGACCGGACTTTGACCGGACTTTAACCGGACTTTGACCGGGCTTTAACCGGACTTCGACCGGACTTTGACCGGATTTTGACAAACTTTGGAAGGGCTTTAACCGGACTTCGGCCGGATTTTGACAGGACTTTGACAGGACTTTGACCGGATTTTGGCAGGACTCTGACCGGACTTCGACCGGACTTTGACCGGACTTTGACCGGACTTTGACTGGACTTTAACCGGATTTTGGCAAGACTCTGACCGGTATTTGACCGGACTTTGACCGGACTTTGACCGGACTTTAAACGGACTTCGACCGGACTTTGACAGGATTTGATAGGGCTTTGACCGGCCTTTGACCGGATTTTGACCGGTATTTGACCGGACTTCGACCGGAAATTGACCGGACTTTGACCGGACTTTGACCGGACTTTAACCGGACTTCGATCGGACTTTGACAGGACTTTGATAGGGCTTTGACCGGATTTTGGCAGGACTCTGACCGGACTTTGACCGGACTTTAAACGGACTTCGACCGGACTTTGACCGGACTTTAACCGGACGTTGACAGGACTTTGATAGGGCTTTGACCGGACTTTAACCGGACTTTGACAGGACTTTGATAGGGCTTTGACCGGATTTTGACAAACTTTGACAGGACTTTAACCGGACTTTAAACGGACTTTGACCGGACTTTAACCGGACTTTGACAGGACTTTGATAGGGCTTTGACCGGATTTTGACAAACTTTGACAGGACTTTAACCGGACTTTAACCGGATTTTGACAGGACTTTGACCGGTATTTGACCGGACTTCGGCCGTACTTTGACCAGACTTTAACCGGACTTTAACCAGACTTCGACTGGACTTTGACCGGACTTCAACCGGACTTTGGCCGGGGTTTGACCGGACTTTTACAGGACTTTGACAGGTCTTTGGCCGGACTTTGACCGGACTTTGACAGGACCTTGACCGGACTTTGACAGAACTTTGACTGGACTTTGACTGGACTTTGACCGGACTTTTACAGGACTTTGACCGAACTTCGACCGGACTTTGACCGGATTTTGACCGGACTTTCACAGGACTTTGACAGAAGTTTGACAGGGCTTTGACATGACTTTGACCGAACTTCGTAACGTAACGCGTTACGTCGCCACTCTGGCTTCCCTTTCTCTCACGCATACGGCAGCAGCAGGCAGGCTCCTCCGCTCTCACTTTAACCCACATTAGTTTAAGTTATCACTTCTGTCGAGCGTCCCGAAACGCACACTTTTTTTTATTTACATTAAGTGCATAACTGTGTTGCATTTAATGTAAATAAAACATTTGTATTAAGTTTAGACCACATTTTACACAAATATATGTAGGTGATACGAAGTTCACCGGGTCATCTAGTCAAATATAAATATGAATTTCGAATGTTTCGAATGTACATGAGTTTATGAATTTCCCTACATAAAATATCTACATAATAAAGCGAGTAACTTATTACCTCTCCCGTTAATGATTCTGGCATTCATAAACTTCAATAATTACTGCCGTGGAAATTCAACGGATGTAGATTAACCGTCTAAAAACGATGAAATTTCCGAATCTTTACGATTTCTGTAATTGGGCCCATTGTGCGAGTGAATTTCGAGGGACCTCTCGTATTGAACGGAAAACTTGAAAGTAATAAACTTGTTCTTTCGATGAATTGCCTTATTCCAAAGTTAATCACGAGAGTGAGCCCGGAGTCGTGCGCAGGCCAACATCGACTCTCTTATTATGTTACGTGGAAAGTGCTGTACAAAAGTGGGAAAGATTTTACAAAAAGTGCAGCGGGACGGTACTGTGAGACAATTAAATATTTTTGAAACCTATAAAACGCGCAAAATAGCGGCTTGAAACAGCTAAAATTGTCGCGTTGCTAGTCACTAACTAGTGACGAACGATATGGTTTTTTTTCAGAGACTAAAAGGTACAGGACAGGCGACAGGTGGCATGAAAAGGGCGATTAGCTGGAGCTTGGCTCTAGGTTATTTTGCATTTATTGTAAAACACTTTATTTTCATGATATAAATTCGTAAGTTGAAAATTAAGTATGGTTTACTCTTTATCAGTTACTAGCTTTTCCTCGCGGCACCGTCCGCGTGATCTGCTTTTTCCAGGATAAAAAATAGCCTATGTTACTCAGTGATAATGTAGCTTTCTAACGGCAAAAGAATTTTTGAAATCGGTTCAGTAATTTTAAGATCGTTACATACAAAAATACAAAGCTTTCCCCTTTATAATATTAGTGTAGACTACGCTATGGTATGAAAAATATCTTAAAACTCAAACTTCAACTTTCAAAACTTAATTCTCCTATAAAGCATAGCAACGGTTGCTTTGCAAGTCGTTTGTTACGTAAAAACCCCGAAGGTTTGAAGAATGGACTAAGTTTATCCGATTAATTTACGTTCGATGCGCCATAGCATCCCCGCACCGTGACTGACAGAGCCGTCTTACTATTTTGTTTAGAACCCATGATAAATAGAGGGTCCTCCAATGTTTACAAACTAAACACTGTTACAATTATTGTTGTTTTAAGAAAATTGTTTTTCTTCGTAGACAAATATTATATCTGTTAATTGAATTACTATTTTGCATTAAGTAGTGTTGTCACGCCCATATTTATATTATAAGGTATAAACCGGGTTCCCTCCCACATTTTTTCGATCAGTGGTTGACAGCGGGGAAAAAAGATTGCGATATACTCTAGTGAAGGCGACCCCAACTAAAATGTTCTCATTGTCCTTCACTGAGGAAAATTAAACTAAGATTATGATATTGTTCCCATTATTTAATAAATCTTTCTTTATGCCTGGCGTTACCCCGGCTTAATTCCAAGGTCCTTCCCATCATGGTGTTACCGACAACCCGCAATGGTAGCCAAGTTTCACCATTGCCTCGTCCGTTATTCATCAGAGTGTATCACGTGCAGTTGAGGTTGGCTTTGGGCCGCTGACAGATGGTTGCTCGCTAACACTCGCACTATTTATATAATCCTACTATATAATAATATAAGAAACGGTTTTAAATTAATTTAAGTCTAAGGATTTGGAAGTAATCTTAATTATATTTACAGTACAGTTGTACATATAGTGACTACTATTCCAGTGACTAGTAGTAAATATAGTGACTAGTCACAACCTTGAAATGTTTAAGACTTTTAGAAAATTTTTATTTAATATCCGAGTGTATGATGATATGTGAACATTTCTCCCATTTCCCCTAGTTCCAGTAGCGTTGGCAAACAAATGCTTACACTTCATTGTGCTCGGTTTTAATCCCACAAGAAATATGCGTTGAATCTATCGAGTGCCATGGGGGAATGCCTTTAGTATATGACGTTTTCCTTACGAATATTATTTTAGCTTACTAGGTGGAAGATCTCTGACATGGAAGAGTGCGTTTGCGTAGGCACCAACTACCGCTTTGGTCTATATTTGCAGTGTAACATCTGTATTTCAGTTAGAAGGCATCGAAGCCAGTTTTGGAACATTTCATTGCATTCTATCAATTTTATGTCTCAGGATGAACGCGGTGTTTTGTAATTCAATGTTTTGAGTTGTTAATTTTATTAGTAGGCTGGTCGTCATTGTCATATCTTGATGGTTTATAGAACTCGTTAAGGAAAACGTCTACCACTGATATTTTATTTAAAACGCTTAAACTAACCTAATTTATGCGCCTAAACGAATGGACCGATTTGAATCCAGTTTTCTTTTGTTTGACAGGTAATATAATTGAAATTTTTCTTGATTATGTTTCAGGAAAATATGTTCAGTTATTTAAAAGTCACAGCACTTTTTCTAAGTATTGATCTTGTGCGTTTTAACGGTTAGGTTATTGCCAATGAGTCATTATGTTTTAGAAACGAATTAATTCTTATGTCGATATACCCCAATGGGTCGATATCGACCATTTTGGGAAACCCTGGAATACACAATACTCACATGTGTACACAGTAACTACAAGGCCCATTTAAATATCATTTGCACGAGGTAATGAACGATCTAAAGTCCAATGTGTAAATATGTCCATGTCTCCTCTATCTAGCTTGTTATCTTGATTTGTAGTCCACTCGGGGCTTTCCGTATAAAAATAACACTATCCCTTATAATATGTTATCCTTGTAGCGAGCTCAAATGGGCTGTGGCGTGCTTTATAACAACCCGTAAGTGTAATGTCCGGGGATAAAACGACTATGTTTTTTAAGAGCTACGATAACAACCACTGTATTAGTTACGGGTCTTTGTTCCTCACATTTTGGGGCGGTGGCGTCCATTATACGACACCGCAGTGTAATGAGTTATTTAATGCCATCGTAATAAACTTTTCATAGACCAAATTTTGTTTTAGATTGGTTAGAAAGAAGACTAAGTATGTTTGTTAGTTTGCGTCTGTGTCAAAACTACTAAGCCATCAAATTGTTTATAGTAGTGTATAGTATTACGATTTAAATTATTTGCTGCTGCCATTTTTGTTTACCTTAATAAACACGAAAGCGTCGTTTCAATAATCTCTATAGAGCAGTTATACAGTTGATTATATGTTTATTTTTCTTTTGCGTGCTTAATAAGCCGCAGATATGAGGCCGCTGAATAAAATAGCGTTAATAAAGTGTTAGAAACAATTTAATATAATGTAAACAATAAAATTTTTAAACAAATTTAAATAATCATTAACGGGATCACAATTTAATATCCCAGATCGGGCAATCAAATTTAGTTTGCACAAATAAGTTGCCCGGGATTGGAACTTGTGTCTGACGTGGCGACTTGCTCTCCACCTATCACTTCATGGGACTGATATAACCTCGTACTAGTTGCACCTCTGTCTACCCATTCACGGATACATGCGTAAGTTTATGTTATGTTGCAGATTAATATAATATGTGGCAGCATGAAAAGTTTTCAAGTCCATAGCCTACGATAGAATACCAATCCACACTCGTCCTGTGACCAAACAAAAGCCAGGAAATATCGATTGAAGTTTTCCTCGACGTATGGACAATAAACCGAGGGTACTCTGATTCTAACTTGACAATTTATTGCATCACTTGAATATGTAATCAGAGTTACGTTTACGGTGCAGTACGGAGGCGCTAGACTCTGTGGAATATGCAAAGCTTAATCCTGTGAATGCGTGTTATGATATACAGTACAGTGACGTGGTGCTACTACTAAATGGGCTTTCAGAATTTACAGCATTTGAAACCTGTAATTTGGTTATTGTGGTGATACCGACCAATTTTATGGCGTCAGTTTATTCAGTGTTTACGTGGATAACTGTGATTGCAAGATGAAGGATTGTTTAAATTTTTAATAGATGAAGTATCAGGCATACTCGCATGTCGTTTATGAGTTACTATTAAAATTGTATTCTTTTGCACTATTATTAAATTGTAACCCAAGAATGTCTTAGATCTTTATTCAAAACTGGTTTGCTTAAAAACACCCATATACTATTCCGTGGCTGAAGATGGGGTTCTCCTACTGAGAGAAGGCGACTGCCTGACTATGCTGGTCTGATAGACTTTAATTATGTTTAATGCTTATGGAGAATTCTCAGCTGCAACTACAACTCATTTTATAAATTATGTTCTTAGGTCTTTTTGGGATTTGGATTTGGGATTGGGATTTTGGGTTCGATTCCCAACTCGTTTAAAAGTGAAATTGGGTTTTTCTATAACGAAATGCTCAATATCAGCCCGGGGTCTGGTATTGTGCCTGGTATGGTGATAGGCTCACCCCCTATCACATCATGGGACGGAAATACACTCGGCGAAATATGGGTCTACTAGTTATACCTCTGCTAACGCCTAGAGGGATTACGTAGAGAACGTAGTTATGTATAATACATTCGTAATTAAACTTATTCTGACAAAATAATTTATTCCTTCATTCATCTCATTCTAAGAAATATCCGAATGGGTAACTCGAAATTTCAATAGCCATGTGCAATAACTAAATGTGGTTTTAGGAAATGTCGACCCGGAGGAAGGCACGTTGAGAATGCTTCATAATAGCTATCGATTAGAGAATTCTCCGTGGAATTTTGTCATCAAAACCCCACTTAGTAATTAATTAGATGCTATCTATCTGGATACCGGCTCGTATTGCATACGACGCTGTTTGTTGAATAGGAATTATAAGCTAAATCTTCAAAAACTGAATTTTAAACTCTGCATTTGTTGTTTGTCGTTGAGAAGTTATCTATTCTGGCTCATCCTATCATCAGATTTTAATGTTTTTATGAGGTGAAGTAAATCCTGTTAAACATATAAATATATATGAAAATCTGTCCACATTTGGCGGATATATTATGTATCCATACATACAAAACAGAATTGACAACTCCTGCATTTTGGAGTTGGTTCACTGGATTCATTGTGCTTCAAATCGAGATACAACAGTGCTTACACATTGCTGCTTGTGGGAGAAAAAGACAAGGTGATAGTTCCAGACAGCCTCGCACATACGAGTGACCTACATAAAAAAGAGACTACTTCACGTACATACTGCTTACCAAGTTTTGAATATTTTACAGTTCAAGGTAAATTTTATCAATTTCGGATCTGAAGCGGGAGATAGACATACTAGCCAATACAGCGTTTTTAAAGCCGTCCGCGTCGGTTTACTCGCAGTCTTTGGAGCTGTGTATCAGGCGAGAGGTGTTCCTGAAGAAAAAAAATATCGGATGTATGTGATCGATGCAAGAAATAAATATACGGTTATTCGAAAGTATTTGAAAACCATACATTTTTTATCTTTATAACCTTTTGGACTTCTGGACTGGACTTAAAATCTTTTGTCTCTGGATGACGAAGGCAGTTCAATCAACACATTATAATTAAAACTGCTGTTTGGTGTTCCTTCTATTTATAGAGCAGGCTTGTAATTTACCACTAGGAGATCGATCTGCTTGTCTCGTCATTTAGGTTAGCAAAAAATTACGCCGTGAAACCGATGACCTCAGGATTAGATCTTGGAATCACAATTTGAGTTGCTTGGTATGCGAATTTATGCCTGATATGGCGATAGGCATATTTGTTAGTGATATTTGTTTATCATGTCGACGGACGGAAAAAAGAGCAGTGTACCGTGGGGTTACCTCTGCCTCTTCGGGGATACATGTGTGGGCATAACATTAACGAGGTGGTAGGTCCCTCGTATGCGAGAGGCCATCTGGGTTGGTACCACCGCTTTGTCTATTTCTGCCGCCAAGCAACAGTGTTTAAACACGGTTGTTTCGGGTTGAAGGACATTGAAGCCAGTATACTGGGCATTATGAATCTTAAAATCTTATGTCTCGGGGTGACTAGCGCAGTTCAGTGCCACGCAGTGCTTTGTAATTCAAAGTTCTATGTGGCGTTGCTTCTGTTTATGGGCAGGCGTGACGCTCACCTTGAGGCGAGCGCCTTGCTTGTCTTGTCATTTAATCAGAATAGACTAAGGTGTAGTAAAAAAACAATACAATGTAGCAAAGCGTCAACCGCAAAAACTTTAATGTTTTCTTTCATCCACCATTATTAGGTCGTAAAGGTCACCTTTATTTCTTCACGATGTAATCTTTTAGGAACATTACTTTATCTTACATGATGTCTTAAGCAAGGCCGACAATTACTAAAATGTTTTCAACTGAATACAAGAATGAAGAAATTCTCAATTAGTTTGTATTTTTAACCGACTTTAATAGGTAGGAGGCTCTCAACTGGGTGCTATATGTTGCTGTTTTATGTATGTTACGCGATATCTCCACCAAATTTGGACCGGCTTAGAAGATTATTTTTCTTTCTAATAGATTGCTCTGTGGGCGCTCGCTTAAAAATTTTAAGACGTGATGATGGGCAACTAGAGAAAACGGGAAACTTAAGGAAAATGCAAATGCATCGCAATTCGAGATTTGAAGTAAAATATTTAAGTATTTACATATATAAATACATAAGCTTTTGCGCTTTATCCTCTAAGACGTAGGCAGAACTGCTGATACTACTACAAAAACTAGTGCTGTATTCACGTTTCGCCGAGCTTAGTTCTGTCTCATGATGTGATAGGGGGCGATCTATACCGCGCACAAATTTAAATCCCGGGCAATTAATGTGGGAAATTTCAAATTGAAATCTCCAACACATATGGTAATTGTCTGATCAGGAAATTAAACCCAGGACCTAGGGGTTTCGTTTTAAGTTTTCAACTTATGTAATTATTATCCGCCGAAATGATAATTACAGTTGGCTCCGAGCAATAGCTGCTTAAATATAAATGACAAACTTTAATTACCTACCTACCTAACGATTATGCACATATATATCTTGAGTGTGAGTAACGGTGTATTTTTTTACTTAAGTTGAGCTATTAGTTGCAAAAAAGATTATTATGCTATATTGAGTAACGTGAAATACTTCATTAAGACTAAAATTTAAATGAAAGTACATAGTTAAATTACGCAGAATAAAAGCGGGCCTAATTTTAACTAGGTCAAAGGTAAGAAGAAAAAACACTGAAATGAGAACATTTAAATTTAGTGGTATTATAATGTTAGTGTTCCTTTTTAGAAGAGCTCATAATATTTATATCTTCTCGTTCATTTTTAAATTGACTATTAATAACTTGTTGAAAAAAAATCTCTATTTAATTTCTCTAAACATACTCGTATATGATATATGGATTTCTTGTAAGTTACTTTGTAAGTTCTAAGTGCAATAAAAATGATATTATTAACACTTATTTATACTCACTAATTATATCAACAACTGATACTTTACGGTGTACTTTACTTTAATTTTCTTGCTACATTTTTCACTTTGTTATTATTCTGACGAGGCTATTATTATGGTAAAGTATGCGAATTTATTTAGCATTAACTTTATTCCATACTAGGTTTTCCTCGCGGCTCTACCCGCGTGATCTGCTTTTTCCGGGATAAAAAGTAGCCTATGTCTTATTCTGATGTATAAGCTATATTATTGTAAAGTTTCATTAAAATCCATTCAGTAGTTTTTACGAGAAAGAGTAACAAACATCCATCAATACTTACAAACTTTCGCGTTTATAATACTAGCTTTTGCTCGCGGCTCCGCCCGCGTGATCTGCTTTTTCCGGGATAAAAAGTAGCCTATGTCCTATTCTGATGTATAAGCTATATTATTGTAAAGTTTCATTAAAATAGTAATCCAGTAGTTTTTACGTGAAAGAGTAACAAACACACATCCATCCATCCATCCATACTTACAAACTTTCGCGTTTATAATATTAGTAGGATTTGTAGGATCAATCAAGATTGTATAAAGAAACTGTCCGCGATGTGCGACAAGCGTATTTCCCCAATCGGTAGGCAGCAAAACGTATGCGCTACAGGAAATCAATCACAAATTGCTTTCGTACCACATATTTGACGGAAACTGAATTTGTTGCCGCGCAATATTTTTCAACGGGTACTTGATGTGTATTCTGATGTTCTTTCTTAAGCCCTAGGGTATGTGTTTTTATAACATTACATTTGTTGAACGTATTTTTGTTCGTTTTGAATAGTGTTCCGTGTCCAAAGTACAAATGAGACCCTATTACAGATTCTACGCTGTCTGTGTTTCCTAAATGTTCAAAGAACGCTTGTTATTATGGCGGATGGCTTAACAAATAATAAAAAGAATAAGTGAAAATTTAAGAATGTGGGTACTCGCCACTCTGTGCCCCAGTCTGACTCGCACTTCGGTTCGATCGGTATTTATTATTTCGCCTTTTATTTATTTTGATAAATTCAATAACTTAAATCAATAAATTAAAGTTCTATTTTGCATCATTTTACGGGGGATTGGTTCAATTTAAATCAATGCTGGTGGGAGGATACTTGTATCCGACCGGATAGTGACCACCGTACACTGGTGCTAAAACCTGCCATAGTGGCCCACCTTGTGTGGGTCGCGTTCCAGGGTCAGCCAGTGTATATCCGGATCTCCCTAGGGGGCTTGCCCCCTGATCCTAACCCTTTTCCCATCCCTTTTTCCTTCCCCTCCCCCTTGGCCCTTTGGCAGGCCGGCATAATCTTGCCGACCTACGATGGACACATTGTTTATCGTTGGTCGACACTATTCTTGGATTGCGCTACACTTACCATCAGGTGTAGCGTAGTCACTTTGCCGAGCCAGGAAAAAAAAAAAATGGGTGCGTGTACTTATGTACGCGCGTGAGAAGTTATACTTCTTTGGCATCATTAAATAACCAATAATAAGTATTTAACATTAATAATTTAATAATATTTAGTGTTAATTATATTAAATAAAAGTATTTTAATTTATATCAATAAATAATACATACGGATAGTTAACCTCAATTATATTGGAGCACTTGAAAAAGTATATAACCACAATTTTTTTCACTAATATTCACAAATAGTAAGTAATATCAATCAAAATATTCAATTTAAATCACTACTGAATATAATTTATTAGCACATATATAATTCGCACTTGTATGAAACTCAAACACGTGTTGTGAATGTATAAACTAGAGACATGTTGATAAATATTATAAATATGAAAACAGTGATCAGAGGTGACGAGCGTACCAACATGCGCGACTAATATCGAGGTTCAATTCCTATTTTGTTGGTAGCTTTTTTTTCGAGACTTAATGAGCGGTTAAGCAGACGGCTTCATACTGTTAATTTTGTGTCACAGGTGCGCGCGCATCTTAAAATTTCACTCTCATCATTTTTTCATAACGCGCCTAACTTCATACTGTTAATTTTGTGTCACAGGTGCGCGCGCATCTTAAAATTTCACTCTCATCATTTTTTCATAACGCGCCTAAAGAAGTATAACTTCAAAAAAAAAAATGGGTGCGTGTACTTATGTACGCGCGTGAGAAGTTATACTTCTTTGGAATCATTAAATAACCAATAATAAGTATTTAACATTAATAATTTAATAATATTTAGTGTTAATTATATTAAATAAAAGTATTTTAATTTATATCAACATATCCACTCCACATGATAGAAGTACATTCTACTCTCTTCACGTTTATGCGAGCCTGGTACTTGTTCCGAATAAGAAAAAAACCTAAAGAGTTTTTCTTTGTCCAAATCGTCATTTGTTTATTAATTACGGCTACTCGCCATGAAAAATGGACATTCTACTCTCTTCGCGTTTATGCGAACCTGGTACTTTTTTTACGGCACCATGTTCCAAATTATAAAATAAAAACCGCATCTATATATAATTATATATATATATATATATTTATATTTATTTATTTATATTTATTTATTTATTTTTTTATTTCACTCATCATTTTTTCATAACGCGCCTAACTTCATACTGCTGGCATAATGTATAACAGATGCCATTAAAAAAAAAAAAAAAAAAAAAAAAAAACTTCATACTGCTCTCACGCGCCTAACTTCATACTGTTAATTTTTTCTGTTAATTTTTTGTGTCACAGGTGCGCGCGCATCTTAAAATTTCACTCTCATCATTTTTTCATAACGCGCCTAAAGAAGTATAACTTCAAAAAAAAAAAAAATTATATATGGAATTTAACCTACTTCAATCTAATAAATTTAGCAAAAAAAAAACCAACATAAATTCAAACTTTTCTTCAAGCCAGCCTAATTCTGCTGACTGCCGAAGGACGCAATTAAATTTGGACTGCATTGTACTTACTATCAGGTGCAGTGTAGCCACTTTGCCACGACAAATAAAAAAAACATTTATGACTTCTCGTTAAATAACGCCCAAAAGGCGCCGTCAAAATATAAACTGTATATTTGCCAGAATATTCAGACCACGTCATGGATATTTTCAAGCCTATTTCAGCCATTCAACGTGTACGTTATAGACTTGCCTATAGAATAATAATTTGAAAGCCGTCTGACAAGCGATACATAAACCAGTCCTGTGGTCTGCAATGGCCCATAAAATGACATTAAACGATTTGCGGAACCCCGGTTTTACGGTTAAAACAACAATGTTACTGGAAAGCTTTGTTGTATGGGATACCAATCCCGAGTGGATGTTTTATCTATTTACACTATAGAAAATACTATTAAAACTCACGATATCTGCAATGTAAATTGGTCTAAAGGCATGTATATAAAGAAATTAGTTCAACATATCCTCGTTTTAAAAACATTTTTGTAGTATTGCGTGGTAACATATTGCAAAATAAATACATTTTCTTTATAAATCCAAACTCATAAACTTTCCCAATTACTATATTAGTGGGGTTATAAAACATCCAATTATATCCTATAATACGTACATTTGACAAATGATGTAGTTATTACGTCTTGTACGGCATAAAGTTAATACGAGTTGAAATTAGTTTCCACCTTTTACAATAAAAGTAGATATCTTCAGTGAGTTGCCGTATTAAAGAGCAGTATAACGTGCTAAAAGCCCGTGTAACTGCAGTATTATGTTCAACCTTTCCTTTACTCCGACATCTATTGTTTCACTAGGTATGTACGCCAATCTTATACGGGATTATGGCTCGAGCGAGGTTCTCTCGTCTATATGATAATATTTGGAGAAAATATTGGGCATCGCGATTGAACTAATTTAAAATAAGTGTTTTGATCCGAGAATTTTTATAACGAAGCGTGTTTTAGGTAAGAATGAAATGATTACCTTGTTCGTGGTGTTAACACTGGAAAAATGTATATAATTATTATTTATTACCATATTATGCATAAATTTTATGTATGTATGTATGTATTTTTAGGTTTATTATGTTTAATATCTCTTTGCTATTTCTCCTTGTTTACTCCTGTCTTATTTATTATCTCATCACCTAAAGGTTGACTGGTAGAGAATGCCTCATGCATAAAGTCCACCTGTACATACTTTATGTATGAAGTGTAAATAAAAGCGTGTGATCAAGCGATACTTTGCGGTGTGGAAACATATTAAATAAATACATTTATTTAAACATAAATGGGCTCAACGGCCCTGTAGCCAATTTAGACTAAAATCGTGAGGTCCTGTGTTCTGTTTCCAGATTGGGCAATCACAATTTGTGTTTGAATTTTCAATATGATAATGACTCGTGAGTAGCCCGAGATTGGAATTTATACCGGGTATGGCGATCTACTCGCCTCCTTTCACATCATGGGGCGGAAATAAGCTCGTCGAAACGTGGGTGAAGCAATTATTGCACCTTTGCTTACCCGTTTGGGCGTACAGGCATGAGCATATGTTATTTTAGGTAAATGACATTTTAAATCTTATTGTAAATCATAACTGTTAAAATATAGGTAATTTAAACGAGGTCTCGGATTATATAATAAAGTCATAGCTTACTCAGGCAATTTTTTCATGACAAGGCAAAGGAAACGTGAACTAGCGTGCCATGTGATGTTTACTTATTCTTAGGTTGTTATGTTTACGACGTTAATGCCAGCGGTAGATTTCCGCCCTCGGCTGCACAGGAAACTGACAGAGCGCGGTACATCCGGCATGTCAGCTTGTTTGCGTCCTTATCTGCCGCTGTAAGCCTCGCGTGTTTATTTGCTTTTCAGTTCTTGTGTTTTGGCTGTGTGTTTTGAATATGGTCGGCGGATTTGAAGTTGTGATATCAATTGATGGTGTTTTTCTTGATGAAGGTGAGTGTGGAAGGTATAGAATTATATATCTCTATCCTTTAAAACCTCTTATAGCGTAGACATTTTTGTATAATTTAGTATCATTATAGGTTTAGTATGAGTTTCAAATAAGTTCATAGTTTTGAATTCGTATACAACTATATTACAAACTAATAAGAATATTACTACTATTGATGAAGTTTCAAACTAAATATTCGGACATAAAAAACTGCCATATTAACGCGTTCCTGTGAGGCTCGTCCCGGGGTCAATCCGGGTTTATCAACATATTTAAGCCGGCATAATGTTGGCGACGGTTGATTCTGACTATTGACAGGTGCAACTCGATGGTCCACGTAATATTTAAAACACACTGGACTTCACACTAGGTGCAGAGCTATTACTTTATAGTCACACTAGCTTTTGCTCGCGGCTCTGCCCGTGTGAACAGCATTTAAATATTATCATCCCCTATTTTGACCCCTTTGGGGTAGAATTTATCAAAATCCTTTCTTAGCGGATGCCTACATCATAACATCTACCTGTATGCCAAATTTCAGCCCGACCCCTCCAGTGGTTTGGGCTGTGCGTTGATAGATCACTATGTCAGTCAGTCAGTCAGTCACCTTTGAGTTTTATATATTTAGATAAAAAAACCGTAGAACATTTTTCGTATCAAAATAAAACCTATATTACCTGTATACTAAAAGGTACATAAATGAGCAATAATCAACACGAAGCGACGTTCATGATTGAATAAAATACCGCAAGGAATTACTTGAGGAAAATTCGCAATAAATAGAAGCATTTCATTGACACAGATTCCCGTTGGACGAACATCACGTATCTACGATAAATTGATTCGGTACCAGATGTGCAGCCGTGTACACCGACAGATATTTGGTTACTCTTTCCTAACATTATTATTTCCTGGTTTTGGTTAAGGATTGGTACAATGTAGAAAGTCGGTGAATAACCTGTAGTCTGTGTAATGTAAACAAATGTTAGATATGGAGGAGAGGTGAGGATCACGGATAAGTTTTTTATTTAATTGAATGACGAGACGAGCAAGTCGCTCGCCTGATGGTAAGCGTCACGCCTGCCCATACACAAATGCAAAACCACACAGAACTTTGAATTACAAAGCACTGCATGGCACTGAACTGCGCTCGTCACCCCGAGATATAAGATGTTAAGTCTCATAATTCCCAGTAATTTCACTGGCTTCAATGTCCTTCAAACCGAAACACAACATTGCTTAAACACTATTGCTTGTCGGCAGAAATAGACAAATCTGTGGTACCAACCCAGACGGCCTCTCGCAAAAGAGAGACCTACCACCCAGTAAATAAGTAATTCCCCAAGGGTTTTGCAATTAAACAAATTTCCTCGTCAAGTTCGGATTAAGTCTTAGTTTTTAATTAATCAAAATAAATACCCGAGCACAGACTATGAAAAATGGCAAGAGGATATCAGACACAAATTATGTAACACACCCTGACAGAACTGACGTTATTTAATGAACCAAGAATAATAAAAAAGTAGTTAAGCGTCCCCGTTTTTAAGACGATAGTTTCCGCGGGATGACTTAACAGAATCGGCGTGTGGGAAACGCAGAGCTACTTCGTCCGTGATGGATGATATATCCGTACAGCCCGGCTTAGACTCATTGAGGGGGGGGATTATATCGGGACGTTGACGAATTGCTACCACTTCACACATAGATAGCGCTATTCAATCGATTTAAAACTTTAGCCGATGACCAGCCGAGCCGTATTTTTCACGAGATTGGATGGATTTTATTTGGTGGGGGTATTTTTCTTGATTCCATTAGGACTTTTTATTAATGTTGTAATTTTCGAGGAGTATTTCGTAGTATACACGTCTGGGTTACAAATACGTTCAAGTTTTGCATATTTCGTGAACAGGTGTATATTTCTGTACTGCTGTAATACCTACGTGACGTGGTAGGGTTTCATTAATTAGTTATATCGGTAAAACACTCATAGATAGATAATACTTTTTTGTATAGCACAAAAACTAATTAGATAGCTGATAGCAATCTCTATATTACTATTATTTATATTAAGATTAAATTCTAATTTGAGGGTCAATCTTCGAAATAAATACGATACTTATGTTCGCTACACACGTAACGATAAATCTACCGATTTTTTATCTGCATAGATATATCGAACGCTATTAGTGTCTTCACACGTCACCGATATCTGCGTCGATTGTCAGTTCCCAAAGAATGCTTGCGCGAGATCGTGTTTCCCATGATTGAAGACGATAACGCACTTACCTATTTCGGTTTGATTATGTGCATGTAATTCTTGGCATTTTGATCGATTGTTTTATATTTTTCAATCTGTCTGTATAGTTGCGCATGTTTTGTTCTGATTGTGATAATCTATTGATTTTATTTTCCGAAGACACGTATCACGTATCGTCTCAGTAGCTTTCAATCCTAATTGTTCATCGTCATCATACTTTACTCTTCTTCCGACATACACGAAGCCTCCATACATAACAAGCTCCTCGACAAATTGAGCGATCTTCTGATCTCGCTATACACACGTTTCGATAAATTTGCGCAGACGCGATCGACGATTAATCGATTAGAAAATTCAACTATCGTCGATAGACTGTGGGGATCAAATAAACTGCAACGATTTGTCACTAACATGTTGGATTTATCGTTACGTGTGTAGTACGCATTAAGGATATCACAAACACAATAATGAGTTTTTAATTATGATGTAGCGAAGGGATCTGTTTTCAGACCAAATTATACTGAAAGCGGTGTTAATAAATAAAATGTAACGTCTTTTATAACTGTTACCAAAGTTGTAAGGACCCAACGATAAAGGGTCAAGAATTAAATTTCATTTTGGGGTTTATAAATTTATGTGAGTTGTTGGAGGAACTAGAAAACGTTGTAACTTTCAGCTCGACCTAAAGGCGGAAAGTTTGTAGCAAAACAAAATTTCAATAGGC
The DNA here is from genome assembly GCA_949126905.1 of Amorpha juglandis. Lineage (NCBI taxonomy): Eukaryota > Metazoa > Arthropoda > Insecta > Lepidoptera > Sphingidae > Amorpha > Amorpha juglandis. Next base: position 8,610,992 of record OX421379.1, on the reverse strand, counting down.
GGGAGTTTATTGCTACCGTTCCGCCGGGACCGCGCGCCGATCAAAATATAAGATAGATACTATAAAATGGAATCGTACGCTCAAACCTGCCAAATTATATTTGAGATCGTAAATTGAAAACAAATCTTATACACAGTTCGTTTATGTTTTAGCTGTTAATAATGTCGGCATGATAATGGTAATTTTCGAAATCTTGTTGGTCGACTTTAATTTATTGCCTCATTGGTATAATGGCACCGTACTCAAGTTGAGAAATAGTCCTCACTATTTCTTCCTAGGCTCAAATCTGACACCCCCCGTGGCGCAGTGGGCGAGTAGCCGACTGTGAAACGCGAGGTCGCGGGTTCGATCCCCGCACCGAGACATATATTTGTCTGATCCAGAAATATTTGTTTCGGGTCTGGGTGTTGTGAGACCGAAAGTCTCTCGTAGTTCGTATATCCACGACACAAGACTCGTATCTTACTGTGGGGTCAGGGCTATGTGTGTGATTGTTGGGTGTTATTTATTTATTTAAAAAAAACCTTAGGCCGAGCAATCACAATTTGTTTTTTTTTTTTTTTTTTTTTATCCGGGCTCGGCAAAGTGACTACGCTACACCTGATGGTAAGTGTAGCGCAATCCAAGCATATTGTCGACCAACGATAAACAATGTGTCCATCGTTGGTCGGCAAGATCATGCCGGCCTACCAAAGGGTCAAGAGGGAGGGGAAGGAAAAAGGGATGGGAAAAGGGTGAGGATCAGGGGGCAAGCCCCCTGGGGAGAACCGGATATACACTGGCTGACCCTGGAACGCGACCCACACAAGGTGGGCCACTATGGCAGGTTTTAGCACCAGTGTACGGTGGTCGCTATCCGGTCGGATACAAGTATCCTCCCACCAGCCAAGTTACACGTTACACGTATGTAACGTTGTTACACGTTACATAAAGAAAATGTGGTAAAAATGACCATCGGTAGATAATCGTCGACATTTCCTTAAACGAGCGAATTGGCTTGACCTTAACATGTCAGTGGAATGTTCCGTGTTAGTAATTGTAGTCATTTACTAAACAGTTAACGGGAAAAGAGGACGGAAAGCGTTTCCCACGTTATTTTGTTACTTATTAACAAAACGTGAGATGTTTCGCCACACATCCGTGTGTTATATTAATTTTCGTTACGTTGTCATTTCCATAGCTAGCATTTTACTCTACTGTCCTACTTCCCATCCCTACTAATATTATAAATGTGAATGTAAGTTTGTTTGTTACGCTTTTTTTTTTATAGCATAGTCCGGCAAGCGAGCAAGTGGGTCACCTGATGGTAAGTGATCTCCACATATACGCCCACCACCAGAAGAATCATGGGCGCGTTGCCGACCTTAAAGGAAAGGGATAATTAGGGATTGGGAAGGGGAGGGGATTTGGGCTTCCGGATATCTCACTCGCCGTACGATCGCAGCAGCAAGCCGCTACTTTACGTCGGTTTCCTTTGAGATAGTGGTTACGACCCGGTCGAGCCAGCCCAATCATGCTGTAGGCAAAACTGTCTACAGCGTGGCTCTACCACTCGCTTTCACGCGAAAACTACTTAACCGATCATCATGAAACTTTGTACACCTATACTTGGAGGTATTAGAAGTAACATAGGCTACTTTTTATCCCGGAAAAAGTAGATCACAAATTAATTCATTAGTTTTAGATCAAATCGCGAACAAATTTGATAACGTAGGTACATATTACGTATTAGTAGGTACGTCAATTCTAGAACACTTTTTTAAATCTGTTATAAAACTAAACTACTTATTTATTAAAGTTTTGAACCTACTCATCTCGATATTCCTATTCAGCCCATTATACCGTAGTTACAGTTTCATTTAATAGTGTATTATATTTTATATTTACACGAAATAAAATCGTATATACATTTAAAAGGCGTATAAACACGTACACGACGATAACAGCGATTTTCCGTTCCACACGTCGGGAGGCGGACGCCTTTTCCGTTTTCGTTGAATCCTTAGAGAAAACTTGACATAATAAAACGTCTTGTTGATAATATATTGTGTATTATCGACCTTTAACTGGAGCTGGTAGCAATGTTAAGGTCAATACGTATGTACTGATATGAAACACGAATAGCCGGCGAACGTGACTTTCGGCTGATATGGCCCATTTACTTTATATTGTACCCAATTTTATTTTATACGTAAGCGTTTACTGAACGATTTAAATCGATATGTTGAGCAGATGTTTAATCGAGTATATCGATTTGGTTGTAACGTTATTAACCGTCGAAGAAAAACGTGAGGTTCTCAATTCAACTCGTTTATTTGCTTATTTTTTTTTTCGAGCACGGCATAGTGATTACACTACACCTGATGGTAAGAGTAATGCAGTCCAAAAAACCAGCAACCACCGACAAACAATCAGTTTATCGGTGGTCACCAGAATCATGCCGGCCTGTATAAATGCTTCTTCCCTCTTCGGAGAGGGAAAAAGCAAATCGAGGAGCCTGCGACAGGACAAGCGGATGACCGATGGAGGCACAATAATACAAGGATGTACCCTCGTACCCGCTCCAACCAATCATCAAGTCATGTCGCAAGCCCCTCGGGAGAACCGGATATACACTGGCTGACCCTGGAACGCGAACCATACAAGGTGGGTCACTATGGCAGGTTCTAACACCAGTGTATTTTTTGTTTTATTTTAATATAATTATCCACTTGACAGTCTCCGTTGTGAAGCGAGCTAATAGCCGGCTATGAAGCGAGAAGCCGCGGGTTCGATTCCCGCACAGAGACTAATGTTTGTATGATCCACGATTATTTGTCTCGGGCCTGGGTATTGTCGGACCGAAAATCCTTCGTAGATCTTAATATCCACGATACAGGTTAACCTTGCATGGGCACAGGACTATGCGTGTGATTGTTGGGTGCATTCATTTTATTTTTGACAGAATATTATTATGAATCAATTTAATTGGTTATATCAACATAGCCAAGACGGAATAACATACATCCACACGATGCACATTTTTTTTTCATTTTCTTGTGTTCAATAATGACATAATGTACCATCGTCGTTGCCATGTAGAATTTCTAATTTACATACAAGCCAAGATAAGGCTGCGTTTTGTACGTTTTTATTTTTATATCTTAAGGTGAGGAAATGAGGTCTGTATTTTATTTTCGGCAGTCTAGACGCTGAATTGAAGGGCACGACTTACTGAGGGTGCTTCGATTGCTATAGTACCTACGTTATACTTGTTACGTCGGACTCGAGTAACACTCTGAGGACACGTACTTGTGTATTGTTAGTGGTGGAGTGAGCTTCAAATATTCTGAATATCTTATTTGAATATATTTTTTATCATGTAGCAATATATTTTAAGGCCGCCGTATTTAAGTGAGGAACACAAAAGAAAGCTGACATTTGTTGTACAGGTATTTTCGTCATTGATTAAATTCACCCAAATTACGTAAAAAATATTACAATCTGGTTCGCAATGACACAGTCTCTTCCATGTATAATCATCGCAATGTACTAACATTGCGATGATTTTATATTTTCCAGTCTGTTCTTTATTGGTAAGCAACGGTTTATAAAAGAAGCGCTTTATCTCTGAAACTCTACAGTACAGTTTTTCATTTGGAAAATATAATAAATTTAAACGGTCGTATAGGGTAGTTTTATGAAAAAATTCCAACGTTTTACAGAAGAAGTAATAAAAACACCTAACATACCATTTTATACCCGTAACCACAATGCATGGTGTCGACGTAATAACAGTTAGAGACTGTAAAAACTCTTTTTATATTAAACTGGGCACATAAAAAAGCTAGCAAGTTGCACGCAACGTTGTGGTGGTACTTGCAACTATTAGCGTAAGATTATTGCTAGGTCATTGGAATAAACAGTGTAGTTTGAATGTGTTCAAAGCCGTATCTTAGGTACTGTGGGGTCAGGAATAAGTATGTGATTATTATTATTGTTGTATTAATAATAAAAGCCGGTTAAGTGTGAATCATACTTGCGCATCAAGGGTTTCGTGCGCATTGATAGACAAACGCACAGTCAGATAATGTATCACAGTTACGTTGGCAGTTTGTATATGGTGCAAAATGAACATATAACAACTTTCTACAAAAATTAATACTTTATAGTTTTTACGTAATATATAAAATAAAATTAGAAATATTAAATATTTTAAGAAAACTTCACCTACTTACTAAGTCAGCTTTGTTATAAATAATATTTCCAAATATCCTTATATCGTTTATATTTTATGAAAGTATAAACACATATATATTTCCTTCAACTTGTTAAACGGATTTAGGTCACAGTTTAGTTCCGTGCCTTCCAGCTAGATTTTATTTCTTAGCACGGAGTCATAACGTCTTATTGCCGAGAGTTTACGATGCAATACGCACCGCTGCCACACTTTGCTTGTAATTGAATAGCAGGCGCTTGCTATAAATGCAGATTTGTCGTGCCGTGGTTCCAATAACTTCTATTGCTGAGGTAAAAATGTTGTGAAACGACTTATGATTTAAAATTTAAGTATTTTTCTCTATACTTCAATGTAAACGTCTTTCTATTGGGGTATCTCCCATACTAGTGAGCGCTTTGTTATTTCTGCGGCAAGCAGTACTGTAAGAACACAAAGATCTGGTTTGAGTGATATTAAAGCCTATGCAATTACTGGGCATTAGAAAACTATGTTAAATGTTTTGGTGTGATAAGCACAAAGCAGTGTCATGCACAATTTTGTACTTTACGATGTTGCTATTGTAAACGGGCAGGCGCTTAACATAGGTGAGCGTCATTCCGGTGGTAGAGGTTCAGGCAGTAAATATGATTATTTGAATTATGAAGCGCATACGGGTTGTCAGGGAGACAGAAGCCTTTGTTTAGAAACCATATATTACAGTATGTGACTGTAGAGTGTATTTATTATTAATTTAAATTTCAAGAAGCAATGTCGCCCCTAAGAGGATGTTGGGAATGAAAGACTAAAATTCGTCACCTATAAACCGATTTTAGTTATTATTATATTAAAAATAATAAATTAAAGTCTTTTTAACAAAATTAAACCGAATCAAAAGAACTAGAAAGATAGAACTAAAATTAAAAAAATGCAATACTCTCCACCAAATATTGACCATTACATTGAAATAACACAGACTCTGGTTAATTATATTATTAGCTTTTTTCTTAAACTTTCGTTACTAGTTATATATACTAGAGTATTAAAATTTACAGTCACAAGCTAAGCTGAGGCTATGCAGATATTTTAAATATTATTATTTCGTTTTAAAACACACATTGTATATAATTTGGATCCTGCGGCTGATTTAATTAATATCTAAGAAAAGATCCAATCTGGATTATTTTTGTGAGTGTGCTCGCTGATTTTTTTTATTGGATGGGCAAACAAAATTGTGGTTCGCTTGATGATAAGTGATCAGCACTGACTTCTCTCAGCATCTGCTTCAGCATTTTAACACCAAAAGAATTATGGACGAGTTGCCGTCCTTAAAGGATATGGAAAATTAAGGTCTTGGGAAGAGTATGAGGATTTTGACCTCCGAATATCTCACTCACTGTACGAAACACAATAGTAAGCCGCTATTTTACGTCGGTTTTCTTTGAGGCGGTGGTAACAACCCAGTTGAGTTAGCCCCTTTATGCTGTAGACTAAACTGTTTACAGTGTGGCTTTACCACTCAAAAAAGAATGTTGATGTAACGTTAAATTAATAATCTTATCGTATCGCATTAGCCTAAGTTATCCCAAGGTTGGGCAATGGCCTTGCCAAGATCTTTCCACAAATCGCGATCCGCTATTGGCAGCCAGTTGTTAAAATAAAATGTACGCATATAAAACGAAATATTAAGTACTCTATCGCTGCACCAATGAGGCGATTTATCATAGTAACAACTTACATAACTCCTTTTAACGTAATATGCAAGCCAGTAATCACTTCAACAAACCCATTTGCAGTTCGCAAGAGAGGTGTCGTATGCATGTGCAGAAGATGATGACAAAGTCACATTAAACGCTGCATGGAGCGCATTGTGTAACTCTTTGCCGAGTGTTCTATATGTTACCCAGGCGGGTAGTTGGCTATTTGCGGGTAGACACAAAACCGCGACGTCACCTCTAAAGCTTTGTTTAGTAACAGCTTACTTAGTACCACAGGGAGTGTGCGAAATGTGTTAGTGTCTGGGTTTTAGGGAAGGTTTAGCTTAATTAGTGTTAATACGGGGGTTTATTTACGTCTATTGTCTTTGAGGTTTTTAATTTTGGAGGATATATTTGGTAGTTTGTGGTAGCTGGATTACTTTTATTAAGAGTAGATTTTTTAATCTCCATGTATGTAAACTTATATTAACTATTATAAGTTATACACGTCCCATTTCTGGGCACGGGCCTCTTCTACTGAATGAGGAGGGTTAGGCCTTAGTTCACCATGCTGGCCTAATGCGGATTGGTAGACTTACTTTCGAAATTCATATAAAGAAATTCTCAGGTGTGCAGGATTCCTTACGATGAGCATAATTAATACACATGTAACTTAGAAACTTAGAGGTGCATGCTTTTGAGGCTGGTTAGACAGTCTGCACCATTCCCCGCTGAGCTATCGCTGCTTAAGCTTATGTAAACTTATCAGATAAAATATAAAACGGTAAAATACAAAATTATAACGATGTCAATATAATATAATAAGCAGAAGCATATGTCAATTTGGTGGTTTCTAAATTGGTTGTTTATTACTTTATCTGGCAAATAAAATTCTTTCGGTCATTGAAAAATCGGTCCTTGGTGACTTATAATATAATTAGCTTTTGCTGTAACAACATCTAAGTACTTTTCTTATTGAAAACTAACTTTTCTCACAAAATAGCACTCAGAAATAATGTAGCTAGTCAAGCTTGAGTTAGCTGCGGAGAGCTTTTAGAAACTAATTAATTAATACGTGTTTACAGAGAGGGATGTATATTTATCCTTAATATATTTATTTAACAGTATATGACTGTAGACTAATTATCTATTCTAACTACTAGATACATTTATGCTTATAGGAGCCTTTATCTCTATTGTGGATGGCGCTGGGGTAATCATAACTAGCTTGCTATTGATGAAAAAAACGTCAGAATCTCATCAACAGTTCCAGCGATTTTCCCCTACAAAACAATCTTACAAACTCATTCACTCTTATTATTAATAGTGCAAATGTCTTTAATAATTATTTAGATTCTTATCGTTTTATATGGTTCTATTTATGAATTCATTTTATAATAAAAGATTTAGCTCCTATAAAATTGTTTGTTCATATTAATTACACCAATTCTTGTGTAAATTCTAATTAAAGAAGTATTAAACACTTTATTAAAAATCTTTACTTCATTAGAAGTAAAGATATGCGTGTATGGTCCGGAGTCCCTGGGCCAGCTGATCCACTTGATTACTATCAAGCTAATTTTCCGTGAGTAGCTTCGTTTTGATGAGACGCCCAACAATTCCCTATGCGAAAATTCTCTATTGTGGTAGCTAACAGAGGTAGCAAGGATAGGATATTTCGATTTGATGATACTCAAAAATTTATTATTTTATTTGTAGGACAATATGACTGTTAAATTATATGAATATTAACTAAGTAAAAACAAAAAAATCAGCTCATTCAAATAATTTTTTATGACCTCGTTATCGATACCTATTGAAAGCCCATTCTCCAATAGGTATGATTACTAACCAGCAGATTTTTTTGTTTTTACTTAGTAGTCCATATCAGTCATATTGTCCTACAAATAAAATAATAAATTTTTGAATATCAACAAATCGAAATATTCTATCCTTGCTACCTCTGTTAGCTACCACAATAGAGAATTTTCGCATAGGGAATTGTTGGGCGTCTCATGGAAACGAAGCTACTCACGGAAAATTAGCTTGATAGTAATCAAGTGGATCAGCTGGCCCAGGGACTCCGGACCAGTACGTAATATACGTATACGTTACATGTAATATACCTGTCATTATGTTCAAAGCCTTTGAGTACATACTCGCATCTTTTCTAGACATCTTTTCAGCGAGACATTGGCAATGTCATCGAGACAGACTGCCTTATTACTTTCGAATACGATCAAACGGTCTTTAAAATTACATCGGATCGCAAACGCGACGACTATTCACGCAGGTACGTTAACAAGCTGTATTGGGACTTGTAACTCATCTACGCCCTTCTTTTCATCTCGCCACGTCAAACGGGGAGCGTATCAGACCAAGTACAAAACATCCGATAGTGTTCTTTGCGCTACAGAAGAAGCTAATTTTGCTTAAGTGGGCTACTCCCTGCGAGCAACGTGCGCGGCTCGGTACAGGGGCGCACCCTATCCTGCCCTGTGTTTCACTGGCAACTGGTGTTAAAATGACGCGTGGATTGGAATTAATTTGTACGGGCTAATTGCCAGTTTTGGTTATATACTCTTTATTTATTTCTTTCTGGCGTTACCTCAGCTTTGTGTCAGGGTTAGTCTTTCTAAGTAGACGCGTCCACTCCGTCCGGTCCGGAAAATCTTTCGTAGTGAGACTATTGGCTCTCATAGCCTTTATTTAAGAAGATTATTTTAAGATAAATTTGAAATAATATAAAATATCACACGCCGGTGGGGTGGCTCAGGACCCAAGCCACCTGTGGTTAGGACCTCAACTTAAAGAACTTCCTACGCGTGTTGTGTCCCACAATGCTAGCTTCTGTAACTGGTTCTTGACCCACTAGAGAGCCTCCGGAGATGTTATGATGCTCTTTGGTATGGACCTATAATTGGGACAACTATTATCTAGCCCCATACCACATGGCAGTAACTTCGTGTGTCAGATTAGTTTCATAATTAACATGTTACCCGTACTTCAGTTGTTGAATTTGTGTTGCTCATTTACCGACTACTAGATAAAAAAAACATTTATGCACCAACTAGCTTTTGCTCGCGGCTCCGCCCGCGTGAACGTTTAAAATTGACAAAGTTTCATACAAACTTTCATCCCCTATTTTATCCCCTTGGGGGTAGAATTTATCAAAATCCTTTCTTAGCGGATGCTTACGTCATAACATCTACCTGCATACCCAATTTCAGCCCGATCCCTCCAGTGTTTTGGGCTGTGCGTTGATAGATCACTATGTCAGTCAGTCACCTTTGAGTTTTATATATTTCGAAGACTTTTAAGCCACATGTGAGCCCAATTAGCCAAGCCGATTAATACGATCACAGCGTCATTTTATCGTCGTTAACACTTGAGCTGTCGCTGGTGACGTGCATTGTTTAGATGTAAGCGCACGTACTTATTGTTCCACGCGCAATACTTATTAATTTCCTAGGGGAAGTTTTTATTGTGCCGCACCGTATGACCTAACTGTACATAAATATTACATAACTATTCGTCATCGTCGATGCGGGCGTTTTACATTTGATATTTTTAATTCGAGACTTTTCGGTGTCTGTATTTAGTATTTTTTTTGGTTTGTATTCAGTGACCTATATACACTCTGTTAATCTGTGGTCTAAAAATGTCACTAAAATGAAATTTTTAGATTTAAATATGATTTTGATTACATTACAGAGAAAATTATACATTGTTTTAGGAATAAAACTCACATAACACGGGAAATAACTTTCGCGGACAATGGGACTATCTAGCAGCTCTGTTTACTTCTTCTGCGATATAGGTGTGAGCTTATATTATGTTAAAGGTTTTAGTACAGAGATTCTAAAAGCAACCGACGTCGAGAAGACTAATACTGGTCGATACCACCGCTTTGTCTATTTCTACCACCAGGCATCAGACATTGCAGGCAGTCAAGTTATTAGTCATTATGAGACTTAACAACTTACATCTACGGCTGACGAAAAAATCTAGTGTATGCAGTACTTCTTAATAGAAAGTTCTACGTGGTGTTGCTTCTTTTTATGGGCAGGCGTGGCACTTATTAACAGGCTAAATCATGATTGGGCGACTCAATCGGTGTATTGGGACCATGTCACAGAAAACCGACGTGAGTTGGTAGCTTGCTGTTTCGTTTCATGGCGCCCAAATTCTGCTTTCCCAATGCTCATATTATTCTTTTAGAGCGGCAGTGCATCCATGATTCTTCTGGTATTGTCAGTGTTCATGGACAGTGGAAACCATATTTTACCATCAGGTGACCCACTTGCTCGTTTACCGGCTTTTGTTTGAGTTTATAGCAAGAGCACAGAATGCAGTGCACTTGAATATAATCATATTTTTGTCCCATTAAACATCTTCTTCTCGGACTTACTCGATATTTTATGCTTAAACAAAAGGGTCCACGATGTCTTCCAATCCAAATATTTTCCGGTTAAGTAAAGAACGTTTACATTACAGAAGATACTAGCCGTGCCTAAATTTATTGCCCCGTTATAGTGGTGAGTGCATCTCGGCTACCTTTGTAATGACTCTTGTTAGCTACAGCTCATTTTACCCATTTCATTTCAATCACAATTCAAAAGTATTTCAATAAAATCACTATAATAAATTACCTAATAATATAAAACAAGTTAAATCTCTGACAATATTTAAATACAAAATTTTCTATGTATACTTTAAACACTATTGGTTTACATTGTCGTACAAGGGAGAAACGAACACGCAGAAAATACTTTTGCAGAAAAGGATCACACGTTTCTCAGTTGTTTTTCTACGATTTAGCATTGAATAAGGTGACAATAACCGAAGTGTGTGACACAGTGTCGAGCGGAGCCCAGGCTGACGCGAAATTGATTCAGTGCGGACTGTAGGACGTGACCGGCCTTCAGAATGGACCGATTCAAATGTAACTCGGCCGAGTCGCCGGCAAACGAAACGAAACTTTATGTTGACACCTAACAAATTTAATTAGACAGTACACTTTAATGCTCCCCCTTCGTGTGTTAGAATGCTCTTTGATCCCATCGAGAGCCTAGTTTGTTGGAATTAAGCCTTTGGAGAGCGTCGCGTCGGTTGTGTCAGAATTTCGCTAGTCAAAGGAACATGCCGACTTAAGAATTCTCGATATTGTTTCGCGAGTCAGTTTTACATTGTTTTGTATATAAGTAACATTTAAAATATAAATTTTGATGCATCATTAATTGTTATTCTTAAATTTTATAATAGGTAAGAATATTGAAATCATACCTAGGTAAAGTTCTTATGATCTTCAAAGGTTGTTAATATCTTAACATCTGAATCCATTAAGGAGAAGGCAGAGTTGCAACGAATACAGCCATAGCTCGCTAATTGTCTTTCACAGTAGAGTGTAAAACCTAGAATTATTGGAATGAAGTTCCTTACGGCAGGCTTGGAGGGGATAGGGATTTCGCTGCGTGACCGAACTGAAAAAAATGTGATAGTAAAACCGTAAGAGAAATGCGTGGAAAAAATGCGTGTAATAAAAGCGTTAAATGAGAAGTGCGCAGGCGCGACAGTCGCATAAACAGCCAGCGTTAGTTCCTTTTTTAAAATGAAATTCATTCAGCCAGTTATAATTGAAGTATATAAAAATACTCCTTCGATTTTTAAAAGATTACGCTAGCTCGTTATTATTTATAATTACACTAGATGACCCGGTGAACTTCGTATCACCTACATAATATATTTGTGTAAAATGTGGTCAAAACTTAATACAAATGTTTTATTTACATTAAATGCAATTAAGTGAGGTACTGCGCCATTGCACGTGAGGTAGCCCGTCGCACATTTAATTGACTTCGACGACCTAAGTCAGGTCGTCTCCCACCTCCCTCCGGTTGGACAGTCCTGTCCCCGTCCCGTCCCCGTCCTGTCCCCGTCCTGTCCCCGTCCTGTCCGCGTCCTGTCCGCGTCCCGTCCCCGTCCTTTCCCCGTCCCGTCCCGTCCCCGTCCCGTCCCCGTCCTGTCCCCGTCTTGTCCTGTCCCTGTCCTGTCCTGTCTCACTGTCCTGTCTCACTGTCCTGTCTCTCTGTCATGTCTCTCTGTCCTGTCTCTCTGTCCTGTCTCACTGTCCTGTCTCACTGTCCTGTCTCACTGTCCTGTCTCACTGTCCTGTCTCTCTGTCATGTCTCTCTGTCCTGTCTCTCTGTCCTGTCTCACTGTCCTGTCTCACTGTCCTGTCTCACTGTCCTGTCTCACTGTCCTGTCTCACTGTCCTGTCTCACTATCCTGTCTCACTGGCCTGTCTCACTGTCCTGTCTCACTGTCCTGTCTCAATGTCCTGTCTCACTGTCCTGTCTCACTGTCCGGTCTCACTGTCCTGTCTCACTGTCCTCTCACTGTCCTGTCTTACTGTCCTGTCTCACTGTCCTGTCTCACTGTCCTGTCTCACTGTCCTGTCTCACTGTCCTGTCTCACTGTCCTGTCTCACTGTCCTGTCTCACTGTCCTGTCTCACTGTCCTGTCTCACTTTCCTGTCTCACTGTCCTGTCTCACTGTCCTGTCTCACTGTCCTGTCTCACTGTCCTGTCTCTCTGTCATGTCTCTCTGTCCTGTTTCACTGTCCTGTCTCACTGTCCTGTCTCACTGTCCTGTCTCACTGTCCTGTCTCACTGTCCTGTCTCACTTTCCTGTCTCACTGTCCTGTCTCACTGTCCTGTCTCTCTGTCATGTCTCTCTGTCCTGTTTCACTGTCCTGTCTCACTGTCCTGTCTCACTGTCCTGTCTCACTGTCCTGTCTCACTTTCCTGTCTCACTGTCCTGTCTCACTGTCCTGTCCCTGTCCTGTCCCTGTCCAGTCTAGACGCTATACGACCCGTCATCACGGCAAGCTTCGCAACGACAACTCAACAACTACTAATAAATTAAAAATTAATAAAAAAAACATTGTCCAGCGGACAAAATTGTGAATCTAAACCATTCTCAGATCCCCTTGAACACACACAAAAAATTTCATCAAAATCGGTCCAGTCGTTTAAGAGAAGTTCAGGAACATACACACTCACAGAAGAATTATATATATAAAGAAGATAAGTTGATAAAAAATGCCATACAATAGCTTTACCGCGGCAGTCTCCGAGTGCCACACGTCTTTTTTTATTTCTATTCTATTTCTATGTAATTTTATGTTGTCAAACAAAAATAAAGAGACATATTTTGTTATTTTAGTTGATAATTTGAATTTTTTGCAATTTGTGTCTATTCTACATTAGCCGAAGGAACTTCGTTCCTACCTGGTGTCCCACGACACACACCAATTTTTTTTGCAATTTGTGTCGATTCTACATTAGCCGAAGGAACTTCGTTCCTACCTGGTTAATATATATGTATTGTAAAATACTTATCTAAATTTACAAATAATTTATTTGACTTGCCTATCGCCGTATTGGGTACTACTTCAGCCTTAGGAAAAACCGATGTTTTTACAAACTAGCACATTTTTGCCTGACATGAGGATTGAACTCAATACATTGGTTTCACGCGACGTGAGGCCTAATTAATATTAAAATATGTCTAATGAACAGTACTATTGTTACAAACTAGATAAATTTCAGGTGCATTTTAAAATCAATCTAAACTTAATAATTTTTTATACTGAAGGAAATTTCATTGATAGCTTCATTTCGCTTTCATTTATACGATATTCTTCCATAATTATGAAAGATGTTCCAGTTTTAGATGATCCTAAACACCTATTTTAGGCACATACTTGGTTACGTCATTTACGCGAAACAAGTCAAAGTTGAGTACCACAGTTCATTTAGATCAGTGATTGCATTACAGGTAATATGTTAGAGAACTATAAAAGTTACAAGACACTTACAAGTAACTGAGTCAACAAGTCTGCGAAGTTATTTATACGTCATTAACGGGAAAATATTGGTAGAAACACCATCGTCAGCTTTATATTGTTTTCTAAATCGGAAGCATAGAGCTTGTCGCTTCCGGCGATTCAGCTTGTTGTGCGAGAAATTCACTTTTACTGCTTCGATTTGTTTTTACGTTCTTATCGGTAGGAAACGAAGAATAGACGTACAATTTTAATTAATGGTTATTTAACACTGGCTATTTTACTGGTGTATTTTTTTTTTAATTAGGCACTCGCCAGATGGTAAGCGACACGGCTGCCCATAAACAGAAGCAACACCACACAGAACTTTGAATTACAAAGCATTGCATGGCACTAAACTGCGCTCGTCACCCCGAGACATATGATGTTGATGTCTCATAATGCCTAGTAATTTCACTGGATTCAATGTCCTTCAAACCGAAACACCACAGTGCTCTCATACTGCGGCTTGGTGGCAGAATAGACAAAGCGCTGGTACCAAACCAGACGGCCTTTCGCATATGAGGGACCTGAATTACTAGGTCTCCGTGTATTAACTACATTACATACTAACTACTTAACTTCGAGCCGGCATAGTTCAGGCGACAGTCAAGGGAGGCAATGTCTAATATATAGAGAATTGATAATAAGACACTCTGCTCCAGCCCATAAAACTTACACAAAACAAAAGGCAGTTCCAATCATCATTAGCAATTGTATTTCATTGTCAAAGTAGTGTGATAGTTGGTTGGTTGCGACACCAGGGTCCATAGGGCCTAATGTTATTTTTAAGGCAGACCTGGGGGAGTGATGCACACACTTGTCAGTTGATTGCCACCGCGTCTAGGGCGCGGCATTCCGAGTGGTACACTTGAGGGAAATTACACTCTACTGTGAGCTACTATCGGGTGTTTTATGCGCGTCGCGACCTGCATCACACGGGCGCAATCTACGCTAGGGCTGCCACTGTATTCCCAAATAATATTACAATAATAATACTAGCCCTGAATTATACACGTCCAACTGCTAGGCACAGGTCTCCTTCACTGAATGAGAAGGGTTACATCTTAATCCACCACGCTGGCCTAATGCAGGTTGGCAGACGTCACATACTTTCGAAATTCTCATGAAGAACTTTACAGAAATGCAGATTTCCTCACTATGATTCCTTGACTGTTAAAGTTAGTGATATTTATCAATTAATAAAGACGGAACTTATAAAAGTCAGTTGCAACTTTTGTCTTGACAGTCCTTACCACTCCCCACTGAGCTATCATTAATTTTATATACAAATAATATACGGAATATTAATTGTTCATTCTATTAGTTAATAGATAGATGAAATAAGTATACCATCTATCTCGGTTATCCTGACGGCACACTCGAAAAACCTGTCACGGGGTTCATAAGTCGGTATGTGAGATCAACCAGTGTTTAAAGTTTATGATTGAAGTTTGAATTATTCACAAATAAAAAAATTCTTGCTACCTCGTTAAGCTTAGTTAACAATCAGAAACAAATATTTGCGGATCACACAGACATTTATCTCGGTGCGGGAATCGAACCCACATCCTCTTGTTTCGTAGCCAGCTACTCGCCCACTGTGTCACGGAGGCTATAATTTACTTTAAAAAATGCTCTGTCTTCAGAAAACATTTCTTCAAACATAAGCCTAAGGCA
Source organism: Amorpha juglandis (assembly GCA_949126905.1). Classification (NCBI taxonomy): domain Eukaryota; kingdom Metazoa; phylum Arthropoda; class Insecta; order Lepidoptera; family Sphingidae; genus Amorpha; species Amorpha juglandis. Next base: position 8,595,532 of record OX421379.1, on the reverse strand, counting down.
CAGACAACTAAACCTGAGTTGTCTGTGGCCTAAGGCAAATGAACAAATATGCCATCTGTGCTAAACGTGAATCGCATGTTTGATATTGTAATACCCCGTAGGTCGTCAAAATGGCGACATATTTTTTTCTCTTGGTTTTGACTTGGCTTTACGCATGTTTTACAATGTCCAAGCAAAAGTTATATATACAAAATCAATACAAAATCACGCTGTCTATCATAATATACGAAAAAGCGTATTATGTTAAAGTGCTACTCAGATAATTAGCTGTATATTACATAATATAGCGATTGAAAGCATTAGCATTTTGAGAAATAGGCCCTTAGCATAGCTAAAGGCAGACTTCCAATGATCGCGTCACTAGTATCAGTGATGCCGTATCTGGCGCGTGATGCGAGAATCATAAATCTGCCTTTATCATACAACTTAAAAAATTACGACGTTCTCAATTCATTTGTACATATGTTTTTTATGTACGCATAAATCCGCAAAATGTGTACCGATTTTGATGACTATTTATATTCGATAGGATTTACCTCGATGTTAGACCCATTACATAAAGGTGTATAGGTGTATAATGTATGATACAAGTTTTTCACCACTCGTAGTACCCAAACCGAATGCATTACTAAGACATAACTTTTGGAACGTAGTTCCTTATCGCGCGTTGCGAAAGGGGGCTAGACGGAAAAAATTGGTACGAAAAGTTGTCACGAAAAATTTTGTCACGACATAATTCACCGACCAGCCAGCGTTAGCTGACCTCCCTGGAACATCGATAATTTCGAAGTCCCAGGTGGCGTCACACAGTGACCAGTCAGCTTGGACAGGACTTTCACAAGACTTTGACCTTGAACCCCAACCGTGACCTTGACCTTGACCCCGATTTTACCTAGACTCCGACCTTGACCTTGACCCCGACCTTGACCCTCAAAATTAAAAATAAAAATAATCGAAAGGAACTTCGTTCCATCCGGGTGTCCCTTGACACCTCTCAAGTTTTTTTTTTATTGCATAGATCGGCAAACGAGCAAGTGGGTCACCCGATGGTAAGTGATCTCCACCGCCCATGTATGCCCACAATATCAGAAGAATTATGGGCGCGTTGCCGACCTTAAGGCTGCGGTTAGACGACGCGAAAAATTTCGTGCGGCTGCCGCGCGGCGGCTGCACGAAATTTTTCAGTCATAGCAAATGTATGTCTTATTAACTAGGACTTAACGTTGAAATACTTTGTGAGTAACTAACCGCGCCGCTGCCGCGCGGCGGCCGCGCGGTCGGCCGCGCTCGCGTTTACACGATCGCGCAGTCGCCGCGTGGTTGGAGCGTTGCGAAGAATTAAACATTATGGCTTAGTCAATAGAGTTTACATTAGTTTTTCGAGTGATTCGAGCGAGGCGCCCGCGCGGCCGCCACGCGGCCGCTGCGCCATCGCCGCGCGGCCGCAACGCGGTGGGATTCCTTGTCATATAAACGCGCCCTAAAGGGAAGGGATAATTAGGGATTGGGAAGGGGAGGGGTATTTGGGCCTCCGGATATCTCACTCACCGTACGAAACGCAGCCGCAAGCCGCTACTTTACGTCGGTTTTCTCTGAGACAGTGGTAATGACCCGGTTGAGCCGGCCCAATCATGCTGTAGACAAACTGTCTACAGCGTGGCTCTACCACTCATAAATAAATAATTTTGTAAATAAAGAATTTTCTTTTATTTCGTGGGGTTTAGACGTCTTTTTCTGAAGTTTGTGACTTTTCCATTGCATGAAAGCCCTAATCTAGACTCATCGTAGGGCGAAAATAAACTGGAGGTTGTGTAAGCCCCGTACAAATATCGGGGGCGTATTTCGATGGTATTCAAAAGAGGCTCGCTTCACTTCACTGTGTGACGAGCTTATAGGGATATAATATGAGCTTTGATGACTGTCGATAAAAACGAGTTCACACGGTTCAATTTAGTTGAACAACTTCAAAATCGCATGCGATTTGAACAGTCTAAACAGACATTCAATCGAATTGATCAACTAAAACCATACAGATTCTGTTTATTCAAGTAATTTATTCAACTAAAATGGGCCCGTGTGAACCCGCTTTAAGTTGAGATCAAGTTATAAGGCCTGCGACAGGACAGGCGGATGACCGATGCAGGCACTGGATGTACCCCTATACCCCAACTAACTATGCCCCAACCGACCATCAAGTCATGACTCAAGCCCCTCGGGATAATCGGACATATACTGGCTGATCCTGGAACGTCTGGACTTGAGAGTTAGAGCCACGCTGTAGACAGTTTTATCTCCGGCATGAATGGGCCAGCTCGATCGGGTTTTTACCACTGTTTCACAGAAAACTGACATAAAGTTGCTTGCTGCTGGGGATCTTAAAGGAACGAGGTAATTAAGGGGCTAGGGATGGAACTTGGCTTCTGGATTTCTTACTATACGAGACATGACAGCAAGGTGCTACTTTATGTAGTTTTCTGTGAGACAGTGGAAACGTGCCAGTCGAGCCGGTCCATTCATGTTGTAAACTATTTAAATTGTGGTTCTATCACATAACAATTTGTGTTAGAGTTTTCGATTCCCAAAATGACACACATGTGACCTAATATAGGGCTTTGTGCTAAATATAGTGAAAACTTCGCTACCGATCATATCATATGACGATAATGAGGCCAGTGAACGGTGGGTGTACGTGTTACGCTTCTGCCCAACATTTCGGGGATATAGGCGTGAGCTTCTGTATGTATGTTTTTTTAAGAAAAAAATCGGTCGCTACTTTTATTTCAATAATTTATTTAAATCTTGTTTTTGCTAATGATACAGATTTTCTTTGGACCAATGAATAAATTCTTAACCTGTCATAAATATTTTGTTCTATAAAATAAATAAAAATCATCCAGTCAACCCACTCTGAAGTGCTCAGCCTTTTGTTGTTGTTCAAATCAGATTATTGTAAATTTTAATTGAATTAATTAAAGTAATATAATTGAAGTCTACTAAAAGGGAGGAATTAAATAAAACTTTTGCAGGCATAACAATGATGTCTAACAGATAAGAGCTATTTCTATTTAAACATTTCTGGCGATTCTTCGTGCTACAAACGAAATTATCTGCTATGTAGCTTTGTCACTGTAGCTATGTAAGCTATAAATCTTACCAAGTATACATTTACAAAGGAAATACATTTATACAAAATAGTTTTAACAGTATTCGAGACTATAAAGTTACAAAACCACTGTATAGGCATAAAATACCACCACAGCAAAAACATGACCCAGATCACACTTTTTAAATTAAAAAACCATGTGACGAATGAATGTGGAAAAAACAAGGTGCATATTTATAAAAAAAATTACGCGACCCGTAGAAAGCGCAGAGGAAATCGCATGAGCACCACACAGGGACGATACAGGAATATTTTCCGTTTAACTAACGCCATTCGTGTCACACGGGGTACTAACACGATTTGAAATTTATTTCCCGAGTCGGCAACGGTGTTCCACATATAGAGCCACTAGAAATCTCAGCGCGATAAAATCATATCTAATAATTTTCTGGAATAAAATGTTGACGTTTTATGTATCAGCTTAATGTCGCTGTGGTTTGATAAGTAGAGTAGGGAGTTGAGAACTGTTTTCATGTTTTGGAGGATAAATGTGTTATTGCCTTAAATGTTAACATTTCACAAAATCAGCAAATTCTGTTCTTAATTTAGTAATTTACGGGATAATAAATAATTGTATATTATATGTACTGTTACCGCTTACTTTCGTATATTTGCTTTATTATTTGGTTTTGCTAATTCTGCTAGTTGTGAAGTTGCTTCTGTAAATTTATACATTTACTGAACAAGAATTTATACATTTAAAAAAAACGTGTGGTGTTATTTAAAATATTACCAAAATGATAATAATCCTTCTACTCATATCTGACAATAAAATATTTAACTATTGACACCATGCACCCAACGCTTTTTTTTACAATAAAATACATTCTTCAAATATTAATTTCTTCAAATTTATTTTCTATTTTTTTAGTTTGATTTTCTATAAAAGCGTGATTTTTAGTTTTTTTTAACTATTATTTATTATTCATTTTTTAGATTTTTTGGAACGAAGTTCCTTACGGCAGGCTTGGAGGGGATAGGGATTTCGCTGCGTGACCGAACTGAAAAAAATATGATAGTAAAACCGTAAGAAATATGCGTGGAAAAAATGCGTGGAAAAAATGCGTGGAAAAAATGCGTGGAAAAAATGCGTAGAATAAAACCGTTAAATGAGACTTTTTTTAAACTTAATTTGATATCTAGCACACAAAGTTAAAGTCGAAATTCCGTTAATAAAACAGATAGATAACTTATGACATTTGGAAATGTAGACGCGGTTTGAAATTTGAATTTGAATTTTTAATATATTGAATTGTCATCGGTTCTTCATAAGTATGCCAAATATCCGACGTTTTGAAGGAGGTCAAAATCATGTTCTAAGTTTCCGTTACATACTAAAATACCAACATACTGACATACGTATTAAGCTAATAAAAGCGTGTTAAAATAGACTAATAATAGGGTTATAGCGGTGATAAGCGTCAAGCGCTGAACTGACCTATGATCGCCTGTCTCACTATGGAGGATGCGTAAGATTCGGCGAAGTGAAAGCATTTGAGTAAGATAAAGCCTGACCAAAAAATCTGTTATAGCGATATAACTTTCTAGCTACTGCCAAGCAATTCAATCAAAATTCCACAGGCATTTTATAAACCTCTTTAAAAATATGTGAGGGGAGAGGATATTAATATTCGATAACACTCACCCTACAATCCACATTTCAGATTCTGAAAGACACGTTTACTTCTACGATAAAATATGAAATGTAGATGCAGGTTGATGACCGGGCCTACACGGAGTTTTATTAAATCTTTAAAGTTAGCAGAGCATTTCACATGCTTAGCAAACTCAGCTCTAGCGTAGCCTAGACTAAGTTGTTACATGTGTTACAAAATTTGCCACACGAGGCGAGACGGGCAACTTTTTCGAATGCTGGCAAATGGGGTTTTAATCTGTAAACATTTCAATTCTACTGCATTATAATAGTTGTAGCTTGTGAAATAAGGCGTTATTAAAGTAAGTAAGTATGAATTGATGTAGAACTAACCCGCTGTAATGTAGAGGTAGATATGTTGATATAGATATTTTACGAGGCGGTAGGTCCCTCGTATGCTAAGGGCCGTTTGAGTTTGTACCACTAATTTGTCTATTTCTGCCACCAAGTAGCAAAGTGAGTTGAGTTGGTTTATAGAATACACCGGCGAATGAGCAAGTGGTGATCAGATGATGATGGTAAGCTATCTCCACCGCTAATGTGATGTGGCGTACACAACAATACACTAGCCACTAGAATCATAGCTGCGTTGATTACCTAACAGGAATAATAATTAAGGGATTGGGAACGGAAGGGAGATTTGGACCTCCGGAAATCTTACTCACTAGACCGGTACTGGTAACGAGCACAGCCTTAAACCATGCAGTACTTTGTAATTCCAGGTTCTATGTGGTATTGCTTCTGTTTAAGGGCAGGTGTGACGCTTACATGCTTGCAAATGCGACGTGTAACGCGAAATGCAACAGTGCTTACACAATGTTGCTTGGCGGCTGAAACAGACAATGCGGTGGTACAAACCTAGACGGCCTCTCGCATACGAGGGACCTACCACCTATTCAGTGGAGGTAGGTTACTATGTTGTATGTGTTTGTGTTTATGTATGTGTTTACTATCTTATCGACCAGTTCTACTATTTCTTTAGTTTTTTTGCGATCGAGACAAATTTCGCAGATGATATTACAAACAAACACTACAATTGTTATGTATGTGAAATGGACATTAGTTTTCTACGTCATGTATATGTTCGCGTTACAGTCTACGTCACATTTACTTATATTTGCCTCATGAAACATACAGCGGTGAATTAAGCTCTACATTAGTTTTATTTCAAATCCCATTTTTAATGTATAATGGGCTGAAACTCAAACCTTTGTAGTGGTATTACTTCACAATTGACCCGCATAAGGTGGAGTAACATGCCCCTCTGGTAATATGAGTCTGATGGCCTGTTATGAGGTGCGCGAACGAGGCAAAGGAACGCGACACGTCCACTTTGTATTAAAATTGTATCAAAACTAGCACGGATTGCACCATCTTGTCTTTGTCACAACTTGAAAACGCACTTACGTTTTACCTGACTTACGTTGCGCCTTGTGGTCTCCCTGTCTAGGCCTCGTACCTTACAACACGCCTCAACAGGGAGTTGGTCAAATGAAAGTAGCCTGATGTAAATATATAGAATATAATAAAATTTATAAAATAATATCATAAAATTTAAATTATGATCCAAATGCAATTAAAGAGAACCGATGGGAAATCTCAGTTTGCGGTTGCGTTTCGCATGATGAGTGAGATTTTTGGAAGCACAAATTACCCCGTCCTCTTCGCCATCCCAATTCCTTGCCTTAAAAGTCGGTAACGAATCCATGATTTACTACTTTTGTAGCTATTTCTGTGCGTTGGTAATCACTTACCATAAGGTGAACCATTATATAGTTTCCAGGCTCTGCTATAAAAAATAAAAATTCTACCATATTTCCAAACAAATATTTCACTTGCAATCTTTTAAAACATCCATGCCGTAAATTCCTATAAAGTTGTCTCATCAAGCAACATAACTCCATTCTTTTGTGTAATCAGCAAACCAGATGATTTATTTTATGAAATTCAAACGAACGTCCAAGAAAATATAAAATAATGTTTTAATAAATGAACAGCATTACACTTTGTTTGATCAAATTGTCTGCGAGCTTCTTAGATCCACTTGTTTTATTAAGTTAGCAGTGTTGAGACAGCTAGATGAGAACCGTAACATGGAAATATCTACCACCCACTTCCCGATGCATATGAATATGTAAACAGTAACTGGCACTGTTCCACATTCACAGAGGATATTTGAAAACAAATCTGAGGTGTGCACTGCAGATAAAGATGTGATGGCAATTGCAATGAAAGATGGAAAGCTGGTGGTAGGATATTCATATCCGCCCGGATAGCAACCACCGTACACATACGGTTAAACCTGCCATACGCCTCGTATGGATCGCGTTCCAGGATCAGCTAGTGTATATCCGGTTTTCCCGACGGGCTTGCGACATGACTTGATGGTTGATTGGGGCGGGTATATCCTTGTATTACTGTGCCTGCATCGGTCATCCGCCTGTTCTGTCGCAGGCCCCTCGATTTGCTTCTTTCCTGTAGTGCAGTAGTTTCTTGTAGTGGAGTCATTTTGCCGTGCTCGAATAAAAAAAGTTATTCTGATCGTTAATAATCGTAATTATGATCTCCAAAGAGTGTTTAATATACCATGCCATGCCATATGCCATGCCATATGCCATGCAGTGCTTTGTCATTCAGAGTTCTGTGATTTTGCTACTGGCGTAACACTTACCAGGCGAGCGAATTGCTCGTTGCGTCATTCAAGCTGTTAAAAAAAGTTATTGTCAATAAATATGAGGTAATAAAATTATTTAATTTAGTTTTATGATATACCTAACTCAATTCAAAACAGCATCTATTTCAAAATTCTATATACTATTTAAATGTTCAAAACGATAGATTTTTAGCTATTATATTACTGAATAAACCCCATTTAGACGGAGAAAGTTTCTCGTATGACATAGGCAAGAAGATAACAAAAAACTGGCATTTACGAGGCAACGTTATACGATTATTTTTCCAGACTGTATGACGCGACCTCATGAATGCCAGTTTTTGTTATAACATCGAATGTGTCATGTGATATTTATCTAAATTTATATAATGTATAATTTATGAGTAGCGCTAACTTCTAACAGCAAACGAGTAATGTGCAAATGGCAACACAATTTTACGTACAATTGATAGACTCAATTTAAATGAGTTAATTTATCGGAGGCGCAAGAGCTTTAGTGCATTACCGTGTTCGCATACGTGAAGTAAACTTCAAAAGCAAATTGCACAAGTACGTGGCATTTATCTCTACTGGTTGAACGATGAAATCATCCTTTATGAGACGTATCGAAATGGGTATATGCACTTAGGTGGGCCTCGGATCGTCATCGTGTCGGGGCAATGCAATTGATTCCTTGCTTTACATCGGTTGCCTCGAATAAAGTACTTGATTGATGTTAAGTAACATTTTTAACGCCCGAGAAAAAGAGGAGTGTTATATGTTTGACAAAAGTGTCAGAAAGCGCGTGCGTGCGCGCGTACTCTTGTGTGTGTGCGTGTATGTATGTGTGGCGCTTAAAAGAAAAGAACGATTTTAATGCGTTATTTTATTTGTATACTAGTTTAACCGAGATGGTTCTTAAAAAAATATGAAGAAAATTTGTTCATTTCAGATATTTTTCTAATTAACGTTAGGATTTTGTCGATGTTTCTTTCCAAATATAGAGCAGAATTTAATTAAATCAAAATATTTGAGTTTACATGTTTAAATATTTAACGTATGAAGTCGCGGATTCAGTAAGTTAATATTTTATGAGCTCTAGAAACAACAAAACCCGAAAATTATTCAACATAAAGAGCGAGCTAAACAAAATTATCAAAAGTTCTAGATATATGTGCTTGCTTATTTTCACTAATACCATTTTTCATAATGTTTTTCTTACATAAGCATATCTCTTAATGCAGACTAATATGCATTCAAATTAAGTACACATTTTTTACTGGTAAAGCTACACTGTACTGATACTATTGACTACAGCACGAATGGGCTGGCTCGACCGGACTTGTACCACTACCTTACAGAATCCGACGTAAAGTAGTGGATTGCTGCTGGGTTTTGAACTACTTTCAAAATATTTGGAGACCCAAATACTCACCCGTTCTCGATCCCTTATTTGGATTTAAAAATGCAATAACACATATTGCGATATTGTTTTTATTTTGCTAAATTCATTACATTAAAGTAGGTTAAATTCGGTATTTTATAAAAAAACATAAATGGTACCTTTCCCATGTAGGATTATCCAAAATAGAACTTTAAATTATTGATTTAAGTTAGTGAATTTAGCAAAACAAAATGTTATATCAATTTTTACTTGATATGGGTTGAAACGTTATTGCATATTTGCATCAATTTATCCCTTTTCTATAACGTTAGCAACGTGTCCATGATATTTGGTATTGTGGGCATTCATAGGCTGCGAAGGTCGCTTACCATCAGGTGACCCACTCGGTAGTTTGACGCACTTTTTTCAAAACGTTATTATAGTCTGAGTAAAGGCACGTTTTGAGGTACGCGACCGAGACAGGAACTCGCGACGAACACTGACGTTCGCATTGTATGCAATTGTATAAAAACGATCCGATTTCATACAAGGCTGACGGTAAGGGTTGAGAGCGCCTAAAGTGCTCGCTCGAAAGTCCGGTGAAGCTGTAGAAAGCCGACTCGTGTCAGGCTAACAGCATAACGTCAAACCGCAAAAAATAAAAAAAAAAATTGGTGTGTGTCGTGGGACACCAGTTGGGAACGAAGTTCCTTCGGCTAATGTAGAATCGACACAAATTGCAAAAAAATCAAATTATCAACTAAAATAACAAAATATGTTTCTTTATTTTTGTTTGGCAACATAAAATTACATAGAAATAGAATAGAAAAATAGAAATAAAAAAAAGACGTGTGGCACTCGGAGACTGCCGCGGTAAAGCTATTGTATAGCATTTTTTATCAACTTATGTAATTATAAATAATAACGAGCTAGCGTAATCTTTTAAAAATCGAAGGAGGTATAAAATACTTCAATAACTGGCTGAATGAATTTCATTTTAAAAAGGAACACGTCTCATTTAACGCTTTTATTCCACGCATTTTTCCACGCATTTTTTCCACGCATTTTTTCCACGCATTTTTTCCACGCATTTTTCTTACGGTTTTACTATCACATTTTTTTCAGTTCGGTCACGCAGCGAAATCCCTATCCCCTCCAAGCCTGCCGTAAGGAACTTCGTTCCAAAAATACAAGGCTGACGTAACGCTATTCCCTTGGTCGCGTAGCTCAAAACGTGACTTTACATTATAGTTAGCCTAAACTCGCTTTAGTCAAAGAGTGCTAGTATATAGCTCAATATTTGTTTTACATTTTCTATTAAAAGTTCATCAAACTTATTCCTTATTAAGCACGGAGTTACGTCAACAAATTTAAACTTTCCGCTATTTGTAAGGTTTCGCTGAGTGAAACCATTTGTTGCTTGTTAAGATGAAAAGAGTTTGTATTACATACTATGTTTTTAAATTTCTGTTATTCATTCATGTACAGTAATTTCACTGGCTTCAATGTCCTTCAAACCGATATAAATTAGTGCTTACACATTGTTGCTTGGCGGCAGAAATACCAACTCTAACGGCCTCTCGCATACAGGAGACTTACCACCTTTTAAAACTAAACGAGTCGTTCGCTTGCCGGTACAACGCCTATCTATAAACAGAAGCAACACCACACAGAATTACTGAATTATTAAATTAACTCTGAATTACAAAGTACTGCATGACACTGGACTGCGCTCGGAAATCCAAGATAAGGCGTCACGTCTTATAATGACTAGTTATTTAATTAAAATAATAAATACCGAAACAGTGCTTAACAATCCTGTTTGACAAAACCTTCCCGACTGACGTTGTATTAACCAAGGTACCCCTGGCTCGCCCACGAACATTGATAACAAAACAGAAAATTGATATTAAATTATGCTTTTTGTAAATTTTAAAGTACCTGCTTTGTAATTACGTATGTTGCATGTATTTCATGATGAAAATAAGTTTTTCTTTCCTTCTTTTCTTTTTTTTCTTTCTAATTATGTATGTAGGTAATTCTACATCATGGACTGAGTGTAGTTTCACGAAAATATCCGTTTTAAATTCACCATGTATACTCGACGTAATCATCGGTGTGAAACTAATGAAAGTGCTTCCAACACAAACAAGGTGTTACTTATCAAAGTTAATTTACCAGTTTGCTGTCTTAGTTTACCTTCAATCAAGAAAACTTGAACACCGGCCGAGGCAGGATCATATTGAGTATTTCAGATCGCCATTATTATTCCCGTGGATTCGTTATACAAACTCAATGGTATTCCTTTGTGACAAATTGAATTACTTAACCAATTATCAAATTTTATTGAAGGTAAGTTTGGGTCCGTCGTCGAAGTGGATTTTAAAACGTTGGTTTGCGCAGCCTGTCCGTAATTTCTTGTGTTGGTTTAACATCATTACTTTGAGTTTGTGTTTAAATCAAATTTGTCGGAATGAGTTTTTTGACTTAATTATGAGTAACTATGAACTTGATTAGGCTTGATGGCGAAATAATTAAAAAGCTCTTAGAATTTGTCCAGTTAACTAAGAAATTTATATCCATATAATTTTAATATGGTCATAATAACGTATTGTGCCTTTATGCATAGCAATGCGTGCAAGTATCTTGTGCTAAATTATTTATTAAAATAGTGTAAGACGTGCAAGAATGAATTAAATTATCATTACCACCTCTTGGGTCAACTTAAAAAAGGAAATATCATACGATACAGATTTGTAATAATATGGCGATGGTGACGCTTGTATTAAAACACGATGTTGCTGGTTCGGAGTCCTTTAATTTAATGTACAATTAATTGCCGAAAAACTTATTTATAAATATTATAAAAATGTGCTGACATTGTTTAGCCTACTTTATAATACAAATGGTGCAATATTGGTACACGCTTGAGTTTATTAACCCATTGCGCAACATTATATTACAGATTCCTACTATCTCATGTAGCAAAAAAAATAACTACGGAACTTAATATAAATAAATATTATAGACCACAGAAATATTAGCAAGTATAAAGAAACCGAGCGTGCTGAATTTTATGAAGTTTACTGAGGCTTTCACTGCTATGCGTGTGGTGCGTTGCAATTACTTGCAGCATAGTAACATATACGGCTTCTAGTTTATATCCTTAGTCTTTGATTTTAGCTGTCACAGTCAGAAATGCGGGTAAAGAAATGTACAAAAAAGCGTTAATGCGAACATCAGATCTGTGATTTCATAGCCTCAATGGGCATCTTTTTCACTATACTATGCTATGATACTCGTTTAAAATGTAATCCACTTATTAATACGACTTCGATATATATTCACGTTTTATATTTCATATCCAAGATTCGTACTACGTAAACAATATTTCAATAATCCAATAATAACAGCTTAATTAATGCACAAAAAAAAACCTTTTCAATACGTTTCAGCGAGGAGAAATCCGGTAACGTTCGATAGGTAATCAAATTTTTAACTGCGATAACCCAATTACGCCAGTCGCGTTTATATAAGTATTCTGATAAAGTGGATCGTTGTACGCGCATAAAGAGTTTTTTATAACGAACCCTCGGTAAATTAGGTCGCACTCGTTAAGACAACTTAGCTTTCGTGATGACACATCAAGTACAGTATAAACTCGGTTATATATTAAAAGAGATGCGATCACGCACATGATTGCCAGGTTTTTTTATAGCAGATGTCGGCAAACGAGCCAGTGGGTTACCTAATGGTACACTTATCACTATCACTGATCACTACCTTCACCGCCTTAAACGTACACAATACCTGAAGAATCATAGGCACGATGCCGATCTTAAACGTAAGGGATGACTAAGGGATTGAGATGGAGATTTGGGCCTCCGGATGTCTTACTCGCCATACAAAACGTAACACCAACTGCTACTTCATACCGGTTTTCTGTGAGACAGTAGTAACAGCCCGGCCAAGCCAACCTATTCACGATGTAGACAAAACTGTCGACAGCATGGCTCTACCACTTATATCTTTATATATATAATTCTTCTGTGAGTGTGTATGTTCCTGAACTTCTCTTAAACGACTGGACCGATTTTGATGAAATTTTTTGTGTGTGTTCAAGGGGATCTGAGAATGGTTTAGATTCACAATTTTGTCCGCTGGACAATGTTTTTTTTATTAATTTTTAATTTATTAGTAGTTGTTGAGTTGTCGTTGCGAAGCTTGCCGTGATGACGGGTCGTATAGCGTCTAGACTGGACAGGGACAGGACAGGGACAGGACAGTGAGACAGGACAGTGAGACAGGAAAGTGAGACAGGACAGTGAGACAGGACAGTGAGACAGGACAGTGAAACAGGACAGAGAGACATGACAGAGAGACAGGACAGTGAGACAGGACAGTGAGACAGGAAAGTGAGACAGGACAGTGAGACAGGACAGTGAGACAGGACAGTGAGACAGGACAGTGAGACAGGACAGTGAGACAGGACAGTGAGACAGGACAGTGAGACAGGACAGTGAAACAGGACAGAGAGACATGACAGAGAGACAGGACAGTGAGACAGGACAGTGAGACAGGACAGTGAGACAGGACAGTGAGACAGGACAGTGAGACAGGAAAGTGAGACAGGACAGTGAGACAGGACAGTGAGACAGGACAGTGAGACAGGACAGTGAGACAGGACAGTGAGACAGGACAGTGAGAGGACAATGAGACAGGACAGTGAGACCGGACAGTGAGACAGGACAGTGAGACAGGACAATGAGACAGGACATTGAGACAGGACAGTGAGACAGGACAGTGAGACAGGCCAGTGAGACAGGATAGTGAGACAGGACAGTGAGACAGGACAGTGAGACAGGACAGTGAGACAGGACAGTGAGACAGGACAGTGAGACAGGACAGAGAGACAGGACAGAGAGACATGACAGAGAGACAGGACAGTGAGACAGGACAGGACAGGGACAGGACAAGACGGGGACAGGACGGGGACGGGACGGGGACGGGACGGGACGGGGAAAGGACGGGGACGGGACGCGGACAGGACGCGGACAGGACGGGGACAGGACGGGGACGGGACGGGGACAGGACTGTCCAACCGGAGGGAGGTGGGAGACGACCTGACTTAGGTCGTCGAAGTCAATTAAATGTGCGACGGGCTACCTCACGTGCAATGGCGCAGTACCTCACTTAATTGCATTTAATGTAAATAAAACATTTGTATTAAGTTTTGACCACATTTTACACAAATATATTATGTAGGTGATACGAAGTTCACCGGGTCATCTAGTCTCAGTATATAATACATAGTCTACGCCGCGCTGTCTGTCTTACTTTTAAAACCCTTTGTTTTCAGAACCTTATTACACCAAAAATTTAAATTACATAGACATGATAGTGACATCTTTTGATATATGAAGTATTTGATCAATACGGGTTTTTTACCATCCATAGTTTGAACAGACAGACGAACCAATCGATCCATAGATTGCGTTTAAGTTCAAAGTAACTATTTGAAACACTTATTTCCAATTATTTTCACGATTCTGTCTTGAAGTAACGTAATTTTAGACTATTTAAACGATAAATTGTAAACATTTAAGTATTCATACCACAAGCTTTGACAACAAGCTTTGAAGTTAATTTAGTTAAAAGCTTTTTTAGTAGTAATATGATGAGAAGATTCCTCTGCGCCATTGGAATAATTATAATTTGTCAGTCTTCGTGACGTAGTGGGTGAGTAGTTGGCTGTGAAGCGAGAGGCACCGGCTTCGATCCCCGTCCTGAGACTAATGTATATGTGATGTGTGGGTTATGTGACAAATATTTGTGTCGGGTCTGTGTATTGTGAGACCGATAGTCTTTCGTAATTTCTGATACCCACGACACAAGACTCGTTTCTTACTGTATCGTACTACTACTCGTATCTAAGTTACGTTAGCTCACTTTGTTAGCTGAATTGCAATATCCTTACGTGCTATTTATAGCTAGATCCGAATATGTTATGGTACCTTAATAAAATTGATGATAAATTTCAATAAAATCGTTTACCCACTTCGATGAACAAGAATATGTATATAGCATTATTTTGCATATCGTAGAGTGCCGTACCATTTTGAATAGCTATTCCATGTTAGTTTAATCTAATATGTAAATTTGGAAAAGTGATACCTAACCTTAAATATGCGACCTATACACCCACACAAATTAGAACTACAACTCCTCGAAGTGCTATATAGAACAATTTATGTATTTTTTGACATGTTGTATTGCTATTCGCCGTCCTATTGCCGCGGCCACACTCGGAGAAATCAATTAACTTTTATCACTTATCAGTCGTTCCAAAAAGTTATATTTTAGAGACCATATTAAATTTTTCGCTCTACCCATTAATGGAGCATCTTTTATAAATACTCCCAACAGTCACATACATAGTCCTGACCCCACAGTAAGATACGAGTCTTGTGTCGTGGATATCAGGAACTACGAGAGATTTTCGGTCTCACAACACCCAGATCCTGAAACAAATATTTGTGGATCACACAAACATTTGTCTCGGTGCGGGAATCGAACCCGTGGCCTCTAGCTTCACAGCCGGATACTCGCCCGCTGCGCTACGGAGGCTGTTAGCCAGCATTACTGGCTTTGTGTGAAATTGTATGGGTACGTTTTGATTGAAGCGACTCAAACAGGGCATCACGATGTGCAACTGTTTCAATAAATATACTTACAAAGCGGACGTCTCGTTATCACTTGACTCGCGACGTCTGGATCTCCTTGTCTCGGTCGCGTGTCTCAAAACAGACCTTAAGTTTGGGCAAGAGAGGCTATAAAATTTTTTGGTGTCATCAAAATGTATTTATGAAAATAGTTTGTTGTATCTCACGAATTATGGTCAGCAAAAGCTAATATAACGTAGCCTGTGTCATCCCTAACATACAAAGTGGGCGATTGTGAAACTCTCCAATATTCCTTTGTCACATGAAATCTGATTTATGATTGTTTTATAGAAGTTGGGGGCTTACAAATAGAAATGTTCATACTTGAAAAGAATTTGTCTATATTTTCTTTAAATTATGTGTCTAGAAACTTATATTTGAGTTTAATTTAGTTATTGTCGCACAAGTTTCGCCCGTACGAGATGAGATTACCAATAAAAAATTAACAACAACTATTCTTAGTACTGTTTTCAACTAGTTACTGTTAGTGTTGTGAAATGTTTTTTCTGAAAAGAGTTGATTATCAAATGTCCTCAGTAATTGAGTGGGTGCTTGTGACAGTAGTAGTGAAATTCTTCGATATCTCAATACTCTAAATTTTAAAATCTATTGAATTTCAAAGAAAGTTTATTTTACGTGTTAAGATTTATATGTCAATCATAAAAGGCTCAAATAAAAAAAAAAAGGTGTGTGTCGTGGGACACCAGGTAGGAACGAAGTTCCTTCGGCTAATGTAGAATCGACACAAATTGCAAAAAATTCAAATTATCAACTAAAATAACAAAATATGTCTCTTTATTTTTGTTTGACAACATAAAATTACATAGAAATAGAATAGAAAAATAGAAATAAAAACTTATTAATTTAGACTTAGACTGGCTACTAAACGGTGGACGGCCGTGTTCTATAATCAAAAATTCAAATTTCAAACCGCGTCTACATTTCCAAATGTCATAAGTTTCACACCCATCTGTTTTATTAACGGAATTTCGACTTTAACTTTGTGTGCTAGATATCAAACTGGTTATGCGACTGTCGCGCCTGCGCACGTCTCATTTAACGGTTTTATTCCACGCATTTTTTCCACGCATTTTTTCCACGCATTTTTCTTACGGTTTTACTATCACATTTTTTTCAGTTCGGTCACGCAGCGAAATCCCTATCCCCTCCAAGCCTGCCGTAAGGAACTTCGTTCCAAAAAGAATATACAGACCCTACAATTAGATTGAGTTTAATCCCAATCTGTTGTTCGGGATTGGAATTTGTTTCCGTTATAGTAGGTTCGTCCCCAATCACATCATGAGACGGATATAAGTCATGTGTAGCCCTAGTTGCACCACTGCATATCTCTTCGATGATACAGGCGTGATATTATCTATAGGTACTCTAATCCTATAGATAAATAAATACACCCAACAGTCACACACATAGCCCTGACCCCACAGTAAGATATGAGTCTTGTGTCATGGGTATCAGGAACTACGACAGACATTTGGTCTCACAACACCCAGACTCCGAAACAAATATTTGTGGATCACACAAACATTTGTCTCGGTGCGGATCAAACTCGCGGCCTCTCGCTTTACAGCCGGCTACTCGCCCTCTGCGCCACGGAGGCTGTCATACCATAAAACCATACCCATAAAACGAATTTTAATGCTTATAAAATGTCGTAAATAATATGTGTAACGATATTTACTGTATATATCCTGTATAAATACTCCATGTTTTTAATCTAAACTGTTTGCAAGGAAGTCATAAAATATCTGTCTCCGAATCAATACTATAAGTAAACATTTGGTGTTATTGTTTTCATGGCTTTGTTTCAGACGAGGCGATCGTTGTTGCCATCGAGAGTTTCCGAGGAATAGTTCATTCATGACCGCTCCACAGTTAGACAATGTTATCTTGAGTCTCTACAAATTTCCAAGTGCAAGTAAGAGCGTTGTGTTTAATTAAAAGTTGTTCCGTTGGGAACCAATCGTGCCGCGCCGTGCTTTGTGCCAAATGATGAATGAAAAGTGTTTTTCTGTGTTGTTCCGTTGCTCCGGTGTATTTATTCCGCACCGAGGTTCTTTCATAAATACTTCGTGGTTTATTGAGGTATATCAGGAATATTTAGGGTAGGGAATCTTTGGACATGTGAGCAAATTTTGATTCTGTATTGGATATTTTTATAATGATAAAATTATTACTGTAGGGTCTGTATGTGATGTGACATGGATTAAAGTATTGATGTTGAATGGATTACTATTCAAAACTCGAGTTTCTTTGATCCTGCGTCTCGTTATAAAATACATTTTATGTACTAGTACCACAAAATAAAATGAATCAAACTGTTTAAAATCTTACATATCAAGTTAGACTTAGTTAACAGATAACATGTAATTTTATTGTGTACTTCGTTGTACATACAATAAAAGGAATTAAAAATACTTCAGAGAATATTTGCTTGTATATGTACATAACGTTTATAGTAGTGCATAATTCTAGACCGTTGGGAGTATAAATGTTCTAGGCAACAAAATGCAAATGAGGAAAATAGAAGACATTAAAAGCGAGACTGTAATGTGGCGCGATCATAAAGTGATTCGTTGTGGAAACTATGGCCGGCGCTCACGAACAGCTACATATAATATAACTTGTTTAACGTCACTGTCTCTGGGGTAGACAGGGCTACTACACCATTATGTTCTTGGACTTCCCGCTGAAATGGCAGGTTCTTTAGATACTTTAGTTAATGTATTGTTGGATAAGCAAATTTTATTACTAAAACTGTTTTAATTCGAATATCAGGTTGAGTTCACTTCTTTGTAATATGGCAACTATCTTTGATAACTATCAGGGATTTTTGATAAAAACATCGAGACGTTTTGAAGCCATAATATGGTCCTATTTGATATCGGTGTACCTACATTTAGAAATTTGAAAACGAAAGTTTGGTACAACTTTCGTCGGAAATGCCTTTTGAATTAACTTAACTTGATTTTTTCCGAATTTACACCGCATCGTTTAAAAGCCAGAGGGGTATGGGGCATGTTTTTCACGAGTTTGGTAACGTATATTGCGCAAACTAATGACTTACTTACATAACAACTCATTTAGCACACTCTATTGCCACAGATACATATGGGCAGTGAAAAAAAAATCATCCCTCATATTGTATGAAGAGGCGATCCAATATATTTTTCTTATTTTCACTACACCGTTGTGCAGCGGTTCATAAAATATACCTACCGCCCAAACATTCCTATAGTGCTAATAGTCTCCGAGTAAAATGGTTGTAACATACAGACGGACAGACGGACACGACAAAATCATAAGGGTTCCATTTTAGCCATTTGTCTGGGAAAACAGGCTAAAACCGGCCAAGTGTGAATCAATCTAGCGCACCAAGGGTTCCTTACCATCCAACCCCATATCTTTACATATTGTTGGGATACAACTTCTGTGAAAATATTGGCGGGCCACCTATTCAATTTTAAAAGTAAGTTTAAAATTTGTCTCTCTTAAGTACGAAACTCTAAGGCCACGGTCTCGAAGTCAGCGGGTGCGGGGCGGCGGCGGCGGCGGCGCGGGGGCGCCGGAGACCCGGTTTCGAAGTCAGCGGGCAGATCGCGCGGCGCTAGTGTTGTACTATGAGAAATTAGTGTCTGTTCGCGAACGAAATTGATGTGAATATGATGTTCCATATAAAAATCATTGAAATAATTTGCTGCACCACGTCGCGTCGGCGGGCATTTTTGAAAATACACAGCACTACGTCAATGCAGACGCGCAGTTGCCGCTCATTTGGCGCGCGCCGCTCGTACGTCGCTCCTCGCGCCCGCGCCGCGCCGCTGCTTTCGAGACCGGGTCCATTTAAATCTATGCATTTGAACGCGCCGCATCCGCGCCTCCACCGCTTGCCGCTGACTTCGGGTCCGCGGCCTAAAAATTAAATCATTCGTACAAACGTATTGAATGCAGTAATGCACCCGACGACGCCAATTGTCCCGCTTGTGCAGATTTGTTCGATTTTTGTAAGCGGCTGTATGCAGTGCGCCCGACCTGTCATGCTGTCATGTGTAAAGCGATGGCAAATAGAAAGCACACGTCAGTCAACTAACGGTACTTTATATTGCATGTAAGAACCGCTATTAAGTTATTTTCTATCGATTCAACCTTTATTGTGGGTGGTGTCTTGAAAATTGCTCGATCATTTTATAATTTGGTTAAATTATTCTGTCAGTCAGTGTCGTAAATTGAATATTAATAACAATCTGTTGGTGATTTAAAGTTCAATAAATTAATTGTTGTGAGCGCGGCTGATAAACAAATCATACTATGGAAGTAAAAATGACACGCTGGTGTTTATAAATATGATAACAGTAAAACTGGGTTTTTCTATCACGAAATGCTCAATATCAGCCCGAAATCTGTAATCGTACCCGGTATGGCGATAGCCGATATCATATCATGGGACGGAAATACGATCAGCGTAATGTAGGTGCATTGGTTACACCTCTGCATACCCCTCCAGGATTACGGGCGTGAGTGTATGTAACTTAGATAAGCGAAAACAAATATTTTATTTATTTATTTATTTATTAAGGTTCACCAACGGTTGTTTACACTAATTCAACACATAATAATATACAAAGAAAACTTATCTTAAGATCTAAGTGCAACAGCCATTTACTGGCAAACACCACATGCACAAAATAAATTGAACGGCTAACAGATATAATTACAATAAAAAAAAAAAAAACTTAAAACTAACTTATACGCATGGACAAACTAAAACACAACACAAAAAAAAAGCAACAAAAAACAAAACTTAAACAAACCAAAACTTTAACATTGTTGTTCTGCCGAGACTGCGATAAAAGAAAAATGTATAACTTATAAAAATATATATATCATATTCTAGGCTACATCGTTTAGACAATTATATATAGACTTTGAGAACTTAGGAAGAGAGTCGAAGTGTAAATCTATTTGATCGCTACAGCTGTTGATCGCTTTGCACATTCTTGCACAGGGGGAATTGGCACCCAGTACTGTTCTTCTCTGAGGTGGACAGAGAGGTGTAATGATGAATATATGGTAAGTATAGTTAAGTAAGTCATTAAGGGCGAGGATATTTCTGTGGTGTTGTGGATATATTATATGGCGGTTAGTGGCACTTCGGCTAGACAGAGAGGGCTCAAACGCTTCCATTTATTGCGCCATAGCGGCTCAAATGCCGCGGAAGTGATACACCCTGTGATCGTTTAGCTCTTTATTACTGTACTATAGACACCATAATATACTAGTTTTGTGATAGATACGGTATAATACCAAGTAATGGATGAGTTACTGGATATTATGATTCCGTGTCTACACTGTTGGGTTTAAACCAGTTAGGGCCTTGGATCTATATTGTTTATAGATTCAAAAAGACTAATGGTGCTAGAGTTCTTGAATATGATAATGATTTAGACCAATAATTATGTCTGATATGACATGGCTTTAGTCACGCTTTTTGTCACAAAAACTCAAAAAGACAGTCCTGTTGGTGCGGAAACAGGATTCTTTTTCCTAACCCATATCATTATACTGTGGGCAAAGATATTATTGTAATTTATGGAGTATACGAGGAATACAAACTTCGATTATGACAATATAAAATGCGGTTGTCCTTTTCGGTCAATTAGATACTTGCAGAGGCGTGCGGTAGATATAGTGCGTTGTATTTTAATGTAATGTTTTTTTTTATGAAAACCTATGCGTAATAAAATATGCTTTTAAAATCTCTACTTACAGGACCTATATTGTAAATTCACAAAAATCTATAATTATAAAAATAAATCAAGTTAAAAGTTGAATTACACAACCGTGCTGCTAATAAATATGCGCATTAACAACATTTATTCAAATATATGCAATTGTAATATAGCTACCTACACACAAACGTAAAAGAAGATTTAACAAGGAGCGAAATTATTACCAGCTTTATTTATTTAATAAAAGTAGCATGCAGTATAAATTATAGTTGAGTGTCGAGTAACAGCACGCATGCTTATTGGCATTATTGATGATGTTACACAGGCGATTTATTGGTACGTGTTTTGAGTGATCTTTTATTTTTTAATTTGAAGAGGGGTCGAGGTAGAATATTTAATACTAAGGTATATAGTAATGCCATGAGAAATGCAACAAAATTGCTGATCAGTGTACAAGCCATGTTGGCGCTAATGGAGTGATATTAATGGTTTTTTGCTTGTACTATGTTTTATGTGTAAAATTCCTGATGTCAAACAGAAAACATATGTAACTTATAAACGAATGAACAGATCTTTTACATAGCTAATAACCATTTCAATTGAATCACCTTTCAAACAAAAATACTACATTTAAATCAAATTTAAAGTTAGAATACGTTTATAATTAAAGGCCCAACGTGTTTGAAGAGAACATTTTCGAATTCCTAATTTATTATTGACGAAGTATCAAACTACTAATTCGTGCTGTAAATATCAAAGAATCGTTTGAAAATTAATTTCGTATTCAACTAAAATAACACGAAATTACTTAAACTACCAATTTTGATCATAATTACCGTTAATGGTACTGCTAGTCGATGTATGAGGAGAACCCGGAAACTGTCATCATTTTCGAAAACTATCAAAAATTACACTAGACCTACAGATTTCAATCTCAATAAAATTGCAGTGCCCATTAAAGATGTGATGTGTTCGTTGGTTGGTGAATTGCTTCCAATTTCCCGTTGGAAGTGGCCGCTGTCCATTGTAAGCGTCATAAAGCTTATTCTGACGTACGGAGGATCGAGTGCATCAGTGAATAGGAAATGCAATGAAAATTTCAACATATTTGCATAGAATCTGTTTTATGTTTACTTTTGAATTTGAATTTGGAACCAGACTATTAAAATATATAGGTTACGATCAAACAAACATCTAAAATTTCAGATTTCACATTTATAATTTTAGTAGGTAATATGATAGTAGCGTAGGTAGTAGGAAATAGGATTAATATAAAGTTTAAGTATTAATAGGATTTTGAGCTACAACAGTTACTCTAAGAGGAAATTTTCAATTGAACACGTGCCAAATAACATATTCTAGGAAAGGGCTTTAGCCATAGTCAAGTAAGTAGGCAGTCTAACGTCAGTATTTTCAGTTGCTGTTTATTATTAATTAGCTGTTGCTGTTTATTAGTAACTAGATAAGATTTTTTGAAGGTATGTGAAGTCCCGCATTAGGCCAGCATGGTGGACTAAGGCCTAGTCCCTCTCATTCAGTAGAGGAGGTCTGTGCCCAGCAGTGGGACGTATAAAATACAGGGCTCGTATTATAGCTGTAAAGAAAAAAGTGTTTTTCAAAAATGCATGAAAATTGGATGAATGGTTTACGAATGCACAGAGGATAAACAAAGAATCAAGGTCATACGCAGAACAACTCACCAAAATTTAATTACAGTTGGATGAATGGTTTTTAGCACCAAACATAGTGGATTATCCAGGCATCAAACCTACTCCATTGCAGTAGTTTTAAGAGAAAATAAGCTAATAGCAAATTTGTTAAACCAGCCGTAGTTTTCTACCACTAAGTCTTGTACCAATATTTAGTTTGGATCCCAATTAAAATATGCATCTCATATCTTATCTAAATATGCTAGCAACAAACACCGGTTGCAAATAAAACCAACGATATCAACGTGGTTTCTTGCTACTTGACAAAGAAAGGAAAGAAAGATAAAAAAGATAAAGAAAGATAAGAAAATGATTCCTCTGACGTGAACAGTTTCCGGCGGGTGGCCGCAATTTATTCCACTCACAAACACGAACCGTGCTGATTCAATATTGACAGTGCACGAGCCATACCTAGGCTATTCCCTAGTGCTTCGGGCAGACTAACTCCGAAGATACTTTATATCTGATTTTTAACACCCGTATGCAATTTAGTGTTGTGTTTATTCGTGTTGGTTCTGATCGCTACCGAGAATTACATAAATGGAACGGGTGGTCGAAGGGTGGTGTGTCTGTTTACGTTTCTGCGAAACATAAAAACAAGCGGATATTTACGACGCGTTTTGTCACTCTTAAATCTATGGGTGTTATATGTTGTGTGGCTGCTTAGTTTGGTAACACTTTAGTTCCATGAGTTTGGAAATACGTTAGTTATAAGGTGGTAGGTCCCTCGTATGCGAGAGGCCGTCTGGGTTGGTACCACCGCTTTGTCTATTTCTGCCGCCAAGCAACAGTGTGGGAGTAATAAAAAAATGTCTCGGAGTGACGAGCGCAATTCAGTGCCATGCAGTGCTTTGTAATTCAAAGTTCTGTGTAGTGTTGCTTTTGTTTATGGGCAAGCGTGGCGCTTACCATCAGGCGAGCGCCTTGCTCGTCACGTCATTCATGAAATATAAAAATAAATAAAAAAACGCTATGTGTGATACCATAAATGAATGGATACTATGAAAACTCATCACTTTAGCTATTTCGTTGTTTTCCTCGATAGGTCACATTCAGCAATACATCATTTTGTGTCCTCAATTCGTTACATGTTATATCTCGTCTGATTCCCACCGTGTCCGACGATGCATAAACATGCACGTAAATTGTTTTGATTATTATTATGAATAAATGACGCAGTGTGCAAATAGCCGGCTGTGAAGCGTGAGTCTGCGGGTTCGATTCCCGCACCGAGACAAATGTTTGTGTGAGCCATAAATACGTCAGGCAGGCAAAAACTACAAGTTGGATATTTCTGTAACATGTGTGCAAAAGTATATTGCGTCACTGTAGGATAAGGGCAGGTGGAAGAGAGATTGGTCTCCTATCGAGTAAATAAAATTGTAGACATTTGGTGAAAATACAGTAAAGAAAAAAAAACGGCTTTGGAACATTAAAGAACACTTATTATATTTTAATTGTCTATGTGTATGTGTACCACCAGCATCTTAGGCCCAAAGCCAACCTCACCTGCACGTGTTACACTTTGCTGATTAACAAACGAGGCAATAGCGAACGAAACTTAGTTTCTGTTGCGGGATGTGGCGGTCAGAGGGTCACCCTACATTTTACCATATACACCGTCAAATTATGGAAAAGTCGGACCCTGGCATTAAGCTGGGATAACGCCAAGCAAGAAATAAATATATATTTATCTGTGAACTGGATAAATTGTCACAAATGTACGAAATCTTAAACAATAATACACATTTTTTTTAAAGTTAATTTACACAACATTTCATGGCTATTTAAAACTGGGTTAATATGAACACCTTCAGCGCATAGTAATATCATTTGAAAGTTGGTTTTTATTTTGATAGCACATTCAAATTCTTACAAAAGCGTGTTGGAAATCGCGCGAATTGATTGGCATCCGTGGCCCATCAGATTGTCGTCTCCCGGATTGATGGCACCGTTCAAACTGAACGTTAATCCTCTGCTAATGAGTTCAAAGGCAATCGTTGGCAGAGGCTTATGTTTCGCATTCAAGGTTTGCAATTTATGTTTTAAGAGCTCAATGTGTACACGGATTAAAATTGTAAATATAAATTATCTTTTCTTTTTATATACATTTTTCAGTAGTAATGGACACCGCATAATGAATATATTCAAACATAACGTGTTGTTAGAACATAAGTGAAAATAGGGTAGTTGACTAGTTTTTTTTTTAATTATTTAACGCAATGAGTAACGTTACACGAAACCTATAAAATAAATAATTTATAAATCCGTCCAAAAATAAATATAATGGAACGTTCAGGCGAGGCGCGTTCCGGGATCGTCATGTCCAGTAACTTTAGACCAGTAGAATTATGCCGACCGTCGAGGGACCCAATTCTCTTGACAGTCGACATTATATTTGGACTGCATTGTACTTAAAATTAGGTATAGTGTAGCCACTTTGCCGTGCCAGGATAAAAAAACTATTTGGTGTGTAATAAAGAACATTCTATACACCTATTTATGTGAAAGGATACCGACAATCCAGCCGTAGCATAAAGCTCGCACGAAATATTCGGATCGCCAAACTAACCTACATACGAATGTATAAAATAATAAAGTTACACGTGTACGTTATGTTAGGCAGACGTGACCGGAGTGTGGGAGCAAGCAGTGTCGACAACACGCGAAAACTGCATCAATCATAGCGAAGGCAGGACAATGGCGGTTTTTTATCAAAAACAGGGGACTCCCTCGAGAATACGTCTGTACCTACTTCATTTCACATTTATCACTTCATTTCATCGGCATATTACGATTGCCTGTATTCCAATCATAAGCTGAGTGGATTTCATCGATTTGTGGCCGAGAGTAAAATGTCTATTTTTTAAGCAAACCTTATGGAACTAACGGTGTAGTCACTATTCGGTATTTAAGAATGGGAAATTAAAATTCAATTATATTTATATATCCTTCTAAGCCTTCCAAGTTTGAACAGACACGTCGCTATATAATTTTATTTCTTGGCCGTTTAAATGAAATTTACCAGAAATAAACAACTGTTCCTGTTCAGGAAGGTAAAAAATCCAACTTATATTTCGTTTGAAACAACACCATTATCTTCTTCAAAACAAATTATACTCAAAGTTACAACAAAAGAAAACAACTGGATGTATATTTTATATTGTTGGTGCTTAGGGCATTCTTTGCAATGTTTATTCCAACTTTATTTTGCAAGTCTTATATTATAAGGTATGATATATATAGAACAACATTTATCTTGTAACACTTTTATTATTTCACGAATATTTTAATGGCATAATAATATCGCTTTATTGGTGTAGTGGCAGCGTACCAGTCAGAGAACCATATTCTGGGTTCGGCACTAATTGAACCTCTGCCTAACCCTTTCGGGATAAAGGCGTGAACTTAAGAATATTATTTAAAAATTAGATTTACTAAAAAAATAGTAACTCCTTTCAGTGTATTCAATAATTTTTTTTTTAGAATTCAATAATTTTTAGGACAATCGAATAATCGAATGCTTAAGCATTACTCTTATGTTGACACATGATGAAACTCTTCAAACGCGTACTCGAATCTAGGCTCCGCCAAAAATGCCCGACTCGGAGACATCCGAGTGACAATACTGATCTGAGGAACTAGTCATATTAATAGCTTACTAAACAAACACATTTATATTCACTACAGAGAGGCGTGAGACAGGGAGATGTTATTTCTCCTAAACTCTTCACTGCCGCGCTGGAAGATGCCTTCAAGCTCTTGAACTGGAAAGGATTCGGCATCAACATAAATGGCGAGTACATGACTCACCTCCGCTTTGCCGACGATATCGTGGTCCTTGCGGAATCGCTGGAAGACCTGAGTACAATGCTCGAAGACCTCAACAGAGTTTCTCAACGGGTGGGCCTCAGGATGAACATGGACAAGACGAAGGTCATGTCGAATGTCCATGTTGTGCCCACCCCGATTACTGTTGGAAGCTCATCTCTCGAAGTTGTCGACGAATATGTCTATCTAGGACAAGTAGTCCAACTAGGCAGGTCCAACTTCGAGAGAGAGGTCAATCGTCGAATCCAGCTCGGCTGGGCAGCGTTCGGGAAACTTGGCAAGGTCTTCTCGTCCAAAATACCTCAGTGCCTGAAGACCAAAGTATTCGACCAATGTGTGTTACCAGTGATGACATACGGCACTGAGACGTGGCCTCTGAATATGGGCCGTATAAGACGGCTCACAGTCACTCAGCGAGCTATGGAGAGAGCTATGCTCGGTGTTTCTCTACGTGATCAAATCAGAAATGAGGAGATCCGTAGAAGAACGAAAGTCACCGACATAGCCCAGCGGATTAGCAGGCTGAAGTGGCAGTGGGCAGGCCACATAGCTCGCAGAACCGATAACCGATGGGGCAGAAAGGTTCTGGAATGGAGGCCACGTAGTGGCAAGCGCAGCGTTGGACGTCCACCTACAAGGTGGACAGACGACCTGATAAAGGTCGCAGGATGTCGCTGGATGCAGGCCGCTTCCAACAGGTCGGTCTGGAAATCTTTGGGGGAGGCCTATGTTCAGCAGTGGACGTCTTTTTTTTTTTTTTTTTTTTTTATTGCCTTGTTAGGCAGACGAGCAAGCGGCCCGCCTGATGGTAAGCGGTCACCGCCGCTCATGGACATCGGCAATGCCAGGGGCACAGCCAAGCCGCTGCCTACCACTGAAGGGATACTCTTTTTAAACCTCGTTTGAAGAAGGACATGTCATAGCGCTCGGGAAACACCCAGGCAGGGAGTTCATTCCAGAGCTTACACGTGCGTGGAAAAAATGAACGCTGGAAACGTACGGTACTAGACCGTATTGTTTCCAGGTGGTATGGATGAACTCTACTGCGGTGTCGGGTGGTGCGATGGTAGAATGGTGACGTTGGCACCATCTTAAACAGTTCCTCAGAGCACTCCCCATGGAACAGCCGATAGAACACGCAGAGAGAACCAAAGTCTCTCCGCAGTCCTAACGGTTCCAGGCTATCCGTGAGATCAGGATCATCGACGATTCGAACAGCTCGTTTTTGCAAGGAGTCAAGTGGGTTGAGCAGGTATTTGGGGGCTCCTGCCCAGACGTGAGAGCAGTACTCCACGTGGGGCCGTACTTGAGCTTTATAGAGCGTCAATCTCTGGCCCGGCGTGAAGTACCGCCCCGCTCTGTTCAGGATACCCAGCTTTTTACTAGCCAATTTGGCTTTGTCCTCCAAATGACTCCTGAACTGGACTGTGCTCGAGATTTCGACGCCGAGAATCCCAATACTCTCGGAAACCTGGAGAGGTACTCCTTGGAACTGAGGCGCTATGACAAATGGGTCCTTCTTCGCAGTGAACGCGCAAACTTGTGTCTTCGTGGGGTTGAACTGAACTAAGTTCATTTCACCCCATTTGGAGGCCCGCCCCAGAGAGCTCTCGATTTCAGACACAAGTTGAGACCGTCTTTCCTCTACGGTGCACCGAGGAACATTCTGGTGGCCGATGTATCGCGTATCACTCGTGCTGTCATCTGCATAGCAATGCATGCTGTCAATAGACAGCATGTCATTGATATGCAAGATGAAGAGTGTCGGCGACAACACCGAGCCCTGTGGAACGCCAGCATTGACTGATAAAGTCTCGGAGCAACAGCCGTCAACGACGACTTTAATGCTCCGGCCTTCCAGGTAGCTAGCGATCCACTTGCAGAGTCCCTCGGGGATTCCGTAAGATGGTAGCTTCGATAGAAGGGCTCTATGCCATACCCGATCGAACGCCTTCGCGATGTCAAGGCCGACAGCCATAGCCTCACCCTTGCCCTCCAAAGCTTCTGCCCAGCGATGTGTGAGGTAAACAAGAAGATCACCAGCTGATCGACCGTGACGGAAACCGTACTGACGATCACTGATCAGCTGGTGCTCCTCAAGGTACCGCATCAGCTGGGCATTTATGACTCGTTCCATGACTTTGGAGAGCAAAGATGTGACCGCTATCGGCCTATAACTCGAAGGGTCCGACCGGTCTCCTTTTTTAGGGATCGGATGAACATGAGACACCTTCCATGAAGTGGGAACCTTGTTAGTATAATAGGAAAGACGGTAAAGGCGCGTAAGAACGGGGGTCAACTCAGGGGCGCACGTTTTAAGAACCACCGCGGGGATACAGTCTGGCCCACTCGACTTACGGATGTCGAGAAGCCTTAGTTCCCTCCTGACCGCACGCTGGTTGATGCGTATCTCAGGTAGGGTAAACTCGCACCGGGAGATCTTCGGCGGTGTGGCTTCTCCATCATCTAAAGTCGAGTTCGAGGCAAAGGATTGAGCTAAAAGATCCGCCTTCTCCTTTGCACTATGGGCCAAACTGTCATCAGGCTTACGCAGTGGCGGGAGACTAGACTGGCAGAAGTTGCCTTGGACAGCCTTGGCAAGCGACCAAAAAGCACGGCTCCCAGAGGGATAACTCTTTAGTCGCTCGCCAATTCTGCCAATGTGCTCCGCCTTGGCCCTGGCTATAGCCTTCTTGCTGGACCTAGAAGCAGCATTAAAGTTCCGCTTCTCTTCCTTGGCGTTTGGATCCTGACGCTTTCTGGCGTCATTCCACGCCACGTATGCGGACTGCTTGAGGCGCGCAGCTTCGGCGCAGGCATTGTTATACCAAGGCCGGCTACGACGCCCCAGTGGTATTTTGGTATTGGGGATGAACAAGTCCATCCCCAAAAGCACCACGTCCCTGATGCAGTCCGCACAAGCGTCAGGATTTTCGGAAGAGAAACAGAGCTGCTTCCATGGGTAGGACGCAAAGAATTCACGAAGTCCATCCCAATCTGCTGACCCATAACGCCAGACCCTGCGAGATCCAGTCGCTGAAGAGCGATGCTGATAAGTGGCAGGGGCCGACGAACGCACTAGGCAGTGGTCAGATGACCCTAGAGGGGCATCGACCACCACCTTGTATCCATCAGGGTGTGTAGTCAGCAGAAGGTCCAACAATGAAGGTTCGTGGGTCTCAACATCTGGAACACGAGTGGGTTGCGTTACCAGTTGTGTGAGACCATAAGCCAAGGCCAATTCATAAACAGTCCGACCCGGGAGGTCAGTGGTCCGGGAGCCCAACCACTCCACATGATGAGCGTTAAAGTCGCCAAGGACCACCACCTCCGCAGATGGGTACTGTTTAAGAATTTGGTCAGTCCCCACTTCCACGTTCTCAAATAGGTGAGTAGACCCCACTTCACTGGCATGAGACCTGTAAAGGCATGCGTAGATCCGAGTACGACCTCCATAGTCTACGCATAGCCACAAGATCGACAGGTCCCGATGCTCGAGGCCCCGAAGGCGGCGACAACATATATCACCCCTAACGAAAACGCACACCCCGGCCTTACGAAGGAACGAGTGCTCTAGTACGTAGCCGGGGTAGTTTAAGTACGAAGTATCGTCAGGGGTAGATATTTGAGTCTCCGTTAAAAAGAGCAGAGCAGGCCGCGACGTCTCGAGGTGGTGATGGACGGCGTCGAGGTTACTATGCAGACCCCTGACATTGCAGAAGTCCACTTGAAAAGTGGATGAAGTCTCCGCCGAGTAATGTCTGCTCTTTTTTTTGGCCTTCTTCATATATTTGAATTTATTAGAGTAGGAATGGAGAAGGATGTGCGCAGTGGGTTCAGAATGATACCCGAATAAAATGCGGAGCGTGGTGCGAGGTGGGCACGTGAGTTATTTGAGGAGCTGGCACGAAGCACGGAAGGGCCCCCGATGCCCCCCCATGTACAGACGCCGGGATCCACTCCAGTCTCCCACACTGGCACGGCGACTGTACAATAGGATTTTCGCCGGTTGGTAGGACAGCTTCCCAAGGAGGGAGTTTTAAAAGAGAATCCTCGGGTTCAGGTCCCCAACTGACCGGCAGGCGGCCGGCGGCGACCGTTCCCATCGGGTCTCCCTGTGCCCCGAGTCAGCCCCTCACGCTCATCGCGGCGACCGGGACTTTAGCACCGCATGTTCCGGGCACCATCCGAAACCACCGACACGGAGAGGAGAGTAGAGGACAGGAACGGCTATCCAGCCCTTCCACAGGAACGCATTGCTACTTAGCTGCAGAAATAGGCTGGACGGTGGTACCAATCCGCTTGGGCCGAACGCCGAGCAGAAAAACGTCCACTCAGAGTTGAGCCCTACCACCAGTGACGGGAGAGAAAGGTAGGGACAAGGACACCATGACCGCGGAGAGAGGGGAAGGTATGCGGCAATGGAGGCTCGAGGGGCCAGGGACGCGTACCCGGTCATTCTATGTGGCAACCGGACAGATTAACACCAGAATGACCCTCTGACCATAATGACTGATTGCACTGGTGGAATAATCTCTGTCATAAGATTATCCCACCAGCGGGCGGTGGGGTCGTCACGTCCCTACGCCTTACGTCTTGTGGCTGATGATGATGATGATGAAACAAACACATTTAGACAAATATACCGATTAATGATATAAAACCTACAATCCCTATGGTAAAAGGTAACAACTCAATTATTATCATCGATTAAATAAGTTTGATATTTTTGTTGAAATATTTTCGGAACGTAAAGCGATTTCATCAGGCAAGCAGTAGCAACTATGAGTTGTTCAATTGGCAAGTGCACACTGTGGTAAAACTTCCCCTTCGGTCGCTAGTCATGCGGCAATAAAAATGTCTCTTGTGCATTCGATAGCTTATTTAAACATATTTTAAAATGATTTATCAAGAGTTGTTTGTCGTCTGGTGTGTATAGTTTATGTTGTATCGACCGTGCTTATTTTTATTTACACTGACGGCAGGGCAAGGCTGAGTAGTGAGTAGGGCCATAATTTACGACTCGTTAACTTTATGGTTAAGTAGTCTAGTGAACCGCAGATTGTACCAAATTAGCCATTGGACCAGCAAATTACAGATATATGAAGGGCTCATTTCAAAGTAATTTCAGGAGGAAAGAAGGATTTAAAATCGTTTGTTTGGAATTAGTATGAATATTTGATTGTCCAGTCATTCGAGCTGGGAGACAAATAAGCACAGTTACAGCCTACAGGAAATTGATTTACAATCAAATGTTTTTGGAGTGTGCAATGTATATACCCGGTATGCAGTGTATATACCCGGCCACGCGTTGCTGTGGCTAAGGTATATGTTAAATTATACTGTAGTAAACTATTCAATACAGGAGGAGTTAGGAGTTCATCGCGAACAAACAACGTGACACGAAATTTTTATGTATTAAGATAATAGCACATAAACGTTCTTTATTTTTTGAGACGTATCGCCTCGTGTATACAAGTAGGCTGCGCCTCATCCGTGCCTTGGCACGCCTCGTCACGCGTCGTTAAATTGCACCACAATATAAACGTTACATTCAAATTTGTACTGATAGCAAAATAAACCACACTTCATAATTCAGTACAAGAGCAATTTCATTGGCTTTTTTATAAATTCAGGGAGTTTCTACGAATTTTATCGAGAAAACTACTTAATGCACATAAATATATAAAATGAAAATTAGTAATTTTTTTAATCAAAATAGAAACAGTTGCCGCTTAGAACTTGCGTTAACTAGTGCTCATTTACTTCTCGTGTAGTGACATACACTCTCCTTTACGCGGAGGAAGCAAGTTGTAACATTTTGCATTTCAAAAGACAGTGTACACATTTAATATGCACGGACAAATGTTAAAGAATATTTTGTGCAGATACTTATGCATTCGCAACATGGCTACATTAAGTTTGCGGTGTATCTACATTTATGAGTTTTTAGAGAGTTTACGCACTGCATCCTATCTGACTCTGATCCGTATACAAGAAATCTAGCCTGAAGAATTTTTTTTTGCTGTGTGACGTTATGCTGTTAGCCTGACGAGAATCGGCTTTCTACAGCTTCACCGGACTTTCGGGCGAGGCGCTCTCAACCCTTAAGGTCTGAAGTATTCGTAGTCACGTATGTATGAAGGTTTTTGCAGTTCTGAATTCCGTGTTCCGAGGTCTCCAATGTCCCCAGTTCGTATTATAATTTCGGATTCGCATTGGATTGGAAACGTACTTAATGACTTATAAGATGAGTAACCGAGACCGAAGGCCGCGACACAACGACAGCGACACCTCCGATTTGTATGTATTTGTTAAAGTATGTTTTGAAGTAGAGAATCGAACCAGGAGAGCGCGACGAGCCATCGTTTCAATAAAATTTCATACAAAGCGGATGTGCCGCTGTCGCCGAATTCGCTGTCTCAGTAGCGTACCTCAAAATAGGCCTTTACACACTGCATCCGATCCGAAACTGATAAATCTCGGTCCGAAACATTCGTATTACTATTTGTATGAGGGGTTACACACTAGATCTGAAGTCTTGAATATCCCCATTTCGGTGAAAATCTCGGATTAGAACCGGATACAGTGCGTAAACACTCTTAGGATATAAATCTAACTGGTGTTGAAAATGGAGTCGGTGCCAACAGGCTAGCGTGCATGTGCTGGAAGTCTTCATACATTCGCCGAATTATTTGTGTAATCTGTTCAAGTCGGCTACAATATTAGATGAGGGTATATTATAAATGACTTCTGACTTCTGCAGTAATTTATTCTGTGAGTAATATTTACTGTATCCGATGACGTTTCAGACGAAGTTCTAGCTTGATAGAATGATTTATAAGAAATGTATTTTGTTTTAGGCTTGATCTCTTGCTAATGATTAGTAACGAGTAAAATTACACTAACTATTAGTGTAATTTTTATTTACAGTTTACATTAATTTCTGTCAAAGTTTTAATATAGCAAACAATATTAATTGAGATAGGTAAAAATTGTGCCCGGCATGCGTTGCTATGCTTATTTTTTCTTTCTAAGTAGGTACCTATATACTAGTTAGTAGTAAAGTTTTTCTTTTTTTTTACTCCTACCTTCATGATCCTGAGCAAAAGAACTCTCCAAAGATTGGCAATCAGAAAAAGAAATCCATTTTTATATAAATAAATTTCTACTATGGTTCTTGCCATCATTATTTGAATCCGATGTTATTTGTTTATACTGTAGTATTTTTTAAAGATATAAATTAATAAATGTTATATGAACATAAGAAATAAATCCATTGTGTTCAACTCAAAGAATTTTGTAAAACCACCATAATATAAAAAACGCTTATAATGTAACAAGGAAGTGCCCCTTAACCTCAGTCAAATAATACTTAAAAATAAATCACAAAGTACCAATTCAGAGGTGTAAGAGCGAGAACCGCGCTTTGAAATTTCAAGGATTGAAAAGTGTTTCATTACACCTTGAAAAGGTTTCCATGTAAGTGTCGGTCTGGCAACGGTATCCCTGAATGTAGTATAAAACACTGCAATAAACAAAGAATATCCTGATGGCTTTAAAAACCTGACCTTAATGACACTCGTGACATCACAGAGGGCGCCACTCGAAAAACTCGATGTAACGGAAAACACGCAACGGGCAAAGTTTTTAGGAGAAAATTTTCCACATAAATTACGTCACATACGTTCTTATCCACCATTATTTGGTGGCACTGAAGTTTCCGGCTGCGTACATTTTTACAGTGTTTGAAAGGGCCGTAATTTGTCGCCTGGGTGAGTTGATAAGTTTTTATCTAATTTATTTGCGTGCGTTTTTTTGATGGTGTTAGCTATTTAGTAAAAACGTAGAAAAAATATATACAAAAATGGTAATATCGTAACCTATGTGAGATTATGAACGTGATACTATATATTTATCTAAACAAATATTTGAAGTACGTATACATTATATTCAGGGTACCATATCCAAAGGGTGCTAATGGTACCTATCGCTACGTCACCTGTGTGTCTGTCTGCCTATCCTACCATTAACGAGCTGTCTATTTAAAGCCGTAATAGATAGTTAAAATTCACTCAATATATGTGTTACTATCTTTTACTGGGTTCCACCGGCATGAGCAACCATTTGCGATTTAAAAAGTAGCCTTTTTCCTAATCCAGGTCATGGTCTACCTGTGTGCCTAATTTCATCCAAAACCGTTCAGCCGTTAAGGCGTGATTGACTAACAAACTCACAAACATCCAAACTTTCACATTTATGATAATACTAGATGACCCGGTGAACTTCGTATCACCTACATATTTGTGTAAAATGTGGTCATAACTTTAATACAAATGTTTCATTTACATTAATTGCAATTAAGGGAGGTACTGCACCATTGCACGTGAGGTAGCCCGTCGCACATCACTGTCCCTGTCGCTGTCGCTGTCGCTGTCGCTGTCGCTGTCGCTGTCGCTGTCGCTGTCGCTGTCGCTGTCGCTGTCGCTGTCGCTGTCGCTGTCGCTGTCGCTGTCGCTGTCGCTGTCGCTGTCGCTGTCGCTGTCGCTGTCGCTGTCGCTGTCGCTGTCGCTGTCGCTGTCGCTGTCGCTGTCGCTGTCGCTGTCGCTGTCGCTGTCGCTGTCGCTGTCGCTGTCGCTGTCGCTGTCGCTGTCGCTGTCGCTGTCGCTGTCGCTGTCGCTGTCGCTGTCGCTGTCGCTGTCGCTGTCGCTGTCGCTGTCGCTGTCGCTGTCGCTGTCGCTGTCGCTGTCGCTGTCGCTGTCGCTGTCGCTGTCGCTGTCGCTGTCGCTGTCGCTGTCGCTGTCGCTGTCGCTGTCGCTGTCGCTGTCGCTGTCGCTGTCGCTGTCGATGTTTCACATCAAAAAGACTTCAACTGTTTCATACCCAGGAACAGTTTGTACTGGAAAATTAAGTTGTCGTTTTTAGTGTTTTCCTT
The DNA here is from genome assembly GCA_949126905.1 of Amorpha juglandis. Lineage (NCBI taxonomy): Eukaryota > Metazoa > Arthropoda > Insecta > Lepidoptera > Sphingidae > Amorpha > Amorpha juglandis. The sequence goes on along the minus strand of OX421379.1, from coordinate 8,559,734 downwards.
TACTTATTATTTATGTTACTCATTTTTTCTCACTGGGTAAACCTTCCCTGAACTTCCACAAATATATCAAGATCAGAATTAGCCAAATCGGTACAGCCAGTCTCGAGTTTTGGCGAGACACACGCACAGCGATTCATTTTTATATATATAGACTAAGGTCATGGCGGATGTCTTAACAAATAATACTACGATACCCTCGCGTCGGTAGGCAAATCAGACTCGCATTGACATTTAATTTTTAATATAAATCCTTTTTTTATATATCGATGATATAAATGTTGTTTTTTGCCAATGAAGAGAATAGTTCCTATAAATATATATTTTTTACAAGTGTTCAATAACAATAAATCCTGACATTTACAAAGTCTATCCGGATTCCTGACAAATGCCTAAACATGTCAGGATAAATCCTGACGACTGGTAGCCCTAACTACGAGGCAAGCACAACAATTACATTTTACCAAATATCTCACACTATTAAATAGTTATTCCGACATTTACAATAATATAAATCATCACTACGACGTCGTTAAAATCCTTTAATATCATTACCATCAAAAGTGAACTCCTTTTCCGGGTCGATTGCTCTCGATAAAATATGAGGCCGGTATACTTTATTGACAAGTTCTGGACTTTGGGGTTCTTATTTGAGCAAACTAAGTACACCTCGAAAGATTTTGAATTTCCTTTTTACTATTTGGTAGTATTATGTTGTGCTTAAAATGTAATGTGTTACGTATTTAACATTATTAAAAAGGCAACTTTGAGTAATACATTTTAAGATGAAGATTTTTAAAGCGCTCTAATCTAGGCTGGCTGCACTAATCATATTTATGCCAGTGATATTATTGGGTATTATGAAACTTAATATGTCATGTCTCGGGGTAACGAGCGCAATCCCATGCATTACTTTCAAATTCAAGGTTCTGAATGGTTCTTTCCCTCAAACGTACGGGCTGCTCGTCTCGTAATTTAAGAATTTAAGAAATCCGCCAATAATACTAAAATTTCAGTTTATGCGACTATCTTGAAGTAAATAAAGTGTAGCAAAAATAGTACAAGAGCCCTGCAGTCTTATTTCATCACAGTGATACAGAACTATGGTCGCAAATTTTTAAAAGTTCACTAGAAACATTTACCCACGATTCTATTATATGTAATCGTTGCTGGCATTTTGCCTACTACAGGAAAATGTAACCACGTACTATATAAAACTGGGTATTCTAGGATAAGCATTGTCAAAGAAAGCAAGCAGTCACAATTCTTATAAAAATTACACCACTCACCAACTCGATATAAGTATTTTTTCATCAAACATATTTTGCACGGTAGATTAAAGATAGGGTAACTCAGGTATTTTTCCGTTTGTTGAGCGGAATTGTCTTCAGTGAAATCTCGTGCACGGACACACCTTGAGGGCCGGCTGAGTCTTAACGAGGAAATAGTGGTCGTAAATCACGGGAAATTCGTTCTTATTGAATTTCCTTTTGTCGGTGAACGGAAGCACCCGCCTCGCTTTTTGTTCCAAATGGATGCCCGAAGACATGTTAAGTTTTTTGACCCGTTTGCCTTTGGGCAGTTTGTGCCCTGATTAATAAAGGGACTTTTTATGGCCCACGAAGGCTGTCGGCCCACCTGATGGTAAATGCTTACAGTCTTACAAAGGCATTGCGGGGATACTAAGCCGCAGTATACACGTATACTCTGCGCTAATACACTATACATACATGGATTTAACCTATGAGCTATGTTTTGCGAAACAACCTCTTCATGTTGTTTCGCAGAGGCTCTTGAAATTAATTGGGGTAAATAGTAAGATTAGAGTACGCATTAACAAAATTTATGGATCTTAATGATGTAATTAAGTTTAGGTGTATGAATTCTACGGTTGACTGAATAAGCCATAATGTGTCCTGGGCAGAATAGAAGATTGCTATTGTGATGTTGAAGAAGGTGACTAAGATAGTTTGTATTTATTGACAGCCTCCGTGGCGCAGCACGCGAGTAGCCGGCTGTGAAGCAAGAGACCGCGGGTTCGATCCCCGCACCGAGACAAATGTTCGTGTGATCCAGAAATATTTGAATCGGGGTCTGGGTGTTGTGAGACCGAAAGTCCCTCGTAGTTCCTGATACCCACGACACAAGACTCGTATCTTACTGAGGGGTCAGGACTATGTATGTGACTGTTAAGTGTATTTATTTATTAATTATTATGAGCCTCCGTGGTATAATGGGCGACTAGCCAGTTCTAAACGAGAGGACGCGAGTTCAATCCTTACAGCGAGATTGGGTTTGGGTGTTGTGGGACCATAAGTCTCCCATAGGCCCTGATACCCACGACACAGACTACTCTATTGTATGGTCATGACTATATGTGAAACTTTTGGAGGTTTTTTTATCTTTGAGTGCTAGAGCCACGCTGTAGACAGTCTTGTCTACAGCATGAATGGGCTGGCTCGACCGGGTCGTTACCACTGTCTCAAAACCGACGTAAAGTAGCGGCTTGTTGCTGCGTTTCGTACGGTGAGTGAGATATCCGGAGGCCCAAATCCCAATCCCTAATTATCCCTTTCCTTTAAGGTCGGCAACGCGCCCATGATTCTTCTGGTGGTGGGCGTACATGGGCGGTGGAGATCACTTACCATCAGGTGACCCACTTGCTCGTTTTCCGGCCTATGATATAACAAAAACTATCATAAAGAAGTGTAACAGTTCACAGGTGGTGCGCCATTTTCACAACTGTAACTGATTTGTTCTGTGTTGATAGATACAAGCATCATGTTTATCTTATATGTAGATGAACGATAAATAATCCTCGGATAAATTTGCAACTAACTTCATAAAAGGTCTAAAGTTTTTTATTTTGTGTAACGTATTGCTGATAGCCCGACTCGAGCCGGCTGTTTTCAGCTTCACCGGACTTTTGGGTAAGGGCTTTAGGCGCTCTCGACCCTTACATTTGGTCTAAAGTCCTCAATACAGTGGTTTTTAGCTTTTGCTTTTCTATGCACCTATATTTAATTTGATGAATGACGAGACGAGCATGGAGCTCCATGGTAAGCGCCACGCCTGCCCATAAACAGAAGCAACACCACACAGAACTTTGAATTACAAAGCACAGCATGGAACTGAACTGCGCTCGTCACTCCGAGACATAAGATGTTTAATCTCATAATGCCCAGTATACTGGCTTCAATGTCCTTCAACCCGAAACACAACCGTGTTTAAACACTGTTGCTTGGCGGCAGAAATAGACAAAGCGGTGGTATGAACCCTGACGACCTCTCGCATACAAGTGACGTACCACCTTACATACCTTACACCTTATATTCTTTTAACACATTCAATGCCTCTTATGGCAGTTAACTGCATCTAGGTGGCCAAAAGTGTTTTCAAGCTTAAATGCTATTTATTAGAGATTATTGCTGACTGGTATTAATAAAAAATAAATATATATAATATATCTTTAAAAAAATCAAAATCAATCAAAACTAATTTTTTAATTGTTTGTTTTATTTAAATGTACAATAAATGTAATAAAAATAATAAGGCCCATTCAAATAGGTAACGATTTAGCAATACACGGCGCCGTGTACGCGGCCCCCCGCCTCCTACACGGCGCCGTGTACGCGGCATTGAACGTGTTAATAAATTTGTAAAGTGCTTTTTATCTTCGGAACGAACCTTCTTTTGCAGGTAAGTGTGTTCATGAGCGGTTCTTACTATCAGGTAACTTCCTTGACCGTTTGCCGACCCCTGCTATAAAAAACCTAACTCTCACAGTATCCATTATGATTTGTGAAACAAATAGAGCTCTAGTGCAAAACTCTTGCACTAATAACTATAATTCACCTATTCTTTGCTTAGTCAATTTATGAACTAAGTTTTGAAAGTAAAGTCGTATTGATGTCAATGTAAGTAGTTTTTATTTCAGTTGATTCGGTATAAAAATGTTAACTTGAAAAATTAGGTCATTTATCCGGAGAAGAAATCTTTTATTCCATAACTTTGAAGTTTTATCGAATCATATTCGATTCGAATGTTGAATTAAAAGTCTGAGCTTATCGATGAACTGGTTCTTTTTTATTAACCTCCTAAAGAAAGGGGCATTTTAGGGTTGTCCCATTTGTCTGTCTCTCAGTTTGCGTATTTCTTTATTATTAGCAATAATGACAAGGCGCGAGCAGAATACAGAAGCAACACCAATTAGAACTTCGAATTATGAAGGACTGCAGGATACTGGACTGCAATCTTCATCCCGGGACATAAGATGTTATTTCTCATAATGTCTAGTAATATTATTAGCATCAATGTCCTTTATACCGGCACACAATAGTGATATTAAACTGCAGGTTGGTGGCAGAAATAAACAAAGCAGTGGTACGAACCCAGATCGCCTCTTGCATATAAGGGACTTACTACCTTGTGCGCTGTCGCGATAGGCTCGCTCCTGTCACATCATGATGAATGATTACTAGTAACATCTCTGCCTACCCCGTTGGGGATAAAGGCGCCACCTTATGTATGTATGCATTGCATGGTTTATGTTAGTTAATGTTCATCAAGTTACAGGTTTGTAACAAAAGCTTCAGAATTCCGTAAAGTTCGTCAAAGCTATACCGTTATAAAAATCTTTGAATTTTCAAGGGAAGGAAAGTAATTACTATTCTCGAAGGTTTTTCTCCCAATTAGGCCATTTTTTGATTGTTGGATCCAAACAAGGTAGCTGAGGGTTTATTTTCTAATTCTTATAGAATAATTATTTGCTTGTTTCTGGCATCTAGCCTCTCAATAATAAATTAAAAAATAAAATAAAGGTTGTTAGTTGTCATTTAACAACTTTAATAATTAGTATTTTCGGCAAGCCTTTTATATCCCGGTACTGCAAAGTGACTACACTGAATCTGGTGTACAGGGCAGTCCAAATATTATGTCGAAATAAATTATTATTATTATAATATTATAGAAATCCAGAGGCCCAAATACTTCCTCTTATTTCCAATCCCTTAATTATCCCTTTCCTTCTGTCATTCTTCTGGTATTCGGATGTACGTGTTGAGATCATTTACCATCGGGTGATTTGCTGACTCATATGCCTGCCTGCCTGCCTATGCTATAAAATGATATTACAGATACCTATGTATTAAATGTTCTGATGTCATTTGGCACTACCAGGGACCGATGCTCTGCGATCAAACTTATTCAGTAGGCTATGGGATTCATCCAGCGCAGTGTTTGCAGAAATATTAATGTTATCGACTTAGATTACTTAGACAATTAAAGCTAATACTAACCTCATACACCTTATGTCCTGAGTCCTAGTCCTTCAAATATAATAATTTAAGTAATTGCATCCACTCATAGTGATACACTTTCTGATCTTTCTGTTACCCGTGCTCCATAGGCCCAAGAGACAGGCATAAACGCTTAGTTTGGGTCTCTATGTAAAATTTGTAAAAAATGTGTTAGCATTATTTTGGTTGAAATAAATTGTTAATTATTACGAAAAAAAAACAAAAAAACATGTGAGCTCCAGCCCATATACTGTTAAATCAGTATCACATAGCGCAAAACATAATCAAGCTCATATTATGTTTATTATAAATACGTATACTCACACACACTTTGCATAAAAGTGATTAAATTGTTCCTGAAAGTGATGAGATTAAAAAACATTTTAAAACGGAAAACTCATTCCGTAACGTGGAACACACGTAGGAAACTTAATTGCACACGCCCAAGCCGAACGAAACGTTTACACTTGACGCTTTAAAAATATTACTTTTGCATTTTAATAACATTTATTTAGAAGGAAGCTGAGTCGAAGCGAAATAATGAGGCGCGCGCGTGAATTTAGCAGGCTCCGCGTTCCACTAGTTTGAGTTGGAAACGGTGGAATAGTGTGGAATAGTTGAATCGACGCTTGCGCCAGCTTTTTGTGTTCGTTCGACCGTGGAGGAAGTTGAGTAGAAATGTTATGATACCGCCACCTCGAGCTGGGTGCGAGGGCTACCATGCTTGCGTGCGCAAACCAACCAGAGGATGAATTAAAAAACTTTGCTGATTTTAAAACCGCAAATTCGTTTACGTATCGATTAATTATTGGCGATGTGGTTTTGGCACGGAACACAGATATTAGTGTTCTGTGAGTTTTGGTTACCTTTTGATCTTTGTTTGTGTAAACTTGTTATAGGTGAACATTTATGGTGAAAAAAACGTCTTTTTATAATTAGTCTTTTTATCTAACTGTCAAAGTAAAACACGTATAAATAAAGTGGGCTGGTACGTACAAACCCTTGGTGTGTGGATCTGACTCACACGTGGCTAGAGTTAGTAGAGTAGCCTGTTTGGCAGTATGTAAACCCTGTTGTGATTCGGTATAAAGGATATTGAAGCCAGTGAAATTACTGAGCATTATGAAGAGCGTCAGGCGAACGATTTGCTTGTCTCGTCAGTCAAGCTAACAGAAAAAATATATATTGAATCCCAGGGTGTTCGGTTGATTTCTAAGTGATATATTGTCACGTTTGCATTGTTAGTAGTTAGAAACACAACGAAGACCTAATTCTACAACCTACACAAAATTTATGACCGTCGATAATACAGCTGCGCAATGAAAATCGCGGATCCATACCGAATATCTGTTGTTAACTTCTTTAAAATTTTGTAAATAAATCAACAAAGTTGCCGAGTGTATTGTGCAGAGCTGCGTGCCTCGAAGCCCAGATATGTACACTCGGCGCCTCACTGGCAAGCGAGTGTGACAGAATTTCAGTAGTAAATCTTGGGACGCGAGCGTATCTGTTGCGACATATTTGGCAACGGAGCTGTATTCGTAGCCAACTGTGACAATGCCTCTTCTTTGCCGCCATATTATCAGATCGGTACGGTGTTCGGATTAATACGCTTATGTTGCACTGTGTTGTGTGATTGTTGGGTATATTTGTGTTGTAATTACATTATGTATTGAAATAAAACGAATTTAAAATCCGCTTAAAGTCGTTTTAATTCAATGTGTAACACATTATATATTCGCGTAAACGTAAGAAATCATTACATTATGAATTATAACAGAAAGAAATATTGATTTGGATTCCAATCGTGTATGCATTCTCTGGTTAGTAATAGTAGTCGTTAGTAGTAGTACATTCGATTGGTGAACAGGGGATGAAAGGTAACATGGGAAGAAAAAAGGAAGCATTGCAAGGCATGCCGGGCACAGCTAGTGTTTAAAAAATTTTTTTAATGTCTTATAACATATTGTAATTAATTTGTTTTATCGAATACATTTATTACAAAGTGTCTTAACAGAGGATAGGTAACTGTACAAATGACGATATTTTCAACGAATTACATTCATATTTCATTATAATACATACGGGTTTTTAAAATTACTATAGTGTGTTTAAGTAGGTAAATCATGTGAAGGTATTTGTTAATACGTAACTTGTAATCTTTTAACGTTATATTTTGTATAATATGACGTCAAAAAGTGAACATTTTAACACAGTTTCGAGTTACGGGTATTAATTAAAATTATATTTGACTTTCAACATAACAGGAACACGGAGTTTTGATGAAAAGTTGGAAGCTAATATTATATGATGTTGGCAGAAAGTAAAGTATTAATTTAAAATAACCTAACCGAGTTTTAGAAAGCGTAGCAAATATGTATTTATAGTATTATTTATTTCAGTTTCAACAGCATTGGTGGCGTAGAAGGCTAGTAATTGTGAAATGAGAGGCTGCGGAATCGATTCCCGCACTGAGACAAATGTTCATGTGATCCATAAATATTTCTTTCGAGTCTGGGTGTTGTGAGACCGTAAGTCCTGTGTGTCCAAGTACGTTTGTGATTGTTAATATAATAATACATATTAGCCCTGTATTATATATGTCCCACTGTTGGGCACGGCCCTAATGCGGATTGGCAGACTTCACATATCTTTAAAATCATTATAGAAAACTTATTACGTATGCGATTTTCTCACGATGTTTCCTTAATCACTAAGTGTTTATTAAGATCTAATACATACGAAGCTTAGAAAACTCAAACTGCATGCTCATGGGCCTGGTTTCGAACCTGCCACTTTCGTCTCGGCAGACCGTACCACTCCCTTTTGAGCTTTGCTTTTTACTGTGTGGGTGTGTGTTTATTTTATTTACTTGTGAATATACTTTGTTCGTAATGCAAACTTCGTCAATAGTTGCAGCACAAAAGCAATTACCGTTAAATGTGTTGGCACTGTCCCTAGCGCATTATAAACACCCACTTAAAACATATTAACTTAACAATATAGCCGACATGTCGTGAATCGCATTGTCTATTTTCAAAACACTGCCCATATACGAACAAAACTTCAGAAGAAAAGAATAGAGGAGCGAGTCACGAATTCCATTATTTAATAGCTAAGCATCGTCTGGTCCTTATTTATGGTGGCAATCGTTCATCTGCCTGGTAGATAGTTGGTGTGGTTTTTTTTCTTTCGTACACAATACTATCAAAGACGCACGCGAACCGGCAATCACGCTTCACGACTTTGAATGGGCGATATCAAAATTGGAAAAAAATCCACCTCATGTGAAAATGTTTCAGCAGGCATCTTCTAGTTTATAAAGTTTTCAACTTTGATGAATAGTCGAAGAAAATGTATCCTGTGTGATCTTATACTGGGGTCGTTCGGTACTGGTTGTATTATGTACTTACTTGTTTTTTTACAGTTTGTTTTGAGAGATTTGTTTGTTGTTTATTACGTAAAAAGTCTAGATGAATTTAGAGTAGATTGAATACGTTTGACGATTTGTTATTTCATATTTTTTTTATTGTATATCACATGTAGAAAGGTCCGACTTATACGAGATGCTAAACTACAATACAGGTCAATTTATTTACAAAAATCTATATAAAACTGAATCTAGGTAATAGTAGAGTTACTACTTTAGGTTTTGATATACATTGACATAGTCTTTACCCTCACTAGTTGAACGTGTATCTTGAGAGGAACTACGAGAGACTAACGGTCCCATAACACCCAGCCCCCTAAACAAACATTTATGGTTCACACCGACTTTTGCATCAACGTGGGTATCGAACCCGTGGCCGCTCGATTCACAGCCGGCTATTCTCCTGCTGTCCTATGGCTATCAAAAAACAACGTTTTGTATTATACGGGCCCGCAGATATTCCATTCTCTAATAAAAAAAACACAATAATTGGGTGCGTACAAGGAGTCAAAACTTTCCTTATTTGTTTGTTTTTAAAACTGTGACCAAAACGCTGAAGTTTGAATAACTTGACGTTTTCGCTTACACTCAATTTCATTTGGTGGTGGTTTTATGTCTTGTTTACGAATAAAAATTATGTGTTTATTCTCATATTTTTTTTGCATTTCGTACTTCTATTTTTCTTCCATGGTTTTTGTCACAAACAGAGCTTAGTGTTGTATGAATATATTTTATATAAACATAATTGTTAAAACGAGATTAAAAAACGAACGAATGATTATTAAAAAAGTTAGTCCTATGCTAAATTATTTTATGTAATTATTGCTTATACAATAAAGAGTTTTTGTATTACAATTATTTTTGACTTTTCTTACTTGTAATTTGCCTAAATCACCGTCCATTTCTCTATCCATTTTTCTCAGATATTGTTTGTGGCAATTTCAAAAGTTATCGTGTTATTTATCTGCCTATGTCGCCAACAGTTACGTAATTGGTCGAAGTTAATATGTCATTACGTTAAAGGTCTTAGGAGCACCGGGTACAACTTTACTTTGTGAGTTATGTTCAATTATGAATATTTTCTCTTAGTAATAATAAATTTAATTATTTAATGAAATTATTTTATACAACCATATCTTTTTTATCATCTAAATTCCTTAAAAGATCGATATTTCCAAGACATTAAAACATTTAGTTAATAAACTTGTTAAACTGTAACTGGCTTGTTTTGTTGATGTATTTTACTTAAAGATGACGGCAATAAAGCAATTTAGCGGACGTCGGCAAGCCTGCCGAGCGGGCCTTCGCGAAAACCCAGCCTCGTCATGAATATCAACAAGAAAGGGCGGCATTGGGTGCCTTTATGACGTAAAACTTGAGCGACGCTATCGTTTTGGCGTAATTTATGGTGTAAAGAAGAAACGACCATGGGCTGCTTTGTGGATGCTTGAACGCATGTCATATTCTTTAAAATATACATTTTAACGTTCTAAATGTGTTTAATAGATCTATTTGAGGATATTAGTGTTGTACAGAGATATATCCGCGCATACATGAAACGCTTAAAGCAGACAAGGCATATTTAGATTACAGAAATATATGATAGCATAAATGAAACGCTTAAAGAAGAGTTAAGGCATATTTAAGTTCAATAAAGAACAAACTACTGGCTACATTATAGGTTTTCCGTAAAATACACGCATTAGGAGTTAGTATTTTAGATGCAAGCGAAGTCTTATCTTTCGAAAAATGAATAAATCATGAACCTAATCAATGTTATAATCTTTATTTATTTAAACGGGTCTAAATCGGTAAATCGGTAGTATTTGAAGGTATGAATACTTATTATGTATTTATTTCTTTCCTGACGTTTCGACCGAGTTGCATCGGCCGTGGTCACGAGCTGCCTAAATGAGAGCTCAGCGGCGTCTTCATATTAATATTTCCAAATATTATGCTATTAAAACCCGGTTAAATCCTATCCTCCTAATATTATAAACGCGAAAGTTTGTAAGTATGGATGGATGTATGTTTGTTACTCTTTCACGTAAAAACTACTAAATGGATTTTATTGAAACTTGACAATAATATAGCTTATACATCAGAATAAGACATAGGCTACTTTTTATCCCGGAAAAAGCAAATCACGCAGGCGGAGCCGCGAGCAAAAGCTAGTAAATAAATAAAGATTATAACATATATACAGATCGCGAAAGCCTAAAATCATAAACCTAATCAGTGTTTTTCTATCCTCATAAGGCCCACTTTTTTTTCCTCAAAATGAGGCCAAGGCAATAACAGACACGAAGTAATGTAAGCAAAGATGTTATTAATTAATTTTCTCTTTGCCTTTGTAGAAATATAAATATGTTTCAAATTGCTTCCGACTGTTAAATGTATTTAATATGCCAAAAGTTAATTAATTTCTATATTCAAGGGGAAAATATGTTGGAGAAAAAGTAATCGCGAAAGCTTTTTACTTACGCCCAAGAGTACAACTGCCTTAATGTAATTCATTAAAATTCAATAAAAAGACCAATTTTCTATACACAGTCTGTTCAGGAAATTTCAATAAACTGTACTTTACTTTTATTACATCAATGATGTCCTTTATTATTTAAGAAAAATATCTTTTATATTATATTACTTTTTATATATTTTAATGCCATGTCTTGTAAAAATGTTGTAATTTAAATATTATATTTTAAAATTGACGAAAGAATACTTCTGTATTAATAGCTTAATAAAGACTTAATTTTATTTTCGCAAAATAAATTTTTCAACATTATACTGTCGTATATATACTTATACAGCGACTTGATCGGGATAGCGATGGGAAAAAATGCTCGAAACGATTTCTTGTAAATATGAAATTTTGAATGATTGTTAATAATAATTCACGGGTTGTGTGTGGAGCCGCAAACAAAGGCTAATAGCTAATACAGGATCTAGAAAATATTAATTCCCTTTTCTAAAGGTGCTTAAAAAGGTGGATAAAATCATTGAAAAAATGTTTGTGTTTAAAAAATAGGCAGGCATTTTTCATCCAATAAAATGGAAATGGAAAAAATAAAAACCAATTTCTCGGTGAAAGAGGCGCTTATTCAGCTGTTAATGGCATTTTGTGTTAACGTGCAGCCAGCACTGTGGACTAACTATGGCTGAAATATTCAGAAAGAATATATTGGACGCGCTGTTCTGAGAAGTCACAATTACAGCGCATGCTTCTTCAAGCTACAACTTATGGGATTTATTTTTTACGAAAAACATTTGAAAAGAATTTCACTAACAACTTTTTGCCTACGGCTTTGCGTTAAAATGGCGCTGTAATTCGGAATTTTGGTGGAAATATTTCATTATTACGGGGTGGAGATGGTTACACTCTTTGTGGCTCCGTAGTTTAAAAATTGTTACAATACTATAGGTATATACATATAAAGTTATATATTGTAATTTTTTCTAGATTAACACATTTACAAATAATCTTAATATTATATAGGGTGTTTGTTACAATTAACTTCTTATTGATGAAAGAATTTTCAGGATTCAATCAGTAGTTCCAGAATTTATGTCTACACGCATTTACCTTTTATAATACATACGTACATAGTCTCGCGTCTTTATCCACGAAGGGGTAGGTAGAGGTACAACTAGTGCACCTACGCGTCGTTTTGCCGAACTTATTGAAATACCGGGCACAAATCCCAATCCTGGGCATTATAATATGTGTTATTTTTCAATTTGTGATTATCAGACCTGAGAATTGAACTGAGAACGACACGGTTCTCGGCCCTAGTAAGTAGCTAGACCAATGAGGCTATAATATATTTATAATATTAATGTAAATGTGAATGTATTATACAGAGTTTAAATAAATATTTTTACATTACCAATTCAATGTATGAAATATAACAGGAAATATATTTGATTGCAAATACAATTATAGTCAACAGTACTAGTTGATTATAGACATCGTGTGAATTACTATGCTACCTTTAATTGGAATGTCCACAATTTATAGCAGAATTGCGCTTTTAGCTTACTTATCAAGTCGCGGCACGCAATACTACAATCAGGCGAACTCGGTTTGCGATGAATGCATATCAAAATACTGTTTTAGCACCTTTGTTATACTGTAGCTTATTACTTTAGTGACATTATTTAGCCTCCGTGGCGCAGCGGGCGAGAAGCCGGCTGTGAAGCGAGAGGCCACGGGTTCGATTCCCGCGCTGAGACAAAGATTTGTGTGACCCACAAACATTTGTTTCGGGGTCTGGGTGTTGTGAGATCAAAAGTCTCTCGTAGTTCCTGATACCCACGACACAAGACTTGTATTTTACTGTGGGGTCAGGACTATGTGTGTGACTGTTGGGTGTATTTATTTATTTATTTATCATACGTTTTTTTAGCCCCTAACAGTACAATGTATGTAATAGAGGGCTGGTTTTTATTATAGCAAAGTCTGGCAAACGAGCAAGTGCGTCATCTGATGATAAGTGATCTCCACCGCTCTTGAACATCCGCAATACCTGAGGAATCGCGGATGTGTTGTATTACACCTCAAAGGAAAGGGGGAGACTAAGATTACACATTAACAGGTACATTAACATTATGAAATTTAAATTTTTTATGACAATTTTATTTTTTTGTTATTAGATAACATTATGACTAGCATTAAGCCGGCATAACGCCAGGCAGAAATATTATTCTTTAAACAATAAAACAATGATTTTTGTATTGGCGTTGTTAATACGTGCTACGGAAATTATAATCGTATTCGTGGAATATCAACGTTTAAAAATAGTACTGGCTGAAGCGCAGTCGCAAACAATTATTCTCATAAGAAAGCTCAAGGTTATTCAAATGTTGTGGAATGCTCCATCTTTTCTCGACGACGCCGTGAGAAAATTCTAAATGATCAAGGAAGTCAGTAGGATCTAAATTAACGAAGCTCGAGTTATAGCTCGAGTAATTTAAAGACGAAGTGTCAGCGAGTTTAGAACACATAACACAGCATACCTTCCTGGTGCAGGGGAGAAGCCGGCTGTGAAACAAGAGGCAGCGGGTTCGATCCCCGCACCGAAAAAATGTTTGTGTGATCGACAAATATTTGTTTCACGTTTGGGTGTTGTGGGACCACAAGTCCTTGTAGTTCCTGATATTCACGACTGTTGTGTATATTTATTTATTCTAACCTATCCATTCTGGATCTAAGGGGTAGACGGAGAATCAAACCCAAGGCACATAAACACAATTCCTATGCGACCACTTACGAGTTTACATATTATTTATAAAAGAGACTTAACCTATGTAAAAAAGCAGTAACTTATCTAAATTATGGAGGTCAAGCATGTTAATCCCATCCGTAGATATCACTTCTATGATTGCTTATTAGTATACATTGAACTGCTCTTATCCCAGTTAAATATTTTAAAACCTTTACCATCTTATTACAAAACGTATTCTAAATTTAAACAGGGTTTATATTGGCCAGTTTGTATGGGTTACCATAGGTACTAGTTGTTAGAAACCTAGTGTAAATTTAGAATAAATTTTGTAATAAGACTCTTGACACTGGCATAATGTCTAACAGATGTCGTTAAAAAAAAAAAGCTTCATATAATATTGAAAACGAGTATTTTAAAGGACAATACTAAAGTTTCTAGCCTGTTCTTGTATAGTGAAATAGCCTTCCAAATTTGCGGTATAGTTAAAATTTGACCGAACCTATTTAACGGTTCGTTACGGTTCTAGCAAACTTCATGATCAAATTTGTTTACACACGCCCTATTGATTAGACTGCTTCTTTTATAGATTTACTAATTACTTATCACTTTAAATGTGAGATTATTTTGAAGGAGTTTACACATAAGCATCAAGTTTTTTTGTATCCGAGCACGCCAAAGTGACTGCACTACACCTGATGGTGAGCGTAGTGCAGTCCAAAAAACCATCGACTGTCCACAAACATGATATCATATTGTGGTATGTAGTAGCGTAAGGATTTAGTATTAAACATATTGTAGAGCAGATGAGACGTGTTTTAATAAATACACAGCGAACCTCCAACACAATTATATTGCATGGCGACCCTGCCAGTATATTGCAATATATCCGGTGGTCACCAGAGTCATGCCGGCCTGTATAAATGCTTCTTTCGGAGAGGGAAGAAGCAAATCGAGGGCCTGCGACAGGACAGGCGGATGGCCGACGCAGGCACAGTAATACAAGGATGTACCACTATACCCGCCCCAACCAACCATTAAGTCATGTCGCAAGCCCCTCGGGAGAACCGGATATACACTGGCTGATCTTGGAACGCGATCCACATAAGGCATGTGGATCACTATAGCAGGTTTTAACACCATGTGATAATGATTAGTGCTTATAAAGAAGATGTCGCTGTCATTATATTTTTTTCAGTAACAGTATCTTTCCGTAGTATTGAAAAACATGTTGCGCCAATTCCACTGCGAGTGGGATAAGGGCAGGTAAAGAAGAAAAAAAACGTCGATAATTCATAAAAACCCTGATCATTTTGTATGTTTTCATTTATCGTCTACAGAAACATAAATGTAATCTATTTTTGTTCGTAACTCAGTTCTCCATTTTTCACAAAATAATACTAATTAGATTTTTCATTTAACGCGTTCATTCAAGTTAGTTAAGAAGTCAATTTATGTTTATTCACTTTGAATTATATTTTTAAAACTGGGTCAATGAAAAAAGCTTTCTTACTTTGTAATTTATGTTTATAAATTTAGTTTATTTTCTTTGTTTAACATTTCTTCTTTTTGTACACGCTCAGTAATATTAAAGATTTTTTGTGGAATAACTTTTATTCATCATAAGTAATAAAAGCAATATGTAAGATACATAAATATTTTTCTATACGAAGCTTCGAAAGTCATGCAAAGTTTCTCTACTAACATCTGTGCGTTCAATAACAAAATAAGCTTTTAAAAGTAGACGACTTTTACTTACTCTTGTAAACTACGTATAGAATCCTTGATATGTCGCTAAAATTTATAGTTATATTGTTTGGATGTCTTTAAATACAAATAAATAAATACACCCAACAGTCACATACATAGTCCTGACCCCACAGTAAGATACGAGTCTTGTGTCGTGGGTATCAGGAACTACGAGAGACTTTCGGTCTCACAACACCCAGACCCCGAAACAAATATTTGTGGATCACACAAACATTTGTCTCGGTGCGGGGATCGAATCCGCGGCCTCTCGTTTCGCAGCCGGCTCTTCGCCCACTACGCTACGGAGGCTGTCAACATAAAACATAAAACATTTCGTCCGATAAAGAAGCCGAGTTTGATACAGGTACGAAAATATTACTGCGAAATGCAAGTGTTCTACAGAATAGCGGTCGCGGACGATTGACGGCTCACATGGGAACTGTATGCTAATTTCGTCGTCGTATTTCGGCATAGCTCTTGTCAACGAGCTCGGACAGAATTCCGTACTTCCCTTTTGTGAAGATATATGTCATGGAGCGTAGTGAGATGCAAAAACACTAATATTTATGTACAAACGTGTAGAACGTTTTAAATTGTAAATTCAAGTCGCAAAATGAGCTATTGTTATGGCCGGACAGTTTTTAAACTCCTGGAATAAAAATTGTACTTCCATGCAATACGAAGCCAAATTTGGTTACGATTGGTTGTTAGGTTATGGTGATAAAAATTAAACAAACCCACTTCCGGGCTTTTATTAGTGTATATAAAAAAAGATTTATTACAATGGAATATTTTGTTCATGTCGCGAATAGAGCTCCAATTATTATTCTAGAATTTAAAATATATTACGAACTGGGAATTACACTAACCAAGTTAATATATAAGATGTCTTTCTTGATAGATAACGAATTAATTAACAGAACTGTAGACTAAATAAAATTAAAATTTCTTGTAATTAATAAACCGTTTTTCTAGCGAAAATCCTTCTCAGTAGTACCAATGTTTTATCTATTTCTGCCATTAAGCTGCTGCTTGACGTAAGTCAAGTAAAGTGTGTAAACACCGTTGTTTCAGCAATGCAGTGCGTGAGAGCGACCTAATTGTCTCATCATATGTAACGCGATTAAAAAATGTGATCTATAAATTGCACTATTTTTTATTCCATGCCTGTAGTATTGAAACTACGTGATAAGTACATGTTAAGCCAAAAATAATAGCGGCTCTAATGGCTACTTTAATGACTAGTAATAAATTAACTAACGTGGTCTGAATTTCGGTGCTCTATACAAGACACTAAGTTATACAATTATGCAATGGAAATCGTTGAATACCCATTCTAAATGTGAATGTACCCAAAAGGGATTTAATTTTTTAGGACATGTAACACCTAAAGTGACTTTTGTTATAATAGCATGGGAACTTAGAGCATAAATTAAGTAAACGTTACATATTAAATGAAAGACACCCATATAATAATGTATAAAAGCGTATATCAAATAGATACTTCATAAATAGTCGAATAAAAACGAAAAATTAAGAAACAATTTGATGTCAATACTTACTATTCCTTTTACTTTACTGAGTAGTGCTCCGTTAAAAACATTTTTCTACCACACAAATAAATTTCAAAAAGCGCTGATTTCAATAGCTTCTAACAATATCAGTTTACAATGACTTTATATTACATATTGAGAAGTTGCCTAACGGTAATTAAAACTAATAATAGGTTAACCAAACTGTAGTTAATGTTTACCAACTTACACGATTAAGTGCGAGTTCACGCGCCACTAACACTAATATGTTTTCATTGAGATTAATGAACTGTTACGGTTAGATTAAAGTATTTTGAACTAGGATTAATAATCTGTCCAAAAGCGGACGCCGAGGAGTCTACGCACAAAGCTGACATAGAAAAGGTATTAAATAGTGGCTTCAATAAACGGCCCAATAAGTTATGTAAAGTGCGGGTGCATCGCTTTACATTACAACCCCTACATGGGCCGTCGGGGTTGGGACGCATGCGCGTGCACCGTCGGCCGCGCACGGCATATGCGGAATATTAAAGGAGGAAAGAGAAAAAAATTAACTTGTGAAGCCATTTTCGTCTATCGGCCCCCTCGCCCGCCGTAGGGCTTCACCGATGCAGAGGCCAGAGAGAGTCGCGCTGTCGCGACGACTGAACGCCGCAGCCCGCAGTTCACGTACGCGGCCGCTCCACGTTCGCTCGCGACAACCGGTCCGGCCGGTCCTTCATTACAAGTGAGACCAATGTTAATTGTGCAGTGTTGTTCGTACTTTTGAAAAGCTTCAGCCTCTTGAACACCGTGCTACTCACGAACATTTAACAATCGGACCATTCAATGTGTAACTTTAAACTTTCTGTGTGGTGTTAGTTTTGTAAGTAATATTTTATTATTACAAGTGTATAAATATCAAAAAGTGACAGTATAATTGTGGTTTAAACGTTTGTTCAGTTTTTGTACGAAGTTTTTCAAGTAATTCAGTAAAGTTGAAACTTTTACTAATTACTCGACACACTGTGCGGTTGCAGAAACAATTGTTATTATATTTCCAAGGTATGTAATGTTGTGTAATTTCCGCTTTCCGTTCTAATATTAGTTATGATTATGTATTATTAATTATTTTATAGTTTTTTCTATTTTGGCAACCAATGTTTATTATTAGATGTATTGAACTCTACATTTTATGATTATGATGTTTTTTTTTATAAATGCTTGTTAATCAACCGTGTAATATATTCTGTAGATTAGAGTTTTACGATAACTTTACAAGCATGAATTTTTATATTATGTTTGTATTGAATGTTTCCACCTGTTCTCGACACCGGCTTTCTTGGAACTTCAAGCAGCTGTTGACGAATTCGTAGCAATCAACGCATATCGATATAAAATGTAAGATGAATGAACAATACGTCTTGTAAAGTCATATAAAGAGAAACTTTCATAACAACATTCAAAAAGTTTTAATGGTGCGCGGAGGATACAGTAAATCAAATCTTTTATTTATGAAGTAATAACTCTATGACAGAGTGCACTCTAAAATAGTCATGTACGTATAATAAAAATCCATACTACTCCCAATAAATTATCAGAAGACGTTCTTTTTATTGAAGTAACGAATGGTAAAATGAATAATGGTTCAAGTTTTGCCGATAAATCATGCTTTCCCTTGCAGTGAGGAGCAATCGACGTTAGGGTAGTATTTGGCGAGAGCTTCCCTTGCTCTTGAGTTTTGTCTGATGTACTTATCGCATGTCTGGAATCGATGGTGCACTTGAATAAATATTTTTTCTATGATATTATGCACTCGATATTAAATGAGGAGGGTTGTTTATGCCTTATGGCTTATCGACGAATATGAAATGAATTCAAAAAGAATAGAGATAACAAATAAATTATATCACTTTAGAGTAATAATGTGTTAACAACTTATTAGATAATTGAATAAGTATCAAGACATCCTTAATTAGCGTAGTTACTTGTTAATAAAAATGCTAAGCTAACTCCAAAGAGAATTTATGAAAAATGTGCAAGAAATCAAAATAGATGTCTGTGTTAACATTGCAGAGAAATTGTACTTTATTCTCTTTGCCAAATCCCTAGCGGATGATTCGAAAACACGGGTCGGTGAAACGTTAGAATTTCAGTTTCAGATAAATAGCCGAGAGCGAAGTGGTACACTAATGGCCGGAAGAAAAACGGATTGAAATCGGTATCTCGTCAAGAAAATAGAAGTGCTAAATAGACTAATAGCCGACGGGCCGTGAAATGACGTGTCGGACGAACCGATACCATTTGATGAACTATTGTTTAGGAATGTACTGATGGGTGGAGGCGGATTGGTTGCGCTCTTGGATTTTCTATAGACGTGGAGTGAATGTTGGAAAGTTATAAGGAAATTTCAAACGAAATTGATGTTGCTGTTGTTGAAGTGGTTCAGCAAAATAATGATTTAATGAGAAATCCACTATTTATTCCTTTTTCTCGATTTGAAATTTCGGCGGTTTTAATAATAAATGTAGTTAAGTTTTTTTATTCGCCTCAATGGGCTAGTAACTATTGGATTTAAATTCCAAACCGAAATATCACAAATGGGTTGCTTGGAAATGAAATTTATCGCATCTTATCATATCATGGTATGGAAACAAGCTTGGTCAGCCGTTAGTTCACTAATTGCACTTGTGCCTCCTCCTCGGGGATACAGACTTGAGCTTATGTTTAGTAGTAAGTTTAGTTATGGTTAGTAGTTTAGTAACGAATATATAAATTGCGATTATAGCACTGTCCAAGGTCTATTTTCAGACAATCGAATATTGCCATAAAATTATCGATGGTAATAAAAAGGTTCCCACGTTACAGGAAGCTGGTACTGTATTGCCACGCTTCGGTACTTTGCTCTTTCACTATTGTCCCTTTGTCCGTACTTAGCTCCGTCAACCCGTCAAAAGAGCTGTTCTTTATTCTATAGATTTAGTTTGCCGCACTTTAATTTGTATTACATCATTCGTTTCAACCCTTTTTTGTCGATTGTTTCGATAGCTGTTTTTGTCTGTAGGATTACAACTAAATATTTGAAAATCAAAGACAAATTCGCAGCGTCCTCAAATATTGTTTTATCAAACCTGTATTATTTTGTCCTATTGTGAACGGGTCTTTTCTTCTAATGAGGGCAGTTAGACCTTTGCCCAAAGCTGGCTTACTAGAAAACAATTATTATAATTATGGTTAGAAAGTTCATCGTGTTCAAAATTCGTGTGAGACAGGAGACAGCGGCACATAATGTCAGCGAAATGTCTGCTTTGTATGTAATTGTATACTTACGTTTTGAGGTATGCGACCACGACAGGACACCGCGACGCGCGACCATTTTCATATAATTTCATAAAAAACGGCCTTGTCGCTATCGCGTAATTTACGTCACGGATCACGTTCTCCCTGTCTTCGTCATGTACATTAAACGATACTTTAAGATGATCTTAGTTATGCACCCATATCTTCAACATATTGAAAGTCATATTCATATTCATACTATGAAATGACCAGTACGCAAATAATAGGAACAATAAATATCTACTATAAATATGGTGAAACTATATATATATATCCTTAATAGTCTCGTATTATTTTTTCAAGTACAAAAACCATAAATTACATCAATACACTTAATTATAGATAGCTACGTATATTAATGTCTGCGTATTGCTTCGATACTTATAAAGACATAATTGCTAGTGTTCATCAGTAACAGCAAACATGGCGAATTTACATTCTTGCTCCGTTTCTACAGCACGCATACTACCAGGACCACCCGCGTAGATGAACTTTTAATCGAATACATGCTTTATTACGTTGATATAGAATACAAAATCAAAGATCTCTTTCCTACAGAACCTATTAGTTGCAATAAGCCTAGCCGTTCCGCGACCAATCCATACGAGTTTTATACGAGTATGATAGAAAAACTTTAAATATAGGTTGTACGGTCTGTGTACAGAAATCAATACTGAATTATTCAAATCTTATTTCATGGAAACCTTTATGGTATGTAAATTACAACACAATTGCGATGAGTGTGCTGTAATCCGTTGAGTAATTTTATTTTTTGACACTGTATTTCGTCATTGTAATGACGTGATCTAATGAAAAGATCTATATTTACCAAATTAATTTGAGACTAGTTATAGTCTATTGCACATTTTTTTACATTATCGATCCAAATTTAGCAGAAAAATTGATGTACCTACATAAATAAACTAAAAAATATACGCACGGAAGTTAGAACCTCGTGTTTAAAGTCGGTTTTTATATAAATGACTAACACAGAAAAAACCTTTTCCACGGTAAATAAAATGTGCGAGCCAGATTTTTTTAATCTACGCCCGACATCTCGAATAATACAGCTGCAACATTCGAATCTCATTAGCAAGTGAAACAAGAGAAAAACTCAAAGCAATAAATTTTAGCAAGGCTCAAGACGAAACGTTTACGGTTCCTTTTAATTTGGTTGCTATTGTTGGGGCGTCCTGCTGAGCGCCACCCGTTGGATTTCGTGCTAGACTTCCAACTGTTTCAAACATTACTTATTTCTTATTAGTTTGATTATGTAAAACACAATAAATTACAATTAAAGGTATCTAAGCGCATTTCCTATTCGTAATAAACACCCAAGTGTCACCAGCTATCCTAAAAAATGATACATGTAGGTATCAAATATCGAATATCCGTGTCTTTATCTACAATATTTATATGATTTTTTATTTATTGTAGTAAGCTCGGATACTGTGTTTGTAAATGATAAACATATGAGGATATAAAAACACATATGACAGGTGTCTGAAAACTTTGAGAGCGGCAAAATGTATCATAAATCAAAGTGGATTTTATGGCAGACTGATGTTACCAATAGCTACCTATACACGTTGAAGAAACTGTGTTTATTTTAAATGATTGAAGTAATTCCAAGGGTTCCGCCGCGCCGCCGAGCCCTTCGCAGGCGGCTGAGAGATAGATGACGTTGCATTTTGTTATCCGCACCGTATGTGAGTGCCGGCTCTACTCCGATAAAATTAATAGTAGGCTGGCTATCGATTGCAGCGATAAACTTGTTTGAGTGTAGAAAGATACTATGTATCGGTACATCAATCATCTGACAGTAATTGAAAACACGCAGCTGTCTTTAGTTTAAAACAATCAGTATCTTTCAGAAAATGATGACCGTATTAAACAACATTCAGGAGGTATGAAACTAGTGTTATTTGACAATTTATGACTGAACGCGACACGTGTTTTGCGAAGATTCGGCACCAACTGCGTCCCAGCTGTAGAAGGCAGAACGTGCCGTTTCGGGTTCCCATTAAAATTCCCACACATAAAATTCAATGATAAAAAAGGTCTACCCTCGATGGCCCCTTTTCTACTCACAACAAACAAGCAGGTAAGCGAATCTTTACGATATTTACGAAATGAAATATGAGCAATCCGCTGTGGGATTTTACATCTTGTTACTGCTGAGTTAAGAGTCAGGCTGTAAGAATAGATAACACCAAATTTTACATACTTTTTAGTGAACAAAACCTGTGTTTTTCTGAACTCGCCTAAATATAGGGGCGTCGCATCGCGGAGAAAACTTGCACTTTGTGTTGAGACGTTTCGGCGTACGTGTGCAAAACTTTTCTTTGGCAACCCCTTTATTTGCTGCTTCTGGCTTATATGTCTAGCTTTTCAAACATCTAGAATTCAATGTTTGAACAGTACGTAATAAAAATGTATGAGTTTATACGTATATATGTGTACTCATGCATCCGCTCCTAAAAATGCAGCCGCTCGGCGTGTTGTTTGTTCACCAACGAATGCTTAAGTTATCAATACCAATAACAACGTTTGTCGGATATTTAACTATTCATGGGCATACATTTACGGCTATAGCGTCACATCGACTAAATTACGAAATTCATAAATCGATTCTGATCGATTATCTGCCCCTTCCTAACGTTCGTGACTGGGTTACGATTATCGATTGAAAAGGTTTCAATTCGGCTGTGACAGGATGATGGTTATAATGCATTCCAGTGTGACACCGCTCGCTTTCTTTAATCAAATGCCTTACGAAGGAATCTCCGAAGAAAACGAGTGTATAAAATCGGTGGTTCAATGTCAAAGACCTCATAGTGTAATTGCCAAATCATTTTTTGTCTGTAAGATTGTTAATATTTAATAGTCTTGCTTAACATCTTTATAAATGTCATAGATATAAATATATTGGTATTTCACATTAAGAATATTATTAATTTAACGTGTTTCATAATCTACAAGCATATGCTTGAATAGATAAACAATGACATTAGAGTACGAAATTAGCATGCTATCAATAAACATAGTGAAGCGCATGTCAAATTGTTCCTTTCTAAATTAGCTATTTAGTGCGTTACCAAGCGGACACAATTTAAACACACATTATAAATTACAAAGCCGCAGTAAAGAATTTTGTTAGATTGCGTGCTTCATTACAAACAACAAGAGCATGTATATGAAAACAATAGTAACAGTAAGAGGCATAGTTTAGATTTGCGTGTTACACTATTAAACGTAGGCAAGCTATGAAACGTGTTCTAATCAAAAAGTTTGCTTGCGATTTTAATGCAACATTAGTATGGATTTTAATTATTTATGACAACTAAATGATTGAAAATATATTTTTTTTGAATAAAGAAATATATCATTGTATGTACTATTTTTTTCTTTCAGCAATATTTATTTCAAAGCAAGTTTTTCTCTAGGAAGGTTATATAGTTATGGATAAACGAGTCCAGCGGTGTGCGGACAATCAAAACAATAATGTTATGATAGGAGGCCGCCGTGACCCATCCGTGTTTATTTTAAACATTCACCGGCCGCAGTAAGATTATATTCCTTGTAACATACCCGAGGGCTGTGTGCTTTGCGCCGATACCACTGTTTAACAATCCCGTATTTTACTTACACAAATTACTTTCAACATATCCCGTAAATACCAAATCATTTCATAATATTGAAATGACGTAACGATTGCTTTTTAAGTGATAGAGTCACGTTGTAGACAGCATAAATGTCCCTATTCTAGAGAACTGACTCAGTGAAGTAGCAGCTTGCTGTTACTTTTCGTATGGCGAGTGAAATATCCAGAGATCCTATAATTCCTTCCCTTTCTCAATCCCACAATAATTATCCTTTCCCTTTAGGTCGTCAAGCGTAGATGATTCTTTTGTTATTGGGACGCTCACGGGCGGTGACACCTATCAGGTTATTCATTGCTCGTTTACTGACTTATCTATATAAAAATCAATCTCATGCACTGATCTAAAAGTTTAATAGTGTATTCATAATACGACAGCCACCATTTCGCAACAATAGCATAATTAATCGTTCTGTCATTAAATATTGATGTAAACATCTTAATGATATATGTAGTACATTGTAACTAATCGTCTTGTTAACCCGATCGTCAAATAACGGGTTTTAAATTATATTAAAGTGATTCCAAATACGGTCTTGTGGGCAAACAGTCCGGTAATTTATATTTAAAATGAGATAACATTCACATTGGAATTTTATGTTGAACAGTAAAATGGAAGTAAAAAACCTTTATGGTGTTACGTAAATAATTATTTTTCTATTTACAAACATCGTTAGTTTCAATCTGGCGGGATATTTTATTACTATCTTGACAAACATCAGCGATTTGAAGTCAATCAAGTCGTAAACTGTACGTGTTAATAGCGTAATCACATTGATTCGAAGTAATAACACAGAAAGCAACTTTATGAAAGTAGTCTCATTTGAATGTAATCAAGTCGGGACCCAATTACGGAACAAAGGTGTGACTTCACGTACTGTTTATGTGGAGACACCTATTTAATTCTGAATTTCGTGCAGTACACTTCCGACGTGCGCTCGGGTCGAACTTTACTGCCTATAAACTCTTTATTGCCCATTGTCGACGATTATTACTTAACCCTCATGACTTATGAAGTAATAAATTCGATGTCTTCATGCCGATCGTTCTTACGATTTCACTCACACGGGTACTCCGAGAAAATAAAGCGCATCATGATGTAATAAAATAAGAAATGTATCTTATATCTGACTATAAACTATCACTAAGATAATGTAAGTCCTTGTTAGGTGCAAAGAATAAATGAATCAAATAAGAGAATTAAGAACGCGGCGGTAGTGTGCGTGAATCGATAGATTAGATGGAAATAAGCTTAAAATATCCCCGTATGGTCTGGCTGTAAATAACTTGTTTGTAATTGTGGAGTAGCGATTGTGCGCCGGTTTATGGAGGGCGGCGTCGTTTGATAGCAATCAGACTTGTGCCAGGGTCTGCTCCCTTCCCCAGCTTTCGCGTACTTATAGTTCGCGTGTCATACCGATTTTGGTCATTGATTTAGCCAAGCACCGCTGATAGGCATAATTTGTTTTGAAATAAATGTATCAAATTTGAATACAATAATAAATAAAACATTATTAGCAGAATACTCATGAATAAGGTTAGAATAACATTGCATTATTGCACAATGGAATAACAACAGCAGAATATAGCGCGTCTTAGAAGGGCCATTGGCTTTATTGAAAGCCGTAGTTGCTTTATACTGTCCCCGCTTTCTGAGGCATAAAGTTATTTTCACAACAAAGCGCGCGGGGCCTCTGAGCTCCTTATATTGGGCCTCGCTAGAGCCGACCCATTGTAATCTTAATGCCGTATTATATTAATGCGATAAACATCTCGGAGATAAGATCGTGCTCATTTTTTTGTGAATTATTTGAGTTTCATATTGGCACGGATACTGTCTCAACAGACAGCGAACGTTTCTCTGGTTACGGCGCATTATCTTTTGAATCGATCGGAGGGGAAGTATCCAATTCTATTAATGAAATCTTTTGAAATTCCACGCTCTATTATTTTGGTTTCCTTTGGAATTCACTTTCGACCGCAAAATATTGTGTTAAGTAGCTAAGGTTTTTTACGTTCTTCTTCGCAGTTAGCTTTGTTCGCAATGAGATCTGTTGATGGTGAGAGGTTATAGTTGTAAATTTCAAAATTTTGATTTAACATGCAAAAACTAACACGTATATGCTAGAAGGGACAAGCAGAAGTGCAACTAGTGCGTTTCGCCGAGCTGATATTCGTATACTCTATTGGCACCAATGCAAATATATTCTAAATGTACGTGACGTAATCACATTTAAGGACCGAGTTATAAGACGTCTTTTGATCGTAATTAAAACAATCAACTACTATGAAAAGGTAAAAATCGACTTTTTATACCGAATCATGGTGGGTTTACTGTTATTCGTTCAAGAGTTTCCACTTTTTCTGCAACCTACTACTATTAGAGTAAACCGTAATGAATAGAAGAAACATCAAAATCGGTCGACTATTGGCTGATATATGCACGAATATACACAAAACAAATATTTTCGATTAATTAATAATCTCCTCCATTGTAAAGTTGGTTAAAAATGAAGAGGATCTTAAACCAAGATTTTTAAAGTAAATATTTTGACAGAACTTTGGTGAAACCATAAGACACCAAAATGAAGAATATCAATACGTTCATATCAAAATAATCGTGACCAATCGAATTTTTACGTCGGATGACAAAGCATGAGAGTCCAAATTTACTGAGCATATTAGTCGAAAGCGAGAGACCACGTCAAGGCACGCATAATAGAACCTTGTGCCTTCTCTGAATAATTGCCGTATTTAACTCGAGAGATTTAGTGGCCCGGCTCGCATCACAATGGTATTTTTAGTTCTTTGACTAAAACTATTGTTACTCTTGCAGCTTATAATATCAGTGTCGATTCGTGGTTTTATGTTCGCACGTGATTGTAACGAAATGTGTTTTTGAAAATTAAATAAATGTGTTGCAGACAAACATTATTTCGCTACTTTATAATATTTTTTGGTCGTTGATCTAGAGTTCTAGATTAGTAGCATCGTAGACAGAAAAACGGTAGTTCCTGGGTTCAAATTAGATATCGGGCATCACAATTTGTTTAAGTTTTCGATTCGAAAAATTACACGTCTTGCGTAGTCCGGGATTTTAACCTGTGCCCGGTATGGCGATAGGCTCGCTCTCTATCATATCATGGGATGGAAATAAGCGGACCGCGGTTGCACTAGTCTACCTCTTCGGGGATATTGGTGTGAGCTTATAAATAAATAAAATTTATTATTAAAATAGGTTAATACACATGTATTGTTATTCATACACTACCTACGAATTGATTTACTTGACAATCTAAAAAGCCAAGCGTTGCAATTATATTAATTTTAGTCTAGCATTTTCAAGGACGTAATTTGCTTATTGAAATAAAATTTCGAAAGCTTTTCAGCCTTCGTGGTCACGAGGTAGACTGTCCACGTCGAACGTCGGGACCGAAATTAAAATAAAAAAACCGCGATAAAATCCATTTAAATTAGTTTTATTTCAATGAGTAACATTCGCGTAAACGTAAGAAATCATTAGGCAGTTTGCTTGTCAAGCACACCAGGCTTATTTCTAAACGATTAATTATAATTGCTTGTCAAATACGAGAAATTCACGTGCCTACAACCAATATTGACCGTGTATTGAGGCCCTTACGTCGCACCATGATCTGGTACAATGAACAATAAAATTGTGTTGGCTTGAGTAATCGTCACACCTTAGTTCTTTGAATTTATATCCCATTCCTTGTGTCATAATGGAATGTTTAGGGTCGAAAGAACATTTTTCACATTACGTGCTTGATCTAATTCTATATTACAATTCAAAGTCAAATCTATCCCCACTCATTCGTGTCCATTAGTGGGTAGACAGGGATACAGGGCTAGAATTATTATATTATTATTACGTATTACACTAAAGCCGATTAAAACCGATTGGTTTTTTTACGAAGTGTGAATTTCAATATTTTTTAATTAATTAATTTCTCAACAACTTAAACTCGTACGTTATGTGTTATTGGAAATATAAACACGCTGGAATTCACACATTATTCAAAAATACCAGTTTCTGAATGACAAGTTTTTGCGTTTAATAGGTTTAATGAACTGTGAGGTCTCGAAATAATAACCACGAAAATGACAATTTGTATCGACCTCTATTACTATCGTATTCGATATGGCGTAAATAAATTAGATAAGATTTCTTTATACCCACGAATTGATTTGAATCTTATTATCGTTAAATACATATTTATTATAGCTAAAACAATCTTGGACACTCGTTTAAAAAGGTTTGTTTTTATTGTATTTATCGAGATGTTTCAATATATTCGATATAATTTTTCAATACGACTTACGACCAATTCAATAAATAACTCAATCCGCAAGTGTTTGATTGATCGATCGATGATTTCGGAATTGATCCCGAAAATAAACCAATCATATTTTGTACTTGGTACGGCGGTATAAATTATGCGCTTCGGCAATGTTCAGTTTTTATGAATTAGTATGAATATGTAAAGAATGCCTGGCCATCGGGGTTCCGTCAGTCTCTCAAAATAACTGAAAATGGATGGCAGTGGGAAAACTTCGTGCTGCCACAAACGCCGGGGTCCGGGCGCGGGCGTCCCGATTGTGTGGGTTCTACCAAGCTCTAAACAAGGGCCACATAAATAGAGCGCTGGGGCAGTACCAGCAATAAACCAGGTATTCCAGGATCTCCCGGAACTGATTCATTTGCAATGATGGCAAATGGACTGCAAATACGGTCACCAAGTTACTCAAGAGATAAGTAAATATGTAATGTTGTAACAAGTCTATATTTAATCATAATATTACTGAAAACACGATTATAAAATTTTTATGGGAGTACTTTATGTCATTTTTAGGGCGGAATTAAGTCTTTATTTTTAAATACTTGCTTATTTGTGGATCTATCGGCAATTACAAATGTATTTTTAACATATATATTATGTGAGATTTTATTTGTCATAAATGTAATAGAACAAATTCAACATGGCCTAAGTTTTGTACGGTACATTCTTGGGTAAATAAGAACAAATGATTCACACTTTCTGTATTCTATCTGTATTCAATAAAACTTTTCGTAGCTCTGCACAACTTGGAGGTCGGGCTTGCAAAATACCTATAATAAACGTGGCAAGTTGTCGGAGCGAAGGTCGGGGCTGAATGTAACTTTTGCCTTTGACATGCTCCCGTTACTAGATGTTATTCTGGGTTTTTCTCCGAAGAAATAGCTTTAATAATCTACATATTTTATACTTACACTAATGATACAGTCACGTACAGGTGCTCAGGATCTCACTCGTTTGATTTTACGCAAAACTTTTCAAATATTCTCTTTTTAAAGCTCGATTATTAAGACCCATGATGATTTCACGAAACTCAAAGTAAAGTACTAAAATGAGAATCGTGCGAAAGTATATTTGAATTTTGATAAGAACATCTTTTTTTTACTTTTTTATACTTTTACTCGTAGAATCCTATTTGACGATGTCCTTTTCAGTACATTTGCATTGTCTGCTTTAAAAATAACTGGCTATTTTCCAAGACTATATCTTGACTCATTCAATGGCTTAACAAAAGTTCATTTGGAGTAAACTTTGTATCTTAGCTCGTTAATGAATTCAAAACTAACTATGCACTTTATATACAGTACTAATACAAATAGAAATAAAATTCAAACTTAGAAACAACCCTCAGCAAATTGTTTCCAGCGGTAACCCGTGAATAATAAAAGAGTAGGAAAAATACGAGCATCTTTTTACACTTCTAGTTCAGATAATAAGCGCGAAGCCGAAGACAGACTATCCACTCCACCAAAGCACGTAACGTAAACTTAAGGGGTACTTTATACCCCTTGACAATAATACAAATGCAACGTGGTTATTCGTGTTTTATTAAATCATGGCCTGGAGTGGACCCCTACTAAAGGCGTGAAGCCACAATATACTGAGGTTACAGAGTGAATAAATTATGAGAGAAACGAGCCACGTCAAGCTCTATTCCACTAGTCAACACTTCACAGACCTTACTTGTATGAAATACCTTTTCTTCTGTCGGACTACCGTGGAGGGTTAATGAATGCGATTTATGATTAATTATGCATCAGGAGTGTCTCGTTGTTTGTAGGATGCGTGATATATGTGCGCTCTTAGCTAAGTAGTATACGTTATTGATCCGCTTTTATTTAGCACCAAAATCGGACCGATTAAATGGCCCCTGTTCGAACGCAGTATTTTATTTCGTATTAACGTTTGTAAATACAGATAAAATTTAACTTAAATTTAAATTTAAACACTTTTGATCACAGTGACAAATGACAGACGCGGACGCACTACACGTACTTCTGTCAAGAGCGTACTAGCCGCACCTTTGCACATTAATTTCTCTTAATATTGGTTTGCATGTTTTTATTTATTAATTTATTTTTATTTTACATACTTCATTTATAATAGATGTACAGCAGCGATAGCTCAGCGGAGAGTGGTACGGACTGTCGCGACGAAAGACGTAGGCCGAAACCAGCCCCAAGAGTATACACCTCTGACTTCTAATTTACGCGTGTCATATATTTAATTATAGCTTGCTTTAACGGTGAAGGACTCGTGAGGAAACCTGATACCTGAGATATTCTATATATTAGTAAATATGCGAAGTCTACCACCCCGCATTACGCCAGCGTGATGGACTAACGCCTAACCGCTTTCACTTAGTAGAGGAGGCCCGTACCCCGCAGTTGGAAGTGTATAACAAAGGGCTATTACTATTATTATTATAATGTATGACGATATGTACAGACGGATTTAACGCCTAACGCATTCTCTACCAGTCAACCACTGGGTGGTGCAGAAAATAAACAAAGCAGGTGTAGGCAAGAAGAGAATGACAAGAGAAATAATGAACATGATTAATATATTTACATAGTAAACGTATTTGTCATTGGTGGGCAAGATGAGATCTAAAGCGAAAAAAGCATTTCTGTTGTAATAGTGTTGATGTTGTGAGAACGACATCTGAATTTTAATTCGGTCGGCTGCGGAAGACAATGTGATTAGGAATAAGGCCACGGGCTAAGATAGTTGTAACAGGGTACTAAAATAAAACTAACTTATTTTTATACTTAGTATTTATTGTGACACTCAGACCAGTTTCACACTATTCTATTAAAATTTTAATCACCAGAGAACGCATTATACAGACAAATTACGAAGTATGAATTTGACAATATTAATTGAAAAGGTGATGATTTCGTATTTCGCTTTCTTCTATGTTATTTGTCAATTATCATTTACTTGGAGATTATGAAACAGGGTCTATATAATATATAGTTTTTATATACTCTAATGTGAGCTAGAAGTTCGCGTAATAACAGACCTGCATCAATTACCTCTCCTGAGTTTTTATGTAAAGCAGGATCAAATTAATATTATTCAAATATAGACTCGTAACAAAAACTCTACGTAATTGATAATATAGGGAAGAAAACTATTTTCGAGCAATCTTAAAATGGATATTCTGTAGTCTTAAATGTACATATAAAACCGTAATATCACTAGAGTATAGTCAGAAATGAAATCAAGGGTGAAAGGTAATAAAATACAAAAATATGCTTTATGCTTCACTTGTGGCCGGAAACATAGTCGTAACGGCAATGCTAAACTCTAGTCGGGTTGATGGATTTATAAAGAGGGGTGTTCTGCGACACGACAATTAACTTACCTACAAACGCAACGCACCGACCCAACGCGTTATATTTTTATTATTATTTACCACTAGAACTCACATCTGGCACAGGCATTTAAACGTACTATATATAAATATGTAATACAATATTTTATTTAACTTCACCTCTTAGTATGTATGCTTAAAACTTGTAACTAAATTTTAAACCCACTACTGATTAAGGCGATATTTCCTCCATATTTTGGGTGCTAGTAACAATACAATCTAGTATATTCAGAGAGTGATTTACGCAAATATTACACATTGAAATAAATCTAATTTATACGGATTATATCGCTATTTATTTTTACTTTTGGTCTTGATGTTACGAAAGCTTCTCAGTCTTTGTGGTTACGGGACGGATAAAATCTGATAAAATTCGTATAAATTAGTTTTATTTCAGTATATTTATTCATAATTGGCAATGCTCTGTGGTAGCGTTTATGCATTTTTTTGTAAATATACTCAACAATATTTCGACTACATATTATAATAACCTTCAAAAATAAATATTGCTTATTTTTACACAGCTAAAATGTTGCTTCAATATGATAACAATATAACCCCAAAATGGTCGGTTGAAACTATCCAAAAATAAATCTATACTAATAATAAAGCTGTAGAGTTTGATTGTTTGTTTGTTTGTTTGTTTGAACGCGCTAATCTCAGGAACTACTGGTTCGAATTGAAAAATTATTTTTGTGTTGGATAGTCCATTTATCGAGGAAGGCTTTAGGATATATAACATTACGCTGCGACAATTAGAAGCGAAGCATCAGTGAAAAATGTTGCAAAAACGGGGAAAATTATTCATATTTGAAGGCTTCCGTTGCTAAGCTACCCAAATAATATTATTTGAAGGCTTCCGTTGCTAAGCTACCCAAATCTATACTAATATTATAAAGTTGTAGAGTTTGATTGTTTGTTTGATCACGTGGGCGGAGCCGCGAGCAAAAGCTAGTGAATTATACAATGAAACGGCGTTCTGTGCACAAAGTTTCCAAAATGCATACTAACAAAGCCGGTATTTCGCGGTAAACATTTTCATTCATAAGATGAAAACTCAGCCAGCAGTTTAAGCCAGATAAATATAGAGCAATAGTAAAAGCAGACTGCAGAATGAATAATTTCAATTTACATAAGTTTAAATAATCCATTTGAATTATTTATTCAGCGATGTAGCCGAAATAAATTGTTTATCCGATTTAAGTTTTGATATTTCATATTGTAAATACAAATTAAATGCAGGTTAAATGTTTATAAGTTTACATATTTTATTGAATCCATTAAAATATGATCATACAACATTTTGTATTTATTTTGGATATGAATTCATATACAAATAATAATATTTTAAATCCAGTTAAGTACAAGTTATACAATCAATTTACAATATTAATATTTAAATCCGTCCGAATCCGTAATCCTGCCGTTGTCTCACTCGCAGTGGGTTAGGTGCAAAGTAGATGAAAGAGTTGGCTTGTAGTTTTTTACTACCAGCGCCAGTCTGCCGTCAACCCCTCTGGGGAGAAATACCCACACCTAAAACAAACATATGTGGATCACACAAACATTTTCGTCTCGGTGCGGGAATCGAGCCCACGGCCTGTCGTTTCACAGTCAGCCACTGAGCCACAGGCTCTGTGGCTCTGTGGCTCAGTGGCTATTGTATTCAAATAATAGTTTATAACTATTATTACAGAGAACAAAAGCGTGACTAGTGCAAGACACCGATTTTTGCGTCCCGTTATATGATAAAGAGAAGTCGCATACTGAGTATCGTCGCAATTCATCGATGTCATTTCGTGATTTCAACTATATATTTATTGCACAAAGCTAAGTTGGATAGAATTTGAGTCAACGCGCTAAAAGTGAAACAAAAAAGAACTTAATTATACATGACACGAAAAAGACAGATGGACCGTTCGCAAAAGACAGATACAACATTTTGCTGGGTTTTGTGAGTGGCACGTCTGGATTGTCTAGTCGCGTGCGGAGCGGAGATCCATTAATGTAGTCAGCCGTGTGCTGCCGCCAACAAACAAATTACTGATGCAAACACGTAGCAACACGCGAGCCTTGAAAGCCTTTTGCTTGCTTTGTCAATTTTGTTCGTCGCTCCCTTGGAGTATCGCCCCGGAGTTACCCGCCCGCGTAATTTGATAAGTGTTATTGTTATTGACAATGCCAACAAACTTAATTGTTTATGGTTTACTCACGCTATATAAACGTAAGATTATGTATTTGCGCCTGTTTTTTTTTAAGTCTACACTGAACCTGATGGTAAGACAAGTATAGCAAGGTCTGGGTTGGTACCACCGCTTTGTCTATTTCTACTATCAAGCAACAATGTGTAAGCACTGTTGTGTTTCGGTTTGAAGGACATTGAAGTCAGTGAAATTACTGGGCATTATGTGACTTAACATCTTATGCCTCGGGGTGACGAGCGCAGTTTAGTGCCATGCAATGCTTTGTAATTCAAAGTTCTGTTGGTTTGCTTCTGTTTATGGGCAGGCGTGGCGCTTACCATCAGGCGAGCGCCTTGCTTGTCTGGTCATTTAATCAAATAAAAAAAGACGTTTAGTTAAGCAACCCTTGCGCCTTAGTTCGGTTATTCTACGGATGGGTGACCGCTTAATAGTATTTTAACAGAGCGCCTCCGTGCTTTGGAGGGCACGTAAAAAGTCGCTCCCGGCTGATATTAACTGACGGTAGTTGTTAAGCCAAATCGAACGTCTTTGGGCGGCTTTAAAACTTTAACACTAACTTGGCCACTAACAATTCTTCATACAGACTTCATACAGATTATTAATTTGACAGCCTCCGTGGCACAGCGGGCGAGTAACCGGCTGTGAAGCGAGAGAGCGCGTGTTCGATCCCCGCACCGAGACAAATGTTTATGTGATCCACATTTATTTGTTTCGGGGTTTGGGTGTTGTGAGACCGAAAGTCTCTTGTAGTTCCTGATTCCCACGACACAAGACTCGTATCTTACTGTGGGGTCAGGACTATGTATGTGACTGTTGGGTTTATTTATTATTATTAATACTAATCTTCTATGTATACGTTTGCGCTATAAAATCTAGAATATAGTTTTGAAATTCTTAATTGTTATGCAAGTTGTACTGTTAATATAATTAACATAACGAACTTCTACAAGTAATTAATTCTCGCACTTCGCACTTGAAACTTTCTTTTTTTACCATAGGCCGGCAAATGAGCAAGTGGGTCACCTGATGGTAAGTGATCTCCATCACCCATGTACGCCCACCACCAGAAGAATGATGGGCGCGTTGCCGACCTTAAAGGAAAGGGATAATTAGGGATTGGGAAGGGGAGGGGATTTCGGCTTCCGGATATCTCACTCACCGTACGAAACGCAGCAGCAAGCCGCTACTTTACGTCGGTTTTCTGTGAGACAGTGGTAACGACCCGGTCGAGCCAGCCCATTCATGCTGTAGACAAAACTGTCTACAGCGTGGCTCTACCACTCAAAATACAATAAAGACAATGGCAATTATAAACGTCAGTACACAATCCTTATCGAGTGTAACCTGCGCAACAAACTTCGAACAAGAGCTCCTTGCATACTGCAACCGAGTTCCCTTCCCACACCCCTCCCTCACGCGGGTGTTACATAACTCCAAGGGTGTCGGGGGTTGAGTAACACGGTTTCACTAATTTCGCAGTCTCATGGGTCCCGAGTCGCATTTAGTCGTCTGTTACCAAAGTCCTCACTGACCGGATTAGTCGTTTGTGCAAATAGTAAAGGAATTAAAATATTAAATACAAATTGTAACAGGGGTGACGTAATAAGCCATGTCAACTTGAAAGACGATTGTGATACTGAATTTTTTATGAATTCATGATATGATGCCATTTTTACAGCACACTTTGGGAGTGTTCCATTGTACAATCCGACGCTTAGGTTATAGTTATTGTAAGGAGTAATGGGTCACGTCATTAAAAGACATATATTTTGGTTTCAGTCTTTTTTTATAATATGGAGACGAACAAGTGAGTCACCTAGTATTAAGTGACCTCCACGGCTCATGTACGCCCACAATTTCAGAAGAATCGTGGGCGCGTTGCCGACCTTAAAGGAAAGAAATAACTTGAAATCTGGTTATATTTAGACTTTCCATGCACTAACGATACCTCTCCTACAAAACTAAAATAGCCATACTACGAACATATAGCCTGAGTGTAACTGTCAATTAACTAGCACGAGGAAGGCGAAACGCTCGTTTCCACTGCCAATGACAGGTTTGTTATGCTGCTTTTAGTTTCTACTAACTGTTGCCCGCGACTTCGTCCGCGAGGTTATTGTTCAGTTCTCAGAGTATACTTTTTAAGTTTAATTTTCGTGAGATTCTATTTTTTCTAAGACTATTTTTTTTAAATAAAAGTAGCCTAAGTTACTCCTTGTTACATCAGCTATCTGCCAGTGAAAGTCCCGTCAAAATCTGTCCAGCCATTTCAGAGATTAGCCGGAACAAACAGACAGACAGACAGACAAAAATTGAAAAAAATGTTGTTTTGGTATATGTACCGTGCATACATCCAAATGCACTTAGTAAAAAGCGGTTATTTTAAGATTACAAAAAGACACTCCAATTTTATTTAATTGTATAGATAACCGATGGGGCAGAAAGGTTCTGGAATGGAGGCCACGTACTGGCAAGCGCAGCGTTGGACGTCCACGTACAAGGTGGACAGACGAGCTGATAAAGATCGCAGGAAGTCGCTGGATGCAGGCCGCTTCCAACAGGTCGGTCTGGAAATCTTTGGGGGAGGCCTATGTTCAGCAGTGGAAGTCTTGTGGCTGATGATGATGATTATTATGTATAGATACAGGATATTTTATAGAATATAAAATGTTGAGTAAGTATAATTAAGTACTCTTATTATTAAAGCCTATTTACACGGATATAGTTTCTCTTACGATATAGTCGAGGGTATAAAAGAAAACCTTGTTTACGAGGTCGTACTGTAAGATTCTTACTGTCAAATTATATAACGCGGCCTTAGAAATGCGAACATTTATTTCTATTCTCGTCTCTGTCGATAAACTCTTTTCGCACAATTGGGGCTTTACGTAAAGTGTATAAGGAGTTACAAAATAAATAAATAATATACAACAAAAAACTATACCTACCTCGGTGACGCAGTTGTATTGCCTACGGCTGTTGTGATAAGGTCTCGGGTTTGATTCCCGGGTCGGGTAACATTAATATTGGACTTTTCTATCACGAAATACCCAGTATCAGCTCGGACTCTGGAATTTGTGCCCAGATAAGATAAGCTCGCCCCCTATCCCATCATAGTTCGGACATTGGCTTGTCGAAATGTGAATATACAAGTTACATCTTTGCCTACCCCTTCGGGCATTACAGGTGTGACTGCGTATGTGTGTAAAAAGCCATATCGTTGCAAGTATAACTCTTGCAAGTAGTAGAGCCACGCTGTGAACAGTTTTGTCTACAGCATGAATGGGCCGGCTCGACCGGGTCGTTACCACTGTCTCACAGAATACCGACGTAAAATAGCGGCTCGCTGCTGCGTTTCGGACGGTGAGTGAGATATCTGGAGGCCCAAATTCCCCTCCCCTTCCCAATCCCTAATTATCCCTTTCCTTTAAGATCGGCAACGTGCCTATGATACTTCTAGTATTGTGGGCGTACATGGGCGGTGGAGATCACTTACCATCAGGTGACCCACTTGCTTGTTTGTCGGTTTATGCTATAAAAAAAAAATAGGTAACAAAAACCGGCTCTTAAAAGATTCATATCGCGCGAGTTATTCCCCTCAATGAATCACTTTGATAGTTCGTAGATCTAGTTATAATTTTATTGCAGTGGCGACTCGCCGCCCCGCCATTTATTTGTGCGCCAGTTAATTTGTTTAAATTAAAATTAACCACTTTCATACTATCACGCAATGGTTAAAGTGAAAAAACTTGTTTTTTAGAACTGTATCAAAGATCTAGTTTTTATCGTCCCACGTTAATAGTGAGACATTTTTAGAAATGATTTATGATTAATTATGGTTTTGCAACGGCCGGGTTCTTAATTAAATCAAAGCATAAATTATACATAAAACTAATTTGTTAAATGTTAGAAAAACAACTTATGTAATGTACTATAGCGGTTGCGATCGACCGTAATTAATATACTGGCGTGATATATGTAATTTGTAAAAGTGTACGAAACTAGGGTATATCGTAAATTCTTTTTGCTGTACTGTTGTAGTGTACAATATTTTTGATGTACAATAATGTATTAATAAATAATATAATCGCAAGTAGTAAATTCGTTAGTTACAATTAAGTTGACGAAAGGCATTGCCATTAAACGTAATTAATACTTTAGGTCCCAGGTAACACATTAATTCACACACACTCACGCCTATAATCCCCGAAGGGGTAGGCAAAGATGTTACCACACCAACATTTCACTTATTTCCATTCCATGTGATAGGGAGCGAGCCTATCGCCATACCCGTCACAATTTCAGACTCCACGCTGATACGAAGCATCTCATGATAGAAAAACCCGATATCACTTGCCGCCGACCCAGGGATCGAACACCTCAGTACAGCAGTCGTACGTATGCAAAACAACTGTGCCACCGAGGCGATAAAAATACCTATCAAGTTGATTCATTGTGCAGTAACATTTATGGAGTGTCTATCTAACCCTACTATAGTAGATATAA
This sequence comes from Amorpha juglandis, assembly GCA_949126905.1. NCBI lineage: Eukaryota > Metazoa > Arthropoda > Insecta > Lepidoptera > Sphingidae > Amorpha > Amorpha juglandis. Next base: position 8,521,081 of record OX421379.1, on the reverse strand, counting down.
CGCATGCATGTTTACTATTCTTGGAAGAACACCAATAACAAACCCAACCGCATGCCGTGCCAACAGCCTGCGAGTGTAAACGATGACTCGTCACATGACGAATGTTACCGCAAATATTTGTTATGCCGATCGACCACGACATGGCAAATGTCCTCAACTATCGTACCATGGAACGATAAACCATACAGAAACGTACGTGGATTATAAGTATGTCAAGTAGGCATGTCGAAACTACGAAAAATCGATTTATATCGTATCGATAGTTTTAAAAAGTATCAATATCGATTTTGATATATCGAGAAAAATCGCTATATCGACTTGGTATTTGGATGGCCTTTTTTGAGATATTATAAACAATTTGATCCACATTTCATCCTATTTAAATAAAATATCGATTTAGATATGAATACGATACTAAAAAAAAATGATAAATAGAAGCAAAATTGTATGCCATGTATCGGTATTATTTCGACATCCCTAATGTCAATTAATTTTCAAGGTATTCTATTTTTTACATACATACGCACTCAGGAAGGCGTAGGTAGAGGTGTAACCAGTACACCCACATTTTGCCGAACTTATTTATCTAAAATTCAACGTGATTACGAATGATTAATACAATACTACAGTACTTACGATAATAAACCTTTTTAATATAATAAACACAAACCAATGAATATACTAAGAAAAAGCCACAAATGTACGTGTTCTGCAATACTGTAAAGTTACCTATTGTTTTACCAAGAGCACCAGAACACGTTTATACGACCAAAGATCGTGGCGACCTCTCTGTGGATAAGGCTTAAGGAGCCGCTGCAATCCACTCACGTAAAACTACAAACGGACAGACGGACCCACGCGTCACGTGCATCGCCCTGCACTCTTTGCCCGCAACTTCAATTTAGTTAAAAGTAGTGGCTGAGTGCAAGCGTGATCTAACTTCACTGCGCGGTTGGAATTCGGACTTGCTTTTTCAAATTCCGTTCAACTTTACAACGCAAAAACTGTGTGAAATTGGAAACCTTACGAGTTCTTCGTTTTGGTGTTTTAATAAAAAAAAAAAATTTACATTTTGTTAATTTAAAATTAAATTCAAAGCTCTTTGCGTGTCATTACTTCAAGGTCTTATTATTGTAATGACGTAATTTCACAATTCTAACAAAATAAATTGGGTAATTTACCGCGACTAAGCTTTACACTTTCTCGTTTTATTTCCAGAGACAACGTTAACCAGAAAATTTTCGTGAAAATTCTTTTGTGTGCGTGCATCTCTTGATTACTAATGACGGTAAAGTTTAATACCTGAATAACTTAGCAGCGATATTCAATAACAAATTAGATGTTATTATTCATTAGATCGTAAATACGCTGTGGGTACCCAACACGGTGTAAAACGACCTTTGTCGATGTTATCAACATAATTCCTGTTGCTTGTCGGTTTCGAATTTTTTTAACAATAGCAGTACTAACATGTGTTTCGTCAGCCGCGACCGTCCTACGATATTAACATACTGTTACCGAGTGCCGCCCGTCTAAAAAACCTTTTTAAAATTGTGACATGACAATGATGCGTTAACATTCTGACAATGCCCCGTTAAAGGCAAAATGGGAAGTGAGTCCATTTATGTACAAGTTAGCTACGTGGCGTCGAGTTTACGAGTCGTCCATGCCTCTATGGGTGATTTGGGCAATGCTTAGTCACAACGGAACTGGTTGCCGTTTACGAAATTTTTATTAATGATCTTTTGGCCACGGTTGGTTAGGATTACTTATGCGTGTAATTTGATTGGTCTGTACCTATACTTTCCCGCTCTTCATGGGTATACGTTAATAAATCATTAAGACATGTGTTCGATTGCTTACCATAAAAGCCTAGGGCGTATCGGATCATGTTTGATTAATATTACAAGTAATTTAACAAAAAAAAAATTGAATAATTATTAATATTATAACCACGTAACCAGATATAATTTATTTCAAATATTTCATTTATAAGCATAAAATAGTTATTAGAAATTCTACTTTTAAATTCAATTATTCTCATTATTATGAACCTATCTATATTTTTTTGTTTTAAAGTATTCGTAGGAAGAAGCCGCGCATATTTTATTCTGGTATTGATTTAATCACTTACCGCCAAGAGACGCGCTTGCTCGTATGCTGCCCTGTGTAAAAAACGCAATATCATTCTCTATAACAATATTTCGAAATAAAACTTAGCCTATATCTAATCTTAATAAATATTTTAAACAAAGTTTCATCAAAATTCATCGAGTAGCTTTAAATTAAATTCGTTCATTCATAAATAAATACAAATTTTATATAATAGAAAGCATATAAGTTAAAAAATATATTATTTGCTGTAGGATAGAGTTCAGAATAAAGTAATAAATTAAGTACTCAGATATTTTAAGTAACTTGAGACATTTATTTATGCAATCTTCATTCAAAATTCAATAGACGTAGTAATGTTTAAATTCTTTGAATTTCATTTTACGCAATTCCCTGTCTAGCTGCATAGAATCGTTTACGTGGACATGAGAATAACGGTGTTGTCGACTTTAACCCATTCTCAAAGATTACATGTTGAGAATCGCGTTTATATCTCAATAAATAGTCATCAAATATTTTGTCACAGCAAAATTTATGACGAGAGAAGCTTAAACCTATTATATGATAAAAATTAATTCCGTTTTATGATAGTCGCCTCCTACGCTTGCCAGGCGACAGAACTATTATGGACGCATGTAACTTATAATAATTTAATGCGTAGTCAACCCATTAAAAAGCATTCAGTCTCGCCCCAACCGTCTCGCATTCAATGGAGCATAAGGTAAGCCGCAAATAAAATAAAAGTGAACTTTAATCGTCATCCTATATGGTAAATGATATTATGTTCAAACGGATTAAATCTCATATTTCTTACCGCAATTATTGTAAAACTTTAATTATTATAATCGCGGCCATAAAGTTTAAGATGAGTTTAGTGTCATATTTACACCTACACGGATTTATCGGCGATAGAATCGGCGACAGTCTTGTTTAATAGTATTCAACTTAATTAATCTTAACCAAATAATTATATGATTGATTTATTTCTGTTGTTTATTTTATTTTACTTGTAAATAAGCTAATGTTGTTTGGGATACATATATTTTTGCTTTACATTTTCATTTAAAATAGCCAGCTTTTAAGTAGCAATGTCATTCCAATCACTCAGAATATCGAATACTGCCAGAAACATTTACAAAATACTTGGTGGTCATTCCATACGATGTGGACCGAATCCGAACGTGTATTATAATTTGATAGTGGTGTTAAAATTATAATTTTATAATTATTTAGCCAGTGATTCACTTAAAAGAAAAACAGTTACCTATATAAAAAAAACTATTAAAAACAGTTACATAAATTTAATAAGGTGGTAAGTTCACTCGTATGCGAGGCCGTCTGGGTTGGTACCAACACTTTGTCTATTTTTGCCGCCAAGCAACAGTGTGTAAAGCATTGCAGGAATTTAACCCAGCGATATTACTAGGCATTATGAGACTTAACATCTTATGTCTCGCGGTGACGAGCGCAGGTCAGTGCATGCAATGCTTTGTAATTCAAAGTTCTATGCGGTTTTGCTTCTGTTTATGGGCAGGCGTGGCGTTGACCATCAGGCGAGCGCCTTGCTCGTCTCGTCATTCAATCAAATAAAATGATTAGAAATGAAAATTACTTACTATGAGAGTTATTCAAATAAAGTTTGATTCGCGTTTAGAAAATTGTGCTTAAAAGAAAATTCCTCGGAATTAAAGTTCATTAAGTGGTATTATAAAAATGTCGAATAAATTTTAAACAGTGATTCGACACCCATGTGACCACGTATGCAGTCAATGTCTGCGTCGGTAGAGGAGTTCGGTTTTATTACTCAAAGTAACCAAATAAGGCTGTTTGTTTCAGTATTTGAATATGATTATATGGACGGTATGCACATCAACAAAATTAAATACCACCTGCAGTTTAGTGGGCCAATAGATCCAATCATTACGGTGAGTTTGACTATAATGATATTCTATCGTTACAATTTATCTTTCAAACGATTAGAATTCTAATGTGTATTGTGAATTCTATTTAAACGTCTATGGGGTTTGTTTTCTAGGAATAATGATATTAAAATTTTAATGCATACAGATATTTTTTTAAGTGGTAGAGCTACGCTGTAGACAGTTTTGTCTACAGCATGAATGGGTTGTTATCACTGTCTCGCAGAAAACTGACGTGAAGTAATAGCTTGCTGATACGTTTTATACGATGAATGAGATATCTGGAGTCCTCTCCACTATTAATGCTAAACTCTTTATTATCTCCTTCCTTTAAGACTAGCAACACGTCCATAATTCTTCTGGTAATATGGGTGTTCATGGGCGGTGAAAATCACCTACCGTCAGATGACCCAACTGCTCGTTCGCCGGCCTCTACTTAAAAAGATAGTTGAACAAAATAGCATTAAAACCTCATTTACACACAGAAAAAGAATTAATGCCATTGTAGTGGAAATAGTTCCATTTAGATGAAAAACGTTTCTCAAAAGACATGAGCGAGAATATAACAGAAAACCATTTACAATTCCTTTTTCAATCTGTATGACGCTGCGTCATAAATGTCAGTTTTCTAAGACATTCTCGCCTCTGTGATGCGTTAAACTCTCTTCGTATAAATGGGGCTGTATATAAAATAATGATCGAGAATGTTCGCTGGTGTGGGCGCCGGACTGTGCTTATTATTGTATCAGAATGCAATACCAAAAGTTAATTGCCGGTCGGTACACTGCTCTAGGAAAATTAATTTAAAGTGCATTGGAGAGGTAATTACTGCCAAGTAGCCATTAAAGCAATAAACAGATGAATCATCTTACTATTTGCATGTTAATGTGTGTGCGTGACTCGATTAGTTATTTTACTAAAGTTATCTATCAAAGCCATATGGGAAACATGTAACCCGGGCTGTAATATGTTTATCTGCTTGCAATACATTATTATTACATTAACATGAGGCAGATAATGTGTTATGTTTTTATGTTGTTTGGATTTTTTGTCGCATGTTAACAACCTCATAAATGAACGGAAGTTGCGATATTAAACGTGGATATGATTTTATGCATTCGGTATTGTTTAGATAAATTGTATGAATAGTATACATATGGCACATAAACAAAAAATATCGCCTAACATGACTCGGTCATGTATTGAGGAAATCACAGGAGTACTGTGCCAGATCGTACCAGGGGTTAATGTATTAGAGGAAGATATGAGAGCCATTGTTCTCACTACGGAGGATGCTCAAGACCAGGTGAAATAAAAGCGTTTAAGCAGGAAGCCGGACCCTAGGAAAAGGCCGAGATATCGCCAAGCAGAAGTAGCAACATAATTCATAAGTATATATTGATATACATATAAAATGTTTTGTTAAGGAATTTGGGTACGGAGTTATATCCTCAAATTTTGGACTAGAATATGTTCAACTAGAACACATCTATGAAAGTTTTTGCGTATTGTAAGAGAAGAGCACCTGTTGCCTCACTTATTTTCATAAATGTTTTGCAAATAAACCTAAATGGAATTACAGGTACTGGCTGTTTCCTTTTACGGTTATAGCCAAAGCTTTTCAACCAAATCACTTCTTGAACGTTCAATGCGTTAATTTTATTTTTCATTACATTGCGAATTGTATGAGCGTTGCTTTGTTCACGGTGTGTAAAGATTAAAAGCATGAGATTGGCCACGCCCAGCGTTGATTGTCGGCTACGATTGGTCCAGACTTCGCTTGCAAAGTCTTTGTTCTACGCCGCTTTGTTTAATACCTGGAATTAGCGATTAGTTTTTTTATATTTACGTTGAAAATATATTTATTTACCGATTCGGCGTTGTCGAGCGCTTCGGAATTGCGCAAAATTAAAATCCATCCCAGATAAAGATATTAGGCAAAGTGAGGGAAACTCTGTTCAAAGACGTTAAGTAGTTATTAAGAAATTAATCTTTATTTCTGTATATTTTTTGAGATAGTCTTACAGTTTTTTTATCGGTTTCGGTGTTGATAAAATATCAACTTCAAGCTTTTTAAGGTACTTCGAAATTGCTTGATATAATATAACAATATTAAATAAATAGAGGGCGAGCCTCTCACCATTTGGCCATACTGGACAAAATTACAAACCCCGGGCTGATACTAAGCATTCCGTAATTGAAAAATCACTCACCATTATCACTTTTACCCGACTCGGAGATTGAAACCGAGACCTCACTACAGTAGTCCTACCGCTTAAGAATTACGCCACCGAGACTGAGACACTGAGACATAATATGTTTAGTCTTATAATACCCAGTAATTTCACTGGCTTCAATGTTCTTCAAACCGGTACATAACAGTGCTTACATTATTTCATATTACATACTGTTGCTTGGCGGCAGAAATAGACAAAACGGTGGTACCAACCCAGATGACCTCTCGCATATGAGGGACCTACTACCTTGTCAAGTTTCTAATGATCACATAATTTATGTTAATATTAAATAAATTGTTATAGGTATATCTGATACCCGAAATTAATCTCTATTAATATAATTACACCTTATTAGATCCGGGGGCGTAGGCGGTAAAGTCAATTTTGTCGCATTTTTTTCTCAATCTAATTGTACGTGGCCTATTGCCCTTCATGATTCGTTAAATTATATGTGACTCATAACTGAAGGAATCTTCGTATTACATGATCCTCCCACTCACAAACCTGCCACTGCCACTTGGTAGCCAGAGAACACACCTAAATAGAATGGTGGATGAACTCAAAGAGTGGTATAGTCACCTTGTGGACGGATTTATCTAGAGCGGTTTTATGTGCTGGTAGTAGGATATTCAGATCCGCCCGGACAGCGACCACTGTACACATGGTGTTAAAACCTGCCATAGTGGCCATACATTGTATGGATTGCGTTTCAGGATCAGCCAGTATATATCCGGTTCTAATATAGTGATAGATATTGATACGCACTTTAGATTAAATAATTTATATCTATTGAATGCTCGAAGAATTGGTCCACGATTATGCGATGCCCACTTATTTCGTCTTATAAAACATTCAACCTGGTCTTACGAACCGAGCGGATTATAAGACAGCTTCTTTCTATTTATACGTTGATCAGCTATTTTGGATGACTCCCTGAGGATCGATAGTAATCAAGTATTCAGACGACTCGGGGACTATGGTGCAAGTTTAAACTCAGATTCGTTGCTGCGATAAGGTTTGATTATTCACGTATTAATGTACGTTTTACATTACAATGTAATGTTACAGTCTCATGTATATTCTATGTACGGCCACGGCTACACGTCTGTGCATATAATTACATTGCAAGTGATATTTCCTTTGCTTTATATGCTGTCGGACTTATAGTGACTATTTTGTTACCTTATATATTTATTTAAGTTTCTGTCTAATAAGGACTAACTCCTCTCATTAGTAAAGGAGCACTAAATCCTGCTGCGGTATAGTATATAATACAGGGTTGTTAATATTATTTTGAAACTATGCACTGGAGCGAGAGGTGAAGCCGCTATTATTTATTTGTGGCTAAGATCGTAGCTAATATTATAAATACTAATCACCTATCATCATGCTAGGTCAAATAATGTAAATATAATAAAGCAATTATTATATTCTTTTTAATGTGTACTCTAGAAATTCAGGATCGCATAAAAAACAAGACCATTTTACTTGGCATAAATGTAGAGAAGAAAGATGTGTTGTGCCTATTTATACGATGGCATTAGTAAGCCAAAAATATATTTCGGTGACATTCAGACAGATACTTAAATATAAATAGATACTACGCTATAATTGCTTTGCTTGACCTCGTAAATCCTCAAAATAGTGAGGAGATAAATAAAACTAAGGATTAAGATAAAGAACAAACACGTAATAAAATATATTTACGCGTAGAAAGACAGTGGGCAATGCTCGTAACTCTTCAACAGTTAAATGATAGCGTGCAGCACGCATGTGACCCTTGCGTAATTGATATGGTTTTCTCAAGAAATCCCACTCACTTATCTTAGATTATATTTAGTTTTATCCAGAAATATAAATAGTTTCATCTCTAATAATGTTAAGTTAAAAATGATTTTAGCTAATCAACAATGATTTAAAGAAACCTTTATAAGGCATCGCAAGGCAAAGGCAAGGCATGGTCCCTTTACCCTATTGTAATTGCATTCAAGAATAAAAAAAATTATACCATTCATTACATATAATTTAACGAAATTGATTCCATGTCTTGAAGAAAGAGTCAAAAGTTAAAACAACAAAGTCATCAGTGAAGTTCTAAAGAAATGTATAGTATCAGCTCTGTATTATATACCTTCAACTGGGCACGGGCCTTCTCTTCCAAATAAAGGGATTAGGACTAACTCCTCCACGCTGGCCTAATGCCTATTGGTAGACTTTACATGCTAAAGATATTAAAGTTATGTTAAATTCATAGTAAACAGTACATGTGAATGTAAAATACAAACGTAAGTTTCCTAGTTCCCACGTATGGATTTGGTTCACTTTGATCTTTATCAGAACATGCATATCGGTACGGACACTAAGTAGCACTTTATAAGTTTACCCAGTTCCTGAACTGGTACTGGATAGTGTAATGGTGTGCACTGGCGACTTGTTACGCTATCTCAACTTAATCTTGATTTAACTAAAACTTATGTAACGTTTGAGCATCATGCTCGTTTTCAACTATTACACTTATTCGTAAGATTTACTCATGGTATTAAACTTAACGTGGATGTAATGATGAATTTAGAATTTACTTTACGACCAGATTTCATATGTATGTACCCCTGTCAAGCAACTTGTGTGTCGTCGTGGTAATTGGGACTGATAAAAGCATTTCATTTATGCCCCATTAGATGGAGAGAGTTTATCGCATTACACAGACGAGAAAATAATAGAAAACTCTTATTTACAGGGCCGCGTCATAAAGTTAGGAAAAAGAAAATTATGATGGGCCTCGTTATTGATTGTTTTCTGTTATATTCTCACCAATACCGTACAAGAAACTACCCTTCTAAATGGGGCTTCATTATTATAAATAATTGGATTTAGTCGTTTTTATCCTTCATCTTTTACGCTATCAGGAACAATTATAAATTAGCAAAAGCGCAACAATAGAGTTTCTTGACTCTTCTCTGACGAAGCAGCCTTTCTTACTAGCAGTACAGTTATTGACGGAATCTAAACAATGTAAATTAATACTTATTTTTAAATGAAAATAAAATCTAACAAATTAACAAAAGTCGTAGAACAAAAATTGTTCCTTATGGGGTTAGCTATCTACTCCTGTGAGGTTGTTGGTGTTTTAAAAGTAACCCTGTATACAGGGTTATTTTTAAAACACCAGCAACCTCGCAGGGGTAGATACCTAAGGTTATAAGCTACTACTTTTGTTCTACGACTTTTGATAATTTGTTAGATTTTATTTTCATACAAAAATAAGTATTCATTTAATTTCCGTCTTGAATGTTACCTACACGCATCGCAGATTACGTAAGCAAACACGCGAAGCGTGGGGAACCGGGCTAGCGTTGAAGGTCATCGCCCGACCCAGCTGAGCGGCGCCTTTGAGTCGCGCTCGCACGCCGAACGCTACGAAGAAAAATACGACACAACAAAAACTTGTAAAATCATTTTGTTTTAAATATATTGAGTTATATACAAACTCGTAGAACAAAAGTTGTTCCGTATGGGGTCAGCTATCTGGTCCTGCGAGGTTGCTGGTGTTTTAAAATTAACCCTGTATACTTATATAGAGAAACTATAAAGAATGTGTTAATAATGTTAAATTTGTCCTTAATTGTTGTAAAAGAATTACAGCCTCCAAATTAGCAATATTTTATGTTTTTGTGCTCGAGAAAGTTACATAAAAATTCCTAAAAGACGTCGTAGACAATACAGCTCGTAATAAAATTACGAGAGATAATGCAATTTCACATTCCGAAACGGTCACGGACCATTTTAAATTGTGCAGTTGTCGTCACCTTAATAATGATTATAGAACATTTTATGTACCTAAAAGGAAAACACATTTATACGATGTAACTAAAATTCTTGCACCGATTCGCAGGGTTTCTTTTAATTTCGCATTAAACGGGTTCTAGAAATATATATGAGTTAATAAGAGGTTACTTAAATGAGTCAAACCTGAGAAAATCGAAGAATTCTAATTTTGAAACAGTTTAACAAGATTTTTAGATACATCTATGTGATCTAGCTTCTAGCAATCAATTACTACATTTTATGCGATTTAAACAGCCTGAGCCTGTACTTATTATAAAAGCAACATACTTTTTGCTTTATATCTAAACTGTGCACTTAATGATATGCTGATTCCGAATTTATACGGTTATAAAAATATAATAAGCTCTACGTTATAGTCAATACTTGCTCTTTTCGATTACGTAAATGTTTTATTTTACGTGACATGATTCAAGATTTCTTGATTTATGATTTTCAACCGACTATAAAAAGGTGGAGGTTTTTGATTCAACTGTATATTATTTTATGTATAATACGCAATATCTCTGCCAAATGATGACCGATTATGATGATTCCTTTCGGATAATAATATGAGAGGGATTGAATTTACCTTGAGGGTGACTCAAAATAAATTTTACTTAACGGATGAATAAGGGCTTCACGATTTGGATTTTTAACATAAAATTAACATATAAAAATTCTCATTATTGAAACATCAAGTGTTTATTTCAAACCTTTTGATGGAGACATAAAAAAATATTGGAATATTGTATGCAAATTTAATTTTGTGAACTTGTACAAAATAACCACATATTATGGTACAGTATTACTGGTTGATTATTCCCCATACATTACAAAAAATATATTCTTGGAACATAGCAGACCATTTGAATACCAATAAGATATGAGTTTGAATACTTTCAAAGTAATCGGTGCCAACATTATGCTGAGGGCGTCCGTGTCTGGTCCAGTCTCGTTTCATTATGAAACCCATCAGCATACAAAGACGTCTGCAAATTTGGTACATTGAATATATTCATTGTAAATAGAAACATGATTAAGTTTAGGCCCAATTCATTTACAGATGTATTGATATTCCGCCAGATATGGTCAGCAATAATAACAATTTATATAAGTTATCCAACAATTGAGACCAGTGATTTGGCAAAGATAAATGAATTATCTGCGTATAATAAGTAATAAATAAGTTTTGACTTCACCCTGCAAGGTCAGGGTTAAGTTTGCACATACTGTATAGTGCATAGATATTGTATTATTAAATTCATATTTTTATGTTATGTTTTAAGTCTAAACACGCTAACTGCAGTTTATATAACAGTAAAGAAATGTTTACATGAAAGCATTTATACAACAATTTAAAACCATGTGCTGTGTAATAACTATTAAGAAACCGTTGTAACCTATCATTACACATTTTACGGTACTTTAATAATATATTCTAGAATGTTATTTCCATAATGTTTTTACATTTTACACAAAAAGGCTAATGAATCCTGAATATTTCATTGACTGAGACATGTTAAATAATTCAAATAATATATTCAATCGTGTATTCGAAATGATATAGACTAGAAAATAATGGATATTTACCATCTCTTTATCGTTTTAAATAGGAACTATGTATCTACAAGAATCAAATTTAAATTCAAACTTCGCAACCACAATTACTCGATTCAATGAACGTAAATCGATCAACCGATGCTTACGATTCATGAACGTAATTACTGATGTATACTAATAGATTATGACTCGATTGCAGAATATATCAATACACTAAACATGTAATGTGTCTATTTAGTCTGAACTCTGGATTGATCTCAGAGAAATTGTATTGTTATAGTTAAGTGATAGAAGATCAGCCTAGACAGTTTTGTCTACACCATGAATGGGCAGGCTCGACCGGGTCGTTACCACTGTCTCACAGAAATCAGACGTAAAGTAGCTGCTTGCTGCTGAGTAAGATATCTGGAGGCCTAAATCCCCTTCCCAATCCCTTAATTATCCCTTTCCTTTAAGATGAGCAACGCGCACATGAATCTTCTGGTATTATGGGCGTACATGGACGGTGGAGATCATTAACCATCGAGTGACTCAGTTACTCGTTTGCCGGCATATGCTATAAAAATATCTTTTTTTTATCCGAGCACAGCAAATTGACTGCACTACACCTGATGGTAAGCGTGGTGCAATCCAAAAAACCAGCGACCACCGACAAACAATCAGTTTATCGGTGGTCACCAGAGTCATGCCGGCCTATATAAATGCTTCTTCCCTCTTTGGAGCGGGAAGAAGCAAATCGAGGGGCCTGCGGCAGGACAGGCGGATGACCGATGGAGGGACAGTGATACAAAGATGTACCTCTATACCCGCCCCACTCAACCATCAAGTCATGTCGCAAGCCCCTCGGGAAAACCGTATATACACTGGCTGATCCTGGAACGCGATCCACATAAGACCTGTGAATCACTATGGCAAGTTTTAACACCATGTGTACGGTGGTCGCTATCCGGGCAGATATGAATATCTTACCACCAGCACTGAAGTTGATTTTAATGTGCATGAAATAAACCAAATGATTCCTTTAGATCACAAGATATCCAGCAAAATCTGTGGGTGTTTGGCCACGTGACTATTGTTTGTCGCCCACCGCCTTTCATTAGGGATCCGTGCTAGAAAGGTAAAATGAGAACCCTTGTGGTGAAACTTGTCAGTCTGTCCGCCTGTCTGTAAAGACCTTTCCGGAAACGCCAAGGCTGTCGGTTTCACAGAGTAAATTATAGTTAAGGATTTTCAAGCCATCGTATCAATTTCAAACAAAGTAATTTTAGAAATGCATAATATTATTATTCAAACTAAAGGAAATGGGAAATTTAAATTAAGTTGTCTCGTATGCTTTACTGAGCTGAGTTGAGAGCTGGGCTGAGTTGAGAGTCAAACTATGTATTCTCTACACAACAGTCAATCTTATAGATATAAAAAATAATTCCTAGGTGATGTTCTTGTACGCTCTATTATATGTTTAATGTCGTATTACATCAAATACTACTATTTTGTGTAGCAAAAAAGACAAGAAAATTTTATTCCTTTTGTATATTATTTTCGATGGGCGCAAAACAGTCTTGTACGAAGCTTGCATAAGTACGTGATCAGACACAAAAAGCCCTCGTTTGTCGTCGAGCCCCGGCAGACACGAGGTAATTTGTTTAGAATAAAAAAAAACCTGCAAATGGCCTTCAGGCCTATAATAAAAACAGAGATATGGCTCTGGTAGGTTGGATCGAGAAATGAATTTAGATTACAGGTTAACGCCGGCTAAGTGTGGGTTCGCCGCATCACCTGTGCTTCAAAAAACTCGGTAAAAAACGAAGCGGCTCAGTCACGTGGCCGCCGACCATTTTAACTTGACGCTCGAAATCCAATGTCAAGCATCAAGCCGGCTTATTACGAATGTTTTCGTATCACAAAAACTGAAGTTATTTCCAACTTCGTAACTATTGATGTTTTTATCGCGAGTTCCGAGTATGAGAAAAGTTTGTGCAACAGTATTAACGTTTTTGTCAGTCTCAACTGTTGACAGTTTAAGTGCTATTAAAAGTTTATACTATAGATATAAAACTTTATATATTATCGTTGTCGTGTATGAATTATATTTGTACGTAAATCGAGTTATCTTTACTATATTTTGAGATATGTTTATACGGCGATAATGGATTGAACAGCCCACATAATATATTCACCTTGGTCATAAAACGAAAAATTGTTAAATGATTCAAATTGTTTTATTCAGAGTAGCACATTTCAAAAGAATAGTGAGTACATAAAAAGATATGTAAAGATCATTAACTGTGCAATAAAGTGCACCTCTGTGGGTTTTAGCGAATATGGATAATAGAAACTCACCGAAATGAATCAATTACGGTTGGATAAATATATCGGATTTCCATGATTATAATACAGACTCCTATTTTACACGGAACCACAATATTTAATATTCTATGTTTCTGTTTGATTGACGATATTGATCGTCTTTTTGATTTACCGTTCATATAAATTAATGTGTAAACAATATTTGTAATCTATTGTTGTCTGCGATGTGATAAGAATGCAAGCAAGTGCGAATATGACGCACGTACTCAAAGTTCCATAATGTCATTCAGGAATTTTTTATCAAGGTACAATCATACATATTATATATTATGTACTTAAGAATTTAAGTAAGAAAAGTAAGTGCTTAAGAATATAAGCGATTCCGCTTTACATGATTTTTTGGCAAATATTCATGTTGAACCTTTTTAATTTCTAGTGATAGAGCCACGCTGCAGATAGTTTTCTTGTACTCGAATGCGCTAGCTCGACCGGGATGTTTTGACTATCTCACAGAAAACAAACGTAATAAGCTTAATTTTGCGTTTCGTACGGTGAAAGATTACCGGAGGCACAAATACCCCCTCCCCTTTCCAACGCCTTAATAATTCCTGTCTTTTATTTGTCAATAATACCTCAGTTGGGAAGTTAAATTTCACCCTCGCTACCGAACTCTATCCCGCTCGCACACCAGAGCGGTCACACGAGTGCGACAGCCCAAGGAGTATGAGTGAGCCGGACGGCGCGGCAGGGCTTTCTGAATGGTATCCAAAGCGCGGTACTTTAGATAATTTCTTCTCACAACGAAAAACACGCGTATTTTTAAATTGAGAATTGGCATATGCGTAAAATTTATTTTAGTTACTATGCGATCTTTCACGATATCTTCAAAATATTTAATGAATAATCGTTTACTGTACGGTTTTGAGGTTATTAAGCAATAATTTTATATTGAGATTTTTTTATGGAATCCTGTTTTCGCCATATATAGTACTTAGCATTAACCCTCAACTTTACCATATGTTTATTGTAAATTGATAGCTGTATTATGTTTCATATCACATAAGTTTATGCTGAGCCATTTGAGCCATTATGGACTCTTAATGTCGACACCCATGATATTTCTGTTTGTTTGTTTGTTGTGTCTGTTCATGGGCGATGGAGATACTGGCCACCAGGCTACCCACTAATTTATTTGCTTAAACAAAATAACTCAGTCTAGAATATATATGGCTGGTAATTTATGTGCGGCAATTCTGCAAAATGGGTTTCGTCGAATAAAAAAGTTATAAACGTGCCTAATCCTATAAAGGCTCCATCTTCTTATGAGACTCGGATTAATAAGCTTGCCGTTAATAAAAAACCCTCGACGCCAATTATAAAAACATGTGTAACTTTTGATCACAATTTGTGTTTGAGTTTCGCGACAGGAAGTTGTTATGGAGAGAAATTTTCGTTTTTTTAATAGAATAAGAGTTTATTATGGATGACCACGTTGGTCTAGTGGCAGCTACTATGGCAGAGAACTGTGAAGTCTCGGGTTCAAATATCAAGTCGGGCTATCATAATTTGCGTTTGAGTATTCATTTCGAAAATGGCACATGTATTGCCCGAGACAGGAATTTCTGCCTGGTATAACAATAGGCTCGCCCTTTGTCAAATCATGTGACAAATATGAAGACAGCGAAACGTTGGTTCACTTTTTCAAAACTGTCTCACCAAACGAAACGCTGCCATTTTACGTCAATTTTCTGAGATACATAGGTACTATTCCATCCATACTAAATACCAAACTGCTTACAGCATGGCCCTACTTACAATCTCTAATCACGCGCAATCGATATTGAAATCATTAAGTTAATAACCATATCGATGTTAGTCTGGAATTACTACATGTCGTAACACATGAATTATGGTCGAACTTCTGCAAAAGTTATTCGAGTTAGGCAGCAAATAAATGCTGGTGATCGCAAAAGAGACGATAAATCAAGGCAATCGAATATAAGAAATGTTCACGGTAAGTGATCAGCTTGGGACCGCTCAGTGCAACATAACCGGTTATACGGGAGAAATAGCTGAGCGTGAACCTCTCAAGGTTGCATCTATATAATACGTGGACATCGAAATTTAAAGTACCTTAGTATTAATCACAAATTCTCAATTTTTTTACACCCAACGCTTAACTAATCAAATGAAAACATTTTGATAAAGTTCATGGCTGTTTGAGCTAAGATACCTTTGCCTTGTCTACGAAACAAACCATTCGTAGGTGACATACCAACATTAAAAATCATTAGAAAATTTATATTCATCGAGACTAGTTCATCAGGTCGAAGCAATATCGAAACTCTAAAGTATAATCAGATACCGGTTCGGATCGTGATCGCGATGTCGAAATTATGGCCGCCCTAAAAATTATTTAAACGGCAATTTTAGGAGACTAAGTACGTGTAATCGAATATTGGATGGTTCACTGGCAACCCTGATCCGAGGTAGGTTTATCAACCAGTTATAGTTACGGTGGGATGGATCCGTGACTAAACATAGGCCCACGCTCACATCTTATGATGTTTTGAATTATTTCTTGTCCACGCCGCCGCGCCGCTTTGTAAAGAACTATTTTCTTTCGGAAGCACTTTTTTGTAATTAAATTTAACGCACAGTTTACGTAGACGCCACGTAATAAGATCATAATTAGTTTCGATTATTGTTTAGAATGATTTAAGCTATGAATTTATTTAAATGGCAGACCACACAAACGTATAACATGTTGATATTTACATAGCTTAAGCCGTTGGCTTGATAGTTAACTGAATTGAACTGGGTTTCAAAAAGGTACCTGAAATAATAACGAAAAGACAGTAGCACATCTTTCAATTTAACAATAGTTTCTATTGCCATCACGACGGTGCCTAAAATATTATCACTCGACTCATACATATCTTCTTGATCAGCATTCAATGAAATGTATTTTACTATCTATAACTGCTTTATTTGTTTGTATATTGCAAGTGTATTCAAAATCCAGTAGACAAACACGGCTTTAACTTTGTTGCAGGAAACAAAAAAGCTCATCTATCGGGAACAAAAGCAAATCGAGTTCTCTTTGACATTCATTAGTTTCATAAAAATACCTCTCTAACTGAAAATAAAAAGTCGGCGAATAAAACCTCGTTAAAATCACTCGGTGTTCGACCCTGAATAAAAGTTTCGAACGTCCTTTTTACGTTAAAAAGAGGACAGGAAGTGAAGCGTATTTAATCATTACAAACTCGGCAGCCATTTTTTCATCATCTGAATTAATTTTAAATTTGATTCTATTAACATAATAAAATAAATCAGTGTGGGGCTGTCGAGATGGGTATAAAAGTAATCTCGAAACGAGATCTCAAGTCACTGAGGTCGAGAGGTTAATGTTTGTTTATACAATTGTCTGTCTATTAGATGCTTGTTACTAACTGAAGCTCGGCGTTTGAGCGGCGCGGACACTTTGTGACTGTTAGCGTTTTTGTCGACGCCCAAAGACAAAAAAACTAGTATTGTGGCAACATAACAAAGGATGTTCTAATGAAGAGGTGATGTGAGAATATTCACTCAAGCCAACCTTACCTCGCAAGAAACCTTGTAAAAAATATTATGACGAACAACAGATGTTAGCTATCTATCAGTTTAAATTCAATTCCATGAAGCGTGTTTTATGTTTACCGTAGACTGATTTTATTTTCGTTAGCTTGTGTAATTTTGTACTAACTCGAAACGAAACAAAGGGATTTATTGTGAAAAGAGATTTCGAACAAATAAAATACGTATCTTTATTTAGATTAAGCCAGCCCTAAATCCTTTAATTAGTTCATCGTGAAATTGTTACTACACGAGTATATTTTTAGACCTTTATAGCGGAAAAAGGTTTTTCTATTTACCATTCTTTAGACGTTTAGATTAACCTAGACTAATTATGTTACAAATGATCACTTTGTATTGCAAGTGCTAGACAAGGTAATACATTCTATATCCGAGCACTGCAAAGTGACTGCACTACATCAAATAGTAAGCGCAGTGCAGTCCAAAAACCAGCGACCAACCGATAAACAATGATTTTATCGGTGGTCACTAGATTTATGCCGGCCTGTATGAATGCTTCTTCACACTCCGAAGAGGAAAGAAGCAATCGAGGAGCCTGCGATATGACAGGCGGATGACCCATGCAGGAACAGGGATACAAGGATGTACCCCTATATCCGCCCCAACCAGCCATCAAGTCGTGTCGCAAGCACCTCGGGAGAACTGGATATAATCCATAACTGGATATATCCTGGAACGCGATCCACACAACGTGTGTCGGGCATTGTGGCAGTTTTTAACATCACGTGTACAGTGGTCGCTATCCTGGCGGATATGAATATCCTACCACTAGCCTGTAGTTTATATCAAATCTGTAGGAGAGAAGTTACTTCTCGATAAGACATTTATTTTATAAATCTGTAGGTTATTCAAGATCTTATAATTTACAATGTATGTAATATGTGTTTATAACATAATTTATATTATTTTATAACATGTATCTTCTTTAAAGATAAATATATTATTGTTAATAGTTTTTATTATCCAGACTATTTTTACTTTTATGATTTATAGTTTGATGAGAAACACAAATATTCAGGTTTACTTATTGCAATTGGGTTACAGAGCGCTACGAATCATTTATAACCTCTGCCCTTCCTATAAGACCTCAATATGCAGTTCATATTATACGGTGTACCGAATGACCTATATATTGTAATAAAGAACTCATTATACTATTTTATTAGACCATGGATGAGTATTAATTAAACATAAATTAACTCTATCATCGGTAATGTTTCGAAGATTTTATATATTACATACGTATATATAACACATTTACGTATATAACACTGGTTTAGATGATGATGAGATAGTTAGGATTTTGCCTTTTATATATGTTTAAAGATATACCTTTTACACGGACATTGTAAAATAGTACATTAAACTTAAAATATATACATTGGGGGATATTATTTACAACCTTTGAGACCAAGAGGTCTTTTAAATTTAAATGGACCTTCACAAGTTCTTTTCTCGTTAAAATATCAGTAGCTGTCTGCAACAGTTTCGTATTTTATGTCAAAAATATACCACGTTGAAATTTAATGTGAAAACTTTATGTTTTTATGACAAAACATACACTGTAAACGAAACAGCCATTCTAGTATTTTTGTAACAACAATGAAATATTCCATTAATAACTTCAACACCATGGAGGAAAACATTCTTTTGCTCATAAATTTCCTCTTAATGGCAATGTCGACAATAATTCTAACTTCATCTACATTACTTCTGCAAAAATAACAAAATTGTGTTCGGCGATTGCCACAAGTCGATAAGGCTGCATAGAACGGGCACTTAGGAAGTGTTGTAGCTTTGTTATACGGTTTAAACGAAAATCAATCATATGGTAATGGATTAAGATAGCTTTTTAGGAAACTATAAAGCCCGTAAGTTCCATGGAGGTAGTGATTTGTAGTCGAGATAGGCACGCGAATGATGCTCTCGCTAGCCGCAACAAGGACACAACTAAAATAAAACTACACGTTATTATGTGTAGATAAGAAGCGTCCGACCCTTACAGCTGCAGTTATTTTGATAGCTAATCAAATTGCTGGTAATATGAGTAGAGCACTGTTTTGCTGGAATACAGCAGGATGTGGCTTGTGTGGTTGAATACAAATTGTAAATTAACGTGGTAAGGATGTCCAATAATAGATATTGTGGTAGTTAAATCTATACATGCATTATGAAGTAATAGACAGCACGTAATGACAGCGATCACGAATGCACGTCCAAGGAAACCAACCATCATCATAAACTGTATGTGATTAGTTAATTATTTAAACTTAAGATTACGTTTGTATGTCTGAGAGGGTAGGCAAAGATGTGCCAAGTACATTCGTGATTCGCTGTTATTTCGGTCTCACGATGTGTAACGCCACATCAGGCACAAGTTCCAATAGCAAGCAAATAATGTGTGATTTTTCGATTTGAAAACAAAACAATCGGTTTCGCAGCCTAATGCACGTATTCACAAACAACACTTAAGTCAACTTTTTGCCAAGTGCCAAATTCTGTGGACATGATTGCTTTGTTTATATTTAGCACGAACAACTAATCAATGAGGTTTAGAGAAATCGTCACTGCGTTCGCGCTTACTATGATGCGACATAGTAACGTTTCTGAATATGGGGGTAAGTATGGTAGACTAATGCGGAGACATGACATCTAAACGAAGATAAAGAAAAATTCGTGACCTCGTACATTATTCAGGATAGGTTTGTAACATACATATCAAGTGCAATGGCCGTCTGGGTCGTCAATTCGCGATCAAGAGGACAAACTCAGCACATGAAATATTTATAAGATCTGGACTTAAATCGATGCGAGATTTTCGTATTCAGTCGGATGCGAGGATGTGTACCTACCGATAATCGTGTCACGTACTGCCATATTAGATGTGTATTCAATGAATTTTAATGCAGTCAAGATGTCCCGGGAATTGTCGAGCGTCCGCAGTCCGATGCGCCGATTGATTGAATGCAACCTGCTTCCGCTAGTGATTCTATTTGTGTCGTGTAACCATTTGATCGACGTGGCGATAAGGTTTTAGTATATTGTTTGACGATGTACACCTGGATTGGTTGAATGGTAGACAGCACCGCTTATAGAGTTAATTTACAGCAATTGTGCATAGTACAGAGGGATCGGTATCGGTAAATGTGATTAAAACTTAAATAAATGCCAATAGTATTTAAAATATGGAAGTTACATATTTCTTTATTTTGTAATACAATTTTGTAGTAAAAAAGACCTTTATAATTACCTTAAAGCAACCAATGAGGTAGCACATAGCGCTGACGGTTGTGAGATGCCAAAATAACCGAAAAAATGATTCACCACTAAATAGTAATTGACTAAAAATTTATAGGGTTGTTAGAGATATATGCGCCTAAAATGAATATTTAAGAAAAGATCACCCAAATTATATATGTAGTAATGAAAAAGCAACATACAGTATTACGACAAAAGTATAGACAAAAGCAGTAATTACGACAATATTTATACATTTCGGAAATAAGAATGCATGATATGATAACCAAATACATAACTGTTACAATCTTACATCGTGTACCTCCCTGTTTTACAATAACAATTTACCTTGTAAATAAGAGTATTTATAGATCAAATCTGGAGGCCCTAACCCTCCCTTTCCTTCCCGATCCGTTAATTTATCCCTCTCGTTCGCAACGCGTCCATGATTTTTCTGATATCGCGGGTGTACATGGGCAGTGGATATTATTTACAATCAAGTGACCTACTCGCTTGATTATTGGTCTATGCTATAAAAAAACAGGCTCGCGTGGTCGGATATTGATTGCATATTAGCATTTATTCGTATAAAAAACTATGATTCCCGAAGAGTATAATTTGAGGTGAGGATGACGATCTAATAGAAAAAAGTTTTATTATTTTATTATGCACTTATTTTATTCTTGAGTGTCTGATAAGGTCGATAAACCTGGTTATTATTTTCGTATTCATATTGAATCGTTAAATCTCTTGAATTTTTCTTATATCAATATTACCAATAGTGAATTCAGGCAAGTTTGAAATACTATGTTATCGTTCCGACAATCAGAGTGGAGTAAGAATTATTATACCTAATACTCACCTTCGTGGAATGAGCGCCGTAGCGGCCGTAAGTCAATATTTCACATTTTCTAAGAATATTTTATAGGTGTTCTGCGGTTTGTAATTGAAAAAGATACCATATTTTATACTATCCATTTTTAATAAATCAACTTGGTGGTTATTGTTTTAAACGGCTTTGAAATTATAGAGTCGGGCGAAGTGAGGTCTAATATTAAAATAATAGTTGAGCCGTGTTAGTTTGTAAAGAATTCTGAATGTATATGTGCTAACATACTAGAACCAAAGGCGTCAAGGAAATAAATACGACGTGTTGCGGTGCAGCACCACAACTACTTCAGTCGATACTGTACGCTAAGTGCGAAATAATATAATATATGACAAAAAATACAAAAAATGCCATCTTATGCTTACAAATTGTTATTATTTTAAATATCGAATTGTCGAAATGTACGAATCGACTGGGGTAGACCGTGTGGTCCTGTTTGCAACGCGTGGCACAGAAAATATATTCGTGATAAAAATTCTAATACATTAGTACATAATATGAAGTACATTGGTACAATTGTATTACATATCGTCGATGAAGTACCAATACCTCCTAAGTGTTGAGAATCTAATTTTACACCAGACTGTTTAAAATAAGGTTTTTTTTTACAAAAACTGTTTAAAATAATGTTTTATTTATTTTGATCAACTATTGATAGTACAGTAATACCCCGACTTACGCTACCCCGTTTTACGCGAATTCGGAGATACACGGTTGTTCTTTTTGATGGCCGCGCGCGTCAGCTCTCCTATTCCGCCATGTTAGTGGTCCGTTTACGATAGGTTCGAACGTGTTCCGCGTTGAATTGTTTTACGTACGTTGTGTTTTATTGATAACCTCAAATTATGTCACTCAAAAGTGCATGCAAAGTTGTACCCCGACTTACGCGAATTCGACTTACACGGTAATAGCTCGGTCCGACCTATCGCGTAAGTCCGGGGTATTACTGTATATAGTTTCCAATACATTACCTTTTTATTAGGTACTAAGGGGTATGGTTTATGTTTAAGCCTATTGTAATAAAAAAGTAATTTTGGACTAAATTGTCAGTTAGGAGGTATTGGTACTTCATCGACGATATATTATATCACTTTTAAACACAATTTTCGATGGAGCCACAATTTAAAATTAGAATAGAATAGAAATATAGATTTCAGTGAGTTCCTAGCCGACGCGGATTTAAGTACGAATTAGTTAAGTATTATACAGGGTTATTTTTAAAACACCAGCAACCTCGCAGGGGTAGATTCCTAAGGTTATAAGCTACTACTTTTGTTCTACGACTTTTGATAATTTGTTAGATTTTATTTTCATACAAAAATAAGTATTCATTTAATTTCCGTCTTGATTGTTACAACGCGCATCGCACTTTACGTAAACAAATACGCGAAGCGTGGGGAACCCGACTAGCTCCTTTGAAGGTCAACGCGCCGCTCAGCTGAGCGGCGCCTTTGAGTCGCGCGCGCACGCCGCTTACTACGAAGAAAAATACGACACAACAAAAACTTGTAAAATCATTTTTTTTTTAATATATTGAGTTATATCCAAACTCGTAGAACAAAAGTTGTTCCGTATGGGGACAGCTATCTACCCCTGCGAGGTTGCTGGTGTTTTAAAAATAACCCTGTATAGCTACTATGCTTAAAAAAATAGTTCTAAAAAACAATTAAAGCCACCCACAAAGTTTCCGGCTTGACCGTTGCCATTCAACGAGATCCGGGGCCGACGGGCGACGGCTTAACGTGCTTTACGAAGCATGAAAACCGAGATTTAATATCACAAAATCTCTTCGATATTATAAAGATTTTTTAATTGACTGAATGACGAAACGAAATGGTCGCTCGCCTTAGCCCGCTCATAAACAGTAGCAATCACAACTTTGAATTTCTAAGTACTGTACGGCGCAGTTGTATTGCGTACGCGTTACGACTGCCGTGCTGAGGTCTCGGGTTCGACCCCTGGGTCGAGTAAAAGTGATAGAGGTTTTCTATCACGAAATGAAAAATTTCTATCACGGTATGGCGACAGGCTCGCTCCATATGTCATCATCGGGCCGAAATAAACTCGACGAAATTCAAATTTGAAAACAAACAGATTCTGACGATTCTAAGGAACAATTTGCACAAATTCTAAGATTTATTAGTACTGCACTTCGATGTAAGATAAATTGGTTGCAAGACTGCTGCGGTTTACAATATTAAACAGAGCTCTCTGTATAGAGCTTGAACAGCGCAAGAAACTATACCAATTATATTGTAAAATTTGTCTTGTTGCGCGATAACCATTTCCCTATTAGTTATTGTACCAATTGTTCAAGAACAATAATAAATCATAACAATACTGTTACTATGATTTATAGATCATCAATTATATTTTACAGTGTTGGAAACAATAAGCAGCTTTTATCGTAAAGCGCAGTAAATGTCTTAACAAAATCCATTTATTTTTCGTGACATATAAGTTTGAATACGGCCCATTGTTTGGGAGCTGTAAACAAAGATTATGTGTGTGGCAGTCCTTAGGGTTAACGCCTTGTAATAATTACACAGTAATAAACTGCATTCACAACAGTCAATCCGTTTAGGTGTTACGATGTCACAGACTGATAAAGCTGTCAAAGTTATAATACCCTTCTTTTTTATTGGCGGTTAATAATAATGTTACCAGGAAACAGAAAAAAATTCAATTGTATATTGAATCAATAATGAGTTATTTTTTATAGCAGAAAACCCTAAACTTGCAGAGTTCTATTGATGGTAGGTAAGCGATCACCGCCTATAAACATTTACGAGATTAGATAAATAAAATCATGGCTGCGTTGCCAATCTTAAAGACAAGAATTTAGATTGAGATTTGTTGATTTGGTACCTTGGATATCTCACTTAAAATACGAAATACAAGTTTCACACCGGTTTTCTGTCAGTCAGTAGTCTCCAATCGAGCTGCTCCAATGATGTAGACAAAGCTGTGGCTATACCATTTACTTACTCTAAGGAGATACCTCCCTTTGTTGCTAAGTACGTAAAACTATGGGTTTTAGTTCTTGCAATATTATTAGAGTGAATGAAGACTAGACTATTAGATGGACAGACGACCTGATAAAGGTCGCAGGAAGTAGCTGGATCCAGGCCGCTTCCAACAGGTTGGTCTGCAAATCTTTGGGGGAGGCCTATGTTCAGCAGTCCTGTGGCTGATGATGATGAATGAATAACCATACCACTAAATCTATAAATGACGTACAACATTGCTATTACACCCCCTTCGTTGTCGCCCCAAACATGTTTTAGCGGGTCATAACTATCCCATTATGGTAGAAACAACATTCACCCAATCTCAATATCGCGATAACTATTCAAATGCTGCAGGTTAATGACGTGGGTTAGTGCCAGCCAAGCCACGGATGAGGCACAGCTTACTGTATCCAAAGTGCGAGTATTTTCGACAGCTGTCTTATCATTCGAATACGAGTATATGAACACACGTCGAATACATCGGTGTCACCGGTAATTCTAAAGAACTGTCTCTAATAGCCATCGACTCACTGTTTTATGGACACAAAGTTCTGTGTGATGTTGCTTCTGTTAGCTGGCGTGGCGTTGCTCGTCTTGTTATTCAATCAATTAAAAATTTAAAAAAGCGGCCATTTCTACACTTTCCAGTGACGATTCAATTTGATCTTTTAGAAGGCGCCTCTGAACCTAATGCCTGCCAAATACTTATTTTTCATGGCTAGAGTGCCATAAACGCTTTCCATATTGCTAAGTGAAGGTGTAAAACCAACTAAAAGCTAACAGTATAAGTCCATTTAAAAAAAAATGTCAAGACTGGTAATTGACTGAATAGTAATATCAGTTCGTTCAACGAACTGGATATGAGGTTTGTGGCTTAAACATTCACACTCATACTGTGACAACGGGTCTATGATCTGTAGAAATATAGATATTGATCTAATAACATGCTTGTATGACAGGTGATTGAGAATACAGATACATAAGTATATTGTACATTAGAGCCTGATGGTGGTCACAATGTACCACAGCGCCACATGTACTTGTGTATCTTTTTTTTATTTTGCCAAACTTATTGTATCCGTATGTAGTGACATTAAACTTTTTAACAGTTTAGGAAGAGTTCTCATTAGTTCTTTCTTTTGTTGAGGTATAGTTTTAGGTAAGTATATTATGTATGTATACCCAGTACCAACATATATATTATACAAATACTGCAGGCTAAGTTACATAGGGTTCTACATTATCGACCCATAAGTTTACATAACATTGTTTATTACATATTATATATGATAGTATTTGCATGCCATTTTGAAGCTGATTTTTAATTAATGAATAGTTAATAAGTTTAAATTGTTTAACGGTCTGCTGTGTCTGTATGATAAAACGACGCACATATTAAAAAATATTACAATAATAAAAAGTGATAAATGCTTACACGTACTTATGTTAAGAAACGAACAAAAGCTTGCAACTAATAGTTACTTATTAATATTATAAATGCGTTTAATAGTAAACAACGCAACCCACAAGCGCTTTACGTTGAATCAACGGTTATAGCGTATCATTCATCATCATTAGAGTAAATCATGTTCATTTATAAAGCCATGACACAGATATCAAAATATGTAATTATTTTGTCGTCGTTGATATCTAGGGGCAGCCCTACATGCCAGCGATGCTTTGCCTGTGTGCGTATACCTATATGCATAATATACTAAATTCGCTTTCGGCGACGTCCAGCGTTTAACATTTCGGACGCGCCGCGAGTTTTAATTTGTGATCAATTATGCGAGAGCACTGTTATTTAGTCGTTGTTTTATTTTATTTAGCTTCTCACAGTGACTGTGGGTGGTCCGATCACGATTTTCGGTATTCGATTCTCAATAAGTTGGAATGATTGTACCATAGAGTTAAGAAGATAATTGCTCCCGGTTTATGCGTTTTAAATGAGAGAATTATACATTATTTCATATGCAATGTATTTTATGGAAGTAGGCATGCTCATTCTTGTTATGTCCATCAAATTATTATTTAATGGCGTCATACTTATAAAACCAAAGAAACAGAGCGGTTAAATGAATGTAATGTATGAAACAAGCATTTTATGTGACTCAATTTTTATTTTTTTTTATTTTGATATATTAAAAATAAAATCCAATCCTTTCGTAGATTACAATGAAAATGTAAATAATTCAATTTGGGAAATCAATGTTCATAATTTGTACGGATATCAAGATCTTTGTGTATACTCTTATTGAAACCTTACCTGACTCACAGGTCGCCTTTCATATTCAATTTAGACTTAAACGACACCGTGTGACATAAATATCAACGCGTTATTGTGCCTAATCTCAGAATCAGTGAAATAAGTATACTATTTCTTGCCACACACGTTCTAGGAAGTCAGAATTCTCCGCTTTAAAGTTGTTACGGGATAGTCGGCTACTTAAATTGGTTTTTTTGTTTACTAAAGCATATTTTTTAGCTTTACGGTATTGGCCTTAATTACAAGAAAATATTATCTTAAACGCGAATATGTATAAATCTAGTCATATAATTTATAATTACACCCTACCCACTCCATATCCAAAAGCGTAACTCTATTTTTTTATATCAGCTTGGTAAGCGTTTTAAATCGTACTGCAATTTTAGTGAAAAAAGTAAATTCATTATTGTTACCACTTTACGTGCGATATAGTATAACAAGTCGAAATTTTAAAAACGTTGGTCTTGTTTTTAAATTCAATACGTCAAAATATTTCTGTCACTAACTTTTCATATATTACTGTTTCATAGTGTAGATAAAACTGGAAACTCAGCTTCAACCTTAACAATTCTCAAACACTTTATGTTATAGATGAGATAAAGCTGTACCAGCTTTGTTTGTCCACTCCAATTTAAACTCCCAGATTCACACAAGGAGTTTCTCCGAGCGTTTTGTTATTCGGCAAGCATCGACTACTCCACGACCGGTTTAGCGGTAAATTGTTCCACGTAATGTGATTCTAATTGAGCAGCTAATTCGTACTGAACATACTCGGTTAATTAGCCATTTAGGAATTACCGCAGTCTGCTTCTTTGCTACTTCTTGCTTTGCATCTACTCAGCCGGAGTTAGAAAGTACGATATCGAATTTGTGATTGTAAGCTAGACGGAATTGTTAATGTTTGAATGATGACTACATTTTGGAATCAAATGAAATTGAAATTCATTTCATTTCAAACTGTAGTGGTCATTCAAACATTAACAATTCCGTCTAAAGCTTCACTGTCACTACAGTTTAAATAATAATAAGAACTATAAATATCTTTACATAGTATAAAATGAAGTCGCTTCCGCTGTCTGTTCGCTTAGATCTATTAAACTATTCAACAGATTTTAATGCAGTTTTCAGTAATAGATGGAGTGATTCATGAGGAAGGTTTATGTGTATATTACATACATATTATAGTACAGAATAGCCAAAAATTCAAGGATTTGTAATGTGATGTCGTAAAAAAACATATTTTTACCCGTGTGAAGTCGCGCGGGTCATTAGTTTAGTATAAAAGTGACATTTGTTGTCATGGAAATATTATAGTTAATGTTACTTTAACAAAATTAAAACTATAAATTACGTGCATATTACTGAATTTTATATTTTTGTAATTATATGGTTTTCTACAGAGCGTTGAAAAATTATTACTGTAAGGAATTTAAGTCACGTTTAACTCCTTGTACAAATAAAGTTATAGAAAAGGTCGAGTAGCGTTTCTTAAACTAAATGAGTATATCCACTTTGGCTCTAATATATTTTGTCTTTTTTCAAGCCTTCTTCGACCTAATGAAACACTTGTAGTAAGTAAGTAAGTAATTGAGAAAATATATATTTCCTCGCACAGGAAAATATACGTGTTCTTTCGATACATGAAATACTTATACGTCTTCGGTTTCGTATTACATAAAACGAGCTCGTAATTACTTTTGCTAAAATTTTACCGACGTCTTGTACATCCGCTATAAATTTTAACTAATAGAAGCCCACAATTATTGCTGCGGAGGTAATGATCTGTGCTCCTTTAATAACAAGTTTAATAGCCCTGTAATAGCGTCCTTGTTATTGTAATAGGCAAGACACAGAAATAAAGCGTAAACAAACGGAGAGTTCGGTATAACATAATCCACGTAATAAACGAAAATTACCCTTTGTTCTAAAGTTGACGGTACCTGCCGAGCAGCGGCGTGGAACTTAATCGGCTGAGCGCTTTTGCGGAATTATGATTTATGGTATTTTGCGATAATGCTCCGCGAAGATTTGAAATTTCTTTAAAGATTCAGGTTAATATAATAAAGTTTTAACAAACGTCGGCTATGTTTCTCACTTAACGTACCTATGTGAGACTGATAGTTGTTTAACGTTATTATTTTATACTACAAGTTTAGAATTTTTTAGTGAATAATGAGGTAAATGAGCTGTACTTTTTAAAATTATGAATTTGTGTACTAAGTTTGACGATATACAAAGGAGTTGGGCATTTTGATGTACTCACACAACTGTTATAAAATATATATCGATTGAAAGGTTATTTTTCTTGTACTCCATTTTATTACTGCAAAAGTACAAATGGAGAAGAGTTCATTACAACGAGAATAATAGAAAATCGTAAGTCGCACAGTATAGCCGCAAAGTTTACTCTACTTTATACTAATGAAATATGCCAATGAAAAATTTAGCTAAATTACAAAAGAAAAATGTAATTAATACAAGGAATAAGCTTTCTTTTGACGTACATAACATTAATGTTGATTAGGTAGACAAAGCTCCATATATTTTGGCAAAATAAATTTCCTTTGATAAAACTAAAATGACTTGTTTTAATATATAGATACTTAAATGCATAAGATACCATTATTAAAATACATTAAACTTAATATTTAGACTTTTGACTTTTGCGGTGTTGTAAGTATACCCCACGTATCTATACTCCGCTTCTTCTGTATATATTTATATTTACCACCTAATTCAAACTAAAGTATGTTTTCCCCTATCTGATAAATAACACATTTGAATATAATAATATCTATATAATGTGTTCTAATTTCAAATAAAACATCGTTAAACGATACCTCCATTGGTATTGGCAGTGAACCGCAAGTAAATCAAATCTTGTTTGGTTTTAGAACTTGGTGGCCCACTTAATATCAATGTTCTATTTATAAATACTACTTATTGTGTATGTTGTTATTTGAAAGGTCCATGGCGCAGCAGGCTAATAGCTGGTTTGGTCTCCGCACCAAGACAAATCTTTGTATGATCCACAAATATTTGTTTCGAGTTTGGGTGTTTTGGGACGGGAAGTTGCTCTTAGTTCCTAATATCCAGGATGCACGTGGACCTAGATTAGAGTCAGGACCATGTGTGTGATTGTTATAAATGTATTTTATAACATTATTTTATTATTAGGTAACAGACGCTTAAAAAACATGAGTACATCAATGCATTTTGGCGGATTAAAAAAACAACTGTTGATACTGTGCTTTATACCAATATAATTGAGTTTTATGAGTAATGGAATATTTTAGCGGCATTCAATATTTTGATATGTTTATTGAATTAAACATTTCAGTTAATTACGCGTTATCAATGCGATGAGCAATAATGTCGGAGCCATCAAGCGGAACTGCCGTGCGTTAATGAATGTAACTCAATTTAAATAACTTTTAAAATTGGAATATTTTTGCTACATACAAATTTTCACACCCCATCCACTGACACCGAGCCGACGTGATACCTACAATGTGACTGATCATTGTCCCATAGGTACTTCATATTTTGTGCTAATTGGAATAATCATTACGTATTTCATGCAATTTAATGAGATTCTAAGTACAACAGAACCATTAATTATTCTTTTTGATTGTTTCAGATTGGTGGTAGAATTAACTTGGATGTTTCCTTCAAAATGTAAGTCATTTTGTTTACAGGAAAACAATTATATGAAAATACCCGAATTAACATTATAAAATGTTTGTAACTTTGTACCTAATTTATATATATACATACGCAAACTTTATAATAACTCTTGACTTATTACTCATAACGCTGAGACGGTTCTATAATTATTCTTAGACATGTCAAAACAAACAGTATATTAAATGCCATTTGTAAACTTTGTAATATCGAATTAATTAATCTTTGTAAATCGATCTACAAGACCACGACACGTGACATTAGGTCACGACGCGAATGCGAACAAGGGTATCTATCACAAAAACGTTACTTCGTAAAATTGGTATGCATAAAATTTAATATACGCTCACACCTTTATTCGTGAAGGGGTGGGCCAAGGTGCACTTACCACTGACCCACGTTTCGCCGGGCTTATTGCCGTCCCGGTGAACCTGTAGTCATACCGGGTAAAAATTCCAATCCCGGACAAGTCGTGTGTGATTTTTCGAATCGAAAACTCAAACGCCAATTGTGATTGCCTGTACTGGGAATTAAACCCAGGATGTCACGGTTCACAACCGTAGTACGCTATAATAACGGGTTGTAATTATATTATCTCGAGTGTAATTTTATGATTTAAAGCATTTTATTTCTGTGTCGTGACTCATTTTGATAAACCACTGTTTTATTTAATGTACGTGGTAATTGACTTTTGTAGTATTTACTTTTTTTATTTATTATATCCTACTAATATTATAAACGCGAATGTTTGTAACTATGGATGGATGGATGGATGTTTGTTACTCTTTCACGTAAAAACTACTGAATGGATTTTAATGAAACTTTACAATAATGTTTAATGTTTTTCAAAAATCAATCCCTGAAGGGTTTAAAGAGGAAATGAAAGTTTGTATGAAAAATCTAAACAGCTGAACCGATTTCAATGAATTTTGGCACAAATATAGTTGATGACCCAGGGTTAAACATAGGGTATTTTTTTCTTTAAATTTCAACCACTAAAGGACCCAAATACTGGATGAAATTTTGAATGAAAGCTTTTTGATGGCGAAACGAAGTTCGCGGGCACAGCTAGTGTTATATATTTTTTTAGAATGCGAATTACATAGTACGAATAAAATTTGATTTATTTTGCTGTTTAATATTTTGTTATACTCATTTGCATATCCAAATAGAAACCTCAATATAATAATAGCAATTTAAAATGCGTCTCAAACATTTTTCCGAGTAACAAACACGCGTAACAATGGCAGCTCGTCGCGCGGTGTGGCGCGTCTCTTATCAACCGTTTGTCATTCCTGTGACATCGCCCACGCCTCCTCTTCTAATTAGTACAGAAATAACGCCGGGAGATTTGTCAACTTCCTAGCTTTTATGGCATTCCTTTGAGGTGCTTCCACCGATGAGCGCGACAACTCCACTCATGTAAATAGATCGTTAACCGACTGTGAAATATTGTTTTGAACTCTGAGGGTGGTCCTGTTAAATGCCATATACTTTGTAACATCACCCTAACAAATTAATCTAGATTGTCGATTCGGGTCCCGTCTGCGAAGTTTCGCTGTTGGAGTTTTTTAGATAGAAAAAGTTTTAGTGAGTACATACCGTTACTTCGCAATCGTATTGTTGACAATAAGATCCGAAATTTGTTTTTCCAAAGAGAGTTCATTAAATTGGTTTTGTGTTTTTTTTATAATGATAAAAAAAGTATTCTTAAATATTCATATTTTATTAATACAGTTATGTTATCAAGAACAAACAGTATTGTACCTACAGTCAAAAGATTTTCCGGTAAAAAAAGACTTAAAATTTCGTCATATTTCACGGCGATAGGTTATCTAAACGGTGGTCTAGGATAATTTAAACAAGAAACGTTTAAACAAAAATGATAAAACCGAGTTTCCGAAGTCAATATAAAGGAGAAATTAATCTGAAGCTAAAGGGGCGGCCCTCGAAAGTTATCTCAGTAAGCGTGCCGTGACCTCACAATCAAATGTCAAACAAACTTTTATCAGAGCAAAGTTGACAAATAAATCCGTCGTGCCGTGGTAACTTTTCTCATAGTATAGCAACGGGAGGTGATTTGGCCAATTCTATCGGGCCCTTATTGTGTGGAAAACACCAAGTCCTATCGTCGAAGTTGCCATGACTACTGATCGTCTTATTATGATGTTATTTTATACCTACTCAGCTGTGATGTAAGATATATTCGTATATTACTACAATTATAGTCATGCCCTTCGACGATGTTTGCCATTTTTGAAATACGAACGCGTCGATGATGATAACTGAATACTTATACAAAATAGTTTTATTTGGCACTAACGTTATCTATTACAGTTTGGTGGTTTTAGTGTATCCGTTTAAGTATGAAACACCTCTTTTAGAAGGCACTGCTTATACAGACATGTTACAAGTACAAAATATTAGATAATATAGGTGCTATGTACTTATTATTCTCTTGAGTGACGGACTAGGATCGGGCGGCTATCCATTGATGGCATATACTTACTTATTCGTAAAGATTGCTGAAACGCATAATGTCAATTGTGATATTAAAGATATCAGCAGAAATCGTTTTAAGCAAAAGTTTGTATACATAGAATTCATTATAACATCAACAGAATAAATAAATTATGTGATGTAAATATCTGTTAATAGATTATATCTCTACTACAAATTAATATTAATATTCTTAGGCAAACTTCGCAACGGTCATTCAATAACCACATAAAACAGTCCAATAAAAAATATCAAGCGTGTGGCTTGATAATTAATTACTATCAATTACATACATATATTTTTTTGGGTTCCACAAGACTATTAGCATTGACTGTGTATAAATTGTTAATGTATTCGATACAAACCAAATATTTTTTCAACTGTTCTTTTTATATTCGACGAAGAATATTCTTTTTTTAAAAACAAGTACTTCGCCCCTGCTTTTGAAAAAATAGACATTCAGATTTTTAGTAAGCAGAAGAAATTTTATTTAATTTTGCTTTTACGGCTGTGTCTTTTCAACAATACGTAGCGGGAACATATCATGTGAGTTAATCCTGCAGCGAGGCTGTATAAAATCTGTTAGGCGCGAAATCCCGTTCGCAAAGCGTTCAGAATGAAAGACGACATTCGTACCACCCACTCGTTTGTGCACCACTTTAAATTTTAACACGCGCATGCCACGATCTTGTGCGAGTGACATGTCAGTTCAATACAATTAATTCTTATTGTTTCTTTCTCATATTTTTATACGGCCAGATTGTAAATAGGGTAAACTTTTTTTATTATGTGGCTGGCAAAGTAATGTTCTAATTTCAAAGTGGCAATTTAAAAATAAAATAATATGTTAAGTGTGTAAAATAAAACTAAAAACACCTAACTTGACACTAGCATAATGTCTAACAGATGCCATTAAAAAAAGACATGACATTAGCGAAATACATTTTAATCTTTTATCCGACTGTAAGGCTGCCCGAAAACTGGAGCGGGCATATTTGGCGGGGATATTTTTTATGTCTTCTGCAATTTTATTGTGTTAGCATAAAAGCTATGCTGCTGATCAGATGATCAATCGTCGTATTAGTAAGTAGTTTTGCATCTAAAGCATGCTGTCTAAGGTATTTAATTCTAAGAAATAAAATTTATCTGTGAATGTATCTATACAAAATCAGTGTCAACTCCTATTTGTTCCCTGCACACTCGTATCCATATAGAGTTATTATTAGTGTACCCTTAAGAATGTGGGGCTAAAAGGGCCGGATGTCCCAATTTGTAAGACGGAGGCATCATCTGTGACATTCGACATGGAAACACGATATACTCCTAACATATTTGTGTTAATGAGCGTAGAAACATATTAATTTACGCACTCAGTTTAACTTTTCTGATTTACTGCTTTTATTTTTGTAAAGATCAAAGTTCAAAACATAGCAATAAAAAGATATTTATATGATTTATAGGGTGCACAGTACATGAAGAAAATAAATGTTACATAAGAGTATTGAAAGTGTATTTTTTTAATGCATAGACCTGCAAACGAGCTAGTGGGTCACCTGATAGTAAATGCTCTCCATCGTCTATGTACGCCTGAAATACTAGAAGAATCGTAGGCGTGTAGCCGGTTATAGGGAAGGGATAATAAAGAGATTGGGAAGGGGGTGGGGATTTGGGCCTCCGGATATCTCACTTACCGTACCAAAAGCAGCAACAAGCCGCTACTTTGCGTCGGTTTTCTGTGAGACAGTGGTAACGACCCGGTCAAGCCGGCCCATTCGTGCTGTAGACAAAACTGTCTACAGCGTGGCTCTACCACTCACAATTAAGCGTAAGATAATTTAACGTAAGGAAATCATACCAGTTCTATATTATATAAATACTAGATGACCCGGTGAACTTCGTATCACCTACATATATTTGTGTAAAATGTGGTCAAAACTTAATACAAATGTTTCATTCACATTAAATGCAATTAAGTAAGGTACTGCACCATTGCACGTGAGGTAGCCCGTCGCACATTTAATTGACTTCGACGACCTAAGTCAGGTCGTCTTCCACCTCCCCCCGGTGGGACAGTCCTGTCCCTGTCCCTGTCCCTGTCGCTGTCGCTGTCGCTGTCGCTGTCGCTGTCGCTGTCGCTGTCGCTGTCGCTGTCGCTGTCGCTGTCGCTGTCGCTGTCGCTGTCGCTGTCGCTGTCGCTGTCGCTGTCGCTGTCGCTGTCGCTGTCGCTGTCGCTGTCGCTGTCGCTGTCGCTGTCGCTGTCGCTGTCGCTGTCGCTGTCGCTGTCGCTGTCGCTGTCGCTGTCGCTGTCGCTGTCGCTGTCGCTGTCGCTGTCGCTGTCGCTGTCGCTGTCGCTGTCGCTGTCGCTGTCGCTGTCGCTGTCGCTGTCGCTGTCGCTGTCGCTGTCGCTGTCGCTGTCGCTGTCGCTGTCGCTGTCCCTGTCGCTGTCCCTGTCGCTGTCCCTGTCGCTGTCCCTGTCCCTGTCCCTGTCCCTGTCCCTGTCCTGTCCTTTCCTGTCCTGTCCTGTCCCGTCCTGTCCCGTCCTGTCCCGTCCTGTCCCTATCCTGTCCTGTCCCTGTCCTGTCCCTGACCTGTCCCTGACCTGTCCCTGTCCTGTCCTGTCCCTGTCTTGTCCTGTCCCTGCCCTGTCCTGTCCCTGCCCTGTCCTATCCTGTCCCTGTCCTGTCCTGTCCTGTCCTTGTCCCTGTCCTGTCCTGTCCTGTCCTGTCCCTGCCCTGTCCCTGTCCCTGTCCTGTCCTGTCCTGTCCCTGTCCCAGCCCCTGTCCTGTCCCTTTCCTGTCCTGTCCCTTTCCTGTCCTGTCCCTGTCCTGTTCCTGTCCTGTCCCTGTCCTATCTAGTATAGCGTGGCGACCCGTCATCACGGCAAGCTTCGCAACGCCAACAATCCGGTTTATACCTGCGCTTATAGATGTTTCACATCAAAAAGACATCAAGTGTTTCATACCCAGGAACAGTTTGTATTGGAAAATTAAGTTGTCGTTTTTAGTGTTTTCCTTTACTTATTATTTATGTTACTCATTTTTTCTCACCGGGTAAACCTTCCCTGAACTTCCACAAATATTTCAAGATCAGAATTAGCCAAATCGGTACAGCCAGTCTCGAGTTTTGGCGAGACACACGCACAGCGATTCATTTTTATATATATACTAGATGACCCGGTGAACTTCGTATCACCTACATAATATATTTGTGTAAAATGTGGTCAAAACTTAATACAAATGTTTTATTTACATTAAATGCAATTAAGTGAGGTACTGCGCCATTGCACGTGAGGTAGCCCGTCGCACATTTAATTGACTTCGACGACCTAAGTCAGGTCGTCTCCCACCTCCCTCCGGTTGGACAGTCCTGTCCCCGTCCCGTCCCCGTCCTGTCCCCGTCCCGTCCCCGTCCTGTCCCCGTCCTGTCCGCGTCCCGTCCCCGTCCTGTCCCCGTCCCGTCCCGTCCCCGTCCCGTCCCCGTCCTGTCCCCGTCTTGTCCTGTCCCTGTCCTGTCCTGTCTCACTGTCCTGTCTCACTGTCCTGTCTCTCTGTCATGTCTCTCTGTCCTGTCTCACTGTCCTGTCTCACTGTCCTGTCTCACTGTCCTGTCTCACTGTCCTGTCTCAATGTCCTGTCTCACTGTCCTGTCTCACTGTCCTGTCTCACTGTCCGGTCTCACTGTCCTGTCTCACTGTCCTGTCTCACTGTCCTGTCTCACTGTCCTCTCACTGTCCTGTCTCACTGTCCTGTCTCTCTGTCCTGTCTCACTGTCCTGTCTCACTGTCCTGTCTCACTGTCCTGTCTCTCTGTCCTGTCTCACTGTCCTGTCTCACTGTCCTGTCCCCGTCTTGTCCTGTCCCTGTCCTGTCCTGTCTCACTGTCCTGTCTCACTGTCCTGTCTCACTGTCCTGTCTCACTGTCCTCTCACTGTCCTGTCTCACTGTCCTGTCTCACTGTCCTGTCTCACTGTCCTGTCTCACTGTCCTGTCTCACTGTCCTCTCACTGTCCCCTCACTGTCCTGTCTCACTGTCCTGTCTCTCTGTCCTGTCTCACTGTCCTGTCTCACTGTCCTGTCTCACTGTCCTGTCTCACTGTCCTGTCTCACTGTCCTGTCTCACTGTCCTGTCTCACTGTCCGGTCTCACTGTCCTGTCTCACTGTCCGGTCTCACTGTCCTGTCTCACTGTCCTGTCTCACTGTCCTGTCTCACTGTCCTGTCTCACAGTCCTGTCTCACTGTCCTGTCTCACTGTCCTGTCTCACTTTCCTGTCTCACTGCCCTGTCTCACTGTCCTGTCTCACTGTCCTGTCTCACTGTCCTGTCTCACTGTCCTGTCTCACTTTCCTGTCTCACTGTCCTGTCTCACTGTCCTGTCCCTGTCCTGTCCCTGTCCAGTCTAGACGCTATACGACCCGTCATCACGGCAAGCTTCGCAACGACAACCATCCGGTTTATACTAAAACATTCCAAAATCAACAACTACTAATAAATTAAAAATTAATAAAAAAAACATTGTCCAGCGGACAAAATTGTGAATCTAAACCATTCTCAGATCCCCTTGAACACACACAAAAAATTTCATCAAAATCGGTCCAGTCGTTTAAGAGAAGTTCAGGAACATACACACTCACAGAAGAATTATATATATAAAGATACGTCCCAATACTGCATGTACTCTACTAATAAAAGGGAGTAAGACTTAGTCCAATACTTTAGTCTAATGCTGTTTAGGTAGACTTCAAATCCGTGGAAAACCTAACGAAAAATTATTAGGTACACAGGATTTCTCACGTTAGTTTCCTTTGCTGTTAAAACTAACGATAATTAACAATGTATGTTAGTAATAATGTCAGGAAAGTAAAAAAAAAATCTTTGTTGTAAGTTTGACATTATTTCTATCAAGCGTTGTTAAATGTCAAAATTGGGCACAACCATGTTTTATTTTTAACGTAGACAAGTCGTACTAAATGAAAAAGTGTGAACATAAAATAAAAATGTTCACTACGATATCACCAACAACCCTACGGGCCGCGCTGTCACCTTCGTTCGACCTTTAAAGATTATTATCAAAAACGAATTAAAACACGAAATTAATGAAGGAAACGTAAATTAACTATCCTAGATACGCATCTACTTAGCGATCTGATACAGTAATGATACACAGTTTTAATCTGTTACAATTTAGATCCATTTCAATAAACCAACAGGTACTGGGCGGTTTTGTAGGTTCACCTAATACAAAAATGAGCTACATAATTACTTATTACCGAATTCAGAAATATCAATTAATTTTAATTGTCAGTTAGTCACTATTAGAAATCAATTTTTTTCACACAGAGCCAGTTTTACTAAATACAAACGATGCTTTAAGTGTAGTTACAGAGTACGGGAATAATCATAATTGAATGAGAAATAGTCGAATTCTAAGGCATGTTTAATGACTATATAAATTTAACTGACGTGTTTGAGTACAGAAGTTAGGCTTAAAATAAGTAGAATATTCGACACTTGTACAAATATATTATGAAAAATGCCAGCAATCTTACAAATGTTGAATAGATACTCGATCGAATATTTCCTTCAAACCTAAACGCGACTTAAACGACTGTTATATGTCGATTACAGACGTAAAGTGACGGATAGCGTGATGTGCGGAAATTTTTAAACTACCATAATGGGCATATTGTTATTTTAGTCGTCGGAAACGAATGAGAAAGTTCAAAGTGACGGGCGCACATATATTTTATAGGCAACCATTTGTCTCTGGGCGCATGTGTCCGACGAGTACCTACGCTGAAATATTTACGAGCTATTAGATTAAGGAGCCGAATGCTTATATCTCGGAAACCAAATCGGTGGCATCTTTTAGCAAATGATAGATTTAACGCCGCCAGAATTAAGATTGTGGTCATTAATGCCGCAGTATGATTTCAGCTTTGATGTTTAAACGATGTATGGTTGTTATCATTTTGTATAACATTTGGTAAAGAAGATAGGTCGGTTTTCTTAATGTTATGGAGTTATAGTGGTGTGATCCTAATGATGTTAAAAGTGGCGATGATATTTAATTTCCTGCTGTTTTTCAAACATTCTTATTTTTTTCTTTCTGTAGTCATTTGTCGTTATTCTGTAAGAGAGACCTCGTAGGCACCAAAAATTGAGCTTTTGAAACAGTAATTAATTTGTTTCACATTAATTTTTTTTCATTGAGTAAATTAGAAAATAGTTTATAATTTTTTTTATATGCAAAACAATTTATGTTTTTATGCTAAATGTAAAACTGTATATTAGAAGAAAAAAGAGTTATTGTGATAAATGTCACAGCTAACTTCTCTGAAATATTTTGGCACACGGAAAGGTATCGCATAAAAACAGATGTAATTTTCGATGACATCTCTAGATACTGTGACGTTATGTCCTTACACGCGGACTACTTTTTGTCACAAAAGAAATTCATGCGAGCTATATTATGTACTTTTTAATCTGGTATTGAGATAGTTGGTGTTTCACTAAAACAGACGAGACCATTGCTTTAGTTAGTTTTTTCGTATTGCTCTAATACTAACAGTAATTGCGAATCGCACTTAGCTTTCGATGTGGTAAAATACTCAAAACGCTAGAGTAATCGAATTCAATTCGATAATGTAATCGATATAGCAACCCAACTGACGAGACTTCACCCTTAGCAAATATAGGCGTAGTGCACATCGAATAAATTACTTAATTTTATTAAGTGGTCACACAAGTTGAGCCGTGACCCGACAGTAACGTTTGTTTACTACGAAAGTGTTTCATGGTTACGCGGCCTACCCTCAGTTTCCCCTACCCCAAAGCGCCCATAATGTGTAAATTCACTGAACTGCTATATTAGCCGAATACGACAAAGAAACGGTAATGGGCACTCATATATATGCAAATAAATTTCCAAATGTGTTTTAAATTAAAATAATCCCGAATTTATATGTAAATTCGTGACCGCGCTTTGTCCTTCGCGGATTCCCGTACCGAAATCGATTACGTTACGCGGATTCAAGCTCAGATCCAACTCAGATAAGTTTAATGAAGGGTTTTACCTAAATAGAGATCCTTTGGAGGCACAATAAACACGATTACTCTTCTTGATATATACAGGGATCAAAGGAATCCTATTAGAATAAGAAAAAAATTGTTTATCATTTTTATGTCGCCGGCACGAACAGCTTTTAGAATGATAGTTAATGACGTTTTATTTAGCTTTCAGTGGAAATAGTATTATTATCTTAATTTTATGTGGTTAACCTTTTAGTTGGCTATTATCGAACAATATAAAAGTGAGTGAGTTTATGGGACCACCCGGCCGCATTCCAGCGGGATCAATTGTCGTTTACAGTGGTACGATTAAAGTTATGCGCTTCGGTAATTTTTGCCTATTTAATAAATCAGAAGGTGTTATAATGACTATTGATAACCTGATACTAAGTTGTAACTAAACAAAGAGTCTTGTAAGATTTTGTTTATGCGTGGCATTATCCTGGCTTAATGCTAGTGCCTGGTTTTCTGTCAATGCCCGGCTTAATGTCAGGGTCCGGCTTCTTATCATAATTTGACGGTAGATTTGGTATAAAGTGCTGCGACCGGCTATCTGACCCCCACAATCCGCAACGGAAGCCAAGTTTTGCCACTGCCTCGTGCGTTAATCAGCAGATTTGTAAATATAAACGCATAATTCCACATATTCCATCAACATCGCTAACTGTTATGGTTTTTCTAATCAGCGATACTCTATCCCAAAATTGGAACCCATAATACCCCAATACACTTCAATAAATAAGCTCTGTATCCCCCCGTCACTTCAATTAGTCATGATTAAGTTAAATTTATAGATCCGTTTAATGGTCCATTAAGTTACTCACTAGTGTCTAATGACTTCTTATTGTGAAACCCCACAATTCCATAAAACACTTTCAGCCAATTAAATAAGACATTGATATTTGATCCTGGTACAGCTATTGTCACTCTTCATTAAAGTTTGTTACACAACGTAATCCCATTACAGACTAGAGTATAGTTTGATATATTTTTCCATTAGTATGAAGCACGACACGGATGCTTGCCTGATAGCGCTACGCTTATATATAAACAAAATAAACACCCTTAAATAATTTGAACTACAAAGTATTGTATTGTACTGTATTGCCCTCGTCACGTCGAGCTATAAGATGCTAAGTCTCATCATCAGTTTGTTTTTCGCAGCTGGATATAGATCTCTTTCAATACACACCATTAAGCACGATCTATGCATCTAATCATTGCCCACCGCATTCCACAGCTCGTCACTCCAACTATCCGTAGCGCCATAGGGTGTCCTAACCTACGTTTGCTTGAACGTAAAATCCACTCAAGAATCCGTATACCCCATCAGTTATCGGTTCTTTGTAATATATGGCCAGTCCATTGCAACTACAACTTGCTAATGATTTAAGCTATGTCGACCACTATCGTTCTTCATCGTCGGATTATTTTGTTTCGAATATTGTCTTTGAAAGAGACTTCGAGCATAGCTCTCTGCATAGCTCGCCGAGTAATCTTTAATTTTTAGACTATCCCCACCGTGAGTGTCCACGTCTCGGCACCGTAAGTTATGACGGTTAGGACTCTCTGGTTGAAGACTCATCTAGAGGCCTTTTAAATCTCCCAATGCCCTAAAATTTCACTGGCTTTTCAAATCTAAATCTTTTGGTTTAACCATTTACGATTTAACAATACTGATTTGTACCAGAAATAAAGAGCAATGTTACCCAGAAGGTATCTCGCATTCGAGAATCCTACCCCTTAGTAAGACTTGAGGAAAGTCTGGTTTACTATCTATATCACTTTACACTATAAAATATAGTTTTTATTTTTTTCTAAAGAAAATGTGTTGCTTAAGAAATTTCTTTGTTTAAGCTTAATTCGAGCAGATGTTCAGTGAGTATACATTTTGTAGAAAACACGAAGAGCATTCGGTCTGAGATATTGCTCAGTTTTTTAAAGCACCGAGTTTTTTGTCAAGAACTCTGCACGTTTGAACACCCAACATTATATATTTGGAACTATTTGCAGATAGCAGACTGCAATGTATTGTCTACCGTCTAAATGTGTAATTTAGATTTAAATTTACACTGAGGTATTGCAGTAATTTCAGGACAGCATAATTCTGTCAACCGTAGAAGGCAACACAACGTCTCTCGACAGTCGACATTTATTTATATTTGGACTACACTTAACATCGCGTGCAGTGTAATCACTTTGCCGTGCCAGGATAATAAAAACGAATGAAACTAACGATAAGCTGTATT
This sequence comes from Amorpha juglandis, assembly GCA_949126905.1. Lineage (NCBI taxonomy): Eukaryota > Metazoa > Arthropoda > Insecta > Lepidoptera > Sphingidae > Amorpha > Amorpha juglandis. The sequence goes on along the minus strand of OX421379.1, from coordinate 8,478,580 downwards.
TCTTACGATATCATTTATGCATATTAAATACATATTTTAATTTAAATATAATAATATAAACTTTAATTTATTCAAGTGTTAAGTTTATGTTACATCTCTTGTACAAATAAATGTTCAATTGTTTCTAGTAATTAATAAATTCAAATAGAAATCGCCTGTTATGATCATTTGGTGTTCACTAGTTACATTTCACCTCACCGAGAGTCGTGACTGTGGCGAACACGCGTGACAAACTCTCAAATGTGGACGGTTGTCAGTTTTCATGGAACGCGCCGCTTTAAAACCCCGCAACAGTTCGACGTGACATGTCACGGCAAAATGACACAGTGTATGTTACGACACCAATCCACATTAGCGTAACAAGTACACGTGACAGTCACGCCTCTGTGTTACATTATGGAACGGAAATAAGCCCTCCGTATCGTGAATGTACAAGTTAAACCTCTGTCTACTCTTTCGAACTGACGTGAACTTATATAAGAGTTATGTGTAAAATGTTTTTTCACCATTTCGAGTACAACATAACGGAAACATCTAGGACTGTTAATGAATTTAAATCGTATAAATAAACTGGTTTATACAAAATAATACTAAAGTAATAAAGCGTGATACATAAAAAACATATTTCTATTGAGCGTTATTACGCTGAGGTTGAAATAGTATGAGAAACGGTAGATGTACAACTCATGTATTTTATGATAAATTGCGTTCAATTTGACCAGTGACAGCCACCGAGAAAACATTTGGGTAACAAATGCTTATACTTAGAACACGCGCGACGGAAACGTATGGATATGACTAAAGAGCTCGTATTATGTTTTATATTACGTTATACTGAGTGCCACTTCACCCACAAGTCTGTTGTGTTTCGGGATATTAGAGATTTAAAACTACCAACATCCACAACAAGCAAGGTTATATAAATGGGATCTTTACTTGAATTATATTAGTCCTAGGACAACGTTTTTTATAAGCTTGTTTGAACCTAAACTTACACGCCAGTTCATAAACAGAAGTAATACCACTCAGTCATTTGGCTTGGCTTGGACTCTACTCGTCATAGGTCACGTTCCTAGTATTCTCACTGGCTTCAGTGCCTCTTAAACCCTAACAAATAAAGTTTACGTAATGTTCTTGGCGGAAAAAATAGACAGACGGCCTTTCGTATACGAAGAGACCCACTAGATATAAATGTATTTAGTAAACCCACTGCACGTCATTTTTATAGACATAATTGATTTTAAAATCGTGAGTCACCGTAGAAACGTCCGAGTAAAAAGTCAAAAGGTCATCGTTATAAAAACAGCTTCACTTCTGAAGTAAAATATGCAAATTGCTTCCTGGCGACTACATTGAATATTGATGAATTTCGATTTTTTTATTAAAACGTAAATAATAAAATACAAATGTGAGACTGCAGGTACATCTTAAGATTGAATAAATAGGATTTTTTTTCTTTCGTATTAATTAAGAATACGTATCAAGAACATCTCATTACTCTAGTGGCAGCGTACTTTGAAATTCCAAATACTCTGTGACTAATAACTACCAGTTTCCTCAATAACATCCAATTTAAACCAAACAGTAAATCTGTAAAAAGATTTCAATCTTGACTCCAATTTCATTAATCAAGTTACATTCTAATTCCCGTTTATTTATGAATGAAAAGGGGCGATGTTACTGCACATTCTTCATCAATCATCACCCTTGCAGGGGCTAAGAATATGTTCAAAGACGGCTAAAGGCAGAGACTTTTAGGTTTTCAAACATTTACGTAATCCTGATTAAGTTGAAATGACGGAGAGAACATTAATCTCAGAATGTACGTGGTGGGAATTTGCATTAGAATAAGTATTATTTCACTTGCTAAGTGACAAAAAATAACTGACGCTAATCTGGACTTCATAACTTTTTTATAGCATATGCCGGCTAACGAGCAAGTGGGTCACCTGATGGTAAGTGATCTCCACCGCATGTACGCCCCCCACCAGAAGAATCATGGGCGCGTTGCCGACCTTAAAGGAAAGGGATAATTAGGGATTGGGAAGGGGAGGGGTTTGGGTTTCCGGATATCTTACTAACCGTATGAAACGCAGCAGCAAGCCGCTACTTTAAGTCGCGTTGGTCATTCAATAAAATGAATAAAAAAAATTAAACATTGAAATAAAACTAATTTAAACAAATTATATAGCGGCTTTTTATTTTAATTGTGGTCCCGACGTTTCAAAGTAGAAGGTCGCAACCAAAAGATGCCGATGAGACTTAAGGGTCTCATATACGAGTGCTCCTGTACGAGTGTAAGACGTAACCTGCACTTAAGCACCATGATAGGAGATCCACGTCGCCAAAATGAAGATGCTGCGGTGAATGTGCTACTTCACACGACTGGATCACACATAAACTTTAGGAGAGTCGCTTAAGGTGGTTTGGTCACGTTTTGAGGAAACTACAGGAGTGCGTCGTCGGTCGTAGGTGCTTGTGCCAGAACGTATATGAAGTATGATCAAGCGGACGACCCAAAAAACGCTGGCTTGACAGACATCAATACGCTAATACTAGAGGGAGACATGAGAGCCAATGGTCTTACTACAGAGGTTTCTCAAAATCGGGCGAAGTATATACGTCTTATAATACGCCTTAGCAGGAAGGCGGACCCTAGCACTAGTTGGGATAACGCCAAGTAGAAAAACAGATTTAATACATTATTAAATCATCACCCAAATTTGATAGACTTAAGAAAACAATGTTGTGTTACCACTTAGTACAATAAATTACATGCACTGCGATTAAAATTACCTTATTAAATTTAACACGTAATTAAATGTAGTTTCACACCACGCATAGTTATGTAATGCTCAAGTAATAATTCAACATTATCAAGGCGACCATTATCTTAAAAAGAAAGGAAGTAAGCTTCAACTATTAATCATTTTCTCATGGATGCCGACGCGCTAACACATGACAATCTCAAGTTAATGTAAATAAAAATCTGACTTGAGTAATGCAGCGGCAGTAAATCATTAACAATCAGTTTTCAATCTCGGTTTAAGTGTGGATCATAATTAACCAGACGTTCCGTGAGTTTCAGTTGTATCTCGATGTTCATCATGTGTGACGAACGTAATAAATCTATGTGAACCCTTAATGACCGAGATCATAAACGCCATTTACATTTTCGTCAGTACAAAGCTCGACTTGCTAATGCACCGTGAAGTGAGGCCTGTTTGTTTTGGCCGCGTTTGTATCTAAACCCATCGCATTGTGTTCCTAAACTCATACAAGTTCGTCTACTATACATTTTAAGTTAGCTGTCAATGTTGTTTCTAGAATATATTTGCTATTGCCTCTGGAGCTAAGATAACTGTATTGAATTCCCAGAACCAGACATCATAGCAAGTATACAAGTATTCCAGAGTTATGACTCGTTTATGAGAAACGTGGTAAATATAAGAATATAGATATTATAGAAAACTTATTATATTATTTATAACTAAAATTCCTTTAAATTTTTATAGTATAAAAAACTGCTACGGGAAATATTGAAATGAATCCCTGTTTTAAAGAAAACTTTGGTCGTCTTCCTTCTATTGTTGCCTTGACCCGGAACTGCGAAACTACGACATGAATCGGACATAAAAAAAAAACAAACAAAAGAGAAAGTAATACCGTAATAGCGAATAAAAACACTGCATCGAATTAAATGTGACATATTATTATATCAAAATAAAATTTAATAGACGGAGTGCCAGCTTATTTGACATTAAACGCAGACAATTATGATCCTGCATGTGTAAAAGCTTTACAATAATGTTTTAATTAATACCCTTGCTGGATAAAACTTATTCTAAAGCCAGAACACAAATCAAATAAAAATTGGTGCAAAAAACTCCCTCTTATCTGTAATTAAAATAAAAAATACGAGACACGAAGAAATATTCTAGAAAATTTAAATAAACGGCTTCCTTAACGCGTACAGCATAAAATTGCATTTCCGCACATCAAAGACTGAATAAAAATGCTGAAGATGATTTTTTATAAGCCGGTAGTAAAGTATGGCCTTAGCTTTTCCGAGTTTTTACATCGGCGAGGATTCCCCTCAATTCTCTCGCGCAGTTGACCCTTCCGTCTGTTACCCTCGCCAACTCAGCAGCAACAAATTTTAATTTATTCTAAGACATCACAAAGAAATTTCTTGAATAAACTCATATAATATAAAACAATTACCTGTAACATAAATCATTTTAGCGGAATTGCTTCCTCAACAAGGCATTATTTTAGTTTTCTTCGTAGTAAAATGTATTTTCTGTGATGAGTAATATAAATATTTTTATTACGAAGCTAATACAATGACAGCCTCCGTGGCGCAGCGGGCGAGTAGCCGGCTGTGAAGCGAGAGGCCGCGGGTTCGATCCCCGCACCGAGACAAACATTTGTGTGATCCACCAATATTTGTCTCGGGGTCTGGGTGTTGTGAGACCGAAAGTCTCTCGTAGCTCCTGTTACCCATGACACAAGACTCGTATCTTGTGTGTTTATTGTTATTATAATATAAGTCTGTTTTTTTAAATGCTTTATTATCGTAATGCCTTCTAAAAAATTAAACATGAAAAAATATTATTCCATTACCAGACGACAGAAGTGTAAATCTAAAATCTCACATAATTCATCCATTACTTGAATTCACACCACATAGCTTTCCCTAAATTGAATAAAAATTATTTGCTGTTATTCTTACCGCGCCTGTCTAGTAAAAATTTAAATCTCGAACATTATTTTGAGCAAATTAACATGTTTTATTCATCATAACAGTACTATTATACAACAAGTAACCATTTGTTTGCTTTTTTTGTTATTGTTCGTTCGAGCATCACGCAAAAACTACTTGATTGATTTTGACAAATATAATGTTTACATTTTATCTGGCTACGATGAGCCGATGATACGATGATGAGTGGAGTTATAAAACCATATTTTCTTTCACAACAAACTTAATATGAACTCCCTTTCTATAAACATTTATATTAAATGGGGGAAAAGTTCTGAGTGGTCTTTCCTCTAGATGCCAAGCGATCGGTGTCGTCCCGATATTTGGTTTGATTCTAGCGCCGGAGAAAATATTTTTATGGACGAAAATGTTGAGTGTATTCATTTATTGCGTAGGGCACAGTTCCATAGACTAACGATAAACCCAATTGTGGAAGCGAATCTGTGGGCAAAACTTAGTGGCCTATACACCCAATATATAAGATCTAGTAACTTTAAAAGCGGTCAGTATTGGTGGTTGTTTTTTTAACGACAAATTACTTGACCTTTCTGCTTCATTCAACACGTCTAGCCGTCGACTCCCATTGTTGTTCCATTTCAGTTCTCATTAACTTATCTTAGAAATCTTGATTGACTTTATTATTTTGACATTAGATAAGTATCTTAACGAAAATATATTTTTATCCTACAACCGACTATGTGCTAGCATCACAGTGTGCCTAGTGCGAGATCTATAGCTCAGTCATTCGTTTACCAGATATATGTTGGTATATTTTCAATGCAATCCGCTAGGGGCGTTGTACGGATCTACGTTCATATTTTCGTAAAGACGAATGACATGACATCTATCGATATACACGCGGCAGTGCTAACATTATACAGTTGCTCTTAATTTCCAACAGCTGGAAACTTTATGTTGGCTAAATCTTAATAAGTCATGATAATACTAATAGTTTAATTAATAAAAATATTTTATTGTTAAGCAAGTTTATTTTATTGAATCTAACCTATTAGATAGGGAGCCCTAGAGTAGCTGATCCACTTGACTACTATCAAGCTCATTTTCCGTGAGTAGCTTCGTTTCGATGAGACGCCCAACAATTCCCTATGCGAAAATTCTCTACTGTGGTAGCTAACAGAGGTAGCAAGGATTAAATATGTCGATTTGATGAGTCCCAAAAATTTATTACTAACAGGTTATTTTTTTGTTAAATCTGATGATAATTATCTAAATTATTCGAAAAGATATTTGTCCTACAAAATGTATGGTTTGATCAAAGAGTCCCCCCCTTCCAACATGTATCGATAACGAGGTCATCAAAAATGATTACTAACCAGCTGCTTTTTTTTTGTTACTTACTTAATATGTATATAATTCAACAGTCATATTGTCCTACAAATTGCGTGGTACGTTATCCCGGTCCTACGCTCAGAAATTGTTAATACCACAAGACCATTTTTCTCATTACTAACTGTAGGACAAAAGTATTACATAATAGGTTAGTGTGTTCTCTACCCAAATCAAACAATGTCCTACAAGAAAACAGGTATGTATCACTAGTCCGACAAGAATTGTAATTTTTTCGTTTTCCTATTTGTAACATAAGAGACAGTGAAAACACCTTTTTTTTGTTAACTAGTACAACAATTAAGTAAATAAATACAGTAGCTACAAAAATTTATTATTTATTTAAAATTTATTATGTATTTACATATAAAAAAAATAATGGGTTGCACTCCGGGAGTGCCGGCAGAAGTGAAAACTTAAACATTAACGTTGTGCATTTTTGAATATTTTGGAATGAAGAGGGAATAATTTCACACGAATTGTTTTATTTATCAGCATAAAAGTACTATCATTTACATATATGATTAAACACAATATTCATTTATTGCGCTATCGTACACAAAAATATCAATTTATATTACATAACAAAGTCCGGTCAAAGTCCTGTCAAAGTCCTGTCAAAGTCCTGTCAAAGTCCTGTCAAAGTCCAGTTAAAGTCCGGTCATAGTCCGGTCAAAGTCCAATCAAAGTCCGGTCAAAGTACACACTATCGTAAACAAAAATGACAATTTAAATTACAATACCTGGGCGACCGAGCTCTGCTCGGGTGAAAAAAAAAGGTAGTATTATTATTCGCCAATAGATGTCAGGAATTAAGTCTAACCTCAAAGCAAACACTCATTGACTTCGTGTTACTTAACAACGCCATCTGCTGTTGTGCTGACAAAAAAGTAGTATTATTATTTACCAATAGATGTCAGGAAGAGTCATATTTTTCTTCCAAGTTTATGTTTAAGTTTCTAAAACACGAATAAAATGACATTTTCTAAAAATGATTCCTAACTAGATCGATTTATCGCCCCCGAAACCCCCTATATACTAAATTTCATGAAAATCGTTAGAGCCGATTCCGAGATTCCAATTATATTTACAGGACAATATGACTGTTAAATTATATGAATATTAACTAAGTAAAAACAAAAAATCCGCTGGTTAGTAATCATACCTATTGGAAGGAGGGGCTTCCAATAGGTATCGATAACGAGGTCATAAAAAATGATTTGAATATTGTCCTACAAATAAAATAAAAAAATTTTGAGTATCATCAAATCGAAATATTCTATCCTTGCTACCTCTGTTAGCTACCACCATAGATAATTTTCGCATAGGGAATTGTTCGGCGTCTCATCGAAACGAAGTTACTCACGGAAAATTAGCTTGATAGTAATCAAGTGGATCAGCTGGCCCAGGGACTCCGGACCAGTACCTTGTATGCCAGAAGATAATTCTTCAAAAGATGGACTTTGGGGACCATCAAACCAGTAATATTCATATTTATCATCAATTATTGCCCATCCGAAATAATTTCATACATGTTGGAAGGGGGGGACTCTATGATCAAACCATAAATTTTGTAGGACAAATATTTTTTCCAATAATTTAGATAATTATCTCAAGATTTAACAAAAAAATAACCTGTTAGTAATAAATTTTTGGGACTCATCAAATCGACATATTTAATCCTTGCTACCTCTGTTAGCTACCACAGTAGAGAATTTTCGCATAGGAAATTGTTGGGCGTCTCATCGAAACGAAGCTATTTACGAAGATTCAGCTTGATAGTAATTATTTTTACATCAAGGATCTGTACTACTACTTTTGAGCGTAGGACCGGGATAACGTACCACGCGATTTGTAGGACAATATGACTGTTGAATTATATACATATTAAGTAAGTAACAAAAAAAAAAGCAGCTGGTTAGTAATCATTTTTGATGACCTCGTTTTCGATACATGTTGGAAGGGGGGGACTCTTTGATCAAACCATACATTTTGTAGGACAAATATCTTTTCGAATAATTTAGATAATTATCATCAGATTTAACAAAAAAATAACCTGTTAGTAATAAATTTTTGGGACTCATCAAATCGACATATTTAATCCTTGCTACCTCTGTTAGCTACCACAGTAGAGAATTTTCGCATAGGGAATTGTTGGGCGTCTCATCGAAACGAAGCTACTCACGGAAAATGAGCTTGATAGTAGTCAAGTGGATCAGCTACTCTAGGGCTCCCTGTCTATATGTATTTATTCATCCACATTCTACAGTCTACACTCTAAACAAATAATGTAAAGAGGTTAATTTTTAGTATGTAATTTGTGAGCTTGATTATAGGGAATAAACTCTGAAACTACTCATCCAATGTTGAAAATTCTTTCTCATTTAGGATGCTACACAATTCGTCAGTGTTTATTTTGTTATTATAAGTTTACAATAAGAAAAGGCTCTCCCTTGAGTAGGACTGTAAGAAAAGCCAATCTGTTATACAGGGTTATTTTTAAAACACTGACAACCTCGCAGGGCCATATAGCTGACACCATAAGGAACAACTTTTGTTCTACGAGTTTGCACATAACTCAATACATAAGAAAAAAAATGATTTTACAAGTTTTTGTTGTGTAGTGTTTGTGTTCGTACGTGTAGGTATTATCGATCGATACGGCGCGGCCGGTCATTGAACTGACGCGGGCGCTGCGTGTAGTACGTACGTAATCTGCGATGCGTAGGTAACTTTCAAGACGGAAATTAAATTCATAATTATTTTTGTATGAGAATAAAATCTAACAAATTATGAAAAGTCGTAGAACAAAAGTAGTAGCAAATGACCTTAGGAATCTACTCCTGCGAGGTTGTCAGTGTTTTAAAAATAACCCTGTATAACCCATAACGTATTATCTGAAAATTTAATATTTACTTACAAACATAAATCTAGTAATCAGAGCTAACGATATGACTCAAGGATATCGCATACTATATTGAATGGACTGTGATACTATACAAAAAAGTAATAAGCAATATCTGTATACATTTAAACGTAATCAAAAATCCTTATCCCGTCTATAAATACATCAGAAATAATTAAAATGTAAGTCAGACCCGAATTTACCTGCCTTATTATTTCTATTCTGAACACGAAAATTGCGTGCAGATTTAAAGGTTCACAAACAAAGGTGAATTCTGTTTTTTTATTCACAAAGAGCTGATTTACGCAGACCATTTTATACCCAACTCTATTGAGCTTTTGTAGTGAAAAATAAGAATAATTCGCTTTTTATTTCATCATCGGAGTAGGCTCAAAGACTGAAGGGCCATCGATGTGGGAGTTTGAGTGGTTGAGACTTTATTATTGGCTTGTACTGAATCAGTACCACTCAGGGGATGGAACGAGGTCACGTCTTATTGGTTATACGAAGTACTTGGACATGCGTGTGTAATAAAGTTATTATCGAGACGAATTATTGCAAGTCATAAACATCATGCATTACATTACTGTAGTTATTAACCCAGAAAAACAGATAACGAAAGTGTTTGTTCGCAGTGTTGTGTATAAAATGGAAATACGTATTGAATTTTACATTGTGAATTAGGTATAATATACAAGTAAAATACTTTTTACAAACCTATTCAAAAGTGAATTCTAAAACAATACCTTGTCTATGACACATACCATGTTGAATGTAAATTAAAACGACACAGCAAACAATTTTTGCATTACATTATGTAAGTAAAGTACGATATGTAACTTATACACAAAAATATACAGCAGGCGAATGTGGTCTGGAATAATTGAAATAAAACGAGTGACATTTTCTTTTCTCGTCACGCAATACATCCAAGTCAAGATTAAAGCACTCTGTTTTGTGTTTCGTGGTGTATTACAATTTTTCGTTGCTATTATTATTTTTCTCAACTCACTTTGTATTTGTACCTTCAAAAGCCTTGGAGATGTAATTATTTTTTTCTTAACTCCATCTAGAGAATATTTAGTCTGAGCTGTCGAATACAGTTATTCGCTTGAATGGTTTTGATTAATCAGTGTGATTAAATGTACACCTACGTACATCAATTACTGCTATGATTTAGGGCGCATTTATATGACAAGGAATCCCACCGCGTTGCGGCCGCGCGGCGGCCGCGCGGCCGACGCCCTCGAATCACTCGAAAAACTAATGTAAACTCTATTGACTAAGCCATAATGTTGAATACTTCGCAACGCTCCAACCACGCGGCGACTGCGCGATCGTGTAAGCCGCCGCGCGGCGGCCGCACGAAATTTTTCGCGTCGTCTAAACGCAGCCTTATTTGTTCTAGTGATTTAATAAAACGTATTATATAATACGTTTTTATTCACATCTGAATATCCTAATTGAAGAAAAATATATTAGGTTTACCTTTTTTTTGTTTGAAAGTATGTTTAAAGAAAAAATATTCTGCTATTTAGAAATTAGCAGCCATAGCTCGACGGAGCTGTAGTACGACATAAAGACGACCGTCACAGGTTCAAAGCAGCCCCAAGAGTATGCACCTCTGACTTTTCTAAGTTACGTATGTATTCATTGTTAATCATCGGTTGTTTTAACGGTGAAGGAGGAAATATGGAGATTATCTAGTACGCAAGTTTCCTTGAGAAAACCTGCGAAACCTAATGGAAGTATTTTTCAATGTAAAGATCGCGACATTCTGAAATGAAATTAACTCCCATTGCAGCATTTTAGTAGATTTCCTGAAATAAGCAAGAGATATATTTTCTGTCAGGTCTTTTAAATTGTATTTAAATGTCACTGCGATATTGCTGGGTTGGTCGGCTCGATAAAGTTGAGGAAATAGTACAGGAAACGGTTTTAGCTTGGTCACGTAAAAGTATTCAAGTATAGTACCTTTTTGGCGCTAATTGAAATAAAGCCGGCGGCTATATTGTAGTGTGTCACGCACTTAGTTGATGTATTGTGTGACTTCTTTTGACATAAAATTAATACACCTTGCGATATTCTTTTTTGAATGTACGGAAAATAATATTAATATTAGACTCAAAATAATGTTAATATTATACTGCTTCCGTAGTTCAGTTGTAATGCGGATGCGGTACGAATGCTGTGCTAAGATCTCCAGTTTGATCCCCGGGTCGGGGATTGCAAAGAATATTATAAAAAATGAATTCGATAGCATAAGGTTTCTAATAAAAGCATAGAATAAAAATATTATTTGCAACTGCATAAATGAGTAGATAAGAAATGTTGATATTTTTTGTGTGATTATAATTATAATTATCTTATTTGATTTTTGGCTGTAATTATCTTAAATAACATATACTACCAGGTATTACCACTAAAATATGCAGTAAAAAATGCTTAATAAAAGCACGATATCGAAACTCAATCATTCAATTAAGTCGTCAGTTCGCCGTACTTCGCTTAGGGCAAAATATTTTCGGTCATGTGGCGCTGATTTTTTGTACATTAGCGCTAAAAACTGATAACTCACTTTACCCGGTTGCCCAGACTTACATTACCGTATTGATCTATGCATGTTTAGTATCGAAACAAGTTTTTTTGGTTGTTGTTTGGTTAATTGGTTTCCTCAATTATAAGGTGACCCATTTGCTGGTTTGTCGATAGTTTGCTCATTTATTACCCACTCTATACCACCCATGTTGACATACGATACCAGAAGAATCATGAGTGCGTTGCTGACCTTAAGAGAAAGATAATAAGGGATTGGAAATGTCCCACTCACCGTACGAAACACAGCAGCAAGAAGCTACTTTTCATCGGTTTTCTGTAAGCTAGTGGTAACGAGCCGGTGGTAGACAAAACTATCTATAGAGTGGCTCTACCACTCAAAAATACAACAGTAGGCCTAGTACAAGTTTAATTAGTTTTCTAAAACAATAACATTATGCGTTTTCTCTCTATAAATCAAGTAGCAGTAGTGGCTATTGGTAATTATGATTAATTAAAATTTATAGAAATTATGATCAATTTTATTAGCCGACTTGATATCATATTAGTCAAGTATGAGATTACTTATCGATCTATTTTACAGTATAATTTACTAGTTTGATACTAAGACAATAGCAATGTTATGTGAACTCGGAACGTAGTATACTTTTGCTTGCAATGGTAATTCGTGACGGGAATATATACGTTGTGATGTCACAATCTGCAATTCAATAGGACATCAGGATTCTTGTTATAAGCACCCTTTAGTTTGTCATTTAGGTGCCTCATAATGTACCCTACGGAGCTGGAAACCTGTACTTGACACCGCTCCTATGATAAATGACCGGGAACAATAATATAAAGGGCTCATGAGAATTTGACGGACTGGCATAACTGCCTCTCAAATACAGATACTAGTTTCGCAAATATATTAATTGTTTATTGTATTGTATATATGATATTGTTTAAATAGATACATGGTAATATTGATTAATCTATACTAATAATAAAGCTGTAGAGTTTGATTGTTTGTTTGTTTGTTTGTTTGTTTGAACGCGCTAATCTCAGGAACTACTGGTTCGAATTGAAAAATTCTTTTTGTGTTGGATAGTCCATTTATCGAGGAAGGCTTTAGGCTATATAACATTACGCTGCGACCATTAGAAGCGAAGCATCAGTGAAAAATGTTGCAAAAACGGGGAAAATTATTCATATTTGAAGGCTTCCGTTGCTAAGCTACCGAAATAATATTATTTGAAGGCTAAGCTACCCAAATCTATACTAATATTATAAAGCTGTAGAGTTTGATTGTTTGTTTGTTTGTTTGATCACGTGGGCGGAGCCGCGAGCAAAAGCTAGTTTAAAATATTCATCAAAATGGATTCATTTTTTTTTTATTAAATCGCTAACTTATCTACACTCATTTATGCAATGTGGGAATCATATAGTCGTCGAAACCAGACTTCCTTCTTTACATTGGTTCAAACACGTGAGATATATAGATGTATAAAAATAAATTACTATGCCAACAGTGACCATTTCGATACCATACCCAAGCATAATATCTTGCTTTGTACAACAGGTTAATATAGTAATGTTCTAAAATACATCAATACGTATTCCTATAAAATCCTACTATTGAACAAAGATAAGATCGAAGAGTTTTTATGCTACCGAGCTACACCCACTTTAAAATTTTAAACAAAAAGCCCATATTAATAAAATTGATGATTGACAGGAAATCACGACAGTTTATCCGTCTCCGCGACACATGGCGCGACTTCTTTCATCGACTTATCCCATTCAAAATCAGTGATGTGATAACTTCCTCATCTATATGCGTTCACATAATCGTATTCCAAATGAACGATTAGTCTTGGGACAGAGCCGTACTCTGAATGTGCTGACGGGGGCCACTACTTATGTTTAGTTTTAAAGAGTGTCAGTTATTTTAATTATTGTTTTCTGTAAATTGGTAATAACAATCCGAAGACTCAGAGGTGTAAGATACGTGATTTATTAAAATAGACACATTAGGAATGTAAAATATTTAAACAAACACACTATAAAGAACACCATAACAATCCGTTGATGGCAGCTTCTTGTAATGTAAGATAAGGTACATATGAATATGAATAATTATAACAACAAAAATTTATAAATTCTGACCATTTCAAATCTATACCATAGTGGCACATTGTTAAAGCAAACTTGTAACTTAAGTGCATTGTGTTGTATAATAAAATAATTCATAAAAATGTAAAATAATCCATAAAGGAATTCATAAAATGTAAAACATTACGTTTTAGTGCAAACATTTGTGTATTTAATTTAAGTTAGTAAATGTCTATTTAACTTAAGTTTTTCTAACGCTGTTTGCATATATATAACAGCATTAAACATTCTTACGCACGTTATGTTTGAAATAACTTGAAGTCGCGTTTAATGAGGCTATTTAAATTATAAACAATGGAGAGGTCGGTCGGTGCCTACTATAACATTCTGCGTACGTACCTGTAGCGGGCGGAGAGACCGCGTGGGCGAGGATTAACCTACGAAATCCAAAGAGTAGACTCGCGCCCGACCAAATTAAAAAAGCTTTATCTATGTAGCGCCAGCTTAATTATAATGCCGTAAGTCAGGTGACGCGGCTTTTTCACAGAGAATTAGGCCGCTAAGCGCACAGTTTTTATAAATGGTTGTTACATGTAGCCCGTTAAAAGCCGTAGCCGTCGGAATATGAATCGGCTCTAGAATATAAAAAAAAGTATTTCTAAGCTCACGGATTACATGGTCTTATTACGTACTCCATTGTAGCAATTAGTTTTATTCATTATGGACGTCTAGTTAATATTAGTTTATAATGAATTCGTATTGACTGATATTATTCATATGAGATTACTAGCCAAAATGACGATTACAGGCTGTGTTGATAAAAGTCTAAATTTATGAAAAACTACGAAAATATCCAAGAGGTTTGAAAGAAGAGCAGAGAAAAATAAATTTCTAATCGATTTTATAATAATCAACCCAATATCAGCCGCAGTTACTAATAAAGAGCCAATTTTACCACAAATAAGTGTAACAAGATCTCTTTTGTCTACTCGTAAAGTACAAGAGGCGTCTTTGGAAGCAATTAAATAAACTTTCCACGGTTACGGGAATCTTTCGATAACAGCTTTTGTAATTCATTTAAAAAATCGTACATTTTTAAACTTAGGCCTTGCGTAACGGGTCGGTAGTCTAGTAAATTCATTACTTAATTTAAAATGCTAATGGACTGTCGTCTGGGTAGCCGGTTGAGATGAATAATGAAACAACTGATACTAGTCTGGTATGTCACACATAGAAATCTAGTATTACAAACTCCTTTCTAGGTGCATGCTTGCATGCAAAGTAGGTCCCTCGTATACGAGAGGCCGACTGGGTAAGAACCACCGCTTTGTCTATTTCTGCCGCCAAGCAACAGTGTGTAAGCACTGTTGTGTTTCGGTTTGAAAGACATTTACGCTAGTGAAATTACTGGGCATTATGAGGCTTAACATCTTATATCTCGGGGCGACGAGCGCGGTTCAGTGTCATGTCGTGCTTTGTAATTCAACGTCCAGTGCGCTGTTGCTTCTGTTTATGGGCAGGCGTGGCGCTTACCATCAGGCAAGCGCCTTGCTCGTCTCGTCATTCAATCAAATAAAAAAGAAACCTGTTATCAACTTCATGTTTATTTAATTTAGTGTCAAAGGAAAATAAATGAACCTGAATAAAAAATGCCTAGTCCGAGTCGGATTCCCGCACCGAGATATAGATAAGCATCCGAGCAATTTTTTTTTTTTTCAATAAGTATTGTTTTATTTATTAGGTTTTCCGCATTAGCAATATATGGGCCTTACTTAAAAGTTTTTTCAAGCAGTGATTAGTTAAATACTCTGATCCTATGTGAATACTATTTATAAAGTTGCCAGACAGAGATAAAACAGTGACTCAGTATTTGACGTTTATAAGCCCATATTATGTGAAAATTTTAGACGGCTACTTGTTACGGTTAAAAAACAAAGCCCTTTTTTGTAGACACTAAAATGGCGTGGCCTTGGTAATAGAGTCCTATTGGCACCCCTAAGATGCGGAACCCTAAAACAATACCGCATAATGAGGGTTTTAGCCCTTTGTAATCAGCGGGTATCACTTTGCCGATTCGATCCGTTTAAACAATAATAAAACATTTATTAAGTACCAATAATTGTACAAGATGGACCGACGACTTGATAAAGGTCGCAGGAAGTCGCTGAATGGAGGTCGCTTCCAACAGGTCGGTCTGAAAATCTTTGGGGGAGGCCTATGTTCGGCAAAGGACGTCCTGTGGCTGATGATGATGATGATGAATTGTAGCAGCGATAGTTCAGTGCTGAGATTGCCGAGACGATCACAAGTTCCAAACCAACCCCAACAGCATGTCTGACTTTTCTAAGTTACGTAATTCATTGTAAATTATCTCTTGCTTTAATGATCGAAACATTTTTGAAATCCGCATACCTGAGAATTTTCTACGAATTTTGAAGTATGTAAGGTCTACCAACCAAACATACAATGCTCAGTTACTAAACTACATGATACAACTATTGAAATTACTATTTTCTTCTACTCTATGGTAACGAACGTATTATTAAGTCTAACGTAACCATTTTGTCACCTACACATAAAAATACTGATCTAAAAGAAAATATTATACAGAAACATGTATTAGTTATGTGACAGGATCAAATATAAGGTGAGAGCGGTTACTGGAATCATAACAATATGGAAATAAAATTTATTGCCGCCCATCAGCGCAAGTGAAACCACACGAATTGTATTGACAGACATAAAACCGTTGTAAATGCTGTAATGACCGTTCGGATAAACTCGTCGACTGTCGGCTTTGGCCGAGGTGTTTGTCTATTAAGAAATATGTGACGTTTATTGTAAGTCAATATTCCCGCATGTGGGCGCTGCCCTATTATCGGCCAATTGGTGGCCACTGACCAGTCACGTAGGGATTTGGGGATATATGTGACCAAATTACACTGTTCCTCTTATGTACAATTTTTATGTGTATTTTATTTTACACGTGGTGAAATATTTCATAGTGACGCGTTCCCTTGTGTCACGTTTATAGGCCAGCATCGGTATATCCAGTTATTTTATAGGTTCGCAGAGCGATTCCGATCGTTTAGCGTCTGGCAGAAACATATTTAACGTTACATACATTCATAAGCTCACACTTGTATCCCTGGAGGAGTAGTCAGAGGTGCAATCTTTGCACCTATGTTTTATGGTTGTCGGACCTCATTTCCGTTCTATAAAGTGATAGAGGTTGAGCCTATCGCCATACTGATATTCCAATTCAAGGCCACTCATATTTTTTTTTTTTTTTTTTTTTTTTTTTTATCCTGGCTCGACAAAGTGACTACGCTACACCTGATGGTAAGTGTAGCGCAATCCAAGAATATTGTCGACCAACGATAAACAATGTGTCCATCATTGGTCGGCAAGATTATGCCGGCCTGCCAAAGGGCCAAGGGGGAGGGGAAGGAAAAAGGGATGGGAAAAGGGTGAGGATCAGGGGACAAGCCCCCTAGGGAGAACCGGATATACACTGGCTGACCCTGGAACGCGACCCACACAAGGTGGACCACTATGGCAGGTTTTAGCACCAGTGTACGGTGGTCGCTATCCGGTCGGATACAAGTATCCTCCCACCAGCTGAATTGTTTACTTAAAAAATTAAAAACAACTTGTGATTGCATGGCCTGGGATATGAACCCAGGACATCACGGTTTCTCAGCCTAAGTAGGCTTTCTTTAGACCTATTAGATGACCTTTAAGTATAATACGGTTATTAACCGACATCAAAAGGAGGAGTTTTGGAAGAAGATTGTTATTTGGAAATTTTTTGTTTGTATTTTTTCTGTGACAGACCTATATTAAATTGTATATCTTGTCACTTAATCAATTAATTTATATTATTATGTGATAAAATCTATCACCCTGTATAAACTAAGCCACGTAAGGGCCAGCTCTCACACGCTGCACGATGAGTCACATCGCGTAATCACTTGACACATGCCTTCCTCATAGCTATTGATGGAACGCATCGTTATTTTTATTTCATTTCTATTATTGCCCATCCGATCCGTATCGCAGCATATTATAGAGTTCGATAAAATTACAAATATGTGGTACTAAACTATTTTATGTATTTTTTTTCAGAATCGTGTGGAACTCGCGCGTTGAAAATGTCATAAGGTGAGATACAATCTTTATTTCTATTTGATTACAAAACCGCACATAAACAGTTCATACACATAGTTTTTTTATCATTATTATCACACTATAAATATTTGTTGATAGTTTCAAAAGCATAGCATAGCTATAGGTGAGGGGGGAATGGTAGGGACTGCTGAGATGAAGTTGCAGGTTCGAAACTAGCATGGGCAAGAGCATGGTCCTCTGAATTTTATAAGTTACACGTGTATTCATAACTATTAACTATCGCTTACATTTACAGTGAAGGAAAAATTTTGAGGAGCACATCAAACAGGCTTCGTGGCGCAGCGGGCGTGTAGCCGGCTGCGAAGCGAGAGGCCGTGGGTTCGAATTCCACGCTGAGAAAAAAAATATTTCCTTCCTCCCATTTATCCCGATCGCAGTGCAGTCAGCGCAATATGCTTTTAACAATGTTTCGGCTTGTAATTTTTACAACAGACTTAACGTCAGCCCTTAAGGGGAGAAACATCCATACCCGAAAAAAATATTTGCAGATCACACAAAGATTTTGCCTCGGTGCGGGAATCGAACTCGCGTCCTCTCGTTGCTTACACACTGCGTCACGGAGTCTGTTAGGTGTGCGGAGTCCTTCCAATGCTTCCTTCACTGTAAAAAAAAGTAAGCCTACTGATTGTACCGTACTCTTGTGGCATTTCAGAAGTGCATTCCATCTAAAGGTGATTTGTCTAGAACAAAAAAATACAAGGAAATACTTCGACGGATCTGTGTGGACAATACATTCAAATAAATCCCCAATTGGATTAAACAGGAGATTTTAGTGGTTAGATAGTTTCATAAAAACATCTACCAATGCTTTTGTTGGACAATTATATCAATGACTTGAATTTGTACAGCATCCAGATGTTCATTGCCAAACCACACTAGATTTGATTTTCGAATTTCATTCAATATCAAGTGCATCTGGCCAAAATCGATAGAGTTTAATGTACCAACATTTACGACCTCAATGTCATATTTTCGTGCCATTTCATACAACCGTTGCAACCTACTTTTGGCTCTTGTTCGTTGCCAATCACCCTCAATACATATTTTCGATATAACCAATAATGCAACTCGTAGCGAACCATAATTTTTAATGCCAATATAATTATGAAAAGGAAAGCTTAATTAGTACAGGTGTTTACAACGGATATATTTCAAAAACGCCTTTAACAAAATACCTATATTTTTTTTCATAGAAATAACATAACATAAAACATAGCAAGCGGGTGTACGCGCGTGTTATGTTATGATTCGTATTCTGCGCTCTTAAATGACACTCTATGTAGTATATTAGTGGGTAATACTATGCGATATAATAGCTATGTCAATAAATAAGAAAAAAATCCAAAAAACTGACTCAAAAAGAGTAAAATACTATAATATTGATAAAGCGCTTCATAAAGCGCAGATAACGTGAAATAAATAACAGGCTGTTTGTATTATGTTTTTTAACGGAAATTTTAATATGCTATCTAATACAACGAGCACCTTCACTAAAAATCGAAGTGGATAAGTTTTATTAACTTCCTAACAATTTAAATGAAACTCGTAAAACTTTTTAATGTACTTTACTTTTTCCGAATAAAATTAAGCATAGGCAAAATTTTCATATAATAACCAATGCCAAGTTACAAACTGTAAGTAAAAATACGATATTTTGATGTATAGAACTCTTTAAATTCTAATCAGTTGAGTGCGAATAGAAGTTCCATTGCCACAGATTATAATGGAAGTACATATAATTATGAGTTAAAACATCAAAAACCTATTTTAAACCCCTAAGCGCTAGGCGTTTTCTGTTGTCATTCGAGCAGATTCCCATATTCCCTCATACCCTGTCATTATGTCTTAACCACAATTATAAGGAACCACCACAATAAAACAATTATTTATAAAAGTATGATCGAAGTCGACGAATATTTGTTAAAAAAACTTATATTTACAAACTGAAAAACTTAAATTTACAGACTTAAAAACTTCCTTCATTTTTAAGTCTGTTGAAAACCTTCCATAAACATTAATGTTGCTGATTGTTTTCCTAGCAAAGAAGGTGGCACAATCAGTGGTGTGTTTGTATTTTAAAACAAGTTATAAAGTTAAGTCGAAGTTCACCGTATAAAACGTAAGTTTAATGTTCTCTAAGTGTAATAAAAAGATATTTTGAATAGAGTTGTGTTTACTTGGAGTTATTATTCAAGAAAAATAGAATTTATGATTTTGCTCTTTCAAGCTTTCGTCGTACCTTATATTTTAGCAACTAAAATTAAAATCGAGTACTTTGATGAGATTCTTTCGTTTGAGATTCGGGAGACCGGCAAAGGAGTAAGTCGATCATCTGAAGGTAATTTATCTCCACTGCATGTTCTTCTGCAATACAGAAGAACATGAATTCGTTTCCAACATTATGGAAAGCATTATATGAAAAAGATGTTGCGAAAGAATTCTGATGCTTCCGCATAGTATTCACAACAAACAACAAGCGGCCGGCACGCCCGCTCCGGCTGTATGTCAACCGGTCTATTGCAGATTATACTATAATCTCCTTTCTCTGGTCCGAGCCGCTTTTACGGCTTTACGTGGAGCACGCTTCAGATACCCGTCAAGTGCGTACTAAATCTGTTTTCGTAACATGTGTCTAGTTAATAATTTGTTAACCGTGTTATTATTTTTTACTAATTGGATAATAGATATGTTCGATCGGGGTTAGGGCGACCGTAAAGGTGTTCGGTATTTAGCGCAGCTTAGTAGGTAGGTGTTTTTTAGTTGATATGATTTTTCGTACTTAATTTTGGGACATATCTTAAGCGCTACCAAGACCAATAAATGATTTCATTTGCATTAGAGTCATTGGCATACTCCATAATTAGAGAAAAAACGTTTTCGAAGTTTGTTATAATCATTAAATATTTCTTATACTTATAGTATAGGGCGGCAAATGAGTCGTCACCTGACGATAAGTGATCTCTACCGCCCATGAACATCTACATTTGTGGTAGGCAGCGGCTTGGCTGTGCCTCTGGCATTGCCGATGTCCATGAGCGGCGGTGACCGCTTACCATCAGGCGGGCCGCTTGCTCGTCTGCCTATCAAGGCAATAAAAAAAAAATTACCAGAAGAATCATGGAATAATCGAAAGGGATAATTAAGGGATTGGGATTCGGCTACTGCTACTTGATGTACAGCGAGTAAACGAAATCTGTCATAGTTTTAGAAAACTGTCAAAATTTGTACTAGGCCCACTGCGTCGATGAGTGTATTCAACTCTTGAATAGTCTTATAATTCCAATATAAAATAACCCACTTTGTCTCTATTACACACTTTTTTACTTCATTTTCAACTATAAAACTGGCGTTTTACAACATCATATTCCTATCTTAACTCCCATCTATATGTAATAGTCTGTTTTATCTATCAATTTTAAGTCCGAACTATCACACAAATTTTGTTTGCTTTTATTACACGATACTTCAACACGTTTGATGATCCGATTGCATACATTATATAATTCTTTTATAGCTGTATTAATGTAAGCGGTATCAATGGTAGTAAATTTATTGTTTACAGATATATTTTAACCGACGAAAATAGGAGGAGGTTCTAAATTCAAACATACATACACACTGAAGCCTGTAATCCCTAAAAGGATAGGCAAAAATGTTATTAGTACACATTTCGCCGAGTTTATTTCCTATGATGTGGGGGCGAGCCTATCGCCATACCGGGCACAATTCCAGACTCCGGGCTGATTGATACTTAGAGTTACTTCCATTAAGAAAAAAAATCCGCCTCCAAGTGATCCGGTTTTAATCATGAATCAATACTTTCAACTATTGATTCATAAAACTGCAATGGCAGCGAAACAAATTATATATTTGGGGCTAATTTTATTTTTGTTTTTGATGCGCTTTTATTTTTATTATCCATGTTGAACTCGTAAAGTTAGCCTTAAGTTAGTAAAGTTTAATAAGGTACCTGGGTATAAAGATATGACCTCATAATCGATAGAGCGCTAATGTAGATTTAATGTGGGCCAGAGTCAGAGGCGCGTGTCCCGGCATCGCTCGTTGAGATTACCGTATAATCCTCTTTCTTTGTGCCTAAGTCACTCTGGACTCTATCTAATCCGAGGACGCCGTTTGCCGAATCAATTGCGATTTATGGCACTTAGACAGACATTTCGGTTGTTATTTTTTGGAATTCCCTTTTGATTTATTAATCTGTTAGTATTGACTGTCTAACAGCGCAGTTGTATTGCGCATATGGTACGACTGCTATGCTGAGGTCTCAGGTTCGATCTCCGGGTCGAGTAAAAGTGAAAAGTCGATAAAGACGTATTTATAAAGTTATATATGGATGCAAATATGCAATAACATTTTAACCCACATCAAATATAAATTGAGACATTCATTTTATTTTGTTAAATTCATTATATTATATCAGTAATCTAAAGTTCTATTACCATAATCGTACGTAAGAAATGTTTCATTTTACCACTTCCCACTGAGCTATCGTTGCTTGGATATAATTTCATACAAAGCGGATTGTTGCTATCCCCTGGACTCGCGTCACATGTCGCGGTCTCCTTATTTCGGTCGCGTATCTATCTCAAGACAAATCTTTAAGATAATTTCTGAACACATTAAGTTGATTTGGTGAGGTTTGGCGCTAATGTCAAGATTTACTACGGCTCAGAAAATTTATAATTCCGGGACTGCAAAACATCCTATCTAGTTTGGATGAATGTGAAAAAAAGATCTAATTATAAGTACAATTAGGAAGTCTTAAGTAGTAGAAACACGTCATACACTCGTGACAAATAGGTATTTTTTATCCGAACACGGCAAAGTGACTGTACTACACCTGAAATACACGTTTAACGTAATGTTTGATTCTTACGCAGCATGCTTCCAATAACAATGAATGTTATAGTTTACAGTGATCCTTTTTAAATTTCATTTGGGAGGCACACGTGTTAACAGAAAGTTTATTTAGTGTTTGTTCGACGAAATATTTTAAATAAAAATAACACCACATGACGTTATTGGGGCGGTGATGCCTGAAATTTGTTTGTGTTGCTGCTGTGATAACAACGACCCTCGTTGGCTATAGCATCAAGCCGTGAGAAATTATTTGTTATTTTGTTTAAAATAAATAAATCTTTCGTACAGTATTGTAACAGGACTGACAGCTTTACTGAACGTGTGTAAACAGACCAATTATTTTTAAATTATATCTTATTTAACTTCTTTTTATTGCTTCGAAACATCGCTGAGTAAATAATGCTTGTTTTATTTATTTCAATTATATACGAGTTTAAAAAAAATCATAATAATTTCTCAACTGTATTTGACATTCCTTTAACAAGACTGTACGAAAATAGAGATTTTTTAAATTATTATCATATGATACAATGAAATAGAATAGAGGGACGACTGCCACTCTTATTTTGAAATCGGCAAGATAACTGCGTCATATCTGCATTTTTTTTATTAGGCGAACTAACAAATTAGTGGGTTACCTGACGGAAATTTTTGCCATCGTCCATGATGTCATTCTTCACAAAAATCAAACCATTATGCAAAAAAAACATTAGAACAAGCAACCATTTAATAATATCAAGTACCGCAACCATGTTAGTTTATTTCCATAAGAATCGTGTTCAGCCTTTTATTTAAGTATTCTAAACTGTCTATTTATAAATAATTGCTGTAATTGTATAAAGCTGTGGAAGTGGTTTTAATGATGGCGCTTCCTGAGTGGGCCCGCGCCCTGAGCCACGGAACTTCAATTTCCGCCCCAAAGCTGATTTTCCCTTTATGACAGTTACACGGTTGCTATTTTTTTTTACTTGAGACATTTACATTATTGAGTATTTTAATATTCTATCTAACTGTAATTTGTTTTAAAAAGCCTTTTTCCTATTCTTGTTTTGTATGAAAAAAGGCGTGTAAAATTGGTCTATGTTAGATCACTTTCACAGCACTTTTAAGGACCCCGGTTCCTAAAATGGGTTTCAATGGGTTCCATGGAATACTTACATTTGTCATTGAATTGCGAGGAATATCTGATCGCATTCACAAAATATCCGATCACATTGAAGAAACGGATACACGGATAAATTGCTTCTGACATATTTACTTATTAAATGTAGGGTAATGATCATTAATGTAGGATTCCATAAAATAAAAGGCATTTGTGGAGTGTTTCGTAGCTTTAAAAGTTTAGGAATAGCTGAAATTTCCTAAAAATTTGCATACTATTAAAATCAACGAAATACATATTCTTAGGTCTTGCGTATATGAAAACTCATAAACAATATTTTTTATGACCACCAAACATAATGCAACAAAATGAAACGTGCCTTTTGAATAAAACAACATTACAATTGGTATAGCGGGATATAAATAAAGTAGTGGTAGTAGGTAGCTGTGACATCGTGTAGTGGCCATAATAAAACAAATGTCCTTATTCTCAGCCGCGGGAACAAATATAAATCTGTCGCCAGATCGTGTATTAATCGTCGTATTTGGTGAATAAATTTACTTTTGTTTGACTTTGCTTTTGCTTTGGCGTTATTTATTCAGTAGGACGACCCCAGGCCAGGGTTGAGATACTCTTGGCTGTTTACATAACATTTTCGTGCTACCGTACTGTTGCCGTGCCGACTTGCCGACATTTCCACGAGTCCTGAATTTATTAAGTGCTTGTTTACTTTAATATTGCTATTGTTTAGTATTTACATAGCGTTTAAACTTTTGTTTGTCTTGATATTTGAAAAGGCATTGTTTTATTACTCGATTATCCAGTTTTTATTTCGCGCGTTGCAACATTTATTTTACTTCTATAAATAATTTTGTTACGAAACCGATATTGTTACGTCTGACATCTGTTTTCATGAAAATGTTCCCAACTGATAAAGCTTGTTCATTTTATTGCGTCTGACGCCCGCACATTGCACGATTTTATAAGTTGCCCCGGTGATATGTTTACGATAGGTTGCGGAGTATAGTGATGCAGTAACACGGGAATACGGGAATACTAGCTGCCTGTTGCGTAGGCGAATGATTTACACGTATCGATCGTGTGGGACAATAACTGATCTTATTCAACCCTACAAGAATCGCAGAAACTACCCACACGGCGCATTGCTATTGATTGTATCTTGAAAATATGACTCTCGATTCGCCGTTTGTATTTCGGTACACTTTAATAACATTGTTTGCATCAGTGGTTTTATAAACTAAATCTGTGTACACAAAAAGTCAAATCTCGTTACAAAGGAAGCAAAATATGCTAATGACGAACATTTGTTTGTTTTACGTATTCAAATTGAAACACGTTTCGAGCCGAATGAATCAGCAATAAATAATTTTAATGTCGAAAATAATAAGGAATTGCAACACCAAGCCCGCATTCAGAATTAAGAAACACTCTTACTGTAATGAACGAACGGGGACGCCATTAAAATAGCGGATCATAAATAATTCAAGCTCGGGGTTTGGCGTCGTTTCAAGACATTTCCACATTAAATTTCATGAGAGGTACATTTTTCCGGCGAGCGACGCGTGCGATCGTGCGCGGGCTTCGATGCGAGACGAGACTAATATTTTGCCAACAAATTAACCGTTTTATCTCATCATTACTATCGTCTCCTTCACAACATAATTTCCACAAGTTTTCACTAATTCGACCAAACCACGGAACTGTAGACAATTGTGAATAACGAAACAGTTTAACTTTGCATCACTTACTTATTCGCGTAAACAATAACAATGCGCAATTTTCAAACAATTCCGACTTAAGTATTTGAAGCGGTGGAGTGGTGGAAGAAATCTTATTTGTTCGTTTTGTGTCGTCGCCTTAGCCGGCGGGAACGTTGACGGCCGACCACATCGTTCATTTTTATTTTTACATCGTAAACTATAATACGAACATTGATTTATAAGTTAATGGTAACAGCGAGGGCCTAAATTACATTCCCTATCGTAGTAGTTTCTCGAGACTGTATGTTAAGTTAATTCGTAGTTCTAAGGGGGTTCTACGACATTGTGGAAACGGTCATCCATCATCCTAATATCAAAATTTGATGTTGACATAAAGTGGATGAGCGAAATGATTGATGCGCGGCGGATATTCCCAAAAACGATAGGGACTTGCTGCTTGCTACTGATGCAATAATTGAATTCAATTCTTATTTATAATGCAGGTGCATGTAGGAAGGCCGGAAGCATGAAACTAAAATATGGCATGAGCTGTTATTAATATCAAGTGGATTGGTTTTTTAGTATTATTTTTAGGGATCCGTACCCAAAGGGTTTCAATGGAACCGTGTTACTTACGGCCGATTTCATTATACAATTTTACTTTGATTCTACGGATAGATAAGCGAATTAGAGTATAGTTTGATCGTCACGCGTTACAAATAACTAAGTTTGATTGGTTGATATCCTTAGTATATCCGGATAATTCAATCTAAGATCGTTTATTGCAATCACCCATAAGACTACAGTGTTTAACTTTCTAAAGTTTAATAATAAATTACAGTAATAGGCAACTGGCTGAAATTTCACAAAATACATATGCTTAAAAAAAAAAGTAATTTTATGGGTGTGAGTATGGAACCCTCAGTGCGCGAATCCGACTCTCACTTGACCGGTTTTTTATAACTTGCCGAGGGTAGATTAGTGATTCAGGCTTAGGGTCTTTTAAATTGTTTTAATATAATGAAAAACTCTATATAATGAATATTCAATCCATTTTCTTTTGTGTTACTTATAATTTTTATAGCTTATAATGATAAGGGCTTATTGCATAATCTTTGTTTAAATTTTATTCCTCAATTATACAGCCGACTTAAGTAGTACCAATATCACTTAAGCTATCAAATTTTTTGTTTTGCAGTCTTATATTTGACGCCTCCGTGTCGCATCGAGCGGGAAGCTGGGTGTAAAACGAAAGACTGCGGGTTCGATCGCCGTACCGAGACAAATGTGTGTGTGATCCATATATTTGTTTCGGGTCTGGGTGTTGTGGCACCGTAAACCGTATTAGAGATTTCGATTTGAAAAATCACTCATCACACATGAGTAGCCCGGGATTGTAATTAATACATAATTTACAAGGTAGGTCCCTCGTATGCGAGAGGCCGTCTGGGTTGGTACCACTGCTTTGTCTATTTCTGCCGCCAAGCAACTCACACTATTAAGACGTAAATAAGCTTGGCGACCCGATAGAGCACTATTTGCACCTCTGCCAACCACTTTGGGGAGAAAGGTGTGGAATTATACTATGTAGTTTACAGCTACAAACTTCAAAGGCATTAAAGTTTTTCTGTTAAAAATTATTCGTAATATAAAGTTTAAATTGAATTTGTTCTATTATTAAAAAAGACATCAAATATTCAGAGCCAGACGATTGAAAGTTATCGTAGTGATTAAAATAGATTGAAAATTGAATGGGTCCTTTCTTTGAACCGTTGTGTTTTTAAGCTATTTGTCTAAATTAAAGATATAATTGAAGATTTGATTAGAAGATAATATAATATCAAGATGTATTTATCTACTTGTATCATGCATAGCTCTAAACCATTGTAAGTTAGGTTTTTTATAGCATAAACCGGCAACTAAGCAAGTAGGTCACCTCTTGGTATGTGATCTTCATGTGTTATTATAACACATAGGATCCTTACATTTGGCAAAACGAATGTTGGCATTAGACTACATACGAGATCGACAGCTTTATGTATTCTCTAAGGCGCAAACCTAGTATATGTATGCAAATTACACAGTGTAACATGTAGACTGAAATAATGCGACAGCTATAAAGACGTTTAAATAACCATGGAAGCATTCGGTACGTGCTCCCAAAAGCGTAAAGTCATTAGGCTATGTACTACGGTAGCATTTGTGAAATTTTCCACGAATCCATTTATTTTAGCAGCGAACACGTAAGGGTACGAATTCACTTATTCCAAGAGAAAAACTTAGGGTAGTCATTAGTTTAGTGACTGGCAATGTCCTGATTAAATGCAAAACCCTAATGGATATTACATGAAGTGGATTAGAATGTGGAAGTACATTTATCATTTGTGCTATTTCTGTTGTAATGAATACGTTATTTTATTAAACGTGTGGTAGGTAATTGAAACTATTTCTATCATTGATCTATACTATCCAGTACATAATATACACTGCCATTTGTATAACGATACTGGACTATTCCATAGTAAAAATATGGAAAAATAAAATTTTCATATATAAAACTAACTATTTAAAGATTAACAATCGTTAATATTTATTTAGTATAACAAGCGTACATGAGTTGAAAACTTTTATAAAACACACAAAACTACTGTAATGAAGTTGCAAAGCCATACTTTATGCATTAAGCTAATACAAGTAGTAGCAGTGAGAGTAATGCCATTATTACGATCGCTTTATAAAACCATACAACTTTATTAATTAGCCAAGAATTTTTATACCAATATACAATTTTATGGGACCATTAACAGAATTGTCTGTTTAGGGAGTTTTTTTACAACCTCTATAAAATAGAAAATACTAAATTCAAAAGCTGAATTGGTCATGTGTGAAGTGTTAAAAACTGTTTATTGTAACTTCAAAAAACTTTAACACCTAATTATTTAAAAAGTTGTGATTGAAGTCGACCGTTGAACATTAGATCACTAAAATGAATACCGGAAGATAAAAAAAATATACAATAATTTAAATGGAATTATGAATGATTTCTTATGTTTACGCGAATATTACACAATGAAATAAAACTAATTTAAACGGATTTTATCACGGTTTTTTATTAATATTGATCCCGACGTTTCGAAAGCTTTTCAGCCTTTGTGGTCACGGGGTGGACTCAACGCGATAAAATCCGAATAAATTAGTTTTTTTTCAAAGTAATTATTGTTTTTTTTTGTGACAAAATAACATTTAAATACATAATCTTCGAAAAAATAAATAATAAGTACTTTAGATTTTTTTTTGTTACAAAATGCTGCAACGGATTAGAATTATTAGAAAATATCTTGTGAAATCGAGAAGATCCTAAATAACTTAGTTAATAAAATATAGAATAAAGCACTCAGGAACAGTGTAGGTTCCCATGGCGAAAGAAATTTGTAGTATCGTATCAGTAGTACCAGAGATTACCCACTACAAATTTTAAACTTTCAAAATTGGAAAATTTTACAATTCTCCGTGCACGCATGTTACTTAAAAAAGAATACAAAGTTTTCTCTTTACGTATAAATATATAGATATAAGTAGAATGGGAATAATTACAAAGTAATGTTGCAAATGTACTATCTGGTCAGGTAATGCAGTCGCATCCGTGTTAACGGTCCATTTTACCATCACAGTGCAAGTCACGTGCGTTAATGAATCCACTCACCAAACGTTGGCAGAAAGCTTTGTAAATAATTTAATCAATCTGTTTATTCTGACGCGTTACAAATTAAGCGAGGACGCTTCAAAGGTTGATTAAAAACCCGCTGTTGACAAGCTTTTACAAACGTGCCAGTAGGCTTAATTGTGTTACACTGTATGCATTTCATCATATTATTATCTATTTATAAAATAAAATTTAATTATAAGAGTATCTTTATGTTGTTTATCTTTTTATTGTTAAATGTTTTACCGTTTCATTTATGATTGAATACAAGTGTTACACGAACACGGTTCGTTTCATAACTTCTAGATAAAACTTTAACCGAACCAAGAAATGTTAAACAGCAAATAAACAATTTAGAGTTGGTATTGTATAGTTTAATGGTCAATGGTTGATACTACCGACTCAAAATTATGTAATTTAATTTTTAGTGTTTTTTGAGTCAGCTTTTTGTTTTATTTAGTGAAAGAAACGGTGCATAGATCTCAATGGTTTGGACTTTTATCCCTGATTTAATCGCCTCAGAATTGTTTCAATTTATTCAATTTCAAATTTAATCGATACCACCACGTATCGTGTTTGAAAATTAAAGTAATATTATACTTACTGATTAATTGAGAACTTTCTTCATAAATGTTTATTTTTCATCAGCAAAAAACACAGTATTAATGTGAGTTTTTTTTTGGTAAAGCCATAGATTATAAATCAACCTATTGTGAAATACAAGCAATAATTTTTGTTTATTTTAAAATTAAATATCAGATGTAACCACCAGCCTTGTGGCAGAAATGTAAGTAAATATCCACTTTTCAACTGTCTCTATTGTATTCGATATAATTGACAGGTCTCTAACAAAGGAGTTACTTCAAAATAGGGTAGATATTTGTTTACATCTCCGGTACAAAACTGGAGCATACACTTTACATACAGACAGCCGAGCATACAGTTGTTCAAATGATCAGTATCTCTATAATTTTTGGTTGTGGCTTCAGCTCTGTTAATACTTTTATCCGCGTTAAATGTTATGTCCTAAGTCGTGGTGTACGTGTTTGTAAAATTTTATCTAAATCCGTGTAGCTCTGTAAGGCGTGATTGATTATCAAACATCCAAATACATAGGTGGTGACTGAAAAAAAACTCACAGACTAGCTTTCATATTTATAACTAGCTTTTGCTCGCGGCTCCGCCCGCGTGAACGTTTAAAATTGACAAAGTTTCATACAAATCTTTCATCCCCTATTTTATCCCCTTGGGGGTAGAATTTATCAAAATCCTTTCTTAGCGGATGCCTACGTCATAACATCTACCTGCATGCCAAATTTAAGCCCGATCCCTCCAGTGGTTTGGGCTGTGCGTTGATAGATCACTTTGTCAGTCAGTCACCTTTGAATTTTATATACAGGGTTATTTTTAAAACACCAGCAACCTCGCAGGGGTAGATTCCTAAGGTTATAAGCTACTACTTTTGTTCTACGACTTTTGATAATTTGTTAGATTTTATTTTCATACAAAAATAAGTATTCATTTAATTTCCGTCTTGATTGTTACAACGCGCATCGCAGATCACGTAAACAAATACGCGAAGCGTGGGGAACCCGGCTAGCTCCTTTGAAGGTCAACGCGCCGCTCAGCTGAGCGGCGCCTTTGAGTCGCCGCCTTTGAGGTCAACGCGCCGCATACTACGAAGAAAAATACGACACAACAAAAACTTGTAAAATCTTTTTTTTTTAAATATATTGAGTTATATCCAAACTCGTAGAACAAAAGTTGTTCCGTATGGGGACAGCTATCTACCCCTGCGAGGTTGCTGGTGTTTTAAAAATAACCCTGTATATAGATAACAGTAGGGTTATTTACTATTTTCATATTTAAATATTAATTGGAAAGTACGAAAGTACAGTTAGTATCAAACAACTAGGAATATGTTTTAAGAAAACTGCAACTGATAGCGCAACATCATAAAGTCGAGTGAAACAAGTTTCTCGATCATCTTAAGTTTTTAATTATCCTATTAATATTCTCAATATACTCTGCAACTTCTGTCACGGTACTCTCTCTGCTATATTACAAATATTTTCATTGGAAACTAGCTTTGTAGCAGTAGCAAAGCTCCATACAACATGATTGTTTCCGGCTTTCCTTCCTAACCAAAAAGTAACTATGATTACGGTATCATAAATTTTAAACATATTAAATTCATAATTAGGTGAAAAAAATATCTTAATTTATTGTATCGATTGACAGCCTCCGTGGCGCAGTGGGCGAGTATGCGGCTGTGAAGCGGGAGGCCGCGCGTTTGATTGCCGCACTGAGACATATTACATATTATGTTTGTTTCGGGTTTGGGCGTTTCTCCCAAGAGGGGTTTGACATCAGTCAGGCGGCCGGTCGTTAACACTACAACCTAAATGTTTTAAAATATATTGCGCCGACCGCACTGCTAGTGAGATAAGGGCAGGTGGAAGAAAGAATTATATTGATAGTAATCCGTAATATGAAAAAAAAACATTGCTCTATTGACAACATTTCATTTTTTCAACATACCTCTTGCTTTATGCATATCTTTTGCTTTGCCTTTAAACAAAAGACCCTAAAGATTTTTTTTCTGTTTTAAGAGTGACGTTTGTGACATTGTCAAGTAATGTCAATGTAGTTTTATTTTTAACTCATGGACAAAGGGTAAACATCATTCAGCCGTATACGTGACGTCATCACTCTTTTTGTCTTTATTTTTTTCCTCCGGAAATAATTAGTGATAAAAAAAATATCTAATCAAACTTAGGATAGCAAAAAAAAGAAACGGTATTTTTTGGGCACGATTGGTTTTTGAAATATTGCCAATTGTCTAGGGTAAAAATAAACGAAATGCATTTCAAACCATTTTATCCTTCGCCACTGCTTGTATACAACGTTAACAGAAATATTTTCTGAAGATTTATGTATGGATATGTATCATACAAAAGTCATTCCAAATTAAAATACGAACGGATTCTTCAATAGGCAACTGTGCTTTATTAAAATTTTAATTGGAATAGTTTCGTTTTGACGTAATTAAGCTAACAGCGGACATATACCCTTTCTGATTTATGATGGGTATTCGTGGGCTTGAAATTCCGTATACCGACACTCTCATAGCTACCAACCGATTCAATAATCGCTGATAACAGTGCAATAAAGTGGGCCCCTCATCAAACCATTTCCTAATTGGATCGTAAACTTCTGTAAAATTACTGTCTACCTGACTTTTACTGGTCGGATTATGATAATTTTATTTGTCCACGAAATTACGTTTTAACCAATCCACAATGAGTTTCTAGAAATACTACGGCAAGAGTATAATATGGCAATAATAAATCTTAATAGAGTAATTGGGGACGACCATTTTTGTTTCGTTCGAGCGTCAAAATAAGCAACGCAATTTCGTTAATAGGTATACAAAACATTAAATATTTTACCATTTCGTTTGGGCGCATTTATATGACAAGGAATCCCACCGTGGCCGCCGTGCTCGAATCACTCGAAAAACTAATGTAAACTCTATTGAGTAAGCCATAATGTTTAATACTTCACAACGCTCCAACCACGCGGCGACTGCGCGATCGTGTAAACGGGAGTGGTTACTCACAAAGAATTTCAACGTTAAGTCCTAGTTAATAAGACATACATTTGCTATGACTGAAAAATTTCGTGCAGCCGCCGCGCGGCAGCACGAAATTTTTCGCGTCGTCTAAACGCAGCCTAAACGACGAGACGAGTATATCGCTTGCCTGGTTTTATCTGCTCATAAACAAACAATAATAAACTTTGAATTGCATACCTACTGCATCACATTACTAGTGTTGCCCAAATTCAGTCTTGGTCTTGCAGTCTTGGTCTTGTTCTTGCGTTTTTGCAAGACCAAGACCAAGAACAAGACCGCGTATTTTTAGCAAGACCAAGACTGACCGTGCAAGACTTGAGCAAGAACAAGACATAGCCTGCAAGACTCTTGCGTCTTGCAGCTAGGACTTAGCGCTATTTCACTGAGTAGTTAGGTGTAACAGTTCGGTGTATAGGTAGGTACGCTTAGAAATTCTATGAGACGCAAAAAACTGTATCAAAGAATAGGTATGAAAAACTGGACCTATCTATTAAGGGCCGTCCGTGAGCAAAACACCGCGCGATCGAGGTTTTTAGAGGCTATCTAGTCATTACTTAAAATAAATATTGATTAAATAAATATACAATATATTTTTACAATCTGTCAGCTTTACTTTGTTCGATTCAAATTCATGTTAATGCTGATATATATTTTTAAATTGTCGTTATAAATGAACCATAAAAATGGGAAAAATGCAAAGATTCCGTGCGTCTCCTTTTAAAGTACAGAATGTTATCAAATGAGATTAACATCACTATATAGGCAATTTAATAACGAATATTTTGCCCGTTTTAAATTTTCGAAAAGACCAAAACCTGATTTTTTAAATCAATTATTCGCTAAATACGTGCATATTCTGCACTCGCCGAGTACACGATTTAGTATGGCGCGAGACAGTCAAGGTCGTTTGCTCACGGACGGCCCTTAAAATCAAACTGAGTGCATGCATAGTTATGTTTTAACCATCGGCACTTTGATAATGCGGCTTCAAAGGTTTTGTACTTACTTCTCAAAGAAATTTGCCGCTTTTCGGAAGTACATGGTTACGATACACGCGCCGGCGGCTTCTTTTGAAATCTAAAACAATCGTTGCCGCCACGCCGAAATCATAACATTTGACACTATTTGATTGCCGCCATAGGGCGTAGGCGTAGGTATACTCGTGCAAAATAATTTCGAATTTTAAGAGTACCTACAGGTGTTCCAAAGAATAAATAAGTTTCAGAGTGCTTAGAATGAAAATGAATACATTATACTGATCACGCAAGTAGTATTATGATTGGGATAAAATGGTAAGGATAGGTAGTAGATGTCAAATTAATTCATTCTAGTAAGTATATATTATAATATTGATTACTTATATGGTTTTAAACTAATTACTTAGGTACTATTATTGTACATTTAGTCATTATATTTCTTAAGTTTTTACAAGAAAAAATAGCAAAAAAGTGTTCAAATATCACCCCGCACCCGTTTAATAAATATTGTAGCCACTTTTAAATATACTTGAAACGTGTAAAAAAATTCTACAAAACTAATAAAATAATATAAAAAGCGTAGGTACTTACCTACTAATAAAATAAAAAGCCTGCGATAAGAGTTTTGTATTACTTACCAGCCCGAATATCTCTGAGAGAGATGATGAGAGTAAGTATTTACTAGCTGTGCCCGCGACTTCGTCCACGAGGAATAGTAACTTTGGAGGTATAGTGACGTTCAGGACTTATTTATTTATTTTAAAACTTCTGTCATCAAACATACAAACGAACTCTTCAGCTTTATAATATTAGTATAGATGTACGCCAAAACATTCACTTATATGTAAAGAATAGTGATTTTCACTAATTCTTTATATATATTTTATTCACGCGTCGCGTCTGTACAAGTAGGTAATATTTAGTGTGTGTTTGTACGCCGCACGCGGCATTATTTGATTTGCAGCGGCATCCTTTTCATAGAGCCGGCACGTGGCGAGGCGGCGCGGTAGAAAGCAAGGAAACGTACTATAAATAAAGGAATTATTTTAATTCCAGTCATTTCCAATTGAGCTGTGCTTCGAGTCTAACTTAATAATTGTTTTTACTAATTCTTGTTGTTTTCTAAAAACGTATCACGTGTACAATTTAATATGAGTGACGAAGATTCAAATTATTCGAGTCCGAGTAACGAGAGTTTGAGTCACAGATCTAAAAGACCCAAAAGCAAATTTGAAGAGTTTTTCGAAATAATTCATGCATCCCAAACTGCCTTCTGTAAATTGTGCCAACATAAAAAGATTGAAATAAAAATGAAAAACAGAAACACTTCAGGCTTAAGGAAACATCTAATATCTTTCCACAAAAAGGAATCAGAAATATTTCTTCCTGTTAAACCAAAATTAAGTGGAGATATCACAAGCTTTTTAGTAACCGCTGGAAGAAGTGGACAGGTAAGAATATTTTTTTAACTCTGCATAGCTATTCATGCGATACTTTCAAAAACGCCATTAACTTACGTAAGTATTTTTGAGTTAGTGGTGTTTTCATCTAGGGGTGCGACATATTAAGTAGGTATGTAATTATCGTCTTAAATATTTTTTATAAACACCCATATTTTCATTTAATCGGCCAGTAACAACTAAGTACTTTATTTTGGTAAATTACAGTACAGTGCAACCTTAATATAACAAATATCAATTTAACGATTTTCTCGATTTAACAACAACATACCTCCTCCTCTTATATGCTCAAACCTTGTATGTTTTAAATAATAACACAAGATTTATTGTTTTGTTTCAGTCGGAAAACAGCAGTGACAACATCACGACAGCTACAGTTGATTGGGTGGTGAAAAAATATCTTCCCTTCTCATTTTTCGATGACGAAGCTACACAAGTATATTTTCGACGTATTTGCCCTAATATGGTGTTTCCTAAAAGGTCTACACTTAGAAGGAAAGTCAAAGAGCGATTTGAAGAGCTCCAATTGAATCTCAAGGAACGACTTCAACAATTATCATCTAAAATGTCTTTTACCATTGATGGGTGGACGTCAATTGCTGGTAGGAGTTACTACGGGGTTACTATTCATTATATAGACAACGAATGGAAGTATCAATCTGTAG
This sequence comes from Amorpha juglandis, assembly GCA_949126905.1. Classification (NCBI taxonomy): domain Eukaryota; kingdom Metazoa; phylum Arthropoda; class Insecta; order Lepidoptera; family Sphingidae; genus Amorpha; species Amorpha juglandis. The sequence goes on along the minus strand of OX421379.1, from coordinate 8,442,579 downwards.
TTCTTGATTTTATACCATCACGCGGTCGACATACTGGGGAAGATATTGCAACGATTTTCCATGAATGTTTATTGGAATATGGCATAATTGATAAAATACATGGTATCACGGTCGACAACGCAACTGCAAATACCAAATGTATGTATGAACTGGGCAAACAGCTGCCGCCACACTTTGATTCAGACAATCAACATTTCCGGTGCTTTGCTCACATTTTAAACCTTGGTGTACAAGATTTATTAAAGACCTTAGCATTACACTGTGAGTCTGACACTAACGCGCAAGATCAGCAGTACGAAGACTATGCAGACGAAACTGAGGATGAGGAAGATGAAGAATCTGCACCAAATATTGCTGACTCGCGTACATCTGTAACAAAGTTACGCAGTGTTTCCAGTAAAATAAAAAGAAGTGAGATAGTGAAGAAGAAGTTTCAGTCTGCTTGTGAAGCAGCTGGCGTGCCATCAAATCTAAATGCCATTCTTGACTGTCCAACGAGATGGAATTCCACACATGATATGATTGGATTTGGTTTAAAAGTGAGAGCGGGCATTGACATATTGTGCAGTTCTGTCACCGAATTAAATGATTTTCAAATCACAGCTAATGAATGGCAGGTACTCGAAAAATTACATAAATTTCTAATAAACTTTAAACTTTTAAGTACAAAACTTGGTGGAGACAAATATGTTACATTACCGCTAGTCATTGTATCATTCAATCTTTTGCTAGATAAAATTGAATCTATGGTAAAACAGTTAGATGAGAAACCTAATCGATCTGAAGTGGATGAAAGGCTCATTCTAGCTTTCCAAGCAGCTCGAGACAAAATGCTTAAACATTACAAAAAGAGCAACTGGATTTATTGTACTTATTTAATTTTAGACCCAAGGCATAAGGCTCAGACTTTTGACCTGACAATGTGGGGGAAGCAACTTAAAACAGAAAGTCTGCGCAAGTTCAATGAACTTTATGAAGAATATAAAAATCTACACTCACTGAACAAATCTCTGGAATTACCAGAAAAAGAAAATAAAGTATGTGATGAAGATGAAGACGTAATAGACTTTGATAAACTTTATGAATGTCCCTCGACGTCATCTGGATCTTGTCTTCAAGGCTTAGTGATAGACGAGTTGGAGGAGTACCTGAGAAAACCAAGAACTGCCAGCTCGGAAGACATTTTAGATTGGTGGAGGACGCATGAGACAGAGTATCCGATTTTATCGAAAATGGCCCGTGATTTTCTCTCAATACCTGCAACTTCAGTACCTGCTGAGAGGTTATTTTCTAAAGCATCATTAGTAATTAGAAAACATAGAAATAGGTTAAATGATGAGTCAGCCAGATGGTTACTTTGTATTAATTGTTGGTCAAAAAAATTGATATAAAGTATCATAACCTAATGATAAAGCTGTTGATTAGTGTTGTATTTTATTTTTTGTTCAAATAAATGATAAATCGTAAAACTCTTTTATTAAATTTCTTATAAGTTGAGGGTTCAATCTCTTTTTAGACAGATAAGTATTGTTCTTTAAAATACAGTCAAGTTATTGTAATTAATTTGTTTTTTTACATGTTTTAGCAAATGTAAGCTTATAAATCATAAATGTTTATTAAGAAACAGTTACTTCCATGGAAAACGACATATAGGTCAGTTAATTTTTCGAATTTCTTATTAAATCTTCAGTTATTTGTTAATCTGCTTGATCTTTACTATGGCTATGTTAATTCAAGCTCACAATGTTCCAATTCTAATACGTTTTTTTAAGGTTTAAAGTAAACTTTAATAAATAGTAATAGACTAATAGGTAATTGCAAGACTTGCAAGACTCTTGCTGCAAGACCAAGACCAAGACCAAGACTGGGAGCGCAAGACCAAGACCAAGACCAGGTGTATTGGCGCAAGACCAAGACCAAGACTGGCTAAGTCTCGTCTTGTTCTTGCATTTGGGCAACACTACACATTACCCTGCACTCGTCACATAAAGACATAAAATGTTTAGTCTTAATCAGTATTTGCATTAGCTTCAATGCCCTTTAAACCAGAATGTAGCATACACATATTATTACTTGACGGCAGGTATAGAAGAGGCGGTGGTACTTAACTAGACAGCCTCACACACACAAGGTACCTACCGCTTAGTGAAAGCTTCTACAGAAGTATAGCCATGTTTAAATAATAAAAAATAAGACTATGTAATTGCAAAATGCAAGTTATCCCCGTTTAGTTGGAGATACACAAAGTGGTGTCCTTCGTATGCGAGAGGCCGTCTGGGTTGGCACCACCAATTTGTCTATTTCTGCCGCCAAGCAACAGTGTGTAAGCGCTGTTGTGTTTCGGTTTGAAGGACATTGAAGCTAGTGAAATTACTGGGCATTATGATACTTAACCGTGCCATGCAGTGCTTTGTAATTCAAAGTGCTGTGTGGTATTGCTTCTGTTTATGGGCAGGCGTGGCGCTTACCATCAAGCGAACGCCTTGCTCTTTCTCGTAAGATCCATGCTAGAATATAACAGAAAACTGCAATTTGTGAGGCCGTGTCATTTGATTCTTTTTTCAAACTGCATAACTTGGCCTCGTAAACAAGTGTTTTCTGTTATATACTCGTCTGTTTCACGTGATAAACTCTTACCGAAATGGGATTTTAATGGCCTCGTAAAATGTAAAACGATTGAATTTTTGTCGTTTTCTTCATTACGGACTACATACACTTTGTCTGCCTTAAAAGTCTGGTATTGTAGGGTGTTTTTACCTATTCTTTGTACTTCCATCGTTTGGTGTCTGAAAATAACGCATTTGTAGAGCCAAAAAGAAATTCAAAAAGTGACCAGCCAAACGTCATTTTATCTGCAACGCTATCCAATTACAAAGGAGACTATGTTATTGCTTCTATGCAATTAGATAATTAGATTTGAGTGGTAGAGCCACGCTGTAGACAGTTTTGTCTACAGCATGAATGGGCTGGCTCGACCGAGTCGCTAACACTGTCTTACGGAAAACTGACGTAAAGTAGCGGATTGCTGCTGCGTTTCGTACGGTGAGTGAGATATGCGGAATCCCCTCCCCTTCCCAATCCCTAATTATCACTTTCCGTTAAGGTCGGAAACGCGCTCATGATTCTTCTGGTGGTGGGCGTACATGGGCGGTGGAGATCGCTTACCATCAGGTGACCCACTTGCTCGTTTGCCGGCATGCTATAAAAAAAAAGATAGCGTTGCAATGAATTTTTGGAAGATATCTCTCAACTTAGCATTGTTTATATATTACATCCGATTCGAATCCCACGAATCCCACCCGGGATGAAGATATTCTCGACATCTGAAAACTGAATGCGGAGCTTGCGCGCAACCTCTCATACAAATTTCGGCTGTTATGTATCGACATTTCTCGGATTTGGTTCGGGTGGAGTGCATAAACACTACTGGCACTCTAACATGGCTTTAACAGTTTTCATATTTGTGCCAAAATTTTCTCTTTGATGACAAATAATACACAGGAAAAATATTTTGTTTTAAAATGGCGTATACTATTTTTATTTTGAATAATGACTAAGGTAGTTTCAGTAGGTTAACTTTATACAATAAGTTAATTCAACCTCTACGTTATTAATATAATTCATGTCACAATAGACAAACAGCTCGTCGCCCATTGCGCCACAGAAACATTATTTAAAAAAACCTACAAAGATATAAATTTCAAAGTTTTTAGTTTAAGACAATATAGTATAAAAACATAATAAGTTATAAAAACGTGTTAAAATTTCATAACTCGCTTTAGTACTCCGTTAATAAAATCGTCAAAATGAAACCGTTAATCTACATATTTCGACGTGATGTATCGGCGAGTATATGAGTGGTATACAAGTGTTCAATGCTCGATGTTTCACTGGCTCAATGCTATCTGCTGATACGGAACTACGAAGCACGTTATCGTTCGCGGATTGATTGATGTCAAAGGTCGTTTGTACAAGTCCTATCACTGGATATCGTCACTGCTTTATATTGCGACGTGAGTAATTTTTATTTATATTTTAGTGAGCTCATGCTGTAAAAAGTTCGAACTTGGTTGGAAATATAGGTAAATAAGTAGTATGTTTTGCTTTATGAGCTTCGTAAATATTTTTTTATTAATTTTCTACGAAGACGGAAGAGGCATTTATACAGGCCGGCATGACTCTGGTGACCACCGATAAACTCATTGTTTGTCGGTGCTCACTGGTTTTTTGGACTGCACTAACTGATGGTAAGGGTACCATCACGTGTAGTGCAGTCACTTTGCCGTGCTCGGATAAAAAAAACGGAATGAATGCCTTGCCATCCGGGTCAGTCATCAAAAGATACATAATTTAATGTTGTAACATTTATGTAGTATCATAACCACTACACGTTCGTATTTTCGGAATAGATGAAGATTTTGAAAACGCATAATTTTAAATGTATTACTGTAACTATATAACCAAAACTGATCCCTGTGCTTAGACAAATGTTTGTATGATCGACAAACATTTGTAACAGGTCTTGGTGTTATGGGACCAAAGTCCTTCGTAGGTTCTAATACCTAGTGTGGGGTCGGGACTATGTGGTTGACTGTTGGTTGAGATTAAATAAATACACCTATCATAGGTATTGGGAAGTACGAGTGACTTACGTTCACACAATACCCAGATCCGAAACGCATATTTGTGGATCACAAAAACTTCTTTTCTCGGTGCGGGGATCGAACCAGCGGCCTCTCGTTGCAAGCCGGCTACTCGCCTTTAGCACCACTGAGGCTCGATTTAAATATATATTAAAAAGACCTGGAATTAAAATGAACAAAATTTATTTTAATGACTCTTATTTCTCTTATTTCATTATCTTATTATTAATTATAATCTTATTACTCTTATGCACATAAACACTGATTAAACTTTGTTCAGATAGAATGCAATTACTTTGCCGCACCATTTAATATAAAATCTGAGGGAACCCATGCGGACTAGGATAAATTGCACGTTCAGCAGGACCTTTCATAAATGGTATGAAAAATTATGGCATTCTGTAACCCAGTAAGTATGGAGATGCATAAATACATAGAACCGAGTAGGGGTGGTAACTTAAAATAAGTTATTCCGATTGAAATCTATACCAACATTTTAAGTGGAAATAAATTTGTTTGTCTTCTTTGTTTTTTTTTTTTTTTTTTTTAGTATAGGCCAGCAAACGAGCGAGTGGGTCACCTGATGGTAAGTGATCTCCACCGCCCATGTACGCCCACCACCAGAAGAATCATGGGCGCGTTGCCGACCTTAAAGGAAAGGGATAATTAGGGATTGGGAAGGGGAGGGGATTTGGGCTTCCGGATATCTCACTCACCGTACGAAACGCAACAGCAAGCCGCTACTTTACGTCGGTTTTCTGTGAGACAGTGGTAACGACCCGGTCGAGCCAGCCCATTCATGCTGTAGACAAAACTATCTACAGCGTGGCTCTACCACTTTAATTTAAGTTTGCGAGGCCCCTTGTATGCGAGAAGCCTTCTGAGTTGGTACCACCGCTTTGTCTATTTCTGCCGCAAGCACTGTCGTATTTCGGTTTGAAGGACATTGTAGCCAGTGAAATTACTGCGCATTATGAGACTTAACATCTTATGTCTTGGGGTGACGAGCGCAGTTCAGTGCCATGCAGTGCTTTGTAATTCAAAGTTCTGTGTGGTGTCGCTTCTGTTAATGGGCAGGCGTGGCGCTTACCATCAGGCGAGTGCCTTGCTCGTCTCGTCATTCAATCAAATAAAAGAAAAAAATCTTCTTTCACGCAACACGGGAGCAACGAATCTTATTTATTATTTGTATAAAAATAATAAAAAAAAGAAAATTTATGAATATAAAAAAAAGTTTATGGGTCAGAGAGTTACATAAAGTGTTTTTACTCTGGAAACATTACAGAAAAGATTGCCACGCTCCCTCAAACAAAATCTAGAAAACTAAAGCTAAAGAACCAAATATTTATATTAATCCAACTGTCAAAAATATTAAAGAATTATTTAAAACGCACCACACGGATTAACGTCCGGATCAATCTAAGCGCCGTGACCGTTTCAGTACCTATCTTGTTATTTCTCAGTTTAATTTAAATATGTAAATTTTATTAGGCATAATACAGACTGAGGACTCTTGAATTGCAAATGAATGTGACATTACATTTTATAGGTTGGTAGCCAATTCGCCGGCTCGTTTCCTTAGAGCTGACGGCAAATTTTCACTTAGAAATGTCCACAATTTTAGTGGTATTTTATTGGTTGGCCATTTATACAAAACATGTTAATGTTTCCTCAAACAATTTTTGTGTCAACCAACTTAACGGATATCTGTTGACAATATCTTAATTACTGCTCGCATGTTTATAAAATTATATTAAACTAAAATCCACTAAATAGTAGCATCTTTTTTATTCGATTAAATGACAAGACGAGCAAGGCGCTGATGGTAAACGCCACGCCTGCCCATAAACAGAAGCAACACCACACAGAACTTTGAATTACAAAGCACTGCATGGCGCTGAACTGCGCTCGTCACTCCGAGACATAAGATGTTAAGTCTCATAATACCCAGTAATTTCACTGTCTTCAATGTCCTTCAAAGCGAAACACAACAGTGATGACACATTCTTGCTTAACGGCAGAAATAGCCAAAGCGGAGGATTAAACCAAAATCCCCAAAGTAGTAGCATTTTACCAACCCTAATCGCGTTCACCTATGAAAAATATATTCCACGTCGGATAAAATGATCTCGACACAAATCCTTAAAAATATGTTATTGGAAGACATGGAGAGAGTTCGCCAATATTGAAGATGGAGTCACGCATACACCTTTAGAAAATCTTACTCATAAAGTAAACGCGAAGCTCCCTAATAGGACAGATTAGGACGTGTTTTATGTCAATTCGTTTTATCAAAATCTTTTATGATATAATCCAGATTATCGTGTAAAGACGGCATAATATTCATATTGGCAATATAGAGAATATTTTAGGGTTGAAATTCACCTAGCACACATAATATAAACTCACGCCTTTAACCCCGAAGAGGTAGGCAGAGGTGAAACTAAGGCACTACGTTTTGCCGTGCTTATTTTCAGGCCATGATGTTATGCCGGACCTATCGTAATAGGCACAAACTTCAATCCTGGGGAATACATGTGTGATTTATCTAATCAAGATTCAAATACAAATTCGGATTTCCCGACCTGGGAACTGAACACAGAGCCTCACGGTTCGCTGTTATTAGACCAATGAGACTAGGCGTTGTAATTCATGTGTACACATACATATTTCGAAAAGAACTTTACGCAGTCATGTTTACAAATGATTTCCATCGAAATAATTTCACTTATACTAATATCTATAAAAGTTTACATAAAATAGTAATAAAAACAAATATGTATGCCATTACTCAAATGTTTACTCAGTTTCTTTGTGCATTTCACTCGTAATATAAATAAATTAAAACATGTATAACTTTCATCCCGCTGTGTATATAAGTTATGATGTCAAGTTTACATGAATAACAAACAAAAATCAGACAAAGAATATTGTATAAACATTGAAACAGAGTCCGTAATAACAATTACATACTCAATTTCGTAAGATAAATAATGTCGGAGTATCGAAGTTACCGACCCAAAGCACATCCTTAACGTGAAATGTCTATAATAAAACGTGTATAAACCGAGGGATAATTGTTAAGACAGAGTGAGCCTATTCGTTTCTAATGTGTTCGTAGCTTTACTGAATTTTAATGATTCCGAACCTCTGAGGGAGCCTCTTGAGAAGTTTGATGTTCCTGATTCGAGGACCGAGGCACGGCGGAGACATCAAACGATGTTAAAACTTTTGACGCGCTTGATTACCACCACGAAGTGTGTAACGTGCCCAATTCAATAATAACTTGAATAACAACTATGTAGATACATAGGTTCAGTACGCTTGCATTATAATATGAGCATTGTTAAGAGAAGTATAGCAGTGAGGAAGATGATAAGGGGTCCAAACATACACTAATAGAAAAAGAGTTTTCTTCAATAAAAATCGTATTTACAATAATATGAGCACCATTAAACGTCAAGAACATTAATTGTACAAGAATGCCTTTATCAGATCGTACAAAGATGCGTTCCCACAACAGCTTTGAGCTGCACTAGAATTAAGCTGGGACCACATTCGACAAAAACAAAAGAAAAAATTGGTATCAGTAGACGTATGAAAATGATATTAGGTACAAAAGTTATATTGAAAACTAATACGTTTTAAATATCTTATTATTTGTATTTCCAATCTGCGTTATAAATTTATATTTTACAATATAGACTTTATTAGTAAGGAATATTATTCATTCACACCAACATTTCAATACGAATTGTCAAATTTTATAACCGTCCAACTTTATACACACCACTTTTATTCGTTTTTCAAACAGAAACTTCTCCTTGGTCATAAACGCACAATGAAAACAGAGCAGAGATATTTTGGCACATTTTATTAACTCTTTCTTAGCAGTAAAATGTTGGGGTCTTGAAGACCACTTAAGTGCTCTGCGTTGAGTGTCGCATTAAAATCTCCGATACCGTCCAGAATTTACTGCTCTTACAAATTGTACAAACTCGCAGATAATGACTATTAGGCTACGGCTGCACTGTGCTTTTAAAATGGGCGGAGAAATGCTTTCAAGGTGATAGAGCTACGCTGTAGACAGATTTGTCTACAGTATGAATAAGCCGGATGGGGTTGTTACCATTGTATCAAAGAAAACTGACGTGAAGTAGCAGCTTGCTGTTGCATTTCGTACAGAGAGTGTGATAAAACAGTGAACACTTCATGCAAATAAAGAGGACATTGTGCCTAAAAATAATCTTTTTTTTACAATAATAAACTACTTATGAGCAATGCAGAACATTAATCTTTTCTTAGTAAAGTGTATATTAATTGTTGATTATCGCATGCTTTAACTGAAACATCGCGGGGAAACTTACATAATCGAGGAGTTCTCCATAAGAATGTTGAAGGTATGTGAAGTTGTCAACCAGTATTACCGGCCGGTGAGATAGACTAAGGGCTTACCCCTGTCATTCAGTAGAGGAAGCCGGGGCTCATTATTGGAACATGTATAATACAAAGCAAGCATTATTTTAGTTATTGATCAGTACGAAAATCGTAAATAAGTTTATCGATATAAAAAAATATGTACAGCAACATTTCTTTGGCTCTGCATCCCATCACTACCCACCGTTCTTAAGTTACATATTATCTAATGTCCTACGAATCCAAAAAACACATCAGCTTATTTTTAAAACGCAGTTTAAAAATCTGTCTACGCGACATTGCATAATTCATTCTGATCAAAATTATCAGGTGTGTGTCTTTTCAAAGATAAGGATAATATTGGGTCTAATTGGTCCCCAAAATTCTTATCGTTACACGATAAAAAAATTAAAAGACTCCGATGGTCTAAAGATTAGACCAGCTCTGTAAAATGTAAAAGAAATGCTTTTCTCGGATCAATAAGACAACCCATTTGTATAAGCGTTTTTTAATTCATTTGTGTGCTTAGTTTCATAGGGTATAAGAATGTATAATTTTTATAATAATAATAGTATTATAATTTTTGTTTTTAACAATTTTTATTTGGGGTACATATATTATACAAATAAATATTTTATCAATAATTATTGTACTTGAATTTTTTTTGTTTTTTTTTTTTATCATTCGGCTTGGTTGGCCCCGTATTAATGTTTTAAGTCTTGATTGTTTATGAAGATAGTTGTCCCTACATATTGCGAAGAGATTATTATAAAAAAAACACATCAGTTTATGAATGAAACCAGTGAAATTACTGGGCACTACGAAACTTAACATATTTTTTTATTTTACTAGCCCTGTATTAAATACGTCCCACTGCTGAGCACGGGCCTCCTCGACTGAATGAGAGGGATTAGGCCTTAGTCCACCACGTTGGTCTAATGCGGGTTGGCAGACTTCACAGACCTTCGCAAAATCTTATCGAGTTGTAACTTTTTACGTCTCATAACTTTTAACTGTCCAATTTTGATGATAATTTTTTATATTATATAGAGTATAGGTCAAAGTAGGACATTTAAATTTCAAAGAAATATTCTGTTCATATGGGCTGAAAACGCATATGAAAGTCTACAACTTCGGCGTTAATGCACTGATTTTTATGATTCATTCTTTATGCAATTCCAAATGTTCATACATGACGTATAACAAAATCACTTAATATTATTTACCGTAACCATATTGCAAATGTGAAATGCAGTCACATCCTTCCTATTAACATTACCGATAGCGATTACGGTTGTTATGATGGTCAGTCCATTTCCTAATGGGCAAACGGTCAATCATAAGTCATTCGGACAAATTAAAACGTGAGGGGCATTCATTATGGCCAGACCACCTATTGAGACTGGCCATAGCAGAGGTGATCGTACGAAATAACAATTGCTCATGATTTAGGTACGATTCGAAACATGACTGCAGCGGATTGCAGTCGTCAATCGCAGATACCGCTCCTTTCTTTATTCTCTTTTCTTTATTTTTACTTTCATGAATTATGAGATTAGCAGGTCGCTAGCTTGATGATAAACGCCACGTCTGACTCTAAGTAGTAACATTACTATCCAGAAGTTAGAATTACGATGTATTGCTCGTCAGTCGTCACTATTAGACATAAAATTTCATAATGCCCTGGTGGTCGCTATACAGTCGGTGACAAAGATGCGGCCTCCTAAAAACCAGATTATAAGGAACCAACATTTTGTTTTTCGAGATATGTTAACTTAGATTCGATTGGAGGTTAGGCATGTGTTTTTTATACTCGTGTGTCATGTCTTATTTATGCATTTTTAAAAACATTTGTATTATAGTTGCGTTAAGTTTCCAACAGCTAAATAACGATAGTTTGGTTGTACCTTCTTACTTACTATTGAAACTTCTACACTATTGTAGTCTTGTGTATTTAACACAGTTTTAAATTGAACATTCATTCCTATAAAAGAGGAAACATTATTTCCTGCTGTAGATATCCCAATATACAAAAAGGATACGTAAAAATCTAATATAACTTTTAGATACGAAATATATTGAAATTATTTCAACAAATAAAATAACATAGTTTAATCAAAGTCTTAAACATCATGTAATTTTATTCATCTTGTAAACATAACAAAAAATGTGATTACATTAGTTTTATGTCCATTCTATACAATATTTAATGTTAAGTATAGCTATTACTATTCTGTCGGATAGAATATCGGACCACATGTGTCCAGGGCACAAAAAACCTATTACTTGTAATGAGACTTGATGCAGGGTGCATAGTAAATTAAATCGCTTATTATTTTATCGCCTGATGATTGATGATGATTCTTGGTAATGGCGCAAAATTGTACACTGGCCCGTAATGTGAAATTGAATGAAATTAATGTCGGATTATATAATGCCATGTTAAATGATATTGTAGTAAAGGATGTGGAAATTTTGTTCAGTGATATAATATTATATATGTGTGAATTTATTCAGTTAGTAAAGTGATTGAAACGAATTTGCACGTTTAATCAATTTGTAGTTATAATATTAATAATTTTACAAAAAGACATTACAGAGATTTTTCCATGTAAAAAAATAAATAAAAAAAAAAATAAAATAAAAAAAAATATTATAAGCACGTGTTTCACCACCTGTGATTAAACGCCACTTACCAAAAAAAATATTATAACAAGTTCAAATACAATAGTCACCCTTTGAGATTTATACTAGAAGAAAGGTTTCTACAGGTACATACAAAAACAGCTGTCTTATAATATTAGACGGGTGATTATCCGGTTGAAAATGGTAAAAATAGAAACAAATTTATAGTAGAATCAAACCCATTGTAAAAGGAAGAGAATACAACAAAATTGATAGGAAAAATAAATTAACGGCGATCTGAGGTCGGGAAGTGGGAAGGGGGGGGGGCTTTTAAGGGTAAAAAACGGTTTATCTCGATTTCCGGAAAAACTACAAGTCCTATGGAAAAAAGTTAAATCGCAAAGTTGTAGGTAATAAAAAGATCTACAACTTTTGTATACACACTTTCTTCACATAACCTCAAAATATATGTGAAAAATTCAAATAACCAAGTTTTTTGTTTTTATTTTTATCTATTATAATAAATCATTTTTTTTCACGAAATTTGGTGAAAACTTACCTTTTTGTATCCCAAATACACTGTAATTTTTTTGATTTAAAATATTTATTTTTGCACCTTATTTTGACTTAATATCGAAAAAGCAGCCTAATTTTCAAACGAAAATTCTCACGTCAAAATATGAGCTTTTTTAAAAAAGTCTGTTGGCTTCTTGTTCATTGAATTCTCTACTTTCTGATGGTGTAAAAAAATATATAAATTACTATGGTAAATGTGCTCAGAAAATGTAAAGTTATAAGTTAATATTTAATAAGTCATATCTACAATATTTTGAGTAAGTTGTAGAATCTTCTTTAAATTATATGCGTAGATGCCTCTTTATTGTTATTTTAATATAACTTATATACCTAAGTGATCTACGGAAAATTTTAGCCCATCATAAAGAAGTGGGGAAGGGGCTAGGTGGGTCTGGGCCTTACTACCTGTTATTTAGTAGTTCGTTTCTTTGCATTTTCTGAGCACATTTACCATAGTAATGTATATATTTTTTTACACCATCAGAAAGTAGAGAATTCAATGAACAAGAAACCAACAAACTTTTTTAAAAAAGCTCATATTTTGACGTGAGAATTTTCGTTTGAAAATTAGGCTGCTTTTTCGATATTAAGTCAAAATAAGGTGCAAAAATAAATATTTTAAATCAAAAAAATTACAGTGTATTTGGGATACAAAAAGGTAAGTTTTCACCAAATTTCGTGAAAAAAAATGATTTATTATAATAGATAAAAATAAAAACAAAAAACTTGGTTATTTGAATTTTTCACATATATTTTGAGGTTATGTGAAGAAAGTGTGTATAAAAAAGTTGTAGATCTTTTTATTACCTACAACTTTGCGATTTAACTTTTTTCCATAGGACTTGTAGTTTTTCCGGAAATCGAGATAAACCGTTTTTTACCCTTAAAAGCCCCCCCCTTCCCACTTCCCGACCTCAGATCGCCGTTAATTTATTTTTCCTATCAATTTTGTTGTATTCTCTTCCTTTTACAATGGGTTTGATTCTACTATAATTTAATTATGTTTCAAATTGGAAAATCACCGGTCTATATGACAATTGGTGGCTTTCAAACAATGTGAAATAGGGCCAATGTTACATTAAACACATTTTTAAAACAGCTATTAGAAACAGCCATCATACTTGGTATAATTTATTTAATCGTACTTTAATTTTTTTATTTCGTTCCAATAACTTATATTAAAGTTGTAGGTCTTTCGTACATCCACTTGAGTATGTACTACCGCATTGTTTATTTATGAAACAGCAGTGTGACTACTGCTGATCTCTGGTTTAAAGGTATTGAAGCCAGTGAAGTTACTGGGCTGGAAGTGACTGCTGAGTTTCAGACGGTGAGTGAGATATCCGGAGGCCCAAATCCCCCTCCTCTTCCCAATCCCTAATTATTCCTTTCCTTCAAGGTCGGCAACCCGCCCATGATTCTTCTGGTATTGTGAGCGTACATGTTCGGTGGAGATCACTTAGCATCACGTGACCCAATTGCTCGTTTCCCAGCCTATGCTATATAAAAAAAGTTCGTTTAGTAATATTGTTATTGCTATAACCCCTCTCATTCAGTAGAGGAGGCCCGTGCTCAGCAGTAGGACGCGTATAATACAGGGCTAGTAAAAAAAAGTAATATTGTTAATGTTACTGGGCAGTAGTAGTACTAGTAGTATACATCATAGGGCGACCGACCTTCTGGCCTCATTGAGTAGAAAAAAGGACGTAAAATAAATTTCAATGCAATTATGTCACTATTAAAAGATATACACGATTTTTAACCCTCAAAGTCGGTAATATATTCGTAAGCTTACGTAGGGGAGCATTTGTGAGGGGAATGAAATATTGTGCCGACATCACGCACCGTGGCGAGCACAATAATTTTATTTCGTACTATTTGAACTGAAAATATCCTTTGGTAATGTGTTAAATGATATAAAGAAATTGAATAAGAATTTATAAGTATTCATCGCATCTACTTCATATTCCCTACTTTACCTTTCTTATCTATAAATTTGAAAATTATATTAGATCTTGATATCGATCAAATACTAGGTCAATATTTACTTAAGCTTCATCAATTATTAAGAAACCTGTCTCTGTGCAATTATTTATAATAAATAAGTATTTTGATAATTCATTTCATATAAGAAAATAAATTATCACTATGCTAAACAAAAAATCCGACAATTTACTCACAAAAATAAATCACAACAGAACGATATATCTACGGTCACATCAGTACACTTTTTATCCCACCAAATCTAATAGCGGTCCGGCAGAAATCTCAGGGCTTGCTAGAGGGCATAACGTATTATTGCCGCGACCGGATGGTCAATGGGCGCTTTACGACGCGGCTCCCAGCGATGATGATGATTTAGATGCAAGGAATATCGGCCGGAAGAGGAGCGATAAACCGCGGGAGCTCGGTTGTCATGGCAACGGCCGTCGGGCACAACCGTGGCGTTCCGACGACCGCCCTTGCCGCTAGTTCACGGACACTTATCGTTATCGTAATAAATTGGTCTGAAATACGCACAGTAACTCACCAGGGAAACGCAATAAAAATGCTGATGGCGGTATTTTGTTATGATAAACGTGGTTGATAAAGTGCCGCGTTTCTGTGTATCGAATATCAAAGGAACCAAAGGGTTATCGTGTTGCTAAATTTATATTTTATGAATTCGTAAAAGAAAATAGCTCATTTCACGTGCTCCAATATCCAACATTCTTATGAAAACATTACTCACATTAGAATATCGTTTTTCGTTGGTACATACCGTCATAAACAAGCTTAACTGAGACGGCACTAAAATCTGCCATATAAAATATAAACACCGTGCGCGGAGACCCCAATTTATTATCCGGCGACTGATGATGATATATCGACGTCGGCTGCTATGTTGATTGTCACTTACCCTACCCTTATCACAGGCATGTAATTTCGGATTCATTGCCCTCAGCTCCATAATGCCACGCGGGCTCTTTTATTAGACGCGAAATATTTCATATACAAAAATACCTTTTGTGTGGCAAATTATAATATTGCTGTATTTTTACAGGTACACATCGGATATGAGAGGATGAGCCATGGAATCACGAAGCGCGCCGCCAAGCCCCGACGAGTCGGGGGAGGCGGTGTTCAATTCTCGTTGTGGACGCTACCCTCATCCACCCTCCCTGCAAAGGACATTTGCGAGTTGTCGAGAATCAGTACGTCCCAGGCCGCACCACCGCCACGCCGCATCCGAACCAGCACGGCCCGACGACCGCGTTCTGACCACGGCCGAAGTACACGACTACCCTTCATCAGAGTCCGGCATCGCTGCAGACTGTCCGCAAGCCCACACGAGCAATGCCGACGACAGCCCTTCGTATGATAGATCTGATTATGAAGGTCACTCAAGCTACAGTCTTAGGCATACGCCAGAATTCCACCACACCCTTGGTTGTAACCGGAGGCCTGGAGATTACAACCGCAGCCATACTCCTGATTATAATCATGGTCACGGGTCAGATTGTGATCGAGCCCATGGACGATCACAGACGTCTAGGCGGCCCCACAGAAAACATAGGCGAGAAGAAGATGAGGAAGCTCAGTCACTGGATGAACGCTGCGCACGAGATCTTGACGAAATCTTACCCGCCAGACTTGCCGCTGTCAATTTATCGAGGGAACCGCCGCCTCAATCATGGAACAGAAGTAACATAGCCGCCACAATGGAGAGGTTCGAGCCTGTTGATTATTCATACGCTTATTACGACCACCATTTGTCGATGCCCTCGTCATCAAGAAAAGCAAATCGCCAACGTGGACGCGGAGGCATACCGCGAGATCGTTCCGCTCGTCACAATTATGTAACGAGATATGGTACTGAAGAAAATATTTATGAAGAAATCACAGATGGGTCTAGAACTTGTCCGAAACACCGATACGCTCCGCGACAATCACTTGTATCATTAGACAGGAGTGTCGTAGAAGAAGAAGTGCGTCGAGTAGAGTCAAGACACAAACGAATTTTGGGGGAACTTAATCTCAGTGTCGAGGCGATGTTAATGCCGGAATGTGAATCCCCCGATTCGGAGCGAGCGGAGGATAGAGATAATATTGAAGAATTACTGCGAGTGGGTCCGACGGACGAGTTACTTTCGCCGGCAAGCTGTAATCCTCCTGATTTAGATAGCGGGTTTAGTGGAAGTAGTAGTGGCGCGAGTTATGTCGGTAGCTTGCGACGAAAACCTACAGGGTCGGTGCCACATTTGCCCGCGGTCGCGTATGGTACACGTGGAGCAGGTGTTCGGATTCTCGGGGCAGAAGAATGCGGGGCACGATGCTCAAGAGACATGGCCTCCCCACGAAGCTCCAGCTGTGGAGACGCAAAATCAAGTGGATTTTGGAATAAAAAATCTTGGAAGAAAATATCTGGCTTCTCCAGTTCGAACAGCATCAATAAAGCGGGTCTAACGGGTAAGATGTAACAAATTGTTAATTAATAGTCACTTAGATGGTTAGCGGTTGGCATCATGCATGTTAACATTTTATTAAGTTTATATCACATAATTCCAAACTTGGCTTAGAAGTAACGCGTTTCACTTCTGTATTTAGCTCAAACAAAGCTTCAGATAAAACATAGACATACTCAAAAACATTTATCATATAGGAAATGCCATCACACACACCCGACAAAATATATTCTCGGTATAAAATAGCAAAGTACAGAGTTCCATTCTCACACAATACGTGAATGAATCCGAGCAGTATCAAGTCATGAAAACCCTGAGAGCATCATTTATTTTTTATTTTTGCCCGCTTTCGTCCGCCCATAGGCGTTTTTCAGATGGACGCGCGCGCGTGGCTCAATGTTTGTTGTTTTCATTTTTGTTTATTTTGTTAACGGTGCCGCGTTTTACATTGCAGGTCTGCTCGTTAGGTACACTTTCCGGCGTAAGTCCGGCTCGCAGGGCTCTCAGGGCAAGAGACGAGCAGAGCCCGTCAAATGCGATGCGTGCCTCTCACAACGATGTTAGCCACACTATGGTAAGGGTCCCTAATGCACTTGGCACTTTGCTGGAAGAAAGTTACTTTTAATATGTGTCTCGGTATATTTTTAAAATAACGTGAGGAATTTATAAACTTACATTTCTAGAAGAATTCTAAGGAAATAGCCATTGCTATTTACTTCAACTTTCTACCAGTACCGTTATTATGATTTGTTTTTATTTTGTAATTGGCACAAGCGCGTCCTTTAGAATTATTACCTCATTGAGGAATTCCAATCCTGGTTTTATTTCATTTTCATTATTTTAATTTGATACCTCAGAGAGATTTCATTGCAGTTAAAATTCAGAAAAACAATTAAAATATGAATAGGAACTGTGGATACAGCGTAACCGTTAGGTAAGAAACGATTAACAAAGCCGATATAAAGTTCTCTCGTTAAGGTATCGCAGATATTACTTCTGCCAACTTCGACTTAAGATAAATATTGTTCCGAGAAAGCCGAGACAATAGCGTGTGCTACCACTTAATTAAACTTTTACGACGGAAACTATGAACAAGTAGAGAGTAACCAATCCCGGCTACTTCAAACATATTCCATGATAAATGAAGAATTAAACTTTAATGTCTTACTTAATGATTGCAGATGACACCTGTAGGCCAAGCAGAGCTAAATCCAGAACAACCGCTATTCCATACAGGTTAATAACATTCCGTTTACTCTTATCACCTTTTGTCGTTGTTCGTTGATTTTGTCATTATTTAGAATTCACAGATTTTATCAAAGGCGTTCGTGTTTATAATACAATACTGTTTTTCCTTTGTTACAGCTGCTCCAATGGAAAACTGGTGGTGCCGTTGGATTCCATAGCACAGAGCTGAGGGGCCTCTTCCCCTCGCGATCCCCGCGTCCAACTCCTCCGAGGGACTTCTCAATATGGCAGGACAACGATAAATACCAGTAAAACAATCTTAAACATTGTGGAACATTGAATAACATTCCAAATAATATTGATATTTCAGTGGGTCTTAAAGACAAACTGTCGAAATGTGTACATAGTGAAGACAAACAAAATAAAGCGGAGAGTATACGTCGAAGTGATAGAAAAGCCTAATTAATTATTTGTATTGTTATGACGATCGTTTCATAGAAACGTAATGACTACGTTGTTATTACTTATCAATTTTTAGTAGATAATAGGTACATGAAAAGGCTGACAGTTAATTCAGATTTTGTACATGATAAAACGAAAGCTGCCACTTTAGATGATACACTTAACTTTTGATTACCATTTGATTGATGTTTAATGACTTTTGTATTGACAGCTGGATTATCGTAATGTAAAATCTTGTATTTGTAAAATATATTATGATTGTTTAGAGTTTCAGCCACTTGGTGCTTTATGTATAAACACTGAAGTTATTTATATTGCAAAATTATTTTTGAATTTCCGTTAACGTCGCCCGCCCAGTAGTAAAATATTTATTATTTATAGCACTTCATTGTACATAAAATTTCTTTCGGTAAATGTTATCTTTCAATCGTATTGTTAATACTTGTTAGAATATAGATGTATATTTTGTAAATATTTATTACCAATGGTGCACACTCTTCGGTTATATGTACATACATGGAATTGTGTTATGCATAAAAGTCACGATATTTTTAGTTTCAGTTATTTCTTGTATAGTGATATTAAATTATAACTTCAAGTGAAATCCTTGCATTTATGTCTGTATAGATTATTTTATGTACTCAATCTGTTTCTTAAATAATCGAAGCTCCATCAAACGGAATAATAACGATTATCTTTGTTATCTTCGAACATATTATACTAATCGATGTAGAAACAACTGCAATGTAAATTTTCTATGAATGGTTACATGACCTTTTTATAGCCTTTACTTTATCCGTAACAGTAACAACATTCTTTATTACGGCAATTAAAGCGTAGCAGCTTTTTACAAAACTAATTTTTGTACAAATAATTTCTATCTACACAAAAATTGTAAATAGTTAGGTACAATGTAAAGAAAAATCTTTTAAATCGTTCAGTGAGAGACTTAGGTCTTAATAATTACCGATGTAAGCTCGACTGATACGACATAATTAATCTGAATGTTATGAAATACTATTTCTTTAATTGTCTGTAATTTAGTGATCGTGTTCAAGTCAAAAGAGATTTTTATTAAATAAATCATAAAAAGTCATTGGATTTAATTTACTGTTTCAATCCCTTCCCGAACTCAATTAAAACAACCTAATTAAAAAAGTTGAATCGCGATCTCGTTTGAGGACCGTTAGCAAAAGTTGAAATGATGTAAATTAGAATAACAACCCGTCAATTCATAGCTGTATCCGGGCGTACCCTTTACTTTATTTTGCTACCAAATATAAATGGTCGATAAGAACATCTAAAGTGCCAC
Source organism: Amorpha juglandis (assembly GCA_949126905.1). Classification (NCBI taxonomy): domain Eukaryota; kingdom Metazoa; phylum Arthropoda; class Insecta; order Lepidoptera; family Sphingidae; genus Amorpha; species Amorpha juglandis. The sequence goes on along the minus strand of OX421379.1, from coordinate 8,422,912 downwards.
AATTAAAAAATAACGTAACCTAATTTAGCCAACTATCCCTCAGTACCCAGCTGTGAGACTTCCTCATTTTAAATGAAATTGCACAGGCTATTCAAGTCTGAACGCTTTCATCTCGGGAGCCTGTGAACAAACCCTAAAATTCACCACAATGCGCCTTCAATGGGTATAAAATTTCGCATAGCACAGTGGGGAAGCTGAGGTCTTTTGTGCTACTCAACGGGTTAATTGTTTGATTGCCAATAAAAATAAAAAACAGAGCGTTCACTCGTTGATATTTAAAATATACAGCTGCTTTGTAAAATTGGTATGGATTTCTGTACCAATAATTTCGAAAGCCATCAAATTATTATTATTGGTAAAGTCAACAAGATCTGTAGATGAATCTTCTATTATTGTTGGCAGAAGCTCTCTTCCAATAAAACTATGTTTATTTACTGAAGAGTTTATTTGTCTCGGGTACTTAAGGCAATATAAAGTATTAAGTAGATAGATATCTACAAACATATTGTCATTGTCGGCTAACAAAAATCTACGAGTATTCTAATTGTAATAAAAGAAGATGGAAAAAACTTTGGAATATTTAGTTATTTTTCCGGTTTAATGCAAAAAAAGTCAAAGTAAGTCATCTAGTAAGTAATACATATTATTAGGGATCTAGATGGAAAACCTGGACAAAAACATAAGTAGTAGATTTAATTTTTTAGAATATTATGCTTGAAAGCGTTATGTAACCAAAAAATTAAATTTGCCTACCGCATTTTATGTGGAGTTTACAAGTTGTAGAGAGTAGAGTATTGAGCCTTTTTTTATTAATTTACTTTAAAGAACCAACAAACAGTTTCACATTAAAAATTATAAACTAGTATCACGTACGTATAATGATACAAAAAGACAACTCGCAACATGAAATTGCGAGTGAAATAATATACAACGTGTTACAGAAAGATGTGGGCATATTTGAGGGTCGTTATATACACCTGTCAGTAAGTGTGTATGTAGCGGGTCTAATCAAAATGTAGACATCCCAAAATTTTACGATAATTTTATTCAATCGCGTATTACGATCGTAAATCAATTACATTCCTATAAATAGTGAAGTGCGTCATGTTTATCATTTGGCGTTGTCCAAAATTGCATCGATATGAACATACCTACTACTCATTCGACAAAAAAAGAAAAATATTTAATTATGTCCTAGCAACGTAATTGGATTCGGTCGATCGGTACTCCGAGAGTTGGAATACTTGAATCGTACTCTATACCATGCATAAATATGACCACACCTTTCTGTAATACATTGTATAGGTATTGCGATAATAAGTATTGCAATATTGCATATCAAGCATAGCAACAATATTTAATTCTGTCGAGAGAATATTGAAGATTGCACCAGGACGACACAGAGGTAAGCGTATTCTAGCATGAGTTTGCCAGGATGAAACAGCAGAAAATTGACGACCACGCACTTCTCGTTTTATAACTATTCTAGGAACAATATAGCATGATTTGTTATTAATATCCATAAGCTTATAGCAATAACCTAAAATACACACAATAGAATATTACATTAGTCAGACTTCTGATTGTATGAGGTAAAAATAACAATGACGATATCAAACGAATCCACAAAAATAGCATAAATGTTCGTAATTCGGATTTATTAAATACACGTACGTACATCCGACACTCACAAAGGGAATTCCTACAACCCAGAAAGGCCTTTATTAATCTGTTATTCGTTCCCAGTCGGACGGTGCCTGTGTCGTTCAATTAATATCAATATACCGCGCAGGGATTTGAACATACCATCCAGGCGGCTAGCATACGGCATATGCATCGGATCGCCTGGGTATATGGCGGTACAATAAATTATAGATAAGTCACTTTCACAGCCAACTGTTTACGCTTCACAAAATTAAATCGCTTCGGGAAGCGGTCTGTGATCGGAAACTAAATAAAAGTTAGGATTTAGATAGCTATTATTGTGATCAATATTATATATATATATTGGCCTAGTTTCCATCTACGAAAGATGATCTAGGAGGCGTCAGTTCGGTTGCGAGTTAGCCACGCACTTCCGCGCATGGCTAAAGAGACCTATTCGAGAGTGGCAGCAACGGCCGCATTTTTGGCAGGTAAACACATTCCCCGAAAATGATGTGAGGTTAGCGGCTCTTTGGTGTCTTAAGGTCCGCTTCTGGGCCAGCAATTCGAACCACCATTTATCGTGGGTAGTTACACCGTCACAGATGAGCTTTCTCCAGGCATTTCTGTTATCCGCCTGACTTTCCCATCTATCACGGTCAATTTGGAAAGTTGACATATCGCGCTTAATACTGTCTTTCCAACGCAGCATTGGACGTCCGATAGGCCTTTTGGCGTCTGCTATCTCCCCCAACAGAGTTTTTCTTGGCCAGCGAGAGGGCTCCATCCGGTATACGTGACCCAACCAGCGGAGGCGCTTTTGTTTCAGTAGAGCGATGATACTAGGCAGTTGGGCGGTCTTCAGGACTTCCTCGTTGGTAATTTTGTCCCTCCATGTTATGCCCAATATATTACGGAGACAGCGCATGTGAAAGTTGTTCAGCCTCCGCTCCTGTTTAGCGTATGTCGTCCAAGTTTCAGCGCCGTACAGGAGAATGCTCAAGATGCATGTTTGATACACAATCATCTTGGTGCGAGTCGACAGGTGTTTGTTATCCCATACTCTCGCACGAAGCTTACCAAGCATCGTAGATGCTTTACCGATACGGATGCCAATCTCTGCGTCAAGCGACATATTACTTGTGGTTACTGACCCTAAGTAACAGAAGCTGTCAACAACCTCCAGAGGAGAACCGTGAACAAGTATTGTCGGTCGCTCCGTGCTACCTTGTACCATCACTACCGTCTTTTTTACATTAATAGCCATCGCAAATTGAGTACATGCTTCCACAAACTTGCTGACAATATTCTGCAGCTCGTCAGGTGTGGTGGCGATAAAGGCCGCGTCGTCGGCGAACAAGAGGTTGTCTACATATAGGTCCTCTCGATGACGTGTGGACTTAAGTAGGGCAATATTGTAGAGTTTGCCATCAGGTCTTGTGTGTAGGTGAATTCCCTGACTTGTGTCACCGAACGCGGTCTTCAAGAGCAAGGAAAAGAATATGCCAAACAAAGTGGGCGCTAGTACGCAGCCCTGGCGTACTCCCCGCTTCACGTCAAATGGTGCAGATGTTTTGCCATTAAAGATGACTGTGCCCTTCATATCATCGTGGAACGATTTAATTAGACATAATAGTTTTGGGGGGCATCCGATTTTCTCCAGCGCTAAATAAAGTCCTTCTCTGCTAACAGTATCGAAGGCCTTATTAAGGTCGAAAAAGGCCATAAACATAGGTGTTTGTTGTTCTCTACATTTTTCTTGCAATTGCCTAAGAGTAAATATCATGTCTACTGTTGATCGCCCAGGACGAAAGCCACATTGTGACTCGGGATAAACTCTATTAGCGAGTTTTTGCAGTTTGCCTAGGATAACACGGGCAAATAACTTTCCTACAACACTCAGAAGAGATATACCACGATAGTTGTTGCAGTCGCCGCGGTCCCCTTTTCCTTTGTACAAAGTAATTATGTTGGCATCACGCATTTCCTGAGGCACAAAGCCCTCGCGCCAGCACTCCACGATCATGCTATGCAGTAATGGTAGAAGGTACTGCAGTTTAATGAGTTCAGCTTGGATGCCGTCATTACCTGGGCTCTTTCCGCATTTAAGTTGTTTGATAGCTAGGTTTAACTCCTCTATAGTGGGCTCTTCATCTAGCTCATCCCAAGATGGAAATTGCCCAATAATGCTCAAAGCTTCCGGATGTATCCTAACAGGCTCAGCATAAAGTGCGGTGTAGTGTTCTACCCAACGACATAGCTGACGGTCTCCATCAGTTATGATAGAACCATCAGTCTCCCTAAGGGGAGCCGTTATCTTGTGTGACGCACCTATTGCCTGTTTTATTCCTAAATACATACTGCCAAAGTTTCCGGCTGCTGCACAGTTTTGGATATCCTTGCAAAGCTCAACCCAATAGGCATTGGCAAAGTATCGGGCATTGCGTTGCAGGTTGGCCTTAGCAATACCAACATCCTCACGAGTTTTGTGGTTTGGGTTAAGGCGATGTCTTAATGCGGCTTCGCGTTTAGAATCCAGCAGAGGTCTTAATATAGAAATATTGTCTTGGAACCAATCCTTACCTGCTGGCTTCCTATAACCAAAAACTTTAGCGGCTGCTTCTGTTAGTAAACTTTTTACATTCATCCATTTTTCCTGCGCTGACATATCTGAATGCCACATCTCCATTTTGTCAGTGACAACACTGTGAAACGTTGCCAACATCTCTTCGTTTCTTATTTTGGAAACATCTATCTTTCTCACTCCCATCGGCCGAGAAGAATGGATCTTTTTAGGTCTTAAGTAAACTGTAGTCACCACCAATGAATGGTCCGTATCACAGTCCGCGCTATGAAAAGATCTTGTGTGACGAATATCTTGCAGATCTTTCTTTTTCGTTAAAACAAGATCCAGCTGATGCCAATGCCCCGACCGAGGATGCCTCCAAGAAACTTTGCGTATTTCCTTGCCTTTGAAATAAGTGTTGGTAACACAAAGTTGCCTTTGGGAACAAAACTCTAAAACACGTTGACCATTTTCATTTATATTCCCTATCCCATGGTTACCCAAGCAATCTGGCCAGGCTACGGTGTTCCGTCCTACCCGAGCATTGAGATCACCGAGAATGATGAGGTGATCGCCAGAACGCACCGTACGCACCACATCAGATAGTTGGTTGTAAAATAAATCTTTAGTTTCTGTAGATGAATTTAATGTGGGTGCGTAAACGGAGATGATGGTGACGTATCCGTTGGTTGTACACAAGCGTAGAACTATGATACGTTCTGATACTCCACGCGGTCCTTCAATGGAGTTGAGTATGTTATTGCGAATAGCAAAACCTACTCCATGCTCAAGACGTGACAGAGCATCTTTACCTTTCCAGAAGAAAGTAAAGTTATTTTCACGAATGGATCCCTCATCTGGTAACCTGGTTTCTTGGAGAGCTGCAATCAAAATGTTGAGCTTCTTTAATTCAGTGTCAATGACAGCTGTTTTGCGTAGGTGGTCATCGCCATTTAAACTTCCACCGGTGTTCGGAAAGCCTGTCCTCATAGTCCGGACATTCCATGTCGCAAGGCGCATGGAATTTGTACCATTTCTGTTTTTGGGAGAATTATTCTTTTTTAAACTGGCAGGTGAACATGATAACGGCACCGACTGTCTAGTTTTAACCTAGTATTCTCTTCACCCAGGGAGAACAAGACAGCACCGAGACGGGCTAGTAACTTATTGGCTGGGGGCTGCCCAGCTTAAAGCGGGCGTTAACTAGCCAATGGGCTTACAATGAACCCTCCCACTGTCGAGAGTGACCCCTGGCGCCCGAGTTTACGTCTATCACCTCGGACTTATAACCGGTCACTGCCACTCCCCGTGTTGTTTTCCACTCAGCAAGCTGTAGTGGGTGAAGTGACCTCTCCACTGACGCCACACCGCCTGGGACTCATTTTTTTTGATAGCGTAGGACTTCCCGGGAACCTATGCCATCCTCTCGACCTTACCGACGTACCCCACAGGAATGACTAGTCAATACGTGTGGAGTCGGTTCGGTTGCAGATACATTTGATGTAAGGCTTGTACCGAGCCACCTTAATTATCCATAAAAGTAAAACCAATCCATAATAAGCCAACTGCCAGGACAATTTTTTACTAACCAAAAATAGATCTCTACAAGTCCGGGAAGTCCGGGGAGTCTTGAGAAATAGTGCAGCGGTTTCCCCTTGCCTTCTGCACCACCAGACATTTCAGACGTTATTTGGACGCCAGGCCGCTGAAGCCTCTTCCAGCCGGTTGCCCGAGTGGGTGTGTGGTTATACCGCCATGACTCGGTCGCCAGAGCCTCGTTGGTTATCCAGCAGGGAGCACCACGGCGGCCCGAGAGCCGCCGCCGCCGGCTATTCATACGAACCACCGACGCGTGCAGGTGAGGTTGACATTTGGGTCGGGTATGATGTTGGTTCCGTTCTCCCCTTACTCCCCATTGTGATCAATATTACCTACTGTATTTCGATTCAGTATTAATGTGGTCGCAGGAAGTCTGGATGCAGGCCGCTTCCAACAGGTCGGTCTGGAAATCTTTGGGAGAAGCCTATGTTCAGCAGTGGACGTCCTGTGGCTGATGATGATGATGATTAATGCATAGAAAAAGACTTCTAGTATATGATTTTAAGTCTGGAAAAAATGTAATTACGTAGATTTGGACTATAATAAAGTCTGATAAAAATTATAGATATTCTATTCCGAATCCGATGAATGAAAACCTCAATAATATAATTATTGGGGTATGTTCTATCTAATATATTTTGTTATATGAATTTTGGACAGGGAGCCCTCGGGTAGCTTCTTATGACCTCGTTATCGATACCTATTGGAAGCCCCTCCTTCCAATAGGTATGATTTTTTTGTTTTTACTTAGTTAATATTTATATAATTTAACTGTCATATTGTCCTACAAATAAAATAATAATTTTTTGAGTATCATCAAATCGAAATATTCTATCCTTGCTACCTCTGTTAGCTACCACAATAGAGAATTTTCGCATAGGGAATAGTTGGTCGTCTCATCGAAACGAAGCTACTCACGGAAAATGAGCTTTATAGTAGTCAAGTGGATCAGCTACCCGAGGGCTCCCTGTCTATTTGTAGTGTAATCGTCAAAAAGTTACCTTAAAGATTTTATAGTATACATCAACAATATGATCGCTAATATTTTAACATACATATTTCCGTCCCATAATGTGACTAATAGCCATAATACAATCTATCGCCATATTCCAATTTCGGGAAACTCGTGTGTGATTTCTCTTTCCTTCTTTCCCTCTGAGATTTGAACCCAGGAACTCACCTTATTCTCAACTCAAGTACTCTACCAATGAGGCGTCTATATTCCATGGGGTCTTCAAAAACATCGAATAGTAGGTAAAATTTCTCATAATCTTTGGTTCTCAGTGACTTGCAAGATAAGTTGTTCTTACGACAAATCTGTTTGCGCTCCTTATTGTTTGCTGTTACAAATAATTGTCTATTATGGAAAGGGCCTAGTCAAATACTCTTATATCAACATTGGCGGTCGCAGTTACTGTTTGCATTTGATATCATTTGTATTTTATTAAGGACACAAAGAAATATTTATCAATTTTTTCGTGAAATTACCAGAAGAATGGATATTACAGTGACAGTGTCTTTAATAGATTTTACTCAGAGTTTGTTAAAATCTAATTTAACCCTCTTTATCGCGCTGTAACACGGGTGTAACGTTCGAAACAAAAAAATATTTGAAGCTAACTGTACATTTTTTTCGAAATTATACCTGCTCAAATCATTGCAAATATCACTGTCATTTAGTGTGAAACTAAATAACCAACAACCATGCATTCAATAGCCAGTAATTGGCAAAACGGTGCCTGGTCAACAAGCTTTATGCCGACATGTGGTAAGTTTTAATTTATATCTTTAGTTATTTCGACTAACTTGCAAATGCTTTGTATAAATTCCATTACCACTGAACCTAGTGTCCTATCTATAATAACACGAATGTCTGATAATCATAGCATCTTGAGTTATTTGCTTGAATTTGTAGACGTATCGTATTTGTAACGTTGCGAAATAGTCAACCAACTGCTATCAATTAGCTATGTAACACGGGTGATACATTGCACAGCAACCAACAATTCACTGCAGCATCTTTTTTTGCATTTTATGCTTGATGTGGGGTGAATGTTGCATGAATTATTTTTATTTTTTTACTAGGGACTGAAATGAGACAGATCAAACAGAATTTTGGCCCTCGTATCACCTGAACGAGTATCATCAACTGACACTTCTTTGAGGTTACTTAATGAAGTAATTATACCAAATATACCAAAACGCTGTCGTATCAACAGTGAAAGGACTCCAATATAGATTCAGAGCCTTCTGGTTTATAGATACTATATATTATTATGTTGTATCATTAAACATTAAGGTTGTCTGGAAGAAATCGCCGGTTGCGATAAGACCGCCCATTGTATCACCCTTACTGTATGATCCTTACTTTTAAGTTACTTTATGTGGTGTGCAATAAAGAATAATCTATCTGTCTAACATTAAAATATTTCAGCAGTAAAATACTTAAGCAATCAGTAATTAATCACAATCTATACTAATTAATTCTAACATTCACTCATGGGCTTTACCCCAACTTCATCTCAAAACCGCAACATAAAATTAATACACGGCAAAGATAACTATGTATTATAAACGAGCTTGTAACAATAAACGCCGTGGGGCCTTGTTTTTGTTCTCGAATACTCAGAGTTAGGTACTTTCAAAACCGAGTAAGTTGAACTTAAGTAAACATTATCTGACTTGCTATAGATAGGGTAACAATGGAGTGAGGTGGAGGGAGAAAAAACTTTGTAACTTGTGTTATACGTGCAAGTTATTAATAAAAGATTTACTCGAACTCTTCAAGTTGGTTATATCGTAAAAGAGAGGTTTCTGGTAATGTTAAATAATGATTTTTTCATAGCTACATGAAATTAAAACTACAATTTTTTTTTGTCAGAACACTGTATAAAAATAATAAGACAAATACTATCTTAGTATATCTTTTTATGCGCTTATTATATGTCCGTCTAAGAAAAATTTTCTACTTCAAAATTTCAAAACCGAAATCAAGCATGTACTACGCACATACTTAAAATATTCACGCTTAAAATTCACTTGCATATTGTGTAAAACGTTTTTTTCATCGGCACCTATTCTGTAATTAGTGACAGCTAAGCAGGGAATGGTATGGACTGTCAAGACGAAAATCCCAAGTTCGAAAACAGCCCCGAGAGCATGCACCTTTGATTTTGCTAAGTTATTTGTTGATTGTTCATTATCACTTATTTTAACGGTGCAGGAAACGTTGTGAGGAAAATTCGTTACCTCAGAAGTTTTCCATAAGAATTTCGAAGGTATGTGAAGCCTGCTAACCCGCATTAGGCCAGCGTGGTGTACCTAATCACTCTTATTCAATAAAGGAGGGCCGTGCCCTTTTTTTATTAGCTTGAACGACAAAAAAGCAAGCCACTCGCCTGATGGTAACGCCTGCTCATAAACAGAAGCAACACAGAACAGAATCTTGGATAACAAACCACTTTTTTAGCTTCAATGTCTTTCAAATCGATACATACAAATGCATACACACCGCTGCTTGGCGGCGAAAATTGTCAAAGCAATGGTACCCAGACGGTCTATTAGAAATCTAATATAAACAAATCCCTAACGGAAACGATAAATCCGGTCCCGATATTATCCATGGTAACCCTAGTAACATTCGACCTCCATTTGCCCCGGGCCAAATTAGTTTTTAACGCCAGCATCAGAGTACGTAATAATGGTGTTCTCAAATCGTACTAATAAATAAGTGGTTACTGTCGAGTTATTGACGACTACTTTAAAAACTTTTCTCCTATACTTTATCTTAATCGATTCTTAGTAAAAGTTAGAGAATCAGGTTAGAGCAAGACATTGGGCAACTTCTAAATTTGAATATAATTGGCATGAATGACTGAGTAGAGTGAGTAGCAAAAGAAAAAAACAAAATGGTAGAATTTATTTTCCGCAATTATCGTATCTACTTTATCAGAAAAAAAAAAAAAAAAAAAATTAGACTAATTATAAACCACAATGGACCAGTGTACAGTACAGTTAGTGTTGATGTACTGAATCTAAACATACTAAACATTTACACTAATGTTAATAACTCGTGTATTACGATTAATAATATCGATCACATCCTATAAGTTAAGTGAAGTGCGTTAACGAGAATAACAATTCTGAAGTGGGATAGAAGATCAGCTATTTATCTTTAAATGTTGTCCAAAGTTGTAAGTCGAATATTAACATGGTTTATTCATGTCTTTGCAATGTAATCGAATTTGGTAAACCGAGTGAAATACTTATATCATACACTACACGTTGCTTAAAATTGTCACAATCCTCAAACGATTATAAAATTACATTATATGTTTTATTAGCTTGATTGACTAGACGAGCAGAACGCTCACCTAATGGTAAGCTCCATGCCTGTCTAGAAACAGAAGGAACAGCACCATGCAGAACTTTGAATTACAAAGCACTGCATGGCACTAGACTGCGCTCGTTACACCGAAACATAAGATGTTAAGTAAATTCACTGGCTTCAGGATTTCAAAGCGAAACACAATAGTGCTTACACTGCTGATTGGCAGTAAAAATAGACAAAGTGGTGGTACCAACCAGACGGCATCTCGCATACAAGGGATCTACTACCTTGTATTTTTTTTTTTTTTTTTTTTTATCCTGGCACGGCAAAGTGACTACGTTACACCTGATGGTAAGTGTAGCGCCATCCAAGAATATTGTCGACCAACGATAAACAATGTGTCCATCGTTGGTCGGCAAGATCATGCCGGCCTGCCAAAGGGCCAAGGGGGAGGGGAAGGAAAAGGGATGGGAAAAGCGTTAGGATCAGGGGACAAGCCCCCTGGGGAGAACCGGATATACACTGGCTGACCCTGGAACGCGACCCACACAAGGTGGGCCACTATGGCAGGTTTTAGCACCAGTGTACGGTGGTCGCTATCCGGTCGGATACAAGTATCCTCCCACCAGCTCAGTGTACGGTGGTCGCTATCCGGTCGGATACAAGTATCCTCCCACCAGCAAATTCTAATTATTCTCATTCAAATCTAATTATTTATTAAGTAATTTGGCCGTCAAGGGCCCTTTTACAAGTCAAGTTTGGAATTTTGCAGTCCTCTATCACAATCTATCCTACTTTTAAAACCTCAGTAGTTTTATTACAATAACTCATCACAGTGAGTAATAAAGTGAACGCGTCAAGCATTGCATGTTCACTAAAGGCGATAAAACCTCCATGGCATGCCGTGGGACGAAGAATAGCACGTAAGTTACTTTTTTATTTCCTTTTAACATATAACTCGAGCGAAGAATTCCACTTAGAAGTCACGGATAAAAGTTAGTCGCTTATGACAGGTAAAATACAAAATAATATAATTTGTAAATTGGTTAATTTATCGAATGTGCCCTTGTTGACTCTACGATAAAGGCCATCGGCTTCAAAGGAAGTCAGTCCCTCTGCTCACTGAATTCCTCTGGCAATTATACAATATCAACAGATAGTTCATGGGGCAGGAAACTCGTACAACAGTCAACATCTCATTGTTATTTATTTGATATGTTTAACAAAGGATGTTGTTCTGTGTTCAATGTAGCTAACGTAAATATAATATAATTTGTATGACTTTTTGTAGTAATAGCCTTTGGAAGTTTGATTTGCCTTTTTGTTCAAGTTTGACATGTATGTTTTATTTTTTTAAATAAAGAGCAAAGATTTGTATTTTTATATGTAACGAATAAACTTAAAAACTACTGGACCGATTTCAAAAATTCTTTTGCCGTTAGAACGCTACATTATCACTAAGTAACATAGGCTACTTTTATCCCGTAAAAAGCAACTCATGCGGGCGGAGCCGCAAGGAAAGCTAGTAATAAATATTTTGTTAAGCATAATGTTTAAGAAACTCGGCGGGGTAAACGAATAGAATAAGTACAAACGTGATGTGGAAGGTCACAAATTTTGCGATGAAGCCTGGTTTGAAGTACTTGCTGGCGAAGAAACAAAACGATTTCGACTCGCGTCTATCACCGCCAACAATCTCTTGTCAACAATGTCTCCGAGACACTATACCAGCGTTTGTAATAAATAAACGCGAAAGCCTATTAAATCCTATCCTACTAATATTATAAACGCGAAAGTTTGTAAGTATGGATGGATGTATGTTTGTTGCTCTTTCACGTCAAAACTACTGATTCGATTTTAATGAAACTTTACAATAATATAGTTTATACATCAGAATAAGACATAGGCTACTTTTTATCCAGGAAAAAGCAGATCACGCAGGCGGAGCCGCGAGCAAAAGCTAGTAATGTATAAATAAATAGATTTTATTAATAAAACACCCAAAGCCCTCCGTCATACATTTAGTCTTGACCTCCACACAAGGATAACCTATATCATGGAAATCAACACTTAGGATCACAACACCTATACCCGAAACAAAACAATATTTGTGTATCACACAAACATTTGTCTCCGTGCGGGTATCGAACGTGAGGCCTTCGTTTCATGCTACTCACCTGCTACGCTACGGAGGCTTTCCCCCGTCTATTAAATAGCCAATATTCCAAAGTATGTAAGGAATTCAATGTTATATTATTTGTAAATGACACTAAATCACTCCCAATATAAGTTAATAGTGGAGACATACGGTTCAATTTTGTTAATCGAAAATCGAACCTTTCAAACCGTCGTCGATTCAAATCGTCTGACAAACTTTCAATTAAATTCATCAACAAAAGCATAGCAGCAGAAACAACTAATAATATAGATCATAGTGAAGATAATGAAGATAATGAATAATAATAACATAATGAAGATCTAACCTAAAGTAACCGCTGCACTAAATTATCAAATCCAAAGTAGCCTGTAAACTTTCACTTAGTCATATTTCGTGACGTCATCGTACTTTTCAAGTATCGTTGTGAATACGCAATCTTTTGGTATATAATGGAAAAGTTTTTAGTCCAAAGGAGGGCAGCAAGGGCAATATTATTCGCCCCCTTAATAATGCAGTCACGTAGTGTGCGCTAATGAAAACTGCTTCGCGACGACTCAATTTGGTAGCATTTTATTTCGTATTACGACACATCAAACGAAACAAATGGCGACTTTGGGTTGTTTATGCGCCATCTAACTATACAGTTGGGAGTATCTAGTGTGTAATTTAGTGCGAATGGACTTTTGTTACCCCCTGGCTTCAAAGGGGCTGAAAATGTACAGTATGTATGTAACTTCTTCTTTCCTAGTTCTTTTCTACTTAAGTCCTGTTTCACAATATTTAGGTATTTCACATTAGGTAGTCAATTAAGGAAGTATCACTTTGACATAATCTTCTTCCATGTTTAGAATTACAGTTTATATATTTTTGCTCTTTTAGCTGATAAATAACGTGTACTTGGACTTTGAGAAAAAGCCAATTAAAAACTTTTAACAATAATGAAATCTACTCAAAAGATACTGAAAATAAAATTAGCTTCATAACTAGTTTCGTACCGATGCCGTTCACGAGTTAACGACTCAAAGCACTAACTAAAGATAGATTAGATTAGAAATTCAGCAAATTTTACTATCGAATTTTAATTTTTTTGAGTCTGTTTTATTTATGTTAAAAAGGCTTTTAATTTCATAAAAAAACGTACATCTTATAATAAATTAAACCAAACATTTGTTTACAAGGTAGGTCACTCGTATGCGAGAGGCCGTCTGGGTTGGTACCACCGCTTTGTCTATTTTTGCCGCCAAGCAGCAGTGTGTAGGCACTGTTGTGTTTCGGTTTCAAGGACATTCATGCCAGTGAAATTATTGAGACTTAACATCTTATGGCTCAGGGTGACGAGCGCAGTTCAGTGTCATGCAGTGCTTTGTAATTCAAAGTTCTGTGTGGTATTGTTTATGGGCCAGCGCGGCGCTTAACATCAGGCGAGCGCTTTGCTCGTCTCGTCATTCAATCAAATAAAAAAATGTGTTCTTTTGCAGAATACACAGCATTTGTGTTAAAAAACCTACAACAGGAATAGCACAAGTATTTTATCAAATACTCATTTTCCTTTTTACATAATACGTGGCCACAAATCTCGAGGATGCTACAAGCAGAACTCTCTCACAATCCCATCGTAGTATCGAAAAGATTTGCGGGATGTTTGTCATTGTTAAAGTAAGTTGGTGCAATCCAGCATACAAGATCATCTGGTGATATATCATTAACGCAAACATAAGCTCACGTCTGTATCCTTGAAGGGTTAGACAAAGGTTCAAATAGTGCTCCCACCGGTCGACGAGCTTATTTCCTCCCATTTTGTAATTGGGAGCAAGTTTTTCACCATAACAGGCAGAAATTCCAGTCTCAAAATTGTACGAATCGAAAAACTCATTATTGTTGCCTAGCCTGAGACTTGACGCCAGTACTTCATGGTTTCTCGACCTATGTACTTCCACTACACTAATGAGGTGACGAGGTGATATATATATACGCACTCACGCCTGTAATCCTCGAAGGGGTGTGCAGAGGTGTAACCAGTACACTCACATTTCGCCGAACGTATTTCCGTCCCATGATGTGATAAGGGGCGAGACTATCGCCATACCTGCCAAAATTCTAGACTGCGGGATGATACTGAGCATTTCGTGATAGGACAACCCAACATCACTTTACGCGACCCGGAGATCGAACCCAAGACCTCAACATAGCAATCGTACCGTATAAACAATAGAACTGTACCACTAAGGCAGTTATGATGTCCAAATTTGTTAGGATAATTTACATATTATAGAGGATTATTATCAATATAACTATTAAACCTTGTAACATCAAAGGTAACAATACGCCACCTGCTAAATTTCACGTCAGCTCCGTTTGAACTCACTGTGAATCAATCAGCCCGTCAGTTTATTTCCATCATAACTTATATAAACAGTCCTTCTTTGTTCTGTTTCAACTGCAATAATAGGACTTTACATTGTTAAAGTTTGAATGCCAATCACTCTGTTATTATAGGATCGGCAAAATATATCTTTAGCGTGAAGTTGAAATTATTCCACCAACTGACTAAATTGTAGAGAAACCTAAAAAATACAAAACCGAAGCAAAACTTTTCAGACATAAAATTATTTGCTTTCAATGTGTTATGAATATTTTTTTTTACTAGCCCTGTATTATACATGTCCCACTGCTGGGCACGGGCCCCTCTACTGAATGAGAGGGGTTAGGCCTTAGTCCACCACGCTGGCCTAATGCGGGTTGGCAGACCTCACATACCTTCCAGAAATCTTATCGAGTTCTCAGGTATGCAGGTTTCCTCACGATGTTTCCTTCACCGTTAAAGCAAGCGATAATTAACAATGAATATACACGTAACTTAGAAAAGTCAGAGGTGTATGCTCTTGGGGCTGGTTTCGAACCTGCGACTTTCGTCTCGACAGTCAGTACCGCACCCCGCTGAGCTATCACTGCTCGCTGCTCGCTCGCTATTTTATGAATAAAATTAGTTACAAAAAATTTAAGTATGTTAAATGTAAAATTATTAAATTTATTTAGAACGCCTAAGGGCTGCACGCTGTAAGCTCTCGTATGAAATTTTAATTGAACCACAAAGAGGTTGCCAATCCACGGCGACGCCAACCCGCACTTTGGAAGCGCTACAACAGAGAGTTTGAATTTCGACAATAAATTAAGCTGTGGGCAACAATGATGCACAATGTTTTGTTAACTCTTAAATGTCTCTTTAATGCACGAAAACAAAAAGCTATATTTCTAGTATGAGTAGTTGCTAATTAAATGAATACTGTATATACGATATTATTTAATTTATTGTAATTTTTTTACGCATAAGCAAAAATAACGTAAGTCGTAACGTAAATGTTAAGTCGGTTCTATGACCACTAAGGTATTTTTTTTAATTGATCTTATATACATTTGTACCTTTGTAATTTAAAGTTACATGACTAGATAAAGAAAAGCGGCGATACCTACCTATACAGCCTCTATTATTCAGTATTATCCAGTATTCGAGGGTCATATTTATTTTCATATTTTGCGCGATTTGTACAATTTATTTAAACCTATTCATGGATTATGGCATAGAAAGTAAAGCAACCAAATCCGGCTATTATAAAAATAAGTTTACAATATTCATGCATTCCAATAATTATTGAAATCGAATAAAATCGCTCTCGGGAATTCTCGGGAACGCTCGGGATAAACAAATGATTACGAGTTGCAAAGTAAATATGGCAAACAATCGATGTATTTCATCGAAATTACTTCACAACGAAAATAGAGATAAAATTTTAACATTTATTTGTACAAGTTGCAACAGTAGTTTCAATAAAAAGTATTTAATTAACAACGCTCTACTTTGTAAGTGTCCTTACGAATGAAATACCTGCGGCTTAAAATGGACTGCGCCAAATATGGAAGCTGATACGACAATATAAATTGTATTACAAAGTGTCCCCATATTTAGAGTGACTGTTACGGGCTTCGTATTATACTAGCAATAAATAGTACAAATGAATTCAACTATCCTTCAAGATCGTATTCCGGAATCTAAAGGCATGTTTTGAAGCACGCGACAACCGCAATGAGTGACGCGAGTCAGGCGAAAGCGACAAGTCCGCTTAATATAAAATTATACGGAACACTCCCTTGTCACGATGTCCGTTCTCAATCGCATGCCTCAAAATATACTTATATCATCATCATCATCATCATCAGCCACAAGACGTCCACTGCTGAACAAAGGCCTCTCCCAAAGATTTCCAGACCGACCGGACACCAAGCGGACCCGTTGCTGTAATCGGGTGTCGTGGTCTACCTTTTTCGGTCGCGTACCTCGAAACGTACCTTAATAAACAAAATAAACCAAAAACTTTTTAACTTGTTTTTTCTCGTTATATAAACTGACTCGGAAACTTTTTTACCTTTAAAAAATGATGATCGATTTTCCCACTGGACTAGAACCTCGTGTTGTTCACTGACGTAAATATTTATTTTATATACGACCTTTTTTCCTCTTAGTAAAATCTTCATGAGACTCAACTCTTCAGTTTAACATTGGATAAATATGTTCTCCAATGTCCGATGCAAATGATCTCAGTCGATTTTTTTTGTGGGGCTCTATGCCCCACTCTCGTCCCTTTGATATTATTTTTCAGAGATGTTACCCAGCTAGAAAAATTCTCAACATCTTTTAATATAAAACCCCGTAATAATGCAATGTAAAAAGGATAATATATAAATATATATAAATAAAAATGCACACATTACAGTGTTTGTCTGCATTATTACAGTAATAAAAGTACAGAGACATATAATTAAAATTTACACAATAAAAACATACAATTGTAAGAAAACAGATCACATATCTTGTGATTGTCAGTGGATCTCAGTCGATTACTGCATACTTTTCAACTCGTCGGTCCATCGTGCAGCAGTGTATTCTACAATAGGTATGTCTGGACTCTGGAGTAAAAGAAAAAAAATAATTCCAAAAATAAGATGAAATATTTAATAATGTGCAGTATGAGTGATAATATAATTTTTTATCAGTGCAAGTGGGTTACCTGATGGTACGTTATCTGCATCGCCTATGAGTACACATAATACTGGAAGAATCATAGATCCGTAACTGGCCTTAAAGGAAAGGGATGGTGATTGCGAAGGGAAGGGAAGATCTCATTCACCGTACGGAACACAATAATGAGGTGCCACCATAAGGCACCTCTAAGCAAATACACAAACTACATTCGACCCGCATTTGACCGGTTTATTTATTTTTAATAAAGTCTTATGGACTCTTAGTTTAAAATGTCATGCTATTCATAAATGCTTGAAATACCAGACATACTAACAAAGAAAAGGAAATGTTTATGGTAACTTATCTAGGTTATAAAAATTCGATGGCTAGATGTTACCGTGCTCTAGCTAGGCATATTGCTGGCTCGTTGCCAGATCAAATGCCAACTCTGAGGCATGGAGGCTGGAGGACGACGCTTTAAATTTTAGATTTTTCCACGAGTTTCTCATATGAACACAATGGTCGTAAATAGAACGAAAACACTTTCAATATCAAACCGACGCGACGGGTTGTATTTGCCATATTTTTTTATAAATTCGATTATATTGCCTCGGTGGCGCAGTTGTAATGCGTACGGGGTACGATAGCTGTGATGAGGTCTTAGGTCGATCCCCGGGTCGGGTATTATTAAGTTTTTCTATCACGAAATGCTCAATATCAGCTTGAAGTCTGGTATTATTACTAGTTATACCTTTGTCTACCCCTTCTGGGATTATAGACCTTGGGAAGAAGACCTTGGGATAATTACTTTTGTATGACTTACGAGCCTTTACGTAGAAGCCTACAGATTTACCTCTGAGTTTTTCCAAGTGGCACGTGTATCAGTTAGTTATGTTACATTTCTGTTCTTCTGTTGCGAGTGTTGCTATAATTAAATTAACTGGATAGCGGTGTTAATTTAATTACATTACGAATGTATTTTTCGTATTTCATTTATGCTACATAACTTTATGTAACTGTTTGTTATACCCAATAAATGAAAAAAAATACGAATAGAGAATATTGCACACTAAAACCTTCCCAAAACTGTTTAGGAAGACAGTACATAAAAAGATAGGCGGAAATGTGACCACGTTGCTCTCGACTGCCAAAAATAATACAAACTTAAAAAACCGTTTACGGAAAAATTCCTTCCTTAATACAACGTGTAAATACTATACATGGAAAAAATAAATAATGTATGTATAAATACCGTGTTATATTTGGTAGGAATATTACGCACATCTTTCATAGATTAACACGACTTCTCTAACAAATATAATAAACAAAATGGATAGACCTACGACAGTTTGCTTTAAATAACTTTAAAATGTCATTATGACTATCAGCGGATATTTATCTTTTTACCAAATCGTAGCAAAGGTGTGTTTTGTGACCACTCGTATGTATATATCTTATGTAAGCAAATAAATACCATTTTACATTTTTTTCGCTGTATATATATTAGTACACACAATACAGTACAGGTATCTATGCTCGTCTTAATAGATTCGTAATAAATATTTGTTTATATTTATGACAAGATTGGCGATTATGTTGATACTAATGCTCAATTTCCAATTAACAAAAGAATATTTAAATTAATGATCTCATAAAAGTAGATCGCAAATAATTAATCCTAGGTAATATTTTTTTGTCTTTCTTTGGACGATTTATTATTTGTTCTTATTTTATGCTTTTGCAAAACTTTTATTATTAACTGATTTCTTTTAAAGTCTATATTTTATAATCATTATTATATTATATTGTTCAGTTTATTTTAATAAATAATTCTTAGATAGGGTTAAGAATGATCAGAGTGGTAGAGCCACGTTGTAGATAGTTTTGTCTACAGCATGAAGAAACGGTAATTGCTGCTGCGTTTCGTACGATAAGGGATATATGTGATGGCACAAATCCCCCCTCTCCAATCATTCAATAATTATTTCTTTTCTTTAAGGTCGTTAAGCGTGAAGCGGGTCAGGCAATAGTGAAACACTATGAACGGAATATATGGAAAGGGTTACTCCTGTTTTGGTGTAGACCTCAAAACGTACTTATACATATATACACAGCAATTGTGTCGCTGTCGTCCTGCGACACGGTCTCTTTTCTTGATCGCGCACGTCAAAACAAATGATTATAGTTTGTAATATTAGTATTCGGTACCGGCTCTCTGTCACGTGTTATTACATAGGCTTTTAACATATATCCACAGACATTTCGTTTATCTTGAAAATATGAATGATGTTTTCCGAAATTCTCCGAATAAAACCGAAATAGAACGCTAGTAATCAAATACACACGGCAAAATCAACACAAACAGAGCCGGGGGCGATTGTTATATAAACATAGAGATATGAAATGAATATATATTATTCTATTCCCTTAAAATAACAGGTTATAATATTTTTCCTAGTTAATATAACTTGGTTTCGCAATGTTTTATTAATAAGCCTTGATAATTAGTTCAGAATTGTATATTTTAGGGATCCTAGGTTATCAAAATACGGAGTAATATTAGTATGTGGAGCAAAATTCTTGTGTAGTCTACATTTGCTAATAATTTTACACAAACATACAGTTTTTAATTTGGGTTAAACGTAGTTGCCATTTATCAAATAATATAGCTTTTATATACTACAGGGAAACGACCAAGAGAGTCACCTGATGGTAAGTGATATCCACCAAGATAGAGGAATTATAATAAATATTATATTAATTACAGTCAACCTGGGTAATTTTGGCTCACTTTAGAGGTAATTTATAGTAGTACGGATTTACTTTTATTGTTATTTATCATAAATGAGTGTTTCTAGTGGGATATTGGCCTTTATAATCTAAATTTCTGTGTTATTTATCAAAAAGATTAATAAAAGACCCTTAAATTACCAAAAATTTGGTGAGCCAAAGTTACACTGACATTTGGGTAACATTAATCAGTATGAGGAGTTGATGAAGAAAATCTCTAATTTATGTAGTTTTTTTTACTCCTCGGTAAGATTAGCCTGTCATATTGATAAAAAAATACATTTCGTTTATATCACTATCTCCTTTTTATTGGCAACGTAGGGTTGCCATATTAATACAATATTAAACTGCCTGGTTTATCGAAATCAACTTCTATTTAATGGACCTCTTAAATCAAGTTATTATTGTATTAATCAGGTTTTGATGTACTTATAATCATTGAGCAATGCCTAAAATAATAAAAAATAATAAAACGAACTCAATCACATATAAAAAAGAAACATAATATCGGCTCTCAATTCCCCCATACCATGTATAGAAATTGATCATCAATCGCATAAGAATCGCCTCGTTTTGTGATTTTAGATCCTCCAAATCGACTAACTATATTTCGGGGGTGACAATTAAATATGTCAAGCTTTGATGGCCACTTCCACCATTCAAAACTTTTTTGCATAATTTAAATTTTCACGCAATGTCTGTCCTCGCCCCGAGCTAATGTTACCCCAAATGGTCTGAAAATGAAACGGATCGATGATTAATTAAAGATTTTTTAAAAAATCTATCAATATCGCGGGATATTTCAGTGTTATTACATAAAAAACATATGATTCTTCAACATAAAACTGAACTCGCCTTCTGTAGTTCTTCTGTAGTAACTGCTATACACAACTTTTTAGCAAGTTTATTTTTAACTCTATTTACCGCCAAAATTTTGAATGATGAGAAATAAATATATATTTGATAAATGTTAAATGTCACTGCAGGTTTCGTTCAAAAACACTTTTTAGCTTCATAGATTAAACAACTTATTATTATACAGTGATTAAGTAAGCAGAGAAAAAATTAAACGTTCAAATTCAAGTTAGTGAGTCAATGTTACATTGAAAGCTAAAGTTACCCAGGTTGACTGTAATTATTATTATTATATTATAGTCAAAGCGATGGTACCAACCTAGACGGCCTCTCGCATACGAGGAACCTACCACCTATAAAAGATTAGACAAGATCCATCTGAAGATAAATATCATCAAATTTTATTAAAAAGTACTTAATTGTAGTTAATAACGAAGCATTCTCAGTAACCTAGACCCATTTTTATATGAAATGTGACCAGAGTGCTAGACACCGACAAGTCGACTTTGTGACTAGTTGACTGCCAAATTACGAATTCACGAGTTAAACCGGACAGCGGGTGCTAAAATTTAGGTCAAGCAATGGTCTGTATCGTTAGACGCTCACCAAATGTCGCACCTCATTTTCTCTCACAGCTTTACAGTGACTTCGCGATCGCAACCTACTCTTCTTGGTATACGAAAATGTTTTTTACACTTGAAGACAGAATGACGAAAATCCCATACCCATTCCATGTCGCATACGGCGTGAAAATACGATTCTTTCACCGTTCAGTTCTGATGAGTGCCCGACAGAACTGTTTTAAGAGTTTTTAATACCTACGTATGATAAAGTTACAAAGGTATTTAATATTCAAGCGGTGTAACATGCTTCGTGTCGAGTGTCGTAGGGTTTCTCGAGTAGGGGCCCAAGGAAAAGACTTTTCCGCTCAAGATACTTTTTTATCCAATTGTCGTGAGCCAACAATAGAAGCGAAACATGAAATATGGGTTTCGTTAAAGTGTCCTCGAAAGTTACTTTGAAAGAAATTAAAATGGCGCGGTGGTTGACAATGATACTTTTTATAATAAGGCACGTTTTAAGGTACGCGACTAAGACAGGAGACCGCGACACATCACACGTCCGCTTTATATGCCATTCTACAGGTATGTTTTAAGGTGGTACATGTGGTGGCAGTAGCGGTAGCGGTACCACCGCTTTGTCTATTTCTGCCACCAAGCAACAGTATGTAAGCACTGTTGTGTTTCAGTTTGAAAGACATTGAAGCCAGTGAAATTACTGGACATATTGAGACTTAACATCTTATATATCGAGTTATGAGTGCAGTTCAGTGCCACGCCGTGCTTTGTAATTCAAAGCTCTATGTGGTAATGCTTCTGTTTATAGCCAAGCGTGGCGCTTACCATCAGGCGACCTTCTTGCTCGTCTCGTCATTCAATTAAATAAGAAAAAAAAACGTATGCGGTGAGTAACGACATCGCAGCGTGCGACCGTTTCCTTGCAATTTCTTACAAAACAGATGTGTTGCTGTCGCCTGACTCGAGTCTTGCGCTGCGGTCTTCCTGTCTCGGTCGCATATCTCAAAATATGCCTTAACATGTAATAAGAAATATTTCGCTAAATATCTACCCACACCATAAGGCACTAATACATAAATTGTCTGATCAATTCTAGGTATTTATTTAAGTACGAGTTACAACATAAGCCCAGATGATTGGCGTAATAGCTAGAATTATTCCGTCACGTGAACTGGTGTTTTACACAAAGCGAATACTTGCTACCTTTACACAAATTCTAAATTATCACTACCATTACAATGGATTCGTGATAATCCGATTATTTGGATTTGACATGGTAAAATTAATTTCACAAACATTTGCGTTGCTGTGCGAATTACGTTACCAACATTTGTATTAGCTTCAGTTTGAGGACAAAATCAAATTAGCGCAGACACCAAAAACGCGGGGCCAGACAAAATTTATACAGACGGTCAGTCTGAGACCCTCTAAGAAAATACGCACTAATGGAGACACATGTGCTTATATAAATAGTTGTGGGGCTGAACGACTCATAGCTGCTAAAGGTGCGTCCAGACTTTCGTGTCATTTCGCCGTATCGAAAGGCAGTTACACGTACTTGTTACGCTAAGGTGGCCTCTCTAAGGTGTCGTAGCCATTGAAATACGATTTGTTCTCATATCGTAACATGCATTGCGTCGTTTTGCCGTGACTTAAAACAAAAAATTACAAACCATTCAGAGACATGTCACGAAGAAATGTTACGGGGTCGTAACATTTGACAATGGTCCACACTTGTGTGTTTGTCACAATCACAACTCTCGTTGCGGGGAGATGTCATAAGTGGCAACGCACTTTTATTCGTATAATGATCTAACATACAAATATTGGCAACTCTCGTAAATATTTGAATCAAAAGCATAGATGAGCTAATTCTTTAAAACTTGGCGTATGCCAGGCGTTGTGTTACGATTTGAAGAACATTGAAGCCAGTGGAATACCTGGGCGTTATGAGACTTAAAATCCTATGTTTCGGATAGACGAACCAGACAGGCAGACGCTTAATTATATCATTTATTAATATTATTATTACCAATTTGACTTATTTCTCGCTGTATTGACAGCTTGATAATTTTATATTTTCCAGTATTTTATTTTATTTGATAAGTTTACTTGCCATATTATTAAAGAAACGCTAAATCAGTCTCAACAATTAAAGATTGACCATATTTGAGTGTTATTACCATCAATAAATAAATATCCATGTTTATAGGTATTCTGTTCCCATTGTAATCGCGATGTGTATAAAAGCACGTTTTGTTGTACCCAACGGAGACGTAGGCTGTGAAGCGTGACGCAAGTAAGATGGTAGCGACAAGTCCGCTTTGTATGATAATGTATGGAAACGGTCGCAGGTTGTAGTCTCCTCTTTGTCCCATATCTCAAAACATAATTATAAACTGCACACAGACCGGACATGTCGCGTTGTCGCACGTCGCCCACTTCAAAACAAGTCATTAAAGTAAATTAAATGAACGATGAGAATTATTACTCTTCATATTTCGATTATTAAATAAGGCGTATGAGTGGATAAGAGTGGTAGAGCCACGCTGTAGACAGTTTTGTTTGCATCATGAATGGGCTGGCTCGCCCGGGTCATTACCACTGTCTCACAGAAAACCGACGTAAAGTAGCGGCTTGCTGCTGCGTTTCGTACGGTGAGTGAGATATCCGGAAGCCCAAATCCCCTCCCCTTCCCTATCCCTAATTATCCCTTTCCTTTATGGTCGGCAACGCGCCCATGATTCTTCTAGTGGTGGGCGTACATGGGCGGTGGAGATCACTTACCATCAGGTGACCCACTTGCTCGTTTGCCGGCCTATGCCATAAAAAAAAGCACAAGTTCTGAAATGTACTGTTTCATCGACCTTTTCAGACCCACATGGACTTATATTTATTTACGTCTTGATAAATTCACGTAAAACTAAACACAGATGAGCATTTTTACCAAATTACCCTACGTCAGGCCTGGCATTGGGGTTAGTGGCTTTTTGGCGACACGGGACAAATGGAGACTTAAGTGGTCGCCCTAAAAGGGCGCATAACGTATAACACAAAATAGCCGCTGCTCTATCTGAAGTTATGTTCCGAGGGTACACGAGCTTCACTGATGTTGATTTTATGACTATGTAAATTGTCTGCAAAATTTAATGTTTGATGGACAGTGAAAATAATTTAACCACAGTGACAATATTGCTTCCTTCTTAATGAGAAACTTGAAGTAGAGTCACGCTGTAGATAGTCTACAGCAAGAATGCGCCGGCTCGACCGGGATGTTACTACTGTCTTACAGAAAATCGACGTGTAACAGATTGCTTTTACGTTTCTTACGGTGAGATACCATCAATTACCCCCTCTTCTTCCCAATCCTTTAATTTTTGCCTTCCTTTTAATGACTCGTAATAGACGTAACTCCAAATGATTCTTCTCGTATTGTGAGTGTTCATAAACGATGAAAATAATTTACCTTAGAAATTGGTTTATAAATGGTCAGGGTAAAAAAAATTACATAAATTCAGAAGCCCATAATTTTAATCGTAATGCGAGGGGAGAGTGTTCAGCCAAAATAAGCAATAACTCCTTAGATACCATCGATAGAAAACAAATAGTGTGTCCGGATGTAGCTGTGTCCGTCGAACTCTATTCTCGCCTCTAGTTATAAAAACAAATAGTCATTGTCAGTCAAAAAAAATAAATTTGCTCGACGGGCACCGCCACTTCCGGTAGTACTGACGCGTTTCCGGCATCGATCGCGGACGGATACAGCTATTGACCCCCTATAATAGTGGTGGCTGTTACTAAACCAACGTTATTTTGTCTGTTTGAACTTCGATCCCGTCATAACATAAACCCTATGATATAATAAACAAGGTCCATAATTCCGTAGCAAAGGTGTTGAGGAGTATCCTAATGAGTTGCTCACACAAGACACGCGTCGCAAAACTTTTATAATTTTGTTGGTATGTTTTACTTTAACTTTACTGGAGACACCATAGGGGCTGTTTTCGTATGCAACAGTTGCGTAAGTGAATTTTCTGCCAACAATGGTATTGCCGCTCTTTTCTGAGAACATGGGGAAAACGATATTACAGCGTGTGCCGAAAAATTTGTAAACAAGCACTTTTTGTAGTCCTCGACGATTTCATATACTTGTGTTGTGAATATAAAAAAACTGATCTCCGCTATATGTATTCGCAGATTGCCATCTTCATTTACACATAGTTCTGTGTTGTTTGGTTTTCTTACATCTAAAAGACAGTGGCGATAGCCTATTGATAGTGGAATGTACTGCAGATACAGCACTTTTGATTTTTTCGGAATTACTTGCGTATTCGTTGTTAATTAACGCTTGTTTTACCGGTGAAAAAAACAATATTGAGGAAACTTGAGTTTACGTGAGTTACTGAGTTTTATTTATAGAATAGCAAACGAGTAAGCGGGTCACCTGATGGTAGGTGATTTCCACCACATATGTACGCCTAATGTGCCAGAAGAATGATTAAGGAGCGTTGATAATTAAAGGATTGGGATATGGTACGAAACGCAGCAGCAAGCTGCTACTTTAAGTCAATTTTCTGTGAGGGAGTGGTAACGACGCGGTCCAGCCAGCTGGGCGAAACTATTTACAGCATGACTGTACCACTCAAAGTTCTCCAACAAGAATTTTAAGTGTGAGTGAATTTTACCAATCGGTTTTAAGCCAGCGTGGTAAACTAAGGCCTAACACTTCTCATTGGTAGCGCAGAACAGTTTAAGGCTGTTATTACAACTAAGTACTCTGCAAGTAAAAGACATGTAATAACAAAAATTAATACATATAAATATTTATATGTCATATTTATAGCATCCAAGACTTATCGAAGACAGGAGCTACAACAACTAAATCCATCATGGATATCGCGTGCTCCAAAAGATAGCGTTTATTTGAAGTGGGAAGGGTGGTGGGGTGATGATGTGTCACCCGGCGGCCTCGTTACAGTCTAGACTCAGAATTAACAAGCCCTACGACCTGCTTTCAATTTTATTCACGTTTATTCAGCCCCCACGCTTTGATATGTGTTGTGTAAACTTCATGGTAAACGATGCTTTGTGGCTGGCGGCATGGTTATTATCATCGTGTAATTAGGTTGATATTTTCTGAGTAAATACACAATCAGCGACAGCTTCAGTGAATAGGAAATTTAGATTAATATTAAGAGGGCGTGGTGGCAAAATTAGTGTCACACTAACTTGGGATTGTTTTTTTATGAGACTAAGCCTTTCTTACTTTGTCTACCACTGTAACTTGATCAGACCCTTAGCGTGTTATAGTATATAGCAATAGCGTTGTTTCCGAGTGATTTACACTTAGATTATATGGCGAATTTGCTGAGTTTTAATAATATAATAATAAATATCCTCGATGTTACCTACTACATGTTACTATGGGGGTCAGGCCTATGTGTGTGACTGTTGGGTGTATTTATATTTATAATTTACTAGACGAAAGAGACGGCTGTATTAGAATGATATAAATCCTCAGCCATTATTCAAAACCGTACATTCTGTGTGCGGTTCAGATCTCCGTAGAGACTAATTTCCACCGCTAATAAGCCGTGAAGAAGCGCACCGCACACGTGGCACAGGATGCACACGTCGCACTATATATCATAGTTGTCATGTAGGGACACATCCTTTTTTTGCCAAGCTATAAATTAAACTAAAGTGTTGATTGCACTGAAGGGATTTTCAGAGACGGCGGCCATAAATGTCATCTTCGTAGTTTCACAGGAGTATCGTGTAACAGATATTTATAGAGTTGTACGAGTCCTGCGTTGGAAGCTAGGTTATAAATTTATGGTAAGTCTATCGATCAATCTGTCCATGTTTTTGTGTTAATGAAATAGCGTTTCGGATTCCTGCTAATCCGAGTGTAAATTAATACAAAAATTAATTTAAATAGTAATTAATTAGGCTTCCAACAGCACATGTTGTGTTTTCGCCTGAAGGTCATTGAAGTCATTGAAATTATTCAACAATTAAGTCTAAATAACTTTAAATTATTTATTAAACAGAACCTTTGCCGAAAAGGTTACTATAATGTTAAAGATTATTTGGAAGACAAAACGGCTTGGAATTGAGCCGCTCACTCCATACAAAATATGGCTGTCCATGGTCCTCTGGTAAATTATTATACTTGACTGCTCTATTGGCGCATTTTTAGTATTTAAGATACATAATATGTAAAGTTGACATTTTTAATATTTTTTAAGAAAAATATTAAATTTATATTTGTTAATTTTATTTTTTTATTTGTGAGTGCGAGTGTCATGTATGTTGGTTATACTCAGGACTATTTCTAATAGTCAATCCAGGAATTCCTGTACATTGTACTCGCACAGTTCTGGAAAATCAATGTCTGGACATTAAAAGAGGCCATAACCCATGAGTTTGTTTCGGCATTTCTTCTCATGGCTAGCCACGAAATGCCGAAAAAAAAAAAAAAAGATAAATAAATGTAATCTAATTTTAGTATAAAATTATTGACATGTAAAAGTGATATTTATGATCCAATTTACAGAATAAATGATTTGAATTTGAATTTGAAGCCAGTGAAATTTCTGGGCAATTTGAGACTTAACATCTTATGTCTTGGAGTGACGAGCGCACTTCACTGCCATGCAGTACTTTGTAATTTAAGGTTCTGTGTGGTGTTGCTTCTGTTTATGGGCAGGCGTGGCGTTTACCATCAGACAGGCGCCTTGCTTGTTTCATCATGAAATAAAAAAAAACATATAAACATCACGTTGAAAAATCTACCGCATCTGTATAATATCACAGAGTAATTTTTACTGGTTAAATTATAATGTCTCGAAAATCTTCAACTGTCGACCCTATTTCTGATATATATTGTATATTTATAGTCATTTCAAAAAACCATTAAGATGTTTTTTACTGTTGTTTCTTCAACACTCGCACGTGCTCAGTTGTCATTTTGTCCGTCGAATCAGATCCTTCAATATTACTGATGATAAATTAAACTCCATTATACCGCGTCCTTAGTCCATCTGAAGCGTTTTTTTACTATTGTTTCTTCAACACTCGCACGTGCTCAGTTGTCAATTTCTGACATTGTCCGTCGAATCAGATCCTTCAATATTACTGATGACAAATTAAACTCCATTATACCGCGTCCTTAGTCCATCTGAAGCGTTTTTTTACTGTTGTTTCTTCAACACTCGCACGTGCTCAGTTGTCAATTTCTGACATTGTCCGTCGAATCAGATCCTTCAATATTACTGATGACAAATTAAACTCCATTATACCGCGTCCTTAGTCCATCTGAAGCGATGTGTTGCAACAAACTGAACGGGTGGTCACATATTTCGAATCGCACATGTTATATGTTCAGCCATAGCTACTAATTTAAGAATATGAAGCTCATCAATCAATGTTGTAAACAGTTGAAAGATAAATTGCTCGAAATGCGTCACGAAATGTTAAATGGCCAGTCCTGATGTTTTTATAATGTAGCTTAAACACACCTACACGAGGATTGAGGAGAAATTCTTTTGACCTTTTTATTTGGAAACTTTTATAGATTTCATAGCTCGTGTTATTTTAAACAAAGAAAAAATTAAGAAGATGCTTAATTACATGTATATTTTTTGTATGTGTTACACATCCTTTCACAGAGTGATCCGATTTTAATAATTAATTCGATGGAATAACTCAAGTAGCTTTTCTTTCTCTCTACGTTATCCCAGTTTAATAACAGGGTCCACTCCCATCGCGATTTGACGGTGGATTTAGTATTATATGGGGAGGCCCACCGTCTGACCTCCACAAACCCCAACGGGAGCCAAATCTTGTCTTCTGTCGTAGGTATCAGGAACTACGAGAGACTTTCGGTCTCACAACACCCAGACCCCGAAACAAATATTTGTGGATCACACAAGCATTTGTCTCGGTGCGGGGATCGAACCAATCATACCATCAACCCGAAACCGTCTATTCGCATGTGCACCGTGCATTCAATAAGCAAACAACGCAACACTCACGAACGTCTAATTAATTACGGCATGAAACCCCGACCACCCGCGACTGTGAGATATGATTAACATTAACTCATAAATTTTATTAATACAAGCAACAATACTGTTCGTATTGTTTTATTAATTAATGATCTGTGTAACACGTTTTTGGAGCTTTACATATAAATAGGAACCGTAATAAAAAATGACAGCTATGAATTTATATCGTTTTCATCGTGGGCTTAGTAATCAATGGGCATGTCTTATTTTACGCTTGTTTCATAATTTTTATTTTTTATTTTTAACATTATGAAAGCATGTCAAATTGGTGCTATTTTGGAAAATAAAATTCATACCGACATTGTTAAACAGGTCCTTAAACTAACATGATAAGACACGAAAACATATATCTACACTAATATTATAAAGAGGAAAGATTTGTATTTTTGTATGTAACGAATAAACTTAAAAACTACTGGACCGATTTGAATAATTCTTTCACCATTAGAATCCTACATTATCTCTGAATTACATAGGCTACTTTTTATCCCGGAAAAAGAAAATCACGCGGGCGGAGCCGCGAGGAAAAGCTAGTTTGTTGTAACACCAAAAAATGTATAACGTATTGGTGCCTGACAAAAGTAAGGCCCATTAAAGAATATAGTACCTGTGTACTGTAGGAGCAACAAAAAACTAAGTAGGCATCTACGAAGGACGACAATACCAAGCTTATGTCGATTAATAAAACAAATGCATACAATCTACTCGTGTAGTACTTACCACTACAACTAACAAATTCAATAAAACCCAAAATAGATATTTAATCTGATATCCGACGCTATTTGAATAATGTAATATGAATCAAACCATGAATGATATATACCAAGGCTCGAAATTACAGATTTAACATCAAAGCAATAATGCACTGAAAGGGTACAGACATTGCATAGGCTGAATAATTCATATTGATTGATTACTCAGCACTTTGTGTCGCCATTTTACCGTATATATTAACCAACATTAAATAGAAATGTATAATTCGACGATGCAGGTTGTAATTCAACATTTCAGACCACATCGATCGGGATAGATTAAAATAGCGTCCAGCACCTGTGGCGGTTATATTATGATAACAGATTCCTCTCAAATTTGTTTATTTGTCTTGTTAGAGCAAGAAATAATTCACAATTATTTTTTTATTAATTTATTTTTAGCATAGACTGGCAAACGAGCAAGTGGGTCACCTGATGGTAAGTGATCTCCACCGCCCATGTACTATAATACTAGAAGAATCACAGGCGCGTTGCCGACCTTAAAGGGAAGGGATAATTAAGGGATTGGGCAGGAGGGTAGGGGGTAATTTGGCCCTCCGGATATCTTCCTTGCCGTACGAAACGCAGCAGCAAGCCGCTACTTTACATTGATTTTCTGTGAGACAGTGATAACGACCCGGTCGAGCCGTATTCATGTTGTAGACAAAACTGTCTACAGCGTGAGAAATCAGATTTGCATGCTCTTATGGCTGGTTCCTAATAGGCGACTATCTTCTTGGCAGTCCGTACCGCTCACCTCTGAGCTACCGCAACTTTTTTAATCACACAAATATTTTTGGAACGTTTTTACGTTGATTAAATAAACAATATTTTTTCAGAATATCACCGCTTTTCTATGAGATTTTGGAGACATTTTAAAACACATTATCTTTTTATATCAAAACACAGTCATTAAAAGTGGAGCTACAGCAACCAAAATATTTTAGCTACAAGATTTTCATAAGAACAAACCTCATTATTTTTTTACTATTGCCAAACAAAATCTTACTAAACTTATTTATTAAATCCATCAAATATTTGCTCTTTTCCAATAAATTGTTTTATATAAATGTTATGAAGAGAATTCTAGTAATAGAGGTTTATAGTTTCGCAGCATTCTCTGTGAAACGTTGCTTTTAGACTTCCAGGTATGGTTTCATTACAAGGACGCTTGGGCGGAACGTTCCAAATACCTGCCACTACTGCTTACTCTAACAGAATGTTTATAAAATTAACAATTTATTCTGTATCATTTCGCTATAAAGCAACTATTTGGTTTAAATGTATACTGGATGTAAATTTATTACTTCCGAAGCTGAAACGATAATATAACACTACCTTAACATAAACTGAAAACGCTGGAAAAACCTGAAATTACAAGGTGGTAGGTCCCTCGTATGCGAGGGGCCGTCAGGGTTGGTACCACCGCTTTGTCTATTTCTGCCGCCAAGCAACAGTGTGTAAGCAATGTTGTGTTTCGGTTTGAAGGATATTGAAGCCAGTGAAATTACTGGGCATTATGAGCCTTAACATCTTATGTCTCGGGGTGACGAGCGCAGTTCAGTGCCATGCAGTGCTTTGTAAGCTAGCGATTCACTTTCAAGGTTTTGGGGATCTCACAGGATTCTAGCTTCGATAGAAGGGCTCTATGCAATACCCGATCCAACGCCTTCGCGATGTCAAGTCCAACAGCACCACCCACGCTCTCCAGAGCCTCTGGTGTGTGAGGTAGTCAAGAAGAGCACCAACTGACCAACCACGATGGAAACCGTACTGACGATTACTGATCAGCTGGTGCTCCTCAAAATATAGCAACAGCTGGGTATTTACAACTCAGTCTATACCTATAAAGAGAGAATGTGACCGCTATCGGCTATAATTCAAAAGGTTCGACCGGTCACCTTAGGGACCGGATGGATATGAGTAACCTACCACGGTATTCTTCCTCATCAAATAAAAATCAGCATAATATTTCTCATAATTACTGTTGATTACTGTTCTCATGATCACGTTTTACAAGCTCAAACTTTTGTCTGCAGTTATTTTTACGACCATTTCTAGATCTAGAATCTCTCCAGAACTTCAATTTCTCTTACCACAAAATTTTAATAGATCTTCTAAATAGCAATATAGAATATAATTTTTAATTTTCATATATCAAATATTCGTGCGGATTCAAAACCTTATTAAAATATGAAAACAAACTTACCAAGTAATAATGACGAACAACGCAATCTCTCTGTTCAATTTCTTGTTGGTAACGTTTCAACGCATATGTACGAGTCTCAGAATATATTTTACATTTTCAGTGGTATTTCCAATAGAACAGGATTTGTACTCGGCTCCATAATTACGGAAAACTTAAGCTTGTTGTGTGTTATGTAATTAATTTTATTGTAAATAATATAAACTATTCCAAAATATTAAAAAATAAAGAATACTTTGTCCAACGCACATGGATTTCCCTTATATAATTTCCTCCTCCTTTCCCTACAATTTTGCACAAAGTTAAGTGGTCTTATAAACTATATTGTTTAATTCAATATCATACGAGATTTTTATACTTTAGAAATAATGTGATCTTAATAATGCCCCAAGAGACATAATGTCTATTTCTATTGAATCATGAACAGTGTGCATTTTACGACAGACATGTTTTATTAAATTCTAAGTTTTAATAATATATCATATGGTGTAGTATATAGTGCAATAATATAAGTTATTTAAATTCAAATAATAAATTCTATTTAAAGGGCGTCTCGTATGTTATTTCATCACCAATGTAAGTTCATGCAGGGCCACGATTTTTCCAATTTCACTTCCATTCCACCAGCGAATTGGACGCGTCCGTTGGATCGAAAAGGCTTGTCGAAAATTTACATATGTTGGAAAATAGGTAGTTGCAGGGACTCAGTTGGATAGAGGCAATCAACCCGGTGCAATAATGCACTGTCCTCTTGTTTACATTCAAGTTTTAAATAAACGAAATACTGTGATTGTTGATTGTTTACACGATATTTTTTTATTTAAATCGTCATTTTAAATCATTATGAGTGGTAGAGGCTCGCTGTAAACAATTTTGTCTACAGGACATGAATGGGCCGGCTCAACCGGGTTTTTACCACTGTCTCACAGAAAACCGAAGTAAAGTAGCAGCTTGCTTCTGTATTTCGTACGGACAGTGAGATATCCGAAAGCCAAATAACCCTCACCTTCCCAATTTCTTATTTATCCCATTCCTTTAAGGTCGGCAACGCACAGTTATTTTTTTATTTTAGTATTGTAGGCGTTCATGGGCCAAGGACCAGTTCCTTTTATGGGCATACCTCATCAGATTTTCTGTGAGAAATGGAAACAACCCGTTTGAGCCGGTCCATTTACACTGTCGCGAAAACTGTCTACAGCCTGGCTTTTTTTTTTTTGTTAGCCTTATATATTATATTCGTCCCACTGCTAGGCACGGGCCTCCTCTACTGAATGAGAGGGATCAGGCCTTCAGGGATCAGCCTGGCTTTACCACTTATAAAAATACACACAATAGATATTCGCAAACGACAAGGAAGTAATTACAGCCGTGATTATCGTCCGTTGTTTGTGCAGGTAAATCTCTTGGGCATCAATTTTGCTATGTTACCTTATTAATTCGGACAAAAGAGATTAAATCACACGAAGTTATGTGGTAAATACATTTTCTACGATACGTTTATTGTCTCTTTATTTTATTGATTTAAAGGATATATTTGGGACTTTTTAGATCGTACCAATTATCAACAAATTGGAAGTGCCACATGCTATTATAATCATATAATCATTAAATTTAGTAGGATCAGCAAATAAAGAGGCTGTATCTAGTGGAACATATCCAGGCATTAGGTTTCTGAATGTGGCAGAGGTAAAACAAAACGATCCAAAGTTTTATATAGGCATCTAATACATCAACACAACATTATTTTTGAAACCTATTTTTATTATACAACCTAACTCGATGAAAATTTCCGACATCAATTAGAAAAAGAATTGTAATTTCTAAATGGCTTTTCTTCAAACATAGTTAGGAACTATCTCGATTAAACCAACTGTCAAATAAAAAAATCACATTCGTTTAGGCTCCTTAGTTTAGGCGATATGGTACTCCTTGCTGATGATTCACAGACAGTCAGGCAAAGGGATCCAATTTGCTACACCATTCCTTTTATCGGAGGTAAGAACGCCAACTTTAAAAACATACATTGACTAATCTCGCCACCAAAGATCAGATTTCTGGTTGAAGCCACAAAAATTGGTGTTCATACAATACGCAACCACATATCACGTATTTAAATCCAAGGACCATACCACGGCAGAATGAAATGTAATCACGGGTCACCAATCTTTCATTCACAAATAGTTTTAAAGTACAATTGGTGCCTTTCCCCTTCTGTTTCATCGTGGTTTAACGTGGTGTAATCACCAGCGTTGTACCAGAAGCGTAAACAAATATATATCCACTTTTTAAAATATTCCTCTTGTTTTTTATTCTTTTGAATCTATTAAAAGTTTCAATATACCGAATAGTCACACACATAGTCCAGCCCTACCACAACAGCTTAGAGCAGTATAATCATAATCTTACTTAGACTTTCCGTACCATGACGTCATTAAAGTAAGCTTATTGCCGTCATAGAGTAAGCTTATTCTTAGAACGAATTAAAATGAAATCTTTTAAAGCGACGTCAGAAAACTGCAACGGAATCTTTATATATTTTTGTTTATGGCATAGGCCGGCAAACGAGCAAGTGGGTCACCTGATGGTAAGTAATCTCCACCGCCCATGTAAGAATCATGGGCGCGTTGCCGACTATATAAAGATCCTCCGGTATCTCATCCCAGGGCCAAGGGAAAGGGGAAGGAAAAAGGGATGGGAAAAGGGTTAGTATCAGGGGGCAAGCCCCCTGGAGAGAACCGGATATACTCTGACTGACCCTGGAACGCGACCCACACAAGGTGGGGCACTATGGCAGGTTTTAGCACCAGTGTACGGTATTCGCTATCCGGTCGGATACAAGTATCCTCCCACCAGCAAATTGTTATATAAAGGTAATAAACAAACAAATATTTTTCGATCATCAAACATCTGTCTCAGTACGGGAATCGACCCACAGCCTGTCGTTTCTCAGTTACTCGCCCAATGCGCCACGGATGTTGATATTCGACATTTTTCTAAATTCGCAAAATGTAACTCCGAATGCAGCGCATGTAGATGCACCAGATGAGATTAAGTTACTATATATAGTTGGCGTGAGGTGACTACAATTGGCTACAAGATTGCACTATTGACCTCGCTGAAAAATATACATTTGAAATTCGAATCATTTTAACCACACGGACACACATTGGAGAGTGCTGGGAGCGGAATCGAAGATTGGCTCCGGTTTATTTGTTTTCGCTGGATTGCAAATCGAATCGTCCTGGTGGACATTTGAGTTAATTAGTAGCCAAGGAACCGAACTGTTGTAGATAAATATAAAGTAGAAAGAAAAAAATGTTATTTTTATTTTCAACTGAATTATAAAGGTGGTTGATCCAATTGGTCTTTTTTTATGTATGTTACGGTAAGATATTGCGCGTTATCACCATCATGATTATTTTTGTATTTAACAAGGTTTACCCCGAGGGTGATCTCTCTTAAACACATATACACACACCCAAACACCCATAGGCAAACAAAGCAGTCAAATATATAATACCGCTCTTTTTATCGCAATTAATAAAACAGAAAACAATCATCTAAATCCAATTAAAATCTCCTTTTTAATCATCTAAAAAGTATCAAAGTGACATACATATTGCAGTCGCTCTGTAAAAGTTGAAACTTCTCCTGGATGACAACCGAATCTAAAATGCAACTAAAGTTCCCGCATGGTTAATGAGCGAACGCTAATTTCTTTCAGTCTCCATTATACGGTGTGGGCTGCTTATCTGCGTCAGCCTGCCACCCTTTGCACACAAAAACAACTCTACAGAGATGAGTAAAAATAATAAAGCGCCAATACGCGATATTTACGGTAGAACATTTTAAAGTTGTTTTTGACGATAAAAATCCATATAAATTTACCAACTGGATGATTTTCACTAAAAGTTATATGTTATTGAATCATATTTTTTTCTATTTTGATTATGAGACTTAACATCTTATGTCTCGGGGTGACGAGCGCAGTTCAGTGCCATGCAGTGCTTTTAATTCAAAGTTCTGTATGGTGTTGCATCTGTTTATGGGCAGGCGTGGCGCTATACCATCAGGCGAGCGCCCTGCTCGTCTCGTCATTCAATTTAAAATTGAATTTGATGAATATGAATTATGTATAATGATTTTTTTACCTACGCTGTGACTGGTGACCTTGATGAGCAACAATTTCTACATTACTACATACTAAGCGGAAATGTCACTACGGCCTGACTCGCATCATACTTCGTTGTCATATTCACCGTTTCGGTCGCATACTTTAAAATCGTGCTGAAAATGCTGTTTACTTAAGGAGTTTCCCATATGATCATGATCATGCATGATCGTGCCGACCAACGATAGACACACTGTTTGTAGCTGGTCGACACTATTCCTGGATTGCGCTACACTTACCATCAGGTGTGGCGTAGTCATTTTGCCGAGCCAGGATAAAAAAAAAATATTCCCTCTTTCTATGGCATCAGATTTTAATAACCCTCGCAATTAACCCTATCGAATACAAAAAGAATAACAATAAAAGAAGTCAAAACACGTTCAAAGATTCCATTACATACAAACATAATAACATACGTCTGAAGCTAATAAAAGCGTGTTAAAAATCAATCCACATTTAGTCGAGGTATCGCGTAACATAAGTAAAAATACAAATGAATTGTGAACCTCTTTCTTTTTGAAGTCGGTTAAATGTATATTACATTAAATTACCTTAGGAGTGAACCTTCTGTACCAATTCACTTAATTTATGTACTTACTGATTTTTGTTCTATCTACAAAGCTCAGGTACGTAGCTGTAATTAACCAGTGTGCGCTCCTTCAATTTATTGCGGGAAAATTATCTTTGTTGACCCAAGCGCCTCTGTTAAGGTGCTTAATTTTTTCGCTTTTTGTAAGCGTTTTTCACATCCTCATTTTCCGCATTAGGTCTTTTTGGAAATTACTGCTTATTAATTTGGTTTAGGATAATGTATAATGCGGATAAAGAAAGCTGTATGTATTGTCTTCTATAAACTGAGACATATCAGATAATTAAATCCTTACACCAACTAGTTATGTGTATACCTACTGGTTAAATTATTCGAAAACGTAGTAATAAAGAAAACAAGTAAACAACTTATATTTAAGTCGTAAGTAAGTTAAGTCGTAAGTATAATTAAGTCAACATATTACCTCTATTAGAGAGAAAGCCATGTATTCTGAGAATTAACTTCTTATATCTCGGGATGATTAACGCAGTCCAATGCCATTAAGTTCTTTGTAATTCAAATTTCTATATAGTGTTATGTCTATTTATGGGCAGGCGTGATGCTTACCATCAGGCGAGCAACCTTCTCGTTTCGTTATTCAGACAAAAAAAAAATCTAAGTACTTATACATGTTTATGCTATTTAATTGACGCATAAACATAATTTAAACGTCGCACACTCGCTGACGTGCGATATGACGGGACACGTACGAGCGACTTATAACTTCTATTTCACTAATGCACTATTCTCGAACTATCGATATTATCTCGCATATCAGCATAAAGTACACGAATGTACATAAAAAAATGCTGTTTGAGACATTATAATAAAGAGAGTACTTTGATTCAAGTAAAATTAAGTGAAATTCTAAAGCACTTGGTTAAAAAGTTTTAATTTATTTTAAAACATATTTCGGTGGTGAGATTACGATATAGATATATTATAAATAAATTGCAGTCTATATATTATGCAGATATATTCATTTGCCAGCGCAAGTTATGATATTAATGCCACCGTATTTTTTTCCTTGGCATATAAAAGAAGTTCCAGTCTTTTGAAATGTTGAGTCCGTCTTGGCGTCCGCGATATAGCAAACAAATTTCAAGAATGTCCATTAAGGTAATTTGATCATTTTTTGCGAGAACTGCTGAACTGGAGTACGTCAGTCATATATGCCTGACCAAGATCGTACCAAAGGTGCAGCCCTGTTGACGACCCGAGAAGTACTGGCTTGACGTATTAATGGGAGACATGGCAGCTTATGGTCTCACTGTGGAGGATGCTCAATGTATTTAAAATACAACATTCCCGTAACAAACAATTGCACTTGAAACGTTTCATTGTATACAGTTGACGATATATCTAGATTTTCCGGCTAATAAGTAAATTATAAACATGAAACAACCATAACACAATAGATATTAAACTTCTCATTAGAGATGAAAGCAGCAAACACACAGCTCTCATATCCGAGTATCTTCAAGAGACTTAATTAAACAATGTTGCATATATACCTTGAGGATCATTGTCGACTATGCGAGAATTAAGGGCCACGAGGCTTCAGGAAAGCAAGCCGCCATTGGAGCACTAATGCAGCGTGCATTTTTAATTCATGTCAAGAGGCCGCGGGCGACCGCAGCGGGGCTAAGTGCAGTCATGTTGCCGGATCGCCGCCATTTACGGCTGCTGAACATGTCACAGAAATAGGAATAACTTATTTTGGTATTCGTGCTGTTTACTCTGTAACGAAATTGTGCGACATTTTTATTTCGAGCAATAATATCGGCGGTGTCGTATTTGATTATGTTAATATACCCCTTAATGCAAAATATGATAAAGGAATTTTCAGTGAATAGAGATAATCTTAAATGTAAAGTCTGGCACTGCGGCGTCTTGTTTTTGTGGCCAAAGGACTCTGTTTACAACAACGGTTTTGAAGATGGTTTTATAAGCTTTGGAACACAAAATTAAGCAACATTATTTATATAAATTTATTGTTGATTAAACTTATTGAGAATAAACCTGCATACGATTGTTAAAATCCTTTATTATGATATCCCAAAAAAATATTTTTCTCTAAAGCTTATTTTACGTCAGACTCACGTTCACTCGATTTTATAATATTTATGCTTTACATTTCAAAATACTTCGCTTTAATGGGTATTAAAATTTTCAACATTTACTTAAAATGTTCGTAAAAATGATAATAAAACTGAATAAGTTCACTATCGCCAATTTTTATGTAGTTTTTATAAAATAAAAATATTTTATGGGGTTTTTAACACAATACTCACCAGTGAAAAAGTAATAGCACGAGCGTAAGCCTTTTAACAATAAACATATTTGATCATAATATTATCTTTGTGGTTAGATCATCATTTCATGAAATCTAGTGGGTCATGCAATGGTAAGTTATCTCTACCGCCCATGTATGCCCACAATACTAGAAGAAAAATGGGCGCATTGTCTACCTTAGGAGGAAAGGGATAATTAGGAGATTGCGAAGGCGAGGGGGATTTGGGGCCTCCGGGTATCTCACTCACCATACGAAACGCAGCTGCCGACAGTGGTAACAGCCCGGTCTAGCCGGCCTATTCATGCTGTAGATAAACTGTCTAGAACAGTGCTTCCAACGTGGGGCCCACGCCTCACAGGGGTGCAAAATGATAGTGAAAGGAGGCAATTTAAAAATGGACTCGACACGACTTTAACCCTTTTGGCTTTCGCGCTTTGGGTTATTTAAATGCAATGCTAGATATCGGTGACAAATTTAACAAAAAAATGTTAAGGTGGGGCATCGCCTAAAAAAGGTTGGGAAACACTGGTCTACAACGTGGCCCTACCACATACATATCTATCTGTTAATTTGTTTGCGCATCACATAAGACGCCTGAACGGATTTCGATGCAGTTTTTCGTATTTTGTGCACTCCAGTAAGCATAAAGGTTATGCAATCTACTTTTTATACCAGAAAAGACGGGGCGAAGCTGAGAGCAAGCTAACCTAAGAACCTACAATTCACTAAACTTAAGATTAAACTTTCGGTAATTTTTAAGATAATATTATAGTAGGTCGACACATAAATGGCCCCAAATTAATCAAAAACTAATTCAGCGGTCGAGCACAAACACGACCGAATAAAATTAATAGAATCTAAAAATAGTAGCAAAATTAGCTTTGTCGGTAATACCTACGCGGGTCTCTACATGAAACGATAGCCAATTAGAGCAAAAGTTTTTGTTCATAGATTATATAGATAGGATAGGGAGTCTATCCATCGAATGAATACAAGGTAGTAGGTTGTATGTGAGAGGCCGTCTGAGTTGCTACCACTGCTTTGTCTAGTTCTGCCGCCAAGCAACAGCGTGTAATCACTGTTGTGTTTCGGTTTGAAGGATATTTTTATTTATTTTTTACTAGCCCTGTATTATATACGTCCCACTGCTGGGCACGAGCCTCCTCTACTGAATTAGAGGGATTAGGCCTTAGTCCACCACGCTGGCCTAATGCGGGTTGGCTGAAGGATATTGAAGCTAGTAAAATTACTGGGCATTATGAGACAAAAGGCAAAACATTAAAAATATGAACGTTACATACCTTAAATACTAATTATGCACCAGTATGGCGATATGCTCGCCTATCACATCATGGGACGGAGACACGCTCGGTGAACTGTGGGTGTACTGGTTATACCTCTACCTACCCCTTCAAGGACTACAGGCATGAGTTCGTATGTATGTGTACACATTTATTGAAAGTGCAATAGCCCGCTAAAGTGATAGTGCAGTGCATTCGAAACGTCAACACAGATCCTCGCTGTGTAATGAAATGTTTGCGCTGTAGACACACCTTTACGCTGACTAAACGCTCTGTGATCCGTTAATAGCAGTAATGGATTAGTTTATTGGACAATGCATTAGATTGATAGCAGTCACGGCCACTTGGGCACAGTCAATATGCTTTAATGCATAAGTAAGATATTTGACAGCATCGGTGGCGCAGTTGTATTGCGTACGCGGTACGACTGCTATGCTGAGGTCTCGGGTTCGATCCCCGGGACGGATCCCATAATATTGGGTTTTGTCTATCATGAAATGCTCAGTATCGGTTCGGAGTCTCGAATTGTATCCGATATGGCGTTAGGCTTGCCGACTCGAAATAAATATTTGTGGATAACACAAACATTTGTCTTGGTGCCGGAATCGAATCCGCAGCCTCTCGCATCACAACCACGACTACTCACTAAGGCAACACCAAGGGTGTCTGTAAGATCCATATCGTAGATTCGTTTTTTGTCTGAAGGACGAGTCGAATAGGTCACTAGCCATATGAAAAGAGTCACAACTGCTCATAAACAGTGGCGACATCGAGATTTTTATTAAAAGGGCAAGTCACTATTGTGCTCGTAAACCAGACATAAAATGTCTCATAATACCCAGTAATTTGAATGACTGCAATATCCTTCCAACAGAACAAGACTTACACTCTTAGCTAGTAGAGCCACGTTGTAGACATTTTGTCTACAGCATCAATATTTGTCTACAGCAGCCCGACCACCGTCTCATAGAAAGCAGGGAAAAAAGCGGTTTGCTGCTGCGTTTCATATGGTGTGAGATATCCGGATGCCCAAAACCACCACTTCCCTTCCAAATCCTTTATTTATAACTTTCATTTAAGATCGACAACGCGCCTATTAGTCTTTGGATTTTGTGGACCTTCATGGGCGGTGGAGATCACTTACAATTAGGGCTCCCACTTGCTCGTTTGTCGACGAATGCTATAAAAAACACATTGTCGCTTGAAGGTACAAATAGACAAATCTACTATCTACCTATGCAAATGGGATCTTCCATACGATACTGCTGAACAATTTTTCTTTAAGCATAGTTAAGAAGTATCTCGATTAATTACCTTTTAAATAACAAAACTACATTCAAATCGGTCCAGTTTGACCTACACACACCCACAAACAGACAAAGGAGTCGAAATTATAGCATCGCTCTTATTGTCGGTGGATAAAAGAGAGAATATTTTAAGAGGGCTACAAAGAAAATGAGGAATGGAAAATACCTAAAGAGCATTGACACTAGAAACGCAGTCGATCGTAAAGCCCTAAGTCAAAACATTGCTGCAACTTAAATTAAAAATATACTACCCTACCACATGGGACAAAAGCAGAGGAATAAAATAAATGTTTTACTATAATAATAGAATTTCATTTGTTAATGCACGTATAAGATTGCACTATAATGGATTACATGTTGATTTATAATTCAGAATACGTATTTTTATCTCGGTACGTCGAAAGATTCACATCTGAATTAATAATATATTCGTCACGAATAGAGTAGTACGTCTTTATTTTCAGAGACATCGAATTTGAACTCTATGTTACTATAAAAGATATTTTATTTTATTGTATTAT
Source organism: Amorpha juglandis (assembly GCA_949126905.1). NCBI lineage: Eukaryota > Metazoa > Arthropoda > Insecta > Lepidoptera > Sphingidae > Amorpha > Amorpha juglandis. The sequence goes on along the minus strand of OX421379.1, from coordinate 8,380,160 downwards.
TGGTCAATTCTAAAAAATCTGCCGGAAAAAAGAAAACTTCTTTCATTAAATTGTTTGTGTATCGAAGTGATGAATAATATTTTATCTATCAATCATACTGTAGTGTTCCGTGTCTGTCGTATTTATATATTTTATAACAAAGGCCGGCATACGAGCAAGTCGGTCACCTGACAAGTCTCTCCACTGCCCATGTATGCCCACAATAGGAAAAGAATTGTAGGCGCGTTGCCAACCTTAAAGGAAAGGGATAATTAAGGCATTGAGAAGAGAAGAGGAATGGCCCTCCGGTTATCTCAAAACGCACCGTATTGTAACTATCAAGTCTTGATTTCATAGATATACATAACATAATCCCAATACTTGCGTGCATTGCTGTTTCAAAATACATAAAAATGAGTAATTTGAAATTAAGCTACTTAAAAAAAAACATGAAATCAACCATGCGATACACGAAATGAACAAAGATTTTAGGACGCTAATTTGTTTTCTTCCCAAAAAAATCCGTTTAAGCTTTCCAACCTCGAGATGACCTAGACTATTAAGTATTAGAGATTCATAAATGTCACAAGTTGACAAATAAGCGATCGGTTATCGATAAGGTGACAGAATAAATACGCGCTCTTCAGTTGTGAACAGTTGAAGCTATTGTGGATGGTTGTTCCTCAAACGAGACATATTAAATCTGCGAGCGACGACGGTACGGTCTGCACCGCCAGCGAGAGCGTGAGACTCCACACAAACGATGAATTATTGCGTGCCATCAATTACCGAACAGACACGACACACACGGACCCTAAGTACGAGTATCTGGATGAAGCATTTTTTTTTACGAGACGTGCAAGTACCTCGCCTGATGTTAAGCGCCTACACATAAACAGAAGCAACACCACACAGAACTTTGAATTACAAAGCACTGCGTTCGTCTGATGGTAAGCGCTACGCCTGCACATAAACAGAAGCAACGCTACACAGAACTTTGAATTACAAAGCACTGCATTGCACTGAACTGCGCACGTCACCCTGAGACATAATATGTTGTCTCATAATGCCCAGTAATTTTACTGGCTTGAATGTCCTTCAAACCGAAACACAATAGTACTTACACACTGTTGCTTGGCGGCAGAAGTAGACAAAGCGGTCGTACCAACCCAGACGGCCTCTCGCATACGAGGGGCCTACCTTGTAACTAAGTCTTTAACTTTAACTTGAGGCTTTAATATATGTACAATTTTACAAGTGGTAAAACCACGCACTAAGCAGTTTTTTCTACAATATGAATGAGCTGACTCGACACAGAAAAATAGAACCGAGTAAAAAATCTGAAAAGCATAAACTAAAAATGAGCGGAGTACAGTTCTATGCAGTACTTAATATTTCAAATTTCTCAAAGCCTATTATTTATAGGAGGATGTGTTGCTTACCATCAGGCAAGTCTCTCATCTCATCAGTCACTTGTATAAAAAAGATACTTCCAGTAATTCTACTTCTTTGGTTATTATTGTAAAGCACTGTTTACACCGCCCTGCTTTATAGAACCTGAACTGGTTTGGTAAACAGCATCGGCTTTGTTTAAGCCATTGTATTAATACATATTGACTCAACCCTATTAATATAGAATCATCCACATTTGATCGAACAAACACAGCGACATTTCTCATTAAATGATACTACTTCGTACATTAAAAACTAATATGTCATTTTAAAATTACTAAGAATCTGCTGATACCTATTATATATTTGCTTTTTTCCATGGTCGCTCATCTGTGTCACCCTTGAATTGGATCAGAAAAAAGAAACCTGGAATAATGCCGCGGATAACAGCTAGTAATTTTTTAAACCACATTTTTTATAGCATGTAGCAGGAAAGGAGCAAGTGGGTCACCTGATGGAAAGTGATCTCCACCGCCCATGTACGCCCACAATACCAGAAGAATCACGGGCTCGTTGCCAACTTTAAAGGAAAGGGGTAATTAGAGATTGGGAAGGGGACAGGGGATTTAGGCCTCCGAACATCTCTCCTAAGGTACAAGTTGGTAACGCACGACATGAGGCAGCAGCGGACGCCGTGTAGTCGCTTCATGTCGCCACGACACGTCGTTACGACCTGTCGCTGCAGTCATGATTTCGAACCCGACTGCAGACGGCAACAGCAGATGGAATCCAGTTGGTACCGAGTGTTCCGTGAAACAAGATGCATTTTTTTATATCTTTTATTAGAAGAGGAAGAAGACGATGATGACTTGTTTTTGTTGTACTTGTACAGAAAAAGACGAGAAGCCATACGCCCTATGCATAAATTCAGAACAAGTGAGGGAACCTATTCAATATTGATTAAAAACCATTTGGAAAGCGATATTAAAGAATTCAGACAGTATTGTCGTTAGAATCTTGAAATTCATTTTGAAAAGAAACTCGCTGGACGTGTCGTTGCTCCGTCGTCAGCGGCACTACTGATCCGCGGTCGGGCGACACTGGCGTCTGCCGCTCGACGACGCGTCGCTAGCTTCGTGTCGCTGACTACGGAGGTAATTTCATAGAAATACATAGAAACCAGTAGTGTCGCTGCGACACGTCGTCCGCTGCTGCCTCATGTCGTCCGCTTCCAACTTGTACCTTTACCGTACGAAACGCAACAGCAAGACGCTACTTTACGTAGGTTTTCTGTGAGACGGTTGTATCGATCCGGTCGAACCGTCCCATTCATGCTGTAGACTAAACTGTCTACCGCGTGGCTCTACCACTAGAGAATTGACATATTTTTACTACAAAACTCGATACAAGCAGACATCGTAGTGGACATCGGGAGATTTATCTAGGCCGGCACTGCGAAAATGCTGGAGCGAATTATGTCCAGGACAATTAGTAAATTCTATACATTGTAGTCTATAAAATATTGAAATCACAACTTTAACGAAAGTAATTTATAAAGAAGACGTATAATAATAAAATTCTTATTAAAAATAATTTTATTTTTTGTGTTTGAATACTTAATTAGCAGGAACTGAATTTCAAATTAGAGAAGCATTATGTACTGTCTAATTTAATATTCAATAACTACGCAAAGCTCCTTGGCTTAAGAAAGTAATATTTTGTACATTTTATTGAAACAACTTTTAAATTAGTTTCATTTTAGTAATTATATAGCTCTGTTATATAATATTTTTTGTCGTCGTAAAATAATAACTGTGACTATATCTATAGTATTCTGCCGCCAAGCAACAGCGTGCAAGCACTGTTGTGTTTCGGTTTGAAGGACATTGAAGCCAGTATAATTACTTGGCATAATGAGACTTAACATCTTATGTCTCGGGGTGACGAGCGCAGTTCAGTGCCATGCAGTGGTTTACGATTCTAAGTTTTGTGTGGTGTTGCTTCTGTTTATGGGCAGCGTGGCACTTACCATCAGGCGAAAGCCTTGCTCGTCTCGTCATTCAAACAATAAAAAAAACTGAAATATGAAATAGGAAGCCGTCATAATCGCTCGTAGAATATGTGTTATTAAGGCCGATATCCTAACAAATAGCAGTAATAAAAAAGTAAAATTTAAAGAGCCGTAGTACAAAACCCTCGGTGCGCGATTCTAATTCACTTGGCCATTTTTGTGACAGAATTTCAAAGATGAATACTCTACATAGCTATACCATACCATGGGTCGAGCATTACCCCTGCGTATACCGCGACGAAGGGATACACGACTAGATTGATAACGATACATTAAGCATGATGTGTAGGGTTATATTCCAATTTATTACGTCCATAATACATGCAAATAGTATGGGATAAACAAGGGAAAAAAATGAACGAAAATAATATAATTTAAACATCTGGCCTAGTGTAAAAATTGGCTGGAAATATACTGGATAACACTGTTATATCTTCAATTGTAATTGAAATCGATTGTCGGACTTCGATAGCAATTATGGCCTACGTTATAGAAAACAGATGATCACGACATTAAGTCGGTCTAAGGAAATTTCTGTTTCATTTTTCCATACAAATGCTGTATCAGTCAACGTTCCCACAATTTGCGAAGCAAACAATCGTTTCAATTGCAGTTTGCGTTTACTCATAGCTTCTATAAATATTGTTATTTATATCGATCAACAAAACAGTCATTCATTTATTCATCTAAACTAATATTATAAATATATATTCATATTTTTGTATGTAACGAATAAACTTAAAAACTACTGGATCGATTTGAAAAATTCTTTCACCATTAGAATCTTGCATTATCCCTGATGAACATAGGCTACATTTTATCCCCGAAAAAGTAGATCACGAGGGCGGAGCTGCGAGGAAAATCTAGTTTCTGATACATTTTTGAAATAATACTTATACTAAGTGCTCTATGATCAGCCTCATATTGGCATAACAGTGACATAAAATTTTAATAAAAAAAATACAGTATAAATAAATAGAATTTTATAATAGTAATTCACTTTTTTTGCTGTCATCTAGTACTAATACAATACGTCTTTTAGAACTTGTCCATAACTTACAGCAAATCTACACCTGAGCGACCTGATCGATAAAAAACTCCGACGTTAATTAGAAAAACTTCTGTAATGAACAGATTTTCTTCGCACATGGCTAAGAACTCTATTAAACTCATTTTCAAGCAAAAATCGCATTTACAACTACTCGCGACTAAAAAACATAACCTTATTAGAGAGTATAAGCAGAAAAATATCAAAGTACGTTTTCTATTCTTGAAATGGTTGTAAATAAAACAATAAAATCTGAGCCATTCAGAATATGAAAGCGATCTCCATTTTTCGGTTTCACACAAAAGTTGCCTATTATCAAAAACATTATTCCCCAATACCTCCGAGGGCCACGCTGAATAGGAAATTAATTCGATATTTGAAATTAAACTTTTTTTCTCATTTAAAAAACATGGCGGTTCAGAAATACGAAATCGAAAATGGCGCGATGTGAACCGGGAAATGTTTTGGACAGCTTTAATTTTGGACATAAAACGTCATGTCATTCGGTTGAAAACTCTTTCACACAAATCTCTTGTGACTTGGTGATTAATGCTCAAGTGTCACTAACATTAGGTGAAGAAAACGCGTCACTTTGTCAAGACGCGGCCTCTTTGTGTGTTTCTATATCTGAATACGAAATTTGTAGACTATTTGTTACAATTCAATTGGCAAATGACTAAGGAATACGCAAAATTCGTTGGAAATTATGTCGCTGTAGACGTTATGTGGATTCGACGGTGCTGTTTACTGAAAAGTAACAATGTTTAGTGTAATCGTTAATAATAACTTTTTAAAGACATGGATTTCTCTCAAGGGTTCGGACTCCAATTGTTTCAGGGATATTTTAAATCAATATGCATTGTTTCTTAAATGATTACTAGACCTACCAGGTCTCTGCTTGGTGGTGGTCTCTCGTACGCGAAAGTAATTTTAAGTTGTTGATCTCACAACACCCAGACCGCGAAACAAATATTTGTGTAATGATTTCTTACGTTTACGCGAATGTTACTCATTGAAAAATAATTTAAACGGATTTTATCGCGGTTTAAGGCTGAAAAGCTTTCGGAACGTCGGGACCGAATTTGAAATAAAAAATCTAAAAAAATTAGTTTTGTTTCAACAAATATTTGTGGATCTCACAAACATTTGTCTCGGTGCGGGGATCGAACGCGCGGCCTGTCGCTTCACAGCCGGCTACCCGCACGCTGCGCTACGAAGGCTGGATGGATAGATTCAATTAGCTTTGTTAACTTCGCGTATTCATAACGTCAATAACAAATTTAATATAATGGGTAATTAAAGTTCCAATATTCATGTGTGCACGATTCAATTACTTGTTAAAATAAACTATGCTTCAATTTGGAACGTAATCGCAATTATTAATTTCAAAACAATTTGGACCGTTCACAATTTTTTTCATAAAAAACCATAATTATGATTACATTTTACGTCGTTTAATTATCGTTGAAACACGGTTTCACACTTTACAATAATGTTATTATAGATATAGAGTTTTTGATTACATACCTTGTTATTAACGTCATATATTTATTATTACAATTATTCTATGCACCTTTCAAAGGTTTACTGTGAAAGAATGTCCCAGGCATGTCGATATTTTGTAGTGTTTCATAGAATTAAATGCTCTGCTACCTTCAAGTATTTAGTGATGAGTCTACAGTGAACATTTTGAAACAGATCATAGGGATTCTGAATAATAATAAGATAAAAGATTTCGGGTTAATTATCGCTTGCTTTAACGGTGAAGGAAACATCGTGAGGAAACCTGCATACCTGAGAATTCAATAAGATTTTTCGAAGGTATGTGAAGTCTGCCAACCCGCATTAGGCAAGCGTGGTGGACTAAGGCCTGATCCCTCTCATTCAGTAGAGGAGGCCCGTGCCCAGCAGTGGGACGAATAATACGGCTAATTAAAAAAAAAGATTTCGGGTAGATGGTTACGTAATAACGATATTACATTTGGACTGTACTGTACTTCAGGTACAGTGTAGGCCTTTTGCCGTGACAGGATAAAAAGTTGTCTGGCTTATTAATTCATTATTGTAAAGTGTGAATAAGAAAATTCTTAGTATACATAGCTGTTATTGATTTCCGAGTAATACTGTCATGTAGAAATTAATACGTTTTATTAAAATTTTGGAAAAAAGTCAATAAAAATACTCATTTATCGAAATGCTAATTAAAATTTGCATTAAATCCCTAAGCCAACATTAGTCCTCTATCGCAGTTGTGCATTACTCACTTAATAAGAAAACACTCGCTATACAGTAAGCGTGCATTCAACGAAACACTTTCTTTGCCTCCAAAAGAAACAGGCTTCTCCATATAAACTGCAAAATGAACAAAAGAACTCTTCTAAATATACTAAATACGAATTCCTACCAAAATCGCAGTATTAAAGCCTCAATATTCGGATGGGTGACCCCTTAAGGTACACAAAATTCTTAAGATTTTCATGGCGTCTACAATTTCGTAGCTAAGTGGCACTAGAAAAAAGTATTTTAGAGACTTAACAAGCCTAAGGTTCGTTTCACAATATTTGAGTAAGATTTAGCCACCATTAAATACAAGAGAACTGTTTTTGACAGTCCCTAGTAGACACATATTTTTCTGAATTTAATAAGTAATCTCTGTATTCATTGTTATTATCGCTAATTATAACGGTGTAGGAAACATCGTGCGGAAATCTGAGAATTTCCCATGAGAATTCGATAATGTGTGAAGTCTACCAACCCACAATACACCAGCGTAGTGAACTAAGGCCTAACGCCTCACATTCTTATAGGAGGTCGGTGTCCATCAGTGAGACAGTATAATTCAGAGTTGATATGTATTTATTTATTTAGATAATATCCGTAACACAGTTTCAGAGGCATTACGAAGTATGGGCGCCAATACTGAGGATAATAGGTGGATCATCGGAACTTCCAACAGGCATCCGCTTGAACGCTATTGTACGACAAGTGGTGATACACAACTAGATTGATCTTGGACGAAGATCAACTAGTTCAAACCGCAGGTAACGAGTGTGTTGGCCGTGGATGGTATAACACACTCTATTTCACTCAAACACATTACATTCGGCACAATGTTTAGATTGAAAAAAAGAATTATTTTCATTTAACTGTTTTTTTTATTCTGATTCGTGATATAAGTTTTCAGTGTTTACAACAGACTATAACACTGTTGACACTGTGTATAAACGAGGAAGACCACATACACGATGCGAAGATGAGATCGTACGGATAGCAGGATCACGCTGGTTGGAAGTAGCGAGGAACAGAGAAAGCTGGCACTCCCTGGAGGAGGACTTCACTTTAGGGGTTTTCAAATAAAAAATACTAAAAAAAAACAAAATTGTAATAGTTTAAGATTCAGAAATAAAAGGTTTTTTATTTTATTTCTAACATTGTTCGAAGAGGAACGCATGAGCAGAACGGCCGGATGATATCGTACTTACCCTCATCTACACGCAGGTGTCAGCCCTCGCCTCAACGGTAAAAGATGTCACAGCGGACAGTCAACACATGTGATAGTAGTAATCTAAAAATATATAAGTATTGTAGCTGTGTTTGGAGTCATTGTTAGTAGATATCTTGCTATAGCTATAGCTAAGCCTTCGAATTAAAACTCAAAAATACGCAAAACTTCTGAATAATTTCACAGTGACAAATCCTTACTTTAATTTAGTAGCTAACACTGACAGATAGAATTGAGGCATTGTAAGACGTAGGCTTTCCGCTCACAGCTTTGCTTTGGGAGGGTTTAAAGGCTTCAATTCACGTCACAACATGTTTTATGGCGCAAACCCTAACGGGTAAATTAGGTCACTCTAATCCATACACATTTCTTGTCGAAATTCAAAATTGACATTTAACACATTGCTACATAATGAATGACTCAAATTTTTTGATTACTTTATCATTTTACAGTTTTGACTTTCTTTCTTTCATATTTGGCGAAGTTATCCGTGGTAACAAATACAAAAAAAAAACAATTAAATTTCGAATTAAGAACCTGAATTGACAGCCTCCGTTTCGTAGTTGGCGAGAAGCCGTAGGTTCGATTCCCGCACCTAGACAAATATTTATGTGATACACGAATAATTGTTTCGGGTCTAGATGTTACGGGACCGCAAGTCCCTCGTAGTTCCTGTACCCACGATACAGATTATCCTAGTGTGGGGTCAGGACTATGTGCATTATGTGTGACTGTTGGGTGTATTTATTATTATTAAAATAGGTAATGTTCAAATGAGCAGACAAAGTTGTCAGTATAAGAAAATGATAGTCCAATCGTCGCTGCTGAAAGAACTAAAAACACAATCATTATGTAAATTTATTTATTTGCTCCGTTTTTATCGTCGGTTAATGAGTATGTCACCTCCCACCCCCTACTGTAAAGTTTAACAATATAACAATATACAGGGTTATTTTTAAAACAACAGCAACCTCGCAGGGGTAGATAGCTGTCCCCATACGGAACAACTTTTGTTCTACGAGTTTGGATATAACTCAATATATTAAAAAAAAAATGATTTTACAAGTTTTTGTTGTGTCGTATTTTTCTTCGTAGTATGCGGCGTGCGCGCGCGACTCAAAGGCGCCGCTCAGTCACAGCTCAGCTGAGCGGCGCGTTGACCTTCAAAGGAGCTAGTCGGGTTCCCCACGCTTCGCGTATTTGTTTACGTAAAGTGCGATGCGCGTTGTAACAATCAAGACGGAAATTAAATGAATACTTATTTTTGTATGAAAATAAAATCTAACAAATTATCAAAAGTCGTAGAACAAAAGTAGTAGCTTATAACCTTAGGAATCTACCCCTGCGAGGTTGCTGGTGTTTTAAAAATAACCCTGTATACACGCACGGATCACGCTTACTCGCAAGCAATCCTCGAATCGTAATAACCAAAGCAGTTTATAATCCGCCAAAGCAAATGCAATAGAACACTCAGACACTTTTTGTTTTATTTTTATTTAATTGTATGATGAGACGAGCAAAGCGCTTTCCTGATGTTAATCGCCACGCCTGCCCATAAACAGAAGCAACACCACACAGAACGTTGAATTACAAAGCACTGCATGGCACTAAACTGCGCTCGTCACCCCGAGACATATTATGTTAAGGCTCATAATGCCCAGTAATTTCACTGGCTTCAGTGTCCTTCAAACCGAAACACAACAGTGCTTAAACACTGTTGCTTGGCGGCAGAAATAGACAAAGCGGTGGTACCAAGACCACGTGTAACAGACGGCCTCTCGCATACCAGGGACCTACAACCTTATAGACACTCAGACACAACACCCACCACTTTCGTATTCGCACCCCCAGCACTCTCGAATTTAACGCTTAACGCCAAAAATGTAGGAAAAGATGTAGAATTAAAACGTATTCCCGTCAATACCGGAACGTACAAGGTCGTACCGTCACATCAGTAAGCCAATAAAGCCTACATGATCCTAAAGCGGACGCCCATAGCATTAATTCAAGTGCAAATTCGTACCAATAAAATTTTCATTACACGCGTGCCTGGCCAGCGATCGTGAGCAATATACGACCAATTTTGTTGCCTCTATTTAAAATCCTTTTGTGTGCGGATATCGGTCACTTGGAAAGGTAGTTAGTATAGCTTACGCCCTTTTTCAGTTGATATACTACTAAATCACATGTGATTTGAATCGTGTAAGCAAAATTTCAATCGGAAAAACATACAGCTTTTGTTGATTTAAGTTGGTGGAACAACTATAATCGAACCGTGTGAACCCACTATATGAAAATTTATTAGTAAAATACAAAATGTATTTTTTAATTATGTAATCATTACTAAATCATTACTTTTTCTCTTTACTGAAGGTATGCCGGTGATACGCTCATAAAGTGGTAGGTCTATCATATGTGAGATGATTGGTGTTGTTAAAGATTGACATCTGTAGGTATAGGTAATATATTAATAATACACGTGCCATTGCTGGGTACGAGCCTCCTCTACAGAACAGGCAGGAAGAGACAACCACGCTGACCTAATGCAGGTTATCAGATTTCAAATACCTTTGAAACTCTTATTTCGGAAGCCCAAATTTCCCTCCCCTTCCTAATCCCTTAATTATTCCTTTCTTTAAAAATCAGCAACGTGTCCATGAATCTTCAGGTATTGTAGACATTCATGAACAGTGGAGTTCACTTACCATCATGTGACCCTCTCGCACGTTTACGGCGTATGAAAAATACAATCGGTTAAAGAAACAATCATCAAAATCCGTCCATATTTCGGGGAGATATCGCACTATATACAACAAAAAAACAATAAAGGCAGACGAATTGAGCACTGTCTGCTTTTTAAGTGGGTGTTAACAAATCATACTATACACAAGTTCATTAAGGCGATTATTGTCTCCGTGTTTGTCTTCATGTTGATGTAGAACAACAGCTTATGGTTAATCGTCTTTAACATGATGTTTAGTTGCCAAAGATCGTCTTTGAGTAAATCTGATTTCACTTGTTAAGGTTATTTAAGCATTTACCTTTACACGCCCACCTTTATAAATAAGTGTACAAACGTATAGATCGCAGACAAAGGCGTGTCTTTAATTATATTTCACCTTATCCAGACTATGGGTGAATAATTCCTTAATGGGCTGTTAATCTTGTTAAGGCTCGTAAAGTCTGAAGTGTTGATGAGTATATAATTGAATTTTAGTAAATTTGACTTTATTTTACATGATCCCTTAAATAGTGCACTATTTTAAGGTTGCAGTAAGACATTTTCTTTATTGAATTTTGTTCGTTATTCTTAGCAACTTAAAATAATATGGAAAATAATCCATTTTACTCAAACACAGTCAATAATGGTTTAAAAATGAGCGTATAATTGTAATTTTAAATATTGTCTTAAAATATCTAGTCCATTGATCAGATACAATCCTATTAATGAGGACCTAACAACTGCCGTCAAACATAAATTCTTTGATAAAAATACAATGTATACAAAGCAATTTTAAACGAATAGGGGTTTGATGTAACCAGTGAAAGAATTAAAATTTACTTTTACATTTTAACTTAGGTTAAGCAAAACGAACATAAAAGACAATATTACGCAGACTAGCGGACATATTGGGTGGAATTACAAAAACTAATCTACGCATTGATAGGCCAAGATCCAGTTTATTTAATTTTGTGATTAATGTGATACGATATTCCAGAATCTGATCGAAATGAAGGAAGGCAAAAGAATAGTGAACCGAAACAAAATTTGGTGAAGACAAATATGATATAGCCGATTTTAATAACATAGCTAACGTAAATAGGTACGTTACACGCATGCAAATAAACCCAGTCAGTGACGTCTTTGGGGTTGTTTTAAACAAATTTGAAGAGGTAACAATCCTAAAATTATGAGCATGAAAATATTAAAATTAAGGAACGTAAGCTCTCGCCTGTATCACCAAAGGGTTAAGTAGAGATGCAACTAGTACAATCACTATTCACCAAGCTTATTTCTGTCCCATGACGTAATAAGTGGCTAACATATCTTTATATCAGGAACACATTCCAATTCTGAGAAACTCATAGGTGGTTTTCGTTCGTCGAGTGAGATATCTGGAGGCCCAAATACCCCTCCCCTTCCCAATACCTTAATTATCCCTTCCCTTTGAGATCGGCAACGCGCCTATGATTCTTCTAGTGTTGTGGGTGTGCATGGGCGGTGGAGATCACTTACCATTAGATGACCCACTTGCTCGTTCGCCGGTCTATGCTATAAAAAAAATCCTAACCCTCTTGGAACATAGATTATGTACTTACATATTTTTCTCTTGAGCAACTAAACAGAACTGAATGGTTGGCATTTATATAATTTTCGTACTAATTAGTAAAAACCGAACATTGTCGAAGCCATCGATATATAAAAAAAGGAGGATAGAACGCTACTAATATCGTCAGTGATGCAGGTTTATGATATATGTGTGCGAAAGTTGAGGGATACCAGATAAATGAAAATTTTCCCCAGTTTTAACCAACTCCTAAGAGGAGGTATTATATTCGGCCCGTGTTTATTGGAATAAAGTATGTAGATAGTAATTAAGTACTTAGTTCAAACAATTAATTGTTTCGTGTAATAATGGGGTAGGTATATAAAAAATTAAAAAATAAGTTAAAAGTCTTTAAAATTATTTAATTTTCTATACACATGCCTCTTACTTTGCACGGACCGTTCAATACTTTCTAATTTAGAAATGTGGTGGAAACGAATGCTCAAATATTTTGTAAGATACATTTAATTAAATTGATCTTATGTTCGGCGCCTGCCAGAGTGTGTTCTAGTTCCAAATTAAAAAAAATATTATTATTCGCTATAAAAGAATCCAATATTTTTTATATTATGTACGTATGTTGTTTTTCATTAGAAATTATAATGTTTTCTTTTATGAGCCTGCTGGCTGCCATCTCGCAAATGCGACATACTTTGTATAAATCTTCAGCCGGGAAATGTAGGCCCCCTTTAGATTAGACAGAGACACAGCACGCATTGTGAGAAGGTTTCTCTCTCTTAGGTCCTAACCGCCGGTGGCTTGGGTCATAGGCCTCGTCATTGGAGGGTTATGATATTTATTTTTAAATGTTTTGTTTTTTTTTGTGACTAATATTTAAAAATGTAAAAAATCCTTTCAAAGAAATTATGATTATTATTCTTAATTATTATTTTCAATTATTATTATTTTTAATTATTATTTATAATAATTATTATTTTTAAATAAAGAGTACTGTACAAAACACAGTTTAAAACGCACTGAAAAAAAAAGTCAGGGGCTTGTGCCGCTGCCGCACAACACAAATTTTACCGAATCCAAAAACACCTCTGGAAATTAATGTTATTATTTACTTATCAATGAGTTTCTGAAGTTATATTTTATGTTTTGGTAATCTCGATGATATGAAGCCGGTTAAGCTTTAAAAAAGGAGGTTCTCAATTCGGCGAGTTATTTTTTAATTTATTTGTTTGTTTGAGGAGTTTAATATCTTCTTTACTCCATATTCCGTTATCAGATTTTAAGAAAATCTATATGCAGTAGCGTAGCTAGGACCGGAGGGGGGGGGGGCACTGCACCCCGGTTGTCACCGGTTTTGGGAAGACACTCGACCTGATATAACTACCACTACACACACCACTGTATATAGGAGACCGCATAGTACCTAAACTTTATCGAACATCAACATATTTCAAATTCGGTCCATATTTGATGGGGAAATTTATGTCCATACATTAAAGATAAAATATAAGCTTAATTGACAACCTCCTCCAGTTTTAAAGTCGGTTAGTAATGTTTGAACTAATGTTCTTAATCACAACGGAATACTCACACTTTGGGGAAAATACCTCATTTATTTTCTGGCAACACATGCACGTGTAGTTGACGTTTTGTGTTCCGAATATTACATACATATTTTTACCAAAAACATTATAAAAGTGATTATAAATTCGTATTTTCCCTGTGATAAGTAATTCCTTGATATTTCTTTTCCGATGTGGAATTGTTTTTACAGTGTTTTATAACACATGTCGGCATTATTATAACACTAGTTGGAATGAACATTTCACACGGCGGTCGTGTCGCGTAATGGCGGGAAATGGTGTACTATGATGAGAGTGTGTGCGTGTGGCCCCTATACGTACAGAATTCTGGCACACTATAGGTCACTTCACTTTCGATGTATGGGAAGTGGCGTCCCCCTTTTTTTATATGTCGATGGTCGAAGCGCATAATTTATAATATCGACTGTATATAGCATGTCTTGTCGTGATATACTCAAGATATTCTGGGTTCATTTTACAAAGATAATGATTGTACGGTAGGTGTGCAACTTTACGCGCTTGGACTGCATACATAACGACTTCATCTAGGGCAGTCTCGGAGTTAGTGACCTAATCTCAGCTTAGTTCACATTTTGAACCCACCTGGAGTACGATATAATTAATATAAACCTATATAATACATAAATTAAAATCAGCAAACAAGGAAATATCTGTAATTTTTAAAAAGACTCTTCAAGCATTGATCATAGCAGCATAATCATCTCGATTAAACCAGCTTTCAAACAAGAAAAACCGCATCCGTGGCTATAAGCAGACACACACAGCCAGACAAAGGAGTCAAATTTATAACACCCTTTTTTTGTCGAGGGTTAAAAATATATATTTTTTATGTTGGCTCGGCAAAGTGACGACTTTGGATCTGATGTTAACATCAGGTCAGGTACAGTGCAATCTAAATAAATATTTTTGTAATTATATTGTCTTGGATCTATTTTTACTCATTACAGGCTCATTATGCATGCAATGTCACTTTTAAATGGCAAATCACGCAGCGCAACTAGTTTTATACAGGGTTATTTTTAAAACACTGACAACCTCGCAGGGCCATATAGCTGACCCCATAAGGAACAACTTTTGTTCTACGAGTTTGGACATAACTCAATACATAAGAAAAAAAATGATTTTACAAGTTTTTGTTGTGTAGTGTTTGTGTTCGTACGTCTACACTCTACGTTTCAGTCATAAACGAACGACCCGACGCGCGCTCGCGCGCGTGCAATATATGAAATCAGCTGACGGCTGGGTGTAGGTATTATCGATCGATACGGCGCGGCGGGTCATTGAACTGACGCGTGCGCCCGCGTGTATTACGTAATCTGCGATGCGCGCAGGTAACATTCAAGACGGAAAATTAATTCATAATTATTTTTGTATGAGAATAAAATCTAACAAATTATGAAAAGTCGTAGAACAAAAGTAGTAGCAAATGACCTAAGGAATCTACTCCTGCGAGGTTGTCAGTGTTTTAAAAATAACCCTGTATAACGTGAATGAGCACGGCTTTCGTACTCTGGCACAGGGGGAAACGCCTCAATGGCGCCTCTCGGGTTAAATAATCAAAGACACTTGCTGACCCCGGAACGCGACTTGCCTGAACAAGCCACTGTAGGGCGTTTTTCACCATATTTACAGTACTCGCTATCTAGTCGGGTACAGAAATATCAAGCTCCTTCCACCAGCATAAACACAATAGAACTAAATAAATTTAGAACAAGCATTCAAACTGCCCTGAAAGCCTAAACTTGGGTCTGAAATATTTAATATAACTTTCGCTTTCAAAAAAGGCAGAAATATATTTCCAACTCCTTTCATTTCACTTCTTTCTGATTAATTTTGTTGCGGAAAATTAAAATTTACTTAGACATCGTGAAGCAACCCTTCAAATATTTTACCCTTACTGCGCGGCGGTGGTAATTAACGGTGACAAGTTGTATTTCTATCTTTAAAAACTAAAACTAACTGCTTCACTCGTCAATCATCTTTAATTCTGAATCAGCTTTTTCTTGTAATTCGATTATCTACCGGTAGGATTACTTCTGTCAATAATCTGTTTTGTTCATTAGAGCCTTGTACTGCGTGTTGCACTATTTCCGACGTTATTTCCGAGTTATAACTTGACGAAACATTACACCAACACAGTCTTTAAACTAACAAATGAAGTTGCTGTACCTACTTTTAAATGAACAGCCTATACAGCACGATGACGTAATTATGCAGTTCGGCAATATTCGAATGGCACAGAATGCCCGGCCATCCGGGTCCCAACAGTCACTCAAAACTACTCTAGAGCAAAATAAATACACCTTATATTATAAAGCCATTCCGTTTAGGTTTTTGTAATGGAACAAAGAATCACACAAACATTACGTCTGGTTGCAAGAATCGAACAGACCTCTCCTTTCACAGCTACTCACTCGCTACGTAACGGAGGCTGATAAAACAGAGTCGGTCAAAATTTGTCGGTGATTAAAATTTATTACGTGGCAAAAGACTACGCATGAAGTAAGTACACAACATAGAATATCGATCCAGCTTTTACGTGAATGTGGGATGGTAATAACGAGACATTATTGCCTAAATAAGAAGCTGCGCGGCTCGTAAAATACAACTTCCTTGAATCTGTGAAATAATCAAAGTATTATTGAGTCGTAAATCTTTATCGTCGCTTCGGTGTGCGCATTGCCTATATGCGAATATTTGGTTACTTTTCCATTGACTTTTACGGTCTAGTTATATCAACAAGAACGTTTATGGACTTAGATTATCGCTCTTATACTTACGGATACGGTACCGATAGTATACTTGTTCTCTTTGTAGGCAATTATCTTTATTATTCTTTGTGCACGTATTCGTAAACTTTTCTTTAGGCGAATTTTATAGGAACTACATAAGACGGAAACCTAATAAAACTCCTAGAATTGAACAAACATCTTTGATGACTTCTAGAAGTTTATAGAACCGACTTAAAAAAATAACTGAGTCGCGGCTGTCAGTCATTGACCATTAAAATAAATTTCCAAAAAAATGACTTACAATGGGTTACTGGGGATAGGGACTTACAATTAGGATTAGTTTTATACCTATTCTTTTTTTGCTTAAAAAAAACTAACTGCGAGAATTTAACACTGAGAATTTGCAGCAATTGAATTGGCTAATTTTAAAAAGTAATATAAAATGCAATCTGAGTCGACAATATGGCAAAGGCATTTATTTATACAAATAAAAATTGCGCTGTGTCATTTTATTTCAACGTTTTTTATTAACACGATTTCAAAAAATAGAAGTTTTTAATTAAAAATATTCTTATTACATACATACATGTGGTTTCTTTTCTGATTCTGATCTTTTTTGTATGAGTCCATTTCTAACAAATTAATTACACGTTGAAACCCCTTACATCTATTTTTACACATCAATACAACGTACATATATTCGTTTTAAATAACGTCCGCGGTCAGGTTGTCCGTAATGAAATTTACGGACATGCCAAAACATCTCAATTTTACCCAACGTCCCGACTCCCGGCCAACCCTCGAGCTTTTCATCTCGCAGATTAATTTTAAATTAGATTAGATTAACATCCCCCAAATTTGTATCGCTGTCATTTTTATTCAATCACTTTGTGACTTTTGCGAGGTATTTTAACGACGTGGTT
Source organism: Amorpha juglandis (assembly GCA_949126905.1). Lineage (NCBI taxonomy): Eukaryota > Metazoa > Arthropoda > Insecta > Lepidoptera > Sphingidae > Amorpha > Amorpha juglandis. Next base: position 8,362,623 of record OX421379.1, on the reverse strand, counting down.
AAATAACATATATAGGTTTTTTCATTTTTCCGTTGACTTTTGCTATTTTAAAAACCGCGATGGCCTAGCGATGAGTGGTTTATGAACCATGATGGGTCGCGGGTTTGAGCACTAAGGAACACCTCTCAGATTTTTTATAGTTATACGTGTATTCATTGGTAATTATCGCTGACTTTAATAAAGAAGGATAACATTATAAGGAATGAGTATGACTTTTCCATAAACATTTGAAGTTATGCGAAGTCTACAGAGCTACGATAAGACAGCATGGACTAAAACACTCTTGGTATAAGCCCGAGCCCGGCAAAGGGGCAGTTTATAATATGTTTTTGTTTGCCATTGACATTTTTAATCGTGTTTTACCGTCTAGCTGACATTAATAGTTAATAAATTATTGCATTAAAAATTGCAGTATAGATGTAGCCATCTACAGTAAAGTAGCAAAGCTCTTTGGCAGTGTTTTAGGCGTTAGGGAATACCATGTATTTTTACTTACATATATCTTTATACAAATTCCCTGGGAGATCATGAAGATAGTGGACCTCTGGAAATAAAAATAAAAATTTTAAGACAGTTCTGAGTGGTTTTGCTACTGTGTATGAGTAGGCGTTTCGTTCATTCATTATGCGTGTGACCTACACTACTCGTCACACAAGCGAACGAAAAGGAATGTCGCTAAACATTTGAACATCATTTTTACTAAATGTGGATTGCACTATCTATCTATTATTGTAATAAGGTTACCATCAGGCAAGCATATTGCTCATCTCGTCATCTATACGAATAAAAATACTGGGTAAGAACTAGGTAGAAGAAAAAACGAATACAATACTTATTCCACTGATTTATGTACTGAAAAGGAATTACTGAAGCAATTGTTGCGATGTCATGATGTAATCACGGGAACATGAAAAATTGTTTGCCACCAACAGGTTATTCACATGATGTTTTCACACAAGAACTGTTTATTATGTTTAGCAAATCTGGTTCATGGTTCAGTAGAGAATAATCTTTAAATATAAAAAATTCGTGTCACGTCGTTTGTCCGCGACGAATTCCTAAACTACTGAACTAATTTTAATCAAATTTTACAAACTGTGTTTGATCCAACTTGAGAGATAGGATAGTTTATATGTCAATTTATAGTCGCAATATTTTTTTATGCAAATTATATGTTTTAATATGACAAAGATGAGTTTATTATATGAGTTCCATAAGATTCTAATAGAGGGAGGTGTAAGGTAATTTATCGGCTGTAGGATTACCTCTTCTAATTATAAAAGACATAAAAAACACCTCTTCCTTTTTGAAGTCGGTTATGAAAGGCTGCGTCCAATGTCTTGTCACGTTTTAACAATAAATAAATACAACCAAAAATATTATTTCACGAAGACCCGATGATTCAGATTCTTTGTAGAATCCGCATAAATTGCTCTATTGTTTTACCAACTTCATCTTAGTAGTTGGTCCCACAAAACCAACGAGTGCTGCACTTGAATACCTATAATCGAACCATCGATTTCTAACTTTCAACAGCTTATACGCTTAATTGTAAACCTATATTCCAAATCGAGTCATAACTCGCATAGGGTTTCAAAAATCGATTTCCATACGGTATGAGTTGAGCATTAACGAACAGAGTTATTGTGAAGCCAGTCAGAGCATCGCCCCGCGATTGTGAAGGATTACAAACCGATGAAAAATTCCATGGGCAAAGGTGGACAGTCGTAAATTGAATAGATTCGACTGTATAGGACGCTTTTTTCTCTTTTGCGGACTATTTATAAATGCATTCAATATCGCAGTTTTTGAAACTTCATATAATAAAATACGTTTAAATTTATTTTTCGTGTGTTTTAATAATACATTTTAAATTTTTAATAGGTTGAATGTTAACACTAAGCGTTTTATAACTTAAATGGTCTTAATACATTCGGATTTCGGACCATCCAATCCATCGCATCAAAAGTAAATCAATTAATATTATTTCTTTGGCCACTAACAAAGCATAAACCATTTTCCATATTCAATAACGGAGTGTAAAGCAATAGCTCTGAATGTGAAATAATTGAATTCTAAGAATTCACTTAGTTTTTTTAACGTATCTGAGTATGTAACGGCAGTAAGTTTGTTATTGATTTCATTGAAATCAGATAACGAAATAAAATAATAATAATACACCCAACAGTCACACACGTAGTCCTGACCACAACAAGATACGAGTCTTGTGTCATGGGTATCAGGAACTACGAGAGAATTTTGGTCTCACAATACCCAGACCCCGAAACAAATATTTGTGGATCACACAAACATTTGTCTCGGTGCGGCGACCGAACCCGCGGCCTCTCGCTTCACAGCCGGCTACTCACCCGCTGCGCCACGGAGTAAGAATATATTAAAAGAAGTAATATTAATAAGAAAAAAATAATTAAAACAGCAGTGTGTGTGTATTATGGAAGGGTCTTATTTTTAACTCAAGAATTACCACGCCATACCTATCGACCTACATTGTAGTAATAAGATATTAATATCAACGTATCGGAAAAACTGGCAGTTAATTAGGTCAGCATATCGAATATTAATGCGTTGCCTGTCATGAATAGTGCTGTACTGAAGATATCCGATAGAGCTAGTTCTACCACATCACATCATACTAACACCACAGACAGAGATCCAAATGTAGTGTGCTGTGACGTGAAAAGACAATTTCAGTAGGATAAACACCCCCGAACTTATTTTAAAGATTTTATAAGTAGTTTTATAAGACCTTACGGCCTGGTACGGCATTTCATGTATTCGACTGACGTCTTGCTGTAGCAAGTAGTGACGTCGAAAGAAGACTAAAATAGGGACGCATGCATTAGTCTTCTTTCGACGTCATCTTTTTCATTGATTCATGATTTTGACCAAGATATTATTTCGATTTAGCAAAGTGGTTAGGCACGATAAGCTGTTACATACTTACTGCAAATTCTATCTTTATATATAAAAATTTCGTGTCACGTTGTTAGCCAGCGATGAACTCCTAAACTACTGAACCGATTTAAATCAAATTTTGCAAACAGTGTGCAGTTTGATCTAACTTGAGAGTATGGATAGTTTACATCTCAATTTATAGTCATAATAATATTTTTATTGCAAATTATTTGTTAATTATATGGTAAAAGAGTTCTAATTATCTGTGAGTTCCATAAGATTCTAGCAGATGGCGGTGTAAAGTAATTTATCGGCTGGATTGAGAAAGTCTCCAATAGATGGCGCATACTGTATTGAATAGTTTACTACAATATAATTTAACATATACCTTAGCCACAGCAACGCGTGGCCGGGTCTGGTAGTATTACTATAAATTCAAATAAGAATAATTTCAAAGTACCTGTGATATCCAAATTGAAAACCTACACGTACATGTAGGCGTATATTTTTTGGTGAAACTCCAATTTCGTTTAGAATTGTAAATCAATCAAAGTCCTATTCTGTCAATAATCAAATCAGTTTCAGGTATGTTTGCTCTCCCCACAAACGAATGAAAAAAGGTGAGCCTATCGTCCCAATTCCGGCCATTTGCATGTAACTTTTCGAATCGAAAACTTAAACACAAACTGTTTGTCCGCTCTTGGCATTGAACCCAGGACCTCACAGTTCTCAGCCTTAGTAAGCGGATATTAGACTTATGAGAAAATAATTTTCAGTAATACTTACCATTAACAACTGCCTCGGTGACGCAGTTGTATTGCGTACGCGGTACTGCTATGATGAGGCCTCAGCTTCGATCCCCGGGTCGGGTAACGTAGTATTGGGTTTTTTATCACGAAAAGCTCAGTATCAGTAACCCGGAGTCTGGACTTGTGCCCGGTATGTCGATAGGCTCGCCCCCTATCACATCATGGGACGGAAATACGCTCGGCGAAATGTTGGTGTACCTGTTACACCGCTGCCTATCTCTTCGGGGATTATAACAATAACAATAAGTAACAAACGTGCTAAATCTCTAAGCTACAGCAATACTTTTTCGAGAAAAGGCGTATCTGGCATGAAGACACCAGATGAATTAAAGGTTTCGTGGACTTTTAAACATGGAATCATGAAAAAAACAAAAAGCAGACGACAAATAATGTCAAGATAAAACTTTTTAGAGCAGTGTTTTTTAACTGATAGCTCTTGCCGAGTTTAATTTAATGCGTAACAGAATAAGTAAGGGTCTGCTTTCTTTAACTGACTCAGTGTCCTTTGAGCCCCTCTTTTGATAATTTAAGTAATTTCATGAATAACTGTGTCATCTTTAAGGACAGAGTTATTTTGCTATTATATGGAGCGATGGAGCTCTTGAAACAAAATAAAACTAAAATATAATTCTTTGGTTTCACGTTTATTTTCTAATAACTTTTTGTAATAACTTGAATCAAGAGCGCCTCATCCAAAGTCAGTGAGAAACTGAAATTTTGCTGGTGGGAGGATACTAATTGTATCCGACCGGATAGCGACCACCGTATACTGGTGCTAAAACCTGCTATAGTTGCCCACCTTGTGTGGGTCGCGTTCCAGGGTCAGCCAGTGTATATCCGGTTCTCCCCAGGAGGCTTGCCCCCTGGTCCTAACCCTTATCCCATCCCTTTTTTCCTTCCCCTCCTCCTTGGCCCTTTGGCAGGCCGGCATGATCTTGCCGACCTACGATGGACACATTGTTTATCGTTGGTCGACACTATTCTTGAATTGCGCTACACTTACCATCAGGTGTAGCGTAGTCACTTTGCCAAGCCAGGATAAAAAAAAAACTTAACAACGCTTACACATTTTTGGTTGGCAGCAGAAATAGACAATACCGTGGTACCTGCCCAGACAGCCTCTCGCATATGAGGGAGTTATGGATCCACCACCTGGTCAAATAAATTTAAAATATTTTTCGCTAATTTTTATACGTTACAATTTACGACCTGTTTCTCAAGGTGAGGCTATGCGTGACGGTCGATAATACAAGCGCCGCGCCGTATAGCTCAGCTTTAAGTATCACTTATCAGAAGTGACGATAAATCTATAAAGATAAAAAAGCGTGCGCGAAACGCTTGCGTATTCTCCATAAAAAAATCACTAACGTGAACGCTACACTCGTAAAATATAAAAAATATTGAAAAATCATCAAAATTGGCTCAAGTTTAATGCAACGAGGAAACTTGGAACCCTTTTCATTAGAATCATCTTGGCATATGATGATATTTTTTTAATACAGGAAGACAAACTAACAAGCCAATTGGTCAGTGGATGGTAAATGGTTTTCACCGCCCATCAACAACCACAATACCAGAAGAATCGTGGATGCGTTACCAAACTTAAAGGAAAGATATAGGGGATGGGGGTTTTGGGCATTAAACCATGTCTTGCGATAGAACTACAGTGTAGACAGTTTTGTCTACAGCATGAATGGATTCGGCTCGGCTGAAATGCTACCACTGTCTGACAAAAAACTATCATGAATTAGCAGCTTGCTGTTGAGTGTATATGAGATATCCGGAGACTCTATCCTCTCCTTCCCAGTTCCTTAATTATCCCTCTACTTCAAGGTCAGCAATGGATATGATTCTTTCGGTATTGTGAGTGTCTATGGGTGATGAAGATCATTTACCATCAGGTGACTTAGTTCATAAATTGTCGATCCGTTATATAAAATAACACGAATTTGCATAAAGCCATTTATAGCCGATTCTCCAACATTTTTACCTCCGAGAGTTATCGTAAGTAACATCTCGACGTGAAGTCGGGGGCATGTTTTATCTCTTCCACTACATGAGTCGCTCCGAGGGTTGTTTCTTCCGATTGATACGTATTATGTCACATCTACTGGAGCGTACGGGTACCTCAGGGGAAATTGTGACGCTATTCAAACGTCAGTGCAATTATTTCATGTATACGAATTGTTTCGGTGCTCTTAGATTCAGTTTAGAATATACTTCTCTCACGTCACTTCATTGTATGACAGGTCCCTAGTACACGAGAGGTTATATATAGATAGAATATTCTTTATTGCACAACAAATAAGCCGTAGTCGTAGCCGTCTAGCAATGATGCCCACTCGTACTTCTAATAGAGCCAAAAATAATTAAGGCTCTACTAGAGCGAGATAACGCAGAATTGCTTTGTTGCAACAATGTTATTTAGGCTGAGTAAAATTACATATCACGGTGTATTCGTCAACATCAAACATTTTAACAGTCTGTATGACGTTCACACTGTACCTTTAAGTAATAATGATTCAAATTTAAAATTTCTTTGCAATGTCTCTTTACTGTATAATAAAACAATTTTCGCTATAACCCACATTTTTCCGACGATACGATGCAAAACTCAACTCTTTCTTATTACCTGGGTATTTTAATCCGACCCTCGGAACCGCGCGTATATTTATCACAGTGGTATTAAATAAGGGTAATAATGGAATAACAAATGCGCTGCCGCCAGCCGACACGACAATACCCCGTTTATATCTCTGAGAAAACTCTACGATTTACCTTTAGAAATGTTTCTTGAAAAATTACCCAAGAATATGCATTTATTTACCTCTGTCTCTTTCACTCCGTTTCGTTTTGACATGTGCGTATTCAATTTCGAGGAAAAACATGTTTTACGTACGAGTATAAAGACTCATTGTCATGTGTCACTCTTTGTCTATTTCTGCCGCCAAGCAACAGTGTGTAAGCACTGATGTGTTTCGGTTTGAAAGACATGGAAGCCAGTGAAAATACTGGGCAGTAAGATTAAGATGCTAAGTCTCATAAGGCTTAACATCTTATGTCTCGGGGTGACGAGCGCAGTTTAGTGCCATGCAGTGTTTTGTAATTCAAAGTTCTGTGTGCTATAACAAAAAAAATAGTAATTAGTTATGCACCCTGCACCAGTTCATAACATAATACCAATTTGCTTGACAATCAAATGAACTTTTACAATTTACTAAAGTAAGGGATCTATGTAACTCTATCCATTGAAAACATGATAATTTTTCGCTGACCAATGAATTTTGCAGGTGTTCATGTTTAGATTATAGTTCTTGGAACTGATTGAAAACATGTTGACTATAAATGTGCCTTGTTATGATCAAAACTCCTAGAACTGAATACGCCTTGTAAATAAGTTAAGAGTATAAATAAGGATTATTGTTAATTTTAATTCAGTCCCAAATAAATCTTCATCGTGAAGAGTTGGACTCTACATTTTTGATTTAAAAACCTCTTGGCGCTCCCGCGTAACTTTTATCTAATTAAACAATCATAACATGTTTTTGGGTAGTAAAATGACGTTGAAAAACCCGATTACAGTTAGAGCATAAAAGTATTTATTTAAGTGTATTAATTTCTAAAATTTAATCCCCTCACTGTGTCTGACATATTATACGTAGTATTTTTTAGGATTCGATATTAGCACAGATAATTGTTCTTTCCGATTCAGTAATCCTATCTTCAGAATAGACCATCAGCCTTGATGGTTTTTACACTGGATCGGTTGCAAGTGATTTCCACCGCGTTCTGGTAGATTTTTCAGATTGGCAATTATTAATTACAGGTCTACTATCTTTTATACCTTTATGCATTCTGTTTTTAAATACTATGTGCAATAAATAAATAAATAGAGTTCACTTATTACATTTTGAAACAATATATTTTATGAAAAGTAAGAACATTTGAAAAGATGAAAATATAAACACAAAGAAACAACGCATACCTGAATCAATCTTACATACCGAAAAACCTTACATGAAATATATACGTAAGTATTATTTCAAAGTTAATCCAAGATTTAGATGTGTTAATATTGCATAAGTTATACGACCGTTTACTCAAGAATTTCGTCCCATTTTCTTATATAGGTAGACGAAAATGTTCATTTGGGAACGGTCGAGCATGAGCGCGTTGTCTGGAACGATATCTCGAAACTTCACCGAAAGCCCTTCTAGATTTATGGGAATATTATGTCTTAGTAAGTATACGTTTAATTACACGAAATTGTTGTTTAGTATCATAACAACTAACGCTAACTAACTATTGTACAATTGTATTTGTAATTTATTAATTATCCCATTTATATGGCTGGCCTATCGCCATATCGGACACATATTCCGTTCCCGGACATTTCATATGTCTTTTCGAATCAAAAACTAAAGCGCAAACTGTGATGGCCCGACCTGAGAACTGAACTAAAGACCTCGCGGTTATTAGCCGTGGTACGCTGCCACTAGACATATGAGACATGATAAAATAAAAAAATTAAAAAAAATACATAAGTCTTTAGCTGACTTGCTATCAGCGCATACAAACCAAAATGGTTTTATTAAAAACTAACAACACAATGCTGCTTCTTAATAACCTACAATTAGTCACCCGCTGTCAAAAACGCAAACTAGTCGTAAATAAACAGCATAAAATTATGGCCCGCGGACTCACTCAAAGAAATGAAATTCATTTTATTGCGGCGACGGCTTCCATTCAAATACAATTCGGCTAATGTAATTGCTAGGTTATTACATTTCAACACCAGCATCTTTACGAATACTTTATTTTAAATCCAAAAACACAGCACATTATAGAGATAAGTGAGCAACTCTGCATTAGATAAATTATTAATGGATATAAGGTTAGGTATTCGCAGGTATACTTCGCTGGTAGGAGGGTACCGGATCATTTTTGTACCGGACTGCACCACCCTACTTATGGTGAAAAACCCGCCATAGAGGCTCGTTCAGGCGAGTTTTTTTTTATTTGATTGAATTACGAGACGAGCAAGACGCTCGCCTGGTGGTAAGCGCCACGCTTGCCCATTTGAATTTGAATTTGAACAAAGCACTACATGGCACTGAACTGCGCTCGTCACCCCGAGACGTAAGATGCTAAGTCTCATAATGCCCAGTAATTTCACTGGCTTCAATGTCCTTCAAACCGAAACACAACAGTGCTTACACACTATTGCTTGGCGGCAGAAATAGGCAAAGCGGTGATACCAACCCAGACGGCACTCTAGCATACGAGGGATCTACCACCTTCTAAAAATTGCGTTCTATAAGTCTGTTACAAGTTATAAATAAGTTCATAGTTATTGAATTCGTATAAATTTACCATTAACGAAATATCGAATTAGTAGGTACTTCATACTACGAAAAAAGAAAAAAAAAAGCAACTTTAATCATCATAGTTCCCACTAGTGGCTACTATTACTTGATGTGTGGAGAGTAAACAAAAAATGTCATCGTTATAAATAAATAATAATAACAGCTCTTTTTTATTAGTGGTTAAAAACCGGTGAATTAAGTGCTATATTTATTGATATTGACAGAACCACTATAAACGTTATGATTTCTTACGTTTACGCGAATGTTACTCATTTTTTAAGATAAAGATTGTTGATGTGTTATCGTAATATAATACTACTAGCTTTTGCTCGCGGCTCCGCCCGCGTGATCTTCTTTTTCCGGGATAAAAGTACCCTATGTCTTATTCTGATGTATAAGCTATATTATTGTGAAGTTTCATTAAAATCCATTCAGTAGTTTTTACGTGAAAGAGTAACAAACATCCATCCATACTTACAAACTTTCGCATTTATAATATTACGTAGGATAGAAAATCTTACAATAAGCCAAAGTTACAATAGTTTGATTAAACTCTTAATAAAGTAACTATCGTAGTTAATTTAGAAGCCGGAAAGCGAAGCACCTATGTGTTTAGCAATGTACACGGATTAAACTTCCACCGATACATACACCTTAGAACGGGCCAAGTTAACAAGTTAGTTCTAGTGGATGCAGTTTAGTTTGCACGATCGTCGATAGGATATTGTGTTCCATATATCCTAGAATAATTACCACTAATAATAATTAGTGTTCGCTTTACTTACTGCATGGCGCTATTGTAATAAGTCAATAGTGATGAAAGTCTATTCCATAAAAATACCTAAAACTATTTCATTACAAGAACAAATTATCCGAAAAGTGATTTTATTAAATTATTACGTGAACATTGCCGTTGGAAAGAATATATCATTTGAAATAGTGAGAAATACTGAGCCCATGTACACAACGTCTGCAACACACTAGATATGTGTGATATACATTATAAATAAATGTATGTACAATTCACCGGAGTGGTACGTCACTATCGAGCCGTCATCGGTGCGGGGCGGACGACTCCGGTGTATTGGACTTACTTACTGAAATCTAGTGTTTTACTAAGCCTTAACGTAGGTTAAATCAAGGCTTTACATCAGGACATCACATTGGCGACGAGTAAAAGCGCAGTAAGTAAAATCACTCAAATCATGTACCTATATGCTTACAAAAATTGGTCAGCAATAAAATTCAATTTAATACAAAAAGAGGATGTGGTGTACCCTTACTAAACCCACTAAATGAAGTGTAATTAAGTAAGCAATTTAAACAATATAATCTTGTTTAAGTACCCACTACCTACAATGATGCTGTTGTGTATTGTGTGACTTATTTTCACCTTAACAACAGCAAATAGGTATCCTCATGTACTAAATACATTTAATATAATGCATTAACATAAGTGTACATTCTAATAAAAACAAAATTGTTGACCAAATATGTTTGCAAATAAAAGTGCCTATCGAATAAGAATATTCGATCAAACAGTCAAGTGTCCCAACGATAATATCGTTAATTACTCGTTTAGTAAAGTAATACTTCAATAATTTTGAAGTAATGCAAAATGTGTCACTAAACTGGGTAAGGTGTGGAAATAGTGCCATAAAACAAATCATTAAGGCCAATTAGTATCAAATAAGTTAAACCAAATGTTCTTTTACTGTCTCTGTCTATCGTTATAAAATAAAGTTAAGGCACTTACGACGGTGCGATTATACCAAGTTACCGTCCTGCGTAATCAGTAAATTGGTATATACCAACGGATTGTTAGTTTAGACTAGTACTGGTCACATAGTTGCGACTTTGTTTATGTTATAGGCTTACTGTAACGCAGGTCTGAGAAACACGTTCACAGTACAAAGCTCTTTTCATATTCTGCGATGTGTTGTGGTTGTAACCATCCTAAATCGGATTTTAATAATTCAAGCGTAATTAGGACATAATGAACATATATTTTCAATATCATTAGATTTTATGTTAAAGATAGATTCAAAATCATACATAAGAGTAGCTCCATAAATTTAACCATTCATATTATTTATTTCATTAGTTCATTCTGCCTTTGCAGATCGTCCAACATGTCCCAACAATACGCACAAGTACCGACTATAGAACCGTTTGATTGCGACGGAGATCCAACGTCTATAGGGTCCCGTTGGAAAAAATGGAAACGCGCTTTAGAAATATATTTCGTAGCGTCAGATACCACTGATCATAAAAAAAAGCGTGCAATGCTACTACATTCCGGAGGCATAGCACTACAAGAGATACATTTCAATATACCCGGAGCTCACGTGACTGACCCTGATGCGACAGACGTGTACGATACTGCGATTAAGAAGTTGGACGAGTATTTCTCCCCTAAACAAAGTTATTTATTTGAACGACATATCTTCCGCCTTATGAAACAGGAACCAGAGGAGAAATTTGATAAATTCTTAATTCGCTTGAGACAACAAAGTTCGAAATGCAATTTCGCAAGGGAAGATGAAAATCTCATTGACCAAATAACAGAAAAGTGTAGCTCGACTAAATTAAGGAAAAATATTTTGACATTCGGGGACACGGCTACAATCGAAAAAATCATAGCCGAAGCAAACTCACTAGAAACGGTAGAACGGCAATTAAACGAATTTAACGATAGACAGAGCAAAAATTCAAGTACCAGCCTTAATGTTAATAAAATTGACACAAAAACACCACAACCACAATATAAAAAAGAGGTTAATCCCTGTTGCCGTTGTGGCAGTAAAAACCACAAAAGCGACAACAATTCCTGCCCTGCAATAAATGCTACTTGCATCAAATGTGGTTTCAAAGGACACTACCAAAAACACTGTAGAACAAGGGCCAACAAAAGGAAAAGTTCCAACCTCTCGTCAAATGACAATAAACCAAAAAAGGCCAAAATAGAAACTTCAAAGCCTACATCTGTAGACTATATTTTCCACATCGATGACGATGCAACAATAAATTGCCAGGTAGGTGGAACTAACATTGAAATGCTTATTGATTCCGGTAGTAGATCTAATATCATAAATGATAAAACCTGGGAGTACATGAAACGATCTAAAGGTATAGTTTCTAACCAGCAAAAGTCTCCGGACAAAACCTTCCTGGCATATGGTGCCAAGGAGCCCTTAAAAGTATTAGGTTCATTTGATGCACAAATAAAAATCGGCCTCAAATCATTAACAACAAAATTCTATGTCATAGAAAATGGTTCAAGGAACCTTTTAGGTAAAGATACTGCCATTTCCCTCAATGTCTTAAAACTAGGGTTCGACTTAAATTCGATTGAACAGGAACCATTTCCCAAACTTAAGGACGTTCAACTAGAAATCACAATTGACAAAACGGTCCCCCCAGTTTGCCAACCTTACAGGCGAGTCCCAATCCCTGTGGAATCAAAGATAAATAATAAAATAGACGAACTGGTAAAAATGGATATAATAGAACCTGTAAATAAGCCAACTTCCTGGGTTTCTCCGATGGTGCCGGTTCTAAAGCCTGACGATGATATTCGTATTTGTTTGGATATGCGCGCTGCTAACAAAGCTATCATGAGGGAAAATCACCCCTTGCCAACAATGGAACAACTCATCCCTAAATTTGGTAAAGCTAAGATTTTCTCAAAATTAGACATTAAAAATGCTTTTTATCACGTGGAACTAACAAAATCAAGTAGAAGTATCACCACTTTCATAACTGGCAAAGGGCTTTATCGGTATAAGAGATTGATGTTTGGAATATCATGTGCGCCTGAACATTTCCAAAAAATTATGGAAAAGATGTTGTTGCCATGCGAGTAGTAGTAGTCAATTTCATAGATGATATAGTCGTTTTTGGGAGTGATGAGATACAACACAATGCCAGGCTCCAACAAGTATTGAGAGTGCTTAAAGACAATAATGTTCTATTGAACAAAAACAAATGCGTTTTCAATGCAAAATCTATTCAGTTTCTAGGCCATGAACTATCATCTTCGGGAATTAAACCACTTGATAAATATATTAAGGCAATAGAAACATTTAGACCACCGGAAACCATCGAAGAAATCCAAAGCTTTCTGGGATTAATAAATTTTGTAGGAAAATGGATCCCTAACTTGTCAACCCTAACCGAACCAATTCGGGAATTACTGCGGCAAAAAGTTCCAAAAAATTCCAATATAACGGCATTATGGGAAAACAAACAAACATTGGCTTTTAACGAATTAAAGAATTGCCTTTCAAAGATTCCTACTCTTGGCTACTACGATCCTAAAGATCGCACCCAAGTAATTGCCGATGCAAGTCCGGTAGGTTTAGGGGCTGTGCTAATTCAATACGATAACAAAGGCCCCCGCATCATTGCCTTTGGAAACGAAAGTTTGACAGATGTTGAAAAACGTTATTGCCAAACTGAAAAAGAGGCCTTAGCTTTAGTTTGGGCAATTGAGCACTTCCATATGTACCTATATGGTAAAAAATTTGAACTTATCACGGACCATAAACCTCTCGAGATCACTGGTTACATGATGGCGTCTTATTAAGAGGAAACAAAATAGTAATTCCCATCAAGCTGCGGAAACAAGTATTGGCAGCAGCAGCTCACGAAGGTCACCCAGGCATTGTCAACATGAAAGCTAGGCTACGAACTAAAGTATGGTGGCCTAAAATGGATAAAGACGCAGAAAATACTAAAAACCTGCAGAGGGTGTACCCTAGTTTCAGCTCCAAATCCACCAGTACCTATGAAACGGCGTGATCTTCCTTCAAAAGCATGGGTAGACACAGCTATTGACTTTTTAGGACCACTGCCTAGTGGGGATTACCTATTCGTAATAATCGACTATTACAGTCGGTACAAAGAAATTGAAATCTTAAAATCGATAACGACACAAGACACAATAAAAGTATTGAAAAAAATCTTCTCGCGGACTGGGAATCCTGCCAGCATAACAGCCGACAATGGTAGACAATTCTGTAGTCAGGAATTCAAAACGTTCTGTACAGAACAAGGAATTACACTTTTCAATACCATCCCTTATTGGCCTCAGCAGAACGGCGAAGTCGAGAGGCAAAATAGGGACATCCTTAAACGACTGAGAATCAGTCAATGCGAAAAATCAGACTGGAAAGACGATTTACTAAAATACTTAATTATGTATAACAGTACACCTCATTCCTCCACAGGAAAATCCCCGTCCGAATTGTTCTATGGAAGACAATTTAGAGACAAATTACCTTTTTTAGCCGACCTCGAAAATAAATATGATGATTCAGAAATCCGAGATCGAGATAAAGAGAAGAAAGAAAAAAAACAAATTATGCGAAGACAGAAAAAGAAAAGCTGTAGAAAGGGAATTAGACATTGGTGAGAAAGTATATGTGAAGAACTTGATAAAAGAAAATAAACTAGTTTCAGAATTTAATCCAACACCTCATGTAGTAATTGGTTCTGAAGGAAGCGACGTAAATATAAGAAATGAAGAAACTGGCCAAGAGTACAGAAGGAACATAGTACACCTAAAGAAAGTAGAAGGTCAATGGAAAGTTATTGATGAAAGCGACAAAGAAACATCTGACAAAGAAACATCTAATTAACAAGTTTGTTTTGATTCTACTAAAAAAAATATTTTGTAACTAGATTCTAAAATTATAAAAAGGAAGAGATGTGATATACATTATAAATAAATGTATGTACAATTCACCGGAGTGGTACGTCACTATCGAGCCGTCATCGGTGCGGGGCGGACGACTCCGGTGTATTGGACTTACTTACTGAAATCTAGTGTTTTACTAAGCCTTAACGTAGGTTAAATCAAGGCTTTACATCAGGACATCACAATATGTAGCTGATTTTATATGATAATATAAGAATTAAAACACAATTTATGTTTGCAACGTGAAATAGTCTGACGCTTAACGCGATTGGTTCAAGACCCGAACAAATATTTGTGGATCACACCACCATTTGTCTCGGTGCAGAATCGAGCCCACGGACTCTCGCTTGGCAGCCGGCTACTCGCCCACTGCGCCACGGAGGCTGTCAGTCAATATTCTACTCCCAAAAAGGCAGATGGTAATGTAACGAGTAGTATTACGCCAGCTAAGAACTAAACTAATAGATAATCAGATTTTTGACACTGTAGTACTCCTGTCCTTCGTGGGGAAGTTACAGTCTTAAATATTATTGAAGTTGGTATTACGTTATTTTAATAATCCAATGCAAAAATATATGAAACCGATTAAATTATCGATATTAAAAATGTAGATTGAGGGGCAATCGATTAAGCCAAACGAAAAGGGCTACCATTTTGAACTTCCCAAATACTATAATTACTATTCATTACTTCAATACCAACTTAATTTTTTAAGCCATATCAAATTGACTCGTTAATATTAACTATATCTTCATTTTTGTTGCTTATAAAAGAGATTTTTTTCTAAAATAAAAACTTATTCATTGACACAACGTCTACATGAATCGATTCCATTATTCCCTCTCCAAATCAGTTAAAAGCTAATTTCGCAGAGACAGCCCGAATTACGTCATAAAAAGATTTTACGGTCTACTCGCCACCTCCAATTTGGTTTAATTCATATGGGACAGGTAAATTATACTTTTGCGGGCACGAATAATATTAGACTAGGAAATGAGAGCTCGTAATACGTTTCCTGGGTTGACACCGTGTACGACATCTTTGAAACAGTAATAAATATTTTACGACAGGAGAGCTTTGTGCAACAAAAAACAAGGTGCTGGTTTTGCTGGTGGGAGGATACTTGTATCCGACCGGATAGCGACCACCGTACACTGGTGCTAAAACCTGCCATAGTGGCCCACCTTGTGTGGGTCGCGTTCCAGGGTCAGCCAGTGTATATCCGGCTCTCCCCAGGGGGCTTGCCCCCTGATCCCAACCCTTTTCCCATCCCTGTTTCCTTCCCCTCCCCCTTGGTCCTTTGGCAGGCCGGCATAATTTTGCCGACCTACGATGGACACATTGTTTATCGTTGGTCGACACTATTCTTGGATCGCGCTACACTTACCATCAGGCGTAGCGTAGTCACTTTGCCGAGCCAGGATAAAAAAAAAAAAAGAAGGTAACGTAGATACATAATGTGGTTTTATCTTGTGACGTCAACCGTCATTCTACATACATAGATACTAATAGTGAAGTGATAGGCATACATAGTCTCTATACGAAAACATAGCTAGATTTGAAAATCAGTCGAAATGTCTATAGAGACTATCCCGCCCACACACCCGCCACTGTAACTCCCGTGCACCAGGATCAACAGTGGCACACATTTTTGTTGACACCGCGCAGTGGAGCCCGGCGAGTCTCTGGGAATGCCTAAATGTCTTTGTCCCGCAACGAAATTAATCAGAGAGAAGGTTAAGGAATACTAGCTCATTCACATCTATAATCCCCGAAGGGCTAGATGTAACCAGTACACTTACATTTGGCCAAGCCTATCGCCATACCGGGCACAATTCCGGACTCCGGGCTGATGAACACAATATTTTTACCCGATCCGGGATCGATCCCGAGACCCGAGCAGTCGTACTACATACGCAATATAATATCTAACCGACGCGACGCGACGTAGATATATGCAAGTACCGCGTCCAAGGCTTACTCGTATCCAGACAACAGACAAATATCTGCATCGCATCAAATATACAAGTATTTACCCGGATATGAAAATCGAACCTGAGTTTTCTACGTTATTGTCTGCTCTCGCGCTTTTGTGCTGCGAAAACCTTTGGCATGTATATCTTTTTTTTATAACAGAGGTCGGCCAACAAGCAAGTGGGTTACCTGATGGTAAGTGATCTCCACTGCCAATGAACATCCCTAAGACCTGAGGAATCATAAATGCGTTGCCGACCTTAAATGAAATCCGCCTATCCTGTCGCAGGCCCCTCGATTTGTTTCTTCCCAGAATGTGTGTGGAGTGGGAATGCAGGCCGGCATGATTCTGGTAACCACCGATAAACTCATTGTTTGTCGGTGGTCACTCGTTTTTTGGACTATGCTTACCATGAGGTATAGTGCAGTCACTTTGCCGTGCTCGGGTAAAAAAAACGTTTGAAAGTGAATAAGAAAGTGCATGAAAATTGCATCATTTATATGGTAAAATCCAAATCCATTCGAATTCATTTTTATAAGCACACAGCAATGCAATATATGTATACAACAAAGAAAATTTCAATAATAATTTAAGTCCTAGCAAAGCTTTTATTCGATAGTGATAAAGTTTTCAATTTCCGAAATACCTGTGAGAATCAAATAGCAACACTCAACATCAATACCTGACTATTTCCATCAGGCGTCGTAAAATACAATACTGTCACTCGTCACGTAGACTGAACATGTAAGTTCCATTTAACACCTCGACTCGCACTATACTAAAATAGCAGTTTCAAAATTGTCTCATTAACAGAATTAGAGACATGACCGCATAATTAAAAGAGAACTGGAACTCACGAGTGGGTCAACGGGGACTTCTGATTGATGTGAATAATTTACGAAACAATTACTGAACTCTCTGTACTGGAGGAAATGGGGATATCTTTTTTTTTATAGCATAGGCCGGCCAATGCGCAAGTGAGTCACCTGATAGTAAGTGATCTCCACCGCCCATGTACGCCCAACACCAAAAGAATGATGGCAAATGCCGACCTTAAAGGAAAGGGGTAATTGGGGATTGGGAAGGGGAGTGGATTTGGGCTTCCGGATATCTCACTCACCGTACGAAACGCAGCAGCAAGCTACTACTTTACGTCGGTTTTCTGTGAGACAGTGGTAACGACTCGGTCGAGCCAGCCCATTCATGCTGTAGACAAAACTGTCTACAGCGTGGCTCTGCCACTCAAACATACGTATCGCAGCGGCAGCAATTTAAATGTTTATTTCAACAATTTGTTTAGAATGCTGTACAAGTACGTCACGTTTTTTGTATTCGATTCAAGAATTATTTTGGTTAAGGCTTCAATTGAATGGAAATGTCAATTCATTAAAAAAATTGCGTCAGAGAAAACCTGCAGTAGTTATAACAGTTTTTACATAAGTTGAGCGCACTTATATAAACTTTATTCTGCTTAAACACACAGTTTAGTAATGAACCTCAAGAAGAATTATTGTCTTATAGCCCAACAACAATTTTCGATTCAGTCTTAGTTACATCTTTAAATGTGAAGTCAACGATGGTTTACCTATACAAAAAACTTGACTATCTAATACATATAACTACAAATGCAACTAATAATAACCAAACTTTACATAAATAACTAATAAATAGTACAAATGAAGAAATAAAGAAAAGCACGCAGTAGATACTAAATGTGAAGTCAGCGAGAATTAGCCATCGGCCCAACCTGAATACCGTTTGTTTCGCTAGAGTCGAGCTAAAAGCGATGACGAGCGAATTATTGTCTCCGAATAGGAAATTACATCCCTAATCAGATATTACCGAGCATATTATGTTGATAACTGGTGTTACGTCACGTTGCGGTTTCTATTTGTACGCTATACGCTAAGCGAAATGTTTTTATTTTGTTTGAAAACATGTCCTAATTATAGAATATACCTTAAAAAAAGGACACTACTAAATTAAGATAACGATAATAAGGATGCATAACTTATTTTTCGTGTTGTTTTGAAAATGAGAGACTAACAAAATCATGTAATGCTAAATAGTATTTAGCCATTTAAATAGAATAGAAATGGAACGTAAAATATTAGTGTGTAAGCACTGTCGTGTTTCGGTTTGAAGGGCATTGAAGCCAGTGAAATTACTGGGCATTATGAGACTTAACACCTTATGTCTCGGGGTGACGAGCGCAGTTCAGTACCATGTAGTGCTCTGTAATTCCAAGTTCTGTGTGGTGTTGTTTCTGTTTATGTGCAGGCGTGGCGCTTACCATCAGGCGAGCGCCTTGCTCGTTTCGTCATTTAATCAAATAAAAAAAATCTAGTCAAAGTTTTATAGATCTAATCTCTCTAAGCAAAATGCCGGATGGTGAATGATCTCCACCGTTCTTAAACATCCACAATATCCGAAGAGTTTTGGCTTGCGCTGCTGACTTTATAGAAAAGGAATAATTAAGGGATTGGGAATGTGATAAGATTTGGGCCTCCAGATATCTCACTCACCGTACGAAACACAACAGCAACCTACTACTTTAGGTCGGTTCTCTGTGAGACAGTAGTAACAACCCGGTCGAGCTGGCCCATTCATGATATAAATAAATCTGTCTACAGCGTAGCTCTACCATATAAAAAATGTTTTATTCAGTCAGCAGAAAAACAATGAAGCGGTTTAAATTAACATCAAAACGATTAATTCAGACTTCAATCTGCATTGGTTAAATCGATAATTGGCCCGTAAAATGGGATGTGTACGTTAATTCAGTTAAGTACAAAATCACTGAGTGTAAATTGATAATGTGAATATTATTAACTTACCTTTGATGTTAAGGTAGCGAAACGACATTTAACTTGTCAAGGAATAAGTAACACGTGAATCAATCTGAAGAATTCATTAATTATTGAAAGACATATATTTGAGTGGTAGAGCCACGCTGTAGACAGTTTTGTCTACAGCATGAATGGGCTGGCTCGACCGGGTCGTTACCACTGTCTCACAGAAAACCGACGTAAAGTAGCGGCTTACTGCTGCGTTTCGTACGGTGAGTGAGATATCCGGAAGCCCAAATCCTCTCCCCTTCCCAATCCCTAATTATCCCTTTCCTTTAAGGTCGACAACGCGCCCATCAGTCTTCTGGTGGTGGGCGTACATGGGCTGTGGAGATCACTTACCATCGGGTGACCCACTTGCTCGTTTGCCGGCCTATGCCTATAAAAAAAAAGACAATTTAAAAGTGCTTAAACAAGAAATATAATTTTCCGTATATGATTTTTTAAGTTTAAGCTTCTTTAGCACTTTTTGGTAGAAGAAAATGGCCAAAACGAAGCTTACCTATTATATCTGAAAGTATATGGAAATAGAGGGCGCGAGTCTTATATCCATTTCACAATACAATATTTCTACAAATCGCGAAAGTGTACTTGTTGGTTAATATATTGGAATTAGGTTTGCATTCCCTCATTGAGATAGCTATAAAGCCACCATTGAAGCCACCTCAATACAAATGTAATCAACGTCTTGTACTTCTTTTTACTTAAGAAAACACTTTTTCTGTCATTGTATATTTCGTCCCCTTTTCATCTTCGTTACTGTTTTATGTCTCTTAACAATACCGTGATATTTCTTTGTACTGTGGTTTTACTGACTGTGTGGTCGGTACAGACTACATACAAGCCACATTGCTCAGAGTGCACGAATAACGTCAGTTTCTTCATATATTTATGGAGATGCTTTAAAAAGTGAGTGCGCTAAATTATTAAAATAAATTAATAAGCTAAGCGAGTGAAACAATCTTCACTGAAAGCACGACGCGAAACACAAATTCTTACATAAATATTTTATAAAATATACATTTAACATTAAACGCCATGAGCTCTAATTAAGTAGTTATGTTTTCAAAGGAAGCACTTGCTTTGAGCCCTGAGCCTCCGTAGGGTCTTAATTAATGTTAATCTTAAGATAATAAGCCGCGTGTTTTCACTAATTGGTGTAAATTTAAAGAGTTTAAAATCTCTTTGAGGTATATTTATTTGATAATGTTGGCTCATCGTCTCAACCTTCTTCAAAAATATGCTTATATAAAAATAGAATTTCAACTGAAATTAGAACTAAGATGCGATTCTGAATACAACCAGCCTTGTTAAATGTATGAACAATTAAATGAACTATGCTTACATACATAGAGTGTTGCACAAAAGAGGTATCAATAATAACAATAGTTAAAGAGATCGGGATTAGTAACGCATCGATAGGAATTAAATACACATATATCTTGTAGTCTAAGAATAATTAATATTTGATTTATATTGAAACAATCATTTTGACCTTTGGATCAGCAGATATATGTTATTGATCTATGCATCTATGTTTCATGCATATATGGTCAATTGCTACTTAACTATACAGTGTCATTTTTACACCCTATACTTAAATGAAACCATGTGTAGTGTTCGTTAATACAAGTACTTTGAGCTAAGACACTTTCTTATTAAAAGCAAAATAAAAAAATAATATTTCCTAACAAATGAAATGCCGTTAACATTAGATTAATTTTAAACAGTCTGTATACGCGCGCACACACATATAAAAATCAACATACACACCCGTCATCGAATGAATGAGACACACACACATACATTACCATTAAGCCTGGAACACATAGCTTAGGCCAACCGAGTGTAGGTAAATTAATACAAGGCAAGCGCTAGTGCCTAGACGTTCGGCAAGTTTATCGAAAACCAATCGAGTAGCCGGCTGTGAAGCGAGAGGCCGCGGGTTCGATCCCTGCACCGAGACAAATGTTTATGTGAACCACAAATATTTGTTTCCCGAAACAAACCAAGACCCCGGGCTGGGTGTTGTGAGACCAAAAGTCTCTCGTAGTTGCTGATACCCACGATACTATCCTGATACCCAAAAATACTATCTATACGTTGGTGTTAGTCATCACTTGGCAACATGTATTGCGGGCTTTATACCGTCGAGGTCAATGTGCCCGCTTTATAAAAATGCCAAGCGTACAGAAGGCAAACGGCTCAAAATAGTAATTTAGGAATTGAAATAAATATTAGATTACCCTACGAAATGTAATAAAATCCTAAGTAAAATCGAATCTTGTAACTTTTATAATGATTATTTGTTTTTAGTCAAATTTGTGTTACCTATTTATAGATATGTGCATTTCCCAAACACATTTTTTTTACGTTTTGTCATTATCAATGAACTAAGTAATACTGTCGCAACTTTTTCAGTGAATTTGTCGAGAGCGTCTTTGTGAGTCTGAGACGTATTTTCATATGTATGAAGTTGCCCTTCTTAAGCGTTTGTGTTTTATAATAACATCGTCAGCTGTGACATTTTATTCAATAGAGTTAAGTGCAAAAACCGTACAGCGTGATTTAAAAGGCTCAAAACTTAAATCACGTTTTTTGGCAAAACTACTACAAGCTCAAGCCTCATGTTTGGTACAGGGTAAGCAGAGGCGATGACGAATATGTGGTTTCATTTAGTAACAGGGTGTCAAAATAACACTGTATAATCTCCACGTGACGATAAGTATGGGTAACATATTTATTAAAGTATCTAAAAACGTTTGCCGCAGTTGTATTGCGCACGCGGTACGACTGCTATGCTCAGGTCTCGGGTTCGGTCAGTCAGGTACAAAGTGACAAAGGGTTTTTCTAATATTATCAACAAAAAAAAATGTTCAGTATCAGCCTGGAGTCTGAAATTGTACCCGGTATGGCGATAGACTCAACCCCTATCACATTATGGTACGGAGACACGCTCGGCGAAAAGTGGGTGTACTGGTTATACCTCTGACTACCCCTTGAAGATTACAGGCGTCAGTGCGTATATGTACAAAACATTTACATAAGATAAACGATTAAACGCAAAATAAAATCAAATATAAACATTATTAACTTCTGAAGCAAATAAGAGTACTCGAGCATTTTACGCCCACGGCTTTTATCGAATATTTGAGTATTACAGCGAAAAGGTATAATTGTCCTTAAAATAACTCTACCAACTGATTTAAACTAATAGTTAATTTTCAATTACACAACAGCGACAGAATATACAAAACAACTAATTAACAAAATTATAACAAATATATTTCTGAACCTTAATTAAACATTGTAGAGGAATCAAAACAACGAAATGTTCATTTGTCACACCGTTGTATTAATTTCATGGCAACAATAGCGTCCTGTTGATGTGCCGATGTGATTTGCGAAAGCACTTCGTGATCGCGGGTGTATAAAACATTGGAGTTCGTTACGCGTCTGTGTGAAAGCTGCCGACATCACCCGTCAGAAACAAAGCATCGTGTGTGTAATGTACACTAAATGATCAGTATGTCTACTAGTTCCAAAAGCTTATAAACCACGGTTATACGTGTTTTTTTTTATCCGAGCACGGCAAAGTGTTATACACCTGATGGTAAGCGTAGTGCAGTCCAAAACTAGAGTCATGCCGGCCTGTATAAATGCTTCTTCCCTCTTCGGAGAGGAAAGAAGCAAATCGAGGGGCCTGCGACGGTCAATCGGTGTTTCGGCTTGAAGAAAATTGAAGCCAGCGAAATTACTGGCCATTATGAGACTAACATCTTATGTCTCGGGGTGACAAGCGCAGTTCAGTGCAATGCAGTGCTTTGAAATTAAAAGTTCTGTGAGGTGTTGCTTCTGTTGATGGGCAGGCGTGGCGCTTACCATCAGGCGAGCGCCTTGCTCGTCTCGTCAATTAATTAAATAAAAATAGTACGAACTGTTATCCGCGCAATTAGAATTGGGTTTTTAAAAAAATATAAATATTTATCACACTTAAATTAATTGAACAATTTTATTGGAATAGTAGAAATAGCTTAGAATAAAATCGTATTGTAAAAATGACTTGGAACTGCTTTGTAAAGCGGACACGGAGAGACTGCCATCATCAGAGATGCTAAAAATGCTGACACTGAATGTCTGCAGCATTTCTTGCATTAACCCCTAGAATACTGGGGTATAACAGAACGGTCAAGAAAATTCATAGCTTACAAAGTCATACCACACTGGTATCCCTACTCCGTGATATAGAAGAGCGGGGTTGATGTAGCGGAAACTGATAGAATGAGCTCGGGCGCTCGGTACTATTTGCACGGGAATAATACTGAAACGGCTCCCCTTGAGACAACGACAAAATGCGCAATTTGTTGAATCACTTGTCGTGACGATCACTGATATTGACTAAAACACGATACACGTTAGCTACGTCATGTTAAACGTGGTGTTACGTCATTACGTTAACCGTCACGTGCGGTTATATTGTTGTTGGTATT
Source organism: Amorpha juglandis (assembly GCA_949126905.1). Lineage (NCBI taxonomy): Eukaryota > Metazoa > Arthropoda > Insecta > Lepidoptera > Sphingidae > Amorpha > Amorpha juglandis. The sequence goes on along the minus strand of OX421379.1, from coordinate 8,338,517 downwards.
ATTTAATATTAAGAGCTAGTAGCTAGTGGAGGGTCCTGATATATTTTTGTACTCAAGTGGACAGCAGCCACAGTCCGTATAGAGGATGAAAAACCCGCCATAGTGGCTCGTTTATTTCAGTCGTATCGGGGTCAGCCAGTGTATATCCATAAATACTTTTACTTTTAATAAACTTTTTTTATTATTATTTGTTGGCTACCTCCGTGGCGCCCTCGTCCTTCTCTATTGCTCCCACCTTCCCTTATCAACGCAGTCAGCGCAACATACTTTTTATCAATTATCACAAAGATTTTCCTTAAAGTTTTTTGACCGGCCGCCTGCCTGATATAAACCCTTCTGGAGAGAAAACACCTAGACCCGAAACTAATATTTGTGGATCACACAAATTTGTCCCATTGCGGAAATCGAACCCGCGGCCTCTTGCATCACAGCCGGCTACTCGCACATTGCGCCATGTAAGCTGTCCCTTAGCACCCTATGGGTATGAAACCCTAAATATAAAAGACATTTTGTAAGTGAAGCAACTTCTAACTATATAACACATAATCGAAGCCCTCTGCAAACAAGGTTTGCTTTAAAATACATGACGTCATACACGAGTCTAGACTGAACAGCAATTGAGGATTCCTAGCAGACTATATAGATTATCTGCTATGACTGTTAAAATTGAGTACCATTTTATAACGGTTGAAAATGTACCCCGGCCAGACATGAATTTTATTACCAAAATATTTTTTTTGTCACAGCATTACAAAATTTGCAGCGGGCAATAAAAAGAACAAATATTTTTAAAATACATATAATTTTAATAGAATTCATTGAAGATTGAGATAATCTACAGTGCGCGTTATTTTATAAGTTTCTTCGTAGGTATGTATGATGCTGCTGACTAAACTTCTAACATCTTTGTATTGACTTGATCCACCAATTTTGTGAACCATTTGTTAGATTTTTACCACTTGTTAGAATTTGTGACAAATTGGCTATTAATGATGACAGTTTCGATTTTAATCATTTAGCTCTTAGCACGCAATATCGGAACAATATCATAGAATCTGTATGAATCAAAACATATCAAGTTACAGCATATATAGAATAAATCTATAATCTATAATGCAAGGGTTATAAAAATTGATTCGTTATAAATTTCAAATTATCTAAAGCGAATTAGCAAGCAATTATCATAACCTTATGGCTAGCCATTAAAATAAATAAGTGTCTAAAAATATAAATAATATGCAATAAAAATAAATAACTAATCACCCTCCCCATAAGTGCAGTTCTTATTGATTCCCCCTATCTGCTTCTCCATGGTTACCATCAACTATATTATTATTATTATTCCCTATCACATCCACCTCGCCTGTCCAGGTTGCATTGAAAGGATATCATTCCACCCGTCTGCACCGGATACTTGATAAAGACTTTCAAACCTCATTGAATCGTATGCGCAATTTGTCAAATGAACATTCAACGGTGGCCTTTTGTATGGCGAACCCAGACGGATCTAATGAAGGTAATGAAATATAATGATATCTGAAATCCGTCCCTTCACATTTGTTAGTAAGGATCTTTATATCGCCTTTACATACATATTATGTTTAAACTATAGAGGTAAACAGTATATGGTGTGTATTTTATCAGAACAAAAATTAAACATTATTTTTTTTTAATTATTTTGACTGTCTTGGTAGCGTAGTTGTATTGCGTACGGGGTATGACTGCTGTGCTGAGGTCTTACGTTCGATCCCCGGGTACAATTGGGATTTTTTAACGCACAGTATCAGCCCGGAATCTGGAATTGCGATAGGCTATAGTATACCGATAGGCTTACACCCTATTACATCATGTGACAGTGGAAAATAATATCAGTGAAATGTGGGTGTACTTGTTACACCTCTGCCTACGCTTTCGGGGATTACAGGCGTGACTGCGTATGAATATATTTTATCCCAATTGCCTGCCTACAGATTAGGCTTACATTCATATTACGTACTCATACATATTACATAATCGTTAAGAAGCCCCAAAATTAATTTGAATAATGCTGAGTTCCTATGACCAAGGTCCTACTCCATCATAAGACCATGATTATCAAATAATCGGACTATATATTTATGCACTACGATGCCACAGACGGCCACATTCACCAACAGATGAAGAGGTATAGATATAGAAGAATATAGTAGATGTCATTTACTGCATCGTGCCAACGCACACAATACGTCAGACCATGTAGTAAAAATGGCACCCTTGGTTTCCATACAAATTGAAATATTCAAATCAAATCCTTTATAAAGTAATTAGGCCGCCAAGAGCACTTTTACACGTTGATTTCAAAATCTACTAGTGCTTCAGAAATCCGCACTGGTCTGAGAAGTAGCACCAAGAAACTCAGCTGTAAGTCTTTGGATTTTTTATATATTCATTTTACCTATAAAATTAACATTGATATGTTAATTGAAAACAAAACTCTTTTTTGTCGAGAGTTAATTATAGCAGACACTATACTATTAATTGATGAGCAAAGTGTGGTACGTCGTAAAAATAAATTGTTTTACAAATCAAAAACAGGAGCATACGTAACGCGGCGCGGGCGTAACGATCCGTACCGCGCCGGTGCATTTTCAATCAGATTTATATCGGGCTGGATTAAAATTTTAACGAGTTGTCGTCACACAGGCTTTACTCGTCTTTGTGAACGACGCCTTTGTTAAAAAAGTTCAATGTGAATGTATAATAAAAGAGAAAACTGGAAAATAACCTCTCTGGATTGAGTGTTCTATTTTCGAATTATAAAAAGGTCGAATCATGGAGTATGTACGGATTAAGTTAATATGGCTGGTTGTGAAAAATATTATTATCTTTACAATAAATTTCTACGAAATGTTTTATATGGATTTGTCATAAATTATACGCACATCCAGTATACAACACACATTACTGGTAAAGCCTTGTTTTTTGTTATTATTTTTCTATCTTTTTGTCCATTACTCGTTTAAAAACAAAGGCAATAGTACAATATTGACTAAACCATGATAAAAAGTCAAAAAATGACTACATAACTTCATCTGATTAAACACGCAAGCATCCATAGAGGGTTATTCCATATTTCTTCGTACTATATCATCAAATTGTAACCCAATTCATATGGGAATGACCTCGGAATAAATCCCATTGAATACAAAATCAGTCCACATTTGGCGGAGTTATCAGAACATAAAAAATACAGATGAATTGAGAAACTCATCCATTTTAAAATCAATTGACAAACAATATCGAATAGATTACAATTCATTACACAATACAAACATTCAATACATCTACCTAATCTTCTTTACTTGAAGGACATTCAAATAACAGCTATAAGTCGTAAACTAAAATCGCAAACATTCTACGTAAAGTAAAATAATTTATCATTAGTCCGCAAAACGTTTTTCGTATATTTCAAAGTTTACCCTTCGTCAGTTCAGTAGGATTCAGACGACACTATCAGTTCTTATCTTACGTTGCGACAGAACCAAGACCGTACGTAAAAGCAAAAATATTTTTACAAACAATAGAAAAAACATTTTATATAATGGCTAGACAATAATACAATTTGTAATAATAATATAAAAAATAACATAATATTATCATTATGATTATCTCCGTGGCGTAGTAGGCGATTCCCAAATTGAGACAAATATTTGTTTTATCCACATATCGTCGATGAAGTACCAATACCCCCTAACTAACAATTTAGTCCAAAATTACTTTTTTATTACAATATGTAGGCTTAAACGTAAACCACATCCCTTAGTAACTAATAAAAAGGTAATGTATTGGAAACTATATACTATCAATAGCTGATCAAAGTAAATAAAACATTATTTTAAACAGTTTTTGTAAAAAAAAAACTTTATTTTAAACAGTCTGGTGTAAAATTAGATTCTCAACACTTAGGAGGTATTGGTACTTCATCGACGATATATAAGTTTCGGGTCTAGGTGTTGTACCACAATCCCTCGTAGTACCCATGATACAGGTTAGCCTAATGTGGGTTTAGGACTAGGGTGTAACTATTGAGAGTATTAATTAATATTGTATTTTAATTGCTTAACGAGCCTACTTTGAGTAATGAATTAATACTGTAAGTATTTGTAGTGTAATCTTCTAACAACCCGCGCCGAAGAGCAAGGCTTAAGTGTCCTTGAACTAGTTTATTCCACTTTATGACTAGAATGTCTTAAGCCCTGAACCTCGTATCTAGTTAAAGTCTGTAATTGTCGGTTAAAGTTAAAATTAATGGCTGAATAAACTTTGTACTCACTGCAACATCTTAATGGGGTTACGGTTTAATATTGTATGTATTGCTTATTTTTTTCCGTAGCTTCGCTTGCATGATATAGTTTGACACTATTGTAAGGAACTGTTTCCTACATAATTGAGTGTTACACTATTTACTCAATATTACTAAGGATTTTTTATTACTAATATTAATGAATTGTAGTTGTCCGAAATAAAAGTGTATTATTGTCCTTTAAATTTCTCATTCCTTTCAGAAATTAAGGTGGGATTGAAAAAAATTAAAACAAAAGGACAAATTCATTTACTACTTTAGATATTTGAATGTCTTTGAAATCGCCATAATTATTCGTGTTCCTTACAAGTCACAATCTCAACACACAACGTCAGTCAAAACAAAAACAAACCGCCGCGCCGTGGGTTTCCATAAATCAACATTATTCATTCACCAAAAGGTCAAAGGTAGATTAGCCGCTTTGACCACCAAATTTTTTGTTTGACTTTTGATATGTAACGCAAAATAATATTGCGGGAGACGCAAAAGAACCGACCACAAAGCCAGCTCCACGGGAATATGGGACGGAAAAATTATATTACACAGAAAGTAATTACGGCAAAAACTTTTTTATACTAAAATAAAGGATAAACACTGGCAATACTCGTAGTCAACTTGCTACAGCTTCATTACACTATTTTCAGGGTTCCGTGCTCGAAGAATGCCATATGTCTTATGCCCATAAGGTGTACCAACTATTGGGTGTACTAACATACTACCGACACTGGCAAGTATGGTGGAGGTAGATAATAATATGTATGATATCTATGACGAATAACACCTTAAAATACACTCGCCACTACGGAGGGGTCAGTTCTCTGTCGACCGACGAGGTATTAATGTACCAATAATCGAGTGTGTTCCGTGAGCAAAAAGAGTTCACAAACACTGTGCGGTCTGAGCTTACACCCAAACACTGAATACCACAGACCTCATTGATAAGCCTACGCCGTGCCGCGCCTGTTTTTTCTGTAAGTCCTTAAATTGCTCTATCATTTGAATCCTTAGATGATTACTGTTCTGAGTATGAATTTAAATAGCCGGCTAAATATCGTAATAATTAATAAAAAGAAAAACAAAAATAGAAACTTAAGAACATCCCCATACCAAAACATAATTGTTGTATTTTTTGCTATATTATACAAAACGTTAAAACATACAGATTTAAAAGGAATGAATAACCAATAATAAAATTCGCACAATTGCGTTATAGGATACTCTCTGTGCGCTAGACCAACTCCCACTTAGCCGGGTTTGTCTATTTTTTTAACCTTGAGGATCCAATTGCCTTGGTCCTTGTTAAGGGTAAATTAGATAATACGGGCCTAGATATGACAAAAATTCCATCCGAATCTCTTAAATCTACTATGCAGTAAATTTTTAGATCAAATGTAATTTGTGAAGCCTCTGAATAAAAACAGAATTGAATAAATCTCGTCAAATTTCATAGATCATTAATCATGTTCCGAATGAAACATTAATATAAATTTGCAGAGGAGTCTGGAAAAGATTTTCTAATCATTGATTGATTACATAATTGACTTCATAGTCTAATCTTGATCCCCGACAGACACGACAACGCTTCTTCTTCCACCTGCCTTTATCTCACTGGCAGTGCGGTCGCCGCAATATGCTTTTTAACACATTTTACTTGAAATTTGGCTCGTAATTTTTACGACCAGCCTCTATGAACAGGTATAATAAATAAAAACAATAATTAAATAATTAAAAAGGGGATTACGGGATATACGGATTACCATATGAAACGCAAAAGCAAGCTGTTATCTTGCATCTAGTTTCTGTAAGACAGTGGTACGGCCCGGTCGGATTGCACCATTCATGCTATAGAGCAGTGTTTCCCAACGTGGTGCCCACGCCCCAAGGGAGGGCAATTTGATAGTTACGGGGGGCAATTTAAAAATAGACTCGACACGACTTTAACCCTTCGCTTTGGATTATTTAAATGCAATGCTAGTCGGTGAAAAATTTAACAAAAAATGTTAAGGTTAATAAGATTATGGCCCAAATAAGGTTGAAAACTGCTATGGAGTGTAGACAATACTGTCTATAGTTTGGCTCTACAACTTAAACAAAATCCAATTGTGTTAAGTCAAGTTTGATTTCCAATTATTAGATAAAAAATATTAAATAATAAAGTATAATATCATCACCCCGTGGTTGACCACAGCCAGACAAACACAAACAAGCCATAATAAAAGTCATAGGATAGATGGGACTAGAGGCTTCAGCGCTCAATAAATGCTGGCCGCTTGCTACTCTTGCCTGTTGCGGCCTCGTCATTACACTAGCATCTGTGAACCATTTACAGACCTCGGAAAGGTTTATGGTTTAATAAACATTAGGGCTACAGTAAATATACATACATACACATTGTACTGTGAGGTTTTGCAGGAACAAGACATGATGCTGTCGTGTTTTGACTCTTATATCACGAGCATGATTTCAATATTTAATGTTTCACTACGAGTACTATACAGTCCACAGTTATATACTACTTCTTAAAATAATTTGTAACTGATCCTGAAAGTAACAGAGTTTCTCACGTAAAAATTCATGAGGAGTACTGTTAAAAAGCAGCGCTAGGACACCAGCTTAGTAATATGCTGGCCCCCATTTGGTGCAAAGCAGTTACATACAATACAGTTATTCTTTTTATCGTCAAACAGTGTTGCACCAAATATTTTTTTTTTCTTTCAATATAATTATTAAAAGACTATTTGAAAGTGGTATAACCGAGACCATCACTCTTATTGTTTGGCAACTTCTCCCACCACTGAATATCCTACCACATCTACGTACCTAAAGACACATACAATATAAGCAATAAAATACAAGTAAATAATGAAATTGCATACACCCTCGATACAATAATAAATGGTACTCAATTTTTATAGCATAACACGGAAAACGGGCAAGTGGGTCTTTTTTTTTATTTGATCGAATGACGAGACGAGTAAGGCGCACGCCTTATGGTAAGCACCACGCCTGCCTATAATAAACAAAAGCAACACCATTTTGAATTACAAAGCACTGCATGGCACTGAACTGCGTTCGACACCCTAACACACAAGATGTTAAGTCTCATATTGCCCAGTAATTTCACTGGCTTCAATGTCCTTCAAACCGAAACACAACAATGCTTACACACCGTTGCTTGAAATAGACAAAGCGGGGATACCAATCCAGACGGCCTCTCGCATACGAGGGACTTACCACCTTGTAAGTGGTACACCTGATGGTAGTGTTCTCCACCACTCATGTATGCTCACAATACCAAAAGAATTATGGGCGCGATGCCGACCTTAAAGGAAAGGGATAATTAAAGGCAATCCCTTAATTGCCAATGCCTTACCAATGTAAGGGGAAGGGGATTATGGCATCCGGATATGTCACTCATCGTACAACACGCAGCTTCAACACTTCATGTCAGTTTTCAATGGTTTTATAGAGCCGGTCCATTTATGCTTTAGCCAAAGATATCTAGTAACTCTTCCACGTAAAAATCTGTGTTAGTTTTATACTCAACAATGTACATGTACATAAGCTAAATAACTAAAAGTGAATACTTACACTAATGCGCAGTAAGTGGCATGACGAAAAATCCGCATCCCGAAAAGTAATCTATCTTCGAAGAAAAATGTCGAAATGAACGGGAAATTACATGCCAAGGTCACGCCAGCCGCCGAAAATCGCATATTACCAAGATAAATTAGCTTAAGGCTCACTCACGAAAAACTTCTTAAAATTTGCGCCGCCACTTAGCTCAGTTAACCGTGAAAATTCATATGAACAGAACAAACTCGTTACTTATACACGCACAATTTCCGAAAGTATGTATAATATTCATAACACAAACATGTCAATATGTTATGGGCATGAACGTGAAAACAATGTCATTTCAGTTTTGTGTCGGCCCACCGTCACTTTTCAACAATGTAGGCAATACATAAAATATGAGTGAATTATGGCTTTCATAAAAACCGTTACGATACAAAGAAAAATACTTATACGTGTACTTATAGTGATGTACCATGTGGAATGTCAGATATCGGATTGTCGAAGCGTGAAGATGCAATTATGGAAGTTGGCATAACGATACCAACCGTCGAAGTAAGCCTGACGTTAACCTACATTATTTTGTGACGTTTACTTGTGGTTAATAAATAAGCAATAATAAAACAATTAACTAAGTTCTCTATTCTAAGTTACGTGTACTTTTTTTTTTAGGCACGGGCCTCCTCTACTGAATGAGAGGGATTAGGCCTTAGTCCACCACGCTGGCCTAATGCGGGTTGGCAGACTACACATACCTTCGAAAAATCTTATCGAGTTCTCAGGTATGCAGGTTTCCTCACGATGTTTCCTTCACCGTTAAAACAAGCGATAATTAACAATTAATATACACGTAACTTAGAAAAGTCAGTGGTGTATGCTCTTGGGGCTGGTCCTGCGACTTTCGTCTCGACAGTCCACACCACTCCCCGCTGAGCTATCGCTGCTTCTGATACACTTGTTGACTCATATTATTTTGTTAATAAATAATAACAGTTTTTATGAATATTTAATAACCAATAACGTTTAACTCGAGGCTTTACAAAGGTTACGAGAAGTCGTTCATCCGAGCTCTTTCGGAAATTGCGGCTCTAACTCTTGCCTCTCGTATATTTGCTCTATTGTCGTCCCAACATTGGACATTTGTTATGCCAATGTTGGCGCTATTTAATGCGTCCTAGATAAATATTGTGAACCCTGATTTACATGAGCCATATCATTTTAGAAGTATGAAAATATCCTGTAATAGAATAAATTTTCTGCCGTAAAGCGTCCCGGCAAGTTTGTTGAGAAATATTTGTGTCATAAAATGTGACAAATATTTAAGAATGCTTCCATTATTAATATTATATCCATGTTGAAATAGTTTCTCAATAATAACAAGTTTTGTTAATATGTTTGAGTCTTTTAAGATCTATAAACTACGCTAAAATAAACTCGACTGGAGTTTTCTAGAAAGTGACTTTACGTAGTAATCTTCGATACAAACTCACCAAAGTAAGCTTTGCTAAGTATACTTCAGTAATTCAGTACTACCTCGGTAGTCGTTTCACGTAGTACATTTTTTGAAAAGCGACAATTAAATATAAACCTTTTAGATATAACTTTTAAGGAAAGAAATGAGGATATAAATTTGGCTGTTTTTTAATAGCCTAAATGACGAGACGAGCAGAAGATAGAAGCAATACCACATAGAACCTTGAATTACAAGATACTGCATGGCATTGGACTGCACTCGTCACTCCGAGACATAAGATGTTAAGTCTCGGAATGCCAAGTAATTTAATTGGTTTCAATATCCTTCAAACCGGAACGCAACAATGCTTACACACTCTGCTTAGCGGCAGAAATAAATACAACGGTGGTATCGACCCAGACAGACTCTCACATACAATGGATCTGCCATCTAGTAATTGTGGGTCATTGTCAGTTTATCTCAATTTGAGTTGAACTTACGTGGTGATCAAGTATATCGAGACTAGTGAAGTAAATTTTTTTACAAAATGACAAAGTCGAAGATTGCTTTATAGATCTCAACCTTTTAACTCAAGGCTGAAGACTCTACTCTATATTTAACTAACTTCAAAAAGGAAAGGTTCTAAAATCGGTGCGTATATTATTTGCCAAATTTTCTTTAATGTATTAAAAACTATTCAAATGCAGCAAACCGTCGACAAGTAGCTAATAAAATATCTTTCCAAAACCTAAAATTATTACAGACCATCAAAGCTCAAACACTCTCAAAACCTAGCATGACTTGGTCAATTGATATTAGAAAGAAGTTTCCTCGGCAAATCCAATATCTGTGTAGTTAAGATGTGACCTACATAACTTCACGAGTGCATAAGTTATTGTATTTCAGCTTCTCCATACATTTCCCAAGGCTTTCAAAACAAGTAACTTCAGTAATAAATTTATATCGAGCTGTCGTTTCATAAAATAAACCATTTTTATAAAACAGTTTTAATTTACTGCTACTGCTGAATTTTGTTAAAATATTTATGATATAGTCATCAGCTATTGCCTATTGACACCTTACGCGGCGCAGTACAGGCGAGCGAATACCCGGCTGTGAAACAAGAACGCGGGTTCGATTTCCGTACCGAGATAAAATGTTTGTATTATCCACAAATATTTGTATCGGATCTGAGTATTGTGGGACAGTAAACGTACGGCACGGTTCCTCGTTATTTCTGATTCCCACGATACTGGTTATCCTGTGGGGGCAGGAATATGTGTGTGTCTGTTGGACGTATTTTTTTTTATTTATTTATTTGCTTTCATACTTTATTCGAAATCAACAATAATCGGTTTCAAAACTCCTTTCCGCATTTGTCCTAATTTGTCTCTACAGCATATATGATTTGTAATCACGCCCTTCGTTACGCCTAACTACAATATCATAATACTCTCACATTTGTCCTTGTCCTAATTTATCTCTTCAGCACATATCGTTTCGAAATCACGACCTTCGTTACAACTCACCAACATCATATTACAAAATACTCCCTAAACTCCTTATAATAGAACTAAAAACCATGAATAATAAACAACCATACTGTATCCCACGTATGAAACCTCTATTAACAGTGAACCTCAAACATTGAGACTTCAGTGTAATTAATAAAACGATATTAAGTAGAAATTAATGCAAGATCTCTTTACAATTACATAGCTCGTCACGGGCCGAGGTCGGCTGAAACTTGGCTTAACGGGCTTTGCTCACTATTAAATTATGAGTGAAAACATAAATTTCATTACAACATAACCTTTAACAAAATAACAATAAGGTATACATTTGATTATCACGTGCTGGCGGAAACAGCAAATGTGATTTGGTAGGTCGGAACAACTAGAGCTAACTGTCATTGTCATACTTGGCCTTTGTAATAGAAACAGGGCTAACTTAATCCTCGCTTATGTCGACGTACAATTGACTTTAGTCAACCTAATTTCACTTCAAACCATATTTAGGCTCTCGAGTAATGTAACTTTGATGCCGATTACGTCACTTCTCGAAATTGAGACAACGAATTTTTAGATTTCCGTACAGAAAAGGTGACAACAGAACCCTATTTTTTTTTATCGGAGCACGGCAAAGTGACTGCACTGCACCTGATGGTAGGCGTAGTGCAATACAAAAAACCAGCGACCACCAACAAACAATGAGTTTATCGGTGGTCACCAGAGTCATTCTGGGCTGAACAGGTGCTTCTTCGCGGAGAGGGAAGAAGCAAATCGATGGGCCTGCGACAGGAAAGGCGGATTGTCTGATCCACAAATATTTGTTTCGGTTCTGGCTGTTGTGAGACCAAAAGTCTCGTAGTTCCTGATACCCACGACACAAGACTCGTATCTTACTGTGGGGTCAGGGTTATGTGTGTGACTATTGGGTGTTATTTATTATTATTATTTATATTGGTATAGCACCATTATAAAGCACTAATACTACCTTAATTTATGCGCTTCGATACTCTTCGTGTATCTTCACAAACACGAAGAGCATTGATGTTCCAATATAGAACAGTTATAAGATTGGTTTATGTACTTTTTTCTCACTACTCATTACTCTCAAATGCCTGAAAAGTTGCGGCCAGGCATTGATTGCATATTCGTTCAAAATCGGAAAAATTCAAACTACCATACCGTATAACTTTATTACTAAGTTTTTCTATTACCTAACAAATAAAACACGGATTGTAAGAAACAATTATTTCTATTTATGGTGTGAATCGAAAAACTTCAACAAAGTTGTATAAAATTGTTGGTACTTAATTTCTTTATTGCTCTATAAATAGAAACGCCTCTATAGAATAAATGAAACCCTTAATAAACCGCGAGCTAACTCTGCTGAGCTGTTGTAATACACAGGAAAAACCAGTGTAAGTTTTCTAGAAAGTTTTTTTTATACAACAGAAGCTAATATTAGCACCAGCCTCTTACTGCTTATCAACTTTTCCATTACGTAACTTGGCCGACGAGACAGAAGCCATATTGTGTAAAACTTATCATTATAATACAACTACTTTATTTTTCATTTCCAATAACTTTGTTAGTAATGATAGATAGGTACCTAAGCGACCGCTCTTAAAAAAATACCTATCTTGAACAACTTGGAAAGTATAACATTATTTTTTGAGTGGTAGAGCCAGCTTATGTTGATTGGTAGAACCATGCTGTAGATAGTTTTGTCTACAGCATGAATCAGCCAGCTCGATCGGGTTATTACCATTATCTCGCAGAAAACCGACTGCTGCGTTTCGAACGTTGAGTGAGATACGGTGGCCCAAATCCCCTCACTTCCCAATCCCTTAATTATTCCTTTCCTTTAATGTCAGCAACGGACCTATGATTCTTCTGATATCGTAGACGTACATGGCTGGTAGTAATTACTTCCCATCAGGTGACCCACTTGCTCGTTCGCCGGCCTATGCTATATATAAAAATGCACAAAATGTAACTTAAATCAGTCGGACCGTTTCCGAGAAACCAATTGAATATATGAAAGAACTAGTCGTATATAATATAGGATATGTTTTTGTTCGACGATTTAATGATCTTTTTATCTTTAAAGTAAGAGACATTGAACTCTAAAAACACACCTCGAAACATAATACCTAGCCCGAAATGAAGTGACTGAAATGTTAAACTTAATTTTAATGTTTCACATCGTAAACAGTGACCTAAATCCGCTCGTATATATGGCGTGCCAAGGCACAACCGATAATATAAAAATAACATAATGGCGACAGCTAATAGCAATAACAAAACATCTAATTATAGTTGCTTTGTTTAGACACCTCTTTATGTGGGTAATTGGGTAGCCGGTAACAAATGATTAATTATTATGCACCAACACGTAGGGGTGAACGTGCAACGAATATACCGACCACTAAAACAGTAAATAAGCTTAGATTGGATTAATTTTGATAATAAAAGTTCGCCAACTAAATTGGGCTCAGGACGTGTACCCGCTGAAATAAGATGGATACCGATTTACCGAACTTAGCTACTTACACTTTCATTCATTGACATTTATTTGACAAGGAATACGCCTATAATAAAAGCAAATGGCTTTCGCGCCGGCGAAGGATCGGTCTTAGTATTTACCAGCTTTCTTTGAAGTTGGTATCGAAAATAAGATTTCTGAATAAAAAATGTAACACAAAATCCAGTGCCATGCGAAGTTTTATCCGAAAAGATTTGCTGTTTTCAACGCAACGATCGGGAATCAAATATCCATGCACATTCTTTCCTTGTTTTGCACAAACAACTGATGTGATTCTTTGTGATTTCTTACGTAACAACTTTAATGAAAGTCAATCACTTTATTATTTTCATAATCATTCTATTCTATATTGAATGGTTACGGGCCAACTTAAAATTAAAGTTTTCTTGACTTTGCTTAACGATTTGCTGTCAGTTGATGCCGGGACCAACTTTTTACATATCCTCCGAAGCACGGAGTCGGTCAGTTGGAATACCACCGAGCGGTCACCCTTTCATGGACTGCCGGCACCAAGGGGGTTGCATAGCTCGTTACGCGTTTACGGATTAGTGAATGCAATAGGTTATGAGCGAATCAAACAAAAATAATACAGTATTGACGTAATGCAGGTGACGATACTAGCTAGCTTAGATAACGCTAGCATTATCAAAAGATAAAGTAATTTCCTATGGGTAAAAGCTTTTTTCTGAATCGAATACAATACAATACTCTTTATTAAAAACCATTTACAGTGCAAGTAATTAAAACTAAGAAGCTGGTGATAAATCTATGGAAGAAAATGGGTGTTCTTATTATTAGAAGCAATCTCTTACAGGCAATCGAATCAGTAGTTCCAGAGATTACGGAACAAACTCACAAACAAAGTCATCTTCAAACCATATTCAAATCATGTAAACAATTACTGTGTCAACTTTTGCATACATGTGACCTAATTGACTGGGTCAAGCAATTACGCAACTGGTGTATCGATCACGGTTAACTTATTCTAAAGAGTCGAGACTCAAGAGAAGTGGTTTATCACAATGAGCAGCCATAACCAATCCCACATTCGCAACTTAAATAAATAAGCTGTATTAGAAATATAACTTGTTATTTCACAGTTAAAGGAAATAGATAAATAAACTCCTTTGCAAAAAAAACGGGCACCTTACACACACACTTTACCTTATCTTTTCTATGGGTAAATATTATTATATTTTTAGTATGTCATTAGCTTGGATGACTAGAAATTTCTTATTATCAATGAGAATCTAGTTTTTTAACACTTTTATCCTGGTATCGGTGTTTTAGTCAATGTAAACAGAGAGCCGTGTTAAAATGGACATTTTTATGGGTATAATGAAATTAAGACTACGAGTATTTTTATGGTATTTTAATAAAAGAGACATTAAAAAATAAAAATTAATAACGAGTATGACCTCCTCTTGCAGCGATTACGGCATGTAATCGTCTTGGCATGCTTCCCACCAGGCTTTTGATGGTATCCTGTGGAATGTGTTCCCACTCAGTCGAGATTACACGTTTAAGCTCTCTGATGTTTTGTGGAGGTGGTTGGACAGATCGTACTCGCCTTTTTAGGAGGTCCCAAACGTGCTCAATGGGGTTAAGGTCGGGGCTCCGCGCTGGCCAATCCAAACGACGAATACCGACCTCTTGCATATAAGCATCTACGTCGCCAGAACGGTGGGCCCGAGCATTATCGTCCATGTAAATGGCATCTTCACCAATTACAGTCAGTGCGGGTTGTGCATTTTGAGAAAGGATTTCTGTTATGTACCTATGCGCATTTAGTGAGCCATTTTCTATGAATACTATCTCGGTACGATAGTTGGAAGTTACGCCCGCCCAAAACATAACGGACCCTCCACCATAAGGGGTGATTTCTTCAAAACACACATCGGCATAGCGTTCCCCTGGTCTTCGTAACACTCGCCGACGTCGGTCCTCACCATGCAGACAAATTCGAGCCTCATCGGAGAAGAGTACGCTACTCCAGTTACCTGGTGTCCAAGATAGGCAATTTCTAGCGAACCTCAACCGCGCAATCCGGTGCTCACGGAGTAACTTGGGGGCCCGCGCTGGTCGTCGACTACGTATATCAGCAGCTAAAAGTCTTCTCCTCACAGTCCATAGGCTAACTTGTGCTCCTCGTACCTCTTCAAGGTTTCTTTTGAGGTCTATGTAACTGCATTTGCGGTTCCTCAGCGCCTGAGTCACTAAAAAGCGATCGTCTCGCGGCTGTGTGCAACGTTTTCTCCCAGAACCTTGCCTTCTCTGAACGGAACCTGTCTCTTGGTATCGAGTCCAGGTTCTTTGTACGGTTGAACGACTCACGTTTAACCGCTGTGAGACGTAACATTGGCTACACCCCTCTTCCAGCAGCGCTATAATTTTACTAGCTCTCATTGCTTTTTCTGCCATTACGATAGACACAAAGATATCTGTTTTAAGTCACAATAAGGCAGAATTATGCGATAAACATAAATTGTTGTACTAAAAATAACGAAAAGTTACTTTTAGTTGCTTGATAACCTTTTAACCGCAAACCCGCGAAAAGTGTCACAAAATGAAAAAGGGATTAATAATTTAAAAAACAAAAGTTTTGAATTTGGAATGAACTTTTTTTCATACCCAGACTCTTTATTAAGTGCCAGTAACATAGTTTGGCTATTAAAACCTCTGAAGAACTAAATTATTACCAATAATGTTAAAAAATCAAACCCGCCCGTTTTTTTTGCAAAGGAGTGTATATATGTAGCGGTAATAGCGGTGGAGATCACTTACCATCAGGTGACCCACATGCTCGTTTACCGGCCTATGCTATAAAAAAAAATAGGTATATATATATATTTTATTTGATTGAATGACGAGACGAGCCAAGCGCTCACCTGATGGTAAGCGCCTGCCCATAAACAGAAGCAATACCACACAGAACTTTGAATTACAAAGCACTTTTATTGAATTCTTTCGCACATCTCATGAAAAATTAAATTAGTCATTTTTAACATTATTCTCTTTCTTTTAACGGGTACCTAAAACATGACCTAAAGGTGATAAATGTGTGACACAATTTCTCACGAGCCATGCCAACTTTAAGTGTAAACTGTTCTAATTTAAGTTGGTTGATTCATTTTCCACCTCACTGAGAACTCACATTATATCCTTTGGGAACATAATATACCACAAACTTATACTGACTTTATGCCAAAAAGCACATTTGCCAAAACATATAAGTAAATTAAGAAGAATTTCTACAAGCCCCTTATAGTATTTATCTGTAAATTATTAGTTATATCCATAGGTACTCGTAAGGTCATACGATCTGGCGTTTATTTATCAAAGAAACGACATATACATTTTTAAATATAACTGGTATTTTGCATGCGCTCTTTTTTTTAGGTCAGTATAAGACAGGAACAATTTCATTACAGCTGTTTTGAAATTCATTCGACTCATAATAACCATCTTGTTCCAACAAAACATTTCAAAGTACAGTGGCATATCTTTTTGCATTCAAATACACGCAGTTGTCTGTTGACCAGTGCAAATTCAGAATCGACAACAGAGAGCCGTAACATTGCGGTCCTTATCTAAAATGAGTCGCCTCGGGATATGTCCTGAGAGATCTGCACAAACGTACCCTAATAAACGAGAGAAACTAGACATTTATTCTCGGAACACAATAATTCTCTTATTTCGGTCTGCATTACAA
This sequence comes from Amorpha juglandis, assembly GCA_949126905.1. NCBI lineage: Eukaryota > Metazoa > Arthropoda > Insecta > Lepidoptera > Sphingidae > Amorpha > Amorpha juglandis. The sequence goes on along the minus strand of OX421379.1, from coordinate 8,321,381 downwards.
TGCACTAGATTTACAATGTGATTTTTTTAGTCGAACACTGCAGAGTGACTACTCTATACCTTATGGTAAGTACAGAGCTATCCAAATATGATTTTAACCGTCGAGAGACATAGTGTTCCACAAAATTATGCCGGTCCGAAGTAAAACTACAGTGGATTTTTCACCACCGTGCCGTATCGCACAATCGCTCGGTTGGTGGTAAACGTTACACTTGCCCATACAGTAGCAACATCGTTCAGAACTTTAAATAACAAAATACTGCATGAAACTACACTGTATTCATCATTCCGAATCCTTATTAAAAACCCCCAGTAATATTACTGACTTCTGTATCCTTCAAAGCGGAAGACAATATTGCTAGCACTTGCGCAAGAAAAATATTTAACCATAATTAGACTGTAATTAAGTTATAATTTATATGTAGATATAATCATTGGGGCGTCTGTTTGTAATTGTATAATTTCTGAGCGAGTTGACTGACTGAAGTCATGTTTAGACCATATCCCATTTATTTTGACGAAACGATGGTTCATAGCTGTGTTTTAACATTATACAACCCCCAGGAGTGGAGCAAAGCCATAAGCTTAACTAGTTCAAAATCAATACCCGCCACTGGGAGCAGTGATATGGCCGCGAATGAAACTGCGAGGCTTGGCTAGTATAATATGAAATTTAAAATACGTAGTGATATTACATAAAACCTTTAATGTCGATTCTTGGTAGTAGATATGGTCTGAGTATTTATAAAAGCTACTTGAAAAAACATTCAGACTTCGGAATAAACATGTATTTACTCGTACATAAAAAACGAGAACATAAATAATGACATGTTTCCTAAAGACACATAGTTCATGGAAGTGGTATTTATGTTTCATGCAAAGAGATCTATCTATATAGTAGCAAAACCATTCATTGTAGTTAAAATTGTAACTACAACCAGTAAAGAGCTTTGAAGCTGATAAACGTTATGCAAACGAACGAAAAATCGTTCGTTCCTTAATCTCTGAAATATTCCCGAATTTTATTTTAAAACATAATACTAACGACGCAACCTGGTTTTGCATGGGATCTAATATATTTTTATAGTAATTAGTAATTGTGACCCAGAATTTAAAAAAAACGCCTAAATTCAAATATTAATTGGTATCGATTTTCGATTAAACCCAAATATATAACGCATTATATTCATCAATATAGTACAATTGCAAATACAAACCGAAAAAAAATTAATGCGTTCCGCTTGCAACTAAACTTAATGCGGCTATTTAACTTAAATAACTTTGGCTTTAATCTCATAATATAGTCTGTTAAACCGAAGTAGAGTTTGCTTTGTTTATAGTTTATTTAAATTATGTTTTCTATTCTCAATCTCGTTTCGGCCTTTATAGTCCATTACTTTTAAATTGTCTTTTTTGCAGTCAGGCTTTTGATTTTTTAAATTATTTATTATATTTTGGATTTGGGAACGGATTTTCCACTCATACACAATACGTTTCCGTTTTGTAAACGTTTCTATTTTAATGAACATTGACTGTAACTATATGCTGGCTGGATAGGCTATGCCACGTAAATTGCACATCTAGTTATTTTAGTGACATAATATATCGTTGGTTTCATGTATATTGAAACAATATGTAAAGGCTCGGCTTAAGTATTCAGGCGCCTCGGGCAGAAAGCGATAGATAAAACATCCGTCCATCACATGTAAATATGTTAGATTTTTGTAACTGACGTGTAGTTATAATAGATATGGTGTTTTATAAACCTACGCTGAATTTCCTGATGCTTGTTTTCAGAAAAGTAGGCATAACCAAAGTACGAGTAAAGTGTTTTATTAGTTTTATTTATGCAATATATTTATAATTATTTATGTTTGTTGTGAGCAGAAGTAACTCAATCAGATTTCTAATGTGTGAGTGCATTAAAGAAGAATTCGTCTTCAATATCATAAAGTTTATGTTTGTAGGCGTTAACCATCAGACGAGCAACTTGATCGTTGCGGCAGTTAACATTAAAAAATACATTAACTTGATTTGCTTTCTACTTCATTAATCAATTGAACCGGCCGATATTCAAAATTTACAAACAATGAATGGAATGATGAGTTATTACTGTACTGAAAACAATCGGACATCATAATGATTGAATACAACGACCAAATGATATTGATCAAAATAGAACACCACAACAAATAACAACCATACCAACCGCAATGACAAAACATACGTGAAATATCAATGTTAGAATTCCAAATCCAGCAATACCAATATACCTAACGTACAATTTCAAAACCGCATCAAATATTATTCGCGTCGGGTTGGACACTATGAATAATGGATAGCAACCCGTGCCCAGCTTAGTGTCAATGAGATCACGCTCACTCGCTCACACATTGGATTATTGCGTTCGAATGACAAAAATCGTTTTCCATCTAGATTCCAGCTAACGCTCACAGGATCTGTATCGTATAATTTGTCTCAAAGCAATGGGAGGGAACGGAACGAGATTGTGTCCCGTCCATTAGCCTCCTAATTTCTATCGACATGAGACTCGATGGGTTCTGTGTAAGCTGCAAGCTAAACTACTAGTTTGTATTCGTGTTTCTAGCCAATATTTAGTTGATTATTTTCATAAGACACAGCTTTCGCTGCTTACTATCCATATATTATATATTTATCTAGATCTCTCGTATACGAGGGCCCGTCCGTCCGGGTCGGTACTATAACTGCTTTGTCTATTTCTAGCGCCAGGTAGCAGTGGGTAAGCAGTGCCGTTTCATTTTTAAGGACATTGAAGCTAGTGAAATTACTAGGCATTATTAGACGTAACATCTTATGTCTTGAGGTGATGAACGCAGTACAATGCCATGTAATGCTTTGTAATTCAAAGTTCTGCATACAGAATACCATAGTGTTGCATGTGTTTATGGGCAGGCGTAGCGCTTGCCATCAGGCGAGCAACCTGCTCGTTTCGTCATTCATCTCTATTGCTTTTCTTTTCCCTGACCTTATCCGGGTATTTTACTAAGACGCTTCAACTTCGACCAATTTTGAAACCTCTCATGTGTCAATACATTAAGCCAGCGCTTTTTGGGTCCAGCGCTCGCAGCCGCGAGATCGTACTCTTGGAAGAATCTGGCACAGACAGACATTTACAACTGACGTACTTATTCTACTACAACGTCAACTACATTCGCGATCATCAAAAACAATTTATTTATGAATGAATCCATTCATTTGTTTACCGAAGCATTTTCTCTGTGTTTATTACTCACATCGCGTGTACTTACTTACCTACCATACAGCATTATCACCAATCACATTGATTCTTTAAATCAATAACAATAAATCTCATAGATCTCATAGCTTCTCAAAGCTTTTTCATCATTCTTCTACCTGTAAAATGGATTAAACTATATCAAAATACATTAAAATTATTACTTATAATAAATATCGCCTAAGATTAAGTCAGATGGCCTGCAGCATCGCAGGTAAATATTGCGGCATCGCCTCCTATTTTCCATCCCTTGTAATTGAATAACGACCCCTGCTGGTACGCTGATGTTCAGAAAAATAATTCTATTATCTCGCTTCTTTTTCTTTTGATGTAACTTAGTGCGCAATATTTAAAATACATTGCTTTCCCATTGTTAAGTCTTGAGGTACTGCCTATTAACTTGGATAAAAGACACCAGCATAATTAAAAGTAAAATACTGGGAAACAGTTTCATTATATTCAAAGTATAAATTAAGAACAATATTGCTAGCTATTAATTTGTTTATCTACTTTGAAATATTAATATTACGATAAAGGTATACGGTATACACTGCGGTAAATGAGTAACCTTAATTCAGCTTGCTGCGTAACCTAGCTAGGACATTAGGCGCTATTTATATTATGTATACACTGTTTTATGCCCAAATAATGAGTAATTAAAACATAAAACTTTCACAAGGTGGTAGGTTCCTCGTATGTGAGAGGTCGTCTGTTTCTGCTGCCAAGCAACAGTGTTGTGTTTCGGTTTGAAGGATATTGTAGCCAGTAAAATTACTGGGCATAATGAGACTAAACATCTTACGTCTTGGGGTGAAGAGCGCAGTTCAGTGCCATGCTGTGCTTTGTAATTCAAAGTTCTGTGTGGTGTTGCTTCTGTTTATGGGCCTGCGTGGCGCTTACTATCAGGCGAGCACTTGGCTAGAAACTAGTCAAACTAGATTTAATGTCAGCGTCAAGGGTGTCGTGTCGAAACAATAATTATCGTTCACACGATTCGATTTTAGTTGAGCAAATGACTTGAATCAATAAGATCTGTATGGTTTGTTTTACAATTCCATTTATAGTCACTTCAGATGGTTCAATCGCAAGCTATTTAGCAGTTAATAAACCAAAATCGAACAGTGAGAACCCGCTATATCGCTCCGCCGCGACGCCTTTAACGTTACCATCGGAAGTCTGCCTAGTTTTGTTGAAAATAACAGTACAATCCGCTAATTCAAAATACCATAACAAAACATTGCGTAGTCAGATACATTATCCTATTACCAGCCAGCCACTTTTCATACATAATGAAAGCTGAAGCTTGGCTTGGTAAAATAAAATTGCGACCAATTAAGGAAAACAAGGTGGTCGTGCCTTAGGATTAATAACCTTAATTAACGGTTAAGGAGCGAGAGGATCATTATAGCGACGGCAACTACCGACAGGCGACGTAACGTCCTTGCTTCCGAGACGATTACTGCTGTGATCTCGTATTCCGTTGAAACCAACAGAATATGTAAGAAACAATTTTGAGACGGTTATGAAATGACCATATATTAAAACTATTTTCAACTGACTTCAAGGTGGTGAAAATTTCGCCACTAAATATGGATTGATTTTGATTATTCTTAATGTGTTCAATAATGCTTACGCCGGTGGTCTCGTATCCATTTGGCTAAGATCTGATGACAGAGTAGAAGGAAAAATGGGAACTCCAAATGCAGTGTAATACAGATTTTGTAGTCGGGTTTTAATGTATGTAATTCTAGTGACCAGTCATTTGAAATGAACTGTCCGAATATGATATTAATATTATATCTTGATATGAGAGGGATATCTTTTAATAGCAGAGGCCGATAAAGAACCAAGTGGATCACCTGATGGTAAGTGATATTCACCGCCCATGAATCATCACAATACCAGAAGAATCATGCATGTGTCACTGATCTTAAAGGAAAGGAATGGTAGTTGAAAAGGGGTGGGGGGATTTGGATCTCAGTAAATCTTGCTCACCATACGAAACGCAACTGCAAGCTGCTACTTCATGACGGTTTTCTGTGAGACAGCTGTACTACTCCGGCTAAGCCGGCTTATTTACGCTGTACAGTGTAGCTTAAACTGTCTATAGGGTGGCTCTATCGCTTGTGTTCTATCCTTAACTTAACTTAACTTAACTTAATAGAATGAAATGCAGAATATACATTGAAATATTAGAACAATCTGCTACATCTTTATAACATTATGACCAAACTTCATTAACAAGGACCTTTAAAAACTCCAAAAACCAAATACATAAACTGTTTACTGCAAAGCTTATTCAGACGAAATAAAATTGAAAAAGCACCAACAGTAAATCAGTAAAACCGATTTTAGTCAAGAGTATTGGAATTCACAAAAAAATTATGGCAACACAATTATTAACCCAGGGATCAAAGTCGTAAAAATAAATGATCGTTTTTATAGCGTCGGTGCGGGTCCAATTTTATGATGTGGGAATTTCAGTAGCACTGTAGTATTATATTACGCTTATCTACACTCTTCTAGTTGTTAAGTTTTCTGCCCTCGCTGAATAAACATAATTGATTTCCATTCGAGAGAAAATTTCAACAGTCTTCACAAAGCTGTAGATATTTATCTTAGAAAACATAATTAGTCGTAACATGTAATGTTATAGATCTCATTCAAATATTGGAAGATATTGCAATACCGAAGTAAAATACAAGCCAAATGAATACACCGTTACACCCAATAACCGTTTAACCCACATACATAATCCTAACCCCACAGTAAAATACGATTCTTGTGTCATTGGTTGGAACTACGCGAGATTTTCGGCCGCACAACACCGACCCCGAAACAAATATTTGTGGAACACATAAACATTTTTCTTGGTGCGGGAATGGAACTCGCGGCCTCTCGATTCACGGCAGGCTACTCGCCCGCTGCGCCACAGAGCCTGTCAAATCTTTCTGTAACATGTGTTAAACAAAATCGTGTTACTGCGACTCCACTGCCAGGTCACAGGGGCAACTGGGAGAAGAAGATTGCAATATTGTATTACATCATATTTCAACTCAGTACAACAATAACAGCCATAAATATCATGTATAACACAACGATTCACCTTATTGGTTTAGTGGCAGCATGGCCAGTTAGGATGAAAGGACTCGTCTACAAATCTATCAAAAGGCCGGTCCTCTTGTACGGCAATGAGATTTAGGCCGCTAACAACCTGCGCCCTGGTTATATGTTCTGTTTAAAAGATCCTTTCACATAATATCTTTAAAAAATGCGCAAAAATAACTAATTTACCTATTCAAGGTCAGGTCATAGCCGCCTTACACAGGCCAGCGGTGCTTTTGAGGGCGGCGCGGTCAAAGCTGAATGATTGCACACGGGCGCTACATGGGCTAAAGACGCCTCTGTTTCTGATACCCACGAAGTTAGCCTAGCGTAGGTTAAGGACTATGTTACGGCAGGGTGTGTGTAGTTTTATTAAAATGAATGTTAATATTAATAGTAAAAAAAATGATACTCGTACATTGATAAAACAATGCCTTGCCATAGGAACAACAAATTTAATTATTCATTGCGAAGTTAACACACAAAGCAATACAAATAAACTCATATTAGTTTCAGATATGCCTCGACGCTATATATTCTGGAAATTTCCACAACGGTATACTAAATTACAATATACAAACGCACTTTACGAGGTATTCGTGTATGACGCGTAGCAACGCGCCAACAAATTGCATTCCTCTCCTCATGGGTAGATATTTTGCCTGAACTCACAAAGGGGATATGACACGTGTTATAAATTGTCTATCCATAGTTCCCCAAGCTTTGTGGACGCGAAAACATTAAAATGACAAATTGTTCGTAGCTGTGATTCCATTTTTCAAAGCGAAGGAGGTGCGACTCGAAATCCGGCAAGGAACGTGTATTAATTCACACAATTTAATTCTGAGCAAGCGGTTGGTTGAAATGTGCCGATATTTTCTGCAAATTCTTACTGATTGCCAGCATGCGAATTGCGTATTTCACGCGTTGTTCCGAATCTGCGATGTTGTGACGTCATGAGTTTCGAGCGACAATTGAATTAAATATTGTTTTTATTTGCAATTACCGAGTATAAAGAAAATGTTTTTATTCAACTGGTGTTTTTCTTTTAAATAAACTTGAATAAAATCCAACACTTTTTTCACCAGAAATATTTTTTTTCCACTTTCACACCAATAACAGAGATTTTACGCTCAATCGATGTGCATGTTTGAATAATGTAATGCGAGTGAATGAGGCCAAAGAGGTGTGCAAGAATCGTAGCATGTGGAAATCGGTTATCTCTAACCTACCCAATAGGAAACAGGCGTGATTCTATTTATGTTTGCATGTAGTAGAGAGATCTAATTATTACATACTAATGTGATTATTGACATTGAATTTGAAGTAATTAATGACAAACATAATGATTATCTCGGTATGGGAATCGAACCCACGGCCTCTGGCTACACAGCCGGCTACTCGGCCACTGCGCCACGGACGCCAATGCATAATGTAAATTATCTTAATCCCAACAGTAAGAACTACTCTAGAACGAACTTACTGCACAATTTAAAAACATTCCATCGTAGTACTTGTATTCGGATGCAAAGAAGCTGATTAAAATGATAAATAATGCATGACGGTCAGAGGTTTCAGCACCCACAAAGTAGGAACTCGTTAGCCCGAGTCTTCTTAAAATATCGAAAAACGTTTGAAGCACATGTTTTACATTAGCTCCGTCATATAAGAATCGCTCGATTACCGATCTATCGCTAGACGGAATGATAGTCTAGCCGACACTCACACAGTGCTGTATCAACATTGCTCAATCTTGAATTTGAGATAGAAATATTATAATCAATATTTCAGGCTCCAGTATGATACTGCACAGTTTTGTAGACCATAGAGGAGAGGAGAGGATATAATATCGAATTAAAAATTGATTTTTGTTAATGTCATTTTTCAGCAACATTTTAATGCCACTATATCTCAGGACTGCAGAAATTAAGTCATCAAAGTCTTCGTATATGACCAGACATACATCTTGCTTTACCAAAATATGTGACTAGGGCAGTAATATGTTACTATTACTATACTACTACTATACTATACTATTACTATAGTAATATCGTTTAATCTCCTATCTCAGAGTACCATAACACGAAACATTTGTAACAAGGCGTGAAAACGTTTTCCGTGTACGAACAACATTTAGTTACCATTCCAAACATTTTTAATGCGAACGAGCGTCGAATTTCGATTTGCCGGCCACGTAAACTCTCAACACACGTCCACATGTCGTCGAGAAATGTGTACACAGTCACGGCTACCGTTTCACTCAGACAACGATCAATAGCCGACCAGACGAATGGCTTATTGCCGGTGAAATGTTCGCAACAGTCGCATTACCGTCAACGTAAAATCGCTTAAACTCAAATCGTCGTGTAGGTCCCGGTGCGGTCGCGTAGGATTGAATCGCTTAAGCGACAATGTCGTTTCGGCTCGCCTCAAATTACACGAATGGGTTTTCGATATACTACCCATTTGCGAGACCTTTTAAGTTAGGTCGCTGATGCAATTTGTGACCGCTATGTTTAATGAAAACACGTAGGTATTGCGGATAAGACCTTGGACTGTAAATACAAAGAGAGCTTTGTAGAATCAGCTGCTATTTTTACTCCACTTTAATTTTTGCGTACCTCGTTCTATCCACGTAAGTTTTACATAATATAAAACATGACATCTATTTGTATAAAAAATATATGTATACTAGCTGTCCCTCGCGGCTCCGCTCGCGTGATCTGCTTTTTCCGGGATAAAAGATTACTAAAATGGCTATTAAAAAATAGGGGTTGATTGTAGAGGGTTGAAAATTTTGGGTGGTATGTATTTTTTAATGCCACATTATAGAAAAATAAAAACAAAAAATTTTGTCCAAAAATTAAAAAAAAAAAATTAAGGGTGAACAACCCTTATTACTTAGGGGCATGAAAAATAGATGTTGTTCGATTCTCAGACATACCCAATATTCACACAAAATTTCATGAGAATCGGTCAAGCCGTTTCGGAGGAGTTTAACCACAAACACCGCGACACGAGAATTTTATATAATAGATAAAACGTAATTATAGAGTGCTAAGCAATCCCATGAGTTCCATGCGACGTTGATCTGCAAAGTCCAGACTAATACAGAGGAGAAAACAGTAAAATCCCATTTAGATGGAGAAGTTTTATCACACCGGAGAGGCAAGATTAAATAGAAAACTGTCATTCTCGCGTCGTGCAGTTCGAATATAATATGTTTTTTACTCTGACATGGAAAAGTGACTACACTGGACTACACAGTCGTGATAAAACGAGCCAAATCACTGCCTATCTTTAAAAAGATGGTGAAGGATCATTATCTCTCTCACTAGCTGTTTGTATGTGTGTTGTGCTTACGATTTCATTATTACTATATTTATGTATATAATATGTATTATGTATATTATACTAGCTATCGATTTAGTATACATTATTGAAATTAAATGTAGTTTTTCCACCACTTTTATCTCCATCCCATTGTTGCCTGGAAGAGATTGCCTGGAGCGATAAGGCCGCCAATTGTACTTTGGTTTCGCTAACTATTTTAGCTAGATGTATTTATTCCAATGTACAATAAAGAATTATAAATAAATAAACCAGGCGTAAACTCCAGTGGGCAACCAAATCCCAAAATCCTCATTTCAACTAAATGACGCAATAGTTCCAATTAACCACCACTCATTCGACTTAAATGTAATAAGTATTATATTGTTTCTTAACATAAACTGAGCCGGGATAAAGTTTGGTTAACCGCCTTTAACACAACGTCGATCATAACAAGCAAAGTTTAAAACGAAGAATAAATGAAGAACAGTTACTCGTTGTCTTTCAGTCATCCGTAAGCCAGAGTGGTTCAAAAACTAATATTTTTTCCCCGAAAAGTTTTTATTGCCTTTGTTATGATATCCGAGAGGAGTACAGAGGTACAACGAAGATCCGCTACTAAAACACTTGGATTGACGTTTTTCTTCGAAATTTTAAATAGAAAAAGTTATTTTACTCTCTGTTGTTGTTCAATACGTGCTTTTTCTTTGCTTCATTTGCATAAAAATGAATATCGATTGTTATTTAAACGAAAGTATTAATAATTACTAAATCTCATCAAATAATTTCGCCACTCGTGAATAACTTTTTGTTATATAATAGCTCATATATGCTCAAGTCTGTATCTCCAAAGGGGTAGGCAGAGGAACAACTAGTGCACTCACGATTATTAGAGCGTATTTACTTCGCATGATATATCTGGCCAGCCAGGGAACAAACTCCAATTCTGGACAACTCATGTTGATGTGATTTGAAACCTGGACTTAACCAGTTTCTCTGCCTAAGCATGCCACTCATAAACCGATATAGAAATGGGCTCGCCCCTATCACATAATGTGACGTAAATAAGAAGAACCGTGACTGCACTACTTGTACCTCTACCTACCCCTTTATCTATTTCTATATCTATCTCTCGGTAAAAATGTCAATGTCCATTTCCCCGCAACAAAAAATTGACTGATGTCGCAGCACTTTGGTGTGTATTAGACGGTAAGGATCGTAAGGATTATCTAAAACAAAACAAATGTTGGTAAAAATAACCATTAGTTTACCACCTCAAAATCGTAAATTACGCAACGTAATCCAACTTTGTAATTAGTTCGCAAAATTCAAGCCAAATATAACTATCAATGAGAAACAAACCTTGAGTTCTGATACATCAACAGTTACGTAGGTAAAGGCAATTATTATAAATCATCTCAAGTGCCGCTCAACTTTAGGGATACAAATGATTGGTTCAATAAATTTTGCCACAAACATGCGCAAAACATCAACAATTTCAGATACGGACTTGACAGGAGGCAAATTAATGAACTCAGGTCAGAGTGGATTTATTAGGGTTCCGCAGGGAGGTTCTCTCATTGATTGCCGTACTTAAACAAGCTAGATCAATAAGCCACCAGCCGTGTAACTAATAGCTCGTCAGTTAAATAAGCAAACTTATTTTTTTTATCGTGGTAGCCGCGCTTCGTAATAAGGAATGAATGTTGTGTAATGCTATGTATATTTATTTAAAAAATATTATTATTAAGTACATTTATCGAGTACGACGTTAAAATCTTTTCATTAGCTTGAATAAATGTATATACTTTCTTTAAAACAACATTTTAATTCATATTTCAATAAAACACCGTAGATACAAAGAAGTATTACATATCTATTTAAATATAAGTGAAACAAATTCCAGGCTTAACACTAAAAACATATTATTTTACCATCAATGCTATAATTAATTCTGAGCAAATAACTATCTAGGCTAAACGTTAAAGACAAATTAATCTAACTTTGTTTAACACGCGAAATAGATCCATTTGAATGTTACGGCAACAGAAGGTATACAGCCAAATTATCCTCAGCTGTGAGCTCCAAAGGCATCTATTTAGTATTCAAACTTAGTACCGAACCTATTCGTTCAAATTGACTTACACGGACAGGTGAAAAGCTTGTGTAGTAAAATGGTCTGACGCCGAATAAAGGCCATAAATGTTGTGAATAAGCAAAAAGTTCCAAACGCGAGTGAGATATTTGTAAGGTAGTAGGATTTTCAATTTCATCTAACTTTCAATTGATACCATTAAAGGCATTATACTATATATTGAGTTTAAAAAAATCTGTAAAAATAAGAATAGAGATAAGAGAAGATCGCTTTATTGCTACTTCGATTGGTAAATTGTGAGATTCCCAATAAAAACTTAATAAAAGAATTTTCCATTCAACATGGCCGGTTTATGCCTATATGGTATAGGCACTAAATTATAGATATGACCCGCTAAATCGTACTATTTTTTTAGAAGACAGACATCGATTAATCGATATGCCGCAAGATCGTAAAGCATGCGACGAAGAAAAAACTATTATCAATCAGTGATGGAGGACGAAAGTCACCGACATAGCCCAGCGGATTAGCAAGCTCAAGTGGCAGTGGGTAGGCCACATAGCTCGTAGAACCGATAACCGATGGGGCAGAAATGTTCTGGAATGGAGGCCACGTACTGGCTAGCGCAGCGTTGGACGTGCACCTACAAGGTGGACAGACGACCTGATAAAGGTCGCAAGAAGTCGCTGGATGCAGGCCGATTCCAACAGGTTCTTCTGGTAATCTTTGGGGGAGGCCTATCTTCAGCAGTGGACGTCCTGTGGCTGATGATGATGATGGAGGTCGTAAGGACTATCATACGACACACGTAATTATAATCAAGTATTAATTGCTACGCTATATTTAGCAGTACTACAGTTAGTTGTACATTTCTATTATACAACAGAATTACTTAAGCAGAGTCGATAGCAATATTTATAATAATTGCTGGCAGTACAACAGGCGCTGAATCTCGACAAAGCCCCCAGCGACGAGCATTTGCTACACGATCCATTTATGCTGCCTCCGAAGCCCGATTCACGTCCGCGTATGGATTTTCCTTCCTACTTACTTACTGTTGTTTATTATCACAACAAGCAGGCTATTTGGATTAATTACGCGTTTTATATCGCCTATGGAAATTTTTAATTGGATTATGAAAAAAGTTAATGGAATAATTTATACGTAATTTTTAATTCAGTGTTATATACACGGAATAGTTACAGAATTAACTCAGACACGTGTATTTTATTCCAGTTCATTATGGTGAAAATAGTATACAAAAACTACTAAAAAAATCAAAAAAAATAAATACTATTGTATAATATTTTAATAATGAATGATCGATACCATCGACATACATCAATCCAAAAAAATCAGAGGTGTGGGGCTGGTTTTGAACAAGCGACCTCCTTCTTGACAGTCCGTACCATTCTCCATTAGGCCAACATTACCTTTAGGGTGGATTAACAACCACGTAAAAAATAAAAATTTAATGGTATTATTGTACTCACTCATAAACAATATTTTTGAAATTACATGACCAGTAAAAGTAAAAATCCTTTTATGATGTTAGGCGAGCAATATTTTTACGCTTCTCAAGTTTTCTCCGGGCAAAGAGCAGCGATGAAGTTTCTCCCATAACTTTTTGTGGTCATTGAATTTGTTTGTCGTCCACTCACGAGGAGCTATGGAAGTTTAATGGAAACTTATACTTGCTTGTACTTATGACGCCTTTGTGTGACTTCGTCTAAAGGAGTTGCGGTTTTTGAACGTTTTTCTCAGAAAACTTTTCGAATGAACGTCATTTTAGATGATCAATACTTGGCTTGTGTGCGCATTATATATATATTATAGTATTTTTATAGAAGCAACAGCCAAACGAATCGTTTATCAGATGGTCAGTTATAGCCACTGCCCATAAACACCTATAATATCAGAAGAATCATTGTTACGTTACTGACTGGGGTAGAGGAGCTGAGAATTTGAGTCTCCGGAAATCTCAGTCACCGTACAACACATATAAGACATCTGCCAGTTCGCGGCGGTTTTCTGGAAAAAATGTAGTAATCTTTATTAGTAGTAGAGCCATGCTTCAGACATGCTTTAGACCGTTTTGTCTACAGCATGGATGGGCCGGCTCGATCGTTTCTACTGTCTCACGAAAATCGACGTAAAGTGGTAAAGAACAAAAATTGTTCCTTGCGGGGTTAGCTATCTAGTCCTGCGAGGTTGTTGGTGTTTTAAAAGTAACCCTGTATATAAACTAATATCGGGTTTACAAGGTTGGATTTTAGTTGATCAACTGCTAAATGGCATGTGATTTGAACCGTCTAAACAGACTTTCATTCGATTTGTACAATGATAAAAACAAAATAGCTTTTGTTGATTCAAGTCAGTTGATCAACAAAAATAGAACCACCACTGCGCCACTGTAAACAACTTGAAATACAAAATTAATTGAATTTGTAGCAAACTTTGAGTTAAATTACATCGTATTATCAAATGAAGATACATTTGTTTATCTAAAACATCGCATTTACAAATCATGCCGTTGATACTTTGGACTAGCGTCTAAATGGATTAGCTTGATAGAATTATTACCACCGTCTTACAGAATTCCGTCGTAAAATGGCAGCTCACTGTCGCTTACGTTGAGTAAGATTATTCGTCGCCCAAACACCTTCCCTCCCAATCACCATTAATTTTACGCATTCATAATTAATATGGTATTGTGGCCATTTGGGGGTCGTGGAGATACCATCATACATGAACCATTTGCTTGTTAGCTGACTGTGCTACAAACCGAGAAAATGGCAAAAGTATAATTTTATTGTGCGTCAGTTCGTATAAGAACAAAATTGAATTTACGTCTTCATTTTGAAAGTAATAAAAATATGCTCAGTACGGTATATTAAAGCCCTTATGTCAAACGACATAACAAGAGGTCCTTGTTTCAGCATTTGCAGGTATTAAGACTTAACACCGCCCGGCTAAAGATGGACTCGTAAACCTTTTGACAGCCCGCCGTAAAAAATGACAAAAGGACTCCCATATGAAGAATCCTCTTTTTATTTAGGTTTCCAGTTCGCTCGTAAAATGTGAAGCTCACTAATAAAATGTGTGCTCGAAGATTGTATTCAACTCTTTTATAAAGCGTACAGTCGTTGTCGGAACGGCAATAGGATTTAATTCAAGCCAGCCAATTTCCTTATGTTTTCATTATTTATTTTTCTCTTGGTGCTTCGAATTACATTGGATATTGGTTGTTTGCTGTGCAATAATGCGTAAAATAGATCGTAAGTAACAAAGAAGGAGCGCGTGACAAGAAAATATATCACAAATATTTTTATGTTATCCAAATCGTGTGCGTTCGCTTCCGCGTTGTGTAAGGATTAGTTTTATTTCTTGCAAGATCTTACGACTCCGTCAGCGTGGCAACTTCGGGCGTAGACGTAGATGATTACAAATCAGCACCTTATAATGGTGCTGCCACACCGGTGTTATAAAATGTTTACAAACATTTTCTAACATTAAACATCTACTAACATTATCTAACATTGTGATAAAATGTATCAAATTTTTGTTAACAAATGTTTAATAATGTTTTGTAAACATTTTATAACAGCGGTGTGGCAGCACCATTACATAATGGTTACATTTACAAACATTTTTGTCATAGGTCATAACTTAATTGAGTAATGTAATTATCACAGGCTAATTGATACCATTATATTAAAAATATGAAGAAAAAAGAAAGAAAGAAATAAGAAATCTTCTGACTTATAAATAATTTAATCAATTACCTCATTGGTAGCAACGTTCTTAGACTGAGAAACCGTGAGGTCCTGGGTTCAAATCCGAGGTCGGGTAATGATAATTTGTGTATGAATTTTTGATTCGAAAGTCACACATGAATTACCCGAGACTGGAATTTGTGCCCAATGCAGCAATCGGATCGCCATAATCACAATGTGAAGGAAATAATTTGAGCAAAACGTGGGTACACTAGTTGCACCTCTGCTAACTCCTTGTGGGATAAAGGCGTGATTTATTTTTAGACAAAAATAAAGAGGTACTAAAAAATCTAAACACATCTAGACACAGACACTAACAGCGTGAAATGAATACAACAACTCATTTACTTAAACTACATCGTCTGGTATTAACTAGTATTAGTTCAGTTATGAAGCACCTGGGAGCAATTCTAACCTAGCAATGTAGCGGATAGACATGGCTGGCCTATTTGGAAATTATTCCGCTCTTAGTATATTATATATACAACGTGTTAGAGAAATTTATGGTCAAATTTAAGGTACGTATAGTGAGCGATATAAATATTTCACCCCACGTTATACCAAATCTGAGAGCATGGCTAGGATATCATTTTCGTTTTTATCGAATAAGGAACATATCGATATCTGACTTGCAACTTTGGACAATACTAAATGATAAACATGGACACACACAAACACTTATGGACAAGCTAATGTAAGGTCATAACCAAAAGTTTTAAGAAAGTTGAAACCCACGAGCGTAATTTAATGTAATTTTAAATTGACAAACGTCCACGTTTATTCTTACTTACACATCCCATCATCTTCAATTCATAATATAAATCGAAATCGCTATCTTCGTCTGTCTGTCTGCTTATTTCTCCTAAACTATGCAACAGATTTAGATGCCGTTGTCACTATCATTTAGGGAATTTATTCCGGAAGGTTTATATGTATACGCCATGACCCATGGGAGTAAGGCAATATTACTGCGGTGAAACCGCGAGGGACAGTTATTTTTAATATATAATACAATTATCACAGGAGTTATGATACCTATATTCATCCAAAATATTTTTTACCACTAGAAATATCACTTAAAGATCCTTACCACATTATGTACATTATAATTTTTTCCTCTTTAACCATACACGAAAAGTATCCATTCGATACTCGTATATTCAAGGATTTAGTGTGATTAAGAAACTAGCCCCTTAAAAAGTTATTCTACTGGAGCCCAACATTTATCAAAGTAGAATTTCTTTGTCCAATCCACCCAAAACAGCTCTATGGAATGAACTGCGTGCAAGAAAATAAACTTGGCGTTATTTGTGATTGACTTGCTCTTATTTGAAAAACCTTGTAGTGTAGGGACCTCTCTGACAGAAATTTCAAAGCATTCGATAAAACTTATATAATACTGCCGACCGTTTTTTTATTGTCCGCGCACATAAAATTTGACATACATGTTGTAGAAATATTTGGTACATTGGTTTTTCACGAACTGCCTTTTTTATTGATCTGAACGAGTAGATCGCTCGTCTGATGGTAAGCGCCACGCCTGCCCATAAACTTCTGTTGTTGTGTTGTCTGTGTGTTGCTTCTGCAACACCGCACAGAACGTTGAATTACAAAGCACTGCGTGGCATTGAACTGCGCTCGTCACCCCGAGACATAAGATGTTAAGTCTCAAAATGCCCAGTAATTTCACTGGCTTCAATGTCTCTCAAACGGAAACACAAAGTGCTTACACACTGTTGTTGGGCGGCAGAAATAGACAAAGCGGTGTAACCAACCCAGACGGCCTACTATGAGGGATCTACCACCTTGAATTCTGATAACTTCTTGTGTACTTTTCATGAAGTATATAAGGTGTAGTACTGACCTGTTTGTTCTATTTTTTATTATAGCATAGGCCGGCAAACGAGTAAGTGGGTCGCCTGATGGTAAGTGATCTCCACCGCCCATGTACGCCCATCACCAGAAGAATAATGGGTGCGTTGCCGACCTTAAAGGAAAGGGATAATTAGGGATTGGGAAAGGGAGGGGATTCGGGCTTCCGGTTATGTCACTCACCATACGAAACGCAGCAGCGAGCCGCTACTTTACGTCAGTTTTCTGTGAGACAGTGGTAACGACCCGGTCGAGCCAGCCCATTCATGCTGTAGACAAAACTTACGTCTATTTTATATATTCTTTTTGAGGTGTTTAGGGACTCAGTGAATTCCGACTGCGTGGTATGGACATGAGTTGTTAATTGAGATGAAATGTTATCCCAGTGGATCGTCCCAACCAACTTAGTGTTTATATTGCGTGTTAGCTCCAACTAAAACCAATTTATGATGTTTCCATAGTTTAAATGGGTTCCTCTAATTTGTACGTATGCGATAGGCAATTTGAATGGAACTCGTGCTCCTGATGTTTGTGCAGTTTAAAATAAATTCGGTCTAGCCACTACGTATCTATATTAATCTCCCTTTTTGCAGTTGTTATTTCATCATCATCATCAGCCACAAGACGTCCACTGCTGAACATAGGCCTCCCCCAAAGATTTCCAGACCGACCTGTTGGAAGCGGCCTGCATCCAGCGACTTCCTGCGATCTTTATCAGGTCGTCTGTCCAACTTGTAGTTGTTATTTACATTAATTATTTTTAATTTCGCATTTTTATAGTATATATCCCAAACCGAAATTATATTTCCCTGATGAGATTACATCTGGGTCATAAAACCAGGGGAAAATTACTGCCAATAAAAAGTTACAGGCTAATCGTTTGCCTCATAATTCATAATTCCGGAATATAAAATCAAAAAGGCAAAATTGATAAAGACTTTGTAAGAAGCCATTATTAATACACTAGATCCATCAATATCTTGACGGGAATAATTTATCTTGATAAGCTTAGTAAAAGGGAAGCGGCAAACGATTATTTATACGGTAGAGCTTAGCCTACCACTATAAATTTAGTAAGACATTTTCAGTCGGTTTTCTTTTATTGTATAGTATTTTTACAATATAATATATTGATACTTAACAAAAAAAGATAGCGATGATCTAGATTCTAGAAGTTCTTTTTTCGTTTTTGAATCCTTTGGATTCGAATGGTGAGTCCCATAGAGCCTATAGAACTAACTAAGATTGTCAACCCTGGGAGAAAACCCTATCGAATACAGAAATAATCATCTAAATCGGCCCACATTTGGCAGAGTTATGCGTGAACGTACATAAAAACTCTTATTATTTATCTACAGCATGAATGGGTCGACTCGACCGGGTCGTTATCTCTATCTCACAGAAAAGCGACGTAAAGTAACTTGCTGCTGACTGACTGACTGACTGACTGCTAACTTGAGATATCCAAAGGCCCAAATCCCCTACCCTCCGCAATCCCTTTTTTATTACGACTGGCAACGCGCCCGTGATTATTCTGGTATTGTGAGTGTACATGGACGGTTGAGATCACTTACCATTAGGTGGTCCACTTGCTTGTTTGCCGGCCTATACTATAAAAATAACACCTCCGCTTTTTGTTTCGTCGGTTATAAAATATCTTTTATATGGTATTCAAGGAGTTTTTGTGTCTTATTTTTGACGCGCACAGTTCATACCACGCATAATAATAAGAACCCAGTATGGTGACATGAAAGTGTTAAAAAATTCAGTAACATTAAAAACTCAAATTTTTCCCGTACATTTTCTCCATGTAATCATGAAAATGTGTCCGTAATTCTTTATTTTATGTTCTATTTACTGAACCGAACCTTTAGACATATTTTACTTCCTCTTCTTAAAGTTATAATAGTTAATCAAAAATTTAATTATAATGCTCGTAGAATCATCAGACTCGACTTTGTTACATTTAGGCATTACCATATTTCAAATGTACCTACGATTAATTCGAGCGTTCACGGCAAATCGGGAGTATAGTAGGCCGCAAAACAATAGCGTAGGTTAGATACCCACACTGAGCCAAAGATTTGTATGATCCACAATTTTTTTGTCTTCTCAGGGTGTTGTAGGACCGCAAGTCCCTCCTGATACGCACGATACAAGTTA
Organism: Amorpha juglandis; assembly: GCA_949126905.1. NCBI lineage: Eukaryota > Metazoa > Arthropoda > Insecta > Lepidoptera > Sphingidae > Amorpha > Amorpha juglandis. Next base: position 8,301,764 of record OX421379.1, on the reverse strand, counting down.
AACCTATGTGGCATCAGGATCTATGTGATTAACTGTTATTATTATGTCAATATATCAGAGTAGCCACATTAATAAATTTATATTATATTTTGAACGATAAAAGCTCTTATTTTAATAAGTAGGTATTATTACTTACGATCCCAAACGTGGCTAAAATATTAAATTTAAGACGTAAATTCATCGCTAATGACTTATTCGCATATTTCAAGAACAGCGAGGTTTCAAGAGATGGATTATACAGATGCGAATACTCCATTTGGGAAATTAATATATCCCAAGGACGTTTTGTAACGTTCCGAGACTGGGAAATATTGTTTCCAAGTGTGGGAACAAAATACATAAACAAAGGCATCTGCCAAGGCAACACTCGACTGCTCCCCGTTGTTGGCTGAATAATCTCGAAGTTGGAAAGTTATTGAACGGATCGAGAATTGGACACCTTGAAATTGCAACTGTCTTGACCGTTTGTGTTGGTTTGTGCTGGCATAGATTTTATAGAATACCTAGTCTTTGTTCATAGTTAAGAGTTGTATGCATCTTTGACGGGAAAGTAGTATACATACGAACTAAAGAATATTATCAATAGTTTAAAATACCATTAAACTCAACAACATTAATTACACCTTCGTATTTGATAGACTAAAACTGCGTAACAAACATTAAGAAAATAAATAGATTTTGCTCCCGTTAAAAAAATTACAGTTTTGTCTAGAGCATGAATAAGCCAGCTCGACATCGAAATTTATAGAAAAAGAAATTGTAGAAAAATATAGACAAAATTAAAGATGGCTCATAATGGTGAGACTGTTATATTTCAAAGGTATCATTTGATGTTGAACTACATGATATATGTATGTACACCAATTTTTATGGCGATAGATTGAAGGTTGAACGGAATAAGTTGATGTGCTACAACGCCATCTAGTGGTGAGTTATAAAATAAACCTTCTCCATGCAAAAATACATATATGTGCTAACATTCATGTTGACCAGCCATACGGCGTAGAAATTCAAATCTCAAACATATACCAACATATATTTTTATAAAAGTACTAGCTGTGCCCTCGAACTTCGTTACGCCATCAAAAAGCTGTCATAGAAATTTACATATCCTTTTTAAGCCCTTCAGGGGATTATTTTTGAGAAACATCATAGCCTATGTCTTATTCTGATGTATAAGCTATATTATTGTAAAGTTTCATTAAAATCCATTTAGTAGTTTTTACGTGAAAGAGTAACAAACATCCATTCATCCATACATACTTACAAACTTTCGCGTTTATAATATTAGTAGAATTAGCTGTCCCTCACGGTTTCACTCGCATGCTACTACTCCAGTCCATAATATTATATAGCTATGAAACATTGACTTGGCAAAACAATTATATTACTTGAAGTCGTTCAGTTCCCAATCGTTTACATAGTGGCGAAAAACTGATTCAGATTATATTTTCAGTTCAATTGTGACCATAACGTACAAAACAAAAAAGGAATTACATGGATACATGGATGTACCCTTACACCCGACCAAATCAATCATCAAGTCATGTTGCAAACCCCTCGCGAGAACCCGATATACAATGGCTGGTCCTGGATCGCGATCCACACAAGGCGTGTGGATCACTATGACAGGTTTTAACAACATGTGTACGATGGTCGCTATCTAGGCGGCTATGAATATTTAACAATTAAGCAAAATATAGAGCAAAATTGAACAGTACATAAAAAAATGGCTTTATCGGTCAAGCCGCTCTCAAGTAACCAACGAACAGCATTTTATTTTTAATTAAATTGATATTCCGAATGCCCGATAGGTTCTCAGAAAAACCCGTAGCTAAGATTTTTTCGCTGGTTATTGGAGTTTGGCACGTGTTTTATTTCGATATTTTCCACCACATGTAATGAGAAATGGACACGTGCTGAGAAAAATATTATATAAACAAGGGCAGAGGTCAGCGAAGGCTTCAGTCCGCGTGTTGTGCCCACGTCACGTCGCGTCGCGTCCATATTTCGGGCCATACACTCAGCCCTGTTCTGAGGTGCGCAACTGAGAAAGGAGAATTAGTCTGTTATGTTTATTAGAAATTTCTATTTCTGCCGCCAAGCAACAGTGTATAAGCACTGTTGTATTTCGGTTTGAAGGACATTAAAGCCAGTGAAATTACTGGGCATTATGATACTTAACATCTTATGTCTCGGAGTGACGACCACAGTTCAGTGCTATGCAGTGCTTTGTAGTTCAAAGGTCTGTGTGGTGTTGCTTCTGTTTATGGGCAGGCGTGGCGCTTACCATCAGGCGAGCGCCTTGCTCGTCTCGTCATTTAATCAAAAAATAAATAAATTGTATATTGTTTCTATATACCAGGTATATATGTACCTAAAATAGATGTGAACATGTATTACATTATTCAGTTAAATTCTTACCCCTTCATCAACCCGTCAGTCCAAATTTCAAAGTACTCCAAAATTTCAACCCTTCCGATTAAAAAGACATAAATATTTGTATCGCTCTAAGAGGCACCTAATTTTTTAATTAAATATGTATACTGTACACGCGTCAAAAAACCAATTCCCAACTCTCGTTTAGCTGTTAAAAATGTTAAAAAGCCTCTCGTAATAATTACATAGACCTTTTTAGACTGCTCGCCAGTTAAGAGAGCACTCTCATTTTATACAACCACTGGGGAACAGGAGTTTTACATACAGGATGTTAATTTAAAAGTGAAAATGGTTTGAAATAATGACTGTGTCCTGAGTATATTATAGCGTTATTTTTATGGTAGCGGTGTAAATATTTTAACATTCAAGCCTTTAGTCGGTAACTTCGCTGTGTATTATTTATTACTTTACATTAATGTTCTCTGAATGGGGTGTCAATTAGACGAACTTATTTGAGCGTAAATAATTTTGTTTATTAGATAAATTACTAGATACCTTTTTAATTAATCTATGTGAATGTCTGTCAGGTATATATCAGCTGATATTCTCTACATTTAATTTCCAGTCATAAATCATTGATTCTTTGGGTTGGAATTAATCCTGATATTGCCTGATATAATAATTATCGACTATGATCGAAAGTCTATCGTAATTCATTATTCAATTTTGAACATTTTTGAGGTCCTTTATCAAAGACTATACCTCTATAATCTGCTATAATCAAATTCGTTTTAAATTTTATCATTAGCGTGAACGACTATTGTGGGCTTTTCTTACATAGGGCTTACTTATAAACGTTACTTAAGCATTCATTAGTTAAACCCTCTTTTGTCTTTCCCTATCAACGCGATTTATAAAGTGGCTAGATAGGGATGAAAACAAAGTTTAACTTCAATACTTAAGTAAGTTTATAAGTAAGGCCCTATGTGTTGACAGAATGAGAATAAACAATGTTGATCTATGTTATTTCATTTTGACCGACTTGCACGACGATCCGTAATCGTATTTTACTAATGTCAAATATGTATTATTCGACATTTCTTAAACACGTTTAGTAGTAATGAATTAAGACTCGTTGTGTAACGACCTTAATGTATTTGTACCACATAGTCATATTTATTCATATATCTTATCTTTCTTCACTCCTACATATAAACTTTAACTATGTAAATCTCACACCTCTCCGTGCGGGCAATATGTTTAAAAGGTACTTTCTTCACGTTTATATATAGAAGTTTATCGCCTCATTGGTCCAGTTGCAACCTAGTTAGGGTAGAAACTGTAAAGTCCTAGGTTCATATACAAGTCAGGTATTCATTTGTGTCTGAGTTTGCCATTGGAAAAATCACATATGAGTTGCCCGGGATTCGAATTTGTGCCCGGTATGGTAATGCGCTAGCCCGATATCAGCCGTTTTTCAGATTTTAAACAACTTTATATTGAACTACATTGCAGCTAAACTCTATCGACAAAGTAAGTAATCGACAAAATCGCTACACTATTGGCGGAGAAATCGATGCACGTACTTAAAAGCAAAAAACAACATTATTGAGAACCTCCTCCTATTTGAAGTTGGTTAAAAATTAGTACACATGCTTTACAAATACGTACTCAATAATTAACAGGTAAATGTATCAAAATTAAACATTAATTAGAGCGCCACGGTTATAATTACTAACACACATTGCACCGGCCGAACTTCATTCTATCGATTTATAACGCCATTAACAGTCATCTAAGCTTGAATCGACTCTATCCGGGAATTAACAGCATTGCTGAACTAAAATCCCCATATTGACTAGTACTATACCCCTCTTTCACTAACATTCATACACAGTTCTAACATTAAATTAAAGCAGTAGACCGTTACAAGCTCACACCTATAATTTGTGCCGAGAGGATAGGCAGAGGTGAAAATAGCGCACCCACGGTTCGTCTCATGATGCAAAGGGGACAACTTTATCGCGAGAGCGGGCAATAAGGTTTTCGAATAGAAAAAGTTGCGGGTTTTTCAGTTTAAGTACACTAACTACTACTACATGAACGGGGCGATTATCTCAGAACGTTAATATATTTTACGAGCTAGAATTTATCGTCTAATGAAATACGACAAAATTATAGTTACAACAATCCAACTTTCTAATAACAACTTCATCCAAGTGTAATAAATCTGCCCAAAACCGCAAACAGCACTGATTTATAACAGTGGAACGTACAAGATCAATTGAGTCGACGATAAATAAAATAGCAATAAAAGAATCACGCTGTAAGTTGCTAATCTGTATATTCAATTTACGCCAATAAGTTGTGTGGCTCAATTAAGGAAAGTAATTAGGAACGCATCGGACGCTGATCGTAGAAATGTTCGTAATTACGATATTGGTGTCGAGCGAGGGCGTTTCCGAACTAATGAATTACCTGCGAGGTGCAAATTAATTACAGGCTTCAGTGTGTACGACTCTGAGGCACACCAGAGTCAGCCATGCCAAATGGTGACGTCACAGATTCTGAGTTAATTACGGTAAAATATGATACTTGTGCTGCGATTGTCACATAAATGTCATATCAATAGACCATGTGGCATTTGATAATAGACATTTCAAGTCAGATCATGTTACTTTCAGGTTTACTCAAACAGAATGATGCCATGGCGGTTCCTCGAAATAACCAAAGTACGTGTACAGGTACACAGTATATGATTAATCAGGTGTCATAATAACTATTATTATTTTACGTTTTTAGACGTGCGACCAAGACAGGGGACCATGATGCGCGGCGACAGCGACACGTATGCTTGGACCGCTTTTTATGCAATTTTTTAAATGCGTTTTGAGGTATGCAACCGAATAAACAAAGCGCGTCGTGCGACCGATTCCAACCGTTAATAACATATATTTTTTTATTTAATGATCCACAAAACTGGTCGCTTTAATTGACTTTCCACACCAAATTAAAAACACTAAGCCTATGGTATATGAACAACTACTACTGGATGTAGACGATGCATGGATGGATGGTGAATGCATGTCGTATGCATGAAAATTTACGCTAAGTACAATAATATTATAGTACATATACAAAAGAGATGCTATTGCTTTATAAGGCGATAATTTTTACATAATAAACGTACTAAAGCGGATAGGAGACAGACGCATTGAAAATATAAAGCTCGTGACAGATATTATATTTAACACATTCTATATAGTGGCTATAATGCAAAACATATAAACCGTTTAATATAAAATATATATTGAAGACATAAAATATTGTAAGCACAAACACTTTAAAATAAGACAAAACTTATCGCGATGAGCGGGTAACAAATTCAACAAATCGTGATTTTATTCCCAGTGCAATTCCACAAATGCAAATTGATTCGCTTATCGTCAATCTTATTCGTGGAATTAGTTCCCGAAAACCGCGGTAAGGCGCGGTCCCCTCACTCCCTTCAAGGCAGTCCCTTCTGATTTGTTCCCAAAGGAGTCACAACGCTGACGCAGTAAGAGGGGAGATAAAAAAATACTTCGCGGCTGAGACCGAGCGCAGCTGGCTTGGATGCATGTGCATTCACATCTACGCAATTTGATAAATTATTCCGAATTCTACTTGATGAAATATCCTTTCGAGTGCATATCGTCAGCAGTATTGGAAACCATATTGGGGCGCAAAATAATTATACTTAGCGGTGCAGCTGAGCTCTGATAAAAATAAATAAATATAATAAAGTATAAGAGTATATTACATTCGGAACAATATAATTTATTATTTATTTTCGTTTAAACTTAAACAATAAAATGATTATACATTAATACCTCTTGGCTGTAGCGCTATCTTTGCTACTTCACACAGGCGTGATTTTAAATTTCATTTTATTCCCCGAATAAATGCTACTTAACAAAAAAATATCGAATTTATTTATTAATCTTACTCGAATATTGTGAAACAGGCCATAAGTATAATTATCTAATAGTCTTCTTTATAGTAATACCACACTCAAACAAACCAACATTTTTGTTTGAAATTTCAAACACTATGGCTACATCTTATGGCTCTGCACTATACCTGCACAATAATGTTACATGATCTACCGTCAGTTTAAAATTATTAAGTTTTATTGATGGTCCAATCTACGCAGAAGGCGTTCACGGTGTCTTAAGGTCTCGCAGTTGGTCTTTTGGGTTCCAATTTAATTAAGTGTACAATCGGATCCCAGACTTGTGCTTCCAACCATCTTCTCTATTGAAATTCGGATGTCTTTTAATTTCAGTAGCCTCGCGAATCATCCTAGGAAGGAATCGGTGTTCTTTGGTAAGGATTTGTGGTTTGTCAAATCTAAGATAATCTTTGGAGCCTTCCTCTGAATATTCAGCAACTGCAGAGCGTCAGTGTTTAATATCAGCTATATGTTCTATTTTTAAAAACAGTTTAAATTAGTTTTATTAAAAATATATATATGATTCTTGAAGAGATGCGTACGTAGAACATAAAACACCATCGTATGAAATGAGAATCTAGTTATAAAAGTTGAATGATACTCATAAAACGCAAGTATTTCTTGTTTCACCGATTCAAGGAAGTTTTACATTTCCTATAAAATATTATATTCCGACAGCCGTGCAATATTCCAGCATTCTGCGCGTTGCAATTTTCTTTCTTTTCTATTTCGATAAAGTGCTAGGAGGTTAGGTATTCGCTTTATGAAGCCGAGGGATGGAAGCACTCAATTGATTTGCATCACGGACTTACGGACAAAGCATTGCGAGATCCGATCGAGGCATTGAGGAATCTAGCGCAATTCACTCCCAGAAACTAAATCTAAAGATTAGAAGCTAGACTGTGGACGAACTCGTTTCTTACAACGAAATTTCTTTCACAAGATGTTTAAGTACGAGATGCAAACATTCTACGGTTATGGCACACGTGAGACCGAGGGGAAACTAATATTGGTCACGCTGCGATTATACTTATCCGAAGGGGAAATCGAACCTCGAGCAAATAAAGACACATGCGACTTGGGCAATAAAAGCGCGTTACACCGTATGGCGTAAACCGACGGTATTGTGATTTTGGGTAAGAAATTGAAATTCCATAAGTTTTAATAAAACAAATAACAGTGATGGATTTGGTAAGTAACAAACCAGTAATTAAACAATAAAGCTTAAAATGAAATAAGGCGAAGATAAACATCGGAGACGGTTTATGAGAAAAGGTCGGTCATTAAGTTAACAGGTTGCGCTTGCACAAACAATATTAAACGACAATTGCAAGTGGTGGGTGTAAATGAGTTTCGCATTTACTTTTCCTTTTGGGACAATGCCGAGCTTTTACCTCGGCGATATTACCCGCGAGGACAACACGAATAAGTAGGGAAAACGTAAAAATATCTAATTGAATTTTTCATCTCACTCTAGGATTCTTTGGGTCTTTATTAAACTCGTTGAATAGCTGTGAGCAGCGAGAGGCAATCGGAGACCGACTTGATTTGCATTACCAGCATGAACGGACACAAAGCACTAGCAGAAATCCACCAAGCAGGAATTCAATGCAGTCAAAGGCTTTAGAAATAGCTATCATTGCCCTTCGCATCCCATTTTTCAGCACGTTAATGGAAATTAAACTACAAATAAGTGATACCGCTTGGTCTTTTATAAACATTTAATTTATTTTCTATTCAAATTACACTCTTAATATTGGGAGCTTATAGCTGTGATTAATAATATTGCATTTTTTTATCTATATATTAGTCATATTGTAAGTTAAATTGTCGATCGTAGTCCCGTCTGAATTCGAACACGATCGAAAATTCATACATAAATCATATGAATTTAATGAAGAAAATCTTAAGCAGTTCTATTGTAATACTTAAGTTGAATGTTTAATGTGAGGCCAGTAAATCAAAATAAAACATTTCTTCTGCTTCTATTGTCGTACAAAAAGCAATGAACAATTGTCGTCACGTGTCCCTTCTAAATTCTACTCTTTCAGCTTAAGTCAGAGGTAAGTACCACATTTGTCTTCGGGGTTTAGAACCTAAATCAATCCATAGGACGGACGGAGAAAATGCCACTGCTCCGTACAATTCGATCCTCACAATAAGTTGTTGGCTACATTTATTTCTTATTGTAAAGTAAATTTATATGGGCCATAAAAAGAATTGATAGTTGTAGAAAAAGTAGACAACTTTTTTAACATACGTTAATTTGTAGGCATTTATCTAGACTGAACAAAAAGATCAATCTATAACTACGTTTAACTGAAATTTAAAAACTGACTCAGACTGCCGCACTCAGAGACGGCAATTAACTTTAATTTCGATTGATTCATTTGTTAAAAAACTGTTATTTCCATACTCAAGGCCATACTGCTGGTGGTAGGATATTCATATCCGCTCGGATAGCGACCACATGGTGTTAAGACCTGCCACAGTGATTCACACACCTTGTGTGGATCGCGTTCCAGGATCAGCCAGTGTATATCTTGTTCTCTCGAGGGGTTTTTTGATGGTTGGTTGGAGCGTGTATAGGGGTACATCATTGTATCACTGTGTCTGCATCGGTCATCCACCTGTCCTGTCGCAGGCCCCTCGATTTGTTTCTTCCCTCTCCGAAGAGGGATGAAGCATTTATACAGGCCGGCATGATTCTGGCGACTACCGATAAATTCATTGTTTGACGGTGGTCACTGGTTTTTTGGGTTGCACTAGGCTTACCATCAGGTGTAATGCATTCACTATGCAGTGCCCGGATAAGAAAAAAACTAAGGGCCAGTTGCTGCGTTATGCTCCATTACGGAATACAATTTTTTTTATGCTCCGTTAATGGAACGTACAGATATAATATTAATGGACTTCCCTGAGGAATAATCGAATTCTAAAAATTACTTAATGATAATTAAAGTTATTTAGCGGCTCCAGTGCGACAGTAAGTGGTCGTTGAAAAGATCCAAATGTATCTCTAGTACCCCGTCTTCAGGTTTAAACCGAGTTTATGTAGGGCCACCCGTAATATGAATTCATCATCATCATCATCAGCCACAAGACGTCCACTGCTGAACATTTTTTTTTTATCCTGACTCGGCAAAGTGACTACGCTACACCTGATGGTAAGTGTAGCGCAATCCAAGAATAGTGTCGACCAACGATAAACAATGTCTCGATCGTAGGTCGGCAAGATCATGCCGGCCTGCCAAAGGGCCAAGGGGGAAGGGGAAGGAAAAAGGGATGGGAAAAGGGTTAGGATCAGGGGGCTAGCCCCCTGGGGAGAACCGGATATACACTGGCTGACCCTGGAATGCGACCCACACAAGGTGGGCCACTATGGCAGGTTTTACCACCAGTGTGCGGTGGTCGCTATCCGGTCGGATACAAGTATCCTCCCACCAGCAAAACATAGGCCTGCCCCAGAGATTTCCAGACCGACCTGTTGGAAACGGCCTGCATCCAGTGACTTCCTGCGATCTTTATCAGGTCGTCTGTCCAGGTTGTAGGTGGACGTCCAACGCTGCGCTTGCCAGTACGTGACCTCCATTCCAGAACCTTTCTGTGCCATCGGTTATCGGTTCTGCGAGCTATGTGGCCTGCCCACTGCCACTTGAGCTTGCTAATCCGCTGAGCTATGTTGGTGACTTTCGTTCTTCTACGGATCTTAATATGAACTCTGTCGATTGCAAAAAGAAATATCGAAATCGATTCACATTTTGGTGGACATATTACATAACATTCATAAAAGTACTCGTCGAATTAAAACTTTCTAATTTTTTAAACGTCAACACACAAGGGTCACTTTTTTCAATCGCAAATGCCATGTCGACCCCTATTTCACCCACAAATGTAGCACAATGAGAGTATATTTCCAAATGTGAAGAGCTAGACGAGTCGCACACATATGCCATTACAAACAAGGGAAAGCTAACGCGAAACAGAAAGTTTTGCAAATATGGAGCGCGCACCATTTTTCACGGGCCGTAACGAAACGTCAGCACCAATACAGACCTTTATCATTGTCAATAAACTACTGTATAAATCAAACAAACTTGCCGAGTGCTCTGTTTCTACGTGTTTCCTTTGCGTCAGAAAACAGTTTTTAACACGCTTTTATTAGCTTCATACGTATGTTTGTATGTTAGTATATTTGTATGTAACGGAAAATTTGAACATGATTTTGACCTCCTTCAAAACGTCGGATTAAATCGAAATTTAGCATACTTATCAAGGACCAATATTTTTTGAAGATGAATTTTTTTTTACAGTAAAATTCAATTTTTTCTTCAAATTTATATTTTTTTTTCTATTTTTTAGTTGGATTTTCTATAAAAGCGTGTTTTTAGTTTTGTTAAGTTTTATTTATTTTATAAGTTGAATGACGAGACGAGCAGGCAACTTGCCTGATGTTAGATAAACGCCGCACCTGCCCATAAACAGAAACGACACCAAACAGAATTTTTTATACAAAGTACTGCATGGCACTGGACTACGCTGGTCATCCCGAGATATAAGATGAATTTCACTGGCCTTAATGTCTTCCAAACCGAAACAGAAAAGTGCTTACACTCTGCTGCTTGGTGTCAGAAATAGACAAAGCGGTGGTACCAACCCAAACGGCCTCTCGTATACGCGAAACCTACCACCTAATAATGTAAAAATACATACCTGCGGCTTATATGTCTGATTTGTTTGCAACTGTATATATAGTACGTTAGAGATATGCGACCGTGGCAGGAACAATCGTTTCCATACGAATTTCATTCAAAGCAGACATGTTTGCCTACGTCACGACTCACGCGTCGCAGTATCCCTGTCTTGGTAGCTTTACCAAAAACGAGCGAAAATAGACCAACCCAAACGGCTTCCAAAACGCCTACAATATAAAATAAACACCCTTTCAAAATGTCAAGTTTCCTTAACAGTTCGGGCTGATAAATAAATAAATAACACCCAACAGTCACACACATAGTCCAGACCCCACAGTAAGATATGAGTCTTGTGTCGTGGGTATCAGGAACTACGAGAGACTGATGATGAGTGAATGTAAATAGACTAAAGAATCTCATCCGCTTATTAACAACATATTAGAAACAGATTACCAATTAGTGCTGTAATGAACAAAGATGAATCAAAATACACTTCTATCGACTTTTTGCCTCAAGATTGGCTCACACAATCAGAGAAGCCAAAGCAAAAACTCGTTAAAGGATATTAATATTTATGTTCGGATTCATTTTCCCATAGAGTTGCGGACCCGTGCCTTACAAACACTCCATCAAAATCCTTAGGTCTCTTCGTATTTTATTTAGTTTTATTTAATGCACGATGGACCTACCGCAGAGCTTTGCATGCATCAATTTTATAAATTTTAAACGGTAATCCTACAATATACATTTTTATGTAGCTTAACTTTGTTGCCGATATGAAATAATTATAAGGTTCAAAATTAATTTAGTTTCAACATTCAACTATATCTGGCTAGACATAAATTTAATTATGACTCAAACAAGGATGGAAGCTTTCATTTCAAAGTTGCAGGTAACTGGAATGTGGCCAAAAATGCTTCAGTCTGTGACCCACATTTATTAATGTAATTACAGCGTTCTGTTATGTAAGTTTAATAAAGATAAGTAATAAAGTAAGTTTAATTTAACAAACCTACAATAATATTTTGTAATGTGCATGCGAGTGCCATGTATACTCAAAGCTAATCTTTCCTTAAAATGCAATTTTAGAAATTATCCTATATGAAACACGCATGATTCTGTAAAATCGATTCTGGCTTATAAGAGGCCCATGAGTTTATTCAGGAATTTCTTCTCGTAGTTAGCCAGAAAATATCGGTCGCCTAAAAAAAATATTTTTATGTCACTAACTATCTATGGAATCCCAATCCGTAATAAATGTTTAATAATAAAAATAATAAAAAGAGCATAATTTATTTATTCCATTTTCAGAATCAATTGATAGAATTTGTATTATCATTTTCAAATGTCTAAAGTTTTAAGCTATATTACTAGTGTACAATAAAGTTTAATGTAAATAAATAAAATAGAAGAATTGAATGACTACAATAATTTCCGCGAGGATTACAAAAGTGAAACGGTTGATATATATGATAAAATTTAACCTTTAAATACATCCTCCGTGATAGCCTCCGAGGCGCAGCGGCCAAGTAGCCGGCTGAGAAGCGAGAGGCCACGGGTTCGATCCCCGCACCGAGACAAATATTTGTGTGATCGACAAATATTTGTTACGGTATCTGAGTGTTGTGAGACCGAAAGCCTCTTGTAGTTCCTGATACCCACGACACGAGACACGTGTCTTACTGTGGGGTAAGGATTATGCGTATCACTGTTTATTATTTATTATTATCTATTAAAATAAGTAATATTCAATTGAGAAGACAAAGTTATCTGTACAAGAAAATGATAGTCCAATCGTCGCAGCTGAGGGAACTAAAAACACACAATCTCAGAAACCGAACAAAACACATAAACCTTCCACACAATAAATAGATTCCCGCACATGTTTCGCAAAATGCAAAAGCATTCGAAAACAATTTGCCAGTTTTGTTAGTAAAAGTAACAAAAGTGGTGTACTCGGTGCCGCAGTATTCAGTTCTCGTTATGCAGATTACATTCGTACAAATTTTCGTAATCACGGTCTGGTAACTTTGCAGGAAGCGAAGGCAGGTGTTGCAAACTAGCAGTCACGCCAACTGACATAATAAACGCGTTTAGGGAGCACACGCCACGTATGAAGAACTTTGTTTTGGTGTCCCGATGTCGAATTATGTTAATCTTACGTCTATATTGAGTTATAAGATACAAGTTACAATTGTTATAGTTCCGATATTAGTATTTTTATACAAAACTAACTTTTCCTCGCGGCTCCGCACGCGTGATCTTCTTTTTCCGGCATAAAAAGTAGCCTATGTTTATCAGGGACAATGTAGGATTTTAATGGTGGAAGAATTTTTCAAATCGGTTCAGTAGTTTTTAAGTTAATTCGTTACATACAAAAATACAAATATTATAAATTATTGTTTACAATGAAATACTCTTAATCAACAATACATTTATTTGGATAAGGAATAATATTATATTATTTTGATAACACTTTGGAAAATAATTGACAATAATGCATTAATTCCGACCAAATTTGATTACCATAGCAACGGAAGCCTTCAAATATAAATAATTTTCCCCGTTTTTGCAACATTTTTCACTCTTGCTTCGCTCCTAATGGTCGCAGCGTAATGTTATATAGCCTAAAGCCTTCCTCGATAAATGGACTATCCAACACAAAAAGAATTTTTCAATTCGAACCAGTAGTTCCTGAGATTAGCGCGTTCAAACAAACAAACAATCAAACTTATAATATTAGTATAGATAAGAGTAACAAAAGAAGGCCAATTACAAGTTTCCACATAAAGATAAGCAATGTATGATGTATATTGTCTTACACCCGTCTGTCTGTCCTGCCTTTAAAGGATAAAAAAAAGAAAATACTTATTATATGAATGTGCGGGGACGGAACTCTCGTTGCGTGAGCCCGACTCACACTTGGCCGGTTTATTATTTACTAGCTTTTGCTCGCGGCTCCGCCCGCGTGATCTGCTTTTCTCGGGATAAAAAGTAGCCTATGTCTTATTCTGATGTATAAGCTATATTATTGTAAAGTTTCATTAAAATCCATTCAGTAGTTTTTACGTGAAAGAGTAACAAACATACATACATCCATCCATCCATCCATACTTACAAACTTTCGCGTTTATAATATTAGTAGGATTCCCTTGAGAAAAGGCTCTTCAGTAATAAGTGTCAATAAATATTCCTTTACTTCTTTCTGTAGCAATATTATACATGAGTTTTCAAATGCTGATAAAAACGACTACGCTCTTATATTTTTCATTTACAACATAACTTCGCTTATACCGCAAGGTCTATAAAACCTAAATCCGCAATGCCGACCACAAGCGAGTTAGCTAACAATATTAGTTTAGTGGCTAATTTAGTGGGGGTGTAAGGGGGGCGAATAACAACTCAAGTCTCCAATTGCCAACCCTACCTGCTCGCGGTGCACCCTGCTGGTTAACGAATGAGGCTCTGGCGGCCGACTCGTGGCGGCATAACCACATAAATGAGCTGGAATGCCATAAATACTCGTGCCTTTGGTGGGCAGCAGCGCCATTGGCTAAACATTCCAGCGACTGCGGTCACCAACCCGCCTGCCAAGCGTGGTGACTATGGCAAAACCCCCAAATGGCAGTCTCCCAGAATTTACGGCCCCCAGTTCCCGGCAGCCTCACTATTCCTGGTCACGGTACCGGCCATGGTAACGGCGGGGTGGGGGGTGCTAAGAATCCCCGGGCTACGGCAGGGTACCACAAACGACTGTTTCTGGCAACGTACAACGGACGCTCTCTGCGGTTGGACGAGCACGTCACAGAATTGGAAGTAGAGCTGAGTCATATTAACTGGCATATCGTGGGATTATCTGAAATCCGAAGACAGGGGGAGGAGAAGATGACCCTCGATACCGGTCACTTACTCTACTTCCGAGAAGGAGACCAACCATCCCAAGGTGGCGTCGGATTTATGGTCCACAAGTCACTCAGAAGCAACGTTGTGGAAGTTGGTAGTGTATCATCGAGAGTGGCGTACCTTGTCTTAAAAATATCCAAGAGATACTCTCTGAAGGTTATACAAGTGTACGCCCCGACGTCTGCACATCCTGACGATGAAGTCGAGACCATGTACGAAGATGTAGTGAAAGCTATGTCTCGTACCCAAACTTCCTACAGCGTTGTCATGGGTGACTTCAATGCCAAAGTGGGAGTACAAGGATACGGTGAATCACGAGTGGGACCGTTCGGCTATGGGTGCAGAAATCATAGGGGGCAAATGCTAGTCAATTTCCTCGAGGCCCAGGGGCTTTTTCTGATGAATTCGTTTTTCCAGAAGAAGCCCCAAAGGAAGTGGACCTGGCGAAGCCCCAACAATGTGACCCGGAATGAGATCGACTTCATCATGACAGACAAGCGCCAAATATTCAGAGATGTCTCTGTGATCAATAGGGTTAACACCGGTAGTGATCACCGATTGGTAAGAGGCACTCTGAATATAGATGTTAAAATTGAACGTGCACGGTTGATGAGGTCGACTCTTCGACCAACACTGCCCCAAGCTGAAGTCGGCTGTGAAGCTTTCCAGTTGGAGCTCCAGAACCGATTCGCCGTATTGGAAACCACGGCGGATATTGATGACGCCACCAACAGTCTGGTGCGGACTATTCGCGAGGTGGGCTACAAATACTTTCGGCCAAAGAGCAATGGACGCAAATCTAAACTCTCAAGCGAGACTCTGGAACTGTTGAGGAAAAGACGAGAACTTGTGAATGTCACACCATCGGAGCGTCAGGTGGTTAACAAGGAGGTGAAGAGGCTAATACGGCGTGATGTCAGACACACGAATACCCTAGATATCGAAAATATAATAAAACAAAATAAAGGCACTAGGGTATTCGCCAAGCCACATACCTCCAGTTGCCACCTGACAAAGCTCAAAACACCACAGGACACCACCGTCACCTCAATGCCAGAGATACTCGCAGAGGTCGAGAGGTATTACGGGGACTTGTATGCTCAAAAAGCATCTCCCCCTGAGGCCCACAGCGCGAGTGATCCGCGAGCCAGACTAACTCGCCACTACACAGACGAGCTTCCCGACGTCGACGTGGGCGAGATTAGAATAGCCCTCGGACAGCTTCACAATAACAAAGCTCCTGGAGATGACGGAGTTACAACAGAGCTCCTCAAGGCAGGTGGTTTGCCTGTCTTGACAGAGCTTACTAAGCTCTTCAACTCTGTCATCCACACTGGCACAACACCGGAAGCATGGAGTAGGAGTGTGGTGGTTCTATTCTTCAAAAAGGGAGACAACACCCAATTGAGGAACTACCGCCCCATATCACTCCTGAGCCATGTGTATAAGCTGTTCTCGAGGGTTATCTCGAATCGTCTTGCCCAAAAGTTCGACGACTTCCAACCGCCGGAGCAGGCTGGGTTTCGTAGGGGTTTTTCTACCGTAGACCACATACACACACTCAGGCAATTTATCCAGAAGACCGAGGAGTACAATCAGCCTCTATGCCTAGCGTATGTGGACTACGAGAAAGCCTTTGACACCGTCGAGACCTGGGCTGTTCTGCAGTCCATGCAGAGATGCCATATTGACGACAGATATATCCAGGTGATGAGATGTCTGTTCGAGGCCGCAACGATGACCGTCCAAGTACAAGAACATAGCACAAAGCCAATCCAACTGCGTCGTGGGGTAAGACAGGGAGATGTTATCTCTCCAAAACTGTTTACCAACGCGTTGGAGGACGCTTTTAAGACGCTTGATTGGAAAGGACGGGGCATCAACATCAACGGTCAGTACATCTCTCATCTGCGATTTGCGGATGACATTGTCGTCATGGCAGAATCTCTGCCGGATTTGGAAGAAATGCTGAACAGCCTCAACCGTTCTTCAAGACGAATAGGTCTCGGGATGAACCTTGATAAAACAAAGGTTATGTTTAACCGTCACGTCTTCCCGGGACCTGTAGTCGTGGGTGATGCCACTCTCGAAGTTGTGCAAGATTATGTTTACCTTGGCCAAATTATACAACTAGGCAGACACAACTTCGAGAAGGAGGCGGACAGGAGAATTCGGTTGGGCTGGGCGGCATTCGGGAAGCTACGTAACATTTTCGAGTCGTCGATCCCCCAGTGTTTAAAAACGAGGGTTTTTAACCAGTGCGTCCTACCTGTAATGACCTACGGAGCTGAAACGTGGACACTGACTAGCGGACTGGTCCATAAGTTCAAAGTCGCTCAGCGTGCAATGGAGCGAGCAATGCTTGGAATTTCTCTGGTGGATAGGATCCGAAATGATGTTATCCGCCAGAGAACCAAAGTCATCGATATTGCTCGAAAAATTAGCACGCTGAAGTGGAAGTGGGCCGGTCATGTCTGCAGACGGACAGATGGTCGGTGGAGCAGACAGGTGCTAGAGTGGAGACCACGCTTAGGCAAACGTAGTGTAGGGCGCCCGGCTACACGGTGGACCGACGACTTGAAAAAGATGGCAGGTAGCGGATGGATGCGGGTTGCCCAAGACCGGGATGGTTGGCGCTTACTTGGGGAGGCTTACGTCCAACAGTGGACGGCAATAAGCTGAGATGATGATGATGATGGCTAATTTAGTATCACTTTTTAGGTTAACCATCTCACATCGCATAAACCAGATAGGATTTTATGACAATGCCAAACAGTCCCAAATTTCCATGATAAAATGCCTTTGCGGATTTTCATAGCTCGACAAAATGACTACTTTTACTTTCAGTTTAGTGGAGTCAAAAAACCGATCAAGTGCAAGTCGGAGTATTCCGTAGCGCACATATTTAAATGTTTAGTTTTTGTATTTTTATTATTTGTTATTATACGTAATAATTTTTACAGAATATGTTTTATATTCTGTAAAAAGTTCAGTGCTTTTAAAATGAAGGACAAACAGATAGCGCGGCGTAGGTTTAGTAGTTAGGTACTGGACGACGATACGAATACGTTATCAATCACAATCATCAAATGAGGAATCATACGAGGAGGAGGTTAGATCAATGATGACAGTTTTCTAGCATCCTTTTCTTCATTGCACCACTGCTGACGAAGAGTCAGAAAATACACTAAAGATGGTCAAAACAAGTTGATAGCCACCGTGTCGCAGTGGGCGAGTCACCGGCTGTGAAGCGAGAAACCGTGAGCTCGATTCCCGCACCGAGACAATTGTTTGAGTGATCCACGAATATTTGTTTCGAGTCTGGGTGTTGTGAGACCGCAAGACCCTCGTAGTTCCTGATACCCACGGGTTAATCTAGTGTGGGGTTAGAACTATGTATGTGACTGTTGGGTGTATTTATTATAAAGTGAAAATTTGCATTTTATAACGGTTCTTCAGTTTCATGATGTGGCAGGATAGTTTATTGGTATATCGGGTACTAAATTCAATCCTTTGAAAATCAGTTAGTACCCATACACACATTACCAACTCCAGCCGTATCCTAATGATTATCAAAACAAAGCATTTATACCGGCCGGCTTGATTTTGGTCAGCATTGATAAACTCATTTTTTGTCGGTGGTTGTTTTGGACTGCACTGCGCTTACCATTAGGTGTACCAGTCACTTTGCCGTGCTCGGATAAAAAAAAAACAATAAGTAGTTATTACAGTACATCGATGTTTGGTTAATACACAACTTCGCGGCTTCATAATTTCCATTATCCATACAATTTGTGTAGAAACAAAACAGACTGAAACAACTCGCTTATTATGTTTCGCGGCAAATGTTGTTATAATGTCGGAAAACGGGAACTTTGTCGGGTTTCAGTTCATGTTTTGACTCGTAAATTTAATATATTTACATAGGACAAATAATGTAGCTACCTTAGTTTTGAAAACATCTTATTATTATTTTTCCATGCGTTTTAACTTCTATCATTATCTAGCACACAAAAACAAATTTGGACAAAGTAATTTTTACGGATAGATGCTTTAAAATATCAAGACGAAAATATCAGCTCCAAACATAATTAGACTATGCTTCTAAAGAAAGTTGTAATGTATTTTTTGCTAATAAATAGAGGTTATATTAATACGGGCAGTCTTCGTCGCGCAGTGGCCAAGTATCCGACTGTGAAGCGAGAGGCCGCGGGTTCGATTCCTGCAATAAGGTAAATGTTTATGTGATCCACAAATATTTGTTTCGGATCTAGTGTGTTTTTTCCCCAGAGGGGTTGACATTAGGCAGGCGGCATGTAAAAACGACATGCCAAATGTTTCTGTAACTGTAATAACCTATGTTAAACATAATTTTGCGCTGACTGACCCCACAACGTATGGGTTAAGGGCAGATGAAAATGTATGAAACTATGTTTACTCACAAAATGACACAAGCAAACCAGCACGAAAAACCAGAATTATGTCAGCAGAAATACTGTAAGCATTGCACAAATTGTTTTTTACTCTCGTAATCAACTTGATAAAGTCTCGTAACATAAACTTGATAAAGAGTTGTTCGTGTTACAAGCGTCAACATTGCGGTCATCGCAATTCACAAGCCAGTTAAGAAACATAATCCTACACAACATAAGGTCGTGGCGGACACCGGAACCCTCAAATTAAGTTAATTGCAATTGTAATTGGCTGGTGCTGGGACCGAGACAATAAAAGAAAAATATTTTCTATCCCGCCACTCGCTGAGAACCGACCATGTACGCAGTACTGCTAACTGCATCAATTGCATCATATATTTTACAAGGTGGTAGGTCCCTCGCATGCGAGAGGCCGTCTAGGTTGGTAACACCGCTTTGTCTATTTCTACCGCCAAGCATTGAAGGACAGTGAAATTAATGGGCATTATGAGACTTAACATCTTATGTTTCAGGGTGACGAGCGCAGTTCAGTGTCATGCAGTGCTTTGTAATTCAAAGTTATGTGTGGTGTAGCTTCTGTTTATGGGCAGGCGTTGCGCTTACCATCAGGCGAGCGACTTGCTCGTGTCGATGACGATTGTATGGACAATGAAATAAAAAAAATAAGTATTACACGCTATTGATTTTTCTTTCAATATATAAGAATCTAAGTATTCTACCCCATTACATTATTTTTCTAATTATTACTGCTAAGTACATATTATTTCAATTAATTGAAACCATTTACATATTTCTTCCATAAACTTCAAGACACTTGTTCAGCTGAAAATATGAAAATCAATTTGCAATTGTATTTTTCAAAGAGAACAATTGGCACCGACTCAATTAGTATAATCTAATTAAGCAGACAAAGCGGCAAACGGACTGTTTGAAATAAAAGAAAAATATTATCATTCGGTTCGAGGAGCCTCTACAAGATTGTCACCGAGTGTTAATAGGCTATTCTGGGCCATTTTAACGGTTTATTCAAAGGGTTGGACATTTTTATTTCGCTTCGTTAACGGAAGTGGGATGTCGACTCTGGATTTATTAGATCTTTTCCATTTCATAGCGGCTGGAAGCACTTAACAAAACGTTTTTGTATTGTCTTCGACCCAATTGTTTACTGTTAGTTCAATTCATAGCCGTATGTTTTTTATTAAGTTACCTACTTTTTTTTTTATTGTCTTGATAGGCAGACGAACAAACGGCCCGCCTGATGGTAAGCGGTCACCGCCGCTCATGGAAATCGGCAATGCCAGGGGCACAGCCAAGCCGCTGCCTATCACTGAAGGGATACTCTTTTTACTATAATGTTTAAGTAATAGCTCCATTTTGTAGATACACGACAGGGCTTTTACTGCCTCAGAAAGCGACCGTGGCAGCTTGCTGTTGCCTTTACGCCGAGTGCGATAGCCCCAAATCTTAGAAATAGATTAACACATATAAAAAAACATACGCGCCTAATTGAGAACCCCGTTTTTTGAAGGCGGTTACAATACAGGCCTGTCGAAGCAATAAACGAATATCAAAAGTTTTATCACCATAGATGATTCTCGTAAGCACGTTATAGTAAAACGCCTAGCTTTACGACGCGATGGCTCAGTTGGTTATCGCCACGCTATAAATCAATGAAATGGGGTCTCCGCGAATGTCATGTCACGTGTCGTTATCACTCATATCTCATTTACCTTCCGCCGTATCAAAACATTGGAAATAGGCTAAAAGAAATACTTGCTAAAATTAGAATTAATATTTTTGGAAGAATTTAGCTAAAATAAATATTGGTTTTTATAGCACAGGCCGACAAACGAGCAAGTAGGCCATCTGATGGAGGAAAAGGAGATTTGATCCTCCGGATATTTCACTTACCGTAGGAAATGCAGCAACAGGCCGCTATTTCACAAATTTTTTAGGTTCTCTGTGAAACCGTGATAACAACCCGACCGAGCCAGCCCATTCATGCTAAATGCTAAGACAAAACTGACTACAGCGTGGCTTTACCACTCTAATATGAAACCACTCTAATAATTATGAAGCATACCATTCATTACATACTTAAAGGTTTCATATTAAATCACACCTTCCATAAAAAGCACAACGAAATTGTGTCTGTACAGGTTGTTAAATATCTGTTAAAACACCAAATTGGGCGTCTAATTGGTTAACTGGTAGCATCGGTAACGCTAAAATATCGGTAAAGAGAAATCCCAATCCACATAATCACAGTTTGTGTTTGAGTTTTATATTCAAAAATCACTCATGAGTTTCGCAAGATTGGAATTTGTGGCTAATAGCGATAGGCTCTGCATCTGCCACAAGAGATATAAAATAATGTCAGCGAGCCGCAGGTACAATGATCTCTGTCTACCCCTTCAGGGATACTGGCATGTAATACCAACTGTTTTTAAAGAAGTAAGAAAGAAAAATACGAGTAAATCACTTGGTGCAAAATATTCAGAGATTTAAACGAAAAATAGTGAACACTAAAACTGTCTTTCATGGAGTAAATTCGGAGAAATATCTGAAAGCAGCGCAAAAGATATTCTGAATCGGCAAAAAGCATGAAAAGATTTATGTTTGTGCAGGCAGCAAAAGAGATATGCAATAATAACTTAAATTGCCGCTTTTTGATTCCTATTTACTGCGCGAACTCCAGAGGCGATGCCAAGTAAGACAAAGGAAATAATAAAAGGGAAATTTCCTGGCATAATTATTTGTGCTAGCTGCATTTGTGGCTGAAAATATATTTAACAGTCTCGTTTTACCAATAATGGACTGAAGTATGTAATTGTCTTAGAATAATCCTGTGGTAGATTTTTTTATTCTTTCACCTACCCGTATCTAACTCACAGCGCAACATGCTTTTTAACACATGTTACAGAAATATTTGGCTTGTAGTTTTTACAACCGCCGCTTGCCTGACGTTGCCCTCTGGGGATAAAATACACCCAGACCCCAATCAAGTTATTGTAGATCACTCAAACATTTGTCTCAGTGCGGGAATCGAACGCGCACGCATGCACACACAGCCGGCTACTCACCCACTGCGCTACGGGGTCTGTTTTGTGCGGTTGTTTACTTTGTTTTTGCGCGGAGAATCATTAGGTGCTATTTTAAAAGGAGATTCTGTATTCACTTTTCTCAAAAACAAATGAATAGATTTTAACGCGTCTCTTACTAACATAATTTAAATAATCTAAGAAAGTTTGAGCATGAGTTTTAGTATATAATTCGATTCGTATACTTTATAAAGTAGTTTCAATAGCCACGACCTAGTTTTTTAAATTGCCTGAGACAAAAAAATATAAATAAAAAACACAACCAATTTATCGCACCTCAGCCGCCGTGGTGCAGCAGGCGAGTAGCCGGCTGTGAACCGCGGGTTCGATCTCCGCACCGAGACAAATGTTTGTGTGATCCACAAATATTTGTTTCGGGGTCTGGGTGTTGTGAAACCGAAAGTTTCTCGTAGTTCCTGATACCTACGACACAAGACTCGTATCTTACTGTGGGGTCAGGACTATGTGTGTGACTGTTGTGTGTATTTATTTATTTATATATTATTATTTATTAATTTATACTATTTTCGTGACGCCGCGCCGCGCTGCCAACAATTTGGCTATGAATCATAATTTACAAAAAATATAGAAAAAATCGACATTTCAATCTTCAAATAACCTATCACACACACACACACACACACACACACAATTACACAATCTTTTATTACGCGTCCCACAAATATTCAGCTCATTAAATACCCATATAGAACGATACGTATACAGGTTCGTCGTAATATCCGGCCCCACAACTTAATATCCGGTTACACATATGTCAACCATTTAACACTTATTTGCCTTCACGTTTAGTTAATTAATAACATAAACCTCTGATGTATATGTACATTTAGAATACCAAGATTTTGCGAAATTCATACTATTAATTTGTATGTGAATTCTTAAATCAGTATGAAGTATTCTATTTCACCCAATTCGAATTTAACGTTGACCACGCCAGCTTAATAACTGGTTATTAGATATGCGCATTCAGTACTCTATGAAGTAATACCATATGGCATGACATTTCGTACCGCGTAATATGTCTTTATAGCATTACTCTAGGCATGACCTGAGATAACACGCTATGTGAACGGCCCACTATTACTTGTACTGAATGATCAGTCAGGACTCAGGTGTTATGTAATAGCAATAGATAGATAGACCTTCTAGACCTCGATCGCACAATTTCACGAACTTTTACTGTGTTCTATGGCCGTGTACATCATGTTTAATGTCATGTGTCATACAATTTTTTTTAGCACTGACCTGTTTGCCGGTCATTGACATTGAAGCCAGTTAAATTACTGGACCTTATGAGACTTAACGTCTTATGTCTCGGGGTGACGAGCGCAGTTCAGTGCCATGCACTGCTTTGTAATTCAAAGTTCTGTGTGGTGTTGCTTCTGTTTATAAGCAGGTGTGGCGCTTACCATCAGCCGAGCGACTTGCTCATCTTGTCATTCAATGAAATAAAATAAAAAATTAGGTACCGCACTATATTGGAAATATTGCATATATTTCATATACAATAAAAGCATGAAGCTACCGGTTGTTATCATTAATCCTCGCAAGGGAGTAGCAATAACACTTCGGAGTCAAATACCGTAGGAATGTTAGTACAAAGGTCGCGGCATTTACACCCACCACTTACACAAATGTTATAGCTGAAGAATGCCTGGAGCACTCATGTTATTATTGTTATGGTTTCGATGTGACGTCAAGTCTTAAATCACCCGATATGATGCGTTATTTTGTCGATGACTAACTCAGTTTTGCATCTTCCATTATACGAATCTTATAAGTACTTATAAAAAATACATGACACTGATATGGTGCTGCCACACCGCTGTTATAAAATGTTTACAAAACATTATTAAACATTTGTTAACAAAAATTTGATACATTTTATCACAATGTTAGATAATGTTAGTAAATGTTTAATGTTAGAAAATGTTTAATGTTAGAAAATGTTTGTAAACATTTTATAACACTGGTGTGGCAGCAGCAATAGGAGTGTGTGATGTCTACATATCTGTAATTAAAAATACATTGATGTTTGGTCCCTCATGTGAGACGCAGTCGCGTTGGTACCATCGCTTTTGACAGCCTCCGTGGCGCCGACGGCGAGTAGCCGACTGTGAAGCAAGAGGTAGCGGGTTCGATTCTCAAACCGAGACAAATGTTGAGCGCCTTGCTCGTCTCGTCATTCAATCAAATAAAAAAAAAGATATAACTAGTTACACGGCGGCTGTACTACTGCGAAAAATCTGTTACAATCCCCCTGTCTACAACGCAAACTTACCTTAACACAGCGTTGAAAACCCGCAAAAACTCAACAACACGTCGGCAAATCCCTACATAATTGAACATACAACTCTTACCACGACGTTGCCAGCAATATCCTGTTTGTAGTCTATTACCTATGTAGTTATGTACATGCGTGCACCGCTTAAGCACCTACGATATCTAGAGCCGAGGGTGGCAAGTCCGAAACCTTAATAACCGAGACGATATTACGTAAGGGGGTGTAAATTAGGGTCCCAAATACCTATTTATAGAGATTGCCTGTCCGTTTTGGGAGCAAGTCACGTAATAATATTGTGGTATACCTAATCGCCGCTATTCTTTTGTATCGACGCTGTATTTACAGTAAGTTTAAGATTTCTTTTTATGGTAGGATATGTTTGTGATTGCACGTTTAATATTGAATTAAAATCTGGAAATTATAAGAGTATTCTATGTTCTAAAATACTTTTATTGTTTGAAATGAAAACTTTTGTGATTGGTAAATAATTCTAGTGGAATATGCACTTTAAAATGAAAGACCGTAGAATAATAAACATCGAAAGCAACTAAACTAACTAAACATCATAAAATATCAATAAAGTTTAAAAATAATTTGCATGTGATTTTCGAGTTGGCAGTGTTAATTTTTTTCCGTTTACGTTTATTTATTTATAAACTAGCGGACCCGGCCACGCGTTGCTGTGCCTAAGGTATAGGTTAAATTATATTGTAGTAAACTATTCAATACAGTATGCGCCATGTATTGGATACTTACTCTATTCAGCCGATAAATTACCTTACACCGCCATCTTTTAGAATCTTATGGAACTTACAGAATTAATTATAACTCTTTTTTCATATAACAAAGTCCAGTCCAGTACAACTCCAGTCCGGTCCCCAGTCCAGTCTGGCCCCAGTCCAGTCCGGCTGCAGTCCGGTCCCCAGTCCAGTCCGGTCGATAGTCCAGTCAGTCACCAGACCAGTCAGTCCCCAGTCCAGTCCGGCCCCAGTCCAGTCCGGCTCCAGTCCAGTCAGATCCCCAAGTCAGTCAGGTCTCCAGTCCAGTCAGCTCGCAGTCCAGTCAGTCCCCAATCCATACCCCAGTTGTCCGGGTCCCCAGTCCAGTCCGGTCCCCAGCCCAGTATGGTCCCAGTCAAGTCCGGCACCAGTCCGGTCCCCAGTCCAGTCCGGCCACAGTCCAGTCCGGCCCCAGTTCAGTCCGGTCCCGTCCAGTCAAATCCCCAGTCCAGTCAGGTCCCCAGTCCAGTCAGGTCTCCAGTTCAGTCAGGTCGCAGTCCAGTCAGGTCCCCATTCCAGTCCGGTCCCTAGTCCAGTCCTGTCCCCAGACCAGTCAGGTCCCCAGTCCAGTCAGGTCCCCAGTCCAGTCAGGTCCCCAGTTCAGTCAGGTCCCCAGTTCAGTCAGGTCTCCAGTCCAGTCTGGTCTCCAGTCCAGTCAGGTCCCTATTCCAGTCCGGTCCCTAGTCCAGTCCTGTCCCCAGTCCAGTCCAGTCATCAGTCCAGTCAGGTCCCCAGTTCACTCCGCTCCCCAGTCGGGTCCTCAGTCCAGTCCGGTCCCCAGTTCAGTCCGATTCCCAGTCCAGTCTGGTCCCCAGTCCAGTCCGGCCACAGTCCAGTCCGGCCCCAGTTCAGTCCGGTCCCGTCCAGTCAGGTCCCCAGTCCAGTCAGGTCCCCAGTCCAGTCATGTCTCCAGTCCAGTCAAATCCCCATTTCAGTCAGGTCTCCAGTCCAGTCAGGTCGCAGTCCAGTCAGGTCCCCATTCCAGTCCGGTCCCTAGTCCAGTCCTGTCCCCAGTCCAGTCAGGTCCCCAGTTCAGTCAGGTCTCCAGTCCAGTCCGCTCGCAGTCCAGTCAGGTCCCCATTCCAGTCCGGTCCCTAGTCCAGTCCTGTTGCCAGTCCAGTCCGGTCATTAGTCCAGTCCGGTCTCTAGTCCAGTCCCGTCCAGTCAAGTCCCCAGTCCAGGCAGTCCCTAGTCCAGTCTGGTCCCCAGTCCCGTCAGGTCTCCAGTCCAGTCAGCTCCCCAGTCCCGTTAGGTCTCCTGTCCAGTCAGGTCCCCAATTCAGTCCGCTCCCCAGTCCAGTCCCCAGTCCAGTCCGGTCCCCAGTCCAGTCCGATCCCCAGTCCAGTCCGGTCCCCAGTCCAGTCCGGCCGCAGTCCAGTCTGGCCCCAGTCCAGTCCGGCTCCAGTCCGGTCCCGTCCAGTCAAGTCCCCAGTCCAGTCAGGTCCCCAGTCCAGTCCGGTCCCCAGTCCAGGCAGTCCCTAGTCCAGTCTGGTTCCCAGTCCCGTCAGGTCTCCAGTCCAGTCAAATGCCCATTTCAGTCAGGTCTCCAGTCCAGTCAGGTCGCAGTCCAGTCAGGTCCCCATTCCAGTCCGGTCCCTAGTCCAGTCCTGTTGCCAGTCCAGTCCGGTCATTAGTCCAGTCCGGTCTCTAGTCCAGTCCCGTCCAGTCAAGTCCCCAGTCCAGGCAGTCCCTAGTCAAGTCTGGTCCCCAGTCCCGTCAGGTCTCCAGTCCAGTCAGGTCCCCAGTCCCGTTAGGTCTCCTGTCCAGTCAGGTCCCCGATTCAGTCCGCTCCCCAGTCCAGTCCCCAATCCAGTCCGGTCCCCAGTCCAGTCCGATCCCCAGTCCAGTCCGGTCCCCAGTCCAGTCCGGCCGCAGTCCAGTCCAGCCCCAGTCCAGTCCGGCTCCAGTCCGGTCCCGTCCAGTCAAGTCCCCAGTCCAGTCAGGTCCCCAGTCCAGTCCGGTCCCCAGTCCAGGCAGTCCCTAGTCCAGTCTGGTCCCCAGTCCCGTCAGGTCTCCAGTCCAGTCAAATCCCCATTTCAGTCAGGTCTCCAGACCAGTCAGGTCGCAGTCCAGTCAGGTCCCCATTCCAGTCCGGTCCCTAGTCCAGTCCTGTTGCCAGTCCAGTCCGGTCATCAGTCCAGTCCGGTCTCTAGTCCAGTCCCGTCCAGTCAAGTCCCCAGTCCAGTCCGGTCCCCAGTCCAGTCCAATCCCCAGTCCAGTCCGGTCCCCAGTCCAGTCCGGCCGCAGTCCAGTCCGGCCCCAGTCCAGTCCGGCTCCAGTCCGGTCCCGTCCAGTCAAGTCCCCAGTCCAGTCAGGTCCCCAGTCCAGTCAGGTCTCCAGTTCAGTCAGGTCTCCAGTCCAGTCAGGTATCCAGTCCAGTCAGGTCTTCAGTCCAGTCAGATCCCCAGTCCAGTCCGATCCCCAGTCCAGTCCGGTCCCTAGTCCAGTCCTGTCTCCAGTCCAGTCCTGTCTCCAGTCCAGTCCGGTCCCTAGTCCAGTCCTGTCCTGTCCTGTCATCAAAAAGACATCAAGTGTTTCATACCCAGGAACAGTTTGTACTGGAAAATTAAGTTGTCGTTTTTAATGTTTTCCTTTACTTATTATCATACCCAGGAACAGTTTGTACTGGAAAATTAAGTTGTCGTTTTTAGTGTTTTCCTTTACTTATTATTTATGTTACTCATTTTTTCTCACCGGGTAAACCTTCCCTGAACTTCCACAAATATTTCAAGATCACAATTAGCCAAATCGGTACAGCCAGTCTCGAGTTTTGGCGAGACACACGCACAGCGATTCATTTTTATATATATAGATAAATATAGATAAATTACCTCGTCGAATTTCAAAGATTTTCGAAATCTGCGGAAGGTATATTGCTGTAAATTTATTCACAAATTATGTTGATTTCTACTAACTTTTTTTTCCTCTTGATATTACAGATATCACCGGAATAACACAAGTCCTCATGACTAAAAGAATTCTATATGAAATAAATATTAATTTAGTGACTGAATATTTGTGGAGCACGAAACATCTAACGCCTCTGAAACCCTAATAAATCAACATAATGTCTATGAATGACTTTCATGAAGAGTTCTGTTAGAACTGGTATTTCAGGTAAACGTAGGTTTGAAGATAAGTTATGTGATTTGTTAGTGTCGTAATGGATATAGTAAGAAACATATCAAACTTAAATTCTTGTTGAGGTGGAGGTAAAGTGAAGGGGTGTAACAAATAGATAAAATATATAAAAAAAATAGATAAAATAGATAAAAAAAACAAGGCAAATAACTGTTACGATCTGGTTGTAGTAAAGAAAGACAACGGTAAAGATCAACTCACCGGAGCTACAACAGGACCTACTATTTCCACTTTCATGACTTAAGCCGCATATAGACTGGTATGGAAGCTAGGATAGACTGGAATAATGATGATTATAAAGAAGATTGCTTATATTAATTTTGCTTTTAGATTTTTAATATTTTGTGAGTTCGTTACATTTTTGTTAAAAAAAAATATTAAGGCTTATAGTGAAATTTGAAGTTATTATTAATTAATTAAAATTATATTAATAATTGTTTTGGATCTGGGTGTTAAGGGACTGCAAGTTCCCCGTAATTCTTGATAACCACGATAAAGGGGATCAGGACTATGTGTGACTGTTGGATGTATTTATTCATTTATTTTCTCTTTCTTTTTTAATATTAATGGAACCACCTGTGAGTTTTAATCTTTCAAATTAAATAAGTTATGCGTGGATATACATCCAAAAATACAAATACGTGTCGAATTGAGAACCTCTTTCCTTTTGCGTTGGTTTCACAATTAGCAGGGAAAAAACCTTTACGGATGACATTAATGGTATGATAGGATGATATTAATCCTAATATCGAATTAAAATAATATAACACCAGTAATGAGTCTGATATGAGGTATATGAAAGCTTGTATAAATAATAAGCTAATTTGTTTCATACCGTAATCAAGGTGCAACCGCAAAGTAGGAAGTGTATATGAAACACTATGTGGGATTATTGGTTAAATAAATTTAATGACTATTGATATTTTTCGAAATTGGTATAAACAAACTTAGTATTTGCCGTGCAAGTTACCAGTAAAACTTCGCATGTTTTTTTTTTACAACAGTCACATACATAGTCCTAACCCCGCAGTAAAATACGATTCTTGTGTCGTGGGTATCAGAAACTACGATAGTCTCACAACACCCAGACCCCTAAACAAACAAAACAAACATTTGTCTCGGTGCAGGGATCGAACCCGCGGCCTCTCGCTTCACAGCCGGCTACTCGCCCGATGCGCCACGGAGGCTATCAAATTATTCCGCAATAGTAAAATACGTTGATAAAATTGAAGCATGACTGTAAAAACTTATTCCTAGGTAAAATGTTAGGTTGGGTTTCCAACGTTGGGATAAATTGGTGCGATATAGCCTAGTCCGCTCCCTATAGAACTGCGGGCGACATCAATAAACGGCGCTTTTCTTTGACCCACGGCCGCTTCATATAAAATTGTAAATGAAATATACATGAGGACCCAGATATCGCCCATATAAAAGAATCTTTTTTATGTTCTTCCTTGATTATATTTGGGGTAATGTGTGCGGCTGTATGATCGTACAGAGATAATGAATAATAAGGCACATAGAAAACTTAGCCTTGGGACCGAATTATGCAGTCATAGGTAGCATCATAAAATCTGAAGAAAATAGGATATCGTATTTGTTAAGTAGAAACCCAATCATAAGTTTTGACTCCTACAGCCTAGAGTCAGCCAGCCAGCCTAGAGTCTCAGCATGGGGTTAAACTCCGATCCATAGAATAGTCATAAATCATAGACAATAATGGAGACCAAAAGCCGCGTAGCCCTATCCATATGTAATCAGAGGAATTAGCGAATTGACTTGGCCATTCGTGGTCTTAGGATAACGATACCTTTACCGAACCACATAAGAAAAAAGCAAAGAAGGGACTGGATGAGCTGTAGATGAAATAACAAAGACCAAACACCTATTATACAATATATATATATAAATTTAATAGATGTTTAGGAATAAGGATATCTCTGGTCTGAAGTCGTCCGATATCTTTTATTACGGATAAAATAAAAACAACCACCGTGCTCAATGTAGCGAGTAATCTCGGAATATAACTAAATTTTATTCTGATATTATATGAATACAAAAGAAATATCTTGTAAGACATGTGCCCAGGTTCACACACTACGTAATCTAACATCAACGGAGCAGAAAAACATGACATCTGAAATATTATACACAAAATAAAATTGTGATAACAAGAAATATACGTTTGTGTGATTTTTTTTGTGTACAAATTGCTTATAGTTTTCTTTTTGCTCTCAAAGCTTTAGTAAAAAGAGTAGTCATTTATTATTTGATACTAATGATTCGCTTAGTATCGAATTTTCAATTCTTCGTGATTTGTCTTATCAGTTGCTTCGATTTAGCAATAACCGCCGCACTTCAATAGCTTAGGAATCAGTATATTAGTATTCACACATAGTCCCGACCCCAAGAAAGCCTCTTGGATATCAATAATTGTAAAGGACTTTATGACCTAACATACTCAGACCGAAACAAATACTTAGGGGTTACGTACGTAAATCATTTTCCTAGTGAAGGTGGAACGCGCGCAACCGTGACCATATCCATTACAAAACATATATATATATTTTTTAATAGAGGCCGGCAAAAGAACAAATGGGTCTCCTTATGGTAAGTGATGTTCAAAACCCATGAACACCCAGCATTCTTACCCGAAGAATGACCCATTGCCGATCTTAAAAAAAAGGGATTGGGATGGGGACGGAGATTTCGGCTTCCGGATATAACACTTACCGCACGAAATGCTACAGCAAGCTGCTATTTCTTGTCGGTCTTCTGTGACAGCGATAACCGGATCAAGTCGGCCCATTCATGCTCTAGACAAGATATTCTATAGCGCAGCTCTATTACTTATAAAAAGCTACGGACATTAAAAATATCCGCAGCGCCATTATTTTTAAAGCATAATGTCGACATATCCTTTGACTGATGTTACGTGATGTCCATGAACACCTTAAATTAGACTAGACTAAAATTATGGATTGAGCTGCCGACCTTTAAGGAAAGGAATGAAGATTAGGGGATTACACCTTTAATCGCACCCTAAAAAATGCAACAACCCCACTTAACGTCGGTTTCATGAAGTATAATGAAGTATGATTCATGCTTAGCTCAGCTTAACTAATCAAATGAAGATGGCTCTACCATGGATTTGCCCAAAGAGTAAACAACTACATTCCTTTTTTATTTAATACTGCTTGAATCTAATTTTGTAACAATCTGTCATTGAATAGATTATATTATGTGACAGGGTGTTGCAGTCGCCCAGTCGCCAGTCGCGTGCCAATTGACGGATGGCTTGATGCTTCAACAACAAAAGGGATTAATGTATCGGATGTGTGAAAACATCAGCGTCATTTACAATCTCAAAGTTCTGAGCTGCCTGTGAAATTTTAATAGTAATAAATAATAATAAGTAAATACACTCAATTATAGTTTACAGCCACACACATAGCCCTGACCCCACAGCAAGATACAAGTTTTGTGTCGTGGATATCAGGAACTACTACGGAAGCCTTATTTCAGTGGTAGGGCCACGCTGTAGACAGTTTTGCCTACGGCATAAATGAGCCGGTTCAACCAGGTCCTTACCACTATTTTACAGAAAACCGACGCAAAAGAGCAGCTTGTTGCTGCGTCTCGCACGATGAGTGAGATATCCGGAGACCCAAATCCACCTCCCAATCCCTTAATTAACCCTTTCCTTTAAGGTCGCACAACGTTGAGCGCCTATGATTCTTCTGGTAAATTGGGCGTACATGGGCGGTAGAGATTGAAGAGTATGAATCATAAATATTGAATAGTTAAAATAAACGTTATCAGTTAAAACCACAATTCCTATGACACATAAATACACACGGGCGGTATCTACAGGTAAAGTTTATATACCAAGAGTTAATAATAATTACTATGGAGAGGAAACTCGGAGAAACATATTCCATTCCTTCTTAACACTTGCTAGCAAATATCGAAAATTTAACAAAACAAAGTACTAACATAATATAATGTCAATTACGATAATATGAAACTTATTAGGGTCCCACTGACAAACTGCGTAAATAGTTTTGTGGGGCCGGGCAATGTAATAGATTCTGAAATTTTTAAAATAATTAACCATTATTTTAAAAAGTTGTATCACAAAGTAGCCGTAGTGGAAAGCTTTTTAATTTGACTGAAAAATAATGATAACTGACCTAATTATAAGAATATTACTGTTTTGTATAAACTTTGACCCAATGAGCCAAAGTCTATACCCGCGATTGCCGCTGGTTAGTCTGGAAGGTTCCGTCGCTGTCTCGGCTTCACGAACTAAGTGAACAGTAAATACTACACAAATACATCAATTTTAATATAGCTTACCCCGACTCCGCCAATCTGTGAGAGGATTCTCCGCTTTTATTGAATCGCCGCAATTCCTGATCACTTGTTTTCCGCTAGTCCGCTCGTCATAAACCGACGTCAATATTCAAATTTAAATCCATTCTTTTCTTTTTACTTGCTTTTTTATATATTCAAACTCTTTGCTTTATCGGCAGAGTCCCCAACCCCGTAAATAATTAAAGGAGGACTTATTTAAAAATAAACTAATAAAATAATTATAATTTAGGGATGTATTATGTATGTGTGAATGTACCGCTAGTTTAAATGGTAAACTATACCCACTTTCTATATAATTCCATTCCATCATAAATAATAAACAATTACTATATATTCTCCATTATTAAAAATGGTGTCAGGACATATCATCCCTTTTTTTTGCCTTTATAATTATTTCTTCATACAGTAAGGTTGTTATAAAATAACTGTATCATTAATGTAACATCAAACAATAAGGCATAAAATATATTTTATAAAACAGAACGCAAATGTTATCTTTTATCTAACCATGCCTGAACACCTAAAATAAATTGGTCCATTTATTTTTTCCGGGAACGGTTTTACAAATACAGAAAATCAAGAATACGGTTCCTCGGCTCTCGCACAAACATGTTTTTAGAATATCAATCTATATTATGGCCTGCAACACACCGACAATACCTCTAGTATTAATGGTGTCCATGGCCGCGCTGATCACTTACTACTAGGTAACCAGGTAGCTCGGTTATTCCCTCTTTCTTAAAAAAAATACGTACAATTTTACGTTAGAGTTTCTACACATATCACTAAATATCCTTATAAAGGAAAATAGGTACATATACTACACAAGCTTTTTTTTTTGTTGTGTTGACGCTTGCTGTAAGCCTGACTCGAGTCGGCTGTATACAGCTTCACCGGACTTTCGGGCGAACGCTCTCAACCCTTAAACTACACAAGCACATATTATTATACAGGGTTACTTTTAAAGCACCAACAACCTTGAAGGACTAGATAGCTATATAAATTACATAACTTACACTTACTTAGTTCCTGTTTCTCAGCTTGTATAACTTTATTTCTTTTATAACGCAAAACAAGGCCCATATAGACTACTCATCTATTGCTGATCTGAAAATCTGACGTACATATATGGAAAATATGGGCGACTTTAATAGTAGATAGATATAATAGAGATGTTTGGCGATAGCAATTTAAAAA
Organism: Amorpha juglandis; assembly: GCA_949126905.1. NCBI lineage: Eukaryota > Metazoa > Arthropoda > Insecta > Lepidoptera > Sphingidae > Amorpha > Amorpha juglandis. Next base: position 8,267,461 of record OX421379.1, on the reverse strand, counting down.
AAAATGTTTGTATAATTGTCAGTATTTTTTTGCGAGATTGTATCTGTTAAAACCATTATAACATCGCTTTATTCTTGTGCATGCCGTGGTCGCCTATAATTGTGACAACATTTAAATTAAGTATAATATTGATTAATGTATGATTACTAATGTTATTGTATGTCATGTTGGTGATCCTTAAATAAATAAATAAAATAGCTATCTATCTTAAACGATATGTTCAATATTGGGAAGAGACATTAGTCATCTTACTGCCTTTATTGCATGATGTGTCTACTATTAGATTATTTTTACATAGAAACGAATCGCAGAAAAGTAATATATCAATAAAATAAATAAATAAAAACACCCAACAGTCACACACATAATCCTGACCCCATACTAGGTTAACCTGTATCGTGGGTATCAATAACTACGAGGGACTTGCGGTCACTCAGATCCGAAACAAATATTCGTGGATCGTACTAACATAAGGTGCGGGAATCGAACGCAAGGCCTCTCGCGTCGCAGCCGGCTACTCGCCTACTACACTGCGGAGGCTGTCGTGCGTAAATAATTTATGCCTAAGGATTCCGTCCTATATACTACCGGGATAAAAGTATCCTATGTCCTAATGCAGGTCACGGAAAACCAGTGTGCCAAATTTTATCCAAATCTGTTTAGCTATTAAGGCGTGAGTGACTACCAAACATGCATATTCGCAAATACACATATCAAAACTTTCACATTTTTGGTGGGTATATGGAACATACTCTAACATAAATTAAAAATACATACCGTAAAAATCTATGAGTGGTGATACAGAACCCCGGGGCGTGAGTCCGACCCGCACATGGCAAGTTTATTTCTTTATCCTGGCTCGGCAAAGTGACTACGCTACACCTGATGGTAAGTGTAGCGCAATCCAAGAATAGTGTCGACCAACGATAAACAATGTGTCCCTCTTTGGTCGGCAAGATCATGCCGGCCTGACAAAGGGCCAAGGGGGAGGGGAAGGAAAAAGGGATGGGAAAAGGGTTAGGATCAGGGGGCAAGCCCCCTGGGGAGAACCGGATATACACTGGCTGACCCTGGAACGCGACCCACACAAGGTGGGCCACTATGGCAGGTTTTAGCACTAGTGTACGGTGGTCGCTATCCGGTCGGATATAAGTATCCTCCCACCAGCTTATTTAAAAAAAATGACACTCTCATCTTGCTTGATGTAAACTTTATAGCGAAATGTAATATTAAGCAGCATATTTTACAAACTGTAAAATTCAGTATTAACCGGAGCTATAATAAACAATTTTTCTTTTCTTTTTGGATAGATGAAAAACTTAACGACAAATAATTGCTCCCTACTTTAATACAAAACGAAATCCATTGGATTAAACCTGTAGGAAATTAAACAAATCCTGAGACGGAGGGATTATAATATCATCAAATAGTTTTAAGCGCCATCTCATAAATGTGCCTGTAACTCTATAATCTACCTATTGCCCACTGAACAAAGCTATCAAAACTTATGAAGTACAGGTACTCTGTTAACAGATGGCGCTAATCTAAATTGAACATAAATTTCTTGTAGATGTCACGACTGTGCATAAAACCTTGATATTTGGATAAATAGAATAGACTTTTTTATAGCATAGACCGACAAACGAGCAAGCGGGTCACCTGATGGTAAGTGAACTCCACCGCCCATGTACGCCCTTAATACCAGAAGAATTATGGGCGCGTTGCCGACCTGAAGGGACCTGATTGGGAAGGCAAGGATTTGGTCCTCCGGATATATCAGTCACTGTACGAAACGCAGTAGGAAGCCGCTACTTTACGTCGGTTTTCTGTGAGACAGTGGTAACGACCCGGTCGAGCCGGACCAATCATGCTATAGACAAAACTGCCTACACTCTACAGCGTAGATTTACCACTCACTAAATATTGATACGACAAACTTAATAGGTCAGAGCGTATTATGTGTGCAAGTGGACACGCCTTTTAAGGAACCCCATAAAAGGTAAAAATGACTTTTTGAATAATTAATTGAAATGCAAAGTATCCGAAAATTACTGTTTACTGAAACAGTACTATACATTAAACACGTTATTTATTGAGTTAAATTGGAACGAAGTTTTATCTCATTGAACTGGTAAGGTTTGTAATGCCTGCATTTAGCCGACACTCCTTAAAATTTAATGAAATAGAAAGTTCGTTATTGCCGAAGTTAAAAACTTATTACACAGCAGTTATATCACACGTCTGAGTATCAAAACATTGCCTAAAGGCGCCATGATGGCTGATAGGAATTGATAAGACCTCATAGTTGTACAAACCGGCCGTACATGACATATTGGAGAGAAAACGAAGTACACTGACACCAATCTGCGATGCGAACCTCTGATTTGACCCGAAGCATTCTTATAAGGAATCCGCCCGTTACTCATTCGCCATCGATTAGGGCTGTCACGGCAGCATATACTATATTCCACGCATATAAAATAACGTGAATGTTCTTAAATAAAATAAACAAATATTACTTACTTTTTGAATAATTTTCGTAAATTGTACACTTACTCATTAATCAATAAAAATTTAGATATGTTTTTGAAACATTAGTTACAAGATACGATGTTTAATAGTAAAAATAAACTATAAATGCATTAATCTATAAATTTTCTGATCATTTGTCATTCAATAATGATGCCCTAACAGTACTAAGTCGGATTCAGGGAAATCGAAATTGAGGCAGTTATAAAACATTTTTCATGCCTATTCTATAAAAAACGGATGTTTACATCGATAGATACAACAATAGACCCACTCCTGGACCTAGCGAACCATTTTTCAGTTTAATAGAATAACAAAACAAGACCTAAATCAAAACACTAAACTTGTTTTGAATGGCACAACAATATTTCACAATTGGAAATGATTTACTAAGTTATATATTGAACAATAACATCGATACAAAAAAAATTAACAACATACTATACACTAGTATACACCATACAGCATAGTAAATCATATCTCACATAGCCAAACATGGCGATAACAGCCCTATAAAACCATCATCCAATCTGTGTAACCGGCAAAGCGGTGATCTCCAAAGGTATAATCAAATTGGCGAGCGAAACCGCGTGCATTTAATATCGTATACACAAATAGACGCAACGACTGACTGGGGGTAAAGCACCGGTTCCTCCGAGACCAGTGGCAGTGACTCACTCTTTCTATGTCAGTGTAACTGTACTCTTAGCCCAGTTTTTGTTTCTTCTAACGAGTGTATGTTGACAGCACTTGTTCACTAACCGCCTAAACATGAGACATTTCGATGTAGATACTTGAATAGACGAACTGGCAAGTCTATTTAAATTCATAAAGTAAATGGCGGCATACCTTTAATGGAAATGATTGAAAATAAGTACAAACATTTAAGTAAATAGGTATACCCCTATAAAAACAAAAAAGGGTAAAGAAATAAAGATGTCGCTTTACCACATTTGAATATATTCCCAATAAATGACTCACTATATTTATTAATAATATTGTTTATAACACAATAAGCGTTGACTCAAAAAACCTGATAATTATGATTATGTGCCTTTTAAGGTTGCTACAAAACCATATATTTCTAATATTACCCAAACAGTGACGAATCTGCACACGGCCCGCGGCGTGAGACAAAATCTGCAATTTGTTAATGTCAGCATACCTCAGTTCTGGGCCATTGAACGGGTCAGACAGAATGGTCGGCCCACATCAGGAATTATGTCAATTCGGTTTTAGGTTGAACGCGTCAATCAAGTGCTATTACGTTTTTTATATATGTATCGATTTAATTGCGGACGGTTTGGTTGCTTTGAGTCTAGATAATTTCCGATGAATACTAGCGTATTACAAACGATTAACCCGACATTGTTTTAAATGTTGCAACGTGCAAAAGCGCGCAAAGCGATACTTTGTTTTGTTCAATAAGTACCATGTTTGTTTTAACAGGTGATTTAATGAGCTTTACTTTATTAAGCATTCATTAACATTGATTAATAATCGACATTACGATTCACCTTTGTCTAAGTTAATCTAAACAAGTTTAAATTGCAAATGTAACGGCCGAATCTAAGCGCGAAACGTATAAATCAAAACGATTCAACTGTTAAAACAGAAATTAGGATTGAAGGTCACAGAAGCCGTTACGAAGCCTATACTAAGCAGGGAGCAAACGGTGGGCGACGATGATTCAATAGTCGCCGAACAGAGGTGGGTGGGCCAGCTGACACGAAGGCCGTGCCTGTGGCGCTCGGTCATCAACTGCCGACTGCCATTCACTCTTTACATTCAAAACTAGGTATCTATTAATTGCTCAAATGTTGCGTAATGTGACAGAGAGGTTAGATAGTGGTGAAAGGTCATGTTTGTCGGAATGCAGACAGCGGCGTTTCAGACAATCCAAGCAGTGTTTACTGTTTACTTTGCGTTTATATCGAACACTTTGCGCTGTCATAACAAATAATCATAAAATTGTATCTGTTTATTGCCGTGTTATGCTAATAAGCATAAATATCTGTCACTTCAAAGAAATTGCGGAGTTTATAATACAAGAGCGGATGACATATAAAAATGAGAAAGCTATTAACAGGATATAAAGAATACGATAGAATAATTAATTGACATTACATACGTAGTGTTAATAATATTTATCATTTTGCTTAATTATGCACAAGATTATCATGTTGACTTTGCGACAGCACACCTACACAGGACACATGTATGGTCAAACAAGTATTGCAAGATAAAAGATCAGATTGAAGCGAACTAATTTATTATGCGGAGTATTAAAAAAATAACCATAATTTGAGATATGAATATGCCATCGGAAAATCGTTATGCTATCTATGATCATCAGTAATCAGGATGACTCCACTAATGAAAACTACTTAGAAGCTACCTTTGGTATCTATCAATCACATGCAACTAACAAAGCAACCAAACGTAGACAAATATAATAATAATATCAAGCTTGTATTATACTGTCCACATCTGCTAACGAAAAATTTTAGGTCTTACTTAGCCTACGTCTACGGTGGCCTAATACAGGTTGGCTTGACAGACTTCACGTACCTCCGAAATTCTTATAGAGAACCTATCAGGTATACAGATAAGTAACAATATTAATGAATCCAGACCCGAAACCAACATTTGTGGATCATACAAACATTTGTCTTGGTACGGGAACCGAACCCACAGACTCTTGCTTCATAGCCGGCTACTTGCCTACTCCGCCGTGAAGACTGTCAAAATTATATATTTTTTTGAACTATGCTATATACATTTTTGTCTGCAGCATGAATGGGCCGGTGCGACTGGGTCGCTACCACAGAACGACGACGTAAAGTAACAGCTTGCTGCTGCGTTTCGTACGGTGAGTGAGATATCCGGAGGCTCAAATCCCCCTCCCCTTCCCGATCTCTTAATTACCCCTTTGCGTTACGGTCGGCAATGCGGCCATGATTCTTCTAGTATTGTGAGTGTACATGGGCGCTGGAGATTACTTACCATCAGGTGACCCACTTGCTCGTTTTCCAGTCTATGCTATAAATTCACCACACAGAACACACGGCCACACGGAAATTTCTTCATTAGATTCCTGAAAAGAAACTACAACCTCGACCTCTACCAACGCTATTAATGAAACTTTTTAAACGATACTTATATACGTACGTATGTAGTATAAGAATTCGGATTAAAAACTTTAACGATACGTGGGCTGACAGCAGGCTGAAAAATTGAGATATGGGTTTGCATTGCTAAATTGAAAGGATTATTGTGGACATTATAAAAGTATTTTATTTTATTTTATAATACAATCGACTTACATCATTAGTTCATCCCTTCTAACTAATCTAACCCCATTTGAATTAACGTAAAGTCCTTGGAATAAAAATTGCCTAAGTCGTAGCCTCCAGCGAGGCAGGCAGTCACGATCCTCTTTCTATTATCGGCTACATGTCTCATGATGTCACTACATGAATTAATTTACCCATTGTCAAAAGCGATTCTTGGAATTTGTCGTGACCATTGACATTATAAATGTAAAATTTTGAATAATTATACAAGTTTTGGTGGTGGTTTCAATATATATCTTTAAGAATATAAACCTAGTAGCGGATTATATAATTCCTATGAATAGAGCTTTAAAGTCATTCGTTATTACAAATTAGTAATACTCTTGGAAGAGCTTAACAGTATTTGTACATTACATATGATCTTTTTATTTATCTTCTTAGTTTATCTAGCGCCCTACAGCTGTACGTAGCTAGATGTTATAGCATAGTACTATGGCATTTTATTACCTTAATAAATAAAGATGCCCTTCGTTTATTCGAGGCTATTTCTTCGTCAATTTATTCTTTGATAGCAAACAAAGAACACATGAATGCAAAATATGAAATACTCGTTTAAGAAAAAACAACATTGCCAATCCCCAGCAATTCATCACCTACATGTAGACCATGTGACATACCGTTTATCTCACGACATGTTAATCAGCTTACCTGTCAATACACTGAACAATCGATGCAAGCTGTGGCCACCTACGTTGAAAAGCCTACTCACATAGTTACTCGTGATATACTTTAGATCAATTGTTCTGAATCTTCTTGAACAACACTTCTTATGGCGAAAATTATAATCAATCTCCTAATATCAGCTACAAATTACTGGACATTATAGGACTCAACATTTTGTGCCATGGAGTGACGAGGGCAATCCAATGTCGTTCAGTGCTCCGATCTTCAACGTTCTGTGCTATATTGCTTCTTTTTATGGCCAGGCATGACGCTTACGATCAGGCGAGGGGCCTGCTCATCTCGCCATTCAGGCTTAAAAAGTACTAAGTTAGCTTTAATTTATATATTCTCTGATAAGTTAAATTTCTTCGTCGTCGTCTTCTACAGCCAGCATTATGAATAGCCAGCTAATATGAATAATGTAACCAGCAATAGTCAACGAGCGTTCAAAGTATAAATAAGATGGTAAAAATGTGAAGTTATATTATAGTAAATTGGTAGTTTCTGTGGCGCAGTGGGCGAGAAGCCGGCTGCGAAGTAAGACACCGTCAGTTCGATTCCTGCACCAAGACAAAAGTTTGTGTGATCCACAAATTTTTGTTTCGTGTCGGGGTGTCGTGAGACCTCAAGTTCCTCGTAGTTCCCGATACTCACGATACAGCTTAACCTAGTGTGATGTCAGGTCTATGTGTCTGTGACTGTTGAGTGTATTAATTTAATATGTTTTTTTTCTGGAATAAAAAGTAGGCTATGTTCATAAGTGATAATGTATTCAATGCAAACAATCAAATCTTTCCGCTTCGATTTAAAAATCTAAATAAAACCATATGTTACGAACCACTGGATTACACTAAGATGACACAACAAACGTTAGCTATGAACGTGCAAGTCATGTCAGTTCGTATATAAGAGCCTGTGGACTTTACGACGTCCGGCTAAGTCAACGGACGCGGCCAAAATTAGCCAGTGCGAATGCCAAACACGCCAGTGACACTGGCACACACTGATGCCAGTGAGATAATAATTACGTGCCAGTACAAGTGTGAATAGACTATGTGAACTCTATATTATTTGCCGCTAAGCTAAATCCACGCTATTAAAGTAATTATTTAGTTGTTTGGCAATTTCGGTTCTTTTGGAAAGAAATAAAAATAGAGCAGTTATAACATTCGATTATCTGCATAGTTATTATTCTCTAAAGTGCCTAACAAAAACTCGAAAAGTCGGATATTTTTACATATTTGTACTCAATTGTAGAAAAATTACAGAGATTACAGAAGTGCGTAATTTAAATTTTACTGTAAGCGCTATATGGTTGGTGGAATTTGCATTTAAGTTTAGCTTTTCATGTAATTATGAACTCTACAAAAACCTTTATTAAAAGTATGATACTCTAAAAAAACAAAAGCGTAGCGGGCACTGCCACATACGAACTGCCAAGACGAAAGTAGCCAAACGAAACTAGCTCCAAGGGCATGCTGCATCTGACTTTTCGAAGTTACTTGTGTATTTATTGTCATCAATTGATTTACGGGGAAGGAGGAAGGAATCTGCGAATTCTGCATAAGAATTTTGAAGGTGTGTGAAGTTTACCAAACCATAAAAGGCCCGTCTCGTAGTAGAAGAGGTCCGTGCCCAGCAATGTGACTATATCATACAGGGCTATTATAATTAATTAAAATAAAACTTTTTATCGCCTTATAAATTTTAATGAATACCTATTACAATACAGTATTTTAATATATTCATCTGAGATTTGCTATACTTAATTATACAAAGTTATGTAATTAAAGCAATTGTTATATATAAGGTGGCCGATCCATACAAACGATTCCAGCCCGAGTCCCAGATCTGGTCCCACAAATGAGTCAATACGGTTGATTGGTTGATTCCTTCCGGACCGAAACAGTCTATTGATATTGGCCGCCAGTATGCCCATAGCAACAAACGAAGCAAGCATAATAACAATACATGTGCAGGTGATATCAAATAAGGCAGAAGGCGGCTCAGCATGTGCTACTTAAGACCTTACGTTTGAACACCGCTGGTTTTCAGTCACACTTGACTCCCTGTGGGAGTACTTACATGCTGTACTGGCACTAGAGAGCTACAAATGTAGAATCGTATAATACTGGCCAATAAAGAGTTTTATCGATTTATTCATAAATCGTACTTAAATTATACTTTTTTGGATAAACACTGTCATAAACGCACTTTGCCTCGATCTGTGTCATATTATTTCAAACTGCTTTTACAATATCGTAACCGTTTTTTCGGGGCGGATGTGTTAATTCCATACTTTACAACAATGTAGCGCCACGGCAGATGGTCGGGCACAGCCGCACAGGTGTTATCAATACAAAAAAATTAGACTCGATAAACCTGATTACAAAACTATTTCAACATTATGTTCAATATTATTACATGCGGTGTGTAATAAACGTATACAGTTGATTCGTTTTGTTGAAATGACTACGATTGCTAATTGCACAATACAGTCATCTGCAATTAGTTTGGTAGGCAATCAAGTCGTACTTTTACTTTTGATATAAGTTTATTTATTACAACGATCATGAATGTTGGATGGATAGTAATGGTAGAAAATATTGCGTATATGCTTAAACATTTTCGAAACCTTTCATTTAATATCTGCCTGGCTTGCGGAACCACAGCTTTGTGGTTCCCTCCATCTCGGCCGGAACTAAAAAGTTCACAAAATCTTACTTCTGCCGTATAATTAAGCTGTGAAATTGTTTACTGGCATACGTGTTCCCTTCTTTCTATTATATAGGATTCATTAAATGAAGTGTGAAGAAGCAAGCATAATTCTCCAGATCTACGATACATTCATTGTATGTCGTTGATCGAAACTACGAGTGTTCTTAGATTGCAGCGCACTTACCATAGTCACTTTGCCGAGCTAGTTTTTTTTTTATAGCATAGGCCGGCAAACGAGCAATTGGGTCACCTGGTGGTAAGTGATCTCCAACGCCCATGTACGCCCACAATACCAGCCGAATAATAGGCGCGTTGCCGACCTTAAAGGAAAGGGATGATTAAGGGTTGGGAAAGGGAGGGGGATTTGGGCCTCCGGATATTTCACTTACCGTACAAAACGCAGCAGCAAGCCGCTACTTTACGTCGGTCTCCAGTGAGGCAGTGGTAACGACCCGGTTGAGCCGGCCCATTCATGCTATCAGACAAAACTATCTACAGCGTAGCTCTACCACTCAAAAAAAAATAGATTATTCTTTTTGTTAACAAGAAGTGATAGAGTTACGCGGCAGACACTTTTGTGATAGGACCGACACTGCCGGACTATTACCACTGTCTCACAGAAAACTGATGTGAAGTGACAGCATGCGTGTTAGTTTCGTGAGTGAGATTTCCGGAGGCTTAAATCGCCTCCCCTCTTCCCAGTCCTCATTCCTTTCCTTTCATTCTCCTGTTATTGTGTTTATGAGCGTTGGAGATTACTTATCAGGTCTTAATAGGTACGTAACTTGCTCATTTGATCACCTGCTACATAAAAAAACATTATTTTCACAACTTTTAGAGCAAAACAGTGTTGAAGTGTAAATATAACAAGGTTCTCACAGGTTTTGTGTAAAAACCATTTGCCAACCATACTCTATTGTGGAAACCGTAAAAAGAAGTAATTTAAGGATGCTATACCTTTAAATTTTAGCCAAAAAAAATATGTCTGCAAAGACCAATACGTACGAGCCGCATTCTATAATTATAAAGTATCTTATACCTATTAAACGGAACATTTATGGCAAAATACCATGTTATGTCACGACATAAAACCAGGATTGTTCTGTACAGTTTATCGTCTTAATTGGCTTATAGGAATTCGAAATATTCAATCCACCAGGCACCACACCCGCCAATCGAGTCAAGTGAACTTGAAGGCCTCTGGCGACACGCCACGCGTGTTTCACTTAATACTGTCGTTTACACCATTGTACAATTATTGCTTCCTTATTAAACGCATGCTTTATTGCAACACAGCATAATAATTTTATGTAATTCGGCATTAATCGTCTTATGAGCCATGGTATAGTTTTTATAGGTTCTTGTTGATAACTGGAGCAGTCTGGACTAAGTGGCCACCACCGAAAACATGGTGAACAATACGTCTTGTTACTACTCATTTCCATAGAACCGTTTAAAAAGATCATGGAAATAGCAGCTCGCTAGAGATTTAGTGAAAGAAAAGAGAATAAATGAATTTAATAAATTAATTGCATCAAAGTCGATCTTGGTTTATAAAAAATAAAATAACTTAGGTCGACTTGCACAACAATCCTTTATTAAAGTGTTTAAACCTAAATATTTTCACTGATGTCAAATTTTCATGCGATTTGATGTTGTTTAGTGGCTAAATATGTTTAAGCATGTAGTCGCATGTGCGACTGGGCCTATCTGCCGCACTCAGAGAAATAATTTTCATTAAGTCATTTCTTAGAATTCGATTATCTCAACACACCCAGACAGGCAATGCTTTATGTTTCGTTACTGAATATAGAAAATGATTTACACTCTGTTACTGAGTACATAAAAAATCTTCGTGATGACGTCTGTGAGAAATAATCTAATTAAAGTTAAAGTTTAGTGACGTCTCTGTGCTGCAGTAAATGTTCATTTCTATAAGAACCGTAGCTTTAAAACTAACGTTAATACCACGACGAAGATGCAAATGCGATTGAACGGTTTGAATACTGATTCACACATAACAGTTAACAAAGAAAATCTAGGCGTAATTTTGATCTGAACATAACTAAAATGAGTCATACAAAATAGATTCTATATCAATGCAGCGCCCGCGCCAGCGCCGGACACGCTGTTAAACTTGCTATTTTAATAACCACACTTCGTCGCGTGGCTTAATTGGATGCGCGGTTGTTTCTTCATGAAAGAGATTAAAGCGGTCTCGATTACATACTTTTTGTTCGATTCACTCGCGTATGCCGTGCACAAAAATGAAATCTCCAAAAGACATGTGAGCATTTACAAATGAATGTTCAGATTAAATTAATATTCGTATTTTTCAATTCGTGATTTTTTTTGGTAGAGCCAAGAACATTCTCGAATCTAATAATCATGGTTATCTATATAATAATATGTAGAATACAACAAAGGTTACGTCATATCGATAATTGCAATGCAAAAAGCGTAAAGAGCCATGACAATCGGGCATAAACGAGTCTATCACCTGTCACAGTTATGAACGGCCAACAGGATAGCGCCGACTGTCAAGGCGAATATTACATAATGCCTGGTGTTATTCAACAATTATGCGACAATTCGATGAGGCCAGATAACCATGACAATTGAATGATTGACAGCGATCTCGGCAGGTTTTAGAAAACGTTTTCGCCGTGACGATCTGTCTCGTTCAAACTCCCGTAGGTGGTAATTTAGGCACCGAATTTGAATAATCTTGATTCAACGGAATACGAGCGAAATCAAATGAAAGTCACCTACGCCTATCAATCAAAACAAGCATAAAATTTTCGTGAGAACTCAGTGAAAATTATTTTTTACGAGTTGCTTACGTAATTTAAAACGATCGTGGATGTAATAGGAGGCTAGAATGCCTCGTGGGCAAAGCAAGCGCGCTGTAATTATGCAGCGCACACGCTCAAAATAAAACGAATGCAGGTAGGCATGCTCTTTAAGCTTACAAATGCAAAAAAGCAAAGTGTTCAACTGTATAATACTTCATAATATAACTAGTTCACACTCCGCATCTTGCGACTGATGAACGGAAAATATTCCGTACTAAGTATTTCGTCAGTTTCATATAAAACTGTAACAATTACTAGATGAGAATATAAATCGTCATTACAAAATATGATAACTAAGATAACAATAATATCCATTTTTATTATTTGTATAGAATTAAAAATGTAAAATAATCAAATAGCAAGTATTTCATAAGTATTTAAGAGGATTGACTTATAAACTTGTTATAAATGCCAAGACCTTAAACAAAATCCTACGCACACAAATATATTTAAGAATAAGTCCTTGCTATCGAGGCTCTATTTTTAATCGTTTATCCGTGTCAGTAAATCAGAATTGTTTTAATAGAATTCAAATTCGATAGGCCGCCCGGCCGTGTAAATAGGTACTGCATGCTCGGAACCTTACGCTTGCTTCAGCATTAAAACTTTGTAGTATTTTACCACTGCCAAACACTTATTTCGTGGAATTAATTTCATTTTGATTAAAAGGAAAGGTGTTTTCGTAACTCTAATTGATATTTTTAATTGAATCATCGTACAGCATTTACTATTGAATAGAAACAGTAGTTGATCAATCATTTTCACCGATCACCGACGTCGCATAACTTTCGTCGTACTTTCACGTGATGTTGTGAAGAGTTTGTTTGATCAAGTAAGACCGGACAGTTTTTCTACGTAAATCTGTCGTACACGTGATGCATGGATAATTAAAGAAACTGGAAACCTTAATATAGTCACTGAATGATTACTCTCACGCATTGTTCCGATACTTCAATGTAAATATTTTCACGTCCAAAACCGGTATTGACACGCCTGTCTTTTTAATTTTATTATAGCCAAAAAATAAATAATTTTAATATAATAAATGAATGGAATAATATCTTGCTTCGATCAGCTGTTTATATGTAATTTACATAACATAATTGAATATTCAAATTTCTTTTTTATAAAATGACTAGTCAGTGTGTGGTGTTTTAAGTAATAAATATAAATGTTACGTATACATACGTATTTTGATACATATGTGTCTTGACCTAGGGTCACAGAATTAATTACTTTGCACACATGGTCTTCATTCATAAATCTTTATACAAAAATCTTGACAAGTCTTTCATAATGCAACACAAGTTTTTCGTAATGACACACGTCAAATTACTCGTATACTCGTGATTTTAATAATAATTTGTAAGACATTGCTACTAGAGCAAAATTTAAGTTCTAAAATGACTAATGGATAGGAAACAAATGAAGGTAAGACCGACACCCTTCGAAATTCAATTACATGGAACGAAAAAAAGACAATTGCAAAACTAAAAACAATGGCACGGTCTCTTTACGATTTGGTAAGTGGGTTCACGGTGCGGAACGATAAAACAATTCCATCAGATCTGGCCTTTATTACTATACGCGATTGCGGTTTCCCTGTCACCAACATAGAGATACTACATACTTCATACAGTCTATCTCCGTCGGACGCGACCAGCAATGGCAATGGTGTATCATAATACGACCCCTGGTCTAGAAACGTCATTCATCCATCTAGGAAGGTGTTAAATGTTTTACTTGCTGTTGCTTCAAGTGTTGTGTTTCTGGGTACCGCAATCATTGTACCGATGTTTGTCATTCTTTTTTTATTCATCTTATTTGAATGATTATATTTATATGAATAAGTTCGAATACTCATAGTTAACACTCTTAGAATTTATTTTACGATTCTTACTTTTTTTATCATTGAATGACGAGATGAGTAAGGCGCTCGCCTGATGGTAAGCGCCACGCCTGCCCATAAACAGAAGCAACAACCACCCAGTAATTTGAATTACAAAGCACTGCATGGCACGGAACTGCGCTCGTCACCCCGAGACATAAGATGTTAATTTTCATAATGCCCAATAATTTCACTGGCTTCAATGTCATTTAAACCGAAACACAACAGTGCTTACACACAGTTCCTTGGCGGCAGAAATAAACAAAGCGGTGGTACCAACCCAGACGGGCTCTCGCATACGAGGGACCTACCACCTTGTAACTTAGGCGTAATAATTTGTCACTGCTAACTTATTTGCTTTTAATTTTGTTCAACGTCGTACTTTGAACTAGAAAATTCTCGCTGTTACACGATTTCCTAATCTAAAAGCAGCATGGGTTTCGCTACATGTCTTTCATTTTTTGCAATAAAACTTTGCAGTTTGCAAGCAGCTTCCCTCGTGCGTATACCGGATCGGAATTCAAACTCACTCTTAACGAGTTTTGTCGCATTCTTTCGAATATTTTTGAAGTTGGTACTATACATTCCACACAGTTGCAAGAAGCAATTTAAGTTGCTTAGTACATTAAGTGTTATAGAAAATTATGGGCGACTGTGACCCTTGACTCCCAACTAGTCTTGTTGTTCCTACCTTTTCCCATAAAACAAAAACCATTCAACCATTTAAGCGGAAAGGTCATTTCATTAGCATTATATCATCTAGTATAGTTCACAACAATCCCATGTTCATCGCCGCACCGGTTAGGTTGTTCAAATATTTGTTTATAAATCGATAGAGCTGTACCTAATAAAGCAGTTAATGAGAAATTTTCCGCAGAGGTCGTTCATATTCTTGTTCAACATTGTACCCCGGAATAGATAAAAATATAATAGTTTTAACTAGCATTTAGAAGGATAGTTAAATATTTTTAAAGAACTTTTTAATCATTATTAAATCATCAAGCCCAAGAAATTAAGCATGCTGTTATATAATCGTCTAAAACCGATATAAACATGAAAATAGAACACGACTGGATCACGATCTACGAAAAAATCAAAAATGTTTACATGACCGGTTTATTTAGAACGGAAAATATTTACAAAAACAGAACAAATTGACTGACGAAAAATAACTTGATGTTCCATGACGCATGTGGCAAAAATTCTCACGCATATTCACTCCAAAGAGATTCCAATAAAACAACAAATAAAACAACACACGCTTGAATACTATTTACTAATAAACCAAATTGTAGTGTTTCTTAAAACTGGAACGGATGTAACGCAAAAGGATCGTTTGACTATTTATCTTTCATTTCAACAGAATAATGCACTGGAAGCGGCATTGAGCCAAGAAATAGTTCAATTTGACGTACGCGTTAAACAAGAATCCGACCACCAATACCTTGAGATTGTTCAGATTTTCGCTTTATTGTATCTTGATATGTATGAACGTTTTGAAAATGCATTGACGGCTCTTCCGATTTACATTCAAAATGAACCTTGGGAGCAAAACGGAAATGTTTTGTCAAACAAAAAGTTGTCTACGGAACTAAATGTAATTCCTTTTGTTACAGCGCTCTATTTTGGTGCAGCATTACATTGTGAATGTGTATCTTGTCTATTTAAAAATTGACATATAACATATTACTACCAATTACAAAACAAAAGTATCTGAGCGAATGTACTATCTTTAAATTCAGAACACATACAGGATCCCCGAAACATTTTATAGATGTTTAGATATAAAAGTATGATTAAGAATAAGCATTATTTTAATGGCTCAGTTTTATGTGAGTGGTGGTAGCGCCGTCCGGTCCGCCGGATGGACATAAGGAGCGGTGGCGATGTTTCTGACGGCATACAGCCGGAAACCGCGGGTTCGCAGAATCGCAGCGTGTAAATATTATTGCATCGGTACCAGACTTCTTTAATAACGCCGCGAATGCAGTCCGGAATACTCCTTCGGTACCGCTACGCGATGAGATATTGGCAGATTTCTGTACAAGTACCTACGCATAAGGAATTTTCTTTGTCCCGTTAAAATCTTGACATTCCATTACCCGTAATTTTGTGTATGTAACCGATGAGCTTCGAGTGTCTGGTAATTGCAAGTGATGAGATGTTAATAGTGACATTCACTACTGACAATTTTACAGTCGAAATAATTCTGTATTTTGTTGAGAACGCGGAGTTTTACAGTCCGAATGAATCTTTCGAAATTCTGGTGGATTTACGACGTTGCTTTGCCAAAATATACTGACTATTAAAGAATTTCCGGACTATGAAACTAAACAATCGGAATCGTTTGCTGTTATGCGTTAATATCAGATGTTAACCAAATTTCTATGGGAGCACCATCAGAGTAAAACCTATTTAAATACATTAATAATCATTAAAGTAGACCCGCATTTGACGTAGTTATGCGTGAACACACATAAACAAATCAAATGCAGATTGAAAACCCCCTCGCTTTTGAAGTCGATTCAAAGTACCTCGTTGCATGGGTATAGGGTATACGAAAATGATTTCGACCCAGCGTAAGTTAATTAACGCAAAGATTACATGTGTCATTTGGCATCATAATACAAATGGTGCTAACACGAAAAGCAAACTCATCCCCGGAACAAAAAGTACATAGTACATAAGTAGACAATGAGTGATGTGTCGTGCCGTGTGTGGACACTCCGCCGACAAAGGTCCGAGGCACGACGCTATTTGTCAGTGGTACCTACACAATCGCATGACGCCGGCGTGCATACAAATGAGACGAAGAAAGCTTTTACAGGATACTCGACTGCGAGACACATTTAACGTTGTTCCGACCACGTTGCTAACGTACTCTTTTATGTCCCTTCACACATTCAAATTTGTATCACCTTCGTTTAGTTTCCTTTGGATAATTGTTGCTTTAAAAATTTGGTTTATATGAGGAGATCGTTACACAAAGTTATCATCGTCGATTTTATTGATAGTGTAAATGAAATAGTGTTTATTTTTAACCGACTTCAAATAAGGAGGTTCACAATTCGGCGTGTTTGTTTTTATGTATGTACATCGATTTCTCCGTCTATTGCGGAATAATTTTGTCGGAAAATATTTCATTCCCATTCCCATTCATATACATTTAGTTAAGTTCTAATGATGAACTACGGAGTAAGAAAATAAAACTGTCAGTTGACTGGCAGCGATAGAGGCACCGACTCCAAATAGACCTATTCGCTGGGTGCGTAAGGCATAGTGGGGGACACAAAAGTGATGTCAGCGCTCGCTGCGGACAATACAGAACTACGGGTGGCTCTTTATTATCTATGACCATAACAATAACACGTGTGTCAGTTTAATTAAATAAATAAAATAAAATGGGTCATCAAAGTTGTTGTGTAGTCGATTGCAAAAATACTAGTAGGAATAGTAATTGTAAATTTTATAAGTTTCCGGTTGCCAAGTGGAAATTAAATCAGCGAAAAAAATGGATAACTGCTGTTAAAAGGCAAAAGTAAGTATTACTATAACCTACAACCGTATTCTATAGAATAATGTCATATACATGTGTATGTCGTGTAAGAAAACGGAGTAATAATTTAATTAATATTTTTTTGTAAAGTATTGATGGATCGTTATGGTCTCCAAAACCTATGGATGTTATATGCAGTGAACACTTCATTGGTGGTGAAAAATCAGATGTTGAATCAAGTCCTAATTACGCTCCAACTATTTTTCCATCAGTTTATAGAAGACGTAAAGTCAACGAATCCACAGTTTTGAGTAGGTACGTAAAAAAAATAAGTTTTGATTAAAATATTTAGATTAATAGAAATAATCGACTAAAAAATGTAGACATATTATTTGATATAGTTAATGATTTAGCAATACCTGTTTTATTTAATTTAATTTTTATTTATATTATCGTAATTTATTTATTTAGACACAAACGCTTCATGGGCAGGAGAATAATAAAAAAGTCAACGGCTGAGATAGATCCGGTGATGAATATTACAGAACCGTCTGAAATAACTGATCAACCTAATACATCCATGAATCAAACGATGGATCAAGCCTGTGAAGCGAATATATATTTTACCTCCAATGTATCATCAAAAACATTTATTTGTAATCGTTATGTAAGCAGTAACAAATGTGATGCTGAGACACAAACAGATATTCTAGAATCGTCGACGTCAAATATCATTACAAATAAAAAATTAGTTAACAAGGAGTGTGGTACACCTCATAGAACGTTTGCTGACCAAGAAACTCAAATAACCAACACGTTTCACGTTCTTTTTTTCAATTTTTCAAGTCTTTTTCAATAACTATTTGACATCCAATACATGTTTATTTTCTCAAAAGAGCCACCGTAAGTTGTATCGTTAGATGGCGCTGGAGTCACGCACCCAGCGGATAGAAATTGTTATTATTGACGTTTCAGTGTTATTTAAGACAGTTTTTGTTTCTTTATATCAATATACGGAATGTGACAATTTCCTTACTTATTTTTCAATACAGCCCAAACTAAAGTTTAATTTGTGGCATAGGCAAAACATGTACCTTTGCTCAGAGATCAACGGCTCGGGGTGTCGTGTGCAGTGCAGTGCCATGCAGTGCTTTGTAATTCAAAGTTCTGTGTGGTGTTGCTTCTGTTTATGGGCAGGCGTGGCGTTTACCATCCGGCAAGCGCCTTGGTCATCTCGTCATACAATCAAATAAAAAAACCCTAAATCTGAGTACTTTAGAATACTTGAATTTCATACGTTACAGGTTGCAATGTGTCACGAAGATATAAAAACATCACATTATATTGAGATTACTAGAAATACAAAGCCTACGAATAACAAGATAAGCCTAAGAAATACAAGTTACAACATTAAATGCATCCGTCAAAAACGTCGTAAAACATTCTCCTTCTAAACTTCTAAAATTGTCTCCATTCATTAACTAAAACATTTCCGTTAAATATGCAACATTCTCTCCAAAAAATCAACATAAAGAAAATGTTATACATATTAATTACTTGCGTAATATGTTTGGCAATAGTTTCTCCACTTAATGTGACAAAATATATGTAAATAGATCTGAACCAAGGTTCTGACTTCACTTGCATTGCAGATAAAGAATTAAACCTTACAACATTCTCCAAATACCTATCTACATCTATAAGTAGACCGCTGGTAGTAGGATATTTATATCCGCCCAGTTAGCGACCACCATACATATGGTGTTAAAACTTACCATAGCGACCCACACGCCTTGTGTGGATTTCGTTCCCGGATCAGCCAGTGTATATCCCGTTCTCCCGAAGGGCTTGCGACATGATTTGATTGTTGGTTGGGGCAAGTTTAGGATTACATCCTTGTATCCATGTGAATACATCGGTCATCCGCCTATCCTGACGCAGGCCCCTCGATTTGCTTCTTCCCACTTTGGAATGGTAACAAGTATACTGCAAGCCGGCATGATTCTGATGGCCACCGATAAACTCATTGTTTATCGGTGGTCGTTGGTTTTCTTTTGCCCTGCACTGCGCTTACCATCGTGTGTAGTGCAGTCACTTTGCCGTGCTCGCATACAAAAAAGATATATTAATGATGAAAGTGAATTTATTACCAAAGTCGTAAAAACCGATCATACAAGCCGAACTGTAAGGGAACTTCGAAATTATTAATAAAATAGCTATTAACTTGATTTAAGAGAATATAAATTAAACACCTTTCGATTTTTTATTTCTAAATCTAACACTTGTCTTCGGTTCCGTTTAGAGATAATCTATAGGGACCGGGTTAATTAAAGAGATATTTCTCAATCTATCATTATAATCAAAATCATTGAAAAAAATATCGAGACTGGGGACGAGCAATAGGAGCTTAACAGGATGAAATTATATTTTCTGTTTATGAAACTGGTGCTGGCAATTACGGGTATTATAATATATTTTGCTGTGCTTTCTGTGTAGTTTATTTTTTATTATACTTACATAATATATACTTTTCTATAAGCTTCATAACTGTTAAAAACTGTAAAACAATAGTGATAAGGTTACTGAACGATGCATCTTTCATTAATTTAGTCATTCTACAAATCCTTTCTACACCACGGCTAAAATAGTTTATAATGAGGTTCGTGAAGTAATTCTCACATAATATGGCCGTGCGAGAACTCCGGCTGAGTCATTGGGTAGGGGTCAAGAGCACGCGCCGTGTCGACTACCTGATGAGCAGTCAGCTTTGCGTATGTCGCAAATCATCGTCTGCTAAATACTGTTATTTATATAGCTATTTATCTACTTTTAATTGTGTTTTTGACGGACGGTTGCACTCCGCTTGCGCGTTCATTCATGCAGACGACGCATTTAAAGGTTGTTAGCATTCGATATGAAAATCACAACTACGTGTTTTAGATGTAAACAAACACCCCGAATAAATCATTTTATAAAATTGCTATAACAGTTTACGGGTACATATAATTTTTAAACATAAACCTTGAATGTGAACTGCGAAACGACACGTCAATCAAGTGATATCAATCTCACACTTAATTGAAACAGTTATAGCGCAACTAAACGACTATTAATGCGTAGCTATGAAGGGCAATTTATACGATTGTGTGTCACGACACTAAATGGCGACCACGGTACTGAATGGTGACCACGGCGAGGTCCGCCGCCCACGCTTCCACTTTCATCTCGCGCCCGCGGACACACGTGAGCACGGCCAGCCGCGACGGTCTTATTATACAAACTCTTGGAACATCGAGTACCCTTAGTACTTTTGGTTAGAGGAATGGGTGAAACATCGGCGAAGATTTGCATACCTGTCATACCCATCAGTCTTGTGTGTAGCCTCAATGGTCTACAATTACGATGAATTGAATTTATTCTTAGAGGTACAAAAGCACACATGCACTCATTAGAAGTAGTCGTTGAAATCGGGACGTCTAAATAGGAGCGTGAAACGGATATAAGCAGACGCTATTCATAATCAGTGCCTTCATAATGTACATTGTGACCGCTAGCAATACCTAAAACCACCATCCACTATGCAGGAATTAGTGCAGATGAATAGTAAGATTTATCATATTCTTGTGGAAATCATTGACTGCAAAACGTGACTGTATAGAAAATACTTGACCCAGTCGCAACGAAGTGATATTCATCGAAAAATATTACAATCTAAGGATCAGAAATGATCATAAAAAATCTTAAAATATTGTCAAGGCATTCTTTCGACATATTATATATTCTCACTTCGTTATGAGAATCTACTATCACATCACATCAGAATATAAATGATCTCATGACAGGTATTTACTCTTTTTCGCGAAAAGCATTCCCTAACCGATGTATCGAAGAGTGAGAAAATAAAAACACTAGAAATATTATAATCATCAACATATCATCGTAAAACGTGACCTGATCCGACCACCATTTATTCTCGATTTAATCAGCATCCAATTTTATTCTGGTTTGTAATATGTGAATTGCTCATGTGCATTAAAAATTGATAAAAAGGCTATTGTATTCGCCTCTGCAAGTTACGAAACAATTCATAGTTCTCTTTTGCAAATGTTGCAAACGAATCGATAAATGTTCGCCGGACCATACTTATGCCGCAATATTAAGGTATGGAATAGGCTGTCTCACATGTTTACTCTTACATTAATGAACCATTGACTAATCGTTAGTCAAGCCGGCGTAATAAAGACAACTGTCAAAAGACACGGATCTTGAATCGTGTGTCCGCAACGTGTTTTTTGGTTAGGATTGTTCTCATCATCAGAGGCGTTGTAGTCACTTTAGATTGCTAGTGTAAAAAGTGACATTCTATTGCTCTTCTTATAAATGGAATTCCAAATAACCAAATCGCCATCCGATCGGTCCCAACCCAAGAATGCTGTCATTAGTTCGAAACAAAGGTCCAATTTAAAAACAAGATAAATCTTACTTTAGAAATCAGTGGCTCAACCATTATTTAACTTGTTTTCGTTGCTAATGGCCATCTTTGTATACAAGTGACAATTATTTTTATATCAGACTAGTTTAGTATATCCACACTATGGTATTATAGTTGAATAAACAATGGTGTTATTGATCGTTTATTTATTTGATTGTATCAATTATAATTTTTATCACTTTCATAAACAACACAAACAACAACAACAGTCACAATAGTTATTGACTGGGATACTGTCATTAACTCCGAAGGCTTTGAGTATCAATATGACAAATATCGAGATGTGGAATGTGACATTTTCATAAACAAATGTAATGGGGGTACCAATACGTACGCAATACATAAACAAAAATGTCGTCATCAACGTGTAACAAATACAACGCGGTAAAGTTATGACAGTTGAATAATTTTTATCTGCAACAAACATCATTCTAATGCTGCCAACAAAATAAATGTCGTTGCCGATTATGTGGCGTCTTGCGACATGAGACGTTACGGAGATTGTATCACTATGTTACCGTGCTAAGGAAAGTGAGTTCCATTGAACTATGAAAAAAAACCTTTTGTACTCCATCTCGTTAGTGTGCGTCGTTAAAATCTGAATGGTTTTTTACGGGCCGGGCGCAGGCGCTGCGGAAACCTGTTTGCCGGAGGATCGGCCACACACCTTGCCCGTCGCACTCCATTTTAGTACGAGCAAAACAAAGAAATGTCAGCTGACGTAACAGCTATAGTGCTTTCACATTAACATGTCTTTATTGCACATTAATCGAAAGTCACTTAACTCTTCAATACGTCCGTACTTTTTGTAATGACAGTGTAAATGGTAGATTGTTGAACGGAATTAAACGGTAGTAAAAATAAGATTGTTTACATAACAAAATTAAATATAGAAGGAAAATCTCACTTTAATCAGTTTTACGGTCACGTACAAAAATAATTTTAAGTAATGAGTGTAAAAATAAAAGTAAATGACATAACATATACTCACGCTTATATTCCCGAAGGAGAAGGCAGAGGTCTAATGTATGCACCCATGTTTCGCCGAGCTTAACTTCGTCCCATGACGTGAGAGGAGGCGAGTTTAACACCATGCCGGGCGCAAATTATAAACATTATTAAATCACACATGATTTAAATTGTATTGTAATCGCCAAACCTTGGTTTCCTTGTAATTGAGCCCAGGTGGCTTACGATTCAAACGATGCAGTTACAGAATAATTTAACAGAAATATAATCTAATAAGTCAAAGAGGCAATTTGCGTTATATTAACCTACAGGAACAAAGATAAATATAATGAAATCCTAAACGCGTGAAAATGATTTTAAACTGTTATAAATAAGACAAAACCTTGAACCCAATCAATTGTATTATTATTGAGTATTAATAGATCTTCCTTCTCGTATTCCGCTATCAGAGTTTTAATCTACTTTATAGAGAGTTGAAAGAAATCGTCTTAAAGCTCAACATAGGTATTAGATACAAATATTTGTTTATTTTTTGTAGATATCATCTAGCGTAAAACCTGTTATTATTATGAGGAAGACAAGTAACTGATATATAATCAGGTAATGCGGCTCAAAAAGTGGAGCAAACGTAGATAACGCCTGATAAAAGAGGACACCAATCCATTTATACGATGTCAAATTTCGAAATGCATGGGAACTAAAACGACGCCTTTCTGAGAAAAAAAGTGTTTGAATTGATAGGTACATTTTATATAATACTAAAAGAAAGAGTTACAAGGAAAGAAAGCTAGATGTTATCAGCTATCATCATTGTTTCCGATCATAATTCAAAAGCCAATGCTCGATTCAATTTTGTTCTCTCAAAACATATGCGAGGAATGTTTGTACAAACTAAAGCATCCCACCCACGGCTCCATTACACTGCACAATATTGTGATGAATTATAAGAAATAATTCAAAGTGCGCCAACATTTCGTTCACACACTTTCGCCGAGGTCGTTTCGAGTATTTTAGTCGTAGTATTGCAGTATTCAAATAAGTTAGAACTGACTGTTCGAAGAAAGGTCTATATTGAAAGGAGGACCGTGGCAGATCCTATAATGATAGTTTAGTACAAAAGATATTACAAACAAGCCCACCCAAGCCGTTCAGGGTCCGTTTTTTTCTTTAATCTTATCTCCACTTAATGACCAATATAGGTTCGAACCTAAAATGTGCATGCTAATGTTAATTTTGGTACCTACTTATCTAATCTTTCGAAACTTTGTAACATTGAGACAGATAGTTTATAAAATACGATTACAAATGGCGGGACGAAATACAAACATCAGATAAGTCTACGTTGCTAAACCTAAGGAATGTTGAAATGGACACAAATAGTTTAAAATTATTGCTTAATTTCGCTAAATACATTGTTGAAGGAGACAGTATAATGTTTTAATATCGTGCTACATGCGGGAATGTATTTTTACTTCTTTGCAACCTTGACGCCATGCGATCAAAGTTCCTTATATTTACATCGATATTTTACGTCTTTCTGGAATGATATATGTAATTTTATAATGCCGTACTCAAACGATATAAAGCCGATTACTAAGGCTACGTCACGCCACATCGTCTGTCTTTCCTATCTTTAAAAGAGTCTATCTTTTAAACCGTAATAGGTAAAGGTAGGGCTGAAAGTTTCACAGAATATGTGCCTATTATCGCATAACAAATAATAAAAATAGCAAAAAGTAAATATTTAATGGTGTGGATATGGAACCCTCGGTGCACGAATCCGACTCACACTCGAGTGTTTTTTATGCTTGCGGCAGTATGCAAGTTTCAAAGCATACACTTTTTGTTGGTCGGTATTTGTCCAACTCGCTTCCGTGCATCACTGCCGCATCGTACAACACTATAAAGGAAGGCAGTCCTTGATGTTCAAATAGTCCAACCATTTAATTTGACATGGTCCAAATATGCTTCAGAATGACAAACACGATTGCCGCACCCACACTTCAATCGCGAACCGAAGCGTTCAAGTTTATTTCACTTCAAGTGTAAATGTATGTAAATATGTTGTAAAAATATTTAATTAACACTTGAAAATCTCGTTCAACTTGACAAGTGAATTGTGAAAGAAATGTAGAAGTTGCCATGACCTCTCATTATGCAAATGCCACATTATGAATGAATCTCAGTGTAAATATTGGTCTACGTTCGTCACCCCGAGCTATAAGATGTTAAGTCTCACATTACGAAGTAATTTTTTTTTATCCGAGTACGGCAAAGTGACTGCACTACACCTGATGGTAAGCGTAGTGCAATCCTCAAAACCAGCGACCACCAACAAACAATGAGTTTATCGGTGGTCACCAAAGTCATGCCGGCCTGTATAAATGCTTCTTCCCTTTTCGGAGAGGAAAGAAGCAAATCGAGGGGCCTGCGACAGGACAGGCGGATGACCGATGCAAGCACAGTAACAAGGATGTACCCGTATACCCGCCCCAATCAACCATAAAGTCATGTCGCAAGTCCCTCGGGAAAACCGGATATACACTAGCTGATCCTGGAACGCGATCCACACAAGCGTGTGGATCACTATGGCAGGTTTTAACACCATGTGGTGGTCGCTATCCGGGCGGATATGATATACTCCCACCAGCAATTTCATTGGTTTCAATGCAATAGTGCTTATACACTGCTGCTTAGCGGCTTACAAATAGACAAAGCGGTGGTATCAACCCAGAAGGCCTCATATCAGGGAACTACAACAAGTTACCTAGTTAATTACAATTTTCTGGTCAACTGACTATAAAACTAAATGTAATATGATCTTATGATACTTGTTTATCAATATGTAGTAACAGCTTTTGCTCGGGATTCCCTTTATGTGGACGAAGAATTGATGTAAATTCCTGGTGACGCTCTTTGAGGTTTTTTTTATAAAATCCTACCTTAGCAGATACCTAAAACTTATAAAGTACCTACCAGCCGAATTCCAAGTTTGCAAGCTCAATTGTTTCTAAGTGATCATGCTATTCCCCTTTATAGAAGAAGATAGTGAGTGGTACTTTGAGTGGTAGAACCACGCTGTAGACAATTTTGTCTACAACACGAATGGGCCGGCTCGACCTGTTCGTTACCACTGTCTCATAGAAAACGTTAACCGACGATGCGGAAATCGAACTCGCAGCCTCTCGCTTCACAGTCTGCTACTCACCCAATACGCCACGAAGGCTGTCATGAGCATAAGGATGATTGAGATATTATTGTATAGAATTTTCAACAAATCTTTATAGTTCGTTATTTCACATTCACTCACAAATGTGCTCTTTTTATCTGATTGAATGATGAGACGAGCAAGATGCTCGCCTGATGGTAAGCGCCACGCCTGTCCATAAACAGAAGCAACACCACACAGAACTTTGAATTACAAAGCACTGCATGACACTGGACTGCACTCGTCGTCCCGAGACATAAGATGTTAAGTCTCATAATGCCCAGTAATTTCACTGGCTTCAATGCCCTTGAAACCGAAACACAACAATGCTTACACGCAGTTGCTTGGCGGCAGAAATAGACAAAGTGGTGGTACCAACTCAGACAGCCTCTCGCGTACGACCTACCTTGTAAATTGGTAATATTGTATTGAATTTTCAACAAATCTTTATAGTTCGTTATTTCACATTCACTCACAAATGTGCTTGCACGAGTATCACTTTAATAACGGCTCTACGTCACCAATCAGCAACATTGTCGCACGCATGGCCACGGACGCACACAATGAGAAAGTAGCTAATATCTCAAGACCATACGTTTCACAATATAGCATACATACTTCTCTTTTAAATGTATAGTACTGCGATTGAGTACTACGTATTACGAATATACAACGAATGCGCGGATATCCGAGTCCGAAATAAAATCTTCATTATGACGGATTACTATTTTGGAAATACACAAAGATTGTCATTGGCATAATGTATATTTTCACCGCGTACGCCTCTTTATACAATTCAATATTAACTATCGAGAAATGCATGTGGAATGAATATAAGCTATGTATGTAGAAAAAAGTCTTTACTATCCCGAAAATATTAGTTGCATTATGTACTTGTTACGTGTCTAATTTGGCGCTTTCACGCCATAAGAATTATAATCAATAAATAAACAACTAACATAAACCGACTCAAAAAAATAAAAAGCAAAAAATAAATATAACTAATTTTGAGTCGGTCGTATTACTTTAACTTATTGGTCAATTACTGATGGAACGCTGTACTATTTTGTAACAAAAGCTTTTATAAAGCTTATTCTTTCTATTTTTAATAAAGAATAATTAAAATCGGATAAATAACGAAATTTTAGTCTTTCATCCCCGATTACACCCCCTAACAAGCGAAATTTCTTCTTAAAATTTAAATGGGACGATCGTTGAAATATAATACACTTTCAAATAAAAAGAATTATCAAAATCGGAACGCTCTGTGATTAAACACACAAAAAATATACGTAGCGAATTGAGAATCTCCTATGTTTTTTTCGTCGATTAGTTAAGAGATTGTAAATTAGAAGATGAAAGTCAAACGCAATAAGAATATACCATGCCATATACTTTTTTATATAATTTTAGTGTACAAGATACAGATGAAACCATTGAAATTCCCGCAATGAGTCAAAGCACCGACAATGGGAAAATATTTGTTTATTGACGACAAACTGAATGGACTACATACTTTCACACGGAAACTGGTTTGGTGCAGCATTTTTGAATTTCATTGAATCATGACCACTCAGTTGGTATATGGCGAAGAAAATCTGATATGAGAATTATGTAGTTATAACTCATTATGATACGGGCTCAGTTGAATTTTATTTTAATTTAAACCATGAAATGTCATCATAAATAAAATGAAATATAATTTAAAACCTTTATTTACTTGACGCAATGCAGTTATCATGATGCCACTGATATAAGGTTCGATATTTACATTAAACGTATCATTAACGAGCGACAGGACTTGATGGTTGCTTGAGGCGAGTATAGGGGTACATCCTTGTATCCTGTGCATGCATCGGTCATTCGCCTGTCCTGTCGTAGTCCCCGCGTTTTGTTCTTGCCTCTTCGGAGTGTGAAGAAGCATTTATGCAGGCCGGCGTGATTCTGGTGACCATCGATAAATTTATTGTTTGTCGGTGGTCGCTGGTTTTTTTAGACTGCACTGCGTTTCCCATCAAGTGTAGTGCAACCACTTTGCCGTGCTAGGATAAAAAAAGTCGTCGTCTACAAGCAGGATACGTAAGCAACGTTCTAATATGTACAAAATCCTGGTGTAAACGTGGGCATTATTGCCTATAAATCGACTGGTATGACAACTTGCCCGCTAAGGTAATGGAATGCGGCCGTAATTTAGATTCAAGCTATTTTGTTATATGTATTACTGCAAGTGCATATTGCATCAGAAGTCGTAAGACGAATATACCGCTTATTTTATTAGGGCTACCAACTGTTGCGATACTAAAACATATTGATTAAATCGTACATTTGATTGAACGAATTACGCAAATTTGTTAGAGAATTCCACGCTGAGAGTGGTTGAACTGTAGTTCGAGTCGTGCACTTCGTGCTGCTACTGCTACTGAATATAAAAGGATACTCTTTTTAGTTGTTTGTCTTTTTAGTTGTTGATGTGAAAAGAAACAATACTGTTCTATCAGTTCAGCGCGGGTAATCACTGCGGACGCACGTGTCGCACTCCGCTCGGCGAGTTATCGTGTGTTTCGTTTTACGCGTCGATTATAATAATATTATTTGATTGCTACAGTAACAACACAAGGGCAACTCCTGGTAACAGGAGACCCTTTAAGTTAAAATGAATAACACCCCAACGTCTCAACAACCCCCAAAGTCTCAGCCGAAACCAAATACTTCGAGTTATGCCAACGTTACGTCATCAACATGCTTCCCTAAGAAAGATCAAGCTGTCATATTAGACTCCATTGATGGAATACAATTGAGAGAATACCTCATTTCATTGTCATATATAATACCGGCGAATTCTATCCGATTTATATCTCGAATATCGAACGCACGCGTATGCATTTATTTGGATTCAAAGAAGTCAGCGGACAACCTCATAGAAGAAAAAAAACAAATTACTATCCAAGGAAATATCCTTGAAATAAAACCACTAATTACCCGCAATAAGAGAATTGTTTTATCAAACGTATGTCCAGTCATACCACACCATGTTATAGAACAAAAATTTGAAGAATTAAATATTAAGATAATGTCCACTATAACCTTTATGAAAATCGGAGTGACAGACCCAGGCTTTTCTCATATATTGAGTTTTAGAAGACAGCTGTACATATCACCTGAGGATGAAAAACATCTTCCAGAATCATTTCAGATTAATTTTGAAGGTACAAATTACTGGATTTATGTGTCTACTGATTCACTCAAATGTTTTTCCTGCAATACTATGGGTCATTTAGCCAAAAATTGTCCATTACATTCAACTATCTCTCAAGCCCGAGCAAGCGATGACCAAGTGGGAGAAGAAATAGATACTCAGACAGCAGAAGAAATAAATAGAATTTTCGATAGAAATGACAATTTAGAGAAGGACACTGTATTTACTCCACCCATACTCCAAGAGCATCCACAACCATCTCAAGTTAATTTAAAAGGAAAAAAACGCATTCGCTCCCCTACTATCAGTGAAACATCAAAAACACAATTAATTAAAACACCGTATACAAAAGAAGACGACTCAGATGTCATGGAATACGAAACTGATGAAACAGGCAGTAACTTATCATTAGAAGATGTAACAGTCCAAGTAAACTCAAAGAAAAAGTTGAAGAAAAGTGATCTTAGAACTGAAAAAGAAGTATGGAGGGATATAGAAAAAAATATGACAGAATGGACTAAAGAAACAACATTTCCCATAAATTTGGACCAGTTCATTAGTTTATTGGATAATGCAAGAGGGAAGCAAAATATAAAAGAACTGGTTTACTCATATACTAACAACTTGAAAGATCTAATAAATATGTGTAACAAATTACATTTAAAGATGAATAAGGGATTAAAAAATAGGTGTTCACGCTTGTCAAGAAAATTACAGGAAATTGAATCTACCCTCCTCCATTAACTCAAAAATAGAAACTGCTTAATAAGTAGAATTATTTGATTGTTTATTATTTTTATAGTGTTACATTAATAGTATTAAATAACTAATTATGGATATTTTACAGTGGAATGTGAACGGTTATTTTAAGCGGTTAGAGAACATTAAACTTTTACTGAATCAGTTGAATCCAACCTGCATTTGTTTACAAGAAACCAATTTTACCTCTAACAATTGTGCCTCAATTACAGGTTACGAACATTTTTATAAAAACCGATCTCAAAGTGCTAGAGCTAGTGGTGGAGTTACTATCTACATTAAGTCCCACACTTTTCCAGAACAATTACAAATTAACACACAAATAGAAGCAGTAGCAGTTAAAATTAAGTTTCCTACAATAATTACAATATGCAATATTTATCTTCCAAATAGTCAAACTTTAAACATAAATGATTATAATGATTTGATCGGACAACTTCCAACACCTTTCATCATCTTGGGTGATTTTAATAGCCACCATTTCTATTGGGGGTCAGAAAGATGTGATACTAGAGGGAAAATGATGGCTAAATGGCTGGATGACCAGGACAATATATTGTTATTAAATACGGGTACACCCACCCATTTTGACAGTAATACTGGTCGTACTAGTAACATAGATCTTACTTTCGCTTCACAAAATATAGCATCATATTTTGAATGGAATGCCTTAGAAGATTTATATGACAGTGATCATTTTCCGATTTTAATCAAGTACCAAGTACTACAGGTTTTAACAGACAATGTTAAATTACCAAAAAAATGGAAGATTGATGAAGCAGATTGGATAACGTTTCGTGAACAAATTGAAAAAAATATACCTAGTTTAACATATTTAAATTCTGTAATTGATTATCCTATAGATGATATTGTCCAAAAGTTTACTAATGTCATTCTTGAAGCAGCAGAAAAATCAATACCAAAAACATCTGGAAAGTATAGAAAGAATAATTTACCCTGGTGGAATGAGGAATGTAAAGTCGCAGTTAAAAAATCTAAAAAAGCGTTAAGATTATTTAAAAGACATGCCAGAAGTGATCAATGTTTAACATATAAAGTAGACTACAAACAAAAGAGAGCATACGCTAGAAGAGTCCTAAAAGAATGTAAGAAAAAATACTGGGAAAATTGGGTTTCTTCTGTTAGCAACAAAACACCTATTGGAGAAATGTGGAGAAAAATACAAAAACTTAACCATCGCAACATTCGATCTAATACTATTATACTTGAAAAACACGACGGAACATTAACAGCCGACCCAGTTGAAACATCTTACCTATTAGCAAAAAGCTTTTCTGCAAATTCTAGTTCGAATAATTATGATAACCAATTTATTGAATTTAAAACCGACCAAGAGAAGGAAGCACATTTTGATTTAAATAATAATACCAATCCAATAAATTATAAAATAACCATGCATGAACTTGAATTGGTACTCTCTCAAATAGGAAACACTAGTCCTGGACCGGATAATGTTCCAAATATAATGATCAAACTACTACCAGTAAGAGGACTTGAATATTTGCTTAATTTATATAATTACATCTGGGAAAAACAGGTATTCCCAAATAGCTGGAAAGAAGCATTAGTGATTCCAATATTAAAGCCAGGAAAAAAATCAAGTTTTGAAACAAGTTATAGACCCATATCCTTAACATGTAACCTTTGCAAAATATTAGAAAAAATTATAAGTAGAAGAATCAGATGGTATATAGAAGTAAATAAGTTCATTTCACCTTTCCAGTATGGATTTCGTCAATCTCGATCAACAATGGACCACTTAACAAATATAGAAAGTGAAATACTTTATTCTTTTGCTAATGATCATTACGTAGTAGCCGTAGCTCTAGATATAGAAAAAGCATATGAGATGGTATGGAAACATAGGCTATTAGTCCTGCTTCAAGGACTTGATATTAGAGGAAACACCCTTGCATTTATCAAAAACTTTCTGACACAAAGAACCATCAAAGTAAGAATAAATGATACAATATCTAATTCTATCCCTCTAGAGAATGGTCTCCCCCAAGGTTCAGTGCTTAGTGTTATTCTCTTTCTATTAGCTATTAATGACGTTCTGTCATATGTTGAAAGACCTGTAAAAGGGTTCTTGTTCGCCGATGATTTAACAATAACTTGTAGTGGCAGGACTCTGGAACCTACCTTAAAACTAATACAAAATACACTTAATAGTCTCCAAAAATGGTCAACTAAATCTGGGTTTCGATTTTCAAAAACTAAAACAGAATTTATTATTTTTTCCAATAAAAAGAAAAAAAATAGTAACTTAAAATTAACATTAAATGAACATAGTATTAACGAGGTAAATAGTATAAAAATTTTAGGACTAATATTTGATAGAAAAATGACTTGGATTACACACATAAATAAACTAAAGTCAGAGTGTCATAAAAGATTAAATATTATAAAAGTGTTATCATCGACAACATGGGGAGCTGACAGAAAATGTCTAATAGATGCATATCGTGCCCTTGTTAGACAAAAAATAGATTACGGCTCAATTCTTTATGACTCTGCAAAACCACGAACATTAAATTCTCTAGAAAGCGTACAAAATTGCGCTCTTAGACTCAGTATAGGCGCCTTTAGAACTAGCCCTGTGAATAGTATTCTAGTTGAAGCTGGAGAAATACCTCTAAAATATAGACGGATGCAACTAGCTATATCATACGCGACAAATATATTGTCGCAACCAGATAGTCCAACATTTCATTACTACACAAAAGTAACAACAACGGATACAGAATATCAGTTTCGACCTAATTTACCCCAACCATTAAAAATCAGAGTAGCTAAGTACTTAAACGAACTAAACTTCAACATTCCACCTGTTCTCGCCAAAAGGTTACTATCGTGTGGTCCTTGGGAAAAGAATGAATTTCCTATTAATCTTGAATTATTAAAATATCCCAAGGATAAAACACCACAAAGTATTTACAAACAACTATTTAATGAAATTAACAACAAACCCCAAAGTTACAAATCCTTTTACACTGATGGGTCTGTCATGGATGGAAAATCTGCATGTGCGATAGTGTTTGATGCTGTCTGTTATAGGTATAGACTTTTGGATTTCCATTCTATTTTCAGTTGTGAAGCAACTGCTATACTTATAAGTTTAAAAATTATACAAAACAAATCTAACATGGATAAATATGTAATATACACTGATTCAAAATCGTGTTTAACAGCTTTACAAAATATTAAAAATATACACCCACTTATAGTAGAAATTAAACAAAACATGATAAATTTATTGGAAAATAATTTTAAATTTGAATTGATATGGATTCCAAGCCACCAAGGGATAATTGGGAATGAAAAAGCTGATAAGGAAGCTAGAAATGCAATTAATGAAAATGATATTGACGGTTCCATTGGATCAAGCCAAACTGATATAAAAAAATATATCAAACACATAATTAAAAATCATTGGGATAATGAATGGAAGACAGACAACACAAGCAAATTATTTAGGGTTAGAAATTCAATTTTTGACAATGCTCCTATATCATTCACGAATAGAAAAGATCAAGTCACTATCACTAGACTCCGTATTGGACATACTAACATGACACATATACATTTAATAACTAAAGCTAATAAAAACAAATGCAAGTGCGGAATGGATTTAACTGTGTTACATCTTTTAGAACAATGTACAGCATATACAATTGAAAAATATAATTGTAAGATACCAAACAGTTTAAGCGAATGTTTGAGTCAAGATGGTTATAAACACACACTATTGTTTTTGAAATCGATTGATGTCTACAAATTAGTGTAATTATATAGACCTTATTGTAAAGTTATTCACGTGGTCGCTAATGACCTCAGTTGTTAAAAAGCGACCTTAAATAAATAAAAAAAAAAAATAAAAAAAAAAAAAAAAAAATACTGTTCTATATTCGAACTATTTCAAAAATTTGCAATCATCATCATCAATACAAAGTTACTATTAGGGCATAATTTTTTTGTGGTAAGCTACACTGTTGACATTTTTATCTAAATCATGAATGGGCTGGCTCCACTGCACTGTATCGTTAGCACTGCCTCACAGAAAACCGACGTAAAGTAAATGCTTGTCGCTGCGTTTCGTATGGTGAGTGAGATATCCCTACCTTTCCCAATTCCTTAATTATCCCTTTTCTTTATTTGATATCCTTTCCATATTTGATCATTGATCTTTTTTCGTCGGCAAGGTGTTCATGATTCATCTATTATTGTAGCCGTTTACAAGCTGAGAAGACCACTTCCCATCATATGACCCAATTGCTCGTTTACCGGCCTATGCTATAAAACGTCAATCAAACTAATACTTATTTACCATCAAGTTTTATTCTTAATGCTCTCCTTGGCTCGAAACCGAATTGTGCTGATTTCCTAACTTATTGCACATATATACGCTTATTTAATTGACAACCCTATCGTAATAGACAATATTGACTCGAACATTTAGCTGTATAGACACATCCACGCGATTTGCTTTATAAATTTAGGTAAACATTGAATTTGCAATAAACTGACATTCGTTAGTGACTGTTTAGCGCTTTTCGTAATGCCACTGTGTATGTAGAAATATTGTGCGTGGGTTTACGGCCAAAAGCCTACAAACTACGTCCTATAGCCCCTAATAGCGGTAATGGATGTATACTTGCGTTTTCCAGCCATTAAACGTTTTAAACGGTAGATGTCATTACTGTAAGGCCGTCGCTAGCACCTTGATGGAATTCAGTCAATCTAAATAATATTTTTATCACTTCCGTCGGTGTTTGTTATACGTTAATACCCGCTTTAAAGTTCAGTTAAACCATAACAAACTTTTAAAAAAATGGAATTATAAACGTTTTATAAGCTCGTAGTTTCTAGTATAAATTTAAGGGAGAGATATAGAGTTAGAACACAAAATAAAACGACATTATAAAAGCTATTTAATGTGCAGTATGTCTAGGTATTTGTTACAAACACAGTAAAATTGCGGCTAAAATAAATCATTTTTAAGACGTGAGAAATGAACTTTGGAACGAGAGCTGTAGAGTCGAGACTGCAATGTAAATTATGTTTACGCAACAAATGATTCGACAGTGACAATAATTTACTGCTAACCTCGACCTTGCCGCCGACTGCTCCACCAGATTACCGAACGGCTGCGAGTACGAAAATCCACAATAAAATTCCGCCATTTTCACCAGACGCTCCCACATGCGCCATTTCGTGAACGCGCAAACTGGGACGCGCGCGATGTAAATTTTGATAGCCTTTAACTTTTATAGCCAAAAGTTTTTGTAAAAGGTCATCTTGTTAATATGTTACTGTTTAATGCATTAAAGCAATATTTGATATATAATTAATGCTCAATAAATGCCAAAACGGAATGAAGGACAATCGGGCCGCCCATGTATAAAACGACCGCATATGTTATTAAAATCTTATTACACAATAAAGTTTAAACCTTCATTTGTACAAACAAAAAACTGAATCGCGTATATCAACTAAAATTACCTCGTAATTTTATCATTTTTTAGTCTGTGCTGTTGCATTATTATGCCTTATAGGCGATTTCAATAAACGATCTCTGATTGAATCAGGATATCGATCTCACAAATGAGCCAATAAGGATACAGTTTGAAAGGCGCGCGTAAAAATTATTTACTTTGTTTGGTCGATTTTCAGAATAAATCTGAATAATCTAAGATCGTTTATCTTAATCGGCCATATTAGAGAAATAATTTAAATCACTGACTTAAACTGGTAACATTAGGAGCAAAATAAGGAGCTAATTTTATTTTTGACATTGAATTTATTTGTCACTTTAATTTTTTTCCAACGTTTTAATTTAATAAGTTTTAGTGAAAGGATCATTAGAATCGGTTTATTAGTGCCAAACTTTTTGTCTTTCATCCACGATTTTACTACTTAGGTCTGAAATCTTGTCTTCAAATTAAATAAGACCTCCATATATACCCTAACGAAACTCTCAGTGAAAAGATATGAGTGATAAAAAATATGGAAAACAAAATGTCGTCCTCTTTTTTCGTCCGTTAAAAAAATTGAATTTACTTGCATAAACATTGTCTACTGACTTCTATAAATCATTCATTGTATTTTGGTATGCACCGCTTGAGATCGATCATGATAAAAATCATTAGGCATAGCATCCACACTGCAGACATGCCCGTTTATATTAATTGCTACAGCAGAATTAAATGTTATTGTGTCAAGGCTATAAACAATTTTATTTCATTCTCAACTGTCATGTGAATAGTTGACCTAATTTGAAAACAGCAGCTTAATTTATTTAATACTGAATACATATTTATATATGAATATAACTTTAGATGTCGCAATAGACAGCGGATATAGATCGAACGCATTTAACGCATCGAAAAATCCGTCGCTGCATACAAATCTAATTTAGATCGCCTTCGGTTGAAATTTTATTTTGGTACCGTGGAATACCGTGGACTCAATATGCAGCGTTATTTAAACTACCTATTTTACTGTTTAAAATTCTAATAATATCTAAATAAAGGTTAAAACTTGTTCTTCTTATTAATTATTCAGGAAAACATTGTCAATGTCACGGAAAATAATAAAACAAAGATAACGCTGTTGAACATTATAATGCACTAAAGGTTATGTTTGTTAATACCTGAACCAAATGTATTTGTTTAAAGTATCGAATTTAAAATTACTATGCATAGCACTCAGCGGGGAGTGGTACGGACTGTCGAGAAGAAAGTCGCAGGTTTGAATCCAGCCTCAAGAACATGCACCTCTGACTTTTCTAAATTACTTTTGTAAGTCATTCATGATTATCGCTTGCTTTAGCGTTGAAGGAAACATGGTAAGGAAAATGCATATAAGAAATTTTCCATAAGGATTTCAAAGGTATGTGAGGTTAACAAGTTACCAACACCTAGGCTAACGTGGTGTACTAAGGCCTAACCCTTCTCATATAATAGAGGAGGCCCGAGCCACTGTGCCCAACAGTGAGACATTTATAATACAGGGCTCGTATAATTATTATTCCAAGATAAAGTGGTACCCATTTGGGCATTATTTGTATATACCATTTTTTGACCGGCGCGGCGCGGGCACCGTAAAGCCTCCTACGCGTTAATTAAAAACCCTTTCATCGATTTATCGTAGCCTTCAAGATATCGTTTACTTACGTAACCTGGAAAGTGAACCTGACCAAAACGTCAAGTACACAATTGACGGTTTATTGAAGTTTCGATTTGGACGGGACAAAAAAGATGTTCGGATATTTACAGAAAGTTGTCTCCAAATCGGGAAGATAGCATTCGCTTTCGTCAATCGAGCACAAGAGTATTTTAATGTGTTGTAATTCCAACTGGGTTTTTGACCTTGGTCCAACAATAATAACACCAATGAACAGCGAGAGTAAAATAATAAGGAGCTAGAGAATCCGTGCTAAATGAAATCAAATATTCGCAAATTTTAATTACGTGCCAATGTTAAAGATGTTAAGTCGGTGAAAGTCCACTTTACTCATACACATGTATTTATAACTAAAATAAACAACTCAAGTAGGTACATTGCGTTCATATAAACTTTACTATGTATATCGACTTGTATGGAAAAAATATCACGAGACAGACGCCTGAAATTGCTGCTATCATTATTTTCAATTCGCTCCAATAGATTTTACAATAAAGATTAATCAACTCCAATAGTATTTCTGCGATATCTACTTGACATACGTTTTAAATTAATTGACCGAGAGATTTCTTTTATTGTCATCTGCATTAGCTACATCGGGAGAAAATGGTATTTATGTTGTGCATTTCATCTGTGACTAATTTTAATTAATACAATTCAAACAAAGTTATAACAATAACACAGTATCGAAACGTCGCGCATATATTTTTATTTTATCGGGCTATTGCCGACGTTATGGTAGCCTTTGTAACATTTCACACAACAAAGATGTACGATTTCACACGGCTGGAAATATGATCATTATCGATTCTAACGTATTGAGACCATAAAATCGGAGAGGTCAATAACCGAAATTAAAGAATATATACGGACGCTAACGAATAAAGAAAAGCCCCAGGCCTTTTTAACGTTCGAACTCGGTGTTTGGAAATATATTTGACATTTTACGACTCTAATGTTACATAACAGATTTTTTCAATTATCTGTTCGTGATAGCCATATCTCGGTGAATTATCAACGAGTGCACAGATATGTTTGGACAATGCTATCTTGACTGTAACCTCATCATCAAATAATACGTCTATCAATCAACAAGATTGTTCTGTTACTGACATGGTCACAGTGAGACTAGAAGATCGTGACTGTTGTCACACCCCATGGGGTTAGCGCGAATCTTTTATATGATGTAAACACAGCTCTAAGCCAAGCTTGAGTCATGACCATACGGCAAGAGTGCGTCAAACACGTGTTCACTGAATAACCTATGCCAATCTTCTTTGTTTTATATCCCGAAATTCACGCTCTGCAATGTATTAAATTAAAGCTACGGTCCTCATATTAACGATTTAATTAAAATAAAACATCTCCACGGTGATATTTAAACCAACCCCATAGAGCAAGCACCACTAACTTTTCTAAAATACTATAATACGGAATTGATATTTTCATTCGAAGAACATATTACCTTTGAGGTGTGACGACGCATATTTTTATAGTGATACGATTTTGTTTGATTTTATTTGATATTTCAATCCGTTG
The DNA here is from genome assembly GCA_949126905.1 of Amorpha juglandis. Lineage (NCBI taxonomy): Eukaryota > Metazoa > Arthropoda > Insecta > Lepidoptera > Sphingidae > Amorpha > Amorpha juglandis. Next base: position 8,228,587 of record OX421379.1, on the reverse strand, counting down.
TCTCTGTCTACCCCTAGAGGAAACAGGCGTGAGTCTATGTTAAATCGAGACTTTAAAACTTAAAATGTCACCTTGATAAAAAAAATGAAACATAATTGGCTCCTAATGCAACAATACCTACTATTAAACTATACTAAATATTATATTAGGCTGTCTGTGCACTCGCCTACAAACAAAATGTCATTTAATTTTTTTTACTAGTCCAACTATTCATTATAATAATATTTTTTACTATTTCGTGTACCGGAAATGGAGTTTAACATTGTGCACGATTTTTTATTACGTTAGATATTGCATGGTCTTTGAAGTCATTGGGCATATTTGGTATGCCTGAGAAGCACCCGCCCCGTTAACCTTCTTATCTTAAGCCAGGAATGGAATCAAAGCAACAACTGGGGGTCCAAGGCACAATAAAATATTACTCAACTATAACCTCTTATAACGAAGTGCACTGTATAAACCGCTAGTTGATATAACAATTGAAACTTTTGGAAAACTCTATTTCTTCTTCGATACACAAGTCAGTTAAAATCTGCGATCGAACCTGCGGCTTGTTGAAACAAACCTGGCTCATTGTGTCACGGAGGCTGTCAGTGTAGAGGTATCAACAACAAAGTCTTCTTTGGTGTTTTTTCTTTGATTTCAGTGTATACTTTCCGAGCAAAAATGATATTGGGTTTTCTACGAAATGCTAAGTATCAGCCCAGTCCGGAATTGTGCCCGGTATGACGATAGGTTCGAGCCTATCACTTCATGGGACGGAACTACGCTCGGCGAAATGTGGTTGTATTGGTTTCACCTCTGCCTATCCCATTGGGGATTACAGGCATGAGAGCGTATGTATGTATGCATGTACTTTCTGAGTACAAACCGAGTGAGTTTGAGCCATAGATCACCAAGTGCATTCCGTGTACATCGGCGGGCGAGCCATCCTCAAGTGCCTTTTAAGTTTTCCTAATAACCGCATTGTAAATAATTCTAGCTTCGCCTCTGACAACTAGCAAACTGACAAAGAATCTACGTAGACTCCTAACTGTTATTTGGCTAGTGCAATCGTTCCAGCCATCGCTTTTAAAACCTTGGTTATGTTACGCCGAAAATAAATAAAACAAGTTACATTGGATTTTCCAACAATTTTATTTTACGTTCTCGGTCATGACCTGACCTCCGTAAAACTGTATTGTTGATATTGTACTTGCCAGTGCTACAGCTCATAGATAAGGCATGTTACCGTACTTTTAGCTGGTTTCCTTTTCACAAAACAATACGTTTTTTGAAAACAATAGAGAAATTTTGCAAAACTAACTCTTTTTATCCTTTAAATGACATTATAAATCTTCAACATAGAGTAATATATGTTTATAACTATCCGTGATCTGTAGTTTCTATTTTCTTAAAGTGTAATTTCAATAAAATCAAATACGAATGTATGTAGTTGCTACACTACCTTTGATATTTTATTTATCATTCATACAAATTCCGAACAAAAAATGTATACAGAAACTCCGGTAACATATCTAGATGTTCCCATTCAACCGTTGTTAACGAGAACTCTATAGATGTGTCAACCACTATGAATAGGTCAAGGGAATTGGTGCAGCACGGCTGAATAATGAAGTAAACTATGATATCTGATGCAAACAAACAATACCTACATATAAAACAATATGCTCTTTTAGCATTCCACATGCGTGGTATCTTAACAAATGTGTAATAAGAAAAATCTTTTTAATACAAAACGTATTCTAAATTTAAACTAGGTACCTACTTATTAATTTAATTTTAACTAGTAGCCTACATTTTTTAGAAATAACTGAAAATTAGTAAATATTTCAGGACCTTAATACAAAACGTATTCTAATAATAATTATGATACAAACTAGCCATCATAAACCTAGTTTACAGTTAAAATACGTTTTGTAATAAGGCCCTCAATGCTTAATCAAATACCGTTGTTCAATACCCACTTCAGTGAATGTGAGATACGTAAAATATAAATTGGAAGTATTGAAACGTAACGTCGATATGGTAATAGCTTTCAATACTCTAACTGTAATTGTAAATGGCTTGGGAAAACAATGAAGCCACTAAAAGGTGTGTAGCGGTGTATCACACGCTCCATCGTCGTTTATACGTATTCAGTTCCAGTGGCCGAGATTTCCTACTAGGAATACCAATAGATAGATTGCAGACCTGCTCGTTAGTTCCTGGTAAATCTACTCTCGAACGAAACTTGCCTCTGAACGTTTGTGACTTTTTGTCTTATCGGCTAAGCCGTATGCCGAACCGCAACTTGTTAACTTGCAGCGACAGCGGGTTACCGGCTACAACTTGGAAATGTTACGCCACTATTACGCCCGTAGCATTCTGTGCCACTCTATATACATCAACGAAACGTGTGATGTCATAAAACTATGCTGATTGCCATTTCTCCAATTGATTAGTCATGCAAACGTGTACCAATGTTATTAACTTATCGTTGCTAATTATCTGCAGATAAAAAATATCTAACGATTTACATTCACTTTGATATTGAATAAACATAGATGATGGAATATATAAATAAGCAAATTAATGCAATTCAAATAATTATTGTACGCATAAAATCTTAATCGATACATCCGGATTTGCGATAAATCCACACGACACGTTTCACATCCACTTAATTTAAGTTTGTAACACACAACTTGCAACGTTACAGCATTCACCTGCAGCGTGCGCCCACCGTTCATCACGTAAGAGAGCAAAAAAATATTATATTTTAAATAACCGTCATAATCGAGGCATTGAACTTGCGTCTATAGAGCCGAGCGTGTGATTAATCCAGAATACTTTCACTCTAGTCGAGCAGTTATCGCGCCGATGAGTTTGACTATGTAAATTATAATAATTAAGAGAATGTTATGGACAGTGAGTCAGCTATATAGTAGATGAGAGATAAGAGCCGCCCGTGTCATCGCGTAAGACTATTGTGTTCGATGAACTTTCGATCGGCGGACTCTTTGTTAATTACAGAAAGAAAGCGGACATTTTCTATATGCCTAATGAGACTGATTATGAGTCGCACGACGCGGACGCTAGTCTCGTGAGAACATAAGCTAAAAGGTTTTCTAAATACGTGCTCGGCTTAGTGAAACAATTCACCCATATAAACAAAGGTTTCCAAACAATAAACTCAGCATTAAGAGCTTTGTGAGAGAATGCAAATAATATGTAAACATAAATAAATTAATTAATAACATTTTCACAAATAATATGTGCCCGGTCCCTACATTACTGCTTAAATCCACAGGGGTTACTTATGCTGTCTCCGAAGCTGTCTTATTAATAAATAATAAATATTACTAATAATACGTGAAGTGAAATCTTTGGACCGCTTTTAAAGCATATTGCTCGCAAGGTGGAATGTGAACTTTGGCATAACTGAAATTTATGGGGAAGAAGAGGAGTGCAGAATGCTATCTAGACATTATATACCTACCTGTCTGTGACAATTATTTGATACAAAATAAAATAATCATTATTTGCGCTCACACTGACAATGGCTAAATGTAAAATCGCGCAGCTGACGTACCTAATAGAACTAAATTCAAAAAATAAGTTCCAGACTCGATGGCTACCCGACCCATACATTACATTAAACTGTATCGTGAGTTTTAGTAATTACCAAGGACTTGCGGTTTCACAACATCCAGACGCGAAACAAAATATATGTGGATCACACAAACATTTATCTCCGTACGAGAATCGAACCCACGGCCTCTCACTTCACAGCCGGCTACGCGCCCAGTGTGCTGCGTAGGCCGTCATTAACGGCTTAATTTGTGAGTAGAAATACAAACTCGTTCTTTAATCGCTATTACGATCGAACAAATTAACTTCACTATTACGCAAGTAATATTAATAGTAAATACATACTTATAAGATATCGAATGCCTACTCTTTCCTCAAAGGCCGGCAACACACCGTCAATTTCTCTGGTATTGATAGTGTCCATGGGCGGCGATGATCACTTACCATCAGGTGACCAGCGTGCTCTGTTGCCCCCTCTTTAAAAAAAAATATATAACTGCGATTAGTACGATCATTTCATGGGCAACACTCAAAAGGCACCACCTAAGCCTTAGGTACATAAAAAGTGCATTGAACATACGTCACTTCCAGTGGTTAATAAATATCATCAGAACATATTGAAAAGTTTGATAAGCATTTTGGCTCCGACCCAAAAACCTCAGATCTAACACATGTTTTCCGATAATACTTTTGAATTGTGAATCATCGTTAACCAAGTTGTTTATTTTACGCATTCAAAGAACGTATTCTTTTCCCACTAAATCTTATAAAGTTATTCTTCTTTCTTGTAGTTAAATGACGAATGTTCTGTGATGAAGCTTTTAGTACGATTAAAGACTCATTGTAGAATATCGTTGTAAAAACAAAAAAAAGAACCACATTAGACGTAAATCGATTATGGTAAGATTAAATGGATATATGGTAAGATTAAGGAAAAAATGTATGCCAAAAATACTGTTGAATTGTGTTTTTACCCCCGACCTAAAAAGAGGATACTTATTTTTTAACCACTTTGGGCTAAATTACAGAGTACGAAATTATAAACATTTTATCCCCTTTTTGTAAGTCTTTAGCCATTTCTTATGTTATTAACTTGGCATTTCTTAACTTGGCAGCACTGAGCACCGGTTGACAATAATAATTCTCGGCGAGAATGTTTGTTTGTGCCGGCGTATGTCTGTAAATATGAATATTACCTTAATGTTAATAGGTGTAAATATCAAGCCCTCAAGATCTAATACAATTTCTGCCGTCAAGCAACCGTGTATAAGCACTGCTGTGTTTCGGTTTGAAGTGGCGATCGCAGTTCAGTGCCATGCAGTGCTTTGTAAATCAGATCTGTGTGGTGTTGCTTTTGTTTATGGGCAGGCGTGGCGCTTACCATCAGGCGAGCGCCTTCCTCGTCTTGTCATTCAATGAAATAAAAAAAAACTCTAATTCCGTCTATTACTAAGCAGACCCACAAGTCAATATACGTCTTAATGTTTAGTGGAAAAAACTGATTCAGATATTACGTAATTCAAAAAGCATGATAGAAATCATTCCTAAAATCAATAAAATATAATTTCTAATATGCATCATTTATATGCTAAGAAGAAGGCGAAAATGCATAAATGATTAATGAAACCCAACTATAAAACTGACAGTCACTCACTCTACAAGTTAAGCGCGGCGTGAAGGCTATAAAATATATAAAAGCTCTCGCACTACATTATTAAACCATAAATTAAAAATTTCGATCGACTGGTAATTGAACGTTTAAAGTTATGACGCTTTACATAATAGAACAAGTCTGCAATTATATACTTAAATCACTTTTATTATGCGTTCAAACATAAGCGATTTTTTACTTGTGATTAAATAAATATAGAGTTTTAACTGTCTAGGCTTGTAGCGATTATAACGAAATGTCAGGAATAGATATTTAAAATATATGATTCACACATACAGACTTACGCCTGTCACCCGTAAGGATAGGTAGAACCAACGAATTTCCAGATCACATCCTAGCACACTTCTTGGGCCTTATTTACTCTCATTGCATTCTTCATACATGCAGATCGCTTCAGGGTTGATGCCTATTCATAAACATTAAAAATGTCATTACAAATAAAGAGCGCAAAGGCGTGCGAATACAAATTATAAAAGACCTTATTAGTGTCTACAAAACCTTTTTTTTACTACTTTTGGACGTATAAATTACCTATCCTGTTTTGGCGGGAATTCCAACAGTGCGGTTAATCGCTTATTTTAATTTATTTCAAAAACTAGTTTAAAGTTGTGTTTGTTGTAAAAAAAGGTGGTGTGGATTTGTGCAATAAACATTGATGGTGATGAACAGTGTATGGAAACATTGAAATAAGGAATTAAGTATCGTACTGGAAGGAATTCACACTAAAACTTCAACAAGACCTTGAAGTTATCTTTATTTCATCGTTCTCGTGAAGACTTGAGAATAAATTATACTTGTCATTGGCGAAATGCATTATTATGCATTCTTACTACTTCTTGATACTTCGCATTATTATGCGAAGCCATAAAAAAGCCATTTCAAAGAAGAAGAAACATTATTTGTTTATTTTTATTATCATACTTTTGATACACCCCCTTCAAATACATCTCTTTTGTCAATGTTCCATCCAAAGGTTGTCTGGAAGAGATCGCTTTTAGCGATAAGACCGCCGATTGTTACACATATGTTTATAATTTTTTTTTTGTTTCCTATTGTTAATTTTATTAGTGGTGTACAATAAAGAGTTATCAATCAATCAATCAATCAATCAAGAAAATTAACTATCTAGTATTATAAATCGCCAATTGAATTTTGGGAATATACTGTATAGTTATTTAGCTCTTTTCTATATCGTTCGGTTCATGAAGGTAAATACAGAATTACAAAGGTGTGTCTCGGTTAATATTGGTATGTGAATAACACTACGTGATATCATACATGTTCTGCCTTGATCTACATTGGGTCTCAAATGTGGTAGGTGGTGGACATTCGCCGATCATACTTCAAACATAAATTATATTCTAATATCGATCTACATTGCCTTAGGGTTCAGCAGAAAATATTGAAAACTTGATCCACTTCTTACATAGGTATACTAATTGCCATATAACAGAAATTAAATACGGTTTACAAATTGCGAAGAATTTATTTAATTACATTCTGTCCTAAATTCCAATAGCAGTATGTAGAATATCATACGTTAATAGCGATCGCGTAAAATTGAAACTACCGGGCCTAAATAAAACCGAATACTTGGTTTGTTGCCGTGCCTGCTAATTCTGATGATAAAAAAATAAATACATTGAAAAACCGGCCAAGTATGTGGCGGACTCCAGTGTATTCGCTTTGCCATGTCAGGTTAAAAAACAGCATATATTCTGCGAAAATTTCGGCTGGCCTGACTGTCAAAAGACAAGTCCCCAGACAGACAGACGGCTCCTAGGCTTTTTATAAGGTTCCTTTAATACTTAGCACCTTTTGGATACAGAACCTTATCAAACGAAGGTATGAATCAATTGTTTAATCTCCGTAAACTTACAACAAACATCTGTGAAAATTGTATTTATACATTACAATATTTTGAAAACACGAACATAAAACACGATGTTTATGATACGTATCTTCTAAAGAACAAACCGATATCACTTCCTTTATGTTGTATGTTTACTGATTCTTACAAAGGATAGTCACATCGAATACATCCCGTCGAAAAATCCCGACGACAATGTTAGTGCATCGACCTACGCCCCTAGCGCCAAGCGTCACCGATTGATAACGCAGGTTAAATGGGCCGTGCCACCATACAATCCTATAACAATGCCTCTCCATTGATACACGCCATTCAATTTGCTAATGTCCCTGTTAATTGGTTGAACGATTTTGTTGAAATCGGCTACAGCTAACGGGTTAACTGCCCACTTACCTGATTTGCCTAGCTATTTACACCAATTCACTTGAGATCACAGCTGTTATTAAGCATGATGATTTTATGGCTTAATTACCATATATGTTTTGAATTAAGAACACAGAAATTTCTTTAGAACTAACCACCATTATACTGCGAGAGTTTCGGGAATCACATACATAATAGGTATAACAGAAAACTCTGGCTTACGAGGCCGCATCGTACTATTCTCGCTATCAAATTACATGATGCGGCCTGTGTCGTGTAATAAGCTTTAATTGTGTAAATGGGACATAGAACTATTATAGTTAATAAATAAAATATTTTCTTTCTGGCAATAAATTCCACACCTATTCAACCCATTTTAAAACAGGCTATGAGTAGGTACATAATATCATTATAAGTGCACTTAACGTATGATTGCAAATTGTACTATAGGTCCGTCATATGCGAGAGGCCGTCTGAGTTGTTACCACCGCTTTGTACCGCCAAACAGCAGTGTGCATAACCACTGTTGTGTTCCGGTTTGGGGCCAGTGAAATTACTAGGCATTATGAGACTTAACATCTCATGTCTCAGGGTGACGGTTTTAGTTACAATTTACGTCATATTAATTTTCTCACGGGAAACAAAAGACAATTGCTTTGAGAAAAGCATGATGACAAAATAAACACTTAGCTGCTAATTATTAAACGTATATTCGGTATTTGAGTGGCAGACCAAGCCATAGACAGTTTTGTCTACAGCATGAATGGGCCAGCTCGATCGGCTTATTACCATTGTCTCATAGAAAACTGACGTTAAAGTAGAGGCTTAAGTATTATTAAAAATATTATATTGTGTCAGATATTGCCATTTTCTTTAAATTTTTCATACGTAATCATATATTTAGTTTATCAACTGCTCTCTCTCCTCACAATTAAATTCTTTGGTTTAATCCAAACAATATTTAGCTACCATTGCAATAGGAATTACGTAAAATCAATTTTAACATATTCCAAGTGCCTACTTGCTTCCGTCATATGACGTAATTCTATAGAAGTCAAATAATGGCATTTTAAAACCCGTGACCATCCTACAGTAAAAAACACCGTGAGCATGAGTGGTTCGGCAGTGAATCGACGGAAGTGGCCGGGACGACGCGATATTTTGAGCAAGGCGCGTCGAGTATGCGACTTACCATACACAAGCATGTATACCAAGCTGGGATTTACAGTCCTGGCTTTACCTTAAACATGATTTCAACAAAGTCGACATTACAAATTCAACTTTTCATTTATCTGTTTTCTTAATACTATACTATCAATATATTTCTTCAATAGACGGATAGTATAAATTTCAAGTTAAATACAGTTAAGTTAAAACTGGCAAGTTTTATTTTATAACTAGCTGTCCCTCGCGGCTCCGCCCGCGTGATCTGCTTTTTCCGGGATAAAAGTAGCCTATCAATGGCGCCATGTGTCGAAAATTGATCGTACCCTCTCAGAAACCTTCGTGGGCTCATGCACAACAACTTTGCTAAAGATCATCACATGATCAAATGCATAGTTTTGTCGGGAAATATTTGATCGTCTTGGTCGCGGCATTGTTAATGATGATTCAAAGAGAAAACAAATTACTGATATTTCATATCAATTACGTTTAGCTATCATTTTTATAATTGTCAAATTTTTTACCATACTTTACCAAAGACAAAATCACGTTTAGCTGTCATTTAAGTTTTGTTATTCCATTGTCATTTGCGTTTTGTGTCATGTCAGATGTCTTTTTGTTATACCACGTTTTATAATGACTTGACTGAAACGCGGTCGAACGGGATAAAAAGTATCCTATGTCCGTCTCCTGGTTCTAATCTACCTCTCCACCAATTTTCAGCTAAATCCGTTCAGCCGTTCTTGAGTTATAAGTGGTGTAACTAACACCACTTTCTTTTATATATATAGATTGCATTAAATAATAAATATATAAAATAAGCATAGAAAAAAACCATCTACTACGAGTATAATACTAATATTTTAAAGTAGGGAAGCTAAGTCGTCGCTGTTTTGTTCACTCAGGACTAAGTCGAAGTTAGCAACCTACATCGAGGGTATCAGGAATTACAAAAGACTTGCGGTCCCACAACACCCAGATCTGAAAAAAATATAATGTATCACAGACATTTTAATCAGTGCAGGAATCGAACCCACGACCTGTCACTTCACAGCCGGCTATTCGCCCATCGTAACACGGAGGCTGGTCTTTTATGAATTTAAATGAACAGAAAATTTGCTACTCCCATATTTAGTATTTGCAAAATATCCATGAATGAACTCAAATAAAAACATTCAGTATAAGGCTGGGAATCGCGTACAAAAGAGCAGTCATTCATCTGTGACGTACACCTAATTGAATGCTGGACTTGTTATAACAATAGGCAGGCACGTTGACAAAGAGGTGAAATATTATAAACCAACGCTAGACAGGTAACTATTAACATTTATCCTTGGACAGAAATAGAAAGGATATCCGTTTGAACCGCGTCTAAACCGTGTCTGAAATAACTGTCCATGTTAACGTTCCTTCAAATACGTCATTATAACTATTCGTCATAATATTTAGAATGATATTATAGATACCAACTGCCGTACTCAGAAATCAATAAGCCACTTCTTGGAATTTGATTATTTCCCATACCTAGAAGTCATAACGCCTCATTAGTCTAGTGGCAGTGTACTAAGGTTGAGAACTGTAAGGTTCTGAGTAAAATTCCCAGCTCAAATAGATCACAAATTGTGTTTAAGTTAGTGTTTCTAAAAACCGTAAGAATTGCCTGAGATTGGATTTTGTGATAGACTCGGCCCCTGTCACATCATGGGACAAAGATATGTTTGGGAAATGTCAGTCCTCTAGTTGCATCCCGCTCTACCTCTTCCGGGATATAGGCATGATTTTATGTTATGTGACGTCAAACACCATTAATTCTATACTCACTAACGAAGAAGAAACCATTAGTGAGGATATAATCGAATTCTTAGGAATAGCAACTAATTCATAAATAAATTTAATTAAAGTTCCTAAATGATATATTAGAAGCCTTAACTTAACCAGGCGTTTCTTATTTTTACTGCGGTTGAAATTAAAGCACTCAATATTATGCATTGATAGCTGTACTACATAAAAATAATAGAATAGATATTTCCGGTGCCAATACAGACTTGATCTCAAGGACACGCCCAGCCCGCACCCTGTTTCCGTTCCATGAATTGGGGTAAAGCGCATTGTGACTCGAGCAAAAACAGAAGCAGATGGTCCGCTCTGTGCCATCACTCCCACAGTAATAACCTCAGCCATTAGACTTGAGATCGTTACGTGCAATAAATCGTTATTATAGTTAATTTATTGAGTAATTACTTTATAAGTAGTTTAATTTGAGGTCAGACGCAAAGTTCTCAGCATCTCTTCCCGGTTTACAAGTAGAAAGGATGTGAACACTATGATCAAGTTGTCGCATTAACACTTCACTTTCCCTACAAACCAGAATTTAAGGCATTTACTCATCTGCCGGCGAACTGATAGTAATTACAGACGAATCGAAGGGTTGTTGCATATAATGACAAAGTAGAAACCCAGTGTAGTCAGTCTTGATAGATCGCCGATGAAGGATCACTTTCACGAAAATTGACTTAAAGTATGTCACGCGAAATGGTATTTTTTTAAATATGCAGTATGCGCGGATTCAGCCGACGAAGGCCAACCGGTGTGAGTGCTTTCATCAACGTTCCAGCTGCTTGTTTACATTTTCATTCGAGCATAGCGCGTTCCCGTTGACTCGTTCCTACACGTCAATGATCGATGAAATGAATGTAGTTAACCACGTTCGACCCCCTTTTTTATTCGCATCAGAGTTGAATGCATTCGAACTAAGCGCTTGCATCATTATAAGGTCACAAATATATATGCCTAGGCACGTACACAAATAAACTACTTGGTGTATTTTTAAATAGAACTTAAACACACATTATTACTCAATATTTTAGCACTAGCCTTGGTGGTAACATATTGGGTAAAATATTTATTTACACTAAAGGTCAATTGTAGCAACAACTAATTATAATAGTCGTCATTATGGCAGAAAGAACTAAGTCACGTTTAAAAATCTCTACATTTTAGCCCCGACTAAAAAGGGCTTTTAAGTTAGACTCCTTTGTTTGTGTGTGTGTGTGTGTGTATAGTCTATCTATGGCATTGAGCAAATGAACTGATTTAACGAATACCAACTGAACTGATTTCAACGCAGTTTTAGTTTAGTCGAGATATTTCGTAGCAATAGAAGACAATCTATTTGGTCGTTTTTAACGGTTAATTTATAAGTTTAGTGATTTATTCCTAGGGTTTATCAAATATTTTTATTAGTGTTTGATAGTACAGTTCAAGGTAAGTAAGTATATAAAACTAATATGTATAAATTCAATGTTTTGAAGTAATTATCTTCACAAATATACTAAAAAAATAGAGCGTTAAAACGCTCTACCACAAAGTAGGGATTTTGCAGAAGTAAGTTTGGTTTTCGCTACCGTAAGAAATATTTATAGTAGCGATCGGTAAGTTAATTACCAGGAATAGTCTTATGGCCTATTTCACAATGTTCAAGTAAAAGTGATTTGATAGATTATATAGATAAGACATTAAAATACAAAATTATCACGCTATCACGGAGAAGTTTTTTCGCCTATTAAATGTGATGTCCAAAAATATATAAAATACGAAGTCACAAACGTTAAAACATGTAATGCTTCTATGATGGTCTGGTCCTCATCGACACCCCATAAAAGTATTACAATAAAAAGCCATAGCTGAAGAAGAGACATCGTGGTCCGTAATCTGGGTGCGTTGGAAAAAAAATGAGGATTTGAAGCGATAAGTGGATTTTTTGGGACTCTGACATTCTCATTAATTCATTTCGTGTGGACGAAATGAAAAGCAAAGCTTTCATTTCACATCGGTTTTAGGGTTCCGTACCCAAAGTGAGCCAAAAGAACCATATTACTAAGGCTACGCTGCACCGGCCGTGCGGATCACAAGAATGGTAACAGCTGGCCGGCTGTTATCGTGTGTGTTAATAAGGCGAATATTCTAACAAATAATACTTAGTGAAAAAAAGAAACGTAATTTTTTACTAATGGTGGTATGGAAAACTCAGCCCGCGAGTATGGGACGAATATTGAGCTTTGGGTACTCTTTCGAATGAATAAAAATAATCCAAATTACATGACACGACAGTCTTCGTGGCGCAGTGGGTGAGTGGTCGGCTGTGAAGCGAGAGGTCGTGGTGTGATTCCCGCACCCAGACAAATGTTTGTGTGATTCACAAATGTTTGTTTTGGAACTGCGTGCTATGGGACCATTAGTCCCTCGTAGTTCCTGATGTTCACGAAACAGGTTAGCATTGTGTTTGGCAGATTTATACGTGGTTATTATACACACACTAAAAATACGCGTCCAATTAACGCACCACCTCCGGTTTTTTTCATGTACGTACATAAGATGTAGCTGACTATTTTAATAGTTAAAACCCTCCGATATTATTAATTAATTAATATTAACGATTAAATAATTAATAATTAGAAAATCATGTCAAATTTTTATTTGGCTAATGAAATAGATTTTCTTCAATTATGGTTTAGTAGCAAGCAAAATAAAAATAATTAAATCGTTCCATTCGTTTAGGCGCTACTAATCGAATCCACAGATAGGTGCACGAGCCACAGACAGACAAAGGGCTCAAACTTTTAATACTCCCCTTTTCTGTTGGGGGTTAACTAAACTGTATGGTAAAACAACGTTATGACTACTAGTACCATTAACAGGCCTAAAAAACGACCTAAAACGTCGTAGGTACTATAAAAGAGACAGGTATTACCTAATTGGTAAATAATATCCTATAACAATTCACCTGCAAAAGCATTATGTATCGCAAGCGTATTATTGAAATCTTTCTCTCGCAGGCGGATAGCGAACACACGCTGCTTCGAAATAAAATAAAATGAACGTAACGTAATAATGAAATGACTTGCGAGACGAGGCGGGAAGTATAGGGGGCGCGGCGGTTGAAGCGGCTGCTTGCCCTTCCACCCGCCCTCACACCCGCAATGAAGCGAGAGGCGACAGCTAGCCAGCTGCGCGTCTTGTGTTTTTCGGATTTTGCGGTGCGATCGACGTTCCCTAGCATTTTTTTGTTGTTTTATACAAATGTAATGAAGTTTGTTTACTTAAAGTACGTGTGTGATGTCGACTTAATTTAGAACTAAAACTGATTGAACGTTCATAATTTCGTTGTGACTGTGTGAGGTGTTCATTACACGGATACCAGTGTCTTTTGTCTGTAAAACAGTGGATTACACAAGAGGTGGTGGTGTTTATTCGTTTAGTACATTGTCGGGTTTATGCCTGTGGACGCTGCAGTGTGACCAGTGATTGTTGTCGTGGCCGGTTTCCACTAAGGAAACTTTCCAAACGTGCTTAAAACACTTGGTAATGCTTTCCTAGCGAATGCGGGCCCTGCCTGCACGCATTCCGTAGGGAGGCAAGTGCCGGCATTAAGCATTTTACGGTGAGTAAAGCGCGTTCAAGTTCATCGTACTTTGACCTAAAATTGTGACAACGCATAACGTCTTTTGACCACATTAGTGTCAAATGTCAAGACGTCCTATCGCGCTGCCCTGTGAAATGATGAGAATTTATTGTGATACCATAGGCCTCAATTGCATCGTGTGAAACATTGCGCTCAGTGAAACGTTTCGATGTGTGTACATACTCTGTGACCCAACTAGGTAGAACGTGCAGGAACAATGCCTAATCGACACGATTGAAATGATTTGAATTACCTACCCATACATACTGCATTCTCATTTATGGACTTGCTGGTGTAACAACATGAATCACATGAGTTAGCAATCCACTTCCACGAGAGATATGTGCTCTGACAGGTATTCCTGTTTTGATCTCAAATGAAGCAAATTTGTTTGCTGAAAAGGTCATAAATTATTAGGTATACTTGCTATAACTCATAATCATAAATATTTCGAAATAATTATAAAATTTTAACATTTCATTATATATTACCATATTTTGTAACTGTATAAAGTAGCTATGTATTTAAAACTCATACATTAGTCATGTTAAGTTCAGTCACATTAATTCAAAATTACATTAATATCTTTTTCATTCTAAGTTATTTCTCACTACTATGGTTATGGTAACATTAATTTCATAAACCTTCCATAATAAATACTATTTTTGAAATGTATTTGATATAATTTGTTTGATAAAGTAGGCTAACTGGCATTGCCAGATATGTCAATAAACTTTAAGCATCTTCGGTCAATTCTTAGAACTTGATTATTTCTCACAGCCATTAAATTATGATTATTGCATTATTCAGGGCATTAACTGGAACTTAAGTGTAGAAAACATTGTAATGAATGAAAATAAAAACTGTCAAAAATAAAACTGTCTCAAAAAATGAAAGCTAAAAATAAAACTAAACGATGTAGGCTGTCTTATAACTGACAGTAAAGATTTAAAGACACAATTTGAAGCAACCTCTAAATATAAAATTTGGTATGTAAGTACAAGAACCAAATATATTTGGAATAAATGATCTCATGGTCATATAACATAAATAACTTGTTGACAAACAAGTATGTCACATATTAAATTTTATGTAAATTTATTAGAAGTCTTAAATTGTTAACAGTCATATGTTTAAACATTAAACCTTATGAGTTATGAGGCATACTAAAGTACCTACACTATACATATTGTAATGACTAAGAAGATTCATTGGTCAATAATAATTTAAATAATGAATGAAATAATTTATTGAAAACTTAATCAGCCTTAGTTGAATTCTGACGCCCTGAATTCACCTGAAAACTTTTCCAGAATTATAATGAATAAATCAAGAAAATAATAACACATATCTATAATTTGTATCCTGATTTATAGACTAAAGTTCATATAAAAATATAATATCCCATAGAAAAAGCATTTTAAGTTTTAAACAAATAAAAAAAAAATCAGGCCTGAGTTTCAAATTTCCTTTTCTATAAAATCCTTATTCAGATTATTATAAACAATAAAAATAAATAGGCAAACCAGTCCAACCGTTTTTAAGTGAGGCTGTTACCAATGAATAGCATTACATTTTTATTCATCATTCATTCATATTCATAGAATATAATAATACACTTATAAAAAACATAAACATAACATAACAACTTTAACAAAAATTCTAAATTAGCAACCTTTGTCTGGCCAGCCTACTGAGTGAGAGGGGTTAGGCCTTAGTCCACTATGCTGGCCTAATGCAGGTTGATAGACTTCACATACCTTTGAAATTCTTATGGAGAACTCAAGTATGCTTGTTTCCACACAATCTTTCCTTCGCCCGTATATCCGTACTACTCCCTACTGAGCTATTGCTGCTTATTTATGATCATGTAAAAATAATTGACTAAGAATGTAAAAATTTTAATGAAAATACTGATATCACCTAGTTATTCAATATTAAGCCCTGTTACTTACCTATGCAAGTGATAACAAACAACACATAATATTTAAGTATTTCAAATTGACAACCTCAGGTAGGTATAATTACACTTGGAAGGTATTATTACATTATGATATTCTTAGTAATATGGCTGTCTGTGTTTATCTTGGTAAGAATAAGCTAAGGTCATGTTTTTCTGAATAAGCAATGGTTGATAGCTGAACATTACTACAGTGAATAATAAACAATTCAGCAGAAACTTAATAATAATCTCATAACAATTGTATACACAATGTATTTTAATTGAATTAGACAATTACATACACATTGATCAATATTAAGTTATCTCTGTTTTTTTATTAAGCAGAGGCCAGCAAACTAGTGAATGGTCACATGAAAATTAAGTGATCTCCACCTCCCATGAACATCCACAATACTCAAAGATTCACGGATGTGTTGCCGATCTCAAAGAGACAGGATATGAAACATAACAACAAGTTGCTACTAAACGTCAGGCTTCAGTAAGCCAATGGTATCATCCCAGTCGAGGCAGCCCTTTCATGCTGTAGACAAAGCAGTCTGCAGATTGGCTCTATTACTTGTATAGATACTTGTTGTACTTCCTAGCAGCACCACCTCCATAAAAGTTTCATGTTGTCAAAATAAATTAATTTTTTTAAAATAAAATATATTAGCCTTATACAAAAAAAAATATTGTAGATATTTATGGATATATTTTTGCAAGACAAACCGGTTGTATAAGCTTAGCTAATATGGTAGGTAATTAGATAATTTTAAGAGAAAACTGAGTTCTAGAATTTTACTTGTGCAATCATGCGATGTCTAAAACAATATACTATGATATATAATCAATCTGTAGTGAATTGTCCACTATACATTTAATGACCAATGTGTGTGGTGAGTGAGATGTCTATAAGTCCATAACACCCTTCCCTTTAATGTTGGTATCACATTCGGAAATACCAACACTCAGATGATATTGTGGATGTTCAAGGAAGCTGAAGATCCCTTGCCATCAAAAGAAGCAACTTGCTTGTTACCTATGCTAAAAAAAATAATGATTGATGAGATATGTATGACCTGTATGTATGAACATGTATAAAAGGTACTATTGATTCTGTATTTAAATACAGTGAAACCTGGTTAAGTGAGACATCAAAGGACCTGCCATGTTGTTTCACTTATAGAGGTATTCCACTTACCCAGTGTCTCAGATATCCAGTTATAAATAAATATCTGTCTCATTTACAGAGGGTTCCATTAATAGAGGTCAGAATACAAGTTATTTCAGTTATAGAGGTGCGATTATTACAACAAACAAAACGATTTTATATCAGCTACAGAGGTTTAGGCATATAAAATTCACTGGCTGTCTCAGTTATAGCGGTAACTATGATGATAACTCGAAAGCACAAATCCCAGATATAGAGGTTTGCTTCGTCCCACTAACAGGGGTAATTCAGTGTCAAAGTGTTGGGACCTCAGCATGAGTTCCAGTTATGGAGGTTTCTCACTTATCCAGGTCCCACTTAACCGAGTTTCACTGTATAAACTACTAAAACATGTTGATGACATAAAATATGTCAATGCAAATATCAACCTCTTTTCATGATGCAGGTGTTCATTAATTATTACATCCTGACTGTGTCATTGAGCAGTAATAAACATTATTCCACTCTAGTATTATTATTAGCTGTGTGAGTTGTATTACTGGATTAATAGCACCCACTATTGCTGTAAATGCATGGATTATAGTAAGCCCCTTATCAATAATTTGAAGCGGAATAAATTATTAACTGGATACATTATTATTGGTTGAGCTTAACATAAATCCATATTTTATAAGTTATAACAGATTACAGTTAATCAGTAGTAGAGGATATAAGGTAGTATTGATTTATTTTGTTAATTTTACCCATCAAGTTTAAGCAAGGTATATCCAACATAGATACATAGAGATTCAAGTCTATAGCATGGGTCTTACCTAAAAACGTTACTTACGCCCATATTCACCAACAACAGTTGATAATGCTCTTTGCCAAGTGTCGAATTCTGAGTAAGTACATGATTGGTCTGATTTTAATTAGCGCCAAAAAGTAACCAATGACCTTTAGAGAAATCGTCGCTATGCGTTCGTGCTCACTATGAGGCCTCATAGTAACGTTTATGGTTCCAGGGGTTAATAAAGTAAGACTATATGTATTTATTTCTATTATTAGTTTCTCTCCTCATGATTTACACATAAAAGTTTATAAGTATATTTCTATGTGTCTACTAGACCTTAATAAAAATTGTTATTTGATACTTAATTAAAATTGAACAGTATACACAATCTATAGTATAAATTAAAATGAAATGCTATTCTTTGTTAACGGCATCACTTTAGAAGGATTGGACCGGAAGTATTGCTATACTATTTTTTATTGTTTGTAATAAACCTTTTAAGGTTTTTATGAAAAGAAAAATTAGAAAACTTGCCTGGAATATAGGAACATTCGGGAAAACTATCAAAACCATAACTCACGATTTGAACGATGAATATATGCGTATTTTTTTGTATTGGTTCAGGAATAGTTTTCAGGGAAAAAATCGGGACATTCGCAATTCAACTCGAAATAAACAACTGTATCAATTTTTCGTCAGTATGTAAAATATTGGGACTTTGAACGATTGAGGTCATATTCGCAATATATTATAGGTATTTCTTATGTCGAGATGATGGTTCACAGCTATGACGCACGGGAGTAGAGCATTTACATACACGCGGATGAAACCGCTAGGGACAGGTAGTAATAGTAATAAAACAATTGAATAAAACATTATAAAACTGTTAGTTTCGTATATTTTGATTATGTAACAAATAGTGTCAAAACATGTTGATAACATGACATAATGAACCTGATGCTGAGTCATAGGATTCCTAGAAATAAGTCTTAATCATTCATGTGAGTCAACAAAACTGTATGAACAAGTTGATTTTGAATATATTCGATTGTAAATAAGTAGAAGTTGCTGTGACAGTAAACGAGAATAATCAATGCGTATGTCGTCATCTACCTGGCATCATTCTACCTACTACTTATGTATAGGATTGGTGCAATAAACACATAAATATAAATGTTTTGACATATATAAATAATAAATACACTCCCAACAGTGACATATAGTCCTGACGCCACATTTGGTTAACCTGTCACATGGGTATCAGGAATTGCGAGGAACTTGTGGTCGCACAACGCCCCAAACTCAAAATAAATATTTGAGGATTACACAAACATTTATCTCAGTGCGGGAATCGAACCCATAGGCTCCCGTTTCGCAGGAAGCTACTCGCCCGCTGTGCCACGAAGGCTGTCTTATATCCTACATATTATACTTATTTGCAATCCACCGCCTACGCTTCGATTTATTTAGAAACATCATAACATAAACATAAAGTGTGTGAACGTACACTTACCCGCACCGCACGCGCCGCAGTCATTTTTTTAAATAATTAAATCCTTAAATAGTTAAAAATTAAAAAGTTATATCCAATATTGTCTGTTCGGTGGTTTTCATATCTGATATTGTTAACTATTTAAATACAAAGAACAATAAGTTATTAACTACTATTTAGACTTCGAAAACGTGTGATCTAGAGTTAAGTATTTTATTCACCCAAAGCATTCCGGAAAAACCAACCAAACTAAAACAGCCATTGTGTGTGTGTGTGTGTTTTTGGATAGTACTATTTTTGTTTTCGATGTGCTACTTACTTATTTATCTGCGGCACACGATCTGCATCATCAGCGGATAAAGCATTTTTAATAGAAATAGCTGGCAATGTAAACCCCAGATCATCACTTTTTAGTCAGGGGCCAATAGAGAAAAAGTAGCATGGCGCCTCAGGCCTCATGTCAATTTCGCCCACATACCAAGTTCTACAAACACACTTTAGTTAGGGTAAATACAACATTATTGATTGATTTGAATATTGAAAGTGGACTTTGTTGGGCTGTTTGGGTCTGATCTGAGTTGTTACCACTGTCCCACAGAAAACTGACATGAAGTAGCAGCTTGCATATGTTTCGTACGATGCATGAGATATCCGAAGACCTAAATTCCCTTACCCTTCCCGATTTATTAATCATCCCTTTCCTTTGAGGTCTGCAACGCTTCCACGATTCAGATATTGTGGATGTAAATGAGCGGTGGAGATCACTTACCTTCATGTTACCCACTTGCTCGTTTCCCGGCTTCATACACCTTCCTACTAAGACGCCTCCACTTCGTCCGATCTTGAGCATCCTCCGTTCTAAGACCATTGGCTCTCATGGCTCCCTCTAATACGTCAAGCCAGCACTTTTTGGACCGTCCGCGGGATTCTACTCCTGCTACGATTTGGCACAAGCATTTGAGACCGATATATTACTGTTTCCCCCAAAACATTTCCTCTGCTAAACAAAAATCGCTTATTGACACTGCTATCAAGATAAATGGGTAGATCAGGTACATTCTAAGAATATATTATATGTAATGTATAACTTTAATAACAAATGTATTAATTTATAATAATATACATACGTTTCTTTATATAGATTATGCTATGTGCAAAATTATTATTATGATCAATGATCACGTTGAGAACAATGGCAATTGTTTTCTGTATGAAACCATTACGTCTCTGTACAAGGTCGCCTAGTACATAAAATACCAGTGGAATTCACAAGAAAATGTAGTAATGATAAAGATCGCAATTTTAATATTACATCCTTAAATTCTTCCAAAAATATTTTTTGTACATAATATACACTACACGTTGTTTCTGTCAGTCGTTAGGCCTTTTTGCCGACTTAAAAAAAGAGGTTTTCTATATGGCACGTATATATTTTACTAGTTAAATTAACTTTTTTTAAATATAATGTATACATCCATTTAACTAAGCTTAACTATAGTATGCTCCAACAAGAATTGTGTGGTTCTTTTCTTCATCCTCAACTGTCTTTAGGATGTACCTTTTAACTCCATGATTTGTTTGAGAACATGACACTGATTAATTCTCTAAACCAATCTAATATGATTACACCATACTAATATAATGTTTTAGGTTTGCTTCTAAATTATAAATGACATGGACGGCGAAATAAAATTCACTATACCCAATGGCAATGGTGGCTCGTCTTAAAATAAAATATTTGACCCAATTGGGAATTAAAAGCAATGCCCGTTTTAGATATGGCATTGATTTTAAGAGTTAATTGGGTCATCGTTTTATCGAAGTATATTCTTCTAGCTTTTGCTCGCGGCTCCGCCCGCTTGAACAGCCTTTTCCGGAATAAAAAGTAGCCTATAACCGTCACCAGGATCCTATCTCGGTACCAAAATTCATCAAAATCGGTTCAGCGATTTAGGCGTGAAAACGTAACAAACAATCTCACTTTCACATTTATAATATTTTAGTTAAAATCCAACTATAGCTTACTTGGATTTTTCCAAAAGAATATACGCATCTTAACTATACGTCTTAATGCTGGTGGGGTGGGTATCCGATATTTTTGTACTCGACTAGATAGCGTACATCATCATCGTACACATGGCAAAAAACCCGCCATATTGGCTCGTTTAGGCCAGTAATGTTCCGAAATCAGCCAGTGTACAGCCAATAAATTAAGGCATAGTTCTGCCTACCGTCGGGGACACAATGTCTCTTGATGGTCGACATTGTATTTGGACTGCACTGCAATTAGAGTTGAGAGCGCCGAAAGCGCTCACCCAATAGTCCGGTAAAGCTGAAAACAGCCGACTTGAGTCGGCCTGGTAGCATAAAAGACACATAAAAAATAATTATATATCATCAGGTTCAGTGTAGTCACTGCCGCGTCAGGAAAAAAACTAGATTTTTCACTTCAGTATTTTATATCAAAGACCACCCAAAATGTATATGTTTTCACTTCCCAAACCGCAGAGAGAACAATATTTTGAAGCAGATGGCATAATGTTCTTGATAAACCGCTACGAAAGCAGCTGTATGTTTTTATGAAACACGCTTAATTATCACTCCATGTGTTCTCATCCCCTCTAGAACACTTATATAATTCCGTTTCTATTTTTAGTATCTGTAGTGAGCAAGGGAAACAAATCTTTAATAGTTTCCTTAAAAGTTGCATGGTGCGTGATGTACTTCTTATATAACTTAACACACCACTACCCCGGTATAATATTTTGAAGGATAATTGGATACAAATACGCAATGACATTTATTTTTATTCATCTAATTGAATAACGCGACGAGCAAGGCGCTTGTCTGATGGTAAGCACCACGTCTACTCATAAACAGAAGCAGCACCACATAGAACTTTGAAATACAAAGCACTGCATGACATTGAATTGCGCTCGTCACTCCGAGACACAAGATGTTAAGTCTCATAATGCCCAGTAATTTCACTGGCTTCAATGTCCTTCAAACCGAAACACAACAGTGCTTACACACTATTGTTTGGCGGCTGAGATAGACATAGCGGTGGTACCAACCCAGACGGCCTCTCGCATACGAGGGATATACCACCTTGAACCCTCGTGTTAAAATTTAGATATTGATTTTATTTTGCTGTATTCATCATCACATATATATCTAACTAGCTTTTGCTTGGGGCTCCGCCCGCGTGAACAAAATTTAAAGTGAAGTTTTAAGTGAAGAAAATTTAGTTAATGAAATTACTGCCGCACTCAAAGACGTCACTGATGTTTAATTGTCATTAAGTAATTTCTTAGAACTCGATTATTTCTCGTAGACGTCAATTAAGATTCTTCTACACTTAGCAACGGAGTATAAACCTTTTTATGTAGTTAGTAACGGAACATAAGGCATTAACTAGCTGTGAATGAAAAATAATTCAAATTTTAAAAATTGACTTAATAACAGTTACGTTCATTTGACATATCTGGGTGCGACAGTTAGCGAAATAAAATTAATATCTCATTTTTTACTTGTTGTGAGTTAAAATATGTTTACTTATTTGCATCTAATTTAAGTAGACATAGATAGATCCGCAGTCTTCTGTATTGGTTGCATACTTAAAACCCAAGAATCCTACTTATAACATTGTAAACAGAGCGGACATGTCGCTATCGTTGACCAACAGTATGCATATAACATCTGCAGTTGTATACTATATGGATCTTGTGGAGACTAGCAAGAAATTCCGTGCTTTCCGGCGTTTTTGCCATACCTATTATTGGAATCAAGTGTAACAGCTCGCGTGATAGGACCCACTTAATAACATCCGTGGTGCTTTACATCTGGCTTCTCCAGTTGTAACTGTCCTTACACTTGAGGTTAATACCTCCTCAATTTATTATTTTGTCTCCCGCTTTGCTATGGAGGGAAGTGGACAATTAATATTTTCAACTCCTCCCTAACCTTCTGTCTGATTAATTTCGTAGCGGGACAGACATTTAGGCATTCCCAGAGACTCGCCGAGCTTCACTGCTCGGTGTCAACAAAAATGCGTGTCGCTGATGAGCCTGGTGCACAGGAGTTACAGTGGCGGGTGTGTGGGCGGGAAAGTCTCTATCGTTCACCTTCACAGTCTCCTGTCCCCGTCGCCCACCTTAAAGTATACCATTAGAGATATAAACGGTATTGTGTGCTAATATTTTTCCGTCCCATGATGTGATAGTGGAATAAGCAATTACTATAGGGGAAATAAGTGGCGCAGCATCGATGGTTGGGTGTCAATAATTTTTATGTAGGATTATCACAAATCAATGAAGCCACTTCAGTCAATTCTGCTGTTTTAATCATCTTCATATAGATGGAAGGTCTTTAATATCTACTGTAGGGCATTTATGAAAGTGTATGTGATTCGTTTTTAGTACTAACGTATCTTTTTATTTTATTTATTTGGTGCAAAAACAGTTACACGTTATGGTGCTGCCACACCGCTGTTATAAAATGTTTACAAAACATTATTAAACATTTGTTAAGAAAAATTTGATACATTTTATCACAATGTTAGATAATGTTAGAAAATGTTTGTGAACATTTTATAACACCGGTGTGGCAGCACCATTAAGAATACACAAAAACATTAAGAAAACGTATAAACCACACCATTGCCCACAGATTAAAAAAAGCGAATAGGAGCGTGACATTAGATACTGATGTCAGTTTATAATTTGATGTCGCTAATTTGATGATTATTGCGTATCAGTACCAATTGTAAACCGGTTCTCTATATTCAGTCCAGATATAAATTTAAGCGAAAATCGATGTCCGTCCTGTTACATGAAATTTCCTCACAAATTTCGGAATTTGATACGATATTCCCAGCTTAACCTTATAAGATTTGCAATACCTGCGCAATATCCTGAGTTTCACAAAACTCATTAGTTAAAACCAAGATTTACTCCCACGATTTTCCACAAAACAATAGCTTGTCCATTAAGCTACCGTTTCTTCTGAGGCAGGTTACTGGGTAAACACCGCTTTGTATATTTCTGTCTTCAAGCAGCAGTGTGTAAGCACTGTTTGAGTGTCATAGCTATTGAAATTACTGAGCATTATGACACTTAATATCTGTCTCCTGGTGACGAGCGTAATTTAATGCCATGCAGTACATACTTCATAATTCGATGTTCAGATTGGTGTTGCTTCTATTTATGAGCACGCGTAAAGGTTGCCATCAGAAGAGCGATTTGCTCGTCTCGTCATTAACGCTAATAAAAAAAATGTTCTCAAGGCATTCCGAGGCATCACATTCTTAGTTAATTGTTATTTTATCTAAAAACACCTCATTACTTAGATAAGTAAATCTGTATAGTAGATTACCTAATAGTGTCACTTCATTTGCTCGTCGTAAAATGATTTGTTATACGCACTCACGCCCATAATCCTCGAAGGGGTAGGCAGAGGTACACCTACATTTCGCCGAGCTTATTTCCGTCCCTTGTGACAGGAGGCGCCATACCGGGCATAATTCCCAATCCCGGTTAATGAATGCATGTATGACTATTTCACGTCGAAATCTCAAATACAAATTGTTGATCGTCTTACCTGGGAATTTCTTGTACGCTCTATTGTACGCTGCCACTAAACCAATGTAGCGATTAAGTAAAATACCTTTACCATAGTAAGTTACCTTTTGAGTATTCATTTATTATTCAATATACCATTTCGCAATTAATTTAAATGTAATTAAATCTCTTCGCCATATCCACATAAGGCGCCTTGTATGTATAAAAATAATAACTGGCTATGTAATAAATTTTAATAGACCGTGAACTTTACTAGATTAAAGATCAGCATTATCCTAAAAGTTCTCGAATGCTCCTACGCTATAAATAAATGAACGTTTATTTCAAATTGGTACCACATTCGTGCACTAGTTTTTACACTTCAAAAATAAATAATACAACTAATGTTTCGATGTTGAATTATTATGACACGTTGGAATGATGGCATAAAATAAGCGGTGCGAGTGATTTAAACACGGGCTGTGATGGAAAACAAAATGCGTTAATAGTCACGTGGATTATAACTGAAACAGTAAAATGCGTTTTATTTACATCTATCACAGAGAAATCGCACATTTTATGTAATAATATCAGCGTGTGTGCGCTCCATTCCAAGGCAATGACCTCGAACAACATGTAAAACATTCGGGTTGTATAAATCGTGTAGTTTTAACCCGAATTGATATTTTATTCAACTTTTTCCAACACTTTGGCACTGTTCATTCGCGACTGGTTTCGTACACTCAAATTCAAAATGAGAGCGTTTTTTCTACACGATAATGGCCGCAATTAGCCTCAGTTTTACAGCTATATTAAGCAGGTGAGCAAACGCCTGTGGCAATCCACCCAAAAACAAACGTATATTGTGACTGTCACAGTGAAACGTCAGAAGCTAATTATTAGGTACCTAGATCCACAATGTCATATTGTGGTTGTTTACACAATTGAATAATAAAACGAACAGGTCGCTCGCCTGATGGTAAGCGTCAGGTCTGCCGATAAACAGAAGCAACTCCATCCAGAATTTAATATAACAAATTACTTCACTCGTCACCCTGAGACAAATATAAAGTCGCATGAAACTCGGTAATTTATCTGCCTTCAGTGTACTTACCAGAAGACAGCGGTGTTGCTTCCGCTTGTCGACAGAATTATAGAAAAAGCAATAGTACTGACCCAGACGGAATGTCGCATACGAAAGATCTATCAATCAGTTTTTTACGAAGTAATAAGATCACGTCAGCCTAAATTCAGGAGCATAATATTACTTGTTCCCAGCAAACATTTAAGTTTCCTCATAATAAATTATTCAACGTTGATACTCCTTGACATGCAACCCAAATGTACTTGTATTGATAAACAAGACACCAGTGTCGGTAGCATGGCTGATAAGTCGAAGGTCCCACCAATAATGATTTCAAAACCGGGTAACGAAAATGTACGTACGTTTCATTAAGTTTCACGTTTTTTTGATACCTACCAATCATTTTCAGTTTTTATCAGACTGTGACAGAGCCCACATAGCCCCAATATTTGGTGCGCAGTTAGGACAACAAGTATAATTTGTTAGATATTGGTATTTACCAAAGTATTTAATTGGAGCCTCTATCTGAAGCCGCTAATATTTATATATATAAATTCGTAAATAATATAGGATAAGTAACATAGTGTTTAGAGTACGATGGGGCTGGCATGGTAAAAATGTCACCAAAAGCCTCCAAAATACATAAGAATAAAACGTCATACTGACCTGTTTCATAAATAACATGCTGTTACAATCATAAACCTACCCCTTTGCATCACCATATTCGACTCAGACGATGCTATGCGCATTACTGTAACTCATGATGTACCCATAATTTGTGTAATGCAATGTAATCATGTAATTTTTCAATGTTGACAGAGAGGCGAACGGCGCGGGTGGCGGGGCGAGCAGCGGAGGGCTGCTGGCCATGAACGCCACCCAGGTGCAGTGCGAGCCCCACGACTCCGTGGTACTCATTAAATGTAAGCAACACCCACTCATTAAACGTTACAAACCGTACTGGCCTGCCCAACTTAGTGGAAATTGTAAACGCATTGACGTAACCAGGTAGTGAGCACAGGATATTGCACCGACGCATTTAAATGCCTGCTTACTATTGATGCGTAGGACAAAGTAAAAATACTCCACAACGACATATACAATGAGGTTCACGATACTGAATAAGGTATTAAAAATGTCATAGTAAACATTAGCAATGCAGCAAATATTCATTACGCTCCTTTAGTTGCAAACAATTCTTAAAGAATAAAAAGATTTTGTAATCATTGTTGCTATTCGAAATGTAGTGACGTAGATGGGAACATAACATGTTCATTTTGCTCTTTCTGTTAGATATATCAGTCAGCTAAAATCAATAAGGTTGGAAGAATTATTTGTAGTTCAAAGTACATACGACGTTCTAGCACTGCCATAAAGAACATTTATTTATTGTATTTTCATTAATATCAAGAATATTTTATTCTTCATAGACCAACGAAAATGGGAAACAGGCACCAATCATACATAGTACCAGTAAGTACACATCGAAAAAATATATTTCAAGTGTCGTGTTCATACAATTTAGTTTGATTTACATCTTTTACGATTGGTGCTATTACGTACAAACATTTTCCGCTATTATTATTTATTTCAGTATTAAATATGTCATTCCATGTAAGTTAAATTAGTAGTTGCATGTGAAGTCATTAGTTGTGTTTAAATGTAGAAACATCGGTGTTATATGGCTCAAGAGTGAATTTATCTGTCTAGTTTAATATGGCTGAACGTAGTCTCAGCGTCACTGCAATGCGTTTTCATCTATTTTTGGATCGGTCTCCATTTTCTTCAAATGTATGCTTTGATCATCATTATAAATAAATAAATACTGCACAAATTTAAGGACAAAGGTTGGCGTGTCGCTACTCTATCGTGTACATATACTTGCCATTTTTAGAAATAGCCACAATTGGTACTATTTCCGTCACAGAAAGTTCCCCCGTTGCGTTGCGCCCTCGTCGCCGCTCTCAATTGATGCGGGAGCCGCGCATATTTACAATTAGCTTTGTTTGTGCAGCTAATAATAATTGATGCTGGACGCAAGCCAATGTTGGTATTAATTTTTCAACGTGCTTACTTGTCTGCAGGCTCGTCAATTGTCATAACCGAGCGCAATTATGTTAATCCCGGTTTAAAATGTTAGTTACAAATGAACTGTGGCATGTGGTGCACGTTACGTACAATGTATAAATTAATATCGACCAGTTATGTGAGAAAGTTGTTTTGTTTTTGTGTGTGTTCCTGTGTTATGCTACTGCTACCATGCAGTTTACGTTGGTAATCGTCGTGAATAAAGTAAAGCTATGTCCGGTCACAGAGGAACCACTCAAGCCGATAGGTAATCGTTGGAAGAATATCAATGAGTAATAGTGCTTTGAAATTAACGTGTATGCTGTAAATAAAAAATATTATATGTGTTTAATAGGGTAATAACACAGTTGACGGTAGCATTGAGCGTAACTGTTCTAAATTGGAGATCAGGGAAGTAATAATATGTAAAATATAGTATATTGCCTCATATTTGTGTGTCTCGGAGATTTTCCACTCATAAACTACATGACACACATATCGTTGTAAACTTTCAATATAAATAAATAAAATGCGAATTTTATTTTCACAATATGCAAACCGTTGAACATGGGTTTCTTTGGTAATGGACCATTTGAAAGATGAGAACTTACAACAAATGATTCCTGCATACAAACTCAACTGTACTGTCATAGCGTATGGTTTAACCTTACACCATTCAACCAGTAGTTGAATGGTCTAGGCTTTATTGGCAAGTATTACTGCAACGGCAATTGACTGTACACGTAGTAGATGTCGTCCATGGACCATGTGTGGTAAGACCCGCTAAAACAATATTGTAAGTGACGTGTCTAACCATCTGAATAAATGTAATTGAACAATTTCTAACAACTATCGCCCTTATCTACTCTGTACAAATTCGACGACACAATTGGTGACAAGTGCTAATCATTATTAAGAGGCCAGACTCAATGCAATGCTTGTTTATCAATTGTTTCTGTTGTATGGGCATTTGTTTCGTTTAGCGTGTGTACAAGTGGAACTAGTAATAAAATTACTCATCGCCGATATTCTGTGTTATTCCACATAATATCCTGAGTGATTCGTTCCATTGACGTCACGAACAAACCACGAAGCGTACCTAGCGTTGAACTTTTAATGGGATAAGCCCGTGGTGCATAATGCATACCTAATGTGACCATTCATCCCGTTTCATTGAGACATTGATTCGGTTTCCCGTTGAAAACCTCTGGACGCAGATTGATTTCTAAGACAAAATTCTTGTTAAACAGATTGCGGAAGATTTAAATCATTTAGCAACTAGCAACATTCATCAAAATTAGTGATTTTTTAACATGGGTTCGAGATGCTAGTGATGTCAATTAATAATTAAATTCACCCAACAGTCACACGCATAATCCTGATCCCACGCTAAGTCTAACCTGTACCGTGGACATCAAGAACTACGAGGGAGTTGTGGTCCCACAACGCTCAATCCTGAAACAGGATGTTTGTGAACTCGCAAATCATTTGTCAATGGATGTTAAAATAAAAAAAAAATATCAGAAATATAAAAATAATTATCCCGTTATTTATCTTTTCTTATTTATTGCTGTAATTCAATTTCCAAGTCCAAAATCAAGTGTTCAGTAAGTGTGTAATTAAAGATAATAATGGTCGACGTTATGCATCCCGCACACGGTGAGTGCGGTGACGAATTGTGTCGGGGTCTCGATGCTGCGCTCTGTGATCATTCGCCTACAACGCCCTATTTGCCGCATTCTCAAGTCGAACTTACAATAATCGCATGAATCACAAACATCTAGGCGGTTCAAACAATGAGACCGTGAGTGATGGGCCGCGCTGGGCGGTGTCTCTGATCTCGACCCAACGCAACACGGAGATCGTTCGATACTGCCCGTACATAAATCGAATCTTGTTATGGACCTGCTGTTTGCTATTTATTTTAACTACAATAGGTCAGTGTTCCATCTAATGGGGTTATCTGTGTCAGTAAATAACTGTTGCCTATAAATGTATTGTACACATGCATAATCCAATATTGTCCATATTATCATTAGAATGTTTACTATGCACTTGCGGTGTCCGCAACTTTATTAGTTTGTAATTCGCTCGTTAAATCAATAGTGACATAAGCGCGGTAAGCGCCACTCCTGCCCGTAAACAGAGCAACACCACTTAGAACTTTGAATTACAAAGCACTTCATGGCACTGGACTGCACTCGTCACCCGGAGGCATAAGATGTTTCAAAATCAAAAAAATAAAACAAAAGAGTTTTTCCGTAGTGATCATAAAGTCGTCACGATTTATCCCATTTATTCCAATAATACTATGTTGCAGTTGTTATGTCACGGTGAAACTAAATTATTCCACTATCTACCTTCCTTCACAAGGGATATTACGTACCAGCACTACCAGTCATGCCAGCGTACACTTTTCCTGTCATTGTATTGTAAACAACAATTGTAAATATATTTCGTTAATCATATACTCGTTTACTAATACAAATATATTTGTAAGATCCAGTGTATGTCCAAGTCACTTATCATAGAGCGGTATCATCCGACCGATATGATTTATGTTGCATAGCATCGCTATCTAATGAAGGGTCAACATTGTTAAGGATGTGGGCATCTTCATTTTATCCCTAATTAAACAGCGGAGGGTTAACGTCTTGATAAACAAACTTCCTTTTAACCTGTTGGCAACGTCAATGTCTTGTTGTTTTGGGTTTGTGGCTATGAAGTCATATTGTGTGGTCTTTTGTACCTGTCTTGTCCATAATCGGCCGTGGAAGGTCTTCAAATTAGGTTTTTAGTACAAAATAATCAATAAATTATATACTAATGATCATGTTTATTACCTTATCCATATTCTAGTCTTAATTTAAAAAATATCTGTACTAAATAAATAAACCCATCAAAACAAGTCTAGTTTAGGAACACATCGTACTGTGTTAATATTGTGATGTTTGTGTTTTTAATTATGCACATTAAGGTCAAATAAACTATTTAAAAACAAACAGCTTACATCTGTGCAAATATAATAGAAACCATCAAAACATCTCGGAGCTGGTTTTGTATCCCGATTACGACGGTTCTAATGTTGAGTTACAAGTTACAACTAAACAACTCATTGAAGTTTTCATTAGTATACGTCTGAACATGGTGACGGTGACACGTTATTTATGTGGAATTTAAATCTAAACGATCAGTTTCAATAATGTGATGCCTATTGACTGTTGCAAAAGGAATAAAATAGTGTTTGTTATACGTCAATATTTTATAATCAGTGAGCGTTGAACATTGCGTAATCGTCATGGAAAGACCTCGACACGACATGAAGCGCGCAAGAAAATGTGATAAAATAACCAAAATTAAATACAAGTTGATAAAGAAACACAAATTAAGTAGGTAATTATTTGTTCATGCGGGTATTTAACGTACACGGGTTGTGGTTTTCCAAATGAAACGACACTTCCCACGCTGTTTTAGCCTCATTTTTTTACCACGCATTCTTTACTTAGTCAAGACTTTTAGGTCTATTACGATCTATACTAAACAGATGTGTGGAGCATGTGATGTAATACTCAGTCACTAGGGATGGTATTAGTGTTGTGGGATTGAGAATTTAAATGTAACTTATTTTGTCAAATGATTATCAAATTAGTAATTCAATATAGTAATGTAATCAAACTTGTGCCAAATGAAAAAAAGGCTTGAAGAAGATGAATTGAAGTTCGTGGGGTCGATTTCTCTGCACATGGACTGCAAGACTATAACCCACACAACTTTGCCATGTGTATGTAAATTTTAGAAAATAATATACTGACACTTAACATTGCATGTGAATGAAGTCATTCGCATGAGATTTTCTTCATCTTAGTTTTAATCCAACTTTCTTTAACCTTCACAAAAAATACTTCGTGGAGTACGGCTTGATGTGATCTTTAATTAGGAAAGTGCTTCTAGCCTGCACTAGATAAATACATTTCATTATAAATAAATAAAAAAAAATCGTTGCAGCATTTTGTTCATTGTGAAATAACATGGCCCATCTACTATATCTTGTTTAGAATAAATCATTGTTGGGTTTTACTTCAAAGTTCAAACTCAACCGTTGGGGATTGGCATAACTTGAAATAGTTTCGTTCAAAGCCATGATTCAAACGATGTATTTATGAAGTAGAAAACGTGTTCAAAACTTGGTATGCCCGACGCCCACGCTTGTCTCTCAAGGTCTCACGCCCAATTAATCGACTGGGTGTCTTTAAAATTGTGATTAAATTTTCGCAACACGCTGGATAAGCTGCTTCATAAATAAGCAGAGGTCATCCTTTTATTATTTTTGTTGGCGCGTCCTCTTGCGGTGACAGGTCAAGAACCTATAATAAAAGTCAATTATGTACTTTATAAATAATGTATTTTATGGATTGCAGTATTGTTTTATGTAGCTTTAAATTTATTGAGTCTATTGTATTTGTATGACGATATTATGCTCATTTTGTGTAAAAAGAAAATACATAAAATATTAAACTAGGATGCTAAGGCGCAGTCTGACTACGATTTAAAATATTATAAAGTAAGATTGATAATTGCATAGTATCTCACTGCTGTGTTTCGTACGGTGAGTGAGATATCCGGATGCGGTCCCCCTGCCTTTCCCAATCCTTTAATTGTCCCTTTCCTTAAAGGTCGGCAACGCGCACATGATTCTTTTTGTATTGTAGGCGTACATAGGCGGTGAAGATCATTTACCATCAGGTGATTCACTTGTTCGTTTGCCGGCCTATGTTAAAACAAACATTTAATAGAATTAATTAGTAATTGTGAAAATTACTGATGTGTAATTTTGCTAATTAATTTGATTTTCCTTATTTTATGGACCGTGGTTACGTTGATACAATAATTGCACGTGCACTTGTATATACCCCGTATTTCTAGATGAAATACTTTATAAATATTATTATTATATGTATACAGGGTTATTTTTAAAACACCAGCAACCTCGCAGGGGTAGATACCTAAGGTTATAAGCTACTACTTTTGTTCTACGACTTTTGATAATTTGTTAGATTTTATTTTCATACAAAAATAAGTATTCATTTAATTTCCGTCTTGAATGTTACCTACACGCATCGCAGATTACGTAAGCAAACACGCGAAGCGTGGGGAACCGGGCTAGCGTTGAAGGTCATCGCCCGAGCCAGCTGAGCGGCGCCTTTGAGTCGCGCTCGCACGCCGAACGCTATGAAGAAAAATACGACACAACTAAAACTTGTAAAATCATTTTTTTTTTAAATATATTGAGTTATATACAAACTCGTAGAACAAAAGTTGTTCCGTATGGGGTCAGCTATCTGGTCCTGCGAGGTTGCTGGTGTTTTAAAATTAACCCTGTAACATATTGTATTTGAAATTTTGTTTTCCACGGTTTTTCAATCCTTAATTAGAATAAAGAGGATGTTTTAAAAGTTACAGCAAGTTGATTTTCATCTATTTTTAATACCGAAATATGTATTTTATGTATCATCATCATCATCATGGACGTCCAACGCTGCGCTTGCCAGTACGTGGCCTCCATTCCAGAACCTTTCTGTCCCATATTTTATGTATAGAGTGGATTAATTAAATCAGAAATATGTTAATGTGTATATTTTTGTAACAGATGAGCACCGGTCGGCGGGCGGCAGCTGGGAGGAGCCGGTGAGCGCGGTGCGGAACGCACCGCTCAGGCGCTCCCAGAGGCTCAACTCTACCCTGGACTCCAGGTACGGGACTAACTCGCTTTTGGTTTATACTCAGCGTTTGCAGGTCACACGGTATATATGTATCCGACTGAACAGTGACGACCG
Organism: Amorpha juglandis; assembly: GCA_949126905.1. Taxonomy (NCBI): domain Eukaryota; kingdom Metazoa; phylum Arthropoda; class Insecta; order Lepidoptera; family Sphingidae; genus Amorpha; species Amorpha juglandis. Next base: position 8,194,564 of record OX421379.1, on the reverse strand, counting down.
TACACATTTTGAAAAGTCTGCTATAGATTTATTTAATTCATCAGTCTATCCCGTTTGGTTATTCTGGCAACCAAAATGAAACATATCTTACTATCAACAAAGATGGAAAAAACTGGCGTGTGAAGAGTGGTACATAGCAACGTAATTTGGAGGAATATCAACATATTCTCAATTCGGATACATATCACAAATGCACCATTAGTATTGGATTTCTCTTACACGTTCATAATATATTTGAAACTAGGTGATAACTTCCAACAGGTCGGTTGGAAATCTTTGGGGAAGGCCTATGTTCAGCTGTGGACGTCCTGTGGCTAGTGATGATGATGGTGATTGCTATTGGAATATAGAGTAATACAGTAAATATTTGAGGATCAACCAAGTAAGATACTCAGTTGTTATATAAGGACGACTCTAGAAATGGCTGCTGGCTGTAATTATATCAGTAAACCAAATAACGTCTTCAATGTCGTGCTCTTTGAGATTATACAAACCAATAATAAAAATAGCTCGTTAACAAACCAGCATGTGATAATTTATATGTAAATTTCACACATCTCGTTAAAGAAAGTTACACACGCAAACTGAAATAATCAAAAATGTAATTGTGATATCGATTAAAAAATAACACGAAGATTCAATTCTAATTATTCTCTGCATGTTAATTAGTCTTTGCATGTCTATATTAAAATTATTGTTTTATTCACTTTTTACGATAAACAATAATACAATAATTGTATTCTCCTTCAAACGATAGAAATATCAAACGAAAACATTTGGGAGTTAGATTTAAGTTAGATTTATTATAGATCACATGGGTTATGTTAGTTAAGGATTGATTTACATCCATAGTATTATGTAAATTCACTAAAAAATATCAGTAATTAAATTTCAAAAGTATTGTATAAGTGGTGCGAATTTATACAAATTCTGCTTCAACAGAAAATTCCGTAATGAAACTACGTATATAACATCCAAATGTTTTTTATACAGCGATTCATTCAGCAGATTTCTCAGAATTATCTTTGAATCCAACGTCTTTGACCCCAATTATCTTTGAAGCCTTAGCAATATTTTTATTTAATATATTTCATTAAAGTCAGATTAATAATTTAAATTTATACCATGTTTATTACGTATCGAGTACAACCAATTATTTACTAATAAGCATACTTAGCAACACCTTCATCACAGGAAATAAAGTTCTTAACTGCGATAGTTAACTATTACTACGTGTTAATAGTAAAAGTAAACAAATGTAGGATACAAATGTCACGGCTAAGTGTGATTGATTACGATGCCGGAATTAGAAGCAATTCTCGAGTTTTACTCTCGTCGAAACAAGAGACGGGGTGGACGTATTTCCCCTATAAAATATTAAAGTCTGTCGAATAGATAGTGTCGTAAAATAAGTGTAGACGTATTTAAAATACAGACTAAGAATTAAGATATGTAGGGAAATATAAAAGTGCTTTTGAAAAGTTATAAAAAAATATGCGATCTAAGTTAAACAATGTATTTTAGCATATCCGAGCAAATTAACTTCTTACATTAATAAATCGAATCACATATGAAGAAACGCATATATAAGGTGGTGGTATAGATACATGTAATTCAGAATTATTTATTATTATCCGTTAAATATATTATCTACATTTAAAAATACCCTACTAATTTATACATCGCTCGTAGGTTATCAATGCGGGTAAAAAACTATAAACACAAGTCGTAATTATCTACATACTAAGAATTATATCATCCGCCAGGTCAACTTAGCCGTTATATCGTTAATATTTAAAAACCGTATTGTCAGATAAACGAAGAAACAGTTTTTATAATAAAATGTATTATTATCACATAAAATGCCAACAGCTTTTTTAAATTACATGAAAGTAATCAATGTATATAAAAACTGTGCTTTAAATTTAATAAGTAGAACATTTATCGCTAAGTGTCTACGTAATATTACAGTACTCACTACGATTTAAGTTGTGAGGATTTCGGCAATCACCTTTTATAGTGGAAATCACGACGGGCTATGTTGACGAACTAATATACAGTCATAAGATTAGGTTATGTGCTTATATATCTAGCAAGTGCCTGACGAGGCCTGGAATACCGGTAATTGCCTCATACTGCACATTGACAGCCTCCGTGGCGCAGTGGGCGAGCAGCCGGCTGTGAAGCGAGAGGCCGCGGGTTCGATCCCTGCACCAAGGCAAACATTTGTGTGATCCACAAATATTTGTTTCGGGGTCTGGGTGTTGTGAGACCGAAAGTCTCTCGTAGTTCCTGATACCTACGACACAAGACTCTTATCTTACTGTGGGGTCAGGACTATGCGTGTGACTGTTGGGTGTATTTATTTATTTATACTTCATCGTAAAAAAACAGCTTGTCAAAGCGCATAATTTCGTGGTACTGAAACATTAATAAATTCGATACTAAGTGACAAGTTTGTAAACGTTATTCCCATCATCTAGAAAACTCAGTCTCGGTTTTAGTTTTAAATAATTAAACATGAATCAGACCGAAGCGAGGAATCGGAAACGCGTCACATGCTCAATTCGAAAAAGCTCCGATAAAACGGTCTCATGACTCGATATCCGTGTATTGCTCATCGCGGCCATAGTTATGTGTGAAATGTTGACAGTTGGCACTAGGGCTGCCAACTTTACTTAATTTATTTTATTACGTACCTACCGATAGCAAATATATTTTTGGACCTATGTCAGAAATATTATAAAAGCTTTATCTCAATATAATATGGTATTATGAATAAGCTTGAATAATAATTTAAAGCAAAGCAATGAATTAAAGCTTACTTAGTCAACAATCTATATAGGTAGACTTATCTTAACTGGTGGTAGGATATTCATATCCACCCGGATAGCGACCACCATACAAATGGTGTTAAAACCTACCATACGAGTACGAGGGAATTGGAGTCCCACAAAAACCAGGCCCGAAACAAATATTTGTCACGGTGCTGGAATTGAACCCACTGCCTATCGCTTCGCAGCTGGCTACTCACCCACTGCGCCACGGAGGCTAGCTCACCCACCTCGTTATTTCTATTTCGTATGTCTACTCCTATCGGACACCGCTATTTTACGCAAAAGTAAGCCCATTGCGCATTATAAAATCTGTACTCACTGAGATGGCAACGTCATTCTGCATAGTAAAAATTGTCACGCTTGGTTTCTATATAGTTCATGGTATATGACGTCATATGTATTATAATATCCGTGATATGTCTACGCAAAATCTAAAGTAAGTTAACAACCCTATTGCGATGCGACTTCCCGTCGTGTCTCGTTGTGCGGTGTGGTCCGGCATACAACAATTAGCGGGCGCCGAGGGGCCAATTAACACAAATTTCCTGTGTTCAAACTCCACAGACCACCGAGGGCATTGCTTCTGTACCAAATGACCGCTTCACGCTTTAACACTTGTCTATTGTTTTAGAAATACACCTGCAATAATAAGTACGTCAATTATGATTGCTAACAAGCACCTAATGAAAATCTTTATGTTTAGTGGAAATGATTGCATCCCTATTCTAAATTACTTTCAACTCTACACACCACATAGATCCCCAAGTGTCTTATTCTAGTTTAGTTTCAACTCTACACAACATAGAGAGCATTGCTTCTCCCGAATACTATTAACGTTCGAACACTATCCTTAGAAATGGTTGACATACAAATTCATACTTGTTTCCCCGAAGGGGTACAGAGGTGTACCTAGGTTTCGTCAAAAGTATTTCAATCTCTTGATGTGAAAGGGGACAATCCTTTCCCCATATCATCGGTCACAAAGTTGTCTCATTTTGCAGTATTGCGAATGAAAAATTATGTTACAGATTTGTCTCTTTAAAATTCAGTCATTCCCATAGTGTTAACCCACAAATATTTTTTGTGGGTCTGGGTGTATTGGACCCGCAACTCCACTCGACTCTCTAATACTCACAATACACTTAACCTAGTATGGTATTAGGTCTGTGTATATGACTGTTAAGTGTACATATTTATTTAAAATTATTTTTTATATTTATCATACAAACAGCCAAATCAACTGATAAGTACCTGTATCCTATTTATATTTACTAAATATTGTAATTTGATCCAAAAATACTATTGCAATTAAATGTCTGCAAATGTTGATTTACCATATTAACATAGACTTATTTGGGTATGATACAGAACCTGATTTTTAATGCCAACCAAAAGAATACAGAACTAATTTGTACTGAATCTTTATATAGATACAACCGGCAGTAAAATGGTGATATTTAAAAGTTGGTAACATCAAAACATTCTTCGGTAATAGGAGTGAAGTTGGTCTACTTTATGAAAAAGTTGGGTAAATCGATATCTATATCTATACATATAATAAAAATGTAACGGATCGCTGTCTGTACATGGAAGATATATGAGAAAAAATGTTATAAGGGACCTTTACAAACGCAATAGCACCCCATACAATGATTGTTAGAATTTTTGTCTGTGCGTTTGTGCGCGATGATCTGAGAAACGGCTTATCCAATTTAGACGTAGTTTTCAGTAATATGTTGTGGTAAGCTTCACTTAACATTTAGTGTTTGTTTCATGTCAATCGGTTTATAAATACAAAAGTTATCCCAAATATCGATTTCGCGCGGGCGGAGCCGCGGGCGCATTACTAGTTACAATATAATGACGACACAGGGTTGTAAAATCATTGAAATATCGAATATATACAAACCATACATTAAAAATTATAATTATTACGTATTCCTTAGTAATATCGTAAAGGTATTTCCATATTATCATACAGGGTTTTATTTTATGAATGAAAATGTGTCATAAATCCAGTAGCATATTATAAGAGTGTTACAATATTATTTATATGATGTACTTAAAGATTATCCGCTCTACATAACACTTATAGATACTTTATCATATACATCGGTAAAACGTGAAACAAAATTGGTCAGAATTTTTCCACGCGATAAGTGAAGTCCGGCGCCACATCGCCGCACGTTTAGTGTTACAGCAAACACAGATAGTATCAAAAATAATGTCAAGGCTCGGTCTAACAAGCATCGATTCGCATGACCATTAATGATAATAGTATACTTTTTTATTTGATTGAATGACGAGACGAGCAAGGCGCTCGCCTGATGGTAAGCGCTACGCTTGCCCATAAACAAAAGCAACACCACACAGAACTTTACAAAGCCCTGCATGACAGTAAACTGCGTTCGTCACCCCAAGACATAAGATGTTAAATCTCATAATGCCCAGTAATTTCACTGGCTTCAATGTCCTTCAAACCGAAACACAACAGTGCTTACACACTGTTGCTTGGCCGCAGATATAGACAAAGCAGTGGTACCAACACAGACGGCCTCTCGCATACGAGGGACCTACCACCTTGTATATACACTAAATATTACGTCGACGTTGTAGGTCAGAAACTATGTTCGTGTAGATTTATTTCAATTCAGCACTGAACCGAATCAATGGTGGCATTACATGTAACAGCAAACGAGTTTAAAACGTCAAAAGCCTGAATCGCAGTGCGTTTCCTGTTATCCGCTGAGGAGTTTTCCATCTACCGTCGTACGTCGTACATCGTCGTATCTGATCATAACAGAATTTATATAGGTCCCCGTGGTAAATTCTATTTTGAATACAAAAAGAATCATCAAAATCCAACAGATATCGTGTAACATACATAAAATTAACAAAACTTAAAAACCTACTTCAAAAAATAACATTAAAGAGTGAAAAATAAAAATATCTAGTCTCTATAAAGTCTCTTTTAGTAGGTCTCCTGTAACGGTGCCCGTGCATCGAATCTAAACAGACTTATGGAAAATGTTATTTATGACTTTTCAATGTTATTTTTTGGAGCCGGTTATTAAGTGTTGTTAAAATTTATTCATTTACCATTTTTTTACGGCAAAACAGCTGTGTCACATAAATTCCTATATAGTAACACAATCGCGACAAGTGTGCTATAATCCGTTGAGGTATCATATTTAATTACAATAGTCACACTCATTCATCGGATTTTAACCAAATTAAAAAGGACCGCATCGAAGCTAAACTCTATCGAATGAAATATTTTCAACAAAATAGATCCACAATTGGCAGAGAAATCGATGTATAATGGATATACATAATAGCAAAAAAGAATACCAACCTGATAACCTCCCCCTTTTTTGAAGTCGGTTGAAAACAATGAAATGAACAATCGATTATCTCAAACAAACACAAACACATTGTGACTTTTTGGAATTAGTCCAAAGTTGTAGTCTTGACTCTGTGAATGCAGCCTGAGTAGATTTCTAAATGCCTTAACTGTTACAAATCTCATTCTCAAAACACAGTACAAATATTTTACAATTCATAGTGAAGACTAGAATGTATACGATTTGGGGGTATCTATTCTCATGATCCTTTCACTCTATTATTCTCAAATAATGGAGAAAACTGTAACAAACAAATAAAAGTAATTAAACTGTCTCTATTCTGAGTTCCGACCTTCTCTTGGAGAAACTTACAAAGGAATGCACTATGAAAACATTAACGAAATTTGTTTATTCCACAAGGCGCTAGGTATTATGTTCGAATATTGACTCAAGATAATTTTTATACAGTGTACAAATATTTGAGTATGAATTTTTTAAAGTCAACTTACCGCGTCTAATGATCAGTGGGTAATAATGTTCTTATTTGTGAAAATACGTATTTTGTGCATTATGATCAAAGTTGTTTGTTTGACAGCCTCCGTGACGCAACGGGCGAGTAACCGGCTACGGAGCCAAATGTTTCTATGATCCACAAATAGTTGTTTCAGGTCTTCGTTTTCTCCAACAAATCTCAAATCTCTCATAGTGCCTACGTACCGTTCCTGGTACCTACGAATCAGGTTAACCTCGTGGGGTTATGACTATGCATGTGACTATTGGACCCGCCGGATTATAAACGCCACGCCTGCCAATAAACAGAAGCAACACTATACATACCATATTAAGTTTTTATATTTTTTCGGTGACCACGACCGTACGGTTATTCTGTTAGTTCATATTGATCATAAAGCAATGTTTTATATCTAAGGTAGTAAGAACAGCATCTGTGAATGTAGTTACCGCGGCACAGACGATGCATCTCTAGTGATTAATTTATTGGTGTTAAATAGCATACACAGGACTTCCACAATCTTATCGCTATTATAATTGCTTGCAGATCGACTTGAATGTTGATAAATCAATGATCACAGCCATTTCTATATATGCGGGTATTGAATACGTGACCTCTACTTCTCAGCCGACTAAATAAATCTTTTTGTTTCCACGACGCAGACAATATCCTTTTATATTAACAGCGATATGACCCAAAAAGATATGCTACAGATCTTAATAACGTGACATGCGATTCATTAACATTGATTGTTTTGTCATTGACTACAGTTTTTATTTTGTCTAATTGGGGTCAAACGCTCGTTAACTTTACAACCGCTCGTGAAGAAATGAAGGAAATGACTTTTTTTATAATTATCACCACAGCCTTGATGAATGAACTAAAAATGTATAATGGTTTTATGCACAAATATAATACGTGTAGCACTTTAGAGGCTCATAAAATGAAGACGTCTATTACTATTATTATGGTTGTAAGACTTAACATTTTATGTCTCTAGATGTGCCTTGCAGTAATTCTCAATTCTGAGTGGTGTTGCTTATGTTTATAGACATCTTACCATCCAGCGAGCGACCAGTCCGACTCATTAATTAATCGAATAATAAAAAAGTTCCAAATTATGTTCAGGGTTAAAAAATTAGTAATATCATTGATTTATCATAGCAATCTTTAATGTGCGAAAATAACTTACTGTCTTAGAGGTGATCATAGAGTTTTTTCAACAAAAGTTGGCGGTCCTCAACTTCAAAAGATTTAACAAACAACGAAATAAATAAATCTCATTACAGCAAATGTTGAATCTCATTTTCGGCGCATGCTTTTAGGAAAATTCAAACAAATCAATCAATTATATAGATTACGTAAATGAACATGTAATAATTCTATAACACATGGCCTAGACTGAACTTCGATGTAGGTAGGAGTCATGAAGGTAAACATAGCACGCATAATTAATTGCATGACACATATGCCGGCTCGCTGCGGTAGATAAGCCAATCAACAGCAGACAGTGCGTCGTCTGTATCCAGTTATTGATGCCTATTCGTTCGTGCAATTAACGGAGGTGGACACTGGATGTGGGAAACGGGAATGAAAAAGAATGAAAGAAAGAATGAAAATTTTCGTTTTTAAAATTGTATTTATTTTGTGTTATAAAGTGAACTGATGGTTGAACAGTTGGTTGATGATAGCTTGATGAAAAAAAACATAGGCAGGAAAATGTGGTTGATATCAAAACAAATTGTGCAGAGTGGCATAACAAAGCGTTCTTGTGTTCAAACTCCATCTTCTCTATAATTAAATAAATTCCAAAATAAACAGTTATAGAATCACATAATATAAGCTGCGAGTGAGATAAGGGCAGGTGCAAGAAGAAAAATACTAGAATCACATGGAGAGTATAGGTATCTATCTAAAGACAGAAAAGCCTTGACGTATGTAACCATTGTAAAGTCTAACAGGAAAAGTCAAAGAAGCAGCAATTGAACTACGGATCAACCGAGCATTTAATGATTATTAACTTGCATCTTCCATAAAAACATTATTCGCATAATGTCACTATTATTTTGTTTTCAATATTGTAATAATATGATATTGCTGAGTTTATAGCGATAGTAAGGGCCTATTTTATAATATTAGAGTAAGATTTAACCAACAATTAACATTTAAGACAGATATTTTTTAAAGTACCGAGCAGACATCTTTTATCCGGTTTATATGTCAGAGTGTGACTTTTGTATTTGAACGTATTATGTATATTTTTTTTCTAAGTAGCATTTACTCAGAGGTGGTAATATAAAAAATATTCACCAGAACTCTGTTGCTTGGTATCTACCAATCTTCACATGTGAAAGCATTATAGATGAACACCAATCTTTATCTTTGGCAAATATCACCACCAAACAAAGTGGATCGTACAATTAAAATTCAGAAACATACTAAACTAACGTTGGATTCGGTATAAGTAACGCAAAAAGACCACTAGACCACAGTACTGAGCAATTATAATCTGAATTGATTTACGACTTAACATAATCATAGTACAACCTTGGATAGCGACTTAATTCATATTTGCATGAACATGATGTGGAAACATCTAGAACACAACACCTTTGCACGAACCTCGTCCGATGTAATCACCGTAACCGACACCACATAATAAAATTTCATTACGCAGATTGCTTCGTAGAGTGAAGTAACCGCAACGACAATATTTATTATCTTTCATCACATTACCAAATAAGATCTAATGTATTCGCAACTTGTACTAACTCATACATTAAACATAAGTGTTTTATGCCTGCTTATACATTCGGATGTCAACCTTCGACGGACTAGAGTCTTTGTTTGGAGTATTTTGTCAATCTAATAATTGCCCACTTGTCAGTTGAACGTCTATCCAATCCCCTGTCGGCTTGCGTTTCGATTAGTCTATTAATAGCTACAGCATCGATAGCGACACCACTATTAATTGCTTTAATTTTTATTAATCGTCTCTCATTGTCAACACTTCGATGTAAATATTTACGTTGAACTATTCCTTAATTGCATTTCGATTTGTAAACATGCCACCCAGAAATATATTGCATAAGGCTATGAGATAACAGGTAAACAGTTCTGCGCTCTCATCAGAAAGTAATTTTATATGCTGTCAGTAAGCCATCTATCTACCGAGCTCCAGTTTCTATTAGATTTCACCAATTATTGTGTTCTTTTCTACCGTTAATTGAACTCCTTCCGCGTTTAAGCTTAATTGCCTATATCCTACCAATCATGCGATCAATTAAACTCAAGTGGTCCAATAAAACATTTGCGATAACATTCTCATAAGTATCGTTATATAATATTAGGTTATACATGCAATCAAAAGTTATAACAAAATTTATTGCTGCACCGGTGTACCGAGTGTGATCTCTATCGCTTAGGTAGCCTTTGGCTTTTGTTTTGCTTAGTGATGTGATGGGTAGATAATGATTTACTATGTAACACCCAAACATATCCGCTTACAATAAACAACATAGCTTGGCTATTTGCCATGTATGTACACTTTGTAGTATACATGTACCTACATGTACTTTAATTGATATGTTACATACACGTAAGTGTGGCCATTTAGTTGACGTCACAGAAAAATAATTACACTCTATCTTCGTCTGATCCAATTTTTGACAATCGCAATTAAAGAAGCTCGCCAAGAATAAAAAGTCAATATTTGTTAGGATAATTTATTTAATTTATTAACTTCTATACGAAAAAATATAATATAATGCGCGTCCAAGGCGCAGGGAGCTTAGTTACTAGATTTCTGTTGTTGAAAGTTTCCTATTTGTTCCTCATATGCACGCCACAGTAAATTCCAATATGTGGTCAAAGTTTCGTCTGTGGCTGTTTACGATTTTTTTTATTAGCACCAAGGCACGGCAGTGACTATACTGACACAGGTCCTTACGGGCTAAAGATGCTAGATTACACCAGCTTGATATGACCCTGAAACAAGACTCGCCTCGACGAACCACTATGGCAGGTTTTTCACTATGTAATACACCTAACTGGATAGTCAGGTAAAAAATTGTACTCCCCCACAAATGGATAATTTTATGACCAAATGACAACCACAAAATTTTAATAAATAAATCTTTTACACTCACCGCAGCGCTTTGAAAGGCCGGTCTTCTCGCTATGCAGTATCCTCCAGCTATGATTATAGGCATACGAGAGATTATGTTTTTTTTTATAGCATAGGCCGTCAAACGAGGAAGTGGGTCACCTGATGGTAAGTGATCTCCACCGCCCATGCACGCCCACAATACCAGAAGAGTAATAGGCGCGTTGCCGACCTTAAAGGAAAGGGAACATAAGGGACTAGGAAGGGGAGGGGGATTTGGGCCTCCGGATATCTCACTCACCGTACGAAACGCAGCAGCAAGCCGCTACTTTACGTCGGTTTTCTGTGAGACAGTGGTAACGACCCGGTCGAGCCGGCCCATTCATGCTGTAGACAAAACTGTCTACAGCGTGACTCTACCACTCTTATGTCCGAATACTGAAACGCTATTCAGCTGTCTGACGGCTAACGGCTACTTATTTTCATACAATTTTGACAGCTAAGAGGGATTTAACTTGTTTAAAACGATCTTAAATACTTGAGTAGCGTTTCAGTATACGGGCGTTAAACTCTTATATGTATGAAACGATATTGTTCCCAGGAGCAGCGGTCAGTTGCGGAACACGCTCAGCCGCGCGCGGGAGCTGTGCGAGCGATGGCGCAGCGGCAGCGCGTCGACGCCGCCCGCGCCGCCGCCCGACGACGAGGGCGGGGGGCGGCTCGCGCGCTGGTTCAGCGTGCGCCGCGGCTCCGCGCACCATTACGACATGCACACGCACGAGACCGACAAGATGCCCAAATTGCCGGAGGTATTACGAATATCCTCAGTCTGTTTGGAACTAACTGCATGATAGTAGCAGAAATGTGGTTTTGGACGGCTTTCATTGTCCGCGTGTTGGACTCCCGCACCGAGACGAACGGTTGTGTGATCCGCAAATATTTGTTTTGGGTCTGGGACCAGCCCTCTTAGAATGCAAAAATTCAAAAACGAAACGTGCCATCACACACACTTCAGTCAATCACACGTCGGTCTCTCGACCAATCAAACGGCACTAACGTCCATGTCGTGTTTTACGTCACATTCTAACCCCACTGAGAACGAATCTCGTAGTTCCTGATACCCACGGTACAAGACTCGTATCTTAGTGTCCATGTGTAAGTGATTACCACCGCCCATAAAACTCGCAACACTACCTCAGGCGTTGTGGTTTTACAAACCTTTGAGTTGAGTACCTACAATTTCAAGCTACTACATTAAGGCTTTTTCATGACTCGTTTAATAATCCGCGTATTCTTTATTGCCTTGTAATCTACTATATAAAAATAAGTCGGGTTTTCCTTCCTGACGATATAACTCCAGAACGCACGAACCGATTTCCACGGTTTTGCAATGATGTCTTAAGAAATATGATATGACGTCTGTCTGCCCCCGTAATATTACATGAGCAAACATATCTGCTAATTGCACCTACATGAATATTAAATACAACCTTTAAAGTAACACAAAAAAAAACATTAACAAAAAAATATCACGATATAAAAATATGCAGCCACTACTTTAGAAATAAAAAAACGTAAACTTGAATCGCCTTTTTGGTTACATAATCGTAGTCTATGGATTTATCTCATAAAACCTATGTTAATTATAATACAAATAATGTAATTCCTCATAGGTTAGAGCTATTCTAATAAATTGATCCTAGTGTATAAATTATTCCTCATTCAGTTAATAAAGAATGTCCTCAATGAAACACTCGTTGTTCCATAACAAACAATTTATCAATGGCATGAGAGCACTCAGTTCATAAAAGCTAGAGGCATTTGCGGAATTGTCAAGCTGCATACATATTTATAACATTTACGTTATAACAGAGAGCATAATAACATATAATGTACAAAGCTCATGATTCACATTAATATTTTAGATGATTCATGATCCAGCCATTGAGTAGTCATTGAACGTCAAACCGCAGTAACGAGTCGATCGTCGCGTCGGCGTCGCCTCGCAACTTGCACGAGGTCTCAACACGCTAAACAAATAATCTATTTTAACATGTGATATGATGATGTCAGATTGGTATCCAGTGAGCTACCATACCGGATTCATGTATACGATAGTAATTTTCTTACTTCAGTTTATTTTTAGTGTGACTACGTGTGTAACGTGTTACTCGTAAATGTCAAAAGTTAATACAATATTCGCGCGAACGTTCCGCAGTAATGTTTTGTCCGTTTTGCATGAGACTGATGCACGATAAGGCTGAGTATACGTTGACACACTATAACGTAAGTCACGTGGTGTATTGGTATATCGCTTTTGACGTTTACGTGCTGATGAAAAAGACAGTGTTCCGATGACGCGAGACGTGGATCGTGACGCGGCCGAGCGTTCAGCGCCGGCAATTACAGCAGCAAAATACGTTCACTACGGCCCGTCCTCGAAACGCGAGATTCCGTCGCATCGAGTGTGCAATCGCGCGGGCTATTTATGTACGCGGATCGGGCATCGGAATCCTGTGCATGTTATGATGCAGCGGAGAGTTATGTGGCTGTGATGTTGTTCGTTGTTTCCAGTTGGAGGAGGATTTGTTCTCGTGCGGGGGTGAGGTGCGGGGCGGGCGGGTGCCGCCGCCCTCGCTGGGCCCGCCGCCGGACTCGCTGACGCCGGTGCAGCTCCGCCGGCGGCATGTTGTCGCAGCCATCATACATAGCGAGAATTCATACGTCGCCACTTTACAGCGATTAGTCAATGTAAGTCCCATAAGTTAAGCAAACGTACTCAATCAATATTTAGACGGAAATTACCGCCGGCCGTTAACTGTATTTTGTTTAAATATTTTAATGTGATATTTAAGTTGACTAATGATCTTTAAACATACTTCGACGCCGATCATGAATGCCCATTAATTAAGAAATTGGTATCGATTGTTATATTGACCTACTGTTGACTGCTATCTGAATTTTAATATGGTTGTTTATAATTCAATAAATACAAATAAAGGACTGTTTAAGTTCTGCAATGTAAACACAAGCATTATACACGCCAAAATATCAGTGGTGTAATATCATATTTGCCTTTATGGTTTGGCAAACAGCCAGCAATAATTGTTCGTACAAGGTGGGTCGGTTCAAATATTTGTTTTGCGCAATTATGGTCAGCTGAAATAAGCACACTGTCAACAAGACAGCCCACTTGCTAATACAAGTTATTGTACACAAACCGGTTGGGTTGCGGTCGCTATCATAACATCTCGGCATGGGGCGTTCTATGAACGCTCGGGTGACATTTCTCACGACTCGAGAGAAATTCGTCCGTCGGGAAGGAAATGTTTAGATTGATAGCAGAGTAACTTGCAATTATAATTCAATCATAATAACGACATACCTAGTATGACGTAACGTGCCAAGTAAGAGTGTGTAACTCAACCTTGCTTGCCACTAACAACCACGCTGGTATCACCAATGTTACCAGAGCCGGCACTCTTGTTTTCAACCAATTCGCGGAGGTGTGACACGACAGGACGGAACGCTTAATTAAATAGTAAAGTAACAGTTACAAAAGCACGTCTCAAGGCAACACTGTGTTTATTAATGAGATGACCCGTTCGGAAAGCAGCCTGCCGGGTCTTGTTAATAGCTGTTGATTGCGCGTTACATAACATACATCAATGAATACCTGTTTGGGGATGCGCGTTTATTTTAGCTGTGTAAATAAATGTTCCTTCACGACCACCGCGCCGATGTAATAACTTGTGAGGTAATGCAACTGAAAGTCGTTTGAAGCTCGTTAGTAGATACGACGATTATTATTGATAATTGAAATGCAAAATATGTTTCCACGTTTTCTTCTGTAATGATATTCCAAATTGAATGTGTCGTCCTTGCTCTCAAACGGTTGTATTAAACAAATTAACTTTCTTTTCCACGTCTTTAACTAAAATCTGTTGAATTTACATTATGTTCTGAAACAGTCGCTGATAGGAGAGTGTGCGACGCATAGGAAATGTCAAAAATCTCAACGCAAACATAATATGTAAATATACCTGTCTGACCCACTTCGTATTGTTTCGCCCACAATTCACATGCCATAGATTTGCATATTAGGAAGTAGGGCAATTTGAATGGACCACAGTGTGTTCGTTGGTGGACCGCGAGGTCATCTCTCTCGCCGCGCCGGACCGTGTTTGATGCACTAAATTGGACTTTTGTCTGTGCCAATTGGGCCAACGTCGTCCAGAAACTGCACTGTATGAGTCAATACAACGGTAGTGGCTATTCATAATACTAATATTTTGTTATGCACCTACATAAACCATCCATAGACTAGATCAACGACACAAGACTTATGATTAGACGCTGTGCTTAGTGCGTGGTTTGTTGGTACCTGTCACGTAATTCTTTGTCACTTTGGCGGTTGAAATTTAAAGAAAAAAATACCCTATGTTTAACCCTGGGTCATCAACTATACTTGTGCCAGAATTCATTGAAACATAGTAGCCTATGTCTTATTCTGATGTATAAGCTATATTATTGTAAAGTTTCATTAAAATCCATTCAGTAGTTTTTACGTGAAAGACTAACAAACATCCATCCATCCATACTTACAAACTTTCGCGTTTACAATATTACTAGGGTAGAGAGTTATAAGTGTTTTGCGATGTGGTTTAGTTGCTATATATTTCTACTTATATGTAGATAATGTCTCTCTCTATGTCTATCTATGTAGATAATATATACCCTCTAACCATAACACACCCGCTGTTATCAACCAAGTTACAAAGTTCATTATTGACAAAGTGTGCCATAATTTCACGATTACGAGGAAAATACACATACATATGCTGAATATGTCGTCAGCTCTTTGTGTTCGTCTCTCAGAAAATATAAAGCGCACATCATTATCCCAGTATATGAAGCGTGGATCCCTGTTAAAAATTAGACAATGGATGTTGTTATTGTATATTGTGTGATATATGTTTAGTTTTTCTTGTCATTCTTTTTCTTTGTTTAATTAAATGACGAGACGAGCAAGGCCATAAACAGAAGCAACACCACACAGAACTTTGAATTAAAAAGAACTGCATGGCACTGAACTACGCTCGTCACTCTGAGACATAAGATGTTAAGTCTCATAATGCTGAGTAATTTCACTGCCTTCCCAACCGAAACAAAACAGTGCGTACACACTGTTGCTTGGCGGTAGAAATAGACAAACCGGTGATACCAACCCAGACGGCCTCTCGCATACAAGGGACCTACCACCACCTTGTAAAATTTCATCCTAGTAAATTAGATATCCTGAAACCTATGTTAGTTGCTTTATTTACCCTGGCAGTGATTTTGAGTACAGTGCAGTCCAAATACAATGTCGATCGTCGAAAGATGTTGCATCCCTCGACTGTTGCTAGAATTATGCCGGTCTGTAACACACTGGATATACACCGGTTGACGCCGGAACGAACCAATATGACGGGATTTTTACCATGTGCACCCTCAACATCAAACTTTTTTATATACAACTGAATGACGAGACGAACAAGTACCACAAAAATACTTTGTAACAGTGAATTGCAAAGTACTTCATGACAGTGCATTATTTATAAAATGGCATTGCCTAAAAGTTCACTAGTTCTATTTTATATTTTATACGAGGCCTGAGGGTAACGCTAAACTGGATTTAGAATCTACAGCCTACAATAGAAAAAAATAGATTTTACAAATTTCAACTTATTACGTTGGGTCTAATAAACTTTAATACAATGTTCGAGCATGATAAGTCCTTTTTACCCGACTTGAAAAGGAAGAAGTTTGTTACATCTGAAGTTCATACTCACACTATGATGACACAAATGTCATAGACTAACACCAAAATAGCACAATCGATGCTGATTAAAGATAAAGATTAAGTTTAATATGATGTTTTAAACATAAATATCAATATCCCATTGTTTTCAAGAATAGCATATAGGATTTAAAGGTATATTTACCTGTATAGTGCATTCATTTATCTACGTAACTGTACTTCATTTATATACTCTTTGATTGCATTGCCGTCTGCACGTCCTTTGAATTATAATTAAGCTTTGTCTTCATTACCATTGTATTGTTGAAAAAAATACTAATGGCCTAGTAATTATAATGATCTAATTGTTTATTTTACTGATGGGATAAGTCTTCTTTTATCTTCTATATAATCTCATTCTCGCAGAAATCTATTTTAAATAGATTTTTAAAATAAAATAACACTGAAATATCATAATCAAATCAAATCAAATCAAATCGTTTATTAATCATGTAGGCAATTGAAATAGCGCTTATGACAAGTCAGTACAAAAGTAAAAGAAACTTATATAGAAATCAGTATCAACTAATGTACACATACATACATAGCATCATCAAAATACACTCGGCAATTGCACTAAATCTATTTATTATTATTATTTTTCCATATTTTTACATAAATTACAATTACTATATGTGTACTCGTAGTAGGTGCCTGTGCCGCTGCCATGCCCTTCAACCGAAATTGCACTGACTCCAAAGAGACTTGCCTACCTATAAATTGACTTTTCAGTGTTTTTCAGTCAGTCAGTTTTAAGTTTTGTTAAAACATATTTTATTATTCAATTGTTAGTGGTAGCATTTACCACACTCTGGCATGTAATCATCAGATCTGGACCAAAGGTTTATGAGACTACATCGCAACTAAAATCTATCGAACGTAATTTCCATCGTAAGTTTCCATCGAAATCGCCGGAGAAATCGATATACATACATAAAGAGGCAAAAGATACGCGCCGATTGGAGAACCTCCTCCTTTTTGGATATCAGTTAAAATAGTAATAACAGGTGTTTCTATTCAGGTTAAACATTGCTTACAATATGTTAGTAACTTAATTCACATAATTCTCAATATTTATTAGTCACTTGTGAGCTGACACGACTTGCTCGTTAGGTAAACATAAGTTAGCAACATTAAGGCTGGGTTGCACCGTAATAGCAGTTATAGTTAAGGTTTATGTCAAATTTGACGATAACAGTAACGCTGATATTGACTGCGGAATGTGTTGCACTATCGTATTCCGATACTACTAGATTCTTCGATTAATTCTAGAAGCAGGGGCATAATATTATTTTGGAGCACAGACGCTTTAGGAGATATATCGGTTTAAAGGTTATAATTGAAGCATTTGACAGCTATACAGGGTTATTTTTAAAACACCAGCAACCTCGCAGGGGTAGATTCCTAAGGTTATAAGCTACTACTTTTGTTCTACGACTTTTGATAATTTGTTAGATTTTATTTTCATACAAAAATAAGTATTCATTTAATTTCCGTCTTAATTGTTACAACGCGCATCGCAGATCACGTAAACAAATACGCGAAGCGTGGGGAACCCGGCTAGCTCCTTTGAAGGTCAACGCGCCGCTCAGCTGAGCGGCGCCTTTGAGTCGCCGCCTTTGAGGTCAACGCGCCGCATACTACGAAGAAAAATACGACACAACAAAAACTTGTAAAATCTTTTTTTTTTAAATATATTGAGTTATATCCAAACTCGTAGAACAAAAGTTGTTCCGTATGGGGACAGCTATCTACCCCTGCGAGGTTGCTGGTGTTTTAAAAATAACCCTGTATAACTTAAACAATAGCTTTAACTAGCGATCTTGGGCAGTTACAGTTAACAGCTACAATTATGACGTCTTCTAACATCTGGGTCATTCCATGTAAAATCGTCTTAAGGAAAAGAAATTTTTCCCGACTCATTTTAGATTTTGGTGTAACTTTGAGAAACTCTACTCTAGGGTCCCAAAGAACAAAATTTACACGAGTTTGATTTTTACAAGCGCTTGTTTCCGCCTATTTAAACATAAAATTTTAAAAATCGATATTTTTAAACCTTATCAACATTTGCTGTGAAATTTTTCTGTTTGAAGCTATCTGCATGATCAAGACGGAATTCACAGTGAGAAAGATAGTAGTTTAAGTGTAAATGAGGAGAATTGGCTCGGACGATCCCGTTGAATAATAGCACCATGCTGAAAATGAGTGTTTTTTAGTCATTTTTCGTGAATTTTAATCGACTCTAGCGTCTTAACTGTTGAGAATTAAAAACTCATGCTCCGCGGGAATTAAGTATACATATCATAGACAAAATTCAGCCACAAGTTGACTTGAGCAGCCCACTCTTCATAGAAAAAAACTTTGCTTCAAATATTGGAATTTTAAAAAATCCCAATTTTCAGGTTATGAAACGAACGTGTTGACTGCGAGATAAAAATCTGATACTCACAGAATCTACTGTTTTTACCTTCAACTTAAAATTACTATATCACTTGTTTTGTTATTTTAAAGTCTTTGTTTGTCATAAATTACATTGATTTTATAAAGGAAAAATGAGAAAAACAATGTGTCACTTCATTGTTTTTGTCATTATAACAGTGGCGTAGGCTTTGAAACTATATTTTTTCATTATATGCGTATAATTGATAGTCTAAGGAATTCATGACGTATTACGGAAACCCAGCGGTCTGTACAGCGCTCACTATGTAGATACATAACCGTCAGCAACATTCCGGGTATAATAGACCTGTGGACTTGAATATGAGACATATACCTATGCAAGACAGGCGTCTGTTGAAGTTAGACCGAGAGTTTTTCAATAGTTTTATTTCTTTGGCGAGATAAGTTTTTATATAAAAAAAAAAAATATCCCTATTCCTAACGCTAAGCAGCAGTGCTATATTTAGCTATATTTCGAATTTGGGATATTTAAACAAGTGAAATTACTGGGCATTATAAGCCTTAACACCTAATGTCTCGGGGTGACAAATGTGCCAAGCAGTGCTTAGTAATTGAAACCTCTGTGTGGTGTTTCTACTATTTATGGGCAGGTGCTTACCATCAAGCGAGCATCTTGCTCGTCTCATTCTGTGCGCAAAATAAAAAATAATCAATCTAAATGTCTTCAAGATTTTACGTTCATAATGACCGTTTTATCTTGTCATTTCTGGAGTTGTGTCGTAACTGTCATTTATCTTGTTTATTCGCGAAACGTGTCTCCTTTTACGATCTATTCTAATATGAGCTATTCAATTTAATTTACAAGTGCCTTCTGTGTATGGATCTAAAGGACCTAGCGTGTCTTCACGATTATTTTTTATAACCTATCGCCACAAGTGTGTGTCGACACGTCACACAAGGCTCATTGCAAGTGTGCGTTTACAATTTACATTCAATACACAATCTGTACCTATTTCTAGTTGTGACGCGAGCTATGACTGATTTTATATTAACTTTTTGCTTTTATTGCCACATCGTCCTCAACAAGACAAATGTGGGAATTAACATTTGTGTGCTAGAATCGGTTCCTGATGTAACCATTTTTTGTTCATTATCTCGTTTGGCATGAAATTATCAGATTATATGATGTATGTTATTCGATTTAAACGGCTTTTTCTAATACACGCCGATGAATTGCACAAATCTGCCTTACAAGAGTTTTTGTGTGTGAACCTCGCTGTGGTTTCGCATATTGAGCAAGTATTTTTTGTCTTTTTTAATAAATTCACGCGCTTTAACTTTACACAAACTCGAATCTCCATTTTAGTAATATTATAACTATGTAATAATTTGCGTACTTTACGATCTATAACGTAATAAATACCAAATTGTGTACGTAAAATCGATAAGCAATAAATATTTACATCATGAAAGTGGGATATTCCCAACTTTAATGAATATTATGTAACCACAATGTCGTAATGAACTTTGATAAATATGCCAATGTAATAACACAGCAATTTTTATTTTCGCAATATTAACATGCTAATTAAAAAAATCTGTATTCATTTGGTTTATGTAAAATCTCTAATACCTACTTGCTTCATTATAAATAATTTTAATGGTCAAAATTATGTACGTGTTTTACATGTATATCTTAAACATCGCCTTGACCGACATGGACTATATTACCTAGTTGAAAGGAGCCGCGAAGTATCGTGATTTACGAGTCCCGAATACTAAAACTGCGAGCTTACTTTACTCAAGGTTGGCGAAAAAAATACGTTGAATCGACTGAAGGCAGCCAATTATAGAAAGCCAGGTATCTACCGTTACACGCGATGGTATAAACATAGTTTTCTTAAAAATAACTGTAGAAATGCGATAGGCTTATTTTAACACAATAGCTTCGCAACAAAATCGAAAATCCGAAATGAATAATACTTATTTTATAGTACAGGCCGGCTAACAAATCAGCTCATATTAATTGATGTACACTGTCAATTGAATATCTATAATACTAGAAAGAAATATGCATGCTTTGATGACCTTGAAAGTAATGGAGATTGGGAAGGCGACGAGGATTAAGAATTCCGGAAACCTCGCTCACCGTACGAAATGCAATAGCAATTTTAGTACTGCTTCTTCCTGTCAGTTTTCTCATTCATACTGCATAATGGATCCAAAACTGTCTACTGCTCTAATATTAAGTACTTTTAAACTGTAATCACAAAATATGGGCTAAACTCTAAAGATAAACATAGTCGCACACAGTTTATTGGATTTCTCATTGAGAACATCTACGGCTTGCCAGTAGGCTAGTTTATTAAACATATGTGCGTCACTGCGGCTATAGCCAGCTGCAATCGTTAGTAAACAAGACTTGAGCTGTGTGTTTTGGATATTTATTATAAGCTTCCATCTTTCATGGATTATAATAGTTTCGTATCCTTATTCCATTATTTGATTAACCAATTCTATACACTACAGCCAAATGGGGTGTAAAGGCACACAGAAGAAAATCGGGACAAAACTTTTGAGATTATTACACAACCGGATTAACGAAACTGTTATCTCAAGTGTATACAACTTCTATAAATAGTTAAAAATTTATATGTAGCAAATTTTCTATTCGATGACTTCAACTTGGTTAATATGTTTGAAAATCTAATCCAGTTTTCTTTTACTTCACCCCAGTTGAATGTATTGAAAACCTTTTTATTTTAAGTCATTTATATTTAGTGTTTTCTGTTGACATATAATAAACTAAAAAACAAACTAAAATTTGAATTAAGTAGTTATTAGTTTAATCCCGTATTATTTCAGAGTCAATCAACAGTGACGGGTATTCATGTACACTATGTCAATCCAAAAATAAGTCCTGACATTTTATATCGATATACACGTTTGACAAGACCAAACAAACTTTAAGTATTTATGTTTAGTTTGTGACAACCGAATTGACAATTTATCTCTTGCAGGACTACAAGAAACCATTAGAAGAAAGCAGCCCGGCGATATTGAACGCGAGTAAGATCCAAACGTTGTTCCACCGTCTGCCGGACATACTGCAGTGTCACCTACACTTCCGCACAGCGTTGGCGGACTGCGCGCGGACGTGGGACCGCGATGAAAAAATAGGTAAATCGACCGCTTCCCATTGTGATGCCATTAGGCCGGGACTCCACCAAAGCGGAGACGAGACGAGCGGAGAGGAGATGTTTTTTAAACAACCAACAGAATTATGTTATTGACACATCTCCTCTCCGCTTAGCTTCAGTGGAGATCGCTGTGCGGAGATGTGTAATATTTGTATGGCGCGATCGAAGCGGAGATGTGAGCTGTGCGCGGACGACGCGCGGTGGAGACGAGAGATGTAAGCACATCGCACACATCTCCGCTTTGTGGAGTCCCGACCTTACACTGCGTTGTTCGCGATTTACATTCCTCATGTACAAATTATATAAGTGGATTGTTTTATGTCGAGTAGTGTACAAGGTGGTAGGTATCTTGTATGCGAGAGGCCGTCTGGCTTGGTACCACCACTTTATCTATTTCTGCTACCAAGCAACACTGTTGTGTTTCGGTTTGAAAGACATTGAAGCCAGTGAAACTACTGGGCATCATGATACTTAACATCTTATGTCTCGGGGTGACGAGCGCAGCCATGCAGTGCTTTGTAATTCAAAGTTCTGTGTGGTGTTGCTTCTGTTTATGGGCAGGGGTGGCGCTTACCATCAGGTGAGCGCCTTGCTGGTCTCGTCATTTACTCAAAAAAAAATGAGTTTGTGACAATATTGAGAGGCTTAATTTGATTATATTCTGGATGTTGAACATCGATTTGTTTAATACCCTCTTTATAATGTGAGTTCCTGATGTTACCAAGGTCTATATGAAAACATTCCAGTTTTAATTATAGTTAGTACCACTATGTCACAGAAAACGCTGTTGCCTTTCCGTACAGTGAGTAAGATTTCCGAAGGCCCAAATCTCACTTCCCCTTACTAAACTCCATTCCTTTCCTTAAAGGTAGGCGACGCATTCATGATTCCTTGGTATTGTGGGTTTTCATATCAATTACCATGATGTGGTTCACTTGCTCGATGGCCGACATCTGCTGTAAAAAAAAAAATATTTGGCGCTTTGGGTATCGTGAATCAATATAACTGATATTATCTAATATTTAAGGAAGCTATTTTTCTCATAAAAATTGGCAACGCCTGTATTGTTTTTTTTGTTTCCAAATAGTAATTATATACTGTGCCAAACGCAATTTTGTACGATTCTACGAAAATCTCAACAAAATACGAAACAAAATAATTGCTTCCTAAAACCTAAAATTACACTGAAATCCCAAATTAATACACATAAACACTCGAAACAAAGTGAGACATCTCGGAATACATTTGTAGCGAGCGTTCGAGCGTTCGCGTGGGCAGATGTGAGTGTGCGGACAGTTTTTAGTCTTACCTTTTAAATTAATACACAAATGTTGTTTCATATTATTTTTATAAACACTCGTCTGTTTAAAACACGTGACACGAGTAAAAAATCTCAAGATCTGTAAATTCGTTTTATGTTAAGGTGACTTTAACAGTGCGAAATAATAGTTTTTTATTATTTTATGCTTTATTTTATCTTCTTCCTTGAGGTTATATCTGAATGAACAGGGTCTGCGTTAATACATTTATTTGTCCGGTAAAAATAATTATGAAAGGCGTATTCATTTACAAGTGTGTCGATTTTTTTATTAACGTAGCGGTAAATTAAATGGGTGGTCTATTTTACGACATTATCAAGAATAATATTATAGGTTAATGGATAAATGTGGCCCTAATAGCAATTTATTTGTCTATAATTCTTTCAGTTACCCATTAAAATTGAAGAATGAGGTATGGTATAAATGTCAGGAGAGTGATATTTTCTCGCAAAATGTTTATTTAGATCAACGTCATTATTTGATTCAGTAATATGTGGGAACCTACAAAAATAAAATTGAGAAGTATTCATCTTCTAATCACTGCATTTTTTCCTGACTTAATCAAGACTACGAATCTTTGGAAACATTATATTCGTTTTAATGCCTTTTCGTTTACTTTTATTCTACCTTTTAGTGTCTGTTAACGTACTTTTGTTACTTCTTTAATCAACTAGTCGTGTACTTTTCTTGTTGCTTTTAATACCTTTTCGTGGACTTTTATTATTCCTTTAGGTACCGTTTAGTGTACTTTTCTTATTCCTTTTAGTATCTTTTCGTGTACTTTTGTTTCAGGCGAGGTCTTTTTGAGCGCGTTCTCAAAAGCGGTAGTGCTAGATGTGTATTCGGATTTCATCAACAACTTCTCCGTTGCGATGGAATTGGCCAAGATGGAGTCGAAACGCAAGTCCGCACTGGCCGACTTCTTCAAGGTGAAACAGATCAGTGCGCACGACAGGCTCTCCTTCTTCGGGCTGATGGTGAAGCCGGTGCAACGGTTTCCGCAGTTCATTATGTTTTTACAAGTAAGTCATTATAGTGTTATTATAAATTTTCCGAATAATCAAATCTGTCAATTTTCACTTTAATTCATAATCTACACTAATATTATAAAGAGGAAAGATTTGTATTTTTGTATGTTTGCTGGTGGGAGGATACTTGTATCCGACCGGATAGCGACCACCGTACACTGGTGCTAAAACCTGCCATAGTGGCCCACCTTGTGTGGGTCGCGTTCCAGGGTCAGCCAGTGTATATCCGGTTCTCCCCAGGGGCTTGCCCCCTGATCCTAACCCTTTTCCCATCTCTTTTCCTTCCCCTCCTCTTTGGCCCTTTGGCAGGCCGGCAAGATCTTGCCGACCTACGATGGACACGTTGTTTATCGTTGGTCGACACTATTCCTGGATTGCGCTACACTTACCATCAGGTGTAGCGTAGTCACTTTGCCGAGCCAGGATAAAAAAAAAAATGTAACGAATAAACTTAAAAACTACTGGACCGATTTGAAAAATTCCACCATTAGAATCCTACTTTATCCCTGATGAACATAGATAACTTTTTATCCCGAAAAAAGCAGATCACGCGGATGGAGCCGCGAGGAAAAGCTATGATTAATAAATGTGCTTACATTGTTGTATTTTTCTATTCTTTTTTCTCTTAGACTGGCAAGTGAGCAAGTGGCCCACCTTATGTTAAGTGTCTATCATCGCCCTTGAACGCCCACAATTGTATAAGAGTCATTAACGCGTTGCCAACCTTGATAGAAAAGAATAATTATAGGATTCGAAAGGGGAAGGGAATTTGAGCCTTATTTTCAAGGTCTATTAATAATACTACATTTCATTGACTATTACTTACATAATATTTGAAAAACTTTGTGACGGACAATACGCGAATTAGAAGTAAATGGAAATATTCAGCGGATGTTACTCCAAATAGATACAAAGATGTCTTGTTCATAGTTATTGAACTTGAAGACTATTTTCTCGATTCAAACTGTCCTTATATTTATTATCCCTGTATTAATTCGAGTTGTTATTTACAGGATTTATTAAAACATACGCCGCCAGGTCATTCGGACCGCGTTGCTCTGCAACGTGCATTGACAAGACTGGAGGCTTTGGCCGAAGCTTTGAATGAAAGAAAACGGGATGCCGAAAGGACACAGGTAAAAATATATTTTAACGCATCTATAATAGACGATTATTTAGGGGAATATTGAAGTCTAATTATTCTTAACGGAGTCCGCCCTTCTCGCCCGTAGGAGAGTAACTGATTCATGTTTTTACCCATCTGGATAACGACCACCATACTGATATCCAGTCACTCCAGACCGGCATAACTGTAGCGACCGACGAGGGATGGACTGTCTCCTCGCAAATATTTATCTCTCGTAGTTTCTGATACCTAAAAAGTCAAATGTGTCAAGTGTTGTGCCCGTTATGGCAATAGGCTCGCCCCCTATCACATCATGGGACGGAGATACGCTCTGTCTACCGGTTAGGGTGCGTAAAGGAAGTGTTATATTACGGTTTCGGCTTCGGAAGCGGTCTCCTTACGGCCGGTATAAGTGATTGAGAGTGTGTTGTGGTTGTTGCAGGCATTCCGTGCGGCCCTGGGTCGTTTGACGAAGGGCGGTGTGTGGTTCGGAAGCGGTCTCCTTACGCCCTGTATAAATGATTGTTGTTGTTGTTGTTGCAGGCATTCCGTGCGGCTCTGCGTCGTTTGACGAAGGGCGGTGTGTGGTTCGGAAGCGGTCCCCTTACGCCCTGTATAAATGATTGTTGTTGTTGTGTTGTTGCAGGCATTCCGTGCGGCTCTGCGTCGTTTGACGAAGGGCGGTGTGTGGCTCGGAAGCGGTCTCCTTACGCCCTGTATAAATGGTTGTTGTTGTTGTTGCAGGCATTCCGCGCGGCCCTGCGTCGTTTGACGAAGGGCGGTGTGTGGTTCGGAAGCGATCTCCTTACACCCTGTATAAGTGATTGTTGTTGTTGTTGCAGGCATTCCGCGCGGCCCTGCGTCGTTTGACGAAGGGCGGTGTGGCGGCGGCGGGCGGGGCGGGGGGCGCCACGCGGTTCGGCGCCGCGCGACTGCTCGCCTCGCGTGCTGACAAACGGCATCTGTTGCGGCAGGACGACTTGCTGCAATTGGTTAGTTGTACATTAACACTAGCAGAGCCGGCCACGCGTTACTGTGGCTAAGGTATAATGTTAAATTTTGTTGTGGTAACCTATTGAATACAGTGTGCGCCATCTATTGGATACTTAATAAATCCAGCTGTTAAATTGTCTTACGCCGCCATCTGTTAGAATCTTAAAAAATATTGCGACTATAAATTGAGATATAAACTCTCAAGTTGGATCACACTACACACAGTTTTCAAAATTTGATTAAAATCGGTTCAGTAGTTTAGGAGTTCATCGCGGACAAACATCGTGACACGAAATTTTTATATATAAACACTAGGTGATAGGTCCTTCATACGCGGGAACCCGTCTGCGTTGGTAGCACCGTGCTGTCTATATCTCCAGCCAAGCAGCGGAGTGTAAGCACTAGTGTCATTGAAGTCGGTAAAATTACTAGTCGTCGAATAATCCCACAGGTATATGAAGTCTACCTTTTTAGGCCATTGTGGTGACCTAAGGCTTAACGCCTCTCTTTAGTAAAGGAGGTCAATATCAAACAATGGGACCATATAGAATACATGACCCATGTTGATGTGTCATGGGTCATAAAAGATTTATAATATCACTACAATAAATATTTACGAACCATATAAACATATATCGGTGATCGACACTTGGTCTCCCGTTACACTTTCACTCACCCTCATTCATTCTCACCACATTTATTACTGCCGTTCGTTTCCTAAAAAGACCTTTTTGGTAATAGGTTTACACCTAGTTTTGAACAATGGACTAAAATGTATGATTCAATCATACATCTTTAACAATATTATTTCCCACATTTTTAGTTAACGAATGTCAGATTAGTAGATGTGAAACTTACTACTGGTATTAGAACAATATATGAAATTATACTGAATTTATTTTTTTATGAAAATAAAATCTAACAAATTATCAAAAGTCGTAGAACAAAAGTTGTTTCTCATGGGGTTAGCTATCCAGTCTTGCGAGGTTGTTGGTGTTTTAAAAGTAACCCTGTATAATATTGTGTGTTGCAGGAGTTCAACCAGTCGGGCGGTTTGTCGAAGTGCAAGCCCCGTCGCTTGTTGCTGCTGAACGACCTGGTGGTGTGCGTGTCTGTGTCGACGGGCGGCGGCGCGGGCGACGAGGAGCGGCTCGGGCTCAAGTGGGCGCACCCGGTACACGACGTGGACGTGCTCGACACGGGCACGTCGCCCACGCTCAGCAGGGTCCTCGCTCAAGGTCAGACATAGTTATACTGCATCACGCTGTACTAGGTGGTAGCTAGTATGTGCAGTTCAACCAGTCGGGCGGTTTGTCGAAGTGCAAGCCCCGTCGCTTGTTGCTGCTGAACGACCTGGTGGTGTGCGTGTCGGTGTCGACTGGCGGCGGCGCGGGCGACGAGGAGCGGCTCGGGCTCAAGTGGGCGCACCCGGTACACGACGTGGACGTGCTCGACACGGGCACGTCGCCCACGCTCAGCAGGGTCCTCGCTCAAGGTCAGACACAGCTCTTCTTCTTTTTTATTTATTTATGGCTTCGCATTATTATGCATTTTGCCAGTGTCAAGTATAATTTATTCTCAATTTATTTTTACAAGAACGATGAGACACGGGTGCGGTCGATTTCAAGGTTGCCGGAGTTTTGGTGTTAACTCCTTTCAGTACGATGCTTAATTCACTTATTTCAATGTTTCCATACACTGTTCATCACCGTCAATGTTTATTGAACAAATCCACACCACTTTTATACAACAAACACAATTCTAAACTAGTTTATGAAATAAATTAAAATAAGCGATGAACTGCACTATCAGAATTCCCGCCAAAACTCCTCAGATACAGTTATAGATGCATCACACTGTACTAAGTGGTAGCTAGTGTACGCCGATGGTGCCGATATCCGCCACCAAACACCAGTAGGCAAGCACTGTTATGTCGTTGATGCGAGTGATTTTTTTTGTACCATCAATTCTGTTTATACCATTATGGCATGCAGGACTAGTTGGAGCCCTCGGGTTGAAGAGAGCCCCTAATGCCGATTTTTTTTCTATTGTTCTTTCTTATTTAATTCTTTATTCAAAGGTAATCTTGAAACGGAACATTTGACGCATTAAACTCAGTGCATATGAAAGAATCATCATTACTTTTTGATGTCTGAAATAGCTCAATCTCTGGATGCCCAAAGTGAAGACGGCCCAAGGTACCACTTGGTCCAGACAACCCATTCATTGTGTAGGCAAAATTGAATATAGAATGACTACCATTTATGTTGATAATTAATAATAAACAACACCCGACTCGAACAAATATTTGTGGATCAGACAAGACGAGGGTACGAACCCGCGGCCTCACGTTTCACAGTCGGTCACTGCGGTACAGAGGCTGTAATCATCATGTATCAACCCTACTTATTACCATTGTGCTGTAACCAGGCATGAACCGTAGCGGTAGTCTACGGTCAAACTCGAGCAACGGACAGATGAGCACGTCAACGGGCGACTCGCTGTGCAACGAGATGTCCGCTCTAATGCACGACTATGAGACGGTGTCGCGTATGGCCGACCTCGCCGCCTCGCTGCGGACGCCCTACCCGGAACTAGCGCCCGAGATGTTCAGGGGACTGCTGCAGAACATACAGAGGAGTATACAGGTATGTAGCTCGAACGGTGTAGGAATAAGATTTTTAATTGTCCAATTACTTTTTTTTGAAGTGAAACTTCTTTATCGGCGTTAGAAAAATAAAATCGTCACATTTTTTCGTTACGCGGCACGCGTCACGTTTTTGACTTTGAGTGGATTTTGACCAGACTTTCACTGGACTTGACAGGACTTTCATCGGACTTCGACCGGATTTTGACCGGACGTTGACCCGACTTTGACCGGACTTTGACCGGATATAGACCGGATTTTGACCGGACTTTGACCCAACTTTGACCGGATACAGACCGGACTTTAATCGGACTTTAACCGGGCTTTGACCGGACTTTGACCCGACTTTGACCGGGCTTTGACCAGACTCAGACCGGACTTTAACCGTGCTGACCGGACTTTGACCGGACGTTGACCCGACTTTGACCGGACTTTAACCGGGCTTTGACATAACTTTGACCGGACTTTGACCGGGATTTAATCGGACTTTATCCGGGCTATGACCTAGCTTTGACCGGGCTTTGACCAGACTCTGAACGGACTTTAACCGGGCTGACCGGACTTTGACCGGACTTTAACCGGGCTGACCGGACTTTGACCGGGCTTTGACCAGGCTTTGACATAACTTTGACCGGACTTTGACCGGGCTTTAACCGGACTTTAACCGGGCTCTGACCTAACTTTGACCGGGCTTTGACCAGACTCTGACCGGACTTTAACCGGGCTGACCGGACTTTGACCGGACGTTGACCCGACTTTGACCGGATATAGACCGGATTTTGACCGGACTTTGACCCAACTTTGACCGGACATAGACCGGACACAGACCGGATACAGACCGGACACAGACCGGACTTTAACCGGACTTTGACCGGGATTTAATCGGACTTTATCCGGGCTTTGACCTAGCTTCGACCGGGCTTTGACCAGACTCTGACCGGACTTTGACCGGACGTTGACCCGACTTTGGCCGGACATAGACCGAGCTTTGACCGGACTTTGACCGGGTTTTGACCGGACTTTAACCGGGCTTTGATATAACTTTGACCGGGCTTTAACCGGGCTCTGACCTAACTTTGACCAGACTCTGACCGGACTTTGACCGGACGTTAACCGGACTTTAACCGGGCTTTGACATAACTTTGACCGGACTTTGACCGGGCTTTAACCGGACTTTAACCGGGCTCTGACCTAACTTTGACCAGACTCTGACCGGACTTTAACCGGGCTGACCGGACTTTGACCGGACATTGACCCGACTTTGACCGGACATAGACCGGGCTTTGACCGGACTTTGATCGGACTTTGACCCGACTTTGACCGGGCTTTGACCAGGTTCTGACCGGACTTTAACCGGGCTGACCGGACTTTAACCGGGCTTTGACCCGACTTTGACTGGGCTTTGACCAGACTCTGACCGGACTTTAACCGGGCTGACCGGATTTTGACCGGAAGGTGCCCCGACTTTGACCGGATATAGACCGGACTTTGACCGGATTTTGACCGGATTTTGACCGGGCTTTGACCGGACTTTGACCCGACTTTGACCCAACTTTGACCGGACATAGACCGGCCACAGACCGGACTTTGACCCGACTTTGACCGGACTTTGACCGGACTTTGACCGGGCTTTGACAGGACTTTGACCGGACTTTAATCGGACTTTGACCGGATTTTGACCGGACTTCTTTTTGTATTAATGTCTATGATAATTAAAGCCTTTTGTTTAAAATTTATCTAATTTAACTTTATTAGACCAATTTCTGTAAAGTTGCATATAGTAGATCATTTTTTGAAAAATAAGGTCATAAAGAAGTTTCACTTCCTACGTGTGTACACTAGTACACGCACACATTTTTTATTTAATTGAATGACGAGACGAGCAAGGCGCTCGCCTGATGGTAAGCGCCGCGCCTGTCCATAAACAGAAGCAATATAGCAAAGAATTTTGAATTACAAAGCACTGCATGGCATTGAACTGCGCTCATCACCCCGAGATATACGATGTCATGTCTCATAATGCCCAGTAATTTCACTGGTTTCAATGTCCTTCAAACCGAAATACAGCAGTGCTTACATACTGTTGCTTGGCCAGACGGCCTCTCGGATCGTATCAGACGGATCTATCACCTTGTAAAACTACTACATACTAAGTTTAAGCTGAGAAAAAATATGTCTCACACATAATCCTTGTTCGAGTGACATTAAAGGTTCAAAACACGGTACATTGTGCTATTTTAAATCAAAAAACAATCTGTAAGATTTACGTTTTTTTTTTGGAACGAAGTTCCTTACGGCAGGCTTGGAGGGGATAGGGATTTCGCTGCGTGACCGAACTGAAAAAAAATGTGATAGTAAAACCGTAAGAAAAATGCGTGGAATAAAAGCGTTAAATGAGAAGTGCGCAGGCGCGACAGTCGCATAAACAGCCAGCGTTAGTTCCTTTTTTAAAATGAAATTCATTCAGCCAGTTATAATTGAAGTATATAAAAATATTCCTTCGATTTTTAAAAGATTACGCTAGCTCGTTATTATTTATAATTACATAAGTTGATAAAAAATGCCATACAATAGCTTTACCGCGGCAGTCTCCGAGTGCCACACGTCTTTTTTTTATTTCTATTTTTCTATTCTATTTCTATGTAATTTTATGTTGTCAAACAAAAATAAAGAGACATATTTTGTTATTTTAGTTGATAATTTGAATTTTTTGCAATTTGTGTTGATTCTACATTAGCCGAAGGAACTTCGTTCCTACCTGGTGTCCCACGACACACACCATTTTTTTTTTTTTTATAACTGGTGTAAGGGAAACTCTTCCAAAAACGAAAACAGTGGTGATTACAGATGCGACACGATAAATTTTTACTCGAGACACCGAATCCACTCGGCGCGCCTAGTTGACTCGGTAACTCGAGTGCAAGCAAACTCGAGTAAAATTTGTTTTCACTCGAGTTGCGGGTTCAACAAATTCACTTGAGTAAAAACGACTCGAGTCGTATCACTACTTCTAATCATCGTCGTCAAAGCAACATACTCGAATATTAGTGGTAACGCTTGTTGAAATGTGCTCTATTATGTTAAGACTAGGCGTCTTTGTCACTGGCTTTTCCAGAGATTGGCAGACGTCACTGACGCTCGCGTTTTAGGTTTGAAACTACTGTAACGAGTCCTTACGAATGGTTTGCGCGTTTGTACAGAAAAAAAGACGACGAGATGGCGCGGTGACAGACGTCGATGACGCACGCGTTTTAGGTTTGAAGCGGCTATCACGAGTCCTTACAAATGGTTTGCGTGTTTGTACAGAAAAAAGACGACGAGATGGCGTGGGTGGACTCGTGCTGCCTGCAGCTGCGCATCCGCGGGCGCGAGGAGGCGGTCACGTTCCGCGCGGGCGAGCCGGGCGCGCGGCTGGCGTGGGCCACCGAGCTGCGGCTCGCGCAGCTGGCGCAGGCCGCCGCCAACGAGCGCGCCTGGCGCCTGCCCGCGCCGCACCACCCGCACAACCCGCCGCCGCACAAGATGCCGCTCTTCGTCGCCGCCACGCCCGTCTACTCGTCTAAACATCTCACCGAGGTAATGCTCACACCTCCCACAATACATACAATAATCTTAGAGGAACTATGCCAAGCTGATGTTAGACATTTTACCCGTCCACTGCGCGTTCCAGCACCCTTTAGTCTATCAAAAAAATAACCACCACGTCATCGCAGTGAAGTAAACTTCACAATTTTACAAGTATTGTACCAATACAACTGGGGTATACATGACAATGTTGGACACATGAATTCTACTATACCTTGTACAAGTTAGCTTGATCTTTTTGACAGATGTAAATTTTTCTGATCGACATAACTTTCCAATGACGAACATATTATTTTCCTAATTTAATGATTTTAAAAATTGTAAAAATATTAAAAAACTACATATAACACAAAAGTCCCTAAAGATTCAAGCGTTATCCGAAAATTTTAAAAAAATTTATTGCTTCAAAGTAAAATTAGCCGTCTGTCAAAAAGATCAAGCTAACTTGTACAGGGTATAACAATGTTGTAGTGTCACATTAATATGTCAAAAGTTAAAAACTTTCTACTACTCGTACCAACCATTAGTCAAAGAATGAATTTGTACTAATGCAGAATATCAATCAATGTTCAAAATTCTGTGAAATTTTATTTATAGGTTTATTAAAAGGTGTGAATGATTGTAGGTGAGATGCGGGTGTTTCTACACGTGCAGCGGCGCGTCACGCGGCGCGGCGATGCGACGGTCGCGTGCGCTAGTGTGGGTGTGTGCGGCGGGGCCCACACACTCGCACGTCGCCGTGCTCACACACCGCGCCGCCGCACTCAAGACGCTCGTCACACTAGACCTGCCCGACACCAAGGTCTCGTCCATGGAACACGCCAAGGGCGCGCCGCTCCTCACCACGCTCTGCGGCGACACCGTCTGGCTCGGCACAGAGGACAAGAAGATCATCATCTTCTCCGCGGTCGAGCCTGAGAAGCAGGAGAAGCTCGTCGAGGTGCCCACCGTTGCCCCGGTGACGCAGATCCGCCACCACTGCGACTCGATGTTCGTCGGACTGGCGAACGGGCGGCTGGCCGTGTTCAGGCGGAACCACGACGACTCGTGGGCACTGCAGGAGCCGCTCGCCGTGGAGCTCGGCGACAAGCCCGTACACTGCGTGCTGCCCGTCGACGGCATCGTGTACGCCACTTGCGCCAAGCGGGTGTTCGCGATAAACGCGCTCACCGCTGAAATAATGAGAATGTTCGAATTGAAAGGTGAAGGTGACAAGTCCGTCAAGTACTTGGCACACTCGGGCGTCGGCCTCTGGACCGCATTTTCCGATTCGACGTACGTGAGTCTGTATCACGCAGAAACTTTCGAACACTTGCAAAATATCGACATCGCCGCTGACGTGGCGAAGGCGACCGGAGCGAGGGAAGGAACCAAACCCGCACATGTTTCCGCTCTTCTAGCCGCCCAGGGACTATTGTGGGTCGGGACCACCGCCGGCGTCAGTGTCACGGTACCTCTTCCGAAATTAGAGGGGTTACCATTGCTCGGAGGACACATAGCGGTATCGTATCATGCGCACGCGGGCCCCGTCACGTTTTTGCTCTCCCTCATTCCCGAATCACGAGACGTCGACGTGAACGTGGTTCGACGCAATTTGTCAAACGCACGGGCTCTCGCCGGTACAATGACACTCCAAGAGGAAGATGGCAAAGAAGATAACGACAAGCCGAAACTAGAGAGGCGAATTTCGGAAGAATCGAGTCCGTATCGACCGCAGCGCGTGCACTCCGCTGTCGTGCGGAGGAAGAAGCCCGGCGACGTCCGCCTCAGCAAGACCCTACCCAAATGCGCCAATCTCAACGCGTGTGACGTGTACGGTCTGTTTGGCGATTTGATGTTCGTTAAGGATTGTGTTGGCGAGGGCGACGTGAACGGCGCCGGCGGTGAGGCGCTGCGCCGCAGTGACCCCGAGCTTGCTGCCATACCCTTCCGCGTGAGCACGCTGGACCGGCGGCTGCGCATGCGCGCCGGCCGTCCGCGCAGTCTCGACCTGTCCAGTTGGTCGGTGGACTCGCGCGCATCAGGAGCGTCCAGCCTGTGCACCTCGTCCGGCAGCGAGGAGTCGATGGCGTTGCGCGGCGTGTCCCGCACCAGCTCGGGCGCGTCCGGTGCCGCCGGTCTGGCGCCCGTGGCCGTCTCCACGCCGGACTCGTCGTGCGGCTCGTCGGGCAAGTCGTCCACGTCGGAGCGGTCCGTGTCGCGCAGTGACTCTGCCACGGCCCGACGCAGCGGTGCGGCTCGCAGCCTGCGCGGCGTCGACTACGTGATGGGTGAGAGTGCGGCGCGTCGGTCCGTGGTGACGGTGGTGGGCGGTCGCGGGTACGTGGACTGGCGCCAGACGGCCGACGCGGCGGAGCGGCCCGCGCCCGCCGCAGACCCCAACCCGAAGGACGCGCACCTCATCCTGTGGGAGATGCGGTTGTGACCTGCCACCGACCGCGTCCCTAGGATCCTCATAGTTCTATGTCTGTTTACGCTCGTAAACCTCGTTTACGTGAGTGATGTACGGTTTGACCGGTCCGGTTCTCCGGATCCGCACGTTGTGTCATATTCAAAACTTGTCAGCGACTGTAAATATAGTATTGTAATAAAAATGTGTAAATTTCAATTTGCGGTGTGCTTATCCGCGAAGCCTTAGGTTATGTCACTTGTGCTCGTTAATAGGCTTCCGGTTGGTTTTAGTACCGTCGATTCCACGACACTAAATGATTCATTATAAAAACGTATGCGGTAAAGAGAGAATTTACACTTGTGTAAATTATGTGATAAGCTTTAAATTATTTTTCGAATTTGGGGCTTGGCGTTTCATCAGTTGTCCCGATGTTTATTGTATAATATTTAAGCGTTGGTGCATTATTTTTGTGATTGTTTATATTAGTGTTATAAATATAGTCTATGACGATAGAATAAAGGAATTTATTGCTTATTATGAAGTAAGACTCCGATATCCGTTCCGTTATCCGACATTAGTGGTGCACTTTATATCGATACGAACAAATTTCTATGAATCCAAATGTATTTGATAGCGATGGCGAAGTGAGTATGAGCAATTTGCATTCGTAGAAGCCGCCTTAATTATTAAAGAAATTGTGTTTATATTACTAGTAATTCATTAATTTAATTCAAGTTCATTCAATTCCAGAGTAGTTTTCATTTATTTTTGTTTAATTTCGACGGTATATCTTGGTGTACATTCACTTGTAATTAACACAACCCTAGTGGCCTTATTTTATGAAAATTTCCAGTGTGTGATTAACATGTTATTCGTTTAAGCTTTATTATTAGACATTATTGTTAATGTCGCTTTAAGAATTAGACTGATCTAGCTTAAGCGTTAAAATGTATTATTAGTTAAATTTTAGTGGTTTAATCATTTCGAACGAAACTGTTTCACATTTGTTAATGCTGTGTGTTGTTCAAAAAATGGGTCCTCTAGTTGATGTTACGATACATTTCATTTGTATATTGTATGTAGTATTGTTGTAGTATATTTATCAAACCACTGTTAAAGCCACACAATTAATATTTTACTCGATCAAAATGTTCGTACTTGTAAATTGTTTCGTGGACAGTTGATTTGTATATCAATTCTATTATTGTTAAATATTAGCATATTGTTTTCGGTCAGTAATAACGATTAACATATTTTTTTGCATTATCCAAAGAAAATATTACAATCAAATAAGTATCACTGCCCACATGAAGTTTATGATGTGCCAAAATATATTAAAACTTTAACGTATCTATTATTATGTAATTCTGTTTCAACATATTGTTTCTTTGCGAAAACAGTGTGTTGGCATTTGAGATGGCACACTCTTCTCGCAAAGAAGCGATATTGATTTTTTTCCCCAATAATTGCGCACATTTATCTCGAATTTTAAGTTTCCATGTCGAAAAATAAACCCATTATTGTTTGTATAATAAAATGTGAAACGATACGAAACAAATCTCGAATGCTATCTCGAAACTCTTTGTTTATCTTGTATAAAACAGACTCGAATTCGATTATTTATACTCCCAAGCGTCACAAAATGTATGTAGGTGTAAATAAATTTTAAGTTTATATATGTACACCTGTATATATTGTTTTATTTCAAAAATCCCAACTTCTGCTTATAGAATCCACATACCTTCGAAAAATCTTATCGAGTTTGCAGGATTGCTCACGATTTTTCCTTCACCGTTAAAGCAAGCGATAATAATTAACAATTAATTTACACGTAACTTATGAAAGTCTATGCTCTTGGGGCTGGTTTCGAACTTGCGACTTTCGTCTCAACAGTCGGTACTACCCCCGCTGAGTTATCAGGCTAAAGAAAAAGTATAATAAAGGATTAGGTAGAGATGAAGTATTGGGCCTCCAGATATTTCTCTCAGCGTTAGACACGCAACAGTAACCTGCAAGCTACGTCACGCCACATCGTTTTTCTTTGAGCCAGTGGTACCACACCGGTCCAGCTGGCCTCTTCGTGCTGTAGACAAAACCGTCTACAGCATGGTTCTTCCACTTACAGAATTTTATTTTTACTAATCTAGTACTACTTGTAGTAGGTAGGGTATCCACTCAATCAAATAAAATACGTTTTACTTTAGGATTATTTATTGTTATTTCATTAAAATAACATAAAAATTTTCGTGTTATGGTAGTCCTGAAACAAATAGAGTATTTATGTAAATAAAATGTACAGAGACTATCCCGCCAACACACCCGCCACTGTAACTCCTGTGCACCAGGATCAACAGTGGCACGCATTTTTGTTGACACCGAGCAGTGAAGCTCGGCGAGTCTCTTGGAATGCCTAAATGTCTTTGTCCCGCAACGAAATTAATCAGATAGAAGGTTAGGGAGGAGTTGGAAATATTAATAGTAAATAAAATGTACAGTAATACCCCGACTTACGCTACCCCGTTTTACGCGAATTCGGAGATACGCGGTTTTTATTTTTGATGGCCGCGTGCATCAGCTCTCCCACTCTGCCCTGTTAGTGTTCTGTTTACGACAGGTTCGAACGTGTTCCGTGTAGAATTTTTTTACGTACGTTGCGTTTTATTGATAACCTCAAATTATGTCGTCCAAAAAAACAAAAAATGTGTCATTTGAACCTAACAAGAAAAGAAAAACACTGTCTTTTGAGCGTAAATTAAATATTACCAAAAGACTTCTAAGCAAAAATAAAAAATTGTGATATGGCAAAGAAAATTGACCTACCGGAATCGACAGTCCGAACGGTTATAAATGGTAAATAAAAATATAGAAGCTGTGAAAGACTCTCAATTGTTTTATTCAATTGTTTTATTCAAGCATCATTCGTTCGTCTAAATTATTATTTTCTTTAGACTCTGGTCCCAATTAAACATACTTTACATGTATTTACATGCAAAATTGTACCCCGACTTACGCGAATTTGACTTACACGGTTATCGCTCGGTCCCACCTATCGCGTAAGTCCGGGGAATTACTGTACTTAACGAACGAGAAGAACTAAACAGAAGCAACACCACAAAGAACTTTGGATTACAAAGCACTGCATGGCACTGAAATGCGCTGTCACCCCGAACATAATATGTTAAGTCTCATGCCCTGTAATTTCACTGGCTTCAGTGTCCTTAAAACCGAAACACAAAAGTACTTACACATTGTTGCTTGGCGGCAGAAATAGACAAAGCGGTGGTACCACCCCAGACGGCCTCTCCCATACGAGGAACTTAACACCTTGTATTCAACGAACCTATTCCAAAAATGTAAACAAATATCCACCCACTTTACAAAAAATCCTTTTTTGGACCTGTTCAAGTGTCAATACACCAAATACAATAGATATAGGTAAAAGCGGGTGGACATTAATTGACATGAAACTGCCTGATGAATACGCTTTCTACTTACTATAAAGCATGGTTGGTCTTATCAACACATACATTTCTTATCTTCTATCGAATCATACCTAGCCGCACATTTAATTTTGCCGGCACAGTACCTACAGTAAGCGCAAATTCGACACGAGTGGCAATGCATCTAGTGTTAGACCTTTTAACTATAGTGTAACCAGTTGGGTGACGGATGGTATAGAAGACGCTTAAGGCCTTAGGCCACCCTAGCGGCTGAAAAAAATAGGCTTTTTGGGGATTTTTTTGCAGAAAAACTACATAATAAATCAAGATAACAGAAACGTGATTTTATTATCTATATCAGTGTCTGCCTACAATATATTTTTTTGACGCGATTCATTACAGAATGGCGGCTGTGCAGCGTTTTTGCGACGACGTCTTTTTTTTTTCGGGGTCCACGGCCGGACTAACAGCTCCTGTAATTTTTAAAATAATAATGAGCAAATGAATTTCCCCATTTATATATAGTAATTGCTATAGAAGTACGTAGGATTTTTGCGATATATTGATTTTTGGCCAAATGGCACCCTTCTAAAGTGAAAAGTGACAAAATTGCCTGAAAAATTGTCAGATAATTGTTAATAACAAATGAACTACGCAATATAAAAAAAAAATCCTACGTACTTCCATAGACAATGTATATTTCAAGATATTTTCAAAATTTCAAGTTAATCGGTTGAAAATTGCTTGAGTTACGAGTCCGGCCAACTTGAAAAATACAGTATTGAGATAAACGCGTCTAAAGTTTTGAGTAGTAGAAAATCATGAATAATTTCACAATACCTTTAATCTGCGATGCCTGCACCACACAGTTGGCCTTCCAGATTATCTTCCAGCTCTTGCATTTCTTTTCTGCTTGATCTTGAAGCGATTCTTGCCTCTTTTACCCGGTCGGACAGCGATCTTTCTGCAAGCTTTATGCGCTGTTTGGCGATCTCTAGGCACATTTCGTAGCTGTTCGGGCCGATTTCCAAGTTCATTGCTTTGATTATGTGCAAAATTGAAACAAACCCGTCATTGAACACACAAACTGCAATATCCGTGGCTACATCCAAGATTGTTTTACCACTTGAAATAGATTTCGGGGCCAATGCCCACACAGTGGAATTGAAGCTTTCATTATTGTTTTGTGTGTAACCACCGATGCATCGAGTTAGAAGATCTTCACTGGTCAAGTAAAGTTAATTATACGATATCCAAACGCTGGATCCACTTCAATATCATATAAATATTCCGATTGCTTTAGTTTTTTTTGCCGATGTACTGGCATTCAAGTCGTCTGGTGCTTCTAGCTCATGGCGATTCAATGGTCTTCTTCGAGATATTTTTGGTCTATTTCTATTGCAAAACGACGTTTTTATTCCTTTCTTCGCACTGTACACTACTTTATCACTCATTGTAAAAACTCAATAATTATACAGGGAAAAAGAAATGGAAGTTCACAGAAATATCGAGGAAAACAAGTGTTCGTCGACTAGCGTCCTTCTCAAATGCTTGGCTGTGCCCAGCTAACTAAAAGAGACGTTCGACAAGGATAAACTAGTCTAGACTAGTCAGGAAATAAATATTTTCAATAACATCTGCCGTATACCTGCTATAACGTACCTTTCCCCTAGCGCTCACAAAAGGAGCTCGCTGCGGACCAGATGGCCTTGTACTAAAATTCGAAAACCGAGTACCTAAAGGTTTTTCCCAGCCATAATCTTCTGGGACATCATTTTTGAGGTCCTAAGGGACCATTTGGAACCATAAAAAAAAAAAATATTTTTCGTAAATTCTAGGGTGGCCTAAGGCCTTAACGCAACTGATTTCAGCCCGGTCATAATATGTTACTGCACGCACCCCATTCCACTATTTTGTTTTTTAATAAATCATGTAGTGTGTACATAGTTTATACAGTACAGTTACAGCAAAATGCCGAAGGCAGAAGGGCTTCAGTTACAGAAACAACATAAATATTTACTTTGATACGTACTATTGCGCTTCTTGCATTCTCTAAGAGCTTCATTGAAGGATTGGCACTCTTGCAAATTGTCATGGTTAGTGGCGCACTGTAGAAACTGAGCGATCTCGTAAGCGCAAGGGCCAGATGGTTCCGCGTTGTGGTCGTAATTACGCGGTAGTGCTTGTACTACCTCTTCTCCGCGCCTACCGGTGAACAAACTTGCTATAGCCTCTCCAGCCAAGTGCCCCTGAAATCAATATTTAATGAACTGAAAGTATAACGTGCGGAAAGGGGATTGGCGCCGCATCGAGTGCAGATTCGTAATATTTTGAATACTTATCCTCATTTTATCAACATCCGTAGCGCAGTAGGATAGTAACCGGCTGTAAAAAAAGAGGTCGCGGGACCGATCCCCGTATCGAGACAATTGTTGGTTTGATCGGCCAATATTTGCATCGAGTCTGGATGTCTCTAGAAAGATTTGAAAAAGTATCCCGATTGTTTTACTCACAGAACACAGGAATAACAGTTTTACCATTAACTCGCTCATAATATTACGGTTCATCCTCATTTTAGTTCTTGTTTCTCATAGAATAGAGCTTCTAATTAGGTAGTCACGGAGGATGTAACAACTGTGATGTGTTAACCTTCAT
Source organism: Amorpha juglandis (assembly GCA_949126905.1). Classification (NCBI taxonomy): domain Eukaryota; kingdom Metazoa; phylum Arthropoda; class Insecta; order Lepidoptera; family Sphingidae; genus Amorpha; species Amorpha juglandis. The sequence continues at coordinate 8,153,140 of OX421379.1, read as the reverse complement.
AAATACCTATAGTTTACCTACTTATCTACTATTATAATAAATATAGATAGACATGAACTTAAATATTCGTTATATCTAGGTGAGGTCTGTTCGTACCAAATTATACGCAAACATTTTATTATGATGGATAATGAAAGACTATGTACCATGGTGGTGCCCACAGTGACACCTCCTGCTACCGCAGCGGCATCTCTGAACACGGAGCGCCGCGGCACAGGAGTCACTACCACGGTGGGTGGATGCGCCGGGGCATGCTGGTTGTTACGAGAGTACCGCGATCGAGAACCTCCACTGCAAATTATATAATATACAACCGTTGAGGAGCTAAATTTAATAATATTATTAAATTAATTATATTAATTTAATAACCGACAAGCACTGGCACACAAGTACCGTTTTCTTTTTTATTTGAATGTTCATAGTTCATAAGCAATGCCAGCCCCATAGATTATACACTTATATACTGACAGCCAGCCCGATGCTCATAATATTTACATTTACGCATTGACAGTCTGCGTTGCGCAGGAGTCTGAGAGGCCGCGGGTTCTATTCCCGCACCAAGACAAATGTTTGTGTTATCCACAAATATTGATTTCGGGTCTGGGTATTGTGGGACCGCATATTTCCTGATACCACGATACAGGTTTAACCTAGTTTGGGATCAAGACTATGTGTTTGACTTGTTGGTTTATGTAGGCCGATCTCTCCATTACATGTGGACGCTTCTCCTCGGTACGGCGCCTGGAGCGACCACTCCATGGCCATATCGTAAGGCCAGCGCTGTACGTAAGTGGTAAACTATTTACTAGTATAAATATACATTGAATAGATTTCAAAATGGGAAGTCCAAAAAGACCACTACAAGAAGAGACCCATATAAATAGAAAGTAAATTAAAAATGTAAAAAAAAGTGTATAGTTTACAGCTCATTGACTCATGATCAACTCTTAAATTCTAATACAAAGAAGACACCTTCGTAGGGAGCTGCTACTACCACACCAACTATAAATTTTTGTATTCAGTATTTTGTTCTAAATTAGGATAGTTTTGAGCTTTGAGCCTTTAACACATTTGTACACTTGATATGTTAAAATGCATAATATACACATACATATAATAATACATGCCCCGTATTACTTAAATACTGTTATAACAATCTTCAAATAAAACAACAAGTGAGTTTTATGGTATGTATATTTTGTCACTAAAATTACGTAACAATGGATAATTTGGAACTATAGTCTAGCTATAACTTCCACCACAACTTAATATATGAATAGCACTAAAATTTTCTAAAAATGTAAAATTAAATATAAAGTTGGAAATATTTCCTCGTCACTAATAATTACTAGGAAGGTGCTCCATTCTGAGGTCCAGATAGAATAATTTGATGTTACCATAAGCTTTTAACGATGATATTGTGTGTATACATTTTTTGCCTATCAATGAGAATGATCTATGGAGGTTGTATATCATATTTTTTTTATATGGCACCTTCCATGAAACTAAAAGATTTAGATGTGATTGTTAACTTTGCATTGACGAAGAGCCTCATTGAAGCCCTCACAGAGGGACAGGTCGTGCTGTTGTTGTGCACACTCTATGAATTGTTTGATCTCCCAGGCGCAAGGGCCTTGGGGTTGTTGTCCCTGGTACTGGTTGTAGGTCTGTGCCGGGGGTGGCGCTTGTTGCTGCTGTGCAGGCTCACTGCTACTGCCACCGCTGAACAGTCCTGTTAAAGCGCTACCAGCCATGTGACCCTAAAATAATAAAAACATATTAATAAAAATTAAACATATATCTTATTACGTATTGATCTCCTACTAGATTTTATATATGGCGCCAATAATAGAAATAGTGGTATAAGGTGGTAGGTCCCTCGTATGCCAAAGGACGTCTGGGTTGGTACCACCGCTTTGTCTTTTTCTGCTGGCATGCATCAGTGTGTAAGCAATATTGTGTTTCAGTTTGAAGGACATTGAAGATAGTGAAATTACTGGACATTATGTGACTTAACATGTTATGTCTCAGGGTGACAAGCACAGTTCAGTGACAAGCACAGTTCAGTGCCATGCACTGCTTTATAATTTAAAGTTCTGTGTGGTGTTTTTTGGGCAGTTGTGGAGGTTACCATCAGAAAAGCGACTAGTTTGTCTTGTAATTCAATAAATAATAATAATAAGCAAAGTGAATCACTGCCACCCACTACAATAATAATGCAGGCTATCCCATAAAGTTGTGTCAAGTCTCTGGACTCTGACTCGATAGAGTGATCTATCTCTATTGGCCCATGACCAATAGGCAATACAGTTTGACAAACACTTGCCTGGACCAGTATATTGTATGTTATACTTTACATGCATTATGTAAAATTAAATGTTTATTTTTAACTATTCAATTTGCAATATCCTCTTCGACCTGTCTTATATCACTCACAGTGGTGCCAACACAATATGCCTTTTCAGATATGTTACAGAAAGGTTTGGCTTATAGATTTAACAAGTGGCCCTTTCCTGACTGAAACCTTACTGGGGAGAAAGCACACTTAGAAGTTAAGTATGCAAAATATACTATTGTTTTGTGGGCCATAATGTACACCCAATAACCAAAAACAAATAACCTAGACATATCAACCATTTTTAAATAATGACAGATAATCAAATATGGTATCAGAAACTATACTTAGGACACAAGCTCAATTATGTTATTCTTGAATAAGGATATTAAGTCTATATAAACAAAGTGTATCATTATGATTGTTCATTTTCCTTTTTTATTCTTACTATAAAGTTAGTTTAAATCCTGAAACTATAATCTGATTTTTGGACTATTATCTGGATACTTGATTTTAGATGTTAACCTAAGGAGTAGAAACATGTTAATTATATTCCACATCCCATTCAATAAGTGTTTCTAATCCATGCATTTTAATATAAAGCAAGAGTCCAGTGATCATAATGTATTGCATGTATGGACTACAGGGCCTATTTGTCTCTCACTTTATTACATCACACACACAATTATAACCTAACACTCCAGAAATTTCTAGAATACAAATCAAAAAAAGTATGGTGCAAAACTTAATTGATGAAAACAAAACGCTACGTCAAGATAACGTCATATTATCATGTGATCGCATTCACTGTATTGGCACAAAGTCAAATCTTACAATAGCTGAAAGAAGAATCATTGTTTGCAATAATGTGAAAAATTGTGAAATTTACGTATCGATTGACTACATACAAAACCTTAACAAAGCAAAGGTCAAATCAGTTTACGCACTCTCGTTGCGTAATAATATACGCACCACGGCAGAGCCTACAGCAACTCCACCTGCTGTAGCGGCCATTTGACCAAACATGGATGGTTGCTGAGGCTGGGCTGTCATCGGAGCTGGAGCCGATGGAGGAGCATGTGCAGGCACATTGCTTGTTGGAGGAGCAGCCCTGAAACGTTACATTTACAGGTTATCTCTACCCATTGAATACTTACCCGATAATTAAAATGGAAAAATTATACAGTAATTAACTTACCTTCGCTGAGGTGCCGGCGGAGGACTTGCTGATCGTCCTCGTCGGGGCATGATTACTTCAACAGTTGTTTATCCACAGAAACTCGTTAAACTTACAGAGCGCAGAACGAGACTGACAGTTTTCTGACACTCGTTTGGATTTCAATTGTCATATAGTCATTGTCAGTTTGTCATTTTGAGATTTCTAGAAATTTTAAATTTAGAATTGTGTTCACTATCTCTTTCCAATACAATAAGTACTATACAAAAAAAAGGACAAGGGAACTCATTATGTGAGCCAACATTTACATAAAAATCGCATTACCCGCATGGACGTAGTATCGTTTAGATACTACGTCGATAACTATTAACTATCCGGCATGCGGTACCCGGTACTCAGTATGTACCTAGTATTTGAAGAGTAGTACATACCACCCTGCCCAGTTAAATTAATCAATTTATTTTATGCTATTAGCAACAAAACTACACTTAGATGTTTTTTGGGAAATGAAAAATTACATATTGCTATTTTTCTGGTAAATTCCAGTTTCAACTCTTATTTACCAGAGTATACTGGTGGTTGTAAGATATTTATATCCATCCAGATAGCGACCACCGTACACATGGTGTTAAAATCTGCCATAGTGATCCTAACAAGTTGTATGGATCGCGTTCCACGATCAGCCAGTGTGTATCCGGTTCTCCCGAGGGACTTGGGACATGACCTAATGGTGGGTTGAGGCGGGTATTGGGGTACATGCACAGGCAGGCACTGGCCTGCATCGGTTACCCGCCTGTCTGGTCGCAGGACTCTCAATTTGCTTATTCCTTCTTCGGAGTGTGAGGAAGCATTTATTCAAGCCGACATGATTCTGGTGATAAACTCTTTATTTGTCGGTGGTCGCCGTGGTTTTGGACTGCACAGCGCTTAACATAAGATGTAGTGCGATCGGTATTTGCCGTGCTCGGATAAAAAAGTATCCCAATTTATTTTTATTGTTGGGACAATAAACGGTTACATGTTAGAAATATGCAAATTTATCTTAGCTTTTATTTATTAGTTATTCAAACTCAAGCCATTTATAATCGTATAAATATGTTAGTTACCTTCCACTTCTGCTGCGGCTGGATGGCATACTGATGTTATTTTATTTTTTTCTGTTACCAAAATTTATTACTTAAATTCCACCATTACATAATTTTGTTGTTATTAAAAAAAAAACATAATACTAATCATAGAAATACTGACAAAAATAATTAACATGACATGACGTCTGTAAATAGACATTAATATAGAATAGACGTATAATAAACGTCAGTGGTACCTACCGACGATTATACTAAAATTATGTAAAAAGTATTGTTGAGTACATTAAAAATTATGGGTTATTAATAAACTTAGACTGACCTCTTTATATAGATGTCAATGATCAAACTACAGTACCTTCACGGTTATTTTGCCCTCACCTTTACCATCACCTTTATCTGCACTAATATTATAAAAAGGAAAGATTTGTATTTTTTTATGTATCGAATAAACTTAAAAACTACTGGACCGATTTGATAAATTCATTCACCATTTAAATCCTGATGAACATAGGCTACTTTTTATCTCGGAAAAAGCAGATCGGACGGGCGGAGCCGTGAGGAAAAGCTAGTATACTTAGAAATAAAGATTAATTCTACATGAAACCGAGATAAAATAACTGAACGCACTGTAGTTAGCCGGGGACCTTTACGGACAAACATCTATGACCAAAAATATATTAATTTCTCTCTTTGCATTTTGGTATTACGATACAGAGGACAGAAAATTTAACGTGAGGCAGACTGAGAATGTTAAAAAATACAGACTTATCTATATTTTTTTGCGATACATAGATATATATAGATATTTTATGACAATATATTTTATTTTCATGTATCGATGTTGTTATAATTTTATCCCGTAAAGATATCATATCTTAATCGATATTTTTAAAATAGAAGGCCATGAAATGTGGACCAAAAAAGGTCATCCAATGTCAAGCCGGTATATCGACATACCAATATATTATCCCGATATATCAAAAATGATATTGATACTTTTTAAAATTATCGATACGGTATAAATCGATACTTTTTACACTTTTGACATGCCTAAACTACTCATAGTATCAAGCTGCAAATAGCTTAATAAGTGACAAACGACATGATGAAGCAAGCATAGTAGTGTTTTTCCTTTATTTTCGGAAACGTGACGCGTATTGATTCAAATCCAAAATCACTATAAAAATAACGCGGCGCGGCGCGGCGCGGCGGCGCGGCGCTGCGACGCGATCTTACGCAGTGTTGCCAGATGTTTTATGACGATCGATTTTTTATTGGTTGGTTTAGTTGGTGCCAAATAAACTATTTTGTATTTTAGTTTTTTTATTTATTAATATTACTTATAATTTTACTACACATATTGCAGTGTGGTAGACAGCAATTTAGTAGCAAATGTTCACGTTTTTAAATTATTTAAAGCGTGCTAAAACTCATCCGATGTTTTAGGTTATGGCAAGATTTTGTGTCATAAGACTGGGCAAATTTCTACACACACACTTTTTCTTGGCTTGAATCGTCCGCACCACCATTGTTTTGTTCACACGACACGGAACTTTGAATTCAAAGCACTGCATGGCACTGGACTGCGCTCGTAACCACAACACATAAGCTGTTAACGTCCGAATACCGAATTGCTACTCAGCTGTCTGACGAATAACGGCTACTTATTTTCATACAAGTTTGATAGCCAAAAGGAAATCAACATGTTTATAACGATCTTTTAGGCTTGAATAGCATTTCAGCATATTATGTCACCTAATGTCCAGTAAATTCATCGGCCTTAATGTTCAAACTGAAACACAACAGCGTTTACATACTAAAGAGGTATATATATCCTTAGCGGTTTTAACGTTCGCTAAAAAGACGTACGATTTCGGTGAAGCGATCGCTTATTGGAAAATGAGCAAAAAATCGAATGAATACGATTTGAATCATACCTATGACAACGCTGACCCGACGTTCTCCCAAAATGTCAGATACCGGCAGGCGACACGTCACGTCTCATCGTTTTCATTATTGTGCTGTGTACACAATAGCATGGACGTAATCTTTAAAATACAGACCAACGAATGACATAATAATCATTCGTTTTGACTGCGCTTCAGACTTCAAATTATATTATGACCCTGAAATGAATAAAAAACTTCAAGCTATATTTACATGAAAGAGAGGGATTAGTCATAACTAAAATCATAAGGTTTATTGCATTGTTGGTCTTCGGTGTGCATCTAAGGGGTGGGCCACGAAAAAGTTGCATTTTAAAATTGCTATAAAAAAAAGACGGGTGGATATTTTTTTATTTTTTTATTTTATTGAATAGCCCCAACGTTGCGGTTTAATAGTGGAAGACCACTTCATTCATATGGCTGCCTTTGCTGGCTCTGCAGTACCCATTCTGTTGACCCAATTTTTCATGACTATTTCAATGGTGTGGCCTTCAATGGCTGCAATGGCAACTTCAATCTCGTGCTTTTTGAGATTGATTGGTCGTCAATCGTCTCTGGATGATTGGCGTAGCACTTATCCTTGACGGCTCCCTACAAAAATTAACCCAACGGGGTCAAATCGCAGCTGCAAGGCGGCCAGTTGATATTGCCGTTTCGGCTAATTATGCGATTTCCGAACGTACCGCGCAAAAGTTCGACTGTAACGTTGGCTGTGTGGCACGTGGCGCCGTCCTGCTGGAACCAAATGCCGCCGATGTCTTGTTCTTCCATTCGGGAAAAGAAAAAAATATTCCAACATGCCGCGATAGCGCTCACCATTGACTGTTACGGCGGCTCCTGCTTCGTTTCCCAATTTTCTTCGAGCGTAAACTTAACCATTTCGTAAACCGCAAACCTTCTACTAAAAATTTGACACATTGGCAAAGTCATTCGAGCTGTCAAAGCCGAAATAATCGATAGTTAAAAAGCAACCGATAGATGGCCCATCCTATACATGTAATTCGGTCGAATACGATCGGATAATTAACAATCAGGTCTTTTGATTTGTTAAAATGGGTTATAGAAGGGCTTTTCACTCTTGACACAGAATACTGCTTTCATCTATTCAATGATATAAAAACGTGTTCGTATGTAAAATTAGATGGTTTTTCCTTTTTATACTGCGAATCATTCTAGTTTCTAACTAAATTCAAGGTAAAACAGGGTATCACGGCTCATTTACATTCAGCACTATGCGTGTTTATTTCGAAAATGATAGGTGTAAATTACCTTTCATTTTTGTTCCCTCTAGAATATATGAGTACAAATAAAACATGTGATTCTTTGTGTGATTCACTTTGGATAATATTTAAACATCACTGAATAAAAAATACCTACGTTCAAAGTTATACCGTGTACATACCGCTTAAATTAAATGAATGAGAATGAATGGCGAGCGAATGCTAATGATACGTCACTATGACAGCTCCGGTTCAGCGTTTTGCCGCGCGCGGCTGTCCGTGAGGCGACATAGCAAAGCGCTTCATTCAATCCAATTCAATCAGAAGATCAGTCAGTTATCTGTGGTTAGTTATTGTGGTGGTGTGACCGCGTGATCGCAATTGTCGTGATTCTAATTTCGGTGACAATTTGAGATTTCGAGAAGAATTTTGAGTGAAAATGGGCGACGTTGAAGCCGGTCAAAACTCCAATACATTCATATTGGCGGGGATTACAATTTTATCATGTGTAATAATACACTTCTTGTATAAGACCATCTTTGGAAGCAAGAAACAAGAAGCGCTAACACATGAGGAGACTGATTTAGGTAATTTTTGTTTATTTTGCGTTTAAGGAAAAAATTACGTAGTTTCTAAAGGTTAGAGAAACGAATAATGCGTGTAATATCATAGATGAGTAGGTTCAAAACGCAACGAAGTCAACGTACCCACGTGTGGGTTCTCGTTGAAATCTCTTGCGGTTTTGTGAACGGATGCTATAACTGTATCCGAAGAGGCTAAGAATGCAGCTGACACACTTTGCATATTATCATGTTATAATGTTAATATTTATTCAGATGCTTGAATCCTAGACTATTGAAATTCCAATCTACAGAATTACTTAACTTTTTAAAATAGATACCTACTTAATTACCAATTTTTGAAATATACATAACTAATAAAACTCGAATTATTTCAACAAAAAGTCCCATGAGAAAATTAATCTGGGGTTTTAGTTTAAGTACATAAAAAAAAAAATCTTTGATTTAGCTACCTGTAAGTACTTAATAATTTCTTACCATAATTTACATTGCTATGATATTTATATAAAATTACGGTACTAGAGTACCTATATTTTAAAAACCTGTTATATATTTTTGATATTATTTCAATATATTTTTGGGCTGTTTTACTATATATTTCAGTTGCAAATTCTTATTTACAATAATAGGTATGACATGTCTAGTATTGTCAATAAAGACCCCTTATATTTTCTCATTTCACACCAATTTCCAACAAAAGTTAACTTTACTAACAGCTACCTATTGTAAATTTATAGACAAAATTTAATATTATTAAATCAATTGCAGTAATTGCTTTAAAGTTATAAGACATTGGTACTATGTTTTTTTTATTATTTGCACAACTTTCTTTAATTGAAAGTGCACAGAATATGTTGGATATAGATATTAATAAACTTTAATGTATTATCAGAATAATCTTTATTCTCTTAAAACACTAAAATTATTCTTCCAGAGAATGTGATCATATTAACTGTAAATTAATTTACTTTACTAAGCACTTGTTTCTCAATTTCTAAGTAAACATTATTATTTTGTGGCTTAGTTATAACAATAGTGCAGTTAATTTTAGATTATAATAGGACTGGCCTATACTATGTATAAAAGTCCTTTAAATAAAGAGAAAAAAGTAAACTATGTCAAATTGAATTTAAGACAGCAAAACATTAAATAATAATCCTGTCAGGTTACATGAGCTATGAGGACCAATTTAAATTGATGGACTAATGCATTATCTAGCAGTATATGACTTATTCACACTTTGTGAAACAAGCCATAAGTTTTAGTTATAAAATATACCAGCCACTAGTAGATATTATCCTCTTATTTGTGAGCCTCACACCCCAGTATGTAATATTTATATGTACACAATAATACACAGATGGGATATGGATAATACACAGAACTATGTAATGAAAATAGTTTGAATATTTTGTTACTGTTGAGGTAAATTTAACTTATTTATTGTGGATATCTATTGTCAAACTTTGATATTTTCCTTAGTTGATAAATCATATACTGAGATTTATTATATTGGAGTTAAATATATTATAATATTAAATAAAGTACAGCAAATATGTACCTGCTTACCTAAAATGTAACTAATTTGTTCTACATAAATGCGGTTGTCCCTCATTCAGTACCAAAGTATCCAAAAAAATCTATTCAACAAGAAATAATTTATTTTAAAAGTACATAAAGATGGCTAAATTATTTTAAACAAAATATTTGTGGTATAGACTGTTGAGATGCAAGTCACAGGATCAAATCCAGCCCCAAGAGCATTAAGTTACATGTGTACTCATCACTCATTAGCACTTATTTTAACAGTCAAGGGAACTTTGTGAGGAAACTGTTCAATAATATGCTCTCAATAATAATTTAGGATGTGTATGTGAAGTCTGCCAACTCAAACTAGGCCAGCATGGTGTACTAAGGCCTTACCCCTCATTAGTACAAAATACCCATGCCCAGCAGCATGTATGTATAATACAGGGCTTGAATGTTTATTATAATATTTTTTTAAATTTGTTTTTATTTTATTATGTAATAATACACAACTATTAGTCACCAATGATAAGTGATTACACATTAAATTTATTGTTTTATTAAATGTCACCTTCAAGCCAATAACACCATGTAATAATCATGCCTTGATCCTTTTACATCTGAACAAACATTATTCAATGACATAAGGTGTTTTAAAATACATCCCAGCCATTATGTGGATATAATATTTATGTTATGATTCAGTGAAAAATACAGTTTACTTTTAAAACATATAATTTTAATGATTTTTTTATTATTGGTTGTCATGACTATTCTCTTGTGGTAGAGCTACTCTAGACAGTTTTGGCTACAGAATGAATGGGCCAGCTCGATCCCATTGTTACCACTGTCTCGCTGAAAATCGACGTAACAGATTGCTGTTGCATTTCGTACAGTGAGTACATTATAAACATGTGCGTGCGCAGGCCTCTACGCCACTCAAATTAGCACTTCATCGATTTTATGATTTAGCAAAAATATGCACACAGTATCCGCCCTTACGTTACGCGCTTCAGTACATACTATAATATGTACCTTAATACATAGTCTAATGATAACTATATATTGGATCAATATAATCGCGGTTTTGACTTGCCCGATCCCGTCAGTCTTCCCGTGTTTCGATAACCGAACACATTGCGCGTGATTTGTTTTAATTAATCGTAGATACTGTATGTTCAGTTCAGTTTTCGATATAATGGCGTCATGTGAGAGGTACACAATTCCGCCAATATCACGTAGTCAGAATTTAAACAATGGAGGTTGACCGGTGCAAAACTCGCGATCAGTTCTGCCGAAGATGATCAGTGAAATGTTATATCCAAGCAGAATATATAAAAATAAGGGACCTCATATTTATACTAACCCACTACAGAAGTTTAAAACATGCAACAAGAATATTCTAATGAGGCACATTAAACTAACTTAAGTCAAAGTTTAATTTTGTTAGTTTCAATAAATTTACATACCCATTTAATAAACCCCACATCACTGTATGTTTTCCTTAGAGACTATGATTTGACATTGGTTAAATTTTACATATAATATGGTTATTTTTATATCGATCAAAATGAATTAATTAATCATAACACCTGCCAATAAATTTTTCTTTCTTTCTTTAATTACTAACAAAATATTTTTTATTATGTACAAGGCATTCCTTTAATCAAAATTAGTTGCCCCGTGAAATTTATTAATTTCAATAATTATTTAAACATGTGACGAAACGAAATTTTTAATTAACATCATTATTTATCTGCTTACTTATTAGAATTTTCCTTAACGTACAAAAGTTTACCATATATAGCTACGACGACTACAGTTATTAACTGTAGATTCGTTTTTTATTTATTAGTTTGATTAATGATCATACATAGTTTGGCATAACTTCCATAAGTATTTCATCTATAGGTAACTTTGTTCGCGATTTTATCAAAACAAATAATGAATCAATTTTATCGAAAGCGGTTTATGTCGCGATATTTTATAAGAGCTGAACTTTAGTTCAGCCGGTACTGACCAGCTGACTTTCTCTCGAGATGTAGCCAATGTGGTTATATAACCTGCCACACACTTTCGAGATTCAAAATTTACACCGTTTACTTTTACTAATACATGTTTGCTTTTGATATTTTTACTATAACATTACTGTGCATACTTCGAGGCGCAATGAGATGCTACGGGTTTGACTCTCGCACTGAGACAATTTTTGTGTGATCTACAAATATATGATTTAGGTCTGGGTTTGGGACTCAAGTCTCGTAGCTCCTGATACCCGCGACACAGGGTAACCTAGTGTAGGGTCATTACTTTTTGTCAATCATTTTTCGACCTGGTAATTAAGTTGATTTCATCATCATCAGCCACAAGACGTCCACTGCTGAACATAGGCCTCCCCCAAAGATTTTCAGACTGACCTCTTGGAAGCGGCCTGCTTCCAGCGACTTCCTGCGACCTTTATCAGGTCTGTCTGTCTGTCCACCTTGTAGACGAACGTCGAACGCTGCGCTTGCCAGTACGTGGTCTCCATTCCAGAACCTTTCCGCCCCACCGGTTATCGGTTCTGCGAGCTATGTGGCGTGCCCACTGCCATTAAAGTTATTATTACTATTATAGTCGATTTACTTTTTATTATACTATTTGTATTAACACTTTTATCACACGCATTGCTGTTTAGTTCATTCGACCTCCCGGGGACGACAACTGACGAAATTACGAAAATTACGCGGGAGGTCGTATTTCCCAGTTTGTATAAACGATTGTGTGTGAAGGTACTTATTAATACAAATATTATCATCATCGCAAAATAAAACAATAAGTATATAAAGTCGTACTATAAACAATGGAATAACATAATACACTTGATTAACGTAACTTCATATGATTTACATACATATTATGTTACTGGAGTCATGTTGATTTGTAGTAAAACTACTCTACTGTACCTCAATAAAATTGGTTTCAAACTGTAGATTCACCCAAGTTATAAGTCATTGAGGATATTACGGATCTGTTTCTTGTATGACATTATTGAATCATGATATATGTCTACTGAAGCATTTTTGTTAGTTAATTCATTGAACTGTCGACACATCCGAACAATGGGAGATTCTAAAATATTCGTTTCGAAAAACCTGCGAGGTGTCTGGAATAGGAATTTGTGCCCGGTATAGCGATAGGCTTGTCTTTAACACGTAGGGGGAAATAGTACGTCAAGCCATGGGTGCACCTCTGTCTACTCTTTTGGAAATAAAGCCATGAGCTTATGTAATGTGTAATTTTATTTTTCTTACTTAATAAATGTCTACTGATGGTCCAAAGGCGACCTCGAAAATTGTCCTCAACCCGTAGGTCGCGGCCCTACGCACGGCGACCTTTTTGGTCATATCGTTTTTATTTCTAAATTATTCTAAATACGTAATAGTTACATTATACAAAATTGAGATCATAGATTAAATAAATGCTGCATCCTAATAGGTAAATACAAAAGCTTTGTTATTTTTTTACCTAATTCATTTTTTTATTGGTTATAATATAAGAATTAGTTTAAATTATTAAAACATATCCTGGGAAAAATCATTTAACATACATCTGTAAGCTGAGAACCTGTTTTAATTGTCTAAAGTTGCCACAATACGAAATTTTAAACTTGGCATTAAGTGATTTTTACAGTAGATACATTTAAAAACTGTTCTTATGCATACATTAACACATACATAATTTAATTATCATGTGTATCATCAACTCGTTATTTTTTAGTAATAATTACAATACAAATATTCCCAATGGGCTTGCGACATGATTTGATGGTTGGTTGGGGAACCTTGTAGTCCTATGCCTGTATCAGTCACATTATGATTACCCTACATGGGATTTGACCAATGAGTCATGACCATGGTTTTGTAGCTGAAATACGCTGCCACTAGACCAATGAGGCGGTCTTTAATTTAAAATTAATTTTACAATTGAAACCCATGGGTCTCTTCCGTTTAGCTGTTAGCATCATCGGAATCCTTATGAGTAATTGTGACTCATTGTTCTATAGAGTGTTTCGAATAACGTATTAGTCAGAACTCACATCGGTTCGACCATTAAGATAGCAGGCCCCTATCAAAAGCTTCACACACAACAAAAAAACATTACACGTTGATTCTTATTTATTTTACTACGTAGATCAAATAATTTTAACGGTTGCTTCAATAGATATTCCGTTATGAAAATCTCTGTAGGATCGTCGGTGCGTCCGTTTGTGATCGTGTAACTTGTGACTTGACTGTTTAAAACATGTAACATCACGCTGCGACTCACGGGAGCAGAGCAGTAACATGCAGCCGGGTGAAACCGCGACGGACAGCGAGCTACACAATATAATTTCAACTTTAAAACAATATAAATTTGTATTTACACATTTTCAGAGAGATGATAGAAAATATTTATTTTTATTCCACTTGACCTTATCCCAGTCGCAGTACATACGGTAGAAAGTTATGTTATAATTGCATTTTCTGTGTATACAAGATGTTTTGACCACAAAAATTTTGTATATGTTTGAGATCATAATGTAGTTGTATTGAGAAGCATTATTTATCCTCGTCTAGTATGTGATGCACACAACCTTGAATTGTTTTTCTCAGAGACACGTCCGTTCGTACGTCCGTTGGGTTGCTCCGCTTTTTTTATGTCGCCTCCCGTAGTGTGTCTGGTCTCGACCGAATGGGTCTTTAAAATACTAGACAGTAACTGCACTGACTCGACGATTTAATTCTGATTTATTGAAGTAAAGGCATTTATTGTAGTAAAACTAATTTAAACGGATTTTATCGCGGTTATCAATGAGTAAACAAATTTAAACTAGTTTCAGCTTACTCAAGACCACATCAACGTAGGGGAGGTACTTGTATATTAGTTAAAAGGGAAATGGATTGCAAACAGCTCAAAAACTTAGTCGAACCCATTTTGCATCACTTCGAATATTGTGCAATAGAAATAACTACTATAAGAACCTTAGTAATATGTATATATCGTACTCCAAATTCGAACATAAAATTATTTTTAGAAAACCTAAATATTTTATTGGGCAAATTAATTAAACGTAGGAATGTACGCATCGTAATGTGCGGGGATTGGAACTTAGATGCCATAAAGGCGGACAAACATTTTAAAGAACTAGACGCAATTCTAAAAAATTATGGTATGAATAATCATATAACAAAACCTACTAGAAAACTCACATGCATTGATCTTATTGCAAGTAATATACCTGATGTCAAAGCCAACTTACACTACTTAGCTCTGTCAGATCATGAAACTGCTCAATCCATATCTTTTGAAACAAAAGTAGATAGTAGCACTATTAAAAAATACTTTTGGTTTGAATACAGAAGAGACTTCAGCAAAGAAAATATTAAAAAATTTGTATCTTGTATTTCATCTCTAACTTTTTCAGAAATAATGGAAACTCAAGACACCGACATTGCATTTAACTACTTTCATGATTTATTAACCTTATTTTACAACTTGTGTTTTCCTATTCTAAGAATTAAAGTTATGAACAAACCTCTTAAAAATAAATGGATAACAAAAGGTATAAAGAAATGCTGTATCAATAAAAGACGCCTCTATCTGAAATACCGACTAAATTCTTCCCGTAAAAATTTGCATACTATCTATAAAAACTATACAAAAACTTTGAAAAAGTATATTTTAAATGCTCAAAAAATTAATAATACCCGTTTCATCTTTCAGTCTAAAAATAGATGCAAAGCCGCTTGGAAATTAATCAAAAGTCATAGTCTGGATGCAGAGAGCCTACCAGAAATATCTCAAATAAATGTTGACAATAATATATATTCACAACCAGACGCGATAGCAGAAATATTTAACAATTTTTTTATAGATATGACAAACAAAACGATTGACTCTAGTAATCTAGTTAATAATTATTCTTACATATCAACCCTAACAAATATCTCAAATTCTGTGTACCTGACTCCCACAAATGATATTGACATACTTAAAATTATTAATTCCCTAAAATCCACGAATTCAACAGGTTATGATGACATAAACACTAAAATTCTAAAACTTAGCTCGAAAATCTTATCATCACCTATCAGTCACATAATAAATCTATCATTATCTCAAGGACAGTTTCCGTCCAGATTAAAATTTTCAGTAGTAAAACCTGTTTATAAAAAGGGAAATAAGACTGACATGAATAATTATCGTCCTATAACGCTTATACCAGTGACATCCAAAATTTTTGAAAAAGTTATGCATCAAAAACTTTACTCATTTATAATAAAGCATTCTATATTAAAACGAGAACAATTCGGTTTTATGAAAAATAAATCAACAGCCCTAGCTTGCTTTGAACTTCTAAAACTAATTACCACTAGTCTTAACAATAAAATACCTATAACTTCAATATTTTTAGACATGTCAAAGGCTTTTGACTTTGTGAATCACAAGTTATTGCTTCACAAATTAGAGAAATACGGAATTAGAGGTAATGCGTTACAATGGCTTAAAAGTTACCTTAGTAATAGAAAGCAATGTGTTGAGATACAAAGACGCACTGCCAATGAGAAAATTGTATATCGATCACAATATCGGACTAATCATTGTGGAGTACCACAGGGGAGCATTCTTGGACCTCTTTTATTTCTTTTATATATTAACGATTTGCCTAATGTAACTTCTCATAACTGTATACTATATGCTGACGATACAACGCTTAGTGTAGAATTTAATCATAACAACCACACAGAATACGAAAGGGACATAAATGAAACACTAAATAAAATAATTAAATGGCTAACCCATAATAATTTAAGCATAAACATTAATAAAACTAAATTAATTCAGTTTCAAACTTACCATAGTAGACGCGCACAACTTCTTATCTCTCACACTACTAATATTGTAGAAGAGGTTGAAAGTACTAAATTCCTAGGAATAGTTATAGATAAATATTGTAGCTGGAAAGCACACATTGAGGAAGTTTGCAAAAAAGTAGATAGGTTCGTATTTGTCCTGTATAAAATACGGTGTGTAGCTAGTGTAAACGCAGCACTTTGTGCTTATCATGGTTATGTTTCGTCAATTCTAAGATACGGCTTAATAATATGGGGCAATTCCGTTGAAATATTAAGAGCATTTCGAGCACAAAAACAATGTATGCGCTCAATCAGTGGCGCTCAACCGCTGGACAGCTGTGTTGCATTATTCAAACGATACAAGATTCTGCCACTCCCTTCTTTATATATTTTTGAGATTTGTATCTTTGTGCATAAACATAAACTACTTTTTAATATGCATAATGATGTTGTACGTAGACCAAGTCGAAAAATTTATAAGCTATATGTACCAAAACAAAATAATAACTTATTCTCAAATAATGTATACTGCATGGCAATTCGAATTTATAATAAATTACCAGATGTCTTCAAAACCCTTAATTTTAATATCTTCAAATGCAAATTATTTAACTTCCTTCTTAAAAAATGCTATTACTCGACAAATGAATTTTTAACAGAGATTATTGACTCTGCATTTGACTTAGATTTGTATCTATCTAAATGACATGCATTAATTAGACATAGATGAAAAATATGTAATAATTATAAAAATCTTATTCTGTAATCATAATATAAATTATTAATATTTGTACGCTGGAAACGGCAGAATACTCTGGACTCTAAAACTAATTATGTAACATCATTGTACAGTATTCATACAAATAAACGCATTATTATTATTATTTTAAAATCTTTTGCGTTTTCTCAGCTTTTACGCTGGTTGGTTTAACTGCAAATACGGGACATAGCCAAGTAAATGCAGCTTAAAAAGAAGTTATGTTTGTGAGCCCTGAAATTACAATTATGAATTATGAACCAAATGGTTCATAATTCATAATTTCAACACCGTAATGGGGTCCGGGATGTGCTGGGATTTCCCAACACATCCCAAAACCCATCACGGTGTGTTGTGATGTTGGACCATATCACAATCGTTAATTTGCATGAATTTTCTAACAATCCTACAGGTGTTTAGGATGGCTGCCTTTTGAAGAGTTATGTAGGTAGATCTGTTCAAATTTAATAAGTCCAAACTTGTGTGCAGGTGCTTTGGGATAACACCTGTAGTCGAGAGGACGATGGGTACTATATAAACTTTTTCTTGTCTCCAGATTCTTGCGACTTCTTCTTTAAGTTCCGTGTACTTATTAATTTTCTCTGTTATTGTTTTTTGAATATTGTGAGTGTTGGGGACGGCAATATCAATAAGGTAGGTAACTTTGTTTGATTTATCTTGCAGTATTATATCTGGTCTATTATAATGAATAGTTCTGTCAGTCAGGATGGCTCGATCGTAGTACAGTTTAAATAGAGAATTTTCTAGAACGGTTTCAGGGATATATTTATAGTATGGTGTGATGGTGTTCGGTATGAGCGTGTATTTGAGTGCGAGTCTTTGATGGATAATGTTAGCTATTTGGTTGTGTCTATGGGTGTAATCGGTTTGTGTGAGGCTTACGCATGCTCCAGTGATATGCTGAATAGTCTCGGGTTGAATATGACATCTTCGGCATTTATCATTTGTAATAGTCGGATCTTTGATAATGTATTTTCTGTAGTTCTTGGTATTAATAATTTGGTCCTGAATAGCTATTATGAAACCTTCCGTTTCCGGGAAAAGATTGCCTATTTTGAGCCACTTGTTTGATGCTATTGTATCTACGTGAGTCTGTTCTAGATCATGGGGATGTCGGCCGTGTAACACTTTCCTCTTCCAATTGTCTATTTTTTGTTTTTGTGTGTCATTATTAAAAGGGTTTTCTACATTTGTTTGTTCATGTAAGTTAAGGGGGGTAAAGTTCTGATCGCTATGAGTTATGGCTTTGTGTATAGTGCTAGTAAGAGATTTTGAATAAAAGAATGTTTTTAGGTTATACAGCTGTTTCAGCCAAAGATGATGGATATCTATTAGGCCCCTACCTCCTTCTTGTCTTTTAATTGTTAATCTTTCTATTGCTGATTTTGGGTGAAGGTGATTGTGTTTTGTAAGTGTTGTTCTTGTGATTCTTTCTAATTTTTCGATATCTGTTTTGGTCCACTTTATTATTCCGAATGAATATGTTAATATTGGGATCGCGTATGTGTTGAGAGCTTTAATAAGGTGTTTTCCAGAAAGTTGTGTTTTGCATATGGTGTTAACTCTTCTTTGATATTCAGCCAATAAAGTGTGTTTAATGCTTGTGTGATCTAATCCTTTCAACTGTTTATAACCTAAGTATTTATACAGGTCAGAAGGTTCCATCGCAGTAATGGTATCAGAATTACTAGTAACATAGTCACCCGGTTGTATTTTGCCTTTTATTATATGCAGAGTTTTACATTTATCTAGACCAAATTGCATGTTTATATCTTTGCTAAAGTCGGAAGTGGTTTCTATCAGCTTCTTCATATTCTTTTCTGTATTTGCGTATAACTTTATGTCATCCATGTATATTAGATGTGAAATGATTGTGTCTTCGGTGGTGTGTTTTAAGTGATACCCAGCTCTACAGCTTTGCAGTTGGTGTGACAATGGATTCAGAGCTAGACAGAACCACAAAGGACTCAAAGAATCACCTTGAAAGATACCTTTTTTGATATTTATTTGTCTCGTTACTATACCGTTCTTTTGGTTATTTAAGTGTAGAGTAGTTTTCCATTGTGTCATTATCTTTTGTAGTAATTCAATTATATTGCTATTTATCCTATATATTTTAAGTATATGTATCAACCAGGAATGTGGAATACTATCAAAAGCTTTCTTATAATCTATATAAGTACAATGAAGATTTTTATTTTTTGAGCTAGCGTGTTTATGGATAGTAGAATCTATCACAAGCTGTTCCTTGCATCCCATGTGGCCCCGTCTACACCCTTTCTGTTCTTCTGCTATGATGTTATTGTGTTCAATGTGTGTATTGATTTTATATGAGATAACAGCTGTAAGGATCTTATATATTGTAGGCAGGCATGTGATTGGTCGATATTGGGAAGGCTGAGATGATATTTTATTTTTTGGGAGCATGTAAGTTATTCCATGAGAAATGAAGTTTGGTATATTCTGTTTGCCTAAAATTATTTCTGTAAAATTGTCTGCTATTGGTTTGTGTAATGAAGTCAGCTTTTTAAACCAGAAGTTGTGGATTTTGTCAATGCCAGGTGATTTCCAGTTGTGTAGTCTATTTGTGATGAGTTTTATGTCAGATTCTGTTATTTCGGTAAATTCCATTTCCTCTATGGTATTCCATCTTTCTTCTTCTTCTTTTATCCAGTCTGCCCTATCATTATGTTGTATCTCTTCCTCCCATATGTTCGCCCAAAAAGACTCAAATTCTTCCTTTTTTGGTAAACTTTCGTCCTTGTTACTATTATTTATGTGTGGTTTGAGTAAGTTGCGATAGAAGGTTTTCTCATTAGTGGCAAAGAGAGCGTTATCGTTTTTACGTTGTTGCGCTTTCTTATAGCGTTTTAGTCTGTGTACTTTAAGTGATAGCTTTTGCTTCAATGTGTCTAAAAACTCTTCAGGTTTTTTATTGTGATTTTCATGTCTAGTGTGGGTTATTCCATTTGTAAATATTTCTTCAACTCTCTTGACTACTTTTTTCGATCTATTGTTATTGATATATTGGGTGAGTCTTCCGCAATCTGCTCTTAGTTTTTCTATGTCTTTCTCTAGTCTGTGTTGCCATGCTGGTTTATTATTATGTTTTGGACTTCTATGTGTTTTAGTGTATTCTGTTATTTTGTAGCCAAGTTCTTCTGCTACGCCTACTGCAGCACAATAAATAAGTGTGTGAATATCTATTAGTTTTGTGTCTTTGGATATAAATTGGTTAAGGATTTTTTGGTTAAATATTTGCACCAGTTCCGTAAGTTTAGGACTGTACCTCAATTTCGGTAATTTTGGCCGTGCTGCTGGATCCAGTCCGGAGTATAATGTTAGAATTGCTGCGAATTTATCTTGTATTTCCTGAACATATGTGCTAGTTGTAATATTGGGCTCCATCAGGGTTTCAATGTCATTTTCTAGTGTGAATGTAATTGTTTCAGTCTGTGTAGATGTATGTGATGTTTGTGTGAGTGAATTATATAATAGATTTTGTGTTCGCGATTCTGGGTATGTTAATGTTTGTGAATAATGTGTAATTGGTTGCGAGTGGTCTTGATCTTCGTTTATTGAGTTTATGATATCGACATCTTCGGTGTTAGCTATTTCCTGCTCTAATTGTGTCTTAACTTCTTCTTTTAGTTTGTCAAGGATATCTTGGGAAAGTAATTTATTTCGTTCTATTGTTCTTCTTTGGTCTGATATTCTCTGTTCTGTGACTTTTATATTTGGGTACTGTTGTGAGAAATGTTCATGCAACTGTTTTCTGTAGGTGGTCATGTCGGTCCCTAATTTCGTGATATAATAGTAAGTGCGCATGATAAATAGGTTTACATCTTTACTCCATGACATACGCACTCTAGGTTTACCAGCTTTGGTGGACGCAGGTAAAAAGGCATTCACCTCCCGTGCAACATCCAATGCTGGTGTGGGTGGGTCTCTAAGGTTGTTTGTGATTGGTGATGAAGGTATTGATGGCGATGAACGTGTTGATGGTGCATATGATATGGTACTTGGGCTATAGGGTTCTATTGGACTACTGTCTGTCAGTCTGTCTTGTTGATCGTTGTCGGCTGTAGTATTTTCGGGTGACCCGGTGGGAGTCCGCCTGTTCAACTCCTCACCGCTGACGGATCGTATGCTGAGACACCCAGCGTCAGCTCCAGGTGTGCCCCGGCGATCGCCCCCGGGAAGCGGCCCTCTCAGTTTCTTTTTAGAACGTGTCTCCATATTAAATGGGTTACCATTGCCACGTTAGCCACACTAGTGGTATAAGTTGTGTGTTGCCCGCCCCCCACGTGATCCGGTGTTCGATCAGGACGTGTGGTTGGATTTTAGAGGGCTTATTATTATTATTATTATTATTATTATTAGTAACATTTGCGTAAACGTAAGAAATCATTATGTAAATGCATTTTTAAAATTTAGGAATTACCAAATTGATAACGCTTGTTCGTATAAAACATATTATTGACAGCGTGATAATATTGTATTTGACCGTCTTATATTTTATGTGATACTTGGGTAGTGAAAAATCAACCTTAAGTTAAATGAGCAAATAATTACATAATGTAAATAATTAATACACCAAACAGTCACACACATAGCCCTGACCCAACTAGGTTAAACCTGTACCGTGGGTATCGGGAACCACGAGAGACTTGCGGTCCCACAAAACCCAGACCTGAAACACGTATTTGTGGATCACACAAACATTTCTCTCGGTGCGGGAATTGAACCTGCGGTCTCTCGCTTCACAGCGGGCTAGTCGCCCACTGCGCCACGGATGCTTTCATTGTTCAACTAAAAAGATAGCAACATCTAACGATACATGCTATACCAACTTTTTGTTTCGAATTCAATCTAGTCAACAAAAACTTGGGGCCTATTTCATAATGATCGAGTAAGATACACGTACAAGGCGCCTATTTTTGAAGGCACCTAGCAGATATTTTTCTTCTGTATTTAGTAATACTGTAAAGGCTTTTGCTATTGTGTGTTATTTTATAACAGACCGGCATAGAGCATGTGGGTCACCTAAGGGAAAGTCTTCACTACCCATGAACGCTCAGAGAAAAATCGTAGACGCGAAGCTGACCGAAAGGGATAATTAAGGCATTGGGTAAGGCCCCTCCCCTTCCCCTTCATTTGAGCCTCCGGATATCTCACTGTACGAAACGCAGCCGCAACCCGCTACTTTACGTCGCGTCGGTTCCCTGTGAGATAGTCTTAACAACCCGTTCGAGCCGGCCCATTCATGCGGTAGCCAGAACTGTTTACAGCGTGGCTACCACTCAAAAGTGTAGGTGAAGTGTAGGGATTTTCCAGTGTATTTGATTCTTGATAATGCTTGATTCACCTAATACGATATATTTTTTGTTTTGTTTTGGGTAATATTATCATATTCTGAGAATACTTATCCAAAATTAAAAACACTATAACAAGAAAGCTTATGGTTCATTGGTTTGGTTTTCCTCATAATTAAATAAAGAGGTTTAGTTCGTTTTCCCTATCTAACAACAATCTTAATATCTATAGAGATAAAAAGTACAAAGCGTGGTTACAGATTTATTATGTAAGAGTAGATAACGTTTTTAAACGTTGTTATAAAAAAATAACCGATACAGCACGTTGTGTTATCATACCGAAAACACAAGCGAAACGTCGAGAAATGAGAGAACAATATCGATTCCTTGCAATCGAATGTGATAAAGCACGTATTTTTACGGCAATCGATTAACGCTGAGATCTTTAGTACTGACTTTAACTTAAAGTCGATTTTGAACAGTCAAATTAAAATTATCTGTCATCTTAATGCTGTTGTTGCTATTTTGTTTCAAATGAAAAAAATTAAAATACTAATTATAAAATAAAATAATTTCAAAAATAAGTTACTTATGCATATTTTAAAATCATAACTCGTCAAGTTTGGTTTTATAATGTCATGACAATAGGTAAAAGTATTGAAAAGAAGTATGCTTCGAACACTTTTTAAAATAATAGATCGCCGTTGTGTGACTCAGACTAAGTCGAAGTTCGCTGTATAGGTCTAAGCCTAATTACCGAGAGATCGTCAAGAGTACACTCTGTACCGGCCGCATCATTATACAAAATGCGGTCAGCGTATGTTCTCGTCTAACTGTAAAAAACCGTTGGTGTTCATTATGTTGTACAAACACGTTAAACACATTAAATGAATATAAATACTCATAAATTACACGACATGCTATTTAATATTGGGCAATATATCGATTTGTTCGATAAGTGATTTGACATAATTAATGCAGTAGGATACAATAATAACATAATAAAGAAAGATAAAAAAATAAATTAAAATAAAACAAGTACAATTAGCCTTTTTTGATAAGGTAAATCTAAGTATTAGGTGGTGTTATTATATTAACATGATATTGATTAAGTAAGTAGGTTAATAATTAGGCAATTAAATTATTTACTGTGATGAGATGTACCAACAAAAAAATGCGCTAAATCTTCTTGCGCTGGTATAGACATGCAATGCATTGAAATTATTATGTTGTAATCATATAGTAACTGAGAGCTTTAAAAGAAGAAAAATAATCTGAATTTGGACATTAATGACATGGAAGCCGACTATAGACTTAAAGCCAGAAGTGACGCAAAATCGTTTAAAGAAACGGAAGAGTATGGCTAGAACCCTAAATAAGAATAAGGCTAGGGTATTGATTGATTTTCATTACATGAGATTAGACTAACCGTTCCGTGACAGAAATCTACAGTACTACGATTTAAATTATGCACTTCGGCGATCTTCGTTTTTTACGATTCAGTATGAATATACAAACCATGTCCGGCTTTCCGGGCCTTGTCATGCACTCAAGATCAAAATAAGTACTCAATCTAATGTTATCATCAACTATCGCGTTTCCAAAGATAAGCGATGTTTCCAGAGGGGCATAATTTTAATTGTATTTCTATGAATAATGTTTAAAAAGAAACCTCATTATATATTCAATGGCTTACAGGCGCTCCCAATGAAGAGACCGTCACAGAGGCGACATCAACCGAGGGGCGCTCAAGTGCGAAAACCAAGAAACGAGTACCGTGGAAAGGAAAGACTGAATACAGCCACCCATGGCTTCTAAAGAATCTCAAAGGTCACCCCGGAACGGTCCTGCTAGTAGACTTCTCTGCCAACGGCAAATTTATGGCCGCTACCTGTGATGGTAAGTTACTATATGTATTGTTATAACAAACGACTTTTATCACAATCGATAGACAATATTTCTGGTGATAGTGTGAGCGGGGACGTCGCGGACGTCTCGTACTTGATCTTGACTATCGACTTTGATAAAAGTATGTTGCTATTAATAAATAGTGGATCAAGTAGTAGAATATGTGTTAGACAACTGTACGTCATAATGGCCACATCTTCACACGAATATAAGTAATTATCATACGCTGTACATCACTTTGCGTCGTACATTTTTCATTTCCGTCCTTGTAAATACTTCTTATCGCGTTTGACATGTTTTGATACTTTATATTATTTAGAAAACGATTACGACTATGACTGTAGTGAATATGAGGCCATCGTGAATTATATCACGGAAGTATGCGTTTTTCCAAGATAAGAAAGATTTTTATATATACAGTGATTTTATATTACATACACCTATCAGTATTAAAGATACTTTCCTGATATACAGTTATAATATTATAATTAAATTGGTTTGGCATGTGTTATTAAGATAATGCTGATTAAAGTAGAAACAGTTATTTTGAATATTTAATAACATTTATATAAATAAATCAGTTCTCATCTTACTAATACATAAAATAAGTTTTATCTTTCCAACAAGTAATGAAACCGTTAAATTAAATTCTGGTTTTATTCTAGTCAATAATATTAGCATAATGCAAAGTACGTTTTGGTAACAAATATACCGTTATATTTCTTTAAGTGGTGTATTTTTTACTTGTTGGAACATTTGACTTTATACTGATGAACTTAGAGTTGACCGCAGCGCTGTCGAGTATCAATTTATAATATTAATTATCGTCAATGACCATTAGAAACTAACGAACCTCGACGAATGTATAATTTTAGTACTCAGCACTGCGTTCAACTTGTTTATCATCCGCTTATCGTGCAACTATCAGATAAACGTAAGCATAGTTTTGATTCCGCCTTGTAAATGATTTCTTTGCAGAACCGTTGTTAGTTTTTCTCATGGTTGCACGAGGAAGCGATCGGCTTTCCGCCAAAGGCCTTGAATTAGTTTTCGCTATACTACTGTTATGTGTAATTTGGAGGTCCCCCGGTCGAAGTCGCCCCAACTATCAACCTCATATTACTCAGAACTGTGTCTAGGTTTAAAAAACACAAGTTTTTTTTAGAGGCGACGTTACGTTACTAAATCGTATTGCCTATGATTGTTAGTTGCATGTAATAGACTGCACAAAAACTTCCGAAACTCTATAAGTAGGTTTTAAGTGAAAGGCGTAGTAATTGATTATTTACCTGGTTTCCGAATTTGTAGCGTGATGATTATTACGATCTAAAAATGATACTCGAGTGAGTGGCGCATGGTTATTCGGTCGAACCCGCATAGATATTGAATATTGCGTCTCAACCTTTATCAAATGCGTCTTTGTTTTCTTTATCATCAAATAATGGATCCGTCGAGAAATATCTTTGAAATTGATGTAGTTTTCCCGTTAACTTTGGTTCACATTTAGACGATGTTTGTTGGCACGTGATAAGTTATGTAAATTTATTTATTTATTAAATTCAGACAATACATAAACTTATGAACTGATACTGTGCCCCACAAAACTGCACAAACAGTTTGGCTGCAGGATCAGCAAAACAATACAAAATGTTAAACTACGAGTACATACAATGATATCAGTAATTCTTTTTTTCCATGTAAGTTATTAGATAATTATTTAAGGTAAGGTATCTATCCAGTATCATTTTTAATTAACTTTCAATTTGTTTATTTCCTTCCTATGGGACTTTAAAACGGAAAACCTTGCATATGATGACTCTGACACTTGCTGGTCATTGTGTTTTTAACTTGCTTGTAATACATTAGTGAAGGCAATACACAAGTTCTGAAAAAGAAAACAGTACATTTCCCCTTATTTGTTAGCCATATACACTACTTTCAGAACATGTTTTGTATCAAAATGAGTAACCATTTCCGTAGACACACTCTGAATACGTTAAACATGCAAATTATTGCTTTAATTCAGGTATTGGATGGAAGTCTTAAAACTTGTCGTTTTCATGATCAAGGCTGTATGTTAATATTAGTGTGGCAAAAAATTGTAAACAACGATTGTACATGTCAATCGAATATTGTGACGTATTTTAGGCATCGTCATAACATTTATTCGTATAGAAATGATGATAAGTAAATTCGATTTATCTTTCAAAATCGGGCTGCCCCAATAATTTCGGAACGGATGCACTCAGACGTAGGTAGTAGTTACTTACACCTTTCGCTGATTGCTATATATTATTTTTGCTAATCTTGTCAATTATTATCAAGGCAATCTGGTTTTTGTGTTGTGCATACACAGTTATTATATACGATAATCATAAAAGCGACGAGTAATCTCGAAATAAATCATGACCTAATCGCAATAGAGCAGAACAGTTATGCAAAACGCTCGCGTAATATAGTAAGTCACTTCGGTGTGACAGAATGAATGAGCAAAATCTATGAAAAATCAGTTTTTCGCTCTAGTTGGTACGCGAGTGTTAAGTGACGTAGCGATAAGCTTGTAACCGGAATGATCGTGTGATACCGGGGTCGCTCACCTCGCCGATTCGTCTGCGACCCTGTTCAGCCTTTGTTTACAATGTTTAGAAACTGGGTCGTAATGTAAAACACAAAAAGAGAATCCGATTAATATGCCGTAGCCCGCGTGTCGTGTCGCCATTGGCCTTTTGTTTAACAATAAAACACCTAATTTAACAGTTTTGTTTCTCTATTTGTTTTACGTTTTTAGTTTATGAGAACGTACTCGCAAAACAATTATTTTTGAAATAATAATTTTTACGCACCATCACACGTGTTCCAGTTAATTTCATAAGTTGAATGTTTATACGTGTTTATTGTATACAACATGGATAGGTTATACACCGGTTTTATAATTGAAGCGTATCATTGTTAGAGGCTTGTTTTTCTTCGTAGTTTTTGCGTCGTTTCTGTACACTGTGACCATTCTGATACGGCCCCGCATCAAATTAGATTCTCAGTTTTACTAGTCATGACTGATTTGATATTAAATATCACAAGACAAATTAAGCAGCAGCTTGGCTGCTCTGCTGCAGTCCATAAGAGATGGTGACCGCTTACCACCAGGCCGGCTGCATATTCAGTTATACACCAAGGATTTATTGCCCAGATAATGGTATTTTAGAATATACATACACTTAATATTTTCCTAATATATTTGTTTACAATGTGGCGCTTTATGATTAGATTAAATAACTGGTAATCTTAATAAAATGTACTTATTTTGAAGTAATCCTGTTAGTGTTTTGATTATTTACTCCAATCTTTAAACTAACTTTTTCTCGCGGCTTCGCATGCGTGAATGTGTCAGTCGGTTGGGCGGAATATTTAAAAAAGCAATACATTTGGACGGAGGCTAATCCGTAAGTTAATCACTTCTTAACAAGTAACTACTTAATTAGAGAAATGTACCTATGGATATGAACCTTGTACGTACATATTACCCCTTGGGCTTATTGATATTATGCATTTGTACTATTCTTGTACCCGATAAATGTGTTATAATATAAGGCAAATTGAAATAATTCTATGCAGAATAAAATCCGAATGTAGCGGTACAATTATATTATTTCCAAGACAGATTTCAAACTCTGAATCACGGTTCAATACAAAAATAATCATCAACATCGGTCCACATTTGGCGGTGTTATGGCGTAACATACATAAAATAATAAAGACGAATATATAAAGCCGGTTAATTAAATTAATAAAAATACAGGCTTAAAAAATTCTTATTACGTAAGTACGTGAAGTTTCTCCTTAATTTCCATCGTTAACCTTTGCAATGGTTTGTTCAGACGCTGAATCACTGACGAAATAAATCGCTTACCCATATAATCATTGCCATTATGAGTTCGCACAAACGTGTTACCGCGCTCTGGAAGGCTTTGACCAATAAAGGACACACTGAATCACAATAATATGTGACTAAGATAACTATATAATATGAATATCGTGTTAGTTTTTGTCTACACGCAATTGTTTTTAACCGATGTTAACATAAGAGGTAGGTTGTCAATTCGGCGCGTTTTGAAGCACTGCATGGCACTGAACTGCTCTGGTCACCCCGAGACATAAGATTTTAAATCTCATAATGCCCAGTAATTTCACTGTCTTCAATGCCCTTTAAACCGAAACACAACAGTGCTTACACACTGTTGCTTGGCGGCAGAAATAGACAAAGCGGTGGTACCAACCCAGGCGGCATTTCGCATACGAGGGACCTACCCCCTTCTAAATTTCTTCTGGCTTCTTACCACTGTCTCACCGATCTCCAACGTTAAAGTCTCAGCTTGCTGTCGCGTTGGTTCAGGGCACGTTCAGGGCTATTTTCTCTCAACTCCCGGCGAGTCCTTCAATCAAAATCTTATATCAAATAGATGTGAAAAAGTGATTAAAATTTAAAAGTTTCGATTCCTTTTCAGGACTCTTAACCAAACAGTCGTTGAGCAGACATATCGACCATAATATAAAACCTGTATTACTATAATTTTAATAGCTTTGCAAGTTCAATGCACCGACCAACACATTGAATTTTAAATGTCCAAAATTTTAAATGTGCAAAATTTCCATGTGTTTTTCGTAAACAAGCCAATGAATTTATTTTAGACAACGTTATAATATAAAAATAAACTATTGCTGTTTGTGCATTGATATTTTATTACTGTGATTCTCGGAATATAAAATATATTTTCAACGTTCGAAATAATATGTTTATTCAGGGTCCGTAACTCAAACCGAACCTTGTTGTTCGACGCAAATCTCCTTAGCTTACAAAGTAACTGGTGTTGCGATAGTTGATCCCGAACTGTGTCTAACTCAAAACGAAAAACCGAACCTTGTTGTTCGACGCAATCTCCTTAGCTTACGAAGTAACTGGTGTTTGCGGTAGTTGATCCCGAACTGTGTCTGTCTCATATCAGAGGTGTTTCCCGATCTTCCGGTATAAGCTATGTTGACAGATTTTTCATCGCGTTTAAAGTCGGCAATCTGAGGACTGCAAGCGCTGTACAAACAGGAAAATGAAAATACAATATAGCTATAGGCCGCCATACACGATGAGGCCAATCGTATCAGACGGACCTGCCTCAGTTCGGCCTGATCTATTGTATCATGTATGAGTCGATAATTTTTGTAAGATCTGAACTGCTTACTCTTGCCGTTAAATCTGGCTAGAACTTAAGGTCATATTCATATAATATGCCTTAACATGCTTGAGCACCGCGTATTGTTCCTCAATAGTTGGTTAGTGGAATATATGGCTATATATGTGCTCACACGTTACAGGAAAACTCCATGAGGAAGTTAGATCGCTGGAATAATAATTTCCCATGTATACTGTATTTTTGTCTGCGAAAAATTCCATTGCCCCAATTCATAGTATAAATTATGGTAATGCGAATTATAGGAATCATAAAAAGTCTAATGATTAGTGTTGTAAAACGTCAAGCTGTTATTAAATAAATATAATATCGTATTGAATGGCCATTGCCGTCCGAATGATACCGATATTGTTCCGGAACAAAGGTGTTTTAAGTGTAGTACCAATAAAACGTCGTTATGGTCGGTCAGAGCGGCGAGGACGGTCGCCCTAGGTCGCTCCATGGTCAAGCTTCACGCGTCATCGCACACTGTATACGATGCACCCGAGCCGTGGCCCGTGACTATAACTTCTTGATTACACTGATCCACAGTATCCCGGCCTTCACAATTTTTTACACGGTACTTAGATGCAAGAATATGGCATTATACATACTACGAAATGAAGCCACATCTTCGTAGTTTGTTCCAGCTTGCAATAAAAATATGGTTATTTGTTACGTTGATTCATTAAAGTTTTAGGTTGCAATCTGCACAATAAAGTTGACCATTGACATTTGACTTGTAATTAAAATTCAAAACTTCGGTGTTTGGGTTAACGCCAAGAGTATTTCGTGTGCATTGCGTAAAAAATATACAATGAAAACTTGATTTGAGTTGAAGAATAAAGAGTTTCATTTGAAACTATACCTGTATATGGTTTTACCGCCTGGTGATTTTTGACAAATATCAATTACTAGCTTTTGCTGGCTGCTCCGCCCGCGTGAACAGCCTTCCAGGATAACAATTTATGGGATAAAAAGTAGCGTATAGCCGTCTCTACGCTCCCATCTATCTTTGTACCAAAATTCATCTAAATCGGTTCAGCGATTTAGGCGTGAAAGTGTAACAGACAAACAAACTCGCTTTGGAATTTATAGTATTAGTTATTTTCTATGTGATTTGCGAATAACCGTACGCACACTTGTAGTATGAAAATATGGCACAAGAACATCACTGAGTTCAACTCTACACTTATTTACGCGAAAAGTACCATCGAGTGTATGAATCAAATTGAAAATAAAATATTATAATATACACTTTAACAACAACAATACACTTTAAATATTACCTTTTGCGAAATTAATTCAGGCCTGATGTTTTGTTTGCTGACTTTTGGTGCTCGGTAACACATCCTCGCGTAATGCGATTATCTAGTGTCTACAGGAAATAAATTTCTTGTAGTTGCATTGTTATAAAGGACAATAACTTGGACTGTGTTAAAGGTGACACAACTGAATATTTATGTTGAATTAAGTAGTTGCAAATTTTACCGAATAATCTTTTGGAATATTATAAAGGGTATTTATGTAGAATTATTTTGGAAATAATAATCCGGTTTTATTATAATAATTTATGAATTTTTTTTTCATGTGTTGGAACGTCTCGAAAATTGTTAAAATTAAGATTTTTAATTACTAACGCAGTTAATGCCGGCTTACGTAGTCATATTAAAATAGATGATTAACAATATAACAGAAGGTCAATACTGTCATTAGTTTAAACTTAAAACTATATAATATACAATTTACCAGTGATTTAACGTTAAAGATTTATATGCAAATTCTAATTTTTATACTGCACGTTTTCATGATAAATGTTGATTTACGAAAGGATGTATAAATAAACTGAAACACACGTTGTCTTATAAATAAGTAAACAAAACTCTTATTACTTATTGTCACTGCATCCCGTTATACTTTGCTTTAAATCCCCGCTAATATTAAACCGAAATGTTTGTTTTTCAAGTGGATTGCGGAGAATGTTCATTATCTTTGTTTTTTTTTTCTATTCATTCATTTTTATTTTGGATTCCACCTGGTCTATGTAAACATTTACGTGGTCTGGTCTGGTCACTGTGTTATGCTGTGGAATTTATGGTTTTCTGAAATATTTTTAGAAGCCGTGATATTGTACCAGTTGTAATTGCAGTATCCTAGTGTGTTGCGATATCTTTAATGTCTTTGAGTGTGTTTGCTAGGTACTTAGTTTTTTTTAATGAAAAAAAGGGGGACAAACGGGCAGGAGGCTTACCTGATCGAAAGTAATCATCGTCGCCCATGCGTTGCCGGCCTTTCAGGAAAGAATATGCTCTCTTCTTGAAGGTTCCCATTTAGGTTCCTAGTTATCTGTAGAAAAAGGATTCTATGTTGTATTATTGTTTTTTCTATTAAATGTCGATTTAGGTGGGTCTTATAAGCCTCTGAAGTTTTAAGTTTTAGTAAAAGATGCAGCATACATTCTACCGTTCACTTTGTTTGATGCAGTGGCCCTCAGAATACTACATTTTTTAAGTCATTACCACCTGTCATGTACTCGCAACATTTGCGCAACAAAATCAACATGCGAAGAACGATATTAAACATTAAAAGAGCAACAAAATATAATAAAGCAAACATATTTAGGCATGTCTCTTAGTGAGTTTGGTATGTTAAACGCAGCATGTAAATGATAAGAATTATCTGTGTGTCGCATCACGGTTCAGCCTTGGTTCATTTTATTGTACTTCCTAATGGTGACGAGTTGATGACGTGTACACCTTCTCGTGTAGACTATTAAGTGTTGGATATATTTTTTTACCACTTACCGCTTTGATCGGACTGCAAATGTAAAGCAGGTTAGTTTAGTACGCCGGCGATAATGGTCAATAACCTATGCCATTCTAGTAAACGTGGCAGTCATCTTAGTGCTTCAATTTGTGGTCGTAATGTACCAATGTCGCGACGTTCCTTGATAGCTGTTGCACAGGCATTTACTTGTCTTTAATACTTTGTGATTTCTGGAAATGTATCCGATGTACCTATTATACTCTTTGTAATATAAATTCACCAAAAACAATGTTTGTACTAAGATTAAAGTTGGCGCTTGGGCAATCTTCGCTTTTTTTAATTAATACGAATATGGAACCAATTTCCGTCCGTCTAAGCATGATGAGGCATTCAAGACAAAAATATCTACATCGTCCTGTTTCCGAAGCAAGTTCAATCGAGGTACTAAGTTTTCTATATAACTTGCAGATTATGTAAACAAATTTATCTAATATATTTTTAATAGATTTAAGAATAAGAATTAAGAATAAGTCTATAATATTTTTTTATGTATCTAAGATCAATCTGCTTCGTATTAGGATATCGATAAATACTAGTATCCTATTATATTAATAATAATATTATCATATTATACCTGTGGGCAAAATTCGACCGATTGAAATAAATGAAAAGAATATATTGCTCATACAGCCATAGATTTCATTAAAATGCTTCCAATCGATTGTTTAAAGAATTTTATATGGAAAATATTATGTTTATTTGCTTTTACATGCCTCAGTGACAACATAAACACATGATTTCATTTTGTGCACGAGACAGTACCTTACGAATAAGTTTCGTTTCCCTCTTCTTATAATTATTAATACTAAAAACGGATTTTTTTTTGGCGTATATCTATATAATATGTGAGATAGTTTTATTAGTCGTTAACATTCAAACCGATCACTCTTAATCGAAGCCGTTTCTGATGGCTGAAGAAAGTGTTTCCTACTTCCTACATACATTATGTAATAACGTTCTAAAGTAATACTGTAAATGTAAAATGAAACCCTAACTAGATACCTGTGTTTCTAACTCCCAGTGAAATGCAATTTAACTACATAGTTGATTTCTATCTCTGTAGAAATTGATAAAATGTTTGCATAGAAAATTAGCAAGCGATGACATTTTGTATGCAGTTGTTGTTACCTAATTAAAATCACTATTAATAGCTTCATTTGATACCGTTTAATGTGCAAGTGATTATGTAATAATAGCACGCGGTTAATGTTTCATACAAAAATACTGCTTTCTTTGCTCGTGCCGTGACCGTGTTATGCGTTTGTGTTATACACGTTTCGTAACATGCGTGGTACTTATTCCTAGTTTCGAAGCGGTACTCACGCACGCGATATGTGTTACTGGCAAAAGTAGAAATTCGTGTCTGCTATGTAGGCGATGCTTGACAGTTAAGTCATGCGCTCATTGTCAACATATGGGCAATTTTGCATGTGCAAATTATATTTGTTCTGTTCGATCCTTTCTGTGTGGCAACCGTGAAAACATCGGACTAGTGATGTATTATAAGTATTAATTATTGTTATAAATTGCGTGTTTGTCTCTGTGCTTTCCGCGATAGCAATATAACGAAGTAGATGCTTAAGCAGTTGGATTGCTTAAGGTTTAACAGACTAGATAACAATGATAATAAATTTTAAATAAACTTAAAAACAGACTTCAATTACTATTATACCTTGAGGAGGTTCCAATTATTCTCTTCTTACTCTCTTATATTTTTACCATTATATTATAGGACCACACTTTAGGTTAATAAAGATCGAAATCTGTCCACAGTCCATTTGGTGAAGATGTCGCGTAATACACATAAAAATAATTGATATAAATTGTGAAACCGTTCATTGTTTTATTTATTAAAGTTTTTTAAATACATTATGCGTTAGTGATGTAATCTATCTAAATAAAAATTAAATGTTGTTAATTGGTAACGACATAACATGATAATGGCTCAACCGATTTGGCTTTTATTAAATTGCTCGTTATAATCCAAATTAGGTTTTTATGGATAGAAAAAAATGGAAAAGTCCTAAAGATTGTTAAGTACTTACGTGAAAAACTCAATGTGCTTTTTCTATGGGACTTGTATGAAATTAGGACCATAAATTGTAATGCGTAATTCTCATTTATATTTTGTTCGTAATGATTCTAGAAAAGTTTCTAGGTAAAATAAATTCGAGATAGTAACAATTGAACGAAAAATAAACCTGAATATTTTTTTTGTCATTATATAACCAATTGGAAACTTTGGTACGGCTAGAACGATTGATGTCAAATTATTTATTTTGTGGAGACGTTGTAGCGTTGGTACACATGTATTTAATACCACGCTATGAGCCACGACGGTAAGCGCAATGCAAGCGGGTAAAATTACGAGGTCTATCCCTCGGGGTTCTACTCGCAAGTATATTATAGTAGTAATTAAAGATTTAGATCATCACTGGCAGAAATGGATGTATTTCTATGGTGTTTGCTCTAAAGCAAAGCATCCATGCTTTTGCATGGAGGATTGTTTATGGAGATATTTCGATAAATTCATGTGTAATCGGGATTTTTTATTCCTATTATACTTCTGCGAGATGGCTACTTTTGCGAAGCCGGATTATGTTACTTACGTAAAGATTGTATTTAAATATGAAAGCTTTTCGTCGTAATAAGATCTCATTTTAGGTAACTAATATACAGCCAGCATAATAAATTATCAAAAAATAAACTGGCTGCAACTACTTTAATTGAATAACCACTTTTTAGATTTTCTTTATAGCAGAAGGTGGCAAACGAGCAAATGGGTCACCTACAAGCTGCTACTTTACGTCGTACTCTTTTTTTTTTTTTTTATCCTGGCTCGGCAAAGTGACTACGCTACACCTGATGGTAAGTGTAGCGCAATCCAAGAATAGTGTCGACCAACGATAAACAATGTGTCCATCGTAGGTCGGCAAGATCATGCCGGCCTGCTAAAGGGCCAAGGGGGAGGGGAAGGAAAAGGGATGGGAAAAGGGTTAGGATCAGGGGGCAAGCCCCCTGGGGAGAACCGGATATACACTGGCTGACCCTGGAACGCGACCCACGCAAGGTGGGCCACTATGGCAGGTTTTAGCACCAGTGTACGGTGGTCGCTATCCGGTCGGATACAAGTATCCTCCCACCAGATAGAAGTATACTCTTGTACTTTAGAGTGTTAACAACTCGGTCTGGTCATATGGTTGACAAAACTGTCTATGGCGTTGCTCTACCACTTTAAAAATACTATTGTTTTCACGCTCAGTTAATTCTTTATGCTCTGTTACTAAGTACCCACAGAAATAATCATATTTAACGTCTCTGAGAAATAATAGAATTCTGAAAAATGCTTAATTAACAATAGTGTATTTGACTGTCTAATTTTATGTATTCATTTATATGCAACCGACAATAATACGAAAAATAAATTGTTTTGCGAAACCAGAATTAAAATTGGGTAAAAAATGAGGCCGCAGTTCATATTTTAATTCTTGGTATGAGCAAAGGTAAATGTATTGGGGAAATCTCACTATCTCCCTCTCACGCGTGCACGATAATGGCATGACTTGTCTTGTGACGTAACACATATTGTGCATCCTTTTTCTGTTATTTGATATCTACCTCTTCTAGCAGATTTAAATGCTTTCTAACTTATTTATTTTGGACTGGATTCATATGATTTTTTCGATAATAGATTTTGGGGAGCGTAATTTATTAATTGAAATAATGAAAATAATGGAATCAAATACCCTATTAAGGTTGAAGTTTATGAGTTCAGCAGTAACCCATGAATGAAACCATGTAAAGGCAAACATTCTAACAAGCATAAAATATGACGATCTTATTGTTAGTCATAGATTTACTAGGATATGTTTAAAGCAGTAGCTATACCGGAGAGGAATGACACGAGCTTACTCATCGTATGATGCAATTGATGAAAACTGGTCAAGCGTAACAACTATTTGATAAAATGTTCCGTAGCAAAGTTATAAAAAGTGATAAAAAGACGTGTAAGTCTTTTTATAACCTGGACGAACTCGTAATAGTCCCATTTTATACGTCAATATCTAATGTAGAATTTAAAAAATTCCCGCTCCTGGGCACAGACTCTGCCATTGAGAAGTGTTGTTAGGCCTTAGACCACCACTTTAGCATAATGAATGGGTTGATGAAGTTCACATACGTAACCATTCTTTTTTATGAGCTCTCATGTATGCAGGTTACCTTTCAGATGTTTTCCATCATCAACGGGAACCAAGTTTCGAAATTGCCTCGTCCGTGAATCAGCAGAGTGTATGTACCACGTGTTGGTGAGGTGACCCACTTGTACTCCTAATGGTTTATTCAGTGTATATAAAAAAATTGCTGTAGCCCACAGAATTATAAGCTAACCAGAAAGTCATATGAAATGGATGTCTCCAATTATGGATCTCTAAAATTGTAGCCTTGTATAATCAGAATTACGTTTTTTGCTTTCGTATACACGTATTAATTTTTTGCGCAAGTTCGTTTACATTAGTTATCAAGGTACCTCGGTTAGTTCATTGTCACCAGTCTTCTTAGTAACAGTATTTTTTTCTAATTAGTCGTATATTCTTTGGATGATGTTGCAGTTTTCCGTTCTCTCCGTCTCGTGGTTATAAAAAAATAATAGATCGTTAAACCGCGATGGTGAGCATGACCAAGTTGTGTGACACGCAGAGTGACGTCGCCGACCTTTGGAACCGTTCCGAACTGTCTTTGGTATCACTCATTGGTTGCATTTATCTTCAAATTGTTTTGCCGTTTTTTTATTTCTAATTCCTCGACTTTCTTTTAGCTTTGTGTGGGTTGTAGTTTGTATTTAGTGTTTATCGCGTTATTTAACTTGTGAATTTTGTGCGTAATGTACGTAGTGAAAGGATTTTTTTAATATAACGTTGACTTATTTTTAATAAAATATTCAATGTTTGGAGTGTAAGTGGTAATTGTCTTATAGTTTATATTTTACAATCAAATCATTTACAAGGAAAATTAACTATGCAAATTTTACATTCCCTAATAAATGGCGTCTATGCTCATCAGAAATGGACGATCGCCTTGACACTTGTCGTCGATTACCGTTTCTGTAATTACATCGAGCGTTATTACGATTCACAAGGTTTACAGGCGCCTGGCATGATTTTAAACCGCCTTTTGTTTTGGTGGTATAACATATCGAATTGTATGATTATAATGAAAAATTCACTTGAAACATAACTAAGCTAAACTTGTGTGACGGCATTAAATTGAATAATATTATATTGTGAACCTCAAATAGTTTCTTGTGCTGTTTGGTGATCCAGGCTTGTAGTGTACGCCTCCCTACTTAGACAATTTCGCTCTGTCTTTGGCATCATATGTAGTGAGGCCATTGATGATATGACACATCATATGGTACTATTTGTCATCACAAACCTGAAAGGTATAATAACACCCAAAAGTCACACACATAGCCCTGACCCCACAGTGAGATACGAGTCTTGTGTCGTGGGTATCAGGAACTACGAGAGACTTGTGGTCTCACAACAACCAGACCCGAAACAATTTTTTGTGGATCAGACAAATATTTGCTCGGTGTGGGAATCGAACCCACGGCCTCACGTTTCACAGTCGGCTACTCGCCCACTGCGCTATGGAGGCTGTCATAATACTCGTATATTCGGAGAAATAAGGAAATGTCTCTACATTTCCGCTATAACAATCTCTATTTCGTGTTTTCTTGTTAACCTTTTATACTATTTTATTCTGAAACGCGACACAGAAGCGACTTTAATACGAGTATGACAATTTAAGTCCTCACAGCGATCGCTATCTAGAGAGCAATTAATTATACTTATTCAGCTTTGTTGTTCGAATCAATAAGTTTTATTTCAGCGGCCATGTCACCTAACGTCTAATATAGAAGTAAACATAATGATTTCTTACGTTTACACGAATGTTACTCATTGAAATAAAACTAGTTTAAACGGATTTTATAGCGGTTTTTTATTTTAGAAGTAAACATCCATAAAACTAACGATATCACTGCATGATATCTTTGTCCCAGTCGCCCTTTTGGCACAGCCAAGGACAAACATATAGGTATATGTCGTCTTTACTTCTAAACACGTGGGCTTTAGAATTTGTGCGTAGTAAATTTATACTTGCCCTATACTCGCAGTATCAATGTTGATAAATTAGTGTGTTTGTTTATAATGATAAGATTGCGACGTTTTTTGAGTTTCCTTGACAACAGTGTAAATCTTTCATTAATTTGCAATTAATAGTGATTTTATTTATTTATTTAGATAATTATTCTAAGCGGAGTTAACAATTCTCGTCCTTAATTCTACATATGCAATTTAAACAGAAAGTAATTGCAAACTTTAGTTATATGCTAGCACCGTATGTGCCACAGTTTAAAAACAAATTAAATCATATTTTTATATTTTTGTTGAGACTGAATGTAATGTTAAAAAAATGAATATGCTTGGGAAGTTCGTTTTGAAGTAACCGCACAGATTTTTTTTTTATCCTGGCTCGGCAAAGTGACTACGCTACACCTGATGGTAAGTGTAGCGCATTCCAAGAATGTGCCGACCAACGATAAACAATGTGTCCATCGTAGGTCGGCAAGATCATGCCGGCCTTTCAAAGGGCCAAGGGGGAGGGAAAGGAAAAGGGATGGGAAAAGGGTTAGGATCAGGGGGCAAGCCCCCTGGGGAGAACCAGATATACACTGGCTGACCCTGGAACGCGACCCACACTAGGTGGGCCACTATGGCAGGTTTTAGCACCAGTGTACGGTGGTCGCTATCCGGTCGGATACAAGTATCCTCCCACCAGCCAAATAATAAAATATAAATGATTTGCACATTTTTAGGAATCAATTATGGCTAATATCCTTATCTCTTTTATTTATTATAGCAGATACCATAGGTCCAATTAATTTTATTTAGAAGTTTGTATAATTTATTTAGGCGCTGGTCCAAACTGCCAATACGGTTATCAAATAGGTCGATAAAGGTGTTTCGAAACAGCCTTAATAGTTTTAAAATGATTCGGCCAATTTAACTTGAATAAATTAAGTGTTTACCTGAAAATTACTGAGAAATATATATAACTAAAATCGCGTTACACCTGTTCCATCTAAAAAATAGGCAGAGATTCAATTAGATCTTGGTGCAATGTTTTGCCCGTTCAAATACAGTTGCAAAATATGTATAAGAATATCGCCATTGGGCAATGAGTTCAGAATACGTTTGCAAATTAAGTTTGTTAAACCGAAAAAAAACATCAAGTTATATGCTTTGTTTGCAGTTTCGAAAATATCAGTCCCAAAATTTTCACAACCATAATTTTACATCAGATACAAAATGCATTTTCTGTTATTCTTTGATGAGCTTTTAATATTTCTCTCGGTAATCAGTCCGCCGATCTTGACTAAGTTTATATGGACACTAGATGACCCGGTGAACTTCGTATCACCTACATAATATATTTGTGTAAAATGTGGTCAAAACTTAATACAAATGTTTTATTTACATTAAATGCAATTAAGTGAGGTACTGCGCCATTGCACGTGAGGTAGCCCGTCGCACATTTAATTGACTTCGACGACCTAAGTCAGGTCGTCTCCCACCTCCCTCCGGTTGGACAGTCCTGTCCCCGTCCCGTCCCCGTCCTGTCCCCGTCCTGTCCGCGTCCTGTCCGCGTCCCGTCCCCGTCCTTTCCCCGTCCCGTCCCGTCCCCGTCCCCGTCCCGTCCCCGTCCTGTCCCCGTCTTGTCCTGTCCCTGTCCTGTCCTGTCTCACTGTCCTGTCTCACTGTCCTGTCTCTCTGTCATGTCTCTCTGTCCTGTCTCTCTGTCCTGTCTCACTGTCCTGTCTCACTGTCCTGTCTCACTGTCCTGTCTCACTGTCCTGTCTCACTATCCTGTCTCACTGGCCTGTCTCACTGTCCTGTCTCACTGTCCTGTCTCAATGTCCTGTCTCACTGTCCTGTCTCACTGTCCTGTCTCACTGTCCGGTCTCACTGTCCTGTCTCACTGTCCTCTCACTGTCCTGTCTCACTGTCCTGTCTCACTGTCCTGTCTCACTGTCCTGTCTCACTGTCCTGTCTCACTGTCCTGTCTCACTTTCCTGTCTCACTGTCCTGTCTCACTGTCCTGTCTCACTGTCCTGTCTCACTGTCCTGTCTCACTGTCCTGTCTCACTGTCCTGTCTCACTGTCCTGTCTCACTGTCCTGTCTCTCTGTCATGTCTCTCTGTCCTATTTCACTGTCCTGTCTCACTGTCCTGTCTCACTGTCCTGTCTCACTGTCCTGTCTCACTGTCCTGTCTCACTGTCCTGTCTCACTGTCCTGTCTCACTGTCCTGTCTCACTGTCCTGTCTCACTGTCCTGTCTCACTGTCCTGTCTCTCTGTCATGTCTCTCTGTCCTGTTTCACTGTCCTGTCTCACTGTCCTGTCTCACTGTCCTGTCTCACTGTCCTGTCTCACTGTCCTGTCTCACTGTCCTGTCTCACTGTCCTGTCTCACTGTCCTGTCTCACTGTCCTGTCTCACTGTCCTGTCTCACTTTCCTGTCTCACTGTCCTGTCTCTCTGTCATGTCTCTCTGTCCTGTTTCACTGTCCTGTCTCACTGTCCTGTCTCACTTTCCTATCTCACTGTCCTGTCTCACTGTCCTGTCCCTGTCCTGTCCCTGTCCTGTCCCTGTCCTGTCCCTGTCCTGTCCCTGTCCTGTCCCTGTCCTGTCCCTGTCCAGTCTAGACGCTATACGACCCGTCATCACGGCAAGCTTCGCAACGACAACTCAACAACTACTAATAAATTAAAAATTAATAAAAAAAACATTGTCCAGCGGACAAAATTGTGAATCTAAACCATTCTCAGATCCCCTTGAACACACACAAAAAATTTCATCAAAATCGGTCCAGTCGTTTAAGAGAAGTTCAGGAACATACACACTCACAGAAGAATTATATATATAAAGATAGGTGGCTACTTTAGAGATAAACATAACGACTACAATACTAAAAATGGGTCCACATTTGCTGGAGATATCGCGTAGCATACACAAAAATACGTGTTAAATAATCCTTCTGTTTTGGAAGTTGGTGAAAAAATATATAAGGAACAAAACGATTATTGAATCTATTGTACACATACATATAGTATAAGTGTACAATTTTCCGGTACGAAAATAGATCCCGTACCTCACGCCCATCTAACTTCCGCAACACACACTCAGTACATACACACACTCAGTACATTGCTATACGGACGATGTAAAAGCAAATTGAAACTACACATTGTTATGCCAACGTACGTTATCTCATAAAACGCCTTTGCCTTCATCTTCATTGATTGTAGATTTCCTAGCAATGCGATAATTATTACACCAAAGTTACGCAATCACGTGATTTCACATATTATAGTTAAATACAATGTGGACACGTAGTTAGTACGTAGCGATGTTCAATCTTTTCAGCTGAATGTAAATGGTGAAATTAGATTTTTTGCGTTCACACCAATTCAGTTTACTTTCTGTCCAACTATCCGTAAACTAATTTTAGCACTATCTCTTCTTCATCTCTTCAAATTCTATCCGATTTATATGTATCTGTTTGGGATGTTCGTGGTCGTGTTTCGATTATAAAAATATTCCGCATTGTTTCAACGTTACATATTTTTGCATTTATTTTATTTTATTCATTAAGGTTTATTGAATACATACATAAACCTGAATTTATGACATGTTTAACAGTATGTTAAATTATAACCGTCAAATAACGCACTAACCAGCCAATTTAGGAAGTAGCTGTTTAATATGGTACGCTCCTGGGCATACATTGAATTTGTGATGATTTTGTATTTTGCCGTCTTATATTTAATTTGATAAGTCGTAACGTTTACTTGGATTTTGTTAAACAAGCGCATAAAGTATTCAACATATCAATTAAGCGCTTGATGTAGTGTAAGAACATCTTATATAAATAAACTTCTAGTTATAGGTAAGTCGGACTCAGATCGAGCGTTTAGCTTGCACTTTGTTTTGTGAACTTTCACCCATTCACAAGATTTTGGCACACAACTTTGTAATATCATATTATTATTTTAAATCTAGCCAACCCACCAACAGTGACAAACATTGGTGCCAATAACGAATATTGTAAAAGACAAACATTTGATCTAATGCACAAATGGAATCCACTCCCTTGGCGTCGTCGCGTCGTGCGTCGATCTGCGGAAATAAACTAAGAACACACCTTTGTGTAACATGACGACACTGAATCCAACCTTTTACAAGTTCATGACAGGTCTAATAAATTGCCTATGGCTTGTCAAAGTTCAACGTTATATTATTTTAATTAGCGTACTTAGCACACTCATAGGATTATTTTTATAATTTTAAATTTTATAGTTATGGTTGCGAATGTAGGCATGTTTTTAAAGAGGTGTTTTCTCTTCCATAAGACCAATTTCATAAAACATAATGTCTGAAGTGATACACACTCAATTCAGTGCCAAGCAGTGTAATTCAAGGTTCTACGTGGTGCTGCTACCGTTTATGGCGTACGCTTACCATCAGACGAGCGACCTACTCGTTTCATTCGGGCGAATAGGACATTTCTGTAACATGTTACAAAACACGTTGTGCCGACCCCATTCTGAGTAAGATAAGAGCAGTAGGATGTTGATATTTTAAACTTTAAAGGCCTTATTGTACTATGCTTTATTAAATGATGAAGGATAAGGTTTTCAGAAGTACTTGTATCAAAATAAGGGCGGTAGCCTACGTGTCATATGATGCGTATTGTCTCGACCAATATAGCCATGCTATTAATTATTTCGTCACAGTTGAAGGGGAATTTATTGTTTTATTGGTGTTTTAACCGATAATAAAAACGGCGTAGGTTCTCAATAGGACGCGACGCGTACGTATAACTTTTCAAAGTGTGTTGTTGTAGGATAAAATGTCCTTTTGATATCAGGTTATCTAGTGTATTTTGTATTGGCTATATAGACGGGAGAGGAGAGGTATTAGAGGTAGGCAGCGTCTTGGCCGTGCGCCTGGCATTGCCGATGTCCATGAGCGGCGGTAACCGCTTACCATTAGGCGGGTCGCTTGCTCATCTGCCTATCAAGGCAATAAAAAAAGGAGAAGGAAATGTAAATGGAAAGTAGTAGCTTCTTTTTGTGAAACTGTCATCATTAGGAAG
Source organism: Amorpha juglandis (assembly GCA_949126905.1). Lineage (NCBI taxonomy): Eukaryota > Metazoa > Arthropoda > Insecta > Lepidoptera > Sphingidae > Amorpha > Amorpha juglandis. The sequence goes on along the minus strand of OX421379.1, from coordinate 8,109,121 downwards.
GCGGTTTCGGAGCGCGATCGAAGAAGGGCTGATCCGCTCGGAGGCATCGACGTCGAGGAGACGTGCCTAAAATTCGCACCAGTTCCTCTGCGTAGAGATATGATATATTTACTGGGGGAATAAATCTACGCACCCATTTTCACGTACTATTACAGCATTGTATTGACGGGCAGTGAGTTTCTATTTGAGGTAAAAATTCCGCATGTTATAATGGTGGAATCAAGATGATTATCGCCATGTTAAAAAGGATATAGGTGCCTACAAAAATAACAACGATAGCATACTGTTCTTATTTTATTGTCCTTATAACGACTGATAAAGAATATAAAATCTATTTTTACAAATGTAGGTAATCGTCAGTCGAACAACGATTAAATTGATATCATCTATTGAAATGTAGTACGAATGAATAATGCGCCATACAAAGAATATCTTTATACATATAGATTAATGGATAGCCCGCTTTAATGACCTCATGACTAACGCGTATCACTTCAGTAATATGTAGGTACATATATAATAAATACCTAATTGTCGGGCAGTGGTACCTAATGACGATATTTTATATCACACTAGAGCTATCCATCATGCCCATCATCATGCCAGGGCACACAATCTAGGGCCTTCTGCGAATGCAGAGGCTTCTTCTTCATCCTGTATGCTTTGACCAGCGATCTGATCGCAAATACCAGGTCCATGGTGCTACTTCTGAGTGTCATATAGACACTCAGATATAGTACACTCTTGGCGGAACCTTAATTCGAAGATGCATTTGAAGAGCTTCATGGTGTGGCATAGCAGCTTATTCCCGCGGTAGTTTCCACAATTTACCCATGTATACGGGAGTAAGAAAACTCATCATTGTACTATTATAATAATTATAAACTATTATACCTATATGTAACAATTTGGATGTTTGTTGGGCAATCACGTCTTAACGGCTGAACGGTTTTAGATTTAATTACACACAGCGCACAGGTACACCATGACCTGGTTTAAGAAAAGGGCTATGGGCTATGGCTATTATCCCGGAAAAGTCTATTCACGCAAACGGAGCCGCGAACAAAAGCTAGTGAGTTATATGTATAGATTACATAATTGATAAATATCCCGATTGGTTTCATTCAACTCATATTATTTTAGTTTTGAACATCAGGAACTGCGTAGTTGGTGTGTAATATGAAATTCTTACATATAAATAATTCATACGACACGACGTCTACCAATTGTTAACCGGCAAAAAAAACGGAGGCGATTCTCAATTTGTCTGTATACAGTTTATTTTTGTTCACTCATAACTCGGCCAAATGTAGACTGATTTGGATATTCTTTTTGTATTCGATAGGTATATAATTTTGTATTCCGCAGTGGTGGTCTCATTTATTTTAAGGGGTTTAATCCTAATGGGGGGGGGGGGGAGACTAAAACTTCCAAATTTATTTACGGATTTTGATGCTTATTTCATTAAAGACTAAAATAATTAGTTTTTTTTTATAAGCTAAGCAAGTCTTTTGTCTGATGGTAATCACCATATCTGCCCGTAAACTTTGGTAACTCCACAGAACTTTCATTGTCTTCAACATCCTAGCAGAAACACAACAGTGCTTCACACTGCTTGTCGACAGAAGTAGATGAATCGGTGATACCTAACGAGACAGAATCTTTCTTAAGAGAGACTTACCAGCTAGATTTTTTTATCCTGGCACGGCAAAGTGACTACGCTACACCTGATGGTAACTGTAGCGCAATCCAGGAATAGTGTCGACCAACAACAAACAGTATGTTATCTATCGTTGGTAGATTACGAATGTTTCTTAAATTTAATTAAACAATAAAGCATAAAAGAAATGTAACAATATTATTATTGATTGTTATGAAATTAATAACATGTTTAATAACAAAATAATCTTGTCGTACTTATTGACAAAATAGAGTCGGTAGCGCTAGCCGAATGTCAAGGTTAAAACGTGTCATTGATTGGAACTTTTTGTTTACTTTGTAATCTTTCAACTTACACCAACGTCATCAGTATTTTTTTACCGTTATAATACATGTACATACTTTTCTAATAAGTATTGACTTCGTGATTTGCATTCATTGAACTTTTTCATTGAAAATTAGTTTTGCTGATTTTTGTATTTAAACAGTTTTAATGGTTTTTAAAGATTTTTATATAATAAATACATTAATATTGTATGTAAATAAAATGCAAATGACTATGCAAACGTAGACAAAATGATACAAATATTGAAAATTCAAATTTATTTAATGACTGATACATTGATTAATATGTAATGAACTTACAAAGATACTTAAGATTTGGATACAAAATTAACATACGCCTACGCGAGGGAAGCGCTATATATTATTATATCATCGAACAGTGACGACTGGCGCCTAAGGTTAACACTACATCGATGGACAACGGATGATGCCTACATACACTTCGTATGTGCACTCTTTTCGCCTGTCGCGAATATTAGCAATATTATCGAGCCCTTACCCCAAGGCATCGATTCCCTGATTAAGTCTATGTAGCGAGTTCATTCCGACTTCGTATGACCGCATTCATCTGCTAACTTATTCCACGGCTTTTAAAGGTGCTAAGGAAGAAAATTAACAGAACCACACATTGTAGGTAGCAACACAAAGATTAATTATTTTGACCTCATATATTCAAACAAGTTCAAATGTAGACCAGTCTAGACTTTTATTTTTTGCGTTTTTAAACTGACATAAATAATAATTATATCATCTTAAGAATCGATTATACTTTGTGAAATAAGAAGTACCTATTATAAAAGGTTGCATTTAATTTGGCCCGTTAAATGGTTGAATAAAGCTTGGCAAGAGGAATGATTTGTGAGACGAATCCAAGGGTACAACCGCCCAAGTAGCTCCGCGATCACACTGTCATTTGACAAGGTGGTTAGTTGCCATTTCCGCGAGGCGGAAGTGCATACAATAGCAGATTTTTTAAGTAACAGGCAAACGAGCACGTAGGTCATCTGATAGTAAGTGATCTTTACTATCTATGAACACCCATAATAAAATAATTATCGATACATTGCATTTACATCGTTATGGAATGATGAGTGTTAAGGGGAGGGGGATTTGGTCATCTAGAAATCTCTCTCACCAACCACCATTGTCAGATTTCTGTGAGACAGTGATATTCAGGTTGAGCAGAAGCAATCACGTTATAGAAAATAAAGTCTACAGCGTGGCTCTACCATTTATTGCTAAGCATAGACCTATTTTTAAGTTAGTTGAAACTGTTTTACACAAATATATATTATATTTGCCTATTTCGGAAAGAAATCTGTTATCTAAACGCGGAGATAAAATACAATAGCCGTGATGTACTTACTTCTGGACGTTTGTTTTTTCTGTATGTATTACAATATGGTGGCCTTCTATTGTTAGTTTCTGTAAATAAGCAGCATTTAGTACGCGGACATGCTAATTTGAAACCCACGAGTACGGTTTCCGCGGATGCTGCGTCCGCGCCGACGCGTCGAAAGCGAAAGGAGATACTTTAACAAAAGCTTCGGCCAAACGGATGTCCGCCTGGCAACACTACAACAGCAGTAACTGTATTATGTTATGAAAGCGTAAAAGTTTCATATGAACACGTGTACATATATATTGAGACAATTTTTACAAGCGCGCCGAGATACATAATATTTATATTTATAATATAAGAAAGATTGTTTATGATATCGTATAAGGTAATATGGCGCTTGTGATATAATCCTTTAGTCGGATAAAGTGATATAATGTATGCACGCGGCGCTCTGAACTACTTTCTCTTGAATTCGGTCGCGAAAGTTGTCTCATTGCGCACTTTCTCTATAGTTCACTTAAATCATTCCGCCTTGTTATTACTAACGATATTATTTAACGCAGATATTTTAGGAGGCTGCGCTTTTTAATTTTGTCCGATGTTTGATCGTTGATGTTACTTTATCGTACCAAATTAGCAGTCTTGAATTTGTATCTAGTCATCTATGTACACAAAACGTGAACACATCACTCGGAATCACAAAACTATTGTAATAAATATTTATTTGTCTTCAGTATTTCATGAACGCGGAAGGAATGATTATACTCAACTAAGCAGTGGCCTTTTGTGTCATGTAATACATCACAAAGATACAATATAAAATCAGCAAAATATTTTCGATAATGAGTGATGTAATTCTCGTATACTATATCTTTTACGCACATTTGTTGATAACATTATCTATTATACAATTCCGCACAAGAACGTGTAATTTATATCGAGTCGTCGAAATCCCTGTACTTTTATTTTATGACCAATAATGTAATTGCTAATTATTTTGGAACTGCCATTTGATACCGCTAACACCTTATGATGCGTACGCGACAAACAACAGTTAGATAGATGTTGAAAGCTTGGTGAAATGTTCTAGCCCGCGCCCGCGCCTGCTCCACGCGCTCAATACAAGTTGAACTAAACGACCAGATCCACTTTCACCCTCAGTGCATCTGAGTGAGCCAACTCTTAGTTATTCTATGTTTATAACTGTGCCCTACCCTATGGTGAAAGGTTGTAAATTATAGTCCTTTACGTACGCGTTATAAATTTTTTATGTTGTTTTAATATAAATTTGTTAGAGAATAATATGATAGAAAAAAGTATTTCCTTCTGCTTTTAAATTGCGAGTAATGTTTTTATTTTTCATAATCATATTTCATACTTAAACTCGTTCCAAACATTCCACTAATATTATCATTAACATGTTGTTAAACGGGTTGTATTGATATACAGTTACAGTTGACCCACCAGTGTAAACGTCGGCGTCACCACGTGGTACGAACGCGCATGCGTTTTACCGTCAACCGTGAAACACGTGGTAGCTCATACTATAAACGTACTCATTTTGTAGGTATATATTATTCTCAATGAAATGATCGTTATTTTTATCATAGTAGCGTACTTCTAATTAAATATTTATTTTCACGATTTAAGAATTAATAAAATTTATACGGCATATTATTTTGATACACTGTATAGTTTTGAAAAATGTGGTGTAGTTTTTATATAATATTTATGGAATTATGTAATTTTAATAAAAACAAAACTTAGTTGTGGCGCGTTCCGTGCTCGTCATGCCATCTAGTTATAAAGCATGAAGGCTTTTGCTCAACTTACCTTAACGGAGTTTCTGTGTATGATTCTAAGATGGCGTTACCGTCGATATTTTTTTATATGTGTGGACCTATGTTGGGCTCGAATCAAATTATTTGGGTTTATTTTATATGTATAATCGATAAAGAGTTTTGATTTCGTAATATTTACTAATTGGGCATTACAATCAAAAAAGAAATTATTATACCTAACAACTTTATTAAGCAACATAAATACAATTTCGTATAGTCCAGGACATACAAATGTATTATGTAACTAACTACTAATCAACAAAAACTTTACCTTATTTGAGAAAAAAAAATGCCGGTTAATTGTCTTACTCAAGGGCAATAGAATTGATAAAAACTAGGAAAAGAGTAAACGTCGAGGTCTTTTGTCTCCGAATAGGCGTCGTCGACCAAAGTGCGGAAGGTCCTCGGTTCGGTCCAACCTTGGCGACATTTACACAAAACGACTTAAAAGTTTGTCGCACAAGTCCTTCGCGCGTACATAGAGATTACGTACGGTCTACGGAGGTTGTTTAGGAAACCTTTGTACGAATTCGATAGGAACTCTATCGTACGTGTCCAGGAAATGATTTTCGCTGCTATATCTATGTACTGATTCGACACTAACGTAAAATAAAATCAGTTGCAGTATTTTTCAGTAGAGCGTTTCATAGATTCCTTTTTACTATGTTAGGTGCTAGTTATTTTAGTACATACACAATGATAATTTGCTAATATACTATTTATAAATAAAGAAAATTTTTACAAAATCCTCTACTTTGCTGATGAGTATTGATTTTTCAAACGTGACTTAATTTTACGTCATTATTAATTAGGAGTCAAAATATTATAAGTCTAAAAACTCTTAAGTGTTGCCATTATCTTGTCGGAAGGTAAATTGTTTATTAAGCGACAGCCATTGCCATCGTAAAGTTCATAATGTTTTGATTTTACGTGTATTTTCCTTTTCACTGATTCTATTTATTATCTTTTATATTTAAATATTGTTACTTCCGACCGGCATATTCATTTATTCTGACGACCGTCGAGGGATGAAATGTCTTGACGCGGGATAACAATTACGATAAATTATATGGAATAAAACTGGAAGGTCCACCAAACTCAGCTCAGTAGAGCAGTAGGCACTAGAAATTTCATAAAAAAAAACTTAAGCAAGCGTCGTAGACCGCAGTGTCCATTACACTGCTTTTGACGATTGTTGTCTGCTGCACAGTTTCCTACCATAACTTAATACGGGGTAATATGGAATTACCAAACTCAGCTCAGTCGACCAATGGGCACTAGAAATTTCTTAAAATAACCATAAGCAAGCGTCGAACACCGCAGTGTTCATTAACACTGCTTTTAATGATTGCTGTACAGTTTCTGAATACGGGATAATATTTCGCACAAAACAATGAATTGCATCATTGGAACATGTAAACATGTGACATCAGTGGTTAAATGCGTTTTTACCACAAAACCTGTACTGTTGCGTTTATAAATCGACTGGTTAGTTTTGTAAGGCAGTGATTCGAATTGTTGCCGGACCATGTAATACGATACCTAAAACCTTCGTATTCATTTTTACGTACATTCGTAGGCATAAACAAGAAGTTCTTAACGAGGGTAGTAGAGTTTGGGCTGCCGTTTTCGCCATTCAACCGTTTCAACTTCAGCCGTTTCACATTTTTTCTCATACTCCTTCAACATATCATAACCAAATTTATATTGGGCCATTACCACCGTAAGCCAAGCCCTACCGTGTACAAAATAAATCATCAAAATCTATCTATATTTAACTATATAAATAAATAAATAAATACTCCCAACAGTCACATACATAGTCCTGACCCCACAGTAAGATACGAGTCTTGTGTCGTGGGTATCAGGAACTACGAGAGACTTTCGGTCTCACAACACCCAGACCCTGAAACAAATAAATGTGGCCACGGAGGCTGTATAAACAGATGCATCAACAATCTCCCCATTTTTGTATCACTGCTGTATAAATTATATTGGATACTTACTTGTAGGAAAAAATAGGACTAATTTATGAATTTCGTACGTTGCAACTTGCGAAACCTTTAATTTTGATGATGAAAATTAAATTTCATGATAGAGATTAAATTTAATTACAATGCTTATAATCCCATCAAATGGTAGTTTTTAAAGGCTAGATCTAATCATGCATGGACCGCATTATTACACAACAATAAGATGTAAGTAAAATTTATTCCGAATTACGTTAATTTAGGTTAGGTATAAATTATATTGTATTTTGTAAATTTATGCTTATATTATGTATTTATAGTTATTTTATTATTTTTTACACAAAAAGATTATGTATCGACCGATTGGACCATCGAAAATGCACATGACAGATGACACTGTAAATAATAACATAGACGCTTTTGTCTCTAACTATGGTGATGGTTTATAATTAAGATATATTTGTTTAATATATAAGTATGGAAAAGCTTGTTGATTTATAGAGTCGGATAACGTTGCGACCTGGAGGTTTGAGATACGTGCTATAAAACGTTAAATTAGCTTAAAATATACCGAGTAAGCATTTTGTTTCAATGTCATTGAAATGCGCTGAAATAAATAGGGTTTTTGCAACTAGCTCGACCTTCGTATACGTTCACCAGTGATTTTACAGCTTTTTGCGTTTACAGATTGTGTAGTTACCGTAAATATTCACACAGCTGGCAAATGTTAAGATTAGATGGTAGGAACTAATTAATTAATGTATTTTTCTTCTGTCGATTAAACAAAAACACTGAAAAACATATGGGCCTACCAACGTCTTATCATCACTGAGCAGAAATAATTTAAACACCTATGAATGGTACAACTATAACGCTATTTAGATCTGTCGTAGCGGGACATATAAACGATTTTTTCCATCTAATTATGGATAAGACACATACGGCGCAGTTTACTGCCAATTATACGGTAATAAAATTTACCCTAGAATCTATTTGTATTAGGAAAACTTACGATACTCTCGTAGAACGGGGCTACATTTGTAAAATCTCTTTTTTATCATCATTTTACTATGTTCTCTTTGCTAATTGCTTTAATTATACATATTATGATCGCGAATTTATAAAATTACTTAACGTCAAAAAACGAATAAAAAATATAAGGCCTTGAAATGCTCTTCGAAAAAAAACATGCTACGATTTCTATGATATATGTCCATGAGAGGCGCGAAAGTCATGATATATTTAATGCAAAGTACGCTTGTGAGGTGGTTAAAATAAAAAGACGAGAGTCCTTGGAAATTCGTCGGCAAACTGTTATGAATCACGCTTTAGAGACATCAATTAGCTGTAGATTTTACTCAATTACACCGGCTTGTATATCTTATACTAAATAATGAACATCGTGCTGTTAAATTGATTGGCTATAACTAAACACACTAGAACAAAGAATTAGGAGGAAGTAGGAAGACGAGTCAATGATAAATACCCGTAACGCGTAACTCTGTACACTGAATTAAGCATGTGTACACTAGATAAAGTTGCAAAAATAAAAAGCATTTAAATTACATTATCGGCTTATACTGGTAAGTGTTTTACTCATCGCGGAAGACGGTTTTGAGCATACACGGAATTAAGGACATGAATAATGCTAGCCGATTGACAGACAAGAGAATTTTGTGCAAATATTTAAATAGGATGTCTAATTTTTGTTCGTACCATACGAGGCCGTTCATAAACTCCTTTAAGACAAGGTTGTTTGACTTCTTTATCAGTCTGTAACGTCTGCTTAACGAATGGACCGATCTGAATGCGTTTCTTGATATTTGAAAGGTTTTAATCGAGATTGTTCTTAGCCTATGTTTGGAGAGAATGGTCAGCTATTAAATTAGACCTTTTGCTGGTTGATGTCGGCGGTTCCAACAATTGGTTATTAAAATCATAATGTGCCAGATATGTCTATTTTTAATCGACTTCATTAGCTTATACTTCTATAGCGTTTAGTTCCTTTATGTCCTGTATAGGTTGTAGAAGCCTGCTATAGTTCATTACTACAGATACGTGCTTGTTTATATTACCCACTTCGTATTCGTTCACACATACTCGCGCCGTATTATGCATTATCTGCATTATTTGCAGTGTCTAAACATAGCTTTAGATCTCATCATAAAATGAGATCTAAAGCCTTTAGATCTCATCTTATCTTACCTTTATCCATCGGTGATATTACCTATCGAAATAAAAAATGAATACACCCAACAGTCACACACATACTCCTAACCCCACACTAGGCTAACCTGTATCATGGGTATCAGGAACTACAAGATTTGTGATCGCACTACACCCAGACTACAAACAAATATAGTTAAAAACAACACATTAAAGTAAAAGTTAAATGTTGTTATGTTACAAATGAATATGTAGTTGACCTTAGATCTTAACAAGTTTCGAGTTAGCCGCTGTTGTGAGCAAATTTGCAAATCCACGATTTCACTCGGCTCATTTCTAACGTTCGCAAATTTCTCGAGCTCAGCAAACCGCCGCGCCGCCCCACGCCGCGCCGCGCCGATTCTACTGTCGTAACGCTAAAGTTTGCATAAGGCCACGGCCGCCGAAATCGCACGACATCGTTCGTTTCATTGGGGGACTGCAAAAGGCTTTGCCTTCTTTCCTCGACAATTTCCACACAAATTGCGTATGTTGTACTTATTAAAATATTTTTAAACTGAAATATTTTTTTGTTAATCTAGTATAGGATTTTGTAAATCAAGTTTCTCATGAATTGTTGCATAGATTCCGCTCGCTTGCGGCCGACAATAACTATTTTACACACTATATGTTAAATATTTATTATTACCACAGATGACTTCTCTTATTTATAAGATGTTACATAAACCACGTGTTATTTAGGTTCAAATTGATTCCTATTTGTGAAAATTTCAAAAGTAGGCGCATGGCTCTATCATTAAAGTTTATGTTCTAATAGAATTTTAGATGGTTTATAAATGACTGTTGTTGCAAAATTGATGTCAGTTTTATATTTCGACACTCATTATGCATGAATTCATGACACAAAAATTAAACAAAAGAGCAGAGGTATTGAGAGCAGAGGTGTTCCGTTACTTCCGCTCGCGTCACGCCCGAACTCTGCACAGACGATGAATTAACACACGAGATTGTCACTATCATGATACGGCGACCTAAATATAACACTAGCAATTGGCAACCATCTCTACGTGATGTGATTTGTTATCAAACAATGCTCGGACAATGTATATAGATTACACACCGCTTGTTGTGTTTACTTTGCAACGATAGTCACGAAATGAGCGATGTTTTTTTTTTTGGAATTTGGATATTTTTTGTAAAGTAACTATTGTTCACCACATTGCAGATATTTTTCATGCATTTTAGTTACACCTCAATAACATTTGTTACCATGTTTTTGTCTAAGTTATATGCCGTAACCGATGTGGTATTTTGCTAATGAATCAACCAATGTAAACAAAATGTTTACCGATGCCCTCAATTTACAAAGAAATAAAATATTTTTCAGCTATGTCAATAATTACATTATATTGCAACGTAAATACATACGTATATCTTTCAAAACAAAACTGTTACAGTTATATGTAGGTATACTCGATATTAAAGTACATAACCTGTACCCACACCTGTAACCTCAAAGGGGTAGGCAGAGGTGAAACTAGTGCTGCGCCTATAATTTGCCAAGCTTGTAGCAGTCCCATAATGTGATAGGAGACGACTAAATCGCCACTCACGTGTGATTTTTAGAAACGAACACCAATACTAATATATACCGAAATAATTGCAACGGTAATCTTTAAACTATGTAAAACATCGGAAGAATTACGATAAATCCAACGATAATTGATTGTAAATGAATAATTGTAATCGATTCCACTTTGTAGTGAATCCTCACGTGTATTGTTAAAACAACATTGCTAAACGTTCGCCTCGCCCACAGAAGTTTTTAATTACGAGACCTTCGGCACGTTACATGGATGACGGGTTGCTTAACAACGAATAAGTATTCGTACAAACGTACTGCAGCTTTGTGTTTCCGTTTAGAAACCAATTGCTCGTTTGTGTAGTAATAGCGACGAATGCATTCGTCTTCCATACGCATCGCATCGCGGCTCGCCTCTTCAAGGGCACATAAATAATACTGTCAATCAAACATCATTAGATGACGTTTTATATTGTATAAATGTAGTTGATTACATTTATTATGCATTCTACTATTCAGTTCTAGTAATTCCAGCATCAGTATTGTGTCAGTTAAATTCCGAATGCGTCCCTAATATGTATAATGGAAAAGTGGGATAGGTCTGTTTCCAAGAAGTATGCGTGGAGAAACAATTTTCTTTTAGATGTTTGTTGATGATGGTTACTGTTTAAATGACAAAATTTGTGAATTTCCCACAATTAAAATAATTAAACTTCAAATTCAAATAATTTATTCTGCAAATTGGATCATAAATATCACTTTTACATGTCAACATTCTTTATACTAGATTACTTTTATTTTTATCGGCATTTCGTGGCTAGTCATTAGAAGAAATGCCGAAAAAAACTCATGGGTTATGGCCTCTTTTAATGTCCAGACATTGACTTTCCAGAATTGTAAAAAAAATAAAATTAACAACTAATGACACAGTCTACTTTTGAAATGCAAATTAGTACCAAGAAAATAAGAAATGCTCATACCTTAATCGATAAAACACGATTGTTATCGATTTTATTAATTATCTTCATAAATCTTATGAAGTGAAACCGAGAGTCAGAAACTAAAACCGTTTTCTAACATTCACTAGATAGGAGTGTAAGTGGGCCACCAACATATTAAGCCCACAGCAACCCTGCACGTAGTACACTGTTGATTCATGAACGAGGCAATGGCGAAACGGGGTTCCTGTTGCGGGTTGTGGTGCTCAGATGGTGGGTCGCCCACACAATACAAAACCCACCATCAAATGATAATGGAAAGGCGAACCCGGGGATTAAGACGGCATAACGACAGATAGAAAGAAAGATGAGATAGAATGATGGTATAAAACAAATTTGTTAATGTCGCGGTATATGAAACGTTTAATCTTGTTTTCCATCCGACCGATAAGCGCATGAATCGATCGATATCAATTCATTCATCAATCGCGCGAAATATTACTCATGTGTGTGACGTTATATAATGTTAAAATTTTCCCAGAACCTATGTATGGCCGGTAATTCCTGCAGCATATTGAGGTAAAATAAACATTTTCTTTGTAATACATCCCAGGACGAATAAAAACATTGGTGACGTCATAATGCACACATATCCTTGTGTTAATGTAACGAGGCTTGCTAATGTAATGTCTCTCACGAACAGTATAAAATGCACTACAAAGTAATAAAACGGTTCTAAGTTTTAAACGTCTTAATGTACATTCTACACGGTCTACACTGTGTATTATGGTTGTATAATACGCGCAAACTAACTTGGCCGGCATAGGGTAGTCACGAACAGTGTCGTAGTATTTTCAGAGACTCAGTAAAGGGTGACGGGAGGTATGCAGGTTTTTTTAAGTAGAGGTCGATAATGGTGACCTGATGGTAAGTGATCTCCACCGCCCATTTACATCTATAATACCTCAGAATCATAGATAAAGGGTTTGAAAAATGCAAAAGCAACAGTAAGCTGATACTTCAGGTCGGTCTTCTGAGAGACAGTGGTAACAACCCGGTCGAACCAGTCCATTCACACGTTTTAGATTTTTTATGATTATGCAGACGATTTCGTTGAAGTTAACGCTCTAGGCCAAAAGGCATCATGACTAAGATATGACCTCCACATTACTGGTGGCGCTCATAACAAATCTTCTTAGAAAATGAAGTAATAATTATAATGGTATCGATAAATGAATACGTGAGGACACTCACATATGACTGTGATTTGTGTCCCAACATTAACCTTATACGCACCTAGAACACGGTTTACTCACACCGGTTCTTAAAAAAATCTTGCGCGGAAATTAATGTGGGTAGGTAGGTGTACATAAACGAGAACATATAAAATTTATTTATTGATAAATAACTAAGGAACTAGGTGGTTTTTTGTACAAGTGGTCATCGACGTGGGATCGATTCGAAGGCAACGTACTCCTTTATTATATGTATAAAGCGATTTGCATATAGCGACATCGACACTGCTGAACTAATAAGGCCGATGACCGCTATACTAAACGGTTTTTTTTTAAAACGAGCTTATCTACCGGATAACGAATAATCTTTGAGAATGTATGTATGTATATCAATCATTACTTTGACACAGTTCACTTGCCACATAAACTTTACTACTAAAACGTTTTGAGGTACGCCCCGCAGACCGCGAAGTATGACGCGACTGGTGATAGCGACACGACCGCTTTGTATGAAATTGTATGTAAACGGTCGCGCGTCGCGCTCTCCTGTCGCATAACTCAAAACGTACTTATAAAATTGTATACAAACCGGATAGGTGGCCTCGCGGGGCGAACATAAGCATTAGCCCGCGAAATTCAATTTTGTTTCGGTTATTTGAAAATTGCAGCTCGATCGTCGCAATACATATATAAACTTATAACAAACAATGACAGTATCTATATAAAAAAGATAACACAACAAAAAACACTTTTGCACAAAAATCACAATGTATCCATAAAATAATACCAATGAAATCTCGAATGCTCGAATTGTAGATGAAAGTGAGCTGTGTGAGCTAAACTCGATATTTAACATCAAACATTAAATAGATTGGCATGCGCATATTTGCTATATTTTGCCGTTTGTGATTTCCATCATAATTTATAATTCGGATATTTCTCAGACGCGCGGGTTCCTTACGACTTCCTTCTCTTTATTGACTGTGTGGTATAAATACACACTTATGTTTATTTATCTTTATCCGCCGAACTCACATATAGTGAATCTTCGGGGATCTTGGTAGGTCGATCGGTTGCCAACTATAACTATAACTAGGCTATATTAACTTATTTATGAAGTATTCATAAGAAGAATTTGTAAGTGTAAGTCACGGTTTAGAAGATTTTATTTGTCATGTACCTATATATATTTTATTTGATTGAATGACGAGACGAGCAAGGCGCTCTGTCCATAAACAGAAGCAACAGCATACAGAACTTTGAATTACAAACCACTGCATCGCACTAACCTGCGCTCGTCACCCCGAGACATAAGATGTTAAGCCTCATAATGCCCAGTAATTTCACTGCCTACAATGTCCTTCAAATCGAAACACAACAGTGCTTACACACTGTTGCTTGGCGGCAGAAATAGATAAAGTGGTGGTATCAACGCAGACGGCCTCTCGCATATGAGGTACCTACCACCTTGTAAATGGGCTGACTATATAGGCTGGTACTACTCTCTCACAGAAAACCGACGTGAAGTGACGGTATGCTGTTGCATTGTGTACGATGAGTGAGATATCGGCAGGCCCAAATTTTCTGTATTCTGTTCCTTTAAGGTCACGAACGCACATATAATTCTTCTTCTATTGTGGATGTTCTTGGGCGGTTAGCACTGGGTAACCACTTGCTCGTTTGTCAGGCGCTACTACAAATAAAAAACACTTAATTTGTTTTAATTAATGAAAAATTATGAAGTTACAACTGTAAGTACAAATGGTAATAAATTTACATTTTACTTTTCCTTGAATCAAATAATCATAAAATAGTAGGAAAGTAAAAAAAATGGTGGAGAACATGAAAGACAACTTTGTAATACGGCAGCGAACACTAACGCTAAATACTCATTAGGCGAGCCGCTACGCAATTCATCAAAAACAAAAAATCGCTTTCGTATATTTCATATAAAACATCGCATACCAGAGGGACGCACCGCACTTTTTTCTTTAAAGCAGAAGAATTTTATTTTCGAGTTGTGGTGCGCCAGCCTTCATGTGCAAATGTTCAAAATTGAATAAAACCATGTTTCGCTGACCATACATCAGAGATAGGGGGCAAGAACATGAGCGACAAATACCATATCGTGTGAGCTTTTGATTTATTTTGTGCGCGCCGCGCCGCTTGAGTTGGTTGTTGACGTACAGTGAAACTCATATTGGCATCAAGCCGACCGAAGATTCCAACCCGACTAGGTAAATGCAATGGCACGTGGCGCCCACTTCATTAAATTGTATCCGCTGCCTTGAAATGCTGAATGTAAATAAACTTGCTATAACAGTAATATTATCTCCACGCGTTCGAACGATATAAACAAACAATTCTGTATTTAGAAAAAGAGTTTAAGTGCGTACAACTACGTGAACTGCGCAGTAACTTGATGATAAGCGGTCAATGTAAGAAAATTACGATTCTCGTATCCGATATTATTTGTAGGTCCCATTGTCTGCTGTCTTCTGTACACTGGATAAGTTCATTTAAATTATACACAATGTGCTCATAAAGAGTAATTAATTGTCAAGTAGCCTCAATAGGTTGTATTGCAATACTATATTGACACAATAATTAAAGCTTACCGACTGACATTTACTATTACTTACAGTAATAAAAAAGCGATGACGCGTCCAATTTTGTCCAATTTAAGAATATTTTTTTTTTGTATTAATCTAAGTGCTTTATATTTGGTGTTCTTTAAAGAATTACATAAAATTAATGAGTGCTGATATAATTTTGTTATTTGAAATCTAAACTGGTTTTTCCTCACAATTAGTATAAATTTTGATTAGCGTGTTTGCGCTAACGATATAATAATATTTCTATAGATGTTGCCTTTTATTTTTTGACTTTGGTCACTACAAACCATTTTCAGTTCGTGTTTAGTGTTCGTATACAAACGTTTAACAAAAAGTCCCTCCCAAAAAAACTAAATAGCTGAAAATAAACAAACAATTTTGAGTTGCAGCTATTGCAGTTTAATGGGCAACGATTGATATCACCGTCTTAAAATTTGTATATCTATGATTTTAGTTTTTTTGAGTCGGTTTTATTTTTTTGTTAAAAAGTTTTGATGTTACTATTTTAGTGAAAGAATAATCAAAGTCGGTGCATAATTGTTGTTTTTTCAAATGTTAATGCGACCACTACCAATGTAAGCCATCGAATACAAAAGCATTATCCAAATCGGTCCACATTTGGCGGAGTTATGCGTGAACATACATAAAAAATATATACAGACGAATTGAGAATCTTCCTCTATTTTTTTGTCGGTAAATAACGATTAGTAAAACCACCACACAAATATATGGAGACTGAATTAAAATTCAAGGTGTCACAATATGTTTTTATTATTTTTGCATGTAAGCCCTTTGTGTTGATTCTACGGCACCTCGAACACAAAGTGATTCAACCTTTGTCGTCCGCATTTATATTATCCGCGTGCGGCGTGCTTTGCTGAATGAGAATACGTCGGACATATTAAGACATCATACAATATCAATCAGAAAACATTGTTTTGACAAAGATCGTTCAACTAAGTGTATGATGATATTCGTGTCTCGTATCAGGCAGTGTATGTGCGCTGTACACTGCCATGTCTGTTGTGTATGGACGTGCCCCGAAATCGTTATTTTTCCGGTTTGCAGCAGTGTAGTTTTGTCTCGTTCAAATGACTGTTACCGATAAATTCCCTCTTTGTATCGACGTTTAGCCTTTCACAAACCTTTCCGCTAAATTTGTCTCGATACTTTGGTGAACTGCTTTGTAGAGCGAATAAAAATAAGTAGCGATTTCATCACAACGTTGCGTTCACTATACATACTATAAAGAGCCGAGATCTGGTGTGTAAGTTCGTGAAGTCAATTATTGTTAACGGCGCGTTTTTATGCATTAGTAATTTTCATTGAAAACGCTGTAATATAGTAAGCCATTCATATAGGAGGCTTAGTCACAATGGCCACGCGAGCTCCTTGACCCAGTTGCGATGGTTTGCGCGTCGTGACGGTGGTCAGAGCGGATTGCTATCGTCCGATCATGTATAATACTCATATAACTTTCACCAAAACACCATCACGTGTCACGTCACAACACGGCAGATTGGTAGCCGCCCTTTTGCTACCGTAACCGATAAAGGAGGTCGATTAACTGACGCGACTGTTGACGTTTCATCCGAGCTCGCTTACCGTGAACCAAATATTTGATAGAAAAATAATTCTCAACTTTCGCGGTTGTTTGTGCGCGCAACCGTGACCCCAGCCGTGAGATATTGTCTCTGAATTCTATATATTTGATCGTAACTACTAAACGACGTATCCATAAATCGTACAATTAATGTTAACGAGTTTAAAGGTTTTTTTAATGTCATACAGTTTTAGTTGCGGATACTGGTTATTTGTCATTGGAATGAATATTAATTTTACTGTCAATGTTTCTCGGATTCAACATAGATCTGAAATAATGTTCCGGTAATACTCATCGTTCGCCGTGGCCCACTGACCGCGATTGTGAGTAGAGCAACAAAAGTAGGCGTTTACTCGTAAGTTTATAGACAAAACGGATCTCGTACCTTGTTCTTTTATTATGCTTGCCACTCATAACATATTGTCAGATACATTCGTGTACCCCTCGTAAAATAGACGTGTTGACACCATAAGTCGAGTTGTGTTAATAATTCGAATTGATACAAATAAATTATATACTTATGAAATTACTTTCCTACATTAATTGGTGGGGAATGTAGCTTAATTGCGACAACAGGTTGAATGATTTAAAAAATGTCGATTTACAAGTTTTGGTTCGCTTCATTTACATATACGCCATATACATAGCGGTGTAAAGGAACATCGGTACACAAATTCTAAGCATCGAAATTCTCAACGCGTCCCTTTGTTTGAAGTATCCATGATTTTTGGCGATGGTAAACATATGTGTGGTACGACTTGTTATGTATCATTCATAATTGTTATTGCAGACCCACGAGTGCCTTGAATTCCTTGAGCTTTTCCTTGTTCCTATGGTTAATTGGAAAAAGACAGTAGTGATGGTTTTATGCATAATTAAGTAATAATTGGAATCCAATTCTGTAGACTTCCTCGTTTCGTAAATATTCAGTAAGTACTACAGACCGCACACACAGTACAGATCGCACCAACAATTTTTTTTTAACTTTAGGACCATAGTACGTTACTTTTCCAACGCCCACGTATTTTACGAGTGTAATGTTATGTTTGTAGTTCCCATGGT
Organism: Amorpha juglandis; assembly: GCA_949126905.1. Taxonomy (NCBI): domain Eukaryota; kingdom Metazoa; phylum Arthropoda; class Insecta; order Lepidoptera; family Sphingidae; genus Amorpha; species Amorpha juglandis. Next base: position 8,090,763 of record OX421379.1, on the reverse strand, counting down.
AGTACTGACTGAATCATTTAATACGCTGTGAGGCTCGGTTGTTAGTGCGTTCATAGAAACGGTTTACGAACTCCGCTGACACGATATTGACCCGCTTACACTTAACGCGTGTATGTTGTTTCTGTTGATGGCGTCTGTTGCACCTGCTTGCGTCTCTGTTGCACATAGGGTGTGACTATTAGCCGTGTGCCGGGCGTTTTAAGCTAGATTAGATGAGTCGGTCGTGACAAGCGATCCGACTTGTAGCGTCTGCGATACCGTTCGTCGAGTCGAAGTGCGTTTGACATCGAAGGTTATCGGCGGTGTCAGCGACCAGCCGCCGCCGCGCCCACACGCGCCTCTGTATACAAACAACGGCTCAGTATAATATACACGGTATACACTCACGCATATGACTTTCTACGTACGTACAGAAGTGGACATCAACGGGCTCAGTAAACGCACGGCCGGACAGCGCACGCCGCAGCGTCACGCGTGCGTGCTCCCGATAGTGAAGTTCATTAGATCGTTAATGTGAATAAAATGATAACGTATCGCACTTTAAAACGATTTTTATCGTCAAAACAAACAATCGATATCATGTTTGAGATGTAAATTGTATGTTATCGTATTTCCTGTAATGAATGTATGCAATTAGGACTTCTTTGTTGCAAAAAATATAAACGTTTGTTGTAGAAAAGTGTCCTCGTTTTACTTTATCTCAAATATGCGTATGCATAATAGTCTGAATACTAGGACAAAGATCGGCTTCCTGAATACTTAATTTCGACCGACTTCAAGAATAGGGAGGTGTTCAGTTCGTCTTTATTTTAATGTATGTTACGCGATATCTCCGCCAACTGTGGTCCGATTTTGATGAATCTTAGTATGTTCTTTGGAGTTTACACCAAGCCGTGTAAATTCGTTTAATATCTAATAATAGAGTAGGAAAGAAAATGGAAAACTCGTCAACAGAAAACTGGAAATGCACCCCATTCAATTAAACTCGTATTCACATTATTTTAACCGAAATATTTTTTTTTCATTTCTTTTTTTATTTATTTTAAATTGTTCTTCGGTAGTTAACGTCGGTATTCCGTGACCTGTTTTTCATGCAGCGTCTGATGTGTTTAATTGTTTCTATATAAGTATGTAATAGTCGTCTCTTATTTAATCTTTACGCATAATTACTTCAGCCTCAATGAGAATGGTAACCTGATTTAATTTTAATTCAAGATTTAAAATTCTTGCTCTCACTTTTGTTGACGTACCATAAAGCTAACATTTATAAGTGTTATATTAGTAAATTTAAACTCGGGTTAACGGACTACGTAACGTAAGTGATTTTTAATAGTTATAGTTTGGGGTAGACACTACCAGAATGTGTATAAAAGAGATTTTTTGCGATACATAACTATCTGCCTCAAGTCACGTAAGCATTAGTCGAAACATAATAATTATGTTAAAGACGTATCAATTCAGATGTATCAATTCCAAATAGTTCGGTGTTCCATTAAACTGAGCCCGATATTGGTACGCTTCGTATAATTAATGCAATTTTCCTCGTCTACTGCGTCAATCCTACGAAAATTATTTGGTCACGCCATACGAGTATGTCTTGTTTGTCTCTGGTATTAATTATTATTGTAATAAAGATTTTCCGCTGTGTGAACGTCATTTGATTTTTTTTTCTACGTGACATTTATTTATCTTTATTTCAATGATTACTAATAAATGCAACTTATGTGCGTTGCAGTAATTGCTATTTATCGTATTTAAAAGATTTTATTGTTTCACGTTTAAACGGAGTAAAAATCGTTTCATTTATAGTTTTGTAAGCAATAAATATTTATATACTGAGGGCATCGACCGTCCTTCCTTCCGTTATAGCGGGTTCAAACGGTTCTATTTTAAGCTATCAGCTGCTAAATCGCATGCGATTTGAACCGTTTGAACGTATTTTAAATTAAATTTATCAACAAAAACCTTACTCTTAGCTCTTATTGATTCAATTCAGTTGATCAACTATAATCGAACCGTGTGAATAATATGCTTTTACCGCCCGTCACCTTTGTTCAATTAATTTAGCAAACACCCATATTATTATGATCTCGATGTCACAATTATTATTAGCGGCATGATTACAACAATTCTTTGGTTATTTTTATATATTTTTACAATTGCAATTAATTAATCGATGTCATTACTAATTACACTGCTGGTGACATTCTAAGGCCGTTTGCTAATTACAGTCATTTGAACAAAAGATACACAAATAATTTAATAATTCAACATTACGTACTAACTAGGTCATCTAACAAAATTATCGGATAAAATAATCGTATTTTCGTTATAATCGCCTACAATAACCACGCAGCGAGGCGACACGACGCGAACACATCAGCTGATCTAAGTAAACAAAGCGCCCAACACTTTCACGATAACGATAGAATAAAGGGTACTGTTTACATAGGCCTCGTTAGGTATACTTACCACTAATGATGAACCATAAAATAAATGTTTTAATTCAGTAAAATATAGTAAAACATAGTTTTATTATTGTTTTGAAAAATGAGAATAGGCCGGTCGATCGGTATGTCCCGTTAACGAACGCAGAACGCGCGCTACCTACGTAACGTATAAAGCGTGGGCTGCCCCACCAGCGCGCCATTAGTAAAGCGCCCGCGCGCGCGATAGCACGTATCTCACACTCCAGCTCCGCGCTCGTATTATATCGACTCTATGTGTACACAAGTTGACCAAGAAACATGCATTTTTGTATTCAATTACACGATTGGTTTTATCAAGAGACCGTCGCGTCGGTGGACTCTGCCAGCGCTGCAGCACGCCGGCGCAAGCCGCGTGATCGACGCCGCCCCCCGTCCTCGCCGCCGACGCCGTCGACGCCGCAGAGAATCTCCACTGAAGAACTAGCAGAGGCGCTCCGCCCGCATCTTCTGTCACCGAAGCGCATGTGGGCCTTAGGATATCCTTTGGAAATAGAGCCGAACTCGTCCAAAGCGGTGGTGTATATCAATCCACCACCTCGACCTAGACCTCTACCGATGACGACATGGGACGTGAACGCCCCCGAATTCGTGCCCGGCTCGCAGGGAGACAGCGGTCGCGGGTCCTTGGGATCTACTCCGCGATCGGACAGTGACGAAGAAGCGGATACAGTGGAGCACTTGTGTGTACGTTGTGATAAAATGTTTCGGATGACTCGTGAAGGTGAATATCTTAAAGAAGAGTCGTGCTTTTACCACTGGGGCCGTGTCAGCGGTGATTGCCGCTATACGTGTTGCAAGTCGGTCCTCGGCTCCAGGGGTTGCAGTGCGGCTCGTTTTCACGTATGGAGCGGAACTCGACCAGGCATGAATGGACCCCTCGAGGGATATGTTCGTGCACGCTCGCCTCGCGGCGGGGTTTTCGCCATCGATACGGAGATGTGTTACACAACAGCAGGATTGGAATTAGCTAGTATCGCGGTCATAGCAGCCGATGGCCGGCTCGTATACAGATCATTAGTTAAACCAAGTTCACCTGTCGTCGATCACAATACCCGTTTCTCGGGCATCAGGCCGCGCGACTTGGCGCGCGCGACTAAGACGCTACGAGACGTACAAAATGACATACTCGGATTTGTGGGTACAGACACGATACTGATTGGACACGCGTTGGAAAATGACTTGCGTGCGCTGAAGTTGCTGCACAGCACGGTTGTTGATACTTGTGCGCTGTATCCACACGCACGAGGCTTTCCACTACGAAGATCCTTGCGTGCCCTCTCCGAAGAGCTACTGGGCCGCAGCGTGCAGCGCGGCAGTGCCGGCCACTCACCGCTGGAGGACGCTCGAGCCGCCATGGACCTGGTGCTTCTCAAAGTGCATGAGGAGCGGGCGAGTCGGGCCCGCATATGCAATCAGTTGCCTATGCTACAACCGTACGATCCGTTAATTAGTGCCGCCTAGATTTCGAGTGATAATAACTGTAAATGTGACGACTGTTCTATGGACACGAACTGTGATGATGATGACTAAAGTGTGTGAACCGGCAATATTTTTGAGTGACAAGTAAGTCACGTTGACGGAGCGCGCGTACCCAGATGTATGTGCCTTCGAATTGCAGTCATAGCAATAAACGTGATATTTTTCCTTTAAAACTTTGTTTACTTTTCCTTTCCTTTCAAAAGTTTTAGGGCTAGTTAGATATTTAAAGAAACTAAATGAATAATAATGAAATCATTACATAATGTATAGCCAAAGTAAAGATTTGTAGGTCTAAAGTATCAGATTATTAATGTGATTGCTTCAAAACTGGTGTCTATTTTTGTGTCACTGTAGAGCTATAAAAACTTTCACTGTGTTAGGTTTCTCCTACACGTAACAAGTGGGTGTTAGCGGTAGCTATGGCACGTAACCTACCTATCTTTAACTAAACGAGTCGACTGTAGAGTCCTCAACACTTAATGACATATAATTTTTGAGGTCAATGGAATCAAACTACTGTTAGAAATCTATATGAGAACACCAGTTCGTTTTTTTTATGATTTATTTTGTGAAAGTTTTATAAATACAACGATGGTTTCCCTATGATGAAATATAAGCCTTAGAGCAATTTGGGAAATGGCACGTGCCTCAGTAATTGTAGATAATTCCATTGTAGTTTAATCAATAAATATCTAGACGACATACCTCATGGAGTGACTAAGCTGGTACGTATTTACGTATGTAATTTTTTCCTTAAATTTGACTCACCCGAAGTATCGGTTTCCCAGCAAACATTTCTGGCGATCAGCTGGCCTAGCTATGATTCATAATATAATGGTTCTTTTTGTAGAATTTTCAAGTACAATGTAGGTGGTAGGAGGCAATGGAATATGATTAATGGAAATGATATAATATAATTATTGCTAAATTAATAGGGTGCTATGTGTTTCTCTACAAATGATATCACAGATATTGGCCGACCGTGCACTTCGAGCGATGTTACATAAGTAGTTTATGTAAACTAGTGATGAAACTATGATATGAAGATGAGCAGATTAAATGATCTCCGTTCTTCATTTAAATTATGCCATTGTTTCGCAACAGCCTAGAAATTGAGAGCATTCGTAAATGAGTATACAAAATACATATTAAGTATATTTAGAATATTTCAACATATATATGAGATCAAGTCATGGTTTTGTTTAAATTATAGCGATGTGTTGGCGAGTTTAAAGTCCGGTAGACATTCGTTGACCTGTTATTCACCGCAGCTGATAGAAATTCAAAAGGTAAATCATTTATTCCGGTCTCGTCTCCGCACATTCCACTTAATATACAATCTTAATACTCGACTTCGATATAAATTCACATTCAACATTCGAATTTCCGTCCATTCTGAGACAATATGCTAAATATACAATCTAGTTAATACATTAAGTAGCTCATACGAGTATATGAGTGGTGAAAGAGCAACGCCCTCGCGCCCGGTCGTCTGTGCGAGTTTTGTTTACGTTTCGTGTCGCCAAAATAAGGTTGGTATTTAATTCACAACGTTTGAGATCATACTTATTATCGATATCAGATCCTAGTTAACACTGTGGCTTGCGAGCCTGTATAATATTTACAGATATAGCGAAAGATTAAACACACGGTTAATCAAATAAGGACGCTTTATCTAAAACATTTAGGACATACAATAGTTTCCTTATTGCTATAATCGATATTGATTTCAAACTGCTGAAATTGTATGATGGTGCGACGGGTATTATCTAATCTGTCCAACTTGTGACTTAATACCTACATGTACCGTTTGAGTTCAAACAAATATCAATTGTAGACATCTACGCCGACACTACACATCATTGTTTATTGAAAAACTAATGTATGTACACAAACAATGCCACAATGTAATCTTGCGAGATACGCTCGTTCCGATGATAACGTTATGAATATTATTTTTGAGACAAAATAAACAATGACGTCGATATATACTATCATACACAGAGTCAATGTTTCTAAGAACGACAACAGACGACAAATCTACGTCAGCGGTGAATCGAACGTGAAAGCCGAAAATAGATCTCTACAGAAATTTATGAGTAAGTATGCTGTTGTATTACGCTACAATGAATTCACGAAACTGATAAACGATATCGATGCAATCAGGTGATATGAAGTTGTAACGAAGTCCATGTTTGTCATGCGATGTCATGAAAAACATTTATCTCTCTCGTCATATGTTTTTCTTAGCTGTGTAAAAAAGATGTAGTGATTGGTCGGCTGCAAAAAGTTTGCATCGCAATGCGTGCAAATTAAGTGAAAATTATAAATAATTGTTACTGTTTAGTACATAACAGTATACCTTTGGGTGTTTAATTTGGTACTGTTCTCTCAGTAAGGGGTGTTCGAATGGCTCCGTTTGCATTTAAAATTATCATAGCATTAGATTTTCCGGAGTCTTACAAAATATGGTATTGTGTACATGTAACTGTAAATAGATGGCTTGTTGAGAATCGTCACGGCCTCCGCCATGTCCAGTGTGCCGCCGCGCCGCGTCAATACTTATTTCGCAATGCAACGTTGCACAAAATGAGGTGTTTCGTCATCAAACACACTTCGACACACCTACGGACCCCCACCACGTCACGCCTTACACGTAGCAACGGTGTGCTGTGACGTTCTGAACACTTACACGCGGAGACATGAAATCTGGTATCGTGTACAAGGCCGCTGAACTTATTGTTATAATTTACATTGAACCTGATATCAATGTTACTAGTACGGGGTAAATAGTGTTTTTACAACTTTATCAAACTGGTAATATAATGACCAAAGTAATTAAACATAATTGGGCATCCACAGTTTCCCCACGTTATATAAATTTGCGATGCCGAGTCTCTACGATACCGACAACGCCGTAGGGCCTTGAATACGCTACGAGTGTTGCCGACTGACGGGATTTTTTATATGGCTATTCGGATAAGAATCTGTGAGCTCATTATGTATTTATGAACCGGCTGTCTTGATTATTTTGTATATACAAATTGTATAAATATGTGGCTGGCATGATGACGACTTATGTATGTGAATTGTGATTTTTTTCGTAACTAAAGACATCCAGAACGCTTCCGTGTTCTTCTAAGGAGGCCATTGCGCGTAAAGACTTAAACGCGTACAATTTTTACGAATCATAAAATATGAATCATTTATATAATTTCCGGGTTTTGGACCTTCCCGGGAACTTAAGAGAAAAAGATAAGTACATCTTCTGTTGTTATAACTGCTCTGTATTGGATTGTAAGCCTTTTTCAAGGCGATGATTTTCGACCGGCATCTTAGTACAAAAATATTGAGGGCGACTTGCACGACGACCCTTAATCGTATTTAACCACTAAACATGTTTATGAAATATGTAAATTTTCATTCGATTTGACATTTCTTAAGGATCATTGTGCTCTTCGAATTGCAAGTATAATATATATATTTTTTTATTTAATTATATTTTATAAAACATCAAGGTGACAATAACATTAAAGAAAGATTTTAAAACGAAGAACTTTATCTACGGCAAACTTAATTTTCGATACATATTCTCTTGTCTCACTGATATTTTAGAAACACATATGAAATCTAGTTTCCAGTCACAAGAGTAACCGTAAAGTTGGTCGGTCACCGCTTTATGTAGCGCAATAGGGAGGGAACTAGTTAACTGTCTGAAATCGAAAGGCCTTGATACAGTGACTCAGTTTCGATATTTAAAGTGGTGCGTTGACCTTTTACCGGTTTGTATTGCATGAGTAATTTACTTAACATGTAATTTAAGTAAGTTGCAGTTACTCTTCAGTGTATAGATACTGAATTTCGCTGAACAAGCACATTCTCTGACAAGTTTGAAAAAATAATATTGTGTATTGACCTTATTTTCGTTCTGAATGTCATTAAATTAACCTGGCCTGACACGACGTTCTACTAAATAATAGATCATGTCATTGAATTTTCATAAAAAGATAGAACAATGCAAATGTGGTCTTAAAATATCGAAGATATTTTATTTATTGCATTTAAAATAAAATATTACTTAGTTACTTCTGTCTGTAGTAGATAAATGAAAAATATGGCATTTTTTATAAATATCGATATTTTTTAGGCAGTCACATCTTAACGGCTGAACGGATTTGTATGAAATTTGGCACACAGGTAGCCCATGACCTGGAAAGACAGGCTACTTTTTATGAGAGATACAAATGTGCAAAGGCTAGTTTTTATGAATACATATAAACAAATTAACATAATTATCCAAAAACAAAATGCGTATTACTTAATCTATACTAATATAATAAAGCTGTAGAGTTTGATTGTTTGATTGTTTGTTTGAACGGGCTAATCTCAAGAACTACTGGTTCGAATTGAAAAATTCTTTTTGTGTTGGGTAGTCCATTTATCGAGGAAGGCTTTAGGCTATATAACATTACGCTGCGACCATTAGAAGCGAAGCATCAGTGAAAAATGTTGCAAAAACGGGGAAAATTATTCATATTTGAAGGCTTCCGTTGCCAAGCTACCTAAATAAACAATAATTTATAAAGAAGAAATATTTGTATTTTTGTATTTAACGAATTAACTTAAAAACTACTGGACCGATTTGAGAAATTCTTCCACCATTAGAATCCTACATTATCCCTGATAAACAAAGGCTACTTTTTATGCCGAAAAAAGCAGATCACGCGTGCGGAGCCGCGAGGAAAAGCTAGTGAGATTATAAGGGGCCAACGCAGGTAGAAACATTCTAGAAGTAATTTCAGTGATTGTCCTAACGGAACGAAGGTAATTGTAACAATTCTTAGTTGTCTTACAACACACAATAAACAATTCATATAGCAGTGAGAAAAACCAGAGATAATATGCATTTTTGTGTTCTTAAAAATGCAATATGAGACTTTGTGGAAAACAATAGTGTTTATCAAGGATTACTACAGTCTACAGGTAAGCCGCACGTAGATTTTTGTGTCTGTATACCTAACACTATAGTCACAGTAACACTATTTTAATAGCAGAATGTTATTCTTAAAAAATATGTTTAATTATAACTTAAAAAGATCGGTACTTCTAAATATTATTAAAGTTAATTGGTGTTAACTTATTACATGATATATTTTAAAGTAGAGCTCTTTTAGAGCCTGCAGTTTCAGTTCATCATCACCGACTCCGATTACTATCTTTCATGTAATTAATTAATGTGACTCGTGATTCATTTTAATTTATGATTTTAATTGATTGATGATTTTTATAGATTTTTAATTGGTTAGTTAAACTTATTTTATTCTACGATCTTAATGTTATGTTATCTCCAACACAATATTCAGTAGTAGAGCAACGCTGTAAACAGTAATGTCTACAGCATGAGTGTTGTGGGCGTGCAGGGGCGATGGAGACCACTTACCATCAGGTGACCCTCTTGCTCGTTGCCGGTTTATGCTTAAAAAAAATTCTACTCGCGATGCATTTACTGTCATTCTTTGAGGAATTCTTAATTTTACCCTCGTACTCGGTCATCAGATCATATCACCAAATTTATATTGAGCCACTCTTGGAGTAAATTCCATCGCAACAAAGATAATCGTCAAAAATAACACTGAAAATTCAAAAATAGTAATTTCTATAGGTCTCATTGGAGTCGGTGCAGTTTCAGTTGACCGGCATTCAAGTTATTTTCGATACATACTTAAAAAAAAAACAAAAAAAAATGTCGAATTGTGAACCTCCTCCTTTTTGGTGTCGATTATAAATTGTCCCTATCTGCTTCTACTTCGACTAGACTTCGGAGACTTTATCGTACATAAAAATACAAATGCATCCTCCGCTCCGCATCGCTCCTCGGTCATTTACTTTTCAAGAAAATAATGTTTAATGTCGATGAATAGTAAAAAGTATGTAGGTACCCATAACATGTACCAGTGTCGTCGCACGTTGGGGTGACTTCGAGGCGCTAACCAACTCGACCTCGAATTGTGTCTACGAACTTTATTCGACATCGAGTTCAACATACCTATATGTGCATGAAAATGTTTTAGTAAATAACTTATAATTTTATATAGATGGTTCAGTGATCCTTTGGGACATAAGAGATCTGAGCCAGAAGGAGCACAAAAATCTTCGTGTGAACATAGAGTTCGACCATGCGTCTCACGTTGCCTGGAGTCCTGATTCCAAAGCTTTTATCGTCCACACCGTCCTCGAGAATCACATCAAAGTCTACAAGATTGAAAAGAAAAAGGACGGCACCATCGGCTCCGCCACACCAGTGATCACATTCGACAAGGTTAGTAGTTAGTACACATTACTAAATACATTTACAAATACATCGTTTATACAAGGGTCCTTTTAGTTGCATGCAATAACCTGTATTGTTTTTTTTTTACTTTTAAAGAAGACGTGACCAGCGAACTGCGTCACAAAACTGGACGCGCGAAACTGAATAATAAGTGGTTGAATAGTAAAGCGGGCCTTGGCACCAATCGAGGTGTGAGGGAGGGGAGGGGGGTATGTTCTGAGTTTAAAAAGATGTTAACAAGGCAAAATTAAATAATCGTCACAAGTGTACCAGTTGTAAAGAATGAATTTTCTCAGATCTTTGAACGATGAAATAAATTAAAGAAGATAAAAAAAGACAATCGCGTCCATGGCCATGGCTCCGTGAACAAGTTGGCGTTAGACATTCGTCCTCTGCCTTCTCAGAAATTGATTCCACAAAAAACGCTCTCGTCTCGCGGCACCTGTGTACGTCTATATGAATATGTATCGAATTGTTTTATACAATGAATTCTTTTAATACACGTCGGTTTACCTATTGTAGTCCATTCGCAGTCGCCAACATAACAGTCGTTTCTTAGCGTCTGTTTTACGTAATGTATTGTTATCTCGTTTTATAAGTATCACACCGTAACCGATTTATGTATTTTATGTAAGCAGACTTTATGACACTCAATAAAGTAAATAGTTTTTTCATACCTACTCGTATATTTGTGCGGCGCGTCATGTCAGCTGGGGCGAGAGTAGTATTCATCCGCACAGTCGTATGCGCTGTGACCTATTTATCACGGCCTCTGTTGTAAGATCGCTAGCTCTCTTCATGTTTATTGAGATAAATGTATTATTAGTTTTTATATATTTATATGATATATTTATATATTCACCAAGATTACGCCATTCGCCAGGATTACGCCATCATTTCTGACATTTGGCTCTATTCATTTTGTAGAACCGGAAACCGTTCCCAAGTATTATCTATTGCTGTTAAGGCCTAGAGGGTAAAGTACATCTTAGCCCTTCTAAAAATGTGAGCGGCTTTAAACTATCTCCTTAAATTCGCTGATGGCCGTATTCCGGTAGATTAAGACAATTTTAGCGCTAGATAGCAGCTAGCTTATCTCTAGTTAGCTCAAGTGGTAGACCATGTTGGTTCTCTGTCGGCCGACCTCATTACACATCCGAAGTTTACACTTTGCTTGTCTAAATATTCGTGCGCCTCTGAAAGGAGCGGTCCATTCTGCTCTGTACTATCGGATATTGCGCTGCGAAACAGATGCCTATATACAAACTGGGTTAATAGGTTACGTAGCAATTAACGTAACACATAGTGATATGAATATAATGTGGTAGCATTACGCGCGGGTCATTGTTTTGACAGTATCATTAGATTGCGAATAAAACGTTAATGACACGAGCTGAAGCCATGATCTGAATAGACGTGTAGAAACTATTGTTTACAAGTTGAGGTATTTTTTTTTATTTTCAGTGTTATCTTTAAATCACGTTTGAGTATTGTTATGGCTAGTATAACATTGTAAATGACAGATAATGTAAAAGCTGTTTAATAAACTCCGTAATCTTTAGGGGAAATCCTAATAAAAAACAAACTTCTTAATGGTTAATATCTTTACATATATGTGTATATGTTAAATTATAATAATATCTACACATAAAACAATAATAATAAATGATTCCTTATCGCCCAGAGCAAATCACTGAGCCTAAGAAGCAGAAATTTTGACTGCGCATTTCTTTATCCTATAATGTGATGATATGATAATGATCTATGTACGATCATTATCGAATCACTAAGAATGCATTTTTGATATTCTATCTTTAAAGCCGTGAAAAGTTTGTGTGAAAAAAATAGCATTTCTCACAATAATTTTTTGTTGCACAACACTTTCGTCTTTTCCGTCTAAACATACCGCACAGTTGCGTCCACGTCTCGCTAGAGGTAATTGCCCTCTTAAAAGGGTAACTGCCCTTTATATGATTGTAGTGTGCGCTGATGCCAAATTAAATTTCTAAACGCAGGTAGTCGACGGCCACTACATTTCAAGTAGGTCTTCCTCTGTCAAGTTCAGCAATTCTGTTTATTTTTTGTATAATTTGCCTTTGTATGAGACGTCATAGCGATAAATTCGAAAAACGCAGTAAAAGAGCATTGCCCTCAATGTAAATTATTGTGTATATCTCGTCTAACAAGTAACAGTTATCGAAAAACTTGCACTATGGGCAGAGACTTGCCGAAACTCGTGAAGCTTTCCCTTCACTTTCTTGATTTTTTGTAGGGATTTGTGACGAATGGTGAAGGAAAGGCAATTTCCTCTTTACCTATTAAAACAATACTATAAACAACGATTAATTAAATGGTGATATCAATAAATTTTCATTACTTATGCAAAAAGTGATTTATTAGATCTTCTCAGAAGAATTAGTAAAACCTTAATTGTGATTTACAGAAATTAGTGACGGCTTCTGTTTACCCTACGCCACTACTAAAAATGTCCAGTCATACAGCTGAGTAAAAGAAAATAAAAATATTCTGGATTTAATAATATTAATACAATAGTTTGAATCTTCATTCATCATTTCATATAACTACCACCTCGGAACATGTTATAAATGTGGTCCATACTGAGTTCTCCGAGGTCAGTTTTTATATACTTCAGATTCGATCCGCAATTAGAACGTCAAATTAATTGTTTACATGCAAAAGAATTCGCAAAAAATATCTCTACGGAGCGATGATGCGACTGTTGGGCACGCAAAGCGAACCGTCACGAAATATATTATAAAGCATAAAAATCATACATTAGGTTTTATTACATACGCAGCGTGATCAGTTCGTAAACATTTTATTTTTCTTTTAAATAAACACAATCAGCAGTAAAAGGTAGTGTATAAAATTACACAGTTAATAACAATTCGTCCTCTAGACACGGCTGTTAGACGAGTGCGCTTGTTTATTGCTTTTCCAATGTCATATTAGCGAGTGCTTTGACCTAATAGATATACGGACGCGAATATTCCATCTATTTTGATTAGAACTAATTGACGAAATCACATCATTTTGTTACACAAACAAATATTTTAAGTGCGCTATTCTGGTTGATAAGCCTTCTAAACTAGTCTTTTTAAAGGTATGTGTATGTGTGTGTGTGCATATATGTAAGCTATACTGCTCACAACTTCGTAATAATATTTATCAGAGGATCCTGATATTAACCGGAACAAAATTAATTAAATACAGATAATGTAATTGAACCGGAAATATAACGACTCCTGTATGAATTTGAGGATCAGACCTGCGATCTATTGTGTATGCTTTCGACTGTTAACACAAATTAAGTAATATCCACCCCAAGGTCTTCCGATTCCAAGACGGTGACTTTGCCATTGCCTATAAATCATATAGGACAAACTACCGCACTCAGAGACGTCACTAAACTTTAATAGACATTAAGTCATTTCTTAGAACACGATTATTCTTCAGACATCAATTAAGATTTTTCTGTACTCAGTAACGAAGTGTAAATAATTTCCTGTATTCAGTAACAGATGTACAGAACATAAGGCATTAACTGGCTGTAAGTGTGAAAGTAATTGAAATCTACGAAATGTCTTAATGGCTAGCAAATTGAATTAGAGTTTAGTGACGTCTCTGAGTTACACTTAATTTTATACTTTTTCCGTAATCTGATTTCTTATTGTGTTGTGGCTTAAGGAATGATACCCTGGAGATCAAACATTTACGAATATGTAATTTTTATGCTCTAAGTAGTAGGGTACAAAATACCTATAATGATATTCTTATCAATATAATATTGAAACAATTTACGATAAAAACAGATTTTAAACTTGAACGTCAAAACGCTGCGGTTATTTTTTTTAACATTAAATCCTCTAATTTACCATATAAATGAATTAAATGAGCTATAAAAGAATCTCGCTCGAGTACCGGATTTGTTTTGACGCAATATCGTGAAATACGTTTCAAATTAAATTTAGCGAATCCAAATATAGGTGGGCGTCATATTGTAAACGCATGCACAGAGCAATGGCCGATTGGTCGCCCTCTGCTGAAAATTCAAAACAATTTAAATACTAAAACATTGTTTTTCAAATACTTGTAAACGTATTAATTTTGTTATTGTAACGTATCTCAATTTATTGGTACGATAATCACCATAAACACAGACGCATAATGGAGCAATTATTACAAATGTTTTCCTGCTGCCGCGTTTTCCTTACCTTTAGCCCCATTGTAATAATTTTCGCGTGATTTCGTAGTAGGTAGTATCTTAGTATGCGGGAGTCCGTCTGGGCAGGTATCACGGTTTTGTCTTTCGCTTACTTATCATCAACATCAAAGTCAGTACGGTCGAGTTCTGGTATGCAGGATATTGTAGCCGGTATTACTGGGCATCATGATACTTAACATTTTATGCCACGGGAAGACGAGCGCAGTGCAGTGCCATGCAGTACTTTGTAATTATCCTGTGCCGTGATGCTTCTATTTATGGGCAGGCGTAGCGCTTCAGGCTAATAAAAAATACTCAATTTTTTGGAACAATAACAATTACTGTTATTAAAAATCAAAGACAGAACAGGAACGTCGCAGAAATAGTTTTACACATTCAATTTTAATTCAAGTGCGTTTCTTCTACTTCTGTTTCCTTGTTTTTAGCCACATTCTACTAATTTTTGAGTAATTTCCAAGTATCATGAAAGTACTCATATTATTCTTGAACTTATCACCTTTGAAATGTAAACAATTAATCATACACTTTTATACGATACGTATAATATCGCTGAATTATTAAATAGCATTACACATCATAGGTCAGTGACGAATATAAATAAACATGATAATGGCCTAAACAATAATTTGTCGTAAGCAGCCCACGCGAATTACAAATAAAATTTTAACGATGCCGCCAGGTCGTAGAATAAGTAGCTCGGTATTAAACATTTATTGTTGTACGATAATAATTTGATGTAATTTCAAATTATAGCATGTAATATTCAGGACTAATTCCGCGTTATCTCTCTTATATTAACAGTAAGACAACTAATTGGTCTCGTTTATTCCACCAGCACATTAAATTGGATAGCTTACGTTCTCAAAATGAATTGTTCATGGACAACGATTTCAAATATCGAGGTCTCACCTGATAGTTGTGTTGACGTCTCTTGGCAAATAGCTAAAACTAACACTACGCTTTAAAGATATATAGAATAGGTTCATATATTTTCACAAATGCTACGTAATGTCAAGGTTGATAATAATCAAAACACATTTGATGAAGACACTCTTGTATTCTACGTAGCGTGTATACAAAATCTGATGTGCATGGTCATTCAAGATCTTTGTTCGGTGGTGATTGACTGCCGGAGATAACCTTGAGACTGGAGCCTTTGTTGTGATGAAGTAAATCCGATCGCGTCCTTATCGTAGACGGATTACGAAAGCGATTCACAACAATCAATGCAATTAGTCGTGACACTGGTTGCTCACAGCACGCAATCTGCACCGATAAAGGAAAACGCTATGATGATATTTTGTTATTCATTATAAATGTTAGTGTGAAAAACAGAAATGAGTAGGTACTCGTTAAAAATGTGTTCTGCTACGAGGAAATCGTGTCCGATCTATTTTTGAAGGAACGGTTAATAGAATTCTGCCTGAAGTGCAGCGGAATTTATTTTTGTTCCAGAACTGCGATCAATACTATTGCGCGAATATCAATTCTTTTTACGCTTATAATTTAATAAACTTTACAGGTATCCTTTATATTATTCTTGTTACAATGCAGGATGTGATTTTGTGGAAAATCGCCACGAACAGCTGAACATTTATACGGTTTTAGATTCAGATTCGGTTCAGATTCTGCCGTAAACCTTCAAGATGGGGTCAACTAGTCGTACCAAGTAGTAGACAAGGTTATTAGTGGTCTAATAATCACTACCCTACCTATCTTTCATACTAGATTTCCGTTGCTCACTAGATTGAATAGTGCAGTGTGACCGCTTGTTTTCGGCGACGATAACTGATATATATCTCATAAATAATTTATTTATTGATTTTTAATGAGCAACATTGCGTAATTTGTCCAATACATTAAAAAGCTAGAAATTCATGTCTATAACAAATAGGTGTAGAGGCAACTAAGATAAGAATTTTATTCAAAGTAGGCTCATACCCTATTGTTATACTTGGACAATCATTAGTAGGCTTTTAATAGCTAAAATCTTTATATACTCCAGACAGAATGATAAACCATCGGGCCGAGTAAGGTATAGCATTCGTCAACCCAATTCGAGTATCTTATAGTGCCTTGAAAAATTCCACTACCAGAATGTCCAGACATTAAAATAGACATCTGCCAATAGCCATCTACGTGGTGACCTGTAGCCGAACCCCTGTGATATGAGAGGAGGCAAGAGTGTACCTATGGGACTAATATGACCTGATCTTGTTATTTTGTGTCATATACGATTTAAACCGAAATACACACGTACATAAATATTGGCTTCAATTCTAGGATTGAGTGCAATGGAGCGTGGCGTACATTATAAGATGTTATCAATTACCTGACTTAAAATATTTTACATTATGCTTATTTTTAATTCTCCAAAACAGACGTAAGATAAGTGTAGAGTTACGTGCGTAATGTCTACAAGGAACTTTTTGATGTATTAATAATAATAAATACATCTGGTTAATTTTATTGTAGGTACATTGTATTATATAATGTGTATTCAGTTTTATCATAATATCTTCGTGCCACGGGTCGCTATTTCGACAATTCATATATGACGTATTGCAAATACAATAAACAGTTCACTTCGGGATAATACGCATACAATTATTAATAATCTTACTTCTTAATCTGTACTAATAAAAATGTGACAGTTTTGATGTTTGTGAGTTTGTGAATTTGAATGTTTGTTAAGGCTTAACGGCTTAAGGATAAAATTTGGCACACAGGTGGTCTATTAAACCTGGAAATGACAAAGACTACATCACTAATTAACTGAAATTGCAACGACATGAAGGCGGTTTTTAAGTTTTGCAAATACTTATTTTGTCTATTTTTCGTGCGCTTACAGTTTTTATCGGACAAAATAAAAGACGAAAAAATATATAATTATTATTCTGTCAATATATACGGAGAAGCGTATGTGCAGTTAAAATTTATTCGGACATTGAAAAATCGGTCTTAAAAGTACAATGTGGTATCCACATTTTTCCGTTGAAACTACACAAATTACTCACTATTCTTTATCCGGTTGCACGTACTCATAATGAGTAATAGAGTATACACCATGTAAACTCCGTTTAATGTTTCATCATTACTTTTCACTGGACATTAATTATATGAATAACTAGCTTTAGCCCGCAACTCCGCGTGCGTGATTGTTTTGAACATTTAGCAGTACCCTAGGGGACTGAGCCTTTCGCAATTAATAAGTACACAATTTCCTCCATAAATATATTTTCCCCAGCGCGAAAATCGACCTCCTACCGTGCTTAAATGCCATTGGATTAATCCAATATTTTGTATTATTATCATAACTTACAGGTATTGATGGTTGGATCAAGGGTTGGTGGGTGCACGTGCGATGGAAAAATGTTTTTGACAGTATTAGTGAAGAAGAGCTCTTGTTTTCCTGGACTTAGAACTCTTTTATTATGGTATCCCTAGAACAGTACTGCACATTGGCAATTTGTGCCATATAAAAATTTACCCGAATGGAGATTTTGCGCGACCGAAATGCAGCGCGGCCGCGTTTTTAAAGGTTATTATTTCACCTCTTTATTGAGAAAGTAATTCGTTGCAATTTTTTAATCGATCACAAGGATCTTTTTGGTAAACGATATATTTGATTCGAGTCTAAAATTATAAAAGAGAAAAAACCTTTTACGTAAGTTGAGCACAATTATACAATTTCTGCTTCGACAGAAATTTCCGTAACGAATGTTTAACACACATATTATATATTTTTTGACAACATTTTTATCAACAGGTTTCTCAGAATTATCTTATAACCCAACGCGTGCCGTCGTTTTTACGATTTAGCCTTATGGTCCAGTCATTTTAGTAGGTTCACCTCGGAATTCGAGATACCCGGCTGTAAGTCTGTAAATACTTGTATATTGACACCCTAAAAGTTGTCTCAAAACCTACATATGGTAGGGTGTGCGCAACTATTAAATTTCAAGGTCAAAGGCCACAAAAATCGCTTTTTTTGTAAATATCTCATTTCCTATGGGTTTTTTGCTATTTGTATCCATTATCGATATTGTAGAATACAACATTCTCTACAAATTTTGTTTAAAACTTTTTTTCATACGGTGAACCGTTTTCGAGATAGAGGGCGGAGAGCGCGCGGTCACAAGTCCGTCATTTTGAAAGTTACATGAACGAAATTTTGTATTTCGGTTATTGACGTAAAATAAATAAATACGTGTTTCAGGAATTTTGGAAATTTTATTTAATAAGGGATGAAAAAGGGGGTGAAAGTAAATGCGAAACTGAGTTTGTTTGTTACGCTGTCACGCCTAAATCACAGAACCGATTTTGATGAATTTATCTACAGAGACAGATGGAGCCCTGCAGACGGTTACAGGCTACTTTTATCCCGGAAAATGCTGTTCACGCGGGCGGAGCCGCGAGCAAAAGCTAGTATAACATAATAGTTAATAAAAATTTACAAATATTTATAATCATTGATTTATCGATAGTTCATCAACTATATATGGCGCGTTTTCGACCAGAGGCACCGTTTGACCTGAAGTGATCCTGTGACCGCGCGCTCTCCGCCCTCTATCTCGAAAACGGTTCACCGTATGAAAAAAAGTTTTAAACAAAATTTGTAGAGAATTTTGTATTCTACAATATTGATATTAGATACAAACAGCAAAAACCCATAGGAAATAAGATATTTACAAAAAAAGCGCAAAAAAACGATTTTTGTGATCTTTGACCTTGAAATTTAATAGTTGCGCACACCCTACCATATGTAGGTTTTGAGACAACTTTTAGGGTGTCAATATACAAGTATTTACAGACTTACAGCCGGGTATCTCGAATTCCGAGATTCTTACCAAATTTAAGCTAAAATGACTGGACCATTAGTGACACCGAGTGGCCTTAAATGGATCGAACTAAGTTTTGTGTGAAGCTATGGTCTCAGCCGCGTGGAATGAATTAATAAGTCGAAAGCTGTTCGGCGACTGGACTCAACATCCTTTATGTTGTACCAAAACAAAATACGATCACATGCCAAGATTTAAAGAAAGCGGTGCACGCTTGTTGTATCACTGACGACAGAATCTCTGATTTATTATACCTTTTAGTAAAAATGTTTAATTCATTCCCAAACTATTTTTAATCTGTTAAGAAAGAGAAAATTGTTTCTTGCTAAATTGTTCGAGTCATGCCATCTGAAAGCGTTATGTAATATAAACCTACAACTGCTGAGTGTACTAGCTCGGTAATGCATGTCACGAGATATCTCGTAATGACATGTATCTATATAAATAAAAATGAAATGCTGTTCTTTGTTAATGTCACGAATGTCTTGAGAATGGCTGGACCGATTTGCTTATTTTTTTTAAATTGTTAATTGCATGATTTTTTTCATACGAGTTACATGTCAGTCGCATTATAGCGAATTGCGAACGCTCGATCGCTCATTACTTTAACTCTCGATGTACGAGCTATCAGAACATAATAATGGTATTTGATCATAATATAAACCGTTGTATGCGTCTTTAGAGACTATCCTGCCCACACACCCGCCACTGTAACTCCTGTGCACCAGGATCAACAGTGGCACGCATTTTTGTTGACACCGAGCAGTGAAGCTCGGCGAGTCTCTGGGATTGACTAAATGGCTTTGTCCCGCAACGAAATTAATCAGATAGAAGGTTAGGGAGAAGTTGGAAATATTAATTGTCCACTTCCCTCCGTAGTAAAGCGGGAGACAAAATAATGAATTGAGGAGGTATTAACCTCAAGTGTAAGGACATTTACAACTGGAGAAGCCAGATGTAAAGCACCACGGATGTGATTAAGTATGCGACTCTACTTGTATGCAGGTAAAACATTGCATGTGGTCTATGCTCAGGTAAACATTATGTTTCCAATGCGAATAACTGGCACGTATGTGCCATCAAACTTGCATGCAAGACTTGCACAATGGAAACGCTCCTAAAGATTATCATGCAATTTACTATTATTTTCAATATGATTAATTTGATATTACACAATTATCGTTTTCAAGGGTCATTAAAAACGTGTTCGCGCAATGGCTATTACATTTGCGGTAACTGTAAATTACTTCATAATGTAACACTTTCGAGTTCCGCAATTTGACATGGAAGTAAATTAAGACATAATAAATAAGATATGTATTTTGATCTCTTCTTCTATTAATGAGGAGTACATTGATTGATATGTACTAATATGTCTTAATTTCGTTCCTGAAAACGGGAACTACTATATTGGCTTGTAAATATTCACACAGATTTGTATGAACGGATTAAAAAAAAAATTGCCTCAGTGCAAGTCGGAGTCGCGCATCGAGGCTTCCGCACCATCCCTGTTGAATGTTTACTTTATGTAATTTTTATAATTAGTAAGGATAGAATTTTTTCGAGCAGGTCGCTTGACTGATGATAAACATCACGCCTGACCATAATAAGAACCAACAACCATCACAACTTCGAATTATGAAGTATTGCATGTCACTCAACTGCGCTCATTACCCCGAGTCATAAGATGTCAAGTGTTATAATGCCCAGTAGTTTTACCGGCTACGATGTCCTTCAGACTGGAATACACTAGTGTTTAAACACTGTGTCTTGGCAGCAGAAATAGACAAAGCAGTAGTACCTACCCAGACGGACCCGTGGGTTTTACCGCTTAGTATTTGAAAACGTCACATTCTGTAAACTTACAGCTACCTATTATGATTCAATAGATATAGCTTTTTAAAGCAGGATAGACAAGCGTACCTAGCAGCTTAGCAATAAGGTTCTGTGGCACCCATTCAGTACAGAACCCTAAAAATAAGTGTAGTATACTGGAAGATATTTTAACATGAAATTGAAGCCTTAACCTATTATATTGAGAACGTCAGGTAAAAATATCTTTAATCGAACAGTTCCAGTAAAATGAGTAAAAAAGTCGGTTGGAAAAAAATCTTTTAAGCCTGACGTCTGATTGTATTACGCTTACACCATTATCTTGGGCTCAATGTGCTTAATAATAGAGCAGTTGCCTATTGGTACGGGTCGTTGACTCGTGTGAGGTGGCAACTGGCAATCAAAATCCTGACAGGTGTCAACGAACTTTTCCAAATACATGACGCGATCACACGGGTGATGAAACCAACTGTAAGAAAAGTGAATGTTTGTATATGCACAAATGAAGAGTTGTAGTTACATCCGGCGCTTCAATAGGCTCATTTCCTATCACCGGTGAATGCTTGATAGATGCCTTCAATGACATTGGATTCTTTTTTTTTTATTTGATTGAATGACGAGACGAGCCAAGCGTTCGCCTGATGGTAAGCGCCACGCCTGCCCATAAACAGAAGCAACACCATCCAGAACTTTGAATTACAAAACACTGCATGGCACTGAACTGCGCTCGTCATCCCGAGACATATTAAGTTTCATAATGCCCAGTAATTTCACTGGCTTCAATGTTCTTCAAATCGAAAAACAACAGTGCTTGCACACTTTTGCTTGACGGCAATTTCCTATGAATAATAGTACGAATTAAGGTTTCAGCTTCTTGATGATTAATATGCATGTTCTTTGTCATTGCCGTATATTCAAACTACGTGCTTTTTCACATACAACACGAATGTAGAGGGTGTGTCATAGCGCGTGGTTACGTTAGCAGGCTGGCTCATTGAAGTGTGTTTACATGACTCACACACGCCAGTTTCAGTGATAAGCCGGCGTTTTGTATAACGCTTAATCACATATGCCACCATAAACAAAGCCATGAACGCCATTACTTGGCACTGGCCACTGGGATATTCCGCTAATGATAAACTGCGTAGCAGAATGATTGATAAATTAAAAAATGCGAACGTGAACACCAGTGTCAAGTTTAACGGCACCTTAGTATCAGTCATTTACGCTATAAATATTTATGGTGATTGTAATGAATGTGACGAAAATAGGAACTGGCGAGTACGTAGTAAGTAGTCCGTATAAATAACATTCAACCGGTTAGCCTTGACAATGTAACCCTCAACTTGAGTTGACATCGTAATTGCAGTTGGCGTTCATGAAAACTGATTTGTTACTCTTAAGATGTAATTTTAATTTACTCCTGGATCAAGTTATCCCGGGCTAGCATAACTCTGACGGCGCGACGGTCGTGAGAATCAAATTTCTTCTATTTCTTTCTTCTTTCTTTCTGCCTTGCGTTATCCCGGCTTAGTGGCAGGGTCCGCCTTCCTGCTCTAACGCTTCGACTTCACCCGATCTTGAGCATCCTGTATAAAAAGACTATTGGCTCTCATGTCTCCCTCCAATCCGTCAAGCCAACGCTTTTTGGGCCGTCCACGGGATCGTACCCCTGGTTTCTTCTATTTATTGACATTATATCCCGTTGGCGTAAATACTCCACAGTCGTTAGTCGATCTATTGAGATGTTTATCGAGTTAGTCAGGGCCGACATTGTAGGTCGGACTTGGACTGGATTTGCTCAGGACTGAGGCGAATGGCATATATGAAGCGAGGACTATGTTCAGCGATAAAAGGGCTGTAAAAGATGAATGATATAAATTAGGCGTTCTTTATGCCAATCATGATATATTTTGGTCGACTTGTCATTCACACCAGGTGCGAATATTTCGATTGTACTGTACTTACTGTAAGGGGGTGTACTGTAGGTTTGCCGTGCCGGGACAAAAAATATATATGGAGGCATTAATCGGGTTGAATGAACTTACTGCCATACTCAGAGACGTCAATTGACTTTGACGGTCAATAATTAAAATTTTCTTCGCAATCGATTATTTGTCAAGGCCGTTAACTAAGATTATTTCTGTACTCCGTTGAGCGCAAATCATTATCTGGATTTTAGTATGGAAAAAATGAGATACTAAGTAAGTAGTAATTTTACGTTAAGATTAAATAATTTAGATTTAACGACCTGATAAAGATCGCAGGAAGTCGCTGGATGCAGGCCGCTTCCAACAGGTCGGTCTGGAAATCTTTGGGAGAGGCCTGTGTTCAGCAGTGGACGTCTTGTGGCTGATGATGATGAAAAAAAAATTACGTAGTTTAGTTCGTCAGTTAGGTCCGTGCCAGATGTAGAATATGTACGAGTACTTCTATTATGTCGAACAATTGCGCTTTATTAAAATTATTCTCATTTTCACCACGTCAGCATTTTCCTCGTAAATGCGATGAGTCGATTTCCCGTTCAAATAGAATCTGGCGATTTCATCATAGCCGCTTGTTTCAAAGGTTTGTGTTAAGAGTTTATTAATATAATTGAATGGAACAGCCTTTAAAGGGAATTAAATAATAATTATAAGGCATGCATAATATACTATTATTATAGTTTTCCTTTTAGACCTTGTGATGATGCATACGTGTAGGTGTGCAAATTAAGCACGTGCCTATAACACAAACTTTATTATTTAGATTTATTATAAAGAAATGAATATAACTTGATATTAGATAGATTTTATCATAGAAATAGTTATGTAAGCCACAGAAATCGTTTCTGTCTCTACTGTTAGGTCATGCCATATTAAATCACGAATATTTCAACAAGTTACGTTATGTTTTAATTTGCTCAGGGGAAACCTTTAAAATGTTATGTAATCAAAGATGAAACTGCAAGACGTGGAACAATTAAATTAGCAGTATCGGTTGGTATATCACGTAGTTATCTTAAGTCCCGGCTCACGTTGCGACATGGACAAAGATCGTCATGTTGCTTTGTTTCAACTTTCTGATGATGCGTTTTGTTTATTGTACATATGATGTCAGTTGGTTAATCGATGTGAACAATGAGTTTAATACGTCGCGTCTTATTGGTAGTTAGGTGGTACGATTAACGCTACAGCGATCAAAATGTATGAGTTGATAAAATTGTGTGAGGTTGCCAATGTGTGTTGATGGCTATAGTTTGAAGAAACCGAACTAAATGACGTGCGAAAAAGCGTTTTTTAAATGAGGCCAACAATATCAATTTGGTGGTCTCCGTCTAATCCATAAATATTTCTTTCTTATTAGCCAACCAGATCGCTCGCCTGATGGTAAGCACCACGTCTGTACATAAACAGAAGCAACACTACAGAGGCAGAACTTTGAATTAAAAATTAGTGTGTATTCTATAGTGCTCGTGACCCCTAGGCACACGTTAATTCGCATAATGTTCAGTATTTTCATGACTGCAATGTAAATCAAAACGAAATACAATGGTGATTACACACTGCTGCAATTTGCGGCAGAAATATCTAAGTCTATCTAAGTCTCTTTAGATAGTTTTTTTATTCCGAGCACGGCAAAGTGACTACACTTACACTTAATGGTAACCGCACTGCAGTCGAAAAATCCAGGGACCACCGAAACACAATGAGTTTATCGGTGGTCACTAGAATCATGTCGGCCTGTATAAATGCTTCTTCCCACTCCAAAGAGGGAAGAACTTGAAACTAATCAGTGCTTGAACAATCTTTTTCAATTTAAATAAAGACCCTATCTATATATGTTTCGTATTGACATAAAATGAGGCGCGAAACGTGTTCAATTACTAGATCATAGATGTGATATTTTAATTTTGCTGTTTTAAATAGATTTTCCACTTAGCATTAGGTTAAGTGTTGTGCAAAAAACAAATTTTGATCTCAGATGGCTCTGATATTGGGTAAGCCATCAGTTTCCTGTAATAATGGTGTGCAGTTGTGAAATACTTTATGATGAAATACCGTCCGAGCTTGTAGTCATCGTGATCTTCTTTATAATAAATGCTATAAATGCTCTATAAAGGATTTGACTCTCCTTCGAAAGTTTGAATGTTTGTGAGTTTGGGTGTTTGTTTGTTTGTCGGCTGATCGCTTTTGGATGAAATTTAGCACACATTGTAATTGTAATTTTGTAATTGTAATTGGTTGGATATATGCCTTGGATTAGGACGTAGGCTACCTTTTATTTATGAAAAAACCGCTCACGCGTGCGGAGACGCAAGTATAAACTAATGTTGTTATGAAACCTAGTAAAAAATGGAACATAATATGTATCCCATTTCGTATTAATTTCCCAGCTTTTTCTCGGGACTCAAGAATAAGATATTCACGTTCCCGGGAATTCCCGCATCCCAGATCCCAGGTATACTAAAATATTAATTATAATTAACTCCTGTTTAATTTGTTTGCATCACACTCCGCCACACATTTGAATTAATATGTGGATTAAAGCACTAGAAATAATCTAAAACATTAAAAAAATATATAATATATTTTAAATGCAACAATCATTAATATGTAATGAATCGATGTGTAAATGGATTAGTGATGATGCAATGCACTGTAGTAACATAACGAACACTTTAACAATCGATCACGTCACTGTTACAAAAAACATATAAACAACAAAATTCCCGGGTTATTATTTTTTTCACTCTGTTAAATCGGGTTATCATTACATATTTATTAAAAGTGCCCGATAAGACAGCTTGTGGATTGCGAATTTATTTAATACTAGCTAACGCTCGCGCTCCGAAATGTGTATGAATGTCTTTCCGGCATGAAAAATATCCTAATCCAGGTCTTTCACTCACTTCACTTTTATGTCAAATATCATCCAAACGCGTTTGGATATTAAGGCGTGATTGTTAAACAATCATCAAAATTCACAAACTCACGCAATTATATAAACTTCCACATTAATAGCATTAGTACCTACACATTTTATGTAGGATGGTAGGATTCTGTCTTACGTAATTTACGAATTTGTTCCTGACTTGCCGGTAATTCCCGACACTAAATTCCTTGGATGACGCTCTTTCAATTTACTGGGTTTTTTCAGGAGCGCGTACCTGGGATAAATCCCTAGGACCCGCATAGCTACTGTTGCACAGATTAGTGTATGATTACATACGAAACAGTTGACAGTTTTCTTATGTCAGTTTTTTGCTTGCATGACGAAACGAGCACGTCCCTCGCATGATACTCACCGCCACGCCTGCGCATAAACAGACACAACACCATACATAATTTCGAATTATAGGACCCTACATGACACTGATCTGCGTTCATCACCCCATGAGACCTAAGTTGTTATGTCTTATAATGCCTAGTAATTTCACTGACTTAAAACCATAACAAAGCAGTGGTTATTACAGACTGTAACTTGCAGACAGAATGACAGAAATGACACAAAGCGGTGGTACTAACCCAGACGGCCCCTCGCATACGAGAAACCTAGTGACATATTGTCCAACGTTGCCTTAGCAGTAAAACATCGTCATGATTGTATTTTTTTTATCCTGTCACGTCATACTGACTAAACTGTACCTCATGTTATGTTGACTAGATGGGTAGGTTCAATTAGATGGAATTAATGAACAGTATCTGAGAAGAGACCTTCGTCTCAAGGTGCAAGATTTGTCAGAAATCAGATGCTATTTGAATTTGGCTGCATAATAAATCAAGAGGACACCTATACCACCGACGTATAGTGGATAAGCATGCGCTGATTGTTTAAATAATATAATACCTATATCCATTGTAATAAATAAATATCCATGTAATATATAAGATTCTTTCCGCAATTAATATATTGTTCAACAAAAACATCTATTGTTGTTTCACGGAGGTCGTTTGTACATTAACACCGTGTACTCAGTGGGTGTCGTTGTACTAGTTTATAACTAATATGTACCTACTTTATTTGTAATTAACAATGAAGAATACTAAAGATAGCGGAAAATGTTTGGAGGACACAATATGTTTCATATTTATATTAACTTATTAGATTGAAGTCGGCTTCCGCGACATCAATGATGTTTACACAACCAATAAATGTGGTGTTCAATGTCACAGATCCGTGCATGAGGAGAGTTTAGTCATTTCATATAAAGATAAACAACCTTGGCTTTTCGACAGTACACATCACCCGCAAAACATTACGGAACGTCTATTATCTTAGCATTCTCCGAATGGGTGTTACTAAATTATCAAACTCCTCAGTTTGATGTTAAATTGATGTAACACGAAGTATTGAAAACGATCGACAGCATTTTTTTTACCTTTGATTATTCAAGGAATAAAAAAAAACAATGTAACAAATCGTTAGATTCCGCTTCGTTGGTTTGTTAGGCGTCTTGTTTTTTATTTGTAAAACTTCGTTAAAACCGTTCTAATCGCTTGGGCGTGAGTCAAGTGCAGATTTAAAAAATGTTAAAAATGTATTGTGGATAAAAGACGTTTTCAAGGTGCATTTTTATTTGTCATCTTTGAAAAAATGACAGCATCACACCTGGTGGTTTAATAACATAATATATCATTCATTGCCTGGTGGTGGATGCTAATGTAGTTCAAAAATACACGACGTACGTGATGTGAACTTTTCATATTCGTTTTCAAAGATTTACCGCGCCGCTGTCGGTCTGAAAAATGGAGAATGTCTACATAATTTTTGTCGGCTTTGTTTATAATAACTATGTCATTATTTTCTGAACCTTGTATAAATAGGTACTTGCTTTAATAAAGACAGAAACTAATTTACTGATGTTCTTTTTGTTTTTCTTGTTGCGTGTACCGGTGTAATTTGATGAATGCCTTATTGCGTTAATGTGCTCTTTTTAATCCATCACACGCCAGCAATTCATTAGGAATTAAAAACGTTTTTCCTTACAAATTCACTACGTGTACACCGTAATGCATGTATGTAAGTAGGCACAGAAGCCTTCATATCGTCGAGTACAATTGCCGCATGCTTTTTCTTCTTTTTGTATGCTATTGTTGTTTAAGCATCAACCTCGCAAGATTTCTCTGATTGTAATACGATCTCGGTAACAATCTCAACACTGTCGTTTCAGTATTTCCCATAATTGTAATCGTACCAAACGCAACAGCGTGACACTGTTTTCTATCTTTGATTTATCTAGCGTTTGCACGCCCGAAATACATTTCAGTTAGCTTGCTCATATTTATAGGTAATTGTCGTAAATAATATTTCAATTGAAAATATTAGAGTGATTTTAAGTACCTTATAAAACATTTAGGTATTTATTCCCATAGTAATTAAATAACTATACGAACAATGAGCATCGGTAGTACAAAGAAACCGGTAGTCTTAAACCGTTAAAAATATAATTGATGTTACAAACGCTTCGCGTCAGTTAGCTTACTAAAATATACATCCTCACGCCATTTCAATAAATAGCTAATAATATGCACACTGCACAGAAACTAAATTGAAAACGCAGCTGTTTGACTTACTTTAGAGATTCATGTTTCGGAAATACAGAGTCTATTGAAATATAAGGAGGGATTGCGTCATTGGGGTCACGACACTCCTGTACCATGTTAGTGTAATGCGATAATTGTGGCAAAATCATTCGAGTTCATGCATAAAAGAGCGTATATATACGTTTTTATCAGAATACGGGCAGACGATTAAAAAAAGACCTTCCACCGGAACAATGGCTCTTTGATGTAGACAGTACATACTCCCGCACGGGTTCGTCGGTAAATAAATATTGTGTTGATCCGTGCGCCGAGCATTAAGCGCACTTAACTGCGTTCAGTTAAACAACATCGGTGTGCTCATTGTGTTGACGATTGTATAGTTTGAAGTGTAGGTACGTACAATGTATGGACCGTCGCACGCATAGCCTCGAAAATATTATTTTTAGCAGCAGGAAGGTTCTCATGTCGTTTTCCTCGCCTTTTGAGCTATACAACATAATGCGTGTAGTAGCATGTTTGTTCAGGGAATATCTTATTAATCCGATAATAACAATAGGAATTTCCGTATTGCATGCACAATAATATGTCGGATGTGCATATCCGATCGATATTCGTTGAAGGATAGACTTTGAGTCTTTGCCTGTACAATGTTTCATTAATTTGCATATCTACTCGCTGTCAAGGCTCGTAGCAAGGTCGCGCAAATTAATTGTGCTTGTACGTGATATCGCAAGACGTTCAGTTCTATTCATGTTGCGAATACCTACATGCCATATTGAAATGTTTCAGGTACACGAGGACGATGTAATTGGCTTTGACATATCGAGTAATGGCAAGTTCATGATGTCCTGTTCATCGAAAACTGATATGGTTATATGGGACCTGAAAGGCCAGCAGCTGGAAAGGCTCGACACATATCTCATGAGCACCCACACGGCTAAGATATCTCCGTGCGGTCGTTTCGTGGTCGCCACCGGGTTCTCGCCGGACGTCAAGGTTTTGGAAGTGTGCTTCACAAAAAGTGGCGAGTTCAAGCAAGTGACAAAGGCGTACGAGTTGACCGGTCATTCGTCTGGCATTTCCGACGTCGCCTTCGATGTGGACACGTCACACATCGCGACAATATCGAAGGATGGCACGTGGAAGCTATACCACACAAAGAGTGAGTACATAATATTGTATAGTTAATGCGCAAATGTTACCTTGTTATCTATTGCAGTTTACGTAGGTGTCGTAGTGTGGACGTGACTGGGAGTAAATTAAAAATATAGGTTTATAGTTCGACGTCAGCAGTTTGAAATTGTAAGCACCACGATGACCTTAGAATCGGGTCAAATATCGATGCAAAACTATTTCTGTTAGACCTTATTTATATAGTAATAAATTAAATGAAAGCGGAGCGAAGGAATATGTTTTCTTATTAAAATTAACGTCATGTTACTCGTAATATTATATATCATTCTGTAATACATATATGTCAATAACTTAATTATTTTACGTATCCAGTCCATGCCAGTTATCACAGTATTTTTTATATTGCTAATAATTTTTTTTATTCCATGCAAAGTGAAACAGGGGAATTGTTTGGCGGGATAGTGATATCGTTTGTACCAGTTTGTGCGTGGTAGAGCCACGCTGTAAACAGTTTTGTCTACAGCATAAATGGGCAAGCTCGAACGGGTCGTTTCCACTGTGTCACAGGAACCCGACATAAAGTGGAGGCTTGCTGCGGCGTTTCGCACGGTGAGTAAGATATCCGCAGGGCCAATAGTTCAAAAGAAAAATACCAATTTCAAAAAGATGACCTTAAAGAGCGTCTAGTTAAAATAATTATATTCTCCAAAAGACAATTGTTTTTTTTATTCGCTTGAAAGCAGGTCGCTCTTGACCACACCCTTTTGATTTACAAACCACTGCATGATATTAGACTGCACTCATCAACCCCGTGAAATATGATGTTAAGTCTCATAATGTCCACTAATTTCACTGGATTGTCTTCACATCGGAACACAATAGTGCTTCCACATTTTTGCTTCGCGGCAGAAATAGACTAAACAGTCACATCTACCCAGACGACAACTGAGTAAAATAGTTATTATTAATAACTTCATTTCATCAGTCGTCTGCTGAACTCTTAAAAAAAATATTAAAACAATAACAGCAGGAGTACAGTACAATAGTTAGATAAAAAACACTTGAAGCCGGTGGGAATGTAACGTATATCATACGAGTAAGTACTGATATTGTACTTCAAGTAATGCTCGTTGTCATAGACAATTTTATCTCAGGTTTCTCTCTTTTTCGCATTTTAATAGGTATGCTTATTAGTTCATTATCACTAACTAGCCTTTCCTCGCGGCTCCGCCCACGTGATCTGCTTTACCCGGGATAGAAAGTGGCCTATGTTACTCAGTGATAATGTAGTTTTCTAACGGCAAAAGAATTTTTGAAATCGGTCCAGTAGTTTTTAAGTTTATTCGTTAGATACAAAAATAAAAACCTTTTGTCTTTATAATATTAGTGTAGATGTAGATAACTATGGTCGGGTTACTGACGTATGTCATATACACATAAGTGATTATTATTGCATTGCACGTAGTATTCTCTTTATGCATATATTTTTATGCTAAAATGACTACAGCGAAACACCCGTGCAGTTTAAAAGTTATGACGATCAATACGACGCGATGGCACTCGTTACTCAGAGACTCATTAGTTTTAATTGCTATTTGCTACAGGTCTTTAAAACTGGCTGATACGTAAAACGGCAAATATTTTTCCACAAATTTTCGAACAGATAATAATAACCAAATTACCTAATTAGAATATCTCTCATATTTAACACTACTTCCGACTCTCCGTACTTTCTGCGGCTCTATACCTTGTCACTAGTAATTGATCAATATTTAAAGAGATCCATCCAATTATAAATATAAGATACAATACGTACAAAATAACTTGGCTTTTTTAAAGATAGCCATTCACCCACCCTATGCGGGAGGTACAGGTCTCTGAAAACAGACTAAAATCTAGCTAGTGTTTACAACGGCTAAAGGTCAAACCCGCGTTGTAACCTATATTATAGGCGACTAATATTTGTTATGTTAGAAAAAGCAAAAAAAAATGTAGTGCCTGTGCGCGCGTGTTAGGTTATAATTCGCTTTTATACGAAACGCTGTGTAATAATTAAAATATTTGTAAGTAATATGGATAATATAACGATATCGTGGTTTTTGGCAGGGTTTATAAAAATGACAGTTAAAACTTTTTAACAATAAATAAAACCTAGGACGGTTTTATAAAGAATAAATAAAGAATAAATGTAACTAAAGCGCAGATAAATAAATAATTAGTAGCAGGTAATTTTTAAAATGCTATTTTAATCTGCTATCTAATTTAACGAGCACCTTTTTGTATTTTATTAGCATGCATGATGAAACGGTCTTGTCGCCCGACTGATGGTAAGCGTAACGCCTGCCCATGTATAGAACCAGTAGGTACTAATTAGCACTTCAAATTACTGTATGGTACTGGACTTCGCTCTTCACCCGAGACATAAGGTGTTAAGTCGCATATTTTTTTTTTATTTGGGCCTCCAGATATCTCACTCACCGTGCGAAACGCAGCAGCAGCAACTACTTTACGTTGGTTTTCTGTGAGACAGTGGTAACGACTCGGTCGAGCCGGCTTATTCATGGAGTAGACAAATCTGTCTACAGCGTGGCTCTACCACTCATATGATGATATATCTTATTAGGTTAGGTCAGGTTGTTGTCAAGTGGCGGCAAGCATTCAACGATGAAGGAAGTCTTGTTTAAATTTCATATTAATGAGATAAACTTATTATCAACATTGGGTCAAAGTGGAGAAATAAATCAGTGGCTTATTCAGGAAAAACCAGTTTTTTTTTTATTTGATTACAGATTTGGATTTGTTTGACATGACTTCAGGAGCGTTCCATAACGCCCTAACCCACAACATTAAAATTTCTTATGTATAAAAGAAGTGATGAAACTGATTTATTGCTCGTTTTTATCTCAAATTGTTTCTACACACACGCTCTCTCACGCCGGTAATCCCCGAAGGGTTAGACAGTGGTTTTTTTTCATTTGATTGAATGACGACACGAGCAAGGCGTTCGCCTGATGGTAAGCGCCACGCCTGCTCATAAACAGAAGCAACACCACACAGAACTTTGAATTACAAAGCACTGCATGACACTGAACTGCGCTCGTCACCCCGAGACATAAGATGTTAACTCTCATAATGCCTAGTAGTTTTACTGGCTTCAATGTCCTTCAAACCGAAACACGACAGTGCTTACACACTGTTGCTTGGCGTTAGAAATAGACGAAGCGGCCAACGAAGATGGCCACCAACGGCTACCAACCCAGACGGCCTCTCACATACGAGGGACCTACCACCTTGCAAATAAATGCGTGTAAGGGAATTTATTAAACTAATAATAACAATATGACATTAGTGTTTCGAGACTACGAATATACAGATGGGTAAATGTGGTGTCATAAGGACATTGGAGCTTGTGTAATTGCCAATGCTCGTCTCGTCATTCATTACACATAAATATTCTGGTATATTGATGGAGGCACCTTTTTATCAACTTGGTACACGCATATACATGCATAATACCTTTTATATTGTTGCATATTGACATTAAAACTACATATAGTTATATATATCCAACCTTCATATTGCGTTTTTAGAGTTCAGATAAAGTATGATTTTCTAATAGATCACCATTTAATCACAACGCTGCGATACACAATCTGTTTTAAGTACTTTATTGAACGACATGGAATTGTTGCATAGAGCATACAACCACGTGTACAGTGCGGTGTTCTGTTTCATTGCAAAGTGCGCACAACCTAAAGCCTGCACTACACTACTCGCGAAATTGATCGAAGTTGAGCGAATACGATTTTGAGTGGTAGAGCCACGCTGTAGGCAGTTTTGTGTATAGCATGAATGGGCCGGCTCGACCGAATCGTTACCACTGTCTCACAGAAAACCGACGTAAAGTAGCGTCTTGCTGCTGCGTTTCGTACGGTGAGTGAGATATCCGGAAGCCCAAATCCCCTCCCCTTCCCAATCCCTAATTATCCCTTTCCTTTAAGGTCGGCAACGCGCCCATTATTCTTCTGGTGGTGGGCGTACATGGGCGGTGGAGATCGCTTACCATCAACAAAAAACGATAGTGTAGAAGGGCATTTTGGTGCGCCTCGTGGAACCTCGGCTCGCCTCGGGCGACTTCCAGTCGTTGTCGGTTTTTGCGCCCGAGTCAAAGGACTCGAAGTCGGGCGACTGAGCCCCTCGCGAGGTTGCACGAGTGTGTGGTCACATAGTTCGGACTTGGGTCAATTTCGAAGAGTACTTCGTCGAGGTAACTTCGCGAGTAGTGTAGTGCAGGCTTAACAAAACTTGTAAATATACATAATATTATTCAACGTTATAAACAAACACACTTGTTTTGATTTGAATTATTGCGTGTTCGAACATCGCGCCGGCTCATTTGCGTAGATGAGTCTAAAATTTGCGTGATACTTGTTTTTACTGAATGAATATCGACGGATGACGTGTCTCGTAGCTCGTAAGCGACAATTCCTGTTTATTTAGTTGTGTATAGTAGGAAAATACGAATGATTAAAATTCGCTCGTTTACGTCATGCTGGGTCAGCCCCGTCTACGATTTTGTTTTGCAATTCTTATAGATATAAGTGTCGTGGCAAATTTCCGCTCGTTTCTCGGTACTTAAGTTTTCCAAAGAATCGCATAATTTACCATTATTTAATATCCTTCGTAAAGGGTTATTTATACGGCGCTTATATTTATAGCGCGTATCATGTTTATTTATAAATTGATTATGACTAATACTGTCAGATGAACGAAGACACAGAAAATGCGAGGGTCACGTGGTGAGATTGATTGATTGATTAAAAAATGTCTTATTAATATTGTGGGGGTGTACTTGAAATCGCGGTCAGTAGGTACTAAATATAATATAATCGCTATAGGATGATAAAAAGTATATTAATATTGCAACGAATAACGACTTATAGCTGTATAAAAATATCGATTTATTTTCTATATTATGTGTTAATTTGTTAATGAATCATCGTGATGTAACGTTTTGAAATCACTATAATTTATATGAAAATTGAATGTCTTTAAAGAAATGTCATGCCGACCTTAAAGAGTTATCTGTTTCTGAGAAATTGGTCTGAATAACATACTGAGGTTACGTACGTTTTAAAAAAACTCGTTCTTAAAGTCAAGCTAATGAACCCTACAGCAATTTTAATGAACATAAAACTGTTTTTATCTAATACCTCTTACCGTCGCTCGATGAAGAACATATAACATAAATATAATACAGTCAAGCTTTAGACTATCAGGTAGATAATGATTACTATTGAATATAGGCGTCGCCTCTCCTAGGGGATGAAATAAATCTTTTAGTTGTTTATTTAAATATTGATTTCAATTATATTTGTATGTGTTCACAATTTAGGTATGTAATCAGTAGATTAGCTAAAAGAACTATTCCGAGATTAATTTGTACCAAAACTAAACAAAGCCTCCGCTACAAGTCACATTAAAGCTAAGTATTAGATCACGTTTATATCCTAACATCTACAACTTTTGTTCGGTTAGAAACCACACAAAGTAATGTTGTCAAACAATGTGCCAACAGCGTAGACACGTGTTGTGATTCAACATTATATAACAGTTGTAAAACAAAGTACGGTCTCTTCAGAAAAACGCCAATAGGTTTAATAAAAATTATTGTCTGTGAGTGACATTTAATTTTTTCATCAATCTAGATTATTATTATTATAATGAATAAACTTCCGTCTTTATCGTATAACGTTGACATAAGACGCAGTTTATAGTATACGAATTTGTTTGAATGTTTGTTTTGTCGCCTATATTAAAATGTAGAGTTCAGCTTGGCTAGCTCGCGGCGTAAATTTGCATCAGGTTTTAATTTTTTAAGATATAGGATAAGATAGAGGATGTCTCCTGATAATTATCTGACAAGTGATGAAAATGTTGAAATAATTAAGTAGTTGTATGAAATAATAGATTGTCTACTTATTTTTTTATCAGCATATTCATTTCCACAGCGCATATATACCCAAATTGTCAGGTCTCTGCCTCACCCACAGGTAGACAGAGATTGCATCTGACATTAATACTAGTTATGGTACAAAGTAAATATTTAACCTGTTAAAAAAAGTTTATAGTATGTATAATGTTATTTCTACATTGAGTAACGTAAACAGTCGTTCGTTGAGAAAACATGAAGGATGCAGTGTGGGTGTCCTCTCGGCAGATATACGTACGTTTCGATAAAGGTCATAGGGCAAGGAACGTGGGCAGGACAGTGCGTAGGACGAATTTCCACACCCCCTGTCTGGATAATATCGATCTTGTGATACTAGTTAGAAATAACTCGATTTCAATGATTAGAGCGCAACGTCCCTTAATGGTTGGTATTATATTTGAACTGCAATGCATAGTGCATACACACCATTCGGTGCAGTGAATTTTGATAAAAAAATGCTAAAAGTTTCTATGCAAACAAGGCTAGTACCATAATGTGTAACGGTTGATAGTATTTATTAACGTGTGCAAACTACGGTGTTTAAAGGGGAAGTAAATTTATTGCACCATATTGCCTTACACGGCCGCTATTGCCCCACCCTAATTATGTAAAGTATCTTAATAACAAGTTATTTTTCACTAAGTACGTGGGTAAAATTCAATTTATAAATTCGTATAAAAGGGGTAAAATTGAATATTCTATAGCCATCAATTTTAATACCTATACAATATGTCTATACTATGTTCAGAGTCTTTTATTTTTTTTTATTTTTTTTTTTATCCTGGCTCGGCAAAATGACTACGCCACACCTGATGGTAAGTGATGCGCAATCCAAGAATAGTGTCGACCAACGATAAACAGTGTGTCTATCGTTGGTCGACACGATCATGCCGGCCTGCCAAGGGTCAAAGGGGAGGGGAAGGAAAAAGGGATGGGAAAAGGGTTAGGATCAGGGGGCAAGCCCCCTGGGGAGAACCGGATATACACTGGCTGAACCTGGAAAGCGACCCACACAAGGTGGGCCACTGTGGCAGGTTTTAGCACCAGTCTACGGTGGTCGCTATCCGGTCGGATACAAGTATCCTCCCACCAGCGAAAATTGGAATTATACTAGGTACGTTTTGTTTATTCCAGAATATAATAAAGGTAGTGTTAAAATTCTTCCTCATGCCCTGCCCTTATCGGGATAGGCGCAACATGATTTTTTAACACATGTTATAGACCGATTTGACTTGTAGTTTTTACCTGACTTTTGCCTGACGACAACTCCTCTGGGGAGAAAACACAACTGGACATGAGTCAAATATTTATGATTCACACAAACATTTGTCTCGATGTGAAAATGGAACCCGCGGCCTCTCGCTGTGATTGGGGTCGCCGGAAATCTCTCCGGAAACGCTACAGCTGCCATTTTACGTCAATTTTCTGTGAGATAGTGGTAGGTACTTACCCGGTCCAGCGGGACCCTTCATGCTGTAGACAACAACGTCTCCAGCATGGCTCTACCATTTATCTTTTTTCATTAATTTTATTGTAAAATGTTAACATTGTTAAATGATGGCTTCTTTTTTCAAGTGTATTGTATGTTCTTCAAATATACATAGGTTCACGCCTTTGTCCTCAAAGGGGTAGGCAGGGTGTAACTAGTGCACCCACGAACTTCGTCGAACTTATATCCGCGATGATGTGATTTGGGTCGAGCCTATCGCCGCGCCGTACCTATACTGGGCAGGTTATGTGTAATTTTTCGAATCGAAAATCTAAAACAAAGTACGATTGCCTGACCAGGGAATGGAATTCATGCATATGCGTGATGGCAATAAACTTGTCATTCTTTCTGGCGACAAGCCCAGTCGTCGACAAAACTTAGTCGATAGTTCTATACCTAAATATTAAACATAAGTTTTTGTTTGCCAGCTGTTGCTAGCTATATCCTATTCTCATTTCAATTACATGACAAAATACATTATTCGATTTGACATTCTGACACGGCGTTGTAATTATTTGAAAGGATAATAAATCATTTTTTAGCCAGTAAATGCAGTATCGGTTCCAATTCAAGTAGCGTGAGGCAATCACTTAAATGCTACCTACATAGTAACATACATGTTATGATATGCCACATTGGCGAACTTCGATGTAGATATTAAGCGATCCATATAAAAAAAGATTATATTGATTTTTTTTGAGAGCGTTTCAATGCTATTAACTTTTAATTCTATTCAGTATATATTCAAACGTGCTCGATACATTTTGACAGCCGCCGTGGCGCAGCGGGCGAGTAGCCGGCTGTGAAGCGAGAGGCCGCGGGTTCGATCCCCGCTCCGAGACAATGTTTGTGTGATCCACAAATATTTGTTTCGGGGTCTGGATGTTGTGAGTCCGAAAGTCTCTCGTAGTACCTGATACCCACGACACAAGACTCGTATCTTACTGTGGGGTCAGGACTATGTATGTGACTGTTGAGTGTATTTATTTATTTATCCCCACATTTTAAAAGGATCCGAAATCTACAAGA
Source organism: Amorpha juglandis (assembly GCA_949126905.1). Taxonomy (NCBI): domain Eukaryota; kingdom Metazoa; phylum Arthropoda; class Insecta; order Lepidoptera; family Sphingidae; genus Amorpha; species Amorpha juglandis. Next base: position 8,052,374 of record OX421379.1, on the reverse strand, counting down.
AGTTTGTTGCAAGAGGCCAAAGGTTGTCCTATATTTTGTTTTGTGTTACAGTCGAGTACGCTCGCGGCGAGTCACCCCACGTGTTAGAAACGGGCAGATACACACAGTCGGCGAACCCGCCGCGAATTGCGCTCTCGCCGAACGCTGAGGTGCTCGCCGTGGCCGTCGACTCCTCCGTCGAGTTCTACGATACGTACACGGGCAAACTATATGACACTGTGGATAATGTTTATTCAGGTATGTGGTTTTTTTGTTGTAAAGATAGATCGGCTCATGTGTGCACTTTTTTTGTTATTTTTTTATCCTGGCTCGGCAAAGTGACTACGCTACACCTGATGGTAAATGTAGCGCAATCCAAGAATAGTGTCGCCTAACGATAAACAATGTGTCCATCGTAGGTAGGCAAGATCATGCCGGCCTGCCAAAGCGCTAAAGGGGAGGGGAAGGAAAAAGGGATGGGAAAAGGGTTAGGATCAGGGTTAGGATCAGGGGGCAAGCCCCCTGGGGAGAACCGGATATACACTGGCTGACCCTGGAACGCGACCCACACAAGGTGGGCCACTATGGCAAGTATTAATGATATCGGCTCATGTGTACTTTAATAAATTAGTTTAAGTATGAGAGAAATCGTGAAGAGTCCACTGTTATCCTACATATTAACTGATTGTTTTAATATTGATTTGATTAACACAGTCTTTGTGTGTATACAATTATATCACATGCATAGCGATATGTACATTTATCAATAATATATAGATAATCTATATATTTTGTGACATTCAAAGCGGCCAATTGCCTCCTCTTGAGCTCAGTAAAACCGAAGTACTTTTCATTAGGTATATGATTTTTTAATTTGAATATATAAGTTTTTTTATAGTTTTTATAATTTTCTTTCTTGTATTTTACTATATTTAATCATTCCTCGTATTCGTGATACGGATTTTTGGGAAAATATTGGTATTTATAATTTTATACCAAAATAACTATTTTTGAGAGGTCTGTGGCCGTTTACAAAAAAGTTATAACTTCTAAGCTACTGAAAATAAATACATCGTGTTTTAACTCGGAGCTTATAATTGACCCATTCTATTTCTTAAGAATATAAAAAGACATGGCCGCTATTGAGTCCAAATTTCACACTATGCCGTGTCGCAACATGAAACTTAATCGGAGAGGTTACGAAAATGTGTATGAATTTTGGATATAATACATAATATGGCTCTATAAAGGTAACCATACTATTTTGACATTGAGGAGAATTTATTCGCGTTGTGATTCAACGTCACTATTCTATTAAATAATTTTCCTCATTTCCTTATATGACGATAATTCAGAACCCGTAACTGGAATCTGTAAAACATAAAATTACTGACTCATTATGACTGGTTTTTCAACAAATGTATTAAAGTACTAGGTTAGTGCAAGTGCCACATTATCAAAATAGCCTCATTGTTTTTTTTCTTAATTTGTTTGATAGACGAAACGAGCAAGGCGCTCGCCTGATGGTGAGCGCCACGCCTGCCCATAAACAGAAACAACACCACACAGAACTTTGAATTACAGAGCACTGCATGGAACTGCGCTCATCACCCCAAAACATAAGGTGTTAAGTCTCATAATGCCCAGTAATTTCACTGGCTTAAATGACCTTCAAACCGAAACACAACAGTGCTTACACACTGTTGCTTGGCGGCAGAAATAGACAAAGCGGTGGAACCAACCCAGACGGCCTCTCACATACGAGGGACCTACCACCTTGTATAGTGTAAGGTATAGTGGCATTCTACTTATACTGATTAAGTATAAGCTTCCGTCTAAGCTCTCGGGTTCAAATCTCAGGCCGGGCAACCACAGTTCGTGGACGAGGTTCTAATTTGAAAAATAACATATGAGTCGTCTAGGATTTTTTTTTATTTGATTGAATGACGAGACGAGCAAGGCGCTCGCCTGATGGTAAGCGCCATGCTACCCATAAACAGAAGCAACACCACACAAAATTTAATTAGACTTTGTACCCGGTATGGGCCAAATGATCACCCCCCATCATACAATGGGACGGACCTAAGCTCGGTGAACTGTGGGTGCACTAGTTATACAGGTAGAGTCGTGAGATATGAGATTATGTATATCCTTAATGTAAATTATAAAAATATAATTAATTAGTTATTGCGAAACTCACGATTACATTAATACGTCGTTTTTAAGTTGGTTAAAAAGACTAGATACGCAACTTTATTGTTTTTATTTGATAAGTTATGCAAAATGAGCTGACGCGAGCAACGTTGGGTGCGGTCAGTGTTAGATGAGTCAGCGCGTAGTGGCAAAAAATATTCGTGCTTCGGAAATCATGTCAATATTATATCACACTATGGCAGTCACGTAAATATTAAGTCACCATATTTATTTTTAACCACCGTAGGAAAAGAGGGGTAATATAAGTTTGTCATCGTAGTGTCTGAACCAATGGACCAAATTCAATGAGGTTTTTTTTGTTTATAAACTGGTTCATTCGAGACGGGTATGTTTGAAGAAAATCAGCCGTTCATTATTCATCCGTTTTAATGTCATTGTTTTTTTTTCTCTGCACCGGGTGTGTTTATACTTTTTTTTCTGAAGAATTTTATAGTAAAGCCAATTTGGTAGGATTTTGACACACGAAAGAGTGACGGACCGCAACGTCTGACTCTTGCGACCATCGGTAGTCGGGCTTTAGAACGTTGGTAAGAAGCAATGATTCATGAAAATTTAACGATTTTTAACACGCTTCTATTAGCTTCATACGTATGTTAGTATGTTTGTATGTAACGGAAACTTTGAACACGATTTTGACCTCCTTCAAGACGTCGGATTAAATCGAAATTTGGCACACTTATCAGGGACCGGTGACAATTCGATATTTAAAATATATAGAAAATCCAACTAAAAATAGAAAATAAGTTTGAAGAAAAAATTGTATTTTATTGTAAAAAAAAGCTTGGGGTGCTTGGTGTCAATAGTTGTAAATATTTTATTGACAGATATGAGTAGAAGGATTATCATTTTGATATCTTAAAAAGCACGCTATTTACAATAAAATATTTTATTTTCTTTAAATTTATAAAAATATTTTTCTATTTTTTTAGTAAGATTATCTATAAAAGCGTGTTTTTTAGCCCCCTAAACTATCATCGTTCAATCGCTCTTCGTTTCAATTCTTTAATCATCCCTTTCCTTTATGGTCGACAAAGTGTCCACTATTCTTCATATATTGTGCATGTTCAGGTGATTCCTTTGCTCGTTTTCCAAATCCAAACCAATTCAGCTTTTCAGAAAATCATTCAGTTTTTGTTCATTCAAGTCATTAACTGAACTAGAACCGTGTGAACCCACTATTGGTGACATTGTTTTGTATGATCATCATAATGATGGAACAAGGTCCAACTTGACATGTTCCTTTTACAAACTAATAAATTGTATAAATAACTCGTGCAGGAATTTTTATTATTTTCGTCTGGCAATAATGTGTGATGTTTATTTTGTGTATGGCGAAGTAAGAAAGGATTTTGTAATCACGTACAATCCGATACCAACTGTCAGAACCTTGTATTATGTACATATTTAAATAAAGCTATTGCGGTAAAACAGTCTAAGAATGGTGTGTGATGCAAGGTCCAATTATATTTATTATTGTCTTAAAACATCAAATGTGTAAGTGTGTTACTAATAGCTTAGGCCCAAACCCAATCTCACCTGTACGTACGGTACACTCTGCTGATTAACGGACGATGCAAACTTGATTCCCGTTGCGAGTTCTGGTGATAAGGCGGGTCGCCCCATATAATACCGTCAAATCATGATGTGAAGGCATTAAGCCGAGATAACACCAGACAGAAAAAATAATATTTTAAAATATAATATTTGCCAACGTCATTTATAATTAAAATTAGAACTCTAAAATATATAAAACATGCCACTGATTAAGTCATAAGTGACGAAAGAGATTCCCTTGGTTATTGTTGAGTTTCATTTGTAGCGTTCCCTGTCCATATTCTACGTAGATAATCCTATTTCACGTAATAGGCAAATGTAGTTTAGTACCACAAACCGGAACGTTGCATGAGTAGAATGTACATCAAGATCATGTATAATTTGATTATTTGACGCAAGCAGCATGTGGGTTAGAAGCATTAATACCCATTTAGACGAAGAAGTACTCATAAGAACAGAACACTGTTATTCACAAGGGCCCATCTACGATTCTAGTTTTCAAACGGCATGAAGCGACCTCGTAAATGACTGTCAAATTTCAGTTATATACTCGCGTCTGTCGTGTGATAAATTATCTTCCTATAAATTGGGTCTAATAGATAAGTAGTAGACAAACAGAAAGTATGGTACTTATTTGTAGGTGATGGTAACTAAGTACTCATATTTTATCTCTATGAGTAGTCTCTTGGGTCTACTTAGAGTTTAGATCGTTGGTTCGTATTGGAAAATGATAACCCTACAAAGGATTTACAACGGATATATTATATAAATGTTATTTATTCACAAACTCGCACTAGGCGTTCCGAATGCAGCTAATGTACTCAACTCTACGCAGAAACATTAAACTCTTTTAAATAAATTTTAACTGCGATACATATGATAAATTTGTTTTTTCTTATATTATTGACTATGTACAATCTTGACAATATTAAATAGACGTATAATAAGATTTCAGTTTTAAAAATATTACACAAACATTTATATACAAAGCAAGGAAATAGATATATAGTGATTAAAATAAGTACTTGATATAAATGAAATGTTTGTTTACTTTTTAAATCAGGTAAGGAAAAACGAATCACAGAGGCTGATTACTGTGTGTGTTATCTTTTTAGGCTAATGTGAAAATTATAAGTAATAAATATTGATTTAGTAAAACAAGTCTTTGCCAAGAATCACAACGAAAACACGATTGATAAGACCGGAAAATAGATGGCGACGACCCCATTAGAGGACGCGCTTGTATTATAAGTTGTAGATATCGCGTTGATATCGCCATGTGGAACGAATCTTGTGCGTGTGTGCATTGTGAGCGAAATTATTTATTGGCATAACCTTTAACCTTTAACCTTTACTACATACATGTGTATATACGCACTCACGTCTGTAATACCTGAAGGGGTAGACAGAGGTGTAATCAGCACACCCACATTTCACTTAGCCTATTTGCGTCCCATGATATAGGAGGCAAGCGATCGTAAAGTTCACGGATTGGCGCTTTATCATTTTTGTCATTCCACTGTGGATAAAATGTTGTCCACAGTAATTTCACTGACTTTTTTATATTTGATTGAATGACGAGACGAACAATGCGCTTGCCTGATGGTAAGTGCCACGCCTGCCCATAAACAGAGGCAACGCCATACAGAACGTTGAATTACAAAGCACTGCATGGCCCTGAACTGCGCTCGTCATCCCGAGACATAAGATACTAAGTCTCATAATGCCCAGTAATTTCACTGGCTTCAATGTCCTTCAAACCGAAACACAACACTGTTGCTTAGCAGTAGAAATAGACTAACCGGTGGTACCAACCCAGACGGCCTCTCGCATACGAGGGACCTACCACCTAATACAGTGTTCGGCAAACCGCGGCTCTCTACCTCAGTAATGACTAATTTTGAACATTCATGTTCCAAGTGTACTTGTATGACCCAACTTGATTTTGGCTGTCGATTTTGACTATTAATGTTTGTTTCTTTAGTGAGTTTGTCGAACTCTATGGAATACATATGTCTTCGAGATTAACGAACGCTAATAACAAGTCCGGTTCGTCTTCCGTTCTTGGTCAACATGAAACGCCGCTTCCGACGGATAAAGTGTTTCCGCCGAAGTCATGGCAACCTGTGGGCAATACTGGCGCAATACGATTTAGACATAGAAAGTGATTTTATCTTGTACAAAACTTATTTGAAGCTATATATTACATACATAGGTTTAAATTAATTCAACCTTTTCAGAACCGTTTATAGACTAGTACAATACGCGCTATATATCTTGAACGATCGCGTTGTCACGGGTTTTGTTTTCAGAGATTTAAGGGTGACGGGACTAGAAGGCGTAGAGTGACTACCTTCAGACCGGTCAATATATTTTGCGACTATCGTATGTAAAGGATATTTATTGTCAATGTCGTAAAGTGATAAATCAAATCGTACCAATTTTTTTCCTGGTAAAAAAATATTACACCTGGTGACAAGAACCGTGTAGTTCAAATATAATTTCGACCATCAAGTGACGTTGTATCACTCAACAGTCGCCAGAATTGTGCCGGCCTATATCCGGTTCTCCCCAGGGGGCTTGCCCCCTGATCCTAACCCTTTTCCCATCCCTTTGTCCTTCCCCTCCCCTTTGGCCCTTTGGTAGGCCGGCATGATCTTGCCGACCTACGATGGACATATTGTTTATGGTTGGTCGACACTATTCTTGGATTGCGCTACACTTACCATCAGGTGTAGCGTAGTCACTTTGCGGAGCCAGGATAAAAAAAAAACTGGTATCCTTAAAAATATGAGTCCGGAATTCCCTTGCATTCTATCAAAATTCCCAATGGAAATCCTTAGATAATGTACACACCAGGACGAATGTGTGGAAATCCCGAGATGACGGGTCAATATGCACAGACTGATTGCGGGACGCCTAATGGCACGTCCATCCCAGTCCCCAGATCTATTTATAACCTTAAATATTTCCTTTAAATTTCCTCTGCTAGTGTGGGTGTTTCCATTACCATTCGGTGTACTACTTGTTCGTTTTTCTTCTGTAATAGTTATACGAGCCCAGTATTATATACACTTCTGATCACGAGCCTCCTCAACTGAATGAGGAGTTAGGCATTAGTCCGCCACGCTGGTTTGATGCCGGTTGGCAAACTTCAAATACCTTCTGGTTTCCTCACGATGTATCCTTTACTGTTAAAGCAAGCGATAATTCACAATAAATACACACGTAACTAAGAATATTCAAAAAATGCTCTTGGTAGTGGTTTCGAACCTGACTTCCATCTCAGCAGTCTGTACCACTCCCCACTGTGCTAACGCCGTTCCCTTATCCTACTAATATTATAAACGCGAAAGTATGGATGGATGTATGTTTGTTACTCTTTCACGTTAAAACTACTGAATGGATTTTAATGAAACTTTACAATAATATAGCTTATACATCAGAATAAGACATAGGCTACTTTTATCCCGGAAAAAGCAGATCAAGCAAAAGCTAGTACTATAATAAATTAGAAATCAATATAATTTAACGATCAATGTTATGATAATTTCCACAGGTTTACATCTAACAATTTGCATTGTCATAGAATATGTAAATGAAAGCGCGTAATCCGTGTTAGCCAAAAACGGTACAAATAGTACCGCTATGCTAACGTTGCGTTAAAAGGAAGTTACGAGTGATGTGGACAGCCATTTTGTTTTTTTTTTGTCTGTGTGTGGTTTTACGACATGGAGTGTAAGTGGGCCACCAACGTCTTAGAACCAATTGAAATAAAACAAATTTAAACGGATTTTATCGCGGTTGTTTTCGCGGGATGGACTCCACGCCGTGACCACGAAGGCTGAAAAGCTTTCGAAATGTCGGGATCAGATAATAAAAAACTGCGATAAAATCCGTTTTATTTAGTTTTATTTCAATATGTAATATTCGCGTAAACATAAGAAATCATTATCTTAGGCCCAAATTGAACACCACCTGCACGTGGTGCATTCTACTGATTAACGAATGAGACAGTGGCGAAACTTGGTTCTCGTTGCAGGTTTTAGGGGTCAGACGGCCGTGGGTCGTCCTACATATATCAAATCTATTTTCAATTCATTATAGGAAGGCGGACGCTAAGCCGATATAACCTCAAACAGAAAGAAAGTAGTTTTATGACAATCGTCTCAATAGTCTAGTGGCAATGTACTTAGGCTGAGAAACTGTGAGGTACTGGCTAAATTACAGGCCGGGCTATCGCGATTTGTGTTTGATTTTTCTATTCGTTAACCATCAGGTGACCCACTTGCTCGTTTGCCGGTTTATGTTACAAAAAAAAAAACAACTCTGTTCTTTGAATATTAACACTTGAATTTTTTACTAGAAAATCTCGAGGTCCTTCGAACATCGCACGCTAAGCTGATAGATTCGGTTGTTAGTGCAATAATTATAGTTAAAAATTCACGAATGCTAAGAATTGTTTCCAAGATGGAACTAGGGGAGGCGAGTTCGAGGCCGTGACCAAGACCGAGCGGCCCCTTTCGTTGAAGTCTATCGATTATTTGAATTTTTAATTTATCAGCAAACGAGGTTATAACCTCCAGCGAAAAATATACGAGTCGATTTCAGATTTTTAAACATTGGAAATTTACAAAATCATTGATCAGCTAATTTGAAAGCTGGGTTTTCGACTGGATGATTCAACGTATTATTAGATGATGATATATATTTTCCTAGTATTTGTTTGTGGTGTTCGTCTAAATACACATATTTACTGCTGTCATAGGCCACGCTGGGGTTTTTTTTTATGAAATAGGGCAACTGAGCAAGTGGGTCACCTGATGGTAAGTAATCACCACCGTCCATAGACATCTACAATACAAAAACTGCAACCATGGACACCGAGAGTGTGTATGGGGCACCTTTTAACCGACGCGACGTATAGAAGGAGAAGATTTCAGTTGTAATTTTTTCAAACAGCGATAGCCTAAAAACAGTAAAATATGTTTTTTCTTTTGTGTGAACTGAATCGCTTGCTAGTTTTTTATATATCTACTTTCGTACATTAATGTTGCTATTACGTATATATTTGTTTCGGTATTCCAGGGCACCTTTAGCCCAGGGGCATAGCTTGTGCCCCGCGTGCCCATAGAGTAAAGATGGAACATTTTGATGGCATATAATCTATCATATATCATCTATGTCTGCTAGGCCCCGTACATTAGGATACGTCACGTATATTACTATAATGTAAATATTATTCAAACGTGGAAAAATCTATACCGTATGAGGCCTTGTACGTTTATATATAACCTGCCAAGGCTTTAAGAAGTCAATATGAATTATTGAACGTCTCCACAAGGCATCATTATCGATCAAAATGTTGGAATTGTCACATATGCGATCTATAATTCCATGTATAATTTACCATTGTCGGGAACAAACTGGTCTATCGGTCTTATTTTTATAAAATAATCGTTCTAAGAATATTTACAATTCTAAAATAATAGTTAATACTACGACCGGTTGTTTAATTTAATTTGAAATAATTTCTTTTTATACTATGATGTGAGTTCCACAGAATGTGTAAATTGATTTGAGTACATACTGAAATGATGTTACAGTCGTGCGGTTGTTTGGTTTTATAATTAAGTATGATACATGTAATAACAAGGTGGTAGGTAGATCCCTCAAATCAATAGGCAGTCTAGGATGATGCCACTGCTTATCTATTTCTGTCGCTAAGCAGAATAAAATTACTGGACATTATGAGACTTAACCAACACCTCATATCTCGGTGTGCGGAGCACAGATCAGTGTCATGCAGTTTTTTTGAAATACACGCCTGTCGCTTACCATCAGGTGAGCGACCTGCTCGTTTCGTCATTCATACCTAAAAACAAAAATATAATTACATTTCATTAATATATGACGTGTTCATTTTTATAGGTTTAATCAACTACATGAAATTTGACGCGTCCGGTAAATACCTGTTTGTATGCGGCGACCGCGTCGTGAGAATTTTTCACAATGTCTGCGGCTACCAGACTACCATAGACAGTTGCAACCGTCTATTGAAGACCAAGCAAACTTCGGCCACTGTGGAACGTCTCAACAAAACTATACAAGACTGTAAGCAAACTTTGTCCAAATACGGTAAGTAACTCCATCTGTGCGCCAAAGGTGACACTAAAATAATCTCGTGAATTGCATTTATTTTCGTATGTAATATAATTAATCTATTTTTATATTTAAAGAAACGACACTAAATAGTTTTGGTCTCAAAATTTTAAATGAAATAATGAGTAATAATGAATGTGTTTGATCTCAATAAAAATTAATAATAATTTCTAAAATGTCATTCTCATCCCAGTTTAACACACTGTTTACAATATGTAATTGCATTTGTTTTTATTTATGCCACATCGTCATAGTTAATCATTGTAAAATCCCAGTGTTTTTTTACTTTTAGTTGTAGTTATGAGCTGGTGCAAAAACTATTGTTTAAATATTATATCTGTCCTACAAGAAGCGCACTTTATATTATTATAACATGTATGTATAATGTATATTGGTCATTTACAGAACACTACATTATAACTAATGCGCTTCGTCAATCTCTGTTTTTACGAAATAGTGCGAATATAACAACCAAGTTCCGGCTAACTGGTATGTCACTCCAGAATAAAGTAGTTGATATAGGGTCTTACTTAAAATCTTTTTACGTAACGTTTATAAGTAAGGCCCCTAAATGTTTAAAGATTTAGATCGTCATCAACCCATATTCATATTTCCGAAACAAACGACGATTGTCAAAGCGCTTAATTTTAGTCGTAGTACTGTACCTATCGTCAAGCGCCATCTAACGAACACCCCGTTCCTTACGTTCGTTCACATCCAGACTAGTAAATACTTGACGAAGTAAACACCTAATATATCTATGTCACGAGCACTACTTTATTACCGACATATATTATTTAAAGTAGATAGAACATTCTTGAAATTTTTGTGCCCGTGCCAATATTTATATGGCGCCCTTCTGTTAGTTTGTCAGCTAAGTTACTATGTTAAGGTTTAATGATATTGATATAATTTTGTACGTTTACTTATGAATCGAAGAACCTTATATCTTCGTAAAGTAACTATTATTTTAGATCTTTGCGTTTTGTAGCATAAATCAAGGCCGCGTTCGGAAATTGTCATCAGTACCGATGCTGGTTTTACTAGAAAACTGATGTTTTCTGACAGAGCTGTCTGTCTCTATTTGTGAAAACCGAAGTCTCGAATTTAGTAGCACCAATGGCCAACATAACGATAATTTTTAAGTATCTTTAGCCGTATTTTAGAACTAAAATCTAGTACCGAAACTTGAGTCTATTTTCGAACGCGCCCAAAATGTAGTCAAAACACTTAGGTATTAAAGGTAACTATTTACACGACTGTACGATGAACGCAGTGTTTTGTTTTTTATTTTTTATCATTAGGATAATTAATGATATGTTTACTTTACAATAAATAATATTATTTAATAAAACACATGTAATTTTCATTTGATATTTACTTAGCAAGTGCGTTGACTTACAAGGACTACAAGAACATAATATTATTGTTATGTAAGCCCTTATGTTGACACTGAGGGTTGAAAAATATTTTTCTTGCAATAACAAACATTCGCAGTATGAATAATAAACATCTGGTGTAAATGACGGAGCTCAAATATTTATCTTTTTTATTATTGTTTTGTATGGAGTGAGTTAATATTTTTACTAAAATGTTTACGTATTACATTACCTACTATCTAAATGAAACGGTTCCTAACTCTATAATTTTATGGCTACTCACATTCCCATTTCCACAAGAATGTGTCACCAGACATATTTTTTTACTGTATTTTTCATAATAAACGAAATTTTAAGGATAATAGTGTTTTATTCCTCCCAAATCCTACGCTAGAATACCTTCTTTCGTGGAATACTGAAATGTAATTCAAACGTTTAAGATCTTCTCATCTGAGACAGTTTTCGCTACGTATCTTCTTAGTCAGCCAGTTGAGTAGAGTTTGAATTACATTGATTTACACTTGAATTCAATAGCGATTACAAATGAATTTGTGCTGTAGGCACGCAGTAATAACACATCGTGCCTACGTTATGAGGGTGGTGCGGCAGCAATAACAAATTTGAATTACCAAGTAGTTTTTGCTGTTGCGTTGTTTTCGCTACCTAAAGGAGACATGTTTTTGGACCGCAAATAAAATTAGTAACCGCTTTTAAATTCAATTAAAACTGAGCTGTATATTTATGGTATATTGCGTACATAGAAGTACAATAAAACAACATATTGCATTGAACGTTAACTTTATTGTGTTCCTCACAAAAGTGACGTTATCGACAATACACTGAGATACTCTGTGATTATACATAATTTAAGTACAGTTTCACAGCTTTTGATAAATAAATACACATCAGCATTATGCGTACGTACGATAAACGAGTTCCTCAAATCAATTCCATTATTATTCTTTATAATCTGAAAATATATGATTTATTGCCAAAATAGATTTACATATTTAATTTTACTATATTCAATAACGGTGATTTAAATAATCTATTATGAACATCTAATGCCGAGTATATTTTAACACGTTAACTGTGTAGCTATAGTTATGAGACAGCTCTCATACGTGCAAACACAAATTGGGAATTGTATACTGTATTACGTATAAAAATGACATACCTTATCATTATTTTTTATGTTAAAACCCCCCTTCATATAAAAAAAAACATTTTAACGAATGAACCACCCGTGGGTCATACACGTATGACCTCTTTGTTTCATGCCCCTAGCATGGGGCATGCACGTATGACCTCTTGATGGATGCTAGTTAATTTTAATATTAGTTGAATCTTCAGGAAACGTTGCACTGGCTGTTACAGAGTTTTGATTGAGGAAGGCCGTACGGCAGTAGAAGCAGCCCGTAAAGTAAAAAAAACGGATCTGGAGTGTCTAGGGTGCAATACAGCTTTATATTTGAATTGTTTTAATAGTTGCCAATTTTTTTTTTCATAGCATAGGCCGGTAAACGATCAAGTGGGTCACCTGATAGTAAGTGATCTCCACCGCCCATGTTCGCCCACCACCAAAAGAATCATGGGCGCGTTGCCGACCTTAAAGGAAAGGGATAATTAGGGATTGGGAAGGGGAGGGGATTTGGGTTTCCGGATATCTCACTCACCGTACGAAACGCAGCAGCAAGCCGCTACTTTACATCGGTTTTCTGTGAGACAGTGGTAACGACCTGGTGAAGCCAGCTCATTCATGCTGTAGACAAAACTGTCTACAGCGTGGCTCTACCACTCACAAAAATACAGATACTGATAAAAAATCTAATAAATTTGATTAACACTTTGTTTTATTATTATCCAAAATACACGCATTTTTGATAGTGAATACTGGGAACCCTTATTAAAAAAGTTATCCGGTTTTCACGTAAATCTCTTTTTTAGTTCGTTGCTCACACGTGTAAACTAATATAAGTGTAAAAACTCACACGAGCATAGAGTTACAAACCTTTAAACTTGCGAGGGGCTCATGACCCACCGATGGTGCATGCACGTACGATGAGGATCTCAAAATGCCCCATCGATGGGTCATGCACAGTGAACGTGTTAATATGCGTTATTTGTTATTTTTGTACCAATTTGCTGTTATAACTGATAAACACTGGCTTCGTAATTGAACATTAAATCTTCTACATTGAACAGTACGTGAGTGGTAAATGCACCGATTATGGGTAGTGGTGCGTATAATTTTGTGACAAATAAATTCGGCCTAATTACACATAACAGAAATACAATGTGACCAAATAGGGTTTTCAATAGAAAAATATAATAAGCCATACTTAATTACAGTACCGAAAAACTGTGTGAATAGGACTGCGGGATGTGTGAATCTGGACGAAACTTATATTATTTCGTAGATGGATCGACCACAATGTTATCTAAAGCCTAATTTTTGTCCATAAAGTATGGACGTTTTTATTTTATTTTTTGTTAATTATAGTTGTTTATTTACACAAAACGAAACCAGTTTGTATTTACCCTATACACCCCGTTTTACTGTAACACTTATGCCCGATATCAATAAATGAGCTTACTTTGAATCCCTGAGTCTAATCCACAACTGACAACAGTACAGTTTGAAGGTCACTTGCGTACAAATTTATTTAATTTGACTTCCAGGATCGTGAAGCGATTCTTATCAAAATAGTTTATTAAAATCCGCCGTTAGCTATTCAAGGTAACAATAAAATGTAAACAGAATGATGTAATAAGTATCTGCCACATTTTTGGCCTCCATATATTGGCCACCGACGCAACTCATCAACATTTTTTTCTGTAATTATTTTTGTCCATGCTCCTGCAAATTCGGTGAATAAAATAATTCACTCATATTTTTTTGTGTACAGCGATCATATTTATTTCTTGCGTCCGAGATATTAATCGTTAATCGGTATCGGCGAAAATTATTACACAATAATAACCAGAAATGGAATTAATGCTGATATTAAAATTATAATTTACAATGGACAGATCAAAACAAAGGAACTTTAAACATTAAGTAACTGAAAACCTACATTCGTCATTTGATCGATTAATTATTTGATTTATAAAACCATTAAATAATTTATTCTATTCAACGTACTTTTGTACCTACAGCAACGGCACTATGCGATCGCATTTTGTAAGTTGTGTGTATACCCATAAAGTACCGTAAATATTGACAAATATATTGTGTGATAGACCAATTTCCGTCCTTCATTGACGTACTGGTGGAACTATAATGTATTGAAACTACAAGTTACAGTAATAATATTGTAAGTTGTCCAGTGACATCGTACGGCGCCGCTACTGCGCCCGCAGTCGTTCCAGCAAAATATTTTTGAATAGTCTTGAACTCGCATTTCCGTAGTTACTTTAGTTCCAGGATAACAAGGATATGCACCCATCTGAAGGACAAAGCCTTATACCTCATACACCGGCGCATACCCGGCCCAACGCAGATTGATCGTAAGTATAATGTGAACAACAAGACCCGACTGTCTGTCCACAGTAGAACTGTCGGTCCAACTTAATGTGAACAATCTAACATGGCGTATACGATACGACAGGTGTACCTGTGGCCGAACTTCTAGATCTCTCATGTCATGTTACAGCTTACGTGTCTTTAAAATTTACAGCAAGCAATTTACAAGCTGTTAAAATTAGTAAATTTTCAGTGAGTCATGTGCTTACGAGAATAAAAGTTTCAAATGTAATTAAGGCTTGTTAAGATTCGCTTTTCGTTTACATGTAACAAAAAATCCATTGCTTTACCCAGTCGAAACTAATCCCATATGTTTCGATAGTAGTAAAAAGAATTATTAAATTCTATATTAGTTCATCACGCCATACTAGAACTAAAACTACGGTGACTCGTTACACTTTTACCAACTGTTTATAAAAACTAAACATTATAACTTAACCTACACAAATAACATTTTCATTATTCCACATGTTTCATATTCGAATAAAATCGAATTTGATTCTATCATGTTTCGCAGCTGAGGCATTTCATTTTCGAAATAAGCAGGGAAATCAACAATTTAAAACATGTTTATGGCAATAAATGAATGCATCAGGTACGTTTACATTAATTATTATGTTTAGGTTTTTGTAAAGAATAAAAAAAAACAATTTTATGCACCAATATAACTTACGTTTTAGGATCAATTAAAGAAAGTGGTCGAAGTAGAAAGTATGTACATACCTTCAGAATTTTCGCCAACAGATGTAGGTAGAATTTTAATGACTATTTCAATTATAAAAAAAAATAGTTTACCGCCAGTAAATTACTATCGTATTTGATGTTACGGAAATAATGTTAATGCCTTTATTGTTTTTTTATACATATATAATCTTGAGTCTAAACACCATACATACATGTTCCAAATACATAACGACTTATATGAGTGAATCACACAAAAATACCATAGACAAAATTTAAAAATGGTTTACATTTCTGGAACAGGTATGGAAATTAGAACATACATGATTTAAAATTCGATGATGAACTATAACACATGAGACCTTTCTCCTTAAGTTATTGTAAAGCTGTATATGTAACAGACCGTAAATTCTAATGAAAACTATGAAACTTTCACTGAGATTCAAATCGTTATGAACGACACGACGTCCACAAAACATATACACAAACGCACAACAAAGTCAAGCGACATCAACACCAATAAAGATTCTAACTTGATTCATACAATTCAATACAGATATGTAATAAAAGTATATGATAATATTAGCACTTGATTCCTTCTATAAATAAAAAATATGGTGATATAAAAGCGAATCAAAATAGTAACGTACGCTTGTTCTCTACATGATCAGTCATTATTATTTATTTCTTGTTTATATCTAAACTTTCAACAAAATGGAAGCGATCTTTCAATGATATGGTGTATTTGATTTAATTGAGCAAACGGTGAGTATGCTTATATATTTGTGACCAGATTTAATATTAAAATAGTATTTTGCTCAATACAAATGTATGATATTGATGAACATTCTAAAGCGCTCTATACACTGACCCTGCCGACCCGCCGAAACATGTCGGTGGGTTAGGTGGCTGCTTCATATCGTTTACAGTCGGAATATTTAGAATGGTAGAACGACGCTGTAGACAAATTTATCTACAGTATGAATGGGCCCGCTCGACCGTACTGTCTCACAGGAAACCGACGTAAAGTAGTGGCTTGCTGCTGCGTTTCGTACGGTGATAATCGGAGGCCCAATCACTTCCCCTTCCTAATTCCTTAATTATCGCAGGCTACACGCTCATGATTCTTGTTATTGTGGGTGTTCAAGGGCAGTGGAGATCACTTACCACCAGGTGACCCAGTTGCTGACCTAAGCTATAAAAAATGGCACGAGGTGTGACATTTTATCTCGGCAGTTCATGATTGTTGAATGTCAAGACGCCAACAGACCGCCCAGGTAAGTTACCGACATGATTTTGTCAAATAAGGTCGCCGACACCAAGCCGCCGGGCTGTGTCGGTGAATCGGCGGGTTCAGTGTGTAGAGGGCATTAGACTTTAAAAACAATGCAATTCAATATAATGTGATAACTCATCAATTGTGCAATTTTCATATCGATATTATTGCGAAGCTTTTTATTGTCGCGAAATAACGTTTCGTACAAAAATATGCTGTGATGTCAACAAAGATGATTTACAATGTTTTTTTTTGAATATTGTCGTTCTCTTATTTCTACGCGAGACACATTCTTTAAGTCGAATAGTGATTAAGATCTCTTAAAAAAGATCCAATATAAATGCAATTTTCATACGACTAGTTAAATCGAAAAATATCGCCAATTAATTATAGTTTTTTAATGACAAAAATTCCAATTCAACTCAGACAAGACACGTTCACAGCATATCAACAGACACATCGAAATGTCAGTCTTAGTCCGAGATTTAACAACACTAACACAAATCGTGTATACGTGGGGTCCCTAGTCACCTAAGCCTAAAATATATGCTACTTAAAAGGCTGTTATGGCTTACACGAGTTCCAAATAAGCTGGGAGTGTGTAAACAAAACATAAAAAAAACATACAAAAAAATCAGTCACGAATGTTGTCTAATTACATAATCGAACGAATCGAATCGAATCGAACCGAATCGAACTGACGACTCGATTCGAAATCAAATATCGACAACAAAAATCTACAAATACAAAAGAAAAATAACTAAGCTTAATCAACTTAATACAAAATAAATACTGTAAGTACTAAGAATATTCCTAGTTAGTGTAAATTAGCGACCGTCGCGGGCCGACTAAACTTTGGTGCATGTACTACGTCCCACTGGCAGTCCGTGAGTAGGTATGGCCAACATTTCGATTCTCCGTTACGATATTCGACTAGCATGAAATTCGTTTGCAACGTGTTGCCTCCTGGCCGTCATTCACTTACTGGACTCGTTCTCTTCTTTTACGGTGGTTATATCTGCAAGTAAAGTTTATAGATTAAAAAAAGCAATAAAATTATTTACAATATTTCAATAAATAATAAATATTTGTCGGTACATTTAATTTTTGAAAGTTCCATAATATGATCTATCTATATACAGGGTTATTTTTAAAACACTGACAACCTCGCAGGGCCATATAGCTGACCCCATAAGGAACAACTTTTGTTCTACGAGTTTGGATATAACTCAATACATAAGAAAAAAAATGATTTTACAAGTTTTTGTTGTGTAGTGTTTGTGTTCGTACGTCAGCTGACGGCTGGATGTAGGTATTAGCGATCGATACGGCGCGGCCGGTCATTGAACTGACGCGCGCGCTGTGTGTATTACGTAATCTGCGATGGGCGCAGAGCGTAGGTAACTTTCAAGACGGAAATTAAATTCATAATTATTTTTGTATGAGAATAAAATCTAACAAATTATGAAAAGTCGTAGAACAAAAGTAGTAGCAAATGACCTTAGGAATCTACTCCTGCGAGGTTGTCAGTGTTTTAAAAATAACCCTGCATATAAAAATGAATGTTTGTTTGTATGTCCTTTATCGAATTGTAAACTATGAATTTCATCATGTGATGAACTGATGAACTTTAGCAAAGTTGTTGTGCATGAGCCCACGAAGGTTTCTGAGTTGGTACGACCAATTTTGACAGATGGCGCCACGGTTAGGCTATTTTTATCCTGGAAAAAGCATATCACGCGGGCGGAACCGTGAGGGACAGCTAGTAAGCAGTAAAAATCGGACACTAGGGACAAAAAGATTGTAACTACACGTCGCAACACAAAGATTTTTTTTAAAACAAAGAAAAATACATATAATGGCGGTTACTTTTTCACTTTTAATAATATTTAATTATAGTCAATTACTAAATCGGGAGCAAATGTCACGTGCACCATTATAATCATACAGCGAAAGACTACAAAACTAATACAGTCCAGTATTGAATGTGTAGCTCACCATTCCCCATTCCCCGTTCACCAGTAAGTGTGCAGCCGGAGCGAGTCTGCGGCGAGGTCCGCCAGCAGCACCCTCCTGCCCGGCAGCAGCGCGATGCCCGCCACGCGCCGCGGCCTCCTGTCCGCCAGCTCGCACGCGGCCAGCACCCCGCCGCTACCAGCACTACCAGCACTACCGGCACTACCAGCACTACCGGCGTCCAACACCAGCAGCGCCGGGCGGCCGCGCACCGAGCGCGCGCACACGATGCGACAACCCTGCGCGCTCTCCTCGAGGGCCACGCCGCCGTACCCGCCGCGACCTACGGTGGAATTGGTTTTTTTCTCGGCAAAATGACTACGCTACACCTGATGGTAAGTGTAGCGCAATCCAAGAATAATGTCGACCAACGACAAACAAGATTTTTTCGAATGTATGTCAAGTCTGCCAACCCGCATTATGCCAGCGTGGTGGACTAAGGCCTGATCTCTCTCATTCAGTAGAGGAGACCCGTGCCCAGCAATGGGACGTATATAATATAGGGCTAGTAAAAAAAAACGACAAACCGAATGTCTATCGTTAGTCGACAAAATCATGCCGGCTTGCCTAACTGTTTCTTCACACGCCGTTTAAAAAACCCCAAATTATAGGAAGGAGGGAACACGTGTACCGGGAAAATATTCCACAGCTTAATGGTGCGGCAGAAGTACGATTTAGCGAACTTTTTACGATTTTTTTAAAACAATTATCGCTACACATAGTTTACAATAGCCGAAACATATTACTTTGATAATATATTCTTAAATAAACTGACGAGCTAGCTAATGACACCTTTATTCTACCAAACAAACCTATAATGAAATATGCAGTTTGTGTTCAAGATTCGTGCCAGTACTTACGTACATAGGAATAAAAATAAAACTAAAACTAAAAAATTACGAGAAAATATATTGAAAATAAATTCTCTCACTCTCCTTTCGAGGTCGACCGGCCGCCCTAAGGAGGTTGCTACGTGTATTTATTTTAGTACAGTGCAATAGTGTAAAAAACACGAAAGAATATATCGACACAAAATTAGTATATGTCAGTATATCATAAAAATATATCAATCAAACGCGTATAATTTTTGATCTGATTTCATTAAAGATACCAAAGATCAGATGGGGTTAAGTTTTTGTAACAGCTAACTAAGGTGTTACAGTTGAAAAACGCCAGGTCACAATAATTCAACAACATTCTTACCTTTCGGTACAGGTGCCAGCGTGGTTTTGAGATTGCCTTCAGCATCATAAACTCGTACGGCTACATCCGCCACTATGAGGAGGTTTTCCGAAAGCGCCAACCCACCCACAAGACCCAGATCACCGTTGCCAATCTGCATGAAAATTAAATGTTTATAGTTTTATCGATATTCGACGAGGTATCGATACTTTGGTGTGTCGACACTAGATTTTGTGGAAATCAAAATACCAATTGAGTATCAATACTTGAAGGTTTCATAGTGATATTTTTTACTTCAATTGAGTAACATCAATACATCGATCTAATATATCGAAACAGTTTATGAAGAATGATCGTTTAAATGTGTCACGGCTCAACTATATTTCTGTTTTCATTCTAATATTTAAAAGTAATTGCTTTTAGACACACCCCGCGATATCCATAGATACATTTTAATATCGATTAGTCAAATGACTACTGGAGTATCGAGTAGTAATTTTAGTGAGTACTTTAGTAACTAATCGATATCACAAATGTAAGATTTGAGTTTTGACGGGAATTTCGACAGTGCGGTTCATCGTTTATTTTAATTTATTTCAAAAACTAGTTTAAAGTTGTGTTTGTTGTATAAAAGTGGTGTGGATATGAGCAATAAACATTGACGGTGGGGAACAGTGTCTGGAAACATTGAAATAAGTGAATTAAGCATCATACTAGAAGGATTTCAGGAATTCACACCAAAACTCCAACAAGACCTTGAAAATGTCCACACCGATATTTTATAGTTCTTGTTCTTGTGAAGCTTTGAGAATAAATTATACTTGTCATTGGCGAAATGCATAATAATGCGAAGCAATAAATTAAAAAGAAGAAGAAATGTGAAGGTTAGTTATAGATGGACCTCTCGTTCAAGGTTCCCGTGTGCGTCGAACAGGAAGACGGCCCGCGCGCCGTTGTCGGCGACGGCGATGCGACGCGAAGCTATATCTGCCGCCACGCACACCGGCTCCACGAGACGATCCGAACGGATCGTACGCACCGTCGCTCCTGAACCGTTCACCTGCAATTTATACATTTTAATTCACAATTTTGACGACCTCTGTGGCGCAGCGGGCGAGGAGCTGGCTGTGAAACGAGAGGCCACGGGTTCGATCCCCGCACCGAAACAAACGTTTCTGTGATCACACAAACATTGATTCGGTCTCACAAGACCGAAAGTTTCTCATAGTTCTTGATACCCACGACATAAGACTCGTATCTTACTGCGGGGTCAGGACTATGTGTGTCACTGTTGGGTGTTTTAAAAAAATATATCTATACAACGTTTTACTGAAAGATGTGGTTAAATAAAGGTCAGGAAAGACAGATAGAGAAAGACAGTGAGCGTTTGTAAACCGGATAAAAATCTAAACATCCTAAAAATTTACTTTAAATTAAATCATGCGTTTATTAAGATCGATCACATGTCTAAAAAATATTTGTATTACATATACGCACCTAATCACGGCTTCATTCGTACTAGCTGTTTATCGTTTAGTGTTATCCAGAATTGCAACTTAAGTATCGATATGTTACTTCATTTGACAAATGATTTATGTATGTAGTAATGATTTGATACTACTAGGTAGATAACTCATATCGTACACTTTATGTTGTTTAACTGTGACCGCACCTCTATGTAACACATTCACGCACACTCAACATTAATGGGTCGGCCCGACCGGATTGTTACCACTGTCTCACAGAAAATCGACCTGAGCAGCTTGCTGTTGCGTTTCGTACGATGAGTAAGTTATCCGGACGCCAAATACCTGTCCACTTCTCAATACATTATCTTCCTTTACTTTAGGTCGGCAATGCATCCGTAATTCTCAGGTATTGTGAATTGAAATAAAACGAATTTAAACGGATTTTATCGCGGTGGACTGTCCACCCCGTGACCACGAAGGCTGAAAAGCTTTCGAAACGTCGGGACCAAAATAAAATAAAAAACCGCGATAAAATTCGTTTAAATTCGTTTTATTTCAATGAGTAACATTCGCGTAAATGTAAGAAATCATTAGGTATTGTGGATGTTCATGAGCGGTGGAGATCACTTAAAATTAGACCCACTTGTTGATTTGTCGGCTTTCGCTACAAAAAAAAATGTATGTCAGCTCTGATACTGTCCCATTACTAGGTACAGGTTTCCCCAACTATTGAGAATGTTAAGATCTTAGTCAATTACTCTAGCCGGATGCAGAATAAACACACTTTTGAAATTCTTGTGAAGAATTCTTATGAATGCATATTACTTGTGATGTTTCCTTTACCGTTATAACAAGCGATGAAATTGAATACACATATCACTTACAAAAGTCAGAGGTGCTCTTTGGGGCTGGTTTTGAACCTGCGCCTTTCGTCTCGGCAGTCCATACCACTTCCCACTCTGAACTATCGCTGGTTATACTTCCTATTTGTTGTTCATATATTTAACCAATGATAAAACTTTGTAAATTATATTACCTCAGTTAGAGTGCGAGTTCTCCAATTGACCGCCACGACACCTTCCGCAGTCACCGCTATACCTGTACAACTCCGGCCTGCCAAACCTACGACACGAAAACTATTGTTAAAACAAACAAAATATATTTTATTAAAAATAAATTTTATTAATTTTTTTATTTACAAGAAGGTAGGTTCCTCGTATGCGAGAGGCCGTCTGGGTTGGTACCACCGCTTTGTCTATTTTTGCCGCCAAGCAACAGTGTGTAAGCACTGTTGTGTTTTGGTTTGAAGGGCATTGGAGCCAGTGAAACTTATGAGACTTAACATCTTAAGTCTCAGGGTGACGAGCGCAGTTCAGTGCCATGCAGTGCTTTGTAATTCAAAGTTCTGTGTGGTGTTGCTTCTGTTTAGGGGCAGGCGTGGCGTTTACTATCAGGCGAGCGCCTTGCTCGTCTCGTCATTTAATCAAATAAAAAATTATCAGTATTACCTTCATTAACAATGTGCGTTTTAAATGCAAACGTTTCGTCATCCAACACTTTCACTCTGGAGTTACCCGCATCGAGGACGTAGATCTCTCTTCGTTTGGGACATCTGAAATACAAATATGAACGACTATGTATTTAAAGAGAACGTAATTGAAAGAACCCAGATGCTTTAAAAAGTTACAAATATTTGTATAAATGGCTAATATTTTCTCCCACTTATAAGTTGTATAATTTTATCACATGTTAACATATCGTCACGTGCCGTGCAAAGTTACGAATTAGCAAAGTATACATTTTACAAGGGAGCGTTTTGAGTGCATAGAATAATTTAAAATATTTATTTAATTATAAGAAATAGTCAAAGTGATTCTTTACGATTTAAGGTTGGTCTTTAACTCTTTAACCTTAAATAACTTCTAAACGAGTCAACTTAGCGAAAAAAATCATCTCAGACCATTTTTGTAGATCGTTAAATTTCCTACAAGAATATGTTTTGATTTTCACAAGTGCATTAATAATCCAAACAAAAATAAATCCTATATTATTTAAATGGGAAATAAAAAACCTACGATGAGTCACCTTTAACATTAATATTAAGAGCTCAAAATTTACCAGAGTTCTTTTTTCGTCATCTCAGACGATATTTTCATGGTAACTAAGGGAAAAAAAATGAAAAGTATTTTTTGGCCCACCCTAATGTAAATGTGGGTGTACAGACGCATGCTCAAAATATCCTGGGTAGACCATATCAGGAACACTACTGTGCTGGAGAGAATGGGAAAGTCAACAGAGATACTTAAGACAATTCAAAAAAATAAATTGGAATATTTTGGCCACATAATGAGAAACAACAAATATGAACTCCTCCAACTAATCATTCAAGGGAAAATAAAGGGCAGGAGGATGCCCGGTCGTAGGAGGATATCATAGCTTAAAAATCTTCGCCAATGGTTCAACATGAGCACAAAATCATTGTTCCGAGCAGCAGCTTCCAAAGTTAAAATAGCCTGTATGATCGCCGACCTCCGATAGGAGATGGCACTTTCTTTTTTTTGAAGTGATAACTTCTTATGGGAGGGTGAACCGAAACGTTCCGTAACGCGAGCGGTCCATCGACCAGCCAGCGTTAGCCGACCTCCCTGGAACATCGATAATTTCGAAGTCCCAGGTGGCGCCACACAGTGACCAGTCGGTTTGGACCGGACTTTGACATGACTTTGATCAGACTCCATAACGTAACGCGTTAAGGGAGCCAGACAGAGTGGCGCCGTAACAAACGCACGGCGCCACTCTGTCTGGCTTCCCTTTCTCTCACGCATACGGCAGCAGTAGACAGGCTCCTCCGCTCTCAGTTTAACCCACATTAGTTTAAGTTATCACTTCTGTCGAGCGTCCCGAGACGCACACCTTTTTTTTTTTATTTATAGCTTTCGCAGTATTATGCATTTAGCCAGTGTCAAGTATAATTTATTCTCAAGTATTTTTACAAGAACGATGAAACACGGGTGCGGTCGATTTCAAGGTCTTATCGGAGTTTTGGTGTTAACTCCTTCCAGTACGATTCTTAATTCACTTATTTCTATGTTTCCATACACTGTTCATCCCCGTCAATGTTTATTGAACAAATCCACATCACTTTTATACAACAAACACTCTAAACTAGTTTATGAAATAAATTAAAATAAGCGATGAATTGCACTGTCAGAATTCCCGCCAAAACTCTAGATGGCACTTAAAGAAGAAGAATGTTTCTGCAGTACCTGGCGACGGCGACCGGTTGGTTGAGGTGTTCCTTGCCGGTGCCGCGCGAGCCCCACACGAGCAGCGGCGGCGCGGCGGGCGCCACGGCGGCGCGCAGCGGCGAGTCCCGCACCGCGCGCGAGAACACCAGCACGCGCACGCTGATCGCGCCCACGCACCACGGACGCATAGAGATCCTGCGCATACGCAAAAAACATTTCAGCCCACATCAGGCAAAAGTTTAGATATAATAGATTTTTTTTGCTAAATTCATTAGAATTAAGTAGGTTAAATAAGGTTATATTTTTAAAAATCATAAATGAAACATTCCCAGTATAATATTAAGCAAAATAACTTTTAATTATTGATTAAAGATTATTATTAAATAATTAAACAAAATAAAATTATGATCTTAAATATTACTTGATGTGGGCTGAAATGTTACTGCGTATTTGCATCCATATAAACATTTCGTATCACGTTGTCTGTCCGCGATGGAACTCCTATGCTATTAAACCGATTTTAACCCAATTTTGCAAATGATGTGCAGTTTGATCCAACTTAAGAGATAGGATATTTTATATCTCAATTTATAGTCACAGTATTTTTAATTATCTGTGAGTTCCAAAAGATTCTAAAAGATTGCGGTGTAAAGTAATTTATCGGCTGGATTGAGTAAGTATCCAATAGATGGCGCATACTGTATTGGATAGTTTACTACAATATAATTTAACATATACCTTAGCCACAGCAACGTGTGGCCAGGTCTGCTAGTTACCTATATTATCGACACTTGAAACACACAAATGCTAAAACACCACAATATACAAACAGAGTGAAATAGTAAAGCTGATCGACCGTCTATGCAAACCGCAGACCTCACCACCATACTAAATAAAATAAGTGCATACAGCTCCCTATAGGGAGATTCCCTACTATAGTAAATAGTAATTGACATACCTATAAAGTCCGGAATCAAGATCAGTGACGGTACACGGCAGCGGCGTGTCGTCTATAGTGGCCGCGGCGGTGACGGGGTCTCCGCCAGTGCACCGCGCCTCGCCGTGATAGTCCACGGTACGCAGCACCACCACCACTTCAAGACCGCACACACACGCCGATTCTGTAATACAATAATGATAATATAATTTGCTGGTGGGAGGATACTTGTATCCGACTTGATAGCGACCACCGTACACTGGTGCTAAAACCTGCCATAGTGGCCCACCTCGTGTGGGTCGCGTTCCAGGGTCAGCCAGTGTATATCCGGTTCTCCCCAGAGGGCTTGCCCCTGATCCTATCCCTTTTCCCATCCCTTTTTCCTTCCCCTCCCCCTTGACCCTTTGGCAGGCCAGCATGATCTTGCCGACCGACGATGGACAAATTTTTATCGTTGGTCGACACTATTCTTGGATTGAGCTACACTTACCATCAGGTGTAGCGTAGTCACTTTGCCGAGACAGGATAAAAACAAAAAAAAACTAAGTTGTTAAACCAGTGTCTATGGTTCATAAGGAAAAAGAAATAAGTTGAAGAATGTGTCAGTGTAAGACTGAAATGGCGTTGGACAGGTCATATCATAACGGGATAGAGAAGGGAAATGGACGAAGGGTCTGGAACAATAATACCCACGTCTTGGACAAAGAGTAAGAGGAAGGGAAAGGAAAATATGGGAAGATGCCATAAGCGCACGCAGGGCTAGTGCCCGGGATCGCTGAATTGATCTTAAAATGCCAAAACTCAATGAAAACTATTTTATTCAAATATTATTACAATTAAAATGCAAACCATTGCACATGAAAGAAGTGATACTTGAAGCAAGAATCATATATAATTGTTACAAGTTTATTAGCCTAGTCGCTCAATTAACACGTTCACTGCGTTACGGGAAGTATTTGGTTGTAATTGAGTTTTGCTCTGTGCGGCAGCTAGTTATCCTAGTTTTCCACTCCGTGCGGAGGTGATTTTTTCAAGTATTCGTACAAGCAAAAATGGCCTTTCCATTTCTCTGTGGAGGGTTCAGGTCAGGACTACGTACGGGAAAATAGACGTCGTATCGCATATCAGGCATTCTTGATACGGGAAGTATTTGACTTGTACAGCACTGGAAGTAAGTTTTAATCTAGCGCCGCCGCATTGAACGTGTTAAAACGAAATGTTTCAATCAATTTTACTAATAATGGTCAATAATTATAATTAATCCAGAGTCCAGTCCATTCGCGCCACATTATAATAGGCATTATTGATAACATGTGACCTAGACACAAGTATGTTTTAGATTTAGAATGTGTGTCAATTTAATAACCGCTTGACTAATCTCATTCGATAATAATATGTATGTAGGTCTATATTATTGTAGTCGAGAGAGTTGACAAATTATAGCTTTTTTATGTAATGTTATATCATCTATTCACATAACATTAAGGATGAGTCCATTTTCATATGGAATGTGTAAGTCATTTGACATCTTAATTTTTCTTCTTCTTTCACTTGACCTTATCCCACTCGCGATGGGATCGACGCAACATGATTTTAACACGTCACAGAAAGATTTGACTTGCAATTTTTATGATCGGTCGCCTACGTCAGACGTCAACCCCTCACCCCATCTCAATCCCCCCTTGTCTCACTACACGCAGCCTGTGTCGAATGTCTCGACCAATGCATACATTAAGTATACGCCCCATAGGGCGTGAAGAATATTTATCATTATGGAATACCAACTTACCAAGCTGCAAGGTACACAGTCCCGGGAAGGTGGTGCTGGTCCGGACTCTGCCTAGCTCCGCGAGCGCGTCTCGGAACCTCTGCTGCGCGTCGTTGTGTGCGAAGTCGACTGCCAGGAAGGCGTTCTCCCGTGGCTCGGCGAGTGCCGCCGCGTCACCCAGCCGGGCGCCCAGCGCCGCCGCACGGCTACTTACCTCGCGGACTTCCACTTGTTGTTGCAGGCCTGAACATTCCGCTTCCACCTGTATGATGTCATCGGTGTTATGTCATATCGGCACACTTGTTTTTGATAGTGGGCAAAAGCAACAAAATGCAACATTTCGCATACATATTCACACCAAAAAGAATTCACCCGTATTACTTTAAAGGCTTCGTCAAACAGAAAGCGTACTTAGCGCGCGTCAGGGTCGTGTCTGTCGTGTCGCGTCTAGCCGTACGCGACGCTCTGTCAGCGCTGGCGCTCTGTTTGACGGTATGTTACTATAATAGTACAACACAACTCGGCGTCATAGCGCGACGTCAGTTTAGCGCTCTGACGCGCGCTAAGTACGCTTTCTGTTTGACGAAGCCTTAAATAACAACGCACACTATTATTAAGTGGGTAGGTAGTTCTAACTACTGACAAAAGCAATAAAATGAATAACTTTTGAAAGTAAATATAAACTATATTTCTATACAGTAGCATCAAGTATATCTGTACTTACCTTCGATTTTTCAGCGTCGATCAACTTCAACTGCTCTTCAAGTAATTTTCGTTTATGAGTGGCAGCGGCTGCAGCGGCAGATTTCAGTTCATTGTGTCGTTCATCAAGGGCCGCCTTCAATTCCGCGAAATGTCTATCTATAGCCTCGTCAGCGGCAGTCGCGGCCGCCTCAAGTCTCCGCAACTCACTGGCGACCGCTTCCCTCGCAGATCCAAGTTTACTTAGGCACTCGTTAGCTCTATACAACAATATTTCCGACATCCTTTTTAAAGCTATTGAGAACGGCACGACTGTGTGGTCGCAGGGCGTGTCGCTGTGCGGTCCGTCTGCGCAATGTCGACAGAACACGCAATCACAGGTCTCACAAAATAGCAATTCTTTGCCGGGATGTGAACTGCACTGGGGTATCACTTCTCTGCGTTGTCTTGCCATTAAGTCCAGCAGTTGGTTGACCAAGAACGACGGTGGTAGGGCCGGCACTCCGCCTCGGGGTATTGTGATGAGTTCACGGCATATCGGGCACCTGAAACTACCCGCGTCTCTGGTTTGCGAGGCGGCTATCCGGGTGAGACAATGCAAGCAAACTGTGTGGGAACACGGCAGGAGCTTCGGTGTATGCTCGCCTCCGTCATACGTGCCTGAAAAGATGAAAATATTTCATATATAATTTTAATGTAATTGTCGTATGATGCCGTGACTCGTAAAGTAGCATACTTTATATTAGTATAAGTATGGGGCATTGGCTTGTACCTATTCTAAAGCTGCATCTACACCTATCAAAAATTAACAACATTTGTAATTTGTATTGCTAACATGAATTGCAAACACAAATTGTCAATTTATTTAGCGAATACGTCTTTCACGAAATAAAACTTAACAACATTTATGTTGCTGTCATGAGTTGTAAACATAGAAACTGACATTTTTTTCGATGGAGATGTCACAAGTATTATTGGTTTTGTATGCAGTGACTACTTACCATCTAATAGTAATTAAATTTATTTGCCATTCTGTGTAAAGTCTACGAACAGGGACCGAAAACTCTTAAAGATTACGGTACCAGTATCGAATAATTTAGCTTATTTTTAAGATTTAGATCACCGCTATCTGGGTAACCAAGAAAAATAAACATGTTACCACTGTTTTAGGTTACCATTTTAATAACAGTAACCTAAAAATGACCTTAATACACACAGAGGTACCTATTACCCATCCGTTATTTTATGCCGACGGCACGTGTAAGACAGAGTTAATTATTATTTCGGTAACCGGAATTAAACCGGTTAGGTTAGAGCTTAACGGTGACCAATTTAATAATAATAAATAAGTTACGGTTACTTTTAAAACCCGGTAAAATTACTATAGGTTGTAACCAAGAAATACAGGTATTTGTCATACTGGTTCCGGTCCCTGTCTACAAAGTATTGTGAAGAAAGAAAGAAATAAACGATTTATTTGGTTCTTCATAAATAAAAAATGGTACATTTTAAAAGAAACTTACATAAAAAATGAAAAACCAAAATGAAAAAAAAATAGTGCGTTGTAAATAAGAAAAATGTTATAGTCAATTAAGTGCAAGAAATAAACAAGTGTGGGTACTAACACAAACACGTGCCGCATGTGAGGAAGCTCTCGTTAAAGTCCTCGTAGTTGATGGAGACGGTCTCGACGAGCGTGGAACTCATGCTCGCCATGCCGACGCCCAGCCGTGAACTGTTGCAAGTCAAATACATAGCATTAGCACTACTGGTACTGGATTAATGCAAAGTACTCAACACAACCTGCAAGCAGTAAAAAGTGAGGAGTCACGTTGAATAATGCATTATACCAGTGTTTCCCAACGTGGGGCCCAATTTGATAGTTAAGGGGGTCAATTTAAAAATGGACTCGATACGACTTTAACCCTTTCGCTTTGGGTTATTTAAATGCAATGCTAGATATCGGTGACAAATTTAACAAAAAATGTTAAGGTGGGGCATGGCCTAAAAAAGGTTGGGAAATACTGCATTATACAGACTTGCGGCTCGCTATACATTATACTGTGACAAGGTGTAGTGATGTGCGACTTATGCTAGACAGTTCGAGTTTCTTTCGATTTGGTTTTTAGCCTCACGTCCGGATTTTTTGATTCACAACAAAATTGACATAATTATTGAAAACACATTTTTAATTTTCACAAAACGAAACCATGTTTAGGTAATGTACTTAAGAACAAAACATCCGCCTTGAAACTTTATTAAAATCATAATCAATACGTTTATATTGTTTTATTTATAACTTTATTGTACATCACACAAAAGCTATTGAAATACACAACAGACAACTTAAGATAACAAATAGAAGTACAATTGGCGGCCTTATCGCTAACGGCAATTTCTTCCAGGCAACCTTTAAATGGACTGGATTGATAGGTAAATGAGCGGGCGGTCAATATATAAATGAAACCTGCAGAGAATAAATAATCCGTTTATAATCCGTATAGTAAATATTTGCGATTTTCAGTTTTATTCGGTTATTAAAACGTTAGGCGTGTGCTATTTTTGGTTCTATTCAGTCATTAAAACATCCGAATTTAACAAATGAGTTTTGGTCAGGCCATTTTAAATTACCATTTATGTGTGCGGAATTTAACCCTCATTGGCCAAGTGGAGTGTAACTACGACCTAAGCCATCTTTTATCGTAATGTGAGTGCATGACAGAATCAACCATGTCATGTCTCGTCATAATTTAACATTAATATAATAATACTCATATAAATGAAAATACTGTTATTAACGACATCAAAACATTAAATTTTATCTATGAATGTAAATCGTGATGCAAGAACGGGGCGCTGGCTGCCCACATCGCGTGACATTTGAATATTTCCCAGCCACCATAATCCCCAGTTTGTAACTTTATTATAAACACACAAGTACTAAATACTGGCTAATTAAGGGTATTTGTTGTAAAATACATACAAAACAAATAAGTCCAAAAAAGTTTTGAAGGACATTGAAGCCAGTGAAATTACTGGCCATTATGAGACTTAACATCTTATGTCTCGGGGTGACGAAGGCAGTTTAGTGCCATGCAGTGCTTTGTAATTCAAAGTTCTGTGTGGTGTTGATTCTGTTTATGGGCAGGCGTGGCGCTTACCATCAGGCGAGCGCATTGCTCATCTCGTCATTGAATCAAATAAAAAAAAACGCATAAAATAAAGCGACTTATTAAATTAAGTAAACATATGTTATTGTCACGCGTCATTTGTTGTGAAAATTATACCTATGAAGCTATCATGCGTGCTAAGTATAAAATAGCAGATAAAACAAAAATGACGTATCTAAGTAAACATTTATTTTACTCACAAGCCACCCTATTGTATATAAATTATTCCATTTAATTAAAGTAACTTCACTTTGCCATTGTCTCAGTGTGCACAACTTTAAACTAATAGCATTTATTTATTAATACCGCAATAAATTGAATGAGGAAAATCCAATACAAACAACGATGACTTAATAAGGAAGGAATTGCAATACAAGAAAAAACATATAACAAAGCTTACGGTATGAAGTCTCGTTACATAGAACATTTGTTCTTAGAAACGACTACCATAGTGTGATTTGTAAAATACATATTTATTGAAATAAAACTAATTTAAACGGATTTTATCGCGGTTTTTTATTAATTTTGACATTTTACATATTTATGTTGAAATTCGCAACAGCTTTATTCATACGGATACAAATAGATTTGCGTACTTATAAGGGGCGTTTATATATCACATCGCTCTTTAGTCATTGAAAACAGTGCTTAAAAAAAACTCAATTCGGTACCAAACCACCACCATATTCATATTTATGAGCTCGTCCCAGAAAATAAAAGTGATTGCGAAGGATAAAGCTCGATTCCCCAGTATTGCATACCGCCATTATACAATACGCGCAAAATAACTTGGCCGGGCTAAAGTTAGTCACTTCACTTGCCTATAAGCTTCGCGTAACCCTTTATAGTCAGGGTTCCCTGAGCCATTTTCCACTTGATTACTATCAAGCTAATTTTCCGTGAGTAGCTTCGTTTCGATGAGACGCCCAACAATTCCCTATGCGAAAATTCTCTATTGTGGTAGCTAACAGAGGTAGCAAGGATAGAATATTTCGATTTGATGATAATCAAAAAAATATTACTAACTGGTTTTTTTTTGTTGTTAAATCTGATGATAATTATCTAAATTATTCGAAAAATATTTGTCCAAAATGAATAACATAGCTTAAAAATGGTAATATGTTCAAAACTGGCCACCACATATGACTCAATAATCAGTGCAGATTGCTCTCAATTCATTTCATTGTGCTCAATTGAGTGATCTCTGCAATTATATTAACATTCATGATAGAAAAATCTTTGTTAATGTAATATTATTTGTGTTTATAATTAGAAATTAATATTTAGCAAATAATAATAGTAGCGACAGCTCAGTGGGGTGATGTACGGATTGCTGATACGAATATTGCAGGTTCGAAACCAGAAGCTATGTATGAATTAATTGTTAATTATCATTTGCTTTTGTGGAGAAGGAAACAACATCATGAGAAAACCTGCATACCTGAGAAGTTCTTTGTAAGAATTCTTGAAGGTGTTTGAAGTCTTGTAACCTGCATTGAACCAGCATGATAAACTAAGACCCTTATCATCCTTTATTCATAGAGGAGACCCTGGTCCAGCAGAGGGGCATGTATAATTAATGACTGGTATTTATATTATAATCACAAGATTTATTATAATAAAAAAAAAAAATCTCTTTTCTTTAAAACATGGCATGCAGCAATGATTTAAGCATAAAATCACCCAACTATGTAGGGGTTAAAGATCTTATATTTTCAAACTGAGACAAAGAATAAGTCATAATTTTCAGCATTTTGTTGGCATGTGCCTATCTGTATGTGGTCTTCTAGCACTTAAACAAATGGCCAAATGTGAATGGGATTTTTTCCTTTCAAAGCTGGTTTAATCAAAACTATTCTTAACTATGTTTGAATAAAATCTCTTTTATTATTTAGAGATTACACAATATGGTGTTGATAGCTAAAAATGTTTGTTGCATAAGATGTTCTACTTTTGAGGTAACTTTTATTTACTTTTCACACAATTCATATAGGATTATGATAAGATAAGAGTGTTTAGGATGGAGTTCACTGACCCAAAATCTTCTACAGAATTCATAATTTAATGTCTAAAGAAGATAAGATTACATAAACGATTAAATTTCAAAAATTGTTTAACAATGTAATTTCAGTTATAATTTTAATAGAATTATTATTTATCTATGTTTAGTAGGATAACAAGTGATTGACCTTTTAACTCTGTAATTGAGCAATCATTTGTTGATATATATAGGTTAACATTTACACAGATTGATAATATTAGTGTTGCATAGGATGACACTTTGAAAGATAACTTGTTAAATTATATAAGTATTTTTATAAGGCATAATACAAGCGTCAGCAGTGCAAGCAAGCTTATTTAAATTTGACTTATGTCAATATATAGCACTAAATATTGTAAAAAATATTAATACATAAGTGATTCTTCACTGACATATTAATAATAGTCTCAATAATATTTCATGAAATTAGAATTATACTAAATTAGCCCATAATTGATTGGGCACACACAGGTGCTTAAGCAGTTACATAATGCAAGGTGTGGCGTAGTCATTATGCCGAGCCAGGATAAAACAAAATACAAATTAAATAATGGCTGTCTTAAAGTTAGATATGCATCATGCTTATTTTTTCGGAGACTAAAAAGCTAAAAAGGATGACTGGGATCATAAAGGACAGGTGAAGTGATTGGATTCCACCTGGCCAAGTTATTTTGAACATATTGTATAGCATTCAGCATAGAAAGAGTTAAACATGGAACTTATAATAGTATAACAGTATATCTACAATTCATTTAGTTTTCTGGGCAAACAATATTATTATGCTTGCCCAGATGAACAGGCATTAACATTAAAAATGATGTTTTTAGGAGTGATAAACTTTTGTTCTAACATCTTCACAGGATTAAACTTTATAAGCAATATTAACCAGTTAACAAGATGTAAATTTCTTTATAACATAATTTCTTGATATCATCACAGTTTACTTTATATTTTGTTCAAGTTTGTGATTATCAATGAATATAGGCATATGTACAGGACAATGCAATTTTTTAATTACAACCATGTTATTCCAAACAAGCAATATGTTAGAGTTTATACATTAGTACTTTTGCTGTTAGGTAATTGAGGTAATTGTGCATATCTTATACACTGGCTGATATGATAAAGCTATTATTGAAGCTGTCATTGTGTAAGTATTCATTTGACATGCCAACAATATAATACTTAAGGGGTAGATAAGGTAAATACTTACTACAAATCATTAAATATCATATAATTTTTTTTTTTTTTAATATGATATTTCATGACAATAAACCTACATTCATTAGAAATATAGCTATTATTGCATCAAAAAACTATTAGATTTGAAATATGTGCCATGTAAAAAAAGTTTAAAATTACCCTCAATAGAATAATAAGATACTTGTTTATTTTGTGAACCTTACACTAATGATTTTAGATGGTGCTAGGTAGTGAAGTGCATGACTTCTTTAGCTTAACGAACATATACATTGTTTGCACGAGAATAGACAGTTAGATAAAGCGAATAATAAAATAGGTACTTACAGGAAGGAGCAACAATACATGGACGTAGTGTCAGGTACAGACTACAAACGGTTATCACTTAATTCATCTTAATGCGAAAAATAAACGAATTACTCTATACTTTTACTTCAAAGGTAATAGTACAATTTGAACACAAAGCAAACGTAAACACACTCGAGGTGAACACGTTAGCAATTCCAAACGGACCTTTTGATTTTATTACGTACATCTAATCCAGATTCCTCATGTAAGCATATTTGTACCGCGATTTACCTATAGTACAATTTTACAAAAAAACCAAAGCGCTCTTTCGTAATCGATCGATAGTTATAGCGAAAATATTTCTCATGACAAAGAAACTTCACTATACACTATTATGCGGACACATATGACACTATCAGCAAGGATTAAGATAACACTAGGTCTAAAAGGATGTCTAGTTAAAGTATATATTCGCTTTTACATTTTTGAGTAATCCTGTCTAAATATTTATCTAAACTATTTCACTTCGTCCATCAACCTCATCAAAACATTTTCCAACTGTCAGAAAATAGGGATGTTGCTGAGTGCTTCAGAAAGAGATAGATCCGTTTAATCGATTACGAAGTAATGAACAACGCGATGAATAAGATAAACCATTTTATTAGCCTTTAGAAAATACAAAAAAAATTGTAAGTTTTTACTAAAAAACTAAAAGTAATATGTCGAAGTAGAATTAACCAGAAGAATACAATGTATGTACACACAAATTACTTAACTTGGCCGGCCTGAAATGACATGTTTCTGCATGACTTTATTCTGAATTCAGACTTTCTACTTAATAATTAATTTTATAATAATTATTAATAATAATGAATTTAAAATGCAGTACTATGTTGCAAATTGGGGCAAGCAGCTGAATTATTCAACGTACTCATAAAGGCTGCTCTACACGATGGCGTGTCAGTGGTCTGTCAATTGGCGGGTGCGGTGGTTGCCAAGAGGTGGTTGCGACCTTGTTGTGATACTCATCTACACGATGGCCAGTTGAAACACGTGCCATGCCGCCGTAATTGGCCTGCGATCTTTGGCTGCTTAACACGATGGCTTATAAACGGTACATCAAATAGCGGGTGCGGTGGTTGCTATGCTTAAACAGGATGGCCAGTGCAGACGCGTAACGGCGTCAAGGGCCTTTGATCCTATATATTCACATCCAGAAGGTTGCGAATATTCGTTTTCTTGATAAGATCAGAGTTTTTTCTTGAGTTTCTTATTTATTCGTGACCACTTTTGTGAACCTACATAGACTCACGCCTGTTTCCCATAGGGGTAGGCAGAGACGACGGACATCCAACTGCTACGACCCTGCTATGGAAAAAAAATGTGGAGCCGAAAACCGAAATCGAAGCCATCTCCAGGTCATCCCACGCTCGATATGCCAATAGACTACATTATGTTGAATATTAATTTCTGTTCCTTCCAAATCTTTCTGTGTATTTTATCATCCTGCGTACAGTATCTATTTTTTGAAACAACTACACTTACAGATACGCGCGATCACAAGGTCATTTTAATCAGTTCTATTTATGAATAGTGTTTCTAAAGACTTGAGGCAATGATCACTTGTTTCTGTTTTCATTAGATTTTAATTCAAATATTTTTTTTACGTGAAATAATGAGTAGGAAATTTGACTGCTTTAAAGTGGTTGCTGCACAGGCTCAGTTTTCTTTACAGTAAGTATTGTCTTCGTGTGGTTCACTAAATTGCATATATTTTTACATCCATGCATACATACGCACTCACGCTTGTAGGCCACGAAGGGGTAGACATAGATGTAAATAGTACACCCACATTTCAGCGAGCATATTTCAGTCCCATGCAATGATGTGATAGGGGGCGAGCCTGTCGCTCACAATATCGATATATATCGGGCACAATTCAGTCTCCGGCTGATACTGATAATTACGTGGTAGGAAAACCCAATATCATTTTTACCCGACCCGGAGATCGAACCCTAGACCTCAGCACAGCAGTCGTACCCCATAACTAGTAACTACGCATTACAAGTTATAACTGCGCCTCCGCCCACCGAGGCAGTAATACATAATTTTCTTATTGGATTAATGTAGGTAGGGTAAGCAGGGGGAATGGCGCTCATTGGGTAATGCCGCGCACCCCTATAAGTCTATGAAGATAGTGCATAACAACATGCCACCATACGTAGAACGGTGGAGGTGAAGTGCCTCTAACACATAGTAACGCGCAGAGGCAGTCGGCTGGTAGCAAGTGACTGTGAAGTGCATTTGTTTGTATGCGGCTGCGCTGAACTAATTTTCGTCGAGATCTTTTTTTCGGTAAGTTCAGAATTTTGATATTTATTAAATTGTTAACATAGCTTTCCTAGGTATTTCATCATTCTATTTTGTGATGAATTATTCAATTTTCAACAATTGCTTTTCAATGTTTGTTTAATTTAAAGTTAAATTTAAAACGACCGTTTGGGGTTATCCCGCTCACATGAGCGCCATTACCCCTTAGTGACTTCTTTTTTTATTGTTATAGACATGCACAGAAATCGCCAAAGAACAACCGCTGAAGCGGCTGGGAGCGAAGAAAACCTTTAATCTGCAACCACTATGATAAATATTTTACAAGAAAAAGAAAATAAAAAGATTGCCAAACTTAATAAGACTGCAAAGAATAAAGAAATAAAGCCAAAGAATGAAATAAAAATATGAAAAAATCTTACAAGAGAAAAATATTCAAAGAAAGTTGAAGAGCAAGAAAATATTTGTGACGACGAAATGAATGTGGGCGATGAAAATTATAAAAATGCATTATTTGCGAGGAATTTGGAAAAAATAACGAGATGTGGTATCGTTGTACAACATGTGGGCTGTGGTCTCATGCAACATGATCAGGATGGGATTCGGCAGAAGGATACATCTGTGATTTATGTGCTTAACGATAAAATCTTATCATTTCTATTGCTCTTTTTGGCTTTGTTTACCTTTAAAAAATCTGATCTCAGGTATAAATACAAATATTTGATGCAATTTTATGATTATAGACTGTGTTTTAATTGTATACTTTGATCTTATGCTTATTTGCTAATGATAATGGATCTTACTTGTTATATTGCAAAGAAACAGGCTTGGGCGTCATTACTCCTTCGCCTGATTCGCCCGCATTACCCAATGACAGGGGTAATGACACTCAAACTTTATTTTTTTTTAAATGTTTAAAAATGCTAATTATTTTAAGTTAAATACGATTTCTTTTAAAAAGATGATTAATTAATAGTTAAAGTTTATGTTAATGTTGTAAATTTTAAAATAAAACATATAATTAAAAAAATATAGTGTGTTTTTGCTTAAGTGAACGCCATTCCCCCTGCTTACCCTACTTTAGGCGTTTACGGTTTATAAAAACCTATAATGAACTTCTTCTGTGGGAAATATGTGGCTTGAAAGATAATTTGAATAATGAAGAATATAAAACATATGTTGATTTGTTAGATAAGTATGTTTCTAAATTATGATTATTTTATATGCTTCTGGTTTCGATACTGTTATTTAGGTGTATGTTTGCCCTAATGCAAATGTAGTACCTATCTAGTGTACTATTGTTTTACAGATGTGCATATCGAAAATTATCTACTGCAGTGCCAATGGAACCCAAACCGTTCAGTTCCATGCCCGGTTTGAAGTCCCTACCATTAATAGGCCCTTTACACTATTTTCTACCCATAGTCGGTTAGTATCAATCACAATTCGTGTCTATTAATAAATTGAGAACTTTATCGACAACAGTTTATCCGTAATTTATGGATATCTTTCAGGTGAAATTGGACCAAAAGGTAACATATTCGATTTATTAGACACCCTTCGTGTTAAATATGGACCGGTGGTTAAAATTGATGGAGCATTCGCTAGGGGACCTATGGTTGTATTATTCGAGCCGGATGACTTTGAACAGGTACTACAAACTTTGTTTTTATTGTCTGGCTTTTATAGAGATAAAAAAAAAGAAAAACACTAAATATATACATTTTTTTCTACCTGACGTTATCCGGCTTAGCCAGCTGCCAGGGTCCGCCTTCCTTCTCAAACACTTCCACTGCGCGTGATTTGAACATCCATTGCTGTACTTGAGACCATTGGCTCTCATGTCTCCTTATAATACGTGATGTTAACGCTTTTTTTTCCGTCTATAAGTGAATACTTAATATAAGAATACTCTTATATCTTAGGTATACAGAGCCGAAGACCCTATTTCGTTACGCCCAGGCTTTCAAGTCCTCACATATTATAGAGAGCAGAGAAAAAGTATGTTCGAAGGAATCAACGGCACGATTACTGCGTAAGATTGTTTTAGTGTGTTTAAATTTAAAAAATGTGGAAGATATCAAAAGCCCTATATTTACAGACAGGGAAAGGAATGGAGGGAGTTTCGTTTAAAAGTAAATCCAGCTTTATTGAAACCAAAGTTAGTGAAGCTATACGGTCCAAGTCTTGATGAGATAGCAGTGGAGATGACGCAGAGGTAAGTAGAATTGCCTGTGTTGAACTCTTATTAGCAATGGTACATCCAGAAAATTACGATGTTTTAATACCTACTACTATTGGCGCTGTATTATAGATAATATTGTCACACTGCTGCTCTTTGGCTTCCTCTACTAATAGGGTAATTTCCTATGTTGAATAATTATTATTTTATACGCTACAGAAAATAATAAGAAAAAAGAAACCTTTTTGTTAAAACAAAGTCAAAATCTGAGTCTGTCTCAAAAAAAAAAGAGCATGCAATTATGATGTTAAACATTGGTATGAGCAAAGGGGGGCGCGTAGTAGGAACATCACTCTACCTCGCTCGCACACATGTACCGTATTTGCCATTTTACACAATGACGTCAAAGTTTACGTCGTCAGTTATTTGAAAGAATATTTTATTTAGCGAAAAAACACGGTAAAGAACAAACAGTATAAAAGAAACACTTGATTATACATTGGCACCAAAAGGAAACCAGTACAGCAATTGCGCTAGACTAATAGCCTAGCGCTGATTTTCAACTGGCCTCTCGTTGGCATATCGATAACAGTACCTAAATACCATATAAAAATATAATATGTTTGAAAAAGGAAAAAAACAATACTATAAAACGAACATGCAAAATCATCAATAATCTAAAATTAATAAAATAAAAAATATTATTGTAAGTTGCTAGAAGTTATGACATGACGAACACAGGACGCATTATCGTAACATGCGACGTTGCCAGATCGCCTCCTCATCCAGCGATGCATAATAATTAGGTATGCCAATATGGAAGTAAGATCGCATAGCAGAAAAAATAAGCGACCAAGAACAACACCATTATACCCACCACTTATACTATTGAATGCCGTCTAATTTCTTGTTTTACGAATAGGTAGTTGTTTTTGGTTTTCTGAATTAGGTTTTTATCTGAGCACGACAAATTGACTGCACTACACCTGATAGTAAGCGGAGTGCAAGCCAAAAACACCAGCGACCACCGGCAAACAATGGGTATATCAATTGGTATATTAGAGGGCCTTTGCTCAAACATGCGGACATAATGCGTGTGGGTTGACTGCATATATCTTAAAAAAAATATGGAGGGTTCTCAAGTATGCATACGATGTTTTTTTTCACCGTTATAATGTGCGATAATAAACTTAACAACGAATACAATATTTCACTTGGTAAAGTCAGACAGAGCTATGTGCCCTAGGTTCTGTCATCGAACCGCGACCTCTATCTTGATAGTCAATTCAACTCCCCGCTAGGCCCATTCCGGTTACGGTTTTTTTCTAAACACTTCTTGCAGGTTATGCCGAATTAAAAACCATGAAAAATATTTAAAATGGAACTTCGGTACAGAAATGACCAAATTCGCGTTGGAGTCTATAGCCCTTGTTGCATTAGGTACAAGACTTGGTTGTCTTCAAGACGATATCCCCGAGGACCATCCCGCTACAAGAATGATGGAAAGCACAAAAGTAATTTTTGAAATGTCTTACAAATTGGAGCTGAGGCCAAGTCCGTGGCGGTATATTGCAACACCAAGTTACAAGAAGATTATTAAAGCTTATGATTCTCATTGGGAGTAAGTATTTATTTGTTCAAATGAAGAGTCCTACTACTAGATTGGAAGTGGGAGATCCTCGCTGTAGAGGGCTTTGTTTACAGCGTGAAGGGGCTGGCTTGATTAGGGAAATATCACTGTTTTAAAGATAACCGTTGAAAAGTGGCGCTACTGTTGCGTCTCGTACGGTGGCAAAATTTACGGGGGTCCAAATCGCACTCCCCGTCCCAGCCCCCACTCCTTTCATCGCGTATTCATGACTCTTAGGGTACCTATTTAGGACCCGGATGGGCGGGCATTCATTGTATATTCGTAGGAATCGTGAACAACGTAGATTGCCGCAGCGCAGTTTAAATAGTAGGTAAAGTACTGTACTTATTAAAATAGTGATTTTCAGACTAAGCACAATGTACATAAAACAAGCACAGAAAGCACTTGTAGAGAGAGGCTATGAGATTCCAGACGAGGACAAGAGCATTATAGAAAAACTTTTGGCTATAGATGAGAAAATTGCTGTTACTATGGCCAACGAAATGCTATTTGCCGGTATTGACACTGTAAGTAATAAATTGTTACTTTTTATGCAACGCGTGGCACTTATCATCAGGCGGGCAACCATCTAGTCTTTCAGGTTAATAACCTAACCGTTAAATTTTTTTAAAAAATAACCGACGTCAACTAAAAAAACATTCGTATCTAACACTTTTTCAAAAATTAAGCTTAGAACATCTCGATAAAATTAGCTTTCGAACAGAAAAAAAACGTTCTAGTTGGTCCATTTTTCTAGGCCTACCACAGACACACACACAAACACCAATTTACAGAAAAAGAGGTAACAATGACACTCCTCATTTTTGGCGATGGCTAAAATGATTAATTAATGTGATCTTTTGTGCTTATAAAAAATCAATTAGCCTTGTAAGTGTATGTATTACAACTAAATTTAAAATTAACCAACAGCTATTTTCATTTTCAGGTTGGATTTGTGACGACAAGTGTTCTGTACCATTTGGCAATTAATCCTAAAGTACAAGACAAACTGCGCGCTGAAATAAGATCACATCCAGAATCTGGGAGCAAATATTTTAGAGCTTGTTTGAAAGAAGCATTGCGATTTTACCATGTCGTGCCGGCTAATTTGAGGAGGACCTCAAAGGTGCATGTTGTGGGTGGATACGAAATCCCTGAAGGGGTGAGTGAATTTTTAAAAAGTATATAGGAATAAGAACTTCCTTTTTTACCGACGCGGTAAAGTAACTACACTGGACTTGATGTTAAGTACAGTGCAGTCCAAATATAATGTCGATCGTCGAGAAACCATATGTCCCTCGACGGTTGGCAAAATTATGCCAAGTTTCTGGTTATAAAACATTTGCTGACCCCAGGCGATTCGGTCTATATATGGTCTTTATCCAGTCCTGTCCGATCCCTGTCCGGTTTATCAGGACCCTTGACTCCATCGGTTATAGTGATATTTTGTAAATACCTACATAAACAAAAGCTTTTACTTCTATCCCCAACGGGATAAGCAGATGTATAAGTAGCCGCCGTTCTCCGTGGCGCACTGAGCGAGTAGTCGGCTATGAAGCGAGTTCCATTCCCGCACCCGGACAAATGTTTGTGTTATCCACAAATATTTATTTCGGGTTTTGCTATTGTGGGACCGAAAATCCCTCGTAGTTCCTGATACCAACTATACAGGTCTAACAGGTCAGTACTATGTGTGCGACTGTTGGGTGTATTTATCAATTATATCTCGAATGTGCGATATTAAACATGTTTTTTGTTAAACTACTTCAAAGGTTGTTTGGAAATAAGACAGACTATAATCGACGATTAAACAATTCCAGATCGATGTGATAGCTCCCAATGAATATCTATCAAGAATGGAGAAGTACTACCCTCGTCCAAACGAGTACATACCTGAACGATGGATTGCTGACAAAAATGATCCCTTGTACTATGGGAACAGCCATCCTATGGTGACACTACCTTTCGGATTCGGATTAAGAAGTTGTTTAGGGAGACGAATAGCTAAATTGGAGATGGAAATATTCATCAAAAGATTGATAGACGAACTGAAAGTCAGTTGGGAAGGACCACCTCTTAAGGTCGTCAATAAATTGACGAATACGATTGCTCCGCCGTACTATTTTAAGTTTGAAGTGGCTAAGTGATGCTTTAGATATTTTGATAATGGATCTTTGGCCTCCGTTTACGCACAAGATTTTGTGTAGGACTCTGCGATGATTTATTACAAAATTACGAATTACCTTAATCACGTTTTTTTTTTTATATAAGTAATCACATGTATTTCCGAATATTCGTCCTATTATGTAACACGAGGTTATGGAAATAGCAAAAGTAACATCAGAGGATTTTAAGGTTCAGACTAATTGTTGGTGTCTTGCAACACGATTTTACAACAAAACACGCTCAACTCATTTGCTTACTGCTGCTAAATTAGTGAAAGATCTGGAAGTGTACATGGAATCCGCCGTTCCCGGACACGATTCTTGATATAGTTCATTTATAAGAAGAAAGAAAAATCTACCTACTATGATAATTAAAGGTGTTAAAGGCTGACAACCTAGGACACTAAGAATTTTTTCAATCAGTCTATCTAGAGATGAGGTTTACTTTGTTTAAAAAGCATGGAAGAATTTGAGTTTAACAATAATATATTTATGAGCTCTAAGTTTCTAATCTACATTCCAATATATACAGACTTGTTCGAGGATATTATGCTAAATTAATCAACAATAGTTTATTGTAAATTATTTTTATTCATAAAACATTATAATGGTTTTCTGTATTTTCCTTGTATCCACACCCTGTACATGGTCAACAATTTCCCTCTATTCACTTGAAGTCTCCTATCAATTAAATTCTGTTCTTCTGTAAATCCTGCATTTTTAAACAAATCTCTAATTTCTTCTTGCGTGAAGAAATAAACCCTGGTGTTATCACCTCTTGCATAAAAATTATCAGATATGCATCTACCTTTCTTGAACCTTAGTTGTGCTAAGTCGTATTGGCCGTAATCTCTAAAAACTACAAGACCGCCTGGCTTCAGGTACTTGTATATGTTGGTAATGACTGTGGGCATCCTGAAAAAACAAATACAATGTTCATCAATAAAAAAATGGTCATACGAGAGGTCATTTAGGTAGGTCACTTTTTGTCTGCTACAGTCACTGAGCAATATCAGTGTGAAAGACATTGAAGCCAGTGATATTATTGGGCATCCAATGTCTCAGGCTGATGAGTACATTGCAATGCCATTCAGTACTTTGTTATTAAAATTTCTGTATGGTGTTGTTACTGTTGAGGCGTGACGCTTACCATCAAGCAAGCGACCTGCTTATCGTATCATCAATGACGATACAAAATAAATGTTCGGTGATCAAAGTTTACTCAGTTGTTTGTCACTCAATCTACATTAGAAATATATTTACAGATCATAAATATTTCAGTGGAATAATATTTTACAGCCGGCTACAGCCTTGAGATTAAGTCTTATAATACCCAGTTATTTCACTGGCTTGAATGTGCTTCAAATAGTAAGCCATGTAAAATGCCGAAGTATAGTAATAGTCATTTCTTCGTAATTTTTAGTAGTTTTTTCATAATTGGCTTATATGAGTAAGACCAACTTGCACAACAATTCTAAAAAGGGGTTTAACCATTACTTATGTCAAATTTTCATACGATTCGACGTTTTTTAAACAGGTTTAAACAAGATTTAGGATTTTCGTGCAAGTCGGCCTGAAAGTCTAGGCTAATACTTACTTTAAGGGATCAATAGCTGATAAGACAAATATTAATA
This sequence comes from Amorpha juglandis, assembly GCA_949126905.1. Lineage (NCBI taxonomy): Eukaryota > Metazoa > Arthropoda > Insecta > Lepidoptera > Sphingidae > Amorpha > Amorpha juglandis. The sequence goes on along the minus strand of OX421379.1, from coordinate 8,007,643 downwards.
CAATAATATCAAGTGAGTTCTCTTCAAAAGGGACATCCCAATTTTGCTCAGTAGCATCCAAAACAAAAACTTCACACCTCTTTGTATCATACAGTTCATTCTGTTTCATGATTTCTATTGCTTTCGATGAGAAATCACATCCGTAAATAAATAAACTGGGATCGCTACTGTACTGCAAAATAGGGAAAATGGTGTTGCCAACTCCACAGCCAATTTCGAATATTCGCCGTTTAGTGTTACCATCAGTGATTTTAATTTGCACATCTTGTGGTTGTATATTTTGTATTTGTTCTTCTTCTACATTGTTGAACACTCTTAATGGTGCTGAAGTGTTATCTGGAGCTAATTCAGGGAACTCGGTGAATAACCAGTGACGATCTTTGAAGAACCTGTAAATAATAATAAGTAGGTAAATGATATAAAATGGGACTGCATTATTGGAGATTCGAATGAATTTGACAGCCTCCGTGGGGCGGTAGCCGACTGTGAGTCGTGAGGCCGCGGGTTCGATCCCCGCACCGAGACAAATGTTTGTGTGATCCACAAATATTTGTTTCGGGGTCTGGGTGATGTGAGACCGAAAGTCTTTCGTAGTTTCTGATGCCCACGGCACAAGACTCGTATCTTACTGTGGGGTCAGGGCTGTGTGTGTGAGTGTTGGGTGTTATTTATTTATTTAATATTAATTAGATTAGTTGGCATTGCTGGATGACACATCCAAGTTTCTCGCACTTTATGATGCATCATCTCAACAAAATATTTCCAATACAGGTAGCAAATAAATCAAGGCTATATTTTTCCTTTTTAGGATGTGGAGCTTTTAGCGTCTGCATTTTAGCATAACAGCAAGGTGGTTTGATGTATATATTTTACTAGCTTTTGCTAAAGGCATTAGCAGCATGAAGGTGTGACTGAAAGGAATTATTCCTTTACAAACTTTACAACCTCTTTCCATCTTAGGGGCAGAATAGTGACAAAATCTATCTTAAATAAAGCTGGTGATGTTAAAATGTCACCCATACGAAATATCGAAATTTCTATCCTTAATAGTTTGGCGTAAGCTTTGATCAGTCTATCAGAACTTTGCTTATTATTGTTTTTCTACCAAGCAACACTACAATTAAGCCAAAGTTTTCTAGGTCACAATAATATTAAAAAATCTCTGTTTACACATTTTCAATAAATACCTATCACAATTACACACCTGTTTTGGTGTATGTCGTAGAAAGCATCCCAATGCTTATCAGCTTCTTCTTCTAATGATTTTATATGGTCTTCTGAGAAATTGACCTGCGAGTTAAGTTTTACCTTCTCTTTGGCCAAATTTTCTTGCTCTTCATCCCATTGCACATTATCCCTGAAATAGGTATTTTGGTATTTAGCTACAATACACACAGAATAACTTGGGTTGGTTGAACTTATCAATCACTTTGTTGTGAATATGGGTAATATACAGATACATTCTAGAAATACTAAAATTATTACAGCAATATCTAGCATGCAAAATGGAAAATAGCATCAATTTGTCATAAAATAATAACAGTTTATATTACAAAAACAGAAGGCAGAAGCACTAGTCATGTCATTCAATAAGTCAGTAAGAGTAAAATTCCACTACAAATTTAAACATAATTCAGTCATCTGACTGAATTATGTTTAAATTTGTAGTATGAATCTTCATTTTGTTGAATTCAATAATTTTTAAAGAAATTTTGTAAGTCATGTAATGTCTTTTTATTAATAACTAGCTTTTGCTCGCGGCTCCGCCCACGTGATCAAACAAACAAACAAACAATCAAACTCTACAGCTTTATAATATTAGTATAGATTAGCTTAGCAACGGAAGCCTTCAAATAATATTATTTCGGCAGCTTAGCAACGGAAGCCTTCAAATATGAATAATTTTCCCCGTTTTTGCAACATTTTTCACTGATGCTTCGCTTCTAATGGTCGCAGCGTAATGTTATATAGCCTAAAGCCTTCCTCGATAAATGGACTATCCAACACAAAAAGAATTTTTCAATTCAAACCAGTAGTTCCTGAGATTAGCCCGTTCAAACAAACAAACAAACAAACAATCAAACTCTACAGCTTTATTATTAGTATAGATATTTTAAAACATTTTGTCATCTAGGGGTCCCTGAATTGAGGAGTAGTTAATAACAACTATTGTTTTTTTGAGACTAAAGTGCATTGGGAAGCATGCAGGGTGGGTGAAGTGACTAACTTCAGTTCAACCAAGTTATTTTACTTAATTGTTATGTTAAGCTGCTAGAGGGAGGGTGTCTGATAATGTTGTACTTGACTGGATAGTGACTACCATATATGTGGTAAAAAACCTGCCATAGTGATTCACTCGGGTGAGATGTGTTCAAGGTCAGCCAGTATATATCCAGTAATGTCAGGCCAGCATAATTCTGCCAACTGTCGAGGGGCACAGTGTCTAGTTATATTTGAACCGCACTGAACTTAACATCAGAGCTAGTGTATTTTGCCGTCTCAAGATAAAAACATTTACTTGTTTAACCTTCCATCATTTTAAGCGGTATCTTTATCTGCTACTTATCTATCTGGGAACTGTCGTAGTATTTTGTTGCAAAGTCGAGTTATTTGTAATTATAATGTCTAGAATACACAACAAGTATTTACAAAGTTGAATATTCTTTGGAATTGATCTATAGTAAGGAAAATTCTTCAAAGGGATATTTTATACCTTACTCAAATATGTAGGTACCCTATTGGATATGACCATAAAAAACAACATATTATAATAAGTAGTTATAACAAAGATATAAAATATGTATGTACCAAGCATTAAACAAATAAACAAGTTTCTTGTCAGGCAGATACCTAGAGCCCATAGCGGGCTTTTTCCTATGCCTGGTTTTTTCTAATTCCCTGTTATCTGAACTCTTAAATCTCTTAAATAATTTGATGAGAGGTGTATATACGGTACCACGCATTATGTTTGAAAACTTCGTCAGCATTTTCTAGAAATCTGTTACCAAATTGAGGTCTTTTTTCTATTGATGACTCATCCATTGATCTCAGAAATGTTTCGTTAACTAGTATGTATTAAAATTCTGGAAGTATTCTTTCGTCAACTGAAATCATATAACCTTCAGTTCAGTTCAGTTCAGTTTTGGAAGAATGGCGACATGTGATAGGTACACAATCATATAACCTTATTCCTAATCAGTTGATCTGTCACTGACAAATTATGAATTATCTTACAGACTACATTACGCGTTAGAAGTTTTTTTTTTATCATAGTAAGTCATCAACGAGTAAAAGAGATAGAGTATATTATTAAGGTAAAGATTCCGAAAAAGAGTTTTGAAACATAACTATTTTACAGGGCTGCCAGTAATTATATTTTATTTTATACTGTTAAGTCCATGAAATTGTACATAATTAACTTACGGGACCAATAGAGGCAAAAACCGAACTAAATACAGCAATCATTATTAAATATAACACCATAGAATAAAGTGATTTTGTGTTTTTAGTGTGTAGTATCCAATTGGATACTACGTAATTACAAAGATAATGTCTGTATGTAATTACAAATAGGATACAATCGACAATCTATTATACAAATTTTGTATTTAATTATGTAATCTGACAGCCCTAGTATTTTGACAGATTATATTAGTTTTTTTATTTATTCCTGTCCATGGATACAAGTCTTTTAGACGCATACATAAATTCATATTTCCAGTCTTTGACATTTTTTGGTTTGCCTTATTTCTACAAGAACGATGAAACGCGGGTGCGGTAGATTTTAAGGTCTCTTGTTGGAGTTTTGGTGTTAATTCTTTTCAGTACGATGCTTTATTCACTTATTTTATGTTAATTGCACAAATCCACACCACTTTTGTACAACAAACAAAACTTTAAGCTAGTTTAAGAAATTAATTAAACTACGTTTCTACGTTGATTTTTTTGAGTGGTAGAGCCACGCTGTAGACAGTTTTGTCTACAGGATGAATGGGCTGGATCGACCGGGTCGTTACCACTGTCTCACAGAAAACCGACGTAAAGTAGCGGCTTGCTGCTGCGTTTTGTACGGTGAGTGAGATATCCGGAAGCCCAAATCCCTTCCCCTTCCCAATCCCTAATTATCCCTTTCCTTTAAGGTCGGCAACGCGCCCATGATTCTTATGGTGGTGGGCGTACATGGGCGGTGGAGATCACTTACAATTGACCCACTTGCTCGTTTGCCGGTCTATGCAATAAAAAAAATAAAAAAAAATGAGTCAGTGGCAATTAACCGGTTGATTCATGCTGTAGACAAAATATGATGCGACATGTATGAGGTATTTATAACACGCCGTCAAGTATACTGTTACAGTTGCTTGGTCACATAAATGTACGCAGTTGTCTTCCTGTTTAAAGGGTATTGAAGCCAGTGAAATTACTGGGCATTTTGATACTTAGCGTTATACAGGGTTATTTTTAAAACACCAGCAACCTCGCAGGGGTAGGTTCCTAAGGTTATAAGCTACTACTTTTGTTCTACGACTTTTGATAATTTGTTAGATTTTATTTTCATACAAAAATAAGTATTCATTTAATTTTCCGTCTTGAACGTTACAACTCGCATCGCAGATTACGTAAACAAATACGCGAAGCGTGGGGAACCGGGCTAGCTCCTTTGAAGGTCAACGCCCGAGCAGCTGAGCGGCGCGTTTGATGTCACGCGCGCACGCCGCGCCGCGCCGCAGTCTACGAAGAAAAACACGACACAACAAAACTTGTAAAATCATGTTTTTTAAAATATATTGAGTTATATCCAAACTCGTAGAACAAAAGTTGTTCCGTATGGGGTCAGCTATCTGGTCTTGCGAGGTTGCTGGTGTTTTAAAATTAACCCTGTATATCAGGACGACGAGCGCGGTGCAGTGCCATGCAGGGTTTTGAAATTTTGAAAGGTGTAGCTACTGTTTATAGGCAGATGTGGCACTTATTAGGCGAGAGACCTACTCCTCTCGTCAGCCACTTGTACTTGTAAGTTTAATAAAAACTTATTTAAGTAAATTTATGTCGATACCTTACAACTGAAAAAATCATTAAAATTTGTTTTTTTATCAATTTGTGGAATAAATCTAGAATGATATTATTAATCAGTCGAAGATAATATGTTGAGCCTTATATAACTTCTAATGTCGAAGTAAAATGCAGTACTTAAACCGCTAATTAATCACAGGACATTATTAGGCTCCGTCGTAGTGGCCCGATGCCTAAACAAAACCACTCAACAATTAAGGGGTTAGGGGTAGTCAGCGACACGAAAAAGTGAGAATTTTCAGTAATTTTTTTTTTGCTAGTAAATCATGTTATTTTACAAAAGTAATAATATGGCATTATTACACAATGTTTTGACTTGAAGTCACGAAAATTTGAAAAAAATATATATACAGTGTCATTTTGACACCCTATACTTAAATGAAACCATGTGTAGTGTTCGTTAATACAAGTACTTTGAGCTAAGACACTTTCTTATTAAAGGCAAAATAAAAAAATAATATTTCCTAACAAATTAAATGCCGTTAACATTAGATTAATTTTAAACAGTCTGTATACGCGCGCACACACATATAAAACTCAACATACACACCCGTCATCGAATGAATGAGACACACACACATACATTACCATTAAGCTTGGAATACATGTCGGACGAGCTTAGGCCAACACGAGTGTAGGTAAATTAATACAAGGCAAGCGCTAGTGCCTAGACGTTCGGCAAGTTTATCGAAAACCAATCGAGTAGCCGGCTGTGAAGCGAGAGGCCGCGGGTTCGATCCCTGGACCGAGACAAATGTTTATGTGAACCACAAATATTTGTTTCCCGAAACAAACCCAGACCCCGGGCTGGGTGTTGTGAGACCAAAAGTCTCTCGTAGTTGCTGATACCCACGATACTATCCTGATACCCAAAAATACTATCTATACGTTGGTGTTAGTCATCACTCGGCAGCATGTATTGCGAGCTTTATACCGTCAAGGTTAATGTGCCCGTTTTATAAAAACGCCAATCGTACAGAAGGCAAACGGCGCAAAATAGTAATTAGGAATTGAAATAAATATTAGATTACCCTATGAAATGTAATAAAATCCTAAGTAAAATCGAATCTTGTAACTTTTATAATGATTATTTGTTTTTAGTCAAATTTGTGTTACCTATTTATAGATATGTGCATTTCACAAACACATTTTTTTTTACGTTTTGTCATTATCAATCAACTAAGTAATACTGTCGCAACTTTTTCAGTGAATGTGTCGAGAGCGTCTTTGTGAGTCTGAGACGTATTTTCATATGTATGAAGTTGCCCTTCTTAAGCGTTTGTGTTTTATAATAACATCGTCAGCTGTGACATTTTATTTAATAGAGTTAAGTGCAAAAACCGTACAGCGTGATTTAAAAGGCTCAAAACTTAAATCACGTTTTTTGGCAAAACTACTACAAGCTCAAGCCTCATGTTTGGTACAAGGTAAGCAGAGGCGATGACGAATATGTGGTTTCATTTAGTAACAGGGTGTCAAAATAACACTGTATAATTTCCAAAGTTATAGCTGTTTGTGTTGACCCAGTTCCAAAAAAAGGTCCTTGCGGTGACCATCATAAGTCCTTGGAGATTCATCTAAAATCAATTGGATAGGAAAAAATAGTTTTATAAATAGATAATCCTGTGCCTGATCGAAGCTTGTTCTCTAAAAAAAAAAATTAACGAAATGGCGGCCTCGAGAATTTATTTTCTAGATTTTCGGGAAAAAATCGACGGTTAATTGGTCTTAAAAAATAGAAATTTTTGAGAAAAATAAATATCCTTCGATCAGGCCCGAGTTTATTATGTATTCTATAAGCTGTATAAATTTAATTAAAATCTACTGAGCGGTTTTCGAGTTACAGTGATCACCATTTCAAAAAACATAGTTTTGAGAAAAACGCATTTAAAGTTTCACACTAGATTTACGTACGTAGGGTAAGCAGGGGGAATGGCGTTCACTTAAGGAAAACACACTATATTTTTTTAATTATATGTTTTATTTTAAAATTTAAAACATTAACATAAACTTTAACTATTAATTAATCATCTTTTTAAAAGGAATCGTATTTAACTTAAAATCATTAGCAGTAGCAAACATTTAAAAAAAAAGAAGGTTTGAGCGTCATTACCCCTATCATTGGGTAATGCCGCTCAGGCGAAGGTGTAATGAAGCCCAAGGCTGTTTCTTTGCAATATAACAAGTAAGATCCATTATCATTATCATCATCATTCATCATAAAATATAATGATTAAATACCTAGGAAAGCTATGTTAACTATTTAATAAATATCAAAATTCTGAACTTACCGAAAAAAAGATCTCGACGAAAATTAGTTCAGCGCAGCCGCATACAAACAAACGCACTTCAGAGTCACTTGCTATCAGCCGACTGCCCCTACGCGTTGCTACGTGTTAGGGGCACTTCACCTCCTCCGTTCTACGTATGGTGGCATGTTGTTATGCACCATCTTCATAGACTTATAGAGGTGCGCGGCATTACCCGATGAGCGCCATTCCCCCTGCTTACCCTACGTGTACTAGCTGTTAGAAATTCAATGTTTCCATCACATTTTTTACATTTCACAAGAGCAGATATGGCAGTGAATACCGTAATAAAATTAGTTATTCGAAATTCAGTAGTGCAAATTTCGGGTACATCGTTTTCAGTATTTTATTTCAGTTTTTTAGACGATGTACTCGGAACACTTTCATCACATTCCGCCGAGCGCTCTTTGTTATTTGTCGAATAACTCGAAAAGTAATTATCGGATCAACTTCAAATTTTCAGAGAATACTTTTAAGATATCACATTTAACGAAAATGCAAAAATCAAAAAAAAATATTTTTTGAAAATCCTGACTACCCCTAACCCCTTAAGGAAAGTAAGCGCCTAAGACGTCCAATTACGAAAAGCACTCAGCTCTAGATCAAAACAAAGGCTATCTCATCGTGAAGTACCGACACAGTTGATTTAAGCAGATCCTTGTAAATGTGATTCACAACTTACCTACAGCGGGTTCACGCGTTTCAATTTTAATTGATTATCACCTGGCCTAAATGGATTTTGTTGACCAATGCGGTTAAAAGTCTGTTCAGACAGTTCGTATATTTGATCAACGAAAAACGAAAACCGTTTGAACCCGCTATTATTCGTTTCTTGAAAATATTTGTATAAATTTATGCAGACAGACATTATGGGTAGGTCTCGACAAACTTCCAATTTTCTGTCGAATCCGATGTTATTGCGCCATAAAAGACGTTTTGATGCTGTTCTCTGATCAAAGTAAACATCATAAAAACGATTCTACGGGTCATTAAAGACTTTCCACAAACGTAATAGCCGCACGTTGAAAATTTATATCGTTTCCTAAATAAAGAAACTTAGCAACATTCATTTTACGTGAACGCACAGATGGTCAACAGTAACGCAAACTGGAATAAATGATTGCGTTTAAAACTTTAAGGCCGTCTAGGAGGGCAGACATGATAAGTGTGAACGCTAGTTTTTAGACAAATATTCTGAATTGAGTGGAGTTGTGTAATACATATATTTGGTAATTTCCATATCTTAGGAAATATCTACTTTATTTTAAATGCATCAGCATCATTATGTGGTAGGTCTCTCCTATGAGAGTCCGTCGGGGTAGGTACCGCCGCTTTGTCGGTTTCTGTTGACAAGCAGAAGTGATTACAATTCAAAGTTCTGTGTGATGTTACTCCTGTTCAAGGACTGGCGTAGCGATTATACAAGCGATCTGCTCATCCCGTCATTAGGGATAATAAAAAAAATATCTATCTATTTTTCCCTTAGTCATTCTTTACTCTCCCCTACTGACAAATAAATCTGATGGAAATGTGCGATAAATAATTAAAATCATAGTTCTCGCCAAGAGCCTAACCCATAATCGCAAACTCCAATCCTTTTCATGATGTGATAGAGGACGTGTATAGCCTTATGTAGTCTAAAATAACAGCAATTTAAATTCGATTTTTATTTGAAAGCTAGTTATTATTTCAAAATCTTAATCATAAGTTCGTATTTTCGAAATAGCCGAAGAACATCATTTTAATCATAGTACTATACATGTTTATAATACGTTAGGTAGAGATTATCAAATCCCAATATTCCAAATGTCTCTATCAGACAGCGGCTGAGCGGTACGTAGATACCTAGCACGAATATACGAGACAGTTCTGAAATCGACTGCATAACTTCCACCAACTCAACTCTCAGAAGTTGCATCGTTTACAGAAACACACGTATGCCTACCAGTTTGTTGTCTGTTAAAGTGCTATGGGTTTGGAAGTTTATGCTCATTTTGCAACTTGTAGCTTGTTGATGTTAGTTAGGTATAATTACCAATTCGCGGCTTTAGCTTATCTGTCAGTAAAATATTTATTTTGTATCCTTTAGGTATTGTTGTATTTTTATATCAATTGAGGTCTATCTAGATTAGCGGACGGGAATAGGCAGATATACTGATGATGATCAGGTATTGTGATTTTTCGAAATGATTTTCATAGAAAATTCCAATAAAACCTGCACGTGAGAACATTTATCAAAGTTAGAATAAATTCCTAAAAACAGATTAAAGCAGACGTCATGATAAACAACCACAATATGTATTGTGGGACTCAATAATCATGTAGCAAATTTTATTCCAGCATTTTAGCAATACTATTTTTATTTCCATTGTCCAGGTTGATCCTGTTTGTAAACTTTACTCACTCACATTTTCCACATAAGTATCTTATGATATCTTGTATCTTATCAAAACTGGAGGAAAATATAGTTTATTTAAAAACTCCGTTTACACGGAGTGGGTTTTACTTACGGCTTAAGCTAGACTAGGACAGAAATCTCAGGTTTGCGAAGCCGCTTCATACTATAATGTTTGTAGCCTCGCCTATATCGTACCAGAAACTGTCCGTGGAAATGATACTTAAAATTCTTCATTAAGTCGTCCTCGGATTATTGTTTGTATTCATGTGGAAACAGAATTATAACTCATTTAATTTCCGAGATGAAATTATAAGCCGTTTATTAAGTTTAATGATATTCCTAGACGACATTGATATCATAAGGAAATCTAGACCAACATCATAGCAAGATCGAAAAACTAGTTTTGGTTTTTTGTTTGTCTACGTGTTCTCAGTCTGGTCACGTACAAACCACTATAAAGATTATGACTGCGTCTTCATTGTTAAAATAGAGAAGCTTACTGTCGACACTAAGAATAATAGCGCAGACACTGAAGTAATAATGGACATTAATGTTATATACGGCTTTAAATAATACATTTAGAAAGCATGTAACAGGTGTACTGAACACCGTGTATGTAATATTTAGCTTGCAGATTCGTGTAAGGGCTCTTCACCATTAGTCTAAAGCAAAAAGGACGGGTAGACCTTCTTATTCGTTGTGCCAAATTTTGAATATACAGTAGCCTTCATTTATCATCGGACAAGCTTGATGGACAATCGCCAAGACCTTGTCGATATGTGGAGGTATAAATCCTTGGACCTTAAGATACATTGTTTGTGTATTGTATGTTAAATTGTAGAATAATAACTTTAAGTAGTGGATATTAGCTTGAATGACGAAACGAGGTGATAGCTCGCCTGATGGTAAGCGCTACGCCTGCCTAAAACAGAAGTAACAATACACAGAACTTTAAAATACATAGCTTTGCATGACGCTGGACTGCTTCCGTCACCCCAAGACTAGATGTTAACGGGATGTTATGTTATGTTGTATTAAGGAGTCTTCACGTTATAAACGGTCTGACTCAATAAAAAAATATGTACTACTTATTTTATGGAATTTTCTTTTAAATATATAAACAGTCAAGTACATTTAATATCGGATAAAACATTACTTATCAACATAAGGTCAAATCTGTATCACCGAAAGGGTGGGTAAAAATGCAAATATTTCAACCGTGCTTTGTTAGGATTATTAAAATACTAAATGCATATCATTCGGTGAATTTGTCCGATGTCCGGGTTCATATAATAAACTATATTGGGCTAACTGCTAACGTCATTAGAGGCTATTAAAGCCATTTATCTAAAGATGAATACACTACTGAACCGAAACTAAGAGCTTTACAGACTTGTATATTTGCTGTGCGTAAGTTGTAAGTAGACAAGGACTCGGCGGCGCCCATCAACGATCTAGGGATAATCCGGCTCGAAGGACCAACGCTCTCAATAGTTCTAATGCTTTCAGTATCCTCAAGATTTAACGCTTTTCTTCCAATACCTATCTAACTCAATATACCGTGTAGATACATAACGTATACTACATTAATTTATGAATAATCTTGAGACTTTCGGTCGGCTTGAAAACTTTGATACGAGGTTGGCCACTAGCCATTTCCAACCATTATAACCAACCTAACGTACATCGACGTATACATACAATAATAAGTCTTTATTAAGTGTATGGACTTGTTCTGTTCATCCGTACTATTAAAGTGGCATTGTTAATAATAAGGAAGGCTTTGAGCTACGCGATTGAGACAGGAGGTAGCGATGCGAGACGTCAGCGACACTTCCGCTTGGTATGCAATCATATACGTATGTTCTATGGCATACGACCGGAGACAAGAGGCCGCGACAAGCGAAGTTTTTCATACAATTCCATACAGTGTCCGTACTGATTGACTCGCGTCGCGTATAACGGTGTCCTGTCTCGATTGCACACATCAAAATGTATCTCAAGCCTTAGGAATAATATTGATTAAGAATGCATTAATAATTTCTATAACCAGAGTTGATCTAAACAGCATTTAAATCATTGGGCTCTATACGTTTAAAAGCGTTACATAATAATGATTTTTCTGTTAGTTGAACACTCTTTCGAAATAGCTCCATTATGAATAAACGATTATAATGCTTTTAGCATCAATATATTTCAGCAACTTTGCTCGAGTGGCTATAATTTAATTTACTTTTAATAACATGTTACGTGTATTTAATTTAAAAAAGGCGCCTGAAATTATATTTTTATATTAAGATTGTATTGCTATTAGAAAATTGTACCTCAAGAATAACTTCCTGAGGCACAGTTTTGCGGCTGAAAATCATGTGTTTTAAAAAGATACGATTCAATACCCGGTTTCAATGCCGGCTGATCGATGTCGAAATTAACTAATCACCTGTGAAATCTCATCTCAACACAAAATAGAGTTTCTAGAATTAGTGTAGTCAACGCTTTTGATCTGACACACCTGTTGGATATCAAGGCTTTCAACTTATATGAAAAATTCATGTCATGTCAAACGCTATTTTAGGTTTCTGGAAGATTAATAGATAATTCTGTCGTCTAATAGCGTTTCAATTACTAATAAGCGATTGTTCGCTAATTTAATCAGAGAATAATATTTTTTTCACTAAATAATGTTTCAGAAACTGGAATTGATTTGACAGCGCAGTTAAAATTAAGTTCTGTTAACTTGAATGTTGATTTGATCAGCCTCTGAGAAACCGGGTGTTAAAGTGTTTAATTCTATAAATTATCCAGAATCCAATATGTCCACGAAGATTACGTGGAGAGAATCAGAGAACGACCTAGATAAATGAGCCAATGAGTTTACCGTCGTTGATTGGAGCTAAAAAGGAGTCTATTTCTAAAACCAGACATCTCTGCAAGCTCCATTAGAGGCATTGGTATCGACAGGGGTGGTGCGGGACGCGGTGGTGCGGCGGCAGGGGGTTTCACAAACAATCCTCGCGGATATTGAACGCCGATGCGTTCGGAAATGCAGCGCTGAGCGCCGTCGGCTGCGTGGAACGGAACGTTGCTCGTCTCATTGCACGGCAACCAACGTGTGAAGATATGAATGCCCTCATTTTCATCGGGTTTGTATTCATATTGCAATATGATTTCGAATAAACACTTGAATTTTGTGTTCATGATATCATAATCAGTGTGGCGTGGAATATTCTGCTTTAATCAAAGGCTTTATTGTAATTTTGCTCTATTCAATGAGTGTATAATATTGAGATATAAATGGTAATGGAGATGCAGGGAAACAATTATCTTTTCTTCTACTCGAAGGAATGCGGAGAGAAATAAATATAACCTTAACGTGTGTTTCTTATGACATATGCCGGGAAACGAGTAAATGTGTCATCTGTTATTATGCGGTCTTCACCGCCCATAGACAGTGAAGAAATCAACAATTCATAAGAACCATGAGTTCCGATATTAAAGGAAAGAAATATACATTGGGTTAGAGAGGAGCGGACCTCCGGAAATCTCACTCTCCCTACGAAATTCAAAAGCAAGCTGCCACTTCACGCCAGTTTTCTGTAAGACAGTGGTAATTGTCTACAACGTGGTTCTAACAGTTGGTATTCAAGCACTTAGTTTTTTCTATCCTTAAAGTTACTACTTATTGTACAATTATGACTTTCGCAAAACAGCAAATTTACGATAAAAAGGTATCTATTATATGTAAGTAATTAAAATTAGTTTTGTAAAAACGGCAATAAAAACAACCTATTAAAAAGCAGCTAAGTAACGTCATTCTTATAATAATAAATGAAAAGCGCAAAACAATAAAGCACGGGGGTTATTAACTTCATTCTTACAAATCAAAAGAGCCTCGACTCTTCACAATGAATAAATAAAAGCGCAATTTTTTCCCGATGTTTAAACCGACAGAACTATTAGTTATACAGTTTGTTAGTGGGGGTAAGCGTAGCCATCTGTTGCGGTCAAGTGTGCTCCTTCCGTAGCGGAATGAGCTTCTATCCTTCATGGGCAAAATATAACAATGCCTTACACTACCTATCATTTAAGTAGATGAGAAAACTGGAACGCAGTTTATTTGATTTCTGCTTTGTTAGAATGCATGGGTTCTGTAATATTTTTAAACAAGAGTAGATTATTGTTACGAATTATAAGCATTATAAATTATTTAAATGTAGTTTTATATATAACTAGGTTTTACTCGAGGCTTCTTTCGCGTGAACGGCCTTTTCTAGCATAAAAAGTAGCTGTTCTAATTCAGGTCATTGTCTACCTGTGTGCCAAATTTCATCTAAAACCGCTCAGAGGTTAAGGAGTGATTGACTAACAAAACCCTCAACCTTTAATATTTATAATAGTAGTATGATTACCAGTAATTTAACGGCTTTAATAGCCTTTCCACTGAAGCATTACAGTATCGTAGACTAAGCCGCCGCCTGCCGAAATATACAAAGCAAGTATACTTACCTCGACTTAAGCAGACGAGAGACCTACCTACCTAGATAATTAGTATCAAAAAAATATTATGAGCTATCAATATCCCTATGACATACATGAGAAAATATATGTATTCGAAAAGGAGTGTCTATTGGTGGATCTATTTATGTGTGTATATAACATGGCTTTACTAATAAACTTCATAAACTCCGTGATTGACGTACCTAACGTGGCGCCTTATCTCAGTACTTGATAACTACACAGTTTCAGCTAAAACTTACTAAAAGGACATTAGATATTCTGTTGTGTACTATTTTACTCCGGATTCCACGAACATATTATTTATGAGGTTAGAATATATTCCATAGCATATTTATTTTATTTGCAGATATTTTATGGGATCTTCGCCATTTATAAAACAAGTCCGTTTCCATATTTATCTCAGGCTATTAGAGTGGTAGAGCCACGCTATAGTCAATTTTGTTTACAAGATGAGTCGGCTAGACTGGATTGTTACCATTATCTCTCAGAACACCGACGTAAAGTAGCTGTTTGCTGCTACCTTTGGTATGGTGACATACCCGCAGACCCAAATCCCCCTATCCCCTTCCCCATTCCTTAACTATTCCTTCCCTTTAAGGTCGCAAATGTGTCCATGGTTCTTTGCGTATTGTGGGCGTTCATAGGCGATGGGAATCACTTACCATTAGGTGATCCATTTGCTCATTTGTTCACGTATGCTTCTTATATATAGGCATATTACAGGTAGATAAATCACTGCAAATCTTAAATATTATGAGCCTTAGTTAAAAACGTAATTAAAACAACTAAGTATAAGTAAAAATTTCCAAAACTGGCTTCTAATCCCGAATCGCGGCGCTTTTATTGTCATCTAATAAAGTGTTTTCTATTTTCACTAGTAATCCGTCATCAGATTTTAACTAAATTTATATCCACCGCAAACGCACCAAGCGTGGTGGTAGAGTCACGCTGGTAGGTCTGAGTGGTAGAGCCACTCTGTAGACAGTTTTGTTTACAGCATGAATGGGCTGGCTCGACCGGGTCGTTACCACTGTCTCACAGAAAAACCGATGTAAAGTAGCGGCTTGCTGCTGCGTTTCGTACGGTGAGTGAGATATCCGGAAGCCCAGATCCCCTCCCCTTTCCAATCCCCAATTATCCCTTTCCTTTCCTTTAAGGTCGGCAACGCGCCCATGATTCTTCTAGTGGTGGGCGTACATGGGCGGTGGAGATCACTTACCATCAGGCGACCCACTTGCTCGTTTGCCGGCCTATGCTATAAAAAAAAAGCGGGGGCTAAACCCTACCGAAAACCAAAAGAATCATTAAAATCGGCCTACATTTATCAGAGATATCAGGTAACATGCATAAAAAAGTGACTGAATTAACTCCTTCCTTTTTTAAATCGCTTTAAAAACGGTCCATATAAGTTTTTATTTATTAATAAGTTGGTAATTTGAACGTAAGACAGTAGAACGTAAGTTGGCTGTGCCCCTGGCATTACCAATGTCCATGGGCGGCGGTGACCGCTTACCATCAGGAGGTTTGCGTGCTCGTCTGCCTATCAAAGCAATAAAAAAAATATAATTCGTAACTAAATTATTTTATTGGAATAAAACTAATTTAATCTGATTATTGCGGTTTTTATTAATTTTCAGTCCACCCGTGACGACAATAAAATCCGTTTAAATTAGTTTTATTTCAATGACTAATATTCGCGTAAACATAAGAAATCATTACAAATTATTTCGTTTGATACATAATGTAAACTCAGTTATTTTGTTGGAATTGGCTCAATTTTGAAAGGTAACTGCACCCCTAATGGTACAATTATTATGTGTAACTGTGTGCAGACATTGTGTTTTGGCATACATCCAACGTCAAACCCTTGGGTTCGACTTGATATCCCATGCAGGATGTGAATAATGCTACAATAGTAAGTGTGCGTTGCACCATGCGTCGCTTAATGTTAAAGTTATTTTAAGAGGCAATGGTTGACGACATTTACAGATTTTGACATTATGGGAAGCGAATGCTACAGTCTTATAACGTGAAATTGATATACCTAATGCGACGGATGCACGGATGGTATAATCCAAATACAATAATTAAGAGTTACAATTAGTAAATTGAATATGTGCAGAATTTTATAGCAGTTTGTGATACACAGGATAATTAGGAACAATAGCAGACATTTAATATTTTTTCAGTCACTCAATGACAGTCACATTGAAATATAATATGATTTTAAGTCTCATAATGCCCTATAATTTGACTGGCTTCAATGTCAGTGAAACCTAGTGATATTACCCCGCCGTCTCTTTGTTTAAATGTTTATTAAAACATGTTTCATTTTTTATAGCAGAGACCAACAAACGTGCAAGTGGGTCACTTAACGGTAAGTGGTGTACACCGCTTATGGACGTTCATAATACGAAGGATCATGAACGCGTTGTCGACCATAGAGGAAAGGGAATGATTAAGTAATTCGAAAGGGAAGGGGAATTTGGTCCTCCGGATATCTCACTCACCATGGGAAACACAACAGCAAGCTATTTCACTTCGTGTTTTGTGACATAGAAAATATTTTAATTATTTACTAAAATCACTAAACTATTTTATTTTAATCGTACGACCATAAAGTCTCCGGTCCGGTCCTCCCGAGGGGCTTGCGACGGGACTTGATGGTTGGTTGGGGCGGGTACAGGGGTACATTCTTGTATTATTGTGCCTGCATCGGTCATTCGCCTGTCCTGTCGCAGGCCCCTCGATTTGCTTCTTTCCTCTCCGAACAGGCCGGCATGATTCTGGTGACCACCGATAAACTCATTGTTTATCGGCGGTTGCTGGTTTTTTGGACTGCACTACGCTTGCCATCACTTTGCCGTGCTCGAAAAAAAAAAGTCTTCTTAAGTAATAGAAATCATTCAAGTACAAAATAGCTATCGTTAAATGCAAATCCTGTAACCAACTGTGCTCGTAGTTTGTTTTCGTGAGTTCAGAAAAGTTTATAATTGAAAACCATCGAGATAATTATGTAGGTTCTTTGGAAACTAACTTTGCTGTGACTTATATGGGTTCAAATGAAGAAAACGGCAAAATTATTAAACTTATTTTAATGAAACAAAAACACTGTAACCATTTTCATGTTAGTAATGATAAGATAATACATAATAGACATACATACATACACAATAGAACATACTAGCTTGTGCTCGCGGCTTCGCCCGTGGAAATATATTTTCCGGGATAAAAAGTAACCTATGTCCTAACCCAGGTCAGGTCATATGTACTAAATTTCATTTAAATCCCTTCAGTTTTTAAGGCGTGATTGATTAATAAATATGTAAATTCACAAATATCCAAGGTATCAAGTTTAAAATATTAATAGGATTATAATATAACAATGTTGTGGTGATGATATCTTCTGTCTGCCTCGCGTTAAATTCAAATTCATTTATTATCATGTAAGCACTCATGCTCTTATGACATGTCAATACAATAAATTAATACAAGGTTATTAGTACTAAATTATAAAATATTTATATAAATACTTCTTATGTCTGTTATTCCGGCTTAATGCCAAGGTTCGCCTTCTTATACCATATTTGACGGTTTTAGGCATTATATGGGGCGATCCGCCGCGCCGTCTAACCCAACACAACCCGCAATGGGAACCAAGTTTCGCCATTGCCTCGTCCGTAGATCAGCAGAGTGTACCACGTGCAGGTATGGTTGGCTTTTGGTATAAGATTGATGATATTTCACTTACACTCCGATGACGACATGATTAGTTATAAATAAAATAAATAAATACACCCAACAGTCACACACATCGTCCTGACCCCACAGTTAGATACGAGTCTTGTGTCATGGGTATCAAGAACTACGGGAAACTTTTTGGTCTCACAACACCCAGACCCCGAAACAAATATTTATGGATCACACAAACATTTGTCTCGGTGCGGGGATCGAACTCGCGGCCTCTCGCTTCACAGCCGGCAGCTCGCCTGCTGCACCATGGAGGCTGTCAAAGTTATATTTTAGTCAAATTTTTCTTCAAATCATGTATCACATTCATAAACTTTTAATTGATTTAAAATATTTTTGATAGCATTTAAAATACAATACAAAGCTTTAAAGTTTCAAACTAAAATAAGAAAATACCACCCCAAAATCATTCCTTTATTAATTGTCATTAATAAATTGTATAATTGTGACAATTATGGAAGAGTTGGTAGCAATTAGCGTTTGTCGGAGGAGAGGGTGCTCTTCACAAGAGCCATCTGGCCGCGCTCCAATGTGGCTCTTCTTAACACGAGAAAATTCACTTCTCCACAGGCGTAACTGTTTCACAATGACGACTCTACTTCAAGGAATAAAATCTGAAAATGCTCGAAATGCGGCATTTATTGTTTTAAACTTACAAATAGTTTCAAACGACCATTCAAATAAAATACTATTTCTAAATACAAGTTGTTTTCCAAATGAAATCACGCAATTGTTGTGTGTTTTGTATAACATTTAATATCAACAGATCGGCAATTTGTTATAGGAATTTACTTATGGTCGTAAAGGTTTTCCTTTTAAATACTTATAAATGTAAATAAATGTTAACGAGACCTTTTAAAATTGCATTATGAAGAGATTATAGAAGCAGTAATTCATGCTTATAACAACATTCTTATTTGTTTTGTAGTCCCTAAAAACCAGTATTCAGTCATGGCCAAACATACACTCACTCATGCCTGTAATCCCCGAAGGGGTAGGCAGATAACCAGTGCACCCTTCATCCCATAATGTGGTAGCGGTGAGCCTATCGCCATACCGGGCAATTCCAGACTCCAAGCTGATACTGAGTCTAACTGATATAGAAAAACCCAATATCTCTTGTACCCGACCCGTGGATCGAACCCGAGAGTACAGCAGTCGTACCGTGTACGCAATACAACTGCTATAGACATTACATATAATATGTAATGCTTAAAATTTTGATTATTTTACATATTTCTGGCACCACTCCAGCGGGCACTCGCACCAAATATTGCCAACGCTTCAATTACATGCTGTATTATATTCTTTTTGCCTTCGGATACATACAAATATTGCTTATAGTTATGTTTTGGTAAATTTATACGGCGAACAACATAAAAATCTGCATATAA
This sequence comes from Amorpha juglandis, assembly GCA_949126905.1. Taxonomy (NCBI): domain Eukaryota; kingdom Metazoa; phylum Arthropoda; class Insecta; order Lepidoptera; family Sphingidae; genus Amorpha; species Amorpha juglandis. The sequence continues at coordinate 7,988,204 of OX421379.1, read as the reverse complement.
GTGATATTTATACCCGGCTGGTCGATGTTGTTTTCAGTTTTAAATCCTCATAAATGTATGTAGGTACAGGTTCGAAGTTATAACATAAAAAGTACCATTTGACAGTCGATAGTTGAAAATAAAGTATAAACGCATCACAAAACTTTGCTGTTTTAGTGGGTTGCATGATAGTAAGTGACCTCGCCCATGAATGCCCACAACACCAGAACAATCTTAGACTATTATGGAAAAGTAAAAAAATAAACGTACTAAGAAATACCTGCTTGTCAAATTCACAGAATAAATTATAAAGATAGAAATGAATATCTGCTTAACTATCTATTTATAGTTTTCGCGGAAGACCCCGATGTTGATTAATACGTATTTGGTTTTTTATTGGGTGTTTTCAGTATCCGGCATGCGCTACAATAGGAGAAAAAAGTCACAATCGTACGAATTGTTTAGGAACGCATAGAGGTCAAACGTACAAAGAAACATTCATTGAGATTTATATGGACATAGAAGTATTTATTGTTGACCAATTTATGCCTTCTTCGTGTAAGATTTCTTGTAGTTTCATGTTCATACAAGTAGGTCAATTAATACAGATCCTTGATAACGCACGCAATATTCGTTTCAATAATCCTACAAGGTTATTATTCGTATAAAATATTATTATAATATTATTATTATAATATTCTATTTTTAAATTAAAACTAGGCCCTGTGTGATTGCAATAAGTTCTAAGGTATTTTGACCATATTAAAGACGACCAGATAATTTTGACAAACTGATTGTAATAGCGAATATACAATGGTAAAAGAACACGCGGGCGATCACTTACCCGCTATTCGATCAGATCAGAATCATATTATGACTTATTATCCCCATTGCCCTGAGACAGGCCGAAGACAGAGTGGTATGGAAACAGCTCGTCAACGGCTCTATTCGCGTTGTCAATACGGGACATGACTTTCAATAATGAAGATTACGACCAAGAAGAAGACACGATCTTATTATATATTACATACTTATACATATTTAGATAAATTAAATATCTACCATAATTTTTCTTAGAGTATTTTTTTAACGTCATTTTAACGTCTGCATATATTGAAACTAACATTGCAAGTGTATATACCAGACTGTATATATTTATTAAAAAACCAAACTGAATTGTAAAGAGCGTCTTACTCCAGCAGTGGAGTAGGCAGGCACCGCGCAGGGGTCGAGAGCCCTGGCGTATATCCAAAGTATTCACTGACTGTGTTATGTACATATATCGCTTAGTATCGATTCGACTCACTGAAACTGTAATTTCTGGTAAAGCGTCGACACCGTCAACTAACCATGGATTTAGTGGTCTGCGTGTGTGGAATATATTACAAATGGTCTTTTGGGTAAAATAAACAGTTTTAGCTTGTACGAAACATTTTTAGTATAATCACTTGTACCATGGATCAATATAGACATCGTTTTAAATCATGTCAGAAACTCTGGCGATAATTGAAATGCTCTGCTGCTTAATGCTTCTGTAAATATATAATAGCTTTTCAACGTTTTCTGCTAAAATAGACATTCTCAATTCATATATATTGTCAAAGGGACTGGAGCCCATACACATGTCGTAGGTATCCATTATCCCCTTGACTTTCCCTACTTTACCTCCATGGGCTCGCTCAAATGAATACGTTACCATATGACGTATTTACTAGTAAAATCTACCTATTTTTTAGTCCGGTCTACGGGCATAATAATGTTATACTCTTGATGGCACTTTAGAAACTTTGCTGTCGTATCAGAAACAACCAGAATCTTCCCTACAATAAACACATTTGTCGATCACAAAAACATTCATTTTGATGTGCAAATTATCTGCGCAAACTACCATACTTCGGTTGGCTACAAGCTCCCTGCATGCATAATAATAATACAGAATTAACAACTTCATTAAATTAAATCTTATATAAAGGTAGGTAAAGGAAAACCTTCTGTAACTTTACAACGAGTAAATACGCTCTGGCGATTAATTAGCTCGGGAAAGGGAAGGTGCAGGTAAACGCTACACATTATGTAGGTATGTGCGTGCCTACACTCTCGAGATGCGTCCGTCGCGGCGTCCGCACTCGTATATTGCACAATATCTATGTATAGTATGCAATACATTATGTATAGAGAGGACGGGTGTAGTCTGTATGCGCGGCTCTCCACCGAGCTTGAAACTTGAGTGGCCAACTTTGTCGGCCACGCGGTGAAACTTCGTTTTTCATTTAATTTGCCCGAAACGAGTGCAGCTTACAGTATTTTCAACGCTTGCAACTTTTGGTTCGGTCCTTCGTTATAAATGTTATACCTAGCCGCGTCCGGGCGCGTTGCTGTCCGTATGTTAACCATCACTTATAATAACTCAGAATTTCAAGAAACTTGGCGCAAAGACGGTTTCAAATTTACATGTCGCACACAATATTAGTGAACCGTTCTTTTCCTTCCTATGCTGCATCGTATGTAATATGCGTTCTGTTGTGACAACCATCCAACCCAGACAACGCATTACGCAAATACTAGGTTTCAGTGTTATACAAGTTACTCCGATAGAATAACAAGTCGCATAAATATCGTCTGATGGTCAACCGTATTGCAGAAAGTACATTATTTTTATGTTCCCATAAATCTGCTGAAACTGCTATTTGTATTAGACGCTGAAACATAACAGTGAACGGTTTTCAATAAACAAGCTTAAGTCGGCGAGGCGTGATGGTGCACGGCCGATTGTTACGTCTGCAGCGGGCGTGCGTGTGCCGGCTTGTCCACGCCACCGCGCCGGGCCACGCGCCTGGCCAACTAGAATGTCTTGCAAAGCCTTTTAGTGTTCGGTTGCGGCGAGGATCGCACCGGCGGACGATAAAGAGTGATCTGCGGAAGACAGCGTTGCAGCGTGCAGCAGACGCGATCGATAGTGCAGCGGGGCCCGCGCCTGTTGCCTCCCGCGGCCTCCCGCGCCCACTGGGGCCCCCACGCGCCCCCTCGAGCCGGCGGCGGCTGAAACTTTCGCGATAAGTACGGAACTAGCGCGTGCCGTACGCAATGCAATATTGTTAGCCGGTTACGAGTCTGAAACAGCGGATATTAAGGCTACAGTGACTCTGCCGTCCTGTTTTTACATTGTGAGTTTCAAATGAACACCAACTTAGCGTTGCATTGTATTATATTTTATTATCTCACAAACCGCTATACGGGTACTCGTGAAACTGGTAATTTTATTCAATTCTGAATTACATATTTATAGCTTCCGAATGTATATTTAATTGCTTGTAAATAAGCAATCATAACTAATGTATACAAACCCGATAACTTCTAGAGCGTAGACACATAATTGGAATTGTAACAAATATGTTATATTCATCCGGTATGGCACCAATATATCACCTAGTAGTAAACAATCTTAAGTTTGGATATTCCTAGCAAGTTTGTAGTAAATAACATAGTTTCCGAAATACATAAATCCGCAGTAAGTGAACGTAATTTCCACCTGCCATGAAATATAGCATATTCCATCAATAAAGCATTTTACAAAGAAAATTCGAGGCATTCTAGTTCGCCGATGGGAAGTTCCGCAAGAAAGTTGTGGTCGCGCGACCGGCCAAGTTTCGCAGTTCCGACCACGCCTCACATACAGTTTGCAGCTTCCTTCCTCCAGATGTGACACACATTTTTTCCCCCTAACTGTCTAATATTCGTCGACAATAAGACAGGTATTGCGAACATTTTTTGCTGATTTCATTCGTAATTAACAGTGTCATTAAATCATATATTGTATGCATTATGGATAGTTTTTCGGTTCCATAACTATAGGGTACCAACGAAACCCTATTAATAAGCCTACGCCATATGTCTTTATTGTTGTGTTCCCTTTAAAGGGCTCATTCTTTAGAACTGTAGCCGGCTAAATTTTTCACAGAATTTGTCTTATTATGAGGGATATTCTAAGAAATAATACTAAAGCAAAAATTGATGTAGAGTGGTATGAAACCCTCGATGCGCGAGTCCGACTTGCACTTGGCGTTTGTTATTTGATTTTATGCCTCCACACTCATAATTTGTCATAACATATTTATAATACAAGTTTATAAATATCACATACATTTAGTAAAGAAGCGTTTACGTTTATTCTCCATTTTTAAACGAGGAATAAAGAACATGTGAATAACTCCAGCTGCGTTACCTGCTAACAAATTTTCAGCAAGTAGACTTAGTTTACTTACCGTTTCTCATAACAATTAAAACTTCCTCGCGGAACGAAACAAACTATGCTCCGAAATCATGAAGAAAAACGTCTTGATCGTGATTTCTTTGACGAAATGTTAATAAATGGGGCGCCTACACCTTATAATTGGGAAAAACTGTCGCGTCGCCCTCTCAGTTACAGATGGGAATAAATCTTTATGTAGTCGGGGATCGGCGGGTGCCTTCAGCTCGGCGTCGGTAACTTATTCCGATCACGCACCCACTCTGTCCTCTGAATATTAGGAATATAAGGCGTTGCGGTTCATTTATTGTACGTCAAGAAACGCGCGACGCGACGTTGCCTCGGCTCGCTGAACCTTGCTGCCCTTGGAGATACTCAAACTACCCTTAATAATTAATGACTGCCGTCACCTAACGCTAATTTTAATTATGCTCAGGCACTCTAGGGCAAATAAATAGGTATTTGTACAGTGCTGACGTAGTTCCAAATAACTTTAGTTGCAATAAATTAGTTACGCTTATTGCTGTTTTAATTAGTTAGACAGTGATTCCCGAGAGGATTAATAGTCTAGAATATTTATTACAATGCTCTGGGATTTCAGTATTTATTAAATTATGATTTTCTGCTTTTGTCTATGGCGAAACAATGGACAATGTACATATAACGGTGTTTGGGTGACTAAGCGGTTAATTGATAATGCAAAAAATCCCTTTTGAAGCCGGCACGAACATACATTTTCCTGTTCCAATTTTAACCATTATAATGGATGTGGAAAAAACGCTAATTGTTAAAAATAAATTATAGGCACTTGTTTGATTTGTGATACTTTAAGATTTCTTTATTGCCACAATTTGGTTTTTCTCATTATCTTTAGATGCCATCTTTAACTTAACAGTTACCTAACACACAACACAAACAACACACACAACAACACAAACTTAACAGTTCGGAATTTCTAGTGGCTCTGTATGGGTAAAAATTGAATATTATTAGTAGTACCTAATGTATGGCTTGCATTGCCAACTTCATACATATTTTTTGTTTACTAGTTTTTTTTATATAGGATAGACCGGCAAACGTGCAAGTTGGTCATCTGATTGTAAGTGATCTCCATCGCCCACGCACGCTCATAATACTAGAAGAATCATAGGTACGTTGCCGACCTTAAAAGAAGAGATTGGGAAGGGGAGGGGGTTTTGGGCCTCCGGACACCTCACTCACCGTACGAATCGCAGCAGCAAGCCGCTACTTTACGTCAGTTGTCTGGGAGACAGTGGTAACAACCCAGTCGAGCCAGCCCTGCTCTCTCTTTCGCACTAGGCAAAATAGGCCTGGGAATAAGATGAATACAATTTAACCGTGTTTATTTGCTACTAGTTGTAGCTCGCGGCTCTGCGAACGTGAATGGTTTTTCCGGGATACAAAGTAACCAATGACCTAATCCAGGACAACCCTAGTAGACCATTTAAAATAAGGAACAAAGCATAGTCTACCCGTGTACCAATTTTCATCGAAATTCGTCCAGCCGTTACGGCTTCATTGGCTACCAAACATCCAAATTTACAAACACACCCATCAGTAGGATATTAGGAAGTAGCATTTATAAGTTCCATCAATATAATAACCGTGTGGCGTTTACTACATTAGTTTCATCATCATCATCATCATCAGCCATAAGACGTCCACTGCTGAACATAGGCCTCCCCCAAAGATTTCCAGACCGACCTGTTGGAAGCGGTGTTTAAACTGTTTTGACTACATTAATGTATAAAATTATTGTGGACGCACATTCTACATTGGAAGCATGTCGGCAAATGTCAAAGTGCAACATCGACTCGTTCCGTTCCCAGTCAGTACCTACAGATAAATATAGGTCAAGAGGCTCCTCGGAAGCTTATTCTAACCGAATGATTTGTTTAATTGGGTACTGGCTTTTGAAATTATTTATTTTCTGTATCTAGTGGCAAGTACAAATCTAATCGTTAAAACCCTTGACCTTTTATTCTACCTCACACACCGCCGAACAGAGGATTTGGACAGCAAGAATATGGCTATATTTCGGCCTAGAAATCACGGAGGCATTCTATGGGGGTATAACATATTATAGCCCTTCTGTCGAAGCATCTGGGATCTGCCAGTGGATCGCTAGCTTCCTGGAAGGCTGGAGTATTAAGGTCGTTGTAGACGGCTGTTGCTTCGAGACTTTGTCCGTTAATGCTGACGTGCCACAAGTCTGGGTGTTGTCGCCGACTCTGTTCATCTTGCATATCAACGAAATGATGTCATTGAAAACATGCATTATTATGCAAATACACCGACCACCAGAATGTTTCTCGGAGTACCGTGGAAGAAAGACGGTCTTAACGAGATTTGAAATTGAGATTTTTCCGGGATGGGCCTCCTAACCCAGCCCCACGAAGAACAAGTTTGTGCGTTCACTGACAAGAAGGACCTATTTATCATGGCACCACAGTTTCAACACCGCAGTGGAGTTCACAGTCCATATTACTTGGAAAGCAGGTGTGGCGCTTATACGTCTGCCCATCTAGGTAATAAAGAAAAAACCCTGACGGATTCTCGTAGATGAGATAGTACTATCTAGTGAACCCATTGTGTTTCTGAGTTGGTTTTGCAATTGTTATTTTAATTTGATAATTAATAACCAAGACGAATGGTTTAACGAGTTAAACGAGGCATGAAACCACTTCACATTTAACCCTTCCTGGGTTTCATATCTATGCTATTCCAGCGCAATGACCGCTCAACTTATGTGTAACCAATTGAGAGAGATGCCCCTTCAAATATCATCCAAGCAAAATCGATCGGCAATACTTCAGACAAAGTGAGTGTCTGAGGGCTGTCAAGAAACACGTATGTAATAATGTATTTGCAATGTTATTAGTTTCGTAAACAAATGTCTCGGTTAATATAATGTTTGATGCGTATCCTATTTATTGTATTTTTTTAAAGTTATAAGTATATCGGACCTCGGAGGCCTTTGGGCGGCTTGAGCAACTTTGACACTAGTTTGCCCATTAACCATTCGATATGGAATAGTATAGTACTTACATTGATTTATCTCTCGACTGTGGATTGATTGATTTTTTGTTCAATAGATTTTTCTAGAAGTTGGTTCCGATTCCGAATTTATTTTTCAATCTGATGATGCAGAACGAAGTGAATAATAGTAACTGCTCAATGAATAGACGGGTCGTGATTGGGTTATTGTACTGCAATTACATGCAATAGCTTATAATTATAATTTTTAGATTTTTAGTTATTTTTATTTGTTTAAGTTTGTTTGATTTTATATCGTCTGAGCACTTCTTATTAAATCTTTGAACAGCATTTCCTACTACAACCCGATCGTTGTATTAAATTAGTGAATAAATCATCAAAGTCGAAGTTTTCATATTTCATCCCCAATTTCACCCCATTCGGGGTGCTATATTGTCTTAAAAATGTATATGGCATAAATTTTAAGTTCTATACCTTTTTCAAAGAAAAAAAACCATCAAAACTGGATCACTGTGCAAAAAGTTATGCGTATTGAACATACAAGACACATACGCGTCGAATTAAAAGTCCTTTTTTCATCGGTAAACGAAACGAATGTAATGTAATATATTTAAGTGGCACAAATTTACTACAAAAATGAATTATTAGGTAAGGACATTGTTAATGAAGAAATCATTCGATAAATCTCTATCCATCTCGCGCGAGATAAATGATGCGGCGATATTCGAGATGAATGATTTGTGTTGATGAATCTTCATTGATCGACACACGGTACATATACACGAGGACGCGGCATACCTTTTTAATAAATGTAACATAACTCATGCCTTATCGCCGAAGGGGTAGACAGAGGAGCATCTAATTTAACCACGTTTCGTCGAGTTTACTTCCGTCCCATGGAGTAATAGGGGGCCTATTGGTATAATAGGCTCAAATTCCATTGCAGGGTAATTCATGTGAGATTTTTTATATTATCACAAATTGTGATAGTCCGATCTGAGTATTGAACCCAGGACCACACGGTTCTTACCTTTAATACTGTCCTAAAGAAAACCAACATGACGTAGCAGCTTACTATTGTATTTCGTACGGTGATTGTGATATTTGGCTGTCCAGATCCCTCGTACCATTCCTAATACCATAATTATCGCAGCTATGATTATTATGGTATTGAGGCCGATCATGTTCAGTAGAGATCACTTACCTTTAGGTGACCCACCTGGAACGCCATAAAAAAATTACACATCCCTTCTAATTTTTTATAGAGAATTCTCAGGCATGTTTCCTCACGATGTTACCCGATACACACCCCGAGACATAAGAAGTCAAGTCTCAGAATACCTACCCAGTAATTTTATTAACTTCAAAGTCCTATAAAACTATACCGTGATAAAACTGATCACAACAGTGCTTACACTGCTGCTTGACGTCAGATATATATCCACACGGTCTCTTGGAAGGATCAATCACTCTAAAGTTTCCCAATACCGCTTTAATATTTTGATTTTAATATACAATGTGTCATTCATTGTAGACAACAACAGTTTGTATAAATTCCACTGCGGGGTTTTGTTCTCCCCTCATATTCAGCCGGAAGGGGACACTCATGCTGGTCCAATGTGTTAATGGAAAGAGTTAAAACCAGTGCAGTGGTGCGTCGAGTTTTGGAGTTAAATGATAAGTTTTAAATGAACAATATTTTATATTTATACTTAAAGAATGCCAATGAAACTGTTTCTAAGCCTACGCTAATTTACTGTCTGTCTGTTTGTCTTATCTTTAATAGTTTCTTTTTTTAAATCTGGAATTGTCACAGGGTAAGTGTAAAATACTGTATCATAAAGGCGGACATCCAAACAAGTACCATACCATAAAATTTAAGGTGGGGAGTATGGGACCATAGTTCGCGAATCCATTACGTTTCATTTCGTTCAAATCCACTTTTTTAAGTTGATAATGTTACCGAAAAATAATATTGAAGCAAAGTTTAAGATGTACCTATATCTGTTTACTACATTATTATTTTAGATTTTGTTGGAAATAAGTGATTATTACTACTTATTTTTTTATTATAAACATATTAAATTAGTCCAACAAAGAATATTTTGCAATATACATTTTAATAATTATGATTCTTGTATCCATAGGTTTTGGTTATTGAATAATAAATTGACGAATAAATTAAGTACCTATTCTTATTATAACACTACTTTCCAACAATTTGCACCGTTACAACCTTCGAAAAAATGAGGCCTCATAGAGTACAACTATAATAAAAAATAAGTTAATAAATCCATTTTAATTATGTTTCTTTTGTAATTATAACTCATTCAGTTACGCTTCAAGAGACGTCTAACCACTGGACAGTCGTTATAAGTCTCCAATTAAACTTTGTTTCAAAACGTTTGTGAAGTTTTCTTGGAAACGTTCAAACTCACATTTTGACAAGTGAGCGTCACTAATTGTTCACTATAAAATTTTACTGTCATTATTGCTATTTAATAAGTTTGTTTTTGGAACGTAGTTCCTTATCGCGCGTTGCGAAAGGGGGCTAGACGGAAAAAATTGGTACGAAAAGTTGGCACGAAATTTTGGAACGTAGTTCCTTATCGCGCGTTGCGAAAGGGGGCTAGACGGAAAAAATTGGTACGAAAAGTTGGCACGAAAAATTTGTCACGACATAATTTTTTTTTAACTTAATTTGATATCTAGCACACAAAGTTAGAGTCGAAATTCCGTTAATAAAACAGATGGTTGTGAAACTTATGACATTTGGAAATGTAGACGCGGTTTGAAATTTGAATTTTTGATTATAGAACACGGCCGTCCGTTATTTTTAAGTTGATAAAAAATGCTATACAATAGCTTTACCGCGGCAGTCTCCGAGTGCCACACGTCTTTTTTTTATTTCTATTTTTCTATTCTATTTCTATGTAATTTTATGTTGTCAAACAAAAATAAAGAGACCTATTTTGTTATTTCAGTTGATAATTTGAATTTTTTGCAATTTGTGTCGATTCTACATTAGCCGAAGGAACTTCGTTCCTACCTGGTGTCCCACGACACACACCAATTTTTTGTCACGACATAATTCTCCGACCAAGAATAAATATAATATTAATTTGATATCTAGCACACAAAGTTAAAGTCGAAATTCCGTTAATAAAAGTAAAACTTATGACATATGGAAATGTAGACGTGGTTTGAAATTTGAATTTTTGATTATCGAACACGGCGCGGCGGTCCACCGTTTAGGCTGCGTTTAGACGACGCGAAAAATTTCGTGCGGCCGTTTACACGATCGCGCAGTCGCCGCGTGGTTGGAGCGTTGCGAAGTATTAAACATTATGGCTTAGTCAATAGAGTTTACATTAGTTTTTCGAGTGATTCGAGCGCTGTGGCCGCCGCGCGGCCACAACGCGGTGGGATTCCTTGTCATATAAATGCGCCCTTAGTAGCCAGTCACCAAATTACCTATCATAAAATATTTGAATGTTGGCTGCTTCCAGATTATACAGTGTCTAATATATAGTCTACGGGATGACTGTTTAATATTACGACTCACATCGAATGTTCTGGAACTCTCTAGAACGTTCGGTGTGACGTCACGTAGACTGTAAGACCGGCCGGTGCTCGCCGATTTACGGGCTGGGCGACGTAGCAGCCGGTGTGCTCCCTTCGGACCCTCCGTCCCCCCCGAGATCGAGATCATTTTAGTCAAGCCCGAGAGGTGGTCAAGCGCGAGCAGTCCATCGATCAACGGAAGGTTCGAGAGAAATCGAGAACCTTCCGGGTGACGTCACGCGCGCCGATTGACCAGCCAACGCTAGTCGACCTCCCTGGAGCTTCGAGAATTATGGAAGTACCAGGTGTTCAAACCCGTTCCCCCTACCCCCACCCAATTTGTCCTCACCCCCCCTCGGCCTAAATCGGTAATTTTTGAGGCTAGAGGGTCGTGCGACGGCTTGTCGCAATCGGCTTATTGAGCCCGACACTTTGGCCCCAATAAAAATAAATTTCGACCCCCCAGTAAGAAAGATCTGTAAAAATATCTCTAAAAATTCAAATATCTCAGAAACTACAATAGATAGACAAATAAAATTTTATTAAAATTCCTTCACTAATTAATCGAAAGGAACTTCGTTCCATCCGGGTGTCCCTTGACACCTCTCAAGTTTTTTATTAGCATGGATGAAGAAACGAACAGATAATTTGCCATACATAATCAGAATGGTTTGTACATAATTAGAAGCAGCACCACCCAATAACTGGAATTACAATGCATCATTTCATTGGCTTCAATAACCTATTAACCGAAATAAGAATGAGCTACACATTGCTGCTTGGCGGCAGACATAGATAAAGAGGTGGTACCAACTCGGACGGCCTCTAGGCTCACGCATACGAGACGACAATCCTAATACCATCCTAATAATATTACGGCACGATACTTATCTACATTACGTCTAAAGAATATCCAGCTTTCGAGAAATATCCAGTTATTTCGACACTGGATTTAGGCATGGACCTACTTTGAGTCACATTCTTGGTTATAAGTGGTCAGTTTCATTGCCGGTTTCATTTGATTTCTGGAAAGAGAGATCTATTAATTACCATTCTGTCAGTCTGTTTACACGTCAATAATATTTAAATTTTCTTATAACGTCTCTTCTGGTGCTAGATTTTAAATAAAATGAAAGTATCCTAAGTCCCCTTCCAGTGTTTAAATTATCCCTTTCTGTCCTCTACCTCATTCTGATTCTTAGAAATTACCTACTTAACAGACAACGTTATTTAAAGTTATTATGATTTTAATGTAATTCTACGCTCTACCGCTTTCTTGTAATTAAAATGCTTAATTTCTACTACAATGTATATTTCTTTCAGTATTCTAGTGGAATTGTAAGTTAATAGTATGTAATAAATTGAGACATGCTTATCGTTGACATATCATAGGGAAGAAAACAACTCATTGTGTATTCCTCTCACAGCCACACACTTCGTGAAAATGTGACTTCGAGGGGGTATAAAGGAGCGGCTTTTTACTAGTTATGTAAGGAAATAAATTTAATGTATACTACAATTGTACACTAGTATATAATCATGTTTGAAAATACTTTTGAAGTAGAATAGCACGGGTAAGTGCATTTCAATGTATGCTTTTAAGATATTTCAATCTATCTACAAATTAATTTAATTCCCACAACAACGTTTGCTGTTACTACGTGTGTTTTTATGAACACATTTATTATTTATTTGACTTTAACGTAAGCATTAAATTTAGTTCTTCACATCACCCCCTGCTCCCACGTCACATTGTGTTTCCTCTTTATTTTATTACGCCCTAATAAAGTGTTTTATACAGCAGAATATCTGTACTTTCTTCATTCACATGAATAAATAATAAAAGTAAATTGAGTGTAAACATTTCTTGTAGGATCCAGAAAGTTTGATGTGAAACAAGAAAACCCAACAGCTACCGAAAATATAACTTTCAACTATCTACTAAGTTTTATTTTATAGCAAGGAGGAAGCCTTCTTTCTGTCGCTGCTTACTTATGCATAGTTTCAGATAAGTTTGCATGAAAATATTGTATATTCCAGCGTGTGTTCGTCTTCACTGGTTCCATATTTATGGCACGCAAAATAAAATGTTGCTGCCTGTCGCCGATGCTTGATAAAAATGCAAACCGTACCCGCGGGCTCGCCGGCTCTTACGCCCACTGAATATGACTATCATGACGATGAAGGCATGATTAAATTTTAAGAGTGTTTACTTTGTGACAGCAAACAATTTGCTCGACTTTCACGGCGCAGCACGCGGGTAACGTACGCTCCATGCTCGCACGTAATAAAACGGGTTGCTGATGTTATGGTACCGGCAGAGTATAACATTCAGCTATTCTATAGAATATCTGCTTTACCGGACTCCTTGGAAATATATAAAATTTTGCATACTTCTTAAAGTGTTGTATATTGTATGTGTGAAATAGTTATGGCATCATTATAATATGATATTTTAAGTATACTCATTAGATCAGGTAAATATGCTTTCGACATTTCTACAACTATCTATACTCATTTACCAGTTGCTGTTTCCGTGTGCGGAATAAATTAAACTTTACAAACTGTCTCAATGTTTACGTATTTCGTAGCCTACGTAGGTTATCTATAGAACGTCGGACTATACAGACAGCCGATAATTGGGGAGTGAGGTACGTTAGCGTACGTATAGGTAGAGAGCGGCGGCGTAGCGTCGGATATCACCTGACCGTCAGGCGGTCGCAGGTAAACATTGTAACGTGGCTCGGCCACGTGGAAAACATGTGGCGCTTCAAGCGCGTCGAGCGACGCCAGCAACCGCGCGCCACTATCACTAACATTAATAAATCCAATGAGATCAGTTCTCAACACCAACACACAAATTTAATGATTTTTACCCAGTTTTATTCTATCGAATTTCCAGTGAGGAAGCGCAGTTACCGAGTTGAACTGGTGGGCGTGTTCCAGACAGTATTGATTTTGTTGTACGTTTTCTTTCCGCTTTCCGCTCGGGCGGCGCGTGGGAGCAGTATAGCGATAGTGGTAGGAGGCTGCTGCCTAGTATAGAGGTTCCGCGTAAAACCCGCTCCAGCTCCGAAAGGGCCTAACCGAGGGATGAATGAAAGCGTGTTGCGATCCTGAAACGACGGCCGCTGTCGACGCGTCCGCTTCCGGTAAATCCGTTCTACAACTTCGTGCACTTAGTTGTTTAAAACTGATCCTATAGTTTTTTTAAATAAACTTTATATTTTACCTGAAATGCCATTTTTATTTATAACAGCGTCATCAAATACAAATATTTTTCCCGAATAGGTCGCCACTTATCTAGTTAATCAGTTCGTGTATTAAAGCCATTAAAGTGTATCAGGAATATGTTTTAGTTACGACATGAGGGAAAAGCCTTGAGTTGATTGCTATATTTTTTTTATAATAATAATGTTTTTGTTTGTTCAACATGAGGATTAATCTAATCGTTTAATTATCTACATTTTCACAGTAATAACGATTGCCTTATTTGAAAATATAAATTTAAGCAGCGATAGCATGTACCTCAGACTTTTCTAAGTTACGTGTGTATTCCCTATAAGGATTATGAAGGTATATGAAGTCTACCAAACCCAATTAGTCTACTGTGCCGAGTATAGGCACAATTTATTACTATGTTTTATGGTAGGTACTTGCAGGCTATTTAAAAGGGATAAAAACCCATAGGAAATGAGATATTTACAAAAAAAGCGATTTTTGTGACCTTTGACCTTGACATTTAATAGTTGCGCACACCCTACCATATGTAGGTTTTGAGACAACTTTTAGGGTGTCAATACACAAGTATTTACAGAGTTACAGCCGGGTATCTCGAATTCCGAGATGAAACTACTAAAATGACTGGAGTACAGGCTGTTTTATGGTAGTTACTTACAGACTATTTAAAAGGGATCGTACATTTTAACAGTTTCACTGGTAGCGGGTTCACATGCTTCCATTTTAGTTAATCAACTGTTAAATTGCATGCTATTTATACTATGTGAACAGACTTTCAATTGAATTAATCACCAATAACCACTTTACTGATTGGAGTCAGTTTATTGACTAAACTCGAACCCTAGACCCGCTATTATCAGTATATTATTAAACGAGAAAAAATGTCCCACGCATAGCATATTTTTATACACCATATAGTCTAGTGTATATCTCGAGTGGTAGAGCCACGCTGTAAACACTTTTGTCTACATCGTCAATGGGCCG
The DNA here is from genome assembly GCA_949126905.1 of Amorpha juglandis. Lineage (NCBI taxonomy): Eukaryota > Metazoa > Arthropoda > Insecta > Lepidoptera > Sphingidae > Amorpha > Amorpha juglandis. The sequence continues at coordinate 7,973,173 of OX421379.1, read as the reverse complement.
GCTCGACCACTTACCACTGTCTAGCAGAAAACCGACGTAAAGTAGCGGCTTGCTGTTGCGTATTGGTATTGGTATTGGTTGTGGGCTCCTTTTCCCGCACTTAGCCTGTAAAAATTCAGGCCATTGTGCGTGATATCCGTGCCGGCTATAGTACAAGCCAGCCTAACTCCGACCAGAAGCGCAGGATCTTCCTGGTTTCTCCACAGGCTTCTCGGAGTGACCCCGGTGAGTCGAGGATTTCTGCCCGTTGTGCAGCTACACCTTCACATTCCAGGATGACATGGGCAGCTGTTTCGTCGACCAACAGACATCCCCTACATAGGGGGCTGTCAGTCATACCTAGAACATATAAATGTTTGTTTAGCGGGCAATGTCCAGTGATGGTACCTACGACTATGCGTAGGGATGCCCTGTCCAAAGATAGGAGGCGTTTAGTCAGACGAAAATCCGGGTGTGGCACGGTTTCCCGGGATTGTCTGCATGTACTAATATTCGCCCATTGTTCTGCGTGTTGTTTTTGTGTTCTGTGACGCAGCCATGTCCTCAGCTGGTTAAAGGGCAGTGGCAGTATTGGATTAGGACCCATCACTGCCTGGTCTGACCCTCTTTTAGCCAGCTCATCAGCTGCGTCGTTTCCTAGAGAGCCACTGTGCCCTTTTATCCACTGCAGGGTAACTGAGTTTAATTTCCCTATACCCTCCAGTGCCTGGCGGCACTCTAGTATAAGCCCTGACTGGATAATTTTGCTGTCTAGGGCTCGTAATACCGCAGCGCTATCGGATACAATTCGTATTTTATAGCCTGTAAGGCCCCGTTTTTCCACTGCTTTGGCAGCCTGTGTAATGGCGACACATTCACATTGGTAGATGGAACTGTATTCGCCCAAGGCCATTGATATCTTGATGTTCAATTCTGGTGAAAACACTCCTGCTCCCGATCCTGTCCTTGTCTTTGAGCCATCGGTGTATATGCGCAGTTCGTGTGTGTCTGACCAGTCATGTTGTTCTTCGGTCAGCTGGACAGTGTAGCTTTTGCTGAAGATGTGTTGTTTGGGTACCCTGTCGTTGGGAGCAGCCATCAACGGTTGGTAGTTGATGGCTTCTTCCAAGATTTTGGCATGGGTACTATTAGCTGTACCCCAGAGCTTTAGCGTCTTTAGTCTTATTGCTGCTGAGGCCGCCTCTTGTTGGATAAAAAGATCCAAGGGCGGTAGTCCCAGCAGGACTTCCAAAGCTGCTGTGGGTGTGGTTTTCATGCAGCCCGTTATAGCTGTGCAGGCTAGTCTCTGGAAATGCTGCAGTTTGGTTCTTGCTGTGGTTAATTTGGTTCTGGGCCACCAGACGACAGCTCCGTAGGTGAGGATTGGCCGTATCACCGCAGTGTATAGCCACCTGACAATTTTGGGGTGTACACCCCAGGTTTTGCCAAGGAGTCTCTTGCACTGCCAGAATGTGATACAGGCCTTCTCTAGTTTGTGGTCCAGATGTTTATTCCATAACAGTTTGTCGTCCAAGATGATACCTAGATATTTTACCTCTTTGGTGAGAGAAAGTGTGGTACCTTGGAGTTTAGGTAGGCGAAGATTTTCTATTGTTCGCTTCTTTGTGAACATTACGAGTTCAGTTTTTGATGGATTTACTGTCAGTTTCTGTTCTGAGCACCATCCTTCGACGATATTAAGGGCCCTTTGCATGAGTTCGCATAGGACTCCTTGGAACTTACCTTGTACAAGGATCGTTACATCGTCTGCATAGCCGACAGTGTGGAAGCCTGCTTCGTTTAGTGTCCTAATGAGGTCATCCACCACTAGGTTCCACAAGAGCGGCGAAATGACCCCCCCCTGTGGGCAGCCCCTCGAAACAATGGCTCGGACAGTATCATTGACTGTCACTTGCACTGCCCTCTCCCTCAGCATGCTTCCGATCCAGTTAGTTATGGACCGGTTAGCGTTGTGGTTGAGCAGTGCACGGCTTATGCTGTTAAATTGCGTCTTGTCAAAAGCCCCCTCTATGTCAATGAAGGCTACAAGCGCTGATGATTGTGTTGATAGTGCATTTTCAATTGGTGTGATTACACTGTGAAGTGCTGATTCGGTTGATTTGCCTAAAGAGTAGGCGTGTTGTTGGTTGTGTAGAGGGTGATTAGCCAATGCCTCATCTCTGAGTGCCCGGTCACACAGTCTCTCCATTACCTTGAGAAGGAAAGATGTGAGGCTAATTGGTCTATACGATTTTGGTTGCGTATAGTCACTCTTACCTGGTTTTGGTATGAATACCACTTTTACTTCTCTCCATTTGTGGGGAACGTAGCAGTATTTTAGGCATCCCTGATAAATCCTAACCAGATGTGGGGCTATCGTGTTTTTGCCCCACTGGAGGAGTCCAGGGAAGATACCATCTAAACCGGCCGCTTTGTAGGTTGAGAAGGTGTTTATTGCCCATACGACTCGTTCTAACGTAATTGTTCGCTGAGCAGTTATGATATCGTCGGTGGTTGTTTCATTACATACCTGTTGGTTCACTTCTCCCCATGTGGTGTTATCCGTAACAAGGCATCCTGGGAAGTGTGTGTTAAGTAGCAGCTGACACATTTCTGCATCAGTTGTTGTATAGCTGTTGTCAGCTTTTTTCAGGGAGCCAAGGTTACGATCTGGGTCTTTGGATAGAACTTTCCTTACCCTGGCTGCCTGAGCGTTTGATTCAATGTTGGTACAAAAGGTTCTCCAGCATTCTCGCTTGCGTTCCCGAATGCGTTTCTTATAAGCCGCTTGGGTTATTTTGTACGCATCCCAGTCTTCTGCTTTCCTTGTGTTTTTTGCTCTGTTAAACAGTTTGCGTAGTTTGCATCTCAATTTTTCGAGTTGAGGTCCCCACCAGCTATTACGATTGGCGGTCCTCGTCGGGTGCCTCGTGAGTGGGCACGTTTGTTGAAATGCGTCTGTTAGTGTATCAGTCAGTTTATTCACGTGTTTCTCTATGTCAGCTGGCCCTCCATATTCTTCAGGGATATGCTTTAGGTTAGGGCTTTCTGACACTAGCTTACCGAACCTTACGCAGTCAGTTCGTCTGGGATTGCGCCAAGGTTCAGGTTTCTTGGTGTCCACGTTCAGTTTATATCTTATCCATCTGTGATCAGAGTTGGACAGTTCGTTAGATACTTGCCAATCGGATATGGTTTCCGATACGTTCTCCGTTGACAGCGTGATGTCTATTATAGTTTGGTATCTGGAAGTCACAAAAGTAGGTTCGGACCCCCTGTTTAAAAGCCTGAGGTTTGTGGAGAATAAAAATTCAACCAAGTCATCACCTCTCTTGTTGGAAGCGCCGCAGCCCCAGATGGTGTGGTGTGCATTCGCGTCCGCCGAGATGATTAGCTCAAGCTTCTTGTCTTCGCAGTGTCTGATAAGATTCGCTAGCTCAACCGTCGGTATGTCCGCGTCGCCCGGCAGATAGGCTGATGCTAGGATTACTTCTGGGATGCTAGGGCAGCTGCTCCGGAGCCTGACCGTAGTCAGATCTCTAGAACAGAACTCACTTATTATAACTGCGTCGATTGATCTAGGTATGTAAATGCAAGTGCGTGGGTTAGTTATGGTGGTATCAAGAAGAATCTTACCTCCGATGTTGCTCAGACCGCAGATTCTGTCCTTCCTTATCCACGGCTCCTGGATAAGGGCGATGGTCTTGTTGTTTACCTCCAGTAGTCTTCGCAGGGTAGCCGCCGCGGCTTGTTTGTGCTGGAGGTTGGTCTGTACTATGTTAGTGTGGCGAGGAGGAGCGAAGAGGGCTACTCACCTCCTCATCCGTTCCTAACGGAACGTCCTGGTCGGTCAGATGCGCGACAGCCTCCTCTAGGTCACCATCACTGGCGTCCCCGTCGGTGGTAGTCAGCGAGCAAACTGAACTCCCATCCTGCCTCTGCCTTTCGGCGGAGGAGTGTTGGGTGACCATTGATTCGCCTGCCGCGCTCTGCCTTTCGGCGGAGTTTGGTTGGCTAGCCGTGGACATAGACGCAGCCATCACCGGGTCCGTTCCAGCGCTCACCCTCTGCTTTACAGTGGAGGGGTCGCTAGAGGTCCCGGGTATAGGCGCCGTCTCAGCTTGGTCGGGTGGCACTTCCTGCAACCTTCCCTTGCTGCCGAAGAAGCGGATATAGGCGTTGCCCAGCTTGTAGAATAGCTTCCGCCCTCTCGCCAGTATGTTTGGTATCTCATCGGCTGGTATGCCGAGCACCAAGAAGGTACCCGGAGGGTTCCCCTCCTGGCGCTCAATGCTGTAGAGAGACCATCTGCGGACCTGGTACCCCCTGTTCTGACAGATCAGGATACGTTGTATCGTACCGATCTCCTCAGAACAGGCTGGCAGCAGGACCGCGGACTTCACCCTTTTGGGGATGTCCTTCTGGCATCTCACAACCAGCCGAGTCCCAGGGATTGGTGATTCTAGAGTGGCTACAATTTCTTTTAGCCACTCTACAGCTTTCGAGTCCTCACAGTGCATCTTGAGCACTCCTTCGCTATGGAAAGGTTTTCCATGGAAGGCCGGCACATATGGGATGGTATGTGACGCACTTGGAGCTTCTGCTATTCCTATGATGCAGGACTCCAAGGTGCTCGTGATGGCTTCCACTTGTGTCGGTGTCAAGTCGGTGAACGGCTCCGCCATCACTGCAACAAAGTGGTCGTGTAGTACCACCTTGTCCGCATAGGTAGCGGCTCCCCTGACCGACCCGACACTGGTGGACGCTTTATGTTTTTTCACCTGAGTTTTAGGTGATTGTGTGTCGTCGGGGCGGGGGCGCTTGGGTGCTTTACCTCCGCCGTGCTGGACTGCGGACGTTGCATTGCCCTGACCCCTGCCACCGCGTCTTCGTCTTGGTTTGCGGGGAACGCTAGACTTAACTTTCGTAACCCCGCTGGATTGGGCTGCTTGTTCAGTGCTTGCCTCCTCCCCACCTCGGTTGCCACCAGGGCGGTTCGGTTGCTTTGCACTTACTACAGCGGCGGGGACCTGTTTCGGTCCTTTGGCGACACCCTGCCTTTCGGCGGGGGGTTGCCTCCTACCCTTTCCTGGTTCCTTTTTGTTTCCCCGTTCTTCCATGCGTTTATTTTTTTTTCCGCATGTCAGAAGGTGTTTTCTTACGTTGAACCACCTGCCAGACCTGTTCACCAGCCATCCATGATGTTGGAGCGGTGGCGGTCGAAGTGCTAGGGCCAGGCGCTTCCAAAGAGGAAGCAGCGACCGGCTCTTGTGCGTTTCGGGGCGCTTCCGAAGAAGCAGCGGCCCTTTTGTCGCAGGGCGCTTCGTTAGAAGCAGCGACCTGCTTGTTGTTTTTGGTTATACTCTTTGCTTTTGGCATGATGAGTGTTATAAGTTATCTTCATTCCCCGCGGCGTCCCACCCTCCAGGGAGCCCGCAGTTGGGGATGCTCATTCGAGCACCAGGACCTACCACAGGGAGTATAGGACCCAGAGTCCGTGATGCAGCGAGTCCGCACGGTGCGAGGGGGGCTATGGCTGCCGATACCGAGATTTTGGATCGAGCTCACCATAGGCCCCGCGCTCCGCCGACTGCGCACCCCATGACCCTGTAATCCTCGCCGGCAGCCCTTAGGGGGTGCCCCTACCGGTTACCCCAGGTTGGCTAGTACCTGGGGCTACCGTGTAGAGGGAATGCCGGACCAAAGAGGGCGTGTTGTCCCCGCAAGTATCAACAACCGACTTACGGTAGACTCAACCCCCCAGGATTCCATTATCCCCTCGTACGGCGCTCAACTACGCACGGTACAAGACGTAGGTGGGCTCATAACCTCTCCACTACAGAGAGGTCGGTCTGACACGCCCACTGGTCATGACCTACCAGTCCTTTCAGCGTTGCAGCTGGGTCACTGGTGGAGCCTCTTCGGATAAACTCCGGTGGTTGGAAGGGTACTTCGCCAACGGTGAGCCAGACCCCTTAGAGGGAGTGACTCGCCGTTGCCCAGGTATACCGGCGGTAAAGGATAGGCATTCCCCTTGGACGTATCCGCAAGGACTACATATCCTGCCGCACACGAGGAGGTGGCCCAACACATACCCTCTGTTGCTGTTGCGTTTCGTACGATGAGTGAGATATCCGGAGGCCCAAATCCCCCTCCCCTTCCCAATCCCTAATTATCCCTTTCCTTTAAGGTCGGCAACGTGTCTATGATTCTTACCATTAGGCGACTCACTTGCTCGTTTGCCGGCCAATGCTATAAAATATATACATATATATATATACAAAATACATAAATACGCAACGCAGGCACGGAAGTTGCTTAAATAGATTTGCGTGAATGGAATTTCTCGAAGAAACTCGGTCCTGTTTAACAGTTAGGGAGGTGCGAGTATTGTCACAAATATTGGTGCAAAGTGGGCGCGAAGTCACCCCGGGGTGGTTGCAAACTTCGTATCCAATACCCCTGTGTTTTCCACATAGTAAAAATATTCATTTTGTCGTTTTTTCCGTCTTCGCAAAATACAATCATGATTCCTTCGGTACACGAGTTTTAATATAAGTTACTGCCTGTTGCCCTTGACTCTGCCTGCGTGAATCCACTTTTCTCCTCTAAAATGTGAATTTTCAATAATTATTTCTTAATTTCTTCCTAAATTATACAGTCATCTGACAAAATTTCATACGCCTTGCTTTAGTAGTTTTTGAGATATCGTGATTAATCAATGAGTGAGTGAGTGAGACCTATTTCGCTTTTATACTTATTATAGATTGGTGGCAAACGTTTTTTGTACTGCCAAAGGGATTAACTTAATAAGGTTGGTCGTCTCTAAGGACAAAAATATAACACACTAGCTGTCCCGCGCGGCTCCGCCCGCGTGATCTGTATTTTCCGGGATAAAAGTAGCCTAACAGTGGCGCCATCTGTCAGCAATGTGTCACGCACCGACGCCATCTACTTAAAATATTGGTTTGTAGTACATGCTATGTATCAGAGTAAAAAATGATTTTCCCTATTTTCCCGCTTTTCTATTGAAATTTTTCCTAGATTTTCGTTGCTATAAACCTCACGGAGCCCGAGACCTTTCCAACGAATGCAAAACCGTGGAAATCGGTTCGTGCGTTCTGGAGTTATATCGTCAGGAAGGAAAACCCGACTTATTTTTATATAATAGATTGTATCGTTGAGTTGATCGATTTGTATGCGGTTTTTTTTTTATTTCAAGGTTGATTTATCCGGGTTGTTCTTAGATTTGTCAGAATAAAGTCTGTTCAGCCATTTAGAAGTTAGTACCTAATAGAAGTTACAAATCGTCGTAGTAATTGATGTCGTGGCTTTTTAATGATTAGGTTATGTGAAGATCAAAAGATAAGTCAAGAATTACTGTCATTTCAAGTGACTTGGCCAGGCTTGGGTAACTTTGACGCACGCCAGAAACACGCCAATATGAAATTAAATAACATTATGATAGCGGCAATCGATGGCACTTAGTATGTATGGACACTCATGAAATACGTAAATATTGAAAACTACGAGTGGAAAAATATAATAAGAAAAATGTCTACGTTTTCATCTTTATTTTTAGTTATTGCTATTTAATACTCGACATTAGCGAAGTCATCGAAAATCGATGGAGCGATAATCTAAAATTAGAATAGAATGAGAAATAATTACCGTACTTTACTATTGCAAGAACCGCAATAGTGACGTGGCTACTGGAGCTACAGTTCGTCAAAGCTACGGTGTGTTACAAACTTATAACACTATTGTGAGTTGTCCCCAATACCATTGTACCGTGCCGTTACTATAACATATAAAGTACTATAGTATAATAGCTCTCATTGTTTATTATTATGGTGTATTTATACACTCAACTAATTTTCTATTACCGGTAAATTACGATTAAAAAATGGTAATAGTAACCCGCTAACGGCTTAAATAAAGAAATGAAGGAAATTTAATTAACATACATACCTACATACACACTCACTCACGCCCGGAACGATTAATGATTACGCGTAAAAACAGGTTTTTTAAAAACATTTTATAATTCATTCACGGTAAATCGATCAAGATATTTTTATTCTTAGAATTCGACGAAAGACGTTGAACTCGGGGACCTTTATAAAATTTTATTCAATTATAAAAGCCTTTATTGTATTGAATGTACTGACATCCATTCTAAAACTTAATTAATATATTCTACTAAGACCCTATTAAAGGCGTGAAGTGCTAAAACTGCCAAGAATAGCATGAGATAGAAAATAATATAATCGGATAGCCCGTAATAGCTCATTTCCAGCTAACAAAGGATTCATTCATGCGGACTGAAATCGCTAAATTGCACTTACCTACTTGCTCCAGAGAGGTAATTATTGGTAATTAATTGAGGGCGTAAAAATCACTTGGATAAATGTTTATTTCTCGGAAACACTATCGGATAGATGTTGAAATTTAATTTGTTTTATTTGAGCCAGTGTCAAGCATTTACTAAAGTTAAGCCAGTAGTTTTGATGTGATAAATGTCATATTTTTTCATTTAATATTTAACGGCATATGTAACTACCGTCATCATTTTCAGACTTCATATACTATCACTCTCTTCGTAGATAGCAATTTTACAGTGCATTTAAGCATGCGCACAGAATATTGTTTGGTCGGAAACCTGTAGAGGCGATTATTTAGCCAGATATTCAGCCAGGGGTGGCAGGGCATGGAGGACTTGGTAAACATTCCGAGCGAGACTATAATATATATTATAGGTTTCGACGCGCAAAGATCGGAACCTTTTGTAAACTTCCACGACGGGTGCACCGACGTCTGCACTATCGATCTTTAATAGCGCTCTAACAAGCACATAAACATATGTTTCGAACTCAAGTCACTTTATATTTGTAGTTTGCCGATATTTTCAATTATGAATTTATTTTTCGTAGAGCGTTCAAAGATATTTACATTACATTAAAGTGACGAATTTCCGTTGAAGTATTTTTAAGTAATAGTTAAAAATTTCAAGTTAGGATGTTAAATTTAAAGCCCCATTAGATGGAGAGAGGTGAGGAGGTGATTATTTCGTTCGGTATTGGTGAGAACAATAGAAGAAACCATAATTTATGACGCTGTGCTAATTCTTTTTCATATTGTATGTTCTTGAAAGCATCTGTATCTTACTGTGGGGTCAGGACTATGTGTGTGATTGTTGGATGTATTTATTTATCTGGGTGCTGTGAGCGAGTTCGATTCCTGCACCAGGACAAATGTATGTATGATCCACAAATATGATTAGTAGTTTAGATATTCCACACTATAGAGTATCTATAATATTAAACGAGTACAATTAGTACTAGCCTTGAAAATGGCTCTAACGAATTGAATAGAATTTTGAGTATCGGGACAGTTATATCTAGTAAAAATCACTTTTCATAAGTTTTCACTAGTGGGACTTGGTAATCCAGCCACTGTTTATAAATTATCATTACATAGAGCTATTGTGAAATATGTCAGCAAACCTTTGGTAATAGACCAGATTTTAATCACCTCACAAGTATATAACATAGTACTCTACATATAACTGGTATATTTACATAAAATTAAAGTCACAAAACAATAATTTAATTAGCATCGTAAATTCAAAGTGGATCAAGTAACTAAAATACAAACCGGTTGCGTAAATTACCTCAAGCGTCTAATCCATTTTGCTTGGTAAACGTACCCGTCCCGGGGGACCGAATCCCGGTAAGATTCCTACTACCAAACGCGTGCCAAATATGAATGTTGTGCTTCAAATTGATGCCTCTATATGTCCGTATAGTTTATGACGGTGTAACGCAAAACTTCCATTTAGAGTTTAAAATCTGCAATGCGCCTAATGCTGTCCAAATCTATACTTATAAAATTACATGTCCTGACTGACTGACTGATTCATCATCGCCGAGCGCAAACTATCGAGGCTACAAGCATGAACTTCGGACTGTATATTCATTTTGATATGTAGGCACCCACTAAGAAAGGATTTTACAAAATTCCACCCCTAAGGGGTCAAAATAAGGGATGATAATATGTATGAAAATCCGTCATTTTTAAAGTTACATAAACAAAATTTTGTATTTCGGCTATTGACGTAAAACAAATAAATACGTGATCAGGAATTTTGGAAATTTTATTTAATAAGGGATGAAAATGGGGGTGAAAGTAAATGCGTAAGTGAGTTTGTTTGTTACGCTTTCACGCCTAAATCACTGAACCGATTTTGATGAATTTATCTACAGAGACAGATGGGACTCTGGAGACGGTTACAGGCTACTTTTATCCCGGAAAATGCTATACACGCGGGCGGAGCCGCGAGCAAAAGCTAGTATTTTATATAGGTTCTGGATTAGTTTTGTATGGGAGCTGGAACAACTTATACATATCGTTGATATACTTTGCACAAAAAATAGTATATATTATTATTTATTCGCAGAAAACGATTTGAAATATGATAAAACTTTAAATTATTGAATGTAAGTTACTCTTGTTCAGCGTCAAGCTGCAATCAGCTTGTTGAAGCGCTTATAAACTAATCAAAATCTGAATGATATTTATCGGCTAAGAAAGCGCTTATCATGTATTTGAGTCATTAATAAGATTAACTTCAAATTATGGGAACTTTGGAATAACCGCCGCGCTATGGCAGGCACGAACGGGCACACCAACATGCATGGAAATAAGCTAAAAAATAAAAAAAAAAACTATAAGTAAAAAGAACTTATGTTTATTAAAAAAATCTACTAGATAACGAGATGACGGCAAACATTTACGTCTAATTTATATGGAGACAATAGAAGGTGGTAGCAATTAGTGGAATGGCCACTGAGAACAAACGGGATGCCAACAAAAGAGTGGAGGCTCACTCTGACAAGGGCGCTCTTTCATTTCTTCCAAATGAGCAAACTACAGACGCTAGTAGGGAAGATTTGTTGTTGAAGAACGGGCCCTTCATGACGAGTGTGGCCATTGTGCATTGTTCCTGCCGCTGCCAGTTTGGTAAGCACTTGTGTTCCCTTGTTCTAATCAAGATTACGCGACTGTGATTTTATTTTCATTTTACCGTTTTTCTATTAATAACGTTCAAGTGTTTCGCCTTTTGTTAGATAAAGCCCTATTGTTGATTGTTTAAGCGTCTATTTATACACAAATAAACTAATTACAGACTATTATGTTTCAAGTACTTTTGTGAAAATAAAGCAGAATATATAGGTATAAAATATTTTCAGTAAAAATTAAATCGAAAAAATTTAAAAAGTTAAAAATAATAATAGACAGTTTTGAATAGAAAGCAGGGACTCAAAGTTGGTTATAAATGTTTTTAGTTTTGTTTGAGTCTCCTCGAATGGGTTGGCGTCAGGAAGCCGGCCGGTCGTAAAAACTACTAGCCAAATCTTTCTGTAACTTGTATTAAAAAGCGTTTTGAGACGACCCAACTACAAGTGGGCTGTGAAAGAAAAATAGTTTTCTTTTTGTTTAAAAATAATCATATTTTTTATTATCTATTATATTTTCTCTCGCGAATTTGGCGAAGCATCGCCGCATCCTTTTGCGACATGACTGTTTCGCAGAAGGTACACATAGTGTTCCACGACCTCTCATTCTCGACCGTTCTTTAAATACAGCCGGTAGCGAGAGGTCATCCCTCAATTATTCTGCGAGGAGTTAGCGACGCTTGTCTGCCCACGCGGGGCACTCCTCCGGAATACAGACTGTCAAACCTAAGCAGATGAATTATTAAGCGTAATAATTCAACATTTACTAAGAAATATAATGAAATATTTACTGTAAATATCATATAATATTGCAATATTAGTAGAGATAAATAATAAAATCGTCTGGTATTACTAAATAGTGCAACCGAACTCCTTCCCCTCGGAATGAAAATATTATGCAGTCTAAATGAAAAGCATGAAATATGCTAAAGTAAATTATTGCAAGTAAAAGCAATTGGAAGGAGTATAAATCTGTAAAGTTAGACGTGCATACAATTTAACAAGTCCGTAAGTTAACAACACATTATTATTCCCCTCTGGTTGGCAACCCGACACGTTGCTAACTATTACAAGTAGTGTACGTCTGTAGGAGCGGGTTCCTACGGTTTGATTTTAGTTGCACTAATGCTAAATCGCAATGAATTTGAACCATCTGAACAGACTTTCAATCGAATTGTTCAACAAAAACCATACCGATTTTGATTTGTAAGTTAATCCACTAAAATCGAACCGCGTGAACCCACTTTATGGGTTGTACTGGTATTTATGACAGTCACATAGTAGTGCCCCCACACTAGGTTAACTTGTAACGTGGGTATCAGAAACTATGAGAGACTCACGGTCTCACAACACCCAAACCGGAAACAAATATTTGTGGATCACTGAAATATTTGTCTTGGTATCTACGGGAATCGCACACGCTGCCTCTCTCTTCACAGCCATCTTCTTGCCAACTGCGCCACGGAGGTTGTCAAAATATATATAAAATATTTAAAATTTATCGTCCCCACCACATAATTATAATAAATTCATTGCTATTTTGAGTACTTACTACATTCGTGAAGTCAATGTAGTCATGAATTTAAGCTATTAATAACGAAAAAGGGGACAAATGGCAGTTTTATTGCCATTGCCAATGTCTTCCAGACAACCTTTATACATTGTTTGTAGTGTGAGTGAAATTACAAGTACACATGTATTTGCTATCTCACAACTATTTATAACATCAAATATATTGCCATCTTCATATGTTTCCTTTACTTACCCACAGAACAGCAAGCAGATCCCTTACAAAGATTTTTATTAGACAAAGTAACAACCCGGTCGACTTGGCCCATTCATGCTGGAGACAAAACTGTCTACAGCGCGGTTATACCAATCGATGACAACAAACATACCAACAGAAAGTATCGAGTTCTAAATTAACTAAAAATAAACTTAACTAATTACGAAGTAAACTTCTTCTTTTTAAGTGATGAAAAAAGCGGCGGATGATTTTTTTATGTATAAACACGCATGTATGTATATCTCCGACAAATGTAGACCGATTTAGATGATTCTTTTTTATTCGTAAGGCGCGTAATTAAATATGTCCCATTTAAATTTCACTAAGGAATTTGAAACCGGGATATCAGACTAAAACCTCGTCATTGCTGCACCAATTTTAATGATCTTCTTTTATAATTTATAGTGGAAGAATAATTTAAAAATAAACACCGGCTCAAAAGTACTAAATAGCTAAAAATAAAAATAACCATAGAGTCATAAATAAAGAAAACTTATTTAAATTTGTAATATAAGACCAGTATAAATATAGATTCTTTGCCTACAGTTCGAACTACAGTAGTTTGTCATAGTAAGATATCATCATAATATACATCACTATGTTTACAGTTGTAGCACGTATTTATCTTGAACGAAACATGTGTTTAAGTCGGCCCTGAAGCGCAGTTCCACTGAAGAGTTAAGTTTCCGTTTGCATTAACAGATATACGCATATATACGCCAACTATGTATCAAGTATGGTGCAACGCGACAAACTGTGCCTAAGGCAGCGACTATAACACGAGCGATTGCGTACTTCAATCGGAAAAGATAGACACACTGTTTGTCGTTGGTCGACACTATTCCTGGATTGCGTTACACTTACATCAGGTGTGGCGTAGTCACTTTGCGGAGCCAGGATAAAAAAATCGATTGGTGACGGAACTCACATAAATGATGGTCGCGGACTAATAGTTTTTTTGTCATTACAGTGTAAAGGGAGATGATGCTTCCCACCTGAACAGAAAATGAGTCAATTCTTGGTTTTTATATGAAGTCTCATAGTTTTAATGTTTGTTGGCCTCTTCTCTTCCACTCTACCCCACTCGCAGTGAAGTCGGTGCAACTTTTTTGAACACATGTTACAGAAAGATTTGGCTTGTAGTTTTTACGACCGGCCGCCTGCCTGACGACGATTTCTTTGGAGAGAAACACCCAGACCCGAAAAAAAATTATGAAACAACGTTGGTTGGCCTAAATATTATATTTATTACCATCATATGTAGTTGCTGGAAGATACATAAAATAATATTAGTGCAATATCATATTAGTTCACTGCTGGGCACGGGCCCCTAGGAAAGAGAGGAGTTAGGCCTTATTAGGCTTGGTAGACTTCACATTTCAAGTATACAGGTTTCCTCACGAAACAATAACGTAACTTATAAGGCACATTGCTCATGCTCTTGGAAAATAATGTGAATTTGAAATATACTTAGACCACAAAATTATAAAGGCAAGTGATAGAGAAAGAGTATTTGGGAAATTTGACAGCGGAGTACTATTAAGTATTCTACGATTAAACTTAATTAATGGTTTTTGCGTGTAAACTCATGACAAAAACTGTATCGGGGCATTGACTGTCTGCGTCATCAAACGCGTTAAGTGCCAACATATCAAGTAAAATTTTATAACCTTATAAAGCTACACAACACAGAAAATGCGACCAAGTTTTCATTTTTCTATTGGTCATCATTTTTATGATCGCTACTTTAGTGATCCGCTTTCCTCTGTAAAACATGCTAGGTTGTAACTGACACACCCGATGCTCTGATTGAATTGTTTACCTACAGCCGACGTTTGTATAACATGATTCATGTTCATTAATGTTTCATGTATGGATTTAAAGTTGGCCTGTTGATAGTGTCGCGTGACGACTGATCCAGTTTGTTTATACGTTATTGAAGTCGAAGGAAAGCGTGAAGATTAATTCATAATACAGTTTCATTGATATACAAAAAATCTACAGGTTAGATACATATGTATGTATAAACAAACTGGAACAGTCGATACATACATATGTATGTAACCATCTATGTATACATATGTATGTAACCATCTATGTATACATATGTATGTAACTCAACCTAGGTTGAGTTGTCTGTGGTAACCATATACTCACGAGACTGTACCCAAACACAGTCTCACGCCTCTTTCCCATAGAGGTAGGCAGAGACAATGGACTTCCATCTGCTACGATCCTTATACAGCTCTTTGGCCTTCTTTGCTCTCATTAAATTGATACAGTTAATGCAGGTTTTTTTAACCCTTGGGTTGAACTACAAGGGTCCCTGCTAATGGGATACTGGTGACCCCTGCAGTATCTCATTTCAGGGTTAAGGGACGGGAAAGGTATAAGAAGAGGGAGCAAGCCCTGAGAGATCCTGAGTTAAAATATCAATTCAGGGAATGGAAATTGTGTTTTAGCTTTCCTATTTGAAAAAAAACTGTTAATATTTCCTACCACTTGCTGGTGGTAGGATATATTAATTAGGTGTACATAGGAAGAGGGAATAAACATTTATACAGGCCGGCATGACTGGTGACCACCGATAAACTCATTGTTTGTTGGTGGTCGCTGGTTTTTTGGATTGCAATACGCTTATCAGGTTGTAGTGCAGTCACTTTGCCTTGCTAGAATAAGACGGTTCAGAAGATAGTGCCATTTTAATGTAGCATAAACAGACAGATGGCGTTGACTTAGTTATAGAGCTCCGTCGTCAACCTCTGGGTATGGAATCCTAAATTACATCCAGCTATAATAGTGCCTATTGTTTTATTCCCTTTATATTTTATTTTAAAATACTAGCTTTTACTCGCGATTCCGCCCGCGTGAACAGACTTTTCGGGATATAATTTTCTTTGATAAAAAGTAGCCTATAACGGTCTACAGGGTCCTATCCAAATACCAAAATTCATCAAATCTGTTCAGCGATTTAGGTGAGAAAGCTTCACAAACAATAATAATGATTTCTAATTTTTACGCGAATATTACATACTCATAGAAATAAAACTAATTTAAACGGATTTTATCGCGAATTTTTATTAATTTTGATCCCGACGTGCACCCCGTGACCACGAAGGCTGAAAAGCTGTCGAAGCGTCGGGATCAAAATTAATAAAAAACCGCGATAAAATCCGTTTAAATTAGTTTTATTTCAATAAACTCACTTTCGCATTTATGACATTAGTTAGGATACAATACCTCAATAGGAGGTTTTCTAAGTGTACTGTGATTGCAATCGATGTCCACCCCATCTCGAGACGTAAAGCTTTGTGGGAAAAGTTTTCAAATAAAGTTGATTGGAGAGATAACTGCAGCCCCCATTCAAGTACAAATGAAACAAACTTATTTATTAAGGAATTAACTAATGGGTTATTAAAATAAACTAAGTGTTTTCTCGCGATTTAACTTTTGTATGTTTTTTAATCTAGACGAAGTTGAAGAGGAAACAACAACATGGTGGTGGTTTTCAAGGTGGCAGGTCTCTCGTATGCGAGAGGCCGTCTAGTGTAGTGCATCATTAGGTCATGTACCTATTTTTCTCTTGAGTGATTGACCGGACCAGGATAACCTGGTATTCATACATATTCGTGGTAAATGTTGAAAACGAAGATTGCCGAAATAAATCTTTTCTTTCTGCCTACCGTTATCCCGGCTTAATGCCTGAGGATGCCTTGCTATCATGATTTGACGGTAGATTTGGTATTATGTGGTGCGACCCACTGTCTGACCCTTACGACAGAAACCAAGTTTAGTTATTACCACGTTAGTTGGTCAGCATGAGGTCGGTAGTGGGCTTAAGAAGTTAGTGACCCACTAACACTCCAAAGTGCATATTTTAAATCGTAGTTACTATATGTGATTCATATTACTAGTCTAACCCCCGGCTTCTCAAAGGCTAATCAAATTAACATTTAATTAACAGAACTTTGATTTTGACAGCGCTGTCAAATCAATTAGAGTTTCTGAAACGTTAGTAATATTATTCTCTGATTTAATTTGCAAACAATCGTTTGTTAGTAATTAACACACCGTTCGACGATAGAATTATCTATCGATCTTCCAAAAACCCAAAACAGTGTTTCACATACGAATTTTTTACACTAGTTTGAAAGCCGTGTCGACTAACAGGTGTGTCAAATCAAAAGCGTTGACCACGCTTCTACCAACTCAATTTTGATTTGACATGAGACTTCTCGACTGACGGAGAACCACAGTAATTCGTTTTTAGTGTGTTCCATCGTTTGTTATCAAAATATATTGCCGAGTTCTTTATGTGGTGCCTTGTTGTGCTTAGCTTTTGACATTTGATGCCTGCAGCTGTAGCTGACAAGTTGAGTTTGACAGCTCGTTTTTCATATTATGGTGTTTTTGATTGATCCTATTGTTGTGTACTCCGTTTTTTATTTTATTTGACTAAAGGATATCATGTCTAATATGTATAGTATATTTTAATAGACGAATACGAGTAATTATATATTTTTCTTGATTTAAGTTTTAAAATGTAAAGTATTTATAAGAAAAATATTCCATATTTTTAGAACAAGCAGGTATTAAACGTATTAATAAGTCTGCCTCAATGAAGTCTGTCCCTAAGGCCAAGAAAAACGTTAACGTTGTAACAGAAACCGTGAATGAACCTAGCTAAATTGCAATTTGACACGCCAAGCTTCCACTTGTGTGCTCTTGCGACCTGTGACTTTTGCAATTATTCTCAATTGGGTACTTTTAGTTACATCCGTAAATTCCAACGGCTAACTGTCTAACATTACAACTTTAATTGCAATTTTTCCAGTTGTGAAAGTTAGCAAAGTATCTACAATAAGTCATGAAACAGTAACTTTTAACTCAATTACAAGTTTAACTATAAATCAATTGTTAGTGGAAAATCTCGTGGAACGCGTGGTTTTAAGCGCCCTACACTCGCCCACCCCTTCGTGTTCTGACACTCGGTTATTTTCGCGCAGACGTAACGATTCGCGGAGGTGGCGCCGTGCGGAGGAAAACCGAACCTTTTGACAGGCGGCTAAAATGGCCGCGTGAACACGCGATCTGCCACGCTGAACTCGCTACCTACGTCACGCGCGAACTTATTACTTAACGTGTAACCACCGAACTATGTTATAGTGCTTCCACGGACTGATTCACGTGTTCAGTTGTCGTAAAACCGTATCAATGGCTCTCCACCTCGAGACGGCGTTGCAGCGAAAGTTAAACTTCAAGATGACCACGGTAAGTGCATGCCGCCCGCCTAGCCGCGTATCGATCGGTGTCCTCGTGGTCGGAACATATGGTGCCTACGATCTCGTAGCACCGGCTCACATATGCGCTACGTATACGAAACACGCACTTTATGCGTTTGCACAATTTATACTTTATTTATAAGCATGTGCAAAACATTGCTATCGTGTAAGCGGCTGACAATGTATACGTAAACATGTAAATAAACACTTGTAGAGACGTTGCCCCGCACGATACTACTGAAAACATTTATTCAGAGTATTGAGAAACGTGCGATTCAAAGTGTTTTTAAATATATCCAGACGTAAACAGTCTGTAAAACTTTTTAACGTAAACGTAAAAGTATCGCAGGTATAATCGCGGCTGTAAACAAAAGTTTGGTAATCGGTGACCGTGGACGCGAACCTCGTGTTACGTATTCAGCTATTATTATAAACTGCCTTCGGTAACAAGTATGGACTTTACAGGTGACTGAATGAAGTTTGCGTCAACTTTCTTGAGGTCAATAAACTTTTCGCCGAGTTTATGAACTGGTTACAAATTAATTTCCCTGGGTTATGTTTGGTTACATTGTTGCTTCATTACATCACATTAACTGATTGTGAATGTCGTAATCGTTAACTTTGCAAGTACTATAGTCGAAATTACTTGAATTACATTTAAACATGTTTACCGTAAGTTTGATAGCTACGTTTAAACGCCCCCGTCGGCTGTTTCAAAGGTCAAAGATATTAATATAATGCCTTAGCTCGATTTTGGCGTAGTATTTCAGGCGCTTACTATAACTTACAATTAAATATGATCCTTGTATGAAGTTATAGGTATATATGTGCGCTATCGCTATGATAGTTAGTAAAGACACTGTTAATAATAACCGACTCTATATTTATACACTCTTAAATATAATATTTTAATGAATAGATGTGGTAGAGCCACGCTGTAGATAGTTTTGTCTAATACATGAATGGACCAGTTCGACCGGGTGGTAACCTCTGTCTTACAAAAAACCGTTGTGAAGCAGAAGCTTGCTGTTGCATTTGCTTGTGTATTTTCTACGATGATTGAGATTTACGGAGGCCCTAAACCCTCCTCCCCTAGCTAAAACGAACTCTTTCCCTTCAAGGTCGGCAACACATCCATTTTTATTCTGATGGTTGTTTATGAGCGGTAGAGATTACTTACCATTAGCTGACCCAATGGCTCGTTTACTGACTGTGCTGCATGAGAAAGACACAAAATCTAAATTAAATTTAACATAACCTGACCTACCTAACAACATAATACACAAGGCTTATTTTCAACTCACATAATGTGTGAAAAGGAAATGCTTGAAAACGTATAGTTATAATAGAAATGTGAGTGTGATGTAGTACTTAAAATTTCCCACAAAATACACAGAGATTTTATACGAAATTAGCAACAAGCTTTCATATAATTTAAAGTTTGTTTTATTTGTTTTCACGATACATTTAGTTTTATGGATCTCTTGTACTATTACTTCTTGCTTTAATCTTAGACCTAGTGTATACCTAGTGTATACAGGTAATCCTAATATATTACTGAGGTATTAGGGTACTTTCCCGTTCATGAATAGCACATAGAATAGATGAGTCATAGTGGCCATCAAGTATAGGTCTAGTTTATAGTTTAATACGTTATTTAACAGATAACAATTTAAATCGCTCGTTGATAGGAAATCCTGAAAATAATAAAAAAACTTATACCTACTCTCTACATAAATATTCAATATTAATATTATGTAGGCCTAACTCCTTAAAGCATATAAAAACAGGCTCAACAAATTTCTCACCTTATTTTATCTCAAGGTCGTAGGCCTATTTTTATTTAATGGCAACATAAGAAAAATGAAACAGTTTTAAATTAAACCGCAGAAAGCAGGGGGAGGCTTATCTCCATAAAGTTGGACGTTGTACATAATTAAAGAGATAAAATATTGTGTTGGGTAAAAAAATATTAAATTAAACTTACCTTCTGAATTTATTCATGTTATAATTTCCATGACTGATAAAAGTGATGATATTTCATAGGAGAATTATGGAAGAGAATATATAATATGTTATAAAGCGACTATTTTTAACAACCGACAAAAAAGAGTTGTTATAATGTGGACCCTTTTGTCTATCTGTCTATAAATTTAGCATCTGTCTGTGATATCATAACGCCAAAAACGAATAAACCCATTTCAATGTGGTTTAGTCGATTCAAGAAAATCTGTTTTGTTAAATAATTAAATTTTTTTTCCTAAAGGACTTCGAAGGTTTTAAACGGTTATTTAAATAAAAATATATGTAAAACGTCTTAACTTTTTAATCAAGAGCCATATTTTATAAATGCATTCAACATAAATAAAACGGTTTCATTACTAGAAACGTACGCCATTTTCCCCTGAATCGCGAGACAGGCTCATAAAACATTAGTTTACACTAATAGAATGTCACCGTTCCGCATAAGGTACGCAGTTTAAACGCATTATGTACGTTTTATTGCTTATCTGTAAATCCTTCCTCAGCCCGTCATATGGCGGCCGCCCGCGTGAATCCAGATGGAAGGGTTCCTCTATCCTCATATTAAATGATGTTACGGATTTTACTTACGATGTATGATAGAGGCACGGATAAACGGATCTGTATTTTCGGTGTTGTGTATAGTTAATATCGATACTTTTGCCAGGATTTTTGGTGAAAGGTCTCTCGTATGCGAGGCTGTCTGGATTGGAACTACAGATTTATCTAATTCTGCCGCCAAGCAACACTGTGTAAGCACTGTTGTGTTCCGGTTTGAAGGACATTAAAGCCAGTGAAAATATTGGGCATTTTGTACAAATGTATCGGTGTGCCGAACGCAGTGCAGTGCCATGCAGTGCTTTGTAATTCAAAATGATGTGTAGTGTTGCTTCTGTTTATGAGCAGGTGTGAAGCTTACCATCAGGCAATAAAAAAAAAATCTGCTACAGAATTATTAGTTGCTTTTGCTCAATATCAGTTTCGAAACAGAGAACCTTACTCTTTTATACAGGTCTTTAAATGAAGAGCTGCGCTTATGTCGGAGTGGTCGCCACCCCACTCTGTCCCCTCTTTCTTCTTAACTTTCGGATACACCATACCTACTTTCTTCTTCTCCATCGTCCTCTATTTCGTATTTCTTAACATTTTCCTTCCGAATTTATACTTAACATATCGTGTGGCATCAGATGGCTAATCATCCGTCCTCTTCTATATTCTGAAGTTTTCAATAGGTGCTTTTCTTAATTCACTATATCTAAAACTTATTAGTTCTTCTTCTTCTCAGTACAATTTATTTTCCTTGAGCACCACATTTTTAAATTAAACAAGGTAGAAGATAATTTAATACTTTACTGAAAAAAAATTAAAATTGTCGTTGATAAAGGATTATTATTGTCCAAAGTAGAAGTTTCAAACTCTGCCATAAATAGAAAACCTGAATATGCTATCTATAAAAATGATGAGAAGTATCGATATTTTCCACTCAATGCCATGCCCCTAATGATAGGGTATCAGCGAGCTTAAGTGTGTATCAGCATCTAGTCTCGTTACCTCGCCGACTCCATCAGCATTTTGGCTGTTTTTGCGGCCAACGTTCATGTCATAATGGAATTATGTTTGATGAATTTTGACATATTTTAGTAAAAATTGTTTCGAGCACATCTGTCTGGGGATCGTTCGTAATATGACGTGATTTCATGTGGAATAATAAATTTGAAACTGTCATGATCCAAAAGTTTATACACGCGACATAAAATTGGGTTTTGTGTGGTGTAGCAATTAGTAATCTATACTAATATAATAAAGCTGTAGAGTTTGATTGTTTGTTTGTTTGTTTGAACGCGCTAATCTCAGGAACTACTGGTTCGAATTAAAAAAATCTTTTAGTGTTGGATAGTCCATTTATCGAGGAAGGCTTTAGGCTATATAACATTACGCTGCGACCATTAGAAGCGAAGCATCAGTGAAAAATATTGCAAAAACGGGGAAAATTATTCATATTTGAAGGCTTCCGTTGCTAAGCTACCCAAATAATATTATTTGAAGGCTTCCGTTGCTAAGCTACCCAAATCTATATCTATACTAATAATAAAGCTGTAGAGTTTGATTGTTTGTTTGTTTGTTTGTTTGTTTGTTTGTTTGAACGCGCTAATCTCAGGAATTACTGGTTCGAATTAAAAAATCCTTTTTGTGTTGGATAGTCCATTTATCGAGGAAGGCTTTAGGATATATAACATTACGCTGCGACCATTAGAAGCGAAGCATCAGTGAAAAATGTTGCAAAAACGGGGAAAATTATTCATATTTGAAGGCTTCCGTTGCTAAGCTACCAAAATAATATTATTTGAAGGCTTCCGTTGTCAAATCAAAATCAAATCTATACTAATATTATAAAGCTGTAGAGTTTGATTGTTTGTTTGTTTATTTGATCACGTGGGCGGAGCCGCGAGCAAAAGCTAGTTAATATTATAAAGCTGTAGAGTTTGATTGTTTGTTTGTTTGTTTGATCACGTGGGCGGAGCCGCGAGCAAAAACTAGTGCCTTATAATTTTATATAGTTACTTTCTTGTCATTACCCATTGACGTGTTTTGGGTTAAGAAGTAGAGCCACGCTGTAGACAATTTTTTACAACAGAAAATCGACGTGATGTAGCAGCTTCCTGTTGCATTTCGTACGGTGAGTGAGATATCTGGAGGTCCAAATCCTCATCCCTTTCCCAATCCCTTAATTATCCCTTTCCTTTAAGGTCGGCATCGTATGTATAATTCCTCAGATATTGTGGATGTTTATGGGCGGTGGTGATCACTATCATCCCATCAGGTAACCCACGTGCTCGTTTGTCGGCCTCCGCTATAAAAAAGGGATTTGAAACATTAAAGAAAGAAAACGGTTTAAGAGTCAAAAAGAAAACATACACAACTCATATCCAATATTATATTAACTTAAAAAGGTGCATGTATTCACCACGAACAGTAGACCAATCAGCGTTATGACAATCATGGCCACGACATAACGTACATTTTCAGTGACCACCTAAAATAACAATAGAAATAACACTAATTTAAACGGATTTTATCGTGGTGTTTAATTTTGGTAGATATTTTCATTTCAATGAGTAACATTCGCGTTATTGTAATAAATCAAAGCAAAGATAACAAAATCTTCAGTAGTTAGTATGAAGCATCACGTTGAGAATCGTTCTGAAACCCTCGGTTGCATCTTACAAACCCTCAACAGCTATCCCTACTACAGCATACATACAACTTCACACGAATATAACCGGAGCATCCATTACACGTGCCTTATATCTATGTAAATCGAAAAGGAATACCTTCAATCGTAATGCAATAACAAATAAAGCTAAACAGATAAATCACCGCCAGCTTTTCCTTATAAAATGTTACTGTGGGATTCTAAAGATTTCCTTTCACAACAGCTGCTTGTGAACACCCACGCAACTTCCAATTTACGCATATCACTAAGCATTTCTTTCTAAACTTCTTAATGGATAGTAATTTTATCTTTGAGTGTATTTAGAAAATAAATTTTCATCCAATAGAGAGCAGTCACCTTTTCTTCCACGAACTGAAATGTTGATATATTTTGAAGTAAAAATAAGTATTTCAGAAGTTAAGTTATTTCTAACTTGCGACTACGCTTTGAATATAATCATGAAAAGAACTTCTCTTTTAAATAAAATAAAACAAAGTTTTTTAAAGTCAATGCTCCTATTGGGTAACGATATTTCTTAGTGGGTTTCATTTGAGCAGTGTAAATGATAAATAATTATTTTAGTTCTTAATATGTCCAAGTGAAATCTCTTGAGTCCAGTTTCAGTAATAACGAAGCTGTACATTTTATAATAAGTTGTGAGTAAAATATAATAAAGAGGTATAATTTTATTCTTTAATTTATTGCCAATACATACTTCGTATGGGCAAGTTAAGCAACAAACGCGAGAGTCAATATTACACAGTCAGTAACTACGCGTCTCCGCGATTATTATACATTACGTAAATCACTGGCAAACCATGCCACGATAGCGTCACTGGAGCCTTCAATATAGAGTTTATATATAGATAACACCAACACTGACGCTTGACGCAGAAGACTACCATAAATAATATAATTTAAGACTAGGTATTTGCAGCGAAACCAAACCCTACATACATTGTATTACAATTGAGTATTTCAAGTAATGCTTCAAAAACAACGTCGATATGGTAAAAATCATTGGAATATTACAAGGAATTGAGTCAACTTTAGGCAGTCGTACAACGGAAGCCGATTAGTTCGTTCTGCGTCTCGTAGTCTCTTGGCGGCGGTACTTAGTCACTTGTTTGTTGTTCTTAATGAGCTCTGCAACCTAACTTTGGACTGTTTCAGCCTCAATTAAGACTGAAAACATGACCGAGTGTTGTCGCAATGGTTTTGTTACGATTCGTGTCTTCTTCGCTAAGTGATATTGTACTTATGTGACTACATTATTATAAGCTATATAACATAGCTTCCTTAGCTGGTGTTGAGGGGTATCTCACCGTTAGTGTACTAGGTATGGTACACTAACCATCGCATGACATGCAACCCGACCGTCGTAGTGGTTTGTTTCGATAAGTCGTGTTCTGGGGTCAGACGATGTAAATCCAGTTGCCGGTGTAAATCTGGTGGGCATGGCGGGACACAACATCTCTGGACGGTCCACATTATATTTGGACTACACTGTATTTACCATCAGACAATTGGGTCAGAAAATTGATGAGTCCATCTTAACCGTTTCTCCTACCCTGAGGATGAGTAAGTGTCCCTATATGGCCCGTGAGAAAAATAGGATCAATTTTTTATTTTATTTTATTCGGAAATCTTACAGTTAGCATAAATACAATGTTACAGAAATGTGAGTAGGTATGAGAAGGCCATTTAAAAGTTTTCACAGATAGAATGCAATGAATTTCATTACAGTCACTTATGCTAAAGTGTCATGTGCCAGGATGAAAAAACAACAGTGCGTGAGAGTTTCCATAATATCGGTTATAGGAACATTGCATGCATTTAAAGCATTATACACTATAGTTGGCATATATTCAAGTAATACGATGGAAATTATGAACCGTGTACTGGCTGGTGTATGTCTTTTACGCCTCTTAAATCCCAGAGAGAATGATCCAATTGTTTTTTTTGTGGACAAGAGCATTGACCCCGTGCTAAATGATCTTCACTGCTCATAAACACCTACAGTACTAGAAGGATTCTGGGTGCAAAGTCGACCTTAAAGGTACGTTATTGGGAAGAGGCGAATTGGCTCTTGGGAAATATCACTCAACGTACGAAACACAACAGCAAGCAGCTTCATGTCAGCTTTCTGTCTGACAGGGGTATTTACTATTCCAGTCACGTCATCCATTCATAATGTAGACAAAACTGTTTACAGCGTGGTTCTACACCTTTGTCATGTAATTTATTAACATTGATGTTATTGGTAACTAAAGTATTAACTGGATGCAGGCCGCTTCCAACAGGTCGGTCTGGAAATCTTTGGGGGAGGCTTATGTTCAGCAGTGGACGTCTTGTGGCTGATGATGATGATGTTATTGGTAATTATTTCTAGTACTTTCTTGGAATGCAAGTGTTACCTATTACTACGATTTTATATCCATTCTTTTTTATCCGCACTTATCCCACTCGCAGTGAGGTCGGCGCAGTATGTTTTTTTAAACACATGTTATAGAAAGATTTGGCCTTGCTGTTTTTACGACCGACCGCCTGTCTGATGTCAACCCCCTGGAGAGAAACACCCAGACCCGAAGAAAATATTTGTGAACCACACAAACATTGGGTGCGGTGCGGGAATCGAACAAGCGGCCTATCGCTAATCGTTTCACAGCCGGCTACTCGCCATCTGCGCCACGGAGACTATAAAATGTTATCCACTGCCGTTTGTAATTATTTTCAGTATGAACGCAGTGTTTGTAGACAGAGTGCTATATTAATTGAATGTGCAGTCTCATAGACTGTTCCCCAATGACACACTTTATATATAGGTATTTTTATACGTGTATTCAATGTTAATTATCGCTTGCTTTGACGGTGAAGGCAACATCGTGAAGAAATCTGTATACCTGAGAATTCCCCATAACAATTACAAACGCATGTGAGGTCTGCCAATCTGAAATAGGCCAGCGTGGTGGACTAAAATCTAGCCCTCCCATTCGTAGGAGAAACTCGTGCCCAGCAGTGGGGCAGTATAATACAGGGCTAGTATTAAATAATACTTACGTACCGGCTCCGACTATTAACGAAGTGTTTGAGTTCATTGTAATTCCGATAGTATAAAATATACACGTGCCTGCAACTCTATGTCATTGACACCGTATTCTTGTTTACAATAGATGTTAATATACAAAGTTATAGTTTTATACTAAGCCACGTCTATCAGACATTGCACTCGAGATTGATATGATCACATTGTGTGTCCGTACAACGCGATTTTTACGGTCACGACTTTGACCAGGAGGCGTCCACGAATATAAAACTCAAGTACGGAGATCCAAGATAATATTATTATGTACGAGTACACATGCATGTCTGAGTGCATGCGCTAATGTGAACCAATGAACCAAATTTGATAGGGCTTTCGTGTTAATATATTAGGCCGACTGGCACAACGATCCTATATCATGTTTAATCACTAAACTCGTCTAAGGAACGTCAAATCAATGTCAATAAACAATAAAATTTTACTTAAGTAAACATATATGAAAGCCCATATTTGTGGATCACACAAACATTTGTCTCGGTGCAGCAATCGAACCCACGGGATCTCACTTTGCAGCCAATTACTAGCCCAATGCGCCAGCCACCACGAAGTATGGCACGTGTGATTTGACTCTACTTTTTGTATAAAAAACAAGAATATAGTTGTTGTCCTTTACCGATATTATTCATTTTACCAGTAACTAACGGTCGGTGCGTATGAGAAAAACATAATATACGTATGTATTTTGAATACATTATCGCGTATACTCTTGAGCACACCTCATTACCCACATTATTTACGGGTCATTAAAAACAATCCCGTTTGTTTTCTTGAACAAGAATGTAAAAACTTCATTTGTTAATGATTGGCTAGTTCGCAATGCAATTACATCTATTACATACAATGTTTCAATACACATTATACTAAATAAAGTGCGTCCATACTTCCGTGACATTTCGCTGTGTCGAGAGTCGTGGCTGTCACATGCACTTGTTACACTAACATGGACGGGTGTCGTACCATACTGACATAAGACCGTAACATTTGGCAACCGTCCACACTTGAGAGTTTTTCAAGCGTGTTTGTCATGCGTCGTCTCTCGGTGCGGCAAAATGTCACAGTTGAAGACGCACTTATACAAAAAGTAATACGTACACAAAAAGTGTATCGAACACATAAATAAAATAGTCAGAAAAACTTATAATCGTTAACATTGATTAGATTTATTGCCGTCAAATTGGCATGGCTTAATCCGTTAAGACCCGTAAAGCCATTAGGGGCATCTGCTTTTTGTTCCAGCCCAAGTTCACGGCATTCTAGTTTCGTACGTATTTTGAGATCGTAAAGTACTACGCACACTTCAAACGTAATGGTGTGGTCCATTCTAATACGGGGTCTTTGCCCTCTAAACACGTGCGAATCGCCGCACCCGTTAACGGTAGTTACTGTTCATAATTCCATATATTGGTATGAAGGTCTGCCGAAAAATAGGAATCTGCTAACTACATATACAGAGAAAATTATACGTGTCTATCTGTGAGACCGTATGACTGCGCTCATTTAGAAGTGCAATTGAACGATTTTGGGTGCGATTTTTTATGGTTGTTATCTGCTTATTTAGATGAATTGTGTCTATAAAAATTACTTCATAGACACAAGACGCATCGGACATAAACTGTTCACTCAAATTAATGCATGACTGTTATCGTAGAATTATACACAGCCTGTACAGAATTATATCGCATTATCGCATCACCCGTGGCTCAATTGACCTTTACCCAAAGCCAGAATTGTCAATGTCATTCACAATGGAATTTGTAATAAGTATTTACATTGCGTGTCTTGTTTGAAAATTGTCGACGACGTGACGCGACGCTTCCATAACGAACGAATGAATTATAATGAATTCTGTCAAACACGATGACGTCACGGAGTTACGGACTTACATACTGAACTGACTTTGTAATTGTACAGCTACAGCTATAATGTAAACATGATTTTCCAAAGCAAACACACTTGTTTGAATATGAACTCCCGCCGTGATGACGGCAAAGATTAAATTTCTCGAAGGAGTATTAAAAAGTATCCCTCAAAGCGGGTCATATTTATTTTCTATTAAACCTAAAACTTCAAGTTACTGAAGAACATTGACGACACTGAGGAAATTTTTCTTTGAGGAATGAAAAACTTATCGAAGCTTACTTCGTGCCGAAGGAGACTCATTACGTGGCAAAAAATAGCACTAAAGGAAACTAATTACTGTGAACTATATCGATGTAATGTGCTCTTTGGTAATGCCGGTAAAGGATTTTCTTGGTGAAAGTCTTTTTCCATAGGATATTTGTATGAACCTAAGATTTGAAGTACAGGCTAGCTTGATTCTGGGTGACCACCGATAAACTCATTGTTTGTCGCTGGCCGCTGGTTTTTGGACTGCACTGCGCTTAACATCAGGTGTAGTGCAGTCACTTTGCCGTGCTCGAATAAAAATATAAAAAAACAACTGTAAATAACGAACAAAATCAATTTTTCGTCACATTGGACTGGGTTGCATTACATTGTTTGTATACCACGTTGTATTGAAACCATGAAATAAAATATTTGTAGCACTAGTTTTTTAGACCGTAAAAAACGCCTACTTGTGGTAATGATAAGGCATCGTCCACATCCAATAGCAGACATTGTTATAAAAGAAGAGCTATAATTCAGGACTGTACAACAATGAACAATAAATGTCTTCGCAGACAAACAACTACATTTATGTTTTTGTTCACACTAAAAGCGAACTGAGAGAGACAATTAGCAAACAATTAGAAATAAAGGCGTTCCACTTTACGTGAATAATGATCTTTTTGGCGCATGAGATAAATTTTCCTGATGTTTACATGCTAGAAATATCCGTGGATCACCAAAATGACACAATATTATTTTTCATTATCGTATTCCCCTTGTCTTACGTAGGGTTATGACGAAATTTATCTACCCATGTAGCCACAGACGACTTTGTATGTATTTTATTTTATTTTATTTATGGCTCTTGCAGTACTATGCATTTAGCCAGTGTCAAGTACAATTCATTCTCAAGTTATTTTTACAAGAACGATGAAACACGGGTACGGTCGATTTCAAGGTCTTGTCGGAGTTTTGGTGTTAACTCCTTTCAGTACGATTCTTAATTCACTTATTTCAATGTTTCCATGCACTGTTCATCACCGTCAATGTTTATTGAACAAATCCATACCACTTTTATACAACAAACACAACTCTAAACTAGTTTATGAAATAAATTAAAATAAGCAATGAACTGCACTGTCAGAATTCCCGCCAAAACCCCGACTTTGTATGTAGCATAGTTTGACAAACCCTCCAGTAACCAACCAGTGTGGTCAGTTGACCTGTTTGAAGTAAATCCTACATGATGCCAATGTTACAGAAATATTTTTCAGTCCCACTGCTGTATCGTTGATACGCTTATTTGTGCCTAATTATTATTTGTGCCTAAGATATCGCACATCTAGACATACGCCTCAACACCTCTTCCACACATGCCGCTCTTGGGTATCATTCCCCCAGACCACATATCGTGAACGACCGAAAGCCGTCAGAAGGACCGCCAAGTTCAAATAAGATTGGGCTGGACATGCCTACCGCATGCCCAGTGATCACATTAATATTATAAATGTGAAAGTTTGATTGTTTGGATGTTTGTCCGTCCATCATGCTGAAACTACTGAACGGATTTTGATGAAATTTGGTATACAGACAGGGTATGAGCTGACTTGGGTGATAGGATACTTTTTATCCCGGAAAAGCAGATCACGCGGGCGGAGCCGCGAGGAAAAGCTAGTATATAATAACGATGTGGCTATTATAAAAAGCGGCTTTGCAAACATAAAAAGAGATGGCGGACGAGCAATACGTCATCAAGAAGGACTGACGGAAAGATGCTTAGGCGATAGTATGATAAAAGGTCTAACGTTTCTTCTATCTCTAGCAATATCTTAAAATGAGATAACCATATTCGTGATTGGCACCAAGACAGGTTTATTTATAAATATCATAATATCATTTAAATCCGATAATGTTGGGCTGTTGAACCGCGAGGCGCGTCGAGGTGTCCTCGCGACGATAATAATTGGTCGTTATAAAGGTCTGTTCAAATAGTACGGACACGTAGCTACGGTACATGCAATATTCCAGTGTCTGTTTGCCTTTATTGGCGTTTACATTGGCACTAAAGAGATTAAGGTAACGCGTAGCCAGACGACACACTATGTAAATGATCCTGAGGAAGGAATGGATTGTGTGGTACTGTTTACCTTAGCGTTAGCGTATTGGACGCTAGATAGTATAATAAGTGTTACATTGCCTAATAAATTATTTTAATACACTGACGCCCGTATACTGAAACGCTACTTAAGTATTTAAGATCGTTTTAAACAAGTTAAGTCCCTATCTTAGCTGTTAAAATTGTATGAAAATAAGTAGCCGTTAGCCGTCAGACAGCTAAGTAGCGTTTCAGTATTCGGACATGAAGCATTTACTTACATAGGTGTTCAATTATATTGTCGACTTTTACACATTCGATAGTTCACCAACCGGTGTTTGACCAGTGTATCAACATTTGAACGACGTCGATAAACTTTATTTTACTATTTATTTGAAAAAATACCTTTAAGGATGTACTACACGCCTTGACGATTTGCGCTATACAAAGTGATATGAAATGAAGATATCGCGCGATCAAGATGCAACGCGACGGAACGTTTCTAATGGTTTTTATGTTTATTTAACTATTTGTTTAGAATGTTGTAATAGTGATATGTCGCCTTTTTTATTCAATTATAAGGATTACTTATTTTGGTGTATCGATGTGCCGATAAAGAGTAATTTAAAGTCAACAATTTTAAAATAGTATCTATGATTAAAATTTCTTTATATATGTTGAGCTTATACAAGCTCTGCTTCCACAGAAAGTTCCGTAATGAATTTACATAAATACATCTATTTTTTTATACAACGATTGAGGAAATTTCTAAGATGCAAAAACCATTTTACGATTTATCCTTACATCCATTCCTTACAGGCATCGGTATAAATATATTGGATAACAATACACTTTAGGGCTTATGGATAGATTCGTTGTCTAGTAAATTTAAATCACCATTAATTAAGTAGAAACCATCTATTTCTTTTAAATGGATGAAATCCTTTTCTTCAAACATAGCAAAGAACACTCCCGTTTTTTAACCAGCTTTCAAACAATAAAAACCGCATGAAAATTGGGCCATTCGCACCCGTAGACACGCATACACACTCATACCCGCTGTAAACAAAGGGATCACAATTACAACACCTCTCTTTTTTGTAAGGGTTAAGTGCAACCACATAATGAGACAAACGAAATTGTTGTTATTTAAACATCTGAACGGATGTGAAGCTATTTGAACGGACCTTAAAAATGTAACATTGCTGACAATTACAATTATGCGGGCTTTATTAATGCGCCCATTATGTTCGTTTTGACAAACGGTGGTACACGAGAGCATCGAGCGGGGAGATGATTTATATGAATTACTCAAATTAATGTACGGAATGTATCTACATGATTTTA
Source organism: Amorpha juglandis (assembly GCA_949126905.1). Taxonomy (NCBI): domain Eukaryota; kingdom Metazoa; phylum Arthropoda; class Insecta; order Lepidoptera; family Sphingidae; genus Amorpha; species Amorpha juglandis. Next base: position 7,941,218 of record OX421379.1, on the reverse strand, counting down.
AATCATGTTTTACGTTAGATGAAAGAAGTGATTTGTTTAGTTCTTATAACTTTCTTTCTTATACAGATATCCTGTAGTGGCGAAGGGTAAATATTTTGGGACCATGACTCTAGTTTGTTAATTATTAACTGACGATTAAAAACGAAATCGCTATGAATCTAGTGTGTTATTTATTAACTGATGAAAAAAACGGATATAGCTCAAATAATATTATTATAGCTCTAGCGCGCACAACACAAAGCGCGCAATCCTGCATCGCGCTAGAGAAATTTAAGCGAAGATTAGTATATATACAAGTTCCGAACATCAACCATTGGAGGGGCCGCGGCCGGTCAGGTATAACACCTGCCTGACTGGAGATCTCCCCGTTCACCAGAGGAACACCAACACCCGTTCCTCTACACTCGTATAATTTAATTTCCGAGAAGAATTCTAGCCCAACGTGGGTGAAACGTGGGTATGAAAGATTTAAATTTTGAACTTGATCTTCATGCATAATGATTCTTCCACAAAAATAGTAAAATTATAATTTTATTAAAAAAAAAACGATTCAAAATATAGATTAAAAATAACCAATTTGAAGTCGGTGCTTTTCATACACAAAACAAATTTTTTATTAAATTTGAGTGGTATTTACGCCGTCGAAAATTCGATACGAGAATGGCCATGAGTCACAAAAAATAATGTATTAATCCATCTTAAATATTATGGTTACGAAAAAGAAACAGATGGTTCTCTTATTGACGTACCTAAGTAAGAATAGTGGCTGGTCGTAAAAACTATACGTCTAAACTTCTCTGAAATATACACAGCAATATGCTCCGACGACCTATGTAGTTACAAGTATAATAAAATGTGCAAACTTAACCTTTTTTTGTTATGTTTGTAACTAAATAAATTATTGTCAAATTTTGGTCTCACGAAACACACACTTAACGTTCCTTGGAGACAAAAGTTATTGAGATATTAATACTTGCACAAATTGTAACATCTAAGGAATACTAACAGCTTATCAAAGCAGTCTTAAATACTTTACAAGTGGTATAGCCACACTATAGATAGTTTTGTCTATAGTATAAATAGGGCCCGCTTGACCGATTTTAATTCATCTCATCGCAGCAGTGAAAATACATTTATAAATTTCGTCAGTTCCAAACAAACAGGTGAAAAATTCAAGAGTTCTTCAAAAATATCTTTGATATAACATTTTATGTATATCTTACATACAAACATACCCCTCCAATTTTTGTTATAATACTAGTAATTTCAAAATGTATATGGGGATATTGAATTCTATTGTAGCCATTGCGTAGGCGTGATATCGTAATGCATTATTATATAGGATGTATCGGAATTGAAAGAGGATTATGGTACCGACGCGATCATAATCTATTTGTGAACTAATAATAACTTTATAACATAGCTCCATCGATTTCTTATATAACACCTTCGTTTCATGTTTTTGTAGAACGGTCAGAATATTTTTTATTATGAACTCCTTTAACGGACTTTTGATCAATTTAATTACCCTTTATGGGTTCTAAGGTTCCACGTTTTTCCATTATTAGATAACTATTATACCTATTGGTTACCATAAAAACTGTTATCTCTTTTTTGACGTGATAACGTCTTATAATTCGATAGAGCCGGCTGCACGCACGAAAAAACATGACTCATGCGTCGTTACCTCGCTCTGTCACGTTCCATTTAAGGCTTGAAGTGCAAGCGAGAGCGCGGAACGAGCGACAAAGAAGCACAATCGGCCTTTGCGTTCGGCAGCGTTCGAGATTTAAAAAAATTAAAACATAAATATTAAATCTTCCACATATCACAACAACGTGTCTGAAATGACAGGTTAGACCAGCCATCCGTCAAAGGGAACATTTTCTCCTATATCAAACACATTGAGGCGGGCTTTTTAAAAACTAGATTTACGAAAAGGACATTGTTCGTCGTCCATACATAGTTGGCCTAAAAACCAAAAGGTAGGTGAATTTACTTTTTGGGTTTTAGATAATGTATATATTTGATTGAAACTATATTAAAACTACGGACACTTGAGAATTCCGAAAAATAAATAAAATACTTTCGGATTTTGAGGTTATAATTAGGCCAATAAATACTATCAAATATTAAACAAATGAAATTAAAATTTTCTTTTGAAAAATGCTACCATTCCATCAGTATTTTCTTAAGACGTTATCACGTTCAACTATCGTCAGTAAACCGTCTTTACAGACAACCGATTTTTTTATCTCTGTCTTGCTAAACATTATTACTTTTTTATTCAGCTATGTATTAAGTGTAATATGTCGGAGATCGCAGACGTTCGGAATGTATAAAGTTGAGTTCGTTCAATATTGCATAGCCCTCGAAGTTATTATATTAGTACTGGCTATATGTTTAAGAGTGTGCGAAAATATCTTTACCCTTATAAGACGTGTTCTAAAATCAAATTTGAAAAAGCCTTATTCCGGTACAGGGCCTCTGGTTAATAACGGTTATATGGTCTGGTTGATAACGGCGGAAATATAGACGAAAGGAATGACTTGCAAGTTACAATGTTATAAAATGTTGTCTCAATTATGAGCTGTGTGACTTCAAGATGTTTGTTTATTCTGAGAATTATAAAAGAACAAGGATAGTTTTTCTGTCACCGGCTTTTTTGACATGCCAATTTTAAAATTATAAAGCAATAAAGTATCTACTCTTGAGCTATTGTTTATTGCTACGACGCGACGACGGCCCATACAAACTTTTCCAGAACTGATCCCGTGATAAATAATATATTGCTGAGCTAAGACCTCCAAGTTAGCTTAGTCCGTCACGCTACCTAGCATCATGCGGGTTGGTAGGCTCCACATATTTTTAAACTTATATCCACATATTCTATTATTAAATTATCAAAGGCAGTACATAATGGATTGGTTTTTACTTCACGCCGGCAAAATTCTCACGACCGTCGAGGCTCGCAACGATGCTCAATGGTGGACATTATGTTTATATTGTAGTGCTCTTATTATCAGATACAATGTAGTCATTTTGCTGGACAGGTTAAAAACAACGTAAAACATTGTGAATTTTTTCATCTACGTGTCAAACATCATGTACGAGGATGTGTACATAAAGTCTGCATACCAAACTATAAATGTAAATAGAATTAGTTATCTATGTGTTTATAGTCAATGGACACTGAGTAACAATCGCAAGTAAACACAGCAGTGATATAACTGCATAATTGTAACTATGTACGCATATAGAACACTAGCTTTTGCATGCGACTCTACATGTATGAAAGTATTTTTCCAATTAAAAACTTTCTTACAATGTATTATTATTCAAGCTTATTATACTGCTATGTTTGACCCAAAAAATCTTTACATACATATCTGTCGGAGTGATTAAAATATGACACTGATTTGACAACCTAATTGAGTAATTTATAAATATAAATTCATTACTGATTTGACGAATTGTCGGTACCGCCAGTTATATTGATAATTTGAGAGTGGTTTGTGTTGTTCAACAAGTAATTCCACTTTCGAAGTGGGGAGAATTAAATCCCTCTATATAAAATGGCGTCTTGCCATTTAAAAAGTAGTCTAGCTCCGTCCGTGAGTCGATACAGTAGTGAATTACTCGTTGACTGTAAATATTGTGATTTATAACCGCGAAGTGTGTCGGTTCAAGATATTGGTGTACTCTTAGTATTGTAACACGGGTGGTTTTTCTGCCGCCGGCTCTTTTCCACCTACAACCTTATTTCCGAGCCGGTAGTAGCTTAAAAGAGTGAATAAACGATAATAAGATAACCCTACGTCGTTATCATTTCATACGCCGTACATCTTGATTACGTCAAGTGAAGAAGTGAGGGTTGTAAAACCCTCCTCCGCGATGCATCTACCCAAGCTCGCTCCGAAATATCATTTCAATTAAACCAGCTTTCAAACATAAGTAATCAAATTCAAATGCGTTTAATTTCATTGATCATTTATGTATATGTTGGTATTTACAATGTTGTTGCGACTTAATAAATAAATAAATAAATAAATAAATAAATCGGTCCATTCATTTAAGCGCTTAGACAAACAGTAATTTTTTTGGGGATTAAATAATCACAAAGTATATTCACAAACTATGATATTAATGACGATAATGATATATTTGCGTCTATTTCATACTCTCAGACTCTTCAATTTGTGATTTTATTAGGATATTTGCTCTTCATTCGTGTGATGCTGCAGAGATGTGTGAAATTCTTAGAATTTTGTATTCTAGCGAAAAATCCTTAACAATGAAAATGCAAATAGTTGTTGTTGTGTGAATGATCTCTTAGTCACCATGTGTTTACATCGTGTCTGCGATATCAAAGTATATATTCAAATGAATTGGTAATGTCCAGTAATGACGTATTCGAAAATAAGTATTAGCTGTTCTTACTTTATTTAAATTGAGTCATAAGTAGCAGGTTTTACGCTTTTTGTTAAGTCTCAAAATGCCCAGTAATTTCACTACCTTTCCTGTCTTTCAGACCGAATCACAAAAGTGCTTACATATTGTTGCTTGGCGGTAGAAATAGACAAATTGGTGCTACCAACCCAAATGACTTCTCGGATACAAATGGTCGGAAAAAGAAAAATCCAGTCAAGCGATGAATACAACATTTTATATTGGTAATGGAATTAAACTTGAAACAAATATCTACATATTAAAACCCTTAGTTAAAACTAATTAAACTTGTGATAATATTAGCACTGATGAAATAAAATCTGTGACATTATTAGACACTGATTGTTTCGGCTGCTTTGAACTCTTTGCACGTCACGGAATATGTGTGGGTCGTCATTACGTCAACCAACTAAGTCGGAGTAAACACCATACTCTGCGTTGAGCGGTATTTTCATGGCAAAGTTCGACAAATGAGCCTAATGGTAAGTGATCTCGACCGCCCATGAACATTCACAACACCTGATGAATCGTGGATGCGTTGCGGACCTTAAAATAATCAATTAATCGGTAAAGAGAGAGTGGGTGTGGGCTTCCGTATACTAACCGTACGAAACGAAAGAGCAAGCTGCTATTTCTGGTTGATTTTCTGTAAGACAGTGGTATCAATCCGAACGAGCTGATGCTATATTATTTATGCTATAAAGAAAAATATCTATACCGTAGCTCTCATGTCAAACTGAACGGAACAATGATCTTGTTGTTCGTGTTAAACCATTAGCATAGATTTTTCGCCATGATATCCTCCAGTGAACACCCTTGACATTTTTCCCTTTCGATCCTTCTAGTCAAATAAGTGTGGGTTCAACTAACCAGAAAGTGAAGACCACATAATGCCACACGTGGCTGTGGAAGATCCAGAACGACAGGGCGGTACGAGCTAGACGAGTACTGGAAAAGTGTTTAAAGTCTCTAGGACGTCAGTCAGAGAGTTCTGGACACAGACGCATGAAAGGGGGATAGGGACGGCTTGACCCTACAGTGGTGGCAAGGCATATATTACGCATTTTCGTTTTTTGAGATTGTATAGTATCAAGTAGCATTAGCAGGTGAAATAAATCCGGCGATAATTCGAGAAACTTTGTCAAATGAATACTCTTTTAGATTCAGATATTTTCTCGTACGACTCCGCCGATAATAATACAGAAATCTACCATTTACCAGATACGTCATAAGATATTCATATTCAAATTACATGACGCGACTCTGTGAATGATAGTATTCTATTAAAGTCTTGCCTCGTTACTCTGTCCATCTAAATAGGGCTTTACAATACCCAAATTTTCTCATTTAGTTAGAATATTATTAGGAAATAAAATTATTAGCATAATATTCACACTCCATTTATCCACTTCACTGTTTAAAGAGAATTATGTTATCTAATGTTTAACCGTACGCTTGAAATACGGTAAAGAAATATTTATTGTTGGTTTCGCCGACAATTCCATGAGAATTTATAGCTTTCCAACAAATTATCGAATGCTATCGTGTTAATAACATAAATCGGGCAAATAGAACGCTTAGAGTGTGTTGTACAATTTATTGGAAAGAACATTTTATGTTTATGTAAGAAATTGTTTTAGTTTTTTTTTAAGTATCTACTCATACCATTATTTAAATGTATGTCTACATTGTAAACAAAAGGCAAACAACCTTAATTTATAGCAAAGGTTGGAGGTAAGTAAGCGAGGTGCAGCTAGTGTATCTCAAGCTGTTCGCCGAGCCTAATTCAATCCTTTAGTATGGCAGAGACATTATCAATCCTGGGCAGAAAAAAAATCCCCGTACTGGGATCTCACGGGCTTCTCAGTTAAATACGCTGCGACTAGAAAAATGAGGCAATGAGACCAGTAATGACTTTCTCTCTCCTCTTCTCTCAGTCTTTTTTCTAATATTAGCCTAATATATTTTCCCAATATTGAGAACTTGCCATCCCTACTAATAAGAGGGGATAGGCATTAGAGATTAGTCCATCACACGGGCCTAATGGATGTTGGTAGAACTATTACCAATCAATAATGAAATTAGATACACAAAGACGTAATTAGCTAATAATACCTTTAACGGATTGAATATTTTAAGGTTACCAATTATTTCAACTGTGTCACATTAAAATAAACATAATTAAATATTTTATCATTATGAAAAACAAAACTCACCACATCATAAGTAATTGGTGCAGCTTTACATCAATGTGAAGTGAGGAAAACGTTATTTATTACATTATTATGAGCTTTCCCCTCCGCTTAATTAATTTGAGTTCTTACGTCTGTATCACGGCGAAACATTTGAAGTGTTGTTTAACTTCATCTTCTCTCTTTCTTTATAACACTGAGCTTGTGGGCTAGTGATGGTATCGTCTTTATTAGTACGAGCTAATATTTAGCTTTATTTTACCTTTTATAAAACAAATTGGAGCTTTGAAATATATTTTTGCTACATAGTTTCTGACTAATTTTTCATACATTAGTTTATGTTTTTTCGTACTACGGCTGCAGCTATCACGTTATTTATCTATATATGTATATAAAAATTAATCGCTGTGCGTGTGTCTCGCCAAAACTTCAGACTGGCTGTACCGATTTGGCTAATTCTGATCTTGAAATAATTGTGGAAGTTCAGGGAAGGTTTACCCGGTGAGAAAAAATGAGTAACATAAATAATAAGTAAAGGAAAACTATATAAAAATTAATCGCTGTGCGTGTGTCTCGCCAAAACTCCAGACTGGCTGTACCGATTTGGCTAATTCTGATCTTGAAATAATTGTGGAAGTTCAGGGAAGGTTTACCCGGTGAGAAAATATGAGTAACATAAATAATAAGTAAAGGAAAACACTAAAAACAACAACTTAATTTTCCAGTACAAACTGTTCCTGGGTATGAAACACTTGATGTCTTTTTGATGACAGGACAGGACAGGAACAGGACAGGACAGGACAGGGACAGTATAGGGACAGAACAGGATAGGACAGGACAGGGACAGGACAGGACAGGACAGGGACAGGGTAGGGCAGGACAGGACAGGACAGGGCAAGGACAGGACTGTCCCACCGGGGGGAGGCGGAAGACGACCTGACTTAAGTCGTCGAAGTCAATTAAATGTGCGACGGGCTACCTCACGCAGTACCTCACTTAATTGCATTTAATGTAAATGAAACATTTGTATTAGGTATTGACCACATTTTACACAAATATATGTAGGTGATACGAAGTTCACCGGGTCATCTAGTAGACGATAAATATGTATTTAAAGCTAATACGTTTCCAATAGATTCCGCTAAGGGCGTTGTAGAGATCTGCAAACATATTTTCGTAAAAACCCATGATATGACAGCTATCGAATAATCTTCACAAACTCAAACAAAACAGACACAGTTGGAAGCAAGGATCTAGCCGGTGATTATCTGTAATATATCATCAGCTTATCACTGATTCTTTCAAGTTTAGTGAGTACTAATAGTTGCTGAATTCAATTACAATACCAATAATCCCAAAATGTCATTTTTCGATGATTTCTGTTTTATACCTAGAATCTACATAAGTCTTGGTTTTAAGACTTTTCAATACATTGAAACGAATGGTTTTGCATTAGATATAATTAAAAAGTACCATTAAAGAATACTTATTCGCCGACCAGCGCAGAGAAAATATTCCCGCTGAGAATTTTACTGTCAACCGCTGCAACCCGTATCTTTGCAGATATGTTCGCTAGATGTCATTGATTATTTGCATTTATAGATGTATTGACAATGTATTGACATTCATAGATAATATACTTATGATTGACTAATTTTATATCTGTACGTGTCTGCTGCATATGGTATCTGTAGATAGGAATGGAGCACAATATGTAATACTCTACTGTTCAGGTTTTATTGATGCATTGCCTTTGTTTTCAAAGTCAATAACGGTCAATGAATCATAGAACGTTTTGTTTGCAAATAATATTACTTGTATAGTTTTTACTTATACACACTCATTCCTTGTTTCGTAAATTAAACAGTAATTTGTTCGTAAAATTTCAAAGTGGCAATAAAGGTCGAATTTAATTTCAAAGGTGAAATAAAAAATGTTAAACTAATAGCTGTAGTCGGATTAAATTTATGATTTATTATTCTACTAACTTGAATTGTGATTTAGTCTGCATGGAAGTCCATTTTAAACTGACCTTGCTAGTGTATAATAACGTGTACCTAATGTGGAGAGGTTAAGCTGTATTCCGATTTAACCTAATACATTTCAGTAAATCTTATTATAGTATGTAAGTCAATAAACAAAGCATTTTTTTTTCAAAACACGACTTATTGAAGAAGAAATCTATTCACTGACATGGTCATCTCGTACCTTTGTTAATCATACTCGTAAGTGAACGAAAAAGACTGATTATATTTACGCATTTTTTTTAAGCAACAACACACAAAAACCAATAATTCACAACAGTTATAAAAAACGAACTCGTCTTTCCATGCATTATTTTAGTTTAGTTCACAAAGCAATTTGATTGTGTGAACCCCTATTTCCTATGACGTAAGCGGCGTTGGAACGTTGCGAGAGCTGGTTTATTCATAATTGAAAGCGAGGGAAAATGCAACCGCACCAACAATGGTTCGTCCTTAACCTTTACGATGCGTGGGCTGTACTGTATGTGCTCGCATACTGTGCAGTATGCTAGGGTTACCATTAAGAACGTAGCATAAATTAGTTAAAACATTTTTCTTTCTTTCTTCCTACGTGATGTGTCATCCTAGCTTATTTTCAGTGTCCATATTCCTATTGAGACGCCTCCACTTCGTCCGATATTGGGCATCCTTCGTAGAGAAAACATTGGTTTAATACGTCAAGCCAGCGTTTTTTTGGCCGAACAAGGGACTGTACGACTTGGCACAGGCATTATTAGTGAGTTATATGCGAAATTAGTAAAAATTGAAAAGCATAAATTTGCTCCTTAACTAAGTCGAAACTATTGTAGTTTTATGTGTCAATGATTGATAGCATCGACTCAATATTAGTTACATTATATTAATAATAAGTTTATTTTGGTTTTATTTTTATTTAACATTTGTTGTTGTTGAAAATTTTAATAATATTATATAAGTTTTTTATATATTTTTAAATTACATATTTTATCAGTTTATTACATGAGTTGGTTCCCTTTGAAAGTTGTGAGGCTCAGTCTGTGGTTGTACCAAATCCGAATGTCAATTCAGGAATGGAAGGCATTATCGCATGGTTTAAGCCAGGCTGAAAAAAAATAACTAATATCAGTATATAAATGCTTAGACTTATACAACCTTATAATGTTTGACAACCCTACCCATCGTAAAGCTTGCTTACCACGTTATAACTAACGAGATCTCTCTTAACATTGCTTGGTATAAATATTATTATATGAGATTAATTCCTTTTTTACTTTTCTATAGATAAATTTAAACGTGTATTTTTTTTTCACTTGCATCCATTATAAGGTTTATAAAGCTATCATAAGTGTAAAATAAAGTTTGTAACTAATAAAGGTATTATTTTTTAATCATTTAGCAATTTCACTGGCTTCAATGTCCTTCAAGCTGAAACACAACAGTGATTACACACTATTGCTTGGTGGCAGAAATAGACAAAGCGGTGGTACCAACACAGACGGCTGCGCATACGAGGGACCTAACACCTTGACATTACAGACTCAAAATTAAATAGCAGTGTCGGTATTTTTATTTTACTAGTCGCCAATGATTCTTTATTATATTTTTAATCTCACAGTATGGCGGTGGTCTTAAACCAATTGTTAAACGCATCACGATGAAGAAAACGCATAAAATTAATAATATGTTGAGTATAAAAGAAAAAAAGTAAAGAGAAAAGAAAACAATATGGTCTAAGATCCCGCGGAACATTGACCTTCACCCATCTGTTTACCGGACTAAAATAATATTTTAGGGTATAAAAGGTGTTGCTGAACACATACCAATAGAGTTGCCTACAAAAATATGGTCAAGGATATGATTAATTAACATTTAAAAAAAAAATTTTTTTTATAATTTCCCTGACTTGCTTACCAAAAAAATTTAACCCACAATGAAAAGTGTACAATGTATACTATCTTCAAAAAATAGGTTTATCTAATCCATCTACTGATATTAATGATTTATGAAAATATATGTTTGTTAACAGCTGAGATTCAGATTTTGTTCGTTCATAGCTGAGAACCACTTTGATTATAATAAAACGAATAAATAAATTACAGATCCACAGACAGTTAAGGAGTCAAACTTTTAACATCTTTCTTTTTTATTAATAAAACACATATACCTAGCATGAACACTATTTATCATAGGCGGCGATTATACCCCTAATTAATTGCAATATCAGCAATGGCAAAAGCAGCTACACGCATCTGAAAACCATATTAACCGCAATTATCATTTCGCGAAACACGTCACGTGAAATGAAATGCGGCACATTACAACGCCTGTACATATGGATTAATATCATACTACTGCAAATGTGAATTAAATTATCTGTTTGTATTTATTAATTGTCTCTTGCTTTATCTACGAAGTTTAGAGGTATTAGAGTAATTTCCTAAAAACTCATTTGATGTTACGTGTACTTCAAGCCTATTATTGTATAAAGGAAGAAGCAATACCGAAAACTTTCAACGTAGATAATGAGGCAAGATCTTCATTATTTCCTTGTACCTCAAGTATAAAGTTGCAACGCACTCAAAATTACTCTAGATGCGCATTGGCTTTGATTATGACACCAATAACTGATCCATTAGCTACTTTGATAGTCTTTTTCTATGAAAAAGAGCTGGTAATGAGAGTTCAGCGACTCCCATCAGTCGTTTAAATAATGTGTAATGAGATAACAAAATTTCTTTTATTATTCTATGTTTATGTAGCAATAAACCATGCCAAACTTTTATAAACCCCAAAAGTTATTTTGCCTCGACTTATAGTATCTACCATTTTCTTAAAAGTTTAGCAAAATGCTATGGCACTAATCCAAATTTTATTTTTCACCAAAATCATACTGAAACAATATTTGGTTGATTCAAATTGCAGATTTCACTATGTGACGGCAAAATAAAAATATAGAAGTAAATACAACAATTCCTAATTTAACAATACATCAATGCCATTTTGGAGTTCATCTTACAAACTCGGATGGAAATCGAAGTTTTTCCGTATAACCGGTGTCGTGACCGGCGCTACCCATGTCACCGAAGTTTCATGGGGGCAGGCTTCGGTAATTATCTTACAGATGCGGATGAAAAAACATTAATTACTAAAGTTTTCACTAGTTATTTTGTTTGATGTGATTGCTGTGTTTAACAGAATATCTCTCTTTTTTGACTCTTTGTAGCTTTAGCCTAACTGCAAAGATTACTTCCTTTTCGTCTTTTGCTTTATTTTTGACGTCTTTAAAATCATTTTGTATCCATATCTTTACTGCATTAACGTGATTTGTAAACAAAGTTGACTTCGAGGAATGTTGAAGAAATAGCGTTATCAACATCATTATCTATAGATACACTTAATGGAAGAATGTTGTACATAAAAATGTATTTGTGTTGTATGATTGGTATTATTACAAATTGTTGGATTTCTAACAATGTATTTTGAATGCTGAAAGTAAATGTACGATTATTATTATGCACGAACATTGAACTCCTTTGCTAAAACGATAGTTTATACAATGAAGGCTACTGATTTCATCGCATACAATCCTTGTGACTACAGATCCACGTCTGTAACTGTAACCCCACACGTTAGGGTTTGCATGTACAGTTTAATCATAACCTGAGCTACCGTGACGATGTTCGTAGGAAATCCCTAGTCTGCTGTGTATGATGTCACCAACAATAGATGACTATGATGTGAAGCTTTGATTGGCCTTTTTGAGAATTTTGCATGGCAGCATACGCGAGCGCCATACAGACTGTTTTGCCTGCCCGCAAACATAACCGAACTGCAAAAATCATCAATACTGATATTTACGTGTATCGTAATCGGTAATAGTCGTTTAGTAATGAAAACTTAAACGTGGATATGTTATATGAAAGTCGGTTATGCTTATAAGGTTTCTAACCATCATGCAAACCCTAGCGTGTATGGCTACAATAAGAAGACATTTTATCAAATAGGTAATATCATACAGCATAGTAATATATTATACAATTCTTTATTTGAAGATAGTTCTATGAATTACTAAAATCTCCCAACATTGACCTTGTTAATATTCATATAGTAATTTCATTACGCAAAAAGAATTCAAATATTCATCCTAGCACAGACAGCGAGTTGACAATGTATGTATTTTGACAAATGTGTTTACCAAACCATCTCTCGAAGAACAAACTATAAAACTCTGTGTTCCACTTTAGATATTTGGTGGATGTCTTATTTGTACAAAACTTACCACTAGGTTTTTTCAACCGTTCTTTTTATTGATATAGGATCAACAGAATCAATCATCTCTCCACTGAACTCTTCGGTTTAGGATGTAAACATTGTGCCGATTTGTCTTTGCCTTTAACATGTAATTCATATTCATGAACATCAAACACCATAAACACATAATACATAAAATTTTCTATAAGCGGTGACATTTTCATCTTCCGAGATAAAAGGGTTTCGACCTTTTACAAATGCATAAGCAATTTTCAAGCGGTTACTATTAAAGTAACATTTTCAATCAAATGTTAATATACCTGTGCAGTTGGAATCTTACCAGTTTTAATAGTGGTCGGAGAAATAAAATAAAAAAGCAGTTACGGCCCCGATGTTCCTCTTGTAGAGCATTGATTGCGCCCCCTACTACGGCTTTGTAGTTGAATAAAAAAATCGCTTGGTAAAATGCCAGGGCGATGAAAAGAATAGCTGGTCCGCGATAGTGAAATATTATGGGAGTTATGGGGAATAGCGTACACTGTGCTATAAATACGACGTATTCAAAACGGAGGCGGCATCGAATGTGATTAACAGTTTATTATGTGTTTCAAAAATATACCCATTGTGATGCTAAAATTGGTTTCCTAATGAAGTCACGCTATTCCGTATAGAAAGATTTCACATTATACACACTATGACCGTAATAAAGTGACGTGGAAATAAGTAGCTAGGAAAACCACACACTATTACACTATTTCAGCCATTGGATATACGAAACAATTTCGGCAAAAACTAATGAAAAACGTGTTAAATAAGTGAATAATGTTGATTAGCGTATGCCGACTGCCGAGTCATGGAATTCGGTTAATGCCCGCAGTGTGCGTACACTGATATTTATTTGTCCGGGAAGGGCGGCGGCGGCCGACAGTCACTGTCTGGTCGCACCGCAACTCTCAGACCTAGGGTTGAGATTATTTAAATTTTCGACATCCAAAATCTAGAACGCCTGGGTGAAATCATTTTTGGAACGAAGTTCCTTACGGCAGGCTTGGAGGGGATAGGGATTTCGCTGCGTGACCGAACTGAAAAAAATGTGATAGTAAAACCGTAAGAAAAATGCGTGGAAAAAATGCGTGGAATAAAAGCGTTAAATGAGACGTGCGCAGGCGCGACAGTCAATGTGTCAATTTTAATGTCAGTCATTTCTATGTAATTTTATGTTGTCAAACAAAAATAAAGAGACATATTTAAAATGAAATTCATTCAGCCAGTTATAATTGAAGTATATAAAAATACTCCTTCGATTTTTAAAAGATTACGCTAGCTCGTTATTATTTATAATTACATAAGTTGATAAAAAATGCTATACAATAGCTTTACCGCGGCAGTCTCCGAGCGCCACACGTCTTTTTTTATTTCTATTTTTCTATTCTATTTCTATGTAATTTTATGTTGTCAAACAAAAATAAAGAGACATATTATGTTATTTTAGTTGATAATTTGAACTTTTTGCAATTTGTGTCGATTGTACATTAGCCGAAGGAACTTCGTTCCTACCTGGTGTCCCACGACACACACCAATTTTTTTCTAAAGTCAGATAATCGCTATGCGCAGCGTAAGGCTTGACTCTCTAAATATTGTTGCAATCAATCAAGGGTTTTTCCATACACATTGGAAGTGTATCCTAGACGCATAAAAAAGTCTTCGAACACTAATGGTGCTGCCACACCGATGTTATAAAATGTTTACAAACATTTTCTAACATTAAATCTAACATTTTATAACATTTCTTAACATTTTCTAACATTGTCTAACATTTTATAACATTTGAAAACATGACATCGGCCCTTCTTCTTTGACGGCTTCTTTGACGACGCCGCTCTCAAAAGTACCGCCGCCCGCTGTTAAAAAATGTTCAAAAATGTTACAAAATGTTACAAATTGTTAAGAAATGTTTACTAAATGTTGCTGCCACACCGCTGTTATAAAATGTTATATAACATTTTCTAACACCGGTGTGGCAGCACCATAACTATAACAAATCTGGTAAAAACCTAACGATTGACAGCCCTACCCCGACCCAATGCTGATGGCGGAGGGGATCCGCGGCTATCGACTTATAAACCCGCTTTGAATCATTTTACTAATCTTTGCAATCAATATTTAGTAGTGTAAACGCCGTTATGAAGAATCTCATCTTATTGGGTATTTTTAACTAGTTTTATTTGTGTATTATTTATCAATTTATATAAATGCATACACTCTGCTTAGTAATCGTCCAGGTTATAAACATGATACTCAGTACGGTACAAACTGTTTTATAACCTCCAATATTTCTGGGGGATGACAGCCCTACTTCGACTCAATAAGGGTCAAGGATCCGAGGCCGTCGGCTCGTGTAAACCATTCTGAATCATTTTATTAATCTTTGTGTATTGCCATCATTTTCATACGTCAAACGTTTTATATACGACCTCTCGTAAATTATTCTCGCTAGGATGATATTGAAATAATAATTCGTTACTTCTGACCGTCCACATTTCTTAGATTTTTTTTTATCCGAGCACGTCAAAGTGACTGCTTACCTGATGGTAAGCGTAGTGCAGTCCAAAAAACTAGCGACAACCGACTAACAATGAGTTTAACGGTGGTCATCAGAATCATGCCGGCCTGTATAAATGCTTCTTTCCCCTTCGGAGATGATTCTGGCTACTCGTCATTACGTGATTGTGCAATTATACCACATATTTACTGAAACATAGACTAAATACCTTTATCAAAGTTATTGGTAAATCAATCAGCACTACATTACTGTACCTACCGATGAATATAAATAATAAATGTACTAATACTGATATAAATGTACTTATAAGTGTATCGTAATGGAGAGTTCCAATCGAATTAAAAACGGCTACGATGGTAGGGCTTTTAGTTGACTTCGTTCCCCCTTTATGTATTTTATTTATTTACACAATGCACGGGCGTAAGTGAACTTAATTCTAAAACTTAACTTCTATTATAAATGTCCAATAGGACCTTTGCCATTGTCATAGAAAATTTGCTAATGAGTAATGAACAAAACAAAAGTAAAACTGCGTAACATTCAAGTTTCAACTGTAGGATCACTCCCATGTTGCCAAATTAGACCAGCTTGACAAACTAGCTCGCTCGAGGCGATTGGCCTCCATTACTTGATAAAATGTTATTCAGTGTCTAGAGGATCAATATATAGATCAGTTGGTTATATAATAAACAGTTGTTGTCGTAATCACGGCATTATAACCTTTTTTTGTTTTTTTTTTTATCCTGGCTCGGCAAAGTGACTACGCTACACCTGATGATAAGTGTAGCGCAATCCAAGAATAGTGTCGACCAACCATAAACAATGTGTCCATCGTAGGTCGGCCAGATCATGCCGGCCTGCCAAAGGGCCAAGGCGGAGGGGAAGGAAAAAGGGATGGGAATAGGGTTAGAATCAGGGGGCAAGTCTCCTGGGGAGAACCGGATATATACTGGCTGACCCTGGAACGCGACCCACAGAAGGTGGGTCACTATGGCAGGTTTTAGCACCAGTGTACGGTGGTCGCTATCCGGTCGGATACAAGTATCCTCCCACCAGCAAAGTTTGATTGGCATAGGTTGATAATGCAGACTGGCTAGCCCGATAGCTATTTTATGACCAAAAGGACAATACTTGTGACATCAAATAATACTTGTGACTTAAAAATACATAAGTATACTTAATACAGTTTAAACCATTAATCTAAACTGGCTAAGAGAGGAATATGATTTGCAAACTTTGTCAGGAAAAGGATGAATGAAAAAATCAGGACTATGGATTATTTAAACGCAACAACAAGCCAACTCCATACTTCACGTCTGCAGGTAAAACTGTCTACAACGTGTCTCGATCACTTACAATAATGATGTCCTGGATGCAGAAGTCGTGAAGATGACAATTACTCAAATATGATACGTAGGTAATATAGGAATTGATATGATGTATGTGTCACTCGCCAACCGCACGATTAGAGTGGAAATTTTATTAGTCATACATATCCGAACATTTATTACAATGTAATGTTATGTAGGAGCAGAGAAAATATGAGTTTTCTGAAATGTATGTGTAATGATAATGGATATGGTTAGTTTATTAGACTAATAAGAAATTTATGGTTACTGTCCTGCTTTGTTCCATGGGATCAGAAAACCTGTTACGGCTCTCCTTCTCCTTTTAAGTCAAGGTAACAGGAGTTAAGGTGTTTCGAAAAGATTTAAGTTGCATTTTGGACATTTGTAGATCGATTAACTAATAATGAATACGGCATATACCTGAATTATAATCGAAAAATTCTCGGCGAATCCATTTTTCTTCAATAGCAAACTTTCAAAAAAAATAGTGTCTGTTTTTGTCTTCGAAATAAAAACATATACTTAACGTCCTATAGTTATTTGTACGTTACAAAACCCTACCCTTTATGATTATTTTGTCTGTCTGTCTGTGTACGACATACCCGCGGGCGAAGGCGCCAGCAAAAGCTAGTCTACAACAAAAAGAAACCGAAAATAAAGTAGATAATCAAGTCTTGTTTGAAAATGTATAAACATTTTTCTTCGAAATAATTCTATGTTTCATAATAAAACGCACAAGTCACTTCAATAAAACACAAGCAAATAGCCTCAGTCTAGACACAATATCATTTAGAAAAACTCCGCGGAAATACATAGCCGCCAATACTCATGATTAGATGGGTCATGGAACGTACTGTGAATGTAACCCTATAGCACAGCTTGGAAAACTATATACGTATCTATACGTATTGATAAGTTCAGTTCGCACCCACGGTACTGTCTGCTACATGTTGCAAACTCGTGTATCCGCCTTATCTCTTTTATTATGTAATGATCTACATTGTTAGCAGAAAAAACAGGAACTTTTTTATATCCATCAAATGTGTGTCTGGCAGTTTTATGGATAAACGGCTTATGGGACAAACTTGAATCATTTGAGCCGTAGTTCGCAATCGTTGAGGCACGAGGAAAGTTTTTATTTATACTTATGGGACATTGTTTTTAGAAGTATTATAGCGTTTACAATTATATTTACAAAAAAAAACTGATGATATAAGAGTAAGTTATGGTCATGATATAATTACAGAGGAAATTAATGTCTGTCACCCCCTCAGTTAAATTGTCACTTTCACTCACTAAAGTTAATAATAATTGGACTTTGAAGAAATTACTAATATGAACGGCATTGTAAACCTTTTAATATACCTAAATGTCATTAACTTACATAAGCTGTCAGTTGGGAAACATAATATGTTACACGTAGAAGTTCGTCTAGATGTAATGTTCGTCAAGTCTTACGTAAATCTGTAAGTAAAACTAACAAATGTAATTGAGACCTTAGTATTGGTGTTAGTAGTTGGATGTTTTGACGTGGATACTTCCGAACTTCCTCAACAAGGTGGTAGTTCCCTCGTATGCGAGAGGCCGTCTATGTTGGTACCACCGCTTTACTATTTCTACCGCCAAACCTGCCGCCAGCAGTCAGTAAGCACTGTTGTATTTCGATTCAGAGCACATTGAAACCAGTGAAATTACTGGCCATTATCAGAATTAACGTCTCATGTCTCGGCGTGAGCGCATTTCAGTGCGTTGAAATATAAACTTTTGTGTGGTGTTGCTTACGTTTATGGGCAGGCACTGTGCTACCATCAGACGAGCGAACTGCTCGTTTCGTCAATTAAGCTAAAATTATAAAAAAGACGATTACAACGCCGTAGAAATAGCGATGACTAATCAAGTCCCGTTCTAATTTTCAAAAAGAAGTTAGTGAAATAAATAGGTACCTGAACCGTCTGTGTATTGCGGCCAGACTATTGCAATGTTTAGGATGTGTAAATACCGGCCACCCAATGTAGTCTCTACGTAAGGCAGTCGCGCCGCCTGCCGCCTATCCGCCCACGTTATTTTAAGATGCCACGAGTTCTATATATAGGGCTACCAGACATCAGAATTTGTCCTGACATGTTAGGATTTTGGGCACTTGTCAGGATTCCGGCAAGACTTTGAAGCCAGCAATTTTGAATATGGAACACTTATGTACAATGAAAAAATATTCATTTTATTTAATGGGGTTTTCTCTTTTTAGTGAAAAATCGACATTAATTTTATTTAATAGTAATCAATCCAATGATTTCAATATGTGATAGAAATGCGGATTTTTATAGGCATATACTTTTCTTAGGAATAAGTTTTATCATCAGGACTTCTAAACTTTTCACCTGGTAACCCTAGTATACATTATACCTATAAGCGCAACGTGAAATCTAGAATTCTTAGTAATGAATAGAACCTTACGAGATGTGAGTAATGACTCGCCGCTGAATCAGCATGGTGGAGACAAGTGATGAATTACTTATAGATTAGAATTGGTTCCTTTCAAGTCTCAGTTTATACGCTGATCATCTATGTGTAGCTTATTTGTAAAGCTTCAATAGATACAATATACTAATGTACCATGTTGAATTCTATGATAGATTATTTACGCTAATTAGCTATATTGATTAGAGGAGACGATTAATACAATATTAATCTTAGTTCTCTTATGTTATATTTTTTGTAAGGTTTGCAAAGCTATAGTAAAGAATAATTTATTACATATCTTATCAAAATAAAGGGATGTTGTAATGCGTATGCGGTACAACTGCTGTGTTGAGGTCTCACGTATGGATGTCGGGTCGGGTAAAAATGATATTGGGTAAGAGTCAGCCTGGAGTCTGGAATTATACCCGATATACCGATAAGTTCGCAACTTATCACATCATAGGACGGAAATAAGCTCGGCGATATGTGGGTGTACCCGTTACATCTCTGCCTACATCTCCGGTGATTACTGGCGTGCGTACGTATGTATGTTTACCGTTTTCTCTCTCTCTTTATTTCAGACTTTTTAAAAGGCATGATGATCTAGTAACAGGCCGTTGATAAAAATATAACGTGCCAACATAAATAACTCTTTTTGTCAGTGGCTGTAGTTTAAGTCTTTGCGAATTCGATATCTGCCACGTTATCCGTATTTACAAAAACATACAGATCCGTACAAAGCTAGAGGCTAGAGAGGAGGAAGCCTAAAGGCGGATTACATTGGAAACGTATTAGTTTCATACATATTTCTCGTATGCGACTGAAGTGCCAGTTATCGAAAAGATTTGTACTGCGGATAGTGTTTTAATGAAAGTTAGCAGTTAAAGCAAATAGTCATTCTAACTATATGTTTGATTGAAAAACTTTACTGCATAGAAATGAATTGTAATATTCTCTTATCTTGTACTGTAATTGATTTCCCCGAAATATACGACAATATACATCAAGTTTGCCTTTAAGGCCGACTTGCATGATGATACTTATACCATAAGTGTTAAGGAAACGTCAAATCGTATAAAAAATTGACATTAATGTTTAGTGGCTAAATACAATTATGTATTGTTGTACAAGCCGGCTAAATATTTGTTCCATCCAATGAAACTTTTGTGTTGACAGGCTCGCGGGAAGAAGCTATCAAACAAATTTCTTATTAGCTTTTCTTTTAAAATGTTTTACTAAGATTACTCCACTACACAAACAAAGAAAAGAATGAAAGTTCTGTATTATACTCGTAGATGCAACTAGTCTAAGCGCTGGAGGGCGCTATCAAATTACATTTTATTTTTCAAGGCACACCGAGAGGAGGACAAAGGGCGCGGGGCGCGGGGTGCTTATCGGTTCAATCGAAACCGCTGATGGATTCTCACTGTCACAGGAGAGATAGGACTATTTTAATTCGTATTTGCACACAGTTTTTGCAGCATTTTCCTTTTTCACTAGACTCTATATTTTTGCAAGCTAGCCAATAATTTTAACATTTCGCAAAAACTCATATACCTATTGCGGTAAGTTGGCGAATATTCGATTAAAGTCTAATTGAGATTGTTTAACCCAATGTATCACTCACACATCGCCATCTATTCTGAGCTGGTGGAAAACAGGTTATCGCGACTTCGACAAATGTTTGTGCCATTTGCAAATATTTGATTATTTGTTCCAAGTCTGGATGTTGTGTGGGCAGTCCCTGAGATCTCATATTCACGATACAAAGACCAAGTATACTGCTTATTTTATTTGCTATAGACCAGTCTTTTATTTGGATGTCAAAGTGAAAGTAGCAAAATTATCCATAAATATATCATTGAAAATTCTAGACTAAATCCTAATCAATATTTCGATGAAAAATGCTGCTTTCAAGCATGAATGTAATCTAGCAACATGAATTGTGATGTATAAGGCTTGTTTACAATTATTGAGATTAGTCAGACTAGATAAGCAATAATCCTTAACCGTTTCTCAACCTTACTAATTATAACTTGTAATTAATTGGGATTAAGCAATGATCTGGCTACCATAGGTAATGGGTAATATTATTATGAATAGGCGTTAGTTAGCGTTAATAGTGGGTGCACACAGTTCTCTTTTTCTTGAATTCGAGCCGTCTGACAGACATTCAATCGAGTGGTTCAACTAAAACCATACAGCATTTTGTTGATCGAAGATAGTTGAATAATTAAAAATGAATTGTGTGAACCCGCCATAATATACTTAAATCTTTTTAACAAAAATAAAAACAAATCAGAAAAAAGCTAAATAATAAAAATAAGTAATTTAAAGTCGGTGCTATGTCCATTAAATTATCTGGTAGAAAGCATCAACTCAAAAGGTCTCTTGTAAGGCCTCAGGATTTTTAGAGAGTTCCAATTCTTTACTAGTGTTTAATCCTATGTGTGTATTATATGTAATTTTCATCGATAAACAATAAAATGTTTACACAGATAGTGGTAGTTTTTGTTATGCCAATGTATCGTCCGGCGAACAACAGAAAGGGTAATATCAAACACAACACGTTATGTTGTTTTCTTAGTTTGTTTCCCTTGTCGCTCGTAAGTAATTCCCTTATCCACGGAGGAAAGTTACAGCAGAGGGTCTACTTTACAGAGCCGCTAGTTTTTTCTTTATTTTTGGGAACATATAATTCTCACTTTACCGTATAGGAAACACGGTTTCCTTGAAGGGCCTTTTATTGAATTCCACAGTTGGTAGGTAAAGGAAGTTTGTAGTGCGTACCCTAACAGAATTCTCCAAATTCCGCGTTACCTAATAATGTGATTACAGCGACAGGGTTGTCGCGTTCATTTTTGGGTTGCGTGGTTTAACGAAAAGGATTCTTGTCGACCACTGATGTTGTCTGCCAATGTCGCAATAAAAATCACATCTTCATTTAATCTTGGCCCTTCAGAATGTTGGAGAAATTTAATAATGCCCATGAATAAAGAACTTGATGACCACACGGATTATTAGTTACATACTAAAAGGAGCTGGATTATGGATCGTAATAATTCAGGATTAAATTTTCCTATATAACTGGCGTATTCGTTGTCTTTCAATCCCTTTCTTTAATCGGTCAAATAAATAACTTTTAAAATTAAATCAAATAAAAGTAGGACCAGTACTTAATAAAGAAATTTTAATATCCTTCATGGTGTTCGTTTTACGCCTTTAAAATCTTATTCCTTATCCAAAACAATATTAAAATATGCACGTATATCGACTGTGAAGTGGCAATGTATAGATATGGTTTTTACTTTTGAATGCCATCTTATTTTAAAACTATAGAGAATCATTTTAATATATTATGTAATTTTACTAATGTATGTTATATGCAATTAGATTTAATTCCGATAAAATCTAGTTATATCAGCTTATAATGTTGTCAAATTTGTGATAATACCGGTTGCTGGTTCACATGCAATATTCAAACAAAAATTTATTTACTTAATGTTTTACTTTCATTTACATCAAACGCATATACCTTTTAATGTTATAAAATAACGTAAAAGACACCATAAGCGGTTGTAAATGACATTTTCTTTGTGTTATATCCGTATCAAACGTTGGCATAGAAGTCCTTGCGAGTGGCATTGCAACGTGGGCGCATTGTTCTCCTGCACGACTGACTTACCTATTGCGTCGGATGGTGCATGCTATAGGTGGGCAGCGATGCTCCTACGCGAATACGAAGTGGAGAAATTGAAAAGGCCAATATTGCATTCTGCAACCTTTACTGGGTAATTGATTCCCCAATAAAGACCAAAGTACACATAGTGAAAAACCAGCCAAAGCGGCTCGTCTTGCGCGTTCCGGGGTCAGACAGTGTATATCCAGTAATTCCATGCCGGCATAATTCTGCCGAACGTCGTGGAACGCAATGTCTCTTTACGATCGACATTATATTTGGACTGTACTATACTTACCACCAAGTGCAGTGAGTGGTACGGACTATCGCGAAGGAAGTCGCGGTGTCGGAACCACCTCCAGGGTACACGACTTTAGACCTTAAAATTTTCGAAGTTACCTACATGTATTTTCCTTGTTAATTATCGCTAGTTTTAACGGTGAAGGAAAACATTGTAAGGAAACCTACATAGCTTCGAAATTCTTACAAATATTGCGAATGTATTTTAAATCTACCAATCAGGCCATAAATCCGTTTAGGCCAGCGTTGGGGAGGGACTAAGGCCTAGCACTCATTATAAGAGGTGGCCAATTCTGCATTCTGTTCCTTAATAAAGTCGACAACACAACCATATTTTTAATGTTGTTGTGGATGTTTATGGGCGATGGAGGTCCCTTGCCGCCAGGTGACCTCTTGCTTGTTTTAACGGTGACATTTATAAAAATATAAACTAATTAAGTGCAAATGAAACGTGAAACTGAATATAAAATGTGGTTATGAAGGTCGGCACCCTTTAGGTATTTATTTTAACGCTACATTCTTTTAATTGCACCTCAACTTCATCACGTATCTCGGAGATGATATGTTTATGTTATTATACATATTTCTTCCCGAGCGAGGCTAACCATCCACAAAAGAAAAACAATAATAATAATATAGTCTTTTGGAATCTTAATCTGGAAACTTTGCCATTCCTGCACAAAATGACTGCACTTTAACACAACGTCTATTCTATTTAGACGTAAATATTTCAAGTTGAATATTATAAGTTTATGCGTGAATACCCTATAATGTTTAAGCCCCTTCAAAAAAGGTGGTCCAAATAATTTTAACCACTACATAATGATAAGTTATGACAGCCAATTTAAGAATAAATTTGATATACACTTCCTCGTATATATAAAGAGCGTTATAATTTCTACTTTTTACGTGCATAATATTTTCTTACAGATAATATTTGCTTAATCATAATACCCTGAATTATACACATGCCACGGGCACTGAATTAAAGGAGTTAAGCCTGATCTAATGCGAGTTGGCAGACTTCACATACTTCCGATATTTTATATGGATAATTTCTCAGTTAAGCAGGTTTCCTCACGACACGTCGTCTCCTTTACCGTTATAGCAAGCAATAATTATAGATTAATCCAAACGTAACACGCAAAAATTCCAGACTCCGGGCTGATACTGAGTATTTCGTTATAAAAAAAACCAATTCACTTTTACCCGATCCGGGGATCGAACCTGGTACCTCAGCACAGCAGTTGTACCGCATACGCTTTACAACTACGCCACCGAGGCAGTCTCGGCAACATTCAGTTACAAATTGAATAATTCGCCCATATTAACATTAACAAACATCATACATAATACACGTACGGAAATAAACTGGCAAAACGAAATCCATTTCACAGCTAAGTACGGATAAAAATAAAGAACATTTAAATGTAAGGCAATTCAGAAGGGCCGACGTCAACACGGAGGTTCGGGATCTAAAAGCGATTTGTCATCCATCACCACGGAACGGGGACGCCAAGTGCACTCCCGTGTCGTCTGTGACTCATTAGACAATCGATCCTCGAAAACGAATGCTATTTCTAATATCTAACAAGGTTATTACACCTAAAATAACGTCTTATAGCGCGAGTACGATGTTGACAATTAATCTTCGAACAATTACCTAGGGCAACCGATAATAATACAGTAAAAAAATGGATGTAGGGCTTGCGCTTAATACTCTCATGTGCTTGTATGTTTGCAGAAGTAGTGAGTTTATTGATATGGGAAACATAATTAAAAATTAAATAATCTGTGTTCTTTTGACAGCGTCGTTGTTCGTGGTGTATTCTAATGGTAGATGGTCGGTCTCCTATAAGCAATAGTTCATCGTGGGTGTCAGGAACTACGAGAAACTGACAGCCTCACAACATCCAGACGCAAAACAAATATTTGTGGACCATACAAACATTTATCTCTGTACAGTGTAAAGGGTATCGAACCGCGGCCTCGCGCTTTATTCGCTACTCACCCACTGCGCACCGTAGGCTCTCATAATTAAAGGGGTCAACAACGGGTACCTATAAATAAAAATACACTATTTTAGCTTTTTAAAACGAGCACTTATAGTCAAAACGGGGACTTTCTGTTCACAAAAAGTATTTTGAGAACTATGATCGAATATTAGTCATTGGCGAAATGTATGTTTCAAAAACCTTTACGTAACTATATTTTTTTTCTAAAAATAAAATAACAGTTCAATATTCCCTTGTCTACGAAGTTCGTGTTATTATTTATTCATGGACGTATGTTTCGTTCAGTAATAACAATCTAAATCAAATTTCCATAATTTACTCAAAGAAACTACTTCTCAAAGAAAAGAAATCCACTATCGCCAAATTGTATTATAGTAAAAGAACGTTAAAAAGATTACACATCTCGATAAACTATTTTTATTTTGGACACGTTGCGTACGAAATATTGCTAGTATATTGGCCAAACCTTGCAAAACAATGCAACAGCAAAATCAATTAGGCAAAGGATTGCAATTGACCAAAGGAACTTACATAAAACCTTATAGAACCGGCTTCAATTATTAAATTGAAATAACCTAACTGCAAGGTAACAATGACTAAAGAGACGATTTTAATATTAAAACGACCAACGGTTTAACAAATTAAAATAACCTATCGGTTGTATTACGTCAATTCTAGTGCAAATGCAGTTTCCATAAAACCGTATGTAGAACGTTGATTTTGCCTGGATTTTGTTGATTGAACAAATATTCCCATAATTATTTTATTTATAAGCTCAGGGTCTGCGCGGCGCGGCGGGCGAATAGCCGGCTGTGAAGCGACAGGCCGCGGGTTTCATTATTGCACCGAGACAAATGTTTATGTGGTCCACAAATATTTGTTTCGAGTCTGGATATGTTTTCTCCCCATAGGGGCTGACGTCAAGCAGGCGGCCGATCGAAGACCTACAACCCAATATTTTTAATGTGTGGTTAAAGGCATGTTGCGCCAACCCGGCTGCGAGTAAGATAAGAGTAGGTGGAAGAAGGATATGTTCAGGCTTGTATCCCCAGAAGGGTAGGCAAATTAGTGAACCCACGACTCGTCTAACTTATTTCCGTCTCATGATGTTGTACTGGGCACAAATGAGAGCGAGAGATCGTAATTGTCCGACTTCGGATAACCCAGGACATCACAGTTTCTCACCCATACTAGGCCGCCACTAGATCAATTCACACCCTTTGACCGTGCCTCCCTTTGACCGTGCAAAGGAGAGAAGACCGCGAAACGTCCTCACTGACCCGGACGATGAGACCACTCTGGCCATCCGAAGGTGAGAGGAATTCAACAAATCACACTCCACACAACCGACTTATCGTCCTCGCCGCCGAGGACCGCGCCGCGTTCCCCGCAACCCCCCTGACCCTAGTACCGGGCACCGGCCCGCGAGCCGATGATGACTAGTAGTTTTAATACTCCCCCAAACCAATAATCGCAGATGTCTCTGCCCTCCCCCAGTGGCCGTCCTGAGCCGAGGTTCGTACCCGAAAGGGGGTGCCCTCAGCGTGGTCACTTAATGTCAAGGGTTGAGAGCGCCTAAAGCGCTCACCCGAAAGTCCGGTGAAGCTGTATACAGCCGACTCTCGTTAGGCTTACAGAAAGCGTCAACACAAAAAAAAAACACCAATTCACAACAAACAATTTTGACAAACATTCTTTGTAACTGATATACGTATACAACATATGAAACACATGAGCGGTGTGTTTCAAGTGGCACCTAGAGACCCAGCGCCCTACAACTTTTTCCCACATGTAAAATGATCTGGCATTTTAATGCGTTAGTTCAATGACATGCTGTTAGTTTTTTTTTTAATTTAGCGAAATTGACGTGTGTTATTTATCGCTCCTTACTATCGGGTTCGGTTGAAATTTAATGGTGTCCCTCGAGGATTGATTGACTTGATTGTGCAAAATTTACTTGGAAGTTTGTTTTCCGCTTTTTTTATGCTTTCAGTATAGCTATTTTTGTGTATGAAGAATGGTAAAAGTGTGGCAGTTTATCTCACACAACTTATAAACGACTGGTCTAATACGGGTCGGTAGACGTCACATGTCTTCTTAATTCTTATGGAGAATTCTCGGGTGTGCAAGATTACTCACAATTTTTCTTCACTGATAAAGCGATAATTACTCGTAAAATCAAACGTATTCATAAAAAAGAGGTGTCTGCTCTGGGGCCAGTTTCGAACCCGCGACTTCCGTCTCAACGGTTTGAACCACTCCCCGCTAGGCCGTGGTCGATTTTATACAACTCACTCGCTTTTTCTCGTGGTCCTCTCGGTGTAAACGGACATGCCTGAAAAAAAATTGTTTTATCTAGTTCATACAAAGTTTTACCTGTGTTCAAAATTTCATCCAACACCCTTTTGCCTTTTCGATGCAATAATGTACTTTGTATTTAGAGTAGTTAATAAGGTACAATGGGGTTGACATTAATAAAAACCCCTAAATAAATTGAAAAAAAAACCCTTTTGCCGTTAAGGCGTGTTTGATCAGCAACATATAACCAAACAGAAAACATTGTTTGAGAAATGCTACATACTAATTTGACCTGTAACATATATTTTTGAAATTGTATATGCACCAGAGAACTCGATATTTAATATTACAGATACGTGAAGTTGTGTGGAAATAACATACAACAATTCTCGTACGCGGTAGTTCCCTTAGATATCTCCTGGAATTCCATTTGTATAAGCGTTTTTCCTCGATTTTACCAAACCGGGGAAAAAAATTAGGTATTCAGTACTATTGTTAAAGTATTGTGTAGGCTCACGCTTTGACGTTGTATGAGGGTTTTAAACATATGTAACGACGTACCGAATCGATTTAAATATTGCAATGGTTTACTTATGCAATGGTTTGGTTTAGGCTCAAAAGAGCCTTAGAAGTTTTACATACGAGCGTGCGTTATTCTTTCATTTAAGCTCATTAGGATTTTAATATAGTTCAGTTAGCTCTTCCTTCTTCTGCGCTTTTAATAAAGTCGGCAAAGATATTTATGTAGCTAATGTTGGACAACGAATTATTTACCTTATAAACAATTCCATGGTTGCGTTAACTTTTGACAA
The DNA here is from genome assembly GCA_949126905.1 of Amorpha juglandis. NCBI lineage: Eukaryota > Metazoa > Arthropoda > Insecta > Lepidoptera > Sphingidae > Amorpha > Amorpha juglandis. The sequence goes on along the minus strand of OX421379.1, from coordinate 7,912,846 downwards.
TACATCAACAACGTTTATTTGGAGGGATAAAAATTATATATCTCAAAACTCAGACCTTTATTTTGTAACGACATTTTAAAACTGATTGTTAAAATTATTGAAAGATGTTGTTCCACAATGTTCGCGTAACTAATATTTTTAACTAAATTTAAGATTTATATCAATAGAACAACACAACTCATATTAAATATTTAAATAAAACTATTACACCACCAAGATCGATTCGCATAAATCCTTGATGTCATAAATCATCAAATTCGTTTGAATGTTTCGTATCTGTACATCCGATACAGAAGTTTCAAACGCCGCCGGCCTGTACCTACGGCCAATACTTTTTTTTATTTTTAAAACACACAACTCAAACTTTATGCAACAAATCGTTGTTGCTTTGTTTTCAAGATCTATGCGATTGAACTGCATTCTTTGTGACGGACTGTCTAGACTACAATACTTTTGCAAATTCGAAAGCAATACGTGTGCACTTATGTATAGCGACGAGTAATCTAATATATAAAATTCTCGTGTCGCGGTGTTTGTGGTTAAACTCCTCCGAAACGGCTTGACCGATTCTCATGAAATTTTGTGTGCATATTGGGTATGTCTGAGAATCGGACAACATCTATTTTTCATCCCCCTAAATGTAAGGGTAGTCCACCCATAAATTATTTTTTTTTAATTTTTAGATAAATTTTATTTTTTAATTTTTTTATGATACAGCATTAAAAAATACATATAATCCTAAATTTTCAACCCTCTACGATCAACCCCTAATTTTTAATAGCCTTTTATCCCGGAAAAAGCAGATCACGCGGGCGGAGCCGCGAGGGACAGCTAGTCTAATATATAAAATTCTCGTGTCGCGGTGTTTGTAGTTAAACTCCTCCGAAACGGCTTGACCGATTCTCATGAAATTTTGTGTGCATATTGGGTATGTCTGAGAATCGGACAACATCTATTTTTCATCCCCCTAAATGTTAAGGGTAGTCCACCCCTAAATTATTTTTTTTAAATTTAAGGATTGATTTTATTTTTTTATGATACAGCATTAAAAAATGCATACAACCCTAAATTTTTACCCTTTTATCACCAACCCCTATTTTTTAATAGCCATTTTAGTATTTTTTAATCATATGATGATCTTTAGCAAAGTTGTTGTGCATGAGCTCACGAAGGTTTCTGAGAGGATACGATCAATTTTCGACAGACGGCGCCACTGTTAGGCTACTTTTATCCCGGAAAAAACAGATCACGCGGGCGGAGCCGCGAGGACAACTAGTATACATATATAATACCGATTAATAGTGTTAAACATGAAGAACTCTTTTATAAAACAAAGAATCTTGCGCTCAATTGAATCATCCTATTTCGTCATGGTACGGAAACGCCGCGCCGTCCGCGATACTTAGTTGCCTTTCTCTCACCTCTTTTATCCATTTACCCCTTCTCTTTCGCGGGATAGATCCCATTTACGGACACTTGCCATCTTAACCTTGGGGAGGAGAGATGGTTTACTGAAGTCACCAACCTACCGACCTTGTTTTTACCCGAATCACCGCTGTATCGATTCGATCTGTTTACCCCTGCATAAATTTAGTCTTGCGTTGTGTTACGTTGTAATTTATTTATTTAATTCAATATTTTTTCCACAGTCTATAAGGATGACTCGGTATAATTTTCTGTTTTAGGATAGTCATGTCATAGGCGTTAATGCCGTGGCAAATCCATTTTAATGTACCGAAGTGTATAGTCCTGTTTGTTGTCCGGTGGTAATTAATGAAATCTCATTTCGCATGTGTTTAATTAACTTGAAAAATTATTATTTTTTTTAATTATAATCTGTTCGGAATATTTGGCCAATGAGACATTGGGTGTATCATGCTGGTAGCACATTATTAATACTCAGTATATTAAAAATCTTTAAAGTAACGGTTAAGGTAGTTAGATAAATCAATTTCATGCATATTTGCGAAAATTTAACTATGCAGTAAACTTGGCAATAAACTTTTCATGAATACTTACACGTTGCAGTTTTGAATACTGAACATTCAATATAACAACTTAGAAAACTAGCGTGCATTGTTATGAAGGTATCATGAGAGAATCCGAGTGGAGTCCTTTTTCATTCAACCTTTTTAAGTTCTCCAAGTTCTTAGTTCTGTTGAATCTGCACATAGTGTCACGCGGTGCATTGTTCGCGCACAATGGGCTCGGGCACTGCGCTGCATAGCACATGTAGAATTATTGTGCACTCGCCCGCCGCCGGCCCGCAACTAGGCTAAGGCCGGGACTCCACCAAAGCAGAGATGTGTGCGGTGTGCTGTGTGCTGTGCGAGAAGATATGTTTTTCAGCTCGGGGGACTCCACCAAAGCGGAGATGTGTGCGATGTGCTCACATCTCTCGTCTCCACCGCGCGTCGTCCGCGCACAGCTCACATCTCCGCTTCCATCGCGCCATACAAATATTACACATCTCCGCACAGCGATCTCCACTGAGGCTGAGCGGAGAGGAGATGTGTCAATAACACAATTCTATTGGTTGTTTAAAAAACATCTCCTCTCCGCTCGTGTCGTCTCCGCTTTGGTGGAGTCCCGGCCTTACTCATCGCGCCCAACAGGCGCGTAATCAAAGAGAACCTCCTGACGGCGCGACCCCCGTTTTCCCTCCACTCAAATCGCCGTCGTATACTTGTGTATTATTTAATTTCGTGCGGGCTGTTGCACTGTCTACGAAGTTGTAATTTGACAGAAGCGTTATTTTTTATTCGCGTGAATAATGGATAAGTCAGTGTTATATTTGTTTCTGATATAATTATTAGTAATTACCTATTATTATTAAAAAACACTTTAAAATGCTCGATTTAGGTTTAGCTTTAGTATTTCCAGTGACGATATATTTATATAGTTATTTTTATAGCATAAGCCGGCATACGATCAAGTGGGTTAGCTGATCTCCACCGCCCAATATACCAAAAGAATCATGGGCGCGTAGCCAACTTTTAAGGAAAAGGATTGAGAAAAGGAGAGGCATTTGGGCCTCCGGATATCTCACTCACGGTACGAAACGTAACATCAAGCCGCTACTTTACGCCGGTCTTCTGTCAGACAGTGGTAACGACCCAGTCGATCTGGCCTATTCATGTTGTAGACAAAACTGTCTACAGCGTGCCGCTACCACTCAAGTACTTATACATACATAGATAGACTCACGCCTGTTTCCCATAGGGGTAGGCAGAGACAACGGACCTCCATCTACTACGATCCTTACACACCTCTTTGGCCTCCTTCACTCTCATTAAATTCTTCATGCCTACACGTCGGTTTAGGGTACTACCTATAGAAGGGAAATTAACAAAAATTCACATAGAAAAGTTCACATCACCATATGTGATATACATAATATAACAGACATTACCTTACACATCACCTTGCCAAGAATCATTGTGTCTCCTGTTCTTTCGAACAAAGGTATCTCCTTAAATATGAATGCAACAATGGCATTAAGTCCGCCTTTATACATTGTATATAAAGTGTAAATAAATAAGGACAGCCTCCGTGGCACTGCGGGCGAGTAGCCGGCTGTGAAGCGAGAGGCCGCGGATTCGATCCCCGCACCGACACAAACGTTTGTGTGATCCACAAGTATTTGTTTCGGGGTCTGGGTGTTGTGAGACCGAAAGTCTCTCGTAGTTCCTGATACCCACGACTCAAGACTCGTATCTTACTGTGGGACCAGGACTATGTATGTGACTGTTGAGTGTTGGGTGTATAAAAAAAAATATTGTGTTACTCAAATCACGTAGACATTATTAATTAAAAGATATTTTGAAGATATCAATCTGCTAAACAAAAGCAAACTATACAACGGATGGCGTTGTTCGTAAAAAAGTGATTCCTAAATACATACCCAAAAAAACTGAATTTAAGCCCACGTGAGATTATATCAAATTGTTGTAAGTATATCTCCGAGTCTGGTGCCAAGGGTATTTGTCATGAAAATTCCACGTTGTCGACACCGCCCAGAACCTTTGTTATATACAATATGAAGCTCTGAATTTGCAGTTATGATTATTTTAAAGGAATTCCCAAATTAATTTTTAATTGTTTCGCGGAAAACGTTAAAGATGTCTTAATGTTTGCTGAAATTAAAAACAGCGATATGCTATAGTGTCGTTGTGGGTTGCAAAACGGAATTCATTAATTTTATTCAGACTGTGTTTTCTTATTTGCAATTTCGTTCTTTTTGAATTTTATGGTTGAGCACATGTTTCCTCAGTATTTTTTATGTATTCGTTTTGGTTCCATGTCATTACACCGTACACCAAAAAGATTTCGCTTTGTTTTTTACTCTTTGTTAACACAACAAAGTAATTTAAAGTTCCTTTGAAAGTAAAAGGGGAAATGAATCTGCACGCCTATTTTTTTCCTCATAAATTTAATTAATGTTGATGATTTTTAACAAAAACCAGATATGGCATTTACAGCTCTAGCTGTTTTCACACGGTGCGGGCTACGTTTTGATAAATTTTCCAGATAAATTGTGTTGCAGTGCCGAGTCGGCTTGTTTGCGAATCACGATAAGCCGGCAAGTATGCAACTTGCTAAATATGTGGACGATAAATCAGCTAATAGAATAGCTACAATGTTACAAGGAATGCATATTAAAGTTATCTACCTTTTAATACACAGTTCCGATGAAACATGTATTTAAGATGAGGGAACTTAAAATTCCGATGATTTTATTCTCGATATACACGATATATTTAATACCGATAGACATATTTATACTTGAAACAGTAGACATGATTCAAATTATTTTTAGTTTATACAATAGAAGGAAAACAAATAAAAAAACACGAACGAGATTTATTAAATTAATATGAACCTAGAGAATTATCTACGATAAAAAATGAAGACTTACTTGTAGCATAATTTAGCACTAAACCTGTTATATCTATACATGCAGTAATAACAAAAGTCTATGAAAAGATAGACGTATATGAAAGCTGATGCGGCGCGGGTGCAAAGTAGGTAAACCTGAGTGCTGATCGAGTATTGGCCCTTGAGACGAGCGCCCTGCAACAGAGAGCCTCAATATAAGCATCTACAACGCTTTGTAATCGCCATTCTTTTGCGATGTATCTATGCTTTTGTAAAAAATATATCTATAATCATTTACTATGAAGCTACAGTATTACTGGCATCATTTTCCTTGCAACAATCGAGTAGTTATGGGGTTTGGTGGCTGTGACTTTGTTTTGTAGTTTTGGCGCACATTGGTCCAACATTTTATCAAATTGTGGGAATTTCGAATGTGATTCAAAAACATGTTTTTTTGTTTTTAATTTTAGGTTATTCATAACCACTGTTTTTAAAATATGCAATTGATGATATTGGAAAAAATACAAGCTTAGAAATAGAGCTCTGTTTAGCATTCATTATAATTCTACGGCGAGCCAAAAGGTTTATTTTAATTATAAGTTATGGCACGTTGCTACATATTTGTGAATATACATAGTAGGTAGGTGGGAGTGTTCCCATGCCGACATTACAATCGACTCTTGCAATCCGCGGTTAGTTGCACGTTGCAAATTAAGTTTTCAATTCGTCTCGATTTGTTAATTATTTTTTATCATTTTGAAGGTCTTATTGGCAATTACGTTGCTTGACGGTTCGACATTAGTCTGGCAGGACGTGACGTAATGCTAATGGCACACACAGACATCCTATCTTGGTGCAATCAATTACCATTTATTGCAATACCTATCTACTCCGTGGGACGTTGTCGGGACCTGTCTATTGTATTTGATTAGGCATCCCGTCGCTATATTAGTGTAGGCGTGCCGTTATCGATGAATACGACGGATAAATAGTTGCGATTAGGTCAAAAACCGTTAGAATTGGGAACACTGTGTTCCTAATTCTTCATAGTTTAGCTACACTTTTATCATACAAGTTGTAATCATTATTTTTTTATCTTTGCTTGCAAAGTACTACAAAGTGTTTATTTGTTTGCTCGGTCGATTGTTGATCAACGAAAATATAGTTCAGAGCCAATTATCTTGGAGAGTTTTACTTACACCAAATAAAGAAGGGGCAACTTAGAATGGACTAACCGCAAACAACCGTGCAAGATTCAGACTTAGCAAAGGGAATGTAAAGCGACTTGTTGTTAGCAAAACTTTTAAATTGCATTTTAAATTTTTCTACTTAACATTTCCCCCACACAAACGGGAGTATTTTTAATCAAACTCGATTATTAACAGAGCTATATAATCGATGTCACCACAGTACGCGGTACGCGGTGGGATCTGTAAACAAAATTGGTCTATCGTTATGCATAACTCGTATGTCTGATAAATGGTTATAGTCGTCGAGATATGCGGCCGCTATTACGCAAGTGTAATGTTTACGAGAAATATCGCCTAAGGAAATCATCGGAATGCCATAGCTGTTCATGCAAAAAGCCAGTTTTTAACGGTACTAAAACATAATCTATCGACGATTGGCGTCTGGTCTAGCCATTGCAAGTCTCGCATGTGATCTAATTGTGGCATGCGGCCGCTGACGTAACGGGCTTTAGAGACGGTTGAGTGACCGCATAGCATGCTACCAAACGGCATCCTGAACGAAGCGAACCGTCCCCATTTATTACAAGCCGCAGACCATCAAGGCAGTCCTCTTAATTTTGCAACATAGCACGGGATGACTTGACCACTGCAGCGGTATAGAAATAGAATCACTATGCGGTTTTGTAGCGATATTCAGTGTAGTGTGACCTTGACAACTGCGCTTGCCATTTTTTGGAAGGAGATCGTGTTTTTTTTTTCATGTTTTGAGTTGATGCAACGTGATAATACGGCAATTTATCCTTACAAGCTCGGAAAACATATTTTTTTAAATATATCCTGCCGTACACCATTTCATTAAAACCATTCAACACACGACGTGTTTTATAGGTCACGACCTCTCGTAGTGACTTCTCATTCACAAATTGTTAACCAAGTTCACTCGTATACCTACTGGGTCAGTGAATCTTACTTATTATAATTTAGACTAGTTTGTTCTTAATTCAAATAATTTTGAGAAACAGTATTATTAGTTGTTAGTTAACTCTGTTTACCACAAATTATTAATGTTTGCATAGAGAACGGTCAGAGTATATTTTGTAAATGTACATGACAATCGTTCCATTGTATTACTAACTGAAGGAGTTTTAGTAGAATACTAATTATTATACAAATTAGTTTAAAATGTCTGAAATTACTTTCATATTTAGATTTATATATTTTTTATTTGTCATACTGTAACAAATTTAAATTATGTATTGAATAGTTTTATTTTTAGATTATTGCTATAATAGTATTTGTTAGCATCATATTTTTAGGTTGTTTTAATTACTACTTTTATTTGTAAAAGAATCATCGAAATCCTTGCTTATGTAAAAAAAACAAAAAAAAATGAAACCCACTGAAAAAACAAATTACCGTTTGCGTTCAATGGCATTAGCCTGCTTTAAATTTAGCTAGATCATGCTCTTTTATAATTAATTTTAGAACCTCAACTAGGAAGGACTCTTATCAGTGCGTTATTGCTTTTTCTGTGATAAAATATATTTCCTCTGACTGGCCATTATATCTGTGACATCTTTGCATAAAATATAAAATAAAGTATTATACCCATGCGTTGATAATGTGTAGTTACAGAGTTATGCGTTAAAGACCGTGGAGCGTCACATCTTCGTGGAATCGTGAATGTATCCGCACATCATTTCAAATACTTAAGCACAGACTATATTGAAGCTGAAGTGGAATAGACATTATTTTTGCAATAGATACATTAGGATGGATGGGTTGTGAAACTAAGGACTTGTTTCACAAAGTCCAAGTAAACGTTATTTAACAGATAAAATATAAGACACCTTAATGCGCAATTTTATGCTATCAATAACCATAGCGAAGCGTATATCAAAAGAATACTTCTTAAATCAGCGTCGCTGCAATGTTTAACTGCGAGTTTTCAATTTGTATGTATTAATTGTATTCATTGTGGCGTCCTAAAATGTGTTTTTAGAAAAAGATATGCAATATAAAGATAAAGGGCAACATAGTTACATGCTTGTATAAGAATGACAAACAAGTGGTAAAACCACGCTGAAGATGAATTAGTCGATAGCATTAATAGGGCGGGTCAACTGGGTCAATACCAATGTTTCACAGAAAACCAGCGTGAAATGGTAGCACGCTGTTGTGTTGCATATTATTATGTAGGTACGGTGTGTGAGATATCAAGAGGCCTAAATCAGTGCGAACGAAATGGAATAGTCAAAACCATGTCTATATTACACGTGTATACCAGGCTTATAGGAAGAATAGCACGGCCACAAATATTTACGTTCATTGATTTTCTGTGTGACTAAATCCTAACTTCGCGTGCTTCTACGAATACACATTATACGACTGATTGTGCTCTAGAAAATTACTTTATTAAAGCATGTGGATTTTAATGAGCTTTTTATGAATAAATGTGAGAGACACGCGTTCTCATCCACACATATTTGATTTACGAGATTTATTGCTTATTGCAATTGGTAATTAATTGGATTAGAAATTAAAATGTTTGTGGAGATTATTAATGCGATAAAGAAAACTTATTTATTGCAGGGAAATAAACGGTAGTAAAGATGATGACACACACGACACAAAGATATGCGTTAGGCACTTTAGGGAAATCACTTATTGCCCTTGAATCATTGGATATTTGAAATAATCGAAATGAAAAGTTTTTAATTATAATAATGTTATAAAATACAAACTCTTTTTTCCACACAAAAACTTATTATACTCAAGGTGTGTTTGTCATAATTATTCATTTTTCTTTTTGTCTGGCGTTACCCCGTCCTAATGCCAGAGTCCGCCTTGCCACTTAAACACTTCCACTTCGCTGGATCTTGAGTATCCTCTGTGTGAAAACTATTGGCTCTCATGTATGTCAAGACAGCGCTTTTTGGGCCGTCCGCAGGATCGCACCCAGTCATATAAATATCTAATTATCCTGCAATATATACACTACATTGTGATGTTATTAAAACTATCGACACACCAAACTTACAAAAAAATATATTTATTGTGATATACCTTGCCGCGTATTAAATCGTGACATTTAAAATATATTGATAACAAATGCTGAACGCGCTTGCACGTATAAAATATCCAAAGATACAAATTCATACGATTAAAGTACAGCTTGCTGAACTTATTAATACTGAGCACACATTGATAGTTCGGAAATTAATATATACGAACAATAGTGTTCACTGCCCACACAGCGTTGACTTTAATATCTGTTACGCTTTTATCCCTTTATCTTGCACGTAGGTGAAGATATATTAATAAAACCAAATACCTAGTTTCACCATTATGACACTATGAACTTCAGCAATAAAATTATCAAAGATATTTCAAATATTTACTGCCGTACCCAGAGTAGTCAATTAAGTGGTCAGTTGGGCATTTCTTGGAATTATATTATTTCTCAAAGACGCCGTTTAATATTATTTCTATACTTGGTTATAGAACATAACGCGTGAACGTATTCTGAGTGTGGAAATAATAATAATATAAATTGTCAATTCAAGTTAATAGGCATCTCTAAGTGCGACAGGATCCTTTAGAATTAAGAAGCTGAGAGTTCATTTATTTTCACATCTTTACATAACAAAAGATAAGATAAGAGATAAGGTAGATATTACTAACACCGAATTTGTAGAAAATGTACGATTGTATTAGAAAAACTGTGTAAAGTCCAGTATCATCAGCTCACAGCTATACACCAAATAGTCCCGAAATGTGACCATCATTATATTCAGCCTGTGTCGGCCCACTGACGAAAATATGCCTTTCTCTGTAATGCAATGTAAACGCACCAAAACCCTCAGAATTATCGAGTTATATCCGTAAATTATTTCCAAACGAGACATCCTCGACGAGCGAGCAACAAAAATAGTGAAATCCTGATGGGATTACATCGCCGCGCGTAACCTTGGCGAGCCGGTCGGCTGCCACTGTTGGCTGTCTTTAACGAACTTACTCCGGTACACACTCGACTCCAATATTGCTTTTTTACTTACATTTCAAATAAATAAACTCCCGACTTTTAAATTTAAACGTTTTAAAATGAGAAACGTTGCACTGGAGTTTCTAAATAGTTGCGAATATTGCCTCGGAATATCGGAGCGTATTTTAATGACTAGTTATTTTTTAATTTTATTGATATATAGTATGCGTTCATTTTGAACTGCCTTCCTGTTTATTCTACATTACTTCACAAACACTCTTCTGTCGTTAACTCATTTTCATATTTTCTTTCTTGTCAAATTAAGCTTTTCATAACATGGCGGCCATTGATTTTGTTACGATCAGAAGATCGATTCCACTGAAATGTGTGTATGTTGTGTATCGTCGCACAGAGGCGTTATAAAAAAAATACGATTGTCCAATGCCGATCGAACTGTATTGATAAATAACAGTCTTTTAAAGATATTTATTACCAAATTAGTTTTTAAAAAAGCTTTTTTACTCAAGTTAATGGACAAAAATATCAAAACATACAATTTTAAAGTGCGCAGCGACAGTCAGAATATGTATAGGTGATTTATTTTTTTGTACATTTTATAACTCGGACGTGACGCTCATAAATTGCGCCATCGTGTGTGGCTAAGCGAAAACTTAATGCGGTTAGTGTTTCGGATAAATGCTGGCAAAGCGCTGATAGTGGTTTATCAGGGTTCCAGCGGTCTTTAATTCCAAGCACATTAAAGTTTAACTGCTAAAATTGCCTCGGGGCCAATTCAAACATTTCAAAACTCGTTAAACAGTACGTTTAGATTTTGTGTTTAAGTTTTTAATAAACTAAAACACACTATTTCACACGTTTTACTTAAATATAGGATGTGAAAAAGTTATATAATAAAAATCTGTCTATTGATGTGCCTACTTATTTAAATATAGCTGTCATCCAATGAATACTTTCTCAACGAACGATAGTTTTAATGAAATTATATTAGACGCTTGACATATTTACTACTAATAAATTTGAATGTGAACTTTATGTTTATAATGCACGATAACGCTCAGACGTATTTTTCTTGAAAGAATCGTAATATTATACACCTTCCATCGCGCCATGGATAAACTCCAAAATGCTACTCCAAAACATGGTAAAAATCCAAATCATTGGTATACTATCGATTTTGTATTATCAATTATTATTATTATTTAGTTTAATATCAATATTTTATAGACTTAGTCATATTTTATTTTTTATTTTCAATTCTCTTGAGCGAGCTGCCTGCCTGATGTTACGCGATCACCGATACTTATAAACATCGGCAATGCCAGGGGACCAGCCAAGCCACTGCTTACCATAATTCGTGTTACGCAAAAAACAAAACTGCTTCTAAGAAAATATTCGAGTTTATAAATAGGAAAACATAAAAGGGATATTAGATAGGAAAGATTCTCATTAAATGATTTTTTTTTACTAGCCCTGTATTATATACGTTCCACTGCTGGGCACGGGCCTCCTCTACTAAATGAGAGGGATTAGGCCTTAGTCCGGTAAATGAATACGGGAAAATAATAAAAAACGGTTAAGTATTAGCGTTATTATAAAATCACAATAATATAAACGATAACATCTTGAACATTTCCCTTTACTTGAAATACATTATAATTCCTATGTAATCAAACGTTTAATTAAAACTTAATTTATTATTTTCATCTTAATTACTGTTCGTAGACTTCCATATAACTATTTATCCAACTTACACAAAACATTAACCGATAAATTGTCTCAACAAGTTATCAAGTGATTATAATGTAACTACTGAAAGTGCGTGTACACAAAGGTGAATTTAATCTTTTACATTGCTTAATCTACAAGATGGCGAAGTTATGAGTTTGTGAACAATTTCTGCCGCTGCTCCGGAATGTTGTCACAGAGACGACGCGCCGCGATGTGGTTACGCTCAAATGATGGACTTGCGAGCGCTCCGCAATATTCAAAGTCTACAGTCTACATGTTGTGTACACAGCCACTATTGTCTTCCATTAAGTAAATGTACGGTTTGTAGATATTAATATTTAGACATGCCTGTCTCAATTTGGCTGGCTTTAACGATATGAAGAAAACGGAGTTTTCAAGGTTCAGAAAGACGATTGATTGAATTTTCGTTTGCCATAATTACCGGTCTACAAAGTAAAGTCAGGTCGAATCATTTGTTCATGCCTAGAATATGTTTAGTATTAAGTAGGTACTTGATTTGTTGAAAAGTGTAACGCCATTTGTCGTACTATATTAATAATAATATACCCAACAGTCACACACTTAGGCCAGGCCCCACACTAGGTTAACCTGTATTGTGGATGTGTAACCTGTATCAGGAACTACGAGGGGCTTAACGATCCACAACACCCAGACCCGAAACAAATAATTTTGCATCACACAAACATTTGTCTCGGTGCGGCAATCGAACCCACGGCATCTCGCTTTGCAGCCGGTTACTCGCACACTTTTCCACGCAGGCTGTCAAATATGAACTAGCTATTTATATTAGCAGGCGAACACAGTCATTGTGTCTGTCACAAAGTTCTTTGCAACGACTCATTAATCCAGAAGCATTGTACTGGGAGGAGAAACCGGTGAGGTCTTGGGTTTATCAAATCACACATTGACCGGGGTTTGAATTTGTGCCCTATATATCGGCTCCACAGAGGCTAATATATCGATAAGGCTGGTCATCTGTCACATCATGTGATACTTATAACCTCGGGGAACCATGGTCGGGTTACTTTCGCCTCTGCCTATCTCTTCAGGAATAAAGGCGTGAGCTGTGTTGTGTAAAGTCTTAGCAAATCGCTACCCATTATTTTTAATAGAAAACCGCAATAAATTAGGGTTATGGTACCATGAAAGCATTTATCTAGACATTAATATTTATGGGGGTGAAATCAACCATAATATCCATTCTTTGATTATTATTTTTTATTTATATAGTGAGGACAGGATTAACGTTCGAATAACCAAGGCCAAAGATAAATTGAATAGTACTAGATTTATATTATATAATTTTTACATTATAATTCTATGACAAATATGGTCACAGATACATAAAAAAATATAACTGGCATTATTTTCCTTTCTCTTATCGATTTTAGATTTTAACTGGAAAGCTATAATATCTCAAACAATAATAATTAATAGGGTAAATAAAAGTACAAAATATAAGTAACATCATGCTGACAAAACGTAACCCGATAAGGCAAACTAAAAATTTCTCAGACAAAAACATTTGTTTGACACTGTTTATTTGTTCCACCGGAAGATAACTTTGTAACTTGAAAAAAAACACATTTTGATTATACTTTGTACTCTGCATTATTTGCACACAATAAAACAATGCGAAACCCGCGCATATCGAAAGTAATCTTGTCAAATTCAGTAATATTCAACATATAATATATAAATTGCGATTATTATATCAATAAAGACGTATGTATTTTATTAAACCTGGCAGAAACATTTGCCCTAACTTTATTTGTCATTGGTACAAAGTTCTTAGATACCCACAAAGCCTTATCTGAAACGTCTAGTAGGTACCCAGAACTTTCCGAGACACGGGTTGTTTAAAAGTCAGACTACAATGTTCCCGTGACTTAATACCTTCTGATCTTTTGCGATTCCAAATCACATCAATACTTATCTGTGCCCAAGTACGGTACAAAGTTTTGCTTCCGAAATGACACTTTCACAAAGTCAACGTGCTCTGTATTATTGATGCATTTAAACCGCAAATTTACCATGTTCACGGTGTATGACGCTTTAAATTCCGTCGTGTAACATATTTGATATACGTCACAAATGATGAACAAAGATAAATAATATAAAACAAAGCCGCTACCTGTGTCTGTCCGCTTACTTCACCTAATCTATGAAACGGATTTAGATGCCGTTATACATTTAGAGAATATATTTCGGAAGATTTATATATTATTAAGATTAATAGATTATGAAGATTGAATAAATAGCGAACAAATGTCGATGTTTTGTAATCAAGTCGTCAAAAATAACGATTTTCAGGCGCTTTTATTTCAGGATCATGACAGGACAGACTTCCACTCAAGCAGAAACTAGTATAATATAATACATGAAATATGAAACAAAGTATTGCAGTTTAAATATTGTACCTGCTTTTAGATATAAATAAAATTATTGTTTTGTAGCCATTATTATTGATAAGTTTAAGATTATGTAAAAATAGTAAATGATAAAGAAAAATTTAAAAAGTATGTCGAAATTTACGGTCGGACAAATAATAATGAAATACACACTTTATTCGGGAACTCTATTGATTGATTTTGTAACAGGCATTTGCAGGCATTGCTGAATACCAAAATGGAATTTAATGCAAATTGCGACCACCGGAACTGGTACAAAATGTATTAACTAGCTGTGGACAACGGTGTCATCAACCCAAAATGCCTAGCTTTGTAAATTATCTAGGATCTGCATTCCGTGCTCCGCGTGCCACGTCTTGTTATCTGGCACAAATTTTGCAAAGATGCTAATACCGGGGGCTTTATAATTATTGTGTAAGGTTATTACAACTCTATCTATGAGTTCAATAAAGATTTGATATTATATTTCGTTACTCAAGATTGACTGATAATTGACTGATGAAATGACTGATTGAAGATATTTAATTGATTTTTGATCTCTAATAAAAGCAATGATGAGTTCATACAATGAAGTTAGTAGGTAATTAAAGTAAGTTTTAAAACTGTGATATTACATTAATTTTCCTCAGAACTACTTCATGGAATAAACGTAATAAAAAATAATACGCATGCCTAATATATTACCAAAAACGATAGTCAAATTATGACCGATTTTTTCAATATCCAAATAAATGTTATCTGTCAGATAACACAACAAGCAGCCAATTTAGGAAGGACAATTTAGACATACACTTTCCATAAACATGCTGGGTGTTAAGTGGGTGGCTTTCAAAGTCAAAGACAAGTGGTAGTGCTGGTGATTACGGACATGATACCATAAAAATACTACCTATTATACGCGCACGCTTCGCTCCCGCATGGCTAATGGTCACTAATTAAGGGCGTTCCGTGAGCAAACGACCTTGACTGACTCGCGCCATACTAAATCATGTACTTGGCGGGTGAGTTTTCGTGCGGAATATGCACGTATTTAGCGAATAATTGATTTAAAAACTCAGGTTTTGGTCTTTTCGAAAATTTAAAACGGGCAAAATATTCGTTATTAAATAGCCTATCTAGTGATGTTAATCTCATTTGAAAACATTCTGTACTTTAAAAGGAGACGCACGGAATCTTTGCATTTTTCTCATTTTTATGGTTCATTTATAACGTCAATTTAAAAATATATATCAGCATTAACATGAATTTGAATCGAACAAAGTAAAGCTGACAGATTGTAGAAATATATTGTATTTTTTTTTAATCAATATTTATTTTAAGTAATGACTAGATAGCCTCTAAAAACATCGATCGCGCGGCGTTTTGCTGGTGGCATGGCCTTAACCCCGAGCGTCAGCTCAGTTTACTAGCTTTACATTTTTCTATTAAAATTATAAATGATATAGAATTCTTATAGTTCATATCCTTAATACAATTACAAGTTAATATAATTCTTGTTTCCGATTAACAATATTCATAAAGATGGCATTAACTACAGCTCTAGTATTCATTAAGGTTAACAATGTACCAAAACTAAGGACATTAACAAATAATAAAATAATAGGACACCACTCATAGGGTTCCGTACGCTGCCCCTATTACAAAGCTTACACCATCTGTCTGTGTATTTTATTTTTAGGACTAGAGCCCAAGAGTGTCTTTGGAGAGAATCTTTGGTGCCATATTATGTAACCGACTGAAAGATTCACAGAACATGTATAATTACGGCAGATACCTTAACTAATCTTTTCTTTCTGCCTGGCGTTATCCCGACTTGATTCCGAGTTCCGCCATCCCATTATGATTTAACAGTAGCCTTGGTATTATGTGTGGCAAACCGCTGCGCCGTTTGAGTCCCACATCCCGCAACAGGAGCCAGATTTCGCCATTGCCGAATTTATTAATAAAAAAATAAATAAAGAGGTAGTACGAAACCCTCCATGCGGAAGTCCGTCTCGCACTTGGCCGGTTTTTATTCTCATGTCTCGACAGGACACGTTTACGATAGCCAATAAAATTTGAAATAAAACAATCTGAAGCAATAGTTCAGATAATGAAATTACAAAGTTAAGCTGTTTACACGACTTTGGCCGTAACATTTTGTTATTATCGTTTTTATCTAGTATTGATTATAACCTTTACTCGTAATCAAGATAAAGCGAAAACGAAAATGTCGACGAACCTGACGTTATTGATAAACCGAAGTCATTAATGTTATCTTGTTTTATCATCTTAATGATGAAGGCGGATATTTTCTGAGAAAAGCCGCTGCGTCGAGTACTTGAATTCAAAGTAACAGTTTAAAAAATGATGAAACAAGCATTAGTTCGAAGTATACAATGAATTTCAGGAAAAATGTATACAAAAAAGTATACAATGAATTTTTGGTCAGTCACTCCAGAGAAAATAATACGTTATCTAATATTGTAATAGGCTTACATTAGATCCGCATCGTAACATATTTATAAAATAATTATTTGTTAAATAAACGTCTTCGCGCATAAGATCTTTTCTTTGTAAATAGTGCAAACAGTCATAAATCCCGGTCAAGCCTGCCCGTTGATGCGGTAGACAAATCTGTCTACACCGTGGCTTCACCATAACTTAAAAAAAACTTACATTGTAGTAGTACTGTGTTTAAGATTTTGAGTGGTAATGGACTTTTACGGGTACTTTAACCATTGAAAAGAAAAATAAATGATTCGTTTGAAGAAGTTGGCTTCGCGGCTTTTATGCAGAGGTATCGCTAACTTAGATGCAAAACTGTTTAATCCTAATTCCAGATTTAGCTATGAGGAATTCATGTAATGTTAGATTTAACTACTTACTTGTGCTAAAGAAATAGTCATACAATCTTTTAAATCGGCTGCATCTGCCTATTTTCTTTACGTACTTGAACAAGAAATAAGAGTGTTAATAAGAAAACAGCGCAAAATATACACAATCTGAAAAATTTTGATATCAATATAAATGCAAATGGGTTACAAAACAGTCGTCATTATGCCAATCCGAAAGACATACATGTTCGCTGTCCTTTTGTCATTGGGCACAGGCAAGAGGATTTACAACTTAAGACGATTACAAATACATACATACCATATGATACATTGTGTCGGCAACGAAAATAAATTTACATACAAGGCACTGGGTATGGCATTGAGTGGGATGTTTATGGGGATTTCTTATTTATACGTGCCTTGGGCAATACAAAAATCTCAATGATTACTAAGAACCTTTATTAACTTAACAACAATTAAAAATCATTAGGGATAAATTTTAACAAAGAACAATTTTGTTTGCTGCTGGGAGGAGAATACTGTCTCACCGCTTAAATGAAAAGAAACTACTTACTTTACTAGGTGGTAGGTCCCTCGTATGCGAGAAAACCATCGCTATTTTATAGTTTTGTCTGAGTCAAACAAGAGTGTGTAAACACTTTTGTGTTCCGTTCTGAAGGACATTGAAATTATCATGCATTATGTGACTCAACATCTTATGTCTCAGGGTGACGAGCACAGTACAATTCCATGCCGTTCTTTGTTATTCAAAGTCTGGATGGTGTTGCTAATGTTCATATGCCGGCGCGGCGTGCCGCTTACCATCAGGCGACCGACTTGCTGTCTCGGCATTCACGCCAATAACAAAACTTCTTGATGTTTAAAGCACTGATATTTCGAGACGAGCCACGGGTGCATGCGACTAAAGAAGCCTCATCAAATAATTATCATTATGACTTTAGTCATGAAGTTATCTTATCGTGTTAGGAAGAAGGACTACAGTATGTATAAAAGTATATCCCTGACGGTTTCTTGCACGAATTCTGCCCCGTTAGTAGTTACTCTTTATTATCAACCTATAAATGTTTGCTTAAAATGTCTATGTCGATGTTTCGAACCAATTGCTATTCTTTAACGGTCGCATTTTTGCGGCATCTAATCCTATAAAACAAACAGAAGTTTGTAGCTTCTTAATTGATCTTTTTGGTCGAAACAGTGAATCGGATGAACAAGTTACAATCCCTTTAACTCCAAATCAAAATAACAAATATTTGCTTTTCACCAAAATAAACATTATTACAGTGAAAAGAAAGTATTTGTTACAAACATTTAAGAGCAGTGATAGCTCAGTGGGGAGTGGTACGGACTGTCGAGACGAAAGTCGCAGGTTCGAAACCAGCCCCAAGAGCATACACCTCTGACTTTTCTAAGTTACGTGTATATTCATTGTTAATTATCGCTTGCTTTAACGTTGAAGGAAATACGTGAGGAAACTTGCATACCTGAGAACTCGATAAGATTTTTCGAAGGTATGTGAAGTCTGCCAACCCGCATTATGCCAGCGTGATGGACTAAGGCCTGATCCCTTTCATTCAGTAGAGGAGGCCCGTGCCCAGCAGTGGGAGATATACAGTGTTATTTTGACACCCTGTTACTAAATGAAACCACATATTCGTCATCGCCTCTGCTTACCCTGTACCAAACATGAGGCTTGAGCTTGTAGTAGTTTTGCCAAAAAACGTCATTTAAGTTTTGAGCCTTTTAAATCACGCTGTACGGTTTTTGCACTTAACTCTATTGAATAAAATGTCACAGCTGACGATGTAATTATAAAACACAAACGCTTAAGAAGGGCAACTTCATACATATGAAAATACGTCTCAGATTCACAAAGACGCTCTCGACAGATTCACTGAAAAAGTTGCGACAGTATTACTTAGTTCATTGATAATGACAAAACGTAAAAAAAATGTGTTTGGGAAATGCACATACCTATAAATAGGTAACACAAATTTGACTAAAAACAAATAATCATTATAAAAGTTACAAGATTCGATTTTACTTAGGATTTTATTACATTTCATAGGGTAATCTAATATTTATTTCAATTCCTAAATTACTATTTTGAGCCGTTTGCCTTCTGTACGCTTGGCGTTTTTATAAAGCGGGCACATTGACCTCGACGGTATAAAGCCCGCAATACATGTCGGACGAGTGTTGCCGAGTGATGACTAACACCAACGTATAGATAGTATTTTTGGGTATCAGGATAGTATCGTGGGTATCAGCAACTACGAGAGACTTTTGGTCTCACAACACCCAGCCCGGGGTCTGGGTTTGTTTCGGGAAACAAATATTTGTGGTTCACATAAAACATGTGTCTCGGTGCAGGGATCGAACCCGCGGCCTCTCGCTTCACAGCCGGCTACTCGATTGGTTTTCGATAAACTTGCCGAACGTCTAGGCACTAGCGCTTGCCTTGTATTAATTTACCTACACTCGTGTTGGCCTTATCTCGTCCAACATGTATTGCTAGCTTAATGGTAATGTATGTGTGTGTGTCTCGTTCATTCGATGACGGGTGTGTATGTTGATTTTTATATGTGTGTGCGCGTGTATACAGACTGTTTAAAATTAATCTAATGTTAACGGCGTTTAATTTGTTAGGAAATATTATTTTTTTATTTTGCCTTTAATAAGAAAGTGTCTTAGCTCAAAGTACTTGTATTAACGAACACTACACATGGTTTCATTTAAGTATAGGGTGTCAAAATGACACTGTATATCACAGGGCTAGTAAAAAAAAACATTATTATTCGAGTACACGTATATTTACTAAGATCTAAATACTAGAAGTATTGGTTAAAGTATAGCTATTATTGAAATTAAGAATACCTTGATATCATTAGATCTTAGACGGGATAGCGGTACGGACCAAGGACGGAATTCGATCCCAATATGCTGGGCACACATTTCAACCTATTCACTAATAGTCAAATATTTCAATAATACGGACATGTAATGATGATAACCTGTTACATTATATTAAGTACCTACTTGTTTCTCTCTTGCGTGATCGGAATCTTATTCATTGTACATATTTAAAATACCATTCATTCAAACCGTATTTTGTTGTTTTTTGCTTGTATAACCACGCATAACTCCGCCAAATGTGAACCGATTTGTATGATTCTTTTTAGTTCGATGGATTATAGCTTAAACCAGTTCCCATTTAAATTTCAAGAAGAAAATTAACCAAAGGGGTGAAATCTGGGCTAAAAGACTAAAATTTCGTCATTTATGGAACAGCAACACCTTTCTACCCATAATTGCCAATTAAACAGTAACAACCACGATTGAAATTTGTTTTTTTTAGAGTCTTTTGAGTCCATTGTTTCTGTCAAAAGAATTGATTTTGGAGATGTTCATTTCGGTAGTAATCTTTTTCTATTAAACACCTATCAATAGGTTTTTTCCACATGAACAAAAACTATATTGAATATATACATATTTTTGTATGTCTAAGCGTCCTAATAGTCCCAGTGATACTATTAGATCTCGTTAAATCAGTGATCCGTACAATTCTACACGGCCGTCGCTTCACTGAGCAATGATTTTTGCCCTTTTCGCGAGGATGAATAAAATATTTTCTTATGAAATCATCTAACCCTAAATTCAATATTGGAGTATTGTTCGGGATTAGTAAAATATATTAATAAAGGCAGCTAAAAATAACATCGTATTCTATTTTACGAATACCGGCCTCATTATTACAATTTTGTAAGTTTCAACGGGACTCGAAGCTTTTCTGGTGGTAGGATATTCATATACACCCGGATAGTGATCACCGTACACATGGTGTCAAAACCTGCCATAGTGACCCCACACACCTTGTGCGGACCGCGTTCCAGTTCTGAACCAGTGTATATACCTACTGTTCTCCTGAGGGGCTTGCGATATGACTTGATGATGGTCGGTTAGGGCGGGGATAAGGGTACATACTTGTATCTCTGTGCCTGCCTCGATCATCCGCCTGTCTTATCACAGGTCCTTCGATATGCTTCTACCTTCTTCGGAGTGTTAAGAAGCATTTATACAGGCCGGCACGATTTTGGTGACCACCAATAAGCTCATTGTTTGGCGGTGGTCGCTGGTATTTTGACTCCACTGCGCTTAGCATCAGGTATAGTGCAGTCACTTTCCCTTCCTGGGTTAAAAAAAAGCCGTCTATCTGTATGTCTGTCTTTCGTTATAAAAACTAAATATAATTAAAAATTTTAGGCGTGTCGAACAATAAGTACGTAATAATACTTGGTGTACGAGTCTAATTCACACTTTGCCGATTTTCCATATATAATTGTTTGCAAGGGGTATTTGAACCTGACGCTTCCCTTCTTGGCTCTACCTGTACTCTCCATATATTCCTGATTAAAGTTGGCCCAAAGGTGCACAAGGTCATGTACACAAACTACAGTAAAATAAAATTGTCCTCGTACTTATATGTATGTGTTGCATGTCTGAGCTGATACTATCCGATTACATTCTATTATAGTGAGCGTGGAGCTGAAGGCGTCACCGAGTCAATTTTTATCTATAAAATAACATAGAGTTGATCCACGGAGTAACTTGTTTATGAGAACATCAAAGGGCAAATATTTAATTCGCATAGAACGTTGTTTTTACCTGTCAGGAGCTATCTATACTAATAATAAAGCTGTAGAGTTTGATTGTTTGATTGTTTGTTTGTTTGTTTGTTTGTTTGTTTGTTTGTTTGAACGCGCTAATCTCAGGAATTACTGGTTCGAATTAAAAAAATCTTTTTGTGTTGGATAGTCCATTTATCGAGGAAGGCTTTAGGATATATAACATTACGCTGCGACCATTAGAAGCGAAGCATCAGTGAAAAATGTTGCAAAAACGGGGAAAATTATTCATATTTGAAGGCTTCCGTTGCTAAGCTACCAAAATAATATTATTTGAAGGCTTCTGTTGTCAAATCAAAATCAAATCTATACTAATATTATAAAGCTGTAGAGTTTGATTGTTTGTTTGTTTATTTGATCACGTGGGCGGAGCCGCGAGCAAAAACTAGTTTTAGATAAAAATACTTTACGTATTCAGAATGTCACCTTTTATTAGTTAACTAGCTTTTGCTCGCGGCTCCGCCCACGTGATCAAACAAACAAACAAACAATCAAACTCTACAGCTTTATAATATTAGTATAGATTTGGGTAGCTTAGCAACGGAAGCCTTCAAATATGAATAATTTTCCCCGTGTTTGCAACATTTTTCACTGATGCTTCGCTTCTAATGGTCGCAGCGTAATGTTATATATCCTAAAGCCTTCCTCGATAAATGGACTATCCAACACAAAAAGAATTTTTCAATTCGAACCAGTAGTCCCTGAGATTAGCGCGTTCAAACAAACAAACAAACAAACAATCAAACTCTACAGCTTTATTATTAGTATAGATAACTCAGTAAGGCCCAATTGGACAAAACTTTAGGTTACTACGGAGTAACTTTGCTTAGAATATTTCTTGTATTTACCACTAAACGTGGTAATAAGCAATGCTCAGGATAATTTATTAAGTAAACAACGAATGAAAATGTAAATTAGTATACGAAGATTATGCGCAATATTTTTAATCTGTCGAGTAAAGTTGCTACTTCACCTTTATTACCCTCGTATAAGGAACTTATTCTTGGACAAAACGTAAAACATCAAATCGAATTACTTCAGAGTTGTTTTTATAGGACAGGCTAGAATATGATCAGTAAGTCACCTGATGGTAAGTGATCTCTACCGCCTATTAAAATCAGCAATACAAGAATAATTTTGTGTGTGTTGTGCCTTAAAGGAAAGGAATTAGGATCGTGAAGGAGATTGGATTTACTCTCGGATAATGCTTAACCGATAACCGATGGGGCAGAAAGGTTCTGGAATGGAGACCACGTACTGGCAAGCGCAGCGTTGGACGTCCGCCTACAAGGTGAACAGACGATCTGATAAAGGTCGCAGGAAGTCGCTGGATGCAGGCCGCATCCAACAGGTCGGTCTGGAAATCTTAGGGGGAGGCTTATGTTCAGCAGTGGACGTCATGTGGCTGATGATGCTTAGTAATATTACCAATATTGCATAATATTTTTTCCATCTTTTTTAAAGCACTGTACAATCTATCATAACTAAAAAAGCATGCGTGTAAAGCCATTTTAGTATTAAATGTAGCCATCTATTACGTTGTATGTAAGTAGGAACAGCGAGCTAGTATAACAAAAAGCAGTGTGATTTGAGGCCGAACGTAGCGCGGGCGCGCTTCAGCCGTCGTGTCACTACCAGCATCAGATTATATCGCGAAATCCAATTTCGTGGTTTTGTTATCGCTCTCACAGGAAATTTACTAGATTTTCTTGGAACAATTTTAAGGTTTCGAGGAATTCCCTGTGCAAAAAAAAATTAACTTGTTACCTTCATACGCACGTGGGTCGAGATGAATTTATTACTGGAAAATATCTGCATGAAAATGCGCTTATGTATTCTGTGGAGAACACGGTGAAATAATATCGTCTGCTTTTACTTTAAAAGTTATTAAAACTAATAACTTGGAAGTTTTATGCAGATTTGCATAGGAAGTTTAAAAATATACGATATTTTCATTAAATAACAATTATAAAAGTTTTGCTCTCCTATTTATGAGGTGTTATTAACACTAGGCCTGTATTTATACACGTTCTACTGCTGCACTCAGGCTTCCTCTACTGAATGTGGGAGGTTAGACCTTAGTCTATCTATATACTTATATATTTTGGCAAATAGTTTATAATAATTTTACTGACGTTCTATGTTTTTTTTTTATTTGATTGAACGACGAGACGAGCAAGGCGCTCGCCTGATGTTAGCGCCACTCCTGCTCATAAACAGAAGCAACATCACACAGAACTTTGAATTACAAAGCACTGTATGGCACTGAACTGCGCTCGTCATCCCGAGATATAAGATTAAGCCTCTTAATGCCCACTAATTTCATTGGCTTCAATGTCCTTCAAACCGAAACACAACAGTGCTTATACACTGTTGCTTGGCGGCAGAAATAGACAAAGCGGTGGTACCAACCCAGACGGCGTACTTCGGAAAGCACGTAAGAAGTCGATCCCAGCTGTTATGAACTGACGACAGTCAGTAAGCCAAGCCAGGTCATCGGGTGGCTTGAAAACTTTGACACTAGGTTGGCCATTAACCATTCGATATAGAATAGGATTCTGCAGAGATGGAGATTGCTAAGCGAAACGACACGAATTGAAACTTAAAATAAACCTAGTACCTTTATCGAATCAGATAAAATCAAAGTTTCAATTTCTCTAAGAGGTAGAGCCACGCTGTAAACATTATTGTCTATAGCATGAATGGGCCGGCTCGACCTGGTTGTTACCGCTGTCTCACAGAAAACCGACATGAAGTAGCGGCTTACTGTTGCATTTCGTACGGTGAATGAGTTATCCAAAGGGCCAAATCCCCTCCCCTTCCCAATATATTAATAGCCCCTCTCCTCTATGGTCAGGAACGTGTGATTCTTCTGGTATTGTAGATGTCATGGCCGTGGAAATCACTTCCAATCAAGTGACCCACTTGCTCATTGCCGATGTCTGCTGTAAAAAAAGATTCAGTATGTAAATGCATACATAAGCTCAAGCCTGTATTTTCGAAGGGGAAGGCAGACATGCTAGCTGCACTCACGGTTCGCAAAGCCTATCCATTCCATTTTGTACTATGGCGAACCTATCGTCATATCTGGCATAAAGTCCAATTCCCAATCTGGAAATTGAATCAGGATCGGTATTATTAGGCGGATTAGGTGAATCAGCATTAGTAAAATAATGAAGTCAGCATCTTAACAGAACAAAATTGACGTGCCACTGTCGTACTAAGAGACGTCAATTTAATTTAAATGTCATTAGGTTATTTTCTTTGGAATTTAAATATTTCCACATCCAAAGTCGGTTAATTCTTTATGCTCCTTTACTGAATACAGAAAATGCCTTATGCTCTGTTACTGAGTACAGAAACAATCTGAATTTACGTTTCTGAGACATAATTGCATTGTAAGAACTGGCTATATATAAACTTAAATGTAATTGACGTCTTTGAGCACTGCAGTATAACTCTATATATCTATATCACGGCAGTATAATTCTGTATTAATAAATTGACTCCCAAGCTCAAAGCTGGCGAAAATCTGTTGCAAATTAAAATGAGATGCGCTAGAACCTCTGTAAGCTGGACGCAGTGGGCGTTCTTGCTGCGAACACAGCTTCGTTTACCACCCGATAGGTTATTTAAAAAATAAATCGAAAAAATTTCAAAAGCCTGTGATATTCTATTTTGGACTTATTTTATTATACACTCTAATAAATCTCAGTAGGTACTTCATAGGCGGACTCGCTGAACAATCCTTAGGCAGACTTGCACAACGATCCTTAAATAATATTGTTTACCAATGACAAATTTTAAGTGCATTAACAAAAATAACATTGATAAATTTAAAAATAACATTTGGAGCGAGGGACATGAGGAGTGATCACATGACATGGTTTGAGGATCATTTTGTTATACGCGATGAATCGTTTCACTATTAACGCGTTGGAGAGGCCAATATCTCGGGTATTGCAAAAGGATAAAAAAGGAATTAAAGTAACTTGTATGGCGGGTCGGTTGCGAGATGCAGAAATCTGTGCGGGGCATGGGTGTGGGTGAACCGGTCTAGACGAGAGAGAACTTTAAGGATCCGACAAAACAAAAATAAAAGTTCGCCATATCACAGCGACAGCGACCCGGGGACGCTATTTTAATGTCCTGACTTTAGTCGCCGACTGATCGAGTCGGATTTGCAGTTAAACATTCGCTCTCTACACTAGGGAAATTTCGCGATAAACTTAACAGCTGTTTACAAAAACAAGATGCTACATAATAGTCACCATATTTCATCCAGATCTTAAAAATATAGGTTTTGCAAGTCAGTAATGTGGGAACCAACGTCATTCATACAATATCTATCTATGCGTTTTAGTTGCAGAAACATTTTAACCCTCAACTAAATTAAAATATTTGAAGGAAATGGTTAATTGCACACAATTCCAGTAATTCTCTCGACGTTATTGATTGAAAAAAGCAATTTAAAATAAATTTTCTAAAGGCCAAATGCAGTTTGTCGCAGTTTATTTTGAAGTCCCGCGAGAAAACCTCTAATTTACCTCGAGTGGACACAATTGGAAGAAAACACGAGAGAGCGTCGCGCCGGATTAGATTAGTTCAGATAAGATTAGTGCCAACCCAGGCGCTCGGTCACCGCGGTCGCGATGCACTCGCCGATCTCCGTCTGTGTCACACCGGCACTACTGCCGGTGCCATGTGACACTAATAATTGCAAACTCCACCCACACCGACCGAATGCACTCACGTCAGCCACCGCCAATTGACCCTGTAACGTTCGACTTGATGCCCGAAAGGAAATCTACGGCTTCGGCGCGGTCTCGTGAAAACCTATCGAAGTTACAGGAATGTAGGTATTTAGCTTTTCATGAATATTTATGAGGGCGAGGTGCGGAGCGCGTTACGCGGGCTGGACTCGGGCGGGGCTGCACCCTAATGCAATGATTCATATTATTCGGTTTGCGGGCGAGTTGAACGTCTTCCATTATTGTCATTCATCGGAGGAAGTGGGCGGCGAGGGGCGGCGCGGGTGTCGGCGGCAGCCCCCCGCGCGATTCTCCTCAGTCGCTCGCCGACACTCTCGCCGTCAGCACGCGAGAGCCGCGATGCACGTCGCCTACGCTTGACGCATTCAGTCACGGTCCGCGTGTGTGTACCCTCTCCCGATACGACACCAGAGTTGGAACGAGCCCGGAGCCGCGTGCAGTGCAGTATCCCAGCGAGTGCACCGTCGGACTTGCGGTCCGACCAGAGCGTGTTCCGCCGCTGCGCCGCCGGTGTCCGCCAGCACCAACACCAGCCCGGCTGACTCGGCCCGCGGCACGGCTCAGCTGACCGGCGCGTCTCCTGTCTACGAGCGCACGGTGAGTGCGGTCTGCGATCGATCAGTGCTGCCGATGAGTGCATGCACGCGCTCCTCCACATCATTTTATGCGTGTCTATTTCGAGTCGCTCCCTATGGATTGCGCGAACTCGTCTCGCAGATCATCATCGGTACCGACGTTTGCCAAACGTCGTTGGTTTCGCGATGGAATTGCGTTGATATTCTAAGTGTCGTCGCCTGTAGCGAACTTGTTGATAAACAGTGTCCGCTTACCGCGAGGATGCCTCGATGATTCGTGGAAGACGGTTAAATGTTATGAGTTGTTTGCCCGTACGCCGCGCCTTTCAGTGAACGTGGATTGTGTAGCGGAATCGAAACAGCAGGGGGGGGTTGGTTGGTGCGGTGGCTCGTGCAGGGCCGGCCGACGTCGATGCATTGCGAACGTTGCCCTGAGCCAGCTGATTTCCCGTCGAATTGCTTTCTTGCGCAAAATAAACTTCTCACGTGGCGCACACCGCCTGCCGGCCGCCGGCGGCTTACGTGACGGTAGTCACTACTAACCCTAATATTCTCCCTATATGTTACGATTCACGACTGTGCGAATAAACACTGCAAATGATATAAAATGTCATTTCCAAATATACAATTTCAACGGTAAATTAAATCAAAACTAATTCAGGTTTGCAAATTAGGACATGGGCACATATAAAAACAGAACACAACACTGAAGTAATAAAACCGGTTATCTCTTAATCTGTTATCAATATGCTCTAGTGAAGGTCACGTTGATAAACTGTAGCCAACACCTGTGCCGCGAACGACATTTGAAAGCTTTCTTTAATTTATTTTCTATGAATAATTCTTACAAATAGGTACCTAATTTCCTAGCTTTTCGTATTCTCGGGGCCGGGGAAAAATCATAATAATCCGGGAACCAGATTTTGAATTATTTTACGCATAATTTATAGGCACGTGAATAGGAAAATAGCTTATTACCTAAAATAATAAATTAATAGTTATTTATGTATAAATAATGGGTTTAAGGACTGGCAAAAAATACTAATGCAATTTGTTTTAGAAATGTCATCTCAATTTCGTATCTGTACCCATAATGCAAATTTTTGCGAGATTTTCGATAGCTGTCACTTCATCCATATGCGATAAGACGTCATGCATTTTAGTAAGAAATATTACATCGATAATAGTTACAACAATCGATCACATCAATATTTAAAATCAATATAATATGTACCTCTCTACCATCAAAATAATACCTATTTATTAAACTTACTAACTTTGTATTTGATACCTATGTTTTGTCATGTTACTTACTTACTGTTAACTTATCTGCTTAGTTAATAACGAATCCGTTTCCGACTTTCCGGGAAATCCCAACACTATTTTCCCGGACTGATTCACAATCATTTCCAGGACTGCAATTCGAGTAAATACCTTAAACGAAATAAATTGTTATTGAATATTGTTTTATATAGTTCTATCCTAATAAATACCTTTTAATTTTTTTTAAATTAATTGAGATACATATTATATTTTTAAGCTGCGAAAATTCAACAATCTGTACTTACCTAACTTTGTGTCGTAATAATTTGATAGTCTGATAAGCGTAAAATATTAAAATCCGATGTATATCGGTATTCATAGGTATTTCGCATACTTTATATGTACAATATTAAAGCAGAAGGCTAAAATATAAACAGATTTTAGCCTCATACTGACGTACTGCTAAGCACAGGCCTCCTCTTTGAATGAGAAGCACTAGGCTTTAGTTCACCACGCGCTGGCCTAATGCGGGTTTACAGATTTCCCATTCCCATACTTTATGAAGAATTATAAGAAGAAGAATAATTCTTACGAAGAATTGCCGGGTTTCTTCATAATTAATTGAAAAATTAAACCACAATAATTGTAATGCTTGTAATTAATCTCAGTGTGTAGGTAGTGATAAGGACGTCGAACAATAGGCTATTTGACAACATTGAAAATATACTACAAATTGCGGCCATCCTATCAGATAATAGCTTAAAAAAGCATATTTCATTTTATTTGGAACTAAATGATATTTATTTTTTGAAAAATACACGAAATAAATTTGTAAGAAAAAAACAAAATTCGTCTATGTCAAAAACGCCCTGTGATTGGTTGCAACTTTAGCTACGTCATACGCAAGTAAACTGAGCTTTACCGACCTATTGTAGTTCGCGATTTGTGTTTTCTGGGTTTTTAATCGGTCTTAGAGCTATTTCATAAACAGTTTCATATGTTAGACAAGACAATATTTGTTTAAATAAGACAACCTAGACAACAATAAAAATAATATAGCTAAACACCAGAACTAAAAACAGTTGAAATCCTAGTAAGTGCTGCAATGTAGGGTCGAAAAGGATCTTTCCAGGTTATAAACCAAAGACAATTAATTTTAAAAAATAGATGCGCTTAAATGTTACAGTCTAGTATAAGTTACGTTAAATTTTACTTACATTAAAATGATCTTCACACATAAAAACATTTGTTTGCGATAAAATGCTCTTTGGGTCTCTTCGAGCTAATTCCAACCAAATTTTACGCCTTTTAGGATTCGTTGGAACAGAAACAAATAGCTTGTCTGGACTTTTTATAGTCGTGTTTGTACATTGTGGCACTACACACCATTTATACACCATTTTGTCCAATAAATTGAAAGAAAAATTAAAAATAAACACTTCGGCTAAACAGTACAGTAAACATATCCTTGCATGTGACGTCACGCGTCAAGTAACCAGCGCCATTACTAAAAACAGCGTTTCAAACACGGTTTTGGAAGTTTAAACTTTAACATTTTTTTAAATTGATAAAACAGTAAAATCTCCCCGAAATATCAATGTAGTGTGTTTATTATGTATTATAGGACATTATAAAAACATTTTCGAAAATTAGTCAAATACCCTATTTTCCCCGCTACAATAAACATGGACTGAAATATCACCAAGTATATCATATGAATATTATTTCAATAAACGTCAATGGACTGTTCATTTATCGTCTTAATAATCGTATACCACCGGCTCAAAATGGGTTAGTTTTGTTTTTAGCCTTTAAGATTTCGATTCTGTCTAAATCGATGCATTTAATGACGAAGTTGCAGATTTTATCCCCGATTTCACAACCAAATGATACCAACTTTGAGCTATACCTAACCCTATCGAATACAAAAAGAATAATTAAAATAGAATCAATTTGTGAAAAGTTATGCTTGGTCAATCTTCATACACACACAAAAAACGCGTCGAATTAATAACCCCTGCTTTCTTTCGTCGGATAAATAAAATTGAAAATGTTTCAAATAACATCCGATTTTTGTTTAACACATTTCTGGATTCGAATTTAAATATTGTTTTTCGTTTAAACCAACGATAATAATTGTAAAGCTATGAAGTACTTTTATTTATGTAACCAAACCCGATAACATGCCAAACGTGTCTATAGATAATAAAAGTACATGCGACAGCCGACAGCTCTCGTTTGTTTGACCAGATAACAATTTAAAAATATAACCAAATCGCCTGCTAATGGGTCAGTCCATTGTCAGCAGGTTATTCAACATCGAAGAATGCGTTCGGCGCATTAAGGGCATATAGACTCTCATATCTCCAGTACAAAAGAGTATTGACACAACGAGATAAGCATATCGGAGTGTACACTAAATGTAGGTAGATATCTGCGCGACTGGTTTACACTCATTGTTCCGTTATCGTGTACGGTTAGCGCATTATATGTCCGATAAGTAAATAAATGGTCCCTCTCTAGCTCGGTGAGATATGGCGCTCGTCACTCGTGCCGTGCGCCGACTGTGGGTACTCGGTGACACGATCACGACGCGATGCGATGCGAGGAGTGACAGCCATATCTCGATCTTTACTTTTTGTACGCTACTTATAGAAAGAACCCTTTGTACTTGACTTAAGAGGCTACAGCGAAAATAATCCGTAGTTTGGTGGGCGGGGCTTGCACCCGCTCGCGGGGAGCTCCGAAGGCATCGCACGCGCTCGGGCGACGAGCCGCGCTCGTTTGTCGTCGGGCGTTCGACTCGTATTACAAAGCTGTACACTCTGCGCAAAGTGATATAAGTCTAAAAGCATATTTTTTCGGTCTAGTCGGTATTCCTGTATCTAATATAGAACGGAAAATAAAATTCGTTCGCAATGATATAAGACCACCTTTGGTCAATTTTTATAAAAAAATTGTGTATGCTGATATTACTTTAGGAATATTAAATTGAACTAAGGCCTTATTTTAAAGCAAATATGTTTAATTTGTTATATCTCAATTTGTAACATTGTATGTGTGTACTTACAATTAATTACGTCAGATTTGTGCGCAATAATACAATTAAAGCAAAGCAAAATGGTGATATTGAAGTTTTTTTAACTTGACACAGTAAAGTGACTTGGTATTAAGTACAGTCCAGTTCAAATATATTTGCGACCAACAAGATTAATTTTGTTAATCATCGGCATTATGTGGGCCCGAAGCTACTGGATATACAGTGGCTAGTCCCGAAGTGTGACATGTCTGATTAGACCACTATGGTGAGTTTTTCGCCATGTGTACGGTTTTCGCTATTCAATCGATACCCAAATGTATCGGTTACCCTCTCACCAGTGACACCAGCAGTTCTGCCTGGGTTGATCTTAGACTAGTACTTACGAATGTTTCCACTTCACCGTATCTTAAATATCCTTTTTATAAAGACAATTGACTCTCATAGCTTTCTCTAGTATATCAACACATCGATTTTTTGGCCATCGGCACGAACGTACCTTTGGTACGATTTAGCATGGGTGTTTGTGACCCACGTACTTTTGTGATTCTCTAAAACGTAAAAATATTACCTTAAGCGACCTTACTGGAGTTTACCTGGCACGTTATGGACACGTACTCCCGTAGGCCATAAATTTGGTTTCCACCACATTTCTGTCCGCCATTTTCAAGTGTTTAGTGCACCCGATCCTAAAAAAGGCAACCGCTAGGATCCGTCCAATTACAGGCCTATAACCATCGCCTCCTTATTCTTTACGATAATGGAATTATCAACTGTCAGCACCTGCTGTACCTAGAGGAGTACCGATTGATTAGCGACCGCCAGTACGTCTTTCGTCGGAGTCGCTCGCTGGTAATCTTCTAATTTACCTGACATATAGATGGACAGAAGCAACTGAGACCAAGGGGGAGGCGCTTGCAGCCAATTGGGGCTTAGCGAAGACCTTTTATCGGGTATGGCACAAAGCACTTCCTTAAAGCTACCTTCCTTTGGGCTTCCAGAGAAATTATGCAACTGGATCACTAACATTTAAAAAATCGTATAGATAGAAGCGTGTATACCTCACGTTACGGATAGATGTTCAAAAATCAATCACCATCTATAAATTTTTTTTTAATAGATGGAGAGATAATCGCTTTCAAAGGTATAAAAAGTGTAATATTAATCCAACAAAATGTGTTCATAAGATATTTTTTTTTATCCGATCACGGCAAAGTGACTAAACTATATCTGATGGGAAGCGCAGTCCAGTCCAAAAAACCAGCGACCATCGACATACAATAAGTTTATGGGTGGTAATGCTTCTTCATACTCTAAAGAGGGAAGAAGCAAATCGAGGACCCTGCGACAGGACAGGCGGATGACCAATGCAGGCACAGGGATACAATGTTGGACCCTTATACGCACCTCAAACAACTATCAACTCGTGTCGCAAGCCTCTCGGTAGAACTGGATATACACTGGCTGATCCTGGAACACGATCCACACAAGGTGTGAGTCGCTATGGCAGGTTTTAACACTACGTGTACGGTGGTCGCTATCCGGGCGGATATGGATATCCTACCACCAGTATAATAGTTTCCATTTTTGTATATACATTTATTCTTTACTATGGAATCCTAAGTTTGTCATATGTAAGTAAAACACACACTTCGTTGGTTTTGAAGGATAATGGAATGACAGACAAAATTTTGTCATTTTCATACATTTGAAATGAAAATGAAATAGTCAGTTATCCGGGTTAATTTTTGCACTTGATTACTATCAAGCAAATTTTCCGTGAGTAGCTTCGTTTCGATGAGACGCCCAACAATTGCCTGTGCGAAAATTCTCGATTGTGGTAGCTAACAGAGGTATCAAGGATAAAATATTGATGATTCTCAAAAATGTATTACTAACTAATTATCTAAATTATTCGAAAAAATATTTGTCCTACAAAATGTATGGTTTGATCAAAGAGTCCCCTCCTTCCAACATGTATCGATAACGAGGTCATCAAAAATGATTACTAACCAGCTGATTTTTTTATTTGTATTTAGTTAATATTTATGTAATTTAACAGTCATATTGTCCTACAAATTTCGTGGTACATTATCCCGGTCCTACGCTCAAAAGTAGTAGTATAGATCCTTGATGTAAAAATAATTACTATCAAGCTGAATCTTCGTGAATAGCTTGGTTTCGATGAGACGTCCAACAATTTCCTATACGAAAATTCTCGATTGTGGTAACTAATAGAGGTAGCAAGGATAAATATAATAATATGTCGATTTGATGATTTTGAGTATCATCAAATCGACATATTATTAAATTAATACTAACTGGTTTTTTTTGTTACATTTCAAGATAATTATTTGAAAAAATATTTTTCCTACAAAATGTATGGTTTGATCAAGGACCGTTCCAGGATTTATCGATTTGAATAAGAGAATAAATAAAAAAAAGTGTGCGTCTCGGGACGCACAACAGAATGACTTAAACTAATGTGGGTTGAAGTGAGAGAGGAGGAGCCTGCCTACTGCTACCGTATGCGTGAGAGAAAGGCAAGCCAGACAGAGTGGGTCCGTAACGTGTTATGTTACAAAGCGGTTTACCCTCCCATAATAAGTTATCACTTCATTGGATTGCTCTGCAGTGCCCTGCACTGCACTCCAGTCCGGCCAAAGTCCTGTCAAAGTCCGGTCATAGTTCTGTCAATGTCCGGTCAAACTCCTGTCAAAGTCCGGTCAAAGTCCGGTCAAAGCCCAGTCAAAGTCCAGTCAAAGTCTGGTCACAAACCGACGTAAAGTAGCGGCTTGCTGCTGCGTTTCGTACGGTGAGTGAGATAACCGGAAGCCCAAATCCCCTCCCCTTCCCAATCCCTAATTATCCCTTTCCTTTAAGGTCAGCAACGCGCCCATGACTCTTCTGGTGGTGGGCGTACATTGGCGGTGGAGATCACTTACCATCAGGTGACCCACTTGCTCGTTTGCTGGCCTAGGCTATAAAAAAAAACAATCCGGTCACATTCCGGTCATAGTCCTGTTAAAGTTCGGTCAAGTCCTGTCAAAGTCCGGTCAAAGTCCAGTCAAAGTCAGGTCACAGTCCGATCAAAGTCCTGCCACAGTCTGGTCAAAACCAGTTGAAGTCCGGTCACAGTCCGGTCAAAGTCCTGTCAAAATCCTGTCACAGTCCTGTCAAAGTCCTGTCAGTCTTGTCAAAGTCCAGTCAAAGTCCGGTCAAATTCCTGTCATAGTTCTGTCACAGGACTTTGACCGGTCAAAGCAGACTGGTCACCGTGTGAAACCACCTGAGGCTTCGAAAATTCTCAAAGTTCCAGGGAGATCGGCTAACGCTGGCTGGTCAACTGGCCCGCGTGACGTCTCATGGAAGGTTCTCGAATATTCTCGAACCTTCCGTTGATCGATGGACCGCTCGTTTTACGGAACGCATCGGTTCACCCTCCCATAAGAAGTTATCACTTCAAAAATGAAAATTAGTTTGCCACCAACAAAACAAGAATTGTAGCAACAAATTAAAAGAACTGCATTCATTTGTAATGTATGGTGTAATGCACACATGCCCCACGGAAAAATTGCCAGAAAATTTCAGATAGACAATAATTGATGACAAATATAATATTCATATATTATTGGTTTGATGGCCCCCTAAGTCCATGTTTTGAATAATTATCTTCTGACATACAAGGTACCCTATTAAAAATATTGTTGGAACGAAGTTCCTTACGGCAGGCTTGGAGGGGATAGGGATTTTGCTGCGTGACCGAACTGAAAAAAATGTGATAGTAAAAGCGTAAGAAAACAGCG
The DNA here is from genome assembly GCA_949126905.1 of Amorpha juglandis. Lineage (NCBI taxonomy): Eukaryota > Metazoa > Arthropoda > Insecta > Lepidoptera > Sphingidae > Amorpha > Amorpha juglandis. The sequence goes on along the minus strand of OX421379.1, from coordinate 7,877,640 downwards.
TAAGAAAAAAGCGTTAAAAGCGCTGCATAACCAGCCAGCGTTAGTTCCTTTTTGCCTGCACCAAAATTGTGTGCGAATTTCAGCTCAATCAGTTTTTAAAATTAAATTTATTCAGCCAGTTATACTTGAAGTATTTTTATATCTCCTTCGATTTTTAAAAGATTACACTAGCTCGTTATTATTTATAATTACATAAGTTGATAAAAAATGCTATACAATGGCTTTACCGCGGCAGTCTCCGAGTGCTACACGTCTTTTTTTTATTTTGTTATTTTAGTTGATAATTTGTATTTTTTACAATTTGTGTCGATTCTACATTAGTCGAAGGAACTTCGTTCCTACCTGGTGTCCCACGACACACACCAATTTTTATTTATTGATTGATTATACTGGGTTATTTTTAAAACACCAGCAACCTCGCAGGGGTAGGTTCCTAAGGTTATAAGCTACTACTTTTGTTCTACGACTTTTGATAATTTGTTAGATTTTATTTTCATACAAAAATAAGTATTCATTTAATTTCTGTCTTGAATGTTACAACGCGCATCGCAGATTACGTAAACAAACACGCGAAGCGTGGGGAACCGGGCTAGCGCATTTGACCTTGAATTCCCGAGCAGCTGACCGGCGCCTTTGATGTCGTGCGCGCAAGCCGCGCCGCGCCGCAGTCTACGAAGAAAAACACAACACAACAAAAACTTGTAAAATCATTTTTTTTAAATATATTGAGTTATATCCAAACTCGTAAAACAAAAGTTGTTCCGTATGGGGTCAGCTATCTGGTCCTGCGAGGTTACTGGTGTTTTAAAATTAACCATGTATTCATTATTATATAGTTTACTTAATTTTTTCATGTTATTACAAAGTCAGATATGATGAATGAGGAAAATGAAATAGATGAAGATGACAGCTATGTTAGAAGCGTAGATAATGAATATTTATCAGATGAATCTGATGATTTTTTTTTTTTAAATATGCAAATACACCATTTTTTTAGAATCATCAAATCGACATATTTTATCCTTGATACCTCCGTTAGCTACCACAATCAAGAATTTTCGCACAGGAAATTGTTGGGCGTCTCATTGAAACGAAGCTACTCACGGAAAATTAGCTTGATAGTAATCAAGTGCAAAAATGGACCCGGGATCCCTGACTAAAACTTATATTACTTTAAACCTGGAAATATTTCTATTTTATGTAATATAACTAAATATGAATCCATTAACACTGAGTGAATTAATGGGTGTTAATTGATACAAGTTAGATTTTTTTAACTCATCCAAAATACATAATATCCATCAAATCTTAATATTTTCTAAACAGACTTACTTCCAGCATTTTAATTATTTTAACTCCAACCCTATCAGATAGAAGTTTTAAAAAAACTTGTGCCATTTAACACATGCATTTATCATTATACACATATTAACTACTATAACATATGGCTAATGATATAAATTTAGTTTCTTTTTATTATCTCATATTATTGTTGTTACTATAAACAAAAATCATAGTACATTTATGTTAATAGCAAGTAATCCCAATCCATCAAAGTTAAAACATCCTGAGAATAGAATAGAGTAAAAAAAAGTTGTCGAATTTTTAAAATAGCATCATATCATTAAATAGTTTTTTCTCAAAATTCGGTTTTCAGACTTGTATCACTTTTCACAGAGGGTACAGAAATATACGCATATTAGGACGAAAAAATATTTATTATGTACTTACACTGTGACATTACGCTCATCATCTATGGATACTCATTTATGTTAAATGAGTCTATTGATGGAAGTGGCTTGGTTGAAGATATTATGAGATCTAACAAGTGAAAATAATATAATGTATGCGTACATCCTATAACTATTTGCATTATTAAATATAAATTGACTTTGAGGGTAAATAAAATCATATTAATGCATCACGAAAATCCGATCTGCAAAAAAACGGCGTAGGTCCGTCCACGATAAGGCGCTCCCGCCGACTGATCTATTGAGGGAATGAAAGTGACGCAATTACTTTTGAAATGCAAAATAAGAGATGGCTATATTGAGTGTACTTTCAGAATAAAACAACGTATGTGCCAAAACGATTTTTCTTGTTTTCTAATAAAACTCATTATTAAATCTAAAACTGCTTTGACCAAACTTTCATACGATAATTCTCCATGTTTTAAAGTAAATTTAATTGTCTTATTCATGAGGGTTACGCTTCGGCAGCCAAAAACGTAGAAAAATAGATACAACTTTGCGATTTTTTTCTATCGAGAAAATTTCATTGAATCGTGTATTCCTTTTGAACAATCCTAGAGCAGAAAGTCAAAAAACGTATACCAAAATATTAAATCTCTATTCCACGTACACAATTATATACACGAGATAGAAATGTCCCATTTTTTTCAATGTAGGGCCTTAAAACCCCCGTCCACGGATAAACTTTTTTACTCTTCTTAGTATAGCATCTTTATCTCTTGTGAAACTTACACACTTAACCCTGCAACTCTTTTTGTAGCACCATATTTTACGCATCGAGCCTATTTAAAAAACAAACACTTGAAAGTCGATGAAAATCATACGTAAACATTAATAGATGTCTGCCGGTACGGTATAGGAAGCCTTGTGTCCAACGTGAAAGTCTGATTAGGCACGGATTTCACGCATTCATCTGAAATAGACGCGCGACACCGGCCATCGTGTAAACTAAGGTGGCGTATTTTAGCAAATTCATTCGCAGTGCAATCGTGACGGCGACGAAGCGGCGCTGGGTACATTGCGTTCGTTCACTTTGTGGCTATATTTAGTGGGTGCGGCGCGCCTGTGGCAGAGTGTGGTACTGTGACCGACGGCTGTGCGTGGCTGTGTGCGGGTGTGCACACTGCGCGCTTTGATGGCGGCTGCACGCGGAATGCAGTCGGCTGAGCGCCTGACCTACCGTAAGTTTGTAACACTACTGTCACAGTTTCTGGGCACGCAGGCTCGCAGCCCGCAGACTTCGCGCACGAGGGTCATGCCGATGCCCGTTCCTGCCAGCCCTCTAGTATCGTGTCAAAAACACGTACGCGGCCAACATTTCAGGTTCTGTCACTGACGGTGAGACTCGTAAACACCACTTGACACTAATTAAGCCACGTCCCACTTGAGTTTTCCGGAAATTGCTTTGTACGTTTTACTTATTCGAAAAGTGGTTTTTTTATTTGCGGTATAGTATTTACGTGATTAGAATGGAAATTACTTTAAAGTACGTACTAATATAATATAGTCAGTTCCAATATTTTATTTGAAATTAGTAAGACAAATAATAAGTACTTACTACTTTCATTTATTATCTTATTCTTAAAATATCAGTATTAGTCGAACAAGAATATAGTGTTTCTATTCTCGACTGGAGTCAATAAAATAATTGAACCAGTAATTACTTGGAAGAAGCCGCCCACATTGAACGTTGTTTCCCACTTGTGACTGAACGTTCTCTAGTAACGTACTCATTCCCATACCGGATGATCCCAAAGCAAATATCGAAATACCTATTTCACATACAATAAGGTCAACCCTTGGCGCAGTTACTTCAATCTTGTATAACTTTGGAACATGTAAGATTATTGCCATAATAATGTATACGTGACGTGATGTGATGTGCTTCGGTGTCGGTGACGATTCTACAGACGCAGAGCTCGTAGCCCTGAATAAACGCTGACTTGTAACGCGTACATACATTTTGTCTGGAGCTCGGGGTGCGACGGCCGCGGCGGCGCCGGCTAGGTCAGACGCCACTATTAGATCCGCAGATTGATCGTAGCCACGTCGCGTTATATCTATATAACAAAAGAGTACTCGCCTTTATAAGCCTAAACATTGTCTTCAATGCCGACGAATTATATAATCATCGTGTCTGCGTCATTTGTTATAGCCTGGTACGAACAAACATCTGAATACATGAATGCAAAAAGAAAATATAATTAGACATGTCCATAATGTACAATACATATTTTAAATAGGTTTAACGATAAAATAAGAAAGATACTCTATTCTACATTCTACACGTAATAAAAGTCAAGTTATTAACACTGCTAATATACGTTGCCGTTTCATTAGTGACCTAACCACAGTTTTTATGTAAGCATGACTAGGTTTTGCATATGGCTTCCAGTCGCGAGTAATTAGTATCTCATGTCCCAGCAAAGACGTTTGCGATACTATGAACTACTAAGGAAACTCAATGTTTAAATCGAACAGTTAACAGCTAGCTATAATGTAAAGTCTGTTAGATTAACCTAACCGTTTAAAACCTGATAACAATAATAGAAAGAACTTTAATTTCTAAATGACTGAACAAATTTTATTTAAACATACCTAAGACTCATCGCGAATAAAGCAGCATAAAAAGAACATACTGGGCAAGTGTTAGTTAGCAACACCAACTTTTTTTATAACTGAGGCCGGAAAACAAGAAATTGAGCCCCTTAATGGCAAGTGATCTCTTCACCGCCCATGAACATTCACAATATTAGAAGAATCATTGACGCGCTGTCGACCTTAAAAGAAAAGGATAATTAAGAAATTAGTAAGTCGAAGGAATTGTGTCTTCGGATATTATCTAACTCACCATACAAAACGCAACAGCAAGTTTTCTTCTTACCAGTTTAAAAATAGAACCTTAAGTTTTTCCTAATTAGATTTTATAATTTAAAAAAAAACGCTGTGTTTATTTGCATAACCTTGACTTTTTGTATATTGTACATTATTACATTGCAAAGAACGTAAAGGAATCTTAGCTCATCAACATTTACTTGATTAAAAGATTATGGGACTGGTTAAAGCGTTTTCAAATCAAGATGAAATAAACAAATGTATGTAAATAACATTTTTAATAGCCGAGATAAATAAATAAAGTTCATATTAAAAAATTTGCCTTCATTAATTTTCAACATTCGCCTGTTAGTTAAAGTGAAAAAAGAATTTTTTATGTCATGCATAACCATTTTTCAACATCGCGTGAAATTTATAAAATAACGTCGCTCTTGGATATACACAAAAAACGCAAATATTGCTGACGAGTAGTTTTACAATACCATTTTCGTACTTTCGGGTCTGATAAAAACCTTTTACTGCTGATTTTCTTTGAAGTCTACAAATTATTTGATATAAAAGGCAAAGTGCTGACTAAGTCATCATCACCTTGCCTAAACCGTTAAGTGAGACATTTTAAAGGTTGTTTTCATATTATAGGCCTCGATAAACAAGAGATTCCAACCCCAAAAGGGAGCAAGGCGGTCGAAAAGTTTATATGACAAAAGTTATTTTTTGGTCCTTATGCGGGCAAAAAAAAAATTGAATATAAATTCCTTTCAAGTGTGTGCTGATTTATTGAAAAAACATGCATTAGTCTACAAATACATATATGTAAAATGCGCTAAAAAGAAACGTAAAGGTGTTACTGCGGCCTCAAAGTGTCCCGTGCATAGTTTCAGCCACAGTTTTCAACTTTGACGTCATCAGGCGAACACACGTAACGTTTTTATTACCCGTTATCGCAAATATTTGTTGCAATTTGCGATAAAATAAGAGGTGCTTCGCAAGCCGTGCTGATAAAAACTTTTATATTGGTTACTAACTCGTGTTTCAATACAATACCAATACGAAGTTAGTTATATAATTGAATGATTTTTTGAATTATTTTCAAATTGTATTATTTTTTGTAAACTAACAAATATGTGATGTGATCTATTAAAAATGTGATGGGACTTGTGTGTTTCTATTTACAACATGCTCCAGAAAGGAATGGTCATATTTAAGGGTCGTTCAATACATCTGAAAATGAATGTATATTATCGGATCTTCTTAAAATCTAGTTATCCTGAAATGTTACACTAGTTTAAATCACTGGATTATTTATATCGATCATATCACTATAAATTATTTGCATTACATCTGGGCGACTAGTAACGGCTTCATTCGTAACATCTATTTATCATTTAGTTTTTTTCTATTGTTGCTACTAAAATCGACATGTTACTTATTCGTTAAACAAGACAATACTAGTATATTATTTTTTTAAAGAACGAATACTAAGGTAACAAATCCCGGTTTGACAAATTACATGGTGACATCCCGGAGCGACAGGTGTGGGTAACATCTCGGCTTGAGTAACATGGCAACAACTTCTGGGATGACGAGATGACGTTTACCTGGGCATCAAAACAGATTTTTTTCATAGGTCATATGTCATTTCCAAAATCCACTGGGAAATATTTTTTTTTCTAAATATTGCCACCGTGTCTTCTAATAAACATCTTCCAACGTAAGCGTTGACATGTTAAACGTAGACTTACCAAAATAGGCTTACTCACTAATTAGTGTTGTTTTTAACGTGAAGAAAAATTGCGATTTCGACTTTTGAAGTCTTGACCTATTAGAATAAATGTTTAAACATGATGGTCCATGACCTTGCTGCCTTAAACCATAATGAATCGTTTTTTTTCAACCTATCTAAGGTTGTAAAATAAACTAGTGAATTTTAGAATTTATTAAGTGGGCTTTCGAACCAACTGTCCGCTAAGTGGTTATACTTTATAGAATTCGAATTAAAAAGCAATGTAGACAAAAATATTGAATATCGTATTTTTCACTGAACTAAAAAAATCTTAAATAAATTCTAAAATTCAGTAATGTTCTTTTTTACAACCTATCTTAAAAAAACCGATACATTACGGTTTGTCCCGATCTTAAGCCGATCAAACAAATATTATAATTAGTAGCGAAATAATTTTGCTAACTAACATGTCAAAACAATAGTGAAGACAACGCTCGCTTAGTTCGCGTTTCCATGAAGGTCGAATTAATTTGTTTTAACTACACATTTCACGAGATCTGCCATATTATTTTACGTTTATAACATACATCAATTTGTCACTGAAATGTTGGTTTGCTACTATAGTCGAGACAGTAGAACGCGATGCGCGACGCGAGACAGGCGACAGGTACACGTGATTTGTATGCAAGGTGTCTCCTCTCCTGTCTGATCACATACCTCAAACATTAAGATAAACGTACCTATACATTGCATGCATAGTGAATGTGTCGCGCGGAGCATTCTCCTGTTTCGGTCGCGCACCTCAGTCTACAAGTAGAAAGTCAGTCCAATATTTTTTTTTAATTCCAACTAAAAAATATATAGGTATTTTCAGGTTATACTCAGTTTGTAACTAGATCGCTTTTTTTTTCTATTGACAACTATATTATACCCATTCTTAAAAAAAATATCGCATTTTAGAAATCTCTACTTTTTTGGTAGAGTTTATTACGAATATATCTTTACTATAATTTAGACGTTTTAGTATTTATAATGTACTATAGATATACCTAATGAAAATTTCTAGACATTTAATAAAACAATAGAGTCTTCCTCATGTCTGTCAGTTAATTTGAACACGCATTAGGGAAACTGAACATGTAGGTTGAACGGATTTCTATGCATATTTCACTAATATGTTAAGCACAGTTCCGGATAAATGTTAAAGAAATATGGTTGGAAGGGGATAAATCGCTTAAAAATAAGTTTTGACTCTGCACATCGTTGGTTTCGACCTCCGCGCATCCTGTATCACTCGTGGGCGCCCTTTCGCGAGTTTCTGCTACATTTTAGACATAACAGCAGTGATACGAGTCCAGGAATATTTTAATCAAAACATGTAAAATAATTACTTCTTCATACTTTACGAGCAATGAAATTCCTACATTAATGTAATAAGTATTTCGCGTCGACTGTTGTGTATTTAAATGACGACTGACTTAATATGTACACCCCTTCTACGGTTGTTTTATGTGGATTACACAGGCTCTCGAGTAATTACGGCTAAATGTTTGACATATTAGGGATGGTACACTGTGTAGGTGATGTTAAATGGAATAACTTCACATGTCATGCTATGATTTTATAATTTGTAGGGTTACGAACCCAAACGACGCCAACAGAATCCTATTACTAAGCCTACACCGTCTGTCTATGGTTTTTTTGTATGTCTCATATTTGTGATGTACCGGGTCATGTATGTGCCACACCAAGTGAGATAAGGCAGGTACTGATTATTTGGTATTCGTTATTTGGGTGCAATGACAAGTATATATAGGAATAATGGCTGGTATGGTCGCTTCTGAGCTTTTATGAAATAGTTGTTGATTTTTTGTATCTCAGCAAATGAGCAAGTGGATCACCTGTGATTTCCACCGTCTATGAACATCCAAAGTACCTGAAGCACAAAAGGAAAGGCATAATTACGGGATTTGGAAAAGGAAGGGGATTTGGGCTTCCGAATATCTCACTCGCTATATGAAACGCAATACTGCAAGCTTATAGCAAGCTGCTACTTCACGTCTGTTTTCTATAAGATAGTGGAAACTACACCGTCGAGCCGACCCATGCATGCCGTAGACAAAGTGACTACAGCGTGATTCTTACCACTTATAAATCATACTATAATAATTCAAATTGAATGATTTCCAACATAAACATTAAAAATAAATTGTTATCAATATATCAAACACGATAAAACTGTGCGATTTCTCGGTGCAAAATGATATGAACATCCTATTGTTATAATGCTTAGGACCATACACATAATCACGCTGATATCGCGCCTGAAATCAAAATTATCGTAAATGGATGATATCAGTCGAATGTATCTGACCAGAAAACTATCATGGGCATTTGTCGCCATATATCAAATATAATCAAATCTGGACACAATTTTCATGCTGCTTTTTTCTCTCCGAGCCATGTATGTTGCATAAGTTAAAGCAATTATAGATTAAACACGCCATCTTTGATCACGAGTCAGCGAACATTAACTCTCACTTAAGCAATTATTATTTTATGTTAAATGAGAGAAAATTTAGAGACACCTCATCTTATCTACTAACTGCGGTACCACAGTAACTAGCGCTCCCACGTTTCGCTCACCTTGTCTACGTCCCATGATGTGATAGGGGGCGAGCCTTTCGCTATACCGGACACAAACTCCAATCCTGGGTAATTCATATTTCGAAACGAAAACTGAAACACAGGTTGTGATTCCCCCCTGAACTGGCAATTAAACTTAGGACCTTACGGTTCTCAGCCTTAGTACGCTGCCACTAAATAAATGAGGCGAGTAATTAATAATAAGGTGAAATAATAAAAAAGATTAAATAACTTTTTTTCTACCAACTTTGAAATAACATGGAATAATTTTATTGTTCATGTAAACTCAGTCTATTTTGGTTAAAGCTAAGCTAAGTCTGTTTCAATATTTCTATTGATAAATGAATTATTAATTAATAAATTTGTTCGCAACCAGTAATCCTCTTATTTTGATAAAGGTAGAACGTTTCCCTGACTAATCAAACAATGTTGTTACTTACCTCAAAACAACGTTATCAAAGCAATGTCTAAATAAATCATTTCCTTGCAGAATTTTAGGGGTATTAATCTTTTATTGGAAGTCAGTGGTCTTTTTGTGAGGATGAAATTTCTTGTATTTTTTTCCTTTTTATGCTACTTTTAATAATTCTATCTATTCTATCAACGAAATTGAGTTTATTTTTAACATCTAAATATATGGAGTACGGGCTCTATAAATGGCCACAATGGTGCTAGTGCAGTTAAAGGGTATGAGAGGTTGATGAAAGTGCGCATAAATAATGATAATAATTTATATATGCCACTATATAGATATACCTTTAAATTTGACCCCGTAGGTAAAGCAGCGGTATCATACTACATGCTCCTTTTTATACATTCCATAGTTCGATCTAAACGCAGCTTCATATCCGGAAGCCCAAATCCCTCTCCCCTTCCCAATCCCTAATTATCCCTTTCCTTTAAGGTCGGCAACGCGCCCGTGATTCTTTTGGTATTGTGGGCGTACATGGGCGGTGGAGATCACTTACCATCAGGTGACCCACTTGCTAGTTTGCCGGTCTATGCTATAAAAAAAAAATCTACTTTTAGATTCAAATGTTCCTAAATTGTTTACTGCATCGTTTACGCCGATCAATCTATACGCTAAAACGACCTGAGATTTGAGTACACACATTATCTATTTAAACACGATTGGTCTGGTTGTGCAGTAAGGCCGCTGAGTGTAGACGTTGCCCTCGTCACGCGGTCCGCGTGTGTCACTGATAACAGCCTGTTACTTTGTCACAGTGACAATGTGCCACAAGCCCACACATATGACATAGCTCAAGTAGTTACCTCCGATAAGAGACTATCATAATAGCCATATGTGTTTGGCCGGAGCCATATAAACCTGTGTTCCTAGTGCGAGTGTTTTCGATAGCTGTCACGTCATCTGTATTCACAAAAATATTCACATATACAGTCGTCTACCTGGTTGTATTGGAAATGTATTAACTTTATACGTATTTCTCGTATACGGGTACATGGTAGGTATCGAAAAACTCTTACTGGGGAACATATGTATTTCTGCGGTTAGGTAGCAGTGCGTAAGTACTGTTGTATTTGTGTTTGAATAACTTTAAAGCCAGTGAAATTACTGGGCATTATGACACTTAACAATATATATATCTCAGGATGAGGTGCGCAGTCCAGTGCAATACACTGTTTTTCTGTTTGTGGGCAGGTTTGACCCTTTACCATCAGGCGAGCGACCTGCTCGTCATGTCATTCAAGGAAAATTTAAATCACAGTTATATAGTATCAATGGTGGCAGCGTAAAATAAGGTATAGATAGAGGGATAGCTTGGAGTTTTCATTCAAATTTATTATGTAGATGCTAACTAATAAAAAAATATGTACATATAAGTATTGTCTCTACAACACCCCATGACAGATTTTTAGAGAATGTATCTGGCATTCAGCCCGCCTTTATACATGTTTTATATATAACATTTAAACAAAAAAAATAACATTTAGTCGCATTTTTTCTGTGGTGGCACCACTTTTACTTATAGTATGGAATTCTTTTATTTATAACTAGCTTTTGCTCGCGACTCCGCCCGCGTGATCAGCTTTTTCCGGGATAAAAAGTAGTATATGTCTTTTTCTGATGTATATGCTATATTATTGTATAGTTTCATTAAAATCCATTCAATAGTTTTTACGTGAAAGAGTAACAAACATCCATCCCTACATACAAACTTTCATCCCCTATTTTATCCCCTTAGGGGTGGAATTTATCAACGTCCTTAGCGGATGCCTACGTCATAACATCTACCTGCATGCCAAATTTCAGCCCGATCCCTCCAGTGGTTTGGGCTGTGCATTGATAGATCACTATGTCAGTCAGTCACCTTTGAGTATTATATATTTAGACTTATACTGTCTCGGTAGTCTCCTACAAACGCTCCCTGTGGTTTGAAACTTTGTAACTTTTAATGAGATTTATAAACAGATGCAATTACCTATTTTTTTCAATAAGGCAAACCTATTGAAAAAATTAATTATTGGCAACATTTTATGAACTTTATCCTTGCCGTTTTTTAGTTTTATTAGAACTCCTTTAAAAACATAATTATTATCAATATGTGGTAGATTACTATACTTATGTTTCTCGTAAAGTATGTCACTGTCATTATTATTTATTCTCTAGTCATTCTAATGCTGTGCCAACAAATTTGCATATAATATATCTCGACGATCTATCTATCTTCATATATCGCCTCATTGTCACACATCAGTTGACCGGGATTGGAATTCGTGCTTAATATGGAGATACGTTTGCCTTCTATCATAACATGACAGAAATAAGCTGGGTGAATTGTAGGTGCACTAGTTGTACCTCTGCCTATCTCTTTAGGTATACAGGCGGTAGCTTATGTTATATAATGAGACTACCTAGCCAGAGGGTTAGGATATACGCATGCTTACTATTAATGGTAATAATTCAATTATAATAAACACGTCATCAAGTGTGAAGGACGCTTCCATGCGTCATTTCTCTTGGAATAAAATTACGTTCAATAATGACTACATAGAATAAAGTGTGAAGTCACCAGATTATTGATCGCTTTCTTTGGTCTCGCCTTAGTACATATTGTCTCTTTCGTACCGTACGACTTAAACATATTACTTCACGTCTCCGTTTTATTGCCTTAGTAAATAAAATCAATAGGAATTTAAAACTTCTAAATGCCAAATTACGTCGATGTAAGCAAGCGTGTTCCCCAGTTGTGGCAATGGGCAGGAAACTTGGCAAGGGGAATCAACAGTCTGTGGGCAAAAGCCGTCACCGAAAGATGGTGTGAGAACACTGGATAGACTACCAGCCCTGTAGTCGGATGACGTAGCTGACGAGTCGGAAGATCTTAGATATGAGGGCTCCAATGTCGTGCATTGGGAAGACTAGATCAAGCCCAGCATTAGGTGGTTGTGTGAATGTTACTAGATTTATCTTGTTGGTTGTGCGCAAAGGTATCGGTATTTCATCATTTGTGTTGCACGACGGTTACTTAATACTTCAGTTCGATTACGTAGGACTTAACTTAACTAGTCATCATGGCAGTAAGATTATCGTTTAATCACATTCCGATGCATGAGTGTTAGAAACATAAGTGTTTTGCGTCATACGTTTATTGTAAAATAAATGGAAAATGAAAGAAGCTGATTGAACTATTAAATAAGAGGAAATATTTTTCAAGTCACGCGTTTTACGTTTCTGTTATATGAGCTGCTTATATGAAAGGTTTAGATTTATTTTCCTATAATACGGAGATGAAGCTATAGAATAGTATTCAATATTTTACACTGGCTATATAATTTATTAACGACACCGAAAAAAACCATCGGCACTTTATTATTTTTTTCTGTGAAAAAGCAATCAACCAAAACTCTTGTAATCGTTTTCAAAAGCGGTATCGGCAATGCAATTACAGTATGAGTGACAACCTTCGAAGCTTTTAAATTCTTTTCATCAAAAGTCGAGAAAGGATGGGGGGAATAGCCTTTTCTGTGTGCGGCCAACTCGTCAATAATTGGAGCCATTAGTTGAGGGTTGCAGGTGCCGCGACGTCGAATTATTAAGGACCTAGTGGATGAAGTGACTGAAAATTTCTCTACCGAAAACTTGATTTGGCTTTTAATTGTGTTTGAGAATTAATTTAGAATGAGAGAATTAATCGAGAATTAACGGCGATATATTGGATTGTATTCGGTTTTTTATAATGTGCTTAGGCTTAGAAACTGATGACGATTCAATTGAAATAACCAGTCTGACAACTACAAATTGTGTTTGATTTTTTATTGTCTGTAATGATGGTAGTAGGCGGCAGTAGGTCGGAGGGCAGTCAAACGTTAGTGTCCAATAAGAGTTACTGTTTAATTCATGATCATCATATTTGTACTTTTGAGTGAATAATTGAGTTTATTTTTATGTCAGAGGACGGTAAATGTTGCTCGTTACCTAATGGTAAGTCATCTCCACCGCACATGAACATCCTCAATCCTTGAAGCATTATAGATGCGTTGCCGACCTTAAAAAAATATTACGGTGTTGGAAATGGGAAGCGATTTGGATCTCCGGATATCTTACTCATCGTACTAAAAGCAACAACAAGCTGATACTTCACGTTGGTTTTTCATGTTGGTTGTTCGTGTTTCACATTGGTAACAACTTAACTTTAAGCACTAGCTTAAAGTGGTAAAATCACGGTGTAAATAATAAATGTTTTTTCTATACTAATACTAATAGCAAAAACATTTATTACAAAGAATAAACAAAATTACAAAACATATGTATACATGTCAAACAGTTTTGAGGTGATGTTTTATTTATGCACGTGTAAAGTTGAATAGCGGTTTGCTATTTACGTTTTACACAGAACCTTTGTGCCACACGACACCTAATCCCGTTGAAATTTCCAACAACCAAATTGTTACTCAACTTTCCAACACTCGGCTCTCGATTTTCGCCGCACTCCATGACATTTTAAAAGATTTTCAATTCTGGCACAATTTTAGTTTTATACTTTGCTATAGAAGATTTTAAAGGTTTTTCGTAAACTCAGTGGTTGTGGTGAATGAGTTTTTGAATTTAAATTTTAAATCATAATATGAATATTATGCTTTTTGTTTCAGGTATGTACCGGTTGACTAAACAGATTTTAAATGAAACTTAAGTTACTAACTGTAAGTATTTTTGCAACCAATATTATTTTTAAATAGCAAAGAATTTAATAAATAATTAAGGTAAAGTGAAGCTAAGTGTAAGTGGGCCACCAACATATTAGGCCTATAGCCAACCTCACCTGAACGTGGTACACTCTGCTGATTAACAATCGAGGCAATAGCGAAACTTAGTTCTGTGGCTTAGACGGCGGGTCGCCACATAATATCAAATCTACCGTCAAATATTGAAGGGGTAAGGCGGACCCTGGTATTAAGTCGGGTTAGCACCAAGCAGAAAGAAAGAAAGAATTAAACTAAAAATAATTTAAAGCAAAACTCTCGATAGAAACCATGGTAGAGATACGTATTTTTGATTCGGTAACAGTGCCACTGTAATTCAACAAGACCATAAAAAACTTCTCATCCATCGTGCTCCGTCTATTTATTAATTTGAATCCATTATCACCCTAAGTGTCGCATACAAAGTGTCCCATTCTATTTCCATTTGGAGCTACACACAATTTAACGATGTCAATGGTACAATACGGGGCGAGACGTAGATCTTCCATTAAATCAGAAGGTTCTTAACCTCTATCATACCCGCATTATCCAAAGGAGAACCAATCACTATGCAACTTAGGTTCAGCCTATGTACAACCAATTACGGCATTCATATCGCTCCATAACATAATGGACTTGTGTTTCGGTTCATGGTGGTGACGCATTCAAGGTCGGTCATCCGCTTGGATTTTTCTGTGTCCGGGAATTGTTTATAAAATTTTCAGATAATTTGGTTCATTTTACCAACTAATAGCTTTCGTACGAACCGGTTTCTAAATTACAAAATATTGTCATAAATCAAATCGTTACATAATAATGTCATTCAATGGGATTTTTTTTTATTTTTTTATTATCTTGAATGATGAGACGTCAACTAGCCAAATCTTTCTGTAAAATGTGTTTAAAAGTATGTTGCGCCAAACCCACTACGAATGGGATAGGGGAAAGTAAATACCTTGAATGACGAGACGTGCAGGTCACTCGCCTGATGGTAAAGGCCTGCCTATATGCAACACAGGACCGCCCACGTATGCCTATAATGCTAGAAGAATCATAGACGCGTTGCCGACCTTAAAGGGAAGGGATAATCAAGGGATTGGGAACGGGAGGGTAATTTGGGCCTCCGGATATCTCACTCTCCATACGAAACGAAGCAATAAGCCGATACTTTACGTTGGTTTCTGTGATACAGTTGTAACGACCCGGTCGAGCTGGCCCATTGAAGCAGTAGACAAAACTGTCTACGGCGGGACTCTACCACTCAACAAATAAGCATTAAGATAACGATTTTCCAACTTTCATGTTCCGAAATCATCATCATGTAGTTATATAATTAAATATTGCTCTATATTGCATTCGCCCGAGATTGTTATTACTAACAACCCCATTTATGTATACGATATTCGTTTGAGCTAACTTGAGGACTACGTCTTATGTCGCAAATATTTGCTTAGTAACTGATCATCGACATTGTAGAAGGTCGTACAAAATATCGAACATTCAACATGTTGTGATACTTTCATATAATATTAATTAAACAAACGGTGCGGCCGACGAGGAAATTATTCTTTATGTTTGCGAATCGGAAAAAAAACATTGTGGTTGCCAATGCAATCGGATTCAACTTGTGTATACCTACATAAAAGCAAATAGCTGTGTCCGGGACTTCGTTGTGGACAGAATGATTCACACATGTTATTTATAAAGATGGACATCTATTGTTTGTTACATTATTTTTGTCCTTTATTTCCTGATCCCACGGAATTTTAGCCTCGTCTTTTAATATATATTTTGTACCTTTGTTTCAAGTTTGATATGATGTTCGGTCGTTTTGGTCCTACGTTAATAGATCAATGAGTCAGTCCAAGAAGCCTTTTATATATGTAGATTACACATTCATACATAACACGCACTAAGTTGAAACAAAGGAAGCTCCTAGAGTGTGTTTCTTTTTACACAATGAAACAAAACTTCAACAAATAAAATAAAAGAGTATTCGGAGCTATTTTTACAAACCGAATTATTTTAGAACTTTCTGCGGTTATATTGTTTTTGCGAATATTTGTATCTTATTTCTGAATTCGTCATTTTATCCTTAATGTAAAAGTAACAACGTTTTCCATTTATGTATTGTGTTGTTTTCCTCAAAGTTTATTGTTACCAAAAATAAAATATGATTCCTATAGTCCCACAAAGACGAAGGCTTCTGTAGTATTAGGAGTATCATAATGAATTATTCTGATCAAAAAAAATTATAGGTTTTGATGAATACAGATACTAGATAGATTTATATGTATAAGCTAACGTGGGTTGTGACGTAGGTTCATTGTACAAGGACAAACATGAAACGAATGCAAACACGTTAAACTGTCCGTTTGAATCAAGGTGATCATTTGTTCGCCTGTGCTGCACTTTGAAAGCCATACATCATAAAACATTTTAATATAAAACGCACATCATAACGTACAAATATGAAAACACAATAACGAGGCGCTGATAATGCGCAACAAACGTCACAATTAACGATGCTTTATTTAATTGTAATTTTAATCACCCATAAATGCATCATCCGCGAATTATTTACTGTTCTCTAATCACGAACGTGGAACACGAAACAATCCGTGATCCGTTTGCATTGCGGCGTGTGTTGGTGTGTTTACGCGTCCGCGAAAGCTAGCACGTCGGCGCGGCGCATGCTGATTTAAAACAACGGAATATTTGAGTCGAAACCGTAGTGGTTTACTCGGATTCCATGCGTTCACGCTGGTCAATGAAATTGTTGCGTTTTTGTACGCGTTTCATGAGAAACCAACAATAGTCCGTTGTTCGTTGATTTCTCTTTATAGTTTACCTTTGTGCTGTCACAGTTGAAGTATTAGTGGTTGATTAAAGTTTCACGGATTCGTGTTTAACTGTTGCGCCACTTCCATGTTGCCAAATTAGACTAGTCTGGCAAACTGGCTGCCTCGCAAATCGCTTCATTGGTCTAGTGATAGGGTACTAAGGCGAAGAACCGTGAGGTCCTGGGCTCAATTCCCATGTCAGGCAATCACAATTTGTTTTTGAGTTTTCGAATCCGAAATATGCGAATTGCCCTGGATTAGAATTGCTCGGTATGACGATAGACTCGCCTCATATGACGTGATGGAACAGCAATATGCTCGGCGAAACGTGAGTACAGTTGCAGCTCTGCCTACCGCTACGGCGAGATAGACGTGAGTTCACGTTATTGGAGTTTAAAAACGCTACGTTTCCGACTTTTGCACTGACACTTTAATTGCGAGTTTATCATTTACAATTGCTAAGTTAACATTACGGAATTAATGGAATCATTCATGCTTCGCTTACAACGGTTATGCTGAAAGCACCCATTGTACATTTAATCGTATTTTCACCTCAGTATCACTGTACAAAAACATTATTATGATATACTTGCGTAATCATTCCTCATTATGAAGTGTACATTAAAACTATACATTAAATAGTGCGAAGTATACATACATTTATATACATATGTCACGCCTGTATCCCGATGCGATGCAAGTAGTATGCCAACGGCACGCCGAACTTAATTCCGTCACACGATGTGTGATAGATGTCGAGCCTACCACCATAACGGTCACAATTTCCTATCCCGGGGAACTCATGTGATTTTTGAACTTCAAACACAAAT
This sequence comes from Amorpha juglandis, assembly GCA_949126905.1. NCBI lineage: Eukaryota > Metazoa > Arthropoda > Insecta > Lepidoptera > Sphingidae > Amorpha > Amorpha juglandis. Next base: position 7,859,807 of record OX421379.1, on the reverse strand, counting down.
TGTGATAGCAGGAACTAGGTTTTTAACCTAAGACCTTACCGAGTTCTCAGCGTATGGCATCACTGAGCGATGTGTATTTATTCATATTCACATTGCGCTACCTTAAGAACACCTTAGAGGATCAAGATATTTTAAAATAGTTATTAAAATAATTTAAATAACAATTTACCAACGTAATATAATAACATATAATATGGCGAAAAGCCTATAATTATGTAAGACCAAAATGCTATTAGCATAACCCTAACTGCGATGTGGCATTTCCTATTACCTATGCGGCGGAGGATGGAATGCGAGTCGCCCGGTTTGCGGGTCGCAGGCGACTCTCGGCACTCGACAGGACGGTGAATCATATCAGGCGAGCTGAGCTGAGGTCACATGGTTGTACGATGTCGTCATTTGCATTACGTCCTCGCGATACCATTAAGGATCCCTATAAAACTATACTAAACAATGGCTTATTACATTGATATTACACAGCGATAGCCATTTCGCTTTCACTTAACGCAAATTCAGTTATCAGTACGTTACCAGCGTGATATGAACGCATAACTTTTACAACAAAACAGTATCAACTTCGATGTTATTACCGAACATTAAATGTGGGAATAATAGTTATGATATACGAATTCATGTAATTCCAATTTAATAGCTCAAATGTTTCGGACAGTTTAAACGTGTAAACGCGTGGAATGGATGGTATGTGCGCCGCAGAGAATACGCTGGTCAATTCAAAAGGGGTCCATTATAAAATGCTCTAACTGTCAAACTATTTATTTAATTCTCCTCTTTATGGTGCTGATGTATAGAGATGTTAATCGCGTGAGTCAGCCCTACGTTGAGGTCGATATATATCGGGGGCGTTTATTGGCGAGAATTGGGCGCATCCCGGTTGTTCGACGAAATCGCTATCCGTCCTACGCGCGGCTATTATCTGATGGGACTTGGTTCGGACAAACCAGGATTCGATATGACGTAACTGTTATGACAGATAAAACTTCCGCCATCATCATAACTTCCAAACGCCGTAAATCTCACATTTATTTTCTGCTTTCGTTTGGGTGATATTACAATTAGATTTTTGTCTGTATGAATATCGAAAGCCATGGGCACAGTAAAGGTAAGTGCCATGGGTTTATTAATGCTAAAAGTAATAATATTACGATCTGCCGCATTTCGAGACAATCAATTTTAATTGTCAATTAATCATTTCTAATCAGATAATTTATGTACGCAGTAACGGAGCATAAATCGTCAACTTGTGAGTGTGGAATTAATCGAATTCTAAGGTGTGACTAATTGATAATTACAGTTGATTATCGATGTCTGTGAGTGCGGTTGTTTGTCTAACAAACTGTTCCAAATATTGCAAATATTCATTGGTCGTTATGTTGAAATAAAACTAATTTAAACGGATTTTATCGCGGTTTTTTATTAATTGTGATCCCGACGTTTCGAAGACTTTTTTCTCTTTTTATGTTCCAAGTTAAAATGTAATTCTTTAAAGCCCTTTAAAATCATTGGTAGCAAGATGGGCGTCATAATATTGATAGTGTATACGTGGCCAGTTGTCGACGGCGGGCCCTTTCCCCTTCCGTCTGGCAGCGGTCTCGTTAACGACTCATTCATCGGTGACCATCTGGTATGGTTATGTGAACAGCCTTACAGTCACGTTTATCTCATATCCTATTATAAAAACATAAAATGACTATAAAAATTAAATTGATGGCTTTTCAAAATTGTTGGTTAATTACGCAACAATTTGGATTTTGAAATCTTCAAGTGGAATTTTAATCGATTTATTTTTATGCGAATAAAAGAATGGTAAATCAATTTTCTATTTTTTTTTTAAATAAAAAGGCGTGAACCTGGGAGTGACTAAAACATTTTTCGCAGTATTGATTGCATGAGACGAACAAATCCGTGACTAACAGTGGGGCTTATATAATACAGGGCTAGTACTCTCTTCCACCTGTCCGTAACACACTCGCAGTAGGGTGAGCAACTTAATTTTTAACACACGTTACAGAGAGATTTGGCTTGTAGTTTTACGGCGGTCGCCCGCTTGACGTCAATATCTCTATGCACTCAGAGCCGAAACAAATAATTGTGAATCAATAACATAAACATTATGTCTCGATGCGGAAACGAATATGCGGTCTCTCGCTTCACAGTCGGCTACTCGCCTACTGGGCCCAAAAGCTGTCAATGCAGGGTTGGTACTGTGGTTATTAAATTGTATTGTCACCACCACCAAACAGCTCACGCAAAAGCGAAATTGTGTTGAACTAGTATATTTTTTTGCAAGATTTGACTCATACATGCATAACATGAAATGTGAAATGAAATAAAAGATTGTAAAAGAAAATTGATCAAATAATGTTTAAAGTAATATTGTATGATTCTCACGCACACACTTCATGAACAACGTGAAGTTTGTGATTGGATAAGCTCAATTGGTTCTTTGTACTGTTACATTGTTAACTCGTAGCTCATGTCGTGTTTATTTCTGTTCATTGATGTATTGTAGCCACTTCCTCGAGATGTGAAGAGCCGACGTTAGGAGTCATATATGTTTCAATCGTTAAAGTTTATTCCTGAACGTTAGCATATATTCTCCCCAGAGGGGTTGTCTTCAGGCAGGCCGCCTTTCTTAAAAATTACAAGCCAAATGTTTCTGTTATATGTGTGAAAAAGCATATTGCGCCGAATCCACTGCGAGTAGTATAAAAGCAAGTGGAAAGAAGAAGATTAGTAAGCATCGTTTGTTAAGTAAATGATTGTGTCTACAGTTTGAACCTCAATTCGATTAACAGATTTCATACTGAAGCACATCACAAATTCCCATATATCACCAGAGCTGAGAACGCAAACCTGTCTTATTTATGCCCTGATCTTAAATGGATTTACGAGAACTTTCATGTCCTAAACTGATTAATAGATCAGGTAGTAACCTGAACTAACCAAGTCCGGATGACGGCTAGATACCAAACAATATCCTACTGCCATATTTATATTGGTTTAGTCATTAATTGCTAGCACTATAAATTAAACGTCTTTGTAAGCTTCCCTATATAATGGGTGCTAAAGGACTTAATCACTAACTAAGCCTAGCGCCTTCTACTCCGTCATACATTTTAAATCCTTTATCTTTTAGAGGCAGCTGCAATTTCCACACAATATGTTATTGTGTGTGATATTCTAACAAATAATATATTTTAAAATAAGTGTGGGTAGAAAACCCTTGGTGGTCGAGTCCGGCTTCCTTTTACCGTCTTATTATATAGTTTTCCCGTAATGCTCTAGCACGAAAGCAAGCAGAACAGTTAGCAAGTGCCCGTATTGAAACACGAATGGTTTACTGGAACTGGAAACCCCGCTATTGCAAGTGTTAACTTCCGTAGTGTTCTGGGTTAGTGAGTATTAACCCGTTCGTTGACATCATGATATAATACCAACGGATGCAGACGACCGAACTTAGTTATATGACAGCCTTTATACACGGGAGATGCGGGTCATACTTACCATTATACGATATATATAATAAAACATACACGTAAGCTCACGCCTGTATCCCTGGAGGGGTAGGTGGAAGTGCTAATAGTGCACCCACGGTTCGCCGAGATCATTTCCGTCTCATGTGATTGGGGGCATCCAATCCCGGACAACTTACGTGTGATTCAACAACACATATAGTTCTGCCCTACAATTAGATAGGAGTCTTGTATCGTGGGTATCAGGAACTACGAGAGACTTGCGGTCTCACAACACTCAGACCCGAAATAGATATTTGTGGATCCAACCCACGGCCCCTCGTTTCACAGCCTATTATAAAGTAACTTTAATCATAAGGGCCTTTACACGCTACTACATAACGAAATAAAATAGTTTTGAACGTAATTTTTATCTCAAAAGATGCGCATCGAATTGAGAACTTTCTATTTTTATAGCCGAGGACGAACAAGCAAGACAAACGAGCAATTGGGTCACCTGATTGTAAATGATCTCCACCGCCTATGAACATCCCCAATATCTATGGCAGCGTTCCCAAACTTAAAGGAAAAGGATGCTTGAGAAAATGGAAAGGGGATGGGGATTTGAACATCCGGATATATCACTAACCGTACGAAACGATTCAGCAAGTGACTACTTCACGTCGATTTGCTGTGAGACAGTGATTACAACCTGTTCGAGCCAGCCCATTCATGCTGTAGACAAAGTATTTTGAAGGCGATTATAAAATATGGTGTGACCGTACATAGAGACTATCCCGCCCACACACCCGCCACTGTAACTCCTGTGAACCAGGATCAACAGTGGCACGCGTTTTGTTGACACCGAGCAGTGAAGCTCGGCGAGTCTCTGGGAATGCCTAAATGTCTTTGTCTCGCAACGAAATTAATCAGATAGAAGGTTAGGGAGGAGTTGGAAAGGAGTTGGAGTTGTGACCGTACAGTATGAACTGCATCAATTATTTAATTTTGTAGCTCACTTTATTAGTTTTAAAGCTAATATATTTAAAATAAACTTCTCTTCTCAGTCGACATCAAGTAACCTTTTACTTCTACACATATGCAATAATGATTCAATTATAGTTAAGTAGAGTCTAGTGCAGTCCTGGGAAGTAATTTCGTGCTCCATGGCATTTTCCAATCTACACGAAAGTATTCCAAGGCGAAATTTAAGTATTATGTTCTACATTCTTGTACATAAGCTCACGTCTGTTACCCCGATAGGGTAGACAGAGGTGCAAATAATGCACCGACTGCTTGCCGAGGTTATTTCAATTCTATTTTGTGTTAGGGGGCGAACCTAAACCCATTTCCACTCTTTGCAATATGGGTGCTCTCAACCGATGGAGACCATTCATCCAGAAAAATATTTGACTATGAAAATGTTGGCTTGAATATCACGGTTATTTAGTATTTAACTTTTAATATTATGTTATAGCAGCGATAGCTCAGCGGGAAGTGGTATGGACTGTCGAGACGAAAGTCGCAGGTTCCAAACCAAACCCCAAGAGCATACACCACTGACTTTTCTAAGTTATGTGTATATTAATTGTTCATTATCGCTTGCTTTAACGGTGAAGGAAACATCGTGAGGAAACCTGCATACCTGAGAAATCGATAAGATTTTTCGAAGGTAGCAGCAGTGGGACGTATGTTAATACGGGGCTAGTAAAAAAAAAAAAAATATATTTTATGATTTGTAGCGGGACCTTTGCTGGGACAAATTGTTTCGTGAATATTGGTACCTATGAAGATCTGTCCGATTGTCGCTTCAGCAAAAATTCGTAAATCACATAAATTGCAAGAATCCTAGACTATTCGTTTTCCAATCATTTGCTAGCCATCGCAAATTGTCATTTTTAAATTGCATTTAAACAGATATTACCAATTCTATTTTAATGAAAGTAGAGAAATAATAAGTTTCTGCATATACAATGAAAAGAATGCGAAAGATCACTGGCGTTGCTCAGGCCACCGTTCCTGTGGTTAATTCAATCGGATGCGCTCGACAGATAGCTCGCCGACCCCGCCCGACCTACCGACCGCCGCGCCGGCCCTTCAGGGAAATGGTTTGAACACCCGCTTTGATTCGAAACCTCCAGCCTAAACTCGCCAAATATCTCCCTACCTGTTTTCACTCGGTACATTTATTTAATTTAATGCTAATATAGCAGTGAAATCGCGTGAAGCGAACTCCCTTGATGTCCTCGCGAAAGACAAACCTGTCCCATAATTTTAAAATCTCTCAGAGCAGGGAGATTCTACTAAGCGTTATGATTGGGAGGAACAATTTCCCAACGGGACAGAAAGCATCATTTCCTGAGAGATCACGAGTTGGGGAGAAGCGGCGCTCTTCAAAATATTATTTTAAGCTTCCTCAGTCATCTGTCAACGCACTACATTCTTCGACATTAGTATTATACAAATGTTTATTTCTAAATGAAGCTTTGTGAAATGGGTTACAAGAATTCCTTTTGTAATGTACTACGCTACTAAAAGCGGATGATCAAAGAGTTAATATTGATTTTATGTTTGGCTCAAACTGCGCTCAAGCGACTCAGACACAGACTTATTTTTGTCACATTTCACTAAGACTAAGGCATAAACGATCCAAAATATATTCTCGATTTATAGCTCGGGTTTTACTTCCGTATGCGCGACTATAAGTAACATGAGCCAAAAACGCAAATGTACAATTTCCAATTTTAATTCCTTTATGTCCATACTATTTTAAAATGCAAGACCTGTTCAAATACAATGTGCACACGAGACGAGTTATCGAGAATACATATCGGAGACACTATGCAACAATTTCGACTTACACGCATTATCATGAGAATATAAAAAGCATGTCTGAAATTATTTATGCAGCTGAGGTAGCTTCCTTGTTCATTGTAATATGCGTGGTAGGTGTTTAGTCTTAAAGGAATACCTTTGTGGCGAATACTTCCGTGAAATATATTTATGTAGCCCCGCCGAGCGCAACCCGGAAGCGGTTCAATTAAGTCTGGTATTTAAGGTTACCATCCGACGCGAAGCACTGATTGCGCCTCACCTCCCCCTACCCGAGGGAATTCCTATCTTCCTTTTAATTTTCGAATACAATAAATATTCTTTCTCCAACATCTTTACGATGAAACAGAGATCATAAATCTGAAAAATTAAACGTTCACTTGACAAGACATAAATAAATACGTTCCATTTTGCTTTAAGAACATTTCGTATTGATGCGTTTTACAAAGTAAGGATTTACGAAATCCGCAAAATCGATGACGTTAATCCAAATTTACAGCCTTTGTTCAAGAATTTCTTGTTATATTTAGAAATGATAAAGTGACTTAGTACATTTAAAATAGTAAATGTTAAACGGCTTTAAAGGGTTGACTGGGCTCGGTATTTTGCAATGCCAAAGACACGACGCGCCGCGGTGGTTGGGTTAGGTCCGTTGACGTAAGCTAACTCAAGAGATTATTTGAAGTTTTATACTATTTTTAGACTCGCTGACGTAAACAAGTCTGTTCTATACATAAAGGCCCACATGCACGGCTTTTAATATATTAGCTGTTACTTACAGATGCCGTCAAAGCTTTCGCTATCTACAGTAAATTTTAATTAAACTTCATATCATGTACTAAATCAGAAGCATTTCTTTTAAATACATCCAAGACTTCTAAGTCAATAAATTATCTCTCCTTTAAAGTTTATTGCGTTTACGGAGAACTTCAGAGGCAGAGGGCTTAAAATCTTTAGCGATTTGTAAGCATATGTTATTTATACAGCGGTGTGCGGTGCGGTGCGGGCTCGGTGCGAGCGTGGTGCGAGTTAGGATGAAATGTGAACGCTCAACGCAATGAGCACGCTCGGTCTCATCTCCGGTATCGTTTCACTTAGCGCGCCCATTCCTGAGCGGACACACTTCAATACCCCAGGGCGGGTGAGCCCGGCCAACAACGAGACGGTTCCGCTGGAATCGACATGTAAATTGATAAACTACGTGCACTCGACTTACCTACTACTCCTCTACTACTACGGGCAGCTGATGTTTGCTATTTGGATTTTTTTACCATCAAAAAACACGGAGCAGTTTCTCAATTGTCAATGATTATTGTTGTATTTGATAGAGTTTACTCGCAGGATGGTCCCATTTAAAATGTTGATTTAGATGTTTCACAAAAAAATAGTAAAATAAAAACTTTTCGACAAATAAATAAACCTGGTGTTAAAAAAGTTAAAGATTTTTGAGTTGGTGGTGCCGACTGAAAAAAAAGGTTGCTCTATAGTTTTGTTGAGCCTTTTTTTTAATCATGCTCGCAATGTTGCACGTGATGAGATCGATTCGGGGCGGAGTACAAACATATCGTATCACGATGTATCACGGGTGTTGAAGTTAATACTGTAAACTTTAGTACCGTAAAATATAAAAAAGACGATATTGACGACGATATAATATACACTTGCTTAACGGCATGGTGTAGCGAATATTACCTATCAGTCCATACTTTCTAAAGTAGAAAGGGTACTGAACTAAAAATATTTCAGTAGGGCGTTCAGTAAAAATTTTGACTAAACAATTTTTCACAACCAGTATGATGTAACGTTGGTGTCCGCCCAGCTCCACACTTTTACTACTCGCAAAATCGCAAAAACTCAAAATATGTTTTGCAAAAAGGTATTAAATTCCAATCCCTATTCCTTGCCGTAAGTCAACAAACCCATGACTCTTCTGGTATTCTGGGGTGTGTGTGGATGGATGGATAATGGAGATAGTCAGTAGACACATATTATACTCCTTTACTTGCCTCTGCGTTACAAAATGCAAATGGTTTAATTTAATGTTAGTTCTTAAAAAATCGTTGAATTAATTCCAATATCTTTCTTCTTTACAATTAAATTATGATACAGATGAGGTAAGTTGATGTCGCAAACAAGACGGCTATAAATAAACTCACAGTCCCTAAATGAGACTTAAGATAAATCTGTCCGTGCTTCAGTTAATTCCTTTGTTTAGCTGTCACTCGGCAATCCGTAACGTTCGTTTTTCATCCATTAATTTACTAACTACATCATTTATTACCATGACACTTTGCCTATTTCCTACGCCGTTTTTAAATTGCTTATCACGGAGTAGATGTTAATTGACGTTATCTCTATTTGTGACGTTGATAAAACGTATGCTAATATGAACCAAGAGTTTTACGAGTGTCAGAACGATGATCTTGGTATAAATCACATAAAACAGATAAAACTAATAATAGATAATTCTGGTCTACGCAAAGTGATTTATTGAGACCCCTAATGAAGTTAAAGATAGTAGAGCATGATTTAAGGTTGCTAAAATTAAACCGTCAAGTTGCAGATTTTACGATGTTATAGGACAGATTCAATGTCAATCTGGACAAAATTGTTATTGTTACTTAACTAATGGATTCGTTAATTTATTAAGTATCTATATGGTTGTCTCTCGTATGTGATACAGCATCTTGGTTGGCATCACCGCTTCATCTATTCCTACCTCCAAACAGCAATGTGTTAGTACTATTGTATTTCGGTTTGAAGGACATTGAAGCTAGTGAAATTACTGGCCATTATGAGACTTAACATCTTATGAGTGACGAGCGCAGTTCCATACATGGTATTATTGCTTTTAATTCAAGGCAATGAGTGGTGTTGCTTCTGTTTATGGGCAGGCGTTGCGCTATCATCAGGCGAGCGATCTGCCCGTTTCGTCATTCAGGCTATTTAATTCACTGAACAATCTGTATTAAGTATTTTTGATGTACCTACATGGTATTATTACATGTTTATATTTTTACATTTCATTGCATTTACATTCTACTTTTCAATTAAACTTACGCCTCAATATGAAACGCGAAAATGTATTAAGGAAATAAAAAATAATGCTGACATATCCAGTGGTTTTATGTTGTGGCGCAGGCCACCACTCGGTTTTATAACTCAGTAAATCCGAACAGCTAGGGCTACCAAATGAGAAAAAAGAATTCCTGTGAAAAATCCCAGACGTGTGTACAAATACCGAATAATACCTTTTCTTTTGATTATATGGTGTGATGTTATATGTCCATTAGATTTCTGGAGAACGTCATATATTGTTAATATAACTGTGCCCATAGTACAAGTCTTTACGATTTTTTTGGTAACTGTCACATCATGCAATACAAGAAATATTTATAAAATTAATTCCAATACAATCCACGTGGGGTACTGTACAGATTTGGCATGGATGTTTACGTAAATACGAGTTCCTTTATTGACAGCTACCGAAAGACTTGCAATAACTTACGGTACTTGAACTATAATTATCACTGAAAAAAAGTATTATAACATAAGAAGATCCTCCCTTTAAGTAATAAGATATTATAATAATAAGATCGTCAAAATTCCGGAATATTCCGGGCGTGTGGTAACCATCCGAGCAGCACACTAGCCGCGGTTACTTTAACACTACATGCCACTAAATCTGCGATGAACTGCCCTTTGTTTCATTCAAGAAAGAAATCGCCTTAAGTACTCGCTTCATTGTATTGCCACTTAGTATTGGTGAGGTACTATACATATTTTCAGTTCTTTGTTGATTTATTTGTTAATGTTATGTTATTTTGTACTTAGTTTTTCAGATGCTTTAAATGTTTATTCTTTTTACCAATCACAAGATATTGACACTGACGGCAAAGTAACTTGCATCATAATGTAAAAAAATATGCATTTTCGATTATATCCAAACTTTGTTTGAATTATACATTTCAATATCCGAATATATCTTGCTTTACTTAGATGATCAAATGTGCATAATTCAGTTAATAGAAGTTTCATAAGCTAGTATGCGTACATTTTCCTTTTTGCGTACAATTTGTCCTTACGCAGGTCTTTATCGTATCGAAAAGTGTCATCGAAAAACGATCACGCATTCTGAGTCGATAATTCCGCAGCAGATTTCCTGGACGCCGATACACCGATTTTATTTCTCAGTTGAGACAGTACATTTGAGCTGTTTGCAGATAAGGCTCCACTGTTTCTCGGTTCAAATTTATTACCCTGTAAATTCCCGACCGCGGCGCCGATGACTTGCACTAGTCCCTGCCCTTGCGTACTTCTCCAGATCAACGCTTTTAAAACATTTCCACATCGCACGCCAAGGGGGACATTAATTAATTTTGCCTCCTCGTGTGTTCGAGTGTGTCTCTGTGAAAGTTTTTGTTGCTTCCCTCGTACTCGCAAACCATGATCTGCGCACGGTTTCAGCCACTTTTTTTCTTATTATGAACGTACACAAAGGAGTCTTATTTCGTGTTTTAGTATTACACTTATAATCCAGGTGGGATTATCATATTAGCTAATATAAATGTCTTTAATTTTGACTCAAAGTAGGAATTTTTAACCCAGATTGAACATATATCCGCCATGTCAATGTTTTCCTTACAAATATTTGTCCCGTCACGGATCCAAAGTTGAGACTCCTTCCGCTAGCGCCTGTTTCTGAAATGTTATAATACGAAATCTATGAAAAAGAGATTGAAAATAATTAGAGGTATTATCCGTTTGACCTTTCTGTAATACACGTCGTCACATTAAAGTTAATTCAAAATGTTCAGTCATGCGACGCGAATAGAATCGCGAGCAAAATCTAGTAGTTAATATAATAAATCTTCGGTAAAGACATTCTTAAATCCTATCAATATTCTCAAAGCGTAGATATCGTATTTAGTCATGTAGTGTTGTAGGCGTGTATACAAACTACAGAGCATTAGTCATTTTATGTATCTATACTAATAATAAAGCTGTAGAGTTTGATTGTTTGTTTGTTTGTTTGTTTGTTTGTTTGAACGGGCTAATCTCAGGAACCACTGGTTTGAATTGAAAAATTATTTTTGTGTTGGATAGTCCATTTATCGAGGAAGGCTTTAGGCTATATAACATTACGCTGCGACCATTAGAAGCGAAGCATCAGTGAAAAATGTTGCAAAAACGGGGAAAATTATTCATATTTGAAGGCTTCCGTTGCTAAGCTACCGAAATAATATTATTTGAAGGCTTCCGTTGCTAAGCTACCCTAATCTATACTAATATTATAAAGCTGTAGAGTTTGATTGTTTGTTTGTTTGTTTGATCACGTGGGCGGAGCCGCGAGCAAAAGCTAGTATAATATATAGTTACATCCCACAAGGCCACGTGCATGGAGTAGAGCTAATGAACTTGAGCCAGCGTGACGTTTTTCTGCGGATCTCCTCAGTATTGTTATACGCATTAGTAGCGGGTGTAGCGGTCCCCTAATCCACCCGTCCCTACGCCTTTGTGCTGAAATCCGAGCGCACTCCGATTGCCAATGACTTGCACTTTAGTATATCAAGCTAATAGTGTCCACCGCTTCGCTTCGCCCTATAACTAGTACATACAGTTGGCAATGTGAGCGTCCGCTGCGTCGTCGACGTGTCGCCGACACACACCACTCGCCAATATCTACTCGTATGCTACGTAGCGCCGTACCGCCGTACCGCGCCGAGCTGCTACGAAACTTAAATGTACCGAAACCGACGCTAATGTACTGCTGCTACGCGCCACCACCGTATTAATAAACTTTACGACAACTTATAACGTTACCTACATAGTAAGTGTCACAAAATAACTGGTGATTGGTTTTTATTGCATACGCGGCTACCGGACAGGTACGATATAACTGCAAACTGCAACCGCACTGTTACTAACTTGTTAAATGTTAACGATACTTGGAAAAAACGTCAAGAAAAAGTAAGTAGGCATGTTTTATTAATTCTCCGTACACACGGCGCGGCCGCGGAATGGAGGCGACTGCCATTTTTCTGCGGACGAGATTTAAATATGGAATTCCGGTGTGCGAGTGGGAGAGGCGCGTGCCATTGACCTTGCTATCGCCAGGGCCGCGCACGCGCCGCGCTGCCGCCTCACCGCCGCGCCGCCCGCCCGCGCCCGCGCATGCGCTCAGCGCAACACACGTTGCACTCTGCGCTTTGCAGTACCTACGCACTTTATTGCATTATTACTATTAATGTTTATTAATAAACTTTGATGTCTTTGAAAATAATATACATACATGTACATATACAGCAGTCCGCGGGACAAACTCTACAATAACAACATTATCGTAAGCGCCTTATTTACATTTTATTTTGTTTTTAAAGTGAATATACAGCATTGTAGAGTTCTTTACGAGAACAAAAAAGAATAAATATTTTGATAAGTAAGACTGTGATCCCCAAAGGATATTATAATATAATAAAAAAATGGAAACAGGAATTAATTTGCGAACACTAATTGCTCGAGACTCCGGCCGCTTGAGCTTCTTTATTTATGTCTTTAATATAATGCAAAATTACTCAGCCATAATGTAGCTTCCTATCGGATCAATAGTTCCAAAGATATTACCCAAAAAAGTCACAAACTTAAAAACTATCGCTTTATCTATGAATATAAAAAAAATCCAATCATTCACAGACTTATTAAACACGAAACGACTAAAGCTAAGATTATGAAATTTGATCAGATGATAGTTTGTATAATGTGGGTAACCACAAAGAAAATATTTTGGGAAATTAAATTATTATAATATTAATACCCAGCAGTCACACACATAGCCCTGACCCCACAGTAAGATACGAGTCTTGTGTCGTGGGTATCAAGAACTACGAGAGACTTTTTGGTCTATTCCAGTGTAGTTTATTCTATTACAAAGTAGCATTCAATAGTACTTAGAATACAGCACGACACAGTTGCAGTGCATCGCTTTCACGTCTGCCTTCGCAACTTAACATTGGTTTAAACACAAAAATCAACACCACGCGCAACTTTTTTTATCCGACGACACCAAAAAGGCGCTAATTAACGCGAACCTTTTGACCAGACTGTACATTCGCACGCCAAGCGGTTGGTGCGATTGCGTGCATGGAAATAAGTGCTAGGAAGTAGTGCAATACCTTAATGTGGCTTTATAGACCGTGCGACAGTATTGAAAGCACAGAGTGACGCGCCACTCAAACATTGACGGCCGACGAAACACGCGTTGCTTACTTAATTAGGGAAAATGCTCTCTGTTAACATACCTATGTTGGAAACTTGCCTAAACTACTGTCGGGCAATCAGGGCCATTGTGAACAAAAGCGATGCGAAATGAATGTATGCATGACGGATGCGTGGATAAAAATAGCGTTGTCATAGTCATCTGTAAGGAGATTCAAAACGCCCGTCTGGCGTGTCGTTTGTACGACTTTGTTATTTCAATTAAGCGCTAATTTAAAAAGCAAATGTTTAGTGGAGAGTGTAGTGGTAGTTGGCTGTAGATTACGGATTGTGTTTCTATATCAATATATTCTGTGTCAGTTTTATGGTTTAAATAATATAATTTGCACGATATAGGTTCGCCCACTGTCACAATGTGGTACGGTCCTTTTATAAAATGCATGTATATTGATTGTTACGTATAATGCAATAGGGGGACCACTGCCTACCCTTTGTTGTTACGGTATGTGTAAATTCCACGCGTTATCAGTACGGCTATACATAAAGTGTTGCAAAAAATGATACAGGTTTACAAACAAGTATTCATGCGGTTATCACGTCTTTATCATGCATAAGTTTTTCAATACAACACTAAACCACTTTCATTTTTATAAACCATTCCGTGAAACGTAATAAAACATTCGTATTTTATAGTTGGGTGGGTAAAAAAAACCAATCGGTATGTAATTAAGTTGTATGTAATTATTCCTTAATCGTTCATCATTTCGTACTGTGTAACTTTTAATTATAACAAGATGTTGTCTTTAATATTTACGAGAATACGTGTAAATGACAATTGTTCCTCGTTAGTCATTCGAGTGTTACAAATGTAACGTATAAGCGTATCAAGTGTTAGACCGCAGTGTAAGACTGTCTAAGGCTTACGTTAGACAAAGCGGAACACAGACAAGGGGCTTTTTAATGATAGTCAATATATATTTTTTGTTAAGGTAGACAGATGTGCGTGTGATAGGCTCGTCTGATGGTAAGCGGTAACCACCGCCCATGGACTTCAGCTTGCCAGTCTTACTTTCTACTAAGTACTACTAATATTATAAATACATCCAACAGTCACATAAAAAGTCCTGACTCACACCAGGTTCAGCTGTATCATGTGTATCAGGAACTACAAGGGACTTGAGGTGTCATAACGCTCAAAACCGAGACAAATATTAATAAATGTGGATATTTGGATGTTTGTTAACCCGTCACGCTGTAACAGCTGAATAGATTTGGATGAAATTTGGCACATATATAGACGTCCTGGTTTAGGAAGTACGCTATTTTTATCCTAGAAAAGACATTCACGAGGGCTGAACTGCGATCAAAAACTAGTAAAGAATTACTTAAAGAACAGCAAACAAGAAGCACTTGATGTCTTCTAGTGTTAGTATAATACGTGCGGTCACTCTGAATGCCTGTTTTATGGTACGCGGCCGAAACTGGACCGTTTCCGTACCATTTAACACAAAGCGGACTTGCCTCGGTCTCCCTGTCACCTCAACGTGCCTTCAATTTGCAACGACGTTACTTATACAGAGAGACAATGTCCATGTCAACGCTGGCCATTGCCAAAAGCGAAAAAAAACGATATGGCAATTTTACTAAATCATAAAATCAAATAACCAACAGATAAGTTGAAAGGCATGTATAAATACATAAAATTCTGGGATGTTGGACCACCGCGGCGGCGGCGGACCTATTATGGCACAAGTATTTGTCATCCGAGATGGCGCTGCGGTCAGACTCCGGTTGCACTGACGTACAATGAGTACGGTAAATATATTGATTATCTTATTTCAATACGGCGAATAGTCGCCTCGGTGCACTGAATGTATTTCAAATTACTTATAACTTTAGATTGCGCGGCTTGGATAATGGATATGTGACATTGAAATAGTCCCGGTTTCCAAACTGACAAACAAGCTTGCTGTAGCTTGCATCTCTGTGGTATAGGGACTTCATTTTAAAATAATCTGTATATAAAACTGCATGACCTCTTGATTGATTTATCAATACACTGATATTTCATCCCTAACACCAGTCCTTTATTATATAAATATCCCACTGCCGGGCACCGCCCTCCTCCACGAATGAGAGGGATTATGCCTTACTCTTCCACGCTGACTTAATGCGTGTTGGCAGACTTCACATACCTCTTCAATCCATGAAAAATTTCAAATAAAAATCAGTAACAATTAATACACACTTTACTAAGAATAGTCAGTTGTATATATGCTCTTGTGGCTGATTTCGAACCTGCTACTTTCGTTTCTAAAGCCAAATCACTCCCTGCTGAGCTATCGCTACTTTCGCATCCCTACAGGGATGAAAAAAATATATGTGAATAATAATTTTTGGGGCTCTTGAAATTTAATGATCTGCAATGCAATGCAATAAATTAAATATTATGTATTTTGGCGTTTTTAAAATTCAACCCCAAGACTCTTAGGGAGTGGTTATTTAAGAAAATTGTGAAAAAATCTTAATGTGCTGAACATTTTGCATGCTGTGCTCACTAATTTTAGGAATAGCACAATGTACACCATTAATAATAGTATGTAAGATTAAGTTATGTGTTTATTCCAAGTTGTGAACCAAATAAAGAAATAAAAAAATAAATAAAAAAAATACTTTCACACGGGCAAAGCCGCGAGTAAAAGCTAGTTTAATATAAACTGGTTGATCATAATTATATAGCTGTATTTAATTACACTCAATTACCATAGATATTACTCTAAATCCGAGGTTCCCAGACTTTTTTTCTCATAGACCACTTTCAAAATATAGCTGGTTTCGATAGACCCCTGCGGCGCTTTGCAAGTCTCTGCACGTTACCCTGAATATGGAATATGCAAGTTTTTACAAGTAACAGTCGTTGAGATTCTTAAAATATTATCTGCCTACATTGATAGGTGAAGTCAAGCCATTTTAGTTCTTCACTATCGAAAGCAGATAAATTGTCATGGTCTTTTCATTTTTTTTGTCATGCCAAGTTAGACCCATGTTGAGTCTCCCGTGGACGCCTGAGGGCCCACCTGGATTACTTTGGCAAAAATGGCTCTAAATGACTGCCTCGGTGGCGTAGTTGTATTGCATACTCGGTACAACTTCTGTACTGTGGTGTCGGGTTCGGCCCCGGGTCGGTCGGTTTTTTCTATAACGAAATGCTCAGTATCGACCCGGAGTCTGGAATTTTGTCCGGTATGGCGATAGGCTCGCCCCCTAATAACATCATGGGATGGTAAACCTTCCTCGGAAATATTTATATGGGTCGACATTTATTTATACACTTAAAAAAGGACGAATTGAGAACCTCCCCTTTTTTAACTCGGCTGAAAGTTATAAATTTAGACATTTTTTATGTCACAAATTATATAAAAAAATTAGTAAGTATAATAAACTGAAACCACTATTTATGATTGCTATTATAACTTGGTTATTCGCGAACCTGTTTAACACGTCTCATAATCACTGCTAGGCAAGTTTTGAGTAATTGCGCTCATTTTATATCTACTAACACGTGTCTAGATGAGATATTAGCATTTTAATAATTAAAACAGTTATAAAACCAGAACTTTGAATGTTTGTGAAACATTCTAAATATTTTGTGGGTTGGCTGATGGCGATTTGTGACTTGTCGGTATTTGTATGTTTTTAGACTGCACAGAAATTAGATTTAGAGTAATACATATACAATATATACGCACTGACGCATGTAATCCCCGAAGGGGTAGGCAGAGGTGTAACCAGTACACCCACATTTCGCTGAGCGTATTGTGTAGTGTATTGTTAGTTAGATAGAGACTTAGACAAGTAATATTAGTTTAATATACTAGTCTTCTTTACATCTCATGATATTTTCTCAGTAAACAATTCTTTCAAAACAAATAAAATTAATGAAATCTTTTAATAACGTGTTTGTCCCGACTCAACATTCAATGGGCCTATTGGGCTATTGAATGTTATTTTTTATTTTTCTATTGAAAAAGAGAATCACAAAGGAAAGAATAAAACCGAATCACGATGATTTTGCAACTTTATTGAAGATTCTATGGAGAGAAAATATTTTTGTCGCTGAAACAATGATCAGCGTGAATCATCGCATTGGTGTCTCCCATTGAAATTTCATTCAAATTTGTGCAAGATATTGCAAATCACTGAAACGGAGCCGAATATTTTACCATATATTTGTAAACTTGAAACCAGATGCGACTTTGAAGTTTCCTTGGAATATGTTTTGTGGTTTCGCTGGCATTCGCCGATTTTTTTGTAGTTTTTTTTATAGCTGACGTCGGAAAACTAGCAAATGACTCACCTGATATTAACCTACACTACCGTCTAAATACCGCCTATAAGAAGCATGGATGCGCTGCCGACCTTATTTAAAGGAATATAGTTGGGAAATATTTGGTTCGGAAATCTCACTCAACCTGCGAAAACAGCTGGCTGCAACTTCGCGTCGGGTTTTATTAAGACAGTGGTACAATCCCCGTCGAGTCGGCCCTTTTCAATTTTATAGACAAAACTGTCTATAGCGTGGCTCCACAATCACAAAATTCCAATACAAGTTACGGCGTAATTGCATGTAATTCGTGTAATAGTTCGAAACGTGCATGTGTATCGCTTACGGGTCGCGCCGACTATCCATTTATCTAAGGCTCATACTAAAAGACCCTTCTCCACTTAATTAAAACAGCTCTTAGGTAAACGTATTCGGTCTCAGGTTGTGATAAGAACTGTTTACTCGTTTTACGATTATGGTTACATCTTAGGGGCCTAATAGACGGTGACTTCGCAGGCTACGAATTTTACTATTCATGAACGTGTAAGTGAATTTAGCAATCTTTTATTTATTAGTTGAATGCGTAACTTATGTTCACTTTTGGTATGTATTCTTCAATAATTAAATAATACACCGAGAAATACTTTTCAGATACGTAATTTATGCACTTTATGTCAGAGTTTTACAAAGTTTAAATAACATTATGATATCTCCTATCATATTATGTTAATATTATACTTATCGCTGAATACAAAACAAACAATGCCGCGGCAAATAAATTTTATATTATTATTCTATGCGTCCGGGCATCGTTCGTGCGATTAGCTTGAAACGTTTATTAGTTGTTGGCACTTGCATGAAAGTATGTTGTAGGGCCCACAGGTTACCGATAAACCTAATCAAGCGTACATGCAGAAAAAAAGAAGTGGTACATGAAAATATCGCTCCAAGCATATCATTTTCCAGCAAGTGTCTTAATAAAAATTGACGGGGCAAAAGAAAACCACCGTTGAATATTCATTGTTGTAAATTTATTGACTTTTCATCAGCTCACTTACTGGTGCTTGGTGCACGTACAACACGCGTTGGTAGTACAGTTATCTTTCACATAAATTATTTATAACTTTGGAACCCCCCTTCCCCTTCGTTGCCCCGCCTCCCCCGCAGCCACACACGCACATACGGGCACCAATATACAGGAAATGTAACAATTAATTACACATTGAATACTCTATTCAGTGTATTGTCAACGTATATTTCTTTTATTAAACGTTTAATGGATTGATTATCTCGTAGATAAACTCATGATGTATAATAAAGTTCAATAGATAGCAATTTATTGAACGTTTGAACGGCTCTCTATTACAGCCAAGGAGTATGTGCTTTGATTAATAATGGACTAGTATTGCGACGGTCCGTTTGAATTCGTTTTCCTTCTTGCAATAAATTTCATTAATATGTAAATAATGTTCTGTATAAATTCCAACATTTAAATATTGTATTTATAGGCCATGTTTACGTAGAGAAAGATTTTCGTACGATATAGGTCGGAATTTAACAGAAAACTGTAATTAAAAGGGCCTCATAATTATGCTGCCAACATACGGTTCTCGGGTCGTATTGCATGACGCGGCCTCAAGAACACTCAAAACAAGAATATTTTGCTATATTCTCGCCTCTGTAGTGCGATACAATCTGTCCATGTAAATGGTGATTTAAAACTATCCATCAAAAAGAACAAATGAAAAATGGTGAAAATTGGCAAATATCGTACTGCAATATATAACCGATCTAATACCGATCCGAGAAATAAGAAAAAATTTAAATCTTTATTTTTTTGTAACTCTATCTTGAATAAATGAGAACTGAAAAGAAAATTTGGTTTATTCAACATTTAATCATCGATTCTTTACCAACCAACAGCAAATCATTTTGCTATTGACTGTCAAATTATAAATTTTATTTGCAATAAAATCCCGTAGTTTTTGCTCGCGACTCCGGTTCCATGAATCTTTTGTTACCGAAAACTCACTGTTATCACAACGAAAAGCCTATCATAGCACTTAAAGATATCTGAGCCTCCTATGTTGAAAGAATTTATAGAATCGGATTAGTAGTTGCAGAGATTACCTCGTACGAACAAACTTAGTCACGAACTTTACCTCTTTATAATATTAGTGTGTGTTATGTTTATTTAGCCATATGACGTCATTCTTAAACCTAGCCGAATTCGTAACTCCATGTTTCAAAGCATTAGGTTACTTACACGCTGTAGTAAATATTTAATTTGATTTGTGCATTAGGTTTTTGTTCTTGATCAATCTATTATTACAAAATGATTTCAACCTCTGATTTAATCAAAGTCCGTTTTGGATATCATTTATTGAAACCTAAAAACCCCTTTCATATCTTTTGATAGAAAATGTGAATCAACCTCTGCATATTCTGTGCATAATTATTATGCGCGTAGGTACATATTAGCACAGTATTATTATCTAATATTAGTATTTTAAATTTAATTCGTTATATTGCATGAGATCAAATTAAAAGTTTTCACCACAAATGTGTTAGGAATTATTCAATTACCCAAACAACTACCCTATTTGCCAGACAACTTCGTTTGCACCGCTCGTTATAATCCCAACTAATCCAGCCAGAAGTACCGTACGACAGAGGAACTGGTTCCGGTAGTTGTCATTCAGTGCAAACCATAAGTAAATAGTTGCGTCCGCGTCCCGGTCCGGCATGAAAGGCAAGGCAGGCGGGTTATTATATTGTGTGGCACGTGACGAGGCGAGGCGTGAGGCGTGCGGAGCTAGTGACACGTCACGCCGGCTGGCGCGGGTGGCACGACGTGCGCAACGTGTATGCGACGTGTTCCGTCGCCGCGTCGCCTCGCATGTGCCGTATATATCGGCGACAGTTCCGGTGTATAGCCTCCGGGGCCCGCAACCCGTTCCGAGAGACTGATGACCGCAACATAACGGAACTCGATACCACTAGAGAGGCCCGCCCTGCGTATACGCACCTTCCTTGTTAACCGCGCCATTCATTTCACCATTCACACGACACGTTACGTAAAGTAAGGGCCCTTAAATATACTCTCGCCACCAACCTGTATCGTAAAATATAATGGCACGGATTCGGGTCGTGGGAGTGGAAGGTCCGAGTGGCCGGTACACGAAAACTGATAAAACCGGTCCCCGGCACCGGTAAATTTCATACGGGCACAAGAAACTACGTTGCGAAAATAACAATGGAGACGTCCGTAAATCTGACGTTAAGAAGTTAAAACGAAGAAGAAATACGATTTTGGCTTACCTGCTCATAAATTACCTCGAAGAAACTTGGGGAAAATGTTGGCTATAAGTTCGTGCGTAAACCCAGCGACGTGATGAGGCGAAAAAACGATCAAAACAAACAAAAGATTGGAGCTCGATGGAAGAATTAAACGTCGGGTCTCGACGCCCGCACAAGTAAACACCTGCAAGCCAGACGGACAAAAAATCGCACGAACCAATCGTGCTCTATGTTATGCACGTAATATGCGCACCTTTCGACTTTAAATCGAACACGAGAATAATTGCACACTTTCATTCCAGTCGAGCAGTCGATGTGTCTGTTTGGTGCAATACAAGCGACTTTGTAATTTATTTTTTAGCTCATAGCTGTCTGACCTGAATCTCTTGTTTACATTGCGACAGTATACTTGTTAGGTTCTATTTTGGATCTTCTACAGTTTATTATAATCCTAATCAAATCTTGTGATCCAAGCCACTGAAGACTTTATTCAAGGTGGTACGTGGACGAGTTTATTTTATGTAATTTATTACAATTACGATATCCTTGTCTCTCACTCGCTCTTACTTTGTTTACTTCAGTTTCTGTCCATTCAAAGGTTATCTGGCAGAGATCGCTCGTAGCGATAAGACCGCCTATTGTAAAACCACTAAGTAGTCCTATGATAAATTATTTTAAGTAATAATTATATAAGTAGTAGTAAGTACATAAGTGGTTATACAATAAAGAGTTTTTATTGTATTAGAACGTACAACGTTCCTTGTGTGAGAGAGACTGTCTGGTTTACTAACATTTCTTTATCTATTTCTGACGCCAAGCAGCATAGTGTGAGCACTTTTGTGTTTCATTCGTAGTTATGTGTATAATTCAAAGTTCTGTGTGGTGTTGCTTCTGTTAATGGGCAGGCGCTTATCATCAGGCGAGCGGCTCGTCTCGTCATTAAATCAAATAAAAAAAAAACTAAAAATAAAAACTTAGAGCATTAAACATTCACAAACGGCTTTAAACCTGTTAATAATAATTTTCCCACCAAAACATGTTTTGGAAGATGCCACCACGACGCGACGCGAAAAGCTGCGATGCCGTTAGTAAACATAAACCGCAAAAATCACTTCAACGTAAATACGCTCACGACACACCAGACTCGTCGGCGAGTCCGAACAAATATCGTTAACTAGTATTGGCTCCCGGCGCTGCTCACCTGAAAGGTTTTTCTGAATTCAAAGGAGTTCAGGACCATCTATTTATATGACGTAAGGAACAATTTTTATCATGCCGTAATATATCCCATATAAAATGAAATGCCTAAGAGTTTTTCACGACTGACGATAATTGCGAAAAATATTTCTTAGTCGCCTCTAAACAAATTTCAAAATCCGGGTAGTTTTATGCCCACACTCATATATTTTTCTTATTATTATAATTATGTGTTAGGATATCCACCCTAATAAAAAAAATAGTGAACGTTTCAAAAGGTCAATATTCAAGATTAAGAGAATTTAGTTGCCAAGGAAAGTGTGTTTTAGAGAAGGAGACATGCTATATCCTAATAATTGTGTAAAATCTGTGACCAGTAATAAGTATGCATCGTGTATAAACTTCTTTTTAATAAATTGTATTTTTTGGCATACTTATCGTGATATTTTATTCTGTTTTACTGTGTAGTTGTCGGACGAATGATTTTTCAGGACAGTACAGAGACATTGACGAGCACAATATGTGTGATTGTTTTACATAGTTGTATGTTTTTATTGTTTACATTTTTGTTTTAATTTTATATGTCTCTGTACTTTTATTACTGTAATAATGCAGACAAACACTGTAATGTGTGCATTTTTATCTATATATATTTATATATCCTTTTTACATTGCATTATTACGGGGCTTTTATATTAAAAGATGTTGAGAATTTTTCTAGCTGGGTAACATCTCTGAAAAATAATATCAGAGGGACGAGAGTGGGGCATAGAGCACCACAAAAAAAAAAAAAAAAAAAAAGGTCAATATTAGTTATTAAGTTGCTACTTGAAAGTAAGGATCATACAGTAGGTATGATACAATGGGCGGTCTTATCACAATCGACGATTTCTTACAGCCAACATTAATAGCGCCCTTTCAACGTAGGACAGACATACAGCTGGGCATAAAGACAGACAGACATGGTAAGCATAGTAACAGGGTTCTATTGGCACTTTTTGGATACGGATCCCCAAATATAGACAACTATATTTATTAACAGAGACACGAACGAACATGTAAATCAATCACATGACTCACACATTACAAAATCGTTATCGAGTAATTTCGCTAAAAATATCAGATTATTTACCTAAAAATCGGATATAGGAGAGCACAAATGAGCATGCTCACCATGCATAATCGAGGTGTTGAAATGGCATAGTAATAATAATTTATTTTCCAACACTGTATATTTTTACATGTCTATAAATTGATTAAATCATTGTCAACGTTTCAATACAACGATGAATTCAATAAAATATTCCAAACAAACTCATTTATATTGCACGGACAGTTATCTAAATACATAGATTATTATTGTGATAGGACAATCTCAGCATGGAGTTCGTTCGTGCCTGCGTGCACTTTGCGAGTCGGCCGGCCACTGTGGCGCAATCCTACCTCAAATCGATAAAATGTAGCCGCCAGCCAGTGCATTAACAGTGGCACTTCAACGTTATATGTTAATATAAGAAGCAGAATCCCCCGGCTGGTTTAGCCAGGCGGTAATTTTTCGCAGCCGGATGCCGTGTTACTTTCAACTAGTAGGAATGCGGCCACTGACCAGCTTGTCATACGCCCCGCCGCCGCACCCGTCTGCATGGACGTTGCAGTCAGTCCCACAGCCAATAGGGACCAGATAAACGTCCGTCAGTTATCGAATAAACTTTACAATGTACACAGAATACTGTACGCTCACATAAATATAGTGTATACTGACGAGTTGAGACTTGAGACAACTGAACGTTGAAATTGCCAATAACAATCCACGCGAGATTGTTTTATTCAATTTTATTAACATCGTCGCATTAATCTTATCGTGTACTTAAACAAACTGAGTATAGATGTTAACGGACGCGTCTATGTCCTACACGTAAACATTTATCTACCAGCCGATAAATCATGTCATTGTTTTGCGAAAGACAACTGACAGACAAGTATTTATTTCCCTTTCACACGAAATGATTACAAGTAGATACGGTAATGGTAACGTTGTGTTCGTTTCGGACGCGTTCGACCGATTTATTGTCTTAACATTCTGCATCGAATCGATTAAACGTAAATATTCGTACAGGAAATTTATGCAAGGTTCGTTCAAAGTTCGTCTGCGCAATCACTAAAATCTTCATGGATGTCAAGGTTGCTGACACTATAATAGATAGAAGTAATTCATAAGGTTTTAAAATGTTTAATGAACAACATGTTTAAACAAATTATGTTATAGAATGCATTTGTTAAACACCTTTCCATACAAGTTTCATTCGTAGTAGATGTAGCAAAATCCCATCTACTTAATTGCGTCATATAGCCCAAATTGGGACCCGTATAAACTCTATACTAATTAGAGATTTTGCGTAGAGACTCCATTTGACGAAAACTCTTCGACGATAAGTTGTAATTTATACCTAATAATAATTGTGACGTGCATAGTATTGATATTTAGGCTTACTTATTCATAACTTAAGTATACTACATTATGCATATGAATCCTGTATCTACACTAAACATTTATTATTATTAATATCCTGTACTACCTCTTAATTTACTCAACTTTCATTACACATAACATTCAACAAAAAATATTTCAACAATTGCAAACCAAACCACTTAAACTAATGTGATCTTTCGTCTATTTATAAGTCATGTATATTATAGTACTAACAACTGAGCCTCTGTAGTGGCGTCACTTGATATTTTGAACGATCATCAACCGTCGTGTAGAGAGCGCAATGATATTCTATGTTATGAAGGTCGTCCTTTCAGAGTTTTTACGTCCATCACAGACAAAGGTACTTATCTCGACGTCGTCCGTCCGACGCCCGACCATTATGATGCCTACTTTCGTGTGTATTTGGTATACATGCTTAGCTATTTTTAGACTAAGACATATCACGTGCGAGATATTTATAAAATACTCGTTTTAATGAAGATTTGTTTATATCTATTATCAAATATGAGTCGTTTTCTACGGTCCTTTTGAGTTATTAATTTACTGCATCTATTAATAGAATATTTAAATAAAGAATTAGAGCAGATCTTGATGGCGAAGTGTCTGTTCTTATTACGTAAGTTAATTCTATTAAGCGCAATAATCTAAGTAATTCGAAAATTTTATTAACTTAAAACATAAAGGCCGAAGTGACGACTAAGTATGGCTTCATTTCAATAACTATTAAAGGCTTGTATTAATTAACGTAGAAAATGCTATCATTATTGAGGATTTTGTTCTGAAAATTACTTTTATTTATAACTATAATACTGCAAATAACTGTAATGAATAATACTTTAAAAAAATATCACACATAATATCCACAGTTTTTTCGACTGCATTGATGGAGCAGTTGTAATGCGTACGCGAGACGACTGCTGTGTTGAGGCCCCGGGTTCAAACCCGGGTCAGGTTAAAGTGCTATTGGGTTTTTCAATCACGAAATCCTCAGTATCACCACGTGTAGGGGAGATTGACTTTGGGCCTGAGATGTTGGTGGCCCACTTACACTCCAAGTTATTCTATTAACTAATTCAATAAAACATTATAATCCAAACATAGAGTTAACAGTACTTACATAAGAATGTAAGTATGTTGAAGGCCACACCTACCGATCCATGTAAATGTCGTCCTATAGACAAAACTGATTTGCATATCGTCAGTTTGTTTGCGAATGGCGTCTAGCGCTTTGTCGAAATTCGCAATGCTAATAATACAATGGCCAGACGCACCTCGTGCATTTGCTCTGCCGACGCCGGCTACGGCTGACTACCGACCTTACGGCCTTGCGACAAGCGCTTATTTAACGAAACGACGCTTACTAGACACAATCGAGCGTTCTCCTTCGGTACGGTTGGGCGATCGTTATGTTGTATCGCGGTACCGCGGCCGGCGGCTCTTTGTAGGCTACACCGCGGATAACTTTCGACAGTCATTGAATGGGGGGGTTCAATGACCCGACACCGATGCGGTGTACGAATTTGCATGTGTCAATGACTTGGATCTGCAGGCGCGCCGAACGCGGCACACTACACGCCCAGCCGGTACGGCCTACTCGTACACTTTTCCTTTCAGCCGTCCGCGAGAAACTGTTCAGTTGACCTCATGACACAGCCACGACTCAGCCGGCGCGCTGCATCATTTTTACGATCAGTTGACTGTCAAGTCTATTAACTTTCTGGCAGTTCACTTGAATGTGCAATCATGCACTTTGGACGTTTTAGTTTTTTGTCGTTTTTTGTATAAAATTAGATCAGCGGGGAGTGATACGGACTGCCGAGGCGAAAGTCGCAAGTTCGAAACTAGCCCCATGAGCATGCACCACCGACTTTTTATTAATTGTTTATAATGGCTCGCATTAATGGTGAATTGTGTTGAAAAAAAAAATATCGTGAGGAAACCAGCATATCTAAGAATTGTCAAATAAGAGTTTCGGATATATGTGAAAACTACCAATCCAAGTCAAGCCAATTTGGTAGACGGGCCGCTAGGCGGCACCGCGCAGGGGCGGTTCCGGCTGAAGCTGGGGTGATTTTCGCCTCGGGAACCCGGGGCCGTCCCTAATGCGCCGAAGATGGCCACCGCGGGGTTTTAGTTGGTAGTTGCCGGTATTTTTAGGCCGGCAGAGCCCAACATAACCGCTCCACCTCCCCCTCCCGGTGGGGCGGTAGCGATAAAACGCTTTCCCCGCGAAAACAAAAAAAAAAGCGAATTTGGTGAGCGTGGTGGATGGAATAACCTGGCATAACCATTCCCATTCATAGCAGAAGCGATGCCCAGAAGAAGGACAGTATAATACAGTGCTGATATTATTATTTCTTATTATATCATAAAAAACGTTATGTTACAAATCTCCAATAAACTCGCAACGTTATAATTAGACCAAACGTGTCAGTTGTATAATAAACCATAAAGTAAATTAAAATAATTAATCTCGGAATTTTTAATCACAACGGGCTACGGCGGAACTTAGATAAGAATAACACTTAAAGTAACGTTTCGAAAGGAAATTAGTCGCCGTGCCGGCCAAAGAGTTGAGGAAGAATCTTTCGGCCATCAAACACGTCAAGTTGGAACGTGCGAAATCCAATAAAGAACCGCCGCACCTGCGCCTTATTACATTCTTTTGGTGGTGCTCAACCTCATCGGACGGTGCTGCTCGAAATTCCCCGAACTTTTCATGCCAGGAGATTGCTTGTTGTTCAACTTTTACTTTGAAAATTCCTTCCATTAATGTCAGCAATGGTATGAAAGTTGTTCCGTGAATATTTTCATAATCACACTATTCACCTTCGGGCATTCGACTCGCTCGTTTACTGTAAGCTTTCTCTAAACTCCAATATTATTATAAATGCGCCAGTGAGTTTATCTTTATATTCCGTTTTCTCGGTTCGACTATTGAATCGATTGTTCTTCGATTGAGATATAACTTTTTATTGTTCTGGCACGCCAAAGTGATCTGCACCTGGTTGTAAGTACAATCCAGTCCAAACATATTGTCGACCGTCAAGAAAGATTGCGGCCTTTGATGGTAATCAGAATTACGCTGGTCTAAATTTACTGGATATACATTGACGGACCCCGGAACGTGACTGATCGGAGCCCGAAATTACGTAGTAATAATTATTATTCTTTGCCGAAATGGCGGCAAAGAATAATAATTATTTCGTAATTGTCACCACGTATACGGTGGTCGCCATCTAGTCGGGAACGAGAAATGTATCAGGTACCCTTCCATCAGAAGGATATTCAAGGAGCATATGATAAATATACATAGTTTCTCAAGGGTAACAAAACAAAATTCACTCAGATTACACCGCCCGCAAAAGCTAATCCTACATAACGTTGTTTATTACCGTGTGATTTATTCGCGAAGACACCGTTTCACTTGATATAAATAATGAAATAATCTTTGGCGTGTATGAAACAATGGCGTCCCGTAGTGGGCGTCGCGATCTTAATTGCAAATGTGGTATTAACATACGCGCTTTGTCAGCTTTTGAATGGTATGAGCCCAAGGCGATGCGATGTCCTTACAGGCAGTAGAAGGATGCCACGTCGTCCAACCTCGATATTTACATCAAATGTAGCAGACATTAATCACTGAAAATATATACGGGGTCTCTTTTTCTAGGCAGCAAAAGATTTTGATGTAATGTCGTCGCGATGTTTTCCTTCGCTGTCAAGCGACTGATTATTAACAACGAATTTTTTTTGTCCTTTTTATCTGTTAGTATATCCACCTTAATAACAAATGTGAAATATTCTGTGAATATTAAAGCCAGCTAAATAAATAGGTTTCGGTTAAAAAGAAAAGCTATTTAAAGGGAAGACAAATAAACCGACGGACGGAGATACTGACCGACAGACAAACATACGACGTAGGTATAGTAATAACTGTAAAAACTATGATGTTTATCTCAAAAACTTAATACCAAAAATGTTCGCATTTAATATATCTATTTTAACAAGTCTAGTTCAAACGTCCTTTCGGCACATAACAGTAAGTTATTTGTGAGCTCAACGCAACATATTTAGCTTCTAATTAATAAATGGAACACTCTAAACATAGTTTTCCGAATGGCAGCGCCGAGGAAATTATAATTAGTAACTGTGTATGAAACATAATTGGTTTGCACCCGTTTTATTAAACTTGTTGCGTATAGGATGCGTGTGAGTCATCACACCTCTAGTTCATTCGGTAAATATTGAACAATCTGTTTTGTTCCGTCTAGAAACGGTTTTTGTAGCGATAACCCTTAATTTATTTTTAAAAATCGAATTATAAAATAACGTAAAAAAAATATTCGAGCTTGTTTCACAATGTTCACGTTAACAAAGTCAGCCAAATACAAATCATCATGTTGTCAATATACATGGATTTTTTTAGCCTGAATGGCGAAAGGAGTAGGTCGCTCGCCTTATGATAAGCGACACGACTGCCTATAAACACAAGCAACACAATAGAACCTTGAAATACAAAACACTGCATGGCATTGAACTGCGCTCCTCACAAGGAAACAAAGATGTTAAATATTATTATTTAGCCTAGACCAGTAATTTCACTGGCTTCAATGTCCTTCAAACCGAATTGGTTGTCTAAAGCGCTACCTGACGGTTAAAATTTTATCACATATTGTGAAATAGGTTTTTAATGTATTTAGTAATTTGTTTACGTTTGTTTATGAGATAAAACACATTATCAGTAACATAATGTCACACCTATCTTAGACTACAATTCTCCTTACTTCTCAGATATTTTATCTAATTCGATTCCGTATATCTATAAGGTAGACTTACACAGTTATTATAATTTTAGTTAGTATTATACAATATATTATTTATGTATAATAAAATGATCAACTATCTTTCTTTCTGCCTAGCGTTATCCCGGCTTATGTGCCAGGGTCCGCTTTTCCGACTGAAACGATTCCACTTCACCCGATCTTGAGCATCCTCTGTAGTGAGACAATTGGCTCTCATGTCTCCCTGCAATACGTCAACCCAACGCTTTTTCGTAATGATCAACTATAATTAAGAGAAAATTAAATATACAAGATATTCCAATTTTTTCACTGCCTCGGTGGCGCAATTGTATTGCGTACGCGGTACGACTGCTCTGCTGAGATCTCAAGTCCGATCCCCGGGTCGGGTAAAAGTGATATAGGTTTTACTATCACGAAATGCCCAGTACCAGCTCCAAGTCTAGGATTGTGTATGGAATTAGGCACTCTTCTTATTATATCATCGGATCGAAATAAGTTCGGCAAAATGTTGGTGTACTGGTTACAGCTCTGCCTACCTCTTCGGGGACGATCGTATTTATTTACGTATTTATATCGTAATTGTTAATTGTATTCAAAATAACATGCCAAATTATTCAACAATATGGTGTGTGTAAAACATAAACTATAAAATTACTATACCTACTAGCAATTCAAATTAACTAATTGGAAGTTTTATTACGCTACCGCGTTGTTATCAATGGATTTGGAGTTCGTATAATTAACTAACAAGATTGTGTTTTCTTATCGTTTAGCGTTAATAGGACAATTTGTAATTTAAATCTACTTTATACAGCAATTACGTATCTAAATTATAATAACAAATCCTCAGAGAATAGTATCAATAAGCGGATTTAATATTCCCCGTACCCTAATGTAATGAGTGGCTTTTAAAATATGATAATCAAAATATCGAATCCATGAGGTCCACGTCTTATAAAGTGTGGGTCGCTACTTCTAGTGAGATCGCGTCGTGGTGCCGGGGGGGGATGTGCCTCCATCAGGTCTCGTTGCTCTACCGCATAACAATGAAATTAAAATTATTGGAACTACTCAATATGGGTTTTAATTAGATGACAGTCACTAAAGTATCTGCGTATTCGTTACGATGGAGTTTGGGTGGTTGCGGAAGCTTTCTGAAACCAATTTTGCGCCGCGGTGGTAATTTTGAAAAACACTGCTTTAGGCCAATAGGCCTATCAACAATCTCTGTCGTTTGACAGTTTATCGTATTTAAAGTCAAAATAGGACCCTGTTTATCTGTCTCTCCATTTGTCTGCATGATAATTATTACTTGTTTCTAAACTTGTTTTAAGGCCTAAGGCTTAATGGCTAATTTTACTTCTTACCGTATGATAAGACCATCGGAGAAAAATAACGGACATGTATATTCCCAGCATCGATCTCTCATGACTTGTAGCTATAAATAAACATCTACAGTATTTTTTCATATTGCCGTTTCCTAATATGAAAAAATAAAAAGAGAATATAATAATAATAATAATATAATAATAATTCAAGCGAGCCACAAACCCTGACGTGACGACCACGACCACTCTGCCAAGAGTGTAACGACTAAGAAGAAGAAGAAATATGTAGATACTCATAATAATCACCATCCCTAATAATACTCGTACTAACCATAAAAGTTACCTAAAACGCATACCCAGTACCCACAAATCGATAATAAAATAATTCCATAACTTAATTTCCCTATAAATTAACAATTGCCACTTTCTTTGATCTTTATGTATGTATGTCCGTTGAAAGAAGCAAGTTACTACTGTAAAAGTCTTCAAATGACACTTTAAACCTTTTAAGGTCGATAAAATCGTTGAAACATAATTTGACCACACGTATTCGTTCAAACTCACAGCTGATAAGATAGTTGTCAAACCTGTATCGAATTCATTTAACTCGAACTTCTTTTTTTTCAGGTATGTGGCTTATTATTATTCTGGGTACGCGAGAGTCGTAAAATTCAGTCACGACTTAACTGAGTGAGTATAATGTGTTCATTTAAATGGTGCAGTGATGTATTGTATCTATTTTATAATGTGCTTTTTCGCAATATTACACTGTCTAAAAGCGATTTTGACCTTATGTACCTACTAATTGTAGAGTAAAAACGTAACGAGTACGGAGTATGTACTTAAATTTGAATAGATAATAATGATTTCTTACGTTTACGCGTTACACATTGAAATAAAATAAATTTAAACGGATTTTTTATTTTATTTTTGATCCCGACGTTTCGAAGACTTTTCCGCCTTCGTTGTCACGGGGTGGACTGCGGTGTAGGTAAATATAAATAAATAAGAGAATTTTAATACTTTGGTCACATTTTTACCGCATTGACGGTAGGCCGTTTGTTTACTTTTGCCTTAGATAATTTTCCCATTTTTAAGCGAGGAAAAACCGAGGACCTTGTCAATTCGAAGCGTATAAAATATATTTTCTTTTTACTGATGATTAATTCATCATTACCATATACAAATTTTCTCTTTTGAACTCATTACTCGGTAATTAAAACAAGATATATGTTCAATTTTATATGCATTATTTAACATTTATTTCCCGATTACATATAATCAAGTGAAATTTGTAATTTATGTCATGGGGAATATTAGTATGAAAAGAAATTATTTGTACATACATATTTATATAATTGCTTTCAAATATTACAAGTAAATTTTAATAAATTCTGGCATAAGTATATAAATTAAACACTCGTTGAAAATTAAATGATCACTCAGCATTTGAAAGCACACCGAGGAATAATTTTAATAAGGTTCATCATAAAAGCATCTTCTTGTTCGACCTGTGTTACCATGACTATTAAAAATGTTCAAAATATCATTCCGATCTAGTCTCAGTGCCAAGAAAGTCGTCTGATCTCAAATTCTTCAAATATTTGTCGCGGTGCCGGAATCGAATCCGCGGCCTCTTGCTTTATGGTTGGCTACTCGCTCACTGCGCCACGGATGTCAACATATAAGCCTATTGTACAAAAATTGGCATATAGAAACCATAGCGACCAATGGCAGTCAACAACTAAATAATTATGCACTTCTAATAAATCATAAGCAGCACTCTTAAAACAATTAAAGCTTAATTAACTTTAATTAGTAATATATCAATTGGTTTTCGTCCACACATCTAGAAGGCATTGCACGGTAGAGGCGGTAATTGGAGTCAACAGCGCGTGTCCTGTTTGTTTCTTGTGCACAACTAGCTGTTACGTTAAAGCTGTAAATCTGTAACGCGATAATAATCCATTATAATTTCCCTGTTCGTGTAATTGATATAGATGCGTTTCGAAATAATAATCCGTGAATTTTGTGTGATTTATTGACGTAGAGCCGTATTTTTAGCTCACATGGATATTAGATTACCTCGCCCGCAAATCGAGTACTGAACTGTATGCCAGATTCAAAGACTTGCAAAGGCTCGGTGAGGCGTCGGAAGAATGATATTCTTAAATGATAAACATGACGTATGGTATGTTCATAAGCTAAAATTGAATGAAATTACAATATGCAATATGGTTGAAGAGACCATTATAAAACACCAAAATTAGCTTAAATGCGTGCATAAACTGTGTGTATTAAAATGCAGGACACTAATTAATTCGCGGTTGAGTACCGTAACTATAGCTACTAATGTGCAAGCAAAATGGAAAACGAATCGTGCAATATTTTGAGCGCTAACTGCGTGAAGTGTCACATCCGCGCGGAAATTGGAATCAACCACGTGTCGGTGTGTCAAACGTAGACCGTACGAAATGTACACTACAGCTTTGTAATTAGAAGGTGGCCGAACAATTGCAGTACCGTACAAATAGGGTGCAGACCCATAGCGAATTCTTTTATTTTCGCATACATTTCTTCCACATTTGAAAGAAAAACAACGGGATTTACTGGTATTGCAACATTTTATGGCGGCGTTGTGAACACACATAAACTTTATAGGCGTTAACGTCTCTAGGCCGGCAATAAACAGTTAGTCCGCTTAGTAAGCCGCGGGGGCGCCGCGCCGGGCGCTGCGGGACTTTTTAATATTTTCTTTATACCTAAATCGCGGGCAGAATTTGGTAAAAGCGCCGCAGACGCATCATTCCGCAATTAAGGGCCAGACAAAACGCTGTCAACAAGGAGTGAGCGCCTACATTAAATATTAAAACGGGCTTGTACCCGCGGAAGGTAACCGGAGCGCCGCGCCGCACCGCGCCGCCTATCCTCCGAGCAAATCCTACAGCGCATTTAATATTTTACTTAAAACGGTCTGCGGTTTGTGTCGACGGAGTTTTCTTGCAGCTTTGCTCGGCGATTTAAGTTTTGTTTTAGTGTTCACGAAGGTAGTTGCCGCTACTCCGGGCCGCATCTAAATACTTGATGCGAACCCTGCTATTATTACGCCCTTTAACGTGAAGCGTTTGAAACGTTTTAAATACACTTGAAATGTGAAATTTGTTCCGCCACAATTAATCTTTAAGTACCATAACGTAATTCGTGTAATACTTTGTCAGAATTAATTTCGTTTGGCTCACGAAAAAGCCATTCTAAACACTAAAGCATACACAAAAGCGGAATAAAACAGTCTCTAATGTGTCCACCGTAAAACAAATTGTCGAGTCGTGCCACACTCCCCTTGTCGCAGCGGAAAGAATGAAATAAAGTCACGAAGTCAAGTGCGGCAAAATATCAACATTAATCGGATGCGGTATTAACTCCCCAACTCGGTACTTAATGAATATTCAGCCAAACTGACACCGGTTGTCGTGAATTTGCACGAAGTAATCCCGAACATCCGACGCCCATAAATCTTTTAGTATTGAATCAAATTAAGATCGGGAGCAATATTTAATTTTTTGTATTTATTACCATATTTGCATATTTTTTATGAATATTTTATGGTAAGTCCCGTTATGAAAAATTTAAAAGCCAAACAGGCTATTATCTGATGCGCATAGCTTCATAATATCGAAACCGATCACGATATTATTCTTAAATTTTTATACCTCGTTTCAGACGCAAACAAATATTTGCTATTTTTTAAATAATCCAAAACCAATCACCATAATTGAACGCACATGTAATTTCTGTGAAATGCTTAAAAACGGTAAAAAATTAAATGTAGACTACGTTTCGCTCACTGACTTTTAGTTTATTATTGAAAGAACTTTTCGGAAGTTGGTGAATGTCAAATATCCAATTTATAGCCAAAGAAAACCAATATAATTTAAGTTTGAAAACATATTACAGTTCAAATAGAAATGCTATTATGCGATATTAATAACTTTTTTAAAGAACGCTGTTTTCTAATAAAACTATACGTAGGCAGGAAAAGGTATTATTTTTGTAACAAATCAAACCTGTTTCTCAAGCAGATTAACCATCTTGACTCGTATAAATTTTGTGTATTAGGTACAAGTTGCGCTGCCTAACGTTTTGCTGTAACTCACCGTACGCAACTTAATATAATATTTATTGAATTTAATCAGCATAGGAACTTGGTAGCATAGTAAAATGGCGATAGCTTAACGGGGAGTGGTATGGACTGCCGAGACGAAAGTCGCAGGTTCGAAACCAGCCCCATGAGCATACACCACTGACTTTTCTAAGTTACGTGTATATTAATTGTTAATTATCGCTTGCTTTAACGGTGAAGGATACATCGTGAGGAAACCTGCATACCTGAGAACTCGATAAGATTTTCGAAGGTATGTGAAGTCTGCCAACCCGCATTAGGCTAGCGTGGTGGACTAAGGCCTAATCCGTCTCATTCAGTAGAGGAGGCCCGTGTCCAGCAGTGGGACGTATATAATACAGGGCTAGTAAAAAAAAAAGTAACTTGGTACAATACATATTTTTCCTCCATCTTGTTACCCACGGGTAAATAGGTAAGACCCACGTGTATAACACGCAATTAAGCGAACAAGCATTTTGCATCAAAAATGAAAGTGTGACACCCCCACTGGGCTACATTACAAGACACGTTCTATTCTTTATAGAGATTATTCTTTCTCCGTGAATAATGCATGCAATGCGTTTCAGAGACGTAAAGCGCTTTATAGTCAGTCCGGAATCTACTTTATCATGTATTTCGTTTTGTATCTCACACAAATACGCTTCATGTCTCTGATTTTGAAAGATCAAACGGTATAATACATTTACCTAATAGGTAGGTACTTGGTTAATGTATGTGTAGTATTCTAAATTACGGTCCTTTACTAATTACTTGTAAATGTTTGGTTTCAATCATGCACAAGTGAATGGATTTTGATTATGTACTCGTATGGGTGCAAAATCATAGTACTTAAATGTATTTAATTTTTAAAGATACTTCATATGTTCACTAAGACTTACAAATCATATCCTAGAAAATGCAGTTGTTTGTTGCAAAAATGCAAACTTCCCTCTAGGGAAGTTTTTAATATTCAAGTTTAATAATGTCCTACGGAGGATATCGGTATCTAGAAATATCGGTTTCTCAAGATACCGATATCCTCTATCCGTAGGACATAATTAAACTTGAATATTAAAATGAGGGCTTCCCGGAAGAAGAGCAAATGATGAATTATATAACAAAAAAATGTTCACGTGTTCTAGAACGTGTTACGTACAGACCTTTAAAACTAAATTCCGTGCCTATTGCAAGTAAAGCTCTTACAACTAGATACAACGCACGCGACTCATCCATTTACGTTCAGATCAAACACTTTCTCTTAATATCCGCTTGCAAAATTCATCTGAGCGCTCAAAATCAGCGTTTAAAAGGCAGTATAAAGGGAAAGACATGTTTCCTTTAACACCACTGGCAGTGTTTCGCATTCCTGAGTCGATTGAACGCTTGTTTATAAACACGCAGACATGAAGATATGCATTCACTATATCCGTGGAAACAGACTTCGACCCTGATATAGCCTTCTGTGAAATTAAACGAGTATAAGCGGTTTTTACGGAATCCGTAAAAGTTAAATGCATGTATTGTTATTAATGTTTATACGTACACATATAAGATTCATATAAAAAAATATTATCGCTTGCTTTAATGGTCAAGGAAACATCGTGAGCAAAGCTAGAACGTGAAAGTTCTTCTTTCTTTGTGAAGTCTTCTAACACGCATTAGGTAACGTGGTGGACTAAGGCCTTACCCATCTCGTTTAGTAGAGAACGCCTGTACCTCAACAGTGGAACGTATATAATACAGGGCTGATATTATTAGTTATTTCTCAGTAAAATTAATTCTTTCTAATTTTACCCTCTACGTTAACGGTTTTATCAATACTTATAAAATAACATGTCCTGACTAACTAGCTGATTCATCATCGCCGAGCGCAAACTATCAAGACTACAAGCATGAAATTCGGACTGTATATTCATTTTGTTTTGTAGGCACCGACTAAGAAAGGATTTTAGAAAATTCAGCCCCAAAGGGGTTAAAATACGGGATCATAATATGTATGAAAGTCCGTCATTTTGAAAGTTACATAAACAAAATTTTGTATATCGGTTATTGACGTAAAACAAATAAACACGTGTTGCAGGAATTTTGGAAATTTTATTTAATAAGGGATGAAAAAGGGGGTGAAAGTAAATGCGAAAGTGAGTTTGTTTGTTACGCTTTCACGCCTAAATCACTAAACCGATTTTGGATGAATTTATCTACAGAGACAGATGGGACCCTGGAGACGGTTACAGGCTACTTTTATCCCGGAAAATGCTGTTCACGCGGGCGGAGCCGCGAGCAAAAGCTAGTCTTCTAATAAAACCGTAAAAAAATAAAATTTAAGAACATAAAAAAGCAAATATTATTCCCTAGCACTGACCATTGTCAAATCATAAAAGAAATATAACCACAAAATTAATATTTGTTATCGGGTGCGACTGTCCGAAACATCGTTACCCTTTCCTTTTTCAATAAAAATTATACGGTCGTACACCGAAAAACAGTCCATTTGTTGTGTTGGACAAAGGGCGGCGGATGCGAAGCGTCAGGATCTCGTTGCAATTGCGCGGGAAAACCAGCTTCCGCCTGACGGATACCCGCGCTGATTACCCTGAGATGCTTAAGTAATTTGCGCCCGTCCCTTGTTAATTGTAGGGAATGAGTTAATTAATTGTTTTCCTTTTCTCTTAGATTTGTGCCGTTCACAACTCGCCGTTTAATCAATTGTTCCTGTTTGGATTCGTGCTCAGACCGTTATCCGTAAAATTCGACTTTAACAAGCTTCCAAGCGAATTTCGATGTGCCCTAATGTACTGTGGAATTACTATTTGGCATTAGTGAGGATTCGTGGCGGATCGTGCGGAAACGTTAAAGAAATCAAATTTACATTTTCAATTTTACAAATGTTTTGATAGTGAAGATGATGAAAACACAATTGCGCAGGCCGTGCCTCACGAAAGTCGCGTACAAGGGCGGCTCGTGGAAAACTGAAATGAAATTCGCGAAAGACTCGTCATTAAAAATAAAAATGATTTTGCCGGGTGCATCTGCTTTTGTTCGTCGATGTATTTATAGGGGCGAGGGCGGCGGCCGGGCGACGACCGGTGTCGCCGCCAACGCCGCGCCGACCGCCGACGGGTGAGCGTCGCGACGTCCAAAATCCGGCCCTTTTGCAACTCAAAGCCGCCGAAGGTCGATTTATTTATCGCTCAGCGTGTTCATAAACATTGCCGAGACGGTGCACTTCTAATGTATAGTTAAACATATTACGACAGTCATATACAGATCCTTTCTTTGTGTGTTATGTATGCCTAATGCCTATTTTACGTCTTCCGAGAGACATACCTACAGCTTTCCGCCAGACGCAGGGCCTTTATATTTAAGAGCTTACATGCTTGATTCAAATGTTTTAAATTTTCAATCTAGCATTATTGTTTTATGTACAATTATTTTTTAGATCTGGGTGTTGTGGGACCGAAAATCCTTCGTTATTATTGATACGCACGACACAAATCAGGACTGTGGTCGTGGTTGTATTTCGTCGATGAAGTACCAATACCTCCTAACTGACAATTTAGTCCAAAATTACTTTTTTATTACAATAGACGTAAACATAAACCACATCCCTTAGTAACGAATAAAAAGGTAATGTATTGGAAACTATTTACTATCAATAGTTGATCAAAATAAATAAAACCTTATTTTAAACAGTTTTTGTAAAATTAAACCTTATTTTAAACAGTCTGGTGTAAAATTAGATTCTCAACA
The DNA here is from genome assembly GCA_949126905.1 of Amorpha juglandis. NCBI lineage: Eukaryota > Metazoa > Arthropoda > Insecta > Lepidoptera > Sphingidae > Amorpha > Amorpha juglandis. The sequence continues at coordinate 7,820,933 of OX421379.1, read as the reverse complement.
CTTAGGAGGTATTGGTACTTCATCGACGATTTATTATTTCATACGCTAAATAACATATTGTCGAAGTCTCCTTAATCTAATGGTCATATACCAGCCCAAAGTTAGTCACTTAACCCGCACTCAACGGATCCCCTCACCCCTTAGTACGCACTCACGCCTTTAATCTCCGAAGCTGTAGGCAGAGGTGTAACCAGTACACCCCACCGAGCGTTTCATTTCCGTCCCATGATGTGATAGGGGGCGAGCCTATCGCCACATCGGGCACTGTTCCAGACTCCGGTCTAATACTGAGCATTTCGCGATAGAAAAACCCAATATCAATGTACCCGACCCGGAGATCGAACCCGAGACCTCAGCACAGCAGTCATACCGCGTACGCAATACAACTGCGCTACCGAGACATTCTCTTGAAAAATATACATCAAAATAATGACTATTACTAATATCACAAACATTATACCCTGTAGTACCCCTTTAGGCAGAATTATTGAGTGCCACAAGCTAAGACGCACCTCATCCACATTCATACATTTTCGCCGGTCGAATTGAATTTATCCAACATGCTATATGTATGATGGATGTAATTATCAAATATCTAGATTATCTTATAAAGATTTCTCGTCACATATTTTTTATTGTATTGGGTGTCCCAATCTTATAAAAAACCTGCAAAATCTTAACTTAATTATTTTTCCAATCAACTTCATAACTCTGAGTTATTTAAAAGCCGTAAAATACATACATAATTCTGATTAATAATACTGACTTGATTGTCCGTCATATATGTTATGAAATTTTAATAAAAAGTATCTTGATTGGATTTATCGGATTCTTTATATAATAACCTGTTTCTACTTGTATATTTTCTTGTTAATAAAATGTTTAATTAGCGGTGATCTGGTAACTGCAGTCATTTGTCTATAACTTGAATGCGATAGCTCTCTTCTCCTATTTCGGTATACCGAATTTAATGTTGGTGAAAAAAAAATGTTATGATCTATGGTATTTATGCAGGCGTTAGTCTTGATTACCGCCAAACTCAGTAGACGATCGCTGGGAATCTTCCAATTGCGTTTTACATCCCCTTTGCGATATGTAAGAGAAAGTTGCCATATCGTCTGTAGCCACCCCTTTACGCAGACCTAATTAATATATTCAGAAAATCACCATCGGAAATAATTTACGATTTGTTTCTGGCTTGTATGCACTATTCTACTGCTTGGTACGGACCTCCTCTACTAAAAAGTTAGATTATAAAACATCGAAATAAAACTATTTTAACGAATTTTGACGCGATCTACTTTGAATTTTGGTCCTAACGTTTCGAAAGCTATTCACTGTGTGATCACGAAGTCCGTTTAATTTAGTTTTAATTCAATGTGTATTATTCGCGTACAAATATAACAAATCATTATATAAAACATCGATATATTATTTAAACTTATAAAATGAAGGGCGTAGGATTAAGCAAAAAGAAATATCGTAAATTCAAAGAACCGTATTAATAATAACTTCGCAGACTGAGATACGTTAAGATTTAACATTACAAAGCGAAGCCCATCAAATTTAAAATTTTACGCCAAATAAATTATCAAGTTTCGTCTCCTCTCAAAGAGGCGAGATAGTATCTATTCCGATTAAAACTAAGATAGCTATTGCATAAGAGGTGTGTCTGGTACGTGGGCAATGGCACTCGGTAGTCTCTGCCTGTGCCTTGGGATGCAGGCGTGAGTATGTAATTATAGTGTAGTTATTGCCGTGTGCACTCCATGATAGTTTGTACGTTCTGTATTGGCGGCTCTAGTATTCTCTCACATATACAGGATTAATTTTAAAACACCAGCAACCTCGCAGGACCAGATAGCTGACCCCATACGGAACAACTTTTGTTCTACGAGTTTGGATATAACTCAATACATTTAAAAAAAAATGATTTTACAAGTTTTTGTTGTGTCGTGTTTTTCTTCGTTAATATTATTTTGTTGGAGGTGGCAGCGTACTAAATGAATTCTTGTGTCTTGTGTTCAAACTGCAGATTGACCAATCACAATGGGTTGTGTTTGAATTTTCTACATCACATATGAGTTGGCCGGGATAACGATCGCCACACCGCATATCACATTTATTGCTTTCTGTCTGCCGTCATCCCGGGTTATAACTAGGGTCGGCTTTCCTATTGGACGCTTCTACTTCGCTCCATCTTGAGCATCCGCTCCAGTAAGACCACTGGCGCTTATCTCACATCATGGGGTTGTGGTAAGCTCGGCGAACCGTGGATGCACTCATTGCAATTCTGACTACCCTTCAAGGATATACTTTAATATAATATCATTCTCTAAAGCAAGTAAAATGTCACGATAAACAAATAGAACCTTATTCTGGTTATTTCGTAAATATACTTATCTCCGCAAACTCGAGTCCAGAATTAAGCAACTCCAACCTTTTTCATAAACAAATTAACAACATTGTCCGGCGCTGCGCTGCGCTGTGCTGCAGGATAAACTAAATCTATGTTTTGCAACGAATAAAGTGAACCGAGCTGTGTCTACATTTAATCCAATAGTTATTGGGTTGCAGAATTGGAAATTCAATATAGATGTCTAATTGAGATGAGCAAGATGTCGTCGTCCTGGCGAACGAATAGAAGCACATTGCGGCCTAAACATCCATGTGATTGGAACCCGTTTTCATATCGGATAATCGCTATTTGCAATTCACATTTAACTGGAGACCTCGTTATTTTATCGTGGCACGTATATTGATTGAGTTAGTATACCACAATGACTTATCGAAGTTATTGTGAATACAGATCAGTGGCGAGGCTTCTTCATATAGCACGATTACTTTCGGCTTACCTTCATAAACCTGTCAAAACTGTATTCTACAATTTTTTCCGTGCTGTAAACATGACTATCTTAAAATAAAAACTTTTAACGAAACTTAAAACATAACACTGAAGAGTCAAAAATATATTTCTTAAATATATTTCTATAAGTCTCTTTAGAGTCGGTGCTGTTTCTGCAGTTGACCGGCGGCAACGCAGGCAGCGATTCTAAATACAATAACACAATCGCGACGAGTGAGCTTATGTCCGTTAAGGAGTTTATTCTTTTATTCCGTACTCTGTTATCAGATCTTAACCACATTTATATGGGACTACATCGCAGTTACTCTACTTAATGACATTTTTTCCAACAAAGTCGGTCCACAATTGGCGAAGATTTCTCCGCTGTGCATATACATAAACAAAACGCACCGGATTTAATTACCTCCTTCTTTTTTGAAGTCGGTAAAAGTGAATGGGGTGGATAAAGATGAAGTTCCGTGCATTCATTTTTTAACAGACATTTTGTTGTTATCCTATTATTTTCACAAATTTTGTTTAATAGGTTTTTAATCGCGGAATTGTAGCCAAATAAATGAATTATTTATTGCATTAGCTGTTAAATGTGGATATTTATCAATAATTATCAGTAATTAACTTGATTAAAATAACAATAATATTAATTTTAGTGTTGTCTGTTGAAACATCTAAATAAATAAACTAAGCATTGGTTGATATATATAAGTTTATGTGATAATTATCGCGAGACATATTTATCGTGATAATTTCGGAACCTTGTTCGCCACTGGATACAGATTACTTTTCACTTGGTGAGAGTGAGACATGTTCAATGACGTCATAGCCGCTTGTTCAACTTTTTATTCCCATTCACAGTGGAATCGAGTGCTTGAAGATTACACCTAAGTGCACTTTTCGTCACATGAAAGCTTTATTTCGGAGCTAGACTGCTCGCGCTTTTTCGTTAAGTCAACTGAAATACAAAAGAGTACAAAATCCTTATTTTCCGACTGGATGTCAAAATGGTATATCAAATGACTTTTAACCTTAACATTTTATTTAGCTAAATTGGCATTCTATCGAATTAGTTTACCTCGATACATATGAGAAGGGTTATGAACTGAGATCCTAAAATCATTCTGCGGTTCTTTGTATAATTATTTCAATATGAAAAAAATACTAAATTAAATGTTCATTATAAAAATACCTCGCTTCCTAACTCACCACGTGATGGAAACAGATTTAGCTAAAAATGCAATCGTAGCTAAATCTTTATCCCTATACGCCTTATGAAGCTATGGCGTTGTGATATATATGTAAAGCTTGTGGTAGAAACGAAAATAAATCTCCATCAAACCAGAAAGTAGGTAAAGAGTGGGAGCTGATAATCTATTTTTCTGAAGGCCCGATAATTGGCTGCGAAGTATTCGCAAATCGATTCCCCTAATCCTTTATCTGCCAATTGTCGGTGTGTTGCGGTTCTCCTCCGCTCACGGAGTCTCGGTAAACGAACTCCGAAAATTCTGAATCAGACTTGATTGAATCGAAGTCGTGCCCGCGGGAATGGCGTTATTTTCCAACCTATTTCATCGCGTCGGAACGATCGGCGAGTCACCGTGCACTCTGTACAGAGCCGTGTTTGTTGTAACTAGGGTTGCCAAGCAAAAGCCGGACATCACATTTAAAACCAGCCAATTGATTGTCGGACCATGCGCAGTAAAGGGTTTTATAGTGCAACCAAAATCTCATATATACATCCTGGCTTATTGAAACAATTTTTTCTTGTTATCTTTTAAGATATCCTACCCTGCAGGTTTTCAGAATTCATCTTCTCCTAGTTTAAATGTTAGAGGAGGGGGACATTTTCACTACTTTGGATACACATCAACTCTATATCACTTTTCAGGATCTATCCATGCATATTTGCAGTTACATGTATTGCAAGGCACCCCATAAAAAACTTGTTTTTAAAATCACTACACCTTTGTGTAGCAGTTTATAGAATACACCTACCATCCAAATTCATTCACATAGTCCTAATAGTCTCCAAGTAATTTGTCTGTGACACACGGACGCTCACACGGATGTGACAAAATTATAAGGGTTCCGTTATTTGAGGTCGCACACCGCCACCGACACCGCGCCGCGGCATGAATCGACACATGCATAGCAGGACAGGACGGACTGAAAAATATTTGGCTGGACACACGTAAAAAGCGAAACATGTCCGGCTAAAACCGGACACGTGGTAACCCTAGCTGTAACCCCTCGAGAAATTTCTTACAGTTCATTTATTTGTTTGTACACTATTGTGTACACTAAAATTCATATTTGACATTCGTTTTTTATGAATTGAGAAAATGTGTTGTTTCTTACTTTTCTATTTTCACTTATGCTAGTGGGGATTTGTTTCGAAATTCGTTGCTCTTTGCATAAATATTTGCACTAAAGCAGCTTACGACTACTTAAGTAAATGCCATAATGGCTTCCTTAAAAGCTTTTCTTTCATCTACTGCGTTACAAAAACAAACAATCATATTATTTTACAGCTAGTTTATGTACATACACGACTCTCTATTTAAAATCTATTATGGCTATGAATTAACCAATGTAAGTTGACCTCCATAAGACTAAATTACATTATGCTTATGAAATCAATCAGTTTTACAAACATTTATCTATAATACTATACATACCCACATACCTCATAATAATATGAATTATTTTCCTTGTAAATAAGTACTTTTCAAATAACAATAATTGATTGGTAAAAGATCATTGACGTTTCTATTTTTATTTGGATCATTATGCATGAACACAAATCAAATCACAATTTTTTTTTTGTGGCCCAACACCCAATTATCGAACCCAAATAACCCGTACCTTAGAAAAAAAAATGATCAATTAAGTTTTAAGTAATCAAAACTAAATCGGCGCAAAATCTTCGGCATGTAATTTGAAAGCCGCACGAGGAGTAATCGTCACCAATAAAAGAACTCATTTGTGTTTCTCGTTCAGTTGTTTCGATTCACGTTGCTCGGACAATGGGCGAGCGTACGCACAATGCGTATCCACAGTCATCAATCAAAGTCCTGGCCCTCGCATGCCCCCTCCCCTTTCCTGACACATCGCGTTCGTCCTCCCTTAGTCCCAGTGCCACCCTTGCCATGCTGATTTACCCTCACATTACAGGTAAATGCACTTTTACATGCCTAAACAGAAACAGACCCTTCGTCCGGTGCAACGTTCCACGCGTGAAAATAAAACGAACTTTAATTACTCTGAATACTGGCATAAACAAATGTTTTTAATCGATTTCAAAAAGAAAAAAGTTTTATCGTGTTTAAAATGAGAATATGCAACCACAGACAACAAAAAATATGAAGCCAATCTTCAAATAGAAAAACTAATCGAATGTTTCGTATTTTTTCAATTCGGGTCACGAACAATGCCCGGTATAATTATTTTCATAACATTTGCCACGATAACAATTTACATGAAATGTTTTATTGCTAAATTTAATTTTATTTGTGTCGCTCGCAGTCATATGTCCTGCAGTTGGGGTCGCGTGACTTGCCCGAACATTCCCCAACGCCATTACCACTTTCCAATACTATTTGAGAGATTAAATACATGAATTCAGTTTTCAAATGCAGTAACAGCTGGCTGATTGTGGAACGAGATTAGCTGTAGATCGATGCTTAATTGTGTGTTTGGTTTAGACACACTAAATGCAATCCCACATGTGAATGAAAACAATTGAGTGCTCTTTTTAAAATTGCATAAAGGAAATATTAGGACCTACAGGAACCCTTCGAGACAAACACATAATAATGGTGTTTAGGAAAAAGTATTTCTATCGTAAAACCCAGAATGTTGTCTGAATTTCTATGTTTATTTCAAAATAATGCGGTCTTTTTCGGTGATCAAATTTAGTAACTAACAAATAAAGTTACACAAAATAAGTTATTTATAACTTTAAATGCTATAAACATAATAGAATGGAATTGGAAGACGACTTGGTTAGTTTAGAAATTCGACAATAACTCACCAATATAATTGATGGAGTCATTTATATTACATTTAACGATTCAGAAGTAATAAAAGCCGTCTTTTAAGAGAACTATTCCACCAACACATATTCAAAAGATTGATACATACGATAAATAAAACGCATTCATCTCATAAAATCTCGAACGATACGGGAACATCATTTTTCAATTTCGATTTAACCTTGATAGGGGCGTGTTCCATACATTAACATACCTATATGAGATCTACGTACAACAGACAGCTGTAAGTCTGGCGCAGGGGTGCATCGAGAATATAACGTGATTAATATTCGTCTACTGGGTGTAATCCGATTTCATATTAAATATATGTGTTGTACGCCATGTTAAATTGCCACAAATTAAGCGGTTCATTTATAGCTCTTAGGGGATTTTCGTCTATTGGGCTTATTTATTTAGTATACTTCAAATATTCTGTTTGCTTCAAGATATGGTAATAAGAATATCAAAGGATGCACAAGTGTTGTGCTTATGTTCATATTATTTATTGTACGCGTCATTGGTTTGTTTAAGCTTTTATTTTTAAGATACAGAAGTCAGGAACCTGCAAATAAACTGTTAAAACTCAATTTACTTAATCGGTTACCGAGAAAGAATTTAAAAAAAATTACTGTTCATCGTCGATGAGTGTAACCGTTCCAGTTGTTTTCGTATAAAGATGAGATGTTACGCGAGATATATTTGTTTTTATGTTTACGATCGTATTCTAGTGAAGTATGAATGTTCCATTGTGGGCATATTACATCTACAACGTTGAAGCTCGGCGACGTGGGGACGCATGATTAGAAATCGATAACTACATATCCGTCACATTTAGGCTTACCCTGCTTACACTACACGTCTCCAACCATTGTTATGTGACCCTGCCTTATCTGTTATAACGCTTTTAGTTCGCCAGTAATCTCAATCAGCGAGGATTTTCTATGCTTTCTGTGACGACCCTTATCTAGGTAAATTTTTTTTAGTTCCGCCCACAATGGATTTTACAGTTTTGATAAATAAACATCTGTCATATTAAATAATCTCTTTGTTAGTCACAACTAGTCGGAATGGAGAGAATTTGTGTTAACAAACTAAAAACAAAAAGTATATTTTATCCATTCCAACAATGTGATTGTTACCAATTTAAAAGTATTCAGACGTGGCGACGTTATATTAATAACAATGACTTAGGCACCTTATTTTTTGTCCCTCAAATATCTGAGTTTATTATGTGTAAAAAATTGGATGTAGCCTGTATTTTTGAGAGGGCATCCGCATTGTTGTTTTGCTTTTTTCATCGGAGCGTCGAAACCGTTCTGTAAGACGGCGATACTTTGTAATGAATCACATGGTGGCTTAAATATCCTAAGCAATTTAATGGTTAGGCTCCAGGTAAAACATACTACAAATTCCAAAGAGCATTAACCTTTAAGCCTCATTTCCAGTAGCAATGGTTTGTACGGGTATCGACTTATACAACTAAATGTATAAATCCTGATCCCCGTATAAAATTATTCATAAAAGCTAAGAAAATTTATTAGCTCAGTATTCAAAAAAATTATAAGCTACTCCGTCAGTTCAATTATAAATAAAAAAATTGTGCAGAAGATCAATTAATGCCTTTGCCCTTTATAAAATTATTATTTCTATAAGTATCTATCTACCTAGCTTCTAGCCGCCCCCTATAGCTAGGTCGAGACCGCATATTGTGAACACTATTTATACACACACGTGTATCACGGGCGTCAGTCGGCAGAGAACTGGCCCCTCCGTAGTGGCAAGTGTATTAATAAGGTTTTATTTGACGTATATGTCATACTTATCATTATCACTATACTTAATAGTGTCAGTAGTATGTTTGTACTGTAGCTGTTCATCACAGGGTGGATGTTTGGCAGAGCATCATGTTATAAACTTACTAGTATGCCATGCAATATGAATCTGTAACGACTGTATGTGGTGAAAATTATTACGTAAATAGCAATACCAAGTCGCAACTACTGACACTAAACTCTTGTAGACGTCAAATATGGATTCTTACTACGTAGATTATTAGTACGTAGTACTATTAGATATACTGTGGTAGTATTATTTAAGGCGAACGTACACCTACCTACCCGCAACGCACGACCCATACGGGCAGTTATTGAATTTCAGAATACTTTGTATGTAGTTATGCAAACAGGCACATGCACACGTATCCGCGCAACATGAGCCGCATGAGACGCACGAGCCTTATTGTAACTATACGGCGCGTGCGGATAGGTGTACATTCACCTTAATAATTCTTTACATACGCAATTAATATGTAATTCCCGAACTGCTAGGGAGATGTATAACCCTTACACCCATATTTCGCTAAGCTTATTTCCGTCACACGATGTGATAGGGGCCTATTGCCATAACGGGCTCAAATTCCAGACTCCGAGCTGATACGGAGTGTTTCGTGATTGAAAATCCCAATATAACTTTTACTCGAACCGGGGATCGAACTCGAGACCTCAGCTGTAATAGTTTTGTGCTCTTCAAAATAGCAACAAAAGGTATACGTAAGAATTTTTACCTACCTCTCATACATTTCAAAAATTGTTTAGTTTTTAAAAACAAATAAGCACATAATATACTAACAGTTATGGTAGCTGATTAATTACTAATGCTCCTTGTGCGATATTTAATATTCCCCTTTTTTAGCGTTTCTGCACTGCTGTGGTTTCGCATCTTATATTGATCTTTTTCATCAGCGTCTAGCTCGTCTCTATTTAAATTACCCATATAGATTACATTAAGTAGGTGTATAATCTATGATGATTGCGTTAGTTCGAATGATTATTTTTTACACGTCTTTCTATGTGTGCGTAAGCTTGTAAATACGTTTTTTGATCTGGTGATTGTGACTCGCTACCCGTCAACACATTTAAGTCAATAGTGGATCGATCACAAAATATTAACCCACCGACACCGTGTCTTTTTCTACCTTTACATTTGCAAAATCATCGAACCCCAGTGATGGCATAACATAAAATTTGATTGGATTGGAAGTCAACAGCGACACAGTCATTGTTTCTATTCAAAGATATCAACACTTTGCACACAGATATGGTCCGATGATCTGTAATGATGAGATTCAATATTATCCTTAGTTAGTCTACAAAGAAATGAAATGTTTATACCTACAGCGAAATAATAGACATGTTTCTAGCACCACACTAACAGCTTAAATAGCTAACATTTATCAACCAGTTAATGTATTAGTCAATTAAATGTTTCCTAAACGTAAATAAAACTCAGTGGGAAATAAAGCTGACTAACACTTATCGTGGTGAGCTATGAATCATGTCCGATAATGGCACGTGTATTTAGTAGTTTACATACAAGATATATTACAGATTACAAATTGAGATCTTCGAGTGCAGAAAAGCCGCACTCGAAGAGATTAATTTACCTCAATTACCAATTAGTAATTTCTTTTTAATGTCACTGTTTATATATGCTGAAATTCATATGTCGTCTAAAACTTTTACATTATATTTATGTAGAGAATGTTGCACTAAAACTAAAAATAATTTTGTACAGATGAAGTATAAAAGCATAACATATTCATATTTGTGCTAGCGTCAGGTCCCTCACGGCGACGCGACGCTATTACTGCATTCTGAGAGCGTGCAAACTATAAATCTCGTCCAGGCTCTACGATGTTATACACTCTGTATGCAGCAAAATTGCGCTTCTTAGTCCACCAATTAATACTCTCCCGACGAGATTGCTAACTTTACTCACTTTAAGGAACTACTTTGGGACATGAAGAGACAATTTTCACTGCTTAATGAGGTATGAACAACTTTTATCGTTTTAGGAATATGGCAATTTTTTTTTTTTTTTTTTTTAACCTTTATTGTCCCACTGCTGGGCAAAGGTCTCCCTTAACTCCTTCCAACATTCCCTATTTATGGCTATTGTCGGCCAGTCTTTTTCGAAGCATAAAGATTAATAAATAAGCATTTTTTTTTTCCATTTTTTTCACATTCTTTTTTTTTTTTTTTGGCATAACTATTAATATTTTACTTTAGATTTTTTCTGCATACTACTTACTACTGCATCTTCGTTTAGGTTTTAGCGTGCGGTATAGGCATGTTTTTCATTATCATTTAATTTAGGATTCAATAAAGTAATTTGAGGAGCGCTCAACGTGAAGTACGCAGCGCTTTCCGAACCGTCATTAGAAGATACCCTACTCGGCTGGTCGTAGCGCCTGCTACGAGTAGCAGTCAAAGGTTGTGGCTTGCGGTGGCCTCCTTCTACTAATAAGTCACGTTGTAGAAAGAGAGTGGCGAACGATATTAAAATGGAACAGATTCTGCACGCACCCAAAAGACTATACCTACCCGCTGTGTATATTTGAGGCTTTGAAAAATACCACGTCTGCTTGTCATAAGAGACGACTAACTGAGACCACTGGGTGACGCTTGAAAACAGCGGGAGATATGACGCTTTAATTAAAACGGTATTTTTCATAAACGTATCGCAGCCATCAGGTTTATTTAGAATCGTAGTGGACTATCCCTCATGCGCCGAAGAAGACCATCTTGGGGTTTTACTTGGTATGCTGGAAGCGGCGCGGCGTAGGGAAGTTAGTTAGGGACCTGGTTTTAGGTTCGCTCGGATGACAACTGGGTAGAAAAGCCGATCAGGCCGATAAACCATCCCATCTCCCCACAGGGCTTGGAAAATATGCGTTAAATGGATGTTCATCGCGAAAAAGGGATTGAATAATTAGCGAATATTAAGAAAATAATTGTTTTATGGTAATATTAGTCTTTTATTTTATGGTGACTGACTAATAGTCAGTCTGAACCAAGATTTTATCGACAACCTTATTTTGAACTAGGTTTGCAATTCCTGTAAGCCATTACGTTTTGGCAATGTAATAACGAAACCACTAGTAAACGTACATGAAATACAATTCTCGAGAGTTAGTCAAGGAAACGTTGCATCAATACGAATATCAAATTGTAATTGCAGTCATAAAAATAAATCTTGTAGCAACGTTCGTGAGGGATTGGCAGCACGCAACACACTTCCAAGAATTGCGCATTTGACCGGTTTCAAAAACTACAATTTATATCTACCTAAATAATAATTGAGGAGTAATAAAACGTCTGCCTGGATTGGATAGGAGCTGCGGCGAGGCTGCGGCTGTGTGCAAATGAACCGGCGCGGCGCGGCGCGCCGCGCCGTACGCCGAAGGACGCGGCCGCATTCCGCACCGCACCACTACACCCGAGATGACACACATACCGACACGTAGTCTGTGTACTGGTGTGTGTGTGCCGACACTGTGTGCAACAACGCATTAATGCCAAACTACATAAGGCACTTTTGCACTGCGACAGTGTGTGGCGCATTGCTGGAACACGTCGTTTACTCCAACGCTAAATATCACGATTATTAAATTGTTTTGAAACGTCCATGCCTACTACATACTTATTCGAAAATGCAATAACCACATTGAAATTCATAAGAGAATGTAATGGGAGCGATGCGGCTAACGTTTAATAACGAGTATATGAAGACAAAACAATATCTTCAAAGCGGAAACGGTTTAATCACGCGGTTTGTACCCTGGCAGGCGTTAATCTCGCGGGCAGCCGTCGCCGAAGCGAATCGCATACAAATGTGCCGCCAACCAGAGCAAAAACTGCTGAATAATATCCCCTCACTGTTCTACCCGCACGAGCTTTATACAACACATAATGATGCAGTTACGGCACGCTATATGCATTTTACAACCTCATCTCGTACATTACAATCAAGGAGCTTTATTTATGAAGATATTCCAGAGAATAAGGGCACACCGTTTACAAATAATTGCCATATTTCAGGCAAGTAGTATTTCCGTTCCGGATCATATTGGCGGCATGTGCCAAATGCGTTACAGCCGCAGACTGGATGCTATTACACCATGGCCAAATAAATGCAGGGCCAGCCGTCTGCTACGGCGCATTCAAAAATTTAAGCCATTTATTCTACAATGCATTTGGCACTTAATTGAGATCCTAGCCACTTTTATTGCGACACTTGAATATTTATGTGTATTTTCTTATAAATATAAGCTCACGCCTTAATCCCTAGAGTAGGCAACTAGTGCACCGAGCGTTTACCGAGCTATTTTCTGTCCCATAATGTGATAAGGGCCGAGCTTATCGCTGTATGGTGGACAAATTCCAATCCTGGGTGATTGGTGTATAATTTTTCAAATCGAAAAACCAAAACACCAACTGTATTTTTCTGTTCTGGGATCAGAAAACAGGCCTCTTCTACTCTGAAGTACGTCGCTAAGAGTACTAGATCAGGAAGGCGATTGAATATGAATAATACTGGGTTTTTTTCACAATATAGGTAGGTGTTTACTCTAAAAAGTTATATGATTTTGCATAGTAATCATTGTAAAACCTAATTCCAGAGATATATAGAGCACCTTGAGAAATACCAAAGACCCCACGCCATTTTGTTCTGCAGTTTCGATTTTTGGAATTACAACCGGCTTTTGTTTTTTTTTCGCTATACTGACTTTAATGACTTCAGCGATAGAAAGCGCTATAATAATTTTCTCTAAACCTTGAATGCGTGGGCTTGACAGAGTAATAAGTGGTAACACTATTGGTGGAAGTGGCAGCTTCGCTGTTGAATTTCGTGTGTTTTATCGATGTGATCAGTCACCAATCAGCAATGGGTACCAAGCAAACTTGTGTAAATTCTGAAGTACAATGTAACCAGTGAATTCAGACAAAAAAATCTGAGTGTACTTTCCTTTGCACGATCTTTCTCTTTGTAAAGTTAAAACTTGTTGTTCATATATGTTTTACTTATATAATTTCACAGCAAACAACTCTTATGCAAACAGGAAAATGTAATTAGGCAACGCATCGCAACAACCGACGGTGGTGTGTAAATAAGAATGTAATTTGAATTTAAAAGACATATTTAATTAAGTCACAAAACTGGCCGCACGGTGTGGGTATTGCGGCAAAGCAAACATTTCTTTATGAACCCTTCTAAAAGTTTAACATAAGATATTATAAGGCCACGCCTGTGCCCCCGAAGGCGTAGGTAATGCTGCACCCACAGGCCACGGTCCGCTGAGCTTATTTCCGCACAATGATGTGATAGGAAACGAGTCTATCGCCATACCGGTCACGAATCCCGGGCAACTCATGTGTGATTTTTCAAATCGAAGTCTCGAACCCAAATTATTATTGCCCGACTTGGGACTTGAACCCAGAATCTCACAGTTTTTCAGCATAAACTAAATCAATGAGACGACCTAATAGGTTATTGAGTTCTATTTTGCCGAAATATGTCATATCGCGATTCATGTCTAGGAATGTATTTGTATTAAACATCACATATTATTACGTAGTGATGGTGTATGAATTGTAATTAGTATGCGTTGCGTTGCACAAATACTTGATTCTTGACATCCAGGACAGGTGGAACAAATCGATCTGAATAAAACATAATTTATTTCACATAACATAAATATATTATTTCTTCCGAACATTCTTGATTATAAACCGGCGCAGTGGTAAGAACACAAAATTTTATTGTAACAACTATAGTATTCACTTAAAAAACAAACAGTATAATTAAATTAAATATACATACATATTTTGAACAGCCCTATGTTATACACTATCTTACTATACGGTAAGGGATTCCTCTTCTCATGAGAGAGATTAGTCCACTACGCTCAATTTGGACCTCAAAATATGGGTTGGTAGACTACATACCCTCGACTTTCTTCTGAAGAGTTGGCAGTTATACAGGTTTTCCCGCGTTTTCCTTCGCCGTTAAACCGGGCGATTATTAACAATAAATAGCGACACACACGTAGCTAATAAGAGGACAGCAAAAGAGCAGTTAGGTCCCTTGATGGTGAGTGATCTCTACTGCCCAGCAACGCTCACAACACCACGAGAATTAGTGACGCGTTGCCGACCTAAGAGGAAAGGGATATAGATAGGGGTACATTTGAAGGGACAGGCACATTTTGTGCCTCCAGACTGGGATAGAACTCGTGACTTCCGTCCCTGCAGTCCGTGCCTGGGTAGTTAAGTGGGGATTGGAGAGCGCCCCAGTCGGCCGTACTGCCAACTAGACTGTCGCTACTTTTTTACGTTAAATAAAATATTATCATATTATAATATCCCAACCTATGCAAAATCCACACCGACGTAACTGACCTATACGAATGCAAATGTTTTTCTGCGAAACCAGTGACTAATATGTTTTTTTTTTACTTGATAGCTATTTTCCATTCGCTCAAGTGGTTTACCGACGTCACTTATGATTAATTTCCGTCTAGACGTTGTTTATTTTGTTCAAGCTTATCTTGTATACGTTGCGATTATGCATCGATTAATTGGTACAATATACCGGTGGTGTTGCAAGAAAAATATTGCTATGCATGCAGAGTTAATGATTCATCGTATAAAAAACCTATGGAAAAATAGTCAGTTACTCAGTCTATGGATGTTGAATGAAGCAAACAGTGAGAATAGTTCAACAAAAAGATTATGTAAACTTAACATTTAAATGACTTTAGGCTTTCGCGATTTGTATACGTATTATAATCCTTATTTAAACGGGCCTTAATCGGGTCTTAATTTAATTAAGTAAAAGTATTATAAAAGTATTTATAATACTACACGATAAAGACCCGTTTAAATGAAGATTGTAATATTCACATAATATATTCACATTTGTTGCGAAAACTTGATTATATCGCCCGTATATTTATCGAAGAATGTGAACTCCCTCGCGATATGTTATACATAATCATAGCGTTGCATTGCAAAGACGGTATAACTAATAGGAAAATTATAAACTAAAATAGATAGTACCTACTGTGGTAGGAAACGATCTGTAGCTATATTTTAACGTCTCACGTGTTTTTGTTGATCTTGAATTGCAAATGTTCTCTTGCTGTGAACAAAACAGCAAACGTCATTACACAAATTCAAAAACATTGCAAAAGGGAAAAACACAATTTTATGTATTCCGTTCATTAAAGCAGTTATACTGTTAAACCGCAACAGATGATTCATATAATTTGGTAGGTTTGTAATAACTAGCTACGGTATTTATGAATCATTCAAAACTACAACCGCAAACGCTCATCCGAATGAATGATCTACCGAGATTTGTTATATGGCTACCAGAGGACATACTTCAGCACATCGCATATTATACTACTACTAAATTATTTACATAGTTGACGGTTAAACAATTTGGAGAGCGGCATCCGGAATTCCAAGAAGACAACTGCGCTCGTCACCGAGGCTTTGTTTGTGGCTCACTATGAGCTGCTGGTAATCAGACAGGGGGGTGGGGCGGTCGATAGGCGGTGGGAGGGGAGCGGTAACTACTGACTGCGACTAGTTGAAATGTCTGAGGCAGCTTCTAATTTGCAGAGCCGTCTCAACGAAGGATTGACCTCGTCTACGATTGCCCACGCTACTTACTAGGATTTTCACTTACTTAAGCTTTACTCGCGACAGACGGCGCCTTTAAAATTACAAGGCTATCTTGTATCATTGATTCCCCCTAATTAGATCGCTCTTTCAAAGAACACTATCATAAAGACCTGAATAAAGAGTAGCCCGGATTTTTAGATAAAGTTCTTGGTTTATCATTTTATAATGCATATGTGTATGTACACAAGTGATTTATTTTTTCTGTTTCGCTGTAAATATAATTCACAGTAAACATTCTCAGAATTAAACATCTAGGTAATAATACATGACCATCGTTTATCTTGGAAAACACGAAGGGCGACGATACAATAAAATGCAGTTATAACTTTTGATTATGTACGCACTTAATTTTCTCTTACGTGACTGTCGAGAACCTGAAACCTGGATACTGATTATATATTCGTAATTAATATTAAAAAATATAAGTTAAAACGTAAAAATCCGAATCGCAGAGCATTTGCAATTTTTCCTCGCACATCGTCATCAGATCTTAACTAAATTGAAATGAGATTACCACCAGAGTAAACCCAATTGAACACACAAAGAATATTAAATTGTTCTATGCAGAGTTATGTGTAATTTATGTAAAACAATTGCGACTCTTCCTTTTTGAAGTTCATTAAAATCAAAGCATGCCGAAGTGTAGGTATAATATAAATCATAATACCGCACACAAGTGTAAATTGTACAATGGCCGGCTTCAATAATAGCATGCTTAAAACGCGCTCGCCCTTACCGTGAAAAGAGAAAAGCATTGGCTCCCGAGACCAATTTTATTGCCACTTATTGGCTAGCTTTTAAAGTGATAACATTAAACTTCACCAATAAGAAGTTCAATAGAAATAAAACGTCTGAAAGTCGACCGTGATGTCCGGACGTAATTCGGGTAAATCAGTGAAATCACAATGGCTGGACTATAGCTTAAACACAATAAAGACGTGAAATGAAGTAGACACAGTCTTGTTCAGTTACGTATTTGATTTTGATACGTGCTCGTATCGAATTCACGTCTATCGAAGTTTGAATGGACAATAACTTTGTTGGTTGGAAGTGAGTTGTGTTTGTTGTTGCGCTATTTAGAACTTTCCACACATTAAAACTTGTCTTATTGGTTTACTACCTACACGTGGAACGTGACATTTAAACAACCTTAATCGGCAGTCATGCTTAGGATATTAAACAACTTTAATTACTCGCAGTTTTGCTCTGTGTCTCAACGAATCCTATCCAAGAGGAAAATAAAAATCATTCCCTTTGCGCCTTACAGTATACTAAAAATACCGAACGATAACAATTAAATCAATATGAAACGAACACTGCAATATCGTATCTTCACAGATATTGATATGCTCCTTCCAGAAAGATTAAATTTCATCGGTCGTTTTAGTAGGCGGCGCTGGATGAAGGGAGACAGGGAGGCAGCAACAAGCTGCGACGTCGAGACGGAACCGGCGCGTCGCGACCCGCCGACGCCGGCGAGCCCACTCAACATAAAACTAAATCATCCAACACTACCGACGAGAAAATGTGATAGCTCTCAACAGAAAACGTGAAGCCTGACTTGAGTATCAACTTTGAGCTCTTACGGCCTCGTTTATTTGTTTTCCGCCCGTAACTAATAAACACGAGCATCTACTAAGTTTTTTTCGTATGAATGATGAGACGAACAGTTCGCTCGCCTTATGTTTATTGCCGGTCCATAAACTGAAGTAACGTCGCTCAGAACTTTGATTTACTAAGTGGCTACTGCGTGGCACTGCGCTGCGCTCATCCCTACACGTATGATGTAAGGTCTTATATCTTTAAGTAATACGTCACCGGCTCCAATATGCTTCAAAATGGAACATAATAGTGCTTGCTCACTGTTACGTGGCGGCAGAAATAGACATAGCAGTGGTACCAACCCAGACGGCCTCTCGCATACGAGAAACCTACCACCTAGTATTATTCTACTACTATGTGCGTTAAAATATATGGGACTTCGGAATGTATAAAACGCAGTACGACGGACAAACATCACTGATATTGCCTATATATTTTACCCTAATTCTTTGGTCGGATACACCCACGCACACTAAGCGGATTGCCGGCTTATCGCCTTATGGCCATACTCACCTATTTTTTTCAATGGCAAAAAATAAAATAGTTATAAAAGCTGGTTGTCTACCCAGAAAAAAAAACTACTACAATGCCGTGAACCGTCAAGCTTTGCTGGTGAGTTTTAAGAATTCCGTGACTCACATAATTAAATACATAAATGGGGGTTGCTGAGTGAAATTATATATAGTTATCGCTTTAAATCCCTATTTTAGTGAACTTGTTTGGAATGCCAAACAGGTAGGAGAAAACACGCTTTATATTTTTGACTATTTATACGTCACTCTACTTATTATGTGCCTTTTGTATAAACCTACTTACCTTAATAGAACGTAAATACATATAATGATATAGGATATAGGGTTACTTTTAAAACACCAGCAACCTCGCAGGACTAGATAGCTGATCCCATATGGAACAACAAATGGTACATGTACTGTATCGATACTTTTTTCAATATTAATGTAGTAGCTTACTAACCTAACAAACATTTTTTGCGATGCAGGGTTAGTGATTTCAGCTGGCTATTTCAATAACTTATATTACATACATAGACTCACGCCTGTTTCCCATAGGGGTAGGCAGAGACAACGTATTTCCACTTGCTACGATCCTTATACACCTTGGCCTCCTTCAATCTCATTACATTAAATTATGGGAGAAAAATGAAATTGTAGTAAAAATCGTGTGTTACAAGTGTATAGAATGTCCAGCAATTCAGAGAAAGGGCCTCTGAAAATACCATTTTAGAAGGGGTCGCTAGAGCTTCAGCTGATAGCTAGAAGTGTGCACCGCATGCTAGTACGTAGGGTTAGCTATACTATACATCCCAGAATAATGAAAATCTTGATGAAAAACTCATCACTATCACCTATAATACGTCAAGGGTTGTTGATGACTTAGTACTACGTCAGCAATTTATTTCACGGAAGGCCTACACGTCAATGCATATACACAAGTACACGGGCATGCATGTGTACATGCGCCTCAGAACATAATACGCTAGACACTTGCGAAAGTCTACACTCGGGCTCGGCAGACATGCCCCGTCACGGCACCGCTGCCGCGCCGCGTTCAGAGATGCCAATCTGTTACACTCATATGTCAGCGTCAAAATGATGCAACCGCGCCATTTGCCGTTGTACACCGAAACAGTGTTCAGACTCGTGTATATTTTTAAAGTCGTGCATTTTTTATTACATCTACTGTTTTGATTGTGTTCGGCTATTTTGGTGTCTTGACAAATACATTTTTGTTTAGAAACCACGGACTAGGAAATTTGTATGGACATCCCCAGTTACAAATAATAGATTGAGTTGAATGTGAGCCAAAATCGAAAGTAATTTGTTATAAAAAATACAACATTAAAGCCTTTACAATCCGGTTCATGAAGATTTACTGCTGCGTAAAGAAAATCACTATCAATGGTTAAACCGAAAACATTGACTACTTTACTTCATGAAGTGCTAAGATTTGAATTAATTTGATATACACGGCGCGGTCCGGTGTATAATGAAACCTAATACGGTGAAAATAAATTATTATTAGCACATGCTTTCTCCATGAAGCTAATTTACTAGTACAGTGTTGCATGCCCCACGTGCATTAACTACAGAAATGGGCATTTCTTAGTGAAAGTTTCACCAAACAACATTTACTGCCACGATGCGGAGGTTTAATTTATTAAGTTTTCCTTATTGTACATTCACATTTAGCTCACATAAATAATAAATTATCATAACTCTAGATAATGCCTCACCGCTGTAGCAAGCAAAATATATTATAAGCGAATAAAGTAAAAAGCATAGTATGCTAGGAATGTGTGCTCTCAGATTCCATAGTTCGCCATATTTTCCCATCTGGGAAGTATAGATAGAGGATTGATATATAACGTTAAACTAATAACGTAGGACTTTTAGAACTGCAGCACCCTTAGGGAATTACTCAGGGTCGTCGGGTACTGTCCCAAAATCAAAAAAGTTTTTAAAGTCAATGAAGATTAGCTGGTGAACTGCACGCGGAAGCTCTAAAATAAAGTAGTAAATTTTGGTATAAGGATCCTTCATTGTAGTGACTTGATCAACGTTAATAAAACGCCAGAAAACCATTGAGCGCAACATAGCTATCCTTTCTCTCACAGGACTGGAAAGATATCTTCTTCGACAAAAAGAAATGTTAGTAAAATCGAAGTCTTTCTGCTTCTATACTTGCAAATAAGAACGTTAAATAAATAATATACCTACATATGTATTGTAAAACTAACCATCTGTATTGTTTGGTGTTGCAGAGCAGCGGCGGTTGTCGTTCCGCAAGCGGCGCGGGCGTGGGCGCAGTGACGGTCGCGAGCGCGGGCGCAGGCGCGGGCGCGGGCGCGTGCGCGGCGCGCATGGCTAGCGCGGGCGCGCAGTACCGCGGCGGCACGCAGCAGTGGGCCGCGGCGTACGCGCCGCAGCCCTGCCGCTATCCGCCGCCGCAACCCCAGACCTACGCAGCAGCGCCGAGCCCCTACACACCACACCAAGTAAATAAAACATTCACCTGGTTGCTTACTTTGTAACTTTGCGGCCGTTCCCAATAAACGATCTTAGATTATCCGGATAGATCACGAAATCAAACGAAGTTGTTTGTACATGTGACCTTCAAACAGTATACTGATTGTCTCATATGTGCTACCTATCCGGAGACTACGATGCAATACGAGAAAGTAATATCGTTTATTAGGAACTGTTGCAGTTTTTCATAACTTACTTTCTGCCAAATTAAACCACATGTGTTTCTTAGCGCTAGACAATTTATATACCTATTTTTTTCAATTAATTAAGACTACTTCAAACATATTTAACCACACAAGTCTTAAGCGGCTTTTAAATCTTAAATCACCTAACTATTAAAAATGCAATATCATTAAATAAATAATACCACACAAATCCCTAAGAAAAGACAAAATAAATATTACAACAAAACCTAACACATTTGGAACTAATCAAAAATCAATAAGTAGAATAACAATAAATATTCTCTGAAATTAGTACAAGTACATGTCTCCAATATGCTTCTTATGGCACATGCATACTTGAACTCATAGATGATTAACCCGCTTTATAGTTGGGACAAGATAAATATCCTATAAATAAACCGAAATCTTAGCTGGCGCCATCGTAGGCAAGTTCTAATGAGCACGTTCAACTTTACGATCGAATTTACGGGCGACGGCGGATCGTGGTTCCGCTGTTAGCCTAACCGCAAACTCTTACTATCGTTTGAAATTCGTAGGACTAATTCTAAATTCTAATCTAATGTTAATAGAGTAAGGAAGTAGACAAATTCTCAAAAAGAGAATAAATTTGTATTTTTTGTAGCAAATAATAAGAGAAATACTCGCGGTTTTTATTTTAAAGGCCGTCAAACGAGCTAGTGGGTCACTTGATAGTAAGTGATCTCCGCTGCTAATGAACATCCACAATATCCGAGGAATGATGGATTCGTTGCCGCCTTAAGAAAAGGGGTAATTAAAGGATTGGTAAAGGGAGGAGGATTTAGGCCTCCGGATATCTCACTCATTGTGCAAAACGCAACAACAAGCTGCCACTTCATGTCGGTTTTCTGTGAGACAGGAGTAACCACGTTGAGCCAGCCCATTCATACTGTAGACAAAACTGTTTAAAGCGTGGCTCTACCACTTAAAAGGTTTTACAATCTAGAGCATTGGGTAACTATAAAAAGTATAATGACCAATACAAAATAGCATAGAAATACTTTTGCTTTAAACATCGAAAATTCTACTCCTCTTTTACCTAGATTCCTTTTTTTAGCTTGAATGACTAAACGAGCACGTCGCTCGCCTGATGAGTAACCGCCAAATCTGAGTAACATTTCGGGTGATTTTTGGTTATTTTTTTACTAAAAGTTCCTCAATAGTACCTACATTGAGGAACTTTTAGTTAAAGATTAATAATGTTCGTTTTAAATTTCCTCTAAAATTGTTGTAGTGCTGTAATGTGGTATGAATTATATGTAGTAATAATACTGGCCTTGAATACTACAGGGCGACAACAATAAGTTGGTGAGATGAGTGGCGCTGTTGTTAAACGTTCATTGGTATGGTGCTGCCACACCGGTGTTAGAAAATGTTATATAACATTTTATAACACCGGTGTGGCAGCATCATTTAGTAAACATTTCTTAACAATTTGTAACATTTTGTAACATTTCTTAACATTTTATAACCGCAGGCGGCGGTACTTTTGAGAGCGGCGCCGTCAAAGAAGCCGTCAAAAAAGAATGTTCAGAAATGTTAGAAAATGTTAAGAAATGTTATAAAATGTTAAGAAATGTTATAAAATGTTAGATTTAATGTTAGAAAATGTTTGTAAACATTTTATAACATCGGTGTGGCAGCACCAGTAGATTTTCTGTTGACGAATAGTGAGAGATTACTCTACACATATTCAGCTTTTGACTGTCGCAGTCTACTTAACCTTAATGTGAAAACATAGCACACGTGATATTTTAATATCACTGCAAAATGCTTATTACATAGAATACAGAAAAAATAAAAAACCTAATTTTACGGTTAGGCTAATTAAATATAGGTATATGCTCAAAAATTATGCCTTAAAAATCTCTTCGAAAACGGCTACTAAAATTTTTCAGGGTTTCGTTTAAATATAGCTGGCAGTCTGTTGGATAATTAACCGCAAAGTCAGCTAGTTGACACGCCTCCATCAATTTCTGCGCCCGGCAGCACCGACATCGTTCCTCGTTATGCATAACACACAACAATATTGCTTGATTAATATCTTCTGGGGCCACTTGAAGCAACACAGCTAAAACATGATTTGCACAATAGTATTTAATGCACAAGTTAAGTTTGGGCACAGTGATCTGATATTTCATGTTAAACTAGTAAAAAACTATGTATTTATTCTATTGAGTTCCTTGTTAACACCATCCAATGTCTGGATGTCCAATTTCTGGGGCACCCTGTTTCCTAACTAGTACATGTACTTATTAACCAGGCTTTAATCCCTAAAAAAAACAAGGATATTACAAAGTTTGACCTCTTTGTCAGTCCGTTGGTTTAATAGAGATCATTCTGAATTGGTTGTGAGCTGCCTATGTTTGAAGAAAATTTGTTGAGCCAAATGGCACTTTCTAAATGACACAGATATTTTTGTAATGGTAGTTTTTGTAAAGAACTAAGTTACTGTCATGCAGACAGCCAACATACTTGTCTTTCAAACAGTATAATTATATACTATAACCAAAAGCCTATATTATAACTTCATGTTTCACTAGCAGTTTATGAGAAAATATACATATACATATCTCGCTAATAGCCGTTTGTCGAGATTGTACGTCAGAGGTACCGACCTCGTGTCCCGTCGTGAAATCAGTTTACTGAGTAGACACAAACCAGATGTTGCGAAGATCGCGCTCACTGCATACACCCCATGCCATATGATTCTCGTAAAAGGAATTTCTCGCGACCTTATCGCTTTTCGAAATAAAATGTAGCTGCTAGCGTCGTACGTGTTTTATTAGATCGCGTCTCCTTCAGGATTTATCTTATGGCCGTCGTCGATGCCTGAACTCATTTTTTACATCGTGTTACTTTTGAAAAAGAGTTATGTTCTTACGATTCGCCTTTTGTTTTTATAAATCTGCCTTTTTATTGCGAAAGTTTTTGCACAAATCACGTTTATACGAATTAATAAGTTTGTGAATATTGAGATTTGCCGCAAGGGCAAACATCTATACACCGTCACATATTATTTCTAATTGTAGGCAATTTAATGAAACAAACATTTTACATAAAGTTAATTCCATTATGTTGCGTAATGTTTGTTTTTGAAGTTATTAATAGGTAAATCCACATAGTTTCCCTTAATATTTTCCCATGAGAGTTTAGAGGTAAATCCCCGAAATTGTAATTACGTTATTAAGTTCTGAGGAAATAACATACGGTTATAAAATAAAATTTAATTAAACCATTTGGCTATACTATGGTATAAATATAAACCATAAAAACATTCAAACAATCGGCTTAAATGACTCTTAACTATCGTTATAATGTTCTGTTGAAACGATCAGTTATAAATGTTTGTTTTTTCGATTTTATGTCGGTACGAACGTATCTGCTGCTGCACAGCCGATGCATCTATTCAAATAAACATACTCATGTTTTCTATGTTTCTTCACCCAACTAACCTTAGGTTATAATAATATAATGCATACCAATTTTTTGTTTGCCTCAATGAGACGAGCAGATCTGCTTGATAATAAGCGTCACACCTGCACTTGGACATAAACAACACCACCCAGAACTTTAATTTACAAAGCACTGCTTGACACTGTACTGCTCTTATCAGTCCGAAACCTAAGATGTTAATGTTTATAATAATAATAATGCCTAGTAATTTGACTGCCTGAACACAAGAGTGCTTACAAATAAATAGTAGTGACTATTAACGGTAGATACATATTAGTGTTACCTACACGGACGGACTCACGCAGATGAGGGACCTACCACTTAGTAATATAGCTTAATTAATTATTCTCTCTGGAATTGATAATGATATTTTAGTATAAATGGGAAAAAACTTTGGCAGAACCTACTGCCTTATCGAGGAGATCGCCGAGTAGACGACCTTTCAGTTCCATTGGACAATGTAATTCATGTTTGGCACTTCCTATAAATGTAATGACAGAAAAGATATTATACCTAGTCAAGTGCGGTTTGTCCGGTAGATGAAGTTATTTTAGTTATAATCATGCTATATATTATAGTTGTTTTGTACCTTTTTCATGTAATATTAGTGCAGCATATTATTCGCTTTGCGAATAAGCACTTTCAGTAAAGATTAAAAAAAATGACCTTTATTATGGTGAATAAGGATGAGTAACGCCTACGGCACAAAATCAGATATTTTACATGAATGCGAAGTCTGTGTGGATTTAGACATATTCTTACACGACATGCGGATAAGATACTATCTAAGTAACATAGACAGCGCTCGAAATATCCTTTTAACGTAAACTTTATACTTTACTTATATTGCTGAGAGCGACGATTTTGGGGTTGCGCTCTGCTGTCCCCACTTTTTAGTTGTAACATATATCTATGGCTGGCTGATTAATGACCGGAATATGTCAACTGTCAGGGCTGTCACAACTGCGCCGCTTGTTAAATTCAACGCGCGCCCTTGTCCAAATATGGCAGCCCTTAGAACACTTTTTTGTTAAAGGGTATTCTTGAGCGCGCTGGGCCTCCCTTACTTTCTAATAATAGGCTCTATTGTAAATTAGGATTATTACATGTGGAATCAATTTCGTTAACGTGCCATAGAAGTGATGGAAGATAACCCGATTCCAGGAATACCATTTTCACACATGTACACACAGACTATACTGATGTATTTAAATGAATGCGGCAGGAAAAAATTGTAAATGAAATTACCACATTTATTTTGGAAGGTTTCGTGCATTATTTATATTTAGAAGATCCTTTTTCAATGTCGGCCAACGAAATGGGAACATACGTACATGTCAAGATTAATTAACTACCCTTTGTTTAAAATAAAAGATCTTCTAGAAACATTAGTAAATTAGTTTGACCAACTTTTAGGCGATAGTATACTACAACCTTCTTCTGTCTGGCGTAATTCCGGCTTTATGTCAGGGAACGCCTTCTTATTTAGACTCTTCGACTTCGCCCGATTTAACAATATGGGAAATAAAACAGAAAAAATAAAATTTATAAATAAGTATTTTTTGTTCTGTGTTGATACGTACTTCGGTGCCATGCTTCAAAGCTTCCTGTATTTATATTGTCCAAAATGTTGAAAGTCTAAATCCCCATGCACATGTTCGAAATAATAGCTAGTTTATTTTAGTACAGAGCACGTCCCAGATGTTACGACCCTCGTACAATTCGAGGTGAAAGTATAAATAAACAAGGCTTGCTGATATCTGTCATCCGAGGAATTAGATTTATTTCGGATGTGGCGGAAGGTGAAGGACCCCAGCCCTCGTGGATGGCACTAACGAAACGTTTTAGTGCACCACCATTTGTTTTGTAATGCGGACATAATGGAAGCCTGTTGACGTGCGATACGCGCCGAGAGATAACAGCCTAAATTTAGCATAAAAGTTTACTACCACATGTAGAAAGGTACGTTGAAACATTTTACTAGGAAAAATTAATTTCAGTACCCTACGTCGTTTAACCATACAATGTTTTATATACTAAGTATTTGATTTTAGAACTCTTGCATACATAGGTAATAATGACTAATGGTATCATCGTACGCGGTAAATACGAAATGCTAATTTCCTAATAAGTTATAAAAATAACACTTAAAAATATATATCTGTCTGCCTGTTCCGACGAAGTTAATTTCAAACAGTGATGAAATTTATTCTGGACATAGACTATTTCTGGGAACCACAAAGTTTTGTTACATTACAGTATCTCAAACGGTTCCGGAACTGTACTTCTTGCATACCAAATTACGTACGCGCGGACGAAAAAGAACAGGAATTAAAGTAGACGAGTGCAAAGAATTTTATATTTATGGCTAGCAATTTTTACTGTGCCACTTTTGAGAAAGGATCTTGGTAAATATAAACTGGATTATATTATAAATGTTTGAAAGTAGAACACATTCCTATAGACCCTAGATTTATACTCTAAGGTTTGTTTGATCTTTTGTAACGTGATTTATAAATTGTAATTTGTTGTACTCAATAGTCTCTTCCTACCCCCGTGGGATGGAGGCGGGAGTGTGTATGTAAGCAGATATAGATGCTTAGAATTGTATTCAAATTATTTTATTTAAACTTAATTGAACTAAAAACTAAACACAAATTAAATGTTTTATTCATTCTTCACGAATGATTTCTCACTTCATTATTTTTGTAGAAAGTTAATAAAACAAGGTCTCGTAATTTATAAAACAATATAGCTGATTCAGATCACGTACCACCTAGATATTGGACTGGACTATGTCGCCATTAATATTTCGATCGTAATACATGAATATCAAAGTAGAGTAGGGCATTTGTACATTCATGGTTACGGCAAACTTCTTTTAAAACTTAAACAAAAAAAAAAAAAAAAATTGGAGACTGAAAATTGATATAGGTGGGTATTATGTATAAAATAGGCTACTATTATTATAGGCCTGCATGAGCTACCATTATTATACTACCTACCTACCATTATTATAGACCATTTTATTCGGTAAGTATATGTTTTTAAAATATCTCGTATGGTACATGTTGATGTTCCATACCACCATTATGTAAAATAAGTAAATACCAAAATTACAAACAAAATATCATACCATTCGCAACATAACATAGTGGTCCGTAAAATTTATGTGCGCAAGCCGTAGTTTCTCTTATAGTGCAATTTTCTAAAAGAAACATGTTCAATATGGTAATACTACACGATCAGGTCACAAGGCTGAGAAGAAAATAAGCATTTTTTCGTTGTAAGGGTGGCTTTTTTTGTTTGAATTATGTTAATGCCAGAATGACGCGGCTACGGTATGGCGGCTACCGATATTTAAATTCGGCTCGAACATGAACGATTTTTTCTGTTGCGTTTGACCCTCCATACTCCAAAAACGATCTGGAGCTATTTTATTTTAACTTCATTTTTGCAATTTGTAAAAGTGATCCATTTAATTAAGTCTTTAAAGCTATTTGTTTTTAGACAAATTATTCATGTCTTTGTCACGACTTAAATTAACAAGAAAAACAACTCCATTAAAGATCTTAGACCTCATTTTCTGTTATGATACAAATATACTTATCTAGTCCTAATTAACAAATTATATTATCGTAAAATACATTAATGCGTCCATCAAAGCACCAAATAAATCAGCCAAAAATCATAATATGTTCAATGTCCCTTCAACTGAACGTAAAGTACATTGCGAACAAAATTCATCGATTCTCTGATTGAATCGACGATAAAACAAATGGAGTGCTCAATTTAAATAGATTGTATGGGATTTATATTTCATTTCGTGAGCATCGACGGATCCAATTGTTTCTACAGGCACGGTACAGACGGCGAACCGCATTGGAACAGGAATTTTGTCGTTTATTACACTCATTATAAATTATAAACAGGCCAATTCTCATTAGTTTCGCTAATTAACATCGCAATGTATACTGTTAAGTGTTACAGTCACTCATATATTATGTTAAGTGATTACCTCCGCCCATGATCACATAGATCAGAAGAACCATGGATGCCTTGTGGACCTTTGAGGAAACAAAACGAGATATGGTTATCTTCGGTAACCGCATTCAATGCTTAAAATAATATCATGGTTGTTACTGCACTTTGTTCTCGACGACAATAATTGTACTAACTACCCCGATCGAGTCGGCCTATTTATGCGGTAATCAATACTCAATACAACAGGGGTCTTAAGGGCAGACAAACTTTTTAACTTATTATAATATACTGTTCGCATTAAAATGTGTCCAATTCCGTCAAAGGACAACATTAATTACCCCTCAAGATAATCTTAAATCTGGACTTATTTTGATGCTTTTTTTATTATATTATCTGTACATACCTTTAAGATACTTAGCGTCTGTTTGACAATGTTAATTATGGACTGCCTCGGTGACGCAGTTAATGTTGTATTACGTACACGATACGACTGCTGTGCTGAGGTCTCGGGTTCGATTCCCGGGTCAGCTAAAAGTTGTATTGGGTTTTTCTAACACTAAAAGCTCAGTATCAGACTGGGGTCTGAAATTATGCTCGGTATGGCGATAGGCTCGCCCCCTATCGCATCATGGGGTGGAAATAAGCTCGGTGAAATATAAGTGCACTGGTTACACCTCTGCCTAACTCGTCGGGGATTACAGGAGTGAGTGCGTATGTACATTATTAATTATATCAGAGTGTGACTTTTGTATTTGGAAGTTTCGTAATTTATTTGCTAAGTAAGGTGGTAAAACAGGCGTATATTTTTTTTATTATTATTAAAATGAAAGTGCCCACAACATATTTATGAAATGTGCGTAACCGATACGGACGCAGCGGACAGCCACAATAGAAGGTATCGGCGTATCAGTTTGCGTGTAGGCCGGCCATGTGACGTCGAACACTGCACGCACGCGCTGCGCTATCGAGCCGAGAGTCGGGAGTCGTGTATGTCGAGACCAACTGTTGAGTCAGTTGAGCGCTATCTCCCGCCCCTCGCCATGCTTTCATAAACGACACGACATCCTCGCGGTACTCTATGGCTGTGACGTCATCGCTCGCCAGCCGTGCACACTTCATGTGTGCGTTAATGTGAATTTATCGTCAATTCCACTGCGGACAAAACTTTAAATAGCTTTCTATCGGTTTGCATTCGAGACGCATTTGCGTTGGTATGTGAGCGTTAAAGTGTGTAGATGTTAAACCGTCATCGGATATGGTTGTAACACACAGTTCACTTAACTTCATTAGGAAATTTAAAGTTAAAAATAAACAAATTACTAAGGAGTGAGGAAAATCAGCGAATTGCAGGTCGGCCTCTTTAAAGGTTCTGTACTGCTTCCCTTAAATGTTTTATAATTTGCTAGGACATTCGCCATTATTTGTATTAAAACACAAAATATATATGAAAATATATGTGAAAATATCAGCTGGCTTCCTATTACTTGAATAATAGATAAGATATGCTAGTGGTAGGATATTCATATTCATATACCAGTGATTATATGAATTTTTGACTCTTTTATCGTAAAAAAAACAACTTTGAAAAGTGAGACGATCTACCGTAAAGTTCACATAAATTAGTATTTTTGTCTTTGCAGTAACAATATTTGATTTGTGTTTAAAGTTATTTAACCAAAAACCATAATTGCGAAATGTAGATATCCATTTAACTATACGTAACTAAACGCATTACTGGATCAGTTACGCCTCTTGTCGTTCACAAAAAAGGTGTGAAGATAGATCTCCTATTAACAGAGCAAAAAGTAGTCCTCAGTTTAAAAAAAATGGAATATAAAAAACCGACTAAGAGCGAGTTGAAATTTCACACCGAGGATTTCGTTCTGCACAATTACTTACTTTTTTGTTTATTATTTTATGAGAATGTAAATAGGTCAACATCATAGGCCCAAAGCTGTTCGCGTTGTCCACTCTGCTGATTAACGGACGAGACAATGGTGAATCTTGGTTCCCGTTGTGAGTTGAGGGTCAGACGATGGGTCGCCCCACTTAATACCAAGTCCACCGTCCAATCATTCGTGAAAGTGGACCCTGGCATTAAGACGGAATAACTCCAGGCAGAAAGAAAGAAAGTGTTTATAATCTTATAGAAAAATTACCATAATAAGTAATAACATGTATTCTGTAAAAACTTCAGCTAGCTACTCTGTTACGGTTCATAAAATAGAACTCTTTAAAGTTAGAACAGAAAGCTTAGCAAGAGAGATTTCAAAGCTATGCTGTAGGCATTTTTCATTTCATTCATAAATGGACCGGCTCTCTGGATTGTTACCACTGTCTTACAGAAAACCTATTGCTCTGCTCGTTTGCTATCATATGCTATAAAAACAAGGGTTCCATTGGCATTATTAGGGTACGGAACTCTAAAAATATTTTACCAACGAGGCGTGCCAAAACACGGTCGTAGTTAGGAACGCTTACGTCAAACTTTGAATAAGTTTGCGCACCGATGATTACTCGTCAAGAAATGTCACCCGCCTCCCATTCCACCCCACTCTTCAAGTCGTGACACCTGTCGAAGCCGAACCAGACTGATTGGAACGTTTCGTGTCTCCATTGCTGTAGATATTTTGAAATCATAATTTATTTCTGAAAATATACTTCCTATGAAATGTTATATTTATGAAATGTTTGATTTTGTTTGAGAGGTGGTAAATTAGGATGTTTCTTAATCGATCACACCTCAATGGCTGAATGAATGTTAATGAAGTTTGGAAATAAATAGAACATCATAGCTATGGTTAGGTTACTATGTCTAGAGCCGTGGTCGTCAAACTGCGACCCGCAGGCCTTATGCGGCCCGTAGACGATATTTGTGCGGCCCACATCATAGCAAACAATTTTAGTAGACAATGGCAGTATTATCAATGCTGACTTTGCACACGATGTTAACTAAATAGAAGAACGCGAGACTGAAACATGTGTAAAACTCATAAAAAAATATGTCAAGTGATTGGTGGTGTATTGACATCAGGGTAATTGTACCCTACCCACGAATGTGTGGCCCGCAGTGATACATGGTACCATGTGGTCCTTGACACTTGACTTAACTGTAACGACCACTGCTCTAGGGTACCATAATTGTGAATCACGCAAACGGAACTGCGGAAGAAATAGTTGTAGTAGTAACAAAGTAGATTCAGTTTAATTATATTCTTGTCTCATTAAAACGTAATGAAGTCATATAAGTGTAATTACTTTAGAAATTAGAGTTCAAAAGTAATTAAGTTTCATTAGGTAATTTATTTATTGAGCAGTGAGTAGTTAGCTGCCTACGTTGTTATTTCCTAGGGCCAATATTGGGTTAGCATTTCGAGTAATCTTTTCGGTTTGAAAAACATGATATTTCTGTGTTGAATAGCAAAAGGGTTGGCAGCAGGTAAACTGCCGGTCGTAAATACCATAAGCCAAAACTTTTAGGATCGACCCCACGTGACAATGGCAGGAAAATGACAAGTGACCCTTTGCTAACAAATTACATTATTGTTACATTATCCCATAACTTTAAAGTACCGATCTTAAAGGACTAATATGTTTCATATCGAAAAATCCTTGTTGCTGAGTCATTTTTTTTTAGCAAGTTATGTCATGACGACACTTTCGATCTTGTGGATTTTTGCGGTCAATGGCTAATTCTTCTTTTTAAAACACTAATACATTTAACGAGAATTTTTACTGTTTAGAATTAGGCTAGTATCAACAAGATAGAGTTTACTTTATCAGTAGTAAATTCTTATTTTACTACATTTGTCATCTATTTTAACATAAAATTTATATTATTGTCTTAATAGTTATTTTAATGTTAGTCATACGGCAATGTTTTATTCTTCTTCTTTTACATTTTCAAAAAAATAATTCAAATAGATTCATTCGATTAGACGCCACGGTGCCACAAATAAACACACACGCATACACTCACCATCATTCAGACAAAAGAGTCACACTTATAAAATCCCTCTATTTTTCGGGGGTCCAAAAACACCCGACATCAAGCAGAAATATAAAAAACAATCGCAATCCATTCGGTCCATGCGTATAGACGCTCCGATGCGAATTTATCTCTTAAAAAACATCCAATATAATAGCTAAAGCAAATACCTAGAGATCGGTGCGTTCACATTTTTTCTACTTCGTATTATATCGCCACGGTGGTCGCTTCGGCAGTTAACACAAATTGTTCCAATTACTGACGTCTACCACTTAAGACACCAATTACATTACGAATCAGTATTCTTTCGTGCTAAAGAAACTTCCAACCTCATCAATTGTACGCCAATGATCTCCAATCATTCACACAGGACGAGTACAGTGTCTACAGCGTCCATTTTTATTCTGAATCCAATTTTAAATCAATATTATTTTAAGTCATAGAGGTGTGACCTACGAATACTAAGCTAATTCACTTAAATTATTTCCACTGTCTCCCAGAAAACCGACGTGAATTGGCAGCTTGCAAATTTATGGAGGCCCAAACCCCCCTCCCCTCAATCGCGATTCCATTTCTTTAAGGTCTGGAAACCGTGAATATTCTTTTATTGTGAGAGTTCATGGACGGTGACTCATATTTTTTATAACAGAGGCTCACAAACGAACAAGTGGGTCGCCTTATGGTGATTTCCACCGCCCATGAACACCCACGAACAACATACCAGAAGAATCATGGATGCGTTACAAACCTTTAAGGAAAGAGATACTTAAGGAATTGGGAAGGGGATTTGTCCCTCCAGATATCTCACTCGCATGCTTTTTTTTGGCCTCTGCTATAATAAATATCTGCTATAATAATCAGGTTCAAGAAGTTTATAACTTATAACTTTAGGTACTTGAGTATAATGTAAATTAAATGTTATAATAAAATTTTATTACTATGGTAATTTCGGTTGCACAAAATTGATGGAGTACTTGACTTTTCAGTATACAAGTAAGTTGACTGAACCGACATCCCAAACGAACGGATACATTTAATATATGACTTGCTCGCGGCTCCGCCCGCGTGATCTGCTTTTTCCGGGATAAAAAGTAGCCTATGTCTTATTCTGATGTATAAGCTATATTATTTTAAAGTTTCATTAAAATCCATTCAGTAGTTTTTACGTGAAAGAGTAACAAACATACATCCATCCATCCATCCATACTTACAAACTTTCGCGTTTATAATATTAGTAGGATGTATAAAAACGAAATACTGATAAATCACGAAATCTTAGTAACTACTTAAAAATCGGATCATAAAACTTGGTCAGATGATAGATAGTTTGTGTAATGTAAAGGCCCGCTTAGAAGGATTTTTTGGAAATTTACGTAAAAGCGGTGGTTCACGCGGATGGAACCCCGCGAACAATGTACTATAAAAGGGGCACATACTCACAATCGGCCCGTGCTGATTACAACTACCTATTCATTACTCCACTAATAGCTTGCGCCTTAATTCGTCTCACCTATAGCAATTATTTTGAATGAAGTCGCGCGAACGCCTATTATGAACATTCTGCCGGCTCGACTCAGAATTTGCGCACGTATTAACACTTAACTGAGGTGGAAATAGTCGTATCTTTTGAGGATAATGCTCTCGCGTAGGTACGTTTGCGAAAATATATTATTGCATTAAAACATCTTTACTGCACGCAACACACGTTTAATACGTTACGCATTTCTAACAAATAGCTATAGTAATTAGCGAAAACATATTACGTATGTGGAAGTTATTATCCAGATTCCAACATGGCAAACCCACCGATCGAATTTAAATTGCAAATGCGAATTTACGAACGGTATTAATGGAGATACCGTGGCGTATAAACGTCTATTTGTTTTAACAAACGTGGCCAGAAAGATAAAAACCGGTTCATGTAATGACCGTTGACACAGTACAACATGAAGTGTAATATAGTCATTGTATTTGCAGTACAGTGGTGCGAGTATGGGAGGCGGCTGCGGTGCGACAGGCACGCGCGTGCCAACGGCGGCCTCGCCTGCAAACACGGCATCATCATCATCGTCAAACACGGGCTCGGCGGGCGGCACTCGTTCCACCAGCCTGAGCACAGCACCGCCGCCCCCCGCCTCATCCACCTCCACCACGGGAGCCGGCGGCGAGCAACTCAGCCGCACCAACCTATACATTCGAGGCCTTAACCAGAACACCACCGATAAGGACCTTGTCCAAATGTGCCAGATGTGAGTGCCATCACCCGTATATTGTATCCGATACTCGTTGCGTATTGAATTACCACTGACGTGTCTGTATCGCTTTCAGGTATGGCAACATTATTTCAACAAAAGCAATTTTGGATAAAAATACGAATAAATGTAAAGGTAAACTATATTCATTCCCGTAATTTTTTTCCTTACACTATCATAGCGAACCTACAAGATTATTACCGACATTAGTTTTAGTTATAATTCTGTGCATAGATGTTCCACGTATGTATGTAAAATATTATTTACATTCCCATACTAATAGATATTGCATCGTATAATGTATTCACAAACGAATTACTTAAAATAATATTAATATTTTCTAGAATACCATATATCTACCTTCATTAAACTAATCCATCTATGGTGAGATTTTTTTCCAATATATGCACGAATGTTAGTTAAATTCGACTTTATTCATATTTATATTATTCTCATTCTAACATAATATTATATGTTTATTTTACATACTTGAGTGTTTCATAGTAGCATCATCACTTGTAATATATATTGCACTGAAGCACTGTTGTAACGATGTTACACTACCTTTGTCTTTTGAAAGTTATGCACAACAGTTAAATTTTTAACACTAACGCCATGTATGTCACATTTCTCATCATGCTACGTACGATTAGGCGACATGCTCCACTTCATTAGATATTTTTCAAATGTATTATAGCTGATCGTTTGACGAGATCTTTATTATTATAATACGAAGCATGATTCATCATATTGCAACCAACATATTAAAGGCGCATTGTGTGCACGCAGCCTACTACTATAAAAGATATCACTTTTGTTTTCACAGGTTACGGTTTTGTAGATTTTGAAACGATCGCGTCGGCAGAGGCAGCTGTTAAAGGATTACAAGCGAAAGGTGTTCAGGCCCAGATGGCTAAAGTGGGTATCTGGTTCCTGCGTAGACTGAACCGTGTACGTTATGCATGCAAGTAATACTATTATGACTAACAGCCTGCTCCTAATCCGCTGTCTTACTCATCCTTATCTAATACTTACGACCCATCTCTGAACCACATTAAACATTACTTTCCTTGACTCCTGACAACTTATATTAACTCCGTCAAGGGGGTTGGTAAGTTGATTAATATTAATGCGCGTCGCGTGATGTAATTTCAAGTGCTGGCGATAACACAAATTAACACTTTTAAACTTGATTACGACTTAAACATCATGTTTGTAACCGGTTACTTTTTTAACGATAACTTGCCAACCACCAGCGATCCTGTCTCTGTTCTTGCTCCTTCCTCTATCCATCCTCACTTATATAGCTTTAGTATCTCTCCCTGTTATCTATTAAAATGATGCTGCAATATTCGAGTATATGAATTCTAAAGATAGTTTCTCTTGTCACGTAAACTTCATTATAAAATAATTTCTATTTCTAGAATAACACCGTGTCCAATTATAATCAGTGAAATCACTCTTAGTAATGTAAAGTGTGTTAATTGTTTAATAGTTTATTTATTTAAGTCACATTTGAAACAGCCCACAATAGGACCTGTGCTTATTTCATCAATATGGGGATAGATGTTTCGATATGATGCTTTAATTATTGCCAGTTAAGCAACAAATCGTCCAATCGTGAATACATTTTGGTAACGCGCTATGTCGAAAGTAATCACGACCCATAACACGAAACGTGTTGTAAGTATTCATATCCTTCAATGATACGCAAATGCGACGCAAAATAAAACGCTTACTTAATTCTATACTTCAGACATTGTTTCATCCTGTTAATTCTATACTGTTGTCGTTTGCTTCAGCGTTATAACAATGTACAATTGTATCCTCGCTACTGAGCTCGGGTTTTCTCTGCTTTCGGTATTAAATTAGTGTGTATGCGAATTTTAACTAGCTTCATAAACTCTATGCTGATATGTATATGCCCATGTCGTTGGTAAAGTCTACGTAATATTATTTAGTATATTAGAACAGGCTTCTGATTTCCGTCAGAGCTGGCTTCAATGTCTAGATATTCTATGCGGGCTTCAAGCTATTCTTAATAATGTCAAAAATAATTTTCACTTTAATGTTACTCATCAAATAACGCTTAGAAATAACGTTTAGAAAGCAGTTGAACACCATACTAAAACAAAAACAAAATTTGTACAGTAAGTATTACAATCCTTAATGGTACAAGGGACATTCCGTATTTAACAAGTCTTCTTTAGAGGTGTCTATATGAATTGGCTGTGTAACAATAAAATATAGCGAAATTATCGTACTGGTTAAATTGAATATTAGCAGAAATTTTTTCAGTGTCATTTGTATTATCAGCCATAGACATATCCTTAGCAATTCAATGCTATCCATTAATATATTTTACAAAATACAATAATCTCTTATTAAATGTTAATACAGTAAAGGCACATTATCAAGTTTTATACATTCGAGTATAATTCTCTGAATATAAGTAATTCAAAGTCGTATCATTTTTCACGTTAAAAGCCGCTTCTTCACCTATTGCCCGAATTTTTACAGCAACAAGAACAGGACCCGACAAACCTGTACATGGCCAACCTACCGCCACACTTTAAGGAGAATGATGTGGACCAATTGCTGGCCAAGTTCGGCCAGGTGGTATCCACGCGGATTCTGCGCGACACACACGGGCAGAGTAAAGGCGTTGGATTTGCGAGGATGGAGTCCAGGGAGAAATGCGAGCAAATTATTCAAGTGAGTGCTTATCAATTATAATAAACTAAAGTAGAACGTTCATGTCTAGCCCACCGCCCAACCATTTAGTATTCTCAGATATTGTAATATGTTCAATTTTGTAAGTGGGGAAAACCTTACCACTCTATCCCATGCGAGATGGTA
Source organism: Amorpha juglandis (assembly GCA_949126905.1). Lineage (NCBI taxonomy): Eukaryota > Metazoa > Arthropoda > Insecta > Lepidoptera > Sphingidae > Amorpha > Amorpha juglandis. The sequence continues at coordinate 7,783,115 of OX421379.1, read as the reverse complement.
AAAGGGAAGAGAAGAATATAATATTAAACATTACTACAATAATCGTCTCAGAAGTCTAGTGGAAGCATACATAGGCTGAGAAGCCACGAGGTTCTGGGTTCAAATCCGAGGTCGTGCAATCACAATTTATTTTGTGCCCAGTATGGCTCGCTCCAATTACGTCATGAATCGGAAATAAGCTTGGCGATCCGTGGTTGCACTAGTACCTTCGCCTGTTCAATCAGGTATATAGGCGTGAACTCATGTTTGTGTGTGCACTACAATAATATCTGCCTCGGTTACGCAGCTGTATTGCGTACGCGGTATGCCTGCTGCGTTGAAGCCTCTGTTTGATCCACGGGTCGGGAAAAAGTGTTATTGGGTTTTTCTACCACGAAATGCTCAGTATTAGCACGGAGTCTGGAATTTGTGCCTGATATAGAGATATGCTCGTTCCCTATCACATCATGGGACGGAAATAAGCTAGGCGAAATGTGGGTGTACTGGTTACACCTCTGAGTCTTCGGAGATTAAGGCATGAGTGCGTATCAATGTCTAACGTAACTCTGCGTGTGACGCTTCAACTCTACAAGGATAACTATAATGTATTTAAAACGACACTATTTCTGTCGTTAACTACATTACTGAATTACATACTGATAGATAAATAAATAAATACACGCAGTCACACACATAGCCCTAACCCATAATACTAATTTAACCTGTATCGTGGCTATCAGGAACTACGAGGGGCATGCGATCTTACAACACCCAGACCCAAAACAACTATTTGTGGAACACACAAACATTTGTCTTGGTGCGGGAAATGAGCCCACGCATCCTCTCTTCGCAGCCGGAGCTGCGCCACAGAGGCTGTCATCATATTAATCGTAATTATTAATCTATTTCAGATGTTTAATGGCAACGCTATACCGGGTGCCAAGGAGCCTCTACTAGTGAAATTTGCTGACGGTGGCAACAAGAAAAAAGCACTGTATAACAAACAGAATGATAACAACGGCCGAGCATGGCGGGACAATAACGAGTCCATTACACAGGTTAATATACATTTGATAAATACATACACATGTTTGATAGGGTAGGTCGCTTCGGTTCCAGTTAGAATTAGATGGAAGCTTCTTAATGCCTACAGTTACAGTAGTGCCGTCGCAGCTAAGTGATTCGTGTAACGTTTTAGATGTGGTCTTCGCAAACTAAAGTCATAGAGAATGTTTTGAAGCGTTTTTGAAAGAGGAACGTCGTTCTGTTATTATTTTTATGCCGGTAAAATGACTGAAACAATTATTTACTAAGTGGTATATCCCTCGTTGCGATAGGCCGTTTGGATTAGTATCACCCCTTTTTCTAGTTCTGCCGCCAAGTAAAAGTGTGCAAGGACTGTTGTATTCCAGTTTGAAAGGCATTAAAATTACAGGGCATTATGTAACATTAACACCTTTTCTCCGTGTGATTAGCGCAATCCAATGGCATGCAGTGATTTAAATTTCAAGGTTATGTGGTGTTACTTCTGCTTATGGGCAAACGTGATGCTAACCATAAGGGCAGCCCTCTGCTGGTATCAGGTCAACTAACCAGTCGGGTACCACAGTGTATCATCTATCCAGCCACCAGCTGTAAATGTTCTTTTTTCCAGTCTTGTCAGGAATTGATTTTCTATTCTCCTTCACCATTTAGTATTCTTTTATGAAAATTACTGGTATGAGATAGGTCTGCATTTTTCGTATTTAAGCCTGGACATTCATACTTGACATTTAATCTATCTTGTGAAGGCTAACAGCAGAAGCAGTATTAGCTCTTCATATCCTACATATATCCTACAATTATTTTCCTGTCTATACTTTTCCATTAATCATTTATATTCTGAGGACACTTTCTACAAAATAAAGGCATAAACATTAAAATTCTTAACGTACACTGTTTTCGTTAACAGATAATTTGCATAAAATGTCTTCCGGCACAGATATCGTATGTATGTGTGACTTTAATCGACGCGCACCTTATTGCGAGTGCATTGAAACCGTTAAATGTCACGTAAGCAATGAAAATAATTAAATATTTTATTTGCGTTATATTGTTTTGTTCAGATACGTATATATGTTACTAGCTGTGCCCGCGAACTTCGTTTCGCCATCAAAAAGCTTTCATTAAAACTTTCATCCCCTATTTGGGCCCTTTAGGGGTTGAAATTTAAAGAAAAAAATACCCTATGTTTAACCCTGGGTCATCAACTATACTCTATACTAACTATACTATAATCTGCATATTGAGAAGTTCTCCATTAGAACTTCAAAGGTATGTGAAGTCGTTGATGAGTCTGCAGGAGAAACGGCGAAATAAGCATAAATAAACAAGGGACGAGAACCTTAGAAAAACCGTAAGACGCAGCACAGGTCGGGGACGCTGCGCCCCTTCTAAGCATTTTCGTACAAAACACGTCTTGCGCCATATCTATGTTATACAAAAGAACACGCGTGACAGTGTCGCGTGTCTGCGCTTATCCTCTCTCCGTTGCTTATAATGCAAATTTTCCTTACTGTGCTGTATTTAGTAAATATTTTTAAGGGTCGCAGCGTCTTCGACTCATGTCTGTCTTAGGTCTTTTCTATGTCGCTCGAGTCTAATAGGTCATCGCAGTTAGTGGTGCTAACACGATTACAAGACAAGATAGTGTAAAATTGCAATTTCATAATGATGTAATGTAGTTGGTGGAATGCTTCCAGGCGGCCATGGCGGTGAGCGGGGTGTACGCGGGGGGTGTGGGCGGCGCGGGCGCGGGGGGCGAGTGCGCCGGAGTGTACCGCGGCGGCGCCAGCGTGTACGGCGTGGCGGCCTTCCACCACCACCCGCAGCTGCACCATCACCATCACGCGGCGCACCCGACCACCTGGCTGGCGCCGTACGCCGCGCTGATCCCGCCCGCGCACGCCGCACACCACGCCGCGCACCCCGCGCATCCCACGCACATACCTATCGACACCGTGCCTAGCCAATACGTAAGTCATACATTTCAACACTAAGTACCCCAAATGTTATTGATTGTTTTAAACTTAGCTAATAAGTAAGCGATTTTAATCAGAGTATTTTTTTTCCACTAGATAATGAATTTTTTAATAAAGACATGTGCTTATAGGTTTTTATAACTCAGAATAATAGTATCAGAGGGACGAGAGTGGGGCATAGAGCCTCACAAAAAAAAACACTAAGTGCCCTCAGTACCTAGATAGATTTGATAAATATGTTATATCTGACTGATCCAAATTTAAAGACACGAAATTATCAGTTGCAAATAACTTTCGGATTCTAAATTATATCGACATATATGTAATGTAGGGTTGCAATTGAAACCCGGCCCAGTGGTTTAGTTTAGTTGATATAATAACCAGGAAAATTAAGGAGTAACATTCAGTCACAGAAAAACACAAAGGGACTGATGTAAATTCTCTGTTTTCCAGGTAAACTGGGACAGCTTAAGGCCGGAAAATGAGTTATACGTGAGTGCTGAACTTAAATTCTAATCGAAGCTGTACCCTATAACCGTTGTCCGATTGCTTGCGAACCGTTACTGACACAGCGCTCCTAACGCTTTGTATGTTAAATGTTGCTCGAATGCAAATGTCCGTTTTTGAAATAAAACTAATTTAAACGGATTTTATCGCGGTTTTTTATTTTCATTTTGTTCCCGACGTTTTCGAAAGCTTTTCAGCATTCGTGGTCACGGGGTGGACTGAGGTGTAGGTTGTCCAGAAAAGATAATGTTACAGTGTCTACTTTCAGTTTACAATTATTAATAAAATTTAATTTTTGGCCCGAACGAAATTAAAATAAAAAACCGCGATAAAATCCGTTTAAATTGGTTTTATTTCAATGAGTAACATTCGCGTAAACGTAGGAAATCAAATCGTCGATGAAGTACCAATACCTCCTAACTGACAATTAAGTCCAAAATTACTTTTTTATTACAATAGACGTAAACATAAACCACATCCCTTAGTAACTAATAAAAAGGTAATGTATTGGAAACTATATACTATCAATAGTTGATCAAAATAAATAAAACCTTATTTTAAACAGTTTTTGTAAAATAACACCTTATTTTAAACAGTCTGGTGTAAAATTAGATTCTCAACACTTAGGAGGTATTGGTACTTCATCAACGAAATGTCGGTGCCGATGAGTGATGAATAATGAATGATGATGTGATACGTTTCAGTATTTCGCGTCGCACCCGTACCAATACTTCGCGGGCCCGACGCCTCCGATCATCCAGATGCCGATGGAGAGCGAGCACGCGTCGACGGCGGCGTCACCCGACGAGGCCTACCAGCCGTACCCGCCCCCCAAGTAGACAGTAAGCCACGCGACAACATCATATGCTGTACACGAGCCAAAAATCAAAGCAACTGTGAATTCTTACAATGTTAATTTGTTTTAGTTATAATTTGCGGCCGTTATAGACTTCATCGAAAGCTCCGCTCGCGCGACTCTCGTCGCCGCCGCCTTCTGACTAGTTCTAAGCTGATTATAGTTTTTAATTACGCGTTGACTATTTATTTTGTTGACGGGCTTCGCTCCGGCAGAATGTCGACATTGCTGACTGCTGACTGCTGGTCGTTCGATTCGCTGTGATGTTTGATGAGGTCTTCTGACGGTTCGACGAGACGATTTGATGTATAGAAAATGGGTGCAATTTTAAATGTGTTTTTACATTATAATTTTATTATTGTTTTATGAAGAAATAAATTTAAGATTTTAGGCACAGGTATTGAACATGTTGAAAAGATTATTTAAGATAGTTAGGTATTTATTTTAGCATAGTGTAATTCACGATACTATAGTTTTGAAAATGTCCTCGAAGCAGGGAATATTGGGAAATTTTATTTTCAATTCAGTGTCATATAAAACGCTAAGAGTACTGATTTATGAACTGTAGTTTCTACGATTTTATTTCAATGAAACCGTGCAATCTGCATATTTTTTTTTATATAAATTATTTAAAATTATTACCATGAATTATCTAATTTTAATATTTAATTATTTTAAATCCATCGTGCATAGGAAGAGAGCAATACCTAAGTGGTTGGATAAGAATGTTAAGTGGTAATGGTCATATCATGTGGAATCAAAAAACAAATGTTTATACTAACAAATTTGTAAAAATGAAATGATTTTATGTGTGTAATGGTTAGTAGAGGTGGTTGCACCGAATAAATCTTGTACGATAATAAAATACAGAAGATTCAGAATCTTCCATGGATCATACGTATTTTTAAAATACAGTCGAAGGATAAACGCTTGTTATTTCATATTGTAGTAGAAAAAAATATATAAATTCAGGCAGCTTTACGAAGCAAACGTACAATACGTTCAGGTTTTACTACAGTTGATGTTTGGGTGTAGATATCTATTCGTAACTGCGTGGCACTCACTCAGGTATCCTTATGTAGGCACATGTTCAAAATATGTTTATCAAAGGTGCTTTATACCATAATATTTAAACACGCTATGCAGTATTATCAACGAGCAATGTATATTGTACAGGCGCAGTCTTCCACGAGTTCGCAAATTATTTTCGTATCATTGTGAATATTTACGTCAACGGCACCTCCGGTATACTAGACTAGATCATTATCTTCCAAACACTTCAATGTGACTAACATTATATCCGTCTGTTACATAAAGCTATGTATACTTAAATTTATTTCACGACGGTCATAAACAAAATGTTTTGTTCATCGAAATAGACTAGATAGGCATGTTTTCGCTTTCGTTTATTACTGCGTACGTACTGAAAGTATTGCAAACATGTTCACGTCTCAATAACAATAACGTCGTTGCCAAACCCAAAATACAGACTGAATTTATGTATACCTATTGTTAACTTCCATATTGTTATTATCCGAGTTTCGTTTCACGATGGAATGGTACCTTGCACTGGCTGTTGGTCGCATCGTTGCAGTGACGTGTCGTGTAATATCGTGTAATATCGCGTAATATCGCGTAATATCTGGCGCTCGTCACTTCCAATCGTCTGCGCTTATGTGGCACTACAGTGCTGATAATACGGCAATCTTTAGCAATAAGCAGTTGTTTGTAAAGTCTATTTATATCTACATTTTACGAGTCTATACAAATTTTTGTACGTTGAAAACTCATGTTTGAATACGTGATTAATGAAGTGATCCTTTTTTGAGAATCATGTACTGAATCAACTGTAGTTGTTATTATGTAGGCGGTCGGCACATTCCACTAGAAAACTTCAAACGAAAATTCCACGATTGATTTCCACATTATGAAATGTAAAGGATTTGAAATCCATGGTGTGAGCACCGTTTTGGTGTAAATGAACACTTTTTGTACCATCACGTAGGTTTTGGGTACACTTTATGACTTTATATGAAATTTGATATTTTTATATTGAATATATATAAATTATACATGGATATGTATACATGTATATACATTGTTGATGGGTACGAGTAAAAGCCTACTATATCGCAACTGTTTAATTATATTTTGGCACGTCAAGAGTTTCATCAGAACCAAAGTATACAAATCATTAAAATCGAGTAAGAAGTAGGAAGATATTTATACAACTCAGGGACTGAAGACTAGTTAAATGTTTGATATATAACTGTATTTTAACTGACGATTAAGCGGTAACCTCTTTATTCAAAACCTGTGTACCGAGTAACGATAAACGAATAATAGACGTGTCAGGTCTCTACTGGCTTCAGCTGACGACAGGTTTTGAATGAACAAAACGTAGATTTTGAACGGATATGTAGATCTGTATTAAATTTTGTTTAATTCGTTTCTTTTATTCATAATAAGGCTGAATTTTTCACTATTTTCCGTAAATGAATTACTTTTGGAATGTACATAAATTAGCTGGTGATATTTTCACACGTCGTATGTAACATACCTACTGCTAAAGAATTTCACGTAGAGGCACAATATCCAGTACTTAATTTGGAGGGAGAATGCGCAAGCACGTAGCCCCAGATAGATGTTACTTAGCTGACTGCCTGACTGTACCTAGTACCTACTGTGCGATCGCAATGAGTTTGCTTACAATCGGCTCTTGAAACTAAACGCTCACGTCACAAGGCTAAGAGAAAGTGAGATTTTTATTAGTATAACGTTTGACTAAAACTTACTGAACCATAATACTCCATAGATCAGTATTATACATGTATAATTTCTGGTCATGCCAAATTTATTGAACTGACTAAGAAACCGCCTTTAATTCTTGTGAAAATTTGATAACCGTGAAGTGCAATGTAGTACCGAGTGACGAGTGACGCTTGGTACTTAGTTAAGTAATTGAACGTGTAGTGTTCCACGTACATTGTGGCTTCCTGTAAATGCAGTCTTCCGATAGATATTTCCGCTAATGTTTGCATTTAAAATTGATGTCAGTGTATTACACTGTGTTCTGTTGAGATGTGCACCGATCATCCATTTTACACACTATTTTAATATCCTACACCATATCATCGTTTGTTTTCTGTTCATACACAAGACATTTCATTCCACAATGCAAATCAATTCTCCTTGAATGTATAATAAAAATATTAGAATAGACATACAATACATCAATTCATTTTAAGTGACATGTAGATACATAGCGTGGCACGGTTCTGTAGTACCGTCGAAGAGGGATCTATTTTTAGCACTAAATTATTTTTCTAATGCTTTCCTTCCATTTTAAGCAATAATACCTTAATTTGTGGTAGTGCCTTCAGCTTCCTTTTAAAGTAATAATCAGATGTTACAGTATAGCAGTTGCGCTGTGCTTTACACGATATTTTTACAGGTAATAAAGAACTTACCGTATTCATAAACGTAGTGATAATGTTAAAGAAATAACTATGTTTAAAATATTTTGTAATAACAACAGAAACAAGATAATGTGGCTGTCTAATCGTTGCATTTTTCACACATGATGTAAAAATTAACGTGAATAAAGTCATAGATGTTCCTAGTTAACTCGCTTCAAACATTCTTGACATGTGTGATAAATATGTTACTCGAGAGATTACGTACGTGATGTGATGTAGTGAAGAGTGGACGCGTGACAGTAACAGTCGCAGACGCAGGCGCAGGCGCACTACCGACTGCGGCATGACGGCTGGCGGCTGACGGCTGACAGCTGACAGCTGACGGCTGAGGACGGCGAATGCACACATCGGGAACCAAGTCTTAAAAACCAAAACTATGACGCAACTGACAATCATGTCGATGAATAGGATTGAAGTGTTAAGTAAAAATCTTTAAAATTAAGTCGTTAAGTGTAAATGAAAGTTCGACCCGTTTGTAAAAGTGAATAGTGAAGCTATCGGTACGAAGACGAATTGATGGCTAGTTCATAATCTAGACTTAACTATAGTTAGGATAGAATAGCAAAAAATGTTCGACGCTAAGATAGAATAGATCCGTAGATTAATATATTTGCACGCGGGCGGGGACGAGCGCGCCTCCTGTCGGCTCTAGGGTAGTTTCCTTTGTTAGTTTAATTTAATTTGAATGGACTGAAGCCGGCACGCGGCGCACCCGGCCTGTGCGCGCTTACTCCTAAGGGAACTCTAACAAATAGTGAACACATTCTCGACCTAAGTTTCACTTGAACAACTTTGCTTTCACCTCTTTTGTTATGTAGTTGACTAAGTGTAAAGATGGAAAACTAAGGAAAAAAAAATCTGTCAAAGATGTTGATAAGAATGTAATTGTCCAATGTGTATTAATATAGTGTGGTGTTCTACCCAGCAGACTAGTCTAGACAGTAGAATAGTTTAGATAAAAATTTAGTTAGGTAGTATAGAAATACGAAATGCAAAAATAAAACTTCATAAAATGTAAAAAAAAAGAAATGAAATTGTTGGTAAGAAAGAATATTTTTAAGGGACATGTTGCTTCGTTGTGTTATGATGTGAGGTTTGGCATAACTATGATAATAGTGTAAAAGCATTTCTCGCAGAGAAAACACAAAGAGAAAGTTATGTATCTATTTTGTTACAAAGTGTTTGCAAGTTTCTATATTATGCTATGAGCATTTTATGTGACCCGCATTATTTATAGTTATGCTGAATGGATACTAAAATAATATATAAATAAATCAAAATGGTACTAAGAAGCATGTTTTATTGTGACGAGTCATGTTCCTTTGCATTGAACATATTTTGTAAGAGCAAATGATTGAAATAAAACGAGCGAAACCAAAACTAGTCAATTATTTCATTATTATGAAACACCTACTTCCTCTCTCTGGACACAAGTAGCTTTCATGTCACTGAACACCTACTGTGTCTCTGAACCCAAATAGCTTTTATATTACTGAATACACAATACTTCTGTCTTTACTATAAAAAAATAAGGGTACACTAGTCAGGCGACGAACTGAAATGCCCAAGCATTTATACAGGCCGGCATGACTCTGGTGACCAACGATAAACTCATTGTCTTTCGGTGGTCGCAGGTTTTTTTGACTGCACTACGCTTACCATCAGGTGTAGTGCAGTGACTTTGCCGTGCTCGGATAAAAAAAATCCTTTTACCGTTCAAAAGATAGAACATCTTATTATACTGTGGTAGATCTCTCGTAAACGAGAAGCCGTCTGGGTATGTAACACGGCTTTGTCTATTTCTGCCGCCAAGTATCAGTGTTGTTCCGGTATGGACACTGAAGCCAGTGCAATTACTGGGCATTATGAGACTTAATATCTTGTCGCGGGATGCGGATGCTTCATAATTGGAAGTTCCGATTGGTGATGCTTCTGTTTATAGGCAGGTGTGACGATTACCAGGCGACCTGCTCGTCTTGTCATTAAGTATAATGGGTTAAAAGATAGAACTTTTTCAAGGTAAGACTATTGACGTCTGCTTATTATAAGGATTCCATTGACACCTACTGGATATAGAATTCTAAAAAAAAAATTTACTAATATAGAATTAAGAAAACGAAAGTAGTCATTTGTATAACTTGTTTAATTCTATAAAAATACAATATTTCGTATCAAGATAATGTATAGCACAATACTGCTACAAGAACATTATCTACATTCAACAATCATATTGTTCAAAGAGATTTTCAAGCGCTACTAACAGCGTGTTTCGACTTGAAAATTCTAAGTGTGTTGTCACTTGAGCCGCTGATAAGTAGGGATGGGTTTGACCAATCACAACACAGGACTTTGTCTTCATGACCGCTGAGCTCGTATAGTGGTGTTCTTGGACTAAAAAGAAAGAAATAGAAAAATATAGAATTAGATCAACTTGCCTAGTTCCATTATTTTTTTTATTTATTTACACTTTATGCATAAAGTATGTACAGGCGGAATTAATAGCTGAGACATCCTCTATTGTTTTAATGTTTTATTATACTATCCATGCTCTATGTTAAAAACTGTGTTCATGTGAACATTTTAAAATATCATACCTTCTAGTTTCCCACAGCTTAACTTGATTGTCATAACCAGCTGAAAGGAATAATGTATCCTTCGTCTTAGACCATCTCACAGACTGTACCCAACCAGTGTGGGATGTAAAAGTAGTCTTTACAACGCTCTCTGAAATTAAACATTGTTCGTTAGTAGATCCTTACATTAAAGATAAGTACAGATTTATTTGTCGAAATCAACACAAATGAATCACAACTTACGCACACACACGAGCACTTTATGTTATACCTATACAAAACAATATATATTGTTGTTCATCATTGAACATCGATGTTAAAAGTTAAAATGTTAATTGGAACTGGATTTAATTGGTTAATTGGAACTTGCGAATTTGTGACATCAATATCAACTACTGCCATCTATTTTAAAATATATCAACGCATTCAAGTTCTGAATAGTGAACGAAGTGAATATTTGGCGATTCGTGCAGCAACATTTTTTTATTATAAACATTGAACATCAATAATGCATTTTTTACAACATCGAGTATCCCATCAACACCGACTTTTAATTTTATAGAAGTGGAAACTTCTTGAGCACTTATTATTTGATCTAATTTTGTCAATGAGTAACATTCGCGTAAACGTAAGCAATCATTAATTTTGTGACATTAAAAATTACTTATTTTTATTATTTTACTATATGCCGAATATTCACGAACAGATAAAATTTTCAATGGTTTTGTTAAACTAAGAAATTTATTTAATGAGTATTATTTATGACAAAATGTTTAAATGATATAAGTATGTACCTACCTAGAAAAAAAATATTTTATAGGCAAAAAAAATGTTATTACCTGTTGATCTGGGGTCATAGAGCCGAATATGCCTGTCCGCTGAAGCAGTAATGATGTTGTTACTTAGAGGTGACCAGTCTACGTCGAAAAATGCTTTGTTGCCTGTTTAACCGACTTCAGAAAATGAGGAAAAAAAATTCAAAAACATCGAAAATAAAAAGTAAAATATATCAATTTCTGTAGGTGTCTATGGAATCGTGCAATTTCAGTTGACCGGTAGCGACACAGGTGCCAACTCCAAAGAGACCTATAGAAACTGTTATTTCGCTACACTTTTCAGTGTTATGTTGTTGAAGTAGATTTTTAAGTTTTGTTAAAACTTAATTTATATAGAAACAATTTTTTATCAGTCGGGTAATGTTGCCCACATTGCCAACCATAAAGGACCGGGAATGGGGATAAATAATTTCAGCATCTCAAAAGCTACCCATACGAAATGCAAGTACAAGCTGCCACTTCATATTGGTTTTATGTGAGACAATAGTACCATCCTGGTGGAGTAAATGGTAACGCAAGGTGTAAAAGTTGGGTGAAGTAACTCACTACAGACTGACCAAGTTATTATGCACATATTGCAGACTTTATTACTACATTTAGGCTGTTGCGTGCCTGAGTGGTAGAGCCACACTGTAGACAGTTTTGTCTACAGCATAAATGGGCTGGCTCAACCGGGTCGTTACCACTGTCTCACAGAAAACCGACGTAAAGTAGCGGCTTGCTGCTGCGTTTCGTACGGTGACTGAGATAACCGGTAGCCCAAATCCCCTCCCTCTCCCAATCCCTAATTATCCCTTTCAGGTCGGCAACGCGCCCATGATTCTTCTGGTGGTGGGCGTACATGGGCTTTGGAGATCACTTACCATCAGGTGACCCACTTGATCGTTTGCCGCCGTGCTACAAAAAAAAGTTTAAGAAATATTTCAAACCAGCAATTTCCTGTTTGATGCCACCAAGTTCACAATCCCAAAGTTTCAGCAAATGATCCCATCCACTGGAGAGGATTGTGTTGAAATCCATCCATTGAACACCAGAAACTGCTTCTCTGTGTCCTTTGAGAGTTGTCAGCGGTTCCTGTTAGATTGCCGACCTTTATGTACAAAAACTTTGGTGTGTCTGTTTAAGATCATTTAACTTTTGAACAAATCATGAGAACAGAGCAGTAAGTTGATACCAGGAAGTGGTAAACAAAAATAAATATGAAATGAAAATACTCCCATCATATTCATATCTGAAAATATGATCTAATGTTAAAATTTGTCAACAATTTTGTCTACAATTCTGAAGTCTGAGTAAGATTTCTGAAGGCCCAAATATCCTGTCCTTGCCTGTTCCCACTAACTTTGTTCAAGATCAGTAATACATCTATAATTCTTCTGGTGTTGGGGAATTTGGTTGGAGGTCATTTACCATCAGGTGACAAAATAAAATGAAGCACACACTTTACATAGATACAAGAATGATAACATTGTTACTTACTCTAGTATTCCCATGATCTGGTTTGCTTCTCTTCTTAGCTGGTACATTGTCTTCATCAGATAAACCTAAAAATTGTAAAATATAATGACGCACATTATTTTTTTACACACATTCATAAAAACAAATCAATTTCTTCAATTAGTAGATGGTTAGTAGGCAACAATTTGGCTGTGTTCTGGCATTACCAATGTCAATGATTCATGGAGGCAGCATGCCGCCAAATGTGCCACATGACTGTATTTTGTGCATGAAGAATTAAATAAACATCCATAATAATTTCAATTGATTAATTATTGTCAAACTTACTTGTGCTCCATAGACAAATGTTGTTGTCCCAACTACCAGTGGCGAATCTGTTAGCATCTGCTGACACAGACAGACATTCAACCCCTTTCTCATGGCCACGGCAGGTGACCACACAGTCAACAGAGTTGCGAGGGACATTCCATACCCACAGCATTGCTGATTGATCATGAGAGCCACTAAAAGTGAAAGAGTTAGTTTTTATCAACTTATCAAGAGGATCTTTATTTGGATGTATTATCCTTTTTATATAAACTTTGCTATGTCACCACCAAATGTGGATCATGGACATTGGTCCATAAATATGACAAAATATCAAAACTGTTTGATGTTTTGATTTTGTAGGATAATCCCATTTAAATTTTACAAGACTTGATGATGGAGTATAATACAGTAGAATCCCGATTATCCGGACCTCGATTATCCGGATATCCGATTATCCGGACTCATTCTTCACGGCTCTAATTACCGCCGTAAAAATGATTTGACAGCGCAACGAGACATTTTACGACGAGTTTTTTTCCTTCCTCTGAAGTGTAGTGCTGCTCTCATTTGTGTGCGCGATAGTGTTTGCTATTATTTCATTTTAATTGATAGCATCCAACTAAGAGGTTGTATTTTTTTACATTTCTGTTTACGTTTTGCGTTAGAAATCTACAATGCCTAAGCGAAAAAGAGTAATGTTATCTCTCAATGACTGCCCTGAATTCCACATTTTAACTGATGAAGAAATCATTAACAATAATTTGAAAAGTAACGATAAAGGAGATGAAGAAGAGACTGAAACTGGTGATGTATGTGAAGCTATTGGAGCTCTAGCGCTTTTAAATGGTTTGAAAGACAGGACAAATTGGCAAAAAAACCAGCGACCACCGACAAACAATGAGTTTATCGGTGGTCACCAGAATCATACCGGCCTGTATGATGCTTCTTCCCTCTTCGGAGGGAAGAAGCAAATTGAGAGGCCTGCGACAGGACATGCGGATGACCGATGGCAGGCACAATAATACAAGAATGTACCACTGTACCCGCCCCAACCAACCATCAAGTCATGTCGCAAGCCCCTCGGCAGAACCGGATATACACTGGCTGACCATGGAACGCGACCCACACAAGGTGGGCCACTATGGCAGGTTTTAACATCAGTGTACGGTGGTCGCTATACGGTCGGGTACGAATATCCTCCCACCAGCAAAGTATCAGGGACTTGGCCGCAATGAAAAGATTTTTGAAGTTATACTTCTTTAGGCGCGTTATGAAAAAATGATGAGAGTGAAATTTTAAGATGCGCGCGCACCTGTGACACAAAAAATTAACAGTATGAAGTTAGGCGCGTGAGAGCAGTATGAAGTTAGGCGCGTTATGAAAAAATGATGAGAGTGAAATAAAAAAATAAATAAATAAATATAAATAAATAAATATAAATATATATATATATATATATATATATATATAATAATATATTATTTTATATATAATTATATATAGATGCGGTTTTTATTTTATAATTTGGAACATGGTGCCGTAAAAAAAGTACCAGGTTCGCATAAACGCGAAGAGAGTAGAATGTCCATTTTTTTTATTTGATTGAATGACGAGACGAGCAAGGCGCTCGCCTGATGGTAAGAGCCACGCCTACCTATAAGCAGAAGCAATACCACACAGAACTTTGAATTACAAAGCACTGGATGGTGCTGAACTGCGCTCGTCACCCCAAGACATAAGATGTTGAGTTTCATAATGCCCAGTAATTTCTTTGGCTTCAATATCCTTTAAACCGAAACACAACAGTGCTTACACACTGTTGCTTGGCGGCAGGAATAGACAAAAGCGGTAGTACCAACCCAGATGGCCTCTCGCATACGAGGGATCTACCACCTTGTAAAATGTGATTCATTACGTCAAAGATTAATCACAAATTATTTCCAACCAACATTTTAAATTACATAGGCTACTCGATTTTTTTTATATGTATGTCCCTTTCTATGACAAAAAAGTTATTAAAAATTGATTATTGTTTTATTTGACTTTGAAATCGATTATCCGGATTTTCGATTATCCGGAATACCCCTGGTTTTAATTGATCCGGATAATCGGGATTCTACTGTACTAAAATTGGAAACTCCTGAGCAACTTCATTGCAACAAGAATTTGAACTAGTGATTTTAAGTGAATTTAAAAACTTACAATATTTATATAATTTCACTACAATCAATATACAGGGTTAATTTTAAAACACCAGCAACCTCGCAGGACCAGATAGCTGACCTCATACGGAACAACTTTTGTTCTACGAGTTTGGATATAACTCAATATATTAAAAAAAAAATGATTTTACAAGTTTTTGTTGTGTCGTGTTTTACTTCGTAGACTGCGGCGCGGCGCGGCGTGCGCGCATGACTTCAAAGCGACCGTCAGCTGCTCGAGCGTTGAACTTCAAAGCCGCTAGCCCGATTCCCCACGCTTCGCGTATTTGTTTACGTAATCTGCGATGCGCGTTGTTAATATTCAAGACGGAAATTAAATGAATACTTATTTTTGTATGAAAATAAAATCTAACAAATTATCAAAAGTCGTAGAACAAAAGTAATAGCTTATAACCTTAGGAATCTACCCCTGCGAGGTTGCTGGTGTTTTAAAAATAACCCTGTATTAACAAACTATATTTTTTGTACAGCTATTAGCTCAGCAGGTTTCTCAGAATCTATTATGTATCAAAACATATTTTTTTTATTCAGACTTAATAATAGCCTTAACTTACCTAGCAAAGACTGCCTGATCCCCATTAAAGGACACCCATGAGACTGTTTTTACAGGGGATGTGTGGCCTGGTATGGCAAGTTTATGTTGTCCTTTTGTACTCCAAATATGTATGCTATTATCATAACAACCTGAGAGAATCCTGAGAAAAATAAGTTCTAATATAATACAATAGCAATTTCTTTTTTTATTTGCATAAATGATGAAAGTAACAGGTTGTATGCCTGATGGTAGGCATCACACCTGCCTATCAGAAACACCACCCTGCACATTGATTTACGAAGTACTAAATGGCATTGCAATGCACTACATACCAGAATTACATAAGGTACAGGGTTTGAAATAATCAAGATAAATCTGTCATAATAATTATCAAGTAATTCTGTCAATTATCAAACAATCATTTTTTTATATATGAGAAGCAAGTTGATTAATGAGAAATATACACAATAAACAGTTAAGATAATCTTTTATATACTCATTTGGTTATAATTTCGCAAATACTACTAATGTTATAAACACAAAAGTTTGTAAGTATGGATGAATAGATTTTTGTTACTCTTTCACATAAAATCTACAGAACGGATTTTGATAAAACTTTACAATAGTATAACTTATACATCAGAATAAGAAATAGGCTACTATGTTTTTCAAAAATCAACCCCTGAAGAGTTTAAAAAGGGGATGAAAGTTTGTATGAAAGCTTTTTGATGGCGAAACGAAGTTCGCGGGCACAGCTGGTATTAAAATATGTATACAGTAGATAGGCAAACACACCAACTATTTTGTGCGTGTACAGCTGCAACCCAATCATCATGCATCAAACAGTCTTGTGGCGTAGGAGCTGGAAATCTCTCTAAATATTCAACATCTAATGTTTCTTCAGTAGATATGCCTTTTTGTTGCAAATGCTCCGCTAGTGATGTGCATAAAAGTTCTCCGCAAACCAAGAAATCAAATACTACCGCCTTTTCAATCGAAGGTGCGGTTTCTTTTAGAATTGCATTCACCAAGTTATTTAATTCTGCAGACTGAACGCTACTTAGTATAGCATATGGACTGTCTGGTACGGCATATCTGAAAAAAATGTTATGAATAGAATATCACGTTGTGCACACGTTTGATATTTGCCGGATATTATGAATTAAAGTGCCCACTTCTCTTGTTTGGTCACGAATCTGACTTGGATTTGTGCTTCTGACTGATCTCCAGCCATTTTCAGTAGTGTTTTGAAAACTTCACTATATTAGAATTACAATTTACAATATTCACAACACTAACACGCGCCCTATACAAAAGAATCACGAAAATTTGACATTTCAAATTTTATTTTTTAATTTTATTTTTTTCAAAGGGATGCAGCCTAAACAGCCTCGTCATATGTGATAGGTATTTTAGTTTCAATTCCTTTCAGTAAGATACAGTCAACCTGGGTAACTTTAGCTTTCAATGTAACATTGACTCACTAACTTGTATTTGAACGTTTAATTTTTTCTCTGCTTACTGAATCACTGTATAATAATAAGTTGTTTAATCTATGAAGGCAAAAAGTGTTTTTGAACGAAACCTGCACTGACATTTGACATTTGTCAAATATATATTTATTTCTCATCATTCAAAATTTGGCGGTAAATAGAGTTAAAAATAAACTTGCTAAAAAGTTGTGTATAGCAGTTACTACAGAAGAACTACAGAAGGCGAGTTCAGTTTTATGTTGAAGAATCATATGTTTTTTATGTAATAACACTGAAATATCCCGCGATATTGATTGATTTTTTAAAAAATCTTTTATTTATCTTCGATCCGTTTAATTTTCAGACCATTTGGGGTAACATTAGCTCGGGGCGAGGACAGACAATGCGTGAAAATTTAAATTATGCAAAAAAGTTTTGAAGGGTGGAAGTGGCCATCAAAGCTTGACATATTTAATTGTCACCCCCGAAATATAGTTAGTCGATCTAAAATCACAAAACAAGGCGATTCTTATGCGATTGATGATCAATTTCTATACATGGTATGGGGGAATTGAGAGCCGATATTATGTTTCTTTTTTATATGTGATTGAGTTTGTTTTATTATTTTTTATTATTTTAGGCATTGCTCAATGATTATAAGTACATCAAAACCTGATTAATACAATAATAACTTGATTTAAGAGGTCCATTAAATAGAAGTTGATTTCGATAAACCAGGCAGTTTAATATTATATTAATATGGCAACCCTACGTTGCCACTAAAAAGGAGATAGTGATATAAACGAAATGTATTTTTTTTATCAATATGACAAGCTAATCTTACCGAGGAGTAAAAAAAACTACATAAATTAGAGATTTTCTTCATCAACTCCTCATACTTATTAATGTTACCCAAATGTCAGTGTAACTTTGGCTCACCAAATTTTTGGTAATTTAAGGGTCTTTTATTTATCGTTTTGGTAAATAACACAGAAATTTAGATTATAAAGGCCAATATCCCACTAGAAACACTCATTTATGACAAATAACAATAAAAGTAAATCCGTACTACTATAAATTACCTCTAAAGTGAGCCAAAGTTACCCAGGTTGACTGTACATCTTAGACGACTTTCATTGAGCAAATCGAACACATAAGGTCGATCCATATATTTTGTCAAAAATTACCTAAATTAACGTATTTCAATACTTCCATAAACTGTTCATCACGCACTGTCAGAACAAAGGCACTTTCAAATCCCATATTAGACAGTGGTGATTTTTTAAAAACGAAATTTTAAAGAAAAGCTCGTATAATGAGTTGGTGCGATATTTTATTTTCAAGATACGTCTGATAAACAACCGTCTTTCTTTATGCCTGGCGTATTTCTATTCTTTTCATTCTGCATATATAAAAACTACAAAGTATTAGATTTTATCCTTTACTAATCTATTAACTGATGCTTAAGCAAAAACATAAACAAACTATGTTTAAGTTATAAAATTATTTATATTTGCCGTCTATCTATCTGTTTTTAATCCCCTTTTGTATTCATAAAATCACTTTGATCATTACACTTGACAGTGGTCCAGACTGTCCTAGTGGTATTCTATGTATGCGTCTGAAGGACTTGCATCCATGGACGAAGAAATAAAAAAAAAATCTGATTGTGATTTTTAGGTTATGTCATATGTTCAAAAAGTTTGTGCTGTTAAGTCTAGTTTATTTGTCTCTGCTGTTTAGTGTGTAATATTTATAAAATGAAATGTGAATTTTAAGCTAAAGTAGAGCAAATAATCAAAATGGTTGTAAAAGTGAAAAATTCTATTACCACACCAAAATATTGCTTACAAAGAAAAGCAGGCAGAAGTATAATTGAACGACGGCCTATATTTTCACCGGATGGCGAGTAAGTATATTATATAGATTATTAAATAACTATTGTATATCATAATTCATAATATTTGAGCGCTAAATGCGCTTAGTATGCATTCTCAGTCACATTATTTTACAAATGTAACAATCTTTCTGTTTTAGATCACTAGCAGTGATTGCAGAAAATGCTGTTCGTGTATATAACATTCGAACAGGAGACATAGTAAGGACATTAGAAACAGAAACCAATATAAATGAACTGGCAGCTATTGAATTTCCTGAAAATGAGGATTATAATTTATATGGATGTTCCACAAATGGGTGTATTACTATTTGGACATGGGATAAAGGAGCTGTTCTTAGAGAAATTGTGAGTATTTTCATTTTACTTCTTAATTTCAGGTTAAAACTTTAAAATAATACTCTAAAACCAAAACGATGTATTGGTTAAATCTATTGAGGAGTTCCCATTTTCCCATGTACTCTGTTACCAGATCTATATAATATACTAGATGACCCGGTGAACTTCGTATCACCTACATATATTTGTGTAAAATGTGGTCATAATTTTTATACAAATGTTTCATTTACATTAAATGTAATAAGTGAGGTACTGCACCATTGCACGTGAGGTAGCCCGTCTCACATTTCATTGACTTTGACGACGTCCCCCCGGTGGGACAGTCCTGTCCCTGTCCTGTCTTGTCCTGTCCTGTCCTGTCCTGTCTTGTCCTGTCCTGTCTTGTCCTGTCCTGTCCTGTCCTGTCCCTGACTTGTCCTGTCTTGTCCCTGTCCCTGTCCCTGTCCCTGTCCCTGTCCTGTCCTGTCCCTGTCCCTGTCCCTGTCCCTGTCCCTGTCCCTGTCCCTGTCCCTGTCCCTGTCCCTGTCCCTGTCCCTGTCCCTGTCCCTGTCCCTGTCCCTGTCCCTGTCCCTGTCCCTGTCCCTGTCCCTGTCCCTGTCCCTGTCCCTGTCCCTGTCCCTGTCCCTGTCCCTGTCCCTGTCCCTGTCCCTGTCCCTGTCCCTGTCCCTGTCCCTGTCCCTGTCCCTGTCCCGGTCCCGGTCCCGGTCCCTGTCCCTGTCCCTGTCCCTGCCCCTGCCCCTGTCCCTGTCCCTGTCCCTGTCCCTGTCCCTGTCCTGTCCCTGTCCCTGTCCTTGTCCTGTCCCTGTCCCTGTCCCTATCCTGTCCCTATCCTGTCCCTATCCTGTCCCTATCCTGTCCCTATCCTGTCCCTGTCCTGTCTAGTATAGCGTGGCGACCCGTCATCACGCCAAGCTTCGCAACGCCAACAATCCGGCTTATACCTGCGCTTATAGATGTTTCACATCAAAAAGACTTCAAGTGTTTCATACCCAGGAACAGTTTGTACTGGAACATTAAGTTGTCATTTTTTGTGTTTTCCTTTACTTATTCTTTATGTTACTCATTTTTTCTCACCGGGTAAACCTTCCCTGAACTTCCACAAATATTTCAAGATCAGAATTAGCCAAATCGGTACAGCCAGTCTCAAGTTTTGGCGAGACACACGCACAGCGATTCATTTTTATATATACAGATAGGACCAGCATAGAAAATTAGCCTTCGGTATTTTTTTATCAATAAGTGTCATAGCTATAAGTTTTCCTTAATAAATAAATAAATAATACATTTTTAGATAACAAATAATTTCACAATGTTTTCAGAATCTCCAAATTCCACCAAAAACAAGAATATTAACATTTAATCTGATCAATAATAATGAATGCTTCGTCACTGCTGCTGGAGGTCCTACGTTCACAAAAACATTACACGTTGGTGCATATTCTGTGAAAACTGGAGAGCTATTATATGTATACAAAAACTTCTCACTGTGGAACACTGACACACTGGTCAAAGTTAGCCTTGGATGGTGCAATGGTGACAGATTCGCTGCAATTAGTAATGGAACAAAATCTTTATACATTCAAAGTATACATCAGCCTCATTTGATGTCTATGTAAGTTATGCTTTAAAATTTACTGAAAAGGAGTTTATATTCATATTATTAATGACAAGCAATTAAATCAATAGTGATAATATAATTAAATTATATTATCCAAAACCGAATAAAGCAAACATTTATATGATTACCTTTTACAAAGTATTTATAAAGTTTTCAAATATACATAATTTTATCTCTGTAAATTGGATCATAAATATCACTTTTACATGTCAATAATTTTATTAAATTAGATTAATTAATATATTTACATTGGCATTTCGTGGCTATCCATGAGAAAAAATTCAAAAACAAACTCATGGGTTATTGCCTCTTTTAATGTCCAGACATTTTTCTGTGAATTCATTTAACAAATTTTACTTTTTTGAAATTTCATTTTACACCTTTAAAAATTTCAGGATTGCAAATCAAAATGAGCTTCGGATAATAGCTGTAGCAGCACATAAAAGTGAAAGTGCTGTAGCAATTACAGACACTCTTGGCCGTATCACAATTATCAGAGGCAATTTGTATGACAGAAAAACATTGGCTAGAGAAGTATTGCATTGGCATAGTTTGCCACCTCTTGCAGTATGTTTTTCCGTCCAAGGTAATAATTATAACATTATAAATAGAGTTTGCCAGCCTGAGACTACTTTTGATAGAGTAAGATTAAAACCTTAGTTCCCAAAGTGGTCAAGGTGAACCCCTAGGGTTCCACGGGAGCCTCAGGATCTATGTTGCAGTGTCAAAAAATGTGGTTCACAATTCGTAAGCAGTAATTCGTGGTTGGAACTCAGTAATTATCCATAGATCTAATCTTCAAATTATTTCTCGAGTTTTGGGAATATGGTAGAAATATAGCTGCAGGGGGTCCACCGGAACCAGCTAAATTTTGAAAGTGGTCTATGAGAAAAAAAGTCTGGGAACCTCTGGTTTAAAATATGGCACCCACTTGAACTTGGAACTTGGAGAATGAACATGCGGAAGCGACTGTTACCTAGCATCGGCGCCTCTACGTTGACCGGTCGTTGGAGCGGCCGCACCGATTGCCATTATTGTAAGGCTGGCCCTGCATATTATAATCCCAAAAATTATTAAAGACATGTTGGAAGTTCATAATTTATTATTCCCTTAAAAAAAAATATTCCATCAATACTGATTTCGTCATAAAAATATGATTTAATCAACGGGCTATTCTCCAAAAATATAATGAACAACTAATAAAAAACATTATTTCTAGACATATTTTACACATTGAAATAAAACCACGGTGACCACGACCAGTCCACCCTGTAACCACGAAGGCTGAAAAGCTTTCGAAACGTCGGAATTAAAATAAATAAAAAGCTGCGATAATACCCGTTTAAATTAGTTTTATTTCAATGAGTAATATTCGAGTAAACATAAGAAATCATTACATATTTTACACTTCATTGTTCGTTTTAGGTAGTTACTTATATTCTGGTGGAATGGAGACAGTATTAGTAAAATGGACAGTAGGCAGTTTAGCTTTCAAAGCAAATGAAAAAGCTTTTATACCTCGACTGCCTGGCATCATAAGGTACATAACAACAAACAACACTCACGTCGCTATCACACTGTCTAACAATGGTAAGTATTAAAGCTAATTTAATGTCTTATCTCGTAACAGAGTAATGGGGTGTTAGATCCTTCATATATGAGAGGCTGTCTATATTAGTACCACCAATTTATTTCCAACATACAGCAACCATAGCATAGTTGATTCGATTTCTTTAAATTTTGTATTTTAACCAGTATACCTATTACCTTACCATGCTTATACAGTAGAATCCCGATTATCCGGACCTCGATTATCCGGATATCCGATTATCCGGACTCATTCTTCACGGCTCTAATTACCGCCGTAAAAATGATTTGACAGCGCAACGAGACATTTTACGACGAGTTTTTTTCCTTCCTCTGAAGTGTAGTGCTGCTCTCATTTGTGTGCGCGATAGTGTTTGCTATTATTTCATTTAAATTGATAGCATCCAACTAATAGGTTGTATTTTTTTACATTTCTGTTTACGTTTTGCGTTAGAAATCTACAATGCCTAAGCGAAAAAGAGTAATGTTATCTCTCAATGACTGCCCTGAATTCCACATTTTAACTGATGAAGAAATCATTAACAATAATTTGAAAAGTAACGATAAAGAAGATGAAGAAGAGACTGAAACTGGTGATGTATGTGAAGCTATTGGAGCTCTAGCGCTTTTAAATGGTTTGAAAGACAGGACAAATTGGATCCCATACAGTTATTACAACTGAAGCGTATTTTTTTTTATCCGAGCACGGCAAAGTGACTGCACTACACCTGATGGTAAGCGTAGTACAGTCCAAAAAACCAGCGACCACCGACAAACAATGAGTTTATCGGTGGTCACCAGAATCATACCGGCCTGTATAATGCTTCTTCCCTCTTCGGAGGGAATCGAGAGGCCTGCGACAGGACAGGCGGATGACCGATGGCAGGCACAATAATACAAGAATGTACCACTGTACCCGCCCCAACCAACCATCAAGTCATGTCGCAAGCCCCTCGGCAGAACCGGATATACACTGGCTGACCCTGGAACGCGACCCACACAAGGTAGGCCACTATGGCAGGTTTTAACATCAGTGTACGGTGGTCGCTATACGGTCGGGTACGAATATCCTCCCACCAGCAAAGTATCAGGGACTTGGCCGCAATGAAAAGATTTTTTTTATTTGATTGAATGACGAGACGAGCAAGGCGCTCGCCTGATGGTAAGAGCCACGCCTACCTATAAGCAGAAGCAACACCACACAGAACTTTGAATTACAAAGCACTCGACGGTGCTGAACTGCGCTCGTCACCCCAAGACATAAGATGTTGAGTTTCATAATGCCCAGTAATTTCTTTGGCTTCAATATCCTTTAAACCGAAACACAACAGTGCTTACACACTGTTGCTTGGCGGCAGGAATAGACAAAAGCGGTAGTACCAACCCAGATGGCCTCTCGCATCACCTTGTAAAATGTGATTCATTACGTCAAAGATTAATCACAAATTATTTCCAACCAACATTTTAAATTACATAGGCTCCTCGATTTTTTTTATATGTATGTCCCTTTCTATAACAAAAAAGTTATTAAAAATTGATTATTGTTTTATTTGACTTTGAAATCGATTATCCGGATTTTCGATTATCCGGAATACCCCTGGTTTTAATTGATCCGGATAATCGGGATTCTACTGTATATTTAAAAAAAATATGGGTGCGTGTACTTATGTACGCGCGTGAGAAGTTATACTTCTTTGGCATCATTAAATAACCAATAATAAGTATTTAACATTAATAATTTAATAATATTTAGTGTTAATTATATTAAATAAAAGTATTTTAATTTATATCAACATATCCACTCGACATGATAGAAGTACATTCTACTCTCTTCGCGTTTATGCGAGCCTGGTACTTTTTACGGCAACATGTTCCAAATAAGAAAAAACCTAAAAAGTTTTTCTTTGTCCAAATCGTCATTTGTTTATTAATTACGGCTACTCGCCATGAAAAATGGACATTCTACTCTCTTCGCGTTTATGCGAACCTGGTACTTTTTTTACGGCACCATGTTCCAAATTATAAAATAAAAACCGCATCTATATATAAAATAATATATTATTATATATATATATGTATATATATATATATATATATATATATATATATATTTATATTTATTTATTTATATTTATTTATTTATTTTTTTATTTCACTCTCATCATTTTTTCATAACGCGCCTAACTTCATACTGCTCTCACGCGCCTAACTTCATACTGTTAATTTTTTGTGTCACAGGTGCGCGCGCATCTTAAAATTTCACTCTCATCATTTTTTCATAACGCGCCTAAAGAAGTATAACTTCAAAAATAACAATTGATGTGGCCTAACATTTTAACCACTTTAGATTATGTTTTCGCGCAAGGATTTCTTTTTCGTATTATATTCTACTGGCTTTTCCACGCGGCTCCGCCCGCGTGATCTGCTTTTACCGGGATAAAAAGTACCCTATGTTACTCATTGATAATGTAGCTTTCTAACGACACAAGAATTTTTGAAATCGATCCAGTAGTTTTTAAGTTTATTCGTTACATACAAAAATACAAGATTTCATATGGAATAGGTTTTTTTTTATTCGAGCACGGCAAAGTGACTGCACTACACCTGATGGTAAGCGTAGTGCAATCCAAAAAACCAGCGACCACCAACAAACAATGAGTTTATCGGTGGTCACCAGAGTCATGCCGGCCTGTACAAATGCTTCTTCCCTCTTCCGAAAGGAAAGAAGCAAATCGAGGGGCCAGCGACAGGACAGGCGGATGACCGATGCAGGCACAGTAATACAAGGATGTACCCCTATACCCGCCCCAATCAACCATCAAGTCATGTCGCAAGCCCCTCGGATGAACGGGATATACAAAATGAAACATAGTAACCCACTCTAGGGTAGTCTGTATCGTAATCCAAGTAATGTATTGCAGCGGTGGTAATAGCGAACGCACAGATGCGCGTGGTGTGCACTATACTGGAGTGCGGAGGGATGTCGCCGATGGCTCGCGCGGTCGGAACCTCGCTCCTGTATCACCACCAGTTCGGTGCGCTGATCATGAACGGGCGCACTGGACATTTGCAACTCTACTCCGCAAATACTAATAAAATCTTGTACAATGTGAGTGTCATTTCTGTATATATGTGTAAATTATTGTGGATGGGTCATTCCATGTAAAATCGTCTAAAGGAAAAAAAAAATTCCCGACTCATTTTAGATTTTGGTGTAACTTTGAGAAACTCTACTCTAGGGTCCCAAAGAACAAAATTTACACGAGTTTGATTTTTACAAGCGCTTGTTTCCGCCTATTTAAACATAAAATTTTAAAAATCGATATTTTTAAACCTTATCAACATTTGCTGTGAAATTTTTCTGTTTGAAGCTATCTGCATGATCAAGACGGAATTCACAGTGGGAAAGATAGTAGTTTAAGTGTAAATGAGGAAAATTGGCTCGGACGATTCCTTTGAATAATAGCACCATGCTGAAAATGAGTGTTTTTTAGTCATTTTTCGTGAATTTTAATCGACTCTAGCGTCTTAACTGTTGAGAATTAAAAACTCATGCTCCGCGGGAATTAAGTATACATATCATAGACAAAATTCAGCCACAAGTTGACTTGAGCAGCCCACTCTTCATAGAAAAAAACTTTGCTTAAAATTTTGGAATTTTAAAAAATCCCAATTTTCAGGCTATGAAACGAACGTGTTGACTGCGAGATAAAAATCTGATACTCACAGAATCTACTGTTTTTACCTTCAACTCAAAATGACTACATCACTTGTTTTGTTATTTTCATGTTTACACAATTTTTTTTTTAAATACCTAGTAGTTTTTTTTTTTACTTTTTTGTTTTTTTTTTATAATTCTTTTTTTAGTTTTAATCCATTAGTGTCCAGATGTTTGCTGTGAAAAAAAAACGGCTCGTACATGCACTAAACATTAAAATAACAAAACAAGTGATGTAGTAATTTTAAGTTGAAGGTAAAAACAGTAGATTCTGTGAGTATCAGATTTTTATCTCGCAGTCAACACGTTCGTTTCATAGCCTGAAAATTGGGATTTTTTAAAATTCCAAAATTTTAAGCAAAGTTTTTTTCTATGAAGAGTGGGCTGCTCAAGTCAACTTGTGGCTGAATTTTGTCTATGATATGTATACTTAATTCCCGCGGAGCATGAGTTTTTAATTCTCAACAGTTAAGACGCTAGAGTCGATTAAAATTCACGAAAAATGACTAAAAAACACTCATTTTCAGCATGGTGCTATTATTCAAAGGGATCGTCCGAGCCAATTCTCCTCATTTACACTTAAACTACTATCTTTCCCACTGTGAATTCCGTCTTGATCATGCAGATAGCTTCAAACAGAAAAATTTCACAGCAAATGTTGATAAGGTTTAAAAATATCGATTTTTAAAATTTTATGTTTAAATAGGCGGAAACAAGCGCTTGTAAAAATCAAACTCGTGTAAATTTTGTTCTTTGGGACCCTAGAGTAGAGTTTCTCAAAGTTACACCAAAATCTAAAATGAGTCGGGAAATTTTTTTTTTCCTTTAGACGATTTTACATGGAATGACCCGGATGTCAAATGTTTCATGTGGCGGTATTAGCCACAATAATATTGTAAAATTAATCATAAATTAAATTGCATCACGTCGGGGTCACCACTTTGTAGAACTTTGGTAGGAGTGTATAGATGAAGCTTGAGTGTAGGTAGAAATTATAGAAGTAAAGTCCACAAGTAAAGAGTTTATTAGCACCAGTTATATAGACACAAGAGTAGGATATACACAAGAAGACAGAAGGAGAAAATAAAGAAAGAGTCTAGTCCCCGGCCGGCCGCAGGTAGTCAGTCAGCTGACGCATGCGACGCGAACTCGTCTCGCTGGCGCTTACGTTGATCGTTGTAAACCGATTTTAGTTTTATTGCTTTCGCTTCTATCTAGACTCTTTCTTTATTTTCTCCTTCTGTCTTCTTGTGTATATCCTACTCTTGTGTCTATATAACTGGTGCTAATAAACTCTTTACTTGTGGACTTTACTTCTATAATTTCTACCTACACTCAAGCTTCATCTATACACTCCTACCAAAGTTCTACATTTCATATAGATGATTATGGCCTTCAAGAAGTAATTAGTCGTTTGAATACTACAATACCATTTCGTGATATTAGGTTATTGGGCTCGATTATGTTTTTTCAATAAGACACGTTAGCGTAAATGTAAATTAAAAAAAAACATATCGGCTCAAAAATTAATGCGTGAGAAACCCATCAAAACTATTTGTAGGACAATTCTAAAATGATGCACGATGCCAGCCGTTACGTCGCACCTTGTATTGCGCCATTTAGTGCGGAGCGTGTGATAGAGATAGTGAGATGTTCCCACTAAATGCTCATTTATCCTCACGACATTTAAATATCCATGGCAACTTAATTTTAATACCAAAATTGATCCTGTTTACACAGAAAGGGTTTTCTTTATTATTTTCGGCAATGAAGGTAATATATTGTTTTTAGGTAATATAGTAAGGTAATATATTATTTATTTTGTTATTTTAATACAACTTTAAAAAAACTACTGGATTTTAAAATGTTTAATGTGTCTCAATAACAGATCGATATAACGGGAAATAATCCAATGCAAGCAGAGAGATGGAACCTTCTACCTTTAGACATTGAAGTGACATGCGCCACAGTCAGTCCCAATGGATACTGGCTAGTCACTTCTGAATATAGAAATGACGGTGTCATGTACCCTGAGGAAAAACTCAAATTTTGGTTAACACAGCGTGGTAACGACAATATGCCATTCAAGCTAAACACGTGCGTGAACCTCTCTCACGGTGGATGCCGAATTGTGTCTTTAGCACTCAACAATAAAGCCGATTTTTGCGTGTCAGCAGGCACAGACCAAAAGTTTCGAATATGGAAGCGCGAACAAGCCGGTAAGAAGTCGGCTTGGTCGTGTCACACGGCTTGTTACTACTCATCGGGCATCGTACAATCATTGTCGCACGGTGTCTTGAATAATTACAAAATCGGTGAGCTGTACAAGGCCGAGGAATTTCAAAAGTACCCACATTTGAGGCAGATAAAACGCGACGATGTAATTAAAAAAGTCATGAATATACATAAGGAACATTCGTTGATTGACGGAGACGTGATTTGGTCGGGTATGAACCGTGACACTGAGAACGATATGGGTGGTGTCGCGATATCTAAAGACGGGTCTTTGATTGCTGCGTGGTTTGGATGCAAGCTTACTCTGTGGGACACACACTTGTGTAGTCTAAGGACTACGTTGTCACATCCTGCGTTACGACCTAAGGGAGTCCATGTGAAGTTTGGAAATCACGACGCGGCTCATTATGTGAGTATTTAATTGTGTAATATTTGTTATTTTAACCCCTTTTTTTTCAATAAAAAACTCGAAAATAAAATGCACAACAAATTTATTTAAAACAAATTGTTACTTTTTTAATATTAATAATTCTTTACTGTGGTTTACTCGGAAGTTTTTATTAATTTGATCTCTAAGTTTCGGTACATAAAATCTATTAAATACTTTAAAAATATTCTAAGTAAGAATTAATTATTTGTCGACAGCTCGTATGCACAACGGAAAATTGCTTGGCCGTTTGGAGTCTATTATCTTTGACTGTGAAGTGGCTGGTCCAAATGAACCCCACGTGTCTGGCCAGTGATTGGCTTACTAACAAAATGGCGGTGGTAACATCAAATAATGACGGTATGTATAAGAATTCGTTATTGATTCGCGATAGGATAAATGCCTTTTTTTAACCCTTAGTATACACTAAAAAGATATATTAAAGATAAGGGTCGAGAACCTTGAGGTCCTGTATTCAATTCCCAGGTCAGGCAATCACAATATGTTTCAGTTTTCGATCCGAAAAATGTTCAACAACCAGGTAAATACCAGATAATTTATATGTGATTTTTCGAACCTGGGAATTGAATACAGGACCTCACGGTTCTCGACCCTTATCTTTAAATATACTAAGGGTTAAAAAAAGGATCCTCATGTTTATGTAATAGGACGGAAATAAGCTCTGTGAATCGTGGATGTAAAAGTTGCACCCCTGCCTATTCCTCTGGGAATACCTACGTAAACTTATCTATGTATTTACAGTATTTACTATTTGTCAACAGTGTACGTGTTTTCTCCACACAATTCAAAGCCCATATTGGTTCAAAAACAGGTCATAGACCCTAGGACGGGTGTGTTTAGACAAATGACTTTCGGTGCACCCTCGGGAAAGAACGTAAGGTTATATCTCCTCAGAAATGATGCGGTGAGTATTTTTTAATAATCTTTATTAATATCGACTTTATATAATATGTAGTCTCAGCAAATAATAATTTAGTCAAAATATTGCAATGAAATTATTAAAAATATTATACTTCCTACTACTTACTACTTCATTGCAATCCCGGTAATCCAAATTCGACCTTAAGGGTCGCAGTATGGTGCGAGGTTATGCACCGCTGAACGTAGTGGCGTGAAAGTCACATAATTCGTTAATAATTAATATTGACATTCCGTATTATATGCATTGATATTCAGCCGATATTGCTAACAAGAACAAAATAGGCTGATCGGTTTCTAGCTACATGATGTTAGGCGCCACTTCTACGAGCGATTCTCGCGGGATGATTCTGTACAAAATCGCCGCTATAATATCGGCTTATGGAGTTTTTTTTTTGGAGAATTGCTATTGATTTTGATAGCACAGTTTGTGGGAACGGGATGACTCGTGGATCTGGCGTCATGGTTATTTCGTTTTACTAATGTAAGCCGTTTGTGAACTAGGTACATAAGGTTGACTTCCAATTGTCCTCTAATTTCGTTTTTCGATGTGTTTACTTAATCCGGAGTCGAAATCGCCTCAATGGTTTAGAGGCCCATATAAGACGCTTCTTCTGAACCTTTACAGACCACATACCAAATATAGAACAGAATAATATCGTAAAACTTTATGACCGCTCTGAATGTAGGTGCTTTCCTCCTCGTTCATATCAGCGCATCAGCGGAACGTAGAAGAGCGTGGAAGATGGCACGTCACTGCAACAGCATGCGCGCGCCTCGCTAGGGATGCACGATATTTTACTTTGAATTGTTTTTTATATCGTATGTTCATTAATCGATTATTTAAACATTGTTTCACAATTAGGTAAAAAATATAAATATATGCAATAAATATTCTTTTATGTTCCTTTTTTTGGTTACGACGTAAATAAATCATATTTTAAAAATAGTCAAATTTAACTTCAATAATTTATTGTTTAACTAGCGGACCCGGCCACGCGTTGCTGTGCCTAAGGTATATGTTAAATTATATTGTAGTAAACCATTCAATACAGTATTCGCCATCTATTGGATACTTACTCAATTCGGTCGATAAAACGAAACTCACAGATAATTATAACTCTTTTTTCATATAACAAATAATATGCAATAAAAAAAATTAGCAGTCATAGGGACTGCCGATACAAGTGAAAAGTTAAGTGTGTAATTTATTGAGTACTCGCTCTCAACAACTCTCTACTACATTGCACTGCAGTCAGTCCAGACCAGTCCCCAGTTCAGTCCGGTCCCCAGTCCAGTCTGATCCCCAGTTCAGTCCGGCCCCAGTTCAGTCCGACCCCAGTTCAGTCCGGTCCCCAGTTCAGTCCGATCTCCAGTTCAGTCCGGTTCCCAGCCCAGTCCGGTTCCCAGCCCAGTCGGTCCCCAGTCCTGTCCGGTCCCCAGTCCATTGCCCAGTCCGGTGCCCAGTCCAATCCGGTCCCCAGTCCTGTCCGGTCCTCAGTCCAGTCCCCAGTCCAGTCCGGTTTCCTATCCAGTCCGATCCCCAGTCCAGTCCGGTTTCCAGCCCAGTCCGATTTCCAGTCCAGTCCGGCTCCAGTCCAGTCCGATCCCCAGTCCAGTCCGGCTCCAGTCCGGTCCCCAGTCCAGTCCTGTCAGGTCCCCAGTCCAGTCCAGTCTAGAAGTCCAGTCAAGTCCAGTCCAGTCCAGCCCAGTCAGACGCGAAACCACAAGTTTAGCCTCTACCAAAAAGTGCTCAACGCGGCTTTATAAGGCACTGCTTTAGTCGGCCGTACATGCGCAAGTCCGAAATTGCGGTTATATTCAAAGCGGTCATAAAGTTTGACGAGACCTATAACTAGAAAAAGTTATTATTATTGTTTAAATTTAAAAGATGCAGCTATTTGCGGAGGATATATTTTTTAATTCTACCGTCGACACCACTTGGACATACGCGTGAGCTTACGTAAATGTTTCTTATGTGTCCAGGAAATATATAGCATAGAGCCGGAACAAACCGAAGAGGGCAAGTTGGAGGTGATATCTGAACGCAAGTTGGGCGCGTCCAAGTTCAGCGCGCTGGTGGCCGA
Organism: Amorpha juglandis; assembly: GCA_949126905.1. Lineage (NCBI taxonomy): Eukaryota > Metazoa > Arthropoda > Insecta > Lepidoptera > Sphingidae > Amorpha > Amorpha juglandis. Next base: position 7,751,022 of record OX421379.1, on the reverse strand, counting down.
GCGTCACGCGTCGGGCGTGCGCGCGCTCGCACCGGGCGCGGGCGCGACGCACGCGACCGACACTGACGCGCTCGCCAGCGCCGCCAAGGCACAGGTCAGACATGTTGTACTTAGCGCATGTGGCACGCGGCACGCGGCGCAGTTCAGCGCGCTGGTGGCCGAGCGTCACGCGTCGGGCGTGCGCGCGCTCGCACCGGGCGCGGGCGCGACGCACGCGACCGACACTGACGCGCTCGCCAGCGCCGCCAAGGCACAGGTCAGACATGTTGTACTTAGCGCATGTGGCACGCGGCACGCGGCGCAGTTCAGCGCGCTGGTGGCCGAGCGTCACGCGTCGGGCGTGCGCGCGCTCGCACCGGGCGCGGGCGCGACGCACGCGACCGACACTGACGCGCTCGCCAGCGCCGCCAAGGCACAGGTCAGACATGTTGTTGTACTTAGCGCATGTGGCACGCGGCGCAGTTCAGCGCGCTGGTGGCCGAGCGTCACGCGTCGGGCGTGCGCGCGCTCGCACCGGGCGCGGGCGCGACGCACGCGACCGACACTGACGCGCTCGCCAGCGCCGCCAAGGCACAGGTCAGACATGTTGTACTTAGCGCATGTGGCACGCGGCACGCGGCGCAGTTCAGCGCGCTGGTGGCCGAGCGTCACGCGTCGGGCGTGCGCGCGCTCGCACCGGGCGCGGGCGCGACGCACGCGACCGACACTGACGCGCTCGCCAGCGCCGCCAAGGCACAGGTCAGACATGTTGTTGTACTTAGCGCATGTGGCACGCGGCACGCGGCGCAGTTCAGCGCGCTGGTGGCCGAGCGTCACGCGTCGGGCGTGCGCGCGCTCGCACCGGGCGCGGGCGCGACGCACGCGACCGACACTGACGCGCTCGCCAGCGCCGCCAAGGCACAGGTCAGACATGTTGTTGTACTTAGCGCATGTGGCACGCGGCACGCGGCGCAGTTCAGCGCGCTGGTGGCCGAGCGTCACGCGTCGGGCGTGCGCGCGCTCGCACCGGGCGCGGGCGCGACGCACGCGACCGACACTGACGCGCTCGCCAGCGCCGCCAAGGCACAGGTCAGACATGTTGTACTTAGCGCATGTGGCACGCGGCACGCGGCGCAGTTCAGCGCGCTGGTGGCCGAGCGTCACGCGTCGGGCGTGCGCGCGCTCGCACCGGGCGCGGGCGCGACGCACGCGACCGACACTGACGCGCTCGCCAGCGCCGCCAAGGCACAGGTCAGACATGTTGTACTTAGCGCATGTGGCACGCGGCACGCGGCGCAGTTCAGCGCGCTGGTGGCCGAGCGTCACGCGTCGGGCGTGCGCGCGCTCGCACCGGGCGCGGGCGCGACGCACGCGACCGACACTGACGCGCTCGCCAGCGCCGCCAAGGCACAGGTCAGACATGTTGTTGTACTTAGCGCATGTGGCACGCGGCACGCGGCGCAGTTCAGCGCGCTGGTGGCCGAGCGTCACGCGTCGGGCGTGCGCGCGCTCGCACCGGGCGCGGGCGCGACGCACGCGACCGACACTGACGCGCTCGCCAGCGCCGCCAAGGCACAGGTCAGACATGTTGTTGTACTTAGCGCATGTGGCACGCGGCGCAGTTCAGCGCGCTGGTGGCCGAGCGTCACGCGTCGGGCGTGCGCGCGCTCGCACCGGGCGCGGGCGCGACGCACGCGACCGACACTGACGCGCTCGCCAGCGCCGCCAAGGCACAGGTCAGACATGTTGTTGTACTTAGCGCATGTGGCACGCGGCGCAGTTCAGCGCGCTGGTGGCCGAGCGTCACGCGTCGGGCGTGCGCGCGCTCGCACCGGGCGCGGGCGCGACGCACGCGACCGACACTGACGCGCTCGCCAGCGCCGCCAAGGCACAGGTCAGACATGTTGTTGTACTTAGCGCATGTGGCACGCGGCGCAGTTCAGCGCGCTGGTGGCCGAGCGTCACGCGTCGGGCGTGCGCGCGCTCGCACCGGGCGCGGGCGCGACGCACGCGACCGACACTGACGCGCTCGCCAGCGCCGCCAAGGCACAGGTCAGACATGTTGTTGTACTTAGCGCATGTGGCACGCGGCGCAGTTCAGCGCGCTGGTGGCCGAGCGTCGGTATATCCCCTTTGTATATCTACTATAATATTATTGTACTTAGCGTAAATTTTCATGCATGTCGTGTCTAGATCCAGCGGGTCGTTCATATACCTAAGGCTTTGTGTTTTTAATTTCGTCTGGAAAGTCAATTGAACAGACCAATTTTGTAGAGCATTTAAAAAATAGAAATAAAATATGTGGGACGCGTCGAAGTATTTTTTTTATCGCATAAGCCGGTAAACTAGCAAGTCGGTCACCTGGTGGTAACTGTATGATAAGTATGGACACAATACCAAAAAAAATCATAGGCGCATTGCTGACCTTAAAGTATAGGGATAATTGTGGGATTGGGAAAGGCAGGAAGATTTAGGCCTCCGGATATCTCACTCACCGTACGAAACGCAAGCAAGCCGCTATTTACTAACTCGCTCGAGCCGGTCGAATCATGCTATAAAGTGTTTAATAGATAAACCTATATCGTGGCTATCACGAAATATGAGGGACTACATTCCCACAACACCCATGCCCAAAACTACTATTTGTGAATCACACAAATATCTGTTTTGATTCGGGGATTGAACCCGCGGTCCCACGTTTCGGGGCCGACTACTCGTTCACTACGCCACGGAACTTCAGCCGCTTAAGAGATACAATGTCTCCACCCTGGTGACTTGACATTGTTAATAATGTTATTATAGTACGAGCGATAAATATCTTACCTATTTTTCTATTTCATAATTTCAAATGTAAATATTTACTTAAGGGCCGTCCGTGAGCAAACGACCTTGACTGTCTCGCGCCATACTGAATCGTGTACTCGGCGAGTGCAGAATATGCACGGATTTAGCGAATAATTGATTTAAAAAATCAGGTTTTGGTCTTTTCGAAAATTTAAAACGGGCAAAATATTCGTTATTAAATTGCCTATCTAGTGATGTTAATCTCATTTGATAACATTCTGTACTTTAAAAGGAGACGCACGGAATCTTTGCATTTTTCCCATTTTTATGGTTCATTTATAACGACAATTTAAAAATATATATCAGCATTAACATGAATTTGAATCGAACAAAGTAAAGCTGACAGATTGTAAAAATATATTGTATATTTATTTAATCAATATTTATTTTAAATAATGACTAGATAGCCTCTAAAAACCTCGATCGCGCGGTGTTTTGCTCACGGACGGCCCTTAAGGATACTGCGACTTGCAGGTACGGTTGACTATTGTCAACCGTACGCAATTTATTTGCGCATCATATCATCTTTGTATGGTTTACAGAAGAAACATGTGGGACTTGATAGGTTAGATAGAAATACAAGTTATTTCACTTGTTAATATATGAAGTCGCATCTCTAACCGTAAATATCTAAAGTACCATATAATACTTATGAAAAGATTATAATATTAAAAAAAACAACAATTCCAAGTGTACAGTTTGGGAACAATTAATTAACAAAAAAATCTTTGTTCATCAGTGTTCTAATAGATTTGGAAGTGCTGCAAAAAATATCTATCTCTAAATGTTGAGACAATTTGTTAAACTTTAATAGTTTTGATAGTTTTATTTGTTGTTGCCACTCCCTCACAGAAAACTGACATGAAGTAACAATAGATCAGTAAGTTTCGTACAGTGATTGAGGTATCTGGAAGCCCATACGCGTCATACCCTTACCAATTCCTTATTTATCTATTACCTTAAAAGTCGGCAACGCATTTATAATTCAGATATTATGTATTCTTCATGCATGGTGGAGTTTATTTACCAGCAGATTACCTCGATTATGGGCCCTGCTGTATAAAAATACAAATGTTTTTTTTTCACAATAAACTTTTAACTAAATATGTGGTCTAAGCTAGGCTAAATTGTGCTTAACAATTAATAGAACTTTTGACATAAGTAAACATGTTTAGTGTTTATTTGGAATCATCGTGCAAGTTGGCCTATTCCTGCTAATACTATTTATGAACATAAAGGAATTTATAGGTATAGTAGGTAATTCATACGCGACATGAATGCAACTTCTCCAGGTTTTTAAACGGTTTTTTTATCGTATTTTTTATGTTACATGTGGAATAATGTAGGTGCAAAATTAAACACAACAAACTTTCCTACTGCTACAGATCTCGCAAGCGCCACCACACATGGTTCCTCCAATGAGTCTTCTATGTACGTCATTCTTACAAGAACTATCAGGACAACAAAAAATTACCGAGGAAGATGATGAACCGAAGCACGATGACAAAATGGAAGTAGATTCAAGTGACGATGAAGATGCTGAAAATGAAAAAGTTAACGGACCTTATGCACCAAAAGTGCCTGAACTGTGGACACCAAATTATGAAGAAGTCAAAGAAAAGAAACTAAACAAAATCATGAAGGAACCGTTCTTAGATTTACATTCATCTAGCACATTATTTGAATTGTAAAATATTTTTATATCAATAAATGACATTATTTTTTATTAGTATATGTTGTCAGATCGAACTTTTAGTATGGTATAATGAACAATATTGTTTATCTTAAATCCCATAATTTTATAGATCATAATCAATCGAATAATATTCAAGATTAATTGAATTTTTTACTTTTAACCATATTATAAGCTGGAAATGACAAATTTTATTATTTTTTAAAACCAACATTCATCAAGAGATTATCTCTATCGGTTCCTAGTGTTTTATGCTTCTATCGGTACCACATTGTTTAAATACTATTATCATGTATCTACACAACTGTAATAATTATTATCACAGATAGGTTGGTTACATAAAGTAGAAGTATGCACATACACCTTTACTACATTCCAAGCACTATACACTACAATGGATTTGTTAAACGAAAATGAGATTGCTTCAATAGCCAAACTATTTGGTTGTAATAAAGTTATAAATTGGCGTCTAGAAGAGATTTCGGATAAAATCATAGGATATTTGGGTGACCATCTAAAACTTATCATAGAAGTGGAATCAAAAGGAGAAACAACACAGCTTAAATGTTTCGTGAAATGTATGCCGCGCTTCGACAAATTGAAGGCGCAATATTTAAGGGACTTAAAGTTTTTCAAAAAGGAGTACGTTATGTTGAGTTCGCTCTTTAAAGAATTTGGAAATAGTGAAGGTAACAATGATGTTTTACTATTTATTGATGTTTTATGTAATTAATACGGTTCCCATTGTTAGAAAAAAAACATAATTTCGAAGTTTATGTTTACCGAGTGATAAAAAATTATATTATACATTACATACAAGTATTACAAAATAACGGGCCAATTATTTTAAGTACCTACATTCGATTAATGCAATTTGAATTATTTGCTTAGAAAATCTTCGTTTATCTTGTAAAATACGATGGTTGATAATGATTATAGAAGGAGCAGTTACAATATAAGATGATGTACATATTTTTCTCTTTCTCTCTCAAAGCCAGGCACTGCGTATTTCTACAAAATCGTGAAACTACGCTGCTTACCTAAGCGCATATTTTTTATCATATTTTTGAGAAGCTAGCACAAACAACTTACGAATAAGTATTCGAATCGGGAATGCTAATATTTGTATGAAATTTAAAAAACCTTTTATATGAATTCGGCTACCCCTTTTGTACCTAGTACCTTGTTGTATTAAACATTCTGAGTTTCATCCTAATTTGCAAGATATGATCAATAGTCCTATATGGGTTATATTACTTATTGAAAACAATGTTCTACTACGCATCTATAATGATTGTGGGTTAATTTTAGGATCACGTCAATGGAAGCCAAATTCATTATTAATAAAGGAAGAAGTATTTGTATTTGAGGACGTTGCTGAAATCGGTTATGTAATGCCACATCACCAAAGTGTTTTGTCTCTCGATGTATTAAGAGCTACTGTGGAAACATTAGCAATATTCCATGCGCAATCTATTTCATACGAAGAAAGAAAAAGCAGAGAATTAGGAAGACGGTATCGGATATGGGAAGATTACAGTGATTTTCTACAAGACCCTGAAAGCGGATTACAATGGCGGGACACAGGAAGAAATGCTGTCATAGAATTTCTCAAAGTTCATTCAAAATTTAAGGGTGAGCCAAATTTCAACCGGCATTTGGAACTGGTCATACCGATGCTGTTCGACGGTGCCATGGCTCTTATGAAACCCAGCACTGAATACAGAAATGTTGTAGTGCACCGTGATCTTTGGACTAATAATATATTCGTGAAGTGGCAAAATAACTCTTACCATGTACTATTGGTTGATTTCCAAACAGTATTATACTGCGCACCTATGCTTGACCTTTCAGCATTAATATTCTTTAACACTACCAGATCAGATAGGAAGTTATACACCAATGATATGATTCAAGTGTACTACAATGCTTTGGCTAGTGCACTTCTCCTGGACGGAGTAGACATCGCAGATATTACCGAGAAAGAGACTCTTATAAAATCATACAGGGAAAGTGTAATGTTTGGTATAACGCAAGCTGCATTAATAGTACCGATAATAGCCATGAGCAGTAAAAGAAGAGAAGAAATATATTGCAATCCCGAAACAGGCATGAAAGCGAATATAGTTTCTCGTAGTGAATACTTTTTGGAATTTGCAAGTGAGAACAATGAGTATCGCAACCGATTGATAGACTTGTTAGATGAAATTGTTGAAAAGTATATATATCCAAACGAAAGTAAGCAAAACTATAAAGAAAAGTATTAAAGGAACCTGTCATGTTTCCCTGGTTTATAGAGATACCTGTTTCTTACTAATATTTCCGGACAACATCAATTAGAACTAATAATATATGAGCGTGTATAAAATATAACTGGTCTAATTTGGAATTTCTACAAAGTATAGATCATCTGAAGATACCCTATAAATTAGAAAATATGAAACCATCTAAATATGATACGGAAACTGCATCACATCTACTACCCAATGATTTATCTACTATACTACATCTAGATCTAAGGAACATATTAAACAAAGTGTATCGCTATAACTTTATTTAATCAGTCATTTGAATTGTGATAAGTTATTCAAATAAAAGACAAGTCACATATTTACTCATCATTTTGCGGCAGCAATACGTATTTGTTTCTCAGCTTTAGAGAAGTCGATAACGTGCAGTTATCTGCAGCCTAGCCAAACACTCTTATCGCTTATTGCCACGCACATACATTATTTAGAACTAAATTCTATTATTATAGTCATTGTATTCATTGAGGTGTAACAAAATGAATAAGAATATATTAAACAATCTGCCAAGTAATAATACGTACATAACAAAAGAAGATGTCAAACAAATTTTAAACAAATACCTTAGTACCAATAGCGAAAGTATCAAATATAGTTATTCTATACAAAGGGCTAGTGACAATACGTTGGGACTTTTATCAGAATACTGGAAGCTTAAAGTTTTCGTTAACTCCGATTGTAAAGAACTTTGTTTCTTTATAAAGGCAATATCTAGATTTAACGAAGCGAAAGCTGAAATGGTAAAGGAATTCAACCTGTACAATAAAGAGTTATGCTTTTATTCTGAAATCAAAAGAAAAATACAAATCCCAGGTGAGATAATAATTTTCTTATCATAATGCACTATATTCCTTCATTGTAGGTACAATATATACTAGTACTCATTTTATAACAGAATTATCTTATATCGATAAAATTCTTGCAGATTTGAAGCCATGGTGTCCTAAATTCGTAGAAAAGCTAGATGACGCGTTAGTTTTTGAGGACATGAACGCTCTTAACTACAAACTTCGTAACAAGTTTCATAGATTCGATTTGCAACATACATTGCAAGCTCTGAATACCATGGCTCGCTTCCACGCGTCTTCTATTATCTATGAGGAGATACAAAGTAAAGAACTACAACGAAAATACAGGCTTGATGAAGATTTTGGTCAATTTATGGATAAGGCCGGCTATAAAGAATCAAGTCCTTGGTTTATACAATGTATGAACGGTGCTTTGAAAGCTGTTAAAGAATTTATTGAGATAAACGATAATGATAAAACTTTGTTAGATTCCCGCTGGAATGAAATCTGGATCTCGACGTTGGACCTGAGCTCACCTTCTCCTAAATATAGAAATGTGATATGTCATCGAGATTTGTGGAATAACAATTTACTTTTTCATTACAATAATAGAGAAGAACCAGATGACTGTGTGTTTGTCGACTTTCAAGCGATACGTTATCAACCACCCGCCGGGGATGTTATGCTTCTTCTTTGCTGTAACTTGGATCCTAAGTTTAGAGAGGAACATTTAAATGAATTCTTAAATCACTATTTCGAAGAATTACGAAGGATTTTGGAAAATAACGGAATCGATATTGAGGATATAATGACTAAGGATGGGTTTTTATCATGTGCTGAAGAGCAGAGGCAGTGGGGTCTTATAATTTGTGCTTGCCTTCTTCCCCAAATTTGGATAGACGACGAACTAATGAGGGAAATTTTCAACAATACTGAGCAATATGACGAGATACTATCAAAGAATAAAGCTGCGTTCATAATAAAAAATATGAAGGAAAATATTTTCTATCGAGAAAAAGTAATGGAAATATTTACAGAAATTGTTACAAGATATTGCTTGTAATAGAAGATAGTCATAATAACATTTATTTGTAGTGTAACATTTTATGTAAGCCATGAAAATAAAAACACATTGTATTTGGGATTATTTATTATCTTATGATCAGAATAAATTAGATATCTTGTGATAGCTAGATTAGTGAAGATTTCTATGTATTTTCGCTACTTTCGACACTTAACTAACGTAAACATGACATATACTCATTGAACTCCTGAAGGTGCAATTTCTAACGAATAATATCGACTTTATTCGTCGGTCTAAAGTAAGCCCAGCTCCAATTTGGTATGAATTTGTTATCTTCAATGCGACGGCTGCCGTACTTTTTGTACCAAGGATCCTCATCACGTTGGCTCCACATACCACAGAAGGGACGTATCAACAATATATAAATCAGTTCTACAAAGCTAAGTATGCTCGCTCCGATAAACAAGCCACCTGTGCCTCCTGTAGATACTGGAATAACAAATGCATGCTTAATAAACTAATTTTATATGTAGGTAGTATTTAGATTTATTGCGTTAACGGAATAAGCAATCCTAAACGTTATCAAAAAATCCAGCTAAAATCGTAATTTTTTTTTTTATTATTTGAAAGGTTCACAAAACTGGTTGCAGCACTAAATAAAATATTTGTAAAGCTTAAAAGTACAAACAAAGTGAACAACCTACTCGATGTGAACATAACATGCATTATTATCAAATAACAAAATCACTCTATAAAACAAATAAAGGATAGGTTTTAAAAATAAATTAATACTATTTAAAGGCATCTCTTGATCGTGGAAATGGATGCACCAAAGATGTCGACTTTGTCATCAAAGCTATTGTAAGCTGAGCACATGCGATAGACTGGTGAATGTTGGCCTTGAGTGGTACGACATAAAGGTAGTTTGAACATCCTATAACATAGTTTGAACGTATATTTGATAGGTACTTAGTGAAGCGTAGTAACTATTAGTAGTTATTCTGTGATGAAGCCTTATTGGTTTAGTGGCGGCCTACTTAGCCCGAGAAACCGTGGTCCTGGGTTCAATTCTGAAGTAAGGCAATTGAATTGAAATTTAAGACCGATATGGCGATAGTCTCATCACGTCATGAGGCGGAAATAACTTCAGTGAATCGTGAATGCACACTTGGTTGGATGGTCTAAGATCCACACTCATGCCAATGCCTCGAGTGTACAAAAGGGGTACAAGCGTAAGTGTATGTAAGTAGTTTAATGGAGTTGTTATATCATTTAATCTTACCTACTAAATCAAGTACTCCACGTACTACGTTTCTTCTGTAACGCTCACTAGGCAGCATAGCCAAATGAATCTGAACAGTCGCATAGCTGTTCGTGGTGACGTCTTTGAAATCATTCACTATAGATATCTCAGCTTCAGTACAAGAAGGAAGACAGTTACAGTAAAGACCGTCGCGTGAAGACCACGGAGCTCTTAGAACCTGCAAAGTCCACTTACTTAGGTATCTAATGGAGTAATTAAACTACGCCTATTACTGCGAGCGAAAACAGAAGTGGAACGCTGTCCACAACACCATTTCATGGCGATTCTTCAAACTTCGATACTTTGGAAACGCACTCCGCCGTAGCAGCCGTAGGTACTTAACTGCAAGTATAGGCTTAGTATATGCCAGCTCGCGTTAGAACCAACTATACCTAACCTATTTTATTACCCTAAAGTAGTAAACACATGTCTTCATTAAATTTCAAACCAAATTTTCTCCATACAATTACCTACTTCTAATTATACGTAAATAGTATACTTTTCCAAGTCGCAATAGATAACGATGTTGTGCAACACGTTTTTATTACAAATTTTATTGTTCCGAATGAACCTTGTCAGGGTCATGTCTGTGCAATCAATTATCTTATAAATAGTATAAAACAAAGCGGATAGCCCGGATCTGTCTGTCTGTCCGCTTAATCTTTATAAACTACGCGGCGGGTTTTGATATGATTTTCACTACTATTTACGCCTTTTTTTCTATAAGCTTTATGTTATGTAGATGGGAGCGGAGCAGTATGACAGATTCTTGGCGCAGTGGGGAAGTAGCCGGCTCTGAGCGAGACGCCGCGGGGTCAACTCCGCCACCGAGGTAAAAAATTTGTTTTGCGGCTGGGTGTTTGTCTCCAGTGGGGCTGATGTCAGACAGGCGGCCGGTCATAAAAACTTAAAGCCAAACCTTTATGTAGGTAACATGTGTAAAAAATCATGTTGCGCCGACCCCACTGCGAGCGGGATAAGGGCAGGTGGAAGGAACGCAGCAGAGCAACAACACGCACGTCTGTTAAACTGCGACGAATTTATATACTTACGGTTATTTATAAGTAAGTAGGTACTTACGGAAAGTATGTTGACATGATTGTTTAAACAGAGGACTCCACTAATATTACATTTCAGATGTTCTGGTACATTAGGCATAAAATAATTTGAACAATTGCAAAGACGCAATTGCGCTTCTTTCCTGCATTGTACCGTGCATGCAGTGTATGAATAATGACGATAAACATCCAAGAAGTTTTCGTCGGTGTAACGACATTTTCTTTTATCTGGTGCTATCATTCTTGCACCTGCGTCATTTTCTATATTTCTTATCGATATGTACCGTCTGTAGGATAAATTAAACCCTTAATTACATTACATTTCTTTGCCATACACGTTTTTATGGCCTACCTCCTCAAATAAGTAAGTGGATCACCTGATAGTAAGTTATCTCCACCGCCCATGAACATGCACAATACGCATTTATGGGTTTCTCTAATGATTAAAGAATAATAATTTAAGGGTGTCTCACTATGTGTAGGTACAGCGGTCGCAATCCAGTCTGGTACAAAAATGATCAGCCTCCTTAGAATTCAAAATCCAAAAACAAAATTCACATTCTAATCCCAAATGGGTAGTTCCGGGGCAGTGGAATTAATTCACCATCAGGTGACTGACTTGCTTAATTACAAGTCTCTAGTAGATTCTCTTTTACAAAAATAACACCGACTCACAAAAAATAACTAATTTTAGTCGGTACAACCAATTATAATTATGTAGAGAGAACTGAATCAAAATTCTTTAATTTTAACCTACGAATAAAAAAGGAGATTCTCTATTCAACATGTAACTATATTTTGTATTGTTATTTTTTTGACTCTGTTCATTTTTGTTGAAAAGTATTTTTTATGATTTTTAGTGAAACAATCAGCGCATAAAATAGAACAAAGTTTATGTCCCCAAGGAATATTTGTGAATCACACAAACATTTGTCCCGGTGCGGGAATCGAACCCGTGGAAACTCGCTTCACGACCAGCTTGTTCACTACGACATGGAGCCTCTCACTTAATAAAATATTTACTAACTCATGCTTACATTGAATGACGTGCATTAATGTACCGATCTCACAATAATCTATACTTAATTAAATTATTAAGTTACCTATGATATATTTCAGGACCAACTACCATTATATCCGATCCTGTTGTAGTTAATGCTGGTACATCTTCCTCATTCATAATATATACGTTACCAGTTATCTTCACTTTAAAACTGATCGCTCCCGGTCCAGTGGTTCGGTTACTTATCATTGGAAAGCGAGGCGGGTTTAGTTCTCTATAAGAAATAAGTCAGGGCATGTACCTTCACCTAGTACCATACCAAGTAGCAATTAGTATTACTTGCGGCGTCGGCGGGGGAGTTACATGACATATTAAACTTATTGAAATAATGTAAATATAACAAAAATTATGGTGATAGAAAGATAGAAGAATGCTACTGCATATTGTTCCAGTAAAGAAGATTAGAGAGGGGCAGAAATGAAAGAATTTGTGTATCTGGGTAGCATGGTAATGAGAGATATTAAAAGGAGAGTGACGGCGGGTACCAAAGTGAATGGTGCCTTGCGTGCAATAATAAACATCCAGGTGCTGTCAGAAAAGGTACGAATGGCTATTCAGAATGATGTGGTACCGATACTATTGTATGACATTGAATGTTGGGTTTGGTAGAAGAAGCATGAAAGTCGAGCAAATGCGGCGGGAATACACTCTCTACACAGCATGTATGAGATGATGTATGAAAATGAAAGAGGCGAAAGAAGTGTGACACGATCTTAACTTGTGGTAATCAACAGTCTCAGCCTACCCTCATGACATATAGGCGACACACGGTAAGTCATGGGCACTTACCTTCCTTGTATAGTGTTTATAGCATAGCAAGTTCCAACTTCGGTATCCATAGGTCTAAAATAAGCGCAACAATCAAAACTTTCGTCGTTCCATACACAATCCGTAATAGTATCTTCACAAACGCTCCGAATCTGAAAATAGAAGCGACATTAGTACTATCATTAAAGTAAGGCGCTTTAAAAATCTTCGTCTATTTCTAAAATACAAATATGAGATGATGATGTATATAAGTAGGTACCTATACTTCATTGGAGTAAGTGACGATGCGTGTATTTATTGTTTATTCATACTAAAACACAAATGAAGATTGCCAAATCGGGTGACTTTATTCATAGTACTGTATACAATTAGGATTTATTCTAAAATCAGTCGAGTATAAGTACCCACAATCTTAAACTTTTACATAAGACCGACGCGAAAACCGCACGCGGCCGCGGCACAGGCGCGTAGACTATAATATGATAGTGTGATATCACCCTTTGGGTGCGATAGCCTATAAAGGGAATTTAAAACCGTGATTAACTTACCAGATTGGCATAGTGTGTAAAATTGGATTGAATGCAGTCTGGAAGTGGATCTTCTAAACTACAAAACTCAGAAATATAATAGGTAACACCTTTGAAATATGCTAACTCTTTTAATACTTCCTCCATGTTAAAATCGTGATCTGAACCCCATAGACTGAAAATAATAAATATGTTATATATTTATACGCAAACAGCTAAAGACGTGATCTCTTTTTAGGTATTATTGTGCTGTAGATGCCCCCAAAAAAGTCACATGTTTATGTTGCAGTGGTCGGCAACGCACCTATGACTCTTTTAGTATTGTGGACGACATGGGCGGTGGAGATCACTTTCAATCAGGTGACCCACCCGCTTATTTGGCGGCCTATGCTTTAAAACACATTTTTCGATACAAAACGTTTGAACCAGACAAATTAAATCATTTTCGTGGCTTTGCGAGCTAAGATTATATTCTTGTACAGAGAAGGGTTCCTAAGTTTTATAAGGGTTCCTTCTCTGCACGGGTAAATATTCCATCAGAAAGGTTAAAATAGGTATATCGTTGTTTCCTTTTCTCCGACCGTTTAAAAGTAAACGGTCGGATTTCAACCACCTTCTAAATGGTTAGTCATTAAGTATCTCTTAAAACACACAAAAAAAATACTAATTATTATTATATTAATATTTTATAGCTGTACTCTTCGCTTTTACCTGTCTGATATCTCTTCGAGGCGTTTCGGGTTGTCATTTTCACATATAGCAATAGAAGGAAAGTGAGTATCCCAATCCTTATATGTAGTCTCTACTACGAAGGATATAGGGTTGTTTTGGAATGCGTCGTACTGAGCAGCAATCAACAGAGATGAACCATACCAAGACAATACAACAAATATCAGCCAAAATATCCTAAAATCAGAGATAGGTATTTGTTGCATTTCTATAATGAAGTGTGATTTTATAAAAACAAAAAAATCAGCTGGTAGTAATCATTTTTATGACCTCGTTATCGATACCTATTGGAAGCCCCTCCTTCCAATAGGTATGATTACTAACCAGCTGATTTTTTTGTTTTTACTTAGTTAATATTTATATAATATAACAGTCATATTGTCCTACAAATAAAATAATAAATTTTTGAGTATCATCAAATCGAAATATTCTATCCTTGCTACCTCTGTTAGCTACCACAATAGAGAATTTTCGCATAGGGAATTGTTGGGCGTCTCATCGAAACGAAGCTACTCACGGAAAATTAGCTTAATAGTAATCAAGTGGATCAGCTGGCCCAGGGAACCCGGACCATATAAGTAATTTATATCTCACCTTTCCGCCCAATGTCTATTAGAATCAGCGATAAACTTGAATCCATGAATTGACGTAGTCTGTGGCAGACTTTTGATGCCAGCCCACCATATTTCTAAGTATTTTTTAACAGGTTCTCTGGATTCCATTCGAATTTTCACCTATCAGATGTTATACAACAGCTAAATGAAGTCACAGTAAAAGTACAACGGATTTTTTGTTTTATTTTATAGCATAACATTCGTGCGTAACAATAAAATTCAATAAATAATGTACAAGAAATTACCGCAAGTAGTACAAAAAGCATTATTATAGATCACAATCACCGCGAGAACCCCACAGGTGTTCGAAACATTCAATAGTAAGTCCGTCGTATTGTTCGAATACCTAACATTTACGATTTAGATATATAGTTTGGTACTTAAAGCGGCATAATAAATAAAATATATGCCGCATGGCATTTTTCTATGAAATAATATATTACATTTTAACATTGATAAATGCATTTTAATGAAATATATTAAAGGTATCGTCCCGATGCGCTAGTGCGTGTAGTAGTTTTAACATTTTTAAATATGATTAAAGTAAAACCTTTGTTGCATTTTTAATTTTACTTTGTCTATTTCCAGCACGGCAAAGTGACTGTAGGTACTATACTTTCTTTTTTTTTTTTTATTAATGGCTTTCGCAGTATTATGCATTTAGCCAGTGTCAAGTATAATGTATTCTCAAGTATTACAAGAACGATGAAACACGGGTGCGGACGATTTCAAGGTCTTGTCGGAGTTATGGTGTTAACTCCTTTCAGTACGATTCTTAATTCACTTATTTCAATGTTTCCATATACTGTTCATCACCGTCAATGTTTATTGAACAAATCCACATCACTTTTATACAAAAAACACAACTTTAAACTAGTTTATGAAATAAATTAAAATAAGCGATGAACTGCACTGTCAGAATTCCCGCCAAAACTCGTAGGTACTATACTTGATCTTAAGCGCAGTGTTTCAGTTATATAATAATGTACTCTGTGCGCAGTGTAGTCCAAAAAAACCAGTGACAAATAAAGACTTTATCACATTCCGAAGACGGAAGAAGCTAATCGACGAACCCATGACAGGACAGGCGGATGACCGATGAGGGCACAGGGATACAAGGATGTACCCCGATACTCTCCCCAATCAACCATTAAGTCCTGTCGCAAGCTCCTAGGGAGAACTGGATATATACTGAATGATCCTGGAATCCGATCCACACAGGATGTGGCAGGTTTTAACACCATGAGTACGGTGGTCGCTATCCGGGCGGATATTAAACCTACCAACATTGAGTTATTATTAACGTAGTAGTTTAACGATATATTTACTTTTGCCTCATACTTTAAATAAGGTTTAATAATAGTATAGGTTAAGTAACATAATTTAATACGTAGTTACTAGAAAAATCTGTGATTATGACAATATGTGGATAACTGTTTTATTGAAACGGAGTAACGTGGTTGTATTTCGCTGCATTAGTTAATTCATTCCAATATAATGTTCTATATCCGTCAATTGGCTCGTAGACTCCTGGGGTTTTGCTTTCGACAGTATACACGGATATAACTTTGCCGCATCTTCGGGTGTTAATATCTCTAATCAACTTTACTGTAAAGAAGTAAACGAATTCTAAAATAGATACGAAACTTAAACCGGTGACGAACCCACATGTGGAGCCTATATTACCTGTAATAAAAAAAAAAACCTATAAATCAAGAGATAACTGACGTTAAATAGCTATTTGCTGTTACGTTTCCTACGGTGAGTTAGATATTCGGAGACCCCAATGCCCAAGCTATGCCCCATCCTTTCGTCAACCTTTTTCTTGGTAGTCGGCAACGCGTCCATGGTTCTTTGGGAATTGTGAATGTGCAGAGGTGGTGGAATACACTTATTATCAGGTGACCCGTACGCTTGTTTGCCGTCCTCAGCTATCGCACAAACAAAACACAAACAAAGATCGCACAAACATTTTGAACCCGTGGCGTCTCAGTTCACAACTACTCACTACACTACTGCGCTATGAAAGCTGTATTAAATCATATTTATTCATAACTGAAGTGGCAGTGGGCAGGCTACATAGCTCGCAGAACCGATAACCGATGGGACAGAAAGGTTCTGGAATGGAGGCCACGTACTGGCAAGCGCAGCGTTGGACGTCCACCTACAAGGTGGACAGACGACCTGATAAAGATCGCAGGAAGTTGCTGGATGCAGGCCGCTTCCAACAGGTCGGTCTGGAAATCTTTGGGGGAGGCCTATTTTCAGCAATGGAAGTCTTGTGGCTGATGATGATGATGATTCATAACTATTAAATATTATCTAAACTAACTAGTAAATACTATCTCACATTTTATTATTAACACACATTTCTAGGTTGTGTCAAAAATTACGCATTAAAAGCTCACTTATCAAATCAAACCACTTCATGATGACGTTCTGTCCATAGCAGTCAGCTACATCTCGCGCATATTTCACATGTACGATTGAAGTTCCGGTGAAATTCACGCCTTGTCTGAAACAAAACATAATACAACTTGTTCTTGTTCGAAACAAATGCTTTCATTTGAAGCACAATGTTTGTTCCATGTTTCCTTTCAATGTCAGCCTTTTGTTTTCAGTATCCTATTGTAAAAATCTTTTATCAAACATGTCGCTTGCTACGAAGAACAGGGTTGTAACTCAAAAATTATAAGTTTTTATTTGATAATAAATCCAGTTTTATTTTAGTATTTAAAATCCCTATCCTCACACACGAAAAGTAAGTTTATTGTACATCATAGAAATATTTAAAGTAACCAACCTTCTTTGTTGATTTCGTAAGTCAGTATAGGTATTCTTCTATTTTAATTATTAAGATTTTGTTATATCTTTCAGCATTTATTACAAAATAATATATAGATAAATTAAGCGCTAGGTATAACAAATTATAACTTTCATATTTGGCAATAGTCAGAGACGTAAATTTATTCAAAAAGGGCTGTGAATTTAATTTCCATACTTTTTGTTGTTTTAAGTCAATATGTTTGTTCCTTTAGGACTTTAGGCCAACTTGCACGACGATCCTAAATTGGGTTTATCCATTAAACATATTATTTACTTTTGTATCTTCACGCGATTGGACGTTTTTTAAACACGTTTAGTGGTTAAAAACGATTTAGAATGTTTATGCAAGTCGGCCATAGGTTTTTTTTTTGTAAAAAGGTATTATTATTTACCCTCCTGTACAACCCATTTCTTTCGATAATTAAAATCTTAAGTAAGCTAACATAATAACAAGGAATAAGATTTTAAATAAATATTGGTATGTTTTTTAAATATTTATTGTGTTTTAAATAATTAGTTGGTTAACAACTAATTCTACTAATTCGTGAGGATGATCAAATAAAATTTAAATTACTCTCCTCGAGTTTTGTTCATCTAGGCAACCGGTGCGTTAAGATGTATAAACATTTCAAGATCTAAGATAAATCACAGAATACTTAATACTATAAGCAGTGAAAATATTAAGGTAGTTGTTTTACATACTCTAGTATAAGTAAGTTTACGAATTGTTTAATACCATGACAACCTCCATGGTGTACGGGTATAAACACCTCGGTGTTCGTTTCCCGAACAACGATGATAAACAAACTATCCTGGTGACGTCAAAATTAAGTACCACCCTTTTTATATTAGCTAAATATTTGATAAATTTTACAATTAAATAGATTTTCTACCATGGCTACAAACAAGAAGGCAGGATTAATGACGGCTGACTTCGAAGTTTTTGGAAAAGTTCAAGGAGTTTACTTCAGAAAACACACGCAAAGGAAGGCTACTGAACTAGGACTCAAAGGATGGGTGATGAACACTGCTCAAGGTACAGTCGTAGGACAACTGCAGGGTCAGCAAGAGGCTATGGAATACATGAAAGACTGGCTCCAAAATGTTGGCAGCCCCAAGTCAAAGATTGAAAAGACTTTCTTTAGAAACGAAGCGTCTATCAATAATACCGCCTTTAGAAACTTTGATATACGTTGGTAAAGTATTCTAATTTCTTTGAATTGTTACTAAAATTGCCTGTAATTATGTAAAAAATAAAAAAATATTCTTACAACCAATCCTCCCTGTCGTGGTCGAAAACCATATTGAGATCTTCTGGATAGATCATAACATTGGTGAAGTCATAACTGTAGGTTGTTTTGGAACAAGTCGGGCTGCACATGGGACAGGAAATACCGCCACCTACCATATCGAGCTCAAGCTCTAGTGGCACTTGCTCCACATTAGGGCGAATATTAATTGATTGTACTGTAACAAATTATACGGAATTAGTTTCTTATTCAAAGACGTCTATATGTGTAAGTGCTTAAACCACCTTCTGCAGTAAATTATAATCTTTTTTTTGTTAATATAACTATTCTAAAAGGAGTAATCATTTTATTTGCTTCATGAAACGATCAGTTTCGGCAACAAAATGCAATAAAACCGCAAGTGACTGGCTGTTTATCTTTTTTTATCCCAGCACGGCAAAATTAATTATCTGTTGAATTAATGACCATACTATGAAGGTGATAATAATATATTCAATACATAAGTATTACTTGCCTTGTATGTACAAAACTTTTGAATGAAACTGCGCACATAATAGCACACAAGCTAAAATAAACAATGGCGATGTTTGTGTGATCCACAAATATTTGTTTTGGGTCAGGGTGTTTTTTCTCTCCCCAGTGGAGTTGACTTCAGACAGGCAGCAGATCTTAATAACTACAAGCCAAATGTTTAAGAAGAAGAAGAAAAAAGTACTAAACTATAGTTCAGTGGTTTGTAACCAGTCCCAGGCGCATGCACCTCTGACTTTTCTAAGTTACGTGGGTATTCACTGTTAATTATCGCTTATCGCTATAATGGTGAAGAATAAATCGTTAGGAAACCTGCGTACCTGAAAATTCTCCATAAGAATTGCAAAGGTAGGAGTCTGCCAACCCGCATTACGCTAGCGTGGTAGACTAAGGCCTAATCCTTCTCAATCATAGAGAAAACCCGTGCACAGCAGTGTGATAGTAGACAGGGTTGATATTATATATTATTATTACACATCTCATATTTTGCTAATTCTACTATTCTGAGATTATTTGAAACGGGAATTTCGTGACATTGGCTAAAGAAAGTGTGTAACCCTACATAATTATTTCGAACTTATATTGGACTTGTGACGAAACAACAATTTTGCATAATATCCTCATTTAACATTTCACAGTAGCTTGGTGACTAGCGAGTAACAACCCACACATGCGTGTAGTGTTTTAATGTGACAAAATCAGTGGCCCGAGAAGTCGCTATTAAAACTGTGTCAACTTTGTTATTGTTGAACGAATCAATTTATTGTGATGTTTTTGTATTACTAATATTATAAATGTGAAAGTTTTGATGTTTGTAAGTCTATAGCTCCTTAATGGCTGAACGGTTTTGAATGAAATTTGCCACACAGGTAGTCAATGTCCTTCATTAGAACATAGGTTACTTTTTATCCCGCAAAAGGCCGCTCATGTGGGCGGAGCCGGGGGGCATAAGCTATTTTTAACACGCTTTTCTATATAGTAGAGGCCGCATGACCATTTCAATATAAGTAAACATTTTATCTGCCTAATCACCATCGCCAAGATAATAGTAATATTACGATTTGGGCCTTGATATAGACAGAAACACGCCAATCTTTAAACTTTAATAACATTTTGGGGGATCGCGAGTCTTTCGTAGTTCCTGATATCTACGATACAGGTTAACTTAGTGTTAGGGCTCAGGAGTACGTAATTAATATATTTAATTTTTGAGTAGTTATAGAACAAACCTTACTGCGGGGTTTATCAATTTCTATTAGCAGTACGAGCGGTTATTTTGATCAAACGCTGCTTAATCCCCTACTGTATTTTATTTATTTATTTGCAATTCATATACAAAATGTATATAGGCGGACTTAATGTCAGATGCATTCTCTCCCAGTCAACCTTAGGATTGTGCAGAGATAGACAAGGTAGGTGCATCAAGTAAAACAAGAAATATTACAAAATTATGAGATACAATTATCATAACATACAATCAATAAGTGGAATATTTAAACATATAGATAAATATATATACATAATATATACGTATACATTAATAGATGTGCACAATATATACATATACATACTTGCAAATATATAATATTACAACGAATCAATGTAGTAACTCTTCATTCATCAGCATCTGACGTATCCTCGTTTTGAAGGCATACCGAGTGGTGCACGATCTGATTTCAAGGGGGAGTGAATTCCAGAGAAGTATAGATTGAATAGCAAAAGAAGAATGAGTGAAGTTAGACCTATGAGGGGGGCACAAAAGAAGAAGATTGTTAGAGGAGCGAAGGTTCCTATCGTGGCTATCACAAAGATATTGGAAATTTGAAGATAAGTACGTAGGAGGGGTAGGGGAGGTAAGTAAAGAGAATAAAGTGGTAAGTGCTCGCAAAGAACGGCGCTTACGTATGGGAAGCCATTTTAATTTGTACACGATAGGAGGAAATGTGATCATACTTACGAAGATTATACACGACTATATATTACGACTATGTATTACTACTCCCCTACTACCTAAAATAACTGTATATGTATGCGCATCTGATCACTTTATTAAGTTTCTTTTAGGTTTTTATTTGTTTATCCCATCTGTGAACACTTATAAATACCAGCTAAGTAGGTACATAATTTGTAAGAACTGTTTTAACTTAGCTCTTAGTTTCCGTCTAACATTAAAATAGAAAATAAGTAGGAAAACCACAGTCCATATATTTAGCCCATTCTTCTCTGATAAGTGCTTACCTAATTGTTTCGGTCGAGTAGTAATTTGAATTACCTTTATAAATTCTTAGACAAGGCACGTCACGCATATCGCATGTTCTTGTATTAACCATTTTCGGCATATTAAACGGTGTGCAGTTACACTTGTTGAATAAAAACGACATTCTACACTTCAGAGCGCAATCACTATACGTGTAAAAAGGCAAATATGTTGACTCATCGTAGAACCGACACTTTCGGAGTTTTATAGGAACGTGTTGGATATCTCGAGACGCTTCCGTAAAACTTGCTGTAACCAATACTGTCATCTGAAAATTGTGAAAACAAGAGAATTAATTCGCTCAGGTGTGTCAATATCCCAATTCTCAGTGTACTGGAAAGCCATCAATTTCACTTCATTAACCAGACTTGCACAGCTCGATGTACTCCGTCCTCGGTATAAATACCAAAAAGTAGAGACGAACCTTTTGTACTTTTAGTTGAATTTAATACTTATAATTTGATTAGTAGGTACATACTTCTCAGACACGTCAATTAAGATTTCTGTACCCAGTAACTGAGCATATTTAGTTTTCTTTTTGTGGCTATACACGATTTAAGAACGTTGTGCATGTCGGCCTAAATGTCACTCTTCCAAAACCAGAAGACATACCCATTGTTTAAACAATGTGGATAACAGCTTCCCCCTTACCAACTGTACTATGAACTCTACAATTATTTTAGTTAGAATCAAATGTTCGATATTATAATACACGCAAAAAGAAATTAATTCTCACCTGTACGCTTGGATGTATAACTTGCATTGCATAACTTCCACTAGGAGCATCGGGAAAATCATACGCGTCAGAGAATGTTAACTAAAATATAATATACATACAACATGAAGTTGAGATAAGAAAAATGTGGCCTAACAAACAACCCAGTGGTCAATTGATAGAGAGAAGCAGGCTGCATCCATTCGAATTAGGATTGTATGGGACCATTTGTTAGGGAGTAGTTGAGAAATGGGCCTATACTCGATCATAGCTATAATAACGGGTGCTGGTAATGGCGAAATTTTCTTAGTGTATAAAGTATATTTAATATTATGAACATACCTGTGCGCCTTGTGATGGCATGTTATAATAGAAATCATCACTTTCATTCAATCTAAGCAAAACTTTGAGTCCTTGATCGAAGTCAAATCTTGACATGTTACCGTAATTATACATATCAATGTTGCGAGTCCGACTGTCCTTGCTGCAAAATACATAGAACAATTATTACGTGAATAATGTTATAATAAAAAACTAATATGAATTTAACTTTACTCGAGAAATATACTGTCGTGAACACGAAGATAGTTGAACGTGCAACAATAGCCATTCATTGTGAGACGAAAGTCAAAAAGTTGGATACAGTTTTTTGGCTCGGTGTTCCAAACGCATCTAATTAGAAGATCTTCGCAACGAGGTGTTAACTGAAATAGAAATATATTTTTTGATCCCGTAATTATTTCTCAGCCCCTTTATTGTTTGCGGCCAAATAGAACGCTTCCCGAAGAGAGCTAAGTACCTATATCAAGTACCCATATTAAAACCTGTCATAATGACCCACACTCCTTGTGTGGATCGCGTTACAGAATCAGCCATTGTATATCCGGTTCTCCCGAGGGGCTCGCGACAGGACTTAATGGTTGGTTGGGGCGAGTATAGCGGTACATTCTTGTACCTACATCGGTCATCTGCATGTTCTGTCACAGGCTCCTCGATTTGCTTCCTGTCTCTTTAGAGTGTGAATGCATGATTCTGGTGATCAACTCATTGTTTGAGGTGGGTTTCTTGGACTGCACTGCGCTTGCCAACAGGTGTAGTTCAATCACTGTGCCGTGCTGGGTTAAAAAAACAAACTATTCAGTATTTCATCTGGTATCCTAATTTTTGGGCAAATAATGTGAAGATAAAAGATTCAAGTGCTTCTGAAATAGCATGAAGTACATAAACTTATAATATTCGACAAATTATAATTTCTTTACAAAATACATACACTTTGCATTAAGGCTTGGACATCATATTGGCCTAAAATATCATGAAGCTTCATATGTGATACAGCATTGCTATTTATTGATTGATAATCATACAATTGGCCGAGACCAAAAAGAAGAGACAACATTTCGTCTTCGCTATATTTTTTATTCCGCTCTGATTTCAACCTGAATATCAATAATAATAAGTTCAAAAAGGGCAAAGCCAATAACCCCCTTTCGTAATAAAACAATGGCTTGTTACGGAGATGATTTTATTGCAAATAAATGAAATTAAGCACATATTAAGTACGTATACAATCTAACCATAATCCTTAAACGACAATGTTTTTGAACTCCGATAAAAAATAATTCGAGAATTATCTTAAAAATGGCTCATTACAATATGTTATCGACATCTATTTATACCTACATAAATGATTCCCTTAAATCATTTCCAAACTACAATGGCAAGTAGAGCTTTTTAATAGATTTTGTGGGTTTCAAATATGTAGTTATTTATTAAATAAATATTGAACTAGTGTTACTATTTCTACCTTATTGAATGTTATATTTTAATAATGTATACTCATTATACTTGTAAGTAAATAAGCAAGTATATACAAGGAGTAACCACAAATCTTGTAGCATTAGACCAATTTGTCATTGTCACATAATCCGGCTTAGATTACTGTTAAGCATCTTGGACATCCAACCTTAAAATGTAAAATAGTGAAAGATACTTCGACATTAGAACGTATGTCGCATTACAGTAGTAAATATATTAATAACCTAGCCGTCAAAAGACTTCAACATTAATTAGAAACATATTATGTAATTTTTAAATGGCTGAATAAATTTGCTTCAAACGTTGGTAAGAACCATCTCTACTTGAATAGTTTTCTAATAAACAAATTCAAATCTATTCACTCGTTTAACATATAACCTCACTTTATTATCAGGGGTTAAAAATATGATAAAAATATACATTACAATTCTTTTGCAAGCTCCGTAACAGCTCCTCTACTTATTCTGTTATTAGAACAGATGCCGACAGCTGGAAAGATGATCTTGCTCACGGATACACCTTCTGGCATTTGGGTCATTACCAATGGAGCTCTATAGAAATTGATGAATGTAGCCCAAACCAAGGATACTGAATAAATCAGACCAACAACCAGAAAAATTATCCAGACAATTCTGTGGACAGGAATACATGATACAGAAATTCTACTACCTTAAGATATTTTATTAGGAATATGTGTGATTGGATTTTAGTTTGTCACTTGAAAACAGGGTCAATTTGTTGGAGAAAAGGATGGAGATCGAGCTCAAAATAGATAGAACTGGTTATAATCTACCTACATTATTTCGACCTTTAACATATCACATAACAATTTTACCTAAGGTGCTGAATGATGCAACGTTAAATTGCGATAATCTTAAGTCACCGGCGAACTAAACAAGTTCAAGACTAGTTTATCTGCAATATTGTGCAAAGAGTAAAACACATTACGCATATAACTAGACAACTAATAGCTCACTTACTTTTCAATCAAAGACGTATTATCGTCAACAAGCTGTTTTAGGCCACATATAGACGACTCCGAGCAATATTCTTTACTCACGGCCTTAAAACTTTCTTTTAAGGGATCAAAATCGGTATCCTCTAATTGCTTTTCTCGTTTTACAAAGGAGTAAATATCGTTAATAGGTTTCTTATTATAATAAACCATATTACTGTTCACCTTTTTATGGTATGTATATCTATTAGTTTGAGAAGACTCCATATTTACTAATTGCTAAATGTGACTGCAATTGCTTCTCACAGGTTTATATGTAAATAGAAGTTGTTAAATATTCTATTATTTTGTGATAACAATCAAAGTTTGATGTGATTGTAATTACTGTGATTTATAGATTGCTACCACGTCGTTAAGGCTATCGATTTTGAGTAGATGTTTAGATATTAATAAAATACATGAATTTTAAATACGTACACCGTAGAAGGTGCTATGGTTTCAATAATAATTAAATCACTAATGCAAAAACTTTACATAACTTAAGACGACTGTGCTAACGACCAGTCATTTGACGTAACATCCAACTAGACTGGGAAATCAGAGAAACCCAGCCACATGATCACAAAAACTAGATTTACTAATTTTATTTATATCGATGGGTACTTATATTGATTCACGTTTAGAGCCCCCGGACGGCGCGGCGCGACGCGGCAGCAAACATTGCAACACTCATTGCTACATTATCTGATCTTCAGACAAGACGCACCTTCACCTGTCTAAATTCCTGTGAACAGATTAAATATTATATTGCAGACTAGCAGTAATGTTCAATATAAAAATTATCACTTCTATTATAGTTTGAGCGGAATGCTGTCTAATGCCTTTCACACATTTTTTTTCTACAAATGAATGGATCTCAAGTATCGAGCTAACAGACGGTTTAAAGCACTTATTGGAACACAAAAATTAAGAAGATAGACGGTGAGTCATTCGGTTGTAGAACAAAAATTGTGAATGGCGTAATGGATCGTTCTCCAAAATAACACATTTGAGCATCCATCGTGTACACTTCTATTTGTTGATGATTTTAAGAAATAAATGATGTAGTGTACAATTTAGGTGTATGAAAAATTAGTTGAAATACAAGTCGATTAATCAATTTGTACCATAAATTAGGTGGAAACTTTTCACGCTAAACGTTTACTTTGTACAAGAAAGCGTATAGGAAGGTGCACATTGACACTAAGCCGGGATAACGTTAAGCAGAGAGAAAAGTGGCAGAGCCACGCTGAGTGGTAGAGCTACACTCTAGAGACTTACATCCGACGTAAAGTAGCGGCGTGCTGCTGCGTTTCGTACAGTGAGTGTGGTATCCGGAGGTCTATCTTAATTATCCCTTAGCTTTAAGGTCCGCAACGCGCCTATGATACTTCTGGTATTGTGGGCGGTGGAGATCACTTACCATCGGGTGGCCACTCGCTCGTTTGCCGGTTTATGTTATAAAAAAAGGCGTAGACGACAAAACAAACCTACCTGAATACACAATAAATAATATTAGATACCTATAAAATATGGCGATACACAGGACCAATATACATATACAAATCGTTTTCGTGGGCATTTGTAACCTTTATGGATAAATTCACGAAAATGGGGCCCTAGGTTACAAAAATTAACATAAATCACTTTAATTATCGCATCATTTTTCCAGTAAACCCCAATTGAATAGCCTGGAATCAATCGTGTAAAGCCTAACGTTATGGGGTGTAAGGGCATGTCTCATTCTAATTGGTCATAAAATAAATATACGCCATTATATACTATCGTAAATAAAGACCAAGTTATGTGCCTTGTGTTTTGTCATGGAGCAACGCATTTCCCTTGACTGCTGATTCAGATTGCTACAGGGCCAATGTTGAACGAAGAGATATCATATCCGTAACCACCACAGAATGTCATGAAGTTAATCAATTGTTAACAGGTGAAGTCCGTAACACGCACTTACGTGTGAGCAACAAATCTGTTTGTAATAGCTAATGCTTCATCATCATCATCATCAGCCACAAGACGTCCACTGCTGAACATAGGCCTCCCCCAAAGATTTCCAGATCGACCTGTTGGAAGCGGCCTGCATCCAGCGACTTCCTGCGATCTTTATCAGGTCGTCTGTCCACCTTGTAGGTGGACGTCCAACGCAGCGCTTGCCAGTACGTGTAATAATTACTGTGTGTGTGTGTGCTTACCACATGTAATTTATTATTTCAGTTTTTAATAAGTGAGTGAAAAGAGTGTTACTTTGCAAACAAGTTGATGTATGTTAAAATGCAATATCATGCTTTAATAAAAAGCTATACGTGATTGTTTTAAGTGAGTAGACCGTTTGACAGCCGGAAAATGCAAAAAATTACCCCGATGTAGCTAATCACATATTTTTTAGCCTATAATTTAACGTTGAAGTTGAAAATGATCCTTAAACTATACAGGGAAAATCGTAAGGGAACCTGCATACCTGAGAAATTTTCCATAAGAATTTCAAAGGCCAACCCGCACTAGGCCAACGTGGTGGGCTAAGATCTAACCCGTCTCGTTCGTAGAGGGGGCCCTTGCCCACCAGTGGGAATTCTATTGTATAAAATAATACAGGGCTGGTATAAGGTAATGTGTTTTGGACATAACATAAAATTAAAGATGTTTAAATAAAGAGATATAAACGAAGTAAGATAAAAATAATTTTGAGTTATCATTTCTTATACCGCGTGACCGGAAATTTTCTGCTCTCGAAGAAATCTCTCTACTCTAATCATTCAAAAGTACAATAAATATCTAAAAATAATTTCATACACATTTCTAAGTACTTAATCGAGTCTTAGAAGCTGTGTTCGCGGATTATGGGTTTTTATTGGCGCTGGATATCACTTACCATCAAGAAACCCGCTTGCTTGTTTGCCGGCGTAATATGCCATATATCCATATTAAAGTATGGATTTAATTGGAATGCAAACAAACACATAAATCGACCGCAACCTTGGTCTATCTAATTAATACAGTGATAAATTACCCAGTCTTATGCAAATGAGACCATCACGCCAACTGTGTTCCGTATCATCTACGCGTGGTTCTGAGAATGTGGTTATGCGGTCAGCGAGGTTATCGCGACTCGTCCTTTCGCCATCACTTCTAGTAACGGTCGGCGGCTCTCACAAGAGTTTACGCAACAATAAAAAAAACAACAATAACAAATTCATAAAGGTTCTAATCTGTTTGTTTTTTTTTTAGTTCGATATCAAACCAATGGATTTTTATAGACATTTGATCGTATCTAAGAGTTTGTGGCATTAACAACATTAACAAAATAATTATTTGAAAATATAAGCCACGGTAGAACGAAATTATTCGAAATATATTGTCTAATCGCTATACCTGACCCTGACATGTAAATAAATATTTACCCAATATTCAGTTAAATTAATGTTACTTTTTTTATATGACAAAATAATTATTTGATGAATGAGTAGATATTTGTTTACATTTCTGGAACGGGTATTGGCGATTAGACCCTACGAAAATTCGCTAGCTGCATTAACTCTAGTCCACATAGGAGTAAGAAGAAGAAAGAAAGATAAGACGTTTATTATTGGAACAATACTGGGCACAGCTTTGCTGGCGCGTTTTACACATTCAGTTCGTTTGCCGCACATTAATGTTTGCCCTCTCCCTTCATGGATCGTCATCAACATACTCACAACTCCTGTGGCATTGTATATGTTCGATTCCTTATTAAATTATTAATTATAAAAACTAAATGTTTTCACATTTTTTGGCTTAAATATAATAAATTACAGCATTTGATTTATTAAATTTCATTGAAGAAAGCATTAAACACCGAGTACATTTGCTGAATTAAAAAACTAACGGATTGTTACCCGTTCTTTTAATAAACAGATTGTTAGTTTCATATATCGCTATTATATCGATATCAGAAAGTATACTCCATCTCCGATGTATTCAAAGAAAACAGTCACCACTACGTAAGCTGCGTTATATGAAATCTGTGATCTTATGACTACGGTTACTGAGACGAATAATCATATCATTTAATACTTCCTTGGTTAGGGCAACTTTCTCCGCAATAGTAGAGTGCAATCATTTTATTTTCTATCAAAAACAAATTCATTTGTCCTATGACATAAGGGGTGGGCCACGAAAAAGTTGCATTTTAAAATTGCTATAAAAAAAAGACGGGTGGATATTTTTCATTTTTTTTTATTTTATTAAATAGCCCCAACATTGCGGTTTAATAGTGGAAGACCACTTCATTCATATGGCTGCCTCGGCTGGCTCTGCAGTAACCCATTCTGTTGATCCAATTTTTCATGAGAATTTCGATGGTGTGGCCCTCAATGGCTGCAATGGCGACTTCAATCTCGTGCTTTAAGTCGTCAATCGTCTCTGGATGGTTGGCGTAACACTCATCCTTGACGGCTCCCTACAAAAATATTCCAATGGGATCAAATCGCAGTTGCGAAGCGGCCAGTTGATATCGCTGTTTCGGCTAATTATGCGATTTCCGAGGGTAGCGTGCAAAAGTTCAGCTGTAATGTTGGCTGTGTGGCACGTGGCGCCGTCCTGCTGGAACCAAATTTCTTCCTTTTCCATTCGGGGAAAGTAAAAATCTTCCAACATGCCGCGATAGCGCTCACCATTGACGGTTACAGCGGCTCCTGCTTCGTTTCCCAATTTTCTTCGAGCGTAAACTTAACGATTTCGTAAACCGCAAACCTTCTACTAAAAATTTGACATATTGGCAAAGTCATTCGAGCTGTCAAAGCCGAAATAATCGATAGTTGAAAAAGCAACCGATAGATGGCCCACCCTATATGTGCGACATTAAATTATCAAAAATAATGTACTACAATATACTCGTACATCATAATTTATACGTGTGAATGTAAAGACATCTAATAGCATGTAAAAGGGCGTTTATTTCTAAAATTACTGAAGAACGAACGAACGAAATCAAATCTTTATTGTGGCGACACCGAATCAATGAATTTCAAATCTGAAGATAACCTTAATAAAAAGAACCACGGGTTGCACTCCGGGAGTGCAGACAGAAGTGAAAACTTACCACACAAAATGCGATCCCGACGGCGAAACGCCAAACTAAACGTCTATACTCGATATATTTTGCTGTAATAGCGTAACATTAGATTTATTAAAAAAAAAATATTAATCGGGAGTTAACAATTGTTGTATTATCGGTTGTTTAAACACTAGGCAAAACAGTTGTTATAAATTTTATAGCAATAAATGTTGTTTTTTATTTATCTAGACGCGTTCGCGGTCTGCTATATTTACATGCATATATGCACACACTATAGCTGCGTCTCGTAACGGTGTCGCGAGTCCAGCGATTTTATCTCATTTAAAAATATGCGTACCGCGCTAAAAGAAGTTTTCATTCCAAAAATTATAATTCAAACACGATTACATGACTCACAAAAAACTTTTGAGACTATTGTACTAATCATAAAACTTAAATATATTTTATTTAGAACTAGATCGCAGTCATGCTACTAGCCAGCTTCGATCGGTGATATATTTATAAAACCTCCAAATATCCAGTTTGATTTTATATTTGCACTATGCAAACAACAACTAAATCCGTTTGCATAGTTACGTAAAAATATGCGGACAAATAGACAGACATACACAGACAGAGACTTTGTTTTATACTATGTATTGATTATGAACATACAGGACATATTATGTAAAAATACCAATAAAATACTTAGACACTATCTTACTGGTCCTATTTATATGCAAAAGACCTAACGAACAAGCGTAAAGTCGTGCTACGTGTAATATGAGCAAAAACCTCATCGCAGTCTTATGATATGTTTAGATGACAGCTTCCGTGGACAAGTGGGCGAGTAGCCGGCTGCAAAGCGAGAGGCCATGGGTTCGATTTCCACACAGATGTTTGTGTGATCCACAAATATTTGATTCGGGTGTTGTGAGACCGCAAGTCCCTCGTAGATCCCGATACCTACATTAAAGGTTAACCTTGCGTGAGGTCTGGGCTATGTGCGTGACTGATGAGTTTATTTTAAAAAATACTGAGTTTACATTATAATTCGAGGCTTCAAATTGTATTAATTGAAATTCACAATGATGGTTCTCCCCAGGGGGCTTGCACCCTAATCCTAACCCTATTCCCATCCCTTTTTCCTTCCCCTCCCCCTTGGCCCTTTGGCAGGCCGGCATGATCTTGCCGACCTACGATGGACACATTGTTTATCATTGGTCGACACTATTCTTGGATTGCGCTACATTTACCATCAGGTGTAGCGTAGTCACTTTACCGAGCCAGGATAAAAAAAAATATTGTTGAATCTTTTCCGCATGGCGTACATACCTACCATTACTGTTATGATTAATGTTCTTGTAATCTCTGCGTCAAATCGTTTTCGTACCTTAACATCTACGGCGACTACTAACTACAATGTAACTTACTCGCAGGTAAGTTACATCTAACGCGGCGTCCTTAATACAAGTACGCGATGCTACAGCGATTAATTCTGTTTGTTTTTATTGTAAATGTGACATAATGAATTAGTTGAGGGAACGCTTGTTACAAATAGTCACGGTTACGGCAATACGTATCGTGGAGGTGGTTTGCCGGCCGGCCACTCTCTTGCCGCTGTAGTGCTTTACAAACGAAGATCAAACACCCGCGAACCTACTAGCTTACCAGTGTCCTTACGATAAAAATATCCTTACCGGGAGAATTCTCAAAACTGTGACTCACACACGCGTAATAGAACTTGTGTGTGCATAAGTAAACCTTGTAGTGATTTTTAAATCAAGGTATGTACTTAGTGTTAATTAATTACAGAATAATTTTCAAAAACAAAAACATTTTCTGTTTTAATACGTGATTATAATGATATATTTTATTCTGATTAGTATTAGGGCCTATTTCGCAATATTTTCTTCCTGTATAATACATATCTGAGTGGCGTTTGTACTTGAACGTGTCATGTTCTATTAGTACACATTTACTCAGAGGTAGTGAACCAGGTGTCGAATATAATTAGGAAAATACACAAAAGCTATCAGTATTAAATATGTAAATAAA
This sequence comes from Amorpha juglandis, assembly GCA_949126905.1. NCBI lineage: Eukaryota > Metazoa > Arthropoda > Insecta > Lepidoptera > Sphingidae > Amorpha > Amorpha juglandis. The sequence continues at coordinate 7,718,836 of OX421379.1, read as the reverse complement.
TGCTTCAAACTGTTGACCTATAACAAGTTACTGACTCAACTAACCAGTTTATAAAAATATTGTGTTATCAAAATATTTCGCAAATCGTACGTTCTATCCTAGTTACATATTCATCAAATAACTTTGACGAAATTTTATTATAGGACTAGTCCAATCCATGATACGCAATCACGCATGTAATCCCCGAAGAGGTAGGTAGAGGTGTAACCAGTACACCCACATTTCGCCGAGCATATTTCCGTCCCATGACGTGATAGGGGTGAGCCTATCGCCATACCGGGACAAATTCCAGACTCCGCGCTAATACTGAGCATTTCGTGATAGAAAAATCCAATAGCGCTTTACCCGACCCGGGGGTCGAACCCGAGGCCTCAACACAGTAGTAGTACTGCGTACACAATACAAGAGCGCCACCAAGGCAGCCTAACCCATATTTTTAATTTTGCTCAATGGTAAAATGTTTAGCAATTTTTTCAAAATGTAAGTTGCTTCACAAAGACATAGGTAGACCATGACCTGGATTAGGATAGAAGCTAATTTTAAACCCGAAAAATAGATTTACGCGGACGGAGCCGCGAGCAAAATCTAGTTTGAATTAATCGCACTTCACGAAATACATTCTCGAATATTGATCAACATTTTGTACGATCATACCGTAAGTGAATGTCAAAAGTGAATTTCGTCTGTGCATTATGTGTAACCTTGCAAGTCATCGTCTAAAACATGTGCTTCCCACCATTAAATCATATCTCCGTGACGGTATTGTGAACGGTAAAATGGTGCTATATCACATGATATATGACACACACAGATATTATGTTTTGTTTTTCGTCTGGATCTCATAGTGTACATACCTAATGTGGCATACTATACAGCAATCCCAGGATCCACAACACACATTTAGAATTTGGGCCTGTTGAAAGATAGGCTCTCTACTGTCACTTCATAGAACGGAAATAAGCTCAGCGAAACGTGGATGCCCAGTTTGCATCTTTGCCAACCCTGACGGGGATAAAGGCGTGAGCATAATCACGTATGTATGACTGTAATAATTTAAATAATTGGCTGTTTTTTTTAATGTAGCTGGATCAGGTCTACATTACACATTTAAACAAAATAACCATAGCACATTAACAACATGTCGGTAATCTAATTAGTAATTTGATTATTTTTTTCTAAGTCGGTGTCTGATTCCATAAAATGCGATAATACTAATGCAGCTGAGACTTTGGATGATGCTAAAATAACGTGTTCAAACCGTTTTAAAAACCGCTTTATATAAGTTATACAATCTTATTCATTTTATTGACCCATATTTGAGTAATTAAACCAAAAACATGGCGGATGATTCTGTTACCTCTATAATATTAATAAATATAGCTTGAAGGCTTTGTAGATAACAGTGATATTTTATCGAAAATGTATCATGCAGGAACCATAACAAAAAATTGTTATTGAATTCTTTCGAAGTAGATTGGATTAATTTATACTTATATTAAAACTAAGTCATAATCTATTATTAAATGGTAAAACATTATGTATGCGTACACATGTACGTTAAATGATATGACACAAAACTAAAATGTAAGTATGTGACATAGTAACATTATAAAAATTTATTAAATACACGCAAAATTAAACACAGTGTTTCGTTACATACAAATGTCGTCATGAACGATGAATGGAATATTTCCACTTATCTTAGTAAATACGAGAGAAGGGCATTACAACGTACAATTTCTTGTGAGTTCAATGACATTACTCGATGTTAAATATTGTCTGTGACTTCTTTTTGTAATATTATTTAATTCCTTATTATACAAAAGTATTCCTTCGTAGGTAATAAGTACATGCAGCGTCATATTCTTATAGCCACAGAACATCTGTATTTTGAATGTTGACTTATGAAACTATTATGCCTCCACCTCACTGCCGCTATTTTATCGACCGTAATTTTATATAAAGTAAAATAATATATTTTGTTTTAGTACATTTTGTATGGGAATCGTACACACTGATGCGATTTTAACGACAATAATAATTACAGTAAGACGCCATGTACATACGTTACTCGATTTTAATCTTATTTGGGTACATTTGTTATGTGGACACGGGCGATCAGGTGGATTTGTTTTCAGTAGTATGCTCTTCCTACTGTTAAATTACATGCCGTGCACATACCCTAAGCAAAAGCAAAATTAATAACAAAAATTACCTTTGCCTTTTCCAATTTCCATAAAACACTAATAACACTACTTTTAAGTGTTCTGTAGAACATACGCACTCACGCCTATAATCCCCGAAGGGGTAGGCAGATGTAGCAGAGCATATTTCCGTCCCATGATGTGATAGGGGGCGAGCCTATCGCCATACCCGGCACAATTCAAGACTCCGGACTGATACTGAGCATTTCGTGATCGAAAAACCCAATATCACTTTCCCGACCCAGGGATCGAATGCGAGACCTCAGCTCAACATTCGTACTGTGTACACAATACAACTGCGCCACCGAGGCAGTTATATATTTTAATAAATAATTGTGAAAAATAATGTAAACAGCCGAAAAAATAGTAGCAGCCTTTCCGAAACTGATGGCCCTTATTGGTGGAAAAATATTCCACGATCAAAACCCGACTGTTTTTAACGTGTAGAGGACGCAGGACGCAATACCGTACAAACACGGGTGATAAAACGCTCGAATAAATCGCGGCAGTGTGGTTTAGATCTCACAAAATCCATAAACAACAAAGTAGTAAGTAATATAAGTACATATTTCAAAAGTCATATAACTGTTATATCCAGTTTATCTAGAACATTTAAGAAATATCCAGGTTTTCCTTGTATTTACGCAAACATATTGAAATAAATATTCTTGGGATTCGCCCGCCGTCCTTGTAAAAGCTTGTTTTTGACAGCTATAGTTAAAAAGTAAATGAAATCCCTCATAAACTTGTGTTAAACTTTAGGTAATTTTTGTCTAGCTCTTTTTCGTCAGATATAACGAATTACAGGTTTTGATAGTATATTTTATTTAAATATTCCTATATCAGACATCAACAGTACACGTTAGATTTAGGTACTAAAATATATATAATATATTTGCCTACTTGTGATCACATGATACCGATGAATTTGAGTATTGATTTAGTGTTTATAAATTATAATATATCCAGTTCCATGTAACTACCCAGTTTTGTAGAGATTTACATATGAACATTATTATTATGTTAATAAGTATATATAATAAGTAGTGTTCCGTATATATTTATATATATATTTATTATATATATATATATATATATATATATATATATATATATATATATACATATATTTCCATGGTTATAGTAATTAAGTCGAATTAAAAACACAAAATTCATTACCACTTCGTCTTGTTTGTCTAGCGGACTCAGAGCATACGAACAATGAAGAAGATCGTTTTGTTGCTAGCAACATTAACATACTTCGCAAACTGCCTCCCACCCCCACACCCTGACGTGGAAGCAGTTCGTCGTGAAGAAGAGCTTCTCCCACCTAACTTACGAAGTCCGGCCCTTCATAATCCACACTTACAAGAAATTCTGCCACTATCAAGTCTTCTACACAAAGGAGAAAATTTGGTGCGTAATTAAATTAGATTATAATCCAACGTTCATTAATGACGTCAATTACAAAAACTAATATTTGTCCAACATCTATGATTTATTGTATCTACGTATGTTTTCTGTTAAATTCTGCTGATTCATGTTTTTTTTTTGTACTTTATAAGGACTGTAGCTATTTCTTGGCGTGCTTGCTTGAAAGATTCTAATTATGTGCTATTTACAACAACACTTTGTATCTATTATAATACTCTTTGGCTATGACTTTGGTACTACTAGTCTGCCTCATACTTTGGATTTTATGTGCGCAACGATTTTTTATCACGACGAGAAATCGTGTAAGGCCCATCCTAAATACATAACGCAGATGATGAGGAATAAATAAATAATAAAAACATGTTCCTCTTTTAATTTATCACGTATAATTTTTTAACTAAAAGTTTCGCTATTAATTTGGCTTAATAATCTTTGAAATGTAGGAAAAAACCCCCTGAGCAATTTCACGAAGTCGATGTTTTCAATACGAGCGCCCAGTACGAACTATTATTTTCTTCTTAACTTCGTCATCATGTCGCAAACTTTTAGCACTAATATAATATTTATGTTTACGAAGTCCGCAGTAAATTTTTTAATTTTGTTTTAAAAATGCACTTAATATATTTTAATCAAATTAATATCAATTGTATTTATTGCGGTACAATGCTGGATCGACACACGTGTCCTGATCGCTTGCACATGCGTTGAAAGTATGTGCGATAGTTAATACGTGTTTACCAGAAGTCAAAGGGAATATAACTACAAATTTCTTTTGACTTGTAATATAAAGTCGTCACTCGATCGAATTTCGAATCAGCGGCATGCTTGTAAGTTGCAATCCTACAGTAGCTAAGGCAAAGATGCAATCCACCATAACAAATACAGCCTACTGCAATATCTTTAATCCCAAACTTCATCTAATAAAAATCCGTAAGAGAAAATTGGTCAGGGATTCGATTCAGAATATTTATATTTCATGTAGGTATATCAACAACAATTGTATGGGACTACGCCATGTTCGTTGGATAAATAACATATAATGCTATTGGTTAGAGTTGTGATAGAATTGTTTAAATCTGCTGTTCAGTAAAGGGCTGTGGTCATTATTAAGTATTATTTGCTCTTTGCCGGGCTTCTGATATTTATAAATAACTAACAAACCTAATGGTGTGAAAGTTTTTGAGAATTTTTGGCATTCAATAAGAGTTTTTCCTACTAAGTAATGGATCTGATATATTCACCGTCTTATAAATTATCATCCCTAAGTGTTTATATAAAAATGGACTGCGTAGTACATACAATTTTATTAGTAAATTCAACGATAATTCTATCTAGATCCGTCAATTCAGTCAAAGGTCAAAATAAAACTGATTACAAATTGTCGCTACAAAATTAGTCCAGTTGCGTGACAGAAGGACAAAAACATAAACCGATGAAATCATAAAACGACAATTTTAATTTTCATATCTCCTCGTAACGGCTACCTGCTAGATGATTGATAAAATCTGTAACACTTTATGTGACCTCCGAACTAAAATAAGTACTACAAAACATACTATGTAATGAGTGCACCTAGTCGCTAGGATGAAATGATAGTGGAATATTTATTGGACATTGACTTGTCGCGATCGGCCGAAATTTTCCCACTGATGGTTGCATGTCCTTGATAGCCGTATCAAAAACGCATAATTTTGTGCAATTTTTTAACTTGTGTTAAGAAAATACAAAGTTAAACTGCAGATGGGAGGATACCTGATATTTATAGGTTTTCCCAACTGGATTACGGCCACCGTATACATATTAGAAACCTGCCATAGTAGCTCGTTCATGTGATCGCGTTCCGGGATCAGCCAGTGTCAGGTCAATGTGGTGAGCGTTAATTAGATGATTAGTGTTTATTAATTCATATGATCCAATTAAAATAAAATAATAAAGAAGAAATATAGCGCGATTTTCTGCAGAGTCGACGTCGCATGTGTATAACGGCAGTATACGAGTAATCTAACGTTTTATTATTATTAATCAGCAATAAGTCTGCCAACATGTATACAGTGTATGTCTGAAATCGCTCAACTATTACTATTAATTGCCATAACTTATGTCCTAGAGTACTTACTGCTTGCGCCTAATACTGTTCATTATATAATTAAGCTGCCCTCCAGTCCAAATCAACAATTACTGGCAATTACCTACGTCACCTCACCGTCACAGGGCTGCGATGTTTCAACATGCTACGGTAGGCTAAGTTTATTTCTTTCCTAGGGTGTGATAGGGGTATGAAATGTATATTTTACTTTCAGGTATTTGAACGAGAGACCAACGATGTGTCGCGTGCGGAGATATACAACATACTAACACACGCTGGACTCATTCCTAGAAAGAAAATACCCGCAAATAAGCAGCACCCGCCACTACTGGTATCGGCACATAAATTCGATGAACCGAACCTATTTGACGTACCATTCTTCCCATCGCAAGATTATTTACAGTATTTATAATACAAAGCAGTGGAAGTAATTTGCAAAAGCGCCTTAAATACAGGGCGACTACATATTTGTGGTAGGCAGCGGCTTGGCTGTACCCCTGGCATTGCCGATGTCCATGAGCGGCGGTGACCGCTTACCATCAGGCGGGCCGCTTGCTCGTCTGCCTATCGTGGCAATAAAAAAAAAAATTCTTCCATTAGAAGTTAATTTGTTTAAAACTTTGTAAATATGTTCTTAGGAATATACATTACTTGTAATTGTACATAATTAGAAAATAAGTTAAAATTGTTACTGTTTGAAAATGATTGTAAATCTCTGAATGTATGAATGTAAAGCGAGAGAGGGGTTTGTTAGTCAAACTCTTTGAATGGTGCTGGTATGTCTTATGTTAAATACTTTTTCAATTTAACTTTTCCGCTTAATATTGAAAATAAGAATATGAGAAAGATAATGTAAATTCTGAGGCGAATTCCATATCTGTTATATGACATGGCTACAATTCGTGACCTATTGTACCAAATAAACAACCCGTTATAAACCCAATGTTGTTTCACTAAATGATATTCGAAGCCTTGAACGCTAGGCATTTGCAACATAATCACGTTATTTCATCACGCTATTATCATTGTCGTATTAATTATTCAAAGTATTTGTTACCTAGTAAATCAAATTGCACTCGGCAGTTACCTTCGTTTTGTTAAAATACCATATTATAATTGTCCATGCCAATGCATTAGATCCCTCTAATGCATGCATATGAAGCGCACTAGTCCACGTACCGATTATGGGGTGCCTTCAATAAGTAAACATGTCTGAAACAACTTGCAAAGCCTTAATAAAAGACTATTGCGCAAATTGTACTTTTGCTGGGGTACATTTTATTGCAGACGAAACCAAACACTGGACGGAGAGGTAAGCTTTATTTAGTTTCATCTTTAAGGGCGTCCTTTATCATTCTTTTAAATTAAAAACAACCCTCGCACACTATAAAAATGTGTTATTATTTGAAATGTCAAAGAATTCTTCATAACACTTATTTACTAGTATTTAACCATATCTTACTTTATATATGTATTGAGATAATATTATTATGAGTTCAAAGTTTACAAATGGTAGCGATTAAGATTGAAAAATAACAGGTCAGCTTATCAATCACTTCATGGGTTAATCAAATAATTACCCAATAACTATTTCACAATAAATTGCGTTTAACGTTGATTTTAATTAACTTTATCGTAAACTTTAAATGTGAAGTTGTTGTTCATATGTCTTATGTTTTTAACGTAGTCTGCAACTTGTATTGGAGAACACGATAACTGCATTGGCCACGTTAATTATTTCTTTAAACCATACCATAAGTACCTATATAGCATATTTAAGTGGTAGAGACATGCTATAAACAATTTTGAGCTGGGTCCACCGGATTGTTACCAGTAGTAGTTTGCAGCGTTTGAGCGTTTATGGGCGGTGAGAATCACTTACCAGGTGACCCACTTACTCGTTTGCCAGCCTATGCTATAAAAAAGCAATAACAGTCAGAACAAATTTCCATTATGCATTTGTTTCGTCATTAATTTATTTAACCAGTATTCAAATATGGCAAGGTCGTTAATTGCGTCACACATCGCGTGTATCCAATATATAATTCTATGTAATAGATTGCTATGGATTGCTCTTGTGATTCTCTCGTGGTACGGGTCTGCCTTGCTGATCATCGCTGCGTGGGAGGCTTTCGTCCAAAGTCCTATCAGTTTTGGTGTCGAAACCACTTACATAGATTGGGACACGAAGCTTCCCACTGTGGCCATTTGCGAGACTGCTAACGATGCTAAAATATTCAATGTTTCTGATACGTAAGTAAATAACATCGTAAATACATGATGACGAAAACTTATTGACGTTGATTTAGCAAGTAAGGGTTATAATTAATACGAGCCTTTAACTCGCGGGAGAAGAACAATATGGAACCGAATGTTATTTGAATTCGAATGATAAATACTCTTGCAAAAGAACATACTTAACACTAGTTTTTCTCGCGTCTGTATCCGTAGATATCTTTCCCGTCACATTTTCGGGATAAAAAGTATCCTTAAATTATATTTTGAAAGTTTCGAAATTATATATTATACTATAGTCCATACTTCGACTTAAGTCGTTTTATACGGATATGACTTCCCTTAGTATGAACTAACAACACGGTGACTCGATCGCCCCGTGATCGCGTAAGTTCGACTCGAGTCTCGAATTAAAATGTTAAGTGTTGTTTGTTCCTAACATTTAATAGATTTATGCTCGCTTTTAAAAAATACCTTGATAAAATAACGTTTTGAAACGAAATGAAATTTTTACGATGACTTTAGAAAATTTATTTTGGTGAGTTCATACCGAAGATTACTAAGCAAAGTCACTTTGTTGATGACTTAAGTCGGGTCTATATATCTCACCCTAAGTGTATATACGAGTAACATTATAATCATTATATTTCAAATTTGTTACTGATTTTTTACAGAATCTGGCCACTAGACCATCTTTTAGATTTAGAAGATGCTCTAAGAGACATTGCTTACTTCCGAGGTGTCAGTTACAGTCTTGTTGAGGTGTGCCATCAGACGAAGGAGCCTGATCATTTGTGCCCTATGTCGAACTACTCATATTATGCAAAGCTAATCCGAAGCGATTGTCCTAAAATTATAAAAAAATGTTCTTATAACGATAATGAATTTGAGTGTTGTAAATATTTTCAAAGAATTGACACAGATATGGGACCCTGTCATATAATAAACTCTATACAAACTAAGTAAGTAGATTCTGACGGTTTTCAGATAATTGTCACATCATAAGTAATAACAATGTTCGGTTTTTGCGAATTACTAAGAATATGCAATGTACGCCCGGTCCTCAGATTTCGGGCAGTCACTCAAGTTAATGTTATGAAAAATATAAAATAAAAAACTAATTAACAAAAAAAATATAATGTTTGAATAAGCTTGAGTGGTAGAGCCACGCTATAGTCAGTTTTGTCGACAGCATTTTGAACAGGCCGAATTAACCTAGTCATTACCACTGTATGCGGAGGCCAAAATCTCCCTCCCCTTCCCAAATCCCTTACGCACCCATGATTATTTTGGTATTGTTGACATACATGGACGGTTGAGATCACTTACCATCAGGTGACTCACTTGCTAGCCTATGTAAGACAACAACCCTTTATGGTTTGAATAAATGCTTATTTTAGAGACCCTATACACTATCCCATGGTAAGCAACAACAAACAAAAACGAGGAATTCTCCAATTCGATGTATTGCTAACGTCTATGGTAAGAATTATCTATTCAAGTATTGATTAATTATAAGGAATTTAAACCAAAACTATTTCAATTCGTTTACCAACTGTTCAGATGTACACACTAAGTGAAGATGAAGTGCCGAGCATAACTACTCTACAATCATCAATATTAAAAATCCAACTTGGAAATTATTACCGGTAAGTGACCAAAAGAAGGCTCAAAAGGTAACGTACATTCAAGCTACAAATCGCTCTCCTCATGTGTGGTTTGTTTATAATCTCCTTAAATGTCCGTTACGTATAAGACAAACACACTTTTCTTTGCCACTTCTGAATCCTATAATAAAACTTTAACCTTTCAGCCGTAGTCTAGCAGTGAGGAACATAGAAAACGATCCGCTTATTGTGGAAACAACCGTCGCACAACGCGCCTGTCGATTCAATTACGAGAATGAGGGCGGACTCTACCCGCACTATTCTTATAGCGCTTGCACGGTTCTATGCAGGAAACGTGGACAGATGGACGTTTGTAAATGTAACGACCATTTTATGCTGGGCACTAGTATGTTTGTTTCTTATTATATTGTCTACAGAAAACTTAACAAAGAAAGAGTAACGTGTGAATAAACAAATCGCTCAATAAGACGTGCATATTTCATGCCATCAGTGTTTTGTAACTCAAGCCTAATGGAGAATTATTTGAACTACTCCTTTGAAGTAATGTCAAAAATTACAATACGCGCAAAATAACTTGGCCGTCCTGAATCTAAATCACGGGTTTCGTGACGGTGCGGGCGGCGCGGCTATAGCCATTGTTTTCCGAAACTAAAAGGAACCAGAGCCGTAAAGGGTGAATGAAATGACCAACTTGAGCCTGGCCAAGTCATTTTGCGCGTATAGTACCGCGTAAGTATTCTGATATTTATTTAAAATAATTTATTTATTTAAAATGCAATCAGTTCCAAGAAAATATACAAAAACATGTCCCTCGATATGAAGAGTCCGGAATCTGTTGTTACCGAGACCAATTCTGTAGTTACAATTTAATTGCTCCGCCGTCGCCGCCGTTCTACAAATAACGTCGTAAGTTCATTTTAAGTTTATCAGAACAATTGTTTGGATGAGGTTTCTTCTGCCAGAGACATCATGTTTTATTTATTTGCGAGGTTTAAGGACTAATCTACGAAAATATTTAATATTTTAGATTATTCTGAACAGTGCAATATATCAGGCATAGCGTGTCTGCATGCACATGCTAGTCAGTTGACGACATTGAAGCCACATTGGGCCACTAAGCCTGGTCTCGCGTGTGACTGTCTACCCTCTTGCGATGAGACCGAAATTACTGTTATCAAAGATGTTATCATATCGTAAGTAGACGTATATTATTTTAAAGCAGATGTTATAGATTATAAGATAATAAACAATGCCTTTAAACTTGCGAGTTGCAACTTTAGAAGATACTCCAATATTAATACGTCGTATAAGAAGAAATTGATTTGTCTAGAAACTGTAAGTAGATATCGCCGTTTTTAGGGTTCCTTACCAAAAGGGTGCCACTGGAACCCTTTTAGTAAGTCGACAGCGCGCCGCGCCGTAAATATATCAGCGCTATCATATGCAACTCTAATAGGAATCCGGTTAAATTATTGTGGTTAATATCTAAACAAATAATAAAATTCAGAAATAAACATTTATGTCGGGTGGTACAGAGCCATCGATGCTCGAATCAACTCACACTCGACTTTTAGTCTTACTGTACACAAAACTTATTGGTGCGAGATTCATTATCATCAGCTACAGGGCGTCCACTGCTGAACATAGGCCAAAGATTTCCAGACCGACCTGTTGGAAGCGGCCTGCATCCAGCGACTTTCTGCGATCTTTATCAGCTCGGCATTATCGTAGAAGAACGAAAATCACCGACATAGCCCAGCGGATTAGCAAGCTGAAGTGGCAGTGGGCAGGCCACATAGCTCGCAGAACCGATAACCGGTGCGAGATTGATGTCGCCTAAAATAATATTATTAAGTATCTTATCAACCTATTTGTTGGCTTTAGGAGCAAAAAGAAGGCAAATAAGAAAAGTGCTCATGTTGAAATGGTTCTCGCGTATTTACCGACAGAAAGATTCAAAAGGAATGTTGTGAGGAGTCGCCTTGATTTAGTAGGTATGAAGAAGTGCATACTTATTCAGATAATTTAAAAAAAGCAATCTGATTTCTAGTTCTTTTTCAGTATCTATCGGCGGTACGACTGGGCTCTTTGTAGGAGCCAGTTTACTTAGCTTTGTTGAGCTCATATTTTATTTTACGGTGCGTTTTATCAGTAACCTTTGTATGGATCAACAAAACCGAGACAATACACACAGATTACAACGAGCAGAGAGGACACCTGTTGAAGAGACTCTCCGAGACACTAAAAATAGACACGAACAAGAAAACCAAAAGGGACCCTACGCCAGTAGCGGTGTGATACCTTTAAAACTTTATCATAGTAGGCATTAAATTATTTATTCTTTCCCGAACTACACGTATATTTTAAAAGCTTTGCATATTTTACAGTTTACCATCATCATCATCAATACAATGTATAAAATATGGTCGCAATCAGCATCTGTTTATTTGTCCGCTTATTTCCCCTAAACTATGCAACAAATCCGTTGCCGATGCCGATTTCACTATCATTTAGATTAATTAATGCTCTAAATTTTAGATAATTTATTTAAGTTTTCAACTTTGTGTTTCTAATACATATTATATTATGTTTGTTTTTAATATAACTTCTAATGTAATAATGATGTAATAAAATCGTACATACACTATTTTTTCACTCCACCCAAATAGCAAACATGGATATACGTAAACCTGTGTCGTGATGAAAGTTTATTTAGTGCATTCTACTATTACTATTGTACTATTAGTATTATATTCAAGTGCACTCAAAAAATGTTTTCTTACTATAGCTAATACCGACTTTACAAGCTAAATAATTACAGTAGAAGCCCATCGTTTCCAGTACAATCTCGGAAGCAATCTCATGACGTAACACAAACGTGAATCAGTGGTTACGAAATGAATAGCAGTCACTGGTCACACGAGCTTGTTGCTCGATTCTTGGTACATTCTGGAAATGACCCACTTTTAGTAGTTACAGGAAAAGAGTAGTTAGCTCATGTAAGGGACTGGAATCTCGAGAACTTATTCGTAAATTAACTAGATTACTTCTTCTATTTAAAGAACAAAACTGATAAATGGACACGAAATAATGAATGTACACATCAATTTAGAGATTGATTTATTTTTCATTCATAAAATTACACAATAAATAATTGCTCTAACAATAGGTAAGTAATTTAGTAAGTACTAGAGTTGTCACTAATTCTTCTTATTTTATAGATATAACACATTTTTTGTTTAAAGTTGTATAATATAAAATTAGCAGTCGAAATAGTTTCATCTCTACCAACACAAAAGAAAGATGTCTACGTAATTGGGTAGCAGTGGCTACTTCAAACATTAATAAAATTAAAGTAAATACCTACTAGCTTTATAATAGTCCATGTACTTTAATAATAACTATTGGATTAATATTTGGTATGATAAATTTAGGTGAGTAATTACAACATAACAGTTTCATATATTATACGTTCTATGACATAAATATTTACTCTCTACCTACATGATTTTTTTTCTACGGAAGTATACTTAATAATAAAAATCAAGACCAATATGTACATTTTATATAAGTATTAATTACAATATGCCTTTAATGCTAAGTAAGAAGCGATGCGCGGCAGAGTGACCTAGCCCACAGATATGTAGGTGAATAAATTAAAACTAATATTTTATTAATAGCATAGTAAATGAATTGAAACTTATTTCATAATGAGTATTATTCTGTTCGGACAATATTCTTCACGAGAAAGATCACATTTGAAAAATATTGTCAAATTTCACAACTCCACCTCACTTTTACATGATTATGGTATAGACCACTGTTTCGCTTAGAGTCAAAATTAGGTACAACTAACACAATAAAGTACATACTGGAATCCATTTGCAAAATGCCAAGTCAAGCTTTCACATGCCCTTAATCAATTAGACTTATGAAGGAATGTTAATATTTCCAACGGTTTCCTGATTGATATCAAGTCCTTCTCATCAGCAACCATCGATTGCAGTGTCCATGTAGCTGGAACCTACGGTACCGCATGCAATGCCACTGAGGAATTTGTTGCATGCGACGTAAGGCCTCCATCTGAAACAATGAAATAGTGTTTCGATTAAATCTTCTTCTGCCTGCCCATATACTCGCAATGGGGAGTAACATGCTTTCAACAAATTATACAGGAAGATTTAACTTTTGGTTTTTACGACCGGCTGCCTGCCTGACCGCAGCCGCCTGCCTGACTGACCCTCTGGGGGAAAAGACACCCAGACCCGAAACAAATACTTCTAGATCTTACAAATATTTGTCTCGGTGCGGGAATCGAACCCGCGGCCTCTATGTTTGATTATGATTTCAGAGTTTCTATTAAATGAAATAACTAAAATATATTATTACTTATGTGAACGAGGAAGCATGAAAACAACAAGTAAAGATTTAATTGCTTTGTCATCTTCAGTCGCGACATTAATTAAACAACATAATTTTTAATTGGAACAATCAAATGTTTGCAAAGGTCATTATAAATATGTTTTATTTATATAGTAAATTTCGTAAGTAATTATCGTATTACACTATCGATTAATTATTATTTTCATTATTTTTTAGTGGAAATGCTCAAAATAAACATTAGCTACTCACATAATCTATGTTTCCCCCACGAAATGGGAAAGCATCACATGAAATCAGAGAACACAAAATGATCCCGAAAAGTAAGCACACGTATTTTAGCTGCATTTTCATTAAAAATCCAAACACTGATAGATTTATGTATGGCAAAGCTTCACAGTGACGTTGAGTTGCCCCGATGCGTTTGTGAATTATGTCTGGATAGAACACCTTCTCGCGCGCCGTTTATAAAGGAATTGACGCCTACACACTTTCTTCCCGCGTCCAGACACGCGAATCACTGAAATACATGCGAGCGTACCGTGATATAGTACATCTTATATGTAGTCCTTTTCATACACTCTTTTCTTTTAATTCTAATAGTAACTTATATTTCATGTAAAGAATGTACATAACCATGGCAACCAATACCATGACAGGAATGAATCAATACGAATTGCAAATGGTTTTAAGGCTGATGCCAAACTATATATCTAAATGAAAAATGACATGCAGTTCGTTAGTATGCACGGCATCACTTGAAAACAGCTGGCCCTACTTGTTTTTTTATTGTTCGTTATAATCCAAATTACTTTATTATGGAACAAAAATTAGGAAAGTTGCCCTGATTTTTTTTAAATTCGTGATAAACTGAAAGTGCTTTTCTATGGGATTTTTTAAGAAACTAACTCATGATTCAAACGATGGGCATGCGTAAATCTTCTTTTACTTTTGTTCGTTATAGTTCTGGAAAAGGTTACAGGTAAAATAAATTCGGGACAATCACAATTCAATGGAAAATAAACAACGGAATCAATTTTTCGTTACAATGTAACCAATTTTTATTACATTAAATATCTGTTTTGTCGAGATGTTGCATTGGTTCATAACTGTAGCGAGTGTACGGGAACCGCTTCCGAAAACAAAAACGCGCGGTAGTTCTGATGATTACAAACCCAATACCAACAATAAAACCGCGATAAAGTCTACATATTTGTATAGACTAATAAATACAATGACGCTTTATTCAAATAATATTAAAATCGTATTTTTCTTAATAACGCAATGTAAAACTATATCAAAAATTAAGTGACTCTCAAAATTAACTGTGTGATGAGGCGCGCGCCGCGTTACTACCTACTGTGTATTGGCGCACGGGTCATTTGTATTAGTACACTTTAAATAGCGGACTTACGATTCCAAAATGGCAAGTAAATAGAAAGAAATAGCATTTTTCGTTAATACATATTATGGTAGTACTTTATTAAACTAACACCCAGTATGACATCATGCTAAAACCCACGCAACCGGAGCAGTAGCATGCAAGCAGGTGAAACCGCGAGCGACAGCTAGGTAGTATCTTATAAAAGTTACCACTTAATCCTAGCATTTGATTACTATGGGGCTAGAATAGTAATTGAAATAAAGCGAAAATAAAATGCTTTAAAACCAACCATTGTCTATCACGGTGTAGAGACCATAAAGCATGGTTGGAAAAATTTGAATAACAAAAAAGCAATAAAAATATGTCACCTATTTATATGAACCAAACGAATATCTAAAAATATTAAACATGAGGTTTTGACGTTTAAAGCCATTCATGATGTAGACAAAACTGCCTATAACGTGGCTCTACCGCACTAATTGAAAGGTCTTGAAATATATCTTAACAGATATAACTATTTTACTTGTAAAACATCTATAACTTTTAAATGATTTTTCATCAAATATAGCAAAGCATCATCTGGATTAAACCAGCTTTCAAACAAAAAGACCGTATTCCAATCGGTGTATTCGTCCAGGCTCACATAGAAAAAGAGGCAAATTTATAACAACCCTTTTTATTGTTGGGGTTAGAAACGCTTTTGAATCAGTCCATACTGTTAAACACTTTCAGTTTCAATTCTTTTAAAAATATAGTAAACAAGTTCGTTATGTAAATACAAACATTGCAACCTTTCAGAAATCTATTCTACCAGCTCTGTATGCCCTGTACATGGGCCTGGTAGAATAGAGTTATATCTCACTGCTGGGCACGAGCCTCCTCTATAAATGAGAGAGCTTAAGCCTTAGTCAAAACAACATACGTAAAATATAAAATTCTAAAGATGATTAATAATAAATATTTTTAAAAGCTGAGCGACGAAGAATAGTTTATTAACAGTTCTGGTATAGAAAATTTCAATTTAAAAGTAACATATTAATTTTGATATGAAAATACTGTATGAAGATAATTGGGACATTAGTTTTTCATTCAAAGAGGGTCTTACATCTGCGTTACCCGTGACATTACTGCTATGTATTAACTAAAAGACTAGATATAAAATTATTTGTTCGCTTATAATACAATTTTATTTGCTGGTACGGTTTTAGAGGGGTCATGTGAGGTTAATGCAGTACTGCAAGAGCACCAGTGGAGTCGTCGATAGTTGGTAGCAATCAGCATAATTAATTATTAACATAGTTAAGCTTAGGTAGCTTGGAAGAGATAATATTACATTGTTCAGTTTATTAGAAATACATTTTCAGCACGATATCATAATAATTAAATAAAAACAAAAAAATACACCAAAAACTTTGTGTTTTTTATATTGCAGTAAACAAGCAAGTAGGTCACCTAATGGTAAGTGATCTCCACCGACTATGAACAATGAAACACATTTTCAATTCATTTCAAAACTTTCCACCGTCAACTTATAATTGCAATACATCCATAATTCTGCCGCAAATTAAGTTGAACGTTGAGTCAGAATAGTTTTTTTTATATCAGAGGCCTGCAATTGGATCACCTGATGGTAAGTGATCTCTACTGTCCATGAAGACCCACAGTACTAGAAGAATTGTGGGTGCGTTACCGGCCTTAAAGAAAAAATAATGGTGATTAGGTAGGGGATGGAAAATTTCTTCCTCCAGAAATCTGCCATTTCGCATCGATTTACTGCGAGACAGTGGTACTACCCCGGTCGAGCCGGACCATTCATGTTGTAGACAAAATTTCCTACAGTATGCCTCTACCACACAAGGAATCTAACTGATTCGATATTTTGATACGTAAATTATGCATCTTCAAAGATGATGATGGTCCTTCAGGGTTTCTAGAAAATTCTTGAAATTACGAGTCTTACACTAATGCAACAGATTCCGCGATAAGGAAATTCATATTTCCTACAATTACTAAGAACCGTGCTAGTCATCGGATTAGATCACTTCAGTTATTTGAGTGACTAGTTCGAACCTTGAAGGGTGTGGGTATATATATATATCAAGGGCAGTTTTTAAAGCTGTACATTTATTAAGTAAAGGTAAACTTTCAGTAGGTGCAACTGCGATTAAACATACATGCTTCGGTAATCTTAATTTATTTACGAATTCATACGAATATGCAATTAGTAAAAATACAATGCAATTGGATTTCTGTTAAAAATATAAACTTCGGGATAAATACATGCAAGGCTTTTTAAACGATACCAAAAATAGACAGTTTAAGCGTTTAATTAGGGTAAAGAAAACCTACAGTATAATAAAGCTTATACGAAGATAGGCTAGTTGATACCAAAGTGTTACCTTTTACGAAACAAACCATTTAGTGAGAAGCCATAGAATAGTTTACAGAACGTAGGTATCAATTACAGTAACCAAGCTAAAGGCAAAAATTTGGGAAGCTACGTATTTTAATATCGAAGAGTATTTAGAATCACGCCTATGATTCAACCAAGTTCAAAAAATTAGAGAACGATGTACTTTGTTTAATATAAAATTGAATGAACCATTTCGAGCTACTTTTGTATAGAAAGTCTTAATATATAATATTATCTACTAGCTAACATTGCGCTACCACAGAACACCTAATAGTGCCTACTACCACAGTATTAGTGCTACTACGGTGATGTGATTACCAACAGCCGATTTTGTTTGACTACGTTTAATCGGAAGCCCGACCATTTCAAGCTACTTTTGTATAGAAAGTCTAAGTATATATTATCTACTAGCTAACACTGCGCTGCCACAGAACAGCTAATAATATTACGGTGATGGGATTACCAACACCCGATTTTGTTTGACTACGTTTAATCGGGAGCTCGACTCCGTGACTCAGAGAGCAAATTGAGTCATCAGTTCTGTTGTGGCTAAAATGACAACAGTTATTACGCCTAGTCATATTAACACACTGAATGGATTAACAGTAGTAGCAGTTGTGACTTTTAGTTTGACAAATTAATTTTTATGAGTTCCACCACAAATTTGACTTAGATAGTAGGATTCCGAGACATTCTCGAAAGAAACGATGAATTTCAGGTAATTTAGACATGATACCACAAAACAATTCTCCCATAATACTTTTACTTGCAATTACTAATAAGTGCTTAAATATCATTTCTAAAAATACACCAAATACGAAGAGAGAAGAATTTACAACAACGACGTTAAATAGAAAAATCACATATTAATTTTACAATAATCATGTCATAGTAATAACGAATTAATCTTCAATTAGATCGATTAAATTGGAAACAACTGAGAAATTAAAGAAAAGAGCTAAACATGAAAGCTTGTTCGATTACGAGTACATAATATTAAATTATGGCGCTTCTGCAAAATGGTCACCCCAATGTTTGATATCGATCGCGAACACAGACGAGGCTATAGTTCGCTATTGCTCTGCAGCTGTCGCATAAAAATGAAAACTTCGCTTTGTTTACTTATTATACTCTCAAAAAATTACACATCTTAAGTTAGCTTTTAAGTTCAGAAATTATAATTCGACATTAGTGCAGTAATTAATTCGTGTTTGGTGCATTAAAATGTAGCAAAGTCGTGGGAAATCATAGAGCCAGTGACTAACTTGCATTATTTGGCAAAATACTTCGAATGCGAAAATGGTAAGTGGTACTATTTAGAAGAATAAGTGTTTTTAAAGAATGGTCCTGATTAAACAACATATCTATCATTAAAATTGTAGATTTTAGAGTTGTTACATAAGCAATACGTATTATAGATATCCTATAATAAAATAAAAGCTTAGCGCATTTTGGAACTTGTACTTATTACATGTCTAATTTATTACACCAATTATCAAATTAATCAAAATATTAATATAGTGAAAAATAACTGCATAATGAGTGAGACGTAGATAATTATGAAGCCGACTATCATCAAAAACGACGTTGCAAAACCAGTAATCTCACGACATTCATGTTGCAAATTACAGTAATTTCCATAGCTTATTATTATTCTCTTTTATATCATAATGGCCGTTTTCTTACAGAACTAAGATGTCGAATGAGCAATGTGAGCGTAGCAAGATGAGAAGCACGCTAAGCGCGCTGGGTGGTAGAGAAGCATGCGGGGCAAGGTGGACCCTCGGAGCGCTGTTGCTAGCGCCCCTGGCCGCTGCCAATTCCAGTTACTGCGCCGTGCCTGCTGTTTTAATGCTTGCGTTATTTGTTTTTATTGCTAGTAAGTTATATTACGATATGAAACGTTTTCCTCTGCCCCTATGACATAGGGGTAGAGAAAAAAGCGGCGACTCTATGTAGCAAAGAGCACCACGAATCATCTTTTTCCATTATCTCCCCACACCAGTATGATAGGCTAGTTGGAATGGGATCATAGGTTTGATTCGAATGTGTCATGTAAATTCTACTTTATATTTGCACTGCACTGTACTTAATACAGGACCCTGTGTAGACAATTCGCCGTCCCAAGACAAAAAACCACCCACATTCTCGTTCGCGTATAATATGATATGATATAAAAGGCGTCATGCCTATATATGATGTAATAATAGCCATTATTAATAAAATAATAACACTGTTGTGTTTCAGCATTCACCTGCAAAGATCTTAAAAAGCTTGCCGAAATACTGCCCCCGGCAAAAACATCGCGGGGCAGACGTGAGAGAAATTTGCGTTCTTTCGCGGATTTTATGGCAATGTGGATGACATTCCTATCGCATCTAGTAGCTGTGGCCATTTGTGCTAGGATCCTTAGCGCGACAGCTGACCACGTGACTGGTGGGCGTACTAGAAGATGGCTGTTCGGTTACGAGACCAGAGCCTTAGGAGAACCATGGCCTGATGTTCTTGGAGTCACTGTTGTGATGGTAGTTTGCGCAATGTTCATGTGTGGATTGGAAGTAAGTAAAGTTTCAGTTATTTAAGTGAGTTTTTGCTGGGTTGTAATTAAAGTTTTGACAATAGAAGAATCTGATAATACATAAGATTTCAACGTTTTTACAGGAAAGCATGATGTTCACATTTATGCTTCTAATCTTATTGTACATATTCAGCCAATTCTTCGCAATATTCGGCCTTATTAACTTGGACATCGCCAATATAAATATGCCTATTCCGGTTACAATTTACGAGGTAAAGTACAATTTATATTGTTAATTATTTATAAATTTTAATTTAGTGAGTTGTTTCTTGAGGAAAATAATGTGAATTTAATATTTTCAGCTATTTGCTGCAGGCGCCCCTATATCATATGCATTCAGTGTCACATTGCCGCCCAAGGAATGCGGGACATTGAAAAAGAAATTGTTCCTAATGATTGGACTACCAACTGTTGTTCTAACGGGCTTGTGTTTCCTGTATACGAATATGCTAAAAGGGTACAAATTTATATATAAATCTCATTGTTACTCTATCCTATTGGTAATATTTTTCCTACATTTAATAAACTCGTCCTCCATATAAAATAATTGGAATTACAAAAACGAAATCAATAATGATGAATATTCTTATAACCCACCTTAATTTTTGTTTCAGGAACAGCATCGATGCTGCACTGCCTGTCACAACTCTGCTAGAAGCAAGGGCTACCGGTTGGGTTTGTCCACTACTAGCCGCTGTTACTGTAGCGGGGGTTTGTCTTGCATTAACTGAGCTTTGTCCTGTACTTTTTACGGTATTGGTGGCTCTAGCTTCACCCGAATGGAAGGTACTCACCAGGTCTATGACGTATGAGAGCACTGCAACTGGAAGTCCGGTTTTAGCTGTGTTTACTGCTGGTTAGTAAAACTTTTTTTTTAAATGGTAGAACCAACCCTTTAGATATTTTATCTACAGCATAAATAGCGCTGGCTTGTCCAGGGTGGTACCACTGTCTTACAGATGAGTACTATAAGTGAAATTTCCAAAGGCCCAAATCCGCCTGCCTTTCCCAATCCCCACTCCTTTCCTTTAAGTTCGTCAACCTACACATGATTCTTCTGGTCCAGCCTTTGTTTAAAAAAAAAATGATCTTGAACATAATAAACTTACTTATAAAACACCAAACGAAACACTCTAGAATGACCTGTGTCAAGTCGCATTCATTATTTTCCAGTCGCAATAAAGTGAGTTTTTTTTTTATTTCAGGAAGTCTGTCTGCAATATTGGCGTTCGCGTGCCCTTTGTCGCACATGATAACGCTGATGAACGCAAGTCACTTGCTCGGGATCTCTATACAAGCTTTCCATTACATTGTCATGCGCTGTGTGCCGACTCCTGAACAGAAAGAACTTGGGGGTGAGGATACATCCACAATTTACTTTGAATGGTCATTCAAATAAATAAATCTGTTAATCCTGACTCCAACTTATAAATGGATTAGCCATTTATGAAGTTTCTGGAGTACGAACGGACAAATTAATGTTAAATACATAAAACATATTATGCATGTACTTAGACTGTTATTCTTTTATTTAGATATTGAATATAAGCGCTTAGGCAGAGATGTACCACGAGGAAACAAGTCGTCTGGAACTAAAAACAAACGGGGTCTCTGGTTTATTCCATCGGCTATACGTCACACGAAAACTCTTGAAAGTATAAAATCAAAAGTAACAGTTAAAGGTGAGATATTTTTATAATACAAGTATTACCAGTTTTACAAGTCCATTTAAATAGTTTTATAAACTTACTAAGAATGTCTTTTAGAAACCGAAGAACGCGAGTGTCTCTTACTCGATGACTATGCGGGTTGTCCAGTTGAAGACCCAATGACGAGTGGTACAGATGCCAGAGAGATGACCACAATCGAAGCGGGAGATGTGGTATCCGACGTAGAAGGAAGCGACGGTGACATATCATCAGGAGATGACTCTACTGACATAGATGCAGTTGTCAAAGAGTATAGAGATAGGATTCAGGTAATTCTTCAATCTTATATATTTGATCCGTTATACTCAATTTCATTCTGTCTGATTTCAAATGAAATCAAATCAATCAAACCGCCGTGCAAGGGCACTATCAATGGTCTTTCTTCATTTGCCACGGTCTTAACTTAGATGGACGTCGCTAACGTTGGCTGGTTTCTCCAATTCTTTTGACACCTGGCCAGTCCAACGTCTCGGACTCCTTTCTCTTGGTATTTTGGCGTCTTCTATACATTTTTAAAGGAGTCTAAATAAACATTGAGCCAGGAATATTTATTTTAACATCAAACTCATATACCAACTTTCCCTTTGAACAAAATAACTCCTGGTTAACCGTGAAAAGCCAACTACCATCTGATAGTCTTTCTAGTTTTTCAAATACAAGTAGTCCATTGAAATGTTACATTTTTTAGGCCTCACCTTGCGTTTCTTAGAGGAGTCAATTTTATTTTTTTGATGTGTAGTGTAAAGCTAAAATCAAGTTTGTGGGGTCGCCACCCTTGTCCCACGGCCGCCATCTTGAAAATAGGGGTTGAAACGGTTTTTACGATATATCTCTTAAACTATTTATCTGATAAAAAAAATTTGTTAACGTTTTTTGTTGCTAATTAAATTCTCTATAACTTTGGTCCAGTAACTTTTTGTCGTAAAACTATAAATAAAAAAGTTATAAGTGAAAATGTAATAAAGAAAAAAATAAAGATGATAATTCTCTTGACAGCCTAAGATACAAACAATTCGCCAAGGCAGTGACAAAAAGTACTTCCTCCAACACAAGACACAGAACACAGTTCTCCAGAACAATGGAAGCACACTGCGGAACATTTTAGCCCTGCTTTTCGACATCCACACATCGCTCCACAGTTTCCTTTGCATTTACAAAAGATCAATTTAAGAAGCTCAGGGGGTGCTGGAGGTTTAGAGCTCTGCACTGGCATCAATAATTTTCCACATTTTTTCCAGCCCCAGTCTTCAGGATCATTATTATTACCAAGCCACGACTGGACCTGATGGTAGACTCGGAAAGTATGAAAGCGAGCTGTGTCTTGTGTTGGAGGAAGTGAAGATAAATTAAATGTACTTTTTGTCACTGCCTTGGCGAATTGTTTGTATCTTAGGCTGTCAAGAGAATTATCATCTTTATTTTTTTCTTTATTACATTTTCACTTATAACTTTTTTATTTATAGTTTTACGACAAAAAGTTACTGGACCAAAGTTATAGAGAATTTAATTAGCAACAAAAAACGTTAACAATTTTTTTTTATCAGATAAATAGTTTAAGAGATATATCGTAAAAACCGTTTCAACCCCTATTTTCAAGATGGCGGCCGTGGGACAAGGGTGGCGACCCCACAAACTTGATTTTAGCTTTACACTTACTACACATCAAAAAAATAAAATTGACTCCTCTAAGAAACGCAACCCCAAATGTAACTTTTCAATGGACTAAAGGATTTGTTGACTATCTAGACAACCTAAAACCGTGTATTTGCAAACTACAACTGAGATGCAATATGTTGTCACGTGCAACGGCCCCAAATTTTAAGCAATATTGTTTGTCTATTCGGGTACAAATATTGCGCTCTTTATGTCCCGCATTATTTCACAACAGCTGCAACCTTGTGTGGTGACAACTATGTTGTAATAACATGTTTATCGTTTTTTTCCTGGCACGCTAAAATTATTAAACTGCACCTTAAGGAAAGCACAATGAAATCCAAATATAATGTCGACCGTCACGTTGCATCTCTCGATGATTGCCAGAACTGTGCCGGCCTGATTTAATTGGACATATAAATATATAATGGCTGACCCTGAAACGTGGTTCGCCAGAACCAGCCACTATGGAGGATTTTTCACCAAGTGTGTGTTAGTCGCTATCCAGTGTGGTCAGATAATAATATATTTCAGTTACCCTTCTTCCGGTAACTTCAGGCCGGCATAATTCTAACGAACATAGTGGGAGTTGATGTCTCACGACAGCAGACATTGTATATACACTGTATTTGCCATAAAGTACAGTGTAGTCACTTTGCCAGTCAGGATATAAAATATTACAACACCACGAATAGAATGATGCGCTTCGAAAATCTCTATTTCGAAAATGTGGATATATTCTGATGACCTATTGCAAACCTGTACTTATTTTTCTTTTGAGTGACTCACTTGAATCGGATGCCAAGTTATTCATTGCATATAGTATTGCCGAAGCGTATAATTTAATGTAGGTCTATGAAATGTATTGCATAGGTTGTAACCTCGACCCCGGAGGCAAGCGCGCCGTCTCCGCCGTGCGTGCGAGGCGCGCGGTGGTCGGCAGCGGGCGCGCTCGTACAAGTGCTCGCCGACGCATTCATCGCTGTCGCCTTTTTCAATGAACACGTCAGATTACCCATGTTCGTTACTGGAATACCATGTACGTAATTGCTACTTTTATAAATATACATCCATACTCATTCCATCCCACAAAAAGATACGATGCTGTATCCTGATAGAACATTTTAACAGAAGCTAAGTTCATTGTGGATCTAGAATTCGTGATATCTTGTTTAACGACTGGCTATTTACCTACCCATTATGCCATGAAGGCATTCGATTAGAATTTGAATAATTAATTATACCTACTAAAAAATACCGTACCGTGACAGCTATATCCCTGAAGGGATATAAATAGAACCAATAGGTATTCCTCACATCAACAACAACTCTTTCCCATAATGTGACAGGACGCGAGTCACCGTTTCAGCTGAAACCATAGAATAGGCATTTCACACGCTCGTAAAGAAGTGAGGGAGTGGTTTGTGTGATGATAATCATCTCCAGAACTCTACCAATAATGTAAAACTCCATCATTAAAACTCCCCTTCACTTCCCTCCTCCCGTCACTCATCATCCACCAAACACTTTTCCTGGCTAGCCTGGTGCCTATTTCTGGCCCATTAACTTACGACGCTCTTTTGGTGATAGTTTTGCATAATCTCAACATATCATATTTCAGTGTGGATATTCGGCACTGTCATCTGCACGTGGCAACCAGCTCATAACCTGAGCATGAGGAAGTCTCAAAGTATAGAAGGACCTTTGACTATGTTGGCCGCATTGTTGTTTCTCACACCGTTGCTGCTGGACTCATGGCCGGCTATCACCCTTTTCGCAGGAGCTGGTAATTATATTAATATTATTTAATCCTATATAATCTTGAACTAAATAATCAATGGTTTAGAGAGCCTAATGAAATTCCAATATAGGAAGGAGTGGGGCAATCTTTGTTCCATATGACGAGGATAATTTTGTTTAAATTTACGAGGGCTTTAAATTTAATTTCGCTTTAAAATAATTAAGTTATGTGGCTCAGGAGGAGGAATTGCCCTCTTCCACTCTTCTTGGATCAGCGGCTGCAACAGTCAGTAATGTTGGGTAGATAGATATAGATAGATATATAGATAGAAGAATATAGATAAGATAGATAGAAGAGATAGAAGAGCAACTGATTTTTACCTTTGACCTCTAAATTAACGCAAGTAAAGTGTATTTACGATTTTTAACGCGATATCATGTGGGACAACCTGGTACCAAGCAGCACTGTATGATCACGGTTGTGTTCCTATTTCGACATTGAAGCCAAAGAAATGTAAGTGTACTATGAGACCTAACTAACATCTTATGTCCCGGGGTGACGAACGCACTGCAGTGTTATGCGTTACTTTATAATTTAAAGTTTGCAGTGGTGCTTTTGTTTAATGGTAGGCGTGGCGCTTAAACGAGCGATATAAGCTATTTTTATTCCATAAAGATTTTAAAAATTGAGATAGTAGCGGTTGCCGGTTCGCATACGATATTATGTGAATTTGCCAGGTGTAGTGATATATGCGCGGTGCGAGCGGTGGTGCGGCGACCTGGCCGTGCAACAAGCTCGCAGCGCCATGGAGAGGCGTAAACTACGACATGTTGCCTCCACTGTGCCTCTCACTGGCGCCCGCCTCACTCACATTGACACTGTGTACATAGCCAGGTAATATTAGCATATGATAATATCGCAAAACGCGCACTGCGAATTCTAAATTTATTGCCTGAGTGGTAAAGCCACGCTGCAGACATTTTTGTCTACAGCGTGAATAGGCTGGTTCGACCGGATTGTTTCTGTCTCACAGAAAACTTAAAGTAGCGGCTTACGGCTACGTTTCGTATGGTGAGATATCCAGAGGCCTAAATCTCAAGCCAATCCTTTATTTATCGGTTTTCTTTAAAATCGGCAACGCGCCCACGACTCTACTGGTACTGTGGGCGTAGGTACATAAGCAGTAAAGTTCACTTACCATCAGGTGACCCACTTGCTCGTTTGCCGGTCTAACGTATATTGTTTCCATTGATACCATCAAATATGATACTATAAAGTACTATAGTATGTAATATGTATCAACTTTCATGGACGGTGGAGGTCGGAGATCCCTTACCATCAGGAGACCCACTTGTTCCTTTGTCAGCAGAACTGTGTCTCTATCTACATAGTCATATGTATAATATGAAACTAACAGTGAGTACAATATTGCAGATGACATGAAGATGACTCGGATACGAGTCTGGATAATTTGATTAACGCTGAAGACGAGGAGCCAGACCCAGACGACGAATGACATCAAACCGAAGCCATAGTCATTATCGCGACATAGAACATCACACCACCAATATCCACTACCTACACACTACACGGATGCCTTAAAAACTATGGCCTCATTAAACATATAAAAAATACCATTACAAAGACAATTATTGTCAATAAACATGGTACGAAAATTAGGTCCCATATAGGTGATTGGAAAATACAGATTTAATAACCGTATAGTTGCATAATAACGTATTGTGTATGATTGTCGCCAGTGTGCTTCTGAAATGACAAAATATTAAAATTAAACCATGTAATAAGTGCTGCGCGATACTAAAATCGGAATTAAACATGGTCGCCTGCGGTGCATATTTGTAAATACTTCGAACTTTTCTTACATTCAGTGCCCTCAATCGCTTGCAGGCTTAGATATCTGGCGCGCAATACAATGTTGTACGAGACTACTAGAAATAAAGGATTGCGCTAATAAGATGACTAGGCGCTATATCTTTATATATGATTGCCAAAACAAAACCAATAAAAAAATAGTTAAGTGTATTCAAAAGTCAGGCCTCTAGCGTGTCTTGAACATTTCGCAAGTTCTAATCTTATATTAGATTGCTTTAATTGTGTATTTATATCTAAATTCGGATAAAGAACTAAGTACCAATAAGAATTATGTAAAAAATAATATTGAATTGGTCCGTTTGTGTATTTAATTAATTGAAACTTAAACTTTGCAATAACGCTCGGCTAGGACTATTAGTATTTAAAATTAGAAAGTAATAGTGTAAATACTGTGCTATATCAAAAATAATACGACGATCCTGAGAAGTAGAAAATTATCCAAATAATAAAGAATTTCGTAAAAATATATGTATTGTAAAGCTTGCATCATGAATTTTCTGTATCTAACTTTATGCTGGTGGGAGGATACTTGTATCCGACCGGATAGCGACCACCGTACATTGGTGCTAAAACCTGCCATAGTGGCCCACCTCGTGTGGGTCGCGTTCCAGGGTCAGCCAGTGTATATCCGGTTCTCCCCAGGGGGCTTGCCTCCTGATCCTAACCCTTTTCCCATCCCTTTTTCCTTCCACTCCCCCTTGGCCCTTTGGCAGGCCGGCATGATCTTGCCGACCTACGATGGACACATTGTTTATCGTTGGTCGACACGATTCTTGGATTGCGCTACACTTACCATCAGGTGTAGCGTAGTCACTTTGCCGAGCCAGGATAAAAAAAAAAAAAAAAAAAAAGCAAATTCTTAGTAATTGTACGTGTAGCAGCGGAATTTAGTCAAAATCAGAAACTCACGAAATACTATCTATTAAATTATTTTTTATAAATTTTAGTCAGCTAAAGAAACTTAAATAAATTACATTCTAGAATGACGTTACTTCAAATAAAATAAGGCATAATAATTGTAAAAATATTTAAATTAATTTTATATAAATTATTGTAAGACATCCGTCCATTCTTTTATCATTGCGTTTAGCTTGAACGCTTTGCTTGAAGCAAGAGTCGTTATGCGATAAAACATATTTTGGGCGACACGTAAGTTAGAATTAATATTTTCACAATATTTAATAATTCCTTAACTGCCTAAAACGTTAACCACACTCGGGCGCTTTCATCTTTAACTTATACCTTCTTTTGACGTCTGCTTTTCGGATGGGATGAGGAGCGGTGTTGTCTTTTGTCGGCTTTATACAGATTAATCCATTTTCGTTTAGGTCTCAAACTTCCAACCGCTGACTTATATTATCAGCTATCATTCATTTTCAAAGGCATGTGAAACATTGCAAATCATTGAATGAAATAGCGGACAGCAGAAATGTTCAAAATTTCTTTCAGCTCCAGTGAGGACGAAGCTTAATAATTTGTAAAATTTTAAAACTCATGAAAAAGTAACTGCAATGTAAAAAAGTAGATCAATTTTTGATAAACAACAATATTGAATCTATTATATAAAGTAACAGAATCTAATTTGAAACATGTTTACTAATGATTTAATGTTTGTTTACGATATCACCCACCCATCATCCACAATAGGCCTACGTAATATATTGATATATCTAAAAGGATATAATTTGTTACCATCGGTTTGCAATAAACACTCGCTAATTTGTATCACATTCGTTTTATTACTGATCCAACAATTATTTTTCTAGCAAATGCATTCTGTATAGTTTCTCTGCCTCTTCAGTTTCGAAGCATGGATTGAATCTTACTTGAATAACTTCTTTGAAACCTTCACTTGGAGTCGGTTCGATGAATTTACTCCTGTAAATAAGTTTAATGCATATTAGTGGCATGCAGTGCTTTGTAATGCAAAGTGCTGTGTGGTGTTCCTTCTGTATATGGGCAGGCGAGGCGCTTACCATCAGGCGAGCGCCTTGCTCGTCTCGTCATTCAATCAAATTAAAAAATTAAAAAAATCCGTACCACTTCCCGCTAAGCCATTGCTACTTATTTGTATTTTGACCCTAATGTATATTTTTAAAATTTAAAACAATACTCAACAACGGTATATTTAGTTATTTCCCAAAGTTTAACGATTTCATAGTAAAGTGCTATCAAAGACTTCAATGTATACTACTAGACAAGCTGTAAAAAGTAGAATGACGTCACACAACGCGGGAATTTGATAGCTGACAGACAGAGAGCAGGAGAAGGGTGTTATTTAGGTATAAGCGTTAGGGTAGTATTGTATTACGGTCAATTGACCGTAACATAGAAGCGCAATTTTTATGTACCGCGCAGCCTGTCTAGTAATATACTTTGAAGTCATTGTCCCCCATATTCAATTTACAGATAGATTTGCTTACTATCAATAATAGTGTTTAGACCAGTGTTTCCCAACCTTTTTTAGGCCATGCCCCAACATAAATTTTTTTTTGTTAAATTTGTCACCGATATCTACCATTGCATTTAAATAACCCAAAGCGAAAGGGTTAAAGTCGTGTCGAGTCCATTTTCAAAATTGACCCCCGTAACTATCAAATTGCCCCCCTGTGGGGCGTGGGCCCCACGTTGGGAAAGTGGTTTAGACAGATCTTCCTTACAAAATGTGTCAAAAACTTACTGCCATTAATCAAATCTGTCGGTAAACAAAATATTATGAAGAGCCTTCAACGGTATGACTTACTTGTAAGTGTTGAACACTATTTCATTAACAGGCACATGGTTGATCTTCATTAGTTCCCGAAACTTATTGTTATGTTTAGCGTGCTCTTTAGTAGTCATCATCCTAGCACAGCGATATTCCACTTTCAAGTCTTTCGCCAGCGCCGTCCAACGAGCTCGAGATTCTTTATCTGGATTCGTACTGTCCACTACAACGCTTTTACCTTGCTGCAAGTGTAAAATTAAAAAAATACGTGTTGATCTGCGAACCGTAAACTCTTTTATTAAGCATCTTGAAAAAGGAGGAAATACTTAATTGTTCTATATGTTTTTTTTTGTTTAATGTCCACCCACAGTTAACCTCGACAACTATGCACCGGTTAGTATGATTATTTTTTGTTTGACAGTGATCAAGCTTTGTTCCCATATAAATTTGATTAAGATCTGATGACGGTGTACGACGGAAAGTGGGACACTCAAAACAACAGAACCTTTCATAACTAATAAAAATTAATATACTAAACACTATACCACTATATACACTATATACAACACTATATACGACCTGATAAAGATCGCAGGAAGTCGCTGGATGCAGGCTGCTTCCAACAGGTCGGTCTGGAAATCTTTAGGGGAGGCCTATTCAGTAGTGGACGTCTTGTGGCTGATGATGATGAATCACTATACGAATATTTACGTGTAGGTCCTTTAATCATCATTATAGTTCCATGTGAGAGCCCATCTGGTTGAGTGATGACACTGATTGAGGATTGTGATCGCTGTTGTGTTCGGCTTTGAAGAATATTGGAGCCAATAAAGTTACTGGGCATTATGAGAATATTACGTCTCGGGATAACGAGTGCACTGGCATGTAGTACTTTGTAATTCCAAGTTCTCAATGGTGTTACTTCTGTTTATGGGCAGGGGCTAAACATCAAGCGAGTGAATTTCTCGTCTCAACATTGAAAGAAATAAATAAATAATAACACTTTCAAAGGTTATCACCTGTATCAGCCTTGTCGCTTCAGCGGCGCATTTTTGCCACGAACCTAACACATCTCTGCAAACTGACACATATTTATTGCCAGATTTCTTCTCAATTTGTTTTGCTAAAAATGATTTTCCACTTCCTGGGAAGCCAACGAGTACAATAATCTGTAAAAAAAATGATTTTATTGAAATATCTTACCATCATGATTTAACGGGATTTAGTATTATATGGGGGCGACCCACCGTCTGACCCCTGACCCCCATAAACCGCAACGGGAAGCAAGTTTTGCCACTGTGTCGTCCGTTAATATGCAGAATGTACCAACGACATGCAGTAAGGCTAGATTATGGTGTTCCCTTTATACTCCCATGTTAAGTTGTAGAATACACAACAAGTACTTTATTCTTGCCGTTTCGACTTGCCGAATCGATTTAATGATTTATATCGGCAATATAAATCGAATCGATTTCATTATTTATGTCAGCGGTATAACTTGAATTGATTTGATGATTTATATGGGCAATATAATTTGTATCGATTTGAGTATTTATGTTGGTGATATAGATCAAATCGACTGACTTGATGCTTATTGATTCATGCAGTTGTGCAATAATATATGCTTTGTGAGACCGAAAGACTCTCTTAGTTCCTGATATCCACTACACAAAATCGAGTCTTTGTGTTTAGTCTGGCCAAGTGTATGACTGTTGGATGTAATTGCGATTTAATGTAATTTTTATTTACTTACTTCTTTCTCATCACTTAATAAATTTTCATCGAATTTCTCAGAGGTCATTTCTTTGGGAATAAAGTCTGGCTTTTTCATTATAACATTTGATACAGAATGACCCAGGAAAAACTGTTCAGGGGTATAAAACTTAAGGTTCAGATTTTCAGCCATAAGTTTGTCGGCCATGGAGTGATCTTTTTTCTTTCCTGGAGCCCAATTGGCGACCCTGCCAGCAGCGTCACCACAGTAAAAACTTTCGCTCATATCTATTTCTATACCATCGTTTTTCTGTAAATAGAAAAATATCATATTTAAAGAATATAATAATATCAATAAACAAATCATGCATCTTTTTATCATCCTCAGATGTTTTATACATTGTATACATATAAAAAAAACAATAGGCACCTATGGTTACTTCTCTTAAAACATATGATCTTATTTTTGATCTTTAATTAAGAGCTACAAACAAATTATTTTAATGATAATATTTAATAGAATAAGAGTAAAATTACTAAGTTCTAAGTCTATTGGGTTTTCTAACCTTCTCAGATAACACCTTCCACATTCCAGTAGTCGGCTTTCTATAAAACCCCCTCCCTGTTGAAATATAAACCTGAATAGGAACATTTAGTTTCATCAAAATAGCTTCTATTTTCAATTTGAAATCTTCAATCTTCACTCTGCCATTACCAATGGGTGCTTGATTACTCAGTATCACAATTTTATATTCCTTATCAAAATATTCTTTTAGTTTCTGTGAAACTTGAGTGGATGCTATTTGCCAATCATTAGTGTCTACTGGATGTACTTTGCCAGACTTGGTTTTTATTAATGTACCATCCATATCAAAGGCTGCTATTTTGCTACTAGCTTTCACTCCTTTTGGTGTAAAGACATACAGTTCACCATTATCAATATTATCCCATGTATCTTCCATAGCTACTTTGGGCAAAACTTGTTGCATAGCTACTTTTAAAGACTTCCGTTTCTGATTTTCATAATCATCCTCCTCTAACTTCCTTTTGGCAGATACTTGAGGTTCTATATGGCCATCAGGAGGTGGATCAAACTCTACTATATGAATGTAATGGTTCAATAGTATTTCTATTCTGGATCCATGTTTAATTTTATACACTGCATCTTTCTTCAAAGCAAACCCATCAAGGCCAGAAGGATTTACACCCAATTGTTTAATTTCAACCAAACATTCTTTACAATCAGCTTTTAAACTAACTGTTAAAAGAAACATATATGTAATATGAATAAATATTGTCATTACATAGAAGCACTAAAAACTGTTTAATTATCAGAAATATTTGAAGCTAATCAATATAAATAGAAATAATAACAAGCAGGCTAAATAAATTAAGTGGTAATACAAGTTGAACCCCAGTCCTTATTAGCTGCAATCATGGTTGCAATATTACTTAGTTGAAGGCTGAAGATTTAAGGCTCCTCCAGCTAAGACTATTTTGGCTAAATATTTAACATAGACTTATCAAAAAAACAAACAGACTGGTAATATTTTAAGTTCCATACCCAAAGAGTGCCAATGTGACTTTAGTATTAGTAATATTTGACTAAGGTATACACTGCTTATCCTACCATTAAAGGGCTCTATAATTTGAACTGTAATAGACAGCTCACTGAAATCACATAATGTGTTATTGTGGTGGATATAAGCAAAATAAAATAAAAGAAAATGTCAAATTAAAGTGGAGTGGAACAAAACCCTGGGTATGTGAATCAGACTCACACTTAGCCTGTTTTTTAAATATGAAATAAGCATGTTGTTCACTATAAAGCGTTTGAAATCTGCATGGAAATATTGACAATGTGCTGTATAAGTATTTGAAATATTATGACATTGATAATATTGGTAATAAATATCCATTATCACTGCCTAACTCTAAAGGAAACACGTATGAGTCTAAAATTTATCTGCACGTTTTATTGACTACTAATCTGCTCATCTAAACTATGTTTCTCTAACGGCAAAACTATTAAAGTTAACTCACGTTGTTGGCGAGAACAAGCTTGATCTTTAATTTTAGTCACTTTATTACGCCCTATTATTGTTTCTACATTATGAAGCAATTTAATAGGTACGTGGGTATCAAGCATACAACGCAAAAAACATAACCGAGGCATTTAGACAAGGTTTCTTACTGCGCTAGAAATCAATAAAATGTTTGCACTGCACAAATTAAAGCTGTAAATTTTTCAACGATTTTAATAAGATTTTGATGAAAGATAAGTGCAATTAAAATGACGGAGCCTTAAGTTGACTGACTACTATTACTTAATTTCTATCCAAACATTATACTAAAAAAAGCAAACAGCTGATCATTGAGCTGATTTCATTCAGTGGCAATTGGTGACAACTGTCAAGAGTTGACAAGATATTATGTTGACAAAATAAAATCTTCACAAATTCCTAGAGCCAAATAAAAAAATTATAGAAGATGACATTCACTGTATGAACTCAAATTAGACCATAATTTCATGTACATTACCTTATGAAAAAAAGTTTTTTGTTTAGTTTCGAAACGTAGAACTTGTCAAAAAATGACATTTCGTAATCGCATCCGTGGCCTGTGGAAGGTGTGTGGTGTAAATCCTTTTCGAAATTAATTTAAATATATTTATTCACATTCATGAATGGTGTAACATATTAGTTACATTAGTTTTTCGCTAAGGAATAATATTTAATTTAGCAAATTATATAGAAAAGTGAAAATTAAGGTTTGCTATTGAAAAACCCAATTTACTGACGTGTATTTGTTTGATTGGTATTAGGAAAACTTACCTTTGGAAATATTGTAGGCTTTACACGCGTTAGTGATGGCTCTTACTAAGCGTAAGCAATCTGCCGAGAAAGAAGAGTTGATTGAGAATGGTGAAGCAATCGTAGAAAGTGGACGAAGTAATATCAAGGGAGATGAACTGAACATTGCAGTTTTATTATTCCTCTATACACTGCAAGGTATACCTTTAGGTCTTGCTGGAGCGGTACCAATGCTTTTACAGAATAGAGGCATAACTTACACTCAACAAGTAAGATATAATTTATATTACCTATTTGATATTCTTCTATAAATTAAATCATGTACTTACTTGCTTTTTTACCTCTTGTCTTAACAAACTACATGTTAAATTTTATTATAATATAACTTATATTTGCAAGTGTTAGGTTAAAAAACAAAATTAACAAAAAAAAATAGCTGAATGTGTACACAATAACATTAAAATTATAGATTAATATTGAAAATGGGTACACAATATAACCAGACTCTAGGTATAATACTTAACATACCTTAAAGCAATCATTGATAGAAAACCTAATATCATATTTAACTAACCTGGGGATCAAACCTGAGACCTCAGCACAACAATCGTACCTCATATGCATTAAAACTGTGCCACCAAAGTTTGTGCTCTATATGGCGATAGCTTCACCCCCTTTCACATCATGGCACAGAAATAAAGTCAGTGAAATGTGGATGTAATAGTTACACCTCTGCCTACCGCTTCAAAAATTATAGGCATGAGTGTGTATGTATTTATGTACAATATAACCCTATAAGCAGCTACAACTAATTTGGGAATTGATTATTTTATAAAACCAAGAACATAGCTTTATGACTACAATTTCTATATAAACATGAAGGTGTTTAATTATAAACATAGGACACTTTGTTTGACATATTAAATAAAATCATAATGCAATATAGGGAGTTCATTCAATTTATTTTTTTCAGGCTGAATTTAGTTTCGTCAACTGGCCATTCAGTGTCAAATTACTGTGGGCTCCAATAGTGGATGCACTTTTCTGGCCGAAATTTGGAAGAAGGAAAACATGGCTTGTGCCTGTCCAATACCTGATTGGAATAGTAATGATTTTAATGTCTAGCGGTATCACAGAATGGCTAGGATCAAATGACACTGCACCATCAATGGTGTACCTTACAGTGTCATTCTTGTTTTTAAATTTCCTAGCAGCTACCCAAGATATCGCTGTTGATGGATGGGCTCTAACAATGTTAAAGAGGTAACCATAATTTGTTAAGATTTTATTTTGATGAAATAAAATTGTATGATATGACATTAATTGAATTATTGTATCCTAGTTTGCAAGTAAATGATTTAAACAGTTTATTTTTAAATATGAGAATAAAATAGTTTAATTCTATCATAACATTCACAATTTTTTAGGTGTAATGTGGGGCATGCTTCAACTTGCAACACAGTGGGCCAGACAGCTGGATTTTTCTTAGGATATGTGTTGTTCTTGGCTCTAGAATCTCCGTACCTTTGCAACAAATACTTGCGCACAGAGCCAGAAGATACCGGTCTTGTAACCCTTGCAAGTTTCCTTCTATTTTGGGGATGGGTGTTCATTGCAACAACAACTGTAATAGCAATCTTTAAACATGAAAGCAATGACACAAACTTGAAAGAAGATACAGTGAGAAATGCCAGTGACATTGTAAAGGCTTACAAACAGCTGTACACAATTGTAAAGCTACCGGCAGTTCGGACATTGGCACTAGTATTGTTTACTGCGAAGGTAAGTGTGTTTATAAAAGTTTTTATTTTATTACTTATTAAGTAAACATGTAGCTAAGTCTCCTGCTCATCTTTTTCCCTACACACTATATGCTGAGAAAGGATTATCGGTAATTTACATTTTAAGGCGGAAAAGGTGGGGTAGTTCCAGATAAAGATGTTCATGTAGGTGGAAATGTGAACCAAATCAAGTATTAGAGTATAGTTAGATATAAGTCAAAATTTACGTCCTTACTGCAAATAGAACTATATAGAGAATGCATATAGAGAATGCAAAAATTCACAAACTAATTAATGTTTCATCGCATTGTCTCAGATTTGTATCAGAAAACGTCACACGTTGGTCTCTCGACAAATCACAATCAAACGGCACAAACGTTAATATCGTGTTTTTACGTCACATTCTAACCCTGCAGAAATACATCTTATATTGTCAAGAATAATAAATGTATAGGAGTGAAACACTCTAACAACAGATGACTTCTAGGTGGCCACAATAGCCAACCTCTTGCGTTTGTTAAACAAAAAAGCCATTCAAGGCTTGCGTCGCGTCACGATCCTGGACTATAGCCAACGTTCAATAGATTTAATAAAATCTAGGTATTGGCCAGGCTGAAGTTAATACCTTCAGCTGCCTTCTACGCATCCCTTCACACTTTAGCTTCTGAAAACAATATCTGCAATTCAATACTACTCGTGCCTAACTTCAGGCCGGAAAAGTTATTTTGCGCATATTGTAAAGGTTGTTTCAATTGTTTTCAGCACCAACTATAACTACATCAAAATCAGCAACAATCCACCTCTTAGTAAATAAATTACATATAGCAAATACATTAATTTCAATGTTACTTTGAAAAATTTTGCCATGCTATTGAAAGATATTAACTGCTATAATTTATAAAACAATCACTTACTTTGCAAGAATGACTCAGCAATAAGGAACTTTAAATGTGAATAATCAAAGTAATTTGTAAAGTTAATAGTACAATTTTGAATAATCATAACATGCGGTTATTTGTATATTCTTAATCTCAAACATATTGTTATATAGCAGAATAACCCACAAAGGCATGATTTAAAGAGATAAGTTTATAGTCCAATCAATGAATGATAAGCTGATATTAAACAGTTTTTCTAATATAATTTTGCTATTGAAGCATGACATGCAGATTCACAAGGAATGCCGAGGCAAATTTAGATTTTATTAAAGCATTATTTAATTAATCAAGATGGGTACTGGTATTCATTATACAAATACATAGCTACATTGAAACCTATAATTTAGGCTCCTTCCGCCTGCCTTTATCCCCCTCGCAGTGAGGACGACGCAATAAGCTTTTTAACACGTGAAACATAAGGTTTGGTTTGTTGTTTTTACGAGCGGCCGCCTGTTAACGTCCGAAGCATTGTGGAGAGAACACACACACACACACACACACTCGAAACAAATATTGGTTTTGGCCGCGTCATGAGGAGTATAATACATTCTTAGGGAACTGGGGATTTTCCGGAATGGATAACACAGTACTATTATTACTATTAACTATATTATCGCCTGATTAATGTAGTGACACCTACCCCACTGCTAGTGGGATAAGAGCAGGTGGAAGAAGAATAAATGTATTATATTTGTAGATATTAGCTGCCTAAAACCATACTGGTACTGTAAAGTATGATTTGTTACAGCTTGGATTTTGTGCGGCGGATGCTGTTTCCGGCTTAAAACTCATTGAAGCTGGTGTTCCACGTGAAGATCTAGCTCTTCTCGCAATTCCTTTAGTACCAGTTCAAATTATTATGCCAGTGGTAAGTATTACAATTTATTAAGTATACCTTTTTAATTTCAATGTTTAGGACCTATACCCAGAAAGAAATAATCGCTTCGCAGCTGAGTAGCCCACTGCGCCACGGAGGCTGTCTGATTGATCTTTTATATCCTACTAATGTTGTTAAAAGATGTTTGGATGTTTGTCCGTCAATCACCCTGAAACTTCTGAACGGATTTTGATGAAATTTGGTATACAGACAGGGTATGAGCTGACTTGGGTGATAGGATACTTTTTATCCCGGAAAAAGCAGATCACGCGGGCGATCACGAAACTGGCGAAACACGATCAAACATAGGCAACTATAGAAAGGTCTCAAAAAGTTTATCAATTATCGCTTTGGTCCGTGATCGACACTTATTGATATTTTTTTTTACTAGCCCTGTATTATATACGTCCCACTGCTGGGCACGGGCCTCCTCTACTGAATGAGAGGGATTAGGCCTTAGTCCACCACACTGGCCTAATGCGGGTTGGCAGACTTCACATACTTTCGAAAAATCTTATCGATTTCTCAGGTATGCAGGTTTCCTCACGATGTTTCCTTCACCGTTAAAGCAAGCGATAATTAACAATTAATATACACGTAACTTAGAAAAATCAGTGGTGTATGCTCTTGGGGATGGTTTCGAACCTGCGACTTTCGTCTCGACAGTCCATACTACCGGTGAGCTATAGCTGCACTTCTTCTTCTTCTTTTTGTTTATGGCTTTCGCAGTATTATGCATTTAGCCAGTGTCAAGTATAATATATTCTCGAGTTCTTTTTACAAGAACGATGAAACACGGGTGCGGTCGATTTCAAGGTCTTGTCGGAGTTTTGGTGTTAACTCCTTTCAGTACGATGCTTAATTCACTTATTTCAATGTTTCCATACACTGTCCATCACCGTCAATGTTTATAGAACAAATCCACACTACTTTTATACAACAAACACAACTCTAAACTAGTTTATGAAATAAATTAAAATAAGCGGCGAACTGCACTGTCAGAATTCCCGCCAAAACTCTTTTCTCGAGGGACCTTGTGACTACCTTGTGTAATGATTGTGTGTTTATTTGAGATTCTAGCGAAGCACACGACAGGTCCTGCGCCGCTGTCGCTGTGGCTGCGTGCGTTCCCGCTGCGGCTGCTGGTGGGTCCGCTGGCGGCCGCACTGGTCGCGCTCACTCCCACCCTGCTCGGGAACGCCGGACCTTCCTACTTTTACCTGTTCATTTTGTTGACACTCTACGTGTTCCATCAGGTGAGTAAGGCAAAGGACTGCCTTGACTACCTACATTGATATACCTCTCCTGTTACTTTTAGCACAGGTTTTTTTTTTGTTTTATCCTGGCTCGGCAAAGTGACTACGCTACACCTGATGGTAAGTGTAACGCAATCCAAGAATAGTGTCGACCAACGATAAATAATGTGTCCATCGTAGGTCGGCAAGATCATGCCGGCCTGCCAAAGGGCCAATGGGGGGGGGGGGGAAGGAAAAATGGGATGGGAAAAGGTTGAGGATCAGAGGGCAAGCCTCCTGGGGAGAACCGGATATACACTGGCTGACCCTGGAACGCGACCCACACAAGGTGGGCCACTATGGTAGGTTTTAGCACCAGTGTACGGTGGTCGATATCCGGTCAGATACAAGTATCCTCCCACCAGCAAAAGGTCATCATCTATTATGCCGTTAGGTAATACAAATATTTCTAGAACGTGGGCGTATCCATGATGGGGTAAGTCGGGGCGTGCCCCACCGTGGATAACGTTGTGAGTAAGCGGATCTTACTATTCTTTAAAAATGATCACATCTAATTTGAAATACCGGTGTGGTCTGCGAGTTCAAACAATTTTGTTTCTACATCACTGACTGTTCCTTTAATTTACATTCCATGGCGTTATCGACCATTCCGGCAAATGTCGCCCCACTCTGAAACAAATCCTATTTACGCCCTTGTTATAGAATAAACCGGGCTTTCCCCTCTATTCACATTTTAGACTAAGAATGAGGCCACAGGTGCATAACGCTACAATCAGTTGTAAAATAAAAATCAATGTGCCACATGACGCAATATGTATTGTATATAATAGATTCATGCGACTCGTAGTCGTCTGAACTGACCTCGGATCACCATCCTGATTCTGGTCCGGCTGCAGTTAGCCATTTCACCTTTCGTCTACGTCACTCTAGTCACGAAAACAATACTTGCGACTATAGTCAGACTATACAGGGTTATTTTTAAAACACCAGCAACCTCGCAGGGGTAGATTCCTAAGGTTATAAGCTACTACTTTTGTTCTACGACTTTTGATAATTTGTTAGATTTTATTTTTATACAAAAATAAGTATTCATTTAATTTCCGTCTTGAATGTTACAACGCGCATCGCAGATTACGTAAACAAACACGCGAAGCGTGGGGAACCGGGCTAGCGCCTTTGACCTCGAACGCCCGAACAGCTGACCGTCGCCTTTGAAGTCGTGCGCGCAAGCCGCGCCGCGGCGCAGTCTACGAAGAAAAACACTATACAACAAAAACTTGTAAAATCATTTTTTTTTAATATATTGAGTTATATCCAAACTCGTAGAACAAAAGTTGTTCCGTATGGGGTCAGCTATCTGGTCCTGCGAGGTTGCTGGTGTTTTAAAATTAACCCTGTATATACTCGTGACTATGTTCAGACTGGCCAAGTTTTTTGCACATATATTTTGGACACCGCCAATGAATGGTACAACTGCCATAATTACGCCATATATGGCCTTGGCCAATTTATTATTAATTAAATTGCAATTTCAGACATGTTTATACTGCATGTTCGTGGCGGTGATGGCGTTCTTCGCTAAGGTATCGGATCCGACCGTCGGCGGCACGTACATGACGCTACTGAACACTGTGTCCAACCTTGGCACCAACTGGCCCAACACATTGGCGTTGTGGGCCATCGACCACTTAACATACAAGAACTGTTCAGTGCCCGAACTGAGTGATAATACATGTGCCACGTCGCTTGAGGCAGAGGTGAGTTATTCTTTATTTAAATTCAAATTGGTCCCTTCTTATTTTGATAATATTTCACGGTTCAATAATATCCATTGTAATAATAAAAACATATTTATTATTATGATAATTAATATATAGACATCGTACGTATTCTCCGGTGGCGTGCTGCAATTAAGCACAATATTCTGTGCAACGCGCACTATAAAAATGCCACACGACGTTGACGTCAGTCTACCCAATAATTAGCACGCTTGATTCTATACAGATCGACGTATATATCAAACGAGCTGTCCCTCGCGGTTTAACCTGCATGTTACTGCCCTGCTCCCATGGATCATAGCGTGATATACATATAAACCTATCTATTGAACTCTATCTATTGATGAAAACTTCATTAAAATCCGTTGAATAGTTTAAAAGATCTAAGCGAACAGACAGTGCAAGCAACTTCAGTTTGTACTATGTAAAGATTATGTAAACGCATTAGCGATTAGCTATTACCTACTATGCTTAAAAAGATATTATATTAATTAATATATTATTCACTATAATCATTCTTTACATTGTACCGGAATAAGCCTCGAATTTAAATAAAACTATTTCTCTTACTGTTGTAATATGCGGTTATTATAATAGTTAGTTATAGAAGAATAATACCTATAGAATAATAAAACCGCGTAAAAACCAATCTTCAATTGTATTTTCCTGTTGCAGCTTTGCAAGTCTAAAGGCGGTACATGTGACACACGAGTCGATGGCTACTACATAGAAACATTGATTTGCCTCGTGGTCGGTTTCCTATGGCTCCAATGGGGAAGGCCCACAATAAACAGGCTGCAGAGACTGCCCGCCTCTGCCTGGCAGATACGTCTCTTTAACAGATAAGACTGAATCTCTTTGCCCCACTACGTATTATAGTGAATGTTTAGATATATCGACTCAATTGTGCACGTCTTGGTATGTGTGAGTGAACTTGTAAATATGTGTTATTGATTTATGTATTATTGAATCGCACACATAGTAATTGTGTCTAACACATGCAATCGGATATTATATAAATATCGTCTCTCAATCCCGTATAAAAAAATAAGATTCGTAAACATATATACTCATTGCAAGACATGGACGAATTAGTTGATTTATCTATATAAAGCATTATTAGCGAAAAAGTCCTTGGCGTATTTAATTACACACAATTTCAAATTCCAACTTGTTAGTTGACTAAAATATAATACATAGTAAATGTTGTTTCGTTGTTACACGCTGGGTAACAGCTATTCTATTAACAATATAGAATCTGGACTAACCACTAAATACGCAATCGACTCGTTTTGATAATTTGCTCCAAAGCGATCCAATTAAGAATAGGAAATCGACCTATCAACTGTCACTTAGAAATATTGTTTTTTTTTTGTAAGCAAGGAAAACTGTATATGCAAATTAGTTACGTTTTTTTCTCCATTATTAAAGTGAGCACTAGTACAAAATACTATTTTATTTTTGTCGCTCACACTAGGAGCGAAAATATATTACTATTCTTAATTCGATCGCATAGTACATAGTAATGTAAAATGTATGTGTTGTGAGTTTAGTAGTATTCTATACTGTATAGTTATTAGTTTAACCAAGTGTGTGTTGACAATGACTAGCAGAAAATAGTTAATTAATGTCGATCATTTAGATTATTTCGATACGACAAAAAATAGAAAATGTATTAGGGACTTCTTTCTGAAACCGCCGTTTTGTATACTGTACCAAACAATACAAAAAATACAATACAATAAAAACGCGTCCCAAATTTTTATTGTATTGTATTGTTATGAAAAAAAATATATTACCACGATATTTAGCTCAGACGAAACTAATATCTATTACATAATAATATGTACTATTGTATAATATATTAGAAAATACACATGTGTCTATCTGAATTTAGTACAAGTTTTGGCTAAGTTTTTAAATAACACAGGCCCACAAATTTCAATTTTTGGAACGTTGTTTTTATATGAGTGTTAAATATCGCTAATTTTAAGTGTTCTGAACACGGAAACACCACTGATTTTTTTCTATCACATCAGGTTTTTTTTTAAAGGGTAAAACCTTTAATTATAAAATTTTAAGAAAAAATCGATTATAATGTGACAATTTTTTTAATTTCGACGTTTATAAATGAATCGCTAATTACAATCATTGCTATAGGATTATTTAGAGTGACTTCTTTTTCGTTTTCCTATAAAATTACGCCTGGGTGTGACTTTTTGTGAATATTATCACTTATATGAATTGATGTGGCTGATTAGAAAACGGTTTGAAAATTTCCATTGACTCTTAACGTTGTATATTTGGTTCTGACGATGTTGAACTAAGATCAGAAGTTTCATTTGGAAGTACAGGGTATCATGCCTAGTACAGGATAGTACAGGAGCGTGTTGCACCGTACGATGACGGGGTGACGACTGACCCGTCTTCACCAGCTGCGCAGTTACCCATTTAATTTCTACTCTGTTACACTAATTGGTTTTTTATGTAATAAAGTATCTTAAATTTTGAATTGAATTAATTTGGAAGTGGTATTGGAATTTCTGGACCGTGTGGGATTGGACGAGTCACTGAGGTAACATTTGCATAGGCTATTTTATTTTTATTCTTCGCACTAAAACCTTGCAAAAAACCTTGCAAATTCGTACAGCATAAATAGCAATCATTGATATGGTTAGTTGGCTCTCTCCATATAATAGGCATACCAATAGGTAACGATTTTTTTACGATTTGTCCATTGCCTTAATTGCTCGACACAAATCGAACACACTAACTCCGGAGTCCACAATTTCAGTTGTATTTTGAAGCCAAAATAAGCATTAATGCATTTTGCACAAAATCATTAAAATTTTGTTTTTTCTACGATGTTATAAAATTGCCACAAACGTAACAAAAGGTATTTACATTATTTTCACACTATCTTGGAGCCATTTTGTTATAAAAATGTTGTTCAACCACAAATCATTGATAAGATTCAATAAAATCAAAAGTATAAAACTCTTTTTTTTTTATAAAATACTCAAATTTTAGTATAAATTTTGTAAACAACGTTACTGTAACAGCTTGTTTTTAAGTAGCGTCTTGTCACTAGGTGTGTTGCTGTTACAACTAATAAGTTTAAGCACGAGAAATCGTACATTTTCAAAAATGAGCGCCAAAACTTAATAATTCAATTCACTTTTACTAAAGACAAAAAAGTTTCTGAAAAATTATTTATTTTTTAAATTTGATGTGATATGATAAAATGAGGTTTGGTCTCGCCATCAGTACTATAAAACTGTTAAAAAAAATCAATAATATTTGAAACAACGAAAATCATGTCGGCCAGTGTAATCTATAAATCTAAAAATTAAATTTACCACAGCACAAGTTTTCATATTTTTTATGGAATTTTGTCACAGTTACTCGCTGTTCATATAGCCTGAACTTGTCATTAAACAAATAGAGCCCAAAAGGCAACGATAGTCGAATTTGATATTTCCCCAAGCCTTTGCTTGACCAATATACTATTTACTATCAATTGATATGTATGTGTAACAATAAAGACTCACCTACAAAACATCTTTGCCGCGCATCGGCTTACGCGAGAGGATTTCCTTATAATGAAGTATCTGGTTAGAATATTTTCATATTTTCATTATTTAAATCAATAAGTTACGTTCCCCAAAATCTATTATCGAAAGAATTACCTAAATCAAATAAAAAGTAAATAAGTTAAAAACCATTTAAATTTACTGGAAGGGGTCAAATGGCGAAAAGGAATGCACGACATGGCATGTTACGTCAT
This sequence comes from Amorpha juglandis, assembly GCA_949126905.1. Lineage (NCBI taxonomy): Eukaryota > Metazoa > Arthropoda > Insecta > Lepidoptera > Sphingidae > Amorpha > Amorpha juglandis. The sequence continues at coordinate 7,673,848 of OX421379.1, read as the reverse complement.
AAGCCAGGTCACGCCAGTACGGTGTACGCGTGAGAGTGGTACGCGAAGGTGGCAAGATATTCATATCCGTCCGGATAGCGACCACCGTACCCGTGGTGTTAAAACCTGTCATAGTGATCCACACACCTTGTGTGGTTTCGGGTGTACTGAAACGTGAAATTGAAACAAACTCCATTGAACTCGATTGTGTCAAGAGGAAGAGCCCAGGCCATTCTATACATCCCTATTATTTACACTAGGCGTTTTAAACTGATAACCATTTACCCTATTAATAAAATGATGGGGTGACCCTTATCTCAGCTTATCCATTCCAATATAGATCGTTAATTTAATTTATAATTCGATTGGTAGATAATTAATTTTGTTGGTGCGCCATCTGATGGCCAATATATACCTGTAGATATAAGAGATGTGATATTTAAATTACCTGTGTATAATATTTGTCTTACTTTTAAATGTTGTATAGTGTGTAGGTGTGTTTCAGTATATTATTATGAATACCAGCCCGAGTCGTAACAACAGATGGATAGTAGTCGAATGACATGTGAGAGTCCAATAAACGCAGAGCATCAACTGACGAAATAAGCGCGTAAAGTGATCTCCAAACAGGACTATAATATATGGGTGCAAATATCCAATAACATTTCAATTCAAATCAAATAAAAATTGAGATAATCATTTTGATTTGTTAAATTTATTAACCAATCAATAATTCCAAATAAGTGCTTTTTTGCATAATTTTACATGGCGAATATTTCAGTTATATATTTTTTTTAAATATGGATTTTTACCTACCTAAATCTAATAATTTAGCAAAATAAAATCAATATCTCAATTTGAACTTGATGTGGTTTTAAAAGTTATTGCGCATTTGCATCCATATATGAACTAGCTTCCAGGTGGAGTTTGGGCTCACGACTCGTGCCGGTACCTGTACACTACCAAATTGCACCGTGTGAAAAAAAACGTTTGACCACCATTGATATACAAAAAAACCTTTTGTATATCAATGTTGACCACGCTTTAATTCATATTTGTGATTTACTACTATGATTGTAAGTCCTTTTAAAATACCCCTTGAGTTTTTTAAACAATTGATACAAAAAGTGACTAAACTGTGAATTTGTTTAAACACAGGGCAAAAATAAAGGGGTAATATAAAAATTGTCATATACTTGAATATATTTCCGCAATTCATTGGAATACTTTTTGACTGACAACATTTATCAGTAAACATGTATTTATTTTTTTAAACGTGGTACAAAAATCTCTTTCCTATATTTTGTATTGTATTCAAATGTAAATACAGGGAATGAAACATTAGACTTGTATTTATAATTACTTTATGTACACATCAACACTTATAATGTATCGTTAATATAACAACAATGCTATAGTTTAATTTTTATAAACATTTCCGCTATAATTTTACCATAGATGAGTTATATTAAATACATTTTTATGCGACATTTATCAACTTGTGCAGTTGTGAATAACATTTACTCTAAACTTAAAAATAAATAAAATTACTGTAAAGCTTTAACAGGCAGGTAATAAATAAAACTATATTTGGGAAGAACAATTATTTTGTAGTATTGTACTATCTAAAACGAAGTAATTAATGCCTTTTCACACGTCCCGGTTGCAGAGTAGATAAAATAGAGAAAAATAGAAAGACTCTTGTTCTATTATTATTATTATTCTAATTGTATTAGAACAAGAGTCGCGTCTCTCCCAACTTATTATTCAACTACATACATTAAGGCCATACCCCCAGCAAAACGCCGCGCGATCGATGTTTTTAGAGGCTATCTTGTCATTACTTAAAATAAATATTGATTAAAAAAATATACAATATATTTCTACAATCTGTCAGCTTTACTTTGTTCGATTCAAATTCATGTTAATGCTGATATATATTTTTAAATTGTCGTTATAAATGAACCATAAAAATGAGAAAAATACAAAGATTCCGTGCGTCTCCTTTTAAAGTACAGAATGTTTTCAAATGAGATTAACATCACTAGATAGGCTATTTAATAACGAATATTTTGCCCGTTTTAAATTTTCGAAAAGACAAAAACCTGTTTTTTTAAATCAATTATTCGCTAAATACGTGCATATTCTGCATGAAAACTCACACGCCAAGTACACGATTCAGTATGGCGCGAGTCAGTCAAGGTCATTTGCTCACGGAAGGCCCTTAAGGCAAATATGTACAGGCGTTACGTACTAAAGTAAATTACACACACTAACACACTCCCTTACGAGAGTACTGTTGATGCGAATTGCTGGCACCTCTCGGCGCGTAATAGGTAAATACGCACTAGCTTTCCAGTTTTGTGCATTAAATGTGCGCTGAAAAGTATTTTTTATCGCTAGTCACATTATTATTGCCAATTTTGGAGGTTATTGTTGTTTAATCAGAATCGCGGCGTGCTTATCCCATACCTAAGTTACCCTTCTCACATTCTTCATCTTTTATTTATCTTCTACTAGGTGGTAGGTCCCTTGTGTGCGAAAGGCCATCTGGGTTGGTACCATCGCTTTGTGCTTTCAGCCGTCAAGCAGCTCCGTTGTGTTTCGGTATGAAAGAAATTGATATGAGTGAAATGACGGGCATTATGACACTTAACATCTTGTATCTCGAGGTGACGAGCGCAGTCCAGTACAATGCAGTGCTTTGTAAATGTTTTGTGTGGTGTTGCACTTTTTTATGGGCAGGCATGATGCTTACAGGCGAGCCACCTGCTCGCCTCGTCATTTAAGCTAACAAAAAATCTTTCTGATGTTAGTAAATAGTGAGAAACATCATATTAAAGCTCTTATATTTGCACAGACTCTTGCGGCAATAGTGTACTATACATTTTGCTTCTGATATCCCGCAACCGTGTCATATGAAAAAGCACTTATAATTTTTGTGCTTAACGAGTAAAGCGATATACATATAGCTTACTATTATTCGTTACAGGTTAACTATTTATTTATTTCATCGTGATTAGTCAATGAATTATTTATTAAAACTATAATTCTATTAATATTGATTAAATGTTTAGATTATTTTGAAAAATTGAAATTAAAAAATTTCGTTAAAGATAAATAATTTAAAATGTTTGGCAAATTCTTTACATTTTATGACATTTGACCCTGTTTTAAATTTGGACATGTAAAACCGACAAGCATAGAATATTGATCTCTTTTCAATTTTTACTACACATTATAATATAGATAGATCGGTTTATGTTTGCACGTCTTGCTATGAGTGACTTTGTACGAGTAAACAATAGTGGCCCTGTTATAGAACACTCATTGGTCGATATTCTAGTTTGACAGATTATTCTATCATGATGTTACACTCTTAGTAGTGTGGTCGTGGACAGACGACCTGATAAAGGTCGCAGGAAGTCGCTGGATGCAGGCCGCTTCCAACAGGTCGGTCTGGAAATCTTTGGGGGAGGCCTATGTTCAGCAGTGGACGTCTTGTGGCTGATGATGATGATATCGTTACACTCTTAGCAGTGTGGTCGAGGTCTCCAGTCCGGGGTTGGTGGTGCACCTAACAAATCGCCATTCATCTCGAACTGACACTTTTCTGGTGTATTCTTATAGGGTACCGTTAAGCGAGGTCTTTGCTTGGTTAGCCCACCGCATAGGCGATCTAACGCGTGCTCGTATCCTTCAACGGGTCCTTGTCCCATAAGGCGCTCCACGGATTTCCTTGTTGCGATACATGTCCAAAGAAATTAAGAATACGTCCTTGAACGATGAAAGATAGACGCTGCTTGATATCGAGCTGTTGAAGATTTGATTCGTTGGTTCAGAACTGAATTCTACGATATCCTAAGCATTCTCCTCTAGTACCACATTACATTCGTTATTCTATACCTTTAACTAAATAGTGACAGGCACACATAGTAATTGTCTCTATAAAAACACACCCACACAGCAAGACGTGCAATATTGAGTTGAATTATCTATACCTGACTTAATCTGAAGGCATTTGTTACATTACTGACAATAAAATTTAAGCATCGAATATGTTTCTATAAAATCCACATTTTTTAATGTTTATACTGAGAATTTTAGGGTAATGTTACATAATTTACTGCTATATTTGGTATTTTTTGTATATATGTACATACACCGAATTCTACATCTACTCTTGAGTATGGCGACAGCATTAGGCCAATTTAACTGTAAAAGAAACAAAAATTTTAAATAACAAATATAGGATAATTATAATACATATGTAGGTACATACCAACCGGGGGCGGTCTTTAGGTACACTTTTATAGTGTATACAGGGATAGCCGTCGGGTGGTGTCACATCACAATATTAGATTAAATTTGCCTAACGGGCCTCTATGTGTTGGCATCGGCCCCACGCTCGCCTATTAAAGGCCCGGGACTCTATAGTCCCGAGATATGGTAAGATATGTACATAGTTAATAATTTGTATTTGTAATAAAACACATTGTAGTGGCGACTGCTCACCGACAAGAGGAATGTTCTTAAATTAAATACTACACATTATAATATTGTATGTGAGACATATGCATACCCTGGAAATGACTGGATAGTAACCATACATGATGAATAACCACAGCGGCTCATTCAGACAAGGCATGTTCCATGGTCAGCCATTGCGTCCAGTAATATCACACCGCTATAATTCTAGCAACCATCGAGGGATTCTACGACTCACAAAAGCCGACATTATTCTTGGATTGCACTGTACTTCCATCAGGTGTGTTGTATTCATTGTATTTGCTGTTTCAAGATAAAAAATGTACTCGTAGAAAGAACTTGCGTGTTGTACGAACTTGACATATTGTACCGCATTAGTTAGAACACAATTATTTCATTTAGGATAGATGCCAGCAAAGCACCGCCTTTTTGGCTTAAATGTTAACTGTAAATGCCAAGTCGGAAACATTGTTATTTTCGGACAAATATATTGAAATGTTCAAACACCTAACACTACTTTTCTTTTTTCCCTTTAGACACAAAATACATACTAATGAGTTTAATAAGTATTTATTCTTGTTTAGGAGGTAATCTCTGGCACTACTGAACCGAATCTAATAGATTTTAAAGAAAGAAAGTTACTCGGACCTTGATTAACATAGAATTTATTTTATTTTGATAAAAATACTGACAGAGGCCGAGCTGCGTCCATAGGCTAGTATTAAATAATGAAACTTAAGTACCTATAGTTCGCTCAAAAGCGCGATAACCTCTTGTTTATTTCCAGAAATCGTCACTATAGAACGTAGTTGAAGAACAACATCTATAAACAAAACACTCACTGTACCCTATGCATTAATAGTTGATAGTACCTATAATTTTCTTTCTGCCTGGCATTATCCCGGCTTAATGCTCGGGTCCGCCTTCCCGTCGCGATTTGACGGTAGATTTGGAATGATGTGGGGCGACCCGCCGTCTGATCCCCACAACCCGTAACGGGAAATAACTTTCGCCATTGTCTCGTTAATCAGCAGAGTGCACCACATGCAGGTGAGGTTGGCTTTGGGTCAATGTTGGCGGCCCACTTACATTTATATACAACAATATCTAAAATATAATAAACTGAACCATAATAGGTTGCGCTTCGTCCGTAGCTTGGCTCACACAAGCACGCGTCGTTTAACTGGACCATACCACATACCTAGCTTTTAAGATTAAGTTATAAAGGTTTGTTCAGAAAAAAATGCTCACGTTAGAATCACGGGTCTCGCCTAGACAGCTCGTCGTCGCATATGATAGGCTTGCGGTCATCTCCTTTGCTGCCGCGCGCGAACCGCCCCACGCGACGAGCGATGGCGCTTGTTTTCTCGACCGCGCCCCAGCCTCCGCTGTTACCGCCGCCACTACCCGACCGAGACAACAGTCCTGTCACCCCCTCACCTAACTTGCTGTGATGTATGCCATACAGGAAGTATAACAGAAGACCTGGAATATGTGGAGATGAAAATTTAGTTAATTTTGTTGTTATTGCTTTTAAAATAGATTGGCTATATTAAATAGGTAAGTTATTTTAAAATATGTTGGTGGTAAGTACAAAATAACTATCAACACCAGAGATTATCACCTAATTTAAGGGTGCGTTGTTTGAAACTATCAATAATACCTAAATAAAGTTCGTAAAGACACTGGTGCATGAAAACTGCCTATTTTGACTTATTAGACAGTAATACCGAAATTAACTAAACAGTGGTCGTTTCGAGTCAACCAACCTAAGTAAGACTAAAGAAAGAAAAAAGGCTGATAATTATTAGAATATTGAAGTCTGCATAATAATTGTGACGACTCGATCGCCAAGAGAAAGGATGTTGCTTTTCTGTTGTTAATTGACATTATTACTTATGTATTTGAATTGCAGATAGGTACTGCGCTTACGATAAGGGATATGGTATTTAATTTGGTATAACAAGATAAACACCAACCGAAAGTCATCCAAATTGCGAAGCGAGCCCATGTCAAGGCGTTAAGGTTGATCATCAGTTCGACGTTCAGCATGACGCTAGCAGCAGGTAGCAGAGGCACCCATGGTACGCGGAACGGTAAACGCGTAGGACTTTGTTGATGTGCCCAAATTATTACAAAACCTGAGAAATAAAAATATTTCTCTTTATACATATAGTAGGGTAGATCAGGTAATTGCAGGTACTCTTTGCTACCGAAACTCAACAGACCAAGTGGACGTCCTGTTTTAAAATCACTGGAATAATATAATAAAAAAAACAAAAAGGAAAATGCAAGGTATAGAATATTTGCGACTTACATGCAATTATAATGAAACTGAGAACAAAGTCTGGTAATAACGCCCAGAGTCCAGCAGGTTCAGCCAAAAAGTGATTATGAGCACAGAGGACAGCAGCAGCGACGGTGAATGTATACACGCAGCTGGTCACCGCAGCACCCGGCGCCCTGCCTCCGGCCAGAGGTTCAAGCCAAGCATATTGAGGACGGAGACGACCAACAGTCAAAGCTTCAAACATCTGAAATAGATACATATTTCGATATTAACAACGGTATCTTGAACTAGTAACATCTTCCGAACAGGTTATGTTCACCTCTGAAGATGAAGAGCCGCCGTCTGTAGCAGGAGTTCCTGTTGCTGAACTATCTTCACGATCACCAGGAGAATCTAATTGTGGTACTCCAAAAATCTTATCATCTACTACGGGTGTAGGGCGATAACGTAATATTATAACAGCAGCGCTGACAATCGTGTAAGCGAGCAATGTTCCAATTGACATAAACTCTACTAGTTTCTCCAAATCGAACAGCAGGGCTATGAGAGCCGATGATATTCCCGAAATAAATAAATTGGAAATTGGGATCTGCGACTTATTGTTGACGTCGCTAAGAAAACCAAACAGTAAACCATCGGCAGACATAGCATACAAACAACGGGGAAGCGAAAACAAGGAACCCAGTAATGTTGTTGTCATCCCGCAAACAGCGCCTACTGCGACTGCATATTTCGCCCAATCAGCATGCACTGCACCTAGAGCCGCCGGTAAAGCAGCTTCAGGATCTATGCTTTTGTAGGGAACCATCAAAGTTAATGCTAAAGCTACAAGAATATATCCAAATGCAACCAGTGCCATTGATACAATTGTAGCAATGGGAATGGATCGCGATGGATCCTTGGCTTCCTCGCTCGATGCGGAAATACTATCAAATCCTACAAACGCGTAGAAGCAAGTTGCAGCACCAGCTAAAACACCGGAAAAGCCGTACGGCATAAAACCACCGTTTTTATCAGACCAATTACTAATGTCAGCATAATAGAATCCCAGGAATATCACTAAAGATATAACTAACAGATTCAAGATGGTTAGACCGTTGTTTATGTAAGCCGAAGTCTTTACACCAACTGCAAGAATTAAAGACGCCACTATACATATTAAGAACGCTAATAGGTCGGGATATCTGCTGAGAAGCGTCTCGTGCATTTCGCCTGTTAATGATATTGTAGCGTTACGTATAGCTCCATCTAACATTGCATCCAAGTATCCAGACCACGCCCTCGCTACAGATGCTGCTCCTGTAAAACAAATAAAAACTGTTAGGCTACTTGATACATATTTATTCATAACATAAAACTGACATCAATTTTGTAGAGGTACGTACCTATCATATATTCCAAAACGATATTCCATCCTATAATAAAGGCCCAAAATTCACCAATGCTAACATAAGTATACGCATAGGCACTGCCAGCCCTTGGTATTCTGGTGCCAAATTCTGCGTAGCACAGAGCAGCTAATGTAGATGTGATCCCAGCGAGAAGAAAACTCAAAGCTGTGGCAGGTCCGGCCATATGATGAGCAACAGTGCCCGTCAACACATAGATACCAGCTCCAACCATATGTCCCACACCTAAAATGTTATCATAAAACAACAGTATTTTAATGTATAAATTAGTTTGACTTACCATTCCTTAAAGATACGCACCAAGCAACGTTATATCCAGAGTCGTGAGGCATCGGTTTAAAGGAGTGTCCATAGCGTCACCGTATAAAGGTTTGCGCCTGTTCATCTTATGGCAAAACCCAGACAGTACATGGCCTAAGATCTTGTGCCTTGCTCCCGGCATCTTGTAAAATATAAACACAATTATGTAAATTCAAGCAAAACTTATGTTCTGTTTTCATTTACTAATTTACAAAGCGGTATTATAAATGCCATATAAAAAAAATGGGAATTTAAAACATCGTATAGTCCTTGTCTTGTACTGAATACAGCAGATAATTCCCGTATAATTTCTATAGGAAGTGCTAGTTAGATTTTTAATTTTGTAAAAATCTCTCGAGTCGAAAGGCTCTATATGGTTTATTACGCTTATTTCACAGTATTGTTATCTCACTGAGTTTCAAATAGTTATAACAATGATCTGAACACTTACCTCGTTATTCAGAACCAGCTGACGATATTTGCGATGGTTTCACTACAAGTATTAGGACAAAGATAGGTCGGCGCGCGCAACTTATCGATTTCTAGATAGAATCGGCTTCACTTACATTGCATTGTTTATGTAACTATAATATCTATATTATGGTTTTATTAGATATTATTGGAGTATCTTAGAGAATGTTTACCCCGAATTACACTTAAGAATCATCTATTTTTCTTGTCCGTCCGTATGAAAGCATACAATGATTAATGGTAGGTACACATATCCAAGATAGACAGTAGGAAATACATAGCGGCGCGACGCTGCATGTCCAGATCACCTGAAAGTACACCCGCGAGGATGAGTAAAGCTTCGGCACTAACAGTTCTATACGCCTTAGCTACACAACACTAGACGCTGACTCTGGAAGAATTTTCTGCGTATAGCGTTATTGGTAGAAGAGTCTTCGCCGATGCGCCGAAGGGGTAGGCAGACGTTTAGCCGAGCTTATTTCCGTTCCATAATGTGATAGGAATTGGGGCCTATCGCCATACCGGTTAAATTCCTATCTCGGGCAATCGATGAGTGATTTTTTCGAATCGATTACTCAAACACAAATTGTGATTGCCCGATCTGGGAATTAAACCCGGGCCTCACGGTTCTCGGCCTTAGTACGCAGCCATTAGAGCACCGAGGCGATGGATTGTTATTAACTGTTTTAAGGTGGCTTATTTCGTGCTATATGATGCGTGACTATATGAAATTGCGGATGATACAATAATTGGTGAGTCGGTTGAGTCGGATTGGTTGGGCTCAGTGTTGGGTCGCTCTTGGGTGGGTGAACTTGAGTCTTCGACACATATTATTGATGTTGATTTGATTAAATAATAATATGAATAACTAGATGAGGTACAGACATATTGTTATATAGGTTGTTTATTCGTGGATGCTGTAGTAGACGTTCTAGGATGTTTCAATGGTTTTTTGATTGATGCTTAGGTACTCAACGAAAGAGAATATGAAAAAGCTTTCTTACGTCGTGTGAGCTCTTGAAAATTGGTAGAATTTTTAAACCGCGTTCTAAAATTTGCCACAAACGACTAAATGGCTGGCAATGTCGATGGAATAATTCTACCTACTAAGTTGCGGCATCTTTACCAGTATTCCTCTGCGTTTCGCTGTTGTCTAACAAAAACTTGGCTAGCAATTAATTTTTCACGTGCAAATTTAAGTGTAAACTGTTCTCATTTGAGTTGGTTGATTCGCCTGGGTACCCATGCTCTACACCTGAATCTCAATACGAAATGTCCGCACATGATATTCTTTGAGAGTGTAGTCTCTGGTACGGTGAGAACAACGTTATGTTAGTATACAAATAACACCTGGAATTGTATACTAGATGGATCTTATCAATTCCTTAATATTCCTTTTTCTTTACAGACGCCAAGGCGTCCACGATTCTTCAGGTATTGTAGATGATCATGGACCATTGAGATCGCTTACCATCAGGTGACGCACATGATCTTTTTCCGACCTCTGCTATTTAAAAAAACAGTATGCCGAAGCGCGTAATATTAATCGTACTTCTGTCTAACGCACGATGGGCCGGCTCGACCGAGTTATTACCACTTTTCACAGAACATGAAGTGGCGGCTTGCTATTCCGTTTCTTACGGTGAGCGCAAATACAAGGGGTATTAACTCCTTTCCAGTTCTCATTAATTGCATGTCTGCAACGCATCCATAAATAAAGTATTATGGATGTTCATGGGCGGTAAAGATCACTGACAATCAGATGACCCACTTGCCCGTTCGTGGACCTTTGGTATAAATAATGTTATTTATATTGCTAACGAACGTGGAATAAAATAAAATAAACTTCTGTGGGTAATATAAAAATACATTTATTTGTGTTACTAACGTCAATAGGTAGGTACACATTGCATGAAATTTCTTCCTCTTTATATTATGATCTATAATTCGAATATTTATTATGACGCCGATTACAATTCTTTTTGTGATAACTAGGGTCCTACCGTCTACATCTTGCACAGAATGGACTACTCTTTATAACATGTGAAAATCTATTTATGTATTACTATCTATATATCGGTGTACTCTATTCACGAAATAAATTTTTGAGAATAATTTTTCTAATTTGCTAAATCGTATGTGTACCTACATTTTACCTACGAATTTAGTAAGAATCATACAAATAAAAATATTCTAACAGAGAGCGACTTTGTTATTGCATCAAGCTATTCCATTCAACATAAATATTAAGTTATAATTTGCACAAAAATTAGGACGTAAAATAGTGAAATAATTTACTTTAATCTGATTTACTATTTGGCATTATTACCAGACTTATTATTGAAGTAATAAGATTGTTAAACTGGCAGTCAAGTCTTATTTTAATTGTGTGTATACTAAATATTATTCAGAATAAAAAATACTGTACTTTTCGATATAATATTAACACAAGTTTAGAATGCAATATATTAACTTTGAAAAATAATGGTCGACGGACGGAGTGGCGGCAAAGAGGCTAATCAAAATTAAATTAAACTCAACATAATGTCTTTTCTTGGCTGTAAATGCAGTAATTATTTTAAGTGAAAAGAAATATATCAAGTGGCTCAAACAATTTTTTTTTATTTAAGCCTCTTGGCCATCACTCTGTTCGCCTGCACTGACCATTACATAAATATAATAAACGATACCAATGTTATTAAACGCTAAATAAATGCTGTTATGAAAATAGATTGTTGAGTATATTATTAATGCATAATATTTAAAAACCTATGGGAAAGTTACATAATATTATTTTAACTGTGATGTTAGTATCAAAAGTAGACAGATATAAAAATAACTCGAAAACGCATTATATCAAGAGAAACATCACAGAATTTAGAATCAAATGTTTCTTAGAGTTCATAATAATGAAAATGGAACTAGTATTTATTTAAAATACTACACACAGAAGTTAACTAGGCACCTCGGTGTAATGACGTCATAGGAATGTACTAACTGCATAAAAAATTCAAGTACCAGGTGTGAAATATATTTTATATATTATTTATTTTATTGATGAGATTGTAAAAGTCATTAGTGAAAGACTCGATTTCCTCTTTTTACCCGGTGTAGATAATTTAACAGGAATGACGAAACGTTTATTCTTTTTATCATTTTCAAAAAACTGCATAAGTTTCAAGATAATGTTTCTTTCCCTACTGTGAATAGTTTTCCCCATAATCAATCACTCAAAAATCCGTCCAACAATAACAACGAAAAAAACACGAAGAACGCGCGTGCGTAACGATAGTATTTAATTTACTGACCGTAATGACGCGTCGATGGCGAGAGCGGTAGGCGGTGGGGTGTGGTGGGAGGGGAAGCGCATTCCACTGAGGTGCCAAGTTGATTTCTGTGCGTTATATACATGGTTGACTTGATAAGTAGTACTTTTATGGTATTTAACATTTTTGTAAATACAAACATACATAAAATAGTATCACATGTGATTATAAAAATATAAAATATTGCAAGCCTTGAAATAGTGTTGATAAAACAGTAAATAAATACACCACAGTTATACAAGACAATGTTTGAGCCGGTTCAGAACTTATTCACTATAGAAGCAAACTTCTTTGAAGTCAAATCTTAAATGTATTACAGTTTTATAATTACATTACACCCAAGGATCACACATAATTTTCCAAAGAACTATAATACATTGAAATATTATTAACTAGTTGTCTTATTAAATTCAACCCATATATTATAACAATATTTTGAAACAACATAGTTGTTACAAGTTGTACTTAATCAGTACCTACAACATATTCTAATTACATGACACAATTTATATAATTTAAAAACATAAATAGTTATAACTTCTCAATAGCCCTCAATGAAATGTATATACAATTTACCATTTGTCTTAGTTTTAACAATATGATCCACCCCTAGCACCTTAAATATTTCTTACCTTCACATCACTATCTATACTAATTATATCACATTTAAATTGCACATTCAGAGAACAGAATTACCATATTGACTGAAGAGCAATGATAATAATACATATTATTACCTATGTCTAGGTACTACTACTAGTATTGTTCAAATGACAAAGTCTTTTGAAGGAAACACTTCTGTTTTCCTCTAATATGTAAACACTATCCTCCTGTCCCATTAAAATACTGTGCATGTTTTGTGTAAGGAGCAACAATATGGTATGGAGGTGGTTGACCTCGTCCATAAACAGTTTCTGAGATATTGCTCGGACTATGTCTGTGGCTTACTACACTAGGTGGATTCGAGGATGCAGGTATGGCATCATATAAATCATATATGTTTTGACTAGAAGGTGAATGCACATGGCTGTAGCTGCCATCATCTGATACAAGTGGTGTGTTGGTCATCCGATATGGATTTGTTTCATTTGTGTGACCAGTGGGAGAATATAGCTCTGGTGATTGGTTAGGCACATATGTAGGACTTCCTGCTGACATATTATAAATATTTGCATTTGGTGATGGTGTTGGATGCATTGCTTGTTGACGATATTCATGACCCTCTGCACCAGGATCACAGTACATATTGTTGTAATTGCTTAAATTTGGCATTGTTGTAGAGCTCACTACCTGACTCACAGTGTGAACTCTAGAATTTGGCAAATCACGAGTGCTATGTGGATGATAGCTGTATGTATCATAATTTCTCTGTCCGAATGATTTGTCTTTGGCACGTACATAACTTTCACTACCATAAACACTTTCGTGATAGTTGCTTTCAGGTACAGGGTGACATACATGTTCTTTTCTTGCATACAAAGGCTCATAGGATGGAATATTGTTGATAACAGGCCTAGTATTGAATTTATTATCACTAAAATGTGGTGATAAAATGGTCTCATTGTGCACCACCCTGCCTTGTGAACTCAAATTCATTCTCTGTAAATGATTACAAGTTTCATCTATAGTATTTCTATAACCACTGTCATTTGTGGTCTGATAATTTTTATACTCAATATGGGTGCCATATACATTTTGTGGTGTAGGTGCACTCGATCTGTCTATATCTTGTCTTGATGAATATTTTTCATTTTGCTGTGTAGCATATTGTGCTTGTGATGATAATACATAGTGTTCAACATTATCTCCTTTGAAATGTTCTGTTACACTACCATTATTTTCTGCATACAGTGCATGGTCCACACTTTTATATGTTTTGTCTTGCTCATGTGAAAGATCTAAAGGTTTATCGTATGCATTCTCAGCAGGTACATTATCATAAACAGACATTTTCATTGCATCTTGATTGGGTACTTCCGAGTTTTCCTTACTATTGTTTGGTATTTCTTTTTTGTTATCAGATGCAAATCTCTGTTGTAATGTAGGAGTTATCTTAGCAGCTTTGATATGTACTGCATTTTGCATAGGCGGAGAGATGTCTTGAGTGCCATCTTTGTGTATATTCCTTGCATGTTTGGCTAATGCTCTCAATTCTTTTGGGTATGGAGTGGGGGCCCTTCTTAACTGTCCTGGTTTTTCTGGGACTTTAGGAACTACCTTCATATCCTCAAAACTGATATGACGGGCAGTAGTTTGATTTTCAGGATTATCAGGTTTTTCATTGTCCGATTTGATCTCAATAGGGGCTAAAGGCACTTGGGGAAAGAGGAAACAGGTTAGAACTTGTTCATACGTATGAGGGTCTAGTTCAGAATGCATAGGCACTAAAGGTTTGCTCTGATTCTCAGATAGCCAGAGGGCTACTAAGTTATCACAATTTAATAATGACTGGGGAAGACTACTCAATGAGTTTCTTACTAAATTTAAAACTCTTAGAGAAGATAAATGGCCTATTTCTGGAGGGATCTTAATCAATTTATTGCCACGAAGGGACAAGACAGATAACTTTACACAGCTCCCTATTTCTGGAGGGATTGCTCTTAACATATTGTCATCAATATTTAAATATTGTAATTTTCTAAGAAGTCCTATTGATGATGGCACCTTATCCAAATAATTACACATAAGCATTAACTCTTCAAGGTTTGTCAGTTGACCTATGCTCTCAGGTATTGAATATAATCTATTATTATCTAGTTTCAATGTGGTCAAGTTACTCAACTGTCCAATACTATCAGGGAGCTGGGTCAAGTGATTCAGTGATAAGCTTATATCTTGCAATTGCTTACAGTGGCCAATTTCAGGGGCAAGCTCTTCAATCATATTATTGCTTGCCTCCAAATGTATTAAACTTTCTAAAGGCTTTATTATCCCTGGTATACAGGTTAAGCTGTTACTATCAATCCAAAGTTCTCTTAATTTCAAGAACCTTCCAATCACTTCAGGAAATTGTTGAAAATCATTTTGTCCTATGTCAAGTCTCAATAGTTCAGTGGAGCGGGACAGTGATTTGGGTAAAATCATAAGATAATTGTCCCTCAGCTCGAGGATACGTAAATTAGCTAGACGCCCAAAGTTTCCAGGGAGATATTCGAGGTAGGTATCATTCAGGTATAACTCTTGAAGTGCTATAAGGTTTGTGATGGCATCTGGTAACTTCTCCAGTGGATTCACACTTAGATCTAAGAATGCTAAATACTTTAAAGCTTTCATAGTCTCGGGTATGGATGTAAGTGTATTTTTACTGATGTTCAGGTGATGCAAGTTTACAAGAGAAGATATGGCAGCCGGGATCGCGGCGACTTCATTGTCACATACGTCTAAATACTTCAGGCCGTGACACATGAACAGTTGGCGCGGCAACTCGGTGATTCGATTGCTCTGGCATAGCAATGTTTCGAGCGTCCTTTCGTACACAAACACTTCTGTCGGAAAGTCAATCAGTGACTGATGTGAATAGTCCAATTCGACTACGTCTTCGGCACCAGGTCTCACGCAACACAAAAAGTCGAAAGGCATGTTGGAAGTTACTTCTACGGACCCATACAAAAAAATTACACAATTTTTTTGTCTAAAAGACGCATCAGTCATACAACATGCAGACTGTAAAGTTTATGTACACATTATTTGTAACTGCTACTGTGTTTGACCATTCGCTTAGAACTCACAGAATAGAAGATTTAGTAAATAGTATAAAATTACACACTAGTGATTCACTCAAACAAAATAATGATAACCTTCCCCACCCAATCCCAATACGATTCATCCGTCATTTTTTGACAACCATTTACGATGGACAGATAGACGAAAGGACCAAAGCTGTATCAAACTCAAAGAAATCTAGACTGGATTGTATTCGAAATAAAGTTTAAATTTCTTCTCCTTGACTCATCTTTCGTATTTGTATGGACCAATTCAACAATTGACATTTTTTAAATATTATGGAACCATAGACTATATATTTTTTTGTATCATTCACTCCTTATTTTTTTTAAGGAGAAAGCAAAGGCATCTGCCAGCCATAGACATTTTTTTAACTCTTAGATTATCTATTCCATAGATAGGACCATCACAGAATGATTTGCCTGCAAAACGAGATGGTTATATAGGTAATTGAACGTGTTAGACAAAGATGCCTATATAATATTGCTGTCCCTTTCAGCGTAGCCTATAATTTCTGTTTGTCACGGTTCGAAGTTTGCCAAACAAACCGTAGCATGATTGTTTTCTGGACTTCCTGGCGTTTTTAAGATGTTTATAGCGATTCTTATTAGTGTTTGTATTAAAATAGTAATCAATTCGTATTTTAATGATGGTTGGGTGTAGTGTTTTTGGGTGCAAAAGCCGTAGCGAGCGAAAAAATCCTGGTGTCACATTTCACATGTACCTTATAAAATCTGTTTCTGGGAATTAAAATAGTTTCAGATTGTTGTATTGGCGAGTATTTTCACAAGATTTTGGTAAAATTGTTACGTAAATCTTATTTTAATGTATAATTCTAACTTTATAACCTAAAAACAGTGTTGCCGGTTACTAAAGCTAAATGCCGATAAATTATTATTTAAGTAGATAATATTTTTTTATAATATTATGTTACATAATACTCAATACTTATTTCCTGAAAGAAGTGAAATTTATATTCCGTCTTGTCTTATTTGCAGGTTTCCTAAAGATCCATCACAAAGAAATCGGTGGATCCAAGCGACCGGTGGAATCAATTGGATACCAACTAAAAATAATAAATAAAATGCTAAGATGTGTTACCTGCATTTTTGAGGAGGATGCAAGTCACCAAAAAATAAAATAAAAAACTGATTTCGCAAAAGATAGAACGTATCAGAAATTTTCATACAAAATTAGTTAAATTTAAAGGTCAATAAAGGGGCGTGTTAGCAAAACAACGCGCTATTACTCTCTCTCACACCGAGGGTCGCAATAGAGCACAACAGGCGCTTCGCTTCCGGATGGCATTAAAAACTAGACATCATATAATATCACGTTAATGCCGACATGTTACTCATTAGAGGAAAAAGAAAATGCTCTATTTATGTCCTAGCAATGCATTCACATGATTTGGTACTACAGTTGAAATACTTATATCGTACACTAGTACTTATATTTGCTTTAATTCGACCACACCTTAGAAAGTTATTAGCCCGTGTATCATAATTTGTGTTAATAAAGAAATTAACCATTCACATCTTTTTATTACAAAAATGAAGTGAAACCTAACATTTAATTCACTATCCCGTAATTTTACTAATACTAATTGGTATTATGAATAATAGGATATTCACACTATTCGTAGGGTACACGCGATTTTTTTTAATTATTTTAATATTTAAATTAATGTTGCATATAAAATAATGTGTAAATAAGGACATAGGGTAATATACTATACATAGTCTTTAATAGTATTTTATATTACTTTTAAGAATCTTCACTAAAATATAATAAAAAAATAAAATAATTATGGATTTTTTTTACATTCTGACAACACAAGCGCTGGGTCTCTCTGTCTCACCACAGGCTACGGTATGGCCCTATCTTGTTCATATTTGATCTGAGTTTTAACTATATTTTCCCTTTTATTGGGAAGGCAAAGGGATCTAGCAAATACAGCCTTGTCATACGTGATAGGTATTTCTAGAAAGAGGAAACCAGGATGTGATCTATTTCAAGATATAGCAGGAATTTTGGTGTTAATTCCTTTCAGTACAATACTTCTTAGACGACTTTCTTTAAGCGAATCGAAAGCACAAGTTCGATGATTTCACTGTATCAAAACTCACCTAAATTCAATTATTTCAATGGTTCCATATGCTGCTCATCACCGTTATTGTTTAATGCACAAATAAAATTGTCAACAGTAACCTAAATTCACTTTATCAATGTTTTCATACATTATTTAAGGTTCGTCACCGTTAATGTTGAGGGCAGAAAGTCACACCACTTTTATACATTAAACTAATTTATGAATTAATTGAAATAAGAGATCAACCACGTTGTCGAATTATCGTCAAAACCATAGAACCATAGTCGATACAGCAATTAGCGTGGAATACGGCAATACATACAGTTTTTTGAAAATAGGTATAGCGCAGATTTTTGATTGCCCAATTAATATTGACATCGCCTTAACAGCATTTTTTTCTGAGAGTAGCTTGCGACCTAAATGTTGGAATGAAGACGCGTAGAGGAAAACCGCGGGTATAACACTAGTTGAACCTTTGCCTTTGCTTTCCTATATTCCTGGAGTATAGCCGTGAGCTATAAATATGTATAGGAAGATGCACGATTTTTTTTCCGTTTAATCAACGCTAATTGTAATAGACTAAGCAGACTTGATAATTACAATGCAAAGACTTGATTAAATATAATATCATCTTTATTGCACTATAGGTATAAAACATTAAAATATCTAAAAACTAACTCGACTGTTAGAAATACATTTACATAATATCACGGGAAGTACGCAGATACTGGTGTAGGACGGTAGGTGCTGGGTCGTGAAGTCTTCTTCTCTTTGTAATTTACTTTAGGTAGATTGATATTCATATTCTCCTTTCCTTTTTGCACTTGTGTTTCCTCTGATTTTTCTTTAGTACCTGCAACAAAATAATATAATTAGAAACATGTTCATATGTCATAACATGTCATTGTGTTTTCTAGGTGCTAGATATCATAGAACTTAATAAGCATGCTAATTAATATTCATAGAATCATAAATATAAAATACTATCACTGGCCTTTTGATAATGTTGTTAGATACGTTTTGCGCTATTAGTATTAGAAAAACGGATCTAGTCCCAGGATGATAGCGGAAAATCCTTCCATGCGTAGATGTAAGGCTCTGCTACATGAACAAGACGAATTTTCGCAGGGCTTAGCTAGAAATTATCATGGCATGCCCACAACTAACCGTTAGGAAAACAGTGCGACGAGGCGCAAAGTGATAAGTAACTCTCGAGATGCGAGATAAAAAGCTGGACACCGGTCTAACATGGCCGAGCAAGTTTATAAAGCTTAAACCACTATCTATATATGTCCGAAAGCATGGCAACCCTATCTATGCATCACACAGTGGCCTGTCATCCGCTCGCTCGCCTTATACGCCACTGCTTATGTTCGCCAAATCTTTATTTAAATTATCATGTGGACATTACCTACTTATATTTATTAACAAAATTCTCATTGTGACGTACGCCGTGAGATGGATCCAATAGATACAGTCACTTTTGCCGAGCTTATTTCCGTCCCATGTTGTGATAGGGGTCTCACCTATCGTCATACCGGACACAATTCCAGGCTCAGGGCTGATACTAAAGCTTTTCTTGGTAGAAAAACTCAATATCACTTTAATCAATCAAGTGATTGATTTATGATTTATTATTGATTGACCGGAGATTTCAGCATCGCAGTCGTACTGCGTACGCATTACAACTGCGCCACAGGGCCATTCTAAATATGAATATTGATTATTAAAACTGTACCTTTACTGCTGTGGCCACTATTGACAGCTGGCTGAAGATATTTTGGGTCCAAACCAACTTTTGCACTTTGATCTTGTACCTGTGGTCCTGAGCTGTCATTTATACTTGATCTAATGACAAAAAGAATAAATAACTATTATACAAGTTGGCCAAAAATGGTTCTTAATAAATACTAAATTGGATACGTTTTGTACTCTATAGTTGGCATCACTACATGGTCAAAAATTGCGCGATGTTGACTCCATATACAGGGCTTCTTAGTCAATACTAATTGATATAAATACGTATGAAATCTATAGCTAAGAGCATTTTGTTCATAGGCGTGAAAGAGAAGGCATACGGGTTTAGAAACCTCGTAAAAAACCAACGAGACAGAGTGTGACAGCGAATGTCCCTGTGAATACACTCGGCATGGCGCGCGCGAAGCGTTCCAATATTAGATTTTTTTTCGAATTTTTTTTTGTTGCATTATTAGTACAGACTGTAAGGTCGGGGATCGAAGTCAGCGGCAAGCGGCGGCGGCGGCGCGGGTGCGGCGCGTTCAAATGCATAGATTTAAATGGACCCGGTCTCGAAAGCAGCGGCGCGGCGCGGGCGCGACGAGCGACGAACGAGCGGCGCGCGCCAACTGAGCGGCAGCTGCGCGTCTGCATTGACGTAGTGCTGTTAGTGGAGCGCCTGGGGGTTTTCACCTCGGATTAGAGTTATAGTGAATGAATTAATATGATCGATGTGGAATATTGTTTTTTAAACTATAAATTGCAATGTTTACCCAAAATTTTTTTGTGCAAACCATTGTTTCATTGTTTAAAAAAAATATTATGAAAAATTAATGTTTGACCATATATTTTCACTTTAAACAGTATTTTTTTTTATTTATATGTTAAATCTTACCTGAGTAGACATACCTATAGGAACATTTTTCAAAGATACCTGTGTATAAAAATAGCAGTAGGGATCTCGAACAGGTAGAAAAACGTGGAGGGGAGAGCGGAGCGACAGCTGCTATGTACAATGGAATTTCTCGGCCAATTTAATTATAAATGAAACGTACTCTATTGTGTACATTTAAAAAATAAGGTAATTAATTACGACTAATGAAAAGAAAAAAAAAAATAGTACAAAATCAGTTTATTTAAATATATTACACTAGCTTTTGCTCGCGGCTCCGCCCGCGTGAACAGCATTTTCCGGCATAAAAGTAGCCTGTAACCGTCTCCAGGATCCCATCGGTCTATGTAGATAAATTCATCAAAATCGGTTCAGTGATTTAGGCGTGAAAGCGTAACAAACAAACTCACTTTCGCATATACTTTCACCCCCTTTTTCATCCCTTAATAAATAAAATTTCTAAAATTCCTGAAACACCTATTTATTTATTTTACGTCAATAATCGAAATACAAAATTTTGTTTATGTAACTTTCAAAATGATGGACTTTCATACATATTATCATCCCCTATTTTGACCGCTTAGGGGTGGAATTTTCTAAAATCCTTTCTTAGTGGATGCCTACATAACAAAATGAATATACAGTCCGAATTTCATGCTTGTAGCCTTGATAGTTTGCGCTCGGCGATGATGAATCAGTCAGTCAGTCAGGACATGTTATTTTATAATTATAGATGTTTATGTAACTTTCAAAATGATGGACTTTCATACATATTATCATCCCCTATTTTGACCCCTTAGGGGTGGAATTTTCTAAAATCCTTTCTTAGTGGATGCCTACATAACAAAATGAATGTACAGTCCGAATTTCATGCTTGTAGCCTTGATAGTTTGCGCTCGGCGATGATGAATCAGTCAGTCAGTCAGGACATGTTATTTTATAATTATAGATTGTTGTCTACATCAAATATTTTCTTCTACTTCATCTATCTGTATAATAGGTGAAGTATTGGAACAACTATTTCCGCTGCACTGTAAACATGCTACACTGCAGTATAAACCACTTTTTCGGCATCCACACGCAGCTCCACATCCCTTTTTGCAATTACAAAATAACATTTGCAATAAATTATCCGGAGCAGGTAATTGATTCATTGTTATTGGGATGTACATGTTATTGGAATACATCCATCCCCAATTTTCAATAACTACGTCATTTCCTAACCATATCTGAATTTGTAGGTACACTCTTTTAAGGTGCTCAAACGCTGCATTAGTTGTTGGAGGCAGTGATCACAAAAGAACACTCGTATTTTTGGCTGTTGCTTTTATGAAAGAATTGAACCTCAATGTATTTAAATCATAAGTTTTAGACGGAGCTCCATATAAACTCAAAATACATGCTACACCTGCTTGCAATATATTATTGGGGTCTTCATTGATATTTTTAAATACTTTTACTGAGTCGTGTAAATCAATCCGTAAAAAGACAAGATAAGATAAGATAAGAATACTCAGGTAAGATTTAACATATACAGGGTTATTTTTAAAACACTGACAACCTCGCAGGAGTAGATTCTTAAGGTCATTTGCTACTACTTTTGTTCTACGACTTTTCATAATTTGTTAGATTTTATTTTCATACAAAAATAAGTATTCATTTAATTTCCGTCTTGAATGTTACAACGCGCATCGCAGATTACGTAAACAAACACGCGAAGCGTGGGGAACCGGGCTAGCGCCTATGACCTTGACCGCTGAGCAGCTGATCGGCTCCTTTGATGTCGTGCGCGCGCGCTGCGCCGCGCCGCAATCAACGAAGAAAAACACGACACAACAAAAACTTGTGAAACCATTTTTTTTTTAATATATTGAGTTATATCCAAACTCGTAGAACAAAAGTTGTTCCGTATGGGATCAGCTATATGGCCCTGGGAGGTTGTCAGTGTTTTAAAAATAACCCTGTAAATAAAATAAAACTGTTTAAAGTGAAAATATATGGTCAAACATTAATTTTTCATAATAATATTTTTAAACAATGAAACAATGGTTTGCACAATTTTTTTTTTGGGTAAACATTGCAATTTATAGTTTAAAAAACAATATCCCACATCGATCATATTAATTCATTCACTATAACTCTAATCCGAGGTTTTACGGTTTTGAATGCTCCAGGCACTCCACTATGTGTATTTTCAAAAATGCCAGCCGACGTGGTGGAGCAAATTATTTCAATGATTTTTTATATGGAACATCATATTCACATCAATTTCGTTCGCGAACAGACACTAATTTCTCATAGTACAACACTACGCCGCTCTAGCGCCGCGCGATCTGCCCGCTGGTTTCGAGACCGGATCTCCGCCCGCGCCGCCGCCCCGCGCCCGCTGACTTCACGTGCGCGGCCTCAGGTTGAGATTGATGTTTAGGGAAAACCAGACATTTTGGCTTCTATGAAAGTACCGAGTGAGTGGTAGAACCACACTGTAGACAGTTTTGTCTACAGCATGAATGGGCTGGCTCGACCGGGACGTTACCACTGTCTCACAGAAAACCGACGTAAAGTAGCGGCTTGCTGCTGCGTTTCGTACGGTGAGTGAGATATCCGGAAGCCCAAATCCCCTCCCCTTCCCAATCCCTAATTATCCCTTTCCTTTAAGGTCGGCAACTCGCCTATCATTCTTCTGTTGGTGGGTGTACATGAGCAGTGGAGATCACTTACCATCAGGTGACCCACTTGCTCGTTTGCCGGCCTATGCTATAAAAAAAAACCAACACTGATAACTGACTAACCTAATTGACAAAACATATTGTATTTAAATGATAATAAATTTACTCACAATTTTGATGTTGCATAAAAATCAATAGATTCATCGCTGGACATAGTAGTATGGTTGTTTTTGGCCAGAAAATATGGTGTTGAACTGCTTGCACTCAGAGGGTTGTGTTTACTTTTACTCGGCAGCGTAGCTGAAGGTGAATTGTCCTCTAATTTTTTATGTAACCATTGTATAACTGAAAGTAAATCGAAATAAATATTGAAAAATTTTACAAATTTGTGAATGCTCATTAAGCGTGTTATTTGTTTAACCGTGCATATCAAAGTGTCTAATCTACACCCACAATATCTTTGTCTACAACTGATGGTAAGTACCAACAGTGCAGTCCAAATATAATGTCGATCGTCGACATCACCAACGCCAGCCTAATATTACTGGCTTTTTACCATATGTTTTTTTTTGTTTTTAATCCTGGCTCGGCACAGTGACTACCCTAAACCTGTAGCGCAATCCAAGAATAGTGTCTACCAACGATAAACAATCTGTCCATCGTAGGTCGGCAAGATCATGCCGGCCTGCCAAAGGGCCAAGGGGCAGGGGAAGGAAAAAGGGATGGGAAAAGGATTAGGATCAGGGGGCAAGCCCCCAGGGGAGAACCGGATATACACTGGCTGACCCTGGAACGCGACCCACACAAGGTGGGCCACTATGGCAGGTTTTAGCACCAGTGTACGGTGGTCGCTATCCGGTCGGATACAAGTATCCTCCCACCAGCAAGGCGTAAGGCGCTCATAGGCGAGGTGCACTCACTTTTTAACAGACTCCAAAAACGGAGGAGGTTATCAAGTCATTTGGATGGAAAAAACTTCATTCGATAGAGTTTAGCTGCGATGTGGTGATTGTGACATGAGTTGGATTTTACATACCTGTACTTAACACTGAAAATATTTAAAAATAAAATAAAGTTTAACAAAACTTAAAAACCGACTTAAAAAAAATAATAAATTTCATTTGAACGGCAGCGACTGCAAAGAGACCTGAAATGGCTATTTTTTACTTTTCAGTGTTATTATTTCGAATTCGGTTTTTAAATTTCGTTAAATTTTATTTTAGATAAACTTGATGGATGGGTGACCGTTAAGTGGTATGGAAAACCAACCAATCATGACTAGAGAATCTACTCTTAACAAAGACTTCCTTAACTGTTTATGAAGACGGTGGAAGGTGGTAGGTCCCTCGTATGCGAGAGACCGTCTGGGTTGGTACCACCGCTTTGTCTGTCTGCCGCCAAGTAACAGTGTGTGTATGCACTGTTTTGTTTCGGTTTGAAGGACATATAAGCCAGTGAAATTACTGGGCATTATGAGACTTAACATCTTATTTCTCGGGGTGACGAGCGCAGTTCAGTTCCATGCAGTGCTTTGTACTTCAAAGTTGTTTGTGGTGTTGCTTCTGTTTATGAGCAGGCGTGAATAAAAAAAAAATAGAAATAACACTACTAACCCATATTATTATTTTTGATAGTCTCATCTCTGTCTTGAAGTGTTTTTTCATTGCATTCATATTTCTTCTTGAGATCGTCCAGTACTTTAGTGAGTTTTTCAATATTTTGATTTGAATTAATTATGTTTGATTTCAATTCATCTATTTCTTTAGTATTATTTTCTATAACTTTTTCTTGTTCTAATGCTATTGCTGTTCGGCATAAGAGCTAAAAATAGTATATAGTATAGTATAATAATAATTATAAAAGTATATAACTTTATAGCATAAAACATGTATTGCTTTATATTTATACAACAAAGTCGGCAATTGATACACACATATAGTCTTGACCCTATACTAGATTAAACTTTATCTGTGGATAATACGAGGGTCTTATAATCCCACAGTATCGACTCGAAACAAATATTTTCGGATCACACAAACATTTGTATCGGTGCGGAAACCGAACCCACGGCCTTCTGTCCTGTCGCACTTAAGAGGCTGTCAAAGTGTATTCAAGGAGCATGGCAAAGTGACTGCACACATCTGATGGTAAGCGTAGTGCAGTCCAAAAAACTAGCGACCACCGAAAAAAAATGAGTTTATCGGAGGTCACCAGAGTCATGCCGGCCTGTATGAATGCGCGACAGGACAGGCGGATGACCGATGCAGGCACAGTAATACAAGAATGTACCCCTATCAACTATCAACCATAAAGTCATGTCGCAAGCCCCTCGGGAGAACCGGATATACGGCTGATCCTGGAACGCGATCCACACAAGTTTTTTACATAACCAACAATTTACCTTTTCTTTCATTTCAATGAGATCAGCATTTTGTTTCGATATTATTTGATTAGCTTTTAATAATTGTTCTGATGTTGATTGAAACGCACTGTTGTTTTTATTCACAAGAGATTCGCTAAGAGCTAATTTTTCCTCTAAGTTTGTCTGCAAATAAAATAAATTTATTATCAATGGAATTTATTATAATAGAGCTATATTGATATGATGAATGTGTAATGATATTATAAATACGAAAGTGTTTTGTTTGTTTGTTCTTTAGCGCAAGGGTCGAAGAACGGAACGACTTTTTTTAGACAGACATACTTTATAGGCCGGACAGTAGCAGTTAGTGTGAGTGAGCAGAAACGCGGCCAAAAAATATTAACACACTAAGTGGCTTCTTTGTTATTATACAATCACGGCATTTTTAAATCATTAAAATTTGATATGTGATGTGCGAGAGTCCGTCTAAGTAGGTATCACCGCTTTGTCTTTTTTTGGCGCCAAGCAGCCTTATGTTAGCAGTAGTGTGTTTCGGATTGCAGAATATTGAAGCCAATTAAATTATTGAGATAATGAGATTAAATTATTTATGTCTAATGGGGAACACAGTGCAGTGCCATGCAGTACTTTGTAATACATATCAGTTATTTTTTAAGGCAGGCGGCTTGTTCGTATAATCATGCAGAGAATAAAAAAAAATGAATGACTTACTTTCTCCTTCTTCAATATTTGAATTGTGCTGTTTAATTCTTTTATTGCGTCTCCATTTTCTCTGACCACCTGTAACAATAGCTCAGTCTTCAATGAACTCATAATGCTCTCTTTATCAAATATGTACATTTAATGAATTTATTTCAGTAAAATATTATGATATACATGTGTGACGGAACACGAAAGTTTATGAATTAAGTATATCGCTCCTATGCAAGCCTTCATGGCGCCGTGGGTTCGATTTCTGCACTGAGAAATGTTTAAAAATATAACATACCTTTTCCAAATAAGTACATCTAGAATTCTGTTGATTGTATTGCTTCTCCTTTTCCACAACATCACGGTCTAGTGACGCGCTTTTAGCTTTTAACGTTGCTACTTCAATGTGTGACTTTTGAACTTCTTTCTCCAACAAGTTCAGTCTCTGGTTTTTTTCACTGAAATAGTTATTGAATACAATAAACTATACGAAACTAATAAACATAACATAATTATATAAGGAAATAGATGAAATACATACCCTAATTGATTTTCTAACTGTCTCACATTTTCTTTCAGTTGATTACAGACTGAATTTAATTCTTCAATCTGTTTGTCTTTTCTACCAATGTTGTCATGTGATACGGCTAGTTGAGCTTTCATATTCATGTCTGTGTTTTTTTGCCATGATAATCTTTCCTGAGAACATATATGTAAATGAAGTTGTTAAATGCACTGACAACACATGCAAATATATTACGTGATATGTGGTGGTGATACGCCACTGAGGCTTTAAAATAAATAAACTGATATAAAATAATATTCAACTACGAACGGTGTCTGAGAAAGCTTTGAATAAATGATATAAAAAAATATTGTTCTCTTTGTCTAGGGTGTTTATCTCGATATAAAAAAAAATATTTTCTCTTTGCCTAGGGTGTTTATCCCAATATACAAAAACATGAACAAACAAAACTGTACTATTAACAAACCTTTGCAGAACTTAAACAAAAGGTAGAAGTATATTTTTGAAAAGGGAAATATATTTTGGAATCACATTAAAACCAGTGCGCTTAAAATAATGCCTCGAGAATTTTTTGTTGGTTTCTTATTGATGGTTTCACCACTACGTATGGCGACCCGGTATTCACGCTACGAGACAATGTAAGTCCTATGTCGTGGGGTATGCACATTACAGTTCACTAATCGAAATCATCAAAATTATCGCTCCCGCGCGCGTTATATCTCATATGGTGCTGCCACACCGGTGTTAGAAAATGTTATATAACATTTTATAACACCGGTGTGGCAGCAACATTTAGTTAACATTTCTTAACAATTTGTAACATTTTGTAACATTTTTGAACATTTTTTAACAGCGGGCGGCGGTACTTTTGAGAGCGGCGTCGTCAAAGAAGCCGTCAAAGAAAAAGGGCCGATGTCATGTTTTCAAATGTTATAAAATGTTAGACAATGTTAGAAAATGTTAGACAATGTTAGAAAATGTTAAGAAATGTTATAAAATGTTAGATTTAATGTTAGAAAATGTTTGTAAACATTTTATAACATCGGTGTGGCAGCACCAATAGGCTCATGCTAAGAAGGCTAGTATCTATGCTAGTTATGTTATATGCCTTTGCCCAACAGTAGGTTCATATAGTCTAATAAAATAATAATAAGTAAAACCTGTGCCAATCTCTCCCTTTCTTGGTCCAAGTTTTTCTGGTACTCAGCCTCCCGACGCATCTTGTCTTCTTCCATTTTGGACACAACATGTGTCAAGTCATGTATTTTTCTATCCATGTTGATAAATTTGTCATTCCACAGAGCTTCATTGCTCATCGTTGAACTTTTAAGAGCACTCAGAGATTTCTGTGATATAAAAAATATACATTTAGGCTTTTAATATACATACTTACATAACAGTGATAACATCATAAAAATATTTTTTATTATTATTAACAACTTTGCAAGGGTCATCTAATAAGTTGCATTATAAAACACTTTTTTTTAATTCAATCAAAATAGACACATATGCAGAGACTGATTGTTAGCAACATTGTCATTCTTATTTGAGTTATACAATGTATGTTATTAGACTTTAAATCTTCGAAAATACAATAATAGATAAAAATATATAAGTTAAAAGGGTTATTAGTCTATTGGAAGGTTTTATAGTCGAAATTACATAAAAAGATGCATTTTTTAATCCTTACATCACAAAGTGACCCTGCGCCTAATGTTACGTACAGTGCAATAATTTTTATTTCTGCGTTATCCCGACCCAATGCCAGGGTCCGCCTAACCATCATGATTTGACGGTAATTGGTATTATATGGGGCGACCCTCATAACCCATAACGGGTTTCGCATTTGCCTCATTCATTTGTCAGCAGAGTATATCACATGCAGGTGAGCTCCACCACATGCAGGTGAGATCCACTTTGGGCTTAAGATGTCAGTGGCCCCCTTACACTCCAAGTACAGTACCCTATTGTAAAACATTGTAGATACATTTTTTATACTGCTTACTTTCAAATGGTTTATAGTTTCAGCCATGTGCTGCTTAACATCAGTATCAGTAGCAGGCCCAGTCTTTAGAGACAAATGTACAAGCCGTTTAAATTCATTATGCTCAATCACTTCTAAATAGTACTGGATAGGGTTTGTCTGCTGCATTATTAAAAACCTGAAATTTTATTTATACAATAATAAAGATTAAGTATATGGTTTAGCAGCTATGTTGCTTAAAGAAAAATATTATGAGTATGTACATAAAATAATTTAAAATTATTAAACCAAAGGACCTTTAAAGACAATGTTTTGACTAGCTCGGAGCCACAGTTGTATTGTGTAAGTGGTATAACTGCTGTGCTGAGGTCTCTGGTTCGATCCCCAGGTCAGGTAAAAGTGGTATTGCGTTTCACATCACATTCTATCACAAAATGCTCAGTATCACACTGAAGTCTGGTGGGAGGATACTTGTATCCGACCGGATGGCGACCACCGTACACTGGTGCTAAAACCTGCCATAGTAGCCCACCTTATGTGGGTCGCGTTCCAGGGTCAGCCAGTGTATATCCGGTTCTCCGCAGGGGCTTCCCCCCTGATCCTAACCCTTTTCCCATCCCTTTTTCCTTCCCCTCCCCCTTGGTCCTTTGGCAGGCCGGCATGATCTTGCCGACCTACGATGGACACATTGTTTATCGTTGGTCGACACTATTCTTAGATTGCGCTACACTTACCATCAGGTGTAGCGTAGTCACTTTGCTGAGCCAGGATAAAAAAAAATAAAAAATGCCCGGTATGGCGATAGGCTTACCCCCTATCACAACATGGGACGGGAATAGCTTGACGAAATGTGGGTATATTGATTATACCTCTGCCTAGCCCTATGGGGATTGTAAGTGTGAGAGAGTGTGTGTGTGTTTTGATAAAGTTATCTTTCATGTATTTTAGTTTCAACTGGTTCATATAAACCTTTACTATGACTTAGTATATTTTACTAGCTAAAATATAACTCACATATTGTTGGAAGCACATTGCTGTAGGAGCCTTACCACCTGTGAAGGGAAGTTATCAAAATCCACCAAAAGCCCCTGTTGTCTCTTCAAATCTTCATAGTCAATACGAGTTATAGTTAACACACATAAAAATGTGGGATCATCATCATCAGACAGTGATAGTTTCTGAAAAAGAAAGTAAATAATATATTCCTCTTGACTATATTGTGTAACATATACTATAAGCAACAAAAATTATGAATACTCATTAAAAATAAGAAATAGACTTTCCAGCCTTCATGGTCACAGAGTGGACTAATTATGATAATGGACTGATGATGAATTAATAAAAAAACCGTGATAAAATCTGTTTAGATTAGTTTTATTTCAACAAACATGAGCTGTTGAATTTCGTATGGTTTTGTGAGTGCTATGGTATTTCAGTAAATAATAGTTTTATTTTAATACCAATACAGGTGCTCAGAAGTCATCATACAAAAAATAAATTAATCCACAAGATATTATGAACCATGTAACAGTTCTCATACATTTAGAGTATTTCAGTTATTCATTTTTGTTTTCCAATCTGTCGTTTAACAACAGAGTACCTTATTACATATACTGAAACATAACTTAAAATAATTATTAGCTTAGGGTTTAAAAAGATTTATTGGAACACTCTAACTAAATAGATCTAGCTAGACTCTATCTCCCTAGACTCTAGCATATATTTTATGTTCGAACATTGCATAAGATCTAATTTACAAAAACGAATATAAAAAATTGAACTGTATATAAACGCATATTAGACTTAAAAACGGGTATTTATTTTATCCCGCTATGGGTTCGATTCTCGCGCCGGGGTAAACATTATTATGGAGAACAATATAAGGTATAAATATATATTATTGTGTAAATCACAATACTGATAAACCTAATTACGCATTGGGACAGCAGACTAAAGCTATTAGTAAATCTAAAATGTAAAAAAAAACAAACCAAACTATCGTTTTCAAAAACTTTGTCGACAGTCACTGTAATGTCTCTCTTACAATCCTCAAACCCCCTTTTAAAAGTCACATAATATTTTCCTTTATGGAATGTCTTAGAATTCATTATAAATGTTTAGCTTGATAAATAATTTGCCAACGAATTCAATATGTAATCAAAACAAATATAAAAAAAAATTAAGACATATATATTTTTTATTGGTTCCACAGAGAACCGGCTAAAGTCAGAGACCATGCTGCCAAGTCATTTTCTGGAACGGCCACACACAGATTTGCTATGTTAGCAAATGCTATGTTAGGATATTAATTTAGTTATACAAATATGATACATTTCAATATTGTATATGGAACATACTGCTATGGGTCTATTCGGCCCACGACCACCATCCATCAGTATGATGGCCCGTGTTCACCTTTGCAAGTCTCTGTGAAGACCATATAAAAAATAAAAAAAAAACCCTGATTTTAAAACTGCTTTTGGTGAACTTTGAAAATAAAAGTTGGCTACACTGAAATCAAACTGTCAAAACTTTTATTTGCGCGGGTTCGTTTATTATTTTCCAATTTTAATTTTTCATCATAATTTATCGCTTGTTTATCGCCAATTGGGCGTTACAATCTAAAAGTTTTATCCTTCAGTGCATATTTTACTAAGAAGATGTTTAATCCCGGTAATTACCTTTATTATTACTTTAACTGTCGTTTATAAACGAGTAAGAAGGAATATTTTGTACCAGTATTTATAAGTGGAACTTCTAACAATAGTTAATTAAAATAGTAATATAAACACTTTTGCGTAATGTCAATATATAAATATAAGTAAATAATATTAAATAAATAAGTAGATAGACAGGTAACATCAACAATTTCCTATTGCCTTTGTACCGATTGTAATTATTACACCATTGAATATGATATTAAACCACACCATAGTGTGTTACAATATTTTAGAAAATGCCTATTCGCAGATTCATCTGTTGCTGATTTTGGCAATACTGGCACACCAGGACAGGCTCAGAAAAGTGTAAGTTTTCACAAATAACAAATTATATTCTTTTGTTCTATTTATTATTGTATTAAATGTTCTTGTAGGGCCGAAGAGCTTCACGTACTGCACCTGTAGTCATTAGGCAGGCATTACACTTTACTGATGATGAGTTGAAAATATTTTCCACTGAAGTACAGATAGTCTCCATAGTGGCAAGAGTACGGAATATCATAATGCAGAGCACAAAAATTACATACACAATACAAGACATTACTGGGAGAATGAGGGCTGTGTTGTGGCTCGATCAAGACGCAATGGAGCAAGACGTAAGTGTTCTTTATAACATAGAAGTAAAAAAATGATAATCTGATAATTTATCGTGTTATCTGATAATTTATTGTATTGATTGCAATCACATTTTACAGCAGGATTCCACACCCAAGGTTCAAGTGAATGACTTTGTAGAAATTTATGGCAAGGTCAAAACCAATAAGGGGAAGAAAGTTCTTATGGCATTTAAGATAACACCTATAACTGATGTCAATGCAATAACATTCCATTATCTACAGTGTATTCATAACAAATACAAAATGCAGTCACTTGAAAATGCTAAGGGTCCTTCTGAGAAGGTAGTATTAATGTTATTGTATAAATATTCTCAAATATGTAAGTATTACTAGGCAGTAGGCCCTCATATGCTAGAGTTCATCTGGCTCACCATCACATTGTCTGTATATGCTGCCAAGCAGCAGCGTGTAAGTTTTTTTGTGTTACAGCCTGAAACTATTGGGCATTAAAAGAATGACAAACACACTCTAGTACCATGCAGTGCTTTGTAATTCAATTGTGTAGTGTTGCTTCTCTTTATGGGCAGGTTCTGTGCTTAGAATCATATGAGCAGCCGGCTTAGAACATCATTCAAACTCTGAAAAAAAATACATTGACTGTGGATCCTTAATAATAGATTATCTAGCCTCCTCTCCATGCACTATGTGTGTTTAGCACACTTATAGCAACCCCAAACTCATATGTGACGACTCAAGCAGGGTGCTTAAAATTAGTGCTACAAACATGTTTATAATTTTCATGTTTATGAATATTCAATGTCTTGAAGACTGTTGTTTTTTGTATGTTTCAGGGAGGAATGGGGGACACCAATCATATGTTGCATTCTGGGTTACCAGCGAATTCCATGGTTGGCATGAATGATACTACTTCAGTGAATGGGTTAAACCCTCGTCAAATGATGGTGTTCAAGCTTATACAAGCTTCAATGTTAGAACAAGGCATTAGTAAACAGGATATGTATTCCACACTTCAGGATCGTATGCCACATGCAGAATTCATGTAAGTTTTAGTATAATTTTACATTAATATTACATAAGACCTGGAGAAATACCTATGTGTTTTGTGATGTCAGCTCTAGATGTCTATTGAAGGTATGTCTTTACCACAGGAAATGCTTTACGACTGTGACAGGTAATGATGGAGTCCCAAAGGCTTTTAATTTGGTTCTTAAACCCACCTTGTTTATTCTGCATAACAATGATAAATGTTACCACTTTGTAAAATCCATTGCTCTGCAGATGACATCACAGCCACTGAGTGAATCTCATTTCTGAATAGGGTACCATGAATTTGGTTAAGTTCAATGTCAAGGAAATCCAGGTTTGCATGTTCACATGCAAAAAATCCCCAATCTTGTGGAACCTCCCTTCCTACAATATTGGGCCCTTTCAATAGAGTGTGAAGAAGCAATAGAATATTTGACTCGATTATTTTTATCGTTTTAATCAATAAGTTATGTTTCCCAAAATCTAATAATGAAAGAATTAAAAAAATAAATAAGTTATAAACCATTTAAATCTGTTGAAAGGGGTAGGAATCAAATGACGGGAAAAGGATGCACATGTCGTATTACGTCACAAGGCAGGTAATGTCATTACGGTACGAGTTACTTGTTTTTCGCGCGCGAGATACAAGTTCAAAAATGGTCATAAACCACTTGATGCCAGTTTAGTCCAATGACATTAATAAAAACGGAATCATTTACTGAGATCTATGGATTAATAAGTTTATATTTTTCCAGGAATATATTGGACTGGCTGTGTGGAGAGGGTCATATCTATTCAACAGTTGATGAGGATCACTTCAGAGCTACAGATGCATAAATCATTGTTATACTTTAAAACCATTACTTATTTCTATTTACTGTTTAAATTAGAGATGTGCCGATTATGACTTTGGCCGACTAGCCGACTAGCCGATTAGTCGGTTGTAAAGAGGCCGATTAGTCGGCCGAGCCGATCACCGTTTCGGGGATATCCGTGACGTTTCGTTTATAGCTGATCCGCGCGCAAGTTGCAACCGCCGCGCCGCCTGCGAGCGTGTCGGAACCTATTTTGTTTACGTCGCATTGTTTCACGATTTTTGCTTCTGTTTGGTCAGAGCGGTGTTATTGTGTAAAAAAATATTTTTGTGTAAAGATAATACCGGTATTGTTTATTAAAGTGAAAGAGCTCAATTAAAATTTTATCATGTCAAAAAGAAAGTCTCGTGTATGGATTTTTTAAGGAGTGTAAGAAGTTGGATAGTCGGCGCTCTTTGCCGAATAGTCGCCGACTAGTCGCCGACTACAATAGTGACCGGATAGTCGGCTTTACCGAATAGTCGCCGACTAGTCGGCACATCTCTAGTTTAAATATTTCATAAAAAAAAATTAAAAACATAAAAGAACAATAGTTTTATTTTATTTAGTAAAAACAAGTGCTGGTTGACAAAACAAATCTATAAAAATATATTATAAAGGTTTCACCAAGGTGGATACAGGAATGTTGTATAGTAGTTTTTTACAACAGTTACTAAAATATTATTCAAGACAAACATGTACATACAGTACATACTATGATTAAAATTATGCAGCTATTTTCAGATATTTTGTAAATATGGACATGTGATAATAATGACTTAAGTATGTATACAAAACTGTTACATCAGTTTATATACATATTAGGGTGGGTCAAAAAAATCGACTATTTTTTTTTTTACAAGTGCAACGGAAAAATGGGTTCCTAGACACCTTAAAAAAATTCCCACCAAATATGAGCTCTTAATTTTGAAAGGAACATCCTCCGCATCGCAGTTTTTTATTTTTTTTTCAGTCCAATAGAAAAAAATTCATATCTCTCTATTAATTGACTGTACAAAAAAATGTTTCGAATAAATTTTGTAGGAAATTTGATGCTCTACAAAAAAGGTATCTTATGTTTTTTTCGTAAACCTCGCCATTTGAAAGATATAAAGGATTTAATTTTGATTACTTTATGATAAATTTCATTTTAGTTTATGAATTTTATAACTCGACAATAAATGACTTTTACGAAATGCGAAATACTAATTTTCGTTGGAAATTAACTGCTCTATAAAAATGGTTTCCTATGTTTTGGCGATAAAATTAACCGTTCAAAAGATATTCATCATCAAACTTTCATGTGTACGGATTTTAAAAGTTTTTGATTAGATATTCGAAAAATTACAATTTAATTTATAAATTTCATTGCTTGTCATTACATAATATAAGTATTATTTGAGTTTTATTTTCAAAATTATCAAAATTTTTCTTCAATTATTCTAAACATTTTAGTTTTAATCATTAGAAATCACGATCCTAGGGAAAATTTCATCTCTAGAGAATTTTTGTTTCGTATTTTATTTCATCTGTTTGAATTGTGAACTAGCACCACCTACTTTTTATTTCATCGTTATGTTGTCGTTGGTTTGTATACATTTATTTCTACAGCATTTTTAGTGTTTCCAAAATTTATGGTCTTGTATATGTGATCGAACGATTAATTATTTACAAATATTGTGGTTACTACGTGAATTAACTTGATATTTATCGAAAATATGGATAAAGAAATTCATTTGATCGGAAAACTTGTGCAAAAACTTTCAGAACGTAAGTTACCAACAGTGAAAGAGGTTATGAGTGTTTGGTGGTGCTAGTTCACAATTCAAACAGATGAAATAGAATACGAAACAAAAATTCTCTAGAGATGAAATTTTCCCTAGGATCGTGATTTCTAATGATTAAAACTAAAATGTTTAGAATAATTGAAGAAAAATTTTGATAATTTTGAAAATAAAACTCAAATAATACTTATATTAATGACAAGCAATGAAATTTATAAATTAAATTGAAATTTTTCGACTATCTAATCAAAAACTTTTAAGATCCGTACACATGAAAGTTTGATGATGAATATCTTTTAAACGGTTAATTTTATCGCCAAAACATAAGAAACAATTTTTATAGAGCAGTTAATTTCCAACGAAAATTGGTATTTCGCATTTCGTAAAAGTCATTTATTTTCGAGTTATAAAATTCATAAACAAAAATGAAATTTATCATAAAATAATCAAAATTAAATACTTTATATCTTTCAAATGGCGAGGTTTACGAAAAAAATATAAGATACCTTTTTTGTAGAGCATCAAATTTCCTACAAAATTTATTCGAAACATTTTTTTGTACAGTCAATTAATAGAGAGGTATGAATTTTTTTCTATTGGACTGAAAAAAAAATAAAAAACTGCGATGCGGAGGATGTTCCTTTCAAAATTAAGAGCTCATATTTGGTGGGAATTTTTTTAAGGTGTCTAGGAACCCATTTTTCCGTTGCACTTGTAAAAAAAAAAATAGTCGATTTTTTTGACCCACCCTAATACATATATATGTTTTTGATGAGTGACTGATCGGAACTGTTTGCCAAAAAACTGAAAAATTAACATTGCTTTATGGCATAAAGTTTGTCATCATACTATAGTACCAGTAACAAACAATGTACCTTTAATTGGAATTATTATTTTGACATGATTAACATAGGTTGAGGTTTACTATGTGACTGCATTACGCTGCAATACATTGATTTTTATTTGCCTGCCATGTCACGGTTTAACTTAGATTAATCAGACTTTTAAATCTAGCCACATCAGATCTTGTTTATAATTCATCCTTTAAAGCCTTGTTTTTGACGTTGGGTTTATTGCCTGGATATGTTTGGCTCTCCAACTGAACATCTTTGAGCTCCTCTTGTTCCAATAGGAATTCTTTAGCTGACCAGGCTTGAGAACCGTCCTTGAACATGAATATTGCTCTGTCATCATCAATCATATACCTAAAACAAAAATGGGAATGCATTTTAAAATAGAATTTCTTGTAGCAAAATAAACAAAGGTACTATGCATGTCTAAAAATATCTATATGTGATTGCAGTACCACATATGTTGTTCTTCCTGGAAACGTGCATGCTAAATTATCCACACACCCATTCCATGCCACCACATTTGGTGTTCTTTTCTTCACTACACAATTTTGTCAAATACATGCCTTATACAAGTAATGTGAGCCCAAATTTAACCTGTTAATGATATAGTTCTTCAGTCTCTTTATTAATATAACATTATGCTTGTCTCAACTAAAGAAAATTGTAATATTATAGGTACCACTGGTTTCTATATGCTGTTTAACAGTTAGGAGCAACAGTAAGTTGGTGGTCGCAAATGTTGGAACTAATTGAAAATGTATGTACGTTAAAATTGACAAACAAATCTAATGAATTAAATCAACCAATGAGTGTTTGATAACAGGGCCACTCATCTCCAACATAAAGTTATTGCACTGTAATTGTAATATTTTTGAACAGTGTATAAAGGGAGAAACCTTATGGAACTCGAACAGAAATAATGAGAAAATATATAAAATAATTCCAGTATGTACAATTGTAGCTATATTTTATTATTCTATCCAATGGACTTAAGAACAAGAGAGAGTTCACCATTCTTCTGTTTTTTATGTATGTTACAAGACATCTCCACAATATGACTTGATTTTGGTGATTCTTTTAGAGTTTGACCGGGTTTACTTTGAGGATGGTCTCATAAAAAAATATTACAATCTAATGACAGAGAGAATGAGGAAAATTGACTAAACAGCAAATACACCATAGGGATTTGAAGTTTTTAAAATTATATTACCTTTCAGCTTGAATATGGTTGTTCCAGAGGGAAGTTTGCCATATTTTGGTTAGCTCTTCAGCCCTCGCTCGTGCAGGTTTGTTGGCAACAGTCACAAACATCATCAATGTTTGACCTTTTTTTGTAGCTTGTAAAACTTCTTCAGGGTTTGACATGTCCATCTTTGTCAGGTCTATCGCTGGCGGTTTTCGTAAGTGTTCTGGTAGTTCATCTTCAGGTAGTGGCTCTTCATCTTCTTCCCACTGGTCGTACAGCCTAAAACACGAAATATTTTATAAAAATCCCGCGCCGTGCTTAATTATCATTATAAAACAGCAAAAACAAGTTTTACCTTTCTAAATCAGCATCGGAAAAATCACGAATATCTTTCTTTGCCCATGCCGGTTTCTCATCGTCGTCATATTTCTTGGCAGAATTAAGCGAGATACTAATGAGTAAAACAAAAAATAATTTCGCAGAAGTCATTCTGTCATAAGACTGAGAAAGTTTTTTTCCGTGTTAATAGTACTCTGTATAGTACGACATTGATAAATTACAAAATTTATGTGGATGCAATTTATTTCTGACGAGGTTAAAATCGGTTAAAAATTACACAAATACGCACAAAGTATAAAGCAGAGAGAAATAAACTAGAATATGGCAGAGCCAGAGACAAATATGGTATACGGTCGTAGCCTATAATCCACAGAGTACATTATTATATGCTATAATCTCAGTTAGAATTTTATGGCACCATGATTATAGTCATCGTATTATTATAATCAGAGACAAATAAACTAGAATTATAATATTAAATTTCGTTCAACAATAAACTACAATATACATCGTTGACTTTCAGTGTGACCAAATTTGGCAGAATCCTACGATTTGAGCAGGTTGAGGCCCTATAACTTAAGCCGCGTCTCGCCTCGTCACAGCCCACATTCTGGTTTAACAGTATCTGAGTTTATGAGAACAAAGATAATTTTGACTAAAAAAAGTGAATACCTAATTAAAATTATTGCTACACTGTTGACAGTTTTTACCAAAGAATGAATAGGCCAACCAGCTCGACCGTGTCTTTACCACTGTGTCACAGAAAAAAAATTACAGCTTGGTGTTGCTTTCATGCGGTGAGTAAGATATCCGAAGACCAAACTTAACCTTAACCTTACTTAAACCTTTTCCTAATCATTTAATTATCTATTTCCTTTACGGAAATGCGTACCTATATGTTTTTTTTCTATATTTTTCGTTTTTGGGTGATCTTAGTACATCACGGTTGCCTATATGTAATGACCCTTAGATGTGTACGTATACCTTAAAAATCTGGTGATGTTTAAATAATAAATACACCCAACATTCACATACATAGTCTTGACCTCACACTAGGCTAACCTGTATCATGGGTATCAGAAACTACGAGGGACTGGCGTTCCCACAACACCTAGACCAGAAACAAGTATTTGTGGATCACACAAACATTTGTCTCAGTGCGAGAATCGAGCCCAAGACCTCTCGTTTCTCCGCCGGCCACTCGCCCATTGTGCCATGGAAGTTGATATTTAAACAAATCGTATAGGTATGGGTCAATGATGTTTTATAAGAACAACCGGCACGCGTTACATAGCGCTGTGTGACGGCGACTTTTTCGGCATTCTTGTGCTTTGCTTTGCTCTGAGAGGCAAGGATAATTATTTTTTCCAAACCGAATTTACGTATCTTACAAGGCCAATCGCGCCGGCATGTTTCCTCAATGCAACCACTAACAAATGGTAATTAATGAATTCCAGATGTGACGTCTAAGTTATTGCCTATTTATTGTGAGTTGGGTTTACTAAGTAGAGTCTATAAGATTTTTATGAGTTAGTAAAAATAGGCAGACTCATCAGGGTCTTTCTTATTCATTGTAAAAGCAGTTTGTTGACCTTCGTTAGGTGATTTAGGATTGACAGAACGAAAGTTTGGATATTATATTCAGTATAATTTCTCAGAAACTGAGAGGGTTACTACTTTTAATAAATTAATAGAATATATTAATAATGTATATGTGTATATATTTCAGTTCACTAAAAATAGTAAATAGATTGTACCATATTTTGGCATTATTTTTATCAGGATCTTGTAGTTAACTGGTCATACTGGACATCGTGTCATCACGTTAAAAAAATACTTAATTCACGTCATACGTCGAGTTGTCATCGTCAGTCATAGTGATGCTTGAGTGTGCGTAGTGTCAAATTATGATTTAAGCTCGTAATTTTCAAATACCTTTATTTATATAAATTGCATTTTAGAATAATAATTTATTTTCCATATTAGTTTGTTTTTTAAATAACTTGTGTAACTTAAATACGATCTGGGAAACCGGCTTCCTGTAAAGTGCAAGGTTTCGGCATTCAAAAGTTCTGAAAGTGGTCTTCATAGAATTGTAACAGTTGTGTGTTTAAACACCATGGACCAGAGTGGCATAACACCGAACACTTCCAATCAGCAGTTAGTTATAAATAATGATAATGACTCTGCAACGGCGCTGCTGCAGGAGAAGCAGACGAGAAGACGTGATACTCTGAGAGATGTTTCCTTCATAGAATACATGACTGTTGGAATACTGTGCTACGTCAACCTCATCAACTACATGGACAGATTTACCCTAGCTGGTGAGTTGCATTTTGCAAATATTACTACTTGTTTACCTTGAAATAACCTCTTCATATTTGTCACGTATGTTATCTTTCTCGGTGGAAATATATTTGTTACGGAATTCCTGGGCCATGTTTTATTTATTAAATTAAATATTTTATTATATTATTATAACATATTACATTTTTACATTATATTAATTAGACACATGTAAAGTTTTATACCATTAAAATAATACATTGATGGTTTCAGATAAATTTAAATACTTTACTAATTGTTTTCCTATTGGAATTATTACTAATAAGATTTGTTTTTTGCTCTCATTTGAATTTTTGCAAAAAAAAATAAAGACATCAGTTTATGACTTCAAAGCGGGTATGAGGGGTCAATGTTCTATACAGTCACTTGATTTCAAATATGTAATATATTATTTGTATTTTTTTTGTATGGCTAAATAATAATGTGTACTATGTATAGAGTAATTCCATTTAGATTATGTACCTATTTCTTATTTGCCACAATGTTCAACACAAGTAAAGAAAACACCTTTTTCATACAAACATAGTTTTTGGATAAAGTGCCATCTTCTTAACTTTAAAAAAAAATACTTTTCATCCTATTGCTCAAAATGATATATTTGTATTGATTTTGATTAGTTTGTGTGGTGTCAATTAAAAACTCTCAGGACCATTTTAAAAATGTATTATTCTTATTGGGATTAACTAGGTATATATACAAATTTTAATTCTTAATTCATAGTTGCTATCTCCCACCTGTATCTCCAAAAGTACTGTGATTTATAAGTATTGGGTATAGTCTTTTAAAGTATACATTAAATAAACACCACAGTAAGATGCTGATTCC
The DNA here is from genome assembly GCA_949126905.1 of Amorpha juglandis. Taxonomy (NCBI): domain Eukaryota; kingdom Metazoa; phylum Arthropoda; class Insecta; order Lepidoptera; family Sphingidae; genus Amorpha; species Amorpha juglandis. The sequence continues at coordinate 7,632,377 of OX421379.1, read as the reverse complement.
CATCAGTTTTCTGTAACGCAGTGTTAATAAACCAGACAAGTTCATGCTGTAGACAACACTATCTACAGCATGGCACTACCATAGAATTTTACTTGTAAATTATTTGCATACATATTGTTTGCCCTTAACAATAACAACTTGCTCATAACCAGTTTTTACATTAATAACTGGTAAATATAAAAATTTTGATAATACTATAGGTATAGATCAAAGATATTTTCACCAGTTACATTACAGGAATGAAATTTATGGAGTCTCGAACTTCATTAGTAATCTGATTTTAAAATGCTTACTCATACCTACCAAGACATTGGAAATAGTTGAGACTTGATGATACATATATTTAAGAAGAACATACTCCTCAAAAGAAATGTTAATAATGGCATAAACTAAAATACCCATGCATCATGATTGTTGATACTTTGATCATAATACTTATTGATAGATAGAGATCTTGTTGATAGTAACATTTCATCACTTAAGTAATTTTAACTATTTACTTATCTAGTATTTGCATTAATAACATCATTCAGTTTTAGTTATTGCAACATGAAATTTTTTCACCTTCTGATGTAGAATTTTTAAAGTTGTTCATCTTTTGGTTGTAAAGTCTCCTCCCCCACACATTATTAACAACTGATGTATGTATGTGTGTTAGTTGTATGTTTTTTAATACATTTTGTATGACCAAGCGTGAAATGCGATAGTAAATATAACAGTGTTTCAATACAAAATGTACCGAAAAAGATATAGCAAAAACATATATTATCAACCGATAATATGCATAGCTTCTGTGACGCACTGAGCGAGTAGCCGTCTGAAATGATAAAGTGCAGGTTTGATCTTCACACTGAGACATATATGTTTGCCTGGTGCAAAGATATTTGATTCTGAAACACACAACAATTGGGGATCAAGACCATGTGTGTTCCGAAAGACAGTCGGCAGCGCGAAAGCATCGTGCTACCGATTACCGAAAAACATCATTATTGTGTGGTGCTTCCGAGGCCCTCGAAAGCGACAGGCCGCAATCAATCACTTTCGCATTTCTAATATTAATTATTATGATCTAGTTCAAGTATATTCTATCCTTGGTATAGTTATAATTGTCTATTATTTTTTATTTACTCCATGTTCCATCTCGAAAACAAAAGAACTCAAGGTTCTAAGGGCTATAAAGAATTTTAGTTACGTAACGTACGTACGTTTGACGGAGTCGTGACTCGTGATTTATTTATTTTATGAATTTGCAACATTACTATTGCTAAGTTATTTATCGTGATAACATTTAAGTGTTGATACCGGACATCTGTATAGCTAGCACTGATGATAGTTACGATAATAAATTGCGGATTAATAATAAACACTAATAAAATTCCTCCCTCGGTGGCACACTTGTATTGCGTACGTGTTACGATTGCTGTGGTGAGGTCTTGGGTTCGATCCCGGGTCGAGTAACACTGATTCGGGTTTTTCGATCACAAATTGCTTGGTCATCAGCCCAGAGTATGGAATTGTGCGCGATATGGGGATAGGCTCTCCCTATCACATCATGGGATTAAAACGCTCAGCGAAATCTGGGTGTACTGATTACACCTCTGCCTACCCCTCCGGGGATTACAAGCGTGAGTCTGTATGTATTTATGTAAAATACCTATATGGTCTACATTCGATCACCTGCATAATCCTAATAAACTAAAACTACAGCCTTGATATTATTCCATAACCATTCTACACTAGCATTATGAAGAGGTTAAGTTGCATTACCCTCGAGTGATGTAAGCTTTTTCCTAGGTTATAAAACAAAAACGGTTATCCTTTGCCCAGGAAACCTTAAAAAAAGACTCACAGGGGCCGGGCGGTGGCGCCGATGATAGTTCCGTATGTATTTGCAATAGCTGTAGTAATCCATCAGCACGTATGCTTGCCGATGAGTGATGATGTAATAAAATTGTATTTGTTTTTCTTAGTCTTGAACTGCAATATAACGTAATAAACGTATAAAAACTCATTCAACGATTCAATTTGTAGATTATTTGCGCACTCACCGGAAATGACGTAAAATTTTGGATAAACCCCCATTTACACGAAGAGTTGATACCGGAGAGAATATAACAGAAAACTCTGGTAGACGAGGAATCATACAATTGTAGCTGTCAACTGCAGGACTTGGCCTTGGAAACATATTTCTCTGTTATATTTTCCTTTGTGTGGTGCCGTAAACTGTGTATAAAATATAAATAAGTTATGAAGAAAAGTCAAGTCCTTTTTAGCAGTTGAATTCTTTGACTCGATTTTGATAATTACTATTCATGATTATTAATTAAATTTCTAAAGACCCTCTAGTTTGCGGATGGCGTGCAATATTAGAAAACAAAATTCACCTAGTAGATTTATCTTGCAACGCGCTTTCATTGCATGTATACTCGTACAGGTATATTGTGCTAAACGATAATTTGTGTTTACTAATCGTCCAAATATTTGCTTGGTATTTCATATTCGAAAGTTACTTTACGATAAATGTTTTGGAATTTCTTGCTGCTTATCTTTAATTGTTAGTAATCTCAGTATCTTAATCTCACTAAAATGTGTATGGAGCGAATACTACGGTATTTAGTAATACCGTAGTATTCCGTATACCGTATTTTAGTATATATGATTGTTCAGAGGGCTGAGAAAAATGACACTATATCGCTCGAAAGTGAATCCATTTCTACATTCGATATCACTGACGCTGGAACGAAATTAAATAGCTGGACAAAGTCACTTCAAAGTTTCGCCAAATCCTATAAAATTGTGGAATATCGACAGGTAAACCATTTTGTTTGTTTTTTTTTTTTTTTTTTTTTTTTTATCCTGGCTCGGCAATGTGACTACGCTACACCTGATGTTAAGTGTAGCGCAATCCAAGAATAGTGTCGACCAACGATAAACAATTTGTCCATCGTAGGTCGGCAAGATTATGCCGGCCTGCCAAAGGGCCAAGGGGGAGGAGAAGGAAACAGGGATGGGAAAAGGATTAGGATCAGGGGGCAAGCCCCCTGGGGAGAACCGGATATACACTGGCTGACCCTGGAACGCGACCCACAAAAGGTGGGCCACTATGGCAGGTTTTAGCACCAGTGTACGGTGGTCGCTATCCGGTCGGATACAAGTATCCTCCCACCAGCCTTGTATCCTTGTAAAGTGTTGTAGAGCTTAATGTCATGTAAAAAATTCGTGCCGAATTGAGAGCCTCCTTTTGTGAAGTCGGTTTAAAATAGAATTGCTTCGGAGCAATTGCCACTTGGTTAGGGCCCCTGCTTCTTTACTCGAATACGTCCACTTGTATATAAAGACCACCTACTGCGACTTCAAATTCCGTTGACTTCTATTCCTTGTATCTTACGGCTTCCTGTCACTTATCTAGGTTTTCCAAGTACTTAAAAGTTCCGTCCGACACCCTTCGTTGTGATGCAATTCGTCAGTCTTACAGCTATTTCACTGTCATTCCCACACCCCAAATTCATAAAATTAAATTACGTAGTTACCTACTGTTGTATTATGAGTTTTCTTATATGTCTTGGGAAATTCAATATAGTTATTAAATGTTTGTTTTGGTTCTGTTGCAAATTCCATGGCTTGAAAATTGATTTAAAGATTGAAATTATCAGTTCGAAAGTAATATTATACTACTAGCCCTGCATTAAACACGTTCCACTGCTGGACACTGGCCTTCTCCACTGAATGCGAGAGGTTAGGCCTTAGTCCACCACGCTGGCCTAATGCGGGTTGGTAGACTTCACACGTCTTCGAATTGTTTATAAAGAACTTCTTGGGTATGTAGGTTTCCTCACGATGCTTCCCTCTACGTTAAAGCAAGCTATAATTAACAATTAATACATAGAGGTGTGTCGAACCTACGACTTTTGTCTCGACAGTTCGTACCACTCCCCGCTGAGCTATCTGTTTTAATAATTATGGTTTCAATTAAAACTTCATGTAAGATTGCCTTATTTTTTTGCACATCATTACGATTCCGTGGTTACGGAGGATTTGTTTATGCATGATTAACTGTGGAAGTTTTATAGCTTCGGTTTCCGTCGTAAATCTTCGTGTATCCTTTGTTGCGTCACGTGTCTTAATTTTAACCTGCACGTGGCGTAATAGTCAGGTGCTTTTCCCTGGCCTGTAATTAGAGGGGGGATTAAAGCAGATTGCTTAATTTTAATCCTTTTTATCTTAATATGGTCGTAACATACTTTCGGGGGCAGCGACGTGTTACTTAACTTTATGGCCTTAGTTAATGTGTACTGTGTACATTTCTATTTAAGCCACGAACGGTGTCGTTGACTTTTAAAATTGACAGGACCTGTGAGCATAAAGTCGGGAATGTTTCGTGGGCAGTCGACGGCATGGCATTTAACAAGTATATTACACACGATGGCGCGGGCAAGCACACGAGGCCTTAAATTGTTCCTGACGCTAATGGGATATATAGACAGAATAGACTATTAAAATCGTCAGTCGCGCGTCATAGTCAATGAACTTGTTTATGTGCGTAAGTTAATATAAAAAAATGGCTTATAATAGAACGGGATTCTGTTTTATGAACATGTAATTGTAATATAAACAGCTTCATGGGGTATAATAAATATTCAGAGGCCATAAATTCCTATTAATGAACGCTGGTCGCCCAGGAAGGGTCGACGTCACGTAATCAGAGAAGTAATCTCCAATGTCTGCTCACGTGCGTGGGCTCCGCCTTCTATGAATACATTGTCGTTTAAATATAAAATCTCCTATGAACAGAAAGAATGGGGGCTTGTCCTTGTTATTTTTCATGTCAACACGAATATTGAGTATAAGGAAAAAAGTTAACTGACTTAAAAAACGAGGTTATATTCATATCTTTTTATATTTAAACGATTAACATGAAATAGAAAACTCTCAAATTCAATCTGGTTGTCAGTTATCTTGACGCCTTCATGATTAGAGAGTTGTGGAGAAAGTGCAATATTGACAGTGAGTTTGAACTTGATATGCAGGAATAAGATAAAGAGAGGAGCGGTAAATATGTTTTTATTTATACGGGTTATTTTTAAAACACCAGCAACCTCGCAGGGGTAGATTCCTAAGGTTATAAGCTACTACTTTTGTTCTACGACTTTTGATAATTTGTTAGATTTTATTTTCATACAAAAATAAGTATTCATTTAATTTCCGTCTTGAATATTAACAACGCGCATCGCAGATTTCGTAAACAAATACGCGAAGCGTGGGGAACCGGGCTAGCGGCTTTGAAGGTCAACGCTCGAACAGCTGAGCGGCGCCTTTGAGTCGTGCGCGCAAGCCGCAGTCTACGAAGAAAAACACGACACAACAAAAACTTGTAAAATCATTTTTTTTTTAATATATTGAGTTATATCCAAACTCGTAGAACAAAAGTTGTTCCGTATGAGGTCAGCTATCTGGTCCTGCGAGGTTGCTGGTTTTAAAATTAACCCTGTATATTATATTATTATACGATAACATGTTTGTAAGTACCGGGGTTGGTACCCTCGGGACGATAAAACAGTTCGCACCGCAAACGACCCTCCCGATTATGGTTATCATGATTAAAATCTTAAAGCAATCATGACTTAATTTACCCAATATAAGCAGCTGCAGCAAGGTACTTATTTGTACAGAAATGCAAAAGCAGGTGCTCTTTCCGCGATTTTGCTGAAGTTTTTTTTTATTACGTATGTATTTTTTATGCGGCTACTTTTTTTATCTTGTTGCCTTCATAATTCAAAGTACAGGTGACCGTCAAGCTTGTTGATTGAAATTAAAGGAAAGACACCTTGAGATCAGTTTGTTAAAGACTGGAGGTATTAATAATACATTTTTTATCGCGAGACGTAATTGTTAAGGTCGCCTTAATGTCAACGGAATGTGTATAGCTTTCAGAGTTAAGTATGTATGTAATCAACAAAACAAGTCTCCTATCAGTGCGTTTGGTTTTTAGTTTTTACGTTTCTATTATCTCGTTAGCTGCATATCTTAGTAACTGATTGTGATAGGTCGTGATATATGAATCACTTATGTGGACTGGTCTTTTGTGTTACGTCACGGAGTATTATCGTTGATTAATGGCAAGTTTGATAGTTTTGTTATGCTGCTAAGTGGGCGACTCGTCTCGAGTAGGTATAGCACCGTACCAAACATTTTTACTCATTTTGTAAATATCGTGATAATGTATTGTTTAATAGGTACACACCTAATTTTCCATACTCATCAGTACTTTTCAGTAAAGGCCACTTTTTTAAAAGATGATAAATAGTGTTTGATACATTAAATAGTAGGTAGGTAGACATTTTATTATTATAGGAAAATAGTTATATATGCTTAAATTTTATGAGCTTTGCAGACAGTAGAGAATAGAAAATACCTATTTAAAATACTTGAAGATCCGTAAAATCTCGGAAATGGTTCCCGTCTTAGTTTTTTTAATTAACCACTTATTACCAGGATGTATATTTTAAGCAATTTTATGTCAGTATAAATAAAAATAAGCACTCGACTTTAGACTAAAGTTTAGAATAAGGAGTATATTTATAAATTATTATTTTATCGCGCGGCTCCGCTCGTGTCTTTTTTCTTAGATAAAAATAGCTTTTATATTTCCTCAGTGTTTTAATTACCTTCATAGTAAACTTCATCAAAATCGGTTCAACTGAACCCATAACAGATAGAATCACTGTCGCAAAAGCTTTCACATTTAAAATATTAATTATGATGTAAGAGACATCATGATATGTACACGATGTACCTACCTAACATAATTTTTATGTTCATATTGTCAACAAAATCGATATCTGGGTCACAAATCGCAATGAAATATAGCCTACGTTACTCAGGGATAGTGTACCTTCCTATTAATGAATGATATTTTGTATCCGTTCAGTAGTTTGAAAGATCACCCCTTATATACAAACAAACAAATGTTTCCATCATACAGTAGGGTAGACTTTATTTTACAATTCTGTTACGTTGAGGAACATGGACTCTTAGTTAATTGTTTTATTTCATTTTACTTCCGCAATTATAATTACAATACACGAACTTACGCAATTATAGCATGTCTGTAGTTAAAGTTTGAAATGTACCCGTATACCAATTACTACATCTATTAATAATAATATGATTTTATTTATTGATCGTAAATAGGCACATATGAATAAAAAAGGGTTGGTTTGCTTGCCCCTAGCTTAGTAAATTATTGTGAACGCGGGTGTGTGCACATCGTTTAATGAATAAAATATGGGATGTTTGGGCGCGCCTGCCGCTAACACCGCACCGCGCGATCCCATTGGATATAATTAAAATTTGACATCCAACGTGATATAAGGAAAACGGTGTTACCGCAACAGCGCCTATTGTTCGTCCATATATCATTAATTAAAGTGTATAATTGTAATAATTATACAGCATATAGGTATAATTAATTAATGAATTATAAATAAAATAAAATAAATAAAAATAATTTACATTGTTTTCAATAAAAGCTTATCATATTGTTATATGTTGAAGCAAATATTTTTTTATATAAGTAAGGAAATTTTACGGTTATACATATATTCATTGCAACATGCATTTGGTATTTACATTGTGATATACGAAATTGAGGACATCGTATTTTATTCAATAAAAGGAGAAAAGGTGACGGATGGCCTTATTGTAAAATGTCGACCACCTGTAACACACACTATAATAATATGTAAAATCCTACCTATCTACATGAAATGGGCACGAGTTGAGTACACGTACTCAGTTTTAAATAACAATTTTATGGGTATTTTTGAAGTGGGCATTTACGTAGAATCGTAAAAGTACTGCCCAAGCAATTCCTGCAATGTAACAAATGTAATGCCAGTGTTCACGAGAAATCGTAAATGAAATCCCATACTGGCCGGGCTAGAATATGGCGACCGACTTGATTTTGTAATAAAGAAACGTACACAGACTATTTTAAAATAGAATTCCCATGTTAAACGGAAATAAACATTTTCCTAGAAAACAAAAGTTGCATGTTACGCTTTCAGGTTGATATCACAAGACTATTTATCTAAGGTTTCTTTATAAGTTATCACTGAGTACATTTTTTTTTATTTCTGAAATTTTTTCTTTTTTTGATTATTGTTTTTGACCTTTGGCTAGAATATGAATAACAATATAAATATAGTTGTTTTATATAATTATTAACAATATAATCAAAATACCTATTCAATAGTGGCGTTTCAATTCACACTGAGTGACTAATGTCTTCCCTCTATAGAAATATGCAAATAAAAACCATTGTCGGTACCAACGATAAAACCGGGCTTACATTTAATCCCAGGATTTAAATCATATTAATTCACGTTGAATCGAATGTCCCTTTACGATGGTATTCTAAATGGATTTTATAGAACACTTGAGCCCGTCTCTTCCCATGATGTTATCGGTGGAATAAAACCATAATGACTGGCACTTTTCTGTTTATCGTACTACTCTTGTTGGAACGATAAAATCCTCGTTTCACGCGCGGGTGGTCTACATTTTTCTGAATATTTTTTAAGTGTTAACATCTTAACTTACATACTCTCTGTCTAAATATTAAATTTTGTCTGGTAGATTTTGATGTGGCAGGTAGATAGAATAACCAAACGTCGTCGTTGTAATTGAGGAAAATTTTTCAACATTCATCTTGTGTACATTGTTATTTAGCATGACAATGACGTATTATGGTGTAATAAGTAGCGATTTTAGTTTGTATGGTGCATGTTTTTTGTACGTTTTGTATTTACCTATATAGTTATGAAGTTAATTCGTTTCCAGTAAAGTACGCTAGGGGCGCTGTGCAAATCCACTTATACATTTTCGTAGATACGGATGACGTGACTTCCAAAACACTCGTACTAGGCCGGCGGCACATTTACCTGTATCGTTTAAAACAATTACTTAATCGAACCTAGATTTTAACAAAAAAGCAGTAACGTAAGTTTTATATACCCGTTAGAGAAATTGTGTTCAATAATCATTGTCTGTACAGTAAAAACATATTTAAACCGGGCACGTGTGAAATCATCTCCATACTGCAGCGGTATTGACCCGATAAATAATGCTCAAGCTCCGTACAGCACCAACCAACAGAGATGGCTTTGATGTGATTCGATGCAGCTGCGTACTGGCAACTAGATAGGCGGCCATCGCGGTATCGTGCAGTGCAATAACTCGAGTGGGCTCATTGAGACTACGCTCTGGAGTCTGGACCAATTAGTTCCGCCTCCAGAGATGTAATTCATCGTCAAGTGCTAGCTTCGGGATTAGCTTGATTGATAAAATTAATAATTGCTCGTTACATAGGAACGATTTACTGGTGCCGCGGTGTGATCATTATTTATTCGAATAATATGGTAATTCGACGACTAGCACTTGAATTAGTGGAAGTTGGTATTAATGAAATTGTTAAAGTCTTAAATAATGATGTCTACTGAAATAAAAGATTCATAATCCATAAGTGGTATTAGGGCATGTTGTTGACAGTTTTGTTTACAACATGAATGGGCTGACTTGACTGTGTTATTACTACTGTCTCACAGAAAACTCGACCCGATGTAGCAGTTTGCTGTTCCGTTACGTACTATATCTATATATATAAAAATGAATCGCTGTGCGTGTGTCTCGCTAAAACTCGAGACTGGCTGTACCGATTTGGCTAATTCTGATCTTGAAATATTTGTGGAAGTTCAGGGAAGGTTTACCCGGTGAGAAAAAATGAGTAACATAAATAATAAGTAAAGGAAAACACAGAAAACGACAACTTAATTTTCCAGTACAAACTGTTCCTGGGTATGAAACACTTGATGTCTTTTAGATGTGAAACATCTATAAGCGCAGGTATAAACCGGATGGTTGTCGTTGCGAAGCTTGCCGTGATGACGGGTCGTATAGCGTCTAGACTGGACAGGGACAGGACAGTGAGACAGGACAGTGAGACAGGATAGTGAGACAGGACAGTGAGACAGGACAGTGAGACAGGACAGTGAGACAGGCAGTGAGACAGGACAGTGAGACAGGACAGTGAGACAGGACAGTGAGACAGGACAGTGAGACAGGACAGTGCGACGGGACAGTGCGACAGGACAGTGCGACAGGACAGTGAGACAGGACAGTGCGACAGGACAGTGCGACAGGACAGTGCGACAGGACAGTGAGACAGGACAGTGAGACAGGACAGTGCGACAGGACAGTGAGACAGGACAGTGAGACAGGACAGTGAGACAGGACAGTGCGACAGGACAGTGAGACAGGACAGTGAGACAGGACAGTGAGACAGGACAGTGAGACAGGACATTGAGACAGGACAGTGCGACAGGACAGTGCGACAGGACAGTGCGACAGGACAGTGCGACAGGACAGTGAGACAGTATAGAGAGACAGGACAGTGAGACAGGACAGTGAAACAGGCAGTGAGACAGGACAGTGAGGCAGGACAGTGAGACAGGACATTGAGACAGGACAGTGCGACAGGACAGTGAGACAGTATAGTGCGACAGGACAGTGCGACAGGACAGTGCGACAGGACAGTGCGCCAGGACAGTGAGACAGGACAGAGAGACAGGACAGTGCGACAGGACAGTGAGACAGTATAGTGCGACAGGACAGTGCGACAGGACAGTGCGCCAGGACAGTGAGACAGGACAGTGAGACAGGATAGTGCGACAGGACAGTGAGACAGGACAGTGAGACAGGACAGTGAGACAGGACAGTGAGACAGGACATTGAGACAGGACAGTGCGACAGGACAGTGCGACAGGACAGTGAGACAGGACATTGAGACAGGACAGTGAGACGGACAGTGAGACAGGACAGTGAGACAGGACAGGACAGGACAGGGACATGACGGGGACATGACGGGGACGGGACGGGGACGGGACGGGACGGGGACGGGACGGGACGGGACGGGACGGGACGGGACGGGACGGGACGGGACGGGACGGGACGGGACGGGACGGGACGGGACGGGACGGGACGGGACGGGAACAGGACGGGGACAGGACTGTCCAACCGGAGGGAGGTGGGAGACGACCTGACTTAGGTCGTCGAAGTCAATTAAATGTGCGACGGGCTACCTCAAGTGCAATGGCGCAGTACCTCACTTAATTGCATTTAATGTAAATAAAACATTTGTATTAAGATTTGACCACATTTTACACAAATATATTATGTAGGTGATACGAAGTTCACCGGGTCATCTAGTGAGTTATAAAAATCATAGCTACAGTTATTGCTATATTAATATTTTATCTGTGCTACTAGAGTAGCTATTTTACGTTGTGGATCGATTGGAATGGAAGTCAAAGTGCTTAAAACTTTCGTAATTCCACGATAGTACAAATTATAATCAATATTAAAACACCTAATTCACTATGTGGTTTGTATATAGTATTTTTTTCTGAAAGGGGTAACCGAACAAGTGGGTCACCTGATGGTATTCACCGCCTTCCATGGACACCAGCAATACCAGAGAGATTGTCCGTCCGTTTCCGGCTTTTAAAGAAAGAGTAGATTCTTTTCTTATACCTAAGTCGTATCGGTCTGTAAATACCACATGTGAAAGTTGATTCCACAACGATGCCGTACGGGGAAGAAATCTTCGCGTTAATCGCACTTTTGAGAAACATCAGCCAATCAGATGAACACTACACTAGAAGTATAGTCATAAGTGAGTCTGGGCAGGAACCGCAGCTATGACTGTTTCGACGGCCAAGGCGCAGTGTAATCAATTTTTTTCCGGTTTGAATTCCGGTTTGAACGATATTGAAGCCAGTGAAATGACTGGGTATTATGAGACTTAACATCTTATGTGTCGAGGGTGACGAACGTAGCGCAGTGCCATGCAGTCCTTTGTAATTAAAAGTTTTGAGTGGTGTTGTTTATGAACAGTCATGGCGCTCATTTCAATTCATTCAGGTAAATAAACATTAAATAATATAAGTATTTCAAAATCCTATCGCACTGTTATCCTTATGTTCATTAATTATTCATTCTGTATAAATAAAATTTAATCCGATTATAATGGATGTTAATTCTGTATTATGTATAGTCACGCTCCATTGGATGTACATCGTGATATTCGTCAATGGAAGGAGTCTGTAAGGTTTAATTTAATGTCCTTCTGTTGTTAAGTAAAGCATAAAGATCTTGTGAGATAATAGATCTGCAAGTGACTGATGTAATAAAATTCGTTTTCAAGATAACAGAAATATACTTGAGAAATCTATACCGTGACCAAACTGTGCCGTATTGTCAAGTGTGTAAACATTAACTGTAGATACGGTATGCGCAATGGTGATAATAACCACTTGCATCTATTTGTATACACATAAACCGTGGACTATGTAACTACAGAGACCATTACTTTTCAAAAACAAAGGTTGATGCACTCGCTTCCAGCCCGTATATTTTAAATTCTCCTACTTAACTAATATCCATATTAGTTAGCTGCAGGAACAGAAACAGAATTATGGTGCTGCCACACCGCTGTTATAAAATGTTTACAAAACATTATTAAACATTTGTTAACAAAAATTTGATACATTTTATCACAATGTTAGATAATGTTAGTAAATGTTTAATGTTATAAAATGTTTGTAAACATTTTATAACACCGGTGTGGCAGCACCATTAGTTCCAACTAATTTCGTTTCGGTTCCTGCAGCTCTTTATCTACCCGGCAGGTGTAGTTACAAGATTAAGAGAATGCATCTGTGTGTTAGTGATGATGATAAATATATTTGTTTTGAGATATTTCCGCTTAATATAACACGGGGTTGTTCCCGCAGTTTGCTGATCCAACATATCTTTTGTTCCGACTGTTTGAGGTCTTGATGTATATTTATACAAGACGCACTTGATAAAACTGTTGCAGCGCATACGTGCAGCGTAACTCATCGTAGTTCTCGATGTCAAAATCCATCAAAAGCGATAACAATAAGTCGAGAATAACTGATAGGTAAGGAGTAGGTGCAATAAATACACTCTGAACTTCTTAATTTTTCTTCTCTAATTCTTGAAAACTTTGTGATTGGTGAATCATTAAAAACTATGGGACCTTAAATGTCATTAGAATAACTCAGTACATTACATTCAATTCAATATATGGAAGCGATATCCTATTCTAATTTTGTAACTAAGTACATATATTTAAATGTTAAACTAGCAAATTTGATAATTAACTATGATCATAGATTATTTTATTCATAAAATAAACAAACCACATAATACCTGAGTTTTGTGACAATATTATATTGCACCCTATTTAGTCCCCAGCGAAATGATAAAAATTAATGGTTAACATTGAATGTGAATTGAAAACCGTTGCTATAGAGTGAAAGTAAACAGTGTCTCGTACGGTGTGGGAAAACGGCCGCTACTTGCGTTGACGCCCTTTCAATGGGGTGCTTTGCTTCCCTGCGGCATAACACACTGTAACATCGCTTTGATAAAATCTCGTCCAGACGGCGCCGAAAATATTACCGTTTATATAGTTATTTTGATGTGTTGAACGAAGATTGGGTAAATAGACTGAAGTCAATCGAAAGCAGTTAAATATAAAACACTTGTTGCATACGGAACTTTTAATTATTTCGTCCATTTAAAGTCATGTTGTGCTTCACGACTTTTCTAAATTTGTATAAGTGAGTGTCCCGTCATTAAAAAATCTAATGGATGTAGCCACTTTCATAAAGCTTTAAAAATGTATCCATCTCCGGAAGCACTTTGTTAAGGTGGATGGCTGTAAAAATAAAACCCACTCACTTGTTCCATTGGCTGTCATATAAAAATGTCTTTATATCTAAATATAGGTGTTCATTCGTTGGAGATGCATTTGGCTATCCTTAATGTATATAGTAGAGTTCTGTGAAGCGAGAGACCGCAGGTTCAATTTCCGCATCGAGACAAATTTTTGGGTGAACCACAAATATTTGTTTCTAGTTTGGGTGTTGTGTGATGATACGTGCATCTTTAAACCCACGATACAGGTTAAACTAGTGTAGGATCAGGTCTATGCATGTGTCTGTTGGGGGTATTTATACTCAACCGAAATAAATTGACAGTAAGAATGAAAACATTTATGGGATCAATTTCGCAAAATTTGAATAATTATTACCAACGACGTCTGGCATTACGTATCATTAGGTATTCTAGATAATTCATTACGAACTTTTATAAAATTATCATATATACGGGAAAACCAAACGACTGTTACTGGAAACACTACATGCAAACAACGATAACATTATTATTAATTACTTTTTGTTAATATTTACAATAATATTAATATAAAAGCGCTATAGTTACGAATTAATTGTTACTCTGCTTTTTATTTTGTTTTTGGGAATGGTATTTATAGTATTTATAATACAATACATTTACTCATATTGTTATGGTGAATTATTATTATGTATTGAAGCTACTGAAGAAATTTTTTTCTACACATAGGATCCTTGTGTCCTTACGACTGGTAACACTTCGCCGCGTCACTTGCACATCTAGCTAGTTACATAAATCATGATTTGAGACTGTGAACAACAACAATTACTTACTTATCACTATGGAATGTCATTTCTGAGTATTTCAGCTTTGATGAGAGTTTAAAAACAACTAAGGTTGCGGGCATGTTAAACAACGTTATCACTAATTATCTATATTGTTTTTCGTCTTCAAAGGTTTTTGCTCTACATATCTTTTCCGTTAAAAATGCTAAGATACCTCTCACTACCGAGAATGCTCAAGATCAGGCGAAATCGAGACGTCATAATAAGGAGGTGACCTTGGCACTAAGCCGAGAAAAAGGCTGAGATAATATAACTATCATATCAAACGATATAAATCATGTAATGTACTGCAAAATACCCAATATCCATATTACCCTATTGTACAGATTTCTTTCTTGAATAAATTACGCCGGCTATAAGAATACTGGAATAGATTTGTAATAGTTTTGTCGTGGGCATGTATGAATGATGTTATAACATGAATTATCTTATTTCTGTTATTGACCTAAGTACCTTAATATGAAAATAGTTCAATGAGTTATATTATCGCAAAAATATGTTAAAAATGTCGCCATAGTACTCTGAAACGTGAAAGTGGATACACCCGGCTAGGATTACTCCGGTTCCAGGTATTGACGGCCACTTGTTCGACAAATTTGCACAATAGCGTATACAACATCTGGCACTTACTGCACTAGTTACTCATATGCCACTTAAGCGAACGCAATCAGTGTTGGGGTTCATGCACTCTGGAAACAATAGAACAATTACCTGCACCCGGGATGTTTTCACAATTTTGTTCAATATCATCGTTAATGTTGGCTCTTAATGCCAGCTTATTTTTGTCAGATATTTAAGTGGTGGAACCACGCTGTAGACCGTTTTGCTTACAGCATGAATACAGGTTACCACTGTCTCATAGAAAATCTACTTGAAGTAGCTGCATGCCGTTTCGTACGGTGACTGAGTTTTCCGGAGACTTATATTCCCTTAATCATCCCTTTCCTTTAAAGTCTGCTACGCGTCCATGATTTCTGAGGTATTATGTATGTTCGTGGGCGGTGGTTCACTTATCATCAGGTGACCCATTTACTTGTGTGTCAGGTTATGTTATAAAAAAAGATCTGATTTTTCAGTAGCTCTATTGATTTTCCGTATAATTTACTGATTTTGTAATTAAACATTTCCTAGGACATTTCCATTTCCATTTTTTTAATAAGATCAAGAGAATTGTGTTTTTATTAACAATTGTCATAGACTCCAATCTTGTCTTTTGTAATTTTTTTTGCTGATATTATACTGATCTTAGACTTCTAATATAGGTATTGCGATTGTATTTGTGGTTACGGTACTACGTTTATAGCTATAGACAAAGCCAATCTTCCTTATTTAAAATTAACGAACATAATATGTGTATAATAAAGATCTAATATAGATATATTAGATAATGTTCGATTATGTATGAGTGACCGATCAAGCGTGGACAGTTGGAAATTGTTTCCATATTCGTTCTATTTCTTAAAACACGATTGTTGCGAAATCGCATAACTTTAATAGTGTACTGTAATAATTTTTATAAGATTTTGATTGAATGTGTTTTATGGAACTGAAATCTAATGCTCAGTAATCGTTATCTATATTTAGGTTAAACAAATGTTTGATAA
Source organism: Amorpha juglandis (assembly GCA_949126905.1). Classification (NCBI taxonomy): domain Eukaryota; kingdom Metazoa; phylum Arthropoda; class Insecta; order Lepidoptera; family Sphingidae; genus Amorpha; species Amorpha juglandis. The sequence goes on along the minus strand of OX421379.1, from coordinate 7,616,146 downwards.
TGTCTACAATATAAACACAATAGGTGGTCACTTCTTGCACAACTTTATGGTTAACAGTAAACTGTTAGCATTACTTCAGGATACATAATAAATATACTTAAAAACGACCTATAGTATATGCATGGTCTAGGATTTTTTTTGACCTTTTTTTATTATTTATAAGTCGACATACATAGATAAATGAGTCCACGTCTGTATCTCCGAAAGGTTACTAATGCACCCAAGGTCCCCGAGTTCAGTTCCGTCCTTTAATGTGGTTGCAGGAAACTCAAACACAAATTGTTATTGCCCGGGTTTACACCTAGAACCTCACAGTTTCTCAGATAAAACATGTTGCCACTAGACCAACGACGAGGTGATAAATCATGAGGTAGAAATTAAGCTGTTTAATGATGACTATAAACTGATTGAAATTCCTTCGTATCGTCGCATCCGATCATTATGTACCCGATTGGATAGCGATCACCGTACACATTGTTAAAAATTCGCCATACCGGCTCGTTCAGGTGAGTCGCATTCCGGGGTCAGATAGTGTATATCCAGTAACTTCAGGCAGGCATAATTCTGCCGATCGTCGGGAATAGCAATGTCTCTTGACGGTTCACAATATATTGCATACTAGCTTTTCTTCGTGGCTCCGCCCGCGTGATCTGCTTCCGGAATAAAAAGTAGCCTATGTCCTATTCTGATGTATAAGCTATATTATTGTAAAGTTTCATTAAAATCCATCCAGTAGTTTTTACGTGAAAGAGTAACAAACATCCATCCATACTTACAAACTTTCGCGTTTATAATATTAGTAGGATTGTACTTACCATTAGGTCCAGTGTTACTTTGCCGTACCAGCATAAAAAATATATCATAAGTATATAAATTATATACTTATAATTATATTACCTAGTATATACATAGTAAGTCTGCTATGTATTCCGCTCTGATTCCCCCTGGTCTCTTGGCAGACGCTTTGGCACTGAAAACACAAACCAACTATAAATACCCGAATGTTTTGTGGTAAAGCTATTCAAAAATTCTCAAATATTTTTTTACTACGTATAAATAAGTGTACGTATGTATAAATAACTATGTGTGTACATTGTTTATCTATGTCATTTGTATGCAAATTTGATTTTGAGGATCATGGATTAGGAGTACAGATTTATTCCCCACTGTACCACTTGTGGTATATATTGTGTGTACCTACAATGCGGAATAAACGAAATGGTTAAAAACTGTAAAAAAAATATTCTGCGTTTGCAAAGAATTGCAACGTATTGTCTAATAGTAATTTGATTATATGCAAGTGGAATATTTTCCAAAATGGATTTCATTAATATTTCTGTGAATGAATATAATTATTGCTCGTTGCGAGTTAATATGGATACTTCCGCTGTCTGCGTTAGATTGTGTTTTTAATTAGTACAGTGGCATGTGCTAGTCGGTAATACTTTTAGATGTGGTGGTGGTGAAGTGGTCCACTAGCCATCTGGCTTTTATGTAAGTATGCCTTGAGTTTTGAGATCGTAAGATCAAAATATTCAGCATAAAGTTAGTTCTTGTCTCATGTACAATATTATAAGGACTGGAACTGAAAGTTATGCTTATATCATTGTAAAATAATTGTTAGGACTGTCGTGCTAACTATCAGACGATATTTTGTGCTAATATTTCCCTTTACTTATAAGTTTTGCATGTATAGTAAGCACCTATGCACTGACTCTACGCTCATTTTGTTTGCCATTATCCCGCATTATTGCATTGCTTTTTGCAAAACTAGTAACATAATATGTACAAGAAATTGGTGATGGATTTTATCATTTGATCATGTTTATTACATAGATTTCTGGTCAGTTTTCTGTAGTGTTGTTTCTTGTGTGTTGGCAGTGATACAATATTACAAACCGCGCGCCGCGCTGGGGTGATCTGTCACTGACAGCAAAATGTGGGAAATCGCCGGAAATTAATGTTGTGGGCGTGCAGTCCCCATTTTCCATTTTCTGTATTGATTGCAGCGGAAGGTCGCCGTCGTGTTTGAATTACTTGGAATATTTTTATAGATATGTAACTGTCGAGGTTTGATGCTATAATTGTCATCTATTATTATCTTGATAAATATCAGGATAATAATTATACCTACTTACGGTTATTTATAGCAGGTATTTACCAAATTGTAAACGGAAGCCAGAAGAAATCATGTATGGAGCGCGAGCTTTCCCCACTTCCTCTGTTGCCTAGCCTTCGTTTTCCCTTCGGCATTGTACCAGTGAGACTATGAACGATGGTAGGTATCTTTTTTATAGTAGGGTGTGCGTTCCGTGGCTATAGGAACCTAGTGAATATTTAGACTCGTCATGCATGCAAAAGTTATATTTGGTGCGGGTTGGTGTCAGAGCTAAGGCGCGGCCGCGCCCGCCGAACCTGTGTAGGTCAGCGACGGTAGCCGGTAGGTAAACTATAAATAAAAATGTTGAATTTCGTCACCGTGTCATGACCGAGTGAACAACATGCACACCCGCACGCCGCCGTCACGAGCCGCGCTACGCGACGTACAACGTTTCGCGCCACGAATTCCGGCGCTGTTGATTGGTTTACGCGAATGGCGTGATGCGCAAGGCTGGCGCGCGCGTTGTATAATTTGTTTTTACGGCAACCATTCGCCAGTGCTGCCACCTGGCATGCCCTTGCTGCAGACTATCAGACGATGACGTAGACCGATCGTTGTGCCCGCTGCCACGGCACTATGCGAGACGCCCACAAACTTGAAGGTTACCGCTTTTAAATGGATGTTTAAGGCAGTGATTATAATTAGCAAATTATCACTTGCTAGTGTAAACAGTTTCTAATCCCTATTAATCTTTGGTTAAATTGAAACACTTTGTAATAACTAATTAATAATCTTTCTTAATTTACGATTTATAATATCTAATGTATTTGTCTAAAATAATCCATATTAGGTAGTTAGATATATTATGACAATATCTACTTCTTTAATCTTTTATGTCTTAGGCAAACGACAAGATAAAATTAAAGCTTCTAAAATATCAAAGCCATCCGCCACCGGCTACTTTATTCAAATTTTACTTTATTCACATTCAAAGGTTTTTGAAGATGCATGGACACTTTTTGTTTGAACCACGTACCTACCTACATAATATGATCTGACGCTTGTTTGATGTATCTTTATGGTATTTTCCATATAAGGCACGACGATAACTTGCGTCTCTTTGATGTGAGTAATTTTTAAATCTCAATAATAAATCTTAAAGAGAATTGACAAACAAGAATACTTTTATCTTAGCTCAATGAATTGAATACGATTATTGAGATAAGTGCCAAACTAACATCCCGTTACGGACGGCATCAGCGCGAAAACCTCGTGCTGCTGTTGATGACGAGGGCCTCCATTTATGATGGAGCTCTACAGCTGCAAAAGTAGCACCAGGGGCGAAACCGGCAGCAATCCAAGTACCAGGAGACTTCGGGATCTTCACACTTGCCCGAAGACCATCGCGAGGTTTCTAGTTTATAGTAGTGTAATGTGATTATATTTTTTCATTTAAAACTAGCAATGGGATTTCCTATCGACAATATCTCAGAAATTATTCAACTTTTCCTAGGCATTTCATCAATCAATACTCTTTTCGTTTAGGTACTTCGTCCTTCTGATGTTCTTAAGAAGCCTATATTTAGGCTTCTAAAGAACATCAGAAGGACGAAGTTGGTATACCAACTTCCGCGTTTCAACTTAATAAATGACGCACTATAGTTTCATTAAATAAAATATGATAACATAAAAAAATGTAACAAATGTAAATTGAGTAGATAATGTACCTACAGTTTTTGCGTGATTTCAGATTTACCGGGAATAGTGTAAATAAAACTGTTGTTATCTTGGCATTGCTAATAGCATTGTGGGTGGATGCTGAGTGGAACGGTATTATGTTTATCATTTTTTTTCTTTCACTGCATATAAAAGCTTTATTTGATACGTTGTGGTTGTTTGGACGTGTGTTATTACGAGAGTTAACAATACTCCGACTGTCCAATGTTTTATCGACACATATATGGATATTTGCCTTTCTAATAAATGTAGTGTTAACAATGGCGCAATTATTATGCATAAAGTAAATGTTCAAAGTTTGGAAAATTCTGCGACAGAACACCATAAGTATTATAGAATACGACTAGACAGCGTTGTCTAAGCATTAACTTGCAAATTATCTCCTCGATTGTGGATTGACCGTGAATAATTACTTATCTATTGCGTCATAACGGTATTAGCTTAATAAATATTTAATGCATGAATAGGATATTTTTTCCGATATCATTGTATACTTTTACAGTTAGGAAAGAGCTATTATGTAGCCACAATATTTTTTTCTGTATCGACATCTCAGTGAGTTCGGCTTTTTATTCATGGTCTACTGAACAACAGTTCAACGTCTTCTCACGTAAGAAAGCGAGGTTAATTCCTAACTAGAATTTCATTTGTGCTTCAACAATAATGTAATACGTTCTATGGACTACTATGGACTATGGACTTTTTTCTGATGAAAGATTAATTGGTTATTGTTATTCGGCAGTTTAACTCTTACTATCTGTATTCCTTTTCTGCGCAGGAGTCATAGCGTGATGAAATCATGATGCACATCTTTGAATAATTGTTTGCCGAGACAAAAATAGTCGTCGACGAATCGACTCATTCGAATTTGTGAGAAATGGAGCTTGTTGTGATTGCTCTGCATTTATTTAATTTAAAAATACTAATGTCTCCAAAGTTTAAGTGAATTTGCTATTAATACATAGCTCAGTTTATATAACACTTTATGTCTGGCTTTTATTCAATGATAATTTAATCAGACTTAGATAATGACTCATGTTTATTAATAAAGCTTAGTCTACAGGCTAGCTCCGATTGGGATTGCCTAATGGATGGATAGAAAAACCCACAGATGGCATCACTGAACTATCAGAATCTTCGCGATTCGTGTTGTTGTTTTTTGGTGTGGGTTGTCGTCACAATCCCCAAAATAAATATTTCACAAGAATCGCCTCATCATCAATGTTGAACTTCGTCTCACTTTTTATCTTGCTTATGAAAATATTATAAGTATATACTGAGGTATGATTTATCGTAGTGTTTTAGTCATATACTCTCCATGGAACATGACATACAGACAATTTGACTGTTTAGTTAGCTCTAAACCGATTTTCTTGTTATAATTGCGCCGTCTTTTAAAATTGTTATAACATAATTGTATTCGATTTGATGTTCAAAACCTGTATGATTTTTATTTCAAAATACAAGTATATCTTGTTTTGATAAAACTGCAGATATTATGTGATTTGTGATTTTGTATTTTTGAAAACATGTGTGTTGTCACGTGGAGCACCGATTTATCACAATCAATTCAAGATAAAATGGTTAACTATGATATAAAAGATATAAAATATCTACTGGGTGTGCGGTGCCTAATGCTTATGAAGGACTGTTACATAAAACGCCAGACTGACAAAAAAGTAAAAGCACTTAAAACGTAGACTGAATAAATGTTGGGGCTTTAACAAATAAACCGTGGTTCGAACAATAGGGGCACGAGTAATAAAAGAATGATTTATTATAGTGTCAAAATGATACGACGGAACTTTTGTAGGGAATGGGTTTTATACTGGATACATTTTTGTATTTAATCAACCGTATGAATATTCTCAATTCGATTCTGTGCTATCCAGCTGTGGTGTGCTAACAATATAATACCGTTATAATGTTAGATACACTTAGAACGGTAAATTATGCTATTTGTATCATGCATTTTAATAGCCAATGAAATCATTCGTCATTTTTAATGCTGTTTCATTTTCTTATCCATATTTCTATACTTAGATAGTTTGAAATAGATTTGATTTGGGAGTGTTCCTCGACGAAGACTGTGACTGATAGTCTGAAAAACTTCCCCCAGATATAACAACGTTTTTAGCGATACATAATTCTGTGGGTTTGTTTGCCTGACAATTTTGTTTATCGGGCAGTGCCAAGTTTAGTTTGCGCTAGTCAACCGCACCTTTCCGCCGTCACATGTCTCTGTCAATATTTGCCGATATATTGGTTGCGAATTTGTTTACTTTCCATGTGGACTTGGTTACGAACGTTAGTTATTTTATGGGCTAACCGTGCTTTACCCTTTGAAAGATGTGCACAACATTCTAAAAGTTTTGAATTATTCGGCTGTGAAATGAAGGTTGTTATGGTTTAGAAACAACATTTAGCAGTTTTATTAATTAGCATTTGTTATAGACTATTATTATTAGTCGAATATATTAAAAGACATGATAGAAATAAGGATCAAGAGAGTTGTATTAGTAACCATCGATACATTTAAAATAATATCGAATTAGTGGTATTACTTCGCATGGCGTGTAAGTGGGCCAGCAACATCTTAGGCTTAATTTAAACCTCACCTGCACCTGGTACATTCTGCTCATTAAGGAACGAGACAATGGCGAAACTTGGTTCCCATTGTGGGCTTAGTCAGCGGGTCGCTCCACATAATTGGCGGACCCTGGCCAACGCCAGGCCGAAAGAAAGAAATTATATTACACGTCCCGACTGGCGCAGGCGCAGCGAAAGAACATTCCGGTATGTGTAGGCCAAGTTCCGGCTGTTTACGTCTGTTGGCGAATGCGGCCACTCACCTTCACAAGGCCAATTTAAACAGTTTATGGTCAGGAATACATGGCTTTTGTTGTTTTTTGCTCCACGGTCAATAATGTTACAATAACAACAATTTAACGAATGATATCAGCGGTTTTTTATTGTCATGTTTGTACAAAATTGATATTATTATAAAATGTAGTCTCTTCATTTTCAGCAAATTTAAATTCAGCAACTGACTAGTACTGTAAAATTAATCAAACAAGTATGTACAGATTCTATTAAATGTTAATGTAGTTACTATGAAGGTTTTACAATTTACTCAATGGACGTGCACTTACCGTCAGTGTTACATTTCGATTAGAAATTCCAGTCATGCCCGCACATACATTACTGTTCCGATTGTTAGTTGGTGCATGACGAAGCAGCGCGACCCACGTGCGAGCGACGTATGTGCATCTTCCTACGTGCCTATAAAAAACTTTGGACACATTTTTGTCTCATTATAATATTATGAGTGTGGATGTTTGAATAGAAATACTGAAATGCAAGCGGGTGTATTTAAAAACTTTGCCTCTGGTACTTACTCTTATCATTCCTTATTTTTAGTCGCTCTTATGTTTTTGTTTGTTCAGGTACTTTTAGGACCATTTAAATAAGAGAAAGCTTTTTATAATTCTAAACCGTTTATTTAACTGCAATCAATTTCTAACTGCAGCTCTATTAAGAAAGCAACTTAAAGCAAAATGACAAAACTTTTAACTGATTTCCACTAATATATTTCATTAAATTCTCTAATCCTTAAATCACTACATGTAACAAATGATCTGCGAAATCGACGGTTATTGGACCCTAGATATTGTCGGTGAACCCAGAATTGTAGGCTTTGAAAGGATCTTTGCATCAGTTGTCCCATTATTACATAGAGATAAAGCACCGTGTCTAGAACTATAGTTTGAACAGCTAGTATGGAAACAGGTTCCTGCATATGGATATATTGGATATTGTGTTGTTTTACAGATTATGAGTTAGTGTAACTTCAATTTAATTTACTGCTATGGTTCGCAGGTTGATAAAGTCCTTGATGTATGACAATGATGCATATCGTATTGCTGGCCTCAGGCATTGATATACTAAAAGACTTCATGAGATCAGGGACCAAAACTTGACTTGCAACAGTCGTTTGAGTTCCGAAACCCTGTTTCCTCAGTCTAAAATTGTGTTTTTAATTTTTAATTATCGATTATTATTTTTGCTATCATTTATGACCAATTATTAGAATAATATTCATCGATTATTGATAATTACAGTTTTAAAGAAGTGTCGTCGACCCCGTTATGAACTTATGCCAATCTCGTAAAACGGTAAAAAAATATCGGAGTACTTTCAACTGGATTTTTAGAGCAACTTATAGTTTCTATTTTTTAGTGGCTCTAATGATCAACATAGTGACTATTTAAACGACATTTCCTAACAGATAACCCCGAGCCTACGGCTAACCAATAGGGTATTTGACTAGATTTTTTTTATTATTTTAACCAATAAGTTACGTTTCCCGAAATCTATTAATGAAATAATTATATAAATTAAGTAAAAAATAAATAAGTTACAATCCATTTCAATTTGCTGGAAGGGTTAGTTATCGCATGACGGAAAAAGGATACACGACATAGCATGTTACGTCACAAGCAAGGTCTCGCCATTACGATGCACGCGTGCGAGGGAGATAGTGAGATTTTCCCACTACACGCCCACTTTTGCTCATACCAATATTTAAAACATGAACAACAACCTCATTTTTTAACCAATTTCAATTCTGTTTTCGCAAAATAGTTTATAATTGGTATTATTATCCAATAAATAAAAAATAATATATAAAATTAAACATAGTCAAATACCCTATTACTGACCGCACCTAATATGTTTTGACCGCAGTCGTGGCATTCAATGTATGTAATGCGGTAATAATAGGAAAACCTCTAATTGTAAACTACTAAGTCTGGCAGTCAACACCCAATGAACAGAGCATTATGGCAATGATACGCGTTACATTGAATGGTAAAAGCTCTAAGTTATCGTAAAAAAAAATATCCACTTAATTTATCAAAGAAATTTTAAAATATATTCCCGAAAAGGTAGGTAGAGGAGCGAATAGTGCATACATCATTCGAGAAGCTTATATATCCATTTTTTGAGTTCATATGGGACAAGATTATCGCTATACTGGAAACAAATTCAAAACACGAGCAACTCATTTGTGGTTTTAAGTTTTTTGTATTTTAATTACCTGTAATTTATATAGACGGTAAAATATATTATATTATGTTAACACCTTAATACGCAAACCTGCAAGCTAAGCTAAGTTAGCTTACGTACCTGCGGCGCTCCACAGCGGCCTGACGGCTGCTTTACTAACTTCCATGAATTACACCTTGAACTACGAATCTAAGATAAATGATCTAACTAAAATATGTATGTGATTTTAGCAGGTTAAGCGAAATGAACCTTGGCGCCGTTCTGCCACGCTTCTCCTACACTCTAGTTAATCTAGTTTAGTAGTTATATAATTTTTATTTAGTGTTTATGTAGTCTTTGCCGTTCACATCTTATTCTTTTGTGATTTATCAAAGACCACCGTCGATTAGGTGGTGTCTTCCCAAATATTTTATAGCTCGGATAGGTTAGCTTGGCTTGCATAATTATATGTTACGCCGATACGTGAGCTAAGCTGAGTTGTTTAGTACGCGGTGTGGGTTGCGCCTTATATCCCGTAAGAGTTATTGAGATCAGGCAGCTATTTCCTCCAGTGAATTAATTCCTTTTTTCTTTTCGCAGGCGTGCTAGGCGATGTGAAGAAAGAGTTCAAAATCGGCGATGACAAGGCTGGCTTTCTACAAACGGTGTTTGTGGTCGCGTATATGGTGTTCGCGCCGATATTTGGTTACTTCGGCGACAGATACTCGAGACGTGTCATTATGGCGTTCGGTGTCACGCTATGGAGTTTTACCACGTTATTTGGATCCTTCTTAAAGGTGAGTTGTATTATTTATCGGTCACACTACTCGGCACTTATTAAGAGGCTACAGCGAAAATAATCCGTAGTTTGGTGGGCGGGGCTTGCACCCGCTCGCGGGAAGCATCGAAGGCATAGCACGCGCTCGGGCGACAAGCCGCGCTCGTTTGTCGTCGGGCGTTCGACTCGTATTACAAAGCTGTACACTCTGCGCAAAGTGATATAAGTCTAAAAGCTTATTTTTTCGGTCTAGTCGGTATTCCTGTATCTAATATAGAACGGAAAATAAAATTCGTTCGCAATGATATAAGGACCACCTTTGGTCAATTTTTATAAAAAAATTGTGTATGCTGATATTACTTTAGGAATATTAAATTGAACTAAGACCTTATTTTAAAGCAAATATCTTTAATTTGTTATATCTCAATTTGTAACATTGTATGTGTGTACTTACAATTAATTACGTCAGATTTGTGCGCAATAATACAATTAAAGCAAAGCAAAATGGTGATATTGAAGTTTTTTTAACTTGACACAGTAAAGTGACTTGGTATTAAGTACAGTCCAGTTCAAATATATTTGCGACCAACAAGATTAATTTTGTTAATCATCGGCATTATGTGGGCCCGAAGCTACTGGATATACAGTGGCTAGTCCCGAAGTGTGACATGTCTGATTAGACCACTATGGTGAGTTTTTCGCCATGTGTACGGTTTTCGCTATTCAATCGATACCCAAATGTATCGGTTACCCTCTCACCAGTGACACCAGCAGTTCTGCCTGGGTTGATCTTAGACTAGTACTTACGAATGTTTCCACTTCACCGTATCTTAAATATCCTTTTTATAAAGACAATTGACTCTCATAGCTTTCTCTAGTATATCAACACATCGATTTTTTGGCCATCGGCACGAACGTACCTTTGGTACGATTTAGCATGGGTGTTTGTGACCCACGTACTTTTGTGATTCTCTAAAACGTAAAAATATTACCTTAAGCGACCTTACTGGAGTTTACCTGGCACGTTATGGACACGTACTCCCGTAGGCCATAAATTTGGTTTCCACCACATTTCTGTCCGCCATTTTCAAGTGTTTAGTGCACCCGATCCTAAAAAAGGCAACCGCTAGGATCTGTCCAATTACAGGCCTATAACCATCGCCTCCTTGTTCTTTACGATAATGGAATTATCAACTGTCAGCACCTGCTGTACCTAGAGGAGTACCGATTGATTAGCGACCGCCAGTACGTCTTTCGTCGGAGTCGCTCGCTGGTAATCTTCTAATTTACCTGACATATAGATGGACAGAAGCAACTGAGACCAAGGGGGAGGCGCTTGCAGCCAATTGGGGCTTAGCGAAGACCTTTTATCGGGTATGGCACAAAGCACTTCCTTAAAGCTACCTTCCTTTGGGCTTCCAGAGAAATTATGCAACTGGATCACTAACATTTAAAAAATCGTATAGATAGAAGCGTGTATACCTCACGTTACGGATAGATGTTCAAAAATCAATCACCATCTATTATTTTTTTTTTAATAGATGGAGAGATAATCGCTTTCAAAGGTATAAAAAGTGTAATATTAATCCAACAAAATGTGTTCATAAGATATTTTTTTTTATCCGATCACGGCAAAGTGACTAAACTATATCTGATGGGAAGCGCAGTCCAGTCCAAAAAACCAGCGACCATCGACATACAATAAGTTTATGGGTGGTAATGCTTCTTCATACTCTAAAGAGGGAAGAAGCAAATCGAGGACCCTGCGACAGGACAGGCGGATGACCAATGCAGGCACAGGGATACAATGTTGGACCCTTATACGCACCTCAAACAACTATCAACTCGTGTCGCAAGCCTCTCGGTAGAACTGGATATACACTGGCTGATCCTGGAACACGATCCACACAAGGTGTGAGTCGCTATGGCAGGTTTTAACACTACGTGTACGGTGGTCGCTATCCGGGCGGATATGGATATCCTACCACCAGTATAATAGTTTCCACTTTTGTATATACATTTATTCTTTACTATGGAATCCTAAGTTTGTCATATGTAAGTAAAACACACACTTCGTTGGTTTTGAAGGATAATGGAATGACAGACAAAATTTTGTCATTTTCATACATTTGAAATGAAAATGAAATAGTCAGTTATCCGGGTCCATTTTTGCACTTGATTACTATCAAGCAAATTTTCCGTGAGTAGCTTCGTTTCGATGAGACGCCCAACAATTGCCTGTGCGAAAATTCTCGATTGTGGTAGCTAACAGAGGTATCAAGGATAAAATATTGATGATTCTCAAAAATGTATTACTAACTAATTATCTAAATTATTCGAAAAAATATTTGTCCTACAAAATGTATGGTTTGATCAAAGAGTCCCCTCCTTCCAACATGTATCGATAACGAGGTCATCAAAAATGATTACTAACCAGCTGATTTTTTTATTTGTATTTAGTTAATATTTATGTAATTTAACAGTCATATTGTCCTACAAATTTCGTGGTACATTATCCCGGTCCTACGCTCAAAAGTAGTAGTATAGATCCTTGATGTAAAAATAATTACTATCAAGCTGAATCTTCGTGAATAGCTTGGTTTCGATGAGACGTCCAACAATTTCCTATACGAAAATTCTCGATTGTGGTAACTAATAGAGGTAGCAAGGATAAATATAATAATATGTCGATTTGATGATTTTGAGTATCATCAAATCGACATATTATTAAATTAATACTAACTGGTTTTTTTTTGTTACATTTCAAGACAATTATTTGAAAAAATATTTTTCCTACAAAATGTATGGTTTGATCAAGGACCGTTCCAGGATTTATCGATTTGAATAAGAGAATAAATAAAAAAAAAATTGGTGTGTGTCGTGGGACACCAGGTAGGAACGAAGTTCCTTCGGCTAATGTACAATCGACACAAATTGCAAAAAATTCAAATTATCAACTAAAATAACAAAAAATGTCTCTTTATTTTTGTTTGACAACATAAAATTACATAGAAATAGAATAGAAAAATAGAAATAAAAAAAAGACGTGTGGCGCTCGGAGACTGCCGCGGTAAAGCTATTGTATAGCATTTTTTATCAACTTATGTAATTATAAATAATAACGAGCTAGCGTAATCTTTTAAAAATCGAAGGAGTATTTTTATATACTTCAATTATAACTGGCTGAATGAATTTCATTTTAAATATGTCTCTTTATTTTTGTTTGACAACATAAAATTACATAGAAATGACTGACATTAAAATTGACACATTGACTGTCGCGCCTGCGCACGTCTCATTTAACGCTTTTATTCCACGCATTTTTTCCACGCATTTTTCTTACGGTTTTACTATCACATTTTTTTCAGTTCGGTCACGCAGCGAAATCCCTATCCCCTCCAAGCCTGCCGTAAGGAACTTCGTTCCAAAAAGTGTGCGCCTCGGGACGCACAATAGAATGACTTAAACTAATGTGGGTTGAAGTGAGAGAGGAGGAGCCTGCCTACTGCTACCGTATGCGTGAGAGAAAGGCAAGCCAGACAGAGTGGGTCCGTAACGTGTTATGTTACAAAGCGGTTTACCCTCCCATAATAAGTTATCACTTCATTGGATTGCTCTGCAATGCCCTGCACTGCACTCCAGTCCGGCCAAAGTCCTGTCAAAGTCCGGTCATAGTTCTGTCAATGTCCGGTCAAACTCCTGTCAAAGTCCGGTCAAAGTCCGGTCAAAGCCCAGTCAAAGTCCAGTCAAAGTCTGGTCGCAAACCGACGTAAAGTAGCGGCTTGCTGCTGCGTTTCGTACGGTGAGTGAGATAACCGGAAGCCCAAATCCCCTCCCCTTCCCAATCCCTAATTATCCCTTTCCTTTAAGGTCAGCAACGCGCCCATGACTCTTCTGGTGGTGGGCGTACATTGGCGGTGGAGATCACTTACCATCAGGTGACCCACTTGCTCGTTTGCTGGCCTAGGCTATAAAAAAAAAACAATCCGGTCACATTCCGGTCATAGTCCTGTTAAAGTTCGGTCAAGTCCTGTCAAAGTCCGGTCAAAGTCCAGTCAAAGTCCGGTCACAGTCCGATCAAAGTCCTGCCACAGTCTGGTCAAAACCAGTTGAAGTCCGGTCACAGTCCGGTCAAAGTCCTGTCAAAATCCTGTCACAGTCCTGTCAAAGTCCTGTCAGTCTTGTCAAAGTCCAGTCAAAGTCCGGTCACATTCCAGTCAAAGTCCTGTCACAGTCCGGTCAAAGTCCGGTCAAATCCAGTTAAAGTCCGGTCGAATTCCGGTCAAAGTCCTGTCATAGTTCTGTCAAAGTCCGGTCAAAGTCCTGTGACTGGACTTTGACCGGTCAAAGCAGACTGGTCACCGTGTGAGGCTTCGAAAATTCTCAAAGTTCCAGGGAGATCGGCTAACGCTGGCTGGTCAACTGGCCCGCGTGACGTCTCATGGAAGGTTCTCGAATATTCTCGAACCTTCCGTTGATCGATGGACCGCTCGTTTTACGGAACGCATCGGTTCACCCTCCCATAAGAAGTTATCACTTCAAAAATGAAAATTAGTTTGCCACCAACAAAACAAGAATTGTAGCAACAAATTAAAAGAACTGCATTCATTTGTAATGTATGGTGTAATGCACACATGCCCCACGGAAAAATTGCCAGAAAATTTCAGATAGACAATAATTGATGACAAATATAATATTCATATATTATTGGTTTGATGGCCCCATAAGTCCATGTTTTGAATAATTATCTTCTGACATACAAGGTACCCTATTAAAAATATTGTTGGAACGAAGTTCCTTACGGCAGGCTTGGAGGGGATAGGGATTTTGCTGCGTGACCGAACTGAAAAAAATGTGATAGTAAAAGCGTAAGAAAACAGCGTAAGAAAAAAGCGTTAAAAGCGCTGCATAACCAGCCAGCGTTAGTTCCTTTTTGCCTGCACCAAAATTGTGTGCGAAATTCAGCTCAATCAGTTTTTAAAATTAAATTCATTCAGCCAGTTATACTTGAAGTATTTTTATATCTCCTTCGATTTTTAAAAGATTACGCTAGCTCGTTATTATTTATAATTACATAAGTTGATAAAAAATGCTATACAATGGCTTTACCGCGGCAGTCTCCGAGTGCTACACGTCTTTTTTTTATTTTGTTATTTTAGTTGATAATTTGTATTTTTTACAATTTGTGTCGATTCTACATTAGCCGAAGGAACTTCGTTCCTACCTGGTGTCCCACGACACACACCAATTTTTATTTATTGATTGATTATACAGGGCTATTTTTAAAACACCAGCAACCTCGCAGGGGTAGGTTCCTAAGGTTATAAGCTACTACTTTTGTTCTACGACTTTTGATAATTTGTTAGATTTTATTTTCATACAAAAATAAGTATTCATTTAATTTCTGTCTTGAATGTTACAACGCGCATCGCAGATTACGTAAACAAACACCCGAAGCGTGGGGAACCGGGCTAGCGCATTTGACCTTGAATTCCCGAGCAGCTGACCGGCGCCTTTGATGTCGTGCGCGCAAGCCGCGCCGCGCCGCAGTCTACGAAGAAAAACACAACACAACAAAAACTTGTAAAATCATTTTTTTTTAAATATATTGAGTTATATCCAAACTCGTAAAACAAAAGTTGTTCCGTATGGGGTCAGCTATCTGGTCCTGCGAGGTTACTGGTGTTTTAAAATTAACAATGTATTCATTATTATATAGTTTACTTAATTTTTTCATGTTATTACAAAGTCAGATATGACGAATGAGGAAAATGAAATAGATGAAGATGACAGCTATGTTAGAAGCGTAGATAATGAAGATTTATCAGATGAATCTAATGAAAATTATTTTTTTTTAATATGCAAATACACAATTTTTTTAGAATCATCAAATCGACATATTTTATCCTTGATACCTCCGTTAGCTACCACAATCAAGAATTTTCGCACAGGAAATTGTTGGGCGTCTCATTGAAACGAAGCTACTCACGGAAAATTAGCTTGATAGTAATCAAGTGCAAAAATGGACCCGGGATCCCTGACTAAAACTTATATTACTTTAAACCTGGAAATATTTCTATTTTATGTAATATAACTAAATATGAATCCATTAACACTGAGTGAATTAATGGGTGTTAATTGATACAAGTTAGATTTTTTAAACTCATCCAAAATACATAATATCCATCAAATCTTAATATTTTCTAAACAGACTTACTTCCAGCATTTTAATTATTTTAACTCCAACCCTATCAGATAGAAGTTTTAAAAAAACTTGTGCCATTTAACACATGCATTTATCATTATACACATATTAACTACTATAACATATGGCTAATGATATAAATTTAGTTTCTTTTTATTATCTCATATTATTGTTGTTACTATAAACAAAAATCATAGTACATTTATGTTAATAGCAAGTAATCCCAATCCATCAAAGTTAAAACATCCTGAGAATAGAATAGAGTAAAAAAAAGTTGTCGAATTTTTAAAATAGCATCATATCATTAAATAGTTTTTTCTCAAAATTCGGTTTTCAGACTTGTATCACTTTTCACAGAGGGTACAGAAATATACGCATATTAGGACGAAAAAATATTTATTATGTACTTACACTGTGACATTACGCTCATCATCTATGGATACTCATTTATGTTAAATGAGTCTATTGATGGAAGTGGCTTGGTTGAAGATATTATGAGATCTAACAAGTGAAAATAATATAATGTATGCGTACATCCTATAACTATTTGCATTATTAAATATAAATTGACTTTGAGGGGAAATAAAATCATATTAATGCATGAAATCACGAAAATCCGATCTGCAACAAAACGGCATAGGTCCGTCCACGATAAGGCGCTCCCGCCGACTGATCTATTGAGGGAATGAAAGTGACGCAATTACTTTTGAAATGCAAAATAAGAGATGGCTATATTGAGTGTACTTTCAGAATAAAACAACGTATGTGCCAAAACGATTTTTCTTGTTTTTTAATAAAACTCATTATTAAATCTAAAACTGCTTTGACCAAACTTTCATACGATAATTCTCCATGTTTTAAAGTAAATTTAATTGTCTTATTCATGAGGGTTACGCTTCGGCAGCCAAAAACGTAGAAAAATAGATACAACTTTGCGATTTTTTTCTATCGAGATAATTTCATTGAATCGTGTATTCCTTTTGAACAATCCTAGAGCAGAAAGTCAAAAAACGTATACCAAAATATTAGATCTCTATTCCACGTACACAATTATATACACGAGATAGAAATGTCCCATTTTTTTCAATGTAGGGCCTTAATCCCGACATAAAATATAGGTGATATAAGTTCGAAATCTTAGCCTGTCTGTCTGAGACGTAGCGCCCGAACAAATAGGTTGCAACAATATTAAAGCATAATATTCTCCTTTATGAACATGTTTTTACAAACTGCTTTATTTTGGCCACAGTATTTTATATATGGAATATTATTATTGTAATGGATATTATATGTTAAATTAGGTCTATCTTTTCGAACTTCGTCGCTTCGTATCGTTTTCTAGCATAGGAGCCCCGAATAGCCGGGTTTTCGTTGCATATTCGCTCTAGTTCGTACAAAACGAAAAATTCCGATTCGCAAAATATAAAACGTAGTTACTGTATGTTATAAACTCTCAGATATATTGTTATATTCTGGAACGGTTTTATGAATAAAATGAATGTATATACAGGCAAATCATTTTACCTTAATTATTTCCGGAATGCCTATGCATAAACGCTTTTATTGGTATTTTTATTTCCTCATAAGTTGCTTAAACGTAAAGTACACAATGTAACCGTGATAGTGACAGACACAGCGTACTTTGTAATGTTATTGAAATATTAATTTAACAAAATATGTTATTCTTATGTATGATTCATAAAATAGTGCGGTTGGATTATTCACTACTTGACGATTTATCGTTCAATTTTAATAAGAGTTTTGAAAATAACTATATTTTTCATCCTTTTTTATCCTGGCTCGGTTATGTGACTATACTATACCTGATAAGTACAATGCGGTTTAAATATGTCGACCGTTGAGAGTATTTGCGTTCTTAGACACCAGAATTATGCCGACTTGAAATTATTGGATATACACTTGCTGATCCCGGAACGATATTAGCCGGAATGTGGCACTATGGCGTTCTTTTTACCACGTGTACAGTGTTCGCTATCCAGTCGGGTACAAGTATGGATAAGGTAGTTGATATGTTAGCCGTCCACCAGCCAAAAGTAGTCCTAGTAGTTTGACAGCCTCCGTGGCGCAGTGGGCGAGTAGCCGACTGTGAAACGTGAGGCCGTGGGTTCGATTCCCGCAACGAGCAAATATTTGTCTGATCCGCAAATATTTGTTTCGGGGTCTGGGTGTTGTGACACCGAAAGTCTCTCGTAGTTCCTGATACCCACGACACAAGACTCGTATCTTACTGTGGGGTCAGGGCTATGTGTGTGACTGTTGGGTGTTATTTATTTATTATCTTTTCAATATTAAATGTATTTCTTTTCCAGGATTTCGCTTTGTTCGCCGTGTTCCGCGGACTGGTGGGGATCGGAGAGGCTTCGTATTCGACGATAGCGCCCACAATCATCAGCGATTTGTTCGTCGGAAATGTTAGGTCCAAAATGTTGGCATTCTTCTACTTCGCTATACCCGTAGGCAGGTGAGGAAATAATAAATAATATGCAGATAAACTTTCGTGGTCCCCCGCTTACGAATTGTGAACCCCCATTTTTATGTCACGACAACGTAGACCCCCGTCAAGTCTTTCGTGGACCCCTGGGGTCCATCTGGACCACTTTGGGAACTAAGGATTTAAATCAACGACGGTATTCGTGTTTCATGACACCTATGTAGGTCTATTTTTTCGATATCCGTCATGTTATGCAATATACGTACATATGTACATTTATACGTCTTGAACGTATGTACATCCGTACTTTTTTGTGTATTTTCACTCTTCACTAAGCTTGTTTATCTCTGTATCACCCTAAAGTTGACTGGGAGAGAATGCCTATGGCATTAAGTCCGCATTTATATCATGTATACAAAGTGAAAAAAATAAATTAATAAAATTATTTATTCATGTGCACTCACGCCTGTAATCTCTGAAGGGGTAGGTAGAAGTGTAACCAGTACACCCACATTTTTCAGAGCGTATATCCGTCTCATGATGTGATAAGGGGCGAGTCTATCGCCATACCGGGCACAAATCGGGCTGATACTGAGCATTTCGTGATAGAAAACCCAGTATCACTTTTATACGATTCTGGGTTCGAGCCCGATACCTCAGCACAGCAGTCGCACTACCTACTACGCAACACAACTGCGCCACTGAGGCTGTCTATTTTGTCCATATTGACGAAAATATGTTTGTAGATCTGAAGTCGATGCCAGTTATTGGAAACATAATTATTAACTTCGTACTAACACATTTCTTGTATACATGATAATCATGTGACTGCTATAGAAAAAACGAACACACTAGGCACAAAAACATTTGTTAAATGACGATAAATTTTGTATGACGTAAATAGGTTTCTTTAACAAAACGCGATTCGTAATGGACAATTGATGTGACTTTCATATAAATGGCAATGTTAAATCAATATAATAAGTGTAGAGTGTTCAATAAAAAGCCAATATAACCATTGACTTCTGTGGCAAAAAATATCTGGTTCTCAACGTTCGACCGACATTCAACGACTAATGCAATGTCGGCAAAAATAAATTTTTAGATCACTTTAAATCATCAAATTAGTAAAGTCTTTCATTTGGAAACGTATATTCGTATCATTTACGAGTTGCAGGTGATTGTTTTTGTATAAATTTCCTGTAGCTTATTAGTTGTTGCATTTGATTATGGCCGCTAGGATAATAAATACATTCAATAATGACAAATACAAAAGTATGATTCCAATATTTTATGAAAAACACATAATATTGTCGAGGACCTTCATAACCTACTGTACAATAACGTATGAAGTCGGTAATGAGCGGTTTCGGAGCATTGGTTTTTTCAGAGACTAAGGCTAGAAATAGAAAGCATAAAAGTCGGGTGAAGTGCGTTACTTCGGCCGGCTAAGTTATTTTGCGCCCCAAACAGTAGGATAATAAACAGTAGGGTACATAACCCATGAGACGATAATAATATAGTTGTTAACATTAACAAGTACCTACTTCTGTCTAATTATATAAATTTTGGTTACTCGTTGGGCTCTAGGTATTTTCATATTATTTTATATCAGAGTGTTTGGGTATTTCATGAAAATGATAACGCGTTTAATAATTTTAACGAATTTTTTATACACAAACAGGCAAGGGAATACCTATATTTATCCGTATAGGTACATACTCAGTTATTTTTATTTGTAATCGCGCAGTAACACAATTTTATAAAACCAGTTAAACTTACGTTTACCTGTTTCCTCCATCATACGAGATTGTTATTTTTTTTTACTATTGTGTAGTATGTGTATGAGATAGATTAACTCATGCCATTGTATTTATCGAAAATATGGAGGCTTTGAAATAACTAATATTACATAAAACATTTAATGTTATCATAGTTAAACAACCGAGATTTGTTATCATTATTCGTAGATGGTGTAATTGAAATCATTCGCACAGCAATAATCAGCATTAGCATAATATGTTGCATACCTAACAGACTTCTTTTTGTATGCATTTTTATTAGTGAACGATATTGCGCTGTGTTAATTGTTGCTTCCCTTATACCAATGTATTTATGTATGTGCTTGTAGATTTCATTATGAAAAAGTATAATTAAAATGTTCTGTCTTTAAATAGTGCTAGGAGGAAGAAAGATCGATAGAATATGCAAAACCTGAGAATTCAATTTATTACAACTTATTTTCATATTAGTTAGTTTAAAGTCGTATGAATATTTATTTATTTGCACTTCATATACACATATGTATATAGGCGGACTTAATGCCAGAGGCATTCTCTACCAATAATATTATGCATGAAAGAATTTTATTATGATTACATAATTAGTTTTTGCTCGTCTCGTATTGAACACAGCCTGTGCAACAAGGTATACCTAGTACGTATTTTTACCTGTACCTACGTTGTTTTCCAGTGGTCTGGGTTACATAGTGGGCTCGGTGGCGGGTGCTGCGGCGGGCAATTGGAGATGGGGTCTACGTGTGACGCCTATACTTGGGGCGGTGGCCGTCGCTCTCATAATGTGGGTCATGCAGGACCCAGAGCGCGGCCAGGCCGAAGAGAGTCGCATGAAACCCACATCCTACACTGATGACCTACGCTCCCTTGTAAGAAAGTAAGTCTTGCATTTCTTTCTATTATTTATTTTTTCTCTTTAGTGAACGATGGATGGGGAGAGATGTGCCCTTGATTGTATCTCTCTGAACGAAATCGATTTAATTGCACTATCTAAGTTAGAACATAACCTCTCAAACCGAAATTTATTTTAAACTGTGAAATTAAACTCTGCGGTTTTTGTTGGATAAAAAGACAAAATTATTTTGAGAGAATTTGTGTCGTATGATGATAGGCTCGTCGTTTGTCACATTGGACCATGAGTAATAAATGGGCAGATGCACTGGTTGTACCTACTTTTTGAGGAAAAATCGCCATGTTATGTTTATATGTTTGTAATTGGATAATTGTGTTTAATTGCAGTCCATCGTTCATGCTGTCGACGCTCGCGTTCACGTGCGTAGCGTTCGTGACAGGCGCGCTCGCTTGGTGGGGGCCGCAGTTCATCTTCCTGGGGCTCAAGATGCAGCCGGGCAATAATGATATCACCATCGAGAGGTAATTAGATTCAGCGTGGCTCTACCAATCATTGAGTGGTAGAGCCACGCTGTAAACAGTTTTGTCTACAGCATGAATGGGCTGGCTCGACCGGATCGTTACCACTGTCTCACAGAAAACCGACGTAAAGTAAAAGCTCAGCAAAGCCCATGACTCTTCTGGTGGTGGGCGTACATCGGCGGTGGAGATCACTTGCTCCTTTGCCGGCCTATGCTGTAAAAAAAAAAATTAACACCGACTCATAACTGACCTGACCTGATTGTTAAGAAATCCTCCGATTTCAATGATCAGAATGCCAGAATGGACCTTCAAATACTGCTTAGAACCATCTCGATTACACAAGACTTTAAATAAGAAAATGTATTGATATTAGCCCTCGGGTTTGGGTTGCCAGAGACAAGACATACTGAAATAAATACAAACCTATGTGATGGGTACCTATTTGACCCTCCTTCTTTCTTTTGGAGTTAGGGGTTAATTAGCGGGACAACTCATTACCACTTGATTATCATCAATATGTTCATATTAGGTGGGTTCGGTGTCCCAGATTTCTAGTTTTCTACATACTGATAATTCCATAGTGTTTTCCCTAAAATATATCTTAAGAATAAGTGGTAGAGCCACACAGTAGACAGTGTTGTCTGCAGCATGGATGGGCCAGCTCAATCAGGTCGTTACCACTGTCTCACAGAAAACCGATGTAAAGTAGTGGCTTGTTTGCTACATTTCATACGATGAGTGAGATATCCGGAGGCCCAAATCCCCTTTACCTTCCCAATTCCTTAACTATCACTTTCTGTTAAAATTGGCAACGCGCCCCATGATTCTTCTGATATTGTGGGCGTGCATGGGCGGTGGAGATCACTTACCATCAGGTGACTCACTTGCTCGTTTGCCGGCCTATCCTATATGAAACATGCCCCGAGAAAAGGACCTCCGGAAAATATCCTATGGTATGGGATGTCTTCACGTGGGTCGTCTTCAAACGAATTCGGATTCGAGAACCGCATCTGAACAAATGTTTGTATGATCAGCAGATGTTTGTTCCATTAATTATCTGATGCCAATAGTTGTTTCTCCCCGATTCTATGACTGTTGTGCGTTTTAAAGTTAATCAGTTGGATGTGTAATCGTTCTGCATCGTCAATTCAAAAATAAAGCTATTGCTCAAATGGATATGTTTATGTTATCACACTGGAATCATAATTATCTCTATAGATAACAGACGTAGAAGTAGTGCGCCTGCGCACGACATTGGACGATTGTTTTATTTTATCGGCGCCGCGCTGTCTTGCGTTGATACCGGTAGGCGCCACTCCCTTGCAATATTTTATGAATTATGTTTTTTTTTCAGCTTTTTTGCCTTTATTCGTAGATAATGTACTGAGTAGATAAATGTCTGAGAAATATCAAATTTATAGTGTTTGATTATAGTTGTCCCTATGCCTGTTTAGTTTAAATGTCACAAATAAATTCCATCGACACCTCAGTGCATCTGTAAATAATTCTAAACCGACCATTTTTCCTTTGTAAAAATTCGAATTCCATTTTCAAAAATATCTTGAGCAATTAGGGGATAAGAATATTTAGGTGAGACTGAACAATCGCTGCCAAAGGGGACACTTTAATTTATGAATACGTCGTCGTTTTGAAAATAACTGCGGTTATTGTCTGTCGCGTGTTTTGTAGAAAATTTAATTTGCGTCGAAGAAAAAAAACCTTTATAACACACTTTTAAATTATTTTTGGTCGTTTGTGTAGATTAAGATTTAAATACATGATAACTAATTTTATGAGCTTGAATGACGAAGCGATTAGTAGTCGCTCGACTGATGATGGTAAGTACCAGGCCTGCCCATAAAAAAACACAAGAACCACACAGAATTTTGAGTTACAAAGCACTGCATGGCGCTGTACTGCGCTCGTCACTCCGAGACGAAGATCTTAAGTCTCGTAATGCCCAGTAACTAATATTACGGGCTGCAATATCCTTCAACCCAAACATAATGGTATTCAAGAAGTGCTCAAAAGTCGTGTCAGTGTCAGTTACCTTCAGCCGAGCGGCTCGCACGTCGCGTCATTCGGTCGTATAAAACAAAATAGGTATACCTGCGACTTTTTGTTCGAACTTAACTACAAAACACCGACGATATAAAATAATATAATAGTGAAGTTAATTATAAGTTGGACGTCCGCCTACAAGGACAGACGAGCTGATAAAGGTCGCAGGAAGTCGCTAGAAGCACGCCGCTTCCAACAGGTCGGTCTGGAAATCTTTAGGGGAGGCCTATGTTCAGCAGGGGACGTCCTATGGCCGATGATGATGTAGTTAGATGATGTAGTTTTTAGAGTGGTAGAGCCACGCTGTAGACAGTTTTGTCTACAGCATGAATGGGCTGGCTCGACCGGATCGTTACCACTGTCTCACAGAAAACCGACGTAAAGTAGTGGCTTGCTGCTGCGTTTCGTACGGTGAGTGATATAACCGGAAGCCCAAATCCCCTCCCCTTCCCAATCCCTAAGTATCCCTTTCCTTTAAGGTCGGCAACGCGCCCATGACTCTTCTGGTGGTGGGCGTACATGGGCGGTGGAGATCACTTACCATAAGGTGCCCCACTTGCTCGTTTGCCGGCCTATGCTATAAAAAAAAAAAAAAGTTAATTTGTGTGGGGTAGCGTGTCGTACAAGTTCGGGTTGGTGGGCATGTTCGCGGGCGCGCTGGGCGTGCCGGCGGGCTCGGCGCTGGCGCAGCGGCTGCGGGCGCGCGCGCACCACTGCGACGCGCTCATCTGCGGGTTCGCACTCCTCGCCTCCGCGCCGCTCGTGTACGGCGCGCTCGTCGCCGTGTCCCACCACCACGCGCTCACGTACCTGCTCATGTTCCTCGGCATGACCACGCTCAACCTCACCTGGTCGATCGTCGCCGACATTGTTCTGGTGAGCGGTTTGCGGCTTTCCGACGGCTTCGAACACGACGCTCTTGCTCTTCACTTACAGACCCACCTGATTATGCATGGACATATCATACGGCACTTCTATGTACTTAATGAACTTATAAAATTATGTCATTTTATCCCATTAGTCATTTGAAAATACATACGTCGTTTTCGGATCCCGTGGGCTCGCCTCGCGCGAGTTTAACAAAGCTGAAATCGTCCAACCGTTCGAATTGATAAAAATATTCCAATGAGATCGCAAACACCCAACCCGTCGCGTCGTATATCGTCGACAGTGAATGCAGCTTCACCGGATAACCTTGTCCATTCATTTTACGAACACATCCAACTAATACACACTATTTATCCATTGCATGAAAAAATATGATAAACGTATTCGTGCGATGAGGTTAGAATTGAGGCTGTAGAACCAGAGCGGCCTAACTGCATTTTGATGACTTTTGACCAATTTGTATTTTCGTCAATTTAAACCACGGCCGAAATGGACTTGTACTGCCATCTATGTCAAGATGATGTTACCAATGTTACGACGGTTTGGTCTTGTAGATTAACATTTTTAAATTGACGAAAATACAAATTGGTCAAAAGTCATCAAAATGGAGTTAGGCCATTCTGGTTCTAGCAGCTTCAATGATGAGTTATGATGCGGTATGAGCAATGAGTATCGGCATGTACGGTCGGTTTGGTTGCACGAAGGGTGTCGCTCCTGTTCGGCGTGGTGACGATGGTGTCGGGGCTGGTGGGCGTGCCGGCGGGCGCGTGGCTCGGCGCCTCGCTGGTGAAGCGGTGGCCGCGCGCCCACGCCGTCATCTGCGGCGGAGGGCTGCTCGTGTCGGCGCCCGCGATGGCTCTCGGCATCTTGCTCGCCCAACACTCTCTCTACCTGCCGTTCGTGTTCATGTTCATTGGCGAGGTCACTCTCAATCTCAACTGGGCAATAGTGGCCGATATGTCGCTGGTAAGACTCGCCTCCCGCAGGATCGCCTCTGACGTGACTGTTGCGGAATGTTCTTTTTTTTTTTTTTGTTTAGTTTTGTGCTGTAACATGTTGTACCTTCTTAGTTGTTTTTATGTTTTGAATTTATTTTAATCACCTTGGTGGCGAGTTTGCATGGTCGATCCTAGCATGTTTTAATGTATTTCGTTTATATATTATAATTATTTTGCTTGGTAAATGATGCTTAGAATTGGAATCAGTCACTCATTAGCCCATAACGGTTCACCATTGCCTGGTTGTGATAAGTATTCTCGGTTGTTGTCTATATCTCGTTGGAATATTTTTAGAAATAATTCGAAGCGAAGTGGACTGATTTCAATTATTTTTGTTTAGAACGCCATCTATTGGTATTGTCTAGTAATACATAGTGCATTAGTTTTAAACTGTCTAATGACGGCATTGTGTTCATCTCTAATCTCTGTAGATGGCGTTATAATAAATTTAGAATAATGACGCTTACTATAAAATAAATTTACTGCAGATAGTAATTAGTAACTACGCACATAGTATTCCTGATTTTAATCATATTTGCAATACATATATTAAGGGTAATATGTATAGCATCTGTCACTTCTACCAAAGTCTATTTATAAATCTAACTTTACGCCGAATTATTTGCTTTATTTGAATAACTTTGGTATAATAATAACCGTGTCTAGGTTAGTTTTGTTACAAAATATTGGTACTGTGTTTTAAAAGTCTATGTTCTTGCCTTGATATTTCCTTCAGACATGCTGATGCCTGTCTAATATATTATGAATGACATCGACTTAGCGTGACAGCATAAACTTATTCTAGACACGGAATTTATTGCCATTTTCTGTATTTTCGTTTAAATTTATGTATGGTTTGGGAAAATTTTTGCTTTGTATATGTAAACTGACCCCATACTGCATACAATAGTGTTATATTACCAATATATCACGAAGTATTTAATATGCCAATATAATTAGGATCTTGACAATATCAGCTTCGTGGCGGGCGGGCGGCCAATTGCGAAACGAGAGGCCACGGGTTCGATTCCCGCATCGTGACAAATATTTTTGTGGCAGTTCTAGGTGGTCAGCATAGTGTGGGTCATCGGTCAGGAGTATGTGTGTGAATACTGAGTGCTATACAATTGAGAGTATTATTCAATATAACTGACAGGAAGAAACAAAGGTTGATATTTTAATGAATTTAGAATAAAATGAATCATCCACATCAAACTTCAAACTATTGTTGATTCAAGGAAAGCTCGGGACGAAATATTGGCATAAATGTTTCTATTGAAAAATGCTCCTATTATCACCATACAAGACATTTAATAAAATATCTAACCACTTTACGAATTATTGCTTTGTTAGGTTAGTTATTACACCAGTGAGATCCGATGAGTCTCTCAGGAAAATCACACTAATATTATAAATATGAAAGTTTGTTTGTTTGGATGTTTGTCCGGCAATCACGCTAAAACTTCTGATCGGATTTTGTTGAAAATTGGTATAGAGACAGGAAAAGCAGATCACGCGAGCGGAGCCGCGAGGAAGAGCTAGTAATAAATACAGTTATCGCCATCACATGTTCATATTTTCAAAATATCTGATGACAGCCAAAAAGCATAGTTAATTTCTAGTATTGTAGATATAATTGAATATTATATTTCAATCTCAGGTATGTCGTACGGTGATAAAACCTTACAAGTATTTATAACACTATTGTTGTGTGGGAGCACCATAGTACATAGTTGTTTTATCAGTAAATTTGCATTTTTTTCATGAATTCTTCTATTTTCAGTATGTTGTGGTACCCCCGAGACGGTCGACAGCCGAAGCCTTCCAAATTTTAATATCACACATGTTTGGCGACGCTGGCAGTCCCTACTTAGTTGGCGTGGTAAGTCTATCTAATTCATATTCAGTACTATAATAATGCTCTAATTTTAGTTTGACAATATGTTTAAAATAGATAACTTTAACAGAGCATACACCTCTGACTTTTCTAAGTTACGTGTTTATTAATTGTTAATTATCGCTTGCTTTAACGGTGAAGGAAACATCGTGAGGAAACCTGCATACCTGAGAACTCGATAAGATTTTCGAAGGTATGTGAAGTCTGCCAACCCACACTAGTCCACCGTGGTGGACTAAGGCCTAACCCCTCTCATTCAGTAGAGGAGGCCCGTGCCCAGCAGTGGGACGTCTATAATACAGGGCTAGTAAAAAAAAAACTTAACTTTAACCGTTCCCTAAGCGTCTTGTCGCGCTTTAAATATTACTCTCTGAAAACTATAGCCGCAACACCACTCCTGAGCCCTCTAATTTCAAGCCAACCAAGTCATTTTGCGCGTATTGTAGTATAACAGCCTCCGTGGTGCATTGGGCGAGAAGTCGGCTGCGAAGCGAAAGGCCGCGGCTTTTATTCCTGCACCGAAATAAATGTGTGTGATCCACAAATTTTTGTTTAGTGTCTGAGTGTTGTGAGACCATAAGTCCCTCGTAGTTCCCCATACCCACGATACAGGGTCTAGGGCTAGTGAGGGGTCTGAGGCTATGAATGTGACTGTTGGGTGTATTTAGTTATACGTTTTTTTTTCTAGATATCGGAGAGCTTAAAATTGTCGTTAAGGCCGTCAACGAGTGTTGAGTTCCAAGCATTGCAGTACGCTCTTTTTGTGACGTGTTTCGTTGAAGTCATTGGAGGAATATTCTTCCTGATGACCGCAGTTTACATAGTCCGGGATAAATTAAAAGTCGACAGGGCTATCGCAGGTATTGAATTTATAATTTTATCATTATAATATGTTTTATTTATTTATATATTTAACGCGTGTATTTATTGAGTTGATATTAATAATTTTATTGAAGGTTTTATATCACGTAAAGGCATCATACAAATACACAGATGTACAATATTTTCCAGTAAATATTCTTAACAGTCGCAATTTAGGTATTAAACTTTTTATAATGGACGTTAATACTAGTGATCGAATTGACTTACATTTTGAAAGACTACATTATATACTGTACACGACTACATTATATTTGGACTGTATTGTACTTAACATAAGGTTTAGTGTAGTTACTTTGCTGTGTCAGGATCAAAAATGAGATTCGCAAACAAAACTTGCATATCATGTGTGATCGTGGGCACTAAATATTACTGACAATGAATGTTCATAATATCTCTAACGTCCATTTTCATAAACGTTACTACTAATGACTATTTTTGTGTACGCGATTGAGGGCCCGTTTTTGGTGTAACAAGCACGGACCCATCACCTATACAGAAATCTACACGTAATAAACGAATCTCTTAAATGTTTGTGGATACGGGAGTTAATATATCTTATGACTATTCTGTTTGTTGTGTGAGTCTGAATATATGTACTTCACATTGTTTCAGTTGCATCAAAAATTGTTTAATTTTAGGTGAGTGCCGAACTCGTTAGACTAAGGCATGTTATGCACGGGGTATCTGCGTGTACAACACGTGGTGGTGTATACAGGGATTAAAGTCAAACTACAAACAATGTATCTCAAGGACACTTTGTTGTTTACAGAAGCGGAAGCACAACACACAGAACCATCGCACAGTGCAGCACAAGATGTCGTGGCGGGTGAATAAAACTAAACAGTGCACGAACTGGGTTGAACTTATCGCGGTAGATGTGTGAGCGACGTGATACTTTCACGAACATCTTAAAGTGTGCCAGTTAAATGATGCTAAATCATTTCCCTATGGCTAAACATTTGGTATTATGTGACCGGTTCTAGTTTTGTTCCTAAATTAATTTATTTCGATTAAATGTACATTTCAATGAATAGGGAATATAATAGTCGTTTAATTGTCACACAATGATCATAGAAGACTGAATTGTGAAGTATATACCTGTGGGTGGGTTATGTTGTGTAAAGATTTACTTGTAATATATTAGTGCGGAGCCAGCCGTTGTAGTACCTACTGTTGCCCACATAGTGAACAAATCGTGCCTAATAAAGAATATAAATTTTGTAATCGTTAGATGCAAATTATGATTAAAAGAGCTTCATTATAAGTACAGATTTATGGATTCATATTTTTCAGTGACGTTGGTGTGTATTACCTCATTTGTTACAAACATTATTTTAAATATTTTTGTTGTTAATAATTTTTAGTAATTATTAATTTATGTATTTCTCTGTATTCGGTAAATTTTGACTTTGGAATTGTGTTATAATTTATGTGCAGAACATGTTTTGTATCGAATATTCATAGAGTTTAACTGAGCTTGTGCTTCAACCTGTTGTTTTTAAAGTTCTTACATTTAAAAGGGATAGAGGACACAAAGACTATTATAATATTTGGTCTCGGTGGTTTTAATATTAGTATCATGGTTACTGTTGAAATAGCATTTTATCACGAAATACCAATGACAGCTACGATTTAATAAAATTTAAATACTCCACAGGGCTAGGGCATTTTATCGTATATCATATGTATGTATATATGTTAACATTGTTATTGTAGTGTGAGAGTATCTTTGAATCAGTAGATAGCTATAAACTTGTGCTTGTATTGCACACATCATTAGCCGAGCTTATTCCCGCTTCATATTGCTGTGTATTGGGGAAAGTCTCACCAGCCAAATGTGATTTTTCGAATCATAAAGTAAGTACTAAGCAAACATTATGATTACCCGACTTGGGATTTGAACCCACGACTTACCGGTTTCTCAGCCTAAATACGCTTCATTCAGACCAATGAGGCGTTCATAAGTTGGTGTATTTTAAATTAATTATTGTGGTTTTGTGTACTAGTTATGTTAAACTATAATGAATATTCAAGACTGAATTAATTAATATTATTGTCAAAATTAATTTCTATTTAAGGATGTCTGTACATATTGCACATATGTACAATATGAAAGTGGAATTGAAATAAATATAGATATAATTTATTTTGCTAATGAACTTTTTATTGAATCAATCCTTATATTCTTAACCTAACAGTCGGTGGTAATAATTATTGTTAACAGGTAACACGTGATAAAAATTTACTAAATTCTATAATCACATTAAAGTTTTAAAACAAACGTCAGAAAATGGTTAATGTAATTTCCATTAAGTAGAATCATATTCAATATTTTTCTTATTAAAAAATTAAGGAAATTCTAATTTGTCAACATGAAACAATCAATTAAATTCAATGCAGTGTGCAGTGATGTAGATGAGAGAAAACAAGTAAACAATTTTATCAAATGGTTTTTGCTCTAAAAACTATCGTTATTTGCTACAAATATCTTGACTATTGGAATATTGAACAGCATAAAATATGAACATTTTAATTGTCTACATCAGTGCAAACATTGTAATAAAAAAGACAAATAAATGTCTGCTTATTCACTAGGATTCGAATAACAATTAATAATTAAAATTTAAACATAAAAACCGACGTATTTATAAAAAGCACAACATACATTCATAATTGTTAAACGGATTTAACAAAATCACATAACGGAATTGTCACATCATCATCAACTATTCTCACTGAAAATATCACTGTGAGGATAAACTCGACTAAATACAATATTCGAGAAATGCACCTGCATCGCTCAGTGAAAACATTAACACCAGTATTCACAAACAACACTCAAATTAGCTAAGTGTCGATTTCTGTGCATGTGATTGGTCCGTTTGTGTTTAGCGCCAAAAAACGGACCAATTACGTGTACAGAAATCGCCACTATGCGTTAGTGGACTCTATGAGACCCCTTAGTAATATTTGTCAACACAAGATTTCCTTATAGTAACACATACATAAATCTAAATAGATGTTGCAAGTACTTCCAAACTAAAAATCCTGTCATTTTGTTTACCTGTTTGACGTCACAAGAACGATTTAGTGGTGAATACACACGTATATATTTGAAACGCATTTTTGAAAAGCTTTACGATACGAAAAGAAATTTTTCGTGTCCGGCTGGCATCGTATTACATACGGTACCGTGGGTGGAGTGCAGACTAAATCACCCCTGATTGATGTCCCCACATGCGCGCAAGAATACATCTTCGTCTCGGTACACGTTGTAGGTAACCCACCTACAGACGTCCGGGAAATCCGGAATTGTCCCGGAATGGGCTGCTTTGTCCCGTTTCCAGTAATTTCACCTTACTGTCCCGGAATTCGTGATTACTAGGTTTTAGCTCGAAAATATAGCAACCCTAGTAGCAGGTACACTTGCGGCATCTATTAGATCTATGTTTGAGAGGAATTTGACATAATGCTAAACAACATCAATGGCACAAAATAGGAATAATTATATTTATTGGGGCATTAATACCCCAATCTTTATAAGGTACAATATTATTAAGTTAAAAAAAATTAGGCAGCAATACATTCAGACCTTATAGAAAAAGTTTATGCATAGTTAAACAGATCTCTAGCTGCCTGTCATCGCAAACATTATACTGACATTAAAATCATCTAATCAATAAGTCACTTAAAAGACTAATAAAATATTACTATGACATTAATCATCAGAACAGCAGCTGTTAGTGGAGCTCGTGTAATTTTTTTTGTTGCCGATCATTCCTAGTCGTAGTTTCTTAGGTATGGGCTCGCAGGAATTGAAGCTGTCACTTAAACCGCGCTTACTTGCAGTCGCCAATACTGTCAGAACTGTCACATTCTCATCGTTTATTCTCCGGTTCTCGTCATTTTCTTCAGATAATGTCAACTGACTCATGTTCTTGATTTGTGTTGCGCTCGACAGTAATTTTTCCACCCTCATTACCACATCGGCGTCCTGTAACATACAAAACCATTTAAATTACTTTAAAATAGTTTTACATCCTCCTGAACAAGTTGAAAAGCCAGAGAGTAATGATCATGTGATGGAACACATTTGTTCTGGCTCTGTCTTACAATTCTTAAATAAAGTCTCTCATAGTTCCTAACATTCACAACACAAGACTTGATGGGGGCGTAGGGGACTATAATGTTATGCATTAAAAATAATAACTTGAATGTCAAACCGACCTGCATCCAACTATGGTTTAAAATTTGATCGAGGGTGATACGCCTGTTCACTTGCACAGTCAGCATTCTCTTCATAAGCAGTTTAGCTTGTGGACTGACTCCCTTCCAATGTGTAGATGAGAACTTGAATTTGCCACTCATAATTTGATCTCTCAACGACATGTCTTTATAATCAGATGAGAATGGTAAATAGCCCACTAGACTGGATAAAAACAAAACTATTAATTTAATTATAATTTAATCACTCAAGTTAGATGTAATGTGGAATGATCAGAAAATTGCTAGTTTTAACAAGAAAATAATCTTATTAATTGAATTATAGAACTAAAGAATGATCCACACTTACCACACAAAGAATATAACACCCAAGCTCCAAACATCGACCTCAGGGCCGTAGCACTGCTGACCGTTAGCTCTGAGTACTTCTGGCGCTAAATAAAGCGGTGTTCCGCACATCGTCTTCATAAAGCTGTCTTCGCCCACAAATTTGCTCAATCCAAAATCAGTTATTTTGACAACAGTCTCGTCTTGCTTGCTCTCTAACAAGACATTCTCAGGCTGTAAAAAAATGATTTTTTTAAACCCAAGCTGATAAATGCCTATGCGATATGAGAGTCGACAGGTATGGCCTCACCCTTACTCTCAACGGCCTCTACCCAGTAGTGTGAAAAAGAGGATCGGCAGCTGAGCGACGGTGGCGAAACCCATACCCATACTAAATAGCTGGTGTACTCCTCCATATATCCGGAAGCCCAAATCCCCTCCCCTACCCAATCCCTAATTATCCCTTTCCTTTAAGGTCAGCAATGCGCCCATGATTCTTCTGGTGGTGGGCGTACATGGGCGGTGGAGATCACTTACCATCAGGTGACCCACTTGCTCGTTTGCCGGCCTATGCTTACAAAAAAAAAGTTATTTCAGAATTTAATTATATCATACTATTTAATAACTTTGAGTCTCGAGAGCAAGGATGTTATTGACCTACAATTCGAAAGGTCGATTGAGTTTCCATGAAGGAGAAACCCCAGTAAGGACTACACTAGGACACTAGGAGGACACTTGAGTGCTTCAGGTGGTGAGGCCTCGTCGCTGCCGTTGACACCCTCGGTGCATGGCGGCTTATCGACCCCTCGCTTGTCGAAACCGTCCGCAAGGAGGAACCGCGTAGGGTTGGTTCCTGCAGCAATCCTTTTTTATCTATTAGAAGGCCACCCGCGGGGTTTTATTTGGTAGTGCCGGGTAAAGAATTGGGGGTTAAGGAAGAGTCACTAGTAGTAGTCACGGTCGCCCGGATCGCCAACTCCCGTGCGGCGGAGTGCTGAGTCGTAAGAGGTGCGAAAATAAAGATCATGGTAGAAGATTAAAAGATAATACATACATAATTATAAGTAAATGCATATTTTCTTTCAAAAGAATTTGCCAGTACGACACACACGCCACCCGTATGAACTAAACTAAATATGAAATATGAACAAATAAACATTGATTTCTATACAGGGTTATTTTTAAAACACTGACAACCTCGCAGGGCCATATAGCTGACCCCATAAGGAACAACTTTTGTTCTACGAGTTTGGACATAACTCAATACATAAGAAAAAAAATGATTTTACAAGTTTTTGTTGTGTAGTGTTTGTGTTCGTACGTCTACACTCTACGTTTCAGTCATAAACGAACGACCCGACGCGCGCTCGCGCCCTCTTGCGCTGCTAATAATAATAATCTAGTTAATTTCTATTGCTCGCGGGGTTTGTAGCCAGTATGTACATACCTACACTGAGGACTGGCTACATTAAACAATTAAAAACAAATACAGTATTTAAACATCTAAAATATGTTACGATTACGTAACAAAATATTTTTTTGTCATTTTCTAAAGTTTAATTAAACCAATTTAATATTAGTAGTTTGGTTTCTTTACTTTTTATAGTTTAATGGAGGCGTATTTAAATAGTGGAATCAGCGTGCAATAGTGAAATCAGCTGACGGCTGGGTGTAGGTATTATCGATCGATACGGCGCGGCCGGTCATTGATCTGACGCGCGCGCCCGCGTGTATTACGTAATCTGCGATGCGCGCAGAGCGTAGGTAACATTCAAGACGGAAATTAAATTCATAATTATTTTTGTATGAGAATAAAATCTAACAAATTATGAAAAGTCGTAGTCTAAAGTAGTAGCAAATGACCTTAGGAATCTACTCCTGCGAGGTTGTCAGTGTTTTAAAAATAACCCTATATATGAGAAAGATTACAATTACGTAC
This sequence comes from Amorpha juglandis, assembly GCA_949126905.1. Lineage (NCBI taxonomy): Eukaryota > Metazoa > Arthropoda > Insecta > Lepidoptera > Sphingidae > Amorpha > Amorpha juglandis. The sequence continues at coordinate 7,581,441 of OX421379.1, read as the reverse complement.
CTTCAAGTCTCTGTGAGTAATTCCCTGTGAATGAAGATATTTAACAGCTAGCACCATCTGTCTAAACAAGAATTTCACCAGAGATTCTGGCAGCTTTCCACTTTTCATAATCCTATCAAACAATTCACCTCCTTGCATGAGTTCTAAAATGATGTACACTGTGTCTTGGGAGTCAAACACCTCTTCAACGGAAATTATGCAAGGCTGGAAACAAAAACTTTTATTTGATTGGAAATTTAAATTATGAATGTGTATCGTTAATAAAAATGTTTCTTTGCATTGATGCTAAATATTTGTGATATTCACTCACATGCCTTAATGCTTTCATAATTCTGATTTCATTCATAATTTTTTCTGGATCATTCAAATGGTTAAGTTGTCCATTTGTGAGTCTACTCTTTTTAATTATTTTCATTGCATGCTTTGTGCATTTTGCCTGAAATATATAAAAAATAAACATCATTAATCATATCAATAATTTGTATTACAGATAATTTGGAAAACATTCATACTTTATCATACACTAGTTTAACCACACCACAGGCACCTTGCCCTAATGTCCTAGATATATAGTATTTTTGGGATATTTTTTTGGGAGCACAATCCTGCTCGTTTTTTAAAAGATCTTTAAAAATAAAAACTGAAACAAGCCAAAAAACAAATCAAATAAAACCAAAACAAAATAAGTAAACAAAATATTGTGGATGAAGTACCAATACCTCCTAAGTGTTGAGAATCTAATTTTACACCAGACTGTTTAAAATAAGGTTTTTTTTTACAAAAACTGTTCAAAATAATGTTTTATTTCTTTTGATCAACTATTGATAGTATATAGTTTCCAATACATTACCTTTTTATTAGTTACTAAGGGATGTGGTTTATGTTTAAGCCTATTGTAATAAAAAAGTAATTTTGGACTAAATTGTCAGTTAGGAGGTATTGGTACTTCATCGATGATATGTTTCTGTAATAAAAAAATAGAAATGAAAAACTGTATCAAAATAAAATTTCATACTTTTCATAACAGGGTGTGTAATTGATATTTCATCATTATCATCCAGTACTTGGCTCTTTCCTTTTCCAATTTTAATACCATTGACAAAAGTGCCATTATAGGACAAATCTGTTATAATAGCTGGGCACAGAGGTTCCCTGTGGAGACAGAGTTACATAATACATACTAAAAAAGTATAACACACTATTTGTTTACACAGTTTGGTTTGAAAATAGTTATTAATACTTACTTATACATCATAGTAGATAATAAATAATAGTTTAATGCATATACTGCATTAATACAGTAAAAGTAATCAAATATCAGTAAAATATCATATTGGTGGTGTTTTGTCAGTGGTCACAACACTTACCATCAGGTGTAGTGCAGTCACTTTGCCGTGCTCAGATAAAAAAAGATATGTTTTTTAGTATATACTATTAGTACTCTTGAGTTGATCTGATGATTTAAGTGTGCTTAGGCTCTGGAACTTTCCAAAGGAGAATCTTATGCATATTTGTTTTGTATGAGTGTTCATAAAAAGTTTATAAAACAATGTATTAATAACTTGCTATAGTTAAAAGCATCATGAGTACAACAATGGATTAATGCCATTTTTATTAAAAAAACATGACATCAATTAGTTATTAGATAAACATCTGTAACTTTCAAATAACTTAACATATTTTCACGTAGCTAAGAACCATCCATATAAATGTCTAGCAAAAAATTAGCATTTAGTTTGGTACATTTGTTCAAGTGCTCCCCTCTGTTTTGACATGAGCTAAAATCATTTCTTAAATATACCATCATGCTTTTAATAACCAATTTATTCAATAATATAAATTCTAATTAATAAATCAAATTCTAAATAAATTTAAATTCAGTGTCAATAAAAATGATTAAGCTTTAAACATGATGGTGCACATATCTGCTGTGTTTTTAAAAGCACATTATAAATAGGGTAAGTACATGGCAAGAGTGTGGTGTTATCTATGTAGTGTGGAAAACATGCTTAGTATACATCATGAGCTGGAAGGATAGATAATCTGTTATCATGGCCCCTCAACATGTTAACAGTGTTTTCTATTATTAAAGAAATTATTTTCCCATCACCACAATGCACCATTTGTAGCATATAATATCTATATAAATAAAAATATCAGTATGATGTATATAAAGTAATAACACATAGAGTGATAGTTTCTTTTGAAATTCCTTTAATAATCGAAGTTGAAAATTACTCAATGTGGCTTTAAGCGGCATGTCATTACCTTTTTCTGACACACGCACAATTTTATGGTGATGTACATATTATTTTATGAATTTTAACAAGAAATTGCTTACTCTAATATTTCAAAAATGGCACACTATTGCCAATGCTCCTGGTGCATGCTCACCACAAGAATCATGAGATCAGATAAAGCAGATTTTGGAAACATTTTCGAGATAAATACTTACGACATGTCTCTATTTATACAGAAGTGTTGTTTACTAATATTGTTAATGATATTCTCCTTTACAATGTCCTTTTTCATGACAAACATGCACGAAAACGCTCTTCCGAGAGTGAATTCAGGTTGTGTTAGATCTAGAGCAAACCAAAATTAGGTGAACATCTATTTTGCTTCAATAGGTACAGAGCAGAAAATTATTATTTACTAAAAAGAGTGAAGGTAGTTTAGAAATCAACACGTTTATTACAAAATATATCTAATATATTTACTTACCCAAGTACGTAGGTTGCTGGTTGGTTTTCCAGCAATTCGGGGATGCTTTATTTACATAATAAAGTCGTCCCCATATTTGAGTATTTATGTAAGCAGGGGTGCTGGAGTCAGCAATCCAGTCGGCACAAGAATTTTGTGTTTGTGTTTGAGTATTTTCAGACACAATTTCTTCGTCCATAGTGGCTGTAATAATTGTTTTGTGCAATGCTACATTTATTGTGTAAAACGGATCACAATAGAGTTTAAAAGTTTATAATTTAGCGGTACTCACTTATCGTGTTCGTCTTCAGAGCAGTTCAGTGTAGGCATGTATTTTCTCAGCAATACAGCGATTTTAATTCGATATATCGATATTTTTTATAAATTATCGAATGCATATCAATTAATATTTTTAGGATGTCATGAAGTGTGGACCAAAAAATTTATAAGATGCCAAAATGGTAATTGAAATGACAAGGCGATATATCAATTATTTGTCTCGATATATTAAAATCGATACTACAAATATAGCTATAAATCGATACTTTTATGCACTTTGGACATGAGTGCTTTTATCGGAACGTACACACATACGTACTCACGCCTGTAATCCCCGAAGGGGTTGGCAAAGGCGTAATCAGTACACCCATATTTTGCCGAGCGTATCTCTGTCCCATGATGTGATAGGGGGTGACGCTATCGCCATACCGGGCACAACTCTAAACTTCAGGCTGATACTAAGCATTTCGTGATAGAAAAACCCAATATTACTTTTACCCGACCCGGTATCAAACGCAAGACCCCAGCACAGCAGTCGTATTGCGTACGCAACACAACCAAGGCGCCACCAAGGCGGTCTCAGAAAGTGTATTCACTTAAATTAGCGATGGACGGTTTTGAATGATATAAATTACATCATTTGATTATTTGATTCATGCAAGTAATCCGAATAACTGTTACTAACTAATTACGAATCTGTATATTACTAATCTGGATGCGACGAATACATTAATCGTTAAATAAATATCATTCATCCCGGCTATTTGAATGATTATTCTTCACTGGAAACATCGTCCAACCCTAACGATCTTGCTCCTACCAATTTAAAGTTAATAAGTACAGCATAACTCGATATTATCTACACAAACATGAAGCCATCTCTTTTGTAATTTATATTTGTTGTTTAATTAAAGCAGGACGGCTTTATCTTGAACCGAACCACACTGGCAATATTTTCATCAACGAAAATTAAAGATTCAGCAGGGTCAGCATTTTTTTAGTCTTTTTAACTTTATTGGGGGAGTTTTGGCGGGAATTCTGACAGTGCAATTCATCGCTTATTTTAATTTATTTCATAAACTAGTTGAGAGTTGTGTTTGTTGTATAAAAGTGGTGTGGATTTGTTCAATAAACATTGACGGTGATGAACAGTGTATGGAAACATTGAAATAAGCGAATTAAGCATCGTACTGAAAGGAGTTAACACCAAAACTCCGGCGAGACCATGAAATCGACCGCACCCGTGTTTCATCGTTCTTGTAAAAATAACTTGAGAATGAATTATACTTGACACTGGCTAAATACATAATACTGCGAAAGCCATAAATAAAAAAGAAAAAGAAGAACTTTATTGGGTATGGGTCTGGGAATTTTTAGCGGGAATTTCGACAGTGCGGTTATTTTTTATTTTTTATTTTAAAAACTAGTTTAAAGTTGTGTTTGTTGTATAAAAATGGTGTGGATTTGTGCAATAAATATTGACGGTGATGAACAGTGTATGGAAACATTAAAATAAGTGAATTAAGCATCGTACTGAAAGGAGTTAACACCAAAACTCCAGCAAGACCTTGAAATCGACCGCATCCGTGTTTCATTGTTCTTGTAAAAATAACGCGAGAATAAAATATAATTGAAATGGCAAAATGCATAATAATGAGAAAGCCATAAATAAAAAAGAAGAAGAAGAACTTTATTCGGAACTAGCTTTTCCTCGCGGCTCCGCACGCGTTATCTGCTGTTTCCGGCATAAAAAGTAGCCTATGTTTACCAGGGATAATGTAGGATTCTAATGGTGGAAGAATTTTTCAAATCGGTCCAGTAGTTTTTAAGTTAATTCGTTACATACAAAAATACAAATATTTCTTCTTTATAAATTATTGTTTACAATAAAATACTCTTAATCAACAATACATTTATTTGGATAAATAATAATATTATCTTGATAAATTAAACGCTTTGGAATCAAACAATTTGATTACCATAGCAACAATTTGATTACCATAGCAACGGAAGCCTTCAATTATAAATAATGTTCCCCGATTTTGCAACATTTTTCACTGATGCTTCGCTCCTAATGGTCGCAGCGTAATGTTATATAGCCTAAAGCCTTCCTCGATAAATGGACTATCCAACACAAAAAGAATTTTTCAATTCGAACCAGTAGTTCCTGAGATTAGCGCGGTCAAACAAACAATCAAACTCTACAGCTTTATAATATTAGTATAGATTTGGCGGGAATTCTGACAGCGCAGTCGACAGTTATTTTTTTTTCATAAAGTCGTTAAAGTGGAGTTTTTTGTATATACGTGTAGGTAATTGTTAGTTTGTGCAATAAGCAAATAAAAAAAATGTGTATCAACGGTGTATGGAAATATTAAAATATGAATTTGAGGGATTTTGTCCGGGTGAGTTGATCGACATTGTTCGTTCGATCTGGTTTGTACCTAGGGTAGACCGGGTACATTTGTAGCAGGGTACGGTAGTACCAAGGGGAATATTTTTTTAACTACACCTCACACACACATTCCATTCCCCTTGGCGCCCCCCTTGGTTGCTTGCCGACTAACTATCAGCTGCTGGCGCGTGTGGCTCGACGCAGACGCTTATGACGGCGAGATGAAATTTTGGTGCAGTCAAAGTAAGTTTTTTCCATCTATTATCATTGGTCATAGCAGGAAATCAAAACATCATTTTTAAGTCAGTGTAAGTTTAAACATTTCTCACTATTGTATCTCTTATTTGTAAACGTATTTATTAAGATTCAAGTTTAAATTTAGGAGATTTTTTATATTATCCATGAAATGAGTATATGGGGACAATTGTAGCAATATTTCGGGGACGTTTGTAACGGTACAATTGTCCCCGTGGTAAAATTGACCCCATATTATATATATATTTATTTTTAATATATATATTTATTTATAATATATATTTATTTTAACTATAACTTTAATTCATAACTTAATTAACTATATTTTTTAGCGAGCACGGTAAAGTGTCTGCGCTGCACCTAATGGTAAGTGAAGCGCATTCCAAAAAGACCAGCGGCAACCGACAATAATGAGTTTATCGGCGGTCATCAAAATCATGCCGGCCTGTAGAAATGCTTCTTCACACTCCGAAGAGGGCAGAAACAAATCGAAAGGCATGCGACAGGACAGGCGGATGACCGAGACAGGCACACCAGCAGTTAGAATTTAGAAGATAAAGATCATTGGGATTAAATATGTGTAACTGTACTTATTGTTAACAATTGGGAACTGCAGTATTAAGAGACGCAATTCAGCGATAATAGTCTTTTTTTAACACGCTTTTATTAGCTTCAGACGTAGGTATGTTGGTAGGTTGGTATGTTGGTATGTTTGTCTGTAACTTGTCTTTGAACGTGATTTTGACCTCCTTTAAAACGTCGGATTAAATTGAAATATGGCATACTTATCAAGGACCGATGACAATGCAATATTATATATATAAAAAAAAAGTATTGCAAATTGTGATTAATAATTATAAATAATTGTTGTGTAGTTTAGTTTAGCGCCATCTACACGACGCATAAGAATGCGTCAATAGATTGTCAATTGAAATTATACTCTCTGGACCTTTGCTAATTATAGGGAATGTCGTAGTATCTAAGAGCGTCAATAGATGGCGCTTTTTTGATATTCGGACCTCAACCGACTACAATATATTTATATTTTAACTAAAAAAATAAAAATAAATAATAGTTAAAAAAACTAAAAAACACGCTTTTATAGAAAGTCTAACTAAAAAATAGAAAATAAATTTGAAGAAAACAATGTATTTTATTGTAAAAAAAGCGTGGGGTGCTTTCTAAGATACTATCTAAATGATAATCCTTCTACTTATATCTGTCAATACAATAATTATAACTATTGACACCATGCACCCCACGCTTTTTTTACAATAAAATACATTGTTTTCTTCAAATTTTATTTTCTATTTTTTAGTTAGACTTTCTATAAAAGCGTGTTTTTTAGTTTTTTTAACTATTATTTATTTTTTTACAAATCGGACTACGTGTCTTTCATAGGAGTGGTTTGGAATTTATGACGAAATTTTTTGACGAATTTATGAAAAATGGTTGCATTCGGTTTGGGTATTGGTATCATGTCGTCTTAAGAATTGTTCAAGTTAAAACTTAAATAAAAAAATGGCTGAACTATGCTTTCCATTGTTATTCATAAAGTTTATTTTTTAACAGATGCCGCGTTATAGAACAAGAAAGACTGATAGAACGTCGAAAGATACTTTTCTACGAAAAAGCATATCAGGAAATCCAAACCGGAAAATCTATACACACAGCTATGTTTAGGTCTATGTTTAGGTTGTGCCATGTTTCTCTAATTAGATATAAAAAGAAAAGAGAAAAATCCACACCCGGAGCTTTGGCATCGATGGGATAAAATTGTGCTGGACTGAGTAGCTATACATAATAAAAAAAATGATAAAATTAAGTATGCAAGGGACAATTGTACCATGGGGACAATCGTTCCAAATGCTTTACCATACAATATTTTGATTTGTGATTTTCGTTGTTTTTGACTAATTATAAGTATACGACACCACAAATATGATGGTCAATACTTAATAAGAACTTATAAGAATACTTTGTTGTAATCTTTAATTTAGTTATTATCGTTTAGGGTGAGAAAACTATTGTTTTATGTTTTTAATTTTTATATTGATTAACCTTACGAAGTTTACTGTATTTTGTTTGTCATTAGATTACAAGCTATTCTGTTGGGATATTACCATTTAGAGAAGTATATTTATGTAATGATAACACTGAGTTTTATTAAATTACATCGCTGGTACAATTAACCCACTGGCGGGGACATTTGTACCAGTTCACTCAGTCCGCTTTAATGCTTAATATCTATGATTGTATTATTCCTACACGTCTAAAGACAATGTGAACTTATAGCCGAATAAACTACGTATCAATGGTTATTGACACTTTTGACACAATATTAATAATAAACTCAAAATTTAACGCTAACCAAAATATGCTACAATTGTCCCCGGTCTACCCTACTGAACTTGAACGGAGTGTAAAAAATAAATAATAATAAATACACCTGACCGTCACACACATAGGGCTGACCCCACACTATGTTAATCTGTATCGTGAGTATTAGAACTTGCGGTCCCACGATATCTAGATCCGAAACAAATATCTGTGGATCCAGTATCACGCAAATATTTGCATCCGTGCGGTTATCGAACTAACGGTCTACCGATTCGCAGTCGGCTGCTCGTCCACTGCCCTTTGGGCCTTGAGATGTCTCACTCACTGTAGGAAACGCTTCACCAAGCTGCTACTTCACGTCGATTTCCTGTGAGACAGTGAGACCTATGGGACCCGGTCGAGTTGCCCAATTCACGCTGTAGACAAAACTGTCTACAGCGTGTCTTTACCACGTTGTAAACGAACTTTGTACAAAGAATTACTTATAACTTAGTGTTCTTCCCAGAATGGCGCGTTATATAGTGGGCATAAATAGGGGTTTTTCGACCGAGTATTACACTTAATGTGCAGCGGGAATGTCTCCATAAAGGCAGTCCTAGCTTTTTTTCAGATAGTAAACCACCGTTGAGCTTATACTGCATAATATGTACCAATTACTTTACACAAGTCTATCAAAATCGTGTACAAACTACTCTTAAGCGCATAGTGATGACTTTCTATATAATTACATAAGTAACTCAAAAAAGCAGGTAGACACGTTTTACACCAGAACGTGATCGGATGTTGGGCATCTAAATTTAACACTTAAATATATAACACGTGACCGCTTGTCTCCGAGAGCTGTGTTCATTAAAAGTTTGGATTCGGAATTAAGGTTGTAGCTAAATCCACGTTTAATAGGAACCATTTTATAAAATTATATTCCTTTCCCTTCTAGATAAAGCATTTTAGTTACATTTTATATCCATTTAGTTTTTTACTAATCACTGCTCTGGACTTTTATTAAAAGTAGTTTTAACTACATAGGTATGTGAATTTTGATACATTGGTCTGGTATAGCCTTGACAACGAATTAAATTATTTACATGGGCGCATTTATTTTAACTGATTGAACAGATGTAGGATACACTATAATAAGGTAGGTAACTGATAGTAATCACTATCCCTCTTCACTTATTAAAAGTTTTCTAATCACAACCTGGTGGCAACGGCGTTGTACCAAGATTAGTTTATAAGTTTTTCGAAGTAACTATGGAATTAGTCCATGTAATATTTTTCGGAATGGTCGTACCGTAATGACTTCCAATCGAGCAGCTATTAGTAGACTCGTCGGCAAGTTCAACATAAATCCCAGGATAGGGAATAAACACATCAGGACTTACTCCCGGCAAGCCAGATCCATGCCTAATTATTTTTTCCAGAATCCAGTTACGTCAGATAATTGTTCATTTAGCCAGTTTGGTCAGATTCATCTGAATGTGTGATAGTGGAGAAAACATTAAGCAAAATCGTATGATGTCAAATAACGGGGCTAAAAATGACTTTTGTCCTTATAGTTGAGGCCGGCAAACGAGCAAGTGGGTAAACTGATGGTAAGATATATTCACCGTCTATAAACATCCACAATACCTGAGGAATCATGGATGCGTCACCAACCCAAAAGGAAAGGTATCATTAATGGATTGGGAAAGGGAAGAGAATTTGGGTCTCCGGATATCTCATATCCGTGATAACAACCCGGTCGAGCGAGCCAATTCATTTGTAGAAAACACTCTACAGCATGACTACCACTTAACAAACTATGGCTTTAGAATCATCCATCCATATTACATCATATAGTGCTCCACTGCTGGACATGCGGCGCCTCTGCTGGTGAGAGGGTCAACCTTAGTCACATTTTATTAAAATGAAATTTCTCTAACTCGATAGTCGTACGTATCTGTATTGTCAACTAATAACCATTGGGTCACATCTATCCAGATGTGACACGCGATGTGACCATTACAAGTTGTTTAAGTACGAACCACAAAGGAGCTATGTATAAAGCTCGGAGCCAGGCGCAACGCTAGTAAACGAAATGATAAATAAATTACTAGATTGTAGATCTTTGGTGTACGAGAGGCAGTCTGGGTAGCTACCACCCTTTGTCTATTTCTGTCACCTTTTTCCAACCCGTAGTATAAAAGTTAGAGGTGGGAAGGTAAATTTTTCACGACTTGGACACGCATATCTCACAAACTAATCACTTAAATAAAAGACATTTTGCAACCGCTATATTGTAGTTTTTATGAACCTATTCAATGATACCTACCACACATGCTTATGTGCAATGGAATACAATATTCATCCCTCAGTTACATACATGAATGGAGAACCATTTTTTTTTTAATTTCACTACACCTTTCTGTACCGGTTCATATATACCTTCTATCCAAATTTCGTTCATATAGTGCTAATAGATTTCGAGTAAAATGGCTTTGTCACCCGCTTGTTGCTAAGCCCCTTACCTGTCCCTAAACTGAAGTATCAGCACTCAGAACTTTTAATTACAAACTTCTGCATGGCATTGTTCTGCGGATAGCTGAGAGAATGTTTTTCTATCATCTGCCCTTATCCCACTCGCAGTTACACTCGGAGTTAGCGCAACATGGTTTTTAACACAAGTTACAGAAAGATTTTCCTTGTAGTTTGTACAATTAGCTGCCTGATGTCAACTCCTCTGGGGAGAAACACACCCACACCCGAAACAAATGTGCTGGAATCGAAGCCGCGGCATTTTACTTCACCGCCGGCTACTCACTCACTGCGCCCCAGAGACTGTCAGATGTATTCCAATATTATGAAATAATAATTGGAATATTTTGATACAACCATATTAATAAATTATTTCGCATCTATGTTATACAAAAACATATTAATTTTACACGTGATCATGACGTACCTACTATTTGTTTAATCAATTTTATACGTCATGATTTCGATTTATGTTATTAAATAAACTCATTTTCTCAGCAGGAATCCATAAATTTTCCTTTTTACGGCGCCACTGAAGTCGCGACATGGTAATCAAAGCTTATTATATATTGCCATGTCTAATTCTATATTCTAAAGTACCATTGAAGCAAACAAAATAATTATTTTGTTTTTGAGTTAAAGAGGCTTAGCTGCGATGCTTAGATGTGTGGAAATAGGTAAAGTTTTACGCGAATGGAATTGAAAATGTCTGTGTAATACGCGTCATCGACACCTGCAGAAATAGTGTAACAGCTTAGTTATTAGGATTCCGTACACAATGGGTGCAATCGAACCCTATTATTAAGCCTACGCCGTGCCGCGCCGTCCGCGTCTGTCTGTCCATCTGTTTTTTCTGTCCTATATTTAAATGGCTTTATCAAAACTACAAAGCTGCATAGTGGATAGCCTCGTGGACGCAACCCAATACGTTGGTCTGACCAGATCCGCACCGCTCTTCACTCTACAGTTCACAACGCCCACCACACCGCCAGTGACAGAAGCAGATGGGAGAAAGATCCTACGAGAGAAAGTGATTCAGAAGGGAGGTCACGACCCTCAATACTGAGGAATACGACGCAAGGAGGAGGATCAAAACTACGGTTCAAGAGATGGAGCCCGCTAGCTATTATGGTTGGTAGCCAGCTGCCATTTTCACAGAAAATGTCTTATTATGGCGTATATAATAACAGAAAATTAAAATGAGGAAAACGTACAAATTTAAGGGGCATGGTACGGAACCATGGTACGCGAGTACAGATTTGCATTTGGCCGGGGTTTTTATGACTTTGTATTAGATAGTGAAGATTGGAATTCGTTATTACTAGATAAAACTGCACCGAGCAAACATTTATTACTCTTGCATATTACTACTACGTACTTCATAATTTGAAATTCTCATTGGTGTTGTTATTGTCTATAAGCAGGCGTGAGGCTTACTATCAAGCCACTCGGGCTTGCTCGTCTCGACATTCGGTAGTATAAAAAAACTGAGACCACGTACCTGTGCAGCCACAGCCCATGTATTAGTCGCCTCTAATCAGAGCATTTTCTTGCGGTCAGAGGTTTAACTTGTGACGTACTAGTATAGCGAAATGCATGACATAGCTGACAAAGCACCGCTGCCTGCAAGTTGATTTGCGGAAGCGGATTATTCGGCATCGGTTTCGAAGACTGCCTCTTTAGTAGATATCATCTGATTGCAGAACGCAATGCACCACAGTTGTGACTGTAAGCGACAGATTTTTGCCATCAGCCGCCGCTAATCCACGGCTTCTTGACTTCCATGCGGGACAGGCGGCTACTGTATGGTGCGGTGAACTAAGATTCAGGATGAATTTCAACTGTCAGCTCATCAATGTAAATTTCTTTATTATTATTAGCCTTTGAAAGTAGCTAAGCTGACGGCCCCTCTGATGGTCAATTTGGGCCAGGCCGAAGTTTTAGTCGAAACCAGAATTTTTGGCCGAAATCGAAACTTAGGTCGGAAAAAGGGTAAACGTACATCTAATAATGTAAAATGTAGATGTATAGTTTAATATATATCAACGCTTTGGTGAAAATATAGGTATATTATATACTAGCAGACCCGGCCACGCGTTGCTGTGGCTAAGGTATATGTTAACTTATATTGTAGAGGAGAAGGTAATGTGGCCCCCCACTTTGTTTTTGAGGTCTCTTGTGAAAAATAAAAGGAAATCATATGTAATGAATACATCATTAGTTTCCTTATTTACTTGCCAATACACTACATAATACGGAATAAAGAGAAATGCAACGGATAAATCTGAAATATATTTATTAAAAAAAAATGGAATTTTTGCAATTTGAGATCAAGTGAGGGTAATATGGCACCCTACTGACTACTACTATGGAGAGACATTTCCATCACATCCCGATGAGTCGCTTTCAACTATTTCTTCATTATCGGAGTTACTGCTAGATGTTACGTCTCTTTGTTGCCAATTAAAACCGCCAAATCTGCTGAGCGAAAAGATTCATACAATTGGTTTTTCTAAGGTGACGATGTGAGCACCTTTGCTGCTGTAGTATTAGTTTTCTACCAAGAGGCTTATGCCTTGTGCATATCACATTCTTAGAAGCTGGAGACACTACACTTTGTCACGGCATCTATAAGTAAATAAAAAAATAAATATCACTCATGTATGTCATACAACCAATATGAGGGGGCCAAATTACCAATATTGTGAAATCTACAAATCAACGTCTAAAAATATGTAACATCAAATATTTTACGTACGTACCTTCAAAATCTAATAGGAAAACGTTAATCGAACACAATATCCAAATCTCAGATGCGTAAACTCGGTATTTCCAGAAATATGCAATTAAATGCAAAACAATAACAAAGTTTTTGCGAGTGCAAGTTCAAACTGGCTCGAATAATAAACGCATGTGCTGACCTCTCATATTTTTTTTGTGCTTAAAATCGAAATTATCATTGATACTCCCCGTAAAAAAAAAATTAGCTTGATGACGTGATTCTAAGCTAGAAATATCGAAGGGGGCCATAATATCTGTGGGGGTCACATTACCACCTTCTCCTCTAGTAAATTACTCTTTCCCAGCGACAAAAAAATATATATATTCAATACAGTATGCGCCATCTATTGGATCCTTACTCAATCCAGCTCATTAATTACACCACCATCTGTTAGAATCTACCAAATACAACACACAGTTTGCAAAATTTGATTAAAATTGGTTCAGTAGTTTAGGAGTTCATCGCGGATAAACAACATGACACGAAATTTTTATATATAGGTAAAGATATATATATTTTTTCTTATCTCGTAGAAATACATTTTTTAAAATTAAATTTTCAATTGATTGACAGATTAATAAGTAAATTATTAAAATCATATAGAATTCCCTAACAAGTAAAGTATTCGTAGGTTTCAAGCAGGGCTATGGAAGCAACACTTTTCCCATGGCGTTGCAATGTGGAGTCAGTCTTAGAGAAGTAGGAACCAGCCCTCCGAAGGAATACGCAGCTGAGTCTAACCCTAAGTCTAAGTCCTACATAATCTAATCAAAAATCCGTCCCATGGGAAATGTAGAGAGAATGTAATGTAGAGAGATCAGAGTACAGGTAAATTTACTTTACCTAAAATTGGTATTTGTTATTCAAGAAAATGTTTTAATTTTGTAGCTGTTCTCAATTCAAGTGTTTAAAAATCGTAAAGACTCGTTTATTTTATAGAAAATACTAGTTCAAGCGTTTTGAATTGGGTTTGTAATACCCCTTGGCCCTTGTTAAATAAAATAAGTTTCAACAAATTAAAAAAAAACGCCTTTTTAAAATAACATTGAAAAGGAACATTATTTTTATAGGTCTTTGAAATATAGGTCTCTGTCAAATGAAATTGTACTGACTCCAAAAAGACCTACTCGTATAGAAATTGTTGTTTGTTTTGAGTAGGACAAAAGGTATTTGTAGTTATATCCAGTGCAAGTAATTCTATTTTGGGTTTCCAGAAGATTCATAGATAATTCTATCGTCAAATGGTGAGTCAATTACTAACAAAGCGATTGTTCGCTTATTCATTCAGAGAATAATATTTTTTTCACTAATTAACCTTTCAGAAACACGAATTGATTTAACAGCGGTCTGATAATTGAATGTTGATTTCATCACCCTTTGAGAAACCGGGTGTAAACATATTCAAGAAACGTTAAATTGTATGAAAATGTCACATTAGTAAACTTGTTTAGTCGTTGAGTACGATTAAGGATCGTCGTGTAACTCGGCCATAGTGGCAGGTATAATTATACAGACAACATAACTAAATAAAAGTTTGCTCATGGTTGCTCAACAAGCTGGCTACATGTATAGCATATTGTGCGTCAATTGTTGTCTACTGGATACATGAATCAAAGAAAACAGAATAAAAGATCTTCACTAGACAAACATTTTTATTTCATTGACTAGTTTCAATCCACCTTAAGTTTTAGTACAATTACGTTAGTAATACTTCAATACAACATTATTCAAATACTTATAATAATAGATGTACAGGTTAAGAGGGTACAGGGTAAAGTAATACAAACAACAGAGTACATAATTCAATAATACGAAATTGTATAGTACTTTTATTAAAATATGTATACTAATAAAAAAAGAAACAAATATACACATCTTAATTATTACCACGACCTAGAGGATAATATTGTTGTAACATTATAATTTAGTTCCTTTATACATACAATATCTACTACTATTTTAATTAATGTTATAAAATAAATATGTTATATTCATTGTTAATAAAACAAGTAAACACCTATAGTAAGTAAGTGCATTTGCAATTATATTATTCAAACTTCAGAACAGGCATTGCATACATTTAATATAAAAGGTGAACCGTTATAAAAACGGTTTTTGGAAATAATATGTCGAAAAAATGTCTAAATATTCACTGCTGAATAGGGCTTACGTGTTCACATACTAACATTCAAATGGATAATAATTGTTTTATACGATAAAGGGCGCATATGAAATGGTGTGGTCATCGACAAGGTCATGGCAGCGTCGTTGGCGTTGAAGCTCGAGCTAAATTACTTGCGGAAGCAGGAGATCGGATTGAAGTAGCACTGGCGGAACCGAACCTGCCTCTTGTCTGCTCGCCACGGCCGTGCCAGTCGACCTTCTAGGTTCCTAATGTTCCACCCGCGGGGCTCAGTCTGGGGCCACGACCGGGTCGCTCTACCCAACCTATTAAAAAAAACAATATATATGATAAGTATTTTAACATTGGTGAGCGGCAATCGATTAATACCCAACGGATATCTTATTAATGTTTTTAAGAATAGTTTATTGTACAATATATAGTTACTTATTATATCCTATTGCCCCTCGTGTAACGGACTTTCAACACATTTTGATCCTTCAATTATATTCGATTTTATCAAAGAGAACAGTAAGACTCCAGCAACGGATTCGTGGCGGAGAACATAATCAGATAACTATGTAAATTATTATTATAATACAGTTTTATATTAATAAATAATAATAAATACACCCAACAATCATATTCATAGTCATGACCCCACATTAGGTTAAACCTGTTTCGTGGGTATTAGAAACTACGAGGACTTGCGGCCCCATAACACCCAGACCTGAAACAAGTTTTTGTTGATCACATGAACATTTGTCTCGGTACGGGAATCGAACCCACGGCTTCTAGTTTCTCAGCCAGCTACTCGCCAACTGTGTTACGGAGGCTGCCCATTCATACCTAATATGAAAAATTAAAACGCGATTCGTTAACACATTAAAAGTTAATGTATTTTAGAATATTAGTAGCAGGTTAACCTTGTTAACCATAAACAGAATTTATGAGGGTGTTTGGTGACCTCCAGATTCGCAGCGGGTCTTAAAAGCCATCAATTATTTAAGTTACGGACGTGACCGCAAATGATACGATTATGGACTCTATAATCGTAAAACATTGACGTTAATCGATAGTGCTTTTAAACACAATTTAGATAAGAGTAAAATAACATTTTGTGCGGAATTTAATATTATACTGTCCCACTGCTGGGCACCGTTAACCTCTATTAATCTGGTAATAATCTCTCTCGGGTACTCCACCAATCCGCTTAATGCGAGATGGAAGAGTTCACATACCTTCAAACAATAAACATGTCGTTACTTCTGATTGATCTCAAAGAAATTCCCTTGACGTTTCTATTTCTTTTATGAAACATACTTTTATTTAGTAGTTTATACGCAATCGGAATGAAAAGGCAATTTTTTTCCAAGTAGTTTTTCCGTAATAGTGGGTTCATATGATTCTATTTTAGTTGATCAACTGTTAAGTGCTATTCGAACTGCTTGGACAGACTTTGAATCGAATTGCTCAACAAAAACCATACAGCGTTTGTTGATTCAGAGTCAGTTGAATAGCTAAAATGCAACCGTGTAAACCTGCATAAGTCAATGCTGAGATGTAAGTGTAGGTACTTAATTATATATAAGTGGCACATTGCTAGCGGATTTATTTATAAAAATCTTAACTTTTTACTTTACTGGAATGCTTCAAATAACAGCACTTCAGAAACCTTTCAAGATACTTTCCTTTTTTTTAATTCTGTTACTATGAGTATGTGAGTAACATTAGTGTTTACAAATCCACCAGCATAATGGGGTGCAAATTGGCACAATGTACACTTTAACTGTTGTATATCCCTGTACTTCATGATACAGCACGGTTTATGTAAAATTTTCGTAATGAGCATTTTTATAAATGAGTAGTCTTTCATTATATATTTTTTTTAATCCTTGGGATGAAGTACAGGGGTTCCTGCTAATGGGATACTGGCCACCCCTTCTCTAGGAAGGGAGAGATTTAGGAAAGATAAAAGTATAGGAATAGGGTGTAACTCGGGGGAACTGGATGAACACTGGCTGATCCTTGAATGCGATCCACGCAAGATGTGCGAGTCACTATGGCAGGTCTTAACACCATGTGTACGGTGATCGCTATCCCGGCGGATACGAATTTCCAACCACCACATCATTCATTATATTAGGAATCACGTTAGGTATTGAGTCACTGTCGTCGAAATTGATGAGGTCTTTTATACGTAGGGGCATGGTATCGGGGAAAGGAAAATCTATAATGAAAACCGTTGATAGCCCTACAAGCGTATTAAAGACATAAAAATCTGCTGACGATTATGCATAACGTCACTGCAATAGGTTTTTATTTATGGCATCTGTTATACATTATGCCAGAATAGGAGGTTGTTGATATTTAATTTTATTAAATGATTTTGTACTTTCTAGAAATCATACGGTATACAATCTTTTTTACGAAATCATATTTCCTGTATTATTATAATGATGTAAATACAAAGCAGCCTTTCTTCAGTAGCATTGTATATATAAGCCCAAAGACGCTTGAAAAAGTAATGATAAATCTATTATACTTTTCTATTGCATTTACGTCTATTCGTTATTGTCATCTCGTAAGAGAGAAATTGACAGAAGGATTTAATATTTGAATAATGGATACTGGCGAGCGCTCTCCGTCCTCCTGATGACAGTGTGAATGAAATGTTATTATGCTCTTGGGGACGACGCTATTTGATACATTCTATTGTCCTTTTAGTTTTGTCTGCAATTGAATAATAAAAGCGTGTTAAAAATGTGTACATTGGTAACGATTTTATTTCAAATCGGTAGTCTAGTTTTAGGTTCAAGGTAGGTTCTATTTTCAGGTGAAGTACTCGAATTTTTCGAATCGCGAAACATGCGTGGTTTGCTCTCTCGGTTTGCTTATTTTCTCTTTGGTGTGAAAAAGCATATTTATACAGGCCGGCATTATTCTGGTGACCACCGATAAACAATGAGTTTGTCGGTGGTCAGTGTTTTTTTTAGACTGCACTGCGCTTACTATCAGGTGTAGTGCAGTCATTTTGTCGTGCTCGGATAAAAAAAAGAAAAAGGCATGAATAATAAATAAAGCAAGGCTCGATGAGGTTATTATCTCTGTCTCAGTTCTTTGTAAGGTGAGTAAAAAATTTGGAGACCCAAAACATTTTCCCAATCCCTTTTATCGGCAACGGATCTATTCTTCTGATGTTGTTAATAATCAGTGGGGGAGTTACTTACCATCAAGTGACCCAATTGCCTGTTTACAGGCCAGTTGAAGAAAAAAAGTTTCTTTTGGCGCTTGTATCCTTACTTAATATTCTACATAAAAAATAAATCCAAAATGAGAGTAATCAATACACCTAACATGTGAGCGACGCAATGAGCAAGAGGTACGAGAAATTTCGTTCATTTTTCACCCTTGCTTCCTCCGAGTTTAATGAGGCAGCTATATTTTAATGAATCACATTTATTGTTGTAAAAGTAAATCGTAGATGTTTTAGAAATCAGTAAGCTCATAATCTAAGCATGTTCAATTTCATTAAATGACGTCACTTGTTCGACAACAAATTGAATTCTCAATTCTGATTTATTTCAGACAGAACAAATGTTTTGAGTAGTTCTTTGTGGTGAAAGAGTTGTAAGAGAGTGCCTGACAATCGTAAGTATATAGAAATATATATTATTACTCTTATTACAATTTCATGTATTTTCAGACTTTCAGATGTACATTTAAAACAATTATATCATTTACATAAAACCAGTGACTTGAGCCAACAGAGCGTGAATTACGCAAAGACGAGTACCTACCCTGAGGGTCCCGACGCTCGAAATAAAATTTTCGTTATGATAACCGCAATGCGTTTCGTTCACAACCACGAGTTGATGTGTTTAACTCTAATTAGGTATTTGAATATAATTTTCTTTAATAATCACATCACTGGCTTGATTACTGAAGACAATACGACTGTTTCTGGTGCTTCATCGCAAACCATTAGTCATTTCTGAAACACCGACAGATTGCTGTACATTCTATCAATTTATTTTTAAATGGTGTATTTGCATTGGGAATAGAATAATGGTTTGAGTCGTTTAACGGCATTAAAGTAGTTAAAACGGTGCGGTGCTGAGTTGTCTTCCCCACGTCGGACAATTCAATTCGATGAGTTTTTCTAATTCAGGAAACATGATTCAATTGAGATTTTGAGTCCGGCATGGTATGTATGATAAGTTCACCGCTATAGACATAATTTAATGTATATCTAAGTGACCATGGCCCACTCCAAAAGTTCGCTGACGAACCCTTACACGTGTATGTCTCTATCAATTTATAATATCTGACAGCAGCAATTTACATCTGGGCTATCATAAAAAATATTTTACGACGCCTTTGTGGCGCTGATTGCATATATAAAAATTACTGACCAATGACCATGAACATTTTATTTCATACTTCATTCATACGCATGAATTCGTTCATTAGGGTGATATATTGTTTTTATTTGGATAAATGTCTACAATTAGGTATTAGACAAAAAATTAAAATTAATCGGTATGAACACATAATGGTATTAGTCTGTACTTCCTACTAATATTCTAAACGCGAAATTTTGTAAGTAGGGTAGACCGGGTACATTTGTAGCAGGGTACGGTAGTACCAAGGGGAATATTTTTTTAACTACACCTCACACACACATTCCATTCCCCTTGGCGCCCCCCTTGGTTGCTTGCCGACTAACTATCAGCTGCTCGCGCGTGTGGCTCGACGCAGATGCTTATGACGGCGAGATGAAATTTTGGTGCAGTCAAAGTAAGTTTTTTCCATCTATTATCATTGGTCATAGCAGGAAATCAAAACATCATTTTTAACTCAGTGTAAGTTTAAACATTTCTCACTATTGTATCTCTTATTTGTAAACGTATTTATTTAGATTCAAGTTTAAATTTAGGAGATTTTTTATATTATCCATGAAATGAGTATATGGGGACAATTGTAGCAATATTTCGGGGACGTTTGTAACGGTACAATTGTCCCCGTGGTAAAATTGACCCCATATTATTTATATATTTATTTATAAAATATATATTTATTTATAATATATATTTATTTTAACTATAACTTTAATTCATAACTTAATTAACTATATTTTTTAGCGAGCACGGTAAAGTGTCTGCGCTGCACCTAATGGTAAGTGAAGCGCATTCCAAAAAGACCAGCGGCAACCGACAATAATGAGTTTATCGGCGGTCATCAAAATCATGCCGGCCTGTAGAAATGCTTCTTCACACTCCGAAGAGGGCAGAAACAAATCGAAAGGCATGCGACAGGACAGGCGGATGACCGAGACAGGCACACCAGCAGTTAGAATTTAGAAGATAAAGATCATTGGGATTAAATATGTGTAACTGTACTTATTGTTAACAATTGGGAACTGCAGTATTAAGAGACGCAATTCAGCGATAATAGTCTTTTTTTAACACGCTTTTATTAGCTTCAGACGTAGGTATGTTGGTATGTTGGTATGTTTGTCTGTAACTTGTCTTTGAACGTGATTTTGACCTCCTTTAAAACGTCGGATTAAATTGAAATTTGGCATACTTATCAAGGACCGATGACAATGCAATATTATATATATAAAAAAAAAGTATTGCAAATTGTGATTAATAATTATAAATAATTGTTGTGTAGTTTAGTTTAGCGCCATCTACACGACGCATAAGAATGCGTCAATAGATTGTCAATCTGCGTCAATTGAAATTTTACTCTCTGGACCTTTGCTAATTATAGGGAATGTCGTAGTATCTAAGAGCGTCAATAGATGGCGCTTTTTTGATATTCGGACCTCAACCGACTACAATATATTTATATTTTAACTAAAAAAATAAAAATAAATAATAGTTAAAAAAACTAAAAAACACGCTTTTATAGAAAGTCTAACTAATAAATAGAAAATAAATTTGAAGAAAACAATGTATTTTATTGTAAAAAAAGCGTGGGGTGCTTTCTAAGATACTATGTAAATGATAATCCTTCTACTTATATCTGTCAATACAATAATTATAACTATTGACACCATGCACCCCACGCTTTTTTTACAATAAAATACATTGTTTTCTTCAAATTATTTTCTATTTTTTAGTTAGACTTTCTATAAAAGCGTGTTTTTTAGTTTTTTTAACTATTATTTATTTTTTTACAAATCGGACTACGTGTCTTTCATAGGAGTGGTTTGGAATTTATGACGAAATTTTTTGACGAATTTATGAAAAATGGTTGCATTCGGTTTGGGTATTGGTATCATGTCGTCTTAAGAATTGTTCAAGTTAAAACTTAAATAAAAAAATGGCTGAACTATGCTTTCCATTGTTATTCATAAAGTTTATTTTTTAACAGATGCCGCGTTATAGAACAAGAAAGACTGATAGAACGTCGAAAGATACTTTTCTACGAAAAAGCATATTAGGAAATCCAAACCGGAAAATCTATACACACAGCTATGTTTAGGTCTATGTTTAGGTTGTGCCATGTTTCTCTAATTAGATATAAAAAGAAAAGAGAAAAATCCACACCCGGAGCTTTGGCATCGATGGGATAAAATTGTGCTGGACTGAGTAGCTATACATAATAAAAAAATTGATAAAATTAAGTATGCAAGGGACAATTGTACCATGGGGACAATCGTTCCAAATGCTTTACCATACAATATTTTGATTTGTGATTTTCGTTGTTTTTGACTAATTATAAGTATACGACACCACAAATATGATGGTCAATACTTAATAAGAACTTATAAGAATACTTTGTTGTAATCTTTAATTTAGTTATTATCGTTTAGGGTGAGAAAACTATTGTTTTATGTTTTTAATTTTTATATTGATTAACCTTACGAAGTTTACTGTATTTTGTTTGTCATTAGATTACAAGCTATTCTGTTGGGATATTACCATTTAGAGAAGTATATTTATGTAATGATAACACTGAGTTTTATTAAATTACATCGCTGGTACAATTAACCCACTGGCGGGGACATTTGTACCAGTTCACTCAGTCCGCTTTAATGCTTAATATCTATGATTGTATTATTCCTACACGTCTAAAGATAATGCGAACTTATAGCCGAATAAACTACGTATCAATGGTTATTGACACTTTTGACACAATATTAATAATAAACTCAAAATTTAACGCTAACCAAAATATGCTACAATTGTCCCCGGTCTACCCTATGGATGGATGGATGTATGTTTGTTACTCCTTCACGTAAAAACTACTGAATGGATTTTAATGAAACTTTACAATTATATAGCTTATACATCAGAATAAGACATAGGCTACTTTTTATCCCGGGAAAAGCAGATCACGCGGGCGGAGCCGCGAGCAAAAGCTAGTCTACTATAAATGACAAAGCTCGTTTGGTAACGAGTTTGTGTTCTTCTTCCACTTGCCCTTATTCCACTTGCATCGAAGTCAGCGCTACATACTTTTTGAATCATGTTACAGAAAGATTTGTCTTGTACTTTTTACGACTGGCCGTCTGCCATGTTGAGATCATCGAATACGCGGCCTCTCGCTTCACAACCACCTACTCCCCACTGCGCCACGGAGTAATGATGCTGTATTAATTGCTTTTATTTTATTTTAATATAAGACACCAATTAAAACTTATTCGTGATTAATTCAATACAAATAATACTGTAGATACTATCATATTAGTAACAATAATAAGAAACATTCAGTAAAAATGAGGGTATTTTAAATCCCCAATTAAGCGAATAAATTTACAATAACCCTTTTTTCTCCGAATTTTATAACTAAGTTACAATGTTTTAACAAATCTTTGTTAAACGCAGCAACGGACGTTTAAATACGCGTTGGCATGTCCGCAACCAGTCCGCAGGCGAGGATTAAATTTGCACCCCGCCAACCAGAACGGTGATCACAAAGTAATTTAAACGGTGGGACTAATTGACTGGTGTCAGAGCCTTAGCTTTGTATGTTGGTTAATACTTTTATAAAAGCTACGGCAATTTTAAATGTTATGTGATTTATGCCAATTCTTTTTTTACCGTGGCGCAGCAGGCAAGTAGCCGGCTGTGAAGCGAGAGGCCGCGGGTTCGATCCCCGCACCGAGACCAATATTTGTGTGATCCACTAATATTTGTTTCGGGGTTTGGGTGTTGTGAGACCGAAAGTCTCTTGTAGTTCCTGATACCCATAACACAAGACTCGTATCTTATTGTGGGGTCGGGACTATGTATGTGACTGTTGGGTGTATTTATTTTTTATTGTTAATTATGTTTTCGGCAAATTATTATTTTTTAATTGGCTATAAGATTATTTACAAATATATTTACTGTAATTCACATCTACGTAATGATAGGACATCTGTTTATACGTAAGTCATAATTTTCAATATGTTACCACTCAAAGGTAGGAAGTAGGATGACGCCGCTTGTAATGGGAGTTTTCTGTTATATTCTCGCCTCTATTATACGATAAACTCTCTCCGTTTGAATAGGGCTTTAAGGGATTTTTTTTATTTTAGATTTCGCGTATCGCAATTTCTTGTTAATAAAGCTAAGACAATATCGAGTGAACTACCCTATTAAGAATATTAGGATTACCTCTCTTCAGCATCGAGTTCCAAAAGCAGTTTACGTAGAGCGGCGGTATTGATCGAGTCCCATGGTGCTGAGAGGTCTCCATCGCTGTCTGGATGACCCACCAATGCGTTTTCTGACTGCTCGTCGTCCGGTTCCTAGGTAAAGATTTATCATATATTCAATATTTATTATGATAATTTAATACAGATCTGTTGCAACTTTATATAATGTGCGCCATTATGGTGTAGTTAAACGACATGTGATAGCGCGAGAAGAGCCGCGGGTGCGGAACTCCACCTTAAGGTACGTATAGCGAATCTGTTTTGAAATTAATAATTGGGAAAGGATGTAATAATTATGAGATTTATATTAATTAATAATTATGAGACTAATTAAAAAACCAAATAACTTTAATAATATGTATTAAATATCCCACTGCTGGGCAAAGGTCTCCCGCAACTCGTTCCAGCAGTGGTACAATATAGGATAAAACAATATCCATGTATTTACAAATAACATGTATTTTCGCTGTATGTCTTTAGAGATTATCACGGTTTACAAAAGGTCTACGCTCCCCGTAGACGGAAGCTCAGGCAAACTACTACGTTTCGTAGCACTTAATATTTCGTAGAGATTAATGATTTGTTTTATTCATACTGCAGGAAATTAAATAGTAAAATTGGATATTGGTTTAAATAGTGCCAACACCTTATTGAAAATTATCATAAAAATGGGTTCCTCTCTCTATAATCTCTTCTTCTATGGGAAATAATGCGTCATAGTTTCCTAAAATATTTATTCACTTCACATTGTTAATATGCTCCTAAATTATTTATTAACTGACATTTGAATAATTTATTAACTTTTTCCAATATCATAATTATCGTATAAATTTTCCCTAATTATATCGACTAAATCTTTTGTTAAGTTAATTGACATTAATCAGCGTTCCTTCTTTCTTTCCTACATTTTATATTTATTAAGGACTATTAAGATAATAATGTAAAACTTATTATAATTTATAATTAAGGTCAGGGAAGGTCAATGTGTTATTAGATATAAAATGTTATATTTATGTTTGAGTTTAAGTGTTTAGGCCCGTTTTGAGGGACGCTTCTGAGACAGGACATCGGAGCTAGTGGCCTTTTAATAAAATTTCTTATATAACGGACTTGTCGCTATCGTCTGACTGGCGACAAATATCGCGGTCTCCCTGTGGGGCACGTACCTCGAAACAAGTCTTTAGAGGACGCTGCTACGGCTCTACTAAGCATATCATGTGTTCTGTTATATTCTTTGTCGAACATTTTTACATACGAAGCTATTAAATACATCATAATTCTCCGCAGTATTTTTTTTTATCTTAGATTAGATTTAGGACAGGGTTTTATCATATCATTTTTTTTTATAGCATAGGCTGGCAAACGAGCAAGTGGGTCACCTGATGGTAAGTGATATACACCGCCCATGTACGCCCACAATACCAGAAGAATCATGGATACGTTGCCGACCTTAAAGGAAAGGGATAATTAGGGATTGGGAAGAGGAGGGGGATTTGGGCCTCCGGATATCTCACTCACCGTACGAAATGCAGCAGCAAGCCGCTACTTTACGTCGGTTTTCTATGAGACAGTGATAACGACCGACTCGAAACTGTCTACAGCGTGGCTCTACCACTCATCATCATATCATATCGTCATATCTTAGAAACTATATTATTTTTTTATAAATTTTTTACTTACCATGGGGGCAGCATCAACTGTGAAGAGGAAGAAAGCAAACATGCCTAAGAGAATAGCGGCGCCGAAGTTGTACATTGAAGTCTTCATTGTGATGGACCTACGAGAAAAAAAGTAACGTGAATAGTGGTAGATAATGAACTATGAAACATATTTGGTTAATTGATTTATTCAATTATCATCAATTCAGATTACAATATTAATCTTGTTATTAATCAATTTTAAGTCTTTAAAATTGTGTATTCTTTACGCCTGATAATTCAATATAACCTTCTGACACTTAAAACTAGACGTTTACATCTTAGCATTTCACCTAAGATGTTTAAGGTCCATTTTAAAAATTAAATGGCAGGATCGCGTACCTAATACCGAGGTTTTGCGTCGTTCTGAGATGTATGGAATGGAAGCTCTACTCATGAAACGACAACTCAGGTGGTGTGGACACGTTCTCCGTATGGAAGATCACCGTTTGCCTAAAGCTATCTTTTATTCTGAGCTGGTAGTGGGCAAACGGAAGCACGGTGGTCAATATTTACGCTACAAGGACGTGTTGAAAAGGCACCTAAACGCTTGCAGCGTTGATCCTTTATGTTGGGAGGAGCTCGCTTCTGACAGGTTGTGCTGGCGTTCTACTATCTACAATAACGTCAAAAGTTTCGAAGAAAATCGAATTGTGCTACTGGACGAAAAACGCCAAATTCGTAAAGATAGGCCTAAGCCCTCCTACACGTATACCTACAATGCTGAAGGCCAGTTATATTGCCACACCTGTGACCGAATATTTAAGACTAAGTTCGGTCTAGCCAGTCATATAAGAGCTCACGCTAGGAAAAAATGAAACCAAATATGTATACAAAGCGATATATTTAAGGGTCGCCGTCATCGAAATCGATGAGGAGGACTATATACTATATGTCACAACAAATTTGATTGTAACGACTTAATAAAAAGTTTAAGTTGTCCCTCGTACAGTTATAGGGAGAGTGATACGTGATCGCCATCTTTTTGCCACTAGTTCGTGCCGGTCCAATACTGGGCTGCGCTCTCCCTTACGCAAAATGGTTGAAACTTATAACAGAGTGTTTTCGTCTATTGACATTTTTCACACAACACGAATTAGCTTTAAAGAACAAGCTATTAAACTACTCCTAAGGCAGCAAACTCCTAACGAATGTAATATCCACCAGGGTCTAAAATTATAATGTAAGGCGTTAAGTCCATGTCGATCATTTACACTTTTTTTCTTTAAGTTACCTATAAGTTTATATCTAACATTTAAGCATTTTTAGTGTTATATGTATAATTATTAGTCACGTCCGCTTATATGACTGTAAATATTATTAAAATAGTAATCTGTGGATAGCGTAGTTGGTGGTACATTTAACTATTACTTCAATGTGTGTATAATATAAATAATTATAAACATTATAAACACGTTGTCACGTGTGGTCCAACTAGCTTACAGTTGGACGTGGTCATTGGGGTTAGGCCTATGGGAAGACAATCAAACTGCCACGCTTCACCTATATATTTATATAACGGGTATGCATATTACATTACAAAAATCGACCTTAAAGCCTGGGACACCCTAGCGTCTTCTCACGCATTTTTTTTTGTTTAAAAGCTGGTTTAATAGAAATAGTTCTTAGTTATAAATGAAGAAAATCTGCTTAGCCATTTAAAAGCTTAATGCTTTCCTTATCGATCAATAAATTATTTTGTAGTGAATAGGTTATCTTAAAATAAAAAAAATTATTTCTAAAAAATAAAAAGATTTATAATCAAGGCCCACGATACTCTTAACATTTGAATAAACCAAAAACTCGTAAAAGTACAACCCAATTTACATACTGGATAGAAAAATGGACAAATTAGGAACTTATTAAACACACATTTCATAAATTACTTTCGGTTTGGTAAGATATATTGCTTAACTTTGTCTCGGAAAAATACACCAAGTGGATAAAGGTAAAATACTTATTCAAGGCTTTAGACCTGTTTCCTAATATGTAATATCCCTACAAAGACCTTTAAAAACCCCGTATTCAAAGACATATAATACGCATTTAAAGGTAATGGCTGATCACATCTTCATCAAACATTGCTAAGAACTTTCTCAATAAACTAGCGTACAAACAAAAGTTTTTGTTACTGTACCGTTTTTGAAGTCTAGAGTCATGGGACCACTTGTATTTATAAATAACTCTTAGTCGAATTGGAACAATTTTACTTAATTAATTAATTAATCGCCTCATTGATCTGGTGGTAGCCGGTGCTTAGACTAAGAATCGGTGAGGTTTTGGATTGAAGTTTCAGGTCAGGCAATTATATTTTTTATTCGAAAAACTACACATAAGTTGCCCAGGATTGGAGTTATTGCCCGGTATGAGGATAGGCTCGGCTCCTATCATACCATGGGACGGAAATAAGACGGCGAACCGTGGGTATAACACTAGTTGCAGCTATTTATATGCGTGATAAAATGCATTAGCAACAGCGATTATAAAGGTGATTATTTAAGTATTTAAGTTTATGCGTTACTGAATCCATTCATAATACCATGTAGTCAGTATGTCTGTGTCACACATCGTTCGTAGGGCGTATTGTTATAAAATGATTTACGCAATAATGATGAAAGACAATGTTCTCCCACATAACCCTGCTCCGAGTTGCGGTCGGGCTGTGCTGGACAGTCGACAGTTTATCTCCATATTGTTTTATTTTGCAAGCGATATCTTTACGTGTTTTAACGTGTCAATTACACGACACACGTTATGTGTTACTTAATAACCGTTATTAAAAAAAGATGCCATAATGAAATAAAAAGATGGGACTTTTCGAGTAATAATAAATTTTGTGTGCTAATTGCTATTTTCCAAATTAATAGCCATGTTAAGGATATTTTGTGTGAATAACAAAATACTGGTAATTAGCAGTAATTTTCAAGTAATAACCATAATTAAAACTTATTGCACATAGTATATTATAATATACCTTATTTCATTAAGATCAGCTTGTAGTCCTTTTTTATAGGTTATTAAGAACTTTAACAATCCCTGGAAAATATTTTGTATTATTTGTTCTTTAAATACAACAGTTACTTTTCAATTTCAAGATGGAACCGCACCCGGCAATTGTTTAATTATTATGAAACTCGTTATCGAAGCATAGGACAAAACCGCAACAAGATGCCACAAAAGGCTGTAATGTTAACAAATATTCTTGACGATTTTCCATTACTGACGAACTCGCTCTTGAATCGCAATTATTTAAAGATATATTTTAATATAAAAATTACATTAATAAATGGAATGAGTGGATTGTCTTGATATATCGTCAGTCACAGATTTTACCCATGTATTATTCAAATATTGTTCATAATACAATGATATAATACTAATAAAATATGTATGTATACATTTTATACGCATTTGAAATAGTTGAATGAAATTGATAGTGAAAGAGCAAATCTTTTTTATGTTTACAATGAAGACATCATAAATGTCGTCGATAATACAGATGGCCCTGAGGGTTCATATCACAAAGCAGTAGTGACAGTTACCCAAAGGATTTGGAAACTCCTTGACAATAATTGGATACATGAGATGTTATTTATCAATACATCGACCCCTTTCGTGTTGTATTCAAAAAATATATTTATTTGTCCACGTAGTTATGACATTTCACAATATGTAAGCAATTTATATGGAATACAAGTGTTTAAAGTGTTACGTAATATATTTTACAAAAGTACTTGAACAAAGTGTACAATATAAATAATTATATCGTACATGTTATGTATATCAGAATCTATAGGAATTTAGAGTATTACAATACCAATATCTACTTTAATTATAACGAATAATGTTGAAGAATATATACTTATATATTGAGACGGAAAGTGGACGTAAAGTTTTTGCATGAAAATTAATTTAGCATGTTATGGAATGTAATTAGTAATAACATTATTTTACTAACTCGTGCAATTATTGTCAATGTTTATGAGTATTTTATCGGACTTATTAGACTGTCGTCATTTAATGTTTAAAATGTTAAAACGCTTAAATTAATAACATAACCATGTTATTAATATTTAAATACAAAATGTTTTATTGCAAAATGCAAACAAAAGAGCTTTCACAGACATTAGCCGTGACGGATACCTATACATTCAGTAAATTAAATTCTGATTTTTTTCCGTATCTTTGTAATATTTTTACAAAATGTTTTACAGAATATAACCCGAGGCTGACTTCTGTATAGAGCGCTTCACGAAGGGAATATTATAACAAAGTATACTAGTTGATGTGTTTATTTTGTAGGGCCTTCATGAGCAATTGTGTAACTTAATTTGTTTTACAAATAATAGAGCCAACTGTAGTTAGTTTTTTTTAAACATAAATGGGCCGCCTCAACCGGGTTGTCACCACAGTCACAAAGAACTGATGTAAAGTAGCAGCTTGCTGTTTTGTGTCGTATGGTGAGTGAGATATACGGAGGCCCAAATCACTCTTCCCCATCCAAATCACTCAATTATGGTCTTTCTTTTGAGGTCGGCAATTGAATCGGCCATAATTTCTCTTATGTTTTGCGCATTTATGGGTGCTAAAGATCACTTACCACCAGGTACCCAACTATTTCGTTTGCTGTCCCCAGATACAAAAAGCCATGATTTTCAATACTTCGTTACAAGAAAAAAACTTAAAAGTAACGAAGTTTGGAAAGGTATTTTTGGTCTAATTTTATTGGATAGTTGCGTAATCGATCAAAGACGAAAAGCACATCCTGCCGAATCTTTTTGGTAACTTGTAACTGAGTTTAGTGCGAAGAATTTACTTAATTTGTCTTGTTTGGACAGTTCTGTTGACCTAGCGCTGAACTTTTTTGTAATTTTTAAAGGATGTTCAGAGTCTGTAGTCAGATTTACCTATAGTTTTTAGCTATTTTATTCTTTAAGTAGAACTATTTGTCTTCCTTTCAGTTCCAATTTTAAAAGTTTTAAGGAAGAGTTGAGACTTTGTATTTTTACACAGATACCTAAATATTTATAGGTACATTCATAATGTTATTTGTTTTTAAGTAAATTGCCAGCAAATACAGTAATTTACTCGGAAATAAGAGAGCAAATTACAGTTTCAGCGTACGCCGTATGGCACTCGAAGGTAGGCAGGCGGCTGTATTATTAATATGCAAAAGCGATCAAGCCAAAGTAATAGGTTGCATAAAATGAAACGCTATCGCTCATTCTAATATAAATAACTAAAAAAAATTGCTGCAGTACGCTTTTTTAAACATAAGTATTTAATAAAGTTTTTAGAGAGCCTATTCAGAAAATACTTTCGGCTGGTGGTAGGATATTCGTATCCGCCCGGATAGTGCCTACCGTACACATGGTGTTAAAACCTGCTATAGTGACCCCAACATCTTGGGTGGATCGCGTTCCAGTATCAGCCAGTGTATATCTGGCTCTTTTGGAGTCCTTGCGACATGACTGGATGGTTGGTTGGGGCGGGTATAGGGGTACATCCTTATATCCCTGTATCGGTCGTCCGCCTATTCCGTCGTAGGAACCTCGATTCGCTTCTTCCCTTTTCGGCGTGAAGAAGCATTTATACAGGCTGGCATGATTCTGGTGACCACTGATAACCTCATTGTTTGTCGGTGGTTGCTATTTTTTGAATTGCACTGCGCTTACCATGATGTAGTGCAGTCACGTTGCCGTGCTCGCATAAAAAAAAAACAAACTCGATCACTTCAAAGGCATCCCGACCCGAGCATCCAACTTATAAATTTCAGATTTTTATTACAATATTATTTATTATTGAATTAGTTACTAACAGTAATACATTTAGTAATTAATATCTATTATTTTTACGTACACGGTTTATATTCCTGATAATGGAAATATCATACATCTTCACTGAATTTATTTTTCACTGCAATCTCTATTTTTGTAGGACAAAAACATTATGAACGTGGATCATAAATCACACACCAAATTATAGATGATTGTCTCTACCACACAAATGGTTTATTTCCTGTACAGTTTTATAGTGTAATATAATTTTGATAATATTTTTGCCAGTCCGCATTAGGCCAGGGTGGTGGCCTTACCCCTCCCATTAAAAGGTGGCCCGTGCCCAGTAGTGGACCGTGTATAATACACAGCCAGGGTTTTTATTACTTTATTTTAGTCGATTTTGAGATGTTCCTTTCCTTTTTTTTACAAAAGTACGCAAAATTATTTGAAATGTGATATTAAGTCGCGTTTTATCCGATTTGTCGATAATTCAATGCCAAAGTGTCATCGAAATGGGACGCCCTAATGTGATAATGTAAATGAATTCTTGTGACTATTTATGATCACTCCAATCGATATAATATCGCAATAAATATAAAAGTGGTACCACAAGGTGGTAGGTCCCTCGTATGCGAGAGACCGTCTGGGTTGGTACCATCGTTTTCATCGCTTCTGTTTATGGGCAGGCGTTGCGCTTACCATCAGGCGAGTGCCTTGTTCGTCTCGTCATTCAATCAAATAAAAAGCAGAGGAACTTCTTGTACGGTTCTTGTATATAAAGTGCTTTATCGTGAGTTTCTATTAGAGTCCTTAATTGTTGCAGTTTAATTAATGACAGTGCCTGCAGGATGTATTTAAGTGCACTTTAAAGAGTTTTCGCTTAGCACTTCCAGAAACTTCATTAAGTCGTTTGATATTAGAGAGATATTTGTTAATCGGTGTTTGAATACGAAAGTCGTCTTTGTTTCAAAGGATGCGAGGCGGAAATTGCTTAAGTAACTTGGCCAGCCATTGAATCTGGCAGGATCTCCCTTCAGGCGAACTTGCAAGGCACGTAATCAACTCTATTGGTACACACACTTTCTGTGTCACGACTCCCGAATCGTGTTTTATTTTTATTATTTTACACATGAGTGAACATGTCTTTGACATATGAACATCAATTGAAAATATGTATGTACGTGTTCAATTTCGCTCATTATTAAATTCAGTTCCTCCCTGTAGGTTTGAACATGGGTACATTTGGAACATTCATAAAAAATATATGTATGTATGTGTATATGTACACGTATGTATGTAGTAAAGTATATAGATGTCAGCGTTGAAATCTACATTTAATGTGAATAAACAAGTTTTTACATAATGAGCTTAAAACTTGTGTGAAATTTTATAAAGTACGACATGCAGATTTTTACTTTCTACAGTCACATGATATGTTTGCCGTGAACCACGAAAAGTTTTGGCTGCTTGCAAACTTTTCCCAATCTAGCTAGGCTGTATAATATTATCATGTCGCGTAAAATACATGTTATTTATCATATTAATTTCCATACTCTAAGTCCCATAATATGAGTTAAAATGTTAAGTGTTGATGAAATAATTCATAAAACAAATATTATATTTTAACACTTAAGATGAAATATCCAAAATGAGATTGAGTGTATTGTTATTTAAAGAAAACTAATAAATGAATAAAGATAATCTATGAATAACTTTAAACTGATGGTAACAAATTAAACAGATTTCGGTTTTGTTACAGAAAGTATTTACAGACAAAGTGCCTGATTTATAATTACATAGCCCAACTTGCTAAAATTTTAAACGCGGTATTTGGCGGAAGCGCAGTTTCGCAACCAACCTTGTGGAGTAAGAATTTTGATGGTTTAATTATTGAAAATGAAGTGACATTAAAGGAGAAATGTTTAATCTACCAAAAAGATTCCTTGTGTTCAGTCGTAATTAATTTACAGCTTGAAATGAATTTTAGACTCAGTGAGGGTTTATAATGACTAGAAAAGTATAGAGTTGTCAACATTTGGATATGATTATTATAAATTATTTTAAAGTTAGTAAGAGATCTCGTAGCGTGCTGACTGTGGTGCTTATAAAGAAAAAAAATCGTATATTCTGTGCTTCTTTTTTAATTTTTTTTTTTTTTTTTTTTTTTATACTGGCTCGGCAAAGTGACTACGCTACACCTGATGGTAAGTGTAGCGCAATCCAAGAATATTGTAGACCAACGATAAACAATGTCCATCGTTGGTCGGCAAGATCATGCCGGCCTGCCAAAGGGCCAAGGGGGAGGGGAAGGAAAAAGGGATGGGAAAAGGGTGAGGATCAGGGGGCAAGCCCCCTGGGGAGAACCGGATATACACTGGCTGACCCTGGAACGCGACCCACACAAGGTGGGCCACTATGGCAGGTTTTAGCACCAGTGTACGGTGGTCGCTATCCGGTCGGATACAAGTATCCTCCCACCAGCAGATGTCCAGCATTTATTTATGTCCAATCGTATTTTTTTATTTAGGTCCATTGGAAACCATTTGGTTATTTCCGCATAAAGATATATTTGATACTTTCAAAACAAGAGTATTAATAGTAGTAATTGTACAAAGTAAATAATTTAAAAACAAAGCATAAAAAATATTAAAACATAAATAAATTGAAATCATAAAACAGTCTAATTTAATTGAAATCTTACCAGGACAAACGATGTGCTAAATAATTTTCTAACGTCAGCGCACTTGTAGCGTGGAATGGTCGCTTCCGTGGTCTCGGATGGTGGTTGAAAGCAAATGAGCAGAGCGTCGCGACGCTACCGCTTATATACCGATGCTACGGGACTCTACGGCGTCCTGCTTAGTACATGACACCGGCGTATCGCGCTGGGCTTATAGATGCTACGCGGCTACGGCCCGGCGCGGCGTGCTACAGCTACGGATTCAATTTCGTTATTTTGTTTCTTCATTTTCAACTTACATGATTATTATTATTAATAAGATGTTAAATGACAGTTAATTCTATTATATTGCACGTAAGAAATAATATAAAAAGAAAAATACGAATGTTCTGTGCTACGCTGTAATGCTATGGCCTACGACGCAACGCTACGCATGCTACACCATACATAAAGATATTCCTTAGAATACAAGAATACAAAAGTAATATCTTCTATTCTTTTTTTCTGTAGTAAATCAAATAGGCAAAGTTGTGAATTTTTTTATTTGATATGGGTTGCTACCTCTCTAGTAGATAATATTATTAAGTTTTAAAGTAATCTCCAAGTACACCCAATGAATAAGAAAAAATAAGAATTGGAAATTTCATCCGGTTTTCCCCGATTAAAAAGAGAAAAAGAGCAACGCTATAGAGTTTCTTGCACGTTCTTCTCTAGCGAAACTGCCTTCTGACTGTGGCGGAACAAAATGGAATCTAAAAAATGTATAACATTTTACGCATTCCATAAATAAATAATTATATTTATTTAGAAATGAGGTTGTGTCGTAAATGGATTAATATTTGACGCAGGCTGCTAAAAGTCCGAATTGGTCCATTCGTTTCGCCGCTACCATAACAAAGACACATACATACAAGGATGTCTAACTGGTGCTAAAACCTGCCATAGGGGCCCACCTTATGTAGGTCGCGTTCCAGGGTCAGCCAGTGTATATCCGGTTCTCCCCAGGGGGCTTGTCCCCTGATCCTAACCCTTTTCCCAGTCCTTTTTCCTTCCCCTCCCCGTTGGCCCTTTGGCAGGCCGGCATGATCTTGCCGACCTGCGATGGACACATTGTTTATCGTTGGTCGACACTATTCTTGAATTTCGCTACACTTACCATCAGGTGTAGCGTAGTCACTTTGCCGAGCTAGGATAAAACATAAAAAAAAAGTTAACGTCCTGCACCGTGGTTAAAATGTTCTCTGTTTTTATTAACCCGAAAACATGGAGGATGCGTGTATGTGTAAATATCCAAACTCACAAACACCCAAACTTTCACATTTATATTAGTAGGAATTATGAAAGTAGACATTAAGTAGCAAGTAGGATAGTAGGAAATATGAATTTGCTGCGTGAATTGAATTGATTCTTTACTTTAAATTAATGTGATTTGATTTTAAAACCCCGACAAAAAAAAAGTTTTATAAGTTAGACTTATTTGTCTGTCTGTATGTCTGTTCTAGAAAACTCTTTGGTCATTTGAAAACTACTAATACTAAATAGATATTGGGGATTCTGAAAGGTTAGGATATGGTTTAGTGGTCAGTATAGTTACACCTCCAAAATCAAATTAATTACATAACCATTCTGTTATTTCGACTAATGCCCAATATTTTATCCAGACATGGCCAAGTCAATACACTGGACCTGTATTAAGTACAGTACAGTTCAAATATAACGTCGAACGTCAGGATACATTGCGTCCCTCGACGGATGGCAGAATTATGGCAGCCTAAAGATACTAGATATACAATGGTTGAATCTGGAAAGCAAGTCGCCTGAGCGAGCCACTATGAAAAGTTTTTCATCCCGTGTACGATGCAAGTATCTATCTGGGTACAAACATTATTTGGTACCGTCTCATCAGGAAAGTCAACTACCCTCCCACCAGCGATCGCATCATATGTCGATACCTACTTAATGGACTAGGCCATCCATCCATCAAACGCCACATCAAAATTATCTGATGATTGTGTCAACATGGGTTTTAATAACAATTTTAGGGGTATATTAGTGTGAATAGATAACACCGATTATGCTTGTGCAAACACTATCAAGATAAAAATGACAAATTTGCCTATTATTATTCGGGACCAAATAATCTGGATTAACATCCGATATATACCGGTAGGTATATCAATGAAGTCGAAAAATAGTATTGAATGTAATGAACTTATGTAAATTTAAAGTACCTAGTTGTACTCTACACATTCAAATTCAACATAAAAAGAGGAAAGTATAAACGCCTTTAAATAAATTACTCACCTATTTAATATTTAGCAATGGGAATGTTAGATCTAACGTCTCAGTCCATGGAACTTATTAAGAATGTATAGATGTATACACGGTAAAATTAAAAAGCTAAGATTCTTACCTTAGGAGAGTGTTGATTTTATTTTGTAGACAATTAAACGATAATTGAGATTTTCCAAATCTTAACGCCACAATTTAATTTGTGCGGGGTAAGCCGCAAGCAAAAGCTAGTGTAGTATGTGTGTGTACTAGTGTTGTATACAACAGAAACATCAGGTTCGCGGCGACCTTTGCTATAAATATTTTCACAGACAACAATAAAACTATAAAAGAAAAATTCTCGGAACACATTAAAGTTTTTCATCTGCTTTAGAAATTGATGAAATTTCATCTGTGTTATAAAATATGAATTATAATAAATGGGGTTAAATTACCAAAATAAACGTTTGTCCAGTTTTAGCTAGATATTTTAATGCTGGTACATTATGGAGTGCATACATACATAGGCTCACGCCTGTGTCCCCGGAGGGATAGGCAGAGTTGCTACTGGTATACCCACGGTTTGCCGAGCTTACATCAATCTTATGATGTAATAGGTGCCGAGCCTATCAACATGTCGGGAACAAATTTCAACACCGGGCAACTCATGTGTGGTTTATCGAAAAACTCAAACATAAATTGTAATTACCTGACCTAGGGTTTACCTCGGAAAAGGCGTATCGTCTGAAAGATCCACTATGGCGTGTATTTCACCATGTGTACGGTGGTCGCAGCAGCAAAACCACCATATTGGTTTATATATTTATATTGGTTTATATATTTCTTAAATGATAAAGACGACCTGATAAAGATCGCAGGAAGTCGCTGGATGCAGGCCGCTTCCAACAGGTCGGTCTGGAAATCTTTGGGGGAGGCCTATGTTCAGCAGTGGACGTATTGTGGCTGATGATGATGATGATGATATATTTCTTTACCGCCTAGCATCACTTATGTATTACCATTTTCTAAATATTTATTACAAATGAATATTAATCGTTTTCAGAGTAATACCTATTGATTAAGATAAATGTGACCATTATAAATCAAAAACCAGAACAGAGAGTGACGTGGTAGATATATTATGACATTAATTTCATTATCATACTAAAGGTGTATATGCTTTGATCGTTAGTTAATAAATATATATCGGAAAAATATGCCTACCAATATCGTCTCATGAATTTATACCTTTCAAGTTATTTTTTTTGTTCAAGTAATCTGTTTTTTAAGTGTGACTAGAATAGATGTTTAACAAGTATTATGATCTATTGAATTTAAGTAGATAATATTGATATCAACCTTCTTGAAAAAATAGTTCACTGTTTAAATAAATTTATCTTTTTATTGTACATTTCGAGGCCTTGCATTAATATTCATTGAGATGATTTGCAGTGTATATACATATATATGCTGAGGCACATAAGTAAACTGACTGTTTTGTTATCAGGAAATCACTAACTTTAAATATAGAGTTCTATTTTACATTTTTGTATTTAATCGTGCATTTTAGTAGCCCGTAATTTGAAATGACTTACTGTAGCAGTGTTAATCGAATATTTCGGTGTAGTAAGGGAGGGCTATATAGACGCTATCTTGAGTCAAAGGTTTGATTTGAAAAATATTTACAAATACCACAAAAGTTTTGTCCAAAACATTTTTGTAGACAATAAAACATTTAAGTATGTAGGTACTATATTTTATAAATTGAGACGCAAATGTATGCGTTTAAGGCTACAAAAATATATAAAGAGAGTATTTTTAAGATCTCTAAATATTTTAAGCAACAACCAACAACACTCATGGTATTTTATACCAGATAACTTTTATCACTGCTGTAATAAATAATTCTTTGTAAGAAACGAGATGTAATGGCGAAGGCTGCATCCTTGATGATACCAATAAAAACTGAATATTCGTTTTCTTCCATATGAATATTTCCTTAATGCACTTAACGATTACAGTTATGTACTGCGGAAAACTTCGTCTATATATGAAAATGAATGCATGACACTGACGATTCATATACACCTGCTACTGGAGTGTCGTTACTCCTGTCATACGCCGTCATTCTTTAGACAAATATGATTGCACTTATTACGTACACACCTTCGTATTATTCCATATGATATCTAGAGACACGGTGTTGTGTCCGCCAAGTTCTAGGAAGCAATGGGGAACGCAACAACCACTTGTAATATTATGAACCCTTTAGAACTATTTTCGACCCATTTTTGTTAGATTCATAGAAAGAGGGGCCAAGTACGTACAAACGCCGTTCGGGGTTGTCGCGACGTTAGCAAAGTTAAGTGTTTGTAGTATAATATAGAATAACTATTAAAGTTAAAATGTTAAACTTGTATTAAAATTTACCTCGTTAAATTATTACAAATTACTGAGGGGGACGAATTTCTTAGCATTCTATGGATTTACCATGCGGGTGCCGGGTCCAACATGTGGCAGAGTAAGGAACTCGGAGCAGTGCTGGGGACTTACGTTCTGGGTGTATAAGAGAAGGGGGATTGAGAATGGGAGGAGATTTGGGCCTCCGGATATTTGACTCACCATATGAAACGCAGCAGCAAGCAGCACGACACGGAGCGTGACGACACGGAATTAATTTCAATTTAAACATACATCGATTTATTTAAAAACTAATGATTTCGACGCGTTGGAGCCATCATACAGTAGTTACCTACTCGTAGGAGCAATAAAATTTAACATTAACAACAACACCCGACGACCGTAATAATTTATAATGGATCGTGAGTGCTTTAAAAGGGTAGTCAACAAACAGTTTACTCCTACTAATACGCACTTTAACCTATATCGATAGTGCAGATCACTTTTATGAATTACCTTTATTTACAAGCGCTGTATTATATTATATATTAATTTACACCTGGAAATTCTTATGGAGCACTTCTCAGATATATATACAGATTACCTTTTAGTATTTTTTAATATGTAGATATATAATTATTGGGAAGTATGGACAATTATTACCAATGTGCATTTTCTCTTAAAAAAACAAAACCTCATTTAAAGGTCGTTTGATATATTAAGATTAAAATATTCTTATTGAAAAAAATCGCAGGCAATTTAAAGATCATGCCCGTTACAGTAAATTTTTCTCTTCAAACAGTGAATTCCCTCATGTACAGTTTGATTACAAAAGAATGTCTGATGAAGTGGTAATACTTAACTGTATTATAAAAATAAGTAATATACTTTGAGTAACATAAATTTAAGGTGTGCTCGCCAACTTTTAAACATTACCTAAAATAAACATATTTCATTTTATAAAAGATTTAAATAGTATAGTCCAACTGGATAAAAGTAAAATAAAAAACACTAATAAATTAAAGTAGCAATAGTTTATTGCCACTTTTTATACAATAATGTATCGCTTTTAAAGGCGTTTGATCAAGTGCAGTATAATCCACTCTCAATTTACGATATGTAAAACGTTTTTATCATGTTTTTTATATTTATTTTCTGCGGGATATCAACGCTGTGTTCTACTTTCATCCAACGCGTATTGAATATTATTTATTTTATTTTATTAGGTACAGTTATAGACTACAGACTAGACAGCATTAGATCTATGTTTATATAAAAACTATTTAAGCCTGAAGTCCACTAGATGATAGAGTAGTTATTTTAATCACATATAAAAATACATTACTAAATCCTTTTACGTATACATTTTAATACTTAAATAAATAACCTTGTGCTCCTTCGGGATTCGAAGCCAATCACGTAATAAGGCCAATATTTGACGTGTCCGAGTTAATTTGAATTTAGTTCACCAATATAAGTTTGTTAAATTAATCTCCCCGAGGTATCCGCATATTAATGTTGATTTTAACAAACTCATAAACTGTTAATTAGTAAATATACTCCAATTATCTGACTGTAAACCTATGATGAGTGAGAATAGCAATATGACACTGACTGTGGACAATTAATTATATAGTATGAAGCGGCGGGTTGTTACTAGTCTCCCATAGAAAACCAGTCAGCCAGCTGTTATGTTCGGTACGGTGAGTCAGATATCACAAAAGCCTAAATCTTCCTTCTCTTCCCAATCCCTTAATTACCCTTTGCCTTTAAGATCGTCACATGTTCGTACAGTGGTCTGATATATTACAAGCTAAGTGCGGAGGAAATAATCTTCTGGTATTGTAGACGTTCATAGTCGGAGGTCATTTACCACCAGTTGACCCACTTGCTCGTCTGCCGGCCTCTGCTATAAGGACAAAAGTCATTTTAGCCCTATTATTTCACATCATAGGATTTCGCTAAATGTTTTCGCCGCTATCGTTTGTTGGTAAATATGATAAAGCAAATTTGCGCGGTTTATATAATATCTTGGTATACTTTTGCCGTCTCGTCTCGTGATATCTCTATGTCGTGGGGTGCACTTTATGATACAAACGAGAATCTAGTTGATAACCACAAAGTTTTCTTTGGCGTTGGAAATATTTCGTGGGTTTATGCTATCCACATCGATTGAACCCCATTTTACACTTTTTAGCCCTGATACCCACGATACAGGTTAACATAGAGTGGGGTCAGGAGTCAGGACTATTCGTGTGACAGTTGGTTGTATTTATTTAAATCGCATAGACACACAGATTACGCTCCATATAGATGCCAATTTTCTTGTACATCTCAGTAAATCAAATTATACTTAAAATAGTATTATTTGAGTTTAGATATTTGGACAGTGTATTCCGTTGCTGCATCACATTCAATTTTGAGTATACATACGCACTCACGCCTGTAATCCGCGAAAGGGTAGGCAGAGGCCAGTACATCCACATTTCACCGAGCATATTTCCGTCCTATGATGTGCTAGTTGGCGAGCCTATCGCCATACCGGGCACAATTCCAGACTCCGGGCTGATACTGGGCATTTCGTAAAACCCAATATCACTTTACCCGATTCAGGGATCGAACCT
Source organism: Amorpha juglandis (assembly GCA_949126905.1). Taxonomy (NCBI): domain Eukaryota; kingdom Metazoa; phylum Arthropoda; class Insecta; order Lepidoptera; family Sphingidae; genus Amorpha; species Amorpha juglandis. Next base: position 7,539,943 of record OX421379.1, on the reverse strand, counting down.
GAGACCACTGCTCAGCAGTCGTACCGCGTACGCAATACAACTACGCCACCGAGGCAGTCTAGTTTCATTAATATTATATAACATCAAATACATCGTAGTTTGATCACAACGTTCATCTCGTTACCATGGCGACGCGTGCATTGAAGGGTAGGTATCGCTTCATGTAATCAGCGCAGCGATCAGATGACAGTGGCTCGGTTCCACTATAACTCCAATAATTGAAAATCTTATCCTTATGCCTGCCGCATAGGTAGGTAATAATAATAGAGGTACTCCTAGATAATTCGGTTGTTTTGTGCACATTCACGCCCGATTTCTGGAAGGCTAATCAATGTAAAAATTAATCATCTGTCAAATATCATGTCAAGTCAAAATTGAGTTGCTAGAAGCGTGGTCAACGCTTTTGATTTGACACACCTGTTAGCTAATAAAGCTTTCAAACGAATGTTAAAAATCGTATGTTAAACGCTGTTTTAGGTTTCTAAAAAAATTATAGATAATTCTATCGTCAAATAGTGTATCAATTACTACCAAGCGATTTTTCGCAAATTAGATCAGTGATTAATAAATTTTTCACTAAATTATATATCAGAAACTCCAATTGATTTGACAGCCCTGTCAAAATCCAATTGCTGTTAGTTGAATGTTCATTTGCTCAGCCTTTAAGAAACCGTATGTAAGTCGCGTCAGCTATATCTATTGACTATTGACAGGTACACAAAGAAATAATGCTTTCTAATGTCCTAGCAAGTGCAGATCGTGCTTTAAAATATCTTCCTATAAGCGTTCTACCATTTGTTTTTTTTAAATGTCCCATACAATGTCCAATACATTTTTTTTTACATTTTTAAGTAAAATTACGGTAGGTACTCCAAAGTCCCATTTACGACAGGTGCCAATATACGATCTTAGTTTGATTCTCCGGATACATACCCCAAATGAGCCAATCAGAATACAGTTTTATGGTCACGCGCACAAATAATTTCGTTCGATTGGTTGATTGCCGTAATCTATCCGGATAATTAATCTAAATCGCTTATTGGATCATTTATTTATTATACGGTCATTAGACGGAGAGATTTACCAGGTATGACACGAACGAGAATATCATTGTTATCTAACATTAATTACGAAGGTACGTCAAGGCATTCTTATTTCAAATCGCATGCCATGAAACGGCCGTGTCACAGATTTCTGCCAAACCTCGGTCGTGCGATAAACTAGTTCCATCTAAATTGGGCATATAGCAGCTCTTCTTCAAACACACGGAGTACAAAGGAATACTTCATTTGCTTAACGGAAACTAGTTAGGCATAGTACGGCCTTCCAAATACGATGTGGTAAAGTATCATTTGTTTGAGTTTCTGTTGGTCTTACAGAGATACAAATTGGATGAAACAGTAGTGGCGAAGGATAAAAAAAAACAAAAGATAAGCCAACGCTAGTTAATTACAGTAAAAAAAAAAGTAATTCATGTTACTTATTTTTTTTACAAGTTAATAAAGGGAAGGCGAAAAGAATCGTGTTGTATGGAGCCTGCGCAATAGTCAAACAGATTTGGCATGACTGAGGGAAATGAATGTTATTCAGCATTAGTTTTATCCGTGATTCGGATAAAATATCTTTACGCATATAATGATGCGACAGTTGTCGAAGCAACAGGCACAAACTATGGCGTGAAGCTGCCCATTAGGCGAGCGATGTGTCAGTTTCCTCATTCAAGCTAATAATAAAAAAAACTACACATTATTATTTTTGGTGAGACGTATCTATATTTTTGTTTTTTTTACAGTTATTAATACTGTATTCAGAGATGTTTATGTATCCTCCTTGGCGCTGTGGGCGAGTAGCCGGCTGCGAAGCGTGAGGCCGTGGGTTCGGACTCCGCACCTCTACGGATATTTGTTTCGGGTCTGGGTGTTGTGGGACCATAAGTCCCTAATAGTTTCTGATACCCACGATACAGATTTAACTTAGTATGGGGTCAGGACTATGTATATGACTGTTGGGTATATAGTTAGTTATCTATTTATTTAAGGCCCACTTGCACGACAACCATATATGTTTATACACGTCAAGTTTTTATATGATACCATATGACATTTCTACGGCCCACTTGCACGTCCTTGGTTTAGGTTTTATCCCTAAACTTGTTTAATTAAATTTGACATTTATTAAAAAGGTTTAGTGGATTTAACACGATTTAGAATCGTTGTACAAGTGGACCTTAAAGTCGGCCTGAATATTATCAGTATTTTTTTTGTATACGATTATTTTTCACCTAAGATACGTATATTATGAACTAATTAACTGCCTATAAAGCATTTTCTGTAATGTAATGGAACATTTACTGGCTCTGAGGTGAAAATAATCGGATTCTAAGAAATGACTAAGTGCCAATTAAAGTTAATTGGCGTTTCTGAGTACGGCAGTTAGATACAGTGTTACATGACTAACTACGTTGTTGTAAATAAAAAAATACCATCATGTAATGAATATCGCGGCGATAGCCTGAGTGTACGGGGGAGAGCGCTACCGAGATCAATGTCGGGGATTCTATCTTAAACTCTACCATACCCATCGATTTTTCGATGGATGTATTCATAATTAATGGGGTTATTAGGGCTAAATCGTAAAAATTACGTTGTGTTTAATGTGTTTAATTGTGTAAAAATTACGAAACAAATTCTGAGAAGTTTTGTTGAAACAATTTTTGGGCAAAAAAAAATGTGCAATTTAGCTTCAATAAAGAACTGTTCTGTCGTAGCAGCATTTTAAGAGTGATCAACATATGTAAATAAAATGTATTGCTTACATACTTTAACAATCTATATATATAAAAATGAATCGCTGTGCGTGTGTCTCGCAAAAACTGGAGACTGGCTGTACCGATTTGGCTAATTCTGATCTTGAAATATTTGTGGAAGTTCAGGGAAGGTTTACCCGGTGAGAAAAATAAATAATAAGTAAAGGAAAATACCAAAAACGACAATTCAATTTTCCAATACAAACCGTTCCTAGGTATGAAAAATTTGATGTCTTTTGTCATTTTAGAAATAAATTGACACTTGGTTGTCAAATATTTATAGGTGCGTTCAGAAATTTGTCTGTTTCATAGCTAATATGGATATATATATGGTATGAGGTCCGATCTCTTTGGTCTGTTTTGTTGGAATACAATACAGTTTTGTTTCAGAAATAAAAAGAGTGTAAAAGTATCAGTTGGTTGACGAAAAAAGAAAATAAATAAATAAATTTCAAGTCAATTTGTCAGTTTTTTTTTCATCATCAGTTTGTCAGTGCCCGAGAACTTTATTTACGGTACGGGCTTTGACCGGACTTTTAACCGGACTGGACCGGACTGGACCCGACTGGACCGAACTGGACCGGACTTTGACTGGACTGGACCGGACTGGGCCGGACTGGACCTGCCTGGACCAGACTTTGACAGGACTTTGACCGACTTTGACCGGACTTTCACTGACTGACCGGACTGTCACCGACTTTGATCGAACTTTGTTAGGACTTTGACAGGACGTTGACCGGACTTTGAAAGGACTTTCACCGGACTTTGACAGTACTTTGACAGGGCTTTGACCGGCCTTTGACAGGACTTTGACCGGACTGTGACAGGTCTTTAACCGGGTTTTGACCGGACTTCGACCGGACTCTTACCGCCTTTGACTGGACTTTGATAGGACTGACCGGACTTTGACAAGACTTTGACCGGATTTTGATAGGACTTTCACCGGACTTTGACAGGTCTTTAACGGGGCTTTGACCGTATTTCAACCGGACTTTGACCGCACTTTGATAGGACTTTGACCGGACTTTGACAGAACTTTCACCGGACTTTGACAGGTCTTTAACCGGGCTTTGACCGGACTTTGACCGACTTTAACCGGACTTTGACCGGACTTTGACAGGACTTTGACAAGACTTTGACTGGACTGTGACCGCGCTGTGACCGGACTTTGATCGGACTTTTGAAGGACTTTTACAGAACTTTGACCGGACTGGAGTGCAGTGCAGTACAGAGCAATCCAATGAAGTGATAACTTCTTATGGGAGGGTAAACCGCTTCGTAACGTAACGCGTTACGGCGCCACTCTGTCTGGCTTCCCTTTCTCTCACGCATACGGCAGCAGTAGGCAGGCTTCTCCTCTCTCACTTTAACCCACATTAGTTTAAGTTATCACTTCTGTCGAGCGTCTCGAGAACCACACTTCTTTTATTTATTTTTTTTGTCGCGGGGAAAAGCGTTTTGTCGTTACCGTCCCACCGGGGGAGGTGGAACGGTTATGTTGGGCTCTACTGGGCTTACGACCCAGCGTTGAGCCACCCGGGAGAGATGGAAAACATCCGGGCGACCGCTGGGCCGAGTCTGTAACACTATGTACACCCTATGCACGGCAAATATCAACTAAAAACCCCGCAGTGGCCATATTCGGCCCCGGGTTCCCGAGGCGAGAAGTGCCCCGGCTTCAGCAGGAACCGCCCCTGCGCGGTACCGCCTTGCGGCCCGTCTCCAAATGTAGGGGGGCTCAGATGCCCCCGCACACCGAAGCAAAAGACGACCTGCCTTAGGTCGTCGAAGTCAATTAATTGTGCGACGGACTACCTCACATGCAATGGTGCAGTACCTCTGGATGGAGGGTGAACCGAAACGTTCCGTAACGCGAGCGGTCCATCGACCAGCCAGCGTTAGCCGACCTCCCTGGAACATCGATAATTTCGATTTCCCAGGTGGCGACCAGTCAGCTTGGACCGGACTTTGTACGGACTTCAACCGGACTTTGACCGGACTTCAACCGGACTTTGACCGGACTTTAACCGGACTTTGACCGATCTATGACCGGAGTTTGACTGGACTTTGACAGGTCTTTGACAGGTCTTTGGCCGGACTTAGACTGGACTTTGACCGGACTTCGACCGGTATTTGACCTGACTTCGACCGGACTTTGACCGGACTTTAACCGGACTTTGACCGGACTTTAACCGGACTTCGACCGGACTTTGATAGGGCTTTGACCGGATTTTGACAAACTTTGGAAGGACTTTAACCGGACTTCGACCGGGTTTTGACAGGACTTTGATAGGACTTTGACCAGGCTTTGACCGGATTTTGACAAGACTTTGACAGGACTTTGACTGGACTTTGACCGGATTTTGGCAGGACTCTGACCGGACTTCGACCGGACTTTGACCGGACTTTGACTGGACTTTAACCGGATTTTGGCAAGACTCTGACCGGTATTTGACCGGACTTTGACCGGACTTTAAACGGACTTCGACCGGACTTTGACAGGACTTTGATAGGGCTTTGACCGGCCTTTGACCGGATTTTGACCGGTATTTGACCGGACTTCGACCGGAAATTGACCGGACTTTGACCGGACTTTAACCGGACTTCGATCGGACTTTGACAGGACTTTGATAGGGCTTTGACCGGATTTTGGCAGGACTCTGACCGGACTTTGACCGGACTTTAAACGGACTTCGACCGGACTTTGACCGGACTTTAACTGGACTTTGACAGGACTTTGATAGGGCTTTGACCGGACTTTAACCGGACTTTGACAGGACTTTGATAGGGCTTTGACCGGATTTTGACAAACTTTGACAGGACTTTAACCGGACTTTAAACGGACTTTGATCGGACTTTGACCGGACTTTAACCGGACTTTGACAGGACTTTGATAGGGCTTTGACCGGATTTTGACAAACTTTGACAGGACTTTAACCGGACTTTAACCGGATTTTGACAGGACTTTGACCGGTATTTGACCGGACTTCGACCGTACTTTGACCGGACTTTAACCAGACTTCGACTGAACTTTGACCGGACTTCAACCGGACTTTGGCCGGGGTTTGACCGGACTTTTACAGGACTTTGACAGGTCTTTGGCCGGACTTTGACCGGACTTTGACAGGACCTTGACCGGACTTTGACAGAACTTTGACTGGACTTTGACTGGACTTTGACCGGACTTTTACAGGACTTTGACCGAACTTCGACCGGACTTTGACCGGATTTTGACCGGACTTTCACAGGACTTTGACAGGACTTTGACAGAAGTTTGACAGGGCTTTGACATGACTTTGACCGAACTTCGTAACGTAACGCGTTACGTCGCCACTCTGGCTTCCCTTTCTTTCACGCATACGGCAGCAGCAGGCAGGCTCCTCCGCTCTCACTTTAACCCACATTAGTTTAAGTTATCACTTCTGTCGAGCGTCCCGAAACGCACACTTTTTTTTTATTTACATTAAGTGCATAACTGTGTTGCATTTAATGTAAATAAAACATTTGTATTAAGTTTAGACCACATTTTACACAAATATATGTAGGTGATACGAAGTTCACCGGGTCATCTAGTAATAATAATATAAATTTAGTTGGTGTATTTAATAATGGAAAACATCGTGATTAAGTCTGCATACTTAAAAGTTCTTAAATTTTCAAAGGCGTGTGAAGTATTCCAAGCCGTATTATACCAGAGTGATGGACTAAGGCCTAATTCCTGTTATTGGAGAAGGTCCGTGCCCAGCAGTGGGACAGTATTTGTACGTGGCCGATATTACTTTATTTCTAATTATAATCATGTTTATACTTATACACTTTTAAACTATAAATCAATTTCTAACTCAAATATCCTTATTTAAACTTTATTAATTACATAACCAATGTTAAGCTGGGAGTGCTCAGTGTTATATTCCGAAGTTTATAAATACTCATCAAATTCAAACGTAATTGGATGGTGATGCAAGCACTGTCTAAAAATAATTTTTAAACAAAAGTCACGTTAACATGGATGGCTAAACCTTTAATCCACAACAAGGCCGAGTCATCCGACAATTTAACTACCAATTATTGCAATTTAGAAGCAAAATTTGTAAAAGGCGTACTTTATAAAGTAACACCAGGATCAAAAGTGTGATATAAATATCGCAACTAGTGAAAGCTGAATCTCGGAAACTTACCAAGAGTTTGCATTTCTTAATTAAGTTAATGATAATGTATTTACCGCTGTATATCATCACGTAAACTAAGATATTACAAAGGACTTGTTGTCTTGGTAAAGATGTTTACTCGACACTCGCAAGTTGGCCTCTCGGAATATCCAATAAAAACTAAACCACTAGACTATATTACCTCTCAAAATTGTATTTAAAAATAATCATCTTTTTCCTTTGTTAAATTATTTTCTTTTTCAAAATCAAAACGTTTATTTTGCACGTAGGCCACAAAGGGCTCTTTTACACGTCAATAATACATACATTTCATGGAAATATCTCAACCGGTGCTTGGGAAATGCCCACTGGTCTGAGAAGAAGCACCAAGAAACTCGTATGTCTTTTGCATTACATTGTATTTTTTGTCCTCAAATAATGTTCTACATGTCATATTGTAATATTTTGAAATAGGAATTTGGTATGTAATTTCATACGATACAATACAATACATAAACCATGAGGAATAATTGGATGTTAGCGTTACTAACGCATGACGTCAATGGCGCTTTCAAACGAGAACGGTCACTGATTCTTGACACGAACTACAGAAGTCTACTTTTCGTCGAGGAAAGTTCGGTGGAAACGGCGGCCAAACTTTTAATATAATTTATTATATGTATTGTGAGTATTATACTGTCCCACGGTTGGACACGGACCTCCTCTACGAGGGCGAGTGTTTAGGCTTTAGTCCATCATCCTTGCCTAATGCAACCCATAGGTAAGCAGGTTTCCTTACGATGTTTTTTTCACCATTAAAGCTAGCGATAAATTAAAATGAATACTTAAATAATGTGTGCTGTTGGGGCTCGTTACGAACCTACGACTTTCGTCTCGACAGTCCATACTACTCCCCACTGAGATATCGCTGCTGTGTATACTAAATCTAGAACATTTAATTTTTTTTAGAATGGGATAGAGCAAATCGATAATTTATTTTTATTTGATGAAGATGACGTATCGATATATCATGTTATCAATTATGCTGTTTCATCAATTCCCTCGACATCTCTATTCACTTATAAGCAATTTGCATGGTGTATGCATGTTAATGGGAACGTATGCATTTGAGGCATTGAAGTGGGTCGGATGCGACGCTGCTATGTATGACGAGCCTCCTTTTATGAAACTTTTGTTTGTTAGCATAAAGAAACGGGCTTCAATGCACGGAAGAGCTTGCCACGGAGATAGTCAATACAAAGATTGTATTTTTCAGATTCAATGCGAGATAGTACATCTTTGCAGCTTTCAGAGGCCTTTTTGATTCAGCTATAATGAAATTGCCATTTGTATGCTATATAATATATGACACACTATATTAACTCTCTAAGGAGCCGTTGTCTCTGCCTACCCCTATGGGAAACAGGCGTGAATCTATGTATTTATGGCGCCAAGTTCCTAACCCAGGGTTGGCAGAGGTGTGTCGAGTGTATTCATATTCTGCATAAGCCGTTCCATCCCTGGTTTGTAATATGGTGTCAATTTTTTAGTTTATTTCATAGTATTAACTTATTCGTCGTACTCATGAGAATGATGTACAGCAATCATTACAATTACCTCACCATACTCACCACCTCACTACCCATTTATAATGTTCTTCATTGACATAAATTTTATTAAGTAATGCAAATATTAATTTTCTAAAACTGTCTTAAACTGTCTGTAGTTACATTTTAATTGAATATGAACAAAATATTACCATTATAGATTCAATAAGTATTTTGATTAGATTTGTAGAATTTAAACCAAGGATACAATTAGCAAAATAGACAAATGCAAGTCGACTGTTATGTAACGTTTTGTATTTAAAATCTTACAATATGGTTCGATAAAATCGCCGTGTTTAAATGTTAAACAAGAAGTTAGAGTTGCACATGTTAAACTAACACCGCACGGTTAAACAAAGTTAAGCATTTATCCGACCAACAGTCTTCAACTTTTGTAACTAGTCTCCTTCGGAAAGTTTAAACCATTGTTTGGATCTTAATTTATAGCTACTAGAAACGCCGGTCAATGCGTTCCTATATTAAACTAGTTCAATTATGGGCAATTCTTGTTGTTGCCATAATGGAAAACCATTACATTAATTATGAAATCGTAGAACAAAACAAATAAGTGAAAACAGCCTCCGTGGCGCAGTAGGCGATTTGCTGTGAACGGAGAGGCCGTGGGTTCGATTTCCACACGAGACAAATATTTTTGTGATCCAAAAATATTTGTTTCAGGTCATTCTCCTCAGAGGGAGAGGGCATAACGTGAAGCAGGCGGCCGGTCGTGAAAACTACAAGCCAAATCTTTTTGTAACATGTGTTAAAAATGCATGTTGCACTGACCCCACTACGAGTCAGATAAGGGCAGAAGCAAGTGGAAGAAGAAAAGAATTATAGAAATATGTCATATTATGAAATTAATATTATTTTGTCGGTAGTTCGATGATGTCCCATTGTTTGTGGTAGTAGCGCAATAGTGGGGCGGCATGTATATGAGAGTTCAGAGTTTGAACAAAAAGTCAGTCTTCAGTATTGGTTGGATATTTGCAAACTTCTAAGCATGGTGGTAGAATTCATATTGTGAAATAAAGTATAGATATCTTTCGAACACAAAATAACATCATTAATTATGATTTACTTGTTTAAATGATGCAACAAACAGGTCGTTCGTCTGATGGTAAGCACAGCGCTTACCCATACATAGATACAAGACCACAAAGAACAATATTATATTATAACATTAGTTTCCTATTATTATGATACAAATCTTTGGATATTATCCCTCATGGGCCACCACCCCTTGTATCGCCATCTTGCGGTAAAACCTCCAAAATTACACAACAGTTTCATGCTAACTCCATCTATATTAAACAAAAAGCAACATATTTTAGTATGGTTCTAAGAACCAACCTTATTTAATGTGTTGTCATTTTTCGCCATTTTGATGAAAATCACCAGATGTCGTAATTTAAACTTTATATAGTTTTGTTCCTTTAGCTTTTATGGGAGTTTATGAGACTGTCGATAGATGTCCAAGCCATTTGCTGATTGATATTATCATAGGACTGAAATTTTGTTAAAGGCACTTCTGTGAGCAAATGACCTTGACTGACTCGCGGCATACTGAATCGTATACTCGGCGTGTGAATTTTCGTGCAGAATATGCACGTATTTAGCGAATAATTGATTTAAAAAATCAGGTTTTGGTCTTTTCGAAAATTTAAAACGGGCAAAATATTCGTTATTAAATTGCCTATATAGTGATGTTAATCTCAAATGAAAACAATCTGTACTTTAAAAGGACACGCACGGAATCTTTGCATTTTTCTCATTTTTATGGTTAATTTACAACGACAATTTAAAAAAATATATCAACATTAACATGAATTTGAATCGAAAAAAGTAAAGCTGACAGATTGTAGAAATATATTGTATATTTTTTAATCAATATTTATTTTAAGTAATGACTTATATAGCCTCTAAAAATCTCGATCGTGCGGCGTTTTGCTGGGGGTATAGCCACAGCTTGAATCAGCAATCAGCAGGTCGCTTATCTGATGGAAAGTAAGTACTAGCCTGCCCAAAAAAGAAGCAACGCCACCCAATGATTTACAAATGTTCACTGGCTTCAATCCTATAAACTACCAATCTACAATATCACCCACTCAAAATTGTTTTATTTTCGTCGAGTGGCGATCGATTTTGAAAATTTCCTCGTATTCAATGAGGTTCAATTAGAATAAAAAAAAAATGATAACATCGTAAAATTATTGCCCGAACAACTTTTCTTTTCATACAACTTTTAGTATACAGAGTGTAACACGATTGATGGATCTACAAATGCAGGGCGATAAAGGACCTCAATATCTAGCTATCAATAAAACCCCTATGTATTTTGCCCATTTTCGTGCAGTGATTCAAAAAATATTTGGATTTTAATAAAAATAGACTGTTGGACTTCACTTCGGACCTGTAGCTAAAGTATTAGGTCTATATCGTGTTTTTTTTAAATTAGTAACTAGTCGTGGGCTATCTGAACAACTGTACCACTAGTAGTTTTTTTACTTTGAAGAATTCCTAATAAAAAGTTATATTCATAAAAAAGGAATGAACATAGTATTATTCTCCAAACTATAATGGGCTTTAGATTGTTTTTTCTATAACTAATGTATTGTAAAAAAGGGCTTGCGATATAACTTGATGGTTGATTGGGGTATAGAGGTACATCCTTGTATCCCTGTACATCGGTAATCCGCCTGTCCTATCGCAGGCTCCTCCACTTGCCTCTTCCCTCTTCAGAGTGGGAAGAAGTAGTTATACAGACCAGCATGATTCTGGTGACCACAGATAAACGCATGGTTTGATGATTTTTTGGACTGCACTACGCTTACTATCAGGTGTCGTGCAGACACTTTGCCGGGAACGGATAAAAATAATGTTAGCATTCCCAGATACTCTCTGAGCTCCACTGCTTGATGTTAACGTAAATACGAGCCATTGTTGATTCTGGCCCACATGGGTTATAGTGGCAGATGTGTTGATGGGATAATCTTTAGTTAGTTCCACTACTGCCTACCTGTCGGAAGATACAGCCATGAATTTATAATAAAATGTTATGTCATAATTCTATGAAAGCAGAAAAGTAAATAAATTAATATAATTTATTAAGTAAATTATATTAATTGAAGGGCCTTCTTTATATTACACAACAATTAAAAAATCCTATTCATTATTATGAGAAAAAATCCAATGTAATTCAGCTTTTTTCTATAACTTAATAATTATTTTTCTAGTTTAGAATAAGATATGAGGCATGTGGTGTTAATTCGTTATTAAAACAAAGCGTTTATATGCGTCAACTCCTAAATTTATTCTAAACATTGTTTTGCTGAGTTTCGTTAATATTTTTGCTACAAAAAGTTCACATATAGGTCATATGCACTCACGCCTGTAATCACCGTAGGGGGTAGACAGAGGTGTAACCTAATTTCGCCAAGCGTATTTCCGCCCCATGATATGATAGGGGGCGAGCCTATCGCCATACCGGGCCCAATTCCAAATTTCCAGCTGATACTGAGCATTTTGTGATACAAAAATCCAATATCACTGTACCCGACCCGGGGATCGAACCCTAGACCTCAGTCCTCGTACCGCGTACGCAATACAACTGCGCCACCGAGGCAGTCCTTTTTTTTATTTTATTAATAATTAACCGGAGGGGCTCCTGCTAACGCGATACTGGTAACCCCTCCAGTATATGAATTCTGCTTTTAATCGTGTTGTTGCTCTAAAATCTATATTGTGTGTGCTATGCCTAATTATTTACTTTGTTTAAAATATACATATTCAAACTCATCCTAACAAAACATGATGTCAGTATTTTGTTTTAGTTAATTGTGCATATATTAGTTTGTGTATTTGTTAAAGTTACCCTTATGATTATAGCGAAGTTGGGAATAATATGTCTATAAGAGTATCTTATGCAGATTATTTATATATTGTTATATATGTATAACTTAGCTTTTGCTTGCGGCTCCACTCGCGTGAGTTTTTATTTTATAAAATGTAAAACAAAATGTAGATATGATCTGAAATAGGACATACTATCCAGGCCATGGTCCCTACGTGCCAAATTTATTAATGTGATTCATATGAATACCTCGATGGCGCAGTTGACGACTGCTGTGTTGAGGTCCAGGGTTCAATCTTCGGGTCAGGTAAAAGTGGTATTGGGGTATTCTATCTATCACAAAAAGGCTCAGTATCAACTAGAAGTCTAGACTTGTGTGGTATTGCGATAGTGTCGCCAATATACTTAAGGCGAGGTCGCACCTCAAATCCAAGAAATACTATTTTTGAATTGAAATATTTAATTTAAAATAAATAGTACTGTAAATAGTAGGTACATTAATATAACCAATACATATCTAGACAAATATACGCTTCACCAGAATATTTAGTTCATTCATTGAAGATTCATATACATTATATTATGGGATTTAAGTAAAAGATCTTATAATAAGAAAATTGTTCTAAATTATATTTATTAGGCATAATATATTTATAATTGGCAATACGACTTCCATTTTCATTATAAAACTCATTTCAATATTAAACGTGGCCACGAAATTCACGGGTGAATATAAAAAAACATAATACTATCAATATTGTATATATTACTGATATAAGCATACACGTATTAAAAACGATAATCATAATGTTATATCTAAGGTTTTTGGCTTTTTCTTAATCATAAACTATAGGGTAAGTGCATCAGTAGAAAATATTGTTAAAAAAAATTGTAAAATTACTTTATTATATATTTAAATATTTGTCTTTACAACATACGGGCCGGCGCTCATTGACGGCATGGCACGGCATGGCACGGCAGGTCATGCTGCGGCATCCCGCGGCGTCTCGTGGCATGCCGTGGCATCCTGCTGAATGCCCAGCCACTCTCTCTCTCTCGCGCACCGCGGCAATCCGTGGAATGAAACGGCATGCCACGGGACGCCGCGGGATGCCGCGGCGCGTCGCGTCATGCCACAGCATCCCGCGGCACGTCGCGGCACTGTGGTATTGAAATAAAGTAATGTGAATTCTAAACTCGTGGCAATAAGATTCAAAATAACTTGATTAGTAATAAAATCCTTTGCCATGCCATGCCGTGCCATGCCGTCTATGAGCGCCGGCCATAAGGAGAAGCCAACGCTAATTCCTCCTTGCGTATGTATACATTCACATGTTTGTAAAATGTATTAACAACTTTTAAGCTCTAATCCTAAAGTTTATTGATATCTTGGTTAAATTAAACATTTAATAGATACTTAGGTAAATATGAAACGCCACCAGCTTCCTCTCACCCTTCGCCACTGCTGTATACTATATTTATAACGTATGTATTTTGAAATATATTTTTTCCAGTATATCAATGCAAATCCAAGCAATTTTAATCGGTTTATTACTGATCAGCTGTCCCTCGCGGTTTCACCTGGATGTTACTGCCCTGCTCCCATGGGTTATAGCGTGATAAACCTTCCTCATAAATCACTCTATCTATTGCTGAAAAATGCATTAAAATCCGTTGAAGATCTAAGCGAACAGACAGCGGAAGCGACTTCATTTTATACTATATAAATATTACTTAAATGCAACGTGGTATTAAACTACCCTGTATTCATACGCCCTGGTTAGACGCGAGGAAAAAAAACTAAGTTGTTGATATGTGTTTTTAATCTTATTTAGTGATAGTAAGTATGCTTTTGTAACTTGATTTTCAATTCGATATAAATATCATGACTTTCCTTTTCTCATTCTCATTTCCCCATAACTTAATCCAGGCGCCCTGAGCACCCTCTATAAATACAACAGTAACTAGTACCTGGTCCACTACTGATACACCTATCCTAATGACATTGGTTAATAGTTAATACAAATGATTATGTATGCGTTAAAAGCAAGTGACTGCGTTAAAATAACAACGGAGTACACGTCCCCTGCTGTTGGTAGTCTGCCCGCGCCGCTCCAAAGAACTCTGCGAACAAATACAACGTTATCTGTCAGGAAATTGTGTTTATCCACTCTAAATGGATCGGCAAATCTTTAGCCTAAGGTAATACATACGATCTGTAATTGGAAATTCAAATTGACTACGTCACTAATGAACTATCTCTGTTTTGTCTTATTTTCTGTTGTAAAATGTCAGTAGACATTAATATATTTTATACCGCAAAGCAGTAAGCACTGTTGTATTTCGGTTCGAAGGATATTGAAGCCAATGAAATTACTAAGCATTATGCGATTTGACATATTATGAGCGCAGTCCAGTGCCATACAGTACTTTGATATTCAGAGTTTTGTGTGATTTTGCTTCTGTTTATAGGCAGGCACGCTTATCATTACGCAAGCGACATGCTCATTTCGTCAAACAGGCAAAAAAGCGCAGTTATTTACACTCCAAAATTGATATACTGCGTTTATTAGATAAACTATTAAATTCAAACCATATTATAAATTACATTATCCGATGAATATATTGTAGACTACAATATCCGTAGTAATATCACATTATTGTAATACAGCCATTGCCATTCGAACATTGATAGACAATATTATTATGTTCCGTAGTAAGAATAATATTCTTTTAAATTATTATTAATATTCTTCGGTTTGTTTTAAATTATGTCATTAGTATCTCCAAAAATATGCATAACCTATTTTAAATAATTTTTAAATAAACATTTATCTTGGTACAGGGATAGACCCCGCGGAGCGGCGTCAAGTTTCACAGCCTGCTACTCTTTCGCTGTGTTAAGGAGGCTGATAAATATAGATTATTCTCCCCGCCTATACACAAATCTTGATAAGACTACACGCTTAGTTGTAGACATCAGACTTAATACCTTTAAGTCGGAAAGCATAAGCTATATATTGGAGTTTCAAACAACAATATAATCTCTACTGAAGAGTAAAATTCATCTATACTTATAAAATAACATGTCCTGACTGACTGACTGATTCATCATCGCCGAGCGCAGACTATCAAGGCTACAAGCATGAAATTTGGACTTTATATTCATTTTGTTATGTAGGCACCCACTAAGAAAAGATTTTAGAAAATTCCACCCCAAAGAGGTCAAAATAGGGGATGATAATATGTATGAAAGACCGTCATTTTGAAAGTTACATAAACAACATTTTGTATTTCGGTTATTGACGTAAAACAAATAAATACGTGTTTCAGGAATAGTGGAAATTTAATAAGGGATGAAAAGGGGGGCGAAAGTTAATGCGAAAGTGAGTTTGTTTGTTACGTTTTTACGCCTAAATCACTGAACCGATTTTGATGAATTTATCTACAGAGACAGATGGGATCCTGGAGACGGTTACAGGCTACTTTTATCCCGGAAAATGCTGTTCACGCGGGCGGAGTCGCGAGCAAAAGCTAGTCTATTATATTATGGCAAGGCAAGGGATATTTGGCTCCATATTTCTATATATAAATATAATTACTTTCTTAAGAATTTAGATAAAGAGCGCGAGAGAGTGAATTGAATGGAGAGAATTTGGAGTGTGAGTGGGCCACCCATATCTTAGGCCCAAAGCTCACCTCACTGTGCTGATTAACAGACGAGGTAATGGCGAAGTTGGTTCCCGTTGCGGGTTGTGAGGGTCAGGCGGTGGGCCCCATATAATACCAAACCCACCATAAAATCATCATGGGAAGGTGGACCCTGGGCTGAAGCCGGGATAACGCCAGGCAATACTTTGCCATGTAGTACTTTGTTATTTAAAGTTCTGCGTGCTTATCATAAGGCCTTGAGCATTGTCGCCTCGAATACTCATATTATCTCAATATGCCTATCGAAGCTACCATATCATGCCGGGGCGGTATTTATACTACGAGAAAGTATTGTCGTCAAGTTTTTCGCGCTATCTCAATACCTCTATCACCCTCTCTATGTCGGAGTGTGTATGTTACTTACAAACAAGAAACTAGTGTCTTGTGCGCGAGATATCTCGTCGGCTCATGCTAGGCGTGCTGGGCGGTGTTGTTACTGTTTTAGGGTAGATACATATATAAGATAGACACTATTTCTGGATTGCGCTACCCTTACCATCAGGTGTAGCGCAGTCACTTTGCCAAGCTAGAATAAAAATAAAAAGATGTAGCGCTTACCATCACGCGAGTGATGCTCGTTTTATCATTCACACTATTTAAAAAAATAATATACAGTCCTTACTATGTCAGTATCATCATCTGGGATCCTTAATGGTGCGGTGCGCGGACCGTCGCGGTCTAGACGCTCGTACCGCTGTCCACCCTCTTCATGTAGGGCCTTCTGCAGAGCCACCAACAACCGGTCGAGAACAAGAGCTGCACGCTTCTGTGGCACAACCTCCTGAATATCATAAATTTTAATTACTTTTATGTGAAAAGTACATTGCTATTCGAACATTGCGTTTAATGCAGTTCAAAATAAATATATATGTAGTATAAAAAAGTTCCCGTAGTATATTTTTACATTGTATTTTACAGTGCTAAAACACGCTTAATAGGGTAGTTTCCTATGTTGAATATGCAAAAGAAAATAACACAAAAAAGAAACCCTTTTGTTAAAACACAATCAAAATCGGTTCAAAAATGAGCCCGAAATTATGATTTTAAATATTGGTATGAAACTTTTTTTATAGAATGGAATACGGCTGTGAAATTGAGTACGAAATTTACTGTCTGTTAAAAATAATAAGACATGTGTTTTACAATTATCCCTGAAAAAGACTTTCACAAGGGTGCAGCCGCGAACGAAAGCTAGCAGATCTATACCATGAATCATAAATGACGATGACTACATGAAATTCCTTTCCGTGTTTATAGGCTATACTTACCGATTAAAATGCTACATAACTATTTTACGCTACAACGCTACTACTAATGCGCGGTTCGATATTGCTTACAAGTTTAGGGTGGTGACGACTGTAGCTTATTATTAACTAGCTGTACCCGCGAACTTCGTTTCGCCAACAAAAAGCTTTCATACAAACTTTCATTCCCTATTTGGCCCTTTAGAGGTTGAGATTTAAAGAAAAATATACCCTATGTTCAACCCTGGGTCATCCTACTAATATAAACGTGAAAGTTTGTAAGTATGGATGGATGGATGGATGTATGTTTGTTACTCTTTCACGTAAAAACTACTGAATGGATTTTAATCAAACTTTACAATAATATAGCTTATACATCAGAATAGGACATAGGCTACTATGTTTGTTAAAAATCAACCCCTGAAGGGTTTAAATAGAGGATGAAAGTTTGTATGAAAAATCTAAACCTCTGAACTGATTTCAATGAATTTTGGTACAAATATAGTTGATGACCCAGGGTTAAACATAGGATATTTTATTCTTTAAATTTCAACCCCTAAAGGGCCCAAATAAAACTTACAATATATTGCATTAAGATAGTCCGTTCCCGTGGGATCTAATACAAAATTACATTCACGCGGACAGGGTCGCGAGCAAAAGCTAGTCAACTATATTTGAGCCAAAATTCATTGAAATCGGTTCAGCGGTTTCAATTTTTCATACAAACTTTCATCTCCTTTTTAAACCCTTCAGGGGTTGATTTTTGAAAAACATAGTAGCCTATGTCTTATTCTGATGTATAAGCTATACTATTGTAAAGTTTCATTAAAATCCATTCAGTAGTTTTTACGTGAAAGAGTAACAAACATACATCCATCCATCCATATTTACAAACTTTCGCGTTAACTTATAATATTAGTAGGAAGTAGGATAGGATATGTGACTAACAGCTTTAAGCTATGTTTGAAAAAACATTTTTCAGGCATTTAGAATTATACAGATTATTTTCTAATTAATGTTGGGATTTTTATTGGGATTTTAAAAAGTTTAATTTGAATTCCACACTTTTTTTAGCTGCTTCATTAAACTTTTCATTCCGTCAGAAAAAAAAAGATTAACTTTTTATATTATGTAAAAAACTATCACATAGTCCTGTACCCATACTACGTTAAACCTGTATCCTGAATATCAGGAACTACGAGGAACTGACAGTCCCACCACGCCCAAATTTGAAACAAATATTTATGGATCACATAAACATTCGTCTCCGTGTGCGAATCAAATCCGCGGTCTCTGGTATAATATACAATGAGTGGTAGAGTCACGCTGTTGACAGTTTTGTTTACACCATAAATTGGCCGGTTCATCCGGGCCGTTACCATATCTCACGAAAAACCGACGTAAAGTACTGCGTTTCGTAAAGTGAGTGAGATATCCGGAGGCCCAAATCCCTCTTCCCTTCTTAATCCTTTAATAAGCGTTTTCCTTTAAGATCGGCAACGCCTCCATGTTTCTTTTGGTATTGTGGGCGTGCATGGGCGGTAGAGATCGCTTATCAAGCGACCCACTAGCTCGTTGCCCGCCTATGCTATATAAATATAACAATATATCAAACATAAATATTATTTATGTTAATTTCGATTTGAAGTCAACCAAAACTATATAATAAACTGACATATTATTAAGGAAGTGTTCTCAATCCCAATAATAAAAAGTTCCATTCATAGTGAATCAAAGACTTCCCCTTGACGTATAAATAAATCATTTATGTTATGAAACACATTTATATAACGTATTAATGTACTACTTGGAACATCAAAACCGTGGGTGTAGTGACGTTGACAAATATGTCCATGACAAATTTAGGGTTCCGTAGACAAATAAGAAAAGGCCACTAGCTTAGCAATATTCAGCATATTGCTACTTACTGGACCTCATTTAAAGCAACGTAATATTTTAGCTTTAATCATATTTTTTTTCTTTTTGTTTTGTGTTGCGCCAAATAATGTAAATGTAATTTTTATGGTAGGTGTAATGAAAACAAAAAAAAAGGGGTGGCTCTCCGCACATATAACTGAGATGATTTTTTTAATTTCACCTAGGCATGAGTAGATTATTGGATAGTTCCTTAAAATAAGATATTTTTTTTATAATAGTTAATACATTGTACTTCTAACGAAAATTGTTTTCAATACGCTAATTTGTATCTTTTAAGATATAGGATATATTGGTTTACATTAAGGAACCAACACTATTGTGCGTGGATCCACACGCACTTGGCCGGTTTTTTTTGTTATTCTGACTAAAACTTTTCGCGATACTACATTACGTTTCCGAGGAATACGTGTTTACGTGTGACCACGGCTACATATGACCTTCATCAATTAACTATATAGCCACTCTTTACGTAACATTAAGTACGTTTGATCAGCCAGTGTATATACGAATTTCGGTAACAGTTCTGGGTTCTTTTTATATGCGTGAGAGTATTAACCTACTTACACTTTTATTGATATCGGTCTGTTACGGTTTTATCTCTTTAGAAATACTTTTTTATTTAAGTACAGTTTATTTTATATCGGACTAGCGATCCGCCGCATCTTTGCAAGGGTGCAATTTACTAATGTAGCATCATTTATGTTTAAAACGTATTAAGTACTTACAAGTGTGCGCTTTGATCTTGTAAGTTAATTAGGAAAAATACAAAAAGTTTTTACTTTATATTATATTTTTAGTTTGAATATTGAAGCAGTGCTAACTTTTAAGATTCTAATTTAATATATTATTCTAAATCAGTGGGTTCTTAGTCCTCACCTTTAAATACGCAACTGCAGTCTACACCAAGAAAGCGACATAGACTAGACATGTCTTAAGTTATAATATGTCATGTATAGTTACGATTAAAGATTTTACACTCGGCAATCTTCGTTTTTAGGCTTTCATAACGAAAGGGCACCAGCGGAATAAAGTAAAGCCAGAGTCAGAATAAAAAAAGTACATCACTCACAACATAGTCATCGTAGGTTGAAGGCGCGGCGAGTGCGGCACTGAGAGCGAGCAGGAACAATGGCACAGAGCTGTTCAGCATCATGCATACATCACACAACACACCTGTCAACAACAATAATAATAATTGATAACATCGTATTTACATCACAGTTTGTAATAAAACACAAATTTTAGCAACATTTCAATACATCTATTTTTTTGAAGAGATATTTTCTGGTGTATTTATATGTCAGAGTATGACTTTTCTATTTGAACGTATCATATTTTATTTATCAGAGGCGGTGAATTAGGCAATAAATATATTTTCGTAGGAGGATGATAGATGAAGGTGGCATGGCGGTAACCACAAGGCACGCTGTGCTATAAATTTTAATCATAATGTTATCATTTTTTTTTGCATAACAGTCACTTGTTATTATTTTATTCGTGGTACAGTATTATTATGTTGTGATTTAAGAGGATACAGTTTTTATTATTAACTCAACTTTGTAAGAGCATTTTGTTGCGGGATTAATCAGAGCCTAGAAATAGCAATAAAAACGCAAAGCTCAAAAAGGAACACGGACTACGGAGGCACTTTGTCGCACGTAATACTACGGGACAAGCACTAAATAAAAAAAATAACAATGGCAAGTTTACGACAAAAAAAATCCAACACTATATTAGAATAATAAATATTTTAAATGGTATCGGTAATTCATAATAATAAACGATTTATTTTAGGAAATAAATAATAGTAAAAAAAAATAAAAAACACGCTTTTATAGAAAGTCAAACTAAAAAATAGCAAATAAAATGTATTTTATTGTTAAAAAAGCGTGGGGGCCGGCTCTACCGGGTCGTTACCACTGTCTTACAGAAAATCAACGTAAAGTAGCGGCTTGCTGCTGCGTTTCGTACGGTGAGTGAGATATCCGGAGGCGCAAATCGCCTCCTCCTCCCATTCCTTAATTATCCCTTTCCTTTAAGGTCGTCAACGGTCGATTCTTCTGGTATTGTGGGCGCACATGGGTGGTGAAGATCACTTACCATCAGGTGACCCACTTGCTCGTTTGCCGGCCTATACTATATAAAAAAAGTAACATATGCCTACCTAAGAACACGCTTGATTAAATAAGCTTTGTAATAATAAATACCGCATTCAAATCGCCAAATTTGTTTGGCGGTACGATGCCATAGACAGGATAAATAACTCAAACATATTTAATTACACCGCTCTTTTTTTAGGGGTTAAAATTATCTTTAAAGATCTTTAAATTTGATCAAAGTCGCGTTAAGCGAGCGAAGCGAAGAAAGCTAGTATTCTATATGATACGTGATATGATAACGTTAACATAAAGGATGTTTAGTATTATTTTGTAATTTATAACGCTATCTTATGCAATATTTTTTGTTTGACAGTTCAGAGTATATTTATGTAGGTGTATTTGTAGGAAAAGCAATAAATTCCATCAGAGATTACTTAAAGTTTTAAAGTAATCATACAACCCATGCACATATCTAGATTAAACAAATATTATGCCAGGCCAGGTACCTGAAGGTTAGTTCAAATGAAAACTTTGTTTATGAATTTAGAGCCTCTAACACAGCTTAGAGTTATGTTTATCACACACGAACAACTTTTAACAGAGTATACGTAAAATAAATTAGTTCAAGTATCGAAAGCAATTATGTTGTTTAAGCAAAAAACAATTAAAATTGGTTAAAAATTAACTTGTCTACTAAAAGTTGATTGTTTTGACGAGTTATTATAACCAGACGTTTTAAAGATAAAGTTAATAAACAAGATTAATTGATTGTTTTTAACATACACCTTTCAAAGACAAACAAATACACCTTCAATTGACATTATATATTATTAGAAAAAACTATCCAATAGTAAAGGATATTTTAAAGGGGAATGCCCATAAAATGCCTGGACATGGACAGAAACTTCAAATAGTCATATAATCTATTTAGATTAAAATAAAAATAGTTGTATTATTCTCAAATTTT
Source organism: Amorpha juglandis (assembly GCA_949126905.1). Lineage (NCBI taxonomy): Eukaryota > Metazoa > Arthropoda > Insecta > Lepidoptera > Sphingidae > Amorpha > Amorpha juglandis. The sequence goes on along the minus strand of OX421379.1, from coordinate 7,517,570 downwards.
ACACACTAGGGGGAAAGTATTATAATTATTATTATAGTATTTAATTTGATTGTCGTAAATGTACATGAATGTCGAATTTGACATTAGTAAATACAAATCGTATTTGACAGCTAGTTTTTCTGATTATGTTATTCGTAAGTACCAAACTTTTTGCTTCCGATTCGACGTCCGCTCCAATATAATACCTCATTGTTTTATCTATGAATTATGATGTATCTTTAACCTATTTAAATTACCGATATTTGCACTTGTCAGATCCCAATAATTTCAATACGTAAAATATATTTTTGGCAAAATGTTTTTAACCAGCTTCCTCCAAGTTTTTGGATAGACATTTTAATTGTAATAGATTTACTTTGATTTTAACTACAAATTGGTGTATAATTCATTTTTGTTCATCTTAGGCATTTTTTTGTATGGGAGATGGATTCCCCTTTCAATATAGCCATAGCCCTGCCTTATACAGCACCCTGTCACTTTTTTATTAGCCTATTTGATAAAATGAAAAGGTCGCTAGTCTGATAGTAAGCTCCATGTTTTCCGTTAAACAAACAAATGTGCCATAAAGAACTTTGAATTACATTGCACTGCACGTTACTGGACTGCGTTCGTAACATAAATTAGTAAGTCTTATAATTCCAGGTAAATTTCACTAGTTTCTTATACCCTTAAAATCGAAATATAACAGTACTGACATACTGCTTATTGGCAGTAAATCTAGATAAAGTTGGTACTGACCCAGATGGCCCCTCGCATACATGGAACCTATCGCCTATTAAATTCATATGTCATTAATAGACTTAAGTCTGAATGGGTGTGGAGAAATATTGGTGTGTGCGATTTCGGACATTCTAGATTACAATTATGGATTTAAACAAGAAATTCTGACTCCATAAAGCCAGACACCAAGGATGAAAATTTATGTGAAACTTATATTTTTACATTTAGAACCGCCACATACAGAAGAAAATGCAGTTTAAAAATAACACATTTTAAACTTCCTATATTACTCGGGTGGAATCACGAGTTAAAGCTAAAACAGTAAGCTATTGAAAAAATATATCTTAAGTTTATATTTGGTGAACATTCATATAAATAAATAAATAAATACAACTAATAGTCACAAACATGGTCTTGACCCCACACTAGGTTAACCTGTATCGAGGGTATCAAGGACTCCGCGGAACCAAACCCCTATAAAGCCTGGGCGCCTATTCTATAAATCCGAAACGAAGCAACGAAGTTCGGAACATACATTAAATAGCCATTACAATAATAATATTTTTGATTTATATTACTATCATAAAGATTAATTTGTAAGTAAAAACGTACGTGATAAACTTTTCCTATTGATTGTTGTTTCCTCTTTTGTTTACATTATAAAAAAGAATTAAAAAATACATAAAAACTCCAACATAACATATTCCCTTTTATAAACATGTTTTTATCGACTTTTTTTATTTTAGTCACAATATTTTACATTAGATATATTATTATTGTAATGGATATTCTAGGGTACATTAGGTCTACGTTTTCGAAGTTCGTTGTTTCGTATCGTTTTATAGAATAACCTCTCAGATATCAATATTACGACTTTTTAAATAATCACTCAGTTACTTTCCAATATATTATACCAGTTTGTATGTAAAGAACAAAGTAATTTAAAACAGGATAAAGGGCGTGCACACTAGCGTGTCATTTCGCTGCACCGAGAGTGGTGGTTGTCATATGCCGTGACTTGAAGAAAAATATAGAATAAAACCCTAAATGACATGTGACGGCGAAATGTTACGGGGTCAAAGAGCGAATCGCTCCGTGACAATACATCGTAACATTTAATAACATTCCACAATAATAATTGAGAGTTTGTCACTCATGTTTGTCAGTCACGCTTCTTCGTTCGGCGAAATGTTATAGATACGCACTTATGTATACAAAATGTTCCGACAGCAACAGGTGCTTTTTGCAGGTCCACGTTTTTATTAATATTATAATAGAACCACGCACTTATTTTCAGTTCCTTTGTATAATATAGAGTAGGAATTTCAATAATAATATTAAATATACTTATGAAAGACATTCATTCTCAAATCACATCAACCACAAGAAAAATATTTTTTTTGTTTTTTTCAAATTATTATCCTGTCATATCACCTATCTCTATATTTATATATCCTATAGTTAATTTAAGTTTAACACAATTATTAAAAACGCTTAATTAATACTTACAAAAAATAATAATAATTCACTGTTTCAACGAACAAATTTCGAAACGTCAAACACTTCCTGTGTGGGAAACTGCTGAAAAGCTCAAGTTTTAGTCGAAAGCACAAGCGAGACTGGTTGCGCGCGTAAGCTCACCAGATTAAGTACCGATAACCGCGCGCGACAAGCTTTTATAAGCCCGCCCAATATCGATATAGTGCGTGTGGGAGAATTATTGTTTTGTAAAAAAAAACAATCATCATGTTTTATGCCTCATGCAGTTTAATAGCAGGTAATGGTTTCATGGAAAGCTTTGACATCGTTACTTTATTAAAATATTGTCAATATTTACACTATATTAAGTATTTGCCAAAGACACCGGTATATTATTTTAAGTATATTTTCTTTCACAAAATATATTTTCATTAAAAATGTAATACCATTTTCATGATCTTCTAATCAGATCATTTTCATGATCGACTAATTTTAAAAGAATCCATATTTGATTCTAATCTATTTACATATAGATGAAGTTACTGGCTATCTAGTTAATTTAAATTGCGGAAATGAAAAGAATGGTAAAAAGAAATAAAAAAAAAACCAGTAATGTTAAATGTACACAATTAAATTTAGGCTTCAACACACTATTATATAGGTTCACACAATTTAATGTAATTCAAATGGATTACAATTCACATACAAACAATTTCTATAAAGAAACTCACGTCAGAAACATACAAAATTTTCCTCTAGAATTAATTGTAAGTTAACTGTAGATTAGCTAGCTAAACCATTTTACTATAAATAAGATAACTAGATACAGTATAATATTTTAAAAGAAGTGATTTGCATGGCTATTTTTATACTATTACATAACACGGGTTTACGGGAGCAATAACACATTCCCAGTACAAATGCTTTCAGTGATTATAAATTCATCTTTCACCCGCACAATAGCACATCAGAGAAATGTGTCGTCAGCATGCAAAGGTGTCCCTCGATGCAGCATATTTTCAGGGGTCAAAGTAATTTTATTTTGATTATGTCACATTTGTTAGTTTTTTTAGTCCATTATGTGTAATGAGTAGGAGCGGTCACTTCGGTCAAAATGAACGAAATATGTTGGTTTGTAATGGTTTCCCGGGACCAGACACTTTCAAGTGATTACTGTATAACATATGATATATAACGGGTATTAGTTTAGGATTGTATGGGTGGCAGAGCTACGCTGTATACGGTTTTGTGAATACATGAATGAGCCGGATCTACCGTTGCCTCTGTCTCACAGAAAACCGACGTAAAGCAGCGGCTTGCTGCATTTCGTGCAGTGGGTGCAATATCTGGAGGCCCAAAACCTCTTTTCGTTCCCAACCCCTTAATTATCCAATTCCTGTAAGGTCGGCAACGCGCCCTTGATTCTTGTGGTATTGTGGGCGTACATGGGCGATAAAGATCACTTACTATCAGGTGACCCACTTACTCGTTTGCCGGCCTACATAAAAACCCTTTAAGTGTTCTCAATCTAGGTACAAAAGTTTTAAGTTTCTATCTTTTAATTATAGTTTTATTCTATTCTACTTTTAGATTACAGTTCCATTGATTTTCGATGGTTTTGCAGGGTAAGATTATAGAATATAGAGCAATTATATAATTTTAAGTTTTTCTCTTTTAATTTTATTACTCGTAAACCCTGTACCGAAAGAAAAAAAAATTGTGCATATTGTTTACATTTTCGGATTTCCTAAAAAAAAAAATACAATTAAAATTATCGCACTAAATTCAAATTATCGTTGAATTTCGCATGATTTAAATCTGCTAAGAAATCCCCTGGGGGTCTAAAAAAATAGAATGAATTTTGTCACTTATTTTTTATGAAAAAGGCAAAGTGACTGTACTCTACCTGACACAGTAAGCGCAATGCAGTCTAAAAAAACAGCCACCACCGACAAACAATAAGTTTATCGGTGGTCACTGCATCATGCCGGCCGGTAGGTACAAATGTTTCTTCACACTCCGAAGAGGGAAGACGCAAATCGAGGGGCTTGCGACAGGATAGGCGGCTGATCGATGCAGGCACAGGGATACAACGTTGTTGCGCGTAATAGGGTTACGTGCCCCAAGCAACGGTCAAGTCATGTCGCAAGCCCCTCAACAGAACACGATACACACAAGGTGTGCGGATCACTATGGTTGGTTTTAACGCCATATGTGCGGTGGACGCTATCCGGGTGGATATAAATATCCTACCACCAGCTATTTCTTTTGATATCTAACTAACTAGTAGGTACCAAAATATGAACCAATAATAGTTATATTAATGTCGAATTTATCGAGTACAGTAATACCCCGGACTTACGCGATAGGTGGGACCGAGCTATAACCGTGTAAGTCGAATTCGCGTAAGTCGGGGTGCAAGTTTGCATGCACTTTTGAGTGACATAATTTGAGGTTATCAATAAAACACAACGTACGTAAAGCAATTCAACGCGGAACACGTTCGAACCTGTCGTAAAAGGACCACTAACATGGCGGAATAGAAGAGCTGACGCGCACGGCCATCAAAAATAAAAACCGCGTATCTCCGAATTCGCGTAAGTCGGGGTAGCGTAAGTCGGGGTATTACTGTACTGACCAGCTAATTTAATTAAATATATTTTTTATCTATACAATAATAGACGTAGATGACCAGCAGGATATTCATTTAGTTTATTGCCCTACGAATAATCTTGGTACTTAAACAGTCAACGAAAATTTATGTTTCGACTAAAATATACCTACTTATATGTATTTTGTTAGGCGAGGTAATGGAGGAGTTTATTACATTAGCCAAGTATTTCGTTACCAAAATGTAGGTAAAAAAAGAGAAACATTTGCCTAGATACGTCCTGTTGGTATAATTGTGTTCCTTTATACTTCAAATACTAGTAGCAATTTTTTGTCTACAACATGAATAAACTGACTCGACTGAGTACAACTGTCTCACAGACAACCGGTGTAAAGCTTCCAAAATCCCCCTCTCAAGCCAAATCCCCCTCTCTCAATCCCCATTCCTTTCCATAAGATAGCCATCCAGCGGGCTTAACATAAGCCACTCGAGATCATTTTGTAAACTCGTCTTGTAGTGAAAAACCAGTCTTATCTGGTTATCTATTTAAGCTAACATGCTTGCGCGGTATTCACGCGACAAGAAAATATTGCGGTCTCGTTTTCTCGTGCTATCTCTATCTATATATCTTTTAATTCTCTTTATGTAGTTACGATACAACTCTCTTAATGTCGTTACGGTACAAATCTGATACTAGTGCATATCGAGAAAGATTTCTCTCTACTAGCGCGTAGGATATCTCGTGAGCTTATGTTAAGCGGTCATGATTCTTCTGGTATCGTGGATGTTCATGGTTGGTGAAGATCATTTAACACGGTGACATGCCGACTTGGGGACTTATACTATAAAACAATAAGAATTACTACTTACATACTCGTAGATAAGCCAAAATAGTATGTTGCAACATCCGTAATAACATTTTACGCCCACCCAATTTAGTGGGATAAGGATAGGGATATCAACATAGATAAATGTCGATATAGTCTATAAAATAATAGTTTTATTATAATCACACATGTTGCCCTAAAATATGCGGATTAAGTTGAATATTGGTATACTGATATATCGGAAAATCCATGAGCTTCGCCACAGGTAACCTATAAACATATAAAGACCCGCTATCGGATCTCGATAAGGACCTACGTAATGACATCCGTGTGAAAAACACATGTTTCATCTACGTAAGTACTAATTGTAATAGTACCTATCATGACATTACATTAAACAATAGTATTTTTTTTTATAGCAGAGGCTGACGAATGACCAAGTGTATCACTTGATGGCAAGTTATCTCAACCGCCTATGAACATCTATATCACCCGCGGAATCATGGATACGTTACCAAGTTATGCGTGTTTTATGAATTGTAAATGCTAATTATGAAACGATATTGTCAAAATCGTTTGAAAAACATGCGGTCTAAAAAAATCTATTCAATGCAAAATATCGGCTTCCCTAGCGGAGCGACAATGATACCTAACTTTATGTCTTGCAAAGTGGTACGCGCCTTTATTCAGAGCGGCCTTATAGATTAACGAGAACTTTACGTGACAGCCAACCGAAAAACTTTTTTCTTAACTTCGCTACACATTTGTGTAGCGGTTCATAGAATACAGCTACCATCCAAATTTCATCCATATAATGCTAATAACCTCCGAGTAAAATGACTTTTACAAACGTAACGATAGACGGACACGAGGTCGGACGGATACACGGATATGATATAATTATAAGGCTTCCATTTTTGCCATTTGGCTACGGAACATAAAGGTTCTCTTTTGTCATAAACGAGTCAATGGGTCATATAACACATGGCGATAGGTCTCCCCATTCACAATGGACCTCGCAACGCCCGAAATTAAAATAACTGCCCTTACATTATAATTAAATAAGTACGATACACGCAAAACTCTGCGATGAAGATAGTCGCTTCATCAGCTCTCTACACCTCTACCGCCCTTTAGTGAAAATTATAACCGCGATGCAACAAGAGAAATAGCTTCAGTCCGAAAAAGTTATTTTGAGCTGATTGTATGTAAGTACGTAATTTTATGAACGTTTTTTTCAATTATTATAGTATAAGCATAATTATTCTTTGCGTTATAACATTCCGGTCTAATTATTACTTAACTGTAAATAGCAAACCCATAATACAAAGGTATCGAAGAATCAAAGCAAAAGTGGTAGAAGCCTCGTAAAGGCAACAAGGGCTCCCTATCGCGCTAATGTGCCGGTCGTGTTACGCAGCGAGTGGTCTATTGCTAATCATTTCGGTCACTTAACTGCTCACAGTGAAAAGTGATTACTTGTGAACACAAACACAATGCAATGTATTCGCACATTAAAAATAACATAATGTATGTTTCATTTGTTTGTAGCTATATATATTTGTAGAAGATATATCGTTAATAGTTTATACATACATACGTTCGCTTTCGAAGGGGTAGGCAGAGAAGTAGCCCGTACACCCACATTACGTCGAGCTTATTTTTGTTCCATACATGTGTGATAGGGGGCGAGCCTATCGACATTCCGGGTACAAATTCTAGACTCCGTGCTGATGGAAAAACCCAATATCACTTTTACCCGGAGATCGAACCCAAGATCTCAGCACAGCAGTCGTACCGCGTAGGCAATACATCTACGCCACCGAGGCAGTTTAATGGTTTATGTTTATTTCATTTATGGCTGCGTAATGAAGACTGCAGTGGGCAAGTAGCTGGCTGTGAAAAGAGGTGCCGCTGCACTGGTTCGATCGCCGCACTGAGACAAATTGTAATTTATGTGAATGAAATGTGTTTCGGGCCTGGATATTGTGAAACCGTAAGTCCCTCGTAGTTCTTGACAAGTGACACAAGACTTTTACATTAATGTGGGGATATAAGTACTGGGGTAACCGATGAATGAATCTATTATTATTAACAATATACCAACTTATCATAAGTAAACATTTTTGGATTATTTTAATAATTTTAGGCAACTGCCGATGGGAGGGAACATGAAATGAGCGTTTTGTTCTCTAACTTGTTGCCATCATTTAAAGGATGTCCGTTGCTGTACAAATTTTGTAGATATTTTTGTTTTAAAAATTCAACAAATAGGCCTCTCTAAAAGTTAAACTTACATACAACCACAATTTTTTGTTTAATCTCAACAGCTGTTGAGAGGATCCAAATCAATGGTTTTGCTCGGCGGTAAAAGCTCGCAATGAACGATGCCCTTCCGAACTCTCCATATACACATCAACTTGTTTCACCAGTCTATGGAGCGTGGCCGCATTTTGACCATGATTATATTTTCTATTCGCCTTTGCATACAAAACATACGTGTCGCTTTCGTCGTGTGTCGCGGTCTAACTGTCTCGGCACGTACCTCAACAAAACCAATAATATTAACGATGTTTGAAAATGAATAAATTAAATATCCATAATATTAAGGTTCAATATGCATAATGGTCGAAATACATAAAATCGAATAAAGACGATATATTATTAGTTATAGAGTACCTATAGTTGGCATAGCGGGTGTGGTGCCGCGGCAGGCTTATTTATATTTTTTCAATAATTTTGTCATTCACCCGTAGAGTCTACGGATTCTAAGGAGTACGGCACTGACTACGGTCTACGGCGTAGACCGTAGTCAGTGCCGTACTCCTTAGCGAACGAGAACTGACCGAGACCTTTAGAACTAAGCATCAGAGGGCGTAGAGAGATATTATGGAAAAGCAAAGGATAAGAATAAGGTAGATTCGACGGAGTTCTGTATGGGTCTGATGTAATGAAGAAGAAATGACAGCCTCCGTGACGCAGCGGGCGAGTAGCCGGCTTTGAAGCAAGAGGCCGCGGGTTCGATTCCCGCACCGAGACAAATGTTTGTGTGATCCACAAACGTTGATTTCGGGGTGTTGTGAGACCGAAAATCTCTCGTAGTTCCTGATACCCGCGACACAAGACTCATATCTTACTGTGGGGTCAGGACTATGTATGTGACTATTGGGTGTATATGTTTATAAAAAAAAAAAAAGTTGACTGCTTCGTCTTTGCTACGTTTCGGTGACTTCTCTGGTGAAAGTGAGGGTTTTGACTTCTGTCTTTACAATTATGGACAAAGTCATTAAGCCAAACAACCACATAAAATACATTGTGAAAGACGATGCGGTCGACATTAATTGTCGGGCATGCCACTCTTCAGAGGAACAATCAGGCGTGTGATTTTAGGTTGTTCGTTTCTTGCTTAGGTAAGTACATGCATGGATATAAGCTAGTAGCCAAGATCATACACAACCAACTTGTTCTTCGATATTGCTTGATGACTTCTGCAGTACCATATTGTTACTAACCTCAACCAATAATCTAGAAAATGGGCATGCACCAATGAACGGGGCTGTTCGAATAATTCTGTTAGGTATCTAAGTTGATTGGCGCGCCAGGCAATATGTCTTGTTGATTTCACCATTGCATGACATGAATGTCGTAAAAGCGAAAAACGGCAAAATGTCCTAATATTTAGATCCGGCACACGAGGTTACCGAAATGTGGTTGTGGACATTTTCCTGATAGTTGTTACTAGCTTGAGCGTGTTTAAGTGGTCACCTGATCGGACATTATCTGTATCTGCAGCCCATGAACACACAATAACAGAACAATCATCAATATTTTCGTAAGTAAGTCATATGATAGTTTTCCGGGTGTGCTTTAGTTCATTCTATGGAAACTAGGTTCGAATCGAGCACGAAAATAGTTTTTGGTACAATAAACAAACATTTTAGTGTAGTACAGTAGTAGTGTAGTAATAGTTTAAAGACTCTGCCAAAGGGATTAGGTATACTTGCAAAATTCAATACCAGGGCTTTTAAGTAAGAATTCGTAAAAATATGTACCAGGTTCGAAAACCAGTTTTTAAAATACTTGAAAGTATTGGTTGTACTTACCTACGTAACTACGGTGTCTAAATTTTAAAATACTTGCACAAGAATTCGCCCATAATCCATGTTGACCTATGTTGAATGAGGCGCAAAATAGTATAAATAAACCCTAAAACCCTACTTCAAAGTATTTTCTAGTCAGAAATTCGATTGTTTCTTATTTTTATTAGGATGGGGATCGTTTTCCTATGTACCTAAGTATTTTCATGTTTAGTTAGTTATTCAAGATTTTCGCGCATCAACTTTAGCATATACTTTCATACTTGCAAGTATTTTTGCTCGTACCAGGCTGCCGTACTTCGAAGTGAAAACCTGGTTTTAAAACCTAGTAGCGTAAATACGTCTCAGCCCTACTCTACAAATCCTCGCCCGTACCGTATACTTAGAGCAAAATGCCCGTATTCCTTCGAAGTCAGTTTGTAGAGCATAAATATTTATTTTGCTTAAAATTTCGTTCTTCAAAGATAATTCGAAACCTAAATGCATGCTAAAATTTTTGTAATACCGCATTTTTAATCCCCGACAAAAAAAAGGATGTTTAAATTTTAAGCTTTTATTTATTGTGCTTAGAACCCCAACACCTCGAAACTATGCCCCGAAATTTAAGAATAATGTTACTTGTCAATTAAATACGAAACTGCAATATTGATTCTAATTTTTAAGTTTTCGAACAGTTTCATTTCGTTATTATTTTTTACTTTATTGGTACATTCTTACTATGTAATTAAATATGAGTTTATTTTTTACTTTTCACGAAATAGTGTTTTGTTGGGGAGTTTTATTTTTATAGTATAGAAAAATTATTCACTTTCAAATAGCGTTAGTAATAACAGTATTATAGTCGCTATTTTCTTGTATTATCTGTGACGATCCTAGATTGTTTAATGTTTCGTTCATTCATTTTCATTCATTCACATGGTGGACAGAGACGCCAGGGCATAAATTGAAAATTCAATATTTTCTAAACTAATCGTTAGAAATGTATGCATTTGCATTATTTGTGTGATATAATCCAACATGTTAATATGGTGTCATTGTTTAACGAATACATTTTGTGTAACACAGGGCTCGAAACAAATCGCCATCGGCGACTTCTGATAAAGACAAAAAGAAACCAAAGGAAAACAAGAAGAAAAAAGGTGATTCCGGATCCAGTAGCAGCGATAGTAGCGGCAGGTATTAATAATTCTAATTGTGTGACTATCAATTATATTGTTATTATTGGAATAAGCAATTATGAGAGGTTATGCATAAGGCGGTACGTATTTGGCCGATCAAAATTAACATTATCGATTGAATTCGATTGTATAATTACTATTTCGATGTACTTCGTCGGTGCCTACATTATATTTATAGTCATTTTATTTCGTACACAGTGGTTATTTATTTTTTAAACTGATTCATGAAATGATTTACTAACGAACTCTAGTCGAGTATTTAATAATAACTACTATAGACTGCGATTAGCCAAGTATCTAACTTCATGACATATATTAGTTCATCGGAAAGCAGTTCGTCGCGGTCGTCGTCCCGGTCCTCGTCAAGCAGCTCGGGCAGTTCGTCCCGCTCGTCCTCTTCGTCAAGCTCATCCAGCAGCAGCAGTAGCAACAACGACCGCTCCAGACCAAAGAAGAAGTAATTATTTTACTAGTTTATTTATTTATTTATTTATTTTATTTATTAAACACAAAACAGGTTACAATCATGTAAAAATATACATTATGAGATACATTTGATGAACAATAATTATAACCCAAAACATGTGTTCCAGAAATGTGTTTGATGTGATTAGTTTGTAAATGTTTTAGATGGACCTTGGTAAGTTAGTTATTATTAGTTAACTTCTCAAGTGGTAATAAAAAAACCTTAACTTATCTGTTAACCCCTGATTAGTTGAATACTACAAGTACTAGTTCCATATATATTTGTTGCAATATTTAATACAAATTCAGGATCTTGATCAGATAGACATTTGGGATGGAAACTGTCATCAAATGTGTCTCAAGACACAATCAAGTGTTAGTCAAAGAATCCAGATGTGTATAAAGTGAATTCAAGTCAATCAGACAGATAAGATTATTCTGAGAATCCTGCATAATATACAAAGGACACACTAAGCCAATTATTTTCATTTTAGGTCTTCACCCCACAAGAGTCCAATTAAAGATCGCCGTGAACCAGACCGAGAGAAAGTAAGAGATCGTTCACCTATTGGTGACAAGAAGAAATTGGCATTACCAGCATCTAATGATAAGAGCAAAGTTAAAGATAAGCATGAAAGGCAAGTAAAATAAGTTAAATATAACATCTGAAATGTAGTACTGCAATGTAGCAATGTAGTAGAATTTGGTAGGATAATGAAAAATCTTGTCTATGGATTATATCTATTTTTGATTTGACTAAAAACATGTTAAAATCAAACATATTCGTAAATCATAAATTTGACTTTTTGGATAAAATTCCTTGTTACAACTAAAGAATATATAGGACACATGACATGGGGTAAAGTTATTATTGTTGAATTTATTATTTATTGGGCCAATTACAGATCACCGAGCCGTAAAAAACGCGAACGTTCGCCTCCACCGCGACCAACGCGTATTCACATTGGGCGTCTTACATTGAATGTCACCAGAGACCATGTTCATGAGATATTTTCAACATATGGCAATGTGAAGGCAGTGGAGTTCCCCATGGACAGACTGCATCCCCATAATGGACGTGGTTATGCATATGTGGAATTTAGTAATGCTGATGAAGCAGAAAACGCCATGAAGCACATGGATGGAGGTAATACAATGTTGCTATGATATGTGCAAATATAACTCTTCTTTTGAGTGGTAGAGCCACGCTGTAGACAGTTTTGTCTACAGCATGAATGGGCTGGCTCGACCGGGTCGTAACCACTGTCTCACAGAAAACCGACGTAAAGTAGCGGCTTTCTGCTGCGTTTCGTACGGTGAGTGAGATATCCGGAAGCCCAAATCCCCTCCCCTTCCCAATCCCTAATTATCCCTTTCCTTTAAGGTCGGCAATGCCGCGCCCATGATTCTTCTGGTGGTGGGCGTACATGGGCGGTGGAGATCACTTACCATCAGGTGACCCAGTTGCTCGTTTGCCGGCCTATGCTATAAAAAAAAAACTTTACCAGGCTGAAATTATTTGGCCAAGTTATTTTATACATAATGTAATTTTATTTTTAAAAAACACAATTGGATAATTTTTATCAGGGCAAATTGATGGGCAAGAGATCACTGCGGCGCCGGTATTGATTCCGTCGCGACCGCGTCGACCATCACCACGCCCGATGCCGCCCAGACACGTCCCACCTCGACGACATTCGCCGCCACGGTAATTATTATTGATATAATCTCACAGTGATAGCGACTATGTATATAGACAATGTAAAAATGCAACGATTATCGAGCCGATATATCGGCTTAATTTTTTTTTGATATGATTTTAATACTTGATAAAAAAATATCGAAATATCGAATCAAAATATATTCCCAAAAAAATTCGATATTTTTCAACATCCCTAGCCTGGATCCTATGGCCACTCTCTAGTTAATCGCGAGTGGCATTGAATATATTAAAGTATGTTGTGAAGACTTTACTTTAGACTTCTGTACATGTGATTGGTCTGGTCTATGCTAAAAAAACGGACCAATACGCGCATAATAACGTGGCAGGGCCAAGTTAGTCACATTGCCCACTCTCTACTCTTCCCCCCACCCAATAGTCTGATCAACTTCAGCTCAGCCAAGTTGGGTGAGTGTTCAGGTGTGTATTGTAGGTATACAATATTGTGTACAATAAATCTGATAAATAAATAAGAACCCATTAAGTGTTATAGTGAGAGTGAAATGACAACTGCAGAGACAACTTGAAATAAGTATTATCAGTCTTAAGCCACTTTAAGATTGCTAATACTTATTTCAAGTTGTTTTTCTACCTGGTGTTAGCCCACCTTAGTACCAGGCTCCACCTTCTTACTTTGACCAAGTTGTAATGTCAATAAAGTTTCAATAAATGTGAAGTAGTAAAATGTATGTTATGTGATAGTAAATTATGTGTGAATCCCTACATTTAAGGATTCTGTCCCTCTTCCCATCCCATGTTGGTGTGCCTTTTCCTGCCAGCCTATAGCGCGGCGGTTATTCCAAAGTTCCCTTAATTTTAAGTTAGTCTTATTAATGACAAATGTTCTGTACTTGACCTGTCATAAGCGTTTTCTTAGCCTACATGATGAATAAAGATTTTGATTTTGTATGTTAGGTACAGACGCCGCAGCCCCGCGCCGCGCCGCCGGTCCCCGCCGCGCCGCCGCCGCACGCGGTCGCGCTCGCCCCGCGCCGCCCCTCGCCGCCGCCGCTCCAGGTCCTCCTCATCTTCCTCCCGATAATCTCCTACTCACTATGCACATGTCTCCAACACCCAACTCCACACACATACACGCTGTATCGCTAACTATTAAAGGTATACTGACACTTCTCTGGCCACTACACATTCCAGAACCGTTCAGGTAAGTTAAAACCGTTTCCCCTTTTTACCATATCCAGTGTGCAACTTAGAAGCGATTTTTTGACCCAGGTAAGTATGCGGCGATTTTACCGACTGTGTGACAATTAATAGAATTAATTCTAATTATAAATTTCTTGTTTATAAAAGCCTGCAAAATGGGAACTGAGCCGAGTGAGTGATTGGTGGGAAATGAACTGTACCTATGACTCAATTAGTGATGTGCTGATGTAATATTCAATTTTGTAATAAAAGGACATTTGATAACAGCTGTCAATAAATTGTATAATATTAATAATCTTATTTTTATTTTATTCCCAGATCCAAAGTTCCTGTTCCGAATAGCAAAATGTAATGTTGCAAATATTAAGCATTCAATTTGCTAACATTGTTGTAGTTATGCTAATTTGAAAAATAAAATGTCGAACAGTGTTGTTTAAATTTTTATTGGAAGATCATGTCTGAGCTCCAATTATTTTACAAAATGTTTTATAATCGGAAACAAGTTCTTTTCCTTTGTACAGATAGTTTTCTTCTAAAAGAGGCAACTCACTAAATGACCTGCAATGAATTGTGAAATAAAAAGTGAACATTCTCAAATAAAATCCTAATTAATAAATTCATACTCACGGATATTGTATTTTGGAATAAGTTGGCCTTCTTACAGGATTCCATGCTGAAACAGGTGCTTTGTTAGCAAGCATCAATCCAGCAACTGCAGTGTACAATCCGTATTCTAGACACATTTTCTCCTGCAATGTAAATTCATAAATTAAACTTATTGTTAAAGCAATATATATTTTTTAAATACAACTATAAACAATACACAAACAAGAAGTTGAATTTTACTTTTTCACTCACCCTCCATTCAGCTAACATGAAATCTGAATCACTTAATATGGATGCTGCTTTCTCAGTATGGTAAGGACATGAGAAATGAGGTAAATAATTCTCTTGTATGAAGTTGACAAATGAATTTGGCTGACTTACAAATTGTTCAATTATTTCTTCTGGAGCATGAGAAAATTTCTGTACTCCATTGTCATCAGTTACCACTGAAAAATAGAACACAAACTATAATGCAAACCCTACTATGGTAAAGCTGTGCTATTCATTTTGATCGAAGATTAATAAGCCTTAATTTAGATTAGACTGCTTTCAACTTACATTGTAAACAAACTTGTATTGTCTGATGAAGTCGTTTATAATCCTGATGATAGTTAATGCTTGTTTCACAATGTCCAAGTAAACATCAAAATAAAGGAAAAGAAAGTATACAAAATTAAGACTATGTCAAATTTGTTCTTTCTGAATAGGCTGAATACACTATTTGGCGTATAAAATTTAAACGGACATTGTGAACAGACCCTTGAAATAATAAATTACCTTTAGGATTCAATACTCTTCCAACACCATGTAAAATGCTTACAGTTTGATCTTTTCCTATTGATGTAAATTTACTAGATGCTTGCATTTTCTTTTTATTAATTTTAGTTTTTGTTTTAGTTTCTTTTTCCTTTATTATACTAGTTTCCAGACACTGTTGTGATCCTATAATTCATATTGAACATTAATTAATAAAAATGTAACTGATAGTTAATACTTGATATGCTCTCAATATCATCTTAAAGTGAAAATAATTAGCTTTAATAACTTGATCTGAATTTATCACATTAAAAAATCGGTACATAACGCGTAAATATAGTCTTATCGTCTTATATTTTAGATCTGTATTATTTATTTAAACGTCGAGACATTACCCCTTAAGCATGCGAAATGTAAATTTAAAACAGCAGAGCGCACGTCTCCTGCCGAAGAATTAACAACACATTCTATCATGTCTGATGTAGGCACTGTATATGCCGAAGTGTGTTTACTGTGTATTAGCTCTGCTACGCGTTTCAGTGCCGATCTTAATCCTGTCACAGTGATACTGTTCAATCTAAAATAATAAAAAAAGTAAGTCAGTATGTATCTAATGGAATATTATTATAATTTGTTTAATATAAACAAAATACATACGATATATGATGAATTTTGAACTGCTCCTTCAAACTCTGTGTGAACAGATTTGCTCCTGTATTTTTACTGTCTGTGTGAGACTCTGAACATATGAAAACTATAGGAGACTTTGCTCTTTGTTTATATTGTCTGAAAGAAATAACCATTATGCCTGACAACAGTAAATATCATATTCGGACTGTCATGACCAATAAGGGCAGTGCAGTCACTTTTCTGAGCCTAAATACAAATCTTATATTTTCAAATGGGCAATAATTGTATATTTCGTGTATTTCGGAAATTGCTCTAACGATTTGGATTGAAAATTTTGTATTAATAAGGTTTTTTCTTTTCAAATATATTACGGATCGATAAAACGCTAACAATGTCACCGCCATCTCGTACATAGAAATCAGATTATACATGGTCTTGGTCCTGTTTGACTCCTATTAGGGGTGTATAAAAATATTTTTTTGCTTTATAACAGCTGTAATACAAAATTATACTTAATCTCACACAGAGTGGGTGTTCATCAGTACTGAAAACGATTTACCATCAGGAGACCTATTTGCTCTGTCCAGATAAAAGAAAAAGGCCAATAGTTGTGATGGATATGTTAAAATATAAATAAATACACCCAATAGTCGCAGCCATGACCTCACAGTAGGTTAACATATACATATAATGGATATATGAAACTATGAGAAACTAGAAGTCCCACAAAATCCAGACCCAAATCATATATTTGTCTCAGTATGGTAATAGAACCCACAGCCTATCGTTTCGCAGTTGATTACTTGCCCACTGCAAGAGGCTGTATAATTTTTTACATATAATAATAAATATCATAGTTCCATTTATTACTTACTGTAATACATCTGTGAATTCTGATGGAGATCTTAAGAAAGTATTAGGTAGATCTTCAACTAAAACCAATTTTTTGCTGTTATCGTCCAACAGTGATGTGAAATTAGCTGCATTTAAAATGAAATCAAGAAATTTTGTTGACTGTTTCTCTCTGAATTCATAATCCCCTGAAATGAAATCTCAATTACAAGTTGCAGTTATGGTATAAAATATATTTTTTACATCTCATTTACATCATGGTTATTATTAAAAATGCATCCTCTTGACAGTTCAGATACTGGCACAAGTCATAAGCACAAAAATTATCTGTACAGTAGTTTTTATAAAGTTCCATCTTGCAGGATAAAGGAGCATGAGTCTACAATGCTTCATATGATTGGTTGGTCAGACAATACTCATTCTCTATCAGACTCTCACTTGTTATCCAACTACCACATCATTGCATGCAATTCTAGTAAAGTGGTTATGACTAATGTAAGTAATAGTGCTTATTAATTATTTGTATAGAAAACATAGAGGCCAAGGGACTCAATGTATGTTGGCAATATTATAATCTCATAAAAAAATATTGAAATTGACTATTTTTTTAATAAAAAAAAGGAACACAAAAGAAACCTGCAATTTCATAACTTAATAGTAGTAGAAAAAAAAGTGGTTAGGCCCTGCAGAAATCTCATGCACTCTGAAATACAACAGCAAGTTGCCACTTCTCATTGGATTCTTGTCAGATGTGGTGCCATTCTTGTTATACTAGCCTGTTTATGGTATAGCCTAATGTGCAGACCTAACTATTTACATTGTGGCTCTACAACTTACATAAAGTTTATAAATACTGACCATATTCCGAAGGCATATCAATATCAAGTGGAGTTATCCACTCAGTTATTTTTATATTATGTTTTTTTGCTAAGATCTGTATTGTTATTGTTTTCCCACAGCCAACGGGTCCAGTTAAAAGCAATATTTCCCCACAATTGCTACTGCATGCAGTCTTTATCCAGTCTTCTATTTCTTGAACCTTTTTATTATTAACTGCCAGATCTACAGCAGTTTCAGGATCAAAATTCTTCATCCAAGTTTTGTGATTAATATTAATAATCTTTTTTTCGTTTATATTAGTGCACTGAAAATTAAATTTATATGCTATTTGAAATATGTATGTAAGTACAAAACTCCAACTTCCCTGGTCGAACTGGCCCATTCATTCTATAGACCAAATATCTACCGCACGGATCTAACACTTACCTTGACTGGTGATGCAGTAGAATGATTGAGATTATTACTTTTATTCTTCTTCATAGGTGGTTCCTCTTCTTGAAAGTCAAATATTGGTTTGAGCCATTTCCTTTCCTGGTTTGAATAAAGTTATTAACTTTAAACTGTCAACTGGGGTAAATAAGTAAACACTTATTTATACTGCTGACTAATAAAACTTGTCAACAAAAAATAAACAATTTGGGATAAATATGAAGCTGAATAATAACTGTCTGTTCGAGTTAATTGTGATAATTCAATATAAGTTTCGTGCAGATTCAATCCTGCATCCTGTTACTGGTTTATTGCGTAAAAATATGATGGTAACGAGAAAAATGGTTTTACCTTTCGCGGTAGTGCCATTCTACAACAATAATGTAAAATTAATATATAATAATATGTTCAGGTTGTGTGCTTTCGTTTAAACTCTTGAGAATAAAATAATGAACTGCCTTTCTTAAACGTAATATTTGAAAATTAGGAGTTCGGCTAATAGTTGAATAAATAGTTTTGATTACTTTCAAAAACGTAAAGAGTATAAAATTCGAAACACAGAACCAAGGAATATAATACTCTCTACGAGACACAGAACAATTTTAGTTTAAGTTAGTTTATATCACAGACTATTCAGATTTAGGTTTATATTAAAAACTCTACTGCGACAACGTCAGTTCCAGTGATGCCACCTTGCAGAAAAATATATCACTAGGTTTGGTTTCAAAAGTCCCTAGATTTCCGGATATATTTAATTTAAAAAAAATAAGTGTGTGTGTGCAATTCACACACAGCAGAAATGAAACTTCAGAAAAGTAGCCTACAAGAGAATGAGATAAAAATAGAGTATCAGTCGTATTAGAACAATTAAATGGTTAAGGCTAGGCTCCAGTTGAACTGGAGTGGCCTGGAACTTATTTCATAGATGATAAAAGATTGCCTGTTTTCTGTGAGATAGAAATATAATAATAGATTGTAGACACTCCCTTTTTTCCAATTACAGCACTAGAGCGCATTATGCGGCATAATGCTCAACGTTGAATGTTTCAACTACAGCAACGCTACGCACAATCAAGCACTCTCAAAAGTACTGCTTTCGGGTGATACATGCAATCGATACCAACTCAGTAACAGAAAATTAACAAGTGTTTTTTCTTTAAGTGGCATTGATCGAAATTTTATTTATATTATCGTTAGTAATTAATGTTGTTTATTGTTGAGAATTTTTTTTAAGCTTTCGTCTTATCGTAGTGTTTTCGAAATATTCAAAAGTTAATTCAGACCCTGTTAAAAAGTAAATGTAAGGATGGACGAAGGTATAAACATTGACTATTTATATTTTTATTCTCAACACTGAACTTAGCGCACTCTGCTGGTGCACTAGAAAACTAATTCACGTTCCAATTAGCAATTAGCACACTTCGGCATTGTGCGCCACTGAGTCGCATTATGCTCTGTAATTGGAAAACAGGGACTAATACGATGTTATGCATTGTAACCATTTTATATTTTGTACTTAGATTCTCAGTTTTGCTCTGGGCCACAGAGAGGCTCAGTCGCCGAATCCTGAAAAAAAAATTTTGGTGCCGAATACGGCCAGCAGACGAGCTCCTCCAAGGTCTGTGCCATCGCGGTCAGATTAAAAAATAATATGCAAAAAAATATATACAAACAGAATCATACACATATGTGATTTTAGCGTTATGGCCCGCAGTCCGCACGCCTTTATGAAGTGCACGAACTCCTATTTTATTCCCCCATATTTCTCCATAAAAATCCGCCAATCCTATTATTGATTATTGATACAGCAACCCTAAATTTGACAGGACACATTACGTAAAATTTGTATCAAAAACTCATTTTTCTAGTTTAAGTTTAAGTGAATTCACGACATTGTAATTATCAACATAACAACAAGTGCATGACGTTCTAATTCAGTAAGTGGTTGTACGTTAAAGGATTTGCTTCGTACTTATTTTAATAATAAGGTTTTTTTATCAATGCTATTTTTTTTAAAAGGCAGTCGTGTGTTGCAGGAATCATGCAGGCTATCAAAGCATTAGGAAGTACA
Organism: Amorpha juglandis; assembly: GCA_949126905.1. Classification (NCBI taxonomy): domain Eukaryota; kingdom Metazoa; phylum Arthropoda; class Insecta; order Lepidoptera; family Sphingidae; genus Amorpha; species Amorpha juglandis. Next base: position 7,497,128 of record OX421379.1, on the reverse strand, counting down.
GTTCCCAACACAGCTCTAACGGTGTTGAAGAAAGGTGCTTTTGCGCCCATTGCCAGTCAAATAAGACAAACTCATCTACCAGCTCCAAAACCAAATGAAAATCGCCCGTACTCACCGTTTCAAGATGCGAGTAACATGGCTGAGTTGGCCGTGGCCAGGCTTGATGACTTATTGAACTGGGGAAGGAAAGGCTCTATATGGCCCATGACATTTGGATTGGCTTGCTGTGCCGTGGAGATGATGCACATAGCTGCTCCTCGATACGACATGGACAGGTAACATAACTATTGCTATTAGTTATATTTGTTTTTAGCCATTGTTTAAATATAAATGTATTTTATTTTAAATAATAATACTGTCAGTTGTCACTTGACTGCTATGTTTCTATTTTTAATTAAGCTTGGTTATTATTGTATTGTATTATGGTATGTTATGTTAAACCAATCTTATCTAATTCTATACTTTGAAAATCACAAATGGAAATCATGTATACAGCATATCACATAAAATGTTTGAACAGCAAAGTTGGATAATCCATTATTATGGTGCTGCATGTTAATAATAATTATTTTACATTTTAGATATGGTGTAGTGTTCCGTGCGTCTCCCCGGCAGTCTGATGTGATGATTGTTGCTGGAACACTGACAAACAAAATGGCTCCAGCTTTGAGGAAAGTTTATGATCAAATGCCAGATCCAAGATGGGTTATTTCAATGGGCAGCTGTGCAAATGGTGGTGGATACTACCACTACTCATACTCTGTTGTGAGGTAATATTTGTATGACTATTGTCTTTTGTTTGTTGTTATTGTCTTTTGTCTAGTGTTATTGTCTTTTGTCTAGTGTTTTGATCATGCTGACATTTTTTATTAACTTGGATAAAGTGACCAGCGGTAAGTAAGCACCATGCAGACCTATTAATAGAAGCATCACCACACATAACTTTGAATTACAAAGCAGTGTATGGCCCTGGATTGCACTCATCACTCTGAGGTATAATGTGACAACATGATAATGCCCAGTAATTTCACCAACTTCAATGTCCTTTAAACCCAAATATAAAAGTACTTATATACTCTGCTTGGAGGCAGAAATAGACAATGCGATGGTACTGATCAAGATGCCCTATTGCATACAATGGACTTACCACTTAATATAGTTAATAACAACACACCTTAATGACAACCACATTAGAGCAGCCTCACTTGCTTACCCTAGAAATTAAAGCTATCTTAAAATAGGGCATTTTTAAAAGATTTCCATTTTTGTAAATTTATGCAGCCTTAATATAAAATGTAGATTGACTTTAAACTAGGTTTGTATCAATTAAATTTGATAGTTAACTTCGAAAATCAGTTAGGTTATTGATAGTACTACCTATATTATCTCTAAGAGATCATACCGCCTGCATACACACCACAGTAACTTCTGCAGCCAAGAACGTCAGTGGCATAGCAGTTATGTTAACCTGCCTATTTGGGAAACTAGCGCCCGAATACTGAAACGCTACTTAAGTATTTAAGATCGTTTTAAACAAGTTAAGTCCCTCTTAGCTGTCAAAATTGTATGAAAATAAGTAGCCGTTAGCCGTCAGACAGCTAAGTAGCGTTTCAGTATTCGGACATAGGAATATCAAAGCCTCTATAAGTGATAAAAAATTTAGGTCCCTTCAGATCCCACTTATCCAGGTTTCACAGTAATATGTAATACTGTAATTTCATAATATGGGACTATCAATAGTAAATTTCTGCAATGAAAATAAACTAAATAAGTACACCTAACAATCGTACTTATTGACTTGACCCCACACTAGGTTATCATGTAATGTTGGTATTGGATATTACAAGGGATTATGTTCCTTCAACAGCCCAATCTGAAATAAATATTTGTGGATCGCACAAACATTTGTCTTCGTGCGAGAATCGAACCCGCGGCGTCTCGTTTCACAGCCGGCTACTCGTCCGCTCGCTATGAAGGCGGCCCAAGTGTTGTTAGTATGACTATCGTGACTATTCCATCAATACGATTGCAAGATATCAGTAGAATTGCTACATTTGGGCTATTTAATATTCATACTATTGCGAGATTTATAGTGACTGATATTGGTTTATAGATCAACACTAATGGTTACCCATATGAACTTGCTTTAAAGTTATTCTATGTTTTTATAATAAGGCTTCCAACATTTTATACATCAGCCATTGCTATATAAATAGTCTGTAAGTCCAGCTAAAGTAAATTCAAGTAAGCAGTGCTGCACCCAGTAATATTATAAAAAGAAGCATTTTAGCTATTGAATGCTATGTCTTTATAATATTTATAATAAACTGGCTGTTGCCCAGGGCTCTGCTATGTAAGTCTTTTTCTGGAATACAATGGCCTTTTTCAGTGTTTGAACTACATTATTATTATTACATCAAAGGTAGTTTTCAGCAGGTGAGCCATGAAAACATAATGACTTATAGCATTTAAGTATTCATTTACGTCAGGATAACCACAAGACTTGTTAGGATATTTACATTTAAAGTTATTTATTTTTTTAATATCCTATGTTCAACAATATTATATCACCGCTGTCTCAATTTTATTAGTTATATGGCCATATTTTTTTCGTTTCAGGGGATGTGATCGCATAGTACCTGTTGACATCTATGTCCCTGGATGTCCACCAACAGCAGAAGCCCTACTTTACGGAGTCCTGCAACTGCAAAAGAAAGTGAAGAGGATGAAGTCCATCCAAATTTGGTATAGGAAGTAATGTTTTAATAGGTTGAATCAAATATAAAATCATTGTTATTTATTCACAGTAAATAAACAATTTAGTGCAAGCATCATAAGGATTTTTAATTTGATGAAATATTTACCTTCCTAAAAATGCTTTTTAACACAACAAATTCAAGTGTCTAGCAGTTAGTAAGTATATATTTTGAGTCAATTTAATTGTGTTAAAATTAATTGGTTGATTCAAACATGGGCGCCGACAGCAGGGTGCAAGGGGGTGTACTTGCACACCCCTGTCAGGGGGCAGCGGGGATTCCCCGAGCAATAACGCCAGAGTACAGACCAACCATCGACTACAGAGATTAAGTATGCTATCGATTAGCGAAACATATTCAATCAAATACCCGCGCGATTTGTATTTTACATTACATTTATTATATATATGTACATCTATATTTTATATTAGTTAATAGTATAATGTGTGTAATATGTAAATAGTATAATAGTTTTGATGCACCTCCCTAAAAGCAATCCTGGCGGCGCCCATGATTGTACTGATAAATTATCACTGTACTGTGAAACTCATGCTCTCCCAATAATAAACTGATTAATTTAATTTATTACCGGCCGAATTTTCAATGTCCGAATAAATGTTATTTGCCAGTTCACGCATTAAAGTCATTTTAGGTTCATCAACCATCAATTTGACTTATGCTTCTCCATACACATTGATGTCATGATAGTTTTGTATTTTGCAATCTTATATCTGATTTATAACGTTTACTTGGAGGTTGAAAAATCGGTATCAAATAAAATGATTAATGGCATATTTTCAGAAATTCGAAATAAAAAAGAGTGCAATAAAAGCATAGGATGTAGGGAATGAGGAAAGTTTACCCTAGCACAGACTTTACTATCCATAGATATCACTATAAACTTATTATAGATAAAATGTGTATTCTGATTTCTGAACATTATGTATGATGCTTGCCATTTATCCCACTTAAGACAAATGGCTTAAGTAAAATATCTTTAATAGTATAAAATCCCACTGCGTGATTAATTTCAAAGCGATGTGTTAAGAACTTATAAGATTTGTACTGCATTTTTTTTTTATAGCATAGGCCGGCAAACGAGCAAGTGGGTCACCTGATGGTAAGTGATCTCCACCGCCCATGTACGCCCACCACCAGAAGAGTCATGGGCGCGTTGCCGACCTTAAAGGAAAGGGATAATTAGGGATTGGGAAGGGGAGGGGATTTGGGCTTCCGGTTATCTCACTCACCGTACGAAACGCAGCAGCAAGCCGCTACTTTACGTCGGTTTTCTGTGAGACAGTGGTAACGATCCGGACGAGCCAGCCCATTCATGCTGTAGACAAAACTGTCTACAGCGTGGCTCTACCACTCACTTAGCCGCAATTACCAGTATAAAAACCAAAGATGCCACCACTTCACACTATCTATCTATCTATATAAATGAAAGTGAAATGCATTTCGTTGGTAATGACATAATTTGAGAAAAGCTGGATCGAATTAACAATTTTTTTATTGTTCGAAATAACCCGAATAAGGTTTTTTAAGAAAGAAAAATCGGAAAAGTTGCCCTGAAAATAATTAAATTTTTGAAAAACTGAAAGTGTTTTTTCTATGTGATGAATTGCAAAGGAGTCGGAAATATGAACCAACTGAAAAATCTTAATTTATTTAAATTTCCACTCGCAATAAAACACGAATTTTGTAGTTTGTGTCTTACCATGTAAGTTTTGAATAACTTGAGCAGTCGAGGTTATATTCACAACATTTAATGTAATGCGAATGTTGCAAATAATGCGCAAATATTGAAGACCAGTTTTGAAAATAGCAAAGTTAGTTTCTTGCCAGTTCTTCTAGTTCCCTAAGAAAACAGCCTTCCGCACTGGTGGTAGAGTTAATTAAAAATTTGACTGAATCCTAATTATGTATCTTATGTATTAATATATTAATGAGTTTAATAAATATTATGATTCATTTGTTTTGTGGAGACGATGGTTCATAGCTATTTTACATCATAATTATGATCCATGGGCGCGGAGCTGTAATATGTAGGCAAAGGACACCGCGTGGGACAGCTATTAAATAAAAATAATAATTTATGGTGTTATTACTACGTATATTAACGTCATCGTGGTGTGCGTCGATTATTGTAATATGAATTAAAGCGCGCGTTGGGCTTAATCGCGGCATACAAATAAAGTAGCTCTACTTATGTGTTACATGTAACTTAGGCGACTAGACAACAAAGTAGGTATAGTTGTAAATACTTGTTTCAAGAACTATATGAGAGGAGAGACGAAAGAGCAAAAACTAATAATAATTAATATTAATTTAAGTCTCTCGTGCATATCCATATGCATATGAATGAACCAATATGAAAATAAATTGTATAAATTGATTTCTCTGAATTTGCCTTTTTACCAGTTTTTCTTCCTCTATCCGCTGTCCGTGACCGCAACCTTTATGCAGCCAGGTGTAAACTATTACTCGTAAGATACATTTTAAGTTTATTTTCGTATCATGCCTGAATAGAATATTTCAAATTAAATGTATTTTTTTTATAACTACGAGATAGAACAAGGTTGCGCTTGTAAATGTAGCCACAGCGGTAATTTTAAGTAAAACTACTTGCTGTGATATCTTGATACGGAACAAGAAAGACTATATTCCTCTATTAATAGTTATCTATAAAAGTGTCTTTCAATTAACACATATATGGACATAGAAATCACGCAGTGGTATCTAACTGCACATATAAAATTACACGGAATGTAGCTTCTGTACTTTTGGACGCGAGGTGTTGTGGACATCATCAATAGGTAGGTCGTGGCTCGGTTCGCGCTATCACGTATCGTTTAAGTGCACCTTTAGACGATACTATGGACCAATGTATCAAGATTATTTATTTCGAACGTGGCTAGTATATTGTCTTAAAGCTGGTTGCACACCGACATAATAATATGAATGTTGAAAAATTGTCATCATCTCTCAGTAGCATAGGTAAGTGTATGGTTAGAGCTCACATCAACAGATTTGGTTAATAGCATTAACCAGATAATAATAAATACACTCTTAAAATGCAAACGGAAATAAATAGGACGCAGGAGGAACACAAAAAATCTTATTGGTATAAAAATCAAAAGTTTTAATGGTATTTTCTGAATCGCACCAAGCTTTCATTTACTTTTTAGTATACAGAATGGTTTTGTATAAACTATAGTACACTTGTGAATTGCTCTTTATGAGAATTATACAACACAAACCATCAGATGTGCCTTATTAAGACAGATACTAAATTCGATTTTGTCTGACTTAATGCCCTTCAATATAGATTTAATGGCACATATCAATGATATTTAACATTCCAAGTGTTAGAAGGGCTGGTGAATAATTTAATATGGAACAGTTTGGTATTCTACATACTTCAACATAATACAAATTTGAACAATACCATATTCATCATTAGATCTAAGTATTTGGAAATAGACACTACTTTGAAGTCAGACAAAATTTAATTCACAGTACAATAATATCACATATTTTTAAATGCATTACAACAAAAGATCAACCTCTATTTAACTGAAACTGTTTAGGGTTCATCCATGATTAATGGGAGTATAAATAAATAAATAAAACTCCACTGGTACAATTGAAAATCCATTGAGATTTTTAACGGAAGTGAAACTAAACTCCCGATACAATAATAATTTATGGGATTTTTTTCCTTTGCATGACATTAAATAAACCGATTCTATATTTTAACACTAATTTTTACATGCTAATATTTACATTTTATTTATAGGTATATATAAATATGTATAATTATATCGATAGCGATTCCGATAATCCTATCCTTCACATAATCAGCGATTTCATGTATAATTAACTAATAATGGTCACAATAACAAGTCGATAGATATTTTCATGTAAATAAACAAGCAGTAGTGTACAGGGGGGCGCGCGGCGGCGACAAGCGCCCAATGTTCTCGTTTCATATTGCACATGTGAGATAGTGCACGCTCGCATCTCCCTCTCCGACACGCGGCCGACGCATGATCGACGCATGATCGACGAATGATCGACGACGGACAACGACCGTCGGCAAGCGTTACAATAAATAATAATTCTCTAAACCGATAATGAAAAACGATACACTTCAAACGAGTCGTACTCTCACTCGCGCGACGTCATTCACGCCAGTCCACATCACAGGCGGGGGAGGAGGCGGACGCGGAGCGGCACTATCATCGCGGCTCCTCCTTCTTGAGCAGGTCCAGTGGAGCCAGCGGCGCTAGCGGCGGCGCCAGCGGAGCCAGCGGCGCCAGACCGCCGTGACCGCCCAGCGACGCCAGACCGCCGTGAGGACCGTGGGGACCGTGCGCACCGTGCGGCAACCCGCGATGCATCAGCGGACTCGCCTTCAGCTGCTGGTGGTGCGCGTACGCACTCAGCATCTTGGCGCGCTCCTCGTCGGCGCGGATCGCCGCTTCCACCAGCGGAGCGAACCGCATGTGCTGCAACGGGTCGAACGGTCGGTATGGGTCCCACGGCGGCGGCGGGTACGCCGACAACGGTGTCGGTGGATGTCGCGGCGCCTCCTTACGCTCCTCCTTAGGTGGTTCAGCGGTGCCGTTGCGCAGCGGTGATCGTGTCCTGACGCGTTCCATCTCGCGGTCGCGTTGGTCCCGTTGCTCGCGCGCTTTGCGTCGCTCGCGTTCCTCCCTGTCGCGTCGCTCGCGTTCCTCTCGATCGCGTCGCGCTCGCTCTCGTTCGTCGTGGTCGCGCCGTGCCTCGGCGGCGGCGGCGGCCGCGGCGGCGGTGGGCGGTGCTCGCGCTCGCCACGCGTCGTGTAACACACCCAGCGAAGGCGCGTGATGCACGCCGTGCAGGGAGGATGACAGTGCCAAGTCTCGTCCGTATGCCGACAGACCGAAGCCAGGTGGAGCGGGCGGATAAGCGCCGGGACCGTATCGCGCGAACGGTGACACACCTGAAATTTAAAACATGCCGTTAGCGCATGGCACAAAGTTTAATCCATAAGTATTTTATTGTATTTTGTGCATATCGTACCTAGATGTGGGTGATGCGGTAAGTATGGTGCAGGCGGCAGTTCGTAAGGCGAGCGGTATGCCGGAGGCGGTGGTGGTGCAGGTCCAGGGAAGGGTCGCAGCTTGTCCTTGTCTGCGGTGGACACGACAGCACTCACGTTGCCACCAGCTTTTTCTTTCTGTTGATGATTGTAAATTTCCCAGGCAATCCTCACATGCATGGCGTTCCACTTTCCCGTTTTCTGCACAGGGTAAAATTATATTGAGCATTAAATTGATTTCTTAAATCTATCAATTTCCATTAAAACTTTTGTCTTTGAATAAGTGTGTATACTTAAATCACAAGAAATTACCATTGCAAATACTACCTATTCTTATTTCATTGGTGTGTGATGCAGATTGTGCATTCGTCACATTTACAAGTATTAGCTATTTTTATGACTCAGTTTTCAGAATAAAAAGCAGATCCTACAAATATCATTGAGGCTACAAATATCTAATGTGTTGTTTCTTTATTCATTGAAAATTCTTATATAAATAATTTATAATATAAAGATTTTTAATCTTACTTATTATCACAGACCAAATATCTGAACTGATACCATAAGTATCTTAATCTGACAAAAAACCAAGCACGACAAATGACGCTGACGTTAGACGTCACTGCGGTAACGTCAACTGCGCACTAGATCATGTTGTGCGCAAAAAGTTGCTCAATGCGGGATTCACACGAGTCAATTTTCGCAATACGGCTAGGCTGCACGGCAAAAGTTTATCATATGAATCAGATCGACTTGACCCCCAGATGGCTAAAATCGCATACGCCAATGTTTTCTATCTTTGTCGGGTAGCGACAGGCCGCATACGTTGGGCGACTAATGTACCGTGAAAATGCTTGATTGCAGGTGATACAGGTATCATACGGTGTCTATTCAGATCTTTGGTCCATGCTACATATAGTAAAGATAAGAAAAGGGATGAGCATGCATAAGTTGTGATGTGCCAGGAAAATGACCTACCGCAATCGTGGGGCGTGATGGTGGTTTAGAAGCAGTGTCACTTGCTGCCGACACTACGGGCTGTTAACATGATGCGTTGAGAGTTAATGATCACAGCAACATAAACATTAAATATAAGCTTGATTTAAGCAACTATGCGCGATTTATAATGGTGGCTATTCTGGTTCATACACAGATAAAATAAAGCTAAAATATATATTTTTCTTTTAGTCCCCGTTTTGAGTTAAAGTTAAATATGAATTATTTTCATACTGTCAAACTAAACTTAGCTCCATTCCACAGATCATTAATAATATAATACATGTGGACTCCCTTCGTGTGCCACAACCAAGCGTAATTCCGCACAATGACCAATGCACCCCGTAAAATCTATGTGCACTGCGACAATAATGTCAGTTTATTCCATGCATTATCCTTGTTATTATATTCAGTCTACTACATTATCCTTGATCTGTGGTCGTTGCATATTCATTTGACAGGAGTATTTATAGTTTAGTTTCACTGATGACAGAATAGACACAATTATATTCTGAAAGTTGTAAATTACAAAACTGATGATTTGTTATGAATGGTTCTGTTCAAATATTATTTCCTTCACAATCTGTATCAATGGTGCAAATGATCGCAATATATTCATGTAATCAGTTCAGTTTCTAGTATGCTTAGCTATAAGTATAGAAATTGTAGAGATAGTATTATTAAAGCAAATTATTACTGAAATGAGAATGAGTACAAGTGGATTGAGGCTTAAATAAAAGCGGGATATGTTTATTACAAATAAGTCATAAGAACTAACATGATAGCTACAGACTAGCCGTAACATAAATTAGTAGAAAAAATTAAACAATAATTATTTCTTGATGTTATTGACATAGGCAAAATCTCACAGTATTTGAAAACAATAGTATGATGACTGTTGAACTTAGACAATCTTCGTTTTTTACTAAATGGTAACATATAGTATAATTGCAATAAAAAAAGAAATTGATATGGCCTGGAAATTACACATTTTCCTCCAAGTATAAAGTCTAATATTGTAATTTTTCTATATTGGATCCATCATCCATGTCCATTTTACCAAGATAAACGAATACTGTCAAAGTATATAATTTAAATCGTAGTACAGTAATACCCCGGACTTACGCGATAGGTGGGACCGAGCTATAACCGTGTAAGTCGAATTCGCGTAAGTCGGGGTACAACTTTGCATGCACTTTTGAGTGACATAATTTGAGGTTATCAATAAAACACAACGTACGTAAAACAATTCAACGCGGAACACGTTCGAACCTGTCGTAAACGGACCACTAACATGGCGGAATAGGAGAGCTGACGCGCGCGGCCATCAAAAAGAATAACCGCGTATCTCCGAATTCGCGTAAAACGAGGTAGCGTAAGTCGGGGTATTACTGTACTGTAATATGATTAGAAACATGAATGAGTTGTACCTTGGGCGCGTAAGTGGTGAGCGGCGCTGGAGGCACGTAAGGTGGCGTCGGGTGAAGCAAACTTGATGAATATGGGTAGCCTAACCCAAGGCCTGTCCGGTACAATGATGACATTTTGCTCACATCTTTGAACTGAAAATTAATACAAAATACGATTACTTAAGTAATTCATAAAATTTAAAAAAACCCTTGAATAGACTATAAGCAATGAATATGTATTTGTTTATTTTTATAGAAGAGGGACCAATTAAATAACCTCCTGGTTGTTCAACCTGAATTGTTTGATGTTAAGTGATCATGCTGCCCAATAGACACGCGATTTAAGTGTAAATCGATTTACTGATTTTAGTCGTGCCATAGCATTTGTGTGGAAGTTTAACATGTACAAATGGAGCATTTGACATAATGAGCGACAATTTTGTTGATGCGCCTGTTTATCTGGCCATTTAACGAATTTATAGATGATACATAGTTCTTAGCATATTATGTGTCATATATATACATATTCGTATACTATAATGCAGGGTTCGAGGATATATATCAATGGATATATATCAAGATATATATCCGATATATATCCGATATATATCAAGCTGGGTTTGACGATATATATCAATTTTTTTTTTATATTATATTGTAATACAAAAATGGTTTAAAAATTAATGTCATTAAGTAATTTTTAGAGTTTGTTACTGTATTTCTACTTCCCAAATATAGATGGCGTGGGGGTAGTGTTAAAACATACTCCTTAATGGTAAGTTCTAATCCATAAATGGCAACACTTCTGCCCTAAAAGAAGAGTTTATGGTTTTTAGTTCATTTTGCCTTATCCAAACACGAGATTTTTATTTTATAATGTTAGTATGTGTATGTAACACATATGCAAACAGTATTCATAAATAATACAATAAAATAATAATATGGCTTTCATACAAAATGGATATATATCAAACTTGATATATATCGGATATATATCATAAATATGCGATATTTTAATATTTATAATAAATATCGGATATTTTCGAACCCTGCTATAATGTACGTGTCATATATGTACAAGTCAATGAAGAATGACAAGCATTTAAACTAGACATTAGACAAATTCCAACAATTTATTCCGTAAGTTGGATCATAAATATCACTTTTATATGTCAATATTTTGTTTAAATTAGATTATATTTACATTGGCATTTCGTGGCTATATATGGGAAGTAACGCCGAAATAAACTCACAAGTTATTCCCTCTTAATGTCCAGACATTGATTTTACAGAATTATGTGAGTGTAATGTACAGAAATTCCTAAATAGGCTTTTGAGGAAATAGCCATGAGTATTCTTGACATACATGGCATTCACATATAAAAAATAATGATAATAACATTTAACCGAATAGTTTGTTTACATATTAAAGGTAACAAGTGCACAGGGTACATGCGTGGCTAGATACTGACCAGTGGTGCGTGCGGCGCGTGTGGTGCGTGCGGCGCGTGCGGCGCGTGCGGCACGAGCAGCTGGTGCGGGTGGTGCGCGAGGTGCGCGGGCGCGTGCGGGCCGTGCGGGGCGTGCGGCGCGTGCGGCGCGCCCGCGTGCGCCGGGTGCTGGTGCACGTGCGTGTGCTGGTGCTGGTGCTGGTGGTGGTGCAGCTCGGTGCGCACGCCCGCCACCGCGCCCGCCACCGCGCCCGCCGCCGCCAGGAACCGCGTGTCCAGCTCGCGCCGCAACAAGTCCGCACCAGGGCCTGCAACGTGCCATGTTCGCCTCGTTTCTATAACAATTTTCATAGTTATCGTCGTCTGTGTTATCGGCCGATCGAACTCGCCCTTTATCCGGAATCGATGTCTGTTCGTTTTGCTCATTTCGGTTGATGTCCGTCAACCACACGAACGAAAAATATATTTTAAAACATAAATTAAATTACATTTGAACGGAGAAATATAAAATACGGCCAGATCGCGTTACTATTAAATGCTGAACTCACTCGTTTGAAAAAGAGACTCGGCGGAGAAAGGGTTGGGATTGGGCGGCGCGAGTGGCGCGCCAAATAATGGTGGTGCAGCGCTGAAACCGCCGCTGCGCTCGGCACCGGTGGGCCTGCTGATGAAATATTCACGTTGTTTAATATGTACAGACTGTCACTATGTTTGAATATAATAATTCAGTATATCTTTTTAGTTATGTAGCTGAGATTCTTAGGCGGAGTTATGAAGGGTATTGATAATTTATAACTCAAGCTAGACAGTATAAATGTTGTATTGAATATAATCGGTTGAATACTCACGTTACGCCCCAATGGGCGGGTGGTTTGGCACTGGAGCTGATACTAGGCACTGTGGGTACGGGCGCTAACGAGTGCGTGAGATGTGGCGCAGTGGGTGCCGCGGGCGTGGGCGTGGGCGCCGCTAGCGGTGCCAGCGCCGAGCCCAGCGGACCAGCGAGCGGCGCCAGTGAACCCACCGGACCTACCAGCGGTGCACCCAGACCGCTGCCGAGCCCACCCTGTCACAATTCAATTACATTGAGTTCATTATACACTTAACACCTTACTTTCGAACTAACATGCGCAGAGCAGCATGATGCAGTTCTTTATTATTCAAAGTTCTGTGAGGTAATGTTGCTGTTGTTATGGGCAAGACGATCTGCTTGTCTCGTCACACAGTTAAATAAAAAACAAAAGTGTGTGTGTGTGTGTGTGTAATTCACACACGACAGTAATAACACTTCAGAAAAGTAGCCTACAAGAGAATGAGATAAACAAAGAGAAGACGAAGATTACAGGAAACACTATACTTGTAATCTATCTCATTCTCTCACGGACTAAATCCTATTTATGAATATGTTTGTCTCTTTTTACTGTCGCTTTTTCGTTTCATCGAATTTTCAAATCACAACGGTGCTATAGAAATTATATTAATGTATGTATAATAGAACACCCTGCCTCTATTTTGTATCAAGAATGACTTCGTTAGTTACGCTTCTGGTCTTTCTGAATACATAATGATATTATTAATTGAGACAGATACTCAGTGTACAGTAGAGGGCTTGGTTTGTATCGATATTTTTTTTTTTTACCGGGATAGGTGCGGCGAGCGGCGCGGCGAGCGGTGCGGCGAGCGGCGCGACCAGTGACGGCGCCAGCGATGGACCAGACACCACCGCATTCGCTCCCGACGCAGGTGTGCTGCGCGACAGGCTGCTGATGTTGCTGATAACAACACATATACAACATTAATTCTCATTATTAGGAGCTATTTATACCGCAGTGTGTAAGCGGTTTGCAGGACATTGAAGCCAGTGAAATTAATGGGCATTATGATACACCTTATGTTTCGCGGTGATGAGCGCAGTCCAGTGCCATACAGTTGTTTGTAATTCAAGGTTCTGTGTTGTGGTGCTTCTGATTATGGTCAGGCGTCCCGCTCAACCATCAGGCTCATCATTGAAGATAGCTTACAATGAAGTGACTTAACTGACTTGCATGTTTGCCAGTATTTGTATTATGTATATTTTATGTATAATTATATATTTTATGTGACTATACCTGAAACTTTCCCGTTCCCGTGCTGGGCTGTGTCCTCGTGGCGAATATGAAAGTTGCGCCCCCGCAGTGCCTGTTGACCCAGGTGTGTGAGGTCGAACGCCCTTCGGCGTTTTCGGCGCGACAAGTGGAGATGCTGATAGACTTGTTCTCTGAAATTAGCAATGTTGCATGAATTAGTATATTGGTACCATGATAATAGAGAAATGTTTAAGAACCGAATTTTACCGTATCTGTTGTGTTCCTCGGGGAAGCCGCGGCAGGGGGAAGGTAGGGACTATGTTGAAGTGTGGCAGCGTAGGGTGCGTATAACGGCGGATACGTCCCACTCGAGTATACGGCGGGTGGTGGATAACCGTTGGATGCTGCTAGTGACGTACTGATAGAAGCTGTATCTGTACGAGTTGACAATTCTCCTGAGGACACAGGAGCCTGCCGCGAGTCCATCACGGGTGGCGCCAGAGTATGACTACTAATGGATGTGGGAGTCACTATAGCTTGCGGAGCGCTAGTTGTCGGAAGTGATTCCGAATGAATTGAACTCTGAACTGACATGTGCGCGGATGCATGAGACACGATCGGTGCGGCATGTTGGGGTAGACCGAGACTGGGATGTTTCAAGTTTGGTGTATAACTTGGTATAGTATTGGGGGTTGAAGTTGGCAAAGACAAAGGCGAACTTATCAAATGACTCGGTGCGGATGTGGGTAAGAAACTAGAATTGCTCACGGCGAGATGACTTGTATGATTCGCAATGGAATGGCTATTCACAGGATGACTGACGTAAGTGACGGCGGTTTGGCTCGCCATCGATGACTGAACGTGACTTGTCGCGATATGAGAACTCACACTGAACGGGGCGAGATGCGAGGGTCGGCTCGTATACACCGGCTGAACGGAATGCTTTTGTAAACTCGATTGACTCTGATAGGGTATCGTGTGACTGTGAATACTAGAACTTATACTCGAGTTTACGTGACTAGATCCAATAGTCGGGGCGGGGTACGGTCGGGAAGTCGGTGCAGCTGGAGAGGCCGGTCGCGCGGCAGAAGTTTGACTCGGAAGACAGTTTGTGTTCGTCGTTGTTGAAGAGAGCGGTGTGACAGTCTGTGGCACGCCACCGACACGATTTGCGAAAGAGGTAGGAACGGAGGGTAGAGTCGGTGTGGTGGTCTGTTGATTCCGGACATCGTGGCCCGGCATCACAGGGTGAGGTTGCGAGTGAGGGACGCGGCTCGGGAGACTAGGATGAGGCGGCGTCGCAGCCGGGGGGAGGTGAGGCATGTGTGGCAGATGGGGCGGGCGCGGCGCGTGGTGTGCGTGCAGGTCTAGCGGCGCCGGCGGCTGCGGCTCCGGCGGCTCCGTCCGTTCTGTCCGTTCCGTCCGCGTCTCATGGTTCGTGTGCCGGTAGTCAGGCAGTGCGGCGGCGGCCAGCGATTGTGATTGGTACGCGGTGTGCGATGGGAACAGCGGCGACGGCGCCGGTGGCGCGGGAGGTGCCGGCGTCGGACTCTCGGCGGAAGCGCGCGCGCAAGGCTGTAGTTTGTTGTTGTTGCTGGCGGGGCGCTCCGGCGTGTCGGGGCCGGCGGCTCCGACCGGTCGAGCGGGTATTTGCGTTGCAGCGTGACCGTCCAACGCGGGAATGTGTGCGCCGTTCGATCTGTGTGGTGTGTCTGCGCGGAAGGGCGGCGGCGGTAGCGCCGGTGGAGGTAAGGCGGCGGGCGCGGGCGACGGTGCGGGTTGCGGCAGAGGTGCGGGCGCAGGGCTCGCGCTACCGCCGACGGGTGCCCGAGACAGCGCGAGAGCTCCGCCGCTACCGCCCCGTGCCACTAGCTCATTTTTACCAGCACCGCCTCCACCGCCCGCCCCGCCAGTCACCCGGAAGAGAGATCCAGCATCTGACGCCTATAAAAGAATATTAAAATTGTATTAGACTTGAAACTTATGTTACGTTAACTATACAGGGTTATTTTTAAAACACCAGCAACCTCGCAGGGGTAGATTCCTAAGGTTATAAGCTACTACTTTTGTTCTACGACTTTTGATAATTTGTTAGATTTTATTTTCATACAAAAATAAGTATTCATTTAATTTCCGTCTTGATTGTTACAACGCGCATCGCAGATTACGTAAACAAATACGCGAAGCGTGGGGATCCGGGCTAGCTCCTTTGAAGGTCAACGCGCCGCTCAGCTGAGCGGCGCCTTTGAGTCGCGCGCGCACGCCGCGCCGCGCCGCATGCTACGAAGAAAAATACGACACAACAAAAACTTGTAAAATCATTTTTTTTTAAATATATTGAGTTATATCCAAACTCGTAGAACAAAAGTTGTTCCGTATGGGGACAGCTATCTACCCCTGCGAGGTTGCTGGTGTTTTAAAAATAACCCTGTATATAGTTTCAGACAAAATGCATAAAACAATGTTAATATGCGAATTTGCAAGGTCAACGAGACGGAACCTGTTTCTATTAACGTACTTAATTCGGTTTTAAGTTGGTGTGTACTGTGCAATTCAAATAAGAAAAAGAATTACTACCCGCCATAAGTGACATCTTGTGTTTTTAAAACCAATTAAAACTTGAACAGTTTTTATAATATGAATACCTACGAAATATCAAATAATGTTTGGAAAAAACGATATTTATGCAAAAAATATTATACTAAAAAATCCTTTTTAGTACTCACAGCTGTACCATTATGATTCTATGTCAACACAATTGAAAACAAGAAAATAAAATGTATATAAACTTAATGTTACTTACGTCATCCATTGACACATCGTGGTATCTTGGTGAGGCATTTCTACTGTTTTCAGGACTCGCCTGTAACAAAAAAAAAACAAAACTTATTTACTAGCTAACGTAATGTCGATGCGAAACAACTTTTGAAATAAACAAACCGAAATAAATGAAAACTAGTAAAATATATTTTGTTGTGGTTTTCAATGAAGAGTTTCACTTGTCGATTGGTCACACGTCATCGCAAAAAGAGTGTAACGATCGGGGCAGTGGGTATGGCTACTATACTAGCTAACGTGCAAAGCACGACGATTGCTCTGCACACGGACCATCGACGATGGTGTCGACGCCGACATGTATCGTTTCTAAAAATACGGACGCGAACGACCGCGATCGCGCATTCATAAAACGATCACACGCTATATGTGAAAAGTTACCGAATTCTTAAATTAGTAAGATGATCGCACGACTTCGACATTTCATTCTTGCATGTACACTGCATGTACGTAATAAATTTACTACTACATCAACTGTTAAATTGGACATACAATTTAATTGAGATTGAATTTAAAATCCGAACATGTTTAGTTAGACATAATTTGTTGTCATTGTAAGTTTCTTTGACTAGTGTACTTTTAAAATAAGTATATTTTTTGTATGTCACAAAAACTGACATCATTATTGACCGTTAATAAATTGTGTAATTTATAAATCACCTAACCGTACGACGATGTGGTTTAGACCTTAAAAAACGTCGCGGCAGATTATATGACTTGAAATTTAGAGTACGTCGGCCCGTTTAATGCAGTCAGTGTTCATTAGCATTCCAGTTATGTGTTCCCATTGTTCGAAACCTAACACAATGACCACCTACAGGTTTTTTTGTAGTCACCAATGGAAGATGAAATCACGTCTGACACATAAATAAATGTTAATAAGAATTTAAATCGGCACATTGAAAAATCTATTTACGCATTATAAAATATGACACACGTCTAGGTAATAAACATTTCTCATATTTTATAAGACGTGATAAGTATTGTAGAGTATCATAGTATTCATGATGCAGGTAAATTTTAAAATCTCATTTGTTCACAATCACACATTGTTTTTTTTTATAAGTTTGAATGACGAAACGAGCAGGTAGCTCGCCCGATGGTAAGCGCTACGCCTGCCCATACACAGACACAGCAACACACAGGAATTTGAATTACCAAGCACTTTATGGCACTGGACTGCGCTCGTCACCCCGAGACATAAGTTTTTAAGTCTCATAATACCCAGTAATTTCACTGGTTTCAATGTTCTTCAAACCGAAACACAACAGTGCTTGGCGGTAGAAATAGACAAAGCGATGGTAGCAACCCAGATGGACTCTCGCAGAGGAAAGGCCTACCACATATAATTACAAACTTAAGTAACTTCTTCCACCTGCCCTCAACAACCCACTCGTAGTGGGGTCAGCGTAAGATGCTTAAGAAAAAAACGATGAACTGTAGATTATAAACTTAAGTACTTAACTATCAAATGAAAACCATTGAGATACATTCACAAATCCCAAGCCTTGTATGAATTCAGAATTCAGGAATTCGACAACAATGTAAAACCAATTTGAAATATTCTCATAAAAAACTCAACGGATGCAATCACTTTTCACGCTGTGTGTTAAAACGTATAAAAAATTACTTGCGCTAGAACGTAGTAGCCGCGCTTTGCTTTACCACGATGAGGACTTTCTTTTAGAGATCAATTTGCTTTTATGACACATTTTGCTTTCCGCAAGGTAGTTACGAGATAAGAACGTAATTCAAAACTATGTCGAGAAAGTTCTAATTTATTATACGCTTGATTAGGCAGTAAGGTGAATGAAAAAAAAATATTTTCCAGGAAATTTATGTAATAATTACATTACAGTAATTATTCTATCAAAAAAAGGAAATCTCCTAATTTATCTCTAAATTATCTCCATAAAATGTGATACTCTACACAATAAATATTCGTAACAAGCGTAGTAGATGATGTAATTAATTACAAAGATGTTGCAGACCATTCTTTTAGAAAACTTTAACATTGTAGTATTGAATTGAATTATATAATTATTGAATTATTTATAATGTTTTTTTACGATAGCACGGTCAAACGGAGGATTCGCCAATCCGAAAACTCCGATTTATATTCAACAACAAGACCTTTGGCAAGAAACAAATAAATCGCTGTCTACTTAAATGTTCGGCTAAAAGAAAAATTAATCCTTTATTAATTCATACGGTATTACAAAACAAAATAAGGAAAATAATCTAGAAGTTACGTAAAAATATGTTGATTAGAGAGAATTTATTTTTAAACAACAGCATTTAAACGTAGAAGTAACGTAATTGCTTGGAGATATTTACGAGCTGGTGCTAGAACGACTTAATAAAACTACATAGGACCGCGTAACCGCACCTTTTACAGTACTAAAGGAATTTAACTACGATTTTTTACACAACACACAACAATTGTTACAAACTATCGTGTTAGAATAAATAGGACAAATATTTGTTGCTTTTTTGTGGTTTTACTGTTTGTTAAATAGTTTTTAATTTATTTTAAATATTTTCTTCTGAATAAAGATTTTTATCGGATAAAAAAAATAATCAACAAAATCATATCACTCTGTGAAAAGATACATGTGCGGTCAGACATAATTAAGGCGGATAAAAAGGCACAAAAGTTATTTATATACGACTCGAATGGAGAACTTCCTCGTTTGCGTTATTTAATGAAACAGTTATAGTAATTTGATATAGCTGATAACATATTTTACGGCAATTACAATAATACATAACAAACATAAGGTATCCGGCTCATAAATGGCGCTCTCATATAAAACACTTTAAAAATGGGTCCATCTGTAGTCTGCCTAATAAGTCAGCATGAATTTTCTTATTTTTCCATTCAAACACAAAGTATGCGGAAGGAATAATGAATCGATTGTATATAAGGGGGGAACAAATCGTTTTGGAAGCGTACCGGCAATTGAATGTTTAGCCTTATCCGGCAGGGGTGGGTCGTCGCTCCGCAACAATGGAGTGATAAATCAAGTATGGGTAGCGCGTGCCAGCCGGGCGGCAAGCGGCAAGCGGCAGCCGCCAGACGGCTGACGGCGGCAATGCGTCCGGTTTCCTTTACAATAAGGAGATTCAAAGATGCCGCGAGTCTGTATCATTACACCCTTTTGACACTTCACTTGGAACACATTACTCAATAGTGTTGGGACGAGTCGAATTAATAATGCGGCGCTTTGTGGCGAGGGTCATAATAAGTGGTACTTAAATTAACTACGTGCTCGAGTCGTGTTTAAAAATATATCAAAGGGGAAAAACAGAAGCTCTGGCCTCCTGTCAAAACAGTATTACATAATGGATAATATGTAAGAAATATATTAGCACGATGAGTGATGTCGTGTCGGCGAGCAATAATAGGCCGTGTGAGAGCTGATGCGACGCGATGCCACGGCCCACCTTCGACGAGGAATACACGCGACTCGAAAATAAACCAGCCAATAAAAATAAACGAGCGCGTTAGTCAACGTTGTCAAAATAAAACTAACACTAATAACACTATCCAAATATAAATTCGACATTTTCGTACCGTTTATTTTTCGTTAAATGTTCTAAATATTTAAACGTTGCAAATATTCAGTATTTTATTTACAAAGTAAAGAAGCAATGTTATAAACGGCTATGAACTATCAGTTTATTTTTGTATATAACCTTTTCTAAATTATTCTAAATTAATTATGTTCCTATTGAGAATTCAAAACAGATAGCGCGGCATAATCTCGTCTTCTATGCTCGGGGGCCATTTGACCCGCCTCCACCCCCGTATTGCAAAAGAGGGAGCCGAGAAAAAAATGGCGTGATAGCTTTTCGCCCCTCATTCGAAATTCTAATACTTCCACAAACTTTTAATAGGATGGGTCTTAAAATTCAAGGAGAATTTAAACTCGAAGTAAAGTTCATACGAAGCATCGGGGATCTCTACCCTGCGGTGCTTTGTTAGTAAATCCGGATTTTCTATTGCATTTGATAAAAAATTTCGATGTTTTTGATTTTGTTTTAATATTTACAAAGAATTATATTATTTACCTTATTTATCTATCTCTTAATATCTATATTACATTGTAACGAAGCCGAGTCTCCGCATTGAAGGTATTTCAGAAATGTATCGACTATTTAGGGAACCTAGAATCTAAGGTTCTACTGAAGGAAAAATAGGTACATCCACCTATTTTGTAATAAATTAAACCTGGATCAGATATTATTTTTTAAATAGTCGAAGTATACCGATTGAAGTATCTTTATGCGTAGCAACATTGTATAAAATTATTAATTTCGATATACAATACACAGTTTCGTCTCAAACATCCGTAACACGTTGGTACACATTTCATCACACGTTCTACGAGGAAAACACGAGGACAAAAGGTGATTTATCTTCCAGAGGACACGGCGAGTATCCTCTATGAATATTTAGCTAAGAGTCGTTTGGTCATGACCTGAATCTAATGTTGCATACGAAATTTTCGAGTATGTACGCCGTACGGTTTGCACGACGATTACAAATGTATTAACTCTGTGTTTTTGTGTGATGTAAAACCTTTAAATTATCACTAGTAATAAGATATTATGACTGTACATTTTTTTACATAGGTAAACAAGCACGGGGAGTATGGTAAGTTATCTCCACCGCCCATGTATCAAGAATCGTGGCCGACTTTAAAGGTATAGGATAAATAAGGGATTAGGAAGGGTAGGGGGGGATTTCGGTATTAGAGTACATATATCAATCAGCGTACGAAAAGCAACAGTAAGTTGTTACTCAACGTCGGTTTTCTGTGAGATAGTAAAAACGAACCGGTCGAGCCGGACCTTTAACAAATCCTTAATATATTATACACAATGACTACGAAAATATATTTTACGATTTTGATATTATAAAAATGACAAAACTGTAACATGTTACGTAAAAAGAACTATAAATTAACATAATATGCATATTTGCAATAAAATGTATCAACGAAGCCAAGGCCAACGTATATTTTATAATGATGTAGGTTTTCTTAACGAATTTACATAATATAAAAAATATATATTACTAAAATGGGTTATTCTGCGAGTTATTACATTACTTTATTATTATACTGAATAATTTGGCGTTAAAGGTAAATTAGAAGCAATTTTAGTGAAAAAAGTGAAGCACGTATTATTTTAATTATACGTCTCTGTATATTATACCTATTTGTACAATTTGTGTGTTCATTTCTATTATACAGTATAATTAACAGCTCTATGATTACTTATAAAAACCAAACCCACTTGACTCGCGCAAGTACCGTTGTTTTTAACAACTTAATTGCTCTATAATTAAATCCATAGCATTGTAAAGCCGGTTTTCATATACATTTATAATAGATTAATGAATAGTTATGTTATATAAAATAAATAATGATCATTATGCAAATTAATTCAGACACTTTAGATCTATGTCATCAGTTAATGAATTGTAAATTGATATTAATTTTGACGTTATAAGCTTTTTTATATGACATTGGATTATCAAATATGTCATTATTAGTATACCTATTACATGATTATAAATTGTTTATATGTAATGTCAGAACACGCTGCGTGCGGCGGTTAAAAAGAATAACAGCTGTGTGGTGGCATGTAACAACGTATAATTACGTTGTTCGTAATACCGCTATAAACAATCAAGTGGAATTATATCAAGTGTAATGGCAGCAAAAGCGACCCATGTTTGTGTTTCGGCTGTTTCGTGACCGGCGGCAATAATAATTCCATTAGTTTTCGAATGCAAATATGCTCTAAATAAATATTAATTCAATAGCAGTTTCATTCCATTGTTCAATTTACATAACCAAGTTGAAATAAAAGTTTTGAAATGCGCTCGTTTACTTGTATAAATTCAGTTTTGCGAATTGCTGTATCCATGCTTGAGCGGCTTTACTTTCCTCTTGCTAGTTTGAAGAATTGCTTGTATTAGCGTTATAGTGGATGCAATAGCGCACGTATCAAAACTATGAAATTGGATTACATACAGCGCATGCCGTTTGATGCATGATCAGAGATACTTATTTATATAGAATTTGAACTTAAAAGGTCCCAATTTAAGCGGCTTGTATGCATTTGAACCAAGTGCAATGTCAGTTACTCGTGCAGTGGCACTTACATGCACCGACTCCGAAAGGCACCTATAAATAATTATTTTGACATTTCAGTGTAATTTTTAAAATAGTACCTAGAAGCAAGACAATGAATGAGCTCCCATATATGGAGCTTAAAAGATAATAAAAACTTGGTGTTATTTAAAAAATATTTTTTTTCTACCCTTTCGGGGATGCAGGTTAAGTTTGATTCGTTTTTGTATCTTTCTGCCGGGCGTTATCTTGGCTTAATGCCTATGTCCATCATGATTTAACGGTGGTTATGGTATTATGTGAGACGACCCGCCGTCTGATACCCACAACCCGCAACGAGATTCAAGTTTCGCCAATGTCTCATCCGTTAATCAGCAGAGTGTACCACATGCAGGTGAATTCGGCTTTGGATCTAAAATGTAGGTGGCTATTTTACTCCTATGTTTGTTACGTTTTATGAACAGAATATCAGTCAGTGTTTCAAAATAAATAAAGAAAACTGGCTCAAGATGCCAAAGGTGCCGCCTCCACATCCCAAAAACTCAGCAACAAGTACACTTATCAGATAATAAAATATCAGCACACCCAAAAACCCAACATTATAGGTTAAATACAAGATTTAGAGGAGTAGAGGCTCCTGTCCGCATATTATTGAATGACATTCAATGAATGTCGTTACTCGCGCTACATATTATGCTGCAATTAAACGAAACGTGTTAGAGCTAGCCAATCCATGGACGAGACGAAACTTCTTCATATCTAAGATACGATCATTATTATTTTCTACTTATTTGTTAATAAAATTCGGTGGGTATTTTTGGGGTCGCGTCTTGTACCCGAGTATTTTCCGTCCGTGACTCGGCTCGCGCTATATCGCGTTGTTTCCCTCCACCAATAGATGCCGATGGCATTGTTCGTTTTTAATAATAAAAAAAGAATAATTCAACAATTTGAAAATGGAACGTTCTCCTGCTTATATACAGTTGTCTTGGCGGCAGAAATAAACTAAATGCACATTTTCGCGTCGCGTCGTGTACACCAAGTAGGTAGCGCTTCGTCCGTCACTCGGCTCCCGCCTAACACGCGTCGTTTAACTGGACCATAATACGTCATAGACCGTAGTCAGGCGCGCATGATTGTTTTTTTATAGCTGTCATCTTTGGCTGTCGGTTACACTCGAATGTTGTTTCTTGTGACTTCTTTTCAACTCGTTTATTACGTAATTTACCTGTTCAGATTCATTTTTTGCCGACAATCGTTTGTTTTCTTCTCTTCCAGTTTTGTTAGTCGTTAAAGTGCTCTTTTCTTTCTTGTTAGATGTCACCGGTCCGTTGGATTCGTTTTTTTGTTTCTTTTTTTTCTTACTTTCTTTTTTGCTGTCACCTTCCGCATTATTCTTAGGAGAATCCTTAATCCTCACTATGGCAACTTTAATCGACTGGGTTGTTTAAGATTGTTTGTTTTGATTTAAATAACAGCACAACATATGACACAAACATTCATCATAATCACAATGTTAAACTCCGACAACCCTGAAGATGTTTGATGTCACCCACAAACACAATTTCACCTTTGTTTGTTTTATAATAGTGTCACAAAAACTTTCGAGTTTCGGCAAAAATCCTCAATAGTACATAACACTGCAATCCTTGTACACTGAAATCCTGAAGCGAGCATTCGATAGGCGATTGTTCCAATGTGGCACAAAAATAACGATAATGCATAAAAAGTCGAACGCGTCCGCGAAACAAAGAGGCCGTTTGTTTACGCGACACGCGAGTTACGTGCCCAGAGACTGGGGCGAGTGTGTCGGTCGGCGCGCGGCCGGTCGTCGCCCGCGGTCGGCGGCGCGGCGGTGTCCCCGCCCCGCGCCTCGCGCACGCGCCGCCCGCCCAACATACCGCTCCGTGGAGTATTTCTTGTCACACAATACACATACACATGTAAAACTACGGTTGGCGCTGACGTACTGCTAATACCGCACAATAATTATTACATTAACACGTTTACATACTGACAGCCTCAATATCTTTTAATCTTAATATTTATTTTTATTTAACTTGGTGAGTTTTGTTTTCTTCTAATATTATACCAAGAGTATAGGTTGTTACGCGATGTCTGATGACATTGCGCTGTATGACCTTATTCATAAACATTATACATTTGTGTTTTAACAGCTAATCATTGTTAAACTAAATGTTTTAAGAAAGAGAAACTACAATTAGATTAATCTGTATTAAATAAGAGGTCGGTTTTAACTGACACAAAAACAAACTGTGAAGATTCACTTATTAGTCATGAAATATCAGGTACTATATAACCTAAAAACTTTAAATTTGTCTGGGAAGTTTCTTATACGTGATGGCATGTCCTAAGGACATTACAAAAATTCTTCACTACACAGGGACAATTGGGGTGGATTTTTTTTATAAATGTTGTCTGTCTAGAGTCGCGACCAAGCATAATAAATGGTAAAATGAAGTATCACTGATAACTTATTTTTTATTTAATAACGTTAAATTTACAATTAGATGATATTAGGACGTAATTAATGAAGTATAAATAACAACCTCTTGAGTCTAAAGCATTTTATTGTAGTAGCCGACGTAATAAATAACTCTACATACAATTAATGCTTTAGAAAAAATCGAGGATGAAGCAAATTTTTGTAATAAAATATTATTGCTACAGTTGTTTATCATACTATTCACACATGTTTATTTTACGCCCCATGTATAATAATACTTATTTAATGGCTCTACATACTTATTCAGTGACGGTATTAGATGATATCAAAGTCTTATATATTAACTGCAACATTGTACCTATCAATTTACATTTATAATATGACACGTAAAACGTAAATAATGTTAAATTATAAAGATTTATGACGTAGAACGGCAATAATAAAACCGTGTCACTATAAATCCAATGAATTCTATAAATCTTGCCATTTATTTACTTTTAATGTGAGAACGGCTGGATTTGTATTTTTGAACTCTGCTCTACGTCAACATAAATGCAATTTACTTAAGTCAATGTCGAACATAGAACATATTGCTGTTAGCGCAATGCGTTCTTAGCAATAACACATTCGCTAAAAGCAGTAAAACAACCATAAATCGATTTATTTATATTCTTTTTATAACAGTATCGTTTTACGGCCCCGATTAATGCACTCTATATGGAATAGCAAGCAGCAAAATCAACTGTAGATAGGTTTTATGAATTTAATTTTAAACATATCTCTGTCTACAAATCTACAATATCTGGGACATTTTGTAAAACTGTGAATGTGTAATATTACTTATTATTTTACTATCACTTAAATAAGTAATGACTGACTATGGTTTAGTTCACGTTTTTATTTGATCAGAACCGAATGTGACGCAAATCACACATTTTCGCTGACGGCGTGACCGGATAAATGACTACATGAATACGTAATTTTACACTTATATTTATTCGTATAACAATTCTTTTCACATTTTCTACTAGTAATCTGTAATTAAACCTCGAATGGGTGGCGCTATAATATATGCCAAGGGGCTAATTGCAGTAGATTTTTTAGGGCCGAATATTGAGGACAGTGTTGTTAGAGCAGCTCCTTGGGGAAAGAGACCTGTGCTTATGAGCTTTATTATAAGTTAATTACTAGGACGAGAGGCTAGCTAAAAATAATCATCTCATAGAATGTACTAAGATATCCCAATAAGCATAAAGCAAATGACCCTGGTCGTAGAACGGTCACTTGATAAGGACGACTTACAGTTGTAACTAAAAAAAGTCAATACATATAGCAGCGCAAAAACATTTCCGTTAATATTTGGATCGCATAGTGATTATATCGCATACCAAAGGAAATTAACGTGTCTCAACTTATATAAGAAACATAGTAAATAACAAACAAAGTAAAATAACAAATTAAATTAGTAATAAGAAATACAAAACAGAATAAACTTCGGAGACCAAAGAATATTATTCAATAATATTTAAGCTATTTATATCAATGGGTATAACAATTCTCCGTAAGAATATTAGGGTGAGGATTCTTATAAAGAAAACTCACAAAGGAACATAATAATAAAAGCGCTCCCCAAAGAAGATATTAATTTGGAATCATTTATTTGCCAGCAAAAAAAGAGCCCTTATTTCAGAGAGAAAAAAGGTGAAACAGGCATACACAAGATAAATCTCCGCTTGTCTTCTCGAACCGTTCCGGTAAAAAAATCTATAAACATGAAAAGTATTTGCGAGAGGTTTCGCAAAAACAGGAACAAATTGTTTATTTTGTCCATTATATATCTCAAGTAATCAAGGAATAATACCAAGGCGATGTTCAAACGAGTCTAATCGCTTTGTGTTAACAATTTCGAGATACGGACCAAGAAAACACTATAACATGTTCATTATTGCATTTTATAGCGCACATTGAAGTCTTGTTTGGTACATAAAAGATTAATGTTTATTGAACCGATGAGTAACTAATGTTACAAGTTAATTAATGTTTCGCTAATCTAGTTATTTTTGTATAAAACATAGAATATTTAAAGAACCGTTTCTAAGAAGCGGGGAATGATTCAAGCATGTATTTACTTTGTATCGTAGATTTACAATGTGAATGTGTGTGTGAATTATTCATGCTAAAAAGCAGTTTTTGTATAATGCAGTACTCAGGAGTACTTGTTATTCAAAGGTCTGAGTGGTGTTCTGTTTATTGGCAGGCCTTATACTTGCTTTCAGGTGACCGACCTGCTCTTATCATCATTGATGCGAATAAAAAATATCCACTATTTTTTTTATTGTACCCAACAGTCACATTCATAGTCCTGACCCCACAGTAAGATACGAGTCTTGTGTCGTGGGTATCAGGAACTACGAGACACTTTCGGTTTCACAACACCCCAGACTCCGAAACAAATATTAGTGGATCACATAAACATTTGCCTCGGTGTGGGGATCGAAGCCGCGGCCTCTCGCTTCACAGCCGGCTACTCGCCTGCTGCGCCACGGAGGCTATCAATAATTTCTGAACGTTGCTCACAGAGTATATTATAGTTATCTCAGTAACAAAAATCGTTTTTTGTAGAAGCGCAAATGTTTACGTGAATTTTCAACGATTTTTAGAGACTATCTCGACTATCTCGGCCGCGCCGTCAGCCGTGGGAGTACCAACATGTAGCGAACACGATTTGCATAATTAAACGTGAAATGTAATTGAGAAATTGTATATTCCATTACATATTGCATGTAATTTGAATTGGTTTTAGCTTGCAATTAGCCTGTGTTAATTCTGTAGTGTACAATTTGCAAACAATTGCTTGTTGGCATTTTAATACAATGTCCATCTTATAATTTCGCGACTTGTGCGTCAAAAGCAATGGTCAAGAGTCAAAACGAAACTCCCTAAATCCTCGTTTATGAAGTCTATGAAGACGCAGAACATATTACATTCACAAGGGATCCAAAACAGGTTCTCTTCATTGCCTGAATGACGAAACGAGTTGGTCGAACTGATGGTAAGTGCCACACGTCTGCCCATAAACAAATGCACACCACACAGAACTTTGACATAAAGCAATGCATGGTACTGGACTGCGTTCGACACCCCGAGACATAAGTTGTTAAGTCTCATAATACCCAATAATTTCACTATCTTCAATGTCCTTCATATCGAAATACAACAGAGCTTACTCACTGCTGCTAGCTGCAGTAAAAAGAGACAAAGCAGATACGAGAGACCTATCACCTAGTGAATATTGAAATTTAAAATAGAGACACCCTGTTGTTATATATTGACATTTAATAATCATAATAGATACTCAAGTATAAGTTTTATTTATGACGATACACGTATTCGCACATACATCCGTAAATAAAGGGTTCAAACTTGATAACAACCTTTTTTGTCGGGGGTTAAAAATGAGTCGTGAATGTTAATGTGAATGTTTTATATACCATAAAACGAATTCCATTATATAATCAAATGATAATCATTAGTACCTGGAGTTTATGTTTATGCTACACTGCGGCCACATATGTAGCCGTTTAATGCGGAAGCAGTTGCTCCCGTCATGTCTTGGAAGTATAAGTTGGTTAAAATTATAGAATAAATCATTATTCTATTCTAAACGAAATAAGCCTTTAGCATTGCTGTTTTTTCTAGTTGGCCTGGAAGTTCATGATTGTATTTCCCTATTTGTAAGCAAAACAAAGCTTTGTGATCGATTAGTCCACTTAGCAATATGTACATTAAGTTGCAATTTGAAACCGCAACACCTCTCGTTTATAAAGGTTTTATTAAGTAATAATAGTATGATAAAAAACCTATTGGAAATGTTTATTCGCTACTTAAGAGAAGCAATATAGTGGCCATTAAAAATAACAAATACATTCAATCACAATAAAACGTAGTGATGCGATTGTTGCGAAGCTAGAATTCAAGTTGATATTTTGTAAAATTGAAACGTTTCGAACAGCAGAGCGCCGGAAATTTGTTCGCAAGCGACAGCACAGTGTTTTTTTCCCCTCGTTTTCCCACTTTCGGTGGCAATAAAAATGAGTGGATTTTTTAATTCATAGCTATATGAGCTTTCAACGAATTGAACCTTTTTGCGTATTCGTACACGATGCGAGGTATTGTTTTAATAAAAGTAAAACACATTTCAGCTTTACGTTAAATAAAAGGATTACAAAAGCGTATAGTCGAGTTATTTTAGCCGAAAACTAAAACAAAAGAGACAGCTAAATGTACAAAAATACGGCGTGTGTACACAGCGGCAATTTTTGTACTCCTAGCACCAATTAGATTTAGTTCAGTGCAATACGGGGCGTTGATTACGCAGATTGAAATCGGTTCGCCCCTCGCGCAGCTTGTTAATGGTGCAATAAAAACGATGCTTATCGATTTAGCCGCCCGTTAAGAACGCTCTAAGGCATTATAATTTATTATCCAAACAATGTTGCGTCAGTCGATGTAAATTACAGTACTCGGCCGTGGAATTATGTAACGGCGAGATTTGTTAACCGCCCGCCTGCGGAGTGACAAAAGTAATTAACACTTACGATACACTAGAGTGCCTGGTTTACGATGCTCGACCCTCTCGGGTCCTCCCGTTTTGGTGTAGATATCTAATGAGGGAAATAAAGCGGACCCTTGATAACAATCGGGCCGCAATAAAAAGTTCTTTGAACGATAAATTCAACTTAATAAAGCTGATACGAAAATGAAAAAAGAAATTTATAAAGTATGTAAGAATTTCTCCATTTTCGAGGATTAAGGTCATAAAATGAATTATAACATTTTCTGGCCGAACGAAATGGGCGCAAAGTCAAATAGGGGTAAAAATATACGAACGGAATTGGGAGTCAGACAACGACCGCAGGATTTATTTGAAGCCTCATTCAATTTGCGGTGAACGTATTGTCGGATTGCGTTTTTGTGCCATTCACATTTTACATAAATGTTGTTCTTGCTCACCAACGAAACATACACAAATACATTTTCGTGACTTATTACCTTTTTGATGTATTGTTTCGCATTGTGTCTTTTGGAGAGCGGTTGTTAACGTTGAAGTGAAAGCGTTAGTAACAATTTGAAAGTGTTACAAGTCTACCGGAGGATATGCATAACAAAACGGTAACATGCAACACACGACACATACAAATGTGCGCCAAATGAATTGCGTCCTCGTTAGTGGAATTGTAATGAGAGCAGTCTAATATTTAGGTACAGATATTGAAGAGAGAGACAGAGGTATTTTTGAGTGGTAGAGCCACGCTGTAGACAGTTTTGTCTACAGCATGAATGGGCTGGCTCGCCCGGGTCATTACCACTGTCTCACAGAAAACCGACGTAATGTAGCGGCTTGCTGCTGCGTTTCGTACGGTGAGTGAGATAACCGGAAGCCCAAATCCCCTCCCCTTCCATATCCCTAATTATCCCTTTCCTTTATGGTCGGCAACGTGCCCATGATTCTTGTGGTGATGGGCGTACATGGGCGGTGGAGATCACTTACCCTCAGGTGGCCCACTTGCTCGTTTGCCGGCCTATGCCATAAAAAAAAAAAAAAACTAGACAGGTATGATATTTATTGTCTTAATCGAATAATACATTTTAGCTCAGTTAGGTATTTTAGTTTGTAGACAGCAATCCGTATTTGCGATAAAAAAAAAAGGGGATAGCGGAAAGCGGAGGAGCGTCAACAGCACAAAGGGATGCACGTTGCTCCGGGTTTCTCTGGAGCTGCGGTAATCACACTCGACATATGGTACATACAAGCATAATTATTTAGGAGATGGATGATAAACTAAGGAAAGATATTAAATTTTGGTATGTTTTCTTAGATTAAGGGCTCATTACACATTGTGTAATTCAATGTCAACCGCCAGATAATGTGCCGACTGACTCAACCGATTTATGAAGAAGATTTTTACTTAATATAAGATTGTGTTTATTAGTCTTATATTTCATTTGATGACGTTTATTTGGATATTATGAAACAGGCGCTTAAAGTACTTTTATTACGTCTTGGGTATATTAAATTTCTAAGTATTATATAAATTATAGATACACCACCGAGTAATATATTTAAAAATCAATATTTTTAAATGATAGTACAAATAAAAGGAAAACAACAGAACTGATCATAATATCGGATGACTGGAGAAAAGATATAAATCGGAATACGGCTTCATGGAAACATTTTAAAATTCCAAAGAGTAAAGCGTATATCAGAGTGTAAAGAAACGTGTGTCTATTACCGTGTTCACCAGGACGTGATTAAACATAAGCATGCGAAAAATAAAACATATTATAATAAGACACGTGAATAACAACAACGCCGCTGAGAGTGCGGAATTACATAGGGGGTTAGAGAGGGAGGATGCAGTCGAGGATGCAGCGCGAGGCGACATAAAATTTTCAACGACCACGCAGAGTAAGTATCTGACGGCATTATCTAGCCGTTTGCAAGTGCTCCACCGCTTTTCATATCTTTTGAATAAAATTTCTTTAGCATAACTATTACTTGGTATGGCTCTTTCGTTTGTGTCACAATGTTGTTCGGTTTAATGTACATTCAGTTTTGTTGGATATATTTTAAAGCGGATAAGAGAGATGTTATTAGAATGTCACATTTTACACTGCTCTTACTGTTGTACACATTAATTGAAATCGTTAAGAAGCAGATGAACAGCGCTTGGAGATTAACACGCTATAATATTAAAGCTAAAAAAACAACGTTGAATGTATAGACAGCGTGAATGAACATATAAAAATGTTTATACGCAGTATTATTGATGTTTAATATAAAATTAAGCCATTTTATTAAATGAAAAAGACGTCATTCAACAAAGAACTTTATTTAAAATGTATTTATATTTTTGGTTTGAATATCTGGCATGAAGATGAGATATCAACTGTACGAATGCAAATAAAGCAGACGTGCAGCGAAACAAAACCTATATATTTAAATATCGGTCGGCACACGAAAGAGATGTATGTTCACGAATCAAACTTTCGTTGTACATAAATACATAATGCATATACAAAGGTTTTCAAATTAAACAAAAAATTTAATAATGAAAGCAAAAAAAGCAAAGTAACAGTTAATAAAATGTTTGGAAAGTGTATAAGAGAAGACAAATAAACGGCTCGAGCGTAAACCGAGGTGGAACAGGGAGCATTGACAATCTCGTTATGGATGTGAATAAATAATGAGTAAGCATTAAGCTGGAGTTTCGCGCGTCGGGGCGGACTGCCGACTTGCCTTTGTTGTCGGCGCTGTTTACTGCGCCAGGGATTGCGCCCGCCGCAAGCCCAATTTATTCCGCTAATCGAGCCTCACCTCGCTCGGCTTAAATTAATTAACAACGACTTAACCTCACCATATAAAATGTACAAATTATTCTAAACTGAAATACGTCGCGCTTTACTTTGTATTATAGAATTCGGTATGATATTAATTATTATAATAAGACCAAACTCATTACGATAATTACTTCTAGATGAGCTTTTCTCGTCACTATTTCCAATTGTTTAAGTATGTATATTCATTTCAATCTGTAGTTAGTAGTGTCATGTACGTAAAATTTGCAAATAACAACCGGAAGACAATATTGAAACCAGCATGCAAGGACAATTTTATTAACAGATAATATCATTCAATATGGTACCTAGGCACCGAAAAACTTACAGCTATTTCCTATATTATAGAGTCATTTTTTACCAACACAAAACGACATGTGAAGTGTGAATATTAATAGAATATTAGCGGTAACACTAAAATATTATGTGATAGAATTGTCTTTGGACTTTAAAGCATAGTTCGGGATATGCGGACAACCGCAAGACCTCGACATTCCGAATAGCCAACTATTGCTTGCCAAATGAGTTTCGACAAGCGATTGACCGTCGGGATACTACGGGAACTATAACTCCGTAATATTATTAATAAAATATCAACTTTCTATTATTATATTAACAAAATGCAATTGTTAAAAGTGAAACCTGTGAGGGACGAGTTACGGAGTCTGCATATTCAACAAGGCCTAGCACAGCCTGAAACGCACAGCTATTCCGCCAACAAAGCATTGTTGCATAAGAGGATTCAGCCAAAGAGAAAGAGAATTTCGACGTGAGCTTTGTGCGCTAAATTGAATTGAATGTCGTACATAACGCATTCCGGAAGCTCAAAGGGAGTGTAATTGCGATCCGGCAGCTACATTTTAAATGTATCCGTGCAAATCTGTGTAAAGCACAGGATCGGTGAGAGCTAGGAAAAGCCAGTAACCGAAGTGGAACTCGGTTCTGCGTCACCGATGGCGCGTTCATCCACTCATGTCACTGTGTGCAACTTGGTCGCTTGCCAGCCGCTATGTTTTATCGCACTCGCGAACTATTTGGCAACTAAACACTGTTTTTATTTAATGATACAGAATGATGAAAAATAATGCGAGCTATTTCAAAGTGTCAAAGCTATCATTCTTGTCATTAGTTATTAATTAGACCACTTACATCGTAATTTTATAGTGAGAAGATATATTGAATTTTTGAAATATGTTATCTCATAATGAATTGCCCATTCGACGCTATAAACTGGTGCAGATGTAAGTTTTAAAATAAATTATACAATTTGTGTTTACTGAGAATAAACAAAGCCATGCGTCATTGTTGTAAGCCGGTAATTATTTACAAGTTAAAGCGAGGGTGTTGCTGCTTTAACGAGTGAACGGTTTTACACATTTTCACCACACTGACGCTTCGTAAACGTCTGTCCTTTAAAATAAACTGACAGCAAGGACATTTTTGTGTCGGTTTATTTACATACAATTCGAAACACTGACACCTTTGATGACGTTCATACTTTATAAATACAAAAAGATTACTCTAAAAACGTTCACCAAATATGTTCTCGTTTAAAGGTGATCAATTTGTCGCTAATAAAATGATAATAATCTCAAAAAATAGCAACACAGCAAAAGAGATAAAGAGAGAACGTAATAAAAACAGAGCAATTTTAGGGGTATTTTGTCGAGGTTATATCCATAAAATGAGTGGAGTGAGGGTGGGAAGCGGGGGTGGGCTCCGTCACCCGGCACCCGTGGCGGTATGTAATGAATAAACTCAACCGGGTGGTTCTATCATTTTATTTAATTCCACAATGGAAGTGGATAATATTTTCAACACTCTGAAACTGATTTGTCACATTTCATATAATACACGACAAATTACTGAAACAAAATTTACTTTATCCATTAATTTACTTTATGTATTCATTTAATGTGTCAAGTTATATTGGTTTTATATTTCATGACAAAGGTATATAAAATATGCTAAAGAAAATTAGGTGGTAAAGTATTCTCCAGTGTGAACACTTAAGTGTTTTGGTTTGAAGGGCATTGAAGCTAGCGAAATTGTTGAACATTATGAGACTTAATCGGGGCGACGAACGCAGTCCTGTGCTTTGTTAATTCCAAGTTTTTAGTGGTGTTGAGTCTGTTAATGGGCAGGTGTAGCGCTTACCATCAGGTGAGCGACTTGCTCATTTCGTCATTAAGGCAAATAAAATGTACAGTAGGTACTAGGTATTTATTATTTAATAAATACCGTCGTAGTTGGTTATAACAGAAACTAACAAAAGACAAACGATAACAGTACAAGTCTTTACAAATATTGGAATAAAAATGTTTGAAAAGAATGAAATGGAGTGGAGAATATTCACACATAAAGTAAACCTGAGCTCGGAAAATATTCGTGAGCAACATGAGAGTTGTAAAGTGTTCTGGAACAAAGATATTAAAGCGAATTTTCAGCTCACCCGCCAGGAATACAGGGTAAAGCGATGTAGCGGCACCGAGATCTCATTTTGTTTTTTTACTATGAAATGTAGTTTGTTTCAACGCGACGAGACGACAACAATAATAACTAGCTTGTGTTTTTACGCTTTTA
Source organism: Amorpha juglandis (assembly GCA_949126905.1). Lineage (NCBI taxonomy): Eukaryota > Metazoa > Arthropoda > Insecta > Lepidoptera > Sphingidae > Amorpha > Amorpha juglandis. The sequence goes on along the minus strand of OX421379.1, from coordinate 7,461,929 downwards.
GCACTTATATTTAATATTAAGTTTTATATTTGCAACGTTATGCCCATAAAAACCAATTATATTTGCCGACATTTATGTATAAACGAAAATAAGAATTACATGTGGTTGCTACAATTTAAATACCACAAATGCCAAATTAGATATTCCATAAATCAAATATTTAATATAAGTAATAACTACAACTAGAATACCATGTAAATAGTAAAACATAAGAGAACTCGGTGAAATACGTGAAGCTGTGGCCATATAAAGCCGCTGGCGGATAGCTAGTTTCAAAATAAATTTACATAGTAACGTGAGTTGAAAATAGAGAGGGGAAACTAAGCGAAACGGCGAAGAGCAATGAGGCGATGCATAAAGTCGCTTCGAGGCGAAGTATAAAACAACAAAGTGGTCGACGCATCTCGCTCCTCGACATAAAGAGGGAAATAATCCGACGAGACCAACGCTAAAATGGTGTAGAATAGGACTTTAAGGCCCATATATAATAATGATATGTCTTTTAAATGTTATCTTTACACGGTTTATGACGTATCGTTAAACTGGATTATACATTACAAGCCATACAAGCGCGTTAATCGTTATTTAATTCGCTAGAAAAACGATATCAATCACGAATAAAAATTAAGTGGCTGATTAATGTTTCTCTGACGACAAATTACTTTAAACTGTGGTTGTGGGCGCGGGGGCTGGTAGATGGGGCGATAGCGGCGTGTCGGCATCGATAACAAAAGTTATTTATGGCCTGATGTTGAGTAAAAATGTTCCGTGTAATTTAACACCTTTTTTGTTAATATTAAATGAGAACGGTTATTCAATTTATTGTACATAATAAAACAATATTTGCATGTCAATGAGGCCCATGTTAATAACTATAACATACCATTGACACGCATTCTAGTTACGCAACTATCATTACGTATTAATTATGCAAGCAAAAGGACTATTTAGTGTTCCTCGGAATGAACGTTAATTAAACATAAATTAATTTCCATACTGGGGCATCTATGATCTCATTGACTACACAGGTGGATGCACTAAATAATTAAGGTTTAATCGCCCTGTACGCCGGACTATGATTATTCGACGCAACCGGTGGCGGTGTAATCGATATGGTTGTGTTGAATAGCGGGAGGGTAAAAAAATAAACATAAGATGAGGACAAAAACCTTAAATGAGCCCGCGAGAATGTTCACTGGCAATATTACACGAGTGCCCGCGTCGCCACAACCGGTTCTGCTCGGTTCGATATCCATTAAAAGCTCATTTTAATTTCTTTATACATCTCGCATACTAATTGAATTACGGCAATACTTTTAAAACCTCGTATTTTAGTGCCGATTAGCGTTGATTATATTTTTACAAATCTTAACGATTTGTCTTCTAAATGTCACTGGAACCATTATGATTCATTTATCAATTCAGTTTAAGTAAATTTTGCAAATGAAATTGATATCATAACATCATGCATAACAATTTCAGAGGAAACGCAGGAATTAATGATAGGTACGTCATAACAAGCAATTAATTGCAAGTTGAGAAAGCTCGCACAGCGGGCAAGGGCACGCTCGAGTGAGTCCATCTTGATGTAACACGGTGAATCTGTAAAGCGGGGGTGGATATAGTTGTGGTATATTTAAACACCTGTCAACGCCCTTATCCCGGCACGGGTCGCCTAACTTAGATTACTTTATAATAATAATTCCCTGGAATTTCACTTCAGACGGAATACGTAAAGTGGTTGTTGTCGAAAGTTAGCGAATTATTAATGTTTGAAATCGCCGTGGTTTCGCAATGCTGGCTCGTGTTTGTTTGTTTTCGTTGTTTCAGACTCGTTGGTGATATATGACCTTTAAACTCTCCACGACATAAAGCGTGAACTTTCTCACCTTGCAACTCCATTATGAATCATAAAGTATTATTAATTTGTGTAAAACTTAACACTCGGAAGTCGTATTTTGAGTTAGAGGGAAAACTTCAAATGAAAATTCTAGTTTCAATTTTAATTTTAAACTAAAATAATTACTAGATGATATTTCTTTTCTTTTTTGAATTGTATTGAAAATGTAATAATATACATCAATGATATTGATGCTTATTGTAGAAGTGTATGAAATTGTATTGTTTTTCAGTTTTGTATAAAAGATTTACATCAGCGTGTAAATCCTCTTTCTTGAATGTTTTACAAAAACCGAGCCTAATCTAAAAACACCGTTTGTTTCTTTTGCTTTCATTAGCCTCCTTCATAAGTTCTTTGTTCTTTTGCGTGATCTTAAATATAAAAGAGAGCGGTTCAAAGTTCTGTACATAAAGTGACCGTGTAGTCTTTAATGAAAAAATAATTATGTATACGGAATGCTTGTTGTGTATTTTAAGAATGCAATAAAGTGAAAATATGATTTATAACCGAGTGGGCAAGGTCGAATTAAATTATAAAGCACCGTATACTTAAGACAGTTGTCATAGCTATTTATGGCTACTAGTTATCTTTTTGAAGTAAACATTGGGGCAATATTTATAAATAAAAAGGTTAAAGTAAAAATAATCATTTTTTATATCTGTGGTAACACATATATTAATTGTATTTTTTTGGTGGAAAGCAACGATTTAATAACGGTTATGTTAAGGTATAAGCATTGAAAGACTCAAGGGCTTACTATGTAGTATGTCCTTGATTTCACTTTTGTATGGATAGAATTATTTTACGAAATTTAATATAGCACTAACTTTGAGCTTTGAATAAAAAAGCACATCTTATCACTCTGTGAGTTATGCGTCGAAATACATACAAAAAAGTACATGTCGAATTGAAAACCTACATCTTTTTTAACATGCTCTATTTTTTCATAAAAAATCATTGTGGAATCGGTGATAGCCTAGTGAGGAGTAGATAGACGTCCGAGACAGAGGTCGCGGGCTCGATTCCCAGCCCTTGGGCACACACTTTTACTGATCGAATTTACGTGTATACATTTTTAACCGACAAATAAACTGGGAAGGTTGTCAATTCGACATAAGAATTATTAAGAATAATTCCATATAAGAATTCTAAAGGTACGATGAAGTTTACCATCCAGCATTCAGCAGAGTGTCGAAAACTAAGGCCTAACCCTTCACATGAACTGTACTAAAATCAATTTATTAATAGTTATTCGCACCGCACATGATAACTCCTATTTCTTTTGCAATATAGTCAACAAGAATACGAGCAGTATATAAACATTACGCGGAGTTTTCCGGCGTGAGTTAATGATCAGATCAGTCAGTGAGTACAAATCACAGTGCTAAGCTGCAGCTCGCTCGCAGGGTGCTGGAGTTGTTAAATGCGCTCCGCATTCAAAGCAAGTTGACATGCGTTTATCAGAGCAAGAGCTCAGACCACAGTCGGGTGCAGTGACAAACGGAATCGCAGAGTGCATCCCGAGTGAGCTGCTGATCCGTCGAGAGATATCTCGACCTCACGTCGAGTGGTGACACTCGCCCGGCTACGGATAATTACCGCCCTTTGACGGCAGCTCTTTGTCCTTCCTGCACACGCTTCCAAAGTGACAACAATGTTTTAGTGCTAGTACCGTTTGAGCATAACTAAAAAGAACGTAATCTCGTAAAGGAATATTGCGGATATATCTATTTGAAATAGTCGCGCAACAGTTAGTAAACATTTATTGACAGATAATACCTAATACTGTTCGTAACCCGTATAACAAAGACTCGGGTGGCGAGAGTCGTAAGCGGCGTGTTTAAGGTTCAGTTTACATCGTCGCAATTTAGGACTTATCCGAGTCAAGTCGGTTAGACGAGTGTACGACGGAGTAATACGTATCTCGGTGGAACTTTGCGAACGAGTAAGCCTGTGGGCGAATACGAGAAGGCGAAGCTAGGGAGGGCTTGTTCTCGTTATTGCACCCTCTCACCTACGCAAGGGGTTTCCGTTCAAAGCCAGCTTGTCGCACAGGATTAAGAAGCTCCTCACTATAGTGTTAACGGTTTAGCTTTTGGTTTATACATTCCCCGTTACTTCAATCACCCAAGCCATTTTTCAGTTAACTCTATTGTATTTGTTATGTGGACAAGTCTAAACAAAGGAATTATTTGTAGAGTGGGTAGATATTTGTTTACATTTATGGAATAGGTTTGGTTAATGGACTTTAGTTTAAGTTTGTCAGTGAACATCAAAAGAATATTAAGGACATCTTTAAGATACGTCTTGTTTAAAAATAAATAAAGTAATAACATTAACACAACACACGCCTAAACCGAGATAAACTAAGTATTTATTTACTCAGTGTGAAAAATACGACGAACCAATAAATTATTACAATCGTAACCCGACATACAAAAATGACAAAACATCAAAAGGAAAACGATACCGAAATCGTTTACTTAATGTTGTTACGTATCACCACTTTGCTTCGGTTATAAATAAAAGTGCCGGAGAAAAGCCAGATAAGACGGTAGAGAAATAAGTTTAACCGAACGGGAGAAAGCATTATCATTGGCTGCGAGCGTGGAACAAAAGAAAATGGTGGAGAGCGAGCGTACGAGAGTACTTTATAGGCGCGTAAATATGTTTTATATCCTTCTACTGTCTGTTATACAGTGGCGCGCCGCCGAACTCATCCCCATCCACCGACCGTACGCCACCCCACCACCCCCGCCAGAGGGTTGCCCCGCTCTCGGAAATGCCGAGCTTTAATAAAACATATATTTTTCCGAGCGAGGAAAATACTGGGGAAACTTGCAATTTGTTCTTTCACTTTATGCTCGTTTACAAGACAAAAGTAGAACATTTCAGAAACATTATGTTAATCATGAAGTTATGTACTTCTTTGTCATTTACGTTGATACTAAAATGTCAGATGAATATTTAGATTCGGTGCAAACAGGTGAACGCTCGGTAGTTAATGTTTTAATACTTTGATGACAATCATAAACGAATTATATGTGGGGCGACATTTGCATATTAGGATAGATTTATGATAAGGGTCTAGCGGTGACCCTGACATATCTAGCGTACCGCTGCATCGTTCAGAGCGATTTATAACGCTAAAGGAAAGCACACTGCCCTTTGATATTATATGAATTTAATAATGGGTATTAACTTATCGTGTACGATAGCCGATACATATAAATATACGGCCTAGAAAGGTTGGAATTACCATAATAATATGACAGGAAATACCCGTTCAAATATAACATTTTTATTACTGGCGAAACGCTCTCGGCACTCAATGTCAATTGCAAGCTAGTGAGACTCGAAACATATTTCATTTCTGATGAATATGATAGCGGCTTAAATTTACGTAAAATTCTATAATGGAATATAAAGTCATAAAATACTTAATGAATAAATTGTAAGATGTAACGTACATTTTCTCAAGTGTTTGTTTTGCTATATTAAAGTGATGTAATATGCAATAATGCTAATATTGAGTAGGGTTTAGAAATAACATATAATAATGTAATTGGCGAAACATGTGATGAATAAAAAGATATATTGCTCGTGTGTTAAATGATATAAAGAAATCTTTTCAACGTATGCAACAATCTCATATAACCCTGGCCCCAAAATAAGATGTGAAGTGTTTCGCAACACACACGAAACAAGCAATTATCTGTTCGCATGTGGAGAATATAATCCGCAACATCGTGCCGCGCGAACCTTTTCTAAACACATTAAAGCAATCTCGAAACGGCACAAAAGAATGTTAATAAAAAGTTAACTTAGCGAACATTCTAAGAGCGACTGTCGAATAAAGTATTTCCTACAAGGATTTTATGGCATTTTAAACAATATCAATTGACATAACCATTACGCTGCAATTAAATAAAAATGGAAAATGCTTTAAGGTATGTACATAACGATTTAGATAAATTTAAACAAAATTACACTCTGATTTCACCAAGTAGATTATTTTCTTGATGCTTTAAAAACAAGTTACATAAATACGCAAGGAGCCGCTCCGTGAGAGAGCTTTAGAGAAAACTTGTGAGTTAGAAAGAGACCAATAGCTTTTAACGCCCTGGAGTCTGACTTCGCGTCATAAAATATTACACCAAACGAAAGAAGCTCTTTCAATTAACCGAGCTAAGTTTGCGTAAGGTACATTCTGACAAGTGGCGCCGGCCCGAGAATATATTTTTATTCAATGTTATTTCACTTGGCGCGGCTCAATGTTACCGGTAATTAATACTTAACCGCTTCAAGACAGGTAACCTGAACTGGTGCCACAGTATATAATATACCAATACTTTTACTCGCGGTTCCCCCCGCGTGAATAATCTTTTTCGGTATAAAAAGGTGCCTATATCTGTCTCCCATCTCTGTACCAAAATTCATTAAAATTCGGTTAAATTAGGTTCAGCGATTTCTGCGTGAAAGCGTAACAAATAAATCACTTTTGCATTAATAATGTTAGTTAGGATACCCGATACTAATCAGTTTTGGTGACATTAATTATTTACATAGAAGATTCCGAATCGTTGACAGAAATCAGGTGCGGGAGCGATCAGTATTCATGTGTTTATTGGTGTGCCAAGAAGCCTCCCCACAGCTCTGCCTGTGCACAGATTGTAGGCCTGCCGTCGTGCCACCGCTGCGTTAATGCCGCCCGCTCAAATCGACCAAAAGCGATGTTATTATTTATGCTCACCTGATGAATGATAATGAGCTTATATGAGCTCAATTTTTTATGTTTACGGATGGTTTATTAACCAACCATACATTAGCGTTTTGCCAATAACCATGGTGAAAAGTAAAATTGTTATTTTAATGTATGTTATGTTTCTATTATGTTGTAATACTGTTGTACTAATTCAGCAAGCATGTTTTTTGTATTTGTAATTTGTTTGGTACTATCCTGATCTAACCATATTCAACTGTTAAACCTATTTAACTGTCTTCTACTTTAGTATGATATATTTGAAAACTGTGTTTGGCTTATGTGTAAACCATGTCATCGCAACCAAATGTATTATATGGGCTGTATGTTTTCCTTAATAATAAATAAGATGAAAATAAAAATATATTATATTGAATAGCACAAGATCATACTGTTTGAGGGGTGAACGTCACCCCAATGTCAGTGTCAATATCTAAACCTCACACCGCATATATCAAACGTGTTATACGAGCGGTGCGACGCGGCGACGAAACACTGACCACAAACAATCAAAAGTCAATGCACGTACTAATTTGTGACTGAAATTTAAATTACTCGAATTTATATTGAAACGGTCGTGAATGATAATTATATTGGAGCTGTAATATAAGAATAATAATGTTCATATCCATTCGTTACGGTTAATGCGGACAAATTACGACCGACAAGTTTAATTTTATTGTCTTGATTTATACGCTTTGAATAATCAAAATGTATTAAATAGACCTGCAATTTACAACTGGATGGGAAGTCGATAAATCGTTAAGTGCGCATTAGTTGTAGAGTTATTCACATTGTAACAGTATTCGATGCAGAGGCGAGTTTCGTTATAAAACATTGATAACCATTGCCTACTGTTGCTTATTATTTATAATGCTTCACGAATGAATTATGTTGTTGTTATTTTTATAACATATTAACAGGCAGTTCGCTATAATTCATTGTTAATTGGTAACTTTAATAAATGTACTTTTATCTGATTAAGGTCCTGTTCCATTTAAATACTACACGAACACGATAACTCAGCCAATTTACGAAGTACTATTTTGAAATACTATGTTGATGTGATATTATTCTATTTTTCTATATTGTGTTTTATTTGATAAGTAACGATTACTTGGAAATTGCGAAACGGGCGCTAGATTAATTTACTCATTTACTATCCCAGTTATAACTATCTGCGTAATATGTATTACAAATTCATATTATAAGTAATGCAGTCATTTTAGCTTAAATTAGGTAAGAATCTCGGAATTCGAGATACCCGGCTGTAACTCTGTAAATACTTGTGTATTGACACCCTAAAAGTTGTCTCAAAACCTACATATGGTAGGGTGTGCGCAACTATTAAATTTCAAGGTCAAAGGTCACAAAAATCGCTTTTTTCGTAAATATCTCATTTCCTATGGGTTTTTTGCTATTTGTATCTATTATCAATATTGTAGAATACAAAATTCTCTACAAATTTTGTTTAAAACTTTTTTTCATACGGTGAACCGTTTTCGAGATAGAGGGCGGAGAGCGCGCGGTTACAGGATCAGTTCAGGTCAAACGGTGCCTCCGGTCGAAAACGCGCCATATACAGGGTTAATTTTAAAACACCAGCAACCTCGCAGGACCAGATAGCTGACCCCATACGGAACAACTTTTGTTCTACGAGTTTGTATATAACTCAATATATTTAAAAAAAAATGATTTTACAAGTTTTTGTTGTGTCGTATTTTTCTTCGTAGCGTTCGGCGTGCGAGCGCGACTCAAAGGCGCCGCTCAGCTGGGTCGGGCGATGACCTTCAACGCTAGCCCGGTTCCCCACGCTTCGCGTGTTTGCTTACGTAATCTGCGATGCGTGTAGGTAAAATTCAAGACGGAAATTAAATGAATACTTATTTTTGTATGAAAATAAAATCTAACAAATTATCAAAAGTCGTAGAACAAAAGTAGTAGCTTATAACCTTAGGTATCTACCCCTGCGAGGTTGCTGGTGTTTTAAAAATAACCCTGTATAGTTGATGAACTATCCATAAATCAATGATTATAAATATTTGTCAATTTTTATTAACTATTATGTTATACTAGCTTTTGCTCGCGGCTCCGCCCGCGTGAACAGCATTTTCCGGGATAAAAGTAGCCTGTAACCGTCTGCAGGGCTCCATCTGTCTCTGTAGATAAATTCATCAAAATCGGTTTAGTGATTTAGGCGTGAAAGCGTGAAAACTTTCACCCCCTTTTTCATCCCTTAATAAATAAAATTTCCAAAATTCCTGAAACACGTATTTATTTATTTTACGTCAATAACCGAAATACAAAATTTCGTTTATGTAACTTTCAAAATGACGGACTTGTGACCGCGCGCTCTCCGCCCTCTATCTCGAAAACGATTCACCGTATGAAAAAAAGTTTTAAACAAAATTTGTAGAGAATTTTGTATTCTACAATATTGACAATGGATATAAATAGCAAAAAACCCATAGGAAATGAGATATTTACAAAAAAAGCGATTTTTGTGAGCTTTGACCTTGAAATTAATAGTTGCGCACACCCTACCATATGTAGGTTTTGAGACAACTTTTAGGGTGTCAATACACAAGTATTTACAGAGTTACAGCCGGGTATCTCGAATTCCGAGGTGAACCTCCTAAAATGACTGGAGTAAAGTAGGTATTTACTTTTTTTACTTTTAGATCGAAAAGAAACATTTAAGTCAAATGTAACAATAAAGAAATATATATCTGCCATTTAAGGATACAACGACCCTACTCTTTTATATTCACTGACCGAAGTAAAACCAATGTTTATAAATCAAATTTTAGATAAAGAGATTGAGATTGTAAGGATTGCTTTCAACTGAAAGACGTACAGTATTCAATTACATATATCAAATCAGACATTCCATTTAATGTAAGTAAAACAAACAAGGCACGTCATAAAAGGTATAAACTCATTGTGTGTGTTAGGTAAAATTTACTTGAAACAATGTAAGCTGACGTTTGAAACGATGCTACGGCAGCGTCTACGTAATTAGCCGAAAGCGACCGGATTTGCATATCAAAGTGGAGGCATAATTGAACTCCGAGTGCAAATAGCCCAAGTGGAATCGGATCGAGTTAGTGGCGCTCTCTAGCTAAGTGTAGCGAGCATTACCAGCCATCGCTACCGCACCTCTGTGCAAAGCGCAGTGCACACCACTGTACACTACAGTCTCTCTCTCAAAACGCTCCCTCGTCTGGGTAAGCTTCGAGCGGTACGCCCCGCACGGGCGTCAACTTCTCCCGGGATAATTTAATTAATCGACTACGGCACAACATCGGAGCTCAGACTGATTTCCTCCTTAGACATCCATTTACCGACATTATTATGCCACTCAACTTCCAAATTGATTAAGTTTAACATCAGCGCAGTCACGTTTATGTTATTTGACATTTTGATCATGAAAGTATTCCATTTGAAAAGTAACAAGCATACATGGAATGTGTTTAAGAATGATAAATAGAAACGAGTTGGGAAATAATGTATCTTTATAGGGAAAATGACATTATTTGTATTCAGCACATTTAGTGCATATTTTAAATACGAATGCCATTTGAAATTAATAGAATAGGTAAGTTTGTAAAATAATTCTGTTCTCGGTTCACTCGGCAGAGAGAATTGAGCTAAATCACTGGATGGGGTGTTTCAGAGGCAGTCGGCAGCGAAGTGGCCACATAATTGGATTAAACGCAAGATAGACGAACCGAGGTTAGAGGTGTCAGAGAGCATTCGAGGCTTGCGTGAATGCTCTCACGGAATATACTCATATTTACTTTTCATTTTACACAGTTTATGCTTGAGTAATAATAACCTAAAAAGGTGCGTAAAAATGTTCTACAAATACAACTTAACAAAATAGGTCTAATTTATCATCGGTTGGAAGGCCAAATACGAGCGCACGTTTGTAGGGACGTTATTGCATATCCCCCACTAATTTTAAAGGTAGTGTAGTATATTTAATCACTGGTACTTGTACACTGCTCCAAACTACTAATTACGCGAACACAGGTACGGCAGGTAATCAGCGTCCTTTGCGACGGCGACACGCGTACAAGTGCTCTATGCTCAGGCGGCTTTTAACTTATATTTCACAACCTGTTAACAAGTTAGTTAACCCCTCTAGAGCGTGTGCAGTCCGAACACAAAGCGAAACTGGCTATTAACCCACCTAACTGTTATACACTAACTCAAAAATAATTATGTCGTCGGCTAAATTACATCAGTGTTACTATATTGCGTAGTTTCAAATGAATGCGCGAGAATGATTTTCTTAAAAAAACGGGCTTACACATAATAATGTACACTACAGCTAATAAAAATGTCAAAGTACTTGCCTTGTCCTCGTCGCCTTCACTATCACACTGTAAAAGAAGAAAAACTAGCATTAGTCAGTGATCAACTGACGTACTTACACGTAAATAAGAATTCATGCATTCATAAGCCTGTAGCCGTAATATTATGATTAAATGGTTAATTACGGAGATGACGTTTTAGTTTAATGTTTTAGACAAAAATATGTCTCGCTTAAAACTGTATATAATGTTAAGCCATGTTAAATTATTACCGTATATATTAATTATTCCAACTATTCCATATCTCATAAAATTAATAAATTTCATAAACCTAGAAAATACACTATCTAAGGTTTTACCGTACATAATGTTTATCTATTCCGCTTATGAATTAATATTGTTAAACCTTATCTGCCTACGCTCGATAGTTAGTAATTTGTTATGAAATAAAATCTCAGGGTATCCGCATAAAGTCAAGTACGTAATAAAGAAATTTGTGAGAACCATTTGCGATATAAAAAGCTCCCAAATAAAATAATGTTTGCCAGAAGGTATATGAAAGAAGCTCCTGAAAGTCCAATTCACATGGGAAAAAGAGACTATTATCGTAACATAAATCGACGAATACGTTACATGTTATTTACGAGGTAAAGTTCGCGCCGGGGGATACAACGAGGGATCAGGCTGAGATATTACAATTTCAAATAAATACAGAACATGTAGTATTCAGGACGGGCGCAGGTAATGTTATACCCATTGTACAGAGCGCTCAGCGATGCCACCTCGACAAATCTTTTGATTTAACAATGATACGCTACGAATATAGAACATCTTATACATGTTGCGTGATCTGGATACATTTGCACACGATTGTTTTATATATAATACGTATTGTTTCACCGGTATGTCGATATGTTTTTGAACTAGCTACTGACATTTTCCTTTGAAATGTTGCCGTATATCTGAGAAAAAAACAGAACCAAGCTAAAAGTAACCATGCGGGAGGTTATTAAAACAGTAGCAAATATAAAGAGGCAAGCGAATAGCGAACAGTGAGGTCGTGCGCGGCATTTCAGAAACAGAAGGAATATCCGTACGTAAAACACAACAATGAGTATACTCACGATATAGCCTTTTCCGGAACTACAGCGGCTACTGGCCTGTAGGCAGGAGAGAGAAAGCGAACATATGAGTGGATTGAAGTGACTGGGGTAGGTGAAGTTTGTCCGTATCTCCCTAGATTCAACGATGCTTGTTGGCAATGAGACGTACAGAATAACACGCGAGTGATATTAACACTTTGTTGCGGCCAAATTCATTCTTTATAATCGTATGCTGCCAAATCTTATTCACGGGAGAGACGGAAAAAATTGCAAAGTAATAGAAAACGCCATTTCTTTGTAATACATTTACTAACAGTTAGTACAATCACAACACTAAGTGACATCATGTTTTACATGCATCGCACATTAAGATTAAATACAGTATGTCTTATTCAGATTTTAGACAACGTTTGTGCCCGGAAAATGTTCGTGACCACGGAAATATACAATTACAAAATTATAAGCAAATGATAAACAATCATATAAACTAGCACTCGAGTGAGAGTTATTTATGTTTTCCCGTGATTTATTCGAGTCTCAGACAGATATATTGCGTAGTTATCATCATTGGATACGAGTTAAACAATATATTATGTAGTAACTTTATCTCTGCAACTAAATATCCTTGCGACCATTCCGAGATAATTCACTATTGAATGTTTTATAGGACACAATTGTTTCAAGTACGATCAAATGAGGTTTCAACGGAACTATATGAAAGTCTGATGGATAATTTTAGAGTAATGTCTTGTTAACAATATAGGCTCTGCTGGTGAAAGGAGTAAATCAAGAGAAATCACTACATAAGTACTTACGTCACTAAGACGATCACGAGAGGAGTCAGGGTCTCGAGGAGCCACTGAACTACCCGTAAGCCTTTCAGATGCCCGTCCACTGTCATCCGACGTGCCAGCGTCTTGGAGAAGCGTAATACCCTGCAAAAAGAACTAATTCTGCACTCCTATTCAAATGCAATACGTTGGGTGCAGGAAAGTATTGGTTAAGTTCATATAGAATTGCGGACATTGTTGCCCCGAACTTATTGCGATACACGAGGACAATAGAGTTGAATGGAGTGCATTAATTACTTCTATCCTTGAAAATGTTTTGGAGACTCGTCAGAACGTAAGGTGTTTATTCACGTGTAAACAACTCATTCTATTGAATGGAGCTTTTTTTTTGTGGCCAATTTTTTATCCAATAAAGTAAATAATAATAGCACGCGAAAAATGTTCAAATGCACGAAAATTGTTATATTAAATTGCTGCCAACTCGTGTAGTGATACTTTAAACGTAATTCTATTGCAAAACGAGGGGAGCAAAGGGGAAGCTTTTTATATAAGACTCACAAAATTGAGCGGTAACTAGGATATAAGAAAACTTGATAAGACGGGCCGAGAAAGCGAGGGCGCGGGCGGGATGAGAGGAGCCGACCCATAACGTAACGTGCCCGGGGCCCTAACAATAAAAAGAGTTTTCCATTTATCACATTTCGCGTCTATTTTACGGTAGGGTTCGAACGAGGCACGCTCCGGCGGGGAAAGCGACCGTGATGTTCAACGAACAACACTCTTTGGGACGGCTAAAAGAAAATAAAATGGGTATAACTTTCCGTAAATGGATAACTCTTCGACCACCCTATTTGGTATGAGATTCCCACATTATTATAACTGTTTAGGAAGGATTTGCGTAGAAAATGATTTGATAAATTTATTTAAAGCTTGGGGGAGTAACAAAGGTGAATTCAAATGTGATATTATAGTTCGGGTCTCAAATATGTTAATAAAGGCTGTTTTTTATATTGGAACGAATGGAATTTATGTAACAAAAAAGGTACGACCGCAAGTCTGACTTAAAATTCTAGTCCCATCACCGAGTCGTAAGAATCAAGACGCCATTACTCTTAGCCGGTTTAGGTCTACATAATATATAAATGGTGTTAGTTCCCGGAATGGTCAACAAACTAAAGATGATCTTAAAATTACTGCAAAGCGTGTTAGCAGCGGAGCTACTTCAATAATACACGAATAAACTTCATTAAACTTTGGTTAGACAATTTTATTTAATAAACTTTGCCAAATGAATATTTTACTATCCCCGTAAGGACTTTAGGGGACTAAAGATTGGATAGATTAGAATACTTAAACATTTAAACTAACAAATTTCGAATTATACAGGGCGTAACACATAGTTTTTAACTTAAGTTGTGAAAAAAAAACATCAGTGATTTTTTTATTGCAGAGCCCATTAAAGTGTGGGCAAGTACACATGTTTCAGTAATGATTGTAAACGTTACATTTAATTTCTAATTCTACAAAGTATTTACTTTTAAGCCACCGAGACAGACCTTTTAGGTTTTTTGTGAGTTTTATTGTTGGCAAAAGTTTTCACTTTACTGTTTTTAGTGATGAAATCAAAATGTGTGATTTACATATATATGTTTTGGGTCTAGGTGTTTTTTCCCCAGAGAAGTTGACGCCAGGCAGGCGGCCGGTCGTAAATACTACAAATCAAATCTTTCTGTAACATGTGTTTTAAAGCATGTTGCGACGACCCCAATGTGAATGGTGTACGGGCAGATGGACGAAAAGTAAAGAAATCAAAATCGGTGTATAAATAAAAGACGAATTTTGTTTGCGATCAGGGATTATAAATAAGTCTAAATTTTTGTATAGCTTTTAAGTCTTTATGTTTTTATTTAAAATGAAATATTTTATATGTTGTACGTTCAACAATCGAATTTTTGACAGGGTTCGAAATTATCACGGTTTTTTTTCAAGAATCATGATAGCGATCGCGATAGTTGATAATTTATCAATCATATGTGTGCCAAGGTCTAAATGTAAGTGCATTTATAATTAAATTAAATAGCCACACTTCAATAAACAAGGTAGTGACGTATATTTATTGGATACAATTTCATACCCTAAAACGTGGATCGAAACTTGCAATAAACGTTACATAAAATCAATAATAATAATAAATGGGGCTAGATTAACTAATTGAACGATAGCCTCATCGTCCTCAAAGACATTAAACGAATGGAGATTTGAGTATTATTTAATAATTCCGAATTCAAAATCCAATGCTATATTGATCAATATAATAATCGATCCACATTTATCGCGAAATTAACATATTAATAAAAATAAATGTTTCAAAACTTGATTCAAGATATTATAACCAATGGTTATATGTAATTATACATGTAATTAAATTGTTATTCGTAGTGACGTGTAATGTGTCAACACCCTTCATGAACTTGGTCGATTGAGCGGGTCAGTGAATACGTTTTTTTATGACAATCGCATTGGACTGTTTCGCTCGGTGGTTGCGGTGAGCGGGGGCGGAGCGGCGGTGGGCGGGAGCCAGTCGTGCTCGACCGGCGACACAACCGCTAATTGAAACAACGATCGTGGCCGAACATTACTTATTCATGAGAAGTCCATATGGCCACAAAACGTGACCGACCGGATAAATCATTCAATTACATTTTTCATGAACTGATATAGACAGACAATGTTATGCATTGCAGTGGTGTATAAACCGTAAATGTCTGATTATAATTTTCACATCATAATTAATTTTTCTATGCATAGTAATAGTGTCTACTACTTAAAATAGTAGTAGACACGAATTGAAGTTTTAGCGTGCTTATTATGTTTTACATAAAAAGATTACTGTTCTTTATTCCATCATACGTACGTCTTAATATTTGTGGACTATGCAGATCACCCACATGGTCGATGCAATGTTCTATTTTGGTGTTGGTTTATTATGTAGCATTTAACTAATATACTTAATTATTCGTTATGAGTTACTCGTTGGGCTCAAATTATTATGCATGACAAACAAATCAAATTACACTATGTATTTTCTCTACATGTGCTGGTATATAATTAAGAAAATAAATGATTTATAACACAACTATTTTTTATTAAAATAACAACGTCTCGAATATAATACGTCTGCTACAATTCTAATGAGTAATTTTAATTGTAGCGACCCCCACTGTGTTTTAATTATTTCTTCTTTGTGTTGCAAGTATTTAAGAAACTTTAAATTATGTAAATATAATTGAAATAGAATTCAAGATTTTTAAATTCCTAGTAACATATAGAAGTAATTAAATAATAAAAGGCAAATGCAAATATGTGAAGGTAGTTGATTTGTGTTTAAGTAGCGATAGCTCAGCGGGGAGTGGTGCGGATTGTCGAGACGAAAGTCGGAGGTTCGAAACCAGCTCGCATTTTTGACTTCTAAGTTACGTGTATATTAATTGTTAATTATCGCTTGTTTTAACGATGAAGGAAACATCGTCAGTAAACTTGCATTTCTGAGAAGTCATAAAAATTTCAAAGGCATGTGAAGTCTGCCAACCCGCATTAGGCCAGCCTGGTGGACTGAGGCCTAACCCCTCTCATTCAGTAGAGTAGGCCCGTGGGCAGCAGTGGGACGTATATAATACAGGGATAATATTATTATCATTATTTATTTGCACAATTTGAATATATCGTATAATTTATTCGACAACCGCCATTTTATTACGTGTGAAAAATATTATCGAAGCTTTTTGTTTGGACCATATTATAAATTAGCCTTTTGTCTACTACGTATTTACAATTCCCGTTCAATTGAAAGGGGTTGACAGATGTTAACCTCGATCAAGATCGACCACCTTCCTTCGCGGCGTTTAGTTTCTGCACATGACACATGTCGCAATCTATCCGCGCGTCACCGTGCGTCAGTCAGATGTACAAAAAAGTAAAAGAGTTAACATTTTTTTTTATACATAGGCCGGCAAACGACCAAGTGGGTCACCTGATGGTAAGTGATGTCCACCGCTCATGTACGCCCACCACCAGAAGAATTATGGGCGCGTTGCCGACCTTAAAGGAAAGGGATAATTAGGGATTGGGAAGGGGAGAGGATTTGGGCTTCCGGATATCTCACTCACCGTGCGAAACGCAGCAGCAAGCCGCTACTTTACGTCGGTTTACTGTGAGATAGTGGTAACGATCCGGTCGAGCCAGCCCATTCATGCTGTAGACAAAACTGTCTACAGCGTGGCTCTACCAATCAAAAAACATCAACGAGGTTGCGATCAATCGCCAATACTTCTTTATCGTTCAATCTAAAATGCAATTTGTTAGTCGTGTGCAGTTTCGTTTAATAGCGTAGTCATGAATTTACGTGCATGATACTTTGTTGGTAATAAACTGTCATGATTTAAAATATCGACGTATATAAACAATGTTGTTGCCAATAACGTTGATAATTTGTTATTAAATGCATATTAAAACGCAGTTAACCAACCTTACTTTAACTCATCAGCTTTTGTCATCTCACAACAAGCAGATATTTTTTTTTTATTTGATTGAATGACGAGACGAGCAAGGCGCTCGCCTGGTGGTAAGCGCCACGCCTGCCCATAAACAGAAGCAACACCACACAGAACTTTGAATTACAAAGCACTGCATGCGGCACTGAACTTTGGTCGTCACCCCGAAACCTATGAGGTTAAGTCTCATAATGCCCAGTAATTTCACTGGCTTCAATGTCCTTAAAACCGAAACACAACAGTGCTTACACACGGTTGCTTGGCGGCGTAAATAGACAAAGCGGTGGTACCATACGAGGGACCTACCATCTTGTAAACTGTAAATGTATTAACAAAAATTATCATTTACAACTTTTACTTTTAGTAATTATGTTGGTACGATTTAGCGTCGTGATTTACGGCGCGTACGGGGCGGTGGCATCGCGTCGCTAGGTACAAAATAAACTTGTTTGACATTTTATTTGGTGTGCCTCTTTATCCCGGCCCTCGGCACAAAGTACGCCGACTTCTCGACAAACATAACACCGAAGTAATGGGAAAAGGAATCCCGCCCACCGAGCTGTATATTCAATGAATAAGCCATATTTCACGTCCTGTGGTTTGTTTAGGTATTTCAAATGTAAAACGAAATATAAACAATCTTAATTAGTCTTAATGGATTTAATGAGTTGCAAAAGGTTTTTAATTATGTATAGCACGTATTATAATGTATTTGCTATGATTTAACTGTATAATACGGGAATATATAAAAATGTTAAAAAGTAATGTTTTTTATTTACAAATCTTTCATTTACGAGTCTCTCAGCGCCATCTAGTACAAACTAAGGTCAATACAAATTGTGAAAATATTTACTGCAAAGTTTTTGTTCGAGATTAAAAGTATTTTTCTCGCTAATGACCTTGAGAATTTGAGCTCTGTGCGGTCATTCAAAAATCGGCCCGGTGGAGATTCAGTGCGACGAGCGGCAGAATATTTAATGGTATTTATTTGTTATTTTATTAGACGCGTTCAAAATGCAACAAGATTCATTACAATGTTACGGTAGTTTTAGCTTAGAACGTGCGTGAATAATAATGAGTACTATTTGCGTAAAAAAAACGGTTTAATCTGCTTAAGATTTCTTCTACATTATTTGGTAACCCTTTTAGAATTCTATCACGACCTTAAGTAGACAATGAAGCCATTAACATACACACCACACCGCTGTTATAAAATGTTTACAAACATTATTAAACATTTGTTAACAAATATTTTGATACATTTTATCACAATGTTAGATAATGTCAGTAAATTTTTAATGTTAGAAAATGTTTGTAAACATTTTATAACACCGGTGTGGCAGCACCATATGACAACAAGTCGAAAGAGCTCTTTGTAAATTCTGGTCAATTTAACAGTTTATTATAACGCACATCGGCAACGAGACCGTCACAACACAAAACAATTAGTTTTTGGGAAATCGTATTTTACTTTGTTTTTATGTAAAAATTTAATTCAAAATTGTCTAATGAAATTACAATTTTGAATGCAATTTTTACATAAGATAAAAATAAAATAAAATACGACTCCCTACAAACTACATTTTTTGCGTTGTAACACTTGCGGATGTGCGATAATATGCTACAGTCTAAAAGACTTTTTTACTACACTACTATTAAGAGCCCTAATACCGAGCTTTGTAATCATTTAATGTAAAATGTATATAAGAAATAGTGTATATAACGTACATATTTCAAACAGTTAATATACGGCGTTTAGAAACTTAATTTCGACACTCGTCAGTTTTTATCTGATTTACGTTAACTGTAATGCGTTTACTTATGAAGGATTATTTATTTAATTTACCATCTGGTCCCACGTATGTATGAATAACGTCTGTTTGGTATTTAATTCCACATGCACGGATCACTGAACATTACGAAGCACAGTTGAATTGTGAACCATTGTCCAATTTCAATTAGAGTTCAATGAAGACATCATTTGCCAATAAATCAATTAATATTTCCAACGAGCACGCAAATATGAATTGCAGTTTCGATGTTATTTGTGATAAAACAAATAAAATACAGCTCTGTCGGTTAAATTGATTCATTCAATAGGGAATATAAATTAATGTATGTATAAATGATTGTACCTTCATTATATACGGAGAAATTTATTTAAATATACCGTGAAAAACATCCGACTAGTAAAATTAGAAAAAAATCAAACTTTTAAACAGCTGTACAGATTTTATTAAACATAGCTAAAAACAATCTCGACTAAACCAACTTACAAGCTTGTGATATGGTAAGTAAGGCCTGTTGCTATATCAGATCATTCTAATTTGATTTGGTGACCTACCCGAGAATCTCAGCCCACAAAACAACAACGGGCTCAAGGAGTGGTTCTTTAGCTTGTGTGTAAAAACAATAATGAAAAACAGTAACAACTATAAAAAAAAAAACAGTATTAACCACCGTATAAATGGTTTTTGTTTGGGATGTTCCTTTTAAGATAAGTCAAGTCTGGGCAACTGGCGAGACGTAAGTAAACTGCAATATCGGCCGGACGGAATAAAGAATAAAAAACATTTGGCAGTGGCGGTGTGTCGCTACGGTGGCGATACGCCAGCTTTGCCAGAAACAACACAATATAAGAGGTTCTTTAGTCGAAAGCAATTCACGTTCACGACATTCAATTTCATGCTTACATACAAACAGGCATTTTGTACGACTCCTTTAAGCGGCGTATATATATATATACGAACACAGCGAACCGACTGCGAAGATTTGTTCAACCAAAAGAGTTCAACATAAAACGATTATCAAGTTACTTTATTGTTTTGAAAAGGTTTGATCGTGTTAAAAGATATCGGTGATAACAGTTTGGTCGATTTGTAACAGGTATTCTCGCATCAATGTAAATTTATGGATTGTTACATGAGTTATTCTACCCACTGAATGTTAAGGGCATGGACATGTAGCCCGAGTTAATTACTAACTAATTGCGGAGTGAATCAAATTAATTCAAGTTAGAAGCTAGTTAGTGTAGGAGTGGTAGGTGTTTGAAGCGAATTTTACAGGTTCCTCAGCGGAGACGAGAGCGTAACTTAATGATCGCGTACGGCGCACTGGGAGGCTATATTCTATTCGACGGCAAATTGAATCTGCGAAGAGCTATTAGCCGACACCGCAGCGGCGGCGGCACGGTCCCAGCTCGTGCCAAACGATCGTGCTCATTCCCTGTTCAACTTGGTTGATATTGTTTAAACCTTGATACACTTCGTAAATTCTAGTCGGTCTGCAAATGAAACTAAACTTTTTTATGAGTGTTCCCGAGCAGTATGATGCTATATCAGTTAATCCCACTTTTGTTTTTCGCCTCGGCGGTTTTGTATACGTACGTTTGTTTTTCATTTCATATACAATATAGACAGGGAGCCCTCGGGTAGCTGATCCACTTGACTACTATCAAGCTCATTTTCCGTGAGTAGCTTCGTTTCGATGAGACGCCCAACAATTCCCTATGCGAAAATTCTCTATTGTGGTAGTTAGCTGCCAGAGATATCAAGGATAGAATATTTCGATTTGATGATACTCAAAAATTTATTATTTTATTTGTAGGACAATATGACTGTTAAATTATATGAATATTAACTAAGTAAAAACAAAAAAATCTGTTGGTTAGTAATCATACCTATTGGAAGGAGGGGCTTCCAATAGGTATCGATAACGAGGTCATAAGGATGATTACTAACCAGCTGATATTTTTCTTTTTACTTAGTTAATATTTATATAATTTACCTGTCATATTGTCCTACAAATAAAATAATAATTTTTGGAGTATCATCAAATCGAAATATTCTATCCTTGCTACCCCTGTTAGCTACCACAATAGAGAATTTTCGCATAGGGAATAGTTGGTCGTCTCATCGAAACGAAGCTACTCACGGAAAATGAGCTTGATAGTAGTCAAGTGGATCAGCTACCCGAGGGCTCCCTGTCCAATACTTGTTTAGGTTTAAAAATATTCGGCAGTATAAAATATGTATTAAACAATATTTCTCTCTTCTATAAATCTGAAAGATCATTTTTATGGTAATACATTAAACAGTGAATATTAAAAACACGTTTATGCAACCATTAAATAATTTTATGTTCCCGACTTGAGGAAACTAAAATTTTCTTAAAATGTCATATGTAGAGTAGATGGATTAAATTTAAATATATCAAGATGAAACAGAAGCCGATAGCAATATATTCCGAGTGTTAATTATATTTTCATTTTTAATTGCGTCGGTTTTCAATATAACATTTCTTTATTAAATCGTCTGATAAGTAGCCATAAAAAGTTTAACATCGACTATAATGGTAGGGGAGCCCAAGCGGGGATTTCGGGATTTACTAAAGCGCGACAGATTAATATACAGGGGGATACCTTGTACCCGGTTAAGTACCTCCACAAAACATGAGGCCCATATATAAGGCCGCCCGTGAAGGATACAGGATCAGATTAGTAAAAAAAAATTGACCATCAGAAATTCTCGAGCGCGTCAGATTAAGGTAGGGTGAGTTAATTACATCCTAAAAAGTGTATATTCCACTAATCTGACAATTTGAGAGTGACGTAAAAAAAGCGGAGGGCAACAAAGTTGTAAAAAAAAAAACGTCATCTCGACATTCTCGAGCGTAGCTAAATTTTTTTTTATTTTGAAGGAAATAATTCAAGAATAATGAAAAATATATAATCTGACGATTTCCGCAAGCCGAAATAACAAAAATTCGTCGATAAAGTTAAATGCGTGCAGTTGCGTGATGCCTACATTTCCTTCTCCGCGTTTCTATTCCTCTCTCACTCTTTCTCTATCTATTACTCTCTCACTCCGTCCCCACTCTGGTTTCTGTTGCCATGACGCCATCATTGATCATAAAGACTCGTGGCATACTGTTTACAACGTGTTTGCAATATAATTTTTGGAATAACTTTTAACCGGCTTTATCGATCAACTTCAAAAACTAATCCGCCTTTGAGCTTGAAAAACCACGTCGATCGCCACAAAGCTGGTCAAAAGCGGTTGATTCGTTCGAGAGATATCGTGAACGAAAGAAACCCGAAAAAGTGTTTTTTCGGGATTACTCCGAAATTTGTGGTTCGATCAATTAAAATTGCAAAATTACTTATGAGGATGATAAAACTGCGTCGAATGCCGCCAACCGCGTGAAAATCGGTTGATCCATTCAAAAGTTATTGCGGTTTGAAAATTCCAAAAATAGTGTTCTATGAAACTTCTATCAGACTTTCGAGCTGGGAGAGCTCAAATGCATAGAAATATTATTTCTTTGAACTCAGCAAGCTCAAAATATCACATAAGTACAATTTTAAGAGCCCAGGAATGGAATTAGCGGGAAGTTGCAGGGATGGGCTTTAAGGTGAACCGTTTTTCTAATTTTTTTTTGTCAGATCAGGCCAATCCCTCTAGATAATCGTCAGATTATGAGATAGTACGTTTAGAACATAAAGATGAACTATATATATCTTAATCTGACGCGCTTGAGTATTTCAAAATGGCGAATTTTTTTTGCACATTATGAAAATGCCCGCGAGTTTGCGTCCCATCGAAATCATCAGATTAGTGAATGAGAGCTTTTTTTTGGTGCACTTAACACTCCCTTAGAAAATCTGACGCGCTCGATTAATTTTTTTTTTTTTCATTTTCAACTCTTAAATACAACCACCCGCATCATGCAAACGATCAGATTAACATACGTACATTATTAAAAATACGTAGGGCATTGATGCTATCAATATCTGACGCGCTCGAGGATGTCCATGCAACAGTTTTTTTTTACATATTTAAAAATCTATAGCCGCTTCCCCCACCGATGTAAAGGTATATATCATATAACATTTTTTTCTTCATATCATCTAAGCTTTGCATCCCAATAGGTCTCTACGACGCTCGAGTAAATCCCCATTTAGCATCGTGGGCTCCTCTACCATAAAGATGTTTAAAGACATTTAGTAATGCGATTAACTTTGCATATCTCTTCAATTTAAATACAAAACATAGCAAATGTTTATGGTAAGAAAACAAGAATACAATTTAGGGTGGATCCGAGTAAACACAGAACACATGCGCCCTCCACTTCGACTGTTTTATATTCAAGCGGCCATAATTTATTCTGGGGTCGGCGCTATGCGGAGCAAGATTTTCCGCTTTATTCGAGCAACAGCACGAGCGACGGGAGGCAAATTGGATGAGATTGCGACATATCTTGGCTAGTAGAGAACTGTCGAAATGCACGGGGGAGCACACCGGGTAAACTGTTCGCATTTTGCCTTGAGTGTGCCTTTCCAATATAAATTTGAATCTATTTAAAGCTACACATTTTTATCATTTGCAGGATTAAATTGATTCCTACACAGATTGCGCAGTTGGAATGTACACACAATTTGCTATTAACTTTTGCTCGTGGCTTCACCGACATGGATGTATTTTTATGTGATAAACGTACGTCCTAATCAGAGATGTGACTGATTGTTAAAAATGTATGTCCGCGAATACGGATTATTAATGTCTACATTTGCGAATACGGACCTCAACTTTCGTGCTCAGTGGATGTCACTACGTGACCTTGGGCCTGTATATAAATTTACCTACCGGATAATTTTCAGTAAAACTGATATTTTATTGATTTTTTTTTCTAATATAATTATTATGGATTTTATTTGCACAAAAACAAATTTAAAATGCTCTACCATAAAATTCACGCATTGGTGCTTTATATTTTTGCCTTTTGATTCGATTCTAGTACGATATGGTTAATTTACTATAGTACATAGTTAATCATATAATAATACATCCATATTTCGTTATTTCAAAGTTTTCATTGCTACGTAATGGAATTCACCGATATAAAAGATCCGTAGATTAATTAACAAACATCGAAATTCACAAACTCAGAAACTACCAAACGTTCACACTATTGTAACATTAGTATAACTGTAGAATTATAATTATAAATAAGTCAAGGCACGCGAGTTTGTTTTGGTGTTCTAAAAATATACGCAACAAAAGCCGATACCGATAGAATTAACCAAAATAAATATTAGAGATTCCAGACTGAAATGGCCAGAGCCAATGGCGTTTTAAGCAAATAAAGCTTTCATGATGGCCAATTAAATTGTCGAACTGTGCCCCTCAGAAAGCGGCAGTAACGCAGACTGCTCGTTGAATAAGTAATTTCGTTTTTCAGCTCTCACCTCGCAATAATTTATTATGTTCAGCATTTTATTTCACGCACAACATTTGATTTATATTCTGCGTGTTTACTAAACATACTTTATGATTGGAAATACTTATCTAAATCACCGCAATGGCTGAAATTGGGTAAAAAAAGCTTTTGTAAATAATGGGCCAAATGCGACAATTCACATTGTAATATTTTATTTATATATTTGTGCGTGTAATTTTTTAAGTGATAGAATTACACTATTACATTTATTTCTACAGAATGCAATGGTTGACTCGATCGGGGTGGTAATATTGTGTTACTGAGAAATATCTAGTTCAGCAATGTACCTTCCGGTATGTTCCGGTGTGTAAACAGTACTACGATTAAAATGATGCGCTACGCAAATTTCGGATATTTCGGAAATCGGACATGTTTTTTTATTCGAGCACGGCAAAGTGGCTGCACTACACCTGAAGGTAAGCGCAGTGCAGTTCAAAAACCAGTCACCACCGACGAACGATGAGTTTATCGGTGGTCACCAGAATCATGCCGACCTGTATAAATGCTTCATCACACTCCGAAGAGGGAAGACACGAATTGAGGGGCTTGTAACGGGGTAGGTATTGTATATCAATATTATATATGTTTCAGTTTATTAACAGGGACTAGTCCAATACCAAGAGTCATTTTCACTAAAGAGTTGTTCTGAGTAAATGGTACTTCAATACATAGTATAAAACGAAGTCGCTATCTGCGTTTATCTTTCTGTTTGTCCACTTATTTCTATAAACTAAGCAACGGGTTTAGATGCCGTTGTTACTATCATTTAGATAATTTATTCCATGGGAGCAGGACAGGACATACCTGCGGTAAAACCACGAGGGACGGCTAGTACTAAATAAGATATAAAGTTACTTTTACCGGCAAAAAGGTGTCTACTAGGTACTTTTGAAAACAGTTATGATATATACCTTAATTAGTGGAAAACAATTATTTCATAATTTTGAAATAGGCAGTACTAGAAATACAAAAAAATAGACTAGTTTTGAAATGTGGAAAATAATAAATCTTACTGCTGACTACTATGATACAGAGTTAAAAAAAAAACTGAACTTCTGTTTAATAGTTTAACAGTTACAAAAGATCGCAAAAGTCTGAAAGTATTTGCCCTGACATTTTATATCTCCGCATATGCGGTCATTAAAATTACATTTTCATTAGACTAAAGAGATATAGCAATTTTATAATGTACTTGATATGTGGTGCAAAAAATATTTTATCAATGAGAGTTTCATTTAGATAGTAATCGGTAAATACTGTATTTAAATTTCTCACCGATAAATTTATGTTTTAAACTTAATAAAACTCTCCTTGAAATAATCACAACTTTGTAACAAAAATCAATAGTATTGTTGGAGAAATGTTAGTAAAATAACTGTTATAGATAACATTTATCTAGTTGAATTATAGTTAGGTATAAAGACCAAAATATTGTGTTATATATAATAATTTGTTACAATTTTTTATTACAACTTTGTTATTTACAAACATTTACTACACGTGCAGTATTTTAACAAATACCATTCCAAAGATTTGAAATATAAAAAAGCCAATGATATATCGTGTAATCAAGAAGGTCAAATACCATGGGAATACTTACATGTGTGTTGACATTGTTGGGCGGGTGATTCCGAGCCGGGTCGGTGGCCAGAGCCGCCAAGGGCTGCCGAGGTTTGGTCGACAGGGCGTTCGTGCGAGGTGAGGCAGCGCATTTCACAGCAGCCTGACGAAAATAATATTCCATAAACATTTTGACAGCCTCCGTGTTGCAAGAGGCTTTGGGTGCGATACCCGCATCGAGACGGATGTTTGTGTGATCCACAATCATTTGTTTCGGGTCTGGGTGTTTTGAGACCGAAAGTATCTTCGTTCATGATATTTATGACTCAAAATAATCGTATATTACATGTGTAGTTGGGTCAGTTTTATGTATGTGTGATATGTTTGTTTATTAATATTATGAAAATAATTCTAATAAAATTTAACCGCTCTATTCATAAACATTACATAGAGCCATTTTAGATTAATAGATATCATTTTTTTTAACTTCCTATTAATTTGCCAAGAAAAAGAAAGTTAGATCATAAATTATGTGCGTAAGTATGTTACGCTTCACAACCGATTTGACATGGGACCACTCTTGGGGGGGGGGGGGGGAAGGGGGGGGGGGGGTGATATCGCATGAAATTTAATTTTTAGAGTGGTAGAGCCACGCTGTAGACATTTTGGCTACAGCATGAATGGGCTGGCTCGCTGCTGCGTTTCGTACGGTGAGTGAGATAACCGGAAGCCCAAATCCCCTCCCCTTCCCAATTCCTAATTATCCCTTTTCTTTAAGGTCGGCAACGCACCCATGATTCTTCTGGTCGTGAGCGTACATGGGCGCAGGAGATCACTTACCATCAGGTGACCCACTTGCTCGTTTGCAGGCCTATGCTATATATAAAAAAAAAGCTGTTCCATTTTCTTTAAATTGGTAAAAGTGTAATATAAATGGGTTGTTCAACAAATCCTACCGAAACGTAATTAATGTATACGTTGTGATTGATGAATAAACGTTATTGACAAATTGTCGTCATAAATGCTCCTAGCATAGGTACTTATTTCTTATCGATCTATCAATCGATTAATTCTTACAAGTTAATTAATTATGGCAATGATAAAACATCCTATTACATGAATATAGGTACTTCCCGACCAATGTACATGTATTTCAATCAATAGCAGGTATAATCACACATTTATTAATCATCCCAACCGAACGGAACAGAATTCAGAACCGCATCTATTAAGCTCGTCCAACTTTATAATATGTTAACCAAATGAAGTGCAAGACCTCGTCGCCTCATCTGTGCTCAGACTGTAAACTTTAGACCGCATTCCTGGAACGTGGGGAACTGTAAGTGCCATACGAATTTTGCCGTCGCGTCGTGTGTTAGTGATATGGTTGTAGAATGTAGGTACTTAATCATACTTATTCTCGTCCGCTCCGCTTCGTTTGGCTGACTGTGCTCAAGAACTTGTCGCCTGAGAATATGTTCAGTAAGTGCCTAAGTATTCTAGCTCCTCGTATACGACTGTAGGGAGCTTTGAGTTACTTAGTGCGAGATAACGTTTATTAGTTAAGACTGGGAATGTAAATGTTTTGGTTTCAGTTAAACTAGGTTTATTTAAATAAAATCAACTTTCAACAATTAAGTTTTCTCACGATGAATGACGGGAATAAGATTTTGTCAGTTCACAATTGACTATGGGAAACGAAATGAAAATTTTGAAATCACTTTGCATTACATAACTTAAGTTTACGACTGTATACCCGTAGAAGTATGCAGAGATACAACTAGTACTGCACCCATGAATCGCTGATCTTATGTCTTGCCCATGATGTCATAGGAGGCGAACTTATCGCCATACCAGATACACATTCCAATCCCGGGAAAACTCATGTGTGATTTTTGGAACTCAAAAACAAACTGTGGAACAAACCAGGAACATCAATGTTACTCAGCCTAAACAGGCTGCCACTACACCAATGAAACGAATTCAGTTTATGTTATTATATTATACTGTATATAGAAAAATCACACAACAAGATTCCAAGACATTCATTTGTTGCAATTAGTTCAAAAGTTTATTCTGTTATACCTTAACTTACCTAATTACATAATAGAACTAGATCGTAACAAGTGCTACAAGCTTTCACTATTTCTCAGGAACTGATAATATAGTCTTATACATTCCATTACGTACCACATACATACCATTCCCTTACGGCAATAGGACATTCTGTCACAAGCAAACAGTTATCATTTACATAAATAATTTAAAACACACACACCTAGCACGCAAGCTAAGTGAATCAATACACGCTATCGTGTTTTTCACATTATTTGTTGATGTGGCGCGTGTACGGCAAGGGTGCAACACGCGTCCGCTCTCCCTAGTGACATAATTTTAAGTGAACACAAAAAAAAATTGTCACACGAGCGAGGGCGAACCGTTGAGCGTAATTTCACAACGGGCTTGGGCGAAGGGACATTACCATAATCATTATACGGTAGGGACCATTGGCAACTGCCGCACAGATACACTGCCTACATTATGCATTATACTGATGTAAGATCACACAATAAAACTTTGATTTCATTGCGCATGAGGTGTTTTAGACTTTACGTTATAGGTATTAGATTTTGTTATGTGAAGTGAGTATTTTATACGAGTATTAATATTTTTATAGTATTACGCGGAACTAATCGAGTTAATAATGGTGCATAAAGATTGTTCCGGCAAAGTAAGACATCCTGTGTTTGAGAAAAAAATATGTGTATTCGTCTTATGTGCGTTTGCGCATAAATTATACGGTTCTTTTTTTACATTAATAACAGCACTTGCGTTAATGTTATTGACGTAGAAAAAAAATGGAACCCCGATCGTTCTGAATAATATAATAAATCAAAATACTAATAAAACACGTATTTTTTTAAGATGTCATAATATCTCTGAAATATTTCACGGCATTAACATATATCCGAGACAACGCTTCAAAAAAAGGCATCGCTTCATATTCGCCGTGGAAATACCATTACATATAATAAAGTAATCTAACGCTATCATCGGATGTAAAGTGGCTCGTGCCACGGGAACGCGACACGTGCCGTCGTGACCGCCCAACGTGAATAAATAATAACAATAAACTACAATGTCCCACACACAGGCCACAGCTGATAACTCACACCATTTGTAAACATCCACCAAGTCTTTAACATAATAACACTGTACGGCAGACGGCTAGCTTTAATAACCACTGAAATCAATGTCACCGCCTTCTTCTAGTAGTAGCTTACTAAGGCCAAGAAACCGGTGATGTACTAGGTTCAAATGCCAGGTCACATTACAATCTATGTTCGAGCTTATCGATTTGAAAGAAATCACGCGTGATTGGAATTTGTGGTCAATATGGCGATATGCTTGTCAACCATTTATTATGTGACAGACAGGTCGGCTAAACGAGGGTGCGTTCGATGCACCTCTGTCAACCCCTATGGGGATACAGGCGTGAGCTTATTACCAAGTAACTAACAATCTTTTTCCATTACCGATTAAATCTGCAGTCTGCATCCTGTTACAAAGTCTTTATAACAGTAATCAGTAATTATAGGTACAGTAGTAATTCACTAGATATCCACATATTAATCAGAACTAATTGCCACAACAGTTCGTAGCATCTAACACTAAATGAAATGGAACCCGTTATTAATAAATATAAACCTGCAGATTTAAGAAGCTATAAAACGATACGTTTCAAGAGTACCAATAAAATATAAACGAGACACTGACACGGAATTGGCCACACAAGATAATAAAACAGAACAAAAAGAAATCACAGAGTAAACTTCATTTTACACCGAATAAATCTCTTCAGGACTGCGACGAAAGCAAAATTCTCTCGAGAACTTTATGTGACTTCCACAAAAGATTTTATACAATTCATTTCAGTCTCATAAAAAAAGTTATCACGGATTCACAGAAATCGGGCGAGCTATTTTTCTGCCGGCGGCGCTCCCCGTGGGAAACGTCGTTTAATTCTAACTCAGATGCCACCGAAATATAACATTATTTCGGCTATTCACATGCATTACTAAGCAGATCCCGTCCATATAATTTTCCAAGTAGACTAAACTCGTTGATAGTCAATTCCGTTATTGGGTACATATTTTAATATTCATATTTTTTATGGTCGTGATTCACTAATTAACATGTTAACAGTCTATAAACGTCACGAGGTATGTTTACAAGACGCTGTCAAATAATTAGCATTGGTCAATAACTCAGTAGGCCGCAAGGTAATCGTCTACCCACGCCACTATTGGTCACACACCTCGACCCTCGCGGATCGGCTCCGCGCCGCCGACAACCGTCATTTGCAGTAATTGCTTAACCGACAACAATTTAATCATTATAGTGTGATAAAAGCGATATCGCAATTATAATTATAAATAACAGTGTTTTAGTTAAATCATCATGCGGGTTTCAATGAAATTGTATTAATCAAAACACAAGAATAACTCAATATGTCTGAGGACTGTCAATAGTAAACTAGAATCATATTTCTGTCGTCGATAATACGGGCATTGTTCTAGTCTGTCATAATAAAACGCTTATTTTGTTCGATGTAAAGCGGTTGATTGCGCAATAATATGAACAGCGTTTCGCAGTTCAACTGAGCTTTTGACTGCGTTTGAATCAATTAGAGACTTATAAAAATATCGCTATTATCCATTAATCTTATAACCGTAAAATATAATAAAAATGCTAAGTAAAGTTATCCGTTTTCTGAGAACACGGAGTAAGTGGCCGTCACAATTATTCATAAAAGAATACAATACGCCGCCGCCAACAATACATTATGTTTTATTCCTTAATTAAACTAGGCACATTTATTTCACAACAGGCTAAATATTGTTGTACAACTTTTTTAATAACCTGTCACTTGCACAGTCAAAATAAATATATTATGTAGCTGGGAATTGTTGATGTTAGTAAATTCTCAATTGCTTTAGGTACATAAATGAGACTTGAGCCGAGAGAGAGCCGTGTTCGCTGTATGCTCAATTACCTCGCTAAACAAGCGGTCGACGCCATGCGCCAATACTGTACTTAGTCGGCACTCGGCATTACACAAGTGGAACTTTTATTAGCTATTTTATGGATGTAAATAAAAACTAACTTTCGTGTAACTTGTTTATACACTATTGTTAACCCACAAGCACTACTGTTTATTTAACATTTGACATTGTTTGGTGTGTGAAAAATCAAAATATAAGCTAAGAAAATACAAAAATGTAAACTAAATCTATCCACCTTCCGAATAATTCTTCTGTTAGGAACTGTTAATTAGGCTCGATACAATAAAGATAATCAAGATATTTGTTTACATCTAAGTTACCAGGCTGGCAATTATGGTGGGTATAGATCAATAAATAATAATTATTATTCAGTGTGTATAGCGCAGTCGGTATTCTATAATTGAAGTTATCCTGATATGAGGTTATAATCGTTGACAGTTCAATTATTAAGCCGTGACCATTAAAAAAAAATATTATGGAAAATATTGATTACGTCCATTTGTGTTTCATTTTTTGTAAACGATCTAACGATCTAAAAGGATTTGCCCTGAAATAGATTTATTTACAGTGAAGGATACCATCGTGAGGACACCTGGGAATTATTCAAAGGATTTTATTGAATGTCAGTCCACTATACTCCGCATTAGGCCAAATAGATTAAACTTAATACCTGTTTACGCAGCACTGATATTATTAAACTATGTAAAGAATTGATATGTTCACAGATAATTCATATCAGTGACTGAATACCGATCATTAAGGTAAAAAAACGACTTTTTGTATAAAACTACTTCTGGATTCCCTGGAAATCAAACTGCATTTTCTTTTTAATGTGATGGCAGCCGTGGGCTGCGGCGTGAGCGTCAAATTGCCCGAGCTTGTTTAATTAACAGCGACATGATGGGTCATTAATTAAGTCATCAGACAAGATAGCGCGGGTTTACACAAACTGGATTAAAAGGCTTAGCTTCACGATATGCTAACATATCACATTTTATATTGTAATATTCACAGCTTCCAACAAAACGGGTATTAAATAATTTTATCTGTTTCGCAAACGAATTTAAAGACAAATCAGTTCAAAATAATAATATACACTTAGCCGTCACACAAATAGTCCTAATACGAAACTAGATTAATCTGTATCGTGGGAATTAGGAATTACGAGGGACTTAGCGGTGCCACAACACCCAGACCCGAAACAAATATCTGTGGATCGCACAAACGTTTGGGTCGGTGCAGGAATCGAACCCGCGGCCTTGCGTATCACGGCCACTGCGTCACTAATGCTTTCATAAGACGGTCACCAGTAAAGGGCTGCCGCGCCCAGTATGGATAATTAATTACCTCTCGGCAAGATTTCACCCATAACAACTACTAACTTATAGCCGGTAATTTTATAGAACAAGAACGTAGAACGCTAATTGGTGAATAAATTCCTTGACACTACTGCCGTACATATAGGTAACTGCAGTACCTGTTTCCTGAATGGTTTAATAACGAGCCACTTGTGACGTCAGAACCAGATGTTATCACCATTCTCTAGAGATGCATTCTGTAGCTTATCATTAATTTATTATGTTACGTTTGAGAAAATGTATACATGCTGTATACGATGGTTATTATTTAGATTTCCAATTGGCTGTTACATAATACATATTTAAATAATACATTTCAACAAAGCTAAAACAGCTGTTTTACTTTCGTAAAATACAGGATATTTGTACAAAAGAAACCGCATTACGATTGCGGGTACACACTTCACATGCTATTCTCGAAAACAATTATTTTTAACGATATTACTCAATCGAAACAAAAAAAAACTTGAAGAAAAAGTCATTGTAATGTTTGACAGCGACGTACAAAAAATATTGCAAAAAGCTTTACTACAATAGACAATTTCTATTGGGTAGTTAACTGCCACGCAGGTAAGACCAATCGTTTAAAGAGATTCTTTTAGTACTTAATAATAACAGTTATTATGTTATGGTGCTGCCACACCGATGTTATAAAATGTTTACAAACATTTTCTAACATTAAATCTAACATTTTATAACATTTCTTAACATTTTATAACATTTCTTAACATTTTCTAACATTTCTGAACATTCTTCTTTGACGGCTTCTTTGACGGCGCCGCTCTCAAAAGTACCGCCGCCTGCGGTTATAAAATGTTAAGAAATGTTACAAAATGTTACAAATTGTTAAGAAATGTTTACTAAATGATGCTGCCACACCGGTGTTATAAAATGTTATATAACATTTTCTAACACCGGTGTGGCAGCACCATCACTTATATATTATTTAACTGTCTAGGAGGCGCAGTTGTATTGCTGAGGTCCCAGGTTCGAAATATATTCTCAATATTTCAAAACAGTTTAGGAATGTAATTGAGTGGGAAAATAGTGGCGCACGGAAACAAATATGAGGGACGTAATCGAAATGTTTGTAAACGGGTGTCGCGTGTCACAGGGCGATTACCTGGCACGCCACCTCGCTCCACTCCGCACCGCTCCCCGTCTCCTACACCCTTGGGGAGTACAGAACAGCTTCATGCCAAACTTAAACTACACGCTTAACATCAAAAAGATTTGTGAAATCTCACATCAAGTTCTGTTTGCAAAATTCATGACAGCATGACTTTTGTGTACATATTGAGAAATTGCTTGTGCACGCTCAGCTCACATAACGTTGACATTTAGAATATGATATTCATATTCACATCCGCTAATAAACGGTTAGTGATGTTAATGTGGATGCATTGTGAGATTATTGACAAACCGTTGAATGAGCAAAGCAAGCATTGCAATTCAGTTTAGACAAATTATACACCATGAGTGTTAGTTATATGCTAACGAATTATTCGTGATCATTAAATGCGCAATTGGAATACATAATAAATAAAATAAACATTCTTCCTGTTCTATTTAGGTGCCGTGAAGTGGAAATAGTATTGTGATTTTTTATTGAATTAAGCCACAACTTGCGACCGTTGTCGACCGAGCTAATAGCATTAATAGACAACTTCGTTAATCTGTGAGCTGTTAACTTTCTCAATTATTACCTGTCAGCACTCAGCGCTGCTAATAAAACACTTTCATTTCTTATATGTCCTCATAATAAAGAAGAGTTTTATGTTATTCAATCAAAATAGTCAGTAAAAGTAATAATATCCATTGAGTTGAGTCGTCCGCGTCACCGCGGTGAATGTTTGCCACTTATTTTGTCACCAAAAGTAAATCATTGTGAGATATGACCGCTTTATACCAACAGCGTTGCAACTTCTGAGCAAACATTTGCTCAGACCTGACGTGTGTTTAGCGATAATGGAGTAATACGTTACAAATGTTTATATTATGTCGTCCAATAATTAATGCTAATACACAGTTCACGGCAGATACTATACTATCTATACTATATATCTATACTATCCAATTCGGATTATGTATTTTTATACAATTATTACTAAAATTTTATTATAACGACATCATTCGGCGTTTAGGTGTACTTTCACACTTATACTGTTTTACTATCAGATCATTGAATTTTATAGGGTACTAGATGACCCGGTGAACTTCGTATCACCTACATAATATATTTGTGTAAAATGTGGTCAAAACTTAATACAAATGTTTTATTTACATTAAATGCAATTAAGTGAGGTACTGCGCCATTGCACGTGAGGTAGCCCGTCGCACATTTAATTGACTTCGACGACCTAAGTCAGGTCGTCTCCCACCTCCCTCCGGTTGGACAGTCCTGTCCCCGTCCCGTCCCCGTCCTGTCCCCGTCCTGTCCGCGTCCTGTCCGCGTCCCGTCCCCGTCCTTTCCCCGTCCCGTCCCGTCCCCGTCCTGTCCCCGTCTTGTCCTGTCCCTGTCCTGTCCTGTCTCACTGTCCTGTCTCTCTGTCATGTCTCTCTGTCCTGTCTCTCTGTCCTGTCTCACTGTCCTGTCTCACTGTCCTGTCTCACTGTCCTGTCTCACTATCCTGTCTCACTGGCCTGTCTCACTGTCCTGTCTCACTGTCCTGTCTCAATGTCCTGTCTCACTGTCCTGTCTCACTGTCCTGTCTCACTGTCCGGTCTCACTGTCCTCTCACTGTCCTGTCTCACTGTCCTGTCTCACTGTCCTGTCTCACTGTCCTGTCTCACTGTCCTGTCTCACTGTCCTGTCTCACTGTCCTGTCTCACTGTCCTGTCTCACTTTCCTGTCTCACTGTCCTGTCTCACTGTCCTGTCTCACTGTCCTGTCTCACTGTCCTGTCTCACTGTCCTGTCTCACTGTCCTGTCTCTCTGTCATGTCTCTCTGTCCTGTTTCACTGTCCTGTCTCACTGTCATGTCTCTCTGTCCTGTTTCACTGTCCTGTCTCACTGTCCGGTCTCACTGTCCTCTCACTGTCCTGTCTCACTGTCCTGTCTCACTGTCCTGTCTCACTGTCCTGTCTCACTGTCCTGTCTCACTGTCCTGTCTCACTGTCCTGTCTCACTTTCCTGTCTCACTGTCCTGTCTCACTGTCCTGTCTCACTGTCCTGTCTCACTGTCCTGTCTCACTGTCCTGTCTCTCTGTCATGTCTCTCTGTCCTGTTTCACTGTCCTGTCTCACTGTCATGTCTCTCTGTCCTGTTTCACTGTCCTGTCTTACTGTCCTGTCTCACTGTCCTGTCTCACTTTCCTGTCTCACTGTCCTGTCTCACTGTCCTGTCCCTGTCCTGTCCCTGTCCAGTCTAGACGCTATACGACCCGTCATCACGGCAAGCTTCGCAACGACAACTCAACAACTACTAATAAATTAAAAATTAATAAAAAAAACATTGTCCAGCGGACAAAATTGTGAATCTAAACCATTCTCAGATCCCCTTGAACACACACAAAAAATTTCATCAAAATCGGTCCAGTCGTTTAAGAGAAGTTCAGGAACATACACACTCACAGAAGAATTATATATATAAAGATTAAACAACTATATCATTTGCATTTTAACTTTTTAGTTACGAAAGCTAGCAGTCACTGTTTCTACACAGTACACTCTTCATTTAAGACGCAGAAATTATACAGAGATATTTTTTTGTCGTGGGATTGAGCTATATACTAAATGAGAGCTGTGTGTGTGTGTGTGTTTCTCACTGCGGGACACGGTATAGTCTCCATGTTTAATGTTAACATTTTATCACACTGAATATTTAAAGAAAAACTAACAACCGTACATACATTCGATTCGAGCGTAATAATTACTCGTAAAACCGATAAGAGCGCCACTCGAGAGAATCGAAGAGGGACTGGAGTACGTGTGGGTATTGCTGCAATCAAACCTGGATAAGCGAGACCTACATAATTACATACTGAATCTTTTTCTGTCGTCACTTTAATATTCCTGTTAGCAACCAAAGAGCATCGTGATGAATACGGAAATTGGTGACGCTAAATCGACAATTCGAGTCTGTCAAGAAGTAAGCAGAATTCCATTTTAATATCTAATTATATTTTTGCTCTATTCATCATCATTACAACACTTTTTTTTAGGCGGGAATGTTTCAATTATGACTTGTACAAATTGAGTTGTTCCATAACCTCCACGGCAATTAAACAAATTTGAATGTTGGTTTCAGTGATGTATTGAGATAATTATGAGAACATATAAACAAAACTTTTTATCCCGGTAGCGCTTTCGGGGGATAACATTTATCTGAAGGTAAACGGTTGTATGTATACTTTATTCTGGAAAAGGATGATTCCCTTAATCTCTGGGAAAGGGATTTGCGCTTCTGGATATTTTACTCACCGTACGAAAGCAAGCTCTTTTTTCATGTCGATTTAATGTGAGACATTGGTAACAGACAACCCGGTCGAGTCGACCCATTCATGCTGTAGACAAAACTGTTTACAGCGTGGCTCTGCCACTCACTGTTTTTATACCTTCAGAACTAAATATTCTTCATCTTTATAAATTATACTGGTATTTTTACCCAGCAAGAACAAAGTTATATATAAATACGTGATCTGTATTGATCTGGATGAATCTATAAGTGAGATTAAATTACGAGTTTTTTAGCGATGACAGTTATACAAATTTATCTGTACATGCTCACGGTGATTATCATGATAGCTCTTTACTCTTCAGAATATTAAATCGCGATGGCCGATGGTGCACAGACTGTCGTGGGTAGATCGCCGAGATAAGACGCGACCCACAACCGTCTATCGCCGAATATACCCTGATGTTGCCGGTCGATGTATACTCACTACTTGAGCCACATCTTTGGCACGTCTTACAACAAGCTTCTCTATTACGTTTACCATTAAAATACGGACTCAATTGAGCTTCTTTTTCTTTGATCTGTTAAGATTTATTAGTTGAGAACATTTTATCGTTGCCGTCGCTTTTTCATATAGCTCAATGGAAGTATAAACTGTTTTTAGCAATTGCTAATGTTAAACCTATTGTATGTGTTTGATGTATGCTTACGTATACAAATGCAAACAATATGCATATTTTTAAATTATGAATATGCGTGAATTATTTCCAAGCAGTTGTTATTTAAGTACATTTATATTCACATCATAGATTAATATGCAAATTGTTTTAATTATAAGATTAATTGTATTTAATAGATATGCCAAATAAAAACTTAATGAATTTCATGAATAGTTCTCATAATGAATATGTAAATATACTTACCTCTTTTATTATTCATTTAATCATATATAATGAAGTTATTTAAAATAATAATTTGGATGCAACATAGTTCCACGTAACACATCAAAATGCATGTGCCATTTGATTAAATTGTGCATTGATGTTTAAAAAAAGAAAGGTGTTAATATACACAAGCGGCAATTAGTTGTGTAATACTCTACAAGCGGTTCGATTATTTCTTACATTCAGCGATGATGTAAGTATTCAATTACCTCAAGTGTCTACAACACTTTTAACAAGTTTAGTTTGCGAGAGACATAATATCAAAGGATAAGTTGCGATAGTAGTGTGGATTTGCGGCAAGTAAATATTGCTGCCAGATGCACTGAGACTCCGTCGGTAGGGCGGGCTTTGTGGGTTGGGATGCGAGACAGAAACCGACCGCTATAATAAATAAATGACTTTCAACGGTTATGTATGACAACTTAAGTAACAATAAATATGTATGTTCTGTAAGGGGTATGATTTGAAACTATGTACTACAATAAAATATCTACTAGTACTACTACGGCGTTTACCTTGAGGAGAGTAGAACCAGACAAGTCCCATGTTGATTTCTATATAGATGCAAAGATTTTGTTTTAAATAAGCATTTGCTTGTAAACATCTACTTGTATACATATTGCAAACTAAATTATGCATCGGCATTACTTTTAGTCATTTAGGATAAGATTTATAAACCTGACTTGTGTTCTCTAGAAAGTGACTTTGCGTAGTAAACTTCGTTATACGACTTTTGATCATAAGCATTCTACGTAAAAAAAACGGGTTGAATTCATACTCCATTTTTTTCGTCCGTTGATTAAGTCTTTTTAGAAAAAGGGGGAAAACCTAAAGATATACTTATATTTTGACAGTAATTTCAATGTGAGTCGAAGTTGTGAGGCGCCTGAGTCACGGTAATATTCATTTAGACTTCGCTGTAATTTTTGTTCAGAATTACTGTATTAAACCAAGTCAAAGTTTGGTTTATATATTTCGGTCTTAGATGAAAGATATCTTTAAGTAAATTCTTCTAAATACCGGATAGTAAAATGATATTTCATGTGTGGCCAGGTTATTGGATTAAAAAAATAGCAACCGAAACTAATCGTAAATATTATAGTTTTTCTGTGAAAGAGCATGATGCCCGACAATTCCGGGGTAAATGAAATATGGCGTAAATTACATACAACATTACTATTCGGAATTTAATAACACAAAGTGCGTTTTTCCTGTGGGATTTTTGTGTGAACTGAAGACCATCAGTCACGATTCGAACGATAGGATATGCGTAATTCTTTTGTTTCGTTCGATATGGTACTAGACAAGTTTTCAAGAAAATGTATTTATAATTCACAATTCAATGAAAAATAAACAACCAAATAAACTTTGTCACTATGTAAGCGATTGGGAACTTTGGAACGATTTGATTAATTGATGTCATATTCACACCATATATTTGATTAGTCGAGGCGGTGGTTTTTATAAATATATGATATCATGCTACATTGACCTACGGGAGCGGATCAGTAGCAGTATACACGCAGGTGAAACCGCGATGGACAGTTAGTAAACTATATTTTTTTTACTTAGGCTTGGACTTGCAATTATTATTCTGTTGATCACAAAACATGCGGTGAAAGTATAATGTTACAGGATTAGATCGTATACGTAACATATACATCTCCGATTGCCTTGAATTTGTTTATTATTTATTTTATATTACCCTGAATGAAAAAACTAGTCGCTGCCTTATGGTAAGCGTCATGTGGCATGGGCATGGGCGGGCGCCTATGTCACTGGACTGCGTTTGTCACCGAATTAGACAGATATAAGTTGTTAGGTCTATAATGCCCAGCACTGAATAAAACTTAGTGTCACGGAATTCTGTTTAATATGGTTTGGTCACGTTTTGAAGAAACCCCAGAAGTAATATAGCCTACGGGCGCAAATGCCTGCGTTAGAGCGTACCAGGTGTACGTTCCCGAGGATGGTCCAAAAAGCGTTGGCTTGACGTATTGACGGGAAATATGCGAGCCAATAGTTACTTTTATTGTGGACTATACTCAAGATCTGCCGAAGTGGAAACAATTAAATAGGAAAACAGATAATGGGAATATGTTGGGATAAAGTTAGGCAGGATCAGATTAATGAGATAATAGGTATAAAAATACCGATTAAATATAAATCTTAAGCAAGTATCCCAAAAGAACAAGCAGGGTATTTGTTTATGATTGTAAAATTGCTACATACCTGAATATAAATAATCTAACAGACACATATTATACTTGATACACAGTAGTTAAGTATTGATTTCACATATCAATATTATACTAATATAAAACATGTGAAAGTAAATATGTTACGTTTGCACGGCTAAATCACTAAACTGATTTCGATGAAATTTGGTACAAAGAAAATTGAATAATAGGCTGCCTTTTGTCTCAAAAACATAATTAAAGTGAAATGGGGGATGAAATTGAAACTATCTTTTAACCTCAATTATAGTCTCTTACGCAGTCGTAAAATAACTTTAGGTATTTCACTTTATTCGGGATATATTTAGGAAAGATAAAAAATCTTTATGTAATGTAAAAGATAGAGCGAACGTCTTTTAAATGCATAAAAACTTTTGACGCGAGCGTAGTTGCGAGCAAAGCGTAGTACATACCGAAAACCTGTGATGAATATATGTGAAAATGGAAGGTACAATATTCTCAGTCACAATTTAAAGTAACAATTTCTTTATAGAGCTAATATCTGGAGGCGTACGCTTAAAGACTACTGGTCGTTTGCCGGTCGAGGGCAATTTGTGCAATTTGCTTCCCACCAGTATAGTCTCCTAAATGTTGGAATAATCTTGGCTACCGAACACCGTCATACGATAACAAACTTGAATCACTTTTATTGTGAAACGTAGCCAAGTTTGCAAATTTTATGATTTGTGATTGGTATTTATCAGCAGTACATAATAGGATTCACGTAATTGCTATCTGCCAATGGTAATATCTTTGTTAATATTAATAAAACGTGACGACAAGATAAGCGAATTGTACATAAATTAAGATAAATTTATATCAAGAATGTATTTGTGAATTACGTAGGTATTATTTTAATATTTACGTAGTCTGTAATTATCGTATTTATTTGACAGTCATTGAGGTAAGCCGTTTTGCTTTAAGTCGTTTCGAGGTACTTCAAACAATATTTTGATACATACCGGGTTAACAAGGTTCGATTTTATGTGATCAACTGAATTTAATCAAAAAAGCTGTATGATTTTAGTTAATGAATTCGATTGAAATATTGTTCAGATGGTTCAAATCGAATAAGGGTCCATGTGATTTAGCAGTTGTTAAACTAAAATCGAATCGTATGAAACTGCTATCAAACAAACCTAATTATTGCAATTTACAGGCGAATTACCTTGCCATCTGTAAAATTATCCAAATTTTGTTTTAATAGCAAAATTAGTACAGCGCAACAGTATGCTACTAGACCTCTACAAGAACAAAAAATTAAGCTGAACAAACTACATCTAGTTGATAACTTCTTCAGCCTACTCTGGTGTAAGCTATAGTATTTCTCAAAGTTTCTGTTAAGTTGGGGTGGTCCGTACCCAACAATGGGACGTGTATATTACAGGGCTAGTATTACTATTATTTTAATATAGTAATTTCTACTACTTTCGTTTTTATGAAGTCAAATA
Organism: Amorpha juglandis; assembly: GCA_949126905.1. Lineage (NCBI taxonomy): Eukaryota > Metazoa > Arthropoda > Insecta > Lepidoptera > Sphingidae > Amorpha > Amorpha juglandis. Next base: position 7,420,214 of record OX421379.1, on the reverse strand, counting down.
TAGGAAACCAATAAGTACCAAAAGTAATTATTTTCATGATTAGATATTATACGTAGACTTATTGAGACTGACGTACATTCAGTGATTAAGCATATTTGTATGTCATAAATGGATTCTTATTTACACCTAAAGTCATTAGAACACCTAATCCGTCGGATTTAAATGAAAATGTGTGAATAAAATATCGACATTCGTTTTACATATAACATTTTATATAACGTGTATCTACGAGGACTGCCTGAATTACATAATGAACATTCTTATATCTTACGATTAAATCATAGTTAACTTATCAAGCAATGTACACGTTACTGCATCAATTATATCCGTGATTAATCGGCTCACTGTACATTAATAAAAGTCAAAATAATCCACGATGATAAATCACGCGTCTGAACATAATTATAATATAATGAACAACATGTTGAGAACATTTGAAAACATCAAAGTGTTTAAACGTAAAAGTTGTTACAGGCGCGGATTGTTTGAAGAGAAAATTCAAGTGGCTAAGAAACATTTAAGGGGCCGCCGACAAAGAGCCAATAAAGGCGAAACGAAGCTGTTTAAACTTAAACCGGGCAAGTATTTATGTCACAAGGTGCTAACGTGGAGCAGTGAGGTGTAAAATACGCGCATAATAACTCGGCCGTCCTGAAGCAAGTCACGAGAGACCGTCGCGGCTATTGTTTTCAGAGATTATGTAGGTAGCAACCTGGGCGTGCCTGGCATTGCTGTTGTACATGGGCGACGGTAAACACTTACCGTCAGATGGACACCGCCTTCGAAGAAACTAAAACCTGGCCCATCAGACTTAAGAGGATGGGTGGGCAGACTTACTTCAGCCCAGCCAAGTTATTTTGCGAGTGGATGAACCACATGGCACCTAGATACAAGCTCAGCATTCGAAGGCCGTTGCGGTCGACTTGTCTTTTTAATCGGACTATATTGATTTTCCTTTCAATACTCTGCGTTTATATTTTGACGTCAGCGTGTATCATCAAGCCTTTAGTTTTTTATACCCTTACGTAAGTTCGGCAATTCAGTACTGGACTCAGGCCCCACCTTACTAAGATAGAACGGCATGGTACAACCGTCGACGTCTTCCATTTTACAAATTATTAAATGGGAAAATATTTAACAAATTGCAACTATAATGGTATCGAGGCTTAGCTTGCAATACATGTAATCAACAAAAAAATCTTGTATTTACATTATCTATCGAAAAGTAAATCAAGGTAAACGTTATCAGGCACATAAAGCGAGCATTTTTGTTAGCGTTAATTTACTGAAAAAAGAAATACGATCAGTTTCAAGAACGGCTAAAACTGTTTACAGTATTAATAAAAACTCAAGTAAACTGCTCATTATTCTTCGCGTTTAGCCACTAAGGAGCTGTAAACAATTAACGAGTTATTAATTACAGCACTGCTAGTGACGTTAGGAAATGTTAATACCCAGCTATTGTTATTTTTTGTCAGCTTTCTTTAAATATTGTAATGACTATAAATGTGTATTCAACGTTTCACGTCGTCCATTTCTTTTTACGAAATCTGTGATCTTCTTCAACCGCTTATCAGGTAGATGGAGTCTGTCAAAGTTTTAAAATTAATTTTGAACGTGCTTCGTTTTTTATTAAACAAGTTCAGTGGTCGTTTTTCTTCGTCACAGTGTTCGCCGAGGCAGCGAAACTTTGGATTGGACTTGAAAGTTGTAAATAACTACAGAAACTATTTTCGGTGTACTGAATTAAATTTGTGTAACGTAGGTATGGGATGGGCAAAAGTTGAAGCAAACACAATTATATTTCGGCAAAGTTAAAAGGTCGAGCCTTTAGGATATAACGTCATTATAGAAAACAACCAATCTGCTGACCGCAGGCTTTCGAAACAAGAGGATTAAATTAATATATATGTATATACAGTTTAGGCATAGGTGCGATAAACTTCGAAACCACAAGTTGGGATAGTAAATATTGGCTCGATTATGAGAAGCAAAGTTTCTTTCACGGATCTCGGTTCGTCGCGTCGGCAACTGGGAGTTGAATAATTTGTTTATTTATTTATTACATCACTGGTACAGCGTTAGTAAGCGGTGGTGCCGTGGGAAAATACTTGTGCACCAGCATTAGATACTGAGGTAACAATTCACTGCTCCACAGGCGTCAGATGACAGACGTCACGCTCCGCCACTTTAAATACTGTACTTTCCTGTCTTCACATAATAAAAATATTGTTTTATACAATAAAAAAAATAGTCATTCAAATAACATTTATGTATCGATTACCTATAAGATAGATATAAACTGGTAGTCATACCATGTCCAATTATCTACTTTGTACATACTATTCAAAAGGACTAAAATAATCCGCAAGGAAAGTTTCTTAAACAAATAAGGTAGGCATATTGAAATTCCATGCCACGTCTAAATTTAACAAAACATGTAAAGCGATAATGTTACAACAATGGGCGTTGCTTTTTCTCCGTGTCGGTTTTGCTTATTCTGAATAAGTGAGTTCCAATATAGTTGTTTAAATTATGTAACAGTAATTTAACCTTGCTTCCGAATACTTTTAGACTCAAGTACATTAAATTAATTCGTATCTTATGTCAGTTTTCTACGAATTGATACGAATATACGAGAAATGCTTGGCCATCCGGGTTCGAACAGTTATTTCAAAATACATAAGTACGTAATGTACTCGATTTGACAATCATCAGCATCTCCTTTACAATGACATATTTTCGAAATAGACAAAGATTCCTAAAGCGCATAACTTTCATACTAGTATTGTACTGTATTATTTTACGGCCTGGCGTTGTTCCGGTTTATTGTCAAGATTCGTCTTCCTAGATAGAAGCTGCCACTTCGTTTGGTCTTGATCATTTTCCCTAGTGAGAGCATAGGGTCATCATGACACTCTTATACATAATTCAGTGTTTTTTGGGTCGTCCGCGGGATCGTAGTCCCGAATAGTAAATAATATGCAACAGGGTATACTCTCTATTACTATATTCTTGTTAGATATGTGGATATTACGCCAGATCTAACACGGAGTACTTAATTACAGTCGTTCGCATTGAGTATGTAGTTATTTGCTTCAATATCTAATTGCGTAAACGATAAAATGTTTTCTCTAATTGTTTTTTCCTCGCCAATGACCTTGACGATTTGAGCTCTGTGAGCTAGCACAACAAAGACACTTTGAATCGCCGCCGCGCAGCCTATAATCGTGGGTGGTTGGTACTTCATATTTTAATTTTTATTTTAACTCTTTATTAAGAATGTTGTAACAGTAATACGTAAAGTATTTTTATTCGATCACAAGGAAATGTTGGTTAAGGGTCCATGGGAATATTGATAAGTTGACGAGTAAATAAATAAATTTAAAATACTTAGCTGGCGCAGCAGGATTACTTAAGAATGTCTAGTAAATAAACGTAATATTTACGATTTGGCGTAGTTTACTACGTTTACTGTGTTAACAAAAGTGTCCATTATTCTTTTATTGATTACGTACTCGAAAAGACCGATAACTATCGATTTCAATGAGAAGATATACATTTATAAAAAGTAAAACCATTTTATTATTTTGTATTTTCGCTGGCGCGGCATAAAAGATATAGAATGAGTTGTTTCAAGTGCAAATTAATGCGCGGCCATTGTAACTAAATTGCATAAGCGTAGACACCGCATGTGGTGAATTAAATAGGAGCAAAGGAACCTGTTCAAGCCTATAATATACGCACGGCGCCGCTCCAACGAACCACGAACTGCAAGCCTGTCACCATAATTTAAAACGATAGCGGGGAATGTAGTTTTATTGTGAGCATGCGAGACTTCGGCGTACAGAACATATTGCCATTCGAGGACGGCGCGATAAATGAGCACAAACGAGCGAAAGCCACTTAGACCAAATTTACACTTTGTGGGAGACCGCGAGTGCACCTCGCCCGCCGAGATCGCGCCGCTCGGCACTCCAGCAACCGTGCTCGGCAGTCAGCTGCTCACTACATAATGTGTGCGCCTTGTACACTGTACACACACGCACACACTCCACTCGTACATACTTACAACTGTGTACACTATACACCATCATTGTACCGTGTACAATTGGCTCACATTATACACATGTATAGCAAATTCGGGTTTTTGTTTTGTCAACCACTACGTAATTATTGGTGTTTTTACGATCTAATAATAATTAAATAACATACACTTTCTTATTTCTTCACGAAGGGTTCATTCGTTGGGTCAATGCACTTCCGAAGCGACGTCGAAAGCCATTACGGAGCGCCGTTTTTATAATGGGGATACAAATAAAGAATCTGTACATCCTGGTGTACGGAATCGATTAATGTGACTATTTAAATTGCACATTATTAATTTAACCAATCGCTATCAGCACTATTGCACTAATCGAATTAGTAATCAATTTGTAGTGTACACATATAAAACGATAATTGCAAGGTTTGTAGGTCATTATGCAAATGTAAACAATGTAGGCATTCCATGTAGAACATAGATCATATCTATATAAATATTTAATTAATAAACGAGTTTGAACCCTGCATTGACATCTGCTTGATAGAATAAAGGGTCCTGGCTACTTGAATGGGCACTTACCTCTAGATCCTCATATGTGCGAAATGCCATTATGGCGAAACCGTCGATGATGTCCTCTTCTCCAAGTGGCTCCCGCGACTTCTTCCTCCTGGCAGGAGGACGAGGCGGCTTCTCTCGGGCCGGAGACTCGTCCTCACCGCTGTCCCCATCCTTAACTTTGCTCTCTCGCTGTGCTTGCATGCGCTGTGCCCGCTCCCTTCGCCTATTTCTCTGATTGCGCTGCTTTACTTCGTTTTCCATCGTTTGCACATTATTCGAATCACCCGACCACCGTGCCTCACTACACTAAGTCCGCACTACACTTTTACCACACATGATCAACCGTAGATTCTATACCGCGACAATCAACAAAATACAAATCTTGCACTCAGAAAAAGACACAGGCCGTTTCCAATGGCGGATCGTACACCGTTGCCGCATTGCAAGTAAAATGGCCGCGTAGCAATCCACGGGCTGTTCTTCCTTCACATTCACGTAAACGGAGACATAATTCCACTTAAACTACACATATTACTATATATTTTAATAAGAACTAAGATAATAATATGACAAATTAACTTTATACATTATTCTCTGTATTCAGAATCAGTCAATAGTCAATACAATGAAAGGTGTTACACGACGCCAACGCTGCGTTGCGGCCGCGATGGTGAACTAAACCAAGGCTACCAACATAACGACGCATATTCTGCGATATAGGGCGTCCTAAGCAATGTGGCGCTCGGTGTAGCTCTTCACACAAATAATGTTATCTCTTTCAGTATATACTTAAATTTTAGTGTAATAAGACTGTTTTCGAGTTATTAAATAGTTAAAAGTTTTAAAGGTCTGTAGTTATTTAAACAGGATTGTGGCATGAAAAAGTAAGTTTTTAATTTCTACTATCTGTATAAAAAAAGAAGTCTCATATTTTTCGATAAGGAAACGTCTCCTTTGCTTGTAATGTTGGCATGACGTAATAAATATGAGAATAAAATTGTTTGCAATAGACGCTTTCCAACTATTAACACTGTGTCTAAATTTCTTAGAACTCTCTGAGATTGCCATGACACAGAGTTAGCAAATAGCACTGTGAAGGCAGTTTGAAGGTCGCTATTGGTGCGAAGTTCGTTTGTAATATATTTGACATTTGCTGGTACGTTTCGTTCAGAAATTGTTAAAAAATGAAAATACAGCAATGCTGTTTGGATAGAATTCTAAAATGTTTTAAACTTAATATTTTTTTGCATTTGTTACTTAATATAAAAATTAAAATATGTACAACGAATAGGGTATATTTTTATTAAGTAATACATATGTTATGTATGCAAAGTAATGCTGAATTCTGATACAAAGAATTATTTGAGAATTACTTACATAAACTTTTTTGTCTTGGAGCAGGGATCGAAACCGTGGCTTTTCTTTTCACTGCTAGTGGTTACTCGCCAGCGCGGTGCAGCCGTCACAAAAGCAATAATTTTAATTAATTACATCTTCCGTGCCGAAGTGGGCGAGTAATCGTCTGGGAAGCGAGAGGCCGCGGGTTCGATTCCCGCACCGAGACAAATGTTTGTATGATCCACAAACATTTACTTCGGGCTTGGGTGAAAATCTTTCTGTGTGTGTTGCGCCGACCCCACTGCGATTGGGATAAAGGCAGGTGGAAGAACAATAACCAATAAACCATTTATTTTTCTACCTACAGACATCACCATTTACTTAATTCACATTACACTTACTGTAGATGTGTATTATGTAATTTTTTCTTACCACACAAACTTCATACGTGTTTTTAAACTTTTTTTTCATTTTAAATATGTTTAAAACTAAAATATGTAATAAAATACATTTAATTTTTATAAACATGTCACCCACCAATGGCGAGACTCAGGACCCAAGCCACCGATTAGGTTAGGAAACATGCAAAACAGATTGAGGAACATGCGTGCTGTGTCCAGCGGGGTTCTATATTTGGCTCTTGTTTAGTAGAGTAAGAGTCAGATGTAGAAAAATGAAAAATTAGTGATTTATTAGAAGTAAATAGTGCATTCAAAACATCGTACAAACTGGAGGAGAAAAACATGACCTGAGCCTGATGAGGGCCTTATGATAGAGTTCCTAGATATTATAGGATTTCTAGCTGGAAATGTCTTGTTTGAATTAATACATTTATAACTCTGAGTAACTGGAGGGAGAAAAAACTTACGCGAACCTGATTAAGGCGTAAAAAAGAGAAGTTGGATTTCAGGGACCATGAGTTTAACTAGAAACGTTTTATTTGATCGTTGAAGCGTTGATTGAAACAGAACACTGTGTTAAAGTTGTCTAAAAACGAGTATTCAAATAAAATCAGAGATCTCGAGTACCTAAAATATTGTATTAGTGGGTGGCATACGTCGGTTCACTGACGGTGACTTCACTGGGTCCTGATTAACGTTGTTTAGTAGTGTTTCTGATTGCACAGGCCTACAACGACGCGATTGATCGACAAATTTGTATTAAACAGAGATAATCAAAAGGGTCAGCGGTCACTGGCCCAGGCTATTATTATAGATCTATGATACCTACAGAAAAAAATATGTATTCCTGTGGACTAGGCCTTAAGCCTTCTGTAGGACGGGGCGTTGTACATAATTTTTTCCACCCTACCAACTGACACTCTATAGGTAGAGTTTGTAGTGCGCGACCGAGACAAGCCACGGCGACGCAGGATACAACACGAGAAATACCAAGTAATTTCACTCTGTCCCGTGTCCCTGTGTCGCGTTTTAACTATGTATTTACTTTCCATAACGGACGCGTTATTATGTCTCACGTCGCGCGTCGCGGTGTTGTGTCCTTATCACTTTTACTCTATAGCCAAACATTAAGGTGCGCGATCGAGACGGGCGACCGCGACGCGAGTCAGGCGACAGCAAAACGTCCGCTTTGTATGTACAGGCATGGTTTATGGTGTTTAAATGATATTTTTGACATGTATTTTCAAGGTTGGTTCTTCGCCTTCATAAACAGTAGTAGTGCCAAAAGCTAGCGTTTTATTTCAAGTCAGTTTTCTGAGAGACAGTAGTACCAACCCGGTTGGCCGGTCCATTAATGCTTTAGCAAAACAGTCGAGAGCGTTTACCAGCTAATATTTTTTTGCGTATGTCTTCTACTCGGAAAAATAGTTATTGTATTGTTGGCATAACTGCTCACCTACATAATATTAGTATTTTATTCCAAACGGTTTCAATGGTACGGGTCCGATCTCGAAATGTTTATCTTAAGATATGAGCGTCTTTTATCCTGTACAGCCGAGTTACGCCGTTGTTTGCAATGTTCACTGATCCGAGTAATATAAATGGCGTCCTCAGTTATTAGTTTGACGGTTCGGATAGGCACCTTGGTGTGGTCTTGTGTTGAAACAACCTACACATGATGTTTAAATAAATATGAAATGAACTTTAATTTATACGGTTTGAGACATTGTATTATTATGATTTGAGAACAAATATTGTTTCTTTTTCGTATCAAATTAAGTCTAGTTTTTCCGCATTTTCTGGCATTAATATGGAATCCCGGTATTATTATAGTTCCTATTTTACTTTCCTTACTGCCGTACTTAGCGATGTCAATTAACTTAGGAACGGAACATAAAAAAATAATTTAATTGGCTCCGAGTGTGGAAATTTTCGAATTCAAAGAAACGACGATAATTAAAGTTAATAGATGTTTCTGACTGCGGCAGTTAATATGTCAGCATCGACCACATAGGTACCGTCAAGTCTTTCCCAAAATCTCATATTTAAATTTTATGTATTTTTCGTACAAACTGACAATTTTATTATTTTCAGAAATTGAATGTAGAGTATACATTGAGTATACATACACAATATATAGTATATATTGAATATAAACTATTGCGTAATTTTTGGTTTTTAACACGTTTTTATATAATAGACATAATATTATATTTGACGACATTTTATATCAATATTATCATTTGCAAGTCGCATTTTTTTGCAAGTCATGTCTCTACCACAGTATAAAAATTATTTTGTATATGGCTCTACGTACAAATGCCACGTTATTCAGAAGTTTTTATTATTCTTATTTTTAAATGTTGTTGACACAGATTATTATTATTCTAAGACTAACTTTTGCTCGCGGCTCCACCCGAGTAGATGCCATTGTTGTAAATATCTTACGGGAATGTTTATCCTGAATAACGTAAAACGTGTATGCGGGTGGTCCATGTGCTAAATTCCATCCGAATCCATTCAGCCGTTAAGGGGTGATAGACTTTGTTTATTTCTGTCGTCATGTATCACTTTGTTAGTACAGTTGTGTTCTGATTTGAAGTATTTTGAATTTAGTGAAATTACTAAGCATTATGGGATTTAACATCATGTCTTGCAGTGACGACCGCCGTGGAGTGCAATGTAGTATTTTATAATTCAAAGTCAATACTACAATGAAGTATAACGTTTTAAATAAGCAGTAATTATGGTCAGTGTTGAAATTACGCGGCTATGACTGATTAAATGTACTTCACGTAATCCAAGTTATTTTAATACTTACTAACTTTCCTACACATTGACTTGAAGTTAACACCAGGAAGACTAATAACGACCTAAACCAGTGCGGTTACTCCTAAAACTTTACACGCAATAGGGCTATAAAATAAACATAACAATTCATTGCTATACGTGTTACATTCGGTAAAGTCGAAGTTTGGCAAACCGTATTAAATGTAATATAAATTCCGAGTTCCTTTATTCCGTAGTAATAACCATTCATAATTCGATTTATGCCTGAATCCTTGGTTTGAGAAGATGGCAAACTTCTGTGCAAGATTATTATTGTAAATGAAACTGGTTTCTACATGAATAAGCGAAAATTAAAAACGAATTTATTAGTCAGTTTTGATAGTGATATGAAATTAATTATTGCGTTTCGTACGAAGTGAGAGCACCGGAGGCCCAAATCTCTCCTCCTTCCTTCCCAATCCTTTGTCTTTATTCTCTTCAGTTGCTATCAGATGATCTACATGCTTGTTTGCGAGTTCTGCTATAAAAAATATGATTTAGGAATCATGATACCATATTTAATTAAACATATTTACATAAAATTTGAATAAACAGGCTTAAAATAACTAAAGACAACAACATCGTGTATTCCCAAGAATAAGCTATAGCTAAGATGATGTTCTTTTTATGATAATGAATAATAAATCAATTCCGCGAGTCAGTCGTGCGCGTGTTGTCGTGACGACAACTAGTGTAATAGGCGTTGATTTAAACTGATTGATTATAATTTAAAAGTGGCAATTGGTCAACAATAAATTATCTATTGAATGATATAATCTGTTTTATCGTCTGTATCATCGAGGCTGACATTTTCAATTGATAAACATAAATTCTATATACACGGTAATTTATGTTGTAAATTTAACACATTGCTTATGTAATTATTGCTTTGTTTGTTTAGTTGCAGCGTAAGACCCTAAATCGCAAGACCCTGGGTTCGACACCTAGGTCGGCAATTTTTTTTTGCACACATAATTGGCCTCGGATGGACATTATGCATAATATAGTAATAGGGTTTCCTCTATAAGGAACGGAAATGCCGAAAACAAAATACTATTTCTACTTCAACTCTACCTCTATTATGTATAAAGTTACTACCAGATACTTCAAAGTATTTAATTAACATTGTACAAAGTAATATCTCATAATTACCTAAAGGGGTCAGTCAGGTCAATGTTGAAATCTCTGACCCTCACATTTGATTTGTAAATAAAGCTAATCACAAGTAATTGCCATTCGTGCTAATAAAACCAACAAGTCAGTCGCTGTAAATGTTTTTTATCGCGTAGCGTCACTTAACTTTTAACCCCACATTTCTTGCTTCTCAGTTATCTATACCTATCGCTTACATGGGGCATATGTGATGCTATCTAGTACATTCAATATTATTCACTTAGTGTTATAACATAATAATAATCACACAAGCAATAACTGCTTTTTGCGTTGAAAACAACGTCATATTTTAAACTAGAAAAAAGTCAGTCTCACTCGAGCAGTAATGCGATTGGCGTTGTAGTGGTTCGTGTTTTAAAATGTTAGACCACCAACAAGCTCTGTGATGTTTGTTTTGCTTTTAATTTTTATAACGTACAGCCATAATGCCTTGTGTATACACGAAGGGGTGGTGAAACGAAGTGGGAATAAATGACGACGTTCTTTTCTTTTTTTTTCGTCCGTCGAACACTCCCCTTCTTTAGTAATAAAAATTATTACCTACTTACAACGTACCGTGTGAATTGATTTATCCGAACAAAGTTTGATTGAGTTGTGAAATCTTAATTCTAATTATTGCGTACGATATTCTCATAAAACATATAACCTTGGCACATGGCGTGAGTCGGAAAATATAAATAATTAATGTGATAAGTTATAAATTACGTTATTACGCACATATTTCTATAAACGTCAGATTCAAGAACGTACATAGTATGATCTTGTAAGAATGTTATTGAAATATTTCTAATCTACTAAAACATATTTAGTTTAGCTTTTAATATGTAAGTAGAATTTATCTATTCTTTTTGGTCGTACTCTTAATTCTCTATAACTCGTATCTGTCCTTAAAAGTTCCTTCGCATCTGTTGAATTATTTCCTTTCAGTTTTGTCTGTCTTTAGCATGTCTCATTAATGTTGTTAATGAGAGCCTCGTGAGTAGTTTTATTTGATCAGACTAACGGCTAGGTAACCCAAGTAGGCAAACTCACGGACTGTTTCTAGGTCTCGGAGTTCTTCAGTGAGCGTCCTTACCGAGTCTTTCCACGATCGTTACTTTTGCTTTGGAGGTGTTAATTTTGAGACCCACTAAGTCACTCTCCTTTTCAACCTTTCTTAACAGTTCCGCAAGTTCCATCTGAGACACAGCAAGGAGTGTCGTGTCATCTGCGTACCGAAGATTGCTGTTTTTTGTATCTTCGAGGTACCACCTGACCAGTTCTGGAGCGCTTTGCGCATTATATATTCGCATTGATGTTAAAAAGAATAGGCGATAGAATGCACCCTTGCCTTACTCCTTTTTCGGGTTTAAATGGCCTAGAAAGGATCTCATTCATCCTGACAATATTTTCACTTTTTGGTATAGATTGCATACTTGCACAAGATGTTTCGGTACGCTCATTTCCAAAAGTATAAAGATATTCTACTCCACAAGATATTCCACCGCCCACACTCAAACGCCTTAGAGTGGTCGATAAAGCACATTAGTAAGAGTATATTGAACTCCCTACTTTTCTCAATGATCTGTCGGATGTTCGCAATTTGCTAAGTAGCATTTATATTGAGGAATTATTATGTTCCTCTTGTTTATGAAATTCGTGAAACAGTGAAAACATTCGTGAAGTTAAATAATTATCAATATCGATTAAAATGCTGATTTCGTTTTGATGCCTGCTGTTTTAATGCCTAAATAAATGGATGTAAAGTAAAGGACAAAAAATGTATATGCCTAATTTAACATGACGGTTGTTTTTATACTATTCATTGACGAGACGAGCAGGACGTTTGCCTGATTGAATGCGCCACGCCTTTCCATACACCATTGTATCAACATTTTATATTATAAAATATTACATGATCAGTATCATGCTGCACTTATCATTCCGAGACATAATATTTTAAAAGTTTTTATACTCGGTAGCACTTACTGCTGCTTAGCAACATATACCCAACAATGGTCCCTGCCCAGACCGGCTTAGGAATTCCAGAGACATATTACCCAGTAATAACAGATACTTTATATTTTGCAGAACATTTACAATGAATCTGAAAAGCATTGAAAGAGCGTTGACATTCACATGCATAGTAGGAGTATTTATATCTACATATACTCTATATGTAGAGATGGCAGTGGAACTCAAACCAGGGTATAAGGCTCTGTGTGATATCGCCGAACATGCCAGCTGTTCCAGAGTTTTGTCTTCTAAGTAAGTGATATATTAATGATTTCTTGCTTACGCGAATATTACTCATTGAAATAAAACGAATTTAAACGGATTTTATGGCAGTCACGGTCAGTCCCGCCCGTGATCACCAAGGCTGAAAAGTCTTCGAAACGTCGGGATAAAAATTAATAAAAAACCGTGATAAAATCCGTTTAAATTAGTTTTATTTCAATAAGTGATATATTCTTCATCAGCCAGATGACGCCAGATGTTGGATACAATTATTCCAAAGACATCTTTAATTCAACTCAAAGGTGGTATCAATCATTGACTCAGACTACAGTAGCACAGTTTTTTGTGTCCGTTAAAAAGCGATAATATTCAACAAACATATTTAATCTTTTGTCAACTTTATCTCTATAATTATTGATTCCGCCCGGTATGGCGATAGAATTACTCCTATCACATCATGGGACGGAAATAGGCTCGGCGAAACGTGGGTACAGCTCTACTTGCACCTATGAATACCAGCGTGACATTATGTATGCACGTATATGTTATTTTCACCGTCAAATAGGAGATGAGGGATCCAATTACATTCTTGTAAAGTTTGTGGCAAGTAGTAATACTGAGCAAGCGTCGAACTTCTGCTGTAGGTATCACTACAATATTTTAAAATAGACATTGTTGCTAATGCAGAATATTAACATAATATTAAGCTAATTTAACATTAAAATATTGTCTTAATTATAATTGTTCTTAATGAATTTCAGTCCATATCCTAGATAAATAATAGACAACTTCTAAGAAAATATTTAAAGCAGAACGATTATTTATTTGATCATCTATTATTGTTTAAAATAAATGAAGCAGTAGCTACACCAGTTATAATAATCCTTAGTAGATTAAATGTTATTTAGTTCTCAAATAATATTACACTGCAGTTCATTTTATTTTAATTTTGCAGGTATGCTAAAGGGTTTGGCTTGATGAAAGACGATTCGTCACTGAAAATACCAAATTGTATCTACGGAATAATTTTCTACTGCATCATGATATTTTTGAGTAAGTGTATTTATGTATAATCAAGTAAATTATAAGCTGAAAATTCTGTACAATATGTTTCATAAATGAACACTACGTAAACCTAAGAACTCTACATCTATAGTATAACATTTACATGTATAGGAAATAATGGATTTTTTAAAATGATTAATAATTAATTCAAAACAATCCGTTCTTAGGTTTTATGTGTAAAATAGGTAATTAACATGTTATACTAATTTCATACATATTTATATTCAACATATTTTTTTTTTTTTTTTTTTTTTTTGTGTTGACGCTTGCTGTAAGCCTGACTCGAGTCGGCTGTATACAGCTTCACCGGACTTTCGGGCGAGCGCTTTCAGGCGCTCTCAGCCCTTGACTAGGTGACCACCGCTGAGGGCACCCCCTTTGGGGTACGAACCTCGGCTCAGGACGGTCACCGGAGAGGGCAGAGACATCTGCGATTGGGGTTTAGGGGACTATATTTTAGGACTCTATTGGTGATGATTTTCAATCATCATTAACATCGGCTCGCGGGCCGGTACTAGGGTCGGGGGCGTTGCGGGGAACGCGGCGCGGTCCTCGGCGGCGAGGACGGTATGTCGGTTGTGTAAAGTGTTTTTTGATGAATTCCTCTCTCCTTCGGATGGCCCTAGTGGTCGCATCGTCGGGGTCAGTGAGGACGCTACGCGGACGTCTCCACTTTGCACGGTCAAAGGGAGTGTATATTGAGGCTCGTCGGACGAGCGGATTCGGGTGGTGGGCGGCGCGATCGAAATAGCGCTTGCTGTTCATTTTCATGAACTGCCGGATGGTCGGCAAGCCCGTGTCCACGTGGGTATTGTGATTTCTCACATACCACGGGACCCCAGTGATGTTACGCAGAAAGCGATTCTGCAGGGCTTGCAAGCGTCTATATCGGGATTCGGGTACATGCGCAAACGCGGGCGATGCGTAAGTCATGATCGGCCTAATGCACGTCGTGTAAATCCTAATCTTGTTGCGGATCGAGAGTTTGTTTTTATGGTTCAAGAGCCAGTAGAGCTGGCCTAACGCGAATGCGGCTCGCGCGCGTACCGCGTGTAAGTGGGGAATGAAGGTAAGCTTCTGGTCAAGGGTCACTCCTAGATATTTGACTGTCTTGGTCCAGGGAATGGGCATGTTAGACATTGTCACATTCCGAACTGGAGCAAGATGGTTAGGATTTCGATAAAAGAGGATCGCGGCGCTTTTGGACGGGTTGATGGTGATTCGCCATTTGCGAAACCACTGGCCGAGTTCGTCGGCAGCGGCCTGCAAAACGCGGACCACCTCAACCGGGTTTCTACGCGATGTATAGATCGCGGTATCATCAGCAAAGAGCGCCAGATGGGCACCCTTTGGTTTGGGAATATCGCTTGTATACAGCGAGAAAAGGAAGGGAGAGAGAGCTGAGCCTTGCGGGACTCCAGCCGATATGGTGTGTCGGGAAGAGAGGCTTCCCTCCACGCGATATCTGAAACCGCGATTCGACAAGAACGCTCGTATGATGTGCACGAGCTGAGTGGGCACGTTCATGGAATATAGCTTGTGAAGCAAGCCATTGTGCCACACCTTGTCGAATGCTTTTTCGACATCGAAAAATATGGCTCCGGTGGGGATCTTTTTGAAATTTTGCTCATGAATGTGCTCCGTGATGCGGAGCACCTGGTGCAAACAACTATGGCGGGCTCGCAACCCAAACTGCTCCTCGGGGAGCAGATTGTGATTCGCTGCTACTACTCTCAAGCGACCGAGGACGAGACGCTCGTACACCTTACCCAAAGAGCTCAAGAGACTAATGGGGCGGTAAGATGTCGGATTATTTTTGGGTTTACCCGGTTTGGGTATTCCTATGACAATTGCTTCCTTCCACTCTTGTGGAAAGAGGCAATTGCGGAAGGCTGCGTCAAAAATCGCAGTGAGGATTTCCAGCAGATGGCTGGGGAGCATCTTAAGGACGCGGGTGGAGATACCGTCGCCCCCGGGGGCTTTGCGTCTTTTGAGTTTCCTGACCAGATTGCTTACTTCATCGAATGTCACCGGTGACAGTGGATTAAAAGGCTCATCGACATCCGGGTCGACGGCGGAGGTGGTGGCGGTGGGGAGAGGGATCGGTTGCGTCGGCGGCGGGAACGCGTTCCTACTTTCGACAAACTCATTGACCGCAACAAGATGGGCCTGCTCTGATATGGGGACTTCGCTGAGAGAACATTGAGTTTCCAGACTGTCGGCAAGGTATTCCGCTTTCTCGTCGTCATCAAACGCAGGGCGTTGATTCGGACGATCAAGCGGGGGCATGGTCGATACGTCTCGTTTCTCGAAGGAACGACAGAGATGCCAAAACGCCTGGTGTGTCGGGCGAATATCGCCGAGAAACCCGTCCCATTTCGACTCGACTAGCCCCTTCATGCGACGTTTAGCTTCCCTCTGGAAGTAACGCGCAGGGGCGAGTCGAGTCGGATGGGGGGTGTTCGCGTTGCGTTTTAAGGCTGCGTTCCGTTTTCTCACCACAGCCCGCACGTCGTTAGGGAGCAACATGTGACTGGGAACAGCCACATGTTCCTCCCTGGAGCTTTCGCTCACGGCGTTTTGCAGGTGAGTGGTGAAACAACGTACCGCCACTGTCGTTTCCTCGGGAGTTTCGATACGGTCAGGGATCGCGGCAAGAGCACTGGACGAGGTGTCGGCCAGCTTGTCGCCTACAAGGCGCCAATCTGTCCGAATCCTCGTCGGTTTGTTAAGACCTGTGTCGTCGGGGCCTCTATGGGGAACAAAATCTATGATCACAGGTCTGTGGTCCGAGTCTAACTCTTGTAGCACTTGTATAGAACGCATGCGTAAGCATACGTTCTTTACAAGCGCTATGTCGAGTATCTCGGGCCTTTGTCCTGCATGTCCGTAGTGAGTCGGTTCGTTGGGTACAAGGATGTCTATGCCTATTCTTTCAAGATTAGCCTCCAGGGCGATGCCACTCGCATTAGTGCGATGACAGCTCCAGAGGGTATTCTTGGCATTGAAGTCTCCCGCCACTAGGACGGAATCATCCAATGCAAATAGGATATCTAAATCTGTGGAGTGAAGCTCCTTACTGGGAGAGAGATAAGCGGATATTATGGTGATTGGCAGATGGCCTGTCATGGCTAATCAACATATTTATTTTCATCACAGTTATATAGTTATTCGTGATTTCTTTGTTAATAAAAATAATTCATATTTTGTATCATACTTTCGAGTTAAGAGGTTATGGGATATTTAAAGCATCTCGCAGCAATTGAAGATTTTATTCATTTTATTATTTGGATAAAAATTTGAAAGTAAACAAAATAAAAAGCCTCAATTTTGTACGAAGCTAATAATTGTTATTTCTTTGTACGCACTCGCCTCTATAATCCCTGAAGAGGTAGAAAAGATGTAACTCGCACACCCACATTTCACTGAGCATATTTCCGTCCCATGATGTGATAGAGGGCGAGCCAATCGCTTTATTGTACTCAATTTCAGAATTTGGGCTGATACTGAGTAGATAGTTCATGATAGAAAAACCCAATATCACTTTTACCCGACCCGGGGTCACACAATACAACTGTGCCACCGAGTGGAGTTTATTTATTTGTGATTTAGTTTCTTCACGCGCGCTTTGAAAATAATCGTAAGTGTTTATAGAAATGGGGCAAATATTTAACTTACTAAACCAGGACTAATACAGCTGCGTGGTTGAGAATGACGCGTTAAATCCGATAACGTTATATAAAATAATTGTTTTAAGTTTATTAATGTTCATTATAATTCTAACGAACGTCGTCTCGGTACCGTAAAATTATATAAAAAATTGATGAGAGAGCAGGAAGTGACGAGGATTAAATTTGCAAGGGTCGTCGGTCGAAACAACATTATAATTTTGTAGTTTGAATTACCCACATGAAATATGTATTGTGTAAATACATAATTATACTGTGTGATGAAGCAATTTGCCGGGTTAATATTTGCTACGTTGATTACTCTGTGTTAATTACAATTAATGTTCTAGTTTGGGCACACAACCGGCTTTGTCATGAGATAGATTTGATTATTTTATTAAATATATTATTCAATACCACTCTCGTGTGGTCTTTAGTTATTTATATGTTATAAAATTGAGTAAAGAATGAAGCATACGTTATCACACCTCTTTAAAGTTTAAATTATTAATCAGTATTTTGTTTCATATTTGTCCCTAAAATATGAAACAAAATACTGATTACTAATTAAAAATAGTATAACAGTCGGTCAGACTACATACCTTTGATATGATTTATATCTAACGCCTGTAATATGTAGGCATGACATAGTAAACTATACCTACATTTCCGGAGGCCCAAATCCCCCTCCCTTTCCCAATTCTTAATTATCTCTTTTCTTTAATGTCGGTAACGCGCCCATGATTCTTCTTATATTGTGGGCGTACATGGGCGGTGGAGATGATTACCATCAGGTGACCGACTAGCTCGTTTGCCGCCTATGCTATAAAAAAAACCTACATTTCGGAGTATACATTTTTTAGAATCAACTATGTATTGTTATCAGACAATCATAATGCGTTACAACTAGGTTAGATTAGTTTATAGTAAAGTACATACGGCGAAGATTTTCTAAAGTGGAATAAATTACGCGTGGCACCGCCGCGCCGCGCCGCCGACATCCAACAGTTAGGTACAGGGATAATGTTATTAATCGAGCTGAGATGAGGTCCGCCCCGCCCGCATCTCGTCGCCCGTCGGCGTGTAATTCGCACATAACGCGGATCGTGGTTGCCTTCGTGACTTTACCACGAGAAAAATATTACGAAACCGCACAAGCTGCCTGCTCTACGCTTATTTGGTAGCTCACGAGCTGTGAATAACTGTTATTGTAATGGGCTAACATCGGTTCTCCAGGGAAGTGCGAAACACGTATTGCCTATGCGGGGAGAAAGCGAATCAACATTTGAATTTCTTACCACGGTATTTTATGTAACTACGTGAGAAATGTTTTTGTACTCTACTAATGTTTTTCTTCTGATCTTATCGTACGATCTTCATACGTAGTGTCTTAAAACGTTTCAAATAAATTGCAGTGCTAAACAAACTTTCAAAATTAACACTGACCTAAATGGGATAGCTGTTTTTTTGCTTTCTATAATATCGGCGGAATGTGTAATGTCTGAGATTACGGCCTTGCGAAATGCTCAGTACCGGTACGATAAAAATAATGGAATTTAATATACGCGTTATAAAACGCGAAAGTTGTTAAATTTAACGATACACGGAAGTGGCACGATGTGGTTCCCAAATAAAATACACTATCTTGAGAAGTTGATTAATAAATCGCAGCGCGTCGTAGGAGCCTCATAATAAATTCGAGTCGAATCCATTGATAGGTAATAACATTACAGTTTTGATGAAAACGTTTCTGTTTGAATGTTTAGTGGCTCGCGTGAGCTTTTATTGCCCCGCTAAAATGTTAAATTCCGTGAAACACGCTCGTAAACCGCTGGAGTTGTAGTGGCTATTGTGTTATTTCAGTACAATATTGAAATAAGCCGCAGACGCTTTGTTTGATCTCTATTGTTAGGTGATTGCATTTACGATTTTTAACATTCAACTATGTGGTTGTTTTATTAATGTATGTAATAATGTTTTAATTAGACGTGATGTTACTAGCAATGTGCCACTTGGCAGGCCGAATACGAAATATATTAATATTATTAGGTTTACAAAGTACCTAATATACCTTATTATATGTATACTTTTATAATTAAATGACGAGACGAGCTAGGCGCACGCCTGATGGTAAGCGTCACGCCTGTCCATACAGAAGCAATACCACACAGACCATTGAATTACAAAGCACTGCATGGCACGGAACTGAGCTCGTGACCCCGAGACATAAGATGTTAAGTCTCATAATGCCCAGTAATTTCGTTGGCTTCAATGTCCTTCAAACCGAAACACAACAGTGCTTACACACTGTTGTTTGGTGGCAGAAATAGACAAAGCGGTGGTACCAACCCAGACGGCCTCGCGCATATGAGAGACCTACCACCTTTATACGTACTTAGGTATTACTTGCGTAAACATAGATTATCTAGTTAGCTGTTCATGGCTGTAACATAGGCTAAAAAATAACTATAGAACTTTATGTAAATTTTAGTGGCAAGTGAAAATCAGTAAATTGTCTCTGCTTACCCCTATACGAAATAGAAGTGAGTCTGTGTATGTACCTACGCAACTTCTTGGCGCAGCAGAATTTGTATAGGGACGCTCAACAATAAAAAAATGTTTTAAGTCAAAACGTTCCAGTACTGAGAATGTATAAATTACCTATTGAATTAATATGACTATATAATCGATGCAAATTATTCTTAAACCTAACTTCGTTGTAAATGATTGGATGTGTTAAAAACATTTTGTATTGGTTTTACAACATGAAATAAAACAACAAAAGAATAAGTTAAAATGACTATTAAAAACCATTACAAACTCTGCCGTCACATTGTCTTGGCTACGCGTTACCTCAACATCGTAACTGCTTTATATGGGCGTACAAAGCTTAAATTATGTAGGACATTGGTGTATGTAAAACATACTGAAACTTTAAAAAAACGTAGAATGAATACAGGAGAGCATA
This sequence comes from Amorpha juglandis, assembly GCA_949126905.1. Lineage (NCBI taxonomy): Eukaryota > Metazoa > Arthropoda > Insecta > Lepidoptera > Sphingidae > Amorpha > Amorpha juglandis. The sequence continues at coordinate 7,399,952 of OX421379.1, read as the reverse complement.
CGATTAAAGTGTAACCTTTTTCTTTTTTTTTAATAATTTTCGGGCTTTGTCGCTTAGCGACCATATCGCCTAATATCAAAAACAAAAATGTACATTGATCACATGATAACATAACAAAAAAAACTACTTAATTAATCCCAATTCAGCTAACTTATACAACATGATAGCTTTATCCGGCATAGGATAGGCTAAAATACTATTACTAAAACTAATTTCAAATATTCTCTTATGGCCAAAACATCATTCCCGATAGTCCTACTTCCGCACTCATATTCCCGTGTAATGTTGTAAATTAAATGACAAACTAGTTTACGCAGTAGCAACTGGTTATTGACAGACTTATAAAACAGCCTAAAACATTTAATTCAATATTTACAGTTAGCAAGATGCTATTGTTATACCTACATTTCTAATAACAAAAAATGTAGGTGCGGCAAAGTATCGTACTGTTAAGTATATATTTTTCATACCAAAAAATATCGATAAATTGTTTAACGTGTTTTGTTTTTTTTTTTCAGCCACATTTGACCATCTGCTTGTGGTCCGTTTCCAGTTTTTGCTTGGCGCGTCTTCTGTACTGATGTGCATTTATCTGGCCTACCTACTGGCCTTCGTTCTGTACGACTTTTGTCTGGTTTGCTTTTCAACTTATGTAATAAACGGATTTCTTGTTTATTTTATAACAAAGAAAATGCGTTTACTGTCAAGAAAAAATGTATAAATACAATCTAAAGTTTCCTATTTGTACTGAAGGGTCTATAGTTTTAATACTTTATACACAAATATTACGATTTCAATTGTTATTATCCATTTAACTATGTACATCAGGATTGATTTTGTTGTGCTTATAACTTAGTGTAAGCATGTAATAAATAATGAATTAAAGCTTGTTGCGATTACACTGCCATCTGCTATCGACTAGTGTGATTTGTGATGTTTGCGGTTGGCAGTTCATTTCTCGTCAGTTCAATATTTTACCAACAGGTGGCGCTGTACTTATTATAATAGAAATTCATAGGTAGAGTGTAGAGACAATTTATTTGTTTAAAAACTAGAATGATTATGTACCATCTATAACTATTCTATATCCATAAAGTGTTTAATATGATTATGTTATCGTATTTTTTCGTGCTTAGTGCCGTGTTGTAGAAGAGGCTTACTAAATCTAGGAGCGGACTGAGTGATACATTGATGATTATGGCGTTATGGAGATAGTATTTACTTATTCCACTTCCACTCTACTTATTGGCAAATTACAGTACTACGGTTAACGTTATGCGTTTCAGGAAATTTTAGTTTTTACATTATTATTAAAACTACTTACTTATACTTCGAATATGGAAACAATAGAGAAAAAAAAAGAGAAAAAAAGTACACAATCTAGTGAGTTATATATAGAAAAAAAGTACACAATTTAGTTATTAGATGATTTAATCTATAGCTCCTAATTTTTTTTTTTTTTTTTTATTGCCATAATAGGCAGACGAGCAAGCGGTCCCACCTGATGGTAAGCGGTTACCGCCGCTCATGGACATCGGCAATGCCAGGGGCACAGCCAAGCCGCTGCCTACCGTTGAAGGAATACTCTTTTTAAGCCTCGTTTAAAGAAGGACATGTCATAGCGCTCGGGAAACACCGAGGCAGGGAGTTCATTCCAGAGCTTACACGTGCGTGGTATAAATGAGCGCTGGAAACGTACGGTACTAGACCGTATCGTTTCCAGGTGGTATGGATGAACTCTACTGCGGTGCCGGGTGCGATGGTAAAAAGGTGATGTTGGAACCATCTTAAACAGTTCCTCAGAGCACTCCCCGTGGAACAAACGATAGAATACGCAGAGAGAGCCAAAGTCTCTCCGCGCTCCCAAAGGTTCCAGGTTATCCGTGAGACTGGGGTCCCCGACGATTCGAATAGCCCGCCTTTGTAAGGAGTCAAGTGGGTCAAGCAGGTATTTGGGGGCTCCTGCCCAGAGATGAGAGCAGTACTCCACGTGGGGCCGTACCTGAGCTTTGTAGAGCGCAAGTCTATGGCCCGGCGTGAAGTATCGCCTCGCTCTGTTCAGGATACCCAGCTTTTTGCCAGCCAATTTGGCTTTGTCCTCCAAATGACTCCTGTACTGGACTTTACTCGATATTTCGACGCCGAGGATCCCAATACTCTCGGAAACCCGGAGAGGTACTCCTTGGAACTGTGGCGCCATGACAAAAGGGTCCTTCTTTGCAGTGAACGCGCAAACTTGTGTCTTCATGGGGTTGAATTGAACTAAGTTCTTTTCCCCCCATTCCGAGGCCCGCCCCAGAGAGCTCTCGATTTCAGACACAAGTTGAGACCGTCTTTCCTCCATAGTACTCCGAGGAACATTCTGATGGCCGATGTATCGCGCGTCACTCGTACTGTCATCTGCATAGCAATGTATGCCGTCAATAGACAGCATATCATTGATATGCAAGATGAAGAGAGTCGGCGACAACACCGAGCCTTGTGGAACGCCAGCATTAACCGACAGAGTCTCGGAGCAAGAGCCGTCTACGACGACTTTGATGCTCCGACCATCCAAGAAGCTAGCGATCCACTTGCAGAGTCCCTCGGGGATCCCGTAAGATGGTAACTTCGATAGAAGGGCTCTATGCCATACTCGATCGAACGCCTTCGCGATATCTAGGCCGACAGCCATAGCCTCACCCCTGCCCTCCAAAGCCTCAGCCCAGCGGTGTGTGAGTAATACAAGAAGATCACCAGCTGACCGACCGTGACGGAAACCGTAATGTCGATCACTGATCGACAGTACGGTTAATTATTGGATCATCATCATCATCGCTGTTTATGTATCCCAAGTAAAGGAAGATTACTAAAACGCATAATTTAAACCCTAGTTCTGTACGTTGCATTAAAATATTTGTTATAAAACTTTACTAATAATTTCTTTTAAGGCAGAGGAAGCAATTAATAAATAATTTTGTAAATTGTCTCCCAGTATATAATTATAGCTGTTTCCCGCAGCTTCAAGCGCCAGAACTCCCGTTCTCCTATTAAAATATAAAAATCCTTTCTTTTCTTCCTTTCATTTCATTTGTTTCTTTCCCGCATATTGCACAAACTACTTAGTTATCATGTGACAAATTTCATGATCATTTCTTTAAAAGTTTTGAGATATCGTGATTTAATCAGTGATTGAGTGGTAATTCGCTTTAATATAAATGCTTTTGGTAGCGTCTTCTATGAGCCAAACTAATAGAATAAATAAAGATCTAAAATAGAAATAAAATTATCCCTTTTCCGTGTCGTGCCAGGCATTTCATTGTGGTTTATTGCGTGCCTAACGTGTTTGTGTTCACTTGGACGCGGACGTGACGGCCATAACAGTCGTGTTTTAAGGGCGTTACACATTTCTGCCGATTCAAACATGATTATACGTCATTATGTTTGTGTTCAACTAGTTTAAACTACAGATGTCTCATAAGCCTCCAAGGTCGCTTTGAAGATAGTCATAAGCTTCGTAGCAGTTATTGTTTGAAACTAGAGGGAGGCAGGACGCAGACGCTTGACGTGCCAAAGGACAGAGCGCCCATAAAGAATTACTATAAACGAGACCTCTACCTAATATTTATGAACAACAGCATATTAAAAGAAGTTAATGTAACCTGTAGCATTATTTTGTAATATAAAAGAGCGTTGAACTTTACAACTGGAGGTCATAAATAAAGTGTGGAATACTAAACGTCTACCAAGTGTTATGTCACCATTCTGCCACTAAATAATACTAATGAATTAGATTTTACGGATAAAACATAGTTCGTAGACCTTTTTTCTTTGTTAGATATGAAACTGCTTGAGGTAGTGGGAAGGTACCCGATAATTTTTGTACCCTACTGGATAGCGAGTTATACGTTGTCATAAGCCCGAGGCGAGTCGCGTTCTGAGGTCAGCCAGTGTATATGCTGTCACTTCAGGGTAGCAAAATACTGCCAACTGTCGAAGGACGCAATATCTATTAATGGTCGATATTATATTTAGACTGTACCTACCATCAGGTCCGATAATGAAACTTGAAAAAAGAGCCATTAAATCAACTTGATTAAATCAGCTTTCAAACAAAATAACTGCATTAAAATAGGTCCATTCGGTAAAGCGCCACGACACTGCAGACAGATACACATACAAAGAGAAAAAAGCGTCAAACATATAATACTCTTTTTTGTCAGGAGCTAAAACTAAAAAGAAAATTGTCTTCCAAACGAATATGTGGCGTCTTACTGCTTAAAAAGTGACACGAAGCGTCCTGTCGATCCTTCTTTGATCATTGACGTGATTAGCTATGACAATTTGTACGTGCCTCTGTGAGGCGTCGACCTTTTGATGACGACTTGATTGTGCGCGTTTTTGCAATGTCGAGACGTTTTCAAACTATAAATGTAAACGCCACGGCGAATAACTGGAATTGTTTCAACAATTTGATTAAATCTGTAGGATTTATTGCGTATAACAAAACTGATACGTATGTTTTGAGTGATATGGGCCATTTTGTATACATCATAAATGGGCCAGAGTCACTGATTAATTGATTGCTCGAAATCCGATGTCAAGTGGCAGGTTTTTTGATCTCCTGATCCACTGGGAGAGTTCTTTTTTAAATAAAACTAATTTAGACGGAGTGGACAGTCCACACCGTCACCACGAAGGCTGAAAAGATTTCGAAACGTCGGGACCAAAATTAAAACCGCGATTAAGTCCGTCTAAATTAGTTTTATTTCAATTAGTAACAGTCGCGTAAACGTAAGAAATCACATTCTTGTTGTTTAACTGTCGGCAGAATTATACCATCCTGAAGTTCCTGGATATACGACTGACTTCGGGAAGCGACTCCCCTGACGAGTCACTATTGCAGATTTGCCACCGTGTGTACGGTGGTCGCGATTCAGTCGGGTACAAAAAAGATCAGGGCTTTCAAACCACCAGGTGATCCGCTTGCTCGTCTACTAGCCTCTGCTATAAAAACAATGTTTTGTAAACTAGCATGTGTCGGTGTGTACTTCAACTCGCAAGCATAAACTTGAAAACGAAAATTATGATACACGTAATTTTACCGTAAAAGAGAACAGGTGGCAACATTTGCTTACCTAACCTATAGGTAAGTAAGTATTTTTTGTATAGAAATGTCAAGACGGTCTCACAGACGTTAGTTCACGGTTGCAACCTCACATCCCTCAAATTACGCATAAATCTGATACAGCAGTGTGTTTGCACTTGATCTGATGTACGAAGCTAAGACCGGTTAATGCCACTGATTGTATTGTAACTGGTTGTATGGCTTTCTGTTTTTTTCTATAGCATAGGCCGATAAACGAGCAATTGAATTACCTGATGGTAAGTGACCACCACCCATAGACGCTCACAATACACGAAGTATCATGAACGCGTTGCCGATCTTAAAAGAAAGGGATAATTAAGAAATCGGGAAAAGGAGGGGATTTGGGCCTCACGATATCTCTTTTACCACATAAAACGCAGTAGTAAACCGCTACAAGATGGTGTGAGACAGTGATAACAACCAGGTCGAGCCGGCTCATTCATGCTTTAGACCATATTATACAGTGTGGCTCTACCATTCAAAAAAAGTTAACGTACCATTTAAACCAATCGAGCATGTTAGTCACCGGATTATAAGTGATTACCAGCGCCCATAAACAACTACAATGCTTGATTACCCCGTGGGTGAGTTCCGTGGTTTTAACGATAAGTCTTTCTTTTTGTTTGGCGTTATCCCGGCTTAATACCAGAGTCCTTCTCATCATGATTTGACGGTGGATTTGGTATTATATAGGCGACGCGCCGTATGACTTCCATAACCCGCAACGGGTACCAAACTTCGCCATGACTTTGTGCGTTTATCAGAAGAGTGTGATGCGCAGGTAAGGTTTTCCCAAAATGTTAATACATAATGATGTGGATAATGTATTATCTACCTTCAGTTTAAAATTATTAAGGTTCGGAACTTCATCAAACATCAACATTTTGGGACAACCTACACCTCAGTCGACCCCATGACCACGAAGGCTGAAAAGCTTTCGAAACGTCCGGCCTAAAAATTAAAATAAAAAGCCGCGATAAAATCCGTTTAAATTAGTTTTATTTCAATGTTTATTTCATTATTACATAATACACGTAGCAGGAACAAAAAGAGGAAGTTATTAGACATAGATGTAACAACATATTTCTTTTGTAATAAAGACTAATTATAAATTCTACTTTGTTAATTAATCAACAAGCAGGCAATTATGTGAAGACCCGCGCCTAGTGTTATGTAACAACTAACATGTTACCATAACACTTTAGGCTTGTATTTAAGAGAGAGATTCGTGGTAATGCTTCGTTTCGATAGTATTTCTTTCAGTTCACAATTGACGTGATGGCAACTTTACAGATATATCGGGCACAAATTCCATCTTTGCAAAATATATTTTCTAAACCAGAAACCATAGGTAGGTTCAATACCCATGGTCAGGTCAATAACCGTGTAGTCCTAGTACACACTAGAATTTATTTGAGGCCGGCAAACGAGCAAGTGTGTCATCTGATGGTAAGTCATCTCCACCGCTGGAGAATATTCACAATATAAGGAGAATCATGGACGCATTGCCGATTACTGTGCAACTCAGGTGTATATCAAGACACTAAACCGATTACAATGTCGAAATGCTGAAAAACATGCAAAAACATGCATTATGAGACTTAACATCTTATCTCTTGGGGTGACGAGCGCAGTTCAGTGCCATGCAGTGCTTTGTAATTTTCAACGTTCTGTGTGGTGTTCTGTTTATGGGCAGGCGTGGCGCTTACCATCAGGCGAGCGCCTTGCTCGTCGCGTCATTCAATCAAATAAAAAATAAGAAATTGGTCGGGACAACCAAATTGAGTGTAAGAAAACATTTTTTTTTTATTCGAGCACGGCAATGTGACTGCACTACACCTGATGGTAAGCGTAGTGCAATCCAAAAAACCAGCGACCACCAACAAACAATGAGTTTATCGGTGGTCACCAGAGTCATGCCGGCCTGTATAAATGCTTCTTCCCTTTTCGGAGAGGAAAGAAGCAAATCGAGGGGCCTGCGACAAGACAGGCGGATGACCGATGCAGGCACAGTAATACAAGGATGTACCCCTATACCCGCCCCAATCAACCATCAAGTCATGTCGCAAGTCCCTCGGGAGAACCGGATATACACTGGATATACATGACCTTAAATATTTGTTAAAATTGTAGTATCATCAATTATTAGTTTTGAAAAAAAGCGTAAAGGCTACAGAGTGTACTGCAAATCTACTTATGTAGGCAATTTGCTAGACGTGTGCGCTCTCACAATGCTCTCGGCCATAAACTTGGTAGTGTGGGAGCAAGAAGCTAAAAATTGTAACATAATCATGATCATAATAACTGTTACTTCAATCTCATGCCATTTATGTAATTTTATTTCTTTGAAATGTTTTTACAAGAGTATAATTACTATATGATTTTAGCGCATCTCATCTCTCAAACTTTAAATATTCCAGCAAGTGTCGCGATATGAAATACAATGGGATTTTTAATAATCCTTATAAGCTGGATTAATTTTTAGTAAGCTATCAAATACGTGATTATATTAAAAAAGAAATAAAGAATTTGAGGTTCAGGGTTTTATTATACATAATTTAGACTGTTATTAAAATTATACACATAGTTTTGACCTCACAGAATAATTTGTACCTATCGTGAGTGTCAGGCATTACGAGGGATTTACGGTCCCACAACGCCCAGATCAGAAACAAATATTTGTCTCGTGTGGACGGAACCCGCTATATTATAGTTTCATAGATAACCCTGTGCCACGGAAGCTGTCTGATTGAATGCATCAGTGATGTATCGTATTACCACATGGAGTAAGTACATTTTTATTTCTGTAAGAACCTATATGAAATGTCGCAGAGCTTATCGCCTCACGATGTAATAGGGAGCGAGCCTATCGCCACACTGGGCATAAATTCCAATTCTGGAAAGTTAATGTGTGGTTTTTCGAATCGAAAACTCAAAGACAAATTGTAATTGCCCGATCTGGGAATTGAACCCAGGTTCTCACGGGTATCTTAGTCTTAGCACTAGACCAATGAGAAGATTACAGACGTTAAATAAAACCATGCTTAGCTTCTGTTTTACTACTTCGTGAGTTAATGTTACTTACCAAATAATATAAAACACATTCAAACACAAATGACCTACCTATACGGGCGGCAAGATGTCTTAAAGGCATTTTTAAAATCACGGAAATATAACGAAACATTAAAGGGTGGTTAAATCTTTTTCAAACATTATGGAATAGACCCTTAATCTCCCAAATTAGCAGTTTCCAGATTATCAGGTTTTATAATATTAGATACTATATGATTTAGTGAGAATTTTCAATTTCTAAATATATTTTAATCAGGTAACAAAACAACAAATTATCAAATGTAAGAATATAAAAATTTTACCTTCCAATAAAATTTGTATTATGTTTCCTAAGACGTCTGAAGTCCATATTATGAGAGAGTACATCGCTTCCTTCCGTCGGTTTTCGGCTAGGTGTCGCTACTTTCCGTACGCTTCCGGCCTAAGCGCCCTCTGCTGGCCCTAGCTGTAAACTAATTTACACGAGACAAGCCACAATTTTGTTTCGTCATTGTTGGGCTCATAATGCATTGATGGATGTAATATTCACCAGGAAGACATCACTTGGACTTCAGACGTCTTAGGAAACATAATACAAATTTTATTGGAAGGTAAAATTTTTATATTATGTGTTCCGTTTGACGTCTGAAGTCCATATTATGAGAGATCTGTTTGTTATCTCCTGGTGGCTTGTATGTAAAGACGCAATAATGTGATCTACTGTAGTGTAAATTTAAATGAAGCTATTATGGAATTACCAATAATTTACTTTGATGTGCATTAGATAAATGTACTGCATTTAACAAAAAATAGTTTTGTTAATCAGCAAAACAATATACTTAAACTTTAACTAAGAATCAAGGTACATAAACATATTGAGATAGCGATTTCTCCGAATTATTTGGAATATTAGAATCAAGTATATGCCTTTGGTAATATTTTCGGAACGTTGAACGTTCGTGCATCCAATTCGATTTAGCAAATATTTCATTGATAGGATAGTTTTTAATCCAATTCAAAGAAGATACAGCTGCTCGAAAGCTGCCCGGTGAGGCTTCTATTCCTGCTTCCGACAGAAGTCGTTTTACCCAGTCACCAATTATAGTGGGTGAGGCAGGTTTGTAAGGTGCTTTGGTTGTAAGAAACAAATTCAATACAGAGTCCCTGATGTCTCGAGTCAAGTTTAAAAGCCTCTTTAGCCAATAGACAGGGTCAATATTTCGATCTGGCTATACTGGTTACTGTTTTACTATATCAGGGCAGTCCTGGATTTGTTAATAGGCCGTATAGGCCGCGGCCTTTGGGTGGCAGTCTCATAGGGGCGGCAGATTTCAGAGGACGCTCACTCGATTTAAGTATAAAAGTACTAATTATCTTTAAATAATTAATAATTTTATAAATAACTTTCTAACTCATTCGTTTATTTAACTTTAGTGCCTTCCCTAATATTTGTATTATGGAAGGACATGGAAAATTATTAAGTATTTTAGAAACCTACATACACACATATATAAACTGTTTACATGGGGCGGCGGAAATAAAGTGGCAAACTCAAATCAAAAAATATAAATCCGGCACTGTGTCAGGGGGAGCTATTTCATGGGAGAGTAGAAAGCAGAGGACAGTACTCTCTCCAGCATGAAGCATGGAGGCCGAGTACATATCTATGGCAGATGCTTGCAAAGAAGCAATCTCAAAGCTCTGCAATATGAAATTACTAATCACATGTACCCCATAGTGTTATATAATGATTGTCAGAGTGCACAAAAGCTAGTAGATAATTGTTCTTTACATAGTAACCATATTGATTTCCATTATTTTTTTAAAAGATGCTGTTAAAGAAAAAAAAAAATATTATTATAAAGTATTTGCAACCTGATGACCTGCCGGCTGATGTACTTACTGAAGCTCTCAGTCCCAGAAAGCATCATAACTGTGTTAAAAGCTTAGGACTTGTAAAAAAAATAACTATTTATGGTTGCATATTGTGCAATTATAGTTTCATTTGATGTGGATGAGATTATTAAAAAGTTACAATACATCAAGGACACGAACGCCATCTATTACCTATATTATGTACTAAGTTTACAAGTAATTGCCACTGTCTATGATCCCAGATCTGAATTGTCTTTTTATATGTAATAAAGTCAGTTGTTCGCCGCAATTGCAGCCATGTGTTTAAATAGTATCCAAGCGAGATCGTAATGCCAACCCCTGCTGAACGCGTCGTGAAAGCAAGCGTTCGAGTCTGACAAGTTTCGAGAAACAAATGGGAACGACATGAGCGTTCTGCGAGGCAAACAGTTCTATAACCGGAGTTCCCCAATGTTTGTAGATTTCTTCGGTTGCCTCGCTTACCAAGTACCATTCTGCGATGCTTAGATCTCTCGACAAGTGGTCTGCCTCTGTATTGTACACTCCTGGTAGGTGGTGAGGTTGTGATGTGATCGTCCACCAGTGTCAGTAGTTTCATGGTCAAGTCCAATAGTTTTTTGTGATCTGGTCCTGGTTCTTTATATAGGCCACCACAGTCTTGTTGTCGCTCTGTAATAAGACTTCCGAGTCTTTTAGAACTGTGGCTTTGGCTGATAAAGCCGCACACACAGCGTACATCTACTTTAAGTTGCAATGCCAGTTTATTTGATGGTGTCCCCAGGTACCTTGAATTCTCTGGTTGTTCAGCACAGCACCCCATTCGTATGTCCGAGGCATCCGTGATCAAATAGTTTGTTGGTCTTGGACTTGGGTGAATCTCTGTTCCCAGGGAGATATTGTCTATCCACCATTGTATCTCGCGCCGCACTTCCATCGAAAATGGTTTGCTGGCGCGAGGAAACTTGCGAAGTTGACTGCTGTGTCTCTGCAGCGTGCGGCAATGCAACCTTCCCCGGTGGGTGATGAAGGTCGCAGAGTTGACATACCCTAAGAGGCGTTGCGCCTGCTTAAGGGTCCAACTGCCGGCTGTGAGACGATCCACTAAATACTGGCAGACCTTATTTAATTTGTCTAACGGCAGGGACTTTATATTTGTTTGTGTGTCCTCTAGAACGCCTAGAAATTCGACCGTCCTTGTTGGAGTGATGCTGTGTCTCTGCAGAGTGCGGCAATGCAACCTTCCCCAGTGGGTGATGAAGGTCGGAAAGTTGACATACCCTAAGAGGCGTTGCGCCTGCTTTAGGGTCCAACTGCCGGCTGTGAGACGATCCACTAAATACTGGCAAACGTTGTTTACTTTGTCTAACGGCAGGGACTTTGTATTTGTTTGTGTGTCCCCTAGAATGCCTAGAAATTCGACCGTCCTTGTTGGAGTGATGCTGTCTCTGCAGCATGCGGCAATGCAACCTTCCCCGGTGGGTGATGAAGGTCGCAAAGTTAACATACCCTAAGAGACGTTGCGCATGCTTGAGGGCCCAACTGGCGGCTGCGAGACGATCCAATAATGATGACGGATTTTTCTAGATTGACGCACCAACCCAAAGTTTCTAGTAGGTGAAGTGCTAAGGTTATTTGGGTGGCGAGAGTGCTCTGTGATTGGTGAGCAATCAAAAAATCGTCGAGGTATACTACGACACGTAGAGCCTTGGATCGTAAAACCTCTGCTATCGAGTTTGTCACTGTTGTGAACCTCTTTGGAGCTGCTGCCAAACCGAAAGGAAGGCATCTGCAGCAGCTGGCCCATGTAATTGAATCGGAGAAAGCGCCTGTGCTCCGGTTTTATGGGCAGATGATAATAAGCTTGGGAATATCGAGCTATTTATCTCTACGGTTAGTTCTACTACCCGACTTCTCCTTTCGCCCACCCTTTCTTTTTGAAATGGTATTTTCGAAATTTTTAGACATAGATGGCTCTGGAGAATTAGCTTTAGGCCGTCCAGAATTGGTTTGCTTTGCAATTCCAACGACCCCACCAATCTTTTGAATAAATGAGCCTAGCCATCAGGATTGAACATATATTCTACCGAAGGGGGAATTCTAGCCAAGTCTTCTTATATAAACTTATCTTTTACAGCTTTTAACAAGGACCGAAGACGTTGTCCTGAGATATAAATTTATAATCTGAGCCATTACCGGCCAAATCTTTAAGTTTATTGGAAATTGCAGATGAGTTTATAGCAGTATCCGACTTTGCTGACCAATCAATAAAAGTTTGCAAAGCAATATTAACCAATTCGTTTTGAGCCAAAAAAGCATTTGAAAGCGTTGCCAAACTACGTTACATTTGAAACCAACGCAGTGGGGCGAAAGGATCTTCGAACCGTCTCAATTCTTCATTTACTCTTAACTCAGTAAATGTTGGAAATGCCACGTACTTTTTCTGGGTATCTGAGTAACGTACTGCATTCCATTACGGCGAGTCAAATCGTTGTATAGAAGAAATTTAAGCTATAAGGTCAGGAATCGCTTTAGAGACCGCTGGGTCTTTAATAGTAACATCTAAATTAGCAATATAATCAAACGTATTAGTATCTGAGGGTAGACGCAAAAACTCCTCATTTTGAATTTGAGAAGAAGCTGATGGCTCCACACTCATAGTACTAGAATGAAAATGTCTAGAAGCCGATGACTGAGCCCTCGTATTGAATTAATTTGACAATAAAATTCGCACACAAAATATTATTTACATGACTCACCAGCTGTTGAAAAAGAATTTCAAACGTCCTTTCCAAGCTACGTTCCCGCTGTTATACTTACGAGCCGGAGGGCTATGTCACTGCTTGATGACAATGATGAACCGCTATGCTCCTCGGATGCTCCATCCAAATCCGTAGGTGGTGGTGAGGCCGGCCGTTTTCTTGAAGAACCCGAACACGCGATACTTTTTTCACCCTTATCACTATTTTTATCCATATTGGAATAAATGCGTACGGAAAACCAAAATATTCAAAAATCTTATCGAAATTTCTACTTTATTCTCGAAATATCGAAGATTTAATTATTCTTAATACTTAAGATCACCTAACCGTCACGACTGTTTGAAAAACGACGCAACAATGACGAAACAAAATTGTGGCTTGTCTCGTGTAAATTAGTTTACAGCTAGGGCCAGCAGAGGGCGCTTAGGCCGGAAGCGTACGGAAAGTAGCGACACCTAGCCGAAAACCGACGGAAGGAAGCGATGTACTCTCTCATAATATGGACTTCAGACGTCAAACGGAACACATAATAAACAATTTGACCTACGCTTCTTCGTATATGTAGGTATATTGACAGTGTGATAATGGATTACCAATAATATATAACAAAATAAGTCGTTGAATAATTAATCTGTTACATTTTACTTCCAAAGAACAATCTTAGTGAAAAATCGGCACTTAATATAAATGTAAATGAAATTGGAGTTGCATACAAAGACGTGAATAGAACAAAACAATTCCACATTTACGACATAGACATTGCAAATATTCTGCTAAATTACACGAAAATATGAAAATCTATTTGCAAGGCATCATTAAAGTTTGCAGACGGGAAAGGAGTGGCTTCACGAAATCACGTCCAAGTAATTGTACAAAAACATCATTCGGTATATTTATAAAAATTTAAGATATTTCCATGCGATAACGTTAAACCATGTCACGTAATGTATGTTTCCAAAAGAAATTCGTCATAAATTACCTTGACAAGGAAATAAATGAATAAATGAGCCATGAAAAATACTTTTATACGTTTCTAGCATGACTAACCCGTGCAGTGACTAATGAGTCCGATAATTCATTGTTTTTTTTCCTGTCATAGTACGTGTTCTTCTGAATTTGCACACAAAGGCAGCCCACACTCGTCCAAGCAGTTCTTAGCTAAGTTTTACATTGCGACGTGTGCCCACGCATGGACGCTTTTTTTCGGCACGCGCCATTGACCTTATCTGTTCGCTAAATTAGAAATGAAATATAGTTTGTAATCATGTTGTTTATATCCGTTATTCCCTTATTAATTATCGGAATTAATTATTGTATACAACATTGAATAAATAATTAAAATCGTGATTGAATAATATAAATATTTAAGAGATCGTTAAAATTATGGCATTGTAGGCTTTTAAATACGTAAATTAAGTATGCTATACAACAGCGGTTCCCAAACTTTAAAAGATGGAATACTCATCAAATCCCTATTATTTTATGGAACCCTAAATAGGATGAGCAAACATATAAGAATCATTTAATCTGTGTATGAGTTCATCCCTAATGTGGTCGGATATTTTATGAATTGAGTGTAAGAGTGAGTCACTTATCAATGGAACCCTTGGGTTCCGCGGAAATCACTTTAGAAATCGCTGCTCTATAAAATATTCACTACTGGAATAATAATAGTAGTTAAATAGGGATTGATCAGTCAGTAATAAAATTGTTCTTTATTTTAATTTTTGAAATATTTTTCGAAATATCTTTAGTACTTACAAATTTTTGTTCACAAATGGATGTAGTAAGTATAATAATATGGTGAAGTAAAACTATTTATTTCAAAATATTGTAAACATTACTTTTAAATAAAATAAGATTATTTAAATAAACTGGTAAATTTGCTGAATGAGTTATAAAAAAACAATTTTATTTTGATTTGATTATAAAAAATCAATAAGATACGGATTATAAATTTAAATACGATATAATATAATACTATTGATATATTGATAATATGATTCTTAACATAAACTGCACTTGTTCTAAGCTGCTAATTACATTATTTAAAGGGACAAAACATTCTCTGTTCAGGGAAAATAATATAAGCGAGTCTAATCTCGAAGAGGGGACTATAATGACTTGATTAGAGCAAAGGCGAACTTCATTTATACGTAATGCACCCAGCTGAATATCAAATGAGAGTCTGACGAGCGATTGATGGTGGTATAACTGACATACAGTGCTGGCTGCAGGTCAAGGAATTACAGATATTAACGAGTCTTACTCTATAGAGATCGATATATCCGGTCGAAAGATTTTACATGTATTTTATATCAATATTAGATGAAAATTTTGATGAAGGTACGCCAGAATAAAAAAATATATAGAAAAATATAATGTACTGACCGTTTAGAATTTTGACAAGGTTTTAAAAAATGTTGGCTTACTTGTTCGGTATAATAATATATGGTTCCAGAAGATGTGATTAGTTTTAATCACGGCTTAGACCCATAATAACTATTCGGGTAGAGACGATACAATCGTGTACATTGTGGAAACCTTACTTATTTTTTTTATAGCATAAACCACGAGCAAGTGGGTCACCTTATGGTAAGTGACCTCTACTGCCCATTTACGCCTACAATACTAGAAGAATCATAGGTGCGTTGCCGATCTTAAAGGGAAGGGATAATTAAGGAATTAGGAAAGGGAGGGATCTGGGCCTTCGGATATCTCACTCACCGTACGAAATGCAGCAGCAAGCCACTTTACGTCGGTTTTTTGTGAGACAGCAGTAACGACCCGGTTGAGCCAGCCCGTTCATGATGTAGACAAAACTGTCTACACCGTGGCTCTACCACTCTTAGTTATGGTTGATGTGTTAAGCTAATATTAATTGTGATAGAGCACAGACCCCGATGAAATTATGAAATCTTTGTGCACAGATTTCTTTATCTAAACGAACACTATAGAATCCCGTTGATTATAATTGTATATACATAACCCACGCACACGGCCTTATTGTTTTTAATAAATATTTTGAAGGAGATCGTTACGCCTATTGATCAATGTCTCCTAACAAAGGTATTTTATACTTAAAAGGAGACACCAAAACCAGCAAACTGTAAAAGATTAAGTTAGTGCAAAATAAACTATTTTGTGTTTTGTATTTGTATTTACTTATTTGATTTGATCAGAATGATGTCATGTTATCATAGTCTTAATAGCGAGACAAATAACATTTGCGAGTAATTTAACATTGTCATATAGTCATGTTTCATGCGTAGGTTGCAAAAATGATTTAAGAAGCCATAGTTACATACGGCTTGACAAATAAGGTCATGCAAAACCTGGCTATTAAATCGTAATTATTTATTTTTGTTTTATTGAATGACGAGACGAGCAAGGCGCTCGCCTATTGGTATGCCCCACGCCTGCCCATAAACAGAAGCAACACCACATAGAACTTTTAATTACATGGCACTGTATGGCACAGAACTGCGCTTGTCACCCCAAAACATAAGATGTTAAGTCTCATAATGCCCAGTAATTTCACTGGCTTCAATGTCCTTCAAACCGAAACATAACCGTGCTTACACACTGTTGCTTGGCGGCAGAAATAGACAAAGCGGTGGTACCAACCCAGACGGCCTCTCGCATACTACAATTGAAATACAATTTATACATCATTTTTTGACCTAGAATGGAATCGTCAAGTCCTTGCAAACGCTTTTAGATAAATGTGTCCATAATAAGTCTATAAACATGTAAATAGTGTATATAAATAATAAGAGCATATTTCGACTAACTGCGCACACAAATGGCGTTGATCGAAAAAGGATATTAACGTTTTGCAAGGAATTTGCCTGAGTGCCCTAAATTTAGGTGCCCATAAAATCATATTAGTAAACGTAAACTACCCACGCTTTATAAACCCGTTTATGTGTATTGTGGTAACATTTTGTCGAAATTCAATAGTTTCTCGCTCAGTTAAGTAGGTTATGTTGTTATTGAATCTACATGTGTCTAATGTTAGATGAGTATTTATATTATAGTATGTTAAAATTATTTTTATCTTGGAGAAATAAACATTTATGTAAAATAATAGATGATGATTTCTTATGTTTACGCGAATATTACTAACCGAAATAAAACTAATTTAAACGGATTATGTCGCAGTTTTTTATTAATTTTGATCCCGATGTTTCGAAAGCTTTTCAGCCTTCGTGGTCACGGGGTGGACGGCAGTCCGCGATATAATCCGTTTAAATTAGTCTTATTTCAATAAATAATAGATGATTCCATTAAAAGTAGCTAAGAAGATACTAAAACAGAACTGATGTTTATAAAAAAATAAGACACGGATTTTCTATTGATTTTTATAAATAAACTAGATATCAATACGTAAAAAGTAATTTATATATGAAAGTAATTTGAGAATATTATAAAACCAATGGTAATTTTTTAAGTTTTGAATTCTAATTAAAACTGAGACTTCACTATCCAAATTAGTTAGGTACAGCTATGGAATACCAATTGCAATACAATCGCGACGAGTTAGCTGTTATCCGTTGGGGGTTTCATTTTTTCAATCCGTACTCCGTATCAGTTCTTAATCAAATTTATATGAGGCCGCATCGCAGCTAAAACATATTGAATGGTTTTTTTTCAGACAAAATCGGTATCACACTTGGCAGAGAAAAAAAGCGAAAATAAATTATATGCGCCGAATTGAGAACACGCTCCTTTTTTGAAAAAGGAATTAAATCTTTAAAACAATTATCAAATACTGATTCGTATCTCTGTACAAGACACGAACACTCCCGAAGCATGTTTATGATTTATTGATTGTTCGGTAGTAATCTTGCTCAAGTTCTACCTGAGTAGGACGTTTGGTATTTTAAGAGCAGCCACATTTGGCACGACCGCGATATGATGCTCTTCTACTAATATGGTCCGGCGTGCTTTCGACAACATGTTCAAGTTTAGTTTCGTCCAAACATTGGGTTTTGTAGTAAAACATATGAGTAAGCAATGTTTAGTAATTAAATAAATACTATACAGTCAATAGACGTTTGGAATTTTAGTTTTTTTAGTTTACGTATGGCTTCCACATTATGCATTAGTAATAGTAACCAAACTTATCTATAAATCCATATTTATTTGGACAACAAAACATTACAATTACAACTATAATAGTAACATATTAATAGTATCAATATACACAGTACACGTTGTTATCCTAGATTGAATCACGGTATCACGGTAATACATCACGGTAATCAGTTGTACAAAGCTAGATAGCAGAAAAACAGAAGGCGGTTCGGACGATTCTAAGTCGATTTCTGCCACTAAACATATTTACTAATGTCAAATTTTCATACGATTTGACGTTTCTTAAATATTTATGGTGGTTATAAATACGAATTAAGGAATCGTTGTGCAAGTCGGCCTTAATTTCTTTACAGCCACCATACTAGTTGTGGTTTACTCTTAAAGCTATAATTTCGTCAAATCTGTACTACGACTTCTGGTGCAATTAGTGATCGAGCTAACACGATCCGTGTTAGCTCGATCCGAACCACGGACGAAGCGCAACCCGATGAATAAACGGTGTTCAGCGTCGAGTTTCATATACATACATAGCTGTCTGTGTATATTATACTAGTAGGCTGTGATTCGCCTGTTGCTTGGATTATGCTATCACACGTTGTTGTTTATTTGGACTATTACACGCATAATATTATGTAAACATTAGTCAAAATAATGTGTTTTAATAATATATAGTAATCATTGGCAAGGATTTTTTTTATAGCATAGGCCAGTAAACGAGCAAGTGGGTCACCTGATGGTAAGTGATCTCCACCGCCCATGTACGCCCACAACCAGAAGAATCATGGGCGCGTTGCCGACCTTAAAGGAAAGGGATAATTAGGGCAATCCCTAATTAAATTATTATATTAATTAATTAAATCCCCTCCCCTTCCCAATGGAAAGGGAGGGGATTTGGGCTTCCGGATATCTCACTCACCGTACGAAACGCAGCAGCAAGCCGCTACTTTACGTCGGTTTACTGTGAGACAGTGGTAACGATCCGCTCGAGCCAGCCCATTCATGCTGTAGACAAAACAGTCTACCACTCAAAATGGATGTTATTTGAAAAGGATTGAATGCAATTAGTTGCTCCAATATTGTAATACCTATATCACTTATTTCTATGGCAACGTTAACCATATCGTATCTACATATAATACAGTATGTAACATACTGAATAGTAACAGTAATCTTACGTAGACAAAGGAGTTAGTCCCGTTACAAAACCATAACAAATGATTTGTCAGTAATTAACACTTCCTACTTTCTGTACCAAAATATCATGCTTATGTGTTAAACTTTGCTTAACGTTTCGAAATGTAGACAATTTTAATAATCAACAGTAGCTTAAATATGCAAAAACACGACAATGAGTAATTTCCATTCTGTCGGTGTTCAGATTCCGGGATAAAGGAATGACGTGTCAATTTAAATATAATAAATGGATTTAAAATTAAACTGCTAATTGATAGCATTATTATATGATTAATAATATTCCACTCATTTATTTGACAAGATATTTTAGTTATCGAAGTATAATTAGGTTTCAACTTCAATAATTTAATAAAAGCTTGGGTTTTTAATAGTAGATACCTATTTATTTTTAAAGAATAGTTCCTAATCAGAGTTAACGCAAAATGCTTTAATTTTAAATATCTACCAAGTTTTTTTAACAAAGGTGTGGTATACGAGGTGCTAACATAATTTATGTGGTTTTGTAATTAGACTCCGACATGTGAATGACGGTAAAATCTTTATTTCCTCGAATAGGTTTGGGCACTTTTTTCAGAACCGGAACAGCTAATGGGTTAAATATATATAATTTAATGATTTCTTAATATTATATTTATGCGAATATTACTAATTGAATTAATAAAACTAATTTAAACTGTTTTGATCCCGACGTCTCTAAGAGCCAGCTCAGTTGTCTCTTTTCAGCCTTCGTGGTCACGGGGTGGACTGAATATATAATTTGTCTACTTTTCAATATAAATTACTATCATATAATGTTATTATATTTATTGCAATTATGTACTAAAATATTTAAAAACCGTATAAGATCGTTGAATACAACCGCCGACCTGTAGCACAGTGGGCGAGTAACCGGCTGTGATACGAGAGGCAGCGTGTTCGATACCCGCACCGAGACAAGTGTTTGTGTGATTCATAAATATTTGATCCGGGTCTGTGTGTCGTGGATCGTATAAATCCCTCGTAGTTTTTGAAACCCATTATATAGGCTCACCGAGTGTAGTAGGGTCAGGACTATGTGTGTGACTGTTGGGTGTATTTATTTATTTATATTGAATATGCAATAATTATGTGTATCTGCCAATAGTATAAAACTACAGACGCATCATTAATTAATACAATGTATTTAAAGGGTCACGCAGACATGAATAAAGAAGAAAGAATGAAAGATGAAGAAAGAAAAAAAATAAGTGCATAAATGAACCCTAACAAGATAATTATTTTATCAGTTTGATTTTAATCTTAAAGCCGTAAATTACTTAGTGCAATTATTTAACACTTATTGTTTTCTTCCATATAAATACACCCGATATCGTGATGTTTTTTGGTTCCAACTTTTTGTAAAGGTACCTAAAAGTAGGTACTGACCGGTCCGTTGTGATACAAATGACGCCTCATTCGATTCCGATTTAGCATTCAAAGAAAGAAATATAAATAAACCTCCGCATAATACGTTGGAAACTGGAATACTTAATATCGGGTCTTTAATATTAGGTTGTTGACTCTTGCTATAAGAAGTTATACAGAACTAGTTTGTCTAATGTAAACTTATGAGAATAGATAAATCTACACTAATATTATAAAGAGGAAAGATTTGTATGTTTATATGTAACGAATAAACTTAAAAACTCCTGGACCGATTTCAAAAATTCTTTTGCCGTTAGTAAGCTACATTATCACTGAGTTACATAGGCTATTTTTATTCCTGGAAAAAGCACGTCACGCGGGCGGAGCTTAACCAAAACCAAATTAGAGCTTTAACAACGAAAAATATAATATCTAAGCTATAAAATCACCGAAAACAATTCGAAAAACAATATATAAAAGTATAAATACACTTTCTTGAAATGTAGCACCATCTCGATGATATCAGGCTATGAAATAAAATAACTGCATTCAAATCGGTCCGTTATTTTCGGAATTTACAGATTATATATTTTTTATAGCGGAGGCCGGCGAATGAGCAAGTGGGTTACCTTATATCCAAGTGGGTTATTAAGTGATCTTCACCACTCACCACACAGGATTTCAGAAGAAGTATAGATGCGTTGCCGACCTTAAAAAGAAGGAATGGGGATTGGGAAGTAGAAGGAAATTTGGCCCATCGGAAACCTCACTCACCGCACTATACGCAACAGCAAGCTTGTGATACTGGTACCGCCTCGGTCGAGCCGGCAAAAGTAGGCAAAACTGTCTACAGCTTGTCGCTACAGAAGTATAGGGCCCGTAGTATACTTAGAAGCCAGCCTATTATAGGTAAGCATAAACGAAAATGGCATTTTTTTAATCCAAGCACGGCATAGTTACTGCACGACATCGGATGGTAAGCGTAGTGCAGTCTAAAAACCCAGCTACCACCAAGAAAGAATGAGTTTATCAGTTGTCCACCAGAATCATAGCCTGAATAAATGCTTCTTCACACTCCGCTGAGGGAAGAAGCAAATCAAGGGGCTTGCGACAGAACAGGCGGATAAGAAGGTAGGATAAGGATAGGTAAGGAAGTATAAAGTAGTCTGGAATATAAATTGTCTATGGCTCTTAATTTTGTAAAATCCGTTAAGCTATTAAGACGTGATGGAAGAACGAACACCAAAATTAAAAAACTCATAGACATCTAAACTTTCACATATTATGTTCCGGGTTCCCTGGGCCATTTTTCCACTTGATTACTATCAAGCTAATTTTCCGTGAGTAGCTTCGTTTCGATGAGACGCCCAACAATTCCCTATTGTTTTTACTTAGTTAATATTTATATAATTTAATAGTCATATTGTCCTACAAATAAAATAATAAATTTTTGAGTATCATCAAATCGAAATATTCTATCCTTGCTACCTCTGTTAGCTATCACAATAGAGAATTTTCGCATAGGGAATTGTTGGGCGTCTCATCGAAACGAAGCTACTCACGGAAAATTAGCTTGATAGTAATCAAGTGGATCAGCTGGCCCAGGGAACCCGGACCAATCATTTTTTCTTCGAAATATAACCATATAAGACAAACCATCGATTTTTAAAATCCTAAAATATCTTTGAATGCGTATTCGCTACCGTATAATACTTTATACATTAGGATTTAAGTAGTGCTCTAACAAGGGACAGGAAATCAATTATACGCTCATTATATTCAGTGGGTTTGGATGTAAAGATTACGATTTACATGCATTATAACTAATGATGATTAATAATTACTGTCATCGTTAATTACATCCGCTCCATAACATACCAGCTGTTGCTCGCAGAAGAATTCGTTTTTTACACAATACTTCGCGGGTGCGTGTAACAAATAACCTATGTGTAACTCTAACTATCGGATCAGAAGTTCTAGGGTACATGCCCCTTTGTAAACAAATTCACGAAGTTACAAACTTACGATTATTTTTATTTGATTGAATGACGAGACGAACCAAGCGCTCGCCTGATGGTAAGCGCCACGCCTGCCCATAAACAGAAGCAACACCACACAGAATTTTGAATCACAAAGCACTGTATGGCACTGAACTGCGCTCGTTACCCCGAGACACAAGATATTAAGTCTCACAATGCCCAGTAATTTCACTGGCATCAATGACCTTCAAACCGAAACACAACAGTGCTTACACACTGTTGCTTGGCGACAGAAATAGACAAAGAGGTGGTACCAACCCAGACGGCCTCTCGATATACGAGGGACCTACCACCTTGTAAAACAATCTTTATATTATAGAAGATTAGTATAGATTAGCACGGTAATTCTATGGATGGGTGACCGCTTATTGCAACTCACTATCTCCTTGCTTTGGAGGGCACGTAAAAAGTCGGTCGCCGACAGTAGTCGTAAAGCCAAGTTAGTGGCCCTCGGTCGGCTTAAAAACCTTGAAAATAGGTTGGCCACTAACCATTCGATTAGCAGCATCTTTTTTTGTTTTAAATATTTTTTTTTATTGAGTAATCTTTGTCCTTGTAACGTTCCCTATTTATAGCTGTTATCGACCAGTCTTTACCCAACAGTGGGACAATATAGGCTAAAGATTAAAAAAAATCTTTGTCACTATGCGTTTCTTGCTTCTTCAAAATGTGAATGGCATTTATACCGTGGGTTACTATTAAATATCTTCTCAAGAGTATATAAATAATAGTTACAATCAGTTGTTACGGTTGTGTTGTCATACGTCTGCTTTCATCACCTGATCAAACATGTGTGTATCGTAATCGTCGATACTTACCCATTACGCAGCGGTATATGCCAGTTACAAAAGCATATTATTTCGCCTGCAGCTACTTCATACTGGCATTTCTAATGGTACTACGTAGATATGCCGATGCGATAACGATCGGATACGTGATGTTTATGTGCATATATAAATATAATGTCTATGTGTGCATTAGGCCAGCGTGATGGACTAAGGCCTAATCCCTCTCATTCAGTAGAGGAGGCCCGTGCCCAGCAGTGGGACGTAAATAATACAGGGATAGTAAAAAAAAATGTTTTTTTAATGTATCTGTGAATGTTATTAAATTACTTATGGACAGGGAGCCCTCGGGTAGCTGATCCACTTGACTACTATCAAGCTCATTTTCCGTGAGTAGCTTCGTTTCGATGAGACGACCAACTATTCCCTATGCGAAAATTCTCTATTGTGGTAGCTAACAGAGGTAGCAAGGATAGAATATTTGGATTTGATGATACTCAAAAAATTATTATTTTATTTGTAGGACAATATGACAGTTAAATTATATAAATATTAACTAAGTAAATACAAATTTGACTCCTTGAGCTGGAAGAAGAAATGAGTAGGTTACGATGGGACATCTTGGGATTATCAGAAGTCCGAAGGAACGGGGAGGACACGATAATCCTCAAGTCTGGTAACCTACTCTACTACCGGGGTGGCGATCAACAGTCTCGAGGTGGTGTCGGATTTCTCGTCCACAAGTCCCTCGTTAACAACATCGTCGCCATCGAAAGTGTGTCGAGCAGGGTAGTATACCTTATACTCAGAATATGTGAGAGATATTCATTGAAGGTCATACAGGTATATGCGCCGACCTCGACACACCCAGATGAGGAAGTAGAGGAGATGTATGACGACATTAGTCGGGCCATACACACCTCCGAAACCTACTTCAATGTTGTTATGGGGGATTTCAACGCAAAACTGGGCAAGAGAAGAGAGGAGGAGCTGAGAGTGGGGCAATTTGGATATGGGCAACGAAACCCCAGGGGACAAAGGCTGGCCGATTTCCTGGAGAAAGAGGGACTGTTCGCAATGAACTCTTTCTTTCAGAAGCCGCCTCACAGGAAATGGACCTGGATTAGTCCGGATGGTTCTACAAGGAACGAGATAGACTTCATCTTGACGACGAAGAGACGGATACTCAATGATGTCTCTGTGATCAACAGGGTGAAAACCGGAAGTGATCACCGAATGGTAAGGGGCACATTGAGTATCGACGTCAAGGTAGAAAGACGTCGCTTGATGAAGTCTACGCTCCGCCCTACTCGCGCCCATATTCAAAACCCCGAGAGCTTTCAGCTTGAATTAGCAAACCGCTTCTCTTGCCTAGATAGCTGCGTAACTGTGGACGAAATCAACGACGGGTTGGTAGAAGCTGTCCACACGGTGGGTTCTAAATTCTTTAGACCCCGTCGTAAAAATCGACTTCAGAAACTCTCGGTCTCGACGCTCGAGCTCATGGCCGAACGTCGATCTATGGCGCTGCAGTCTTCCGATGACGCTGAGGCATATCGGCAGCTCAATAGACGAATATGGACATCCTTGCGACACGACGTCCGTGCTCACAACACTGCGAGCATAAAGGAGACGATCGAGCAGAACAAAGGCTCCAAAGTGTTTGCTAAGGACCTGTCTATTGGGCACAGCCGAATGACAAAGCTGAAGACGGAAGATGGCAGTGTAGCATCGACCAAGGCAGAGGTGTTGAGAGAGATCGAGAGCTTCTACGGACAGCTTTATACCTCGGTTGCCAAACCCGTTACCTGCTCGGCTGACCCAAGAGCCGAGCTGGTTCGGCACTACAGCGAAGACATCCCGGACATCAGCTTGTGCGAGATTCGGATGGCCCTCGGACAGCTTAAAAACAACAAGGCGCCGGGCGAGGACGGAATTACTGCAGAGCTTCTGAAAGCGGGCGGATCGCCGGCACTAAAAGTCCTTCAGAGACTTTTTAATTCTGTTCTGCTCGAGGGCGTAACGCCTGAGGCATGGAACAGGAGTGCGGTGGTACTGTTCTTCAAGAAAGGCGACAATACCTTGTTGAAGAATTACAGGCCCATCTCGCTCCTGAGCCATGTGTATAAGTTGTTTTCGAGAGTTATCACGAATCGTCTCGAGCGCAAGTTAGATGACTTCCAGCCTCCCGAACAAGCCGGTTTCCGAAAAGGTTATAGTACCATAGACCACATTCATACGCTGCGGCAAGTTATACAGAAAACCGAGGAGTATAACTTGCCACTTTGCTTAGCGTTTGTGGACTATGAGAAAGCCTTTGATTCGATCGAGACCTGGGCGGTGCTGCAGGCTCTCCAGCGGTGCCGCATCGACTATCGGTATATCGAAGTGTTGAGGTGCTTGTACAACAACGCCACCATGTCGGTCCGAGTACAAGAACAGAGTACGAAGGCTATTCCACTACAGAGAGGCGTGAGACAGGGAGATGTTATTTCTCCTAAACTCTTCACTGCCGCGCTGGAAGATGCCTTCAAGCTCTTGAACTGGAAAGGATTCGGCATCAACATAAATGGCGAGTACATGACTCACCTCCGCTTTGCCGACGATATCGTGGTCCTTGCGGAATCGCTGGAAGACCTGAGTACAATGCTCGAAGACCTCAACAGAGTTTCTCAACGGGTGGGCCTCAGGATGAACATGGACAAGACGAAGGTCATGTCGAATGTCCATGTTGTGCCCACCCCGATTACTGTTGGAAGCTCATCTCTCGAAGTTGTCGACGAATATGTCTATCTAGGACAAGTAGTCCAACTAGGCAGGTCCAACTTCGAGAGAGAGGTCAATCGTCGAATCCAGCTCGGCTGGGCAGCGTTCGGGAAACTTGGCAAGGTCTTCTCGTCCAAAATACCTCAGTGCCTGAAGACCAAAGTCTTCGACCAATGTGTGTTACCAGTGATGACATACGGCACTGAGACGTGGCCTCTGAATATGGGCCGTATAAGACGGCTCACAGTCACTCAGCGAGCTATGGAGAGAGCTATGCTCGGTGTTTCTCTACGTGATCAAATCAGAAATGAGGAGATCCGTAGAAGAACGAAAGTCACCGACATAGCCCAGCGGATTAGCAGGCTGAAGTGGCAGTGGGCAGGCCACATAGCTCGCAGAACCGATAACCGATGGGGCAGAAAGGTTCTGGAATGGAGGCCACGTACTGGCAAGCGCAGCGTTGGACGTCCACCTACAAGGTGGACAGACGACCTGATAAAGGTCGCAGGATGTCGCTGGATGCAGGCCGCTTCCAACAGGTCGGTCTGGAAATCTTTGGGGGAGGCCTATGTTCAGCAGTGGACGTCTTGTGGCTGATGATGAAATACAAAAAAATCAGTTGGTTAGTAATCATTCTTATGACCTCGTTATCGATACCTATTGGAAGCCCCTCCTTCCAATAGGTATCATTACTAACCAGCTGATTTTTTTGTTTTGTTAGCTACCACAATAGAGAATTTTCGCATAGGGAATAGTTGGTCGTCTCATCGAAACGAAGCTACTCACGGAAAATGAGCTTGATAGTAGTCAAGTGGATCAGCTACCCGAGGGCTCCCTGTGTATTAGTTTTATAAAGTAATTATTAAATATTTTATAATTATTCTGTGTTATCTGCTTAATGAAGACTTCGACAATCCTCGGTTTTTACGAATTTAAAAGAGGAGGAAAACAATTGTAGGCAGGATTGATATTTCTATACTAGAACATCATCTTCCCGCATTCTTATTTTCAAAATAGACGAATACTGCCGAAGCGTATAACTTTAATTGTAGCACTGGGGTATTTCACATTGTTACAGTAATATTTAACAATCAACTAAAGTATATTTTCTTTCCACCTTCCCTTATAGGTACCACTCGTAGTGGGATCGGCGCAACATGTTTTTTTTAACACATGATGCGGAAAGATATGGCTTGTAGTTTTTATGAGCGGCCGCCTGTGGGATGTCAACCCCTTGGAGAGAAACGCTTAGACACGAAAATAATATTTGCGAACAACAAAAATATTTTGCCTCAGTGCGGTAGTCGAACCCCCGGCCTCTCATCTCACAGCCGGCTATTCACCCACTGCGCCACGAAAATCGAACATCAAACGTTAACTAAAGTTTAAGACAGCTATTTAAGAAGAACCTATTAAGGTTGTCTCGAAGGAATCGCCGGTTGCGATAAGACCGCCCATTGTATCACCCATAACGTACGATCTTTATTTTAAGTTACTGTTTTTGGTGTGCAATAAAGAATATTCTATTTATTTAGTCATCTCTTAGAGTGTGATTTTTGTATTTGAACATGTCATATTTTATTTAGTTAGTAGCATTAACTCAGATGTGGTGAAAAAAAAGGCTAAGTAATTTAAGACAATCGTGTTGAATTTCGGTCTGGAAATCTTTGGGAAGGCCTATGTTTAGCAGTGGACGGCCTGTGGCTGATGATGATGATGATGATGTGTTGAATTTGAAGTACATATTGTTGTTTTACTTGACACCTACAGTTACCACCAACCATTTAATGACAGTTATAGTATTTTAAGATACTACTTACATGTAATATGTATGTAAACACAATAAAGTTTGATATGTTTAAGGAAGCGCTCCGAACTCTAGTATTAGCAAGATATGCGGTTTACGTAAAATTATGCACATATGTATGGCGGTCATTAGGATGTCAGAAGTACCCTGCCTTTTGTGTGGATTGTAATATATTTTGTAATATTTCTGCTGTAGGATACAGCCGCATGGAGCTACTTCCGTAAGCTCTGTGAAAAATTGCAGTTTAACAGGAGAGCTACGTAGCAATAATCTCGTCGCTAAAACATTATTTGTGAACAAAAATAAATATATTTACTGTAAGCTGTTATATTAAATTATAAAATTCTTATGAACTGTACGTCCAATTTGTGTGATTTAATCTAGAGAAAAACTTCTAATCATTACAAAAACACTTTCTCTGGCAACAATCACCCTCGACGGGCTAACACATACTTTTTCTGTGTGCCTAGTGCAAGTTTTTTCGACGCTTGTCACTTCTTTCATATATGATAAATGAGTATGAAGTTAATACGTGTATGATCATCATCGTGAATGATACATATTAACCGGATGACGTAACAGCTATCAACTCAAGTCAACTCAACTCAAACTCTCATTAGGGTTAGACTCCAACTAGATAAGGTGCTACTTGTAAAGATTTTAGAAGCATTTATTTTTAAATTTAAGTCAATGAGCGGACTGAGAATTATCACTAACTGCAGTTTTTGTCTTATTTGTTGGTCCTACAACCATTAATTTTATAATATGCACTATTTCATTACGCTAATGATGATGATCTCTTAACACGAGGTGAACCGTTTGCTCAGTTTCATAAATAAATATCATAGGTTCTTATTTTCTTATCACTTATCGCAACATACGCCAAGCTTCCATATAGAGAGCTCTTTCTATCATTAGCAAAGAAATATACATGTGCATGTTTAAATTGCAAATGTTTTCTCATGCTTATCGCTTGGTTACAGCCCATCAAGATATGGCCCGATGTCCATTTGCAGCGCTCGTAAAGGGACCATGACAAAACGATCTAGCTGACTCAGTGATTCTCATCCCATACTGTACATACGGTATTTTATGTAATAAGGGACTAGTGTTTGAAATTTATTTCGAATGTTTTATATTGTAGGTAAGGGGTGTTTGTTTTATGTTGGGAACAATGTCGGTAATATATTTAAACTCTCGTTATATTCAATGTACGAGAGTAAATTACTAATTGAAAAAATTACAGGGTAAAAATGATATTTTGTTTAGTTTAAGTGGGAGTCTGTTTAACAGCCGATTGTTGTGCTGTTTATAATAAAGTATTTTTTTTGTTTAATACATATGTGTACATATATCCAAACTTTCATAATTTTCGATTCGAATCGATTAAGCAATAATTAGTAACATCAAAATGGAGTTCTCTAACATAGCATTATTTCTGCTGCCAAGGATCAGTGTGTAAGCACTGTTGTGTTTCGGTTTGAAGGACATTGAAACCAGTGAAATTACTGTAATCCAACGTTCTGTGTGGTGTTGCTTCTGTTTATCGGCAGGCGCTTACCATCAGGCGAGCGCCTTGCTCGTCTCGTCATTCAATCAAATAAATAAAAAATAGCACTATCCATACTTTTTATGCTTTCTGCAGCAAAACTGGAAAAACAAAATACTTACACATCAATTTATTGGATAAAGCTATGGACAGAACAGAAGACCTCTTTATAAATGCAAACTATATAGACGTAACAATAAAATAAGACATGACAAGCTTCGGATATAGTTACAAGTTTTTTATAGCCAGTAATTTTTGCGTCGAAGCAATTTTTGTGTTGGCGATATCTAGGATTATGACATCGATGGTAATGTTTATGCAAAATGCCGCCCACGCATCATCGGCATGCATCTGGGGCCGGCGTGATAAATAAATGCGGCGGCCGGTCCACCCACGGCGTCCCAACATGTCTCTATGTTTGTGGTTTGTGCACTTTGTATCAATTAGACTTTGTATGCGTTTGATATGCGGGTTATAAGATGTTTTGCGACATAATCATAGTCATATTTACGTTTTATTCAATTTTAATAACACCTTGAAAAGCAATTTATTTTGCTTATTTGTTGTTTTCAATGTGCTGGTATGTAGCGCCAATGTAGATCCTAGTATTAAAATTATATGTAAAACATTTGAATACGCAGATAGCAAAAGACACAATAGTTGTAGAATAGTATTGTTAAAGAGAATCATGAATAGTCATAACGTGCAGGAATGTTTATTGTCAGGAAGTGTGATCAAAATGGCAAAATAAACACTAAGGGTACAGTTCCATTGCTAGTAACAGACGCTAGCTTCAGTGACGCTTCCATCTTTCAAACCTTATTAAATTTTAGCTTGACAGTCAGTGACGCCGTTCGTTATAGCGGGTTCACAGGATTTGCTTATAGTTGATGAACTGGTAAATCACCTGCCATTTGAACCACCAGAACAGTTTTTCAATTGAATTGATTATCAGAAACTAACATAAAACATGTACCTTTATACCGTCAGCCGTCACTTTTATGTTCATTATGCGGAAAAATTAATTGAATTCGCCCTGTACTGTGATGTTTTAAGATAGCTAGTCAATGGATATATAGGGTATAAATCCAATTAATAAATCGGAGCCGAAAACAAAATTGCCATGATAATCGTACTTTCGATTTAAATAATAAATAAATACACCCAACAGTCACACACATAGTCCCGACTCCACAGTAAGATACGAGTCTTGTGTCGTGGGTATCTGGAACTACGAGAGACTTTCGGTCTCACAACACCCAGACCCGAAACAAATAAATGTGGATAACACAAATATTTGTCTCGGTGCGGGGATCGAACCCACGGCCTCTCGCTTCACAGCCATCTACTCGCCCGCTACGCCACTGAGGCTGTCAATGTAATGAAATTACATCTTTCTCTTTATTTGTAATGTTTCAATATAAATAAAATGCCTACAGATTATCCTCAATACAATCAAATAATCATATTCCAGCTGTAGCTAAAAATAATAACGTCACAATGCCGACCTCTACTTAGCGACTTAAATGGAAGTGTCCATTCTCAAAGAACGCCGTAAAAACCCAGTAACTCACACTTTTTCTGGAAGCATGAGTAAACAACTCTGTTCCTGATGCTTTAGATCTAACTTTGATAATGTTTTCCTGTTGGCATTCCTTTGACGACGCATGTAGAGCCAAGGTCAATTACTGCATGTAGTCACCATAAACTCAATGTCTGTAGTAATCTTGAGTTATATGTTGTATTTTTTTATCTTTAGTTAATTAGATACTCGTAACATTGTAATGTTTTTTTTTGTGATCACTGCCTTGGGGCGATGCAGATTTGAACCCTTATTTGTCTTGTTCTTCGTTAAGAAATACGAAATTCGAAACGAAACGAATGGTAAAGGAAATAATTTTTATCATTTTTGAAACCTATGATCACGCTTATATCTGCGAAGGGCTAGGCAGATGATCGACTCTGGAAGAACAAAGGTTATTTCCGTGCCATGATGTTATAGAGAAATAGAAATCAGTTTTAAAAATCATTATTTACTGTTTTTAATTGCATTGCGTCAAGTTTTTATCACTCTTTTTTACTGTTATGTCAGTTGCGGTTTTATTGGAACGAAGTTCCTTACGGCAGGCTTGGAGGGGATAGGGATTTCGCTGCGTGACCGAACTGAAAAAAATGTGATAGTAAAACCGTAAGAAAAATGCGTGGAATAAAAACCGTTAAATGAGACTTTTTTTTAACTTAATTTGATATCTAGCACACAAAGTTAAAGTCGAAATTCCGTTAATAAAACAGATGGTTGTGAAACTTATGACATTTGGAAATGTAGACGCGGTTTGAAATTTGAATTTGAATTTTTGATTATAGAACACGGCCGTCCACCGTTTAGTAGCCAGTCTAAGTTTTTAATTAGAGTTGTTACACTTCGGTAGTGTTTTGGGATGAAATATTACTGAATAAAAGTTTATTGGAACGAAGTTCCTTACGGCAGGCTTGGATATAGGATTATAGGGATTTCGCTGCGTGACCGAACTGAAAAAAATGTGATAGTAAAACCGTAAGAAAAATGCGTGGAATAAAACCGTTAAATGAGACGTGCGCAGGCGCGACAGTCGCATACACAGAATTGAGCACGACTTTTTTTGCAATTTGTGTCGATTCTACATTAGCGAAGGAACTTCGTTCCTACCTGGTGTCCCACGACACGACTAATTTTTATTTTTATACTCGGCGTAGAGTTCGGAACTTAAGGAAGATTTGAACATTTATATTTATTATGTAGTATTAAGGATATTTTTTTACATGTAGCGTTTTTCTTGGAATATGGTCCCTTTATTTGAGATGATTAACAACAACTTATGCGCTGAATTTAAATATATTATATTTTTATAACCAGTCGCAGACTATCTGATAATGTTGTAAAATATATCTAAGTTTAAAATCTTTTACAAAAAAAAGCACTTGAATTTGTCCATACACATATTATAATACCGAAAATGTATCTGTTTTTAGCACTTTTAAACTCCTTAAACAATAAATCAATTCTGTTTATTTTATATTATTCATTTATTATTTAAACACAGTTATATTTTAGAGGGGTAAGGACTAAGGCCTTACCCCTCTCATTCAGTAGAGGAGGCCCATGCCCAGCAGTGGGACATGTATAATACAGGGCTTAGTGTTCATTCTTGAAAAATATACAGTTGTGAATAGATAAACAAATAGCATTATGTGCAGTCCGGACACTGATTAAATATTAGTATTAAAAATATAATAAGACATAGCTCCCCTACCTGCATTCCGGAAGGGATAGACAGAGATGCAAATGTTCACTAGTCGGTATACAAATTCCAATCTCAGGTAACTCGGGTTTGATTTTTCGAATCTAAAACTCCGACACAAATTGTGATTGTCCTGGGGTTTAAGCCGAGGCCGTGGGTTCGATTCCCGCACCGAGACAAATGTTTGTTGGTTCGACGAATATAGGTCTGGGTGTTGTAGGACCACAAGTCTCTCGTAATTTCTGATACCCGCGATACTTGGTTAACCTAATGTGGGATTAGAACTAAGTGTGTAACTGTTGGTTGTCAAAAAAAAACCCATGACCTTACGGTTTCTGAGCCTCAGTATGCCACTAGACCAATGAAGCGATTATTAAAAAATAGAATAGTAACAAAATAACAGGCTTTTGAACGCATAATGAGCTAAGATCACAAAACGTAACGACGTAATACACAGTTTGGTTATGTTTACAAAATGTTGATACTTATCTGTGTAATTGTGTATGAAACGCCTCTGTAAACTAACTGTATACAATTTGCTTAGAACAACCATCGCCGTAAACTTTATATTATTGAAGATGATTCATGCCTTACAACAAAAACAATAGGTAATCGCCGTATAAATTATATATTTTTTTATAGTTTAATATTAAAAGTCATTTGTGTGGTATTCTATAAATTAATAAATAATATAACATTAAATACACGAATATCATAGATTTGTTATAATTAATTTCGATAAATGTTGGTATAAACATGACATTGGGATAACATGTATTGCTTGATACATATAGGTTTTATATTTGTAAAAAAATATTCTTATTTTTACGTTTGTTTTTGTAGTGTAAATAAAATTTTACCGTATTTTTACCCGCAAATTTCATAAACCCTTGCCACAAGATATAAAACAAAGAACACAAAATAATAAAACACATCGAATTTCATGACTTTACGATCAAATCAATATAATTTTACTTAATTGCAAAAATATAACGCATATGAATTTGATAATCTTATATATAAAAATAAGTCGGGTTTTCCTTCCTGACGATATAACTCCAGAACGCACGAACCGATTTCCACGGTTTTGCATTCGTTGGAAAGGTCTCGGGCTCCGTGAGGTTTATAGCAACGAAAATCTAGGAAAAATTTCAATAGAAAAGCGGGAAAATAGGGAAAATCATTTTTTAAATACAGCGCCATCTCTGATACATAGCATGTACTACAAACCATCTACTATATAAATTGAAATGAAACTTTACAATAATATAGCTTATACGTCAGAATAAGACATAGGCTACTTTTTATCCCGGAAAAAGCAAATCACGCGGGCGGAGCCGCGAACAAAAGCTAGTTATCAATAAAACATAGACATAAAAATCAATTGCATCCAATGTTTACCATTAACCGCCATATTTCCACATCAATACAAAATCAAACATGCCCTTAAATGCTCGGTAGCATTACAACCTGCCCACGGTAGCTCCGCAGCGAGGCTGTGAGTTGCGACCACGCAGTTTTCCATGTGGCTCGTCACCCGTCCCCACTCTGCGCGCACGCGAGCCAGCAAGGTTTCCGCGCCTGTGTCATACTCTATACACTATAGTCGTTCCGTCCCTCTCAACCGATCGACCATACACCATCGATACCCGACACACGTTTTACAAACTTTTCTCGGTGAAAAGTCCGTGTAAACAACGATGTCAGTGCAACTGTTCAATTAATTGTGGTTGGAAATAGTGTTTCAGTGTTGTGTTTTGAATTGTTTACTTGAGGTTTGTAATAATAATCATTTATTAAGATAAAAAACCAATAAGTAGGGAAATAATAATTTAAATTTATTCCAGTATTTATTAACACATTTTTTGCATGTTTCCAATATATTTTAATAATTTGTTGAATAATATATGCTAATTTAATGAATGAATAATAAAAAAATTGTTAAAATCACATATTAAGCATAAACTGCAAAATGTTTTGATGTTCCCAGTCATAATACGATTCGTAAATTCCATGCAAGCGGAGAAATTATTTTTATAGGTAACATATTCGGCCCTCCGCAGATAATATTTTATTATAAGTGCTATTTTTATTCATGTTTTTGTGTTTTAAATGTGTTAGCATGTGTGTTTTATAACATTTATGACATGAATAAATGGAGAACTTACGTAAGTAGTAGATATTCTGGCACCTTTTGGGTACTCGTGAAGGTTACCTATTATGATAGGTGTCGTATATGCAAATACCTATTGACGCATGCACATGTCGTCTTTCGGATCGTGTAGGTTATCTTTACGGATTAAATTATTATAAAAACTAGGTTTTCCATCTTCCAGAGCTACAATATAACCAAATGTAGAGGCTTAACTTACACCAATATTTTTTCCATACAATTTAACTGATAATCATAATATATGTATGGGATGTAGACATCTCAAAGAAGAACTTTTTAATAATTGCCAACGGAATAAAAACGTTAATTGAACATGTTTTGTACTAAATCGATCATTAAAACACATGTGTGGATGTTTATTTCTTATAAGATCACATTAATGGATAAACTGGTTTTAAAATTTAAACAATTTTTAATTGGTTCTTGATATAAAGAGTCATGACTATATTGAATAATGTGGGTTGTAATGCCAAAATATTAAGTATTTCTTAACACACCAATTTCTGAAGTAGGTTCCGCGGAGCCCAAGATTTCTGCGGAAAAGTCACTAGGGTTTTGCGAATGAGTCACTAGGGTTCTGTGAATCAGTTAAATTTGTCTTTGCATTGCAGCGAATGTCTGATCAGATTCACAAAATATCCGACCAAATTAATGATGAACTCATACATAGATTACATAATTTTGGTATATTTGATTATTTTATGTAGGGTAATGATCATTTAAGGTGGGGTTCCTTAAAGTAGGGATTTGTCGAGTGTTCTGTAGCTTTAAAAGGTTGGTACTACTGTCTGAACATATCTAAAACACGTTGCAGTTGTCCTGGCACGGTAAAGCATATTGCACCTTTTGGTAACGTTGCATCCATCGACGTGACGCAACGGTCGCGAGAATTATGCCGGCCTAAAGTACATTTTTAATTTATCATTCCACATATTAAATTATTTAAAATAAAAAATATCGTAATTTTTGTGTAGGTTTTACAATTACTACTACACATTTTATTGTAACTCTACTTTGACAAGTTTTTTTATGATAGAGAACGGCAAACTTGTAAGTCGGTCACCTGATGGTAAGTGATATCAACCGCCCATAAACGACCACAATTCCAAAATGATACACGAGTTACCGACTTTAAAGTAAACAATAATTAAGAGATTGGGCAGGGGTTTTGGGCCTCGGATATCTCTGCCATACGTTAAGTAATAGCAAGCTAATCAACGTCGGTATTCCGTGAGACATTGGTAACAACCTGGTCTAGACGGTTACTAATTCTGTTGACAGAACTGTCCACAGCGTGGTTCTGCCGCGTAGTTTATGTAAAGAACAGGATAAAATTTGAATAAACTAGAACAGTATTTTCGATATCTAAAATTGCATAACTTAATAAATCAAGATAACATCTTAGCTGTTTCGTAGTGTATTCGTAAGAGACGTAAATCAACGGATATCGCGGCACAGAAGCGCGGGCGCAGGAAGCCGAACTGACCAAACCAACCGATCGAGTGGGTATTGCGTTATTCGCGTTGCTTATTGTCAACATACTTAGCACACTTGTGTTTGTTTTATTTTGTTACTATGGATCGCCAATTTGGTAGGTTTTTTTTTATTTAATTGAATGACGAGACGAGCAAGGCACTCGCCTGATGGTAAGCGCTACGCCTGCTCATAAACAGAAGTAACAAGTAACTCTACTTTGAATTACAATGCACTGCATGGCACTGAACTGCGCTCGTCACTCCGAGATATAAGATGTTAAGTCTCATAATGCCCAGTAATGTTTGTCGGCAGAAATAGACAAAGCGGTAGTACCAACCCAAACGGCCTCTCGCATACGAGGGACCTACCACCTTGTAAAAGGCGGTTGGAAGTAATTAAAATATCTGTCGAAAAATTGAATATCGCTCCATTTGTCTATTCTGGCATATTTAGGCTGAGATACTAATCCTTGATTGATTCCAGATGGGTAATCATAGTTTGTAATATTAAAATCACAGGAGTTGTTGGAAATTTGTGCTCGAGATGGTAATAAGCTTGACGTTTACCACCACCTGGAGCGGAAATTAGATAGTACCGTGAATGCATTTGTTGATTAACAATTTGGGGATTTAAATTTGACTGCGGGAGTAGTCAGGGGTCCCTGAGCCATTTTTCCACTTGATTACTATCAAGCTAATTTTTATGAAATCATTTTTTATGACTTCGTTATCGATACCTATTGGAAGCCCCTCCTTCCAATAGGTATGATTACTAACCAGCTGATTTTTTTGTTTTTACTTAGTTAATATTTATATAATTTAACAGTCATATTGTCCTACAAATAAAATAATAAATTTTTGGGACTCATCAAATCGAAATATTCTATCCTTGCTACCTCTGTTAGCTACCACATATATATACCACAATAGATAATTTTCGCATAGGGAATTGTTGGGCGTCTCATTGAAACGAAGCTACTCACGGAAAATTAGCTTGATAGTAATCAAGTGGAAAAATGGCTCAAGGATCCCTGACCAGAGCGTATGATATATGTCAAAAATAAGTAAAAGACGCGGAACAATTGATGTTATATAAAAATATCATACATCTTCGCTTATCTATATTGAATTATTTTAAATTAATAATTTTGTATTGTTATTACTAGAAACAGCAAACAAGTTATACTCGCCGATCGTTGATCGCCATATTTGGCCCTATAACTCAATGGACTATAATCATTTTGTACAGGATAATTTACGACTGAACAATATTAATATTAAGCAGTGGCGCTATATGTAAATGTTATAAAATGAATATTAGATTATCTACGCGGATTTGTGGACATATTTTCATTTATGCTGTTTTTGTTCGCAATATGTATTGTTAATAGCAAATTCGGTGGGTCATTTAATTACAAAAAATATTGATAGAAATATAACACCAAAAGTACTAAATACTACAAATGATTTATTGGGTGGGCTCATATTATTTGCTATTTTTATAATGTGAGTAAACAGGCGTCACGTGCTACGGTCCTTGCGTTTTCAATGCTAATGAGAATAACTAACGACGATATAAACTGGGATGATATTACAGAATGCCAGCGTAGCGTAAAGTAGGCCAAGTTCTATTTTTTATTGCACCTAATAAGGTCAAGGAAAGGCTTTAAATTCGTATATAATAGCGTCTATTTATCGCCTCGGTGTAATATGTTAGGTCTATTGGAGAAGATTTTCAAGAAAAAAACCGTACAACAGATTTTTGACAAAACATTTTTATAATAATATCTTTTAAAAATTACATTTAAAATTATTATTTACTGTTAGTTTTGATATAGATAATATTGTTTTCGGTAAATGTAGTTTGTTTTTTAAAACTTAAACTACAAGCAACTCATTGTTGTCAGTTGTTGACTTTGTTACTTACGTAACAGAAATGTCGATAACCGATTAGCTTCAAGATAAAGGTATTCCTGGTTATTGTATTAACACCATTGTTTGGTCACGTGCGTCAATTCTTTGATAGTTTGTTTTAAATAAGGAAATCGTCGAGTTGACCATAGTAGTCCACGGTAAGTCTTCTTCAGTACTCTTTCTTCTTTCTTTCTCTTCTTTCTGATTCAAAATGCATACGTGTTCAGCTTGTTGGAGGGTTCTGGATACATTTTACACTTGATTGTATAGGGACTACCGTAGACATGACGAAAGCACCATCATGGTCTTGTTCAAGCGTTCCAAGGTCAGCCAGACACTGCAGGCCTGCTCCTGTTGATTGCGTCCTTCACGGACATTTTAATCGGACTGCACTGTACTTATATAAACTCTTGTGGAGTTACTGTTTTAGCAGGAAAATTATCTATTAATATATGGCATAATGTACTCTTAAGTATAGGGACAACCGTAGACATGATGAAAGAACCGTCATGGTGGCTTGTTCAAGCGTTCCGAGGTCAGCCAGTGTCAGCCAGACACTTCAGGCCTGCATCTGGTGATTGCGTCCTTTACGGACATTATAATCGGACTGCATTGTACTTATATGAACTCTTGTGTAGTCATTGCTTTAGCAGGAAAATTAACTATTAATATACGACATAATGTAGTCATAAGTATAGTCATTATACCTCCCAAATTTAATTCGGACCTTCTCAGTCGTAGAAGTTTAATAAAGCAATAAACATCCCACGCATATAAATTATTGTACAAGAGTTAATGCTAGAGTTATAACGTTAGTTGGATTATAATATGTATGTACGTATAGTATGTAATCATACCGAGCACAAGAGTTCATATTAAGTGATGTATAATTTAGTTTACAATGTTTGTTTAAGCAAAAAAAGGATAGAAGTCATTAGGATACTTTTAAGATTGCGCACTATGTTTTTACGTTACGTAACTTAACTAATTACACTTTATTAAAATTCCTTATTATGATTAGAACTGTAATAATACTAATATTTTATGTTCTTGCTTAGAAGTTTAATTGAAAGAAACTTGAGAAACATTCAAGCCAGTGAAATTACTAGGCATTATGAGACTTAACATCTTATGACACCGGTTAATGAGTGCAGTTCAATGCCATGCAGTACTTTGTAATTCAAGGCTAAGTGTGATGTTGATTCTGTTTATAGTCAGGCATGGCGCTTTCCATTAGGCGTGTGCTCTTTTTGCCATTTAAGTAAATAAAACAAATAGCTATAATATTGGATTTGCAGATTTATCCCGAATTATTATTGTGCAACGGGTTATATCCGATTTAGTTTATAACCAAGAAATCTAAAGAGCACAAGACACCTCGTATATTTTTAATGCCCTATTTATGAATGTTGCGAGTTGTGAGTATGCCACCAAAGCCCATTATATGCTTAACGAGCCATTACCGATTATCATAATCAAAACTGTACATGAACTAGGGTGCTATTATTTTAATCTTACGTCTTGACATCGTAATTATTGCCTTTACAAAAAGTGTGGAGGCGTTATAATATTAGATGAGACATAATAGCAACTTGTTGCATGGCGCCTACGCGTGCTTTTGTCCACCGCAGAAATTGCCTCCCAAAATACTTATCTGCGAACAATGATCTTTGACATTAAGTGTTAATCCAAGATCAAGAATGAGAACTGGTTGTTTTTTTATATACTTTATTATCGTTTCCCTATATGGCGTTTAGACGATAACAATAAGGTGCGGCGTAATTGTGTTATTCTATTAATGAATACTATATTTTTGAGTTATTTAAATAAAGAATATTTTTGTTGGTCGATTGATATAATTAAAAAATCCTTTTTGGATATGGAATTACCGTCGGACGTAATTAAACGCAGTAAAATTAAATATACATTTTATTTATGAAATATCTAATCGAATACTACAGGCAAAAAATATATAAAGAAATATCAAGGTTACTGCTAAAATAAACAACCATATTTTAATTAAATTACATCGTATTCAAAATTACATCCAGCTTAATAAAAAGACGAGTTCATAAATCATTAAATATTAGGGAAGATTAAACTTTTCTCATTACTCAACTTATTTTTTGTCGCAATATTTTGCCATTGGTTAATATATTGTCAAAACAGTTTTATGTTATGCCACAAACATCAATATTCTACTTCTTTTACTTCAATTTCTGTCTATCCAAAGGTTGTCTGGCAGAGATCGTTCGTAGCGATAAGACTGCCCATTGTAAAACCACTAAGTAGTCCTATGCTAAATTATTTTGAGTGATTATTGGTTATACAATGAAGAGTTTTGTATTGTATTGTATTAATCATACATACAAATCATTCTGAAAGCCTCCGTGGCGCAGTGAACGAGTAGCCGGCTGATAAGCTAGAGGCTGTGGGTTCAATTCACTCACTGAGACAATATCCGTTTGTGAGATCCACAAATATTTGTTTCGGGTCTGGGTGTTGTGGGATCGCAAGTCCCTCGTAGTTAGAGATATCTAGTGGCACAGACAAACAACGTAATTTACAGAAATTACCTATTTAGCTTTTAAATAAAGTGCATTTATTTTTTCAATTAAGTGCAATTCCATTTTAAGCACAGAAATGTTGCAAATTGATCTAAAGTAGAACTCCAATAGTAATTATTACCAAGAAAAATCAGGTTCACGATGTATCCGTTACGACCTCTGAGATAGAGACGGTGCGGAGGCTGCGAGCGAATTCCTCACTCGGTCACTCTAAGAAGTCTAAGGTAATCATTTACCTGCGCGGAAACTGACTATTTGTGTAATTAGCAAATAATTTCGGAAGGTTCTAGAATATTGAGAATTTAATGCCTTGCAAAATATGTAATTTGTTTTGAAGGACCACTCTATAATTTTGCTAAATTTAAGGGTTTGTTTAATAGGATTCCGTGTTTACAATTTAATTTTAATTGCAGTTTTAGATTTGTTTATAATATTATGATGGAAGATAGCGTATAATTTAATTAAAATATGTGTAAATTTAAACAGATAGTTTTGATAAAGTTAATTGATTGTAATGTTTAGTGGACAAAAACATGGCTGCCGTTTTACTGAGACATATATATTCACATGCCTATTCGCATTAAATTAGAGGCGTATACATATACACGATATTACCTATCCCGAAAATGAACAAATGCAAACATAATAGTGTTGACACCTTTTAAATGATTTAGCAAGAATATTAATAAGTATACATACGTGAAAAGAATTTAAGGTTTTAAATTATTCAACAATACAGAAATAAGAAAAACAATTTAACATCACTACTATTTTTGGATGATGACAACAAGAAGTAAGAATTTTTCATATATGGTCTTATTGATTTTCCGTTTGTTCAAAGGCTTTGTTCCCGATGACTGCAATGATTAATGGGAAAAAATGATTGAACAATTTACATACCTATATCCTTATAACAGATCCACCGTTAAATAATGATGGCAAGGTGGACCCTGAAAGTACGCCGGGATACCGACAAGCTGAAAGAAAGTATATAATATAAGAACTTGTACTAATTGTTTTAATAAGTAAAGTGAATAGAGTAATAAAGTATTAAAAAAAACAAGATATTGTGTGGAAATCCAGCTACAAATATAATTTTAGGGATTTTATTTGTTTGCTTGAGTCGTTTGTAACATTAGACCTTTATCTAAAGTTGTTTTAGTCAGTTAAATCAAGCGATAATTAACAATAATTACACACGTAACTTAGAAAAGTTAAAGGTGCAAAATTTTGGGGCTGGTTTCAAACCTGGATTTTCGCCTCGGCGGTCCACTCCCCACTACCACTCCCCGCTGAGTTACATATGCTTCCGATTTCGCCTAAAAATAAGGTGTCTTTTTTATTAATGCTAAGACGGAGACCATTTTTTAAATGTACAATTAGAACTTATGCATAAACATGTCCATTCCATAACAATACATTCAGGAAGTCTATTTGTCATGTAAAATATAGAATCGTTTGTATTTTAAACATACATTAATATTCTTAGGTGTAATATTTCTTTTAACGGTCAAAACAATGCGATTATCATATTTTATACTGATATGAGTCATGATTTGGTGCCAGAAAGACAACTATATTATATTCGTTTATTATTTATTTGGCGACCCGAGATATGTCAACTATACAAGTATATGTATTACTTGGTTTTGCTCGCGATTTCGTCCAAGTTAGAGCCAAACTTTGCCAAACCCCTTAGCAGTGCAACAATGTTACTGGGCATTATGAAACTTAACATCTTAAATCTCGGGATGACGAACGCACTCCAGTGATATGCATTGCTTTATCATCCAGAATCCTGTGTGGTGCTATAACTGTTTGTGGGCAGGCGTGGAGCTTACCATGAGACGAGCGAACTGCTCATTGCGCCATTCAAGTAAAAAAAAACAATTGCTTTATATTTACCACCCGTTCCAAAATACTTAAAGACATCTAATAAGTTATGTGTACATTGCACATTGAACAATATACATATTTTGCTACTAGCTTTTGCTCGCGGCTCCGCCCGCGTGATCTGCTTTTTCCGGGATAAAAAGTAGCCTATGTCTTATTCTGATGTATAAGCTATATTATTGTAAGTTTCATTAAAATCCATTCAGTAGTTTTTACGTGAAAGAGTAACAAACATCCATCCATACTTACAAACTTTTGCGTTTATAGTATTAGTAGGATGTTCTACAAGTAACGAGTCATCAGATGGGACATCAGGAAATGATGACATAGATACAATCTTATGTCATAAAACCTGTTTTCCGATAATAGAAATAGGTATTGCGTACCTAACACTGCGTTGTTGCTTTGTGTCACTAATCGACTCTGACAGATAAGCTCTATCATTTGAAAGGATCAGTCTTTGTTACCGTACAGTTAATTCTATAGAGATTTTTTTTATTAACCTATATTGTCCCACTGCTGGGCAAGGGTCTCCCTTAACTCCTCCCAACATTCCCTATATATGACTGTTGTTGGCCAGTTTCGAAGTGGTCAAGGTCGTCGCGCCACCTCTTTCGGGGTCTGCCGCGTCCCCGTCCACCATCTTCGGGAATCCAATGAGTGACAGTCCTGGCCCAATTGAGATGATTATCATTACTATAATAATCATCTCTATTACTATAATAATACTCTATTATAAACAGAGGCAAAACCACATAGAACTGCATTACAAAGCACTACATGTCACTGAACTGCGCTCGACACCCCGAGACATAAGCTATGTGTGTCTCATAATACCAGGTAATTTCATTGGCTTCAATGTCCTACCAGCCGAAACACAACAGTGCTTACGCACTGCTGCTTGGCGGCAGAAATAGACAAAGGCAAATAGACAAAATAATGGATTAATGGCGTTACCCTAAATTTAATTTACAGATAGATTTGCTTACTGTCAATAGTGTTATGACAGACCTTCCATACAAAATGTGTCAAAAATTTACTGCCATTATGCAAATATATCGGTAAACAGAATATGTTTTCATAGTCAGAAATATGCATAGAAGTTGATAGTTATAAAGCGATAGACAAAGCCACATGTACAAAGATGTAAATAATTATTAAATGTTTAAACCCATAATAAATATCACCCCATTAGCCTAGTGGCTGCATACTACGATTGTGAATCATGAGATTAACTCTCGGTCGGGCAATCATAATCTGTGTTTGAATTTCGATTAAAAAAATCACAAATTAATTGTCCACGATTGGAATATGCCCGGTATGGTGATAGGTTAGCCCCCTCTCACCCCATGGGACGGAAAACATCTCTGCGAAATGTTGGTGCTGCAC
The DNA here is from genome assembly GCA_949126905.1 of Amorpha juglandis. Taxonomy (NCBI): domain Eukaryota; kingdom Metazoa; phylum Arthropoda; class Insecta; order Lepidoptera; family Sphingidae; genus Amorpha; species Amorpha juglandis. The sequence continues at coordinate 7,355,827 of OX421379.1, read as the reverse complement.
TAGTTGCACCTCTACCTATATATAACCTTCGAGGATAAAGGCGTGAGCATATATTATATCATAATTCATAATATCACTCGACACAAATGATGAAGTTGGAAGTTAGAATTTTGTCGTGAGGTCATTGCAGCGTTTTTATTTTAGTAGATTATATAAAATATTCAGAAATTTATCTACAATTATATTTATTTATGATGATTCATATTATTATGATTCTATTTTCTAAAATGTGCTTATAGAGTACACCCTATAAATAATATGTGTGTATTTGAAGTTAATTGGCGATTTTAGAATAATATTTTGACGCACGTTAACGTTATTGCCGGCTTTCATAGTTTTATCTTTGCCAAAGTATACCTACCGATTGCTTATCTCCATATAATATAAACGAATGTTAAGGTACGGTCTATCTTCTTTTTCTTCTTCCACCTCCTTTAGCCCCACTTACACAGTGACCCCACAGTAAGATACCAGTCTTGTGTCGCGGGTATCAGGAACTACGAGAGACTTTCGGTCTCACAACACCCAGACCCCGTAACAAATATTTGTCGATCACACAAACATTTGTCACGGTGCGGGGATCGAACCCGCGGCCTCGCTTCACAGCCGGCTACTCGCCCGCTTTGCCACGGAGGCCGCCAACCTAACATCCAACAAGATAAAATGCGCAAAATAATCTTCCCCACGTAGAGCCGGGGACCTTCGTGGGATGGTCATAGATAACCACGTTTTAGCCTCGTTGTTGTTTTTGCTATTAGTCCATTGAAAAGTTACATTTGGGGTTGCGTTTCTTAGAGGAGTCAATTTTATTTTTTTGATGTGTAGGGGGGGTAAGTGTAAAGCTAAAATCAAGTTTGTGGGGTCGCCACCCTTGTCCCACGGCCGCCATCTTGAAAATAGGGGTTGAAACGGTTTTTACGATATATCTCTTAAACTATTTATCTGATAAAAAAAATTTGTTAACGTTTTTTGTTGCTAATTAAATTCTCTATAACTTTGGTCCAGTAACTTTTTGTCGTAAAACTATAAATAAAAAAGTTATAAGTGAAAATGTAATAAAGAAAAAAATAAAGATGATAATTCTCTTGACAGCCTAAGATACAAACAATTCGCCAAGGCAGTGACAAAAAGTACATTTAATTTATCTTCACTTCCTCCAACACAAGACACAGCTCGCTTTCATACTTTCCGAGTCTACCATCAGGTCCAGTCGTGGCTTGGTAATAATAATGATCCTGAAGACTGGGGCTGGAAAAAATGTGGAAAATTATTGATGCCAGTGCAGAGCTCTAAACCTCCAGCACCCCCTGAGCTTCTTAAATTGATCTTTTGTAAATGCAAAGGAAACTGTGGAGCGATGTGTGGATGTCGAAAAGCAGGGCTAAAATGTTCCGCAGTGTGCTTCCATTGTTCTGGAGAACTGTGTTCTGTGTCTTGTGTTGGAGGAAGTACTTTTTGTCACTGCCTTGGCGAATTGTTTGTATCTTAGGCTGTCAAGAGAATTATCATCCTTATTTTTTTCTTTATTACATTTTCACTTATAACTTTTTTATTTATAGTTTTACGACAAAAAGTTACTGGACCAAAGTTATAGAGAATTTAATTAGCAACAAAAAACGTTAACAATTTTTTTTTATCAGATAAATAGTTTAAGAGATATATCGTAAAAACCGTTTCAACCCCTATTTTCAAGATGGCGGCCGTGGGACAAGGGTGGCGACCCCACAAACTTGATTTTAGCTTTACACTTACCCGCCCTACACATCAAAAAAATAAAATTGACTCCTCTAAGAAACGCAAGGTGAGGCCTAAAAAATTTAACATTTCAATGGACTATATCCAACTACTCAAGCGCAGTCGTCAGCTTGTCATTTTTTACGTCAGTTAACACCACGTTGCGAACTCGCATAATTTTTGCCGAATAACTTCTGTCGTTTTTTAAATTTTAATTTATTTTAAATCAAATGAAAATGAAGATATAATAAGTTTGTAGAATTGGGATTAGAAATAAAATACTTAAATCAAACCCAAAAATAAATGACACTTTATGCCTCATTTTTTGGAATGATTTGGTACACATATTAATTACATACTCAATAAACATTAATAAAAAAGATAGAGATCTTCAGTATCCATTCAAATGAATTGATTAATTATATCCATTTTTGGTTCATATGTAGGTATATTTTTTTATATATGCGTATTACAGTTGCGGGTTTAATCACCACGAAGTATATCATATCAGTCATCGTTTCTTTTGTAATCATTGCTACGGTAAAAAGTTTACGATATTAAATTACACGTAGCAAAAATATCATTCAATTGACATTTGATAAATGAGTTCTATTTTAATTAATTTAGAAGAGCAATTATATTGAAAGATAATTTATAATTGAATTTTGATATGACTGATGACGCGACATGGCTTTATGTGGTTAGTAGTGGTAGAGCCACGCTGTAGACAGTTTTGTCTACAGCATGATTGAGCCGGCTCAACCGGGTCATTACCACTGTCTCACAGAAAACCGACGTAAAGTAGCGGCTTGCTGCTGCGTTTCGTACGGTGAGTACGGATGCCCAAATAATTTTAAATTTTTAGACTCTGCGTTGTTTAACTAGTCAGTCAGTATGATTTCTTTTAATGTAAAGAATAATCTGTCAAAACTAAAAATAGTCCAATGAAGGTTTAACAACCTAAATTGACACTGACAGATGCCATAAAAAAGAAAAATGTTTAACACCAGCGCTCTTGGCGCCCTCATCTCGCCAACGTTTAATTGTCGCTTTTTCCGAGAGTGATTTACGCGAGAGCTTTTTGATGATTTTATCAACACTTCCACGATATCAAGCGTGTGTACTATTAAGATTATTATCAGAACAGATCACGCACTCATAATTTCGTAACAATACTATTCGTACGTCAAAGATAATCTTTTGAAAGTTGAAAGTTACAAACAACAACATTGATAAAATAATTTAGCCTATTCGTAAATCGTAATCGCTTGAATGAAGTTGAATGAAACAAAACCGCTATGGCATTTAAACAAGCTCGTAAATACGAATTCAGTGACGCTGAACCGTGGTTAATTCGCAATAATTCGATATTCGCGTCACGTCGAGTCGACAGTCCGAATAGGGCTGACAAATAATCCCGATTGATTATTGAGAACTTTGAGAAGGTTAACTGTTGATACTACGATGGCTTTTACTACCTTATAGGGCAGGAATATGTTCAACATATAGATGATGGATTTAAGGCAATATTTATGATTTTATAGATTTAGTACCTGTATTAAAGATTGTTTGAAAAGGTATTGTTTCATATTTATTAATGTAATAAGTGTTATATATGCTTCTAATCTATTAAATACTACTCTCGGCATTGATTCCGAAATGTATTCACTTGGATTAAACTTAAAAATTGCGTTTGGCTGTGAATGATGTTGAATTATTAGTTCTATCACCGTTGCGTTGTTAAATGCATATTTTATAATGTGTCGATATTTTTTTGTTACAAATCAAACGGATATGCTTCTATGACTCATCAATATATTGCGCGATCAAACAATAATAGTCTTCTAATGATTAGCGATAACGATTTGATTTACAAGTAATAAAATCTGTTAAGAACATTTTCCTTGTACGACAACCCTGTTACACGTCTTCATGGCCTTACTCAGGGCTCGAGACGAGTCGATGGGTCATGGAATACCCACGTATTTTGCACATTCGACAATGGCAAAGACATCCAGTGTCAAGTGTTGTGTTGAATATCAAAACGGATTAGTCGCAATTTCCTTACACCTTCAAGTTAGGTCAAATTTTGAAATTTATACAATGTAAGGAAAAAATATTAGGTACGAATTTTAATTACGCTTAAAAAACATTTATTATTTAGTGTATAAGTAATTTTAGAATAGTATCTATACAAATAGAGGTCAAAGAAAAACAGGGATACAGCAATATAGGGTTTTTCTTGCGTAAATAGCAAAAAATGTCTACCGGTTTCATAAGTTTAATAATATAGAATTTGTTTAGAATTAGGTATAAAAACACACGTCTTTATAAGTATACAAATGTCTTTATAGTAATATCTCGAGCACATATTGATTGTCGGCTATTTATAAAAGTGACATTAAAAGACGTGCGGATACTCCCAATGTGATGCTATTGTTTCATTTATCGTGAAACTGATTTTATTTATGTGAGAATCACTTGTGTTGTTCATTTTTATCGCGACTTGGCAGAATGATAAAACTACATATAAGACAACCTTAATAAATTCAGTTCAGATGAATGACGGACTGACTTATCGGTCGTCATCTTTGCGGCTTACAAAGAAACAAGAACGAGATATTCGTACTTGGTTCTGAAATATTTCAATTTACGACATTTTCACAGTGGTAGTTTTGTAAATGTTAAATAAAAAAAGATTAAATTCAATTTTAATTCATAGTAACTAATTTGAAATTTGTGATTTGTAACAATAAAGCCGGCTTGCACAACGACCCTTTATTGTATTTAGCTACTAAACATGTTTACTAATGTAAAAAATTTATACGATTTAATATTTCTTTACGACTGAAGAATCGTCGTGCAAGTCAGTCTTAATTTGTAATGTGTTATTGGAACGAAGTTCCTTACGGCAGGCTTGGAGGGGATAGGGATTTCGCTGCGTGACCGAACTGAAAAAAATGTGATAGTAAAACCGTAAGAAAAATGCGTGGAATAAAAACCGTTAAATGAGACTTTTTTTTAACTTAATTTGATATCTAGCACACAAAGTTAAAGTCGAAATTCCGTTAATAAAACAGATGGGTATGAAACTTATGACATTTGGAAATGTAGACGCGGTTTGAAATTTGAATTTGAATTTTTGATTATAGAACACGGCCGTCCACCGTTTAGTAGCCAGTCTAAATCTAAGTTTTTAATTAGAGTTGTTACACTTCGGTAGTGTTTTGGGATGAAATATTACTGAATAAAAGTTTATTGGAACGAAGTTCCTTACGGCAGGCTTGGAGGGGATAGGGATTTCGCTGCATGACCGAACTGAAAAAAATGTGATAGTAAAACCGTAAGAAAAATGCGTGGAATAAAACCGTTAAATGAGACGTGCGCAGGCGCGACAGTCGCATACACAGAATTGAGCACGACTTTTTTTGCAATTTGTGTCGATTCTACATTAGCCGAAGGAACTTCGTTCCTACCTGGTGTCCCACGACACCACTAATTTTTTTCTAATTTTTATCTATATAAATGAATTATGCCATATTTTTACGCAGTGTATTAACGGTCAATCAGTATTTTAAATTTCGAATCATAAATATACTAATTTCTAAAATGGGAGAAATTAAATGTGTCATCAAAATCACAGATAGCTAGCGATCTACACGCAGGAACTGTAAACGTTTTTTCCCGCATTAAGACAAGTTAAAAAGATACCTGGCTCTTTCTTTTAGTTTGCCTTTTATTGGAGTTGTAGTATGTCAACAGTCCTTTTAAACTTGGGAAAGTAATATTTATTAATGGAGATGTCACGACGCTTGTCAAAACGTTACATAATGACGTCGTAATTGTATAGTAATACGCGTGTGGCGTGCGGCGTGAATGGCTTTTGCTCAAGCTTTTGGCATATAACACAACGCACGATCCTTTTAGCGACATATATTTAATGTGTATTTTCGTAATTTATAATTTATGTGTGTTTAAATGAATATATGATCCATCATACTTTATAACATACGTATGTAGATAAAGCCTTTATCTCAAGGGTCGTTCCTTGATTTAATGACGGCGAAGTGCGAGGTGAAAATGCTGCAAATTAAGTTTTAAGTATAAACATAACTATTTGAAGTTGGTTAAAGAGTGAGGTACTAAAACATCTCTTTCACCATCATATTACGTACTGCGGTTTATTTTAAACGGCGCCACCCGCAGCTGGTCTTGACCTTCGACATCACAGATCGTTGCCCCTTTAAACTTATTACAATATTTTATGCTGCTAATAAAATATCCGGTATATTTTACTGAGCACGGTGCTTTTATTAGTTTATGAAACGTATGCCTATTTATTGGTTATTCTCAAGAATATTCTCGTAGTTCAACATAAAATTAATTTTAATTCGTAGAAGAATACGGGTGTCATTTTGGTGTAGGCGGAGCAGAGTTTTTTAGTTGCTTAAATGAGGACAAGAATAGATTATTCAGATGGTTGCCCATAAACAGTAGTAAAACTGCCTAGAATTTTACAAAGTAGATAATGTACGGCACTGCATTACACACCCATGTTACCCAATAATTTTAACAATACTTACACCCTGCTGCTTGAAGTAATAGGTGTAAAGGAGAAATCACCTGTCTTGAAACACGGTCTTCATAACTAGGTGTAAGAATTCATCGAGATGCGGTTAAAATCTGCATTAGATTTAAGCCGTCTTAAGTCATTATTTAATCTACAGAACCCTCAAAATAACACCCTTATTAATAAACAAAATGTTAATTCACACATATGTAACCGGATTTGTACAATTATGTTTTATAACATCGTTAAGCATAATCGCTGTGTCGGATGTAAGTTATGAACCTATTTCAAATAAATAATTATTCTATTGAGTTGCCGGTTATTTTTAATAATATTGAAGTGTGCTTGGCACGAGCCTCGTCTACCTGTGAGAGGGCCTGACTAATTATTCACGGAATGTCAAAAACTACTAATTCTAGGGTTATGCAATGTAGTCTGATGATAATTTATATAATGTAGGCGGCCGCTAACAAAGGATTTTTGGAAATGATTATTTGGGGGGGGGGGGGAGGTAGAACTGCGTATGAAACTTTTTTTATGGAAAGGATACGGCTGTGAAATTGAGTATGAAAGTAAAGTGACGTGTGATTCACATTTTTAGTCTATGACCCGCGATATCTCTCATTTCCCAGTAAGCTGCCGCAGGTTCTTGTTTCATTTATGGATTTACGATCATAAAATTTTATATGTTTAATCGTTTAATAGGTTCATACGTTTGTGATACTTTGTATTAATTCTTGATGTATTTTTTAAATGTTAATAATTATTTACTTCTCTTTTTTTTATCCTGGCTCGGCAAAGTGACTACGCTACACCTGATGGTAAGTGTAGCGCAATCCAAGAATAGTGTCGACCAACGATAAACAATGTGTCCATCGTAGGTCGGCAAGATCATAACGGCCTGCCAAAGTGCGAAGGGGGTGGGGAAGGATAAGGGATGGGAAAAGGGTTAGGATCAGGGGGCAAGCCCCCTGGGGAGAACCGGATATACACTGGCTGACCCTGGAACGCGACCCACACAAGGTGGGCCACTATGGCAGGTTTTAGCACCAGTGTAAGGTGGTCGCTATCCGGTCGGATACAAGTATCCTCCCACCAGCAACTCTGTGTCTGTCTCTGTGTCTGTGTGATTTCTCGTCGCAGTGTCACTTTTCGCCACATCCAGCACCGTTGGTGTGAAGCGAGGTCTATATTGTATTTAGGTTGATCCGGTTACGTGCATTAGTATTTTCTGAGCTGTAATAAAACACATATAATTTTTGTCGCTAGAAATTATCTATGTACTCTTATAGCTGATTCACAAGGTTCGATTTTTGATGAAAAAACTAACTTTAATCAATATATATATATTGGCCTAGTTTCCATCTACGAAAGATGATCTAGGAGGCGTCAGTTAGGTTGTGAGTTAGCCACGCACTTCCGCGCATGACTAAAGAGACCTATTCGAGAGTGGCAGCAACGGCCACATATTTGGCAAGTAAATACATTCCCCGAAGATGGTACGAGGTTAGTGGCTCTTTGGTGTCTTAAAGTCCGCTTCTGGGCTAGCAATTCGAACCACAACCTATCATGGGTAGCTACGCCGTCAGAGATGAGTTTTCTCCAGGCATTTCGATTATCCGCCTGACTTTCCCATCTAACATGGTCAATTTGGAAAGTTGACATATCGCGCTTGACACTGTCTTTCCAACGTAGCATTGGACGTCCGATAGGCCTTTTGGCGTCTGCTATCTCTCCCAAAAGCGTTTTTCTTGGCCAGCGAGAGGGCTCCATCCGGTATACGTGACCCAGCCACCGGAGGCGCTTTTGCTTCAGTAGAGCGATGATACTGGGTAGTTGGGCGGTCTTCAGGACAGCCTCGTTGGTAATTTTGTCCCTCCATGTTATACCCAATATGTTACGGAGACTGCGCATGTGGAAGTTGTTCAGCCTCCGCTCCTGTTTAGCGTATGTCGTCCAAGTTTCAGCTCCGTACAGGAGAATGCTCAAGATACATGTTTGGTACACAATCATCTTGGTGCGAGTCGAGAGGTGTTTGTTGTCCCATACTCCTGCACGAAGCTTACCAAGCATAGTAGATGCTTTGCCGATACGGATGGTAATTTCTGCATCAAGTGACATATTGCTTGAGGTTACTGACCCTAAGTAACAGAAGCTGTCAACAACCTGCAGAGGAGAACCGTGAACGAGTATTGTCGGGCGCTCCGTGCTACCTTGTACCATCACTACCGTCTTCTTTACATTAATGGTCATCGCAAATTGAGTACATGCTTCCACAAACTTGTTGACAATATTCTGCAGCTCATCAGGTGTAGTGGCGATAAGGCCACGGTCTCGAACTCAGCGGGTGCGGCGCGGGTGCGGCGGCGGCGCGGGCGCGGCGGACACCCGTTCTCGAAGTCAGCGGGCAGATCGCGCGGCGCTAGAGCGGCGTAGTGTTGTGCTATGAGAAATTAGTGTTCGCGAACGAAATGTCTAAACAGCGACGACAATATCTTTTTGATACAAATTTATTCGTAATTTAACTTAGATTTATTGTGGGCAAAAGAAGATGTGAATTTCTACAACCAGGCAAGGTAACAAAAAGGCGAGTTTCATCGGAATTATGAAAAACAGAGACAATATCCCGATAAATTCTATGACTATACCCGAATGAGTGTAGAAACGTTTGATTATATTCTTGAAGCTGTCAAGTGCGATTTAGAATTTGATAATACAAAACGATATATATATATATATATATATATATATATATATATCTCCAGCAGAAAAGTTGTACCTGACGCTAGGGTAAGTAAAACAACGATATACATTCGAATATGTTTATTGATAAATTGACAAAAACAACAATTCTGTACCTAGATAAGTTATATAGGAGCGCCGAAGATTTTTAAAAAGAATACAAATCTTCGCAATGAAGCTTTATTATTATTTATACTCTATACTTGTTTACCATTGGTATTCAGTTCTAGGAATTCTGATCAAAATAAGCGCACCTGCGAAACACGTGTTCGGGTCATTTATTGTAAATATGTTTTTGAATGAACTTTAATCACAACAAGAACATCTGCAAAAATATTGGTCAACAAGTTTTTATTACTTCACAAACAGGTGGAGGATGCATTAATTTAATTATTTTACAACAGTTGAGTTCCCAGACATCGTAATTTTTATGGATTACTTTTTATTGGACCCACTAATCAGGCTTAATTATTTATTTACGTAGACATGAACAAAACAATAATTACTTTATTGACAAGAAAACTTTTTTATATTCACTTATCTCCAATATTCATTTCGTTTTTTATTTCTTCCTATAACTTGTTAATTACCCTCCTATTTTTATGATTTCTATCTTTGCTGTTCCATATTGGTGTCCTATCAAAAATCAATGAAATCATTTGCTCCATCACGTCGTCGGCGGGCATTTTTGATAATGCACAACACTACGTCAATGCAGATGCGCGGGCGCCGCTCGACTAACGAGCGCCGCTCGTACGTCGCTCAACGCGCCCGCGCCGCGCCGCGGCTTTCGAGACCGGGTCCATTTAAATCAATGCATTTGAACGCACCGCACCCGCGCCGCCGCCGCTTGCCGCCGAGTTCGAGACCGTGGCCAGGCCGCGTCGTCGGCGAACAAGAGATTGTCTACATATATGTCCTCTCTATGACGTGGGGACTTAAGTAGGGCAATATTGTATAGTTTGCCATCAGTTCTTGTGTGTAGATGAATTCCCTGACTTGTGTCACCAAACGCGGTCTTCAAGAGTAAAGAAAAGAATATGCCAAACAAAGTGGGCGCTAGTACGCAGCCCTGCCGTACTCCCCGCTTCACGTCAAATGGTGCAGATGTTTTGCCACCAAAGACGACTGTGCCCTTCATATCATCGTGAAATGATTTTATTAAACATAATAGTTTTGGAGGGCATCCAATTTTCTCCAGTGCCAAATAAAGTGCTTCTCTGCTAACGGTATCAAAGGCTTTATTAAGGTCGACAAAGGCCATAAACAGAGGTGTTCGTTGTTCTCTACATTAATTTAATCAATAAAATCAACACATTTGTTGATTAATTCGATTAAAAGTGTAGTTCAAACGGTTCCATAAACATGCGGCTTAGCAATTAATCAACTAAAATCGAACCGTGTGAATCCGGTATTTGGTTTGTTTACTAGTGATAAATATGTCCAACATCAATCCATTAATAATGTTAAGCAACCATGTTAGGGTCCTTTCAATTTATGGTTGAATTATAACTACATACTGTATATCATTAATTATACAATGCCATGACATGGTTACTTCTAGAACAAAGTTCTCGAAAACATCATAAAAACAAACCCGTCTTGGTGTTTTTTTGCGTAAGTTTTAATCCCAATGACTTTTATATCCCATAAAGTTTACAACAGTTTCTATAGAATCAAGTTCTTGAATGGTTTTTGTGGGACGTCATCGCTAAATTAGTTAAAATGACCCAACATTATGTGTCGTGGCGATTCGATCGAAACAGTGTTTTGGTCAGTTTTCTTGTGGCAAATTTATTAAACGTTGCTTCTAATAATTATTACGGAATAGGTAAACTGAATTTTGTGTATTTAACGAAACCGAGATAAAACTAATTTTAATTAAAAGTTAATATGTAAAGTGGTAGGAGTCTCAAGCAATGCAATATGTTGTTAACCAATTACTCTACTAAAAAAATAGTAACCATCAAAACATACCTGTAGTATAGATGTTGTAAGAGGACAAATTTTTGTTTAATATGTTCAGGGGAATAAGAAGTAAGATAAAAATAGACATACATACATTCCCTCGAAAAAACATTATTTTCCTTCAGCCGGAGTCAGGTAAAAAGGTGCCAAAGTCCTGTAGAGCTGTAGCGTCTTTTATCAAGCAAGGTTTTGGATAAACCCTTTTGCAGATAAATTGTGGAGGTTCGTTTCTTTGTCCTGATATACTGACTACACATACAGAGGTATCTGGAAAATTTTAGGACATGTTTTGTTAGCACGATTTTGTATAAATTCGCCACATTATATTGAATAATATTCAGAGACCGTATAATAAAATTCACTGATTCTCGTTTAAAAACGTTGGGATTAAAACACCCATTTGGGTTTATCCCTGCGGCAATATAAGCACCTGTGATATTGATATTTTGCAATTGATTTTCTCATGCTGGGTCCATTACTTTTTCTGCAAACACTAATGTGAGAACGAGAACTTATGAATTATTATTGGATCCGATATCGACCAGTTCGGCAAGATATCGAAATCAATCCGGCTTACACTAGGATTTGATCGGCATACGACACCGGTTTAAGTAACATTAATTTATATCCCAAAATGTTAGATCATTTTCGGCGATAATACTGGTTGTAAGCGAAACGCTTCTGATAACTAAGACAGGTGGTAGTGCTGGTGATTACGGACATGATAACGCTAAATAAATCGCGAAATAAAATAACCTATTCTTTTTATGACCACGCGGCCGCGTCGCTCGCGCATAGCTAACGGCCGCTAACTCCGTCAGCTGCTTTTTTTAACAATGTTACATTTCTTTGTTAAATCATAAAAAAATATATAATTTTAATGTTATAATTTAAATTACTATTTTATTTGTCTATTTAAATACGATGATGCGTGAAAAATAAAAAAGAATATTTTGATTTTGTGTTTTTTTTATATTAAACCGGCAGTAGCACCTGTCTCAGTTTTAGGGAATAATAACAGCACTATTAAAAAAAAAATAAGGAGGTTAAATTTGTTTCTTTATTGATTTTTTCCATAAGTACCTGCATTGCTTTTCATTAATTACTGGTCAATGTTATCACGATGTTCTTAATAGCAAAATCAAAACTGATAACTGACAAGTTTAAGTAAACCAGCAACCGTATTAGGCACAAGTTAACCTTCACGGTTAATTAGTTGGATGAATCGTTCATTTAACATTGCGTATTACACTGAGAGGTACATTGCAAAGGTAGTTCGATGTAATAACAATAGTTTCGGTAATCCACACCATTGCTGTTACCATGGCCTTTACTTGCTTTGATAGTTATAAAAACATTACATACCTATGCAATGTTATCTCACATGTGGTACAAGGTTTTACAAGATGGTATGCCCCTCGTATGCGAGAGGCTGTCTGGATTGGTACTGCTTTGTCTATTTCTATCTATTTCTATCGCCAAGCAGTAGTGTGTAAGCAATGTTCTGTTTCAATTTGAAGGACATTGAAGTTACTGAAATTACGGGGCATTATGAGACTTAATATCCTATGTCTCGGCGTGATGAGCGCGGTACAATGGCATGCATTGCTTTATAATTCAAAGTTCTGTGTGGTATTGCTTCTGTTTATGGGCAGGCTTGGCGCTCACCATCAGGCAAGCAACCAGATCATTTCGTCATTCTACTTATTAAGAAATCTATACTTATAAAATAACATGTCCTGACTGACTGACTGATTCATCATCGCCGAGCGCAAACTATCAAGGCTACAAGCATGAAATTCGGACTGTATATTCATTTTGTTATATAGGCACCCACTAAGAAAGGATTTTAGAAAATTCCACCCCAAAGGGGTCAAAATAGGGGATGATAATATGTATGAAAGTCCGTCATTTTGAAAGTTACATAAACAAAATTTTGTATTTCGGTTATTGACGTAAAACAAATAAATACGTGTTTCAGGAATTTTGGAAATTTTATTTAATAAGGGATGAAAACGGGGGTGAAAGTAAATGCGAAAGTGAATTTGTTTGTTACGCTTTCACGCATAAATCATTGAACCGAGTTTGATGAATTTATCTACAGAGACAGATGGGACCTTGGAGACGGGTACAGGCTACTTTTATCCTGGAAAATGCTGTTCACGCGGGCGGAGCCGCGAGCAAAAGCTAGTATTATATATTTGAAGAAAAGGGTTTAAACACGGAAAGTATTATTAGTTTTTTGCAAATCATAGTACACAACGATTATAAAACCGAGGAGGCATTATACAGGTTTTGGTACACCTACGTTTAGCCAGTAATAGGAACATGTTTGGACAAACCATTACTCCATACACCTGAACATTCGGATTGCGAAACGAATGATTACTCGGCCGAATAAATTAGTTAAGTATTGAACCGGTGTTGCTATTCCTGTGTGGTTTGAATAACTGGTGAAAACTGTTCATGTAATTATTTGATTGATTTGTGTGTTTTATAATACTCGTTCGTTACGAGTGAATTCCGACGACCGGGTTTTATTGTAAACAGACTTAAAACTACGTTTATATCATTCAGTTTATATGGATTGACATGCGCACTCGTTGATATAAACCTAGAATGTCTATATTGTACAATATAGACTTCTAGGCTTCAGCGTAGGTTTAAAGTAGTTTTGCAACGGTAGTCACAAGGTGGTAGGTTCCTCGTATGCGAGCGGCCGTCTGGGTTGGTACCACCACTTTGTTTATTTCTGCCGCCAAGCAAAAGTTTGTAAGCACTGTTGTGTTTCGATTTGAAGGACATTGAAGACAGCGAAATTACTGGCCATTATGAGACTTAACATCTTATATCTCGGGGTGACGAGCGCAAGTCAGTGCCATGCAGTGCTTTGTAATTCAAAGTTCTATGCGATGTTGCTTCTGTTTATGGGCTGGCGTGGCGCTTACCATCAGGCGCGCGCCTTGCTCGTCTCGTCAAAAAAACAAAATAGTCAATAGTCGGTAGAGGCAATGGGTCCTAAGGGCCCTTTGTCTTTCCTTCCCACAACACTTACCCGGCTTTAATACCTGACGACTAGCTTGGTTTCTCTGCCTGTTACGAATAAACAAAACTGTTTAAAATGGAGTGTTTAAAACTTTTAAGATAGTCATACTTAATTGCATCCTCACGATTGACCTAAAGAAGCATAAAAGGATTATTGTTAAACTTGTGAACGTATTGTGAATGCTGATAATCTCAGTGAAGGTTTAACTAAAACGAATTTAAAGCATATGTGTTTCTTAAACCGACGAAAAAAGAGGAGGAGGTTTTTAATTCGACGCATTTATTTTTTGATCCTTTTTTAATGTATGACCATGATCATTAATTTTTGTCATAGTGAGTAAATTTCGGTTATTCTTTTTGTGTTCGATAGGATATAACAGTAGTAAGTTTGTCTCAATTAATTTTGAAGACAATAGCTTAGCTTGGTAAAACGAGGGTGCAGCACTAGTTATACTACTTCCAACATCTTCCAAAAACGTGAGAAGTAAGTTGAAAATTATTTAACTCATAAACAATATATAATAAAAAAACTAAGAATCTAAAATTTAAATATACCAGAGTATAGTAAATGCAATCAATCATTGATCAATAACCTATAAAAACTCATACTCAAAATTAGTACAATTTTTTTTGCATCTTTATATTATTTTATTTTTGTTAAAAACATATTATTTGAATAATTCGGAAAAAAAAATATTATTCGAATAATTTTTTTCTATTATATTTCTATTATATAATTCGCTAATATTTTACTTATCGCGATGGAAAGTGTCAACATATTCAAAACTGTATTTGTGTATGCCATGACTTCAAAGGAATACCAGGATCTTTGGATATAAGCCAATCTTGTCTGGTTACAGTTCATCATTTACAAGCTATAACAGAAATCACAAATATTTGGTTGCTAAGATTACAATAGTAGATACGAGACTATTGGTAGAAGATAAAGCCGTTTCATACTATTATATTTAATATGAATGTCATATGTATCAGTAAATCATAATTTAATAAGGTATTGAGGTCACAATTTCTATTATTGTCGTTATCGATGAACACGAATAAGCCGCTACTGGCAAGTTGCCAAACTTTGAGATACTCTAAAAAGACATAACCTCCTTTTTAATGTCGCTTTGTTATTTGTTATACGTAAATGGAAAAGTGAAATTAAGCGTCCAGTGAAAGGAATCATTAACCAGACAACAATAAATATTTTTTCCTTATACATATATACATCATTGTTTCGTCAGTCTACAATTTTTACGAACAAATTTGCCGTTTTTATTTTGCCGTTATGAAAATGAAAATTTAATGAGTTTACCACTGGTTTGGAATTTACAGAAGGGTGAATTTAAAGTTGTTTTGTACCTGACGAAAGTATCAGTTGGAGTGACAAGTTGCCTTTCCTGAAGTGAGGCCGCCGGGACATGAGTCATAGGCTCCAACACCTTATATGAACAAGGCTGCATCGACTTCTTGATTAATTCCACAATTTATAAGCTCCGGTATTTTGTACGGATTCTATTTATAGCTTCGTAAATTGGACACACTATTTCCAAAGAAGTAATTTTTAAGACATTTAGTGAATAGTGTCGTGCCGATAGTGCAGAAATTATCATCGATTTTGTTTTTTTATTTGATTGAATGACGAGACGAACAAAGCGCTCGCCTGATGGTAAGAGCCACGTCTGCTCATAAATAGATGCAACACCACACAGAATTTTGAACTACAAAGCACTGCATGGCACTGAACTGCGCTCGTCACCCCGATACATAAGATGCTAAGTCTCATAATGCCCAGTGATTTCACTGGCTTTAATGTCCTGCAAATCGAAACACAACAGTGCTTACACACTGTTGTTTGGTGATAGAAATAGACAAAGCGGTGGTAGCAACCCAGACGGCTTCTCGCACACGAGGGACCTACAACCTTGTGAGAGTTGGTATTGCGTTTCTCGGTTAATTAATTATAAAATGGTTTGTTTTTATTATGTTTGATGTCTTTTCATAAATTTGTCGCTTAGAATCGCTAGTATGTTAAATCATAACATCGGAGTTATCTACGCACATTGGCAAAGATTCAAATCGATACGAGAATTAGAATAAGTTAAGATTGCTTACATAGTTATTTTGTAAGTTACAAGTGAGGCTAATAAAAACAACCGTCAAAATGAACACTAAATACATAAGTAAACGCGAAAAAATATGCAATTCTTTTAATTTTTCTCTTCGTTGGTAACCTTATAAATTATTTATTACGATATTGCCATTTAACTAAATGGTTATACGCCACTTAAAAACGGTTTCGAACTTACTCAGTTAATTAATAAAAGGACCTAATAAAGAACTTGCAACGGAAGTATTAATTAAAGGATATTGAAACGAGATGGGAAATAAACGATTATGAAAGTATTTTTATAAAGTTCATCGTGTGAATTACACAACATATGATCACACCTATATCCCCGAAGAGGTAGAGTGAGGTGCAACGAGTGCTGCAACTACGGTTTGTCGAACTTATTCCCTTTTCAAGGTGTTATGCACTAAACCTGATGGTAAGCATAGTAAAGTCCAAAAACCAACGACCACCGACAAACAATGAGTTTATCGGTGATCACCAGAATCATGCCGGCCTGTATAAATGCTCTTCATACTCTGAAGACGTAAGAAGCATATAGAAGGGCCTGCGACAGGACAGTCGGATGGCCGATGCAAATCCATAAAAACTCTACAACATCTTTACGAGAGAAAAGATTCGTTTATACGTCTTTCAAAATAAAGCATACCAGCGTGTATTAAGTAATTTATAAAATGTAAATGTTCATTATGTCTTCAATGTCGTGTTTATCATAATAATGGAGGATCGACACTTACACATTGGAATGTGTGCGCACTGTACAGACTTCTAATGAAATCTTCTGTGCCAAAGGATTTATATCCTTCTCATAATAATTACGACTAAGTTTAGTATCAAAACAATGATAGCTGAGTTTAAGTATTCGTTTCTTATCTTTATAATCTAAGCCGGCAATCGAGCAAAGGGGTCACCTGAGTTCGTTACCGCCCATAAAAATCTATAATACTGGAAGAGTCATGGATGCGTTGCTAAGGATTTGGGAGGAGTTTGAGCGTCTGGAAATCTCACTTACCGTACAATACGTAACGCAATGGTAATGTCCTGGTATACCCGGCCTATTCAAGCTGTAGATATATGAATAAAATGTACGAGATGCGCGATTCAGACTATTCATCATTCATCAGTCTATTCCGTTTGTCCCTCGGCTGTGGCGTAGTAATGAATTTCTTCGTTTGGTATTTACGTAACTATTTTTGAGTATTTTGTATTAGATTTTGCACGCGGTTTCGCCCGCGTAAGCTGTTTTTACGGGATAAAAATCAGCCTTTGTCCTAATCCAGGTTATGGTCTACCTGTGTGCCAAATTTCATCTAAAACCAGTGTTGTGTTGTGTTAGTGTTGCAGTACCGCCATCTAAAATACATCGAAAGCACTATCCACTCAAATCACGTATTCCTATATGTACTATGTAGTTTATTTTACGACAGGATATAATATTTGTATTAGTGTTCATGAATAACAATAGGTGGAGAGACATAAAAATTCTTTAGGTGCTTGTTGGACACGTGGACATTCACGCTACCTATGTTCAAATTGATTGTGATCTGTGGGACAGAAATCACTAGTTATTATCCTAACTAATGTTATAAAGGCGATAGTGATTTGTTTGTTACGCTTACACGCCTAAATCGCTGAGCCGATTTTGATGAATTTTGGTACAGCGATAGATGGGACGGTGGAGACGTTTATAGGCTACTTTTATTCAGGATTTTTTTATCACGTAAAAGTTCATGGGGGCGGAGCCGCGAACATAAGCTACTTTTACTTTAAGCCACTTGTTATACATTCTGATGAGTACTGATTACTTAATCAATCAAATCAACTAAGTAAATGATCAAATGAACTAAGTACCAACTGCGCCGTAATCTACACTGTTTAAAACGCCTGACATGAATTAGAAAAGAATTTGTAAAAACTAAATAGCTTTTCTTCATACCTATTATTACACCGTATGGATTAAACCAACTTTCATAGGATAAAAAAACATATTCAAACCAGTTTATTGGTTTAGGACGTGTCTACACAGACCGACAGACAAATGGGTCAAACTAAAACCAGCATCCTTTTTTTGTCTGTGGTTTAAAAGAAATAACATTGCTCTAAAATGTTTTAAACTTTCAACAATTTTCCTTAGAACTATTTCAGTATAATTTTATGTATCTGTAAGGGCTTGAAGATCTTGAGTGTTATCCCTTTATGAGCCAGAAAAATATGATTCATAATAAGTATTATTGTAGGGGCCACGTCTTTCTTTCAGTGCTTCACCATCTCTTGAATATTAAATGAAACTTAGATAATGCGTGAAGATATTATATGTATTTGATTTTTTTAATTAACTAACAAATTGCTGGATATTTTTTTACCTTCAATATAATTTTGCTTTTGAAGAGGCACGCGCTATTAAAACTCGGCCCATTGACTCTGTGTCATAGTGCTCATCCATGAATAATGTATAACATATAACAATGTATTTATAAGTGTTATTTTAAGTGTTATTTTAAGTGTTATTTTAAGTGTTATTTGTGTTAATTAATATGGAGTTATTTGTCGACCTTTTTGAGCTAACAAGTAAAAATTATGTTTCTATACAATACTATAATATGCGAATGCAATTCGGGCTCACACACCTCCGTAACATCCTCTGTAATTATTTTTATTATTATTCTTAGGATATCTCCTAAGGGATTGACGTCAGGCAGGTCGTCGGTAAAAACTACGAGCCAAATCTTTCTGTACAATGTTTTAAATAGCACGTTCCGAAGCATCTGCGTTTACGATGGGGTTGGCATGTCCATGATAAAAACCAAATAAAAAAAAAAAACAGAAGCATCTGCGATTGGAATAAGAGCAGGTGGAAGAAGATATCCCCCACATGTTTTGTAAAAAAATCTGCTTACTGCCTATTGCGGTTTCAAAGATAGAGCTCAGCTCTTTATTAGAAGATCAGAGAGATGATCTCTGATCTTATAAGAAACCCTACGCTACAGCGTTTGGCACCTTTTAAGTACAAATCTTTATAATAGACTTGCAATTGACCACATTAATAATAAAGGTTAATATGATGCATTATGCGTAACTAATATCGCGCCTTACAGTTACTTCATTGCAGTGATTGCCATCTATGCATCATTGCGGTAATCGGTTGTACCTTTAAATCCACACATATTTTCTTTACTCAACCCTAGTAATGCTCGCTTAAACTAAATACACAAATCTGGGTGTAAAAATACCGATCTTTAAATCTGTAATGGAACACCATGTTTACATGAACACTTTGCTAGATTTTTTTGTAAAAATAGGCTTTATTTGTACGTGTAATATACTTGTGTCGTGTGTGCACTTAGTCACGGTATCTTCGAGTATGGTAATCTGTTTGTACAGTCGTCACAACGAGCCAAGGCCGCCGCGACCATTGTGACAACAGGTTAACATTTAATCAAGATATATTCCTAATATGGATGTACATTGTTTCCTATGTAGGTGTCGTAAACATATTAATGTATAACGCACGCGATGTATGCATAACTATTGTTTACTGCCGTTAAGTAAATCGGTTTCGTAGTAGTTTATTTAAAACAATTGGCGATCTGAATATATGACTTGCTGGTATAGGTAGATGATATATTATATATCATTAGTGAGTTATGTGACATCCGTCTTTAGATGAGTACAACTTTATTATTATGATGTACATCAAATCTTTATTACGTGTTATTAATAAATATGATTAGATTTCACACGGCCTTATGAGTTAGATTTAGATTAATTACTGTAGTCTTCTAATAATTAGTTTCTTTTGCCATTTTACCATTTGCCATAAACTGCGGCCCGAGTAACTAAATAGGTTAAACACAATATGACTTGTAATAATGCCAAGTACGGAATACACATAGCAAAATTCTTTGGATCAAACGTGGTTCGAAAAACAGTATTTTTGTTTTAACTATGTTTATTCAGTTGTAAATATTATTTTATTTAGATTTATTTCAGTTAATTGATAGAGTATATTATTTAAAATACATTTTAATTTGAAGTTATTTATTCTTCTTCGCTTTAATAGGATGATTTATTGTGACATAATATTTTACACATTATTTTTGTTGGGATCTTGTTTCTTTCATATGTTATTAACATCTTTATTGATGTAATGCACCATAATACATATAACATATTTTCAGATCTTTATTAGTTGGACTTTATGTAAATAGAAAATCTAAACTTTAATAGTTAATTTAAAAGTATATATATATAATTAATATTCTTGTGTGACTTAAGGTAACTAATGCTTAATTGTAAAAATGGTGTTTGGTTACAAAGAAATCTTAGAAATTTATTGAACCAAAGTATAAAAATATATTCTTAAGTGTATATGTAACTAGTTCCATTACCGAAATTTCTTTAGGAGCAAAGTTTTTGTGAAAGCTCTCAATTTATGTAAAAAAGTTACTATTTTGTAATCTTCGACGTATACGTAACATCTTAGTGAATAATATTATCAGTTCATACATATCCCCGAATCCCCGAAGGTGTAGGCAGACGTGTAATCAGTACACCCACATTTTACCGAGCGTATTTCCGTCCCGTGATGTGATAGGGGGCGAGCCTATCGCCATACCGAGCACAATTCCAGACTCCGGGCTGATACTGAGCATTTTGTGTTAGAAAAACCCAATACAACTTTACCTTATCCTGGGATCGAACCCGAGACCTCAGCATAGCAGTCGTACCACGCACGTAATACAACTGCGTCACTGAGGCAGTCATATGAATCCTAAACACATTTGCTCCTTGTAATTACAAGGTGGTAGGTCCCTTGTATGTGAGAGGCCGTGTGGGTTGGTACCACCGCTTTGTCTATTTCTGTCGCTAGCAAAACAGTGTGTTTACATTACAATAGATTTTTATCAATGTTTGTTCTCTTCCAGGTGATCCCGTAATGTTTTGACAAGATGCCCAGCAACGCAGTCTCTCGCGAGACGCCACCAGCGTCACCCCCTTTGCAGGCAGCTACTTACGAAGAGGCTTTAGCTACTGTAAGTATTTGTCTATATGGTTTGGTTGCATTTTTATTTTTATTTGATTGAATGACGAGATGTGCAAGGCGTTCACCTGATGGTAAGCGCTACGCCTGCCCATAAACAGAAGCAACACCACACATAACTTTGAATTACAAGGCACTGCATGGCACTGAACTGCGCTCGTCACCCCGAGACATAAGATGTTAAGTCTTATAATGCCCTGTAATTTCACTGGCTTCAATGTCCTTTCCACCGAAACACAGTGTTTACACACTTTTGCTTGGCGGCAGAAATAGACAAAGCGGTGGTACCAAAACAGACGGCCTCTCGCATATGAAGGACCTACCACCTTGTAATATTTTAGTTAGAGAACATGCAGCTGCAAACGGAACTGATTAGTTGCACACAGCGCGGCACAAGCACGTAAAATCAGGCCAATCATTAATGTGTGAGCGAGGAACTATTTAGATTATGTTTCTCAAAAACAAGAAGACAAGGTGTAGGTCAGATGAATAAAAAAAAGGTTATACAAAATAAAAAAGGTGTGTAATAGGACGATGATCGATTGCTAAGTTTTATAACGTTATTTTATGTTATTTATAGTAATCCAGAGACCATTAGAACATTTTTTGTTGAGCAAAAATTATATATTTCTAAAACCGGTACCGAGACCCAGCACATGGTAACAAACTGGCTAAAAAGTAAAAATATATGCTAAGTTCTCAGTAAGATCTTATTGTACCATGATGTCATAAAGATATGTGGTCGCCGAAGCCCGACTGTACTAATCTCATGCCGGCTTTTTATGTCGCTTCACATTTTTTGCTCGTCATCAATTTACATACAAGTCATCACTTAGAATACTTTTTGGCAGATACATAACAATTGAGGTTGTAATTATTTGAAGTATGTCGATTATTTTACGAGTGGTAGAGCCACGCTGTAGACAGTTTTGTCTACAGCATGAATGTGCTGGCTCAACCGGATCGTTACCACTCTCTCACAGAAAACCGACGTAAAGTAGCGGCTTGCTGCTGCGTTTCGTACGGTGAGTGAGATTTCCGGAAGCTCAAATCCTTTCCCCTTCCCAATCCCTAATTATTCCTTTCCTTTAAGGTCGGCAACGCGCCCATGATTCTTCTGGTGGTGGGCGTACATGGGCGGTGGAGATCACTTACCATCACGTGACCCACTTGCTCGTTTGCCGGCCGATGCTATAAAAAAAAAATTAAAAAAAAATGATATGTATAAGGGAATCGATAAATCCTAGAATACTAAAATGTTGGAGAAAACAAAAAGCCTTTAATTATTATGGTTTTAGACAATATTCGTTTTATAATAGTATCATAGAATGATATACTGAAACTAAAATATTTCTTGAAACATTGTCTCCTTAAAGGCCGATTTACATAACTATCCTTCAATTTTATTTAACCATTAAACATGTTTTAGAAACGTCAAATTGTATGAAAATTTGACATTACTTAATTATTTCATTTAATTACATGGTTAAGGATCGTCATGCAAGTCCCTTAGTTTAGAAATGGATGACCTGAACTAAAAAGAAACAATATAAATTTTAATGACCAGGTCTTATTACGCCATAATTATATAAAAATATCCATGAAATTTGTCACCAGCTATATCAAAAAATAGGCTTTTATTTAATAGCAAAACAAATGACTAAATTATACATCAAATTGATGTCAATATTTCTGTAATGTTATTTATTGGCGAATTCAAGACACTCCCAACTATGGTGTCATATAATAATCTCGCGGCACAGTCGCGCCCAGTTAACAAATAGTCAGGAAAAAAAGTGACCACATTAGAGGTCAAATATGAGTAGTACAGGTTACACATATAGTTTTTCCGGTGGTATGACAAGTAAACAAAATTAAATACGCTGAACAAATAATCATTTTGGGGTTCCGTAGACTAATGGTAAAAACGGTAGAGCGGTACACTTGAGTGGTAGAGCCACGCTGTAGACAGTTTTGTCTACAGCATAAATGGGCTGGCTCGACCGGGTCATTACCACTGTCTCACAGAAAACCGACGTAAAGTAGCGGCTTGCTGCTACGTTTCGTTCGGTGAGTGAGATATCCGGAAGCCCAAATCCCCTCCCCTTCCCTTTCCCTAATTAGCCCTTTCCTTTATGGTTGGCAACGCGCCCATGATTCTTCTAGTGGTGGGCGTACATGGGTGGTGGAGATCACTTACCATCAGGTGACCCACTGGCTCGTTTGCCGGCCTATGCCATAAAAAAAAAACTTATAATAATGTTGTCGTGTCCGTGTGTCCGTTTGTATATCACAGAAACTTTATTCGGTGACTATAAGTACTAGGTGGATGAATTACGAAAGAAATATCTTTGACGAGTGCTGCATTGTAAATAAGGATAATTTCTAGTAAAGATCCAATAGTTTGAGTACACAAAAGAATAATATTCTTTAATTCTATATTCTAATATTCTAATAATTAAAACTTTTGCAAAAGTAGAAATCTTCAAAAATGGCAATTGTTCGTGATGCGCTGATAAGTTACCGTGCAGCGCTATCTTTATAGTGTTTTGTGATAGCAGGCTTATTAGTGCGAGGTTAAGATTGCCGGCCATGATAGTGGCTAACAGAAGCTCATTGTGCAACTTTACTGTAACGTTCTTAAAACTTGCCCATTTGCTGCCAGCCCCCAGACTGTGTTATTTTATGGATAGTACGTATATGTTTATTTTTTTATTTAATTGAATGACAAGACGAGCAAGGCACTCGCCTGATGGTAAGCGCCACGCCTACCCATAAACAGAAGCAACACCACACAGAACTTTGAATTACAAAGCGCTGCATGACACTGAACTGCGCTCCTCACCCCGAGATATATTAAGTCACACCCCGTCATAAGATCTCAGAGATCATCCCCGTCATAAGAGAAGTCTCATAATGCCCAGTAATTTCACTGGCTTCAATGTCATTCAAACCGAAACACAACAGTGCTTACACTGTTGCTTGGCGGCAGAAATAGCCAAAGCGGTAGTACCAACCCAGACGGCCACTCGCATACGAGGGCCCTACCGCCTTGTAACCTTGTATTTACGCTAATGATATTTGAATGTAACAATACGAGAATTAATATGTAATTTTTAATCCTTGCATGGCAAAGTGAAGACATCACCTGATGGCAAATACATAGTTTGAAGGGATATATTTATAGTTCATGAGTTAATTTCCAATAATTAATTAATTCGTAATAAGTTAATTCCGATAATTTTTAATAACAGGTTACGGCCGACGTATACACATTCACTGCACCCATCTAGCGATAGAGATTACGTTCCACTAAGCATCATTTCGTGTATTAAATGCGTCTGTTTAGGAAGAAACGGTATAAATATTCATATATGAAACATTTTCATTCCGTCCAGCATTTCGCTTTCCTCGAGATTTTTCTGACACGCTACCGTCATTGTAGTTTCACCACAAAAATGTTTTATGATTACTGCAATAATGCTACTGAGATGTAGTTTCCTATCTTAACTTTCCTAAAATTTATATAACTACGAAGAGTCGGTTAAAAAAATATAAAACAAACTTGCAACTTACAGTGGCGCTGTGAAACGAGAGGTCGCGGGTTTGATTCCCGCACCGCGACAAATTTTTGTATGATGCACAGATGTTTCGGGTCTAGGTATTCTGGTGGTAGGATATTCATATACGCCCGCATAGCGACCACAGTAAACATGATGTTAAAACCTGCCATAGTGACCCACACACGTTGTGTGGATCGCGTTCCAGAATCAGCCAGTCCGGAATCAATATCCGGTTCTCCCGAGGGGCTCACGACAGGACTTGATGGTTAGTTGAGGCGGGTATATAGGTACATACTTATATCCCTGTGCCCTGTGCCGTCTGTCCTGTCGCAAGCCCCTCGATTTGCACAACACATTTATACACCAATAAACTCATTGTTTGTCATTGGTCGCTAGTTTTTTGGACTGCTCTACACTTTCCATCAGATGCAGCGCCGTAACTTTGCCGTTTTCGGATAAAAACAAGTGTTGTGGTACTGTAAGTCCCTCGTAGTTGAGGAACAGGTTTACCTAGTGTGGGGACAGTAATATCTGTGTGTTATTTATAAGTATTATAACTTTTTAAATGCTGTTCTTAACATTTTTGCCCAAGTCTTGATTTTTGATATTAGCATATTTTCCGCATTCTGTGATACAGCATGAAATATTATAAATATCTATTTGTAACTTATACGTCGTGGAAGTCGTAAATCTTAATTTTATGTTATACAGGGTTATTTTTAAAAGACCAGCAACCTCGCAGGGGTAGATACCTAAGATTATAAGCTACTACTTTTGTTCTACGACTTTTGATAATTTGTTAGATTTTATTTTCATACAAAAATAAGTATTCATTTAATTTCCGTCTTGTATGTTACCTACACGCATCGCAGATTACGTAAGCAAACACGCGAAGCGTGGGGAACGGGGCTAGCGTTGAAGGTCATCGCCCGAGCCAGCTGAGCGGCTTCTTTGAGTCGCGCTCGCACGCCGAACGCTACGAAGAAAAATACGAAACAACAAAAACTTGTAAAATCATTTTTTTTTTAATATATTGAGTTATATACAAACTCGTAGAACAAAAGTTGTTCCGTATGGGGTCAGCTATCTAGTCCTGCGAGGTTGCTGGTGTTTTAAAATTAACCCTGTATTATAAATTTAATTTCGCGTGTTGAAAACTTTACGGATATCTTAAAAGTTTTGCATATTACTGATTTGATATCACAACACAATATTAAGCATTTGATTTACACAGGTATGTGTATTAATTTGCATTAATTTAGTGTGTTAAGACGCTGCTTACACCTGACGGGTAAAACATTGTTAAGGAAGAAAAAAGAGATACTATTGTATTTTAATAGTCGTTATATTCGGTACTGTATTCCGCTCGTCACTCGTCAGCCGTTAAATCTCATAATACCCAGTAATTCCACTGGCTTCAATGTCTTTCAAACCGAAACAACGTGCTTACACACTTTTGCATGGCAGCAGAAATAGACAAAGTGCAGTCGGCCTGGGTAAGTACCCAGATCTACTCTCACATACGTGGAACCACCAAGTAAAACGTGTATTGTACGTAAATACAATGTTAAATAACCTAATTAATTTGTACAACGATTGCGTTGAAATTACGAAAAACCTGTGCAGTTCTTCATCATTAAACATTTGGTAATAGTCAAATGAAGCATAGTATTTCGTTCACCTACACGGTATACACGGAAGAGTTGCTTAAGTTCTAATTGATCGTCGATTATTAGAAACTCCTAACCAAGTTTCATAATGCGTGAAGGCACGAGTGAGTGCAGCCGTAACAATGTTATGGGCGTCGATTTTTATAATGACTCACTTTATTAGATATCTATGAGTAATGGTGTTTTGAAAAACAATAGTAATTGTCTTATTGATGTTATAATAGCGTTGGATATCCGTTACCTAACCAGGGTATTTGCTGGTAGAATTTTGATGTGAGTTGGTGAATAATATATCTAAGTGGACCGACGACTTCAAAAGATGGCAGGTGGTGGATGGATGCGGGCTGCCCAAGACAAAACATACTTTTACATTTAACGTTGATTATATGTATCTACTAGCAAAAAGAAGTGAGTAGTATCCAAGAGTATTTGGGTGTTTTAGAGCGGAAATCTTCACCTGTTAATTATGTGCCAGTATATACATTAATTGCTTAAATGATTATTTTAAGGCTTTAGTAGTAAACTGAGTTTTTACATTTTAAAATATGTTCCTAGTCCTTCCGTCCTAGTCTGATTTTTATTATACATTTTTTAAAAGTATTTATCAATATCTCAAATAGGTTTTGCTCTAACCAGACTTTGCATTACGTACTAGGACACGACAATTCAATTTACATGTAATGATGTAACCGATATCTGTACAAATATAACAAAATTCACATATTTTGGTACAAACGCATCAAATGTGAGGTAAAACATCGATTTGCCATGCTAATATGTTATCACCTTGACATGAGATTGCCGCATTGCAGTTAGCCGCTGAGGTAGCCACCGGCGGCGACTTAGCGTGCGGATTGCCCCACTGTGTGAATGGAAAATGGCCATAATAAGGCAAACGGACGTACAATCCACCTGTATACAATAGCTTAGTAGTGTATTGGTGTTCCCAGCTTCCGAGCGCGGCCTCGCGGACTCGTTGTACGCGAGTTATCACTTTATAACATATCTGTCGCCACGATATATGTATGACATAAGTGTTAAATAGTGCTTCTGAAATTGTGTAGTGCCAGTTCGCTGTTGGAAAATATTTTTGTTGAAACAGTTTGAGGATTCAGTGCGTTCGTGCGTTAACGGTTTCATTACCTTGAGTAATTTAACGTGAGCGATCTAATTAAGCGGTTAACTAGTTCGATGTTTAGGTGCGATTTTCTCACGATCGTCGCTGAATTCGCGAATAATAAACGATCACGACGTTGATTTGATCACGGAATTGAAAAATTCTTTTGGTGTATTGCGTTGTTCCTTCCTAAATAGTGCTGGTGTTATGTATAGTTATAATCGTATTATCGATATACTTAACTCATCATTTATTTACAAGCAAGCGATCGTTTTCAAATGATTTCATTAGGATTTTTATTTTGCGTACTAGTTGTATTTTTATTACATTGATGCGCGATATATTTATAATTTTTAGATTTTCATTATCGGGTTTGTAGAAGTATGTTTTTAATCGATCTCAAGAAGGGTATTATCAATTCGAGTATATATATTTAAAGTATGTTTACACATAGCTTCACCATATAGGGATCGATGATTCTTTCTGTGTTCGATAAGGTTTACTCTGATGGTGGTCCGATATTTTGGTTCAGATCTCATGAAAAAGTACAAAAAAATTGGAAACTCTTTAATCATTAAATATTATCCGAATAAGGTATTTAAAGAAAGAAAAACTCAAAAGATAATCTGAGAAGATTAAATTCATGAAAAACTTATTCGACTTATACTAAGAATTTTTTGTATGAACTTAAATTCACCATTTGAACGATGAATATGCGTAATTCTTTTTTGTTTTGTTCGTCATAGATTCCAGTAAATAATTTTGGGACTATCACAATTCAACTAAAAATAAACAATATATACGCACTGTAATCCCTGTAGGGGTAGGCAGGGGTGTAACCAGTACACCTACATTTCGTCGAGCGTATTTTCATCCCATGATGTGATAGGGGGCGAGTCTATGGCCATACCGGGCACAATGAGAAATGAAAATTTTCACAATCGACGATATTAACACTATAGTGTGTTAAATGTTGTAAACATACAGAACTGACATTTATTATTTCAAAACATTTCACATATGACTGAAAATGTGTTTGGCTCGGTAATAATAGGTTTAATGTTTCTGTTATTGAATCTTTAGAGTAAGGTCATCTTATTGTGTATTCAAGTCGATTGTAATACCATCGAATACGAGTATTGTGTTACGATACAGATAGAATGTGAATTTAAATATTGTTTATATTAAAACTAAATATGTCTAATTTAAATGGATTTTAACACGGTCACGTCGTGAACCACGAAGGCTGAAAAGCTTTCAAACGTTGGGGCCAATATTAAATTAAAAAACAGCGATAAAATCCGTTTAAATTAGTTTTATTTGAATGAGTAACATTCACGTAAACGTAAGAAATCATTAACTAAATATGTTTTCTAATTCATTCCTTTATGCAAGACTAGCTTTTGCTCGCGGCTCCGCCCGCTTGATTTGCTTTTCCCGGGATAAAAAGTAGCCTATGTCTTATTCTGATCTATAAGCTATATTATTGTAAAGTTTCATTAAAATCCATTCAGTAGTTTTTACGTGAAAGAGTAACAAACATACATCCATCCATCCATCCATCCATACTTACAAACTTTCCCCCTTATAATATTAGTAGGAATCAAATTAAATTTTATTTCGTCCCTCTTTATTAGCGTTAGCAAAAGCAAAATATTTCTGTAAGATGTGTTAAAAGCATGTTGCACTGACCCCACTGGGAGGGATAAGGGCAGGTTGAAGAAGAAGAGACAAATAAATAACAACTGTATCCTTACTCGAGGAAGTTAAACATTAATGTTTGCATTCAATTGCACCTCAAGTGTACTCGGAAACAGATAAAATCGTGTCCAACGAATAAACACTATGAATTATTTTTCAATTGTATTTATAAACAATGAGTAAATCAGTGACCGAGTGTTCTTTATGCTAAACACGACGCGTGAACTGCAATTTTATTTTATACTTGACCATTGCAGCTCAAAAGTGAAGAAATCGTTAATTATAGAACTGGACTCAGGAGTCCGATGGTATGACACCTAATTAGACTATTCCCTATAGTATTTCTAAGTTTATATTAAAACGGACAAGTTCAAAAATGCTTAGGGTCTGTACTGCATGAGCGGTGACATCGACCTCCATATCAGGGTCCGTACTGGCGCCATTTTGGCTAAGTGGCGGGAGGTCTCTGGCATTATTTGCGATCGAAAGATGCATATAATCTTATATCTTTAAATGAGCAATTCTTGTATATATATTTATATATAATTGGAATCTCGGAATCGGCTCCAACGATTTTCATGAAATATAGTATACAGAGGGTTTTGGGGGCGATAAATCGATCTAGCTAGGAATCATTTTTATAAAATGTCATTTTATTTGTGTTTTATCAACTTAAAGTAGTTCCAATTTAAACTGAAAAATATGACTCTATATAATATATACAGGGTTATTATTTTAGACAGGGACAGCGACAGGGACAGCGACAGGGACAGCGACAGGGACAGCGATAGGGACAGCGACAGGGACAGCGACAGGGACAGCGACAGGGACAGCGACAGGGACAGCGACAGGGACAGCGACAGGGACAGCGACAGGGACAGCGACAGGGACAGCGACAGGGACAGCGACAGGGACAGCGACAGGGACAGCGACAGGGACAGCGACAGGGACAGCGACAGGGACAGCGACAGGGACACGACAGGGACACGACTGTCCCACCGGGGGGAGGTGGAAGACGACCTGACTTAGGTCGTCGAAGTCAATTAAATGTGCGACGGGCTACCTCACGTGCAATGGTGCAGTACCTCACTTAATTGCATTTAATGTAAATGAAACATTTGTATTAAGTTTTGACCACATTTTACAGAAATATGTGTAGGTGATACAAAGTTCACCAGGTCATCTAGATTAAGATTAGTAATTAATTAATTAAGTCAATGAGTGTTTGCTTTAAGGTTAGACTTAATTCCTGACATCTATTGGCGAATAATAATACTACTTTTTTTTTTTTTTCACCCGAGCAAAGCTCGGTCGCCCAGGTACTGAGATTTAAAGCCACATGTCCCCATCATTCGGCCCGAGCTCCTTCATCTACAAGTATGAGACGTGGCCTGCACATGTCATGTTATGGAGATCCATTTCGTGGATATAAAGATGCTGCGGTGGATGTGCAATGTTACAAGGCTAGATCGTATATGAAATGAGTACAATCGCGGCAGTGTTGGGGTCCGTGACGTGGCCGATTAATTTCAGGAATGTCGTCTATGGTGGTTTGGTCACGTATTGAGGAATCTAATAAAAAATCCTACTAATATTATAAACGCGAAAGTTTGTAAGAATGGATGTATGTTTGTTACTCTTTCACGTAAAAACTACTGGATGGATTTTAATGAAACTTTACAATAATATAGCTTATACATCAGAATAGAACATAGGCTACTTTTTATCCCGGAAAAAGCGGATCACGCGGGCGGAGCCGCGAGCAAAAGCTAGCATAAAATAAATTTCAAATAAAAAACAAACCGCTTTCAAATCGTTCCATGCATTGGCGCTAGGATGTAACACATAGACACACATACACACACATTGCACCCAGTGAAATTACTGGGCATTATGAGACTTTACATTTAATGTCTCGGGGTGACGAGCAAAGTTCAGTACCATGCATTGTTTTGTAATTCAAGATTTTGTTTATGGGCAGGCGTGGCGCGTACCACTTACTAGGCGTGCGACCTGCACTTTTTGTCATTCAAGCAAACAGGCAGACTTATAATATAGGTCAAAATTCCGTTAAACACATAATATGCCTCTATTTTAAGGTTTACATTCTAAAACGGCAGCAATAGTCGGTATTCGTTTATCCGATTGCAATACCTAACTACTTATGCATTATTATGGAATTTAAATTACCTAACGTATAAATAAAATATGCGGGATTTAGTGCGAGTCGATGTTTCAAGCGCTTTTTTGCATCACCTGTAAATAAAAGAAACTATAAAATATTTATTTTGAAATCCAAAGTCTCAATTAATAATAATAAAGTTATGTTAAATGCTTAATACCATTGACTATTTTTGTAGGCGTCTCCTATGCGAGCGTTCGTCTGGGTAAGTACCACCACTTTGTCTATTTAATAAAATATAATATTTTTTTGGAGGCCCAAGAAGCAGTGTGTAAACACTGTGTTTCAGTGTGTAGGACATTAAAGCCTGAAGAAAATTGGTGCAAATCAGGAAATTTGAATCATTCATCCCCGATTACACCTCTAAGGGTAGAATTTCTTCTTGAAATCAAAGTGGGACTTAGAGCTATACTTGTTCGACTGGAAAAGAATCATCCAAATTGGTCCATATTTGGCGGAATGCTCCTCCGTTTTTTCGTCGGTTAATACATAAAAGACAATGACCAGCGTTTTCGACACGTTGCCATTTCAACGTCGAAGTAGGTAATCCTTAATTCGATCAAGGTTTTGTCGTCGTATAACATGATATAGATGCGTGCCGGTACTTGTGATCTGAATCGCGTTTTTTTGGGCACATTCTAAATTTAATCTAGATGACAGGTTGTAGCGGTTGATTTACGGGCTATTTTATTTGGCGGAGTGCTCCTCCGTTTTTTCGTCGGTTAATAAATAAAATGACAATGACCAGCGTTTTCGACAGGTTGCCATTTCAACGTCGAAGTAATCCTTAATTCGATCAAGGTTTTGTCGTCGTATAACATGATATATTATACATATTATATAGATGCGTGCCGGTAATTGTGATCCGAATCGCGTTTTTTTGGGCACATTCTAAATTTAATCTAGATGACAGGTTGTAGCGGTTGATTGACGGGTTATTTTATTTTATTGTTTTGTCGTGTCTATATAAAGCTTTAATGAATTCAGTAATTAACGAGTGGCTTTTAAAACTGTTTAGGATTAATATTTCCAAGTACCTCACGTCTTGGGTTTATGATTTCTCAT
Source organism: Amorpha juglandis (assembly GCA_949126905.1). Lineage (NCBI taxonomy): Eukaryota > Metazoa > Arthropoda > Insecta > Lepidoptera > Sphingidae > Amorpha > Amorpha juglandis. The sequence continues at coordinate 7,323,295 of OX421379.1, read as the reverse complement.
ATTTATTGAGTAGTAGAGCCATGCTGTTGACAATTTGCATGCAAGGGTCGGCCCAACCGGATCGTTCCCACTGTCTCACAGAAAACCAATGTAGAGTAGCGGCGTCCTCTTCACAATCTCTTATTATCTTTTTCCATTAAGATCGGCAACGCCCTTTGATATCTTCTAGTATTGTGGGCTTATATGGGAGTTGGAGATCTCTTACTATTAGGAAGCTACTTGGTCGTTTGTTGGATTGTGCTATAAAATAAATTATAGCAATTATAAGAAATAGACACTCAATATTCACAGAGTTTTGATCCACATAAAGGCCTAAGATAGTATTACCATGCGTTGTGAGTATCAGGAACTATAGGAGGCTTTCAGTCTTACACCACCCAGACCCGAAAAAAATTTGATCGATCAAATATATGTCACAATGCGGGAATCGAGCCCGCGGCTTCTAGTTTCTTAGCTGGCTAATAATTTACTCTCCGAAGTATATGAAGAGGCTACGTCATAGCCATAATACCTGTGGCTATAGTGCGAGTTTTTCGATAGACTGTCACGTCATCCGTATTTGCATGTGTTTGCAGATCCGTAGAGCATCTCTAGCGGTGGAAGCAATTTTGTTAAACTTCATATTTCTCATATACTAATGACGTGGTTTGAGTGGTAGAGCCACGCTGTAGACAGTTTTGTCTACAGCATGAATGGGCTGGCTCGTCCGGATCGTTACCACTGTCTCACAGAAATCCGACGTAAAGTAGCGGCTTGCTGCTGCGTTTCGTACGGTGAGTGAGATAACCGGAAGCCCAAATCCCCTCCCCTTCCCAATCCCTAATTATCCCTTTCCTTTAAGGTCGGCAACGCGCCCATGGCTCTTCTGATGGTGGGCGTACATGGGCGGTGGAGATCACTTACCATCAGGTGACCCACTTGCTCGTTTGCCGGCCTATGCTATAAAAAAAAAAAAAAACGTGGCAGCTATTAAAAACCGCACTTTAGTCTTCCCATTCAATCCTAAGTTCTAACATTATAGACGCTAAGTAGAATATTAAACAAAGTTACGCCACAATGAATGTCACCACATTGTAACAATATCCATATGATTGTAAAGCTGTGACTACTGACTCGGTGTGTTAAAAGAACACGAGTAATGTCACGTGGTATGCAAAAGGATCTATGTTTAACGACTGATTTATTGCTCACGCTTTATCATTTACTACTTAGTGTTATGAATATTTAATGTCTGCGTAGACCGTGATAGTGCAACCTGGAAAATTATTGAAATGCAAAATATTGTGTCAAATGCATAACAAATAGTTATGTCACTGTTATCTTGGTTTTAAGTAAAGAATATACATAAATACGTACATACGTACTCACACCTGTAATGCCCGAAGGGGTAGGCATAGGTGTAATCAATACATCCACATTTCTTCCAGCTTAATTCCAAGATGATAAGGGGCGATTTCTCCCGAATAAAGAAATCTCGATGCGAAGTACAAGCGCAATTTTGGTTCAATAAGACAAGGATTTTTTGCTCGCATTTTGCTTTAAAGTACTTTAGTTTTATTTGGATCAGGGAAAATGCAATTGACTCTATTGCTCGCCCCTTGTATGACGGGTTGTGTATTATATCCGAATTGTGTGTTCTGAAGTTTCGGATATTCGGACTTCGAATTTGGAACGGATGCAGTGCATTACCACTCTAACGTCCGAAAACTGAAATGCAATTCAAGCATATCGGTTTTAGACATGTTAAGACCTTATTTTTTTTTACTGGCCCTGTGTTATACTTGTCCCACTGCTGGGCACGGGCCTCCTCTACCGAATGAGAGGGGTTAGGCCTTAGTCCACCACGCTGGCCTAATGCGGGTTGGCAGACTTCGCATACCTTCGAAAAATCTTATCGAGTTCTCAGGTATGCAGGTTTCCTCACGATGTTTCCTTCACCGTTAAAGCAAGCGATAATTAACAATTAATATAGGTACACGTAACTTACAAAAGTCAGAGGTGTATGCTCTTGGGGCTGGTTTCGAACCTGCGACACCATTTTCGTCTCGACAGTCCGTACCACTCCCCGCTGAGCTATCGCTGCTTAGCTGACAAAATTGTATGAAAGTAAGTGAGCGTTAGGCGTCAGTTAGTTGAGTAGCGTTACAGTACAGAGATTAAGATCGCCATCCAAGGCACATGCTGTATGACAATTCATCGTTATGCAATAGCCTCTAATACGTTCGAACTAGCGACAATTTAAGCATAGCTGGTTCACCTTGCGTATCTTCGTGGTAGCGCCCGTTTTATGTAAATACCATGATATTAACTACCGTATTATATAATGTTGCGTAATTTTTTATTTCAATTTTAATGAGTCGGGCCTTACCCTTTTGTTATTTACGTTTTTTTTATTGTATCAGATGGAGATTAACCAATCAGTTTGTTAATCGATTTATTGACATGATATAATAGAATAGCTTCTGCTTGCGGCTCCATTACCGTGCATTATTATGCCTTATTCCAACAGGTCTATCTGTGTGCATGATTGATTTGTCAACATAATTTATAAGTGAAGCCACGCTGTAGACAATTTTGTCTACACAATAAAAGTGCCCGTCTCGACCGGATTGTTACCATTGTCTCCCAGAAAACCCACGCGAAGTAGCATCTTGCTGTGTGTTGCGTTTCGTGCAGTGAGTAAATATTCGGAGTCCCGAATTCGCCTTCCTTCGCAATATCTTAATTTTCCCCTTCCTGGTGGGCAGCGACTCCATGATTCGTTAAGTATTGTAGATGCTCATGGGCTATGATGGAGATCATTTACCACCAGGACCCAATTACTCGGTTGCTAGCCTCTGCTAAAAATAAATCCAAATTCACTAACATCGAAACTTTTATATTTATTATATATATATTACTAGAATTGATAGAAGAACTCTAGCGATTGATGCAACGATACATATAACGAACTTATTCAATGGAATTTGAAATTAAGAATACCCATTGATATTTATTGTTATTGAATTTTAATAATCGATTTGTGATAACGTAAACCTTGTTGTATTTAATTAATTGTAACGCAATATCTGACTTTTATATCGATAAAAATTTTCGTTTTGCAATCATTATTAATCATGACCATATGTTTAGAATATATTAGGTTGTGTATTAGTATGTAGGCAGAGGAATTCAAGTTTTTCTTTTATAGCATAGGCCGGCAAACGAGCAAGTTGGTCACCTGATGGTAAGTGATCTCCACCGCCCATGTACGCCCACAATACCAGAAGAATCATGGGTGCGTTGCCGACCTTAAAGGAAAGGGACAATTAGGGATTGGGAAGGGGAGGGGATTTGGGCCTCCGGATATCTCACTCACCGTACAAAACGCAGCAGTAAGCCGCCACTTTACGTCGGTTTTCTGTGAGACAGTGGTAACGACCCGATCGAGCCGGCCCATTCATGCTGTAGACAAAACTGTCTACAGCGTGGCTCTACCATTCAAAAATAATAAGTTATCTCCACTTTAATACTATGTGGTTAATGGCCACGTTATTAGTGTTCTCTATTTAAACGTTGCCACAGATTCTTTAGCGAAATCTATCGCAAATTGCGAAATCCATGTATCACATTGCTAGTGACCAAATTTAATTTCGAAACCACATACGAGATAAATATCAATAAAATTATGATTTTTTGCTTTGTTGGAACCGTTCCGATGCATTAAATTGGCAATTAATACAATTTTCCATTACTGTATTGTTCATAAAAAAACACAAGCTGATTTTAATCTCGTTAGAAATCTTTGAGTGTTTACTACTATTTGCTTAAGCATTAATATCGTTTTTTTTCTCTTTTATTGAAACCGTGTGTTCTTACATGGAGTTTTTTTAATAATAGGGTCTTTCGTCATTACTTATCTATTGCTTATTAAAATCTTGTCTCGGGTCTAGAATCCAACGCGCGGTTTCTCATTTCATAATTGGCTACTCATCCACTGCGCCACTAAGGCTATTATCGATAAATCATAACAACCATAAAAATACTAGAAGCACGTTTAACATATCGCACCCCCGGTGCGACACTGTCACTTATGCAAAAATGTTGTTTTTCAGGAGAAGCATTTAAAACTTTGACACCTCACAAAACAATTATTATTATTAAGAATATTATAGATGAGATGAACAGCTTATACTACAACGTCAACTTTTAATTTTACTTTTGGATAAATATTAATCACTTTATATTGTAAAAAATATACTTTATCATTATTTAACTCATTTTTGCATTTTTTGCAAAAGTGACAGTGTCGCACCGGGGGTGCGATATTATTAAATATAATTAATTATTGATTTTCAAGTATAATTAAATAATTGACAGTTAATATTTGTGTCAGCAATCTATGACACATTAAGCACCAATCAACAGAACTATTATCGTCAAAGCGTAACCAAATATATCGAATCGAATGAATCAATCAAACGTCATACTATACGTCAAGCATGTATTTATTGTTGTACCAAGATGGGTTGGTTAGTTACATTATCCATGCAGACAGGCAAGACTTTTAGGCCGTGAGTGGTAGAGCCACGCTGTAGACAACGCGCCCATGATTCTTCTGATATTGTGGGCGTACATGGGCGGTGGAGATCACTTACCATCAGGTGACCGATTTGATCATTTTCCGGCCTATGCAATTAAAAAAGGCTCTGTACATTATCAATATTTTACACCTAATGAAATCTAAACACTGGATACAGTTATGTCATTTATTTAATCCTACGGGATACGCCTTAAAAATACTTTGATACTTATACAGAAATTCGACCTCGCTTGAACCCCTGTCCCCTACACACCCTTGAATAGTGATTACGGATTCAAACCTATGAGTGGTGTTTTTGGTTTAGCTTGTGTTTATATCTATTTGTTTCCTTAAAAGTAAGGCTATCGTTGTATATCAGATGCTGGGAGATTAGGATAACATTTTAAAAAAGGAATTAACGTGTAATTAATTAATTACTTTCTTACGTTTACGCGAATGTTACTCACTGAAATAAAACTAATTTAAACGGATTGAATCGCGGTTTTTTATTTTAATTTTACTCTCGATGATTCGAATACTTTTCTGCCTTCGTAGTCACGGGGTGGACTGAGGTGTAGGTTGTCCCGAAATGTTAATGTTACATTATCTACTATTACATCTACATATTAGGTCGTGGATAGCTATAAGATAGGTAGAAGCAGCGATAGCTCAGCGGGGAGTGGTATGGACTGTCGAGACGAAAGTCGCAGGTTCGAAACCAGCTCCAAGAGCATACACCACTAACTTTTCTAAGTTACGTGTATATAAATTGTTAATTATCGCTTGCTTTAACGGTGAAGGAAACATCGTGAGGAAACCTGCATACCTGAGAATTCGATAAGATTTTTCGAAGGTATGTGAAGTCTGCCAACCAGCATTAGGCCAGTGTGGTGGACTAAGGCCTGATCCCTCTCATTCAGTAGAGGAGGCCCGTGCCCAGCAGTGGGACGAATATAATATACTAGCTTTTGCTCGCGGCTTCGCCCGCGTGATCTGCCTCCGGGATAAAAAGAAGATTAGCGCGTTCAAACAAACAAACAATCAAACTCTACAGCTTTATAATATTAGTATAGATTTGGGTAGCTTAGCAACGGAAGCCTTCAAATAATATTATTTGGGTAGCTTAGCAACGGAAGCCTTCAAATATTAATAATTTTCCCCGTTTTTGCAACATTTTTCACTGATGCTTCGCTTCTAATGGTCGCAACGTAATGTTATATAGTCTAAAGCCTTCCTCAATAAATGGACTATCCAACACAAAAAGAATTTTTCAATTCGAACCAGTAGTTCCTGAGATTAGCGCGTTCAAACAAACAAACAAACAAATAAACAAACAAACAAACCATCAAACAATCAAACTCTACAGCTTTATAAAATTAGTATAGATAGGGCTAATAAAAAAATTAAAAAATTAGGTCGTGGTCGACGTCGGGACCATAAATAAATTAAAAAACCGCTATAAAATTCGTTAAATTTTATTTAAAGGAATGAACGTGTTTTATGTGAAAAATTGCAATAAATGCCATTAGAAACCATCATCAGTCGCAAATCAGTGCCCACTTTTGGCATTAGGCAGTGCAATCACCTTGCAGTGGGGATCACCTTGCGACTGAATCACGGGCGGAATACGATCCACAAGCGCTCGACCGGCGCCTCCTCCTGTTACATACATGACAGCGTGTTCGTATGTTACTGATCGTTTTCGAAGGTGTATCGAATCGAACGCACTTATTAGTCATAATAGTCATCGTATTCTTTAAAAAATTAAATGCATTTTATTTAAATAGAGGACAGCAAAGAAATAAGTGTTGTCTGATGACAAGTGATCTCTGCCGTCAGTGACGACCTATATTATCAAAATTATCATGGACGGCTTGCCTTGTTTAAATGAAAGCAATACGAATTCGTAAGTTTCGTGGCATTTGAGCCTCTGTATTTCGGAAATATAATTAATTAAACGAAATGTCCCTCGTATGCGAAAGGCCGTCTGGGTTTGTATCACTGCTTTGTCTATTTCTGCTGCCAAGCAACAGTGTGTAAGCACTGTTGTATTTCGGTTTGAAGGACATTGACGCCAGTGAAATTACTGGGCATTTTGAGACTTAACATCTTCTGTCTCGTGGTGACGAGCGCAGTTCAGTACCATGCAGTGATTAGTAATTCAAAGTTCTGTCTGGTGTTGCTTCTGTTTATAGGCAGGCATGGGCCTTAATATCAGGCAAGCGCCTTCCTCGTCTCGTCATTCATTCAAAAAAAATCAGTTACACCGGATTAATCTGTTTTTGATGCTAAATAAAAACGGATCAACCACGACGAACGACGTAATTGACACTAAGGAAACAGCTCCCTTGAGTGTTCTTCATGAATACGGGCCATAATTTCCTTTGGAATCAACAGCTTACTTACACACAGCAGGAAATTTAACACTTCAGTTTTATTGCCTTTTTAACGGAAGTTATATTTCCTATCCAAATGTGTAGGCAGAAAGGACTGCTGCGTCATGCAACTTCACTTACAAATACAATAAATAATATTTGCATACGTTTACCAACAATTGTGATAAATAACACTGTATCTTTACGTAATTCTATGGTTATAAAACAAGATCACTTTAACTGCGTAATCTGATTTACTTGCTACTATGATGCTAGTATTTTTAAGTGTACAAATTTACCATATTCATTTAAGATATTATTTTCATTGCGAAAATTGTTTCCATGCGTTACCTTGGTTATATCGTGTATCTCTTCACAAGACTCTGCATAAAATATTTGACTTCTTCTATTATTTTATATTAGCGACCCACGCCGGCTTCGCACGGGTAAAATATATTTGTTACGAGACACCACATTACAAATCTTTGAATTTTTCGGCTTTTCTGTACTATAATATATGTGTATTATACATATAAACCTTCCTCGTGAATCACTCTATCTATTACTGAAAACTGCATTAAAATCCGTTGAATAGTTTAAGAGATCTAAGCGAATAAACGGAAGTGACTTCATTTTATACTGTGTAAAGAAGTAAAACAGCATTTCGCATATGGCTTCGATCGCGTTACATACAAGCCTTTGAACACACAAGAGAGTTGAATTTTGAAAAACGCCGAATTAATCATTAAGTGTTTGAAAGAGCGTAAACACCAAGTTTCAATTTGATCAAAAAAATATTATTTCCTCTTTAACGGTATGGTCTGGGCGTTGATAAATCAGTTAGTCAGAACATGTAATTTTGTTTAGATGTATAAATAATCCGTCGCTAGTGTACGCCGGTTTTATTTCATATTCACTGATATCAATATGATCTTTTCATTGTCGGAAGTGTTTACCATAAATATTTGCTTTATTAAATCATTTACATACACAACTGCGTAGTATCTTAAATATCGCAACCGTATATAGCACAAATTCAATAAAATCCTCATTTAATTGGATTAACCAGAATAAAGTCAAGGAAGCCGAAATGCGTAATCAATATCATTAAACCTTGTTTCGAAGAACAAAGCACGGTTGAATGATGGTCACGTAACTGCAATATTAATATTATTGTGCACAATACGTTGCATTGTTCATGTTGGCTCATGAAGTGTTTGTTTAACACAAAGGTATGACGTAGATTTTACTCCTTTGGCATAACGGTGAAGACCGGTGTAAAGGTGCCTTTAAATTTTCTGCTGCTGCATTTTGCTGCTGTAACTTAAATTATTACATAAAACAGGAGCGATAGACCAGTGGAAAGAATGCGGACTCCGAACGCCGAGACTTAAGTCCAGGGTTCGAAATGGGTCGATTGAGCACACACTTGACTTATTAAAGTTACGCGTAAATACATTGTTGATTATCTCTAGCTGACGCTGAAGAAAACATCGTAAGAAAATCTGCATACCTGAGAATTCTCAAAATAAATTTTGATGGTATGTGAAGTGTTCCAACCCGAGTAGAGCCAGCGTGGTGGAAACCTCTATAATAATAGGTAAAGAAGGCCCATATTCGAAGTTTTTTCCCCATACGGCATCATTGTAGAATCAATTTTCACCTATATTATTATTAGGAGGTTCTTAAGTCCTATTGGTATTTCCAGACCAATAGGACTTAAGAACCTCCAAGAAAAGTGCCTCCTCTTTCCTCAAAGGCCGGCAACGCACTGTCAATACCTCTGGTATTAATGGTGTCCATAGGCGGCGGTGATTACTTACCATTAGATGATCCGCATGCACTGTTGCCCCCACTTTCATCAAAAAAATACCCAGCAATAGGCATAAATGATGACATTGTAGGGCTAGTAAAAAACTAAATATGGTTTTTTCAAACTCCCAACTGGCTGAAAAGATACAAGTATAAGGTCAGGGTGAGGCTAGTTCGGCTACTAAAAACATAAGATAGCACTTATTACTACTTATATCGTTCAAGGCTTAACATGACTTATCTCTTTATAGGCAGTGGCATTGTCAAAGTCTATGAGCAGCTATAACCGCTTACCTCCAGGCGGACTTTATGCTCATCTGCCCAAACAGGCAATAAAAAAAAGACATAAAACTAACCGCATTCCATTACACAATATAACATGAAAAGATAAAGAATATGAAACGTTAAATCGCGTCATTATCCTCATTACGGTGTAGTGCGAACGTCATTCATAACTCGCAGTTAACATCGGCTTCGGAGTTCGGAGCGAAGTGAACGGCCTTGCGTCGAAGGGTCAGGTGGTCGGTCAATGGGCCACTTTACAGTACTCTCGGTTTCTACGTGCTTACAAATTAGAATTTTGACTTGCTTATGCAACTTCTTTAAATGTGGAGCTGTTTTGCAGTTGTATAGCTGTTCCTTATGCGCGCGCATAATGAATAACATGTGTTGAATGTAAAGTAATGTTTGCTGTTTTACTTAAATACTCGTACATAGTTATCTGGGTCATTTAGTACAGTTGAGCTCTTGGACAATGATTTTAAAGGTGTATTGGAATAGTAATAACTATATTTTTATTCAAAAGATAATCGTGCTTACACGCCCTAAACCTAAGGTTCTAAGAGCTAAGTAGACGTGAAATGAGTAAATGTAATATAATAAATGATTTGAATGATTCTATATTTGTTTTTTTTTTCTGATATAGTTTCATTTAATTTTTGGTAAAATCTGTTAACGTAAGAATATGGGAAACTCCTCGACGGATAGCAGCAAATGCACTGCGATTCAGGGTTTGAAATCGGTTTATGAAGTTATTAGGTTATAATTACTATGACAGTGTTAAAAATCTGCTGGTCCTTCGGAAATGCTTTCTAGTCTGACAAGAAGCACAAAGAAACTCATCCATAGGCCCTGTTATTGATTTTCCTTATAGTGGAAAACATAATTGATAGAGTTTGTCTGTGATGTGGTCCCATATAAATTTGATTAAGATCCGTTAAGTAAAAAATGAAACTCCTCAACGGGCAACAACTTAGTCGTCGCGATTGTATTTTCGAGTTAGAATTCTCAACTATAGCTGTATTTAACACAGAAAATTGAAAAAAAAGTTTAAACAAAATTTAAAAACCGACTTCATTAAATAACAATTTACATTGCCTGTGTTGCTGCCGGTCAACGGATACTGCACCTACTCCAAAGATACATATAGAAATTGTTATTATTGACTTTTTAGTGTTATTTTCTCGGTCGGTTTTTAAATTTTGCTAATTATTTTTATCCGTAATAATTATTGTATACATTGATATATTGACTAAAAAGTAGTCAAATAACAAAAACATCAATTCAAAATATGCAGTTAAATGTGATGAGGTTGTGTAATTATTATTTTGTACTACACATCAAGATCATTTGCACTAAAACGTTCGTAAAGTACATTTATAAGCATCGCTTACGGGTGACCTTTGCATAGAGTCAAGGTATCACGCTTCGCCCAAGTATTTTGGCAATCCACTAGCTTTATATGGCCTGACCTTTGAAAACGAGCTCATTTCTCATTGACATTGGCTGGAAAATATGTATTGCAGCATGAGTAATTAGTTTCCTGCTTCCCACGCGATTATGGTCAAGTTTATCGTGAGACCAAAAATTTCTCGCAGATAGTTCCTGATACTCACTATACAAAACTCGTATCTTACTGTTGGATGAGGTCTGTTGGGTACATTTATTATTATTTATTTATTATAGTTTGTTTTTTAGTAACAAAAGTATACTCTCACGCCTGTATAGAGAAAGAGAAAAATCAAATGTTTGTGTGATCCACAAATATTTGTTTCGGTGTCTGGGTATTCTGAGACCGAAAGTCTGTCGTAGTTCCTAATACGTACGACACAAGACTCGTATCTTACTGTGGGGTTAGGACTATGTATGTGACTGTTGGGTATATTTATTTACTTATCTGCGATTCACAGTAAAAAAATTCGACAGTGAAACAACACAACTAAATATAGATTAGATTTAAAAGTATTGCACGATTTGATCCCATGATTATTGACCACAGTATAGATATTTATAACAGAATCCGGTTTCCCAAACTCGTAGGCGAGAACAAGTACTTAACATTTGCACGTTGCGATATAATTTAAATACATTTTGCAAAATAGGTATCGTTATTACTAATCACGCTGTCGTTTAGTTCGTGAAATGGTAAATGTAAAATTTGTTTTAGGCGTGGCCTGATATATTGTCTATATTAGATATTGAAATAAAATTATATGAATATTGTCTACGAGCCATTGTTTTCTGTAACTGAGTACTGATTGTACGAGCCATTGTGTAAAAATACAGATTTTTAGGTACCCTTACTATTTTTTGCTTTTTTTGAAATTGGTTGATTAAATATTTTTCATACAAGCATATGTACGAATTAATTATATAGCGTATAAAAAGTGTAGGGTTGGACCGAGTTTCTAGGGTTTTTTTTATTGAGTTAAATTAGTGGCAATGCCTGATTTGTATTATTGAAATATCTTACTTTTTTACACATTATTTTTTGTAAATTTTATGCAAACTCTAAGTCGCTATATGGCGATTATTAAAAGAAATCTATAAAACAATAAATCAATACGCGACAAACTAAGTTTCGACATCCGATTTGCAATAAAAAATGCGCATGGGTCATTCGCATCTTAATAAGCATTGATTGATTACTTTCGAGCAGGAACACAAAAGACCTTGTCAATTGGCGTGTCGTGTCAATATTTATGATGTACCCCGCCCCCGTTCCATTACATCGGCTGGAACATGTCGAGATCGGGCTTTGATAGCCCCCATTGTATACGGCTTATACTTATCATTAGGGTTGCCTGCAATAATTTTTGCGAATTTTTATTCGTAGCTTAATCTCGATAAATCAATGTGTTTAATAAATAAAAGCATTCCCAGATGCCCAGCTTCAATGCTCGGCAAAAACCGCTTCCCATAATCGATCTTGGTTTACAGCGGTTACAGTGACGAGTGTGTGTGCTCGTAAAGAACCAATACTTTACAAGTAACGTCAATGACAGCTTGCGCCTGGCCGCGAGTTCGATTCCCGTACCGGTATATAATAAGTTTGTGTGATCCTCATATAGTTTTTTCGGGTTTGGTTGTTGTAGATCCTTTATAGTTACAACGATACATTTTAACCTAGTGTGGAGGTAGGACTATGTGTATGTTTGTATTTATTTATTTATCAATCTCACTCAACTGCCAACCCTGCGTACAAGGCGATATTCCCCATTAGCGTCCGTCTAAATATTGTATTGTACGTATATGAACTAAACACCTCATTGTTTGGAAGTCGAGCGTGTCCGAGTCGATGGGTTGCGGAGATAGTTCGTTCTTGTAGCCTCCAGCACAACTTTGTTACCATCTAAAAGGTTGACTCGTATGAATAAGATGAATTGACTCGTAACGAAAAATAAAAAGAATGATGTCTTCATTGTAAAAGTTGGATGTGATGATAAATTACTTTTTAATTTTTTGCCCATTGCTCGAGTGCATATTTGAAAGTAGCGTGTAGTTCTAGCTGTACTGTTTGTAGCTCAATTTGTTTATAAAATTGTATCCAAGGTGGTCTTAAAATAATGTTTTATTGCTCATACATTCTAACATAGGGTTCACACGGATCGATTTTAATTGATCAACTGGTTTGAATCCACAAAAGTTGTACGATTCTTGTTGATCAATTAGATTGAAAGTCTGTCCAGAAGGTTCGAATTGCATGTGATTTAGCAGTTGATAAACTAAAATAGAACAGCGGAAATCTGCTATAAGGGATGTCCGCTTATTGACTTCATTCAAGAAATGACTTTAAAATTTTAAGTGGTAGAGCGCCACTCTTCAGAATAATCACATACGTGATCTCGACTACCAAATAGCAAACAATATGGCGATACCTTAATTAGTAAAAATAAATAAATAAATACACCCAACAGCTACACACAAAGTCCTGCACCCACATTAGGTTAGCCTGTATTGTGGGTATCAGAAACTATAAGGGGCTTAAATCAATACGTTAATAGTATAACAAAAATCTAATGAGAAAATGGAGGGTTGTGCCTTATGAGATGTTGATAACTTTTGTTATTCAAAAGGAATAATAAAAAAAAATCTGCAGGAAATAAATTCTAAACTATATTTAAAATTAGAATCATAGTGTTCAGTTAAGTGTGATCACAATAAGGCGGTGTCATTGCGGACGGGTGCATGCACAATGCACGGCGGGCGGCGGGCGGCGGCCTTGCGGCCCGTCGCGCTGCATGACCACTGCAAGGGCGCGCGCCGCGACACTGACAATGATGCTTTCATCATTATTTAATAGTATTGTCGCTATTATTTTACTTTTACATTTATTATATTAGTTTTCCTGAGAGCGTTGGCCGTTTTATAATTTGTTTCTTCTTATATATATATATATATATATATATATATATATATATATATATATATATATATATATATATTATTATAAAAATCAATTGGTAAGTACTTGTAGAAAATAGAAACAAGGAAACCCGCATGTTATTGGGCAAGCAACTTAATATGATTGTGAAACTATGTTTGGGCACACAAGTTTCAGCAAATATCTATAAAATCAGTGTTTTATTAATATTTCGTTAAACTAAGAAATTATTATTTTAATAGTGTTTAGTTTCATATTTTGAAGTCGGATTTTAAGTTTAAAGGTATGTGCGGCGTCGGTGACGGTCAACTGAAAATACTCAGATTCCAAAAAGACACCTTTCCATATTTCAAGTTAGGAATGTTATTTTTAATTAACTTTTTAGTACAGCCATTGTAAGTGAATTCCAATACAATAACGGGTCATGTATGCTGTTATGTTTTGAGAATTTCCATGTTTGCTTTGTATTTCGTCATCAAATCTTAACCAACTATACATAGTATCAAATACAAGTAAATTACAATAAAAAAAAATCCGTCCACATTTGGAGGAGAAATCGATTTATATATTTATTTACAAATTGAATTGAGACCCTCGTCCTTTTCTTAAGTCATTTAAAAATAGGATTTGCGTATGAAGTGAGTTCCGTGAATTCAGTTTATTTATATTCGTCTTTTAAAATACAAATACGTCTTGGTTTAATTGATTTATATTATATAATATGCAATAATTATGCAAACATATTCACCAATAAAACCATTAAACGCCCTATAAAATCATTATATCCGTTGCAGCTTGTTTTTCGCTCATTTGAATATTTGGAGACTTTAGGTATATTTAAGCGAGATTCGTCGATTAGAAGACTGTTAAAAATAAATAAACAATTTTATATTCGTTATTTTACAACTGGTTTAAAAGGCGCCTTTAGTGGAGGGTTGTCACAAGTGATTAAAAAGGGGGGCTATAAGACAAATACTTTCCTATTTTCATGAAATTTTCACAAACTAGACTCTTGGCTCTATTTGTACAATAATTTTGTATAACATACCTTAATACACAATGTTCATGGGAGGGTACCTGATATATCTTAATGGTTGACATTATATGGACAGTCTCCGTAGCGTAGTGGACAAGCAGTTGGCTGTGAAGCGAGAGACAATGTTTGTGTGATCCACAAATATGTGTTTCGGGTCTGGGTGTTATGGGACTGCAAGTCCCTCGTAGTTCCGGATATAAGTTTAACCTAGTGTGGGGTCAGGACTATTTTGTGACTGTTGAGTGTATTTATTTATTTTTTGGCTGCACTGTACTTATCCTGAGGTAGGCACTTTGCCGTGCAAACGATTGAAAAGACCTTGTTTGTATTTTTTTACTGCATAAAAATCAAATTACCTAAAGGAATAAAACTTAATCCAATATTGCAACAACAAATTTAACAACCCTATAGTGATGCTAATGAGGCAATTCCATAACCGTAAAGAAGAAAAGATGGGTATAATAAGAGTCAATTCGTTGGAAGTGCGGTCGGATGTCGATGAACTTTATCGATAACGTCGCAGCGAACCTCTGTCACTATTAATCAACATAACAATTTGTCACACATTCAACTCACTAGTGTTGGGACTCAATGTAATATTTAGTAATAAATTGTCAAGTCATTAGCAAACAAATGTGTAAAATTGGATATTAAGACGTTTCGATAATTGGTAGAATTTATTTGTTTGACTGATTATGGAATTGTAAACTATTATTTTATTTATTATATGTGGTTTTAACCGATCTAAAAAACGAGGAAGTTCCCTACCTGTATGGTACTAGTGATTTGTCTATTTCTGCCGCTAAGCAGCAATGTGCAAGCACTGTTGTGATTGAAGGACATTGAAACTAGCAATATTGATTGCTTTTGTTGATGGGCAGGTGTACTAGCTACCATCAGGCGAGCAAACTGCTCGTCACGTCATTCAATAAAAAATATGCACAAATTCAGATTTGCCTTATTAATAAATCAAAGCCAACGGTAATTTAACACAGAACATCTGTTAAAAGACGAATGAAAATACATTTCATTGTCCATTGATTTTATTTCCAGTAGTCACATTTAACATTTCCATTAAACATTTAACACTAATCGGTGTCATGAAAACCGCAGATATTTATGTTCGCCGCTGGAATTATATTGCCGGGAGTGAAGACTTCATTATGTAATAACAATGATTTATATGGTATTCCAACAAATAATAATCGTATTTCAACAATATTTTCTTTATTGCCAAGGATGTTTTATTTATTACACATATCTAAACTAATCTACACTTACATTATAAAGAGGAAGGATTCGTATGTAACGAACAAACTTAAAAACTACTGGACCGATTTGAAAAATTCTTTCACCATTAGAATCCTACATTATCCCTGATGAACATAGGCAACTTTTTATCCCGGAAAAAAGCAGATCACGCGGGCGAAGCCGCGAGAAACAGCTGATGGTTTTATAAAGAAACTTGTTTTAGCCTGTCTTATATTAAGTTTTTTGTTGAAAAATTAAAGTATAATATCCTCTGCTGAATCTGTTTTTAAACAAAATTTGTTTTGTAATGCACTAGATAGAAGAGCTTTGGGGACACACACGGAAAACCGCATTATCGCATTGATATTATTAAGGACTCTTAGAGAAACTATGATACACCATGTCATGGGAATAGAATGTTTGAATTATATGATAAGTTACATAAACTGTGACAGCTAATAATATTGTTTTGTCACGCGCAACGTTTTCTATTTTTCCTAGGGGAGTTCACGTAAATGGAAAAACTTTCCTTGTCGTCCGTAAACGTAAGAAATATAAATCTTTTTGTTTTGACGATCAGTGTATATTTAAGGAATAGATAACACAAGTATTTTTCTAAAATGGGGTTGGATCAGAACGAAACTTGCGATTATTACATATATGGATCAATCAAACTGTTATATATAACAGTTATTTTTGCCCAAAATATACACAAGTTTTTTTTTTATTTGATACTCGTGAACAGGTGCTGCTTTTGTAGATTGGTCTACTCAGCCTGTTATTGATAGCGTAAATGTGACCTTGTCATGTTTATGTAAAACAATATGCTACATGTATAAAATTATTATTTATGAATGATGTCAGATGACAAGAATTTGAAGTGGTAAAAGGCAAATTAACCAAATTCTTACAAGTCGTCGAGCTCATTGCCAGGCGACCAACTAGACAGATGTCCTAGTGACACACCCACACTACCACCAAAATTATCGGGATCACGGAAAAACTGGAGGGAGCTATATGGGACTACAGATATCTCATTGATTGTATGAAACGCAACAGCAAGCTGCCACTTCAATTTTTTTCTGAGAGACAGAAGTACCATCCGCTCGTGATGGCTACAAAACTGTCTACAGCTCTGCCACTTATAATACATCAACATCTAAAACAGTTTATGTCATAAACGATCTTAGTTACATCCTATCTCTTGGAGTACATCCAATTTATTTTGTCAGTCCTACTTGATTTCCCATGGGTATGCCTATTCGAGAAACTTTATCCTTTACACAAATAACTCAGATATCAAAAATAGATTATAACGGTATTGAGTTTTCCATAAATATTTGCCACAGAACGGTTCGTAAGTACCTTTGTATCGATATATCTGTAGGTACAATAGAATCGTGCGGTCCCAGCGGAAACAGCGGCATACAAACTGAATACTCATCGCAGTACTACAGCATTGTGAGCCAAAAGAAAATGTTAATCTACAGCTCATTAATTAAATTACAGCTAACTAAACCTTGATTTTCCTTCAGTCGATTATCGACAGCGTGTTGGCACACACATTTTTTTCATTTTTTGCGTTAGGTTTGACGTAAAATTATATTTAATTTGATAGATTTGTGATTACACATTATTAATTTGTTCTAGTATAGTGTTTAATGTATTTTGATTTCTTGCATTTCAATATAAAAATTGTTTGTTAAAGAAATATACGAAGTGATATTACATAAGTGAATGTGGACAGATTATTTCAGTGTGTGAATTTTATGTACTTTTATGGTGACAGTGTTTACGCTAAGTGACCATGGCGCCATCAAGCGACGGCCCGTCGTACTATTACGGTTTAAATCAATGTTACCTGAGCATGAGTGCGAATTTAGTAGTTTAAGCTACTCGGTAAGAGATGGCGCTGTAGCGATTATTTTATTTCGTTCGTATGAGTAAATAAAAGCCGGATTATTATAAATTATCCTTTTAGTTTTATCAGAAGTATATTATTTTATGTCATTTATATTAAGGTGTTATTTAATTTTCTAAATCAATTAATTATGGATTTTTGCTTTTCTTACAGGCTGAGCCGGGAGATACCATAGCTACAACCAAAGAAGGTTTGTCATTATAAATTACTTATTATCACACTTATGAGCAGAATAGAATAATTTAAAAAACTTTTAAATTAGTTTTTTTAGTTTATATTGCTCACGTTATTTAACATTTTCTAATGGGCGTATTCTTTTTGAAGAAACAAATAATCTTATTAAATATAAAATATGTAATTAATTATTTTGATTATACAACAATGTCACATTAGCTCACGCTTGTAGCCCTAAAAGGGTACGCTGAGGTGAATGCCACTAGTGCACCCAAAGATCGCCGAACTTATTTCTGTCTCACGATGGGCCGAGCCTTTCACCATAATAAAACGGAAAATTTACACATAATTATACTGTGATATTGAACATATAATTATATATTTAATGTACTTCCAGAGGAATGGGTGACTCGTAAAAAGAGTGAAGTGACGACGACGCGGCAGATCGCAACAAGAGTCAAACGGGAGCTCATACTGGAAGATGGGCGCATACTGAGCGACTCTGGACCGAAGATATCCACCTCCGTCAACGAAGACACGCACACCACTAACTTTCAACAGACTGAGGTACGATTAAACTGTGATTGGAGTTGCTAGTCTAATCGGCTAGGCTGAAACTAGAATGATATAAACAAAATTGTGAATATCTATGTAGTATGTAATACTTAAAATTTTTGAACTTAGAAATATAATAGATGATTTTATTCTCGCTCAAGCTATTCACTCAATTTATAGAGATGTCATCGATCTTAACGATCGTAATAAACAACCGATTAAAATTAGTGCGAAATTTTAAGATTTTGGTGAGATCCAGTACATAAACACTTACTGTCAGGCGTATGTAACGACAATTATATACGAAATAAATATTATAGCATACCTATATCAATGACAAATATATATCACCTTTCTGTAACACGTTGTATTTACATATAATATTATGTATTCTTAGAATAGGTTTCATTCGAATCTGAAACCCGACTTCGAAAATATAGCGCTAACATTAACTAGAAATAAAAATACTAGTATTTCTTATGTGAAAGATAGTATAGATAAGAGTATTTTGGGAGTCCTATTCGGTAACGGTGCCGATGTACATCAAAATAGAATTATATTGCATCAACTTCAAAACTTTTTGAAAATATATGTAATTTTTCACAGCACCGAGTACCCGACGGTAAAAATGAAGAGGAAGCTGTTGAGGAGGTGGAAGGTGCGGTCGGAGCACAAATTGAAGGTACGGTTACCAATCTTGTGTCCTGTCCAATCAGTTCTTTACTCCCTGTTAAAATAGATTTTGCAATGTAATCGTAATTATAGTGTTTAGTACTTGTTCCTTTCAATGATTTTTCTTATGCAATACCAGTTCTATAGCTATTACAAATTTGGAAAAACAGCTGCAAATACTTTATTTATCGGTATATTTGTATATTATAGATTTTTTCTAAATTCAATTTCAAATTGAATTTACTGATGGAATAAATAATCCATACGCAGCAACCTACCGAAAATATAAAAAGCATAAACAGCCAGCCGTATAGCTGAAATATAAATAAATATCTACTCACTTTTCAAATAATTCCTTTGTTACGGCCTGTTAATCACACCAAATATAATAGAGATACCTGAAATTTTGGTATGAAAACTGTGGCACCTTACATTTTTAAAATATAGGTACATTTTCTACAATGACATGTTGTGACTCGTCATATTTTATTCCACAGAACTGGAAGGTACGCCAACCACTGGTGGGGAAGTGGCACCAGCGGGAGCTAAAGTCCTGGTCTCCTCAAAAGTGGTTGCCAACCCCGATGGCAAGGTTCGCGAGAGCCACGACAAGAAAATTCTTACGAGGAACATCACGGAACGTGTGCGGGAGACGGAAGAGCGGATACATCGAGGCGACACCACGCATGAGGTAGGATTCATAATTTAACAGGCCGACGCGACTTAATTGTAGCAATTTATAATGAATTGATTGATGTATGCAGTTCTGGTTGATGTTATTCTATTATGTATTAGACGACGGCGTGAAAGTGGATACTCCAGTAAACTGTTGTTAAAATATTTCTTCTTTGTCCTTGGCGTAACCTTGGCCTTTTGCTAGGATCCGTTTTCGTACATAAATGCTTCCATTTCGTCCGGTCTTAACCAGCCTCTGAAGTGAGACTACTGGCTCTCGTATTCGTATTCTAAGATATCAAACTCTTTGAGCAGTTCGCATGTTGTTGAAATATTTTATACTTTATTTTTTTGACTATTGGCTCTCGTATATTATACAAGATATCAAACTCTTTCAGCAGTCCGCGTGTTGTTGAAATATTTAGTACTTTATTTTTTTATCCTGGCTGGGTAAAGTGACTACACTGGACCTATGTTAAGTATAGTGAAGCCCTAATATGATGTCAACCATCAAGGGACATCGTGATGTCTCTTACGTTCCGAAATGGTCGGTACAAATTTGCCTGATATATACACTGGCTGACCTCGGAACGACACTCCACCAACTATGGCGAGTTTTTTACCATATGTACGGTGATCGCTATCCAGTCGCATACAAAAATACCAAGTAACTTCCCACCGGCAAATATTATAATATATGTATATCACGCTAATAGTTTTAAGTTTTAACTTTTTGTCATGGTGTCATCGATATATTCCAGGGCCGCTTTTAAGCGACAATGTATAGATCTTCTCGTATCGCACAAATACATTTTAAAGCCAAACAGTAAATCTCGAAGCGTCATATAAATATATCCAATAAGCCGTCAAGGGATGATCGGTTTTATTTATAAGCCATTCACGAATGCTTTTAAAGCCATAGAGTGCGATGACGGAACTTATCTGAGTCGTAAGATGTAGGAGACGCGTCGATAGCGCGTCAGGAGTTCGATTCCGTTCAGTCCAAAGCAGATATCGCGTTGATACACGGTAATGGAGTCTTGAGAAAGGATTGCTAGTTAAACGTGTATTTTGTACGGACATAAATCAGGAATGTTATCGATTTACAAGCGTTTGTAATTAATATGGTATTGTTTTATTGAATTGTGGATTCGTTTTTATTGAAAATAAGTTTTATGATCCCCGATAGTATCTTATGGAAACTATTAATATAATTTAAAATGGACTTGGTATTGTGTGCGCCGATGTGTTAGAGCGGCAGGAATGCGGAAATCCTTCGTAAGATACGATCCTTTGATGCAATGTTCAGTTTAAATTCTTGTTAGAGTTGATCGTTTGAACACAGTTTAGAAGGCCAAAATAATGGTGTAACCATATAAAGGTAATTGTGAATTTTATTTTGCTTCAAAAATATTATAGCCATGAACTTTTAACTTGTTTTTGAGTTCACTCAATGAATATCGCTTAATCGTTATCAGGTACTATAAAAGTAATAAATTGTTACAGGCAACACCAAATATGTTACATTCCAAAAAAAAAATATGTTTGTATTAATTTGTCAATAATGTCAAATTCATTATTGTTCTACATTTCACTGAAATATATGAACTTTTTTATTTAAAAAAAGAATTGCACGCGGCTGAATCAGTTGGCTGAAATTTAACAAAACAATTCAACACTAGTTCTCGAAATAACTGGTGACCATAGAAATTCCGTATGTTAACAAAATTATTTATTATTTGTTTTATTAACAAACCAAATTATTATCTAACTACTGTCGAAGTGAGCTGTAAAACTAATAAACTGTATTAAATTAGGATAAATTAATAGCTTATTGTATGTTTAATGCCCTGTAGCCTGTTACGAGTTCCGTACTCAGAGGTCATGATGGATTCCGCTGAAGGCAAACACGCTACCAATTAGAACGAAGAATCGAGGATTAGAGTTTAAATAGCCGACTAACTAGGGGTTATGCGATTTAAATTTTATTTAATGATCGAGCTGAGTCACGAATGCGTCTGTTATATCAAAATTAATAATAGAGCATTTAGTTGAATCAGATGGATAATTGTATATAGAAATTAATAAACTATTCATTAACACTTTAACTTCTTTGCCAGCGAGGTGTGGAATAAAGCAAATGCTTAGAGTATGTTATGTCCGCAAAGAGATTATATGATGATGTTTTTATTGGGACCAAGTTCCCTGGGCTAGCCTTTCGAAGTTCCGCATGTTTAATTGTTAATGATCACCCGCTGTAACGGAAAAGGAAAACATCGCGAGGAAACCTGCATAGCAAAATTCTCCGTAAGAATTTTGGAGGTATGTAAAGTCTTCCAACCCACATTAGGCCAGTGTGGTAAGTTATGGCCTAACCGCTCTCATGCATTAGAGGAGGCTTGTGTCCAGTAGTGGGACATGTACAGGGCTAATATTATTATGAACAGTGATCTTTATTTTAAAAGGTTTTTATACATTTGTAGATATTAGATTTACATAAAAAAAGAATAAGAATATCATCATGAATATCATAACATCACCCTCCAATGTCGAGGTCTAGCAACCAACTGGCGGTTAGGACCTCAAATTGAGGAGCCTCCTCACAAATGCGTGCCGTGTCTTATAACACCGCTTTCTGAATCTGGCTCTTGACCCAACGACCAATTGACGAGTCACTGGAGGTGCTGTTCAAGGCTCATCCCTATTAACCCATTAGCAGTAACGACTATCGGGGCAATGATTGTCGAGTCCATATCCCACATGTTGGTAATTATTATTATTACAGGTTTATAAGGTGGTAGGTCCCACGTATGCGAGAGGCCGTCTGGGTGTGTACCACCGCTTAGTCTATTTCTACCGCTAAGCAACAAGCACTGTTGTGTTTCAGTTTGAAGGACATTGAAACCAGTGAAATTACTGGGCATTATGAGACTTAACATCTTATGTCTCGGACTCTCGGGCTGACGAGCGCAGTTCAGTGCCATGCAGGGCTTTGTAATTCAAAGTTCTGTGTGGTGTTGCTTCTGTTTATGGGCAGGCTTACCATCAGGCGAGCGCCTTGCTCGTCTCGCCATTCAATGAAATAAAAATAATACTAATAAGAATGAGATTCTTAAAGTACAATTTTTAAACAAAAATTACAAAATTAAAAACTTTAAAATTAAAACAGGCGCCGCTAGTCTTGCCCTTTCCGAATAATAAGCTATTTATACGTTTAACAATGATTCACGATCACCTCGAGGCTTCGTGTCTCTTTATTTTTAAGCGATTTTGTATAACGCGCATATTGTTAATAACAAGTTATGAGGGATAGTTTCGTTTTTTATTTTCTACTTCTCAAAGAATTCTGTAATGCGAATAAATTGAGATCTCTTTCAAGTAAATGCATAAAGCGATTATATTTTAATGGAATTTAAACATCGTATACGATGAAGAAATACTTGTCATAGTAATTTTGTATTATGGATAAAAACCTACGCCAATTTAATCAAGTCGTATTTTATATTAAAAACAACCACTAAACACACTTTGTATATATACTATTTTTCAAACAATTTCAAAAATGAGGTTCTTATCTAATCTCCATTTTGTAATTTTGTTACGCACCAAAGGTGGACCGATTTTGAATATAATTTTGTATTACATAGAGTTTACCCTGCCGGCGGTCCTATAAAATTAAGATATATTGCTTAATATCCGATGATAATGTAAAGGGGAAAATAGAAAACTGCTCAACGGATGCAAACACCGCGGTTCGGGTTTTAAAGTCGGCTTGAAGGTACTGGATATCTGACTTCGGAACGTGAATCGTCATATCGAGCCACTATGGCAGTTTTGCACCGAGAGTATCGGTGGTCGTGGTTGTATCCAGTCGGGTACAATTTTGTTTCAGGTACTTCCCACGGCTCAACAGTAACTATTTATTATTTGATTAATAAAAACTTACACGCGCCTGTAATCTCCGAAGGGTTGGTCGGAAGTGCAGCCACTACACCCACATTTTCACCGAGCTTATTTTCGTGACAGAAAACCCTATATCATTTTTACCCAACCCAGAGATCAAACTCAAGACCTCAGCACAGCAGTCGTCCCGCGTATGTATTACAACTGCGCCACCTAGACAGTATAAAAACCGGCAGTAAATTGTTACTAATTGTAGTTAATTGAAAACCCGAATTCAATTTCACATCATTTGAAAAAATTGCTGCCGCGCATCCCACATGTTTTTTTTTTATCCTGGCTCGGCATAGTGACTACGCTACACCTGATGGTAAGTGTAGCGCAATCCAAGAATAGTGTCGACCAATGATAAACAATGTGTCCATCGTAGGTCGGCAAGATTATGACGGCCTGCCAAAGGGCCTCCCCCTTGGCCCTTGGAAGGAAACAGGGATGGGAAAAGGGTTAGGATCAGGGGGCAAGCCCCCTGGGGAGAACCGGATATACACTGGCTGACCCTGGAACGCGACCCACACATGGTGGGCCACTATGGCAGGTTTTAGCACCAGTGTACGGTGGTCGCTATCCGGTCGGATACAAGTATCCTCCCACCAGCACCAAGCTTGACTTCAAACTTTGTAAATAGTAATTAATAATAGTGTACTCCCCTTATATAGGTATTATAAACAAAGCCCATCTCAGAAATTTCACTAACAAAGAGCCACCTACAATCTTTAAAGGTGGTCTGTAGTGTAGAACATTCTTTTGCAATCAGAAAAATATTTTTTTACTTATTGCAATCGAGAAACAATAGTAAGACGTGAGAGGCAAAATGGGGCAGCCCTTTACAGATGAGCGTCCACATAAATCGATGGGGATTTTGAAATTATAATTTGTTCAGTAAGATAGGTCGCCGCGGGCGCTGCGCCCACGTACCTTGTAAAATGTTCTACACCTTAAAGCGCTACGGAGTTTGCAAATTTATTTATGTGTCGACGTAAATTGTTTGAAACTAAAAGTATTCTTTTATTACGTTTGAGTTCACTGTATGTGTTGGTATGTATGAGTTGATTTTTTCAATCTTATATTAGCATGAAGGTGCTATCAGTTACCAGATAATTTAGTTCTGTCAAATCATTGTGTGACAAATGGACATATCCGATTTAGTTTAACAAGACTAACATTTAGTTAGTTTGGTTAATTTAATGAACTGAATTCATTATGAGTGTTTTTTGTATATATATTCATTCACCGCCAAATGTAATTGATCATTGGAATTCATCGCTAGGTTTATTAATAATCTGTGAATTTAGTTGCCTCTGAGTTGAGATAGGTTTACATTTTAACCCCGCGAGTCGGCGCCATCGTCGAGTTCGGCAAGGGATATCCCAGAGGTTTCGCCCGCTGAATTGCGGGCGGCAGTGCTTCGGCTGCGGGGCAAGAACACCGCCCCGGGGCTCGACGGTATTCCAGGAAAGGCCTGGGTCTTAGCCCTCGAGCACCTGGGTCCGAGGCTCCGCAGCCTTTTCTCCGCGTGTCTGGAGCAGGGCGTCTTCCCGTCGCGATGGAAAACTGGGAAGCTCGTTCTGCTCAAAAAGGTAGGGCGACCCGCAGAGTCGCCGTCGGCCTACCGGCCCATCGTGTTGCTCGACGAGGTCTGTAAGCTCTTCGAGCGGATCATTCACGCTCGCCTCGTCGAGCATCTCGAGAGGGTCGGTCCCAATTTGGCCGACTGTCAATATGGTTTCAGGAAAGGCCGGTCAACCATCCACGCGATTCTGCGGGTGAAGACACATGCGGAGGAAGAAGTGGCCCGGGGCAAAGTAGTCATCGCCGTGAGTCTGGATATTTCCAACGCATTCAACTCACTGCCCTGGGCCTGCATTCATGAGGCACTGCGGTACCACGAGGTGCCGCCCTATCTCCGGCGTCTGGTGCACTCGTATCTCTCCAATAGGGACGTAGTGTATCCGGGCGCCGACGGGTGGCACCGAAGAGAAATGACCTGCGGTGTTCCACAGGGCTCAGTCTTGGGCCCACTCCTGTGGAACATCGGTTTTGACTGGGTTCTCCGTGGTGCCAACCTCTGGGGCGTCGGCGTCACATGCTACGCCGACGACACGCTGGTCACAGCGAGCTCCAGGACCTTCCAGGACGCCGCAATCCTGGCGGTGGTCGGCACCGGCCACGTCGTGAGCCGCATCCAGCGGCTGGGTTTAAAGGTGGCCCTTGAGAAAACCGAGGCCATCTGTTTTCATGGGCCTCGGAAGGGGCCACCGGCCGGTGCCCACATAGTTGTGAACGGGGTGCGGATTCCCGTCGGCTCCACGATGAAATATTTGGGTTTGATTTTGGATAGCCGATGGGAATTCCGTGCCCATTTCAAAGAGTTGGGGGCAAAATTGTCCCGGGCAGCAGGCGCGCTCTCAAGCCTGCTGCCGAACTTGGAAGGTCCTGGCATCCCTTGCCGAAGGCTGTACGCCGGAGTCGTGCGGTCCATGGCCCTGTACGGAAGTCCCGTCTGGGCCGGGTCCCTGAGCGAACGATGCGTCGCTCTGCTGCGTAAACCACAGCGTGTAGTGGCGCAGCGGGCGATCAGGGGCTACCGCACGATCTCGTTCGAGGCGGCCTGCGTATTGGCCGGTTTCCTCCCGTGGGATCTGGACGCCAAGGTCCTCTCCGCCACATTTCACTGGCGGGAGGAGGCGTTCAGACGCGGGCAGCGACCGGCCCCGAGAGAGGTGGACGCCAAACGTGGCTCCCTCCGCAGAGCTGCCGTGGAGGAGTGGCGTCTCAGGCTGGAGAACCCGACGGCGGGTCTGAGGGCCGTCGCGGCAGTGCGCCCTGTCTTTGACCAGTGGTTAGACAGGCGCCACGGCGCGGCGACGTTCCGGCTGACACAGGTTCTCACTGGCCACGGGTGTTTCGGCCAGTACCTGTGTCAGATCGTCGGCGCAGAGGAGTCGGCCGTGTGTCACCACTGTGACAACTGTCCGCAGGACACGGCCCAACACACTTTAGAGGAATGTCCAGCCTGGGACGAAGAGCGCAGCGCTCTCGTAGCAGTCGTCGGAGGTGACCTCTCGCTGCCGGCCGTGGTGTCCGCCATGGTCGACAGCCAGAGGTCCTGGCGCGCGGTGGCCCACTTCTGCGAGGCCGTAATCTCGCAGAAGGAGAGTGCCGAGAGGGATCGTGAGCACAGCGATCCCTCCCGCCGCCAGAGGAGACGTAGGAGGCGCCGGGGTGACGACTGACCGGCGTCTCCCGCCCTGTGGATCGGGGGCGTTTGGAGAATTCCACCACGGTATCCCCTGCCTGTCGTAAGAGGCGACTAATAGGGGCCATCGGGGGGTCGCGGGCGCGCAGCGGGGGGCTGTCGTAGCGCCCATTCAGTACGGTTTTGTACACGTATTTTTGTACGTGCGACCCCCGGGATGGACGGCAGCACGGGTGGTTGGCCTCGTTGCTGCCGTTGACGCCGAGGGCGTCCTTCGGTGTGCGGGGGCTTCTGAGCCCCCCCCCCAATTGGAGACGGGCTGCCGCAAGGCGGCACCGCGCAAGGGCGGTTCCGGCCGAAACCGGGGTGCTTTTTCGCCTCGGGAAACCCGGGGCCGTCCCTAATGCGCCGAAGATGGTCACCGCGGGGTTTTAGTTGGTAGTTACCGGCATAGGTTGTACATAGTTATAGGGACTCGGCCCAGCGGTCGGGTGGCTGGGTCGTAAGGTCGGTAGAACCCAACATAACCGTTCCACCTCCCCCCGGTGGGGCGGTAGCAATAAACGGCTTTCCCCGCGAAAACAAAAAAAAAAAAAAGGTTTACATTTTAAAAGATAAACTATAATTACTGAATTTAGTTTTAGTTTAGTTTTTTTAACCCTTTCGGATAAAATGCAGGAGTCTCTGCTAATGGGATACTGGACACACCCCCAGGGTTAAGGGATTTGGGATGGGAGGGATGGTTTAGGAATGTTAAGATTTACCTTAAATATCTAAGTGCAAGCCCTTCGGGAGAACCGGATACACACTGGCTGATCCTGGAACGCGATCCAGACAAGATGTGTGGGTCACTATTGCGATTTTAACACCATGTGTACGGTGGTCGCTATCGGGCGGATATGAATAACCTACCACCAGCGTTTGAGTTTGAGATGAGACTTTACTATGCAATCAATTTTGCTGGTGGAAGGATACTTGTATCCGACCGGATAGTAGACATGTGTAAGTACTGTGAGTAATGCATGACATGCTATATAACACGACCGAGTACTGAAACAGTACACAGTACCCGGCGAAATGTTGCATGGCACATGGCAATCATGGCATGGCATGACGTGCGCACTGCCATAGTACATACATGGGCCGGGCGGCTCGGTGAAGCGGGCGCTCAATCGGAAACGTTCGGGCGGTCGGGATTCCGTCTCTGTCACGCCCCTTAGTAGAATTTTGATTTAGAGCAGTATATAAAATACTGTTTATAGGGTTTACATTTCTATGGCACCGCCCAGTAAGTAATAATAACTCGACTGGCGCGCTTTCTTTCGTCTTTTACTATTGTTTTGAATTATTTCACAATTAACATTTGTTTACGAGGACAAGGTTATTGTATGCGGTATGGTAAAAATAATGTTGTTTTGGAAAGTGTTTGTTTTTTGTGTGTTGTGAAGAAAGGACTTAATTTGTTACCTACTTAATTCTGACTGTAAATAACTAGAAAAAATATTGCTAGGTGTGTAAATATATTTTTTGGGTTTGAATGTATTTGTTTATTATGGCGAGTTTGAAGTGTTTTTAATTCAAAGTTCTGTGTGGTGTTGCATCAGTTTATGGGCAGGCGTGGCGCTACCATCAGGTGAGCGCCTTGCTCATCTCGTCATACAATCAAATAAAAAAAGTGTGCGTCTCGGGACGCTCGACAGAAGTGATAAATTAAACTAAAGTGGGTTAAAGTGAGAGCAGAGGAGCCTGCCTACTGCTACCGTATGCGTGAGAGAAAGGAACGCCAGACAGAGTGGTGCCTTAACGCGTTACGTTACGAAGTCCGGTCAGTCATGTCCAAGTCCGGTCAAAGTCGTGTCGAAGTCGTGTCGAAGTCGTGTCAAAGTCGTGTCAAAGTCGTGTCAAAGTCGTGTCGAAGTCGTGTCGAAGTCGTGTCAAAGTCGTGTCAAAGTCGTGTCAAAGTCGTGTCAAAGTCGTGTCGAAGTCGTGTCGAAGTCGTGTCGAAGTCGTGTCGAAGTCGTGTCGAAGTCGTGTCGAAGTCGTGTCAAAGTCGTGTCAAAGTCGTGTCGAAATCGTGTCAAAGTCGTGTCAAAGTCGTGTCAAATTCGTGTCGAAGTCGTGTCAAAATCGTGTCAAAGACGTGTCAAAGTCCATAAGAAGTTATCACTTCAAAAAAAATATAAAAGGTCTATCTCTCTAATATTGCTATTACATTACACCTCAGTCCTGATTGAACATACAGTACACAACAGTACAAGTGATGGTGGGCCGTACACATTACTTCACATAGCGTGTCATGTCAGGTCATGCGTAGAGTAATGCTATAGTGCCATATTAGTAATAGTGGGCCGTACACATTACTTCACATAGCATGTCATGTCAGGTCATGCCTAGAGTAATGCCATGCCATGCCATGCCATGCTATAGTGCCATATTACGCCGTACGAAATGACATGCCATATGGCATTACTTCATAGCGTACTGTTTTGCGCATGTCTACCGGATAGCGACCACCGTACATTGGTGCTAAAACCTGCCATAGTGGTCCACCTTGCGTGGGTCGCGTTCCAGGGCCAGCCAGTGTATATACGGTTCTCCCCAGGGGGATTTCCCCGTGATCCTAACCCTTTTACCATCCCTTTTTCCTTCCCCTCCCCCTTGGTCCATTGGCAGGCCGGCATGATCTTGTCGACCTACGATGGACACATTGTTTATCGTTGGCGACACTATTCCTGGATTGCGCTACACTTACCATCAGGTGTAGCGTAGTCACTTTGCCGAGCCAGGATAAAAAAAAAAAATCTCGAATTTTATCGAAATAAATTGTAAATAAAGAAAAAAATTCTCGATGCGTGTTCACACATTTGGCAAACATCTTTTAGCAGCTGCAGCGCTGTATGTTCAGTAGTTTGGTAAATTGGTTGTTGGTGTTGCACCATGACCCTCGCTCGTGTTGCAATTCCCGCTGCAAACTGCACTTGTGCTCGCTAAAATGGTCAAGTTATTTGTGTAGCAACGTGAGTTATGAGATTTATTACTTTACAAGCACTAAGCTGTTTGGATTTTGTTCATTAGGCCAGGCTTAGAGCTCTACCGTTGTAAAATACCGTCTTTATGTTCCCTGTAATTGATTGCTAAAGAGGTAGTATACAGTTATTGTTGTATAATCACGCGTGAATAGTGGAGTTGTGTCGAAATTAATTAATTTGTATTTTACTGCTTCGTAAGTAAATAGTTCTATAATGTTTTCTGATTACATATAAATTAGTCACGATATATTTTCGACTTATGCGCTAGATGAACCGTTTAAGCAATTATGCTGTGCCACATCATCATCATCATCATCTTCAGCCACAAGACGTCCACTGCTGAACATAGGCCTCTCCCAAAGATTTCCAGACCGACCTGTTGGAAGCGGCCTCCATCCAGCGACTTCCTGCGATCTTTATCAGGTCGTCTGTCCACCTTGTAGGTGGACGTCCAACGCTGCGCTTGCCAGTACGTGGCCTCCATTCCAGAACCTTTCTGTCCCAGCGGTTATCGGTTCTGCGAGCTATGTGGCCTGCCCACTGCCACTTTAGCTTGCTAATCCGCTGAGCTATGTCGGTGACTTTTTATTGCTGTGCCACAGAATAGGACAAATTATTATAGGGTATTTGACTAGATTTTTTTTATTATTTTAACCAATAAGTTACGTTTCCCGAAATCTATTAATGAAAGAATTATATAAATTAAGTAAAAAATTAATAAGTTACAATCCATTTCAATTTGCTGGAAGGGTTAGTTATCGCATGACGGAAAAAGGATACACGACATGGCATGTTACGTCACAAGCAAGGTTTCGCCATTACGATGCACGCGTGCGAGGGAGATAGTGAGATTTTCCCACTACACGCCCACTTTTGCTCATACCAATATTTAAAACATGAACAACAACCTCATTTTTTAACCAATTTCAATTCTGTTTTCGCAAAATAGTTTATAATTGGTATTATTATCAAATAAATACAAAATAATGTATAAAATTAAACATAGTCAAATACCCCATTCATGCGTGTTTATATGGAACATGATTTGTTTTATATAGGGTTAGGAATTGAATATTTCTCTAAGCTTATGTATTGATTAATTCTGAAACGTTGTAAAGTTTCGATGATGACATGTGCGAATTACCGTTTGTTTCTTATTATCTTGTCCACCATCAAAAGACGACTAGTTGTGTGACAACGGACAGATTTATTGCAGAAATTATAACATGAACAAAGAACAACTAAATAAATCTGCACACAATTAAGTAATTTCATCGTTTAAAACTACGTTACTTAAACAAGATAAATATCCGTGTAATCGTATGCAATGAGCGTATATTGTCGGCATCAGAGCATCGCTCTCAGAAATCGACCCAGATAGTTCCACACATCGAAGGCCAAAAGTTGCGATATTACGTGATGACCCAACAACAATGTTCGCCCATTTGGGTCCAAGCCCGTTTCGCAGTCGCTTGAACCGCGTGTTTCCACAACTCTTGACATTTTATGACCCGGGACTCGACACCAGCTTAAGTCAGATGGGCTTGGCTAATTACGTCATCCGTATAACCAATTGTATGGACTTGAGTTGATGTTATTGTCTTGAATGCCATATTTAAATGGTTGAGGTAAAAATATGAATAATCCGGATTTAAATTTACTTATATTTGTTTAAATTTGAATGGTAGATTTAAAATTGAATGATATGGATTTTAAATAAGTATTTTTTATATTTTAGTTACACTTGAATAACGATCTCTGAATCGTATTTAGCCACTTATATTTTTAAGAAATGTCAAATTGTATGTATAGTTGACAATACGATTAAGGATTGTCGTCCAAGTCACCCATCATTTTATTTTTATTGTAAAATCAATTCATAGTAGAAAACCAAGTCGCTATCTGCGTCTGTCTGTCTATTCGTCCCTTTATTTCTCCTAAACAGCAACAGATTTACTACGCTGTTTTCACTGTTAAAGAATTTATACCGAAAGGTTTATATTTATATCATGCTATGACCCTTGGAAGTAATATCAACTTACTAAAGTTTATTTAGTTAAGTTTGTCTTAATACATAGAAATAAACATTTTGATGTTGTCTCATTTGATTATGTTTGCTCATCATTATACTTCCATTAAAATCGTTATCGTTTGTAAGTAAGCAAAAAATAACCACCTGTTCGGTTCATGAATGGAGAATGACTAATGCAGTAGTAAGGAGATATCAAACACCATTCTCAATAAACATTCACACAGATTATACACAAACGTGAGCGAAAAGGGCAACATAAACTTACAGAGAATTGCATTTTAACAGATAACATTTACGCTTCTCCGATGTAAAAGTCAATTGGCAACACTTGTATCCACACTAAATCCATTTTTTTATTCGATGCAATTTGAGCAGCGCCTACCTAAGCACTCTGCTTTGTAGCGTCGGCTAGTAATTTGACCTTACGCCGAGCATTAGTAGGAGTGCTCGGCGTGCTTTCAACGCGGCTAGCAATAAAACCACAAAATATGGGCTTCACGTTTGCAATATGCTGCGAAATTCTATGGATACGGCTGGTTTCTGTAGAACATTCACGATATATTTAAAAATGATGTCACGACGCCTCATTGTCACTTTAATTGGATATTTGTAGACTCCATTAAATATACAAATAGGCCCTATATTGGTGTCTATAGCGGCATGCTTAGATTAAGAAACGGTGTATTGTCATTGCAGTGCAGTCGCAATTCTATTGTCATTTGAATTTTCGATTCGAAAAAACAGACTAGAGTTTCCCGGAGTTGGAATTTGTGCACGGACTGCTCGGTATAGGCTCGCCTTCTATGACGTCATAGTATGGGTCGGAATTAAACCCGGCTAACTATGGATGCTCTAGATGCACCTTTGCTTAAACCTGTAGGTATACACATACATGCGTAAGTTACGATAACTTATAAAAATATACTCCCCAGTTGTTGCCAATGAATTAATGTAGTTTAGAAAATCTCAAATAAATTGTCTCAAGTGATGTCTAAATTATATTTCCAATGTTTATTATAACATAATTTATAGAGGAAACGTTTATATATTACAAGAAAAGCAAACGGGATACGCATTATGCAAATATCCACTTCCTATTACAATTCATTAATGAATTCATGAGTCCGTTGTCAAAGAAAATGTTATTAAAATGAAGTGCGGACGCAATATTCTTGTTTACCATGGCATGTTTCACACCGGCGCGGTGCGGCGCAGTGTATCTTACTATTATATTATTACTAGCTGTGCCCGCGAACTTCGTTTCGCTATCAAAAAGCTTTCATATAATATTTCATCCCCTATTTGGGTCCTTTAGGGGTTGAAATTTAAAGAATAAAATACCTTATGTTTAACTCTGGGTCATCATTAGATGACTGGGTAACTAT
Organism: Amorpha juglandis; assembly: GCA_949126905.1. Classification (NCBI taxonomy): domain Eukaryota; kingdom Metazoa; phylum Arthropoda; class Insecta; order Lepidoptera; family Sphingidae; genus Amorpha; species Amorpha juglandis. The sequence continues at coordinate 7,289,998 of OX421379.1, read as the reverse complement.
ATTTGTGCCAAAATTCATTGAAATCGGTTCAGCGGTTTAGATTTTTTATAGAAACTTTCATCCCCTTCTTAAACCCTTCAGGGGTTGATTTTTGAAACAAATAGTAGCCTATGTCCTATTCTGATGTATAAGCTATATTATTGTAAAGTTTCATTAAAATCCATTCAGTAGTTTTTACGTGAAAGAGTAACAAACATACATCCATCCATACTTACAAACTTTCGCGTTTATAATATTAGTAGTTTTATAGATTAGTAGGATATTAGTAGGATAGTAGGATAAATGTGAAAATTTGGATATTTTGGGTTTGTGAATTTGGATTTTTGTTAGTCAATCACTCCTTAACGGCTGCATGGTTTTGGATTAAATTGTGCACGTAGGTCTATCAAGGTCTACCACCTTGACCTGGATTAGGACGTAGGGAAACTTTTATCCCGTAATGGACCGGTCACGCGGGCAGAGCCGCGGGCAAAAGCTAGTTATTCATATTTACAAACAGCGTACTTTGAACAAGTTTAAATTCCACATTGTAGGCACTTTTGTCGATAACATGAATGGGCCGGATTGACCGGGTGACTACCATATTATCTCCTTCCCAATATCCTTATTAACGCTTATATTTTCTTACAGTATTGTGTGTGTTCATTAATAATAAAGATCACTTACTATCAGGTGATCTACTCCCTCGTTTGTTAGCATTTGCCAAAAAACAGGTGAACAAGTTGGTCGTTTACTGGTCTCTGCTTTTTTTTTAAATCTTTATTGATAATTTAGAGGGTTTGATCAGACATGACATTGGCAACATCCAATACAAATTTATCTCCGTTTAATGGCTAGTTGAGTTAGTTTGTATATCATTTTGGCTTTACTGGTCTCTGCTTAAAAACGCATCATTGATGTGTTTATTATCGATTGCCATATCCAGTTTGTAACCACCTCTACGATTATAGGCTAGATGAGAGCTGAGGTAGCCGCTCTCGGGACAATAATTTAAGATGTTTAGATAACATCTACAAGATTCGCGCGGTGTGCCCAAGAATTCATGTGATCACCCCTCCGATCCAATCTTAGATATAGCCTCGCGAGGTGATGTTAGGAAAAATTATCTCCACGGGTAAGACCTGTTCATTGTCAAAGATTATTATGAATGTGTTGTGGACTCGCTATGGTATGTAAATTAATATTTATGTGGTGACACAAACAAACCTACTTCTGCAATGTATTGAAAGAAAATATAAAAACACTAGCTTTTGCTAACGGCTCCGCCCGCGTGAACAATTCAGCATTTTCCGGGATAAACATAGCCTGTAACCGTCTCCAGGGTCCCATTTGTCTCTGTAGAAAAATTCATCAAAATCGGTTTAGGGATTTAGGCGTGAAAGCGTAACAAACAAACTCACTTTCGCATTTACTTCCACCCCTTTTTTCATCCCTTATTAAATAAAATTTCCAAAATTCCTGAAACACGTATTTATTTGTTTTACGTCAATAACCGAAATACAAAATTTTGTTTAAGTAACTTTCACAATGACGGACTTTCATACATATTTATTTTCATCTTCTATTTTGACCCCTTTGGGGTGGAATTTTCTAAAATCCTTTCTTAGTGAGTGCCTACATAACAAAATGTATATATAGTCCGAATTTCAGGCTTATAGCCTTGATAGTTTGCTATAGCTATAGCTTGATAGTCAGTCAGTCAGGACATGTTATTTTATAAGTATAGATTTATTTGATGCAACAAAGATATAAAATTGGATCAAGATTTTTTATGCCAACAAACGAGTAAGTGGATCACCTGATGGTAAGTGATCCACCGTCCATGAAGATCCACAATACCCCAAGAATCATGGACTCGTTGCGGACTTTGTAGGAAAGGGATAATCAAGAGATTGGAGAGGGGATTTCGGCCTCCGGTTTGCACGAAATGGAGGCCAGTTCAGCATATTCCTAAGTTGGTTGGTGGTCTAACACTGATTTGATTGCTGATCTCTTCAGTGACATATCTACAAGGTGGTAGGCCCCTTGTATGCAAGAGGCCACCGCTTTGTATATTTTTGCAGCTAAGCAACAGTGTGTAAGCACTGTTTTGTTTCGGTTTGAAGGAGATTGAAGCCATTAAAATTATTGGGCATTATAAGACTTAACATATTATGTCTCGGGGTGACGAGCGCAGTTCAATGCCACGCAGTGCTTTGTAATTCAAAGTTCTGTGTGGTGTTGCTTCTGTTTATGGGCAGGCGTAGCGCTTACCATCAGACGAGCGCCTTGTTCGTCTCGTCATTTCATTTAATCAACTAGCAAAAAAAAAACAGACAGAAACAAATATGTAAGCAGTAAATTACCATAGTAAGTAAATACATTGTTGCACTAAGCAACATTTGAAACTGATTAAGTAATGAAAGGAAAATTACTCTAAAGACAACAAAGTAATCAATATTATGAGCATTTTTCACTCAGTTTGCTTCGGGAATCGAAAGCAGTTGAATGGTTGCACTTTTGTGTACGTTTGAAGGACTTATTCAGTTACTTCGATGTGTTGAAATACAAATGAAAATATTCATTGAGTTAGCAATACCTCTGCTATAGAAGGCGAGTGATTTATTACACGTAATCAGCATGGTTATTGTTTTTAGAACACTGTACCGCCAACATAAATTATACTTCACGGAATTTATTCGTTTTTCAATAATATAAACGGACTTCGTTCAAAAATGTTGTATTTGATACATATTAATCAAATCCCTGATCCATCTCTAACTTTGCCTCGGTGGCGCAGTAATGCGTGCCTGGTACGACCACTGTGTTGAGGTTTAAGGTTCTATCCCGGGTAAAAGTGATATTGGGTTTTTCTATCACGAAATACTCAGTATCAGCTTGAAGTCCAGGATTGTGCCCGGTATGGTGATAGGCCCGCCCCCTATGACGTTATGGGACGGACATAATCTCGGCGACATGTGGGTGTACTGGGTTGTGGTTTGAGATTACAGGTATGAGTATATAGTATTGAGAATATAGTACATAGTACATTAGCTATACATACATACATACGTTTGTGTGTATGTATAACTAACCGCGGCCGTCTTGATTAAATTAATTTTCAATCAAAAAAAGTGTATTCAAATTAGTCTATTCGTCTAGGTCCTTAGTTCTAGGACCCCCACGGGTCTACGGGAGACTCGACGGGGATCTACGTTAGCGTGACAAAAAAAGGGGGGTTCTAAATTCGTGAGCTTTCTTCGTAAGAGTTTTGGGAAAATGGTAGAAATATAGCTGCAGGAGGTCCACCGGAACCAGCAAAATTTTGAAAGTGGTCTATGAGAAAAAAGTTTGGGCACCTCTAGTCTAGGAGCTATGGCGCCATAGACACACACAAGTAGAGAGACATAGACGTCAGATTTAAAACAATCCTCTTTTTATCGGAGGTTAATAAAAGATATATTTTTATGGATAAAAAATTGTTGACATGGAATATTGTTTTGGTGTTTGAAGCAATCGGATATAAAATTATGCTGACCGTATTCCTCGTTTGCAGATCTTTGTTTATAACGGCGGCATTGTTTTGTTTTCAATTATCAATGATTTTTTTACATCTCCACCGCACGGACCTTGACATTTACGAACAAAAGGGAATGTTGAACGTCCGTTTTATAGATAAATCAAAACTGTCGATAGTCCTTACAATAAATCGTTAAAGTTAATTACGTTGGCGCTGTTGGAACAAATTTATATTTATTAATGCATTTCTTTAAACTCACGATGTGTTTTAATTAAATCTGTGTTATGTAGTAACAGAGATCGAATCATTTCAGTAGTAACAAATTTAATTTCACTTAAATGAAAATAACGTAAATTTTATAAGTATTTCGATTCATAAAGTAAGTATTAAAAAAGGTTACCGAGACGAATGTATCGACAATTGAGAAAATGGTATGGTAAGTATTTTTTTTATTTGCTCGAATGACGAGACTTTTGGTTGTTCATTTGATGGTAAGCACCATGCCTGCCCATAAACAGAAGCAACGCCACATGAAAATTTGCCTAAAATGTCCCTACACTACTCGCGAAGTGCTCATCAAAGTTGATCGCGGTCCGAAGTACATGCGCCCTATGGATTGGGAGCGTTTGGAGTATTCCACCACGGTATCCCCTGTCGTAAGAGGCGACTAATAGGAGCTATCGGGGTCGCGGGCGCGCAGCGGGGGGCTGTCGTAGCGCCCAGCTTTTTGTACACGTACTATTGTAAGTGCGACCCCGAGATGGACGGCAGCACGGGTGGTTGGCGTCGTTGCTGCTGTTGACGCCGAGGGCGTCCTTCGGTGCGTGGGGGCTTCTAAGACCGCCCCACATTTGAGGACGGGCCGCAAGGTGGCACCGCGCTGGGACGGTTCCAGCTGAAGCCGAGGCGCTTCTCCTCTCGGGAACCCGGGGCCGTCCCTAATGCGCCGAAGATGGCCACCGTTTCTAGCTGGTGTTTGCCGGCAAGGGGTATACATAGTGTTAGGGACTCGGCCCAGCGGTCGCCCGGATGTTTTCCATTCGCCTTGACCAACTTCGACCTATTTTTTTTTTTAATAGCATAGGCCGGCAGATGAGCAAGTGGGTCACCTGGTGGTAAGTGATCTCTACCGCCCATATACGCCCACCACCAGAAGAATCATGGGCGCGTTGCCGACCTTAAAGGAAAGGGACAATTAGGGATTGGGAAGGGGAGGGGATTTGGGCCTCCGGATATCTCACTCACCGTAGGAAACGCAGCAGCAAGCCGCTACTTTACGTCGGTTTTCTGTGAGACAGTGGTAACGACCCGGCCGAGCCGGCCCATTCATGCTGTAGACAAAACTGACTACAGCGTGGCTCTACCACTAAAAAAAATTTTCAAGTAGTGTAGAGGTGTTTCACAAAGCACTGCATGACACTCGACTGCGCTCATAATATTTCAAATACGCCGCGTCGTATGCCAATCGTACGGTGCTTTCAATTTGCAATTTATTGCTAGTGATAATTACACATTGGAATATTAACTTTATTATTAGTAACATAAATCAAACTCTTCTCATCAAAACTAATATTACTTAGAAGCCGAAAGTTAATGTGTTTTGATTTTTTATGATGAATTATAATAGTCGATAACTCCAACTGTATAATGTAGATAATATGATAATAATACGATAGAGTTATTAAAACTTGTTTTGTGTACAGAGTTATTAAATGTAAAGATGTAGTGACTATTATAAGATGTTATTATTCTTAAATCTTCAAAGATCATCAATGGAATGGGTCTAAACTTACCTGCTAATGAGTTTTTAACCACAATGCCTTCGTGATACTTTGCTGAATGGATAATGGTGGAATAAAATAGGGCTGTTTTAAAGAGAATAAATTTTAAATCACAAAATATGATAATATTATGTGAGTACTTGCTGAGCCATTATTATTTATTAATTAAGGACAGCCAATGGTTATTACTGTAAAATTTATTCTGAAAAATAAACTCCAATTTAACAGTATGCATATTTGACAGTAACACTTAAGGCAGTCACAACATGCACTATTCTTTTTTTATCTACTTTTCCGGGATAAAAAGTAGCCTATGTTCATCACGGATATTGAAATTCTAATGGTGAAAGAATTTTCCAAATCGGTCGAGTAGTTCTTAAGTTTATTCGTTACATACAAAAATACAAATCTCTCCTCTTTATAATATTAGTGTAGACACAATTTAAAAGGATGAAATTACAGGTTTATTGGCATACTACATTAATAAAAAATTGCAATTAGATGACTACAAAATTGAAATTATAGTAGCTACAAAGATTAATACCACACCACATTTATAATTTTAATTATTGAAACATGACTTATGTAAAATATTGGTACAGTGCTACGATTTAATTTATACGCTTCAGCAATCTTCGCATTTTACGAATTAGTATTTTAATGATAAATTATGGCTTTAAATTTGGCATGAACTTATAAGTATAGGAATATAAATCATTAATTGTAGAAAGGAATAAAACATCAATATTTCTAGTGATACCTGTCCTCGCGTTTAAGTTAATCTGTACACATATTACACAAGTACTAAATGCAACATCTTTTATTATTTTTTACCAAAAGTATCACGTTTATGTAACCCTAAGATGGCTTCGTGGTTTTACTCGATACTTCCAATTTCGTATTGATTTTATTTTATTTAGTGTTAATGACGAGACACCATCGCTCGTCTGATGGTAAGCGTCACGTCTGCCTATAGACAGAAGCAACATCAATCAGAATTGATGATGATGATGATGAAAAACATTGAGATATGAAGCACTGCCTGACACTGGGCTGCGCTCGTCAGCCAGAGACGCAAGATGTTAAGTCTCATAATGCCTAGTAATTTCATTATATACTGCTGCTTAGCGGTAGAAAAAGTCAAAATTGCGAATTCAGAAAATGCAATAATCAGTCTATTTTTTACGATAGTTTTAAATATATCACAATGCGTCTACGACAAACGTTACATTCTCAAAGCCAATCTTTTTAGAAAGTAAATATTGTTTTGAAAGTTAATTATTATTCATTCATTTTACAATAAATGGATTACGACTACTGACTTGGAAAGGAACTCACTTGTTCCATGCATGTAAAAATCTATACTAATAATAAAGCTGTAGAGTTTGATTGTTTGATTGTTTGTTTGAACGGGCTAATCTCAGGAACTACTGGTTCGAATTGAAAAATTATTTTTGTGTTGGATAGTCCATTTATCGAGGAAGGCTTTAGGCTATATAACATTACGCTGCGACCATTAGAAGCGAAGCATCAGTGAAAAATGTTGCAAAAACGGGGAAAAATATTCATATTTGAAGGCTTCCGTTGCTAAGCTACCCAAATAATATTATTTGAAGGCTTCCGTTGCTAAGCTACCCAAATATATACTAATATTATAAAGCTGTAGAGTTTGATTGTTTGTTTGTTTGTTTGATCACGTGGGCGGAGCCGCGAGCAAAAGCTAGTGTAAAAATAAAGATGAATCGGAGGTTCGCGTGCTTGATGCAATTTTATGATTTATTCAGATGGTACAAAAAGAGAGATATATAAAGGATATGTGGTCGTGGCTCGCATAACAATTATTTATAATTAGACATTTGCTATCGAATTCGGAGAAATTTGTTTCTTTATTTTAAGCAATAATGATCTCCGAGAGTTTTTGAGACTTCCCATGGTGGCCGATGATATCATCGTTAGCAAACAAGAAAAAATGATGTAAATGACTGGTATAATGCTGATGCTTATTAAGCCCTATTGATGAGGAGATAGTTGCTAGAACGATATACTCATATGCAAGAATATAGAAGACTAGCTTTTCCTCGTGGCTCCACACGTATGATCTGCTTTTTCCGGGATAAAAATTAGCCTATGTTACTCAGTAATAATGTAGCTTTCCAACAGTAAAAGAATTTTTGAAATAGGACCAGTAGTATTTCATTTTATTCGTTACATACAAACATTTCCTCTTTATAATATTGGTATAGAAAACTGCCACGGTGGTGTGTCCAGACCATCGTATGAGCTGCGCCGCCGAGGCAGTTTTCGTTTTACGTTTCAAAGTTGTGGATGGCAATTCCTTTTCATATATGACAACAATGTTAATTTACTGCGTACAGAAATAACATAGTTCGAAATAAGTTTCTTAAAAAATTCTGGGATCGAAGATGTTGCGTGTAACATTTAGGTAATACAAGTAAACTCACAAGGTTTCAAGGAGGTAGGTGTTGATCAATTATATTTCAACAGTTAATTAAACCGTGAACCGGAAGAAAGATTTAAAGCCTTGACCGGTCGGCGACTTCTTACGTGATATACAGTGGGCTTTATCAAGGAAATACAAATTTATACTGACAGCCTCTGTCGCGCGGTTGTTATTATATAACGGAATTTGAAATTATCTACACACATGCACTACATTATTATTATTATTTTTTAAAGCATAGGCCGGCAAAGGAGCAAGTGGGTCACCTGATGGTAAGTGATCTCCACCGCCCATGTACGCCCATCACCAGAAGAATCATGGGCGTGTTGCCGACCTTAAAGGAAAGGGATAATTAGGGATTGGGAAGGGGAGGGGATTTGGGCTTCCGGATATCTCACTCACCATATGAAACGCAGCAGCAAGCCGCTACTTTGCGTCTGTTTTCTGTGAGACAGTGGTAACAACCCGGTCGAGCTAGTTCATTCATGCTGTAGACAAAACTGTCTACAGCGTGGCTCTACCACTCAAAATATATACAAAAATGTGCATTGTCAGCACTCCATTCGACGTAACGCATCAGCCTGTATAAAAATGTATGATTTACGCACTGAAGGCTTCATGTTAGTACCAATTACAATAAAACGAACCACACATGGCTCGTAAACTTACGTAACTTTAACTAGCCAGCTCCATAAAACTAATGTTGGGGTTGCTCAATAATAAATAGTTTTTATTCAGAGCCGACCGACGATCGTACTTGAATGAGCTTCAGGAGATTTTAATGCATTCAGGGAAATCGCAAACGAGTGTAATTAGAGTTAAGAGTCGGTTAAAATTAGAATTTAATTAATTGTGTTTTGGTTTAAATTTAATAATAATAATTAAAATTACTATCCCGACATTATATGTCACACTTTTGTCATTGAATTGCGACAAATGTCTCATCGAATTCACAAAATATCCAACATTAAAGATGATAATTATAGACAGATTAAATGCTTTCGATATATTTGCTAATTTAATGTAGAGTTCCATAAAGAAAAGCGTTTTTTTTATTTGATTGAATGACGAGACGAGCAAGGCGTTCGCCTGATAGTAAGCACCGCGCTTGCCCATAAACAAAAGCAACACCACACAGAACTTTGAATTACAAAGCACTTCATGGCACTGAACTGCACTCGTCACCCCGACACATAAGATGTTAAGTCTCTTAATGCCCAGTAATTTCACTGGCGTAAATGTCCTTCAAACTGAAACACAAGCTTGCCTTTGCTTGCGTTGCTTGGAGGAGAAATAGACAAAGTGGTGGTACAAACCCAGACGGCCTCTCGCATACGAGGGGCCTACCTTGTGATTAGTTGATGAATCTATATATAATTTATATTATATATACTTATTTAAAACAGTTTGGGAACCACTGATCTATAATATTACCTACTTTACCTTGTAATTGAAACATAGCATGATGAAAAATCCACTACAGTGGCTCTTTCCCGTAAATCGCATTCTGGAGTCAATTAGTATATTATGTAGTAGTGTATATTAAGTTCCTATAAGCTGGCATTATTCTAGAAACGGTCCAGGGACTTAACGTAATATTGTATTTAGACTATATTATATTTACCATCATGAACAGTATAGAATAATGTCCGCGCCAAGATAAACAAAGAGGTGTAAAGATATTTCCCCGTAATCGATAAGTTTGCAGATGGAATTTAGTATTGATGCAATTAAGGTTATAGAGAGGGTTTTATAGCATTGCGTTAAGCAAATAATCGAGACGAATTGTATGTGAAATAATACCAGTATCTCGAGATATGTAAATAAAACTAAATTGTTACTCAATAAATATTTGAATGCTTTGTGTCGTAACATAAGGAATAACAATAATAACTTAGTGGATTTTATGTCGTAATTCCGTATTTTAATTGTCAAATTCTCTGGTCTGACAACATTTTAAGCCAATTTTTACCGAATGGAAGCAATCAAGTCAGAAGCTGCGTTTAATAGCTTTTACTAGGTAGCCGTTTTTATACCACGAGATCACCACTTTGTATATTTCTGCCATTAGGCTGCAGTGTGACAGGCACTGCTGTGTTCCGGTTTAAAGTATCTCGAAGCCAGTTATATTTCAGAGCATTGTGAAACTCAGCATCATATGTCTCGGGGTGAAGATAATTAAAAGTTCAGAGCTTTGTTGCTTTTATTTATAGGAGGCGATTATAATGATCTTTTCATGTCGTAATTTAAGCAAACATAAATATAACTAACATTGGACTGGCCACCATAGCATCGAAAAGCATTTGTAAATTTCAAGACTCCTAAAGTATTGAACAAATTGGTGGTTTCAATGCACATCAATTCAAATGTTTATTATCTATTCAGTTAAAATTATTATATCTTCAATGGTCGGATTGCAATATCGCGTTATTGGCTTATGCAAAAACTTATTGGCCCTGTGTATCAGTGTCAACGAGGCAGTAAGGCGAAAACATATCTCAGGATTACTTTGCTTATTACACACACTTTTAAGACGTCATCAGATATGCTATTTTGGCAGACATTTTCGAGGCCACAAGATCGAGATGTCTTATAAGGATAGCTCTGTCATATGATCTCATTTTGGTTACATTTTTAATGTTAAACATGCAAATTTTGGCATTCACGATTTTGTACTTATTCGCCTTCTGTTGTACAGGTTTAATGAACTTGCAAAGAATTCGTGTCGATGGTTGTCGTGATCAGGAATTTCGCGGAAATTATATTCTTTTCTGTTTGGATCATTCATTAAATAAATAAAAATAAGATGATACTTGTTTAATAAAATTATGCCGCGAAGTAAATGACAGCTTATTAAATGATCATTAAATTGATAGCAAATCTTAATGTTTATAAATTGTAAAGCCTCAATAAAAATAAATTTTAATAGGGGCGTAGTAAATGTTATAATAAAATATTTTAATTATAATACTCAAGTATTTTCCTAATTAGCATAATTTAAGTTTAATAAACATGGTTATTTTATATTTTGATTCTATAAGGTTTTAAACCTTTAAATAGACACCAAATAAATAACTTTAACCTGATGGGGGTCGCGGGAGGTCGCTGGATGCAGGCCGCTTCCAACAGGTCGGTCTGGAAATCTTTGGCGGAGGCCTATGTTCAGCAGTGGACGTCCTGTGGCTAACGATGATGATGATGAAATAAATTTAGTCCGTTAGTTAGTTTAACCGGTTGCAATGCATTAGTTGTTTTACAGTGGAACATTTACTACCGTATAAAAACCATTAATTAGATATTGAAAATTAGCTACATATTTTGAACACTCTTATAAATCTCAGTTTCAGTTGTTGAATAGGACTTACAAACTTGATTGAAACTAGTAACACATTTATAGGTGTGTTTATAATATGTTTAGCCTTGGATGGATGCGAGATATGCATCACACGTCTCCGTGGTCGGCAGTACATTCCACGGGATACATAATCTTTTGTGGCTGGCATTGCTTGTGTTAAACTGACTGCGGAAATCACTATGCCGGTTTCCACATTTAATGAAATCGCCAGTCATTGGTTTGTAGCACCATCAAAAATTGTGGATTGAGATGAGTGATGACAATTCTATCACAAGAGGGAGATGACTATGTGTTGGTGGTATATTGCGATCCACTGCCATAGTGCTGTTAAGTGTTCTATGTCACTGCTTGCCTTTGAGGTGCGCAGTTAAGCCCGAGACGAGACTGCCACGTGTTGCTGACTTCGCTCTTTGCGATCAGCTGTCTCAGTGGCGCTTCTGTCATTTTACCTTTAGAGAACGTTTAAGCCAAGCATAGTTCTTATAATTGGTAAACGCTAATTCCAGCAAAAAAAGGAATATGTCTTAAGAGATCGTACTTACTTTATATTAGGTTAGAAACAATTACACGAAAATATTGCTTCCTATCAAAAATAGGTACTGAAGCCGTATTATACACTGTTATATCGCTACCTATCGGAGTGTAAGTTTAAGTAAGTTTGCTGGTGGGAGGATACTTGTATCCGACCGGATAGCGACCACCGTACACTGATGCTAAAACCTGCCATAGTGGCCCACCTCGTGTGCGTCGCGTTCCAGGGTCAGCCAGTGTATATCCGGTTCTCCCCAGGGGGCTTGCCTCCTGATCCCAACCCTTTTCCCATCCCTTTTTCCTTCCACTCCCCCTTGGCCCTTTGGCAGGTCGGCATGATCTTGCCGCCCGGCGATGGACACATTGTTTATAGTTGGTCGACACTATTCTTGGATTGCGCTACACTTGGTTGCTACATCAGGTTGTGGCGTAGTCACTTTGCCAAACCAGGATAAAAAAAAAAAAAAAAGTGGGCCACCAACATCTCATGTCAAATGCCAACGTCACCTGCCCGTGGTACTTTCTGCTGATTAACTGACGTGGCAATACCGCAACTTGGTTCATATTACGGTTTGTGGGTTGACGACGGAATGTCACACAATGCCAAATCATTAGGAAGGATAGTTTAATATTTTTTTATTTGATCAAATGACGAGACAAGCAAGGCGCTCGACTGATGGTAAGCGCCACGCCTGCGCATTAACAGAAGCAACACCACACGGAACTTTGAATTACAAAGCACTGCATAGCACTGAACTGCGCTCGTCACGCTGAGACATAAGATGTTAAGTTTCATAATGCCTAGTAATTTCACTGGCTTCAATGTCCTTCAAACCAAAACACAACAGTCCTTACACACTGTTGCTTGGCTGCAGAAATAGACAAAGCGGTGTTACTCACCCAGACGGTCTCTCGCATAAGAGACCTGGGTGGATGGCTGGTGGGATCTACCACCTTGTAAAATGGTAGACTATGGTATTAAGTCGGGAGAATGTCTAGACAGAAAGAAGAATGATATCGGCACCTGTCGAAAAAACGTAAGCAAATGTAATTTTTACGTAATTTCAACTGTTTTATCTACAGCTTTATCATCGAAATAACAAATAAAAATTACTTCAACCGTAGTTTAGAACTAGTTTTTCCGAGATGTGAGTTAGATATGCAAGCGTAATTTTCTTATTAATTCTCATGTTATAGCCAGTTCAGTGCTGTGTCATTTTGATATATTACATAAAACATTATATTATGTGTGACTGTAATATTACCGTGCAAGATTTTTTATTACATAATTTGTATATTCTTGTGTAATTATTGGTTATGTTGTCATATCATTCAAATTATATCAGACATTTGAGGTTAGTTGATCGAGTAAATATTGTAATTGTTGTATAAATAGCTTTCTAAAACAATATTTCGTCACGTCTTAGTGTGAGTTCGCTTACTGCAACTATGACAAAACAAGTTGATAGTAAAAGTAGTAATTGAATATCTGTCACATCTACCTATATAGAATACTAGCTTTTTGTTTTTTACATACAGGCTTTGTAAGTTGCAACCCCCTTTAATTTTTTAGGGGTTGAATTTTTAGAAATTCTTTCTTATACGACGCCTAGAAACAAATTTAACACCCTGCTAAAAAGAAAATTTTGTTTCTGTTACGAGTTGGCCAGGGCTATGATGAGACATTCACGACTCCGATTCTATTAAATAACAGATGAAGTCTCACTATACGATTATCTAATTTTTCTTTAAATAAACCTTAACACTATATTTTTTTTTACGAATAAAACGCTGAAGAAATCCATACCGCTTTTTTCTTGAAAATACTTACGGGTAATTTTTATAGCAGGATGGGTGGGCTCGAGATATATTATAGCTAAGCACTCTCTTGCACCTGCCCTTATCCTACTCGCAGTGGGGACGACACACCATGCGTAATAACACATGTTATAAAAATATTTAGAATGTAATTTTTACGACCGACTGCCTGCCTGACGTCACAATACACCCGGACACAAAACAAATATTTGTGGATCATACAAACCATGTCTCAGTACCGGCTACTCGCCTAATGCGCCACGGAGACTGTACTTATAGCGAGGCACTTTAAAAACTTATTGGAACGTAGTTCCTTATCGCGCGTTGCGAAAGGGGGCTAGACGGAAAAAATTGGTACGAAAAGTTGGCACGACATAATTCTCCGGCCAAGAATAAATATAATATTAATTTGATATCTAGCACACAAAGTTAAAGTCGAAATTCCGTTAATAAAAGTAAAACTTATGACATATGGAAATGTAGACGTGGTTTGAAATTTGAATTTTTGATTATCGAACACGGCGCGGCGGTCCACCGTTTAGGCTGCGTTTAGACGACGCGAAAAATTTCGTGCGGCCGTTTACACGATCGCGCAGTCGCCGCGTGGTTGGAGCGTTGCGAAGTATTAAACATTATGGCTTAGTCAATAGAGTTTACATTAGTTTTTCGAGTGATTCGAGCGCGGCGGCCGCGCGGCCGCCGCGCGGCCACAACGCGGTGGGATTCCTTGTCATATAAATGCGCCCTTAGTAGCCAGTCACCAAATTACCTATCATAAAATATTTGAATGTTGGCTGCTTCCAGATTATACAGTGTCTAATATATAGTCTACGGGATGACTGTTTAATATTACGACTCACATCGAATGTTCTGGAACTCTCTAGAACGTTCGGTGTGACGTCACGTAGACTGTAAGACCGGCCGGTGCTCGCCGATTTACGGGCTGGGCGACGTAGCAGCCGGTGTGCTCCCTTCGGACCCTCCGTCCCCCCCGAGATCGAGATCATTTTAGTCAAGCCCGAGAGGTGGTCAAGCGCGAGCAGTCCATCGATCAACGGAAGGTTCGAGAGAAATCGAGAACCTTCCGGGTGACGTCACGCGCGCCGATTGACCAGCCAACGCTAGCCGACCTCCCTGGAGCTTCGAGAATTATGGAAGTACCAGGTGTTCAAACCCGTTCCCCCTACCCCCACCCAATTTGTCCTCACCCCCCCTCGGCCTAAATCGGTAATTTTTGAGGCTAGAGGGTCGTGCGACGGCTTGTCGCAATCGGCTTATTGAGCCTGTCTGCTTTGGCCCCAATAAAAATAAATTTCGACCCCCCAGTAAGAAAGATCTGTAAAAATATCTCTAAAAATTCAAATATCTCAGAAACTACAATAGATAGACAAATAAAATTTTATTAAAATTCCTTCACTAATTAATCGAAAGGAACTTCGTTCCATCCGGGTGTCCCTTGACACCTCTCATTTTTTTATTATCAGTAATGAACTTACTAATTAAATCAATTTGTAAATGAACAGCCCTCATAACGTTAAATAAGGAAATAAATTTTCACACTGTCATATAATTTGCCTATAAACATTTTACGAGCATAAAAACTAGTTGGTGCATAGCACCTACATCAAAGCTACCACTAACCACATAAATTGTGTTTTCACATAAGGATAAATCTAGCGAGCGATCGATAATTGTCCAGATAACAAATAGGGTTTTGTCATAGTATTAGCGATTTTTACGAAATACGTGAATTGAAGTGGTAAAAAAATATCGATATAAAATTACTAGAATACGGGGGTCTATCTCGGTGCGTCCTTTCTGAGTTTTTATTTTAAGATACAAATACGGCGACGACCGCAACATATCCTACCTGATTCAACAAATAAAAAACAACTGTTACGGAACATCGTTCTAACTACTTATTATAAGGCGTTTTATCGTTCTACTTTACACTAAGTTTAATTTCTAGCACAAGTGACCTTAGAATTTTGCAATACTCTGTTCCAATTTACGTTGATTAAAACCATGGCATAAATCTGCCGTGTGATTGATACTATGACAGATAACAATTAGGATTCTGTCACGCCATTAACGAATGATGTACGACATCTACAGGTATTACGGATTATTCATCTTACTAAGAGCCTATTTCACAATATGCAATCAAAATTATATGGGTGAGGTAGTGGTTGGAAATGGTATGTGAGTTATGACAATTATACTTGGAGTGCATATGCTATGTAATAGTATATCATGCCAGATTCACCTGCTCATTGTCGCTGTCAACTGGCGTTGGTAACTCATTACCTCAGACTAACATCTATGACTCAGACTATTGTCACTGAAAGATTTAAAATAGCAAAAAGATATGCTTTAATACCATGTGTTTTTCAGACTGTCTATTTGTCAGATGTCTATTTCTGCCGCCAAGCAATAGTGTGTAAGCACTGTTCTGTTTCTGTTTGAAGGACATTGAAGCCAGTGAAATTACAGGGCATTATGAGACTTAACATCTGAAGTCTCCGGGTGATGAGCGCAGTTCAGTGTCATGCAGTGCTTTGTAATTCAAAGTTCTGTGTGGTGTTGCTTCTGTTTATGGGCAGGCGTGGCGCTTACCATCAGGCGAGCACCTTGCTATTTCAATCAAATAAAAAAATATTACAGTTCGGAAAATCATTTGTAGAATGTGGTGGCAAAAACCATCTATCGGTTTTATCAAGCTGTAACACTGGTAAATTTGGCTATAAATTGACTTTTATCTGTATATATATGTAAGTAGTTACCATAAACCAACTCTTAAACCAGAATGATATCCATTGAGTCACACATAAGGAAGGCATTGTACTGTGCACCTAAAGCTATCGGATAACGATCTATGTCTGTTTAGACTCCGACGAGTAATCGATCCATGTCAATTCAAGTACTGGCCAATACCTGAATCATATTGAGAAAATTATATGGCGGCGCGTTTGTATACCAATATGGAGATAGAGAGTTGAATGGAAAAGTGAAAACATCTCTAGTGTACGAATGACCGGATGAATGATTGATGAATGAAAAACGGTTTAATTTAATTTTCGTATTTGACTATCTTTAGTCTCAACCACATAAATTCGACGACCGCCGTGGGTTCGATAATCGATTCCCGTACTTACACAAATATGTTTATGTGATCAACATATATTTATTTCGCGTCTTAGATGTTGCGAGACCGAAAGTCTCTCGTAGATCATGATACCCATGCCACAAGACCCGGGTGAGGTTAGGAGTTTGTGTCTGATTGCTGGGTGTATTTATGAATAAACACCAAAAATTTGCCAATTATTGCTACAAAAACAGCCTATTGGAATTTATTTTATATGATATCACGTGCCGAGACATGCAAGCTTGGTATGATAATATTTTCTCACCGGATACAATGAAGCTATTCGAAAAATCCGTTAAACTGGTTATGTATCTGGATAAAAAACCTTTTAGTCAAATTAAGATACCTGCCTGAATGATGATGTTTTATCGTTTAATAATAGATTATTTGGATAAGATTTTAATGTTATTTGAAATATAATATTATAATGATATTATAGTAAATACGCTCGCGTATATATAACACTATAAAAACTAAAAAACACGCTTTTATAGACAATCTTACTAAAAAATAGCCTTTTTTAAACTATTATTTATTTTTCATTTTTTAGATTTTTTTTTTAATTTTGAATTGTCATCCGTCTTTGATAAGTAATGCCAAATTTCGCTATAATGCGACGTTTTGAAGGAGGTCTGAATCATGTTTAAAGTTTCCGTTACATACTAACATACATACGTATGGAGCTAATAAAAGCGTGTTAAAAATAGGCGAAATCAAATGTGATTACGAAAGTCATTGGTGTTTTGTCAAAATTGTTACGGGTAATGGGGTGTTTAGAAAAGCCCTTGTATCTATTCATACATACCCACTCATAAAGTCACACGAATGCATCGCACGGGGATAGACAGAGATTATGTGGCTTCAGACTTGTCCTTTGCCCTTGTACCAAAAACTAGTAACATATACTTACTTTTTGACAGCCTCCGTGGCATAGTGGGCTAGTGAAACGTGCGGCTGTTGGGTTCGATTCCCGCACCGAGACAAATGTGTAAGTGATTCACAAAAAATTGTTTCGGTTATGGGTGTTTCACCCGAGAAGGGTAGACGTCAGGCAGGCGGCCAATCGTAAAAACCACGAGTCAAATCTCTATGTAATATATTTTTAAAAAAGTATGTTTCGCCGACCTCACTGCCAGTGGGATAGGGATAGGACAAGTGAAAGAAGAAGATATATTTACTTCAATATCGTTTCACGAAACGATTCATAAAGAAAATGAAATAAGCAATTACTAAGTTAGAACATAGACGATAGCATCTCAGATGCCTTCACATCTGACAAAGCCGGGGACAAAACGGAGCGAACAATAATTTAGTCGAACGCGTACAATTAAAGAGAAGTAGACAATGCGCCGGAATCACAATAGCCGACCCCGATGTGTCGTGGAAACTATCACGAAGCAGCTTTCCACCGATATGCCTGTGATGATAGTCTTCTTTAAATTAGGTATATCAACGTTGACATTAAAATCATAGCAAATTATGTTATGCTAAGTGTAATCATAAAATTTTAACATTGTGATGACGATCACTTAAATACAATACAAACAATAATAATAATAATAAATACACCCATCAGTCACATACATAGTCCTCACCCCACATTAAGATACGAGTCTTGTGTCGTGAAACTACGAGAGACTTTCGGTCTCATAACACCCAGACTCCGAGACAAACATTTGTGAATCACACAAATGTTTGTCTCGGTGCGGGGATCGAACCCGCGGCCTCTCGCTTCACAGCCGGCTACTCGCCCGCTGTGCCACGGAGGCTGTCAATAAAAAGTAATTCAATACAAACCTGGTAAAATGTTGGATTATTTATTTTTTATATCTTGAGTGGTCGTGAATTCACTGCATTTTGTACTAATTCGTGAAAACCGAACATTACCGAAGCGCATAACTTATGTTCTCGTTAATCGTTAGAAATTTATTCTGCTACAAATGACTATAGTTTCTTCGATAAAACTATTGAAGAACATATTATTATCGTAAAATAGACAATAATCTGTATTCATAACATTGTAAGACCACAAAGCCAGTATAAAATCATGAGATTGTTAGGCGTTAAAATTTATGATACAGTGCTTAGATTTCTTATCTGAGAAAAAAAGAAATGTTATAATAATTATAAGATGTTTTATAGCAGCAGGTTCAAGGCGCAGATGACTTAACAATGGGTCATTAATGTTTTTGCTTTAATATTATTTCTTGTTTATTTAATTTTATGTGAAGTAGCCGCAAGTTACTTAAGCCTACCGATTCTTTTTGTGGCTTATCTCGCACAATTTTTATTTTTAAATAACGGTACTTATACGAATTAAAATAAAACATGAAGCGGAACCATATGTCGTTTTCATAATTCAAATGTATGAAGTGTAACTTGATATACCTGCTAGAAATTTAAAGGTTGATGGCACCAAGATGTGAGATAAGACTCGTGTAGAGATTAGTCAGTGTGCACAGATTTTTATCAAGTTTTGTATTGGATTTAATACAGGCGGGTAAACAAGCAACTTGGTCACTTGATAGTAAGTGATCTTTGCCATCCATAACAGACAATATCTAAGTAAACATCGATTCGTATCCAACTTTAAAGAAAAGGAATGGCGATTAGAAAGAAGAAGGCGGATTCGGGCTCACTCACCTTACGAAACGCAACTATAAGCTGCTACCGTATAGGTATTATCTTGTTCTTTTTTCTGCAGAAAAGTGCTAAATAATAAAACAAACCGTGTCACAAAAATGGACATGTTTTGAAGGTACTAATTTACTTCGTCACTTTAACACTGTCTATAATTACGCGCTCAATTTAAAAGATATGAGCGTATTTATTTATTAATTAGAATTTTGACTATATAGGAGTCTCTGTCAATTTTAATAATACTCGGCGAAGGCTAAGTAAGTTACAATAAAGGCTGTGAATCTAATATTAATATTTATTATTCCAAGTGTAAAAATAAGTAGAAACATTTTGAATTTAGAAGCACCCGACTGTTAAGTGAAGGCCTCCTTCACTTCTTTAATGAGGCCAATAAAGTTGTTTCAAATAGTGGGATATTAATAGTATAACGTCCTAAAATAGTGGTTTAGGAATATGGAGAAGATAGATGAAGGAATACGAAAGGTATTTATCGTGCGAATGTGATTGGGAGAGTCGAAAGAGGCCGCTCGAGGAGAATGTATACCAATTAAATATACCGAAGTATGCCGAATAAATAATCTTCTCCGAAAAGGGCACGCCACGAGTACCTTCAACCGGCGAAAATGTATGAGAAGATGTATAAATGTGGAAGAGGCGAAAGATGTGTGTCAGGGTCGTAGCTTGTGGCACTCAATGGTCTCTGCCTACCCCCATGGGATATAGGCATGAGTGTGTATGTATGTATGTAGCCTGATTAAAATATAACCTTATTCAACTTCAGATATTTTTGAGATCCGTCACAAAATCTCTGGTAATTATTCAGAAATATTAAATCAAATCGCTATTTCTCAGTTCATGCGCCACAGTACAACAGTATTTCCTCTTTTTCATTAGTCGCCTGCACTTGATAACGGTATCGGCGTGAGATCGCGGAGGTAGTTTGCGCTTTTAATTGTTCTGCTTCTATTAATTATCATGTATAGTACACCAAATCCACTTCTAAATAGCGTGAAATGATAAATTTAATTTTCATTATTCACACGATATCATTTTGTTGTTTATGATGAGAAAAAATAAGATTTAATCACTTAAATACCTATTGTACATGTCATTGGAGAGAGTAACCTTAACTTTAAAGACTAAATAGTGATTAGTCGGTATATTAGTTTCATAAAAAGAGTCTTATTAAATGTTCTAGATGTTTTTATAATCAAAAACTAATGTCAAAAAATTATTTAGTGACAAACACAATAAAAACAATATAATGTAATTTGTGTTATTTGTAAAGCCCTTTCAGTTTGATAATTAAATTAAATAGAAATATGTATATAAGCTACTCCCACAATATCATATTAAGGTTGTACAAATTACAACAAAACATCGCCGAGTATGTTAATAAATAAAATTAATTAACATTTTGTAGTAGTAGTCGACGGGATAAGATGTAGATACCACCGAGCGGAGTTCTCGGTAAACACCGCGCTACTACCCGATAAACGCACTAGCTTTAATTATAAAATTTTCTCCTCAAAAAACACAAAATGTTTAAAAAATATGTATACGCTCGCAAAAAAGCGAGACGCGTAGGCTCGCACCTGCCAATGGCGTGTCTAGATAGCCCGTTTATATTTAGAAACCACTTTATTTAACTCACCGGCGAGCTTAAAGCCCCCGATAAAAAGGTTAACTTAGTGCTCTTGCGGTGCGTCGTTTATTAACAACCATTTACTTTTCGCCCATGATTGTATCAATCGACCACATAGCCGGGTTAATAAAAAATAAAATCGTTCGCAGCACATCTTAAGCTCTAATATTCATGTGCAAAACTCTATTTTTATGGAAAAAAGAGTATGGAGATGCTTCTTTGGTATACGTTATCAGGTACCTTAAGTTGTGTAGAGAGATAGTGGCTCGTTCGCGAGGCTTTAGTTAGTACGCGGCGAGCAAGCCAACGGAGAGCTCGCTTAAGCTCGTTCGACTCTACCGAAATGTGCCTTCACTCTTTATTAATACAATTATAACACAAAACACTTTTCGTATGTGACAAAACGGACGTAAACTTGTGTGCATTGTGTTATAGTGTGATTTTTTTGGATTTTCGTAAAATAACACTTTATACTTTTTGTTGGCGGCTTCTGAGAATAAGTGAATGGGTGAGTGATATGTATTTTATTGCTTCGACTTTCATGATGAATTTAAATAAAGTTTTTTTCTTAGTAAAGTGAAAAGTTACAGAAATATTTGCTACTATATAAAATATTTTAGTACAAAAATATATAATTAAGAATAGTGTTTTTGCATGTTAAAAAGCGGCATCTAATAAGCATAATTCCCTAAGGATAGGTAGTTAATAGCCGAAGGCCGGATGCTGGGCAAACGACTGAATCCTGTTTTCTAAATTATCCACCATTTTCTCTGTGGTTGAGGCAAAAGTGTGGCATCTAACAATATATACACATACTATATGATGCTTATGTCTGTAAGAATGAATGATTATGTAATGTTAAGTGATTTATGAGTTAATTATATAGCTCAGTTTAGGGTTTACAAATTTGAAAATATGTTAAAACTATTTCGAGCTACAAAATATGTTAAAATGAAGACCATTTTGAGCTAGACTCGCAATTCTAAAGTTTTCGTACTGCACTGAATTTATTAAATTCGAATAGAATTGACAAACTACGAGTAGAAAGAGAAATAAGTGGACAATATTGAATGCATTGTAAATTAATTATCAAAGGCTCAAACAATATCTAAACAGTATATAATAGATATGAACAAAGTAGAGTAACATCTCGAAGCGTCTTCTGAATAACATCAATTGTAAATGTGAAATTGAGTTGATACACGTAAACTGTAACGTGTGAAGTTGCTTTCATACAAAAATGTTTCAATGAGCAATTCCGTGCTTTTCCGGATATTTTAAACGTAATCTGACATTTCTATAAAGCACTACCAGTTAAAATGAATAATACTTGTAGTCTAATTTATTTTGATTGTAATTTATTTTGGTGAATAAGTTAAAGCTTCGTATGAAATAGCAAATCGTGTTCAAAAATGTACTAGATATGTAATTGGAATTATTCTGTCGGTGATTTATTGCTATTGTTAAATTTGGCATTGAATTCGGATTGTTTAAGTTCTCTGGTGTTCGTTACAGGTGATCACGTATTTAGTTGTGCATTCTTATTTCTATTGTACTGTTATAAGTCATATTTTTTGTTATTAAAACCAAACCACGCCTTCCATTATTAAATTGGAATATTTCAACATATCGTTCTTATTGGTATTTGTAAGGTACTATTTTTTCTAGGTGAATATTTCGAGCTATTTCTATAATAGAGCACACGTTTTCACATACCCAAGTAACGAGCCGTTGGATTAAGAACATCATGATTTTGTCACTAATCATGTGTATCTAGTAATGTTTTAAAGAATAGAAAAGAAAACGAGACAGAAAGCTTGTCCCAATATTGTTATAAAGCAATTATTTTTTATAAACAAATACGAGTATTTTTCACAAAAAAAAACTCAGAAAAATCCTTCAACATTTAGCATGTTAATTGTCACGGTACATACAGAATCATTGCAACAGTTGCTATTTCGAAAGCTCGCGGGTCGGGCGCTGCATTCTTGCGTCTTGAAGCTCGTCTAACCGGCGCGCCCGGGAGCCTCACAGGCGGGACCGCGAGAGACCGTAATCACCATTTTCAAAGGCCATCTTTTAGATTTTCATTATTTAGAAGAACAAATTTTTATGTATGTCTTTATGTAACAGGTCCATGTACGTGACCTTGACAGTAGCTACAGAGATTTAGTGTGAGTCATTTTACTAAATAGCCTATTATGGTTGAAAGTGATTTAATGAAACGTTGTGATTGTACTTTTAAAGCTTGTTTACATAGATTTTAAAAGATTGCGGTTCTAGATGTAATTTGATAAAACAATTAATTAAAGATACATATTTATATTATTATAAGGATTTTATTCATTATTGCGACTTGAGTTCCTAAAATTAAATTGTAATTCTTTATTTGTAGTGTTATTCAAAATATAGATTTCTAGCATGGTTGGTTAAAATGTCACTAGTTTGATTATGCAACAATGACTCATGATTATAATAATGCATTGAAAACTGCAGAGTAATACAGGCGGAAGAAATGTAAGCAATTTCATCGCTTTCTGTTTATGGTACAGTGAAAAGCTGTGAGATGGAAATTTCATAATCTAAGTTTTACTCTCTATAAACCTATAAAACTGAGAGCTAAACGACTCGTTTATGATTGAAAGTATGTATTTTAGTGGAAAGTAAGTTTTTAATATATTTTTTTATTATTATTTTTGTATTTATAGTAAGTATGTAATGTTTATGTTTTTATTTTAATGACATTTGTTCCAACCACTTTTATATTTACATAATAATATTATTAAGGCTTGCGTAAACCTGAGTTAGCGTGTTGATAACCCGAGTTAAATTGCCATTCTAGATTTGAAACTCATGTTGTTATAATTTTGTTTTAAAAATAATACTACAAATACTGGCCAGCAAGAATCGGAGTACATTTAAAAACGAAGTTTATTTAAAAAATACATGATACTTTTTTGTTTTTGAAGTTATACTTCTTTAGGCGCGTTATGAAAAAATGATGAGAGTGAAATTTTAAGATGCGCGCGCACCTGTGACACAAAAAATTAACAGTATGAAGTTAGGCGCGTTAAGAAAAAATGATGAGAGTGAAAGTAGCCGTAATTAATAAACAAATGACGATTTGGACAAAGAAAAACTCTTTAGGTTTTTTCTTATTCGGAACATGTTGCCGTAAAAAGTACCAGGCTCGCATAAACGCGAAGAGAGTAGAATGTACTTCTATCATGTCGAGTGGATATGTTGATATAAATTAAAATACTTTTATTTAATATAATTAACACTAAATATTATTAAATTATTAATGTTACGATATTTCATCGTTGTTGTGAAGACTTGAGAATAAATTACACTTGTCTTTGGCGAAATGCATAACAATGCGAAGCTTAAGAGTGTTATTACAAAGACTTGGCTGTATGAGCTACAATACCTTTGCCTATTAAAAACCCGAATTTGAACCAAAAATTATAATACCGAGGACTATGACAGAAGTGAATACTTTTTAAATTGTTTTCGAAATTAATAAGTGTCCGTTCTATTGAAACTATGAATCAACACGCATGAAACATTTACTATAATAATAATTATAATGTACATTATAAATAATAATTATTATTATAGTAAATGTTTCATGCGTGTTGATTCATAGGCCATTTTTGACAATGTCCTTTATAATTTATATATGTGCTAATAAATTATATTCAGTAGTGATTTAAATTGAATATTTTGATTGATATTACTTACTATTTGTGAATATTAGTGAAAAAAATTATGCTTATATACTTTTTCAAGTGCTCCAATATAATTGAGGTTAACTATCCGTATGTATTATTTATTGATATAAATTAAAATACTTTTATTTAATATAATTAACACTAAATATTATTAAATTATTAATGTTAAATACTTATTATTATTGTAATCAATTATTTGCATGCAATTAAAAACTATTTTTTAATGATGCCAAAGAAGTATAACTTCTCACGCGCGTACATAAGTACACGCACCCATTTTTTTTTTTTTTTTTTGCACTGTAGCTAATGAGTAATTCTATTCTATTGTATAACGAATGGTTAGTAGCCAACCTAGTGCCAAAGTTTTTTAAGGTCATCGAATTTAACAATTGCTGTCAGTTGATAGCAACCAGGACTTTTAAGGGATCACCCATCCATAGACTGACGGCGCCCAGGATAGGCTTATTTCGCTAATGGCTTACTGATCAGTGAATGCAACTGCCTATGAGCGTCTCACTAATAAGCTAACAAAGTTCATTATTTATGATTTCCCAAAATATACATTATTATTATTATTATTATACATTGAAAAGCTTTTGAATAAATATTTTTTTAGAAATAGTTTTATGTAAATGTTAATCGCTTTTAAAGTAGTACTAGAAACTTGCTTTTGGAAGACATAAAAATACTAGAATGCTTTATTAAGTTCGTTCAAGGTGACGATAGATGCTCCTATCTTTTTATTGCTTATCTGTATATAGCCACATACTTAACTTAGCATATGTCGCAAGGCGTTCATGCGTTACACAAGGCACAAAGATAACACATTTTTGTTTGTTTTGGGCATATTTCTAAAATTATCTTTCGTACACATATAACCTTTGCATTATTTAGCTAAATTTTGCTTTATCATCTTTAGGGTTTAACGACAATAAGTTTTATAAGATATATTATTTGTTTTTTTTTAACAAAAAAATATCTGTCGTTGTTAAAGCCACGCAAATATAAAGTTAGTGATTGGTATACAAGTAGAAGATATATTATAGAGATTAGTTCGCATGAAGTTTTAATATTTGAAAGGTCATTACAGATTCCCTAGAAAAAGCGTGATATTAATTTGATTCCTTTGTTTTTGTATTTGTGTGTGTGTATGTAATATTGACATTATAGCGCCTAAACCTAAATAGAAAGACCTAAAATAAAGGATCTATATGAATACTTTTTTATTTGATAGCTATTCGAATCATTATGGTTCTTAGTCAAATTTATTTAGCCAGTTAAAATTAGATCTTTTTTGTAGTTTATGTCGGCGGTTTTTAACGGTTATTTAATTTTTAAACATGTTTATAAAGTGAATGTCTTAATAAAATCTTAAGTTCATTTTCATTTATAAACTGCACATTTCCATTTAACTATGTATTAAAAAGCGATGTTGCCATTCGATGATATTAACGACTTCGATTTCCTTCATTTAATTAATTCGATTAGATAATATATGTTTTCACTTGCCAGTTAACGAACTCTGTGGCGTAGCAGATGATAGTCACTTAAGAAACGTATGGTCACGTGGATTTGTTTCATATATTGAGGTGTAAGTGCGATTTTTTTTTTAATAAATACACCCAACAGTCACACACATAGTCCTGACCCCACAGTAAGATACGAGTGTTGTGTCGTGGGTATTAGGAACTACGAGAGACTTTCGGTCTCACAACACCAATTAAAGTATACTTTTTTCAAAAGCTGAACTTAGTGATTAGATCCGTCTAGATCCTGAATAGTCCTAATGAGAGGACACCTGCTATAATTATGCACCTGACTGCGACCTCACATATAGTGAAACACCCTTCATAGCCGCACAGTCAGGCGAGTCACGTTCCGGGGTCAGCCAGTGTACAAATATCGAATAATTTCAAGCTGATTCTGTTGCCAGTCGAGAGATGCAATGTATCTCGATGATTAACATGATATTTGGACTGAACTCTAGTGGTCAAGTAAAGTCACTATGCCGTGCTGGCATAAAAAATACTTCCAAAATGATCATAGCTATAGAGGTGACTTATTTAACTTGTTAGTTGCTATTTTGGGCTACAAAGCAACTTCTACTAAACATTAATAACACAGGATGGAAAGCCAAAATTGCTTGTCAGATAGCAATGTGATAATGACCGCTGAGTCGGCATGACGGTTGCGTAACAAGCAAAAACTCATCGAGCGTACAACGCGGTTTGTGGACATTGGCCATCGAACTGTGCTTGATGGCTTGATGAAAGTTTTCGTATACAAATTTGCTTTAGTAGTTTGTGTGTAGTGACGAATAAAGGAGGAGATTCTTATTTGGACGCGTATAATTTTTTCTCAACAAAAATAGTACTAAAAAAAATATGAACTAATTTTGTGGAGTAATTATTGAAAATTTTAAACTGCAATAGCATAGACTTAAATTCGGCCCGATTTTTATTTTTTGAAACACTTTTATTTTTTTTATAAAATAAAGGCTATTATTTAAAGTTTAATCGTGTTGTCTGCCTTAGCGTGTGTACAGGTAGGTCTGTTTGTGCCATCGTAGGGTTTAAACGAATGGACAAATTGGATTTTGGTTTAATCAGGATGGATCTTAGCTATGTTTGAATTGAAAAAACTATTCGGCCGTTCAAAATGTATACATGGTTTGTCTAACTGACGGAGGTTTGAAAAAATTATGTTGTTGAAAGTTTTTATCATTCTATGCTTCTAGATGGGGCTGGTACGTTTTTTTGGCACATCCTTTCGTCCGGAAAATTACAAGCATGTACCAAGCTCACCACTCCTGCCCTTATATAAATAATCTAAATGCTAATTATACAATTTTCTTTGATGGTTAGAAAGATTTTGTAAGCCGACGGTCATATGAATTAATTACATCGGATATTGATTTAAATCAATCAAGGTGTTCACGCGGAAGTTATTCAATACAACCATTAATAAATTAAAGTTTCATGAGTTGCAAGAGTTAAAATTAACCAAAATTATTCATTGCATAACACGCATGAATAAAACATACCTTTTTATGCTTTCCCCATATACGGAATGCACAGGGAAATTATAATAAAAAATAACGATTATTATGATAAATTGAAACGAGTTAGGAATAAATAAACAAAATTTATCCTTTGAAGAATATCAAATTGAAAACGTGCTTCGAGTTACAACCGATCGCTTGAAAATAATTATGCACACGAGAAAGTTAAGTTGAAATGTTTTTTATATATCTACAAACATTTTTGGGCTTAAATTTTTTTGGGTTCAATTTTAGTAGATGGATAGTTATGCCACAATCGTAAATGGTGTGCAAAATACTTTGAGTTTATTCGCCAAACGGTTTAGCCATATATTTTGATTCATTATTATTAATTATTATTTTACTGTGAGTTATTTTTATTTATAGACATCGTGTATTAAAAATACGAAGTGAAAAGTATAAACTTCAAAATGATTTCATGTGAAGCTTATATTAAGAAATTTAAACTTAATCATTTCTCGGCCTTGAATTGCGAAGCGGTCAACGAACGGAGAAAGGCGTGCATTTTGATGAGATTATGTAAACATAGATGTCGGAAAACCGACCACGTTTATTATTATGAAAATAAAGAACACTATTCATTTTTTATGAAATTGGCTGTCAACATTGTTTTTCTTGGAAGATGAACGTCAAGATTCTGACTTTGATTTACAACTATTTATAACTTCTATTTTAGATACTTATTTTAGTTAAAGCACCTTTTTTTTTTTTTTTTTTTTTTTTTTTTATTTATGGCTTTCGCAGTATTATGCATTTAGCCAGTGTCAAGTATAATTTATTTTCAAGTATTTTTACAAGAACGATGAAACACGGGTGCGCTCGATTTCAAGATCTTGTCGGAGTTTTGGTGTTAACTCCTTCCAGTACGATTCTTAATTCACTTATTTCAATGTTTCCATACACTGTTCATCACCGTCAATGTTTATTGAAAAAATCCACACCACTTTTATACAACAAACACAACTCTAAACTAGTTTATGAAATAAATTAAAATAAGCGATGAATTGCACTGTCAGAATTCCCGCCAAAACTCCAAGCACCTTTTTATTTGTAAACGCTTGTAAAGCGCCACAGATAAAAACAGACTTCAGTCTATCGACAAAAAACAACATCCTTTGTACGATCGCAATTTCTTTCAAATAGCTATAGGCGTTTTAAAAAATGTTCCATCATGATACACATTACAGGAATCGTTTTCTGTACGTGACTAATATGAAACACCATTTGTAACACAATAAGCAACGTGGTGTGTATCGATAGCGCGAATACTTGTCAATTTGTTTTTTTTGTCGAGATGGGTTGCATGTTTGAAAAAAGGCAAGTCGTGGAAACAATTTAAAAGAAAAAATGTTCGATACATCTCGACATCATAGATCGATTTCGCATTTGATTTATCTTTTTAGTTAGTTATATCATTTGTTACATTTGTTTTTTATCCTGGCATATCGGAACTACATTGGACCTGATGTTAATAAGTATAGAGCAGTCTAAACATAATATCGAAAGTGAAGTGACATTGGGTCCCTCGACGGTCAGCAGAATTATGCCGGCATATAAAATACAAACTTTGACAATATTATATGAGCTGATAGCTGTCAAATTGGACCTATTCGTTTGTCGCGTGTATAGGTAATTTCTAAAATATATTTTTTAAACTTTAATTGATTGGTCTTACTCGAATATTGTGGAACAGGTCATCAAAATGATTATTCATTAACCATAATGTAATACATATATACATAGACTGACATCTGTTTCCCATAGTGGTAGGTAGAAACAGACTTCCACCTGCTACGTTCTTTACACAACTCTTTGTCACACACCTTACCGTAATGTAATATGTAAACTAAAGCAGGTATCATGAAAGTTATATTGCAAAATATTTAATGGAGTACATACACATTAAATAAAATAAATATTTTGCAGTTTAAGACTTCATTTCAGAGTTAGATGGTATCTACCTGATGCATCGAAGGCTGGTGACTTATATTGATGATCCGTAAGTTTGCTGAATGATCTATTAATATTCGTAAGTTAATAGAAAGTGGGAAATTTTCTAATAATTATGAGTATTACTAAGTACATATTAATATTAGGGTCTTCGCAACGGCCTCACTGCTTTTAATTTATTTATAAAAAAGTTTTTTGAGCGATATATATATAATCTTAGTCTTGATACTTTTACGTAGTTGGCCAACATTTTAAGTAACGTATCTATTATTTGTCAAATCCTTCCCTAACTCATGCTAGCTAACATCCATACGTTGTAACCCACTATAATAGACAACTATAAAAAATGATTGCTCTAACTTAGTTTGAGGTTCACATTGTTATCATGGTCTATATTAGATATTTCTTACTTTTAAAATCAATATGCTGCTACTTTGAATTTTTTAGGCTTAAGTTACTATTTATTATACTCTGTAGCATTTCAATAGTGTACATTATTGGACCGTAATTTTTATTGCTATATTCGATTTTCAAACTGGTTGCAATTATGTTGATCCAAAATGAATAAAAAGCCGTTTTATTTTCGTAGTCCGTGATTGTTGCTTACTACTTACAGCAAGGATGTTTACATTCTTTGTAAATGAACTGATTTCCGTAAAGTTCATGCATATTTATTCCTTATAAACATGTTTAAAAATAGTTTACATTTTATGAAGCTTTGGAAATGAAAATGTTGCCAACGCATGTAATAGTTTTAATTGCTGGTGGATAAAATAATTAATATGTGGTTCTACATACCAAAACTATGAATCTGTAAAAAATATATTATGTTTGACTTGCGATATAGGTAAGTAATTTGAAGCCAAAGAAATTTTGAAGCATGTGAAACTAATTTTGAAAAAAATAACGTTCCATTTTTCAAATTCAAACATGGCGCGTAAAACGCCCATTGAACTGTAGTGAAAGTAACTCTTGATTGTTATCTTAGTGGGTGTCATAGGTAAATGGTATAAAAATGAGATACAATCAATTGGGCGTTGAACTCGCACCATCGATCATGTTACGCAACCAGCTCGCGATAACCATCCGCTTAACATGTCTATTATATCAATTCACTTAAATAATTGACCGATTTACATAACGCATGTATAATGAAAGCAATCGTTTCGGAATGTTACCGTAGATTGTTTATTGTTAAGTATGTCTCAATGCTTTCTTAGCTACGAATATTTTTGGGATTGACCCAAGAAAACCATATAAACAGAGTCTTAAAAGGTGTTACTAGAACTTAGAATAATCAGTCCCTACCTATATTTTTTTACTTTTTATAGTGAAAACTTTCTAAAAACAATTGAAATAAAACTAATTTAGACAAATTTTATTTCAGTCTTTTTCCGCGATAAAATTCGTTTTAATAAGTTTTATTTCAATGTATTACACATTAGCGTCATAAGAACTCATTCTGGGAAAAATGTTTTAAATAGTTTTAAAATTTTGTACGTATTTCTCTATGTTTTATAATTTTAAAAAAGATGGCAGCACTCAAGTCATCTGTGTTTCATTATTTATTTTTATGATGTTGATGTTTTTTTATATTCGTTTGAATGCATCATGACAGTAATTTCATATAAATCTGTCTAGGAACTGATGATGGAGTATAGGAAAAAAAACCTCAACTTTGAAGATTCGAATTTTGAAGACGGTTTTAAGTTGTTGTTAAACTTATTAAAACAAATTTAAGCTATCGTTAAATTAATACATAATTTGATTCATTACGTATTCTCCATTGTGCTGTTCCCTAATCACACGTAGACATCGGTTCCAAGGAACGAATTCGTGGTATTAGGTTTATCCCTTTTTTGTTACTCGTCTCATGTATGCCAATAGCTATGTTTGGGATTTTAATTGGTCACTGTTTGGGATTTCGGGTCACGTCTGTATAAGTTACTTTGGAAATACATTAGGACTTCTAATACATTAGAACTTAATACATTATTTATGAGCGTTAGTAAAATAAAGGTATTATTTTGTTGTTTCTTTATTTAAATATTTCATATTTTATACAGACATAAACTCACGCCTTTAGTCCTTAAGGGGTAGGCAATAGTGCTGTGTTTCGTCAAGATATATCCATCAAGATATAGCATTATATTTCGATAAAAAATCGTTGATCGTTATATCCTTTATAGCACAAATTGTTAATTATATGCTCAAATACTCGATTTGTCGAACTGAATACTTGTTTGGTATTTAATTTAAACCGACCTTGAATTAAATTGGCGAAACGCGTGAAAAAGTGCAATAGGAATGCAATTGTTACCGAGGCCTTTCAATTTACAGCTATTCATGACACACGCCAATGAAATTTATTTAGTAGTCATACTTTATCGTAACAAATACAAATAATGTAATAGAAGAAATAAAAAATGTTACAAAAGAAAACGTAATTATTGTGAGTGAAATTATTGGACTCAATTCAATTCAGATCAAATAATACATTTCATCAAGGTTTTCAACATTCAAATTATAACCTACTCATTAAAACTACGATAAATGTGAAAGTTTGAATGTTTGTAGGTTTGGCTGTTTGATAGTTGTGTTTGACCACTCTCTCGCCTGATGGTGAGCGAAAAGAGACAAACGTGCACCCTTCTTGCGGGGGTTTATCGAACGAATTCGTTTCTTCAAGCCAAATGAATTCTATTTATTTCACTTGTAAAATCATTAATTTGAACTAAAAATGGTGCTAAAAATATTTTAATCGCGGAAAATAATACGAAATGAAAAAACAAAGTGTAGTGACCTGTTCGTTCGTGCTTGATTAGGTTCCAAAGCGTTAACTGCGGTGTATTTTTGGTTTGCTTTACGTCTGCTTTTATTAACCAATTCAAGATAGTAATTAACTCAGTCTCTTTCACCTAGTTGGCCTAGGAGCAGCGTAATTGGGCTGAAGACCGCGAGGTCCTGGATTGAATTCCCAAGTCGTGCAATCGATCCAATGTTTATCAATTCGAAAAATCTCTCGGGTTTGAAATTTGTGGTACATATGGCGATAGGCCGATAGGTATGATATGGGAAACGATTAAATAAGTACACATATTTAACAAAATTAAAAAATATTAAATAGCATTAATGAATATAAAAACAAGCCGTAATTTATCAAACTATTATAACTAATACAAAAGAAAAGATTTAAACGCGTTACCGCTTTATTTATAACTTTTGTAACAATAAAATTCATCCATCAACGCGGCAAAGATGATGCCGCTCCTAATTTACTGGTTTTTATCTCGAAATAATTGAGCGTAGGTATTAAATAACAGCCCTGTCGGTGGTAACCGCAAACTCGCAGATAGAAATAAATGAAACATTAAGGCTGGATTGCACCATAATAGCAGTTATAGTTAAGGTTTACGTTAAATTTGACTATAACAGTAACGCTGACTTTAACATTGACTGCGGAATGTGTTGCACCATCGTATTCGCGTTCTTCTAGATTCCTCTATTAATTCTAGAAGTAGGGACATAATATTATTTTGGAGCACAGACGATTTAGGAGATACATAAGGATGGAGGTTATAATTGAAATATCTGACAGATATTTAACTTAAACAATAGCTTTAACCAGCGAATGTTGGGTGGTTACGGTTAACAGCTAAAGTTATGATGTCAGATAACATTTGTCAAATGGTGTAACTTATTTTTTGCTTAACCGGTACTTTAATATGTTTGTCATTGTTAAAGTAAGACGGTGCAATCCACCCTAAACGTTTGTTGGTGCTCCGATACAGCGCGGCGCGGCGATTCGAAGCGGACCATGATTCGCGGTCATTAGGAACAGTCTCTCCACCGGTGAATGGTGTTGGTTTTGTATTATTTTTCAGTAACGCTACCTGCCAGTGTCATATATTTTGGTGTTTTATATCCAATATTTTTGGATCATTTGCTTTCTAAGTCGGTTGATGTGTCACTGCCGATCAACTGTGCCGACTCCTAAGACCTATAGAAATTAATATTTTTGACTTTTCAGTATTTTTTATTTATTACATTTTGTTAAAATTTATTTTACAACAATGTGAAATGGTATGATTATTGGTATGATATTATAGAAATTTATATAGTTAGTTTCAATTCATACATACACAATTACAGAATAACTTAATCGTTAAATGTTACTTCAATAAATAAGCTGTAACTTTTAAATGACTGAACAGATTTTCTTCAAACATAGCTTAAGAACCATCCCGATTAAAACAGCTTTTGAATTATCTTGTCATAATTTATCTGGGTGCGGGAATCGAACCCACGGTCTTTTGCTACGCAGCCGGCTACTCGCCTACCTACCTACCTTCACCACGGAGATTGTCAATAATAATACATTTATGTTAATTTTTCTGTTTCTAAAATGCCTATTAAATTTAAGAAGTAATTCGTGTAATATTTATTTCTATATAGATGCATTATGTTTTGATTATTTCTGTATTTATTAGTATTAGTATAACAATGTCTTTTGTTAAATAATAATAATATTAATATAGCACTGGCCGGTAAACGAGCAAGTGGTTAAGTAATCTCCACCGCTCGTGAACGCCCACAATATCACACGATTGATGGATACGCCGCCGACCTTGAAGAAAAGGAATAATTAAAGAATTGGGAAAGAGAGGGGGATCCTTCATATCTCACTTACACTTATTAAACGTAACAGCAAGCTGTTAGTTCACGACAGTTTATACTTTATTATATAATGTTTCATTACAGTTACAACTTATAAACATGTAGTGTATTAAGTCTGACAGGCTTCTAAAAAAAGCCCAGTCAATTTCAAAAGAACAAAACTAATCATAGAGTTTATATAATAAATCTAATTACGATAATGCTA
This sequence comes from Amorpha juglandis, assembly GCA_949126905.1. Taxonomy (NCBI): domain Eukaryota; kingdom Metazoa; phylum Arthropoda; class Insecta; order Lepidoptera; family Sphingidae; genus Amorpha; species Amorpha juglandis. Next base: position 7,255,496 of record OX421379.1, on the reverse strand, counting down.
AATACTACAATCAGCAATTCAAATGTAGACTAAGTCTGTCTCGCATGGTTACGTAAGTGCCAAAAAGTTGGTGCAACAGTAACTTTTCAGCTGCTAATTGAAATATGAGTAAACAGAAGGATCCAGCGAGCACCAGTGAAAGTGGTTATGCAATGCTAATTTAGGCACACCGATTGACTAATCATACAAAAATTGAGTCCGATACCAAAAAATATAATTGTTATTGAATTGGACGGCACGATTACATCCTTATGATTATAGCCGGGCCTTAATCGGTAATGGCTGTGAATACCTTCAACACTTTTATATCTTTTATTATTATTATGTAAATCTGGTATTTACCCGCGTACGATGACGTCATACGGGATTATTTATGGTGTATGAAATTGATGATATGTGGTAATATCGTAATTTGATATTTTTGATATCTAAAGTCATTATAGTTGTTAAAAATAATAAAACATACCATATGTGTTTTAAATTGCTTCAATGATTTCTTCCATTTAAACGTATATGGCGTTACTATAAAACGTAGACTTTTATTGGATTTATAGCAACTAGTTACTATGGCATCCAGGATTCAAGTTAGTCAAAAAGTCTAGGCGCGTACACTTACCCTCTCATTCATAAGCGTTACTATGAGGCGTCATAGTGAGCTACAATGCATAGCACGACGATTTCTCTAAAGGTATTTTTTTTGTTTTGGCGTTAATCATGTACATATGGCAAAGAGTTAACATAGGTATTGTTTATAAATGGTATACTGGTATACACCATAATAAATTAAGACCAAATCGAATATTGTTTAAGATAGTACAGTTTTAGTTCAGAATAATCCGTGTTTACACAACAAACATAACTCAAATGAATCTTGGATGGATGGATGGATGGATTAACTTTTTCAACTAAAATTAATTAAGTTCTTTCGTTACGATATGTCTACAGACTGAATGGGCCGTTTCGACTGAGTTGTTACCACTGGCTCCAGATAACCGAAGTGAAGTACAGCTTGATCTGTTTTAGCATTTTTGTACGATAAGATATCCCTTCTCCCTACTCTCTCTCCTTCCCAAAATAAAGTAGATGTTAGTTTAGTTGGTAACAACAGTTGAATACAATAGAGCTGTAGAATAGAAAGAGTGAGAAATCACGTCGCAGCTATTATGACGTAGGCCGTAGCTGAAAGTAATTATATAAATATGATACAATTCATTCAATATATATATTTTTTACGTTTTAGTCGTATATACATGTATTAATTAAGTTTAATGGCATTGTTGTCTTACGCAAGCACGCACGCAATAGGCCGGAGTACACGAACAATAAAATACTCAATTACGGAGTAATTTTATAGGCTGCGATTGGATGTTATCGAAGTCAAAAGCTGTAAATATAGTGTGTTACGTCTGCCACTTGTTTATTTGCAACAAATTGTTTTAAAGTGGAGGAGATTTAAAATTGGATCGGAAAGTGTGGATTTTTGAGTAATATAAGTTTGTGTTCGTGATTTTTATAATGACAGCCTCCGTTGCGCAACGGGTGAGTAGCCGGCTGTGAAGTGAGAGGCCGTGGGTTCGATCCCCGCAGCGACACAAATGTTGTGATTCACAAATATTTGTTTCGGGGTCTGGGTGTTGTGAGACCGAAAGTCTCTCGTAGTTCCTGATACCCACGACACAAGACTCGTGTCTTCCTGTGGGGTCAGGACTATGTGTGTGACTGTTGGGTGTAGTTATTTATTTATTTTAATACACTATATACTTATGAATTTCAAATTTTTTTTATAATAATGAATTATGTACCTCTGTTGATTTTTTGCTTCTGATGAAGTTTCGTAGTAAAACTTACCTGAAGTTTCAAACCTGCATCGTCGAAATACCTGTGTTCACTTGTGATGGACCTTCAAATTCACAATCATATAGACACAAGAGAGAGGCTTAAATGTTTTAAAATACACTATTAATATTAGAAAACATAAATATACTTGAAACTCAACTAGATTACCATACGTATAATGTTGCGTATTACAAATTTGAATTACATAAAGTGTCTGTTAAGCCTATACAAATCAGTATCAGGGTATAAAGTAGGCGATTTCCTCTCCGGTCGTATTCGCATTTAGCCGTAAACCCAGCATTAAACAATAACATTTGCTTTATTGCCATACGAATTGTATAAAGTGTGCCTACTCGTTTGTGAGTAATGCACCTACCAAACACCGTTATGCCATGCTATTGACCTCTAATCGACTGTAAAGTTAACTGTAATCAAATATTTAATTTGTACAATATAACACGTACGAAATCGGCCCGTCTTTATGCGATGGCCAAGTATTTTTCAAATTGCGACCCGTATCATATTCACGCCGGATTGCGTGTTATTGAAATTCTGTCTGTATGCAAAAAGCGGCTCGATTAGATGTGGAAAATTACTTTTACGGTCTCAGATAACAGCGGCTAATATAAATCCGTGATTAAACACTTCTTCTCGTTTATAAATTGAACGAAACAATATTTACGACGGATAGTCAATTTTACTGTCCGGCTCGAAGGACCACATTTTTTTCGAAACAAGTTAAGTTTGAAATAAAACTAATTTAAACGGATTTTATAGCGGTTTTTTATTTTAATTTTGATCCCGACGTTTCGAAAGCTTTTCAGCCTTCGTGGTCACGGGTGGACTCTTAAAAACAGCGATAAAAACCGTTTAAATTAGTTTTATTTCAATGAGTAACATTCGCGTAAACGTAAGAAATCAAGTTAAGTTTATCATGAAAAATAGTCAAACAATTATTTGTGTATATTTAATTCTAGAAACGTTCCAAGACAATACAAGTCTTATTACCTGCTGCAAAAATATACACATTGAATTAGTAACCTTTTTCATCGATAAATAAAAGGTTGTCGCATATAAAACTCGTATGCATTTTTCACCACATATGTAAGTACCCACCGCCCACCAGTCGCCTTTCACAACTCTTTATTTTGATTATAGAGCCTGATTAACGCAAACCAGATTTACTTGATTCTACATTGCAGGATAAGTCTAATAAAACCCGCCATGTACTTTTAACCCCATTCACATTTATACTAGTTTCAAGCGACTTGAACGATTGTGGCTCGAACAGTCCTCGAGTTCAGTTTTAAATGTAATCACTATTTCAATGGGCTTAAATTTTTTTGAAATATTTTATGTTTTTTTTTATATTTCTTTTATTAATTTATAGACATTGTAACATTAAACTATTCGCTTCTATAAATATAAAACATGATAGTATACTTGCAATGTTTGTAAGTTTTTAAATATTTAGAAATATGACCTCCGTGCCATGATATTTGTATATTATTGCTAAAGTCGAAGCACCTTTTGAACTTTTCATGCCTACTTGTATTTACTTGGCACCAAAATGTTTGTTCACTGTGAGATTCTGTGTAAATAGAAACAAACTGATGCAATAAGCATTAAATAAGAGTAAAATATGTAAAAAAAAATAGAATTCCTTTGTTGATCATTAACAACTAGTTTAAAAAAAATTGTATTGTAAAGTATTATGTTACTGTACTATATATTTGTTTTGTTGTAAGGTGATATTACATTAAAGAAAGCAAAATAGAACACAGACAGCCATATTACAAAACGTAAACTTACTTTTCCCTTGGGTTTTAAGAACTAGTTACCAAGGCAACCCATAGTTACTAGATGCTTTATACCCAGTATTAAAGTCTATATTATTTACTAGCTTTTGCTCGCGGCTTTGCCCGCGTGTTCTGCTTTTTCCGGGATAAAAAGTAGCCTATGTCCTATTCTGATGTATAAGCTATATTATTGTAAAGTTTCATTAAAATCCATCCAGTAGGTTTTACGTGAAAGAGTAACACACATACATCCATACTTCTTACAAACTTTCGCGTTTATAATATTAGTAGGATAGGATTAAAATTGAGAATATTTATACGAGATCGTAACGCGTTTATTAATACCGCGATAACAGTTTTAGCAGTCCTGAGAAATGATCTTGACAGTTGAAGTCGCAACTCGCGGCGGTGTAATAACTGCCGGCGATGCAACTAGGAAGCGGCGCGCTGTCTCGCCTGCGGTCTCACCAGACTCAACCAAAGCATGGCCCGGAATTAATCACAAACATTAATTCACTGTAACCGTTTGTTTCTATATAATAGTCCGCAGTTCAGTATCGATACTAGCAAATTATTTTCACGGCTCATTTGGACGAATAATGTGCAGCTTGATTTGGCTTCTTTGTTTATATAAGTATTTATTTACATTTGATTGTAGAGTACAATAAAAAACTTGTAATAAAAAGAGAAGTACAAATGGCGATCTTATCGCTATCAGCGATTAGATTTGATACAATGTGAAAATGTTCTTCTTTTTTATAGTAAGTAGAGGCTGATTAATTAGCAAGTTGATTACTTAATGCTAAATGATTTCCACGGCCAATTAACATCCGCACTACCAGAAGAATTATGAGTGCGTTGCATACCTTAGAGGATAGGATTATGGTTTAGGATCGGGAGGAGGCAATAGACTTTCTGGAAATCTTACTCGCTCAATCTCACTCTTACTTATTCTGATAAGTTCACGGATATCATCGTGATACAATGTATCGTGTATTTCATACAAAATGAATAATGCGAATAAATGCAGTAATGAATGCATTCATACATGTACTCGTTTCTTTGAATCTTTTTATTAGAAAGCTAGTTATGATCACAGAACATTATAAATATCGAACTATATAAACTCCTTTGCAAAAAAAACGGGCACCTTACACACACACTTTACCTTAGCTTTTCTATGGGTAAATATTATTATATTTTTAGTATGTCATTAGCTTGGATGACTAGAAATTTCTTATTATCAATGAGAATCTAGTTTTTTAACACTTTTATCCTGGTATCGGTGTTTTAGTCAATGTAAACAGAGAGCCGTGTTAAAATGGACATTTTTATGGGTATAATGAAATTAAGACTACGAGTATTTTTATGGTATTTTAATAAAAGAGACATTAAAAAATAAAAATTAATAACGAGTATGACCTCCTCTTGCAGCGATTACGGCATGTAATCGTCTTGGCATGCTTCCCACCAGGCTTTTGATGGTGTCCTGTGGAATGTGTTCCCACTCAGTCGAGATTACACGTTTAAGCTCTCTGATGTTTTGTGGAGGTGGTTGGACAGATCGTACTCGCCTTTTTAGGAGGTCCCAAACGTGCTCAATGGGGTTAAGGTCGGGGCTCCGCGCTGGCCAATCCAAACGACGAATACCGACCTCTTGCATATAAGCATCTACGTCGCCAGAACGGTGGGCCCGAGCATTATCGTCCATGTAAATGGCATCTTCACCAATTACAGTCAGTGCGGGTTGTGCATTTTGAGAAAGGATTTCTGTTATGTACCTATGCGCATTTAGTGAGCCATTTTCTATGAATACTATCTCGGTACGATAGTTGGAAGTTACGCCCGCCCAAAACATAACGGACCCTCCACCATAAGGGGTGATTTCTTCAAAACACACATCGGCATAGCGTTCCCCTGGTCTTCGTAACACTCGCCGACGTCGGTCCTCACCATGCAGACAAATTCGAGCCTCATCGGAGAAGAGTACGCTACTCCAGTTACCTGGTGTCCAAGATAGGCAATTTCTAGCGAACCTCAACCGCGCAATCCGGTGCTCACGGAGTAACTTGGAGGCCCGCGCTGGTCGTCGACTACGTATATCAGCAGCTAAAAGTCTTCTCCTCACAGTCCATAGGCTAACTTGTGCTCCTCGTACCTCTTCAAGGTTTCTTTTGAGGTCTATGTAACTGCATTTGCGGTTCCTCAGCGCCTGAGTCACTAAAAAGCGATCGTCTCGCGGCTGTGTGCAACGTTTTCTCCCAGAACCTTGCCTTCTCTGAACGGAACCTGTCTCTTGGTATCGAGTCCAGGTTCTTTGTACGGTTGAACGACTCACGTTTAACCGCTGTGAGACGTAACATTGGCTACACCCCTCTTCCAGCAGCGCTATAATTTTACTAGCTCTCATTGCTTTTTCTGCCATTACGATAGACACAAAGATATCTGTTTTAAGTCACAATAAGGCAGAATTATGCGATAAACATAATGTTGTTGTACTAAAAATAACGAAAAGTTACTTTTAGTTGCTTGATAACCTTTTAACCGCAAACCCGCGAAAAGTGTCACAAAATGAAAAAGGGATTAATAATTTAAAAAACAAAAGTTTTGAATTTGGAATGAACTTTTTTTCATACCCAGACTCTTTATTAAGTGCCAGTAACATAGTTTGGCTATTAAAACCTCTGAAGAACTAAATTATTACCAATAATGTAAAAAAATCAAACCCGCCCGTTTTTTTTGCAAAGGAGTGTATATTCATATTCTGTCAGTTTGTACATCTGTTTTACATATTTGTAAATATTTATTTGCAAATATTGGCGTAACGACTCTGACAACATAAATACAAAAGTATTGTGATAAATTAGTTTCTATATCCCGAATCTACTTGAACTTACAGATACAACATTAAATGTACCTATCGCTCCTCGGAGGCCCCATTTGATTTTATAGTTAGTAATTTCATATAAAAAAAAACTTTAACCAGGCCTACCGGTTTGCAAGAGATATAGCAAAGAAAGCTGCAATTATGAGCAATCAAATGGTTCTATTCGTATGATTCGCATTATTGTTAATAATAGTTCACTATTATTGTCCAATGATAAACGTTTTGTTTAATTTGACATTAAAGAGTTCTATCTGTCAATGCTGCAGATTGCATCCTTATCACTCTATAGTTCCTAATTACGGTTTATTATTTTATTACCGGATTCTCTGTTAATGATGGAGTGTAAGAGGGCCACCAACATTTTAAGCCCAAAGCCAATCTTATGTGCACGTGGTACACTTTGCTGACTAACTGACGATGCAATGAAAAAACTTGGCTCCCGTTGTGGGTTGTGGGGGTCAGACGGGGGGTTGCACTCCAAAATACCCAATCCACCGTTAAATAATGATGAAGAGGTGGGCCCTGGCATCAAGCCGGGAGAACGCCAGACAAAAAAAGGGAAGGGTCTACTCCCCAGAGGAGTTGATGTCAGGGAAGGCGTGGGCGGTCGATCGTAAAAACTACAAGTCAAATCTTTCTGTAACGTGAGTTAAAGCATGTGGGGCCGACCGCACTGCGAGTGGGATAAGGACAGGTGGAAGAAATTCTCTGTTAATTATAGGATCTTGTAGTTTTTATCAGTCTGATACAACTTATTCAAAATTAAATGTAACTAGTTTAGATTTCATATATTAATTTGCATTTATTTAAGGGCGGATGCAAAACCGGTGATATGTAATAGAAAAAATTATAAATGAATCCAACGGTTATATGTTTTGGGTCAAAATTCTTATCCGGAGTAAGATGACTATAAAGGAAATCCTACGGATGTAAAAATTTACTTTAATTGCTGTTTATTTACAAGTAAATAGTAATAAGAAAAGTAGTAGTCACAATTTGTAAACCATTTAGCATTTATATCAGTCAAAATCATGGACACGAATTCGATGTACGATGTAAGGATCATTAAGTCATAATCATTGATGATTTGTTGGAAATTAACATAAAATTGAACATCCAAAACAACTCCTAGGTGAGTATAACTGTATTATGTTTATTGAAACCGTATTTACCTGCTATTATCCGCTGTGAATGGGCTTATTTACATAATGCAATAGCATTAAATCTCTGAACAACTACCACTAACTGTAGATTATATTAAGATAACAAACGAATTTATATTATTGGAATTATGGATATGAGTTCTCGTGACAATTCGTATTTCGAGTAATTGTGAAATTTAACAATGGCGGAGACTTAATATCTGCCTGTTTAAGTAATTCTAGTGATAAAATTTGTTCGTGTTCCAAACTTCATTAGAATTCTGCGCATGGAAATGAACATTACAAAACGAAAAGTATATCAACTAATTCCGTCTGCTTTAAGAGCCATAAGATTAAATGTAGATGAATATAAATTCAAAACACTTGTGTGACATTTGAAGAAAGAAACTGTCCGGATATGAGGTAACGGATGATAGAAATAAATGATAGAGAAAAATAATACTGTATACTACAAACAGATATACATGCATTATAAGATTTTGAAAATAGATCTAAGATGATCATTGTTTAGCGACAAACATAACAAAGACTGTAGCTTGTTGATGGACTTAAATTTCCTGTCTAATATATGTGAACATATTTTTTTTTATAAAACAAACGAGCGAAACCAGCAAGTAGGTAATCTAATGGTAAGTGATCTCCACCGTCCGTGTACGCCAACAATATCAAAAGCATCATTGGCGATCTTAAATGAAAGTATAATTAAGGAAATAGGAAGGATAGAAGGATTTGGGACTTCGGATATCTCACCGTACAAAACCGTCAGTTTTCAATGAGATAGTAGTGTCAAGCCGGCCTATCCATGCTGTAGACAAAACTGTCTACATTAAGGCTCTACCATTTATGAAGTACCCCTTAGTAACATGAATATTTAATAAAAGGATTATATATCTTTATTGTTCGCTATCCGGTCATATCGTTTTTGTGGTTTTATACGTCGTCACCTACTTAACACATAGTTGAGTTTTGCACAAAATTAACAGCAACTCCTAATTTGCATAGTTACGGTTTTTGTCACAGAAAACCCGTTATAATATGTATTTATTTTATATAAATTACATTGTACTGTTATAATTTCTCTAGTCAAAAAATTACCAATATCCTTTTAGATGATATAGATAATTGTGATGTTATAATGAGCATAACCGTGTCATTTAATTTGATTCACCAATTATCGATTTCTGTTATTAATATTTTTTTTCCTCACAGCAAGGACAGCTCTACTCATTCATATTTTAAGATGTCATAGTCATTTATGCATATAACAGCGTTGATAAGCTTAAAAGTCACCTCAACCTTGGATTTATCAAAACTGGTAAATCAAGTAAAAAATAAGCATCTCGTGTTTTATAGATTTTTCTAATAAAAATAAATATAAGGTGCTTAGAACATTGAAAGTACAACGTCACGGTTTGTAGGATCGACAGTGAGCGCCGCATGTGTTCACTCTACGGAAAATCGTTGACATGGTGTACTTCAAGCCGATGAACAGATTAAAGTATTATATACACGCATTAGTAACGCTCTTTAAACTTCACTAAAGGGTTTAAAATTGGCAATTTTGAGTGCTAGGCACGACACCATACAAAACTTTAAATTGATGGCTTAGGATACACCACTTTTTAAATATTGTTGTGAAATAATTGAGATGGTAAAATGGTGTTATGGGAAAGGCTATGATAGAATTTTTTATGAGAAATTCCAAAACGCTAGGAGAAAAATTGCAGTAGTTAAACAAACATTTAGATCATTGAATACTACATGAACGTCTCAAAGTAATATCATAAGGCAACTGCAGTTCTCCAAGGTAATTTCACAAATAAAAAAATAACCGTGACTACAAAATCAGATAAGAGCGACGCAGAATAATTATCGAATTAAAAAGACGCGACCACCGAAGCCATACCTTAATTCATAAGACGTAATTAATTACAATGACTATAGAAATATCACTCAGGCCAGAATGCCACCCATGACTGAAGTGAGGTACAAAGGCACATATCAATCGGTACGATCGTTCGTCTAATTATGTGACGTCACAGATTCTGGTGTGAATACTGAGTTACAATTGAGGTGAGCAACCTCAGCATATCCCATTGTCGCACGTTGACATGTAAATGCGCACATCGATTCTCAGACTTTGAATTATATTAACGTCATTCTTATAGAGAAAAAAGTTTCTTATAAACGGAATTTTAAATGACGTTTGTTTTGGTATTTGTGTTTCGGTGAATAAGATTCCGTAATAGTTAATATTAAATGTAGGTCTGAAGTGAATTTTAAACGAAATACAGACATTCCAGTGCAAATTTAATATTAATATTTATGTTTAATACCATATTCAATTTGGTGCAAGAAACGTCTATTTGGCTCTGTATATTTGCAAACATTTGGGATTTATTCTTACCGATATTGTTTTAATAATACCTACCTAGATTTTGTAAGCAGTAAACATATCTATATTTTAATTAAATATATTAATATACTTATCGAGCTTAATTTAAGTATACTTAAGTTGAAAGCGCAATTTCAGAAACATTGTTGCAATGTCGTGATTCTATTATAGCTTTCAATAAGTAATTGATGCTTAAGTTACGTTGTCAATTGCCATTGTGACCAGGAGTACATCAGTAAACAATCAGAAAAACTTATTACAGAATTGTTATGTGCATAATATTATTTATCAATGTTATTTTACAGATTTTATAATTCCTTGATTACTCTTCCGTGCATAATTTTGAAATCTTGACACAGTATTTTTAACGGTTGTTGTAATGGCTTGTGTAATGTCTCGTAGAATAACTGTTGAATTACACTTAAAATATATTTTTGTTACATAAAAAAAATAACCAGTGTTTTCAATATTAAGTACCGTAATAATGAAATGGCAGCCCAGTATTATACTTCCTACTGCTAGGCACGGGTCTCTTCTACGAATGGGTGTGGTTTGGCTTTAGTCTTGCACGCCTAATGTGGGTTGACAGACTTCACATACTTTCGGAAATCTTATGGAGAACTTAGGTATGTAGATTTCCTTACGATGTTTACACTATTGTGATAGCAAGCGATAATAATGAATATACACGTAATTTAAGAAAGTCAGAGGTGTGTGTTATGTGGACCTGGTTTCGAACCTGCGTCTTTCGTCTCGGCGGTTCGTACCACTCCCCACTGTGCTGTCACTACTGTACAATACTTACGTATTTTACAGCTTGTCTATAATCCTCTAAGGAGTAGGCAGAGGTATAACAAGTTAAACCCACATTTCGCCGACCGCATCTCCGTCCCATGATATGATAGGGGGCGAGACTATAGCCATACCGAGCACAATACCATTCTCCGGGCGGATACTGAGCATTTTCGTGATAGAAAAACCCAATATCACTTTTAAACTACCTGGGGATCGAACCCGAGACCTCAGCACAGCCGTACCGCGTGCGCAATACAACTCCGCCACTGAGGCAGTTAAAATTTATTTATACGTAAGAAAATGTTTATGTTCGCAACGCGTTAAAGTTTTATGGAGAGGTTTCATTACCGTAAAAACTTGGCTCTTCCGTGCCGGGAAATCGGAAGTGTAAGCTTACTCTGGGTTCCTCTAACCACTTAACCGACTTCCTTGGGAGTTTCTCTTGGCAACCAATCGATTTACATATTTACACCGACTGCGTTAACTTGGTTACGTGTTTGCGTCACAACAATAGGCTGTTATTCTCGTCGCTAATTGGCTAATAGGATTTAGAGAGTTGAAAAGTGAAATTCTTAAATTAAAAATATATAATTATCTACACTCACACTGCCCGTTATAATTATTGACATGCATCTACATATACAGCACTAATTGGCTTAGCTTGAAACAATACGCTATAATAGTTATCGTTAAGAATATAGACAGTCACCGTGGCGCAGTAGACGAGTAGTCGCTTGTCAAGCAAGAGGCCACGGGGTCGATTCCCGCACCAAAACAAATGCTTTTATGATCTACAAATATTTATTTCGGATCAGGGTGTTTTATTTTCAGAGGGATTGCCGTCAGGCAGGCGGCCGGTCGTAAAAACTAAGCCAAATCTTTTTGTAATATATGTTAAAAAGCATGATGTGCCGACCCCACTGAAAGTGGGATAAGGGCAGGTGGAAAAAGAAGGAGTTAAGAAACTATACTCGCTGATTAAGTATTACTCCTGTTACTATTAAAATAATTTTAGACAAATTTGAGGCGGATTGTAAAGAATCCCAAAGTAACTCATCTCAACTGAAGTAAAACTTATATGCAACTTCTTGAATCATGCCAGCCAAAAAGATACAGTCGCATCGGAAACGAAATTATTTGCATTGAATTTTAAACTTGAATCACTTTATATTCCTTATATTCCCGACAATATTTAAAAACTTGCAATGCATGAATGCTCCTTAAACAAATATTAACAACACAGACAGTTACAGGCTCGTTTATATGACAATATATCCATTGTATCGAACTGTAAGCAGACTTATCACATATTATTATGTCCAGAAGCCGCGTGCACACGACTTAAATAACGATCGGTTGCCACAAACGTAGCGGATTCTGCCCTTAGAATATAAATGCAGCATTGGTATGCAGACATGCTAAAGTTCCTTGGGAATAATACCACCCATTCGGTAATACGTGAATTCTAAACGCGAAAAGCGATGGACAAGCTTTGTTATGCAGATGAAAATAAGTTGAAATGTATTAATCACTTTTATCGTCATATTTGAGTGGCAGAGCTACTTTGTAATCAGTTTTGTGTACGGTATGAATGGGTCGGATCGACCAGGTCGTTACCGATGTCCCACAGAAAACCGACGTAAATTAGCGGCTTGCTGCTGCGTTTCGTACGGTGAGTGAGATATCCGGATTATTTCACGAACTCATTCGGACAACAAATATGGAACAATAGTTATTTTAACCATACACTACATATCAGAGGAAAAAACAAGGATCTTTGTGTTCATGCAATTTCTTTTGTACAAAGCCCCGGATCAGGAATGCATGGAATGCTTTGTTGTGAATTTACTTGCTGACATGATAGATTATGCACTTCACTACACTCGCAATTTTTATTGTGATGGAATTTATGTACAACATTATCGGAATTAATGCCTGAATAATTGCAAAGTAATTCCATATTACGTAAAATATTTTAATAATAATCAGAAGTTTTATATATTTAATAGTTTAAGAGTAATTGCATTGACGGTAGCCTTCGGGCAGCATGAAAACTTTGACAATAGATTATCATAATAAACTATTTAATACTTGTCCAATTTCTATAGCTGCTATACACCTGTCCATGAGCTATGTGTAACTTACCATCCTCGTCTGCAAGATATTATAAAGTTTAAAATAGAATAATAATAATAATACACCCAACCTAGGCCTCGCCATTGAAGGGTGATAGCTTTGTATATATATTTTTTTATATATTTAAAAATGTAAAAATTACTTATTAAAATAAAGAGAACTGTACATAGACCCAACAGTCACACACATAGTACTGACCCCACACTAGGTTAACCTGTATCATGGGCATCAGAAACTAAGAGCGACTTGCAGGACTCGATACAAAATTTGTGAATCACACAAACATTAAGTCTCTATAAACTATAAACTCAGTACGGGAATTGAATCCACGGCCTCTCGCTTCACAGTGTCTACTGCGCCACGGAGGCTGTCGAGCCATTAGGCATTCTATAAAAAAGAATTAATATCAACTGTATCCTTAACATGTGATCTGTAATGTGATAAACAATGTTTCTATGTTTATTTTTAACTAGCTTTTCCTCGCGGCTCCGCCCGCGTGATCTGCTTCTTCCAGGATGAAAAGTAGCCTATATTCATCAGGATAATGTAGGATTCTAATGGTGAAAGAATTTTTCCAATCGGTCCAGTGGTTTGTAAGTTTATTCGTAATATACAAAAACACAAATCTTTCCTCTTTATAATATTAGTGTAGATTTAGACTAGAAACATACTATTGCACTACAAAAATCAATCCCGATCGTAAAAGCGTTGCTGCCTCCAACTCTGTGTTATCTTAAATAGTGTTAAATTAATTAAATCATTTCAATACATCGGACTCGATGTATAAATCTAAAGCAGGAGCTAAATTCTTAAACGTAGACATTTGTATGCAGGCTTCTATCAAGCTTGCAAGCTTGGCTTAACGGGAACGCTAACGTGTACTTCCTTTGGGACAGTTATGATGGCTCACAGACAAAGAGAAATTCTCACTTCCCATTGTTTATTGAGGTGCCGTTTATGTTCTATTAAATTCATGATAGTGTACTTACGTTACACGATGTTATGGAATGTTCATTCTAATTCTGTGTTTTTTGTTGTATCTGTACGGTTAATTAATAGTGCATTATAGGTGAGAAAATGAAAATATTTTGATTACAGAATTAATGATAATAATTATTAATTCTATAATCAAATGATACTGTTCTTTATTGAACCACATGATCCATAAATAATATAACCGCTAAAAGCCTCCGATACTAATTCAAAAATATTGATAATACTAAATGGATGAAAGGATTAAAATAGTAAATATACTATTTTCGTTTGTATGCCGTAATAAGCCGCTTGGATTGGTATCACAACTTTACTACTGCTGTACTGAGGTCTCGGGTTCGATCCTCGGGTCGGGTAAAAGTGATATTGGATTTTTCTATCACTAAATGATGGTATGGCGATAGACTCGCCCCCTATCACATCATGGGACGGAAATAAGCTCGGTGAAATGTCGGTTAATTAGTTACACCTCTGCCTACCCCTTCGGGGATTACATGCGTGAGAGCGTACATTTTATTGTTAGTACCACACACAACACACAAGTTTTATGAGTTGCTTTGTAGGTATAATTGTACATTCAGGTAATTCAAGTGAATCGTTTAATCCAATTACGATGGCGCCTGTCCAGACTGTCTCAATGGACGTGAAACAATGCCAATGTTTGCGGTCTCCCACTCTAGAACGGATGTAATGCAATTTTATCATTACCTGTGCAATTATTGTTTCAAATAAATTGTTTATACGTTATAATATTATGTCTTCGTTTTTGGTCATTAATGCGTTGTTTCTGATTTGTTTAACGGTTGATGCTATTGGAAGTAACAGTTTATTGTGATCATCGAGTCACAACGGCAATGATTTTACAGCCAACAGAATCTTAAGTTAATATTACGTATTTGGTAAAATGATAAATAAAAGTCGCAGGAAGTCGCTGGATGCAGGCCGCTTCCAACAGGTCGGTCTGGAAATCTTTGGGGGAGGCCTGTGTTCAGCAATGGACGTCCTATGGCTGATGATTTGGTAAAAAAATACTGGGCATTAAGACTTAAAATTTTATGTATCGGGGTGACGAGCGCATTATATATAGCTATATATAGAGCGCATATAGCGGGGTGACGGGTGCGTTTCGGTTCGAAGGATGTCCTTCAAACCGAATGAAGCTAGTGAAATCACTGGGAATTATGAGACTTAACATCTTATGTCTTGGAGTGACGAGCGCAGTTCAGTGCCATGCAGTGCTTTATAACTCAAAGTTCTGTGTGGTGTTGCTTCTGTTTATGGGCAGGTATGGCGCTTGCCATTAGGCGAGCGACTTGCTCGTCTCGTTATTCAATTAAGTAAAAAAAATAACAGATATGATTGAAATTTGATTATTGTTTCAAATTTCCTACATATTATATATATTTCATACATATAGAACATATTATATTGTAAAATTCCTACAATAATACATTCATAAAAACGCTGGTATCCCGGAAGGGGTACGTAAATTATTAGTATTTATTTACATACACACGCCTTCACGTATATAATCCTCGAAGAGGTAAGCAGAAATATAATCAGTACATCTACATGTCACCGAGCTTATTTATGCTATGTTATTAGGCTCGTCCCTGTCACATAATGGCACGGAAATAAACTTTCCAAACCATGGTTGCGTTAGTTGTACCTCTGCCTTCCCCTTCCGTGATATAGGCGTGAGATTATGAGCTTATGTTAATACAGTGGGTAACACATTGATTGTATTATTAGAATCAATACGGTTAGCTTGCACGAAATATAATTTTTCAGAATTTGTCGAATCTGAATTTGTCGAAGCCACTTTGCTTACATTTGTGAACATTTCGTATTAAACGCGTTCTAAAACGTTAATATTTTAACAAAATTTCACATTAGCATTCTTTTATTTAACGCGTACATCGTAAACCGCCTAGTGCCGTTGAATACAAATGAAATTTTATAGTCAGAGCTTTGAACAAGCTTTTCAACAAATAAATCGTTTGCAAGTATTCGTAGAATAGACGTGGACCCACGGTGAATATGATTTGTGAATACAAATTCGATTCGATTATAAGAAAGATCGATTCTAATCTACTCTCGACCCAGATAATTTGAAATACGTTCAATTCTTATAATAAAGTAGCGTTAAATAAAAACTTTTTTTCTGGGTTAATATTTCCCTGGGATAGTGTGTTATTTTATTCCGAATAATTTATATCTTACGGAACTTTACGTCTAAGTTAATGAGGTGTGAATTGAAATGTCACGATAATTAAAAAATTAAGTGAGACACCCAGTTCTAATCTTTATTAACTCTTAAAGTAGAATTTTTTTAATGACCAGAATAAAATGGTGTTAAGGCTTTAAAAACATAAGACTGGTATAATACACCTTAATAAAATATTTCAATGTTAATTTTGTATATAATTAAAATAAAAAAATATTGTTTATAATTAACGATAAAAATTAAAGACAATTAATTCATCAACATAAACCGTTACTCAATACAATTCAACTTTACAATTGATTACATAACATATAACTCTTAGAACAACTGAGTAAAAGACTATAAACTTTTACGTAATGGGAAATTATAAACAGCCGTTTATTGTTCAACGGACTTTTTACAGCTATCTAAACGTTTGGCCGTGTAAATAAATAAGACTGCCATTACGGACCGCAATCAAATAAAAAATAATCGATTTAACATCGTGGCGGTCGCCAGTGTTATTGTCAAGGACTTGTGATTATATCGCTATGTGTTTTTGTTCTAGCGACGGCTTGTCATTCGTGGGAATGTTAGCCTCATAAACAATGGTGACGTACAGTGTTGCTGATCGGAAAACTTATCCGCCACTAACAATTTCTCACGTTCACGTGGTATTCAGTTCTAAGTGCCTCTAATGATACAGAACTGTCCGCGCAATGTACGCAATTGCTAATGTTATTTACGTGTCAATATGAAACCAGTTCGATAAAAATAATTATCGTCAGTCAACCGAAACAGTCGTCTGTTCGTACAGGTAATAACTTTCACGAACCATACCTACGACTCGCTCACCTTGTCGATGGCCCGGACCAGTAATTTCTCCTCAAAGTTATCGGACAAGGTTCCAATACACTCTCTTTTCTTTGCAATTTAAGTGGGCTACCAGTAATGAGTGGTTTCACCCTATTCGAGAAATTGCACGCTGGACGAAAGAGTGCAGTTGACTTATTGCTCGTCCGTGCCTCGCCTAAACCAGTCGAGTTAGTTGCGAGCTTTAGAAAATATCCATTATTAGCGGAGAAGGAACGTATTTTGATGTTTAAAATTGCAGTAGTTGTTTCCCCTACAAGCGTCCATAAATCATGCTATGGCCGTTAATAAATAAAGTTAGGATGTTGATAAAACGACAGTTCTGCCACAAGCGGTACAAAGTTGAACATTGATAGGATCTTGAGAAGTCCGGACAAGATAGAGCCGGAAATGTCGACGTTGTTTTCGAGGCTGTTACAGTACCGTACAACTTATACAATGCAATTAATAGCAGACGCAATAAATGTCAACTGTAACAGCCGACCTGTAGGTAAATAAACGGCAACTTGGCAATGTAGCGGCTCTACTGTACTTGATTGCTACTGACATCATTTATAAAGTTACTAGCTGTTGTCCGCGGCTCCGCCCGTGAATGTATTTTTCTTGGATAAAAAGTAGCTTTTATTCTAATTTATGTCATGGTCTAATTGTTTGCCAAATTTTATTCAAACCAGCTGTTAAAGTATAATTCATCTACAAAGATCCAAACTTTCACATTTAAAATACACGAAGTTCAACCCTTTCCGCTCCCCCTTTTTTGAAGTGGAATTTCACAAAAATATATATAAAATTTTTCATTATTTTCATTAAACAATATTTATAGTCAACTTCACAAACGTATACTGTTCCATAAAAAAGTTTCATACAAAGTTCAATCCCCCTATTAACCTTTAAAATATAAATTTCCAAAAATCCTTTCTTAGCACGCTCTACATCACACTAACTGTAGTCTGACCAAATTTCATGATCCTAACTTTGGTAGTTTTCGAGATCTCGTGATTAATAAGTGAATAACAATTCGCTTTTACATATATTGATTGATGCTATAAAATTGTACACCGATTTGATTAAAGCATTGCGTAATATGTGGTATGTAGGCTTTATTGGCCTACATACATTGTTTATTTCGCCGAATAGTGCTAACAACATGTATCGAGGGGTGTGAATTTGAGTAATATGCCAATAATCGTTGCGCATATCATTTGCACGTCTCATATAGTAATTTGTGCAATCCGTGTGCCCACTTGGGTAAAATTGCGATGTCAGACTATGTATGACCTGCATTACAGATATTATTAGTTACGAGGCCAATCATTGTATTTAAATTATATTTGGCAGGTAGTGGATATGCGATTTTATCTACACACTAGCTTTTGCTCGCGGCTCCGCCCACGTGATCAAATAAACAAACAAACAATCAAACTCTACAGCTTTATAATATTAGTATAGATTTGATTTTGATTTGACAACGGAAGCCTTCAAATAATATTATTTTGGTAGCTTAGCAACGGAAGCCTTCAAATATGAATAATTTTCCCCGTTTTTGCAATATTTTTCACTGATGCTTCGCTTCTAATGGTCGCAGCGTAATGTTATATATCCTAAAGCCTTCCTCGATAAATGGACTATCCAACACAAAAAGAATTTTTTAATTCGAACCAGTAATTCCTGAGATTAGCGCGTTCAAACAAACAAACAAACAAACAAACAAACAATCAAACTCTACAGCTTTATTATTAGTATAGATTACGTCATATCTACACATTACGTCATTGAGTAGGCATGTGTGGTACAAGTTTTAGGAGCAGTCCGGATCTTAAATTAGCCTTAGTTTGAACGTCAGTTGATACCTGAAATATATTTGTACTCGACTTGATAACGACCTCCGTTCACATTGACGATCGACATTTGGACTGCTGTCACAGAAGAAAAAAGGCGGAAATCTAGTAGAAAGTTGTTCATATATTTGACTGCTATATTTGATTGCCTCGGTCTCGCAGTTATATTACGTACGCGATACGACTGCTGGGCTGAGGTCTCGAGCTCGATTCCGGGATCGGACAAAAGTGATATTGAGTTTTTCTATCACGAAATGCTCAGTATCAGTCCGGAGTCTGGAATTGTGTCCAGTATAGCGATAGGCTCGCCCCCGTATTACATCATGGGACAGAAATAAGCTCGGCGAAATGTGAATGTACTGGTTATATTTCTGCTTACCCCTTCGTGAATACAGGCGCTAGTGAGTATGTGTGTGTGCTATATTTAAACACTATCCATTAAGATAGCCACGACAACTGGTAAGGAAGTAGTAGCCAATAAGGATCAAGCAACAATTGACACTCGCGCACAGCCAAAAAGCACGACACCGCACTGTTTCATACTCACAAACAACGCTGGAGCGCAAACAATCGGTATCCGTTTTACTTCTTCGTAGTATACGGATGTTCACAGATGCAGTGAATTTATCACGCGGCTGGTGGCAATAAATAACGCTAGGAGAAGAGGAGCGGAAAGGTCAGCGCGCGGAGCGAGCGGTAACCGCGCCTTCCTCAAGGCCGATGCACAAGCTAGATAATGTGTCGACTCTGGTGGGTCGGCCCCACCCGACCGGTCGGTCGTTGCTGCAGCAAATTGTAACTTTTTTACCTCTCGTTTGGCAAGTGTCAAATTATCCAATATAGCTGTTACCCGCGTCTTCGTCCGTGTGGTTATTGTTCAGTTCGCTGAATTTACTTTTTAAGTTTATTTTTTTTCGTGAGCTCCTATTTTATTCTAAAACATTTTTTTCCATAATAATAGTAGCCTAAGTTACTCCTTGTTACATCAGCTATCTACCAGTGAAAGTCCCGTCAAAATCGGTCTAGCCATTTCAGAGATTAGCTGGAAGAAACGGACAGACCGACAGACAGACAAAAATTGTAAAAAATGATGATTTGGTATATGTACCATCCAAATGCACTTAGTAAAAAGCGGTTATTTTAATATTACAAACAGACACTCGAATTTTATTTATTTGTATAGTATGTATAGTATATGAATGTATAGAAGATGTATAGATGAAGAGCTATACAATTTAAGGATGTAAAATGTTCTGCAATGGTCTATTCGTTTACTAAATGGAGTGTTTTAAGTGAATGTTTCAATTTATATGCAAATTGCGCGGTCGTAGCAAGCGTTATAAATGCAGCAATGATTATTATGTTTGGGTATCCAACGAGTAGCTTTTGCTCGTTCATAGATAGAAATGGCTGTATGATTGGATTTATAGGATTATTTATGAGTATTGAGAGTAAATGAATAAAAAAACATTAATAGCTGTTTTAATCAACACAGTCTTTTGGAAAACAATGTAATTTATAGTTGGCTCACGTTTCTATGACTGATGGGGTAGGCAGAGGTGCAACTGGTGTACCAATGTTTAGCCGATTTTTTTTTGTTAAATTGAATGACGAGACGAGCAAGGCGCTTGCCTGATGGTAAGAAGCAACACCACACACAGCTTTGAACTGCAATGCACTGCAAGGCACTGAACTACGCTCTTCACTCCGAGATATAAGATGTTAAGTCTCATAATGCCCAGTAATTTCACTGACTTCAATGTCCAATACAGACTTCAATACAGACTATGTTTTGAGTGGTAGAGCCATGCTGTAGACAATTTTGTATACAGCATAAATGGGCTGGCTCGGCCGGGTCGTTACCACTGTGTCACAGAAAACTGACGTAAAGTAGCTGGCTTGCTGCTGCGTTCCGTACGGTGAGTGAAATATCCGGGAGGCCAAATTCCCAATCCCTAATTATCCCTTTCATTTAAGGTCGGCAACGCGCCCATGATACTTCTGGTGGTGGGCGTACATGGACGGTGGAGATCACTTACCATCAGGTGACCCACTTGCTCGTTTGCCGGTCTATGCTATAAAAAAATACAAATATAAATTTTATGCCGTCCCATTATGTGATATATGGCGAGTCCATCGCCACATCAGGCTGAAATTTTAATTCAGGCAACACATGTGCGATTTTTCGAATTTATAACTGAAAAAAAAATATATTGCCCGACCTGAGGTTTGAACACAGGACGTTACGGTTTGACAGCCTAAGGACGCTGCTACAACAATATTGGGGCGTTTTGTAGTAATCATTACCTTCAATCGAGTCTCAAAATTATAACAGACTAGCTTTTCCTCGCGGCTCCGCCCGCGTGATTTGTTTTTTCTGGGATAAAAAGTAGCCTATGTTACTCAGTGATAATGTAAAATACTCTTTCTAACGGCAAAATATTTTTTGAAACCGGTCCATTATTTTTTAAGTTTATTCGTTACATACGAAAATACAAATCTTTCCTGTTTATAATATTAGTGTAGATTTTATTATAATACTATCTGATTTTTTTAAACAATTGTTGGATTCATTTCTTAGCTAACAATCTTACTTACTTATATTTTATCTATCTTACTTAATTACACTGGGAAGAGACACATTTCGTATTACACAGGAAAACCTACCCTAGACGTAATTTATAAAATGCAACCACCAACGAAGTCGCTGAATAAACTCTCCATACAATAAACAGGTTCTGTTCTCACTTCTATCATTTTATTTTTCCAATAAAGAGACATTATAATAAATTGTCCTCGCCGTACCTTGTAAAGAGTACTGTGACTACCTTGGGACGGGTTCGCGAAGGTCGGTCATTGAGACCAAGAGAGCGCATGCGACTTGGTGAAAAAGTACTCGAAACTCTATACTGGTTGTGAGGTTGGGCACGTTACATACTCTACATGCAACGGGGTTAGGTTTCTTGCATTTGATAGCACCGATATTAGATTGTATAAAATTATCTATTAATACTTTCAGGTTATGCTTACTGATTTTATTAAACTAGAAGTTTAGAAAACACGGAATCATAGTCAGAAATTGTTTTTGATAACAAGATAAGAATTAATTATTTTATTATTGAAAATTAATGGTTATTCTACTTAAAAAAAAATTGTTTTTAAATTTTTAACTTTTTTTATAAATTATAATTGACGCGGAGAAAAGCTTACATATCTATTTATCTTGATTACATTACAATGACTGATTACACATGAATGATTTACGTAAAAAGATGTTATTTGTTAGAATTTTTATTTTCTTTTTTTTGTACATATTACAAAACAAACGGTAGGATTTATTAGTAATCCGTGTAATTTAAGATCAAATTTACGACTATTTATGCGTGAATGTAGGTTATATTGAACATGTAATATCAACGTGAAGTGAATCTGCCCTTGTGTTGAATACAGATAGAAGATTTTGATCCAGTTATGCAGAAGCAGTGCTAGCATACTTTCTTAATATTTCTAAAGTTTATTCTGAAAGGTGTAGTTAAGTAAATAATAATAATAGCACGTCTTACCAGGAAAATAAAGAGCACAAGACCGAAAACAACAAGCAAGAAATACCTAGCATAATTTATATCACTTTATAAAACAAATACTGAGAAAAACCAATGACGCTAAGATCTCATCAGTTCTACGAATGTTCAAAATATAAAACTAGCATAGTTGAACGGTTGTGAATTTCCAAGAGTTTACGCCGTCGCATCTCTGGTTTGATCTAGCGAGGCAGATGTCGCGGGAAAGTCTTGCCACCGCGATCCATGAGATAAGCCGCCTAGTGTGGACTTTCATTAATTGAGAATTTGTCGTACTTTGTACACTGCCACGTAATTGACGTTTCATTAGAATAACTTTGCATTTGAATTTACAGTGTACAAAATATTTATTTTTTTATCCTGGAATAGTAAAAGTAGGAATAGTATCGACCAACGACAAACAATGTGTCCGTCGTAGGTTGGCAAGGTCATGCCGGCCCACCAAAGTTCCTGGGATGAACTACTAACCCCGCAGTATCTCATCCCAGGGCCAAGGAGGAGGGGAAGGAAAAAGGGATGGAAAAAGGGTTAGGATCAGAGGGCAAGCCCCCTGGGGAGAACCGGATATACACTGGCTGACCCTGGAACGCGACCCATACAAGGTGGGCCACTATGGCAGGTTTTAGCACCAGTTTACGGTGGTCGCTATCCGGTCGGATACAAGTATCCTCCTACCAGCAATTATATAAATATCAATATTTAATTTATAAAAACTTTTAAGATTTTATCGCGATCTTGTTAAAAGTAATTAGAACAAGTTGTAATTTTATTTTTATCATGTATAATATAACGTTGAATTTATATAAGTACACGTGCAGTTGCTAGCCGAATGGTTATTAGGAAGTACCTCCTAAGTCGGTCAAATACCTTCATAAAATTGATGTTGGTCGCACGCATTGAACGCAAACCCTATGAAATTTAATACATGTTCTGTACCTATGTGCTTCTTATATTTTATTTTTGAGCCTTATGCAATAAAGAAAAAAAAACGATCCAGCGTTGTTTATATGTTTGAGCTACATATATTATTGAAAGAAGTTATTTAAATAGATATAAATGTATTATTATCATATGATGTATAATATTTTATATGTCTAATAACTTTATCCGTTCTTTTTTGTTGATGACTACACCTGCCTTGTTTATTTTCTGCACTAGCCAAAGGTTGACTGGTAGAGAATGCCTCAGGCAGAGTCAGTCATTAACTCCACGTAGTTATACTACCTATTTTATGCATAAAGAGTACTGACTATATATAAATAAATTATCTCTTTCAAAGCAGTATTTGTTAGAGAATTTCTCTTTATGATAATAAGACAAAAATATATATTTTTTTGCATATTGGAGAGTTTAATCACTCTAACAAAATAATTATGCAGTTAGATAATACTATTGGTTATTAATAAATACATTTGCATAAAGATCGTGAGATAAATTTCCAGTGTATATTTAAATACTAATAAGCTCTATGAAATTACTCAAGCAGTGTCAAATAGTCATCAATTAATTAGAAAATGGTTATGCAAACAGTTGAACTTATAATGATAGAGACAGGTTCTAAAATTAGCTACATACTTCACAATAGCATACCATATGTCAGGTGGCAAAACCTGCTATATCTAGGACATAAAATTATGACACTACTTCTTTACAGAAACATTTTTAATGTATCTGTAAAAGAGAAGACAGACATTAAAATAGTTTAATGTGGATACTGGTAGAGACAATCTGCTATAGTCGGCAAACGGGTGTTACTATATTTAAAGCACAAGATTTAAACTATGCACTTGGGCGATCTTCGTTCTTTTATATCTGCACATAACTTATCAGAAAGTAATCCGATTTTAATGATTTTTCATTCGAAAGAATATAGCTCAAAGTTAACTATAAGTTATCCCCGTTCTCGTTTCACGAACAAATTCCACTCATAAGGTGATGAAATCGGGAATAAAAATCTAACATTTATATTATAACAACATCGAAACAAAACTTCAACATTTATGCATCGATTTTTTTTTCACTTTAAGTACTAGAATAATAGATTTTTAACAATAATGAAACTATTAAACAATTATTATTAATTCAATAAATAATTCGATGCTATTGGAGTTTGATATTTAGTACGAACATGTAAACAATATCCGGGTCTGACAAAAAACAATTTTATAATTTATATTACAAAGTCAATTATTCTATATCATCATCGCCTTTAGTTTCTTCGCATCATAAATGAAGATTGCCGAAACGCATGCCGTTTATCATAGTACTGTATGTAATTTCATCCAAAGACCCAAATCCCCTGCCCAATCCCTTATTTATCGCTATTGGCAACGCGCCCATAATTCTTTTAGTTTTGTAGGATATATGGGCGGTGGAGACAACTTACCATCAGGTGACCCACTTGCTCATTTGCTGGCCTATACTATAACAATAAGTATTTTTGCACATCTTGCTATATGTGCTTGAAGTGTTGATATGGACTCAATAACTGTTAGTATTATTCTATACTTTAGCTGGTTCCGGTGGACCCTCTGCAGCTACATTTCTACCATATTCCCAAAACTCGATAAAAAAATGTGAACATTAGATCTAACTATGGAAATTTAAGTTGCGTCAAGCCAACATTTTAGTTCTTCACTATCGAAAGCAAATAAATTTTCGTGGTCCCCCGCTTACTAATTGTGAACCCCCATTTTTTGTCACGCCAACGTAGACCTCCGTTGAGTCTCCCGTGGACTCCTGAGGATCCACCTGGACCACTTTGGGAACCAAGGGTCCAGACTTTAAACATGAAAATTAAAGTATACGTGCGTGTACATAAATCCTTGCTATTTTGGTAAACTGAAGTATAACGTATATTTGTACATATATCCTTGCAATTTTGATAGAAATCCACAGCAATTGTGTAAAAGACATTTCCAATATCAGATGTATTAGCTACGGTCGTCGTAAAAATAATAGGTGATAGTTAAAGCTTTCTGATGCATTATTTTACGCGGTTATCGCTCTCTGGAAATTACATGTGTGTAAAAGTTTATTGGCTGTGGCCACCTCAATTTACTGGGCACGTACACTGGGATATGAATGAAACGCGTGGGTATCAGTTAGATAAATGAGCTCCTCATTAATCTAAGCTTCCATTTACCGATTCGTGAATGGAGACCGTTTGTTTTGTGCAAATTGACGGTGAAATGCGATTGTAACCGTCCTTATTAATTGGATGGAGTGAATTAATTTTATTAGGTCTGTGGCATGTATGTGTTAGTTGAGATATTGTTAATTTGTGATTTGTTATTGTTATATTGACTACCAGTTATTATCACAACATGGCATTACATAAGTTTTTTATTTGCTATTGTTTAGGCTGTATCTTCTTAAACATACTCATATATAAGAAAAAAAATCTATATATATCACGGGTATTGACGTTCTTGTCTGTTAGCAAGAATAGATTTTGAAGAGCTCGGTTTTCGTTAAAAAAAAACTAAACTAGCTGAGTAACATTACAAACGTAAAGTTAAAATAAAATAGCGAGTAATTTGCAAGAACAGTCGTAATTTACCCGTGTTATTAGCGGGCGCATTAACATTATACACAGAAATAGAGTCTTATTTTAAATTAGAGGGCAAGTCAAGTAAGAATTATCTTTTATATCTGCTTAACAAAACTAATCTACATCGTTTAAAGTGCGTTTGTTGAAAAAGAAAAACGTTGTTTCACATTTCAAAAACAAACTGTTAGTGTTGAGTTATTTATATTGGCAAGTTTTTCATTTAATTGCCAACGTTATCAGCTAATGTGCGAAGTGAATATCGCGTGATGCATCGCCTCCGCCTGCGATACCTGCCATTTGATAAATACAGCATCCTGTATGCGGACGCCGATGAAAATGATACTCATACGATCAGTGATCTATAGCTTGCAATAAGATATAGAAAGAAATAAACGTTTACTAGTAAATTGAAGTTCAAAGATTAGATATTTCTTTAGAAATGGAAAGTTTATTTACGACAGATTTCACAAATTAATTATATTAAACTTTTATATAACTTCCATAACATGAATTAAACATGCATGCCAGAGAATTTCCAATACCAATTTCGAAGATGTTTGGAGTCTACCCAAATTAGTTCAGCGTGGTGGACTAAGGCATAGGTTCACAAACAACACACTCAAGTGAGTTCTTCGTTAAGTGTAGATTTCTGTGCATATGATTGGTCTGTTTTTATGTAGCGCGAATAACTAACCGATGACGTTTAGGTAAATCGTCACTGCGTTCGCGTTTACTATGAGGCTTCATAGTAACGTTTATGAATACGGGGGTCACTCTCAATAGTACAGAAGGCCCGTGCTACCAGTAGGCGTATTAATACTGGGCTGGTATTATTATCTAAATATATAAAACTCAAAGGTGACTGACTGACATAGTGATCTATCAACGCACAGCCCAAACCACTGGAGGGATCGGCTGAAATTTGGCATGGAGGTAGATATTAAGACTTAGGCATCCGCTAAGAAAGGATTTTGATAAATTCTACCACAAAGGGGTCAAAATAGGGGTGATAATATTTAAATGCTGTTCACGCAGGCGGAGCCGCGATCAAGAGCTAGTTAAATATAATTAGGACTTTGCCAGAATTTAGTTTTTTCATTTTGAGGCAAGGAACACTAACAAGGAACGTAGAAAAATAAATTTAATTAAACATTGCTCTTATTTCATGTACATGCAGTTTCTATGGTACATTTTCCATCATAGAATCTTAATTCAGGCAGAGTTGTCGCAGGCAGCCCGCAACTTAAGTGGTTTGTCGTGTCCACTCCCACTGGGCAGTTTATTGCATCAACTTAATTTAATATTGTTCTTATTTTGTAATGACACGCCGTACAATATTCCGTTAAATCATATTCGTTGCATAATTCGCATGTTGCTGTAACAACTGGAATAATTAGATCAAATCGTTTCTTGATCGTTTCATATGGTACAGTTTCGACACGGATACTTTTTAATAGTATAAAAAAAACAACTGTTTCAATAAAATAAATATCGCCATAAAATATCAGTTCATAGGTCTACTTGGCGTAAGTAGTCTGAGAAACAGTCA
The DNA here is from genome assembly GCA_949126905.1 of Amorpha juglandis. NCBI lineage: Eukaryota > Metazoa > Arthropoda > Insecta > Lepidoptera > Sphingidae > Amorpha > Amorpha juglandis. Next base: position 7,227,892 of record OX421379.1, on the reverse strand, counting down.
AGTTCCAGGTTCAAATATCAGTTTGAGTAATTCTAATTTGTATCAATTATTTGATTCGAGAAAATCGAGTTTGGAATTCGGCCATGATTACAGAGTCATCGTGGAACAGAAATGAGTTAGCGAACTGAAAGCGCATTATCTATAACTCTGCCTACGGCTTTCGGGGATACATGATATGTAATTATATTTCAATGCCCAAATAAGACTGCTAGATAAGATCAAATAAATATTAATGGTCTAAGAAATCCAAATTAATCCACTGTACGATACAGCTCCACAAGACAACTATACGATAATTTAAACTTACTGTCCAAGCTCCTGTCGCATACATCAAAATATTATGTAAACGAACCGGCGCGGCGGCCCAGCGAGGCAGAACCGAAAACCAACGCTAGATAAATCATATACACTATGAATATATCATATTAAGTAACAAGTGGTCCCCTATGACAGGAGAGAGTCGACACTGTCATTCGCATGCTGTGAACTTTCAATAAATCTTGAGTGACAAAGATAAAAAACGGTGAATGGTGAATTATTCAGTACTTTTGTTTGTACCAATCGACAAACAAGCTAATGGGTTACGTGGAGTGATCTCGACCAATATCACGCATGCGTTTTAGACATCAAAGGAAAGGAATGGAGAGTTTTGGCGGGAATTCTGACAGTGCGGTCCATCGCTTATTTTAATTTATTTTTTTATTATATTTATTTATTTCAAAAACTAGTTTATAGTTGAGTTTGTTGTATAAAAGTGGTGTGGATTTGTGCAATAAACAATGACGGTGGTGAACAGTGTATGGAAACATTGAAATAAGTGAAAAGTATCGTACTGGAAGGAATTTACACCAAAACTCCAACAAGACCTTGAAGATGTCCACACCGATATTTCATCGTTCTTCTGAAGACTTGAGAAAAAAATATTCTTGTCATTGGCAAAATGCATTATAATACGAAGCCATAAATTAAAAAAAAGAAGAATGAAAGGAATGGAGATTGGGAAATAGGGGAATTTGGGCTTCCGAAAATGTAGTGTACGAAACGCAACAGTTGTCAATTCAACACATAACTCGGTCGAACCATTATCATTTGCCCCAGATGTATATTATTGACAAATACGCAGTTTTAATTAATATAGGCTGAAGTTTCCGTTTCCTATATTAGTTTCACTTTTATTGAGAAACTCGTGAATATATGAGAACTTGTATTGCAAAGATTGTAAGGTATGCACCGTTCAATCGTATGGGATTTCACAATAAACTATATGACTGGTTCTGGAATTGACCGGATCTTTAGCATTAGTACGCTTTACATTGCGGGCTTACGTTTTCAAAATGACAAGTAAACAGCAAAAGAATAGCGTTTTCCGATTATGTTAAGGTAGTATTTTACTACCGTTTAGCTTCGGAAGCGATCCTCTTACACGTGGTATGGGACCACATTCTGTGCAAACTCTATTGAAAACATCATCACTAGTCGATTAAAATTTGATCCATATTTGACAAAAATATATCGCGCAAGATAAATAAAAAAATAAAATACAGACGAATTAAGGATGTAATTTTTTAAGTCGGCTAAAAAAAAATGAATAGTATCAATGGATGAGTAAGCCAGATAATTTAGTATAGCTTAAAGAAGCTTTGGTCATACTTAGGGTAAATCCTTATCTCATGATGTCAAATAATGTCATAGTCGTAAAAGATAACACTGCTTTGTCTATTTCTACCGCCAAGCAGCAGTGTCAGCACTGTTGTATTTCGGTTTGAAGGACATTGTAGCTAGTGAAATTACTGGGTCTTATGAGGCTTAATATTTTATGTCTCGGAGTGAGGAGCGCAGTCCAATGCCATGCAGTACTTTGTTATTCAAGTTCTGTGAGGTGTTGCTTCTGTTTATGGACAGGCACGACGTGTGCTTACTAACAGGCGAGCAAAAAAAAAAGATTTATCAGTTGTGATTTACTGAGGCCCGATTTTTAAATCTCCCTGTAAATGTTATCTAAATGATAAATTATAAGACGAAAACTGACTGCTAATATATACGGACAAGCTTATGTAATTTTTTTAATCTGGTCGAATTTATTACATTAAAAAATCGGGCCTAAATCACATATAGCCACAGTGAGCTATGTCCGGTACGTCGTATTTAATTATAATGATTCACCGAATAAGTATATATCTTTTAAACGCCAATATTTCTGTAGAATAGGTACTTTGCAAGAATAAATAAATACACCCAACAGTCACATACATAGACCTGACCCTACAGTAAGATACGAGTCTTGTGTCGTGGATATTAGGAACTACGAGAGACTTTCGGTCTCACAACACCCAGACCCCGAAACAAATATTTGTGGAACACATAAACATTTGTCTTGGTGCGAGGATCGAACCCGCGGCCTCCCGCTTCACAGCCAGCTACGCAAGAAGCGCAAGCCATACCTGTAAATTGCCGTCTCAAGTTGTAATCATACCTTCACCCATTAAATACCAAATAATAAATTAACTCCGTGTGGCAATCTCGGACAGACACCACGTCTGTATACGTCTTGATTGCTTTAACTTCGGATAAATTAGATTCATATAAATTAGGCCAGCGCAGATATATTGCTTATAGTTTAAGATTAACAATGTAATTAATTTCAGCATAGTAGCAGCGATAGTTGAGCGGGGAGTGATACCGACTGTGGAGACGGAAGTCGCGGGTTCGAAACCAGCCTTTAAGGCATACAGACTGCAGTGCAGTTAATTATCGTTTGCATTAACGGTGAAGGAAACCTGCATGTCTGAGAAATATCAATAAAACAAATTGGAGGTATGTGAAGTCTACCTGAATTAAGCCAGCAAGGTGGACTCTCATTCGTACTATTCGTAGGATCGTGCCCACCAGTGGCCTAGTAATACAAGGCCAATATTATTATTTAAAGTAATTTCATATGAGGCACGTTGTAAAATTAACTTATATAGATTTACATCTACACCGATTGCATATAGCTTATGATAGATCGTGTTATCTTGACTATAACTTAGAAAGGAAACGGCTATAAAGAAACAAGTAGTAGTTAATGTATGAAAGCGTAGTCGGACGACATAAACTTTACTGGCAGTTATTGGTAATGAATTTAAATTTCTCATATATGTATAAAACGTGTATTATGCTTTATGTTGTGGTTTATAATATATTGAGACAAGGAGTGCTTACCATATAACTTCAATAAAATAGATCGATGAAGAATAAGATCGTCCCAGTAAGGTAGTGGGTTTAAATCGCAAGTCGGTCAGTCGCAATTTGTTTTTTTTTTTTTTATTTGGTTGAATGACAAGACGAGCAAGGCGCTCGCCTGATGGCTCGCCACGTCTGCCCACAAATAGAAGCATCAGCACACATAACTTTGAATTACAAAGAACTGCATGGCACTGAACTGCGCTCGTCACTCCGAGGCATAATATATTAATACTCATAATGCCCAGTAATTTCAATGGCTTCAATATCCTTCAAACCGAAACACAACAGTGCTTATACACTGTTGCTTCACGGCAGAAATAGACAAAGCGGTGGTACCAACCCAGAAGACCTCTCGCATACGAGGGACCTACCACCTTGTATATCCACCACCTAGGTCTCAGTAAGTCGGTCAATCACAATTTGTGTTTGAGTTTTTGATTATAAAATTACACATATGTTGCTCGGGACTGAAATTTGTGCCCGCTATGGTGATAGGTTTGTCCTGTATCACATAATGGGACGGAAATAGGCTAATTGCACCTCCGTCCACACTATTGGATATAGGCTAAGTAATATAAGCAATAGTTTAAATTATTAAAATACTCAAAAACAACTTTTTATTAACACCCAATGCTGTTCACTTTCGAGCCCAAGTATGACATATTTACCTACATTTCAAAAAACGTTCTCACACGCTCTTTTAGCAATCAAAAACGCGATGTTGCAACGCTCAGAATTAAGATATTCATCGTGGCGTGGCTCTGCGAAATTTGTCAAAAAATTTGCGCGTGCGCTCTTGAACCGGTCCAAAACGCCGGCATACTTCCTTTTACTTTTACTTCTTTGCATTATTGATGAGGACAATCGAAATGGGAATTTTAATTACTTTTAATTGGCTCATATAGTACTTACTGCAGTAGTAGCTACGCGCCACGCCGTATGGGTATAAGAGTATTCTACCATGGTATCCCTTATACATGTCGTAAGAGGCGACTAATGTGAGATCAGGCTCGTGGCCCGACAGTGGGGGATATGCGGACTTCATAAACTTGATATTTTCTTGGTGTGAAGAAAGACGAACGGTAGTGTGAAAACTTCAAGCAGCCGTAAACATCAAGGACGTTCCAACTGCGAGTGCTTTCCCCTTCAAGCCCTAAAGGAGATGGCCCACATATATAACGCGCTGGAGTAGAATCGACAGCATTCCAGGTATACCAGGGTCCTCGGATCCACCCCACTTGCACCGAGGGATCCCACTTGCACCGAGGATGATTTTTAGCTGGTATAATCACGAAACTTGGTTAAGGTCCCGATTAAGTAGTCACTCGGGTATGAACTAGGAACTAGTGTGAACTACTACTGGCTGGTGAGTCATTAGTTTAGTGGCAGCATATATAGACAACACTGAGATCTTGTGTTCAAATCTCAGATCGGGAAATTCCACTTTGTTTAGATTAGAAAAAGAAAACCAGTGAGTTTGATTGGAATTTATGCCCGGAGTGGCGATATCAAATCCAGATGGGGTTATCCCTATTGGCAGTACTTATGCTCAGCATACTGTGCATTACAATGCGAGAACCGCGTATGTGACCTCTAATTTCCAGTCATGCACAAGATATGCGATGAAGATCGCAAGCTTTTTAGCTAACTTACTGCTCACGTTTACATACTAGATACAAAGAGAGGTAATATCACATTTCTAAGTATGGTAAAATTTCTCGTGACCTCTAACGCGTGTCATGCGCACGCGTCACACATCACGGTAGCGAGCAGCGAAGAAACCACGCGTACTCTTTAAAGTTTAAATCATTGTTTCTCAAAGTTAGAAAGGGGCATTTGATAGGGCGAATAGTATAATAAAATGTCTTATTGAAATTTTATGCATTTTCAGCCACATCTAAATCCAGAGTATGTGTAATTAAAGCGTAAAAACAGACAATGTGTAATTCTAACTTGCACGACACCTGTTGTTACTTTGGGTATTTTAATTTGTTGACATAGCCGACGTAATAACACATCATTTGGCTTGACGTATTGGAGGGAGACATGAGAGCCAATGGTCTCACTATAGAGGATGCTCAAGATCGGGCGAAGTGGAGGCGTTTAAGTAGAAAGGCGGACCCTGGCACTAAGCCGGGATAACGCAAGGCATAAAGAAAGAAAGATTTCAGCCTCATATCTTTTACGATTCAAAAGATCGAGTGCTTAAATTCTTTCCTTTTAAAGAACTCTGTATTTTGACATATAAACACGACCACCCGAAGGTAGTCTTAGCAAAAGAATTCCCTTGACAGTAGACCATGGATCTTTTAAACTGACTTTAAAAGTATGACATTTAAGTCTAATTTGTTATTTAAGGATAAATAAAACTTATTATTTTTATTTTACAATGCTGTTTTAAAAATAACTATTGCGTGTCCAATACAAACACCGAATAGAATTTAAAGAATAAACGAAACACAAGAGTGATCGTTCAAGCACATCAGCAGTTAAAAAAGTTTGCGAACCCCTAGTCCAAATGGAAGATTTGCATACACGTAGTTACTTACCATCCCGGTCACGTTTTACCGCAGCCTTGTATACCTTCAGATTAACTCTGTTACTACAAGAGATTACTGCTCGTCAAACGCATATGAAACTTACTTAAGTTTATAAGGCACTTGGTTTATTCACGTTTTTAGAAATCAGTCCCTGAGAATTTTGGAGACACATGTGTTTTATGAACGCCTCATTCGCTTAATGGCAGGTAGGTATGCTGACAGTTTGGTGGGGTCCTGGATTTAAATCCCAGATTGGGTAATCAAAATGAATGTTCAAATTTTCGCTTCAAAAAATCATAAATAGTTTCCTGGAACTGAAACCTTTGGACAATATATATTTCCAACCTTAACTTCCTATTTGATTAAATTCGAAAGAGACAATATGGCATTTCCAGAGACACGCCGAACTTCATTGTTCGGGGCAATAAAAATGCGTGCCACTGTTGAACCTGGTGCACAAGAGTACAGTGGCGGATGCATGGGCAGGATGGTCTTAATTGTAATATGTGCCCGATATGGCCACATAGCTCGCAGAACCGATAACCGATGGGGCAGAAAGGTTGCAGGCAACGTACTGGCAAGCGCAGCGTTGAACGTCCGCCTACAAGGTGGACAGACGACCTGATAAAGGTCGCAGGAAGTCACTGGATGCAGGCCATTTCCAACAGGTCGGTCTAGAAATCTTTGGGGGAGACCTATGTTAGCAGTGTACGTCCTGTGGCTGATGATGATGGCGATAGACTCGCCAACTATCACATTGTAGGACGGAAATAAGTTCAACAAGCTGTGGCTTTACTAGTTGCAACTAATACATACACCTTTAGAAAAACAGACCTGTGCATATTTGTAAGACATTTGTTATAACAATGTTTGGACACTTGGTTATGATTTTTTTGATATGCTGGTTTAGGTACAGTAACATTTTATGTGAACAACCGTAAATTATCATACTTATCAGATTCAACTTTAGAAAAGAAAGTAGTTAAAACACTGCTAGTAAAATCCTGCTAAATAAATGTACAAAAAAGATGTATTGCATAAATTAAAATATAAATATAAGTACTTTGCCGTGCTAGAATAAAAAAAACTTACACTTACCCTCACATTTATGTACAAAACACTATGTAAAATTTCAAGATAGATCGTCTTTGGTCCCAAATGTAAATAATTTATGAATGGTATAAAAAGAAATAATAGCTTGGGAGTAAAAATGAAAATAAAAATATAAGTTTTGTTCCATTTATGATAATTTAGAGTCAGATACTATTTTGTGCAAACACATTAGATGAATGTGTTCCTGTAATAAAAACATATAAATAAATAAATACACCTAACAGTCACATACATAGTCCTGACCCCACAGTAAGATACGAGTCTTGTGTCGTGGGTATCAGGAACTACGAGAGACTTTCGGTCTCACAACACCCAGACCCCGAAACATATATTTGTGGATCACAATATATTTAAGTAGATTATTATTAAGTTGATTATTAGTATAAAACAAAGTCGCAATCTTTGTTTACCTGTCTGGGTATTTTGACCCCCGAATAAAAAGAGGAGTGTAACGCGGGCGAAGCCGCGAACTTAACGTAGTTTATATGTAAACAACAGCACTATTAAACACCACAAACATAGAGTTCTGAGATCTAAGTTTAAAAAGTCGTTTCGGCGACTTGACAGGTCAATAAACTTGCCCTGGGAATAATAACTAACAACATGTTTGGATTTAAATACACAAAAGCGGATGAAACTACATTTGTGCAATTACATTCGTAACCATACATTTTTATACGCAAAACTAGTAATAAATTTACTGCTAGTCGTGACCGTAGGATTGTTATTTACTCCCGATGGAAATAACGAGTAACGTTACATTTTAACAACGCTACGTGAAAAGAAATTGTAAACACGCCCTGCGCTTATTACAAACTTTGCGACTTACTGTCTATTGACAAATTTATTGACATCTCTCTTATATGGACATCAACAATAATAGAACGCAGTGCAATCGTTTGGTTTTAACTCGTTGACATTTTTGTTTATACTTGCATTTGCCTTTTTATTGGGTACAAGGTCTATTAGGATATCTTGACTTTCAATGTCTCGCGGTCGGTGTTTTAGAATGAGATTAATACAGGAAGTTCTTGCTTTGTGCTCCGTAGTCAAAGCTTTTGTAAATTTTCCATCAATTTTAGAATGTAACTGTAAAATGAAATTGCTGGGCAAGAGTCGAGCCCACAACATGAGATTGACGCAGCCCTAATAACAGAGCGCGGTGCGATATTCATCGCTAACTGTTCTTAGATTGAACATCACCGATACCTCGCCGGCTAATTATCGAAGATACTCCATTATTGGCGTGGCTTTTAGATTCAATTGGAATTCCTCTTAAATTGTCCGTGATTCTGATGTGAAATTTGCTGTTCTTGAAACCAAAGTTGGTAGATTGGTAATGAAATTGTTAATTGTTCTAGATTTAGTTGTATGGAAATCATTTCCCAAAACGTTTATATATCGTAACATTGTTACTTATTAACGCAATATTTAAGCCAAATAACCTTCTATTGCATATTAACGAACCTAAAATATTGTGTTTTAGAATACGTATAGTTGCAGTAAGATCAAATTTTATAACCTTCATCGCTTCTGATGCAAGAATTTCGTAGTCCAACCAGTCGTAGACCAAAATGGTTAGACACTTGCAAGTCTTGTTACGATGGCACGATACGCCAGACATCTACAGTTTGTAATGACACCCTCACGAATTCTAAAGACACGATTCACTTCACAAATTATGTATCAAAACTATATTATGGTAGAATGGACTTAGTTTGATTATAAATTGCTTAATTAGAATAAAAGAGATTTTATCCAGCTGAGTAAAATTTACATTGTTGAAATTAAAAGAATATGTCTTTGAAACTAAAATAAGTATTTATGTAATTATAGATAGAGCGAACGTGTGCACTGGATAAATATGTTTAGGAAATCCTATCTGAATATCTGTTTTAATAATTCGCAGATTAGCTGCGTCAAATATTCTCTTCATCAAATCGTAAGAACGAGTAAGAGAGAAATCTTCGTCGTCGTACTCTAATTCAGCAGAAGTTGTTATATTTTCTTTAACAATAATCATACCGTTCTCAGCCAGAGCGTCACCGCATCTCTCCAAGAAACTAATTAAATCGTAATCATTCAAGTATCCAAGTACCCATTGGCACCAAATTACGTCATAGCTTTTTTGCGGCTTGAAATGTTGAAGTCCAATTTTGTACAGTGCCCCAAGCTTAGCATTGTCTTCGCCAATCAATTGTTTCGCCGTGTTAATGAACTTTTCATCCTGTTCAACCAATTCGACTGTTTCGAATTGAGGAATTAACAGGTATTTGGCCACTCTACCGATGCCGGCTCCGCAATCTAGGGCGAGTTTTGTACGTGGTGGATTTTCACTTGTTAGAACTTTGTGTAAGAATGCCCTGGATCCATCGATGTCAATGTCCGAGATATGACCAAAACCTCCGAGCACACCATCTATTGTCGCGGGTACATTAGCCCAGTAATTTGCGGCTTTTTTATAAAAATTACTCTCCGTCATAATTCACAGACCGAGTCGTTTTAATATAATGACATTTGTGACAGCCCGTGACATATTTTTCGTTTATTCTATAATAATGACCATTTGTGGCCTAAATGAATACTTATTTGTTACTAAGAATACATTTTAATGACAAACAATATTAAATAAGTGACCTCGTCATAATTTAACCAAGTTATGTAATATTCTCTTTGATTACATATATTATTGCCATAATGTTCTTTGCCACGTGTAGATTTTTGACAAAAATAAGAAATACGTGCCAACTATTGATTTATTGTCAATATACCTAGTTACTTAGCGTTTTGCCAGTAATATTTTGTATCCGGCATAGTTAAAAGTGGAACGGAACATGTTTTAACCGATTTTAAAAAAGCGGAAGGTGAGCACTTTTCGGCGAGTTTTGATTTATTTTTTTGCTTTTTTTATATATGCACATTGATTTCTTCGTTAATTGTGGAACGATTTTGATGAAAAAAAAATAATTCGATAGAGTTTAGCTGCGATGTGGTCCCATATAAATTTGATTAATATAATATGATTATGGAGTAAAAAAATAAAACTTCTCAACGGACAACAGCTCTGTCGTCGTAATTATGACATAGCTGTACTTAACACTGAAAAATTAAAAATAAAACGTTATAACAAAACTTAAAAACCGACTTTAAAAAACTAACACTGAAAAGTCAAACTTAACAATTTCAGGTCTCTTTGGAGTCGGTACAATTTTAGTTGACCTGCCGTTCAACACAGTGCGACACATGCACCGACTCCAAAGAGACCTGAAATTGACATTTTTGAATTTTCAGTGTTATTTTTTAAAAGTCGGTTTTTAAGTTTTGTTAAAACCTTTTTTTACATATATCAGCTCGTTTGTGCACGTATTGCTATATTTTTAGCGTGAGCTTGTAGCTGTGTTGTTTTGAATCGTATAGCAGTGATGCGTTATCTAGTGGACAAAATTGAAATTGTGAAGTCCCATAATGTTTTGATATTTTTTCTAGTCTTGTACCTCATTTATTTAATACTGAATGCTTATCTTTATTGTTACAGGCTTTGATCGCCGCCGTAAATGAGACCAAGGAAGAAGATATTCGCGATGCTTTAAAGACGCAGACAGAGCAGCAGTTAGCTATAGTACCAAGAGGACCTACTGTGGTGAAAGATACTGTCGCGTATAACACTACAATCAACACTGATGATACGGTAACTTCGAGAATTTTTCTTTTTTTTATATGATTGAATGACGAGATGAGCCAGGCGCTCGCCTGATAGTAAGCGCCACGCCTCCTCATAAACAGAAGCAACACCACACAGGACTTTGAATTACAAAGCACTGTATGGCACTGAACTGTGCTCGTCACCCCGAGTCATAAGATGTTAAGTCTCATAATGCCCAGTAGTTTCACTGGCATTAATTTCCTTCTAACCGAAACACAATAGTGCTTACACACTGTTGCTTGGCGGTAGAAATAGACAAAGCAGTGGTACTAACTCAGACGGCCTCTCGCATACGAAGGACCTATCACTTTGTAAAAAATATTGTTTTCCAGTCTCCATACATGTTTCACCACAGATATACAAATGAATTGTGGCATGTTCTAGCTGTTACTCGCGGCTCCGCCCGCGTTAAAGATGGTTCTGCGATAATAAACGGCTGACGGCCTCCATTATTTTTTATACTTTTATTATAGCCTAGTTTGTACTTCTTGTAAGCGTTAACTAAAATCACACTAACATGACATTCTTATCTCAGGAAATTCTAGTACAGTACCTGAGACGAGGATTAGGATATTTATATATAACATTATATTTTTTGTCTAGGAAGAGTTGCGAGCGTTTCGTCCGGATGGGACAATCGTGACAGAGACGCGACACACCAAGGAGCAAGAAAGAATTTGTGACGAGGAATTGTCTAAAGAAGAGGTATTTAAACATAAATACAAAGTTTTAACAGATTTCAAAACAATATAGGTATATTTAACCCGTTTGCAGTTTCTATATAGATATGCGATATATCTGCCAATTGTTTTAATTGTGTTTATTCTTAAATTGCCCCTGCATCCGTTGTAAGACGTTTTACTTTCCTGTTGCCAGAAACCTTTGACGAAATTTATATTGGACCATACTCGGGCCTAACTCTATTCTACTACAAAAAATAATCATCAAAATCTGTTCACACATAATGGCGGGGATTCCGCATAACATACTTTAAAAAAATACATAGTACAGATGAATTGAGAACCTCATTTTTAAGTCAGTTAATACTTAATACGTACAGTGCAACGTTGTTTGACCATTTATCTTGTTAATTTTATTTCAGGCTAAATCACTTCCAAGCGACAAGAGTGTTGTCGAGGAAACGGGTGGTACGGAGAGGAAAAAGCGGGTGGATCTTGAAACAAGCACTGACCTGATGGCGGGCGGCCTGCGAGTCGCTCACACCGTACACTCAAAGAACCGAATTGAAGAAGGTAATCCACACGAGTTTATAATTACCGAAGTTTGTACTGCTGAGGGTGTTCCTTGGACTATTCTTTTCCATAGTATGAAGCATTTTGAATTAGTGCTGATATTAAATTGAGAGGTCATAGAAAAGTAAACTTAGATCCAAAACTAAGAAATGTATGTACTATTTGTTTCCCTTTAGAAGTTTAGAGTCTAAAAGTAAATTTGTCATTTCTTTCGGTTTTCTTTTAATATACATTTAAGACTTTTCCGTATTCTTTAGTTTAGGTTGCATAAATATATGTATTGTATTAATGCTAATATTATTTTACGGCAGTTGAAAGGGAAGGCCAGCCAAACATGGACGATGACTGGGATAGTTTATCAGTGCGAATGAGACGCCAGCGCCGTCTCCGACACACCGGTAAGATTTGTTACTAGAATAGTTTATGCTACTCCCTAATAGATGTCGCTTTTAAATTATCGTTAAGGTCAATGCGATAGATGGCGGTGTACAAATAAAATAGTTCCACGTAATAGAGGTAGATGACGTTGTTTTTATTTTTGGGATTTTATTTTAAATGTAAAATGATAATATTTTGCGTCACACATAGCACCAAAATACATGTATCAGTAATAAAATTATTGTAAATTTAATTTATTTACATTGAAATAGTTAGATGACCGGGCATGGTATGCGTCGGCTATGTTGTGTCTTGAGTCTATGAGCAGTGGTGATCGCTTACTATCTGGCGAGCAGCATGCTCGTCTGTACATTAGGGCAATAAACTAGCATGTGGCGTGACACACGTAATATTGTGACAAAACTATGGAATTCAGCGACAGTTCACAACGCATGCAGAATGGTAGTAGAGCATATTGTAGCTGTCAGTCTCAGCGCAGTGTTCCTAACTTCCCTCTGCGACCAACTAACCTTTAAGCTTCTCACTCATGACCAAACCAAATAACACGGTAATTTCCAAAAACAGCACGGTCGACCGATAGAAAGCATGAAATTATCCGCTACGGATCACTGTTTAGCAATAAAAAAACTTTTACTCTCACTCCTTAATTCAAAATTTAGTCACGTGTGCAAAACAACCGGTCGTTGGAAAACTAGCCTAATATGCTCGTAGAACGAACCCCCAAAAATGGAATATACGTGATTACTATTCATTATGTTAATACTAATAGTCCGACATTGTGACCATTTTAGTGTCAACTCGACGGCCTTGGCGCGTACTGCATGATATCGTTCCGTGTTAAAAGAATTAATTAGTCTCATGTGTAACAAACGCAATGTGTGTGTAACATTAAAAATAAAAGTGAAAATGTGAAAAAATATACCGGATCTATGTCTACTACGTATTATTTAATTAGTAGTGATTAAATGTTAAAATATTTCAAAAATCTACTTCAAATCGTGAATTGTGGTGCGTTTTCTGTTATTATTTACGACATTAGTCATTTTTAGTCATATTTTTTAAATTATGGCACAGAACGGTAAACAAGTAGGTAGGTCACCTGATTCTAAGTGATCTTCACGGCCTATGAATCTCCACAATACCTGAAAAATTATGACGCGTTAACTTTAGGGGAAGGGGATTTGGGCCTTCGGATATCTCGCTCACCGTACGAAGCGTAAAATTAAGCTGCTACTTCATGTCGGTTTTCTGTGCGACAGTGGTAACACGCCGGTCGAGCCGGCCCACTCATGCTGAAAACGAAACTGTCTACAGCGTGGCTCTACCAATTCAGAAATCACTTCTCTTTGTAACATCATTAGATCTTAACTATATTAATATGGGACCACCCTCGGTAAACCATACAAAAATAATCATAAAATCGGTCCATACATGGTCATTGGCAGACATAATTATTTAGTATTTAAACATACATAAAAAACATCCATTAATTCCACCTTTATCACGTATCATCTAGTTTTCGCAGTCCAAATCTACTTTCATAAATGAATCGGAAAATATGATATTTGATGAAGGGAATCAGTGTCCTAGAAAATTATGGAATTAGTAATAATGTATTGAAGCGGTATTAAAACGATTAATTGCTATAAACGACGACAAAAATTGGATATCATCCTACTAATATTATAAACGCGAAAGTTTGTAAGAATGGATGGATGTATGTTTGTTACTCTTTCACGTAAAAACTACTGAATGGATTTTAATGAAACTTTACAATAATAGAGCTTATACATCAGAATAAGACATAGGCTACTTTTTATCCCGGAAAAAGCAGACCACGCGGGCGGAGCCGCGAGCAAAAGCTAGTAATAAATATTATTGTTTTTACAACGCAGGGTCCTTCATTAATCTTCGTGTTTAAAAAGTAACATCTAGGTCATAAATGTGTCATTTGTAAACTCATTGTTTTAGTTACAAATAATTTAGGTCAAGGTGGTGTTTCCGAGATTTTACACAAGGCTACATTTTAATGTGTTCGGTGTAAGAATGCGGGTAACACGCTTTTTGGGTTGACAAATTATTCACGAACTCATTTCGTGTTTTGAAAATTAAGGTCGGCAGATCGAGATTCTGTGTGGTGTTGTTGCTTCTGTTTGTGGGCAGGCGTGGCGCTTACCATCAGGCGAGCGCCGTGTTCGTCTCGTAATTCAATTATATAATAATGAATAATAACAAAAAAAGAGCAAGTTGGTCACCTGATGGTAAATTGTCTTCCAGGCCTGAGAACACCCATAACATTTGAAGAATATGGATGAGTTGCTGGCCTTAAACGATTAAACGCAAAAAACGCTATTGAAAATAGAGTCAGTCAATAAAAGAGAAAATAGATAAGCAAGGCGCTCGCCTGATAGTAAGCGCCACGCCTGCCCAAAAACAGAAGCAACACAGAACATTGAATTACAAAGCACTAAACTACTCTCGTCACCCTGAGCCATTAGATGTTAAGTCTCATAATGCCCAGTAATTTCACTGGCTTCAATGTCCACCAAACCGAAACACAACAGTGCTTACTCATTGTTGCTTGGCGGCAGAAATAGACAAAGAGGTGGTACCAACCCAGACGGCCTCTCGCATAGGAGGGACTTAACACCTTGTAGTAGCTACGGAACTTTGAGTAATGATATTATGTTATTAAAAATCAAATACAAAGAATAGGGCATGTAATTTATAACACACAACATGCAACATAAGTTGACGTCGCATCTATATTCTCGAAGGGTAGGCAGAGGTGCACCTAGTATTTATTATACCCACGTTTTACCGAAATTATTTCCATCCCATTATGTAATATATCGCCATTGCCATAGCAGTCACAAATTTCTATCCTGGTCAACTTATGTGTTGTTATCCGTATGGAAACCTCAAACACAAATTGTCTGTGATTTGAATGTAGGACCTTACTTAGGTTTCTCATTCTATTTAGGTCGCCACTATACCATTAAGGCAAAATATACAACTCATTATTCATTCGACGAAATCGATTTCGTATTTTATTATTTGAGTAACAGCAATTATATTCACGAAGCTCATCAACAAATCAACGATATGTCGCGAATGATTAATCGATTATTTACGATTTGATATCGGATAGTGGTTTTAATAATATAAAAATTAGTGGCATCATTCTTTTGAAAATCGAAGCGTTGAAATGTTCTTAATAGAGTTGTTTAACACTCATTTATACATAATGAATGTAAATAACGTAATAAATTGAGTATTTACCCTTTACTGTACTTTTTTTTAGCTTTATTTTGTGTTGAAATGTCTTTTACCGTAATAGTTTGGTTATTATTTTAAATCATAATCGTCTTTATTCATATTTTTGCCATTTATGATTATCCTGTTGATTAAAACCTATCAAAATCAATATTCCCTCTTCGGAGAGGGAAGAAGCAAATCGAGGGGCCTGCCACAGGATAGGCGGATGACCGATGCAGCCACAGTAATACAAGGATGTACCCCTATACCCGCCTCAACAAACCATCAATTCATGTCGCAAGTTCCTCGGGAGAACCGGATATACACTGTTTGATCCTGGAACGCGATCCACATAAGGCGTGTGGATCACTATGGCAAGTTTTAACACTATGTGTACGTTCGCTATCTGGGCGGATATGAATATCCTAGCAGCAGTAGAGTTGCCATAAAGATTTTGTATAACTACTTAATCAATTGGATTTAAAGGCTCGTATTATTTTAGCCATATAGCAGAACCTTGATTTTTATATTTGAACTTTTTTAATTTGTCATCATGAGATCCGCATTCCTACAAACATTAATCCCAAGATTATATTACACAGTAAGTAGCCGTTGCTTTTCATAAATCTCAACCTGCCTGTTCGCGTAACATTGCCTTAAATGTGAACTTGTAATAAATAATAGTTTAAGGACGTGGGCAGATGTCTGCTTAATGATTTAAATGCTTGCAATTATTATGTATGCGTAGTTAGCCATGTAAACATATTGTTGCTAGGATATTTAGTAGGTCTTTGTAAGATGTTAGAAGAACGGGTGTACGTGTCCCTCTGGCAGAGTTTTTTTTTTATCCGAGCATGGCAAAGCGAATGCACTACATCTGATGGTAAGCGTAGTGCAGTCCAAAAAACCAGCGACCACCGACAAACAATGAGTTTATCGGTGGTCTCCAGAGTCATGACGGCCTGCATAAATGCTTCTTCAGATTCTTCTTCACAGGGATACAAGGATGTACCCCTATACCCGTCCCAACCAACCATCAATTCATGTCGCAAGCCACAAAACGTGTGGATCACTATGGCAGGTTTTAACACCATGTACACGGTGGTCGCTATCAGGGCTGATATGAATATCCTAACACCAGCAAAGTCACCACCATGTCCAGTCTGGCGGGTGTTATACCTGACCGGCCGCGACCCCTCCAATATTTGTTTTTTTTCTTGTGTTGACGCTTGCTGTAAGCCTGACACTAGTCGGTTGTATACAGCTTCACCGGACCTTCGGGTGAGCGCTTCAAGCGCTCTCAACCCTTACATTTAAGTGACCACGTTGAGGGGACCCCCTTTGAGGTACGTACCTCGGCTCAAGACGGCCGCTGGGAGAGGGCACAGACATCTGCGATTATTGGTTTTGGGGGAGTTTAAAACTAATGATCAACATCGGCTCACGGCCCGGTACTAGGGTCGGGGTTGCGGGGAACGCGGCGCGGTCCTCGGCGGCGAGGACGATAGGTCGGTCTTGAATGGTTGATGTTCGGAACTTGTATATATAGTAACGTCGAGCAAATTTTGCTAGCGCGATTCAGGATCGGTTGACGTCTGTGTCCTGTAGTTGTGTTGTGCGCGCTGTGTATAGCCACATAAGATGTGGTTGTTTGGTAATTTATATATTCACCAAGGCTTGTAATTTCCGAAGGGGTAGGAGGTGTAACCCGTACACTCACGTTTTGCTGAGATTAATTCCATCCCATGGTGTGATAGGGGCGAGCCTATGGCTATAGCTGGCTTTAATTAAAGACTATTGTGCATTTCGTGATAGAAAAACCCAATATCACTTTTACCCGACCTGGCTTGCTGGATCGCAGTATAACTGCGCCATTAAAAAATCACCTCAGTGGCTTAATGGCAGCGTACTAAAGCTGATAACCGTGAGGTCCTGGGATCAATTCCTAGGTGGGACAACCACAATTTTTTCGACTTTAATATAGACGGAATGTCAAAAAACATTTACATAGTGTTTATCTATGTTATATCAATACGCTGTCAAGTTTTAACGTTTTATGCCAGTCAGTCAGTAATTCAAGTCACGAATCAGTCAGGACATGTAATATATTTCGGTAGCTATTTTGCAAAATTGTAGAATATCAATGAATAAAATAAAAAAAAGAAGTTTCGTGTCAAGGTTGCTATGTGGGCAGATTTCTATAGATGCAATAGAAAGTTTTAGCCTATTGTGTGACTTCAGATCGCATAAATAATGTGTATTCTCTACCAAAAATTTCAAGCTAGGAATTTATCAACCATGTTTTCCATTAAGGCGTGTATGAGAATGAACTTTTTTAAATATATACTAAGGAACGACTGAATGAATGGTTCATTAAAATATAAATGTCTCTGAGTGTGACCATTAGTGTTCTTATTCGGAATTCAATTTGGTAAAACCACCAATAAAAATCTACCTCGAAATAAAATATTATGTACTTACCTGAATGAAAAGTTGACTAATTCCTTATAATACTTAAAATATTAAGTTGAATCATAATACATTTCGTAATCCAAAAAGTATTCATGATTTAATAATGGAGGGAGGATATCATGATTTATTATTCACATAATTTAAAACACATGTTTAGATTATAAATGTACGCCTCTGCGATGCATGATTGCGCACTTTCCCCCACAAATCAGGCAAGCTTTTGTTTTTTTCAGGCAATTAAGCGGTTTGTAAACTTTTAAAGGAGCATTAAAGTGGCCAATTTGACGTTGCATGTCCATCAAAACGCTACATTTGGACAATCATTGAGCCTACGCATGGTTACCGAGGATCGAGGTCGATCGTGATAATCCATCGTGGTATACAAAGTATAAACTGCGTAAACTATATTAGATAAATATACCTCAAAATAATATCAATCCTATACAGGATTACTAGATAAAAAATTAAAAGTCTGACCTTTGCCACAAGTGTGCACTCATATCTACCACATAGATTGTATTCATTGGGTTGATAATTATTTTATTTAAATTTATATTACTTATTATTAAATTTAAACTAAGAGAACAGTTTCGTCAAATATATATTATTTAATTTATTACAAGTGTTTAAAATATAAAATATATTAAGTCTGGCCAAAATCTTAACAAGTGCCTATAATCTTCTGACATATCAGGACAAATCCTGACTTCTGGTAACCTTAGCCATGTATTAAATATTATCACACTGCTAGGCACTCATCTCCTCTACTAATGAGAGGGGTAACGCTAGCCTGCGGTTTAGACACTAGACGTAACATCTTTCGAAAATCGTTTGGAACATTCTCAAGTATGCAAGTTTGGTCTGTGTATTATGTTTTCCTTCACAGTCAAAGTGAGCGATAATTAATGTGACTTACGTCTCAACAGTACGTACTAGGTGCACTTATTAGTTACTAGCTTTTGCTCGCGGCTCCGCCCGTGTGATCTGCTTTTTCCGGGATAAAAAGTATCCTATCACCCAAGTCAGCTCATACCCTGTCTGTATACCAAATTTCATCAAAATCCGTTCAGAAGTTTCAGCGTGATTGACGGACAAACATCCAAACAAACTTTCACATTTATAATATCAGTGTGATTTTTGTATATTTTTTCTTTTAGAAAATCTTACGAACAAGTTGTAATATGGTGTGACAAATTAAATGTAAAAAATTGCACACTACAAGCTTACACATATTAAAACTAATACACTTCCCTGGGCTATAACCAAGCATATTCGTCATCAGCGTTCATACTTTTGACGTATAGGCTTTTTCGAGGCTGCGTTAAACCACCTTGTGTGCTCCTTATCAACATATTTTTTATTAGAATGCAAGTCCCTCGTATTTGAGAGACCGTCTAGGTTAGTACCACGGCTTTGTCAATTTCTGCCACCAAGCAGTAAAGCACTGTTGTGTTTCGGTATGTAGTATATTAAAGCCAGTGTAACTTATGGGTATTATGATATCTAACATCCAGTTGCGGCGTGACAAATGCAGTCCAATGCCATGCAGTGTTTTGTAGTACAAGGTTCTGTATGGTGTTGCTTTTGTTTATGGATATGCGTTACCACTAGACAAGCATCCTGCTCATTTCGTTATAAAAAACCTGATTCACAATGTCAATACATCCATCTATTCATATATAATTATTTGTCCTGACTGACTAACCAACTGACTGATTCATCAATACTGAGCCTAAATCGTTGCATGCGCTGAGGCTAGAAAATATAAATTTTGGTAGATGCCCTTTATGTTGTAAGCATCCACTTAGGAAGGATTTTTCGAAATTTCGCACCTAAGAGGGTAAAATAAGGGAAGAACGGTTGTATGGAAATGTCTTTCACATTAAAAAATGTGTAACACGATTCAATCAGTAATGCTTCCCAGTCACTGAAGAATGTTAGAAATGAATTAAGTTGGTTTTGCGAGCAAAATATTTTTTTCCCGCCTACCTTTGACATAAATATGCGCGATATATCCTCAATCCTCAATGCCTCTCCTGAGGCCTTGTAGAGATCTATTATCAGACAAATGGTCAATATATCAAAAGTTGTAAGATACCTTTAATATTTGATAGCTACAAATTGTAATTTGTTTATTGTAGAATGGGTTTTTTTATTGCTAATCGATGGAAGTCCCGGGTTCACATGTTATTTTGTTATCTCGTACAGAAAGAAAATATATTTTTTTCTAGTAGAGTATTCCAATTACTGAGTTGTTGCAAACATTTCACTGTCTTATAATATTATGTAGAATAAAATAATCAAAGACTTGCAAATCTATAATCAGGTACTTTATAGTTCAAACTAGTTTTTTATGTTCTGCACACAATGAATTGTTATTCTAGAAGACTTGATTTCAACCGTTAAAACCGGTTCACTGTCCAGTTCCGGTGTCGTCTTCATTCAGTTCTTATGTTTTTTGTAGCTTTTGTGATAAAATGTTTTATAATTAAAGTCTTTTGATATGTAATAAATTAATAAGGCAAGTTGATTAGACATTAACATCTTCTTTATTGAGTTTTTTTATTTTAATTTGTGTGGGAGGTTAATTTATGTAAAATTTAATATATCTTTGTTTATGACCATGATTAGTTTATCAATTATTATAAGTATGTTATGAGTATCAGTTATGTATGTATTTTTGTTTTTTAAATTATGCGCACTCATACATGTAATCCCCGAAGGAGTAGGTAGAGGTATAACCAGTACACCCATGATAAAATAGAGGGCCAAACTATGGCCATACCAGGCATAATGCTAGACTTCGGGATGATACTGAGCGTTTCGTGAAAAACCCAATATCACATTTATCAGGCTCGGGGAACGAACCGGAGACCTTAAATGATATAGGTACTAGTTACACATATTATTTCGTACCAAATTGCAAATAGCGTAGGATATAAAATTCAATACAACTGGTAGCTCAAATATTAAGCAAACAAAATATGAACAGGCTATAAAAACATTGCAACTAAACCATAAAAACAAACAAAACGATAAATGGTGACACGAAAAACGTAATCAGTCAATATTGTCTCGCAGTTGCGTGAAGATGTCTCGTTTACATCGCATTGACCTTCGGTAGTTTGGCAAACTTATCTCGATTACGCCATATGCGTGCGGGAGCCTGCCGCTGCGGTTCACAACCACTTAACTCTGAGCCAGTGAGCGCGCGCACGCGCCATCGCCTCGCTCCACTCATCGCGCATTTTACTTTCAGAACACGAGAAAGACTACAAGCGACCCGTCGACTTCGACATCGAGGAGGAGACACGCAAGAAAGAAACCTCCAAGTGGCTCGAGAGTCACTTCGGCAGCGAGTCGCGCTCGTCCCATGACTCCATAGCCGAAGAGATAGGACGACGGCCCGAGCCCACCTTCTACAAAAATAAATCTGCTGACGACGAGGGTTACTACGGAAAAACGTCGTCTGGACCGCCGCCGCCTGTGTACGGAGATCGTGTGCTGCGGAAAACCAAGTCGTCCACACCATCTGATGAGAGGGCAGCACCCGTCAACAGAACTGGAGGATATTTCAAAGGCGTTGCGGATTGGTCACAAAGAAGAGCGACGAAGCCAAGGATGCCAGAGCCACGGAGCTCATCACCATCTCCGCCCACAGTCCGTTCGCCTTACGCCAGTGATGACAGATTAAACGGATCTTCCCCGAAACACGTGTATGGGAAGCGTGATTCACCCCAAGGAAGATCGTCACCAATCGGCCGCCGTCACCCACCGTCACGCGACGACTCCGCTTACGTCTCTTCATCCACGATGCACAGCCCACCTAGAGGGTCCCCATTCCGTCCATTGGAAACTGACCGATCATTCTGTGAACCTTCAGTCGAAGATGATTACCGTCCGATGGCGCCAGAACGTAAGCGTCAGTCAAAGCAGCGATTAACGGAGGACCATCGCTATGACAGTGGGTATAGGAGTTCATCTCGAAACGAAAATTCGGGGCGATCACGAGACAGTCGTGAGGAGGGAGCCACAGAACCACCTCCAGACTATTCTCCGCCGAGAGAACGGCGCGAAAGCTCGGACAGAGACCGCACCCCGCCGCGGCGGCGCGACCGTGACGAACGTAAACAAAACCAGAAAACCCGTTTCGCAGACAACGGTCGGCGTCCGTCACCTGCGCGGAAATCAGTCGGCTCGGCGATCGGAAACTCGATACGGAAGCTAGTAGGGAAGATAAGGTCTGCTTCTGCGGAAAGGAAAGCTAAGTGGCGGAACTCACGGACTCCGTCTCCGGAGCATTCGTCGCGTACATACAAGCAGTACGGCGGCGAGCTGGCACCACCGGCGGCGCCCCCGCACCGGTACTATCTCGGGGAGGACCCCTTCGCGCCCAGCATCTACGGCCGTGAGCACAAGTACGAGGGCAGTTCGAGGCGCGCTGTCGGCAGCGACGCTCGCGACCATCGCGACAGGTGAGCCACCTTTAATTACCACACTAATTACTATGTACTTGGATAGATTTGAGTGCCCACTGTTTCGTGTTTCAAGGTGAACCCGGATTCTCTTTATAAAGTTTGTGTTATTAGTCAAATCTATATTAATAAAAGAAAGATATAAGTAGATATAGTAGGTGCTTTAAAGCACGTATTATTTGTAGATACGACCGAATAAGGCTGCATCCAAATGAAGTGCCATTTTGCAAAAATGTACAATAAAATCGCCTATAATAAACGTATGATGATTGTAGAAAAATATCTATGGCGCCTTAAATAGAATCTTGTCCTACAATCGAACCAAGCCTCCGCCTACGACAAAAGATATCAAACATAAAATTTAATTAATGCTTCTGTTGTCTATTATCATAAAGTTACGGCGATCTGATAGGGCCCGACGAGAATAAAGTTGAATGTGGGTTGAACTAGCTAGATTTGCTTTATCTGAGCCAACGAGCCTAGTGCCTAATCAAAACAACACGCAACGGAGGCACAAATGGCCTTAGTTATAACCAATTGATTTTATCTTTCGTCGCTCACGATATGCTTTGTAATAGAATAAAATTTTAACGACATTATTTTTATAACAAAGCAAAGTAAAACTGAGTTGACACATCTATTGAGATCGGATCTATTGTTGGGATTTTTGGTAGATTTACTTATATGCAATATTTTTCAGTGTCACATCTGCGTATTTTCTCAGAATAACATTTTCAATTTTGAATAGTGTAATAAATACTACTAGCAAAATAATTATAATAGTGTTCATGTGATAATGCAATATTTTCTCATTGTCTTTGTTACACGATAAAACGGAATAATTTACGAAAAAAACTAAGACCGTGTATAATTACAGTAAACTCTTAAAAATCAAACTATGCAACTGAAGAAACTCGCGTTTAGAAACGTAGAACGTAAAATAGTGCGTATTTCGTAACCTAACACGGCCGAAACGAAATAACCAAACAAGGAATATTGTTAACTTTCAAAGATTCTCGGTTTTGCAACTCAGTGACCAGTTTGCATACTAATTATAAATGTATTCTCAAATCTTACAAGCTGCACAAGCTTCAGCAGTTTAGAAAGCGAAATTCGCTATGAAATGCAATATGGAGACAAATATATACAGTACATATTACTTGCTGCGTTTTATGAAAACCAATCAAAAACAAAACAATACGCGAATCATAACTTGGTCAGCTTGAGCCTGCTCAACTTAGTATAAATATCTGCATATCTGTTATACTGTTATTTTTATTATTTCCTTATTTTTTAATAAGTCAAGTACTGGTATAATGAATCGAATACTGCACTGTACCTATCGAGCACTGTTTCAATTAAATTCAGTAATGTGAGAACAATTTTGAAGTGTTGTCGTGTTGTCAAAACTAAATCCGATGCAACCACAGACTAGCATTATTCAGATGTCTAAACGAATGTTACAGAATTTTAGAGATAATTCAATATAATGAGACGTAAGCCAATAACATCGATACCATTGTTTTTATTCGTAACTAGCTGCATTCCGCATGCGTTGAAATACCACGCAAAGAAAAAAGTGTTTGGCAAAATTTCATCACAATCGGATCAATGGTTTAATAAGATATAAAGGTCAACAAAGAACAAGGGATATTAATTTTCATTAAATTGATTACAAATAATTAACAAGAAATAAATCAACAAAACTTTCAGAAAACGCTACAATGAATTGTAGAAACCGTCAACTGTATCACGTAAAGCAAGACGCGTTCCGGCATATCTTGCCTTTTTTATCTGTCAATGCCCGACTCCAGACTTAACCTTATAAGGGTTTTAAGCGTTTATTCTCAAAGAAGCCCTTATTTAGTGCCCAAGTTGAGTCACCCGTCTTTATACAGTGAAATACTATGTCTTAATAAGAAATATGGTCTGCAATGTCAATCGTGAGTGACTCACTGGTAGGAAATGTTGTTTAAACAACAGGTGTATGTTTAGGTGGAACGTAATCCATGCAAATAAGCTTGATACAATTATCTTTAAAGATTGCGTCAAATCTTGCTTCCTTTACATTGTAATGTATTGAAGTGGACATACATAATTTATTGTTGTCTAGCAATCATGAGTTATGTATGAAAATACAATACACTGCTTTTTGTATCTCTTATAGTATGTAATGTATATCAGCGAACAATGTAAACAAAGGATCGTTAACAGCGTAGGAGGAGAGTTCACATTGAATCTAATTATTTATAATACCAACAAGATTATTAGTTTTTGCAACCCAAGATTACAATCAATGTACGTGGGCCTAATTCATTCAACCGTCACGAAACGCCAATAAAGTACCTGGAGTCATGCAAAAAATCTAATCAATTTGTTGTTGTATTGTTTTCAGAGGCCAGTTCTCGAGCACGTTGGGTCGATTCAGTCACTCAACAAGTAGATTGAATCCGAACAGCGAGCCTGAAGAAGATTACACGCGCAGTGCTCAGACTCTGCCGCGTAAACTACACGAGCGTAAAGAGAAAGCCACCGAGAAGCCCAGCTCCAACAAATATTGGCATCGTCTGACACCGAACAAGCGTTCAACAAGCGCTGTGAATGTATCAAACAACGTAACTGCATCTCCAGACGGCAAAATAAACGGATACCCACCCGGACCAGCTAAACCAGCACGCACGTATAAAGCTTTGAACAGAAGCAAGAGTTTTGCTATGGGCGCCCCCGAGCAGGAGACCACCCACCCACGATACGTTTCAACTATGAACAGAAACTATTCCACCATGTATAAATCGAATCCCCACCTAAGTAAACTGGATGAAACTCCGGAACAATTGAAGAGTCCAGGAATCGTTTCTATCATTAACCGGAGTCAGCGAGACTTAGCTGATGCAGTATCGCGTGAGACGGAAAGAAGGCGAGATGGCCTTTTCGGAGCGCGTTATGGTAAAACGACTCCAATGAGCAATGGTACGAATGGTTACAGCCAAAAATACGAAGATACGGATAAGAAGAAGATATTCCTTAAAGGTCTTCGAGAGCGTGCTCCAGATTTGTATCAAACTTTACACGCAGATGAGGAATCAGATGGAAGCAGATTGTCTTCTAGATACGGTACACCCTCACCACACTACAAGGAACGTGTATCTGAGGAACGAGTTTCCAAAACGCCGTTATTCAAGACAGAATCATTAAATAGAGAGACGAGCCCCTTCGTATCAAGGTTGGACACGAGATTGAAGTCGCCTGCTATCAGGCGAGGAAGCAATAGTAGCGACAATTTTTCCGAAACTTACAGATACACGACGAGATCCGGAGACCCTGAGCGTCCGAGTGTTACTGATACAGTAGAAACAGTTAGCAAGAAAATAGTGCCTTCCAGAGACGGCCGTTCCAAGGAAATCATACAATCAAGGGAGATAAACTCTGTCACTAAAAGCAGAGGATATAAAGCGGAGCCAGTATCAAATATCAAATATATCGAGAATGGAATCCGCTTGTCCCCGTTTGGTTATGAGTCTAAAAATCCGTACGCAGAGCGAAAGTCTAGTAGTTACAAAGTAACTGAGAAAGTAAGAGATTATTAGTACCTTTTCATAGAATTGAAAGGGATTAAACGTCAATTATGCCATATTTTTCAAACGTATTGAATCAGAGTCATATCAGACTGAATCTTTGAATCATTTTAGATAGTAAGATATCTAATTGTAACACATATTACGTATAACATCTGTTAATTTTGTTTAAGTTGCTTCGTGTCATCATGTAAAAAGTCATAGAGCTTTACTAATTTTATATTAATATTGGTCTTATTCCGTCCAGTGTAATAAATTTTAAAAGAAATTCGGGTACTTAAATAATTTTAAAATTTGTGAATAGTTTTAATTTTAAAATTAACACTGATGTATTAAGAAATAAGAAACATAATATTAGTTAAGATTTTATAATGAAAATGTATCAATAAAAATTGTAACGTGTTAATACGCACTAATTTTTGTTTTATTTGATGAATGAATGAGCGCAATAGGCGAGTAGCCAGGTATGATGCAATACGTCACGGGTTCGATTCCCGCTTTGAGATAATTGTTTTTGTTATCCACAAATATTTGTTTCGGATAGTTCTCGTTTTCGTTGTTGTGGGACAGTAAGTCACTCGTAATTCTTGATACCCACAATACAGATTAAACTTAGTATAGGATCAGGACTATGTGTCTGACTGATGGGTAAATTTACTATGAGATAGAGGAAAAACTCGTACGAGCCGGCCCATTCAGCCTTTTATGTCTACAACATGGTTCTATCACTTTATAAACTTTATCGCCATAAATCACTGAATTGACAATTCATGTGTGAGTTTTCAATAACTCAAACTCAGATTGTGAATGCTCGACTTGGGATTGAACCAAAATCTTCACGCCTTAGCCTAAGTATACTGGCACTAAACCAATGAAACGACTATTATCCACATAGCTGGATATCTATCGCCTACTAAAATAGTCTTATCTTTGTTTACGTTTGGAATTGACGTGACGCAGTTTTATTGCGTATGGGGAACGATGGCTGTGCTGAGGTCTTCAGTTCGATCCCCGGTTCGGGTAAAATATTGGGTTTTTCTATCATGAAATACTCAGTATTAGCCCGGAGTCTGCCCGATATAGCGATAGGTTCGCTCCCATCACATCATGGGATGGAAATAAGCTCGGCGAAATGTAGGTGTACTGGTTACAGGTCTGTCTACGCCTCCAGGGATTACAGGTGTGATGTACGCAACACTGGAACTCATTCCATCAAAAATATGTATAATTAAAGAAAGCCCAATGATTGGAGATGTTCAGAATGTTTTGAGGGAGTGTATATGGAATGCTACATTTAGAACACCGTTCGTTCGAACATCGGCTCCACTAGAGTCGTATCATCTTTGTATAGTATAAACTAAAGTCGCTTCCGCTGTCTGTTGGCTTAGATCTTTTAAACTATTCGACGGATTTTAATGCAGTTTTCAGTAATAGATAGAGTGATTCATGAGGAAGGTTTATATGTGTACATACTATAGTACAGAAAAGCTGAAAAATTCAAAGATTTGTAATGTGACGTCGTAACAAACATATTTTTACCCGTGCGAAGCCGGCGCGGGTCGCTAGCTGTCTCATAAAATGCCAACGTGAAGTTACTGCTGCGTTTTACACGCTAAGTGAAATTTCCGGAGGCCGAAGTCCCCATTCTGTCACTTTAAGGTATCTGTATATGATTATTACTGGTATTGTGAATACAAAAGTAGGCAATGTGACTGACTTACTCATTTGCCAGCCTCAGCAGCGGCTCAGCGGGCAGTGATACGTACTGTCGAGAACAAAGTCGTAGGTTCGAAACCCATGAGGAAACCTGCATACCTGATAACTCGATAAGATATTTCGAAGGTAAGTGAAGTCTGCCAACTCGCATTAGGCCAGCGTGGTGCACTAAGGCTTAACCCCTCTCATTCAGTAGAGGAGGCCCATGTCCAGCAGTGGGACGTGTATGATACAGGACTAGTATTATTTATTATGTATGTCTTACCATATCTCGGGACTATAGAGTCCCGGACATCTAATATTGTGATGTGACACCGCCCAGCGGTGTATACACTATAAAAGTGATCATAAGGACCGCCTAAGGTCGGTATAGGATTATTATAGCGATCGACATAAATTTATACGTGGTTATTGAGTTGAGGTGTTGGTGGATGAGTCAACTGGATCTATGGAATTGGCTATGGCACCTGCCTGACCTATGTAAATACACGGATAAAATAGGGTGTTGGTTACTCGCCAACTCAGGTAGATGGGCTCCTCAAAATTGTCGGTATAATAGTCGGTGTATTACTTATTTATTATTATTAAAGTAAAAGGTCTCGGTTATTGTAATGCATTATTGTTTCAAAGTAAAAAACTTTGAAAAGTCATTTCCATTTACACTGCCATCTATACTATTACTTTTGAACTAAAATGAATGGCAAGTAAGAACATTTTAATAGTTCCTTTCGTTCCTAGGCATTTGTATAGAGGTCACTTTACACATTTTTAAGTCTGTTACATAAACTATCGTTATTGACTTTGTTTGAGTTTGTCTATTCCTGCCGCCAAGCATCAGTGTGTAAGCACTGTTGTGTTTCGGTTTGAAGGATATTGAAGCCAGTGAAATTACTGGGCATTATGAGACTTAAATCTAATGTCTCGGGGTGACGAGCGCAGTTCAGGCCATGCAGTGCTTTGTAATTCAAAGTTCTGCGTGGTATTGTTTCTGTTTATGGGCAGGCGTGGCGCTTACCATCAGGCGAGCGAGCGAGCGATCTTCTCGTCATTCAATCAAATAAAAAGAATAAATAAAATCTGGATTTTATGTCTCGTGGTGACGAATGTTGTCCAGTGTAGTGCCTTGTAATGAAAGTACTGTGTAGTATCGGTTTTATTTATGGGCAGGCGTTGCGTTTACCATCAGGCGAGCTACTTGCTCGTTTCCTCATTAACGCTCATAAAAAAGTTTATTATACTTATGTGGTTTTTACTACCACATGACATTCAGAGGTCGAGGCAAAAATATTTTAAAATACACATCTTTATATATATAATTCTTCTGTGAGTGTGTATGTTCCTGAACTTCTCTTAAACGACTGGACCGATTTTGATGAAATTTTTTGTGTGTGTTCAAGGGGATCTGAGAATGGTTTAGATTCACAATTTTGTCCGCTGGACAATGTTTTTTTAATTAATTTTTAATTTATTAGTAGTTGTTGATTTTGGAATGTTTTAGTATAAACCGGATGGTTGTCGTTGCGAAGCTTGCCGTGATGACGGGTCGTATAGCGTCTAGACTGGACAGGGACAAGACAGGGACAGGACAGTGAGACAGGACAGTGAGACAGGAAAGTGAGACAGGACAGTGAGACAGGACAGTGAGACAGGAAAGTGAGACAGGACAGTGAGACAGGACAGTGAGACAGGACAGTGAGACAGGACAGTGAGACAGGACAGTGAGACAGGACAGTGAGACAGGACAGTGAGACAGGACAGTGAAACAGGACAGAGAGACATGACAGAGAGACAGGACAGTGAGACAGGACAGTGAGACAGGACAGTGAGACAGGACAGTGAGACAGGACAGTGAGACAGGACAGTGAGAGGACAGTGAGACAGGACAGTGAGACCGGACAGTGAGACAGGACAGTGAGACAGGACAGTGAGACAGGACAGTGAGACAGGACAGTGAGACAGGACATTGAGACAGGACAGTGAGACAGGACAGTGAGACAGGCCAGTGAGACAGGACAGTGAGACAGGACAGTGAGACAGGACAGTGAGACAGGACAGTGAGAGGACAGTGAGACAGGACAGTGAGACCGGACAGTGAGACAGGACAGTGAGACAGGACAGTGAGACAGGACAGTGAGACAGGACATTGAGACAGGACAGTGAGACAGGACAGTGAGACAGGCCAGTGAGACAGGACAGTGAGACAGGACAGTGAGACAGGACAGTGAGACAGGACAGTGAGACAGGACAGTGAGATAGGACAGTGAGACAGGACAGTGAGACAGGACAGTGAGACAGGCCAGTGAGACAGGACAGTGAGACAGGACAGTGAGACAGGACAGTGAGACAGGACAGTGAGACAGGACAGAGAGACATGACAGAGAGACAGGACAGTGAGACAGGACAGTGAGACAGGACAGGACAGGGACAGGAGGCGGGACGGGGACAGGACGGAGACGGGACGCGGACAGGACGGGGACAGGATGGGGACGGGACGGGGACAGGACTGTCCAACCGGAGGGAGGTGGGAGACGACCTGACTTAGGTTAGTCAATTAAATGTGCGACGGGCTACCTCACGTGCAATGGCGCAGTACCTCACTTAATTGCATTTAATGTAAATAAAACATTTGTATTAAGTTTTGACCACATTTTACACAAATATATTATGTAGGTGATACGAAGTTCACCGGGTCATCTAGTATATATATATGTACATACATATCTTAGATTTCACAAGTTGGTAGGTCCCTCGTATGCATAACATATGTACCTATATGTATGTATGCCAGAGGCCGTCTGGTTGGTTGGCCGTAAATATCTGTCCTTAAACGAATTATCTTTAAAACCTTTTTTAAACATGAGGACGAAGCGGTCGTTTTAATTTACTGTCGGCTCATAATATGTAGTATATTAAAAAAAAATTAGCCAACTTCAAAAAAATAGGAGGTTCTCAATTCGACTGTTGTTTTTAATGTTTGTTACCTCAGAACTTTTGACCGGGTGAACCGATTTTGATGATTCGTTTTTTATTTGAAAGCTGGTGCTTCCCTTGTGGTCCCATTCCATGTCACTACGGGTCAACTGAAATTGCATCGACTCCAAAGAGAGCTAAAATTGTTATTTTCTACATTTCAGTATAGTATATTTTTTGAAATCGGTTTTTAAGTTTTGTTAAACTTTATTTTATTAACGTAATGCTTATTTTCATAATCCGGGATAACGCTTGGAAGAAGAAGAAAGATAACAATTAATTCGTAAATTATTATATTTTTCTTTGATCTCATATTAGTGATGTCAGAATTAGAATCCACGTCTGTACTAGTTGTAGCTTTGACTTTTTTTTTTTTTTTTTATTGCCTTGATAGGCAGACGAGCAAGCGGCCCGCCTGATGGTAAGCGGTCACCGCCGCTCATGGACATCGGCAATGCCAGGGGCACAGCCAAGCCGCTGCCTACCACTACTCTTTCAGAGATACAGGCGCGAGCTTATACACATAAATATACCATTGATACCACTCTACATGGCATTATATTACAGTAAATCATGAGTTCTAAATATGTCATTAAGTTTCCGCAAATATATCATTTGTGTCTTAGCACACAAATTCACTATTGTTTAATAGTTTTGTTTAACGTACAATAGAATGACGGGGATACGGGACAGCAGATAAAGGGCAGTATAATAGTACTTTACTAATACAAATGAGACAACCTCTGCCAAACCCGACCGCTATAATTTTCACGAAGAACACTCGTATTTATTAGATGTGTCATTCCGACTGGGCGATTAATAGGTATATACAGTGTTGCGACTAAAGTTCTCGCTTTGGAAATTTACGTTTTTACTATTTACTATATATGTATGAGTAGGTATGCGGACAATATCGTATTTATTAGATGCGTCATTCCGACTGGGCGGTGAAAACGCATATACAGTGCTGCGACTAAAGTTTGTCGTTTTACAAATTAACGTTTTTACGATTTACTATTTAGGTATGAGTAAGTGTGCCAACAATGCATCGTATTTATTAGATGCGTTATTCCGACTGGGCGCTAATTAGACAGTGCCACGACTAAAGTTTGTCGCTTTGGATATTAACGTTTTTACGATTTAGGTACTATTTAGGTATGAGTAGGTATGCCAACAATGTATCGTATTTATTAGATGCGTCATTCCGACTGGGCGATGAAAACGCATATACAGTGCTGAAACTAAAGTTTGTCGCTTTGGAAAATTCAGTTTTTTACGATTTATTCTTTAGGTATGAGTAGGTATGCCAACAATGTATCGTATTTATTAGATGCGTCATTCCGACTGGGCGATGAAAACGCATATACAGTGCTGAAACTAAAGTTTGTCGCTTTGTGGAAATTTACGTTTTTACGATTTACTGTTTAGGTATGAGTAGGTATGCCAACAATGTATCGTATTTATTAGATGCGTCATTCCGACTGGGCGATGAAAATGCATATACATTATACAGTGCTGAAACTAAAGTTTGTCGCTTTGGAAATTTATGTTTTTACGATTTACTGTTTAGGTATGAGTAGGTATGCTAACAATGTATCGTATTTATTAGATGCGTCATTCCGACTGGGTGATGAAAACGCATATACAGTGCTGAAACTAAAGTTTGTCGCTTTGGAAATTTATGTTTTTACGATTTACTGTTTAGGTATGAGTAGGTATGCCAACAATGTATCGTATTTATTAGATGCGTCATTCCGACTGGGCGATGAAAACACATACAGTGCTGAAACTAAAGTTTGTCGCTTTGGAAATTTGAGTTTTTTACGATTTATTCTTTAGGTATGAGTAGGTATGCCAACAATGTAACGTATTTATTAGAAAGTTTAAGCTTCGAAAAGTTAAGTTTTTTACGATCTATTAGAATTTTTAGACTGACACTGGTCAAATATTTAATAACACTGGTGTTAAGTATTTTTAACACCGTTCCATGAAATTATTGGACGCATCATAATATGACCAATTTTGTAAATGGCCGATAGCGTAATTTGTGTTGTTACCACGGATATCTTATTTGTAGATTGTTCGGTCAGTGTAAATCAAGTTTGCTTAGAGATATAACGTAGTGTACGTGTAGTTATAGATAACAAATAGATGTAGAATAATGGTTAGTATTTTAAAAATGCTGACAACATTAAAAACACATATATTTGAAGATAGTTATTATTTAAAAAAAACGGACATTTAAAAGTAGAAATTAAACATTTAAAATTATTTTCGTAAATAATTTCGTAAAACAATTACAATTGTGGTCTTTTAAAGTATCATTAGATTTTTTCCAAATCGATAGCATTTGTGAACGAAAAAATAGTGAGAAATTAATATTATTTTTATTACAGGGGCTAATAAGTTTTATTTTCTTCGTCCTTCCTTTGGCAACAATCAGTGAATCAGCTAATATTCTGTACGTCGTGCCGTTCACATCTAAATCTCATTTTATCTTACTGAGGCCTATAGGACTGGAACTTGCGCGAAGAGGCCATAATGTCACAGTGATTTCGGGGTATAGAGAACCTAACCCGCCTTCAAATTACCGCCAAATAATTATAGATCGCAAGGAGATCTGGGAAGTACTCGGTAAGATTATTTTGTCTCTGACAAAAGATTTGATTACTAAATATTGTTGGTTTATGCACTACAATCTATTCATTTAACTAGTTCAATATATGCATCGCAACAAAGTAGTAGGTACACGCGACAGTCCATTCTTTGCATGAAATGCTTCGTATTAAATTCGACACCCCCATATCTTAGCTTCAGACTGATAATGGCCAATAAGTTATGAAGAATATAAAATTTCAAGTTATTATTACTGTACGGTACTCTTTATTCTAAAAGGTTTTTTTTACATTTTTAAATATAGCATTTGTAAAAAATAAAACATTTAAAAATATAAAAAATATCACCCTCCAGTGGCGAGGTCTAGGACCCAAGCCACCAGTGGTTAGGACCCCAGTGTGAGGAACCTCCTCACAATGCGTGCCGTGTCCAATAACACTGCTTTCTGAATCTGGCCCTTGACCCAACGACCAATCGAGAGCCTTTGAAGGTGTTGGTCAAGGCTCTTTGGTATCAACCCATTAGCAGTTACGACTATCGGAACAATAATTGTCGAGTCCACATCCCACATGTCAGTAACCTCGTGTGCCAGATCTAAATATTTGGACAGTTTGTCTTTCTCGGCTTTGACGAGGTTTTCGTCATGCGGAATGGTGACATCAACAAGTATTGCCCGGCGCGCTAATCGATCTATCACCACAATATCAGGCTTATTGGCAACAATAGTCCTGTCCGTGATGACAGATCGATCCCAATACAGCGTTGCATGTCCATTTTCGAGAACCGGTTGGGGGACATATTGATAATATGGTACCTCAGTGATCACAAGGTGATATTGAAGAGCAAGTTGTTGGTGTATGATCTTGGCTACTAAGTTATGTCTATGCAAGTACTCGCCGTTAGCAAGATACGAACAACCCGAAATAATATGCCTGATTGACTCTCCAGGACGGTGGCATACCCGACAAATGTCGACCGTACCATCCTTCAGGATATATTTTCTGTAGTTGTTCGTCTTGATAACTTCGTCCATAATTGCAAAGACAAAACCCTCAGTTTCCCCGAAAAGATCACCGAAACGTAGCCAAGATACAGAAGCCAGTTGGTCTACATCGGGCCCATTTAGGGCTCGATAGAAACGCCCATGTAGTGCCTTGCTCTTCCATACCTCCCTGCGTTCACCAGTACTCAGTATCATAGGGACCCGCCAGTTCTCATTTGCCAGGGAGAGCGGAGTAAACCCTTTATCCATTGTGGCCACATCTCTATGCACATCCACTTCGCTATGAAGGAAATAATCCCTGAGATTGCATATCTCGCGGTTATGCAGGTCCTTAGCATTAAGTAAGCCTCGACCCCCACATTTCCGCGGGATATACAATCTCATCACAGACGATCGTGGATGGTGCATACGGTGCGCCGTCAATAGGGTTCGGACCTTCCGATCCAGGGCATCTAATTCGGTCTGAGTCCATTTGAGTATGCCGAAGGAATACATGAGTACAGGCATAACCCAACCGTTAAAAGCACGAATTTTGTTACCACCTGACAAAAAACTGTTAAGTACTTTTGTCAGACGGCCAAAGAAACGATCTTTCACCGATTGTTTTACGTCTGCACCCATTATACCTAACGCTTTGGACATACCCAAATATTTATAGGTCTCCGTCTCCGAGAGGGATCGAAGCCGTACAGTCTCTGAAAGGTGGATATCATCAGAGACTATAACCTCTCCTCGGCCCACATGAATGACCGCACATTTATCTACACCAAACTCCATATTGATTGAGTCGCTAAAACTTTTAGTTATTTTTAGCAACTCAATCAAATCTGTTTTTTTTGGTGCAAATAACTTGAGATCATCCATGTAGAGCAAGTGGGATATGGGTTTGCTCCCTCTACGAAGACGGTATCCTAACCCCGAATCTAACAACAAAGTGCTGAGAGGATTCAGGGCCAGGCAAAACCACAAGGGACTCAGACTGTCACCCTGGAATATACCCCGCTCAATCTTAATTGGCTCATCGCAATCAGGAGGAACCGTACCACCTGGATATTTTAAGACAGTGGTCCACTGCCCCATACATGCCCCAAGAAAGGTGCATAGATTTGTATCAACCTTATACAAATCCAGCACTCTCCTGAGCCAAGTATGGGGCACCGAATCATATGCCTTTTTATAGTCAATCCAGGCAGCCGATAAGTTCCTCCGACTACGACGAACCTGCTGACAAATGGACATGTCTATGAGAAGGAGCTCCTTCGTACCACGTGACCCAGCTTTGCAACCGGTTTGACCAGAAAACAAGATATTATTATTATGGATATGAATTTGTATTTTTGATCTTAAAATAGAGGTGAAAAGTTTGTAAATAGTAGGTAAACAAGTAATGGGTCTATAGTTTTTTGGGTCCGTGGTACTACCAGATTTAAAGAGAAGGTGTGTGACACCTGTTGTCATAAATGCTGGGAGAGATCCACACTCAAGCGCGTCCTGGAATTGTGTGGACAAACGAGAATGCGAACTTGGAAGCCATTTCAACCAAAAATTATGCAGACCGTCCGGGCCAGGAGACTTCCAATTTTGGGTTGGACGGATTGCAGCCAGAACATCATTTGTGCTGATTGAAATGGCCTCCATAGTTGGTAATGTATCGCACTCCCGCTCCACAACACTAAACCAGGCGCCCTCGGTATGGGGGACTGGCGACGACCAGATATTTGCCCAATATGCACGCATATCACGCGCATCCGGCGGCCGCCCATCACCCACACCCTGTTGGGATTGCTCCCAGCACCTAAAAACCCTCTTTTGGTCGCTTTGGAAAGTACGATTCTGTTGGAATCTATCCCATCGCCTCCTATATCGACGAATCCGGTTTGCCCACGCATAAACTTTCTGCTTCAGGAAGTCTATGCGTTCTGTGACACAGAGCCTATAATCGTGAGGTCTAATGTTGCACCCAGCGAAGGCCTGTGACACAAAACGCATGACTTTCGGCCGATTGTTGCCTTCCCTGAAGCAGATTAGCTTGCCGATGAGAGTTCGAGCCTTGTTGATACGGTCCTCGATCCTACACTGCCAAGCAGGTTTAGTCACAGCATCCCGTGCGGCTCTATGTTCATTTGGAAAATTCACATTCGCCACACGACATGCCGCGACAGCCGCACAGTAAAGGATCGAATGTGTATCAACAAGATCCCGACTAGACTCCATGTAATTAGGTAATATGGAGTCCAGTGCTCCCATCAGTGCCAAATTTCGTTTATGAGTTGGCAAACGCGGTACACGCGGTCTACAGGATGCGGAAACAGATTTGAATTCCGAAATCGCACTCTCCAAAGCCCCTCTCAAACGCTGTATATCATGGGGACTTACTGTATTGTCCAAGTTGTCCACCAATTCATTTTCGGTTGCAGGTGTAGGTGGCATATTCGTTGTTCGTAAGTTTGGAACAGGTATAACATCATGGACAATGTGTAAATCTGCGCGCAAACGTTCAAGTACTGCATCATCCAACAACTTACGCCGTTGGATGTACCGCACTTGATCCGACAATCGTTGAGTTGATACTTCGATCGTTGGTTCAAAGACCTGAAACAGAGCAAGCATTTTGGAACGATACGCCGTGAGGTTGGTTCCCCCCTCTGTTGCCCCAAAGTAGGCCCGCATGACATTCTCATTAATATTTTGTGTCCATCTCATGCGGCGCACTACTCCACCGGCAGCGGGGGCCGAAGGCGGGACACATGGCCCCACAGGTCCCAAACCGACCGGAGGAGGGGGTTGTCGCCCTCTTCGTCGCGCAGGTCTTCGTGGCGGCGGGGGCGATTGCAGCTCGTCGCGTTGGCTCGACGCGTCGACATCCGGCGGCGGCTCAGGCGCTTCCGAAGCCGACGCCCACGACGCGGAGCTCGACGAGCTGGAGGGTGATGTTGGGCGTGCGCGTGCTCTTCCTCTGGCTCGTGTCTTCATGTTAAAACCATTTTTTTCGTTTTTCTTTTTGTATGTTTTGACACTATTGACATTGTCATGGACATAATAACTGTTATAAAAATATGTTTTTTGCAATTTGAGGCATAAATATTGATTTTCTTGATTAAAGTTACTTTAATAGTTTGTATTTAGAGTAAAAAAGTGAAATAGGTCAGATTTTAGATAATTTAAACAATTATAACAAATATTTTAGCACGGAGAAAAATGGTTCTTTATAGTGTTGCCAGAGTAATTAATTAATTACTTATTATTATAGTCGCTGTAATTAACTCTCGATTTTGTAACTGGCTCATATTCATATGCCTGATATAGATCATCAAAAGACTATACCTACACAGCTACGTATAAAGTTATATTAAACTTCATGTAAAACTCTGCTCAGTTAATTTGATTACATGGTGAGATATATTGCGGTTTCTCCACAAATTGTCTGGCATAGGCCTAATCGGAAACGCTGATTATACAAAATGCTGAAGTTTTGAGGGACATTAACACATTTTTTTATCTCACTTTGTTTTTTCCCACGAATACTTATGTTTGACGGAATTTGTTTTTACTGCATGATATAATTTTTGTGAAACGAATTTAATTCGGTATTCTTTAGTAATTATCTTTTTATATTAGTTCTACAAAACAAAAATAGAGTCTGAAAAAGGTATAGAAAAAAAACTTGCGTCGTAATGTTACTGAATCGTAATTGATCGTATTATTTTTGCTAAGAAACTGGCTTTAATTTTAGGTGGCGAAAGACCCAACGTATTCACAATGGTTGATATATCTGCTGAGAAATTTCACGAAAAAATTTTGTGGAGTGGGGGCCTCGGCATCACGGAGGTGGCATTAAATACGAGCGATGTGCAAAAATTTCTTGCTGAAGATAATCATTTTGATCTTGTCATTAGTGAACAGTTCTACCAAGAATCTCTCTATGTACTAGCACACAAATATCACAGTCCTTTAGCTTTAGTAACAACATTCGGAAATTGTGTAAGACATAACGTCATAACAAGAAATCCACTGCAACTAGCAACAGTTGTATCAGAATTCCTGGATTTGAGAGAACCGACGAGTTTCTGGTCGCGACTGAGAAATTTGTATTTCACTGTTTATGAGTACTTTTGGTGGAAGTATCAATATTTGGAAAAACATGAGCAATTGGTGAAGAGGTATATACACAATTTACCACAGCCTGTACCGAGTCTGTATGAACTGCAGAGGAATGCTTCCTTGATACTAATTAATGGACACTTCAGTTTTGATACTCCTGCTGCGTACCTTCCCAATGTCATCGAAATTGGTGGAATCCATTTATTTAAAAGCGATGGTAAATTGCCGGAGGTAAGAAACGTTTGTATTAAAATCCTACTTTTTACCGATAAACATGAAAGTTTGGATGTTTGTGGGTTATGAGTTTGTGAATGTGTGTTAATCAATCAAGTTTTAACGATTGAAGGGATTTGGATGAAATTTGGTAGACATAGAGCAAAGGCTATTTTTATCTCAAATATATAGATATTCACGCGGATGGAGCTACGAGCAGAAGCTAGTCTAAAATAAATGTTTTATCACCTTCATGCACGGTTTGAGTCTAAGTATGGATTAGAAGTGAGTAATTATCTGTAACGAAAAATTTATAGATGCGATTTGAATGAATGTAAGATATATTTTTTATAATCTATTATTAGATTCATTACTATGTGATTTCCGCAATAGCTACATCTGAATATTATTATAAATGTCCTCATTAAGTACCAGTACATGTTTATTGGTAATTGGCTAGTATCTATTAAAATCCGTAGCCTTTTTGTAGAATTTATGGCAGGATATTCATATCCGCCCGGATGGCGACCACCGTATACATATATTTTTTTTTTTATCCTGGCTCGGCAAAGTGACTACGCTACACCTAATGGTAAGTGTAGCGCAATCCAAGAATAGGGTCGACTAACGATAAACAATGTGTCCATCGTTGGTCGCCAAGATCATGCCGGCCTGCCAAAATGCCAAGGGGAGGGGAAGGAAAAAGGGATGGGAAAAGGGTGAGGATCAGGGGGCAAGCCCCTTGGGGAGAACCGGATATACACTGGCTGACCCTGGAACGCGACCCACACAAGGTGGGCCACTATGGCAGGTTTTAGCACCAGTGTACGGTGGTCGCTATCCAGTCGGATACAAGTATCCTCCCACCAGCAAATAATGTTAAAACCTGCCATAGTCAACATCTTGTGTGGATCGCGATCCAGGATCAGCCAGTGAATATCCGGTTCTCCCGAGGCGCTTGCAACATGACTTGATGGGTGGTTGGGGCGGGTATAGGGAGGGGTACATCCTTGTATCCTTGGGCCTGGATCGGTCATCCGCCTGTCATGTCGCAGGCCCCTCAATTTACTTCTTCCCACTTCGGAGTGTGAAGAAGCATTTATACAAGCTGGTATGATTCTGTTGACCATCGATAAACTCATTATTTGATTTAATCTTATCTCAATTAGATTTTTTGTGAAGGCCATCACAAATTATGATAGACATAAATATTTGTGGTAAGCACTAGTGTGGATGTAGGTCCATGTTTAAGTGGTAGATCTCTCGATAGCGAGCAACCGTTTTTTTATAGCATAGGCCGGCAAACGAGCAAGTGGGTTACCTGATGGTAAGTGATCTCCACTGCCCATGTACGCCCACGACCAGAAGAATCATGGGCGCGTTGCCGACCTTAAAGGAAAGGGATAATTAGTGATTGGGAAAGGGAGGGAATTTGGGCTTCCGGATATCTCACTCACCGTACGAAAGGCTACTTTACGTCGGTTTTCTGTGAGACAGTGGTAATGATCCGGTCGAGCCGGCCCATTCATGCTGCAGACAAAACTGTCCACAGCGTGGCTCTACCACTCAAACGAATGTATGAAAACGCCATGTAAATTTTGACATTAACCAAGCAGTATTTGACATGATGACACAGACTATTTCTGCCGCCAAGCAACAGTGTGTAAGCACTGTTGTGTTTCGGTTTGAAGGACATAGAAACCAGTGAAATTACTGGGCATTATGATACTTAACATCTTATGTCTCGGGGTGACGAGCGCAGTTCAGTGCCGTGCAGTGCTTTGTAATTTAAAGTTCTGTGTGGTGTTGTTTCTGATTATAGGCAGTCGTGCGCTTACCATTAGGCGAGCGCCTTGCTCGTCTCAAAGTAATTCTCTCTATCGTAATATAGGGCTAAGGTGAACAATTTGTATGGAATATAATATTTTCAGTGTTCGTAGTATGAAAATTACTTAACATAGCGAGAACATTTTGACGATCCGATTTGTCGTACAATAACCGATTATCTCTTAAGATCTAATATGTTTGCAGCAACTATAGCACTCTTCTTGTAATGTGAAAAGTGGATAATGTGGCATTTCTTTTTATCCTGGCTCGGGAAAGTGACTACGCTACCGATGGAAAGTGTTGCGCAATCCTAGAATAGTGTCGACCAACGAAAGACAATGTGTCTATCGTAGGTCTAAAATCATGCCGGCCTTCCTAACTGCTTCATCACACTCCGTTAAAAGGACTCTATATTATAGGAAGGAGGGAAGATATGTGCCAGCAAATTATTTCACAACTTAATGGGCCGGCAGAAGTAAGATTTTGAACTTTTTAGTTCAAGCCACAGTTCTAGTTGGATAAGACCACGAAACTGTGGCTCCGCAAGCCGGCAAGCGTGGTGATGTTAAGGAAAGGTGAGGATGGGATAAGGTCAAACAATTCTTCAGAGCATTCACCGTGATACAGACTATAAAAAACCCTTAGCGAGGCATGTTTTACCTACTCTGTGGTATTTTGTCTACGAGCACGAACGAACGAAGAATGTTTATTTGAGATCTAATGCTTTTTAACAAAATTAATTAAAAATATGAATTTCAGCGTTTTTTATAATTCAACCCCTAACGGGAGAAAGGAGACAAAAATGTTTTTATGAGAAAATTGTTTTAACACCGAAGACTTTAAGCGGACGAAGCTGCTACTATAAACTAGTGCAGTATAATTTAAATTACTCATAATATGTTATATCGCCTCACTGCTTCAAAAGCTTGGGTTTTAATTTTTGCGGTAAATATTTAACACGGGATTCACATGTCTCTTGACAGTCGCCATTATATCCGGACTACATAACACTTGACGTCATGTTTAGTTTAGTCACTTTGCCGTGCCAACATTAAATAATAATAATAATAAAAAAATATATATAAAAACTAAAAAAAATACGCTTTTATAGAAAATCCAACTAAAAAATATAAAATAAAATTGAAGAAAAAAATGTATTTTATTGTAAGAAGCATGGGGTGCTTTTTAAGATATTATCAAAATGATAATCCTTCTACTCATATCTGTCAATAAAATATTTATAACTATCGACACCATGCACCCCACGCATTTTTTAACAATAAAATACATTTTGTCTTCAAACTGTAATAACATTTATTTTATATTTTTTAGTTGGATTTTCTATAAAAGCGTGTTTTTTAGTTTTTTTTAATTAATATTTATTTTTAATTATTAAGATTTTTTTTAAATATTGAATTGTCATCGGCCCTTGATAAGTATGTCAAATTTCGATTCGAATCCGACGTTTTGAAGGAGGTTAAAATCATGTTTAAAGTTTCCGTTACATACCAACATACAAACATACGTCTGATGCTAATAAAAGCGTGTCAAAAAAGATTATTCCGGTCTTATGAACACCAAGAAAATCTGCAAGACATTTTATTTTACACTTCATAATGTTTTTTAGGATCTGCAAAAGCTTTTAGACGAAGCGGTGCACGGAGTGGTGTATGTGAATTTCGGATCTAACGTACGGAGTTCGGAGTTGCCGACGGAAAAAAAGAACGCATTCCTTAACGTATTCAGGAGATTGAAGCAAACTGTTGTGTGGAAATGGGAGGACGACGATTTGCAGAATAAACCAGACAATCTAGTGTTACGGAAATGGTTGCCGCAAAAGGAGGTTTTAGGTAAGCATTTTTTTTTCTAGCCACGGTCGGCTAATGACCAAGTCACCTGATTTTAAGTAATCTCCACCGCCTATGAACGCCCACGAGACTAGAAGAATCATGTACGCGTTGCCGACCTTAAAGGAAAGGGATAATTGAGGGATTGGAACGGTGAGGGATGCAATGATTTTTTTTATTATTACCTGTAATAATGATAGGAGCAGGTTATTCGCCTAATAGTAAACGCCACGCCTGCTTATAAACAGAATCAACACTTAAAAACACTGTATGGCACTCAACTGTGTTCAACACCCCGAGACATAAGATGTTGTCTCATAATGTATATGTTTATGTTTGTAATTTTGTTTATGTATATGTTTCAATCCAATTAGAATATAATTTTAAAAAAATATTTGGATGGCCTTATACAAAGTGCAGCGTAGGCTTTGTCATGCCAGAAAAGAAAGAATGAATCTAGAAATAATTTGGATCTAATTTATCTCCATCTCCATATGTTTTATCATAATAAACAATTTCTAAATATAAAGATAATTTACATTGATAATTTACATTGTTTATGTAAAAACATCAACATTGTTACAATTTAATATGAAAGAAAATGCAACAGTTTATATTTTATCATTTTCAGCACACCCCAATGTAAAAGTGTTTATATCGCACGGTGGTTTAATTGGCACGCAAGAAGCTATATTCCATGGAGTGCCAATTATCGGCGTGCCAATTTATGCTGATCAATATAATAATTTATTACAAGTCGAGCAACATGGCTTTGGAAGGATTTTGGAATATCAATACATTGGTGAGACGACTCTACAAAAAATGGTAGATGAGATTTTAAATGACGAAAGTTATAGAATCAAAGCTAAAGAGATTTCGAATAGATTTAAAGATAGGCCCTTGAGTGCTTTGGATACGGCGATGTTTTGGATTGAATATGTAATAAGGAATAAAGGGGCTAATTATATGAAGAATCCTGCAAGAGACTTAAGCTGGGTTGCATACAGTATGCTTGATGTGTATTGTTTGATTTTATTTGCCGTTGTATCTTTCATTTATGTTGTTTTTAAATTAGTTAAATTGTTCATTAAAGTAGTGCAATCTGAACCGAAAGTAAATAAGAAAAAGAAAGCATAAAGCTTAGGATTATTTTAATATGTTTTAAGAATAAATAATTGCTATTTACACAATGGTTTTTATTCTAAAGACATATATTTTATTGGATTAAACAGGTTTACGTGTTTAGAATTACTTTTTTGAACTTAATCAGATCGTAATTATTTTCAATATTGTAGTAGGTATCTTGAGTTATAAAATGTATATGACTGAGAAAATATAAAAAATAAGTATATGTTATGCTAGATTAATTGCTCTTACGTATAACTAACGCAGATTAAAACGAATACTTAATGATGATGAATCTGCAATATGATTTTAATATCTCACATAAATAAATAACAATTTCTATATAACTATTGTATACATTTTAATACTAGCTCTGTATTTTATTCGTTCCACTTCTAGGAACGGGCCTCCTCCACGAATGAGAGGGTTTAGGTTTTAGTCAATTACATTATTTGTTATTAACCACGATAATATAAATGCTTATTCAAAACACACATTATTTTTGTTAAGAAGTATTTATTTTACA
This sequence comes from Amorpha juglandis, assembly GCA_949126905.1. Lineage (NCBI taxonomy): Eukaryota > Metazoa > Arthropoda > Insecta > Lepidoptera > Sphingidae > Amorpha > Amorpha juglandis. The sequence continues at coordinate 7,183,935 of OX421379.1, read as the reverse complement.
ACCTTTTAGTGGATTTTTTTTAAATCACTCTACGCAAAGTTATGCGTAATTATATACAGACAAAATAAAACCATTAATATTCGAGTCGGATTCAATACCTCTTCCGTTTATTCGTCGGTGAAATAAGAGGCGGTTATTCCATAACCTAATGAGTATTTTTTAAAATCTGTAAGTGATATACTGAAACAGAAATGCATTCAGCATTTGGATCTAGACTCTAAAGTGGTAATCACAATCTGACAACGTCGAGGCAGACAGCTGCTTTGTCCACTGTGATAATTAGACAAACATTTGAACAAAACATTTGTGTTTGTGTAAGCTGCGTGGCCAAGTCGTTTCATCTATAGAAAGGGGGGGCAGAAAAGGGTCGGCAACACGAACTGTCTGAGTTATGAATTTCGAATGCCCAGCCATTCACTCATTGCGACTTTTCATTTCCTTTCCGAGCAGACGTGTATTATATTGGATTTTTTTTTGCAAATTCAGTGATATTTTGTTGTGTGTGTGTAATTTACCATATCAGACCAGTATAAGTGATCGTATATATCGTCGGAATCAGTATCAACCAATATCAAAATACCATAAATTTTGTAATGATCAAGATAACTGATTAATTCGTCAAATGGCACTAATAAGATAAACCTATCATAATAATAAAATAACACGTGTCATTTAGAATTGATATCATTTCTTATTTATTGTCTAGTATTTTATCACAATAACCAAGTTATAAAAATATTTGTTTTAGTACTGAGACTTTTTCTGTTGTCTTTTTTTTGTCGGTCCTAGATTTAAAAGACTCTACTCTCCTTTGAATCGTAAAAAGTTGCCGGTTGAAATTTTTACATTTTATAATAGCGGATATATTATGATATGTTTTAAAAATAGAAAAAATTGGTTGGTGTTGAGCATTGGTGCTCGAGTCCAACTCACACTTAACGGATTTATGAGCATCTCGATTCGGAGGTATGATACATTCACAAACTTTTAAATACAGGATGAAACGATACTAAAATACATTTAAGAAGGCATTTGGCAGACATGCTGCTTTTATGGCGGATTCAAATTAGCTAAATACATGTGCTGATAATTATTTAGGAGTCGTGAGCCCGCCCTATCTCATTAAGAGTTCGCAATTAAAACTTTCAAATCTGGCGTACGATTGGCATGGGGTTTGACGACAATGCAGATTCGAGAAATGAAAATCAGTTTCGAAACAACGTCACTGCAGTTCCACCTATCTGTTAATGTTGGGGTTTTGACTTCGTTCTTAATTAGATTTCTGATATTTTATAGCGGGTTCACACATTTCTATTTTAGTTGATCTTTATGTTCTTAGACCCAATCCAAATTCCAACCCAAAAAACCTAAATCTTAGTCCCAACGGCAACCTCACCTGCACGTTCTACATTGTAAACTATGGAATTAATGATTACGCAAGTCCACCATGGGAACAATTTTAATTATGCAGTAAATATAGAATTTTCGTACTGCTTCCTTTTAGCCATCGAGTTGACAACAACTTTCTTACATTGTTTTAGAAAAAAACAGTAATTTCAAATAGGTTTGTAGACTACACAATAACTGAGACAAACAGAAAATCAACTCTACATATTTGCATAGCAAAAATATAGTTGCTTTAAATATCAAACTCTGCTGATGAACGGACAAGATAATGACAAAACTTGGTGCCCGTTGCAGGTTCAGGGTTCAGATCTGCAGTCAAATCTCGATGGGAAGGCAGAACCAGGCTAATGCCTAATAAGGACAGCAGAAATTGATGGAAGAAATAATTACATAATTTGACTAAAAAAAAGCTTCATGGCTGTTCTGGTTTTTAAGCCGGAACTAGTTTTGTGTATACGGTTTGATATAAAACTAAACTGGTTATTCAAGGTTTTCTGTATGAGTATTTTTAAACGTGACTATATGTTACATAATATACGTATATGTAAAATCACGCTTGTACTCTATGAGGAAGGCATAGGTGCAACTAGTGCACTGAAGCTCAGCTTATTTTCACAATGATGTGTTTATATTTCTAATTAATATTATTACTTATTTTATAAAAAATAAAAAAAATCAAAAATGTCACTCTTCAATAGCGAGGCCTAGGACTTACGCCACCAGTGGTCCGACGGTTAGAACCCCAGAGAGAGGAATCTCCTCATAACATTATTATTCTTATTAGTAAATTAAAAATTTAATTAGATTAAAAGTTAAAACCTTTCTAATTGATATTTAAACGCTGTCACAATCTTATGATGCATGCTTACCTAGGCATGCATAATTCGCTTCAAAATCGTCAAGAACCGTCGAAAACTTTTTATTATCAACATCAATTTCCTCAAGCCGAGTTTGTCTTATAGCTTACTGTAATTTATTATGGATCTTTTCGTATTGAATTAATCAATTAAACCGAGGTTGGGAAGCAATCTCTGGGTGTAGCTAATTATAACAGATTACATTAATCTCCGACGATATCGCGCTGACTTAGCTAGCGGCCATTTTGCGAGCGTCAAGCGACGTTGATTGTGAAGATATAGAGATATAGATAAGATTTGTGACATAGTTATAATAATACTAGCCCTGTATTATATATGTCCCACTGCTGGGCCTGGTCTATTAAATGAGCGGGATTAGGTTAGGTTAGTAGTCTTACTAGGCCTTAGGCTGAGGCCTTAGGCCTTAGTAGTTATGCAATAAATTTGTAATATTGTGTGGTTATTTCTGTTCTTTGTTGGGACTTAATTGAGATAGTTTGGACTCACTTATAGGATGTTAATTACTAACTTACAATATGTTTCTGGTAGGAGGGTAACTGATAACTGTTGTACCCTACTGGAAAGAAACCAAAGTATATACGGTGAAAAGGTTCTGTCTGCATGAATGTCTTTTTCTAATCCAGGTCAAGGTCTATCAGTGTCCTAAATTTTATTAAAAATACTCTGTATTTTTTTTTATGTGGGGCTCTATGCCCCACTCTTGTCCCTCTGATATTATTTTTCAGAGATGTTACCCAGCTAGAAAAATTCTCAACATCTTTTAATATAAAAACCCCGTAATAATGCATCTGTCATTACGACTTGGTTAATTAACAAATATCCAAATTCACAATTTTATTGTAATAGTAAAAATTAAGACTATTGTCTAAGAGGATAGGATAGTAGGACGTCTGTAATACGATACCTAGATGTTATCTATTTGTGCCTATAAGCAGTATAATAATCATAATTGTAATAACTTTATTTAAATTAGGTAAAATTCTTTAACATTTTTCGACAAAAGTCAGTTGCTCAGAATTCTATTTTTTTTTAGTCGCTTGAATTACAAAACGAACAGGTCGTACGCCTGATAGTAGACGTTTGTCCATAAACAGTAACAACAACAATCAATACTGTATTCTAAAAAGTTGCTCTGCGCTCGCTATCCCGAAACATAAAGTGTTAAGTGTTCATAATGCTCAATAATTTCACTGGATTCAATGTCCATCAAACGGGGATATAATTTATAGTCCTTCCTTGCTGCTACTTGACGATGTTGACTATAAAACCTCGTGCAATCCTTTTTTGGTCGGTTCGGGTTATTTCATCGAAAGCTTTTCGATAATAATTAATACATTTTTAATCAATTATACATATACATACGTACATGCACTCAATAGACTTTTTATATTTATGGTTAAATTAAACTTTACTTTCATATCCGACGAAGGTTGCACTATTATGTAAACGCTTTACGCCTGCAGTGTCACCGAAGTCATATTTTACGAGTAGGCGGCACCTTCTAATATTATCTCGAATTACTGGGCTTCCGAAATACATGACTATTCCATTTATGTTTCCTAGGGTATACAGAGCTATATTCTAATTCAGGAACGCTAGTCGCGCCAACAGATTCTGTTTTATATTATGCACTTGCCGAAGCGTCGGGAACTTTCATTAGCTTTAATATTTAAGTGGCTTTCTGAAAAGTTCTGTGAGTAATTAACATATTTAATGGTCCTAATTAAGTAAGGAAACTACTTATAGTAAAGTTTTCTGGAGCGGCCCATAAATTACTCACGCTTTCTAGAAGCAGGCAATGCATTTTACCAGCGTCCCTATTTTCTCGTAATTACTAGTGTCTAGTGTGCAACATGGAAACATGGTCCTTCAAAAAGAATTTGCCTTGTTAATAGGGTCAACGTTTCTGTCCTGAAAAGTAGGAGCTCAGAATAAAATGTATGCTAATCTGACATTTGCATATGACTGGGAAAAATCACTGGCCCATTAAAGAGTGTCGTACCAGAAGTGTGAAAGGATGGAGTGGGTAAAATATAGTTAACAAGGGACGTAAAGGTGCCATTAAAGGTCTCAAGGCTTCCTTGGTCGTTTGTCATGCAAATATACAGTGAATAATTTATTGAAGATTCATCTCCGCATTATGATTATCCACAACGTTAGGGGAATTCGGACTAAAGGTAAATAATATAATTTCTACCTATTAGAATACAAATGTTATTACAACAATGCTGGTCAATAATACAACAAATAACGTATTTATGTCATCTAGATTTTTCGATAGGTTTTAAAAAGGAGTAGTCCTCAATTTATCTATACTTTGTTTTTCAATGTATGTTACACACTATCTCCGCCGAATGTGGACCGATTTCGATGATTCTTTTTGTGTTCGATAGGGTAAGGAGAGTGGTTCTATAATTATTAGATAAAGATCTGACAAATTATGAGGGAAAAATAAAAATAATCCTGAACAGAAACTAGCAAATGCATCGCAATTCGGGTTTTGAAGTCGATGTCTCACAATGCCTTGTAAAGTATTTTTTAATTCTAAAATTCTAAATATAATATTATTGTAGTGAGTTGCATGCAACGTTGTTCACGTTCATAATAATGTGGTTTTTGTTGTGGGACAAAAATAAATGGACACTGTCGGCGTACGCTTTCGCAATGCTTTAGAAATGTAGCATAATTTTTTACTTGTAAAAAGCGTTACTTACATTGCGTTTTGTGGTTATTTGTAGGTGCTTAAATGTCACATATTCGTTGCATAACAACCACATTGGACAATTCATTTTCGGATAATACATTAGTTTTGTTAACAGTAACAACACAGTAGCAGTACTGTACCTAAAGATTATTTAAGGTAAATTATGATGTTGAATAATTAGGGTTTTATAAGTTTTTGGATTTGTTCCCGATGGTCAATACAAGTTCTGTTTCTTCACTTAAAAGATGCTAAATGAACAAGAGCCCCATATAAAAACACGCTTCTTAATTTATGGATAATTTAATAAAAAATCTTAATAGTTGGTCGAAAATTAATTTTATTCAAACGTACATTTATAACAAACCCGCTGGTCTATTGCTGGGCAAAGTACTGTCGCCACCGAGTTACCTTCCACCACACGGGTTAACGTTGGCGGAACCCCATTGGATCTTGGGGGGCAGGATGATCCAAATTCACGCACACACTCTCAACCATACATCTCACATTTTTATTATTTGTAGGATATATAGATAGAAGGCATAGGTTAAATAAAGTAGGTGTTTCAAGTATTTTGTCTACAATACACAATTCAGTGGTAGGAAGTAATTGCTATGATTTATCAACTGTTGCATTTGTCCACATCGATTTATGAAAATGTGTTGATTGCATCTTAAGCAACATTCATATTTCAACGGTTTCGACTTGATATGGGCGTATAATATTTGCCTGTTTCTTATTTGTTTAATTTTCTTGATACTTTTGCATTGTTGAGATATGCTACTTAAGATTATTTTTACTCTCAGTAATTAAAGAATAAAAATAATAGAAGTCTATGCGATAACTAATCGACAAATAAAGTTAATTGATAACTCTCAGTACGGGAGTTCGACTCGAATACTAAAGAAAAGTGTAATGGCCGGTAGTCAACAGAGTCAAAGCCGCATTACAGCGTGCCTAGTAAAATTATGTCTGCAAAGAATTCTTTGAGAAGTGTTGCTGTAGTACATTGTAGGTATTTATTTTAGGCCAAATGTTAGCGTAAAATGAACTTTAAAAATTTCTTCGAATTTATTTTACTATTTGGCTTAAGTAGTTCAACACGCCAGTAAGTCACTATAGAGTAGTAATTAATCAAAAGTGAGCTGCGCGAAGTTAATGCTTTCTAGGTTTCTAGAGAATACTATAATTGATAGTTTTTTACTCAACTTAATAAAAAGACGAGCAGGACGCTCGCCAGGTAGTAACCGCCACACCTGCCGGTTAACAGAAGCACTATCAGTCCTTTCTTCCGCCTACTATCCCACTTATCCCACTCTCAGTGGGGTCGGCGCAACATGCTTTTTAATACATGTTACTACAGAATGATTTCTTATAATTTTTACGACCGGCCGCCTGCCTGACGTCAACCCAGGGAGGAAGTAAATCAATATCAGTAAGAACTTATACTTTTAAAGTACCTTCCTACTGCATGTTACTGCATTCCACTCTCATCCCAAGAATTAAGATGAGGCTCATAAAGCCTACTCATTTTATTCGCTTCAAAGTCCTTTCAACCGGAATACAACATTGCTTGCACAGAGTTGCCTGGTGCGAAATAGACAAAGCGATGGTAACTACCTAGTTGGACTATTTTTTTTTATAGCATAGGCCGGCAAACGAGCAAGTGGGTCACCTGATGGTAAGTGATCTCCACCGCCCATGTACGTCCACCACCAGAAGAATCATGGGCGCGTTGCCGACCTTAAAGGAAAGGGATAATTAGGGATTGGGATGGGGAGGGGAATTGGGCTCCCGGATATCTCACTCACCGTACGAAACGCAGCAGCAAGCCGCTACTTTACGTCGGTTTTCTGTGAGACAGTGGTAACGACCCGGTCGAGCCAGCCCATTCATGCTGTAGACAAAACCGTCTACAGCGTGGCTCTACCACTCAAAAATCTACCTACCGCTACCACTCTCCTTCTAACAACAAAAAGAAAATCTAAGATGATTATAGTACAACATCGGATCCCATGTGTTGCGAAGATCCCTTGGAACCTTCCTGCGATATCCCGAGTTGTGGAAGCCGTTACCTAGCTAGGGAGCTAAACGGCATTAACCGGGCAAGATGTGGATAAACATATTTCATGCCGACTTTCCCCCGCTTAGCTCTAAAAATATACTAAAGTGGGTAGGTATATAAAATTGCACTGAAGTAGGGAACGTAAGCTGTTTAAACTATGCACCGACCCAGAAAAAGTTCAGCTGAATTTTTGCAGAAAATTAAACTCTTGCACGGGATTTTTATAGTTTTATTAAACGTTGTTTGTCATGATATTTCATTAGTATTCGTCATTCGACATGGAAATGTTTTCGTTTAATAAATAGCTGTTTGTCATAACGGAGTGTTCTTACGTAGGCATTTACATATTCACATTTGTTCGTGAAGATCTTCAGTTGTTGTTGTTTTTGGTTAAAAGCTGTTTCGGTTTTGATTATCTGTGTTGTATCAACTATAGTAGGACTCTGGTTTGATTTCCAGAAGTCTGATGATTTAACTGTCTAATGTAAGCTATTATTATTCCTGGTACTGATACGGTTGGAAATCGGAATGACTGTCGGTAAAGAAATAAATAAATGGGTATTTATATCTCCAAATAACATGCCTTTAAGACCAACAAGTATGTAAGTATAGAAATCGCGAAAGTTTAAAAACATTTAGTTACGACTAAGATTAGATTCACGTTGTAGCCCCTTTTGTATATAGCATGAATGGGCTTGTGTCTGGGATTATTATATAATATGTTATTACTACTGTATTACATAATACTAAGGAGGAATGGCAGCCCGCTTCGTACGGTGAGTGAAAATACCGAAGGAGCAAACCCCTCTTCCCCTTCGCAATCCTCAGTCCTTTTTTAAACGGTTGGTAAAGCAATCCATTATCCTTCTGGTATTCTGACTGGTCATGGGCTGTGGCGATCACTTACTATCAGGTGACCTATTTGCTCGTTTGCTGAACTAGGCAATAAAAAAAAAATTGTCTTAACATGACGTTAAGTTATTTTCAGATTATGCTATAGAATATTGCTGTAATTCTGAAGTAGTGTTCTATCATAAAAAAAGAAGAAAAAATACTTAGTGTGCATTGAAATAGTAAAAGTAAGTACCTACATTACATTTTTATAACATTTTTTTTCTTTTATTACATGGTAATATGTTAGCTCCATGTAACAATGTTTATTCTGTGAATTATATTATTTCATACTACATGTAGCTATTGTTTGACAAATGTATTAAAACGTAATCATACTTGATGTATATGACAGAACGACGCACATTAATTGCTAACAACTTGATAAGGTTATTGTTTGTGATGATAACGACTATCTTTTTATTCCATGATAACGACCACCTTTGAACAGAGATCAAAACAAAATATGTATGTACATTCCATACAGTACATGTGGAGAATTTATAATTAGCTTTTATGGGAAATTCAACCTTATTAACAGCGACTTTAAAATCAATGTCAATTAACGATACCTTTTAGATAACTAACGCCCACCAGCACACATATTACGTCAACATTGCGCATTAGCAAACTATTCTGAAGTTAGCAGCAGAATGCTCTACTCAGTAAGAACTGTCAGTGGGTCAGTGACGAGGTTATCCATACATTTATTACAATTTCGTGTGAAATATATCCAATACGTTATGTAACAGATAATTATTTTAGAGAAAAGTGTTTGAATTATCTGAAAGTATAGAAATATATGAACTTTGAAACATTTGTAAGTGAACACAATAAACAAAAAACAAGTAAACAACTAAAGAGTACCAGAGTGTTGTTGACCGTGCGACCGAGCGTAATAATTTATAATGGTGTCACTAACTCCGAAATGCCTTTTATCTACATTGTGCAAAAGTCATAATTTGAGGACATTGTCCTCAACGTGCACGAAAAATGCGAAAGTAACTTTCAATTGGGAGGACCCTTTTAATTTGGACGAGCAATTAAGTGACGACGAAAAGGCCGTGAGGGATACGTTCAAAACCTATTGTAATGAAAAGCTTCTGCCGCGAGTGATCGAAGCGAATAGAAAGGAAATTTTTAACCGAGAAATTTATAAGGAACTGGGTGAGCTGGGAGCTCTCGGCTGCACCATTAAGGGATACGGATGTGCCGGCGTCAATTACGTCAGCTATGGACTTATTACCAGGGAATTAGATGGAGTGGATTCTTCATACAGATCTGCAATGAGCGTCCAAAGCAGTCTTGCGATGGGGGCGATTTACATGTACGGTTCAGAAGAACAAAAAGAAAAATATCTGCCAAGAATGGCGACAGGTGAACTCGTTGGATGTTTTGGATTAACTGAACCAAACTATGGCAGTGATGCTGGTGGACTAGTTACTAGAGCGAGATATGATCCTAAAAATAAGAGCTATATTCTCTCAGGTTCAAAAACATGGATCACCAATTCACCCATAGCCGACATTTTAATCGTATGGGCAAAAGACGAAGAAAATAAAGTAAGAGGTTTTATTGTGGAAAGATCACAGGTTAAAAAAGGTTTAGATACGCCCAAAATCAATGGAAAATTTTCTTTGCGAGCGTCGGCGACGGGCATGATATTGCTCGACGAAGTGGCTATACCGGAGGAGAATTTATTGCCCAATGTAGTGGGCCTGAAGGGGCCATTCGGATGTCTCAATAACGCGCGATACGGGATCGCTTGGGGCGCTCTCGGTGCCGCTGAAACATGTTTGCGGATCGCCCGTCAGTACACATTAGATAGGAAACAATTTGGAAGACCGCTCGCTTCGAATCAGCTCATTCAGAAGAAACTAGCCGACATGTTGACGGAGATAAGCATTGGGTACCAGGCTTGCTTACGAGTGGGGCGTTTGAAAGATCAAGATAAAGCGGCCCCGGATATGATTTCGCTAATTAAAAGGAACAGTTGTGGCAAAGCATTGGATATAGCGAGAGTCGCTAGAGATATGCTTGGAGGAAATGGTATTTCTGATGAGTACCACATCATACGTCATGTCATGAATTTGGAAGCACTTAATACGTATGAAGGTACACATGACGTCCACGCTTTAATATTAGGCAGGGCTATAACGGGTATAGCTGCATTTTAAACATTCTGCATTCACATTATAATAATACACACATAATATAATATCAAAATATATATATGTTTTCAATTATATTTTCGTTTACATTGTTATTCCTGTGGTTTTATTCCATCTATACTAATAATAAAGCTGTAGAGTTTGATTGTTTGTTTGTTTGTTTGTTTGAACGCGCTAATCTCAGGAATTACAGGTTCGAATTAAAAAAATCTTTTTGTGTTGGATATTCCATTTATCGAGGAAGGCTTTAGGATATATAACATTACGCTGCGACCATTAGAAGCGAAGCATCAGTGAAAAATGTTGCAAAAACGGGGAAAATTATTCATATTTGAAGGCTTCCGTTGCTAAGCTACCAAAATAATATTATTTGAAGGCTTCCGTTGTCAAATCAAAATCAAATCTATACTAATATTATAAAGCTGTAGAGTTTGATTGTTTGTTTGTTTATTTGATCACGTGGGCGGAGCCGCGAGCAAAAGCTAGTCACTAATAAAATTACTAATGAATATTTAAATACATTATAATAAATATTTAATTACCACATACCGGATAAAAAAAACTAAAATAAAAAATAGTACGCTAAAAAAATTTGGAGGCGCCGGGTATCGATCCCGGTACCTCTCGCATGCTAAGCGAGCGCTCTACCATCTGAGCTACGCCCCCAGTTATAACGTGAGTGAAAATAGCCAATCTATTATTTATATATGTTACTAATAACAATATCTTGACACCAAAAGTACATATCGGTGGCTATTCTATGTGGTAAAATGAACTCTACCAACCAGAAACTCTTACAGTTCTTTTCAGTTTATGTATTGTATTTTTGCTATTTATATACATTTAAAATAAAAATGCGACGTACGACTGCTGTGCTAAGGTCACAGGTTCGTTCCCCCGATCGGGTAAAAGTGATATTGGGTATTTCTATCACGATCGCTTAGTATCAGCTCGGGGTCTGGAATTGTGTCCGGTATGATGATAGGCACGACCCTCACATCATGGGAACGAAATACGTTCGGCGAAATGTGGATGTACTGGTTTATACCTCTGCCTATCCCTACGGGGATACAGGCGGGAGTATATATTAAAAGTATAATAGCATACTGTAACAAGGATAAGGCAACGTATAATTTAGAAACGCTTAGAGGCTATTGTGTTATAATATGTACAGAACGCCGGCGGAACAGTAATACTATCATTATATATCGCAGGAAAACATTTTCTTATTTGCGATATTCTTAAACCAAAACAGAAAAAACTCTGTGAATACAAATGTAATGGCTATAAGGTAAGTCCTTTCTGTATTGTATGAGGTACTAAAGTTTTAATAATTGAAACATATTATTGTAGGTTTTGTTTGTATTGTTATATTGATTACATTACATTTATATTAAATTATTTTTATCGCTGAAGATTACTTTACAAGGTGACCCGTTTGCTTGATGGCTTCTGCTATAAATAATATTTTTAAATCCCACACAGTGTTGTGTATCTACTAACTACTTTACCTTAGGGCATAGACAAAGCAACGACTATTATGGAGAAATTTAAAGGGTCCCATTTCAGAAACAGAATTTAGTGGTGTTAGAATGGTTTTGTGGATTTAGCACCCACCGTGATATCACCGCGTCTTCAGAATATTTATTTTAATAAGACAATAAGGGAATAGGGTGTGGGTAATAACGTTAGGTTAGTATGAAAGTGCTGCATTATATTAGTCGTGTGATTTTGTGACCGGTTTTTTTTCGAACCTATTTGAGTGCTTTCTTATTTGAAAGGTAGTGAAATCGAAAGGAGAATAATTAATGAAGAGAATATGTTCAGCCATTTATAAATTACAGATTTCAATCAAATCACCCTTAGAAGATTATAGAATTTCAATAAAAAATATTTTTTTATGTTTCAATAAAAGTAGTAAAATAAAAAACTATTTAGCAAAAACAAAAGCGATAAAAAACCAAAAAAGTTGACTATTTTTGTGCCGGTAGTATCAATATAATCTCTAATTCTACAATAACCTAATGAGAATTAAATAAATAATATAGTTCTAATTGATGTCAGGAATTTTATAGGTTAGGTAAGTATTAGCTATGCTTTCTGTTATATGTTCTATTTTAGATGCTATATCGCATGCTATTTGCCTCAAAACTATTTATCCATAGGAGTATATCTTATAAAAATTGTTGTCATATCAACAACATTCTATCTCGAATCACAGAAGTAGCGCACGACAAAAGTGTATAGCTAAAACGAGCAGTATTGTCAACATACACCTACTAAAATATAGCTTTATGCGCCTGATGATCACTGTTATTGTTTATTACGCGAATAATAAGCTTGGCGGAGCTATCGCATGGGAATTATACTTAATGTCGGGGTATGAACACGCTAGTTTCCTCTCTTTGTATTTATATAGATGCGTACGAGCCAAATGTGTTGTGGGCTCGTGCTTTCCGTATTTGCACTAGAAATGTAGATAAGTTTTTGATACATTTTTTGGAATTTGGTTTGAATGTATAAGCATTCGAAATTATTTTAAAAGTGAAATAATAATTATATCAGAGTTACAATAACCGGCACTACTTGTGAGCACAGATGGACAATAGTAGGGGGCAATGGACGACAAGCATCGACTGACGAGCCAGTAGCGTGAAGCCTCGGCGCCCCGCGCGCCTTCATTCTGCCAATCAGATCTTTAAATGAAGACTCTGCAGGTGACGTTTGTGCTCACGACTCGTGACGGTACATGTATCTTCACATTTTCATAAGATTTAGGTAAACTTGATCGTTCTACTTCTTTGGTAATTAGGGCGTCACCACTATATGATGGTATGATGTCAATTATGAAATTATGAAGCAAAATATAAATGGATATAATTAGAATGTCTGTCTACTACAAAAGAAAAGTAAAAGCGTTCACCTTTTGAGGCTGTTACCAAGGCTAAATAGCAAAAATGATATTGAGCTACCACACAATTCTGAGAAATCTGATGAACTAATCGGTGTATAAAAATATATTTGTTAATATATTTTCCTGACGGAATTTTTTGTCGAGACAGGATTAATTGTATAAGTGTGCTATTGTCTTTAGCGTAACATTGCTAGAGAATCGACATATCGATTCCAATGATTTTTTTTATTTAAATAATCCTTATGCTCCAATAAAGAAACGCAAATAAAATTACTTTTACAAAGTTATCAACAAAAAAGGTGAAATATCAAATAATGTAACCGCTAAAAACTCTGCCGTAGTTCTTGCATTTTGGTCGCGTGAAACCTTAATTAAGATAGAATTTTGGTTGGCGCAAATCGTCAAGATCATTGATTAGCACGGCATACAAACTCATAATTAGAAAATGAACGCACTGAATTAGTGGATTAAAAACCACTTCGCTTTTTCCATTATTTTACAGACACGATGAAAAATTCGATCAAAACGTCGCTAATATAAAAGATATGGATTTATATATTACAATTTTATGAGGCAAAATGGCGAAAGGAACGTTCCAGCAAAAATTGATATTGCATAAAAAATTTAATTTAATACTCCCACAACAAAACTTTACTCTCGATAACAGACGCTCGTAAAATAAACTTCTAAATTGGAGTTATAACAGGGAATATCATTATACGGCTCGGGCTTGCCTATTTAATCCTCCTTATGGAACAAAAACAATTTCACTGCGACAAACGGAACGTAGCCGCAAACCGGCGCAACAAACCTCAATCTCACAGCTTGTTATTTAAAATATTTATTTTAAATAACGCGATAAAATGCCCGTGTGGGTGAAAGTGGTTTTCTTCGCGGCGGTTTTGCGGTGTCATTTGTTTATTTATACGCGATAATGGGGGAAATTTGCGCTAACTGGACCGTGTCTTTTGTTTCTGATCCTTCATTAGGATGTGAAAAAATGGATTTGGGAAATGTGTGCTCAAGTAGCACTTTGGAAGCGACCCCTCACACTAGCTATTTTGATTTTGTGATTGGTCATATTATTATTTAGTAATGGGTCATTTAACAGGGATGATTTGATTCCCGCAATAAAAATATAATTTGATAAAAATGTTTATGTGATCCATTAATATTTTATCGGGTCTGGGTGTTGTGGGACCGCCCTGGCGCTTACGTACGCGTTGCTTACTCGTCTCTCGTAGTTCCTGATACCCACGATACAGGTTAACCTAGTGTGAGGTCAGGACTATGTGCGTGACTATTGAGTGTATTATTATCTTCATAGTCACGGGGTGGACTGTCCACCCCGTAAAATGCGTTTAAATTAGTTTTATTTCAACACACCAAACAATTTTGATACAAATATGAAACTTGCATATTATTGTAATATTTATTTAACTTAATTATAATTGTATAGTTGTCATGTTTATACATTTTGATAAGATCGTGTTGAGAACCTTTTAGTTTTCATGAACTCGTTTTAGCTGATGACAAGTCATCTGCGTGATTTTAACGTCAAAAGGATTCTACATGCTAGTTCACATCGGTTCGACTGGGTTGTTACCTGTCTCATAAAAAACATTTTTAAATATTGGCCACCTACTCTTGAAAGACCTATAATATATTACCATCAACGTTATTTTGTGACTTATAATTGTTAATTTATGAAGTAAGTAAGTAGAAGCTAAGAGCTCCGAAATAAAAGGATACCTACCAAACGCTACTATAGAGCCTACAACGTCTTTCTGTCTGTATGTTTATCTGTCCCACATTAAAGGACTCTATCTTTTGAACCGTAATAGATAGCCGGCTGTTACTTTCTCAAAGCATGTATTATAATGTCATTTTTGTTTTAAATAAAAAACAAACAAAAAGTTAGGGTATGAGTACGGAACTCTTTGAGCGCGAGTCGACTCGCACTTGACCTAGTTTTTAAATTTTAGTCAATATTATCCTTTGACCAATATTACATACTGCTTTTATAATGTGCATAATAAATACATGTTTCAGTCGTGGACGTACTTTGATACCGAATATATCATATTTATTTAATTTTGTATTCCATTTTAATCAAATAGGAAAATGTAATTTCATTCACGAGTAAGCAACGCGTACGAAACCAATTTCCTGTGCGACGTAAGTAAAGAAAACAAGCACGACGAGCGTCTGATCAATAATGTATTGTAATGAATATCGAGGCTTACTTGATAATTAATTTTTATTTAGAACAGATCATCCGTCCAAGGACTGACGTCTGGCCTTGATTAAATAGATTAATTAATGTAAATTTAAACCTTTAACAAATCCTTGGCAGCCTTATAAGCCAATTAGTAAGACTTAAGTTGCCATTGAACTGTACAAAAACGATGTGATTTTGAGTAGGGATTCCGACCATGACTAGGGAAAGATCAGTTTTAGTAGGTAAGATTTCGAGTTGCACAGTGCTTGATAACCACATCAAGCTGCATTATTATTGCCAGATAAATTTTAAGGTAAATGAGAATTTTAGCTTAGTTGTAATTTGTAAGACTCAGATGGATTTTTTTCAACAAAGCCCAGCTAACATGTATACTAGTTTTTGAAACTATTTGGGCGTCCGGGAATCTGCATGCACCGCACGAAACTTTCACATTTGACGTAGTTTTTCTCTGAGACTGTGATACTTTTGAGCCGTAAAAACTATCTACAGCGTGGCTCAGCCATTTACTATGGCAGTTGAATGCTCATTTACCTGGCAATACATGGACACATTAAACCGCATGTAGTCAGCGCACATATATTAAAACAACACGAGAATTAACAGAGAGACGGATGTAATTCCGAGTGCAGCAGCAAACTATGATTAACGCACACCAGCCGACAGCCATGGAGCATTGGTTATCAATAAAATATCGCAAGCTACTGTGAAATATTTACGTTCTCATTATGGCCGTCCTGCCATCGAAAACGGCTGACATAATGCAATAACAAGCCAGTTCCGTGCGCTGCATTTTACTAATTAACTCCACGTTCGAAATGTATTTGTTATATTATCAAAGGTAATTGACATTGATATATAATACGAGTACATGTTTTTATAATTAGTACTGTGTATTGGGATTCCGGTATTATTTGTACAGAAACTTACAAAATACTTCTTGTTTGGTTTAAAATAGGGTGGCATTGAAAATCATTTGACACATTAGGTTTTTTTAATTGATGAAGAAAAGCAGAGTATGTGCTCAATTCATCACGTTTTTTTTAATGTATACAAAACTGCGCACAACTTTTTACAGAGGGATACGATTTTTATATCTCTTTTTTCAATTGAAAGCGTGTAGCTCAAAGTTGGTCTTAATAAGACTAAAACTTCGTAATTTCACTAGGTTCTTCGTATATGAGACGCTCTCTGCGTTGTCACATCGCTTTGTCTACTTTAATGCCAAGTAGAAGTGTGAAGTACTGGAATGATGAGACTTAACAACTTACGTCTTCGGGTGACGCACGCAGTCCAGTGCCATGCATAGCTTTGAAATTCAAAGTTCCGTGTGGTGTTTGGCATGTATTTGTGGCATTTGTGGGCAGGTGTGGCGCTTGAATTGAAGCTCGCAGGCTAATAAAAAATATATGCAGCGATTTTGTTGATTCTTTCACTAAAAATAGTAAAACATAAAACTACTCGAAAAAAAATAAAAATTCGATAATAGCTGTTGGTACGCAGCACCGACTCAAAATATAAATGATCGTTCTTTTTAACTTTTTACTTTATATGAGTCGATTTTATTGACCTTCAAAACTCGTTGAAATGTACCGTCGGCATAAAACGCTTTTTACAATTCTTTCTTCTTTGTGAATTTAAAAACTATACTCGTAAAGTTACGCAAGGAGTTAATAAAAATTTGTAATGTTATTTTTAACACAAAAGGATAATGAAGTCAGACCTTTATGTTTATATATACGTACTCACGCCTGTAATCCCGGAAGGGGTAGGTAGAGGTGTAACCAGTACACCCATATTTCGCCACTTTATGTCTATTAATTCACATATGTATGTATCAAGGGTGTCTGTAAAGTTTGTTTTAATTTAAGTAACAAATTTGGAATAGTAATTTTTGTGCGTACGATTTAATATTTTGTAAATCATTGCTATGTAGCTTTAGGGAGTATTTTCGCGTAATTAAATTTTATAACTGGTGTTACTTGTTCGTCCTGTTTTATGGCTTTAAAATCCTAGCGTTGTTATTTTGCATTTAAATTTAGGCTGCTTTTGGGAGCGTGCAGGCGTGTATAAAACAAATAACAAATAAGACAATAACAGTGTTACTACAAAACATATTCTAACTTTAAACTCACAGCGAGTGGGATAAGGGCAGGCGGAAGTTAATATAAACTATTGGTATATTGTATGCGTTTTGTTTAATATACATTTTGGACTACACTGCCCATATAATTAAGTTTATTTCAACCAATTATCATTTTAATCAGTCCTTATATAAACACAAATGAAACGACGAATGTTCAATTTGAATAAATTCATTCCGATTACTAGGTCATGCAAATCGCTCATAATTTTTAGAACAAAATTAAATTTGTTGTAATCATTTTATGTTAACGAATAATTATATTAATATTGGCTATTTAGTAATGACATATTGTTTTAATTTATGTTTTAGATGTAAAATTTATAATTACGTAATTTCACATACAGGGCCTATTTCACAATATCCGAGTTAGGTTTGACCACCACAATATAAAGGCGGCTATTTTTAAAAAGTATCTAGTAGAAATCTTTCTTGCGGTGTATATTGACATAGTGTATATTTTAGTAATTAGGTTTAAATAGAATTTTATAAAACAGGTAGACGGCCGGTCGTAAAAACTATAAGCCTGCCATTGGCTCTACCATTTAGTAGTGTAAATGTTCATGGGCGCTGGAGATTATTTATTATCAAGTGAACTATTTGCTCCTTTTACTTAATCCTGGTTCGGCAAAGTGTCCATGCATTCTACTATATCTTACTCCTGACTGCTACATTAAAAAATATCTGCCCACAACGATTCATATAAACTAATTCGCACATCATACCAAAGTGGAGAGGCCAGTACGTTTCGCATACACAAAACAAAAAAAAAGTTATTGTTTGACCACGGACGGGGTTTTCTATTTCACTAGTGCTGTATTACGCAAACTTTTTACATTTCCGTTAGAAAAGTGGAGCAGTTGGAAAGTTTAGCGTAATTTGCATCTCACTCCCACAGATCTGAATTACAATGAGCCACGAAAAGCAATTAATACTTGAAGTAGACCGATTCCGGTTTAAAACTAAGTGCTCTTTTGAATTTTCCTCTTCATTTACATTTATAGAAGAGCCTCGTCGATAAGTGTGTATTTTTAACAGTCACTTTAGTAAGTCAGTTCCCCTTCGACCGATGCATCGATAAATCTCAGGACACCTGGATGTCTGCATTCGTAGTAGTTTTCAATGTCGACGAACTCTCGCGATGGTTCGTTGGTTTCAATTTGTTGGTTATTTGGTATATGCTATGTCATATTAGATCCATATTTTTCCTTAATTAGATTACAATCAAGTATAGCTATCGTATTCTTTATTTTTATTTAATTGAATGACGCCTGATGATAAGTGCCACGCCTGCCCTTAACAGAAGCAACGCCACATAGAACTTTGAATTATAAAGCACTGCATGGCACTGAACTGCGCTCGTCACCCTGAGACATAAGATGTTATGTTTCATAATGCCCAGTAATTTTACTGGCTTCAATGTATTTCGAACCGAAACACAACAGTGCTTACACATTGTTTCTTGGCGCTAGGAATAGGCATAGCGGTGGTACCAACCTAGACCGCCTCTCGCATACGAGGGACCTATTACCATGTGACCACACACACTCTTTGTACTATATTCATAAATTAGATTTAACTTTTAAATGCTGGCATATAGCTTTACTCGCGCATTTCTTATAGTTAATCTAAGGTATCATTCTTCAAACATTTGTATAAAAAAAGGTCGACTCTTGGTAGGGCTCTGGTAGCATGCATATGCGACACCGCGGGGTTTTAGTTTTAGTTTTAGTAAATTTTCCATATTATAAAGATTTTCATTAAAAGTTTTAAAAATTACTATTTTAATGTTATTACCATCATTAAACACAATAACACTACACTAAACGATTGATATTGCAAGATTTTCTTAGGATTCAATATTATATCTAAACGCATTATTTAAACAAAACCTTTGTTTTTTATTCAATTCAACGAATGTCATTCAAGCGTTAGACCCTTTTCGTGAGTGTACATATTTGTATTTAATGGAGTTGGTTGTGCGTCAAGCCGTCTGTGGATCCTTACCATTCATCCTCGGTTCCATATCTCAAACGCATCTATCCTTTGTCTGGCCGCTTTTAAGAGTCTAGTCTGAGAGCTCTCAAGAAAAATGGAAAGCAGGCATGTATTTCAGTTTTTACGACATAAAATCCCAGAATTTTTATATATGCTTCAAAATGTTATGTATTGTCTATGTCATGATACATACGCCGTAGTTCGTTCGTTCGTTCACGTTCGTTCGTCGTGAAAAGGCGCTTGCTATTGCGTTTTGTATAGTATGTGTAATCCAAATCCCAATTTCTTTAAAGTTAGCTACGTTTCGATGATTCTTCTATTATTGTGGGTAATTATGAGTAATGAAGACTATTTGGTGACCCACTTGCTCGTTTGGTGCACTATGCTAAAAATATGTTTTTTTCAAAGAAAAAAAAAATTTTGAAAAAACATATTTTATTTAATATAATTAATATTATTACATTATATATAACTAGCTTTTCCGTGCGGCTCCCCCTGCGTGGTCCCTTTTTTCGGGGATAAAAAGTAGCCTATGTTCATTAGGAATAATGCAGGATTCTAATGGTGAAAGGAATTTTCAAATCAGTCCAGTAGTTTTTTAGTGTATTCGTTATATACAAAAATACAAATCTTTCCTCTTTATAATATTAGTGTACATATAGATATATATTCTAACCTATCAGCACAAGTTTTTAACGCCAATATTATACCAGTTCGATTAGCGTTTACAATGCAAATTAATATAAATCCAGATTGTAATCATTGTTTAAGCTCGCTACGTTTAGAGGCAATTGCCTCTCTCACTGGAAAACATTCAAGGCCCTGCTCAGTACACAGTGAGATTGCACGTTTAATTTTAACAATTATCATATTTTTTAAGTTAACATCTGTTGGTTTACCCCTTTCAAGGTTTTAATTATGATTTTCGGGGAGATATTTTTTTCAACAAGCTCTTTTGGGAACGAAATCACAATGTTAAACATGCATCACAAAAGGGTTCTTGTTCTATTACAAAATTTACATTTTTACTTGTGCTATGTTGATTGCGCTTTGCTATTTGCGTTTGAGTTTCTTTGTATAATTTTCCTTTGTGACTTGCATTCTACAAGGTAGTTACGGAGTTATTTTTATGTTGTCGTTGCTAATAGCACATGCTTCTTGTGTTGTGTATAAAATTTAACTCATTAAATTTTATTACAGCCTCCTTGGCACAGTAGGCGAATAACCACTTTATATACTTAGTACCTGGGCGACAGAGCTTTGCTCGGGTGAAAAAAAAAATGGTGCGTTCGGGACGCTCGACAGAAGTGATAACTTAAACTAATGTGGGTTAAAGTGAGAGCGGAAGGAGCCTGCCTACTGCTACCGTATGCGTGAGAGAAAGGGAAGCCAGACAGAGTGGCCCCTTAACGCGTTACGTTACGAAGTCCGGTCAAAGTCGTGTCAAAGTCATGTCAAAGTCATGTCAAAGTCGTGTCTAAGTCGTGTCAAAGTCGTGTCAAAGTCGTGTCAAAGTCGTGTCAAAGTCGTGTCAAAGTCCGGTCAAAGACGTGACAAAGTCGTGTCAAAGTTGTGTCAAAGTCGTGTCGAAGTCGTGTCGAAGTCGTGTCAAAGTTGTGTCAAAGTCGTGTCAAAGTCGTGTCAAAGTCGTGTCAGAGTCGTTTCAAAGTCGTGTCAGAGTCGTGTCAAAGTCGTGTCGAAGTCGTGTCAAAGTCGTGTTGAAGTCGTGCCGAAGTCGTCCGGTCGAAGTCGTGTCAAAGTCGTGTCAAAGTCGTGCCGAAGTCGTGTCAAAGTCGTGTCGAAGTCGTGTCGAAGTCGTGTCGAAGTCGTGTTGAAGTCGTGTCGAAGTCGTGTCGAAGTCGTGTTGAAGATGTGCCGAAGTCGTCCGGTCGAAGTTCGGTCGAAGCCCGGTCGAAGTCCGGTCAATGTCCGGTCAAAGTCATGTCAAAGTCGTGTCAAAGTCGTGTAACAGTCGTGTCAAAGTCGCGTCAAAGTCGTGTCAAAGTCGTGCCGAAGTCGTGTCAAAGTCGTGTCAAAGTCGTGTCAAAGTCGGGTCAAAGTCCTGACAAAGTCGTGTCAAAGTTGTGTCAAAGTCGTGTCGAAGTCGTGTCAAAGTCGTGTTGAAGTCGTGCCGAAGTCGTCCGGTCGAAGTCGTGTCAAAGTCGTGCCGACGTCGTATCAAAGTCGTGCCGAAGTCGTGTCGAAGTCGTGTTGAAGTCGTGTCGAAGTCGTGTCGAAGTCGTGTCGAAGTCGTGTTGAAGTCGTGTCGAAGTCGTGTCGAAGTCGTGTCGAAGTCGTGTTGAAGTCGTGTTGAAGTCGTGCCGACGTCGTGTCAAAGTCGTGTCGAAGTCGTGTCAAAGTCGTGTCAAAGTCGTGTCGAAGTCGTGTCAAAGTCGCGTCAAAGTCCGGTCAAAGACGTGACAAAGTCGTGTCAAAGTTGTGTCAAAGTCGTGTCGAAGTCGTGTCGAAGTCGTGTCAAAGTCGTGTCCAAGTCGTGTCAAAGTCGTGTCAAAGTCGCGACAAAGTCGTGTCAAAGTCGTGTCAAAGTCGTGCCTAAGTCGTGTCAAAGTCGTGTCAAAGTCGTGTCGAAGTCGTGTCGAAGTCGTGTCGAAGTCGTGTCGAAGTCGTGCCGAAGTCGTCCGGTCGAAGTCCGGTCGAAGCCCGGTCGAAGTCCGGTCGAAGCCCGGTCGAAGTCCGGTCGAAGTCCGGTCAATGTCCGGTCGAAGTCCGGTCAATGTCCGGTCAATGTTATGACAAAGTCGTGTCAAAGTCGTGTCAACGTCGTGTCAACGTCGTGTCAACGTCGTGTCAACGTCGTGTCAAAGTCGTGTAACAGTCGTGTCAAAGTCACGTCAAAGTCGTGTCAAAGTTGTGCCGAAGTCGTGTCAAAGTCGTGTCAAAGTCGCGTCAAAGTCCGGTCAAAGTCCGGTCAAAGTCGTGACAAAGTCGTGTCAAAGTCGCGTCAAAGTCGTGTCAAAGTCGTGCCGAAGTCGTGTCAAAGTCGTGCCGAAGTCGTGTCAAAGTCCGGTCAAAGTCCGGTCAAAGTCGTGACAAAGTCGTGTCAAAGTCGTGTCAAAGTTGTGTCGAAGTCGTGTCGAAGTCGTGTCGAAGTCGTGCCGAAGTCGTGTCAAAGTCGTGTCTTAGAAATTACCAATGTTCCAGGGAGATCGGCTAACGCTGGCTGGTCAATGGACCGCTCGCATTACGGAACGTTTCGGTGCACCCTCCCATAAGAAGTTATCACTTAAAAAAAAATATAAAATGACATTTTCTAAAAATGATTCCTAGCTAGATCGATTTATCGCCCCCGAAACCCCCTATATACTAAATTTCATGAAAATCGTTGGAGCCGATTCCGAGATTCCAATTATATATATACAAGAATTGCTCATTTAAAGATATAAGATTAATTTACAAGGTGGCAGGTCCCTCGTATGCGAGAGGCCGTCTGTGTTGGTACCACCGCTTTGTCTATTTCTGCCGCCAATCAACAGTTTGTAAACATTGTTGCGTTTCGGTTTGAAGGACATTGAAGCCAGTGAAATTACTGGGCATTGTGAGACTTAACATCTTATGTCAAGGGGTGACGAGCGCAGTTCAGTGCCATGCAGTGGTTTGTAATTCAAAGTTCTGTGTGGTGTTGCTTCTGTTTATGGGTAGGTGTGGCGCTTACCATCCGACGAGCGCCTTGCTCGTCTCGTAATCCAATCAAATAAAAATAATAAGTAAATATAGGTGTGCGTCATGCCATTGTTTGTGAATGAGTTTTACTTAGTCGCTCTTGTTATACCAGGGTTATATCCAATACGAGTTGTTAATGTCGTGGGTTTTTATAAAACTCACTTATTGAGGGTACTGCTTCCTACGTGCTTGTGTTTTCTATTTGAGATTTTTCTTACTCCACGTGCCGGGAGCGTGTTGTTACACGGAATTAAATAAAAGCGCTAACGATCGATAGACTCGAGGAATAAATAGGTGTCTGTCGTTCTTCTTTGTTTGTTTTGTGATTGTGTTTTATAACGCTGTGGAGGTTTTATTTATTATAATAGTACACGCTATAATATATAATACTATACACGTCCCACTACTATACAGGGACCTTCTCTATTGAATGAGAGGGTTTAGTCCTTAGTCCACATCAGTGTCCTAATGCGGATTGGCTGACTTCATATACCTTCGCAATTATATATAGAGAACTTCAGGTACGCAGGTTTCCTCACGACGCAAAAATGAATACAACATAACTTAGTAAAGTCGGAGGTGCATGCTCCTGGGGCTAGTTTCGAACCAGCGGTTTTCGTCTCGACAGTCCGTACCACTCCACGCTGAGCTATCGCTGCTTGTATTCTGTATATTATTATTAACAATTTCCGTTTTATTGTTAATAAAAAAATATGTGAATTGATTGAATGAAATCTAATAACAACATAACCATATTACATCTTAATATTTATTTTAAACGCTTACCCTTCAATTTGTCACTTCATTGATAGCTGTAAATTATAGATCATAAGGTGGTAGGTCCCTAATATGCGAGAAGCGGTCTGGGTTGGTATCACCGCTTTGTTTATTTCTGCCGCCAAGCAACAGTGTATAAGCACTGACTAAGACTTAACATCTTATGCCTGGGGGTGACGAGCGCAGTTCAGTGCCATGCAGTGCTTTGTAATTCAAAGTTCTGTGTGGTGTTGCATGTTTATAGGCAGGCGTGGGGTTTACCATCGCGCGAGCGTCTTGGTCATCTCGTCATTCAATCAAATAAAAAAAAATACATAAATTATTAAATTGTAAGAATTTTTGTTCGGTCACGTAAAAAATCTAATCACCTTTTAAGTCCAAACTTGATGCACGTACTGTCGACGTAACGTTACCAACCGAAATTTTTAGTTTCGCCTTAGGGGATAACGTTAGTTCAAACTTTTTGCGGGGTAACGGTCGTTGAAAAAGTTTGGTGTAAAACATGGCATTGGAAGGACGCCAACATAAGGCGACGATCGGGACATCACTGTCCGGCGGAGTTTCTCCAGCAGGTTCCAAACCTGAATGAGGTCATCATTGCAGTTGGTAAGAGTGCACAGACCCTTCATTAATTTAGACACCCCCCGCACCCACAATACCAGAAAATTATGGATTAATTCCAGAACTTAAAAGAAAGGGATAATTAAGGGATGACGACGCAGAAAAGGAACTTGGGTCGTCGAATATCTCTCATCATGCGAAATGCAAGCTGTTACTTTATTATCTGTATACAAACTATAATATTTATTTAAACAGATGTAGCCGGCTATGCTGGAGACAACTGCCTACAGCGTGGCTCTGCCACTTAAACTTTAAATCACCAAATGGACTCACGGAATAATTTATTCACTCAAAATTAATCTTGAAATGGCAACGCGACTGGTACTTTCACAGCATGTCGTGTCAAGTGCGAGCGGGTGTGTCGTTAGCCGGAGAGCTTTCTTTTGTCTCAAGTGTCGCAACATTCGCTTGTTACAAGCTTTTGTTGGTGACCCCGCCCGTGGCCTTCTTTAACGTATTCATTACATCTTATATAAATATCTTTGGAATTTATAATTTATAGCTTCTGAGGTAAGACGGGGGAGTAGACGGCTGCAACCAGAGGCCGCGGGTTTGATTCCCGAAACGAGACAAATTTTTGACCCAAAAATATTTGTTTGGGGTCTGGATGTAGTTGGACCATAAATTCTTCGCAGTTTCTGATACCCACGATAGAGTTTAAACTAGATTGGAATCAGGACTACTTTACTTTTTACTATTACTTTTGGATGTATTAATTTTTAACACGCTTTTATTAGATTCATATGTATGTTAGTACGTAACGGAAACTTTGAACATGATTTTGACCTCCTTCAAAACGTCGCATTAAATCGAAATTTGGCATACTTATTAAGGACCGATGACTGCGGCTGACGCCCTCCGCTATCGCTCACAGACAAAACATGTAGGCATAATATGTTCTACTCCTGCGAAGCCGGGACAGGTCGCTATTACCATATGTATACCTCACATTACCCTACTTTAAATATCCGTAATAAATAAATTACCAAAACATCACACGCCGCACCAAAAGATAAATTTCTGCGTATGTAAATAAAAACTCAACGTGAGCAGACTTCCAAATTCAAATTTCAAACGACATCAAACAAACATCAGTTATGGACGTGAAATATTCATAAAACACCTGCCCCATCCCGACCTATCTCAACTTGAAAAGGTTGCTCGTTCTGAAACTCTGCTCCCGTAACGGGGCCATCTTTGCTTAAAAATTCAATATGGCTAAACGTACTTGGACTGTATATATCACGTGGAAGCAATTTGAACACCTCTCCTCTGAGCACTAAACGTTATTTATGGTAAGCTGGCGACAGTCAGTGGAACATCCACGGCTACAATGGATTTTGCGGTGACACCACAGTTTCTTAGGATTC
Source organism: Amorpha juglandis (assembly GCA_949126905.1). NCBI lineage: Eukaryota > Metazoa > Arthropoda > Insecta > Lepidoptera > Sphingidae > Amorpha > Amorpha juglandis. The sequence goes on along the minus strand of OX421379.1, from coordinate 7,158,079 downwards.
TTGCTAAATGGTGTAGGCTGTTTGAGCTTTGAACATTTTTGACATTCCTATTTAGTGGTGAGATTTGCGATTTACTTGTTAGTATTTTTAGACCACTATTACATATTGAATTATTATTTAAATATATAAAATAACATGATAATGGCGCGCCTATCGCTATTTTGGTACAGTACCACTACACTACAGGGTGATACTGAACATTTTGTTCAAATATACAACAATATGCAACCCAATATCACTTTTACCCGAACAGGGGATCGAACCAGAGACCTCATTACAAAGGCGGCTACGGGGCAGTCCATAAAAAAAATTGTGTCGGTCCACCAAAAATTTACCATAATGGTCACAGCACTGTCTCAAAATTGGTTATTTTTATTTATGGATTTTTAGTTTTCTTTTTTCAGCCTTATGTTCATTATATATTATGAGTAAATAAACTTTTAACGCCAATTATAATTTATCAAAGTAGATACCTCTATTCCGACTTACATAACAAAATCTTAAATTAATTAAATTAAAAAGCATTTCGGCTCATAAAATGAAATAGGTCACGTAAATTAGTGGATGTCTGCTATTCATGAAAAAATTTCTTTGAGTAAGCACTTAATTAAATGCCGACTTGGTATAGAGTTTAATAGTCCAAATTTACACATTAGTAATACCTACTTATACTTTAAATAAGAAATCATGTAAATAATTGTATTTACTCACTTATATGTATACTTAGATACGTAAGTTTTTTGCTTTATAAGTGATTTTTACATTGATTTTTTACACCGAAAACGGCTTGATCGCGTATACAGAGGGCGCCACTATGCGGTCGTGCATAATGAGATTTCATAGTAAGGATTATAAATATGAGTGTACAACTAGATACTCCATAGTAACGTAAAGTATGGTCAAATCGGTTCTAAGAAATTCAATAAATAATATAAAACAAAGTTTCTATCTGCGTCTGTCTGTTCGCTTATTTCTCTTAAATTATAATTCACTACTATTTAGAAAAAATATTCCGGAAGGTTTATATATATCACGGTATAATCTATGGAGCAGGCCATTGATATATCAGCGGAGAATCTGCGAGGGATAGCTAGCTGCTAATATTCGTTGCTTGCACTGAAGTTGAGTTTTACTCAATCAACATAGTAAGCAATATAACCTTTACATATGTATACATATAACGTTAATCAGTTAAGCTCGATTTACACGGAGAGAGTTTATCACATATCAGAGGCAGGAATATGACAGAAAACTCTGGTTTACGAGACAGTATCTTGCAATTCTCGCTGTCAAATTGCATGGCGCGGACTCGTAAATAACAGTTTTCTCTTGTATAGTCGCCTGTGTCCTACGATAAACTTTCTCCGTGCAAATAAGCCATAATGTATATTATGTGAAGACAAACCTATTTTTAAGCAAAATGCACGCTTAGAATTATGAGGATTGACATAGTTTAAGTTAATATGGAAGAGAAGTGCAGAGAGCTATTTATGTTTAATATCTTAAGATATTAAATTATATAAAATAAAACATTCATTGTCTACGTTTCAAATGTCGCAACTGACCTTATAGAACAAAAAATATATGATTATAGAGGTCGAATTTCGACCACCACGGGACTAATAAATACGAAAAATATTACGTGGAACTTATATTTGTGATGCCTGATGAAAAAGTCATGATAAAATTTAAAGTGAATAAGGCTACCATCTTAATGCTTTCTGTTAAATTAATTACAGATATTCAAAAGTTAATTTTATGTAGGCACTCGCACTTAATGATTGTGGAAGGCGAGACTTTATAATTACGATTTAAATTATGACAGACTCAAAAGAGATTTTCAAGTAAAAAGAACTCAAGAACAGCCCTTTATTTTGATTTGTCCCTTTGTTCTCGTAAATGAAACGCCATTTGTAGATGACTATCTTACAGGCGGGATAATGGTAAGGATCTTTCGAAATTATATCTCGTTATCACTTTAAACGAGATTTTCATTTAAAACGTTGGCTGCTTCTAATTACTATACCTACTAAACTACCTACTAACATGCTGACTTAAAATGTAGAATAACAGAAAAAAAAACAATTCATTTATTTATTTTATTTTGTTGAATGACGAGACGAGCAAGGCGCTCGCCTGACGGTAAGCGCATAAGGATAAGCTAGTCATTAATAAAATTAAACTGAAATAAATATAACTCGTTCATCAAAGCTCAGAAATTAGCATCTACGTTTGCAATTCTGTAAGAGCTATTGATAGAAGCAATTATTCTAATGCACCTACATGCTGACAATATCTTGATTAAAGGCGTTCTATAATAGATATTCTAAGTCGCCTGCTGCGCCAACCGATTCAAATATTTATTATGTACTTTTAATAGGTTTTTTACTAGGATCTGTCTGTGTTTGTGAAGTTTATGATCGATGGTTGGCATAATTCTGCCGATCATCGAGGGATCCAATGTCTCTTCACGGTCGATGTTATATTTGGACTGCACTGTACTTAATATCATGTCCAGTATAGTCCTGTTTCGAGCAGGAAATGAATTGTCTCGTGGTTACGAACGCAGTCCAATGTCATGCAGTGCTGTCTCTATTTATGGCCAAGCGTACGGTTTTACATCAGGCAAGCGACCTGCCCATTTAGTAATTCAGGCTACTTTTTTTTATTACAAATTACATCACAAAAACTGCAATCTAGCCATGAGGCTTATGAGTAATTTTTATCTAACCTAAGATATTAATGATACTATATCCTTGAACACTTTTATTATTGTCACTATTAAGACAAATATACAATGTTCACGTACATATACTTCAGGAATACGATGCACTGCACTATATATTACACACGCCAAATATTTACTGCACTAAAAGATTTTATCCTCTTTAATCTTGTCACTGAGTCATAAAAAACAATGTTTGTCACATTTGAGATGATCTGCGGGGTGCATATCGTTTCTGTAACAATGCTTTGATGCGAAATCGTTTTTCATTACGGGTTAAGGAACGGTAAGTTCGTTGTCAGGACCATGGATTTGCATCCTATAGAATTAAAAAATAATTGATGCGTACCGTTCGCGCGTTATGTACGTCTACGTTAATATTTTAAAGAGGAATGATTTGTATTTTTGTATGTAACGAATAAACTTAAAAATTACTGGACCGATTTAAAAAATTCTTTCACCATTAGAATTCTACATTATCCCTGATGAAGATAGGTTACTTTTTATCCCGGAAAAGGCAGATAACGCGGGCGGAGCCGCGAGAAAAACTAGTAATGAATAAATGTATATTAGCAAAAATTTGTCTACAGATGTGACATTTCACCGCACCGAGAAGCGTGACTATGAATAATATGCGTGACAACCTTTAAACTGTGCACGGTTATCATATGTAACGACTTAATGTCACCGAGCAACCCGCTCAGATCCCAAAATGTTTCTTCGTGACAAGTCATTTTAAAGGATTGTCATTTTTTGTTTTAAATCACGTAGAAATGATACAGTTATGTTACGATACCCGTCTACATTAACGTAACAAATCCGTGTGACAGCCCCGCCAGTCGGCGCGGCAAAATATATCGGAAGTGTAGACGCAGTATAAGAGCTGTTTACCTACATAGTCTTGATATTAAAATATCGGCGACGAACCTTATCATTTGGGACAAATTAAAATCGTGTTAACGTATGGTATAATAGCATACTGTATTTTCGATAAATAACAGCTTCAGCAGCTCGTCACTATTATGGTTTATACAAAAATGACATATGGCTATTGTTTTTTATAACTAAACTAGTTGTCCCTCGCGGCTCCGCCCGCGTGATCTGATTTTTCCGGGATAAAAGTAGCCTTATAGTGGCGGCAAGTGTCGAAAATTGATCGTACCTTCTCAGAAACCTTCGGGGGCTCATGCACAACAACTTTGCTACAGATCATCACATGATCAAATGCATAGTTTTGTCGGGAAAGATTTGATCGTCTTGGTCGCGGCATTGTCAATGATGATTCAAAGAGAAAACAAATTACTGATGATATTATCAATTACGTTTAGCTATCATTTTTATAATTGACAATTTGTTTACCATACTTAACCAAAGACAAAATTACGTTTAGCTGTCATTTAAGTTTTATTATTCCACTGTCATTTGCGGTTTGTGTCATGTCAGATGTGTTTTTGTTATACCACGTTTTATAGTGATTTGACTGAAACGCGGTCGAACGGGATAAAAAGTATCCTATGTCCTTCTCCTGGCTCTAAACTACCTCCCTGCCAATTTTCAGCAAAATCGGTTCAGCCGTTCTTGAGTTATAAGTGGAGTAACTAACACGACTTTCTTTTATATATATAGATGTGTAGTTATCACTATTCATAGCACTTCATGAGCGTGCATACGTTCCAAGGAACATTGTAGGGTGCCGCTACTGCACATATATACCCATAAAATATAGATGGCATTAAATGACATATAATTTAATTTAAGCCCCCTTAAAACGAAAACAGAAAGAAACGTGCATAATCACACAAACATCTAATGAAATCCATATTTATTTACAATACGTTGAAACGTGGCACTTGAAATGTCGAACGCTCACACACTGCTACGGGCTCATCAAAGAACAGCCGATAAATTGCACGCCCTGCGAATACCAAGCAGGCTCAAACTGACGTCAGTCCCTACATAAATTAAATTTATAATCAAACCGACTCTCCCAAATGAAATTAAATTATACCTGCTACTGGTAACATCGGCAAAACATTTACATTTCAACTCGAAAAACGTAATTCATGAGCTCCATTTCACCGTTTCAAAATAGGGTGAAGCCGTTTTGTCGCTGATAAAAGATGAACGGATGTGTACTTAATTAAATAAACCTTATTTATTCGTGTATTCGAGTGTAATATATTTGTAGAGGTACGAAAATTAGTATGTATTATTAAGTACAAATTAATACAGATTAATATGGAAATATGTAGCCCAGTTAATGTTATTAATATTATTAACTGAGCAACATATGCACAGAGTTTAAACTGTTACTGCATATTGCGAAATTTAATGTTACGTCATAATTAATAATGCATTAAATATGTCATTGAACATTGCAACACAGCCTGCTAATAAGAAATGTCCTAGTTCCTCCTACCCTACAGACCTACATTCAACAGTGAACGGCATTATGCTGAGACGGTGATGAATGTTTCGATCTTCGTTACATTACATTAATAATACATCAAACAGTTACACATATAGGTGAGAGGTCCCTCGTATCCGAGAGGCCGTCTGGGTTGGTACCACCGCTTTGTCTATGACTGCCGCCATGCAACAGTGAGTAAGCACTATTGTGTTTCGGTTTGAAGGAAATTGAAGCCAGTGAAATTAGTGGGCATTATGACACTTAACATCTTATGTCCCGGGGTGACGAGCACAGTTCAGTGCCATGCAGTGCTTTGTAATTCAAATTTCTATGTGGCTTTGTTTCTATTTATGGGCCGGCGTGGCGCTTACCATCAGGCGAGCGCCTTTCTCGTCTCGTCATTCAATCTAATAAAAAAAAATATAGCTCTGACCCTACAATGTCATACGAGAGTCTTATGTCTTGGGGTATTATGAACTACAAGAGTTTCGGTCTCATAACACCCAGACTCGAAACAAATATTTGTGAATGACACAAACATTTGCCTTGGCGCGGGAATCATACACGCGGTCTCTTAGCTACAGCCGGCTTCGCGCCCGCTACGTCACGTAGGCTCTCGATTATTCAATAGTAGTACGTTCAAGCTGTTCAATCTAATAAAGCAATTAAATATAAATCATAATAAATATACAGTACAATTAATTTTAATAATAAACTTCATTACTTACGCAATATGAGCTTTACGATATAATTCTTCACAAAGCTGTAATTAAGAAAGCTGCTATGAAGAAATAATTTTAATTAATTCATATTTACAATTGTATTAAATTTATAATTAAGACATATATATGTTCCCGCTAGTAAATTCGCTGAGAAGTAGATAGAGGAACAAGAAGTACACCCAGGGTGAAAAAAATATCCTTTAGTATAATATCCTATATAGTTATATATAGGATATAGTTATCAGACACACATGTTGGAATTCAAGAAACCCAACAAATCATTGCCCGACCTGGCAATTGAATTTAATACGCATACGTCCCAGAGTTACTCCCTACGTGTACTACCATTAGATGTTTATTATATTTTTTTTATTATGAAGACGAGGCAGGAATAAGTCCCATAAAACTCAGTAACAAATCAATCACTTTTTGTAGGAACTTAACAAACTTTATTAAAAGCAAGCAAATAATAGTCACAGTTCTGTATTTTCACAACAACTTAAACTAATTGCTTACTGAGCACCAAATGAAACTTCGTGAAGTAAACTTGGTTTCTGATAACAGTGACGTCGAATTCGCCAGACTAAATACTCAGATAGTTTTACTACAACAATAAATCAAGAACTTTGAGCACTATTCTCCTTACAAATGCACTGAAATGTCTTTTCGTCCCATATCTTTAGAATTACGGTCGTAAATTTTCATTCTAATTATTGCACGTTTTTGCATTCTAACTCTACCGGAACTTAAATGTAAGTTTGGAGTAGACCAAACATGATGATGAAGTATTGTTTGTAATTGTCATGTCTGCGTTACACAAAAAAAGTTATTCTATTATAAGGAAATACATAGGATATATATTCGTACAGTGGTTTTACACTGTGTAAAAAATTGTAATTACAAACGAAATTTAAAATGAATAAACCTAAGCGCGGCTACCGAGATTTTAATATGTAAAAGATGGAAATAGCTTCAAACCAAAAGGGTCTGTTGAAAATGGAATAAAAATGCAACGGAAATATAGGTAGATAGGTCAGAGTAAAGAGTTAAAAATATTTTACCTCTTCAAAAGAATAATATAACAAACGGAAGGTACAGCGGAGGATGAGATCTGCAACGATCATACTCTCTTTAAATATCAAGAGTTAAAATTTTAATTAAAAGACGCTTTGCGTGGCTTGAAACGACTCCAATTAAAACTATGTCTTCGCCACTTGAAGAACATAAAAGAATCGAGGTCGCTAGCAAAAAGGCAGTAGATAATTGCTTGCCTGGTACCGTTTCTTTATTCTGGCCATGTCTATGTGAATATATAATTATTACGGAGGGAATTGAATATCATAATTGACAAAAGTAGGTTAGAAGGACAGTGACTTGTTTAATAATAAAAATAAGCACGTGAAAACTGGTTCGAATCCCGTAATTTGTTAGTGTTAGACGTTTAGTTTAGCTTTTTTATAGCATAGGCCGACAAACGAGCAAATGTGTCACCTAATGGTAAGTGATCTCCACCGCTCATGTACGCCTACGATACCAGAAGAATCATGAGCGCGTTAGCAACCTTAAAGAAAAGGAATAATATTTAGGGATTGGGTAAGGGAAGGGGACGGGGATTTAGGACCCCGAATATCTCACTAACCGACACCGGCAGCAGCAAGCCATTACTCTACGCCGGTTTTCTGCGAGACAGTAATAACGACCTGGTCGAGCCGGCCCACTCATGCTATGGACAAAACTGTCTAAAACGTAGCTCTATCACTCATTTATTCTCACTACGCATCTACCACTCATTTAACGGACCTTATGCTTTGGATTGCGGCAAAACAAAAATTTAGGTATCAAAACTAAATACAAGTAATACCTTAAAAACCTTTATTAAAATATATTTTTTATTTCTTATGCTACTCAGCTTCAAATACTTTAGTCAAAATAAGTCTTATAGTCAACATAATAACAAAACTGATTCATTTTCTATGAACAAGAGGTTGGACGTCTGTTTCTAACTCGTTTTTCATTAAGCAACGAGCAGAGTTTCACAAAGAGCCTGTGACTGGCAACTATTACAACGTAACTTATAAAGTATATTGGCACCTTTGTTTTAGTATAACTTGTGAAGTCTTCAACAATGTTGAAAGTTTGCTTTTCATGTTGAATAATGTATGGGGATTTATATAAAACAATGTGTTGATGTTAATTCACTAGTTGCGAAATACAAAACGTATAAAACAAATATAATACGTTGAGTAATGGTTTTTTAATCTTGCTTAATTTTTTGTGCATAATGTAATGATGTATTAATAACAGGCTTTGCTTTTTAGCATGTACCAGATATCTGAAATCTGATAGGTTAACCTGTATCGTGGGTATTAGGTGTTACAAGGAAGTAAGGTCCCCTAATACCCAGACACGAAACAATCGAACAATCGCACAAACTATTGTTTGGGTAGGGTTGAAAGCTCCTGAAGCGCTCACCCAAAAGTTCGGTGAAGCTGAATACAACCGACTAGCGTCGGACTAATGGCATCGAGTCACAAAAAATAAAAACTGGGTGCGGGAAAACTCGCCCGCTATGCCACGGAAGTTGTCAATATACAGGGTTATTTTTAAAACACTGACAATCTCGCAGGGCCATATAGCTGACCCCATAAGGAACAACTTTTGTTCTACGAGCTTGGACATAACTCAATACATAAGAAAAAAAATGACAATTTTTTTAAGAAAAAATCACAATTACAAGTTTTTGTTGTGTAGTGTTTGTGTTCGTACGTCTACACTCTACGTTTCAGTCATAAACGAACGACCCGACGCGCGCTCGTGCGCGTGCAATAGTGAAATCAGCTGACGGCTGGGTGTAGGTATTATCGATCGATACGGCGTGGCCGGTCATTGAACTGACGTGCGCGCCCGCGTGTATTACGTAATGCGCGCAGAGCGTAGGCAACATTCAAGACGGAAATTAAATCCATAATTATTTTTGTATGAGAATAAAATCTAACAAATTATGAAAAGTCGTAGAACAAAAGTAGTAGCAAATGACCTTAGGAATCTACTCCTGCGAGGTTGTCAGTTTTTTAAAAATAACCCTGTATATAGAACATACAAATTAGAAATCGCTGAACATGGCGCATTCTATATATTGGATTTTACGTTGACCGAGTAAAGCCAGTTTTGTGTAGGGCATAAATTAGGTAAATTTGTACAAGCCCGAACTGTTGTGCCGTAATCATCGTTATGCAAACTATCCAAGCCAAACGTGAGTTTCAACGTGCAAAAACTTAACTGCAAGTGACGTTATCTTTAGTTAAAATTTTACAGCCAACGCGTCGTGAAAATGCTACGTGTTTCCGACCGTGTGTTTAAAACTCATTATCTGGACAAATAGTATGAAAATTACATGCTGCCTAATGAGTATATTATTACGTGAAATAAATTATCAATTAGTGATGATATTCATACGAATGTATAATTTTGCATTTAGATTAATTATAGGAAAATTCTCAGCTTTAAACTCAGTGCACCTATTATTTGGTGTATTACCTACTTTATGAATCACAAAGAATCTTGAATTAATTACATCATTAATGGTCTACAACCTTCGACATAATACGACAGGATTTGCACAATTTTGTTAAAAAACTTGTAAAATATTTTTTTCATACCTTTTTTAATATTCGAATAAATTTAAAATGTATCTTAAAGCTTCAAGCATATCCAATGTAAAGTCAAAAGGCATCCTACGCCTAATAAATCCGAGCTGCGATTTCACGCTCATACCTTATTCAAGATTTTTGTTTACGTTTACAATATTTTTTCGTGATATCACAAATTCATTTTATTCTAGCGTTATTACAATTGTTGGTAGGTAATTTTTTTTTATGTCCTGGCACTGTAAGGTGACGACAATGGACCTGATGTTAAGTACAAACATAATGTCGTCTGTCAAGAGATATTGGGACCCTCAACGGTCGGCAGAAGCCAGCCTGAAGTTATAGACTGATCCCGGATCGCGAATGGCCTGAACAAGCCACTATGGCATTTTTTCACTATATGTACGGCGGTCGCTATCTTGTTTTATTCTATTATTTCAGGACTGCCTCGGTGGCGTAGTTGTATTGTGACGCGATGCGACTGCTGTGATGGGGTCTCAGGTTCGATTCCCGGGTCGGGTGAGAGTGATACTCAGTTTTTCTTTTACGAAATGCTTAAAGAGTCTAAAATTGTATCGGGTGTAGTAGTAGGATCGGCCCCTATCACAACATCGGATGGAAATACACCTCTGTCTGCAGGCATCATTGCATGAGGACGTATGTATGTATTTTTTCTTTCATAAACACTCGTAATACTAGAAGAACTATGAATGCGTCTTAACGAAAAGGCATGGGGATTGGGATAGGTTAAAAATGTTTTGTATTTATAGCATAGGCCCGCAAACGAGCAAGGGGGTCACCTGATGGTAAGTGATCTCCACCGCCAACGTACGCCCACAATACCAGAAGAACTATGGATGCATTTCTGATCTTAAAGGAAAGGGATAATTAGGGATTGGGAAGGGGATTAGATTTAGAGTGTTCAGTTCAGTTTTCTGTGAAACGAGTGAAAAGTCAGTCAAGTCGGCCTATTTATATTATATATTTAGACAAAAGTGTCTACAGCGTGACTACCACTTAGCAATAAAAAAGATTTATGAATTTCAAAAACCCTTACATTATTATTAATCCTAAAATTCTCATTTATTCTTTCATTTTAAAAAAAATTAACAAATTTCAAGTGAATAAATTTCATGAAGCCAGAAAGTAAATGGTTTAAATACACAGTATAAAAATATAAGCGCAATGAAACGCATTTGTGCTTCTGTTTTACGATCTCTCTTATCTCTGGCCCTTCACCTTGGTTATACAGGGCTTAGTGAAGTTCTTTATCTCTATAATAGCTCTATATCCGTGCGTAAGCGCCGCATCATTTGATATAACGATATATAGACATAACAGGTTTATTGTTTAAAAATCTAAATAATTTGGGTATATGCTAATGGACCAAATCCTACTATAATATTATAAACGCGAAAGTTTGTAAGTATGGATGGATGTATGTTTGTTACTCTTTCACGTAAAAACTACTGGATGGATTTTAATGAAACTTTACAATAATTTAGTTTATACATCAGAATAGGACATAGGCTACTTTTTATCCCGGAAAAAGCAGATCACGCGGGCGGAGCCGCGAGCAAAAGCTAGTAAAAATATAATTTTAATACCTAACTTAAATGTCTATTGAATAGGATATGTAATTATATTAAGGTACATGGGAAGGGAAGGGAGGGGAAGAACTTCTGCGGCCTTATTAAATTTTTTATAATGGTTGTCTTATTTTTAAATTTTTATAATTGTTTTTTAACACTCGGTGCGGAGGATCGCAGGATTTTATATATCGATTAAGATACATAAATACGCTACTAGATACACTAATGTAGGCATCTTCCAAAAAGTGTGAGTTTTTCAAACCCACAAAGATTATGATAAAACATAAGAGATCATAGACATAGCTCAGCGGATTAGCAAGCTCAAGTGGCAGTGGGCAGGCCACATAGCTCGCAGAACCGATAACCGATGGGACAGAAAGGTTCTGGAATGGAGGCCACGTACTGGCAAGCGCAGCGTTCGTCTGTTCACCTACAAGGTGGACAGACGACCTGATAAAGATCGCAGGAAGTCGTTGGATGCAGGCCGCTTCCAACAGGTCGGTCTGGAAATCTTTGGGGGAGGTCTATGTTCAGCAGTGGACGTCTTGTGGCTGGTGATGATGATGATGATAAGAGATCGATGAAAGATAGCGTTTCTACCATTGCCTAGGTTTTTTTCAATTTAAAGGAATAAAAGAGTAAAAAAAAACGTAATGAGATGAGTTATTATTCGTCACTCGCGAAATATAAGTGAAACGTGATGGTTTCCGTTTCAATAAATTTACTCGAATGCGTCGGATATTAACGGATGCGATGCAAATGGAATATCCGTGTATTTGGCGATTAGATGTGGCCCACATCGGACCGGATCTTGTTGGCCGGATAAGCCGAGTTGTGCTCCACTTAGTCGAATCTCGGTTGATTTATGTATAGTTTGAAATGCCTATCTGTTATTATTTCAATATTCTCTCTTTTTTATTATGTCACGGGGTACGAAGGGATTGTCGACACGTTTACGCGGATTTGATCCCTACTCCCAGGGTACATACTTTTGGAAGCTACGTATATTGTTAATTTATCGCTGGCTTTAACGATGAAGGAACATATTAAATAATCAAACCTTTGATAGTGGTCCGAATTGACGAAACAAATAATATAGAGGCATTTTGCATCACCGTCCGAATCATCGAAGTTTGAGTTTCCGAAAGTAACATATTATTATGTGTTTCTTGGGATTGAAATCCGATATACCGATAATTCGCCCTATAAAATTCACCTCCACCTACCCCTTCGGGGATACAGGCGTGAGCGTATGTTTTTTTATCCTGGCAAGGCAGTGACTACACGTATGTACAGTACAGTCCAAACATGACGTCAACCGCCAAGAGACATCGAGTCTCTCAACAGTCGTCACAATTATGCCGGTCTGAAGTTACTGGATATACACTGGCTGAACGCGGATCGCAACTCGCCTGAAAGAGCAACTATGGTGGGGGTTTCACCATATGTATGGTGGTCGCTTTTCAGTCGGGTACAAAAATATCAGGTATCGTACCATCAGCAATATTATGTCAAAGCATGTGATGGAACCCGTAGGCTTCTTTAGGCAGGCTTCTGATGGGCTGATGGTAACATTGTGACGTCATCGTCTATCAACGCCCTACTAAACACGCCTATGACGCAGTGCGTTAGTGAGGCTACCGTTTAATGGTCTCCCATATATTTAAGTAGTACACAGCACAAATTGCGCTAGAGCGGCGACACTGACGCGCGTCTAACGCTTGACACGACCATCAGAATTCTGCCTTTTGTTACTTACTCACTGTTTTTTTATTATAAATTGCTTTGTTATCGTTTATAGTATGGTTATATGAAAAAGTCAGTTAATAAAATTTACTTAAACACAAATTTAATAGTACGCAACTCTCTTAATAAAGTCGACGTTAAATAACAGCGAGCTACAAGCCCTTCAGTGACATTTCAACCATTAAAAGTGGCTAAGTTAATTCAGAAGATTTGTTAATTAAAAACTGTCCACCGACAAAAAGCTTTTATGCGCTAACTTGACCGAGCTACTTTAACGTGCAATATTTTTTTTTAAGTTGAGAAAAAAAATCTAATTTAGTTTTAAGTGTTCATAAAATATTGATGTCCCAACCTCTTCGCGCAAGTTTCGCCTTGTCTTGGGAGATATTAAAAATTTCATATTCACGTATATTACCTAGTGCAAGTGAATGAAATTTATGTGACACGCAGTGAACAATGCAAATTTTACAACAAAGGTACATTTTTTACTGCGCTCGTATTTTAATTACGGGACGTACGTGAAATATATAAAATGAGTATACACACGCACCAACCTGCAGGTTGTGTGCTTGATTACGTTTTTAGTGTTCATTTTTTGTTGCTGTATATTTCGTGTTTTTCATACGCGATGCAACGCTCAAAGAGACGTCGTTTTCCCGGGATTGAATCCAACTGGTGCTTTACGGATTTGCAGAAATTGTAGCGGGTATTACTAACGTGGGATCGACACCTGAATAACGTGCCAAAGGGACACATAATTTTTCCAATGCTTGCAGCTCTCGTATGCATTAGTTTGATTGAATTCGTGCCAAAATGTACACGGAATACGTACCATCCTTAAGCATTACTACGGGGTTTAATATTGCACGCAAATGTATTAAAGGCGATTTTTGTATGTGCCAAAAAGTGGTAAAAGAAATTGTATTTATAATATCGTCACATCCACGGCAAACTTACGAATTTGCAAAGTGTCCATTTTACCAGAGCGTTTTGAATTCATATAACAATTTAAAATATTTATTTTTGAAATAGAGTTGTTAGTACTATAGTACGTTTGGTTTTCAAAATGTTACCTTTTTATGATACAATCAACAGATATTCTATATTTTGCAATATTAACAGTGTTTCATATAAATACCGATTTTAGTAAAATGACAGATTCGTAAGTTTTCCGTGGATATAACGATATGTACGTCATAGAAAACACATATAAAACTACCATGGGTAGAAGTATAATGGATAATAGTAACTGTGACGTAGAAATAAAATATAATAGTCAGGCATAAATAACTTGATTAATTTCTTACTGTTATGTTAATGTTTTTGTAGGTATACTTTTTTGGTGAAAGAATTATTAAAAAACAAATGCATCAAGATAGGTGCGCCACAGAAATTATCCAAGAAATACAAATACACCCGTCGCATTGAGGACCTCTTTCATTTTTTATGTTGATAAAAATATCAACACATACTACCCGAAATACAATAGTACAAATAGAAGAGTACTGGAACAGCACGTGGCATTGTAATAAAAATTGTACGGTGAGTTGACATTGTATGAAAAGGTTAAAGGTGAGCGAGAAGAGGCAGATATATAGAAATACTTTCTATCCACCTGTCCTACTACAGCAAATGTGTTTAAACTGAACAGTACATAAGAGATTTGATTAATTTAGTTTTTTTTTCAAGAGTATATTGAATTTTTTATTTATCTGCCTTGTGTTTCTGTAGCGTTAACGGTGTTTCGTTTTGTAATGTATGATTTCTTTATTTACAGTTTTATCATTACGTTTATTTGTTTCATAACATATAGGTGATGATATTTATATTTAGTAAGATATTAGCGTATGCAATAAAATACGAGTATTTACGTAAGTTGATTCAATGTTGATTAGAACATTTTTCTTATGATAAAGATAACAAAATTCAAAGAAGTTATCCCATAATATACTTGTACTTACATCAACACAAGCTCACGCCCGCACAAAGGGGTGGGTAGAGACGTGCGACTAGTTTACGGTTTTTGTTGATATTACTTCCGTTTCATGATAATTATGACTGCCTCGGTGGCGCAGCTGTAACGTATAGGCGGTACGACTACTGTGCTGAGGTCTTGGGTTCGATCCCCGGGTCGAGTAAAGTTTACATCACAAAATGCTCAGTATCAATCAGCCCGAAGTCTGGTATAGGCGATTTGTATGGCGATAGGCTCGCCTTATATCACAACCTGCGACGGAAATAAGCTCGGCGTAAGTACTTATATATGTTATGGTACATAGCGGCGAACCTATCCCTATACCGGGCAAAAAACTAAATCCCGGGCAACTTAAGTTTTTTTCGACAACACAAAATCTGATTACCTGATCTGGCAATTGAATCACCAGCTACACATTCTTTGTATGCCGCTAAAGATCAATGTGACAGCAATAAATTATACTCTCATTTTAGGAACGTGTACTCTTTGAATGTTTACCGAAAACATTTAGTAAAGTGGGGCAAAGCAGCTCGATACAAATTGTTATCCTCAAGACTAACAGCAAGTGCCACATATCGCCGGGCCGCGTAATTCCATTAATGTCGAGAATACATCACGGCACACCTCGCCACTCACGTAGATTTACTGCCAGCGGCAGATGAAAGGGCTAGGTCGACTTCGTAGGCTGCCTCGTTTATTAGCACGGTTATGTGAGCGAAAAGATTTATTGTGCAATGTATAGAATTTTTCTTTTGCTTGTGTCCAATTTAGCAGTATCGAGTGTGTCGGTGCGCACTTGATTTTATTTAATTAAAAACATTACGCCTCGGTGGCGAGTTGTGTTGCGTGCGCTGTACGACTGCTGTCCTGAGGTCTCGGGGTCGATCCCTGGGTCGGGTAAAAGTAAGACTGGGTTTTATTATTACGAAATCCTTAGTTATAGACTGGAGTTTGGAACTGTGCCAGTTGTGGTGATAGGATCGCTCCTATCACACCATTAGACGGAATTACGTCCGGCGAAATGTGGGTGTACTGGGTACACCTCTGCCTACCCTTCGGGATTACAGGCGTAAGTACGTATGTGTGCAATTATGTGATTAGGTTCTAGAGCTTTCACAATTTAAGAAACATTGCGGTAGCCTTGGCGTCCGCAACGTGGCAGATAAACTCCAAGACTATATTAAATTAGATAGCCACCGTTGTGCATTGAGCGAGTAGCTGACTGCGAAGCGAGAGGCCGGTTCGAGAGAGGTTCAATTCCCGCACTGAGACAAATGTTTGTGTGATCCACAAATATTTGTTTCAGGTCTGGATGTTGTGGAACCGCAAGTCACTCGTTCCTGATACCCACGATACATTTTAACTAAATGTAGAGTCAAGACTGTATTTGTGGGGTGTATAATAAAAATGATTATGGTGACTTGTCACATTTAGTTTAGAGAAAACTACAAGAGTGCATCGGTCGCAAATATCTGTGGCATAAAGTACTAGGTGTATTATTCTCCGGGGCAACCAAAAAAGCGCTGGCTTGACGTATTAGAAGAAGGTGTGAGTTCAAAAATTCTCCATACGAATTTCAAAGACGTGTGAAGTCTGCCAACCTTCTTCCTTCCTCGAAGAGGGAAGAAGCATTTATACAGGCCGGCATGACTGATTGTTTATTGGTGGTCGCTGGTTTTTTGGATTGCACTACGCTTATCATCAGGTGTAGGGCAGTCACTTTGCCGTGCTCCGATAAAAAAAAATTAGGGCAAGGTGGTGGACTAAAGCCTAAACCTTCTCATTAGAAGAGGATCTTTCTCTTTACCCAGCAATGCGACAGTATAATTCAGGACTGATTTATTATTATCATCCTAGAAAGAACAATAAAAAACACCATACAACACTGTACGCACAACTCTTTTATCACATTGGAATGATAAGATTTACACATTCTTTTTTCTTGGAACCGTGTAGATGCATTTATAAATTACATTTATTATGTTGTCAAGAGTGTTTATCAGGAAAAATATTGCTTATGTGTAGCCTTGTGGTTCTATCTCGTTGGTATTTTTCCATTTATTCGCCGCTGCTGCGTATAATGAAGCGATTATTCTATTTTGTTGATGAAGGTTGGGATCGGAGAAAACAGTTGCGTATCTACTTAACTATACATTCAATTCATCTTGCTTACTTAGAAATGTGTGAATCAAATGTGTGGTAAACAACAATTTTGGTGTTCTATTTTGCAGTATAGGTTTGTTTCTCCTCATTAGTGTATGGCAGTCTACTAAGGCTAACGAACCTGAATTAGATTTTAGTGTCTAAATCCCAATTTCCAAGGTTTACATTTCAGGTTTACATACAAAAAATATTGTGTCTGAGTTTTAGATTAAAAATAATTACATATGAGCTACCCAGGTCCTTAGCGACCAGATATCGCGAGAGAAAACCGACCAAAACGTAGGCCACTATGAGACCATGCGGTAACCACTGACCGCTCGCTCGACACATTGGTCACTCAAGTTCTCGGCCTACACTAGTCGATGTTTCACAGGAGTGGGCCCAAGATCAGTCCTTGGGCTTGGTGGTCCCAGGGCTCAGGCTCTGGGGACCACCACTGGTTATCTCTCTACGATCCTAACCATCGATGACCGGATACATTACGTCCCTATTGGAGAAGCACTAGTGCACCAGACGCCGAAGATAGGACGGCAAAACATGGTGCTTATGTGAGTGTTATTTAAGGGTATACATAAGACTTGTAATAATCTTCTGTGATAAATATTAACAGTGTATAGATCAACTATGTCTATTTTAGGTTTTACTTTGTTGTTTAGTTTGTTTTACGTTTGCCCAGCGGATTAGCAAGCTGAAATGGCAGTGGGCAGGCCACATAGCTCGCAGAACCGATAACCGATGGGGCAGAAAGGTTCTGGAATGGAGGTCACGTACTGGCAAGTGCAGCGTTGGACGTCCACCTACAAGGTGGACAGACAACCTGATAAAGGTCGCAGGATGTCGCTGGATACTGGCCGCTTCCAACAGGTCGGTCTGGAAATCTTTGGGGGAGGCCGATGTTCAGCAGTGGACGTCTTGTGGCTGATGATGATGATGTTTAGTTTGAAGTTACAACATGCACATCGCATTTTATGCACCTAGTTTTCAATATTTCTCACTTAGCTTTGCTTTCATTTCTTTTACGACGAAGGTAAAGTTTTTATTATATCTGTAACTGTAAACAACTTTAGTAATATCGAATGAATAATAAAATATTATATCTACTTTGTTGATTAAATTGCATGGTATATCATTATAGATATATAACCCCTCGCCTTGTTCCCGAAAGGATAGGCAAACATGTTACTAGTGCAGCCGGGTCCACGTTCGCCCTGCTTATTTCTGCCTGATAATTTGATTAGGGGGTAAGCCTATTGCCTAACTATAAACCCTGTAATAAACCCCATTGCTGGGCACAAACTTCTCTACTAATTAGAGAGGTTATGTCTAACCCTACCAAGTTAGACTAATACAAATTAGTAGACATAACACCTATAACGTAAGAAATTAGTTAATAAAACGAGTGATGAGTAATGAGTTTAACTAAAACGTAAAGTTTGCTAAATCGTATTTAGTCAATTTGTAGCTTGTAGCTTTTAGAATAAAACAAAAAAATATCGTTTCTCTTTCTAATTAGATCCATCGATGGACGTATTACAATCCCAACTAAACAAATAAAAAAAAAAAACAATAACATCAAAGGTAAATTAATTTGAATTAATTCAACTTTATCAGTATTTGAATTAAAGTTATTAAAGTTATCATGAATAAAAAAATTAATTCGTCAGTTGACGGAATCATTTTTTTATATAACAAAGTATATCACCATTGCCATTATAAAACATTTCTCTTCATGTTTTTTTCGTTTCGAGAGGAATATGTTACTGTCGCAATCATCGAATACGTGTGGCAATTTAAAAGATATTTAGCTTAAAAATAGACCTTACATCGTACGTACAAAGAATAACGAGTAGGGGAATATTCCCCTTGCAAAGACCCTCATGTAAAAATGGAATTATTTTCGACAAGCGCAAACCTTATTTTCAAAGATGATGGTACAATGCTCCATTTCAAACGACTACATTTTCATTACATCGCATTCAATCAGTTATTGCGAAAATGTAAATTTATTTTTTATCAATACTTATTACGTTTCTTTCTAGCGCAAATAAATATAAACAAAATCTATTTTCTATTTCATCTTTCAACTAACTGTCGGTCGTGTAATCTTCTTACCCATCCCTTTCTTTGTTTTGAAGTGTTTCTAGGGATCGGCCTCGATAAAGGCTTTGTAGGAAGGAATAAGGGCAGGGGTTGATAATCTATATCAGTTTGTGTGCGACCAAAGGGATCGTTAAGACGTACTATACCTACCGTTGTTGGTGATTCTCATATATTTTCACATAAGCCTGAAGAGAGAAAATGTACCTTTATTGATTTTTCATCATGACGTACAGTTTGTGTATCTTTGTCCGAGAGTAAAGTAAAATATTTATGTAGATACATAAAGTAAATATCATGTTAGCGAAAAACTTATACCAAGGCCGTCCTTAGAAAATTTTCATTTGGAATTTAGTGTAGCGTAGTAGCGCGTATGATACATGAATAAATATTTCTATGTAAAAAGCGCAATGATAGGTGTGATATGGACTATAGTAAAGGAAGTTTCTCTATTAAAATCCAATGCCTCCGTTGCCATCCCAATGCTACTCATTGTATTGATCTGATTGTAATGGTAAGATTAATCAGATTTAAGTCCCCAACCGACAACAACGAAGAAGTTTTGGCAGATTTGCGATCGCCATTCACCGAATAGAAGACTGATGTCGACGAGCCTCCATACGGTAGCATCTTTATAATCACGACCACTATGTAAAGGGTGTCCGACTACGAAGAAGCTATCGTCAAATATCGTTCAGTTTCATCAGGATGGCGAGGGCGAGTGTTGCATAAAACTATTTAATCAAAGTCAGCTCTAGCAATTTTAATTACACATTTTAACTATTAATTTATTTTATCTTTATTGGCATTCTTGATTTAATTAATGTTATACTTGATAACGCAAGAGTTATAGTAGTGCAGATAAATTCAACATTTAATTTATGAGGAGTTTAATAACAATATATTTGAAATAAAGGAATAAAGAGAGCAGAACAATCTCGTAATCCGGTGTACTTTAGGTAATGGGTGCCCTTTCCTTAAGTACCTGAATTTTAAATAGATCATTACAAGGCAGAAAAGGAATTTAAAACCTATTTTTCTTGAGGACAAGTCACATGAATCATGGTACAAT
Source organism: Amorpha juglandis (assembly GCA_949126905.1). Taxonomy (NCBI): domain Eukaryota; kingdom Metazoa; phylum Arthropoda; class Insecta; order Lepidoptera; family Sphingidae; genus Amorpha; species Amorpha juglandis. The sequence goes on along the minus strand of OX421379.1, from coordinate 7,137,930 downwards.
GGTCCCCATTCTGTGATTTCCCTCAAGAGAAAGCATCAAATTTGAAGTAAATCTGCGATATCTCCCGTAATGTGTCCCTTGGCGTGCCAGCCGAACTCGCTGACCGTAAAATTGTAAAAACTACCATAAATCTTATTTTTTACTTCGTTTCTTTTAGGTTAGGAAATTAAGAAAGTATAGGTCACTGCCTCTAATTAAGCCACATGATTGTATAAATAATGGGCATTAATAGAGTTGAACAACTCAATAAACTATGTAGATGTTGATAAATTCTAATTGCCGAAGGGGAATGGCCACATTAATGTTTCCAAGTGGTGCAATTCGTGTTAAAATTTTATGTTGTAAAATTCGATGAGGTTAATCGGCGAATGTTGTTGATCATCAGTAATATGTTTAATGCGATCGATGCGATAATGTATGATATTGATTATTGTTATTAAATACTTACTACCTTTTGCCTATTGCAACTCCAGTATAAGTTGTCAAGCAATAATGCGAGAAGGAATGTCTTTCCGAGAAACGGCCATGTTGAAATCAAAATGTAATTATCTGGGTAATGAAATATGAATTACAGTAATTTGTGCATACCATGAAAATCCGAAGTCATTTAACTTTGTAACTGCAAACTGGCTGATAAACAAAGAAACCACTTAATTAACGTCGATAAAATCTTTCGAGAAAACAAATTGAAAATTGGCGAAAATTATAAAAGTTATAGCGTCAAAAAGTATAATTAATTCACTCGAACCAGCAAACACAACTAATTTAGCTTGGCAGAAGTAATAATACTTAAGTTCAGTCTTAGACGGTATGCCAGCTTGTATTTCTCATTAGAAACAAGAACTTTTTAAATAGTTGATTGCTGTATTTTATTACTGTATTTAAGATTATTATTTTCACAGGCTTCGTGGTGCAGCGGACGAATAGGTACTAACTGGCTGTGAAATGAAATGCCGCAGATTCGATCCCCACACCAAGACAAAAGTTTGTGTGATCCGCAAATTTTAACACCATGTGTGCGGTGGTCGCTATCCAGACGGATATGAGTATCCTACCATCAGCAAACATCATCACATGTTACAGAAAGATTTGGCTTGTAGTTTTTACGACCGGCCGACTGTCTGACATCAAGCCCACTGGGATATAAATTTGTGCAATTACTTAGATATACGCACTCATGCCTATAGTCCTATAGTAGTATAGGAGGAGTAGGCAGAGGTTTAACTAGTACACCGACATTTCGCCGAGCTTATTTGCGTCCCATAATATGATAGGAGATAATTCCTTACTCCGGATGTACCTAAGCATTTACACTATAGATATGGATAGAAAATCCTATATCACTTTTATCCGACCCGGGCCCGAACCTGAGACTTCAGCACAACAGTCATACCACTTACGCATTACAACTGCGCCACCGAGGCAGTTTTTCAATTATTACTACTACTAGTTTTTGCCTGCTGCTCCGCCCGCATGAGTGGCCTTTTGCGGGATGAAAAGTAGCCTATGTCCTAATCCAGGTCATGGTTTACCTGTCTGTTAAATTTAATCTAAAACTGTTCAGCCGTTAAAGCGTTATTAGCTAACAAACATCCAAATTGACAAACTTACAAATATCCAAACTACACATGTAATAGTAAGATAATAGTAGTAAGATTAATTGCATACATTTATACACTTTCTATATACTATACCTTTACTGTGCTTTCTATGAAGACATCAAAAAAGTTGTTTATAATATTAGTACTAGTCAGTACTCTGAAACAGAAATAGGTAGAAAACAAAACATTTATCCGTAAGTTATTTCTTAAAGGGTCCGATGTAGGTACAGTTCGAATAACCACTTTCTGCCGTAACTTGAGAAACTTCAGCCTCTAGTTATGACAGATTGCAGAAGTTGTGGCCGTGCTGTCATTTATTCAAGACTGCCTAACTTCTGGAGGGTTTGTCCGTTCATTGATTTCATCCGGTAAGTGGACAGTTTAGTGCGATTGTTAAAAGATATTTATGTTCTTGTCACAGTGCAGTCACTTGATTTATTTTCCAGCTTTTTTTTTACTTCATTGAATGACGAGACGAGCAAGGCGCTCGCTTGATAGTAAGCGCCACGCCTGGCCCTAAACAAAAACAACACCACACTGAATTTTGAATTACAAAGCACTGCATGGCACTGAACTGCGCTCGTCACCCCGAGACATAAAATGTTAATTCTCATAATGCCCAGTAATTTCACTGACTTCATTATCCCTTAAACAGAAACTCAACAGTACTTACACATTGTTGCTTGGCGGCAGAAATAGACAAAGCGGTGGTACCAACCCATACGACCTTTCGCATACGAGGGACCTACCACCTTGTAAACTTTTTTCTACTTCAATTTGTTTAGTTACACGATTTTAAATACACCCAACAGTCACACACAAAGTGGTGACCCCAATAGGTTAACCTGTATCGTGGGTATCAGAAACTACGAGGGACTTGCGGTCCCACAACACCAAAGCTCGAAATAAATATTTGTGGATCACACAAACGGTCTCGGTGCAGGAATCGAACCCCCGGCCTCTCGCTTGCAGCTGGCTACTCGCCCACTGCGCTAGGGAGGCTGTCTGCTTATTCAGTTGTGTTTCTACCTGACCTTTCCACATTTTGAGGTAGGCGACCGGGAATGGAGATCGTGATACGTTATACGAGTCAAGTGAACCCGACACGCCTGCTTTGTGTGAAATGATTTGGTAACTGTAGCATCTTACTTGGACGCATAGCTCATAACGTACATAATATGGTTTTAGCCATGGCCAGCCATGTTATGCTGTTATATAATCCTCATTAGTAAAATTCTTATTACGCAGTACTGTGGCGTGTAATAAGCCAAAAATAGGCGGTCGGGCGCTTAGTCGTTCTGTGCCTAGGGTAAATTAACCTTTCTTATACGTAATATAGTGTATTATATAACAATAATAATTTTCAATGTAAATGCTTTCTAAATTGAGCTGATAAGCATTTTTTGTAATTTGTTTGTAGATTAATGACATAATTGAGTATTATTAGGTTTTTCTATCACGAAATGCTTACTACCAGCCCGGAGTCTGGAATTTGTCGCCCCCTGTCACATCATGGGACGGAAAGAAGCAGAAATTTGGGTGTAGGAATAACACCTCTGCCTATTCCTTCGGGGATTACAGGCGTAAGTGCGTATGCATATGTATTCATTCAATATTATCATCGAATTAGTAAATACTAGCTTTTCCTCGCGACTCCGCCCGCTTGATCTGCTATTTCCGGAGTAAAAAGTAGCCTACGTTACATAGTGACAATAATAATAAATAATAATAATAAATACACCCAACAGTCACATACATAGTCCTGACCCCACACTAAGATACGAGTCTTGTGTCGTGGGTATCAGGAACTACGAGAGACTTTCGGTCTCACAACACCCAGACCCCGAGACAAATATCTGTGGATCACACAAATGTTTGTCTCGGTGCGGGGATCGAACCCGCGGCCTCTCGTTTCACAGCCGGCTACTCGCCCGCTGCGCCACGGAGGCTGTCAAATGCAGCTTTCTAACGGCAAAAGAATTTTTGAAATCGGTCCAGCATTTTTTAAATTTATGCATTACATACAAAAATACAACTCTTTCCTTTTTAACACGCTTTTATTAGCTTCAGACGTATGTATGTTGGTAGGTTTGTCTGTAACCAACGGAATCTTTGAACGTGATTTTGACCTCCTTCAAAACCTCGGATTAAATTGAAATTTGGCATATTAACACGCTTTGACAATGCAATATTATTATAATATTAGTGTAGATTTCATGAAAACAGATAAATAATTCCTTGAAGTTGAAATCGAAACAATAAATAAAACAGTAGTATTGAATTAGTTCAAATGACCCTACTTTTGTAGTAGACTAGATAACTGCTGAGTACTCTTTTGTGTTGCTATATAGGCTATGGAAGGGCTTTCATTACTTACTGTCTAGTATCTAACTCGCAACAAGTGAGTACTTACATCTACTTATTCTCCCAAGTATAAAGTGCTTAAGCTCCTTTATTCCAGTAGTGTACTCTAACTAGATTTTTCTGTATGAAGCGAATGAATTTTAGGAAAAATAAATCATTTATCACTTGCTTTGATATTGAAGGGAAATATATAAAACTGCATACCTAAGAGTTTATTAAATACACCCAACAGTCACATACATAGTCCTGACCCCACAGTAAGATACGAGTCTTGTGTCGTGGGTATCAGGAACTACGAGAGACTTTCGGTCTCACAACACCCAGACCCCGAGACAAATATCTGCGGATCGCACAAATGTTTGTCTTGGTGCGGGGATCGAACCCGCGGGCTCTCGTTTCACAGCCGGCTACTGGCCCGCTGCGCCACGGAGGCTGTCAGTTCTTTTCTGTGAGTTATTTTTAAGAACTTCAAAGAGGTATGAAAACTACCAAGACGTGTTTATTTTTTCTTTTTACCTAAACCCTATAATTACCAGAGGAATACAGGCCCAGCAACAGGACAGTATAACACAGGAATGATATTATTTAGTCTCGTCTCGTCTATCCTAAACAAAGCGATAGTACCAACACAGACGGCCTTTCTCATACGAGGGACCTATCCTCTAAAATTCCTGTATGATTCCTTCCACTACGATGCTTCATAGATGATTTTCTCTAAGCGGATCGAACAATCAAGGGTAGATATTATATAAGGGGTGATATAAGGGTAGATAGGATAGATATTCAACAGTACAAACTACTTCATTTTTTTTATTGAATGACAAGACGAGCATGGAGCTCGCCTGATGGTAAGCGCAACGCCTGCTCATAAACTGAAGCAACACCACACAGAACTTTGAATTACAAAGCACTGCATGGTACTGAACTGCGCTCGTCAACCTGAGACATAGATGTCAAGTCTCATAATGCCTGGCTTCAATGTCCTTCAAACCGAAAAACAACAGTGCTTACACACTATTACTTGGCGGCGGAAATAAACGGCGTGGTGGTAACAACCCAGACGGCCTCTCGCATACCAGGGACCTACCTTTCATTAGTGACATCACAAAAGATAGCCACATCGCAATACCGTGCATTAATTCACCCGCAGCAATTGAAAGTTGTTCAATCACTTTGAATATTAGTTAAAAACTTTTTAATGAAACCAGGGTTCAACCGAAAAATACTCCAAACCTCAAACACGCAAAGCTGTAGAACTACGAGACTGGAATAATGTGGGACCCAGGTGCGTAATCAACAACAGGTGAAGTGGGCACGCCTCCTGTAATTATCACACGTGCTAATTCCTACTCGCAACACTCATTTGCATGTTTCTTTTCCCTTTTATGTTTCTACGTAGTAATTTATTGTTGTAGTATTATGTAGTGTGGTGTTATAAATATCAAAGTTGGTGAAATTATTTTGTTTAACACGTTGAGGTTTACGAATTGTGTTTATCTTCTGAGTTCAGTTTTTATTTGACCAAATAATTATATTTAACGAGAACAAAATATCAAACGTTCGATAATAAGTGCCATACTTCCTCATGAATAGTAGCGACTTTAATAACATTAAATTTAAAAAGTACTGCATGGCACTGTACTGTACTCATCATCTCTTGACATAAAATGTTGAGTCGCATAATGCTGTAATTTTATTCGTTTTAGTGTCTTTCAAATGGGAACATAATATACTGCTGCATGACGACAGAAATAATTAAAGTGACGGTATCTACGAGTAATCATTCTGGCGAGTCCAGTTTCGTGGCCAGGCATTGTAAATACATAATATCAAGTAATTTTGAATTATTAATATTCTGCCGAACGCCAAGAGACGCACCGCCTCTCGCCAGCTGACATAGTATTTGGTCTGCACGGTATTTATAATCAGGTGCAGTTAGTCATTTCGCCGTTCACGAGAAAAAAATATTTCGTCTCAATAAAGTATTTAGCTAAGTGTGTGTTTTTGTATTTAAACAATAACTGCGTGGACTCGTCACTATTTATACGACAAGTGCCGGCAGCTGACATGTCACTGTCACACGAATCAAAACTACATATCATACAACATTTCACACATAAAGAGTAAGACGTGCAAAAATGAATCGTAATCTTCGCTTGTTCCCAAACTCTTTAATATTCCACGCGTACCTGTAAGCGATAAAGTAATCTTTCCCCCGAAACTTAACACTGGTTACATATCTGTTGTAGGACAGAAAAAGTTTACGCTTTGAACCCTAGCGGGTAAGTGTTTTGCATTTGGAACTACGCATGCTGCATACCAATGTGTAAAAGGATTGATATTTGAATAAAATTACTAGAAAAATATAGGACAATAATAAACGAAAGAATTACACATTTTAGTATAATATATGTGTTAATTTTGGGGTATTAATGTACTTCATGTCATACAGTATACGTGAATTAAAGCGAATTTAAAATTTAGGCGAGGTAACTAGTACCGAGTTGATATTGACGCAGACAGCTGATACGAAAGTCACAGGTTTGAAACCAGCATTCAAGAGACATTTCTAAGCTCTGTGTGAATTTATTATCAATGATCGATTGCTTTAACGGTGAAGGAAACATCATGGGGAAATTTAAATATCTAAGATTTCTCTATGATAGTTTCGAAGGTATGAACATCTACCGATCTGGTGGACTAAGGCCTAATCTCATTCTTAAAGGATGTCCATGCCCAGCAGTGGAAGATGTCAATTTTAAGAACTGGTTCATTTAGTTTTATCGTTTATGTATATGGATTATAGTTGAAACATGAACTTTTTTTTATTTGATTGAATGACGAGACGAGCAAGGCGCTCACCTGATGTTAAGCGCCATGCCTGCCCATAAACAGTTGCAACACCACACAGAACTTTGAATTACAAAGTACTGCATGGCACTGAACTGCGCTCGTCAGCCCGAGATATAACATGTTAAATCTCATAATTACCAGTAATTTCACTGGCTTCATACGTCCTTTAAATCGAAACACAACAGTGCTTACACGCTGTTGCTTGCCGGCACAAATAGACAAAATGGTGGTACCAACCCAAACGGCCTCTCGCATACGAGGGAACTACCATCTTGTAATACATTTTGGGCTTATTAGTCAAATCACATTTATTTGCTTTTTATTTATTACAATACATACCTTTATATTATAAGGTAAGATAATCTATTTCGCTTTTTTCTCGTACCAAAGATTTGTATCAGCGTAAATAATTACCGCTTTCTCTAACAACGGAAAATTCTTTTGTACGATATATAAAAAGAAAACGGCGGCTATTATTAAAGCTTGAGGATGCGAAAGTTTAAGCCAAGTTCCTTTATAGGAAGATTGGAAGCTTTAGATATGTTTGAAAAAGTTTCAGCCCTCCGTCCGATAAAATGTTTTGTACGCATGTAATCCTAAAATTCTACGTGATTTGTCTTTCTGAGATAAAGAAACTGTTCCGGCTTTAGATGCACTAAACATTAGTTTTTACACCAAAAATGTCTCCTTTGATGGTAAAGAAATAATTCAACTTCTGAAGGAGTAAAAATGGCGTTAGAAGATCTTAAACTTCGACATTTTCGATTTTCAATAAAAATACTAAAATTAAAACTTCATAAAAAAGCTGAATATATATAAAACTAAATAACAAGTTTAAGTCAGTGGTATCAATCATTGAATATTAAACTGCAATAGCACCGACCCAAAATTGGCTTTTAGTTTTTAGCTTTTTAAGATTTTTGAAAAAAAACTTATAGCAAAATGCGGCAAACAAGCAAAGGGATCACCTGTTATAAAGTGATAACCAGTCTCCACTTCCCAGGAACACCTATGATGCTAAAAGAATCAACCAACCGTTAAGAAATGAGGATTGAGATGCTGAGGTTGATGTGAACTTTCCGAACTCTTACTCGCCGTACGAAACCCAATAGCAAGCTGACTTAACATCGGTTTTCTGACTTCTTTGAAGTACCGTCCCGATTGAGTCGACCTTCATGCTGCAAATAAAATTATCTGCAGCGTGCTTCTACCACGTCTGACGCTTGATGCGATCATCGAAAGTCGGCCTTTAGACTGAGCAAATTACATTTCATTACCTTTTGTTATCTTAGTCTGTGGTTTTATGAAAATAATAAACAATTGTTAAAACTCATGTTTTTCATGGGTTTGACATCTTAAAACTCATCTTCAAAGACAGTCTTTTAAATTACGTCATAAAATATTACGCGGACTTTGTGCTCGGGAAGAGCCTGTGAAATAATTAAGGAAGCGTAATAAGGCATTTCCATTTACATAACAAATTTTTAAAGGTCTGTCGAAAAAATATTGCCAGTAAATCCTTTGACAAATCAACCATTCGCTCTAGGGATTTGGGAGGATTATTATTTCGGTGTGCTAGCGATTTTATGTGTTGGTGTTAGTTTTGTATTTTTTAGTTGGTTTAAAAAATGGTTTTTGTATATGAATTTGAAAAATGGCCTGGGTTTATTTACCAGGGGCTGATGTCTGAACATATTGATATTATCATATGGGTATTAAAAGTCTTACGCAGTTATCCGTGATGTGCTTTCGAAAAGGTTCCCTGATTTTATCATAAGTGCGGTACTATGTATTTCTACGTAATGACTATCTCACTTAATGTGAAAAGGGGGTCAAGTTCGGTTTTTTTTTTTTTTTTTTTTTTTTTTTTTTTTTTTTTTTTTTTATAGCACAGTCCGGCAAACGAGCAAGTGGGTCACCTGATGGTAAGTGATCTCCACCGCCCATGTACACCCATCACCAGAAGAATCATGGGTGCGTTGCCGACCTTAAAGGAGAGGGATAATTAGGGATTGGGAAGGGGAGGGGATTTGGGCTTCCGGATATCTCACTCACCGTACGAAACGCAGCAGCAAGCTGCTACTTTACGTCAGTTTTCTGTGAGACAGTGGTAACGATCCGGTCGAGCCAGCCCATTCATGCTGTAGACAAAACTGTCTACAGCTTGGCTCTACCACTCGGTTCAAACGACGTTTAGCATTGTCACGTCGCATCATAAAAGTTGAGATCTCAACGGGTTCAATGTTCTCTATAGCAATTCCTTAAATTAAAGGTATAGAGAAAATAATAAATATAGATAGACTGTCCATCAAGCTGCAATTGATTTAAAAGAAAAATTATACTTTTTGTTACTATTTCTTTTTAATCAGTTGGATTATTATACATTTTTATAGTTTTATTTTAAGCAACTGCTACATAGAACTATAAAATAAATTTTTACGTTCTATTTTACGTTATATGATTTAAAATAAATAAACTAAGTAAATGTTAATGCTGCAACAATTCAATCTATTCACAATTTTATTTAACTTTTAACTTTGAACAATTTATTGTGCAAAGTAGTGTATTTAACCCTTTAACGCTCAAAAGAAAAAATTGTATTTTTCTGGATTTTTTTTGAAAATATTGGATAATTAGGGATTATAGATACCTAAAAAAATAGTGAAAAAAATCTAGCGATATTACATTTTTTTTAATGGCATGTTACAAATATGTTACGTTGCGAAACAGTGAGACAAATTGTGACCAGAAACTACGTATCTCATATGTTACGTTGCGCGTCTACGTGAATGTATCTCATCAATAAAAATGAAACGAAATTCAGCCAGCATAGCTCTTTATTTCAATAAACAAACATAACATTACTCTTACAATGCATGATAGTTATAAAAACAGTTTCTATTAGCCACAACGAGAATCTTTCATACGGTTTACGGTAGTTATACCTGTTTTGCAGTATTTGCATCAGGCTCGTTTCCTAAAAATTAGAAAATGTCCGGTATTGTCGAACCTAACCGCTTCAGCAGGCCTGGGAATAGTAAGATTTTATTTATTTTTTTCTTCTTTTTTTGGACAATTCCGTGAAGATTTACACCCCGAATTTTTCAGCGGAATACTTATTATTCCTTGTTGAGTGGTGAGTCTGAGTCGGTGCAACGACCAGGGATTGTATACAAAATTATCTAGCAATTGTGTAAGTAGGGCTATAAAAAACTTCTTTGTTTTAAAATTATTCCGGTATAGGGCCATCAACAAGGTATCGGCAAGGTCGATCCCACCCACGTTGAATTATACTGTTTGACGATTTGGGGGCAGTTTATGTCTACCTTAGGTTTTTTCTTTCAATCAACGTCTTAGGCATCTCAATCGAGCATTCCAATAATCTCTGTAAGAGGGTATATTTATAATATCCACCATTATGGTGATTGCAAGAAAATCCTTTACGCCGTCGCTAGTAATGTCAATGCGTTTTCCTGACTGGCTCTATACGAAATACGAATTTGGTATGTTCGGTGATGTATTTAATTATATCTTCAGAAGAAAGAATTTGTAGAAATAACCTACAGTTGATATCAATTCCTCACCAAGCGAATAGTCAAAACATGTTTCCTCAGGCACAGGAGGATATTTAAATTTCGTTGCCTTCCACTTGAAGTGCGAAACTGGACTTTTGTATTTAATTATTCGTTTAGCAAAAAACGCCGTCCTGTGTTTGCTTTTCTTTTAGCAGATCTTGTATTTTAAGTTAGCGGAGTTTGTAATAGCGATACAACTGAATTTAGTACACACAACAGTATAACAGGAGAAAAGGGTATCCCTTCCTTTTTCAAAGGAACAAAGCATGGTTGATCTTCATCTGGGCTTTCTAGAATATAGCTGAATGTGGTTTTTAAACAAAAAGGGCAGAGAATGAGGCTCTGAATAAATATTGGAGTCCTTAACACTGTTGAAACGACGGCGTTCATGTATATTTTGTATAACTAATCAATCAAGTAACCTCAAAGAAGTGTCAGTTGATGATGCTCGTTCAGGTGATACGAGGGCCAAAATTCTGTATGATATGTCTTATTTCAGTCTCTAGTGAAAAAATATAAATAAACCATGCAACATTCACCCCACATCAAGCGTAAAATGCAGAAAAAGATACTTCGGTGAATGTTCGGTTACTGTGCAATGTATCACCCGTGTTACATAGCTAATTGATAGCAGTTGGTTGACTATTTCGCAACGTTACAAATACGATACGTCCACAAACACAACCAAATAATTGGAAATCCAATGATTATTAGACATTTGTATTATTATGGATAGGATACTAGGTTCATTGGTAATGGATTTTTTACAAAGCATGTGCAATTTAATCGAAATAACTAAAGACATAAATTAAAACTTACCATACGTCTGCTCAAAGCTTGTTGACCAGGCGTTGTTTTGACACTGACTGGCTATTGAATACGTGGTCGTTGGTTATTTAAATTTACATTAGATAACAGTGATACTTGTAATGATTTGAGCAGCTGTAGTTTCGAAAATAATGTACAGTTAGCTTCAAATATTTTTTTGTTTCAAACGTTACACCGGTGTTACGTTGCGATAAAGAGGGTTAATACAAAATAGTTCTACATTTAAAATTAGGTGCTTCGACAATCTATGTTTTAACGATTTAGTATGAATTTCGAATATGCCAACAAAAACCCTCTGAGGCCTCGTGATCCACTTAAAAATAACTAATGCTATAAACTGCTGCATTGGATCCTCATCATTGCCGATTGTACATCCTAATTCCCCAGCTGCATGCTTTTTAACGCCTTAATGCCTCAAATACTTCTTGTTGTAAGATTATAATCTATTACTAAGATTGTATTTCAAACTGACGTTTAAACGTACCAGATCGCGTATATTCTGGAGCACGCTGTTGATAAGCTATTATATATAGAATGTTGCAGTATCGTGTTGTATCTGAAGAGCCCCTGTATACGCTGTATGCCAGGTCAGAAGTGCCTTGTCCGTGAAGTTGACAAATGCCTCTGGCACGCTAGGTGTTTGCAAACGCCACTTGACATAAGGGCCTAGACATCTGATATTATACTAGGCACGCTGAAAGCCGAGTGTTTTGATATTGAGGTTTTCTTACACGTCACGCACAGCGGTTTAAATATTTGTATTGGATAATACGTACTATTGTGTAGTACTATGATCAAATTGTTGTCGTACCACAAATTTTGTCTATTTCGGAATTACGAAGTGTTGCGATGATGCCTTAATAAAAAACTGTTATATTAGTTATTGTACTTATTTTTCAAAAGATTTGGGTGATGGGGTATTAAATAAATAAATACACCCAACAGTCACACATACAGTTCTAACCCACACTAGGTTAACCTATATTGTGGGTATCGGGAATTATGAGGGATTTGCGGTCCCACAATACCCAGACTCGAAACTAATATTTATGGATCACATAAACATTTCAGTATCGGTGCGAGAATCGAACCCGAGGCCTCGTTTCCCAGCCAGATACTCGGTCCTGCGGAGGCTGACACCAATGATTAATGGAATAATTTGTAAAAAAACGAGCATTGCTGTAGAATTTATTTTTAATCGTATTATAATATGCATTTATGTGCGGATGCGTGCCTCTATAATATATAGCGTCTTGCTCATCTCGTCATTCAATGAAACAAAAAAATAAATAAAAAACGCGAATAAAATGTATGCGTTGTCTAGATGAATAGGTAACAGAGATAGACATGTAGACACATATTCCCCAAGTGCGTCTGTGAACGAAACAAAGAGGTGTCAAGTTAAAACTCTAGTGGAATGTATTATTCAGTTGCCGTTACACACAAAGACGATTTGGCATTGTTCGAGACTGGCATTAAACTCAGGTGAGGATATGTCATACCTTCAAATAATAACGTGATGTGATTGAAGAAGACAGGTATATAAATATTTTTTTTTTTTCAATTTGAGTGGAGGCGTCACGTTGTAGATAGTTTTGTATAATTGGGAATGTAATATGCAAGGTGGTGGGTCCCTCGTATGCGAGGCCGTCTGGGTTGGCGCCACCGCTTTGCCTATTTCTGCCGCCAAGCAACAGTGTGTAAGCACTGTTAAGTTTCGGTTTGAAGGACATTGAAGCCAGTGAAATTACTGGGCATTATTATACTTAACATCTTATGTCTCGGGGTGACGTGTGCAGTTCAGTGCTATGCAATGCTTTGTAATTTAAAGTTCTGTGTGGTGTTATTTCTGTTTATGGGCAGGCGTGGCGCTTACCATCAGGTGACCTGCTTGTTTCGTTAATAAGGCCAATAAAAAAAAAATATTAACCGTCGATGCTAAAATTTAGTCCGGCCATATTATCTATTCTCTAAATTAGCCAATATCTAGAAAAAACTTTTAAAGAGAAAGACGTAATTCACAAAAATTAATTATATAAGACAATATCAGATTTAACAATTAAATTAAAAGTTCACGATTTGAGTTATTTCTTGTCACTGTGCCAGCTGTAGGTATGCTGAACTGAAAACTGAATTGCGGCTATGCCGCTTTACATATTCAGACGGCGGTCGTAATTTTAATATGATTTCTTTATCTGGTACACGTTTTATGGTTAATTTTTTTGGATGCTAACGGAACGCATTTCGTATAGCAAATGAGATTTCCGGAGGCCTTAATCCCCTTCCCCTTTACAATTATTATTTAAGGATGTTAACGCGTCCATGATTCTTCAGATATTGTAGACATTCATGGGCAGTAGAGATCACTTACCATTGGACCTGCCTACCTGCCTCTGCTGTAAAAAAAAAACATATATCTATTTTTAACATGCTACATACAGTTCTCGGTAATGGTTGGATTTGCTGTTTGTTTGTTAAACCTTCTATCTTGTAGTATGATCTAAGTATATATACTTCTAGAGTTGCAATCACATTACTTATTATAAACATGTATTTCCAACTCCTCCCTAACCTTCTATCTGATTAATTTCGTTGCGGGACAAAGACATTTAGGCATTCCCAGAGACTCGCCGAGCTTCACTGCTCGGTGTCAACAAAATGCGTGCCACTGTTGATCCTGGTTCACAGGAGTTACAGTGGCGGGTGTGTGGGCGGGATAGTCTCTACAAACATGTATCGAGCTTAAAAATTAATGTCATTTACCATTGCAAACTCAGTGTGTAACCCTCAAATAAATAAATAATCTGATAATGAAATAGTCTTAATCAAATACCAATAACAAAGTCCCAAAGGAAGTTGAAAAAACCGTATCAAAAACTCAACATTGGGTAGGAACAGGGAATAATGGAATAATGTTGGTAAAAATTTCAAACAAGTCGGAACTTTGACATTAGCCTGTGAATTATCGCGGTCTCTTCGGTGTCATTTGTGGAGTTCGAGAACTGAGCGTCTCGGGAGTCGGGGGTACTTTGAAGTTTGCTCTGGGCGGTGGCCAAGCACTCGGCCATGTTGCTCCGCTTCGTTCTTCTTTTATTCTCGCATGAGGTACTTTATCGGACCTAATTGAGTGTTTAGATCTGTTTATATATTTAATTGTTGAATTAATAGAAAATGGCACCTCTGATTATTTGTGTGTAGATAAGTAAGATGAGATGTGTTGTACAATATTTTTAAATGTAAAAGACTATGATTAAAATTATGTGCTTCAGCAATATTACTTTTTAACAAAGTATGTTGCAACCAATGTTTTATCATCTGCAAGGTGCAGATAAAGGTATAGGTTAAAGTAGGTGCAGCTTAAAAGAATATACCGATTCAGTTCAATTCATTTAGGAGTCATGCACCGAGAGGATTCCGTACCCACGTCATTCTTAAATATTTACTTTTTATTCTTTTATTTATAGATATCCGCCGTAATAATGCAATATATAAAAACTTCAGCTAACTGCTAATTTTGGTTCAAAATATAAAAGTAGGTAAGAATCACGAACAGACAGATGGCATAAGCTCCATAATAGGGTTCCTTTTGTACCTCTAAAAAGATGCCTAAAAGTTAATACTTAACATAAGTTAACATAAGTTTTGATATGGTAGCCACGTTGTAGACAGTCTGTCTACAGCATGAATGGGTCGGCACGACCGGGTCGTTATCATTGTCTCACAGAAAACCGACGTAAAATAGCCGTTTGCTGCTGCGTTTCATACGGTGAGTGAGATATCTGGAGGCCCAAATGGGAGGAGACTCCCATTCCCAATCGCTTGATTTTACCTTTCTTATAGGGTCGGCGACGCGCCCATGATTATACTGGTATTTTGGGCGTACATGAGCGGTAGAGATCACTTATCATCAAGTGATCCACTTGCTCGTTTGCCGGCCTATACTATAAAAAAACCTAATGATCCCAAGTAAATAGATAATCATCATCATATGTATAATTATTTAAATATACGAAGATTTCCGAAATTCTAAAACACATAACTTCAATCGTAGCACTGTATACTCAACGAAGTATAGTTAACATTATCTCGAGATGACATCTACCAGAGCATAAGGCTTTCACATCAAGGGACTTATTTAGTCCCTCCCATAAAGAAAGTTTTTTATGACGTCGCGTTGGTCATGTAAGGGATAATGCCTATACGCGACATGCTAGGCATGAGGGTTTCCAAACGAAGAACGTAGTTTCGGGCCTTAAGTTGAGATGGGATTCTCGTCTTTGGATTGTCATATCGAATAGACTTGGTCAACATTTTTTTATTAGGCTAGACGAGACGAGCTGGTCGCTCGCCTGGTAAGCGGTACGGCTGCTCATATTAAATACATATACAAGCATATTGCGCGTATGGAGGAGTGTGAGATTTGGTATAGTTAATTTTATATGGGGAATTAATTTCACCGTAAAATTAATTTCATTGAAGTAATTTCACTGGCTTCAATGTCCTTCAAAGCGAAACACACTGATGCTTGGCGGCAGAAATATACGGCGCGGTGGTACCAATCCAGACGGTCTCTCGCATACGAGGGACCTATCACCATGAAAGGTCACCTTGAGGTCGTGGTCTCTCTGTGTTACAAATAACAGCCAAATTCATTCAATGAATAAGGCGCAATAGAACAAGAAACATTCGAATTTACAAGCTTACGAACATTCACGTCTGTAATATGAGTAGGATTTCATTACCACTAGTTACAGCTAATAGCAATGTTCATTATAATGTGAAGGCTCAATTAAAGTCCAAAATATTCTAAATATAAACATGTTTTAAACGCTATCGCTAATGGGCTATAAATCTACTAAATTAAACTCGATTTTAAAGAAATTCAGATTTAAATAGACATTTTATAACAGTAGAACTAGATCAGTTAAATGCTCATCGCATGAGTTGAGCGCTTTTAATGTCAAAGTAGAGGTCTTTGAAATAAAAATGCAATAAATTCAATTAACAGATCTACAGTAAAAGGGGAAAGGAGCCCAATTAAAACTATGTCTTCGTCGAGTCAGTAAAAGGTGAAGTGGGTAGACAGGGGAGCACTGAAAAGCACTTAGGTCCGTGAAAGCAAGATTTCGTGGATTTAAATATTGAGGAATTACAAAGGATTTGCAAAGTGCAAAAAAGGAAGTTCTATTTATATAGTAGTGTATTCCTTTATTAGGTACTTTTTTAAGTTAAAAAATATAAATAGAACTTATTTTAAAGCTAATAATATCTTTATTTAGAAGTTGTTACATCATATCTTATTATAAGTAGTGCATCTTAACATTTTGTTTTGACGAAGTTATTTATCATTTGATTGGTTTATTTTTGTATTCATTCATTTTAGATGTTTTTACTATAAAAATATATGTAACATATTATATATTATAACATATTATAATATCTTGTGTAGTGATACCCTTATTATCATCTAAGTATAATGATTGAAATAGATTTACCCATAATTTAAAAGCTTACTTCTATGATGTCCCCTCGTAAGTTGAAAAAAAAACCTTATTAAGTGTTTTTTTTTTGCCACTTACATCAACTTCTTTCAGCACTAACTCATCTTACTTAAGCATTTATGTTTTTCGATAAGTTCGCAAAAACAAACCCAAAAACATCGATTTAACATTTTTCGTATTGACTGAACGCCGAAATTAGACGCGCCAAAAGTCGTGCTTTAGTTAATGAGGGAATTTTCCTCCAAAAATATTTACAGAATTACTCTCATCTTGTGAAACGGGAGTTATTTTCGGAACAACATTTACAAATTTTATTCACAGACTAAAGTAAGATTTTTTAAGTCGTAAATGTGTTTGTATATAACTCGAATGTTTAATTAAACTAAGGGTTGTTTTATAAGATCTATGTTTGTATTATCAATACTTTTGTTTCGCTGAGTTTGCGATTGCTGAATAATTAAACATACCTGTATGTCACATCTGTATTTCAGAGGGGTAGGCAGATGGGCAACTAGGTCTGTACCCATGTTTAGACGAACTCTTTTTCGTTCTATGTGCTAGGGGGTTAGCCTATCGCTATACCGGGCACACATTACAATTTTGTGTAATTATGTGTGATATTTGTATAAAAAAATCAAACACTTATTTTTATTACATGACGAGCGATTTAAACCCAGGACGGCGTCTCAGAATTCATACGGCGAGTGAAATATTTAGAGGCCCAAATGTCCCCAATCCCTTCCCTTTAACGTTGGAACATTCTACTAATATTGTGAATGTACATTGTTAGTAGATATCACTTACCGCCAGGTGATCCACTCGTTTCCCCTACTAAGCTACACAAAAAACTCCGAGATACTCAATAAAATCCTTTGTTTTTTACGCATGACTCCACAGGGTTATACAAGTCTGAAATAAAACGTGAATAAATCTTTTTTAGTGGTCCAATGTCGGTTCTAGGCCATAAACACGGCACCGGTCACCGTACAATGTTCCCTGTGTTCAAGAACTGTCATTTATCGTCCGAGCAAAAAGCCCCACGCTACACTTGTTTAACCATCGTGTTAGACAAAAACATGGTAAGATATAGTGCTTCGGATTTTGGAAGGGTTTTTGGTCCTTGATTTACGTAGTTGTTGTGCCAATACACTGATTTTCTAACGATTTAGAAATTGTAGTTAAGTTTTGTCTGCATAATAACAGTTCTATATGATTGTAGTAGTGAATAACATTTTGGTATAAATTGTGTGCCGATTTAATAAATAATATGTATTTATAATATCCATTAGCATGCTGTATTCACTTCTAGAAGGGCATACACATTTGTTCAATTCCACTTTTATGTATGTTAGTTGCTTAGCATATACGTTATGTCTAAGGTCCAGTTTAGTGAACCTAATAAAAAAATATATTCTATAGAACTTAAGTCTTAAATATGATTGGTCTTATGAGTACTGAAACGCAACTAAAACATTCTGTACTTTTAACATTCGGGCATTAAATGCGAAAATCATATACTTATTTTAATTAATTAATCGCAATACAAAAGTATATCGTGGTTTCAATTGAAAAAACACGACAAGTCCTCAATAAAAATATATTAAGTCTTTATAAAATGTAAATCACTCACCTCACCAAACTGTAATTAGAATTTCTTTGATTTTCCTAAGAGGTTGGTACATTGAATAATTTGAAAGACCCTCGATTCGTAACGAATTGACTTATTTAACTCGAAATAAATGTACTCGGCGATGTGAAAAACAACATAAAGACACCTTTTATCTGACCTCGAGTGGAAGAGACGAAAAATAAATCCAATAATCTCAGGGTTGTTGTACGACTTTGATCTCTGGGTTTGTTTATATTTGCCATTTATATCTGAGATTCAATTTAATTGTGACATTTTGTGTGGACTAAATTTAGCTTTATATGGAGATAAATGTGTTTGATGAAAAAAAAGATTTTCAATTATTTTTCGACCCTTGACATAAATGACGATGTTTACTAGGTGGTAGGTCCCTCGTATGCGAGGGACCGTCTGAGTAGGTACCACTGCTTTGTCTATTTCTACAGCCAAAAAGTCGTGTGTAAGTATTTTTGTGTTCCGGTTTGAAAAATATCAAAGCCAGTGAAATTACTGGGCATTATGAGACATCGTATATATGGGCGAAGTGCGCAGTCCAATGACGAGCAGTGCTTTTTAAAAGTGATTTTCAAAGGTATGTATGGTGCTTGTGTTTATGTATGTTGTGTTTGTGTGCATGTTAATGTATACCAATTTTGATTATTCTTTTGTTGTCCGATAGTATTTTTGATGATAAAGTGCATGGAAAAATAGATTAGCTGACAAATATTTAGGTAAAAAGTAAATTGCAGTATAAAACGGTTCATAAAAGTCTGTTCAATTTTATTTAAATTCAAAAAGAAATATATAAAACCGACTCCCGCGACTTACCCCTAAACTCACGATCGTATAACCTGTAGTGCTCATAAAAAGTACGTTGCCGATAAAAATCTGATGTAAAAAAAGTTCGTGAACAGAAGTGGGGATAATTGAAAAACCTGATCTCTCATTAAAATCTCTCGCCTGCGTCCGTTTCAGAATTAAACATGGGGCATATCGCAGTCACATCGGTGGTTCTGCCCATTTTTTTATGAAAACTCGTCCGCCAGTTTTGATGGTAGATAATACAGGATTTCTTTTATGTTAGCCTTTTGGTCCTGCGCAAATGTGGTTTTTGTGGAAGTGGGCGGTTTCTAATAATACGTTTGTGGCAAAGACATAAAAAATGTTTTTTTTCTGTAGTGATGATGCCCTTTCGCCGATGTATATTGTATGAACACTAAAGGTTTTCTTCATTTGTCTTTTTCTTTTCATTACCAAGAATTTCTAAAAAGGTTATTGAGCTTGCCCCGAGAATTTAGTGTTAAGAAACTTAAACTAGTTTTGTTTTAAGTAGCTACGAATAGGTGTCTAAGTAGCCTGTATAAACTAAACTTTTTATAAAGATTTACTATTACACTTACCAGCAGGTGTAACATAATAACTTATACGTTATACGCATATATTTATTTGTATTTATATATATATATTTTTTTTTTTTTGCATATACATATATATTTATTATTTGCCAATGTCTTTGTCTGAGTGCAGCGCTGACAGTGAGGATTTTTTCTCGCTGAGCAGTGAGGATAGCTTCGCGAGTATTCCTTCTCTCTCTGGTACTCTTTCGTCTCAGTTCTCAGATGTTCCACAGAACCTTAATGTTGCTCATATCAATGCCCAGAGCATTCCGGCCCATTTCCCTGATATGCTGGCTTCATTTGACTGTACCCACATACATGCCTTACTAGTATCTGAATCGTGGTTGAAACCATGTCTCCCTTCATCTTCTGTTGCTCTTCCTGGTTTTGTTCTCATTAGAAATGACCGTATAGCGGGCGGTGGAGGCGGTGTTGCTATTTATCTCCGTTCGCATATACCATACACAGTTTTAAGTATGTCACCGCAGCCGCCTTCGCCTAATGCAGGTGAACATATTCTTTTGGAGGTTGACCTTTCAAACTCTAAGATTCTACTTTGTGTCTACTACTGTCCTTCTCTTCGTATTAACTTCTTTTCTTCTCTGGAAATACTTCTTGAAAACTTTGTTCCCTTGTACAGTCATTGTATAATCATGGGTGACTTTAATACCTGTCTCCTAAAGAACGACTCTCGTTCTTCCTCCCTTCAGAACACTGTCCAATCTTGTAATCTCTCTATCCTTCCACTTTCTGCCACTCATCACCTTCCAAATTGTACTCCATCTCTTCTTGATCTTATCTTCGTTTCCTCTTTAAATCATGTTGCAAAACACGGGCAATGTTCTGCTGACGCCTTTTCTTACCATGATCTACTCTTTCTATCCTACCGTATCCGTCCACCTAAATCTAAACCCAAAACTCTCCTGCAGCGCAATTTTAGTGGTATGAACGTTGATAGTCTTCGCAGAGATGCTGAAAAAATTGACTGGAGTATGCTCATCGCCTCTGAGGGGACTGATGACAAGGTTGAAATTTTCAACCGTAAATTGATCGAGCTGTATGATGTTCATGCTCCAGTCCGTGCAATCAGGATGAAACATCTTCCGTCACCTTGGCTCACTGGTGATATGAAGGAACTTCTTGCAAAGAAAGCAGCTGCCAAGTCAAGGTACAAATATCGCCCCAGTGACACAAACTGGGATAAATATGTAGATATTCGGAATCATTGCAGGAAGGTGTGTAGGTATGCACAACGCCGACATATCCATAGTTCAATCGAAAATGGCGATCCAGCCAGAGTCTGGAAATTTCTGAAGTCACTGGGAGTTGGAAAATCTCAACAAAACCCTTTCCCGAAACATTTTGATTTAAATTCCCTAAACCAAAAATTCTCTTCTTCGTCCAATTATGACAGGGCTACTAAAGACAATACAATAAAACTTCTTTCATCCTGCCAGACTCCCGACTGCTCCCCTTTGCTCTTCAAACAATTTGCTCTTTGTGATGTTAGGAGGACCATTATGTCAATTTCATCCAACGCGGTTGGAAGTGACTGTGTCGGCCGTAATATGATTCTTCCCATCCTTGACGAAATCCTTCCCATCATCTCTCACATCCTCAACTACTCCATTTCCAGTGGGATCTTTCCGCAAGCTTGGAAAGAAGCCCGAATAATTCCCATACCCAAGAAAAATAATCCTTCTACCTTTACTGATTTCCGTCCGATATCCATCCTACCATTCCTTTCCAAGGTGCTCGAACGGCTAGTCCACTCCCAACTCAGTAACTTCCTCTCCATCAATCAACTCCTTAATCCACTTCAATCCGGCTTCCGACCAGGCCACAGCACCACCACCACGCTGGTTCATATTACGGACGACATCAGATTTGGCATGGAAGACGGTAAGCTGACAATCTTGTCTCTACTAGATTTCAGTAACGCCTTTAACACCGTCGATTGTGACGTTTTGCTTAGCATTTTGTGTTCTCTTAACATATCTCCATTGGCAATTGAATGGTTTCGTAGTTACCTGTTTGGACGCCGGCAGCGCATTTGCATTGAGGATAGATCTTCCTCTTATTGCACCACCTCTGTCGGAGTCCCACAGGGCGGCGTTTTATCTCCTCTTCTCTTCACAATTTTTATCAATACTATTTCGTCTAAACTCCGTTCTGCCTACCACCTTTATGCCGATGATCTCCAAATATACTACCAAGCATCACTAGACAGAATGACGGAAGCTGTTACTACAGTCAACGCCGATTTATATCATATCTGCGAATGGAGTAAGGCCTACGGTCTACAAGTAAATCCTTCGAAAACGCAGATCATCATAATCGGTAGCCCAAGGATGATATCAAAATTACAAGAGTCACAATTACCACCTATCACTTGTAACGGAATTAGTATCCCATATAGTGACAAAGTGAAAAATCTTGGGATATACCTAGATAAATCTCTCTCCTGGGTGCCACAATTACAAGACGTAAGTAGAAAGCTGTTTGCCTCAGCAGGATCCTTGCGAAGGCTACGCAATTTTCTACCCACTTCCACAAAGGTTTCACTTGCGCAATCCCTTCTTCTTCCCATCCTTGATTATGCAGATGTCAGCTATCTAGATCTTACTGAACAACAATTAGATAAACTTGAGCGCCTCCAAAATTTTTGTATCCGATTCATATTTGGACTCCGCAAATATGATCACATTTCTGAGTTTCGCGCCAAGCTCAAGTGGTTGCCCATACGGCTTCGCCGGAATGCCCATATTCTATCTCTTCTTTATAATATTCTTTTCTGTCCTGTCACTCCCTGCTACCTGAAGTCTCGTTTTCAATTCCTTCATGACACACATTCAAGGTCTCTGAGATCATCTGAAAATTTAAAATTGATGACGCCAACGCATTCCACTATATACACGGATAAATCGTTCACTGTCCAGGCTACTCGACTGTGGAATGCGCTACCGGTAGGCATTAGGCGTGCCCAATCACTTCCTGTTTTCAAAAAAATGGTGAAGGAGCATTATCTCAGTACTACTTAGTTTTTGACATAACTACACTGGCAATAAATTTTATATATTTATGTATATACATATATATTTTATAGTTAGTTTATTAGTTTATGTATTATATGTATGTATATATTTATTTATAATATTTAATTAGTATATCAATTATATTTGTGTATACTCTTAAAATTAGCTTATTGTACACTCTTAACTGCCCTTTCTTTCTCCTTCTTTCATCTCCATCCCATGGTTGCCTGTAAGATATTGCCCTGAGCGATAAGGCCGCCAATTGTACTTCTATATTAGTTATATTTTAGTGTTATGTACTGTACTCTTTGTGTACAATGAAGTTTAAATAAATAAATAAATAAATAACTTAGCCGAGCCAGGGTAAAAAAATGTTTCTAATGAAACAGCAAAAACTAAAGTAACCATAGTATTTTATTTGTAAATCGTATCAAAATCTTCGTATCTATACTTATTATCGATTATTTCTGAAAGCTTTGTTACTAATAATTTTTTTCACTGTCATCAATTGCAAAATTATCTCAAGTAATATTTAATCTAAGATATATTTCTAAGTTAAATTGCCATTCAAGCCAAGCGGCAGAACCTGTTTATGTAATTTGCCTATGTACGTGAAGGTCGGTCAAATTTAATATAATCCCAAATATCTTTTAGGCGATCGAAACGACCGTCAAATTGTACCCTGGCATAACGCTCTAGACAAATTTAATAAGGCCTAGACTGTATTTTTCTTTACGATAATACAATAGGTATTTACATAATTAGTGAAAAATTTCATATCTCCGAGTTGATAAAGGCTAATATTGAAGGCGGGTTGATATTAAAAGTATTATTATTTTTTATGTGGCAAGTTTTTATTATGATACCAGCTTCGTCCTTTGGCGCTAGTCGCGTGATGAAATTTTACGGTTATTGTATAAATGTGCATTTTCCCGGAATTACAATTTGAGTAGAATCTGCGACACTTACTAATTTTTTTTCGCAACGTATTTTAGCTCTTAACACATAAAATGTGAATGTTATCTACTTTTTTATTCTTCCAAGACAAAGTAACTGCCTATACAATATTAATTATTTAAACGTGATTAAAAAATTGAAAGATTGATTTTGTTTTCGATTTTTTTTTGTTTGCAAAATATACAAACACCAATTTATCGATATTTATGAAACTACTATCGGTCGAGCTGGCCTGACAAAACTGTCTACAGCATGGCTTTACCACTCAAAAATGTGTGATAAGATCCCCATTCCGTCATCGAACGACCACAGAAACGGAAAACACCACGCATCTATGGTGGATGTTCCCAAAATGCGCACCAAACGCTTTGCCTGCACCTTCATTATTCGGACTGCCAAGATCTGGAACAAGTTGCCGGAGTCTTTGTTATCCGATAAATATAATCTGGGTGTATTTAAGTCGCTAGTAAATCGGTTTTTACTAGGCAAGCGTCCTTCATTTTAGGCCTCTTCATCGCTCACCATTAGACAAGGTAGTGGCCAAACGCAAGCCTATTATGAATAAAAAAAAATTAAATGAAAATATTATTGCGTTTAGCTTCAAACGTATACATAAAATATTGTTGTATTTACGGATCACGAATAAATTAAACTATAGTTTAACAACCATCATTCTTGGAATTTTAAATGCCTAATTACGACACAATCTACATTAACATTTTAGAGAGGTAAAGTTTACGATCGTGTGAGTTTATACTGGGACTACCTGCTAATGCGAATCTGAAAACTCTTTCACCAATAGAAAGCTACATCATCCCTAAGTGGTATAAGTATTGTGATAAATGTGAGTAAGCAAAAATATGTTCGCAACAATAACTAGTACATATATAGTTATGGCCGAATTCCAGTCTACATATTGCGATATTGGGTCTCAATACCCGACTCTCAGGTCAGGCAAGAATTCCGACTTATGTGAGCTTTGCTAAAATTATTTATACAATCGTAATTTTCTGCAGAGATTATCGCCTGGCAGCACGCGAGTTACAAATAACTAAGTCAAATTCTTCCTGCCATATGTAATATGAACGTTTTTCTTTTTAAGCGAGTACGGCAAAGTGACTGTCCTACACCTGATGGTAAACGTAGTACAGTCCAAAAAACCAGCGACCACGGACAAACAATGAGTTAATCGGTGGTCACCAACCGAATATACATTGGTTGACCCTGATCCAAGGCGTGTAGATTACTATGGCAGGTTTTAACGTGTGTACCACCATTCACCATGTGTACGGTGGTCGCATCCCGGCGGATATGAATATCCAACCACCAGCACGTTTTGCGTACTCCACGTGTACCATGCCCACCACCAGAAGAATCATGGGCGCGTTGCCGACCTTAAAGGAAAGGGATAATTAGGGATTGGGAAGAGGAGGGGATTTGGGCTTCCGGATATCTCACTCACCGTACGAAACCCAGCAGCAAGCCGCTACTTTACGTCGGTTTTCTGTGAGACAGTGGTAACGACCCGGTTGAGCCAGCCCATTCATGTTGTAGAAAAAACTGGCTACAGCGTGGCTCTACCATTCAACTAATTATAAAAAGATCCATTAAAAAAACAAGATTTCCACATTTCAATATACAATACACTCTTACCCCAATGCCCAGGGGCATAACATGCCGTACTAAGATACGTAACGTTTCTATTTTTTTTAAATGACATTATATTTCCCCCATCACGCAACCAACGCTAGTATATTCGAAGTTTAATGCAGCCTTGGCGTGTTTAGAAAAAAACTTTAAAGATCCGCACGCCCGATAAATAATCAAAGGTTGTGTGATTTGTGTTGCACCATGAGCTTAATGTAGACATGCTATAGTATATGTAAAAGTCAACTCTTTATGGCATGTTGCCAATCCTTTTACTCGAATGCCTTTTTTTTATTTGATTGAATGACGAGACGAACAAGGCGCTCACCTGATGGTAAGCGCTACACCTGCTTATAAATAGAAGCAACACCACACAGTACTTTGAATTACAAAGCACTGCATGGCACTGAACTACGCTCATCACCCCGAGTCGTAATATGTTAAGTCTAAAAATGACCAGTAATTTCACTGGCTTCAATGTCCTCCAAACCGAAATACTACAGTGCTTACACATTGTTGCTTGGCCGGCAGAAATAGACAAAACGGTGGTACCGACCTAGACGACCTCTCGCGTACGAGGGATCTACCACCTTGTGAACCTGACTTGAGCGTGGGTAGCGTACATGCCGAGATTTCAACGCCCTGCGCCTCCGGTGTAAAATAAGTTCAGGATGCTGTTAGAGTTACCGCTATACTGCAGTATATACGGCGTAAATTTTGCGTAGCAGCATACTGCATAGAGTTCATTAGGTAAGCCCAGAAAATTCCTCTAAGGAGTGTAATTAAATCTTACTCAGAAATTAAATTATCTTCAGAAAAGTAGTCGATGCGGAGACATCTTATGTATTTTATATTTTTTGAAGACAAAGTTGAAGGCACAGTTAGAAAATTAATCATTTCTAATACAAACCAAACTACATGAAGCCCTTTTAGAGTACAATCAAAATAGGTAGATTTGTAAATAAAGCCGTTATTCGGATCCAATTTAACAGTTGATTTAATAATTCAAACGTCAAATGCAGTGCAACATTGATTGTTTTAGTATAAAAATTAATTATTAAAACAGATATACAAATACTGCTACATTCTGTGTTTTGTTTTTATTCTCACTAGAAAAGATATGACAACCTGATGGTAAGTTTAATGCAGGCCATAAATGATGGTCACCGAAAAATTGTGGTAAGTTGGTTTTGGGGCAAAACCAACTTACGGTTACTATATGCCAACCCCGGTGGGGAATGTATGGTTATGTCTGACTCTCTGATCTTCCGATCTACTAAATATCTATGTGACTGCTGGATCAGGGTCTTTATAAATTTGCTACCGGCATACTCACTAAGTCGCTGGATGCAGGCCGCTTCCAATAGGTCGGTCTGGAAATCTTTGGGGGAGGCCTATGTTCAGCAGTGGACGTCCTGTGGCTGATGATGATGATGATGATACTCACTAAAACCCCGAGGTGGCCTTCTTCAGCAAATTGATGTCGGTTTTGGAGGATCCTCTGGTTTGCTATCATAACAACTTCTGCGCACTGCCCTATCGACTCATCTCTTGTGAGTTGAATAAACCTAGCTGGTTCTGAAGTGCAATTCATATACATACATAGAATAATTTCTCACCAAGGGTTGTCAAAGCATTTCACAAAACCTAAATCTTGACCCAAAAAATCCGTGTACGCTTGGAAACACGCAGACTTGACCTCATTGGACACATGGCTCAATGGCCTTTAATAAATCGCGCAAATAAGCAAGCCAATTGTATTAAATAAACTTAACTTTGGTAATAACAGTGAAATATCGTCAGTACCCGACGAAGTAATTATATGGAAGTAATATAAAACGAAAACGCTTCGGTATTTACTCGATTTAAGCAGAGTACACAAACCTTTTTTTGTTGGAAATCCTAATAATCCTAGTCGCAATTTTTTTGTAACCTTCAGAACATCTTTTCGTAATTTCACATTTAAAGGTGTATTAGCTAAACGAATAAACTGTGTTATATTTCTTTATAACAGATTTAAAAAAAGGATTAGGTTATTCTATTGTTTGTTACAAGGAGATTTAACAACTTATGTCTTGGATTGACGAACACAGACCAGTGGCAGTGCTTTCTGATTAAAAATTCTGTATCGTGTTGTATCTGTTACTGGGCAGGCGTGGCGCTTACCATCATCTTAACCATGTATCTTTTTGATACGTTTTACCTAAATAAGTTGATGTATTCGTTTTTATAGAATAATATTGATGTTTTATGCTATAGAGAAATTTTGGCGTAGAGTCACACATCTGTCTGAAGATAAATAAACATTGGATCGGATTATCTAACAAAACAAATAAATAATTAAAAAAATAATTAGTGTAGAAATAGTAAAAACATTCATTGTTCAGGTTTATACTGTTAATGTCTGAATGTCAAATTTCGCAGTTGATGTTATAGATTAAAAAGTAGGTATATGATTTTAGAGTTTGAATTTCGACCAATACGCAACGGCTAGTTTATTAAAAAAAGAAGCTTTGTTTGGAATGTAACGCAAACAACAAGATAATAAAATAAACCATCATAATATTTTATTTATTTTCGTAAAAGAGATAAACCAAATACAATACAAAATACACAGTTTACTAACCCTTTAGGTTGTTCAAATACAACACAGATTATAGTTTTAATTATAACATAGAAAAAGGTGAATTTTTATTTAATCCTTTTCAAATATTTAAATTCAGAACGTATTTATGGCGAAGCAATGAATAAATACGTCAACGTCAAAATGTTTTTTATTGCTGAAATAAAGGAAAAACACTGGTTTGATACAAGCATAAATTGGCCGTTAAGCTTTTTACAAATTATTGCATTCGTTGCAGTCACCGTACATCTGCCAGTTGCCAGGGATGTGAAGTTAGTTGTATTCACGAACTTAGAGTCTATTCACATTATTGTTTTCATATATTTACTCTTAACAGAACATGTAAACAAGTGTGGCGGTTACCACCAAGTGAGCGACTTGCTTGTTTGACGAAACAACTACAAACGACGAAACAACAAACGCCTGAATGACGATTCAAGCTAACAGAAAATTAAAAAGGCAGAGAAAAAGGATTTTGGTGTGCATTTAATTATCAGGTACCAGTTTGTGGATTTTTTACCACAGTATAGATTATAATTAAATTAATTCTTGCATGTCTTGCTATGAATGCATATTCTTATTATAGAGAAAAAGGCTATATGAACCCATATTAAAAATGGTGGTTTGGATCGTGAGGTATATTTCACTGTCACACAAATCAAAACTACATGTTCAGCAGCTAACGCACACACTAGCTAGCGCACAGCTTACAAGGCTTGCAGAAACGAACGGATCTATTTAAAATTAACATGATAATCTCATCAGGAAACAAGGGTCAAAACTGTTTAATATTTAAGGCACGTAAAGATGTTATCTGTTAAGCTAGTCAAAACGTGTTATTTAATTTTGTAGTAACAATATTATTTTAAAGAACTGTTGTTTTTGTACCTACTTTTAGAGACGAAATAGTGTTCTATTTCGCCTCTAAAAGTACACTTTGCCATTAATTCGTGATATTTAATTTGTATTAATTAATATGTGTGTATTGTTCGCTTCATTTACTTAGGCTGAAAAACCGTAAGGTCTTTGTTACAACTTCCAGGTCGGAAAATTACAATGCATTTGAGTTTCGGTTTTATGAGTGGTAGAACCGCGCTATAGACAGTTTTATTTATAGCATGAACAGGACGTCTCGACCGGATCATTACCACTTTCTCACAGAAGTAACATCGACGTAAAGTAGCGGCTTGATGTTGCATTTCATGCAGTTAGTGAGATATCCAAAGGCCCAAATCCCCCTCTCCTCCCATATCCCTTAATTATCCCTTTTTCTAAGGTCAACAACGCGCTCATGATTCTTCTGAGATTGTGGGCGTTCATGAGCGGTGGAGATTACTTAACATCAGGTGACTTAATTGCTCGTTTGCCAGCCTAGGCTAAAAACAAAAACACTTTAGTTTTCTATATTGAAACTGGCGTCAACATCGAGATAAGTTCACTCTATATCACATCACGCAACGGAAATAAGCTCAGCTAACCCTGAGTGCAGTAAAATTTCGAAGTCTGTCTAACCCCGCAGATATAAGCACAAACTTATGCATTATTTTAATGACTGCATGTGCATCACCCTTAAGTCTAGCGGTTAAGTTCAAAACTAAGTTTTGCTTTCTATTTGATTTAAGAAGCCCAGTTCTCGACTCGAGGTTAGTTAACAAACCGTTACTTGCTCACATGTAATACGCTAATGGTAATTTATATGAAATCAATTGAGCGAGCTGTATTCCTAACTTTTGCTCGCGACTGCGTTGGAAAACTCGCGTTTGTAAAGAAAGTTTGTAACTTGCTAAATATTTGGACTACTACTACCTTGGTTCCTTTAACCCCATAGAAAAAAAGGGGTGTTATATGTTTGATCCCTTCATCTATCCGTCTTTGTGTCTATGTAGATCTGTCGTATCGCACGAACTGAACAAATGGACCGATTGCCATGATTTTTTTTTATTTGAAAGCTGGTTTAATCTATATAATCATATAGATTAAACCAGCTTTCAAAGCTCAGCTTTCAAGCTTAGCTATATTTGAAGAAATAAATCATTGAAGATCTTTTTCTAATTGACGATGGGAGATTATAATGGTTATTACATACATACGCACTCACGTCTGTAATCCCCGAAGGGGTAGGGAGAGATTTAATCAGGACACCCACATTTCGCCAAGTATATTTCCACCCCATGATGTGATAGGTGGCTAGTGTATCGCCATATTGGCCACAATTCTAGACTCTGGGCTGATACTGAGCATTTCGTGATAGAAAAACCCAATGTCACTTTATCCGACCCGGTTATCGAATCCGAGACCTCGGCTCAGCAGTCGCAACGTGTACGCAATACAACTGCGCCACCGAGGCAGTCAATAGTTAATTATTTCCATTATAAACATGGTTTCTGTACCCTTTAACATGTTTCAAATTTATATCAGTTTGCCACTTTAGTATGATCATAATATTTCGTACAAACTTTCTATGTACCATATCCACTATATTATTAATATCGTTTTATATTATTATATGTTTTTTCATGATCGGTGCTATACATAATAATAATAACGAAACTAACTCATAAGCAGTCTGCCAAAGAATATTAATATAACAATGAATTTATTATGTTGTACGATAAGACATACAAATTCTATGAATATAACATAACTTTTATCTTTTTTTTATTTTAAAATCGACACAAGACTTAACTTGTCGGCCGTGCCGATGCGTTTTATATTTCTCGCGTATTTTTAATAAAATAAAATCCGATTTTAACGAGCATCCATCAAATTGTCAAAGGCAAAACGACACGCTTGTGTGAAGAATGTCTTTTACATTCTACACCCTAATGGTCGTATATTGATACGTATAAAATAAAATCACGTTTGTTATGACAGGTATAAGATTTTTACAGTGTCGATCATTATGTTTTAACATTCACATTAATCTGCCATCTGGTTAATTAACACTGTTTATGTACATCTGCTGCCAAGCTGTGGTGTAAGCACTGTTGTGTTCCGGTTCGAAGGATATTGAATTCTATTAAATTAGTGAGCATTAGAAGTTTGTACATCTTATGTCCTGGATATCAGTATCTAGATTCTCCTGATTCTTATATAAATAAATAACTACACCCAACAGTCTCACGCAGAGTTTTAATCCCATACTTATACCCTTATCATGGGTATCAAGCACTACGTGAGATTTACGGCACACAATACCCAGACCCGAAACACGTATAATATGAGCATCACATAAACATTTATCTCTCTCATTTATTGCGGGAATCAAACCCGCGGCCTCTCGCTTCCCAGCCGGCTACTCGGACACTGCGCCACGCAGGCTGTGACAAGCGTAATACCCATTCAGTACTTTGTAAATCTAAGTTCTGAGTTGTGTTGCTTATGTTTGTGGAATGGACAAATGAGTGAATGAACTTAAAATTAAACAAAAATAAAATAACACCGTAATGTTAAAGCTACGTTTTGAAGACGCGACTGAGACACCAGACCGTGACGCGTGACGCGAGTCAGGCATTAGCGACACTATCGCTTTGTATGAAATTGTATGCAATCGGTCGCTGCTGCCGCAATCAAATACCTCTAAAGTTCAGTCTAAACGCACCAATATAACGGAATACAAAGCGGACGTGTCGCTGTCGTCGCGGGTTGCGGTTTCTTGTCTGGGTTGCACACACCAAAGGTAATTCCTATTACGGTCCTGCTCAGTACTTTGAAATCGTGTGAACATCGTAACCCTAATACCTACGGCCCAACAAAGACGTGAAAAATGGTTGCATGAGACGTGAAAAGGATAAAGGTACATCTTATCTGATACATTCAACGTGTGTTGAAGCGTTTGCGATTCAAACGCTTTTTCATCTCGTGTATTTTTGCATAGGGATGTGATAGGGGACTCTGACAGCCGCTCCGATTGTATTGATCTAGAGAGAGACAATTTTATTACAAGAGCTATCATAGTTATATGTAAGTTCATGCATTTGTTAGTTCGGGAGTGTTTCGGATGTTCGAAATGAGCTCAATAAGTAGGTGAATGATGAAAATGACAATACTGTAGTCCCTGAATCTCACTAATCAGATAAATAAACAAAAAAAAATTGAAAACTATTTTTAATTACTCAGTATTTTGTTTATTTTTAAATGACGAAAAAGGGAAGAGGACCTCAATTCGTCTTCATACATATGCCTTTTTATGAATGTTTATGCATAACTCCAACAAGTATGTACCGATTCGGATATATGTTTTATGGTTTGAGACAGTTTTTACCGTGGTGGTTATAAATTTAGTCAAGATCTGATGACGGTGTTCTCATATTCGGATTATAGCAAACGCACCGTTATTCGGGTTGTGACTTAGTTTTAACCAATTATTATGCCACATTTTAAGTATTGCGCTTTGGCAATCGATTCTGTACAAATATGCAATTAATATTCGGCAGTTCGCATCAGTCACTGAGAAAAATATGTATATATTCTGATGAACAAAATGAATAAACGAAGATTGTCGAAGTGCTCGTTCTCAGTATTTTGCGAAACTATATTAAAATATTGTAAAAATATAATTTACTGTTAAATAAATCATTAAACAAAACATTGTATTACTGTATCCTAAGTACAGACATAACACATT
Organism: Amorpha juglandis; assembly: GCA_949126905.1. Lineage (NCBI taxonomy): Eukaryota > Metazoa > Arthropoda > Insecta > Lepidoptera > Sphingidae > Amorpha > Amorpha juglandis. The sequence goes on along the minus strand of OX421379.1, from coordinate 7,105,295 downwards.
TATTATATGAAATCATGCTTATACTAAATTCCGTTCCTCGCGTGTGGATCCAAGAAAAACGATTAATCAGGGCAAACTTATAGAAGTGCATTGAACTTTGATCATACTTATCGTTTTTCGAGGTGATCGCGTGATCCGAACCGTGGCGTGTCGTTATATTAACAGTCATTACAATTTCCCAATAATAAGCCGAAACATTTGCCGTCGGCTACACGAATACAGAATTAATAATGGCCTAACTTCGCGGTTCATTCAGAACACCATCTGCGCGAAATGTCGGCTGCGAAATTTTTAACATTCTATCCCTAATCTCTAAATATGTATAATGAGATGGAGAGTAACGTAAAAGTTTAATATACTCTGTTTATTAACGATTAATGTTCTTTCTTTAGCATAATAAGTAATACTGATTATTAAATATAATATAATCTACAAGGTGGTAGGTCTCTCGTATGCGAGAGGTCGTCTGGGTTGGTACCAACGCTTCATCTATTTCTGCCGCCAAGCAACAGTGTGTAAGTACTGTTGTGTTTCGGTTTGAAGGACATTGAAGCCAGTGAAATTGCTGGGCATAATGAGACTTAACATCTTATGCCTCGGGTTGACGAGCGCAGTTCAGTGCCATGCAGTGCTTTGTAATTCAAAGTTCTATGTGGAGTTGCTACTATTTATGGGCAGGCGTGGCGCTTACCACCAGGCGAACGCCTTACTCATCTCGTCATTTAATGAAATAAAATTAGTGTTGTTATGGACGCATTAATGAGTACGAATTAGTGTTGTTATGGACGCATTAATGAGTACGTATTATTAGAATCTACATTTTCATCAAAGAAAATGGGGACAGAATAATACAGATAAAACGTTATATACTTATTTACGTTTAGTGACGACAATAAAGGAGTTATTGTAATCAATGAATAGATTCCAAGGTAAATATTATTAGCTTTGTTAAAGTGGATGTGTAAGAATAAGCCAGAAACTAATATTTTCATAAGTTTATTCGTATCCAATTTATAGTCTAAAAGCAATCAGTAATTTACGGAATTTATTATTTAAATTTGTTTTACATTTTGTTGCTCTGGTTCGCCTAAAATTTCATCTAACAAGGCCTCAACAAACTTTCTTGGATCAAGTCCGAGATATTCTCGAAAAAGGTCAGGTCAGAAGTACCCTAAACCGACGTGCATGCATGAAGAATTTAATGAGAGTGAAGGAAGCTAAAGAGATGTGTAAGGATCATAGCAGGTGGAAGTCCGTTGTCTCTGTCTACCCCTATGGGATACAGAAGGTCGTAATAATAAGGTCGTATAATTACATACTTACTATCCTACTAATATTATAAACGCGAAAGTTTGTAAGTATGGATGGACGGATGGATGGATGTATGTTTGTTACTCGTTCACGTAAAAACTACTGAATGGATTTTCATGAAAATTTACAATAATATAGCTTATACATCAGAATACGATGACGCCGATCACGCGGGCGGAGCCGCGAGCAAAATCTATATTTTATAAATTAGGCCTTATTACAAACGTATTCTAACTTGAACTAAGTTTATATTGGCCAGTTTGTATGAGTTACGATATTTACTAGTATTCCTAATTTGTTTTGAGTAGCATCGTGGATTGAAAGCCTGAAGTGGTACTTGTTCTCTCGTTTTGAATACTTTTCAGTACTTAAAGTCAAGGAGAGACTAAAAAGACCTAAAGATTACCTAATTGTTGATTGCCTTAGTTTTAAGATAAAACTTGTCATAATTTAAATAATAAATTAATAGGTAATAACTTTGTAGAAATTCTCATTTAATTTAATGTATCTATATTTTTATTCAGAGGCCACGTCTCAGTGCCGTATGTCATCACTGGTAACACACATTGATACAATGATTAACAGCTATTAATTAATTAATTAATTATTAATGATTAATTATTATCTACAAGGTGGACAGATGACCTGATAAAGGTCGCTGGATGCAGGCCGCTTCCAACAGGTCGGTCTGGAAATCTTTGGGGAAAGCTATGTTCAGCAGTGGACGTCTTGTGGTTGATGATGATGATGATGATATTTTTATTAACTTAATGAATTCTCTCTACGTACCATTCTGCCAACCCTACGTGTCTATAGTTAATTAATTCCAACTGATATGACACGCAATGGGATGTGTTATGAATCTGTATGGATGACACAAAACAAAGGTTTACGCGACACTGCCAAAACCAAAACCATGTATTTATAAGCTCACGCACACACACAAGCAAAACGTTAAATAAATGTAAATATAACGTCATTAAGCCGTCGACGATGCAAAGAGGTTATGTTAAATCCAGAAGGTTTTCTTTGCATTTCCTGTTGCATGGGGACGGATACATCAATCTGCCCATTAATGGAGACAGGTGCCGCACACGACTGGGGAACCATCGCTTCATTTAAAAGGTACGCTCTCTAGTAAACCAAATATTTTATATGGAATTATTTTATCCTCGTTGTGTAATTTCGACATTAATTACAGCACTGAAACAAATGCTAGGTTATTGTAATGGCTTTGAGTTTTAAATTATTCGGGATTACGTGCCGAGGAATGCTTTTATAAGATTATTTGATATTGCTTTAAAAACGTTGATTCATGTTTAGTTTTTAGTTGAATTTTATATTTAAGATAAATTTAAGGAATGTTGCCTGTGGTGGTTTGGTCACGTTTTGACAAAACCACTGGAGTACGTTGGTCGTAAATGTGTACCAAGGGTGCGAGATCCTGCGGACGGTTCAAAGAACACTGGCTTGACGTAAGATGCTTAAGATTGGACAAAATGAAGGCATCTTGGTAGAAAGATGGACCCTGGCAATAAGCCAGATAATGTCATACACAAAGAAAGTAAGAATCAATTTTGTGGTTAAGTGTTATGCATTAGGTATATACGCATATATGTATAGATATATACATACGCTAATTAATAGGGGTACGTATATTTCCACCCTATTCAAAACTCTTAAATTACATAAGATGACTGATATTATTGGCCTTCTGGTAAATTCAACGCCAATACCTAAATCTGAAGTTGTCTGGGAGACATTCTTTTTTATTTTTTTTATTTAGGATAACAAACAGCAGTACATTATATATTACACTAATTGTACACACATTGAAAGTAATCATTAAATGTACCACCAACGACGCTATCCACAGATTACTATTTTAATAATATTTACTGTCATATATGCGGACGTGACTAATAATTATACATATAACACTAAAAATGCTAACTGTTCCTAACATATCAATTGATGACTTAAGGGAAAAAAGTGTACATGGACTTAAAGCCGTACATTATAATGTTAGGTTCTGGTGGATATTACAAGTTGGTTATGGTGCTGCCACACCGATGTTAAAAAATGTTTACAAACATTTTCTAACATTAAATCGTAACATTTTATAACATTTTTTAACATTTTCTAACATTCTATGACATTTGAAAACATGACATCGGCCCTTCTTCTTTGACGGCTTCTTTGACGGCGCCGCTCTCAAAAGTACCGCCGCCCGCGGTTAAAAAATGTTACAAAATGTTAAGACATGTTTACTAATACAAAATGTTATATAACATTTTCTAACACCGGTGTGGCAGCACCAATAGGAGTTTGCTGCCTTAGGATTAGTTTAATAGCTTATTCTTTAAAGCTGATTCGTGTTGTGTGACATCTGGTATAGTAATCCCTGTATGCATTCTGTTACCCTAGTATTATTACGATTATAACTGTAAAGTGCTTGCCGATCATCAATTAAAATAGTTAAACATAAACTGGAACATCATAATGCAACATATTAAAATGATTAAAATATTAAACACTAGCTTATGTTCGTAGTTAGGCGTAAATGGCATTTTTCGAAAAAAGGTAGCTATGTCCTAGTTCAGATCATGGCCTGTGCACAATTTCATCCCAAACCATTCAGCCGTTTACGCTTGACTAACATACATACAAATTCACAAAAACACAAACTCACAAACATCCAATGTACCTATACATTTATACTAGACTAGCTTTTCCTCGCGGCTCCACCCGCGTGATCTGCTTTTTCCGGGATAAAAAATATCTTATGTTATCAGCGATAATTTAGCTTTCTAACGATAAAAGAATTTTTAAAATCGGTCCAGTAGTTTTAAGTTTATTCGTTACATACAAAAATACAAATCTTTCCTCTTTATAATATTAGTGTAGATGTGGAAGTAGAATATTAGGTCAGTTGGAAATAAAAATATTATAGCGATATACATTGTAATTCACTTAAAAATATGAAGCACATTCATCAATAAATAAAGAATGTTGTATCACATCATTCATTTTTACAAATATGATAACGCAGCAAATTCGGACGGAATAAATCTCGCTGTACGAACGTATCGCATAAAGAAAATTGGTTCCGCACAATTTCAGTAATGCACGAGTTGGCTGGCCAAATAGGAATACCGACCATTTTGATTGAGGGTGTATGGCGAGACGGATATCATAGGTACGAGTGGTTTTATTTTAGCATTTGTATACATGCAGCATTGGTCATAGTACCGTCCCTCTATTTTAACTCACGAGGAAAAGAGAAGCTATAATATCTTTTTTTATGAGATTTCATGTTTAAATATGTAAAAAAAGAAATTGAAATGAAGAGTACTGTATATAATAATAATAATATATATAATAACCAAAAAAACATACAAATATGAAAAGAGACAGCATTTGTATATATTAATTAAAGTAATTAACAGTAACATTGATAGGTCTGTTGCAGTAATCTGTAGAACTAGGACTTTTAAAAATAAGACCTTTAAATTAAATTTGATTTATTACAATAAGAAAAACGTCTCAAAATAACTTAACGTGATAATAAAATTAATCAGTTTTTAGTCGGTGCTCTCCAATAATTAGTTATTTTTAATGTGATTTTTTTAGTTCGTTTTATTTTTGTTTTATATCGCAGTGGTGACCGATTTTAAATAGTTAATTAAGGAATTAAAATAAAGTTTAGGTAGAATTTGACTGCCAGACGTGATGACCGATGATTCGTCATTCCCATAAATATTCAAAATACTCTTAACGTCAACAGAAGGCAAAACAAAGTTCGTAAAGTAGTCATTCCCTGTCGCTATCATTCATCTTATAAATAATATAGAAAGTCTACAAGAAGAATCAACACAAAAGCTAACGATAATCAAAATTTATATTCTATTAGCGAAATCCACAAACAAAGAGTCTTATCCACAGACTTTAACTCCCTTAACGAGTAATTCTATTACAATACCTTTTAATCGAATCCCGAAATTAAATTTCCTCTGAGCAAATACGAAAGAGGGTTATGACTGCTATTTGATATCACTAATTTCACGGCTTCGCGCTGCCACCACAATAAATTACTAGACAGGAAATGAGCTCGGAACTCGGGAAAAAGGAAAAAAATGCTAATAAAATTGTACCTTGCCCGTTAATCTTAACCCTCGCCCTCACAAAGGCAGTTCTGTTCAGATTTCAGATGCCTAGGTAACCGGGAAATTAATATTTCCTAAGAGCCACTGGGACACGTGCTTCGGCCGAATTTAATTAACGGGGAGCGCAGACCGTGTCTGCGGCCTTTTTATCGCCTTTCTTATTTCAATGTTCGTGTGCCTCACTTGACGCTTGTTTAATTTTGTCTTTTCCCCTTTCATTCTTTGTTTTAATTTTTTTGTAAATATCAGTCAGTGTTTTTGTGACCATGTTTTTGAAAATACTTTTCTAGTAAGTATATTTTTGCTTTCAACATTTATCTGTGTATGAACATAAAAACTACTGTGAAGGATTATTTAGGTTTGAACTATAATCTCGCTGTTTAGTCTGTATTTATAACATCTGGTTCTATTATATTCCATTCAATATCCTTTTATCTTCAGTGCTATTAATATGCTGAACTAACCTGAACCAAACCTATTTATACAGTCCAGAGTCCTTCGAATTTTAAATATACTCAATTATGGATAGTTTTTTCTTCCGTTATCTAATCTTAAAACAATAGGACGTCATTTTGATGATGATTTATATCAGTATCTTTAACTGGACCAAGAGCTAAAGATAAGCCTAACAAATGTTGTGTCATTGCTGCAACTGTAATTATTATCTTCATAAGTCAGGTGTCACTCGCCTGTCTTGTGGAGCATCCTCTCAAACTACCTAGGACATTGCTGACGAATATCTACAGAGACAAAATATGGTTTCTAGAGGACTATAATACCTCCAGTGACTCTAGAGGCTAGAGTTGAATGCTGAGTTAGATATAGAATTGAAACTAAGCAAATGCTAATTTTACGAGCCATTCGAAATAGTAATAGGAAAGTTTAACATCCCCTTTATTCAAGTATCATATTGTAACATTCTGTCAAACCCGTTTCAATTGAACGGCTTCACTGAATTAAATACAACACTATAAAACCAACGGTTCCATAAGACTTAATCTCATTTGCAAAGCGAATCTAACTTTTTCAAGTGAGCTAAGCCCGCCCCGGGTCCGCTCCATGACTCTGAATTTCCACTTTAATTAAATGGAAACAAGAGAATGGTGGGTCTACTCATCACTACATTTCAATTGTTAGTTTTTTTTTATTTAAGAACTGTACATTTTAGTCACAAAAAGGTTACGATATTTAAACCTATTTATAAAATGAATGAAATTTATCAATAATAAAATTGGTCACAATCGAAGTTCGCATAATTATTGTATTATTGAAGGATATAATATTATTGATGATTAATTGGTGCTGCTTGCTGCTTTTCTGGTTGCTGATGGGCCATATTGCACCACACACCTTGAGTGGATCGCGTTCCAGGATCAGCTAGTGTATATCCGGTTGTCCCGATGGGCTTACGACATGATTTATGGTTGGTTGGGGTGGATAATAGGGGTACATCCTTGTATCCCTGTGCCTGCATCGGTCATCCGCCTGTCCTATAGCAGGCCCCTCGATTTGCTTCTTCCCGCTCCGAAGAGACCACCGATAAACTCATTATTTGTCGGTGGTCGCTGGTTTTTGGCCTGCACCTCGCTTACCATCAGGTGAAATGCAGTCATTTTGCCGTGCTCGGATAAAAAAATGTTTTATATTTTTTATAAAACATATCAGTGAGTGAATAAGCAAATATATTAACAAGAAAAATCTTGAACAAATCAGACGCGTATTTCTCCTGAATGTGAAAAAAATAAATTATCTGATTTTATTTTTTGCATTTGCGTTTTCTGGTATATTAATGGCTGAACATTCCTAGCTGGGGTCACTGCTGACTTTCCTTCCGGGTATTGTATACTACGCCGCCCATACGAATGATTTATATATGAAAATGTTCAAACTCGATTTTCCTGATTCTACATCTGTATATTATGGTAGCTGGGATCTTCCGGAATTTGACGTGGAAGATATACGTAAAAGTTAAGTAATCGTAGTAGTATAAAAAGGGCTATAATATGCTAGGATTGAATTTAAATAAACAGCAATAGCCTGACGGAGAATGGTAGGGACTGCCGAGACAGAAGTTGCGGGTTTTGAACCTCTGACTTCTTGAAGTTGAAGGTGTATTCATTGTTTATCATTCGCTGTAATTGTGAAGGAGGAAATCACGAAGTATGCCCAGATACTTGAGAACTTTCCATAAGAATTTCGCAAGTATGTGAAGTTCACCAATATGTTGAAATAAAACTAATTTAAATGGATACTATCGCGGTTTTATATTTTAATTTTCGCCCCGACGCGACACGACATTTCGAAGGCATTTCAGCCTTCGTGGTCACGGGGTGACTGACCAGTCCAAATTAAAATAAAAAACCGTGATAAAGTCCGTTTAAATTAGCTTTATTTCAATGTGTAATATTCCCGTAAACATGTTATGTCTACCAATATGTATTAAGCCAGTCTTGTAAGCTAAGGTACTGACAACTTTATACTAGAGTTCTCCATTACTCGGCAGTTACACTGAATAATAAAAAGTCTTTTATTATTACTAGTGGTCGTGTAGTGGTTGAAATTCGAATGTACATTTACGTCATGAATTTATTTGACATTATGTGTTATTTTATTTATATGTAACGTATATTATTTGTACTTATTAGCTTTCTGCACTCCTGCTTCGTATAGACATTAACTAAGCCAAATCTCACTCCTCCGTGCGCACAATATGCTTAAAAATGGCTACAAATTTTTCTTTTCACGTATTAATATTTATGTTTTATAAACTACTAAAGGTTGCATCTAGAACTATATTTTTATTTCACTTTACAGTACATATTTAATTACCCTATCGCTAAAATATCGTCTATAAAACAGATAATGTAAAAAGATCCCTCCTCGCACGAGCACTAAAAGCAGACAAACAAAAGGTAAGTACGTATTTTTACACCGCAAAGTTACAAATCACACAGACAGGGCCGGAGCGAGAGGAAAATTCAGCGGTAAATCCGGCTCTCTGGCTTAGTTGTCGGGCCGTCCCGATGTCAATTAGCTAACAGGTAGCCGGACAGCGGATGTCAAGTGATGGTAATTAACTAAGAGATACCCGAGTGCGGCTCTGTACATATGCAACGCGGACAGATGCCCCTATACATCTATAAGATTTATGTATGTAAAGCAGGGTTATGAGGAACTAGTGTTGAAAGTTGAAAAGCCATTGTCCGGATGATTTATATGGGTGTTTGTGAAGTGGTCCGTTGAATACCTATCCCCTATTAATCTGCTAATTTTAAGTTAAGTTTACAAGGTGGTAGGTCCCTGGTATGCGAGAGGCCGTCTGTGTCGGTATCCCCAGTTTTGTCTATTTCTACCGTCAAACAGCAGTGAGTGCACACTGGTGTTTCGGTGTGAAGGACATTGAAGTAAGTAAAATTACTGGGCTTTATGAGACATCACATCTTGTCTCAGGGTGGGTAGCGCAGTCCAGTTCCATGCAGTGCTTTGTAATTCAGAGTGTTGTGTGGTAGTGACTCGCGTCACGCGTTGCGGTCTCCCTGTCTCGATTGCGTATCTCAAAATAGGCCTGCGAAACAAAATCGGAACGATAATTTTCAAATATTATGTTTCTGTCTTCGAAAATCATAATTTTATTGCTTGACAAGGTTTAAATTATACTGAACTCATAAATACATTTCATATATTTTAGCAGCTAGTCCTTTTGGCTATCAAGCATTTAATTTTATAGTGACAACCCCAGTGGACGAATTTCTATTTATTAAAGGTAGCCCAATGTGCAAAAGTCATCTGTAAATGAAAACTGACACCAGTTTTATACAAAGCCGGTTGGCTATTCTGGCTTTACTCACACCCATTACATTCACACACGTATTTACAATAGTGTAGGAGTGAGACAGTAACTAACTAATAATTTGTATTTCTTTAAATAGGCTGAATGACGAGAGGAGTAAATCGCCCATCTGATGATAAGTGACACGCGTGCCCATAAACAGAAGCAATACCAAATAGAACTTGGAAATTCAAAGCACCCCGTGACACTGGTCTGCGATCGTCATCCCGAGACCTAAGGTGTGAGTCATGCCTATTAATTTAAGTGACTTCAGTGTTCTTTAAAGCGGAACACAATAGTGCTTATACATTGCTGCTTGGTAGGAGAAATAGACAAAGCGGTGATACTTACCCAGACAGCCTCTCGCAAGCGAGGGATCTATCATCTAGTGGCAGCTATTTTTCATGAATCCCAACAGTTGTATTAAAACATAGTAATATTTTTTTAAGCAACCCTATTGGTATGTGTTCAGCAACACATTTTATATCCTAAAATATTATTTTCATCCGGTAAAAAGATGGGTGAAGGTCAATGTTCGCCAGGATCTTACTTTATTGATTAACAAATATCTAAATTCACTAACTCATAAACGTTCAGTTTGAACGTTTATGAGTTAGTGAATCACATTTATACTAGTAGTAGGACTCACGGCAGTGAAAAAATGGCGCAAACTCTTTCAATTTACAACGAAGTAGAGTCTTACAACATTCGTTTCTATATCTATTCGAACACGATTAATTTTGTATATTCAGTACGTCCATACATTTACAACGCCCGTATCTCAGGATTAAAATTTAAGCAGGTGGTTGCCGAGTTGGTATCAATGTTTTTGCGGAAGTTGTGTACGAAAATTTATTGGACATTTGGTACCGCGTGACACGATATATCGTTCAAGTAGAGGGAATAATTCTCTGAGTGTGTTGGTACTAAGATTTAAGCCTTCACTCGTGGAATAGGCATTTGTTTTGCAGTGAATTATAGTTTAACATGCAATAAAGTAGTGTTATAGGTTCGAATTTCATTTCAATAATATTGGTGACATTTTAACGGAGAGTGAAATGGACTACCGAGATCGACGTGGCGTATTCTATCATAGCCCTCTAGAGAAACATACTTTTTAAAGTTAAATGTGTATTTATTATTTTCTAGCTGTCCCTCACGGTTTCTCCCGCGTGTATGCTACGCTCCCGTGGGTCATAGCTTGATGTTATATAGTTATAACTTTTTTGAAAATATCAATCACCTATGTTCAAAAGGGTTGACGACAAGCAGGCAGCCGTTTGTAAAACCTCCAATGCTACATGTATTACACATGTATGTACAACATGTATTAAAAGACGGAAGAAGAAGACAATTATTACCTAAAAATTGAGTAAGTTAAAATTAAATACAACACTTTAAAAGAAATTCATTTCCGATTATATTCCTCGCAACCAATAGCAAACTTGTAAGTACACAGAGATAGATACTCAAACGTGGAATTTATCTTTCTCATTTGTCTATTACGGCGCGTATCCCTTGATTAGATTTAAAGAATGGCAACAAAGCAACGGAAAGCGGGGTTCAGCGGAACTTCATTATACATTTTTCTCTCTGTTTCTACCCACCCCGTTCTCCCCAGCAATCATTGCGTTCCTATGGCATGTCTACGGAATTAAAGATAAAAGTCGACGTAATAAAAGGGGAAATCAGGGAAAGATTGCTATAATATTAAAATATCTGTGAAAAAGTTTCGGTGCTGGAAACGTTTCGCATTCGAGATAATATTCAGAAAATTTACATATAAATTAAAACAAGATTAGCAACATTACGAGATTCCCGACAATGTCTCGCGGGTTTTCACGACTTAAAAATATTTTGTGTACAAAATGTACAAGTGAATACGACGGACGGAAAACTAATTTACCTATTATGACGTTTATAGCGGAATTGTCTGGAGATATTGCGAATTAAGAACCTATTTAATGTTTTCTAAATTGTATATTTATGCTTTGTGTAGTTGATTTTACAGAATTTTACGTAGTTGATGATATCTGAAGTTCAGTGCCATGCAATGTTTTGTAATTCAAGGTTCTTGGTGGTGTTGCTTCTGATTATGGGGAGGGGTGGAGCTTAAAATCAGACGAGCGGCTTGCCCGTTGAGTCATTCATTAACAATATTAATTAATAATACTTGCCCTGTATTATACACGTCCCACTGCTGAGCTCGGGCCCCCTTTCCGAAATGAGAAGGTTCGTTCAAACTAACAAAAAACTTAACTTTAAAAAAAATCTTCTATCTAAACATCATCATTAGCTAAGATTGCCGAATGACAACATTAATCTATATCGTTATTTTCAACAAGATTTAGTTGCATTAGACAAAATATAATGTATTGTAGTAATTATATACCAGTCAATGTACTCGTAAGCCAAAACTAAAGCCATTCGAAGTCGCAAATCACAGGAGATCTTCACACCAGACAGCAACAACGATTTGTTCACAAACGCTGCAAATGATGTGCACATATTCCCTTCTTGTGTGCACAGTCTTAGCGTAAATGTGTTCAGTGTAAGTTAGAAATTCAACTGTGTTTATACACTTTGTAAATCTTTATATGTTCTAATATTGTAAATGCGAGAGTGTGTGTTTTTTGTAGTTCTTTCACGCAGCAACGGACCGATATATTATTCGTTTTTGTATCATCACCAGCCACAGGATATCCACTGCTGAACATAGGCCTCCCTCAAAATTTTCATACCGAAAAATTTTCTTTTTTTTTGTATACATATGTACATATATTTGTTGGGAAGTGACATAAGCTGCATTTTGTCTCCGGAATATGAAGGAAAACTCTTGTACATGATCGGAGCTGCGAGCAAAATATAATAATATAATGCAACGGAAATCAAGTTGTTATTTTATTTATATGCATCACGTAAAAAAAGTCTTGCTTGGCAACAGCTGACAATTACTGTAATATAAGTAAATTTTAATAATATTAAATCCTATAACAATTTTAACAACCCACAATATAGTAACTTTGCCATGGAAGTCTGCCAAAATTGCATTTTGAATATATTATTACTTCTCCAAGTGGCATATTATATGTATATGTGCAGTATTATTGAATATGTATATGGTATCGAAAACAACGGACCAATTGCAGACCAAGCTATCACTTTATGTCAGTTGGTACTTCCCCGGATATGTTTTTTTTTTAATATAGCATAGGCCGGCAACCGAGCAAGTGGGTCACCTGATGGTAAGTGATCTCCACCGCCCATGTACGCTCACCACCAGAAGAATCATGGACGCGTTACTGACCTTACAGGAAAGAGATAATTAGGGATTGGGAAGGAGAGGGGATTTGGGCTTCCGGATATCTCACTCACCGTATGAAACGCAGCAGCAAGTCGCTACTTTATGTCGGTTTTCTGTGAGACAGTGGTAACGACGCGGTTGAGCCAGCCCATTCATGCTGTAGACAAAACTGTCTACAGCGTGGCTCTACCACTCAAATAAAAAATATGTGTCATTCATGCTATAGACAAAACTCTCTAAAGCATGGTACTACTACTACTCTACGTAAAGTAGTACTACAAGTAAATACAGTGAAACTGATTATAATTACGCACAACATAGCCATAATAAAGTAAATATCATGCTACAATTATCAATATTCAAAAACATACACTACCTACCTTAATTAATTGATGCATTAAAATAGTTGTAAATAAAATTAAATGCAAACAAAACCTGACTGTAAAATATCGTAAATTGAAATTTATATAAAACACATTATTTTTTTGTTTTTTTTTGTGGAAAATATATTAATGATTTGATTTATACATATGTACTACATATTTGGAAAATATATTTTGTTTTTATAAGTCATATTTTTTTATAATTTGCCTATTCTACTTGTACGTGTCTTAATATATGAAATATAAATTATATATGAAACTAGATGACCCGGTGAACTTCGTATCACCTACATAATATATTTGTGTAAAATGTGGTCAAAACTTAATACAAATGTTTTATTTACATTAAATGCAATTAAGTGAGGTACTGCGCCATTGCACGTGAGGTAGCCCGTCGCACATTTAATTGACTTCGACGACCTAAGTCAGGTCGTCTCCCACCTCCCTCCGGTTGGACAGTCCTGTCCCCGTCCCGTCCCCGTCCTGTCCCCGTCCTGTCCGCGTCCCGTCCCCGTCCTGTCCCCGTCCCGTCCCGTCCCCGTCCCGTCCCCGTCCTGTCCCCGTCTTGTCCTGTCCCTGTCCTGTCCTGTCTCACTGTCCTGTCTCACTGTCCTGTCTCACTGTCCTGTCTCACTGTCCTGTCTCTCTGTCATGTCTCTCTGTCCTGTCTCACTGTCCTGTCTCACTGTCCTGTCTCACTGTCCTGTCTCACTGTCCTGTCTCACTATCCTGTCTCACTGGCCTGTCTCACTGTCCTGTCTCACTGTCCTGTCTCACTGTCCTGTCTCACTGTCCTGTCTCACTGTCCTGTCTCACTATCCTGTCTCATTGGCCTGTCTCACTGTCCTGTCTCACTGTCCTGTCTCAATGTCCTGTCTCACTGTCCTGTCTCACTGTCCTGTCTCACTGTCCTGTCTCACTGTCCTGTCTCACTGTCCTGTCTCACTGTCCTGTCTCACTGTCCTGTCTCACTGTCCTGTCTCACTGTCCTGTCTCACTGTCCTGTCTCACTGTCCTGTCTCACTGTCCTGTCTCACTGTCCTGTCTCACTGGCCTGTCTCACTGTCCTGTCTCACTGTCATGTCTCTCTGTCCTGTCTCACTGTCCTGTCTCACTGTCCTGTCTCACTATCCTGTCTCATTGGCCTGTCTCACTGTCCTGTCTCACTGTCCTGTCTCAATGTCCTGTCTCACTGTCCTGTCTCACTGTCCTGTCTCACTGTCCTGTCTCACTGTCCTGTCTCACTGTCCTGTCTCACTGTCCTGTCTCACTGTCCTGTCTCACTGTCCTGTCTCACTGTCCTGTCTCACTGTCCTGTCTCACTGTCCTGTCTCACTGTCCTGTCTCACTGTCCTGTCTCACTGTCCTGTCTCACTGTCCTGTCTCACTGTTCTGTCTCACTGTCCTGTCTCACTGTCCTGTCTCTCTGTCATGTCTCTCTGTCCTGTTTCACTGTCCTGTCTCACTGTCCTGTCTCACTGTCCTGTCTCACTGTCCTGTCTCACTGTCCTGTCTCACTGTCCTGTCTCACTGTCCTGTCTCACTGTCCTGTCTCACTGTCCTGTCTCACTGTCCTGTCTCACTGTCCTGTCTCACTGTCCTGTCTCACTGTCCTGTCTCACTGTCCTGTCTCACTTTCCTGTCTCACTGTCCTGTCTCACTGTCCTGTCCCTGTCCTGTCCCTGTCCAGTCTAGACGCTATACGACCCGTCATCACGGCAAGCTTCGCAACGACAACCATCCGGTTTATACCTGCGCTTATAGTACCCAGGAACAGTTTGTACTGGAAAATGAACATTCCAAAATCAACAACTACTAATAAATTAAAAATTAATTAAAAAAACATTGTCCAGCGGACAAAATTGTGAATCTAAACCATTCTCAGATCCCCTTGAACACACACAAAAAATTTCATCAAAATCGGTCCAGTCGTTTAAGAGAAGTTCAGTGACATACACACTCACAGAAGAATTATATATATAAAGATATAAAACTATCCCTACATAAGACGTCCTTGTTTTCTTTTTGCATGTTTTGCGTCATTTGATTTTTTTCGTTATACATATGTGTTTTTTTTATCATATAATATCATGGTTATATTTTCAATGGGAAAATTAGTCAAAAATAATTTTTAATTCAATTCAAGGACTTTTAATGTAACCAGCTCCGGGTTATCCAGACATCTTATGACAACGAGGACTTTCTCTGCATTCAAGGTGGGATATTCACACTCCATTACTCAACTCTACATTATACTGCAGTGCATAATAAGATAAGCTCTTTGCACGGCCTTCTCTACGTTATACTAAGGGTTGCCACATGTTCAATTTGATTGAATTTTACTCGAGTTTAAAAACGAAATGATTTTGTGTTGCTAAGTCCATGTTAAATATTTTCGACACAAACATAATAATATGTATTATATTATTTTACAAAAGCAACTTACTTCGGTTTCCCTAGTTGTACGTGTCCATCAAAGTAATTGACATAATTCGCTTTAATTAAAATAATCCATGTTTTACATGAAATTCATTGAAAGCCCACCAAATCTTCTTAAAGACAGTCCCAGTACTTAAACAGGAATGTAAAAGATGTGAACATAGACGCGTTAATTCCATCTAAAAATGATGTTATCACGTACCTGACATTGAAATCTCTTTCGTGGGAAGTGTCAACCCTAATTACACCCTTCGCGAGTAACTAAGAGATTGCATAAACATCCTCAACACGAATGGATTTAAGTCACTTAAACGCATCCCCCCGTGAAACTTTATCTTTGAGGACACCGTTAAGTGACGGATAACGACTCTGTTATTTTTTATGATAATAGTGAGTTATGGTTGTCTTTAGTATTCAAATTCAGTTTATAAATCCCCCTTGCAGTATGCAGGGGTATAGTGAGATTATATATATATTATGCCGTAGACGTTGGAGTACTCTCTATGGCGTATGTGAAGAAAAAAACCGGCAATAAATTAGTCTATTAAATACCGTATGTTATTATTAAACAAAAATTACGTTTATGGAATAAATTATACGTATAAAATGGACACTGAATTTAATCGGCAAATAACCCTATTAATTTTTGTAAAATTATCGGTACCGTCAATCATTCTGTTAACTTGAGGGTAGTTCACATCGTTTATTAGTTGATTTCATTCACGGGCTGAGAGATGTAAGAAGCGTCTTGTCATTTGAACAAGTAAGTAGTTGTAGTCTTAACGTTACCGAGACTGAAGAAAGTCTAGTAAAGGTCGTATATTATAACAAACATATTATGCAACCTTCAATAAACTAATTGCTAAAATTTCCATTTATAACTGTATTGTAAAATATAAATGAATAAAATAATTGTCATTTAATAACAAAGTTGACCCGAAATATGGATTTAAAATTGGAACAACGGTTGCGCATGAATTAGTGCTGGCAGTTAGCATGATTGTAATGAGTTTTTAATACCGATGTAAGCTGTTTCGGAATTGGGACCGAAACCCAACCTTTTATTACTAGAATATGTAAATATCTATTTGTTCAATGTGTAGTGTTTGAATTGTTTATAATTTCTATGAAAAGAGCTAATTGTATGATATGGATATAATTAGTAATTCTTGTTTACGAAGTCTCGTCATACTGTTTGAAAAATGAATCCTATGACGCGCTCACATTAATGACGGTTTTTTTTATTTGATTGAATAACGAGACGAGCAAGGCGCTCGCCTGATGGTAAGCGCCACGCCATCAAATAAACAGAAGCAACACCACATAGAACTTAAAAAAGACTTATATGACAATTTTATAGCAAACTATTAATTACAAAAATAATCATCAAAATTTGTCCCATTTTTCAGAGATATCACATTTTAAAAAACACTTCACATTGAGAACATTTTAAACAAATAAAAATAAATACACATAACAGTCACACACATAGTCCTGGCCCCATAATAGTTTAATCTGTATCGTGGGTATCAGAAATTACGAGGGACTTATAGTTCCACAACACCCATATAAATATTTATGAATCTCACAAACATTTGAATCGAACTCGCGGCTTCTCATATCACAACCGGCTACTCGCCGACTGCGCCACAAAGGCTGTGAAGAACCAAAATGCAATCAAATAAACTTCCAAACTGTATCTCATTGGCTTAAATACCAGTAGGATCAATAGAATTCCAATAGTGTTAGCAAGCGGTATGGGATTCAGAGCAAAACTTCTGTCAAGTGCGGCCGCAAAGCAATCAACTTTGTAGCAAATTTCAATTCGGGTCACCAGCCAACAAACTCGCTGCAAACTACGCGGTCTCTCTCAACTAGAACTGGTTTAGAGATAACTAGATAAGACTGGTTTTTCACGACAAAACTAGTTGAATAAATCGTGTGTCGTATTTGTTAAGTCTCCATATGTGGATCTGAGTAATAAATGCCCAGACCAAATCTCTGAAATTTTGATGGTGAAATGGTTTCTCGACAGTCGACAGTCGACAGTCTTACTATTTGGACGTCACTTACTATGAGGTGCACATCTAGTAGCTTTGTTGTATTAAAATAAAAAATGAAAGAACATAAAACCGTCATTGTGAAATGAACGCCTAATAAAAATGAACAGAATTCATAATACTAACAGGTGGGGCACATAATTTGACGCTGCGAAACTGGGCCGGGGCGAAATTGCGAATACTATGTCATATGAAGGTTCAACGCGAAGAATGTAACATAAACAATGCTCAAGCAAACAACTTGAGTCCCTCTTAATAGAATTCTGACGGTGGGGCACCTTTATACAGTGTAAAGATAATTTAGATTGTTTGTGATGTTACCTAAGTTGGGCGTGTCGCTTCGTTGTTGCGGTGTACATGTTTTTTGATATAACAAAGTTGTAATTTGCTTATTATATATATGATAAATGGAATTGAAAAGTGTATATTTCTGACTCACAATTTGCTATGAGTGTAATTGAAACAGGTAATAGGTAAATTGTGATTATTGAAGTAAATATTAAGTGAAACGCTATCACATCTGAGATTAGTATAGTTATTTGGCACCATAAATGGTAGCGTATCTGACAGATCACGTAACCATGGATACAAACACATTGATCTTATATACCTGTCTACACATTTTCATGTACCTTTTCTCATATTTGAATGTCTCTGTACGAACAAAATGTTTTATAATAACATTTTATTCGGTGTCGTGTGTTAAAATAATCCAGTGCAAATGGTCAATTTAAACTTAGGAACTCAAAAGACTAAGAAATATTTTATGAAGTCAATACAATTATTGTTCCCATTTATCACATTCTAAACTTATTGAGGTTTACCAGCGATCAACTACTCAACTTCCTGACACATAGCAAAATGATATATAGTTAGTTTGGCGCGGTGCGATCTCGGATGATGGATAGATCATCTTAACCAGGTCAGTCATTTTAGGCTGATTAATGAACAGACATTACAAAGATAAATGATTGTATACGATAAAAATAGATGACTGATATTTCTTTTGCGAGTCATCAATTGTCCCAATAATGGTTTTTTTTTATAGCGTAGGCTGGCAAACGCGCCTGTGGGTCATCTGATAACAGGTCCAAAATATCAGAAGAATTATGGATGCGTTACCGACCTTAAAAGAAAGGGATAATTAAGAGATTTAGAAGAGGGGGGGAGGGCGATTTCGACCTCCCAATATCTCACTCACCGTACGAAGCACAGCAGCAATGAGCTACTTTACGTCAGTTTCTATGAGACAGTAGTAACCCGGACTAGCCGGCCCATTCATGCTGTAGACAAAACTGTTTACAGCGTGGCGCTACCACTTAACAATATTTTTGTGGTTAATATTTAAGCAAATATAAACATTTCCAAAGATTAATTAGGACATTATTTGGCAAACTAAGCTGATACGCCAGTCTTAACAATGTAGATGGGACAAAACACAATTATTATTAATGTCACGTAATATATGTCAATAACATATTGAATGAGCTTACAACTACTAACAAGCTTACAACAGACATTAGTGTTTGCTTTATCGTAATTGGGTGATTTTGACAGACTTAAAATTACAACTACTAACAAGCTTACAACAGACATTAGTGTTTGGTTTATCGTAATTGGGTATTTTTATTTAAAAAAGGAGGAGGATATTTATATATCAATTATTCCATACATTTTAGCTAGTTCCTTATGAATTTGGTCAATATCTAATGGCAGTGTATGGAGTAAAAAATAAGTGTGTGTGTAATTCACACACGGCAGTAGTGATAATTCAGAATAATTAAAAAAATTAACGAAAACGAAAAACGAAATAAATTAAATTAACCAACGAATTTTAATACGCAAATGCAAAAAAGTAAAACACGTGCATAATACACCACGTTGTTTATGACACATTTCCGTTGTACGCAGGCGCAAATGCTATACATATTGCATAGAAATAGATGAATCCAAAATCCTCTTCCATTCTAAAAGTTAATAATTTTTATTTTCTTTTTTATGGCATAGGCCGGCAAACTAACGAGTGGATCACCTGATGGTAAGTGATCTCCACCGCCCATGTACGCCCACAATACCAGAAGAATCATGGGCGCGTTGCCGACCCTAAAAAAAAGACATAATTAGAGATTGGGAAGGAGAGGGGATTTAGGCCTCCGGACATCTCACTCACCTTACGAACCGCAGCAGCAAGCCGCTACTTTACTTCGGTTTTCAGTAAGACAGTGGTAATAACCCGGTCGACTCGGCCGACTCTTGCTGTAAGCAAAAGAGACTACAGCTTGGCTCTACAACTCATAAAATGATTCATATATTAAAATATATAGTAACTTTATAAACTAAATATCTAATCCAAACGCTGTTAACAAACACATTGGCCTCACCAAAACAAACGCGTGCAAAAGCATCCGATATCACACCGTGATTGGTGATCAAATATCATTTGGAGCAGTAATCTAGCAATTAATGCGAACCTGCATTGTATAACATCCTCCGATCAGATATCAACCGCAAAATTATGTGTTTCGTGAACGATAATCACCAGAACGGCTGATTGGTCACATTCAATGCACAATCGGTGACCAATCGGTACATGTTTGTGCAAAGTTTAATTGCGATGTCATAATCCTTCGTATAATTGATTGATTCGGCCGTTCGATTGATTTTAAAACGGACACGAGCTGTGGTGTTTTATTTATGATTCGTGGGTTGCATTGTTTGGATGCTGATGTGAAAAATGTTTAAGAACGATAAGGTGAGTGGCAAGAAAATAAATAAATAAAATTTTTACTGAGGAAGGTAATTTACAAGGTAGGTCTCTCGTATGCGAGAGGCCGTCTGCGTTGGTACCACCGCTTTGTATATTTCTGCCGCCAAACAACAGTGTGTAAGCACTGTTGTGTTTCGGTTTGCAGGACATTGAAGCCAACTTTCGGTCTCACAACACCCAGACCCCGAAACAAATATTTGTGGATCACACAAATGTTTGTCTCGGTGCTGGGATCGAACCCGCGGTCTCTCGCTTCACAGCCAGCTACTCGCCCGCTGCGCCACGAAGGGTGTCAACATTAAGAGTTAAGATTGATTTCCCAATCCTCTTAAACAATTGTAAAGTACAAAAGACTATCAATGAAAGGAAGATTTATTTACATGATCCGTATCGAGATCATTTTGATCAAGACAACTGCGCCAAAGATAATGAGAACGTAGCATTGAACCGAAAGTAATTGATAATATAATTTAACAAGAAAGGATAATATCTCAATGTCGCCCATCGCAATCTATTTCGACAGGAACAAATATCGTCGAATACTTCTTGTAATAACGCTCACGCTCTTAAAATGTTGCTAGTTTTCCTTACTCTATGCTCACCAGAGATAAATTTTTAGTGTAACATCTGAAACGATATTAGGTTAGCGCAATATGCGTCATCATATATATTTTGTTTATTTGATTCAATGACGAGTTCACTGTTGTGTTTCGTTTTGAAGGACATTGAAGCCAGTGAAATTACTGGGCATTATGAGACCTAACATCCTATGGTTCTGGGTGTCGAGCGCAGTTCAGTGCCATGCAGTGCTTTGTAATTCAAAGTTCTGTGTGTTGTTGCTTCTGTTTATGTGCAGGCATGGCGATTATCATCAGGCGAGCGCCTTGCTCGTCTCGTCATTCAATCAAACAAAAAAAAAATCTTAATTTATCACAGTTTATATAGATCTTTAAACAAGAATGTAAGATAAAACAAATTAATCGCTGTATTTGTGAATAAAATGTTGACCTTTACAAAGGATTTAAACACAATCCCTCAATCCAGTTTCTCTAATTGGGACTGTATTCGAAATTGTTGTTAAGCGTAGTTAAGATGTCAACATTAATTGGCATCGGACGTTGGCATGATGTCAGAATCATGTTGAGCTATAACACGATTTCTGTTTTTTTTTATCCTGGCTCGGCAAAGTGACTACGCTACACCTGATGGTAAGTGTAGCGCAATCCAAGAATATTGTCGACCAACAATAAACAAAGTGTCCATCGTTGGTCGGCAAGATCATGCCGGCCTGCCAAAGGGCCATGGGGGAGGGGAAGGACAAAGGGATGGGAAAAGGATGAGGATCAAAGGGCAAGCCCCCTGGGGAGAACCGGATATACACTGGCTGACCCTGGAACGCGACTATGCCAGGTTTTAGCACACATACATACAAGTATCCTCCCACCAGCATAAAGGGCAAACTCCTCACCAATTCTGACGATGCGACCACTCTGGCCATACGAAGGAGGGAGGAATTCAGACAACATCAACACTCTACAAGACCGACATATCGTCCTCGCAGCTAAGGACTGCGTCGCGTTCCCCGCAACCCCGACCCTAGTACCGGCCCGCGAGCCGATGAAGATGACTAGTAGTTTTGAAACTCCCCAAAACCAAGTGAAGAAGAAGAACGAAAGTGTGAAGAAGCAGTTAGGCAGGCCGGCATGATCGTGCCGACCAACGATAGACACACTGTTTGTCTTTGGTCGACACTTTTCTTGGATTGCGCTACATTTACCATCAGGTGTAGTGTAGTCATTTTGCCGAGCCAGGATAAAAAAAAACAATAATCACAGATATCTCTGCCCTCTCCCAGTGACCCTCCTGAGCCGAGGTTCGTACCCCACAGGGGGTGCCCTCAGCGTGGTCACTTATGGGTTGAGAGCGCCTAAAGCGCTCACCCGAAAGTCCGGTGAAGCTGTATACAGCCGACTAGCGTCAGGCTTACAGCAAGCGTCCAAAATGATTACAATTCTTTTTATTACTAGGGACTGATGGGAACCCTTTCGCCAAAGGCTTTGATGTCTGGAATGGCGGATAGGTCAGTCATGTGTATTTTTACAATTAATGGATTTGCAGAAAGCGTGGGACACTTTAAATATTTAATCATAGGGCGTGTTGTGGTTAATTTAAATGTGGACGAATTTCATAGTGCCTTTTTCATGAGGCCATTTATATTCTTTATTTGCGGTGTGGGAGACGAGTAGTGTGTGGATTTCTTATATAACTTTGTTATTTGATGGAATGGGGATTGAATGTTTTTTTAAGTAGGATAGTTGTAATTATTGAACGTATCGTTATTAAGTTCCCTTTCTTTCAATATTTTCTTTAACTAACCAGCCACGTTATTTTGGCGTCGATGATAATAATATCGTATAGAAAGAAAAGAAAGAAAGAAAGAAAACATTTAAAGCTATAGAAAACATGTATACCTTATAAGTGTTTGTCATCGATTTGTATAAATTACTTAATCGTGCGATGGCATAAGAGACGAAAGTACGGTCATGAATATTTTTACATAATATTCAGATCATATCATTCATATGATATTTCCCACTATATGTGAAAAAACACTAATTGCCCAACTTCTTTGTTGCAGGAACTGCAGTAGTAACATAGTTATAATTTAGCGAAAATACAATATGTTACACCATAATATTGTAAGTTGACCCGAGTGTCATCTTTACATAGTATAAAATGAAGTCGCTTCCGCTGTTTGATCGGTTAGATCTTTTAAACTATTCAACGGATTTTAATGCAGTTTTCAGCAATAGATAGAGTGATTTTAGGAAGGTTTATATGTATATCACGCTATGACCCATGGGAGCAGGGCAGTAATATGCAGGTGAAACCGATAAAATCCGTTTAAATTCGTTTTATTTTATCATTCGTACTTAAATTCAGTAACATGACCAATAAGTCATTATTATATAATTCATGTCATCTTTATGTAAATTAACGTGAATGATATTTCTCCCAATTTAAGCAGGTTGAAAAAAGAAACCTTCAGTAATTCATTACGTTATTGAATGTATGAAAAATAATCATCAGTCATAAAGGTGATCCAACTTCGACTGTAACAAAGGCCGTGGAGTTCGTTTCAAGAAGATATCCTTCCCAAATCATTGTTTTAGTAGTTTGAAAAATGTCAGCTGATGAATAAATTCCCACGTTGATCCAAGCAATAAATATTTCGTGTTTGCTCTCATTTACAATGTCTCCGAACTAGGCCAACATAAGTGCCGGTACGGTCGAACAATGTTTGTATGTGGTGCATCTGATTCGATCTTGCGACTCGGCCAATAACGAACTCAAGTGATGTTTGTATAATGCACTTGTACTAGCATCCGCTACAAGTGAATCGGGCTTTCCGAGGAGAGATACATTGCTTGAAACGTACGAGCAAAATTTTATTTAAATCGTATCGAATTGAAAATGCGAGTTTGGAAATTGCGAATATATCCTTTTGTTGTCTCTGTAGGTTACGGTTGATTTGAATTTGAAGTAAACCATGTTTGCCTTTGGAATCAACATTACTTCTACGATATTTGAGACAATACTTCACACATAGTTTCTCATATTGTATTACAATTATATGACGGGTAGGTAGATAAATTAGTATTATTAGATAATTTACTTTAATACCTGTAATTATTTTTGACTAAAGTTATTAACAACTAAAACCGACACAATAAAACTAAAAAGAAAATAACCACTTTTGATTTTGATTGCTGTTGCAATTTAGTTATTAAGTGATTGTGAAGTGATTCAATAAATGAATCGATAAACTGAATACACAATATCGGATGTAAACCGAACACTGTAAACTTTTTTTATTAGTCGGAACACAATTTAGCTAACAAGGGCATTCGGGACCGCTACAAGCAGACAGCAGCCCACATTTGCGGCACACCGAAGTGAGAGCCCGGCAACACCGCACACTGTTGTCAAGTTGGCAATTACTCACAGTTAATGTACGACAATGTTTACCCTGTAATCCTGACGCATGCGTGTCATTCTAACGATTTTAGAAGCAATATTGTTCATGGAGTTTTGCTTAAATTTATGGAGTCTAAGCAGCTCTCTGTCTATTCACTCTATTAGGAAATCTGTTATTGACATTATGTGATTCGTTAAACATATTTTATGGTTATTTCTTTCTACTTGACTCGGTATGTTATTTGCGCTAGTATGGGCAGCAACTACTATATGGTCGCTCCTGTCTCAATCAGATACCTCAAAACATACATACAATTGCATACAATGCGCACGTTTCAATGGTTTCTTTTCTACGTCGTGCACCTTTAAACAGGCCTTTAAAATTACATAAAAAGAAAATTCGATGGATGATGGAATCTTGAGTCTTAATTTTTGAGAGTTCATTGAGTAGTATTTAATACAAGGTAATGGAGCAGGAAAGAGAGCTAGAGGCAGATCCCCGACTCGCTGAACTAGAGTGACTAAAATAGCCACACAGTCTTCCATAATAGAATGTATATAATGCTACAAACCGGTAACAATGGAAAAGCATTGTTGGGTCTGCGATCGCTAAGACTTATGATGTTTGACGATCCTTCATGTGTGTGAATTTCACACTCAAAGAAGAAGTCACAAAGATAACGTAACTGTCGACGCGCGTAGCGTTCTCCTGTTTCAGCCGCTCACCTCAAAAGAAGGACCAATAATGAAACGTGTGCACATATCAGCCCAGGTATAATTTTTAATTGAATCGGCTCGTTCTCAAACACTTCCCAGTGCGTAAATCTAATTGCCGTTCTTGATTGCCAAAGCAGTACTTTGTCAGACCCAAAACTTTACGTGTGTGTTAGTTCTTAGTCGCTTGTAATTTCGCCTGCTTTAGATGCGGGCTGAAGTCACCCTATTTCATGTTTGCAGAGACTCTAATGTCACTAAGTTTAACCAAATAGACACAAACTGTTCTAAGTCGATATGTAACTACCATTTTACCACTGGAACTTGTTTGACTATCGCACCATTTAGTGAACCTTTAAATTAAGCGGCTGAGATTAGGATTTGCAAATCAACAAGGTTTTACTATTTTTATCGTTATCGAGGGACAATTTATATAGACTCAATTTTAATATCTTAAATTACATTACTTTTGATATAATCCAATTCGCTTGGTTGTAGGTCATCATAAGCGAGAGGCCCCCTGAGTTAATACCACCGCTTTGTCAATTTTTATCACCCAGCAGTAATGTGTAAGCACTGTTGCGTTTCGGTTTAAAGAATATTGAAGCCAGTGAAATTACTTGGAATTACGTGTCTTGGGGTGACGAGAGCAATGCAATGCCATGCAGTGATTTGTAATTCTAGGTTATGTGGTGATGCTTCTGTTTATGGGCAGCCGTAGCGATTACCATCAGGTGAGCGACTTGCAAGATTCGTCGTTAAGATTAATAAAACAAACCTACGCAGGAGCAGGAAGTAAATAAAAAATGTTAATATTTTCGAGAGGTTTAGGCCCCTATTATCTCACTCCTCGTACAATAGCTATCTGCCACTGCCTATTTCAATTCTGTTTTCTATGAGGCAGAGGTCCTATCCCAACCGAACTGGGCTTATTATATACTATATATCTATACTAATATAATAAAGCTGTAGAGTTTGATTGTTTGTTTGCTTGAACGCGCTAATCTCAGGAACTACTGGTTCAAATTGAAAAATTATTTTTGTGTTGGATAGTCCATTTATCGAGGAAGGCTTTAGGATATATAACATTACGCTGCGACCATTAGAAGCGAAGCATCAGTGAAAAATGTTGCAAAAACGGGGAAAATTATTCATATTTGAAGGGTTCCGTTGCTATGGTAATCAAATTTGGTCGGAATTAATGCATTATTGTCAATTTATAAAGAAGAAATATTTGTATTTTTGTATGTAACGAATTAACTTAAAAACTACTGGACCGATTTGAAAAATTCTTCCACCATTAGAATTCTACATTATCCCTGATAAACATAGGCTACTTTTTATGCGGGAAAAAGCAGATCACGCGTGCGGAGCCGCGAGGAAAAGCTAGTATACTATATAATGATATACGCGCAACCTCGCGTTTCGTAGCCACGTTCTGACAGATCTCCGATAAGTGTTGATTTAACAAGTGAATTCAAGATAATTACAAACGTGAAAGTTTAACAAAATTAAGAAAAGGAAGTTTATTCTATTTATTTTTATTTCAGAATTGTATGAAAGTTCATTAAGTAAATGTGTGCGAATATTAAATTCACAGATAATTAATTGTAGGACTTTTTTATTTCATTCCATTTAATTACAGGATTGTTTGTCATATGTTTTCAGTGATTAATTACTGAAGAACTAATTTTCTTGGCGTAATTTATTTTGTAGTTTCTAGAACACAGTATGCGATTGAGTTGGGGGCTACGTCTTGTGTTAACTTCAAGGATTTAGTTTCTAATTAACTTTCGTGACTCAAATGGTACCAGCGTGTGCACGCTAGAAATAAAGCCAGTAAAACTCTAATAAAGTTTATATAATGTAATATGTGGTAATAAACGGGGATGACATCTTATTAATGGTATCGATGATGATGACAATAAGAGTACATGTTGTCTACAGCTCACAGGAAACCGATGTAAAGTAGCGGCTTGCTGCTGCTTTTCGTACGGTGAGTGAGATATCCGGAGGCCCAAATCCCCCTCCCCTTCCCAGTCCCTAAATTTCCTTTTCCTTTAAGGTCGGCAACGCGCCCATAATTCCCATGGTATTGTGGGCGTACATGGGCGGTGGAGATCACTTACCATCAAGTGACCCACTTGTTCGTTTGCCTGTCTATGCTATATAAAAAAAAAACATAATTCTCTCTTCCACCTGCTCTTATCCCATTCGCAGTGTGGTCGCAACATGCTTTTTAACACATGTTACAGAAAAATGTGGCTTTTAGTTTTTACGATCGGCCGCCTGCCTGTTGTCAACCCATCTGGGAAGAAAACACCCAGACCCGTAACAAGTATTTGTGGATCACATTAACGTTTGTCGTCAGGAATCAAACCCGCGGCCTCTCGATTCTCAGCTGGCTACTCGCCCACTGCGCCTCGGAGCCTGTCAATAAAATATGGTTTATAAAAAAAAATCTGTGACTCGAAAGATGATTGATCTAGTGGTAGCGAACGCCTTTAAGCTTAGAAACCGTAAGGTCCTGAGTTCAAATCCCGAGTCAGGCAATCACAATGTGTTTTCAAGTTCATGTTTTCTATTAGAAACGTCACATATGACTTTTTTTTTACTAGCCCTGTATCATATACGTCCCACTGCTGGGCACGGGCCACCTCTACTGAATGAGAGGGATTAGGCCTTAGTCCACCACGCTGGCCTAATGGGGGTTGGCAGACTTCACATACCTTCGAAAAATCTTATCGAGTTCTCAGGTATGCAGGTTTCCTCACGATGTTTCCTTCACCGTTAAAGCAAGCGATAATTAACAATTAATATACACGTAACTTAGAAAAGTCAGTGGTGTATGCTCTTGAGGATGGTTTCGAACCTGCGACTTTCGTCTCGACAGTCCATACCACTCCCCGCTGAGCTATCGCTGCTACATATGACTTGCCCGGGATTAATATTTATGAACAGCGACAGGCTCGCCGAAAATCGCGTGACATCAAGGGAAGGAAATATACTCGGCAAATTGTGGGTACTATAATACTACTTGTACTTCTGCATACCCCCTCGAGGCCGTGTAGATTCCGGTATATTAGATATTCATGAACATGATGATATGGAGACCACATAAAATCAGGTGATCCACTTATTTATTTTACCTTCTCTTCTAAAAACACCCTTAAATTTACCAAACACAAAAGAAATCCCACTTCACAGATGCTGAATCATTATTTTTAGTTTTGATATGGCAGTGCGGGCGAGAAAATATCTTTTCTAACAGGCAAGTAGAACGGAAGCGGCGGTACATCGGAAATCGAGTGCTGTGCGCGGCGCTTTATTTATTTTAACATCTTGTCTATAACATCCGGAGAACAATCGTTTGTAGCGATCTGTTGATAGTGTTCTAATGTATAGCCGTCTTTGTATTGGAAATTATTGAGGTATTTTTTCCCTCGGAAACTTTGGAGCTTGGCAGATAAATCAAATGTGCGTCGGGTAAGCGTTTCCTAGAATATTACGTGTCTATATTTCTGATTGTTTTAGGATTCTGTATACGTAAAGGAAAAAGGGAAAAAAAATTGATGTCGGTTTTTTTAGTTTAAGTCAGTGTCTCACGCAGTGGGCGAGAAGTCGGCTGTGAAGTGAGAGGCCGCGGGTTCGATTCCTGCACTGAGGCAAAAGGACTAACTTATAAGTAAACCCTATATATCTTTATCCATATACTAAACCGTACACTTAAAATATACGCAGCGACTTAAGAACACAATCCTCCAATGTCAATTTTATCAAATGTGTCCCTAAAATATCTCATTTTTATTTACTCATTTAATGTAATTTGACCAGTCTTATAAGTTAAGATACGAAAGGAAAAAGCCACAATTAATGCCATCCCAATATTTGCACGCAAATGTAATAAAAGATTTATACGATTTCCTGCTTGGGGCGGCGCGGCGGTAACGCTGTCGCTAAGTGACATCCGTCAAGATGTCAATTACTATGAAATCCTGCAAACAAGCACGTTGGTAATTATGTGTTAAGGCACAAGACATTTCGAATCACATATACATATTATAGTGCATTCTCACTTTTTTCGCACATTTCGCCGTACTTAGAGGCGTGACTGTGACAAAAACGTATGACAAAATCTCAAGTTTGCTGTCAAATGTTATAACATAATGTTATAGAGCAATCTGCTCTGAGATACCGTAACATTTCATTTTTTATTTTTTATCCGAGCAGGGCCAACTGACTGCACTACACCTGATGGTAAGCGTAGTGCAGTCGAAAAACCAGCGACCACCAACAAAAAATGAGTTTATCGGTGGTCACCAGAGTCATGCCGGCCTGTATAAAAGAAGAGGGAAGAAGCATTTATACTTTACTTTAAATAATGAGATTTTGGTGCGTTGTTTTTTTATCAAAAATAGAATTATCAGATATTGCATTTGTGTCTTATCGTTTTGGGGATATTGTGGGATGATATATACTATGATTGAAAAACATAAGTAAATATGTTTAAACACAGACATTATATTTAAATTAGTTCTTGTAAAGTAAATACAACTAAACGTTCCCTAGAGCATAACAATGAGGCAAAATATATTTTTCTAAATAGTGTTTGAGTTCCATTTTACCATTTACATTAAAAACTAATCATAGCTACCTCTAACTTTTATAACACAAAGCCCCCAAAATTATACATCTGGGCGACGATAATTTCCTCTCGTAATGTTGAAGTTGGGAACTCTTCAAAAAGTTTTTGGGGACTTTTCTTGAATTCCCTTTTTTATTTCTTATAAATCTAAAAGAAAATAGAATTTATGGCATCTACATAACTTTTCACGGAAGGTTAAATGTAACTTAATGACAATAATTTTTGTCTTTTGTCTCGACTGCGCGGTAAGTCGCCTATTATTAAAGAAATTACCTGGTTTTATAGGTCATTTTTTGTGGCGTCGTTGTAGTAATGCTGAAATTTTTAATGCATTCTTTTGTTCAATAAAAGTCGTTGGGTGGCCAGGTTAACAACTCAGTAATAATGTATAATATACTGGAATGTCGAATTTCTTTCTCTTACTAATATTAAGTAGAGTACATAATTCACCGTCAAACTAAACAAAGAGCGTATCTGATATTTCTTGTTTTTTTTTTACTAGCCCTGTACTATATACTTCCCACTGCTGAGCACGGGCCTCCTCTACTGAATGAGAGGGATTAGGCCTTAGTCCACCACGCTGGCCTAATGCGGGTTGGCAGACTTCACATACCTTCGAAAAATCTTATCGAGCTCTCAGGTATGCAGGTTTCCTCACGATGTTTCCTTCACCGTTAAAGCAAGCGATAATTAACAATATACACGTAACTTACAAAAGTCAGTGGTGTATCTTGGGGCTGGTCTCGAACCTGCGGCTTTCGTCTCGACAGACCATACCCGCTGAGCTATCGCTGCTATATAATATTCTTGATATATTGATATTTCTTGTAAAATTGATTTTTTATTTATCTTATTATACTTCGGTATGCTAAACAATAAGTGCGTATGTGCTCAATGAATACTTCTTATCTATGATTTTTTTCTATTAGTCAGTTACGTCTTTTTACCTTACGATGGCACAATACACCATAAGTGTATCTGCGAATACATGTGTGCAGCCGCATTAAATGCCCTCCATAATAAATAATTGTTTAACAATAATATATATTATTATTGAGAGAGAAACCGCGCAAGTCATAAATCATTGCCGACGTTTGTGGCAAAACGTGTGGTTTTCTACTAAAACCTATAGGAGCTCTAACGAAGATCCAGCGATTAATTATCTCATCACAAAATTATTTGGTGCATAAATTATTGAATAAGACCTTTAATACTAAAAGTATTCATTATGTATACGTTTAATTAAAATAAGCTAAGCAGATCTTTTTTTATGAGCGCAGTTCAGTGCCATGCAGGGCTTTGTAATTCAAAGTTCTGTGTGGTGTTGCTTCTGTTTATGGGCAGGCGTGTCATGTAAACCTAGTTTAAAGTTAGACAACGTTTTGTAATAAGACTATCGTTGTTTACGTTTATACTGTAGTCAATGTCTAAATGTCAAATTACTAGCTGAAGTGAAAAAGTATTCCTATACTTTTACACATACTTATACATATAATTTTTAATAATTTCGAATACTACGCGAACACCAATTAATACAATACTATACCAAAATACAAAGAGAAAAACAACCTTGTTAATATTAAAGTATTATTATGTTATGGTACACTTTTATCATCGCTGTAATTTTGTTGTATTTTGTAATAGTATAATTAAATCTTAATCCTATAAACATGAGCGGTCCTGTAAATGACGATCCACTGGTGTGACTGAACAGTGAAAACATGGGTCTCGTTTGCGGTCAACAAAACTATAAAAATGTATGGAAACGATCGTCAGCAGCATTGCTTTATGTAAATTGTATATGCACCACAGTTGTATTGCATTTCATTTGATACTCGATTCTAGTATTTATTCGCATAAAAAGGAACAAAGGAATAATTCTATATTTTTTTCTGAACCATTGCTATAAATACAACAGTGACACAAGTACTCCTGACCGACACCACTCTAGCATGATCTGTATCTTGTGTATCAGGAACTACGAAAAATACAATATGATTAACGAGGCTAAAATAAAATATATTGGTCGAAATAGTCTTTACTCGTTACTAACTAAACTCGTATGCCTTAATAAATGTGGGAGAGTAATTAAAAATATTGTAAATGTTGAAACTACATTAATAAAAAATCTAATAAACGGGCACAGGCGTGCGCCGTCTATTACTGGCTTCTATGTCTTTCACACCGAAACACAACTGTGCTTACAGATTTCTGCTAGGTGGAAGAAAAAGGTAAAGCCGTGGTGCGTCTGGGTTTGCAATTTCGAATACGAAGGATCTGACATATAATAAAAAAAAAATTGTTACCTAGACAGAAATCGTTGAAATCATACTCTTGTTAAGCCTCGTTGAAAAAAGGACAGGTTACAGCGCTCGAGGAGCTTCCAGCTCATTTCAGGGCTTGACGTGCATTGGGTTGTCGAGGGGTATGATGGTAAAATTAATGACAACCAGGGTGATGGGTTCTAGATACAATCACCACCATTATGATAGAGTGAAACCTCTTCCCACCAGTGGCACAGTGAGGCTGGTTAAGATGAGAAAAACATAAATGTGCGATATCTAAGGAGAACTTTTATGTTTGACAATTTAATGTGTTCGTAAAAGAACCCGCAGGAGGCAACGTAAACATCGAATAAGGGTTTTCTGCACTTGTTTACAACACACCTGGGAAATTAATTACAAAAAAGAAACGTTTTACCTACATCGTACCGTTGTATGTTTTGTTTGAACTTCTTGTAAAATAAATAACTGTAAAGTGTGTAGAACTCGTGGAGTTTAACAGGAAGTAGAGGATTTTAAGGAGCCGCTGGAAACCTAAGGTCTACTTGCATGACTATCCTAAATCGAGTTTCACCCACGAAACCCGTTGACAAAGTGGACAGACGACCTGATAAAGGTCGCAGGAAGTCGCTGGATGCAGGCTGCTTCCAACAGGTTGGTCTGGAAATCTTTGGGGAGAGTCCTACCTATGTTCAGTAGTGGACGTCCTGTGGCTGATGATTATGAAACAAGTTTAGTGGTAAAACCTGATTTACGATCGTCGAGAAAGTGGTCCTTAAATTGGTAAACGCTGCAGATGGTCTTGTCTACAGAACAAAGACCGAGTCGACCGAGGTGATACCACTGTCTCATAAAAAAACCAATGCGAAGCGGCAGCTTGCAGCTGTTGCATTTTATACGCTGAATAAGATTGCTGAAAGCTCAAATACAACATCTTCCAGCACTTCTTTACTTTCCTTTTACGCCGCCAATGCACCCATGATTCTTTTGATAATGATAAATATGATATTGCGGGTTTCATGTGAAGATTATTTACCATCAGAAAACTCATTTTCTCGTTTGCATTTCAAAACATTGCCAAACTTTGTTTCTAATACAATCTGATTTCAAGTATCAAAATACGCTTCTGATTTTAAATAGCTTAGATAAAACGTCATTTTATCTGGACCAATTGGATTGGAACCAATTGGTTGGATGTGGGTTGAAATGTTATTGTGTATTTGTATCGAATTGTACTTACAAGTATTTTGCTTAATTTTAGATCACCACTTACTAGAAAGCGCCTAGAGGGGTTAACGTCCAACAGCCGGCCGGTCGTAAAAACTACAAGCCTTATTATCTTATTGTATATGATGTCGGTGATCCTTAAATAAATAAAAAAAAAGCCAAATATTTCTATAACATGTATTAGAAAATCAGTTGCGCCGACATTACTGCGAGTGGTGAGGGCAGGTAGAAGAAGTTATGTTTTAATGAGGAAAAATGTAAAGGTAAGCGATCGACTTTGCTGATTTCCGGGCTTTAAAATCATCTGAGAACATTCTCAAACCTGCCACCGTCTTATGAAAACTCAAACGTTATCAAACATCGAGAGATGCTCATAAATTCAGAGAGGCCTTTTTGCCTGTAATGCCTTTCATATTTCTTTCGAAGCAGACTGCGGGTGCCGTTCAAATAAATTACTGCCATCAATAAAAATCTCAGCGTGGATATCCAACGACTTATTTAATTTATATTCCATCAGAGCCGTATTTATCAAATATCGAAGCTTTTCAGAGATATTCACATTTTCAAATGGCGAAATGGTTTTATCGGGTTTTACTGAATCAATCTTTTGGTGTGACTGGGTGTTTGTTTTGTGTCTGCAATTTAGATACGTCAATCGAACAGAATGAACTTTTGATTACAAAACCTATTACAGTAACCCACCACCGCGATGTTGTCGTCAAACGCTATTAGTGTTAGCGCGAGTTTTTTCGATACCTGTCATATCATATACGAGAAATACGTACAAAGTTAATAGATTTCTAATACAATATATTTTAGTAAATACAGATAACAATAAAGGTTGCCTGGAAGAAATTGCCGTTAGCGATATGGCCGCCAATTGTACTTCTATATGTTATATTAAATTGTATGTTGTGTGTTTTCAATACGTTTTGTGTGATGTACAATAAAGTTATAAATAAATAAATAACATGATAGGTGACAAAATACTTACACTAGGGGTACTAAAGAGGAAAGTATAATTCACGTGACATTGCTAATACTTCACATACATATCAGCAGAGAAGTATATAGAAAAATAAAGACTCCAAAAGATCACTTTTTATCTATTTCATATTTATGATACCTAGATCGTATAAAATATAAAACTGTAAAATATAATACACACTTTCAAAATCCACAAATAGCGAATAAAAACTTCTAAAACGAGGGTATACTGCACTTGAAATATAAAATTGCTTAATTGCTCATGCTTTTTCAGTGGAAAGAGCGGGCGTTCGTCAGCTGTTCAGCTAATCTTTTGCACGCTATCGAACAGGGTGAGGCTGAATTCACTCGTTATTCATATTCATAGGTGAGAATAGATACACTGTCTACACTAAGGCCATTACGTTACAATTGATACACATGGGCGTATAGAATTATACGCTTTATCCGGCTCGAAGGACCATTTTCATCTATTGTCAGACAGTAGATTATAACAAGCGAGAGATTATTATTGATGAATTTAATAAAAAATAATAAGCAGTGATTCTTTATGGTGCTATTCGCATTCCCAGAATATGTTACGAAAGTAGATATTTTATTAGAATAACTCTTTATATAAAGTTTATATGGAAAAGAATATTTTTCTGATTAAAACTTGGATCGTAGTATTAATCTTCAATATAATTAATGAAGCACGTATAACAACATTTTTATTTCATTCTAAAGGGAGAAAATGTAATATATCAGAAAAGCTGCGAGCAAAGCCAGTAAGCAATGTTCGCTAATATTTCGCACGGTATCTATAACACCAGATGATAGAAATGGAGGCAATACTATCTGCTAATTGCTCAGGCTACCTTTGGCTAGACCACTGTGCGGTTTCCATACAAAAGCCCTATTGACATGTGAAATAGAGGTTCAATATGTGAAACGAGCCAAGAGCCGATGTCGAATGGTCGATTTCAAATTGATTACTATCACTCCGGGCAGCACTCGCTATAAAAGCTTCTAGCACTTTATAAGGTGTCTTTTATAGAGTTTTAGGCGTTTTATGTCCATTGTTCATTATTTGAAAAGTGCGAATTAGCCTCATGCTAGATGGTTTGGTTTTGTATCACCACGCTTGATTTTTTACCTTTGGTTTATTTATGCATAGCATTCGTTCGCAGCTCAGCCCGCGTAAAATTCTGCACCATTATTTTATCGATATCAACTATGTTCATCAGGGATAATGTAGAATTCTAATGGTGAAAGATTTTTTCAAATCGGTTCAGTAGTTTCATAACCTATCAATGCAAAACAATCAAATCTTTCCCTTTATAATATTATTAGTATAGATATCCACTACAATAACATATCCTGTGTGAAAATTCTCTTTAATAAGTATCAGAAGATAAAATTCTTTATAAGTAGAACCAGGTAAGGCATACAGATAGTAATTGTGAGTGTTTTTGTATTAGCCTGAATGATGAAACTGCAGGTCACTCGCCTGTTGGTAAGGGTAACGTTTGCCCATATATAAAAGCAGCACCACACAGAATTTTGTATTAAGCACTACATGGTATTGAACTAGTCACCCGGTGACATAAGATGTTAAGTGTCATATTGTCCAGTAATTTCGCAGTTTTTAATGTTCTTGAGGTAACCGAAACACAACAGTACAAATTCACGCTTCGTGGTAGAAATAAACAAAACAGTGGTCTCAACCTAGACGACCTATTCAATACGAGGGACCCAACACCCAGT
This sequence comes from Amorpha juglandis, assembly GCA_949126905.1. Taxonomy (NCBI): domain Eukaryota; kingdom Metazoa; phylum Arthropoda; class Insecta; order Lepidoptera; family Sphingidae; genus Amorpha; species Amorpha juglandis. The sequence goes on along the minus strand of OX421379.1, from coordinate 7,069,457 downwards.
AATAGGGTTTTATTCGTTACGTAACTCTACCAATGTCGTAATAATTGGAGGCAAATACGCAAAAACATTTCACATCAAGTAAAACTTGAGATGTCTATTTTATTTTGCTAAATTCAATAACTTAAATGAATAATTTAAAGTTCTATTTTGCATAATTGTACGAGGGAAATACTCAATTTATAAAATACAGAATTTAACCTACTTAAATCTCATAAATTTAGCAAAATATGGCCGACAACCGAGGAAGTGGGTCACCTGATAGTAATTAACATATGTCATGGTCATTAACATATGTTCGTATTTCCTTTAAATAAAAAAAAATGCCGAAGCGCATAACTGTTATCTTAGTTACTGTACATAAAAGTTTTACTAAAGTAAACCAGTAAAAACACTCAAAAACAAATTACTCAACTTTTGTGCCAACGAAAACTGAAAGACCCTTTAATTTACCGAAACTGTGAAGGTGCCAATTCCCACCTAATCTTATATACGGTTAAACTATTACAAAAGGGTTTCAAAACCGACATTCACTTACGTCGTTTCGTGTTTGGACACGTGTCTACTGCTTCATTATATCTCTTGTTGCCGTGAGGGGTTCTTAATCCGGGATTAATTAATTCCCAACTGAGAAAGTACGTCGAGAATTTAAACCCTTCGGCCCTGTACCAGTAAAGACTTCATAGAGGTGATTCTTACATAAACGTGCGTTTAGTACTTACTTAATACTTCATTTACTCAGAATAGCACCGCGTAGAACTTTTTGAACAATGGGCTAAGGTCCCACTAATTTATCACGAGGTAAATTACTGGTTTAGGCTGTTGTAATGTCACTACAATGTGAAGACGAATATGTATAATTTGTGATTAATTTCAGTTTAAAACTTTATGGAGTATTCTCATATGAAAAGGTATGTCGCTGACGCAGACTTATATTGTCATTTTTACTCTCACAGAGCAATACCACCTTCAGAGGCTCTCGATTGGTCGTTGGGTCAAAAGTCAGATTTAGAAAACAATGTTAATGGGCACGGCACGCATTGTGAGTTCACACTCTGGGGTCTTAACCAGCGGCAGCTTGCTTGGGCCTAGGCGTCGCCATTGGCAGGTGATATTTTTTCTATGTTTTTATGTTATATTTTTTACAAATATTATATTTAAAAATGTAAAAAAAAACTTACAACATAATAATATATCGAACAAGTACATCTACCGTCACGAGGTGTAAGCATCAACTTCACCCGTCTAGTAGTTCATTTATAGTTTTGATCGACGGAAAAAAGAGTCGAGGCACCGACGCTTCCTGCGATAGGTTCGTTAGATTGATGCTCGTAGTCTTTTGGACTTTGAACTGCCCCACTCCTGGCCATCTGTGTTTACGGCTCGTGCCAGTAATTATACCTAAGCTTTGGATAATCTAACTTTTGGATGTATTTCAAAAAATAAAATCAACATAAGTTGGCAACAAAATTCAATAAACCTTTGCAATAAAATATTTCCGTTGTAACTAAAAAGGGCACAACTAACATTTTTTTTAAATTGACAAAAACATATGGAATTAGGAACATATGGTGTATCGGTGTAGAGCCTAATTTTTTATACGTTTAAGATCAAACTACCATATTATAAAAGAGCATAATTGCATGATTTTTCTAGGAAAATAAGAAAGAGGGCTCTTCACTTTGACTACATTGTAAGGTCATAAATGTATAGTGTTTATATGTCTTACAAAAAATAGTCACAACAGATCAGTTCTGCCTTTGCTTGTTAGTATATAGACCGGTGATTTTCCAATTTGAAACATAAATAAATTATAGTAGAATCAAACCCATTGTAAAAGGAAGAGAATACAACAAAATTGATAGGAAAAATAAATTAACGGCGCTCTGAGGTCGGGAAGTGGGAAGGGGGGGGCTTTTAAGGGTAAAAAACGGTTTATCTCGATTTCCGGAAAAACTACAAGTCCTATGGAAAAAAGTTAAATCGCAAAGTTGTAGGTAATAAAAAGATTACCTACAACTTTGAGAAAAGAGAGAAAGAGAACTTTTGTATACACACTTTCTTCACATAACCTCAAAATATATGTGAAAAATTCAAATAACCAAGTTTTTTGTTTTTATTTTTATCTATTATAATAAATCATTTTTTTTCACGAAATTTGGTGAAAACTTACCTTTTTGTATCCCAAATACACTGTAATTTTTTTGATTTAAAATATTTATTTTTGCACCTTATTTTGACTTAATATCGAAAAAGCAGCCTAATTTTCAAACGAAAATTCTCACGTCAAAATATGAGCTTTTTTTAAAAAAGTCTGTTGGTTTCTTGTTCATTGAATTCTCTACTTTCTGATGGTGTAAAAAAAATATATACATTACTATGGTAAATGTGCTTAGAAAATGCAAAGAAACGAACTACTAAATAACAGGTAGTAAGGCCCATACCACCTAGCCCCTTCCCCACTTCTTTATGATGGGCTAAAATTTTCCGTAGATCACTCAGGTATATAAGTTATATTAAAATAACAATAAAGAGGCATCTACGCATATAATTTAAAGAAGATTCTACAACTTTCTCAAAATATTGTAGATATGTCTTATTAAATATTAACTTATAACTTTACATTTTCTGAGCACATTTACCATAGTAATGTATATATTTTTTTACACCATCAGAAAGTAGAGAATTCAATGAACAAGAAGCCAACAGACTTTTTTAAAAAAGCTCATATTTTGACGTGAGAATTTTCGTTTGAAAATTAGGCTGCTTTTTCGATATTAAGTCAAAATAAGGTGCAAAAATAAATATTTTAAATCAAATAAATTACAGTGTATTTGGGATACAAAAAGGTAAGTTTTCACCAAATTTCGTGAAAAAAAATGATTTATTATAATAGATAAAAATAAAAACAAAAAACTTGGTTATTTGAATTTTTCACATATATTTTGAGGTTATGTGAAGAAAGTGTGTATACAAAAGTTGTAGATCTTTTTATTACCTACAACTTTGCGATTTAACTTTTTTCCAAAGGACTTGTAGTTTTTCCGGAAAACGAGATAAACCGTTTTTTACCCTTAAAAGACCCCCCCTTCCCACTTCCCGACCTCAGATCGCCGTTAATTTATTTTTCCTATCAATTTTGTTGTATTCTCTTCCTTTTACAATGGGTTTGATTCTACTATAAATTTGTTTCTATTTTTACCATTTTCAACCGGATAATCACCGGTCTAATATGTGAAAAGAGATGCAAGGGAGAGAGGTGGGATCGCGCAAGCGACACGAGAAATATATTTAAAATTATGCATTCGAATTAGAACAATCTAAACAAACCCAACCTAAATTATAGCCAATGAACGGTATGTGGCAGCTTGCAGAAGCATTTTTTTAAATAATTCTAATTTGTATTTATTTCTTAAACATATTATTGCCGATATTTTTTTAACAATTGAGTCATAGGTAACGGTAAAATAAAGTAATACTAGAATTAATAATCACAATTGATAAATAAATATGTCTTTTCATTTAAATTATTTTAAAGTTTGGAATGAAATGACCTTTCATGTTTAATTTGGTTATTTAAGCCTTTTATACTTAATAATCATACATTTATTACATTTAATTTTTAAGTTGAAAATAAAATAGGAAATAAGATAAATATATTCATTATTTTGTATTATCGAAAGAAATAGATTATTGTTATTGCATAGCTTTGTAGGAATCATGTAAATATGCATAGCGATAAAACCGACAAATATTTTAAAGTAAATTTTCTCAAAATTATTAATTGTGCCCGTTTTCGTTACAACGATAGAATAAATGAAATATGCCACATACATAGCACGGTTAGTGGTTGTGAAATTGTATTCAGTAATTCATGTTAGAGTAAGTACATTCGTCGGGTATCGAGTAAATAGGATTTAAGGGGACAGAAATTACTATAGGTACCTATATATATTTGTACGGAACCTACTTAATCTGTTTACACTCAAATGAACCACGCAACATGGCGTGAGATACACGGCTAGGGGTGGCGATAGAAATTCCGTTCCTGCGGTTGGCATTATGTTTTTCAACAGTGAATTATGGATTTAATGTTGGACCTAACGATAAAAATGGCGGGAAGTGGTATTATTTCATGTTTTTACATTCCAATGCTTTGTAGATAGAACCTTTTATGTACAATAACTCACACTTTATAAAACTTTTTACGTATAAACTATATTGAAATGATACTTTACCTTGCCACATTATTCACTATGTTAGTAGGATTATTATAAGATGTATGAACTATTTTCACCTTTATTCAATAAGCAGATTTTTTTTGTGGAGTACCTAAGAGTTTCTTAAATCCAAATTGATTCAAGTCTACAAGTGGTAGAGCCACGTTATAGATAGATTTCTCAGGAGCATGGTTGGGCTGGTTCGACCGTATAATTACTCCTGTCTCACAGATAATATAATCAATGTCACTTAGCTGCTTGCTCTTGCGTTTCGTACGGTGAGTGAGATATCCCATTGGTAAAATTCCCCTCCGCTTCCCAATACCTTTCCTTAAATAGGTCGGCAATAAATGTCTATGATTCTTCTGATATTATGGGAGTTTATGGGCAGTGGAGATCACTTACCATCAAGTGACTCACTCAGTCGTTTGTTAGCCACTGCTATAAAAAACAAACCTTTGTCATTATTTTGCTTTATAACTTTTTTTTTACTAGCCCTGTATTATATACGTCCCATTGCTGGGCACGGGCTTCCTCTACTGAATTAGAGGGATTAGGCCTTAGTCCACCACGCTGGCCTAATGCGGGTTGGCAGACTACACATACCTTCGAAAAATCTTATCGAGTTCTCAGGTATGCAGGTTTCCTCACGATGTTTCCTTCACCGTTAAAGCAAGCGATAATTAACAATTAATATACACGTAACTTAGAAAAGTCAGAGGTGTATGCTCTTGGGGCTGTTTTCGAACCTGCGACTTTCGTCTCGATAGTCCGTACCACTCCCCGCTGAGCTATCGCTGCTTATAACTTATTTATTTAAAATATCCTGGTTCTTGTTATATGTTATTTTTTCTGAAATACAGAAAGTTGTTTAAGTCGGTTAAAAGTATAATACAAAAAAATGATACTATTGAACATCTTAAACGATTAAAAACTGAAACAATAGTTGGATAAGAGAGTGTTGTTACGAAAACAGGACGAGCGCAGGTGTTGCTTTTTCAATTTACCATCGCTCGGAAAGGATGTGCTTCGCCGATTTTCATTTCCAGAACTAACCGCACATGCGACGTTGCGATATTCGCTTTCGGATTGCCAGACATTAGTTCTGTCGGACTTTTGGAAATTGGTGATTATTCACGCGACGATACATTTAGATATTTGGTGCGTTTTTATACCAATGCGACGATGTTTTAGCTATCATATGATATGGTTATGCATTTCATGCGTGATGATAAGAGGTTAACTGTTTACTTTAGTTTATATAACATTTTTTTATTCTTGAGTAAATGACCATACTCGGGTGGCCAGGCATTGATTGCATAATAATATTCTTATTAATTCATAAAAGTGAAGATTTTCTACTTATTCATCTTACTTACTCCTTTGGTGCAGCGATCCAAGTGAGTCTTAGTCATAGAAACAAGAGGCCGCCATTGTTGCCGATATCGTGCCACCTCCTGCCAATCAGCAACATAAGCTCGCACAAGATTTCTTAAGCGCATAGTTTTTACTCACTCCACATTATTTAAAAATGTCTTCAATGACATAGGCTAGGTAAAATCATAAATATTGTATTTTTAGGGCATCCGTGTTCGTAACTGTATGATAGGTTAGGTTATATTTTAGTACATATTCATTAATGCCATTTTGGTGCATCACGATCAGCGACTGAAAATAATTTGGGTAAATTGTTCCAAACCCAACTGACTGGAACGGTTTTTGAAGATGTAATTTGTCTTATATTTTATTTGAAAAGTGATGATCGGCCTCAGTCCCTGGGTCTGGTAAAAGTGATATTGGGTTTTTCTATCACGAAATGCCTTATGTCTGGTATGATGATAGTCCTCTATTACATCATGGGACTGAAATACGCTTGGCGAAATGTGGGTGTACTGATTACACCTCTCCCTATCCCTTCGGGGATTATAGGCGTGAGTGTGTCTGTATGTGTAATTCATGTTTAAAAAACAAAACACGGATATAGGTGTTCGACATATCACAGTGAATCGGGAACATGCAGCCCGCACTAACGCAAGCCGCGACAAAAATAGCTTGTTCGCCAACAAAAAACACTGATATAGCAAATTGCTTAGCACACGTTCCGGGCGACGAATGTGAAACAATTTATTATTTCCAGTTTTATTTTAATGTTCGGATATAGGCTGTTTTATTCTAAAAAGCAATCTGTCAACAACGACCGAAACAAAAGTTAACATTTGGACATTTTCCACTATTGTAGCGTCTATTGTCTTGTTTCGGTTAGGAACCGCTGGCGTCAGCGCTCGGTTTTGCCCAACTTCCTTTAGTAAAAACTTCAGGAAAGCGTCCCATCTCGTTCTGTGAGGAGATTGCAGAATATTTCTGTCCCCGCGGTGTCATTTGCCTAACTTTCCAGTTTGAGTAAGCTTAAAACTTGGAAATTTTTGCGTTGCGAATGTTTTTAGAGTTTCCTCTGATGCAACATTTTTATTATTTGGACGAGATATTATTTGCAGACAATAAGAGCAAACAACTTTTTTAATGCTTCTCAAGAAAGTTATATGTTTAGATTTAATGCGTAGCTAACAATTTGAATGAATGTTTTAGATTTTGAAATGAAAAAAATATAACAGCGAGTAACCTGGGAATATAATATTAAGTAACACTTAATATTATATAAGTTATTTTAAGTTATTTCTTAAGTTATTTTCGATTTAATTAATTTATTTCAAACTTAAATTAAACACCCGTAGAAACTTGTAAAGCGTTTTAAATTTGAAGAGCTATTCCAACTCGAAGACCCATTTATAAATTCATTGACTGCAATGTAAACAGTTTGCGCTAACATAAAAACGTTAAACGAGTAAATAAGTAAGAATTATAAAGCTAACTTATGTATTAAGTTGACATTTTTATTTAGGGTTAAAGAATTATGTGTAAAAGAGTTGAAACGAAAACTCCCGAGTTTACGCGATAAATAAGGGATAATGGGCCATTTCTTGAGAAAATGTTATGAAAAAAATGAGATCTATTGTTGGGACGGTCTATTGTGCCCGTTATTTATTCCCCATGAAAGTGACGTGTGTAATTGAATATGCTTTTTAAGTGCTACTATATCTCGTTAATTGAAATTATGGACATTTGATGTTGGACAATAGTATTCACGACCGGCGGCTTACCATAGTAATGCCATAAGTAAATGAGAATGAGATTTTACCAGAAGGTACGGGACCTAGTATTCAGGGGTTAATATCTACGTCACTTGAGCATGGTGATAAAACAACTTTCATCTGTTAGTACAAAGTAAGGAAACATATACGACCTTCTTGATTTTAATTTATTTATTATTGCAATTTCCTTCATACCGAAACACAACAGTGCTACAGTACAGTACACTGTTGTATGGCGGCAGAAATAGACAAAGCGGTGGTGCCAACCCAGACGGCCTCTCGCATACGCGGGACCTACCTTGTAAATGTCTATATATGTGTTTACGGATGATAACATAACTGCTATAACCGAATAATTATATCTGTAGCTGAGGCGTGAACATGTACTAGTATAATATGAAATGAACACCGATTGATTCATAAACGAACATAGGTTTGTTCCGCATGAACAGTATTCAAACGATGATTTTAATTAGCAAAGCGCGATGAATTGTACCCGATTGTGTCTACTGAGTTTATTGTTTGAATAGCTTTCAATACTTATCAAAGAGAAATTCCTTTTAAGAATAATGTAATCAAAATAATCATCCTCCTTCCTTAAATATGAAAGAAAGAAAACATTTATTGCTGGCACTATACATATATAAACTTATAACAAATAATGATAGTATCTTTATATAAAAAATCTCCTATGATTAATTACTTAACTGAAACTAATATTTCAATTAAATAAATGCCATCAAAAGGGGGTATGTAATATGGGGTCCTTTAAACGGAGTATCAAGAACGTCACGATAACGTATTTACGATAGTCACGTCGTCTTTCGTTGGTCGACACTATTTTTGGATTGCTCTACACTTACCAACAGGTGTGGCGTAGTCACTTTGCCGCTAGGAAAAAAAAATACTAATTAGTTGTTGTGAATGACTTACGCCCATATTCACAAACAGCACTCAAATGAGCTCTTTGCTAAGTATTGATTTCTCTATACGTGATTGGTCCATTAGCGTTTAGCGTCAAAAACGGACCAATCACATGTATCTATAGAAATCGTCACTATGCGTTTATGGACACTATATAACCTCCTAGTAATATTTGTGAATAGCGGGATTAATCACCTTAGTGTACAAAACAGCCGGGAGGTATACTGATTTCAAATCCCGGATCTAGCAATCACAATTTGTAATTAAGTTTTTAATTTGAAAAAATCATGCACGAATTTCCCGTGATTGCAATTTATACCTGATATCAAAATGGACTTGCTGCCTATCACATCATAATGTGATTCCGTCTTTACTGATTACACCTCTACCTACCACTTCGCGGATATAGGTTGCATATACCTATGTTATGCGTTTTATGATTAACTAATTGTTTTGGTGAATCGGTACACTTGATGGAATAGTCGACGATAGAGAAACAATTTATACCGATGACGATATCGTTAATGCTATGATTGGTTCACTATTAATACACCTCTACAAAGATATAGAAAAGGTATTAAAGTTGTACATATAGAAAAGGTATTAAAGTTGTACAAAAATGTAACGAAGTCTCAAATAAACTACGAATTTAATTGCACAAACAAAAATAATAATAATAATAATAAATACACCCAACAGTCACAAACATAGTCCTGACCCCACAGTAAGATACGAGTCTTGTGTCATTTATATTATTCTCGTTGATAAAGCAATAACTGAAAACGATGAAGCAAAATAGCAGAGGAATTTATTAATGCTGGGTTGCACCAACTTACTTTAGCAATGACTAACATATTAAAGTACTGGTTAAGAAAACATGAGTTGCAGAATTTGATAAATGTTAGATGACATCATAACTTTAGCTGTTAACCGTAACCGCTCAAGATTAGCTAGTTAAAGATATTGTTTAAGTTAAATAGCTGTCAGATGGTTCAATTATAACCTCTAAACCGATGTATCTCGTAAAGCGTCTGTGCTCCAAAATGATGTCATGTCCCTGCTTCTAGAGGGATACTGTACTACTATAGCAGGGAATACTACTACTACAAAGTAAATAGAATACTACTGTATCGGAATACGATGGTGCAATCATTTGCAGTCAATGTTAAAGTCAGCGTTACTTTTATCGTCAAATTTGACATAAACCTTAACTACAACTGCTATTATGGTGCAATCCAGCCAAGTTTAATAGCTTACCAAATACAATTTTGAGTTTCATAATACAATTAATCCGTGAGTTGGTTGGATAGCTATAAAGTTCGTCCAGATTCCAGACAGATATCTGAAGAGCCAAATTTCAAGATTGCAAGTTTATAATTTAATTGGTTTCTACATACATACATAAATACGTATAACCTCCGAAGGGATAAGCAGAGGTGTGAACAATAAGTACACCCACATTTCACTTAATTCCGTCCTATGATGTGATAGTGGATAACTGTATCGCCACACCTGGTGCAATTCCACACTCCTAAACTCACTGATAAACATTTCGTGATTAAAAAACCCAACATCACCGTTACCAGACCCGGGGATCGAACCCGAGACCTTAGCTCAGCAGTCGTACCGAGTACGCATTACAGCTGCGCCACCGGGGCAATCCAGTAGCATTGGCAGTCCTACTGCAAAAGCTTCAACAATACTACAAGACAGGCTGTTTAGAAGTAAAATTGTGTTACATAACTCGACAGATGACAGCTGACAGACAGGGAGTGAGAGTGGGGTTTAGTTGTGGTTTAGCGAGATGGTAATATTGAGTTACGGTCAATATTGACCGGTATTTTATGAGTGGTAGAGCTAAGCTGTAGACAGTTTTTTCGACAGCATGAATGAGCCGGCTCGATCGAGTCGTTACCACTGTCTCACAGAAATAGACGCAAAGTAGCGGCTTGCTGTTGCGTTTCGTACGGTGAGTGAGATATCCGAAGGCCCAAATCTCTCTTGCCTATCTAATCCCTAATTAACTTTTCCTTTGGGGTTGGCAAGACGCACGTACGTATTGTTGGCGTACATGGGCGATGAAGATCCACTTACCATCAGGACATTCACTTGCTCGTTTGCCGGCCTATGCTATAAAAAAAAAACAAAAAAGAAGTGGCGCAGTTTCTATGTACTGTAAAATGTGTGTATCTGTATATCCTATTGTAAAAATTTAATAATTGTAGTGTGATTTATCGAACGGATGCATTTATGCCTTAGTAGGCAATATAAAACCTTTATAAAACAGCAAAATTGCATCAACAAAACGATAAAAATATTAAAATAGTTTATACAATTTGTACAACTAACATGACAAATGTGGGTCACGTTCTTTATATTCAAACGTTGAAAAATGTAAAAATAAATTTGCCAAAGCAACACGCACTATCTTCTTGTCCCAAAGACAATGATTTATTCACAAAGTTTACACAAACGGGCGTTTCAAACGTGGCTTAAATATTAACGCCCTCTGATTTTTTTTCAAACCCCTTTTGAGGAATTGTTCTGTACTTTCCGTAACTTTTTATCATAAGAAACAAAATTGGGCAGTATTTTCTTTTCTCTTTAACATTCCGTTACAGGCTATGTTAATAAAATGCTTCTGCGAATACGTACATAAATATCACCATATAAAGTCTAGCACCTTTAATGGGCACGCCTAAAGAGCGCTGGAAACGGTCAAACAAGCTTGACTAATTTTATTGTCAAACTTAGTCACAATCTATACTAATATTATAAAGCTGTAGAGTTTGATTGTTTGTTTGTTTGTTTGTTTGAACGCGCTAATCTCAGGAACTACTGGTTCGAATTGAAAAAATCTTTTTGTGTTAGATAGTCCATTTATCGAGGAAGACTTTAGGCTATATAACATTACGCTGCGACCATTAGAAGCGAAGCATCAGTGAAAAATATTGCCAAAACGGGGAAAATTATTCATATTTGTATTACATTACCCAAATAATATTATTTGAAGGCTTCCGTGAATAATTATACAAGCAAAGCGATAAGTAGCAACAACTATAAAAAAAATTGACAAAAGCGTAAAGTTTGACAAAAAATTTGATCATTTCCAGGGCCCTTATGTCTCTAAAAAATTACAAACGAGGCTTCGCACGTTACATTGGCGTGGAGTAAGCGTTGCGATAGTTTTATTATAACTTTTTTCTTCTTGATGAAGATCAAGTTTTGTAATTAGGTTAATGTGTGTTTCTTAGATATATCTAGCTTTAAGTAGCAGCTATAGTCCAGAGCCGATCCCTTTAGAAACAAAAATAAATTATAGTAGCATGAAACCCATTGTAAAATGAAGAGAATACAACAAAAATGATAGTAAAAAATAAATTACGGGCGATCTGAGGTCGGGTAGTTGCTTGTAAGGGTAAAAAACGGTTTATCTCGATTTCCGGATTTCCGGAAAAACTACAAGTCCTATGGAAAATAGTTAAATTGCAAAGTTGTAGGTAATAAATGATCTACAACTTTTGTACATACACTTTTTTCACATAACATTTCACATAAAAACGCCGCGACCCAAACGCCATTCTACAGCGCTCAGATTGTGAAAAATAAAGAATGTCTGTAATGCACGCCGGTGCCACGGCACTGGCGGAAGTATCACGGAGGACGCTCCTCCTATCTTGTCACACAACCATTCCTGCACTCTTGCACTTTTTATTTATGCCCCTTATATAAGATAAGGGAATAAATTTAGTTATTTCGCTACTCTAGAACTTTTAATTTTATTGATACAATAAAATAACCTATGAACTGAGATTTAATAACTTGAAAAATCTTACATAAATGATGAAACCAAAGGTTGTTTTGTTTTAGTAAATACCACTTAAGCCAAGTCTAATTTGTTTTATTATTCAAAATAAAACTTATAAACGTCCAGATTTTTTTTTGTAATTTTATATTTATCGCCTTTCCAACAGAATAGAACACAATGAAAAAGAAATTTATGACTGCCACTCAATTTCCAAAGAAACCGAAAGGATTCATTTCCTGCCATTTTAAATTGAATCCAGTGAACGGTTTATAAAGGTAAAATTATTTGAGAATTTTCATATTACGTATGTTTACCGGCTGAATTTAAAACTTGATAAAATATTTTTTTTATGATTCCTTAGTATAGTTTATAGCAGCGATAGCTCAGCGGGAGGTGGTATGGATTATCCAAGCTAAAGTTACAGGTTCGAAACCAGCCCCAATAGCCTCTTATTTACACTTCTTACTTTTCGAAGTTACGTGCGTATTAAATATTAATTATTGCTTGCTTTAACGGTGAAGGAAACATCGTGAGGAAACGTGTGAACCTGATAAGTTCTTCATAAGCATTTTAAAAGTATGTGCAGTCTGCCAAGCCGCATTAGGCCGGTATCAACCATGCTTTGACCTATCCCCTCCTAGTCAGTATAGAAGGCCCGTGTCCAGCAATAATTATTAGTATGATTCCTTAGAGCATCGTAGTGTTACGAATGCGGGCGTAAGCATCACGCCTGCCCATAAATAGAAGCAACATCCCACAGAACTTTAAATTAGAAAGCGGTACATAATACTGAATTGCGTTCATCACCCCGAGACATAAGATTTTTAGTCTCATAATGCCCAGTAATTTCACTGGCTTCGGTGTCTTTTAAACCGAAATAGAACAGTACTTGCACACTGCTGTTTGGCGCCAGAAATAAACAAAGCGATGGTGCCAAGCCAGACGGCCTCTGCATGCAGTGCTTTGTAATTCAAAGATCTGTGTGGTGTTGCTTATGTTTATGGGCAGGCGTGGCTTACCATCATCGAACGCTTTGCTCGTCTCGTCATTCAATCAAATATAAAAAGCTAAAGAGTGTTTAATTAATAAATAATGTTAAGTTATATGATAACAGCAATCCGAATAACACCGCAACAAAATGTCATAATAGCAAATTCTAAACTCCACAAATAAGTAATTCATTAAAGATGCAGGCCCGGGCCCTACGACACGTTGAATAGAATTATATTGTTGGTCGGATTACCCCGAAGCATTAATGGATTACCTACTGCTAGAAGCTGTCACATTCTAACCCCACGGGATCCGACTGTAACGGGAAGTACAATGCACGTCAAAAATATATTCAGCATGGAATATTGAGTAGCTTTGGATATTTGGAGGCGTATTAATAGTAAATACGTACTTTTTTGTATTGTTGTTAATAGCTGAACATACATATATTATATATACTAGCATTTGTTCGTGGCTCCGCCCGCGTGAATGGCTTACTTTTATATAACCTTTTATCCCTTATTGCATTCATCTATAAAATTGACGATGATTCATACAAACTTGCGACCCCTATTTCACCCCTTTAGAAATGGAATTTCCAAAAACCCTCTCGTAGTGCTCCCCTACACTCCCTGAGAAACCTTCATACCAAATTTCATCTTTCTACGCTCAGTAGTTTCGGCTGTGCGTTGTCCGTCAGTCAGTCAGTCAGTCATTCAATAACGGAAGAATTTTATATTATATATTGATTATTCTATGTTTTGTCAGACAGTTTTGTCTACAGCATAAATCCCACAGAAATACGACGTAAAGTAGCGGCTTTCTGCGTTTTCTACGGTGAGTGAGATATTCGGATGCCCAATTCCCCTTCCCTTCCCAATCCCTTAATTATCACTTTCCTTTAAGATTGGCAACGCGCCCATGATTATTTTGGTATTGTGGGCGTGCGTGGGCTATAGAGATAATTTACCACTCTTAGCATCAGCCCGGAGTCTGGAGTTGTGTCCGGCATGGCGATAGGCTCGCTCCCTGAAATGTGGGTGTAATGGTTAAACCACCTAACCAGTTACAATACTAGTATACTGCCGTCATAACTAAGAATGCAGTAATCGCAAAATGGCGGTTACGAGATAAACACAGAAAAAATATTTTATTTTGCATGTACGGCGAAAATCATTACATAAAAAACATACTTCGAGTTTTTATTTTATCCTGGCTCGGCAAAGTGACTACGCTACACCTGATGGTAAGTGTAGCGCAATCCAAGAATAGTGTCGACCAACGATAAACAATTTATCCATCGTAGGTCGGCAAGATTATGCCGGCCTGCCAAAGGGCCAAGGGGGAGGGGAAGGAAACAGGGATGGGAAAAAGGTAAGGATCAGGGGGCAAGCCCCCTGGGGAGAACCGGATATACACTGGCTGATCCTGGAACGCGACCCACACAAGGTGGGCCACTATGGCAGGTTTTAGCACCAGTGTACGGTGGTCGCTATCCGGTCGGATACAAGTATCCTCCCACCAGCAAATTTTTTTTCATGTACATGAACCTCTTGGGATGCCATTTCTGAAAAAAAGTGAAAATCTCTAAAATATCTATTACTGCATTCTTTGTTATCAGGGCAGTATAATTTCTACTAACATTTTCTATTACGATTGCTGTACCCAAAACCACTCCGAGTTCGTAAGAAGCTTCCAACTATACTTACAGTATAATTACAAAAATATTTTTCTTCACAGATCGTTTCATTATTTACCGCCTTAATTTTTTCAAGAAAAAATACCTGAGTGTTAGTTCTTAGAGAATCACCTAAATCATTAAATAAGTATATGCTTTTATTCTTTGTATTTTTTTTATCCGTGTACAGCAAAGAGTCTGCACTACATCAAACAAAATCAGCGGCTATCGAGCAACAATCAGTTTATCGGTGGTCATCAGAAATATGCTCGCCTGTATCAATGCTTTTTCACACTCCGAAGAGAAAAGAAGCTATAGCTATAGCTAGCTACTAGTACCTGTGCATAATTTAATTTATTTCTTCCTCAGTCTAATTATAATTTTATTTGTCCTACAATTTACTCTTAACTTCAACAACATCAAACAATAAATGTTTTACAGTCTTCTACTTTAGAACGAGAAAATAAATAAGTCAAATACAGCATTTCATTATTTATGTGTACATTTTTATAGCAGAAGGTGGCAGACGAGAAAATGGGTCACTTTAAGTAAATGACCTCCACCGCCTATGAACGCTCACAATACTAGAAGAATCATGGACGCGTTACCGTCTAGAAGGGTTTTGGGCTTTAAGTTATTTCACTCATCGTACGAAACATACTGATGTGTAAGCAAATATAGTTATGTATTATTATACTATTTAAGATATTATACAGTCGGAATTGAGCACTTGATCTTTCAGAACGTCTCCTTGCCCCCAAAATCATTACATCATATTCACACCATATATTTATTTTGTGGAGACAATGGTCCATAGCTAAATGTCATTATGCTATACAGGAGTGGAGCAGTAGTATGCACACAGGGTTTCACCCGTGCTGAGTATTTGATAATAAAGGATTCATGACAACTGAGGCCAAGAAAATCACGAGACAATAGGTAAACTTTATATCTCAAATCAAAGATATGATTCAAAGAAAATCTTGAAACCAAAGCCAAACGCAAGCAAAATTACAATCGTTATAACTTTTATACTTTTTCAGAGACCATAACCATTTATTATTTAGGTCTCCACTTACCTTTTATAAACACAATAAAGAAGGCACTTATACTCGTATTCCACGGGTAGCTCGAAACTTTGGGAACTGGTAAAGCCTTTCTTATCAATGAAAAAGAAAAGGATTAAAGTTTGCAAAGTAACATAAATAACTGCGAGTATCCCGACTTAGATGGATGGGAAACTTTTTATCGAACATAAACATTACTAAATACCTTTATCTAGAGTTCTTTTTCATCTCGACGCAGTAAAGTTTATGGCCGGGAGAAATAAGGTTCTGATGGGAAGCTGTTAAGTGGAAGAAATAGAATACGTACCGACAATCCAATTTCCTTGAGGCGCGTAAAAAATAGATCGCCTTATTGTGCTGTACCTTCAGAAATCAGATGCTATGAAATTATAAAGAACTGCATTATTTTATGCAAATGAGATTGACTTTGAGGCTTACTTTTACAACATTTCATGGTGTTCCACTAGCAAACTGGTTTATAACCTTTTCAACATTTTTATAGCAGTTTATTTGTGTTTGATATATGATTACCGTCGTGGTTTAGAAAATTGGAATGAAATTAGACTGGTCACGTGAGCCATATGACTGAAGAGCTGTGGGTCAGGATTACGTCATTTTGGAAAGACAAGGCTCGAAGTCACCGCGATAGTCTAAAGAGATGTGAGATGAGACGAGGATTCGCTTGGCCTTGAAAGAACAAAATTTATTTTTACAAATAAACTATAGATATACATTAATATATTTGGTCTGTGGGTTTTCACAATTACAGTATAAGATCATGAATCGACCATGGAAGGATCAAGGCTAGGCCCTAGCCTAATATTGGTATAGAATAAGCTAGCGCAGCAGGCTACTATTTTATCTCTTACGCTCTTATTTATAACGTAGAAATTAACAAAGTAAAATTTATATAAGCTAGTTTAAAGTCTCGATGTGCTGTCAGCCTACGCAATAAAAAAATCTACAATATTAAAATACAAAAATAAAATAATAGTTTTTATAACGTGAACATGATAACATAAATCCTATTTAAATGATATTAAAATGAACTGTAGTCTCTAGAGTGCTTTTGAATAATAATAATCTACTGAATATAAATAACCAATTATTAGATTCAGAATTCACGGAATTTCTATCAACGATACCACGGAATGGAAAATTTGACCTGAGTAAACTAATTTCATAGAATTTGAATTGATATTTCGCTATTAAAATATTTTTGATTAATTACTTCGAGATCGGTTTAATTGATCTGGTTGACTCGATATTTCTATGAATACGTTAGATAAAAACACTTAAATAAAATAAGTTAGGAATAATGATTTCTTACGTTTACGCGGATATTACTCATTGAAATAAAACTAATTTAAACGGATTTTATCGCGGTTTTTTATTTTAATTTTGTTCCCGACGTTTCCAAGGCTTTTCAGCCTTCGTGGTCACGGGGTGGCAAAATATAAAACCGCTATAAAATCCGTTTAAATTAGTTTTATTACAAAGTTAAGAATAATCAATATAAGTCATTCGAACAGAATATTTAACTTGTATGTAACGCACGTAACTCGTAATTGTGATCAGAAGTAGCCAATGGATTTTATTACAATAAAGTCGATAATTCATAGTAATTTCAACCATTACCTGTACCACAAAATACAGGGTTGGAGTAACAACGAAAATTTGTACTAAAATGAAGTGAAGCGTTTATCAAAGGTAGTTTGATTTCGTCATATTTAGATGTTGAATAATTAATGTTGTTTGGGTCATATATTTGTTTAGGTTGATATTTTGATGAAGTATCGCACTAGCGGCCAATCTTTGCTGACTTGATTAATGAAGGTAGACCTACGGTACCTGTGACATAAATAATTCAGTATGTACCAAGGTAACTCAGTTATGTAAGGAGCAAGATTTGCTAATATAAATTGCTAGCTTTTGGTAATGATTTTGCTCGCATGAGAATGTGGCGCACATCAGAACTAGCTATGTGGCACAGCGACTACAATAGGCCTTGACCTTTGATACAAGAAGTATTGCTCCCTATTGTATATAAGTAAGTTATCCCAAGTACAGCTTGACTGGTGAAGTATAAAAAAGACCTCCACCACCCGTCCATAGACTTCTCACCAGCTGGAGTTACATAAATTTAGTTAACGCGTGAGAGATGGCCATGGGGCATACCAGTAATAAATTTTAATTTGTCTTCTCTAGTTTGTGCATACTGCTGGAAAATTAGTGTATTTGTGATTCTGTTTTGCTTTTGATCAAGACACCTATTTTAAATTTTGAAGAAATACATAAAGAATCCAACTTTACTACCATTACGCCTTATCACTAAGATTAGTAGCACTCGATGTTCAAATTTAGTCAACCTCAATTCAAATAAGGACTCAAACGACTTGGATGAAGCAATTTACCACATATAAAAAGTAACCTTAATATTTTTTGTTCACGTCAATCTGCAGCCGTCTCGATGCCACGACCCCAGCCTGGCACAAAGGCCTCGACATCGACTTTAGTATTTAAATAAGGTACGTTTGGTTTTACCATGCGCTTGGGAAATCAATGATACGGATTCATTCGTTGCCGGAGCGTCGCAGTTGACCTACTAAAAGAACTCTGTTGTCCGACGAAAATTAATAAAGTGGAAACGTGGATCAAAATAAAAAATAAAGGGATCGTATTAAACTGGAACGCTCATTGATCAAATTTTCCTCTTTCGAAGTTTCGGATTCGGCATTTTTTAATTTATAACCAGCGGGCAAACATTGGCAACACTTAAAACTGGTGCTATTCTGGAGTCGATATTTTCGTTGTCGTTAGATTTTTAAATTGAATTTACTTTTGCGATTTTTTTTATATTTTAACTAGACATTCGGTTTATACTGCTTAAGCTAACACATGTATTACTGAAGTGGTAAGCAGAGGTGCAACCAGTTCACCTACTGTTCGGTGAGCTTACTTCCGTCACATGATATGATAGGAGGCGAGTCTGTCACCGACAAGAAACAGGCACAAATTCCAATCCGGGCAACTTATAAACAGTTTTTTTAATCACACTATATCAATTGACCCCTAAATTACCATAATCTTCGGCGATGTATAATAGCCTAAGATCCGGCCGTAGAATCTCTACGTTCATGGCGTAGATGCTCAAGCTCAAATTTCTACATTCATTTTCGAATAGGACATACATTGATCATAGGGTGCCAGTCAAAAAGTGCCCGCATATTTTTTTTTTTTTTTAAATATAATTACATTTTGGGAAAAAATTTCGTTCATGGTGTAGTTAAATAAAGCATTGTTCCTATTACACAGCTATGTATGTAGAGAATTCAAAAAACCATAGTTGCCGTACAAAAAAGTATTATCTGTTTACACCTGGCTGCCAAGTAGTTGCGGCCGAGTAGGCAACGGCACCCATGGTTTTTTGAATTCTCTACATACATAGCTGTGTAATAGGAACAATGCTTTATTTAACTACACCATGAACGAAATTTTTTCCCAAAATGTAATTTTATTTAAAAAAAAAAAAAAAATATGCGGGCACTTTTTGACTGGCACCCTATGATCAATGTATTGTCCTATTCGAAAATGAATGTAGAAATTTGAGCTTGAGCATCTACGCCATGAACGTAGAGATTCTACGGCCGGATCTCGTGCTATAATGTTCTCCACTGTTCATTAGAAATTACATCATTGTTTTGTAAATAAATTAAATTTTACGAATAAATTTTACCTGATAGATAACGCATGAAACAGCTAATTGAGGAGGTAATAATTTGAAATAATAATATAAGCTTTTCCGTATATTGACGTGATAATTTAGTATTTTTCCGTATTATATTGTTACTTGAAGATGGAAATATCCACTGCAACAAAAATGTATATATTATAAACGTCATCAATGAAAAAATATCCCAAGGTGTCCTTTAAAATAATGAGAAATGTACAACATAAAAACCCCAAAAGATTGCTAAAGCCAGACCGGAGGAAACTTCAATTTCAGATTTTCACTCACTAAAAACCGTTGCAATATTTTTAAGCCACCACCTGACCGATGCACAAACATAAGGTAAAAGCAAAAACACAATGGCCACCGTCGTTGCATTTTTAGATGAAGTAAAAACTTGATGGAAGTCTGGCGAGGAAATCTTCGGTTAAGTATTGAGAAAAAATACAATATTAATGCACTATTGTATTGGGATAAAAATTGTTCTCTGTAAAATTCTGGGGATATTTTCCTCTATTTGGGTTATATCGACAGACACATCGTCTGACGTTGATTGACACTATTCTTGGATTACGCTACATTTATAGACTTACCATTAGGTGTAGTATAGTACTTTACCGAGCTAGAATAAAAAAAATAACCTAATTAATTTAGATTAAATTCTAGATTTTTTTTGACCCTACAGTGTATATGTACCGTGCAAGAAAATAACTTTAATTTAAGGCCTGTTTCACCATATTTGAGTAGCATAAGACTGCAGTTTTTGAAAATACCTCGTAAATATATTTTTCGGGTATACACTGGCTCGATATACATCGAGCGTGACATTTCTTCTTGAAAATATTATGTTTACTAAGCGGTAGGCACATTCCTGGCATGCGAGAGGATGTCTGGATAGGTACCACCGCTTGGCCGTCAAGCAACAGATGTTAGCACTGTAATTGTGTTTCGAAGGACCTTAAAGCCAGTGGAATTACTGGGCATTAAGAGACCTAACAACTTATATTTCAGGGTGACGAGCGCTGTACAGTGCCACGCAGTGCTTTTGTTATTTAAAGCTCTTGGTATCGTTGCAACTGTTCATGGACAGTCCTTTCGCTTACCCGAGGCGAGCATGTTGCTCGTCATGAGCCATGTATGAGGACAGGTATTGGCATAATTTCATTGAAGACATTTAATTTACTATACTTAAATATTATTATATAAACATGTTTAAGAGGAGGCTCCCTAAATTGTACGTTAGTTTCGATGACCATACTGCGTCAATTATATATCCAAGGAATATAAAACTTTAATATATGATTTTTCAGTCCTATTTCTTTCCGTTAATAAGACAGTTACACAATTGTGTTATTTTCCCTCGATACATTTTTATTCCGAAAACGATGTATTTTTGGTAGAATTTTTGCTGTTTCTAATAAATGGCTTGAGTTATATGTCTAAAATAAATATTCACAGTTAGTAAATATTGTTTATTATCCACTACTAAGATATAAATTACCTAGATCAATTAAAACTCATAATATAAATTATAATAGATTTGCGACTTACGTCATTTACTTCTGTGCATTGATAAACGTCCGACGATGTGCGCAATATTCAACCTTATGTCATTTCTCATAGTGTGTTGAGTAGTGCACGGTAACTAATAATTAAAGCTATTTATCGTTAGTACACCGCCGTGCTTCAAGGAAAGACTACGTGTTTTATGCCGCGCGTACGCTCTGCCCGAGTGTTGAATCAGTTTATTATATTTGACAAACTATGCGAAACAGACAATAAATAATTTGTGCAAAAAAGAAAGAAAGTGAATCGTTTCAAAAACTTTGCAATGATTATGTGAGAAGCAAAAGCGTAAGTATTTTGTTAGAATGTTATTTGTACATTTTGAAATTAAAAGTATTATTATATATTATATAACATATTTTAATAATATTATTTCTAAAATAGAATTTAACTATTTACATACATAATAATGCCTCGGTCGCGTAGTTATATTTCGTACGCGGTATTGCTATGCTGAGGTCTCGGGTTCGATCCCCGGGTCGGGTCAAATGATATTGGGTTTTTCTATCATGAAATGCTCAGTATCGGTCCGGAGTTTGATCCCGAATTGTGCCCGGTATGGCGATAGGATCGCCCGCTGTCACATCATGGGATGGAAATACACTTTGCAAAATGTGGGTGCACTAGTTACATCTCTGCCTATCCCTTCGGGGATTACAGTCGTGAGTATGTATAAACAATCATTATAATGACTTATATACCCTATCTTTTTTAGAAAAAGAAATAAAGAAAATCGAATGATGGTTATCCGGAACAAAGAGTCAGTGGAGTCGCCTCGGCAATTATTTGATTTAGTTTCTACTTTTGTGATGCATGAAGAGTGAGTTACTCTAACATTAAATTATACTATACTAATAATAAGATTATAAGCAAGTATGCATCTAATCGTCATGTATAATTACTAACTTGATATTGTAAGTAATATTTACTTTATCTTCTTCTTCACTAGGTGGTCGGTCCCTCGTATGCGAGAGACCAACTAGGTTGGTACCACCGCTTCGCTTATTTGTCCTACCATGTAGCAGTGTGTAAGTACTGTTGTGTTTCGGTTTGAAGCTAGTGACATTACTGGGCATTATGAGACTGCAAAATTTGTGTCTCGGAGTAAATATCGCAATCCAATATCACGCAGTGCGTTGTAATCTAAAGTTCTATGTAATATTGTCTGTTTATGGTCAGATGTGGCGCTTACCATCAGGCTAGCAAAACGTTATTCATGCTAATAAAACAAACTATTACATATTTTATTGGCATTATTATATGATAATGGGTAATAACTACTAACTATGTATGTAATTATTTACATTAAATCTAATCTATGTTCTTTTTATTATCATGGAGAAACAAAATGACGATTATTTTGCTATGTAAAGAACCATGCTGTAGACACTTTTGTGATTTATCTACAATCTGAATAAGCCGGCTCGACTGTTATTCATACTTAAGTGATCTCCACTCATTGATGATTTATTTACATAATTACCTAAATCATTGTTACATTATTATTTAATCTATTTACATAAATCACCAATGAGTGGAGATCACTTACCATCAGCTTACCTACTTTTTGTCCTAGCACGGCAAAATGACTGCGCTATACCTGATGGTAAGCGCAGTGTAGACCAAAAACTCCAGCGACCATCGATGAACAACGAGATTATCGGTGGTCACCAGAATCATGCCGGCCTAAAATAATGCTTCTTCACACTCTGGAAGAGGAAAGAGGCAAATCGAAGAGCCTGCGACAGGATAGGCGGATGGCTGATGAAAGCACAGGGATACAAGGATGTATCCCTATACCCGTCTCAACCAACCATCGAGTCATGTCGCAAACTCCTCGGGAGAACCAATTATACACTGGCTGATCCTGGAATGCGATCCACACAAGGTGTGTGGGATCATTATGCCCGTCATAATGATCCCATTCTTACGATTCTTACACCGTGTGTATGGTTGTCGCTATCCGAGCGGTAAGGAATATCCTACCAATAGCCAATTCCTCAATTGATTACATAAATGGGTAAGGATGAAAATGATGATGATCCTGAGCTCTAACTTCTAGTGATGTTAAAAATATGATTTGATTATATGATGATGATTGTTGATGATGTTTTTGCAGACTAAACTTGATAAACCTTGAATCTAGCGAGAACACTGAAAACATAACAGCTATTCATCGTGCATATATTTCGCCACCATCAACTCTCGGGGACAAACCTCCCATACGATGTCAAAGAGAACATTTCTCATAATATTTGTTCCATGAAAGCAAATATGACAATATATAGCCCTTACTTGATGCAACTGACATTGTATGGAACGTACTGTTATGTTGTTTAATTTACGATATTTTTTTTTTTATATAACAAAATGTATATTATTATGATGTCTTTCAGATTGATGTTGATCATGAAAAAATCCTTACGAGGTACAAAATATAAGATGAAGATGTAAGATTTTGTTGTTTTATTTCGACCTTAAACCATTCTATAGACACATGAGTATCATCCTAATAAATAAATACACAGTATTTATTCCTTCTTTTTTGCACTTTTCGTTATTTCCTTTTGAATACACGTTCTAATGGGTAGACGTATCATCAACGTACAGTCATTTTTTGAAAAACAAAAGAAAATTAAACTATAGTCTATTTTAAAGAAATTTCATTTATTTTTTGTTCTATATACACATGGTCTGGGTTCCCTGGGCCATTTTTCCACTTGATTACTATCAAGCTAATTTTCCGTGAGTAGCTTCGTTTCGATGAGACGCCCAATAATTCCCTATGCGAAAATTCTGTATTGTGATAGCTAACAGACGTAGCAAGGATAGAATATTTCGATTTGATGATACCTAAAAATTTATAATTTTATTTGTAGGACAATATGACTGTTAAATTATATAAATATTAACTAAGTAAAAACAAAAAAATCAGCTGGTTAGTAATCATACCTATTGGAAGGAGGGGCTTCCAATAGGTATCGCAAACGAGGTCATAAAAAATTATTACTAACCAGCTGATTTTTTTGTTTTTACTTAGTTCATATTTATATAATTTAACAGTCATATTGTCCTACAAATAAAATAAAAAAAATTTGAGTATCATCAAATCGAAATATTCTATCCTTGCTACCTCTGTTAGCTACCACAATAGAGAATTTTCGCATAGGGAATTGTTGGGCGTCTCATCGAAACGAAGCTACTCACGGAAAATTAGCTTGATAGTAATCAAGTGGATCAGCTGGCCCAGGGAACCCGGACCATGTGTATATAAAACAAAAAATAAATGAATTTTCTTTAAAATAGCACCAACACATTTGTTCAAACGAAAATATATTTCATTTAAATTTTGAAGAAGAAAAAAAGAAAAAACACTCAAAAGGCGCAAATAACATTAATTTCTTTCATGAAACTACTAGAGTATGTTTTTGTAACCAGTCTACATTTAGCGGCATTATGCGTGAACATATAATAAACAAATATATTGTACTTTTTTTTTTATAGCATAGGCCGGCAAACGATCAAGTGTGTCACCTAATGGTAAGTGATCTCCACCGCCCAAGTACGCCCACCACCAGAAGAATGAATCATGGGCGCGTTGCCGACCTGAAAGGTAAGGGATAATTAGGGATAGGGAAGGGGAGGGGATTTGGGCTTCCGGATATCTCACTCACCGTGCGAAACGCAGCAGCAAGCCCCTACTTTACGTCGGTTTTCTGTGAGACAGTAGTAACGACCCGGTCGAGCCAGCCCATTCATGCTGTAGACAAAACTGTCTTCAGCGTGGCTCTACCACTCAAAATGTAATGTAAATGTATGTTCGCAATTCGTCTGTATATATATATATACCTCCTCTGTTTTTCCATTGGTTAAAAAATGTGAAAAAAGCATCAAAGATTCTAAGTTTGGAAATATGCATACAAACTGCGATAATCCTGTTCATATTTCCATTCAGTGGGTTTTCGTGTACAATACACGCACAAACATACAGACAAGATAATTAAAAATATATATTTCTGTAATCGAATATGTTTATCATTACTTTTTAAACATATCAAATGTACAGACACAGCTCTGATACAATTTTGTTATATTATATCAACAAAACATTTGTCTTTCAAAATAAAATATATTATTAAAAAAATATTTATGTACAGAAGTCTCCGTGTATTTATGCCCACTACTATAACGTCAAGCGACGCGCGAAACGACGCGTTGCGTACAAGTGCAGAGGGTAGCGGGGTGGATGGGCGGAGCTAACGCACGAAATATTTTAGGCAGCATGCTCTTAAGAAATGTCAAATTGTATGAAAATTTTATATTAATAAACATGGCACACTGTGGCTAAACACAATTAAGGATTGCAATGCAAGCCGGACCTAATGTATTAAAACTTGAATCCCATAAATACTTACGCAAGAAGTGTTATATGCGATATTAATCCGTCTCGCAAACACTTCCATTTCCATCTCAAATCTTACGGTATGTCATATACATTATGAAGCATTATCATAGCCTCTTCTACAAGGTGTAGGTAATGGTCTCAGGCGACCAATGAGTCACGGCCGGCGCTCGAAGCACCGTAAAACATTTTGAGACCAAACCACCTGCGCACTGATATAATACCTACATACGCCTCTGCCGTCGGGGAATATTCTGTGATTGATATTATTACAGTCTCTATTTACCGGTGTATTTTATTTCTAGCTTATTTTTTTTTTATCCGAGCATGGCAAAGTACTACACACTTACGCGCTACAAGTAAGCGTAGTGCAGTCCAAAAAACTAGCGACCACCGACAAACAACGAGGTTATCGGTGGTTATCAGAATCATGCCGGCCTATATAAATGCTTCTTCCCTTTTCGGAGAGGGAAGATGAAAATCGAGGGGCCTGCGACAGGACAGGCGGATGACCGATGCAGGCACAAGGATACAAGGATGTACCCCTATACCCGCCCCAACCAACTATCAAGTCATGTCGCAAGCTCCTCGGGAGAACCGCATATACACTGGCTGATCCTAGAACGCGATCTACACAAGGTGTATGGATCACTATGGCAGGTTTTAACACCATATGTACGGTGGTCGCTATCCGGGCGGATATGAAGATCCTACCACCAGCAAAAAAGCTTATATTTGGCGGTGGATAATATAGAAGTCATAGAAGAAAAATAAATGTCGTAGAGAGTGGGGACTGGAATATTACGTGTGATAATTAAATAATCAATTACCTACCTACTTGATATAATAGCAGACTTCTTATGTGATGGTCATTAATGCCAGTAAAACAACATAAAACGGATATACCGTTTGAAGACTGTGGAAGCACGAGTATTACCTCTGCTTAGCCCTTCGAGAAAAGCGTGGCGATATGTAAGTCGATCATCTAATAATCTCACTCATTACTAACTTACCTGATGTCAAGTTAAATAGGTACTTAATACTACACTAAAATATTTACCACAACACACAAACCTTTCGAAAAAAATACATCAGTGGAAATTGCTTTCCGCACGAAGGTGGAATGTTTGCGAATATTACTCTAGCCGATAGTCCGCTGCGGCCGATTTTTCTGCTTTATACGACAAACCGGAGAAACGAGGAGGTGCAAATAGCTCACTTTGGTAGGTAATAGATATTGTTCCTGAAGTGTGGCTCGTGTACTGTGCAGCCATTGATACGGTTGTATGCGGGAATACCTTTTACTTTCTGTTACAAAGGCGCAACTAAAATTGGATCAGTATAGCACACATTTTGTACGTTGATCCCTTTATTATGAACTAGCATTCGTTCGCGGCTCCGCCCGCGTGAAATTCTATACCGTTATATTATCTTTAAATTGGCATAACTTTTTTATTTATGAACCGATTGACATGAAACAAACACTAAAAGTTAAGTGAAATTTACTACAACATATTAGAGAAAACTACGTCTAAATTGGATAAGCTGTTTATGAGATCATCGCGCACAAACGCACAAACAGACAAAAATTCTAAAATTCATTGTATGGGGTGGTATTGCGTTAATAAAGGTCCCTTATAACATTATTTCTCGTATTTCTCTTTTACTGTACTTCGTATGATGTGATGGGCAACAACAATAACGTTGTAACAGATTTACATCGAATAACCTAACCTGTATATCGAATCTACTGTACTCAACATTCCATAAGCCAGCGGCATGGACTGTCTAAATATGAGGTGCCATGCTTGGCTATTCCCAACGTTAATACATCGCATCTTGAATAGCTCCAATCACCACAAAATGTACAGTCAAGTCAAAAAAGCCCACCCTTTTACGTTTCGATCGGAATAAAACGAGGCGGTCGCTTTCCCAGATTCAGTCATAGTTACGACTCGACTGGCAGGTAGCGTTCAAGCACAAAATGGAAAACCCGGAAAGGGACCCCAAGGAACGAGTGAGGCTCTTTATGCAAATTCGCAGTGTACAAAAGGTGGAGTAATGTGAAAGAGAGATTGGGACTCCCCGTTTTCACGCTGCATTCGAACGCTGTCGGCACAGTCAAGAAACAAAAAAACCACCGGTCCGAAATTGAAGACAAACATACTGAAACTCAAACAGAGCCTTTTTGCGAAGTGCCGTCTCAATTTCCGTGGAATAATACGTAATGTACTGAATACGTTACAAATATTAGGTTGTGTCTTTGTGAATACATGAGCCGCTAGCATATAAAAGTGAAGTATTTTGCTAAAGAAATTCTCTGTTATTTATTGACTTGAATACTGTTTGTCGAATATAATAATGGATGAGTGTAAATATTATATATTATTTCTTTTAAGAATAAATACACGGTGATTGCTTCATGTAATTGATATTTGTACAACAGAAATGTTATAAAATAGATCACAAACAAAACTTAGTAAACATAAAAAATAATTCAAATCATTTGAAGTAACCGAGCAACAAAAAATGTACTCATATAGCTAAAATATGATAGAAACAGAAAAATATGTACTTTAATAGCTGTTATTATTTATGACAGCTCCGTGGCGCAGCGGGCGAGTAGCCGGCTGTGAAGCGAGAGGCCGCGGGTTCGATCCCCGCACCGAGACAAATGTTTGTGTGATCCACAAATATTTGTTTCGGGGTCTAGGTGTTGTGAGACCGAAAGTCTCTCGTAGTTCCTGATACCCACGACACAAGACTCGCATCTTACTGTGGGGTCAGGACTATGTATGTGACTGTTGGGTTTGTATTGTATTGTATTGACTTACCATAAAACAACAATGTATAAACACTGTTGTGTTCCAGTTAAAAGCCAGGGAAATTACTGAGCATTGTATGTCTTGAAATCTTAATTATTCAACATGACGAGCGCAGTGCAGTACCATTCATAGTTCTTATTGGTGTCATAGTGTTTATGGACAGATATGCTGTTACAGTAATACATGCAAATAAAAAAAGAAACTACAAAAGCGAAACACTCCAACATCACAAATCACTCTTCTATGACATCAATATTTCATAAAAAAGTTATATTATTCGAAACTAAATAATGTACATATTACAGTATAGAAGATAATTGTAATGGACCGGCAAACGGCAGCGAGGGACCGCAAGTTATGGAACGGACCTTGTAACTGCTTATATCGATAGCAAAACTCCCTCCAGAGACGTACCTTCGACGAGATATACCGATAATAATCTTGATACTCTAATACAATAAATATAGATCAAGATGTTCCAAAGTTACTTTATGATTTATAGGAAAACTTCGGAAATTGATATTTTCTGCCAGTTGTATATTTCTAAACTTATAAAATAAATAAGTGATTTCGAAAGAAATGCGTTCTTATAGTGAAGAGAAAAGAAAAATATAGTTAATATAGTCTTCCTTATTTTCCCTATTCGAGTGAGTTTGTAAACGCCACTTTTAATTCGCGCTTGTGAAAATCAGATACGTATATACAATATTGTAAAATAGTTTTTTCG
Source organism: Amorpha juglandis (assembly GCA_949126905.1). Classification (NCBI taxonomy): domain Eukaryota; kingdom Metazoa; phylum Arthropoda; class Insecta; order Lepidoptera; family Sphingidae; genus Amorpha; species Amorpha juglandis. Next base: position 7,040,374 of record OX421379.1, on the reverse strand, counting down.
TTCATAAACCTGTTCAGAATGTAATCCAGGGTCCTTTAGGAAATGTTATGCTTTGGCGTAATAATGTGAGAAACATTTAGACAAGTTCATCTGACTCAGAAGCGCGAATTGAAGATCTCGTAATTGTAATTATGGGTAAGCATACATTGAAGTAGTGTTAATAGCTATTATAGAATAGTAATAGTGTGATGTGTATACACATGAAGAAATGTTTCAATATTAAATGAGACTCTAAGGAAGTGCTTATGGCATTATTATATTGAAATAAACTTATTAAGCAGTAAAGGTAGTCGTATATGCTAGATTGTAATTTGTTATTAAGAACCTAGTTCTCTATAAAAAAGAGGATAGAAATATTTTAAAATATTATATTCTTTTATAAAAAAAATGCTTTTATTTCGTCTACCTCAATAAATTTACATAAAGGTTTACTTTTAGATAGAAGAAGAATTTCACATTCAGAAGAAGAATCTTACATTCATGAAGACAATAATATCTTTTTTAATACATTTCCAAAGTAGTACAGACAATGTAAGTTGAAAACTCATTCATAATTACATTTTTAATGTAAACACTAGAGCGAGTTCTGCTAGTAGTTAGGTATTGCGTTTAAGCAGAAAGATAGTTACATAATGCTACAAGTAATATAGCTATAAGTAAGTAGTGTAGAATCTGCGTGGACCTAACTACGGTAACAAGTTGATCAAACTTACTAACTTGAAATTTAGTATGTTCTTGTGGAATACAGAGTTCCCTACCGTGATTCGATATGATGGCTTTATGAACAAAATAATAACAGTTTAAATAATAAGCAAACGATTTATTTGTTTTTATTTATTTCATGACACACCATCGACAGCTACACATGATACGATATAAACAGAACATTACAATGCAACAGACAATGTGCACTATCATTAAAGGTGTATTCAACCATCTTGAGTCTTACATTATACAATTAATTTGGATTTGCATGTATTTTATTTTATAACATTCAAATTATGTATATACATATAAAATATTATATTATATAACTAGTATTTTACTAGCCTTATTGAAAAACAGGTCAATTGCTCAATGGTAAAAAGCACGCTTGTCCTTAAATTATACAACACCACTTAGGACATTGAATCTGGAACTACAATACGTACGACCTTCTCTAAGTGCAATGGAAGATCAACTGGAAATATAGGCTCCTATTTTTTTTATTTTTTTTTATCAAGGCGTAAGCAACTGCTCTTCCAACAAGCACAAGCAACTTAAATTCTAAAAACAGCACAACAAACTATTAGAACATGTAAATTAACCAGACGGCCTTAATGGGGCAGCGAAGCGCTTCAGATTCTAGATATCTATGAATAATTCAGATACTCCAGATCAATACAGATAAAGATAAAACACAAACGGAAAACTATCTTTTTCGAAGACACGTACGAATAAAGACTGAAGTATCATAGCCTAGTAGAAACCGTTAAGAATGGAAAATTTAAGGTTTAGGGGGATGTTGATTTTATATCGCTGGCATAGTATAAAAAGAATTTTGTGGAATCCAATCTCAAATGAGAACAATGGAACATTGTATTTTTCACAATTAATGAAAGACACATTTCAGCGCTCGTTCAAAATTAAAGTTGTAAGGGGTTGAAAAGTATACATATAACGAGGATACGAAAAGATAATACAAAATAAGAAGCGAAAGAAGAACATAAATAAGAATGTAAATGATTGCTTCTAGGACATGTGGTAGAAACCGCCGGCTTTGTTGCGACTAGAGAATAGTAATATCTCGTCATTTTTTGAAGCGACACGTGAAGTTAGATTATTTGACTGAAATTGGACATTTGAATTCGTAATAGTTAAGCTCCGATACTGTTATATTCCTAACCGAGATTGTTTGAAAATAGATTTGATTTAAGAACAGCGCTATTCTGCAGTCAGTTAATATCGACGTTTGAAATGGAATATATTTCGTATGTAATAATTAGAATGTTAAGCAGCGATAGCTCGGCGGAGAGTGGTATGGACATCGAGATGAAAGTCGCAGGTTCGAAACCAGCCCCAAGAGCATACACCTCTGACTTTTCTAAGTTACGTGTATATTAATTGTTAAATATCGCTTGCTTTAACGGCGAAGGAAACATCGTCAGGGAACCTGCATACCTGAGAACTCGACATGATTTTTCGAAGGTATGCTGAACTCTGACAACCCGCATTAGGTCAGCGTGGTGGACTAAGGCCTAAGGCTGATTTTAGTCTCACGCTCACCGACAGCGCTCATAGCTCAGCGCGTAGTTTGTCAGCGCTAAGGCTCAGCGTGGCTCGTTTTAGTATCGTACTGACCGCCTTACTGTACAGGTGACGACCAAAATGCGGAGTAAACAAACCAAGTTGTTGTTTTTCTTCTCCTGAAATATTTTCGAACAATGTGTCCACAATATCTTCCCAGGCTTTGTTTCTTGCATCTTTATTTTTGTAGAGTGGATCGGATGCGCCCCACAATTTCTTCTTCAGGCGTACCTCATCGTATAACTCGACCTGTATCCACTTCACGATTCGCCATGACTGTACGCGCTGACGACGTCCGCTCCGCTCGACACTAGAACGCTCAATGAAAGCAGAGGCGCTCGTGCGATTGTCAGCGCGAACAGCTACGCGGGGCCGACGCGCGACGCGTACGGCCGCGTAGCTATCAGCGCTGAACACCATGCGCGCTGATAGCTACGCGTCATTCAAAAACGCTTCCTAGAAGTTCATATATCTCGGCCATCAGCGCTAACTTAAACAGCGTAAGACTTAAATCAGCCTAACATCTCTCATCAGTAGAGGAGGCCCGTGTCCAGCAGTGGGACGTGTATAATACAGGGCTAGTATTATTATATTATTATTATAAATAGAATGTTCAGTTTCAGTTTTGTCTACAGAATGAATTCGTGATACCAATGAAATAGGTTAACATAGTGTGGGGACAGGTCTATGTTTGTGACTGTTGGGTGTATTAATTTAAAAATTTAATGATTTTATACAAGGTAAAGCTGCTTATTTTTTTAATCTTGCTAACACAACACACAATGAATCAACAACAACGTCTGCTTCCCCATTTAATATCTTCCAAAATGACGAGTTCTGACGTTGAAAGCGAAACAACGGGTGAGCGCCTCCAGCGATATCCTGTCAGGGCGTATACTCTAACCCTTCATATCTGTTCATGTTACTGTAAAAGCTGTCGTCCATAGCCGTCATTGTATTATGTACGTTTACTATTATTACATATTTATGTTTCTGAACAAAGGTTTATTATGTATTAGCTTTTGGGCCTCCTGCTTGAATATTTTTCCGGGATAAAAGGTAGCCTTGTCACACAATCCAGGTCATAATCAATGTCTGCTTTTCATCCAAAATCGTTCGGCTGTGAAAAGGTGGTTTATTATCAACACCCAAATTCACTAACTCACAGACATCTAAACCTTTAGATATATAGATATTACTAGCGTTATTTTTTTCTGGAATAAAAAGAATATTATGCCCTGACAAGCAATCCATCAGTAATCTAATTTAACAACATAAGTTTAGTTTTTATATGTCAAATAGAAAAAATCTATTTCAAGTCTTGTTTTAGATCATAACGTAACAAGGTGCTTAAACATTCTACTACATGTTATCCTTTCTTTCAAGAATAATTTTATTATTTTCTCTTGACTTAGTACTGCGGACCTATACGTTATGGGTATAAGAGAATTATGGAGCAAGATTATTTTGACGAACTATATTCTCTAACTGCGTAGATAAACATTTAGAGACATTTAAGGCGTGCTCGGGGATCACCTGATGGTAAGTTACCTTACAAAAATATTTTATGCACGTCTTAATCAGGCTACATAATATTAACATTATCTACACTAATATTATGAAGAAAGATTTATATTTTTGTATGCAACGAATAATCTTAAAAACTATCTTAAAACTATCTATCTTAAAAACTACTGAACCGATTTAAAAAAATCTTTTGCCGTTAGAAAACTACATTGTCACTGAGTAATAGTTGGTCTATTATATTTCATTATTGTTGAATATCTATCGCAGAGTAAATACATCCTCTCCGATTCAGATTTTCATTCAAACTAAGACGCTAACGCCAACAACTTACGAATCGAGAACGCTAGTATAGAAAAGATGTTTTAAACAATTTTTAAACGTTTCAGTACAAATACTTTTTTGCAATTTGTTCGTGCTAGCCTCGCTATACACTGCAGTACCTAATAAAATTATTTTGCTTTCGGGTAGATTTATTGGGTTATGAAATGTAAAAGAGTATACATAAAAATTATTATTATGAATTACATATGTACATAAATACAGATTGTATCAAAACAACAGGCGTGTCCATTTATTTTTTCCATAAACATAAGAATCTTTGTTGTGTAAAATTGTCATTTCTGCGTCCTTCGTATTATGTTTTTTAAAGGATGTTTTATTTTCTTCCCAAGATGTCGTCGAAATAAAAGGAGGCGCCTTCATTTGTTCAAAATCGCAATAATGGATGTTTTCACCTGTCAGCGGTAATATCTTGTTGTACTTTGTTACTGCGATATTAAAATTTCCTGTTTATTTATTTCTCTATACAAATAGTCTTGTGTATATTTTTGGTTCTCTAGAAAAAAATTCTGGTGGTAGGATATTCATATCCGTCCGGATAGCGACCACCGCATGTGTGGATCGAGTTCCAGGAACAGCTAGTGTTCTTTCTTTCCTCTCTGAAGAGGGAAGAAGCATTTATACAGGCCGGCATGACTCTTATTGTTTGTTGGTGGTCGGTGGATTGTACTACAGTTCCCATCAGGTGTAGTGCAGTCACTTTGCCGTGCTCGGATAAAAATAAATCAATTTTGAATACATATAATTTTATAGCATAGGCCGGTAAATGAACAAGTGGATCAACCTAATGGTAAGTGATCTGCACCGCCCATGATCATCCACAATACCAGAAGAATCATGGATACGGATAAAGGAATTGAAATTTGGAGAGGAGTGAGGATATCAGCCTCCGGATATGATTATCACTCGCTGGACGAAGCGCAGCAACAAGCTATTACTTTATGTTGGTTTTTATGAGACAGTGGTAACAACTCTTTCAATCCGGCCCAAGCGTGATGTAGAAAAAACAATATTGCTCTGTTATTAACACACTATACCTAATGATTATTTTAATCCACTATTTTAAAAATGAAATGTTTCCTATACATTGAAATAAAACTAATTTAAACGGATTTTATCGCGATTTTTTTTTTTGGTTTGAAGGCGGGATCAATATTAAAATAAGAATTAAAATAAAAAAAGAAAGAGAATACCGCGAAAAATCCGTTTAAATTAGTTTTATTTCAATGTGTAACAGTCGCGTAAACGTAAGAAATCATTATGTTTCCTATGCCTCACAAAAAACATGCTCCAAAACGCGCCTTAATAAAAATGATATTGACTATCACAATAAAGCGGCAACGTATTTTGGAGTAAATTGATAATTTAACCCTACCAATCTATCTTCTTTTCACACGATAGCATATTAGCAAGTCATTTGCATCCACCGCTCGTATATTAATGAAGAGGTCTATTGTTAAACATCTATTTTTTATCGAAACCCTCACTTCAGGAGAAAGGTAAATGCCAACATGTGACGGTATCAGGAACCCGCATTTTGATATCGTTTATGTTTATTTTCGATTTCACATCGCTTAGTATACGCAAAAGCGGGTTGTAAGCTGATTGTTTTAAAAGAGACATCTGTTTTCAAAATATACGTTTTGTATACGGTAGAGTCACGCTGTTGACTGTTTTTCCTTTAACATGAATAGCTGGCTTGATTACCACCGGGCAGTATTACCACCCCTTCTCTTCTTCCACCCGCCCTTACCCCACTCACAGTGGGGTCAGCACAACATGGTTTTTAACACATGTTACAGAAGGATTTTACTTGCAGTTTTACGACCGGCCATCGTATGATGTCAACTTATTTGGGGAGAAAACACACCCAGACCCGAAAAAAATATTTGTGGATCACAGAAACATTTGTCTCGATTCGTGAATTGAACCCGCGGCCTATGGCTTCACAGCCGGTTACTCTCCCACTGCCCCACGGGGTAGTACTACCACTACCTCATAAAATAGCGTGTAGTGGCAGCTTACTGTTCGTTTACGTGTACGGTAGCTGCGACTTCTAGTGGCCCAGATATTTTTACCAAGCCCCAATTTCTCCCGATCCCCATTCCGACCTTTCCTATATGGTAGGCATCATACGATGATTCATCCTAGTATCGTCACGCTGTCACTCACTTGGTCGTTTGTCGACCTCTGCTATAAGCAACTGTTTTCAAGATTTTTTACTAGTGGGAGATTACCTAATATATTTTTGTACCCGAATGGTTAGCTACCATCGTACACATAATAAAAACTTGCCATAGTCGCTCGTTCGGGCGTTCGGGTGTCAGCCAGTGTATATCCAGTAACTACAGGCTGGCATAATTCTGCCGACCGGTGAAGGATGCAATGTCTCTTGATATTCGACATTTTATTTGGTCTGCACACTACTTAACATCAGGTAAAATTTAGTCACTTTGTCATACAATGATAAAAAAATATATACCATGTAGGTACATTTTTTTATATTTTATTAACAGTCTTGTCTATTGGTAAAGGTTTTGAAGACCAACAGTATTAATGCCTTAACACTTTTCAAGAATATTTCTCATTAACAAAGGAAATTGACTAATTTTGTAACAAAGTTACACACATTCTTCTTTGGATCAAAAATTGTATCGTTACGTTTAGTTTTATGTACCTCTTTGTCATATACTATCCATACAGTGATAACGAGCACATATGTTTTCTAAACTCTGTACTTTTTATTCAAACGTACAAAATGAAAGTGTACAGTTGTGTGTTACTGTTATTTTTATCGCTTAAACATTTTGTGTGGTGTAAGTTTGTATTATTTGCTGCTCAACTATAAAGAGTTAAGTAAAATTTACTTTATTACAATACCTAATCTTTTTATTTTTTTTCTAAAGGTAATGAGAAGAGCGGTGCTGAAGAAACACATATAAAATCTATCTTTATGCCGCTTGTTTACCTTCGAAACTACAATAATAGTTATCATAATTACACTTTTCAAGTACCAGTTATTTTTATACCTGCAGTAATTTTACCATTGAATCTAAAACAACATTTGTCTCAACAAGATGGTTATTTGATAGAAAATAAATTTGGTATTAATAACACCATAACAAGAAAAGCTGAAATTAAACCTGCATTAAACAACACTGAATCGGAGAATGAAGACATCGAAGTCAATTTTAGACAATCTCTTAACAGAGGAGCGAAAGTGCCAAATAAAGCAGAAAATAAAACTGACGATAATTTGAGTTCAAATGATAGCAAAAACTATAACATTACTGACTTGGTGTCAAATAATACAAATGGAATCAATGTAACATCAATAATTATCGATCCACCAAACAATAAAACGGGAATGCAAGATTCAGACGTAAGTCGAAAAATTTCAAACAACAGCAATTTGTACCCTGCTTCTAATTATGATAACAAATTAGTAGATTCATTGTCACTGACATCAACAATAAATGAAGAAATAAAGCTGCCAACCGTAGAAGACAAACGATGGAAAAACTTCATTGTAAGTGCAAATAACAGCATAAATAAAACGAGTACTTCAAACAATTTAACATTACTAAAGAGCGAGACAAATAAGGGCAAAGATCCCTATTCAGATGCTTTGTATAACAATGCAATGATTGATCAGATATCAATAACGACAAATTCTTATACAAATGTTGAATCTTCAACGGCGCAGAATGATCGATTGGTTAGGTTTTCATCATTAGGAGGACCATCTTTAAAGCCAACTGGATTTAAGCCCCTTGCTGGTTTGTACTACGATGGCTTCTTACATACGCCTTTAATTAAGAGGCCTGGTTTTAATCCATACGGGTATTATTATTATCCATAATCTTTGTATTCGGAATTAATTTATAGACAACTGATAATCTCACCGATAGTATAAACAAAATATAAGTAGAATAATCATGCAGCTATTTAAGTTCAATATTAAGCTATCTTAAAACGTAGAATCATTAAATTATTTTTCTGGTGTATATCTTAATATCAAATAACTCGAAGGTTATATGAAAATTTTTGAGTTGTTTATTTAGATTTTGTATGTAAAGATGCACAATTTTGTGTAATTGGTTATCAATACGTAAGTTGATCCGGGTTTTTGAAGTGAAAACTTCTTTCGCGGTACACGTATTTTATATGAGTTAAAAATCTCTGGACTCGCGGCACCGTTACGAGACGCAGGTATAGTGTATGCATATATGCATGTACATATAGCAGACCGCGAACGCGTCTAGATAAAAAAAAACATTTATTGCTATAAAATTTATAACCACTATTTTGCTAAGTTTTTACAAGTGTTTAAACAAACGATAATACAACAATTCTTAACTCCCGATTAATAAATATTTTTTTAATAAATCAAATGTTGCGCCAAAATAAGTTTTCACTTCTGTCGGCACTCCCGGAGTATATCCTGTATTTTTTTTGTTACATTTTCGTTTCTTACGATAATGATATAGTAAAGAACTATATCATTAAAAGCCTGAGAAAATCATAACAATAGCCAACAATGCTAAAGTATAACGTATAAGTATTGTAACCTGTGACATTTTGTAACATTGTAATTTATTATTATATTCTTATTATTCCACAGTCACGTTTAAATTCTAAATAGACTTGGTATTCTCATTAGATGTCGTGTCATAGTGAGTATGATATTTGCAGCGTCGTAAAATCGGTACAATCCGCTCCGAAGAGTTACTAAAATTCAACAAGGCTATAAAGTTGAGTATGCCTCGAAAATAGTCATAAAACAACGTAGACCTCTGTATTCAAAGTTGTGCGTACAACTAAGTTATGTGAAAATCTTCACCAATGTAGGTACTGTTCTTTATCGTTAACCAAATATAGTTTTATATACTTGTATAATGTTCTTATTCAATAGTTACTTCATTTGTTTATGTTTAAATAATTTCAGCATAATACAATTATGTTCTTTGTGTTCAAAGTATCCATTACTACTATTAACATATCTGCCGCTAAATAGCAGTGTGTATGTACTATTGTATTGTCCAGTTTGAAGGACATCGAAGCCAGTGAAACTACTATGAATTATGAGACTAGTCATCTTGTATCTCAGATTGACACGACAGCAATATAATTTGCTAACACACCTTTTTAATTTAAATACCAACTGGACCACTATGAAATAAACCACTAATCATGGCTTTTAAAAAATAATTTTAAAAATAACTAAGTCATTTTTAATTTCATAAAGTGATTGTAAAAAAGCTTGCACTGGATTATTTATACTTTCCTTACAAAAGCAGTAAGGTATGTTTAGCGGAGTGGCCTCGACAAGAAACAGAAATAAAAGCACACGGTGACATGGTGCACATTTATTATTCACCTGACAGAGTCACTCGCCATTCGAAGTGCTCTGTTTAGTATGAGGTACATTTTCTTTAAAATATTGTTTTTATACGTACAACGGAGGGAGTGGCATCAATTAAAATTGTAATAACATTTTGCAACATTTTAAACCACCAAGTATATAATTCTTTATGCGTATTTCAAGAAGTAAAATATTTAAGAATATTTTAAATAAAATTTAGATGGAGGATTCTTCTGGTAAGGTTACAAGCCAAAATATTACAGAAAACCCCTAATTTTAGGACGGGTTATAAGATTCTTGTACTATAATTGTGTGACGCGGCTTCGTGAACGACATTTTTTTTCGGTTAATCTTGCTTCGGTCGTGCGATAAACTCTGTTCATCTGAATGGGTCTGTCAATGGTCTAAAGTGTTATTTAATGAATGAGTCTCCTACTATGACATAGTTATATTATTAATTTATATGTACTTTTAATAAACATGTATTAAGACGACCAATAAAAATCCATAACTGTTTATGAAATATTATAAAAAAGGATTTAAAAATATGTTATATGGATCATCTGTTCAGGCCTTGACAATTTAAATAAATTTAAATACTAAGCCATCTAAAGGAGCTAAGGGCAATAACAATATCGATTTGTCTTCTCGGTATTTAGAGGTTTTAGACAAATCGAGTTAGTTATTAACACATATATGTATTTTATAATGCTAGCACGGTTATTTTTTTTGTTGAAAATTTCATAATCCTTATAATAAATAACATTACGTAGGATATAGATTATAGTAATTATAATACCAAAGTTTATTCTCAAAATGTACAAGTACAATATTTTTGTGATGCCTTTTTTTATCTGACACGGCCATAATAAATACACTGCACCTGACGGTAATTACAGCGCAATCCAGAGATAATTTCAACGTTGTATCCCTATCCCGATCGTCATTAATATACCGGCCTGAATTTACTGATATAAGCTGGTTGACAACGGCAGGCGACTCCCCGGAACGATCCTCCAGAGGTGAGGGTTTTTCACCATGTCTAAGTTAATCATTACAATCACGTATTAGATATTCCTCATAGTCTAATGCTAAAAAGGCTTTACACTAATGACTATGAGACAAGTTAACCTCATTAACAAAGATGAATAGCAATAAGCGAGAAACTTGTTCAACAACGTACTTCTAAACAAAATCACCGAATCCGAGAGTTATAATCTCATCAGCTGAGTTTAATTGCCTCCATAATGAGGTGAGGCATCAATATTCAAAGTAAGTATTTTGTCTTTGTAAACAGATCCCTCCGACAAATCGTCGCACAGAATAAGATATTAAGGGACAGAACTTCACGCATTGACCCCTTTTTAAAGGTTAATGTCTTGCGTTTGCCGCACCATCACCTGAATACAAATATAATGTTTACGGGGACGCTCTTATTAAAGTTTCGGAGGGCGGTTTGGCCTGTGGCGATAACAACGCAATTACAACGCTTTCGCTAAGTAAGAGCTCGTGATTGGGGATGCGTTACTAAATGGTCTTGAACATGTTGTAACATTGGAAACCAATTACTACTAAAATTTGGATACTACACAACACCCGTTGGGAAGGTGCGGTAGCTAATATACGGGTTGTCCTGAGCCGAGGTTCGTACCCCAAAGGGGGTGCCCTCAGCGGTGGTCACCTAGTCAAGGGCTGAGAGCGCCTGAAAGCGCTCGCCCGAAAGTCCGGTGAAGCTGTATACAGCCGACTAGTGTCAGGCTTACAGCAATCCCAACACAAAAAAAAAAAAAAAAAAAAAAAGCTGATGAACGACAAAAAAATTTTTCACGTTTGCTCGTTATAGCGGGTTCACACGGTTCTATTTTAGTTGATCAACCAAATTGAATCAAAAAAAGCTGTATTTTTATTGATCAATTCAATTGAAACTCTGTTCAAATGGTTCAAATCGCATGCGATTTGGCAGTTGATCAAGTACATTCTAACTATGTAAGCCGCTATTAATTCCAAAGACTGTGTTATGAATATGAATATGAATAACTAAGATTATTACATAGAGGTTTTAGTCGGAATTATATTTTCCTGACCTCTATTACAATAGTGTCCACATACAAGGCTACACTCAAAGACGTTTTGTACGTACAAAGTAGGCCTAATTTGCTATTCTCCCTTTGCCCAAGGCTATACGTGAAAGGTGAAGGAACTAGCTCACTACAAGGATACACAAATTAAATTATGTCTCAACATTTACTCTCTATATTCTAGCTTCTTAAAACAGATGTATAATATTAATTTTTTTTTTATTATCCTCAATAAGAAATTAAAGCTTCGATATTCAGAAAAGAGCATAACTCAATATTTTTACTATTAATAATTTAATCTATATCTTTACATAGTATAAAACAAAGTCGCTTTCCGCGACTGTCTGTTTGTATATCCGACACCTCCTCGTAAACCACGCACGGATTTTTTAATTTTCACCAATAGTTAGATACATTTTCAGTGAAGGTTTATATTATGTATATCACGCTATGACATATGGGAGCAGGACATTAACATGTCTGCGGTGAAACCACGAGATACAAGTTATATTATAAAATATTTTTGTAACCTCTGACTAAAAACAAAGGTGTTATAAGATTGATCTATGTATCTGTATCTAATCTAATTATTATTGTAGTCGGCGGATTTTAAGGATTAATTTATTAGTAACATTCCTTGTCTTATTTCATCCATTTACATCGGGATTCTTTCTATCCTCGATTGGAGTCATGGTATTCAAATAAAATCGAACACCCAGACTGCAGTTTATATGAACACGCTTAGCGAAAGCTTGTTACGCAACATTTACAACAAAGTATGTTCTAATTTCAAACTGTTTGCTGCTCTGAGCGAATTCCACTGGATGCAGCACACTTCAAAGAATAAACATCAAGCAGAACTGACGAAACTGACTGGAGACCAGATTTTGAAAAGGATTCTAGATGGGGTTTGTCAAGGGAAAAAACCTGGTAGTCATTTAAAAAGAATATAGATATTTCGTATCGTAGTTTATCTTGATTAGACTACTAAAACTAGTTTATATTTTATATTTTGTGTCCGTTCTCAATAAACGACTTTAGATTAATTATCGGGATAGATCACGGAAATCAAACAAAGTTAATGTACGTATGACTTTCAAACTCTTCTGAATCAAACTAAGATCGTTTATTGGGAACAGCAATTAGACCACCAAGTGGGTAATCTGTTGGTAAGTAAGGTGAAGGTAATTTATAAATACCATGTAGCCTACTCCGTACATTTTTATACCACTCACCTCACCGCCATAACCATATTACTTAAAGAATCATGATTGGGATTGGGGAAGGAGGCGGTGGTAATTGGGCTTACAGAAACATAATTTATAGTACGAAATGCAACAGCAAGCTGTCACTTGACGTTGGTTTTGTATGAGACCTTGATACCACCCCAGTCAAGCGGACCCATCCATGCTGTACAAAACTGTCTATAACGTGGTTCTACCACTTATAAAATGGAGTAGGTTAATTAATAATCTAGAATTCGATTCATATTGTTACCAAATAGTTACTAGATATTATTAGTAAATTTGTCGAAGGCATCAGTGGCGCAGTTGTATTGCTTACACGGTACAACTACTGTGCTGAGGTTTGGGTTCGATCCTCGGGTCGGGTAAAAGTGATATTGGGTTTTTAACATCATAGGATGGAAATGAGCTCGGTGAAATGTGAATGTACTGGTCAAACCTCTGTCTAACAATTCGGGGATTACAAGCGTGAATGTATATGGATGTATTTATTATGAATAATCGATAATTAATAAAGTCTGTCGTGGTTTTGGCATTTTAATAAAAATATCAGAATATTGCAGTATAATTATTAAGAAACTGAAAAGTAGCTAGCTGTCATTTATTTAAATTACTATATCGTATCAAAAACTAATTAAATTCACAACGAAAAAGTGGGATAAAGTTAAAATTAATCAATTTAAAACGTTGATTTATTAATGCAGTAAAAATATTTTGTACATGCAATAAATCTACAGCGCAATTACATTATGAGGCATCGATAAATTGTACATTTATAAAATATATTTTTATTTTTTAATCATTGAAAAAAAGGGTTATAAATTTGACCTACTTTTCTGTCCGTCTGTGGCATCGTAGCACCTAATAACCGGTTCACACGGTTCAATTTTAGATAATCAACTGTCTAGACTCAACAATTACATTACAAAGACATTTAGGCATTCCCAGAGACTCGCCGGACTTCACTGCTCGGTGTCAACAAAAATGCGTGCCACTGTTGACCCTGGTGCACAGGATTTACAGTGGCGGGTGTGTGGGCGGGATAGTCTCCGTCTAGACTCAACAAAAGCTTTATGGTTTTTGTTGATTGAAAGTCTGTTCTGACAATTCAAATGGCAAACGGTTTACTATTTATCGTTTTCCAGTTGCTTTCAAGACGCAGCAATTTCCATACAATTTCATACAAAGCGGCCGTGTCGCTATCTTCCGACACGCGTCACGCGTCGTTGTCTTCCTGTCTCGGTCCTTAGCCATTGGTAAACTATTAATAGAATCACATCAACGGTGTCTGTTCTCACAGCATATTCTCAACTCGTTTATTGTTGTCAGTACCACCTTCTCTATACCGACCTGTTAGCGTTTTATTACTGCGTATTACTTTAATCTGTTGCTTTTGCAAGTTGGGGAGTCAGGCGGCTGCCTCTGAGTTATTTCGTTTAAGTTGCATCGTCGTGTAATATGGAACGTTTTATGATAACACTATAAGGATGTAAAGCGAGGCTTCCTTCATCTTTATAGAGTAGTAAAGATGCCTTACGCAGTTGTTTATAGTTTATATTACAATAGATGAATTATCAAGACTTAGGATGTCCTATTGAATAGGTAGCACGTTTTGAATCATGACGATCTGATTATGAAATGTTAACATTAAAAATACCTACGGCTGAGTTTGTTAGTGCTTCTTCTTAGACCTGTGGCTGTTCCAAACCACCGGTAGACATTTTAATGTAATAAGTTTTATTATCGACGTAAAATGTGCCTACAGGCAACAAGCCTACTTGCGAATTAATGTTTTGATTGGATTTGATTCTGATTTAATCAGGAGGGAGGTCTCTCGTATGGGAGAGTGCATCCGGTATTACCATTTCATTGATTTCTGATATCAAGTGGCAGTATGGAAGCTCTGCTGCATTCCAGGTTGAAGGATATTGAAAATACTAGTAATTTTTAGACTTAACATTTTACGTCTCGGAGTGACGGTCATATTCCAATGTCATACAGTGCTTTGTAATACAAGATTCGGTGCTTCTGTTCATGGGCAGGCTTGACCCTTGCCATGAGGCAAGCGACCTGCTCATCTCGTCATTCAAACGCATTGAGAACAAGCAAGAACATCCTTCGTACGATATTGAAAATTGGAAAAAAACTAGATATTGAATTATTCACTAGGTACGTTGACTCAGCATATGGACGGAAGAAAAAACATAATTAATTAAAACTCTCTGCAAATTTTCATGCAGACCACACATGCGAGAGTAGGTGCTGAGTGCTAAAGTTAAATATAATGTAACATGAGAGTTACCTTCCGAATTCTGGACTAATTTTGCATTTCATTTCCTATATAAATTAACGTACTTTTATCAAGAACAAATTTTGTAAGTTAATTTAAAATCACTACATGTTATTAAACGACCTCAAATAGCGTAGAAATGATGTAAGGTAGCAACATATAGAAATGAGTAAATTCCATCAATGCTTTCAGAATAACACGAAATAGAGTGTGTCGATGAATCTTATAATTACACGGGGCGCGCCCGACCGGGGCCTCGGGGCAGACCCGTTCCGCGCCAATGTAAAATTAATTTCTCCCGTACAGCGTCACCTTAGGAATTACCCACTGTGTACATTGAAAAACAAAGTTACTTTTAGCAAACTCAAAGGTATTTACTACGGTTTAATGAAGTAAGTTGGATATAAATTAAAATAGCTGGTAGAGATAGACCCGAACATACCTAATTAGTTCCAAGTCAAATATTTTATTTTGGAAATATGTTACTTTGGGCCGGAACTTCTGCTTAATTAATTTCGGGAGTACTTTGGTAAATATAAGGTTCGATAGTTTAACGTTGAGCTCAAATAGTTTAGCTATGTATGTTCGTATATCCGTTCGTCCATCAAACTCATCTTGACAGCCTCCATGGCGCAGCGGGCGAGTAACCGGCTACAAAGACAGAGGCAATCGAACCCACGCATTCCTGCACCGAGAGAAATGTTTGTGTGATCCACAAGTGTTGGTGTCAGGTTTGGGTATTGTGGGACCGCAAGCCCCTCGAAGTTCTTGATACCCACGATACAGGTTTGAATTAATGAGGATAAGGTGATTCGGTGTGACTGTTGGTTGTATTTGTTATTAATATTTACTTCTAATGTAAAGAGACTTCCATGATGTACTTTATAAGGTGGTAGAGGCACGCTGTAGACAGTTTTGTCAAGCCGGCATGATTCTGCCGACCGTCGAGGGACCCAATATCTTTTTACAGTCGGTTTTATGTTTGGATACAGTCTGTACTTATTATGTTCAGCGTAGTCACGTTGCCATGCCTGAAAAAAATCCTGTTGCTTCTTCATTGATCTTATTTTTTGTTTTTTATATTGAATGTCGAAACGAGCAACGCACTCCCATTTTTTAATGAATTTAATATTGAAAAAAATATTATCCCATTTCGTTTAAGGTCGGCAATGAGGTGGTGGAGATAACTTACTCGCTTGTCGCCGCTGTTGCTACTTTTCATCCATTTTCTGTGAAACAATGGTAATAACCCAGTCGAGCCGGCCCAGTCATGCTGTAGACAAAACAATCTACAGCGTGGCTCTTCTGCTTTCATTCTGTGTGACACCTCAAAACCCCTGTAGCTGATACTCATGACACAGGTTAACTTTGTGTAAGGTCCGGGCCATGTACTGTGTGTGACTCCTGGGTGTAATTATTAATTCATATTTTAAAATTTTGTATATTGTTAAACTTAAGGCTATGTGAAACTCCTATAATGGGCATAATTAATATAGTTTTTATTTTAATATATATTATTATGAATCTTATAGTTCACAAATTACGAGAAATATAAATTACTTTGACATAAAGCCAATAAAAGCAGCAATATTTTAAATTAACATCGCGTTTTAAACGTGTTTTTATAGTTTAAAGTAAGTAATTTATTGACCCCGAAAGCATTGTAGATTCCTACCTTTACTAATTGGTTCATGTTGAAAGATTCTTTTTATCGGTACGGCATTTCGTAGCTTGTTCGGAAATAATTAAACGTGGGCACTTTCTAGTAAGTAATTATTTTTCCTCGAAACTCATGAGTTATTCAAATTATTGATAGGGTTCTGTGTTGTATTTTAAACACGCGAGGTTGCAGTTCTTGTAACCAATTTTATTAATCGATTTATGTAATCCATTGATTTTATGTACTTTATTCTTTCTGCCTGGCGTTACCCCGGCTTAGTGCCAGGGTCCGCCTTCTTGCTTAAACGCTTCCACTTCGCCCGATCTTGAGCATCCTCTATAGTGAGACCATTGGCTCTCATGTCTCCCTCCAATACGTCAAGACAACGATTTTTGGGCCGTCCGAGGGATCGTACCCCTGGTATGACCTGGTTCAGGCATCTGCGACCGATGTACTCTTGCGATTTCCTTGACATTTCTTTTTTTCCTTTCTTTGACATGTTAAAAGTGTCAATGAATCAAATTTCATGCCACATGCAACGAATTCTGGAATTAACAGTATTATTATATTTTTATACCAGCACGGTAAAATGAAGAAACTTCATATAATTATAAGTATAGGGCAATCTAAATATAAATCTTACCTTTAAGAGATATTGCGGCCCTTAATGAAGATTACCAAAGTACATAATTTATATAGGTACTACTCTACGAACAATAATTGTAGTACTGTACATATTGTATTACCAATTAGACAGCCCAGATATCTACACAATAATTGATCCTAGGTTTACAATTTCTGGCTAATACCTCCTGTCAGTACGTAGGAGTGGGCTTAGCCTATAATACCATAGCACTGGACGTTAATTCCATCCTAGGCTAACCTAGATAAGTTTAATTCCCGATAACTTCTGTGATGGGTCAGTTATCTGGCGTGGTCCAAGTTTGACATAGTTAATTACATGTATGTAATCTGTATATGTTGTATGTGATTTGATACAGATTTTTTTTATAGCATAGACGGGTAAACGAGCAAGTAGGTCACCTGATGGTAAGTGATCTCCACCGCCCATGTACGCCCACAACCAGAAGAATAATGGGCGCGTTGCCGACCTTAAAGGAAAGGGATAATTAGGGATTGAGAAGGGGAGGGGATTTGGGCTTCTGGATATCTCACTCACCGTACGAAACCCAGAAGCAAACCGCTACTTTACGTCGGTTTGGGTGGATGGTATGGATTGCACCAACTGTTGGTTAGAATTAATGTTATTATAATAAATGATCATTGAACGTCGTATCACGAAAAGGATCTAATCCACGTCGTGCCAGTTTTGAGTCATGATTGAAGTTTAAAAATTGTTCAACCAGTTAATTATGTTAACAGATGGCACTGTTAATCTTAAATTGTTTGGAAAAACCTATTATTTAAATCATTTGTCTATTTTTCGTCAATAATGGCAAAAGTAAAATAATTAAAAAACACCTTTGAGAAATAACATAAAGAAGTACATAAGTCATTGGATATTTTTTCTATAAAGAAAAAAAATACAGGTATTTCAATACATACCGGTTAGCATTGTGCGTATTTGAATTCCGACATCAAAGCCGTCAAACGCAAAAAGATAAAACTAACATTTCTACTATGTACGGAAAACTATTTTTGTATTTTATTATACATATATTTTTTCTCTTTAATAAAAAAATACAGTGTGTTGTAACTTTACCGGAAAATATTCAAAGTATTTTTTATCGAAAAACAAGAGCACAACGCTCCCCTGTTGGTATTCGCTACAACTGATTATACCTAAACAGGACCTATACGACTCAGTGCCTTGAATTATATACTACTGTATTACACTGTATTGTGCTCGTCACCTCGAGACATACTTTTGATAATTTGTTAGATTTTATTTTTATATAAAAATAAGTATTAATTTAATTTTCGGCTTGAGTGTTTATATCTCTACGCGCATCGCAAATATTACGTAAACAAACTCTGTGAAGCGGGAGGAAGGGTACAGCGTTAGCGCCTTTGAATTTGATCCATTTATCTAGCCGCCAGTCGTCTGTCATTCAGTCATTTTTTTTCATGTATTGAGGTATGTCCAAACTCGTAGAACAAAAGTTGTTCGTTATGGAATCAGCTATCTGGTCCTGCGAGGTTACTGGTGTTTTAAAAGTAACCCTGTAAAATGTTACGTCACATAATCTCCAGAAACGTCACAGCGTTAATATGAACTATCGCCCTCTACAATATAATTTTCGTTGTAAGTAAATTTACTTACGCCTTTACTACGCGGAGTCAACTCAACATCTACATTATTATGTACAAACTTTTAGCGTAATTTTTTAAGTGGTAGAGCTTCAACGCAGATGCCTTAGTACTTTATATATATTATGAAAGGGCTGGCTCGACCGAGCGAGTACTTGGTACAACTTAAACATGAATTAGGATCTGCGATTGCGTTTTGTATTGTTAGTGAAATTTTCGGACATCGAAATTCTTCCTCCGTCAGCAATGCATCCATGATTATTCTGATATTGTGGCTGTTGATGGTTGATGGAGATCGTTTACCACCACTGCATCGTTTGTCGGTTTTTGTTATAAAAAGGTATAGAAAAATTAAATAACTAGTACTAGTAGATCTTTTATCGTCTGTATCACGGTGAGTGCTCTGAAGAATTTTTTGACCTTATCCCATCCTCACCTTTCCTTAACAGAACCACGCGTGCTGGCTTGTGCAGCCACTGCTTTGTGATCTCCTCCATCTCGGCTCGAACTAAAAAGTTTGCTAAATCATCTGCCGGACCATTAAGCTGTGGAATAGTTTGCCGGCACACGAGTTCCCTCCTTCCTATAATTTAGGGTCCTTTAAACGAAGTGTGAAGAAGCAGTTAGGCAGGTCGGCATGATCTTGCCGACTAACGATAGACACACTGTTTGTCGTTGGTCGACACTATTCATAGATTGCGCTACACTTACCATCACGTGCAGCGTAATCACTTTGCCGAGCCAGGGAAAATATAAAAAAATTGGTGTGTGTCGTGGGACACCAGGTAGGAACGAAGTTCCTTCGGCTAATGTAGAATCGACACAAATTGCAAAAAAAGTCGTGCTCAATTTTATGTAGGTTTTCTTGATTTTTCTCTTAAATTTTGCTGATTAGTTTTTATTTAAGTACAAGAAAGTATTTAGGAAATTCAGTATTTTAGGAAATAATAAATTACTTAAAATAAAAAAACATCGTAATTCAAATTATCAACTAAAAAATAAAAATAAAAAAAAGACGTGTGGCACTCGGAGACTGCCGCGGTAAAGCTATTGTATAGCATTTTTTATCAACTTATGTAATTATAAATAACTAGCTTTTGCTCGCGGCTCCGCCCACGTGATCAAACAAACAAACAAACAATCAAACTCTACAGCTTTATAATATTAGTATAGATTTGGGTAGCTTAGCAACGGAAGCCTTCAAATAATATTATTTAGGTAGCTTAGCAACGGAAGCCTTCAAATATGAATAATTTTCCCCGTTTTTGCAATATTTTTCACTGATGCTTCGCTTCTAATGGTCGCAGCGTAATGTTATATAGCCTAAAGCCTTCCTCGATAAATGGACTATCCAACACTAAAATATTTTTTTCAATTCGAACCAGTAGTTCCTGAGATTAGCGCGTTCAAACAAACAAACAAACAATCAATCAAACAATCAAACTCTACAGCTTTATTATATTAGTATAGATAACGAGCTAGCGCAATCTTTTAAAAATCGAAGGAGATATAAAAATACTTCAATAACTGGCTGAATGAATTTCATTTAAAAAAAGTAACTAACGCTGGCTGGTTATGCGACTGTCGCGCCTGCGCACTTCTCATTTAACGCTTTTATTCCACGCATTTTTTCCACGCATTTTTCTTACGGTTTTACTATCACATTTTTTTCAGTTCGGTCACGCAGCGAAATCCCTATCCCCTCCAAGCCTGCCGTAAGGAACTTCGTTCCAAAAACTTTTTAGTTGGTAAAGATACAAATAAAAGAGTGAATCACAAACATTAAACCACAACAAAACTTTCCAATCACAAACAGTTATCTACAAATGAACAAAAGAGTTGGATACTTTGTTGCAAAGTAAAATGATTTTAGACAAATTATATACAAACCAATGTTGAACATGGGAGCGACAGAACTTTCAGTACGACACTTTCAGCAAAATTTTACTTCCCCAAGGTGGCGTATTTGCAAACTTTCATATAAACAGCACTGTGGAAAAGTAAACAAGTTTAGTTTAACTCTAATTTCGACACTCCAAGGAGACGTACATACAAACTCCTTACGTCGTTCGTCTAATTAGGATATAACTTGGAGCCATTCGTTTCAATTTAGTTTCGGGCCACTTCTCCCACTTCGACCAAAGTTTATCAAATATGAGTATTATTACATGTGTCGAGGGTTAATTAAATAACTAATTGGTTTTTCGTAATCGATTGTCATTGGTATTTTTATAATGAAAATTTCATTGCCTGAACCTAATCCCAACGTTCGTTCGTCACGTCAATTGGAAAAATGTCTATTCTTCCAAAGAGCACCTAGGTTTATTAGTTTTTGTGAAAATTACTAACATACACACATACAAAAATTTGTAAACTTCGCAGTACTGGTAGAATTTTCTAGTGCTATTACTGAATAAACATTCTGTATGTTAATTTACTTTTCCATTTCACTTACAACATTAATAATAACATGAAATTTTTGTCGAGACTGCGATATCAAATCCTGAGCTCATCTCCGAAATTTCTGACCTTTCTTATTGAATTAATTTCATATGGGCGACCCCTTTGTCATATAAGTCAATCGTTTGTCCAAGTTTATCCGTTACATTCATTCTCAATCTAATAATAGGATGGCCAATAGGGTCACCGCTTCTATCACAATTGTACATAAGCCTTTGAAGTAAACGTAACGTCACTGAACTACGTAACAATAATATAAATATATTTGTATCGGTTGTATATTGTTATGCCAAATGAAACTTTTTTAGCGCATTGATCTATCTCTTTTTTATGAGTCTGATTTGGGTGTTTCTATATTTAGTTGCTGGCCATAGAATATTTAGTGACCCACACGCCTTGGGTGGATCGCGTTCCTGTAACAGCCAATGTATATCCGGTTCTCCCAAAGGGTTTACGACATGACTTGATGGTTGGTTGGGCCGAGTATAGAGGTACATCCTTGTATTGCTATGCCTGCATCGGTCATCCGCCTGTCCTGTGGCAGGCCACCAGTTTCTCGGTGTTTTTAAAATTCAATCCCTAAATGACGAAATAGACTACGAAAGTTTGTATGGCAAAACTATTTGTTATCCTAGAAAAGATTTACAAGTGGACGAAGCGACGGTCATAAATTAATTGCTAATATTTAGACGTATCTAGGAATAACATAAGATGTAGTTTGACCTCTTTTAAGTATAAGACAGTATACACGCATATGTGATATTTAGGAAACACGTCGTTTGCAAAGAATGCGTTGTAACGAAAATACGCATTAAAAATGTAACTTCTAATTGAGAATAGCAATACAATACAACTCTTACAGGGAAATGAAACAAAATTATTCATTACTTAAAAAGTTTTCAGTTCGTAAAAGAATACGCGAGGCACGATACAAATCGAGGGGAGAAGTATAAATATTTATTGTACAGGTGGTATAAACCGCTGGAGGATATTGGAGGATAAATTGATTGTTCGGGGTCGGTTTTCCATTTAGATATGGAAATTTCCTGGATTGTATACGAAAATCTTCGATTTTTTACCTTTTTTTCACCAAATCACGCTAAGAGCTGTTTTTGTTTCAGACGTTCCGCAATTTTCACAGTTCAACCAAATGACGATATGAAATCTTATTATGAGTTTCAGTTATAATAACAAAATTGCATGATTTTTATATATTTTTTACAAGTGATTATATGGTTTTATAATCCTTCCTACTAATATTATAAACGTGAAAGTTTGTAAGTATGGATGGATGTATGTTTGTTACTCTTTCACGTAAAAACTACTGAATGAATTTTAATGAAACTTTACAATAATATATCAGAATAAGACATAGGCTATTTTTATCCCGGAAAAAGCAGAACACGTGGGCGGAGCCGCGAGCAAAAGCTAGTTGATACATAAATATAGACAAATTTACAAGAACTAGTGTGTAAACTATATTTTTAAGAATTATGTGGCTATATAATGAATTCTTAGGTTTCACGCGAATATTACTCATTGAAATAAAACTTATTTAAACGGATTTTATCGCGGTTTTTTATAAATTTTGATCCCGACGTTTCGAAAGCTTTTCAGCCTTCGTTTACAGCAGTTCACCCTATGACCACCGTCGGGATAAAATCCGTTTAATTTAGTTTTTATTAAATTATTCATTTTTTTATTAATAAACCGATAATTATATACCATTATTCAATCTGGCTCTTTTCCAATCCTGAAGCGTTTAAGATAACACAAAATAGAAACCAGTGCGAAAACAACCCAATATCCATTTTTGTATTTCAAGTTTCAGGGCCATAAGCTCGCCGCAGTCAATTTAACATTGGTTATTTATTACATCTTTACCGCACTCTCAAAGTGTTTTATTTTTATTCCTTCACAGCGTGTACCTGTAGCAGCCCTGACCATAATAAATCTTTTCTTTACAGACCTTAAGTGTGAAAACTAACAGCTAATGTAAGAGAATTTTACGAGTATTAGAGCCACGCTGTAGACAGTTTTGTCTACAGCATGAATGGGCTGGCTCGACCGGGTCGTTACCACTGTCTCACAGAAAACCGACGTAAAGTAGCGGCTTGCTGCTGCGTTTCGTACGGTGAGTGAGATATCCGGAGGCCCAAATCCCCCTCCCTTTCCTAATCCCTAATTATCCCTTTCCTTTACGGTCGGCAACGCACTTATGATTCTTCTGGTATTGTGTACATGGGCGGAGGTGATCACTTACCATCAGGTGACCCACTTGCTCGTTATCGGCCTTTGCTATAAAAAACTATTCGTATGCGAGAGCCCGGTATGGTACTATCGCTTTATCTACTTCTGCCGCCAGTGTGTAAGTACCGTTGTGTTTCGGTTTAAAGAATATTGTAGCCAGTAAAATTACTGGGCATTATGAGACTTATGTCTTGTGGTGACTACCGCAGTCCAGTGCTATGCAGTGCTTTGTAATTCAAAATTGTGTTGTGGTGTTGCTTCTGTTTATGCGCTGGCGTGGCGTGATCGCTTACCATCAGGTGAGCGACCTGCTCGTATTGTCATTCAAGATAATAAAAAAAAACAGAATTACTTTCCGGTTTTACTGAAGTGCTTTTCAATGTGCTCGGAAAAGTAAATAATATTTTCCATTTCAATAAGTTTTAGAAACTGGAATAAGTGATGAAGATTGCTTCTTTTATGAATTTGTTCCAAGTGTTGAATTTATTTTTAATAATTGTAGGTATTGTATTATAGATCCCGTTGATAGCCTCCATAGCGAAGCGGGTAAGTAGCTGGCTGTGAAACGAGAGGCCGTGGGTTTTTTTTCGGTTTGAAGGACATTGAAGCCAGTGAAATTACTGGGCATTATGAGACTTAACATCCTATGTCTCGGGGTGACGAGCGCTGTTCAGCGACATGTAGTGCTTTATAATTAAAAGTTCTGTTAGGTGTTGCTTCTGTTTATGGGCAGGTGTGGCGCTTGCCATCAGGCGACCGCCTTTCTTCTCTCTTCATTAAAATATTAATTTCATAACATTATCTCTTTGGGGTCGGTGTAATTTCAGTTGACCAGCGGCGTCAAAAAAAACGGAAAATCGGCTCACTTTTTAGAAGTCGGTTAACAAGGCCAGTAATCTACAACGATAACCTCTGTTTTCTATATGTCACAACACATACAAAATTACAACACTTTATACACACTTATTCCTAGGTACACAGATAAGGACACTGCGGCTATTCCCACGTCAAACACAATAACTCACATACATTTACGATACACCGCAAGTAGCATCAGGTAGTTTCGGAAACTATGATGCTATTAATCCCAAGAGAGAACGTAGTTAACCACGTCCCACTTTATATTTCTTGGTGCCACTAGATCCCTGTACGATTAAAGTGCTACTGTTATTATACTGGGAATTAAGTAGCACTTCCGACTATTTCGGTTTCGTGAGTTAGAAACTTTGTTGAATGACGTGGCGTGCGTTATTAAATAGATATATTTGCTGTAGGATATTCATATACGCCCGGTTAGCGACCACCGTACACATGGTCAAATACCCTCCCCTTCCCAATCCCTAATTATCCCTTTCCTTTAAGGGCGGCAACGCGCCTATGATTCTTCTGGTGGTGGGCGTACATGGGCGGTGGAGATCACTTACCATCAGGTGACCCACTTGCTCGTTAGTCGGCCTATGCTATAAAAATAAAATGGTGTTAAAACTTGCCATAGTTAATCTCAGTCTAATTCGGAATTTTGATGATTCGTTTTGTATTCGGTAGTTAGTGGACTGGTAGTTCGGTTCATTCGGTTAGTCGCATGTAACGTGGGCTATGTTCTAATGACGGAGTATGATTAGTAGTGTGAACTCCTCAACGGATGACGGTGAACACACCTTGATTCGGATTTTGAAGTTGGTTTTCAAGTTTCTAATATATTATTATTTTTTAAAGTGTATGTATGTATACCACATGAATAAAGAACATAATAAAACGGGAATATTGTAATAACATTGTAATGTACATTTTTTTTCTCATAAACTTTGAGATAATACTAAGCGGCAAACAAAAAAAATTAAACCAATGGTCAATGAAAAAAAATCTCTTATGATAAATACGATTTTTTATTTTCTTTGACATTGCTTCTTCCAAAGCAGCCCAGCTTTAGAATTCTTCCATTACTTACCCCGCTTACCTTAGTACCGAAAAGTGTCAGTGAACAGATTGCGAACAGTTTTTCAAAAGACGACTAAAATCCGTGTTCAGGGTATATTTTTCACCTTATTTTGACCGTGCATTAAATTAGAATTAAATTAATATAAAGAATTTAAATTAAGAATTAGAATAAATAAGGCTAAGAATTAAAATAAGTCCTGTATTATACACGTCCCACTGCTGGGCACGAGCCTCCTCTACTGATATTTATATAACCAATAATGTTATGACAACTTATGTCTAGATATGTTACGAAGGAGCGCCCGGAGGTTTTTTTTAAAATGAATCTAACTCTTAGCATTGAAGATTTATTCCAGACTAACTAAATCTAACAATGATTCTTATCCATACCCTTAACTTGTTGACAATGGGTGTTTAGTTCCAGGAGTTGATCAACCTGTGAAACAAAGTGGCCAGTTCATTTATTGTTAAAATATTTTGAATGGAGGTTCATTTCCAAGAACTTTGATCAAAAAAACAGCACCAGCAAAATACATTAGTCAGCTAATCATTATATGTTTTCAACGGATACAGTTGCATAAAGTCTTAACATTCATAAATAAAGCGATGTGTAATGGTCAGCAAATTGTTATCATGTCATGAACAGGAGCAGGGTGCATAACTATTTTATGTTCAAAAGTATTTTGATGTCTTTTCCATTCCTATATTGACTGATTGTACGTGGTACGTTATTTAAAAAAACCTTATTCCCAACCAAGTAATCCAAGAATTTCTAAAAGCAAAAAGCTTATTGTTATTCTAAGATACCAGAAACAAACAAAATAACATGCCTTCACTCTTTGTTATGCATAAAATAGAAATATAAAAATACATTTTCACACACATTTCGAATAAATCATACTTTGCGGAACAGGCACAAAATAATATTATCCGCACGCATCTTTATTCGATAATGGTAGAGGAGCCCACGATGCTAAATGGGGATTTACTCGAGCGTCGTAGAGACCTATTGGGATGCAAAGCTTAGATGATATGAAGAAAAAAATGTTATATGATATATACCTTTACATCGGTGGGGGAAGCGGCTATAGATTTTTAAATATGTAAAAAAAAACTGTTGCATGGACATCCTCGAGCGCGTCAGATATTGATAGCATCAATGCCCTACGTATTTTTAATAACGTACGTATGTTAATCTGATCGTTTGCATGATGCGGGTGGTTGTATTTAAGAGTTGAAAATGAAAAAAAAAAAAAATTAATCGAGCGCGTCAGATTTTCTAAGGGAGTGTTAAGTGCACCAAAAAAAAGCTCTCATTCACTAATCTGATGATTTCGATGGGACGCAAGCTCGCGGCCATTTTCATAATGTGCAAAAAAAATTCGCCATTTTGAAATACTCAAGCGCGTCAGATTAAGATATATATAGTTCATCTTTATGTTCTAAACGTACTGTCTCATAATCTGACGATTATCTAGAGGGATTGGCCTGATCTGACAAAAAAAAAATTAGAAAAACGGTTCACCTTAAAGGCCATCCCTGCAACTTCCCGCTAATTCCATTCCTGGGCTCTTAAAATTGTACTTATGACGTTTTTGAGCTCAAAATATAATTTATGTGATATTTTGAGCTTGCTGAGTTCAAAGAAATAATATTTCTATGCATTTGAGCTCTCCCAGCTCGAAAGTCTGATAGAAGTTTCATAGAACACTATTTTTGGAATTTTCAAACCGCAATAACTTTTGAATGGATCAACCGATTTTCACGCGGTTGGCGGCATTCGACGCAGTTTTATCATCCTCATAAGTAATTTTGAATTACTTAATTTGAATTTGATTGAATTAATTTAATTTTCCCAATTTTAATTGATCGAACCACAAATTTCGGAGTAATCCCGAAAAAACACTTTTTCGGGTTTCTTTCGTTCACGATATCTCTCGAACGAATCAACCGCTTTTGACCAGCTTGGTGGCGATCGACGTGGTTTTTCAAGCTCAAAGGCGGATTAGTTTTTGAAGTTGATCGATAAAGCCGGTTAAAAGTTATTCCAAAAATTATATTGCAAACACGTTGTAAACAGTATGCCACGAGTCTTTATGATCAATGATGGCGTCATGGCAACAGAAACCAGAGTGGGGACGGAGTGAGAGAGTAATAGATAGAGAAAGAGTGAGAGAGGAATAGAAACGCGGAGAAGGAAATGTAGGCATCACGCAACTGCACGCATTTAACTTTATCGACGAATTTTTGTTATTTCGGCTTGCGGAAATCGTCAGATTATATATTTTTCATTATTCTTGAATTATTTCCTTCAAAATAAAAAAATTTTTAGCTACGCTCGAGAATGTCGAGATGACGTTTTTTTTTTACAACTTTGTTGCCCTCCGCTTTTTTTACGTCACTCTCAAATTGTCAGATTAGTGGAATATACACTTTTTAGGATGTAATTAACTCACCCTACCTTAATCTGACGCGCTCGAGAATTTCTGATGGTCAATTTTTTTTTACTAATCTGATCCTGTATCCTTCACGGGCGGCCTTATATATGGGCCTCATGTTTTGTGGAGGTACTTAACCGGGTACAAGGTATCCCCCTGTATATTAATCTGTCGCGCTTTAGTAAATCCCGAAATCCCCGCTTGGGCTCCCCTACCATAAAGTGATTGATAAAGTTTCCGAGGCTGAAAGCGGTGACATAAAACTAATTTTATTGATATTTGACGCATTACTTGTATTCTGTGTCACACGGTTATATTTTGCTATAGCTATAATTCGCATGTTATCTAAAAGAATGAACCCCACTGCTGGGCTTGGACATGCTCTGTAGCCGATATTATATACAGCTAGCTGGAGAAAAGTAAAAAACAGCAATTTCAGATATTAAATGAAGAAGATAGTATCAAGTGGAAATCCGTTTTCTCTGCCTATCCCTGTGGAAAACAGGCGTTCGTCTATGTAGCTATGTAGGTCACGCTGGTGGTAAGATATTCATATCCGCTCGGATAGCGACCACCGTACACATTTTGTTAAAACCTGCCGTAGTGATCCACACACCTTGTGTGGACGGTTAAAGGGTTAAAGGTATTAGGAAGCGGACGGGCATAAAAATCGCATACAAACTTAGTAACCCGCCTTTTTCTCTTAGCGGTTAAATATTGAAAAAGTGTCTTTATAAACAATGCCTACAACATAAATTAAGTACTCAAGTTTCTATCCTTGGGCGTTAATGCGTCCGTCAGGAAAATTAAATCCGTCATTCGCCGAATATGTCCTAAAAAAACACGGAGCATTATACGTCTTAATTCATTATCTCGGAGTGACGACCACAGTCTACTGTCAAGTAGTACTTTATAATACAACATTCTGTGCGGTGTTGCCTATGATTATGGACAGGCGTTGCGTCTACTAGCAGACGAACGACCTGCTTGTCGCTATTCAGACTAAGAGAAATAAATATTTCTGTTGTAATATTGGTACATCGTTCCAAATTTCTTTTCTTGTTAGCTATAATTGAAACCAGTGTAGTGGGTGGCGAAGATTATGTCCCAGAGAGTATTAATTAACATCATGAAAGGAATAATAGCCTCAGGGCTACACAATGTATCAGGTTATAGGGAACTGATAACAATTTGTTTCCTTCGTTCTTTTTCTACATTAATATTATAAAGAGGAAAGATTTGTATTTTTGTATGTAACAAATAAACTTAAAACTACTGGACCGATTTTAAAAATTCTTTTGCCGTTATAATGCTACATTATCATTGAGTAACATAGGCAACTTTTTATCCCGGAAAAAGCAGATCACGCGAGCGGAGCCGCAAGGAAAAGCTAGTAGGAAATAATCCTGATGTAGAATAATAATATAAGCGAAGCCCCTACAGTGTAATTGATTTTCAGAAACAAATAAATTTTGGATTTCTTGGTATCCTTCAATAAGGAAAAAATGTGTTTATTTCAATGATTTCTCTGAAGTAATCATAAACATCAATGATTTCACAAACAACTTTATTTCATTTTATAATATTTTCCAACAGGATTATGAACTTTGAATCTATGAAGTATAAGGTGTACCCACGCTCTTTTGTAGTTGTTACATAAAAAAGACGTGTGGCACTCGGAGACTGCCGCGGTAAAGCTATTGTATAGCATTTTTTATCAACTTAAAAATAACGGACGGCCGTGTTCTATAATCAAAAATTCAAATTCAAATTTCAAACCGCGTCTACATTTCCAAATGTCATAAGTTTCACAACCATCTGTTTTATTAACGAAATTTCGACTTTAGCTTTGTGTGCTAGATATCAAATTAAGTTAAAACAGGGAGGTCAGCTAACGCTGGCTGTTAGGTTTTTTCGTTACGAAATTTCTGGATTCGGTCTCGCCGCAAGGCCCGCGATAAAATCTATACAATAGCTTAAAAATATTTTTTAATCTGGTAACTTGACTAGTAATTATTTTAAGGGTTTTGTAATAAACAAGTTTTTATATTTTTTTCAGTTTTCTTAGCGGCAAAATATTATTATAATATGATCTTATATATATCCATCCGCATCATCCCAGACTTCTCGCATTATGTGGAAAGGTCATGGCGTAATCATCCATATTCCAATCCCACTCTCTGAAATAAAAGATAGATAACTTAATGTTAGAAACTTACCGATAGGAACTCTGATTTGGTTTGACAACTTCTGCCGTTTGACAAAAACCGTCCAGATGGACAACTTACAGTCAAAGGATTTTCTGTTTGGTGTTGCTTCTGTTTATAGGCAGGCGTGGCGCTTACAATCAGGCGGGCGACTTGCTTATCTCGTCATTCAATTAACACACCAGTAGCTACTAAAGAATCAGTGATTAAAGCCGCTGAATATAGTCGACATTGCTATTTAATAACTTAGTCTTGAGACCTACAGGCTCTAAATCTTATTAATTATCATTAAATGCCTCATCCATGATCGTGTCCCTGACCAATTAATAGTTGATTTCACATGCAAGAACATACTGGTTTACAAAATGATTTTTTACATTTTACGCGTATGTTACTCATTGAAATAAAACTAATTTAAACGGATTTTATCGCGGTTTTTTACCGAGGAACAAAATTAAAATAAAAAACCGCGATAAAATCCGTTTAAATTAGTTTTATTTCAAGAACATACTGCTTTACTTTCTATAGAGCATGCTATTATCTATGCGCTTCGTATTAATTCTGCAAGTCTAAGCTGTGTTCGATGTTCCTGGAATATCCATTAGGCTTTGGTTTTCTACTTTAGCACGTCTGAATTAAAATAAAGTAGTCACAGCTTGTTTTTTATTAAACAAAACATGCATAAAAGCAGCCTAAATACCAGAGAATTACGTAAATACCTACGTGTTAAACAGAGACGAAACAAAGTGGGTGTTGTTTGGTATGCTAATAATTATCTAATTAGCTATTCTGCGTATTTTTTTTTTTTTTTTTTGTGTTGACGCTTGCTGTAAGCCTGACGAGAGTCGGCTGTATACAGCTTCACCGGACTTTCGGGCGAGCGCTTTCAGGCGCTCTCAGCCCTTGACTAGGTGACCACCGCTGAGGGCACCCCCTTTGGGGTACGAACCTCGGCTCAGGACGGTCACCGGAGAGGGCAGAGACATCTGCGATTGGGGTTTAGGGGACTATATTTCAGGACTCTACTTGATGATTATCAATCATCATTAACATCGGCTCGCGGGCCGGTACTAGGGTCGGGGGCGTTGCGGGGAACGCGGCGCGGTCCTCGGCGGCGAGGACGGTAAGTCGGTTGTGTGCAGTGTTTTTTCATGAATTCCTCTCTCCTTCGGATGGCCAGAGTGGTCGCATCGTCGGGGTCAGTGAGGACGCTACGCGGACGTCTCCACTTTGCACGGTCAAAGGGAGTATTCTGCGTATCACTATATAGACAGAATAAATATGTTATAGGATGGAAATTTTAATTAATTTCTTCAGGCATGCAGTTCATGAGCATTGAGCAGGATGAATATATTATATACATATAAAATATTAACAATGTCACCTATTGTCAGTATAATCAAGTAATACATAAACATAGTTCTACTTATCTGACGACTATCGGTGCGAAGTGTTCGCATGGGTCTACGTAAATGTACATAATGCAATAATTATCATAATATTATGAACATAAATAACTTTAAAAATAAGTTATAATTAAATACATAAGTTATATTATCACACATATGAATTCATGATATACTCCTAATATAAATTCTTCTATTTATTATAGTTGTAACTCGTAACCATATATTGTCATCACATTTTTTAAATTATGATTTCATATCATTGATATTCATTACGCTTTTTTTTTAATAAAAATTTAGTATGCATTGCTATATCGATTGATGTAAAACAAACAGCTGATTCTGTTTAATTAAACGCATACCCGAAGGCAATTACTGAGTAAATATTACGTAGGTATTACCATATCGTTGCTGAGATTAATGCCCCGCGCTGTTTGCTAATGAAATTGATGTTCAGTATTTGTGTTGGAAACAGCGAATCCGACGGTAATCAGGTTTCGCTGCGAGTGCGAAAATTGCGTACAGTTTAGAAAAATGTTGCAATAAAGCTTAATGAACGTTATGTCTTTATTTATATTGGGTATCCTTTTTATGATATTTATGATATCAATTATTCGGGTACACAAGTGCGGATATCGTATCCTGCTGCTTTTAATTGGCAACCTCTTTCATGTTTGATAACAAAAATTGTTAACTACAGTACGTTCACGATTATTTTACCCCCGACAGCACTTTTATGTACTTCGAAATAAAGCTCAATATTACATGAATCCGAGGTAAAACTGTGAACGCACTTTAGTATTTTATGCTTAAACAACTGATTTACCTATTCGTGTATAGCAACAGCAGCTAATACTACGTGTTCATAGTAGCAGCTTGCTGTTCATTTGTGATATATCCGGAAGCCCAAATCGCTATACTCTTCCTTTTATGATCCGTTTTCTTTAAGGTCAACATCGCATCCACGATTCCTCATGTATTGTGGATTTTTATATTTATAATTATTAGATATAGATTATAATTTAGAAATTTGTTAATCAATCACGCTTTAACGGCTGAATGAATTTTGATTAAATTCGGGACACAAGGAAAATATGACCTGGATTAGGACTGAGGCTAGTTTCAACCCGAAAAGAACAATCACATGTCCGCAGCTACAAGCAAAATCTAGTAAAAATAAAAAAATACACTAAAATTCTATACCATCGCAGTAATACGCATTACAATAAAACTAAAACCGCATTACTTGTTCGCAGAATCACATGCAATTCTATCGTGTGGTTTGGTTGCACTGAAAATTTACTGTTGTGTGCTCACACGAGACGTCGACAAATCCAAGTAGGATCCGATAACGAATTGGATACAGTTGTATTACCGCTAAGGGAATACAATAGCGTTGTACTAACTTCATCGATGATATGTCTTGACTATAACTTGTAAAAAGTTTCGGGACTGTACTCCTATATAAGTTTGTAAACCTCGGGGAACCTAAGTTTTGCTTAAGGTACCGCAGTGTAATAATATTAATAATCCTGTATAATGTATTATACATATCCCACTGCTGGTATGAGAGGGTCTTCTGACCTTCAACCACCTCGCTGGCCTAATGCGGGTTGGAAGACTTCACATACCTTCGAAATTCTGATGGATAACGTCTCAGGTATGCAGGTTTCCTCGCGATGTTTCCTTCACTGTTAAAGAAAGCGATAATAAAAATGAATACACACTTTAAAAAAACTTCATCTTCAACTTGCCTACCCTACGCCTGTAATCCCTTCAGGTATTACAGGCGTGAGTATATTTATGAATGTGTGATATAATCTGGAGTTGAATAAGTCACATCATTAACGCTCTTTTCAGGTAAAGAGTCAACCAATAAAATAATTATCTCAATTTTGTTCATAGTTCCTTACTTTACTTCATATAATCTTTATAATATAGATATTAAAGATATTAATTTAAAGAAAATATAAATTGTTCACTACGAAATACCGTTTATTTCGTAGTGAACAATTTATATTTTCTTTAAATTCATAATTTTGGGCCTAAATATATTAAAATGAATAAATACACCCAACAGTCACATACATAGTCCTGATCCCACAGTAAGATACGAGAGTTGTGTCATGGGTATCAGGAACTACGAGAGACTTTCGGTCTCACAACACCCAGACCCCGAAACAAATAATGTGGATCACACAAACGATTGTCTCGGTGCGGGGATCGAACCGTATTACATGAATAAAGTTGAAAATTCGAACCATTTAAACAAAACAAAAAGGTTGCGTAACGAGATTCAAAAATATATTCAAATTTAAGTCTTAAAATTCTATTATCATCTAATAACATATCTGCGAACTTTGAAATTGAACTTAAATTTCATTGTAATTGGCTAACTTTATCGAGAGTTATTTGAAGGTATCTAGTAATAAGTTACGATACTGCTTACGTGGTTTGAGTGAAAAGTTACTAACTTCTCAATTCTGGCCGCAATAATACAAGTTTTTCGTTTTAAAACTTTCTCGTTCAAAAGAGATTTTGTATGGATTTATTGTTGGTGACATCCAATATCAATATTAGCACATTTATTGGAGAAGCACATTTATTAAAGACTAGCTTTTGCTCGCGGCTCCGCCCACGTGATCAAACAAACAAACAAACAATCAAACTCTACAGCTTTATAATATTAGTATAGATTTGGGTAGCTTAGCAACGGAAGCCTTCAAATAATATTATTTGGGTAGCTTAGCAACGGAAGCCTTCAAATATGAATAATTTTCCCCGTTTTTGCAACATTTTTCACTGATGCTTCGCTTCTAATGGTCGCAGCGTAATGTTATATATCCTAAAGCCTTCCTCGATAAATGGACTATCCAACACAAAAATAATTTTTCAATTCGAACCAGTAGTTCCTGAGATTAGCGCGTTCAAACAAACAAACAAACAAACAAACAAACAATCAAACTCTACAGCTTTATTATTAGTATATAGATTTTTTATATTTGATTGAATGACGAGACGAGCAAGGCGCTCGCCTGATGGTAAGCGTCTCGCCTGCCCATATCCAGAAGCAACACCATACAGAACGTACAGTGAACGTACAGAACGTATCGTGTATTGTACTTAACACATACTGTGGTTACTAGTTTTAGAGTTGCATTTACATTATCAATCAATCAATATATATATATAAAACTCTTCCGTTACTGAGTGACTGACTGACTGACGAACTACGCACAGCCGAAACTACTGAGCGTAGAAAGATGAAATTTGGTATGAAAGTTTCTCAGGGAGTGTAGGGGAGCAATAAGAGAGGATTTTTGGAAATTCAATTTCTAAGGGGGTGAAATAGGGGTCGCAAGTTTGTATGAAACTTCGTCAATTTTATAGATGGACACATGAAATAAGGGATAAAAGGTTGCTAGCGGGTTTTTACGCCATGTAAAATGTAGCTGACTAAATTTAAATATACCATCTATTGTAAAATATGTACCTACATTTACAAATAAATGATTTGATTTGTATACGGTGGTTCCCATCCAGTCTGGTGCAAAATGAATCAAATATGTACTCCCATCAGTAAAAGCAGCAATATTTTGTTCTATATTTAAGCTAGAGTTTTATAATTCCTAGCACGCTAAAGTCTCTATGACTCATGACATGATATGATGAGGTGGTTTATTTTGATGGGAACCAGCAATTTTTTTTTTAAAGCATAGGCCGGCAAACGAGCAAGTGGGTCACCTGATGATAAGTGATCTCCACCGCCCATGTACGCCCACCACCAGAAGAATCATGGGCGCGTTGCCGACCTTAAAGGAAAGGGATAATTAGGGATTGGGAAGGGGAGGGGATTTGGGCTTCCGGATATCTCACTCACCGTACGAAACGCAGCAGCAAGCTGCTACTTTACGTCGGTTTCCTGTGAGACAGTGGTAACGACCCGATCGAGCCAGCCCATTCATGCTGTAGACAAAACTGTCTACAGCATGGCTCTACCACTAAAAAGCATTATAAGGTTTTATCGACAAAATTATGCAACACAGTACAGCACTGTTACTTCAAATTTGAAGATGAGACTGGTTTTCGACGTGTGCTATCGCGAGAAGTGGCTCCGGAAGTTGCTGTTGTCGTCTCGCGTATAGAAAAACATTTAGCACAGCACATTTCAACAATTGCTACATTTACTATGATAACTATCTTATTATTGACTGCCTTGGCGTAGTTGCATTGCGTACGTGGTACGACTGCCGTGCTGAGGTCTCGGGTTCGATCCCCGGGTCGGGTAAAAGTGGTATTGGGTTCTTCTATCACGAAACGCTATGCATTTCATCAGCACGGTGTCTGAAATTGTGCCCAGTATGGCGATAGGCTCGTCTCCTATCACATGATTTAATTTTAGTAGGATTAATCAATGGGTAGGATTAATTACACGATCAACATTAAGAGGCATAAGCAAAGAAACTTGCTTGAGAACTAATTTAATATGCAATTGCTTGTTGCGCGAATGCATCTTAAGTTGTTTATTATTTAATATTGGTCCCGACGTTTCGAAAGCTTTTAAGCCTTCGTGGTGACGGGGTGGACTGAGGTGTAGGTTGTCGGGACCAAAACTTAATAAAAAACCGCGATAAAATCCGTTTAAACTAGTTTGATTACAATGTGTAACATAAGAAATCATAATAAAATTGCTTTGAACTAAGAAATGTTTCAACATCATGGACATTATCTTTATTGAAATAGTAGCTTTTGCTTGCGGCTTCACCCGCGTGAATGTCATTTTCCAGGATAAAAAGCACCTTGTATCCTCTATCCAGGTCATGGTCCACCTGTATGTCAAATCTCATTCAAATCCGTTCAGCTAAAAAGGTGTGATT
Source organism: Amorpha juglandis (assembly GCA_949126905.1). NCBI lineage: Eukaryota > Metazoa > Arthropoda > Insecta > Lepidoptera > Sphingidae > Amorpha > Amorpha juglandis. The sequence goes on along the minus strand of OX421379.1, from coordinate 7,003,738 downwards.
CTATAACAAACATCAAAATTCGCAAATTTTCAAACTAACAAACTTTTATACTAGTAGGAAGTAGGACTAGCTTTTGCTCGCGGCTTCGTCCCTGAGAAAATATTTTACTTAAATGAAATTTTAGATAATAATGAAACTTTTTATTGGAAGTTCTCTTGACTTAAGGGCCGTCCGTGAGCAAAACACCGCGCGATCGAGGTTTTTAGAAGCTATCTAGTCATTACTTAAAATAAATATTGATTAAATAAATATACAATATATTTTTACAATCTGTCAGCTTTACTTTGTTCGATTCAAATTCATGTTAATGCTGATATATATTTTTAAATTGTCGTTATAAATGAACCATAAAAATGGGAAAAATGCAAAGATTCCGTGCGTCTCCTTTTAAAGTACAGAATGTTATCAAATGAGATTAACATCACTAGATAGGCAATTTAATAACGAATATTTTGCCCGTTTTAAATTTTCGAAAAGACCAAAACCTGATTTTTTAAATCAATTATTCGCTAAATACGTGCATATTCTGCACTCGCCGAGTACACGATTCAGTATGGCGCGAGACAGTCAAGGTCGTTTGCTCACGGACGGCCCTTAATAGAAAAACCTGAATAAAAATACGTTCAGCTCTTTTGACGTGGTTAGCGAGATATATATAGATATATAGATTTAATTTCACTATTTGCTATATAAATGTTTAAGTAAATGTTACTAACATAGGCGGGAGTGTTATGATAATGATAAAATAGAATATAATCTAAGCTGCGATAACTATATTCTTTCTTCTTCAACTAGGATAGATGCCAACTTTTCTCGTTCCTTCAATGTCTAACAACACCACAACTACATACTATTACGAGGGAGTATCAATACACGATGTATTACAGTGTGCTCTTCAAGATTTATAGCCGTTTCATTGGGTACAGAACGAGCGACTATAGCGTTTGTTGAGGCTGCAACCTAATATATAAACAAGTTTATTGCTAATGAACTGTATACGTAATGAAATTATTGATATTGTCATTTTTAGATATAGCATGAATATAAACTTATTCACATTGAAAAAGAATAATCTAAGCAAGATAGTTCTTATCAAGATTTCATTCAGGTGTTTGTCAACGGATAAAAGACATGTATCATTTTATTGAAATAAGTCGGGAGAGTGTCTTTTTAAGTATTTTATAATATGAAGTTGTAATTCAATCTCTTTAGGTTATTAGGAACCTTCTATACCTGGCTAGTTATGATGTCACTTTCGATAAGAGGAAATAAAGAAGTAAAAAACTGTTTCCCGCACTAAATCCCCCACTTTATACAAAATTATAGTATTGTTTCTAAATGATGTCGGGAATCTTCTGATTAGGTTGTATAACGAAGTACTTAATTTAATATTTTAAACATCTTAGAATTACGATGCACGTATGTTTTCAACTAAATATTACGTGTCTTGAAACGTGAGGACCTAGACAGAATTAGTGCAGCGTCTAAGGCGAGAAATTCTAAGGGAGATTAAAGTTCTTTAAAGCTTTGTTGGATAATAGCAGTTAGATGCAGATTTGTTTCTCTTTCGGCGGAAATTTATTTTACCTCTTATTTATCTTATTTATTTATTTATTCAACCTAACCATTAAAATGCCTTAACGTCTACATGATGTTATGTGATCTCCACCGCTCGTGAACATCCACAACATACATACACGCAGACAAACCATATACCCACGCACACAGACACATGTATGCACGCACGCTGAGAGACAGATAAAGTGGTCAAACATTATCCCTTTTACCGTTGGAGGATAAAATCATTATGTGTAATCATTTTCAAAAAAAAAAACCTAATAGCACTACAATAACAAAAAAAAACCTAATTATGGACGCATTTTGACTTAATTGACTATAAAGCTCCATTCACACGGAGACAATCCGCCACGACCATTCCATTCACATGACAGAAGCGAGAAACAGAAATCTCTCGTCTACGAACCCGCATCATGCCATTTGACATGAAAATCGAATGATGCAGCCTCTCGCTGACGTCATATATAATACTGTTTCCACGTGAATAGGGCTTAGCAATAAAAGGCAACACGGAACAATAATGAGGCAGTAAATAATGGCGTCAAAGGTTGCTTAAGTTACGTTGAAATATTAGAAGCAGTTCGAGTTCCAAGTTCTAAACGTAATAACGCAGACGTATATTAATATGCGACGACACATTTCATCATCGTGTAAAATGACATAGAAATTGAGCACAGCCTCTGTCTAATAACAGTTAGGTAGAAAACGGAAGTGGTACCAAAGCGACTCCCCTTATGTCATTGTTGCCAACTGGAAGTTGCGAAATAACTTTGTAACTAGCGACCAACTACGGAAAATGGTGGTGAAGTGAATGTACCGTAACAGTTAATGTTGATAGTTTTGTTTCTTTGTTTTTACCGCCTTTTATCGTTGATTAATTGTAGGTTTAGGTGGAGTTCTGCACAATTGTGGCAATGTCATTATTACGTCAGAAATTCGTAAGTTCTTAATGTGATTAAGAACAAAAATGATTGATGTATATAGGTATTATACTTATAGAGTTATAGTGAGCTCATTTTACAAAGAGCCGAGCTGTGGACAGCTTGGCTTTACACTGTAGAGCTTAGAGCATGAATGGGCTGTTTCGAACGAGTTAGTAGCACTATTTCACAGGAAACCAACGTGAAGTGGTAACTTGCTGTTACGTTTCGTACGGTGAGTGAGGTTTTCGGAGGCCTAAACCTCCCTTTCCCATCCCAATCGGTAATCCCCATTTTTTTCTTAAGTCTGGCTTCACATTCTTCATTTTTCTGTATAAAAAATAGGTCTGCTTTTAAATAATTATTTAAGATAGAATTAAAGTTACAAATTGTTTTTCTGATTTAATTATTTTACGGCTTAATCGAAGTAATCTCATTATTTGTATTTTTACTCTGAAACAGTTTTTATACAAAATAATAAGCTAACAAAAGAATACTGTTTAACAGAAAGATGAATTGAGCAGAATGTAGTAGGCCAACACAATTTGCCACTTACATTATCTGTGAGACAACGGTGATAAGCTGATTTAGCCTAAAGTGTAGTCCAAAAGTGTCTACAATATTGCTAAAAGATAGCTCGCATCAGAATCTGTGCATGCAAGTATACCATAAACAGACTTTCCTATTACCAGTTCGAGACTGCATGGCAACAGCTGAGTTAGAAATTTGGAATCGATCGAGTTCCGTAGTCTAAAGTGGTGTGCGCTAGTTAAGTTGATTTGTGGCGAGCACCAAGATCAACTTTGTAAACTTTGCTGGTACGTGCATTCACTATATTTTGACTTGTTGCGGTATTAACATGCTTAGTCTGTAAATAATACGAATTGTTTTAATAATAATCACGACTTCGACATGGCTATTATTTTACAGTATAAGAGGCGCATTAGGCGAGTAGATGGCTACGAACCCCACATCTAGATATACAGGGTTATTTTTAAAACACTGACAACCTCGCAGGACTAGATTCCTAAGGTCATTTGCTACTACTTTTGTTCTACGACTTTTCATAATTTGTTAGATTTTATTCTCATACAAAAATAATTACGAATTTTATTTCCGTCTTGAATTTTACCTACGCGCAGATTACGTAATACACGCGGGCGCGCGCGTCAGTTCAATGACCAGCCGCGCCGTCTCGATCGATAATACCTACACGTAGACGTACGAACAAAATAACTACATAACAAAAACTTGTAAAATCATTTTTTTTCTTACGTATTGAGTTATGTCCAAACTCGTAGAACAAAAGTTGTTCCTTATGGGGTCACCTATATAGCCCTGCGAGGTTGTCAGTGTTTTAAAAATAACCCTGTATATTTGTGATATTTGTCTTTCAATATTTATTGCAACTCAATTGTGCACGAAAGACCTGCCAAATGGTAAAAAGTTTGGCAGTAAGCAATTACATGTTTTACTAAAACTTATATAAGACGTGATCGTAGAACCTAATAATATAAAATACTAATAACAATACATAAGAATAGTGGAAAGGAATACACTATTTCATGATATTATAGGAATATATTATTATATTCTTTTTAAATAAGATTATTGCAATTTTATTACAATTATTTTATTTATGTGCAATATTTAAAAGGAACAAACAAATTCTTAGATTATTTTATAAATACTTTCGCCACATTGGTTAGTGGCAGCGTACTGAGAGTCTTCCGGTCTTGGGTTAAATTCCCAGGTCGGACAACCACAACTTGTGATAGAGTTTTCGATTTAAAAATCATACACGACTTACTTACTGAGAATGGAATCTTGTCTAGCGTTGTCAGGCCAGGGTCCGTCTTCCTACTTAAACGCTTCTTCTGCGCCGATCTGGAGCATCCTTCGTAAACCAGGCATAGACAAACAAAATAAGACGATTGCATTAAGAATAATCATTAATAGATATGCTGTGTCAATAATATGAAAATATTTTCATTCGAATTAGACCGAAATAACGAAACTTTTAAATTATTTAAAAATGGAATTATAGCCGACTCCGTAAATTCTTTATCAGTGCGGATAATAAACCTCCATCATTTTACAGCGATGATTATTCCTAATATCCCTTAGTTCCGTGAACAATATTTAATCCTCAATGTTACCGAGCGCTCTCGGATTAATACGAAGGCCTTGAAAGAAATTATTGCGGAGATTACAAACAAAACAAAATTAAGTGACTTTGTAATTTATTCCGAAGTCAATGGAAGCGGTTGTCTTCTGAAATATTCTGCAGTTGTTTTATGTTCGGATAAATATAATTTGCGGATGGATTAAATTGTTAAATAATTATTAATTTTAGTATACAATGTAACTTTATAATAGTCACAAGGAATACTAATGATGTGCAAATTCGCGAAAAATGATAGAGTACACAACTTTAAAGTATTTTGAATGGTACGACGTTATAAGAATACGAAATGCCACCCTTACATATCACGAAGGGGTCGTAAAGGCAGACGAGAGGTCCTGAGGGATTTGAAGTGGCCATCTGCTCGCCTTGGTAAAACAGTTGCACCTGCCTCAAAAGCGACTGTCATTTACAACATGTTTTTTATTCTGGCACGTCAAAGGGACTATACTGGACCTTATGGCAATTTTTTGTAGCCCAAATGACGATACGATCAGGTCAACTAATGATAAGCGCCACGCATACCCATAAATAGACACATACCACATAAAACTATGAATCACACATCAATACTATAGCATTTAACTGCGTTCATCACCACAAGTCATAAATTGTTAACTATTATAATGCTTAGTAATTTCACTGGCTTCAATGTTCTTCAAACCGCAACACAACAGTGCACTTGGCGACAGGAATAGATAAAGTTGGGGGTCAATCCAGAAAACCCGTCGCATATAAGGGACCTAACAAATAATAACTTAAATACATTCCTTAATATAGACTTTAAACACATCTTTTATTATCCCTTTCCTTGGAATTGCGGACGTATATCAACGGTAGAGATCATTTACCATTAGGTGACTTGCTCGTTTGTAGGCCTATGCTGTAAATAATCATTATTCATAAAATAAAAGATTTACATCAAAAACTGTAGGTCTAAAGCATACAACAGAGATCCTTCGGTAAACACTACCCGTGGTCCGGGGTAAATGTTCCATGAAATTACCTTAGCGTTTTGCCAGCAATAAAATTCGTTTTCCACCGGCCAATTTCGACGTTATCCGCTTTGCCGGATCTCTCCAAAATTCTATAGATACGTGCGCTTAGACCGCACAAATATTAAAACTATTTTAATGTTAGCATTTCGCTTTCATATGTCATTTGCTGGTGGGAGGATATTCGTATCCGACCGGATAACGACCACCGTACACTGGTGTTAAAACCTGCCATAGTGACCCACCTTGTGTGGGTCGCGTTCCAGGGTCAGCCGGTATATATCTGGTTCTTTCGAGGGGTTTACGACATGACTTGATGGTTGGTTGGGGCGGGTACATCCTTGTATCTGCATCGGTCATCCGCCTGTCCTGTCGCAGGTCCCTTGATTTCTACAGGCCGGCATGATTCTGATGACCACCGATAAACTCATTGTTTATCAGTGGTTGCTGGTTTTTTGGACTGCACTACGCTTACCAGTGGCGTGCACTCCATATAGGCAAAAAGGCACTGCCTACCCTACTAGACAACAAGGTTTTAATAATGTAAAAATAAAATTAAAAATAAAGCAAATTCATTCACTAGTTAATAAAATAATACAATGTAACGTATTTAAAAAGTTCAAACTCGGTACAAATATCTAATCGCGTCGACGCAAGGAATGCAAGACAGAGCGATTAGGCAGTATTGCCGAGTGCCTACAGTCCATTCATAAATTTTTGCAAAAGTGGAGTATTTTCGACTCTATCGACCAAAAATGTGTAAGTATTATGAATGACATCTCCTGCGGCAGGAGGACCAATCACAGCTCACCTCTTTTTATATTGGTCAATCGTGACGCATGACGCAATCAATCATTCCTTTAAAAAATTTGTCACTAAGTCACCATATTTGTTTTGTTCATTTCGCAATCTTTGTTTATGTTTTGATTTTATTGCATATAATTAAGTAAGCCGTTTTAACACGTGAAGTAGTATAAATATAGTAATTTATTTGTGTCTTATTTGAATTAGTGTATTAATTATGTGTTTCAATCGTATATTTACCTATTTTATTCAAAATGTTATTTTCGCAATTATCGTTTGATGATAAGTTTTAATGAGTTTAATTGTGTCTAAAGGATGTGTGTATGTGTCTGATATCTTGCAAGTGACATGTTCCGTAACGTAATTCTATCACTCACGGACAAGATATTTGAGGTGGCTAATTCCTTCTTCAATTTGGCGTCATCGCAGAATATCGTGTTTTCGACCTTGAAACGTTGACGGTGAGTTCTTAATTTGATATAATATTTTTGTGCTAATAAGGCTTATTTAAACGTTTTTATTGTTTTTACGGGAGAGAGATTTTTCACGTGACTATTAGAACCCTAGGAAAATGAAAAAGTAGAAATATAAGTATGTTGACTGCTGCCTAACCTGTCACAAAACCCTGTGCACGCCACTGACGCTTACCATCAGGTGTAGTACAGTCACTATACCGTGCTCGGGTAAAAAAAAAATGTTATGAGCAGCGATAGCGCTTCGTCGAGCGGCCGAGCTGAGCTAGTGAAGATTTCTCTAAACGTCATTGGTTAGTTTTTGGTGCTAAATAAAAACGGACCAATCAGGTACACAGAATTCGACACTTTGCAAAAAGCTCACTTAAGTATTGCTTGTGAATAGGGGCATGAGACTGGATCGCTCTGTGGCATTAGGCCGTACAGGATACTTTACAAACTGGCGTATCAATGACCCATTAAATGGCGGGTGCGGTGGTTGCGGCGCATCTACACTATCGCCAGTGTGACGCGTACCGCCGTCATTGCTTTGATCTGGAGCCGATAACCGATAGTGAAGCTATTCCAAGGTCATACGCGCTATCGCCCACTATACGCCATTACGCCTTCTACATGATGGTCTATCATAGTGGCCCATCGAGATGGAACATCGTGTAGAGAAGCCCTAACATTTGACAACTGTCCACACTTAAGAGTTTGTCACAGTCCCGCCTCTCGGTGTGGTGAAATGTCAAAAGTAGACACGAGTGGTAGAGCCACGCTGTAGACAGTTTTGTCTACAGCATGAATGGGCTGGCTCGACCGGTCGTTACCACTGTGTCACAGAAAACCGACGTAAAGTAGCGGCTTGCTGCTGCGTTTCGTACGGTGAGTGAGATATCCGGAAGCCCAAGTCCCCTCCCCTTTCCAATCCCTAATTATCCCTTTCCTTTGAGGTCGGCAACGCGCCCATGATTCTTCTGGTGGTGGGCGTACATGGGCGGTGGAGATCACTTACCATCAGGTGACACACTTGCTCGTTTGCCGGCCTATGCTTTAAAAAAACACGTATTTTTCGCATTCCAAATAAGCCACATAAAACCTTTAACATTTACAACATGTTTGTTTATGCTTCTTACTCACAGACTTAGTTCAAGCATAAAAATCTCCCATTGGCAATAAAAATAGAAAATTATTATGTTTTTTGTTTAGTTCAATTTTACAAGAATGCTCTAATACGATCGTCTTCGATACAAGAAAATCCTTTCTATAACATTAACTTTTATTTCGGCTAAGTCGCTTATGATTTGCTCGCATAAACCTGGCTTTAGATAGTCTTTTGCAATATATATTTTTTTACTTGAATATTTACAAAAAAAAATATAAATATTAACACGAAAATCTTTAAGTTTCGTAGCTTAATTAAGAATCTAAGAATTATGATCGTAATATCGATATGTACTATGACATGGAATTGAAACTATAGATTGCTACAGACTAAAAAAGAGTAGAGGAGAAGGTGGTAATGTGGCCCCCCACTTTGTTTTTGAGGTCTCATGTGAAAAATAAAAGGAAAACATATGTAATGAATACATCATTAGTTTCCTTATTTACTTGCCAATACACTACATAATACGGAATAAAGAGAAATGCAACGGATAAATCTGAAATATATTTATTAAAAAAAAATGGAAATTTTGCAATTTGAGATCAAGTGAGGGTAATATGGCACCCTACTGACTACTACTATGGAGAGACATTTCCATCACATCCCGATGAGTCGCTTTCAACTATTTCTTCATTATCGGAGCTACTGCTAGATGTTACGTCTCTTTGTTGCCAATTAAAACCGCCGGAATATCTGCTGAGCGAAAAGATTCATACAATTGGTTTTTCTAAGGTGACGATGTGAGCACCTTTGCTGCTGTAGTATTAGTTTTCTACCAAGAAGCTTATGCCTTGTGCATATCACATTCTTAGAAGCTGGAGACACTACACTTTGTCACGGCATCTATAAGTAAATAAAAAAATAAATATCACTCATGTATGTCATACAACCAATATGAGGGGGCCAAATTACCAATATTGTAGAATCTACAAATCAACCTCTAAAAATATGTAACATCAAATATTTTACGTACGTACCTTCAAAATCTAATAGGAAAACGTTAATCGAACACAATATCCAAATCTCAGATGCGTAAACTCGGTATTTCCAGAAATATGCAATTAGATGCAAAACAATAACAAAATTTTTGCGAGTGCAAGTTCAAACTGGCTCGAATAATAAACGCATGTGCTGACCTCTCATATTTTTTTTGTGCTTAAAATCGAAATTGTCATTGATACTCCCCGTAAAAAAAAATTTAGCTTGATGACGTGATTCTAAGCTAGAAATATCGAAGGGGGCCATAATATCTGTGGGGGCCACATTCCCACCTTCTCCTCTATCTATTTTTAAACGTTAGTTTTTATTGATTCGAAATTAGTACATTAATTGTGCTAATTTCGGATTTCTGTTTATTTTAACGCGTTCTGCAATTATTGTATAACCAGCCTGTAGCTTCACTTGCATGATTTAAGCTTAGGAGACTATTCCTTATGCAATAAGTATAAACAACATATTTTTTCCTGCAAAATTTATTTTCATCAGCACGAGAATCGAATCCGCTACTGAGATAAGAAGTTAACCTTGCAACCTTCTTCGCAAAAAATCACCTCGATCAGTTATCTTGTGAAAGAAAGACAACACACTTTCACATTTTTATTATTGTAACAGCAATATCTACGCTGGCCACACTGTCGTCCCACCACTAATTATGTGATCCGAAGATAGCTAAGTTCGTTGTACTTTGGAGGTAGTCGTCTATTTTTAAAACTACGATGCGACGCCTACCTTCCAGCAGTCTAGTATAAAACTACATGCTGTAAAATATAAATAACTACAATAATACTAGCTAACCCTGTATTATATATGTCCCACTGCTGGGCTTCTGAGATGAGAAAGGGTAGGCCTTAGTCCACCATGCTGGCCGATTGCGGGTTGGCACACTTCACTTACTTTAGAAATTCTTTTCAAGATATGCAGTTTTCTTCACGATGTTTCCTTCACCGTTAAAGCAAGCGATAACAACAATGAATACACATGTAATTTAGAAAAGTCAAAAGTTAATACTCTTGGAGCTGGTTTAGAACCTGCGACTTTCGTCTCGACAGTCCATACCGCTCCCCGCTGAGCTATCACTGTAAAACATATTGCAAGCTATTGCTAAATATAAAAGATACAATACTTTAATTTAGTTATTTTACTGCGACGGTTGTAGACAGTAAACATCTTAAACATTTGCAAAGTTATTCCAGTTTTTATCGTGTATTAACCTTACGTGAAAACCTCTCCAAAGAAAACACGAGCGCGTGTGTCGCAGCACAATGATAAAAGATTAATGGCAGCCACAAGACCTATATGTCACGTATTTTTATAGGCTGTAAATATTCTGTACATATTGAAATACCTCGTGTAAAATGAGAGGCTTTTTGCCAATGGAAAATTCTGTAGTCTACTGATAAGAGTGTAGTGATGGAATACTTTTAAAATATCGCAATACTTTAACATTACCTAAAGAAGAAAGATAAATTATTAGATAGTCTTGTTTATAATAAATAAATAATACCCAACAGTCACTTACATAGTCGTGAACCCACAATACTATATGATTATACTTTGTCATAGGTATAAGAAATTATCAAACACTGAGTTTAACAGCATCTAGCGTCTTGTCTAGGTATCTAATAATTGTCGCGTGTCTAGATTCGAAACTATTATTTGCGAATTATACAACCATATAATACTAATTTCTACTCTGACCATCCGACCTTTAGAGTGATACACTCTGCATACTCTAAAAGCCTGTTTTATATGCGCAATTAAGACCAGAGGAAATTGTCTTGATGCGGTCGCATCGCTCGGTGATAAAGACACGACTGCTTTGTACGCGATTGAATAAATAAATGTAATACAACCGTGTCAAGAACGTTCCTTTTCATATCATCTTTATATATATAATTCTTCTGTGAGTGTGTATGTTCCTGAACTTCTCTTAAACGACTGGACCGATTTTGATGAAATTTTTTGTGTGTGTTCAAGGGGATCTGAGAATGGTTTAGATTCACAATTTTGTCCGCTGGACAATGTTTTTTTAATTAATTTTTAATTTATTAGTAGTTGTTGATTTTGGAATGTTTTAGTATAAACCGGATGGTTGTCGTTGCGAAGCTTGCCGTGATGACGGGTCGTATAGCGTCTAGACTGGACAGGGACAGGACAGTGAGACAGGACAGTGAGACAGGAAAGTAAGACAGGACAGTGAGACAGGACAGTGAGACAGGACAGTGAGACAGGACAGTGAGACAGGACAGTGAGACAGGACAGTGAGACAGGACAGTGAGACAGGACAGTGAGACAGGACAGAGAGACATGACAGAGAGACAGGACAGTGAGACAGGACAGTGAGACAGGACAGTGAGACAGGACAGTGAGACAGGACAGTGAGACAGGACAGTGAGACAGGACAGTGAGACAGGACAGTGAGACAGGACAGTGAGACAGGACAGTGAGACAGGACAGTGAGACAGGACAGTGAGACAGGACAGTGAGACAGGACAGTGAGACAGGACAGTGAGAGGACAGTGAGACAGGACAGAGAGACCGGACAGTGAGACAGGACAGTGAGACAGGACAGTGAGACAGGACAGTGAGACAGGCCAGTGAGACAGGCCAGTGAGACAGGATAGTGAGACAGGACAGTGAGACAGGACAGTGAGACAGGACAGTCAGACAGGACAGTGAGACAGGACAGAGAGACAGGACAGTGAGACAGGACAGTGAGACAGGACAGTGAGACAGGACAGTGAGACAGGCCAGTGAGACAGGCCAGTGAGACAGGCCAGTGAGACAGGATAGTGAGACAGGACAGTGAGACAGGACAGTGAGACAGGACAGTGAGACAGGACAGTGAGACAGGACAGAGAGACATGACAGTGAGACAGGACAGAGAGACATGACAGAGAGACAGGACAGTGAGACAGGACAGTGAGACAGGACAGGACAGGGACAGGAGGCGGGACGGGGACAGGACGGGGACGGGACGCGGACAGGACGGGGACAGGACGGGGACAGGACGGGGACAGGACTGTCCAACCGGAGGGAGGTGGGAGACGACCTGACTTAGGTCGTCGAAGTCAATTAAATGTGCGACGGGCTACCTCACGTGCAATGGCGCAGTACCTCACATAATTGCATTTAATGTAAATAAAACATTTGTATTAAGTTTTGACCACATTTTACACAAATATATTATGTAGGTGATACGAAGTTCACCGGGTCATCTAGTTTCAATATAAAACGAACGCGTTACTATCGCTCGACTCATGTCATGTATCGGTGTTCCTGTCTCGACCGCGAAGCTCAAAACAGGCCTTAACTCATTATGAATTTTATCGATGCTTCTTTTTATTGAGGCATTCATTAAACTTCCAGTGCTTTTACAGGAATTATACCTACCACCCCTCAACGCGTCTCCATGTTAAGAAATAAATATTTCCTTTTTAATTCCGTTAAAGGCTGAATAAGAGGGTTCGCAGAAGTTCCTAGTTGTACATGTATATTGATGAATGGCGCCTGTTTTCGAAGCAACCGAGATCCTCTCACTTATTGATGACCCGTTATTTATTAGGTAGGGTGTACTCACTCGTCTGGGGAATGTGAGTGAGCTTGACGTGGTACTACTGTTCCCTTTAGTTTTCTGTTCTGTGATTTTATGTCTTGATCGAGTTTGAGATGGAAATTTGTATAGAGCATAATGATTTATTAGACCTCATCGAAGACATTTCTCGCTTGGTCTTTGAATGCAAACTTCTTAATATTATCTCATTTAAATTCAAATCTGTGTTAAATAAATGTGCAGATCTTATGATTGAATGCTGCCCCTGTATCATCTTCTACACTTGATACACTAATATTTGCTAGTCAGTGTGGATGTCGAGCTCCGGTTCCTACTATCGATTGGTGAAGTGCAGCGGCTCATAGATTCCATGTTTTGTTCAGGGCCTTAATGCTGTTGTGTGCAAATAAACTACACTATCTATAAAAATAATTTAATATAACAAAACGTATAATATAAACGACACGGACTTAGAACCGATAGTACCACCGCACGAAGTACGTAACTCTTTAATTTCAGCTGACGCGTAAACTTGAGTCGCTTCGGTAAGCCCAGCCTATTGACAGAGCCGCACTACCAATATAAATATTATGTTCGACTGAATATTGTGCAGATATATAAAATCAATTTTATCGAGTATTTTTATATAAATGAAGATGAGTAATTTTCTGGTTTGTTATGTACCATCCTACTGCTGGGTATGGTCCTTCTCTACTATTAGCCGAGATAAGCATTAGGCAATCACGCCGGCCATAGTGCGGGTTTGTAGACTTCATATACCTTCAAAATTCTCATTGAGAATTTTCAAGTATGCAGGTTTCCTTCACCTTTAAAGTAAGGAATAACCCGCGCTACATAAGGAGTGTCGAGTTTGACCTCTTTATCTGTGTCTGTCTGTGGCATCGTAGAGTTATACATATGGACTGACTTGAATGTCCTTTTTATATTTGAAATTCAGTGTAATCGCTCTGAGCTATGTTTGAGTTAAATTGAAAAGGTTTAGAAATTACAAATCTTTTTCTAATTGATGTAGTTATTTTCAACGATTAAGTTATTTTTTTTTTCTTTTAATATTAAAAATTATCCACAGTACTAGATTTCTATGATATTTGTATTCAATGTTCTACGCTATCCATATCAGGGTCCGAGTCCTTCCAGTACGGGTACCGTACTCATTAATGAATGAATTACACATGGTAGCCATTAAGGACCCTTCACACCCCATTGAGCTTGACAACAGTAAAATCTGATGTATATATATTAAACTAACGGGAGGAATATAATGTCCTGTAAATATTTTTACATAATATTAATTTACTTTTTATATCTATATATCCGATTATGTAGTTCGATTAGACTCAGTTTTTATCAGTTATTTTTGGCGCTTTAATTTAATTCAATATTATTTTATGTCATCTCAGTGGTTTGGTGGCAGCTTCGGCAGAGGAACTGGTAAGGTCCTGACTTCAAATCCTAGGTCGGGCAATCATAATTGGGTTTTCGATTCGAAAAATTACACATATGTTGCCTGGAATCGTAAATTTGTGACCGATGGCGGTAGGCTCGCAAGTCGTAACCTGTCACATTATGGAATGAAAATAAGCTCAGCGATTCGTGGATGTAATTGCGCCTCGGCCTCCTCCTTTGGAGGTACAGATATGTGAGGTTCATATTATATTATTATCATACCAGATTATAAAATTAAAACAAAAAGCAGATTAACGTTTTTCAATTATCATTTTATTGCACCTGCTGATACTGAAAAGGCGGATTTTTGCCGTGGCCTTTCTACCACCGATTGTTTTCACACCCTAAACCAGCTAGTAGAAAAACACTAAGAATTATATTTACCTTTATAACTTGCTTAACTCTATCGATTATTCAAAAGTTTAGGTAATAATGTTACAATAAAACTTAACCTACTTTACATGTGTGTCCCTACAAAAAGCATTCGATAGCCTGTGCCTCTTAACCATTTTCAAGTCTCTCGAACATCAGCATATAAACCTACTTCAGAAGATGTATCATCGTATCTTGCTGGTGGGAGGATACTTGTATCCGACCGGATAGCGACCACCGTACACTGGTGCTAAAACCTGCCATAGTGGCCCACCTAGTGTGGGTCGCGTTCCAGGGTCAGCCAGTGTATATCCGGTTCTCCCCAGGGGGCTTGCCCCCTGATCCTAACCCTTTTCCCATCCCTTTTTCCTTCCCCTCCCCCTTGGCCCTTTGGCAGGCCGGCATGATCTTGCCGACCAACGATGGAGACATTGTTTATCGTTGGTCGACAATATTCTTGGATTGCGCTACACTTACCATCAGGTGTAGCGTAGTCACTTTGCCAAGCCAGGATAAAAAATAAAAAAAAAATAAAAAAAAAAAAACAGCAGCAATTAAAATAAATGATACACATCCCCCTTTTCCTACACGAAAAGGTGTAAAACAGGGAGACCCGCTGTCTCCAAAACTCTTTACACCAACGCTGCAAGAAGTTTTACACATACGACACAAGTCGAACGAGATGTAAGAGGCCTTGCCCATCAGAGGGACATGAATGGCTCAAAATAAAATGAATCCCCATTAAAAAATTGCTGACGTGCCACCCCTTGTAATTTTTTTTCTTAAATTGGCAAAGTTTTCATTTCAATTTGATAACAGATGGGAATTTAGCCAAGGGCTGTCATCCAAACTTCTTGTGTATTTTTTTTTTGATTGAATGACGAGACGAGTAAAGTAAGCCTGGTGGTAAGCGCCACACCTAAATTTATACATAAGCCCACACCTGCAATCCCTATGGGGTGAGTAGAATCGCAATAAGTGCACTTTTATTTATATAATATACCAGCAATCGAGTAAGCGAGTCACCCGATAGTAAATCATCTCCACTGCCAATGTACGCCCCGAATACCTGAAGAATCATCGGCGCGTTGGTGACCTTAATGGGATAATTAAGGGATTGAGAAGGGGAGGCCCAAAGGCCTCCGTATATCTTACTAACAGTACGAAACGCAGCAGCAAGCCGCTACTTTACGTCGGTTTTCTATGAGACAGTAGTAATAACCTAATCGACCCTGCCCATTTATGCTGTAGACAAAACTGTCTAGAGCGTGGCTCTACCACAAAAAAAAACTTACGGTTCGCCGAGCTGAAATTTGTTCCCAGGACCTAACAGTTTATAATACTAAGTACGCTGCCAATGAACTAAAGAGGCGATAAATGTAATAATGCACACATGACTTCGAAAAGTTAGAGATGTACGTCGTAGGGATTGGGAAAGAACCTTTCAGTCTTGGCACTACGGTTTAAAGCCTGGGCTTCGGCCGCATCTAATTAAATTAAAGACTAGAATTAATAATTATATACCTTAATTTTCTAAAATATAATGATTATGTTAATGACTCCTAAACACTTTTCAGTTAACAAGCCATTAACAACATTCAAATAAAGAACAGAAAAACGAAAGCTCAAACCGACAACAGCCGATATAAAATATTATATTCACCTTGAAAGTAAAACAATTATCACGAAACGCAATGCGGAAAATAGCCCGTAAAGTACCAATTCTCTTAACTATTTCCAACCGGTAGTACATATGTGTTGGGAAAAGAAATATGACGCAATTTTGGTAATGCTTAGTTGTCGGCCCACAAGGGAATGAAAAATTCAAGGGGCTGACGTACATTACCGTAGCACATTGCTAAAAGCATTTGTTCCCTTTCCAAATTTGAAATGGGAAATATTTTTCGAAATAAAACTCGTGATTTGACAGCCTCCGTGGCGCAGTGGGTGTGAAGAGAGAGGCTGCGGTTTCGATTCCCACACCGAGACAAAATGTTTTATCCACAAATATTTGTTTCGGATATGGGTGTGTATCTCCGCAGAGGGGGTGACGTGAGACAGGTGTCCTTTAGGCAGTGTATTTTAAATTAAAGTTCCGTATGATGTTATTCCTGTTTATAAGCAGGCGTGAAGCTTACCGTCAGACGGGCGTCTTGCTCGTCTCGTCATTCAAGCTAATAGAGGAAATATATTAAAATGTAACACGTAAATATTTGATCTTTATTGCGACCAAGTTTAGTTAATTACCTATACTTTCAGTTTTCTATGATATAATTAGATTTTTTGACCCTATTCCCGTTTGCAATCTTAACAAGTTTTATCTTGCGTAGAAACTAATTCCTTAAGCTTGTAGGTATAGTGTTATTACGCTAAAAGATCTGACGCCGTGCCACCCCTAGCGTTATCTGCGGGATAAATCACACTGACACCCCTACCCTTCGCTTACACAATTAGTACTTATCGAAGTAAGAAGGGAAGTCGAGCGACATGAGTGATATTCTAAGAAACATCTAACATCATCGTGCCAGAATTTATTAAGGAAATTGAGCTTTATTTTAAATATGTAGAATTGTTTTTATATCTTTAAAGATATAATGTTTCGTAGTGAAAACTAACTAATTTAGCCTTTACCTTTAATTCAGGCTACACATGGATTTATAAATATATGATTATCAAAAGTAAGAAATAATTCATTTTCTTACTTTTGACAACGCTTATGACAATAATAATTATAAAATTATTATTATTGTCATAAGCGATAAAAATAATTATAATTTTTATCGCTTATGACATCATTACGTGTCTACTCTGTCTGTCGTGTACTGGGTTTATCTGTCACGAAATGCTTAGTATCGGCCCGGAGTCTGGAATTCTGCCTAATGTCGAAAGGCTCACCCCCTATCACATCATAGGACAGAAATACGCTCAACAAAATTTGGGTGTACTGGTTACACCTCTGCCTACCCATTCGAGGATTTCAGGCGTGAGTGCGTTTGTTGAGTTGTGCAAAAATAAACATTTTTCTTGTCAAAGCAAAACAGAAAGCGTTCCCAATATAAACGAAAGTATTGATTGATACGAATTTCCTAAATTGTCCTTCACTTCACCATTACACACACTCCCGCAGCAAGGATACATATCCGTATATAACTAGTATAAGTATAGTATAGTATAATAAATAGTTTGTATGTAATAAGTCGTTTACACAAGCACGGACCGATAAGGATCTAAAGCAATCTCAATAAATCGACGTTATCTTCATAAATATCTGTTGACCCGCAGCAGGAGTTCTTAAATTGATTCTACGTGATAGGGAATACGAAAAGCATTCTATATTGATTCCTCTCAAAACTGTGGGTGTACGAACGGGTTTAAGGTAGTCTACCCAGTAGGAACGCTGCGCTACACAGCGTTTAGCATTTTTATAGAAACTCTTAGGTGAATTTCTAAGGAATACACCGGGATGGCGGCTTACGAAGCAATCTTTGAATTCGAATTCGATCTAGTTTGGACAAACAGGTTAAATATTAAGGAGGTTACACTTGTTTTTTTTTTCATTACATAAATGTCTATTTACTATAAAGGAGATTAAAATGCCTTTAGTTTTTTTTAAGAGTTTATCTTATTTAGGCTTACTTTAACAATATTTAAATTAATAATAAATATTAATTCAAAATTTAATTTTAACGACCTGATAGAGGTCGCAGAAAGCCGCTAGATGCAGGCCGCTTCCAACAGATCGGTCTGGAAATCTTTGGGGAAGGCCTATGTTCAGCAATGGACGTCCTGTGACTGATGATGATGATGATGATAAAATTAATTCCGGTACGGAAAAGTGACTACAATGGTCATGTTGGTAAATACAGTGCAATCCAAATACAATGGCAAATCGATAGATATTGTATCTCTTGACGGTCGCTAGAATTATGCCGGCCTCACGTTAATGAATGCATACTGGCTAACTCAGGAACGCGACTCGCCACTGTGACTGATTTTTCGTCATGTAGACAGTGGTTACTATCGGGTACTATCAGTCGGGCATAAAAATATCAAGTAGATATCCGGAGGCCCGAATCCTCTTCCCAATCCCTTAATTATCCCTTGCCTTTAAAGTCAGAAATGCGCCCATAATTCTTCTGGTATTGTGGGTTACATGGGCAGTGGAGATGACTTACCATCAGTGGACAGACTTGCTAATTTCCCGGCTATGCTATACCCTCCCACCATTAATAATACTTTGTGCTAATGTACGTTGTATTAATGTCTACACTCAACCAACCACTAATCAAAACTACTTCAATTGAGATGATATTTTTTTCTAGATCACATGGTATGTACATGATCCTTTATAATTATGCCATAAATTAGGCGAACCAAACACACCTAGGAACGTCATTACAAAGTCTATGACGTCTGTACTACCATTGAAGAGTTTTTCAACCGTACTAGCTATCCGGCTGAAAAATTCAAAAATAAGTGATATTGTGACGTGACCATAACAAATAATAATATAATAATCAATATACGCAACACAGACACATATTCCTGACCCCACACTAGTTAAACCTATGTTGTGGGTATCATCAAGCAATGTGAACTTACTCTGTGCAACTTCCCATACAACTCAGATCCGAAACAAACATTTGTGGGTTACATAAAAATTTGTCTCGGTGAGGGAATCGAACCCGCGGCCTCTCGTTTCACAGGCCACGGAGGCTGTAACATAAAAAATTAAAATTTAGGTGTTTGAATACGGAACGCTCGATGCACCCGTCCAACTAGCAACTTACGACTCTACGGCTTAGCGTTGCTCTCTTTATCCAGTCATATTAAATAGTCATTCTTATAGTTCCTTTTTTGTTATCAAGATTAGCATTGTAAGATATTTTAACCGATAATATGAACGCAACCTTAAAGTATACCTTTATATTCAAAAGCAATCCTATTTTCCAGACGCAAAATAGCTGTACAGAAGAATCTGTAATATTGTTTCCAATTTATACTAACGTTTTCTCAACTTCTCTATTTATGCCCTAATCTTAGAATACAAATATATGCGTTTTTAAGAATTTCATTAAAGTGACTGCGTTAAACTTTTCAATGTTTAAATCGTATATAAATTTGAAGTGAAACTTGTTACTTATATAGTAATGATGGGATATTGTTTATTTGTACTACAGACGTAAGTAGTCTATTTTTATTATATGTGAAAGTATGTTTGTTGAATCATCCTTTCACGCAGCAACGCATCGGGATGATTTACCGATTTAATAATTAAGGCTATCATATCGGTGTGTTTTTTTCATAGAAATATTTTATGGGTGGTTGAGTGACATACTAGGCTACATATTTATATTCCGGAAACACGACGGAAAAAATTCTATGCATTCGGATTAATGACCAATAGGTATATACGTAATTAAACTCCAAAAAAACTTCTTTTAATCCATTATTCTAAATTCAAAAGCTTCACACGTAAATTATTCAGTTTACTGCCGCCTACCAATTTAATTACCTATAAAACCGCTCTAAAACGTATACTATCACGGCACGAATCCAACATCTTTGAGCCAACGTTTTTAGAATTCACACACTCAGACCTCTACGTGATGGGGGCTCTGTGACGAGAATCGGAAATGGGATCTCAATGTTTTGTGGTTATTTCGGTCGATCCCTGAAAGGGGCATAGTACATACCTCTTGAAATTTCAAGCCGCACCGCCGCCAGTCTTCTCATTAAACATAGGTGTTCCCCGGAGAAAAGTTTTCTTTTTATTCGAGGACGAAAGGATTTTAGTTAACATTGGCAGCTTTATATATAGGGCCTTATTACAAAACGAATCTTAACTTTAAAATAGGTTTATATTGGCCAGTTTGTATGTGTTACCATAGTTACTAGTTGTTAGAAACCTAGTTAAACGTTAGAATACGTTTAAATAAGGCCCTTAGAATTTAAGGGTTCCATGTAATTTTATCGTAACTTGTTTTCCTAATTTATGATTGGAAATTGTGTTTTGTCTGTTGAAATGTACTGTATTACATAATACAGGTACTTATAATTTTTCGTAATAGTGACCAGACTCGGATAGCTTGATTGTGATTGCATATTCGTAATAATTAGTAGTAAATATGTGGACGTTAAAAAATTAATAAAAGTTAATATGAGCCACCATATTGAAGCACATATAGCACGACATCACTCACTCGTTAAACCATTTCATATACATATTAAGGAGGTTGGAGCGACGGCCGTTTTTCATTGAGGAGTTTCATATTTTCCTTCATTCCCCATCATCATATGCACAACATTTATATGGACTACTTGCTGCGGGATAACCCCTATCGAACACAATATAAATCATCATTTGGCATCATCAATTCGGTTCACATTTGGCATAGATATCGCGTAACACACGTACAACACAATTGAATTTAGAACCCCCGTCTTTTTGAGGTCTGTTAAAATATAGAAAGCCCAAATCCCCTCCCCTTCCCAATCCCTAATTATCCCTTTCCTTTAAGGTCGGCAACGCGCCCATGATTCTTCTGGTGGTGGGAGTACACGAGCAGTGGAGATCACTTACCTTCAGGTGACCCACTTCCTCGTTTGCCGGCCTATACTATAAAAAAAAATAGATCAAATCTCGGATACAAACGGCGGCCTCTAAATATCGTCAGAAATTTCTGAATCCAACGTGCCTAAGCTAACTAAAGTATAGATTTTAACCGTCCAAAATTAATATTGCTAATCCCTTATAATTAATACTGATTTCTATTAACCACGCTACAGTATTCCGTCTAAATATAATTAGCAGAATATGTAATTTGAGCCAAGAAGCTCGATCGCTTAATATTTAATTACTATATTGATATTCCGAATGATAACTAGATATCAATTATGCATCAATCGATTTGCGTTCCAGATGAATTTCAAGTCGACCCACTGAACGAATTGCGATATAAACCTGAACGTATTTGTACAAAGGATATTTTGTGAATAGATAGATTTACTCTGGCTTTAGTGCCATATTTAGGTCAAATGGAGGATTTGAAGTTTGCCAATCTAACTAGTTCTTGGATTCGAAATAAAAATACCAGCGCTGTTTATGCGGTTCCCACTGTTAGGCTAGGGTCCTCGTCTAATAATGCAAGTGCTTAATTAGGCCTTAATTGCTGCTACCCTAATGTGGTTTGGTAGACTTTTTTTTTATTTGATGGAATGACGAGACGATTAAGGCGCTCGCCTGATGGTAAGCGCCACGCCTGCTCATAAGCAGAAGCAACGCCACACAGAACTTTAAATTACAAACCACTGCATGGCACTGAACTGTGCTCGTCACCCAGATATATAAAATGTTAAGTCTCATAATACCCAGTAATTTCACTTCATTGAAGCCCAATGTCCTTCAAACTGAAACACGACAGTTCTTACACATTATTGCTTGGCGGCAGAAATAGACAAAGCAGTGGTACCAACACAGACGGCCACTCGTATAAGAGGGACCTACCACCTAAATAAATTTGAAATTATTTTATAGAATTCTCAGGTATGCAAGGTTCCTCGCGATGTTTTATTTACTGTTAAAATAAGCAATAAATACACAAGTAACTTAAAAAAGTCAATGGTGTGCACCTTTAAATTTTCTTCTTACCTTGGGGCTGGCTTTGCACCTTGATCGCCATATTAATTAGGTCAAATGGCAGGTATAGGAGGCGTTTAAGAAGACGTCAGGATCTGTGTGCTGATCTGAGCGCCTCTCAGGTCGGAGATTTCCAGACCGACCTGTTGGAAGCGGCCTGCATCCAGTGACTTCCTGCGACCTTTATCAGGTCGTCTGTCCACCTTGTAGGTGGACGTCCAACGCTGCGCTTGCAAGTACGTGGCCTGCATTCCATCCTATACATACTATACATTATATATGGAGAGAGCTATGTTCGGTATTTCTCTACGTGGTCAAATCAGAAATGAGGAGATCCGTAGAAGAACGAAAGTCACCGACATAGCTCAGCGGATTAGCAAGCTCAAGTGGCAGTGGGCTGGCCACATAGCTCGCAGAACCGATAACCGATGGGGCAGAAAGGTTCTGGCCACGTACTGGCGGTTAATTATTGTTCATGAATTCCAAAAACACCATTGTACCATAACTATAGTACAATATGTGTAGCTTAATGTGTTAATACGAAGTTGTGGATATACGCCTAATATATCTAATTGCAGACGCGAAGTCGTCCTGGAATCGTGCTGGGCTGAAATCCCAGCTTAATCATAATTTGAGTTTTCGATTCGACACATCACACATATGTTTCATACCCGAGTTAGAAATTTGTATGCGATATGCTAATATAAAGGAAATAAGCTATCAAACCGTGGATCAGCTAGTTGCATGACTGCATACCCCCTTGGAGGTACAAGCGTGAGATTATGTTATGTTACGTGTTACGCATTTTAAATTATACTGTTACTTATATTAAGATAGACAGCCATGTCGACTTTAGTTTTTACTTCACGGTAGATGGACATCAAAACTTCGCTAATCACGTAACAATCGATTTTTCAATTACATTCGTAAATACATTTATAATTTGGTATCACAGTGAAATGTACCTTCAAGAACTTACTTAATAATCACTTACTAAATACGATCCATAGAATGTTGTTGACACAGCGTTCGCTGCGTATTATTGATGGACATAATTTATGGCATTGGCCCCTTATTCTTAGGGGAATAGAAATGAAATCACGAGAGTACCACCCCAAAATTTATGATCCCCTCTCGGAACCTCTGATGACTGCTAATTTTTCAACAACGCCCGTTTCTTATATAAAAATTGACAGTTATGCACGCTATTTAGGTGCCACAGATTTGGCGTTAATCTTAAAATTTGATTGATGCTACTTTTTGCTGAATATGACTGGTAGAAAGTGATTACACTCACGCTTGTAGCCCCAATGGGATAAGCAGTGGTGTAACTACTGCTACATGGGTTTGCTGAGTTTAGTTCTTCCTATGATGATAGTCGGCGCGCATATCATTGTATCAGGCGCACGCAGATTTTAATCTCGGGAAACTATTTTTTGAATTGTGATTTTGTTTACTTGCGGGCTTAATGGGCTTAACATATGCGTCTTGAGAAAATTTTGTCGTATCATTTTGCTTAAACAATTAGTTATAACTCATATCTCTTTATGTTTTTCGAAGCTCACATAAGACTCGACTCGTAACGTCAATTGAAGAAATAAAAGTAGAAAAAAATACCTCTCTTATTTCCGTATATTTTAAATAGTGACAATACTAACATTCGAGTATTCAGCCATCAAACGTGTAAGTTATTTTCTCTGATTTTATGCAGGGAAACAAATTTGTAAATCTGGTCTACCACGATACAGGTGCTCCTAGTGCGGCGACTATTGTATATTCATTTGCCTGCTTATGAAAAAAAGAAAGAAAATAACTTTAATTTTGACCATTACCTACCATAAGGACACATGAAAACAGTTAAGTAGGTACATATAAATTATATTCAAAGCTTAAACCCTACAGGGTTAATTTTAAAACACCAGCAATCTCGCAGGACCAGATAGCTGACCCCATACGGAACAACTTTTGTTCTAAGTGTTTGGATATAACTCAATATATTAAAAAAAATGATTTTATAAGTTTTTGTAGTGTCGTGTTTTTCTTCGTAGACTGCGGCGCGGCGCGGCGCGCGCGCACGACATTAAAGCCGGCCGTCAGCTGCTCGGGCGTTGACCTTCAAAGGAGCTAGCCCGGTTCCCCACGCTTCGCGTATTTGTTTACGTAATCTACGATGCGCGTTGTAACATTCAAGACGGAAATTAAATGAATACTTATTTTTGTATGAAAATAAAATCTAACAAATTATCAAAAGTCGTAGAACAAAAGTAGCTTATAACCTTAGGAATCTACCCCTGCGAGGTTGCTGGTGTTTTAAAAATAACGCTGTATAACTATACAAAACTAAAAACTAAAAACGCTCGGGATGGACTTACACCCACCCGATGCATCTTCAACTGTGTCCGAGGTAACGCCAAAAAGGCCACAGGCAAGTATCCGCCAGGTACAAAAAGCTACTTGGCACTGATATGTGGGTCTAATGATTGTTGCTTACTCAATAAATAATTACATTTGTTGTATTTATAGTTTGTCAATTTACGGAAAACGTAATGGACTCAAATAAAATAAAGTTTTATTTATTGAATAAAAAACAGAAAAACTTTATTTCGTACTAATAGTCCACTTCGATATAACAACCCTCCAAGTATTTGGTTTTATATCCGCAGTTTACTACTGGTCATTCATACCGTAACAGTTAATTTTATGAAACGTTTTACGAGTTTTACGAGAAAAACATGTGGTGATATATAATAGAAAAATAAAATTGAAGTTACATCTAACATTTTCGTGTGTGACAAAAATACAGATAGAAATCTTCATTCGTTTGAGACATCCGCTGAATCCTAATGGGAACAAGCCGGAACAAAATAATGGTATTTCCTTTTCTTTACTAATAAAAGATATAAATCGATTGTGATTAACTTGAATGAAAACGTGTACCTATCGGTGTTTTACCTCAATAATTCAATACAATGTAATAGTCGAAATGAGAGAGAGTGCGTATATTGTATAATATATTTTTGTCTGTGTTTGTATCTAGTTTCTAGGCTATTCTGGATCAGTCTAATTATTTAGACCATTTCCCTAGACCGTATGCAATATGCACGAACGGATTAGAAAATAATTTCGATTTTTTGAATGACATCAATTACAGTTACTACTATTGATGAAACCGAATCTATATTGAAATTTAACTGATTGAATAAAGGAGGTTCTGTAATCTACCCCTATTATTATTTATTTAAGTATGTATCTTTCAATGTATACATGTATGTATGTATATTGGATGCACGCGCATTAAAAAACTATAATTTTTTTTTTGAAATGTCTCGCAATAACAATATTTACTATTACACGTATATTTGACATGTAAGAAATCTTGTAAAACCAAAACACGCAAGTATTTTCGGCCTATAATTTACAGATCACGTTACGTTCTGTCAAACACCAATCGTTCCTAAAACAAATGGACAACTGGAAGATTTGGAAACCAATTTTCCCACTGACTAGGTAAGTAGGTAAATACGTAATTTCATGGCACATTAATCTCTAAGTAGATCATACAGCGGTCGGCGGTCTCCCAATTTGCATTTGTTGTGTTGTGCTTGAAGATTTTCGTGAATTTTAGATAAGATTTAGTCGAGGAAAATATCTTGTGAATTTATTTAAACTTAAATTTATTGTGGAAGTTGGCTGTAAAGTTCTACAAAGAGGTCTCAAATTTCATTAAATAGTAAGTCACATTTTTGAAGCCATAATTAAAAGATCATTAATTTAAATAGCGTACGACGATGGTATCAATGCTATTTCGATTTTTTCTAATTGAAGCTTATTATAGCAATGGCATAAAAATGGTTAAAAAAACCATTTACCTTTATCTAGTTGGAAGTAGTACGAAAACGTGTTAGGCTGTAAATTGTAATACTTCCATGTATAAGGCAAGCCTCAGTAATCGACTCATAATTTATTGGAACTTAGATAGCCTTTTTATCTATGTAATCCAAATAAAGGACATTTTGGGAAAATCGCAAAACAGAAAATAAAATACTAACAAAAACGAGGTAAAAGCATGTGAACTTTAATAAAACTCAATAACCATGAATAACTCGTTTAAATTTTATCGCATAACAAAAGCCCTAACATGCCATATTTAAACATCAAAATATTATAGCTGCAACATGATAAAATACAAATGCGCCAAATAAATAATGTATTTTCTCTATACAACAGCTCCCATACGGAAAGTTAGTGAAGTTGCCATAGTTATGTTAGACTACGTACTTACTATTAAATATTCTACTGACAGCTCCTTAATGACTTCAAACTCAGCTATTACTAACTTTGTTCAAAGCTCTAAGTTTCAACTATTCCCAAAAGTCGCAGCCCTGTATTATAATCTGTCCCAATACGCGGCACAAACCACCTCTACTAATGAGGGGTTAGGCTTTTATTCACTACGTTGGCCTGATTTGGGATGACGTATTCTCATACACTCTAAATTGCCATATTTTATGCAAGTTTCCTCTCGAAGTTTTATTTCACCGTCAAATCGTGCGATAATTGATAACGAATAAATACAATATAACTGCGTAAAATCAGAAACTTTCTACCCCCAAGCAACAGTGTGTAAGCACAGTTGTGTTTCGGTTTGAAAGACATTGAAGCCAGTGAAATCACTGGGCATTATGAGACTTAACATCTTTTGTCCCGGGTGACGACCGCAGTGCAGTGCCGTGTAGTGCTATGTAATTTAAAGTTCTGTGTGGTGTTGCTTCTGTTTATGGGCAGGCGTGGCGCTTACCATCAGGCGAGCGCCTAGATCGTCTCGTCATTATATGAATTAAAAAAAATCAGAAGTAAGCTTGGGGTTGGGTTCAGTTCTACAACATCATCTTCGCCGTCATTCCACTGGCCACTAGGCTATTGCCGCTATATACACCGACAATTGCTATTGATATTGCTGAGATATTTCCATTACCTGATTAACAAGACCCAGTGTTTTAGTCTACCACAGTCCAATAAGTAGGTCTCTCGTATGCGAGAAGCCATCTGGGTAGGTATCACCAATTTGTATATTTGTGTCGCCAACAAGCAATGTGTAAACACTATTTTGTTTCGGTTGGACTTTGAAAATAATACAGTTACTGGACATTATGAGACATAATTTCTTATATCTCGAATGATGGTCGCAGAGCAGTTCCAATACTCTGTTGATCATTTTTTTTTTTATTATTCAACTTTGAACACATGGTATACAGACGGACTTTGTCATTAAAGTCCGCCAAAGTTGTAAATTATGTTATTGTTTGTGGGGTAAGTGTGAAGGCGAGGGACTTCATTGAACTCATCATTGAACGTCTCATCATTAAACCGTGGTTTAAAAATGTAATTATAAAGTTTAATTCAAATAAGTTAAAAACTACACAATCATTGATACTAGTTAAACATGTCGAAATTGAGCGGGTAAATTTAATAACGGATTTAACTTTCATAAGTACACATGGATTGCACACGTGTCGAGTTAATTTCAATGTTGTCTGAAAGCGAGCACTGTCTGACATTATGTCGGATGTCAATTCATCCGAATATGGTTCTGTTATAAACCAAATTGCAAAGAGGTACTTATTAACTGGACGTGCCAGAACTTTTGTACGGATTTGATATGCAAAGTCTGTTTGTATTTACAGATAAATGAAATGTATTATTTTTTTTATCTAATTGAATGACGAGTCGAGCAAAATGCTCGCCAAATGGCGGTAATGGTAAGCGCCATGCCTGCCCATAAACAGAAGCAACACCACACAGAACTTTGAGTTATAAGGCACTGCATGACACTGAATTGAGCTCGACACCCCGAGGCATAAGATATTAAGTTTCATAATGCCCAGTAATTACACTGGCTTCAATGTTCTTCAAATTGAAATACACCAGTGCTTACACTGTTGTTTGGCGATAGAAATAGACATAGCAGTGGTACCAACCCAGACGGCTTCTCGCATACGAGGGACCTACCACCTTGTAGATCATTACTGGGACAAATTGTATATAATTTTGTGTGTATAGATTATTACATTTAATTAACAGTCGACACATCCATAGTGTTATTGCAGCTTCATGCGCGATAGCGAATTATTAATTAAGTGTATTTAGTGTGAATAATATAAATGAGTAAACACGTTTTGTTTGAAGGACATTCCAAATATGTACAATATTAGCAATATTTTCACGGTAGGCAGCGGCTTGGCTATGCCTCTGGCATAGCCGATGAATGTATGAGCGGCGGTAACCTCTTACCATCAGACCGGACCGCTTGCTCGTTTGCCTATCAAGGCAATAAAAAAAAATTGAGGATCACACAAATGTTTGTCTCGGTGCAGGGGTCAAACCCGCGGCTTCTCGCTTCACAGCCGGCTACTCGCCCGGTGCGCCACGGAAGCTGTCAACGCGTATGCACCACCGTCCATATTTATTAGGAAAGGGGAAAGTTCATTTGGGCCTCCAAAAACCTTACTGTTCTAGACGTAACATCTACTTACCACTTCACGTTGATATTCTCTGTGACACAGTGGTACTACCATGGTCAAGGCAGACCATACGTGCCGTAGACTACAGCGTGAGTCTACCACTGTATAACTAATAAAAGTGTGAATGTCCATGTATTATTTTGCTTTGAATACTTTTGATATGTCGATATTAAGTCGATTTTAATCCTGTTTTCAACCCTCAACTATAAGGAAACGTGCCAGTTAACAAGGGAGAGCAGTAAAAAGGCCTCGGGGTCCCAATCGTGGGACGAATCCGTGACGCGTGTCTACGTCACTGCACGAGCATACAAATGACTCGCCACTGCATCCCCGAAAGGCTAAACTGTGTTTGTGAATTCGATAAATTATAAATTGCCAGACATATTTTGAATAATGTAAAAGCTGAAGTAAAATTTTCCTGTTTTTATATACGTTAGAGTATGCTCAGTTCCGCGTTGTGCTTTTTGTTTTTCATTTTAAAAATATGTGTTATGTAATTTCTTTATCTTATTTATATGAATTACGAATGTTATATTGTGACCAATTTATGGCTGCCATTCGTGACAAATTATTACTATTGTATCACGAAAACTCACATAAAGACTTATTCAAATGACGTGAAGCAAATTTGCTCAAAACCTCAAACCCTACCACCAGATTATTTTCTAATACGAGCAAGTAGATCTTTTAATTCATTGGCGCCTGATTTGGACTTGGACTTATTAATGCTAGTATTCCTAAGCTTAAAAAGAAAATGAGCAATGCCTTTTTAACACGTTTTCGTTTAATTGTGAAAACTTGTTATTAGCCATCTGTAATTCTTTTTAATCAATAAGTGTCATAGCTGTAAGTTTTCATTAATAAATAAAATAAAATATTTGTTATTGATTTTTTCTTGTAGTTTCAAAAAATGATTAGACACGATCGCTTGCACTCTAGGTATATCAATTCCAGTACTTTTTGTAATCATAATAATATCAGAATATATACTACTATCTATGTAGTCTAAACATCTGTTGAAACTTGCAAAAACACAATTTTAAAATCCCACACGCAACGTTTACGTGTCAACAAATCCACGCTGCGTAATAATTTATCATTCGCAGACGATCCGACGCACACAACCGCACTCCATACAAAAGCATAAACCCCACCGAGACTTGAGATATTCATTATTCTACGGAGCACGCCACATATTTACCGTTTCTTTGTCTCAACTCAACCTCCCACGCTTGTCTCCCGCATAACTTTAAACGCCCGTTTCCGTAGGCGCGGTTGAAACAACTCTAACGTTTGTGGCATTCACAATATTTATGATACTTTACATGAGTGAAAAGTTATATGCGGAACGTAAAAATGATTACCAACAAGCAGTGGTGCCTGTGACAGGCTTATATAAATTTAAATGTTATCAAAGATTGTACACATACCTAAACTTATCCTATATCCCTGAAGAGATAGGCAAAGGGGTAACTAGCACATTCACAGTGTTCCTAGTTTATTTTCTAAACATGATAGCTAGATGATGTTGGATGATTTCATAAATTCCAAACCCGGGAATTTTTTTTCTTTTTTTTTTAATCAAAAACTCAAACATAATTTGGGATTGCCCGATCTGTTATTTGAACCCAGGGGTTCACCGGTTTTGAAATCTAACTATGGTGCCACTAAATTAATGAGGCAATGGAATATATCAAAGACTGCGTATTTGTTTGTTTGTTGTCTGCATTTGATCATTAATACTGGACAGATGTAGCGTTCTCTAAAGCTACAAACTTTGGCAATAGAGTTTGGAATTCTTTTTTGATCATTGGGTTATTTAAATGTGCTGAATCAACACGAACTTTGACAGAATCGTAAGCACTAACTCGATGAACGTGTAAAATATCCTTTTTCAGTTTACGTAGATAATGAGATAAGTATACAAATCAAAGATGTTTACAGGAAAAGCTTACTAATGAGACCAGTATAATCAATATCTATTTCTGGTCCTTAAAGTATGTGTTTTTAATTAAAGAAGCAACCAATTTCATAAAACCCTTGAAGATTTAGGAAATTGGTTCGAAAGTGGATGTTGATTAATTGTTTGTTGAAACATATTTAGCTTTCTTCTTCCACCTGCTCTTATCCCACGCGCAGTGGGGTCGGGTGTTCGACGCAACATACTTTTTAATACATGTTATAGGCCGGTGATTATCCATTTTGAAACATAAATAAATTATAGTAGAATTAAACCCATTGTAAAAGGAAGAGAATACAACAAAATTGATAGGAAAAATAAATTAACGGCGATCTGAGGTCGGGAAGTGGGAAGGGGGGGGCTTTTAAGGGTAAAAAACGGTTTATCTCGATTTCCGGAAAAACTACAAGTCCTATGGAAAAAAGTTAAATCGCAAAGTTGTAGGTAATAAAAAGATCTACAACTTTTGTATACATACTTTTTTCACATAACCTCAAAATTTATGTTAAAAATTTAAAAAACCAAGTTTTTAGTTTTTTATTTTTATCTTTTAGAAAACATAATTTTTTTTCACGAAATTTCGTGAAAACTTACCTTTTTATATCCCAAATACACTGTAATTTTTTTGATCTAAAATATTCATTGTTTCACCTTATTTTGATTTAATATCGAAAAAGCAGCCTAATTTTCAAACGAAAAATCCCACGTCAAAAAATCAGCTTTTTTAAAAAAGTCTGTTGGTTTCTTGTTCATTGAATTCTCTACTTTCTGATGGTGTAAAAAAATATATACATTACTATGGTAAATGTGCTCAGAAAATGCAAAGAAACGAACTACTAAATAACAAGTAGTAAGGCCCAGACCCACCTAGCCCCTTCCCCACTTCTTTATGATGGGCTAAAATTTTCCGTAGATCACTCAGGTATATAAGTTATATTAAAATAACAATAAAGAGGCATCTACGCATATAATTTAAAGAAGATTCTACAACTTTCCCAAAATATTGTAGATATGTCTTATTAAATATTTACTTATAACTTTACATTTTCTGAGCACATTTACCATAGTAATGTATATATTTTTTACACCATCAGAAAGTAGAGAATTCAATGAACAAGAAACCAACAGATTTTTTTAAAAAAGCTGATATTTTGACGTGAGATTTTTCGTTTGAAAATTAGGCTGCTTTTTCGATATTAAGTCAAAATAAGGTGAAACAATGAATATTTTAGATCAAAAAAATTACAGTGTATTTGGGATATAAAAAGGTAAGTTTTCACGAAATTTCGTGAAAAAAAATGATTTATTATAATAGATAAAAATAAAAACAAAAAACTTGGTTATTTGAATTTTTCACATATATTTTGAGGTTATGTGAAGAGAGTGTGTATACAAAAGTTGTAGATCTTTTTATTACCTACAACTTTGCGATTTAAATTTTTTCCATAGGACTTGTAGTTTTTCCGGAAATCGAGATAAACCGTTTTTTACCCTTAAAAGCCCCCCCCTTCCCACTTCCCGACCTCAGATCGCCGTTAATTTATTTTTCCTATCAATTTTGTTGTATTCTCTTCCTTTTAAAATGGGTTTGATTCTACTATAAATTTGTTTCTATTTTTATCATTTTCAACCGGATAATCACCAGTCTATTAGGGCTAGGTCGTTTTTACGACAGATCGCTTGCCTAACGTCAACCCCTTTGGGGAGAAAACCTACTCAGTCCAAACCAATATCAGTAAATCATACAAACAATTGTCTCCGTGCGGGAATCCAACATCGCTTCACAGTCGTCTATTCACCTACTACGCCACTGAGTCTGTTAAAAGATCTTTAACTATTGCTTAAAATTTACAAACGATTATTTTTATGATGGCATATTGAAGTAACATAAAATAAAATGTAATATTTAAAAACAAAGGAAAGCTCACAATAGCTGTAAAAATACAGATAAATTAAATAAAATTATCTAATTACGATGAAAGGTCCCTTCAATATTCCAAAAAAAAATATCTATAAATTGCTATTATATTGACATCTCAGACAGCTCTAATTTTAGCGAAGTCGGGGAAACTTCCTTTGGGGAATTTTCATCCGTAGTAAATGTTGTGCAAAACTGAAATTAAATTGAGTTTCTCGTAGTACATACTCCTGTGACCAAAGTAATGTAAGTTTTAATAGTTTATTGAGAATTTGCCTAAATTAATAAACAGTTACATTTATACATTTCAAAACATTTAAGACAGAAAATACATAAATAATATATGTCCCATATTTTAAAGTATTTAATTGTCTTTAAAAGTAAATCTATCAATATACTGGTGTGGGATACCTGATACATTATTTTTGTACCCAACTAGATAGCGACCACTGTACACACTCGTAGTGACTCCTTATTATCACTTGCTATGACAGTGAAAGAAACATCATTAAAAAATCTACATACACGAATTTTTCAGAAGAATTTCGAAGGTATGGGAATTCTGCCAACCTGTATTAAGCCAGCGCGGTGGAGTAAGGCCTAATCTCTCATTCGATAGAGGAAGCACGAGTCCAACTGTGGGACTAGTATTTTTATTCATAGATGAATCCGGCATTGAACAAGTGGGTCACCTAATGGTAAGTGGTCTTCACCGTCCATGAACATATTACAGGGATAGTATCCACCGCAAGATGAAAATGCCGGCTTTTGAAATTCACATGCTTCTAACCCTTAGGTCAAATTTAAAGTTAGAAAGGAGGATACAGGAGCATAAATTTAAAAATTCACCATTTCCATATCAGGCAGGTAAAAAAATGTCATCTTAATACTGACTCGCAGTATGAAATGAGTTCCCAAGAGAGGCGAAAAACATTTTATTGCTTTATTACAAGTATGCAAATATAAGCAGCCTCGCGTGGTTCCACCGACCTGGAAACTGGAAAATAAAATGGCTGCCCACCGCTGTGAAGAACTGAAATCTGGGGCGCAATCTAAACCATGTGTATAACACGTTGTTCTGTTATAGAAATGATATAGGAGTGGAGGATGTTGATTGGCATAATCAATATGTTTACGGCATGAGCTTCGTTTGCACGTGAAGTGAACACAAATATAAAACTCATCGTATTTATTACCAGATCAATAAATTCATTTGCGTATCCTGATAGCACTCTTGACTGTAATGTTACGTACGTATTTAATAGTCTTTATATTCCCACGGGATGAGTTTATTTTTAAGTTTGTACGATCGCCTCATTAGTCTATAGGTAGTAAGTATACTTACATTTAACAAAACTTGGTCTATTTCTGCCGCCAAGCAACAGTGTGTAAGCACTGTTGTGTTTCGGTTTGAAGGACATTGAAGCCAGGGATATTACTGGGCATTATGAGACTTAACATCTTATGTCTCGGAGTGACGAGCGCAGCTCAGTGCCATGCAGTGCCTTGGAATTCGAAGTTCTGTACGGTATTGCTTCTGTATATGAGTAGGCGTGGCGTTTACTATCAGGCGAGCGCATTGCTCGTCTCGTCATTCAATATCTTTCTTTCTTTCTGCCTTGCGTTATCCCGGCTTCATACATAATATACAATAACAGTTAAATTAAAGGCTATCTCTAAAACACGTATAAAATACGTAAGTCTAAATACGAATTCCAAAGATTTTATGTTACGTAACCCTCCCAGGGAGCGAGTCTCAATGGCACTTTTCTCTTTTTTCCGTTAATTGAAGAACTCTTAAATGATCAAGGTTATCTTTTACGACGTGGTACAGTAATACCTCTTTTTTATTATCCAGGGATAAAACATTTATCCCAGTTTACAATCATTAAACAAATTTTATGATAAGCGAAACATGTTATTACTGCGAGTTGATGTTTACCTAAAATATGGCAGGCAACATGTTTTCTAAGATAAAAAAAAATGCTTTTCCATTTTTCACGGTGCCGAAAATAATTTGGTTTCAGTGGACGGATGTTGGCAGTTGATTTTAAATGTAACTTCTCTGAACTTGGCAAAGTGGAATGGATTTTTTATGTACTTTCAAACATTAAAGAGCGTCTCCATTGTGTGCCATTTTACCGTACCGAGGCGTGACTGTGGAAAATCGCTCATGTGTGGTCTCTTGTCAAACATTACGGCCTAATATCACAAAGCAATTCACTCTAAAACTCATAACATTTCTCCATTTCTTTCAATTTGTTAAGTCACGCCAAAATGGTACAATACCTGTTACGAATACCTGTTCACATTAGCGTAACAAGTACGTGTGACAGCTATGCCTTTCGGTGTGGCGAAATGTCCCGGAAGTATGGACACATCTTTATCTGTTTATTTTCGAGGCAAGCTCTCAAACATTTATATGTAAATAATATTTATAGCAATAATCGAACACCAATTACGATTACCTACCACTTTCTCAGCCTTACTTAGGCTGTCACTAGATCAATGCGACGATATCTTTATTTAACATTAACAATATGACAGAGATGCCAACTAACCTAGTATATTCCTAATTATATAATACACAAAAGTATTAATGTATCGCAGCATTTGTCATCTCTTCTTTCTTCATTCAGACAACAAAATTACAAGTACTCGTATGGCGATAGAGTTATTCGTAGGTACTTAATAATTAGTTGAAATAATTTTCCACTACGCTCAATTCTTTTGGATGCCGTTTAAACCTTAATCAATATTTAATAATAATATAAGGGCGTTTGTTGGACTTCCACGACAGAAAAATAAATTAATTGCTTCTTTGCGTACTTTATGGGTATCCGTAAGCGTATTTGAGTCGTTATAGAGTACGTTTATATTCATAATGATAATCTATATATTAATAGGAGAAGAGAAGATTTTGCCACTTTCGAAGCATATTGCGCACAGAGAGGTATGTGAGATTTGGGTTGTTTGGGCTGGATTAATTTCACTGGCTTCAATGTCCTTCAAATCGAAACACGACAGTGCTTACCTACTATTGCTTGGCGGCAGAAATACAAACCGGTGGTGCCAACCCAGCCTCTCACATACGAGGGACCTACCACCTTGTAAATGACACTTAAAGGGTCTTTCACAGAGACCCTTTTTTTATCCTGGCTCGGCATAGTGACTACGCTACACCTGATGGTAAGTGTAGCGCAATCCAAGAATAGTGTCGACCAACGATAAATAATGTGTCCATCGTAGGTCGGCAAGATTATGCCGGCCTGCCAAAGGACCAAAGGGGAGGGGAAGGAAAAAGGGATGGGAAAAGGTTTAGGATCAGGGAGCAAGCCCCCTGGGGCGAACCGGATATACACTGGCTGACCCTGGAACGCGACCCACAAGAGGTGGGCCACTATGGCAGGTTTTAGCACCAGTGTACGGTGGTCGCTATCCGGTCGGATACAAGTATCCTTTAATTGTTATCTACGGAAGAACATTATCTGTCGTTCTGTTAATTCACAACATGGCGAAAACGCGTTCCTTATTTATCGCCTCTCTTCACGACACCGCTACAGACGGGTAATTCCCACACTTTATCCGCCTACTTGAAAATACTTGAGGTGTGTAAATAAAATAAAACCCGGTAATGGGCCCGTTACATTTACTTATTTATGGGGCTGTTCTAAATGTGCGGAAATTAGTATTGAGTTCGGTGTGGTATCTTTATAATACGTTAAAAACAACGCGGTTATATTGAGGAAGTAAGCGGCTTACCTTCTCCCACTAAGGGTTATGTTATTTATGGGATTATTAAATATTTATAATGTTTAAAAATTAGATGTATCTTGAAAATTCTGGGCCTTATAACAAAATTAGCTTTTGCTCGCGGCTCTACTGCGTCAATGTCATTTCTTTTTTTTTTATTTTATTAAATGATGAGACGAGAAAAGCGCTCGCCTGATGTTGAGCACCACACAGAACTTTGAATTATAAAGCACTGCATGACACTGAACTGCGCTCGTCACCCCGAGACATAAGATGTTAAGTCTCATAATGCCCAGTAATTTGACTGGCTTCAATGTCCTTAAAACCGAAATACAACAGTGCTTACACACTGTTGCTTGGCGGCAGAAATAGACAAAGCGATGGTACCAACCCAGACGGCCTCTCACATACGAGGAACCTAGCTACCACCTTGTAATGTCATTTTCTCGAAATCATTATGTAGCTGCTTAATTTCATCACTACGTGGTAAGTCCCTCGTATCCGACAGACTGTTTGGGTAGACACCACCGCTTCTATTTCAGCCGCCCACAAGCAGTGTGTATGTACTGTTATATTGCAGTTTAAAGGACATTGAAACCAGCGAAATTACTAAGCATTATGAGACGCAACATTTTATATCTTGGGGTGACTACGACACATTGCTTCTGTTTATGGTCCGGCGTGACGCCTACCATTTAACGAGCGACCGGCACGTCTATCTAGAACGTTAAAAGAAGAACAACTGACATACTAAAAAAAGATTTATAAAATTATTCCAATAATTAAAAGTATCAAAAATTACTCTAATTTCGTAACTCGTCGATAACAAGATCGCCTCAGGCAAAGATCTCAAAGATTTAACTTGTGGTTCTTATTAAACCTCGCCCGTTAGTAATTAGATCCCAAAAATTTCCACCGAATTTTCATCTTGGTGAACTAATTAAACATTCTGATAGGTACCTATTTCTAATTTGGCTAAAATTGCTACTTATTATAATCTAGTTCATCCCTTTTATCGACCTTAGGTACATGTCCCACTGCTAGTGAGGAAGCGAGTGGAGACAGAAAATTCCTTTTTCAAAAAAAAATCTATTGCAGAGGCCAGCAATCGAGCAATCGGGTCATCTAATGGTAAGTAATATCTACGGCTCATGAACACCCAAAATATCAGGAGAATAATGAACATGTTGCCTTCCTTAAAAAGAAGCGATTGGAAAAGGGAGGCCGACAGGATTTTGACCTCCTTGCTCAAAAAATATAGAATATGTGTTTGGATTCAGTATTAGTAAAAGTAATATAGTTCATCGCTAACTGTTTACATCACTGACGAGAACTATTCAAAGAAAGTCGAACTCGCAGTTCGCTACTCGTCGCCGGTGAGACAAGTGCCTTAATCCGATTTCGTTTTAAGGCCTCTTTGAATCGCAAATCATTTAAGTAAAATTGTTTCAAATCAATTACAGGTGCCCATAGTTCAAGTTTTTGCGACTCGTTTGTTGTCAGATGTTCCGTATTTACGATAAAATAGGGAAAAAGCTATAAAATCCAAAATAACAATTTCTAAAGATGTTATTGGAGTTAGTCGTTACCTGTGTCACTGCAGGTCAACTGAAATTGCACTGATTCCAAAGAGACAGCAATTGATGTTTTTTGTTATTTTTTAATTCGGTTTTTGAGTTACAACTTATTTTATTTTTCAATTTTAGGTGCAAAGTGTAAAGTCCAGCACAATAACATAATCGCGAGCTGTTCTCCGTTGGAAGTTTATTTTTTACACCGTAATCTATCATCAGATCTGAACCAAATTTTCATGAAACCAAATAGCAGCTAAACTTTATGAAATTACATTTTTCACTTAGCTAACCAAGCGAAACAGAAGATTATGTTATAAAATCTTGAATATAAAAAGTCCTGTCCAGTCGGAGATGCACGTAAGTCACGTGTACAGAACTATAATTAGTCTTGAACAATCAATTCACGTAGACTAGGTCTTAGCAAGACGACTAGTAATGGGCGCCGTGTGTCCGTCTTAATCCCCAAGCTGCAAATTCTAGTAAAACTTCATACAGTAAGTACGAGGAAGTCCGACCAATGCCGTAAGAAAAGCAGCTTCTACGAGCCGTTTCATGGCTGTGTGACTAGAAAAAAAAAGTGAATATTGTTATTTGAGTATTTTTAAAGTCGGGTTTGAATTTTTGATCGAACTCTTTTTGTCTTATGACTATCTCGCATGTATATTTAGACATCCTTTAAATCTTATCTTATCTTGAATTTGATGTTTTTCTCAGTATCCACTATTGTTATCGGTTTTAATTTTGATAACAATGCTAGAAATCTCTGCCATTGTTGGCATGGGATCAGAACTCCAGAGAAAGCTACTATGTGAGAAATGGAACTCATAAAACCTGCTTTGTGTTGTATCAAAATATAACAGTAAATTATCAGCATTAATCTTTCAGACATGACACGATGTCCGAACGTGTTTGGCGTTCGATCACTGTCCAATGATTGCATTATTAGGTAATGTTGGTTATTAATGATATCCTGCTAATAATATAAGTGTGAAAGTGTGTTAAGCAATTAACTAGGTGGTAGATTCCTTGTATGCAGGAGGCCGCCTGGGTTGGCACCACATTATCGTATTCTACCGCCAAGCAGCAGTGTATAAGCATTGTTGAGTTTCAGTTTGAAGACCATGGAAGCCTAATGAAATTACTGGCCTTTCTAAGTCTTAACACTTGTCTCGGGGTGACGGGCACAGACTAGTACCGTGTCACTACACGTGTAGGGACACGGTACGTAATAGTTTCGTAACTAAACACTAAACTAAACACTAAACCACTGTTTGTAATTAAAGATTGTGTGGTGTTGCTTCTGTTTATATGCAGGTCGCTCGTCTAATGGTAAGCGAGTGACCTACTTGTCTCGTAAAGCTAATCTATATATATAAAAATGAATCGCTGTGCGTGTGTCTCGCTAAAACTCGAGACTGGCTGTACCGATTTGGCTAATTCTGATCTTGAAATATTTGTGGAAGTTCAGGGAAGGTTTACCCGGTGAGAAAAAATGAGTAACATAAATAATAAGTAAAGGAAAACACTAAAAACGACAACTTAATTTTCCAATACAAACTGTTCCTGGGTATGAAACATTTGACATCTTTTTGATGTGAAACATCTATAAGCGCAAGTATAAACCGGATTGTTGGCGTTGCGAAGCTTGCTGTGGTGACGGGTCGCCACACTATACTAGACAGGACAGCGACAGGGACAGGGACAGGGACAGGGACAGGGACAGGGACAGGGACAGGGACAGGGACAGGGACAGGGACAGGGACAGGGACAGGGACAGGGACAGGGACAGGGACAGGGACAGGGACAGGGACAGGGACAGGGACAGGGACAGGGACAGGGACAGGGACAGGGACAGGGACAGGGACAGGGACAGGGACAGGGACAGGGACAGGGACAGGGACAGGGACAGGGACAGGGACAGGGACAGGGACAGGGACAGGGACAGGGACAGGGACAGGGACAGGGACAGGGACAGGGACAGGGACAGGGACAGGGACAGGGACAGGGACAGGGACAGGGACAGGGACAGGGACAGGGACAGGGACAGGGACAGGGACAGGGACAGGGACAGGGACAGGGACAGGGACAGGGACAGGGACAGGGACAGGGACAGGGACAGGGACAGGGACAGGGACAGGGACAGGGACAGGGACAGGGACAGGGACAGGGACAGGGACAGGGACAGGGACAGGGACAGGGACAGGGACAGGGACAGGGACAGGGACAGGGACAGGGACAGGGACAGGGACAGGGACAGGGACAGGGACAGGGACAGGGACAGGGACAGGGACAGGGACAGGGACAGGGACAGGGACAGGGACAGGGACAGGGACAGGGACAGGGACAGGGACAGGGACAGGGACAGGGACAGGGACAGGGACAGGGACAGGGACAGGGACAGGGACAGGGACAGGGACAGGGACAGGGACAGGGACAGGGACAGGGACAGGGACAGGGACAGGGACAGGGACAGGGACAGGGACAGGGACAGGGACAGGGACAGGGACAGGGACAGGGACAGGGACAGGGACAGGGACAGGGACAGGGACAGGGACAGGGACAGGGACAGGGACAGGGACAGGGACAGGGACAGGGACAGGGACAGGGACAGGGACAGGGACAGGGACAGGGACAGGGACAGGGACAGGGACAGGGACAGGGACAGGGACAGGGACAGGGACAGGGACAGGGACAGGGACAGGGACAGGGACAGGGACAGGGACAGGGACAGGGACAGGGACAGGGACAGGGACAGGGACAGGGACAGGGACAGGGACAGGGACAGGGACAGGGACAGGGACAGGGACAGGGACAGGGACAGGGACAGGGACAGGGACAGGGACAGGGACAGGGACAGGGACAGGGACAGGGACAGGGACAGGGACAGGGACAGGGACAGGGACAGGGACAGGGACAGGGACAGGGACAGGGACAGGGACAGGGACAGGGACAGGGACAGGGACAGGGACAGGGACAGGGACAGGGACAGGGACAGGGACAGGGACAGGGACAGGGACAGGGACAGGGACAGGGACAGGGACAGGGACAGGGACAGGGACAGGGACAGGGACAGGGACAGGGACAGGGACAGGGACAGGGACAGGGACAGGGACAGGGACAGGGACAGGGACAGGGACAGGGACAGGGACAGGGACAGGGACAGGGACAGGGACAGGGACAGGGACAGGGACAGGGACAGGGACAGGGACAGGGACAGGGACAGGGACAGGGACAGGGACAGGGACAGGGACAGGGACAGGGCTGTCCCACCGGGGGGAGGTGGAAGACAACCTGACTTAGGTCGTCGAAATCAATTTAATGTGCGACGGGCTACCTCACGTGCAATGGTGCAGTACCTCACTTAATTGCATTTAATGAAACATTTGTATTAAGTGTTGACCACATTTTACACAAATATAATATGTAGATGATACGAAGTTCACCGGGTCATCTAGTATTCAATAAATACTCTCTTTATATACACATTCCTGATACAATGTTGGAACACCAAGAAAAATAAAAGGGTAAAATGAAAAACTAAATTTTATGGAGGAGCGACAAAATATTATAATTTAATATATTTTGTAACTGAAGACAGTTTTATTTACTGCATGAATAGGCCGGCTTGATTGTATAGGAACCGGTTCGGTTCGGTTCGGATACTTATTTTTCGTATATTAGGAAAAAGTTAATTATCAAAAGATCGACTGAGCGTCAAGATATGACTGGATAAACACGTAACGCGCCCGCGTTACGTTACCTGCGTGAAATCGGGGGCATAAACTCATAACGCGATCGCGGTAGACCGTATTCGCGATATCAACTCACTTTCCTCCTCAACTCCTTATGGCATTCTTTAAGCCGATGTAACAAGAACGTAGCTCAAATCATCGCGTTTATAAAATTAGACGTTGGTTTAGAGAAAATCATTCAATTTAAATCCGTGAAATTGCATTAACAAATAAATAAATAAATTAACATAACGCGGACACGTTATTAATCCAGACGGTCATAGAGAATAAAGCCCGGCGTGAATACTGAAGTGGCCGCACCACGCGTCAACGCGCTTTCATGTGAACGATTGTATATATATTTATGTGTGAATGTATAAACGGACGATTTTAAAATGCATGTCGGAACGTTGTCACCCAAAAATAGCCGTAACGTGTGTATTCTTGTATGCACTCGAGTAATCGAGTAACAAGTATTTCAACATACTTTACCTCGCGGCTCCGCCCGCGTGATTTGCTTTTTCCGGGATAAAAAGTAGCCTATGGTCATCAGGAATAATGTAGGATTGTAATGGTGAAAAAATTTTCGAAATCGGTCCAGTAGTTTTTAAGTTCATTCGTTACATACAAAAATACAAATCTTTCCTCTTTATAATATTAGTTTAGATTTCTACGCATTGACCCGTAGTATGGCTTCTACTGGAATTGAGACCTACTTCCCTACAAAATTTCTTTTTCATCTATTAGAGGAAAGACTTAGAATAAAACTTTAATCCCTAACTAGATTTTTACCAACCAACTGAAATGAATAGGCGAATTAAAGTGTAATAAAATAGAAGCGACCTAATTGGATTTTCGCCATGAATAAATTCGTTCGAAGTCTGTATTGAGAAATATTTACATCGACTCATAGTAATCAATTTAATTCATATACACATCTAAAGTTCTGTATTCAATAATCTATATCAATAAATGATTGTCGCAATACAAACAAATTATACCGAACCTAAATCCAGATTAATCAAGATTGATTTGGTTGTTGTAAAGAGGATTAAATTAAATACAACACAATATTTAGGACCAATACGTGTGTTTGCTCAAAATATATTAAAATATAATAATTAATTATTAGATCCTTAAGATTTCGTAATTTTATAATTTAATATGAAAGCTAGTGGTAAGTGATAATATAAAACTTCGAAAAAAAAAACAAAACTTGTTCTTTCTTATTATTAGAACCTCTACAATTTTTGTTTGGTGTTTAGAAATTACGGATACGTAATAGGGCAATATCTCCATTGCAATCGACGTGAATCGTTTTTTATTTTGTCGACGTCCTCTAAGCGCCATTTAGATGGAGTGATTTTCCGGAACGACATCTAGGCGCTTATTGACAGAAAACAGTAACCTACGAGGTCGCGTCATACGGTCCTGTTTTTTTAATCTATAATGCGTCCTTTTAAGCAACAGTTTTCTGTCTTAATCTCACCTGTGTTATAGCATAAACTGACTCAATCTAAATTGGGCTTTATAGACTATGTTTGATAATTGATAATCTTTCTTTATGCCTGGCCTTATCGGCTTAATGTCCTGACCCCTGGGTCCCTCTTCCCATTATGATTTGTCCTCCACAACCTGTAGGGAACCAAACTTCACCATTGCCTTGTCCGTTAATCAGCAGATTTGGGCCTATGATGTTAGTGGCTTACTTACCCATTTACACATTACATACACTCGATAATAATAAATAATGAGGAGGTGAAGACTTAGTTGTAATGTTAACAAGTACCTCGTTGTTCTGTGGTACATAGACTGTGAAACCGGTGATCTGGGGTTTGGTCCTGGCTTCAAATCTTATAGATATATCATCATCATCATCAGCCACAAGACGTCCACTGCTGAACATAGGCCTCTCCCAAAGATTTCCAGACCGACCTGTTGGAAGCGGCCTGCATCCAGCGACTTCTTGCGATCTTTATTAGGTCGTCTGTCCACCTTGTAGGTGGACGTCCAACGCTGCGATTGCCAGTACGTGGCCTCCATTCCAGAACCTTTCTGTCCCATCGGTAATCGGTTCTACGAGCTATGTGGCCTGCCCACTGCCACTTGAGCTTGCTAATCCGCTGAGCTATGTCGGTGACTTTCGTTCTTCTACGGATCTCCTCATTTCTGATTTGATCACGTAGAGAAACACCGAGCATAGCTCTCTCCATAGCTCGCTGAGTGACTGTGAGCCGTCTTATACGGCCGATCCTAAATGAGCAATACATAAAAAGATATTAGGAAGGAGAGGGGTGATTTATCCTCCAGTAATCTTATTTATTTATTTATAACTTTATTGTACATCACACAAAACGTATTGAAAACACACAACATACAATTTAATATAACATATAGAAGTACAATTGGCGGCCTTATCGCTAACTGACTTACCGTATAAACCATAATGCGAACTGCCATATCAGTTTTTTGTGAGACAGTGGTAATAAACCGGTCGAGCCATGCTATTCATGCTGCAGACAAAAGAGTCTATAGCGTGGATCTACAATTCATATTTACCTACGAACAAACAAATTTTCTTTAGGAAATAATTAGTGGAAAATACTGATAATGGATTAAGTATGTATAAAACATGAGCCTACGTTCGCAATTCGACATTTTGTATGTATTCGATAGCGAGAGGTTTTCTGTCGAAGCACTGTTTTTTGTTCAACAACACAATTGTTTGTCATGTTTCCGGAGGGGATATTTATGGGGAATGCACAGCCATGACCGTCCAAATACAGTCGGAAACGGTTTCTACGCAAATAAAGGAAAAAAGAGAAAATATGTCCACCAGGCTTTGAGTACTGGAATAACAGCAATGTTGGATTTATATTTTTTTCCATCAGTGTGTATTGCGATAAGATGTAGTTTTTTTTATTTGGTGAATGACGAGACGAGCAAGACACTCGTCTGATGGTAA
Source organism: Amorpha juglandis (assembly GCA_949126905.1). Lineage (NCBI taxonomy): Eukaryota > Metazoa > Arthropoda > Insecta > Lepidoptera > Sphingidae > Amorpha > Amorpha juglandis. Next base: position 6,959,184 of record OX421379.1, on the reverse strand, counting down.
GCGCCACGCCTGCTCATAAACAGAAGCAACACCACCCATAACTTTGAATTACAAAGCACTGCACGGCACTGAACGGCGTTCGGCACCCCGAGACATAAGATTTTAAATCTCATAATGCCCAATAATTTCACTGGCTTCAATGTCCTTCAAATAGAAACACAACAGTGCTTACAAACTGTTACTGCGTTTTTTAAAGGCCTAGACAGAAACTATTCAATTCTATTACATTCTTTTATTTCATTAAATTACTTTTTTAAGTCTTAATTAGTTTAAGAACTTTACAAAATTACTTCTGAAACACTGAACGTTTCCAAGTTTTCAACTCTTTGTTAAATTTTATTATCAATGTGCTCTTACAACAAATCAAATTACTGATTATACAATAGCTCTATGCTAAATGTCTTGCGAGGAGACTTAATGAGAAGAATTAAAGTCACATTGTGACCTTCAAGCTATATTCGGTAATTTAAGATCTGTCAGAAGAGGTGAATTATTACTTTTTGAAAGGAACCCATATACAGTAATAGTAATACTGTCTCACTGCTGGACACAGGCCTTGGTTGCTGGTGGTAGGATTCATATCCGCTCGGATAGCGACTACCGTAAACATGGTGTTAAAACCTGCCATAGTGATCCACACGTTCTGTGTGGATCGCGTTCTAGGATCAGCCAGTATATATCCGGTTCTCCCGAGGGGCTTGCGAACATGACTTGATGGTTGATTGGGGCGGGTATATTCCTTGTATCCCTGTGCCTGCATCGGTCATCCGCCTGTCCTGTCGCAGGCCCATCGATTTGCTTCAGCATTTATTCAGGCCGGCATGACTCTGGCGACCACCGATAAACACATTGTTTGTTGGTGGTCGTTGGTTTTTTGGATTGCGCTACGCTTACCATCAGATGGAGTGCAGTCACTTTGCCGTGCTCCGATAAAGAAAAAAAAACTATACGATTGAGAGGGGTTAAGCCTTAGTGTACTTAGTAATTATACATGCATACGGGTCGACAACTGTCGACGATGCTACTGACAGACAGAAATAGGGGTCACATAATAAATTTCCTCCATTGGACGGGCCGGAGGCCCAAATCCCCCTCCCCTTCCCAACTCCTAATTATCCTTCTCCTTTAAGATCGACAAAACGTTCATGATTCTTCTGGTATATTGGTGTACATGGGCGGTGGAGATCACTTACCATCAGGCGACCTACTTGCTCCTTTACCGGTCTATGCTATAAAAAAATAGTATAGTGCAACAACACATATTCGATACTTCGATACCCGATGGTATTGTGAAAATCGAATTTCAAGTGTTCCGTGCAATAGGTAAAAACGTCAGCATATTGCTCGGTCCACGTTCCACTTGTATTATGAAATCCTATTTTGCAGTGACATTTTTCGTTCAACAGTACTTGATTGGATTTTTGAAACGTGTAAATTCGATAGAACACGGTCTGTCAGGAGCGTTAACGGTCAGGTCTTTACAGACCGTTGACTCTTGAACGGTATTTCACTTGTTCATAAAGTATTTTTTATTAGCAGTAATGCGTAATATACGAGCACCAGGAAAGCAGCAATCAGAGAGGAGTGGCGTAGGATTGTTAAGCGAGCCACAAACCCTGACGTGACGACCACGGCCACTCTGCCAAGAGTGTGACGACTAACAATAATAATAGCGTGAGGAGCATGTCGCTTGTCTGATGGTAAGTGTTACGCCTACCCATAAATAGAAGAAACACCAGAACTTCGATTTATGAAGTATTGCATGACTTTGGACTGTATTCGTCACCCTGAGACATAAGTTTCATTTGATATTAAGTTGGGATGTTTTATAATGGGATAATGTTACGTGTGTACTTCCGCAGATTTAGGGATGTGTACTACAATTGTAGCTATATTTAGTCGTTGATATAATATTTATTTTATAATAATAATGTCATCTCCTCGATTGGTGACGTTTCCACCCCACCTAAATTGAGAGAAACAAGACAAGTAAAAAGATTACAGAGCTTTGTTATTAACAAAGACAGATCGTCACGTCTTATATAATAACATAATTGAACTTATAATGTATACCATCAGACGTTTCCAGAGTTGTAAACCAATACATACCCACTTTTCAATTAACTCTAGTATATTATAGTATTTGGAGTATTGACGGGTTCAAACAAAGAAATAATCTGTAAAGGGAGTAGATATTTGTTTTGTAAGAGAATTCTCGAAGAGATTTGGTGAATAGACTGAAGAATAGTCTGGTAAGTGTTGTCATCGCATTAACTAGTTAATAATATTTAACAATGGTACAATTTGAAAATAGAATCGTATGACGCGTCTTTGTAAATGGAAGTATTCTGTGACGTTCTCGTCCATGCCGTACGAAACAATCTCTCCTTACAGCAGTTTCACATGTTTCAATTTATTTGGTCAACTGCTTAATCGCATGCAATTCAAACCATCTGTGAAACGACTTATAATAGAATTGATCAACAAAAACCAAACAGCTTCTGTTAAATCAAATAATTTTATCAAATAAAATCGAAACGTGTGAATTCGCCATTAATAGAGCTTACTCAGGGCAAATCATGTTTATCGGATTGAAACGCTCGCATTGACAAAACGATATTTCGTCCTAAAAATGTTTTCAAGAATATGGCAAATTGCAATCCACATATTAATATGCTGTAGTAGCTACTACTACTAGATATAATACGGGATATTAGAAAGTAAATATCGAGCAAATATTTTATTTAAATTTCACCTGCTTTGAAACATTAATTCCTTTAAACCAATTTGTTACCCTATGGAAATATCGTGAATGATTAATTGAATGTTCAGTTTGGCTTATTAAATCGTATCCTTTTAAAAGTTTTCCGTAAATAATAGTGAGGTTGGAAACCGGCGTATCATTGTACAAGATAATCTATCACGCAGCGTGACATACAACACAATATTGTAACAAAATATAAAATTGCAGAGGGGGTTCTCATACAGCGACTATGGTAGGTAATTACTGCCCGAGTCATCGACAAAATGCAACTAGAAAATCACAGATATCACACGCTTTCCCCGAGCAATATACTCTGGTGGATACTGTTTAAAAATCTGTATTCTTGGAATAATAATTATACTAGCACGGTATTATACACGCCTCACTGCTAGACACGGGCCTCCTCTACTGAATGAAAAGGTTTAGGTCTTAGTCTACCACGTTGACATAATGCGGGTTGGTAGACTTCATATACCTTTGAAATTTTGAAGTCAGAGGTGCATGCTCTTGGGGCTGGTTTCAAACCTGTTAATGTACTTGAAAGTTAAAGTTTATTGGGTTACTGGTTACATCGTACCGATTGCCTCGTGCAGTGTGCTTCACTACATATATTTGTAGTTGTATTTCTTATTACTTGATGTATTTTGTAATGATTTCATTTAAATTAATTAAAGTTAAATTATGAGATATTTTTAATAAAAACAAAAATGTCACAACTGAATGTCGAGACGAGAATAATTGTTCGCCTGATGATAAACGCCACGCCTGTACAAGTAACATCAATACATAGAACTTGATATTATAGGGAACTATAATTTCAAGATTTAGGTAGTGATGATGATGCATGTCAATGCACTGCGCTCATCAATATTATAGTTTCCTATGTTGAATTTTTTACATTATATTTTAAGCAATAGAAAATAATACGAAGAAGAAACTGTTTTGGGGAAACATTATTAAAATTGGTTCAATTATGAGACCGCAATTATGATGTAAAATATTGGTATAAGCAAAGGTAGGCGCGTAGTTCGGACATCTATCTATCTCGCTCGCACACATGCATTGATATGGCATTCTACAGTGATGTCAAGGTTTTGCGACGCCTATAATTTGACAAGTAGCCTATTCATCAGATTAGAGTGGCTTATTATTTATTTTTGGACGTTTCTATAAAATTCTTTCTTGTAATTGTTTGCTTTTGGATAAATTTATTTAAACTATCCTATTTCATTAAATTCAATGTACTCTAAAACCAGAACACAAAAGACTTGCCGGTAAACACAGAAGAAAAGAAATTCAAAGTAGACAAAGAAATTAGCAATCATAGCAACCTATTTTGGACGATTACTTGTTTATTTTACATGTGTCCAGAACAATAACAATGGCGGCAGGTAATATGTTTGAAGTTTTCTAGTGTTATGAAAACGTCATGTGATCTCAAGTGAGGTCTCGTCTCTACGACAAACCAAAACATTCCTATTATTTCAATGGCCTTCAATTTCGTTTCGTGAAAGTCTCTTATGCCGTTGTTTGCTTTACAAAGGATAAGCATTCAGTTAACGTAACGAAATTCGTGATGTCTATCTACAAAGGAAAGTTTTGTGGCTAAATGGAAACTGAATGCAGCCCGCTGCCGCTACCAACTGCTTTTTCAAGTATGCCAATTTATGAGTTCACCCCGCGCTAGTGCACTCTCTTATTATGTTTGATACTGTTAGTTGATATACGTTATATATGACTTTTCAGACATTCCGTACTCAAGTTCCATTCCATTTGGCGATGCATTTGTTTCCAGTGCTTTTATTCTGAATTTTATGTACATTTTGATGATCGCAATAACATTTACCTTATTCATGTACTTACTTTGTTGTTTAAGGAGATGGGAGTATTACAACAAAGCTGCGATATGTAGTACCTACTATGTAATTTTAAGTTTTGAGTGGTGGTGCTAATGTGCTGAACATAAGGCGAGTAATCTGCTCCTTGTCTTTCTGTAGAATAAAATGCCTAATGAAGTACAAACATGTCTCTTTATGAAAACCAAAGCAAGATTATAATAAAACTGCTCTAAGAGGTTGTGCTGGTTTTTTGGCGGGAATGCTGACAGTGCAGTTCATCGCTTATTTTAATTTATTTCATAAACTAGTTTAGATTTGTTTGTTGTTATATATAAGTGGTGAGGATTTGTTCAATAAACATTGACGGTGATAAACAGTGTATGGAAACATTGAAATAAGTGAATTAAGTATCGTAATGGAAGGAGTTAACACCAAAACTCCGGCAAGACCTTGAAATCGACCGCACCCGTGTTTCATCGTTTTTGTAAAAATAACTTGAGAATAATTATACTTGACACTGGCAAAATGCATAATAATGCGAAACCCATAAATAAAAAAAAGAGGTTGTGGTAGCGCCCCAGCATAGTCACTTTACAATTCCAAGAAAAAAATAGAATCTTATTTGTTAAAGAGTTCACAAAACCTATTAGCAAGTAATATTTCTTACTGGTACCGCGGCCGATTACATTATAACCCTTGAGTCCTAAATGTCCATTTGAATAACAAACGAGTGTGACGAACCTCTTTGATGTTATGCAAAAGTTCCACTGCCTTACGCACAAAAGGGCCACCAAAATTGGGTCCAATAATTTCCCGGTCTATTGACGTCGTAAATTCTTCATGGGCCCGGCTTTATGCACCCTCTTGAGATTCAAAATGGAAATAAGAAATATTTAATCTAAAATCATAAACTGATGCCACGGGCGGTTTTATTGTTGTGTAACAACATATATCTATTTTGTAAGTGTCCATATTTTTAACCGTCTTAAAACGGAGACGTTCTCAATTATTCTGTATTTTAATGATTTCTTACGTTTACGCGAATGTTACAGATAGAAATAAAACAAATTTAAATGGATTTTATCACGGTTTTTTATTTTAATTTTGGTCTCGACGTTTCGAAAGCTTTTCAGCTTTAGTAGTCACCCCGTGACCACAAAAATGAGTTAAAATGTGAAAATAAAAATAAAAATCCGCGATAAAATCCGTTTTAATTAGTCTTATTTCAATATTCTGTATTTTGTTTTTTATGTACCTATTATACACAATATCTCCACAAATTGTGGAGCAATATTGTTGAAAAATTACACGGTAGAGTTTCGTTGCGATAGGGTCAACCAAGTTTGTTGGTTAAGATCTGATGACAGAGCACTTGGGGAAATGGAAGATTCCCCAAGAGATAATAGTAAACGCACTGAGATTCGGATTTTAAGGATTTTAAACTTATTATGTAACGTTACGCTTCATGTTTTGCAATACCACGGGAGTATAAAATTACTATAAAATATTATCCAGTCAGTTACGTCCTTGCTTTCATAAGTTTTTTTTTATTTATTTGGTAATCCAACAGCATTTCACATGTTCAATTTTACACACTAAATTATATTTACTATAACCAATTACAGGATTACACTATATTTTTATATCTCATCTTAATTTAAAACATGTTAGACAACAATTTGGTATGTGTATGTGTTTGTGTGCGCGTGTGTATGTATGTTCAATAGGTTTTCATGAAAATATAAATAACATTAAAAACATAACTTATGATTTTAAAAATAAAGGACGTCCGTTCCCCATTCGAAGAAACAAAGTTAAACAAAGAGCGTTTCCTTACTTTGGTAATGAAAGAAAATAACGGTTCATTTATAATTTAAGATTATTTTTTCTGCGATAAAATGTTCTCTTTGAGATAATTAGTCTAATATTCGAGATATTTGAAATGCTTTCAAAGAAAAATAAAATGGAAAATAAACTGTGTCTTATATTTAAGTGCGACATCTTTATCCATTATTTCGTTTTGTTGATGCTTTAATTAAGATTTAATGGACTTAATATGCTTTTAAAATATTGTACTTAAAAGGGAACGACCTACGTGTAATTTGACATAAGTAGATGTGTCACAGATGCTTTTCTCTGAAATGAGCTATTAACTTGAAAGGCACCGTCGTAGAAATTGCAGATGTCTGTTTTCAAGTGAAATTAAACATATTGTTTTTTTTTAATATTTTAATAAATATAGATCTAAGGGACAATAACTTTATTTTTTTTGTTTTTCTTTACATGTTACATTTTTTAATACGATACCAACATGACAATATGATATTTAAGCAGCATAAAAGTACAAAATTAGAGAGACTTAAAACAGACGTCACGGCATGCACTATCTATACTAATATAATAAAGCTGTAGAGTTTGATTGTTTGTTTGTTTGTTTGTTTGTTTGTTTGAACGCGCTAATCTCAGGAACTACTGGTTCGAATTGAAAAATTCTTTTTGTGTGGGATAGTCCATTTATCGAGGAAGGCTTTAGGATATTTAACATTACGCTGCGACCATTAGAAGCGAAGCATCAGTGAAAAATGTTGCAAAAACGGGGAAAATTATTCATATTTGAAGGCTTCCGTTGCTAAGCTACCAAAATAATATTATTTGAAGGCTTCCGTTGTCAAATCAAAATCAAATCTATACTAATATTATAAAGCTGTAGAGTTTGATTGTTTGTTTGTTTATCGATCACGTGGGCGGAGCCGCGAGCAAAAGCTAGTATTATATATTTTGTTAGGTACACAAGTTACTTATAGCTAGGTTTTATATTTATGTATTTCTTATTGTAATCGGTAAGTTTTATTGGATAGGTTAACAAAATGGAATAATCGTAATGATACTGAGGGGTTGAAGTCTGGCAGCAGCCGGTTGTAAAAACTACAAGCCAAATCATTCTGTTAAATGTATTAAAATGCATTTTTCGCTGACTCCGCTGTGAATAGCATAAAAACAGGTGGAAGAAGTAGAGTATGTGTTATTATAATTTGGGTTTTTCGATGTTTGTTATGGTTTTATAGTATTTTTGGATTTTGTTAACTTATTCGAGAATATGTCTGTCTAAATCTATTTTAAAGATATTATATTACAAGACGCTACAGTGATGATAGATAGATAATTAGATAGATAATAATAGATAGATAATAATAGATAGATGATAAGTATTATCAATGTAAAGTACTTGTACTTTTGCTAATGCTAAGTTCTAATATAATTCTATTTTTTGATTAGGAGACTGGACTCGTACTTAATCAAGATTTATGTACTAATGTTAATTAACTAAATCATGTTTACATTTCGTATATGTATGACTAGTGAATCGTTTATTCCTTTGTTTATAGAGGACAAAACAATTCGTCAGTTTAACAGCCCATAAGTAAAATCACTGCAAGTATTTTTGTTTCAGCTTAACTTAAACAGCTCAGTGGCCCGGAAAAATTTGGAATTTATAACAAAGCCAAGGTCCGGAGAAATAAGGAAGTTTTTATTCTGGTATAATCTGTAGCAGTTCTAAGTACACTCCAAAAAGTCTGCTGAATTCATTTCTGTAATAGATGGGTTTCGGACCTCTAGTAAATTTCATCAAAGCGGGTAATGTAACTTTATGCTTGTCTTTTCCTTTTAGAAACCATCTTCTTGTAGGACTTACTTTACTCTCTGGATTTTTTTCTTCATATTTGCGGAATTATTTGAGGCTTTAAAATTTACATCTTCTGCGTAATGACGTAATAGCTGGATCACATGGTTTGAAAAGGTTGATCAACTAACTTGAATCAGCAAAAGCTGTATGGTTTTGTTGATGAAAATCTGTTCCGATAGTTCCTACTGCGTGCAATTAAGCAGTTGATCAACTTAAATCGAACCGTGTGAATCCGCTATTAGACAACGGGTGATTTTGTATCTACTGGAACACTATGAAACAAGCACAGTATAAAAATTATATGTACAATTCTGTCATTACCAAACATTTTTATTACGAAACCACGTGCCATTAATTTCACCACATTCGGTCGGTGTGTTTAACGTCATGTTAACGAAGTAAGAACAGTAATTTGTAAAAAAATGAGCGGTACAGCTGAAATTTTACCCACACAAAACTGTTGGATCTAGTAAGAGAATTTAGTGAGGTTTTTTTACTAAGTATTTTGTGTATATTTGTATTTTATTTTCTTGTGAGTGTACTTGCTTGCAATTTGAAATAAAAAACATAATTGGTTTATACTTGGCTTGGTATTAGAGCAACTTTATGTATGACTAATAATATTATTATTATATGGTTTATTAGCAAAAGAACACTACTGGTATACAAAATGTTATGCATGATCAAATTTATTGAGTCTAATTTATTTATAATTCATCATCATCATCATCATCAGCCTGTGTTAGTTATATTTGTTTTTTTTGTACGTATAACCATGCATAATTTTACACACAGTTGACCGATTTTGGTAATCTTTGTTCATTGTAAATATTCATAGCTCAAGTTCGCCCCATTTAAATATCAAACAGTAATTCGACCCTCAAGAGACCAAAGGCTAAAATTTCGAATTTATGCCGATACTGATTTTGATAATTACATCACTAGAAATGGAGAAAGAAAAATCTTTTTACTAAATTTAACAGAAACTAAAAACAAAAATCAATCAAATCAAAGCTATAAATAAAAATAACCAGTTTTGACTCAGTACTTTCGCAATTGAATGACCAAATTATTGGTAGGGAGCATCGACACAAAATTTCTATATATTTTTTTGAGTGCATTTTATTATTTTTGAAATTTTTTTTTTAATATGAACCTGTCAAAGCGATCTGAAAAATATGATATGATGTATGTAGGACATGTAAAAATTATATGCGATTACTGGTTTTCTGAATTAAGATTAACAAAGTCAAATATTCCCGCTGTAAAATTAAAGCCAAATACTCTGGTCTCTGTAAACGTAAACTCATTGCAAATTATACTAACGAAACGTAAACGCAAATTTCAATCGTCAAATCACCACATACATCGGTCAGCCAGTTTATACATACAGGTACTGTACCTGCCAATAGCGATGGAGTGTCTTTCTAAACCCAACTCCACTCAATTCTAATGAGTCCGTTCCATCCATTAAGCTATTTAGTAATTAGGTGCGAGCACTGAGCCACGCTATGAATGGACCACAATGAGGGGAACTACTCGGTTATTCACATCGCAGAAGCTTTCACCGCGTTTTAAATGTTTATTTAAAGTAGAAAAACAAGGTTTCATGGTGCATGTTTTTTTTTATTTGGAAGTAATTTATTATTACAGTATTCGTGTATTTTATGTAAGTAAATATTATAATTATCTTAAATTATAGATAATCTTATAGGCTATTGACGTGACGGTTAAATTAATTATTATATAAATATGAGGTGTTTTCTTAAAATATTATTTTCTTTTACTTATAGCATTATAAAAACGGAATTGAAACGGACTAGCGAGACGAATATCATCGGTTCGATCCCAGCATCTAGGGTCATATGCTTTCAAAGTTAAGTGTGTATTCATTGAAATTATTGCTCGTTTTAATGATGAAGGAATAATATTATGAGAAAACGTGCTTAGGTTAACTCCTAGTATATTCTAAGAATACTTCAAAAATAAGTTTCTAGGTACGTGAAGACTACCAACTAGAGTTGCCAGACGACCGGGAAATGGGCTGCCTTGTCCTGTGTCCAGTAATTTCAGTTTACTGTCCCAGAATTTGCGATTACTAGGTTTTATCACAAGGTTATGGACACCCGAACTACACACGAACAGCGCGCTGTGCCAGCGACAGTAACTCAATTTATTTTTATGTATAGTTTTATGATTATTATAATTAAATGATTTTTATATTTTTTGTCTTATTTGAAATTGTTATGTATGTTAGGCAAATCTATTGCTCATACTAGAGTAAAAATTTGTTTTTTTTGCAATTTTTTTGTTTCTTTATTGTCCCGGAATTCGCACACCAACCCACATTAGGCTTGCGTGGTGGAATTAGATATTAAACTTCTCGTAAACAAAGGAGGTACCCATCAGTGGAACATTGTATTATATAGGGTTGATAGTATAAACTTATAAATCTTAGTTTATAATATCAGTGAACATTTTGGTTATACTAGTAATTTAATAATCTGAAACACTATTGCAATTTATCTCTAACATTATTAATTAATTTGTTTACGGTTTCATTAATTAGGTTTCAATAGGTATTCCTAATCTCTCAAATGAAAACTATAATCTACAAACTGGCAACAACGTTGAATGATAAAATAATTCGATATTAAAAACACTCGTAAAATTCTGTCTCCCTGCTTCGCATCAAATCTCGATCAAGGAAAGCGGTCCCGAGTTGATCTGAATTCGATATGCGACATCTGTATGTAGTCGAATACGCACTGTGTAATGCTTTGTTTGGTTTTTTATTTTTATTTGTGTTTTCCAGGGTTGCCAGGAACCTTTTTATTGGAAAATCTTTAAGTCACATACGTGTAATGTGTATATGCGGTGGAATTAAAAGCTAATTTTGTGGAAGGCTTTGAACATATTTTATGAGTGGTAGAGCCACGCTGTATACAGTTTTGTCTACAGCATGATTGGGCCGGCTCAACCGGGTCATTACCACTATCTCACAGAAAACCGACGTAAAGCAGCGGCTTGCTGCTGCGTTTCGTACGGTGAGTGAGATATCCGGAGGCCCAAATACCCCCCTTCCCAATCCCTAATTCTCCCTTTCCTTTAAGGTCGGCAACGCGCCCATAATTCTTCTGATATTGTGGGCATACATGGGCGGTGGAGATCACTTACCATCGGGTGACCCACTTGCTCGTTTGCCGATCTAAAAAAAAAATGTGTGTCAGGATTTTTAGTTAATTACAAAATAGCTTACGCGTATATCTCCAAGTCCATCTCGTATGCAAACTTACAACTAGTGTACTCACGGTCCGTTGTACTTCTTGGCTTCCCAAAATCAGATGTTAGTGGGCTTCTATGCCGGTCCACTTGTGTTTGGGTAGCAAAACGTAATACGACTTCGATTGCTCGAACTACCAATTAAGTACATCTATTGACGCTGCACGTCGTCGAATAGTCGTCGAATACCATGACAGCGGACGATGCGACTCTGCGGCACGGATAGGTATGCAAGTTTGCATAATTATGACGTCATACAACTAATTTAAAAATGACTGTGACGCATTTTGCTTCGGATTACGGATAGGTATATGTTCTAAACGCGGGACTGAAGAGGTTGTCACCATGAGGTGAAATATAATAATAAATAACTTTATTGACTGCTAAATTTTCGTAAAATTTAAAGCTTTATTGCAAGTCGGTAGGTCCCTCGTATGCGAGAGGCCGTCTGGGTTGGTACCACCGCTATGTCTATTCCTGCCGCCAAGCAACAGTGTGTAAGCACTGTTGTGTTCCGGTTTGAAACCAGTGAAATTACTGGGCATTATGAAACTTTACATCTTATATATCCGGGTGCGAGCGCAGGTCAGTACCATGCAGTGCTTTGTAATTCAGAGTTCTGTGTGGTGTTGCATCTGTTTATGGGCAGACGTGGCGCTTACAATCAGGCGAGCGATTTACTTGTCTCGTCATTCAATTAAATAAAAAAGAAATGCTAAAAGATTGATTAGATTGCATCATACAAAAGGTACTGTTTCATTTGAATGTTGCTTAGTTAGTGCCCTCGCTAAGTCTCACTGAATTGTTGTGTAAATACAAACGGAGTGTGCTCCACAACTCAACTGAACTCTAGACATTATTGCTTTCGAAGGACTCTTCATTCATTATCTTTCGCCAAGCTTCGAACTTTAATGGCAATTTCTTCGTATTTCGTACACAAAGGCGGAAACTTTGTATAATAAAATAAATTTGTAGCCTGGATGCACGAATGTAAATGCTTAATGAATTGGCGTGTGAATGAATAACGTTTATGATTAAAGTAAAGTACTTCAATTAAAGTTATACGCTTTGGATATATATTTTTGGAACGAAGTTCCTTACGGCAGGCTTGGAGGGGATAGGGATTTCGCTGCGTGACCGAACTGAAAAAAATGTGATAGTAAAACCGTAAGAAATATGCGTGGAAAAAATGCGTGGAATAAAACCGTTAAATGAGACTTTTTTTAAACTTAATTTGATATCTAGCACACAAAGTTAAAGTCGAAATTCCGTTAATAAAACAGATAGATAACTTATGACATTTGGAAATGTAGACGCGGTTTGAAATTTGAATTTAAATTTTTGATTATAGAACACGGCCGTCCACCGTTTAGTAGCCAGTCTAAGTCTAAATTAATAAGTTTTTATTTATAATTACATAAGTTGATAAAAAATGCTATACAATAGCTTTACCGCGGCAGTCTCCGAGTGCTACACGTCTTTTTTTTATTTCTATTTTTCTATTCTATTTCTATGTAATTTTATGTTGTCAAACAAAAATAAAGAGACATATTTTGTTATTTTAGTTGATAATTTGTATTTTTTACAATTTGTGTCGATTCTACATTAGCCGAAGGAACTTCGTTCCTACCTGGTGTCCCACGACACACACCAATTTTTATTTATTCTAAAAATACGTACGTGGAATACACGATTTCTAACTGGTAGAGCCACGCTGTAGACAGTTTTGTCTATAGCATGAATGGGCTTTCGACCGGGTCGTTACCACTGTCTCACAGAAAGCCGACGTAAAGTAGCGGCCTGCTGCTGCGTTTCGTACGGTGAGTGAGATATCCGGAAGCCCAAATCCCCTCCCGTTCCCATCCCTAATTATCCCTTTCCTTTAAGGTCGGCAACGCGCCCATGATTCTTCTGGTGGTGGGCGTACATGGGCGGTGGAGATCACTTACCCACCAGGTGACCCACTTGCTCGTTTGCCGGCCTATGCTTAAAAAAAACACCCTAATTCAGGCTTACTAAAACATTTTACATTATGTATGTGACGGACCAGGCTCGCAAGGCCTGAGGTCTAGCTGGTGGTAGGATATTTATATCCGCCCGCGACCACCGTACACATAGTGTAGTTGTAGTGTTGTTGTTGTAGTTGTAGTGTAGTTAAACCTGCCATAGTGACTCAAACGCCTTGTGTGGATCGCGTTCCATGATCAGCCAGTGTACATCCGGTTCTTCCGAGGGTCTTGGGTCATGACATGATGGTTGGTTGGGGCGGGGTACATTCCTGTATCCCTGTGCCTGCATCAGTCATCCGCCTGTCCTATCGCAGGCCCTTCGATTGGCTTCTTCCTTTTCCAAAGAGAGAATAAGCATTTACACAGGCCGCCATGATTCTAGTGACCACTGAAATACTCATTGCTTGATTTTTTTGGACTGCACTACGCTTACCATCAGGTGTAGTGCAGTCACTTTCTCGTGCTCGGATAAAAAAAATGATTGCATATTTTTAATAATTCGTAAGATAAGATTATTGAAGCACATCATTTTAAGCGTAGTATGATACTATGTGAGGATACCATATTTTATATCCAGTTCTATACTTAAATGTGTTAGAGCTACGTTATAGACAGTTTTGTAATACCGTATAAATAGACCGTCTCGATGGGCTGCTATAATACTGCTGACCCTCGACTGACGTAATATCTCTCGTCTACATTATATTTGGACTGTACTTTACTTACTATCAAGACCAGTGTAGTGCACTTTGCCGTTCCAGGATAAAAGAAAAACAGACAACCGACGTGAAGTAAAAGCTTGCTGTATTGCCAGTGTGAGACAATGGGCACATCGCTCTCATGAGTCGGTCGAGACTTCTCCCTGCTTAGTAGCCTTGTAAAGTGGACAGACCCAGGTCGTAGCGTACAATGACCTCCTTTTTTTTTTTTTTTTTTTTTTATAGCATAGGCCAGCAAACGAGCAAGTGGGTCACCTGATGGTAAGTGATCTCCACCGCCCATGTACGCCCACCACCAGAAGAGTCATGGGCGCGTTGCCGACCTTAAAGGAAAGGGGTAATAAGGGATTGGGAAGGGGAGGGGATTTGGGCTTCCGGTTATCTCACTCACCGTACGAAACGCAGCAGCAAGCCGCTACTTTACGTCGGTTTTCTGTGAGACAGTGGTAACGATCCGGACGAGCCAGCCCATTCATGCTGTAGACAAAACTGTCTACAGCGTAGCTCTACCACTCAAACACGTCATATCACTGAAGGAGAGCGCCGAACGGCATCGGGAACGAACCGATCTCACTCGGCGCCGTTCAAGAAGGAAGCGCTGCGCCGTGTTGACGACTGATCGGTGCCTCCGGCCCTGCGTACGGGGGGTTTTTGTATAATCCTACCGCGATATCTGGACCTGTCATAAAAAGCGACTAACTAAAGCCATTTGAGCTTCGGTCGCGAAGCGGGGGTTGCCTTCTTACTTTTTATTTCCTGACTCGGCAAAATGACTACGCCACACCTGATGTAGCGTCATACAGGAATAGTTTCGACCAACAACAAAAAGTGTGTCTATCGTTGGTCGGCACGATCATGCCGGCCTGCCTAACTGCTTCTTCACACTCCGTTTAAAGGACCCCATATTATAGGAAGGAGGGAACACGTGTGCCGGCAAACTATTCCACAGCTTAATGGTCCGGCAGAAGTATGATTTTGCGAACATTTTAGTTCGAGCCGAGATGGAGGAGACCACGAAGCTGTGGCTCCGCCAGCCAGCATGCGTGGTTCTGTTAGGGAAAGATGAGCATGGGATAAGGTCAAACAATTCTTCAGAGTACTCACCGTGATACAGACGAGAAAAGACGCTTCGCGAGGCAATGTCTCTCCGCAATTGCAACGGTTCTAAGTCCCTTAATGTTCATATTGTGGCGTTGTCGCCACCAGATGGACGGCAGTGCGAAATTTCGTGCTATCGGAGACGTCGCAAAGAGCCCTTATTATTAGGGACTCATTTCTTATTGGCCTTTTATTTGTAACGATGTACTATAATAAGACGTTTTAAAAGTATATTTTATTATATGTGACGTTCTACTCGATTAGTGGAAAAATTGTAAAAACATAGATAAATATAATTAGTCGCCGAATCAAGAACTTCTTAATGATTATAAGTCGTTTACTAAATTTAACAATAAATAAACAAATATAAAGCTGATATTTAATACCCTCTCTGCGTTAGGAACATGATCATAAATAAAAATAATATTAATATACGCATACTTCCTCCAAGGTATTGCTTTTATTACTATGTTCAAAGCAACACAGGTAAACACTTGTTCCAACAAAAAGAACTCTTCTAGTAAATAAAACAACAGTATTCCAATACATCGTCGAAAAGGCATCGAAACAAGAAACTTCGGAATTCCCTCCGGAATAACACAACATTCGCAAATTTGTAAAAAAAGAAGATATAAGAACTCTCGGCTGAAAAGTTCTCTCCATAACTTGTTAGTTAGAAGGTTTTATGGAAATTCAATATAACGGCCCGTTTGAAAAAATGGTGCAGTGCATTACTTGACAGCCTCAGTGGCGCAGCGGGAGAGTAGCCGGCTGTGAAGCAAGAGGCTGCGGGTTCGATCCCCACACCGAGACCAATGTTTGTCTGATACACAAATATTTGTTTCGGGGTCTGGGTGTTGTGATTGAATAGTGAAAATTCGTTTTTTCTAATTATCAGGGTTTATAACGGTCGGGTTACTCAGAAAAACATGTTATGTTGTATAAAATTCTAAGTAAAACTTCTAAATTGTTTTTTTATTCCCAATTCATTTCTTGTAATCTTCTTCACCCACCTGCCCTTATCCTGCTCGCAGTAAAGATTTGGCTTGTAATTTTTACGATCAGTCGCCTGGCTGACCCCTCTGGGGAGAAACCATATACAGACCTAAAACTAGTAACTAAACTAAAATATTTAATATTTGTAAATCACTCGGTGCTGAAATCGAACCCACGGCCTATCCCTTCATAGCCATTCATTAGTCATAGCCTTCATTCGCCCACTGTGCCACGGAGACTATCATTTCTCGTAATAAAAAGTAATATTTACAAAAAGCAAATCTCCTAAACGTTTTATGAAACCACCGTTACCCTATATAAGGGACATAATCCTCACTCGCGTCCCATAAAAGCTAATATCATTGTCAAGATTTCAAAAGCACTTCTTAGAGCAGTGATACTCGAAAAACATTATTAAGTTAAACAATATCCATAAAAAGTCTCCCGCCAGAAAAATGAGCTCCTTTATTGCACCTAGTTGTTTGGAATATGACAGTCAGTGGCACAGGAATGAAGCCCCACCGAAGTTGAACACATTTCATCGACCGCAGCGCGAACTTTTGCCCGGTATTAGGATAAATATTTGAGATGAATTACGATATTTTTATATTTAATTTCAGTATGATAGACAGGTATGTATTACTTATTACCCGACTGACAAGGAGGGGTTATTTTTGTCGCGAGTATCTTGTATGTATGTATATTTGTTTGTAAATTTATTTATTACCTCGTAAGGTAGCTTCCAGGTATTCACCTTAAAACGCCAAGTGTCCTTAGATAGTTGTTTGAAATAAAAACAAAATGGCGGATTATTGGCGCGAAATAGTAATACGTTAATAAAAAAAAATGCTGCCAACACTCGTCGAGTGTTTACTGACGGCAGCAAAATCAGTGGCCGAGTCGGAGCATCGGTATCCTTATGGGATGGCGATGCCGAGACGAAAGCCACCAAGATCAAGCTGGAATCGTTCTGCACCGTTTACCAGGCAGAGCTGCTGGCCTTGCGCAAGGCCGTGCAAATAGTCTCAAACGACAAATTCCATCAGTACAGCATCTTTTGCGACTCACGAGCCGCTCTCGAGACCGTCGCGCGCGGAAATTCGCTCCACCCCATAGCGTTCGACATCGCCAAGATGTTGAACGAGACCGAAGAGCGCGGCAAGACCATTAACCTCTTTTGGGTTAAAGCGCACGTGGGGCTGGAAGGGAATGAACGCGCGGACGAGCTCGCGAAGGCGGCGGCTACCACCCTAAAAAGGCGGCCCGATTATGACCGATGTCCCATCTCGTTCGTCAAGCGACAAATCCGTCAGGAGTCGATTGACGAATGGGATGAGCGATACAGGGCAGGAGAAACAGCGGCGGTTACGAAGCTGTTTTTCCCTGACGCCAGAAAAGCATTTAAGATTATTAGAAAGTTGCCAGTGGATTACGTTCTCACGCAGGTCTTCACGGGCCACGGGGGATTCTCTGAGTACTTGAATCGTTTCAAGTGCAAGGAGAGCCCCTCATGTATCTGTGACCCTGCGAAGAACGAAGACGTTTTACACGTGTTGACGGAATGCCCAATATACCTGTATGAGCGAACAAACTTCGAGATAGAGAACAATATTTGTGTAAATAGTAGTAACCTAAGTGGTATGTTGGAAAATGTTGATGTTAGACCTAAGTTTTTAAAATATTGTAAAAATGTGGCGTGTAGCGTCTTGAAGCGTAATAAATGAACGGGGCAACTACAGCGTGTAATATAAGACTACACGCTTCTAGTTGCCACGGAAAAGCTGGATTTTGTGAAGAAGGCACGCCTACAATATTTAATGTGTAAAAAATCATGTATACTAGATATATTTTTAAAAAACTGTTATGACAAGATTTCTTTTTATAAATCGCATATGTATGTATTTTGATTATGACAAACTTATTTTATAAGTCAGCGATTTTTACCAGAGTTTTTAAGTGTATACAATTTTTAAATAAAGGTATGTGCATTTTTAGGTGTTACCAAAAACACTCTGAAAAATAGTATCAGAGGCACGAGAGTGGGGCATAGAGCCCCACAAAAAAAAAAAAAAAAAAAAAAAAAAAAAATAACCAATCCTCGAGTAGGGTATCAAAATAAAGAAAATTAAAAGTGAATTACAAAAATATAATATATAAGTTATATGTATGTAGTATAATATAAAGCGTTGCTTATAAATAAAATTGAAAACTGGAAACCGACCCGGCATGCATTGGTGTCCGCATTGAGCCTTGTACTAATAAATTTGATCCTTTACGTAGTAAAAAAAAGATCCAGCAACGTATGCTTCCACTAATTTTGAGCAATGACAGTACATAAATTACAGGGAACAACTTTAGACCGGGCTGTTGTTGATTTAAGAAGTAATATTTTCGCGAAATGTCACGCTTCCGTCGCCCGAGTTAGATCACTCTCAGGTCTAGCGGTTAATTCGATAAATCCTAGAAAGGTACTACATCAACTATACGGTCAAAATTCTCTTGAAGAATTGAACCGCTTAAAAATTATAAATTTCATTTATCTGTTTTGTTTGGCATGCAATAAGTCATTTCTACATTTTGCACGACTTATTTAACTTAACAGTTTTTGTTCATAAGAGTGATACACAGAAAAAACTAAATTAAAATAAATAATCAAAAATCAAAAACCCGACTGTAAAAAAGAGTATACATTTACAGGATAAAAGTAGCCTACGTTTGAATCAGGTTATGATCTACCTGTGTACCAAATTTCATTCAAATCCGTTTAGCCGGTAAGGCGTGATTGCTCATTAAACATCCAAATTCACAAACTCCGAACATCCACACTTTCACCAAGTTTATTAGAATACCAGTCCAAGCAAAGCCGCAGGTAAAAGCGGTACACCTAGCATGTAGTGCAGCTTATTAAATCACTAATCCAATAATAATCACACATATACCGTACACACATAAATGAGGAACTAAACACACCGACCAAGATTAGGGAGTCGCGCGTAAATGAGTTTATAGCGTGCTACTGGTTCATTGTGTCATTATGGATCAAAGAGTCGGGCTTTGGTTGTAAAATGTTTGTGAGTAACTCTGAAGTAGGTAAACGTTGTTATTATAACCTATATTCGGACCGTGATATGCACGACACATTGTAGTTAGTTCAATAATGTATAGGTAATTCAAAATGTGTTAACGCAAACACATAATTATGAGGCATGACGATTAAGTAGTAATCAAAGTTTGTAAACACACACAAAAGGTCTACAAGAATAGTATAGGGGTAACGCATAACTGAGTAGAGTCCTGCGGTAGTGGAGCGGTGCGGGAGGGCTTATAATGAATGAAATATGACGTCAAAGCTCTGCCGCGCTACACACGTGTTGAATACCTGAACACATCTCTTCCGCCCTAGTTCACTGCCGCAAGAACTTCTCTGTTATACACTACTACTGTGATAGTTACCTGTAAGAAATGTTACCTATATTGTGTCATTAGTCTAGTGACAGAAACTTGGCTTAGAAATTATTCAAATTAATTGTAGAACAATCACAATACATGTTTGATACGAAATATCACACATTAGTTGTCCGAGACTAGAATTTATGCTCGGTATTCTGATAAGCTCACCTTCTATCACACATAAATGCACTAGTTGCATCTTTTTTTAGCACAAGCTGAAACAAGCGAGTAAGTTTCATTAAACCAATGGTAAGTGATATCCACCGCCCATGAACGCCTATAATACCAAAAGAATCATGAATGGACGCGTAGCTGACCGTTATTAACGTCGGTTTTCTGTAAGACGGTGGTAACAAGCCGAGCGAGCTGGGCCATTCATGTTGTAGACAAAACTGTACGGCGTAGCTCTACCACTCATGAATTAAACCTCTATAATATACCCCTTTGATTACACAGACGTAAACTTATTCATATTGTCTTTTCTAAAATATATAATGGCACAAAATTATTATTTATCCAAGAAATACCTATTTTATATCAATTCCTTAAAAATTACATACAGTTTGGACTATAAGCATACCATTTAAAATTTGAAAACGCGTGTAAGAACTGCAAAGCCTTCAACGCTACCTAAGCCAACCACGAAAACCCAAATTGCATTTTAATTTCTCGTCGAGATTTTTCTTAACCATTTTTTATAACTTAAAAATTTACTTTAAAAGGTTGTAACTTTTGAGGGAAATTGTTTAAAGGAAAAGGGAAATTAATCTTTCTCTTAATTAGCAAAGTTGGTCAGACGCCGCGAAGGGGAATTCAAGGCCAATAAATCAAGGTGTTACTCCAGTTTCAAACACTCTAGCATTCTTTGTTTTTAACATTTCCGATAATTCAGGCCACCCCCTCCGTATTTTAAGCCAATGCAAGCGCATTAATTTATGGCGCGGCAGGTGAAAGCCAATATAATAAATTAGACGAAGTTATGGTTTCTTAGACATGTATCTATTTGCCATTAAATCTTATGGGAAATACGTTCTATAATTAAATAAAACTATAAATATATCGTCATTGGAAATGCAAAAGAACTAAAGCACCAATACTTAAACTTTATGGTGTTCTACCATAAAGTTTATTTTAAATGTGTTATAAAAAATCATATAATTTCCAGTAAAACTTATATTTTATTGAATCATATTTTTTTGCTAATATAAATATTATGATTTTTTATCGTATAAAAACAGCCTTAATATGCTCTATCGTAAAGTCATGTATTGGGGTTTAGTAACGTTATAATATTGATATGTTTCCATTACTAGCTGATAGGTCTTTCGTATGCGCGAGATCGTCCGGGTAGGTACCACCGCTTTATCTACCGCTAAGCAACAATGTGTAAGCACTTCTGTGTTCCGGTTTTAAATAAATTGAGAATCGATAGTTAAGCGGAAATATGCAAGTCGCTCGAATGATGGTGAGCGCCACGCCTGCCCATAAAAAGAAGCAGCATCACTCAGAACGTTAAATTATAAAGCACTGCGTGGTATTGGATGACGCTCTTTCGTCCGATCCATATAATAGTACGTCTCATAATGCCCATCAAGCTTACTAGCTTCAATGCTCTTCAAAGAAAAACACGGCAGTACTTACACACATCTGTTTGGCGGCAGTAATAGATAAGGTGGTGGTTCCAAGCTAGACGAACTCCACTTAGTACTTCGGTACAATGGGTCCAACGTTCCACTGCTGCATATCGGCGAGTCGCAATAACTCCATTAGTCGCCTGTTAAGACAGGCAGCATATGACGTGGTGGATTTCTCCAAACGCCTACACTCCACAGAACGGATGAAGCAAACGACTAACGCAGTGTTCATTCTCGTGTTCAAGGGCCCTGTCAGTTTGATCCAGTATAATTACTCAATCTTATGCTGAGGTCCAGTGGTCGAGGAGCCGGCTGTGAAACAACAGACTACGGGTTCAACGACCACACTAATACAAATATTTGTGACATCTACAATAATTTGTTTATGAGTCTAGGTGCTGTAGGACCGCTAGTCCCTCGTAGTCCCTGATATCACAAGTTCTTCTAGTGTAGAGTTAGGACTATGTCTGTGACCGTTGGGTGTATATATTAATTCATAACATGTACCAAATAACAGGCGAAATACAAGAGTTAATAGAATAATCTGCCATCACTAACATTTCGATACATACCAAATCTGCTCTCAACAATACGCAATTCGGAATTTTGGTAACATTTGGAGCACTAGCTACGCGCTCGAATAGACAATTATGTAATTGGAAAGTGACCCTTCGGTTCGAACGGATTACCGGTTAGGGCTGTCAAGGGGTCGGAACCCTCTTAGGGTATTTGAAGGCTCGACTCTTCTCACACGTTTGACATTTCACAGGGGTACGTGAAACGAATTTCACGGTTTCTGGGACGTTTGTGGGCGCATTAAGTATTTTAAGTGATAATATGGGGTTCATCTTGGTTGAATATGGAATGCGTTTATGATTATGTTCAGTAGCGGTGGGTTCCGTTGTAAATCTTGCATTTTGAATTACGAATGTGTATTTAATAGTTTACGAGTAGTAATATTATGGAACCTTTACAGCCTGTTTGACATTATACAATTAAAATGTTTACCTCCAAATAACACATTACACAGCCAATTTACGAAGTAAACATTTGACATACTTATTGACAGCGTGATAATTTCGTATTGCGTTGTTTTACTTGATAAGTAACGTTTACTTGGAGCTTTTGGAGATTGAATAATGTTATGATAGGATGTTTTCTATTTTAAATTTAATCGAAGGTAAATCACCGATTGCATTTACATATTTTTTTTTTAATAGATCCGGTTGCTTCATTGTAATGTCTGAGGAATATAGGAAATTTATGCATTGCTGAACTTTAAGATTTTGGGGTCGATTGATTGAGTCTATTCCAATCTCACTGGCGCTATTTCAAAACTCACAGGCACCCAGATTCAAGCTATAAAAAACTGGGTACAAAGTGGCTCTGCAATAAATAATGTGTCGAATTACGACGATATTCATTTCGATTACATTAAATATATCGCGATTGTGTAGTTTAAACGTCGGTTTGTTTGTATTGTTGAAAGTCCAATGGGACAATGGCGTCTATAGAAAGAGTCCTGGCCGAGACAGAACTCTGTAATTTACGCTGCATATTCTACTATCTATTATTCAAGTAAGATCCATTCATAAGATCATTAACGTAATTACTGTATTATTTTCTTTTAATGCACAATATCATAGTGCAACATTAATTTGATGAAGTGTCTTTTATACTTATTTATTGTAATTTATTTTATAATAATTATTAATATAAAACAAAATTAGAGTGATAAATCCTTAGTTCTTGCTGTCTTATATTTGTATTAATTTTTTCTCCACACAACCCGGCATTAAGTAATGTAAATATAGTAAGTATTCATATAATGATATTTAAAAAATAAGATAATAATTCTCAAAGCGTTAGAACAACGTAATCAGAACTTGTCAAAAAATATAAATATTTAACGGCACCATTAGCCGCCGCGGAACAAGCTGAACGAATCCATGGGCTCACGCAATAAGCTTGCGACCCAATAAATCTTTCACAAACTATGGGAACATTCATTAAAATTTCTTCAAACGTGCGTGCGATAAACCGGCCCAGGAATGGGTACCTACCGAAAACTTCGACTTATCTCTCTCACGTAGAAGGTCGTTACGTTAAAATTATGGCCGTGGTTAAACACATGCTACATTTACTCGAAAGTTCATGTTACGCCCGAATAACTTCTCGTTTACGGGAAGGGTTCCATTTGTACGCAAAAACACTTCACTAGTATCGGGCGCAGATGGGTAACACAGCGCTACAATGTGATCTTGGATAAACCGATGAGGGTTTTCTTTCTCCATGTTTAAAATTCCGAAAGACGCGCTTACAACGGTTATAAGCGGGTGTTATGGTAACCGATAATGTAAAAAATATATACAATTTGCAACATTATGTAAGTTAACTATTAAGTGACAGCCTCCGTAGCGCAGCGGGCGAGTAGCCGGCTGTGAAGCGAGAGGTCACGGATTCGATCCCCGCACCGAGACAAATATTTGTGCGATCCAAAAATATTTGTTTCGGGGTCTGGGTGTTGTGAGACCGAAAGTCTCTCGTAGTTCCTGATACCCATGGCACATGACTAGTATTTTACTGTGGGGTCAGGACTATATGTGTGACTGTTGGGTGTATTTATTTAATAAATAAGTAGTCGATGTTAGTATTAATAATAATCTAAATAAGCGACAGTTTTAAAGAGGAAATATGGAAGAAGCGTTCAAAAACAGAAGCTAGCTATACTTAGGCTTAAATACATTTGCAAATGTTACTAAAGTACTTACATACGACTTACATAAGTAGCTCACATATTCTGCGGTTACATCTAGATGAACATTTAAATCTAATATTATATGTTTTTTTTTTTATCCGAGCACGGCAAAATGACTGCACTGCACCTGATGGTAAGCGTAGTACAATCCAAAAAAAACTAGCGACCACCGACACACAATGAGTTTATCGGTGGTTACCAGAATCATGCCGACCTGTATAAATGTTTCTTCCCTCTTCGGAGAGTTCTGTTTAGACTTTTTCAATTTGTATCTGTAATATAATATTAAAACGAATCTTATTCGCGTAATATTTAAAGGTATTTATACTAATTTATCTGTATGCTGAAGTTGAGACTTAGTTGCGACGTTGAGTATGGCTCAGGGTGACGAGCGCAATTCAGTGCCATGCAGTACTTTGTAATTCACAGTTCTGTGTGGTGTTGCTTCTGTTTATGGAAAGGCGTGACGCTTACCATCAGGCGAGCGCCTTGCTCGTCTCGTCATTCAAACAAATAAAAAAATTTAGCGTAAAATCCTCTAAAACATTCAAGCAACATATTACACGTAAGCAATTATTAACTATTAAATACAAAACAATAAAAAACCGATAACTTATACAGTCAGAGAACTAGAAAAAAATATTATTCCACACGCTTATCCTGTTGACAAAGCATTATAAGGAAAATTTATACCCACTTCCCAAATTCATATCATATAATAATAAATAAAAGTCGCAATAGCGATAGATAATATTGAACGTCGGGCCTTGCGTGGCAGTTAAGTGATTGATGAATTAGAGAAACTTCATAGATTAGAAACTAAGTTATATATTAGACACTGAAGCGGCACGATACCGACGAATTTCGAGTTTCTTGTTTATACTCGTACATGCTATAGATATAGTCTTATAGCGGGTTCACATGGTTCAATTTTAGTTAATCAAGTGACTTGAATCAATAAAAATTGTAGGGTTTTTGTTGAACAATATAATTGAGTCGCATTAAGTACGATGAGTGAAATATTCAGAGGCGTAACCCGTCTCCTTTTCCCAAATGTTTTTTTCGGTATTGTGGTTCATGAGCGATAGAGATCGCTTATCATCAAGTGACCCATATGCTCGTTTGCAGGCCTCTGTAAAAAAAAGAATATCTACGCCTTTACCATTTTTTTATTTAATTGAATGACGAGACGAGCAAGTCACTCGCCTGATAGTAAGCACCACGCCTGCTCATAAACAGTACACTACATAGAACTTTGAATTAGAAATCACTGCATGGCACTGAAATGCGCTCGTCACCCCGAGACAAAAGATGTTAGGTCCCATAACGCCCAGTAATTTCACTGGCTTCAATGTCCTTCAAACCGAAATACAACAGTGCTTACACACTGTTGTTTGGCGGCAGAAATAAACAAAGCGGTAGTACCAACTCAGGCGGCCTCTCGCATACGAGGGACCTACCACCTTGTAAATCACGTAGTGTTCATTTTGTCAAGCCACGAAAATATTACGAATGATTTTAATTTAGCATAAAGCTTAATACCCGTGAGGATAGTACTGAAATCAATACGTATATAGTACATACGTTAGTGCCTATACAATGTAATATGAAGCAAACGGAAATTAACAGACCGCATTGCATTCAATAATGCTTGTAATTAACGAAATAATACGCGTCATGCCAGAATATTCATTTAACATGAACATCAAAGAGATATATTGTTCATTCAATCGTATTATACATTTGATTGTTGGTTTTGACTTGAATGCAATGTTTATGCTTAATAAGGTATATGAATTTAGGCCTCATTGTTTTACCTAGTATTATTTACCTAGTAGTTTAGGAGTGTAAGCGGGCACCAACATCTTTGGTAAGCGTTATGTCTGCCCATAAACAGGAACAACACACACACAACACAACACAACACAAAGAACTTTGCATTAATTTTATCTTTGTTATAATAATAACAACTAATTTTTGAGGTCTCAGGTAATCTTTGTACAAATATTCCTGATAACATGGACTATCTTGCAAGACTAAGAATCTGTGGTATCGTGTTTTTAGAAGTAAATAGAGTTTATACTTCCCTGCAAACAATGTTAAAAGGAACCCATTCACTAACATTTCACATGGATGAAAATTATCAAATACTACCGAAACTAAGTTTTAGGCAGTGTCGCCAACTGTTTGAAAACTTTCCCCCTAAAGCAATTTCAAAACCCACTAAATTCAAAGTAAAACCCCCTGACGGTGACACAAGTATATCATTTTCAATATAATGAAATAAATTAGAATAGTTATTCAGTAATATTAAATAATACAATTGTATTTTTAAATCCTACAAACAATGAAATGTAAATTCAATTATAACAACTATAACTTTTTAATTTTTCAAGTACCATGGACAAAGGTCTCTTATTCATAACATACATTGCAGTAGTGCAATTAAAAAAAAATCAATTAAAATTTTATCCCTAAAAATACCCCCAAAAAATTATTCCCCCTAAAAAACTCCCTGTCGAGATTTTTTCTCCCTAAATTTAGGGAGAAAACCCCCAAGTTGGCATCACTGGTTTTAGGCCAGTATAGTTTTAAAGATCTATTGTCTAGTATACAAATATTTACTTAACTCTGTTTCTGTAAATTTGTGGATTAGGGGTACACTACAATAATACGACAAACTTTATTCCGATAGTCACAAATACGAATTTCAAAATACCGATTTTCATAATTCCGAATGGTTCAAAATTCCGAATTTAACAACTCCGATGTATCATTTATCCTATTTTTATAATTCCGAAATTTCAATATTCCTAACGTATATAATTACGATTCTCAAAATACCGAGTTTCAATAGATCGAATAACAAAAAAACCGAATTAATGATAATTCGAAACATCAAAAATACGAATTCCGATTATTAAAATACCTATTAATTAAAATTCCGAAATAAAAACGCCTTGTACAACTGAATAGAAAGACAAATCAACACATAATTTCTTGTCAAAGATAGTAGTAGAAAGATAGATGTCAAAGATAGTAGTATGAGGAGGTAGAATTAAAAAAACGAATGTCAAATGCGTTTTAAAAATACTTTCTTTCCAATAAAAATATTTTTTTCGCTGGTCACAATTCTAACCTAACCCAAATGATTCACCAACAATAGAGAGGATCTGGCGCTCGGCGGCCGCTGCCGCGGCACGCTCGCTGCGCTCGCTCGCCTTCGCGCTTAATGGTCACAGTTCTAACCTAACCTAACCCAAATGATTCACCAACAATAGAGAGGATTTGGCGCTCGGCGGCCGCTGCCGCGGCACGCTCGCTTCGCTCGCTCGCCTTCGCGCTTCAATTGTCACAGTTCTAACCTAACCTAACCCAAATGTATGTAATGATTATACTAACTGAATCAAAATCCTAATTTTAGCAATTTATTCGGAATATTGAAAATCGGAAAGTTGTTTTTCGGACTGAGAACTCATCGAGCATTTGACTTTTCGAACATATAAAAATCGGAAAACAAGCAGATCGTATTTACAACTTTCGGTAAAATAATTTTCGTAAATTTGAATAATAGATATTATAATTTTTAGGTATTATGAAATTCGGACTTTTGAACATCGGAACATCGAAATTCGGAATAAAATATTTCGGAGTATTTGGGTGTTCCCGTGGATTAGGCCACTCTTCCGCTGAGCGACTCAAATAATAGTAGCATATTTAATTTTCTAAAATATATTATTTACAGTACACCACATTTCAACTTTAAACAGGGAAAATTGAGTAAAACGTTGCCTCTGTAAAGGGCCGCAAAGTTTCTTTGTTAATTAAATTAAACAAAATCTAACTGTTTGTATTTCTGACAGGTGCTTAGTTGAAGAAAATTTAATTTGAAAATAATTTTCGTCACTCTTGTACAGTATAAAGTGAAATGTTTTCAGCAACCTAGATTCTCAATTATTATTCACGGAACATGCGCTCAATGAAAGCGGTTGACAAGACCCTTTATTAAATTTTGACAACCCAAAGAAAAAATAATTGTTCCCACTCAATGACTTTCTGAAGCAATTAAATGTTTTTTCAAATTACAGTTTGAATAAATTCTTACGTTGAAATAAAACGGGTAATTTAAACGGATTTTGTAGCGTTTTAAATCTAGTTTCGACGTTTCGAATTCTGGTGGACAGTCGCCCTCGTGACCACGGAGGCTGAAAATCTGTCGACACATTGCAAAAAATCATATCGAACCACTTACTCCGTTGTTGTTGTGTAAATGAAGTTGGTGGAGTGAGTTGAGTGGTAGAGTCATGCTGTAGACAATTTTGTCTACAGCATGAGTGGGCCCGCTTGATCTGGTCATTATCACTGTCTCACAGAAAACCGACGTTAACTAGCGGCTTGCTGCGTTTCGTACGATGAGTGAGATATTTGGATGCTCAAATCCTCCTCCGTTTCCCAATACCCTAATATCCCTTTCCTTTTAGGTCAGCAACGTACATATGATTCCTCTGGTATTGTGGGCGTATATGTGCGGTGGAGATCACTTACTACCAGGTGACCCACTTACTCGTTTATCGATCTATGCTATTTAAAAAAAGGACACACCAACAGACACTTATAATATTAGTGTAAATGTAATCTTAAACAATCGCCACGTTGGAGTAGTGCCAGCACATTTAATTTAAGACACCAGTGCCGTCCTGAGTTCAGATCCGACGTTGCCCGACGTAATAATAACTATGAGGCGTTCATAGCTAGTTGCTGTCACTGCTTGATAAACGATTAGCGGTATAAGTAACACTTGGCGCAGTCAGTGTGGATGGGTAACCGCTTATGGCCGTTCCGATAGACCGTTCCGTTTTTTTTATTTATTTTTTATTTGATTTATTGACGAGACGAGCAAGGCGCTCGCCTGATGGTAAGCGCCATCTGTAAGTATCTGGTAAGTCTGTCCATAAACAGAAGCAACACCACACAGAACTTTGAATTACAAAACACTGCATAGCACTGAACTGCGCTCGTCACCCTGAGACATAAGATGTTAAGTCTCATAATTCCCAGTAATTTCACTAGCTTCAATGTCCTTCAAACGAAAATACAACAGTGCTTACACGCTGTTCCTTGGCAGCAGAAATAGACAAAGCGGTGGTACTAACCCAGACGTCCTCTCGCATACGAGGGACCACCTTTACTGTCAATAGTGTTTTAACAGAAATTTAGTGCCAAAAATTTATTGCCAATAACCAAATATATGGTAAACTGAATATTGGGAATGGCGCTTAGCGGTGTTCGTGCTTGGGTCACATAAAAAGTCGGTTGCGACGGTTATGAACTGGTATCAGCCATTAAGCCAAAAAAAGGCCTTCGGGTGGCTTGAAAACTTTGACACCAGATTGGCCACTAACCATTCGATATAGACAGATTGAATAATAATTGGACCTGCTTACGCAAAAAGAAACCAACCCACAGCAAATTCAAATGGAGATACTGATTTAGTTTTACTAAATTCAATAATTTAAACTAATTTTCTCACGTAGTTTTTTGGAAAATCGGGCATGAAATATATTCCAATACGATTCTGCAAAAAAATTAGGGTATTAATCAATTAAAATTTATTAAATTAGCAAAACAAAATTAGTATTTCCATTTGAACTTGCTGTGGGTTGGTTCTTTTTTACGTAACTAGGTCCAATTGATGTATGAATTTTCTATTCCAATCACATATTGTTCGGTATTAGAATTTGTACCCTATATCAGATACAATCCATACCGCTCCTTGCCAGGCCATTACCGTTTACAATAGTTGCGTGTATACTGCCTTTTATCATGTGGATAATAGATTACTTTATCATAGTATAATCTATAGGTTTTTTTTATAGCATAGGCCAAAAAACGAGCAAGTGGGTCACCTGATGGTAAGTGATCTCCACCGCCCATGTACGCCCACCATCATAAGAATCATGGGCGCGTTGCCGACTTTAAAAGAAAGGAATAATTAGGGATTGGGAAGGGGAGGGGATTTGGGCTTCCGGATATCTCACTCACCGTACGAAACGCAGCAGCAAGCCGCTACTTTACGTCGGTTTTCTGTGAGACAATGGTAACGACCCGGTCGAGCCAGCCCATTCATGCTGTAGACAAAACTGTCTACAGCGTGACTCTACCACTCAAATAATTACCCTCATAAAATGTAGATCAACAATTTTTATCAGTTTTGATCAGTACTCCATCATCGCTTTTGTTCTTTTGATCGAAATCCACCAATCGATTCATAAACAAATGACAAAAAGCACTCAGTAGATTAAATTTCGATCCATAGAGTTTCTGGAACGGTCATCTACCAAAAAACCGGTCAAGAGCGAGTTGCACTCGGGCAAAGATTTCCGTACCCACTTTTAATTTTAAATGTTTTGATATATATTTTTTATAGCATAGGCCGGCAAAAGAGCAAGCGGATCACCTGATGGTAAGTGATCTCCACCGCCCATATACGCCCATTATACCGGTAGAAAGGGATAATTAATGGAGTGGAAAGGGAAGGGGTAATTTAGGCCTCCGGATATCTCACACACCGTACGAAATGCAGCAGCAAGCCGCTGGGTTATGTCGGTTTTCTGTGAGACAGTACTAACGACTCGGTTGAGCCGATCCATTCTTGCTGTAGACAAAACTGTCTACAGCGTCGCCCTTCTCTGCCACTCGATATTTTTTTTATAATATCTGCCACAATACACCCAACAGTTACATACATAGTCCTGACTTCACAGTAAGATACGAGCCTTGTGTCGTGGGTATCAGGAACTACGAGAGACTTTCGGTCTCACAACACCCAGACCCCGAATGAAATATTTGTGGATCACACAAACATTTGTATCGGCGCGGGGATATTCATAATATTACATATTCTGAGAAAATTACAGCACCAAAGACACAAACAACCGTTTTAAGGTATGATAGACAGATAGCTCTTAGGCTTAGTAAAAAAAGTACCTTTGGCATCCATCGGTACAGAACCCTAATAAAACAGTAAAAACATAGCTCTAAAACGAAGCAATTCCCAAAATCAACAACAGCAATTTAACAGAAAGTTCTAATCAAATTTTGTTCCAAACTAGATTTAGCGAGTTTAATTTTATTTTTATCAGTTCTCCAAAATTTTTCGTTGGATAATTTCGTTAAGTACAACCTTGTTACTTTGATATTTTATGCTTTTTGTTACATCGTAGGTTGTAATAAATAAACAATTTGATAGATAAAGTTTCACGAGAAAATTATTGAATTATTAGTGGGTATTAAAAAAAAGATAAAAGGCCTTTTATTCCTTGCATTGATATAGGATTAACTTATTTCTAGTAGATATGTAGTGGGTTAGTTGTTTTACATTGATATTAGTTTTGTTAGTTTTACTCTGCAAGGACCCCAGGGTGGTTGGGTGAAGGCTATAGTAAAATTATGGAAAAATAATAATAATAAATAGATTTAGTGTAATTGTTGAGCGTATTTTGATGATGCCTATGTATGTATGTATACATTAGTTGATTCTGATTTATATATATAAGTTTCTGTTACTTTTGTACTGACTTGTCATAAACGCTATTTCAATTGCCTACATGATTAATAAACTATTTCATTTTATTTCATTTCATCTCCTCCAAAAATTAGTAGGTATTAAGCCGTAGTTAAATATAAGCTATGTTCTTGTGTATAGGAAGTATATATTACGCCTACCATCAGGTATAGTGCAGTCACTTTGCTGTGCTCGGATATAAAACACTTAGTTTTAATGTTTGTTGTATTATAATGGTTGTTAATCTATTAAACAAACACAAATAATCCCAATACCAAAACGGTTTATAGCAATGTTGCTGGCTATTGCGTAATCTATTGTACAAAGGTTGGGGTATTAAGGAAATCGTTCCGATAAACGCAGATGTGGTCGAGCCACAATAACACGCCAATTTTAGAAAGATACAAAGCTATGTCCACAATACAAACGTGACAATAGTTACACGTGGCCGCGCCCTCACTGTACTTATTACTACTATACTTTTATAGAGATATGCAAATGAGTCAATGGGCTACTTGATAATAAGTGATATCTACCGCCCATGAACACCTACGATACCAGAAGAGGCATGGATGTGTTACTGCTCTTACAGGAAAGGAATGGGGTTTGGAAAGAGAGGTTTTGGCCGTCAGAATTCTAACTCACCGTCTCAAATGCAAGCTGCTAATAACGCTGGCTTTCTGCGAAACAGCAAGCTAACGTATCGCTTCGATAGGCCCTATTCATGTTGTAAACAAGACTGTCTACAGCAGTGTTTCCCAACCTTTTTTAGGCCATGCCTCAACCTTAACATCTTTTTGTTAAATATGTCACCGTTATCTAGCATTGCATTTAAATAACCCAAAGCGAAAGAGTCAAAGTCGTGTCGAGTCCATTCATAAATTACCTCCCTGAACTATCAAATTGCCCCCCTATGGGGCGTGGGCCCCACGTTGGGAAACACTGGTCTACAGCGTATCACTATCAGCAACTAAAATTGCAGTGCCTTCACAACTGAAGACTGGATACCAGAAACTCCATTTAAGGACCATCGAGGCCAGGTTAGTGTAAAACAACTAAGCTATGTCCGTAAATGGCAATACATTCGTGACAAAAGTTACATGTGACCACGCCCCCACCGGCCACACATTTCAATTCTCGATTCCAATCCAAATGAAAATAAACAATCCATATTCTCAGCACAGGTGCACTTTTCAAATGGAATGCGGGAGCAAAATTGATTGTATAGGGCCGTTTTCCATTTAGATATCAAGCCTCGTTACTAAAAAATATTCCAATGTTCGCATGTGAATATCAGCTTTAACTGGAATTCTGTAATAATGGGCATAAATCATTGTGAAATAAAATCAACGGGAATATTGCAATTTGAAACGTAATAAAATTATTTCTAAAAATAATTATGATGTTTCTAATAATTGTGCGAGATATGGTTGGAGTAATTGATACAGTAGGACAAAATATAGTTTCGGAAAATATGGCCATTCGTATTAAAAATGTTTTCGTGCCTACAAGGTGGTAGGTTCCTCGTATGCGAGAGGCCGTCTGGGTTGATACCACCGCTTTGTCTATTTCTGTCGCCAAGCAACAGTGTATAAGTACTGTTGTGTTTCGTTTCGAAGGACATTGAAGCCAGTGAAATTACAGGGCATTATGAGATAAAAATACATTATAAAATATATGCAAAAAATATAACGTATCAATTTAAATTTTAAATTAAAAACTCACCGTCATCTAAAATCTATTTAGTCGAATTTTTCAATTAACTAATGTCGTCCAAACTTAGATACAATTGAGTGTTTAAAACAAAATTGGAGCGACCGAACGACATTGGCAACATTATTCTCGGGGATTTCACTTGTTGTTCCCCAGTACTGTTCCCTCCATCCGCGCTTTAATTAGTTCATCAGATAATTTAGTTTGCGCAGCGCTCGTTACGCCAACGAAGTGGACAGGCTAATGCAAGGTAAGCCTATAATCTAATTATTCTACGAGACAAATACAAATTACTGACGATGCGTACCAGCTTGTAATGAGGAACGAATTTTTGTGAGCTATTCTCACAATCAGTATGTGAGTACTTATCCGGTTTAGTTGTTGATTTAATTATTTTCTTATTCATATCTTTTACTCCGAATTTTATTTATTTTATTAATACTAGAAATAGACCCTCACTTTTTTCATGCCCGGGTGGACAAAACTTGAATTACAGATTCACTTTAATTAATAATTTCCATATTATAAGATAATAATATAAGGCCTTCGCATTAGGCCACGAAAGAAAAAAGAAGTTTATGATGTATTGTTTTATATAACTGGTTTACCGTGTATTCCATGTCTTTATATTGAGTAAATATATATATCTCATGAGGTTGTTCATATGTTTCCTTCCGGAACGGTGTTGCATCTAGACTTACCTCTGCAGGTTTTTGTACTAGCGGATTCATACGATTCCATTTTAGTTGACCTACTGCTAAATTGCAATTGATTTGAACCTTCCTAACAGTTTCAATCGAATTTACCAATAAGCACCATAGTTTTTATTGATTCAAGTTGTTTGATTAACTAAAATTGAACCGTGTGAACCCGTAATATGTTATTTCCTCGTTGCAGATTTAGTTTGGAGCGTATGTACGTGCATGATGTCATTCATTAGGCTAATAGTTTATAAATCTGATAAAAATATTTCCATTAATGGAAACACTGGATTGTGATAATTTGCCCCACATATCCATCTCGATATTCAATCCATTATCTAACTAGCTAACTAATCAGGTCAAGTGCTAGTCGTTAATATTGAATGCAGTTTTCAAAAATAATACAGGTTTCAGTGTGTAAGCACTATTGTGTTTCGGTTCGAAGGACATTGAAGCCAGTGAAATTACTGGGCATTATGGGGCTTAACATCTTATGTCTCGGGGTGACGAGCGCAGTTCAGTGCCATGCAGTGTTTTGTAATTCATAGTTCTGTGTGGTGTTGCTTCTGTTTATGGGCAGGCGTAGCGCTTACTATCAGGCGAGCGCCTCGTCTCGTCATTTAATCAAATGAAAAAAATAGTAGAAGTAATAACTTAATAAGTAGCTTCGGAGTTAATCTCACACTCATGCCAGTATCCCATGGGAAAGTGATATTATTGAGTGCCACAAGCCACAATCCAGACACATCCTTTCACCTCTTACATATTTAGCTTCTTATACATTTTCGCCAGATGAAGCTAAGACAATGTAGTGTTTATTTTATTTTAAATTCCAAAATCATAACGCTGTAGTTTTAGCGTACATGGTTTTTTTATAGGATAGACAGGCAAATGAGCAAGTCACCTGATGGTAAGTGATCTTCACCGCCTCATTGCAACTTTTTCAATTGCGTATTTCTATGAATAGTAAAAATCACGTATTATTACGTGCCTTAATACGTAATAACCTAGTAAATATTATAGAGTTATAATTTTTAATTCCAATGTTGTAGGTAACCAATAGTATTTAAGTTTTGTACTTTTATTTTATGTACGGCTAGATATAAAAGGGATTTCTTTAAAAATAAAACATGAACTATTGTTTTTAGAAATGACTTTAATTTTTCCTTTACCTCGAAATAATTACAGACTTTAAAAATCTTAAACTATAATTTATTTACAGTCACTACCTAATGTTAGTAACAACCTTACTTTTATCTATTATACACAAAGATTTTTATTTGTATTAACTAAGTTATTCCATACACTATAAACCCTTACCTACAGTTTTTTACAACCTATATCACATTTTCATTTTATGTCTAGTTTCATAATATATGTATGAACACTCATACACAAAATAGGAATGACGCAGATGGAACTTGCACACACAATAAATTTTCCATCGTTCAAAACTGATTACACATTTCATCGGTTACGCTCACATGACTGGTAACTTACGATCAGTCGTTCTTACTACCGTACATTTAAAAAATGTTACTTTGTATCTTAAATTGTATTGTCAAGCGTTTAATGTACATTTAGATATGTTATTTGATGAGAATAAAATGTAGGTACAGTGAAATTTGAGGCAAAGTATAAACATATATTTGAATTCCCTTTCCACTATGTTATACAGTACCTTATCAATAAACTTTACATTTTATTTACAAAGTACTCTACCAAGTAGAAGGAGTCTTGGCCTCGATACAAAATTAAAATTATTTTCCTTACATAAAAGCCCATTATACTTAAATAGATTAAACAGCACAATTGTAAGTTCGTGATTTTGCAATGAATGTTGACCAAAAAGGGAGGCACTTTCGCCATATTCAGTCTTCAATCTAATTTTATACAGAACACAAACTATATAGTTTTCGTGATATTCGGGACGATGCCGAACGTCTCACAATGCTAAACTGTCGTCTCTAACAGATCCGGGGAGGGTCAACAAAAGCCGTCTTTGAGATCTGGATAACCTAGATCAGGCATTGCTCTCCTTGAGCCGTTCCCCCGTGAGTTTTCGTAGCGCACCCCGCGACCTGCCCGACCCAAACTAGCATACCTCGTATCTGCAAGCTTATCCCTTTGTGCAACTTCATCGTAATACCTCGCATCGTTCAATCCCGCACTATATTTCTGGCTTAAGCTGTACTTATCTATTGTAGCATATTTTTGCACTGTCGCGTATTGACGAGCCGCTTCTGGTACACCGTTCGTTTTAGCCCTATCAAATGGTCTTTCTTCAGGTGGCAAAGCACCATCTAATCTAGCTTTGAACTCTTTGTCCTTTTTGCGGCGTTTCTTGCATGCACAAAGTGCTATTGCAATAGCACAAAGAAGTAGCCCAACACCTGCTGCTGCTGCTACGTAAGGAGGTGGTAGCGGTATTCTGAAGGAACAGTTTGAGTCGTCTTCGTCATAGCCCGATGGACAGTGAGCACTCCCATCGCACCAGAGCGCAATGGGAATACAAGCGTTGAGTTCCGGACAGCTAAATTAAAATAAAACGTTATATTTATTTTTATTCGCCTAAAATATTTACAACACCAAAGGACAAAAAACAGATTAGAAAACTCACCTGTAACGACATTCGATTGAAATAGCTGCTGGTAGTATATTTGATTCTGGATCATGTTCAATATTCGCCTTTTTCATGAGTTCAATCCATTTTATCGAATAATCAGCTTGTTCGTGTTGCAGAAAATCAATTACATAACTTCGAGCGTGTGGTTTCAGAGATGATTCTATAGTAGTTTGTGTAGATTTCCAACCAGGAGAGTATAATTCAATTGAACTTGTTTCATCGGGGCATATTTCCTTCGAGCGTGACGTATCCCTAGCTTCATATATAAAAAATCTATTAGGTGTAGGGCAAAACGATGATGTGGATGAGATTTCATATCCCGGTACTTTTACATACAAATATCTTCCTTGTACTGGAGAAGCTTCATCTCCTCCGGGTTCTATAAGCCATGGTCTATGAACACATGCAACTTCAGCTCGTACACTTTCAGATATAACATTTCTATCTCCAACGATCTCGGGAGCTATTGGGGTTTGCCTTTTGTCATAAAGTCGTATTTCTCCACTGCTTCCTCTGAGACGTCGTTCGCCCCAACCCGAAGAGCATATTGTTTCATCACCGGGTCCAGTAGACACAAATTTATATTCCCCTTCAAAAGTAAAATCGTCATAATCTTCCGTGATATTCATCATGGTAACAGTAAAATTAACTTCCACTACTGGAGCAGTCAAAGTATGTATATTCACTGGTTCAGACCGATTAGTACAAATACAATCCCTTTGTATTGGCACACCTTCCCAGGGAAACTCTGTGATAATAATTTGCGCAAATCCCTCTCCGCCAATTGTTCTTTTGGCAGGCCTATCGCATTTCCACCGATTTGTTCGGCTGTCTTTGTATGTACCACAGTGTTTGTTGCCAAAATAAGTGTTTGTGAAAGTCAATTGAACTCTCTCGCCTTGTTTTGCTTCAAATCTGAGAACAATGGCAATGTAAATGTTTAGAATGGTTTCTAATAAATATCTTAATTATAAAACTCATTATACAAACTACCTTACCGTAAAACACAAGTAAGATTTTGGGCTCCTCCTCTTCCGTAATAAAATATAGCCCTTGGTGCTTGGAATCTTCCAGAATAAGTTGAAGTGGACTTGAAAATTCTATCGCATGCTGATTGCGAGTTAGTGAGTGGTTGTCCCTGTTCACTTACATCAACAAATTCGTAGCGTAGGAGAAATGAGACTGGATATAATGCTGAACCCTGGCGAAGTTCCTAAAAGAACACAATAGTTTTAATGTCTAAATAGTCATCTGCCGGACAAAAATAATAAAATATTAGTTGACGAATATAATGAAGACTATCCAACCCATCGCTCGTGACAACTTAGAAGACACTGTAATAAAACATTTAATTTTTTGAACAATAAGTATAAAGAGTATTTAAATAAACCTTGATACTATTCCAAAGAAACTTTTTTTATTATTTGATTGAATGACGAGCAAGGCGCTCGCCTGATGGTAAGCGCCACGCCTGCCCATAAACAGAAGCAACACCACACAGAACCTTGAATTAAAAAGCACTGCATGGCACTGAACTGCGCTCGTAACCGCGAGACATAAGATGTTAAGTCTCATAATGGCCAGTAATTTCACTAGCTTCGAAGTCCTTCTAACCGAAACACAACAGTGCTTACACACTGTTGCTTGGCGGCAGAAATAGACAAAGCGGTGGTACCAACCCTGACGGTCTCGAGGGACCTACCACCTTGTGACCTAACTATTCCAAAGAACATAACGTAGTTGATACATTTGCATAAGATAATTAATTAATTACAAAGTATCCGTTGGGCTGTCGGGAAAACATTTTTGCGTATTTAAGATGACATATCTCAAAGGTCGCCTTTATAATGGAGCGAGGCTACGTGGTGTAGTAAAACTTCTAATATTTAGTTTAGAACTTGCTTCAGTCCTTCCTTCGTTGAATTTAATATTGAATAATAAAGCAGTTCTCAACTAGTGACTTTAACAACTTGCTTAAGACCAGGTTTCCCATATTAACCAAGGAGTATTCTACTTGTAGAACAGCCACGTAGAATACTAATGATGAAGTCTCTGGTTTTGTAATTACACTTCATTATATTATCTACTCAGTTATTTTATTTTAATTTCAGAGACTTCACTTACTGTCCAACAGTTTCAATGTAAGTTATGAGAGTTTTTAATTAAACAAAGCGACTTGTAGATAAACATACATACACACAAATTTTCGATATTTTTTTTCACTCATATGTAGCCCTCCACTACTGAAGTGAATCATAACGAATAACAATCTATTAACTGAAATAATAATTGTACTGTTTAATAAATAAAAAAATGCATATGCAAGAAAGTTAAAGAATTTATTTCGGTAAAAATGGAGCAAAACATGAAAAGTACTAAAGAAAATCTAAAATGAGTTTTTTGACAACCAATCTCAGTTTTATCACCGCAAGTTTAGACGTGTTTCATTCAGTGGTACTCCAGGAGCACTTGGCAATATCGCGGCAACACTAAAGCATTTCATCACAAGCGAAGGGAGTGTGCTGGTTGCACGTGCCCACTGCATTATTCACTATGGCAAATGCAACGGCGACGCTACGCGCGTGACTTATCTATCCGACTCACGACGAATGTTTCGCTGGGCAGAAAGTTCTGTATTCTCTGTCTCAGGGGAACGCACTGGAAGAGGTCAGGGAAATGCACTGACGACTTATATTTTATGAATCAGATGCATTGTAGAGCAGTTGTTATTTGTACGACCCTCTTTCATTGAACTTACAATTATTTTTGTGTTGTAAATTTTAATTCAAAATTTTATTTTAATTTAAAAATAACAACTGAACTGCGATAAAATAGGTAGATAGATTTTTTTATAGCATAAGCCTCCACACGAGCAAATGGGTCACCTGATGGTAAGTGATCTCCACCTGCCATGTGCGCACACAATACCAGAAGAATCATGGACGCGTTGCGGATCTTAAGGGATAATTTAGGGTTGGAAAGGGGAGGGGGATTTCGGCCTCCGGATATCTTACGAACGAAATGCAGCAGTAAGTCGGTTTTCTGAGACAGTGATAACGACCCAGTCAAGCCGACCCATTCATGCTGTGATTGTCTACAGGTTGGCTCTACTCCTCACAAAATTTTCACAGCATAACAGTTAAGTAGCAATATAATGTACTAAACCAGCTGAAACATCTTTTACAGATTTACCTACAAATAAATAGCGGTCACGCATTCTAAAGCGCCACTTAGAATACAAAGAAATGTCCTATATTCTAAACTGCAGCGCTGTGGTGCTGAAAATAAAATTTTCGTGTGTAACCCTCTCGGCTCCGGTTATTATGGCCGAAGCGTGTGTACGTGATACGTTCACTATAGCTTTTACTAAATTCATGACCATTCCGATGTCACATTCAGGGGCTATATGTTCCTCGGTGCTCTGTTGAAAAATTCCACACTCCGTGACATTCTACTCGCTGCATACGTGAGTACACGCCGAAATGGAAGTTAAATATTTGCCACTGTAATTAGCTCGGCTTTAGCACTGAGATTGTTTGCACGAGGTTTTGGTTTAAATCTAACATGAGTATCTTTTGTAATTACATTGACACTGAAGTTATAATTAATATGAATGAAATTTGCACGTTGTATAATTTGAAAGCGGAATCCAAGTAGTGTATTATTACGTTTACATAAGTATGTCTTAGTTCTTTAACGAGTTAAATTTATAATACAATTTTATAGACTTAAAAAAAGAAAATACAAGATTTTTTGTCGGTCACCTGATGGAAAGCAATTAATCGCCCACAGCTCTTATTTGTCTACAATACAAGAAAAATCATAGACACGTTGTCGGTCATAAAGGAAAGTGATAATCATTGCTTAATTATTAAACCCTTGTTTTGGAGGAGGAGAGGGATTTGAGCCTCCGGCCACTCATCGTACGAAACGCAACAGGAGGCTTTGCATTGGTTTTCTGTGAGACAGTGGTAAAAACCCGTTCGAACCGCTCCAAGATTTAGGTGAACGTATGATAATCAGTTCAATAGAAAATATTAAAAACATGCTAAGATTCTTACCTAACTGTCATACATATTAGTACAATAATTATCATATTTACCTGAAGGATTGTTAAAGCTGATCCTGTGGTTATATAGCTCTCGGATGGTGCGCAAGGTCGTGTTGCTCTGGTCGCATTCGATAACAGAGCATGGTCGCAAAGTCGAGGCGACTCTTCACGACAAAAAGATCCAAGGAGAGATTTCTTGTCACTCATTTCCAACTGTTTAACATAACAAAAAAATATATTTTTTAAGTATGTAACTAATAGATTGAGGCGTCCATAGGTAGTTGCATTCAATGATCGGTAAACAATTAGCGCATTATATTGTTTCACTAAACGTGATGAGTCTACGGATGGCTGAACGTTTAGTATTATTTCAACTGAGCGGCTCCGTGATTCGGAGGGCACGTATCCATGATTCGGAGAGCACGTAAAAATTCGATAAAAAATAGACTATTTTGAATTAATAAGTTTCATGATATAAAGAGAGTAGCCGTGTATTTTTCCATTTTAATGTTTTCTCTTAGTATATTACACATCTAATAGATCAATTGTAAAATAAAATAGTAATGTATAATGATTCTACAAAAAATTACATAAATGGTCCCTTGATCAAAGTCTACTAATGGCGTAATAATGTACATATTCTTAATATAACAAAATAAAATATAATAAATATCTAGTAATAATCGCTTCATCTTAGTAAGGATTCGCTGTAATTATTAACAATTTAAGGATAATTAAGTATACATGACCTCACATATATACATATTCAGATATACTTCACAATATACACATAAACTGTGCTAACTTGTGCGTTTCTGAAAGAAATGAAACTTACCATACATTTTAAAATAGAAACTCTGTCGTTGACTTAAGTTAATTTAGTTACTCCGACTGTATTTACTGTTTACCATGAAGCGTAAGAAACAACTTTGTTTATTAAAGTGCCAACAAAAAATAAGATGAACTCAAACCGCTTATCTATTCTTAATGCAGTCTGAATGAATGAATGAATGAAACGAAACACCGCACTGCAGTTGGTCGAGAACCCGATAGAAGTGCTCAGACACATTAAAGAAAATTAATGTTTTGCTGCCGACGTCAAGTGGGGAGCTTGAGGTAGTTAGCAAAGTGAAATGGCACGAATAAAGGCGGTGAAAGCCACCCAATCCTAAATCGCTTCATACTTGTATCAACATGCCGTTGCGTAACGCCGAACTTTTATTTTGAACTCAAACTATATTTCATTACACCACTTGGCTGCCGGAATTTTTATCATTTAAATTCATGTGGTACAAAATTTTTATACAAACTACACAAACGGTGTGCCGGTGTTGTGATTCGATACGCAATTCGTTTTTATTGCTCGATCGCCAAGAACTGCTCTCAATAAGTGAGGAAGTTAGACAATAACAGCACCTAACTTGAAATTTAGTGTAATATTTTTCACGAAAATTAAATTTTATCCTAACATACATTTTATTGTTTCACGTTTCACATACGATTTAAATGGCAGCTGAATGTTTATAATCAAAATGAGGAAACAATACGAATAATCTGGTACTCTGAACATTACATCATTATTAGCGTTTTTGCTATCATCATAAAATTCGGCACCATCTAATTACCTATCAGTAATTTTCTTTGATAGACCGTCAAAGATCATAAAATTTAAGAGGAAGTTGTAAGAAATCATAATACCTTTCTGTCGAGGTCAGCGTCGGGTGCTGCGCCGTCCCAAATAGTCAATTGAGACGAACAGTCCTTTTGCTGATCGAAGCCAGCCGGTTCTGTGCCAGCGGAGTGATATTTCACAAACGATACCCACACTATTTCATTTGCACGACCCTAAAAACAATAAATCTTTTTAACATCAGCGAAAATAGAAATCTGGCAAGAAGGATAATGTTGAGTAAATAGTGAGACGGAAGCAGTAAATACAAATGGAAAATTTTAAACCGCTTTAAAACGGGACTTTATGAATAACGATATTGTGCAGCTGAAGGAATTTTAAAGGAAGTAACAAGAGCAATGAAAATAGTGGAGTATGCTTAACTTAAGTAACTTTTTATTTAATGCTACGCTTTTTGTTATTCAAACACAAAATACACAAATATTTTAAAAAATGTGATGAGAGATCCAAGATTATGGTTCGAACTGGGTATATTAAAGAGTTCAGAACACAGAATTGGGATCTAGTGTGTAACCCCTCATACACATTACACATAGTACTAATAGTATTACTACTATTAGTACTATTTGTATGAGTGTGTATGTCTAGTGTCTAGTGTCTATGTCACATCGAGGATTCTCGATTTCGCATCGAATGTATTGCCTAAACTTGGTCTACAAGTAGATATACTAAATGAGGTTTTTCTTCTCAATACTATCCATGGAATTGAATGAATTTACGAGTAGATGTCAACTGAATAAGGAGCTATGGTTAAGTTTCAATTTCATTCTTACAATAATAACGAACATATTGATAAAAAGGGCCTTTCTGTTATTATGACTCGTTTTGGTGTGAATAATTCGTAGACAACGTAAAGGATGTCGATTGTTAAGCCGGACAAATACTCTGCCGATGTTACAATGGAAGATACAATATTTAGATCATTGAACTGTAAGTCTGGGATAAAAAGTATTATTATGATATTATATTCAAAGGTTTACAAAATAAGAAATCCATCTTAAATCTGGAGAATTAGACGTTTTTATTTAAGATTAATCAAATTAACTAATAGGTTAATTTTTGTGAAAATACGTGGGAATAAACTCTTTACTAATCCTAAGATCTGAAGTCTAGACGAATGAGAATTTCGTGTTGATTGCTTTTTACAATGTAATTTATAATCGGAGGTTTTCCAATTTAGTTCAAAAAGAGAAAATACTAAACAATATACCAGTAGACAAATTAACCGCGTGTGGATC
The DNA here is from genome assembly GCA_949126905.1 of Amorpha juglandis. NCBI lineage: Eukaryota > Metazoa > Arthropoda > Insecta > Lepidoptera > Sphingidae > Amorpha > Amorpha juglandis. The sequence continues at coordinate 6,915,368 of OX421379.1, read as the reverse complement.
ACGTTCCAGGATCAGCCAGTGTATATCCGGTTTTCTCGAGGGGTTTGTGACATGATTTGATGGTTGGTTGGGGCGAGTATAAGGTTATCCTTGTATCCCTGTGCCTACATCAGTCATCCGCCTATCCTGTCGCAGGCTCCTCGATTGGCTTCTTTCCTCTTTCGAGTGGAAAGTATTTATACATTTCGGCATGATACTGGTGACCACCTATAAACTCATTGTTTGTCGGTGGTCGCTGGTTTTCTGGACTGCACTGCGCTTACCGTTAGGTAAGCAATTACTTTGCCGTGATTTGATAAAAACATTTTTTTAAGCCTTTATTGCTGATAATTAAACATCAGCAATAAAGGCTTAAAAAAATGATAGAAACATTACATTTCAATAATTATTATTTTTATAAAAAAATTAGTTATTAAAAACAATGTTAATTAGAAAATACTGTAATTAAAAACATATCCAGAAATAAATCTATTCCTAGATTTAAAACATACCTGGAAGTAATACACACACGACGTGTTAGGTGGTAGGGAGTGGCGTGGATTTCGCAGCACGCCACTCGTCTTGTCCGACGAGCGGAGCACGAACCGGCACCTCCCGTCCGCTCGCACGTACGAATGAGAATCCTTGTCCACGTACAGCACCTGCGCAAATATATCAATAAATCGGTAATGGTTCGGTGTTCAAGATGTAAAATTGGATTGCATTTGTTATACAGGATGGCGAATTCTGCTTTTTAACGATACCGTCAAATCCACACGGGTATTGTTAATAAAATAAACAGTATATTATTATAAGTAAATAATTTAGTGCCAGCCTCCGTGGCGCAGCGGGCGCGTAGCCGGCTGTGAAGCGAGAGGCCGCGGGTTCGATCCCCGCACCGAGCAAATGTTTGTGTGATCCACAAATATTTGTCTCGGGGTCTGGGTGTTGTGAGACCAAAAGTCTCTCGTAGTTCCTGATACCCACGATGCAAGACTCGTATCTTACTGTGGGGTCAGGACTATGCGTGTGACTTTTGGGTATATTTATTTATTTATTTATTCGGAGTGTCCGATGAAGTAACATATTGATTCCTCACTAGAAAAAAATCTTTCTTTTCTTTCTTTTTGCCTGACATTATATTATTAAAATAATAAATAACGGCTCTTAAAATCCTACCTGGACTTCAAGCTCAAAACCGGGTAGATAGCTCAGCGGCACCGGGTGGAATGGATTATCATACGGAGACGTATGGAATTCCAATAACATATTCGGACCGCGGCTGACGATATCCGGAACGGTGTCGCCCCCACATAGTCGCACTAGTACTGGAGAGTCTCGGGTAGGCCCGTCCCACACCGTCAGATAGTCTTGGACGACGTTACATTGGTCCCATATCCTAAAACAAGAAATAAAGGGTCTCAATGTTATGTGCTTTAGCTGCAGTACTTCAGCAATAATTTATTTATGTAGTATTATATTATTATTAAGTAGTGTATATTGTGTTAAGAGCTGGGCATAATGGGGGTGACATATCCACCAAGGATAAAAACCCCTAAAATACAAGAATAAAAAAAAAAAGAATTAAAAAAAAGGGTCATTAAGCCTGTTATTATTGGGAGATTTTTCAGTAAAAAAATAGAACTTTTTTGTTTTTTGAAGTTACTGGATTTACACTAGCTGATCTCGGAACGCAACTCGTTTGTACAAGCCACTATGGTTTTTTTTCATGTGTACTGTGGTTGCTATCTCGACGATTATCGACGTTAAGTCACTACTTGACGTCGGTTTTCTTTGAGACAGTGGTAACGACCCGGTCAAGCCGGCCCATTCATGCTCTAAACAAAACTGTTTACAGCGTAGCTGTAACACTCATCTTAATATATATAATTCTTCTGTGAGTGTGTATGTCACTGAACTTCTCTTAAACGACTGGACCGATTTTGATGAAATTTTTTGTGTGTGTTCAAGGGGATCTGAGAATGGTTTAGATTTGCAGGGGCAGGGGCAGGGGCAGGGGCAGGGGCAGGGGCAGGGGCAGGGGCAGGGGCAGGGGCAGGGGCAGGGGCAGGGGCAGGGGCAGGGGCAGGGGCAGGGGCAGGGGCAGGGGCAGGGGCAGGGGCAGGGGCAGGGGCAGGGGCAGGGGCAGGGGCAGGGGCAGGGGCAGGGGCAGGGGCAGGGGCAGGGGCAGGGGCAGGGGCAGGGGCAGGGGCAGGGGCAGGGGCAGGGGCAGGGGCAGGGGAAGGGGCAGGGGCAGGGGCAGGGGCAGGGGCAGGGGCAGGGGCAGGGGCAGGGGCAGGGGCAGGGACAGGACAGGACAGGACAGGGACAGGGACAGGGACAGGGACAGGGACAGGGACAGGGACAGGGACAGGGACAGGGACAGGGACAGGACAGGACAGGACAGGACAGGGACAGGACAGGACAGGACAGGGACAGGACAGGACAGGACAGGACAGGGACAGGACGGGACAGGACAGGGACAGGACAGGGACAGGACAGGGACAGGACAGGGACAGGACAGGGACAGGACAGGGACAGGACAGGACAGGGACAGGACAGGACAGGGACAGGGACAGGACTGTCCCACCGGGGGGAGGTGGAAGACGACCTGACTTAGGTCGTCGAAGTCAATTAAATATGCGACGGGCTACCTCACGTGCTATGGTGCAGTACCTTACTTAATTGCATTTAATGTAAATGAAACATTTGTATCAAGTTTTGACCACATTTTAAACAAATATATGTAGGTGATACGAAGTTCACCGGGTCATCTAGTATTTATATACATTTATATTTGCGTAGTAACGTGTGTATTTTAAGATTTTTTAAACTGATATATAGTTATTCGGCCATTTAATCTACATATTCCCAACTGAATATATTAATAAACTACATAGAATTTTAAACTGCAGCGTTGCCAAAACGTACATTTCACAACATTGTTGGAGCACTAATGTGAAAGTTTTAATCCTGGCATACATTACAACCTGCCCAAACTTAAACGAAGTTTCGTATATCAAAACATGTAGAAACATCGAGGATATACATTATTATTTTTTTTCATTTTTATACAACCAACAACCGTAGTAGCAAAAGTTTCTTTTTTATCTTGGCACGGCTAAGTGACTACACTAATGTATATTAAGTAGAGTGTAGTCCGAATATAATGTTTACTGTCAAAAGATATTGCGTCCCTCGACGGTCGGCAGAGTTATGCCAGTCTGGAATTACTGGATTTAAACTAGATGACCTTGAAACGCGACTAGCCTGAGCGAGATACTATAACTGGTTTTTTACCATCACCATGGTGGTCGCTACCCAATTGGCTTCAAAAATGATCAGACAATCCTCAACAGAAAATCACAAATAAACCAAAGCTTATACCGCGTCATACTTATATAAACTTCAGAGTCCTACGATATTAATAAAAATAGTTGCTAATACATAATTTTGCTTGCAAATAGCCTAAATTATTGTACAGGAATTATTCATGTAATTTGAAACTGATTTTTCATTTGGTTGGTTGTGTTCTAGCTTCTACTACGTAACAGACATAATTTAAATATGCGAAAAATATTTCTGTATTCCGTGGTGTTCATATACAGGGTTATTTTTAAAACACTGACAACCTCGCAGGGCCATATAGCTGACCCCATAAGGAACAACTTTTGTTCTACGAGTTTGGACATAACTCAATACATAAGAAAAAAAATGATTTTACTAGTTTTTGTTATGTAGTGTTTTTGTTCGTACGTCTAAGTGTAGGTATTATCGATCGAGACGGCGCGGCCGGTCATTGAACTGACGCGCACGCCCGTGTGTATTACGTAATCTGCGCGTAGGTAAAATTCAAGACGGAAATTAAATTCATAATTATTTTTGTATGAGAATAAAATCTAACAAATTATGAAAAGTCGTAGAACAAAAGTAGTAGCAAATGACCTTAGGAATCTAGTCCTGCGAGGTTGTCAGTGTTTTAAAAATAACCCTGTATAGCCACCGTGTGAAAAAAAGTATTATGATAGCCTCCGTGGCGCCGTGGTCGATTACTCGGCTCTAATATGTGAGGCTTCGATCCTTCCAACTAGACCTCTGGGTGTTATAAAGCCGTAAGTCTCTCGTAGTTCTTGATACGATATAGTTTAGCCTCGTGTGGAATAACACTATATTGTATATGTGTGTGTTTGTGTGTCCGTTGGGTGTGTTCATTTGTTTTTATTATTTGGCTTATTATTAATTTGCTACCTAATCAATCTGTAAGCCTCAAAGGTTGTATTGTTACGTAGCGGAGCGGATGGCAAAAGTAAGTAAGTAATCAAAAGTTGCAAAAGGCAATTCTAGAAATGGTTACACATAATGCTGTCAAATTAAATATATGGACTTGACCTTGGGCTTGTTTCGGCATTCCTTCTCAAGGGTAGTCAGGAAATGGCGACGTCAATCCGTTTAAAAACTTAACATGTAAAAATTACGTAGATTTGATACTAAATAGGGTATTTGACACGATTAGTTTTATTAATTCAGTTGGTAAATTACGTTCCCCAAAATATATTATCGCAAAAATATCTATATAAATCAAGCCAAAAATTAATGATTTAGAAGCCATTTAAATCTGCTGAAAGGGGTAGTTGTCAAATGACGGGATAAAGATTCCCGACATTTCGGGTTACGTCACAAGCTGCCCTTACGGTGCGCGCGTGCAAGGGAGATCGTAAGATTTCCCCACTAAGCCCCCTTTGTTCAAATCGATATTTAAAATAAGAACTGCGGCCTCATTTTTTACTTAATTTTAATTCTGTTTTGCAAAACAATTCTTTTTTCGTATTATTATCGTCTGCATATAAAATAATGTATACAATTAGAGATAAAAATTTGAGTTTAATAATTGGTCAGGTTAAGCTGACTGTAACTGGCTGATTGTACATAACGCTAATAATTATCATTATATAGAGACGCTGCCGCTAAGGATTCCTATCATAAATTGAGCGAGATAATACAATTACCAAGTAAAAAATAAAGTAATGATTTCTTATGTTTACGCGAATATGACTCATTGAAATAAAACTAATTTTATCATTTTTGATCCCGACATATATCAAAATTAATGAAATACCGCGATATAATCCGTTTAAATTTGTTTTATTCCAAAAAATTCAAGTATTTGAAATACTGAATACTTACTTCAAAACACGTTGACTTCGGTCATACTTTACTATTTGGTCTTTGATATGTATCTTATGGCTGTTCGTCTGTCTTACTGCTAGTAGAACATGTTTATCTGCTGGTATCTGAAAAAAAACTTTCATTTTAAATTGTACCTCAGCAAAATACCAATTAAATTTAAAATTCCGTTACAAATATTTGCTTGTATACGGACCAGAGATTTCATGTTATTTTGTACCTTAAGCGCATAAGGTTTGTTTCGCTGTAGCTTTCGTGTCATAAGGGACAAATTAATTATGTAAGGGTAAGTTCAGCAGTTGGGTGTAAATTTTCCATTAAATATTAATTTAAAGGGCTACATTAACCACACACGTCTAATTAACCCGCTGCTAGTGGCGTGGGACGAAAAAACACCCGTCAGAAGTAAATTCTTTAAATATATTCAGTACAATGTTTCTTACGCTATTCTATATTTTTTTTACTTTATGGAATGACGAGACGATGATGTCATATGACAATGTTGAAACAGAAAGTGTATGTAATAAGCTAAGTCAACTATTTGTTTACGAAACAAAAGAAGAAATGGAAAATTTCACCTACATAATAACGTCCTGTAGGAGTACGGTACGGTATAATAAGAAGTTAGCTCTTAACTATGTGACGCTGTTATCTCTATTCTTACTATTTGTATGGGGATGCAGGCAAAAGTTTTCAGCAGAAGTGGACGAGTATTCGAAACTCACGACAGTTACACACGCGGTACCATAATCCTGTTTTACAAGTGATACGAACTTGTACATGCTGTTCAATTTTTGACTACATGTACAGAATAAACTGAATCGCCGTATTTTGTTATTCTCGTTTATTTTCTTCACATCTTATTTTATTAGCTTCAATTTTAAGTGAACTCGTTTTATTATTTTGTGTTTTATTTTCATATAGGTAACTTACGTAATCACGAGTATTGTCTTTGCCGACAATTTTAAGTAATCTTATTTGTCTCCTACAACGACGTACGACCATTTGTGATATTTTTGCGCTACAGAGGTGCGACTGTGACAAAATATCTGGCAAATTCTCAAGTGTGGACGGTCAAATGTGATGACTTAATGTCGCGGAGGGATCCGCTCTAAGACTCCGTAACATTTCGCCGTGACCTCATTTATGGATTTATTATTTTTTAAGTTACACCCAAAATAACAATGCATGCCACGATACTCATTCGCATTAGCGTAACAAGTACGTGCGACAGCCACGCCTCTCAGTGCGGAGAAATGTGATGAAAATCTAAACGCACCTTACGAACGCACGTGAATAAATCAAATTTATATCTTCGGATCGTTTAACATAGTCCTAATCCCACTGATAATATAAAGTCATCACAAGGTTTACTCCTTACTGCTAATCTTTTTGTTTATGGAAGAAAACCAGCAAACAGGAAAACGGGTCACGTGATGATAATTAATCTCTATCTCCAAGAAAACCCATAACGCCTCAAGAATCATCGACGCATTACCGAGCGAAGAATGTTAATAGATAACTCATATTACTGAAAGTAAATAATGAAAAATACTATACTTACTAATACTGTATACTTATATAATACTATATACTTACTTTGTTATGTTCGATGCGGTACGTACAAGTGGCGTTCCGTGGGTACACGCCAGGGAAGTTCGGCGATTGTATCCTGCAAGCTCTTAGGTCACAATCGCTAAGTATGCGGTCGCAGTAGGTGCCGACGACTCTCTCCCCGCGCCACGCCCCTACGGTCGCGTTCCCGTACCGCAGCCGAGCTTCACTCCGCCTTAGAAACTTGTATGCCAACTTGAAGTCGAAATTGTACCCAACACCCTACAACAAACAGGGCTGTCAGAACAAATAGCTAAAGACAAATGGAACTGCACTCATTATCGCCGTCTCGGTTTTGGGAAGTCATTGGTATGACTTTTCATATTGATGTTTGACAATCCTTATGGAAACAGAGGTGCAATAATATGCTATAGTGTTTTTGGGTGTGTAGTTTGTAAATAAAATTATATATAATGTTGTCTAATTAATAAATAATAGACCATATAATCTACATCTATACTAATATTATATATTAAGAGGAAAGATTTTTATTGGAACGTAGTTCCTTATCGCGCGTTGCGAAAGGGGGCTAGACGGAATTTTTTGGTACGAAAAGTTGTCACGAAAAATTTTGTCACGACATAATTCTTCGACCAGCCAGCGTTAGCTGACCTCCCTGGAACATCGATAATTTCGAAGTCCCAGGTGGCGTCACACAGTGACCAGTCAGCTTGGACCGGACTTTCACAAGACTTTGACCTTGAACCCCAACCGTGACCTTGACCTTGACCCCGAGTTTTACTTTGACTTCGACCTTGACCTTGACTTTGACCCCGATTTTTACCTTGACTTCGACCTTGACCTTGACCCCGATTTTTACCAAGACTTCGACCTTGACCTTGACCCCGATTTTTACCTTGACTTCGACCTTGACCTTGACCCCGATTTTTACCTTGACTCCGACCTTGACCTTGACACAGACCTTGACCCTCAAAATTTAAATTAAAAATAATCGAAAGGAACTTCGTTCCATCCGGGTGTCCCTTGACACCTCTTAAGTTTTTTTTTTTACGTAACGAATAAACTACTTTTTATCCACGAAAAAGCAGATCCCGCGGGCGGAGCCGCGAGGTAAAGCTAGTAATATTATAAAGAGAAAAGATTTGATTGTTTGCATTGAATAGACTCTGAATCTACTGGACCGATTTGAAAAATACGATCACGATTAAAATCCTACATTTTCTTGATGAACATAGGCTACTTTTTATCCCAGAAAAAAATATTCACGCGGCCAACAGCTAATTAATTAATAAAAGATTTCTGGCAAATAATTCATAAATCTCAGTGCCAGTTATTCCAAATTACCTGTTACTAATAATTTTCCGTTAAAGGTATTAAACATATAATAACATTAATGGTGAGTTGGTTTCATCCCGCACGGTCCCTAGAGGGCGTCCGTAATCGCCGCTTAATTAATTGATCGAAAGTTCAACCCTTGGTGCACATAATACGGCTGCTAAAAGCAGATAAAGGAAAGGCGGTGAACCATGAAAGCGGGGCGATGTGAAATATTAGTCAAGTCGCTGGCGAAAACATGTAGTTAGTTACGTCACGTCAGAAAACACAAAGGGATGCTTAGTAAGTGACTCTTAATGAAGATAAATACCGTTGTTCATTTATACGGATTAACTTTGCTGAGCGCAAAAACTCTAATTAAACATGTCACGTCATTATGTTAACAGCTCGCATATCATATTGCGTACACGTGCCTTGGGTAAAGCGGTTTACTCGGTTTAGCGGAAGAGCAACCCTTTTCAATACGAAAATTAATTTATATTAACCGTTCAAGTTAATTAAGGTAAATGTGCTACATTACTCCCATATCGTCTCAATGGTATTAAATATTATGTAAAGAGGCGTAACTCCTAAATATTGCACAACTCTATTTATGAATATAAAAAAACTGTCTTTCTATGGCATAAGAAAATATGTTTCAAAATAAGCTCATCGATTAAAACAAATTATGTTAAAAATCGATGTTTAATTTTAGAATAAATAATATCGTGACTGCTTCGGTGGCGCACGAACTGCTTAGTTTGAGCCCGGAGTCTGGACGTTGCACGGTATGGCGATAGGCTCGCCACACACCTATCAAGTCATGGGACGGAAATACGCTCGGAGAAATGTGGCTGTACTGGTTAAACCTTTGCCTATCGCTTCGGGGATTACAGGCGTCAGTGAGTGTATAATATTGTGACATTAAGTTGCGAAAAAGACTTCAACAGAAAGTATTGGCCCAGCAGGCTTCCCCTATAGCAAATATGACTGGCAGCCGTGGGATCTGGGATCAATTCTCAGATCGGGTTAAATATTTGTGTTTGGATTATCGATTCGAAAAATGTGGAGGACAGCTTAGACGCATACTGAATACCGTTATCCCATAGGTGGTTACGGACTGAATTGCACGGTGGTTATATAACAGTCATAATCACCATTAAAGCAGATTACAAAAACTTATTCTAAATTCAAAAAAAGCAGAATACAAAAAAAAACACTTATTCTAAATTCAAAAAAGTAAACACATCACTACCTGTTGGCTTAGCCTGTCCAACCGCAATGTCATGTTGATCGAATCAGATTCACTAAAGTAGACGGTGTAGCCCCAAGCTGAGCCACACCATTGCCCCATCGGAGGCGATGGACTCTGTTCCACGATGGTCATGTGACCGTCTGGACACCCGTCCGATGTGAACGACACGAACTTCCCCACAGTAAACGTGTCAAACGTCAGCTGAAACAAAATCAATAAGTTACAATGTGTAATTACGAATCGAATTAATAAGCGACATACGACACAACTTTGTATGTAATTTGTTCGTTTGCTGACCTCGGATTTCCTTAGAAATTGATGATATGTCATTCTGTAACCATAAATATAGTGTCTGTGCTTTTTCAGACGATTTCAAAATTGATGAAGTTTTGGATTTTACTGTATTTCGTTTATTGTATGTTACGCGATATATTCGGTAAATTTCGGCCGATTTTAATTATTCTTTTTGTACTCAATAGGTTATACCCCGAGGGCGGTTTCATCATATTTGGTTAAAATCTGACGACGGAGCAAGAGTATCAATGGGAAACCTTTTGATACTATTAAGAAGTTTCCCACGCACGAAACGCACCTCAACTCGGGTTTTGAAGACGATTTTTGAAGTATAATTATTTTCAAAGTATAACAGATTTCTTCTGTGGAACCCTATAGTGCGTGGTGGTTATTATGGCATAACAATGGTTTAAAGAATAATTTAGTGTGATAACTATCTTTTCCTTATAACTATAAGTCACGCATTGTGTACTTTTATTTAGTATACGTAAATTGAAAAATGATAAAACATTGCATGTTATATTCTATGACCATAATGCAAGATTTTGTGAACTATTAAGTAGCTGACGACGTCCATATTTACGAACAAATGTACGCAAATCCCCTAGCGGATTTTATTGGAAACGTATTCTATAACATCATACATATTTCTCGTATACTATTTACTCACGTAAGGCTAATGAAGTTTATTTACTACACACTAATATACAGCTTGTGCGTGTTACTTGATCTTTATGCCAAGTAGTCAGCAGTTAGCCAAGTACCTATATCCTTAGGTCAAATGCACCATTATTTATCAAATGAAAAATGAATAAACAAGATCTTTTATCAAATATATTAATATTTATTGTAAAAGAAATAATTTTTGAGTCCTTTATAATCAACCTCACACATTTATGAAATCATTAAGTACGTTCGGCATAATTGTATCTCAAATATCCGTATAAAATATATTTATAATATAACTCCAACGAAGCGTGGGTTTTTAATGAGGAACTCGTTTATCGATACTTTTTTCCTTGACAGCTTTTTAAGATCTAAATACGACATTGGAGGGAAATGACAAAAAGATAGTCCCCCAGCGTACGCATTCGCAACAATTGAGAGGGTTCAGATATCGAATCATTAAAAATATACAAAAATAGGAACTTTGTAGTATTTCCCTTGATTGGTGACGCAAACATAAATCTGTGACGCTCGGTTTAAAGACGCTTATTAGGGAGTACTTGGCTACGACTCTGCCATCAAAGTAATGTGTAGCAGAAACATGAAATTATATCTTATGATATCTAAATATAATTTGGATAAATACGTAATTGTAAATTTATTTATTTACTAATATGTATGATAATTATTGTATGTAAGTCTCTGAATCCTGGCTAGGTTTTATAATACGGAAGTCAGTGTCAATGCCATCGAGTACTGTGATTTGAAGACCACCTTTGAGAAATTACGTAATAGCTTCGTTCCGGGCTCTATCCATCAGCAAAATTGCCTTGTCCATTTGTCAGCAGAGTACCATGTGCAGATAAAGTTGACTTTGGGCATAAGATGCTTGTGGCCCACTTATACTCCTTAGTCACACTACGTCGTGCCTTCCTTATGAAATAAATAATCGAGCCTACTATCAGGATTGACCTACTTTTTAAAAAGCAAATTCAGATAGAAAAATACAGAAAACACAGGTGTTTAATTGTATGTTGGTATTGAAATGTCATTGATTCGTAGAAGCACCGTGTGTTGAGTGTACTGTATTATTACTGACCTGTATAATATCACCATAATTGCCACCCATGGCGGTGAAGTTTAGGTGGCAGATAAAGGGAAGGTGGTCTTCTCTTGGACGCCGCACTTCAAGCTCGTAGGTACGTCCGACGTCACCCATGTACGTCCTGTTGCAAGCTGTGGACAATTCATAACGATTATACTTTGTTTTTTAATGAATAAATAAGAACAGTCTCCGTGGCACAGTGGGTGAGTAGCCGGCTGTGAAGCGAGAGGCCGCGGGTTCGATTCCCGCACAAATAAAATGTTTTGTTTCGGGTCTGGATGTTCCTCTCCAGCAGGGTTGATGTCAGGCAGGCAGCTGGTAGTAAAAACTACAAGCCCTATGTTTCTGTGACATGTGTTAAAAGCATGTTGCGCCAACCCCATTGCGAGTGAAGGAAATAAGTATAGAGTCTTACAGACCAATCGAAAGGCAATTTCCTTGACCTAAATGTGGACATTGAGGTGCACCACCGAGATAGAAGACCAGATAATATGCTGCAAAGGCATTGAATCAAAATTGGTGATTTAGAGCTAGTTTTATTATTATCTTTTTTTATTCCAATTTTTAAGAAAAAAAAGTGTTTAATAATAATATAAATATTCTTGTCCATTTAAACTAGTGCTAATAAAATTTACGAACACAATATTTTCATGAAGTAGATAACAAAAATGTTAGTTGTGTTAAAATAAAGTCACATTAAAAAAAGGCCCGGAAAACCGAAACAGAACACCTGAAATTATGCAAGTCATAATATATACCCGCATACCTGTATTGTTAATCCTTTCAAAACATAAACAGGGAAATGAGAAGGAAAAAGATTTGAACAAAGCGCCGCACCGCTCACAATGGCGGCCATATTTACGATCTTAAAAAAATGCCTTTTGTCTGTTCTAACAACATAAGACAAGTGTAGGCTATTAATTTACCGGTATTGTCTGCGTTAATAAACATGTTTTGTTTTAGCATAATTTGTTAACAGGCGGTTTCCGGCTAGGAAATGTAAAATGCCCCGTAAAAACAACGGTCATATGTCAGAGAAGGGAGGTAAGGAAATACGTAACGTGGCTTGACCGAATTATAATCTCGCTGGTGGTTCTGGAACTTTGAAGGTGTAGCCCAATATTAGTCCACAATAGGTTATGGAGAAAAGCTTGTCTGGATACGTATCATTTTGTTTTATAAATTATTATCAGTGTGTAATTAATGTCGTAGAACTAGTTTGAAGGAGAGTAAAGCCATTTGAATTACTTGGCATTAAAAAAATTAACATCTTATGTTTCGGGGTGACGACAGTTGGGTGCTCTGAAAAATTTTGTAATTGAGAATTCCAGGTGGTGTTGCAACTGTGTATTTTATAAAAGATGTATTTCACTCTCCTTTGATCACATATTTGCGCACACAACTCTATTTTTCCGTAATTCAATATTCACTATCAACTTCAACACATAGTCCAATTCTAAATCGATTCGCTATTTGTACATAAACTAAAGGATCTGAACACGAGGCGCCGTGAATAAAAGTGTTTAGTTAGCGAACATAATTGAGGCATCTTAATAAGAACGTTGTTAGATGCCGGTAAAGTTTTCTCTAAATGTGAATCGAATTGTTGTTCAGAAACTCGCTGCGACATTACTAAGCGTTTACGATATAATCACCTCATAGACGTTTCGTTTACGAGCCACAATCGTTATTCAAGACAATAAGTTTGCTGTAGAAATTAAATAGAGGAAAATTTAAATTATTGTGAACGGAATAATTGGGTAAAAACTCTGAATGGGTTGTTATAAAAATAGAAAAAAAATGTGTTCACTTATTATAATCTCAATTAAATTTCAAGTAGTTATGATGAAAGATTACGCAAAACGTATACCCAGGTCCATAAACAAAATAAATTAAACTCATCTGCTTGTGGCAGACCCTGCTGAAATACCAAAAACATCTACTACTCCGCACTGGACTAATATGGTGGATTTTTCTTCACTTTCCTTCAAAGGAAAGAGGGGATCTTTGCCATTGGGAAATAATGTAGGTATAACAAATAACAATATTGCCTGTAAATGTTTTTTAACAAAAATAAAACCGTACCAAAAACTAATAAGGCTAAAAACAAAAATAACCAACATTGAGTCGGTGCGGACCATTAAGGTGAGAAAGAAAGAAAGAAAGCACTTTGGCAGAAAACAGACTCAGGATTAAACATTTTTAGTTTTTTTAAAGTTGTTGTTTGTATTGCTATAAGGTTTTATTTTTCTGATTTATATAAAAGAAACTTCCAAATTTTCTACATTTGGCTGAGGTATATGTCCTACATACAAAAAAGAAATATACATGCATACGAATATACGCGCCACATTGAGAACCTACTCCGTTTTTTCGTCATATAAAAATTGTGTTAGTCTGTTTTTCGTTCACACAGCAACGGACCAATGGATCTACATATTTTTTGGTATAAATAGTTTATGGGCCTAGGAGAGACATAGACTACTTTTTATGCAGGAAATATTGCGACAAAAGACTCCTACGCGTTGAACCGCGAGCAGAAGGCTACCAAAGATATTTTATCATTTATGCCGAGGTCGCACATTCTGAACTATGAGATCCTAAAACTAATTAGAATAAGCAAACCACAGAAAATGCTAGTGGAATACAAAGCATGTACACCATAGCTCTGCTGGCTGTCAACATAGGAACACGTGTGCTGCACTAATTATGTGCAAACTTGTAGGCAGTTGACGCGGTAGACGCATTAGTAAAATGGAAGTTTATTCTGCCGCTTACCCGAATACCAGCTTCCTTTAGTACGGCGAAATATGTTCCGCAGCGATGCTATTACTGAGTGCGGATGTCTTAATGTTTATTTCTTGAAAATATTAAAGTTTGTTCGTTAGAAATACCAGGTTTAATATTATAAAAGATTTAGATAATAATATGATAAATGATAATGTTTTTTAGCATTTTCATTGTTAAATGTCAATCCTAAAAAGTTTTTATCCGAGCACTGGAAAGTGACTGCACTACACCTGATGGTAAGCGTAGTCCAGTTCAAAATAAAAGTTCAAACAATGAGTTTATCGATGGTCACCAAAATTATGCCGGCCTGTACAAATGGAATTACTTATGCTTTTTTAAAATTTGAACGCAATTTCATGACGTTGAGAATTAGCTTGAGAAACAGCTTTGCTTTGCCGTCGCCACTAAGTCTCACAACCCAGTTTCCGTGAAAAATTAAAAATTCTGTGTTTATAGCAAGACGCAAAACCCAGTTGCCATGGCGGCTGTAAGCTAAAATCTAAGGATCATCTTTTGCCAAGTAGATGGATCAGAATTTCATCTTAATATCTTTCTTCTTACTTCAGTTGTGAAAGTTTAGCTGTTATTGAGTTTGTGAATTGTATGTTTGCTAGTCAATCACGCCTTAATGTCTGAACGGCTTTCAATGAAATTTGGATTAGGAATTATTACTTTTTATCCTGTAAAAGCCATTTACGCGGGTGAAGCTGCGAGCTGATACTAGTTTTAACAACAGTAATTCCCACTATTCTCTACTAGATCGTTTGAATGTTTATGAGTATGTGCATTTGGATGTTTGTTATTCAATCACGCTATAACGGCTGGACGGATTTTAATGTTTGTCCCACAGGTGGACCATGAGGTACGTTAAGACATAAGCTACTTTTCGTCCAATAAAAGGCAAAAGCGCACGGAGCTGCGAGCAAAAACTATTTAAATAATAAAAAAGGAAAATCGTGAACCAGTTTAGCCGAGCATAAAATGCAGCCGAATAAGGAAACACGCGAGTATCTTCCCGTAAAGGTTTCCGTGACTAATGACTGTCCATTTTGTAAACACCGCCACGGTAGACTTAACACCTTATTAAATGGTACGTGGGTTTTTTTGTTAATTGTAGCTATATTTCGGCTTAATGACCACCTACGTGGCAGCGATAAAAGCCAAAGCTCGTTTTCTGCGGTCGCTTGTAATTAAAGAAGGTTTATTGTACGCCCAAAGTCTTTGAGTGGCTGCCGTTTAGAATATTGCATGTGAATATGAAATTTTTATGCGCATAAAGCCGGCTTCCTGGTTGTGTCTGCGGTTTTATTATAAGTTTGTTACAAATGAAATTAAAATGGTTACATCTACAATTCAGTCTCTCTGGCGCAGTAGCCGGCTACGAAGCGAGATGCCGTGGATCCGATTTCCACACCGAAAATGTTTGTGTGATCTACGAATATTTGTTTCGGGTCTGGGTGTTGTGGAATCACAAGTCCCTCATAGTTCCTGATAATCTAGTGTGAGGTCAGGATTATGTGTGTGACTGTTAGGTATATTTATTTGTTTATTTAATTGCAGCACGTTGCAGTTACGACTTAACGCAATTACATCATCATCATCATTAGCCACAAGATGTCTACTGCTGAACATAGGCCTCCCCCAAAGATTTCCAGACCGACCTGTTGGAAGCGGCCTGCATCCAGCGACTTTCTGCGACCTTTATTAGGTCGTCTGTCCACCTTGTAGGTGGACGTCCAACGCTACGCTTGCCAGTACGTGGCCTCCATTCCAGAAACTTTCTGCGCCATCGGTTATCGGTTCTGCGAGCTATGTGGCCTGTCCACTGCCACGCAGTTACGCCTCTTTATATATAATTCTACTACAATGTGTATATACCTGGACATCTATATTAGTGAAGAAAGAAAAAGAAAGAAATGGGTTTTATTTTGTCGAAATACAGCACATACGCTCAACAGTATTTTGTCCACTCAAAGTTTTGTGTAGTATGGCTTCTTTTTAATGGGCAGGTAAGGCACGTGCCAATAGGGAAGCGACCTCCTTGTCACGTCATTGAGGCTAATTAAAGTGAATAAATTAGAAACTATAACTATAGAATATGATATAATTCACCTAGCCACCTGAGAGGTCATTGTTCTTACGTCCCTAGATAGCAGACTCGAAGTATGGCAAACTATTGAGGTCAACATTTCAAATATTGGAGCACCGCTTGGAGCAAGAAGTGACGTCATAAAATTAAGTTCCTTGGAGATGGGACGAACTTAGTTTACATTACTTATCAATGTAATATGAGCGCATAGAAAGCTGACTTCAGGCTAGTGTATGGCACAAATAGTTTAGCGGCAGATATTAAAATGAAAATGTGTTTGATCGTCGATATTATGTCAAAAAATATGTTTTGATATGAACATTCTTATCGAACCGAATAGTGTATGGCACTGAAAAACAATGGTTTTAACACGAAGTGGAGATATATCGAATCAACATATTATTTTAATTTTCCGTTAGTTTAGCAGAAAATAAAGAAGTATTGACTCTGAAATGAAGTTCAAATGAAATTCTGAATTCTGAATGCCAAGGAAATTACTGGGCATTATGAGACTTAACATCTTATGTCTCAGGGTGACGAACGCAGTTCAGTGCAATACAGTGTTTTGTAGTTCAAATTTCTGTGTGGTGTTGCTTCTGTTTATGGGCAGGCGTGGCGTTTACCATCAGGCGAGCACCTTGCTCGTCTTGTCTTTCAATCAAATAAAAAAAAAGAAGTATGTAAGTGTACACCTGCACTACATGAATATTTCCGTAAACTTTTATTTTGAAAACATGCTGTTTATTCCCTTAAGTGCCCCGAAGACTGTCAATATATTGCACGCAATATTAAACCATCCCTGACAGTAAAATGATATTCTTATCCACATGTGTTGTCAACATATTTTATTTTTATCTTATTTAGTTTAGTTTTTGGAAAGACACCAAAATATTGTATTATTTTGTAGAATATTTGCTGTCCCTCGGTGTTGTACATGGTTACAAGTAACATGCAGGTGAAACCGCGAGGGACATAATAATATATTAATTATACGTTTATATTACACAGCCTGCCTCCGTGGCGCAGCGGGCGAGTAGCCGGCTGTGAAACGAGAGGCCGCGGGTTCGATCCCCGCACCGAGATAAACATTTGTGTGATCCACGGATATTTGTCTCGGGGTCAGGGTGTTGTGAGACCAAAAGTCTCTCGTAGTTCCTGATACCCACGACACAAGACTCGTATCTTTGTGTGACTGTTGGGTGTATTTATTTATTTGTTAAAAATAAAGTTATATACAATAAAAAGTAGTACAATACTTATAAAGATAAATTTAACGCAACATTTATAAAAAACGTAATTAAACTGATCATCTACGATACGAAGTTACGTAAGATAACAAAGTGAAGAGTTCACGCCGTCTGCGGTTTCACAATACACTGACGTCAATAGAGACGAACTCTGTAATCTAGTTCTTTCAAACCCCTCTGTGGATACTTCCAAGTCTTTTGTGTAAGACAATTATCGCCCAGAAGATACTTTAGCAAAAACGTATTTCGTGGGAAATGAGAACGTGTAGCCGAGGCGGAATAAAGTATGTTTTGGTTAAGGATTTATTACACAAGCTGATATATCGTCTTGCCTAATATTAAACAAGAAAGTTATATTTTGGTTGTTTACTCGCAAATCACGGTGTAACTGATATACTTGTTGTGTATTGTCATGAATATAATGTGATATAGTTTGTTAGAAAAGTTAGATTATCTCAAAGACAAGTTCTCCGTAATACATATCGAATCTCCGTTACCGAGTACAAAAAAATAATAGAATTCTAAGGAATAAATAAATAAATACACCCAACGGTCACATACATAGTCCTGACCCCACAGTAAGATACGAGTATTGTGAGGAATGGCTAATGTTATATTAACATTACTTGATCACTATGTATACGGCAGTTAGTTTTATAAGATTTATTTAACAAATCTATTTTTTATTTAATTGAACGACGAGACGAGCAAGTCACTCGACGATGATGGTAAGCGCCACGCCTACCCATAAACAGAAGCAACACCACAAAGAACTTTGATTTATAAAGCACCGCATGACACTGAACTGCGCTCGTCACCCCGAGACATAAGATGTTAAGTCTCATAATGCCCAGTAATTTCACAGGCTTCAATGTCCTTCAAACCGAAACACAACAGTGCTTACACACTGTTGCTTGACAGAAATAGACAAAACATTAGTACCAAGCCAGACGGCCTCTCGCATACGAGGGACCTACCACCTTGTAACATACACAAATATACACAATAAACCCAAAGTTCACATCGAAAAAGATTAACAGCTGAACAAAATGAAGACCAGACGCATTAAAAACTATAATGTAATACCACAAATAAACGAGGCGAACTAGCCGGCCTTACGTAAACCCATAAACATCCATTGTAATATGTTTTGGCGGTCTCCGCGCATAACTCCCGGGGATGAATATTACATAAAAGCGAAGGAAGCCAACTATGTCCATCGCTGACACAGCCACTCGGTTGCCACGAGTATATGTGGCCATAAAATATAACATGTACTTACGCTGAAGCGTTTAATTATTTTAAAGATTTTAATTAAATAAAAATGGAGCATGTAGGTACTTGATTGGACGCATTAAAAATATTATATTGGTACTGTTGCGGGTTGTGAGGAATAAATGGCGCGTCGTCCCACATTACACCAAGACCATTGTCAAATCATGATGAAAAGGCAGACCCTAGCATTAAGCCAGGATGGAGCCAGGCGGAGAAAAAATAAAATATAAACATTTTTGATTTCTCTGATTTCTTGACATATAATTCCAATTTAACACGCACTTTTTAAATAAAGATAGAATTAATGATTTGCTAGGCTTGTTGGATTTGCCTGAATAATGAAGCTAACCGATCGTTTGACTGATTTTAACCAAATGTCTATGAGACCACATCGCAACTAATTTCAAGTTTGTTCCCAATAAAATTTGTCCACAATTGGCGGAGAAAGTAATGTAATATGTAGGTACATATTATTAATATATGAAAAGAATAAATGCGCCGAATTGAGAACTTCCTTTTTTTAAGCCAGTAAAAAAAAAGACAAGTAATGGCAAATATAATTATTTGTTTACTTTTTTTATAACATTATCATCATCATTACATAACGCATCTATTAGAATTCTGCTTCCACCAGCTGCAACATGCTTTATAATATATGTTACAGAAAGATTTGGCTTGTAATTTTTACGACCTGCCTGCCTAACATTAACTTCTTTGGGAGAAAACATCTAAACCTGAAACAATTATTTGTGGATCACACAAACATTTGCCTTGGTGCGGGAAATCAAACCGTAATCAAAATAATAAATCAAACCTTAGCCTTTCGCATCATCTGTCAATGATGGAAATATAAGATAATTAATAATCGCGATTAAGATAATTAAAGCAACATTAGGGAAGAATATACGAAACTACCAAATATTACTATGAAATAAACTTTTCATTTCACTTTTCAAATTTCAAAGTGAAATATTCTATTACATTCGTTTTTCGTGGCCCGCGTCCTTGTCGTCCCACGATACCATTTTTTGTAACAGATGTCAGCTAACCGTGAAGAGGAGACATATTAAAAATGCGTTTGAATGACCTAAAAATCTCAAAGGACTCGAGCTGTCCTTTTTCCTTGTAAATAACATTTTTCTTGACAACAAAATGATATTGTTCATCTTGAGCCAGCGAGAGCGAAGGCGTAAAATAACTGAAGTGACATTTGAATAATGTTATAGTACTTTCTCGTTTCTATTCTTTACCTTTTCTAGTTTTAAATTACACGCTCTTGTATTTCTGTAAGTATTATTTGATATAAGCGAATCAATCTGAGACTAAAATACGAAATGTAATTTGAGGCCAAGGCCTAAATCAGCCTTAAGCCTGATTTAGATGGCGAGGATTTCTCGTACTATATAAGTAAAAAATATAAGAGAAAACTATTATTTACAGAGCTGCGTAATACGATTATTTTTAACCAATGTCAAAAAGGAGGAAGTTCTAATTTTTTGCTTTTTATATACAATCGATGTTACCGCCAATTATGCACTAATATTGTTGAAAAAATATCATATGATAGAGTTTAGGCGTGGTCTTTTACAAATTTGAAGTAAAAAAACTAAATTCAACGGATAAAAACCGACCTTAACGTAAAGGGATAATTAAGGGATTAGGAAGGGGAGGCGTATTTGGGCCTCCGGATATCTCACTCAACGTATGAAACGCAGCTGGAAACCGCTACTTAATGTCAGTTTTCTGTGAGACAGTGGTAACGACTCGGTCGAGCCGGTTCATTTATGTTGTAGGCAAAACTGTCTGCAGTAACAACAATGTCTACACTTAGTATAATAGCGATACTTGCATTGAAATCTATTAAACAAATAACCAGACAGATAGATATTTTTTTTTTATAGGCTCACCTCTGTAGTGGGTAGGAAAAGGTACAACGAGTGGTACTTATACGATTCACCGAATTTATTTCCGTCCCACACTGTGATAGCGGGCAAGTTTATCGCCACACCGGGCATAAATTTAGATTTGCTATTTAAAAAGCAACACGTGTCGTTTTCAAGTGTAATTTTTCAAATAAAAAAATGCGAAAACCAACCTAGATTTGAAATTACGGTTTCTCAACCAAAAAAATATTTTGTCCACTATAGAATTAATTACTAAAATATTCATACTTACGTGAACAGGATTTCGGCTCATCGCTTTTATCCCCGCAATCGTCTTCTCCATTACAATACTTGTCCAATGATATACACTGTCCAGTATCGCAAAGCAACTCGCTCAGTCTACAAGGAGTAGAATCCACGTTTCTAGTAAACTTTTCTTTTTTCATGTCAGATACTGAGTCTATACTGTCATCATTCAGAAATTCATCATTTAAATCCTGAGGGCTACACAGTTTGAGCGACAACAACACTATTATGAATAGAAAAGTCCTATTATTGGCCACATCTTGATAATTCTTTACGATACACATTTTCGTAAGTCCCGTATTGTGGAGCGGTTTTTGTCACAACATCTTGGCTTCAGTAGTGTTTTGGACCTGTAACAAAGAAGTAGATATGAATGTCTAATATTCTTATCTTATATATTTAAACGAGCAATTATTGTATATATATATATATATATATATATATATATATATATATATATATATATATATAATTGGAATCTCGGAATCGGCTCCAACGATTTTCATGAAATTTAGTATGTAGGGGGTTTCGGGGGCGATAAATCGATCTAGTTAGGAATCATTTTTAGAAAATGTCATTTTATTCGTGTTTTATCAACTTAAACATAAAATTGGAAGAAAAAAATATGACTCTTCCTGGCATCTATTGGCATTTATACGTCTTTTTTGTGAGCACAACAGCAGATGGCGTTGTTAAGTAACAAAGTAAATATTATTGATATTTCATTATTTTATTAGTAATTCGTACTTTAATATAATTTCCAAAAAACACAATTTATAAAAAAAAAATACCGAGCAAAGCTCGGTCATCCAGTTAATGGCTATTAAAGTAATAACTATCCACTACGGGGCGGTTACAAAACACAACTAATGCGTCGCGTACCTAATGTTTTTATTATGAAAATTTTACATTGACATGTTTATTTGACGACCGTGGTAGGTAGAAAGCGCGCGAGTCGCGAGATCGGCGGATCGATGTGCATGGACACACTTTCTAATGCTCTCGCTAAAAAAAATGCTTTCAATAGCAGTGATTATATTAGCTGGGAGCTCATAACTGTTGTCAGTTTTTCTTTACTATCTTAAAAGTTAAAATTACAATTTCCAGAGATCGATAGAGTTGGTACAATTTCAGTTGACCGGTGCGGCGGTGGCACCGGAACGGACTCCAAAACAACTTCTAGAAATTGTTATTTCAGTGATGTCATTGATGTCCATTTCATTTTTTTTACTTATTTTATTTCTAGTGGCAGCGTACTTAGTCTGATAAAGCGTGAGGTTCTAAGATCAAAGCTCAGGTCAGAAAAACAGAATTTGTGGTGAGTTTTCAATTAGAAAAAAATCGCAGATGACTTGCCCGGGATTAGCTTACACGCCCGATTTGGCGTTAGATGTTCCACCTAACACGTCGTGCGACCTATTATACTAACTACTCTGCCTACCCCTGTAGGGGTACAGATTTGACGTATGTATCAAAATGAGCTCAGACAGGCTTATGTAATTTGGAGAATAATTTAAACCTACTCAGACTGTTATTACTCGTTATAGTTAATTAATCTTAGTACTCTTGAGGAGGATCATGCACAAAATATAAAATTATTTTACTTTATAACGTTTTTCATTGGCATAAATTGAGCTGCTTTAATTCGGTTAAAAATAATAATATTTCAATGTAGTGCAAATCAGTTTAGAAAAGAGCAATCTTAAAGTTTCTTGCCAGTTCTTCTTTAACGAAACAGCACTCAGAACTGGTGGTAGAGATATAATTTGACGGAACCTAATTGATAATTGGCATTATAAAAATTCAATAAATATTTGTTTCTCATTTTAAATAACAATATCAGTCGTGTATTATATAACACCGTCCCACTGCTAGACAAGGATTTATTTTACTACTGAGAGTTTCATCCAACCACGCTGGCTGGTAAGTTGGCAGTCTTCACATGCTTTCAAAATTACTATACAGGTAGGTCGTATGTGAAAGTATTGTACCACCACTTAATCTATTTCTGCCAGTCCAAATACTGTTGTGTTTCAGTTTGAAAAACATTGACGTCAGTGAAATTACTAGGCATTATGAGACTGGACGTCTTATATCTGAGAATGGAGAGCACACTGCAATGCCACACTATGCTTTGTATTTCAAAGTTTTGTGCGGTGTTGCTTCTGTTTATCGGCAGGCTTAGCGCTTGCCAGCAATGATCTTTCGTTTTCAGCATAATAAAAAAATACTACGGAGATATCTTAAGTATGTAATTTCTCTTACAATGTTTTCCTTTACTGTTAAGTAAATCTGACAAAAACACATGGCTTGGTAAAAGTCATTAGAGGTGTACCTTGGGGTTGGATCGAACCCGCGACACTCATATTACAACATAAGTAAATGCGAGGAATATGTCAAAAATACGTAATTTTATCCCAAAAACACTGTACTTTTGTTTCACTTTAATTTACTATTAAAAATATTAATATTCTTAAAATTCACGTCTCGCTAATATAAATATTAATTAAAAACACGGGTCGTAAAAATGAGACATATTCTGAAGCTCGCTTCAACGTTCCGTTTCAAGCAGAGTATAATTCCCTGTTTTATTTATTAATGCTTTTTTATATATGTAATTAATAGTTCGTACATATTAAAATTAATAACACTTAGGTTACATATGTAATCGAAAAAATTAAATATTCAAATGCTCAGTATGGAATTTGTTCCCGGTATGACGAGAGGTTCGCCCCCTAACACATCATGGGATGGAAATAGGCTGGGCGAAATGTAGGTATACGAATTATACCTCTGCCTACCTCTTCAGGGATTACAGGCGTGAGTATGTATGTATGTAACTTCTATATCAAGTCTGGGAAAATTACCCAAGGAACCACTTGCGAGTTATTCACCAATTACACAGTTTCTTTGTCCACCGCATAAAGAAAATCAATAAATGTCACATTGAAATTATTACTTTTTACATAAGTCTTCATTATTTCTGCCTCGATGGCATAGTTGTATTGTATACGCGGTACGACTGCTGTGCTGAGGTCTCGGTTTCAATCCTTGGGGATAAAAGTGATATTGGGATTTTCTATCGCGAAATGCTCAGTCATCATCATCATCATCAGACACAGGACGTCCACTGTTGAACATAGGCCTCCCCCAAAGATTTCCAGACCGACCTGTTGGAAACAGCCTACATACAGCGACTTCCTGCGACCTTTATCAGGTCGTCTGTCCACCTTGTAGGCGGACGTCCAACGCTGCGCTTGCCAGTACGTGGCCTCCATTCCAGAACCTTCCTGCCCTGTCGGTTATCGGTTAAATGCTCAGTATTACCCATAATGTGGAATTGGACCCCGGTTGGCGATAGCCTCGGCCCCTATCACACTTGGTATGGAAATAAGGCAATTGTAAAAACTACAAGCCAAATTCTGTAACATCCCCGATCCCATTGCGAATGGGAAGGACAGAGTTTTGGTTTTGCAACTTTTAATAGAAGAATCATCAAAATCATCGCATAAATCTGGAAGTTTTAATCTTTTTTACCCATTTATAACCCCTTGGGAGTGGAGTATTTTCATCAAATTCAACTAAGACCAAGTTTAAGGTATATCTTGATCCTACACCCTATGGAATTATAACGGTCTATCACATTAAAATTGTCCCCAAGATACGGGGCAAATTGTCCAAAATATTGACGACATATTATTTTACGAGATACATTTATGCACATAACATTATATAAAAGAAAGATAACCTAATAGATACAAGATACGCGCGAAAAACATAACCCTTTACACTCGGGTAAAAACACTTTATCACCACTTAATCATAGAACCAACAAATATTAATGTAATCTACAACAGCTACTTAAAAGTATTTGTTAATCACATAAAATTTCTTTAATGTACAAACTCTCACGGTCCACTGAATCGAATAAAATCTCTGACGATATGTCCTTCAAAGCCTGTGATTGGATAAGTACACGGTCTTCAGATAAAACAATATCCAGACAAGCGCTCACTTATTCAACTTTCAATAACTTTTGTCTTCTCGAACCCTCACTGGCGACAAAACTTGGAATTTTTTTCCTTATCCTCTTTGATTTATCCGTTATAGTGTATGAAGGTGTCCTAGATCGTATGTTTGATAGAAGAATGGATTTGTTTGTATCAGTTTTGATATCTATTGTTGGGAAACATTTATGAGGCATTCAATAGTTATTTTATTGAGTAATCAAAGCATATGTCGGATTCCAGTATTGCGTTCAGTAGTGACGAGTGGAATACAACTATATTTTTGAAGTTATACTTCTTTAAGCGCCTTATGAACAAATTATGATAGTGAAATTTTACGATGCGCGCGCACGACGAAACAAAAATTAACACGATGAAGTTCCTTAATAAACCTGCTTATAGTTTGAAAAAGATTACCGACAAAATAGTGGTGGAGATGTCTATGGCATATATTTACATGCGTGTAATGATTGATGTGATATTAAATATAGTTATTATTATTTATAATAACTATCTTATCACTTATCTATTTGCCATAACTAAGAAACTTCAGAAATAACATCAATTGTAATGAAATATAAGAAAGTGCTTTGCGACCTGACATGGAAAATGACAATACTGGTCGTAAATACAGTACAAATATAATGTCCAATGTCAAGACTCGAAGGATATTGTGTTCCTCGACAGCCTGCAGAATTACCTCAACCTTCTGCTGACTCCGGAACGCGAATCGTCTGAACGAGCCACTAAGTCTATCTAATCGTATACCACCACTTATATTTTATTTTAATTATAAAAAGTAAAATATTCGGCTAACTTACTATTTAAAGCGTGAATTGCATGTAGCACATGCAATCAAGACATATAGTTTTTCCAGTAAATATAACCACTAGAAAATATCTATGTGGCAAATAATGCACGCTTCTCAACTCGCCGCATTGATCTGCATTCCCAATTCCATAGCTCCATCTCTAGTATATTAATATACAAGCTCATCGCCAATTTACGTCAATATTAATTGCGTTAGACAAATAACTAAATCAATTTCAGAAGTGTCATGTCATAGGCATTTGCAACGTTTAACCTAAAGCTAGTCGCATTCAATTGTTCTATGCGAGCTAAGTCTATTCATCCAAATGATTGGATAAATGTGTATAGGGAGTAGTTCAACAATGCGTTTCAAGTTCAAGAAATTGAAACGAAATGTTTAAATATCTGTTCGTACAAATATATGACTACTAATTTTTACAATTAGGCATTGAGAAAAACATTGTTATGTATGTGTATACTTTAACAAAGAGTAAAAAATGTTACCAATAATTTAAATTAAACAAAAAATAACCTCTATATGACTCAACATTTCTAAAGCAGCAAGTAGGGATTGCACCCTACAAACCTTACAACCAAGTTCTGAAAAGACTTTTTGAAGTAAAGTATGCAAACGCTAGATGTTCGCGACCCGCAACCCTAAAAACCTAATTCCCATGAATGCACACTCAGAGCTCGTAAATCAGCCGCATGCGATACGTATATTAAATTTCTTTGCCTAGGCACAATCTAGCCACTTACAGGTGCGCAATATAATTTATGGTTGCCACACATGTCGGAAGGGCTGTAAGTATCGCCCTACTTACTGAGGGTCGATCGCGCCTTCACACTTGTCGTTTTATAGCATTTCTGTCGTGATTTGTTCTTTGTTTCACTTACGGACAGAGATTGTCAATATTTGTTTGCTTTCAGTAAATATGGATGTAAATAAGGTGAGGGATTATAGGATTTCTTTGTATCGACGAAACCATACAATTGAGTGTTTTTACCCACGTTTTTTTTTTTTTTTTGTTTGTTTACGACAAACCTCTAAAATATATTGTGTTTCGTCATATATCATAATATTGGTCCTTCCCATGTTATAATTTATTATCTTACTTAGCTATACATAAATTCATATGATATTTTAAATGTTATAAAAAAATAATTGTACTGACGGATCATAAAATAAAACATGTACTTACTCTTTATAAAATAGTCACGTTTTCGGTCCCTTAAAGTTTTATAAAATTCAAAAATATAAGGACCCTCAAAGGATTGCGATCTTTTGATCTTCAAACTTTAAATAGTATTGAAAGTTTAATAAATGGCTCGTTCTAAAATAAACCCATGCTATTAATATTTCGTTTCTTAATATCAACACAAATTTCGGATTTAGATATCTAATAAAAGTGGACGCGGGCTTTTTCCTTTATTACGTTTCAACTGCCAGAACACATTGTTATAATCTCAATAGAATTTATTTCAAAGAGGGATCGTGTTAGCAATTTTATACTATAAGCTTACGAGTGAGAC
Organism: Amorpha juglandis; assembly: GCA_949126905.1. Taxonomy (NCBI): domain Eukaryota; kingdom Metazoa; phylum Arthropoda; class Insecta; order Lepidoptera; family Sphingidae; genus Amorpha; species Amorpha juglandis. The sequence goes on along the minus strand of OX421379.1, from coordinate 6,888,056 downwards.
AAATTTTCATAAGCGGCTTTAATCCTATGCCTCCATCGGCTACGAGTAGAAATGTAAATTTCCATCATTTTAATCCTTTGGCTAAATCGCAGACACAAATCTTGATTTCGATCTTGACAGTTTTAATGGCATAACTCTGCTTTGGTTTTAGAAAACGATATTATATTTCTCAAGGTTTTTCCAAAGTGTCTGTTTATAGTTTGATTAAAAAAGTTGACCAAAGCAACCATATATTTCAATTTTATTTAGGCTGTTTTTTTAACGTCATTCGTATATGGTAGTTTAAACTAAACATTGAACAAGAAACCGTGAGATCATACTTTAAAATCTCAAGTAAGGTAATATCAATAGCCACTCAAATAATCTTGAACCCACACTAGTTTAACCTGTATTGTGGACATCAAGAACTACTGGGAACTTATGATTTCACATAAACCAGACCAGTTTTTTTTTGGGGATCCTAAAAACATTGGTCTCGGTGCGCGGCCTCTCATTTCACAACTGATATTGATCAGAAAACCGACGTAAATTAGCAACTTTGTTTGTTACGATGAGTGTGGTATCCGGAGGCCCAAATCCCCCCCTACTTAATCTGTTAATTATCCCTCTTCTTTGAAGTCGGCAACGCATCCATAATTCTTCTGGTATTGTGGGCGTTCGTGGGCGGTGCAAATTATTTACCATCAAGCGACTCGACTATATTATAAAATAAATATTAATTTCGTTATAAATATTAAACTACAACCAAGATAATCTTGAAGAATAAAATCTCCCAAACAAAAATACTTCAGTGTCGTAACTTGGACGAGTGCCTGCTATGTTTATCAGGTCATTCATCCATCTAGTGAAGCGTCCTACACTCGACGACCGACGATCGTCATTGTAAAACCGCTTTTAAAATTTACTGTAAAAAAATGCTTTAGATTTATAACAGTAGTTGAAGTTACTTTTTATGATATCATCAGTGGCAAAAACGCTAGGTTTTGAGAGAGATATGACAGCCAATAGTCAATATTGATGCTTAAGATTGGTTGAAGGGAATTGGCTTAATAGAAAGGACCCTGGTATAACGCCATATCAGCTGGGATAACGCCAAACAAAAAGAAAGATATGTACTCAAGGTATAGGATTCCTATATATTCATAATGGTATGGTCTCTATATTCCATTTTAATAAGCCCTGAAGCAATTATAATTCAATACGTGACGCTAAACAAGTTCCTCTAACAATATAATTGCTAAAATTTGGATGTATATGTGTATGTTTAGATGAAATACACTATGTATTAGGCATAGGCATCTTTTCCTAAAAAGCGACGCCCTTTCACGCGAGCGGAGCCGCTACCAAAAGCTAGTATTGCATAAGACCGTGGAGCAGCTCTCTGTCCTACGTTTTAATAACAACGAGAACATAATTATTATAAATACAAAAATCAAAAATACTTCTGAGGAGTTCCAATCAAACAGAAGTTCTTCCACATTAGCATCATGTTAGAAAGCTCTGAATTATTTTCTATTTGTGAATCGTGATAATTAATCGTTATGGCAGTAATTATAAGCATTTAGATATGCGTGCTAAGCAAACGCTTATTATTTGAATTATATCGCTTAATTCGAAGGCTAAAGCCTTTAATTAAATGGCGGCTTTTATTATAACAGTGGTTCGGTTCAATGAGTCAGCCGGCTTACTTATTCGCGCCGAATAAAACGGAAATTATTCAAGGTCGCTATGAACAGTTTTAAAAAATCAAACGTTTGCTTTCTAAATTATGAGCTTTTGCTCGTAGCTCTGCCCTTGTGAAAGTCTAAAGATAATGAAAATTAAAAACCTCCAAATAATTAAATTAAACGTATTTGTAAGGTTTGAATGGCTGAATAGGGTATTTTCAATAGCTGAGAACTTTATTGATTAAACTTTGAAAAAAAAATATCCAAAAGATTGTTTGATTTTTGTGCGTTTTATTTATCTAGCTTTCCCAAACGACTTAACCACTAATTTTAGAATAATACTTATATTTCGGGGCGGGCTTGGGTAGATGCATCATGGAGGAGGGTTTTACAACCCTCATTTCTTCACTTGATGTAGTTAAGGTGTACGGCGTATGATAAGCCTCAATAATAACGACACAGGGTTATCACATTTATCGTTTATTCACTCTTTTAAGTTACTACCGGCTCGCAAATAAAGTCATGGGTGGAAAAGAGCCGGCGACAGAAAAACCACCCGTGTTACGATGCTAAGATTACACTAGCATCTTGAACCGACTCACTTCGCGGTTATAAATCACAATATTTAATGTTAACAAGTAATTCACAACTGTCTCGACTCACGGACGGAACTAGACTACTTTTTAAATGGCAAGACGTCATCTTATATAGATTTCATTCTTCCCACTTCGAAAGTGGAACTACTTGGTGAATAATACAAACCACCCTCAAATTATCAATATGACTGGCGGTACCGACAATTGACGCAGAATAACGCTATTTCATTAAAATATTTATTAAACGTCGGTTGTCAAATTATTATCTTATTTTAATCACTCCGACATCGTATATGGAGCGTAGTGAGTTTATAAATTTGGTTCTGTGTCAATCAATCACACCTTACGGCTGCCTCGGTGGCGCAGTTGTATTACATACAAGGTACGACTGCTATGCTGAGGTCTCTGTTCGATCCCCGGGTCGGGTAAAAGTGATATTGGGTTTTTCTATCACGAATTGCTCAATATCAGCTCGGAGTCTGTAATTGGGTCCGGTATGGCCATAAACTCGCACCCTATCACATCATGGGACAGAAGTGACCTCAACGAAATGCGAGTGTACTGGTTACACCTCTGCGTAATCCTAAAGAGTAACAGGCGCGAGTGAATAATTTTTAATTTTTAAAAGAGGAAGTAAGTAATTGGACCCTGACTACAAAATTAATGAATTTCATAAACAGCGGCTTGTCTGTGAGCTGGCATTGCCGGAGTCCATGTAATGACAGCTAGTAATGCTAATGAACTGAATGGTAATAAACGATAATGGACGATGGTAATCATGCAGGCCGCATGCACGTTCTACGCAATAAAAAACGTTTAGCCAAACGTTAAAGTTGACCTACCGAATTTAACGACGACCTACAAAAATGGCTGGCAGTAATTGGATGAAAGTCTAAGATCGCACGAATGGTCTGAAGGACTCTGTAAATAATGTATTTTTTAGAAAAATCGTTATTAAAATATTTTAGAGGATCTAATAGATGGATAAGAACATCTATCCTACTAATATTATAAATGTGAAAGTTTGTTTGTTTAAATGTTTGTCCGTCAATCACGCTGAAACTACTGAACGGATTTTGATGAAATTTCGTATACAGACAGGGTATGAGCTGACTTTGGTAATAGGCTAGTTTTTATCCCAAAAATCCCGGAAAAAGCAGACCACGCGGGCGGCACCGCGAGCAGAAGCTAGTTAGTTATATATATAGTTGATTATAATCAAGGACAATGTATTCAGTATTTCCAGAAGAAGATAAATAGTTACTTGTGATACACACTTCAATTAAAGTAACATGAGTATACATCATGTAAGGAGTCAGTAAATAAACAACGCAAACGCCTACACAGAGATATGGTTCACATATCATTACCTCCAGAGAGCACGGAATAAGGTACTATCTCATTAAATACGAATGTTTCGAGATATGTGTTCATAGCAATAGTATTAGGAGTAAAGTACACATTGAACATGTTACAAAACATGCTCGTTTAAATAAAAATAGTCGCGGAAGGTTGTTAAAATGTCCTCACCGACCACTAATCACCATACGTATATTAGTGGAAAGCATCTGTTATTTATTTCTATAGATGTTAGTAGTAAGACAAAGACGATGTTATTGCGTTTATTAAAAAAGAAACAGTCTTTAGGGAAATCTGTGTTTAATAATAATACTAGCCCTGTATTAGACACGTCCTCCTGCTGGGCACGGCCCTCCTCTACTGAATGAGAGGGGTTACGCCTTAGTCCACCACGCTGGCCTAATCCGGGTTGGCAGACTTCACATACCTTCGAAAATTTTATCGAGTTCATGGTATGCCGGTTTCCTCACGATGTTTCCTTCACCAATAACGCAAGCGATAATTAACAATTAATATACACGTAACTTAGAATAGTTAGAGGTGCATGCTCTTGAAGCTGGTGTTGAACGATCGTCTCAGCAGTGTTAAACTATCAGTTATCACTGCTTTAAAAAATAAAATCCATTTAAACTATAAATAGACAAAAACGATGCAGATCCTACGTTTCGCGCCATATTAATGCAACGGCGCATTGCACAATTGCGTCCCAACATTTTGGAAGTCACCACAACTGTGATACAGCAACATGCAAATGAACCTAAAAGCGAATTTGTGTTACCAAATGCAAAACGCTTACAAAGGGTTTAAATTTGCAATTCCATTATAAAACGCGATGCAGATGATACGTAGAAATGTAAAACCGATGGAATAGTTTGACGGTTTAACGAGGGCACATCCACACTTGAGTTTCGAGGACTGCTCCTATATGCCCGTACTGCGCTCAATTGGACTAAAAGTACTGAATTGACAGTAAACTGCTTTTCGTTTTATGTTCCTGTTCCAACTTTTATCTTAATTTGAGTGGATTCTTAGGTATATTTTATGTTGTAGCAATGTATTAAATATGAACATTTTATTATTACAAAATAACTTGATCTTAATAAGAACACAGATTAAGATCGGTAATTAATTGAAAATATTTTTTTTGTGTCGAAAATAAATGACGAGAAATTATAGTAACGTTAATCATTGAATAGTATACAGTCCGAATTTACAGAGTGTTTCGCTTAATAAATGTACCAAAATCTGATATTTTAATAATTTTACACATAAAATATAACAACGACCTCGATACATTTCTAGAGTAGAAACAAAAAATCTTCTAAGAGAAATAAATCAATCAATAATACTGTATTTATATATGATGTCAATTTCTTCCACCTGTCCCTACCACACTCGCAATGGAGTCGGCGCAATATGCTTTATAAAACATGTTACAGAAATAATTGGGCTTGTAGTTTCTACGACTGCCGACTGTCTGTCGTCAATCCCTCTAAGGAGAGATATAATTATATATCTGTATAATAATATATAAGTAGTGAATCTACCTAAAGAAGCAAAAAGTACGAAAATCATTTCAAAAGTAGTATCTGTACACAAAGAGATAACAAACAGAATTAAGGAAGATCTTCGTTCGATAAGCTAAACAGAAAATATTGCGGAATAAAAAACACAAATTGGGTCATTGATCCACGCACAGAGACAAGATAATTTGTTGGACAGTGATAAATTAATGAGTAAATAGGCGTTGATAATGATCTGAAGTAAAAACCGTAGCTCCAGAACCGTACCCCCTGACAAATGAAGGGGACGGGAAAAATAATTGTGCTGTTTAAATACCTCACTCAAGCCAAACAAATCGAGTTGTTGGAGTTGAAAGTTGAGATGCTCTTATTATTTCTTAACTCAAACGGTATGTATAGATATATTATCTACGTATTTAATAAATATGTCAACATGTCCACTATTACTTATTATTTACTCAAAATACCAAGAATCAAATTCACAACTACAACACTATTATTTTACTTTATTTGCCATAACATTTTAAAATGCCATATATATTATTAAAAAGTATGTTCAAATTTAAATATGTCTTCGATAAACGGTTAGTGATATAGTAGTATAAAACATGCAATAGGCAGCGGCTTGGCTGTGCCCCTGGCATTGCCGATGTCCATGAGCGGCGGTGACCGCTTACCATCAGGCGGGCCGCTTGCTCGTCTGCCTATCAAGGCAATAAAAAAAATTAATAGTGATGTTTGCATTTCAATTCATAAGAGTTTATTGCTATGTACAGATTTGTGATTATCCTTCCCGGGCTACAAAGGTTAAAGAGAAACCTTCACGATATCAAAATATATCTAAAGTAATACCGTTAAAAGAAAACATTATGAGGAAACCAGCAAATTTGAGACTTCGTCATAAGAATTTCGAAAGTATATCAAATAAAAAAAAATCAAATCCATTATTAAGTAATTAGGTCAAGAGCACTTTTACGTCAAGTTTGGAATCTGTTTGAAGTCTTAACCCGCGATAAGCCAGCATGGTGGACGTGGGAATGGGAAGGGTTAGTCCCATTAGTAGATGCCTGTGTCCAGCAATGGGCCTATATAATCCAAAAAATAGCTGAAATAAGGCTGAAAAATTGTTAGATGAAGTAAACCTATCGTTAATTTATATAAAGATACCTGAGTATTTTTTCATAACTTTAAAAAAGCTGCTTAATTTACGTCGAATAATTTTATATCACCATCACTGAAAGACATAAAACCGCATTTCATTACGACCACTAGACTAAAAACTAGCCAGCTAATTAATGATATAAAATTCACCTATTCAACTCGCTGTACAATAATTTTATAGTACATAAATAGCGTGCAATGAGCACCCTGAAACTGCAGTGGCGTGGTGTGGTATAATATCATGCAACAATTATGAAAACATTTCAGTTCAAAATGGCTACTTAAAAATCGTATTTATTTTGCTATTATCGTGAAGTTACATGAACCTGGTTTTAATTAAACATTTATGAAAATAATTATTGTAATCTCTGTGGATATCTATTTCCATTAATATAAATTACACCGGTCGACTAGTGGTTTTATGTATTTTTATTAAAACTGTATTCATACTGTCCAACTGCTAGACTCAAACCTTGAGAGGAATTAAAACCTTTCTTAAACCTTATTTTGGTTAATATTGTCTGTAAATAAAATGGTTTAACACTTAAATTGTTTACTAATGAAGAACTCTGGTATGCAGGCTCCTTCAACCTTCACTATTAGACAGAGGGATAGTTAACATTTTTTTTCAATTTATAATACAATCAATCAATTAATTCTAGTACCGTGATAACATAGACCTAAAAAATCATATATTTCAGTTTTAAATACAGACGGGAGAGGCTAGATGTGAAGCATCAATATTAAAATATTCCTCTATTGTTCAACCTGATAGGCTTGGTTTTAGAAATAGGTGGAAATAACGATGGAAGGCACGTAAATTTGGGACTGTCTTTCAACATCACTAGGAATATTTCACACGGTAAAATGTTAAGTTCAGATCAAGATATAAAAAACGGAGCCATTTTCATTCATAGCTACAATTAAAAGCGGGTAGACTGGATCAGAATACGGTCCCGGGCTTTTAACGTGAACGAATCGTGTAAAAGCAACGAAAATGGAATCAATTTTGGAATCAATGGAGTTGGTTATTATCGGTGTATTCTCTTTTATTGAATAGATTTTTTATGATAGGCTTAGGCCTAGGATCTATATTTTTTTACTTTTTAAAACCCTGCTTTCTTCGATTATGCTGATAGATTTATCTCATTGATATATTTTGTTCCAAACTTCACTCGAGTGAAATAATTATTCTCTAGCTTTCCCTAACCAAATTTTGTTAAGTTTCATAATCCCGACATTTTATTTTGACCATACAAAAGATAAATCATTTGTAGTTTTATAGTAATACTTCAAGACATTGCATTGGGCATTTTGCCATTGCCTCTCATAAAAATAATCAAAAAGAAAAACCTGTACACGTCTGCTCCCATTCTAAAAGTTTCTGTTGCTGATGAAATTTCATAAATATGAATATAGGCAGTAACAATGTAGATTTTACCTAGTTATCCACTGCCGCCATCCGGTTGTTAACCACGAAATGCGAACTAAGTTTTTGGCATGGTTTCAAAACTTGTCTCTGTTGAAAAAGTACGACGCGACGCGACGGGCAAACTTTCCTCGAAAATGTCAAATTGGTAAAGCAATCAATGTAAGATTTTAGTATACACGAATGGTTTTGGTTTTGCTTTGAGTTTGATGTCACGACATATTGAAGGTAATTTAGCTTTAAATGATTTTTTTGTGTTGAAACTTAATTCTGTTTCGTTAACCAATATCACATAATGGAAAATGTGATTAATACCAAATTTCTAACTATAAATAGCTCTGGGATATAAAAAATAAAATTTACCAATTTTTTTTGTTGGTCTAATTGTCAATACGAGCAAATCGCTCGCCTAATTATAAGTGCCGCCCCTGATCATAAACAAAAGCAACACCACACAAAATGGACAGAGAATGGGCAGGCGTGGCGCTTACCATCAGTTGAGCATCTTGCTCGTCATTCAATCAAGTAAAAAAAAAGTAATTCTGTCATGGCTACCGTATTCAGTGCATGAATCTATTCAAGTATCGCGTGTCGTGAAATAGACTCTTATTATATAGAATTAAAGAGTATCCGCTACAAATAAAGCATAAAACACACAAATTGTCTTTGGGTGTCAAAGGACTGGATGCTATCACGTTGGTTTATCTTAGCATTCGGCCAGATGTCTCGACTAAAGCCCGCCTTAGCTATTAGGACAATTAATAGGCTATAGACTAATTGCTACTCTACCGAGATAGGTTGGCAACCACAGAACAGATCTAATGCGACTAGTGCACGTTGTAGGATTGAGTTTCGTACATTACCATTTTAAGAATGATTACATGTAATCTATCAAATTTTCTAATGAATTTACATGCATTTTACATAATATTACCTATATTGAATATCTAACCTTTTTTTTATAGGAGGAGCCGGAAAATGAGAAAGTTGATCACCTGGTGATAAAAGATCTTCAGCGCCCAAGAACATCTACGTTACCAAATGAATCGTGGATACATGTCATTTGGATAGTCTCTGATTTTTGGTCTTTATTTGAAAGTCGTTAATATGGGTCTTACATACAATCAAGGGTCACGTCATTCGGTGTATTTTTCAAACTTCAACTCCTAAAAATTCCTTTTGAGGATAAAAATTGGTATATGTAATTGACTATTTATCACAGAAAAATATTCACATGTGAACAAAGGCTATCATTGTATAAAGTTGTTGCAGTAACAATGGTAAATGTACAAAATGAATTTAAATTGTTTACTTAAATGAAACAATACTCAGAGTAAAACAGGTGACGCAGATGTGTCGGCAAACTGTCACCAATTCACAATCCACCCAATCCTAATTGATAGTTGTTGTCGCACTAGACGTCTGTACCTATTATTAGAGTGTGCAATTAATAAAATCCTCTTATACGGGTATTACAACTTGGAAATGCCACAAACAATTCCTGTTTATTAATGCTGTCCGTTATTCAGAGACGGCCGCAGATGAAACCGTCAGACGTCGGGCGTAAATTATTCTTCAAATATATTCATTTTGCCTCGTTACCAAGTTGCAAAACGCGACTTGATTGTTATTTGAAATGAAACTTGACAACTTCAAGCTGGATAGTTGAGCGTTGAATAAAGTGATTTTAGACTTTTGTTGTAAGTGTTTTTTAATAGCGTTAAGCATCATGCTTGCTTATAAATAAAAGCTACACTAATGAGGTCTTCGAATTATGAAATACTGCATGCCACTGAACTGTGTTCGTCACCCCGAAACATAAAATGTTAAGCTTAATGCCCAGTAATTTTACGGGCTTCAATGTTCAAAACGGGACACGAGAGAATTTACATATTGGTGGCAGGAATACGGAAAGTGGCGGTGCCTACCGAGCCGGTCGCTCACATACAAAGAAGCATGTAGAAAGACATTCTTCAATCCCAATGATTTCATTAATTTAAGAGATTCTTTGCATTTAATATAACTGGTAGTCAGTCGAAGTTGCAAACGTTGAAGTTGCAAAAAGTTGGCGGAACACACGGACACTTGGTTTGGGGAACTGAGAGAGAACAGAACAGCAGCAATATTTCAGCGGGGAGCGGTAAGGACAGTTAAGATGAAAAGTCGCAGGTTCGAAACCTACCCCAAGAGCATGCGCCTATGAATTATTTAGATAATTCATAGGCGCATGCTCAATGGTACGTATGTATTCATTGCTAAACATCTCTTGTTTTAACAGTGAAAGAAACAATCGTGAGGAAACCTGCATACCTGAGAAATTCTCGACAAGAATTTCGAAGGTATATGAAGACTGCCAACCCGCATTAGACCAGCGTTGGACTAAGGACTGACTTTTCTCATTCAGTAGAGGAGTCCTATGCCCCAGAAGTGGAACGCATACAATATGAAGTTAGTATTATTTTAATTTAATAGCAGAGTACCTATTGGCTAACAGACCTTCACCATCAAGTAGGCCAGAAGCAATTTCAATTTAATTTTACTGTTGTACCATCAAAGTGAAATTCCAATGGTAAGCAAGCCTGTAAATAAAGTAGGGACCCTTACAACTTGCGCGATAAAATGCCTTTCCGTCGTAAATATACATATATTGTATTTCGAGCTTGACCCCGCCTCTTGACATAATTATTCTTGTTACTTGTTACAATGTTCCTTCAGAAGTCGACAAGTTTTTCGTTGAATATTTACTTTTCAAATGAATTTTTAATGAATGTGAAAGATATGTTATAAATTTTACCTCTTTGTCAGTCTGTGTGCGTGTGTGTGTGTGGATGTGTGTCGGTGTCGGCCTAAATGAATGGACCGAATTTGATGCGGTATTTTTGTTTGAAATAAATTTAATCGAAATAAAAATGTTAGAAGAAAACCATTTATTAAAGTTGAAGATGTTTTGGTAATCAACATCGAGAGTATTTAACGGCTAGGTCATTAGAATATGAATTTGTATTTAATGAACATCATGCTAATGAGTTTGGAAGTTCCGTCCACAGCTAGATATGCCATAGGCTATGATGGAGTCAACTAGTTCGTGATACCATTGTAATAGATGTATGGACTTTATAAAACTTTGTATCATCATCATCATCAGCCACAGGACGTCCACTGTTGAATATAGGCCTCCCTCAAAGATTTCCAGACTTACTTAAAAACTTGTTAAAAACTATTAAGTTACTTACTTTGTTACTTGAAAACAGAGTATCATCATCATCATCATCAGCCACAAGACGTCCACTGCTGAACATAGGCCTCCCCCAAAGACTTCCAGACCGACCTGTTGGAAGCGGCCTGCATCCAGCGACTTCCTGCGACCTTTATCAGGTCGTCTGTCCACCTTGAATATGCACCGCGATAATTTAATGCCTAAGTAGCTCTTTAAAGTTGTACCCGAAAATTTCTTCGTTAAACACGCTTCCAATAGTATTGGCATGCAAATTTCCTAAATGCTTCAACGTCCGGCCTCTCGAGAGCAAACTACCGTCTGCATCCACAAGTTAAATCCCTAATGCAGGCCAATCTCAGCACAAATAAAATTTCAGGTGGAATATATTTTTTTTTTTTTTTTTTTATCCTTGCTCGGCAAAGTGACTACGCTACACCTGATGGTAAGTGTAGCGCAATCCAAGAATATTGTCGACCAACAATAAACAATGTGTCCATCGTTGGTCGGCAAGATCATGCCGGCCTGCCAAAGGGCCAATAGGGACGGGAAGGAAAAAGGGATGGGAAAAGGGTGAGGATCAGGGGGCAAGCCCCCTGGGGAGAACCGGATATACACTGGCTGACCCTGGAACGCGACCCACATAAGGTGGGCCACTATGGCAGGTTTTAGCACCAGTGTACGGTGGTCGCTATCCGGTCGGATACAAGTATCCTCCCACCAGCAGATATATATTGCGATATTTCGTGTTTAGATACAATAACAAGCCGTTTAAGACTCAAATATGAATTTGAATATTCTTTATGTTAAATTACGTTATATTAGCACTACTTCATCTTACCCAAGTAGCGATAGCTCAGGAGGAATGGGAAGGACTATCGAGCCGAAAGTAGCAGGTTTGAAACCAGCACAAGGGCACGCACCTTTCACTTTTCTAAATGATGCGTTGCTTTAACGGTGAAGGCAACATCGCGTTGAATACATCATAACTCCCCATAAACGCTTGGAATACCTATGTGGAAAAACCATAGCCAACCTGCATTAGTACAGTTCCAGGAATAATGCCTAATCTCTGTCGTCATTACGATAAGTTTTTTCTTTACAGTTTTAAATATCACATTTACTAAAATATAAAAACATCACCCTCCAATGGCGAGGACCCATGTCACCGGCGGTAAGGACCCCAGAGTAAAGAAGCTCCTCACAGTGCGAGCCGTGTTTAATAGCATCGCCTTCTTAATCTGGCCCTAGACCCAACGACCAATTGAAATCCTTTGGAGGTATTACTCAGGGCTCTATTATTATTACTTAAGGTTTTTGGTATTTTTACACTCTGTGCAAATCACGTTTGTTTTTTATCTCTGAGCGAAAATCGAACTAATAAAATGCACTAAGAAAAGATTATAAATATATACTATGTGTGTATATATTATTATGTATCATATATTTTCTGCCGTCCTTTTGTTGTACAGCTTTCGAAACAAATTCTATAAGTCCATTCATTTCAGGGGATAAGTATCCATTAGGCTCGTAAACCTATATAGGCTGTCAGAACATGAATGAAAATAAACTATGCGATTTGTCATTTTAATGCGTCGCTATGTAAATTTTTAATCTCAAAAGTGCAAAGCTACGTAAAATAAAACAAAGTATAAAATACTTTATCCCATTGAATTTAATTCAGAACTCTCGTCACCGAGATCATTTGCCCTCCATTTTCCTTGTAATGAAGAGTTTCTCTAAGTTGTTACTACCAATTCGCTACGGTATGTTAGGCAAAGTAGGAAGGTATCCCCGGATTCATTTTTTGTCCCCATTTCAAGTAAAATGCCCTCTCGGATTTGATTTACTTTTTCTTTGTATTTATGTTACTTTATCAGAATTTCTTGTATATTGTTGTAATTTCTTTCATGCTTTGTTTAACATAGTAACTCTTGCATTAGTGTAACGATCAAAGGCTGGTAATATTATAAACAAGTATTTGCACGCGGCACAATCTGCGTGAATGTCTATTTCCAAGATAAAAGTAAGTATATATCGTAATCCAGGTCTACTTATGTGCTCAGTTCGTTTAGCGGTTAAAAGGTGATTTTTTGATTACAAATCATAAAACCATCCAAATTTAAAAACAAACAAGCTTTCACATTTATAATATTAGTAGGATATGTAAGAAGTCGGACCTCGATTTAATCAGCTTTCAAAAACGTATTTGAATCGGACCAGTCGTTTAGACACTACGATGCCACAGACAGATTTCTTTTATAGCAGAGGTCAACAATTGAGCATGTGGGTCTTCTGATGGTTAGCCATTTCCATAGACCATAACGCCCACAGCTGAAGAAACAAAGACGCGTAATACGGGATCTAAGAAGGCAATGGACCTCCGGATATCACACACACTCCGTATACACAATCAGACGGACATACAGACGAAGAGGGCAAACTTATAACACCCCTCTTTTTGTAACGAGTGAAAATATAAAAAAGAAAGTAAATATGCCAAAGATTTAACACGAAACTCTGTAAGACGCGACGGTATGAAATTAATGACCCTTCAGACTGTTCCAACTTTATAATAATCTCTTCAATGCGCAATCGTGCATGAAGCCACATGATCCAAATTACACGGGAGACGGAGAAAAATAGATCGTTTTTCATCAGGAAACTTTCGGGAAGTTTAGAACATCGTATACCCTCGTATAATACGCTCATTTTCCTACTAGGTAATAGGGTAAATCTCGGTTTACGGCTCTTGAAGAGATTGACTAGAGGCTAGAGATTTAAGGATAAAGATTATTGCAATTGTGATTATTATTTTTTATTTTTTTGTGATTGATTGATGAAAAATGGAACTTCAATAAACAAAGTATTATGATTCATCACTATCATCAGGCCTCCCCCAAAGATTTCCAGAGCGACCTGTTGGAAGCGGCCTGCATCCAGCGACTTCCTGCGACCCTTATCAAGTCGTATTATTATTATTATGATTAGTTAATAATAATTACAATAATTAGTTTCAATTAGTTGCTGTAACTATGGCAGAAAAAATATTGTATTAATTACTAATTCCAGAAGTTTAGTCGTAGTTTAGTCCGCTTTGTCTATTTCTGCCGCCAAGCAACAGGACATTGAAGCCAGTGAAATTACTGGGCATTATGAGACTTAACATCTTATGTTTTGGGATGACGAGCGCAGTTCAGTGCCAGCAGTGCTTCGTAATTCAAAATTCTGCACCATCAGGCAAGCGTCTTGCTTGTCTCGTCTTGAAAAAATTTTTTTTTGCACATTCCATTTTAGCTACATTTGTGAAATCAACCATAAACCGCACCTTTATAACCGCTCCACATTTATCCAAAGCGAAGGACCTAAACAACAAAACCCTTAATATTTAACCACAGAGAGAATATATTACGGCCTATGTGAAATATGTCTTGTATAACACGGACTTAAAGGAAACAAGATAGCAAAATAATAGGTGTACGTACCCCGCCTATAAAGATAACGTCCTCCCATTTCGTTTCGTTCGTTGACCAGCAGAGCTGACATTATTCTACGAAAGATAAAAGTTAGTCCGAAAATATTTAGAGTATCGTATTTTCCTCTTAACGTTATGAATAACATAAAATAAGCTGAGTAAAAAACTTCCTTTCAAATTAATGCTGTAGGAATAAGTTGGTTGTAAACAATTCTTGGGAATTATGGTTTGCCGAAGAGCGCTTTATCAATGCCTGGATAATATATCGTTTTTGTATATTTTTTCTAAGTAAAAAATAATTTCATCTCCGGATCGTATTATCCTATTTATTTTACAACCTCCGTGGCTCAGCGGGCGAGTAGCCTGCTTTGAAGAGGTCGTGGGTTCGATTCCCCCACCGAGATAAATTGATGATGCACTAATATTAGTTTCGGTTTTGGGTATTGTGGGCCACAAGTACCTCGTAGTTCTTGATACCCACAATACAGGTTTAACCTAGTGTAGGGTCAGGACTATGTATGTGACTGTTAGGTGTATTTATTTATTTTTATGTAACAAGGGGCATGTGGGAGGTGGGTCACCTGATGTTAAGTGATCACTGCGGCCTGTTAATACGTACAGTATTAAAGAAATCGTCGATTCGTTGTCGTCCTTTGAGGAAAGAATAGGTTGTTTTTTTAAATATTCTTAAATTGCACCTGTAAGTCTGACCGCAAGAGAAAGTTAATTCCAAATGTTCTACAGACGGAAAATGATTACATTACTAATAAAAAACTGTTTGTGGTTGTAATTATTTCTCAATTCTATTATTGTCATCTGTTTAAATTATTACTTAAATATCGTGAATATTCACGTAATCAATTAAACAGATTTTTTCTGTGAAGGTACAATTGATTTTAGCGCAACGCAAATGACGAGCGATTTTTCATTATGCCATAGCAGACAGTAGTATAATTAGCTTTATAACAGTAGATTTTGCTCCCAATTTGCCTGCGTGAAACTATTTCCTACGCAATGTCACTCTCCAGCCCATAAACTACTGCAATACAAAATATCAAGTTGTTGCTCTGTTGCTGCGTTTAAGAAGTACGCCAACGATTCCTCGGGTAGTGATGACCACTTACCATCAATCAGACGGCTCGTTTACCCAATAGCGACTGCTTCTATAAAAAAAGTTCTCTAAAAGAAAGTTACAGCCGTAATGCTTCTCACATGAAAACAAAACGACAGATAATAAATATCGCAGTCTCTTCAGTTTATATGTGAAAGGAAGCCAGTCCGATTACGTCGATTACCAAACGAACAACATTAAAAAAGTAAGAAACGAACATTGAAGGAAACATGAAACCCACAATTCTCGCAACAAACAGAATATGTTGGACACGCTTCACTTGTTTCCAGCAATATTGTATTTTGTCCGCGGCCATCGTTGTGTTTTCGAGCATTTGTTTCCTTACGAAACGGCAGTTAGGGATATTTATTGGATGAACTTGTGGCGTGACGCCACTTTTGAGCCAATTGTAGCCATTTTTGTATCGTTGTTTCGCGATACTGTCTAACATATCGAAGGTAATAAAAGTTTCAATGACAATATCAATCCACTCCCGGGATTTTTCTATTTTTATTTTAGTTTCCACTGAAAAGATTTACCGAAAAATTGAATAATTTTGTTTATTTTCGCTTTGCATCGGATGAACCGTGGCCAAAGTGAATCAATAAAAACCGTGCATAAATATAGCATAACGTTAAACAAGTTATACTGTAAAAAAAAAAATATTCCCCCTAAAATCCAAATAAAGTCTCTTTATTACTATAATCTGTCGCGAAAGAGGTTTTCAATCATTATAATCCTACACACGCCCATTAAATCTGGGCGTACCGACATCAAAAAAACGTATTAAAGTTTTATAACCCATCTTATGACGGACAGGACTTATGCAAATGAATGAAGGGTATTTGTGTATCCTGGATTAAAAGTGGGCGGGCCATCTCGGGATGCTTTTACAGCGCCACATGGTGTCGAGGGCTTTCAAACAAAACAAGCAACGTGTGGGTTGACGGATAAGTAGCTAAACATTCATATACAAGGCAGAGCCGAAACACCAACTGTGTACATTCAGCGTATAAACACGCTCCATACAAATCCTTTTTTATTTTTGATAAAAAATATTTTACATAGTCAATATATCTTCCGCGACCCGACCCTATCTGACCCAGACGATTATCTCCCGAGTACTGGGTGAGGTGCTTTAGATATTTCTAGCACCACGCCTTTTGTAAATGTATATCGCTTCTAATCTTCCCTTGCTTTCACGGCTTTGTTTTAGAAAACCTCCCTTGGGTTCGAGACCGTTCGCTTGCGTCACGGTGGCTTGAGAGTACATTATCTATGTCAATACTGTGAAATGGGAGAGCCATTTTGGTATATTGCGTGTATCCTCAAAATAAGGACTCACGTGGGACCCATTACGCAGAGATTTCTACCCCACAAACAGGCCCTAATGTGGATATATCGTAAAGTTGCAAAGTTAGACTATTTTTTGACGAAAGTGACTTTATCGGTGCGGTTATCTAAGTTTAGTTTTTGTTGGATTGTAAATACTATTTCATCCGAATTTAGATACTTCGATGTTATGAACTGTTATTGTTGTATGTTATCGCATGTTTACCAAGTTGATTTATTATGCTTTTAAACCCTTTAATGTTTGCTAAAAGTTGTTTAAACTATGGGTTAACTAAAATAAAGTAATATATTTTATATTTTGAGTGGTGTGTCTGTTTTATTTAATGTATACCAATATATACTGAAACCAAAAATGTATAAAGCCTTTTTTACTTCTAAGAGATATATTAAATATAAGTAGGCATACATAGTTCTGATGCATAATGATCTACACGCTCGTACATCTTAATTTCACTGAGAAGGTTCTTATGATTAGCATATATGACGCAATGAATGGGTCACTCAGCGGATAGTAAGCGCCACGCCTGCCCTGTACATGGGAATAACACCACACATACCTAACCTTGGTTTACAAAGCACTGCATGACACTGGACTATGTATGTCACCCCGAGATATAAGTTGTTAAGTCTCCTTATACCCAGTAATTACACTGGCTTCAATGTCCATCAACAATCCTTACGAACTATGCTTGGCAGAAACAGACAAAGCGGTGGTATCAACCCAGTTCTAAAAGTTTCTAATGTATAATTACACTGCAAGTACAATAACGATGGATGAAACAACACAGTTTAAATGCATCCGCTTTAATTGTCACGGTTTTCCCATTCAAAACAAAGTATACTCAGTATGATTGTGTTTCAGTTAATACTGTTATTTCCAACTGAATACCAGTACAGACGGCTACTTACAGTTAACGTAATCTAGTTTAATCCGGTACAAAGTAAGTGTTCCTAATACGTACACTATTTCACGTAGATAATTGCTTGGCGAGCGGGACCCAGATTAAGGCCGGTCGCAGCGCGAACATCCCTTTTAATACTGAGGCTTAATTTGAAAATATTATTTTTTCAGATAAAAATTTTAATATTACATTCGGCTTTGCAGGGCCGTTCTTGTTCATTCTGATCTAAATCATTTTAATTGGTGTATATCTTTTTATTTGTAGATGGGTAAAAGGTTTGTAGAATGCGAATAGTGCAAATTAGATTTATTTTCAGTAACATGTTAATGAGTCACATCTGACACAAATGACAGCCTCCGTGGCATAGCGGGCGAGTAGCTGTGAAACGAGAGGCCGCGGATTCGATCCACTAAGACAAATATTTGTGTTTTGGAACCAAGTTTCGCCATCGTCTCGTCCATTAATACGTACATAAATTAAGCAGAGTTGCTAACCCATATACACTCACATAAATTCGCTTATATCAATAAACAAAATATTACAACCATAGATGCACTAAAGGCCTCTTACTTGTAATATTTTTTGAGCAATGATTAATTAAACATTATTCTCGTCTCTTTCTAGAATTTTTATAAATCGCTTTGATAGTGAAACACAAAAAGTGTTTAGCTAATCAATGCTTAATGTTTATATGTAAGGTCCACAGTGTACACATGTACAAATAGATATTTATCCCTCTAAAATCACAGATGGTCATATTGACAACGACAAATGAAGATTAAATCACAATAGAAAAGAACACCCCACCTAATATTCACCATTTATCTGTTTTTAAATTAAAATATCAATACGATTGTCGAGAATCACTATTCATCCATCGTATTTAAAATTCAAATAAAGTTTTAACTTGCATCCACCCTAATTCACAACGTTTGATTACTGCTTTGATTACAAAAGATCCCCTATTCGTGGCTGCCAGGGGATAACACGGTCAGTTGATCGATATCTCCAGCCCCAGGGTGACTGCTCCATTTTTAAAACATTTGCTATCAACGGTCAAATTATCGGAGTACTCTGAAATTAATTTGCGCTCATGTTTGGTTTCGGATTGCGAATTACGATACAAAAGCTTAGTATTGTGTGAGGAAATTTAAAATGTTGTTATACTTAATTCGTCTTGATATCGTTTCGGTGAAAATATAAAGGTATTGAATCCTTACGTGGTTCATTATAAATTGAAGTATAGATATTTATTAAGCATAAAATTAAATAATCGGAATATCAGTGAATATATTATGTTACAAATACAAGATAATTATCAGATAATGCTAACATAGATTTTATCAAGAAAAAGATGAACGATACAAGATACTAGGTTCATTACAGTAGATGGCACTATAACTTCCACCTATACTCCCACTTTTCCTGATACTGACATTTGAAACATTAATATGATATTAAAGTACTTTATTAGAACACGTACACACTGTCGTAAACTGTGTCTTCTTAGGAATATTTGATATTTATCTCTACAGAATAACTTACAGAATACTAATGTTGACAGTCCTATAAATTTTTCATAGTCTTGAAAAATGGAATCAAAAGATTCCAAGTTCGAATCCTGGCAGGGTCGCCATGCAGTGGATGGGCGGAGAGGGAAACGTATTGATACGCCAGAGGTTCGATTAAGACTCTTTATTGACGACTTTCTGTTACATGGTTACTCAACATCTTTATAGATACTTATACACTACATTCGAAATGTAGGATAAAGAAATGTTGATGCTTAATTTTGTACTCTTAGTTATTGTCGTATAAAGCAGTTCATCGATTTCATTTGAAATATGAACATAGAATGTTTAGAACGTAATTTCGGCTGCTACTGTAACATAATTTTGTTTTTGAGTTGACAAATATTAACTACATTTATTTAACATGGTTATAATATTATTAAGCTTAAACATGGATCGCGTGATAGTTTGTATATAATAAAAACGTTTAATGTCATTCAAACAGTTTATAACCACGAGACCTTCAAAGTGACTCAGGTTAAGTGGTTTTCAGATTAGCTACTTATGTTGGCGATAGCCTCAACAACCGTCCTTTGCTAGTTGTTATAGTTTATCAAGGTTTCTATTCATAATTCAAGTTCATATAAGAATTTAATTAGATTTTAAGAAACTAAACATTCAATCGATCCACATTTACTCACGGTGTAGACTTTTCTATACCACTCCTTATGTATTGTGAATGTTCAAGTTCGGTAGAGTTCACTTACGATGGTAAGTGAACTCCACCGCCATCAGATAACAACGCTTGCTTGTTTGGTAGAATCTCCTGTTAAAAATCTGTCTCACAGGATATTCATATCCGTCGGGATAGCGACCACCGTACACATGGTGTTAAACCTGCCATATTGATCCACACATCTTGTGTGACTCGCATTCCAGGATCAGCCAGTGTATATCCGGTTCTCCCGAGGGGCTTGTGAGATGACTTGATGATTGATTAGAGCGGGTATAAGGGTACATCCTTATATCACTGTGCCTGCAACGGTCATCCGCCTGTCCTGTCGTAGGCCCCTCGATTTGCTTCTTACCTCTCCGAAGAGGGAAGAAGAATTTATACGGGCCGGCAAGATTCTGGTGACCACCGATAAACTCATAATTTGTTCTTAGTCGCTGGTTTTCTGGATTACACTACGCTTACTTATTGTAGTGCACTCACTTTGCCGTGCTCGGATAAAAAAAGAGGATGTGAATTGGCAGTTTACTATTGCGTTTCTTATGGTGACAGATGTACACAGGCCCAAATCTCCCCTCCCCTTTCTAACTAGACATGATTCTTCTGGTAATATGGAAATTCGTATACGGTGGAAATTACTTACCGTCAGGTGACACACTGGTCCGTTTACTGGCCTCTGCCACAAATGTCTACTCTTTCGAGTAAATCAAATTCCACTTAGTAAAATGATAATTTTTATCAAAAGATATATATTTCCCATAAAACATGTTTTTCAGCTTAGCAAATAATAAATGGAAACGACTCATCCAAAATATTTTATTCGAACAATTTCATCATCTCTATTAAATTTATAAGACATCCATTATTCATAAAGACATCTACGAAAATAAAATATTTATCCGCAAAGTGGGATGACTGTATAATAAAAAAAATCTGCTTAGGGCTGTGATAAAGATGAAATAATATTTAAGTTTTGTTTGATATAATGCTACATGTAGTTTTTTGAAGCGAAAGCAATCATAAATCTGTTTTCAAGCACTTTTGTAAAGTCTAGAACCAATTCTTTATTAATATGTAACGAATCTAGCAACTGTTGTGTTAGTTAGGTAGTTTAAATGACATTGAAGCCGGTAAGATTACTGACCATATAAGACTTAACATCTTATGTCTTGGGGTGACGAGTGCAGTCCAGTGTCATGCAGTAATAAAATGTATAATTCGAAGTTCTTATTAATGTTGCGCATGTTTATGGCATCTGGCATGATGCTTACTATCAAGCGAGCGACCTGCTCGTCTCGTCATCAACGTTATTAAAAAAAAGTTTCTGTGCGGGAATCGAACCCATGTCATGAAGATTATACGTAACTACACAAACTACTTATTATTAAAAGTTTAAAATTCATTGAAGTCGCTAAACATCTATTTGGAGATAATATCGTATTAAATTCCTCGTTAAATAAACTTAATGTACATGTTCAACAGTGTTTTATCGAACAGATCAAAACAAAAGCAATACCGTACATATTACAAAAAAGATTCATATAAAATTCCATCGCGAGCAAAAAATGAATTCATAATATCTGTCAGGAATTACGCGTGGCATTTCAAGCTTGGAGACATCGATCTTCTACTGGGAAGTCAGTTAGTAGGTCAACAAGACGGGGATAGTAATAGCTAGGCACCCTAGCCGTCTTCGAATCAGATTTGAAGGGTATTTCACGAAAGCAATTTTGGTATTGACTGAAATTTCGGAGTGTGTACTTGTCGGGGAATAGTACGTCAGTTCGCTAACTAGGTGTATCAATATTGTTTATAGTATATCATTGAGTACAGCTTAAGTATTTACGAGGTGTCTCGGCGGCAGTTAAACTGAAATATACAAATATACCTAAAGAGGTAAGCAAATGCGCATCTAGTACAGCTACAGTACGCCGAGATTATTTCTATCCCATCGGGTTTATTGTGATTTTATTTAAACCCAAGACTTAAACGATTTCTGAGCCTAAATACGTGAATCCAAATATATGAAGATACACGATACGTACTTCTACCGGACTCTGTCAGGAGAGTAATGTTTTTATGCTGGCTTGACAATTTTTTTTATCGCATAAGCTGGCAAACGAGCAAATATTTTCACTATATTATGCACGTTGTTCCCTATTCTATGGAAGCAGTTTTCCAATAAGATCTTTGTCTTTCTTCTTCCTGATCTTTGCTTGGTTTTTGTCAAGGTTCGTCATCCTACTGCTTCATTCCTTCTTACTAATGTTTCCACTTCATCTGATCTTGAGCATCCTTTGTATTCAGATTATTTGTTCTTACATCTTCTAATACTTTAATCCAACGCTTTTTAGGCCGTCCGCGAGATCGTAGACTTGAGATGAATTGGCACAAGCATTTAAGCGACCAAGATGGTAGCTCTTAATTCTAGGTCGTTGCTTACACCCCATTACTATAATTAAGGGAGGGAGTGGTTAGTATTTTAAGTCCGTCGCGCTAGCCTACGGCCAGCTATGTACATAATCGGGTTATATTGTTAGCGCAAAGTGCCTCCTTCGTCATAATTCATGCTCCACTACAACTGACTTATATTTTCTAATCCTTGCCTCCAGCCGTATTGTATTTTATATAACTTCGTATCTCGAGAATTTCTTACATCTCTAGAAAATGGCTTTTACTTACGTCCATCAATTTATGCAGAGTTGATTTTTTTCTGTAACCTAGCTTTGAACGACTTCTACTTCTTCTTGTAAACTACGGATAGAACTACATTCATACTTTTAATTATAGTCAGCAATATATTATTTATATACTTTGGTACAAAGCATACTTGCTACTTATATCATTGGCGATTGGAAATTTACTTGCTATTCTGAACCTTTCAATTCAATTCAATTCATACACACACAAATACCAGTCGCGACGACCAAGTCGTTTTTTAGAAAGGCAATGCAGTTAAATGCTAAAAACGCAATTTTTATATTACAATCTTGCTAGTCGCCGAATCGCGACTCATCATCCCAGCATAACAGTAATCAAACGAAAAAAGTCATAAAACAAAAACACTGATAACTAATCCTAAAAGTATCGTGTGTGTATGGCTCTTTTATGTATAATTAAATAAACTGGTGGGAGGATACTTGCATCCAACCGGATAGCGACCACCGTACACTGGCGCTAAAACCTGCCATAGTGGCCCACTTTGTGTGGGTCGCGTTCCAGGGTCAGCCAATGTATATCCGGTTCTCCCCCAGGGGGCTTGCCCCCTGATCCTAACCCTTTTCCCATCCCATTTTCCTTCCCCTCCCCCTTTGCCCTTTGGCAGGCCGGCATGATCTTGCCGACCAACGATGGACACATTGTTTATCGTTGGTCGACACTATTCTTGGATTGCGCTACACTTACCATCAGGTGTAGCGTAGTCACTTTGCCGAGCCAGGATAAAAAAAAAAAAAAAAAACTTATCATAAAATAGGTGAACATTATTTAATTCAGTAAAAATCAGCCTAACTAATTCCAACTCTAATTAACAAATCTAACTTGAATGAAATCTGACCCGCCGGGCCCAAAAATTTGAATTAACGGTAATGTCGTACATTATTTTCGTTTTTCATAAACGCGATATCCATAACATAAAGCCATTTTGGCTATAATCACATATCTGTATGCAAATCTCAATGGACACCGGGACCGTTCCAGAGGTTTAATTGCGTAACGAATGGATATTCACACTCATAACAGAGGGGGAAATTATATCTTTATTAATAACTGGCCTCGTTTCCCTACGCCGGTAATTTTATTAGCACTCGTGCGTTTGTTATTTATTGTGTTGCGAGATATTATTTTGATTTTACGCCCGTTTTTTCTTGTTCCTGTCCATATTTAATGAGTTAATAAATGGAAGATCTTTGACAAAAAGTTGCAACGTTCTTATGTTTTCCTTCTAATAAATATAATAAAAATAAAATATAGATTGTCAAAAAATCTGTGAAAAATACATGAAAATTAAAGCAACGTTATAATATAAAATCACAAGTTACTTTAAATTACTTTAATATAAAGTTTAATTGTAAAGTCTAATCGCTATACATGCTAGAAAGATTATATGAAATAGTCATAAAATTTAAATTAAAACAAATAAAAATCTAAACGTGATTTCTAAAAAGAAACGACTACATGCGTATTTATTTTCTTTGCCTTACTTACCTTGGCAGACCAAACTTTATCAGGACACTCATAATATTTTCATTTTATTACTTACACCAATGCTTTATGACACCGGGATATAAATCTCACAACTATCAATTCTTTCATAAAGACAATCAAGATATTCGAGTATATTCCAAGAGAGTTTCAAAAGTAGAACATTCGAGTCTAAATTCAATTTCCCCCGTTTTCACGGAATAGTGAGAGGTTGACATTTGCCGACGACAATGATCACGTTTCCTGGAGCGTAATACGTAAAAGGTGCTTTAGTTGACCACTTGAATTGAATATACCCTTTGGAAACCTGTACCAAAGGATACCTACTTAATGATTTGATTTTCTATGAAAACTGCGTCACGCACCATCACTCTGAAATATAGAATTCCTTATTTTTAATCAACTTCAAAATGTTTTCAACCCGTTAGTATATTTTTTGTATATAATGTTACGTGATATGTAGATCATTAATTTAAAATCATCACTGGAATCCTTTCAACATAGGAAAGCACCCTTTTATAGGAATTTCTCGAATTTAAAACAAGAACATGGCAAAAAATCTTTGTTAAATTACTATGTATTAGTATAACAACAGTCTTCTATAATTATAAAGTTAATATACATTTCCAAGCAACAAAGGGAGAAGAGATGCTTAGATATCTTTTTTCTATGAATAGTTCATAGAGACATAAACCACGCTGTTATCCCCAAACTGGTAGACAGAAGTGTAAATAGTGTACACCAACGTACATGTGATATGGGGGCGCCTATAGCTTCACTGAGTACAGTTACCATCCCGGGCAATTCTTGAATGATTTTTCGAATCAATAAATCAAGCATAAATTACGATTACCTGAACTAGGAATTAAATAATAAATACAGGATCTCACAATTCTCAGCATTATTAGAGTGTCACTAGACGAATGAAGCGGTAAAAGATATTTCTCATAATTATAATTTTAGGGATAGGGGTGATAAAAGTTGGCATGAATGTAATATGTGAAACATCGTGACTTACATCGACTAATAGCACCTTAACATCGGCAATGGACATATCAATCATTGAACGATGAGTTATAACAGCACTGGCTCAAAATTAAATGGATTGGCAGCTCATTTTATTTATTAACCGAATTCTTGCTTCGTCTGTTTATTTTTTTATGTATGTTAATGCAAACATCTGCCAAGTGTGGATTCTTTTGGTATTCGAGTTGTATTCGAAAGGTAGTGTGTTGATTCTTTTGGTATCCGATAGGGATTACTCCATCGCGTAGGTGGTTTTTGGTTAAGATCTGTTATCGGAATGCAAAGAAAATTTGGAAATTCCGCAAACGGTCAGAAAACAGCAAATGCATCGCCGTTCAGGTATTGAATTCAATTTATAAAATTTTTGAACACATGGGTAGATTTTAAGTAATTTTACAACTTTCTAATAAGTAACTGACTAAAACCGGTGCTTATGTGTAAGTATTAGTCTTTTATCTCAGATTCCACTTTCTAACAGGTTGAGTTTTCGATTCAAATTTAAATGTTCCAACAGAACGCTAATTATATATTTTCTTTCTTTCTTTCATTTAAGAACAATATCCCCCTTTTCTCGTCGGTTAAAAAATCTTTCCCAAAGTATCTAGCAAATTTATTACAAATCTAAACAACAGATTATATCCCTAGCTGTGGCCCGTGACAGTTCTAAAGTTGTTTCCGAACACTACAAAGCTATTTATGCGTTGTTTTCGCCCGTATCCGAGTATGCCAATACAATTTTACCAACAGATTTGGCAACACGCTGCATCATTAATATGTCCACCACATTAACATAATCGCACACAATAGGCTCCAACTGAGATATGCTGTTATTAGTTGTAGAATCTTTATAGATTCATAAGCTATAAAACTATGCGAAGCGACGAAGTTCGGAGTCGCAGAACTAGTGTATCATAGAACATCCATAATAATGATAATACTTGTAATATAAAATACTAATATTAAATTAAAGGCGTGGCTAAAAGCATGTATTAAAAGAAGAATATTTTTTGTTTATTGCAACATGTTATGTGGTCGGCGCAACACGCTTTTACTACAGTACCAGGGCGACGGAGCTCTGCTCGGGTGAAAAAAAAAAAAAAAAGTAGTGGAATAAAAAGAAACTTAAATAAACTTAACGAATAAAATGACATTTTCTAAAAATGATTCCTAGCTAGATCGATTTATCGCCCCCAAAACCCCCTATATACTAAATTTCATGAAAATCGTTGGAGCCGATTCCGAGATTCCAATTATATATATATGTGTACACAAGAATTGCTCATTTAAAGATATAAGATATTATTGAAAGACTAGCTGTGCCCGCGAACTTCGTTTCGCCATCAAAAAGCTTTCATTCAAACTTTCATCCGCTATTTGGGCCCTTTAGGGGTTGAAATTTAAAGAAAAAATACCCTGTGTTTAACCCTGGGTCATCATCTATATTTGTGCCAAAATTCATTGAAATCGGTTCAGCGGTTTAGATTTTTTATACAAACTTTCATCCCATTTTTAAACCCTTCAGGGGTTGAATTTTAAAAAACATAGTAGCCTATATCTTATTCAGATGTATAAGCTATATTATTGTCAAGTTTCATTAAAATTCATTCAGTAGTTTATACGTGAAAGAGTAACAAACATCCATCCATTCATCCATACTTACAAACTTTCGCGTTTATAATATTAGTAGGATTTGCCTTGTAGTTTTTACGATCGCCTGCCTATGGATAACCACTCTGAGTAGAAAACACACCCAGACCCGAGACAAATTTGTGTATCATACAAACATTTATCTTGATGCGAGAATCGAACCCGTGACTTCTCGTCGCTCACTGCGCCAAGGAGGCTGTCATCATTCTAGAAACTACATTAAATAGGACAAGTCTATCATTTTCTATAAATGCTATTACTTGCAAATTCACTAATTTGTACTAAGTACTAAAATTTATATACAGTATTAAAAATCATGACATCAATTAAAAATTGCAACATAAATGTGTACATTTCGACATATAAATAGAGGGCTGTGTAAACAAACCTATGAGCACAATACACCGGTCGACTCGACAGAAGCACCCCATACACCATCCGCATCGACGCTATGACATTTTCCCTCCACAATAGAGTTACGCTCGCCGCGTCAAACAATGAAGCCAGTCAATCGCGGTATCGCTGCTATCGCAAACAAGAATAGGTCTATATATTCTGATTTAAAGAGATATCGCCAAATACAACAAACTGTTCCTGCGAATTGTTGAACACTGGTATTTGGGCGTTATGAAATGCAAAACTGATCTGTGGATTTTATTATTTTAACAGTGTTCAATGTCATGCAGTGCTTTGTAATCCAAAGGTCTGTGCGGTGTTGCTTCTGTTTATGGGCAGGCGTGGCGCTTACCATCAGGCAAGCGCCTTGCTCGTTTCGTCAATTAAATAAAATAATATATATTACTGCTGAGAATGTGCCTCCTATACACCCGACAAATTATTTTTTATTTCGTAAGCCGGTAAACGAGAAAACGGCACACTGTTGCTTGGTGGCAGAGAAAAAGCGGTGGTACCAACCCAGACGGCCTCTCGCATACGAAGAACCTACCACCTTGTAGTATATTTTAATACATGCTACTATTGTATAACTTTATGCTTCATTGCGATTCAAATTTTAATTATAACAATGACGGAACGTGTTTCATTTCCCTGTTATATTTTCAATGTAAAAAAGTAAAGGTGGAACAAAAGACATGGCTTCATTTCATAAAACTTTTAAAGAGTACGGTTGAGTTAGCCTTATTTTATGAAACAAAGAAGCTGTAACATTTAAGTTTATTTTTATATGCTGTTTATTACATTTATTTGGATTCGCTTTTGAAATGACAAAGGTTATATGAAGTTTAGAACATTTACATGTGTGATAATAAAGGATAATAACGGACTTGTTTTTAAGTTACTTAGATTGCATTTTTTTAATCGGTGGGGCTTGAAATAGTTAAGTACCTACTAAACTTATCGACTATTAAATAGACTATTAAAATTTTACTTTGGTGTCAAAGTGCACTTCACTCAAATGCCAGTAGTTTTATATCATTTCCATGGTGTGATACAAAGCGAATCTAGTTCAAATAGGGCAATAAATTATTATCTTAAAGAAAAGTATTACCAGATAGATGTATGAAGCAGGGAGTGGTGTGAGTATGGTGGCAGTTTCACTAAATCTGCTGACTGGCATGATGATCTAGTGACCACCGATCACTTTGCCGTGCTCGAATATAAAAAAGGAAGAAAAAAGGCCGTATGACATTAATACAAAAAGAAAAAAATACAAATTAATGTATTGTGAAATATCACTCAGAACGCAGGCCTCCTAATTTACCGGTTATTTCGAGTCATAGGCACTAAGATGTAACTAATAAATCCCAATACGACAAGGTGTTATGGTAGTCCTATTGTACCGTATCAGGAAATAGTGTCGAGCATTGAAGGTAGGTTTAGGTCAGCCATTATGTTGATACCAGGACGAGGTTTACTATCGAATCTATCAATCTTTACTGTTCGGTGTAGTCAAATTTGGGATAGTTTGATTGGTATTTACATGAAGTGCGTTTATACTTACAAAGTTCTAAAGAGCATTTGAGTACTGTATCCGATCGAATGAGTTCCACATCAGATATGTTTGCAACTGGGAATATTCGACGTTTCAGATCTTGTGCACAATAGTATTACGATTACTTCGGGCCGAGTTTTTTTTATCCCTGTTCAACAAAGTGACTACATTGGACCTGGTGTTAGAACAGTGTAGTCCAAATAAAATAGCGATCGTCGATAAACATTGCATCTCTTGACGGTCGCTAGAATTATATTAGTCTAACGTTACTGGATAAACACTGGCTGACACCGGAACGCGACCTGCTGGATCAAGCCACTGTGATGGTTTTTTTATCAAATGAATAATATGATGAATGGATGTGGTCGCTATCCATTCGGGTACATAATTCAGTACGTAATCACTCTTACTCTCACTTCCGCTATTAATAGCGCTTTTACCCGCGAGGAAAATCCCGATTACAAATACCTTCCCCACGCTAGCTAGCTAACGTAGAGATATTTTAAAACTAAATAAAAAAGACCACATACGGAATAAACCCTAGTAAATCCAAAAATAATCATCAAAGTTCTCCACATTTGGCAGAGATATCGCGTGATTAAAAAAAAGAGAACTTTCTGTACTGCTTTTAAGTCGGTTGAAAATTTTGGCATATTCGGCATTTTTTCAATTACCTGCAGCCAAATTCTATTTCCTGCCAAGTTGTGTATCTTGATATACATATTTATTTATGTTTATCCCCCGATAGAAAAAGGGGTTTTACAAGTTTGAACCCTTTATCTGACTCCCTGCGTGCGTCTATCTATCTGTACACTATCGGTTTCTATCGGTTCGGGTTTAGGGTTTTTGAAAGGTAATTTAGTCGGGAGTATTATTAGCTAGGTGAGAATGAACTGATGCTGCAACTACGCTGTCTGCAGCTTCCAACTCCTTTATAATGAAAATATATATTTTTTGAATTGCTTGAATGACGAAACAAGGTGGCACGCCTGATGGTGAGCGGTAATGTTACGAGGGTATCATTCTCCTCTTATAAATTAATGATTTATAAGATAATGTAATGCACGTTAATACAATTAACCTGAAAAGTTATGAATAATCTATGCCTCCCTTGTAATCTGTTATATTAGATATTTCGTTAATTAATATATTAACCTAATCGTTGAAAATCCCAAGATCTATTAGAATAAAGCTGACATCTTATTGCTACTACTTCCTACTCCATCAGCCGACCCTGATCACCATCATTCAATTATTAATCGAAATCTATTCAATGAGCCTAACGTAATTCAGTGCCATGCAATGCATTGTAATTCAAAGTTCTGTATGATGTTGCTTCTGTTTATGGGTAGGCGTGGCGCTTACCACCTGACGAGCGAACTGCTCGCATCGTTATATAAGCTGATAAAAAAATATAACCACGTTATAATTTACCATACTATTCAATTGAAATAGAAGCGTTTAAGTTATTGAATTCTTTATTACTTTATAGGTTGAATACTTGAATGATAGACAGTTACGCTACAATTATCTATTTCACCTCCAAGCAGCATTATAAGTATTTTCTGTGCCGGTTTGAAGGACATTGGGTACAGTAAAATTACTTGATTATAGGCGCAATGCAGTGCCATGCGTATTTTGCATTCAAAGTTCTGAGTGACGTTGTTTCTGTTGGACAGGCGCGGCGTAGTGATAAAATTATCAAACGAATGACTTGTTTGGTCTCATCATACAGGCGACTAGAAAAAGGAAGACACGTCCGTTACATAGTACCGAGATATTAATTAACAAGGTGGCAGGTCCCGCGTATGCGAGAGGCCGTCTGGGTTGGTACCACCGCTTTGTCTATTTCTGCCGCCAAGCAACAGTGTGTATGCACTGTTTTGTATCGGTTTGAAGGATATTGAAGCTAATGAAATTACTGGGCATTATAAGACTTAACATCTTATGTTTCGGGGTGACGAGCGCAGTTCGTGCCATGCAGTGCTTTGTAATTCAAAATTTTGTGTGGTGTTGCTTTTGTTTATGGGCAGGCGTGGCTTCCCATCAGGCCCATCAGGCAGCGCCTTGCGCGTCTCGTCATTCAATCAAATAATATTATAATAAAAAATCTGTACAAGAGTCTGTTTATTCCAATCAGCGACTGATGACACTACAATGTGCCGGTACAATGGTAGTTAGACTATAAACGTGACCCTCCAATAAAAATCAATCAATCCAAAGAACTGAGTTCATTGTATCTTAATAATATCGCAGTGGGGAATCCATAACACTGATATAAATAGAGAGTTTTTCTAGTACAGGCGAGAATACCCTATATAATAACCTTCGTTGACAAGAACGCTTCAAATGTTCATATTTTTAAATTACACGACGCGCACTCGGTCGTGCATTAGACTATCTCAATCTAAATGGGACTTAATTTTCATTAGCGCAGTGGGCGAATAGCCGTGAAGAGCCGGTGAAGAGAGAGGCTGTGGATTCAATTCCCGCACCGAGACAAATGTTTGTATAATCTAAAAATATTTGTCTCGGTGTTGTGGGACCGTAGTTCCTCGTAGTTCCTGATACTGGTGATACATGTATAATCTAATGTGGGATCAAGCTATTTATGTGACTGTTGGGTGTATTTATTTATTTATGACACTACATCAATTAAGAACATATCCCTTATTTGTAACCCTAAATCGGAGGTAAATTCAAGTTTGTGAACAACAGTTCCCTCCAATATATACTGCATTAAAAACTTTTAAAATCCTTGTCTGCATTAGGCTTTCAATAGGAGTCCTTCAGCACAACGTTTTATCGAAAATTCCAAATAATTATTTATAATTAAATGCCTTATAAATAATGCCTTTAGGCATGTTAACAAAAAAGAAGATCAGTTAAGAAATAATATATGCAATATTTTATAAATATAACAATATAATAAAAATAACTCAGACTTTATTACGGCAGGTATTTACACTCATAAATGATAAAGTTACAAAATGTATAGATTATTCATATAAAAAGTAATAAGATAATGATAATAATAAAACATTGAAACGTTGCAAACACATCCATACAAAATCTTTTTAAAATCTCACACAAATAACAGCAAAGAAAACATTTGTCGAATTAAAAGCCGTTAAATAAACACCATGCAGGTCATTAGGAGGAAAAAGGGCAGCATTTAATGAAGCGAGAGGAGGGACTGACTTGCGTAATCCAAATTAAAAATATCACCTGCTGAATGGACCGAAGGTAAAACAGGTT
The DNA here is from genome assembly GCA_949126905.1 of Amorpha juglandis. Lineage (NCBI taxonomy): Eukaryota > Metazoa > Arthropoda > Insecta > Lepidoptera > Sphingidae > Amorpha > Amorpha juglandis. The sequence continues at coordinate 6,855,937 of OX421379.1, read as the reverse complement.
ACAAATGAACACATACATACAAAATGGAAGCAAAGATAATATACATATAGATAACGGAAATTTTATTTAAAATGAAGCACATTAAAGAGAAAAAAAACATTAAATTACCTCAGCGGTGATTAAACGTAGTCCGTAATATAAACTCCATGGCACTCGTTACCGAATTCAATTTATTCAATTGTCTGTTACTAATTAATTTACACAACACTTAGCGTTCACATGTATTACAACAGTACGCAGAAACGGCTCTCAGCATTTACTTTTACACAGTACGTGGATATGTCAGCTCTAACCGCAACACGACTTAACTGTACCAATTAGAATCTAACAAATAATGTTCAATTATTACATATTGCCTCAATGAGTCTATAAAGGACCGTCTGGTCCCATATTGTCTGCGGTGTTTTACGACTGGATATCACAAAGAGTAGCTTTTATTCACATTTAACAAAAAATAACAAAACGCCGCGTTCCGTCGCCGGTTCTATTGTCCGATGTGGGGGAGGGGGCTACGTAGTAACTGCTACGGCTTACTCGCGTCGTAGTGCCGCTACGGCCGGTTCGCCACTGGCGGGGGCTACGGAGTCCCGGACCGATCACTCACACACTTACAACGAGCTCGCGAACCTATCGCGACAGGCTGCCTTACGCACACCATTGCGGGGCTTACAACGACCCTATGAGAGCAAGCGGGAAAGTAACATTTTTGGGCTTGTAAATGATGTACACACTAATGGTGATTTACGCGCACACGTACGCTCGGCGTGCTACTTCCTTGCACACTGGTGCGATTTAAACTTGTAATCCCTAACGATAATTTCAATTTTAAGATTTGTTATATCGTAACCTGACGCTAACCTTTTTGTACAGTAGATTGATTGGGTCAGAGTTCTGAACAATTGATATCGCCGGGGGAATTCTCGAACCAACGTTTCTTTATAAAAAATACTATACTTTGCCAAAATATAGTACATTTTGCTTGTTATTTATTTTATCCCGTCACTTTTTGTTTACGATTTTAGTTCATTGAGTATTGTGACGCCAAAAAAATATAATGAACCAGCAAAAAGTGAATGTTGACAAATTCATTTTGCGGGAAAATGTATCATACGTCCAATTGTTTGTATGTGACACTCGGGAAATGAAAAATGTTGAGTAAAATGAAATATATTACAGGTATATATGGTAAATGTGCGCAATTTTAAACTAGTATTTTATTAATTAAATAACATAACCGGCCTGTGTGTTTACAGGCCGATGCAGATTGGTATATGAATAACATTGTCGAAAAGTGCATTCACACTTTCGTGACATTTTTACAAGGCGGTAATTTCCTGGTATGCGAGAGGCCGTCTGGGTTGGTTTAACACCCCTCTGTCTATTTCTGCCGCCAAGCAGCAGTATGCCGCAGTGAATCCAGATAAATTACTAAGCATTCTGAGACTTAACATTTTATGTCTCGGGTGATGAGTGCAGTCCAGTGCCATGCAGTTTGCAATACAAAGTCGTGTGTCGTGTTGCTTTTATTTATAGACAGGCGTGGAGCTTACCATCAGAGAATCGACCTGCTCCTATCGTCATTCGAGTATATAATCCTACGTACCCGTTACTACAATATGGACGTATATCTTAACATGTACTGTGGTATTTTGCCGTGATTTAAAAAAACACAAACCTTATATAACATGTTGCGGCGAATTGTCACGGGGTCTCAGAGCGGATTGCGGATCGCCCCGTAACATTAGGTCGCAACAATTAGGGTTTCGTCAAAGCAGACGGGGCGGGACGCCAACGCGATACTGACGGGACGTGAGCAGTTGTAATGCATTAGTCAATATAGAAAACTAGCTTTTGCTCGCGGCTCCGCCCGCGTGAACAGCATTTTCCGGGATAAAAGTAGCCTCTAACCGTCTCCAGGTTCCCATCTATCCCTGTAGATAAATTCATCAAAATCGGTTCAGTGATTTAGGCGTGAAAGCGTAACAAACAAACTCACTTTCGCATTAACTTTCACCCCCCTATTCATCTCTTATTAACTAAAATTTCCAAAATTCCTGAAACACGTGTTTATTTGTTTTACGTCAATAACCGAAATACAAAATTTTGTTTATGTAACTTTCGAAATGACGGACTTTCATACAAATTATCATCCCTTATTTTGACCCCTCTCGGGTGGAATTTTCTAAAATCCTTTCATAGTGGGTGCCTACATAACAAAATGAATATACAGTCCAAATTTCATGCTTGTAGCCTTGATAGTTTGCGCTCGGCGATGATGAATCAGTCAGTCAGTCAGGACATGTTATTTTATAAGTATAGATGTCACACAGAACCGTCGCGCTCGACGCGACGCGACGCTCGATTATCTATACGCAGTCCCGTCAGCGTCGTGTTGCCGTCCCGCCCCGTCCGCTGTTTGACCAAACCATTAACACACTTGAGAGTTTGTCACGCGTGTTTGTCACGTCACGCCTTTCGGTGCACCGAAATGGCACAAGTGGAGACGCAATTCCATTCTAATGCTCAATCTAAAACTAGAACTTACAAGCCAACGATAAAACTTCTAATTTATTTAACGATTTCTACAACATAAAATGGTAAAACTAGTAACAATCAATTTAAGGTTTTATCGTGTCAAGTTCTTTTCCACCGGGTTTGGAAACACTGGCTCACAGCTTCTAATAAATAAATATTATTGTGTCATTTTTCCTCTTCTTTCCACCTGTCCTTATCCCACTCGCAGTGAGGTCGGCGATAATACTTTTTTGCGACCGGTCGCCTGCCTATCATCAACCCGTCTAGAGAGAAAATACACCCATACCCAAAACAAGTATTTGTAGATCACACAAGCATTTGTCTCGGTGCGGGTATCGAACACGCGGTCTCGATATCGCCTCACAGCTAGTGGCCCACTGCGCTACAGACGCTATCTCATTTGTATGTGAATATAATAAGCATGTTTAAGAAGCATATAGAAATAAACCGATGGCTTAGGGGGAGTGGTACGGACTGTCGAGACGGAAGTCGCAAGTTCAAAACTAGCTCTAGGGCACACACCTCTGCCTTTTCGAAGTTACTTGTGTACTTCTTGTAGATTATTGTTTACTTAAACGGTGAATATAAACGTCGTAGGGAAACTTGCATACCTAAGAATTCTCCATAAGAATTGCCAATGTGCTAACCCGCTTTAGGCGAGTGTGGTGTGCTAAAGCTTAACTCCTTTGTAGAGGATGCCCAGCAGTAGATTGTATATTATACAGGGCTGCTACTATTATTAATTACAACTAGCCCGTTCTATTAACTTAAATTAAAAACTTGTTCCGCGGCTAAAGCAAATAACTGCGTGCGTACTCCGAGTTTATTGATTTGGTGTAATTAAACTTAACGCGAACGAGACTGCCAACTTTGTTAATAATGTTTTGTATATCCCGAAGGCTCCAACGAATGATTGAAGAGAAAATTTGTTTAAGATTGTACGCAACAGCTACTCAGTCACCCGCCGGAGTTTCACGGCAGATACGGTGTATTGTCAGTTGCCAAGAAAATGTAGGTATCAAACTTAAGTGAAAAGTTTTCATTGAAGATGTCGCAATTAATTTTCGATAAAATTTAACTCGTTAACGTCGGGAAAATTACAGTCTTTCAAAGGGTACTAATTGAAACGTACAAAAGTTTTTTCATTAATTATGTGTTAATAAAAGTGGTTAATGTGGAACACGGTTTGATGATTTTTTTTTTACCGTTTTAGATGTTTTGTGGCCAGTTTGTACAGTTAGATGTCAAGATTACTTAGTAGATATTCGATTTCAAAAGATTGCCAATTGTTTTCTCGAATAATATATTTTTTTTCTAGCTTTTGTCGGCATTTTTGCTTGCGTGATGATGTTTATCTTAGCCCTGGGGGACTATGCTCTATTCCATAAATGGTTTTACTCAACATTTTGCTCCAAAAAAGTTCTAGAATTGATCCCACTTCTAGGATAAAGAGTATTCTATGTTATAATCCTTATGATTATCTATATGTATGCTAAATTTTATCCAAATCCACTCAGCCGTTAAGGCGAGATTAATTGTAAAAATTTTAACTTTCACATTTTTTATAATATTAATATTCGACAACAATAGCAAATTTGAAAGCATGTTGTACCGATCCTACTACGAGCAGAATAAGGGCATGCGGATGAATAGCATTCTATAACAATTAGGTCGGTCGTTTTAATGCTGCAGCCGCATTATAGGGAATCGGAAAATGATTCGTGTCATTGAATAATTGTGGCCGCGCCGTTTGTTTTAACTGCGTATTATAGGTATCAAAGGTCAGTTTGGCCAAGAGTCAGTATTTAGTTCGCATCAAAACAAATTCTCTTTATATTCGGTCATTCAGCCAAGCTTCGATTTTCTGTAACTATACAACATTTTACAAAAATAAAATATTATGTACGGTTAGCTGATACGCCGAATACCGATTGTGCGGCCCCAGCATGGAAACAAAAACCGTAGATCGAAGTTGGTTTTGGCGAATTGTTTAATAAAAATTCTATTTCGTTCGCAGAAAAGAAATCGAGGTATGGGTAAATATATAAATTTCGTTTCTATACTTTGGTACTTTGGTACTTTGAGTATCATAAACAAATACGGATGTGGGCTGCGGTACCACCGAATACTCCTTCCTCGGACTTACCATCTTTCGAGCAGTTTATTGATATTGTTAATTCATTGCCATTAAACAAAGCCTCCGGTGAGGATAAAATATCTAATAAAATGATTAAAGAAGCGTGCAAATCAGCGCCTGAATCTATATTAATAGTCTTTAATCGATGTATTGCGGAAGGCATTTTTCCCCGAATTTGGCGTAGCGGTTTTATTCGGATAATACCCAAAAGCGGCGATAAGCCCCCCGAAGACCCAAAATCTTATCGACCAATAACATTGTTACCATCTTTAGGTAAAATGCTTGAACGTCTGATTGTACCTCGACTGGAGCCGGGCGGTCCAAAATTTCATGACAAACAGTTCGGTTTTTCTATAGGAAAATCTACTATAGACGCAGCAATATCAGTTAGAAGGACGGTTAGCAATTCGGTGCATAAATATGTTTTAGGCATCTTTCTGGATATCTCTGGTGCCTTCGATAATGCTTGGTGGCCAATGATACTACTCAAGTTAAAGATCCGAGGTTGCCCTAAAAATATATATTCACTTATATATTCATATTTTTCCTTAGGCATAACCAAGTTAAAACTTGGTCACCATGAAGTGTCGAAGGCACTGACGATGGGTTGTCCCCAAGGCTCTGTACTCGGACCGTATTTGTGGAATTTAGGCTTCGACGACTTTTTTGCTCTACCTCTTCCCCAAGGATGTACGTTAACGGGTTATGCCGACGACGGACTCTTACTTATACAGTCAAATAGTAGGTCGGGACTAGAAAGTTTAGCCAGCACGTGCTTAAGCTTGATTTCCACCTGGGGTGAGAGAAATCGTCTAGCGTTTGCCCCACAAAAAACATACCAATTACTTTTAAAGGGCATTCTAAAAACACCGCCGCGAATAAAATTTAACAACGTTTTCGTTAAAAGAAAAGAATCGGTTTGCTACCTTGGGCTAGTTTTAGAACGAAATTTTTCATTTTTGGAGCATATTAAAAACGTGGGCGAAAAGTCTAAACGAAACTTTTATGCCTTGACAAGGATATCGACTTCGACGTGGGGTCTATCATTTAGCACATTAAAAGTCATCTACGGAGCTACTTACTTGGGATGTATATGTTATGGATCACCTGTATGGGCTGATAGGGCTACTATCGGTGCCGTGCGAAGAAAAATGCTCCAAAGCCAACGCCTGGCGTTGATATTCTTGTGTAAGGCGTATAGAACAGTTAGTACCGAAGCTTTGCATGTCCTTGCGGGTGTACTTCCAGTCGATCTGGAGGTACAGCGTCGCGCCGCTATGTATTACTCAACGAAAGAAAATATAGACAAAAGTTTTGTTACGTCGCGGGAGCTATTAAGAATCGATCGACTATTCAAATCGTGCTCCGAAAATTATAACGATCTACTAAACGAATGGCAATGGCGATGGGCTAATTCTACTAAGGGACGGCATCTATATCAGTACTTTCCGTCGGTTCGCGATCGCCTAACAAAAACTTGGCTAGAAGTTGATCATTGTGTTTCCCAATTTCTCACGGGTCATGGCAACTTTAAGTTCAAACTGTTTTCATTTAGGTTGGTTGATTCGCCTGCGTGCCCATGCTCTACACTAAACTGTCGGTACGAACAATCCGCACATCATATTCTTTGGGAGTGTAGTCTCTGGCAACATGAGCGTAACATTATGTTAGACAGTATGCAAATAACATCTGGAGTTGTATACTATATGGATCTTGTGGAGGCTAGAAAGAATTTCCGTGCTTTCCGGCGATTTTGCCATACCTATTATTGGAATCAAGTGTAACAGCTCGCGTGATAGGACCCACTTAAAGACATCCGTGGTGCTTTACATCTGGCTTCTCCAGTTGTAACTGTCTTTACACTTGAGGTTAATACCTCCTCAATTCATTATTTTGTCTCCCGCTTTGCTATGGAGGGAAGTGGACAATTAATATTTCCAACTCCTCCCTAACCTTCTATCTGATTAATTTCGTTGCGGGACAAAGACATTTAGGCATTCCCAGAGACTCGCCGAGCTTCACTGCTCGGTGTCAACAAAATGCGTGCCACTGTTGATCCTGGTTCACAGGAGTTACAGTGGCGGGTGTGTGGGCGGGATAGTCTCTTCTATACTTTGGTCTATGAATTTCTACGAAGAAAGATGGCGAATCCAAAAGTATGTTAAATTATTACCTAAAATTCTAACTTCTTTCGTAGCTTCTATGTTCGGATAAAACATGCTATAATTTCACCATATTAAGAACGGAGACAACCTTGGAACTTAAGATTTATGCACTACTAGCTGTCCCTCGCGGTTTCATCTGTATGTTACTGCCCTGCTCCTATGGGACAAAGCGTGATATGGCCATAAACCTTCCTCATGAATCACTTTATCTATTGGTGAAAACTGCATTAAAATTCGTTGAATAGTTTAAAAGATCTAAGCGAACAGACAGCGGAAGCGACTTCATTTTTTACTATGTAAAGAAGCCATATACACCAAATCCATCAATAAGTATTTAAATCCACAACACTCTTTTAAACAAACTACCATAGTTCACAAGTCCTTTTAATATTCGAATTCAGTGTAATCTGTATAAGATTTTCAGTTAGTTTTTTTTTTATAGAACTAACAAGTATAATATGTCACCCTATGGTAAGTGATTTTTACAATACCAGAAGAATCATGGGCGTGTTGCCGATCTTAAAGGAAAGGGAAATTAAGAGATTGGCAAGGTAAGGTGTATTTGGGCCTCCGGATATCTCACTCGTCGTACGAAACGTAGCAGCTAGCCGCTGCTTTACATCAGTTTTCTGTGAGTCAGTGGTAACAATTTGAACGAGCTGGCTAAATCATGCTGTGGACAGCGTTATCTTGTGCTGTAGACAAAACTGTCTACAGCGTGGCTCTACCACTTGAAATTCAAACATTAAAACTTTCACTGCATTTACACTAAAGTAACAAAATTAAGATTTAAGAATTAAAAACTTTTAATCTCATGAATTCAAACTCACTAAAGCTTTTTGAATTATACGTGAGCCGTTCTTTATGGAGTAATGTTGTCTGGATAACATTAAATATTTTGTGTGAAAGAATTCAATTTTATTAGTTTATTTGCTGCGAAAGCTATGATAATCATTTTTTATATTGCCTAAATAGCCAGACGAGCAAGCGACTCGCCTGCCGGTAAGCGGTCACCGCGACGCGTAGACATCTGCAATGCCACGGGCACAGCGACTACAATGCCTACCGTTGTAGGAATACTCTATATAAACATTGTTTAAAGAAAGACTTGTCATAGCGCTCGGGTAACACCGAGGCAAGGAGTTCATTCCAGAGCTTGCACGTGCGTTGTATAAATGAACGCTGGAAACGTACCATGCTATATCATAATTCCAGGTAGTATGGATGAACTCTACTGCGGTGCCGGGTGGTGCTATCGTAGAATGGGCAAGTTAGGAACAACTTATATGGTACCTCAATAGAACAGACGATAGAACACGCAAAGAGAATCAAAGTCGCTTTGTAGTTAAAAAGGTCCAGGTTACACGTGCAGTGGCGGTCACCGACGATTCGAACATACACGGAATAAAATAATTATTAACTAAAAATAATAATGTTTAAAAATAAAATAGGTAGTTGAGCCTATTTTATTTTTATTTGGGTCAATTTGTTTTTGACTCATTTTATATGCTAAATTTAATAGGTTCTTGATTAGATGTAATTTATTGTTTTTATTTTTAAAGTGATGTGTGTATCTGTTATCGGTGTGCATATTAGACATATATATCAATAATTTATTTTGTATTATAGCGGATGACATGGTTAAATTTTAGTTTATCATCTGCTAAATCGTATACGATTCGATCCGCCACAGAAATTCAATCGAATTGATCAACAAACCCCTTGTTGATTCAAGTCTGTAGTTGAAAAAGATTCGACTCGTCTGTACAATATGTACATTAAATTACGCATGTGCTCTGTTAGTATAATGAGTAATTATAAACATACTAGGAACCACACATTTATAGATAACCTTTCGCAAAGTTTTAAACTTGACTAATAATGATCGGGATAGTCATTTTGATGCCACGATAAAGCAATTTTATAAGTGCTTATGTTACTATTAGAGACAATTTCCGATCAATTCTCTGAAAAGGCTACAATAAAACTGTATGAGTGTTGGAGCTATTCACCATTTCGAAACGGGCATTAGCGGACGATCATTCTTTCTGCGTCGCACTTACGTACCGATCCCAAGTATTTCGAAGGCTACTAACAAAGATATATAGAATAATGCTACATAATGGTGCCTGCAATCAAGTGCACTTTTATTTTCTTTTTATTTTTAAGAGTAAAAGTTTGATGTCACGTCTGTTGTTAAACATTAAACACAAACTTCTGCAATATAGTTAGTACAAAACATGTTACGAATTCTCCATTTTAGTTTATAGAGATAATTTGTCTGAGTTTTGCAGTTGACAATACATATTTTGATCAGCCATAAGGTTTTACGACTGATTATAATTATAGACTCATATCACGTGTATACATTATTATTTTATAGCATAACTCTTTTTATAGCAGACACGGCAAAGCCAGTGACCCTTTTAATATAATGTCAAATCTTATTATGTTTATTGAGCTTCAGGGTCTACAGGCAGGATACTTGTACTGAAAATGAGTCGTAAAATAACACGCGAGTTTCGGGATTCGAATTTGTGCTCGGCATGGCGAAGTCTCGTCACATTACTTGGGATGGAAATAAGAGTAGTGATCGGTTCACTAGCTGCATCTGTGCCTACCTGTTCGGGGATACAAGCTTGATCTTATTGTATAATATAATCATCTGATTCGCCTACTGTGGGCCACACTCCGCTTAAACATGCAAGATCACGGGCCTATATTTCAGCGTCCGCGCCTGCGACCTTGAAAAAATCCCTTCTTTTTGGAAACATAACTCCCTGTGACGTTATAGGGCGTATAAATACATAATATAAAACAAAATCGCTATCTGTATCTGTCTGTCTGCTTGTCCGCATAATTCGCCTAAGCTACGATACAAATTTAAATGCCGTTTTGAAGCTGAATTTATCTGGGAAGGTTGTGTGTGTATGTATATCACGTTATGCCTGCGGTGAAACCGCGAGGGACAGCGGACGTGTAAAAGATTATTTATCTTCCAATTCAAAGACTAATATACCGTGGACCAAAGATAATTTTCGCACTATAAAGACAGTTCCAGCAATTGGTTTATACATCCACGATGACTACCTAAAGGAAACGACCCGAGAGGGAATGTGGAAAACTGTTAAGGCAGGAAGCGTGGAGCGTAACAGGCATGTGACTGCCTGAATGGTGGAGAGTAAGTACCAATGTCTCTCATCGTTATTTCATTTACCTCTTTATTGGTGAGGAAATGATTCGTGACGGAAATCACAGAAGGAATGAGCCGAAAATTCATTTATGTGAAGTTAAACTTACTTGTATCTTTACTAGATATCGGTGACAAATTTAACAGAAAAATGTTACGGTGGGGCATGGCCTAAAAAAGGTTGGGAAACATTGGTCTAGAGTGTATAGGTATTTGGTAAACTTTATTTTATCCAATAAAATATATTCTGTCGAGAAACTCAAAAGATACCACATATTATAAAACGTGTATTAAATAATAAAATATTCATGCAAGTAATACAAACACAAAAAATATTAAATAATACTAAGCATTAAGACCATTATTTCTAAGTATACAACGTGTAAGCAACTTGGAATTACCTTCTAACTACGTATTAAACAAAAGGTAATCTACAAAGTGCACGCTAGGTGAAAGCGCTGTACTAAAATACTCAATGTCGAAGAGAGACGGAGATCATCGGACTTTTACGAAGCCAGCTTAAGATATTGCGGCTATCGAAGGGCCCTTTGAGACTTCCTACTGGCGGAAATTTAATTTAATCGCATTTTCTTTTTTGTTCAACGATCTCTTTATGGCGTAGCATACGGGTTCTGTAAAGGATTTTATACATGCGTTTAGACATTTTTAATATAGGATATTAACAAGGAATAATTTGATCCAGTACACGTTGGTAGTAAAACTATATCTCTTACCGCACTTAGATATACCAATTAGATCTAACTTTCATTAATTATTTTCTTAGGATTTCATTATTTCCATACTGAGAGAGAGTTTAATGCTTTATGTTTCGTTATTGGGTACAAAAATAATCTTAGTTAACGTCTATGACGAAGTACTGAATTCTATTAAATGAAACAATGACAATGACAATAAAAGTAGTCAAATGACTTCTCAGACTGCGGCAATGTGACTAACAATTTTTTTATTCCCCGCGTTTCACTTATCGAAGCTGTTGTAATATTCGCAGTCAAAAGCTTTTCAGTGTTTTTCTGAATAATAATTTAAATAAGTACCTATAATAATAAGATTTTTCAAGTTTTTTATGCCATATTGTTAATAATGTAAATTAGCTAAATGCTAATAAGGCAAATTTAGCTAATAGCTAATAAAACTAAATTAGCTGAATTATACTTTGCTAGTACATAGTAATAAATCCCGTCAATTCCATATACAATAAATAATAAACTTCAGTCCTTTTTATGTATTTTTAATATCATATTTAAAACATAATCACATTGGATTTCTTGAGCTCTGCATTTAGGCGTAAATCCCATTTACACGGAGCTTTTCTCACACGACATATGCGAGAATATAAAACAAAAAGTCTGATTTACGAGGCCGTATATATATTATCTTTGTCAAATTCCATGATGTGTTCACGTAAACGTGTTTTGTTATAGTTTTCTGTTATATTCTCGCCCTTATCGTGCTATAAACTTTATCCATATAAATGGGGCTTTATTGAAAAACAAAATAATTATAAAATCTATAATAATAAAATAACATGTCCTGACTGACTGACTGATTCATCATCGCTGAGCGCAAACTATCAAGGCTATAAGCATGAACTTCGGACTGCATATTCATTTTGTTATGTAGGCACCCACTAAGAAAGGATTTTAGAAAATTACACCCCAAAGGGGTCAAAATAGGAGATGATAATATGTATGAAAGTCCGTCATTTTGAAAGTTACATAATCAAAAATTTTGGAAATTTTATTTAATAAGAGATGAAAAAAGGGGAGAAAGTTTGTATCGGACTTGCATTATTTTTGATCTGAGGAACACTAAACTTTGTATTTAGGCTAATGATTAGAATTAGAACATATGCTATTTTAATCTCAGAAAGACATTTATGCGGGCGGAGCCGCGGGCAACCGCTAGTGGAGTACCTACTATAAGGTGTATAGATATTATAATTATTTAATCCGAGTAATCTCTAAGAAACTCATAGACTGCTGATTCATGCTGGTAAGAGAGTATCTGCTATGTTATATATTTCTGTCCCACTCGTTAGCGACCATACTCATGGCAAAAAGTTACCATAATGGAACGTTCTTGTGCGTATCGTCTCTTAATTAAATGACTTCAGTTGGCATAATTCTAGCGGACGTCGGCAGACCCAGCGTCTCCTGGCAGCCAACATTATATTTCGGATGCACTGTGCTTATAGTGCATTACTTGTAAAGTGTACTAAAGTATTTTGCTTTAAAAAAAATCATGTGTAATTAGGATTGAAGCTACTTTAGATACAACATAACTTTCAGCCTGTATTCCAAAATATTTGTACCAGTAGATTGAGATTTCATCAGCTATATTCCATAATGATGGAAAAAATATATAACTGTACTTTAAAATTAAATATATGTCGGGAAAAGAGATCTCTCGGAGGGAATATAAAGCTCATTTACTCGTATCTATGAGAGGCCATTTACACCTCTCCATGATCGACCGGCATAAGTTCAATAATATCAACACAGAATTGTACAAACTCACATCATGGTTACTATGTGTGTTAACCCGACCTCCTCCATCCCCTATAGTCGGCCCTTACCTCACACACTGTACACAGTGACAATTCACACACAGAGATAAATCACACACAATTATAAGCCACACATAATAACCATAACGACACTTACTTGAGTAACGTTGGGCGAACTTCTATCCTCAGTCACAGCTAGACACAGAACGTACCTCTAATGCGGAGGCGCTGCTTATATTGAGCTTCCCTCCCCAGTACGAGAGTGATATCCACTGACAAACTATTTAAATCACCCTCAAATAAACAATATCATTGGCGGTACCTTCAATTGACGACGAATACCGTTATTAAAATAGGTCAATTCAGTGTCCGTATTCTTCATGCTCCGACATATATATTATTACGCGCTAAATTGAGAACCTCCTCCTTTTTGAAGTCGGTTAAAAATGCCTACACGTGCGTCTTTTTATGGCTGGTTGAATAGATGTTTAATGAAACGTCAAATTTTAATTATCTAATAAATACCATCTTCTTCGAACTCAATGAAATAGGGAAGAAAATAATTTTTATTAAATGTTAACAGTATTTATATAAGTTTATTTGTTTGTTAAGTATTATTTAGAAATGGTACTTAAATATTGTAACTTTAATATCAAAGTATGATATTATATATTTTAATATTTATTTAAACGGGTCTTAATCGCGTAGTATTTGAGAGTAGTAATACTTTACGACGTTTCGACCGAGTTACATCGGCCGTGGTCACGGTAGTATCAGCGAATAAAATATTACAGTATTTTCAGGCTGATACGAGCCTAGTCTTTCTTTGAAGGCCGAAATCGCTAAGATGTAACGCTTAGGTACTACTAGGTACTTTAAAAATAGCTGTCTTTTATTAGTGGCTAAATCTTGCTCCAATATTGTTTAATAGGCCCTTACTCTTATTATGTTAATTGGTGGTTAAAACTTACTTGAATATTGTGAACGACGCCTTTAAAGTAACAAGCGCTTAAAACAGGTCCACACGTATCCCCACCCTGTGGAATGGGGGCGTTTGGAGGATTCCACCACGGTATCCCCTGCCTGTCGTAAGAGGCGACTTATAGAGGCCATCGGCGGTCGCGGGCGCGCAGCGGGGGGCTGTCGTAGCGTCCAAGTGTACCTTTCTACATGCGACCCCGGGATGGACGGCAGCATGGGTGGTAGGCCTCGTGCTGTCGTTGACGCCGAGGGCGTCCTTCGGTGCGCGGGGGCTTCTGAGCCCCCGCACAAGGAGACGGGCCGCTACAGGGCGGCACGGCGGAGCGGCGGTTCCGGCAGCAACCCTTGACTTATAAAAGAATACCCCGGGGCTGCCCCACATGCGCCGAAGACGGTCACCGCGGGGTTTTTAGTTGGTATAAGGTTCATACGTGTCTCTTTTAATTTAACAACTGCTAAATCGCGTACTATTTGGCCGTTTGAACAGTTTTTCAATTGAATTGATGAATTAAAACAATACAGCTTTTGTTGTATCAAGTTCTGTTGTTGATCAAACACCAACTAAAATCGAACTGTGTACTCGCTATTAAGCTAAACTATAAAAACGTTACCTGTTACACGCTATTTAATTTTAACCGCAGAATTTCCATATCGTACCGTAAACCCATATTTCTGCTATATCTTAACGTGAAACTAAACTACTAAAACTTAGCCATTACCTGAGCGTAATGCTCGAAATCTTAGCACTTTGTGGAAAATACGACGCAATTTATGCTGCTGTTTATTAATACTAACCGACACTTAAACTTTTAATCATTAAAAGGAAAATATTTAGGCGACAAAACCTAATAGCCACTGCCGTGTTCTTGTTTATCGCAAAGGATGTACCATCTGTTCAGGTTATAAGTACATTGGAAACAATGGCCTTGATCATCGGTCATCTCATCGGTCTGAGGGAACACTTTCGACTAGGGCTGTTTTTTTGATTGAATGACAAGACGAGCATAAAGTCGGTCAATTACCTGACAATAAGTGTTTTTATTTTATAGCATAGGCCGGCAAACTAGCAAGTGGGTTACCTGATAGTAAGTGATCTCCACCGCCCATGTACGCCCATCACCAGAAGAACCGACCGTTGTCGACCTTAAAGGAAAGGGATAATTAGGGATTGGGAAGGGGAGGGGATTTGGGCTTCCGGATATCTCAGTCACCGTACGAAACGCAGCAGCAAGCCGCTACTTTACGTCGGTTTTCTGTGAGACAGTAGTAACGACCCGGTTGAGCCAGCCCTTTCATGCTGTAGACAAAACTGTCTACAGCGTGGCTCTAGCACTCAAAAACCCACTGATTACTGATTGCCTAATCTAAACCAAAAATGCATGACACTGCAATTACCCGTGGCTCGCCGAGGCCACCGATGACATTCTATAACTAATATTATCATCACTGAAATTGGGTATGAATAAGTATGTAAATTTGTCCAATATTAGAGTACTTATGCTTTGGTATATTAATTGTTAATTGTTGCTTGCTAGAGCAACGGTGAAGGAAACATCGTGAAGAAACCTGCATACCTGTGAACTCGATAAGTATTTTCGAAGGTATGTGAAGTCTGCCAACCCGCATTAGGCCAGCGTAGTGGACTAAGACCTAATCCCTCTCATTCAGTAGAGGAGGCCCGTACCCAGCAGTGGGACATGTATACTACAGAGTTAGTTAAATATGCTTTAGTGAATGTAAAACGTCTAAATTAAGATTTGTCAAGATTAGATTTGACTATAATTACTATCAATACTATAACCTAAAAATCTTGGGCTTGCTCCCTTGCAAATTACTAGGTGCCACTGTCTCCACTGCCCATAAACATCCACAAAACCTTAGGAATCATATTTGCCGCCCTAAAGGAAAAGGATAATTAAGGGATTGGGGAAGGGACGTGGGCCTCCGAATATCTCATTCACCGTGCGAAAAGTAACAGCAATCTGCTTCTTAACGTCAGTTTTGTGATACAGAGGTAACAATCAGATCGAGCCGGACCATTCATGTTGTAGACAAATCGGACTACAGGGTAGCTCTACCACTTAATAATATCGGGGCCTAATTCATCAATATAGCTAAATCGTGTTCCTTTCTTTATCTCCTCAGTAGGTATCAGACTGCATTCAAAGGACAGATGTTCTGACTTTGTTTAATCAGGAGTATTGCAAAAAATCACAAATGGTCTGTATTTGTTACGAGCCTGGGTGTTGTGAAACCGAAAGTCCCTCGTGGTTCCTGTTACTCACGACACAACACTCGTATGTACACTCGTACTGTAGAGTCAAGACTGTATGTGACTGTTATGTGTATTAATTATTTAATTTAATATAGCTTAACTTGCGTCAACTTTACAACGGTAATTGATGTTGTTAATTTTGTAGTTTACCCGACCTTATGAAGGGAGTTTAAATTGATTATATAGTCAAATTTATTTCATTATCTCGTCTTTAGTATCTATTTACATTTATATAAGTGTGTGTTGCCACTCTAGCATAATATCCCCGATAATTTAGAATAACTGCTATTTGTGGGACTAGTTGAGGGAAGAAGCTTTCGAGGCCGATGTCATAAGTGATCGTTTGACCAGGTCCTAGAACAACTGGAAACAAAGAACAATTAGTGAAAAATTTAAACAGCATAATAAATTTTATTTAACCATAGCCATCTCGATTCAACCAACTTTCAAGCGCAAAAACTGTAATTAAATCAATCTAACAAAGGATAACAGCTGTCTTTCCGTCGAAGGATAAAAATACAAGGATGACATATAATTTTGTAGAATAATATTTATTGAATTTCTTGACAAAATATTCCGAATCGTTGAATAATGCAAGTCAGAGTTTACGATGCGTGGTAGCTATGATGGAAAACATACTTGTAAATGATTTATTGAAGATACACCCATTGTACCCTTAGTGGTAGCTAAATATCAATGACAGTAAGAAAGATTTATTATGTTTGGCAAGAAACACCATAGAAGAAGTTTCATTGCAGTCAACAATCCAATAACTTCGCCCAACGGGTCTAGCATGCACTTCAAGACATATCTCGCGCCCGAGTGAGAAAACTTTCTGAAACTAAAACATTTCAGAAGCCATAGAAGTATAGCATATAAGATATATATGAAGCTAATATATTTCCATTACAATCCGTTAGGGACGCTGCACGAATCTGCACGTACACATTTTCTTAAATACATATCACGTAACATCAGCTATCCAATAAATCGCAAAAACTACGGGATCAGATAAAAGTGTCAATTTACGACAAAATACATCGCCGTGTTAAGATTTGTTGAGAAAATACTACAGACAAGTAAAAATTACTATTTTCTCCGCATTTAACTTTACCTTTGACATGACGAGTCGATGATGATTTTATGTGCAAAGTATTACATAATGTGATAGCTTTGACAGGTAAAGTAAACGGACAGATATATAGAATACCGGTTATGAACGTCAAAACTAGGCGAAAAATTTCTCGTGGCGTGTATACTAGGCGGGCAGTACTGGGAATCTGTACTTAAGAGCCTTTAATCTGTCCACCGTTTGTGCCAGCGCTCACTTCTGTGAAAATGTATTTAAAAGCGTGTTTTATAAACAAAACTATCGTCTCCGGGAACAGTTTGAAATATAACGCTTCGGCCTGCTTCATTTCATTTATTTATTTATTTACGCAAAATGTTTTGACTTGTTGTTTTTAGTTCCTTTTTTGATTTTATGGCCGCATTTTACAACGCCCGTTTTAATTTTATCCTATTTGGTTTGTAGGTGGTCATATCGTGTGGCCGTCTAGGATGGTGCCACTGCTTTGTCTATTTCTGTCGCCAAAAAGAATTGTATAAGCACTATTGTGTTTCGGTTTGAAGGATATTGGGCATTATGATACTTCACATCTTATGTTTTGGGGTGAGGAGCGCAGTCCAATGCCATGCCATTTCAAGGTTCTGTGTGATATTGCTTCTGTTTATGAGAAGGCGAGTGAATTACTCAAATGAGGCTATTTTTAACCGACGTCAAGAAAGGAGGAGGTTCTCAATTCAACTATTAATTTTTGCGTTTTTTGGATAATAAAAATACTTCGATATTGTGAAGGAAGCCCGTAAGAAAGGCCAGGTTTATAATATAAAAATGAATTATTTTCACACTTTATTTATTTTATACGAAATAATAAAAAAGCTAATTGAAAAGAGATTAGGTAAAGTAATATCTAGTTACATTTTTTTAAATATTTTTCTACACCTGCTTTTATCCCGCAATGGGGTCAGTGCAACATGCTTATCTAAATGATAATCCTTCTACTCATATCTGTCAATAAAATATTTACAACTATTGACATTACGAACCCTACAATTTTTCTTACAATAAAATACATTTTTTTCTTTAAATTTATTAAATTTTTTATGTCATGTTACACAAATATTCGGCTTGTAGTTATTACGCTTGAACGCCTACCTGACGTCAAACCCTCTGGGGAGATTAAAGTAAATTAAATGAAAGATAAAAATTCCACTGATTGCTTACTTTCACTTTTCACGCCTTTAAACCCCAAAGGGGTTGGCAAAGGTTAGTTATCCAGTACACCCATATTTCGCCGATTCTAGACTCCGGGCCGATACTAAGTATTTCGTGATAGAAAAACCGAATGTCAAAAAATACTAAAATACAATATAAAATACAAATATTCCATACATTCAATACCAATTTCGAAATTCATAACTTCTGGAACAATTCAACGGGAAAAAGCACCTGAAATTCCAGCAATAACAATGCATTAAACATATTTTTTATATTATATTCGTTGGTATTTGAAGACCCTTTTCCTACGGTAGCAATTGTAATAGTTACCCTTTAGAACATAAGCAATTTTCCGGTAAAATACACCCGGAGCCCTTTTGGGAACAAAAAAGGACAATCAACATCGTGCATCCGGATGCCAAGCGTGAAAGTTCGACTTTGATGAAATACATTCATATGTCCAAGGCTAATAAGCGAAAGTATTTACGAAAACAAATGAATGTACGTTTGTTTGTTTTCGCAATATGTACTTCATGTAGAACGTAGTTTCGGTAGGTGGTAGGTCGTATGCGAGAGGCTGGGTTGGCACCACCGCTTTATCTACTTCTGCCACGGATGCCGCCACGCATGCCCATAAACAGAAGCAACACCACACAGAATTTTGAATTACAAAGCACTACATGGCACTGCACTGCGCTCGTCACACTGAGACATAAGATGTTAAATCTCACAATGCCTAGTAATTTCACTGGCTTCAATATCCTTCAAACCGAAACACAACAGTGCTTACACACTGTTGCTTGGCGGCAGTAGAAAAGGCAGTGGTCAGACAGCTTCTTACATATCGACACCTTCATCGCATATAGTCGTATAAAGAATTTGACAAGTTTACAGTATGAGCATTTAAAGTTTACTTTTGTCATTACTCAAAAATGTGAAGGAAATCTGAATTTAAATCAAGCTTATAATTAGTGGTGCCCATATGTCATCTTTATACAAACACCATTGATAGAAAATAAATTGTAATTTAAAGAAAAATACTGAAATTACATACTTACGACCTTATGCGTAGGGATACAAATGCTATATCATTGAGTTACGACGAGTTACGACGATATGCGTAGAGCAAACTTGGCTTACCTTCAAGTTACGCCGGGTTACTACCTTATGCGAGGCTAGATATTTACATACCATCAAGTCGCAAATTGTTACGAGTAGTAGATAAATATTTAAGGATACAAAAATTATACACACTTTTAAAAGAATAAAAACATTTTTTCTTTCAAATCAACTTTATTGTTAATTTAGTTCACATTTGCCAACCTAAAATTAAAGACAAACAGTTTTAATCCTACATCGTAATTTGAGGTAGATAATGATAATAATGGTAGATAGATTTGATTAAACTTTGAATAACATAACAACATAAGGTATCCTAAGTAATAAAAGGCAACGAATCAATCGTTACATAATTAGTATTAAAGAAAAAAAATTGGATAACAACTTTAAGCTATTTTCCATAGCAAAAAAAACACTTTTGCTTAAAAATATAATCTGTCTTAAAATATTCCTTTATTTTTATCTCTTATTTAATCAGTCGATATTTACTATGCTTTCAGCTTTATTTGCACTTAGTGGTCTACAAATAAACATTTAAAAAACTATATTAATAAAACTTATTTCTTATGACAATAACAAAATTCTGTAGCAAACAAAGCGTGTCTTTAACAAAATTCTTTTTCCTTCAAATCTCTTGCTAATTCTTTTGATAACATATGTATTTTTTGTTTATTTATTTCTTCTTCTGTCATATTAATTTTATTTGTATCGTAAACATGACATTCATTACAAATATCCTTCTTTGGTTTGTGAAATGAAGTATTTAAATTTAGATTTATAATGTCCCTATAGTGCCGAGCTATTTTAGCTTTTTTAGTTATATTGTCATCAATACACCACTCATTATATAGAGAAAACATCCACCATCTATTAAATGTGAGTCCACCATCTATTAACGTTTCGTTGAGTTTTTACGCACATAGTGTGACTCTAGTGGTTGAAATGTTTGGACATGCTTTATTACTCCTTGTTTGATCTCATGGTCTATGATAACACCTCTTGAACCGCCACGATGGTCTGGGGAAATAGATCCAGCACCAGAACACCACTTCGACACAGCAGTATTAACAGTTCGCTCTCCTATAGAGAGAGTGTTGAGGAACATCGTTTTATATTCTAAAACGACATTAGACTTATCTGAATTAGGCTCAGTTAGTGGTAAGGAATATTTTAAAGTATGTATTTTTACGTCTACATTCAGCTTTTGTAGTTGTATGAGTATTACACACTTCAATATACTTAGCAATATAACCCCACTATGTAGTATGGTCACTAAGCTTCCAAAATAAATGAAATATATTCTCACGTTGCTAGGAACTGAACTTCTGATGATATTTAAGGCGACATGTTGACGTACACGGAAGTTTAATAACCTTACTGTCTCTATAGACACCGTCTTTTGTACTCATGTAGGCTTTACCTAAGTTCTTAAGACATTTTAGTTTTGTATCTTTCCATTCATCTCGCCGCTTGAGCCGTTTCCAGCAAGAAGATGGTGTACCCACAACAGACGAACAAGGCGAAGAAATAATATTGTTCATGTCAGTTCTGTTATTGGTGCTAGCTGGAGAAGCACAAGTGACTTCTTCGACTCCAAATGGTTCGCTTAAAGGTGAAGGGATAGGTGTTGCATCAAAAAGAGATTAATTGCTATCTACTACGTACGGTGCCTCGGAGTCCAAAGCTGCATTTGTTTCATCATATCCTTCGATAGGCACAGGTCAAGTCACAAGTCTTCATAGGTGATTGTTAGATTGTCATTCAACGCTAGTCGTACTTCTTGAGAACTTTTTCTGACATCGTTACAATTACCGCTCCTAGTCGGAGATTCCTCGACCATTGACTCCTACAAATTCCAATTATGCTCGGTTTCAAGTTGGACAGGTTCTAAAAACAATACAATAAAATTTCACTAACCACCACAGCTTAAAAGTGGTAAAAAATATTAAATTTATTCATGATTTTAGCAAATAAAAAATGTCATAAAGTCTTATTTAATATTGCGTTCGATGCATAACGTTGTATGTTCTAGATACGACAATTAGAACAAATATTTGGTTATTTGATAACGACGCATACAGTCGTAAGTACTAGTTACGACTCCTAACTTTAAGAAATCAACAATGCATAACGTCGTAACTATAATGTTACGACGTCATGCGCGGGACTAGATTAAACTTATAAATTTCGAAAAAAAATAATTAATCATAATAAACATGTAATCTAGTAACTTTGTATTGCGATAATATTTCAAGTGTTTATTAAAAAACAATAATTACTTACCAATTTGACGGGATTCAATGTAGGTTATTTTTTCATCTTCTGTAAGTGCTAATTTTAAAATTCTTGATGATCGTAAGTTGTTCATTTTGATTATATAATATATTAAGAAGATATATCACAACGTAAAGTACTTCAAAATTCTGTTTTTCTATATTTAAATGCCATACTTTATTGCGAGCGCGGTCAGTATCATACGACGGCGGTAACTGACCATGATTGGTCTCGGGCGAACCAATAGCGCAACGCATATCGTCGTACCATGAAATGCTACCATATGCGCGGTATCGATCAAAATATACGACCATATGCGTTTCTAAAACTCGTTAATTAAAAGTAATTTTGCAATTCTGATTTCAGAAATCTATTAAACTCATACAAGTAATTACGATAATGTAAAAAACGGATTTTCGATAAAAATGGTGTTACGACCTTATGCGCTGCAGGTGTCGATATGAGGGACCTACCGCCTTGTACAGTGTTTTAAAAAAAATAGCTTATAGTATCAGGAATTGTGTACTTTCGTATTGGTGACAGAATTTTCAGAATCGAGTCTACATTTCCAGAGATTACCTACTACAAACAAAGTGTCACGTTATTACATTTCTTTAGTGTATTATGACTACAAGGTTCTAATGTCCTTTGTGTATTTCAGCATATAAGTCTCAAAAAACCACATGAAAGCAGACTTTAATGTTAGTTTTTAAGATGAGTCCCAAAATTTTAGACAATAAAGGTAATTTACCGAAACTCATAAAAATGTCTAGAAACTTTAACAATTATAAGTTACAATTTTAAGAACGATGTTATCACAAATCTAATTAAATGTTTTCACGCATTTTGGTAGTCGGTATATTCTCAAGACACATCTTATATACTACACTCAAATGTAATGCGATGTTTGATATAATTAACTCTTGAATAACTAATATTAATAGCCTTGTCAGAGATGCATGCTCGCGGGGCTGGTTTCGAACCAGCGACATTCGTCTCGACAGTACCTACTACTCGCCGCTGAGATATCGTTGCTTGTTATTTGATATAGTATAAGATCCCGGGTAATTATTGACCTTCACCCATCTGTTTACCGGATGAAATGATTGATGATTATACCATATTTTTTTAGGCAACCCTATTGGTATGTGTTCATCAACACATTTTATACCCTAAAATATATTTTTCATCCGGTAAACAGATGGGTGAAGGTCGATGTTACCCGGGATCTTAGACCAATAGCAAGTCTTAGTACTATCTAAATATTGAAATTCTTTAACAGGCTGTCAGATAACGCTTAGCCTAGGATGATGGATGTGAAGGCATAAAAGTTCCATAAATACCGAAGATGAGCCTTAAATATTTTATTTTTATAAATGTAATATTTAAAAATAAAAGAAAAACCTTTTTTAAATAGAGTACTGTATATTACCCCAACAGTCACACACATAGTTCTGAACCCACACTAGGTTAACCTGTATCGTGGGCATCAGGTACTACGAGAGACTTGTGGTCCCACAACACCCAGACCCGAAACAAATATTTGTGAATCACACACACATTTGTCTCAGTGTGAGAAGTGAACCCACGTCTATTCGCTTCGTAGCCGGCTACTCGCCCACTACACCACAGAGGCTCGAATAAATATAGGCATAACTTCATCGAAAGAAATAAATACAGATTAGAAATTAAAATAATTTAAATCTATGGTACAAACCAAAAGTAAATGATGTTTTTACAAATTATCATAAAGGACCCGATAAACCTTCGTTGAATAACAAAAATGTGAATAATTATTCTTTGATCAAACGCCAAATATTCAGAAATCGCCTTACCGAATTTGAAAAGCGTAGAGCAGAAACGATTTTAGCGAGGGAATCTCGAACTTTTTATAAGATCAAGCTAAGTCATTGGTAGAAAATGAAAAAGACACCCCGTTACGATTTCCATTAACAGGGGATGGGAATGCGTCGAATGCCCGAGGCTCCAATAAATCAATCTATACGAAGACAGACCGGTCTGAAATCGCACTCAGAACACCGTATTAAATTTTTCTCAGAACATGACTGCGTTGCTAAAACCTGTTGTGAGCATTTCAACGATATTAATGGATAACATGGTAAAGGAGTTTATAATTGTTTTTTTTTTTTAATTTTAAATTTTTCTCAGAACATGACTACGTTAACTAATTGACTGCATTAATGGATAACATGGTAAAGGAGTTTTTAAATTTTAATTTATTTTTAATTTTTCAACTTTATATTTTTCTCAGAACATGACTACGTTGCTAAAACCTGTTGTGAGCATTTCAACGATATTAATGGATATCATTTTAAAGGAGTGTTACCTTAAAGTTTCGCATAACAAATGCTTAAATTATGCAGTCCCCAACTAAAAATCTAAGTTCAATCCTATGTCTATCTGTCTGTAGCGCCTAACCAAATGGACCGATTTGAATACGGTTCTTTTGTTAGAAAGCTGGTTTAAAATCAAGAAGATTTAAAGAAATTCTGTTCAAACCATCTAAAAGTAACTCGATGTTTGTTTAATTGAAATCGGGGACTAATAATGGGTAGTTCATCAGCCAGGGTGGAATTTTGAGAATTTGATTAAGATTAACAATATATTTTTCTTATTTAAAATAGATCATTTAATTTTATTAAGGTCAAATAACTTTAGCTAATGACCTTGAACAAGTACCTTGTCGAATGAAATTAATTTTATCAACTTCAACCACTTTTTCAATTACTCGAAATACTTCTAGAACTCCTTGAATTAATCTATCTAATAAGAATACGATGTTAAATACCGACTGCTAAACTGAGACAACGTCTTGACATTACGGGTAGTCGTTGAAGGGACGAAAATTCTAAACACACAATTTCTATTCACAAAGCAACCGGTAATAAAAATGTAGCGTACAGTAATTCGACACTGTGTCAATCACGTTGCAGTAGTAAAATTCTACATAAAACTTACTAAACTTTGCAGTTTACCTGGCGCGTTCGTTCTTTGAAAATTTGCTTTCGACTCACGTACGCAGACACTTGCAGCCCTGTTCGACCAATCACCGAGAATGTCTGAGACGAGAATACGTTAAAGAAAACCCTATTCGGTATTAAATTTTTACCAGTACATTTCCTTTAATACTTTGAAGTCGACCGTTGAAGACGTATATGCGGTTGATGTTTGTGCTGATATTTTTGTGTGTATACTATAAACTCGACCGTTGCTTTGTTATTTAACTTTACTGTACCCATGTCCGCAATTTTTGTTATTAGATTAAATTACGTAACGAGCAGGTCGCTCGCCTGATATTTCTATCAGGCGTGGGATCTGCTTGTTTGTGCTACGCCTGCCCATAAACAGAAGCAACACCACACAGAAGTTTGAATTACAAAGCACTGCATGGCTTTGAACTGAATTCGTCACCCTGAGATATAGGATTAAGTCTCAATGCCCAGTAATTTCATTGGCTTCAATGTCGTTCTAACTGTAATACAACAGTGCTTACACACTGCTGCTTGGGCTAGAAATAGACAAAGCGGTGATACCAATCCAGGATCCAGACGGCCACTCGCATACGAGGGATCTACCAACTAGTAACATTGTAATAACTTATTGTTTTTGTTACACGACAATATATTTTGAAACGTTATTAGCGTTCCGGCTCATACTGCGTCTGTCTACAATGTTTTACTAGTATCATCAGTCAACACCTTTACAGGTTAATGTTTTATGTACATTGTTGCATTCATGAAATCCAATTTACACATACAGTGAGATATTCCTCACTATCTTATACAACACGTTACAGAAACGTTGAGGGTTGTTATATAAATCTGGCAATGAGTGTATATGTACATCATCATCACCATCATCTAGACATCCTAAAACTATCGCGCTAATTTTAACCACTCATGTATTAAGTTCGATCACATCACTATAAATTAATTATTTGCACTAGCTCTGCGCGCCTAGTAACGGTTTCATTCGAATGAACTGTTTTTTACTTAGTGTTGTCCGAAGCTGCAAGTTGAATATCGACATGTTACTCATTCAATAAAGAAGAAAATATTTTATTTGTGTTAGGACAATGCAGTGTATGGGTAATTTATTCGTATTGAACATTTATTTATTTTTAGGGCTTGAAATACTTATATCGTACACTATACGTTGCTTAAATTAAACGACACCATTCTGTAACACGTTGTGTATATACGTTGGTATTTAGTCACAGTACTTACATATTGTAAGTACGGTAAGAATATGACATAGATGCTGGGCAGAAGTGCAACGAGTAATAATGTAATTCAATTTATCTATTCGTTTTACAAGAAGACAGTAATTATTAATTTTAGAACGTTACTCGTAACATATCGCATAATAATGTGCGAAAAATATACTTCTTAATTAACATCTACGTATATGAAAATATCTTTATATTACTCGTCATGATAAACATAATAATATAGCTTCATTTCCATTCAAATGTCTAAACTCTAGAACAATAACTAGTAATTAAATCGCGACAGCCATGATACATAAAATATGCGTCTTGGTAAAACTGTCATGGATCGATACTTCGATACATGACGGAAAGAGGTCATTAATCGGTTACTAATATATCAAATGATGTTAACGTAACAACCTTATTTATAATTTATTATCGGCAATTTAAGTCTTATTTACGTCGATCCGAATTTACTTGTTAAAGAAAAGCCAATTCACTAAACAAGTTAATTAGAGTTTTGACGTTTCAGACATAATGTTCTAATTAATGTTTTCGTTGAACGGAACGTAAATAAGCAAACAGTGGCTATTATTAAAATTTGTCATGCTACATATTATTATTATGTACTAGCTTTTGCTCGCGACCCTGTCCGCGTGAATGTAATTTTGTATTAGATCCCATTCCAGGTATAGATTTTTCATATAAACTTTCATCTTCTTTTTAAACCCTTCAGGGGTTGATTTTTGAAAAACATAGTAACCTATGTCCTATTCTGATGTATAAGCTATATTATCGTAAAGTTTCATTAAAATCCATTCAGTAGTTTTTACGTGAAAGAGTTACAAACATACATCCATCCATCCATCCATACTTACAAACTTTCGCGTTTATAATATTAGTAGGATTAGTAGGATGTTTGCATCTCAAGTGTTCAAGATTAGAAGCAAAAAAAAAGAAGTCAACATTTTTCGTAATTTAATTCTAAAATGTTTGATGAAAAATATTTTTTTGGTACTATGCTCTAACCGCAATCATTTTGAGTGCACAAGTATATTTATTTACCAAACATGACAAATTACAAATACACTTTTGTAGATGTATAAAAAAGTTATTCAAGATGTAGTGCTTCTATTACTTATCAAAAATGCTTTTCAGCGATATATATTTTTAAGCAGTTGCATTTTCATTATCCGAGGTCCTATTACAAACCATATTTTGAATTCGACTTCGAAGTTGTTAACGTTAAACTATTATGACAACAACGACATATTTTAATATGATAATAATAATAAAAGGCTTGTAATGTACTGTATCACTGATTAGAACATGCGTCCATTAATAAGTGGACTAAGGCATTAATTAGTCCACTACGTTGGCCTTCACTTTGGCAGACATCACATACCTTCAAAATCCTTAAGACATGTTTTGAGGTGCGCGAATAAAACCGCAACGAGTGACGACAGCAACATGACCGCTTTGTATGCAATTATTTATGAACTTATTGATGTATGCAACCGAAACAAGAAGGCGCGATGCGCTACCATTTCCATACAATTTACGAGTATACAAAGCAGACGGCTGTCGCCGCGACACGCGTCGTGACCACTGCACTGTCGCGTAACTCAATTCAAATCATTTTTTATGACCTCGTTATCGATAACTATTGGAAGCCCCTCCTTCCAATAGGTATGATTACTAACCAGCTGATTTTTTTGTTTTTA
Source organism: Amorpha juglandis (assembly GCA_949126905.1). Classification (NCBI taxonomy): domain Eukaryota; kingdom Metazoa; phylum Arthropoda; class Insecta; order Lepidoptera; family Sphingidae; genus Amorpha; species Amorpha juglandis. Next base: position 6,828,498 of record OX421379.1, on the reverse strand, counting down.
CTTAGTTAATATTCATATAATTTAACAGTCATATTGTCCTACAAATAAAATAATAAATTTTTGAGTATCATCAAATCGAAATATTCTATCCTTGCTACCTCTGCTGTTAGCTACCACAATAGAGAATTTTCGCATAGGGAATTGTTGGGCGTCTCATCGAAACGAAGCTACTCACGGAAGATGAGCTTGATAGTAATCAAGTGGATCAGCTGGCCCAGGGACTCCAGACCATTAGGGAGAACCTTCAGGTATACAAGATTCTACTCGATGTTTTTCTTTACCATAACTTTCGATATATACACCTAATAACAAGTTTTAAGCCTGGTTAAGTTGCTGAATATAACATCTTTGTTGGTACAATAAAATACCCAAACAAACATGAAGTTAATATTTCCCTCATAACCTCTGACATTGTGGGGATTTTACTGTTTTATTTTATACGTACTTTGTTGAATTTAAGCGGAACGAAAATCGAAAGACGGCGAATAAGCACCCAAACAGATGTGAACAAAGATGAAAAAAGTTTGCCAAATTGGGAATGGTAGATGATTACAGTACACAGAATGGAGTTGCGGCGTTATTATGAACTCCCCTTTGTACTGATTCCGAATGTTTCCCTTTAGAACATCGGCAAAGTTTATGGCTTAGGCCAGAATTGTTATACCTACACAAAAAAAGTTTAATTTACGTTGAATCTTGTAATTTTGTTGTATTGTACTTTTTTCTTTCTTTCATTTGAAAGCTGGTCGGGTTTATTTTTCGATTTTTAAAGTTATTGAGATTAGGAAAATCATTGATAAGTTTATCATCCTAAAATCTCATAAAAATTCGACGTGAAGTAGTTTGCTGTTACGTTTCTTACGGTGAGTGAGATATTCGGAGGCCCAAATACTGTAAATAAATAATAAATAAATACACCCAACAATCGTACATATAGTTCTGACCTCACAATGTGTAAGTGTTGATGTGTTTCACTTTGAATAGAATGAAACTAATAAAATATGTCTAGAGATGACGATCGCAGTGTAGTGCCATATAGTGCTATATTTTAAAATACTGCGGAAAATTTCGCTATCAATTATATTTAAAATACGCAGTGGATATAGACAATCAAATATAAGCCAACACATCAAGTTTTCCACAATCAACAACCAATTCAGCTACACTAATAATTATTCTTCATACAAGGTTTGCTGGTGGGAGGATACTTGTATCCGACCGGATAGTGACCACCGTACACTGGTGCTAAAACCTGCCATAGTGGCCCACCTTGTGTGGGTCGCGTTCCAGGGTCAGCCAGTGTATATCCGGATCTCCCCAGGGGGCTTGCCCTCTGATCCTAACCCTTTTCCCATCCTTTTCCTTCCCCTCCCCCTTGGCCCTTTGAGACAGGCCGGCATAATCTTGCCGACCTACGATGGACACATTGTTTATCGTTGGTTGGCACTATTTTTGGATTGCGCTACACTTACCATCAGGTGTAGCGTAGTCACTTTGCCGAGCCAGGATAAAAAAAAGGTTGCTAAGCAAAATGCTCATGAATGTGCTTTTTATTAGAATTCCTGTATTCAATTTGTTCAGGCAGATAAAAACTTAAATTTCTCATATGACAATTCTCATTTCCGTGTTTATTTCCGTTGAGTTGGTAAAAATAAATTTCGTCGCCGACAGCCGTCGTCTGTGATAAAATAATAAGATGCAGACAAAGTTGTAAGTAGTTCATTATATTTATACCAAATGGGTAATTTGAAATTTGGATCAATTTAGTGTAAATATCAATATACTATTATTTGTTAAAGTGCGTTTCCACTTGTGAAAAACTCTCAAGTGTGGATGATTGTCAAATGTGAATATGATGCATATAAATATGATTCTATGTCACGGAGCCCACGTAACATTTCGTCATTGAAGGTTTTGTATTTTTTTGCTTTACGTTACCGGGATATGACGCAGGCATGTTATGACAACCATCTGCATTAATGTAACAAGTACGTGTGACAGCCCCGTCTCTCGATACAGTAAAGTATCATATAAGTATGGACAGACCAGAACTTCACTACCTTCAATGCCCTTTAAACGGAACCACAACAGTATACACAGAAGGCTCAAAAGATAAAGCGGTGGCACTAAACCAGACAGCCTCTTGCATATGAGTGATACACAGTTTAACTAAATTTAGTAAAGTCCTCTTAAACTGAGAGATGTCGTGAATGGAAAGGAAAATATTGACAAGATGATCAGCTAAGCCATGAAAGGGTTAATGTGTTTCTTTTAGCTTTTTAGCTTCATCTACAAAATTTTTAGTCCATTCAGAGTAATCCTACTGTATCATTGAGAATATTAGTGATTCATTAACCGAGTTCATCGGGGTAAAGAAAAATAAAATTATTTCATCTACTCCCCTGTTTAGTACTTACTACATATTTATCCATATCCTTTCGTCCACTCTTACCATGTACATTATCATCTCAATATACTTTAACATGTTTAGTACATCTTCTTTTACTTATAACTGATATCACATGCCTTAAATACTCCATAGTCAAAGTTAAAGACTCCATTGTCAGTAGCTCTCAAAAGAAACTAAATTAATTTAATAATATTACGCCTCGGGTGTGAAACCAAGTAGGTGGTGTAACGTTAGAAAGCTGACACAAATTAATCGTATTTACTTCGACATGATTACCTGACATGAATATTCATGAAGCTCCAATAATATTCTTCAGTACAGTAACAGGTTTAAAATAATTAATGTAAACGAAGCACTGTCTAATGGAAGTTCTCTAAACATTTTCATCTAATTACTTAAAGTTGAATTAAGATTTTTTTTATATTTTTAATTAAAACTAATTGGGAAATCTGAACTTGGTATAAAATTACGAGCGCTTTACAGAAAATTATAACACAATAATTACACAAAGGATTCACAGTTCGTAATAAGAAGTAATATTAAAATTATTTAATGGAAATTTATCGCCAATGTTATTATTATCGCCAATGCCAATTATTCATCTTGCATCTGGCTATGTTCGCTTTAGATTACAATAAATCTAAAATAAACTTGATACTTTGCGAGCTAATAAATCAAAACTATGAGTTAAAAATCGGTACATATTTTATTTAGAAATTTACGGCTGTCTAAACCCCTGGTTGCGTACTTTGAGTTTAGTATAAAAAAATAATAGTTAAAAAAACTAAAAACCACGCTTTTATAGAAAATTTAACTAAAAAATTGAAAATAAATTTTAATAAATTTGAAGAAAGAAATGTATTATATTGTAAAAAAAGACGTAGGGTGCTTTTTTAGATATTATCTAAATGATAATCCTATAGAACTCGTACGGCTCAATAAAAATCAATACAACTCATACGGTTTATTCAAGGACGCTATAACGTTTTTCACTATTGTCCAGGATCATAATTCTCGGAATGTTGTATAACAAATCGTAGACAATTTATTAATCTTGAGATATAATACTAAGAACATGTTACCGTGTTATACATTATTTTCACACAAATACGCCGAGCGAAGTTAGGTCGCCCAGGTACTAGTTACTAATTCAAACACGCGAATGTCTTGCGAGTCATAAAACAAGGTTCTACACACTTTTTAAGAGACTTTTTATTCACTTTCACAGTAACATTTCTAGTTACATTAAATAATTAAGTATTAAGAACAAACAACTACTAAGAAAAAGTGATGTAGAAAAGCCTGTTCCAGATTTTCAAGATATTTTAAAACAAAAAGGCTTGAGACTTATTGTTCTAAATTGATGTAGTTGCCGTTGTAAATGTAATTAAAATTTTGCTAACAAGTTTTAAAAACGAAGGTCTTGAGTTTTTTACGCGATCAGAATTACGAAAGCTTAAGCACCTGAAAAACAAATTAAAAATATTTATGAATATGTACATCAAATTCAGAAGTATTTTAAACAGAAGAATTTGCCAGAAGATTTATAAACTAAAGGTAATTCTTAATGCTAAAATAAAAGATAGAGAGCGTCTCATCTTGTTGAATTTCCGCAGTTAATTTCACTTGGCTTGGTCTAGTGGCAGTATGCTAGGTTGCGAAACCGTTAAGTCCTGTTTTCAAGTCCCAGGTCAGGCAATCACAATTTACGTTCAAGTCTGCTCACCCCGCGAGGATATCAGCGTATATACGTAATATTTTATATAACTTCCGAAATAGTCATACAATAATAACTAGACATACATATATACGCACTCACGCCTGTAATCTCGAAGGGGTAGGCAGAGGTGTAACCAGTACTCCCACATTTCGCCGAACGTATCTCCGTCCTATGATGTGATAGGAGGCGAGACTTTCGCCATTCCGAACATTAGGCTCCGAACTGATACTGAGCCTTTCGTAATAAATAAACCGACCGAAACTGTGTCACATTTTATCCGATTCGGGGATTGAACCCGAGACTTCAACACAGTTCAGTTGCGCACCGTACCGTACCGCGAGCGTGATACAACTGCGCAACCAAGGCAGTATCTAGTAATGATAATATTAATTAAACAAATTATATTACATGTAAAATTTCGCCACGTCAGTAAATTGCATGTAATAGCCGAGCAATGTAATTGAAAGTCCAGTCTTTATTCATTTAAAATTGGTGACCACAATTACCTCTATTAATTTGCGTGGTGAGGTGTGTCCGATAAATACCAGCTTAATAACATTGGGACGAGAAGCGAGGGAGGGGAGGGTAGCCAGGGGGAGAGAGCTGTCAAATTTCATGCGCCCAGACTCGAGGAATGGTCTTTTACCGCGGTAGCACATACGGGTAATATGAACAACATAAATGTTTTTACTAATGTGCCTTGGAGGAACAGTTGTGTTACGTACGCGGTACGACTGCAGTTCTGAGGTCTCGAGTTCAATCCCCGGGTCGGGTAAAATTTTGCGTTTTTATATCACGAAATGCTCAGTATCAGCTTGGAGACTGGAATTGTGCCCGTATGGCGATAGGCTCGCCCTCTATCACATCATGGGACAGAAATACGCTCAGCAAAATATGGGTGTACTAAACACTATTGCTTGGCGGCAGAAATAGACAGAGCGATGGTACCAACCCAGACGGCCACTCGCATACGAGGGACCTACCACCTTGTTATTTTAAATAATTGCTTAAAATTAAAAACCTAACTCATAATTGTGCATCTCTAAACACGCAACCACTAAATTTTATGCCATCAGAAAGAACCTCCTAAATCTTAAAGGTCGTTTGTCATTTTATTCTGTTAACTTTTTTATTTATTTTCTACGCCAAGTTAATAAATAAACTTTAATGTATTTGTCAACGTCATAGTTTTCTTTTTTATTCTAATACATTTAACTTAGATTTATGTTATTTTCACTGGACTGATTAAATAGTCTTCAATCGCTTAGTGCATTAATGCAAGAAAATATGAATTAGTCTTTACATTAAACCGGCAATATCTACTACAGGCGATAACAATTAATGCGTGCTATTTATAAGTTGAACAGTCGTTGTGACAAGGGACATTGTGGAACAATGTAATCGATATTATATTACGTGAAACTAAAGGCTGTTGTACTCGAGTGTACTGAATGCATTCTGCTAGACAGCGGCCATCGGTGGTTCGTTTTATCTGTACCATACAGTTGCTGATAAGAAGCTTACGAGGCGAACTTAATAAGAGGTGACGTGACCCATCAGCCCAAATGAGAATAAGCCTTTTGTTCTTCAAAACATGGCTTCATTTAGTTTATACGCGAACGGGCCAGTGAGTGGTCAGAACCGGTTTATGCACGATGCTCTCAGCTTTTTGGGTTTATAGTGCAAAACGTTACTACAAATCTACGTGCCTTGTTTTTAAAGCTTACAATAATGTTTTGAATGCAACATACTTGCGATGTAATTGGATCGTTTCTATATACATATATACTCACACCTGTAATCCCCGAAAGGGTAGGCAGGGATGTAACCAGTATACCCACATTTCACCACATGTCTACCTAGCCCTTCGGGAATTAAAAAAAAGAAAAAAGCTAATGTGGGTACAAGTTTTTGTTATTAGTGTTAATGACTAGACGAGTAGTTCGCTCGCATAAACAGAACATAACTCCATTCAGAACTTTTAATTATGAAGTACTAAGTAATAAACTGCACTCATCACCTAGAGATATAAAATGTAAAGTTTTATAATGCCGAGTAATTTCAATGACTTCAACATAATTTAAACCGAAACACAACAGAACTTACATTGTTGCTTATACGAGGGGCCTACCTAAAACATTGTATGTATTTAGGACAAATAGAGGTGATAACTCTGCGGGATAGTACGGAATGCCGAGACGAAAGTGGCAGATTCGAAACCAACCCCTAGAGCATGGATCGCTGACTAGTATAAGTACTAAGTTTCGTGTTTAATCATTGTGAGTATTTTTTATCCGGGCTCGGCAAAGTGACTGCACTAAACCTAATAGCGCAGTGAAGTCTAAAACTATCAGCAACCACTGATAAAAAATGATTTTATCGGTGATCACCAGTACCATGCCGGCCTGTATAAATGCTTCTCCAAACTCCGAAGAGGGTAGAAGCAAATCGAGGGGCCTGCGACAGGACTGGCGGATGACCGATGCAGGCACAGGGATAGAAGGATGTACCCCGTATATACCCGCTCCCACCAACCATCTAGTCCTGTCGCAAGCCCCTCGGACGAACCTCATATATGCTGGCTGATCTCGGAACGCGATCCACACAAGGTGTATGGGTCACTATGGCAGGTTTTAATACCATGTGTACGGTGGTCGCTATCCGGGCGGATATGAATATCCTACCACCAGCTAGTTTACTGTAGTTTACACTGTTGTGTTTCGATTTGAAGGACATTGAAGCCAGTGAAATTACTGGACATTATGAGACTTAACATCTTATGTCTCAGGGTGACGAGCGCAGTTGAGTGCCATGCAGTGTTTTTTAAATTCAAACTTCTGTGCGGTGTTGCTTCTGTTTATGGGCATGCGTGGCGCTTACAATAAGGCGAGCGCCTTGCTCGTCTCGTCATTAAATGAAATAATAAAAAAGCACTAATATTATGGAAACATAAATCCTTTCTCACCGCCTTTAATAAGTAAAGTATTTTAGTAAATACCTAAAAATTCGTAATTATAAAATATGATGTCAGAAACACGCTCGTCATTACGTTGTAATTTTCGATTCGTCTGTAATTTGAGTGTGCGACGGAGCGGCGACATGTACGTCATCCCTTAATGCCACGGGTAAAATATGAACATGATACCTCCCTTAATAGGGAGCAAGAATGTAAGGCAGTAATTGATAAGAACGAACGGTTTTTGTCACGCGAAAATGTACTTCATTTAATATTTTCTTTTAATAAGTCGAGTAGAGTTGAAATAAAACTAATTTAAACAGATATTTTCGCGGTTTTTTATTAATTGTGATCCAGAAGTTTCGAAAGCTTTTCAGCCTTCGTGGTCACGGGGTGGACTGAGGTGTAAGTTGTCCAAAAGTTAATGTTACAGTGTCTACCTTCAGTTTGCAATTGTTAATTAAATTTAAATTAAATTTTTTCAATTTTTTTTTTATGGTTCGGTCTTGGTTTTCTCAACGTCGGGATTAAAATTAATAAAAAAAATTGGTGTGTGGGACACCAGGTAGGAACGAAGTTCCTTGGGCTAATGTAGAATCGACACAAATTGTAAAAAATACAAATTATCAACTAAAATAACAAAATATGTCTCTTTATTTTTGTTTGACAACATAAAATTACATAGAAATAGAATAGAAAAATAGAAATAAAAAAAAGACGTGTAGCACTCGGAGACTGCCGCGGTAAAGCTATTGTATAGCATTTTTTATCAACTTATGTAATTATAAATAAAAACTTATTAATTTAGACTTAGACTGGCTACTAAACGGTGGACGGCCGTGTTCTATAATCAAAAATTCAAATTCAAATTTCAAACCGCGTCTACATTTCCAAATGTCATAAGTTATCTATCTGTTTTATTAACGGAATTTCGACTTTAACTTTGTGTGCTAGATATCAAATTAAGTTTAAAAAAAGTCTCATTTAACGGTTTTATTCCACGCATTTTTTCCACGCATTTTTTCCACGCATATTTCTTACGGTTTTACTATCACATTTTTTTCAGTTCGGTCACGCAGCGAAATCCCTATCCCCTCCAAGCCTGCCGTAAGGAACTTCGTTCCAAAAACTGCGATAAAATCCGTTTAAATTAGTTTTATTTCCATGAATAATATTCGCGTAAACATAAGAAATCATTGAGTAGAGTTGTTTTGGATCATTTTTTAGACAACACACTCAAGCCTGTATCTGCCGAAAGGGTAGGCAGAGGTGTAACTAATACACCTAGTAACCAAACCCAACCATTGCTTTCTTTGATTCTTCATTCTGATTAACAAAAAAATAAAATCAAAAACATTTATAAACAAAACAAACATTTCAACACGTAATTATTGTAATAAATCAGAAAACTAGCATGCAGATTGAAAATACCGTACAAATTTATGATAGGACGTGTGAAGCGGCTCGTGGTTTTAATATCTGTTGTAAATTAGAGAGAGCGAGTGGATGCTGCACTAATTTGCTTCGTTCGACGCTATATGCATGTGTGTATGAGTATACACATACGAGCATATAAATGTACTCTCGCGTCTGCTACTTAAGTTCATGTTGCATTAATAAATTATATTTGGAAGGTGGCAGGCTTGTATGCGAGAGGCCGTCTGGGTTGGCACCACCGCTTTGTCTATTTCTACCGCCAAGCAACAGTGTTTAGTATACCCATATTTCGCTGAGCGTATTTCTATCCCATGTAACAAACAAACACACTCACTTCCGCATTTAAAATATTATATTTAAAGTTTTTCTTTTGAGAGGCTGTACCCGTATGATCGGGCATTCGTTTTAATTCGTAAAAAACAAGCAGTTTGTATCGTAGCCGTATACGCCACACATTACTATAAAATTTTAAATACATCTACTTAATACAATTAAATCATAAAGTTGAACATTTACTACCCACACAACCTTTTATTCAATCTAACTTTGCCAACGAAATAGGCCTCCGTAATTCGATGTTATTCCCTCATTAATGCGACTCTGGAAGTTGGGGGCCGGATTAAAAACTCCCCGGGGACCTCACGCCCGCACAATTACCTTCGACTAAAGAGGACCAGTCCCGTTTTGCCCGGATAATTGTGAAACAGCATTAATACCTTTTCGTTGGAGTTGAGACATGATGGTACAGCTGGGACAAATATGACAGTCGATGTTTGTCTCGGGTGTTTTTTTTTTTGCTTTTTAATATGCCAATGTTTTGTAGGAATTATGTATACTGCTCGTGATAGCTTTTTATATTATACACTCGGGCCAGTATATGGTACTACTACTACTTAGGCACTAGCAAATGTGCCGTCGTGTAGGTGATCTCATCACCCATGATGAATACAAGACTAATCATGGGTGCGTTATCGATTCTAAAAAAAAGGAATGGAGATTGGAAAAAAGAGGGGATTAGGCCCTCCGGTAATCTCACCATGTGAAACAAAATAGCAAGCTGCCGCTTCACGATGGCTTGATGTGAGGCTGTGGTAAAAACCTGATCAAGTTAGTCCATTTATGGTGTAGGCAGAAGTGTCTACAGCGTGATTCTACCACTTATGAAGCAACCGGTATGTACTTGTTTAGGGTTCCACTTCCAAATACTTCCCCCAACAAGTTCCACTGAATTCTATAATTTTTTATCCTACTAAAGATATTTTTAAGCTATGATTTTTTTTTTATTTTAATTGAATGACTAGACAAACAAGGCGGCCGCCTGATGGTAAGCGCCACGCCTGTCCATAAACAGAAGCAACACCACACATAACTTTGAATTGCAAAGCACTGCATGGCACTGAACTGCGCACATCACCCTGAGACATAAGATGATAAGTCTCACAATGCCCAGTAATTTCACTGGTTTCAATGTCCTTCAAACCGAAACACAGTGCTACATACTACGGCAATAATAAACGTAACTAGAAACAACCATGCCAATAATGTATAAATACCATTGCCTGTTTTCAAGTCTTTTCAATACCAAAACTGGTTCCACATATTAGTTATAGCCAAACCAATTGATGTCAAAAAGGCAGTCAATTATTTCCTTGTTCGCGTTCACATTTCATCTGGCCACTTCGATTCTCATAATGGAAGTACGAGTAAAAAGTGAGTGCATTCGCAAATGGAAACAATCCTGCACTGAATAGAATGGTCTGCAACTATTCCGTGTACGACGCTTCTATTATTATATACCGTGTTTGCATTGTAAGAATACGTGATGTGAGTTCTCTTTTATTGTCGATTTGCTCGCGGCTCCGTCCGCGTGATTTTCATACAAACTTTCATCCCCTATTTTATCTCCTTGGGGGTAGAATTTTTCAAAATCCTTTCTTAGCGGATGCTACGTCATAACATCTACCTGCATGCCAAATTTCAGCCCAATCCATCCAGTGTTTTGGGCTGTGCGTTGATAGATCACTATGTCAGTCAGTCACCTTTGAGTTTTATATATTTAGATTATTTTTATATTGGCTGTTGCTCACTGTTCTGCTCACATGAATGGTTTATCCGGTATAAAAAGCCTATGTCTTAGTCCAATATAGGTGCCCTTAATTCTTAAATTTTCGTCTATTGTGGAGATTTATTATCTTACCTTATTCAGATCACACTATAATGCGGAAATTACGTATGCATTAATTGTTAAGTATCGCTCGTTTTAACGGCGAAAATACAACATGAGGAAACCGGCAAACCTGAAAATGTCCACAGGAATATAATAATTTTACCACTTAAGTAACAAAAATATTTCTCCACCATCACCGTACCTTGCCTATCTCGAAACTAGTATAATCATCGAAAACCGATAGAGTCATAACGGAAATTAAATTGGAAATAGGAATACAATTAAATGTACAAATAAAAACACTATAAACCTGAACAAAAACAGGATTATATTAAAACTAGCATTCGCTCGCGGCTCCGCCCGCGTGAAATTCTGCACCGTTATATTATCGATATCGACTATGTTCATCAGGGATAATGTAGGATTCTAATGGTGAAAGAATTATTCAAATCGGTCCAGTAGTTTTAGAACCTATTCAATGCAAACAAACAATCAAATCTTTCCTATATATGCCAGTGTTTCCCAACGTGGGCCCCACGCCCCACAGGGGGGGCAATTTGATAGTTAAGGGGGGAAATTTAAAAATGGACTCGACACGACTTTAATCCCTTCGCTTTGGGTTACTTAAATGGAATGCTAGATATCGGTGACAAATTTAACCAAAAAATGTTAAGGTGGGCCTAAAAAAGGTTGGGAAACACTGCTTTATATAATATTCGTTTAGATTACACAATATACAAACAATGTCGGGGCTCGGTACACGTTAGACATAAACTATTATCAATATTTCAAGGTAAGACCCTCGTTCCACATCCACACACGTCTGCGACTCAGATTAGTTCGTGTTGCTAACAAGCAAGTAACTTTCACAATTAATACCAACCAACCGCAGCAGAGGGTTATGTTCGGATCGATTTGTTACCTACGCGTCAGAAATAAAGTTGTACTGAGCCCGCGGACCGTAAAGGGATTCAGTGTTGCCACTATTTATAACAGATCACCACCATGTAAGTATGTAATGTAGTAAATGTCCTCATAGGTACTAGAGCAGTTACTTGTACTTGTACGTAATTTTTTGATTACTCTAACAGGTTTCAAAATTTAAGGGGGTGAATATTTATTGATATTATAACTTATACATATACCCTTAAAATAAAAAAAAAAGACGTGTGGCACTCGGAGACTACCGCGGTAAAGCTATTGCATAGCATTTTTTATCAACTTATGTAATTATAATTATTTATTTATTTTATTTATGCAGTTTTTTTTCCTTTGTTTTTAATTTTAATGTTGTGGGTCAAGGTCGGGTCAAGGTCAAGGTTGGGGTCGGGGTCAAGGTCAAGGTCAAGGTCGGGGTCGGGATCAAAGACAAGGTCAAGGTCGGGGTCAAAGTTCGGTCAAAGTCTTGTGAAAGTCCGGTCTAAGCTGACTGGTCACTGTGTGACGCCACCTGGAACTTCGAAATTATCAATGTTCCAGGGAGGTCAGCTAACGCTGGCTGGTCGGAGTGGGGGGTGTTAGGTTTTTTTGTGACGGAATTTCTGTATTCGGTCTCGCCGCTCAAATTCTTAAATATAGGCCCGCGATAAAATCTATACAATAGCTTAATAACTAAAAAATTAAAAACGTCGAAGGTCGTCTGTAGGTAATTGAAACAAAACAAATTTAAACGGATTTTATCGCGGTTTACTTTTTATTTTGACACCGACGCGACGTAACGAAAGCTTTGTGTTTACGAGGTGGATTTATTTTGTTCACTACTTTTATTTTAATATTTAATATTCGCATAACATAAGAAATCATTTTTATGTAACTTTTAAAGGGCTAACAGATTTTTTTCAAATATAGCTAGTGAGTGCGTATAAATGTATGATATAGTATACTTATTATTTGAATCCAACTCATACTCGTCTAGTCTTATAATTGAAATCCCCAACATTTCGTCGTTTCGCTCTTGACAGAGCGGACGTGGTCACGATGATTTGTGTCCAAAAGATGATGTTGCTAGCCTCACGATCTCTCTCCATCTGTCTCTGTTAGACAACAATCGGGTGCATTCATTTACAGGGCCTCCCATTGCTGTTTTTATTTGGTCAGTCTACCTCATTGGTGACCTACCATGAGGGCTATTTCCGTCTACTCTACCCTGAACGATGAGACGCTCTATGGAGTGATTATTTCGCCGCAAGACACATCCGAAGAATTTGAGTATACGGAACTGTACTAACTCGAATAGACATTGGTTCATGCCGAGTTCTTGGAGTATAGCATGGTTTGTGCCCTGCACAACACTAAACTAACACCATCCACAATCTATATTACTACGAAAAATCGGGTAAAATCTTTATGTCTGTTTTTATTATTCTAGCTCTATAATATTTGATAAAACAGACATCCCCAGACTCAGGGATGAATATTAAAAACCAAGAGAAGAGACAATTTCACCAAATAATGGAGTTGTTTAAGTCACAGTTTAACGCGTCATTAGGGGCAGATTGCGTGAGCACAATAATAGCTATTTATTTAATGTTGCCGAGAAAGAACAATTTAAAATGTTCATGATACGTCCTAATAGGTATTAAGCGCGGAAGGTTAGTAATGTTTCCTCTGCGTTGTATATATATTTTTAACTAGCTTTTCCTCGTGGCTCCGCCCGCGTGATAATCGAGTGATCTTTTTCCGGGATAAAAAGTAGCCTACGTTACTCAGCGATCATGTAGCTTTCTAACGACTAAAGAATTTTATAAATCGGTCCAATAGTTTTAAGTTTATTCGTTACATACAAAAATACAAATCTTTCCTCTTTATAATATTAGTGTAGATGTAGGTAAATAAATCTTGACTAATTAATGATACTAATTATAATCACGGCTATAAACAACCTTTATAATAATAGCATCACTATAAAATCCGAAGATATTATTTGTAAATATCCTTTGTCTATAATTTCTTTATGATTTAATAATAGTAGCGCCATGCTATATATAGTATTCTACAGTACGGCTCGACTGGATCAACCACTGTCTTATAGAACTTCAACGTGAAACGTCAGCTTCCTTTTCTTTTCTTCTTCTTTAAAGTCGACATTGATGATTCTTCTATTATAGTGGGTATTTACAAGTGTTAAAGATTATTTACCATCACTTGTCCCACCTGCTCGTTTGTATCACCTGCTTTCTTTGTTCTCGTGGGATAGTTTTACCATTCGTTTAAATAACGGAAAAGCCTTCCACGACAGCGGAGTCGCGAGCGAAAACTAGTAGTGTTATAAACCGAATTCCCGTTTGGTGTAGAAATGGTACAGAATTCAAGACCGTTTGACCCCGGACTCATGTCATCGGCACTCGTAAACTTTACGATCCACTCGACTCCCGAAACAGGCTTTGAAGAATAAGCACGTTGTGGAAGCGTATTTCTTCTGATAAAATAATATTGGAAAAAAAAAAGAAAATATTGAGGTATGTAACGCGTATCGGCATAATCGTAAATGTGAATGGGGTTATCAACATTTTTTGTGACGTAGTTACGGAAAATAGGACGATTCCGCGTTCCCAAATTGATTTTATAATATCTTAAAAACAGACTTCCATTGAAGCAAGTCATGAGGAAATCCGTGTACCATTAAACAGCTTTAAGCATAATCGAAGTTTGAAGAAGCTCTTCGCCTTCCTCAGGCGTTGTGTGTATACAGGACTAGGTTTTGCTCACAGTTTCATCCACACCAGTCTTTTGCCAGGACTAAAAGGAGCTACTTCTATCTAATCCAAGTTATGGTCTAGCTGTGCACTAAATTTAATCTAAATTGGTTTAGCCGATAAATCGTGATTGATTATCACACATTCAAATTCACAAACATTAAAGCTACCATTTGTAATACTATAGAGTGTACTTTATTATCCGAGGACAGCAAACTGACTGCACTACACCTAATGCTAAGCACAGTGTAGTCCAAAAAAAACCAGCGACCACCGACAAATAATGAGAAATAAAGCCTGTATTAATATTTTTATACATTTCGAAGAGGGAAGAAGCAGTTTGAGGGGCCTGCCACAGGACAGGCGGATGACTGATGCAAGCACAGGCATACAAGGATGTTCCCCTATACTCACTCCACCAACCATCAAGTTATGTCGGCTCTATGTAAGCTCCTCGGGAAAACCGGCTGATCCTATACAGTGGCTGATCCTGGAACGCGATCTGCATAAGGTGTGTGGGTTGCTATAGTCGGTTTTAACACCATATATACGATGGATGCTATCCGGGTGAATATAAATATTCTACCACCAGCAAATGTCTGTCTCTCTCTCGCTATGTCCTGAAGAACACTTAACGGCACACTATTTGATATAGACAAAGATTTAACTTTGCCGTGCCCAGATAAGAACAAGACTACACATTCTTTTGATCGATTCGATTCGATCGACATAAAAAGACTGCACGAGAATACAAGTCAATAAAATATCTCGATGTGTTACATCATCATCATGTGCATGCTTAGCAGGTAAACTTTCCTCATTGTAATCTTTCCTCACAATAATAAAAACCTTTCTGTCATTGGATACCAAAGCCTATTATACTAGCCAGTACTAATAGCCCGGAAAAACTAAATCATTCATTACACTTGACTTCAATAATAATTCATCAAAAATAACGTGGGAAGCGTTTCCATTCATTACTTACGACCTAAGCTCTCAATAAATCTACTACAACATATTTGAAATGAGTGATATCTGACCTAAAAAGTAACAAGGTGAAGATATTTGTTTGGCAAACGGCCAGAAAACTGCTGTTAAATGGACCAAGGCGAGCTAGGACTAGTCATTTCCTATCCTAACTCACTTAATAGAATAATAAACAATAAAATAGAAACTGTAATAGCAGACTGCGAACCTTATTTGTCTTGTCATATTTATTTATTTAAACTTCATTGTACACAAAGAGTACAGTACATAACACTAAAATATAACTAATATAGAAGTACAATTGGCGGCCTTATCGCTCAGGGCAATATCTTACAGGCAACCATGGGATGGAGATGAAAGAAGAAGAAAGAAAGGGCAGTTAAGACGTCATATGACGTTATTGTTATTTATTATTTATTCGTTAACACATACCTTAATATAATAAAAGGTACTAGGTACCCTTATTTATCACACATTTAAAATAAAATATTACGGTACCTTATTATCTAAGCGCTTATGCAGTTGAACTCAATTTTTATTAAATTGTAAACGATTAGCGAGTTAAGCAACCTTTGGCGCGGTCAGTATATGTATGGGTGACCGCTAAGTGGTATTTCAACTGAGTATCTCTATACTTCGGAGAGCAAGTAAAATTTCCCGGGAGCCGACACCGGTTGTTATCAACTGGTAGCGGTCGTTAAGCCAAGGAGGCCTTCGGGCGGCTTGAAAACTTTAACAATAGGTTGGCCACCAACCATTCGTTATAGATAGATTATCTGGGTTTCTCAGTTGTTACGTATTATATACCTACTCTTTTTCCATCTGCCCTTATCCCACTCGCAGTAGGTTCAGCGCTACATGCTTTTTAATACATGTTACAAGATTTGGCTTGTAGATTGAACGACCGGCCTTACCTGACTTGAAAACTGCCTGCCTGATGACAACCTTTCCAGGAATAACATACCAACATACCCAAACCCGAAGCAAATATTTGTCGATCACAACACATCGGGAACCCGTGACCTCTCGCTTCACAGCCGGTTACTCGTCCACTGCGCCACAGAGGCTGTCAATACCTAGTAATGTATTTTTCACATTATTCTAGTGACATACTGACATGAGAATTGAGATGAAATTCTGAACTGAAAACCCAGATCGAGCAATCATAATTTGTGTTTTTTGCATCAAAAATCCCAAAACCCGCCCGGGATTTGGATACCGCGATAGGCCTGCCACTTAACTCATGGTACGGAAATATGTCCCGCATACCGTTGATGTATTAGTTGCATCTCTACCTACACTATTAGGAATACGGGGAACAGTGAGAGGATCGAGATCCTAATCATTCTTCATTTAGTTTGTTAACAAATTACCGACACGTCAGCCCTAACTAGAAACCCTCGACAGCACTGCACAAACCAAGTGGCGTCACGTTTGTTCACCCTCCTCTCCTGTGATCTCTTTCAATTATCTGGAGCACACTTAAGACAGAGAAATCTATAGACTAGGCTTTCCTACTTATTCCTAAATTCGGGTCAGCCTTCAAATTCTTATTACTTGAATTGACAAGTAGGCTAGCCGCACACGCAACCTTACTTGTTGACGGCTCTTTGCGAGTTCTTTATTGGAATCCCAAGTGCCATTATTTTATTTTCCCGCCCGTCGATCCCTTGTTCCCGTCTAGTTTTTTAAAGTACATGATAAATTATTTATATTTATTGACGATTTCTTGGACCTGAATAAAGCCTAATATATTCACGTTCATGTTTTAAAATATTATGGTATTTTAACCGCAATTTTTTTTGCTGTATGCTAACCTCGGGATGTAATTTCAAGGAAATTATTAGGGACCTACATAGCATTCTGTTTATTTATATTTTCTTAAGCTAAGGAAATTTACGAACGAAATGTTTAAATTACCATTATTTTGTGGTACAACTACACTAAACAGTTTAGTCTACAGAATGAATGGTCTAGCCCTACTGGGGTGGTACCATTGTCCCACAAAAACCCGGCATAACGCCAATTGCCATTGCCAATTAGTGTTGCGTTTCATACGGTAAGATTTCCAGGGGGCAAAACCGCTCTTCTTTTCCGAATAATTTCCTACATTCTATTAGATTTACCATAATATTTTAAATAATATCATGACCTGCATTATAAGCAATTATACCGGGTTCACATGATTCTATTTTGTTAATCAATTCGTTTGAAAGCTGTTCAGATGATTCGAATCGCATGAAAATTATGATATTGCAGTAAATAACTTTAAATTGTTCGAACCCGCTATAACATCAGAACGTATGACAAACCGAGACACAGGACCAATTCCAAAAAACGTAATCTCTTCGCTTTAGTATAATACAAATACAATGCATCGCATACACCACGTTCCCTCATTCAAACAATATGCTACACAATCTATAAGCATAAATCTTTTTGACGGCGACACAATATCGTCGCTGAAAATTCAATTAGGCATTTGTCATCGCTTCATTGGCCACCCACGAGACGAGTCATGCGTACGCCCACGAACACAAGACTTCACAAAAAGAGAACCCTTTTTGGATTCCGTGGCTAAATAATGCCGCATTCCTTTTGCTAAACCTAGGCCGTCCGTCTGGATCTCTTACCTTAAGAGGCATCTCTTCTTGTCCTCTCTTCTGATCTAGGGCTATCTTCTGAACCATAATTGGTAGGTACCTGAAACCATTCACAGAGTATTGTTATTATGGTGGTTATAGCCATAAATATCCAAAGGCCCAGATTCTGCCTCAACTTCTCAATTGCTTAATTAAGGCCCTTTCCTTTAAGGCCGGTATTACATCCAAGACTCTTCTGGCATTATAAATGTTTAAGACTAATAGCCTGGGAACGGAACCTCGGTACGCGACTTTGCACTTGCACTTGACTGGTTTACATTATACACCTATTTAGAAGCGTATGTGATGGTTGATTAACTGCCTTAGTTTTTCTGAATTCTAGAAAAAATACTTTGCAACTCCATAAAGCTGTAGTCACACTCGTGCGCTTTTAATTTGCACATTGGATCAGCGTTCACTTGCAACATATAGTGTTGTGCAATATATTAGTTAAGATGCATGCGCCAATGAACGATTATAAAACTAAGAAATCCTTCCTCCTTTCCACCTGCCTTTAGCTTATTCGCAGTGGGATCGGTGCAACATTCTTTATAACATATATTACAGAAAGAATTGGCTAGTAGTTTCTACGACCGGCCGCCTGCCTGACGTCAACCTCTTTGAGGAGAAAATACCCAAACCTCACAAATTACATTTTCTTTTTATATACTTACATGTGTGATACAAGAAAATCTCTCCATTTACATTGGGCTTTAGGCTGCCAATGAAACTTATCACAACTAATAAATGCTTCGGTTAACACCTCTGCCTACCCTTTCGGGGATTACAGGCGTGAGGGCGTATATATAGATAAAATATACAACAAACGTAAAACTCGAGCAGACTTTTTAAAAACTTCTTACGACTTGTGAAATTTTTCTAACTGAAAAAGTATAAACTTCGATTATTTCAACGTAAAACTGAGCGAACTTTCGAATTATTTCTGTTTAGAATAAAGTTTCTCAAGGTGTTGCGAAAATTACATTTAAAGAACTTGTAAAAAAAAGTAAAAAATTAAATAATAATTTCTATGGCTACCCAATCTAATAGTATTCTCAGACGTGTGTTCACCAAACGCAGTAATAATTATGTTACTAATTTAGCTATAAGAAAATAAGACGTTATAAATTAAAATATAACTTAAACTCTCTAACTGATGCACTCAGACACGTCAATTGTCTAATTTAAAATTGGTCATTGGTTAGAATTCTAATATTTCCGAACTCAAAAGCCACTTAATGCTTTAGGCTCTATTACTAAGTACATAATTGACATCTCTGAGAAGTAATCGACTTTTAAGAAATGACTAACTGACAATTAAGGCTAATTTGCCTGCGGCTGTAAATAACAGCTCTTTAATAGAAGCTTCAATTATCTGACATTATCTTCGTCGTTCATAATAATAGTAATATCAGAATATGAAAAATGCTCAAACAAAGTAAACTGAACAAAACAAAGCAATAAAATTAAATTGACAATATTTATTATCATTGCAATAAGAAAAATAATTCTAAAATACAATAACGTAGTAGTTGAATGTAATACGTAGTGCTCGATTCTGTTTGAGTGAGAAATCAATTTGTTCCACCGTTTTCATTTATGCGATTCAAGCGGTTCCATTTATTCGAACACAAATTGGAAAGGGACTGACTGAGTTGTCAGCTGCGGCTTATGCAGTCTCGACTTAGCAATGGACTGCACAACAATGAGATAAAAATACAAGTCGAATGATATTTCTATCGATAGATGTTTGTTGTGTAATCTCATATGGGGAAACATCTTTTAAAAGGGTGCATTTTTGAATAGAAGGAAAAACATATTCATCTGTTGATATATTATACAAATCTTACAATTTTGGTAGATGTTATTTTAGATATATTTTATCCGTTATCACCGTTATCAACTAGCTTTTGCTCGCGGCGTCACCCGTTAGTCTTTTCTGGAATACAAAGTAGTTTACCATACAAACTTCCCCATCTCCATTCCCGTTTTAGAGGTTTCATTTTGAAAGAATCCGAAATAATTGTTCCATTAATCATGTAGAAATAATACGTTTCAAGTAAATTTTACGGAAAATATTTAGTTTAGACAATTTTACCGGTTTGGTCTGGGCGTTGATGAATCAATCTGCTACGATATGTTATTCTATTGATAAACAGATTACGTTTTTCTTATTCATATTGAGTTCATCATCAACGTTGGCCCAAGATTTAAGTTCCAGATGAAAACTATTTTTAGACCACTTATCCACAATCTCGATAATGACAAACAAGATAACTAGCTACTAAGCTAGCAACTATGCACTACCATAAACAAATCAGTACAAGATAAATACGGGTTTATCGAACAAATTCCAAAATGACATGGGACGTAAAATACGTATCTTTTCAAGTCAAACTCACGGTAGCTAATAGATAACTGTAATGAATCAAAGGACTGCTGCGTAGTCCTGATAACTTTTTTCATGTTTCGCTCCATCTTTTATTTTTGTCCGTTGCAGTCTCGTTAGTCGTCTACATTGAAATTATCTAGTTATTTCAATTTAGCTTCCCTTTGAGGTGTGTTTTCGTTTTAATTTCACATGCCACTCTGCTACGTTACCGCGAATCTTTGTGTCCTTAATTCAAAATTCTATTCCTTACGAGAATTAGTATTCTCTTGCGTGTTTCAATTAAGGATTTATTTTAATATGTTACATAATTACCTTATTGTGTAAGGTCTTATGACATAACAATTATTATCACAATAATACGCGTATATTTGAACATTGGCAAATAGGAATGATAAAAAATACATTTATAGAAGATTTACCAACTTGTTTGCAAATGTTTGTGAGACCGTAAGTTCCTTCTAGTTCCTAACACGTAGGTACGATACAGGTTAACCTAGTCTAAGTCCAAGACTATGTATGTCTGTGATTGTTTGGTTAATTTATTTACAAAAATCTCAATCATCACTTCTGGTGAGGATCTACTAAGATACAAAACTTAAAGGCTAAACAGAAAACAAAACTTATTCCATTTCTTTAACTTCGACAAGTGTCGATTTCCTTAAGAAGATTTAAAAGGTTCTTCCAATTTATCTACATACAAATCGAAGTGGTTCCGAGTGGCCTGTCAGTAGCGGTTCTGTCTGTACGAGGAGTGGCGGCAGTCGGCACCATCGCGCCTTTTACTCCTTTGAATACAGATGGCTGTTGTAAATTAACGCATCAGTCAAAAGAAAGATTTCATTTAAAGTATTTACTCATGAACGCAGGAGCAACTAGTTCTAATAGATGGGTCAGATCACGTCAAGTGGACCCCCCTTTTACCACTTGACGGTAGAAAACTTATTAGAACTTAATTATCGAAAGTAGTCATACCCAAAAATCATCCCGTGAAACAGTTTTTGGAAATTTTGATTTTAACACCATTTTTTTTTTAATCAAAATTTTTGCTACTTAAAATTAAAAAATTAATAATAAAAAACCTATTGAAGATAACTTAACGAAATTTTCAGCGGGTATAGTGAAATATCTATAATTTCACTAAAAAATATTTTGCAACTTTCATTTGTTTATTATCATATTTTTTTTAACTTTTAAATAAACAAATTGAAATTTTAATGACTTCTCCGTACGATAATCGAATTATTTTGTTTTGGTAATACGCGTTATACATTTAAGTTCTTTATTTCAAAATAAAATTTCACTGCTCGGCATTAGTTTAAATAATGTGAATTTTTATATGACGCAGCGGCGAGCGGATCAAGTACTGCGCGCTACTGAGCTTAGCTATTAAGGCTATATAGATCGCTACAAATTACACAAGTATTTAATAAATAATCTTAACAATTCATTTATTTTTATTTTTGGAACGTAGTTCCTTATCGCGCGTTGCGAAAGGGGGCTAGACGGAAAAAATTGGTACGAAAAGTTGGCACGACACAATTCTCCGGCCAAGAATAAATATAATATTAATTTGATATCTAGCACACAAAGTTAAAGTCGAAATTCCGTTAATAAAAGTAAAACTTATGACATATGGAAATGTAGACGTGGTTTGAAATTTGAATTTTTGATTATCGAACACGGCGCGGCGGTCCACCGTTTAGGCTGCGTTTAGACGACGCGAAAAATTTCGTGCGGCCGTTTACACGATCGCGCAGTCGCCGCGTGGTTGGAGCGTTGCGAAGTATTAAACATTATGGCTTAGTCAATAGAGTTTACATTAGTTTTTCGAGTGATTCGAGCGCGGCGGCCGCGCGGCCACAACGCGGTGGGATTCCTTGTCATATAAATGCGCCCTTAGTAGCCAGTCACCAAATTACCTATCATAAAATATTTGAATGTTGGCTGCTTCCAGATTATACAGTGTCTAATATATAGTCTACGGGATGACTGTTTAATATTACGACTCACATCGAATGTTCTGGAACTCTCTAGAACGTTCGGTGTGACGTCACGTAGACTGTAAGACCGGCCGGTGCTCGCCGATTTACGGGCTGGGCGACGTAGCAGCCGGTGTGCTCCCTTCGGACCCTCCGTCCCCCCCGAGATCGAGATCATTTTAGTCAAGCCCGAGAGGTGGTCAAGCGCGAGCAGTCCATCGATCAACGGAAGGTTCGAGAGAAATCGAGAACCTTCCGGGTGACGTCACGCGCGCCGATTGATCAGCCAACGCTAGCCGACCTCCCTGGAGCTTCGAGAATTATGGAAGTACCAGGTGTTCAAACCCGTTCCCCCTACCCCCACCCAATTTGTCCTCACCCCCCCTCGGCCTAAATCGGTAATTTTTGAGGCTAGAGGGTCGTGCGACGGCTTGTCGCAATCGGCTTATTGAGCCCGACACTTTGGCCCCAATAAAAATAAATTTCGACCCCCCAGTAAGAAAGATCTGTAAAAATATCTCTAAAAATTCAAATATCTCAGAAACTACAATAGATAGACAAATAAAATTTTATTAAAATTCCTTCACTAATTAATCGAAAGGAACTTCGTTCCATCCGGGTGTCCCTTGACACCTCTCAAGTTTTTTTTTATATTATCAACTACTTTTGCACAGAGTAATTAAGGTATATGTATAAAAAACTATTATCGAGGTATGTATAAAAAAATATTTTTCCAACTGACTAATATTTTCAGATAAAAAACACTAAGCTTCACAATCAGTTTTCATTTGTTATTCTTAAATATAAAACAAGTGAATTCCGGTAGCTAGTGAAATTCATTTGTTTTTACTAGTTGCATTCTATAATTACGAAACAAAGTAACTAAGATTGGAAAATACATAGAATAAATTAGCTATAGATGGCCATTAAATCAAAAATATTTTACATATAAATTACAGCCACAACTATTAATTCAAAAGTAAGAACGTATGTAAAAAAATATAGATTTTTCCTATTTACTATTGTTTTCTAGAATATTTTTGTTTAACCGATAAAAGAGAATTAAAAAATCCATACAAATTCCAACATAACACGTTGGAATAATAAAACATATCCTCATTTAAAACATGTTTTTACCAACTACTTTATTTTAATCGCCGTATTTTATATAAGAAATATAGTGGACGTGTTGATATCGACGTACAGTAGAATCCCGATTATCCGGATATCCGATTATCCGGACTCATTCTTCACGGCTCTAATTACCGCCGTAAAAATGATTTGACAGCGCAACGAGACATTTTACGACGAGTTTTTTTCCTTCCTCCAACGTGTAGTGCTGCTCTCATTTGTGTGCGCGATAGTGTTTGCTATTATTTCATTTTAATTGATAGCATCCAACTAATAGATTGTATTTTTTTACATTTCTGTTTACGTTTTGCGTTAGAAATCTACAATGTCTAAGCGAAAAAGAGTAATGTTATCTCTCAATGACTGCCCTGAATTCCACATTTTAACTGATGAAGAACTCATTAACAATAATTTGAAAAGTAACGATAAAGAAGATGAAGAAGGGACTGAAACTGGTGATGTATGTGAAGCTATTGGAGCTCTAGCGCTTTTAAATGGTTTGAAAGACAGGACAAATTGGATCCGATACAGTTATTACAACTGAAGCGTATTTTTTTTTTATCCGAGCACGGCAAACTGACTGCACTACACCTGATGGTAAGGGTAGTGCAGTCCAAAAACCAGCGACCACCGACAAACAATGAGTTTATCGGTGGTCACCAGAATCATACCGGCCTGTATAATGCTTCTTCCCTCTTCGGAGGGAAGAAGCAAATCGAGAAGCCTGCGACAGGACAGGCGGATGACCGATGGCAGGCACAATAATACAAAAATGTACCACTGTACCCGCCCCAACCAACCATCAAGTCATGTCGCAAGCCCCTCGGCAGAACCGGATATACACTGGCTGACCCTGGAACGCGACCCGCACAAGGTGGGCCACTATGGCAGGTTTTAACATCAGTGTACGGTGGTCGTTATACGGTCGGGTACCTACGAATATCCTCCCACCAGCAAAGTATCAGGGACTTGGCCGCAATGAAAAGATTTTTTTTATTTGATTGAATGACGAGACGAGCAAGGCGCTCGCCTGATGGTAAGAGCCACGCCTACCTATAAGCAGAAGCAACACCACACAGAACTTTGAATTACAAAGCACTGGATGGTGCTGAACTGCGCTCGTCACCCCAAGACATAAGATGTTGAGTTTCATAATGCCCAGTAATTTCTTTGGCTTCAATATCCTTTAAACCGAAACACAACAGTGCTTACACACTGTTGCTTGGCGGCAGGAATAGACAAAGCGGTAGTACCAACCCAGATGGCCTCTCGCATACGAGGGATCTACCACCTTGTAAAATGTGATTCATTACGTCAAAGATTAATCACAAATTATTTCCAACCAACATTTTAAATTACATAGGCTACTCGATTTTTGAAGTGATAACTTCTTATGGGAGGGTGAACCGAAACGTTCCGTAACGCGAGCGGCGCCATTTGTCTGGCTTCCTTTTCTCTCAGAGCGGGGGCCCACGTTGCGTTGCGGCGGCGGTGCGGCGCCGGAGCGATGTCGCTGCGTCGTTTTACATAGAAATAATTGTGGCATGTCACACGATGCGCCCCGGCGCCGCACCGGACTTGCAACCACCGAGACGAGGCGGGGAGGGGTGAATGCGCTGCGACGTCGGAGCGGCACCGCACAGTTGTCCATTTTATTAACAGACTGTCCAACGCTGCTGGGGCGACGGCGATGCTGCGACATAACAACATTGCGGCGCCGCACCGCTCGTGTGCCCGCTGATACGGTGAAATCTTTGCGGTGCGGCGCTGCAACGCATTGTGTGCTCCCACTCTTAGGCAGGTTCCTCTGCTCCCACTTTAACCCACATTAGTTTAAGTTATCACTTCTGTCGAGCGTCCCGAGACGCACACTTTTTTTTTTTTATATGTATGTCCCTTTCTATAACAAAAAAGTTATTAAAAATTTATTATTGTTTTATTTGACTTTGAAATCGATTATCCGGATTTTCGATTATCCGGAATACCCCTGGTTTTAATTGATCCGGATAATCGGGATTCTACTGTATATTGATTGCGCCTAAAAACAGCCTTAATTATGATCCGACTCTAATTTTAGTCTTCAAACATTTGTGTGATCCACCGATATTTGTCTCGGGGTCTGGATGTTGTGAGACCGACAGTCTCTTGTAGTTCCTGATACCCACGACTCGTATCTTAGTGTGGGGTCAGGACTATGTATGTGACTGTTGGGTGTATTTATTTATTATTACCACAGAGCTTCGTTGAAATAGTTGGTCGGATTATAATTATTATTGTTCACAAATATATAAATTCACATATAATATTATCGATGTTTATGTTACAATTTCTGTGGCGCAGTTGTAATGCGTACATGACTGCTGTGCTGAGGTCTCGGGTTCGACCCCGGGTTGATTGGGTTTTTCTATAACGAATGCTCAGTACCATGTCTCAGTAGTATGTCCGGAATTTGTACCCAGTACGTCGATAGGACCGCCCATCATATCATGGAATGGAAAAATAGGCTCAGCCAAATGTGAGTGTACAGGTTAAACCTCTGCCTACCCATTACAGGCGTAGGGGGAATCCCCCTAGCGCCGGACAGCACCTAGTACCGGACAAAACACGTCGAAACTTGAAATAACGCTCATTATAACATTCGTGTAATCGAAGACGTCAAACTAAACAGTTAGAACCCCCCCACCGCGCGGGAAGCGTCAGTTTCGTTCGATACCCCCCTTACAGGTTACACGTAAGTCATTTTGCGCAGTAATTTGTTGCGTCGAGTAATATACAGAACGTCACAGATTATATTTTTAAAGTGAATTAATTGTGTGTGGTGCTTCTGATTTAATAATTGGTAAGTACGCTTTACATTGATAATCTTTTTTGGCAGATTTATTAATAGACTTTATGAAAATCGGAACTATAATACTGTACGTTATTCCCGTAAGTCCGGACAGTAACAGATTCCCTAGTACCGGACAAATTTAATTAGACTTATACAAGTTCCCTAGTACCGGGTAAATATATTTTGATAAAACAGTGTGCCTGTTATATTCTATATAATATTGTTATGCTGTTATTTATCTTTTCAGATCATTTGATATAATGTAGACGAAAAAAGGGTATCTGGGACCCAAGCAAATTAAACTTAGCTATTGAAAATGTTTCAAACCAAAAGATGACAATTAGAGAAGCTTCCGACCGCTTTATGGTACCTAAAAGCACTTTATTTGATAAACGCGACGCTGCTGCGACTGCGTCGAGGACTGGGTCCAGTGTGGGCACTGTAAAGGTTGGGCTCATGAAGCCTGTGCGGATATCCCAGAGTGTTCAGAAATTTATGTTTGTGACCGTTGCAAATATTTGTAATTCTTCTATTATTATTACTTATTATCTCGATTTCTATACATATAATATGTAACATAATGTTGAAATTTAAAATTATTTCCTTTAAAACTATTTTGTATTTGATTTTTTCGCTGTTAAAAGACATGTCATTTATTTTATTTTTTTTTAATTTATCTATATTTTTATAATGTTTACATGGCTCAGACATTTATAGTATTAATATAATATATAAATAAGATTTTTGTATAACTTTAAATCTTTGTAATCCCATAATCACTAGGTACTGTCCGGTCTTACGGGTTTGAATTTATACTTGTCCGGTACTAGGTGCCAAATTTCAATGAAACCAAAAACTAAACCAATGATTGATTCCATTTTAAGGGTCTAAAAAACGTATAATGTTAATCTTTCTTGACTTATTTTAATAATACATATATTTGTTTTAATGAAAATGTTAAGAATCGAAGTATAACCTAAGTATTATTTTTTTCGTTTACTAAAAACCTTAAGTGTCCGGTACTCGGGGGACTCCCCCTATGTATGTAAGTATGCAAAAAATGTAAAAAAGTATAAAGAATTATTATGCTGAAGGTACAAAACTTGATCCTAAATAATTTACAATAACAAGTAAACACACTAAAATAAATAAATCTAAAAGCGGATTTATGAAGAAGCACATGTGTATGAAATGATAACAAGATTTATTTATCCGACACAAAATAAATCCCATCATATTATTCCACACGTTATTATAAATACGCGGAAAAATCTCTGGAATTTGTTTCGAACAACATTTAACAGGAAATTATTAAGACTCTAATAAACGTAATCCAAAAATACGATATCTTGCCATATTGTAAGTTAAGCAGATAATGATTTTTATTTCTCGAAAAGTACTTTAGCATTGATAAAAACATTTTATTTTAGAAATAAGCGTTATATTTAAGCAACAACAAACCCAGTAAAGGAATTATATCAGTTTTTATATCAGTACTGTTTTATGTATTTTCTGTTAGAAAAAGGAAGAACGATCACACATCTAAGCCCTGATTAGACCTGAATCGTATTTTTTTTATTGCATAAATCGGCAAACGAGCAAGTGGGTCACCCGATGGTAAGTGATCTCCACCGCCCATGTACGCCGACTACCAGAAGAATCATAGGCGCGTTCGCGATCATCCTACTAATATTATAAATGTGAAAGTTTGGATGTTTGTAAGTTTTTTTTTTATTTCATTGAATGACGAGACGAGCAAGGCGCTCGCCTGATGGTAAGCGCCACGCCTGCCCAAAAGCAGAAGCAACACCATACAGAACTTTGAATTACAAAGCACTGTATGGCACTGAAAGCGCTCGTCCCCCGAGACTTAAGATGTTAAGTCTCATAATGCCAAGTAATTTCACTCGCTTCAATGTCCTTCAAACCGAAACACAACAGTGCTTACACACATTGCTTGGCGGCAGAAATAGACAAATCGGTGGTCCCAACCCAGACGGCCTCGCATACGAGGGACCTACCACCTTGTAGAGAAGTTTATGACAAAACTGTGTTGGCAACATCAGCATCGCAATGCCATCTGCGCGTCATTGCGACAGTGGCGCCACTTGATGAAAAATAAACGACGACTGCGCAAGCGGAAACTGATATCTCTGACTGATATTATTTGTATTTTGTAATTAAACATTAGCAGTGAAGTAAAAGTTAACATCAGAAGTGACAAACAACTTTCACGCCATGGGTAAGCGAGGTGGTAGTAGCACGAAACGAAAACGTGCCCGCTCCACCTCTTCTTCAAGCTCTAGCAGTGCACGGACGCCATCACCGCCATCAAGGCGGAAGAATAAGGTATCACGTAAATATACCGCAACTATAAGTAGCTCAAATTCTATCACTTTAAACAATTTTATACCTGACTTTGACCCGCTAAAAGATGACATTGATACCTGGCTTAGCATTATTCAGTCTTACGCAAATACCTTTGCATGGTCTGATAAAATGATTCGCTATCAAGCTTTAAATAAATTAAAAGGTTCCGCTAAAATGTGGTATGATTCGCTATTACGTACAGAAAAACAGTGGCCTACATGGAAATGGGACGATTGGAGGTTAAAATTGTCGAGTAGTTTCCAAATTCGTAGAAACATGTTTGATCTTTTAAAAGAAATTATTGAAAAGAAACCAGTCGAGAATCAATCTTTGTATGAATTTTATTTTGAGCAGAAATGCAAGATAGACCGTTTATGTTTAAATTTTTCTCAACAAGATATAATTTCAATAATAGTAGGCAATATTGGTGACAACAATATCGGTGCATCTATAGAGGCTAGTAATTTTAAATCGAGTGATGATTTAGCAAGTTATTTACACAGCCGCGTTTATAAGAAAAGTGGAAAACAAGAAAATAATTCACGTGATGCACAGGTTAAATTAACTCCAAATAATCAGTCAACATCAGTAAGCCGAACTCCGGTAGTTACCAATTCAACCTATATAAGTCCACCAACTTCTTCCAATGTTAGTCAAAATGATATTCGTAAAATAATTAAATGTTATATTTGTGGTGGTAACCATAGAAAGAATCAATGTGATAATAATAAATGTGAATTTTGTGGGAAAAGAGGGCACACAGAATCAGTTTGTTATAAGAAAAATTCATCAAAATCATTAGTGAAACCTGAGCAACAAGAAACTAAATTTATTTCTACAAATGCACAAAGTAAATTTATTAAAGATATTTACATAGGTACTTAATAATTGTTATGAAGCATTTATTGACACTGGTAGTAGTTGCTCATTAATATCAGAATCTGTAGCTAAAAAAATGTCATTGCCATTTATCACACTTCCCTCACCCGTTATTTTGCAAGGTTTTTGTAAAGAAAATTATAAATGTGTGTCTAAAAAGGTTACAATCAGCTTTTCTTTGGATTCTATCTTATTGAACAATATAGATATGTATATTATGGAAGATATGGTTGGATGTGATATTCTGATAGGCAGAAATGTAACTGAGCGATCTGATCTAGTGTACTCTCGTGTAGGCAGCAAACTTAAATTTCAGTATGCAAGTGATTTTAAAGAATTTTGTAATAACATAAATGCAGTAGACCTAGACACAACTACACATCAGAGCGAGTTATTGGCTTTATTTAATGAATATAGTGATTGTGTTGCTTCGAATATAAAAGAACTCGGTAAAATTAGTAACTACGAAATGACCATTAGTTTATCAAGTTCACAGCCAGTTCATTGCAGACCTTTTAGGACCTCTTATTCAGAAAGGGAGATAGTTAGAGAAATGGTAAAAGAATTACTCGATAATAATATTGTCCGTGATAGTAAGTCTCCATACGCCAGTCCAGCCTTGCTAGTTAATAAGAAAAATGGTGAAAAGAGACTCTGCATTGATTATAGGGCATTAAATAAAATAACAATTAAAGACAAATATCCTATGCCTAGGATTGAAGACCTGGTAGATAGGCTTCAAGGACATAGATGTTTCACAAGTTTAGATTTAAAGAGTGGTTACTACCAAATTTGTGTACATGAAGATTCTATTGATAAGACTGCTTTTATAACAGAAGATGGGCATTACGAATTTTTAAGATTACCGTTTGGTTTGGCAAACGCCCCATCTTGTTTCCAACAGATGATGAACAAAGTCCTTGGTAATTTGAGATTTGGTAATGTTATTGTTTATTTAGATGACGTTTACTTAGTAACACAAAACATAGAAGAAAATATTAAATTATTAAAACAGGTATTACAAATATTTAGAGTAAATGGTTTGACATTGAATTTAAAAAAGTGTCATTTTTTTAAAAATGAAATTGATTTTTTAGGATATAAAATTAAACCAGGTTACGTTATGCCAAATGATTCAAAAATAGAAGCTGTTAGGAGCTTCCCAGTACCCAAAACGGTTCACCAACTTCGACAGTTTTTAGGTCTAATAAGTTATTTTAGGAAATTCATAGAGAATTGTGCCACTTTGTCTGCTCCCCTAACAAAACTGTTGAAGAAAGATGCCGTATGGGTATGGGATAGTGTGCAAAACGAAGCGTTTAATACTTTAAGGAACAAATTAACATCTAAAAACATTTTAGCCATTTTTGATCCGAACAAAGATAAGATCTTGTATACAGATGCTAGTAGGGAAGGTATTGCCGGTATACTTACTCAGATAGATGATGAGGGTGAGAAGGTCATTCATTACTACAGTAGACAAACCAGAGAAGATGAAAAGAAGTACCATTCATTTGAATTAGAACTGCTAGCCATTGTATGCTCTCTTCAAAAATTTCGTTTATACTTGTTAGGTGTAGAATTCAAAATAGTTACAGATTGTAGTGCAGTTAGGTATGCTTTAACAAAAAAAGATATTATACCGCGAATAGCACGCTGGGTTTTATCAACTCAAGAATTTTCATTTAATATTATTCATAGGGAAGGATGTCGGATGCAACATGTGGATGCCTTAAGTCGCAATCCCGTGCCATCCGGAGAAAGATTAGAATCTGAGATCATTTTGTCAATATCAGAGGCAGATTGGTTACTGACTGTACAGGTACAAGACTCTGAAATAGGTAAAATTAAGAATATCTTAGAATCAGGAGAGGCCGATGAAAACAAAAATATTTTTCACAATTATGAACTCTTAGGTGCAAAGGTTTATAGGAGAACTAGCCAAGGACGTAGATGGGTCGTTCCAAAGAAATGTATTTGGCAAATCATTAAAGTTAACCATGATGATTTAGGCCATTTTTCAGTAGACAAGTGTGTTGAGCGTATAAGTACACGATATTGGTTTCCGCGAATGCGTAACATTGTAAAGAAATATATAAAAAATTGCTTAAATTGTATATATTTTAAGAATAAAGGGGGTCCAAAAGAGGGACAGCTTTACCCTCTGCCAAAATATGCACAACCTTTTCATACTCTGCATCTTGATTATTTAGGACCATTTGTAACCACTAAAAATAAAAATAAGTATATATTAGTAACAGTAGACTCTTTTACAAAATTTGTATTTATCTCGGCCGTACGTAAAAACAATACGGCCAGCGTTATAAAAGAATTAGAATGCCTTTCTAAGACATTTGGTAACCCTAGGAGAATTATTAGTGACGCAGGTTCTTGTTTCACTTCAAGTAAATTTACTCAATACTGCACGAATAAAAACATTAGGTTACATATCGTAGCAACAGGTGTACCCCGTGCGAATGGACAGGTAGAACGGTTTAATAAAACAATTTTAGACGCCTTGAAATCCATGGGTGCTGATACTACTGATGATAGGTGGGACCAGTGCCTAAAATCATTACAACAGGGACTTAATAGTACTATCCATAAAACTACTCGCGCGGTCCCTAGTGAGGTAATGTTCGGATATAGATTGCGTACCGATAGCGATAGTCTTGCCCCGGATCTTGATAGCGAAGCATTGATAGACGTGTCAAAGTTACGCGAGAAGGTCAGTGAAAACATTAAAGTCAGCGCAGAGGGTCAAAAGAAAAGATTTGACAAAACACGAATCAAAGCCACACGGTATAAGGAAGGAGACTTGGTGTTGGTCAAAATACAAAGCCAGAGTAATGATGGTCAAAGCCGAAAACTTTTACCGGTATTTAAAGGTCCATTTCAAATTAAGAAAGTATTGGATAATGATAGATATGAGATATCTGACTTGAGAGGTAGTCAAAGAAGCTCGAAAATGTATAATGGGGTAACCGTGGCGGAAAATATGAAACCATGGATTAATATTGAAGATTGGAGTGTGGAATAAATATGAATCAAAATCTACTAAAACCGTCATCATCATCATCATCATCCGTGTTGGCAACTAAAACCGTGTTGGCAAGGTATTTACAAGTATCATAATTGTAATTTCTCTATCACAAGTATTATGTATATAATATAGTTATAAATATAATACTTGGCTAATTACTTGAAAATATTGCGGAACTGTAAATGTTAGTGTAAAACTGATTTCAGTTTCGAGTCGGCGAGCCTGGATACGATACTGTTTTCAACAATATTTATAAGTAGTATTGCACATATCAAGAAGTCTAAATGTACTGCTCTGTCTTTAGATGCGATCAACTTGGTACGCTTGAGTGAGCTAAATGCTCTTCGAGTGCAAGTGATCAGTGACAAACCTGGTCTCCTAAGTGTGGCTAAGTCCCTTTAGGTGCAGGAAGCGACATTGCAGTGCATAAAGAATATGAGTGTGTGATATACTATCAGGTACTAAACGAATGCTGTAACTGTATCTTACTTAATATGTAATTGTTTCTGATTTCAGTATCTTATCCAAACTCGTGAGGTGCCTGGGGCATGCACCATGCAGCATGGCCGTGTTGGCAACATCAGCATCGCAATGCCATCTGCGCGTCATTGCGACAGTGGCGCCACTTGATGAAAAATAAACGACGACTGCGCAAGCGGAAACTGATATCTCTGACTGATATTATTTGTATTTTGTAATTAAACATTAGCAGTGAAGTAAAAGTTAACAACTGCTTTCTCATCTCAATGAATTCACCGTCAATTTAATATTAGTTACGATCGATTTTACAATCAGAATCTGATATCCGGGGACATCAACCGTTTTCCGTGTTATCGTTGAAAATTACCCGATTAATCCCCGCCGCGCCCGTGGATCCCATTTTCTTCGGGTTAAAAACTGACGCGCCCGCAGCCGCTGCGTGGGGCGTTATTCAATGGTTTCCCTTCCACACTTTTTGTTCGAGTTTGCCTGACACTTCATTTATAATTCCGCTTAATCCAAGTGAGTGAGTTCTTACCGAATGAATTTGTAATGTAAAGATTAATGATATATGCTACGAGGCTCTTTCAAACCATTCTTCGTTCCTTATCGTATTTATCAACCCGTACAGTTCCATTGTGATCGAGACGCGACACACTTCTGTTCATAATTTAAGGCTTTGTGGTTCAGTGAGGAAAAGAATTTATTAAAAAACAGCAGCGTTTAAACGGTTTGAATCAATTGAAACGCTATGTTCAGACCTAAGAATAAATTTAATTGTCGAAGTTCAGATTGAAAAAGTTACTGCGGTCGCGTAATTCCTTGGAATGGGTCCGTGTTGTGGCCATGGCATAATTATTAGATATGTTTGTTTGTTTGTTCAGTACAATTTGGTTAATGTAGGTGCCGGCTGTTTTATTGCTTAAAT
Organism: Amorpha juglandis; assembly: GCA_949126905.1. Lineage (NCBI taxonomy): Eukaryota > Metazoa > Arthropoda > Insecta > Lepidoptera > Sphingidae > Amorpha > Amorpha juglandis. Next base: position 6,794,452 of record OX421379.1, on the reverse strand, counting down.
TTTCTGGGTACTTATGGAGCGTAGGGAGAAATTATTTCTTAAAGTTTTATTAATTACACTTTACGCTTATGGTTTCGGTAATTTTATTAGGGGTTAAATAGTTTTAATTCTTGTTTTATTGGAATTGCTATTTTTTTCTGGAAATATTGGAGGAATTTACAATATCACGGTACCAGCTACAAAGAGCTAAAGTTTCTAACTGTTTGTATGGAATAATTTATAACTACTCTCATCAGGTTTTAAAAAATTACCAATAAGAATCTACAAAATCACTCAGCTATAGACTAAAATTCTACTCTCTATTTAAATATAAATTAAATGTTGCTCGTTGGTAACGGTATTACTTGAGAACGGATTCGTAATAATACGAATAAGGTTTTTATGGAAATAAAAATTGGAAAAGTTACCTTGAAAATATGTAAATTCGTGAAAATCTGAAAGTGCCTCATTTATGGGATTTTTGAATGAATTGTAAAGAAAAGTCGAAACTTTCCGACAAATTGGGATAAAAAAAATTGACTCAATGACTCAAGAATCAAACCCGAGATCTCAGCTCATTAGTCGTACCTACGCTTTGCAACTACGCCATCGAGGCGGTCTAATTTAATTTAATTCTAGTCAGACAGGTATAATTCATTTTCTTTGAACAGAACAACTCCACACAACAAAACCTTTAACAATGTAAAAGGCACTCCTTTATTGAATGACGTATTGAAAAGACTTTCAATAACCCTGGGCCCATTTCCTCGAAACGCGTTAAATTTCGATGAAATTGAAAAAAATATTAAGGGTGGAAGGGCTAAAGTTTCACAAAAGGAATCTCGTCTTACAATACAAAGGAGCAAAACTCCTAGTTTTGGGAACACTTCAGGACACACTAATAGCGTAATGGTCTAGAAGTTCATACATACGCTATCACGCCTGTGAACTCCGGAGTAGGCAGAGGTGCAACCAGTATACCCACATTTCGCCGAGCGTATTTCCCATGATGTGATAAGAGGCGAGCCTATCGCCATACCGGTCACAATTCCAGACTTGGGCTGATACTGAGCATAGAACTGAGCTACCAAGGCAGTCTAGAAGTAGTTGAGTTATTATAGCTAGAACAACTTGCTGGATGTAATAACATTTCAACCCGTGTCAAGTTAGAATTGAAATATTAATTTCATTTTGCTAAATTAATTAATTAAATCATTAATTTTAAGTTTTATTTTGCATAATCTTACATGGGAAAGGTCATTAATGTTTGTTTTATAAAATACGGAATTTAACCTACTTACATTTTAAGATTATTTTGTTATTTTATTGAATGACGAGACGAACAAGGCGCTAACTTGATGGTAAGCGCCCACGCTTGCCCATAAACAGAATCAACACCACACAGAACCTTGAATTAAAACGCTTGCTTTAAAAATGAACTGCGTTCGTCACTTCGAAACATATGAATGTTAAGTCTTATAATGCAGTATATTCACCGGCTTCAATGTCCTTCAAATCGAAACACAACAATGTTTACACGTGATTTCACGATATTTCAACCTAATGTTAGAGAGCGCTCTGCTCTCGTACCCCGTAACATATTGCCGTGACATGTCATTAAAGGTTTTTTAATTTTTTGTGTGGTAGGATATTCATCTCCGCCCGGATAGCGACCACCGTACACATGGTGTTAAATCCTGCCATAGTGATCAACACGCCTTGTGTGGATCGCGTTCCAGGATCAGCTAGTGTATATACGGTTCTCCCGAGGGGCTTGCGACATGACTTGATGGTTGATTGCGCCGGGTAAAGGTGTACATCCTTGTAATACTGTACCTGCATCGGTCATCCGCCTGTCCTGTCGCAGGCCCCTAGATTTGCTTCTTTCCTCTCCAAAGAGGGAATTATACAGGTTGGCATGACTCTGGTGACCACCGATAAACTCATTGTTGGTGGTCGCTGGTTTTTTGGATTGCACTACGCTTACCATCAGGTGTAGAGCAGTCACTTTGCCGTGCTCGAATAAAAAAAAAACACATACACACACCCAGTGCATATTTCCAAACCCGACCTCATTAGCATTACAAATACGTGTGACAGCCACGCCTCTCGGTGCGGCGATATGTCACGGAAGTGTGGACTAAAACCAACCAATAAAACTAAATTATTTATACGCGTAAATTTCAAACTGTATTCTGATTGGCTTATTTATGCGATCTATTCGCAGAATCGAAGACCGTTGAAAACGGCCGTTAGTCAGCACCCAAACTTAGTTACGACAGTTAGCGTATACATAATCACTAAATTGCTCTTTACGTTACAGCACCTAATTATAGCAATTGGGACGCTATTGAAATGGCGATCCGTAATAAGTATCATGCGTAGCAATATAGTTCCTTTTCCTGTCCACTCTCCGCTCCACTCCACTCCGCTCCACTCCACTCCGCTCCACTCCTATATGGACCGTTTATTTTGAAAGTGGTGTAAGTCCATTTTTGAGAAAAATTAGCTATCACGTAATTCATGCTTTATTTCATGTAAACTTTTTATATATAACTAGTCCGTGTTTAATTTCTCAAAAAAATCCCATGTTTTGTACAACTTAAAATCGGTCGGTAAATGAAATTGCATAATCATCGATTATGAAAGTGGTGTAAGTCCAATTGACAAAGGTAGGTAGCATAGCAGATGGATGCCGATCAGTGTTTTGTTATATAATATTATTATAATTTATTACATTGAGAAAAATGAATTTTGTGTACACGCCACCAGATTACTATAATGTAATAACACAATGTAGAAAACAGGATAAATTCATTTTATATGTAATGAAACGGGAAAAATCTCTAAAATGCAATTAAAAAACAGATAAAAAAATACTAATGGGGAACAGGTCAATTGGTTGCAAATATGTTGGTTGAGGTCCCTCAAAATTGCACCATATACAATGTTTTATAAAACAACGATGACGGACGCAGAATTTAAAATTATCAATTTATTACCTCTACGTCCTGGAAGACCATTAAAATTTGAAAAAGTCGCACTGGAGCCTTTGTACCAAAATGCCAGACCTATTACGTACGAAAAATATAAAGACATGAAGCAGCTACTATCCTATATACCTCCGGTGCATCCTGCATATTTTGAAACACTACCACATGCAGAGAATAAGTAAATTCTTGTAATCAGTATCTTGTAATGACAATGTAATTGCCGTCTAAAATAAAATTTATGCGTATTTGTAAACAAAATTATATTAAAATGAAGTATATTTTAAGCGATATTTGATTTTTCAAAATTGAAATTAAACGATTTTTACAATTGTTTAATTTTGAAAGTGGTGTAAGTCCATTTACAGCACATAAATATGTGTTATCGTAGTCTAATTAGCCAAAAACTAATGTATATAAACAAATTTAATGTTGATAAAACAATAGAAAGAATGCCAGACCTCATATGATTTGCCTGTATTTTTAAATCAACAAATACAGTAACCTTTAATTTTCTCGAAACATAAGAAAATGGACTTACACCACTTTCAAAATAAACGGTCCATATATCCATATCCTACCACCAGCATGAAAATAGCAAAGCTAAAATAGATTTGAATTTAGAAGACTTCAAATAGTGGATTTTATTTAATTTTGCTTCAAACATAAGACACACAGATTTATAGTACACAACCTGACGTAATACACGAAAATGTAAAAAAAAAACATCCAAATTGTGAGCAACAGTAACAAGTTTGCGCAACGTTTTCATGTGCAGGGTGTCCATTATGCGAACAATCTAGCTGCGGCCGAATTTAATCCGTTTAACTGCATAACGCTCGCAAAGTTATCTCTCGACGAATATGCGTGTAAAATCAGCCCCAGTTTAATGAGTCCAAAATAACGTAACACCGACGCGGTACAGTTTATTTGTGCACAACGCCATTCTAACTATGCTCGTGTTATAATTAATTCCGTTAATGTGAATTTTATAGTACCGGGGAAATGACTACGAGATGCTTATGATAATACTCTTTAAGGTGTTTATGCCTGCCTTAATTTACACCCATGTAGTGCAGCCGTGTCTGTGAGTGCTATAAATTTTAACGTGTTCTTGAAACGCACCATCGCTGATGTCGGACAAAAAGCTATCAAGCTAAGAGGAATTAAACGGGCAATGTTTACAGCATGTAGGGCGATCTTTGGGCAACTACAGAGTGGTTGCCCGAAGACAGGAAACAACGATGCGACAAACCGAGGCAAAGAAGAAGGCAAGAGGACGATCTAGAGTCCTATACAAGATTATTTTACCAGGAAATAAAACAACGCAAAAAGCTAAACATAAAACTAATCCATTTTGAGTCTATGGAACTGTTGTTTTATAGACAATTATTGATGCCACAAACTCAAAACTGATTAGTTTTTTGCTTGTTAGGTTTTATTGTCGGTTTAATTTTTTGTTCAATAGTTTTTATATCACTTTTTTCAGCAAAAGAAGCATCAAAATCGGTGCATTAATGACGAAATTTGATTGAAATGCATTTATTTATGTATATATGAATCAGCCTTTCTAGCCAACGTAAAAAAAATCATACTCAATTTTCTGTATATACATAAATGCATTTATTTATGTATATACAGTAAATTGAGTATGTTTTTTTTACGTTGGCTAGAATGGCTGATCCACAAATCTATACTTATAAAATAACATGTCCTGACTGACTGACTGATTCATCATCGCCGAGCGCAAACTATCAAGACTACAAGCATGAAATTCGGACTGTATATTCATTTTGTTATATAGGCACCCACTAAGAAACGATTTTAGAAAATTCCACCCCAAAGGGGTCGAAATAGGGGATGATAATATGTATGAAAGTCCGTCATATTGAAAGTTACATAAACAAAATTTTGTATTTCGGTTATCGACGTAAAACAAATAAATACGTGTTTCAGGAATTTTGGAAATTTTAGTTAATAAGAGATGAAAAGGGGGGTGAAAGTTAATGCGAAAGTGAGTTTGTTTGTTACGCTTTCACGCCTAAGGCCCTGAATCGATTTTGATGAATTTATCTACAGATACAGATGGGACCCTGGAGACGGTTACAAGCTACTTTTATCACGGAAAATGCTGTTCACGCGGGCGGAGCCGCGAGCAAAAGCTAGTATATAATATACCCTTCATAGAGATGAATGAATGAATCCATCATTCCTTGAGTCATGGGCGAACGAAAAACAAACTTAAACTTTTAAAAATATATTTACTTCGTAATTGTTAATTTAAAACAATGTTTTGTGAACGTAATAGCGCAATCTGCAACATTTTATTGACTTCTTGGAATTTTGCCTAAGGGCTTGTAGATGGTACTTAAAGTCACTTAAAACTGAAGTTATGTTCCGTAGTATTTCACTAGCAAAGTAATTCTAAATAAATAAGAGAACATTTTATTTTAAACTGAAATATCTAAAATAATTTAATTTAAAAACAATTTGGAATAAAAAACAGATATTTATTTTACTTAGTATACAGTTTATTATTTAATAATTCTGTTTCGTAGCTTTGTCTACAAGGTGGTAGGTCCCTCGTATGCGAGAGGCCGTCGGTGTTGGTATCACCGCTTTAACTATTTCTGCCGCCAGCAACAATGTGTAAGAACTGTTGTATTTCGGTTTGAAGGACAATGAAGCCAGTGAAATTACGGGTCATTATGAGACTTAATATCTTATGTCTCGGAGTGACGAGCGCAGTTCAGTGCTATGCAGTGCTTTGTAATTCAAAGTTTTGTGTTGTGTTGCTTCTGTTTATGGGCAGGCGTGACGCTTACCATCAGGCGAGCGCCTTGCTCGTCTCGTCATTCAATGAAAAAAAACCTTAGTAAAATATTATAACATAATAATATAATGGAATGATTCCAATAAAAATCAATACAATACTGAATATATTTTTTGTTGATGATATATGTAAGAAGACTAGTAAAACGAAACAAATATAAATTATTATTCTTCTACTTAATCGGACACTAAAGTGGTTGTAGTTGGAAAGACTCAAGATGTACCACAGTATGCAGAGGATCATCAATATCATCTTGTCGTCAATCAAAAATCCAGCAATGATCTTCTATTTCTATTTTTTTTTTCACTCTGGCAACACCGGTCCGATCGGTCGTCAAAATTGTGCTCTGTTAAATATTAATTAATTAAACGTAAATTAAGTAGTAAATTCGTGTTCAATTTAAATAATTACCGAAATATATTATAATAATAGTGAAATTCGTTGAAAATTGAACAAAATATAACCAAATATCGTTTTAAATACGAACGGACAGCTGTCACAGCAAGGGAGTTCAACGACCTTTTTTGAAAAAAAAAGCATGTTTACACCCAGTTTACGGCGAGTATTATTGTAATTATTGAGACTAACACACGACATATACATATATTACTACACATCGTTTCACTTTTGTGAACAACGTCCATCACACACTGGCAACGTTATTGTCTCGTTTTGCTTGACAAAAACAAGTGGAAGCAAAACTGACGACTGATTTAATTTGCCCCAGACTCAGTACACTTTAAACCCATCACAACCACTGTTCAGTAAATTCCCGTCTCTTTAAAGTCAATATATTAGATCTAATTTCTCATATACACTAGTTAACCAACTAAATACCCCCCATTTTTATTATAATATTGCAAGTAATTTTCTATTCATCCATTTCCTTGTTGACTGCCCATTCCCCCATTTTTTCAGCTCATCCAAGCTAAACTCGAATATGCAGACCCGCAAAGCTGCCGCTCAGGACGCAGAGCTAAAATTGAGCAAAGCACTCAAAGAACTAAAAGCATACAAAGAACAATGCCAACAGCTGCTGCAAGAGCGGGAGGAGAGCGAGGATGAAGTGAAAAATATTGTTAGTAAAAATACATCTCTCAAACGAGAACTGGCAAAACTTCACCAAGATTACTTAATACTCGCTGATGAACGAAACAGACTCCAAGCGGTGACAGAATCTTTTGACCATTGCAGTTCATTATATGAGGAATCCCTACGAAAAATTAGAGACTTGGAGCATGAGTTACATATAGCTAATCAAAAATTAATAATTGTAGAAAATGAAAAGGAATGCTCACAAGCCTTGGTAAACCACAGTCTTTATGATGAACTGGTTGGGTGTGGCTCAGAGCATGTTCCAGTAAAATCTAGTTTAATTATAGACTTAACAGGAAACGACTCACATACTAGCCAGTCAAATTTTCATATGTTGAGTCATAATAAAGTAAAAAAATACATCAAATTAAATAAAATGATAAAGAGATTAAAAAACTTAAAAACTAAACAAAACTATTTTAAAACAAATGTAGAATTAAGGAAACAACGTAGGGCTTTTGTTTCAAAAATAGAAAATTATGAAATTAAATTGGAGGATAGCAAAAATATATATGAAATTGATACCCAACGCTTGCTCTCTGAAATAAAAACTTTGGAGGAATCTTTAAGTATCACATACAATAAGTATATTTCTTCACAAAATGAAATTCAAGAGTTAATTAAAATATGTGAAGATAATCAAAGTCATCATAGCTTAAATAATAATGAAGTAGTAGGACAATTAAATGTAGTGAATTCTATGACCTGTGACTCAACGGCAACATATGAGTCTGAGAGTTCAAAAAATAAATTTAATATTATAACCCCTTGTGAAGACTCCTTATCAGTTATAAATTCATGCGAGTCCCCAAGGGAGCTTGTACCTCCTAAAAACGATACTTTAAGTTTAAATAAAAAAATTAAATATCAATCAATACTATACAGTGATAATATAGGCAAAGGTATTGGTGTTTTGTTAAAAAATAGTTTTAATCACTCTGTAACAAATAACTGTATGCCAGGAGTGAGCTACACAGAAATAATAGAAAAGTTAAAACTAGAAAAATGTATTAATAACTCATGCATTACACTGCTTGTAGGGAATTGCCTTGGTTTAAAGAAAAAGGACATAACCGACGGTTTTAAGTCAATGTTGAACTTAACTTGTCCTAAGATCATACTGTGTGCCTTCCCATATCTAGACAATGTGTCTGATAGGGTAAATAACCATATATATCTTTTGAACAGACACATGCAATTTTTAGTGAGTCACTATAATGATAAATTTATTTATTTTGACACCAATATATTTATTGGTAAATATAGACTGACAAAGGATACTTTGTATCCACCTAAATTTTTATTAAAATTGATTGCTACATCAGTAGCTTATTGTATTAACACAGTCATAAGTAGTATGACAGTGAATTTGACCACCACTGTTAGTAGTGTTACTAAAATAAATGTGGTGAATAATTTAAACATGTAAATGTGACAACAGAGAAGCATAAAAATTATTTAGTTTTATCACATCAGAATATTAACCGCTTCTCTGGCAAAATTTTAGACATAGAACTTTTTATTGACTTGTATAAAATTGATATCTTGTGTTTCACAGAAACCTGGTTGAAGGCGCACCATATGAACTTTAATGCTTCAGGGTCGCCAGCTCGTTCAATAGGGTGTCTGCAGAGGGTGGAGGTGCCTTAATTCTAGTCCAAGATAATGTTACATTTAAGGAAAGGAAAGACATTTCTCACCTCTCTGTTGAGCGAGTATGTGAGGTCGCATGTGCGGAAACCGACCTATACATTATATTATGTGTATATAGGCCTCCTTCATCTAACCTATTAAGTTTTATTTCAATTATGGAGGATATCCTTATGAAATTTAAAAATAATAAAAAAATTATAGTCTGCGGAGACTTTAATGTTAATATTCTGGTTGATTCTCCGGATAAATGTAAATTTGTATCATTATTTGGCTCATTTAATTTAAATTGTTTGTTTACTGAGCCAACTAGGGTCACATATGCGTCGGCAACATGTATTGATAATATTTTAACCAATTTCAATACACTAGATAAGTTTGTAACAACAGGTGTTCGGTCAGATCATAAGTGTCAGATGGTCAAACTTAACAATAATATAAGTAAAAATCAGAACCCCATTACATTAAGGCCTCTGACAAAAAACAACTTATTAAATTTTAGAAACAATCTAGATTCGTTAATGTACACTTTTATGCCAAATTCTAACAATCCAAATGACATGTATAATGCTTTATTTAGTAAAATCTGCAATGAATTTAATAAAACTTGCAAACCAAAAACACTTAAATCTAGCCCTAAAATTAACTTTGCAGCCTGGGCTACTAAAGGCATTCGGCGTAGTAGAGATATTTTATATGACTTATACGACAGAAGGTCCTATACACCTGATGTCAACTTTTCAAACTACGTCAAAAATTATTCTAAAATATTTAAAAAAGTATGTTTGCAAGCTAAAGCCGCACATATTAGTGAAAAGTTAAGACGATCAAGCAACAAAATAAAAACTACCTGGCAAATAATTAATGCTGAAACTGGTAAAAATAGAATTAGTGACAACTCGATAACTTTACTTATAAATGACGAACTAGTTTCAGATAAGCTCTCTGTTGCTAACTACCTTGAGAAATATTTCACTAACATACCCATAGAGACTACTACATGTCTACAGTCATCAGCGACTTTAGCAGAATCATTGTTATCAGAAAATGTCAAAGGAGTTATGCCTCATTTTAATTTTGACACGATATCTCATTGTGAAATAATTAAAGCATTTAAGAAACTTAAAATTAAAGGCACCGAAGATCTATGGGGGTTATCTGTTAAAGCTATAGAAGCTATTATAATAAATATTGCTCCCATTTTAGCAGATATTTTTAATTTTTGTGTTAGTGACGGTACTTTTCCCGATTTAATGAAAATTAGTAAAATTGTGCCCATTTTTAAGAAAGGCTGTGTAAATAGCGCCTCGAACTATAGACCTATATCTATATTACCAGCTCTTAGTAAGGTTTTTGAAAAAATAATGCTGGACCAAATGTTGGCGCATTTTGATAGGAATAGGATATTGCATAATAAACAATTTGGGTTTACAAAGAATCGGTCTACTCAAGATGCTGGTTCTGCCTTAATGACATCTGTATTGGAGGCATGGGAGGGATCACAGGATGCTCTTGGTGTGTTCTGTGATCTCTCCAAGGCTTTTGACTGCGTCGACCATCAAACCCTTATTGCTAAACTCAAGTACTATGGATTTTGTGGTACATCTCTCGATCTTGTGATATCCTATTTATCTGGTAGGGAACAAAGAGTGTCTATTGAAGGCGTCACTTCAGTGGGATCCACAGTTAAAATAGGGGTTCCACAGGGTTCCATTCTGGGCCCTTTTCTGTTCTTAGTTTATATTAATGATCTTCCGTACATGGTAGAAAAGATGACAGACATAGTTTTATTTGCTGACGATACATCTTTAATATTCAAAGTAAATCGCAGGGATGAAAATCTAGTTACACCCAACAACATTCTAAATTTGATATTAAATTGGTTCTCTGCGAATAATCTTCTATTAAATGCAGGTAAAACAAAATGTATCCGTTTTACATTACCAAATGTTGGAAGGGTGAAGTCGCGCATTGAATTAAACGGAGAAATATTGGATCTAGTCTCTGCAACTACTTTCCTAGGAATAACCATAGATAGTAAATTGCAGTGGGACCCTCAAATTGAAAAATTATCCGGTAAATTAAGTGCTGCAGCTTTTGCTGTTCGGAAAATAAGACGCTTGACTGATGTTTCAACGGCTAGGTTGGTATATTTCGCATACTTCCACAGTATTTTGTCCTACGGCATTCTATTGTGGGGTTCAGCTGCTGATATAGACACTATATTTATATTACAAAAAAGAGCAGTTCGTGCTATATATGACCTAAGTAGCCGCGATTCCTTACGATCTGTATTCAAGGATAGTAATATACTGACTGTGCCGTCTGAATACATCTATCAAAATATTATGTATGTTCGTAAAAACCTCAATAAATTTAAGAAAAATAGTGACATTCATAGTATAAATACGAGGAACAAAAACAAACTCGCTGTACCCGCTTTTAGAATAGTCAAGACTAAAAAGTCATTTATGGGTAACAGCGTTAAATTTTATAACAAGCTCCCCAATAACGTAATTAATATGCCCGATAAAATGTTCAAGGCACACATTAAACGAGTGCTCATGTCTAGGGGCTACTATAATGTTAAGCAATATCTAGAGGATAGACATGTTTGGCGTTCGGCTCCTTCTTGCATACTGCGACCTCCTAGGGACCCTGTAGCTTAAACTATGTAGGGAATAAACTCATAAATTTACCCTAAATAATTAAATATGTTGATCTTTAAATGACTTCAATATAATACGAGCAAATTAAATAAATAAATTTTAATGAAAACTACAATAAATTGAATTAAAGACGACCGATCGTGTAACAAATAAAATACCTACGTGAATATGGCAATTTTTTAATCGACAAGTCATTATTTTCGAGAATAGCTTAAGCGGATCAAAAACAAGCCCACTGAGTTTGTTCGCCAGGTCTTCTCAGGCAGGGTCGCGTTTGGATCTGGTGGTAGTTTTAAAACAATCAATCTGGAGATACACATGATCCGTATTAATCTGCCTTATAACTAACTATATATTTAAAAGGCTTTGTATTTCCGCAAATAATTTGGATTGAAAGACTGGACCAAAAACAAGCCCACTGAGTTTGTCTAGCTGGAACTTCTCAGGGCTGGGTCGCGCCGCGTTGAATCCAGCGGTAAAGGAAGCCCACTTGAGTTTGTTTCGCCGGGTCTTCTCAAGGTGGGTCGTTTTGGATCCGGTGGTAGTTTTAAAACACGTGCCGTTTTCGATAATGCCTATGGTCCATATAGACGACCCCTCAAAATTTATGATGATTCTGGACTATTCCATAGTAAAAATATGGAAAAATAATAATTATAAATAGTTTTAGTGTAATTGCCGAGTGTATTTTGATGATGCTATGTATGTATGTATACATTAGTTGATACTGATTTCTATGTAATATAAGTTTCTTTTACTTTTGTACTGACTTGTCATAAGCGCTATTTCAATTGCCTACATGATTAATAAATGCTTTCATTCTTTCATTCTTTCTTTCATTCATTGTTGCCGCTTGTAGCATTGTCATATGCTTTGGAGGTCTGTATTGCTATTTCAATCAGATCAGTCCAGTAAGTAGAAAATATGCCTGTATTTCTTTTTCCTGCTACCTGACATTCTTAGTCTTTCCAATGTCTTCATTCCTGGAGATGTGGCCGAAGGACATTTCATGTGTGAACCGGGAATGAAAATAATTGTCGTATTCTCTTCGATATTTCAACAGGTTTACCTTCTTAGCTAAGAATTAAAATGATATGTCGATTTTTGTTATTGGTATTGAATACATTTACGAGATAGAAAACTCTGCCCATTGACGTTAAATTGTGATTAACATCAGAAAACTACATGACATTCGTATAGATGCGGTATATAATGCTGATGGTAGTATTAAAAACATAAAAATACATTGGAGGGAATGGATTACATTACATTATACACAGTTTGAATCGATAAGCGCTGAAAAACACCTAACAATCAAGTTTCAATATACTTTTATAACTTTTAATTCCAATTTATGAGGTGCGTTGACATTTCACAATATTAAACAGTTTCGATCCATGATGGGGCGAGTTTTTATTTTACAAACTAGCTTTTGCTCGCGGCTCCGCCCGCGTGATATGCTTTTTCCGGGATAAAAAGTAGCCTATGTCTTATTCTGATGTATAAACTATATTATTGTAAAGTTTCATTAAAATCCATTCAGTAGTTTTTACGTGAAAGAGTAACAAACATACATCCATCCATCCATCCATACTTACAAACTTTCGCGTTTATAATATTAAGTAGTATAGTAGTATTATTGTAAAGTTTAATTAAAAATCCATTCAGTAGTTTTTACGTGAAATAGTAACAAACATACACCCATCCATCCATCCATACTTACAAACGTTCGCGTTTATAATATTAGTATTTGGAGTTTTGGCGGGAATTCTGACAGTGCAGTTCATCGCTTATTTTAATTTATTTCATAAACTAGTTTAGAGTTGTGTTTGTTGTATAAATGTGGTGTGGATTTGTTCAATAAACATTGACGGTGATGAACAGTGTATGGAAACATTGAAATAAGTGAATTAAGAATCAGACTGAAAGGAGTTAACACCAAAACTCCGACAAGACCTTGAAATCGACCGCACCCGTGTTTCATCGTTCTTGTAAAAGTAACTTGAGAATACATTATACTTGACACTGGCTAAATGCATAATACTGCGAAAGCCATAAATAAAAAGAAGAAGAAATATTAGTATTAGTATCGGCCCCGCGCCGTGGACGTGAAGCAGACTTATTTTGACATGTTTTAATTCAGATTTCATTTATACGAGTATTTGAGACTGTATGCAACACGAATTGTTTTTATGCAATAGGATAGCTGACTTATATTTTTTCATTATTTAAATCAATAAGTTAGAAGCAAGTCTGATGAAGGGAGTACTAGTCAAATCACAGACGAAGAAGTTTTTTTTATGGCATAGGACGGCAAACGAGCAAGTGGGTTACCTGATAGTAAGTGATCTCCACCGCCCATGTACGCCCACCACCAGAAGAATCATGGGCGCGTTACCGACCTTGAAGGAAAGGGATAATTAGGGATTGGGAAGGGGAGGGGATTTGGGCTTCCGGTTATCTCACTCACCTTACGAAACGCAGCAGCAAGCCGCTAATTTTCGTCGATTTTCTTTGAGACAGTGGTAATGACCCGGTCGAGCCAGACCATTTATGCTGTAGACAAAACTGTCTACCACTCAAAAGAATACTTTGAGGTCACCGTGTAAAATGGTCATTACAATGCATTCATGCGAATGTGATAATGAGATGTCTCCACGCGGCCACCACTGCTCACACTTAACTCATAAATCATATCTATGGACTACTGTTTCAAGAATCTCCATAGAAAACCCTTCAAAACGACAAAGCAAACCACAACATATGTACTGTGTATTATTAATCTATTTTAATCCCGTATGCCTCTACGAATGAGACTGGAAATGTCTAACGAGATTTTATTTTGAAAGGCAACACGAAAACGCTATTTATTGCGAGCTCTCTATTTGATTTGCTTTGAAACGTTACTTGGCTGTAGGTTTTAAAGTGTGCAAACGGATTACACGGGACAAAAATATATATTTAGTTCTTCGCACCCTTTCTTTTTTTTTTTTTTTTTTTTTATCCTGGCCCGGCAAAATGATTACGCCACACCTGATGGAAAGTGTAGCGCAATCCAAGAATAGTGTCGACCAATGATAAACAGTGTGTCTATCGTTGTTCGGCACGATCATGCCGGCCTGCAAAGGGTCAAAGGGGAGGGGAAGGAAAAAGGGATGGGAAAAGGGTTAGGATCAGGGGGCAAGCCCCCTGGGGAGAACCGGATATACACTGGCTGACCCTGGAACGCGACCCCCATAAGGTGGGCCACTATGGCAGGTTTTAGCACCAGTGTACGGTGGTCGCTATCCGGTCGGATACAAGTATCCTCCCACCAGCAAAGTATATTAAATTGAGGAAATTTTCCTTGTTGGTATTTTAATTTATTGCTAATTTTAATTACTTAGGTGGATTAGGAACGCAGTAATCAGATCATTGGCTTTTTACCTGATCTAAAAAGGAGATTTCTAGATTATTATTATTTTTTTAGAATTTTTATTATTTTTGTTATTTTCAAGGTGATAGTTCCCTCGTATGCGAGTGGCCGTCTGGGTTGGTACCACCACTTTGTCTATTTCTCCCGCCAAACAACAGTGAGTAAGCACTGTAGTGTTTCGGTATGAAGGACATTATAGCCAGTTAAATTATTAGGCATTAAGAGACTTAACTAGGTGACGAGCGCAGTTCAGTGCCGTGCAGTGCTTTATAACTCAAAGTTGTGTGTGGTGTTGCTTCTGTTTATAGGCAGGCGTGGCGCTTACCATCAGGCGAGTAACTTGCTCGTCTCGTTGTTCAATTAAATAAAAAATAAAAAAAAATAACTTTCGAGCTATTACTTCTTGATAACTTAGGTGTACATTAATTTTAATGTACTCCTAAGTTATCAACATCTTGTACGATTTACATTGTATCGTCGTTATTTCGTAACAGATTTAAATAATTCTTTATTCGGTAGACGCTTCTCAAAGATGTTTCCATTAATTTGATGATGATATTCCACGCCTAAGGCGCTGAAATCGGGGATCAAATACTAATAATTTGGCGTATCTGCACCGAATTTATTGTTTTTATAAACTGTGGTTGATTATCAAGATAGATTCTGTTTATGGGCAGACTGGGCATCAGGCGAGCGACCTGCTCGTCTCACCATTCGAGCTTTAATAGAATATTTCATATTTCAAATAAGAATATTTCTCATTTGTCAGCCGCTGTTGATTCTTTTTTGTTGATGAATTATATTTTAATGTACTTATCTCCATACGTCACATAAAATGAAGTAAAGTAAGGTGAAGTGAAGTGAGTCAAGTGTATTTGGGCCGTATATCTCACTCACCGTACGAAACGCGGCAGCAAGCGGGTACTTTTCGTAGGTTTTCTGTGAGACAGTGGTAACGACCGGGTCGAGCCGGCCTATTCATACTGTAGACAAAACTGTCTACAGCTTGGCTCTACCACTCATATACGAACTACTAATACTCACACTAGGAAAGATGCTCATACTCAATGTCTATCGATATAGCAACGTCTAACTATGAAGCGCAATGTCTCTTGACGGTCGACATCACATTTGGACTTAAATATACTTAACTGTATTATAATCACTTCGCCGTGTTTGATTATAAAAACCTTACGAAACCTATCAATTCTTCTTCAAATTCCCGCACCAACAACCACGTGTTTACGAAAGTACTCCCTTCCGATTAAACATATGTGAGAAAAACATCGAAGACGTGATTAATTTTGAGAGCCATGTCAACGGTTTTATTCATGAATTCGTAATTCATTACGTACGTAACACAAGCGCTTGTTCGAATCTATAAGTGGATCGTACCGGGAGAAATTTCAATTTCCTAGCTGTAACGACCTCTCTGATTTAAGACGGCCCTGACGCTACCACCTCGTAATATGTACCCGTTTATTTTATGAGAGAATAAAACATTTACCTAAAGTAGCGTAAAAATGATGTAAATCTCGCTTGATAGGTATTACCGGGTTTATTTTATTACGTTTATATAGAAATGGTTTATATTTCAACATTACTTCTTAAACAACTTATATATCTTTGGTAACACGAAACCTGAATGTTAGAAGGCAGTCGACAGCAAATAGATAAAAACTGAATCGTGGCGTTGAAGTTTTATTTTATAACATAGCTCATCTCTAAGTCTGCGCTAGATTATGCGCTTCGGCGATCTTTGTTTTTATCCCCGACAAAGAAGAGGGAGGTTTTCTTATGTTAACGCAAACATTACACATTACATCATTAAACGGATTTTATCGAGTTTTTGTTTTAATTTTGGTCCGGACGTTTTGAAAGCTTTTCAGCCTTCGTTGTCACGGAGTACCCTCTATAATATAAAAACCGTGGTAAAATCCGTTAAAATTAGTTTTATTTCAAGAGGGATGTTATAAATTTGATTAGTTAATATGTATCTATACTAATAATAAAGCTGTAGAGTTTGATTTTTTGTTTGTTTGTTTGTTTGTTTGTTTGTTTGTTTGAACGCGCTAATCTCAGGAACTACTGGTTCGAATTGAAAAATTCTTTTTGTGTTGGATAGTCCATTTATCGAGGAAGGCTTTAGGATATATAACATTACGCTGCGACCATTAGAAGCGAAGCATCAGTGAAAAATGTTGCAAAAACGGGGAAAATTAATCATATTTGAAGGCTTCCGTTGCTAAGCTATCTAAATAACATTATTTGAACGCTTCCGTTGCTAATCTACCCAAATCTATACTAATATTATAAAGCTGTAGAGTTTGATTGTTTGTTTGATCACGTGGGCGGAGCCGCGAGGAAAAGCTAGTAAGTGTATATATAAAAGGTTTGCTTATGTTTTCTAATAGGGTATACGCATGTATTATTTTTTAATTTTTCAATAAATATTTACATTGGTACATCACCCGTAAAAAATATAATACCTATTAAAATATTTGAGCTATATTTAAATTACATGTCTATTCCCAATTGACTTACACGTTTTTAACGCTTTGGTTAATTTACAGTAGAGTACGTTTATGCAAACAATGTCCGACCATTCGAGTGTCACTGTCACATATTTGAATATTAAAAATGCTCTATAATGGATCATAATCATCAATAGTTCGTGTTTTACAAGATAAACGAAGCACATTACTTACATCGTAATGCTGTACTCAAAATGTACTTCTGTATTAGTTAGTTATTACTTAGTTAAACACTTTTTGTCTTTCTCTGTCAACGCGTTTTATAAAGTGGGTAAAAGAGATGGAAATAGTGTTTTAACTAAGCAGTACTCAGAAAGTTTATAATTAAGGCCATTAGTGTCTTATATATACATACAAATTAAGAGACATTAATTTTCAAGCAAAGGTTTAGTTACCCATATCTGTATTTAATTAAAAATATTTACCAGCATTATACTGTGCAGTCATCGCAGATAAATTGCGGAATTCAACTTAATCTCGACTCGGGGCCCCTGAAAGAAACATGCGCTAGAGAAACATGTTTTTATTTTATTCTCTAAAGCATTCCACACACGATTAAAGACAAGCAAATCATTAAAGTAACAAACTGTTCGCTTTGTAAAACATAGCTAACAGAGACTTGGTCCATTAAAACTTACGCCGGGGCCCGGTTCAAACCATTCAGCGAGATTACATGTAACTTTAAAATGTGGCTGAATACGAATGGCTTCGTTACAGAAATTAAATACAATTAGAAAACCATACTGTATATGCATGAAGTCAATTGGGGATGTGGCTTGAATAACTTCGTACGTCCATTGTTGTGGAAGAGATTATGAAATATAGCTTTTACCTGCAGCTCCGCCCTTTGACTATCCCGCCATACACCCGCCATTGTAACTCCTGTGCACCAGGATCAACAGTGGCACGCATTTTTGTTGACACCGAACAGTGAAGCTCGGCGAGTCTCTGGGAATGCCTAAATGTCTTTGTCCCGCAACGAAATTAATCAGATAGAAGGTTAGGGAGTGCAGATCTGGCCGAGTGAATGTCATTTTACAGGGTAAAAAGTAACCTATGTCCTAAGCCAGGTCACGGCTTCTCTGTGTTCTAAATTTAAATTTAAATTTCCAGGCCGGCATAATTTTGGAGACCGTCGATAGGTACTATATTTGGACTTTACTGTACTTTTCATCAGGTCCGTGTCGTCTTACTTTGTCATACCCGGATAAAAAAGGGCCATATTCAGCGCAGTTAAACGAGAGCGTACAAAAAAATATCTACACAGACGAATTCAGAAACTCTTTGGTTTTTTGCGTCGATGAAAAACCAAGTTTATATTTTTTTAACAACCCAATAATGTTACAGACTATTAAGCAACATTAAACGCACGTACGTATAATAAAACTTGACACCGCAATACTCATAAAGTATCAAAGGCACTAAAACAAAAGACGAGAGGGATAAAAATCTTTATGTATCTACAAGTGTACCGATAAATAATTCAAGTTAGGTCACACATACAGTGAATAGAGAAGGAAAGATGCAAAATAACACGGTTTTAGTTGCATGGTCACTCAGGAAAGACTGAGATCGTTTGAATTGAATTAAAACTAATTTAAACGGATTTTATCGCGGCTTTTTATCAGTTTTGATTTCGACGTTTCGAACGCTTTTCAGTCTTCGTGGTCACGGGGTGGACTGTAAAATTCGTTAAAATTAGATCCGATATAATCCGTTTAAATTAGTTTTAATTCAATGTGTAATATTCACGTAAACAAAAGAAATCATTATCAATTGAACTGTCGACGCTGGTTATAAAGGTACATCACAAAATTCTGATCTTGTGATGAAAAACATAATTATTAATAACCCATTGAAATATTAGAATATTTTAGGAATGGTTAATTTTCCACATAAATTTATACCGCAGCAGTGCGTAAACACTGTTGTGTTACGCCTTGAGGGTTCATTGATAATAATAACACTACTGGATATAGGAGTTAACATCGTATGTCTCGGTGTGACCAGCGCAGAGCAATGTCATGCAGTGCTTTGTAATTCAAGGTTCTATCTGGTGTTGCTTCTGTATAAGCGCAGGCGTGGCTCTCACCATCAGACGAGCGACCTGCTCGTTTTGCCAGGCTCATTAATATATATTTTAACTAAGTGTTACTTTAGATAAACAAAACCACCAGCAAGACTTTCAAATAAACATCATTTATTGCAAAAAAGTCTCAGGCGAACGTACTATGCGATCCAAATTTTAAAAAAATATTCAGCAATAGGGGGATTAACATCTTATATCTATAGGTGACGATGCATTGCAAACTGGTGAAAATCCGGGAAAACACGGACGGATGGCAACACCCTATAATGCAGGTCATAACCAAGTGGCCGCATTATGCGAGAGGCGCTCTCCTAACGAAGTGGGTGTTGTTGCAGCTACTTATGTGTGTACAGTATTAAATTTTGATAATGTATGCATACACCATGCGGCCACTGGAATTTGCATTAAATATACGAAAGTAAATTTTGCAGCATATTGCATAGATAGCAGATGACGCTGTTGAAGTAATATGCTGGTGGACGGGTACCTGATATTTTTGTACCTGTTTGTTTTGACTGGATAACTTAAAATGTAAAAATAGTCACCGAATAACAACTAACAGTGAGCCGGTATTTCGCGTCGGGTTTTTGTGAGCCGGTCCATTCATACTGTAAACAAATCTACTGCCCAAATCTACCACTTCCACTCCATTTTAGTTACCAAAACGGTTACATAACTTGAGTTCATGCGATAAACATTATCATTACTAAATCCCTGTTTTATACATACGAGGAAAGTTTGTGGCATGACAAGCTAGACAATAACAGAAAACTCCTGTTTACGAGGCCGCGTTGTAGTTTGAAAAAAATATCGTATGACGCGGCTTCGAAAATGACAATTTTCTGTTATACTCTCGCCTATTGGCTAATTTCAAGAAACAATTGATTATCTGGACAGATAATAGAAATCAACCAATCAAACGAAGTTATTTGAGCGTATAACTTTCAAACTGCATTCTGATTGGTTAATTTGTGTGCTCTATTGGAATAATCAAACTGTCCTCGTTAGTTTTACAAAGATAATCCATCCAGATTGATGACAATCGCCATACGCGCATTCTCTTTGCATAACAGCTACAAAACACTAAGCACTATGAAAGCATCAATCAGTAGAAAGACGATAATCAGGTGTATCGCTCACTAATGATCGTCTATCGGCACTAATCCCGCATCAGTCGGAGGGATCAGCCAGTTTTTCTCGATAATCCCTTCATTAGCGCATGTCTGCTTAGCTTCGTAAACACACGCGTTCTTTATATAAGTTAGCTATAGTGTGGACCATACTTTTGCGTACGTTAATGTTATTATGGTCTTATAATTGATCTGTAGATGATTGTGTTTATTAATCATCTTTACATAGTATAAAACGAAGTTCCGCTGTTTGTTCGCTTAGATCTTTTAAACTATTCAACGGATTTTAATGCAGTTTTCAGCAATAGATAGAGTGATTCATGAGGAAGGTTTATAAGTATATCACGCTATGACCCATGGGAGCAGGGCAGTAATATGCAGGTAAAACCGCGAGGGACACCTAGTTTAAAATAAATTAGATAAAAACACATTCATACTTAAGTTCAAGCTTTAATCTCCGAAGGGATAGGCAGAAGAGGTGGGACTAGTGCTGCACTCACATTTCACCGAGATTATTTCCATCCCATGATGTGGTAGTGGGCGAGCCTATCGCCATACCGGGCGCAAATTCCAATCCCGATCAATTTATATGTGCATTTTCGAATCGATAACTCAAACACAAATTGTTGTCTCGCAAACAAATAAACAAATATTTGTGGATCACATAAACATTTGTTTCGGTGCGGGAATCGAACCCACGGCTACTCGCCTCGTAGCCAGCTACTCGCCCACTGCGCCACTGACGCTGTCAAGTAAACTATTTTTTCTAATTTTGAGTCAGAGTTAGAATAATATAAAAAATATATACCTGTATTATATATGAGTTCTAGGAAAGAACTGCAAGAATAGGGATTACAATACATCCCATAAGACCTAAAAAGTAAATGTCTGAATCCCACCGAGAATCAATTAAATCGAAGTTATCCTTAAATACATCGTTCTCGTTTTAATCCAACATTTATCCCTACATTTAATACTCTATAAAGAAGCACCACAAAAGCAAATAATGTGAGCAATTTTAATGCGCAGATAAAACAGTTTACCTATTACAGGGCTTTATTCCGCCGTTCGGTTAAAGTTAATTCTGACAATCAAATCTATGAATGACCGGCTCGTACCGGTCCGGGGTAAGCCGGTCCGGCATTGGTTGTAATATTTTATAGATATTGGACCGCGTTTTCTATCATTATCGTAAAAGGAACGTCAGCAAGAAAACTATTCGCTCTCCTCTATTACGTTCATAATACTTAAGTGGATCTGATACTTGCGTAAAGGAAATTGAATCATTTATTGTAACAGCATAATATTGCTTTATCTGATAGCTTTTCGATGAACCGATATGATGATTGTTTACCATAGAAGAGATTTAATCTTGAGATTTAATATAACTCCAATAACGAATTTTTGCACACATTCATGTACAGGTTTATCAATTTGAGTTAGTCTGAGGGGCTTCGCAACTAAACATATTTAGTCTAGATTTAGTGTTTAATATCACAGATAATGATACAAGGTGATAGATCCCTCGAATGCGAGAGGCCGTCTGTGTTGGTACCACCGCTTTGTCTATTTCTGCCGCTAAGCAACAGTGTGTAAGTACTGTTGTGTTTCGGTTTGAAGGACATTAAAGCCAGTGAAATTACCGGGCATTATGAGACTTAACATCTTATATCTTGGAGTGACGAGCGCGGTTCTGTGCCGTGCAGTGCTTTGTAATTCAAAGTTAAAAATAATAATTAAAACATAAGAATAGAAAATATTGCGTGTTTAATATTATTGTTATCGTGACTCCAAAGCTTTATTGTTACTAAATATTCTTAAATCATCTGATTCAGAACATTGAAATATAAATAATTTATTAATTGCAAAACAAATTTAATTGAAACTTAAAAACCAACTTCAGGACTGGAATGATGAGTTAAATATTATCTGGTGGTATTTTTGCAGTCAGTGCTATTTCAGTTGAGCCGCAGCAGCTCCGGCACTGAGCAGTTTGTAGTGGTAACTACATCAATTGCCTGTAAACTCGAATACAATAATCCAATTGCGACGAATATGTTGATTTCAGTTGAGTTGTATATTAATTTTAAAAACTTTACTACTTTTTTTACATCGCAGCTAAATTAATGAACGAAATCTGCACGTGTTTAGCGGACAAATGGATGTACATAAATAAAAAATAAAAAACATTCTGTATTGAAAATCTCTTCCTTTTTGAAGTCCCTTAAAAAGGCTTAAAAAGTGTCCTTACATCTGGTCCACGCTACAATCTTAAATTTCTATTCCACCAACTCTGCTTAACATCTCATTATTCATACTTTGAATCACTACTCATTCAAAGACGCAAATAGATAGGTCACTTGAACTGAAATTATAAAATCAAAACTGTAAAGCGGCCAGTAGACCGGTCGTGATGCGGCATGCGTCACACATTAATCTATGTACAGGGTGCGCCACTTGCAACTGTCCGGTAAAATCCGCATACCGGCAGCCGGACAGAGTAAGCCCACCGAAAGCTGCTTTGAATTTGTCCCTGAACGGATTAAAAGCTAAAACTTTGTTCAATGCAATTTTAATTTAAGGTTTGGCGAACGCGTCCTTTTTTACAATATGTCATATATATTTTATGTTATGTTTTGGTTCGAACGACATTGAAACCAGTGAAATTACTGGACATTATGAGACTTAACATATTATATCTCGGAGTGACGAGCGCAGTTTAGTGCTATGCAGTGCATTGTAATTCAAAGTTCTGTGTGGTGTTGCTTCTGTTTATGGGCAGGCTTGGCGCTTACCATCAGGCGAGCGCCTTGCTCGTCTCGTCATTCCATTAAATTAAAAAAAAGAATAAAATATTTTTAAGACATATAAAGTGTATTTAATATCTATGGCCAGTTTAACTACCACACGAGACTAGGTCGCTGTATATCCTTGTGTAAGTAGCAGTGTGCAAGCACTTTTATGTTTCGGGTTGAAAGACACTGAATCCAGTGACATACTGGGCATTATGAGACTTAATCTTGTCTCGGGGTGATGAGCGCAGTCAAATATCATGCGGTGTGTTGTAATTCACAGTTCTGTGTAGTGTTACTTCTGTTTATGGGCAGGCGTGGCGCTCACCATAAGACGAGCAACCTGCTCGTTTCGTCTTTCAAGCTAATAAAACAATACCTCCAACTGAAATCACTATCTATTGCTGAAAACCCCATTAAAATCCGTTGAATAGTTTAAAAAATCTAATCGAACA
Organism: Amorpha juglandis; assembly: GCA_949126905.1. Classification (NCBI taxonomy): domain Eukaryota; kingdom Metazoa; phylum Arthropoda; class Insecta; order Lepidoptera; family Sphingidae; genus Amorpha; species Amorpha juglandis. The sequence goes on along the minus strand of OX421379.1, from coordinate 6,770,821 downwards.
GACAGTGCAAGAGACTTCATTTTATACTATGTAAAGATTTGTCGGTTGGTTATCATATTTACCGCAAATATCTTTGGAACAGGCTCACATTATGTGTTAGATGACCCGTTACGTCACAAATCAAATACTTTTAATTTTCCTTTTATCGTGTTCGACAAAGTTTTTCCATTTGCCTCGAATCTTGTATCAGCGATATTTCCGCGGGCAACTTTTTCATTTTCCCTCCGCATGTTACTTTATAGGAGTGTTCATTCTATGCCAAAAGCGTCGTATAATAAATAATATTGAAAACATAAAATCCAATGAAACATTCATAAATTATTAGCTTTTGATTTTCCTCATTATAAACATTTTTATTTGCGTGAGTTTTAATGAACATGAAATGTATAAATTACTTCCTTATATGAAAGTGATCAACTGAAAATAAATAATAAGGCATTGCCAATGTCCATGACTGGCGGTGACCATATAACATGAGGGTCCGATTGCTTTTCTACCTATCTAGATTAAAAATATTTATCTCTTGTCTGTAGGCTGCCTTGGTGGCACAGTTGTAATGCGTATGCGGTATTATTGCTGTGCTGAGGTCACGGGTTTGATCCCCGGGTCGAGAAAAAGATTGGGCTTTTCATCACGAAGAGCTAATATCAGCCTGAAAATAAACACCTCAATATCAGCCTGAAAATAAACTCGGCCAAATGTGGGTGTACGTAATGGTTCATACCTCTACCTACCCTCTCGCGTTACAGGCGTGAGTGCGTATGTATGTATTTACCTCTCTCTTCGATTTGATATGTAGAAGTCGCACACGTTGACACAATATTTAACCGATTTATAAGAAACCTATAATACTAACAAAACCATGTGATCATTCGACGACTCACAACATTTCGTATTCCATGTACGAATGTTATTAATAGAAAAGCAATTTAATTTGATATGCCAGATGGCCATGTCAGCGTTCTAGAAATTTATTTTACGAAATCACGTAGTAATTTCCATTTGAAGTGGTGAGAAGTTACATCAAGCTGTCTCAGACGCTCGACTTGCATACTTGTGGGCGACTCATCACTTATTACGACCGCTACTATGGTTTGGAAAAATGAAGTACAGGAGAGTGGAAAAGTTACTCCGACTTTTATGTTTCTTTCTCTGTGTATTGTCGTTGGGTAAATTCTTTGTCTATTTGAGGAGTAAATTGTTGTTTATTATAACGCAGTTATGGTGTTAATTGATCCAATATAACGCAAATATCCTATTGTTTAACGAAAGGCTCTGAGTATCGAACCCGAGCGAACCCGAACGAGCAAAATGGTCACCTGTTGGTAAATGATCTCCACCACCCATGAATATCCACAATACCTAAGGATCTATAAATGCATTGCAGATCTTAACGGAAAGGGATAAAGAGATAACAATCAAGTGATTGAGAAGAGGCGGGTGATATGACTCTCCGGAAATCTCACTCACCGTATATCTCACACTGTACAAAACGCAGCAACAAGCTGCTACTTTACATTAGTTTTCTGTGAGACAGTGGTATCAATCCGGTCAAGCCGACTCATTCTTGTTGTATACATGACTATCTACAGCAGGGGTCTAGCAAGCTCTAAATAATATTTCTGTAATCCCATTTTTTTTTGGGCCTGGGTATTACTAGACTCAAAGTCTGTAGAAGAATACCTATGAGAAAAGATAATTACGCCTTAATATGGGGTCAGAACTATGTGTTCGGTGTTATTTATGTATTTAATAAGTTAGCCTTTATATTATATTTTCCTTTATGACTTACCATCGACATTGCGGTTATCCTATAATAAGTACGAGGTATATGTCATATTTAAGACTTGGATTTTCAAAACAAAGTCCTTGGCACAAAAGTTTTATACTATCTTAAGTACTATACCAATCTTAATCTTAATATGAAGATCAACTTCAAAATATCGACCTCAGTATCATTTGAATTACGTAATTTCAGAATAAATATTTGTAATTCAGAGCACTAACCTATGAAGCATTTAATATTAAATATAAACACTTATGTGTACACCTGTACGCAAAAGTATTCCTTTAGAAACTACGAAAGCCGTAATTTATAAGTAATGTACCTGAAGGTAGACTTGGCCAATAGTTTCAAATATTATAAACGTGGAAAGCCGTGACAGCACTAAATCAACTCTAAAGAATGTCTGCAATTATGAAAACAGTCGCAGTCTTGCCTTAAAATACTTTTATTTATTTATTAAATTTTGTACACATGGTATACATGCGGACTTTAATGCCTTAGGCAAAATACTGTTTTAATTCTTCACCGGGGTTCTATATATTTTTTTATTTGATTGTATGACGAGACGCGCCGAGCGCTCGCCTGCTGGTAAGCACCACGCCTGCCCATAAACAGAAGCAACACCAAACAGAACTTTGAATTACAAAGCACTGCATGGCACTGAACTGCGCTCGTCATCCGGAGATGTAAGATATTAGGTCTCATAATGCCCAGTAATTCCACTGGCTTCAATATCCTTCAAAAGGAAACACAAGAGTGCTTACACACTGTTGCTTGGCGGCAGAAATAGACAAAGCAGTGGTACCAACCCAGACGGCCTCTCGCATACGAGGGACTTACCACCTTGTACTATGAGCACGATATACATACAGCCTTCGTGGCGCAGTAGGCTAGTAGCCAAATGCGAAACGAGAGGCCGCAGGTTCAATCCCCGACCCGAGACATTTTTTTGTGTAATCTAGAGATATTTGTTTCGAGTCTGGGTGTTGTGAGATCGAGTCTCTCGTAATTCCTGATACCCGCGATACAAGACTCATATATTGCTGTGAGGTCAGGACTATATAATATTATACTGTTGGGTGTATTTATCATTATTATCTTTGCATCAAACGGATCCTTGTGACCGCAAATATGACGTCATGTACGAATAGCACTCCAATTACTCGCATCGTAGTAAGAAGCGACAAAGGGAACCCAGCGTACGTGCAGCATCTTCTTTTTGAGCACCGAAATACTTACGATTCTGTTTAGAATTAATCCGACTACAATTTAAATACGTTATTTGAGTTGGATCTCTTCCTTTGAGTAGCACAAAACTTTAATTAAAAATTTTAATCCAGAAAAAATCTTCAAAGTGTAAATTTGATTAAGACAGACTTTACAACACTGGTCCTTATTATAATATTATTATAACCGACGTCAAATAGGGAGTTGAATTATTTGTATCTGACTGTTTATCTGATTGTGTTTTTTTTTTATTTGATCACGTAGAGAAACACCGAGCATAGCTCTCTCCATAGTTCGCTGTAGCTGTGAGCCGTCTTATACGGCCTATATTCAGAGGCCACGTCTCAGTGCCGTATGTCATCACTGGTAACACACATTAATCGAAGACTTTAGTCTTCAGGCACTGAGGTGTTTTGGACTCCGGATATCTCACTCGAAAGATATTAATACATTTTGTAATTTGTCACTTAAACCACAAATATGTAAAAAACTGATGCGTGCTGCTTTATTAATTTAAAAACGATTTGAATAATCAGCCATCACAACAAAAAAAACTGTATTCACAATTTTAATAATGAACTCTATGAATAACCAATTCAAGTTAACTGATAAGCAAAACTGCAAATGCAGAAGAAAGCAACCTTTAAATAGCACAAAGCCGTTCAAGTTCCAATCGTACTCACGCACTGAGGGTTCCGCATCGTACCGTTATTTTCACTTACTATTTTAATTACATCCCGGCAAAATACCATATTTTTTATCCTAGCAAAATGACTAATGTTAAGTACAGATCATTCTAAATATAATCGTCCATCAAGAGACAGTAGCCTGAAATAACTGGATATAAACTAGCTGAACCCGGAACGAGCACAATAGCGGGCTTTTCAGCATGACTACGGTGGACCCTATCCAGTAAGGTACAATAATTATCCGGTACCCTGCCACCAGCATGGTAGCGTGCGCAATAAAATGTATTTTATTAAAATATTGAGCTACCTATTAAGGTTCAAAAGATAGACAATAGATTCAAAAGATAAGTTCAAAAGATAGAAATAGATTCAAAAGATAAGTTCAAAAGATAGAAAAAGATTCAAAAGATAAGTTCAAAAGATAGAAATAGATTCAAAGGATAAGTTCAAAAGATAGAAATAAATACCTTTGCAGGTAGGACATACAAGCAGACAGACAGACGGCGTAAGCTGTGTAATACGGTTCCGTTAATTTCCTTTGATTACATAACCCTAAAAAGCACCTGCAGACCTAATGTATTCGGCGTAAAATCTAATTGAATCCCTATCTCTGTTGAATCTCGAGCGGTCATTTCATCAACTTTTAGAGCTGTGAATTCACTATTCCACTCTGAAAACTTATCATTCAACCGGGCTCGAACTTCGCTTATTCTCATAGGTATCTCTTCAAAGTTAGCACGTAGCGTTTTACACAAATGGGTACGTTTGAATCGTTGACATTTATATACCTGGAAGGGATTCCAGACTCAATGTACATTATATCCCGGATTATCAGAAGAGCAATTAGTGTTGTACCCTCGTTTTGCCGGGTTTATTTATGTCTCATGATATGACAGGAGGCAAACTAATAGCTTTAAAGTGCATAAAATCCAATAGATTCAACTGCAACTAATCTAATTTTAATATCGCAAACTTAAAACCAATTTGTGATTGCGTGACCTAGGACATGAATCAAGGACTCTGCGATTTCTCAACTTACCTAGGCTGTCGTAATGAGATATTTGTATTATATTTAGGTATTGTAATTTAATTAATGTAGTTCATCGCATTTTTTTTAAACCATAATATAAATACTTACTTTTATTTCCCTTCAACGATCGTGTTATATCAGTAATATTTAAATGTTTATCTTACTAATTGTTATTGTACATTCGCTATTTCAAAAAAAAAATCCTAAGAATCCTAAAAATACGATTCGATCGAGTGATCGATTAATTATGTGCACCCACGACTCCACCAACTTGCTAATCATTATAGCCATTGTTAGATTAATAATATCACCAGAAGCTACTCATTGCATACGTAATCTGAAGAATCACAACCATTGTTAAAGGTAAAGTTTTTTTTTAACAAGTCACTCGTGGGTATCAACAACTACGAGGGACTTGCGGTCCCACAAAACCCAGACCCGGAATCGATATTTCCGACATTAGTGGATCACACAAACATTTGTCTCTGTGCGGGAATCGAACCCATAGCCTCTCGCTTCATAGCTACTCGCCCGGTGCGCCACGGAGATTATCATTCAGCCTTAACAACACAGTTACACTTGTCGTTACAACACAGTTTTGGCCACTTCTAGAAACTTTGCGTCAACACCTCGTATACAGATTCGAATCGCGAAGTTGGAAGCACGTTGTAATTCCGATGCACTCCAAGATAACTTTCTAGATCGTGCAAGAGCCAAACGAGCTGACAAAGTTGGCGTACCACCTCGTCCTACAAATTATTACATTGTATTTAAGGTTTCAAATATTCCGGATATCTTCGGAATGAAAGGCATTCCAGCTTTTGCTTTCGCAGACATTTCGCAGATCCGACGCGAACCGAACATTCCAAACCAATTTCTCGTTAATTAATTCGTGATGATGGTATGTTTATAAATATTTGTTATTAAGTCGCCTTTGATAACTCAGAATTCAAGATTCAATAATCATTGTTAACTTTTGTTTGAATTGTGCTGTTTTTGATATTAGGACAATGGGAATTTTTTATCCTACGACTGTAGTTTTTTGAACACAGTAGAACAAAACCATCTTTTAATACAGTGTAGTCCCTCTCAGAGAAGAGAATATCTGTACAAACATGGAAGCAGGACTCTATTCGTTAATAGACAAGTCCTACAATTGACTACTCCGGGCATACTTGTATTTTCTTGTCATTGCTATTAATCTCGCTAGTTAAGAGAATGTGTAATATGTGACGATAGGTTAGCCAACTGTCTCAGTGGCCTGGAATAAGCTCAGTGAATAGTGGGATTACCGGTTACATTTCTGACTGTCCTTTCGGCGATACAGGCATGACAGTAAACTCGGCAACAATCGCTAAGTTAATTTCGCTAAGTTTCGCTAAGTATACTTGTAACTTCCTAGAAAGGAAATACATTTTGATATCACCCTAAAAGCATATCTAAATTGAATTAAGGAATAATCGATTACCCATAAAGATTCAGATCATTCGTAATCGGCACAAAATCCAAATTACGAAGGGACGCAAATCGAGTTACCAACAATACAAATGACGGCTCAACATAAATTTGCTATGGCACATTGTTTCATATTATTCCCTACTGTTAAGCCAGCCGTGACCTGTTCTGTGGGAAGAATAAGATTAACGATACCGAACGGGACGCGTACGATATGTTTCTCTTTTGTAGTGAGCTGATTGAATGACTTTCCATAAACAATGATGCTACTATACCGCTGGTATCCATATCTTGTCCAATGGGATATTTATCGTTGGAGGTATTGTTTGTATCGGAAAAATAAGAGATTATTTGATTAATAGATAGATGTGATAAACAGTAGCGTAGTGTTGGGTGGGAAGGGCGCTCCTTCCCGAGTGTCACCCGGATGTGATATTGGGTTATTATATCACGAAATTTGCAGCATCAGCCCGGAGTCTGGAATTTGAGCCCGATATGACGACAGTGTCGCCTCCTATATCATTACATATACATACATAGGACGGAAATAAGCTCGGCGAAATGTGGGTGAACGGGTCACACATTTGCCTATTCCTTCGGGCATTACTATTTAAATAATTTTAATTTTGAATACAAGTAAAAAATATTTAAAAATATGTTATGATTTATTTACAAAACGTTATAATTGAAATAAGTGTGACCAAGGCTGGCAAGCATTCGAAATGTCGCGACTAAAATTAAAATAAAAAACCGTGATAAAATCCGATTAAATTAGTTTTATTTCAATGAGTAACATTAGCGTAAACGTAAAAAATCCTTATTAAAACGTTATAAATAAAGCATAACAACATAATAAAATCAATGTATAGAACAGCGAACATCAGAAGTTTCTTAAAAAGCTCTTTTTTCGTAACAACATGTCTTACGAAGCTCCGACGTCAAGTTTGAAATAGAAGGCGCGTCGCTCGAGTGTACTCTGGCGAGAACCTCATTATTCTAAAGCACGGGCCCTTTGTATCATGAAATAAGGTTCTTTAACAAACCTCACACACGTAGACAGATGTACATAGACATTTTTTTAATCTCACCATTGTCTTATATGAATGAACTTTATGAGAGTTTCACTTTTCACAGAAGGTCAATGTTAGTGCCGATAATATGGTTTTTATTTTTTATTTGATTGGTGATGATCTAGACTTTGTCCTACTATGTAGTAAAAACCTTTTATACGGATATATTGTATCGCACTTAGCACCTGTTTCACCATCTTTGAGACTTTTCTAAGTGGTAGAGCCACGCTGTAGACAGTTTTGTCTACAGCATGAATGGGCCGGCTCGACCGGGTCGTTACCACTGTCTCACAGAAAACCGACATAATGTAGCGGCTTGCTGCTACGTTTTGTATGGTGAGTGAGATTTCCGGAGGCCCAAAACCCCCTCCCCCTGCCAATCCCTTAATTATCCCTTGCCTTTTAGGTCGGCAACGCGCCTATAATTCTTCTTGTATTGTGGATGTACATGGGCGGTGGAGATCACTTACTACCAGGTGACCCACTTGCTCGTTTGGCGGTCTATGCGAAAAAAAAAGTTGTATCTCCGCTTACCCCTTTGAGTATATCAGCGAACATTGCATGTATTAGATTAGACTATCGTCCTCATTTGCTACGCTAAATTTACCATTACATTTAGCCATAGAAAGTTGGTCGGGGAAATACGTACGTAAACGTAAATAAATTCGCATCCAATTCTACTAAGTCAAATCCATCTAACTCTGATTAAAAGTAAGAACTCTTTATTTCGCTTTGTTCTCTAGATTAAAGTATCGTAAACTTACCCATCAGGGACAAACTATAAACATCATAAGAAAACATTCTTTGAAATCTGTAGAGTTCCTCACTTTCTTCTACATCACTAAGTTTTGAGGATGCCCTTGAGATCTACTGACTTCTAGCCTTTGGGAACAAAGTAGATATACAATGTCCCTCGTTCCCGGAAGTAAGGTTCGTTGGCTAGTTTACACGTGGAACACCGATAAGGTAGCGGCCACATATAAAAGATAGAGTTTAGAGAAAATTAATACAAAACCGCGATAAAATCCGTTTAAATTAGTTTTATTTCAATGAGTAATATTCGCGTAAACGTAAGAAATCATTAAGATAGAGTTTAACTACGATGTTTATTTAATTTATGTATATAGCAACGATAGCTCAGCGGGGAGTGGTATGGACTGTCGAGACGACAGTAGCAGGTTCGAAATCAGTCCCAAGAGCATACACCACTGACTTTTCTAAGTTACGTGTATATTAATTGTTAATTATCGCTTGCTTTAACGGTGAAGGAAACATCGTGAGGAAACCTGCATACCTGAGAACTCGGTAAGTTTTTCGAAGATATGTGGAGTCTGCCAACCCGCATTAGGCCAGCGTGGTGGACTAAGGCCTAATCCCTCTCATTCAGTAGAGGAGTCCCGTGCCCAGCAGTGGGACGTATATAATACAGTGCTAGTAAAAAAATCCTATATAAATTTGATTAAGATCTAATAATGATGGAGTACGCAGTAAATTATAGAACTAGAACAGACAACAGCTCAGTCATTGCGATTGTGTTATTGAGTTGGAATTAACATACCATAGCTGTACTTAATACTGAAAATTGAAAAATAAAATAAGTTATAACAAATTTTAAAACTGAATTCATAACAATAACACTAAAAGTAAAAAAATATAATTTCTATATGTCTCTCTGGAGTCGGTGCGCGCGTTACCGCTGCCTGTCAACTGAAATTCAAGTCGGTTTTTAATTTTTGTATTATTTTTAGCTTCTTGTTTTTTTTTTGTAACGCTTATATTTTTTTGGTCTAAAAAAACATGTCAATTTGAAAACCTTACCTAAGCTTAATCGTACAAGCAAGGTTGAAAATAAATAGAAATAGCCATTTATTAAAACCAATATTTATCTGTGTTTATATAACTTACTTTTACTCACAGCTCGGTCTGCGTTAAATTGTCTGGTATTGTTGTCTGGGATAAAGTATCTACTCACTATCACTCTCCGGTCTACAAACTAACTCTATTAAAAAAAAATATGTCGATCTTTGCTTCTTCTTCTTTGTCCATCTTTCCATGCAGTGTGAAATAAAGTCAAAGTAACAAATTTCACACTTTCACATTTATAATATTAGTCTATACTAATAACAGGTATTGTTTTTTAAATCCATAACAATATAATCAATTTTCGAACATCTTTAGTTAGTTATGCTAAAACAGATTTTACAATATTGCATTTCTCAACAAAACAACACATTATCCAAAAGTATAAAGCCACTTACAATATTGAAATATTGATCAAGCAAACAAGGAAATTGTCGGAGAAATTCTATTCCCTCCCCAATCCCTCAATTTTACAACTCCAAATTAAAATTGAGTATCAAAATTTGTTTCGTGCGGGATAACCTCGATTGAAAACTTTTTGTTCGCCAGCGAGTGAGCTTAACTTCAGATAACAGAGTACAGCTAGATAACTGGGGAAAGAATGAAGCTGATTAAACTGCAGCGCTCCTTTGGACGAGATGGGATCCTAGAGGTTTTGTGCACAAAACAATAGAGCCACTAGATTTGTCACGGCGTACTTTGACATGGACCTGTCTTTTTATTAGTCTGAATGACGAAACGAGCAAGTCGCTTGAGTGACGGTAAGCGCCACGCCTACCCATAAACAGAAGCAACATCACACAGAACTTTGTATTACTAAACTGCATGGCACTGGAATGCACTCTTCGATCATGACTTAAGAGAGAGACTTACAGAGACAGAAACCCTAATCCCCATTCCACTCCTTCAAGGGGAGTAACCCATCCATAATTAGATCACTCTTACATTTCCAAACTACAGCTATAAAACTTAAATGTAAAACACTAAAAATGCTATATTTGTAACGATATCTAAGAAAGGATATAAAATTACTTGAAATGAAACTAATTTAAACGGATTTTATCGCGGTTTTTTATTGATTTTGATCCCAACGTTTCGAAAGCTTTTCAGCCTTCGTGGTCACAGGGTGGACTAACCACGAAGTCGAAGATCAAATCCGTTTAAATTAGTTTTATTTCAATGTGTAATATTTGCGTAAACATAAGAAATCAGATATTAAAATTCGATATAGAAAGAATATTTTACATACATATTAGTTTGTAAGGTATTTTTCTATGAGAATAGTTGTCTGTAAATATTATTAATATTATTAATTGCCACATCCAGCTAAGTTAAATCTAGCCCACGTACCTTTGTGAAGCTAGCAGAGATACCACGTACGCCCGAGGCTATTACAAAGGAAGACTATTTAACTAAAGTATGTTGGTATATAAAAAAATCTCAAACAGATAACCAACAACCTACATAAGGCGGTCAATTTATGTCCAGGCGTAAACAATGAGTTTTAAAGCCTTATTTATACTAAAAGAATATCTTGTTCATCAAAAGCGAGATTATACATAGGTATACCCAATATTCATACACATAGTCTTAACCCCACACTAGGTTAACCTGCATCGTACGCATAAAATACTACGGAGAACTTGTAGACTTGTAGTGAAAGGTTCGAATTACGGCCTCTCGCATACGGCTACTCACTCGCTATAGCACGGGAACTATCAGTTACAGAAAATTCTAGTATAATGGGGCCGGATCACACGATTAACGATCTCAAATTATATGACGTGGCCTCGTAAATGAAAGTTTTCTGCTATATACTTTCTTCTGTTGTACGAGTAACTGTCTCCGTGTAAACCACGCTTAATAAAAAAAAGATAATTACTTTTATCTGTATGCACCAAATCAATTTTATCGTTATCCATACGCCTGTGAACAAATAATAATACAGTATAAATTTTAAAGTCATATATTTCACAATGCCGAGCTAACATTTCTAATTTTAACGCGCGGGACCAAATTTATGCCCCGTACATGTGTTGCCGTATAGAGTGGTACCGTAATATCGTTCGGCGTTTGGTAGCGTGGCGCAAACAAATATTTGTTTATTTATACACACATATTTTGTGTGTATGGACTCATGCATGTATTTATTATTCGCGTATGAATGTAAAAAAGGCAATTAATAAACACATCACACTCGCAGGGTTGCGGCGCGTGTCGTGTGGATACCGCACTAATATACAACATTGTACACACTTATATTTTATTCCGCGGTTAAGCCACGATCAATAATATGAATAAATAAAAAAGACCAAATGTCCAAATATTTAGACCTGGCACACAAGGCTACTGATGTGGGATGTGGACTCGACGATTATTGTTCCGATAGTCGTCACTACTAATGGCTTGATACCAAAGAGCCTCAACCAACACCTCCAAAGGCTCTCAATTGGTCGTTGGGTCAAGGGTCAGATTCAGAAGGCGGTGTTATTGGATACGGCATGCATTGTCATGAGTGGACCGCCAATGGCTTGGGTCCTAGGCCTCGCCATTGGAGGGTGATAGTTTTTTTATATTTTTAAATGTTTTATCCTTTTCTTTTAAATGTTTAAAAATGTAAACATAACCTTTTAAAATAAAGAGTACTGATACTGAGTACTGACTACATATGAATTATACGTTTGTTTTTTTTATTCGCTTGAATGACGAGACAAGCAGCTTGCTTACCTGATGGTGACCTTACTCATAAACAATTTAAAACACTGAATTACAATGGCGTTGCACTTGTCAACCCAAGACCTAAGTATAAAATCTCATCATGCCAGTAATTTCAGTGTTCCTGATCGAAATACAATATTGCTGCGTGCTTACATACCGCGCATCTTTACATAGCATAAAATGAAGTCGCTTCCACTGTCTGTTCGCTTAGATCTTTTAAACTATTCAACGGATTTTAATGCAGTTTTCAGAAATAGATAGAGTGATTCATGAGAAAGGTTTATATGAATATCACGTTATAGTCCATGGGAACAGGGCAGTAACATGGAGGTGAAACCGCGAGGGACAGCTAGTTGAGCATAAGCTTCAATCAGTCTTTCTTTTTGCCTGGCATTATTCCGGCCTAATGCCAGGGTCCGTCTTTCAATCATCCAGCCGTCTGACTACAACAACGGGAACCAAATTTCACTAATGCCTCGTCGTTTATCCAGTAGCGCATGTCATGTCTAATTGAGATTGGCTTTCGGCCTAAGATGTTGGTGGTATAGTTTCAATCAGTTGAAGTTGATAATATATCTTCATCATTATCAGCCACAGGACGTCCACTGCTGAACATAGGCCTCCCCAAAAGATTTCCAGACCGACCTGTTGGAAGCCTGCATCCAGCGACTTCCTGCGACCTTTATCAGTTCGTCTGTCTACCTTGTAGGCGGACGTCCAACGCTGCGCTTGCCAGTACGTGGCCTCCATTCCAGAACTTTTCTGCCTCATCGGTTATCGGTTCTGCGAGCTATGTGGCCTGCGCACTACCACTTGAGCTTGCTAATCCGCTGGGCTATGTCGGTGACTTTCGTTCGTTCGTTGATAATATACGATAGCTAAAAATCTTCAAAGCTACCACAAAACAGAGTTAGCACCAACAAAGACGCGTTTCTACAGAAAATTTACGAATCGAAACTAATAAGAAATATTTACAAGAACGAATTCCCATTTTCATTGCAACACATTTTAGTACGGTTCGGCATTACAACATTCCGCGTACGACAGGCACAGTCAGGAAAAAGAGAAATCATGATGTGTGTGTGAGCGTACCTTGAATTATGTACGCACGTGTACATTGCGCAAATGCGATATTTTTTCATGCGCCTAAATATTCTAATGATACACTTCACGACTCGGTGCTCGTTTATATTCTACTATTCTTATTTCTTTATCCGCAAAGGTGTCTTCGAGGAAAAAAGGCTTATGTAAATAAATAATATTTTGTATTAAATCGCAAGATTTCTGTTAGTTGGAGAGTTCAGTACGCAAAATATGCCTAAGGAACGCTTTTACCAAAGAATATTATGCTATTAATAAGCCTACGCCCTCCGTCTCTTTGTTTGTCTGTCTCCTACCTTTTGAAATATAATAAGGAGCAGAGGTTTTCACAAAATAGTGTTATTAAGTTGGATATTATACGAATAAATAATGAAATACAGAACATCCTTTCTTAAGTAGGTCGGTGGAAAAATAAAGAAATTATTAGAGTGATATGGAACCCTTGGTGATTAACGCGAACTTGGCCGTTGTTTTTTTATATTCGAAAATGACTTCACTGACATAATTGTACATTACTTTCAAGCTCTTTGGATTAACCGCCAGTCTAATGTATCAAGTTATTACTGTTTATCCATCTATTCGTTCGTAGGTACAGTAGTAAGCATAAAGTTTTGCGATTCGGCAATCTCTGTACATCTTGAATAACATGAAGGGCGATGATGATGATAAAATACCTATAACATTAGATAACTATTTATTTGTCTTTTAAATATTTGACAAGGCGCAGAGGGCAGGTAATTGTTGCCATAATCGTATTAAGCCGTGTAATACGAAGATTGTCGATAAGCATAACTTTAATTGTAGTAATGTATGTAGTTTGGCAATAATGTGTAATATTTTAAAACAATGCAGTATATATATAGCACCGACGACTTAATAACTTATCGGAATCCCGTCGCCATTTTGTACATAAATCAATACCCGAGAAAATCATGCTTGAGTTTGCCGAACTGCTAGTCAAACGAAGATTCTACACAAATAAAATACGTTACTATTAATACTACGAATTGAGTGGTACTAGAATATCTATCGGCATTATTAATGCTTCTTGCCAACGACAATAAATACCTTAGAGACAATGTCTTGTCTAATAACAAGCTGTCAGGTTTCACCTGCATGTTACTGCTGGGTCATAGCGTAATATATATATAAACCTTCCTCATGAATCACTCAGTCTATTGCTGTAAACTGTATTAAAATCCGTTGAATAGTTGAAAAGATCTAAGCGAACAGACAGCGGACGCAACTGCATTTTTTACTATGTAAAGACACAAAGGATGCTCAAGACCGGATAAAGGGTCTAACTAAGGGGACGCCAACGGGAGTGATAATAATCACTATATGATTAAACTTCCATATAAAAAAAAGAAAAAAAGAATAACGTCATGCAGAAAGAAAGAATACACCCTAATAGAGATACACGGCGGTACAAGGCAGCGACAAGTCAGATTTTAGATATTATTTTATCAGTTGAAGTTGTCTGACAGTAAAATATCGGCATCGTTAATGAATCGCAATATTGTTTTAGCGAAACAAAGGCCGCTGTGAATGACAAATTTGTATCGTCCCCGAGAATCATTTGCTTACGAAATTTGATGGGAGTCCGCTACGAAGATACTAAAATAATAAATTGTATCTGGAAGGAAACTCGGCTTAAGATATAATAAAGCATTTTTTCTTGATTTTCCTTTCTTTGTAATGAAGAAAAACCTTTGGGTCTGAATACCTTTTATAAATTCCATCTGAGTAATATATTTACTAGCTTTAAATGTATAAGGCTCATACAAAACTTTACTTAAATGTTTTCTTCAAGACTGTTACAAGACATCAGTCATGATAATGTTCAAACATTAGTATTTTTATACTATCACAGTGATTATACTAAACATGATATACCTGCGGGCCAATTCTCGTATTTAACATTAACTGAGACTGAACTTTAACCAAACTGAGATTAGACTACGAATTGAATAAAATCTGGCATTCTGCTCCGCTTAAAGTTCTAATATCATTCCAGTAGCATTATGATGTCAATTCGATATCATTTTAATTCCAAACTAATGTCAGCCACCACAGACTAAATTATAAAAAATGTA
Organism: Amorpha juglandis; assembly: GCA_949126905.1. Taxonomy (NCBI): domain Eukaryota; kingdom Metazoa; phylum Arthropoda; class Insecta; order Lepidoptera; family Sphingidae; genus Amorpha; species Amorpha juglandis. The sequence continues at coordinate 6,755,789 of OX421379.1, read as the reverse complement.
AATCGAATGTTATAATAAAGTTGCCAGCGGACAAAATATATTGGCATTGGGAGTAAATTTGGCGATTTGAATTGGATGGAAAAGTTATTACTCTAGCACGAAGTTATTAATTTAAAATTTGATTAATAGATTTTATAATTTATTAATTGATTAGGAAATTTCTCATGTTTCCCGTAAATTGAAAACCCATTTTTTTTCGGATTTCTGTGAATTGTGAGTGAAAACATATGCGTTAATTTATTGTCGTGGTGGGTCACCCAGTGATTACACCTTTGTTATTGCAGGCTCAAAGTACTAAGATCGAGAGCCGTAAAATTATTATTAAAATGAAAAAATTGGTGTGTGTCGTGGGACACCAGGTAGGAACGAAGTTCCTTCGGCTAATGTACAATCGACACAAATTGCAAAAAATTCAAATTATCAACTAAAATAACAAAATATGTCTCTTTATTTTTGTTTGACAACATAAAATTACATAGAAATAGAATAGAAAAATAGAAATAAAAAAAAGACGTGTGGCGCTCGGAGACTGCCGCGGTAAAGCTATTGTATAGCATTTTTTATCAACTTATGTAATTATAAATAATAACGAGCTAGCGTAATCTTTTAAAAATCGAAGGAGTATTTTTATATACTTCAACTAGATGACCCGGTGAACTTTGTATCACCTACATAATATATTTGTGTAAAATGTGGTCAAAACTTAATACAAATGTTTTATTTACATTAAATGCAATTAAGTGAGGTACTGCGCCATTGCACGTGAGGTAGCCCGTCGCACATTTAATTGACTTCGACGACCTAAGTCAGGTCGTCTCCCACCTCCCTCCGGATGGACAGTCCTGTCCCCGTCCCGTCCCCGTCCTGTCCCCGTCCTGTCCGCGTCCCGTCCCCGTCCTGTCCCCGTCCCGTCCCGTCCCCGTCCCGTCCCCGTCCTGTCCCCGTCTTGTCCTGTCCCTGTCCTGTCCCCGTCTTGTCCTTTCCCTGTCCTGTCCTGTCTCACTGTCCTGTCTCACTGTCCTGTCTCACTGTCCTGTCTCTCTGTCATGTCTCTCTGTCCTGTCTCACTGTCCTGTCTCACTGTCATGTCTCTCTGTCCTGTCTCACTGTCCTGTCTCACTGTCCTGTCTCACTGTCCTGTCTCACTATCCTGTCTCACTGTCCTGTCTCACTGTCCTGTCTCTCTGTCCTGTCTCACTGTCCTGTCTCACTGTCCTGTCTCACTGTCCTGTCTCACTGTCCTGTCTCACTATCTTGTCTCACTGGCCTGTCTCACTGTCCTGTCTCACTGTCCTGTCTCAATGTCCTGTCTCACTGTCCTGTCTCACTGTCCTGTCTCATTGTCCTGTCTCACTGTCCGGTCTCACTGTCCTGTCTCACTGTCCTCTCACTGTCCTGTCTCACTGTCCCGTCTCACTGTCCTGTCTCACTGTCCTGTCTCACTGTCCTGTCTCACTGTCCTGTCTCACTGTCCTGTCTCACTGTCCTGTCTCACTGTCCAGTCTCACTGTCCTGTCTCTCTGTCATGTCTCTCTGTCCTGTTTCACTGTCCTGTCTCACTGTCCTGTCTCACTGTCCTGTCTCACTGTCCTATCTCACTGTCCTGTCTCACTGTCCTGTCTCACTGTCCTGTCTCACTGTCCTGTCTCACTGTCCTGTCTCACTGTCCTGTCTCACTGTCCTGTCTCACTTTCCTGTCTCACTGTCCTGTCTCACTGTCCTGTCCCTGTCCTGTCCCTGTCCAGTCTAGACGCTATACGACCCGTCATCACGGCAAGCTTCGCAACGACAACCATCCGGTTTATACCTGCGCTTATAGTACCCAGGAACAGTTTGTACTGGAAAATGAACATTCCAAAATCAACAACTACTAATAAATTAAAAATAAATTAAAAAAACATTGTCCAGCGGACAAAATTGTGAATCTAAACCATTCTCAGATCCCCTTGAACACACACAAAAAATTTCATCAAAATCGGTCCAGTCGTTTAAGAGAAGTTCAGTGACATACACACTCACAGAAGAATTATATATATAAAGATTATAACTGGCTGAATGAATTTCATTTTAAATATGTCTCTTTATTTTTGTTTGACAACATAAAATTACATAGAAATGACTGACATTAAAATTGACACATTGACTGTCGCGCCTGCGCACGTCTCATTTAACACTTTTATTCCACGCATTTTTCCACGCATTTTTTCCACGCATTTTTTCCACGCATTTTTTCCACGCATTTTTCTTACGGTTTTACTATCACATTTTTTTCAGTTCGGTCACGCAGCGAAATGCCTATCCCCTCCAAGCCTGCCGTAAGGAACTTCGTTCCAAAAAGAATGTCTATTGTTATTGTTCCGTGATTTAATTTTGTTGTGTATGTTATTTAAGTACGTATCTTTCAATTTCTATAATAAGTTAATTATGATTATCCATTGCGCGCCATAAATACTAATTGAAAGTTGACAAAATATCGTGAGTTAATTATTAGTGGACTGTTAGTAAAGTGTTAGTGAAACAATGACTAAAAAATTAGAACTGTTTCTGGATTTCACTGAAGCAAATCGGATCACCAATTCTAGGCCTTGAGCCGACTCTGAAGGAGGAAGGACAGTGTATTATCCAAAAGGTTATGTTCACACAGTGCAAAAAACATGGATTCAGCTGCAATGTGTAATATGTGTGTATGTAATAGTGTATTGTATTTTTATTGTTAATATATAATGTTTCCTTACGACTTTGTGATTTGATTGTTACGTATTTACATAGAATATTATCCATGCATATATACAAATATCGATATGATTGACTATATTTCGGTTAATTCGTAATATCATTTCAGTTACATTTCGATGTCAATTTAGTCAACTTTCAATATACTTTTGATTGCATTACAGTTTTAATGGTTTACGGAATGCCACTTGCAACTTTATTGGCACTGAAACTAGATCGGAATGATATTTTGAACATTTTTAATTACCAGAATTGGCCCGCTGATGTATAGTGTGCGTACAGACATATCGTATGTACACGTAAAAGTATGTAAAAGGGATAATTAAGGGACTGGGAAGAGGAGGGGGTCTCCGTAGATCTCGCTCACCGTACAAATGGCAGCAGCAAGCCGCTACTATCGTCGGTTTTCTATGAGACAGTGGTAGCAACCCGGTCGAGCCAGCCCATTCATGCTGTAGACAAAACTATCTACAGCGTGGCTCTTACTCTAGACATCCTGTCGCCTTAGAGTAAAAACTTCATATCTACGAAAAAGTTAACATTACAGGAGGAAGAAAAACGGCGCCTTGCAAAATATTATTACCTATTAAAATATGTATTTTTTGTATAGCATTTATCATATAAATCGCATCACAGGTTACTAATGTTGTCCTATATGAAACGAAGGCGTGCGTCACTTGGTTTTCTAATTAAAAAAAAAAAAAATGTGATATTAGGCTTTCGCGATTTGTATATATAGTATTTAATTAAATATTTATATTTTATTTAAAGGGGTCTTAATCGCGTAGATACTACGAATAAAATGATAAATAAATATTATAAAAATTCCAACATTGCAATTTTTTCCAATAACTTACACTATAAGATGACAGTTTAATGATTTCCAAACATTTAATTCCGTCGCAATATTGTCTAACAACAATGGCATTCGCAGCAATTGGAATAGATTTTAGTCATATCACTCGCAAGAACTAAGATCCCAGTGCGAATAGGAATTCATGCAAATGAACCTCATCTCGGTTGATGGAATGCATTGTTCCACTGGCGGCGCACAATGGCTCAACACATTGTAAATAAATTATCTCTGATAATATGAGCGCGCCAGTTCCGACACAAAGGTGCCAGCTAACGAGGTTTCAGTTTTATTTTAAATTATCTGACTAGGTTGTAGGTCCTTCGTATGTGAAAGGCTGGATTGATACCACTGCTTTGTCTATTTCTGTCGGCAAACCGCGATTTGTAGGTACTGTTGTGTAGGCCTCTAGTCTACGGTGGTAATTACAACAGAACACATTCGTTTTTTGGGATATAAATCCATCCATCCTTAAAAACCAATCAAAATCAGTTGATCCGTTTCAAAGACTAGCCCAGATAAAATAAAGTATATACGCTACGGTATATTTGTAAACCGTTCTTTAATTAAAACATTTCCATCAATCCGCTTCGGACCGATGTGGTAGCTCACCCTTTTTCATAATCTGAGGGGAGAATGATATCAATATTTTAGACATCATTACAAATAATTAGTATAAGCTTCGTGTTTTTATATTATCCTCTTAGATATTATTAGAACTAAAGACGGTTAAAGAAATCGTATTTGTTATTCTATTGTAATCTGTTTTCAATAGTGTATTCAAAACCACATAAAAATGCTATATTCCTAATGGAATTCCATTGTCTGATTAATTTGCAATCTGAATTAATAATCACTTTGGTTATTATAATCCACTTTTGCGTACGTTTTGATATCATTGTCATTCAAAGCGAACAATATTGTGTTGACAAATATAGAATCCCAAAATCTCGAATTAACGCAATTGAAATGAAAATTGACATTGAAAGCCGAGACGTCGACGATAATCGTACTTTCTAAAATAAACTAGCGTAAAATACAAGTTAAAGTGAGTACGCATAAATTGTTTGCTCGTTTAGTTTTGTGGTGGAATTGCGCAGTGCAGCGTTTGAGCCATAAATCTGGTGGGGACCATGCCGTTCAAAACGCTAATAGCGTACACCTGTCACATGCTTGTGGAATTTACGAAGAAATTTCCATTTTATTTTATCGCTGTGATGTATGTGATAAAGTAGTGAAACACCACGGTGGTTCCTCTTTGAAGTAATTCTCTGCTGAGCAAGATATGTCTCTATTATTCAAGAAAACACTACAAAGGAGACGGGAATGTGTATTTTTCTCAAAGATCAGGATTCAAGCATAAATTTGGTTTACAGGAATGCTTACCTTATCATATTTTATTAATCAAAACCATTATTTCATACGTTTTTATCCAAGAATCATCAAATTATTCATAATACAAACTTAGCTCAATCAAAAATAATACGAAAAATAATAATAATATTAGTTCACTCTCCCTCCGTCACATCACGTGGCCCCGAACAATGTAATGTTTAAGTATGATAATTTGGTCTAAAAATATAAAGTTCATTATATCATTATGTTTTCAAAGATCTTAAGTTCGACCGCTTCAAGAATTCACTTTTATTCACAATGCAACGCGGACTTAATTGCGGACTAGATTAAGCGGACTATTGCCTCGCACATGCGTCGCGGCCTCCCTGTCGCGGTCGCGTACCTCTAGACTGTAGTGTAATGGCGTCATAATTTGGTTTAATAAATATATAAAGTAAATTATATGTTTTTGACGACCTTAAGGCATAGAATTATAAGGCTAAGATATGTTTTGAGGTGCACGATCAAGACAGGGCACCGCGATGCGCGACTGCTTTCATACAATTTTATAGAAAGCGGATTTGTTGCTATCGTTAAAACAAGCCTTTAACGATCGCTTCACGTTCACTTAAAACAGAAATATCGTTACCAAATCCCAAACGTACCAAATATATTATTTTATTTCATCGACAAATAGATCAAAATTTAATCACCACGCCCACAATTAAATTGTAAATCGTTTATAATGAATGCTTACCAACTCAGGTCCTGAAGCTAGCGAATCGGGTAAAATATTGCAGTTTTTGTCGCATGGCCTAATTACTAGAAGATTAATGATGCAACAATGTTACCGGCAAAGATTTTAACACAATTATTAAATGAGGAAAATGGTTATAGAACACATTTTACATAAAATATTTAGGTAAAAAAATATAAAACCCTCAAATTAGTTTGTAGCTTATAAATTCGAAGATTGGTTGAAATATTTGTGAACATTTTACGGGTATCACAGTAATAATAAAATTATAACTATATAACATAATATTCTATTGTGAATGAAGCGAAGAGTATTTAATATTTTTGATGTAAGGAGTTAGCTACACGGTATACAAAGCATTGAGCTTTTGTAATAAAACTAATTTGCACGGATATCGCGGGTTTTTATAAATTTTGATCCCGACGTTTCAAAAGTTTTTCAACCTTCGTGGTCACGGGGTGGACTGGACTCAAAATTGATAAACAAAAATGCAATAAAATCCGTCTAAATTAGTTTTATTTTAATGTGTAATATTGGCGTAAACATAATAACTCACTAAGGTTTTATTAATAAGGCCTATACGTTTAATAAATTTCTGCTGATTTTTTTGAATCCTGAATATGCTATGTGAATGGTATTAGTATTATGTACAATATATTATGATAATATAATATACATATTGCGTCTATTTTAAAACCTCTGAATAAATGCTACAGACCAAAATAAAGCAAACAGAAGCTGACAAACGAGCAAGTGGGTCACCTGATGATATGAACATCCACAATACCTGAGGGATCATGGATGCGTTGCTGATCTTAAAAGAAAGTTATAAGTAAGGTATTGAGAAGAGAAGGTGTATCTATATGTCTTCTATATTCACCTATATTGCTCTATAGTTATCCCAATATCTCTGTCCTTTTTCATCTTCAGCAATATTTACCTGAACGTTAGACGACCAGGACTGGGATCGATGGCCCTTACACCTTGATACCGAACATAAATAGCTCTCTAAACTAAGATTAATTTCAAACTTTTGCAGTTTATACGTCAGGCATCATCAGGCATCCCTGTCAGAAACAATTTACCCAACTTCACTCTACATTGATTGTTACTTAATTACAAACGGATAGCTAAGAGACTACTGCGTAAAACCGTTTTTCAAACTTCCCTTCAAATTGTTTCCAACTCATGACGTCAACACGACTACTTAATTTTACTTTTTCAAGTTACACAATAAACTGAGAGGTAACCTTTATATTTTACTTTTCTTCTTCCAAACTTCGCCGTTACGAGTTTAGGCAATTCAGGATGTTTTTATTTTTCACGTCTAAAGTAATTACAATTTATTATACCTTCAAAATGAGAGTGCTCAAAAAGTAGGCAACACGCGAATCCACTTACAATAATTATCTACGCCTTATGTGTATCTCTGAAGGTGCGTGAGAGTGACTTCAGTCTGAATATTCACCACTGAATTCGGTTGTTAGTCCTTGAACATCGCGTTTGTAAGTATAATTTTCCTCGACATCTATAAGGGGGAATACTCGTATGTATAACAATTTATTACGTGTCTCATGTACCTGATACCATGGAAATATGGTTAAAAAATTGCTATAATATTGTACTTAAATACACTTTGGTTATAAGTTAAATGGATAAAAATTATTGTCATTTTGGCTAGCAGTAAAAATGCATATCAGCAACTGTGGTAAGTTGATAGCAAAGATATAAAAAATATCAACCATTAAGATCAAATTAGACTGTTCTCTAGTATTATTGTTATAATTTTTAGTAGCAGGTGTGTACGACTATTTTAAGTATATAAATTCCAAAATAACACCTTAAGTGCTATTTATGCCTTGAGATTTTTTTTAACTTCGTACTACGTCACCAGATATTAACCAGCCCTGTATGGGAGCAAATGGCAACTAAATCCTTTCGAAAGAAAATTTCATCAAAATCGGTTCACATTTGGCGGACATGTGCATGAATTAAAAGAAACAAAATAATACACTCCGAATTGATAACCTCCTCCATTTTGAAGTCTATTAACATCTCCAAATATCTTTATTTATCCTTTACACTCGGACGTATCTCTTAAATATACTACAAAAAATACAGCAAAATATTTACCCCATTAACCACGATCAACGTACTAAAAGTTACAATAGATATTCCATGATACAACGCTACTAACGACCATACACGAGTTGAAAAGATTTAATCTAGTAAAATAATGAAGCTCGAACAAGTAGTGTAAGTAACTACGCAACAAATAGACGGAAGCGTACAGTAGAAATACTAGGAAAAGTATCAGGAAAACATAAAGTGAACTTGTAAATCGATGGCCGAATTGGCGTGGGTCCAGGCCTCGCTTACCAATACAGAACATTACAAAAATCTGTTGTAGCACCATTTGGCAGGCCCTCGAGACCGGAGAGATCACGTACTAACTTTATTTAAAAGATTTTGTATAAACGCCTCTCGGGCCGCGTGACTATTAATTTAACGACAGGAGCGCTTAGCGTTGGCAGATTAAAAGAAATAGATTAAAAAATCCAGCGCTGATATTAAATATACATTGAGGTATTTCGCAACAAACGGGGCGTAGATTATAAATGACGCTAATCAAGTAACCATACATTTTATTTTTTACACGATTATGTTGCGTTAATGGATTCATACCATTCTTGCCCTACGGGTTTGTCGAAAAAGCATTGATTATTAAATTTAAGTCTTGTTACACGTAGGCACTTGTTTTATCAAATATCCATCCAATACATTTAAATATCACTAGTTGTATTTAGTTACACAACACGACAAAACCGCGACATTAACAATTCACGCGTACATACGTAGGGCTAAATGAAAATTGTAAGCTTATTTATTTGACAGAGGCACTGCATGTAAAAGTCACTTTAGTAGTTCTTGAATGTCATTTACATTATTTTATGACGTCGTAATCCGTCCCAACGTTTTGTCTCAGTTTATTGTACAAGACGACCTTGTTCCATACTTAAGAAGGTGACCAAAACACCGGAAGGCAGGTGGGTCATCTTCATTTTGCCTTCTTGCCTCAAACATGACCCAGATATAAGATATGACTAGCATGACCAGATACTAATGGCCCTTATGGCCTCCCTAGATGGGCCAAATTACTTGCGAAGAACATGCTTTTTATAATAAATTATAAAACAGTTACAATGCACATACCTGATTGATGAATATCGCATTGACAATGCTGTTGATTATTTTATGACCTTAATGACGATGTTACTATTGGTATGGTCATTGGAAACAGTAATAATAAATCAACTGTTGTTACACAATATTTTCTATACTGTTCTTGTATTGTTAAATTAAGTCTGTGCCTACTCCTTCAGGGTTACAGGAGTAAGCTAAAGTATGTATGTAGTCATCAATGAACTTTTCCTAACTACAAGTGTAAGAGTGTTTACGCACTACATCCGATCCGAAATATGTTTGCCCGTATTAGTCAGTAGTATTTGTATTATGAGTTGGGCGCCAGAACCAAATTCCATTTTCTAAAGTCGAGAATATCCCCAATTCGGATTCAGATCGTATGCAATGCATATACACTCTCATACAATCACGTCAGAATAGCAAAGAAAGGAGACTTACGTAACATTGCCATTATAGAGTAAATCCACTGCAGACGTTGCAATAAGCGTTAAGTTCTAAATTCCCAGTCTGGAGGCATGGAGCTAATGGTGCGTAGTGAAATTGCATAACTTACAGCAATTTTCCCCTACTTTGGCCCCATCCAAGTAACGCGTCATTTGCCCAGCTCATCGCGTCGTTACGTCGTCGGCAATTATGAAAGTGGCCAGTCAGAATGATCCTACAACCTGGAGTTTATGTAGGAGTATAAAATTGCTGCGTTCAAAGCTCGGCCGTCAGCTTCCTTATGATTGTGTATTTCGTATAGAAGGTCAAGGCCAATGCGTGTGCCGTATGATATATTCAAAAATAATTCTACACGGTCATAATATCACTTATCATTTACTGAGTATAAGTATCTGGATAGCGAACATTTGCCTTGTAGTTTTTACAACCGGCCGCCTGCCTGACGCCAACCCCTCTGGGAAGAACTTAGTACTTACCATCAAAAAATGTAAAGTAAAATAAATTTAAATATAAGTTAAAAACCAACATAAAAAATAACACTTAAGAAGTCAAAAACAATAATAATTTCAAAGGTACATCGGATTCCATGCAATTTCAGTTACAAGGCAGCGGTACTAGCATCGCCTACCAAAACCTCTAGATATTATATTTTTATGAATTTTCAGTTATTTTACAAAAGTTGGTTATTAAGTTTTGTTTTTTTCAATGGCAACAGATGCAAATGGGAGAAACTGCATTCCATAATTGTATATTTCTGGAAGCAAGCAGCAGTGTGTAAGCATAGTTGTGTTGTGGGTATCAAGGACTACGAGAGACGTTCAGTCTCACAACAGCTAGACTCTGAAACAAATATTTCTGGATCATACAAATGTTTGACTCGGTGCAGGGATCGAACCTCTCGCTTTACAGCCGGCTACTCACTCGCTGTGCCACGGAGGCTGGTTTAAAAGAGTACATTCACTCCTTAGATAATCTATTAAACAACAACACCCCATGTGAACAGACAGGAACGCCTTCCTTCGAATTCACACAGTTAGAAATTCAAATAACCATGCACCACGCACCCTGGATAATCGCTCCAAGTATTTAATTCGAACAATTACAAGGCAAGGTAAGGCGGATAATTATCACTCCGAACCATGCACCAACCGTGTAATTATTCAATGCCAACACCTGCCTTTGGATCCAATAAAAACTCTACTTTTGTCTATTTCACCTTTACGACCTCGCGTTTCGGGATTAATTAAACGTGGGAACTTTTCTTTTTTTATAATGAGATAAGTTGAAACAACTACAAACTGCATTTAAATCAGTCCACTCGCTTAAGTGCTACGATGCTATAGATAGCGATACGGGCAAAGCCGTCATACTTTCAACAACCTTATTTTGATCGAGGGTTAAAAAAACCGGCAACTTTTTTTTACTTGCTTGAAGGATGAGACGAGCAAGTCGCTCGCCTGATGGTAAGCACCACTCCTGCCCATAAACAGAAGATGATAGAGCCACGCTGTAGACAGTTTTGTCTACAGCATGGATGGGCTGGCTCGACCCGGTCGTTACCACTGTCTCACAGAAAACCGACATAAAGTAGCGCCTTGCTGCTGCGTTTCGTGCGGTGAGTGAGATATCCGGAAGCCCAAATGGCCTCCCCTTCCCAATCCCTAATTATCCCTTTCTTATAAGGTCGGCAACGCGCCCATGGTTCTTCTGGTAGTGGGTGTAGACGGGCGGTGGAGATCAATTACCATCAGTTGACCCACTTGCTCGTTTGCCCGCCTATGCTGAAGCTAATAAAAGTGTGTTAAAAAAAAAGATATTTCTGTTTATATTTATGTTTATTACAGCAGTCAGTGCGTATGTGATCAATCGTATCGTTCTTAATAAACAAGTGATCAACATTTTAAGATATCCAGATGAACACTCGCTGTCCGCCATACACCTGTATTTAACGATCTTTATATATGACCACACCCTGTCTATATCACGTTGTATATAATAAATGTTTATAACACCGTAGGTGTGTAGTGCAGTAGCAGTTAGAGGACGTAAAAAGCCTGGATAAAGCGGTGTACGTGCCGGCGAGAGGCCATATATCATCGGATTAATGTTTGCCCGCCGATCTCTAACTAATGTGGCCGTTATGGCAAATATTATCCGGAACACTGAGCCTTTGCTGCAAACAGTTAGCAGGTATGGCTGAGTAGAGATAACCCCGTATAGTACGTGGATATTTTTTCTACCTGGCGTTATACTTAATTCTTATTAGGTCTGCCTTCCCATCGTATTTTGACGGTGGTTTCGGATTATGTGGACTAAGTCCTAACCTCTCTCATTTAGTAGAGGTGGCCCGTGCCCAGCAGTGGGATGTGTATAATACAGGGCTTGTATTATTATTATTTGGATTATGTGGAACATGCTATCTGACACCCCACAACCCGCCATGGACTCGTTAGTAAACAAGCAGAATGTACCTACCACATGACGTTACCTTCAGTCCTCAGATATTGATGGCCCACTTACACTCCAATACGTACAGTATGTTTTTTTTAATTGCCTTGATAGGCAGACGAGCAAGTGGCCCGCCTGGTGGTAAGCGGTCACCGCCGCTCATGGACATCGGCAATGCCAGGGGCACAACTAACCCGCTGCCTACCGCTGATATATGCTAATATAAGTTTTTTTAGTGTTAATAACGAGACGAACAAACCGTTTGCTTGATCATAATCCACAACGCGGATGCGAGTGTAAGTAATGCGACACCACTGCACCACCGCCAATGTATTTATACGATTTTACTATTTTTAAATTCAATTGTAACAAAAAAATTGGTTACAAAAATATCGATTAAAATCGCTAAATATGATCAACTTTATTATTGAATTTAAGTTTGTGCTGTAATCTATACTAATAATAAAGCTGTAGAGTTTGATAGTTTGATTGTTTGTTTGAACGCGCTAATCTCAGGAACTACTGGTTCGAATTGAAAAATTCTTTTTGTGTTGGATAGTCCATTTATCGAGGAAGGCTTTAGACTATATAACATTACGCTGCGACCATTAGAAGCGAAGCATCAGTGAAAAATGTTGCAAAAACGGGGAAAATTATTCATATTTGAAGGCTTCCGTTGCTAAGCTACCCAAATAATATTATTTGAAGGCTTCCGTTGCTAAGCTACCCAAATGTATACTAATATTATAAAGCTGTAGAGTTTGATTGTTTGTTTGTTTGTTTGATCACGCGGGCGGAGCCGCGAGCAAAAGCTAGTATAAAATATATTACTAAAAACATTTCAAAATCGGATTATTTTTGTTTTTCTTCGATCGAGCGAATACAACATAACATGTTTAGAAACTTTTAATATCACTCAATTAATATATATCGGCAAAAATATAGTAATATGATTGCTCTAGAAACAAAACTGGTTAATGATATAATGCAGATAATGAAATAGAACAGCCTTTCTCAACCTTTTTCAAGGGACCTCTAGCGCCCACCTTACCGTGTCCTACGGGCGCCTTATATTTTTTTTTCTGTATATAGCTCTTAATAGATGAGTAATTTACATATTTTTTGTTTAAGCTACTTAAAATCTTCCTTCTCATAATAATTTGAATCTGGCTGCCATAATCATAAATAACAGGTATGAAAAAAGTTTTTCTGTGACATACCTGTGGTCATGATTGGGCATATTTTAACCATGTATTGAAGTAGGTTCGCTGAATGTAAATTTTATAGTCAATACACAACTCAATTAATAAATTTTAACAACTAAATGACCCATAAGCATGCGATCTATTTTCCCAAGTACAGTGTATCGCGCAATGCATCCTTTTTTATTATTGTGATGTTAATTTTGTCCGCAGACATTTCGAACCCCTGGGGGTGAAATCTAGGTTGGAAAACACTGGAATAGAATAGTAGTCCGAAAACCTCAGACTAAGATAAATTTCGGTCTAGTCTCGCTGTACATATATATGAGATATACCGATTCATCAACTCTGAGCATGGTCTTGAGGCCTAAATGAAGGAACCTTGGGAATTTGCTCGGTCAATACATATCTTGTTTACGAACTAAATAATCTACTTCGTTAGGAAACTCACCCTAACTATGTTCATCTATAATGGAAAAACTACAATAATGTATAGTTGCTTGTTGATTGACATTATATTTTGACTGCACTGTACTTAACACCAGGTATAGCGAAATCACTTAGCCGTGTTAAGGTAAAAAAAACGCGCCGCCCTGTCTGCAGCTCAGTTTATATTAAAATAATACGTATAAGTATTAACAGCATCCGTGGCACAGCGGGCGAGTAGCCGGCTAAGAAGCGAGAGGCCGCGAGTTCGATCCCCGCACCGAGAAAAATGTTTGTGTGATCCACAAATATTTGTTTCGAGGTCTGGGTGTTGTGAGACCGAAAATCTCTTTTGTTTCTGACACCAACGACACAAGACGCATCTATGATTATCACTTACAATCAGGTGATCCACTGGCTTGTTTGCTGTCGACTATTGAAAAATACAGAAGTCATTAAAACTAGGGGATCACTGATTCGTTTAAAAAATAATCCTTTTTTTACACCGACATCATTACATGGTCCAGCTAGACATTAAATGAAATTATATGACCGTACTAACAACACAATTAAGATTTTATCTAACCGACCTTTTCAATTAAGCCAGATATCCGTCTAGAACGTTTGAGCCATACAACCAAGTGTATTTATGCTGTCTATTAGGATTGTCTGTTTATTTGAGAACTTAGATGCATATAGAAAGTTTTACTGAGCTAAAATATACTCGCCGTATATCTGCTTCAACTTTGTTCAACTTTTACAAAACAACCACATAAACGTACGTAAATTGAAATAGATATTCTGCAATTCATCTTTACTGCAGTAACTTATTTTATAAGCTTATGCTTTATTACATTACAATTACAAGGTGGTAGGCCCCTCATATGCGAGAGGCCGTCTGGGTTGGTACCACCACTTTGTCTATTTCTGGCGCCAAGCAACAGTGTGTAAACACTGTTGCGTTTCGGTTTGAAGGACATTGAAGCCAGTGAAATTACTGGGCATTATGAGACTTAACATCTTGTGTCTTGTGGTGACGAGCGCAGTTTAATGCAATGCAGTGCTTTGTAATTCAAAGTTCTATGTGGTGTTGCTTCTGTTTATGGGCAGGCGTGGCGCTCATCATCAGGCGAGCGCCTAGCTCGTCTCGTCATTCAATCAATGAAAAAAAAACATAAGATCAGCTCAGGGCTGTATCCCCGTAGGGTAGATAGAGGTGCAACCAGTGCACCCTCGTAGAGTATATTTCCGTCCCTCTCTTATCCTAGCACGACAAAGTGACTACACTGGACCTGATTTTAAGTAAAGTACAGTGCAAAAATAATGTCAACCACCAAGAGATACTTGGTCCCTCGACGGTCGGCAGAATTACGCCGGCCTAAAATTACTGGATACGCTGGCGACAAATAAGGGATAGGGAAGGGGAGATTTGAGCCTCCGGATATGTCACTCACCGTATGAAACGAAGCAACAAGCTGCTGCTTTACGTCGGTTTTCTGTGAGACAGTGGCAACAACCCGGACGAGGCGGCCCATTCGTGCTGTAGACAAACCTAAGCATAAAAACCAAATGAGAAATCGATATCGACATGTGTTCTAAACTATAGAGCGTAATTTCGCTTAGAACTAGTGCGAAAAATAACATAAATGGACAAGCTATCACGCACTTACAGCTACTTGTAAACAATACAAGTAATTTGGGGGGATTACATTGACATGGCAATGGGATAAAAGCGTATTAATGAATAATACTTATGATCGTTTATTCAAAGAATAAATGATGCAATAATATAAATCAATTTTTCATTTTTAAACACAAAGTGATATATGAATGTAAAATATGTAGCGTATATTTATAGCGTGTAATTTTTTTACTTCAAGCCTTTACAATAACATGACAACATTGATTAACGACTTCTGTGAACTGCTCACTGACGTGACATATTGTGCTATACGAAGATTTATCACACATTTTTACAAAATTAATTCGCAGTTTTTTGTTATTAAACGTCGCGTCGCTGTAATCGTCAGGTTTTCAGCAACGGGGCATGAGTTGTTCGTTAACACTTCACAAAGACACTGTCTTCATTGTTTGAGGAGCCTTTCTTTTGCCAGAGAAATAATTAAAAGTGGTGTATAAAAGGTGTAAAACAACCGAATCCTCGCCATTTCCTTGCGGAAATTGCTGACATGTTCAAAGGGGTTTGAACACAGCTATTTTTCTTCAGAAAAGCAATGATAAATTCTCATCACAAACTGTTCAAATATGTATATTTTTCGTCAGAACACCCAACTAACCCGAATTCGTACGCTTACATAGCTCGCTGGAGAAAATTCGCGGTGTATAGAGCTAGACCGCTCCTGACCGCAGACAACCGCTTCAATAAAGAGCATCTCGTCGGTCTCAACAGCAATTTAATCAGCTTTGTTCTTTATAAATAAGCTACGGTATTTGCCCGACCCAGCCATGCTATTAAGCTTAGAGTTTTATTTTTTCGTCCTCTATAGAAATGTTAAAGTAGTTTTACTGAAACTATGTTACAATGCAGTAAAATTCCGTTAAAATAATCGTATTTAAAACCGAGATACGTTAAGTGCAATTGAATCCATTCGGTCTTGGACTCCTACCAAATAAAGGAAATGTAAATTTTTGTCTGAAAAAAATACTAGTTGAATAAAATTTATGAGCAGGACGTAATATTATTTTACGTATAATATCCGCTTTTAGTTTTTCTAAAGAAAACGTTATTTCAACCGTTGGTTATCTGCATTAGACCCCAGCCAGCGTGTTGACCCCTACCCAGCAGTGGGACAATAAAATACAGGACTGATATTATTATTTTATTCAACGTTGAGAGAATTGAAAAATCAGGGCATTCGATACTTAGATATTGGACATAAAGAAAGAAAGGTTTAAATAACTTTATTATCAGCAAAGACATAAAGGTTACCAGATACTGGAACAAATTCGATAGTACAATATAACTTCGAACTAGCACGCAGAGATGTGATAACATTATTGCAAACTAAGTCCCGCTGACCATACGTGAAACTATTCATCAATTAATAATCAATCAGAAGTTTGACAGACGAAATGACGAAAAGCACGTAGCCTGCAGAACGGGTTTGTTATGTCACTCGAAAGCGCCGCCGCGCCGGTCGGTCGCATTTCACCCTCATTCCATGAACACATGACGTGAAAACATAAATCTCCTTGAATTTCCTTGAATTTAAAATTAGCTTTTGTTAATTTTGCGTCTTGGATTATATTTTTACTTGAAGCCGTATAAATAGCCGAATAAACCAAATAAAATATTTTGACTTTCAATTAAACACGCAATGATTACAAAAATGTCATTAATCACTATCATATAAAAATTAAATCAAATCTTTTGATATCGTGTATCTGTATAATCGTGATGATACAGCACGAGTGGGTCGGCTCGACCGGGTCGTTAACACTGTCACACAGAAAACCGATGTGAAGTAGCAACTTGCTGCTGCGTTTCGTACGGTGAGTGAGATATCCATAGGCCCACTTCCCTTCCCCTTCTCAATCAAATAAAAAAAGAACAAAAAACAAATTTTGCAACCCACAAAACGCAGTTAACACCAAGCTCCATAAAATATTCCGTATTTTGTGAAACGAAAATGCCGTATGCATAGCCTTTGACAATTTAAAGCCTACGGAGTCACGTCTGCACGTTTGTATATGCACGATCCATCCGTGAATATCGGAACGTATTCGACATGGCACCTGTTCGGGCAACTCGCTAACTTCACTTCCCAAGTTTGCTTAAAGTATTACGAAATTTGAAGCGGACGCCCGCGTCGCCAACTTGTTCCACATTATGTTGGAAGCCTGATGAAATAGTCGCAGTTGGTTTGCTACCAGTACTGAAAATACAGTAAGTTTCGAGGTTAGTTTGGGTGCACGACGCGTTGACATTTTCAACATGAGCGTGGTATGTGTAGAAAAACATTATACCGTGTGATTATACCGTGGATGTATAACATAAGACCACACCTTTATCCCCGAACGGGTGTAGTAGATTTAAATCAAATGAGTATTGTAAAGTTTCCAGGTAAAACTAATCTACAAACACTGATCTAGATAAAATTCACGAAAACATATAAGAAAGGTAAAAACATTATTAAAAAATATTTGTATCAATTCTGATTTCAAGATGATAGTGCTAACAATTATACGGACTGTACAAAGCATAAAATTAGGTCAATTTTTTGTTAGATAATCGAAATTACAGTACTAGATTAGACCATATTTCCTTTTATCACAAAATTTTCGTACCACACCATACTACGATAAATTTAAAAAAACTTACGTGCATATAACAGAAATTGGAAGTCAAACTTAGAGTTTACTTCTATTCTTTCAGTTTGAAAAGTCCCTCCGCAGTTATTTTGAAAAATATCGGATAGTATTTCACAGGCAAAGGATAACTTGTCGCAACTCCAAAGTTTGTTTTAGATTCTTCAGTAATGCGGTTATGCCGGGCAATCAATTACAAATTGGGGTACGAACCAATGGCTTACCTAGCACGGCAGCCACCCTGGGCGGATTTGATTTGGGTGACACCCCAAGAATGAAAACTTTATACGGATAATTTTAATGTATTTTAACCGACTTCAATAAATGAGGAGGTTTTCAATATTTAGGTTTATGGAAAAAGGGGGCAAACGGGCAGAAGGCTCACCTAATGGAAAGTGATCACCGCCGCCCATGAACACCAGCAACACCGGAGGGCTTGCAAATGCGTTGCCGGCCTTTCAAAAATATTTCGGGTTATTATAGGTTTTGGGGTTTTTGACACCCGGGGCAAATCGAATCATCGTAATCATTCGTATTTCCGAAATTGACGAAGTTCACCGAAGCACGTAACTTTAATCATAGTGCAGTACATTAACATCAAATGTACATGCATACGTAATTCGTGAATCTCTGGCACTAAAGATACATCACAGACAGTATAGCAATCAGAGGAAAATACGTGTGTGTAGGATGGTAATTAAGGCATGTCACACATAAAGTACCTATTAACGCGCTTTAGATGCCTAAAGAGACTAGTGCATGGAATACGTGGTAAATGGAATCCTAATAAGGTAAGTTGTAGGTGGATACGCTTTTTTATATGTGTATGGATACTTCCACTTTGAGCGATATAATAATAAATAAATCATAATAAATACACCCAACAGTCACACACATAGTCCTGACCCCACAGTAAGATACGAGTCTTGTGTCGTAGGTGTCAGGAACTACGAGAGACTTTCAGTCTCACAACACCCAGACCCCGAGACAAATATTTGTGGTTCTCACAAATGTTTGTCTTGGTGCAGGGATCGAACCCGCGGCCTCTCGCTTCGCAGCCGGCTAACCAGCTGCGCTACGGAGGCATTGCAAATAATTATCATAGATATTTCTTCTGTCTATAGACAGAACACTACCTTATTTGTATATATACACTTTCCTTCTGCTTGGTGTTATGCCGGCTTTATACCAAGGTTTGCCTTTCCATCACGATTTGCTGGTGAATTTTGTACTATATGTACTATATACCCGCCATTTGACTCTCTCAACCCGCAAAGGAAAAGTTTCGCCAATGACTCGTCCATAAGTAGAAAATTGTACCACGTGAAAACCTCAGTTGGCTTTGGGCCTAAGATGTTGGTGGCCCAGTTCCTTACTTTACTGTATTACTATACACTAATGATATAAATGTGTAAATATTTCTATCGGTTTGTTCTTCTTTCACGCAGCAACCCAGCAATGTATCGGCATATTTTTTGCACCTATAGATCTCTATAAACAATCTGGATTAGAGGTGGGATTGTAACATAGTTTACTATGGCAAAATATTTAGGTAAAATTTTAATACAAATGAAATTTAATGAGACATCAGAAGCATATTATTTGCATAAAAAAAACCTCATATACGCTGTACAAAACAGAAATTTACATTTTTTAACATCACATCTATGAAGTTTATATCTCTAATATCAACATATTTTTTTTATTTGTAGTTATAAAAATATGGTAATTTTAAAAATATAAAGATAATTCTTTGATCACAACACGCGAGCATTCGATATTGATAAAACGTATGCAAAGTAAATCACATTAAATAAAAATGCCATTAACTCAGCTCACGTACGACAATATTGTTCTAAAATATCAAAAAAGGCGAACTATCGCACGTGTGTAATCAATACAAATACATTATTCAATTATTCTCATGCTGGAGCATCCAATTTAAAATAACAAGCACACACTATGCATAGGCATAGGCATAGTAAACCAAGTTGATACGTGTCATCAGCTTTTGTGAGCTAATCGCGCCGGCAACGGTTGATTGCATGCACCGTGTTTTCTTTTTTGGGAGACGCGTCGGAAAACTGGCTTCATTGAACAAAGCAACTATCGCTGAGCTCGGATTATTGAGCCAATTTAATTTAAGCGGAATAAGCTTTTTGATGCAGCTCTAATGAAGGAGGGAACCGGCTTTCCGTGATTGTGTGCGCTGCATTTCGTAGCTACTATTCCGCTAATTCGGTAGGAATGTCTGCAAGATGAAGAATTGCAAATTTTAATTTATTTTAAAAATGGAGGCTGGCTAAAGAGAAAGTAGATTCTCCTGAAGTCTCAAGATATTGTATCCTAAACATATGAAGTGGTTGAATCATGTAGAAATACCGAGAGAAAGGAAGAGTGAGACAGGTGGAGCCACGCTGCAGACAGTTTAGCTTAAAACTGGCTGGCTCGCCCAGTATGTTACCACTGACTCACAGAAAACCGACGTAAAGTAGTGGCTAGCTGAGTGAGATATCCGGGGGCCCTAATTCACGTCCCGTCCCCAATCCCTTAATTATTATTTTCCTTAAAGGTCTGGAACGCGTCCATGGTTCTTCTTATGTGTGCGTTCATAGGCAGTGGAAATAACAGGTGACCCAATGATTCATTTACCGCTCTATAATATTAAAAAAATATATACTCTTTTTTTTATAGCATAGGCCGGCAAACGAGCAAGTGGGTCACCTGATGGTAAGTGATCTCCACCACCCATGTACGCCCACCACCAGAAGAGTCATGGGCGCGTTGCCGAACTTAAAGGAAACGGATAATTAGGGATTGGGAAGGGGAGGGGATTTGGGCTTCCGGTTATCTCACTCACCGTACGAAACGCAACAGCAAGCCACTACTTTATGTCGGTTTTCTGTGAGACAGTGGTAACGATCCGGTCGAGCCAGCCCATTCATGCTGTAGACAAAACTGTCTACAGCGTCGTTCTACCACTCTCATAACACCTTTCTTTTGTCTGGGGCTGTATGTTATTACAATTAAACTTATGCCTTTACAGTCCATATATCTTTACCTGTACAGTCCACGACTCATTTATTTTACAAACGAATGGATTGATAACATAATAAATAATGAAATAAAACATTTACGTAGGTGTTCTACCTTGATCTTGGGAGATAAAAAATATTATATCCTTACAAGCATCCTACTTGTGGTCAAAGGAAATATTGTTTACGGCCGAGTAAAATTTATTTGACGATCAACATTTTTACTTCCTCTCGTAAAGGAAATTGTTGTTTTTCATCGAGGTGCTTCAACCCTACTAAAAATAGAACAAGATTGACAAAAATTATATTAAACATGATTCCAAGTAATTGCTAAATTGAAATTTAATTTTCTTTTGATGATAGTATGCGCATATTTGGGTAAATAATTATGAGAAATTTAATCCTATCAAATAGTCTAATAAAATATCCTTGTCTAATTTTTATTTGATACTAGCATTCGCTCGTGGGTCCGCTTCGAAGTTCTGCATCATATATTATCTTTAAATTTGCATAACTTTTTTATTTATGAACTGACATGAAACAAACACTAAATGTTAAGTGAAGCTTACCACAATATATTAGTGAAAACTACATCTACATCGGATTAGCCATTTCTGAGATTAGCGAGCACAAACGCACAGACAAACAGACAATAATTCTAAAAATTATTGTATGGGGTACTATTGCGTCGATAAAGGTTTCAATAATATTTTTTCTCATAATATATCTTCCATTTACAGACAGCGATCAGATCAGATTTATTATATGTATAGATGACTAAAATTCGATCGGCTATTTAATTTGCTAAAATTTATAAGTTTCGACGTAATTAATGAATTTAATGTACATTCTTTACCGTATATTTAGAGTCTATAATTAACTCCACCCAGAAGAATTGATATCAGGCAGGCGACCGATCGTTAAAACTATAAGCCAAATATTTATGTCATATGTTGAGCTAATCCCACTGTGAGTTGGATAAGGGCAGGTGGACGAGAAGTGTCTGTAATTTATTACATATCTTAGTAACCGTTCCTATTATACGATCGAAAAGTGGTCAACATAAAACAGGGTTTAAAAAATAGCAGCTCACGACCGCCGCCAATAAATCATTGCGGGGGTCGTAACGACCCGCACCCCTCTGTCAACGCCCCGCGGAAACTCACAAAAACATCCCAAATCTGTCTGGACCCACCCTTGTAATCGCTAGATAATGGGAGCGGATTGAAAAATCATCCCCGCTATATGTTAAGGGAATGTGTATGTACCTCGGGTGTGCTGGCGATTTGTCAACGCGTTACGCGGCCATGCGGATTAGGTGTTATTAATGAATGTTATTAGTTTAAACCCTCCAGTTTGGACGAAATATTGCTAGTTTCAAATGTTTTTATTCGAGTACAGGGGTTTCAGAATTGAATGCAAATATGAAATAGCATTACAACCTACAGCAAGTTAAAATTGAGATACTGATTTTAATTTGCTAAATTGATTAATAAATTTAGTTATTTTTCTAAATTCATTAATAATTTATTTATTCGTTAATAATTTTTAATAAACCTTAAATGAAACATTTCCATGTGCGATTATGCAAAAAAGAACATTAAATCGTTGATTTAAGTTAGTGAATTTAGCAAAATAAAATTGTCATCTCAATTTTAACTTTATGTGGGTTGAAATATTATTTCGTATTTGAATTCAATTATGGATCGTACCAACAACTACACTATCTATCTGTAATATTATCTATCTTCATTATGTATTTATGCATTTTATATTTTTCAAGATCTCAAATCAGTGGAAATTAAGAAAAATATAGACCCATAAATTTAATTATACAGGTTGTCCAAAAAACGATGGCGAATCGGAAAGCCAGACTTTAAACACTTATTTTATAAAAAAAACAAAATGCTTAAAGTGCGTAATAGTACTGAATGTAAAAGCAATATCACTTTGATCCTATAATATAGTTACTGAGCGTATCCGATGCTTTGAAACTATTCCCGTTTAATGAAATTGCAAATAAAAGGGATCCTAAAGTCAAACTAACCCGCATATGTCAGACCCATGGGATGCGAAACCACAAAATGGTGTCCAGTCAGAAACTACGTACTACTTATATTTAAAATGAGAGGCTTGGAATGAAGTAATCTAGCGTCACTCATATATCGAGTTACATACATACGCACTAACGCCTGTAACCCCTGAAGGGGTAGGCAGTGGTACACTTACATGTCGCCTAGTGAATTTCCATCCCATGTTGTGATAGGGGCGAGCTTATCATCATACCAGGCACATTTAGAGACTCCGGGTGATACTAAGCATTTCGTTATAGAAAAAACCAATATCACTTTACTATCTTGGCTCGGGTCGGTTCTTCGAGCCGGAGATCGAACCAGAAACCTCAGTACAGCAATCGTACCGTGTATGCATTGCGACTGCACCACCGAGGCAGTCTATACAATCTAAAGTAGATTTTTATATTAAATGTCCCGCTTATAATAACCGTCTCTGAGAGTAATTAAGATCGTAATATTTATTCATCATCTAATATTTTTACGTGAAGAGAAATCTTTGCACCCTTTTCTAAGCGTATAAGGCTCACAGAGTCACATTAGGCACAGTTAATGTTTTATGGAGGATACAGAAATTTATATATTAACATGTGTTATAAATCCATTAAATAGAAAACATCTTTATTTTTTTACGTTCATACTGCCAATGTCATACACATATAGTCTGTGGTTTGTTTGCGTTCATACAGCCAATGTCAAAAAACGGAGATATTTTTTTACATTTAATAGATATTGCAGCGAATGACGTTCTTTTGATAAAAAAATATTATGTAAAGTTTTTATAATTTTATTGAATTGCGTTCGAATTTCAACCACTGTGTGGCCACTAGTATTTGTAAATTACTGATGTTCTATTATTTTAAAATCTGAATATACTTCCCATAAAAAATATCTTTAAAAAAAAAAGTGTGCGTCTCGGGACGCTCGACAGCAGTGATAACTTAAACTAATGTGGGTTAAAGTGAGAGCGGAGGAGCCTGCCTACTACTGCCGTATGCGTGAGAGAAAAGGAAGCCAGAGTGGCGCCGTAACGCGTTACGTTACGAAGTCCGGTCAAAGTCATGTCAAAGCCCTGTCAAAGTCCGGTCAAAGTCATGTCAAAGCCCTGTCAAACTTCTGTCAAAGTCCGGTCAAAATCCTGTCAAAGTCCGGTCGAATTCCGGTCAAAGTCCGGTCGAATTCCTGTCAAAGTCCGGTCAAAATCCGGTCAACGTCCTGTAAAAGTCCGGTCAAAGTGCAGTCAAAGTCCTGTCAAAGTCCGGTCAAGGTCCTGTCAAAGTTTGTCAAAATCCGGTCAAAGCCCAATCAAAGTCCTGTCAAAGTCCGGTCGAAGTCCGGTTTAAGTCCGGTCAAATACCGGTCAAAGTCCTGTCAAAATCCGGTCAAAGTCCTATCAAAGTCCGGTCGAAGTCCGGTTAAAGCCCAGTCGAAATCCGGTGAAACACCGGTGAAAGTCCTACCAAAATCCGGTTAAAGTCCAGTCAAAGTAATGTCAGTCTTGTCAAAATCCGGTCAAAGCCCGGTCAAAGTCCTATCAAAGTCCGGTCGAAGTCCAGTGGAAATCCGGTCAAATACCGGGCAAAGCCCTATCACAGTCCGGTTAAAGTCCGGTCGAAGTCCGGTCGAAGTCCGGTCAAAATCCGGTCGAAGTCCGGTCGAAGTCCGGTCAAATACCGGTCAAATTTGGCAGGACTGCCAAAATCCGGTTAAAGTCCAGTCAAAGTCTTGTCAAAATCCGGTCAAAGCCCGGTCAAAGTCCTGTCCAAGTCCGGTCGAAGTCCGGTTAAAGTCCTTTCGAAGTTTGACATAATCCGATCAGAGTCCGGTTAAAGTCCGGTCAAAGTCCGGTTAAAGTCCGGTCAAAGTCCGGTCGAAGTCCGGTCAAATACCGGTCAATGTCCGGTCTAAGTCCTGTCTAAGTCCGGCCAAAGACCTGTCAAAGTCCGGTCAAACTCCAGTCATAGCCCGGTCAAAGTCCGGTTAAAGTCCGGTCAAAGTCCGTTTGAAGTCCGGTCAAAGTCCGGTTGAAGTCCGGTCAAAGTCCGGTCCAAGCTGACTGGTCACTGTGTAACGCCACTTCGAAATAATCGATGTTCCAGGGAGGTCGGCTAACGCTGGCGGGTCGATGGACCGCTCGCGTTACGGAACGTTTCAGTTCACCCTCCCATAAGAAGTTATCACTTCAAAAATAATCAATACAAAATATAGACATAAGCGCTCATGAGTCTGAAACCCTGAAAGCGTACGCAGTAATACAACTAGTGTACCCACTACCTGTGTAGTGTGTACTTACTTTAATATGTGTTCGCGTTTCGCAGTTTCCATTATTGTTATGATGTGACAAAGAATCTCTAGTAGATTATTTGTCAAGTTTATTGTATTATGTATAGCATTATAGTCATATACGTTAACACGTAATATTGATCACAACAATGTGGGACTGTCTAATGTCACATCATTAGTAAATATATTATCTATACTAATAATAAAGCTGTAGAGTTTGATTGTTTGTTTGTTTGTTTGAACGCGCTAATCTCAGGAACTACTGGTTCGAATTGAAAAAATCTTTTTGTGTTGGATAGTCCATTTATCGAGGAAGGCTTTAGGCTATATAACATTACGCTGCGACCATTAGAAGCGAAGCATCAGTGAAAAATGTTGCAAAAACGGGGAAAATTATTCATATTTGAAGGCTTCCGTTGCTAAGCTACCCAAATAATATTATTTGAAGGCTTCCGTTGCTAAGCTACCCAAATCTATACTAATATTATAAAGCTGTAGAGTTTGATTGTTTGTTTGTTTGTTTGATCACGTGGGCAGAGCCGCGAGCAAAAGCTAGTTCATTAATATAATCAATGTAAAGTACGATAATTATAAGTTGGGGTCGCGGTGGCCTGTTTTAGAACTAATCCTTATATCCTGGCATGGCAAATTGACTACATTGAACCTGTGCGGTCTATATAACATCTAATGTCGAGGGACATACCGTTTCCTGACCGTCGGCAGAATTATGCCGACATGAAGGTACTGGAAGTACACTGTCTGACCCCGGAACGCGACTAGTCTGAACATGTTAAGCAATGAACGTTATCACTCTCACACAGATACGTTTCAAACGCTGTTTGATAATTAACAGAATAAGTTTGTATGTATTGTGTATACATACGGTACGTTGCTATGCCAGAGACTATTTTGCATATTAACACTCATGCAAATTTTATTAGCATGTGCATCGGAGCGTATGTTCGGTTGCAAAACTTTACAGGATCGGTGAATATTGTTCAATAATGTAGCATTCGAGCGTGGTAATCCAAAGAATAGAAGCTTAAAAAATAACATAAGAAACATTCATGCCTATGCAAACGATGCATAAATGTGTTTTAATTTTTCATATCCGATTTAATTCCCAGAGGGTTAGAATTATTACTTCAAATTTAAATTTGCTGGTGGGAGGATACTTGTATCCAACCGGATAGCGACCACCGTATACTGGTGCTAAAACGTGCCATAGTGGCCCACCTTGTGTGGGTCGCGTTCCAGGGTCAGCCAGTGTATATCCGGTTCTCTCCAGGGGGCTTGCTCTCTGATCCTAACCCTTTTCCCATCACTTTTTCCTTCCCCTCCCCCTTGGCCCTTTGGCAGGCCGGCATGATCTTGCCGACCTACGATGGACACATTGTTTATCGTTGGTCGACACTATTCTTGGATTGCGCTACACTTACCATCAGGTGTAGCGTAGTCACTTTGCCGAGCCAGGATAAAAAAAAAATCGGACCACCACCGCAAAGTCACCTATCACCTATCGAAGACAAAAAGAATCATACAAATCAGTTTATTTGGCCGAGTTATGCGTGAACATTCATATAAAAATATATACGGACAAATTGAGAATCTTTACTATTGTATTGGTTGGTATCCGTAAAACAAAAATCATGCAAAAACTACACTTCTAATCTTAGCCGCATTATTTAAAAAATTACGCACAAAGGCTTCACGATACATCGACCGTGGCACCGATCATTTCGCATGAATAGCTTCATACATCATACCATGCCGTACGGAGGCAAAACAGGACATCATCTGTCAAGCTTCGCGCAGGCACCGATCAAATTGAGGATTGCCGGCTTATTGCCCTTTGATAATGCCTCACTTAGCGTGCACATCGTGAGAGCCGACATCGATCTCTGACTAAACTGGCTTCACCCACGACTCCACTCGTGTTAAGTATCCGTGAAATTATATGAATAAGTCTATATTCTATACACGGGCTTTAATTTTTAGTGATTTTTAAAATAATGATTTTAACTTCTGTAAAATATAAAGAGACGTCAAACAGAAAGACTGTTTATATAGCCGATACTAATCGAGCTATTAATATATTTTTCTTAACTTTTCGAACGCTGGTGTTTACGTCATGATCGAAAATTTCGGTCTGTGAGATACAGTCAGCCACCCACAACGCATTTTCACAACGACATAAACAGACTCAATTCGCAAACTAAAAATACAGAATTGAGAAAGCTACATTTATAACACGAAAATATATGAAATTAATAGTTGAAACCCGTGCGTGAAATATCGTATTACGTAACCGCCTGGATTCCACCCGGTTCATGTCTGCTGCACCCGGGCCAGATTAAATTTACATAAATAGCCAAATACACAAGGCCTAAAGTAAACCATCCAAATTTTGGTGGCACGAAAGTTGTATCTCGGCAAACATGGACATTTGGACCAGCAAATGTGACCCGAATTAATATTTGACCGGTATGTTTGTCTACAAATTGTGCCTTCATTTATTTGCGGGGACTTTAGGTCCGGTCATTTTCAATGAACTCTAATTTTGCGTAGACACCCTTTCGAGTATAGTTAATACACTATATGGGCGTAATTTGCATTTCAGTGGAAACTTGTGTGCACATATATTATGCAATGTGAGGATAACCTTAACCTAGGAACAAATATAATCAGAAAAATCGTAGTGAATTTTCGTGCTGTCCTAGCTAGTAAAAATATTCCACTAGCACCATGTCTGGGCGAATAAAATGTTGTCCGCGCGCATCATTCCGCCCGTATGGTCCGGAGTCCCTGGGCCAGCTGATCCACTTGATTACTATCAAGCTAATTTTTCGTGAGTAGCTTCGTTTCGATGAGACGCCCAACAATTCCCTATGCGAAAATTCTCTATTGTGGTAGCTAACAGAGGTAGCAAGGATAGAATATTTCGATTTGATGATACTCAAAAATTTATTATTTTATTTGTAGGACAATATGACTGTTAAATTATATGAATACTAACTAAGTAAAAACAAAAAAATCAGCTGGTTAGTAATCATACCTATTGGAAATTTACATATTATTACCTATAAAAAATGATTTGAATGAGCTGATTTTTTTTGTTTTTACTTAGTTAATATTCATATAATTTAACAGTCATATTGTCCTACAAATAAAATAATAAATTTTTGAGTATCATCAAATCGAAATATTCTATCCTTGCTACCTCTGTTAGCTACCACAATAGAGAATTTTCGCATAGGGAATTGTTGGGCGTCTCATCGAAACGAAGCTACTCACGGAAAATTAGCTTGATAGTAATCAAGTGGATCAGCTGGCCCAGGGACTCCGGACTAGTATGTCATATCCATATGTTGCACCTACAATCCTTCACGATACTGACAAATACATCAAATTTTTAGAACACAAAATTTTCACATAATACTTAACGTGCAAGTCACACCTGTTCCTGCTGAATT
The DNA here is from genome assembly GCA_949126905.1 of Amorpha juglandis. Classification (NCBI taxonomy): domain Eukaryota; kingdom Metazoa; phylum Arthropoda; class Insecta; order Lepidoptera; family Sphingidae; genus Amorpha; species Amorpha juglandis. The sequence continues at coordinate 6,727,195 of OX421379.1, read as the reverse complement.
ATCAAAGTCAATTTAAAAATAAACATAGATGTTGATGATGAGCATGAGCCGAGCCGGAACACTCAAAGCGTGGTGGCTTTAAATATTTCATTTTAGACAAGTTTTTATTACAGAAGCCGAACGTGTTCGCGATAAACGTAGCGGACGTGACTAGAGAGCCTTGCTTAGATCGCCGCCGTATACCTATAGCAAAGAATTACGTTGCCTAGATACTGTAATATAATGTATAATGATGAATATTACACGCCTCATTCAAATAAAATGCATTTATAATTTGTTATATAGGACTATTAAAATTTATAAAGACTCCTGGCGACCGTTTGAAAAGGACCATGAATGTGGAAAAGAAAAAAAAACGTGTCGGGTTCTTTCGTAGTTTGTGGCTCGTCTGCATAGGATGTAGGCGTGAGTGTTTATTATATATGTATATTTTATGTAATTATTTCGGTAGCAAAATAAATGATAGTAATATCTTAGATAGTCGTAACTACAGTAACTGTTAGAAGCGATAGTGAATAATTTGATGGTACATAACTCTAAATAAACCTAAGTATGGTAAAATATTTTTACAATAATAGATATAAAAGTAGATATGGCAAATGACCCATATAAAAAGATTTTAAATAGACTCATTTTGGATAACAAAATAGTAGAACAATTTTTTTTTATCTTTATTTATTTAGGGGTTTCCATCTAAAAGGATACGTCAACCCCATCGTACCTGTTACAAGCTTAAACAAAACTTATATAAAGCACTCTGGTAATATAAAAAAAAACATAAAGTTGTATATATATATACATACACTGTAACGGCATCTTCAAAAGACCTACGGTTTTCAGCTTCTCAGTGTTTTTTCTCAGACTAGTGAGATTTCCAAAGCGCTGGTAGAGATATTTTAATGCCTTTTATCTAATATCGACGTGTAAAATAGCTCTTTGTGGCCTATTTATTTCTTGTGAAAGAAACATTTTGATTTTCATTTTAATATTACTTACACAGACTCATATAATTATCACATCGATACTAGTAGAATCGACTAGTAGAATCGATATTATATTAATGGCAAAACCCGCTATATCAATATCTACGGTAAACCAAAAAACAATCAAAATAATCTTTACGCATGACGGCGTGCAAACGGTCTCTTCCAGTTAATCTAGTGCGAGTAACATATCTATCGGCTTTCCCGCCTCAACAAAACTTTGTCTAATACACTTTGCAACGTACATAATGCTATCTTCTAAATATAAAGATTTTTCTCCTTAAATCTTTAAGTAAAAGCTTTAATTGTTGGAGTACCTAATAGAATTTTTTGCACAGAAAATGACTTCCTTCGTCTAATAAAAAGCAATAGTGAGAGCGAACCACTATTAATATTTTATTAAAAAGATAACAAGTCGGCTAGTATCGTAATAGCGCGGCAAAGTTATTTTACGAACTTTTTGGTGCTAAACAAAATGGAGGTCACCACAAAACTGTGTTCGGAATACTAAGCCAAGTTGATATAATTTGTCTGTTTAAAGTTTACTTGTGCAATGTCTTAGTTTCATTTTTAATATCACAGGCGCAATAAATAAATACAGCAAACAGTCACACACATAGTCCTAACCCGACATTAATACGAATCTTGTGCCATGGGTATCACGAACAACGAGAAACTTCCGGTCTCAAAATATCCAGACCCAAAACAAATATATATGCATCACACAAATATTTGTCTCGGTGCGGCAATCGAACACGCGGCCTCTCATTTCACAACCGACTGCAAAGGAAATGCAAAGGAATATCGTACTATTAATAGAAAAGAGTCTAAACACGATGATCGAGGCATCTAGTTTTATTCCTGTCCAACTTCATACTTTCTTTATATAATATAAATTTTAGGTTGCAATATTTTCAATAGAAACCACGAAACGTACAGTTAGAGCCATTTAACGCTATGTATCGGATGTAGTTTACTGTGACTTAGCTTCAAATTTTACTGCCTTAAGCTGGCACCGACAGGTTTACGATATGAAACTGAAGAAACAGCAGTCGCGTGGACTTTCATAAAAGACCGTATTGAATCGCGACCCGGGCGGAACAAAATTAAACTGTTTATTAAAATTTCAATTTCCTTGATTGTAGCTACAGCGAGGCTCCGTTTTAATAGAATTACATTGGATCCAGGATAAGCCTCTACGATTATACCCTAACAGTACCTATAAAGATTATGAATTCGATTACGTTCAGTAACTTTTGGATTATTAGTGTTATCGAATGAATATATATTTACACAATTGTCATTATATTTAAAAAAAAAATAAAGGTACATGAGCAAGTTAGTCACCTAGTGGTAAGTGACCTCCATTCCTTTCCACGTCACGTATCTGAAAAAATACTGATTTCAAAGGTTACAGATCTAATATGTAAATGTACTAGCGTTTCGCTCGCGGCTCCGCCTGAAATCGATACACCTCTTATCTCCACTAAGAGTTTGAATCTTAACAAGCTTCAAAACGTACTTCAATAATTGTGTTATAAAACTTTAATACCAAGTTTCAAATTGCCCAATAAAATATTATTTCCCGTACTAACTTTACTTAAGCACTTAGGGGTTAATTTTGAGAAATCCCTTTTTAAACGATGCCTCCAATATATAATGAACATCTCAAAGTGTAGAAATGAACTAGAACATCTTAAAGTTTTTGTCGCTAAACGATTGTGTCAGCCAAGACTGCGTTTTATATTGTAGTCCTAGCGCGAACTAACCCACGACCGATGCGTAGACCAAACGGAAGCCTATTTTGAAAAAAAACTGCTGACGATTACTACTATAGACTGACCGATTTACTCTTATAACTGACGATAGAGAAACGGGCGAGGTCTTTTCTCAATTCGTATGTATACTTAGTAGAAAAAATATATATTTCCAACTCCTCCCTGTTTTCCTATTTATATGTAATCCTGATAGATTTACCATTTTTTCCGAAAATGGCATCCATAGCAGAATGTGTAAGTGAGTCATGAACATTTTAAGCCCAAAACTATTTCATTATACATTGAAATAAAACTAATTTAAAACGGATTTTATCGCGGTTTTTTTATTAATTTTTGAAGTCGACGTTTCGTCCACTCCGTGACCTCGAAGGCTTAAAAGCTTTCGAAACGTCGGGATCAAAAATTAATAAAAAACCGCGATGAAATCCATTTAAATTAGTTTTATTTCCACACGTAATATTCGCGTAAACATAAGATATCATTTTATTATAAACAAAATAAACTGTTGAATACACGAATCAGCAGACTCAATTTATCATTGCCACTAACAATTGAGTTTAGTTAGGCATGCTGCGTTAACCATTATCTGCTTACCATCGCTGTTGGGGCCGAAACGCAATCCTACATTATGCAAATCGGCATAGATCTCATAAATTATTCACAGTTGAAAATCACGTGTCGTTACCAGCTCCTTGGGTTTGTACTGTACCCATGTACACGCTTTTACATAAACCATGTTTTTGTAGAATTTTAGTACTATAAAGCATTGCGGGCTATATGGTGACATACTCCACAAACTTCTTAAAATATTTACTGGTTAATTTATTTTAATCATTTCTTAAAACTTAATTATTTCTTTTAGAGCCAGTTAAAGGAACAAATAATAATAATACAATGTTCAGTTACAGAGTACAGAAGTAGTCTTAATGGACGTCTCTGATAACTAATCGAAATCTAAGCGTTGGCGAATAAATACTTAAACTTAATTGAAGTCTGAGTAAAGTGGTTTAAGTCAATGTACATTTTTGTTGCCGTATGTTACATTTAGGACAGCCTCGGTGGCGTATCGGGCGAGTAGTCGGCTGTGAAACGAGAGGCCGCGGGTTCGATCCCCGCACTGAGACAAATGTTTATGTAATCCACATAATATATTTGGTTCGGGGTCTGGGTGCTGTGAGACCGAAAGTCTCTCGTAGTTCCGTACTCACGACACAAGACTTGTATCTAAGTGTGGGTGGGGTCAGGGCTATGCGTGTGACTGTCGGGTTTATTTATTATTATTATATGTCGAAATTCCAGATACAATTAATTACAGCATTAAACTGAATACCAATATGATTCTAAAATGTGTAAGCATCAATGGCATTATCAAAACCATAATATAACAATAAAGAGCTTAACTTAACTTTATAACATACAATTTAAAAAACTCTCCATTTTAATGTAGTTTTTATTTACTAAATGTAAACATATAATTATTTTAATCCACACATATTTTCACTAAGTCTGCCGACATAATCCGTAAAAATAACTTGAATTTTTAATGTGTATTATTCATACGTAAAACACATTTAGATGTCTGAGCGTAGGATTTAGGGACCGAGTACAACATTAGCAAGGATTGAATTAAACCGCTCCACACGATCACTACTGGACTTTGTCTATATAACCTAACAGGCAAAAAGCCCTCAACGTTAATTAAAAAATATCTGAAGCTGAATAGTTTTAGTTTAGAGTTTTGTAGATTTTTTAGTTGAGTGGTAGAGCAACGCTGTAGACAGTTTTGTATACAGCATAAATGGGCTGGCTCGACCGGGTTGTTACCACTGTCTCACAGAAAACCGACGTAAAGTAGCGGCTTGCTGCTGCGTTTCGTACGGTGACTGAGACATCCGGAAGCCCAAATGCCCTCCCCTTCCCAATCACTAATTATCCTTTTCCTTTAAGGTCGGCAACGCGCCTATGATTCTTCTGGTGGTGGGTGTACATGGGCGGTGAAGATCACTTACCATCAGGTGACCCATTTGCTGGTTTGCCGGCCTATGCTATAAAAAAAGTCATCAACCATATTAAAGAGCTTCTCGGTGCTGGCTCAATGGCGCAGTCGTATTGCGTACGTGGTACGACTGCTGTGATGAGATCTCGGGTTCGATCTCCAGGTCGAGTATAGTGATAATAGTTTTTTGTGGAATCTGGAATTGTACCCAGTATGGCGATAGGTTCGCCCCCTATGACATCATAGGACGGAAATACGCTCGGCTAAATGTAGATGTACTGGTTACACCTCTGTCTACCCTTTCGAGGAATAAATACTTCAGTGCGTATATGTGTTTTTATGTATACTTAAGTGTATGGAGTGTAATGCTCATGGGAGGATAATTGATCATTTTTGTAACCGACTAAATGGTGACCACCCGAAAAACCCGCCATGGTGACCGGCATTATTACCACCATCTCACAGAAAATCAACGTGAAGTAGCAGCTTGCTGTTGCGTTTCATACGGTACAGTGATTAAGATATGCGGAGGCCCAAATCCCCCTCTCCATCCCAATTCCTCAATTATCTCTTTCCCCTTCCTTATAATACAAATTTTATATAAATCAATATGACCTTACTATAATCAGATAAGACGAAATAAATAGACTTTTCAGAATCGCTGTAATTTTTTTTACCTTAAACGTTTTCTATAACAATTTCGAAGGTATGTGGATTCTGCCAATCCGGATTGGACCAGCATGGTGGACTAAGGCTAACTCCTCTCGTTTAGTATAGGAGGCCCGTGCCCAGCTGTGGGCCGTTTATAATACAGAGTTATTATTATTATTATAGGCGGTATAGACCGCTTAACATCAGGGGACCCACTTAGCCGTTTCTCGGAATCTAAAAAAAACATATCGTACGTAAACAGGTGATTTCCCCTTTGCTCTATTTACCGATACGGGGAAAAATTCGGGGAACGCATCTCATCGCCGGGTCCGGACGGAGTAAAAAATTGGGAATTTTTGTTCCAATTTTATACACACCGATACACAAATTTGATCCGAATAAGTGGCCTGTGAGGTTCGAAAATTCAACGTTATATGGCCAGGAAACCGAGTGTGGTAATGTGTATAGGAGCTTACTTTAGTGTACTGTGGCGTATAAATCCTTTTTGTATCCTTTTTTGGCATGGCCAAGTACATTTACAAGGTGTAAGGTTCCTCGTATGCGAGAGGCCGTCTGGGTTGGTACCACCGCTTTGTCTATTTTGCCGCCAAGCAACAGTGAGTAAGGACTGTTGTGTTTCGGTTTGAAGGATATTGAAGGTAGTGGAACTACTGGGCATTATGAGAAAAACATCTTAAGTCTTGGGGTGACGAGCGCAGTTCAGTGCGATGCAGTGCCTTGTAATTCAAAGCTCTGTGTGGTGTTGCTTCTGTTTATGTGCAGGCGTGGCGCTTATCATCAGCTCATCTCGTCATTCAATCAAATTACAAAAAAAAAACATTGGACCCAATTGGAATTACAGTTCAATCCAAATATATTATCGACCGTCATAGAACATTACATACCTCGATGGTCGCTAGGATTATACCAATCTGAATATGTTGAATATACCTTGGCTGACCCTGGAACGCGACTTTTTTCAGTTAGAAGTCACTATGACTACAGACCTGCAAACCTACTACTATACATATATAATTACTAGTGCTGATTGACTGATTCATCGACGCAAAGCGTAAACGGCTGGGGCCACAAATTTTAAATTTGTTGATGACTTTTATGTTGCAGGCATCCAGTAAGGAAGAATTTTTGGAAATAAGGGATGAACGGTTGTATAGAAATATACCGATATAATGAATTTCACACGGGCGGAGCCGCGAACAAATGTTAGTTCTATATAAAATCACAATGCAATCATATGAGAATAATCAATGGTTCTATGATCATTAGGATTATGATACTTCTCATCTCGTCTCGGAATGATGAGTACAAGGCAGTGAGTGTCATGCAGCACTTTGTAATTCAAGTTTCTGAGTGGTGCTTACCACCAAGCGAGCAGTACTCGTCACATCATTTAGTTGTATAGAAAAACCCCTTAATACTGAATTAATAATTGACATTTACAATAAACACGCCACTTTCGAAACATAAAAAACAATACCTACTCATGTATACGTCTTGAGTGGCAGGATCACAAAAGATAGATACGAATCTAAAAATAAATCAATCGTTCTAGCTACTTTGACGTACTACAAACGGTGGTCTTTTTGTTTTTTTTTTTACTAGCCCTGTATTATACACGTCCCACTGCTGGGCACGGGCCTCCTCTACTGAATCAGAGGGATTAGGCCTTAGTCCACCACGCTGGCCTAATGCGGCTTGGCAGACTTCACATACCTTCGAAAAATCTTATGGAGTTCTCAGGTATGCAGGTTGCATACGGTTATATGGTACGGTGTATATGGTTTCCTCAAGATGTTTCCTTCACCGTTAAATCAAGCGATAATTAACAATTAATATACACGTAACTTAGAAAAGTCAGTGGTGTATGCTCTTGGGGCTGGTTTCCGAACCTGCAACTTTCGTCTCGACAGTCCATACCACTCCCCGCTGAGCTATCGCTGCTATGCTCTTGCATTTTGTTATTATTTTTAAAGCCATTTCGTACCTATTATACCTTGGTATAATAGGTATATGTGGGTGCGGTCGATAAATCATGGTGACATTTCAGGGAGACGTCGGCATCGCGTCGGTCGTTAGTCGCGCCAGCACCGCCTGCCAATAACACACAAAAACCACCAACCCTTGTCCCAAAAAGCAACATGGTGAAAAATTAAAAACACATTTATGTGTAGGCTAACATTATGTAATAAGTTTTAAGGAATTTTCATAAACCAGTTTTATTGTTACAATTTCCTTTTTAAAAATAAGACACAATTAAATTCTCTAATACTAAATACTTTTAGTATTAAGTATCAGTTAAAAAAGAGGTACAAATACGGGTAACGATCGCGCAATCACTGTTTTTAAAATTGCTATAACGATAGCTATCACCTATTTCAGATTCCAAATTAAGCTAGATACGAGACTGTAGATTTTATTGATAGAACAGGTGTTTTAATCAACTACACAACAAACTTCTGACGGAAACCTGACACTGCGCGAAATGTACCTTTCCAAACAATAAAAAAACAATGTATTTGATATTCACAATAAACAAACATCTCAACAACATCTACATTGTTACGAACTTCGACGTCTATGTAGAAGAGCGGAATTAATGTAAAGTATAGAAAAAAAATGGCAGCGTTCACAATATTTTCACATTATCCAGTCTAGACTAGTATGTATGCAATACCAAATGCATTTAAAAGCATACAATTCATATATTAAATGAGGCAAAAGTAAAATACTGGAGCTAAAGAAGCTCAGGCAGTCAGCGTCTGTATTTTTTTCCGTCTCAGCAAAGTGGCTATGCTACACTTGATGGTAAGTGCAACGCAATCCACAGTCGCACAAAATAGTGTCGACCAACGACAAATAATGTATCCATCCTAGATCGTCAGAATTATGCAGGCCTGCCCAATTGCCTCTTCACCTTCTGTTTAACGGACCCCACACTAAAGGATGGAAAAACACGTGTTCCGGCAAACTTTTCCACAGCTTAATGACCAAACAGAAAATAAAATTTTACGTACTTCTTAATTCTAGCCGAGATGGAGGAGACCACGTAGCTGCGATTCTGCAAGCCAACACGCTTGGTTCTGTTATGGAAAGGTGAGGATAGGATGAGGTCAAACAATACTTTATAGCATTCACCGTAATACAGAGGATTAAAAACGCGTAGATATGTACGGATAGTATAATAAAAACTTATACCGAAATAATAAAATTTAATCACAAAATATTACGTACCTACCATATTCGTAATAAAAACTAAAAATATAATACAAATAAAACGGACATTGTTTCACTTTAACTAAAGAAAATCAATAGCAAAGTAAAAATATAACGGTTGCTATGTAGTGTTCCAAATATTTTCCCGTACAAAGGTACAACTATCAGGCCGGCAGCGGCACTATGAAACAAGAATGTTGGTTGAATGGCAGGCAACAAAGAGAGTGACAAATATTTGTGCGTGGTACTGCGCTGCAAATCCTTTGAAAGCGCGCTCATACACGGTTATAAATTTTGCCACTAGCATATTATAGTGTCTACTTATGCATCGTCGGTGATCTTGTTGAGATTTTGTTTATTTGTAATACATTTTGTTAAAAGGCTTTTTAATGTGTTCATTGCTTTTATTGTTATTTTTAATGGTGTATTTTCTTTCGTAACATATTTTTCTACATTGTTAATTGTTGAAATAATTAATTGCTATTCGTTTTTCTGAGACAGCTTTTGATCTTTCTAAAGTTGCATTGCCAAATTTGATCTTTTTACAATTAATCGATCCTCCTGCAGCAGATATTATTAAATACTCTCATTAATTATTATGAATGAAGTTATTTCGTCAATATAAATTAAATTCAGTTCAGAGGAATCATTAAAACGAAAATTAACAAATACCTTCATTTCAAATCGCGCAAAATATTTACGAAGCAAAATTATCCAAATAGGTTACATTTTAATAAAATTTAAACTTCGTGCTTCAAACTCTTCACATAACTTGGGTTGATATTCCAAAAATGTTCTCTAACTTGAATCGTAAAGAAACACTCGAATAGGTACTCCATACAGCAAGGCCAGCAGGATTTCACAAAGTTAGGAAAATTCATAAGTTTTATACGATTCATCATTCTTTACAGAGGTAGCTTATAATATCTTCTGCACCATTTAATATAAATTATTCGGTCTGCCTTATACAGTAATAGAATAATGGCGCAATATAAAATATGTTTCCTGAAAAATTGTGTGAATAATGTGCGAAATAATTAATTTGTGTTTTAACAACCTTTTGTAACAAAATGTTGTTGTATAAAGGAACTTTTTTAATAATGTCTTATCGTACACAAAATTTATTCAATTGACTGTTGTGTTTTTTTTTTATTTGATTGAATGACGAGACGAGCAAGGTGCTCGCCTGATGGTAAGCGCTACGCCTGCCCATAAACAGAAGCATCACGGCACAGAACGTTGAATTACAAAGCTCTGTATGGCATTGAACTGCGCTCGTCACCCCGAGACATAAGATGTTAAGTCTCATAATGCCCAGTAACTTCACTGGCTTCAATGTCCTTCAAACCGACACACAACAGTGCTTACACACTGTTGCTTGGCGGCAGAAATAGACAAAGCGGTCGTACCAACCCAGACGGCCTCTCGCATGCGAGGGACCTTCCACCTTGTGTGTGGCAAGTTGCTTTTAAAATTATTTTTGTAGTTTCTGATATACTGATTTTATTTTGCAAATAACTCACAGAATAACGGTATCAAAAATGAAGGCTGAAATAATATCTATATCAGTTTTTACAGTAAAAAAGTATTTCACCCTAGTTAGAAGTCTATGACAATTAAATTATAGAGAACATATTGCTTAAGGCTATTGCCACGTCTTAGCTCCGTAGGAAGCCTAATTTGATTACTTTGGACACTTATCATAATACAAGGGTTACAGCAGCCAAATGGAAGTGGCTTAATGGATCAGCTAGTGCTTACTCGTATCTAAGGGGAAGCAAAACGTTATTTAATAATAAATTAATATTTGGGTGAAATATAAAAGATGATCAATGGTAATGGATATTTGTGGAGTGATAATGTTAAGATAGTTTAGGCATTATGTTAAAAGAGTTTAGGTACATACATAGTTGTAATAATTAAATTTACAAATACTAACTCCCAACAGTCACATACATATGCATGTCCCACACTAAATTAACCTGCATTATGAGTTTAAGTCACTACGAAGGACTTACGGTCCCACAATACCCAGACCCGAAACAAATATTTTTGGATCGCACAATACAGTCTCGGTGCGGACATAGAACTCGCGGCATACTGTTTCTGGGCCAATTCTAAGTACAAACATATATCTGTAAAGTTACATTTTGAAGTGCGCGACCAAGAAATGAACCTCTTTTTCGATAATCACGCAACGACAAAAACACGTCTGTTTTATATGTAATTGTATAGCAACGTGTTCCTGGTGGGAGGGTACCTAATATTTTGGTACCCGACTTAATAGCGACCAACGTACACATGGTGAAAACGCGCCACAATAGCTCGTTCAGGCGATTTGCGTTCCGGGATTGGCCAGGGTATATACAGTTAATTCAGGCCGGCATAATTCTGCTGACGGTCGATGTCGATCGAGGCCGACCGATGTCTCTTGACGGTCTACATTATGTTTCGACTGCACTGTACTTAACATCAAGTCCAGTATCTGTACCAGGATAAAAATAAATAGAAAAATGCGACCCATATAAGAGCGACCTTTTCCATACAAAGCAGACGCGACGCTATCGCCTACGTCACGCCATGCGTCTCGGTTGTGTATAGATTAACAGAACAATTCTAAAGGTACATAATCAAAACGTATATATCTAATACAATACATTACACACAAATAGTAACAAGGCAAGTTTATAATTCCAGGTAATCGAAGGACGCCTAATCTCCTTACACTAAATACGTCTAATCCTACTGAAAGTAGGACAAAGGAAGGAAATTCGGGCAACCCATTAAATGTGTATCCTTTGTTCTGTGACGGAAAATGATGGAGTCAATGTATAAAGGACTGAGATCTTTTGAAAGCAACAAATACCTGACCTCGGTCACAAAGTAAGAAAGAATACAAAAGACTCACCTTTGTTAACTCGTTTCATCGTATCAGTACAAGATGTTAAATAAAAGAACACTGCAATTACTGTTTACCTACAATTTGTAAGGTCGCCAGTAAAAGTTAATTGATGTGCATGCTCAAAGTTTTTAAAATGTATTTTTCACTGACTTAAAACATACACATATATAAACTCACGCCTTTATCCCCAAAGAGGTAGACTGAGGAGCAACTAATGCTGCACCTGACCTAATTTAGTTTTCCATTTTCCAGCTTTACAGGGAGTATCATGCAAGATGGAATAAAGGAAACAGGTTTAAACCACTAATGTATATTGCTGAAAAATGCGTGGTTATAATGAAATTTTAAAGAAAATCGCCTTCTGGACTGAACTTCGCGACTACAACTAAGCTATTAGGTCTACGGTCGTGATTTTTTTTCAAATAATGGGCCTTTCATTTTCAATCCACCATATGGCTATAAAATGTCACAATAAAAGATAATAATCTTACTATAATATTTATTTAAACAGGTTTTAAAATTTAAAGGTATAAATACCTATTCTTTATTTATTTCCCGACGTTTCGAGTTACATGGGCCATGTACACCAGTTGAATATGCGATTAAGACCCGTATAAATAAATATTATAGCATGTATAGTATACAAAACGCGGAAGTCTAAAATCAATGAAAAGGTAATTCTCCCAAATTGTTGATAATCGTATTTTCTTTCGAACTATATACGGATTTACAATGAAACCTGTACTGATGTATTTTTACTATAACGTATCTTATAAACTGCCCGTATTCATTGAGAACTAGCGCTCTAGAATTCATTTAGCAAGCAGCATAACTGACGTCCATCTTGGCAATGGTGTGTGACAACTATCATGCGGGTGACCCAAAGTGCTTTGATAATATAGCATCGACTCCAACCGTACTCCTATTAAGAGAAAACTTTGTGTGTACAATTAAAAAAAATAATATTACATGAGCAGTAGACCACGTAGATTGAATGCATGCTATAGACTAAACTGTCTGGCGCGGCCATGATTATGTCGTTTAAGAAAACTGATGTAAATTGGCAGATTGCTGTTACGTTCCATATGATGACATGTTTTTCCCGTATGTCTAAATATATTTGCTAATTTGCCGGCTCATGGTGTAATTTTTTATGAACTTCTTTTATGGCTTTGTAATAAAAACTAAAATAATTTGTAAGCCTTCTTTCCCACATTGTTTTGTGTATCTACGAAGCAATTTGGTATAATTATTGCTTCGGAAATAGATTGTCTTTCCCAATGGTTTATTGTTTCCACGCAAATAAAGCGGTATTATTCCCTAACTAAAGTAATAAACCTAACATTTCGAGTGGAACGTGCATTGACTCGCTACTCAATATAAAAGTCACTCAAAAATTTCAAACCGTAAATTCTATATCAATTTATTTTGAGCTCTTCCAAAATGTATTATTTGCTTTACTAAAATAGTAAAATAGTAGCGCCAATACGCCAACCAATCCTTTAAGGTAAGTAATGCTTATATTAAACCTTTCCCAGAAAATTATCCCAAAATAAATACACCCAATTGTGACACACATAGATCTGATCCCACACTGGGTTAAGGGGTGTCGAGGGTATTAGGAACAACGAGGGACTTACCAAAACAAACAAACAAATATTTGGATTTCACACAAACATTTCTCATTGCCGAAATCGAACCAGAGCCGTCTCTTTGTTTGAATTTTACCTCTTACGTGATATATAGCACTAGGAGTATGCAATAGGCGAAGCGATGACTACAAAGTGTAGGGTTTAAAACGATCCCCATTGCTTGTGCAGCTTTGATTTATTTCATGTCACTCACTCACTGCGTCCTTTGTACATTAAATTATAACTATGCGCTAGCGCTATGCACCTCCATTGTGAACTCTTCAAGATCCACTACCTCCAATGTATTACACCACCGTTAATATTGACATATTTACCTGATAGTAATCAATAAAACAGACGAAGGGCAGGTGAATAAAGCTAATTTATTATTCTTATCAACGTTATCTATAATGTGTAACCTAATGACCGTATTGCCCTGACATCTATTATATAATACTAGCGACCCGTGCGCCGGCTTCGCATCGGTAAAAATATGTTTGTTACGACATCATATTACAAATCTTTGAATTTCTCAGCTTTACTGTACTATAATATGTATGTATTATACATTTATATGTAACCTACCACTGTGTACGCTGCCACTAACCTAATGATGCGATTATTATTATAGAGCTATGATCTTAATTCTTACCAAATAAAATCAACTTTGTGAACTTTTATCAAGATTTGTTCAAAACACGGGGATCAAATTTTGCAAGAAAGTTAAGTTTATATAATATTAGCATAATTCTCTGTTATAGGATTGATCAGATTTAATCTTTGATTGAACATCGCATAGGTTCAGAATAGATTCGTCGCATAGATTCATGCAGTAGACCGAGAGTTTCTCTTAGTTCCTGATACCCACGACACAAATCTGATTTCTATGTGTGGTCAGGAATAGTCCTGATTTTAAACAAGTCACACATAGGTGTGTGACTGTTGGGTGTATTTATTGTTATTACCTTATCAAAGGCGGATTTTTTTTTAAATGTCCGACCAGTCTTTTCAAAGTAGATGTCTTCTCTTCTAAAATACTTCCATTATAATTTTCACGCCGCACGTATGGAAGCCAATTTTTTCTCTATGGAAGTGCAGTCTACTTATTTCAAAAATCCGTATCCAACTTTTACGTACTACACTACTTACAATAGCAAACAACAGAGGCATACTTAATGGAAAATGAGAACGTGATAATTTAAACGAGATGCCGCGGGTTCGATTACCACACCGAATAAAAGTTTGTATGATCCACAAATATTAATTATTTGAATCTTATCAAACATTGGCTCTTGTTTAAATCAAATACCAATAATATAATATTAAATATTTTTAGTTAGAAGGCAGAAGCAATTGTTAATCAATTACTGAAAAATAATGCTAGACACAAAGGACGTCGTTGAATCATTATAGTGCGGATGTGCAAAACATATACCAGGATATCCACGATTACTGTTCCTCTTACTTATACAGGGTTATTTTTAAAACACCAGCAACCTCGCAGGGGTAGATAGCTGTCCCCATACGGAACAACTTTTGTTCTACGAGTTTGGTTATAACTCAATATATTTAAAAAAAATGATTTTACAAGTTTTTGTTGTGTCGTATTTTTCTTCGTAGTATGCGGCGTACGCGCGCGACTCAAAGGCGCCGCTCAGCTGAGCGGCGCGTTGACCTTCAAAGGAGCTAGTCCGGTTCCCCACGCTTCGCGTATTTGTTTACGTAAAGTGCGATGCGCGTTGTAACAATCAAGACGGAAATTAAATGAATACTTATTTTTGTATGAAAATAAAATCTAACAAATTATCAAAAGTCGTAGAACAAAAGTAGTAGCTTATAACCTTAGAAATCTACCCCTGCGAGGTTGCTGGTGTTTTAAAAATAACCCTGTATTTGAAATATTACATAATTACTGCCTCATTTTCCAGCCATTTTAAATTCTTTTTCACAGAAAGGGTCCTTTTAATTATTTTTGCTGTAGCGTACCCACGTACCCCATTTTAATATGTTATTATGTAGAAATTCAAAATGTTCGTTTAAAAACACAAAATACAATTTCTTACAGGTTTTTATGTGTACAGAGTGATAAAGTGTAACATTAAGTCAAAAAAATTAAAAAATATAGAGCCTTAGCTTTTTTGCAAAGCGTTATCAATTTAAAATAATAAAATGTTTACTAAAAAGAATATTGTCAAAACCATCGTTTGAACAACAAAGTTCAAGCACATGGAATACAAAAGATGCTTGCAATAAACTTGAAGAGGCAGGTGAGAGACCTGACCTCAGACATCTGGTAAACGTCTGCCCTTTGTCACCTTCGCGTAAAAACTTATGCATATTATTTTGTTTATAGATAATATTTTAAAGTGGCAAATATTTGTTCAACGTACAAGACGACAAATAAACATGATAATGTCACTTAGTGAATTCATTTTACAGTACTTCAAAGCGATGAGCTCTTTGCGAGCATAATAAGTGAAAATAAAATGAGTGACGTGAAATTGAAATTTAAAGTATTTTCAATAAACAAGAGTCATATTTAAAGAATTTCTAGTGTCATATTTCGGATTCTATTATCCATACCCAGCATTGAGCAGACGAGTAAGAAAATATAAAATAAAACATGTATGTATTCGATTCGATCAAGCGTTAAGACAAATTATAATACTAAAGAAAATACGACATACATGGATACGGCTTACAATCCACTAAATCATTAGTATTTCCGAAATTTATAAGTGACCGTCATTTTATTTAGAGTAGTATACAAGGAAATGTGATTTTTTACACAGGAAAACATACATACAATACATCAAATTCTTTACAGGTATCTGATCATTGTACCCGAATAGATAGCGACCGCCATCCACATGGTGAAAAACCCACCAAAGTCGCTCGTTCAGGCGAGTCGCGTCCCAGGGTCAGCCATTGCATATCGAGTAACTTCTAACCGGCATAATTCTGCCAACCGTCAAGGGAAGCAACGTATCTTGGTGGACAATATATTTAAAATGCACTATACTTAACATCAGGTTCAGTGAAATTACTTTGCCGTGGTTGGGTCAAAAGCATACTGTACTTAACATCAGGTTCAGTGTAATCACTTTGCCGTGGTTCGGTTAAAAGCACATCACAGCACATTTTCATCCACACCCAAATAGGGGCGGAGTCCGAATTCTCACTCAATTACCTCTACATTGTACGATTCGTGCGATCCTGTGCGTCAGCGGTTACAAAATCATCGACCCTCTATTTCATTTACCAGAACGTTGAGTCAGTTTTATGGACAGATATATCGTAGAGTCCATAGGCTTTAGAGTTCCGTACCCAAAGGGTACCAATGGAACCCTGACATAGAGCCTACGCCGCGCTGGCTATCTTTCTGTATTTCTATCTTTAATGGGCTCTATACAGGGTTACTTTTAAAACACCAGCAACCTCGCGGGACTAGATAGCTGACCGCATAAGGAACAACTTATGTTCTACGATTTCAGACATCACTCAATACATGAAAAAAAAGACTGAATAACAGACTACTGGCGGCTAGATAAATGAGTCAAATTCAAAGGCGCTAGCGCTACACCCCCTTCCTCACGCTTCGCAGGGGTTTGTTTACGTAATCTTTCCGATGTTCGTAGAGATATAAACATTGAAGCCGGAAATTAAATTAATTATTTTTATATGAAAATAAAATCTAACAAATTATCAAAAGTTGTTCCTTATGGAGTTCGCTATCTAGTCCTCCGAGGTTGTTGGTGTTTCAAAAGTAACCCTGTATAAGTAGGATCATAATCAACCAGTAGCCGGTGGAATTTTTCACAGAACGTATTGTGTAGTACGGATATACTAACAAATAATAAAAGCACAAAAAGAAAAAATATAGGATAGAACAGAACCCTCAGTCCGCGAGTCCGACTCGTATTTTAGTTAGTTCTTTTACTACTCTGTATAGTAATAGATAGGGAGCCCTAGAGTAGCTGATCCACTTGACTACTATCAAGCTCATTTTCCGTGAGTAGCTTCGTTTCGATGAGACGCCCAACAATTCCCTATGCGAAAATTCTCTACTGTGGTAGCTAACAGAGGTAGCAAGGATTAAATATGTCGATTTGATGAGTCCCAAAAATTTATTACTAACAGGTTATTTTTTTGTTAAATCTGATGATAATTATCTAAATTATTCGAAAAGATATTTGTCCTACAAAATGTATGGTTTAATCAAAGAGTCCCCCCCTTCCAACATGTATCGATAACGAGGTCATCAAAAATGATTACTAACCAGCTACTTTTTTTTTGTTACTTACTTAATATGTATATAATTCAACAGTCATATTGTCCTACAAATTGCGTGGTACGTTATCCCGGTCCTACGCTCAAAAGTAGTAGTACAGATCCTTGATGTAAAAATAATTACTATCAAGCTGAATCTTCGTAAATAGCTTCGTTTCGATGAGACGCCCAACAATTTCCTATGCGAAAATTCTCTACTGTGGTAGCTAACAGAGGTAGCAAGGATTAAATATGTCGATTTGATGAGTCCCAAAAATTTATTACTAACAGGTTATTTTTTTGTTAAATCTTAAGATAATTATCTAAATTATTGGAAAAAATATTTGTCCTACAAAATTTATGGTTTGATCATAGAGTCCCCCCCTTCCAACATGTATGTAATTATTTCGGATGGGCAATAATTGATGATAAATATGAATATTACTGGTTTGATGGTCCCCAAAGTCCATCTTTTGAAGAATTATCTTCTGGCATACAAGGTACTGGTCCGGAGTCCCTGGGCCAGCTGATCCACTTGATTACTATCAAGCTAATTTCCCGTGAGTAGCTTCGTTTCGATGAGACGCCGAACAATTCCCTATGCGAAAATTCTCTATTGTGGTAGCTAACAGCAAGGATAGAATATTTCGATTTGATGATACTCAAAAATTTATTATTTTATTTGTAGGACAATATTCAAATCATTTTTTATGACCTCGTTATCGATTTTTACTTAGTTAATATTCATATAATTTAACAGTCATATTGTCCTGTATATGTATATATATATATACATATTCTATATATATATATATATATATATATATATATATATATATATATATATAGAATATGTATATATATATATATATATATAATTGGAATCTCGGAATCGGCTCTAAAGATTTTCATGAAATTTAGTATACAGGGGGTTTCGGGGGCGATAAATCGATCTAGCTAGGAATCATTTTTAGAAAATGTCATTTTGTTCGTATTTTATAAACTTAAACATAAACTTGGAAGAAAAATATGACTCTTCCTGACATCTATTGGCAAATAATAATACTACTTTTTTGTGAGCACAACAGCAGATGGCGTTGTTAAGTAACACGAAGTCAATGAGTGTTTGCTTTGAGGTTAGACTTAATTCCTGACATCTATTGGTGAATAATAATACTACTTTTTTTTTTCACCCGAGCAGAGCTCGGTCGCCCAGGTACTGTAATTTAAATTGTCATTTTTGTCTACGATAGTGTGTACTTTGACCGGACTTTGATTGGACTTTGACCGGACTATGACCGGACTTTAACCGGACTTTGACAGGACTTTGACCGGACTTTGTTATGTAATATAAATTGATATTTTTGTGTACGATAGCGCAATAAATGAATATTGTGTTTAATCACATATGTAAATGATAGTACTTTTATGCTGATAAATAAAGCAATTCGTGTGAAATTATTCCCTCTTCATTCCAAAATATTCAAAAATGCACAACGTTAATGTTTAAGTTTTCACTTTTGCCGGCACTCCCGGGGTGCAACCCATTGTTTTTTTTATATGTAAATACATAATAAATTTTTGTAGCTACTGTATTTATTTACTTAATTGTTGTACTAGTTTACAAAAAAAATAAGTTATTTAAAAAAAGGTGTTTTCACTGTCTCTTATGTTACAAATAGGAAAACGAAAAAATTACAATTCTTGTCGGACTAGTGATACATACCTGTTTTCTTGTAGGACATTGTTTGATTTGGGTAGAGAACACACTAACCTATTATGTAATACTTTTGTCCTACAGTTAGTAATGAGAAAAATGGTCTTGTGGTATTAACAATTTCTGAGCGTAGGACCGGGATAACGTACCACGCAATTTGTAGGACAATATGACTGTTGAATTATATACATATTAAGTAAGTAACAAAAAAAAAGCAGCTGGTTAGTAATCATTTTTGATGACCTCGTTATCGATACATGTTGGAAGGGGGGGACTCTTTGATCAAACCATACATTTTGTAGGACAAATATCTTTTCGAATAATTTAGATAATTATCATCAGATTTAACAAAAAAATAACCTGTTAGTAATAAATTTTTGGGACTCATCAAATCGACATATTTAATCCTTGCTACCTCTGTTAGCTACCACAGTAGAGAATTTTCGCATAGGGAATTGTTGGGCGTCTCATCGAAACGAAGCTACTCACGGAAAATGAGCTTGATAGTAGTCAAGTGGATCAGCTACTCTAGGGCTCCCTATCTATAACTCCTTAATGCCTTCGATTATTAAACATCTGTTTATACTTTTCTAAGGTATCCCCGTACGTGTAGACATATTTATTTCAAAGTGTATAGATCCAGCATTGTCATTAATTAATCTGAATCAATATCTACATAAAATTCGGTATTTAGTACAATGGAACTAAAAACAAATATTTCACAAAAATGTATACAAAAGAAGCATAGAAGCGAATGGTAACAGTTCCGTCATTTCTGTCTTATCATTTCCATCGGCGAGTGTTCGCAGCTTTTGGCTGACTCGCCACCAAACGAGGCAACACACACGTTTCCTGCCACTGAGGCGTGGCAGAAAGCTTAGGCAGGAAAAAATAGTACTTATTTTATGCTTATGTATATTTTCCAAGAATGTTATTTCATTATTAGATTCGCTGAGCAGTTCGAAAAGTTTGTTAAAAGTTTGAGATATTTATTTATCAAAAGCATATTGTCTAGATTCTTTGATTTTATTAAATAATGTTCAGTGAACTGTGGTTTTACTAAGGAGTACACATCTGCATACTCCTTCGGATATATTTAGTTGTGGGCTTATGTTAAATCTGTTTTGCCTCTTCTCCTTGCCCCTAAGTGAAAAAAGTATCCCGTGGTATAAATATTACTTATTGCCGCACCCAATCTATTTATTTTCAATTAAGCAATTATGCATTAATGACTCTTGAATGTGGAAATAAATTAATTAAAAAAAATTGTGTGTGTGTAAAATCCCCTCCCCTTCCCTATCCCTAATTATCCCTAACCTTTAAGGTCGGCAACGCGCCCATGATTCTTCTGGTGGTGGGCGTACATGGGCGGTGGAGATCACTTACCATCAGGTGACACACTTGCTCGTTTGCCGGCCTATACTATAAAAAAAAAACAAAAAAATAATTACAATTTCAATTAAAATAAGTAGATGTCTCCGAGTGCGGGAATTAGTCACTAGTTCTTAGAAAGTACTGCATAAAGAGAGGAACAATGTCCTAGTTTATAATGATGGTTCTAAATCTAACATGACATAACATGAAATTTAAAATAAAAGACAATACAAATTTTAAGATTTGCCAGTCAACTTTTTGCACCAATTGCATGCATTGTCGCTTAATCGCAACATAACATTCCAGTATTGCACGTTCTGTAACAAAGTTAGTTGATCAATAAAACAGATTATTAAGGTTTCGCTTGCTATGCAGTAAGTTTATTTTATGGCCAGCAGTTAATTGAACGATACGGACAACAAAGATGCCTCTATTAAAGCGATCTGCCGTGTAAGTTGGTATTTGGAGTTACTTAGTAGAGCCTGGATGATAATATTAGGTCCTTACATATGAAATTGGCGTTTTGTATGGGAGGAACAAAAAGTCGAATATTTTTTAATATAATATATTTAATTAATCAAAGTATGAACCATTATTTTCTATGCACTTTTGCCATCTCATAGGTAGTTCATTGATCCCTTTACTAAAAAAACCAGTCGGACGGGAATCAATAAAATCTTTGAAGGCGATTTGGACTGCCCCATCGGAGTTGAATTTTTTCCCTTGCAAGAAGTTATCCAAATTTCGAAAAAAATGGTAATCTGTTGGAGCAAGGTCCGGGGAGTACGGAGGATGTCTTAGACTTTCCAATTGAAGCTCTTCTAATTTAGTAGCCGTCTGTTGCGCAGTGTGTGGTCTAGCGTTGTCGTGAAGCAGCAGTGGCGTGGAGCGATTGACCAGCCTAGGTTGTTTAGCCGCTAGCTTTTCCATCATGGTTTGCAATTGCTGACAATAGACATCAGCCGTAATAGTCTGGCCAGATTTGAGAAAACTGTAATGAACAGTACCGGCACTAGTCCACCAAACGCTTACAAGTAACTTTTTTGGGGTTAATTTTCGCTTGGGGCAGGATTTGGCTGGCTGGCCAGGATCCAACCATTGCGCTGAGCGCTTCCGATTATCGTAAAGAACCCATTTTTCATCACAGGTAATGATTCGGTTTAAAATACCTTCATTATTGTGCCGGTTTAGTAATGTAACGCAGCAGTCGACGCGCGTTTGCCGGTTTGCTTCAGTCAATTCGTGAGGTACCCACCTTTCAAGCTTTTTAATCTTCCCAATTTGCTTCAAGTGAATTAAAACAGTTTTATCACTAACATCGCAGCCTGCAGCTAACTCGGACGTGGTTTGCGATGGATCCGCTTCCACAATAGCCTTCAACTCTTCATTATCAACTTGAGTCTCAGGCCGTCCACGGGGCTTGTTCTGCAGGTCGAAATTTCCAGAACGAAAACGTTGGAACCAAAAACGAACTGTGTTTTCTTTTGCAACACGACCGCCATACACATCATTGACCCTTCGAGTTGTTTCCGCAGCACTAGTGCCACGGCGGAACTCGTACTCGTAAATAATGCGATATTTTAAGTTTTCCATTTTGTAAAATGAGTGACGCAAACAGAAAAAAACAGAAGAAAAAAAACAAATGAATGACGATCATCGAAGCACAAATACATGAGTCTATAGCTGTACAAATTTGAATTTGGAATTCCTTACCAAAGAGGAGAAATTTGTGATTAAAGTGGCCAGTACGAAAAACGCCAATTTCATATGTAAGGACCTAATATAAAGGAGACATTAAAAATAAATCATATTGTCGAAAGAGATAGAAATTATAAAAACTATTTTAGAACTGCACCATAATACAATGGAATGAAACGGAATACACATCGCTAATGTTCCATTTTCAAAAAGGTAGCAGTTATAATAACGTACATGAGGATAAATACATTAATTTATTTCTCATCAACCAGAAATGAATGATCCTATATTTTTCTTTTCATTGTTGCGACACTTACACACATAATATAGATAACATTAAACGTGAGACAAATTTTATTATTCTTATTATGATGCTACATTACGGTATAAGCAAATATGTTTCCAAGCGACAAATGTCACAATCAGTCATATTTTTTATTGCTTTTTTTATATTTTACTTGTATTAAATGTGCATAACATACGAAAATATAATAGTTACTAGATGACCCGGTGAACTTCGTATCACCTACATAATATATTTGTGTAAAATGTGGTCAAAACTTAATACAAATGTTTTATTTACATTAAATGCAATTAAGTGAGGTACTGCGCCATTGCACGTGAGGTAGCCCGTCGCACATTTAATTGACTTCGACGACCTAAGTCAGGTCGTCTCCCACCTCCCTCCGGTTGGACAGTCCTGTCCCCGTCCCGTCCCCGTCCTGTCCCCGTCCTGTCCGCGTCCCGTCCCCATCCTGTCCCCGTCCCGCCTCCTGTCCCTGTCCTGTCCTGTCTCACTGTCCTGTCTCACTGTCCTGTCTCTCTGTCCTGTCTCAATGTCCTGTCTCACTGTCCTGTCTCACTGTCCTGTCTCTCTGTCATGTCTCTCTGGCCTGTCTCACTGTCCTGTCTCACTGTCCTGTCTCACTGTCCTGTCTCACTGTCCTGTCTCACTGTCCTGTCTCTCTGTCCTGTCTCACTGTCCTGTCTCACTGTCCTGTCTCACTGTCCTGTCTCACTGTCCTGTCTCACTGTCCTGTCTCACTATCCTGTCTCACTGGCCTGTCTCACTGTCCTGTCTCACTGTCCTGTCTCACTGTCCTGTCTCACTGTCCTGTCCCACTGCCTATCTCACTGTCCTGTCTCACTGTCCTGTCTCACTGTCCGGTCTCACTGTCCTGTCTCACTATCCTCTCACTGTCCTGTCTCACTGTCCTGTCTCACTGTCCTGTCTCACTGTCCTGTCTCACTGTCCTGTCTCACTGTCCTGTCTCACTGTCCTGTCTCACTGTCCTGTCTCACTGTCCTGTCTCACTGTCCTGTCTCACTGTCCTGTCTCACTGTCCTGTCTCACTGTCCTGTCTCACTGTCCTGTCTCACTGTCCTGTCTCACTGTCCTGTCTCACTGTCCTGTCTCACTGTCCTGTCTCACTGTCCTGTCTCACTGTCCTGTCTCACTGTCCTGTCTCACTGTCCGGTCTCACTGTCCTGTCTCACTGTCCTCTCACTGTCCTGTCTCACTGTCCTGTCTCACTGTCCTGTCTCACTGTCCTGTCTCACTGTCCTGTCTCACTGTCCTGTCTCACTGTCCTGTCTCACTGTCCTGTCTCACTGTCCTGTCTCACTGTCCTGTCTCACTTTCCTGTCTCACTGTCCTGTCTCACTGTCCTGTCCCTGTCCTGTCCCTGTCCAGTCTAGACGCTATACGACCCGTCATCACGGCAAGCTTCGCAACGACAACCATCCGGTTTATACTAAAACATTCCAAAATCAACAACTACTAATAAATTAAAAATTTATAAAAAAAACATTGTCCAGCGGACAAAATTGTGAATCTAAACCATTCTCAGATCCCCTTGAACACACACAAAAAATTTCATCAAAATCGGTCCAGTCGTTTAAGAGAAGTTCAGGAACATACACACTCACAGAAGAATTATATATATAAAGATATGTAGCGAATCATGTGCATATATAAGCAATATAAGAAAATGGAATTACTGGAATTGTTAATGTCTACATGAGTTTTATATACAGGCGTAAATGGTACACGTATTTGTTCTAAGCTTTGGTCTGCTGCCTCATATATTATTATGTTTGTGTAGAAATTATATTTACATACAAAAAAATTAAAATGGACAACGGTGGTGAAAATGGTGACGGTTGTTCTGTTAACTTCCGTCAATGGCAGACCTGATAAATATGATAGACGTTAATGATAGGACAGATAAAAAAGACGTGTGGCACTCGGAGACTGCCGCGGTAAAGCTATTGCATAGCATTTTTTATCAACTTATGTAATTATAATTATTTATTTATTTTATATATGCAGATTTTTGAAGTGAAACTTCTTTATCGGCGTTAGAAAAATAAAATCGTCACATTTTTCCGTTACGCGGCAAGCGTCACATTTTTGACTTTGACTGGATTTTGACCAGACTTTAACCGGACTTCACAGGACTTTCATCGGACTTTGACCAGACTCTGACCGGACTTTAACCGGGCTTTGACCAGACTCTGACCGGACTTTAACCCGGCTTTGACCGGACTTTGACCGGGCTTTGACCGGAGTTTGACCGGGCTTTGACCGGACTTTGACCGGGCTTTGACCGGACTTTGATCGGACTTTGACAGGACCATGACAGGACTTTGAGAGGACTTTGACCGGACTTTGAGAGGACTTTGACCGGACTTTGATCGGACTTTGAGCGGATTTTGACCGGACTTCTTCTGTCAAGCGTCCCGAGACGCACACTTTTTTTTTGTATTCATGTCTATGATGATGATGTGATATGTATGATAATAAAAGCCTAAAAATTTAAACTTTATCTAATTTAACTTTATTTAACCAATTTCTGTAAAGTTGCATATAGTAGATCATTTTTCGAAAAATAAGGTCATAAAGAAGTTTCACTTCCTACGTGTGTACACGTACACGCACACATTTTTTTTTCCTTTGTTTTTCATTTTAGTTTTGTGGGTCAAGGTCGGGCCAAAGTCGGGTCAAAGTCGGGTCAAGGTCGGGTCAAGGTCGGGTTAAGGTCGGGTCAAAGTCCGGTCAAAGTCTTGTGAAAGTCCGGTCCAAGCTGAATGGTCACTGTGTGACACCACCTGGGACTTCGAAATTATCGATGTTCCAGGGAGGTCAGCTAACGCTGGCTGGTCAGAGTGGAGGGGTGTTAGGTTTTTTCGTTGCGGAATTTCTGTATTCGGTCTCGCCGCTCAAGGCCCGCGATAAAATCTATGCAATAGCTTAAAAATATAATCTAGAATTTCATAAAACTGTAAAATTACACAAATAAAAAAATATTAATTTTATTCACTCCAAAGGTGTTGACGTCAGGCAGGCGGCCGGTCGTAAAAACTACAACAAATATATATCTGTGTTATTATTTAAAAAGCATATTGTGCCAACCTCAGTGCGAGTGGGATAAGGGCAGGTAGAACAAGAAGACTCAGTTTTATGAAATAAAGAAAGGACAGAATTAATTCGGTACAAAGAAAACGATCTAAGTACACGCTGCCTATAAAATGTCTGTACACTAGCTGATATTCCAATTGTATATTGTAGCATTGTTGGTGCGCTGGCCGATGATAATCACTTATCACTCAGACACACACTATCAGATGACCCAACTGGTTGTTTTCTCGAATATTTAATACTAAATAATAAAAAAACATACATAATAATGTATCAGTAAGCAGCAGGCGACATAAATGTCATGTAGCTATTCATGTCAAAGGTACAACAATAGTACGGACAATGCACCGGTAAGCAGATATTGTATTTCAAAGCTCAGTAATAATAAAAGGGTACAGGGGACACAACGTGGGTAGTGCAAACCTTACAACTAGTAAGGGATTTTGCTCGCAGGCATAAAATTGCGTTCGATTTTCTGTTATATTCTACCAAAGTGACACATCGTTCCGACAGTTCAATTTTTACATCAAAGCATTTTTTTAAATCTTTAATGACGAAACGAGAAGACCGTTTGCCTGATGCCATAAAAAGACACAATATCAATACAGCTTTGAATTACAATATGCATGCTGTTGAATTATGCTCGTCGCCCCGAGACATTTGATGTTAAGTCTGATGAAACCCAGTCATTTCATTGGTTTCAAAGTCCTTTTAACAAAAAAAACATTGCTTACACATTCTGCTCAGCGGCAGTAACAACAAGGCAGTGGTACCTACCCAAACCATCTTCCTGTTACCAGCTACCAGTTTCTTCTTGTTACGAGGAACCTGCTACCTAGGAAAATATGTATTCTTCTTCCACCTGCCTTTATCTCACTCGGAGTGGGCTCGGCGCACTACTCTTTTTAATAATTAATGTTACAGAAAGATTTGGCTTCTAATTTTTACGACCGGTATATGTAATTTGAAGAAGAATAACAATGAAATTTATTGTTATGTTACGAAGCCTAAATATGAGTGGTAAACTAAGGCATCCGTACACAACCCATAAAATGATTGATGGAACAAACCCATATCATGTCACATTCGTAGATATGTTCATATTCTAATATTAGCCCCGATTGAAGCGAAAAACCGTGACATTTACGGATGTGGGTAAATCAATTCGGAACTGGTGCAAACACTACCCATGTCAACGCAACGGCCGCCGTCCGAACAATTGTTTTGAAAAATTGATTTGAACCCTATTTCAAAAGACAGAAAACCTTCTGCGTGTACAATATTTCTCCCCTTTTATAGGTGCGCAACCCATCTGGGAACAGAATGTTGTCACAGATAACACGCCGGCCAGTCCGACGGCTCAGGTAAACATTGGGTTTGTCAAACATTATGCGGATGAAATTTCAAGTGTTCTTTGTTTCCACCCAGTGAATCGTCGCTGTTGTCTGTTATTTTTACTTCAACCACATTTTTAACTTCAATTAATTTTCGTGTTTAGTCAGTTTTGTAGAGGATTTTTGAAGAAATTTCCTGACATGCTGTCTCGAGTTATCTTATTATAAACTTTTTTGGTGTGCTCTTTGGTAACAATTTACACATACGTGATAAGTTATGAAAAGAGGAAGTTGAGGGAGCCAGTTATATTAAATGACGACTGCAAGTGCTTTCAGATGGTTCTAGATGTTTACACTGAACAAGTTAAAATCAATGTTATATTATAAATTTTATAATATATAACCGCTCCCAACTCAATCGTTATCTTTAGGAACTCGACGAAATCACGTAACAAATCAGCACAACATAACTAATTGCACAAAGCCAAGGCTCCATATTTGAATCTACAGTTAACAACTCAACAGAACTCAAAATTTCAAAATTGTAAAATAATCTTGATACAAATTATTAGAATCCATGATTGTGTCAAAAGGGCACTGTAGCTAGCTGACAGCGAGAAGGGGGGGACAGAAAGGGGTTGGGGGAGGGATGCGTGTCCGTCAGTTGATCCGATCGCGCCGGAGCTGATTGATGACGTCGATTAGTGATGCCCAACCCGCGCCTGAATAAATTGTCGACCTGTTTTTTGCTTCACACAAACTCGTACGAAGGCCTAGCTATTTGTAGTAGAAAGTTTTATGCGAGCTGTGGCGAATCAATCATGGTACAAACCCTCTCGCCAATACAGATTATGTGATGGAGAACACAAAATATTATAATAGCTAAGGCCAGCAAATGGGCAAGTTGAATATCGCAATCTCCACCACTAATGAATTTTGAGTGGTAGAGCCACGCTGTAGACAGTTTTGTCTACAGCATGAATGGGCTGGCTCGACCGGATCGTTACCACTGTCTCACAGAAAACCGACGTAAAGTAGCGGCTTGCTGCTGCGTTTCGTACGGTGAGTGACATAACCGGAAACCCAAAACCCCTCCCCTTCCCAATTCCTAATTATCCCTTTCCTTTAAGGTCGGCAACGCGCCCATGACTCTTCTGGCGGTGGGCGTACATGGGCGGTGGAGATCACTTACCATCACTTACTTGTTTGCCGGCCTATGCTATAAAAAAAAAATACATCACCTGCATTAAGAATTATGGATGAGTTGACGGGCTAAAGGACAGGAGTCCTGATTAGAAAAGAGGGAAACATTTGGCCCTCCGGAAAGAAATTTAGTTTGCTATTGTACGGTTAAAATTTCAAAACGTTTTGAATTATCAACCCAGAAACGACGGCAAAAAATTTAACAAAACTAAATGTCAATTTTGCAACGCACATGATAAAATTTCGTTCATAAGCTCACGTTTGCATCCTCATTGGGTTCGTCAAGGTGTAATTTTTGTACACTGGGTGGTGGTGTAAGTAGTGCGGATCTTATTTCCGTCCTATGATGTGATATGTGATGAGCCTATTGCTATATTGGGCTCAAATTTTAAACCAGAACATTTCAATAAAACTGTATATAATTTTTCGAAAACTCAAACACCGTTTGTGATTGCCCGACTTGGAAACTTAAACTGAGGACTTTATCGTTTTAGCCTATGTACGCTGCCATTTGAGCAACGAGGCGGATTACTAAAAAAAACATTTTAAATCATCGACAACAGAAGCCGTTATCGATATGAAAAAAACGTTAATGTCTGAAACTATTGTTCAAACATTGTAGAAGTTGCCAAATCATGGACGGGCACCTACGTTTCGTTTAAGAGTTGAAATAATTTCAGCTTTACGCTTTATTTATTTTCCATAATGGAACGTGAACAAGCAGTTTTCCTACATCGGACACACAACATTTACGTTTGTTTACAAAAGATATATTGTTGGCCTTTCTTTGCGGAAGAAATTTTCACTTATTGTGGAGCAGTTGAAACTTTACGCAGAACAAATAAACATAAATAAGAAGTTGTTCATCCATGGTATACAGTAAACAATACATTTTTGTTTCCACCCAACAGTCACACGCATAGTGCTGACCCGACACTAGGTTAAACCAACGATACATTATTGGCATCAGTAACTACGAGGGACATACGGTCCCACAACACCCAGACCAGAAATCAATATCTGTGAATCATACAAACATTTATCGCGGTGTGAGAATCAAACCCACGGCCTCTCGTTTCGCAGCCCACTGCGCCACGGAGGCTGTCGATTATAATAAAGTACGTAATCGTAAATTACGTATTAGGTACAACTAATGTGGAATATTACCCCGATTAAGAAAGTAAATCAAGGATCTACAGTTCCACAGGGCCTACATTATGCCATAGACAACAATTTCAGAAACCTTACAACTCAGACGCTCGCTCAGTAACACATGAGTTGAATTTCATTAGAAAAAAACTACATCTACAACATGGAGCAAAACTATATAAACAAAGTAACAAATGTAGATAATCTAACGCAGTTGCTAGAACTATAAACTATAACATCCGGTGGCGTATCAGCGCTGAAGTAAGTCCGCAATAAATCGCTAACTTGTGTTAGAATTAGGTGTACTGAGTCTCACAGATTAAATTCTTAATACAGACGCGACGTTATTTCTAGATGTTTATGGATAAATTTCATTTGAAAGTTGAGGTAGGTATAAACCAGTTTTCAGTTAAATTGCTACAATGTGGAAAGTGATTGAAAAATAATTACAAAGTAGATCCGCCGTAAAATAATATAATATCAGGCGGCAATCATTTATTATCCTGGCCCGCTGTTACGTACGGACCTTCTCTACTAATGAGAGAGGTTAAGTTATTCCACTACCTTCAAAATTCTTAAGGAAATTTCGGGTATGCAGGCGTCCTCCCGATGTTTCTTTCCCCTTTAAAGCTGACGGTAATCAACAATGAATAGACACGTAACATATGGTCTAAGATCCCGCGGAACATTGACCTTCACCCATCTGTTTACCGGATGAAACATATATTTTCGGGTATAAAATGTGTTGCTGATCACATACCAATAGGGTTGCCTAAAAGAATATGGTCAAGGATATGATTAATTAAAATTTGAAAAAAATATTTTTTTTTATAATTTCACTGATCTGTTTACCAAAAAAATGAACCTTCAATGAAAAGTGTACAATGTATACTACCTGAAAAAGCTAGGTTGCCTACCTTTTTCTGGGCACTACTACCGGGTTGCCGTGTGCAAAGAGGTAACAAAAAAGTGGTAATTGCGCTCATCTGCTTTCCGCTTCAAAAGTATATTAAAATGAAGGAATTTTCATTGCGAATTCAGTAATATAGGGTTGCCTATGAAAATCTGTTCATGGATAAGGGTTGCCTGGCTTTGAAATCCGAAAATCGGAGCAAGTTAGAGATGAGTTTGTTTCGCCAGGTCTTCTCAGGAAGGGCCGCCTTTGGATCTGGTTGTAGTTTTAAAACAACATTCTGGAGATACACATTATACGTATTAATCTGCCTTATAACAAATTATATATTATTATATGAAAGGCTTTGTATTTCCGCAAATAATTTGGATTGAAAGACCGGACCAAAAACAAGCCCACTGAATTTGTCTAGCTGGATCATCTCAGGGCTGGGTCGCGCCGCGTTGCATCCAGGGGTAAAGGAAGCCCACTTGAGTTTGTTTCGCCGGGTCTGCTCAAGAGGGGTCTTTTTTGGACCGGTGGTAGTTTTAAAACACGTGCTGTTTCGATAATGCGTTTTTTTATCATGCCTCGGCAAAGTGACTACGCTACACCTGATGGTAAGTGTAGCGCAATCCAAGAATAGTGTCGACCAACGATAAACAATGTGTCCATCGTAGGTCGGCAAGATCATGCCGGCCTCCCAAAGGGCCAAGGGGGAGGGGAAGGAAAAAGGGATGGGAAAAGGGTTAGGATCAGGGGGCAAGCCCCATGGGGAGAACCGGATATACACTGGCTGACCCTGGAACGCGACCCACACAAGGTGGGCCACTATGGCATGTTTCAGCACCAATGTACGGTGGTCGCTATCCGGTCGGATACAAGTATCCTCCCACCAGCAAAAGCCTATGGTCCATATCGACGACCCTCCCCAGTATATAACGATTCTGGACTATTCCATAGTAAAATAAGGAAAAATAATAATAATAAATAGATTTAGTGTAATTGCCGAGTGTATTTTGAAGATGCTATGTATGTATGTATACATTAGTTGATACTGATTTCTATATATAAGTTTCTTTTACTTTTGCACTGTCTTGTCATAAGCGCTATTTTAATTGCCTACATGATTAATAAACGATTTCATTTCATTTCATGAACGAGAGCGAAGCATTGCGCGTACTATGTGATGCAATAGAGGAGGGCGCAGTTCATCAGATGCGTGCGATGAATCTGTACAATGGAAGAGAGTGCGCATGCGTAGTGGAATAGTCCAGAATCGTTATATATTGGGGAGGGTCGTCGATATGGACCATAGGCATTATCGAAACGGCACGTGTTTTAAAACTACCACCGGTCCAAAAAATACCCCTCTTGAGCAGACCCGGCGAAACAAACTCAAGTGGGCTTCCTTTACCCCTGGATGCAACGCGGCGCGACCCAGCCCTGAGATGATCCAGCTAGACAAATTCAGTGGGCTTGTTTTTGGTCCGGTCTTTCAATCCAAATTATTTGCGGAAATACAAAGCCTTTTATATAATAATATATAATTAGTGGCAGACGACCTGATAAAGGTCGCAGGATGTCGCTGGATGCAGGCCGCTTCCAACAGGTTGGTCTGGAAATCTTTGGGGGAGGCCTATGTTCAGCAGTGGACGTCTTGTGGCTGATGATGATGATGATATAATTAGTTATAAGGCAGATTAATACGTATCATATGTATCTCCAGATTGTTGTTTTAAAACTACCACCAGATCCAAAGGCGACCCTTCCTGAGAAGACCTGGCGAAACAAACTCATCTCTAACTTGCTCCGATTTTCGGATTTCAAAGCCAGGCAACCCTTATCCATGAACAGATTTTTATAGGCAACCCTATATTACTGAATTCGCAATGAAATTTCCTTCATTTTAATATACTTTTGAAGCGGAAAGCAGATGAGCGCAATTACCATTTTTTTGTTACCTCTTTGCACACGGCAACCCGGTAGTAGTGCCCAGAAAAAGGTAGGCAACCTAGCTTTTTCAGGTAGTATACATTGTATACTTTTCATTGAAGGTTCATTTTTTTGGTAAACAGATCAGTGAAATTATAAAAAAAAAATTTTTTTTCAAATTTTAATTAATCATATCCTTGACCATATTCTTTTAGGCAACCCTATTGGTATGTGATCAGCAACACATTTTATGCCCGAAAATATATGTTTCATCCGGTAAACAGATGGGTGAAGGTCGATGTTAGGTGGGATCTCCTACTAATAGAAAAGTCAGAGGTGCATGCTCTAGGGGCTGGTTTCGAATCTGCGACTTCTATTAGTTTCAGTAGTCCGGATCCCTCCCCGATGAAGTATCGCTGTTGATAAATAAATTGAAGCAACAATTACCTTGTTATTAGCGTCATAGATAATGCATACCAGATAGGTACAATATTGTCTCTCCTAAGCAAGAGTCTACCTGGCTAGACACCGCTTTATCTATAACTACTGTTTTCTAAATGCTACACACTTATATAGCACTCTTGTGCCCCATTATGAATCTTAACATGTCTTGAGATGACGATGGTAGTATAATACCATGCAGTATTTTGTAATTATATTATTTTATACCCCTGATTAGTAATGCTATTGTTTATGGGCAGGTAACCTGCTTCTATAGTCATTCAGTGATTTAATAAATACGTACAATACGTGCAAAATAGATAGCCAGGTTGAAAAAGCGTAGGAGCGACGTCGCAACATAGTTTTATACATAAAACGGTGACGACAGGCGTAGAGGGCTGGTGACTAACTTCAGCCCGACCAAGTTATATTGCGAGTATTGTAATATCAATTATGGATGTGATGTCGGTTCTACGAACCTCGTTCATTACAATACTGAAGCGGTAGGCGCGGCGGGCGCTCCGGACGCGACGCGTTGTCCACCACACCGCGCCGACACCATCCGCTGCCACGATACTTCATTATTTACCTAGTATTTTCATTTTTAAAACGTTTTCACCGATTCATACATCTGGTGTAAAAGTATGAATATTATGGTTTTGTTTAATGCAAAAATATGATTAAAACAACAAGGTCATTATGCTGTAAGACGATACGACGCAACAAATTTAGAAAGATATATAGATAGAAGTTAGATCGGGTATAGTATAGAATAGTATTTTGAATATAAATTACTACGACCTAGTTAAAGCCGTGGATAAATGACAGATGTGTATTAAAGGGATAATATTAAGTTTAAAAATTTACATTTTTAATAACCATGTTAGCTTCGATAGAAATATAGAAATAACCAGACAAAACTGGCTTTTCACGAAAAAACAAGTCCACAAAATTATTTCGTGTTGTATCTGGTAAACCTCCATATTGCAAACTGACCATCTTGATCATTGTGGCTTCCAACTCGTTATATCGTGCAATGAATAGATTTCGATAAGTAATTGGATTGTTCTATTTAATTTCGGGAGATTCGAACGGATCTTTATTTTTATAAAGATAATTAGACGACCTATTATTTAATATTCTCAAGATTTTAGGTTCCTTACTTCATCTAATAAATCAGCCTGATTAAATGACCTGATTATGCATGATCCTATTTCTCGAGATTTTCATATCACAATTTACTGATTAGTTTTTACTGCTAACTTTACTTCTTACCAATTTATATACAGAATTCAGCAAATCAGTGTCATGAAAAATTTACGCTTAGAGTATCTAAGTAACACCTCGACAGAAATATAACCATAGGCACGCATACATAGTACAAGGTATGTTGTCTATGCGTGTAACGATAAAAGTATGATTAATGTTTATTGATCAGAATACAAAGGAGACATAACGTGACATTACTATGATAAATAAATTAATGTTACGGATTATCTTGTTTATTAACGTTGCTGTACATATTATATGGTGTTAGTTAATTTATCAACTAATTGAGGACAATAATTAACCGACTAAAAATATATACACTTCCAATTGAGAGCTTAGTATTTACCGCCAGATGCATTGTAGACACTTTAGTGCCAGGATAAAAATAAACATTTAACCGACACCGACACCGAAAATACCTCTACGCCCGCTTTGTTACCTGTTAATTGTATTAATTTTGGAAACAGATTTTAAATATTTTTGGACTCACGAGTTATGGAGTAGTCATTCCAGTCAGAGCAAAAAGAAACAAGAAAAGCACGTCAAAATCCGATGCTGTTTAAGTTTTATAAAACTACAGTATGTAACGTATTGACGAAATCTACAAGTAGTTTAAATACATAATACAAAAATAATGCAGGCAACATTATTGCAATATTTATTGAGCTACTGTATTAAAAGAACTTGATACGATACTTTGATCCATTTGAGTTCTGATTTTAATCTAAGTGTATTAAGAGAACAAATCGTAAAGACAACAATAACAACCGAGACATCAAACGCAACAACTGTCTTTGATATCCAAATTCTATGAAGGGACAAGACACAAATGAATGCCGACTTATCTAAAGGTTTTTGGTGACTTAGTTAAATTTATTGTCTGGAATCGTTAAAAAACACGGATTATTGTGATGCAACAAATTTTAAAATTAATAAAATAAATAAATTAATACCAAGCAGGACGCCCCGTGATAACGAAGGCTGAAATGCTTTCGAAATATCAAGAATAAAAGTAAGAGTAAACCACGATAAAATCCGTGTAAATGAGTTTTATTTAAATACTAGGTAAGAAGAAATCCAGAAGTATTGTAAAATTTCGCAGTAGAAAGATATTTCAAGATATCAAATTTCTTTAACAACTAACACAAAATAAAATGAATTAGGTAAGGGTTACCTCTGATCAATATCATTCGATATAACATACTTTTTTTCGAGCATTAAAATTTGTGTCTCTTTTATATTCAATTTCTCCGCAATAATTGGACCAGTTTCGTGTTTGAGTAAGCTGAGAAGTAAAATTTAAAAGACAATGATAAAGTCGCGATGCTTGTTACGCAGCAACTTCTTAAAAGTGAAAATTCGCCAGATTTCTCGGCTTCTTCACTTTACAAGTCAAATAGATTCTTTGATGTTAAATTCTAATTGATTTTATCAAGTGTACTGAATGCCAAACTTCGCTTCTGATCTTTTTACTTTTCATTTACATTATACTTAGAAGCTTCTGCAATATTCTCCTTCGCATATTTATTTTGTCAAAAGTTACTGTCCTACATACAAAATAATCGTTAATATTCCTAAATACATTTTAAATTATAAACTCTACAGAGAACTATATGCACCCAGCATTCTATGATTTTTTTTATCAGCTCATGTGTCCCACTGCTTGGCACCGGCCTCCCTTATTAATGAGAAGGGTTAAGCTTTGGTCCACCACGCTGGCATAATGCCGGTTGGTAGAATTCACATACATTCCAAATTCTTGTAAAGAATTCTCAAGTATGCAAGCTTCCTCAAGAAGTTTCTTTCACCGTTATAACAAGCGATAATTAAAAACTAATACACGCGTAATTTAAAAATACCAGCGATGCATTGTTAGGCTGGTTTCGAACCTGAGCCTTTCATTTAGGCAGTCCTCCTCGTTTAGCTGTCGCTGCTTTGAATGTTCAATGGTACCAGCAGAAAATCTTGCTAAGAAGCTCGCCTTTGGGGATTGTCCAGCAATAAATTACAGTGGCACGATGTTAAAAACTTTATTAGTTAATGAACTGAGGGTCTTGCAGTTCTGTGGCAGACTGGGACTAATAGCCTAATAGCTGAACACTGAAAAAACTGTCGATGAAATATATTATTTAGGTCACTCGCTACACACTCCGTAGGTGTTATAGGCGAGTACTTCTGAGTATTCAAGATGTTATGACGCGTGAAGCCGATAGTACTAACATATATTTACTGCGAACTTTGTGTGTTCCCAATTCCTTCTCGAATATTAAAAGATTTTTTTTAACCGAGATACAAGGAAAAATGAACGTTATTTACTTCTGAAATATGACTAGCCATATGTTCGCCGCGGATTTCCGTGTAATTGACTTCGCCCCCTAATGAAACGTCATTCACTCACCCGGTGGCATGCTTAGTATTTTGTAATACTCTTTTCCTCTTGTGATTTCTCTTTTATTATCACAGCATTTATCGTACGAGACACCAGATGTTTTTTGCCTGTAATTTATTGGAATTTCACCTAAAATATTTTTCTGGGAGAGGCAGTAGATTCAAGACTGTAATATGTACTTGTATACTCGGTGTCTGGAAGGTTACTAGGATATTTTATTACTGCTTAGTTTCTTTCAGTTGTTAATAAACAAACGGTACGTGAAAATATACTAAGTGGTATGTCCCTCATATGCGAGAAGCCCTGTGGGTTGGTACCACTGTATTGTCTATTTCAATTCTATTTTTATTTGACAGCCTTCGTGGTTCACCGGGCGAGTAGCCGGCTGCGAAGCGGGAGGCCGTGGGTTCGATTCCCGCATTAAATATTTATTTCGGGTCTGGGCTGTGGAACCACAATTAGAGAAAAGAATTTTAAATCAAGAATTTAAAAGTAAGCTAGCAAGAAATTTAGATCGTCCGAAATAAAACGAACCTTTCAGAACCTGACCAAGCCAGCACATAATATGAAAACATCATCCTTTCAAAATCTTTCCTGGTTTTATAATAATGACAAAGGGCCAGGTGAGCGCTAATAAACAGAATGGCTTTGTCCCCTTAACGAGCTCTCACGGAAAGACTTAGCCGTGCAAATATAAATAAACTGCTATTGTTTCGTCCACTGCGCCGGATGAACCTTCGCTTTTAGCGATCCGAGAAAT
Organism: Amorpha juglandis; assembly: GCA_949126905.1. Lineage (NCBI taxonomy): Eukaryota > Metazoa > Arthropoda > Insecta > Lepidoptera > Sphingidae > Amorpha > Amorpha juglandis. The sequence continues at coordinate 6,690,169 of OX421379.1, read as the reverse complement.
ACAGCTAACGCTTCTTGTTTTCCTTCTTAATTACTAATTACGTGATGCAACTACGATGTAGCCTTTGCTCAAATCCCATTTAATCAGTTTATATATTGTGTTCGTAATTCAATCAGTAATCAGTTGACGTCATGATTTGCTAACTTTCTTTTATATACCAAGGCAAAGCAACTAAATTGGACCTGATAATATATGCATTCCAAATATATTGTCGATCGTTGATTGACATCGTAATGTTAAGGGATGAATCTCTTGACGATCGTCTGAAATTGCTGGATATATTTACTAGCTGACTTTGTAGCGCTACTCGCCTGAACAAGCAATAATGATAGATATTTCACCATATATACCAGAGGTACCCAAACTTCTTTCTCATAGACCACTTTCAAAATTTAGCTGCGTCCAGTGGATCCTCTGCAGCTACATTTCTACCATATTCCCCCCCTTTTACCAGGAACCCCCATTTTTTGTCACTTCAACGTAGACCCCCGTCGAGTATCCCGTGGACCCCTGGGATAATTACAGGTAAATTATGTTTATTTAATCAGAAAGTACATACAAATAATTGACCACGCTGCAAATCGAACTCTTAAACCTTTGGTTTACAACCCACTAACCGGCAAAGCAACGATTTATAAACTTTACAAATTACTTACGTTCATGTCTATATTGACCAAGATTATTTAATGTTAGGAAAAATAATGTCTGATATTGGTATGTTATCGACCGATAAACATAATAAGAGCAATAATGTAGCATCTCTGTAAAGCTTTCATGTTATTTTTCCCCTTTAATATCAAACATCCTTTTTAATATACAGAAAAATATGAAAGGGAAATGTTTGACCAAACGTTGGACAAGCACTTATCGAGTAATACTTATACCAATCCGAACCCATTTCACCATACTACTTAAAGTTATCGGCATATAACATACAAGCCGCGGTATTAGGGCATCTTTAATATACGTAGGAGTTACATCGATATAATGCTACATTTAATATTTCCTCTTAAACTCTGAGAAGGTCTCTTGCATAATGATGTTTGTCAATGTTTTTTTTTTCGCGGTAGATTTATATGATGTGGACACTTTTATACATTGTGTGAATCGGCCAACATACATGACATGACCGGTTTAATACCACTTTCTCACGGAGTACGACATAATTCAAAAATTAAAGTTAGTTGGTTGTTTTTTTATAAAATAACCTGGCAGAGGATGTGGGTCACCTGATGAAAAGTGATCTCCACCGTCATGAACACCCACAATACGATTATGAACGTGTTAGCAAAATAAAAGGTATGGAGATTAGGAAACGTAGGGGGATTTGGGCCTCCGGAAATCTCACACAACAGTAAGCTGCAACTTCATGCAAAACTGAACTAAACAACTAACTAAACAAAACTGTTCTCTGTTTAATGGTTTCGCCAGACAGCGGACGGGGCGGGACGGCAACGCGACGCTGACGGGACATGCAGCAGTTGTAATGCATTAGTCAATATAGAAAATGTCACACAGAACCGTCGCGCTCGACGGGACGCGACGCTCGATTATCTATGCACAGTCCCGTCAGCGTCGCGTTGCCGTCCCGCCCCGTCCGCTGTTTGACGAGACCATAAAACATCCAACTAACTTAAATATGCGTCGAAACTTTTCTGCATTGCAAATGCCATGGATATTGAATGTCAGTTTGGCATGAATGCATTGCCAAATTTGTTAATAATCACTCTGGGCTTGTATGCATGATACTGAGAATTTAAATACATACATAAGCTAAAAATAATTGTTTAAATTAAATTGAAACTAATTACTTATAAATGACTATTATTTTATTGTCAAAGGCAACATTCGTGTATTTATTATGTTAATCCGGGTTTTAAAAAATAAATATTTCATTAAAATCCATCATTCGTTCATTCATTCAAATAATTTGCTAGTGCTAGAAAACGCTCGTAAATTGGATTTACCATGCATGAATAAAATGTGTTTAGGTTAGCTAAAGAGTTAGAGCGGGGGCACACGATGCGTTGCGGCGCCGCGCCGCACCGCAAAGATTTCACCGTATCAGCGGGAACACGAGCGGTGCAGCGCCGCAACGTTGTTATGTCGCAGCATCGCCGGCGCCCCAGCAGCGTTGGACAGTCTATTAATAAAAATGACAACTGAGCGGTGCCGCTCCGACGTCGCAGCGCATTTACCCCTCCCCGCCTCGTCTCGGTGGTTGCAAGTCCGGTGCGGCGCCGGAGCGCATCGTGTGACATGCCACAAATAATATTTCTCTATGTAAAACGACGCAGCGACATCGCTCCGGCGCCGCACCGCCGCCGCAACGCATCGTGTGCCCCCGCTCTTAGTCTTACATAACGAAACTAAATTCTGTATTATATTGCATTTTTTTTTTGTTTACGACTATGTGGTTTGATTGTTACATATCTACTGTATCTACATAAAATATTACCTACGAACTTACAAAATGTCCAAATAATTGACTATGTTTATTGTCAGTATTATTTCAGTCTCATTTCGATCGCAATTCAATCTCAATTTTGACATTTATCTAAGAACGGGAATCCCATATAGTATAGATGTGTCACAATACACATATCTACACTAATATTAAAGAGGAAAGATTTGTATTTTTGTACGTAAACTTAAAAACTACTGAACCGATTTCAAAAATTATTTTGCTGTTAGAAAGTTACATTATCACTGAGTAACATAGGCTACTTTTTATCTCGGAAAAAGCAGATGACGCGGGCGGAGTCGCGAGGAAAAGCTAGTCTGTAATATGTAGGCTCTGAGTGGATGGTGATTCTGATAGGTGCATTGTGGACTGACGTCGGCCGTAACCACCAGCTTAGCGTTTAAATACATCATTTTGACGCGGATAGTTTCCACTGACCTCATCGATAACTGCTTCGCGTAATGTAAGCAATAACTTCGTATTGTGTAATCAATAGATTTGTCATATGGTCGTTTTTAATCATCGATAAAAAAAGGAGAGTTATAAGTCTGATCTCTTTGTTTGTGTATGTCTGTCTATGACATCATAGAGCCTAATCGAATGCATCTATTTGAATGGGTTTTTTTTTTTGGTTTGCAAGATTTAATTGAGATGGTTATAAGCCAAATTACAAATATTTTTCTATTTGACATGGGAAGATTTTAATGGTTAGGTTAAAAAGGATTCCATTTGGACTCGTTGGGTACGGCACCCTAAAAGGTTTTCAGTACGACTGTGTTTTTTATGTATAATATACGATATCTGTGCCAAAGATCCGCATCTTATGATTTTTTTTAAATTTAGATAAATATTCATGGTTCTTTTTATAGTCTTCTTTCATTTCTTTCTTCTTTTTTAATAAGAGCAATGAGTGATCTCTCGTTTGATAAGACAGAGATAAAAAAAAAATTAGTGGTGTCGTGGGACACCAGGTAGGAACGAAGTTCCTTCGGCTAATGTAGAATCGACACAAATTGCAAAAAAAGTCGTGCTCAATTCTGTGTATGCGACTGTCGCGCCTGCGCACGTCTCATTTAACGGTTTTATTCCACGCATTTTTCTTACGGTTTTACTATCACATTTTTTTCAGTTCGGTCACGCAGCGAAATCCCTATCCCCTCCAAGCCTGCCGTAAGGAACTTCGTTCCAATAAACTTTTATTCAGTAATATTTAATCCCAAAACACTACCGAAGTGTAACAACTCTAATTAAAAACTTAGACTTAGACTGGCTACTAAACGGTGGAAGGCCGTGTTCTATAATCAAAAATTCAAATTCAAATTTCAAACCGCGTCTACATTTCCAAATGTCATAAGTTTCACAACCATCTGTTTTATTAACGGAATTTCGACTTTAACTTTGTGTGCTAGATATCAAATTAAGTTAAAAAAAGTCTCATTTAACGGTTTTTACTCCACGCATTTTTCTTACGGTTTTACTATCACATTTTTTTCAGTTCGGTCACGCAGCGAAATCCCTATCCCCTCCAAGCCTGCCGTAAGGAACTTCGTTCCAATAATATAGTAGAGATGAAAATGTGAAATTTAAAATAAAATAAATTGCTACCGTATGGTTGTGATTCCGTATCTAGCTGAATTTATGTAAAAAGCTATATAATTTCCAAATAATGGGATCAGAATATTAAATTCCGATCATGGTAAAAAAAAATCTTGCAAGATTGCGCACTGCTCGATCCGAAAACGGACGACGCGAAGGAAATGCCGACGAACACATGTATTTTCATTCATGTGCGAATTTTATGGAAAAACATGGAACGAATCGCCTCCTTACCCGATTCGATTACAATTCCATTTCTGTATTGGCATCTTCCGCCGAATCCTATTGGTTTATAATAATCTTTATCATCTTTTCATACCAAACGTGATGATACTTTTGTAACAGATTGAAATTTATTGATGTCGACTCACGAATACCAATTTTATTGATATTTAGCCCGCTCTATAGCTTTTTCCGTTTATATTGTAGTACTATCCCACTTTATTAAAAACATATTTTATGAATTATAGAGGTATGTGTCCATTTCCCATGAATATTATGTCGTCTTTGCAATAACATAAAAAGAAATACCTCAACGCATCTTACCTCCGTACCGAGGCGAGCTAGTCTTTGTAATAACATAAAGAGCAATACCTCGACGAATCTCACCTCAGTGGCCCAAAAGGCAAGTAGCCGACTGTGAAACAAAAGACAGCAGGTTCCATCCCCGCAACGAGATAAATTTTTGTATTGGATAATATCTATATATTTTGTGGATACAAATATTGAATTCGGGTATGGGTGTTGTGAAACCGTAACTTCTAATATCCACGAGACGTGTTGAAATACTAGGGGATCAGAACTATTCGTGTGACTGTTGCTTAGATGTATTTATTATTACTTATTATAACACTTTTGAACCTTTCTTTATTCCGAACGAAATGCGGTCGACCCAAATATATTTTCGACTAAAAATTGAAACGTACTTGTGCCACGCACATACTACAGACAATAAATTATTCTTTCAGTGTGCCACATGTGCTACAAATGTTTGGTCCCTACATTAGGCTGAAATCCAACCGACTAGGAATTAAATTGTAACATAATTCCATAATACTCACACACACACGATTTATCGAATGATGTACAGTCTACACACTCAGACCGTTTATCCCACAGGACCTACTCGTACAAAGTGGTGACTAGGAATAGGTAAGTAGGTAATTAACTATCCGTAGAGATATAAACTACACTTGCATGAATACTATCTACAATAATAGTACAAGTATTTTTGCAAAGCTAGAATGTACTGAGTGGATAAATAACATAATAAAAACAGATGGCCAAAGTCGTCACCTTTCGGCTTTTCTACATGATACAAATTTTTCACACAGACACAAGTATTCAAATATGAGCCATGATACCAATTTATAATGGCATGATTTAGGTACATTAACGTTTAAGTTGTGCTAGAACAAACTGAAGAAGCGTTATTTTAGTACATATTCTCGTGAACTCACGCTCTTAATGAACTTAATATTCTAGATTCAAATCTTCAAGGCGCGTGATGTAAAACAAAGCTTGCTCATTATTACCCATTCATGCGGATGTAAAACATAAGTGGCCACTCAACTATAACTGCATTTGTGTAAGCTGAGTGGGTTAGAGCTAGAACGCGAAGACCACACACTGCTTAAAACATGCACTCAGCTAACATAGTGTTTGTTTTTGTATATTGCAACCTTATTTTGCATAATAAGTACGAAAAATCTTTCTACATTGTTGTGAAATTAGTATTGTATGTATAAAACAAGAAAGGTTTTTACACCGTAGATACAATCTCGGGACTAAAGAAGAAGTTTGTGTTTCGAAAAATATGTGATTATATTATAATAATTCTTGGATTTATACAAAATAATTCTTAGATTTGTGGTCAAATATCGAAGTAATATTTTTACATGTATATAATAATATTTTATTAGTTTCCTGTCTCACCACATCTGAGAAAATGCTTCTCAAACAAATAAAACCGAATCAAGAAGATAACAAGCTTAAATAAAACTAAATAATTATTTTGAGTCTATGCCAGTGTACTTTAATGGTAAATAATTGATAATACCGACACAAAATTATTGTTCAGATATATTTTAACTATTTAGACGACAAAGAACCTCTTTGGATTTTTGCGTCCGTTAAAAATACGACACGATCATATACAAAAGCTACGCTATTACAAGTAGAAGGTAGTCAGCTAAGTACTTTCAAATCAGCTCTCTTACGTTAATGGTTTGTAAAATTTTACTGTAACTTGAAATAGGCTGGAAAGGCGTCGTATCACAAAATATATACCGGGATTTTTGTTCTAAAGCCCCATTTGGGTGGAGAGAATTTATTGCATGATACGTACACAAATATAGACCCATTTAGTGACGAGATTTTCTCGCAGGCATATCTGCATAGACGAGAATTTATTAAAAACCGTCATTTACGAGGCTTGATACGATTCCTTTTTATTTATTTATTTTATTTTACACTTTATATACAAAATGTATAAAGGCGGACTTAATGCCAAAGGCATTCTCTCCCAGTCAACCTTAGGGTAATGCAAAAAGGAACAAAGTAGGTGAAAAAAAAAAAGAAGAGGAGATACATAATATAGAAATATTAAACAAATCCTTTTTCAAAACAGATGACGCGACCTTGTTTTCTGTCTTCTTGTCTGTACGATGCCACACTGGCTAAGTATTATGGTTTTAACAGGGAACTATTTTACGTGACCTCGTCACACAAGTTATTAAAAAAAATCCATTCTCATATAAGTAAAATGTAAATTTCTGCTTGAGAAATAAATCATCTTTACCTGTAAGTGTGACGGGGCTTCGTCACTAACGATTTTGGTTTATATACTCACTTATGTCATTCGACAAAATCTGTCCATATAAATGGAGATTTTTTTATTAGCATGAATGACGAGACGAGCGGATCGCCCGCCTGATACACGCTTTACCATAAACAGGAGCAACATGACACAGAACTTTGATTTACAAAGAACTGTATGGCACTGGACTGCGCTTGTCACTGCTGCTGCTGAAATAGACAAAGCGATGGTACCAACCCAGACGGCCTCTCTCATACGACCAACCACCTAGTAAAACTGAAACTAATAAGTGGGTATATGCGTATAATGTGTATGTACGTGTCAATGTTTCAAGTACGCTCGTCAGTCTCGATTGCAAAAATGCTTCATCAATTTATCTGTTCCCGTCCAATGGGTACGATCGATGACAACGTGTTGTCAACGCCACGCGACATAATATACTCTCAAAATTTATTTCATACGAAAAATGTGTGACTTATTACGATAATCGTAAATATTTTTCACCCATTTTTGACGGGAGTACGTGAATATGAAGTTCAAATTCGTTGGAAGTCGAGCCGTATGACTAGACTGTTTAACCGACTTAAAAAATAAGTAGGTTCTGAATTCGTCTGTAAGTATTTTATTTTATGTTCACACACAACTCGGTCAAATATGGACCGATTTTGATTATCCTTTTTGTATTTATGGAGGTTTGTTGCGAGGTGGTCCAATATAAATTGGGCTAAGATTTTATGATGGAATACGAGAGTTTTCCTTCGAATTCCTCGAGAAACTTCTCAGTTCCATCGACAAGGGTTTTTTTTTATCTTCATATAAAAATTCAAACTTGGAAATCTACTACACCAATTAGCTGATTCACAATAAGATTTTATCAAAAATAAAACATATATTAGAATTATACTAAAAGAACTCGCCTCTTTGATCTAATGGCAGCGTACTAACGCTGAGAACTGAGAGGTCCTGAGTTCAATTCCAAGGTGGGGCAATCATAACTTGTGCTTGAATTTATGATGCGAAAAATTACACGCATTTCCCGGGATTGAAATGTATGCCCGGTATGGTGACAGGATCGCCTCCTAATATATCATGGGATGGAAATAACCTCAGCGAAATGTGGGTTTACGCCTTTAACCGCGAAGGGGGAGGCAGAAGAGCAAAAAGTAACACGTACTGAACATTTCGTGGTAAAAACACCAATATCACTTTTATCAAACCCGAAACCTCAGGACAGCAGTCGTACCGCGGACGCAATACAACAATAGTTTATACCCAGTTACCCAGGCAACTACCAGACTAAAACTTTAATTTATAGGTACAAATATCAAATATTCAAACTAGACCGTGTAAAGATAGTGTCGTTTATTAGAAGCGTGTTATAATTAAACTAATCTATTGGACGCATGTGTATCAGCAGTTTCCACTGTAATTTGGTCTTCACAAACACCTTCTTTGTTTGCGTTTCTCGAGACAGGGTGAGCTCTGTGTATTTTGGATATATGTTGCTTGTCTGATCTCGTAGAAGCGCCTTCTTGTGCTGGCAGGCTCCTTTAATTAATGTCTCTGAAACTATACCACCTACACGTATCTAATATTCAGTGGAAGCATGACAGAAATTCTTAGTTAAATTTGATCACGTCTTACAAAATATTGACGCATGAGATGACGTTGAGGTAATTTTGCAATAGGAGCTTAAGATACTTGCAAACAAATATTCAGAAATGTCTGTAAACGTAGCTTTAAAAAACTTTGATAGCGTTATCGGTTCACGTGTACGTACAATAACAGCAAGAGCAAATAATTTTTAGGTAAAACTCTAAAACCCGACTTTAAAATCCGAAATGCGTTGCTTTGCCGCTTTTTCTTGATTATAATTCCAACTTTCTCACATTAGATTTATCACATGAGACCACACTCGGAGGAAACTCTGTTGAACACGAAAGCAAAATCGAAAGCAATCCACTATGACCGAAACGCAAAATACAATTTTCTTTTTTTATAGCCCACATCGGAAAATGTTCAAGTAGGTCACCTGTTGATAAATGATGATCATAATACCAATAGCACCATGGACGTGTTGCCGACCTTAATGGAAAGGGATTATTCAGGAATTGGGGAAGAGAGGATTTGGGCTTACGGATATCACACTCGCCATACGAAACGCAGCACCAAGTTGCTACTTTACGTCAATCGTCTGTGAGATAGTGGTAACAACATGATCGAGTCGACTCATTCATGATGTAGACAAAACTATTTTTAAATACTGTCTACAGCGTGGTTATAAAAGACATAAAAAATACAGATGCATTAAGAGCTTCCTTTTTAAAGACGGCTGAAAAAGGAAATGTTTTCAAATTTAGTATCTAGACCAATATAATGAAAAAAACTCTTTATCAAAATATAAATAAATAATAAAAAAATATTGTGAAACCATATAATTTATTTATTAAATACTAATATTAAATCTTCATTTCACCGTCCCACCCATTCCAACAACACAAGAAACTCGGGCAACCTTTCAAACTATTCGTAATATAGGGCCTATTCGATTCATGTTATAATTTTAAAACTGTCCCAAATCTATTCTCCCAAATGTCCGCTGATGGAGCGTTCTCCATTAATCTGTCAATGCCAAGGACAATCGTGATTGATTACTGGCATCCCCATGTCAACGCCTCCGATGTAACATGTCTTTCATGATTTAAAGATCCACTAGCTATCCCGATAAAATACCCGAAAGTTTTCAAGGCCCGCAAGCCTTTACGTGGACGGTATTATTTCCAAATGTTTATACACATTTTACTGATAACACCTATAACCAAAGCAATATATAATACTAAATCTTAATAGAGATTATTCGTTGTAATGTATTTTAGTCGTATATTGGTCCCACACCCTATTTATTTTTTATGCAAATTCCAATTACTTGATCCGTTTAAAAATATGGAAAGTACTTTTTCTTCTTAAACAATGTAATACATTGTTTAAGCACTCCAGACCTAAGTCTCAATAGCATCAAATAATCTAATATTTTATTCATAATTTTCGGTCATACATTAAATATTTATAAAGGACATAACGTGAGCCCAAAACGCAAATTATATTTTCATAAAATCTTTACGACGTTACATTAAGGAGATGAGTAATAAAACAAGTCGGAACGAACGCACGCCTATGAAAACTTGTTCATATCTCAGAAGTTAACTGAAAGTGCATTATAACTTCCACCTGGGCGCTAGAGAAGTGGGGACTTAAATGGGGACACGTCTGAGAGCTTTCGAATCTTTTCAAACTTTACAAACATTTTACAGTATAATGAAATAACAGAATTTATAGGGATTGGCGTCTCACTCTATTTAAATTTGGAATATAACAATATCGTAACACCTATTGTTTTAACCTTTAATGTTATAAAGCATATAAAAAGTAGCTCATGATACGGTGTGGATCTACTGGTAAAGTCGTCTTGAAAAGAATTACAGTCTTTTCTGCAGTAAACCTCGTGCAGTCACGGCAGGCGCCATTTTGTTAAGCTAGAATAAAAAATATAGGTGAGAAAATAAAATGAAAAGCTGAAAATTTGTATTTCTCTTGTCTGCACCGTTCGAGGATAAAATTTTATGCCGAAAACGCAATTACAATAAAATTCAAATATCTATAAAAAGGGATTGTATAACAAATATTTTAAATTATTGTAAAGGTTGAATAAAATGCCGTGTCATTTTATACTTTGCTGACAATTGAAGCCGAACCCACTCTAAAGCGTAGCACTTATATTAAGGGTCATAATTTTATTCTTTAAAGCTGTAACTAATACTAAATCGTAAAAATGATGTTGAGTTACAAGTCAATTCTGAAAAAAACTGCTGAACTACTTACTCGTAGTACTACTTAAAAATATAATTACGTGTAATATAGTTGCGTTACGGAAATTTCTGTACAATTAGAATTAGTATTACTTATTATTACGAAGGACTTGAGGTCCCACAACACCCAGACCCGAAACAAATATCACACAAACACACATCACACAAACATTACAATTGTGTGGATCGCAGAAACATTACAATTAATATATTTATCATTATCTTGCATTCAACAAAAATTTCATATGGTTTGCTTTTACTTGCCTGTACCCGGTCCAATAATCGCGTCTACGCGGCTTCCCATTGTCCATGGGACGCAACAAAGGCACATAATACACCTCTTTACCGTGCTCTTAAAAAAAATCCCCCTTTTTTAATATCATGCGTAAGCTTCTCGACAGTACAAAAGATGCCTTTTGAAAGCCCAAAAGAAACAGATTTATTCACAGCGATATATTTTTTACTTACAAATAAATTATTAATAATGATTTCTTATATTTACGAGAATATGCATTGAAATAAAACTATTTTAAACGGATTTTATAGCGGTTTTTTATTTAATTTTTATCAGTTTACCTCGTAACCACGAAGGTTGAAAAACTTTCGAATCGTCGGGACCAAAATAAATAAAAGACCGCGATAAAATGCGTTTAAATTAGTTTAATCTCAATTTATTAATAATTTCAACGTTCATCCTAATCTCTATTAGTGTCAGTGACATGTCAAACAAACTTGAAGAATGTTGCTTGACAGGATTACTAGAGGAAAAAATGACGACAGCCAGTGGTCTCACTACAGCGTATGCTCAAGATCGGGCGAAGTGGAAGCGTGGGTAGACTCTGGCACTAAGTTGGGATAACGCCAGGCAAAAAAAGAGAACTCTCTTATGATATTGTTTTTAAACATTTATGTTTCTTTGCTTGTCCCCTATGCGTTCCTGAAAAGAAACACACAAGTTGCCCGGGATTGGAATTTGTGTCCGTTATAGCAAAAAAGGAATTGAGAAAAAAGCTTATAGTCCCGATTTGAATTTTCAACGTATAATCACAATAAAACAAGCATGGCTACCTATAACTATATCCACCGACACCTACAAACACGAACTTATATACGAAACTGGTAATCGACAAACTCAAACTGCCAAAGCTAGTTTTCGACGCATTATTCTCGCTGGATACGTGACTCCGATATAACCATATAAACATTACCACTAAAGTCTAAATACCGCTTTACGAACTAAACATGAACCATTTATTCAGTATTAATCTAAGTCAAGTACACTCGCAGACAGATTCGTTATCGAAATCAAAACGTACAAAAGTAAATGCGCTCGGTGTCAACGGAGCGGCGCGCGGTGGTGCTGAACCAACGGTCTATTTCCATTAGCTGGCAGACAGTCCGCACAATGGTAAGCAAGCTGTTAGGGCATAATGAAGGCATTGTACGTACCCCGGCCGCGGCGCATGACGTCATTATCTACAACCTCCCGCCGACTCAGCGCGACTGCCACACCACTGTGATATATAGCTACCAATCTCGATTTATTGGTGTTTTGTGTTCGATTGTACCTCGTGGATACATAGTTACTCGATATATTATTATTTTAATTAGCCTATTGGGCAACGATCTTACCGAATATCTATTGTCAATTTTTTTTATAAACCGCTCAAAATACGAAATTCAGAAGTTATTCAAATATGCCGGAAAAGTTAATTATTGTCAAATGACAGAAAACATACGTCTACGGTAGTGACGTCATCGCCCGCCATGGCCATTTCGTGTGGAGACAGATGTTGAAAAAACCAATTATATGATTTACCCCTTTGTCTGTGTCATCGTATGGCCTAAAAGAATGGGCCGATTCAATGCTGGTATTTGTGGATCACACAAACATATGTCTCGATGTGGGAAACTAACTCGTGGCCTTACGCTTCACAGCAGGCTACGCGCCCACTGTGCATCGAAGGCTGTCAATAAAATCCAATATGTCAGTGTAGAGAGCACAATTTATTACCGTTTTTACAACCAATATATAAACAAAATTCACAAGCTTACGTTTCGTTTATGCAAATTATATTAGGCATATTACAGTTTTTTCATAAAATATTAATCCGCTGGTGTTGCTCCAGATTTCGGAATAAAAATATCCTATTTGTTAAACAAGGACGTTAAATACATTTGGGTTCGTTCCTACAAGGCCAGACTTTAATTAAAGGAAAATATGTCGTGGGAAATTGTAGGTAACTTATTTTTAAGAATGATAAACAGCTTGAATATTATGTCAGCTAGTTGTGGCTTGCGGCTTCGCCCGCGTGACGTTTCTGGAATAAAAAACTCACCTCCACTTCCTCTCCCACTTTTCTCCCCATAAGGGTTGAAATGTTTTTGTGAATTTGATTAAAGAAATAATATTTTGCCAAGAACACCTTATAACACGCCGCAATCATGTTTCGTGGAAACTGTTCGTCACTAGTCCTATACTCACTCTACTGGCCCACTTTTCACGCAACCTATGACATAAAGACGTGTGGAGTCGCGGCCAAAACAAATTCTAAAAAAGCACGTCGGTTTACTGTGAGACAGTGGCAACAAAGCGGCCGAGCCGGCCCATTCATGCTATGGACAAAACAGGCTACAGCGTGACTCTACTATTAAAAAAATATGCCGATATTCTATTTATTTATCAGTAGGTATATTGACTTTCCTCGTATCTCTCTTACCCTAGCTGAGGGCCTAGACAAGTTGCAAACGTTTCGTTTCTATTCTCTTTCTACAATTGCTAACGCCTGAGCGTAAGCGTTTTTCGAAAGCGATAATTTGGTAGACAAGTTGCCACGACTTGTAGATTGCTCAGTCTACAGTGTAGATCGAAAAAACAATAAGGATTAGTCTATGGCGAGCCTTCATAAACTTCAAACTAACATCGCGAAGTACAATCGTGCATGCGCGGGTAAAACTAAAGTTTAAATTTAAATTAAATTGCATAAAATTAATAGTGTTTAAAGATAATTCAAATAAATAACTTTAATATGAACTTATTAAAATCATGTGTTTTGTCATTTTAAGCATTTAATGTTACTTGAAAGGTGAAACAGTTTTATAAAATAATAAAATTTATGTGGAGATCATTTTTAGATGGAATCTAGATCTCGAAATAACACAAAGCTGCTTACTACTTTATTGGAATTAATGGAAAGGTACGTAATATGTTATAATTCATAAAAATGTTCCTTTGTTACTTATATTTCTTCCATACCGCGACACTTAAACATATACAATGACGTGATGATCTACGTGAACCACTTAGATAACAAATCAAACCATTGATTTGCATTTGGCCATTCGCTTAACAAAGAAACCCTTTGTTTCTCTAAAATAATTTTAAATTGTTTTAGTTATGGTGATATAGCGAGACCTCGGCAAGGAGCTCAAGGCCGAATGAAAGCTGACCGTCTGTGGCGAGAGTTAGAAGATATACTCAACTCCACTGGCGGAGTAGCAATAAGATCCATAGATAAATGGAAAAAAGTAAGATTCAACTATTATTTGTACAGCAATCAATATGGAAAACATTAAATATTCATTGAAAATATAATTAATAATAGTCCTACTACTACTGGGCATAAGAAGGTTTAGACTTTAGTCCACCCACACTAGCCTGGTGTGGTTGGTTTAGTAGACTTCACATACCTTCAATACATACTTATGGAGAATTCTCAGGTATGAACATGTTAACTATAAACATATTATATGCACAGGTATGGGTGGATTGGAAAACAAAAATTAAAAAGAAAGCTTTAGCCATGTGTCATGAAGCTTCTGGTACTGGTGGTGGTCTGAGTAGCAGACAAACTGTTACTGCTTTAGAACAGATGGTGTTGGGCATAATGGGCTTGTCTGCTGTTGTTGGTCTAGCTGGGATTGAGATGAGAGGTTTTGATCTTAGTTTTCTTTGCTTTTAATGGTAGCTTATTAATGTGCTTTCCTTTATAAGTGTAAGTATTAAAATTTATTTTCACATATTTTCCAGAGCCAACCATCTGAGAGGGTCGTTGTACCACCATCCAACAGAGGTCATGTACCAAATTCACCACACACCTGTCACAGACCGAATAGTGTTGGATTTTATACTAGCACCATTTATGGAAGGTAACTTTTGACTTTTACAATTATTTGAGTTTTGTTGTAAAATGTGTAATTACATATCATTTAAATTAGTATCATAAATACCATTATTTTCCATGAAATACTGATAATCGCTGATAACAAAGGGGTTTTGAATCGCCCCTGCTTACCACTCCAAAGATACAGGCATGATGTTTGTAATGCCATGATATATTATGTAAGACAAAACATCGAGATAAAGCTTCGTTTTTTTAAAAAAAAATACTGAATGTAAATCGTTTTGTTCTATATTCAGGTTTGACAGCACCAGCCGCCTCTCCGCTTCTGAAACCTCCTCTCTCTGAAGAGCTTTCTCACGATCCTCGACCAGTGGCAATGCCGGCGCCGCCAAGCAACCCTGCACGAGTCTCTATGCCGCGGCCGTCAGCAATGACCCCTATCATTCACCACCTTCGACAGAAATTCTCCCCCAAAGTTCGTAATGTGGTGATAAGGTCTCAACTGCCACAGTGTTGGATTGTGTACATTATAAGAGTTACAATTTAGTTCAATCGTTTTCAATTGGTAGTCTAGTTTTGATTTTTGCTAAAATGACATATTTTTACTTTGTGTGATGTTATGCACATAGGTATCGTTATAAATTATTCCGTTTATAATGGTACAGCAATAAAATATATTACATAAAAATGTTAGAAATGAAACCAAAACTTGAATAATAAAAATTGCATTTATTTCAAAATGATTTAAAACCGTTAATGGGTTTACAATCGTTCAAATCATATTATATTTTATTTTATTACATAAGTAAGTGTGAATATACATTTTTATGTCTTAAAATTATAAATTTAAGAATTTGTCTTTAATATTAAATATGTAATAGCTATATAGTTTACTTGTATTTTGCGACTGTTTAAATATTTACTAGATACCCCAAACAAATATTTATTAAATATTATTACTATGAATCAAGTTGTTTTGATTGTCGTATTTAATTTCGTTTATATAATCGTGTATAAAATAGTTTTATTCTTTATGATTGTACCTATGTTAAACATATGTTGAAATAATAAATTTGTAATACCTTCATTACTCTTTGTTCATTTGAGAAAAATCTCTTCGGTATGCATGTAACAATTGAGTTAATTTTCATTAAATCCACAATTAATATTATCAAATATGTATACATTTAAAAGTATTAATAATATATTTACCTTTTTAAATTTCACATGATTTAACTATAAATATTATAACTATTTGAATGATAACGATTCATAAGAAATAAAAGAACATAGCTGATATATAGAAAAGGTCTTAAAATATTGTACAACCAAAACTTAAAATTTATTGGAATAAAAAAATCTACAACTTACAAAAACTATAAATTAAATTAATTTATTTCAACTATAATAGAATATTCTTGACATCAATTATAAAAACATTTGTTAATTCTAAATATTTAAACAGATTTTTTTCTTAACATAGCTAAGAACCATCTCAAATAAACAGTTTCAAACGAAAAAACAAAGTTTTCAAACAATAAAGCTATTCAAATTGGTAGTTTATGTATACACATGCACACATACAATGGGGTCAAAGTGATAACACTCTGCTTTTATGTAGAGGGTTGAAAATAATCTTATTCTTGCCTATTCAATAAACAACTTAACATGACTCTGCCTTGAATTACCTCACTTTGGCTGTCCATGCTAGAGATAGTAGTTTTCAGGGTTTCCTCTTCATCCTCATGTATAGTAGGAAGTGGGTGAAGTGGTGGTAAGCCAGCTTTTAAAGCTATGTTGTGGAGCATACAACATGCCATAGTAATCTTACTAGCCACATTAGGATCATAGTGGAGTACCCTGTCCCTAAACAAACACTTCCACCATGCTTTGAGTAATCCAAAACAGCGCTCTATGCAGTTACGGGCTTGCACATGCTTCTCCTTGTACAGTGCTTCCCTTGAACCATGGATTGCATTGAGAATAGATGTCATAAGCCACTGATGTTGGGGATATCCTGAGTCACCTGAAAATAAAATCCCAAAAATATATTTCATACAGGAAACTATCTATTATTTTAAAACTTAATTATAGTAAATACCCTTACCTAATAGCCATACTTGTTCATTACTTTGGCGAAGTTGATGCATATATGACTCAGCTCCACTAGACGACCATATATGTGAATCATGTGTAGCTCCACCAAACTTTGCATTCATATTTATAATCTGGAGTTTACTATTACAAATCTGTAAAATAAATGCATTATGAAGTATATTGTGAAATAACTACATACCACATTGGACATATGAACCAATTCTATACCATCTGAACATTTAAGGGATGATATCTTTTTCTATTAAAATAAAGATGCTTTTGTCTGGGCTTTACTATAGCTACATGGGTGCAATCTATGCATCCAATTACACCTGGGAGACCAAACTTTCTTTGAAACCTAGAATGATAAATTTACTTTAGTTTCCCATATAAAAAAGTTGTATGTGATACTATTACTATAATAATGTTTCTGTTTACAGATGATTTGTGTATTAGATTTCATTTGAATTAAAGAACTTTAAATTGCTCTGTAATATAACAATTCCGGAAACTAATATTTGTTAATAGCACAAGGCGAATGTTAGGTAATTAAATTAGAGTCCTAAACTTTAAACTAGAACTTAGGTATTTCGTGAAGAGTGAATCACTGAATTATAATAGGTATGTACTGACCTTGGCTTCTAGGAAAATCTCGTAGGTTCCTTTTAAATGAGTTTTCTGGCAGAGTTCTTTGCAAAGGGCTATAAAAGCCACTTTGTTTAACCGGAATCGCTGTATAAATAATTTCCATTATGTGCTCCATGCACTGACGATTTGAGTATCTTTTCTGCCGTCTTAGCCACACTTCTTCATTATGAGCGCACCACAACATGTTTAAAGCATGCATTTCAAACGCAAATCTATTCAAAACTGAACGTAACAAAGAACAAACACCACGATGCCGATGTGATACGCACAGATGTTTTTAAAGACGCCATTTTTTTATCGCTTTCTACAGGGTCTGGGCGTTCGCCGGCTGAGCGTACAAAAACTACGAAAACGTTTCGTTGACGCTTGTCAAAATGGCAACTTGTCTAGCTTTTGTATGGAACTTATCGATATACATTGTAGAAACGCTTACATTCTATTCTCTGATTGTGAGTAAATAGAAACTTGAAACTTGTCTAAGATTTTTCTATTCGTTTTATATTGACCACGTGACTTATCGTTGGGATATGTCATTCCCATACATATTTTAGTTTTCTATTAGCGTTAACGATTGTAGAAAGGCATCTTGTCTAAGGCCCCTGGAGTCCTAGGACATTCTATAGAACAAGACGAATCTATGAATACGTCGTTTGGCCTAATCGGTTCAGTAATTTTGGCTGTCCGAGGCAAGAAACTATTTCACAAACATTCTGTATTACTCGTAGTTCGTGAGTTTCATATACCCTTCCCGTGTAAATCAATTGCAGAACAATTTATTGGGACATGAACACATTCAATTACAACATAATTTAATACCAGATGACAAGCGACAATGTTAAATCAATAATTATTTGACAGCCGGTTTTGATAGCTATTGTGAGCTAGGCTAGGTTGTAATTTAATGATCGATAACAACGCGTATGCGAGCTATATCCCGGTCATGTTTATGACAAACCTTTTCTCGCGGCTCCGCTCACGTGAATCTTTTTCCGCGATATTATCGTCCTATAACATATCCGTTTGTTTATGGCGTGATAAATTAAAAAATAATCAAATTCACAATCACGATCATCAAAACTTTCAGATATATAATATTAATAGGAAATAGGATGATAGCAAGCATGGGCAAAGGTGAGAAAGGTTGAAGCCATGATTCACAGCTTGGCGGCAGATTGGAGACCGCAGCGATAGTCTCGCTCAACTATTTTTTTATCGCGGTTTTTTATTTTAATTTTGGTCCAAACGTTTCAAAAGCTTTTCAGCCTTCTTGACCACAGAGTGTTCAAAATGTCGATCTATCCCCCATTATAAAAAAAAATATATTAAATAATTATTATATTGTAATTGTGCATTTGCCATGAATATTATACCATCTTTTAATCTATACTAATAATAAAGCTGTAGAGTTTGATTGTTTGATTGTTTGTTTGTTTGTTTGTTTGTTTGTTTGTTTGAACGCGCTAATCTCAGGAATTACTGGTTCGAATTAAAAAATTCTTTTTGTGTTGGATAGTCCATTTATCGAGGAAGGCTTTAGGATATATAACATTACGCTGCGACCATTAGAAGCGAAGCATCAGTGAAAAATATTGCAAAAACGGGGAAAATTATTCATATTTGAAGGCTTCCGTTGCTAAGCTACCAAAATAATATTATTTGAAGGCTTCCGTTGTCAAATCAAAATCAAATCTATACTAATATTATAAAGTTGTAGAGTTTGATTGTTTGTTTGTTTATTTGATCACGTGGGCGGAGCCGCGAGCAAAAGCTAGTAAGAACATAAAAAGCAATACATCAGCGCGTCTCACCTCCGTGGCGCAATGAGCTAGTAGCCTGCTGTGAAAGAGGAGGCCGAAGGTTCGAATCTCACACCGTGATAAACACACCTTATTCGTGTGTTCTGTGAATAAACCTCTACACCTCCGGTTCTCCCGAGGGGCTTGCGACATGACTTGATGGTTGATTGGGGCAGGTACATCCTGTAAATCCTTGTATTACTGTGCCTGCATCGATCATCCACCTGTCCTGTCGCAGACCCCTCGATTTGCTTCTTTCCTCTCCGAAGTGGGAAGAAGCATTTATACAGGCCGGCATGACTCTGGTGACCACCGATAAACTCATTGTTTGTTGGTGGTCGCTGGTGTTTTGGACTGCACTACGCTTACCATCAGGTGTAGTGCAGTAACTTTGCCGTGCTCGGATAAAAAAAAATGCCTAACACTTCGGAGATTACAAGCATGAATGCATATGTATTTTAATGACATCTATATTCCGAGTCGTAAACTTTGTGATACGTGGTTTAAATGCTGATGAATATCCTTTAGTGTACGAGAATACTGAATAAATATTTATATAGCCGCAAGATGGCGCTGTCATACAAATAAAAGATAAAGTAGAGTTGTGGGTAAAGCCGGTAAGGACTGGGCACACATTGGTATATTATGGCACCAAACTACAATTTTATGATTTAATATACGCTATTTTATATAAAATCAGACTGAGGCCCTGGTATCGATAGTGAGCTCGGCATTAAATTTAATTATCTATAGTGCTGCCATCTCTACAAAAGTCTCGACATATGAACTCTGGTTAAAAACCGCGCCCTCTATTCTATAAATTTGTAACGAAATAACGGAGTTTGGAAGATACATCAGTAAAGTAGGTATAGGATACATACCCATTACTTTAATAATATTTTTGATAACATTACTTCTACAAAGATTAATTTGTAAGTAAAAATGTTTATGATGAATTATTCATTTTTCGTATTTTTTTTTATGGCATAGGCCGGCAGACGAGCAAGTGGGTCACCTGATGGTAAGTGATCTCCACCGCCCATGAACGCCCACCACCAGAAGAATCATGGGCGCGTTGCCGACCATAGAGGAAAGGGATAATTAGGGATAGGGAAGGGGAGGGGATTTGGGCTTCCGGATATCTCACTCACCGTACGAAACGCAACAGCAAGCCGCTACTTTACGTCGGTTTTCTGTGAGACAGTGGTAATGACCCGGGCGAGTCAGCCCATTCATGCTGTAGAAAAACTGTCTACAGCGTGGCTCTACCACTCAAGACTATTTATTGTATTGTTTAAGTAAAGAAACAGACTAATATAGGAATCACGCAGTGAAATCTTATACTAAGTATTCGTATTAAGCGTATATTTAACGTAATTAAAATAATAGAAAAAAAGCATTTTCTTACTCCATTAATCAGTGTATTTGCCTCATTGATCTAGTAGCAACGTACTAAGACTCTTAACGATTCTGAGTCCAAATCACAATTTGTATTTAGTGTCGGGATTAATGATTTGTGTCCGGTATGGTGATCGACTTGCCCCCTTTAAGTTCGGCGAAACGAACTAATTGCATCTGTCTACCCCTTTGGGAGTAAAGGAATGAGCTTAATTATGTACCTATGTATAATCAATTCATGGTTATGTAATCATAATAAAAAATTATAAGGTCCCTCTCAATTTACTTCACTGTTAAAGTACGACATAATTTACACACATGTTTTTTATTTTATTTCATTGAATGACGAGACGAGCAAGGCGCTGGCCTGATGGTAAGCGTCACGCCTGCCCACTAACAGAAGCAACACCACACAGAACTCTGAATTACAAAGCACTGGATGGCAATTAACTGCGCTCGTCGCCCCGAGAGATAAGATGTTAAGTCTCAAAATGCCCAGTAATTTCACTGTCACATACAAACCCAATGTCCTACAAACCGAAACACAACAGTGCTTACACACTGTTGCTTGGCGGCAGAAATAAACAAAGCGGTGGTACCAACGCAGACGGCCTCTCGCATACGAGGGACCTACCACCTAGTAAATGTTATACGATATACATAGATCCGGTTACTACGTGAACAAGACTGCACTATACAATTTGCTGACACGAATCACGCCATGATTGCATGAACTGAACGGAAATGCTAACTCCACACAATTAGGCATAAACCTGTCGCGACGCAATTGCTCACTCTTCACTCAATCGACTTCTGGAGAAAACATTGCAATCGGCTTCTTCCATAAAACATTGGCTATTGGATTATTTCCATACCATTTTGGTAGCTTTGTCTTCCCCGACCCTAGTACCGCCCCCCCCCCCGACCCTAGTACCGGCTCCCCCCCGCGAGCCGATGATGACTAAGTAGTTTTAATACTCCCCCAAACCAATAATGTCATGTCTCTGCCCTCCCCCAGTGACCGCCCTGAGTCGAGGTTCGTACCCCAAAGGGGGTGCCCTCAGCGAGGTCGCTTAAATGTAAGGGTTGAGAGCGCCTAAAGCGTTCGCCCGAAAGTCCGGTGAAGCTGTAGAAAGCCGACTCGCGTCAGGCTAACAGCACAACGTCAAACCGAAAAAAAAAAAAATCTTTGTCTCGCGGATTTTCAACTGCGCTAGCCGTTTTGTAGACAACAGGCATTTCGCTCGAAAAAGTCAGATCGGACATAAGCTCAACACAAAGGACGTATTATTTAAAATGTGATAATACGCGTATTTACAAAACTGATATGAGATAATTAAACCACATTAACATGCAAACCAAAACCTAATGATTTAAAACTAATTGGGTACCTACTGGGAAAAGATATATTGGAAATAAGGGAAGTAAATAAACAACTCAATGGAAAGAAATAAGGAAACAAACAACATAATGAAAAATAAACGAACAACAATTCATTAACATCAGTAGGCAACTAGATAGACAAAAGATACGCGGGAGCGCCAGGAAGTCCAACTCTTCGCGATGAAGATTTATTTCAGACTTAAATCTATCAATGATCCTTATTTATACCCTTAACTTATTTACAATTCGTGTTCAGTTCCAGGAGTTTTGATCATAACAAGTCCACCTGCTAAACTCAGCTGTCAGCTCATTTATTGCCAATATGTTTTGATTCAGTTCCAAGAACTTTAATAAAGATAAAGGCCACATAAGTATAAAATTAGTGCAGGCAAGAATATAAATCGTATTATAAAAAATTTATAAACTCTAGCCTTTTTTTAATACAAACTATGCTACACATTCTTCAAACATGTTTTATGGCTATATGTATAATAACATCCTTCGACCCCACGGGAGCGGAGTAATAACATGCATGCGGGATAAACCGCTAGGGAATTTATAAAGCCAAATAACACAAATTTTGTTTATCAAAATATTTATTCGGAATTTTGTAACAACTTTGAAAATGTACTACTTCTCCTCACGCTCACATGCAAATTTTTCAATTTTAATTATTGTTGATGAGTCATTATATGCTATCCCACCATTCCACTCTCAGTAACTGCTTTATGCTCAATTATAGAGCATATAAACGTGCACCAAATAATTAAGAAATAATTGAATGTTAATCAACATCGCTGAGAATCATAGTAACATTTCAAATTTGTAAATTTCTATAACGATAAATGACACACAGTATATATTACATATTCTTCACGAACGAAATTATTGTTTTCTTCTGCGCTAATTTCTATTGCCGCTTTTTAAGTTTTGGTTAATGTTTGTAATTAATACAATCCGCTTCACTTCACTGAAGCTAATATTGTCAAAAAAGCTTTTTGCCGCACTCAGAGACGTCACAAATTTTTTATTGTTTTTAAGTCATTTATTTGTTAGAAGCCGATTATTTCTCAGAGACGTCAATTAGGGTTTGTTCTGTATACAGTAACGGAGTATTAATCATTTTCTGTATTCATTTGCATTAACTACCAGTGAGTGTGGAAACAATAGAATCCAGAATGAATGAAAGAACAAGACATTTTGTTTTCTATCGTGTTTAATGAAACTGAATAAATTAAAACAAAATTCGGAATTTGGACAAGAATAAAGTACATTTATTTGTACAGCAGTATTAATCCTCTTATACATATATTTAATACGACTTAAACCCTCGCATTAGACGAGAAGGCCCGTGCCCGGCAGTAGGTAAACGGACAATATAATACAGGGCAGAGGGCTCCTGTTATTATTAAATCTTATGTTAGCACAATTACGACAAATAAAAGCAGCGATAGCTCAGCGGGGAGTGGTATAGACTGTCGAGACGAAAGTCGCGGGTTCGAAACCAGCCCCAAAAGCATACACCACTGACTTTTCTAAGTTACGTGTATATGAATTGTTAATTATCGCTTGCTTTAACGATGACGGAAACATCGTGAGGAAATCTGCATACCTGAGGACTCGATAAGATTTTTCGAAGGTATGTGAAGTCTGCCAACCCGCATTAGGCCAGCGTGGTGGACTAAGGCCTAATCCCTCTCATTCGGTAGAGGAGGCCCGTGCTCAGCAGTGGGATGTATATAATACAGGGCTAGTAAAAAAAACAAATATATGATATGATTGGCAGACAGCTGACTTAGCTGTGACCTGACAATCCTGTTATTGCTGCATTGGCAGCGGGACCGCTTACCATTAGACGAGCCGCATGCTCGACTTGCATAGGCAATAACAAAATAAATGACATCACGGTAATATAGACGATAGCCACGGCAATTTCCCCGTGGATTTGAAACTGCGCCAGTCGTATAAAAACTTTCCAATAACTAATAAAATGAGTAATAAGAGCACTAAGTTGACGATGTTCACGTCGCTTATCGGCATCTTGGTATCGGCAGCGCACACGTTGCCCAATGGTATTTTACTGATCTGAAACAAAACGCAAATATCAAATAATCAATACTTATGCTGGGTTGAACCAACTTACTTGAATGACAAACAAGTTAAAGTACCGGTTAAGCAAAATATTGATAAATGTTAGATGCCGTAACAACTTTAGCTGTTAACCATAACCGCCCGATATTCGCTAGTTAAAGCCCGCGCTAGTTTATGTTCAATAGCTGTCCGATGGTACAAATATAACCTCCAAACCGAGATATCTCCAAAGCGTTTGTGCTCCAAAATAATATAATGTCCCTGCTTCTATTATTAATAGAGAAGTGTAGTAATCGGAATACGATGGTGATACACATTCTGCAGTCAATGTTAGTCAGCGTTACTGTTATCGTCAAATTTGTCATAAACCTTAACTATAACTGCTATTATTGTGCAGTCTAGCCTTAGTATTAAAGTCACTTTCCGCGTCTGTCCGTGTATGCGCTTATTTCTCCTAAACTATGCAACGGGTTTAGATGCCATTTTCACAATCATTTAGATAATTCATTCCGGAAGACCCATGGGAGCAGGGCACTAACATGCCTACGGTTTAACAGCGTGGAACAATTAGTAAATAACAAGTTTGATTGTGGCGGGTAAAGGGGTACATCTTTGTATCCCTGTGCCTGCATCGGTCATCCGCGTGTACTGTCGCAGGCCCCTCGATTTGCTTCTTTGCTCTTCGAAGTGTGAAGAAGCATTTATACAAGCCGGCATGATTCCGTTGACCATAGATAAACTCATTGTTTGTCGATACGATTGTACGAAAACAAAAATAAATGACAGGACTTGTCGGGAAACCGAGAAAATGTAAAATAAATTAGTATTATAAAAAACTTAATATCAGTTTATTAGGTGCGATGCAAAATTGTATGTACTTTGTATATTTTACTACTTTCATGGTGCGGACTTTTGAAAAATATTTGTAACTAGCTTTTCCTCGCAGCTCCGCCTGCGTGAATATACTGTCTCTATACCAATTTTCAACAAAATCCGTTCAGAATTTTCGGTGTGATTGATAAATATCAAAATTCCTATTTTATCCCAAGGGAGCATTTAATCGGGATAAAAGTATCCTATCACCCAAGTCACCTCATACCCTGTCTGTATACCAAATTTCATAAAAATCCGTTCAGTAGTTTCAGCGTGATTGACGGACAAACATCCAAACAAACAAACTTTCGCATTTATAATATTAGTGTGGTAAGTTCATTAGGGTTCATATCAGAGCTTCTAATTGATCCATTCTATCTCCTAAAAATATAAATATCAATTGAGAACAATGTAATTTACAAAGTTTCCACTATATGTACCTAACATATACGATATCAGAGTTTAACAGAAATCTGCACTCATGGGGCTTATGGGTAAATATTGTTTATTACTAAAGTTTAGATTAGTACGAACGTAGTTCGAAACATATTGATGAACAGAATATGAGCTACACGAGTAACAGAATACCCACATATATATTATAAAACACAGTTGTTTTAGATTTAGACCATTATCCATTTTGAAACATAAATAAATTATAGTAGAATGAAACCCATTGTAAAAGGAAGAGAATACAACAAAATTGATAGGAAAAATAAATTACGGGCGATCAGAGGTGCAAAAATAAATATTTTAAAATCAAAAAACTTACAGTGTATTTGGGATACAAAAAGGTAAGTTTTCCCCAAATTTCGTGAAAAAAAATGATTTATTGTAATAGATAAAAACAAAAAACTTGGTTATTTGAATTTTTCACATAAATTTTGAGATTATTTGAAGAAAGTGTGTATACAAAAGTTGTAGATCTTTTTATTACCTATAACTTTGCGATTTAACTTTTTTCCATAGGACTTGTAGTTTTTCCGGAAATCGAGATAAACCGTTTTTTACCCTTAAAAGCCCCCCCCCCCCCCTTCCCACTTCCCGACCTCAGATCGCCCGTAATTTATTTTTCCTATCAATTTTGTTGTATTCTCTTCCTTTTACAATGGGTTTCATTCTACTATAAATTTGTTTCTATTTTTACCATTTTCAACCGGATAAGCATTGGTCTAATTATCTTGCAAACCGCTGAATTGTATTGTACAAGGTGGTAGGTCCCTCGTATGCGAGAGGCCATCTGGGTTGGTACCACCGTGTTGAAGCACTGTTGTATTTCGGTTTGAAGGACATTGAAGCCAGTGAAATTACTGGGCATTATGAGACTTAATATCTTATGTCTCGGGGTAACGAGCGCAGTTCAATGCCATGCAGTGCTTTGTAATTCAAAGTTCTGTGTGGTGTTATATATTATGTATATAATAATAAGTATGACCTTTACAACAAATATCACCATACACTCGCCACTACATAAAGTTCAGTTCTCTACCGACCGACAAAATACCAATATAATAATAAGCAAGTGTGTTAAGTTATTGTGTGAGTAATTGGTATTCACGCATGTGTGTGTGTTTCGGGCGGGGTGTAAGGGGTGGAATAAACCCAGATATAAACACAACGAACGCCGACAACCACACCGACTTAATTAGAATTTGAGTTGAATTAGTAATTAAGATTTACTTAAGAATATATTACTTTTGTTTACAGTGTCTGTGTGCGATCTTGTGACGCGGAAACGGCGAAACACCATGCCCTGTGCCAGATATTTCCATGATAAGGTGCAGAAGACCATTAGGCACTCACTTATATCATCCCTACTTGGTTGAAATTCCACATATTCGCACCCAGCGCTTTAAATCATCTTTCATAATGCGCACAGCCAAGGAGTGGAATTCCCTGCCTGCGTCTGTCTTTCCGAGTGCGTGCAACCTGAAGCTCTTTAAGAGTAGTGTAAATCGGCACCTTCTGGGTAAGCTCGCTCCATCGTCGACCTCATCTTTGTCCATTCGGCTAGATTGAGGTCAAGAGTAAACCCATTTCTAATAAAAAAAAATCACAATCACTTTTAAGCTGACGTTGGGGGTCGACTCCATCAACTGCAATGGCAGCGAATACTTCGACTTTTGGCGCACTTACTCCACGATAATCTTCGCCTTAGTGGTATAGTGCAGGATGTACGCGAGAGTGTTCTACTGCGCGCGGCGCACACTACGGTTGCATTCTACAGGATCTTTGGAACAACTGCAGCAGTTCGGGTTGCTTCGCTCTCCTGCTTCCTCCTTTGCCCAGACACAGCACTATCATCATTAACCAGGATCGGTGCTGTTTCAGGAACATACTTTGTTAAAGAAGCAGTGTAGGTGCTCGCGGTGAATCTGGCGAAACCTCGTTCAATCCATTTCTTTTGTTTAGTAAACATTCCAGCGAGTGCACTTCTTGCAGAGGGTTAATTCACCGCTTTCATTTGTTTCTTGATCGTCAAATAGTTCTTATGATTGTATATGACGATTCTATAGACAGTGACTTGACTGATCCAGGAGTCGTTGACGACACCAGCTTCAACCAGGCCACCTAAACATCTAACCTGGAGGCGTAGCATATGCAACACGACATATCTTGCGCGCGAGAGAGTTAACTGTCGACGACAAATATCTAGTACTCTATGCAAGCATGTTAAATTCGATAGATATATAGTGATAACCGCATAAAACTATTATTCAAGACAAATTATCTGGCGTTTTATATGCTAACCCTCGTAGTGTTTAAATTAATGAACCGATTTGAATGCGGAGTTTTTAAAGCTGTTTTAATTGAGAGCGTTCCACGCTAAGCGGCCGACCTCACATCAGCTAATCATCAAAGCTTCCCTTTCTTTATACATACCTAAGTAAACTAATTCAAAATTGTAGTTCGTGAACAAGTAGAATCACCAAATGTTGTAGTAAACATTTCAAAATATTCTTGCGGCTTTAAACATTTTTTATAGTCATAATAATCCGAAAATTACGTCGAGTGAATCATTGCGAAAAAAATACCCCTAATCATCTATCAAAAATAAAACGAAATCGATATAAGAGATGTTCCATTTTCAAATGTCTTAGCAAATAACCTGCTTATACAACAGCGTAAACTGACCAGTATTAAACAACTGAGTAATGAGTATCTAATTTATTTTGTGGCCCACGTATTTGTAATAAATTCTCTCAATCTAAATGGCACTTTGAAATAATTTGAAAATCCTACCTAGAATCCTTATGAGGCTTACCTGGTATGAAAATTTAATAAACCTAAGATTCACTAGGCCGAAGTGAGCGACTGCCTTTCAATTACTTAATTGCGCGCTTATTAAGAACGAGAATTTAATAGACGACAAAGAATTCAAAGTCCCTTTAACGTCTGAAATTTGAATATCTCATTATATATCGGATTTCATCTAGTATGCGAATTAATGAAATAACTACCTAGTCACTCGAACGAAGAAATTGTATAAATGTGGGGAAAAAGCAAACAGACCCGAAACAGATATTTTAAACATTTGTCTCCGTGCGAGAATCGAACCCGCGGTCTCTGGCTTCACAACCACCAATTCGTCCACTGCGCCACTGAGACGTGCCTTTGGTGTTATACAAGTATTTCGATAATTCATATGTAGGTACATTTTGACGTAACTTGGCCCATTTAAATGAAACATTTCGACGATTTGAAATAATAGGAAACATTTAACAATTTACACGTATCAGAGCCCATACAAGTCTAATTAAAAGCATTCATCAAAATTATGTTGTAGGCCACATAGCTCGCTGAAACGATAACCGATGGCGCAGAAAGGTTCTAGAATGGAGGCCACGTACTGGCAAGCGCAGCGTTGGACTTCCGCCTACAAGGTGGACAGACGACCTGATAAAGATCGCAAGAAGTCGCAGGATGAAGGCCGCTTCCAACAGGTCGGTCTGGAAATCTTTAGGGGAGGCCTATATTCAGCAGTGGACGTCCTGTGGCTGATGATGATGATGATGATTAACAATTAACAATTACAATCCAAATTAGTTTTTCCCACAGCTTATGTTAGCTTTGCGCATGGCGTCGCACGCGTGTAGCAAATTTAACTAAACAATAATATATCCTATACAAACTTAGCGAACTCCTTGCTCTGCGTAGGTGTTACATTTTGGGGAAAACAATACCTACGATATAAAATAAACACTACCTAAAAATTTCAACTTTCTTCGATTCTGTGTGGGTGATAATGAGTCAGTCAGGACTGTCTTTTCCACGTACAAATTGGAATAATGTAAATTTAAAATTTAAAATAATGTTTTTATTTATTATCAAGCTGAAAAAAGTTTTGTCTATAGCAGGAACGGGTCGCGCCGCGGGGACGGTATTACTGTCTCAGAGGAAACCGGTATGAAATGGCAAAATATAATTGTATAGTAAAGTAAATGAGATTTCTGTAGGCCCAATCTCCTTCGCAATTCCCATCAACGCATCAATGAATTTTTGGGTATCGGAGGCGTTCATTGACGGTATATATTTAGCGGCATTTAGCGTCAGGTCATTCACTTGCTCTTGCTCTGATTAGAAAGACGTACTTATATTTTATCCCACATACGTAAGATTAAATTTTAATAGACAATTAAGCCGTGTATGTGTGTAGCATTTATATTCTAACTAGATAATACAGAACTGCCTCTGTGGCGCAGTAGCCGTAGCCGGCTGTGAAGCGAGAGGCCGCGGGTTCAATTGCCGCACCGAGACTTATCTTTGTGATCAACAAATATTTGTTTCGGGTCTGGGTGTGATTTTTCCCCAGGGGATTGACGTCAAGCAGGCGGCTAGTCGTAAAAAATACAAGCAAACTCTTTCTGTAACATGTTCTAGAAAGCATATTTTTTTTATTCGAGCACGGCAAAGTGACTGCACAACCTGATGGTAAGCGTAGTGCAGTACAAAAAACCAGCGACCACCGACAAACAATGAGTTTATCGGTGGTCACCAGAGTCATGCCGGCCTGTATAAATGCTTCTTCCCTCTTCGGAGAAGGAAGAAGCAAATCGAGGGGCCTGCGGCAGGACAGGCGGTTAACCGATGCAGGTACAGTGATACAAGGATGTACCCCTATACCCGCCAGAATCAACCATCAAGTTTTTTTTTTATGGCAGTGATCAAAAATCGAACGGGCAAGTGGGTCACCTGAAGGTAAGTGATCTCCACCGCCCATGTATGCCCACAATATCAGAAGAATTATGGGCGCGTTGCCGACCTTAAAGGAAAGGGATAATTAGGGATTGGGAAGGGGAGGGGTATTTGGGCCTCCGGATATCTCACTCACCGTACGAAACGCAGCAGCAACCCGTACTTTACGTCGGTTTCCGTTGAGACAGTGGTAATGACCCGGTTGAGCCGGCCCAATCATGCTGTAGACAAACTGTCTACAGCGTGGCTCTACCACTCATAAATAAGTAATCAAATCATGTTGCGCCGATCCTACTGCGAGCGGGATAAGAGCAGGTTGATGAAGAAGACTAGATACCACAGAACATACTTGCAGTAGTGACGTTTTCTTATCATTAGACTTCGAACACCTGATGTCGGGCAAGTCACGTATAACCCTTTTGTACTTCAGCAGCAGTCCTTGGAACCTGGGTATGTAGTGACAGTCACATCGCCACGGATTGTGTCCGAGGAATACCTCCATAATGTTGTTATTCACTTGAAACGCCTTGTCGAACGCGTACACGGGTATCTGGAAATAATATAATTATTATTTGACGTCCCTTTTATAGACAAGTGAGCAATTTACATATTTTATTTTTATTCTGAAAGTAAGTATTCGAAATTCAATTCAAGATTTTGCTTATTATGCCCGCGCGGTAGTTTCTCCCTGCCTTTTTGGAATAAAATGTAGCCCATGTCACTCTCTGGCCCATATACTATATCTATGGAGAAAATCATGGCGATCCGTTGCTGCATCTAAGAATGACAAACCCAGAACCACACTCGTATTTTTTATATCATATACCTATGGGCAAGTGGGTCACTTAATGGTAAGTTGTCTCCACCGCTTATAAACGAATGGATCACCGAATGAAGTACCGAATGGGCTCCATTCCCGCACCGAGCAAATATTTGTCTGATCCACAAATATTTGTTTCGGGGTCTGGGTGTTGTGATAAGAATCATGAATACGTAGCTAGGTTTAAGAAAAGAAATGAGGATTGGGAAGAGGAAAGGGTTGTAGTGTGTGTAACCGAACTTCTCCATACCCATTGTCCTCCTTCTTCCTCATACATATTTACACTTACTACTATAACACTGCTACTCACAGACACTTTGCGATATATTGAGACTTCGAGACACCTGTTTTGACTGACCCATACAGAATATAACCACTACGTTGAGACTAACTCAGTTCAGAGCAGCTGCCAGTGTTCCAGCACACCACCATATATAATTTTACTGTTCATCTTCATTATAATATTTATAACTAGCTTTTGCTCGCAGCTCCGCCCGCGTGATCTGCTTTTTCCGGGATTAAAAGTAGTCTATCACCCAAGTCAGCTCATACCCTCTCTGTATACCAAATCTCATCAAAATCCGTTCAGTAGTTTCAGCGTGATTAACGGACAAACATCCAAACAAACAAACTTTCACATTTATAATATTAGTAGGATATGAGAAAGAGCTGCACTACAATATACAATAACTCAGCCACACATGGGTGAAAGGGTATTTAAGGGGGATTTGGGCCTCCGGAAATCTCACTTTCGCTCGAACTCGTAGACAGTCCCAGATTTTTTGGCGGTAGCTTCTTTAATTACGTCCCCACTTGTTATGTTCGTCCGCTTGATATCGCCGATTGGATGATTTTTTTTTGTGACTGTACTAAATTAACACTTTAATAATGACTGAAGCTTATTAAATACCAAGGGAATGTCGGTGAAATGCAGTGGAATTGTACGGGATATAAAGTAGCCTAGATAAAATTCCCGCCTAAATCCCTTTAACCGTTTCGAAGGCACGCAGACTTAAAAAGTACTTATTATTCCTAAATCACACACTGCACATTTATTTATATATGTAGATTTAGTCTCTGACGCTGAATTCTAGTCTAGGTTTATTATGAAGGCCACTTATTTCCGTCTTTAATAAATCTCATTAAACAACAATTTAATTAAACACATTTAACTCTCATTATCTTTTATCTCATTAAAACTTTCGCTCATGAACTTAAGCAAAGTCTTTTGACAAAATTTTGTAGCTTACTACAGTGTTCCAAACGTAGTGCTTGCCTTCAAAACACTATTCATTAAATTTTATCTCATTTAATGATTTCTTACGTTTACGCGAATGCGAAATAAAACCAACTTAATCGGCTTTTCAGCTTTCGTGGTCACAGGGTGGATCCACCTTCGAAACGTCGGGACCAAAATTAATACAAAAAACCGCGATGAAATTCGTGTAAGTTGGTTTTATTTTATCACATTTGTTAATAACATCGTTTGTTTGTCCAGGGTCTAAACCCGTCTTGAAAGGTGAGAGGCAGTAATTGAAATCGACAGTTTATTTTCATTTTACTAGACAATTACTACATTTTTTTATAAAGGAACTAGATGACCCGGTGAACTTCGTATCACCTACATATATTTGTGTAAAATGTGGTCTAAACTTAATACAAATGTTTTATTTACATTAAATGCAACACAGTTATGCACTTAATGTAAATAAAAAAAAGTGTGCGTTTCGGGACGCTCGACAGAAGTGATAACTTAAACTAATGTGGGTTAAAGTGAGAGCGGAGGAGCCTGCCTGCTGCTGCCGTATGCGTGAGAGAAAGGGAAGCCAGAGTGGCGACGTAACGCGTTACGTTACGAAGTTCGGTCAAAGTCATGTCAAAGCCCTGTCAAACTTCTGTCAAAGTCCTGTCAAAGTCCTGTGAAAGTCCGGTCAAAATCCGGTCAAAGTCCGGTCGAAGTTCGGTCAAAGTCCTGTAAAAGTCCGGTCAAAGTCCAGTCAAAGTTCTGTCAAAGTCCGGTCAAGGTCCTGTCAAAGTCCGGTCAAAGTCCGGCCAAAGACCTGTCAAAGTCCTGTAAAAGTCCGGTCAAACCCCGGCCAAAGTCCGGTTGAAGTCCGGTCAAAGTCCAGTCGAAGTCTGGTTAAAGTCCGGTTAAAGTCTGGTCAAAGTACGGTCGAAGTCCGGTCAAATACCGGTCAAAGTCCTGTCAAAATCCGGTTAAAGTCCGGTTAAAGTCCTGTCAAAGTTTGTCAAAATCCGGTCAAAGCCCTATCAAAGTCCTGTCAAAGTCCGGTTAAAGTCCGGTCAAAGTCCGATCAAAGTCCGTTTAAAGTCCGGTTAAAGTCCTGTCAAAGTTTGTCAAAATCCGGTCAAAGCCCTATCAAAGTCCTGTCAAAGTCCGGTTAAAGTCCGGTCAAAGCCCTATCAAAGTCCTGTCAAAGTCCGGTTAAAGTTCGGTCAAAGTCCGGTCGAAGTCCGTTTAAAGTCCGGTCAAAGTCCGGTCAGAGTCCTGCCAAAATCCGGTCAAAGCCCTATCAAAGTCCTGTCAAAGTCCGATCGAAGTCCGGTTAAAGTCCGGTCAAAGTCCGGTCAATTTCCGGTCGAAGTCCGGTCAAAATCCGGTTAAAGGCCGGTCAAAGCCCTATCAAAGTCCTGTCAAAGTCCGGTCGAAGTCCGTTTAAAGTCCGGTCAAAGTCCGGTCAAATACCGGTCAGAGTCTTGCCAAAATCCGGTTAAAGTCCAGTCAAAGTCCGGTCAAAGTCCGGTCGAAGTCCGGTCAGAGTCTTGCCAAAATCCGGTTAAAGTCCAGTCAAAGTCCGGTCAAAGTCCGGTCGAAGTCCGGTCAGAGTCCTGCCAAAATCCGGTCAAAGTCCAGTCAAAGTCCTGTCAAAGTCTTGTCAAAATCCGGTCAAAGCCTGGTCAAAGTCCTATCAAAGTCCTGTCAAAATCCGGTCGAAGTCCGGTTAAATCCCTTCCAAAGTTTGTCAAAATCCGGTCAAAGCCCTATCAAAGTCCGGTCGAAGTCCGGTTAAAGTCCGGTCAATGTCCGGTCAAAGTCCGGTCGAAGTCCGGTCAAATACCGGTCGAAGTCCGGTCAAAGTCCAGTCTAAGTCCGGCCAAAGACCTGTCAAAGACCTGTCAAAGTCCAGTCAAACTCCGGTCATAGATCGGTCAAAGTCCGGTTAAAGTCCGGTTAAAGTCCGGTTGAAGTCCGGTCAAAGTCCGGTTGAAGTCCGGTCCAAGCTGACTGGTCGCCACCTGGGAAATCGAAATTATCGATGTTCCAGGGAGGTCGGCTAACGCTGGCTGGTCGATGGACCGCTCGCGTTACGGAACGTTTCGGTTCACCCTCCCATAAGAAGTTATCACTTCAAAAAAAATTAAGTGAGGTACTGCACCATTGCATGTGAGGTAGTCCGTCGCACAATTAATTGACTTCGACGACCTAAGGCAGGTCGTCTTCTCCTTCGGTGTGCGGGGGCATCTGAGCCCCCCTACATTTGGAGACGGGCCGCAAGGCGGCACCGCGCAGGGGCGGTTCCTGCTGAAGCCGGGGCACTTCTCGCCTCGGGAACCCGGGGCCGAATATGGCCACTGCGGGGTTTTTAGTTGATATTTGCCGTGCATAGGGTGTACATAGTGTTACAGACTCGGCCCAGCGGTCGCCCGGATGTTTTCCATCTCTCCCGGGTGGCTCAACGCTGGTTCGTAAGCCCAGTAGAGCCCAACATAACCGTTCCACCTCCCCCGGTGGGACGGTAACGACAAAACGCTTTTCCCCGCGACAAAAAAAATAAATAAAAGAAGTGTGGTTCTCGAGACGCTCGACAGAAGTGATAACTTAAACTAATGTGGGTTAAAGTGAGAGAGGAGAAGCCTGCCTACTGCTGCCGTATGCGTGAGAGTAAGGGAAGCCAGACAGAGTGGCGCCGTAACGCGTTACGTTACGAAGCGGTTTACCCTCCCATAAGAAGTTATCACTTCATTGGATTGCTCTGTACTGCACTGCACTCCAGTCCGGTC
Organism: Amorpha juglandis; assembly: GCA_949126905.1. Taxonomy (NCBI): domain Eukaryota; kingdom Metazoa; phylum Arthropoda; class Insecta; order Lepidoptera; family Sphingidae; genus Amorpha; species Amorpha juglandis. Next base: position 6,654,976 of record OX421379.1, on the reverse strand, counting down.
AAAGTTCTGTAAAAGTCCTTCAAAAGTCCGATCAAAGTCCGGTCACAGCGCGGTCACAGTCCAGTCAAAGTCTTGTCAAAGACCTGTCAAAGTCCGGTGAAAGTCCTGTCAAAGTCCGGTCAAAGTCCTATCAAAGTGCGGTCAAAGTCCGGTTGAAATACGGTCAAAGCCCCGTTAAAGACCTGTCAAAGTCAGGTGAAAGTCCTATCAAAATCCGGTCAAAGTCTTGTCAAAGTCCGGTCAGTCCTATCAAAGTCCAGTCAAAGGCGGTAAGAGTCCGGTCGAAGTCCGGTCAAAACCCGGTTAAAGACCTGTCACAGTCCGGTCAAAGGCCGGTCAAAGCCCTGTCAAAGTACTGTCAAAGTCCGGTGAAAGTCCTTTCAAAGTCCGGTCAACGTCCTGTCAAAGTCCTAACAAAGTTCGATCAACGTCGGTGACAGTCCGGTCAGTCAGTGAAAGTCCGGTCAAAGTCGGTCAAAATCCTGTCAAAGTCTGGTCCAGGCAGGTCCAGTCCGGCCCAGTCCGGTCCAGTCCAGTCAAAGTCCGGTCCAGATCGGTCCAGTCCGGTCCAGTCCGGTTAAAAGTCCGGTCAAAGCCCGTACCTTAAATAAAGTTCTCGGGCACTGACAAACTGATGATGAAAAAAAAAACTGAGAAATTGTCTTGAAATTTATTTATTTATTTTCTTTTTTCGTCAACCAACTGATACTTTTACACTCTTTTTATTTCTGAAACAAAACTGTATTGTATTCCAACAAAACAGACCAAAGAGATCGGACCTCATACCATATATATATCCATATTAGCTATGAAACAGACAAATTTCTGAACGCACCTATAAATATTTGACAACCAAGTGTCAATTTATTTCTAAAATGACAAAAGACATCAAATTTTTCATACCTAGGAACGGTTTGTATTGAAAAATTGAATTGTCGTTTTTGGTATTTTCCTTTACTTATTATTTATTTTTCTCACCGGGTAAACCTTCCCTGAACTTCCACAAATATTTCAAGATCAGAATTAGCCAAATCGGTACAGCCAGTCTCGAGTTTTTGCGAGACACACGCACAGCGATTCATTTTTATATATATAGATTGTTCCACAAAGCAGATTAACAGCTGAAGTATTATACTGTCCAAATAATCCTCTGAAGAGCGCTAATAAATCGACAGCCTCTATATTAAAATTAGTTCAAAAGAGCACATTACCTATATTATGTGTTGTTGAAATTTTGCTAGCTTTTGCCTGGTGCTCTGCCCCCACGGAAATATTACCAGGATAATAAATACACCCCACATAAATAAATAAATACACCCAACAGTCACACACATAGTCCTGACCCCACAGTAAGATACGCGTCTTGTGTCATGGGTATCAGGAACTACGAGAGACTTTCGGTCTACACTTCGGACACAAACATTTGTCTCGGTACGGTGATCGAACCCGCGGCCTCTCGCTTCACAGCCGGCTACTCGCCCACTGTGCCACGGAGGCTGTCAAAAGGATAATATTATAATAACCTATATCTTTATTCGAATCATGGGTCATTTGTGCTAAATTATATATAAATCTACTATATATATTATCTATTATATTATACTAGCTTTTGCTCGCGGCTCCGCCCGCGTGATCAAACAAACAAACAAACAATCAAACTCTACAGCTTTATAATATTAGTATAGATTTGGGTAGCTTAGCAACGGGAGCCTTCAAATAATATTATTTGGGTAGCTTAGCAACGGAAGCCTTCAAATATGAATAATTTTCCCCGTTTTTGCAACATTTTTCACTGATGCTTCGTTTCTAATGGTCGCAGTGTAATATTATATAGCCTAAAGCCTTCCTCGATAAATGTACTATCCAACACAGAAAGAATTTTTCAATTCGAACCAGTAGTTCTTGAGATTAGCGCGTTCAAACAAACAAACAAACAAACAATCAAACAATCAAACTCTACAGCTTTATTATATTAGTATAGATATAAATGTTACTTGTTCGTATAAATATTGTACACATAGCTAAACCTCCGTATCATAAAGCGACAATAGCGAGACTGAAAATGAATCCCAAAATACAGTTCATTTATATTTTGGTGCATAGTGTCTCGTATACGACCTTATCAGGGTCCTACAGCGCCTAATCACCTCCCAGGTCCTATTAAAGGACAAGTAGAATTTGATCCTCACATTCACACAATTAAAAGAAAAGAAGTGGTTTCTTGTCCATATCAACCTTTGATTTTAACACTAGTGAAAATATTTCTTATTATCCAAAAGATATAGTCCACTAGGTTATCCCTACGTTTTGATTTTTCTCATAAGACAAGTTTTTGCAGTGAGTAGGATGCTAAAATCCCAAAATTGGCTAATTTAAATACTTGCTATTCAAAACTCAGTACTGATAACTATTGGCGTATTTAAAATACCTGCTCGAGCATATTCCCTCGAAGACTCAACACTCGGAACTTTGAGAACCATTCAGAGCCTTCGAATTCCTTTACTGCCGATATGCTATTGTTATCGAGATATAGATCTGCCAATTTCATATAATATGGATTTTGTATTATAGCTCTTATTGTATTGATCTGTAAACAAATTAAAAATAATAATATCAACCCTGTATTATACAATTCCACTCCGCTAGGCACTGGCTTCCTCCTCAAATGAGAACGTTCAATAATAATGCAGCTTAATAGACTTTACATGGATACCTTCAAAATGTTTATGGGTAATACTCAGATATGCAGGTGTCCTTCTTACGTGTAGCGCGTATACTGAAATTATTGTTAATTTCAATATACGCATTTGTTAATTTCAATATAATAAATTCGAAAAGTAAGAGCTGTGTACCATTAGAGCAGGATTTATCTGGTTAGTTTAAATTATATTTAAAAATTATTAATGAAATACGGATTGCAATTTATTGAATGCTTATAATATAATGCTTAGATACATGCACTTCACAATTTCCTTATAAGTATTTAGGTAACCAATAATTATCTACTTATAGCAATTAGTGCACGATTACTTTACAACCCAAATAATAACTATGAACAAATACTCATAATCTACTCTTAATAAAAATAATATATAAACCTTAACAATTACTTTTAAAATAATACAATCATAACTTTTTTTAAATATCAACTATCCAGATTCTTCAAATACTTTATAACTATCTAACTATTAATATATCAGTCTCTATAAAATATTTTACGTAATCATCTTTTATATACAACTGTTTTGTAATATTAAATTAAGTATAACGTCTCCTACAGTTCTCAATTTTTTGTCCTCCTCAAATTCACTGTAATATTTCACGCACAACAGCATGATTAAATTGTTCTGTTTGAGCAAGATTTTTAATTTTGCCGAGTCATGAGATGCTTCAGGCCTTTCGTCTTTACTTGTATGAAGTACCATCGCTTGATGCTCGACCAACACTCGAATACTTTTCCGTCGATGTTTTCTTCATTGGTTTTGAAAAAAAATCATATACGATTCGATCTTTTTGATATCGCCTTTTTAACTTTAAAGACAAGAGTTCCCTCCCCATAACTGGTTTTGTCATCGTTTTCCGCATAATAATATATTTTTTAAGTGATCTCAGAGAACTGAAACAATAAAAAAAACTATTATACAATAAGAATAGATATTAAATAATCGATATTAAATAATTTAATAATCAGGGAATAGCGGCAATTAGAAAAACGGTATGCTATGGTAATGAATCAACGTTTATAAAAAAGGCAAAAGCAACATCGGTAGTAAATGAAAAATGAATATATCCATTAGATATGGACAAAGTATCTACAGTTACTTACATTCATTTTGCAGCAATTTCACTTTTTAATACTTCACTATACCTAGGTACAAACTGGGGATCATGTGTAACGACAACATAGAACGGAATGCGATATAATATGATTTTGGAGGGAAATATCCTTTTTTTCACTGACTTTTTTTCTTCTATGACAATGAAGAGCGAGCGAACAGCTGTACTAGCAATGATTATGGCCACCAAACAAAAAAATATTTACCTAGAAGTTTATTACCTAAATTACTTACAAGACAATACATTCTACTGCAGACAGGAAACAATATCGACGTTGTATGAAATTCTTTTGTGAATCTTGTAATAGAAACTGCTTTGTCGCTACATTTGATCAATAACGAAAGAGTCTTAGATGGATTCTTTGGTCATTGCATTTGATTGATGTTTGTAAATTTACTGTTTGTTTACCAGCAATGGAACTTCGCGAAATATAAAAAACAAGAAAACAATAGCACAATTTTAACACATTCCTGTGCCATAACCGTTATAAGTATAGAAAGTATTATTAGAACAAAAGGACGAAATCGGTGCCATGAACATTAAATAATGATTAAATTGTATTGATTAAATGTTACATAAATGTAATTCGCGCTTAATATCTATTGAATTCGTGATTTATATTATATTAATCCGCGGTTTATATAAAGTTTTTCGCGGCTAGGCTATTAGCGTTTCGGGTCGTAGTTTATATAACCGTCAAGAGAAGGAGTGTCTGTCGACGGTGACCATTATAATATTTAGACTACACTTATTGATTGTTATTTGATTGAATGAGAAGACGAGCAAGGCACTCGCCTGATGGTAAACGCCACGCCTGCCCATAAACAGAAGAAACACCACACAAAACTTTGAATTACAAAGCACTGCATGGTACTGAACTGCGCTCGTCACCCCGAGACATAAGTTGTTAAGTCTCATAATGCCCAGTAATTTCACTGGCTTGAATGTCCTTCAAACCGAAACACAACAGTGCTTACACACAGTACTTACTGCTTTACTAACCATCAGGTTCAGTGTAGTCATTATGTCGTGACAGGATAAAATAAATCAACGACATTGAAATAGGTTACTTCGTCCCACTTTGCATTATGATCAAAAACTTTTTTAAGCCTTAAAAGAACGTTGGTCTGAATTCTAGTTCAAGTTACATTATTACAAGATTGTATTCGTATACAACGATTGCATGCAAACCGTTAGATATTAAATAAACATTACAAGGCAGCCCTTCAATTGCCAAATATAGTAAAACCCACTTAAGACAATTCTGAAGACTGCAAGGAAAGTCCAGAGACTGACGTTTCTGGTATCGTATTAAACGGGTTTTACTTGCAACAACAGCTAATTTTATCGATAACATATTCTAACATCAAAAAGTCGTCATACCATTTTACCTTGTTGCCCTCAAGGCGGAGAGTGGTGATGTTCGGCGGCAGGGTTGCAGGAGGCTCCTCTAGTTGACGTTTGGAACAGTTAACTGTTATCAGAGGTATCACTGCGCCATACGCGTCCGATACTACATGTGTCATGATACATACACAAGGATCTGGACAAGTTTGCTTCATCGTCTACAAAGGAAATATTTCGATAAATTTAACTGCGTGTGCTTTTACACCAACTTTTAAAACAGGAGGTTCTGAATTCGGCGATTATTTTTTGCACTTTATAGGTATATATTATCCGTCCGGAATTCATAATCCCCTTAACAATCCCAGTTCCCTTTGATTGTTCAATCCAGCCGTGTCGTCGTGTGTCGTGCCGTATTATCTACAACAGCCAAATAACCTATTTCTCGAGTTTAATTTAAATGTTTGACTTCAATTGTTCAACAACACATTCATTACATTTTCTTAGAACTACTCCCGTTGTATTCTTACAGGCATCGTTCCTGATCCGTTCCCGTTATGAGCTTGTCTTCATTATTTTTATTCATTGCTAGATATTTTTTTATTTTTTGTTATACAATTTTAATGTTCAATTTACTTTATAATTAGCTACAATGAAGTCAACGTGCATAATGAGTTAAGGGAAAGAACAGTATTCTATCGATGGTGAGAAATGTGTAAGAAATCATTTATAAATAAAATTAAAATTTAATTAAAATTCCTAATAGTTATTATTAGACTTAAAGAGAATTTCTGGGGTTACAGTAGTATTTACAAAATACACTTTTTTCGTAGGACAAATATAATATAAATAAATAACTTTAACGCAATCGAAGAACAAGCACTATATCATACATATGTATACATCCCCATAAAATTATTCATACAATCTTTTATTTCAACTATGTATTGATATAAAATATGACACCCACAGTTTGCAGTTTTATATTTCGCAACGTCAACGTTATATTTAACACGTACATTAGCATGTTTCCAGTGATCTTTCGGTGTCATATTTTTTATTTTGTTGACATACATGGTACATTTGATGAGATGTCTTGAAATACAAAAGTGCTGACACTTACACCAGTTAATTCCTCAATTAGTCTATTGTGTACAAAATAAGTAATGGATAAACTTGAGTTAGACATAAATTTAGTCAGCATTGTGTGTACTAATAATAATTTTTGAGTACCTAGATTTATTTACATATTTATCAGTTTTTTTTTTATATATTATAAAAAAAAATATTATAATGTTTATAGTACGAGATCCGGCTGCAAAATCTATACGTTCATGACGTAGATACTCAAGCTCAAATTTCTACATTCATTTTCGAATAGGACAATACATTTATAACAGGTTGCCAGTCAAAAAGTGCCCGCAAATATTTTTAATAAAGAAAATGGTAATTAATTTTCCAAAAAAAAATTCGTTCATGTTGTAGTTAAATAAAATATTGTTCCTATTACAACAATGTATGTAGAGAATTTAAATAGCCATGAGTGCTGTTGCCTACTCGACCGCAACTAATTATCAGCCAAGTGTAAGCAGGAATACTTTGTTGTATTTATACGTTCATAACGTATATTCATGTTTTATACATCAAATTAAAGCTTTTTTTTAAATTATCACGATATACCGCTGCCTGTGAAAAAAATCACCGTAAATTATCGTTGCTAGCCGTTAAAAATGCTAGGTATCAAAGATAAAATGACAGAGAGAGTTATCACGCAACGCTACTCGTTATGGTGCTGCCACACCGATGTTATAAAATGTTAACAAAAACATTTTCTAACATTTTCTAACATTTTTTAACATTTTATAACATTTTATAACATTTGAAAACATGACATCGGCCCTTCTCTGACGGCTTCTTTGACGGCGCCGCTCTCAAAAGTACCGCCGCCCACGGTTAAAAAATGTTAAAAAATGTTACAAATTGTTAAGAAATGTTTACTAAATTATGCTGCCACACCGGTGTTATAAAATGTTATATAACATTTTATAACACCGGTGTGGCAGCACCATTAGACGAGGATGGCTCTTTCACCTTTCAAAATTTCTTTCACCATTAGAATCCTACATTATCCCTGATGAACTTAAGCTACTTTTATCCCGGAAAAAGCAAATCACGCGGGCGGAGCAGCGAGGAAAAGCTAGTAAAACATAAAGTAGTCAGTATTTAATAAAATATGACATCTAAACTATCAAATAAAATTATTATATCTCATTCAAGACAATTGTAAAAACCATTTTTTTTATTTGTCGTTGTACTATTTTCCATAGTTACCGGTTATATAGTACACTGCCATGACGATCCGATAAAATATGGCATGAATTTGAATTTAAATTATACTATACATTTTTTTAACCGAGCACGGCAAAGTGACTGCACTGCACCTGATTGTAAGCGCAGTGCAGTCCAAAAAACAGCAATCACCGACAAACAACGAGTTTATCGGTGGTCCCAAGAAACATGCCGGCCTGTATAAATACTTCTTCACAATTCGAAGAGGGAGAGACGCCAAAAGGCGGACGCCACGGACGGCCAATGCTACGTTAGAAAGACAGCGTTAATCGCGATATGTTAGCTTTCCAAATTGACCATGTTGGATATGAAAGTCAGGTGGATAATCGAATAAATTAATTTGTTACCGGATAATCTACTATGCATCTATTCCTTGAAAAACAATGTGACTTTGACGTAACCAAGATAAAGAAGTGTCGAAATTAATACTGAATAAACAAAAATTTCTTACATTTTATGGTTAAGAACCCATATTTACTGAACACACAGCGATTGGGATAATCTATTTTTACTGATAGTAATATACCTAAAAATAGTGTTATTTACAAACTTACCTAATTGTACTAACAGCAGATAAACGGATTAGAACCAATTAAAAAAAACGTATCAATGTACCGCCAAACTATCGCGATAGTACCTAGCGAGCATAATAGCTTCTCGGTCACTGGTATCACAGTAAAAATTACTTGCCTTACCTACATACTTGTGATTACAAGGTTTATGAGGAACAGCGTGAAATGACATTGTTATCAATTTTATGATTTTTTTATCCTACCAAATAATGATACTCAATCGTTAGTGGCAAGGCAAAAATACTTACACGCCAACTTGAACTTTACGACTGAACATTTTAAATTTGTTTTTGTACTAAAAAAATAAATAATATTAAAAAAAGCATGTGTCTATAGAAAAACCAACTAAAAAACAGAAAATAAATTTTCACCAAAAGTGTTTTTTTTATTTTTTTTTAAACTATTATTTATTTTTATACCAAACGTAGACGTATATTTTTACGGCTTACACTGTGTGTGTATTGTGAGCGTAAATGGGCGGTGGACATCACTTACAATCAAGTGACTCACATGCTTGTTTACCGGTTTATACTATTAAAAAAACGAAATAACTTGATTGAATACCGATTTAAAAATTATTGAATTTCAACCAAAATCAGTGATATTCATAATTTGATGTCTGAAAGTTTGTTTACTCAACCCTGTTTCTCTATACAAAGTATTAACGTACATAGGTACATATACCTTTGCCGTCTGTTACCTCATTAAAATACTTACTAGAGGTATATATTTTCTTCTCTAACCATGTAAGTTTTGTCAGCGGCCCCACCCGCTTTACAGCATTGGTCATTCTCTCAGAATGTTAAGCGTTCAAATAGGATTGCACAATTCGATTCTGCACTAAACATAAACGGTAATAGCTGTTGGGTGTATTCGTTATTATTGTTATTAAATTATTTATGACTACAATATCGGTTTTAAGCTATGGTTTTAAGTGCCAAAGCGTTACACTTGCGGCCTGCGCCTGCGCACATTTGGACCCGGTCGTTGCGACTTGCGGCGGGCCCTCCGCAGTATCAAACTAGTCTTCCTCTGGAGTGGATGCACTCGTGGGCTCTATTCGAATGCTATCACATTTACTCAGTGTTTAGTGTAGTTTATTAATAATAACAATTGTTTTTATTTATTTATTAAACGTGAACTTGTGAAACATGTTTAATTTTTGTTGTGCAAATGTTGTGACCCGCTAAAAGTAATATTATTATGTGGTTGTGACTAACTACATTTTGTTAAACGCGATTTTGTATAATTTGCCAATAATACTGCGTACATCATCTACCCCGCACAGCACACAGAAATCTGGTAAGACGAAAGTATATATTCCTATTATGTAGGTATATATTATATTATTAGTTTATATATTCCTACTAGCTATTGCCCGCGACTTCGTCCGCGTGGTATTTAACAAAAAAGTAATTGTTCAGTTCGCAGAGTTTACTTTTTAGTTTTATTTTTTTTTCGTGATATCCCAGTTTTTTCTAAAACTATTTGTTTTTACACGCCTTTTATTAACTTCACCTGTATGTTTGTTTGTATGTTTGTAACCGACTCCTTTGGGTGCGATTTTGACCCACTTTAAACGGCCAGATTTCGTTCAAACTTTGTAGATTTATTGAGGACCGATGACAATACACTAATTTGATGAAAAAAAACATAATAATAATAATAACAGACAGACATAATAATAATAATAATTTAATCTAATTAATTATTGATATTCGGGTTAGGAATTAAAATTGTACTCTCTGGATTTTCGTTAATTATAGGGATATCGTAGTATCTAAGAGCGTCAATAGATGGCGCTTTTTTTATATTCGGGTTTAAAATTAAAATTATACTCTCTGCTACGATATATTTTTATTATAACTAAAAAATACTGTAAAAAAAAATATTTTGGTATATGTACCGTATATACATCTAAATGAACTTAGTAAAAATCAGTTATCTTAATACTACAAACAGATACTCCAATTTTATTTATTTGTATAGATATGGCTATTTATATATACAAGTGATCATGAAAAATAATAAGTACGCAAATAATAGGTACAGTAATACCCCGACTTACGCTACCCCGTTTTACGCGAATTCGGAGATACGCGGTTTTTATTTTTCATGGCCCCGTGCATCAGCTCTCCCACTCTGCCCTGATAGGCCGCGGACTCGAAGTCAGCGGCAAGCGGCGCGGCGCGGGTGCGTCGGACACCCGGTCTCAAAGTCAGCGGGCAGATCGCGCGGCCCTAGAGCGGCGTAGTGTTGTACTATGAGAAATTAGTGTCTGTTCGCGAACGAAATTGATGTGAATATGATGTTCCATATAAAAAATCATTGAAATGATTTGCTCCACCACGTCTGCGGGCATTTTTGAAAATACACAGCACTACGTCAATGCAGACGCGCAGTTGCCGCTCATTTGGCGCGCGCCAAAATCTATCCATTTAAATCATTCTATGCATTTGAACGCGCCGCACCCGCGCCGCGCCGCTTGCCGCTGACTTCGAGTCCGCGGCCTTATTGCCGGCGCTCATTGACGGCATGGCACGGCATGGCACGGCAGGTCATGCTGCGGCATCCCGCGGCGTCCCGTGGCATGCCGTGGCATCCTGCTGAATGCCCAGCCACTCTCTCTCTCTCGCGCACCGCGGCAATCCGTGGAATGAAACGGCATGACACGTCTGGCCGGAGCATCCCGCGGCGCGTCGCATCATGCCACAGCATCCCGCGGCACGTCGCGGCACTGTGGTATTGAAATAAAGTAACGTGAATTCTAAACTCGTGGCAATAAGATTCAAAATACCTTGATTAGTAATAAAATCCTTTGCCATGCCATGCCGTGTCATGCCGTCTATGAGCGCCGGCCCTTAGTGTTCTGTTTACGACAGGTTCGAACGTGTTCCGCGTGGAATTGTTTTACGACACGTTACTATACAGTGACGTTACGTTTTATTGATAATCTCAAAGTATGTCATACATAAGAAAAAATGTGTCATTTAAACGTAACAAGAAAATACTGTCTTTGGAGTGTAAACTGAACATTATCAAAGACTTTGAAGCAAAAATAAAAATTTGCGATATGGCAAAGAAATTTGACCTACCCGAATCAACAGTCTATGAAGTGTATAAACGGTAAAGAAAAATATATGGAAACTCTGAAAGACTCCATTGTTGATTTCAATCATCATTAATTCGTCTAAATTATTGCTTTCTTTAGACCTTGGTCCCGATTAAACATACTTAATATGTATTTATATACAAAGTTGTACCCCGACTTACGCGAATTCGACTTACACGGTTATCGCTCGGTCCCACCTATCGCGTAAGTCCGGGGTATTACAGTACTTCAACTTGCCTGCCTTGCTGACTTTGGTACGACAACCCGGTTTAGACACTAAAAAACTAATATCCCGCGCAAGACACAGTTCATGCTCCTTTTAATACTACGACCGCACTATCAGCACTCGGCCTAACTCGGCTGTTCAAATTTCGGCAAATTCATATGGTAGGTAGCACGGTAATGCTATAGTACAGTAATACCCCGACTTACGCTACCCCGTTTTACGCGAATTCGGAGATACGCGGTTATTCTTTTTGAGCGCGTCAGCTCCCCTATTTCGCCATGTTAGTGGTCCGTTTACGACAGGTTCGAACGTGTTCCGCGTTGAATTGTTTTACGTACGTTGTGTTTTATTGATAACCTCAAATTATGTCACTCAAAGTGCATGCAAGGTTGTACCCCGACTTACGCGAATTCGACTTACACGGTTATAGCTCGGTCCCACCTATCGCGAAAGTCCGGGGTATTACTGTACTAGGTAGCCCAACATGCTAAAACTCCCACGTGCTTATTCTATTTATCCAGTTTTGGACATAAAAATATTGAAATTTACCCATTTTTGAGAAGCCAAAACAGAAAAACCGCTTTTTTTTAAGATGTGATATGAACTTTTAGTAAGTAACACGTTATGTTAAACACATTAGATGCTTAAATTTTATGTTTTATTGCTTCGGTATATAGCTATATTGTAATTAGTTTCGGAGAAAATAATCATTTTAGTGTTTTTAATAAAATTATTAATTAGTTATCTCCTTAGCCACACACTCAAACATTTAGATACACTTAGAGATCATACGACAACCATATTTGCGCAACAGAATCAGTAGCCAGTGCATTCTGCAAGCTCAGCGATCACCACGCAACGACCTGTCCGATTTTTTTTTTTTTTTTTTAAAAGCATAGGCTGGCAAACGAGCAAGTGGGTCACCTGATGGTAAGTGATCTCCACCGCCCATCTACGCCCACCACCAGAAGAGTCATGGGCGCGTTGCCGACCTTAAAGGAAAGGGATAATTAGGGATTGGGAAGGGGAGGGGATTTGGGCTTCCGGTTATCTCACTCACCGTACGAAACGCAGCAGCAAGCCACTACTTTACGTCGGTTTTCTGTGAGACAGTGGTAACGATCCGGTCGAGCCAGCCCATTCATGCTGTAGACAAAACTGTCTACAGCGTGGCTCTACCACTCTACAAATATAAACAATTTTAAGGATAGCGTAATGAAATTTGGGTGGAGTAGAGTGAATTAACATTAGCATGACGCTGACGTGATACCACAAGTTTACCCCCTACCAGTGGCAGCGATTTTTTTCTCAAACTATTTTTTCAGTCTGTGTGTCCAATGGCAGTGAGCCATTTAAAAACTACTTGATCGATTCATTTCAAATTCGGTACCCACTTTTTACATATAAAATACCTCCCCCCAACGTTTAGTTATTTTTTTTACATTAGTGGGAATTCCCCACCACAAAATGGCGGATTTTTTCGTGGAAAATAGCAGTTTACAATTTAGACGGCCACCAATAAAATTTTAAATAAAATAATAGTACTTTGGGAGGAGGATACTTTGAGTAAATTTTATTCGTTTTTGATTTCTGATAAAGTCCGACCGAGGTATAGTGAACAAATTGTTATTTTTGTAAGACGTTCTGGGGCAAGCTATGACATCGGCTTGTTTGTCAATATTTCCACATCAAAAAAGTACAGAATAGTGTTAAAAGTTTACTTAATAATGTACAAAACGTTTGAATTAATTTGCTCAGCAGTATGGATTAAAAAAAATCACAAAAAAAATTTTTTTACGCTGAACCCCTAAACCCCCAGCCCCCCTCCCTTTAAGCTACCTACGAGTATACATACTAATTGGAATAAATGTTTCAACTTACTTTGATGATATCCATAACTTTGTGCAGAGGTTTTTCTCTATAAAGTTTTTGGTAGCAAACTAAATCATAATAGTCTACAATCCGGAGTCTCGCAGTGCCGTTCTCGTGTTCCATCGCGAGCCAATCCATACCACCGTCACTGCAATCCCAAGTGTTCTCTAAAAGTTAATAAACAGTTTATTTTTTTTCAACCGACGACAAAAAACGGATGAAGGGTTTTCAATTCGTCTATTTTTATAAATTTCTATATAATCTATTTATTTAACTCCGCCAAATGTGGGCCTATTTGGATTAGTCTTTTATTGGTTAGATTTTCCTTCCACTTCCAGGATGATCCCGTTTAAATTTAAAGGGTTGAATCCTAAGGGGATAAAAGACTAAAACTTCGATATTTATGCCCCGATTTTGAAACCACAATTTTAACCAAAATTGAAACCCATAAAAAAACTGTAAAGCTAAAAATGAACCTAAACGATTTGTGTCGGTCATAATCAATGATTAGCTATTAAACTACAATAGCACTGACTCATAAAAGTTTTTTTTTAATCTTATCTTACTAAGGGCGCATTTATATGACAAGGAATCCCACCGCGTTGCGGCCGCGCGGACGCCTCGCTCGAATAACTCGAAAAACTAATGTAAACTCTATTGACTAAGCCATAATGTTTAAATTCTTCGCAACGCTCCAACCACGCGGCGACTGCGCGATCGCGCGATGCGAGCGCGCAGCCGCCGCGCGGTTAGTTACTCAAAAAGAATTTCAACGTTAAGTCCTAGTTAATAAGACATACATTTGCTATGACAGAAAAATTTCGTGCAGCCGCCGCGCGGCGGCCGCACGAAATTTTTCGCGTCGTCTAACCGCAGCCTAAATCTCTATCCTTACCGAAACAAATTTTTGACTCGGTTTTATTTCTTATTAAAATGTTTTATATCCTACATCAAAAGCGGTGATGCCTAGCGGAGAGTATAGTATGGACTGTCGGGACAAAATTGGATTCAGGCCCAAGGCACACGCCTCTGGCATATAGAATTATGAAATTGAAATTTAGTAATAATTCTATATATGAATGTGGGAAGTACGAGTATGTAAAGTCTACCAACGCGAATCTCTTGCTGGTGGGAGGATACTTGTATCCGACCGGATAGCGACCACCGTACACTGGTGCTAAAACCTGCCATAGTGCCCCACCTTGTGTGGGTCGCGTTCCAGGGTCAGCCAGTGTATATCCGGTTCTCCCCAGGGGGCTTGCCCCCCTGATCCTAACTCTTTTCCCATCCCTTTTTCCTTCCCCTCCCCCTTGGCCCTTTGGCAGGCCGGCATGATCTTGCCGACCTACGATGGACACATTGTTTATCGTTGGTCGACACTATTCTTGGATTGCGCTACACTTACCATCAGGTGTAGCGTAGTCACTTTGCCGAGCCAGGATAAAAAAAAAAAAAAAAAAAAAAAAACTCTAAAATAACAGTGTTTTGTTATAGATATTATCGCCTCTATCCTGCAATGAACCCACTCGGTATAAATGGGTATTTATTTTTACTCCAGCATGTACGAGTTACCTTTCAGATAAGTTGCTTCATTAATTAATCTGGATAAACCTATATCGTAAATTTTTGTAAAATATTAGATTTCAATGTTCATTACAAGTATTAATTAATCTAAAAGAATGTGGGCGTTGGATGCCCGACAGGCGAGTGAAGGAACGCTTATACTTTTCTGAACTCAAAGGGGGAAATGTTAACCTGGTGTTCAGTTCAGATAAAGGAGGATTTTGAGTGGTAGAGCCACGCTGTAGACAGTTTTGTCTACAGCATGAATGGGCTGGCTCGACCGGGTCGTTACCACTGTCTCACAGAAAACCGACGTAAAGTAGCGACTTGCTGCTGCGTTTCGTACGGTGAGTGAAATATCCGGAAGCCCAAATCCCCTCCCCTTCCCAATCCCTAATTATTCCTTTCCTTTAAGGTCGGCAACTCGCCCATGATTCTTCTGGCCCATGTACCACCAGAAGAATCATGGTAATGATCATAATTAATCATAAGTGATCACTTACCATCAGGTGACCCACTTGCTCGTTTGCCGGCCTATGCCATAAAAAAAGGATGATAAATTACACATAAGTTACACAACACACAAAATATATTGTATTGGAATCTTGGAAGTATATACATACGAATTGTGAACCTTTTTTGAATTGATTAAAAATATACAATTTCTATAAATTCGACGCAAACGAAACGGGCATAGGTAGGGTATTTATGTTAATATAATAAGGTTGGTTAGTCACGTGCAAATATTACATTACGTAAACGCACCGTTGGGAAATATCGTAAGATATCTGAGGGAAAAATAATACGATTTTGTTCTACCATTGGCTTTAGTTATCGAGAATCTGTCAAATGACATTGAAATATCTGCGGCCCTGTGTTGTTTTACGCCCTGATGAGTTCCAGGTAATTCTACATGGATTCATATAAAATCTCGTGGTTTATCATGTATATAAAACGAAATATTGTCAGTAAAAGTTACGTCCTCTGTTGCACTTCAAATCAAAATAGAATCATACATATATACATACGTACTCACGTTTGTAATCTCAGAAGGGGTAGGCAGAGGTGTAACCAGTACAACCACATTTAGCCGTACCGTGATGTGATAGGGAGTGTGCCTATCGCCATACTAGGCACAATTCCAGATTCCGAGCCGATACTGAGCATTTCATGATAGAAAAACCCAATATCATTTGACCCGACCCGGGGATCGAACCCGAAACCTTAGCATAGCACTTGTACCGCGTACGCATTACAACTACGCCACCCAAGCAGTCGACAATAGAAACAAATCAATATTTTGACAGCCTCCGTGGCACAGCGGGTGAGCAGCCGGCTACGAAGCAAGACGCCATGGGTTTGATTCCCGCATCGAGACAAATGTTTGTGTAATCCACAAATATTCGTTTCGGGTCTGGGTGTTGTGGGATCGCAAGTTGGTTTAACCTAGTTTGGGGTTAGGACTGTATGTGTGATTCTTGATTGTATTTATTATTATTATTTATTTATTATTAATCAGAAGTGGCGAACTGAATGAGCTCAAATTAGTTGATTATTTTTTATTACTAATTATACCTCAAACTTAGTTCCATTTTGAAATCAAAAGTAAACCACTGAATAGATGAAATTGGTGACGAAAATCAGAAAACTAGGCGTGTATGCACGATTTCAGTACTAAAAATAATTACGTTTTAACAAATTTTAGAACTTACGTAAAAAAAGCAAAAATGCTCAATCGATACAATTAACTAATCTTGAGTTGGTAGTTTCTATCACCGACAAATTAACACCACAATAACACCAACTCAAAACTGGCTAACTTAATATTTTGCAGTCTAGTTTTAATTGTCTTTCTTTTTTTGTTACTTATAATACATTGTAGGCGATCCAATGAAGAAAAGTCGTTACTTACTACTACTACAATACTTTTTTATTTCAACTGACGGTACAATGTTGCAAAACGGCAGCGCGCAGCGTACGGTGGCTCGTATTAAGGTCATAGCTCATTAGAGCCACCCGGCACCCGACCAGCCCCCCGACCGCCTATTCAAAGCGATAGCGATAGCGATAGCAATGCGCGATAGCGATGACAATGTATTGTCTTAATTACTTAAAAATTAACGATCTTAATTACTTAAAAATTGACCGAATGATTTATCCATACATTTGACAGTAAACAGACAGTAATTTTTAAGTAATTAAGACAATACATTGTCATCGCTATCGCGCATTGCTATCGCTATCGCTATCGCTATCGCTTTGAATAGGCGGTCGGGGGGCAGCACCGCCTCGTTGTTCGGCGTCAACTCGTCGATAGGTGGGCCTCGGGTGGACGACGCGTTGTTACTTGTGAACGTCGCGAGATCAACCAGTGAACCTCGCGTTGCCAACGAGTGAACGTCGCGTGGTCAACGAGTGGACATAGCTTTTCCACGAATTTTCGAGTAGTCTGTTACCATTAGCACTAGGTCTACCCGTTTTTTTCGTAACACCAAATTTTACAAACCGTGAATTAGCACTCATAGCTGTCAAGCTTAATGAAAAAGAAAATGAAAGACGCATCGGCAACGCGTCGACCTCGCGTGAATCATTCGCGGACAGCGCGCAGTCCACGCAAGGCAAGCGTGCGAGCAGCGAGTTGTCACCGAGTGGTCCACCCGCCGTCTGCGCGTGGCCAGCTTGCGAGTGAGGCAATCTGGTGACGATACGGCGTTGATGTAATGAGCGCGTATCCATAGAAATCCATATAAAGAATACTAACCGCTCGAGGCGAGGCGGTGCTGGTCGGGTGCCGGGCGGTTATAATGAGCTATGACCCTTAGACGTTTTGTCGGCTAGTGTCGGCCGGCGGGCTGATGACCGCCCGAGTGGTCTTAGACCCGCACCCTCGTACCCCTCGCATTGCCTTTACTTTGTATGTAAGTGTACCAAACCGTGTCGCTTACATACATATTAATTATCAAACTGTAAATATCATAGATGCCAACTTCTCTTTGATTTTTTTCAATTAATTGGAGACCTAATAATGATTTGTTCACGTCTTTTTTTTACTTTAGTTCTATATTTGTAAATAACTTTTTTCTCCTGGCACCATTTTGTAACAAAGTACAGTAGTTACAAAGTAGTCGAACTTGTTTTCACTATTAAAAGGAATGGTTCTTGTCTAAAGTCGAGCATTTAGAAACATTTATAACTATACTAGCTTTTCCTCGCGGCTCCGCCCGCGTGGTCTGCTTTTTCCGGGATAAAAAGTAGCCTATGTCCTATTCTATTATGTATATAAGCTATATTATTGTAAAGTTTAATTAAAATCCATTCAGTAGTTTTTACGTGAAAGAGTAACAAACATACATCCATCCATCCATCCATACTTACAAATTTTCGCGTTTATAATATTAGTAGGATACGAGTATACATAAAAATCAATTACTGTTCTTTAGTTTCTCAAAAACTCCTAAACGGTTGAACCGATTTCCATATTTTTTGTGTGTGTTTAAATGGGTTCCTGATTAGTTTAGATTTACAATTGGACCCGGTAGGTGGCGTTGCAGTCGTGTTCTAGATTCTTATTTTTCTTGAGATTTATCACCTCAATAATTGAACCCTAACTTTTAATTATAAGTAGCGGGTGTAACCGCGTGTCCTACGCTAGTTAGCTTAGTTAGTTAGCTACTACTAAGCTTACTATAAAATACGCCTAAATGAGAACAAAACATAATACCTAACATAATAAATTAAAAAAAAAATGGTGTGTGTCGTGGGACACCAGGTAGGAACGAAGTTCCTTCGGCTAATGTAGAATCGACACAAATTGTAAAAAATACAAATTATCAACTAAAATAACAAAATAAAAAAGACGTGTAGCACTCGGAGACTGCCGCGGTAAAGCTATTGTATAGCATTTTTTATCAACTTATGTAATTATAAATAATAACGAGCTAGCGTAATCTTTTAAAAATCGAAGGAGATATAAAAATACTTCAAGTATAACTGGCTGAATGAATTTAATTTGAAAAACTGATTGAGCTGAAATTCGCACACAATTTTGGTGCAGGCAAAAAGGAACTAACGCTGGCTGGTTATGCAGCGCTTTTAACGCTTTTTTCTTACGCTGTTTTCTTACGCTTTTACTATCACATTTTTTTCAGTTCGGTCACGCAGCAAAATCCCTATCCCCTCCAAGCCTGCCGTAAGGAACTTCGTTCCAAAAACATTTATATCATTATGTTCGCCTTAGTAGAATATCGTTTTTTTTAAATAGCTTCGCGACTCTCGCGACCCCAAATACGCTGTACTGGGCATGCTGAAAAATCGATATTTTAGTAGACATACTTTATTTCTATATATCAGATTCATATCAAAGCGGTATCTTTATAGTGTGGCAATAAATATGGTCCACATGTCAAGCCGATACCTATATCGATGGGTTGCGCCATATTAATAATTAAATATTTCTTGTTTAATTTATGCTCAAAACATGATCATCAACATAGTTATGTCGGTCGACTCTTTGTACTACATCACAAGTTAATCTTTGTACTGTATCGGCGTCTTCAAGTGTTCTAATAACCTGAATGCAAAGTCAGCATTTAAAGGATACGATCAAGAGATCGTATCCTATAAATAGACCCACACAATAAGTCAATGTTATGAAGTAACCAGACGCTATGTCAACAGTCTGGAGCCCTTCCTGTTCTCATGGCGTGAAATCATACGTTCCAAAACCATTGTATAAATACGATTGTAAGTTAGAGAATAAGTTAGTCTAGTTATAGCATTGTAACGATAAAACGTGTTTTAAATTAAATCTTTTTAAAAACGTCCTCACGCTTGCCCACAACTTGACTACATAGTTCGCCGAACCATTCGTTTTTTTACCACTCGAACAAGATAAGTGTTCCTAAATGGCAGAGTAAAGTGCGTAAAATTGGCTCTTTAAATCTATATTGTTAGACGTTCCCCTGGAACATTTTCTTGTATGTTAGAGAGAACGCAAATATAGTTTTTTCTTAGAAACCTAATCCATGCGACCAATTTGAAGCATAAATTGGAGACATACACCTACGTACAGTGTAATATAAGACACCAAAATCGGACAACCCTTTTATATGTCATAAATTGAGAGATACCTTTCATTATAAATAAAAAAGAAAAATATATTGCTAAAACCATTACAGATTTTGAAGGTTTGATTAACCGTAGTTTTCCTATTTATTATTATTATATTTTTTTTCTGATTTTTATAGTAATAAGCAGTTGATTAATATATCTCATAGAAGCTTTAATTATACACTATTACTATAAAAATAACAGATACCAATAATTCTGAATTAGTGAAATATCTCAAATTATGTTTTTAAACAGGGTTGTCACTATGAACCGAATATTAAGCAACGCAACAGCAAGCTGCTACTTCACGTCGATTTTTTGTGAGACAGTAACAACTCGTTTGAGCCGAAAAAGTGCCACTTAGAAAAGAAGGAGGTTACCAATTCCACTACATTAATAAATAATTTAGTCAATAACCCAATAAGGCAGATTGATCGAGAAAACTGCAACTTTCATTGTATATTACTTAATGTGTAACTTACCACTTAAATGTACCCGTTCTAAACGTGGTGGACCATTCAGCAACGGCGATTTCATATGCCTTAACATATTTCTTCTTAGATCCATCTCACGTAGGTATGGCATTCGAACAATTACATCTGGTGGTAGCTCCCATAATGATATTAGTCCGTGCATTGTCAGTTTCTGTTAAAGTAACGAAGACAAAGCTCATTGGGCATCTTGATTTGGAAATTAGTCACACAGCGGATACAAACAAAATATAGCAGAACTAGCTTTTGCTCGCGGCTCCGCCCGCGTGAACAGCATTTTCCGGGATAAAACTTTCATCCCCTTGGGGGTAGAATTTATCAAAATCCTTTCTTAGCGGATGCCTAACTCATAACATCAACCTGCATGCCAAATTTCAGCCCGATCCCTCCAGTGGTTTGGGCTGTGCGTTGATAGATCACTAAGTCAGTCACCTTTGAGTTTTATATATTTAGATGTATTGATATAGATTATTAGCTTTAATAAACGATACAGTAGTCTCACTAATTTAAGCCGCATGATCTTCTATATCTAAAATACTAATCCATTTCAATATTTCCTAGCTTTTCCTCGCGGATCCACCCGCGTGATCTGCTTTTTCCGGGATAAAAATTAGCCTATGTTACTCAGTGATAATGTAGCTTTCTAACGGCAAAAGCATTTTTGAAATCGGTCCAGCAGTTTTTAAGTTTATTCGTTATATACAAAAATACAAATATTTCCTATTTATAATATAAGTGTAGATTAGATTAAACAACTCATGGAAATCAATTTATTATGAATTCATTTTAATAGTCTAAACTTCTGGCCTGAGTCACATCAAACCATATCAACGGAAATACAATCGAAATAAAACTAATCAATCATAGAATCCATGAAACATCGTAAGTGATCGGAAGAACAATATAAACTCGGTAAACTAGTGGAATAACTGATAATACAGGCAGAATATTATAGCCTCCGTGGCGCATTCGGCGAAGGGTCGGCTGTAAAGACGGGAGAAAAAATGTAGATAAGTATCTACCTATTTTTTTGCATTGCATTATCATTAGGAAATAAAAAATGAGAGGGGTTACTTTGTATATTATTTATGTGATTAGTTGGTGATATATGCGCGTGGAAAGTTGTAAAAAATGTGGGTTCCTCTTCTAATTTTTATTCTACATGTTTCTTTACTAGTTGTTTTTATACTAGTTTTTTTTAGAATATTCCACATATTCTGAAAGAAAACTCAAAATATTATAACTTAAAAGATACTCAAAAGGTACCTACTCAAAGGTACCTCAACTTTAAATTTTCTATTTAAAGTTGAATATTTTAATAAGCTAGGATGTTATAGTTTTTGAGATTTGGAATATTTTCGGTTAAACTACGGAACGCTTCACCATACATACTTAGACAAGCCCTTGGCCGGTTTTTTTTATTTTAATATGGAATAAAGTTTTACACATTTCAAAGTTCTGTCATTTAATACCTCCAAGCTTCAAATTCATCCTTATTTAAAGCGTATACCTAAATGAATCAACTTACCTACTCCTTTTTTACGAACATTCTAAAAGGGTATAATAATATCGGTCCGATGTCTGAAGTTATTTATTCAGCTACTATCGGTTACATTCATATCCTAAAAATATATTTCACAGAAACCGGATCACATTTCTTTTTTTGTGTAGATACATACAAAAACGTAGAGTATGAAAAACATATTAAAAAAAATACATTATACAGTAACATGCCAACGACAGAAGTCTATTTAGAAGGGTAAGAATATACTCCAATAATAATCTACACTAATATTATAGAGAGGAAAGATTTGTATTTTTATATGTAGCGAATAAACTTAAAAACTACGGGACCGATTTCAAAAATTCTTTTGCCGTTAGATAGCTACATTATCATAGAGTAACATAGGCTACTTTTTATCCCGAAAAAAGCAGATCATGCGGGCGGAACCGCGAGGAAAAGCTAGTAGTATATAATATTAGTGCATAATATTCTGTAAAATTTGTTGTTTAGGGCATCATAATATATTTTACAATGTCCCATAAGCGAGTGTAAAACTCACTTCAAATATAGCATCTTCCACAATTAAAAAATATGTCGTAATACTTTGTAGTAATACCAAAAACTCACCTCAATTTTGCTTGCTTCGTTGAAATTCCCCTTAAATCTCTTGAGATGGGTACAATTGATGAACTCCAATACACGTAACTCTGGAAAGTGGTACTGAAGGTATCCTACACTGAAGCATTCTCCGGGCCACTCCTGCAATCTTATGTGTGTTATGTCGTACCTGACGGCAATACAATTAAGTTAGTAGTGAACAAACAATGGCCCAATACATTCGTATATTAAGGATCACCCTTTATTAGGGTTGTAGAGGAACGGGTGTTGTTGGTGTTCCTCTGGCGAAGGGGGAGATCTCCAGTCAGGCGGGTGTTGTACCTGACCGGCCGCGACCCCTCCGATGGTTGATGATCGGAACTTGTATATATACTTATTCGTCGCGCAAATTTTGCTAGCGCGATGCAGGATCGTTAGTGTTGTGCGGCGCGCTAGATGTCGCCACAGGGTATACAAGGTGGTAGATCCCTCGTATGCGAGAGGCCGTCTGGGCTGTCTGGTACCACCGCTTTGTCTATTTCTGCTGCTAAGTAACAGTGTGTAAGCGCTGTTGTGTTTCGGTTTGGTGAAATTACTGGGCATTATGAGACTGAACATGTCTCGGGATGAGGAGCGCAGTTCAGTGCCATGCAATACTTTATCATTAAAAGTTCTGTGTGCTGCTTCTGTTTATGGGCCGGCGTGGCGCTTACCATCAGGCGAGCACCTTGCTCTTCTCGTCATTCAATAAAATAAAAAAGAACTCATATATCTTCACATGACATACACATCTTGGGTACGTCCCGGTTGGTACCACTGCTTTGTCTATTTCTGCCGCCAAATAACAGTGTGTAAGCTCTATATTGTTTCGGTTTGAAGGACATTGAAGCCAGTAAAAATACTAGCCTTTTTAAGAGACTTAACAACTTATGTCTCGGGATGACGAACGTATGTGCCGTGCAGTGCTATGTAATTCAAAATTCTGTGTGGTGTTGCTTCTGTTTATGGGCAGGAGTGGTGCTTACCATCAGGCGAGCAACCGGCTGGTTTAGTCTCACAAAAAAAACAGAAGACTTATTTCTAATATACCGTCCTAAACCTTCAATTAATGTTCCTTAATGTTCCATGTCAAAATTAACTGCAATAAGAGTTCATATTTAAAACTCATTCACGTTAATTATTTACTGTTCAGAGATTCTATGTTGATTTTTTTCCTTGCAATGAGGTAACGTCTACCATATAACGAGGTTTGCAGAATGCTCGAAAAAATAATTTCATACGTGTATGATGTTTTACAAGAATTACGATGTGAGTTTGTTTTATTGTATTCTTCTTAGAGCTGGTTCCCACTTGTCGGGTGTCGGATCCGAATATTAATCGGAGGTCGGCGCCTTTGTTCACACTTCGGTTATTAATCGGTTGTCGGCCGCGGCCGAAGCTAGTGCCAATTTTAAGCACTATACGTCGACGAAGCTCTTGTTGTTATGTATTATTATTTAAGGAGAAAACAAAGAAAGAGAGCGAAGAAAAGAAAATATTGGATGCACCCAATCCTGAGGGAACGATTTAGTTTGGGAACATTCCAGAACTTAATAACAGCATTGAGGAGTGACGAAATTAAGTTTTTCAATTATTTTAGGATATTTTTTTTTCGATCGCGGTGACATACGCACAGGCGGAACAAGGGGAAGCGGGATAGGGGAGTCGGCCCCGACACCCGACAAATTGTGAACAGCGCGAGTCTTACTTAAAGGCGAGCGAGATCCGACACGATTTATTTCCAGGCGTAGAGGGCTGGCAAAACACCCGACATTTACTGTCGGCGCCGACACAAAATCGGTTTCCGATAAGTGTGAATAGCTTCATATGAAATGCTCTGCTACTAGAACCTCCGATTAATATTCGGATCCGACACCCGACAAGTGGGAATCAGCTCTTACCGGGCACAAATTCCTGTGTCGAATTTCGTGATACCCAGGATACAGGTTAACCTATTGTGGAGTCAGGACTGTGTCAATGATCGTTGAATGAATTTATTTATTTAGAAAAAGTTTTAACCGTCGAAAAACACGGAGGAAAGTTATCAATTCATCAGTATTATATTTTTTATATATCACTAGCTTTTGCTCTCACGTGAAAAGCGTTTCCGGGATAAAATAGCTATAACCATCTCCAAAGTCTCACCTATCTCTGTACCAAAATTCATAAAAATCGGGTCAGCTATTTAGACGCTAAACTTAACAAACTCACTTCCGCATTTATAATATAAGTTAGGATATGTTCATGCGAAACTCTGCTAAATATGGACCGATTTTGATGATTATTTTTGTATTCGCTAAGATTTACTATCGACGATTTACTATCACTATATTATAGTCATGACATCATAACAACTTGCTGACGATTACAAAACGTATATAACCTTATTTACTAAAGTAAGGTATCTATGTAACTCTCTCCATTGAAAATATGATAACGATTAGCTGACAAATGTAATTTGCAGATGTTCTTGTTTTGATTAAATTTCTTGGAACTAAATCAAAACATGTTGACAATAAAAATGCTGACCACTGCGTCAGGTGGGCTTGTTATGATTCTAATTCCTAGAACTGAACACGCATTGTAAATAAGTTGAGGGTATAAATAAGGATAATGGTTAGATTTAGTTCAGTCTCAAATAAATATTCATCATGAAGAATTTCATTACATTTACATTTTTTATTAGAAAACCTCCGGACGCTTCCGCGTAATATTGACGTTGACATTGTATTCCAAGAAAAATATAAGGTGGCTGGTCCCTCGTATGCGAGGGGCCGTCTGTGTTGGTGCCACCGTTTTGTCTATTTCTGCCGTCAAGCAACAGTGTGTAAGTAATGTTGTGTTTCGGTTTGAAGGACATTGAAGCCAGTGAAATCACTGGGCATTATGAGACTTAACATCTTATATCTCGGGGTGACGAGCGCAGTTCAGTGCTTTGTAATTCAAAGTTCATTTCGTATATGAATCGAAAAATACGATCATTAGAACATTCTATACAGACATAAAAAAATGTATTAAACCGAAAACAATATTTCATAAAGCGCTGACACAAATTCCGCTTCGACAGAAAGTTCCATAATAAAGTTTTATTGCACAACATATTTTATACAGCGCACGAGCCAGCAGATTTCCCAGATTTTTCTTGGAATACAAAGTCAATTTTAGAATCCACCCCTAACCTTTATTCTGTCCTTACATTGCGCAAACATCTCTATACTTCTGAAACTTGTTTATGTAAGGCAACATTTCATGACATCAATAAATTAACTAATTGAGCGTAGTAGCACCTCTTAACCTAATTAGATCAACCGACCTCGCCCATAATTCACAGTTCTTGGACTGGAAGTGACTGATCACTAAAATCAATTTTTAAGTTTTCGCTCATTGAAGAGGGGTGTCATAAGATTGATCTCATTGATTGGCTGTGCGCTCTAATGTGGACCAATTTGTTTATTTTTTAATTATTTAAAAGCTTATTCTGTCTGTGTTATCTCGGAATGATGCCAGAGTCCGTCTTTTCGTCATGTTTTTATTATAATTGGTATTATATGGGGCGACTCGCCGTCTGGCCCCTACTAGCTAAGAAAGGGAACTAAACATCGCCACTTTATAGTTTTCTTGTCAGCAGAGTGTACCACGTGCATGTGAGGTCGGCTTTGGGTCTAAAATGTTGCCGGCCCACTGACTTCAGCCATACAATACAGACGCATACTTAATCAACTAATAACTAATATTTAATAATAAAACTAATATAGCCACAAAGCAGTTTGTGGCTTCACCGGCTGTCAGAGTGGAGTCGCGAGGATTGGATTGAGGATTGGATGTGAAACGTAATTGGTTAGTGGGCACCGGGATA
The DNA here is from genome assembly GCA_949126905.1 of Amorpha juglandis. Taxonomy (NCBI): domain Eukaryota; kingdom Metazoa; phylum Arthropoda; class Insecta; order Lepidoptera; family Sphingidae; genus Amorpha; species Amorpha juglandis. Next base: position 6,628,505 of record OX421379.1, on the reverse strand, counting down.
GGACCCTAAAGGTACAAATGATCGTTGTTTAAGCCACTCATCTGGTGTTGCTCCCTTGCCACTTTTTGTAGCGACTATTTTGGGGAGCCCATCTACTTGAGTTGGCGAGTCACCACCTGCCTATTTTATCAGTGTTTTTACATAATAATATGCCAGGTAGGTACCATAGTCATTTCCATAGAACCAGTTACCTAGTCCACCAACACCTCATCTCAATAAATTATTTAGATCTTTAATTATGTAGATTATTATGTAGATCGCTATAATGGTCCTACACTAACCGGGGCGGTCCTTAGGTACACTTTTATTGTGTAAACAGAGTGTAAAAATATTGACATGTAAAAGTGATATTTATGATCCAATTTACAGGATAAATTATTTGAATTTGAGTTTAATACTAGCCGTGTAGTATACACGTCCCACTACTGGGCACGGACCTCCTTTACTGAATGAGAGGAGTTAGGCCTTAGTCCACCTTGTTGGCCTAATGCGGGTTGGCAGATTTCACATACCCTCGAAACTCTTATGATTATTCAGTTACGAAGGTTTCCTCACGATGTTTCCTTCATCGTTAACGCTAGCGATAATAATTAACAATTAATATGCACGTAGCTTACAAAAGTCAGAGGTGCTTGCTCTTGAGGCTGGTTTCGAATTTGCGACTTTCGTTTCCACAGTCCGTACCACTCCCTGTTAAGATATCGCTGCATAATAAAAAACTAGTATGTTAAATAAAATATCTTTAGTTCATTACTCACCTGACATCATTAATCCAATACGAGGATAAACCTCCTGCGCAATGGAGTTGATAACGCGTTTGTACGCACTTTGCGCTGGATGTATACCCAGAGATGGTGCAGCTTTTGTTGACAAGAGATGATGTGTGGTTCCGTACCCGTAACTGGACCCCTGGCATCACCGCCACGATAATGTACAGAACCACACCTTGGATTATGTCTGGAAAAAAAACTGACTTTGAGCGGGAAATCTACGGTACAATCGGCCATATGTTTTAACGCACAAATACTTTTTCTTTTATCGAGAAGAAGATTATGAGAACCGGATTTACACTGCCTGACCCTGGAACACGATCCACACAAAGTATGTGGGGTCACTACAGTAGGTTTTAATACCATGTATACGGCGGTCGCTATCCAGTCGGATATGAATATCCTTCTACCACCAGGAATATAGTGAATACCCTGCCATCACGCCTTTATATATCCTTTCTGTGCTAATAACACAGATTTCTGCAATCTGCGGTAGTTATATTTTTTTTTATAGCATAGGCCGGCAAACGAGCAAGTGGGTCACCTGATGGTAAGTGATCTCTACCGCTCATATACGCCCACCACCAGAAGAATCATGGGCGCGTTACCGACCTTAAAGGAAAGGGATAATAAGGGATTGGGAAGGGGAGGGGATTTGGGCTTCCGGATATCTCACTCACCGTACGAAACGCAGCAGCAAGCCGCTACTTTACGTTGGTTTTCTGTGAGACAGTGGTAACGAACCGGTCGAGCCAGCCCATTCATGCTGTAGACAAAACTGTCTACAGCGTGGCTCTACCACTCGTACTGTCTACAGCGTGGTTCTACCACTCGTACTGTCTACAGCGTGGCTCTACCACTCGTACTTACGCGTCGTATTACGACTTAGAACGAAAAGGAAATTAAGCCTTGCCGCTGGATCAGCGATCAGTCATTCACGAGTACCTATGTACTATAAGTTGCTTAGTGACACAATATATCATTGTATACGGTAGGTACTTCGATTTAAAATCGATCTAGGCCTTCGGCAATCCTCGGCTATTTGGGTAATTCCATCTGAAGTTTGAACGCGTGATGATGATGCCTGATCTATGGCATTATTAAATTATGTACTTATATTTCTCTCGAAAGACTGGGAAATATTGTTCGGATTCGGATGGCCGGGTATTCACTGCTTATCCAACCAAATCGTAAAGATAGAAGACAGTCTAAGCATAAAATTAATGCTAATAATGTTGTAATGTATTATGTTGTATTATATGTATGTAACCATTTGTTGACATGCATGAGGGAACGTAGCGTCGTGTCAGCTCATGCAGCTCCCTCTTATTACATAAAAAAAACTAAAAAACACGCTTTTATGGAAAGTCAAACTAAAAATGGAAATTAAATTTGCAGAAAAAAATTATTTTATTGTAAAAAAGCGTGGGGTGCATGGTGTCATAAGTTTTAATATTTTATTGACAGATATGAGTAGAAGGATTGTCATTTAGATAGTATCTTAAAAAGCGGCATTCTTTTACATACCGTAAAGCGCCATCTATTGACGCATAAGATAAACTTTACACACGATTATTTATAATTAATCACAATTTTCAATTTTTTTTTTATTTTTTTTTATTATTTTGCATTGTCATCACTCTTTGATAAGTATGCGAAATTTCGAATTAATCCGACATTTTGAAGGAGGTCAAAATCACGTTCAAAGATTCCGTTACAGACAAACATACAAACATACATCTGAAGCTAATAAAAGCGTGTTAAAATAGGTAATATGGGAAAGTAAATTCAAATAATTTCGGCGAATGACCTTTTAATTTTAATCGCAGTTTAATCATATGAAAGTTATAACGGAAAAAATAAGAGAGTAATGAGGCACTTTATGGAGTATGTCTATATGTATACTAATATGTTATGAGATAACTTTGTAGCCATTATAAGCATATTGCGCGCACGTACGAGTCTCACACACGTCCTGCCTGAGGTAGTTAAAGTTTATATTTAGATTTAATGCAGAAAGCTAAAATTAATATACAATAGATGTTACAAATAAATTAAATTAAACATATTGTTTACGCTCATACTACTAATGTCAAACACTGTTTAATATGTTATGCTAAATGACGTATTTGTACACGCTCACATGTAATAGAAAAGGCACGCACGACTGTAATCCCCGAAGGGGTAGGCAAAGGTGTCACCAGTACATTCACATTTCGCCGAGATAACTACCGTCCCATGATGTAATAGAGCGCGAACCAATCGCCATACCGACACAATTCGAGTACTCCGGGCTGATACTAAGCATTTCGTGATAGTAAAACCCAATTAAACTTTTACCCGACCGAACCCGAGACAGTAGTACCACTAACACCTTACAACTGCGCTACCAAGGCAGTCACATAATAGTCTAAATGTATTAGATAAATATATGATTATAGTCTTTGCTATATACAGTAAGTTTCAAAATAAAAAAAAAGGTCCAATTTCGACCACCAGGCGACCACTACATGTAAAAGCGCCCATGACAAACCCATTTCAAATAAATTTATTATAATACAAATAATTTAAACTAAATAGTCCACGAATGTTTAAGCATAAAATAAATATATGTATTCTTTTATTCACAGCCCACTGTTAAGTGGTTACCGTCGCCCATGGACACAGCGAAGCTACTGCCTTCTGTGATAAATACTTCTTAGGCTTTATGTCAATATAGAAAATTCAGTTACACAAAATTGTATAAGATTATGTATTTAATTCAACAAAACGCTACGTTTAACTCATTTGAATACTCAGTTCGGGAAGTTTACATTTCATTATATAATTGACTTTCAAGTCAAGCTATTTCATGGTAAACCTCTGTAACGAGAATATAAATTCGTAATTACATTAAAATTCAACGAAACGCAAATTTTCTCAATATAATATATATACCGTATAACGATAATAATTTTTAAGGGGCTGAACAGATTTTTTCAGGCATAGCTAACAAGTTCTCAGTAAGAACCGTTTTGTTTACACTAGCTTTGAAAAATAAACCGCTTTCAACTCTGACCATACCTTTAGGCGTTTCAATATCTATCAAAGACAGATACAGACAAACAACAACAACTTTTTGTCAGGGCTATAAATTAAAAACGAAGCTAACTTTTACACCATAGGCCGGCAAACGAGCAAGTGGATCACCTGATGGTATTCATCACAGGAAAAACAAGCAACAAGCCGTTACCTTTCGTCGGTATCCTGTGAAACAGTGGTAACAACCCGATCGAATCGGCCCACTTATGCTGTAAACAAAATTGTCGACAGCGTAGCTCTATCATTACCATTAGGATTAACTAAATATTATACACCTAAAGTGTGGGTTTCATGCCGCCAAACATTTTTATGTAACGCACCAATCCTAAAAGGGATATATAAAGACGTTACATAATATAACCCTGTGTTTTTATCTTCGCATATGAATTCTGAAAATATCCTTTTTCTATTTATGGAAAGTGTTAACGTGTCAATGTTTCCTGTATACATTATGTTCGTGACATTACAATTTACAACAAATTAAATAGCGGCCTCCATAACGTTTACTTGTTGAGAATCAACTATTCACCATGTTGATTTAAAATGACGGGATTATGTAATGCAACTGAATGAAACCGAATGATTTTATAGCAGGTTCATACGACTCGGTATAATCGCAAGGGATTTGAATCATCTGAACGGACTTTTAATTAAATTCAACGGCTAAGCTTTTGTTAATTCAAGTAAGCTCGGGCTCAGGATTTCACCGGCTTGGTATTGGTATTGGTATTGGTTGTGGGCTCCTTTTCCCGCACTTAGCCTGTAAAAATTCAGGCCATTGTGCGTGATATCCGTGCCGGCTATAGTGCAAGCCAGCCTAACTCCGACCAGAAGCGCAGGATCTTCCTGGTTTCTCCACAGGCTTCTCGGAGTGACCCCGGTGAGTCGAGGATTTCTGCCCGTTGTGCAGCTACACCTTCACATTCCAGGATGACATGGGCAGCTGTTTCATCGACCAACAGACATCCCCTACATAGGGGGCTGTCAGTCATACCTAGAACATATAAATGTTTGTTTAGCGGGCAATGTCCAGTGATGGTACCTACGACTATGCGTAGGGATGCCCTGTCCAAAGATAGGAGGCGTTTAGTCAGACGAAAATCCGGGTGTGGCACGGTTTCCCGGGATTGTCTGCATGTACTAATATTCGCCCATTGTTCTGCGTGTTGTTTTTGTGTTCTGTGACGCAGCCATGTCCTCAGCTGGTTAAAGGGCAGTGGCAGTATTGGATTAGGACCCATCAATGCCTGTCACCGGCTTGTATTTCATTCATCCAAAAGTCAGCCCAAAGGCTGCGGACTCGAAGCCAGCGGGCGCGGGGCGACGACGGCGGCGGCGCGGTAGCGGCGCGTTTCAATGCATAGACTTATATGGACCTGTGTACGAGCGAAACGAATCAGTCGAGCGGTGCCCGCGCGTCTGCATTGACGTAGTGTTGTGCATTTTCAAAAATGACCGCCGACGTGATGGAGCAAATTATTTCAATGATTTTTGATAGGACACCGATATGGAACATCATATTCACATCAATTTCGTTCGCGACCAGACACTAATTTCTCATAGCACAACACTACGCCGCTCTAGCGCCGCACAATCTGCCCGCTGGCTTCGAGCCCGGGTCTGCGCCGCTGCCGCGTCGCCGTCGCCGCCGCCCCGCGCCCGCTAGCTTCGAGTCCGCAGCCTAAATATACCATAAATTTAAATAAGGCGTTCGACTCTTGTTTTTATTATTATTATCAACTTCAGCAGCCCTCAGAACTTAGAATTACAAAGCACTCCATGGTACTGGACTCCGCTTGTCACACCAAGTCTCATAACGCCCAATCATTTCACCAGTTTCAATGTACTTCAAACCGAAACACCACAGTGATTACACACTGATACTTGGTGGCAGAAATAGAGTGTAAATGTAAGTTTTAGTTCTCAGATCATAGTCAAAATATGGGAACACCCTCGGGATAAGCCCGGGGTAAATCCTAACGAATACAAATAGAATCACCACAATCGTTCCACATTTGGCAGATAATATCGCGTATAAACATAAAAAAACACAAAACAAGACAAATTGAGAACATCTTTGAAGTCGGAAAGAAAATATAGAATGTGTACATCTAATGGCATTCAACAACCCACTATGATACTATAACGTCTGTCAGATCACGAATTTATGTTGAATAAACATTAAGTTGTTTAAGTACATACATTGTCATAAGGGAATATTTGAAAATGGTTTTAGTAATAGTTATAATGATTTTAGCCTATCCTATGTCGGATAAAGCTATCAAGTTGTATAAGTTAGCTGAATTGGGATTCATTAAGTAGTTTTTTTTTGTTATTTTTCATTTGTTCAAATTACATTTTGTTTTTACTATTAGGCGATATGGTCGCTAAGCAACAAAGCCTAAAAATGAATTAAAAAATAAATAAGTACGTACATTACCTTTTTTCGCCCTACATTAGATATAAACTTTTCCTCGCGACTTCGCCCGCGTGATCTACTTTTCCGGGATAAAAAATAGCCTGTGTTACTCAGTGATAATATAGCTGTCTAACAGCAAAATAATTTTTGAAATCGGTCCGGTAGTTATTTAGTTTATTCGTTACATACAAAAATACAAATCTTTCCTCTTTATAATATTAGTGTACTTAGATTTTAGAGCGTAAGAGACCACGTAATCATAATTTGTCTCATGAAGATGCTTATTTAGGTTAAGTGGTAAGTATGATTAGGGACATGTCGCTAAGTAGGAACGAAAACTGCAAGTAGAATTAATATTGGAAATATAATATCTTTATACTCTATCACGCATTATATCATTTATGAGAACACATAACAACCGAAGTTATAATTAAATTAGACAGTACACACTAATATAAACTTCATATAACCACATTTATATTAAGTGGGCCCACGACAATGACCTTGACGATTTGCGCCATAATATCTACCGGAATAGAGGTCGGACTGAAGTGTGTTCTTCCACGACCGTGCCAAAAGAATCCGAATCAGCAAGTGGCAAATACTTAATGTTTGGAGCTGGTTTTCATCTGGACCCTTGAAGTGGATGTTCCAAGGATACCAATCAGAAGTCGTAATATGTTGCACGCGCGCTAATAAATTTCCAAGTAAAAAAAAGAACAGATTTACGAATCTTTGATTATTCGTTTATGTCAGAACATATAATTTAGTAATCATTGTCAATTTTTAATCTGGCTGCAGTGAGTTTTGATGACATTGCAACTTGCTACAAGCATTAGACTAGCAGTAATATGAAAGAAATGAATAAACCTAAAACCTGATTTGACCGTCAAATCTAATTTTGTCACAAATATTGACATAAATTACGTATGTTTCGCCAAACACTTTCCGTCTAAAGTTCTGAAAGCTCTCGAAAATTAGACCGACATTCTTGTTGCCTTTGTTGTTGCCTTCTCGTTGCCTCTCATTCTCCATTTAGAAAATTACTCGACAATATTCTGTGAATAATTTGTAACATTCAAAATAGATACAATTACAGGTACCTAATACGTTTTTCAAGGGACACTATTTATTAATTTATACTTTACTAGCTTTTGCTCGCGGCTCCGCCCGCGTGATCTGCTTTTTCCGGGATAAAAAGTAGCCTATGTCCTATTCTGATGTATAAGCTATATTATTGTAAAGTTTCATTAAAATCCATCCAGTAGTTTTTACGTGAAAGAGTAACAAACATACATCCATACTTACAAACTTTCGCGTTTATAATATTAGTAGGATTGTACATCAAAAATATTTAATACAGCTAGAGAAACTAAAAGGTATACAATCGGCGGCCTTGTCTCTATCGGAGATCTCTTCCAGACGCTATATTTGTACACTATATTATTTGGTCGATAAATGAACGCGTACTTTAGGATTTTTAATCAGGATTCAGGAAGCGTGAGGATAATCTGTGCTACTAGCATTTAACCGACTTCAAAAAACAATGAAGGTTTTCAATCCCATACGTATGTAGTTTTGTTTACTGTATTTATATTGTTATAAAATACTAGCTGTCCCTCGCAGTTTCTCCTGCATGTTACTGCCCTACTCCCATGGGTCATAGCGTGATATACATATGTATAAATCTTCCTTATGAATCACTCTATTGCTGCAAAATCATTTTATACAATGTAAAGAAATATTCTGAACACTATTACAGATTTGTTACAATTCTATAAAGGACGGTAAAAAATGAGTCACAATTGACACGCAGTTAATAAAATATGCTTATAATAACATTGTTATATTTAGCAACTATAACATACATATTATGTACGCCTGTATTCCGCAAAGGGATAAACAGAGGTTTACCCCGTACACCATTTTGCTAAGCTTATTTCCTTCCCACGATGTAATAGAGGCGAGCCTATCGCAATACCAGGCACAAATTCAAGACTCCTCGCTGATACCGAGCATTTGGTAGCCTCCGTGACGCAGCAGGCGAGTAGCCGGCTGTGAAGCGAGAGGCGGCGGTTTCGATCCCCGCACCAAGACCAACATTTGTGTGATCCACAAATATTTGTATCGGGGTCTGGGTGTTGTGAGACCGAAAGTCTCTCGTAGTTCCTGATACCCACGACACAAGACTTGTATCTTACTGTGGGGTCAGGACTATGTATGTGACTGTTGGGTGTATTTATTTATTTATTTCGTGATAGGAACATTCAATATTTCGTTTATCAGACCCGGGGATCGACCCCTAGACCTGAGCATCGCAACCGTACCACGTACGAAATACGTCTGCGCCAGTGAGGCAGATATAAATATAGGCAGCGCAGAAATATAATTTACAATAAAACAATATTGGTCCAGCTTAATCGACTTTGACTCAAAGGCTTACACTTATTACCATAAATAGAACACTTCTGTTCTTTATATTGTAACTGATATATCTATAATCTATATATAAAATGATAACCAAAAGGTATATAAAATGTAATTATGACACAGCCAGATACTATTACTTTAATACTATGCACTATGCACTCATCCTGTAATCGTCGAAGAGGTAGGCAGAGTTGTATATAGAACACCCACTTTTTGCCAAGTTTGTTTCAGTACCGTGATGTGATAAGGCGCGGCGAGCCTATCGCCATATCGGACTCAATTCCAGACTCCGGGATGATACTAGACATTTCGTGATAGAAAAACCTAATATAGTTTTTAGCCGACCCGAGATCGAGTCCGAGACCTCAGCACAGCAGTCGTACCGCGTACGCATTACAACTGCACCGACAACAATAATTATAAGTCGCTACTTTACGTCAATTTTTTGTGAGACAGTAGTGGCAATGACCCGGTCGAACCGGCCCATTCATACTGTAGACAAAACTGTCTACAGCTAGGCAATTCAAAACTAAGAACTATGTCCATTTATACAATCTTCCTAATAAGAAACCTCATTTAAATCGATCCATTCGTTGAGATACTACGATGCAATAGACAGACAGACAAAGAGGTCAAACTTGCAACACACCCCTCTTTAACTAATTGAAACACAACTTAATATAACAATTCTATATATAAATAAATAATTAAAAACATAGCTCTAACCCCACGATAAGATACGAGTATCTTGTGTCGCGAGTATCGAGATCTACGAGGGACTTTTGACCTCACAAGACTCCGAAGAAATATTTTCGTTCAAAGATAAATATTTCTCGGTGCGGGAATCGAACCCGCGGCCCTATGTATCACAATCAGATCAGATGTACAGCCACTGTAGTAATTAATAACAGTATTTAATACTTTTTTTAACTTACCTTTCATAACTAATATTTATTTTCTATTTCCACTATGTAAGGTTTTTTTCTCCGAATATTTTCTTTTTTCAGTTTATGAGCACTTTTCGACCAAACAATTTTCACCAATTTTATCAATAAATATAAATAAATAAAAAGGTGACAAATAAATTATTTTAAATTATCCTTAAACTACGAAGATCGTAAACCCGTTTTATATCTATTGTTTACCAATTTTATATCTTATATTTAATCAAAAATATACTTTAATATTTTAACCAGTATATGGTGTCAACAATACATAAACTTTTCCTCGGTGCTAAGTTTTCCGAGCTACGAGGCCGTACATGTTTTTCACGTAACCATTGAATCCGTGAAGCGCGACCGACGATCGGAACACGACTGAAAACCTGAAACGAGTTCAGTTTCAGGTTTTTATGGTCAATCAAATGCATTACCATATAAGAATGCCTCGTGTTATCTTATCTAACCCTTGTTGTGACGTCCATTTATAAGATTTGCATTTATTAATTATCTTGTTTTAAATTTTTATCGGTGTTTTTGTATTTGTAGATATTATTTTAGAAATGTTTTTTTTTCATAAAGGGCTTCCATCATAATCAGGGTATCATAAACGAAGACAGCTCATTAAAATGCGCCCTGTTAAATCTAATTTAATTAATTCACTCGTGACTTTATTTATGTCGGATTTTAGACCTAATTATAAAATTAATTTGGTTCTATTTTTCTCCTGTTTTTTGAGTTCTTCCTTTTTCAACTAATTTCACGAAGAAGTGGTTTCTCAATTCGTCTATATTTTATAGGTATATTTCGCGCTAACTCCGCAAATTGTGGGGCAATTTAGTTTGTTTTTTGCGTTCGCTAAGTGACGATGGTCTCACGTGATTTACTTTTATTTCTTTTCAAAATATCCTTTTTCACGATAGGACTGCCTATTATTTACAACAAGTTAGCCACTAGATTTTTTAATACTTTTATCATTATAAATGGTTCACAAGGAAGAGTATTTTTATTAAATTGTAATAAGTAGAAATTAAATTAAATTGCGGATTAGCAAGCTGAAGTGGTAGTGGGCAGGCCACATAGCTCGCAGAACCGATAACCGATGGGGCAGAAAGGTTCTGGAATGGAGGCCACGTACTGGCAAGCGCAGCGTTGGACGTCCACCTACAAGGTGGATAGACGACCTGATAAAGGTCGCAGGATGTCGCTGGATGCAGGCCGCTTCCAACAGGTCGGTCTGGAAATCTTTGGGGGAGGCCTATGTTCAGCAGTGGACGTCTTGTGGCTGATGATGATGATGATGATGAAGTAGAACGTTTGACGACAGTGTCCGTATACCAATAATGTATAAAAAGGTCAGCTATATCATAAAAACTGGTCAAATGCGAATTCCAGCCGTGCACTGATCGCTAAGGATTCGAACCTCGATCACATCATGAGACACATCCAAATATAGGAGTCTACCATGTACTAACATACTACCATGTAACTACCATAAAAATATAGCTCAACACATTCTTAAAGAGTGCCCAAACTGAGACAAAGAGGGCAGCGCTCTCAGCAGAATCGTTGGTAGAGAACTCCCTCTGCCAGCCATTCTAGCTACCATTATTGTCAGGGAGGTCCTGACCTCCTTTTGCGACCACGTCATATCGCAGGAGAGCGCCGACAGGCATCGAGAATGAACCGATTCCGCTAGCCGTCCAAGAGTGGAAACGCCGCGTTAACAACTGACCAGCGTCTCCTGCCCTGTGGACTGTAGGCTTAGAATTCTACTACGATATCCGCTTCCTGTCGTGAGTTTCTTTTTTACCTAATGGTACGTGATCTCCACCGCCCATGAACATCCACAATACCTGGAGAATCGCCCGAATCGAATACCGGACGCGTTGGCGACCTTGAAGAAAAGGGATGATTAAGTGATTGGGAAGGGGAAAAGGATTTGGAGCTACAGATACCTCTCTCAACGTATAACACACAACAGCGGGCAGTTAATTTATGTAGGTGTTCTCTGAGAGAGTCGTAACAATTCGGTCGAGCCGACCCTTGATGCTGTAGACAAAACTGTCTACAGCATCAAGGGTCCACCGGGGATCTCGGCCGCGCAGCAGGGAATAATACGTAATAGACGTTTCACGATACAACTCGGGTTGCCATACCCCTAAATTAAATTTATATTTTATAAGGCTCCGCTAAGTAAAAGTTCTTGTACTATTTAGATGTTTAGATGTGGTAGTTTGTAATCGCTGTTCAAAATGGCATAAACACCAATGTTCTTTATATACAAAGTTTTATTGAACGTAATTTTAACACAACGTCTGATTCATAGACACCACAAATGTAAATTGTAAAGCTTTGTGCTATCTGCAAACTTCAGACTTCTAACGAATTACAATTGTGTGGCAAGAAAATTACGATACCACTGGCTCAAAATCGAGTTTTTTAATAGCTATCACATCGCATCTGAAAATCTGTCATATACAGAGGACTCAGCGGATTGTTCTTGGAAACGTAATAATAATTTATATATTTCTTTTGTACTTAAAATAACAACATAAAAAAAACAACCTGCAAGATCCAATAACTTCATGGTTTCATCCTGTTCGTTTTCCTCTAATCACCCTATTCCCTTCACGCTGCATGCTCGGCTTGATGATATGTAAGTTACTTAGCGATACACGCCCGGATGCCCGGATAGCAAACACCATGTTAGCCTCAGAGCCACCAAAGAGACGAAATGAATATTTATATAATTTATTCTTCCAATTGCGCCACAATGCTTTCCTTCATGAAAATTCGATAAGTTGGTCGACGGGAAATTGTACCATATAGGTTTTGAGGATAAAGTCCCATTTTGAGTGATATAATTTTTCGCACAACGTAAGTGAGAAACTAACAGAAAACCGATATAATTACGAGGCCGCGTCAAACTATTATTTTTCCAAGTTTTATGACGCTACCGCGTAAACAAGACTTTATAAATTCTGGTCTATAAACTGTTTCCATCTAAATGGGGCTTTATCTAGTCAGTCGAATTACGCATTGGAGGATCGTACTCACAGTAATGGTGCTGCCACACCGGTGTTAGAAAATGTTATATAACATTTTATAACACCGGTGTGGCAGCATCATTTAGTAAACATTTCTTAACAATTTGTAACATTTCTTAACATTTTATAACCGCGGGCGGCGCGGCGGTACTTTTGAGAGCGGCGCCGTCAAAGAAGCCGTCTAAGAAGCCGTCAAAGAAGGGCCGATGTCATGTTTTCAAATGTTATAAAATGTTAGAAAATGTTAAAAAATGTTAGAAAATGTTAGAAAATGTTTTTGTTAACATTTTATTACATCGGTGTGGCAGCACCATAATGGCATTGCATATAAGCAATTAATCAGTGCCTGCCTCATAAGAATGCCTTTACACTATCTTAAAAAATATATAAAACAGCAGCGATAGCTCAGCGGGGAATAGTACGCCTGTCGAGACGATAGTCGCAGGTTCGAAACCAGCTCCAAGAGCATACACCTTTGACTTTTCTAGGAGTATATTAATTTTTAATTATCGCTTGCTTTAATTAACGTGATGAAACCTGCATACCTGAGAACTCGATAAGATTTTTCGAAGGTATGTGAAGTCTGCCAACCCGCATTGGTGGACTAAGGCCTAATCCCTCATTCAGTAGAGGAGGCCCGTGCCCAGCAGGGTGACGTATATGTATAATACAGGGCTAGTATTATTATTACTATAAATAAAATATCAATTATCATATGTACGTACTTCTTTAATTATTATATCAATAGTCATACAAACGTACTGCGTTGTAGGTACTGTATGTCCTTCCCAAAACTAGTTTCGCGAGTTATGACTCATTCTGAACAACTAACGTCGCACCGTGGATCGAAGTTCGCCTTTCGAAGACATAGGAATTTGATGTTTGAATTGTAATGTTTTGTGATTGGAATGTTCTAAATTCTATTTGTTACTACTATGCTCGGATAAGTCACACGAAACAATTTGACTCAAAAACTGCGGACTTATATTTTTTTTACGAAAAAAATGTATGGAGCTGGTATATAAAATTAAGATATCTCGGGAACCGCAAGGTTTCCTGTTATATCCTTGCATATGGTTATAGTACTAATTACTTATGATTTTTTGGTATACTTGAATAACGGGAACTGCTGCGGCTTTTTTTTAATTCCGCGAATATTCAAAAAATTATGTATTATATATTTAACACTACTCTTCATCGTCTTGACGCGAAAGTCGACCGTGCAACACAGTTTAAAAGTAATATTTGTTGTTATTATGATGCATTTTTGGAACGAAGTTCCTTACGGCAGGCTTGGAGGGGATAGGGATTTCGCTGCGTGACCGAACTGAAAAAAATGTGATAGTAAAACCGTAAGAAAAATGCGTGGAAAAAATGCGTGGCATAAAAGCGTTAAATGAGAAGTGCGCAGGCGCGACAGTCGCATAAACAGCCAGCGTTAGTTCCTTTTTTAAAATGAAATTCATTCTGCCAGTTATAATTGAAGTATATAAAAATACTCCTTCGATTTTTAAAAGATTACGCTAGCTCGTTATTATTTATAATTACATAAGTTGATAAAAAATGCCATACAATAGCTTTACCGCGGCAGTCTCCGAGTGCCACACGTCTTTTTTTTATTTCTATTTTTCTATTCTATTTCTATGTAATTTTATGTTGTCAAACAAAAATAAAGAGACATATTTTGTTATTTTAGTTGATAATTTGAATTTTTTGCAATTTGTGTCGATTCTACATTAGCCGAAGGAACTTCGTTCCTACCTGGTGTCCCACGACACACACCAATTTAATATTTTAAAGTAAACCTTATTTATGTTAAAATTCCGAAATAAATCTTATTATTATTTATTTACTAGCTTTTCCTCGCGGTCCCGCCCGCGTGATCTGCTTTTCCGGGATAAAAAGTCCTATCACCCAAGTCAGCTCATACCCTGTCTGTATACCAAATTTCATCTAAATCCGTTCAGTAGTTTCAGCGTGATTGACGGACCAACATCCAAACAAACTTTCACATTTATTAGTGTGATTGACTATATTTTTTTGTAATAAGTAATCGTGTACGATTAATTTGCTCCATCTGCCTACCAAGTCGAAAAATCAACGCCTGCCACAGATCGTACCTTTTTCTTGAGTTAAATAAACTAGTAAGAAAACTGTGTAGTTTGTTTAAAGTATGTATCTAAATGTGTGTATCGTAATCAGACTTTGAACTTGTAATTTGATTAGTGGAGTCAATAATATAGGTTAGAAGACACAACAAATTGTACATACTGTTATGTCTGCAGCCTCCTCTTTATATACATATTCATGTTCATATTATATTGTTTACATTGTTATCGTAGTCCTTAAGCTGTTTATACATGTTGCGGTTTGGTGCTTATTTGATGCTAATTCAGACAGATTCCCAACCTAGGACTTTGAAATAAAACTGCCAAAATTGTGAAACAAAATTTTTACTGTCTTATCTTTGTAAGCTCAACGTTGCAATCGAAAAGTAAAAGGTAACGTACAAAATTCGTGGATAACAGGGAGGGAACAATTGACCAATCACACGAAACACTCGCAGTACGTCAGCACGTGAGTTCAATAATTGAGCGCTAGATGTCACTAACACTAGAATGGCTGGTAAAGGGAGGTCTCTACCGACGTTTCTTTTGAGAGCCCTGCCTTCTTTATCCACTGTTTCGGCACTCTTCAAGCTTGCGTTGAGCTATATTTTTATGGTAGTTACATGGTAGTACATGGTATGCGTATGGTATTCGTGATCATGAACAATACATATTTACTATTTAAGTTTCCCATATCATTCTTCTTGTCTATTTACATTGATATTTAAAGTTACCATATCAACTGTAAATAATCTCATTAATATATTTAACTCATTAGGGTGTCTCCTTATCTCCACCCTAATAATGTTTGTAAATCCCACATTGTCTTATTATATAAGCGTAGTTCGTAAGCATCATAATCATTCTATTCCTAGACTCCATTCTGACCATTTCTATATTTCATAATTTTTGTAAATTAAATTCTATTTTTTTTTGGAGCAGTCGGTAGGATATCCTAGGGCAGTCAGACATGGATAACGTACCTGTTAGGTTGTGAATATTGTTATTTGTGAACAAACAGTGCGGTACCTTTTTTTATAGCATAGGCCGGCAAACGAGCAATTGGGTCACCTGATGGTAAGTGATCTCCACCGCCCATGTACGCCCACCACCAGAAGAATCATGGGCGCGTTGCCGACCTTAAAGAAAAGAGATAATTAGGGATTGGGGTTTGGGATTCCGGATATCTCACTCACCGTACGAAACGCAGCAGCAAGCCGCTACTTTACGTCGGTTTTCTGTGAGACAGTGGTAATGACCCGGTCGAGCCAGCCCATTCATGCTGTAGACAAAACTGTCTACCGCGTGGCTCTACCACTTATAAACCTGAAGGGTTTTGGTCTCCCTGCCGAACCGATGTCCACACATTTATTGTGTTACTGTGGTAAGTGGCTTGAAGGTCTGTCTCCTTTACCTTTTACTATATCGTCTCAATCTTTATATTATTTCTATATCCTAAATCCCATCACTATAAAACGTATTAACTCGTATTTTGTCCTTAATCTTGCAAATTATTATTTATCTTTCACCATGTCGAAAACAGACTATAAAGAACTTAATAAAACAAAGTTTAAAACCTCGGATGGCGAAGATTTTGAAACACAAAAAGAGACGAAGCCGTATACAATAATAATATACACCCAACAGTCACATACATAGTCCTGACCCCACAGTAAGATATGAGTCTTGTGTCGTGGGTATCAGGAACTACGAGAGACTTTCGGTCTCACAACACCCAGACCCCGAAACAATTAGTGTATCACACAAACATTTGTCTCGGTACGGGGATCGAACCCGCGGCCTCTCGCTTCACAGCCGGCTACTCGCCCGCTGTGCCATGGAGGCTGTCATATTAGATAATATTAATATGAGATTAAAACTTAATTATAAAACCGACTTCAAATGCGTTTACCATTATTCGTTGAGGAGTTACCGTCGTATACCGCCTTCAGATGAAACTAAAATGTATATATTTTATTCCCATTAAAAGGGAGTTAAATGAAATTTTTGTTTGAGAGGTCACATGACTAATATTGTATCTTCTACTAATAATGATGTAGCCCTTTGATGATTTTGTATTCTGGAGCATGCCAAGTGACGTATAATAACAACATTATTACAAAGAATACTAACTAATACTACATACTAATAAGTTAATAAGTACACAAAGTACATATAAATAGACACAATTAAAATATGTAGTAATAAACATTTCGCAGCCCCTAAAGTTATAATACGTATGATTCTAAATATACCACCCTTTTAATACGTCCCACCGCTGGGCACGGGCTCTAATTTTGAGAGGAATTATGCTTAGTTCACCACGTTGGCCTAATACGGCTTGGTAAGACTTCATATACCTTCCTTTGAAACTATTATGGAGAATTCTCGGGTATACATATATTATATATCGAGTATACGTATATCATACATCACCAACTACTACAAAAGTTAACTACAAGTCTAAATTTAAACTTCTTTATTAACTAAAGCTTTTTTTTTCAGTTTTACGATACATTTGAGGAAATAGCCAGTTCACAGATCAATTTTAGCAATGGCAGGTGAGTTAACACAAATAAACAATAACACAATAATGACCATCGCCGATGGATGCTATTATTATATTACTAATAATCCATTATTTTGTTATAGATAAAGTTCTTTCTCAAATGGCAATGTTTGACTTCACCGCTCCAGTAAAGACTGTAATGGTTTTTGAGGATGACAGTGATGATGAAAATTGGCCCTCGTCTAACAAAAAACAAAAAAATGATAATTCTATAACCAAATACAGTCTGCACCACGAAGTGGATATTTCAAGTTCCTCAGATGAAGATATAGATATTAAAGAAGAAATTAAAATTAAAGATATTGTTGAACATAAAGACAGCGTAACGGCTGATAAACGTGACAAAAGTAGCCAAGGTATACCAAAACAAAATGAGAAAGAAATGTCAAAACCCTATCAACAAAACTGTACTAACTCGCATACATTAGCAAATGAAGAAAACATTGTAAATGGTAGTACTTTTGATAATAGAATATGCAGTGAACAACAAAAGTTACACAATGACACTCTAATATCAAGTGCAAGCAACGAAAAGGCATCCGAAAAAGCTATACCCGACCAAGTTAATACAGTAACCAGCTTCACCAGCTCTGACCAGAGTAATGACATTGCAATAATGTCGGGCTATCTTAAAAAGTTAATAAACACTGTGTCTGATAATTTACTCATGGTTTTAGAAGCATACCGCCTCCATGTTAATGAGCAAAATACGAATAATCAAATACTCTTAGAAAGGAGCAGGATACACTTCATTCAAGTAAAACACCACTTCTTCAAATTATCTTTTCTAGTGGTCGAAACTATTTTTATACCACAAATCCACAGTTATACATTTGCTCGAAATTTTATAGAGTGTACTGTAAGAATTGCAAAAAAGAAATCAATGACATATTCCTATGAAGAAATAGAGCCATTTTATTTAGAAATGCTAGACTGGACTAAAGCAAAAGCCCGGGACTTCAAAAAAATTTCTTTATGTTACATGACCTCAAAATGGGCTCAATTAAATAACACGTCGACAGAAGTGACTAAACAAAACGTACCAAATAATAATGCACATATTCAAACATTATCAATGCAATCAAATAACACACACACAGAAATGGCAAAAGAAATCATACCAAATTTGAATTCACACAACAAGACGTTATCAAGGCAATCAACCAGCACACCCACAGATGGGACAAAACAACATGTTCCAAAATTGAATGTATACAACCAAACGTTACCAATGCAATCAAATCACATACCCACAGAAGCGACAAAACAACAAATACCAAATTTCAATACCTTCAGCCAAACGTTATCAATACAATCAAATAACATGCCCACAGAAGTAACAAAACAACATGTACCACATTTGAATGGCTACAACCAAACGTTATCAATACAATCAAATAACATGCCCACAGAAGTAATAAAACAACATGTACCAAGTTTGGATGGCTACAACCAAACGTTATCAATACAATCAAATAACATGCCCACAGAAGTAACAAAACAACATGTACCAAATTTGAATGGTTACAATCAAACGTTATCAATACAATCAAATAACATGCCCATAGAAGTAACAAAACAATGTGTACCAAATTTGAATGGCTACAACCAAATGTTATCAATACAACCAAATAACATGCCCACAGGAGTAACAAAACAACATGTACCCAATTTGAATGGCTATAACCAAACATTATCAATACAATCAAATAACATGCCAACAGAAGTAACAAAACAAAACGCTCCAAATTTGAATGCACACAACAAAACATTATCAAGAAATAAAAACGTGAATACTACGTCTGGACTCCAGAGAAACCAAAAAGTTTCTAATCAGCTCCTATATCAGCATTCGATATCGGAACTGGTTCGCTCTTCATTGCCAAACTACGAAGATGCATGTAATTTGCAACGTAGTGGTGTTGTTGGGTTCGAAAAAAATCATCATCGGTACTCCAGCAGCAGTCACGCTTGCAATAATAATTTGCCAAATGCACTTCTCCGAGGGCCAACGTGTTTAACAAATGGACCATGTACATTTCAAAACAGTGGCCGCTGCAATCAAACACAGGTCAGTAAAGAAATTATTATAAAAAGGGGAAAGACGAATATAGGCTTATACTACGTATACCCAATAATATAATTGATATGAATAGTATGATTAAACACATTGTGAGCGTTAACAACAAAACTAGGTACTTTTCTCTCGCAACTGAATTAAAGACTATAAACTTTCTGCGTGACGTTATCCCGGCTTAATGCCAGGATCCACCTTATACTGGTTACTACTTATATCATACCTTATTCTTATAATGGTTTTAATAAAAGATCTTGTTTATCCGGATAGATCGCTGAAACGTACCAACAAAAGGACGTGTAACCTTCAAAGTGTATTTTAATTGGCACACTCGTGGAATCTTTATTTTTTTTATAAGCCTAAATGTCAAAATAAGCAAGCCTGATCGTAAGTACCACGGCTGCTCATATAAATGGAAACAACACCGCTCAGAACTTGGAGATACAAAGTACTGCAAAGCATAAGACTGGTCGTCACCTCGAGGCAAAGATGTTAATTATCATAATGGCCTGTAATTCCATTGGCTTCAATGTCATTCAATCCAGACCACAAGAGGAGGTAGAAAAACAAAGGGGTGATACCAATTCAGACAGCCTCTCGCATACGAGAGACTAAGTACTACACTGCCACTAGCAACATATCTCAAAGCATTAATGTCAACACTGGGTAAAAAATGAATTATTTTTTATTTCAGGATAACAACGCCATTCCCAGACAAAATGTTACCATTCCAAGTACATCACCTGCTACATCGTTGAATCCTAATAATCATAATATATCAATTAGTCCTAATAATTATTATGTTTTAGGTACAATGTACTAGTACATTGTACAATACCAGCACAAAAACTTGCCCGGCCTGAAATAAGTTCGAGCATCGCGTTTAATATTTTCAGAGACTGACTAAAGAGTGACGTAAGGGTTAGAGGGTTGGTGACCACTACCTAACTTCAGCCCGGCCAGATTATTATGCACGTATTTATATAGCAAGTCTATTTTAATTATACAACGTGAACAGAAAGATTTCATATTTAAGAATCATTATATCACCTGATAGTGAGTGCTTATGATGCTGCCACACCGATGTTATAAAATGTTTACAAACATTTTCTAACATTAAAATTGTTACATTTTGTTAGGAATTGTTAGATGTTTTAAGTGCTCCCACACCGACGGAAAATGTTTGCAAACATTTTCTAACATTTTATAACATTTTCTAACATTTGAAAACATAACATCGGCCCTTCTTCTTTGACGGCGCCGCTCTCAAAAGTACCGCCGCCCGCGGTTAAAAAATGTTACAAATTGTTAAGAAATGTTTACTAAATGGTGCTGCCACACCGCTGTTATAATATGTTATATAACATTTTCTAACATTTGTTAACAAACATTTTCTAACATTTTATCACAATGTTAGATAATGTTAATAAATGTTTAATGTTAGAAAATGTTATATAACATTTTATAACACCGGTGTGGCAGCACCATTATGTATCTTATCAAAATTTGTCCCCCAAAATTTCATGCTAACTATAATGACTCATTTATTACGTTTATATGAACGACCACATCCCTATAAATTATGTGAAGAGCGTGAGCGAGAATAAGAATTCTGAAGTGATACAAAAGTTCTGCGGTTTATAATTTAGTGTTGTCTAAGTTGCAAGTAAATATCGACATATTACTCATTCGATATAAAAGAAAATACTTTATTTTTGTCCTAACAACACAATCAGATTTGGTACTAGGGACGGTGAAATAGTTATATCGTACACTATACGTTGCATAAAGGAGAGGTTTCATTTTGGGCCAACTCATGTACACTATCCCAAAAAAAAAAACTGAGACCGTCTTAGGAATAATAAGGTTGAATTTATTTGATAAAGAATTAAAATGTTCTGTAAGTACAATTTTAAGGGTAAAACCTAACAAACGAGCGTATAAAACTGAATGCAGCAGAATTTATGCTACAGAAATTCTGCGACTCACGACTCACAAAATTACGCTCGTTTGTTTGGTTTTACCCTAAGAATGACAACATTAATTGTTAATCCAGTTATGACTTGATGGGCCCGCCAAAACTGCGCGAACGCAATGTTATCAATTATAGTTTATTTCACCTTTTTAATTTGACTTTTACCTATTCTGTGAATAAATACTTAATTACAATAAAATATTGCCAGTAACCTAACCACCAACAGTTTGTAGGTATCGATAATAAGATATTTAACGGATGTAGTCCGCCATATTTTATTCATTTGTGTTGCAATCCTTGTCCGAATTACATTGATTGTACATAAAGTTAAAGCAATTTAACACAAAATGTATAGTAAAAAAAAGTTTCTACATATTTTACCTATATTGTTATGCTACCTGGCTCAGGCTCCCTATACACAGCCTCCGTGGTATAGCGGGCGAGTAGCTATGAAGCGAGAGGCCGCGGGTTCGATCCCCGCACCGAGACAGTTTTGTCTACAGCATGAATGGGCTGGCTCGACCGGATCGTTACCACTGTCTCACAGAAAACCGACGTAAAGTAGCGGCTTGCTGCTGCGTTTCGTACGGTGAGTGAGATAACCGGAAGCCCAAATCCACTCCCCTTCCCAATCCCTAATTATCCCTTTCCTTTAAGGTCGGCAACGCGCCCATGACTCTTCTGGTGGTGGGCGTACATGGGCGGTGGAGATCACTTACCATCAGGTGACCCACTTGCTCGTTTGCCGGCCTATGCTATAAAAAAAAAAAAAGACAAATGTTTGTGTGATCCACAAATATTTATTTCGGGGTCTGGGTGTTGTGAGACCGAAAGTCTCTCGTAGTTCCTGATACCCACGACACAAGACTCGCATCTTACTGTGGGGTCAGGACTATGTATGTGACTGTTGGATGTATTTATTTATTTCTTAAACATTTCTGACTACACCATTTTGTAACAAGTTGTGTTATGTAAAAAAAATCTAAATTCTATGTTTTAAAAATATGTATTAAAAAAATGTAAATAAACACAGAAAAATATCGTGGTGGCGCGAGATGATACAGAGCAGCAATCGCTTCATGCTAGGGGTGCTCGATATGTATCGATATGTGATAAAATATCGATACATTTATTTGATATATCGAATCAATTCGATATTATCGAATCATTGAAGTCGATATATAATATCGATATATTTTATCCGATATATCGGAGCAATGCGATATTATCGAATCATTGAAGTCGATATATAATATCGATATATTTTATCCGATATATCGAAATAAGGATATCGTATTATTATATTTAGGAAAAATATCGGATGTAGCTAAAAAAAAAAACAACATCACAAGTATTGAACGTTGTTTTTTTTTTTTAGCTATTCGATATAATTTTTGTTGATCATTTTCTAAAAAAGTCTTTTCCTTCCTACAATTCGATATATCGAAAATATCGATATTTTTGACCGATATATCGATAAATATCGATACAATATTTCGATATATCGGAAAATATCGATATTTTTTGTACATGAACATCACTACTTCATGCAGCCTGGGAGCTTACTGCGACGCGTGAAGCGGGAGTGAAATCGGACTATTAAGCGACCCTGCCACTGCTTCTGGTGCTGCCACACCGATGTTATAAAATGTTTACAAAACATTATTAAACATTTGTTAACAAAAATTTGATACATTTTATCACAATGTTAGGTAATGGTAGTAAATGTTTAATGTTATAAAATGTTTGTTAACATTTTATAACACCGGTGTGGCAGCACCATTCGATATTCTAGTTTTGGGGATGCAGTTTAGCCATCATGTAGACAAGGGCAGAACGAATCGTCTGGCTTTCGAAGTCAACGGACTTAATAAAAAAGATGACAACAAAACTATATTATGATACCTGAACAGCAATCTTTATCTACCGCAACAAGGTGCACCGATAGAGCTAAACTGTAGACAATTTTGTCTACAGCATAATTGGGTCGGATTAACCGGCTTTGTACCACTGTCTCACTGAAAACTGACGTGAAGTTACGAGTCTAAGCGATTTATGGGGGAGTCCGCAACGTAGCCGTAAATCTACTGGTATTGTGGGTGGCCTAGTGACAGGCTACATAGGCTAAGAAGCTATGAGGTACTGGGTTCAAATCTCGCGTCGGCAATGACGAAAATGACAAACTAGTTGCCTGGAATTCCAATTTCTAACGATATGTCCATAGGCTCACCCCTATCACATTATGGGACAGAACAAAGCTCGGCAAAACATGAGTGCAACACTAGTTGCATCTCTGCCTACCTACCTCTTTGGGAATACAATTTTATGCTCATGTTATTTATTGGGGCAGTGGAGATCACTTACCATCAGGTAGCCCACTTGCTTATTGCAGCATCTACTGTAAAAAAGGCGTACCGGCAACGGATAGACTTGTAGCATAGATAGATATTATTAATTAATATTGTTGTATTTTGTAATAATTATAATTATTGTGCGATTACGTAAAAAAAAAACATTTTCACTCTAAAAAGTCTATTATTCCATTGATGTCCGCTTTAAAAAACAACCTTAAAAAAGCCCTATATATATCTGTATCTACGAAAATGGTATGCATATCCGTTCCGAGTCCCTAGTGGATTGTATTGTATTGGAAATATATTAGTTTCAAACATATTTCTCGTACAGTTATAGACTAGACTCACACTACGTTACTTTGTACGTAATCGGTTCATTATTCGTGCCACATATAAACGGACCAATTTCATAAACAGAAATCAATAGCACGTAAAGACTTAATAATACATAATATTTAAAAGCTCTTTACTTACAATCTACTGAACTGTACGGATAAAATTCTAGTAAATACAGCTGACGTGACAGCCATCAAATAATTATCATCCGTCTCATGTCATGCGAACATTCTATATGCGTTTGTTTCACGAGCCATTCATTCCCTGCTGATAGTGTATTACCTATACATAAATATTGTAAGAAAAACATTATTACAATACAGCACTCTTTATTTTAAAAGGCTTTTTTACATTTTTAAATATTAAAGTCATAATAAAAAAAAACAATATATTTAAATATATAAAAAAGCATTACCTTCCAATGGCGAGGCCTAGGACCAGCCACTGCATCGGCGGTTAGGACCCCAGAGAGAGAAACCTCCTCACAATGTGTGCCGTGTTCAATAACACCGCTTTCTGTATCTGGCTCTTGACCCAACGACCACTTTCGAGCCTCTGAAAATGTTGGTCGAGGCTCTTCGGTATCAACCCATGGGCAGAGACGACATCGGGACAATCATTGTTGAGTCCACATCCCACATGTCGGTAACCTCGTGTGCCGAATCTAAACATTTTATCATTGTATCTTTTTAGGCCGAAGTTCTCGTCATGCGGAATGGTGACGTCAACAAGCATCGCCCGGCGAGCCAATCGATCTATTATCACAATATCAGGCTTATTGGCAACAATAGTCCTGTCCGTTATTACATATTATTATTATATCTTTTTTGTGAACGTAAACATAATTTTTACCATTCTTCAGAACTTCACAGTATGAATTTATGACTTTTTTCAATACTTTGGAGGAAACTTAGGAGTAGTATTTGTAGTCAGTAGGCTACAAACCGAAACAACAGTGCTTACACACTGTGGCTTGGCGGCGAAATTAGAAAAAATGGTGGTATCAATCCAGACGCACTCTCGCATACGAGGGACACATTCCATGTGTCTTAGGCCGCTTCCTGACTTGGCGGTACGGTATCGGTGCAGTAAAGGACGCTCGGTAATTTTTTTACCGATTCCTTACCGAGCGCCTATATTTGAATGCACGCTTCCTGATTGACGCGGGCTGCGCGGGAGCGGGGCGGTGAGCGTGCGGCATGCCGCGTCGCGGTGCGGACAGCCAGTAAAATCCTGCATGCC
Source organism: Amorpha juglandis (assembly GCA_949126905.1). Classification (NCBI taxonomy): domain Eukaryota; kingdom Metazoa; phylum Arthropoda; class Insecta; order Lepidoptera; family Sphingidae; genus Amorpha; species Amorpha juglandis. Next base: position 6,603,156 of record OX421379.1, on the reverse strand, counting down.
GCGCGGTAATCTAGTACTTTGTTTTGTGATCACGGGCGCAATAAGGCCCAGAAGTTCACGATAAGTTTGTTTTGACATCTTTTACATCGCCTGAAATTTTGCATCATCTTTTGAAAGTTGTTGTGCCGCAACAAAAAGTCTGCTATTTATTTTTTTGGTTATGTTGGGATGTATCCAATACTTCTTTCTTTTTTTACGCAATCGCAAATATGCGTAACACGCTAAAGCATCTTCTTCATCTGACGACGACATTTTCTCGCGACGGCACAAATGCTTCTGCGAAGATCCTACTGTTTAATACCGAAAGCATACCGACAGTATACCGCCTAGTGAGGAGATCTGAGCGACATTAGTAAAGTCGCGGTAAAATATAAAATACCGCATACCGATACCGCACCGCCAAGTGAGGAAGGGGCCTTACTCGCCTCGCAAATCTGGCCCATGTCTGTTTCCGGTCCCAGCTTATCCATTGTGATCGTCATCGGATCCACTGGCGCCTGAGAGTAATTTTGGAGATCACCACTATAAAGGTAAGAAGAACGAAGTTGATGGGATGTTCAGTAAGTAAATAAAAACAACGGCGTGAATACAATGAATACAGAAATTTGCCAGTTACAAAATGGAATTTAATAAAATAAAAAATTCTGATGGGCTGATATGTAGCTTTTCTATAGAAAACATAGCAACAGTTACAGAATATTACGAACAGAGTTACAGAATATTACGAACAGAGTTACAGAATATTACGAACAGAGTTACAGAATATTACGAACAGAGTTACAGAATATTACGAACAGAGTTACAGAATATTACGAACAGAGTTACAGAATATTACGAACAGAGTTACAGAATATTACGAGGCCCTGAGTTAAAATCAAAATGTGTGCTTGACTATAGTACATATTGTTGAAACAGATGATTGTCGTACATACTCTTGCCTAATATTAAAATATTATCAATTCCTCCATTTATGTACCTATTTAGTTTAAGTGCATAATTAATGAAATACATATGTACCGTTTTCAATAAATAAATTTTAAAAATGATTTTTTTCTTTCTTTTTATTTATGGCGTTCGCAGTATTATGCATTTAGCCAGTGTCAAGTATAAGTTATTCTCAAGTTATTTTTACAAGAACGATGAAACACGGGTGCGGTCGATTTCAAGGTCTTGTCGGAGTTTTGGTGTTAACTCCTTTCGGTACGATGCTTAATTCACTTATTTCAATGTTTCCTTACACTGTTCATCACCGTCAATGTTTATTGAACAAATCCACACCACTTTTATACAACAAACACAACTCTAAACAAGTTTATGAAATAAATTAAAATAAGTGATGAACTGCACTGTCAGAATTCCCGCCAAAACCCTCCAAAAAAAATGATTTGTGCATCGACGGCGATAAGATCACCGACTTATCACATCAAGGGATAGAAAAAATCTTGGCGAAATGTGAGTGCATCAGTTGCACTTCTACCTACCATTTCAAAGGTACAGACAGAAACGTATTTCAAAAAGTACCTTTAGGTAAAAACTAATACAAATGTACAATACAAACGAAACATAAATCAATTATCAAATAAAAATCGAATTTTTAAAGCACTATATGACTGTTATTTTATACCCTAAGTAAAAAAAATACAGGTTGCACTCCGGGAGTGCCGACAGAAGTGAAAACTTACCAAACAACATGCGAGAATACAAAATTACGGCAACATGTCCACTCGACATGATAAAAGTACATTCTACTCTCTTCGCGTTTATGTGAGCCTGGTACTTTTTACGGCAACATGTTCCAAATAAGAAAAAACCTAAAAAGTTTTTCTTTGTCCAAATCGTCATTTGTTTATTAATTACATACGGCTATTCGCCATGAAAAATTGACATTATACTCTCTTCGCGTTTATGCGAACCTGGTACTTTTTTTCCAAATTTAAGTAAAATATCGTCATTTTATTATCAATATTAAAAACAAAATTACGGTAACATGTCTATTCGCCATAAAAAAAAACGAACACAGTCCGGTCAAAGTCCTGTGAAAGTCCGGTCCAATCGGACTGGTCACTGTGTGATGCCACCTGGGACTTCGAAATTATCGAAGTTCCAGGGAAGTCGGCTAGCGCTGGCTGGTCAACTGGCCCGCGTGACGTCTCACGGAAGGTTCTCGAATATTCTGGATCCTTCCGCTCGCCGCCGCTCGCGTTACGGAACGTTTCGGTTCACCCTCCCATAAGAAGTTATCACTTCAAAAATGGAACAACAAAAGCAGTAAATAGATGCAGTATAAAATGAGATGGTTCTGTTGGCAGCCCATTTCAGAGTTGCCAAGTTGTTTAAATAAATACAACAACTATACAATTCATCTCTAGATTGTATTGCGTTATCTCTTGTATAATTTAATATAAAAGTAAAAACTAAACCAAAAATATGTGTAATAAATTCACAATAAATTTTATTATATTAAGCAACTTTTATATTTATTTATTTCTGGGTAGGAATTTATAGCTTGTAGTGATAGTAGATGGATTGGACTAGGTAAATTTAGGATTAGAATAGGTATATTCTTTAGAAATACGTGATCCAAATATTTGTTCGACTTAGTCCCATTTAGTCTTAAATACTTATTGATTACGCTACGCGTACTTAATGAACCTAGACTTTAGTTCTTACTTAAGTCGTTGAGTACTTAAAGCACAGAATACAGACTAGCAAAAATAAACTAGTATGTGGTTATACTTAAACTGGTCATATCATATAGCGCTAAGATAGTTTAGCGCTATATATACAGCCTATGCTAAACATGCGTTTTTCAGCTATTTTGATCTTGAACAGAACAGCTGCATTATTCGCAAATGTATAAAATGTAGTCCGAAGGTTAAGACTTTGGTTTAGATTGTTATGATTTCATTTTTTTCGCTTTATTCTATACACGCTGTAGAATAAAATACCGTATTGAATACACGCTATATTGCGTTGTCCTGCTCGCCTCAACCGTACGTAAGCAGAATAGCTAAACACGTCATCAGCTGTAAGTGAAACAGTGCAGTCAAGTATCAAATACGCGTTCCGCGGCGCTGAAATGTAGTGAAAGCGGGGTGCTAAGACTAGGTAGACTAACTATTGTCAAACTTAGAATAGGTGCCACGTATTCTCCAAAAATACCTAATCCTCGTATTTGTTCTAGTAAATACGCCCACCTCTAGTTTAAATCTGTAAACTGTATAAAATATATTTGCTCTCCTGGCAATCCAGTTTGCTATTGTTTCGTTTTTGAGCTGTTTGCACCGTATTTATTTAACATACCCATTAAAAGTTTTCATGTACATGTTGAGATGTTCCTTTCCTAAATAATCTGTGAAGATGTCGAAAAAAGTTAATAAAATAACGTGACACAAATATGCGTGTCTGAAGATGTTCGCTTCGTGCCCGTACAATAAGTGCTACACTAACAAATTATATTATCCTGTTTTTAATATGTGGTACGCCGCCCTAATACGATTTATAAGAAGAAGATTAGTGTTAGGAATAATATTTGCGTCCTCTTTAACATACTGTGTCGTCAGTTTCCTCAAAGAGGTTAGTTATGAAATTTATTAAAAATGAAAGTTTTGTGGGAAAATTACATTATTAATATGTAAATAATATATGTATTCATAATTATATAATTAGATTCGCATTTAATGTATATATAAGTTTCAACATTTGTAAGCTTTTGAAGGTGAAAGACTACAAATTACATACATTTCTGTGGTGTTGATATAATTTTAGTTTCTTTTTGACATAAGCCTTCTTTTTAGTGACTTGTTAATATTTTTTGCCAATTCACCCTGTACTATCGTGTCTCGCTGCTGGCCATTAGTCTATCAAGTGGTAAGGCCTTAGTCCACCCCACTATATTACTACTGGTTGGTAGACTTGACATATGATATTTTCCTTTATCGTTAAAGTGGGCAGTGCAGCAACCATCACATAAATTTGAATAGTTAAGTTACCTTGGGGCTAGTTTTGAACCAGTCACTTATTCTCCCCACTAGGATACCTCTAGTTTAACAAAATATGGCAATAAACACCTCAGATTGCCTCAATGGCGCAGACATATTTCATATGTGGTATAACTACTGAGATCTCAGTTTCTATCCCTGGGTCAGGTAAAAGTGATATTAGATTTTTCTGTCACAAAATACTTAGTATCAGCTCGTATTTTGGAATTGTGCCGAATATGCCATAGGGGTCGCCCTTTATCACATTATGAGATGAAGTTAAGTTTGGGGATTCTCAAAAAAAATGGCAAACAAGATATATATTTCGCTCATAATCTAATGTCACTAATTTTAAGTTTGTGCAATGGAATCAATAAAATATTGAAATTCACAATTTGAAGTTCGTCTCTCAACCAATAAAACTACAACTTATGTTTCATTTCTTTAAGTTGTATTTTAATGAACAAATAAAATGTATAACATGTTTTATTACATGCATATAGATTACATACATACACACATATATTTAAGGTTATTCTACTAAACCTTCACAAGACAAGATATTTCCGAAAGTTTTATTAGAAAGTTTTATTATTTAAAACTAAGTGGAATCTTTTTCTCATGCAATAGTCCGTCTGGGTAGCTACAACTTTCATACAGGAATAGTTCTGCAATCAAGTAGCTAAGTCAAAATGTATAGTGCTATGATGTCACAGACATCACAGCACTATGCATTACCATAGAAGAGAACAAACACACCACCATTCTTTTCTGTTTACATTTGTTGATGATGATTTAAAAACCTTTTGTTTGCTGTGGTCAAATGCAACATGCTATCAAATCTTAAATTATTTATCCGCTTTTGATGACAGGAGGAGCGGGTTGCTTGCCTGATGTTAAGTGTCACGCCTGCCCATAAACAGATGCAACAACAGCCAAATCTTGAATTATGAATGCATGCTATGCATGCTGGTCTGTGCTCATTATCAAGATTGGATATCTGTCAACACATATGTCACATAATGCCAAGTATTTTACTGGATTCAAACGCAGGGCAATGCAATGTGATCATGTTTTTTTTTTTTTTACTAGCCCTGTATTATATACGGCCCACTGCTGGGCACGGGCCCCCTCTACTGAATGAGAGGGATTAGACCTTAGTCCTGTATGTGATCATGTTGGGTGTTTATAATTTAAAAAAAATTACAGAACAACAGCAGAAACATGGTATACCAGGACATATCCATAGAAAGAAAACCATTTGTGTGGCGAACACTTCAGGAACACAATGATACAAATGACATTATGGCATGCAGGAACTCTGTACAGGGACAAGACCTACTGGTTGATGATAGAGGTAATTTTTAACCAATTTATACCGTACCATAACCATATCATTATAAAAATTCGTTTGACATGGGCTGGTTATCACAGCTCACAACTTCAATATATATGTATAATAAAAGATGATCAAGTGCAAGTTGCACTCGCACTAAATAGCTTTTACCAACGCTCAATGTAAATACGCATGTATGTACACTCAATCAATTTGATTGGATATATCTCATAACTTATAATAAACACATATTCTGTGAAAATTTCGGCCAGCTACTTAAAATTCAAATTGTAGGCATGAACAGTGGTGGTACTTCTATAGAAGCCGAATAGTCGCCGGTCAAGTAAAATTAAAACCCAAAAAGACCACTAAAAATTGTTTTGCTGACTTTTTCACTGTTTATTTATTTTCTCTGATCACAATATTACTCGTTATTGGTTTTAGTTTGATTTTAAAAATCATATGAGTTGCCCGGGATTGGAATTTGTGCCTGGTGTGGCAATAAGGTCGCCCTCATCGCACCATGATGGGAATCAGAAGCTCAGCAAAACGTGGTTGTAGCACTAGTTGCACGACTACCTACCCCTACGGGGCAAAAGGCGTGCGGTTATATTAAATAATTGTTTCTTTTGTATATGCTTCCAGGTTATGTGTGTCAAAGGAGAGATGTAATGAAGAATGGTTGTTGTGATTTAGAAGGCGATTATACAGAGAGATACAGTTGTGAATCATGCAGGGACAGCAACTGTTGTATCATTTACGAACATTGTGTGTCCTGTTGCTTAGACCCTGGCAAGGTAAGGTATTAGGTATTATTCTATAAAATATCTGAAATAAATAATTTTATTTTAGTTTTTATTTTTATTCATCTAAATAAGAAGAGCAGCTCTCTTGCATTATGCTAAGTACACATCTGACCATAAACTGTAGTAATAAATCCTATCCTACTAATATTATAAATGTGAAAGTTTGTTTAGATGTTTGGATGTTTGTCCGTCAATGACGCTGAAACTACTGAACGGATTTTGATGAAATTTGGTATACAGACAGGGTATGAGCTGACTTGGGTGATAGGCTACTTTTTATCCCGGAAATCCCGGAAAAAGCAGATCACGCGGGCGGAGCCGCGAGCAAAAGCTAGTATTACATATAACTTTGATCACAAAATACTGAAAAATATTTGAAAGGATCAAACTACATTTTTTTCAGCTTAATGTTGAGATGAGCAACTAATTCTCCTGATGGTAAGCGCACACCTGTCCAAACAACTAACAGTAGCAACAACACTTGAGTACTTTGCAGCACTCGTTGTTAGGGATGTCGAGTCTCATAATGCTTTAGAAGCTTTGAAAGTGCAACAAGATTTACTTTTTATTTCATAGCTATAAACTGCTATAATTAAACCATAATATGTAATATGGCTAAAAATATAGTATACTAATCACTGCCTTACGAATTCCCGAGATTTGATTTTTTGAAGTCATCATCCATTTGATTTGAAATATTTTCATGACATATTTCCGATGATCACTTCCAGCACATGCCATGTCGTGCATCCTTTTTCCATATTTTGACGATATACTTATTGTTTGTTGGTGGTTACTGGTTTTTGGACTGCACTACGCTTACCATCAGGTGTAGTGCAGCACTTTGACTTGCTCGGATAAAAAAACTACCCCTTCCAGAAGGTTTAAATAGCTTCTAAAACTACTATTTATGACTTGATTTATATGATTATTTCTTTAATAGTTCTTGGTGAATATAGCTTATTGATTAAAATTATAAATATAAAAAAAACACGAGTCAAATACCCTATTTACGAGACCATTCGATGCTAGCGTCACTGACACGCGTCTGCACACGCGTCATACGTCTGTATATGACCATTGGAAGTCTATCTTATTATCTTACACAACAATTATAAAACCATATTTTACAGAGAGATATGCTAGAAATCGTCTTATCGAAGCTGTCTACAGAGAAGAATGTGTTGTTCCAATCGCTAAGTGATGATTACGAATTGTGCTTAACAAAATGCCGTACAAGTTCCCACAGCGTTCAGCACGAAAATTCTTATAAAGACCCCGAGCATAAACATTGTTTCGGTGACGAACCGCCAGGGAAGCCAGATTAGCCATGAGAGTCGTCAGGGGAATTTAATGGGAGGGAGGGGAGTAAACCAGAGAAGGTAAATAAAATAATCAGCTATTCAAGGAGTACAGAGAGGATTCGCCAAGCATAATTTTGAAAGAATATTAATAATAATAATACGCCAAAGCATTCACGGTTGGAGCCAGCACCCGCCACCTTGCCCCACCGTGACGACATGCGGCCCATGAGACACTGAAGGTATTCACCATCTACACAACTGAATATATCAAACGCCGTTGTGCTATCATTTTTGGAAATAACGTAACATATATATGAGTGGTGGGGCGCTTCATTTGAGATTGAAAATTTGAGTGGTGGGGCGCGTCATTTTCAATTAGACTAACTACATATATTTGTGTATTTGTAAAGTTGTATAGTAATGGGTAAAGTGAGAAAAATAAATAAAATATTCAGTAAGTCTTTGCACTTAGTTTAGACTGATAAAGTTTAAAATCTGATTAAAGTTAAAGGCCTAGAAACCTATGTGAAAAGCGTGACGAACTATATTTTAAGAAATATGTGTGTATTAAAGTTACAATACGAGTATGGTAAAGTATTGCAAATAACTTTGTCTACATTTCTAAGTAATTTTTGTCTCGGAAGAATGTGATATATTTATAACAGTGCCTTATTATTTATGATTTCCAAAGTATATCTTGGATGCAAACATGAAATGTTGTCAATTTTGTAAGAAATTATTGAGATTAACACTATTGAGATTGTCACAAATTAATATGGAAATTTCAGTTCATCTTTGCATGATACTATGCTTGCTTTTATAATTGTATAGCGACATTAAATGAGTGATCGTCGTTGTTGATTTTAATAAAAAAATAAAAATATACATATAGAATGATCTGCTATCGCCTCACTGTCACCAACATAGCAATATGTGCAAGATGAACTAAAAGATCCATTGACTATAAATATGTTTATTTGTTCACTTCACCCGGTTCCTTGATATTACAAACTGCAATTATTGCTATACATTGTGTAAATATTCGTGTTATACTATAAGCATAAATAAAACATTTTTTTATTGTTTAAATAACTTTCACTTTTGCATCCCTGCCTAGTCTCCATTAAGTATAAAGCAGCACAGATTACAGACATCGTAATGCAATATGTGCTGACGTCCATTAAACAATATAACAGAAAATATTATTGTTTTAAATACATAATTTGAATCATCTATACTTATAAAATAACATGTCCTGACTGACTGACTGATTCATCATCGCCGAGCGCAAACTATCAAGGCTACAAGCATGAAATTCGGACTATATATTCATTTTGTTATGTAGTCACCCACTAAGAAAGGATTTTAGAAAATTCCACCCCAAAGGGGTCAAAATAGGGGATGATAATATGTACGAAAGTCCGTCATTTTGAAAGTTACATAAACAAAATTTTGTATTTCGGTTATTGACGTAAAACAAATAAATACGTGTTTCAGGAATGTTGGAAATTTTATTTAATAAGGGATGAAAATGGGGGTGATAGTAAATGCGAAAGTGAGTTTGGTTGTTACTATTTCATGCCTAAATCACTGAACCGATTTTGATGAATTTAGATGGGACCCTGTAGACGGTTACAGGCTACTTTTATCCTGGAAAATGCTGTTCACGCGGGCGGAGCCGCGAGCAAAAGCTAGTATTTTATACCCATAGACATGCTACTTAAAATATTACAAGGTGGTAGGTCCCTCGTATGCGAGAGGCCGTCTGGGTTGGTACCACCGCTTTGTTTATTTCTGCCTCCAAGAAACAGTCTGTAAGCACTGTTGTGTTTCGGCTTGAAGGACATTGAAGCCAGTAAAATTACTGGGCATTATGAGACTTAACATCTTATGTCTCGGAGTGACGAGCGCAGTTCAGTGCCATGCAGTGCTTTTTAATACAAAGTTCTGTGTGGTGTTGCTTCTGTTTATAGGCAGTTGTGGCGCTTACCATCAGGCGAGCGCCTTGCTCGTCTCGTCATTCAATAAAATAAAGAAAAAATGAAGACGTTATTCGTTCATAGTGTTTTGATCGATCTTAATAAACGAGTGATCAAATTCAGCGTGAAATTTTAGAATGTTCATAAAATCTACAAGCCAAATATTCCTGTAACGTATTATAAAGCATGTTGTGCCGATCCCACTGCGAGTGGGAATGGGAGTAGGCAGGTGGAAGATGACTGATATTTTAAAAATAACTTTGAATCGATATAAACTTGATCAGTACCGGTTTTACCGTATGCGCACCGCGCCGCGCCTGACACTGGAAGCCCTTGGAGGCTTCCAAATGTCAAATCCCAATTGTAGCTAATTTTTTTAAATTCAAAACAAACCAATTTTTTTATTTTATTGCATGACGAGACGAGCAAGGCGCTCGGCTGATGGTAAGCGCTACATCATCATCATCATCATCAGCCACAAGACGTCCACTGCTGAACATAGGCCTCTCCCAAAGATTTCCAGACCGACCTGTTGGAAGCGGCCTGCATCCAGCGACTTCCTGCGATCTTTATCAGGTCGTCTGTCCACCTTGTAGGTGGATGTCCAACGCTGCGCTTGCCAGTAGGTGGCCTCCATTCCAGAACCTTTCTGTCCCATCGGTTATCGGTTCTGCGAGCTATGTGGCCTGCCCACTGCCACTTGAGCTTGCTAATCCGCTGAGCTATGTCGGTGACTTTCGTTGCGCTACGCCTGCCGATAAATAGAAGCAACACCGCACAGAACGTTGAATTACTAAGTATTGCATGGCATTGACCTGCGCTCGTCACCCCGATACATAAGGTGTTAAGTATCATAATGCCAAGTAATTTCACTGGCTTCAAGTGTCCTTCAAACCGAAACACAACAGTTCTTATACAGTTGCTTGGCGGCAGAAATATACCAAGCGGTGGTACCAACCCAGACGGCCTCTCGCATACGAGGGACCTACCACCTTGTAAAAACAAAATATATAATTAAATATATTCTTTTATACTTTCTAAAAGGGCTCCAAAATGAGCGGCCCGCAGGGTCCAAGACAGCGTTGCTGATAATATGATAGTTGCACTATTGATGTAACAGACCTCTGCTTTGCTTCCACAACTGCGGAAGTACCGCACGCTTTTTCACATCCATTACTACCACACTACTACCACTTTTGCTTAAGCAATTTTTTAAACGAATAATCTGGGTTTTCTGACGACGGGACGATATTGACAACCTACTTGTGGAGATACATCGCCGCGAGTAAAAAAAAGAAAAGCGAGAATATACCTGAGAATCCCAAACTATAGTGGAAATAAAATCCACACAAATATCAACATCTCTTGCCAAAGCGGCGAAACTACTTTTCATAAAATATAACTTTTCGCTACATAATTTTGTATAAAGAACATTAATGTTTTTCCTTTTTTATTGCACGGTATTTACACTTCCGCTTCCGCATCTGTTTCCGTTTCGGTAAAGACAGCCTCCGTGGCGCAGTGGGCGAGTAGCCGGCTGTGAAGCAAGGGGCCGTGGGTTCGATCCCCGCACCGAGACAAATATTTATGTGAAATATTTGTCTCGGTGTAATATTTGTGTGATCCACATTTATTTGTTTCGGGGTCTGGGTGTTGTGAGACCGAAAGTCTCTCGTAGTTCCTGATACCCACGACTTGTATCTTACTGTGGGGTCAGGACTATGTATGTGACTGTTGGGTGTATTTATTTTATTTTGACATTTGGTGTTGTTTCTGCATCCGTTGCATCACTATAAATAACTTATGAACGTAGCCCACGCCAATGACCTTAAATGGAGATTTCGCGAGAGCGAGATGCTGCGGGGCGCAGCGTTTTTAATCGTTTTTATTTGTTTTATTTTAATTTTTACTTTAACATGGTGTTTTGATTCATTTGAATTTATACATGTATCGATTCTCTTTAGTTGGAAATTTAGCATCAAAGATTATTTAAAACTATCCTTTGCAGTGCATCGGCGTCGCAGTAGTAATGCATACGAGATACATCTGCTGTGCTGAGGTTTCGGGTTCGATCCCCGGGTCGAGTACAAGTGATAGTTGGTTTTTCTATCATGAATCGCTCAGAATAAGCCCGAAATCTGGGATTGTGCCCGGTATGGTGATAGATTCTCCCCCTATCACAATTTAGACCGGAAATAAGCTCGTATACGGTATAGTGTACTATACAAGTATTTTTAACCTCGAAGGACCACATCCGATTAACGGAGATTGACGGAGAAGTCGATGTGCATCATTGATATCATACATAAATTAAAACATATTCATAACTAAAGGCATTATGGAAAATATGAGTGCCTTCACATTGACACGATCTTTCTCAGGTTATACACACGGAATAGATAAATAAAGGTTATCCTGTCTTGAATGGTAGCTTGTTTTTTATCCTGGCTCGGCAAAGTGACTCGCTACACATGATGGTGAGTGTAGCGTAATCCAAGGATAATGTCAACCAACGACAAACAGTGTGTCAGCAAGATCATGCCGGCCTGCCTAATTGCTTCTTCACACTCCATTTAAAGGACCCTAGATTATAAAACGGAAGTAACAGAATGTGTTTAGTGAGTTGAACATCACACCTAGTAGCAACGGATTCGATAAATAATATTCAACTCTGTATTATACTGACTCACTGCTGGGCAAGGCCTTCTAAGAATAAGAAGAGCTAGACCTTAGTCCCCGGTCCACCAGACAGGCCTAATGCGGGTTGGCAAACTTTCGGATTCTTGTGGTGAACGGTACCTATACAGTGGTCCTTACCTATACAATGTTTCTTCACCGAAAAAGCATTGGAGAAAACACAAGTCACTTAAAAAAGTCAGATGTCCGTGCTCTGTTTCGCTAAAAATCCGGTTCTGTCCTGAAATCAATTTTACCAGAGCTCTTATCATATCAACATAAAAGAAGTCGGTGAAAAAGATAACATCAGACATAGATATTGAAATAAAACCAATTTAAACGGATTTTATCGCTTTTTTTTATTTTCATTTCATTGTGTAATAATTGCGTAAACATAAGAAACTAATTATCAGACATAGACATCAGAATATAATAAAATCGAAACCTGCATCTTATCACCGTTGCATACGCAGTAGTTTGTATCATGAATAAAGTCTTGTTAATGATGAATTTTATTACTATAAGCTGAGATAATATTGAGATTTTATTATGATTATTTGCCGGTTGCTCAAAGTACCTTGGTCTCTAATCAACCTCAAACACTTCTGAGTTCTGTGCTCGAGCGCAGTTTGCGACTACCAGCGCGCACGGTGGGCCGTCTCGTAATACACAAAAATTATGAGGTGAGGAGGCAATTCGTATAAAATCTTTGCGATTTACACAACGCAAAACGTTAACAAAATGAAACCGTAAAATTATATTTAATCAAATGGTGAAATGCTCGGATGTGCATGAAAATAATTATAAATTAGTACCTAAGTCGCGGCTGTTTCACTTCTCAACCTTATTAAGTTAAAATGAAAAATATATAGGTAGCGGTGTGTATGAAGAAATATGGAACCTCGTCTTTTTACTGTAAGTACTTTCAAGGAAAACTTGGCACCAGTTATGTGCTTATTGTACTTAACCAGTAAGATAATCGTTTAAACAGTAAAATATTATTGTAGTGTAACACAGCATAAAATGATTGCTAACATCAGGTACCTTACCTATATTGTATTACGAAAGGTCAAAAAAAATAATTCCGTGAATTTTACTAAAATAGGTATTTCGTGATTGGTTTTGCTGTTATTATTTATTGTTAATGTGGACGTAGATTCTAATAATACCCATGATAATTACTTTAGTAGCTAAACTACCTAAGCATTCAAATATCGCTTAGTGCTTATCAATTCCGTATTGTGTAAAAGTAATGTTAACAGATATACCAGGTGCCTCACACATGGTTCTCTGATTCTTTGATTATAACTGTCATCCGCCGATTCAAGTTTTCGCTAAGGAAGGGCATGGCCACATTTACTACAAAGTTTCCCAATGCAACGCTCATTGCCGAAGCCCTTAATAAATCGTCGTACTGTACTGCCCATAAATATTGGCACAGTTTAGCTATGGTCGGCAAAATATTATGTTCTCAAGTATATAATATATTGTCTTATCAGTAGTAATGATTGTATAATCTTTTTCATATTTATTACATGTAAGTACTACATAAGCCTCTAAATTATGATAATAAACATTCGGGGCTTAGAACTTCCCAGAATTCAAGGAGACGCGGCGCACTGAGTAGGCCGACCATGAAATTGAAGTCGGACATGTGCTAATGAAGGGATTTTTTTTAAGCGCGTTTTGCAAACTGTATTTTTTTTTGCGGTATTTTAGGGTTCAATACCCAATGTGTGTCAACCGACAGAACCCTTTTACAGTCTACGCCACGCTGCACCGCGCCGTCTGTCTTTCTGTCCTACCGTGAAAGGGCTCTATCTTTAGTCTTTAAAATCTATGAAGTCCGACTCGCACTAGACTGTTTATATAATGTTGCTTATCCACCATGCGGCGCGACGTGCGTCATTACATGAATAACTTCCACATGCGCGGCCTAAAAAACTAAATGACGAATGGAATATTAATAAACGAGTGAAAGTAAAATTAAATGTTACCAGTTTAATGGCATTTTAAATGCTTTATTTTTTCAAGTATCAATTGTTTGTAAAAATTCCGATTCCTTTCCCTGGTAAAAGTGAGAAAATTCTTTATTAATTATAAATTATAGACCAATGACAAGAGTCAAGGTTACAGTATGTACATTTAAAATATAATTATTTCATTGCACAATTAAAAGTTCCATACGCAAAGGTACCAACAGACCTAAGACATTAATGTCTGTCGGTATGTGCTATTCTAAAAGACAATATCTTTAGCCTCCGTGGCGCAGCGAACGAGTAGACGGCTGAGAAGCAAGAGGTCGCGGGTTCGATCCCCGCACCGAGACAAATGTTTGTGTGATCTACAAATATTAGTTTCGGGGTCTGGAAGTTGTGAGACTGAAAGTCTCTCGTAGTTCCTGTTACCCACAACACAAGACTCGTATCTTACTGGGGGTCAGGACTATGTATGTGACTGTTGGGTGTATTCATTTATTTATACATTGTAGTAGGTATTATATTATAACCGACTGATATTGTCACAAACGTATTATTTTAGTGGATATCCTATTAAATAATAAAAAATTGTCAACTTAAAGAATGGGAACCCTTGGCGCGCGTTCCAACTCCCTCTTGGCCGTTTTATACATTTTGGCCTCGTCCCCTGTATACTTTCTAATAGTAGATACTTTTTCATTGTTTGGCATACTTTTCACAACTTTAATTTTTCTGTAAGTAATAATAATATGCAAGTTTATTTTACATTACTATAAAAATAATAATTAGTATCATTAGTAACATAATAATTTACCACATACCAGATAACAAATAAAGAAAACTCATTCATTTCGGTCCACTCGTATAATAGGGCTTAGGAAATACTGAGCTCAAACTTTATACCACTTTTTGGCGTAGAATAAAAAATATATAAACTAAAGCCCGCAATAACAAGATAATTATTCAACATAGGTTACAATTTGTTTTCTTACTCTTATTTTTATCAGATTCTTTTTTGCTGTTCGTTTACTTATCTACAGGTAGAATCGTCAATTTATTTTATGATTATAAATGTTTATTACCCTAATTTATACAAACACATATTCTTTTTTATCATAAGTACATATATACGTACATGATTATGTGTCGTTAACATATTTACTCATCCTTTTTGTCGTTTGATAATTAAATCTCACATCTCGCGACAATGTATTTTGTTTCACACTGAGCACAATTAAGTACCTACGTAATGGATGAATGATGTTACAGTATGATTGCGAAATAGATAAATTACGTAATCATTATAGATGGCAGGTGCGAGGCCGCGCCGTCTGGGACCACCGCATTATCTAATTCGGCGCGCAAGCAACAGCATGTATTCCCTGCTGTGTTCTGATTTGAACGACATTGAAGCCAGTGAAATTATTAGGCATTTGGTATTTAACATCTTATATCTCGGGGTCAGTGAGCACAGTCTAGTGCTATGCAGTAGGATCTTCATAATTCGAGAGTCTGATTAGTATTGGTTTCTGTTTATGGGTATGCATGACGCTTAACATCAGGCAGCGACCTGATTGTCTCGTCATTTTTGCTAATAAAAAAAACCATAGCAAGTATTTATCTACCTCCCAGTGCTGGTGTTTTAAAGTTTACAGGAGACATACATAAACTCAATTACATTAGTCTTTATTCGAAATTCAATTTAAATAAAATTACACTTGAAACTCAGTGTTAACTTAAACGTGAAACTTCAATGGCAAGTGATGAAAGGGCCGAATTTACGAAAGGTCACTGCTATATTATAATTTAAACTACGTAGGTAGATGTAACTTGAATAGATATAGTAAGAGATTGTATTTACGACGGTCACGGATTCATTGATCCGTATCGCCAAACCAACTTGGTAGGTCATACTATAAACCGACCAAAAAAATATTCAAGGAATCAGTCGTGAACTCGTGATCTCGTCTATCTTGGTCGACAAATAAATTACGCATTTGAAATTGAGTTAATTAATCATTCTGTCTTATCAAATTAAGTAATTACTAATTATTATCACATCTTTTAATTTGATGTGTAGGAAGATTCGATATTGTATAAATTTTTGAAGTTATACTTCTTTAGGCGCGTTATGAAAAAATGATGAGAGTGAAATTTTAAGATGCGCGCGCACCTGTGACACAAAAAATTAACAGTATGAAGTTAGGCGCGTTAAGAAAAAATGATGAGAGTGAAAGTAGCCGTAATTAATAAACAAATGACGATTTGGACAAAGAAAAACTCTTTAGGTTTTTTCTTATTCGGAACATGTTGCCGTAAAAAGTACCAGGCTCGCATAAACGCGAAGAGAGTAGAATGTACTTCTATCATGTCGAGTGGATATGTTGATATAAATTAAAATACTTTTATTTAATATAATTAACACTAAATATTATTAAATTATTAATGTTACGATATTTCATCGTTGTTGTGAAGACTTGAGAATAAATTACACTTGTCTTTGGCGAAATGCATAACAATGCGAAGCTTAAGAGTGTTGTTACAAAGACTTGGCTGTATGAGCTACAATACCTTTGCCTATTAAAAACCCGAATTTGAACCAAAAATTATAATACCGAGGACTATGACGGAAGTGAATACTTTTTAAATTGTTTTCGAAATTAATAAGTGTCCGTTCTATTGAAACTATGAATCAACACGCATGAAACATTTACTATAATAATAATTATAATGTACATTATAAATAATAATTATTATTATAGTAAATGTTTCATGCGTGTTGATTCATAGGCCATTTTTGACAATGTCCTTTATAATTTATATATGTGCTAATAAATTATATTCAGTAGTGATTTAAATTGAATATTTTGATTGATATTACTTACTATTTGTGAATATTAGTGAAAAAAATTGTGCTTATATACTTTTTCAAGTGCTCCAATATAATTGAGGTTAACTATCCGTATGTATTATTATATTCAGTAGTGATTTAAATTGAATATTTTGATTGATATTACTTACTATTTGTGAATATTAGTGAAAAAAATTGTGCTTATATACTTTTTCAAGTGCTCCAATATAATTGAGGTTAACTATCCGTATGTATTATTTATTGATATAAATTAAAATACTTTTATTTAATATAATTAACACTAAATATTATTAAATTATTAATGTTAAATACTTATTATTGGTTATTTAATATTCACAAAATAAAGAAATAAATTTAATAAAACATTTAATAAAAAGTTTGTGATAAAAATTAAAATTGAACATCAAATAATAATATTAATTTTTAATATTTGCTATTAAATTGAATAAATAACAAAGAAGTATAACTTCTCACGCGCGTACATAAGTACACGCACCCATTTTTTTAAATACTTACGTATACAGTGTTATTTTGACACCCTGTTACTAAATGAAACCACATATTCGTCATCGCCTCTGCTTACCCTGTACCAAACATGAGTCTTGAGCTTGTAGTAGTTTTGCCAAAAAACGTCATTTAAGTTTTGAGCCTTTTAAATCACGCTGTACGGTTTTTGCACTTAACTCTATTGAATAAAATGTCACAGCTGACGATGTAATTATAAAACACAAACGCTTAAGAAGGGCAACTTCATACATATGAAAATACGTCTCAGATTCACAAAGACGCTCTCGACAGATTCACTGAAAAAGTTGCGACAGTATTACTTAGTTCATTGATAATGACAAAACGTAAAAAAAATGTGTTTGGGAAATGCACATACCTATAAATAGGTAACACAAATTTGACTAAAAACAAATAATCATTATAAAAGTTACAAGATTCGATTTTACTTAGGATTTTATTACATTTCATAGGGTAATCTAATATTTATTTCAATTCCTAAATTACTATTTTGAGCCGTTTGCCTTCTGTAGGTTGTCGTTTTTATAAAGCGGGCACATTGACCTCGACGGTATAAAGCACGCAATACATGTTGGACGTGTGTTGCCGAGTGATGACTAACACCAACGTATAGATAGTATTTTTGGGTATCAGAATAGTATCGTGGGTGTCAGCAACTACGAGAGACTTTTGGTCTCACAACACCCAGCCCGGGGTCTGGGTTTGTTTCGGGAAACAAATATTTGTGGTTCACATAAACATTTGTCTCCGTGCAGGGATCGAACCCGCGGCCTCTCGCTTCACAGCCGGCTACTCGATTGGTTTTCGATAAACTTGCCGAACGTCTAGCGCTTGCCTTGTATTAATTTACCTACACTCGTGTTGGCCTTATCTCGTCCAACATGTATTGCTAGCTTAATGGTAATGTATGTGTGTGTGTCTCGTTCATTCGATGACGGGTGTGTATGTTGATTTTTATATGTGTGTGCGCGCGTATACAGACTGTTTAAAATTAATCTAATGTTAACGGCATTTAATTTGTTAGGAAATATTATTTTTTTATTTTGCCTTTAATAAGAAAGTGTCTTAGCTCAAAGTACTTGTATTAACGAACACTACACATGGTTTCATTTAAGTATAGGGTGTCAAAATGACACTGTATAGTGAATGATTTTCCCAGAAACTGGGAAAGTCAAAATTGATGACTACCAAGTAGTAAGATTTTGTGAGGTATTTATTTGTGCAGATCCGTACAACGGACCGTATTGGAAACGTATTAGCTTCAAAACGCAATTGAAAAAACTCGCACGACGGCTATACACACTATGTTGCCATACCATTTGATTTCAAATATAGAATACATATGTACAGATCGTTAGAGCATGAGTCGTAAACTCAAACTTCCCCTGTCCATCATGAATCACCAGTTCGTCTACAGGTCAGCGGAATAAAGGCGCGCGGGACATCGATGCCTCACACTATTGGTTGGCCAGTCGATGCTTGTCGTCTATTATTGAAGTTATACTTCTTTAGGCGCGTTATGAAAAAATGATGAGAGTGAAATTTTAAGATGCGCGCGCACCTGTGACACAAAATTAACAGTATGAAGTTAGGCGCGTTATGAAAAAATGATGAGAGTGAAATTTAAAGATGCGCGCGCACCTGTGACACAAAATTAACAGTATGAAGTTAGGCGCGTTATGAAAAAATGATGAGAGTGAAATTTTAAGATGCGCGCGCACCTGTGACACAAAATTAACAGTATGAAGCCGTCTGCTTAACCGCTCATTAAGTCTCGAAAAAAAAGCTACCAACAAAATAGGAATTGAACCTCGATATTAGTCGCGCATGTTGGTACGCTCGTCACCTCTGATCACTGTTTTCATATTTATAATATTTATCAACATGTCTCTAGTTTATACATTCACAACACGTGTTTGAGTTTCATACAAGTGCGAATTATATATGTGCTAATAAATTATATTCAGTAGTGATTTAAATTGAATATTTTGATTGATATTACTTACTATTTGTGAATATTAGTGAAAAAAATTGTGCTTATATACTTTTTCAAGTGCTCCAATATAATTGAGGTTAACTATCCGTATGTATTATTTATTGATATAAATTAAAATACTTTTATTTAATATAATTAACACTAAATATTATTAAATTATTAATGTTAAATACTTATTATTGGTTATTTAATGATGCCAAAGAAGTATAACTTCTCACGCGCGTACATAAGTACACGCACCCATTTTTTATTATGTATTAAAGATAAGAAATCCGCCTATTTATCTCCGAAAACATAACGTCTAAAATAAAAAAAAATATATGGGTAGACCGGTATGTAGAACCTCACTCGTAGTTCATAGGAAAAGGCCTAAACAATGACCCTAACTAAGCCTTTAAACTTCCTCGGAAAATGTAAACAGCACGGAACCCTTTCCACTACTTTCCAAGCGAGTTCGACTCGTAAGTTTAAGCGATTTTTAGAAGTATTACATAGTCTAATTTAAAATTGTAATTGAATAACGCAGTTGATTGTTCACATTTGCCGTACACTATGCATGTAGTATTTCACCCTCATACATTTACACCATTTCACTAGTTTAGTGGCAGCGTACTTCGGCTGAGAATCGTGAGGTCCTGGGCTTAATTCCAAGGTCGGGCTATCATAATTTGTGTTGAGTTTACGATTGGAAAAGTGTAGTCTTTAACAAGAAAAAGTATAAGACCTTTGTCTATGGAATACTTGGAATTAAAAAGTTATTATTAAACCCGTTTCCCGCGCAAATAGTTGTTTCAATTATCACTCTTAATATATAAATCTATATAAAAAGTCACACAAAAATAGACCGGGATTCGAGGGATACGGAAATAAGCTCGGCGAACTGTGGGTTCAGCACAAGTTACACCTCTGTCTACCCCATATAATAAATACGTCAGCTCATGTCATTATATTATTATGTTTCAAAGATTTGCTTGGTGCGGTGATTGAACCCACGACCTTTTGTTTCACAGCAGACTATGTAAACGTCATTGTATTTCAACATTATATATCTTACTTTATCCTTGTAAAACATACTTATAAGTTATATGTTATAAGGACGTATAACTCGGAATTTGTTAAGTCATAGAATACCTAACTTGTCATAATATAAGAAAAATTAGAGAACAATGATAAATAAACAAAAGGAAAACTGCATCGTGTCATTTTAAATTACTATAAGTATAGACAGGTTTTGCAACATATACAGTTCAGTACTGTAGTTTTGTACAGTGGTAGAGCCACGCTGTAGACATTTTTGTTTACAGGATGAATGGGCCAATTCTGTCGGACTGTTACCACTGTCTCACAGAAAACCTACGTAAAATAATAGCTTGCTACCGCGTTTCGTACGGTCAGTGAAATATCTTCAGACGCAAATCCCTTTAATCTCATTCGGTTAAATATATAGGGTCTCTTTTTAAGCACTGCTTAGTTAAAACACTGTTTTCATCTCTTACTACCCCCTTTATAAATTGCGTTGACAGAGAAAAACAAAACAGTGTTTAAACTGATCAATGCTTATGTAACGTTTAAGTAATAAATCGGTAGTATTTAACAATAACGAAACTTTTGTATTTTGTACCCAAAACACCTTTGGGCGATATTACAAAAGCTCATCAGTATTTTGAACGACCTTTTTTGGTACACTTATTGTAATAAAACTAATTTAAACGGATTTTATCGCGGTTTATTTTATCGGTTTTCAAACCGCGATAAAATCCGTTTAAATTAATTTTATTTCAATGAGTAACATTCGCGTAAACGTAAGAAATCATTACACTTATTGTAACTTTAATATCTCGCGTATAATTTTCTAATAATTCATTTTTGTTTGGTTTTTACTTAAACCTTGCTCTTCTGCAAATTAGTAAGAAAATGCATGGGAAAATACTATCACGCGGGTGAAACCGCCGGCAAAAGCTAGTAAGTACTCTACCAATACAAATACTAGATAATACACATACCAATCCGTATCTTATCCGTCCTCTTGTTAATCTAATTCATCAATGTTCGTTTGTCCCGAGACATAGGTACGAAAGGCGATCATGACGATCCAATATAAAGCAGTTATAACGTATGTACAAGACTTATTTTCCTCTTGACTGCTTGACGTGGACCACAAATCTGGATATGTATGTTATATTATTGTATTTGTTGTATATACCTTCTAGTTTTTAATAGGCCTGTAAATCCGTCTCATTGCTGGGCACGGGCCTCATTCACTGACAGGATTTAGGCATTAATTCATCACGCTGGCTTAATACAGATTGGTGTGGGTAACACCCTCGAAATTATAATACAGAACTTTTCAGGTATATAATTTTCTCCACGATATTTAATTCACCGTTAAAGCAAGCGATAATTTACAATGAATATTATATACGTAACATAGAAAAGTCAGAAGTGCATGCTCTTAAAGTTGGTCCCGAACCTGCGACTTTCATCTCGGCAGTCCGGGCCAATCCCTGCTGAGCTAATACTGAATAGCATAAAAAGAAAATGCTAAGGCGCAGAACTTTAATCGTAGTAAGTATTTTTTTTTTTTTATAATTACCTATCTGTCTGCGTGTTGTCTGGCGAGTGACGAGTAATTGTTGTTATTATTTAAGAGCTTAGACATACATTTTTAAAAAACCTTCACATTTGGTTATGATTGAAGAAAAACCGTTTTACATAAATAAATTGACATAATATTTAAAGTAATTAAAAAAACATGAAATTGACATTGTCATTTGTCATTTTTTCAGTATAATGACGTTTTGGTTTTGATTAGTTTACAAAATTGTAGTAAATACTTAAAGATTTAGAATTTCTGGGATATTTATTGTATCTTATAAATATCAGGATGTTACCGATGTGTCCATGTTGTGGTATAGTCTAATATATTTTAAACGTAAGTAGTAAAATCAGACCTACTTAAAATAATAAATAAACATACATATAATCTTATTCCTGTATCCCGAAGGAGTAGGCAGAGATGCAATCACGCCAAGCTTATCTACGTACAAACAAACACTCGAATGTTGTTTGACCTGGGATTTGAAAACAGGTTGTTAGCTGTTTCTGACCCTTAGTAGGTATTCTACCACTGGTCTAGGTCTACCTACGTCAATAGGGTCAATAAAGATGATAATTTAAACCTTGCATTGTCATAAATGTGCGCCAGTGACCTTGGCAATTTCGAGATCTGTGCGCTTATACAACAGAGCTGCTCGACGCGACGCCAGCCGTGATATTTCATTACGTAATTCCATTCATTTCTAATATACACTTTCTGTTAGCATAGACTACAGAGAAATAATATTTAAAGGTGTTCCCAATTACACAATAAAAATAATGTGAATAAAACTAATACGTTTACTTGTTGGTGCTTACCTTGCGTGCGTACAGCTTTAATTATGGAAAATTAAAGCAACATTTCCAATTTATTGGAACGAAGTTCCTTACGGCAGGCTTGGAGGGGATAGGGATTTCGCTGCGTGACCGAACTGAAAAAAATGTCATAGTAAAACCGTAAGAAATATGCGTGGAAAAAATGCGTGGAATAAAACCGTTAAATGAGACTTTTTTTAAACTTAATTTGATATCTAGTACACAAAGTTAAAGTCGAAATTCCGTTAATAAAACAGATAGATAACTTATGACATTTGGAAATGTAGACGCGGTTTGAAATTTGAATTTGAATTTTTGATTATAGAACACGGCCGTCCACCGTTTAGTAGCCAGTCTAAGTCTAAATTAATAAGTTTTTATTTATAATGACATAAGTTGATAAAAAATGCTATACAATAGCTTTACCGCGGCAGTCTCCGAGTGCTACACGTCTTTTTTTTATTTCTATTTTTCTATTCTATTTCTATGTAATTTTATGTTGTCAAACAAAAATAAAGAGACATATTTTGTTATTTTAGTTGATAATTTGTATTTTTTACAATTTGTGTCGATTCTACATTAGCCGAAGGAACTTCGTTCCTACCTGGTGTCCCACGACACACACCAATTTTTATTTTTATTTTGCGTTGGCAGTCTATCGCTCAAATCAAATCTAGGTACAACGACACGGCATAAACATAAACAACTTGACCTAGTAAATGGTAACCAAGGGCGCGCCCATAATTTGCTTTAGAGTGGGACGACAATTGTTATAAAGGCGGGCAGAACCAAGAAAAATAAATAAAAGGATCGGCCAGTCACAGAGCCAAAGAGAGAGCAAAGTACCTAGTATGACTTCGCACCCTACGTGCTAGTATTTCGAAGCAGGTGTGGTAATTTAAAAAAATGCAAAATTTCAGTTACGAACAAGGTACGGTATCTACGGTGGGGGAAGCGCTCCACCTTAACCCCCTGCAGAAAGGTAAAGTTTGACTCCTTTGTCAGTCTGCATACCTATCATAGGCCAGGTATCTGTGACATACCTAAACTATTTAACCTATTTGAATGCCTTTAAATTTGAAAGCTGGTTAATCGAAATGGTCCTTAAATCTGTTCAGCCATATAGAAATTATAGATCGTTATAAAATTGATGTCAGAGGATTATGACGGTTAGTTTATAGTGACTCGTAACAACTAGCTCTTTAAAGCTCACATAAGAATTTGTATCTTTATACAGATTTTGTAAATCCCGTCGTTGCTTGGTAGTGGGCAGCGTGTTTGCGGCGGCGGTCGTGGGCGCGCTGGTGGCCGTGCTAGTACTGCAGCCGTGGGTCGGCCCTGAACACCCACGCTTCCCGCGCGCCGCTGTCGCCGCAAATGGATACGAATGTGCATCTATCGGAAGGTTTGTAGTTTTTTTTTTTTTGTTACTTAGAAAAGTCAGAGGTGTATGCTCTTGGGGCTGGTTTCGAACCTGCGACTTTCGTCTCGACAGTCCGTACCACTCCCCGTTGAGCTATCGCTGCTCATTGCTGAGCTATCGCTGTACTTAGAGAAAAAGAGGAAAACCGAGAGGCCTGCGACAGGACAGCCGTATTACCGATGCAGGCACAGGGATACAAGAATGTACCGCTATACTTACCCCAACCATTAAGACATGTCGCAAGCCCCTGGGGAGAACCGGATATACACTGGCTGATTATACAACGCGATACACACAAGGTGTGTGGGTCTGTATAGCAGGGTTTAACACCATGTGTGTGACTCGTGGTCGCTTTCGGTAAACCCACCTTCGTAACGTCCCTAATAGTCAGTACTGGCCAGAGGACAATTTCGGATGAAGCGAGATAATTTTATGTTATTGCCCGGGTAGACAGACGAGCATGCGTTCCATGGACACAGCCAAGCCGCTGCCTAGCGCAGTCTACCGCATGTACCTTTTTTTATAAAATAAGTTTAGTAGCAGATATTGGGGTTGTGAATCGAGAGAACTCGGGTTCGATTCCCGCACTGAGACAAATGGCTGTGTGATGCGCCGACCCCACTGCTTATGGGATAAGGGCAGGTGGAATTAGAAAAAGTCAATATTGCGTCCCTCGACGCGACGTTCGGTAGAATTATGCCGGCCCAAAAGTTAAGTTACACTGCTTGATTCCGACACGTAAATTGGCTGAACGTAGCCACTATGGCAGGTTTAAGAAATTAAGGTTCACGAAATGTAAAAATGGGTACCTACATAGATAATAAAAAATATATACGTACATCTATATATCTCTAGAGAGACTCATACATACATACATAAACATATAACTCTCTAAAGAGACTTGTCCTAGCGGCTGGACAAAAATAAACAACGATCATCAATTACAACACCTACGCAAACAAGTTTTCAATGTCGAACTCTTTTCACTTCACAACTACAATTCTCGTATTTCAGACAAATACTGGAAAAGAACGGGTCGGCCGTGGACGCGGCTATAGCGACACTGTTCTGTGAGGGCGTGGGTTGCGCACAATGTATGGGTCTCGGCGGCGGTTTCCTGGCGACCGTGTACGACGCGACGACGGGCCGGGTGCGCGTGCTGAACGCCCGCGAGCGCGCGCCGGCCGCCACGCGCGAGAACATGTACGAGAACGCGTCGTCGACCGTGGGCGGGCTCGCCGTGGCCGTGCCGGGCGAACTGCGCGGCTACGGCGCCCTCTATCGGGAGTACGGACGCCTGCCGTGGCGCGAGCTGGTGCAGCCCACGGCCGAGCTCTGCCGCCGCGGACACCGCGTCAGCGAATACATGGGTCGCGTGCTGCAGTCCTACAGCGACAGGATCATGGCCGAACCCTCCATGAGGTTACGTTTATTTCGTATAGATTAGACCGGGTCCATCTGTAATAGTAGATACAAATATGACAGATTTAACTAGCTTCACCAATCATACTATTAATTAACTTACT
Organism: Amorpha juglandis; assembly: GCA_949126905.1. Classification (NCBI taxonomy): domain Eukaryota; kingdom Metazoa; phylum Arthropoda; class Insecta; order Lepidoptera; family Sphingidae; genus Amorpha; species Amorpha juglandis. The sequence goes on along the minus strand of OX421379.1, from coordinate 6,577,343 downwards.
GTTTACATAAAGTGGTAGCGAATATTACTCATTGAAATAAAACTAATTTAAACGGAGTTTGTCGCGGTTTTTTAATAATATTTTTGGTCACGGGGTGAACCGAAGGCTGAAAAGGTTTCGAAACGTGTTGGGATCAAAATTTATAAACCCCGATAAAATCCGCTGAAATTAGTTTTGTTTCAATTAAACATCTTTTATACAGGGAAGTGTACGTGAACGAGGCGACGGGCAAGGTATGGAACGAGGGAGACTTGATCACAGAGCCGACTCTCGCTCGGACGTTGGATATTATAGCCGAAGAGGGCCCAGAGGCGATGCACAACGGCTCGCTCACGGCCAGATTCGTTCAAGACATACAGAACTTCGGCGGCATCGTGACAGAAGACGACCTCAGGAACTTCAGGTGAAAAACGCATAAATGATGCGTATATTATTTTTTTTTTCCTATAACTGATACCGGCAAATGAGCAAGTGGATCACCTGATGGTGAATAATCTTGATCGCCCATGAACATCTACAATATCTGAAGAATTATGACCATTTCCGACCTTAATGGATGATAGGTATAGGAAATATATAGATAGGAATGGGAATTATGAAAGGGGAATTGACAGAGGATCAAATCCCCAGGATATCTCACTCAAGAAAAAGAAAAATCTATAGAGTGAATGGACTGGTTAATCATTCTGTTATTGTCTAATATCACCTTATTGGACCATATATTAACATATTATGGCATTAATATACCGTCAGGGTTGTATATCCGATGGAGTAGCCAGAGCCGGAGACGGCACGGTACCACCGCTTTGTCTATTTCTGCCGCCAAGCAACAGTGAGTAAGCACTATTGTGTTTCGGTTTGAAGGACATTGAATCCAGAGAAATTACTGGGTATTATGAGACTTAACATATTGAAATGAAATGAAATCGTTTATTAATCATGTAGGCAATTGAAATAGCGCTTATGACAAGTCAGTACATAAGTAAAAGAAACTTATATTATATAGAAATCAGTATCAACTAATGTATACATACATACATAGCATCATCAAAATACACTCGGCAATTACACTATAACTATTTATAATTATTATTTTTCTATATTTTTACTATGGAATAGTCCAGGATCACCATATATTTTGGAGGGTCGTCTATATGGACCATACGCATTATCGAAAACGGCACGTGTTTTAAAACTACCACCGGATCCAAAACGACCCACCTTGAGAAGACCCGGCGAAACAAACTCAAGTGGGTTTCCTTTACCGCTGGATTTAACGCGGCGCGACCCATACCTGAGAAGATCTAGCTAGACAAACTCAGTGGGCTTGTTTTTGGTGGGCAGTGGGCTTCTTATTATGTCTCGGGATGACGAGTGCAACTCAGTGCCATGCAGTGCTTTGTAATTCAACGTTCTGTATGGTGTTGCTTCTGTTTATCGGCAGGCGCACATAGCTCATAGCGCCCAGGCGCTTAATATCAGGCGAGCGTCTAAGGCTGCGGATTCTGCGTTAGCGGGCGCGGGGCGGCAGCGGCGGCGGCGCGGGAGCGGCGCAGACCCGGTCTCGAAGCCAGCGGGCAGATCGCGCGTCGCTGGAGCGGCATAGTGTTGTGCTATGAGTAATTAGTGTCTGTTAGCGAACGAAATCGATGTGAATATGATGTTCCATATCGGTGTCCTATCAAAAATCATTGAAATAATTTGCTCCACGACGTCGGCGGGCATTTTTGAAAATACACAACACCACGTCAATGCAAACGCGCGGGCACCGCTCGACTGACGCGCGCCGCTCGTACGCCGCTCCTCGCGCCGCGCCGCGCCGCGCCGCTGCCTTCGAGGCCAGGTCCATATAAGTCTATGCATTGAAACGCGGCGCTCCCGCGTCCGCAGCCTTACTCGTCTCGTCATTCAATCAAATAAAAGAAAATTGTATAATTTCCAGGGTCGAGTGGCAGGAGCCAATAGCCGTGCGTTTGTCCGAGGAGCACACGCTGTACTCGGTGCCGCTGCCCGGCTCGGGCTCGGTGCTGGCGTTCATCCTGAACATGCTGCGCGGGTGGGTCGGCGGCGGGGACGCGCCCCCCGCCTCCGCGCTCTACTGGCATCGCGTCGTCGAGGCGTTCAAGTACGCGTACGCGAAACGAACCGGCCTCGGCGACCCTTCACGCTCTGAACAACTCACTTACGACATTAGGGAAGTGAGTGCCTTGACAATTTTTTGAAGTTATACTTCTTTAGGCGCGTTATGAAAAAATGATGAGAGTGAAATTTTAAGATGCGCGCGCACCTGTGACACAAAAAATTAACAGTATGAAGTTAGGCGCGTTAAGAAAAAATGATGAGAGTGAAAGTAGCCGTAATTAATAAACAAATGACGATTTGGACAAAGAAAAACTCTTTAGGTTTTTTCTTATTCGGAACATGTTGCCGTAAAAAGTACCAGGCTCGCATAAACGCGAAGAGAGTAGAATGTACTTCTATCATGTCGAGTGGATATGTTGATATAAATTAAAATACTTTTATTTAATATAATTAACACTAAATATTATTAAATTATTAATGTTACGATATTTCATCGTTGTTGTGAAGACTTGAGAATAAATTACACTTGTCTTTGGCGAAATGCATAACAATGCGAAGCTTAAGAGTGTTGTTACAAAGACTTGGCTGTATGAGCTACAATACCTTTGCCTATTAAAAACCCGAATTTGAACCAAAAATTATAATACCGAGGACTATGACGGAAGTGAATACTTTTTAAATTGTTTTCGAAATTAATAAGTGTCCGTTCTATTGAAACTATGAATCAACACGCATGAAACATTTACTATAATAATAATTATAATGTACATTATAAATAATAATTATTATTATAGTAAATGTTTCATGCGTGTTGATTCATAGGCCATTTTTGACAATGTCCTTTATAATTTATATATGTGCTAATAAATTATATTCAGTAGTGATTTAAATTGAATATTTTGATTGATATTACTTACTATTTGTGAATATTAGTGAAAAAAATTGTGCTTATATACTTTTTCAAGTGCTCCAATATAATTGAGGTTAACTATCCGTATGTATTATTTATTGATATAAATTAAAATACTTTTATTTAATATAATTAACACTAAATATTATTAAATTATTAATGTTAAATACTTATTATTATTGTAATCAATTATTTGCATGCAATTAAAAACTATTTTTTAATGATGCCAAAGAAGTATAACTTCTCACGCGCGTACATAAGTACACGCACCCATTTTTTATTTTTTTATAGCGTAACCCGGCAAACGTGCAAGTGCAGTCACCTGATGGGAAGTGATCTATTATAACATAGGCCGGCAAACGAGCAAGTGGTTCACCTGATGCGAAGTGATCTATTATATCTTACTGTGGGGTCAAGACTATATATGTGACTGTTATTATTATTATCTCCACAGCCCATGAACACCAGCAGAAGAATCATGGGCGCGTTGCCGAAAGGGAAAATTAAGGATTGGGAAGGGGAAGGGATTTGGGCTTCCGGATATCTCACTCACCGTACGAAACGCAGCAGCAAGTCGCTACTTTACGTCGGTTTTCTGTGAGAAAGTGATAACGACCCGGTCGAGCCAGCCCATTCATGCTGTAGACAAAACTGTCTACAGCAGTGTTTCCCAACGTGGGGCCCACGGGGGGGTAATTTGATAGTTAAGGGGGGCAATTTAAAAATGGACTCGACACGACTTTAACCCTTTCGCTTTGGGTTATTTAAATGCTATGCTAGATATCGGTGACAAATTTAACAAAAAAATGTTTAGGTGAGGCATGGCTTAAAAAAGGTTGGGAAACACTTGGAAATCAGCTCATCCCGCCTTCCCCCTTCTACCATCGGAGCACCAGACGCACAGCAAGATATCATCCCTACTTGGTTGATATTCCTCACATTCGCACCCAGCGCTATAAATCTTCCTTTATAATGCGCACAGCCAAGCAGTGGAATTCCCTGCCTGCGTCTGTCTTTCCGAGTGTCTTCAAGACTAGTGTGAATCGGCACCTTCTGGGTAAGCTCGCTCCATCGTCGATCTCGTCTTAGTCCATGCGGCTAGATTGAGGTCAAGAGCAAACCAATTAAAAAAAAATTTAAAAAAAAAACACTGGTCTACAGCGTGGCTCGACCACTCAAAAACTGTCGCGTTTGTTTGTTAGTTGGAGCGGAACCTGTCGAGCGCGGAGTGGGCGGGCTCGTACCGCGCGCGAGTGAACGACTCGCACACGTACAACGAGTGGCGCCACTACGAGGCGATGTTCGAGGGCGCGGACGACCACGGCACCGCGCACGTGGTGGTGGTCGCGCCCGACGGCAGCGTCGTCTCCGCCACCAGCACCATCAACTACATGTAACATACAGGGCTAATTTTAAAACACCAGCAACCTCGCAGGACCAGATAGCTGGCCCCATACGGAACAACTTTTGTTCTACGAGTTTGGATATAACTCAATTGTAATAAAAAAAAATGATTTTACAAGTTTTTGTTGTGTCGTGTTTTTCTTCGTAGACTGCAGCGCGGCGCGGCGCGCACGATATCAAAGGCGGCCGTCAGCTGCTCGGGCGACTTAGGTCAAAGGCGCTAGCCCGGTTCCCCACGCTTCGCGTGTTTGTTTACGTAATCTGCAATGCGCGTTGTAACATTCAAGACGGAAATTAAATGAATACTTATTTTTGTATGAAAATAAAATCTAACAAATTATCAAAAGTCGTAGAACAAAAGTAGTAGCTTATAACCTTAGGAATCTACCCCTGCGAGATTGCTGGTGTTTTAAAAATAACCCTGTATACACTAACATATTATATAACACAATATTTTTTTTTCCTTAATTAGGTTCACAGAACTGGTCACAAATAAATAACAAATGAAAAAATAAAACATTTATCTTATGAAAAAAACGAATATTCGCAACCTTCTGGATGTGAACACGACATGCATATTTAAGAATTATATTAGATAAAAATCTATGTTATTTAAATGACTATCAATTCGGTATAAGTACTATATTAGTATACAGGGTTAATTTTAAAACACCAGCAACCTTGCAGGACCAGATAGCTGACCCCATACGGAACAACTTTTGTTCTACGAGTTTGGATATAACTCAATATATTTAAAAAAAATGATTTTACAAGTTTGTGTTGTGTCGTGTTTTTCTTCGTAGACAGCGGCGCGGCGCGGCGCGTGCCCGCACGACATCAGCTGCTCAGCGGTCAAGGTCAAATGCGCTAGCCCGGTTCCCCACGCTTCGCGTGTTTGTTTACGTAATCTGCGATGCGCGTTAACATTCAAGACGGAAATTAAATGAATACTTATTTTTGTATGAAAATAAAATCTAACAAATTATCAAAAGTAGTAGAACAAAAGTAGTAGCTTATAACCTTAGGAATCTACCCCTGCGAGGTTGCTGGTGTTTTAAAAATAACCCTGTATACTAGGTAAAGACGTTTGTCTAAAAAAATAAAAATATAGAGACTATCCCGCCCACACGCGCCACTGTAACTCCTGTGCACCAGGATCAACAGTGACACGCATTTTTGTCAACACCGAGCAGTGAAGCTCGAGTCTCTGGGATGCCTAAATGTCTTTGTCCCGCAACGAAATTAATCCGATAGAAGGTTAGGCAGGAGTTGGAAATATTAATTGTTCACGTCCCTCCATAGCAAAGCGGGAGACAAAATAATGAATTAAGGAGGTATTAACCTCAAGTGTAAGGACATTTACACCTAGAGAAGCCAGATGTAAAGCACCACGGATGTCATTAAGTGGGTCCAATCACGCGAACTGTTATACTTGATTCCAAAAAAATAATATGCTTTACTTCCAGCTGGGGTGCCCAAAGGAGGTCACAAGCTCTTGGCGTAATGCTGAACAATGAAATGGATGACTTCGCCATTCCCGGTCGAGAATCTTCGTACGGCTTGCCACCATCGCCGGCTAATATGCTGGCTCCCGGACTCCAACCACTGAGCTCTATGGTGCCCAGCATCGTGCTGTCCAACAGTGGGACCGTGGACTTAGTGCTCGGCGCGGCTGGTGGGACGAGGATAACGACACAAGTCGCTTTGGTAAACGACACCTTTTTATGTAAGACTAACTGTTGTCCGCGACTCCGCCCGCGTTAATGATTTTTTCTGGGATAAAAGTAACCTATGTTCATCAGGGATAATGTAGGTTTCTAATTATGAATTGAAATTCAAATCGGTCTAGTAGTTTCAGAGCCTACTCAATGCAAACAATCAAATCTTTCCTCTTTATAATATTAGTTTAGATCAGTGTTTCCCAACCCTTTTTTTAGGCCCTTCATTAACACTTTTTTGTTAAATTTGTCACCGATATCTAGCATTGCATTTAAATAACCCAAAGCGAAAGGGTTGAAGTCGTGTCGAGTCCATTTTTAAATTGCCCCCCTTAATTATCAAATTGCCCCCCTGTGGGGCGTGTCCCCACGTTGGGAAACACTAGTTTAGACGGTAAACCGGGCATGCGGGTCAGCTGATAGTAAGTGATCACGTCGCTCATGGACAATTACAATAATAAAGGAATCCTCGGAGGTATTTATGGGAAGAGTAGACAATTTTCTTGAAGGCTCTTAAGTCGTATCGGTCTGGAACAATTGCAAGCGAAAGGTACGGGCCAATACTATTAAACGCAACGAAGTTCCGGATCGAAGTTCGTGCGAAATGAAATGACAAATTTCGAATTGTGGATCCGCAATACATACGTGAGCCGAATAGGTGCCGAATGTCGTCCGAAACGAAGCCCGAAACTTGAGATTTCGAATTATAGAATAGACCCGCTAATTCCCCAAGAATGCCGTACGTATCGCGTCAAAAACCAACAATCGCATGGCATGATTCTGGTGACCACCGGTAAACTCGTTTGTCGCTGGTTTTTTTTTGGTCTGTACAGCGCTTACTATAAGGTGAAGCTCAGTCACTTTGCCGTCCTCGGAAAAAAAATTACAGAATGTGTTATTATAGTAGATATCCTAACAAATAATAAAAGTAAAGTTTCGGGTGTACGGGATCCTCGATGCGCGATTCCGATTTCTATTTAACCAATTATTGTGATAGTTGTATGGCATTTACAGATGGCAAGGTACATTCTGCTAGAGGGCGCCAGTCTACCAGATGTAATAAGAAGGCCTCGAATCCATCATCAGTTGTTGCCGATGGAAATACAACACGAAGCCAACTTTTATCCGGTAAATATAATTTGATTTTAAATACCTACCACTACCAGTTGCTTTAAAACTCAAGATTCACTCTGTAGCGACTTGCTGCGGCATTTCGTACGGTGAATGGAACATCCGGAGGCCCAAATCTCTCTACCTGGCTGATTACTCAAATCGGTCGGTCACCTGGGGGATAATGATTTCCACCGTCCATGTACGCCTATAATACCAGAAGAATCATGGACGCGTCGCCGAACTTACAGGAAAGGGATGTCTGGACATTAAAAGAGGCCATAACCAATGAGTTTGTTTCGGCATTTCGTCTCATGGCTAGCCACGAAATGCCGATAAAAGATAAATATATAAATAAATGTAATATCTAGTATAAAATTATTGACATGTAAAAGTGATATTTATGATCCAATTTACAGAATAAATGATTTGAATTTGAATTGAATTTCGATAATTAGGGATTGGGAAGGGGAGGGGATTTGGGCTTCCGGATATCATCATACATATATGTAATTGGTTTGTCCGTTTTTCATTTCAGTCTGTTATCGAAAGTCTCCGGAGCAAAGGACACGTGACGAACGAGCTGGGCCCGACCGCTGGTTTCGCTGCCATGGTCGCAGCGGCACGCGAACCTTCCGGCGACCTGGTGCCACAAACAGACCCCAGACGCATTGGCAGCATCGATGGATTTTAAACTGAATTACAGTTGCTAAATAATGTTTTTAAAGGTGAACGTACATTTGAGGCTGCTAGAACCAGAGTGGCCTAACTGCATTGTGATGACTTTTGACCTATTTGTATTTTCGTAATTTTAAAAAGTGTATCTATAAGACCAGACCCGGCCTAAAATTGGTAACATCATCTTGACATAGATGGCAGTACAAGGCCATTTCGGTCGTGGTTTAAATTGTCGAAAATACAAATAGGTCCAAAGTCGTCAAAATGCAGTTAGGCCACTCTGGTTCTAGCAGCCTCATTTATCCGCACCGCATCAACCGCACGCGCCGCAAAATGAAAATACATGCGACACAACTGAGGGTCTCTGCGCCAGGTCTCGGGTGACATGATTAGGTGTGCGCGCCTAATTTCATAATACAACCAATAGGGGTAGTTGAATCTGATTGAATTTCTACATTACTTACGCAACAGAATTTGTAGTTGGTTGTCACTATTCTTGGATTGCGCTACACTTACCATCAGGTGTAGCGTAGTCACTTTGCCGAACCATGATAAAAAAAAAAGAATATGACATAAAAAACACCCTACACTCTACAGTGAAACAGAATCAATGTTTACACAACATAATGCCGCAATTAATATTCTATGATGTTTTAAATATTTTTATGAGCAAAGGTGGGCAAATAGGTAGTGAAAATATCTGACTATGTCATTAATAATCATATCCTAAAATTCGATGACAGCGGCACGGCGCGTGCGATTAGTGCGGTGCGGTTAAGTGTACATTCACATTATTTATCAAAATTGCCGTTATAATCACAATAATCAATCTTAACTGAGATACTCATCTTGTTTAGATATGAAATAATACAAGTCGCAATAGAATAGCTATCTTTACGAATAGTATTTACAAATTTCGTGCTATATAATATTTCTATGGCATCTATTATAACATTATAAATAATAAAAAAAATAATATTTAAATTAAATTAATTAGATGTAAAATATCATTTTTACTGTTTTCGCAACGTGCTGAGGATCGCTCACCGCTCAGTACCAAATTAAATTTTTAATATGTTTTTGGAAAAGTTTGAAATGCCTAGTTTGGTGTTTTTTGTATAAAAGAGTAATTGTATATGACTGGACTGAGTACGAACGGGAAAATAACCAATTCAAATTCGCCATAAATAATGCGTAGAATATCCTGTGCTATTTTTACCTATTCAACCTTATTATCCTTATTATTGACACACTTCACTATAAATACTTCTGCGAATATTCTATTATAAAGGGTACTTAATTTAATTGTTTACTTAATTACTTTATAGTGTAAAGAGAATTTTAGTTTAAATTAACAACGTTTGGTTTAAACGTAAGCTAATGTACAGAAAAATGTAGCAGTAAATTTCGAGTAAGGTCCAAGATTATGTGTTTATAAGGTCGAACATCACTACTGGCTCGCGAAATTATATTTTTTTTGTTTGTTTTGAAAATTTCATCTTGATCCTTTCACTTTATAATCTCAATAAATATAATTTTGCGACAATAATCACAATGGATACATAAAATAATAAATATTGCTGCTAGAGTAATTTAATGTTCCTAAATGGTCGAGTCATTTTAGCTTAAATTAGGTAAGAATCTCGGAATTCGAGATACCCAGCTGTAAGTCTTACAGACTTACATGACATACTTGTATATTGACACCCTAAAAGTTGTCTCAAAACCTACATATGGTAGGGTGTGCGCAACTAATAAATTTCAAGGTCAAAGGTCACAAAAATCGTTTTTTTGCGCTTTTTTTGTAAATATCTCATTTCCTATGGGTTTTTTGCTATTTGTATCTATTATCAATATTGTAGAATACAAAATTCTCTACAAATTTTGTTTGAAACTTTTTTTCATACGGTGAACCGTTTTCGAGATAGAGGGCGGAGAGCGCGCGGTCACAGGATCACTTCAGGTCAAACGGTGCCTTCGGTCGAAAACGCGCCATATATAGCTGATGAACTATCGATAAATCAATGATTATAAATATTTGTCAATTTTTATTAACTATTATGTTATACTAGCTTTTGCTCGCGGCTCCGCCCGCGTGAACAGCATTTTCCGGGATAAAAGTAGCCTGTAACCGTCTGCAGGGCTCCATCTGTCTCTGTAGATAAATTCATCAAAATCGGTTCAGTGACTTAGGCGTGAAAGCGTAACAAACAAACTCAGTTTCGCATTTACTTTCACCCCCTTTTTCATCCCTTATTAAATAAAATTTCCTAAATTCCTGAAACACGTATTTATTTATTTTACGTCAATAACCGAAATACAAAATTTCGTTCATGTAACTTTCAAAATGACGGACTTGTGACCGCGCGCTCTCCGCCCTCTATCTCGAAAACGGTTCACCGTATAAAAAAAGTTTTAAACAAAATTTGTAGAGAATTTTGTATTCTACAATATAGATAATGGATACAAATAGCAAAAAACCCATAGGAAATGAGATATTTACAAAAAAAGCGATTTTTGTAACCTTTGACCTTGAAATTTAATAGTTGCGCACACCCTACCATATGTAGGTTTTGAGACAACTTTCAGGGTGTCAATATACAAGTATTTACAGACTTAACAGCTGGGTATCTCGGATTCCGAGGTGAACTTACTAAAATGACTGGACCAAAGTGACAAATTGGAGAAAAATATCAGTTTTCAAAAAACAAAACAATATTTCGCGTGCCAGTGCTGATATTCGACCTTAACATTCGATGTATTATTGTGGATAGGTACAATAAAACATTCCTTATAGTTATCTAGTAATGTATAATACATATTTTTATAAATATATTACAAATTTGGAGTTCATCCAAACGCAATTGAATTGTGATATCGTAGTATGCATGTGGCGATAGAAACGTCGCTCTAGTGGTATGTTTTACTTCTTATTAAATTTTTGTAGTTTGTATTGTCTGTGGAATAAATGTGTCATTGTATGTACAAAAGTGTGTTTTATGGACCCAGAGCGGAATTTACGCATAATTTTCTATGATCGACGCAGCTATGTAGTTTGGCCAAATCATCATCATCAGCCACAAGACGTCCACTGCTGAACATAGGCCTCTCCCAAAGATTTCCAGACCGACCTGTTGGAAGCGGCCTGCATCCAGCGACTTCCTGCGATCTTTATCAGGTCGTCTGTCCACCTTGTAGGTGGACGTCCAACGCTGCGCTTGCCAGTACGTGGCCTCCATTCCAGAACCTTTCTGTCCCATCGGTTATCGGTTCTGCGAGCTATGTGGCCTGCCCACTGCCACTTGAGCTTGCTAATCCGCTGAGCTATGTCGGTGACTTTGGCCAAATACCCGATGGAAAATATCCGACGAGCAGCTACGTCGAATAATTGAATATTTTTGTTTATTGCATTTAAATGCATTTGCGGATCATACAAACATTTGTCTCGGTGCGGGAATCGACCGCACCCGTGTTTCATCGTTCTTACATTAGATATAAGTTACTTATGAAATTAAATGACTGAAGACTTGGCAGCATGGTCTACGACCTTAGCCGGTTCCAGTAAGGAACAAATAAAACAAAAAAAATGTCTCTGGTTGTTACCTGTCTCTGTTGTTACCCCCAGAGACAACCCCTGTTGAGGTTCATTACACTTTAATCGAAATTTGGAATCCAAAAAAAGGTAAATAAATGAGCTCGAAGAATTGCTACTTTTACCTTGAAGATTCAGTCACTAACCGAAAATGTCTTTTTCGAGAAGCGCTTTCAAGTGCCAAATATGGAAAAGTCCTTTACTTAACGTGTGAAGAACTTAATGAGTTGCCAGAATTATCGCAAGAGTAATGGTTTGGTCAAACAGCGGACGGGGCGGGACGGCGACGCGACGCTGACGGGAGGTGAGCAGTTGTAATGCATTAGTCAATACAGAAGATGTCACACAGAGCCGTCGCGCTCGACGCTCGACTAGCGGTCGCGTCAAGTCGCCGCCGAGCCCGGCGGGAATACAAAAAGAGACCGGCGGGACGGGACGCGAACTTGTTGTATCTTGAGCATATTTATGTCACTAGTCAGACAGCGGGACGGGTGCACGTCGCGCCCGACGCGACACCAGCGTTGTGTTCCAGTACAAAAATGGACATGCACAATGCTCGACTAGCGGTCGCGTCAAGTCGCCGCCGAGCCCGGCGGGAATACTAGAGGAACTCGGCGGGACGGGGCGCGAGCGGGATGCGAACTTGTAGGAACACGTTGTGTCTTGCCCATATTCATGTTACTAGTCAAACAGACAGCGGGACGGGGCACGTCACGTCCGACGCGACATCAGCGTTGTGTTTGATTACAAAAATGGACACGGAGAAAGTAGAAAAGCTGATTGATTATGTTCGAGGACATATTTTTTTGTATGACCTGGGACATCAACAATATAAAAAAACTTGAGAGGTGTCAAGGAACACCCGGATGGAACGAAGTTCCTTTCGATTATTTTTAATTTTAATTTTGAGGGTCAAGGTCGGGGTCAAGGTCAAGGTCGAAGTCAAGGTAAAAATCGGGGTCAAGGTCAAGGTAAAAATCGGGGTCACGGTCAAGGTCACGGTTGGGGTTCAAGGTCAAAGTCTTGTGAAAGTCCGGTCCAAGCTGACTGGTCACTGTGTGACGCCACCTGGGACTTCGAAATTATCGATGTTCCAGGGAGGTCAGCTAACGCTGGCTGGTCGGAGAATTATGTCGTGACAAAATTTTTCGTGACAACTTTTCGTACCAATTTTTTCCGTCTAGCCCCCTTTCGCAACGCGCGATAAAGAACTACGTTCCAAAAATGCTAGCCTAAAATCTGCGATTTGGGAATCTATAGGAAGGAAACTGAATGAGAGTGGTATTTGTTAAATATGGATTACGTTATAATATACATGATGGATTATATTGAGACAGCCTCCGTGGCGCAGCGAGCGAGTAGCCGGCTGTGAAGCGAGAGGCCGCGGGTTCGATCCCCGCACCGAGACAAATGTTTGTGTGAGCTACAAATATTTGTTTCGGGGTCTGGGTGTTGTGAGACCGAAAGTCTCTTGTAGTTCCTGATACCCACGACATAAGACTCGTATCTTACTGTGGAGTCAGGACTATGTATGTGTCTGTTGGGTGTATTTATTTATTTATTTATACAATACAGGGTTAATTTTAAAACACCAGCAACCTCGCAGGACCAGATAGCTGACCCCATACGGAACAACTTTTGTTCTACGAGTTTGGATATAACTCAATATATTAAAAAAAAAAATGATTTTACAAGTTTTTGTTGTGCAGTGATTTTCTTCGTAGACTGCGGCGCGGCGCGGCGCGTGCGCGCACGACATCAAAGGCGGCGCGGCGGTCAGCTGCTCGGGCGGTCAAGGTCAAAGGCACTAGCCCGATTCCCCACGCTTCGGGTCGATCGGTCGGGTTTGTTTTCGTAATCTGCGATGCACGCAGTGTTGTAACAGTCAAGACGGAAATTAAATGAATACTTATTTTTGTATGAAAATAAAATCTAACAAATTATCAAAAGTCGTAGAACAAAAGTAGTAGCTTATAACCTTAGGAATCTAGTCCTGCGAGGTTGTTGGTGTTTTAAAAATAAGCCTGTATAATATCATATCTAGTACAAGTCAAATATTTGGCAGGTGGTTACGCACTGACGTTTATTTAAATTAGATGCGGCCAGTAGCTATGCTACTCTACCAAGTAGTCTAAAACATACTTAATATTTCTCCCTCTTAAATGAATATTAGATAACTAATCACAAAAATAAACATAATAAAAATTGCAACCACAAGTCCATACAAAAAAAGGATTGATAATCAACTCTTTGATTTCGGCGCAATAGCCTCTCCGACTGCCTCGTATCTTGATCAGGATCAGATTGTGACTCCGAGTTTTGGATGACCTGGTGTTCTAAATCTGATGTAGCCTCAAAGAACTCATCAACCTCTAAATTCCCGGTTGATGACATCCATGGATGTTCAGTAAGCTGAGTTTCAGAAGGTGCTACTCGCTTATCACACTCTTCCTCTCGGACACATCTTTGCGGATCAGCCAATTGCTCCTCACTACAGGACCCATTTGTTTTGTCAAATTCGGGCATGACATCCAACACATCGTCGGCTGCAGCATCTTGAAGCTTCCCCTTGTAATATATGAGTTGATTTTTGTGTTTTTTTACTTGCCCTGAGGTCATGCAATCTGTGATTATATAAGTTACTTTTCCTGTTCGTTTGGTAACTATAATCTTCACCCATCATTAAGCAATATAATGCTATCACTTAATTTGCATAAAAAGCACTTTTTTGTCATTTTAAACTTTTTTAAAACATGTATTCACTAATAAGACTTTGAAAACACTTCTAAATAGTGTACTAGTTTCATCCCTCTCAATACTGTGGACATAACGCATGCGCACTCTCTTCCATTGTACAGATTCACAGAACGCAGCTGATATACTGCGTCCTCCCCTATCGCATCACATAGTAGGTACGCACAATTGCTTCTCTCTCGCACATTTTTAACTTGCTCCGATTTTCGGATTTTAAAGACAGGCAACCATTATTCATGAACAGATTTTTCATAGGCAACCCTATTATATTTCTGAATTTGCAATGAAATTTCCTTCATTTTAATATACTTTTGAAACGGAAAGCAGATGAGCGTAATGACCACTTTTTAGTTACCTGTTTGCACACGGCAACCAGGTAGTAGTGCGACATTTTGAAGTAGGTATAAAACCTATCTTCATGGGGTTCAAGTTCCCGGCAGAGTCTATGGTATTCTCCATATTTGTGACACTTTTGACTTCATGCACCCATGTTCGTTTACGTCATTTCTTTGCTAACGCTAACAAAAGCAGCACAGCTTCCACGTCTGAATCGCTCGACATTTTGTTCCAAATTGCTCGAGGAATCACGCCGAGTACAGCGGGACGGCCCGGCCGGCGCGACGCTAGCGGGATCATCACGCCCGCAGTGTGACATCCACATCGCGTCGCCGTCCCGTCAGCGTCGCGTCGCCGTCCCGCCCCGTCCGCTGTTTGACCAAGCCTTTAAAGTCTGTCAATATCAATTATATGAAAATGATTAGTTTTGTGTATGTACAAAGTTTGGAGTCACTTATAGAATGTATTTCAACACTTCCAAGCTGGCAGAATATACCATCTTCTATAATTCTAGATGATTTGTCTAAATTTTGTGATATAAATAATGTACAAAATGCTTGTGGCATTGTTGCTTTATTAATTGATACTTTGAGAAGTTGTTCTGCTTTATTGAAAAAGCAATGTAAGCTAAGCCTATCAGTTTGTAAAACAACTGCAGGAGAAAAATACTGTACTACTTTAAAAAAAATGTATAGTATGAGTACAGTAGGTCAACCAACATAGTTACACTTTTAGAAATTGATTATCTTTGTGGATTTTGTAAAGAAATAAAACAAAACATAGTCTAAGTAAAATTTTATTCCTTATTTTGTATATATGTTGAGTAATAAAGTGCAAATTTTATTATATGCTATTATTAATGTTTTAGTTTAAAACTGATTTGATTGATTCAACTTTTACACTCAAAATTCAAATAAAGTAGGTAGGGAACACTGCATACAGTTGATCTGCTGCCCATATTTTTGCCTCTAGAATCAAAGTTCTACCTCAAAAATGCAGTATGTGGCCGAAGGAACTAGAATTTATCTAGTAACAAATTATTAAACACACACTGATTTACTTTAAGATGTTAATGATATTATAGGTAAGAAACTGCCTCAGTGGTGTAAATGTATTGCATATACTGTATGACTACTGTGCTAAGGTCTCAGGTTCGATACCTGGGTCGGGTTAGAGTGATATTGGGTTTTTTCTATCATGAAATGCTCAGTATCAGTCCAGAGTCAGCAATTTGTGATTAGTATGGTGATAGGCTCGCCCCCTATCACATGGAACGGAAACAAGCTCAGCGAAATGTAGGTGTACCGGTTACACATTAAAGGTGTCTCCCCAATATATTTACTATTTATCTTAGCTTCTATAATTTAAACATTCAATCAAATTATTATGTATCTCCAATACATAGTATCTGTGGAAAACAATAATAAAAGCCTAAATTTTTTGTTATTTACCCTTAATCATTTACACAACCACTAATCGTCTGGTCAATCAACCTTCGAAAACTAGTTTCGTCCTGTTGTATAAATAGACCATTTTAAATTTACTATTTTTGTTTGAAAGCTGGTATAATCAAGAGGGTAAAAATCAGTTCAGTTGCTTAAAAGTAACAGATATATTAATAATTTATGTTGGGAATTTTTAATGGAAGATATTTAATAGGACTGGGTATTAACAACTGACACCTTTACAATTTTTCAATTACTGTACAGATGCTTTTTTAATTGTATAGCTTTCAAAATTAACTTCGAATAGTAGTTTCTTTAATTGATTAAAAAATATATAGCCATACAAATACACAAGATAAAGACAAAAACTAAAGGGATCAAACTTGTACCTTGTCAGGGGTTGAAGTCACACCCTATGGCATTATATTGCATTACTATTCTATTACCTCCAATAATAATCAATATGAAAGAAACTCTATGAAATTTAAAAAATGCCACTAACTACAATGTGTAACAATGAAACTAATGTGGTCACTTGTCAATAATATTTATTTACATACAACTTTTACAAGGGAATGAATAATTATAAATATCACATTGTTATTTTCACCTAAACTTTAGTACAATATACAACACAAAGAAAATGAATATTGAAAACAGAAATAAATAAAATATGTAATAATTGTGGTTCCCTTTGCCCAGCTTGAGAACTCGACCCATGGTTTTCCCAAGGAATCCTGAACTCCTGTCGACATCGTCGTCCAATCCTCGCAGCAGTTTATCCTGGTAGCGGACTTCGTTACCTAATTCTATAGATATATCTTTAAGGGAAGATATTTTCCCACTTAGTTCTTGTGCCATTCGTTCATTTTCGTGTTCGAGTACCTCGTCCGTAGCAACCCTAGGTACGGGTTGGTAGCTATAACCATCCCGGGATCTCCGCATACTGCTTCTCCCCGCCGTCTTGACTGATTTTACTTTTAAATTAACTCTGAAAAGATTATGAGATGTGCAAACTAAACACACTCGAATTTGCACTGGCAAACAATTAATCACACTTTTATTTTGATATTATGTTATAGAGCAACCTGATTTTGTCAACAAATTATCATTTTTTCTATTAGTTCTATTGCTCTTCGAGTTTACAAACATCCAAAATACAAACACGATGGCAAAGAACACTGCATATAAAAATCGGCATTAATAATGACAAGTGACGTAAATTGACAAATCATCAGTAGAAACGTTTAGTTCTTACCACAGAGTACATTATTATGGTTCTTAGTTCTTACTGTAAGAAAATACTTTGCTCAATTCAAACTAAACTAACGTTTTAGCGAATTATGTACAATATCAGAGTTAAGATACATATTAATTTATTGTTTTTTATATGTATGTACGTAATATTTTTAATAAAATTAAATATGTCATATTCGAATTATTCGAAACCCAAATCCCCGATTACACTTGCATGTGTTGCCAGAAAATAAATGGATTATTTTTCCTATAGTGTGAGTAATCCGTTGTGTTTAAGAACATTGGTACAAACTTTATTAACCGCTTTAAAAACAAGAGGTTGTCTAACGTGTATGTTTAATTTATATTGTATGTATATCGATTTATCCGTCAAATGTGGACCAATTTTGAAATAACTCCGCCAGAGCAGTCGAGAGCCTGAGGTCTCGGTTTTCTAAGACAGTGGTAGGTAACAACCCGGTTGAGCCGCTCCAGTCATGCTGCAGCAAAAATTGTCTACAGCGTGGATCAGCCATTAAAAAGCGTATGAATTTCTGAATCGTAATTATTTCGTTCTAGAAACAGTCACAATTTTGTGTTTGTTGCTTCATCCTTCTTTAGCACAGCAACGGATCGACATAATTTTTTTCCTAAAAATAGTTTATGGGTCGAAGAGTGACATAAGCTACTTTTTATCGAAAATATAACAGTAATGGCTTCCAAATGGGCGGAGCTGTGAGCAAACGCTAGTATAAGACAAAACAAGTAGATCCAGAATTTAATATTCAGAAAATGAAATCAATAAACCCCTAAAAGTTTACGAACGAATACAAAATTGCAAGAACGTTGATTGAGATTTGTATATAAATACAGTGGCATATAGTGTAAATAGATGGTCACATTACCACCGTTTGGAATAAAAGGGTTCCATCTAACATTTTTTTTTTAAAAACAAAAACGTTAAAATGTCATTTAAAAAAAATAAATATGGAATCCTTTTATTCCAAACGGTCGATTAGTTAGCAAACGGACCTACACAAATCCTATGTCCGACTTGCCTCGGATATACAGGCTTACTTTTAAAACAACAACCTCGCAGGACTAGATAGTTAACCTCATAAGGAACAACTTTGTTTTTAGGACTTTTGATTAATATTTTGCATTGATTTGCATATAAAAATAAGTATTAATTTTATAAAAAAAGTATTGTCCAAAGTTGCAAGTCGAACATCGACATGTTACTCATCGAATAAAAAAGAAAATTATTTATGTAATCTGATTTGATACTATGGTGGATGACGTACTGGTATCGTAATCTGTAGGGTGGCAACTGGGAACGTATATTTGACCACACGTTTCTGTAACACGTTGTAACTTCTATATCATGAATAAAAATATACTAGATAGACTATACTAAATAATGGGATAAGTCATTAGGGAAGTAAACTCTGAAAGTAGGTACATAATACTTTTATTTTCATTTTATTTACAATTAATGCTCCTCGAATTAATGTGAGAAACGAAGACATAACCCTTATAAAAGAAACATACCACTACTATGTATTTTGGGGAATGTATTGCACATTTTCTTTCTACACTATGTCACATTATTGTCACTTTGAAGCCAGAATATATACGCGTGTACGGCCACGGTAAATAATATAAATGAAAAACTCATTTCTTCATATAATTGATAGCTTAAGATTGCCTTCAAGGCACAATTTATTTCACCATAAAAACAAACATTCGGAATAAACCCCAAAACATACAGTATTTGTACTAAACAAGGAAAACACGAAAAGTTGAATTATATTTCATACATAAGTAATACTATTTACAATTTTACAATAGTCTTACAAAAAAATGTACATTGAACTAACCGATAAATCAGTCAATCAATAAAATACCATGATACCTTCCATATCCAATAGGGTAGTTGACTTGATTTTTTTATTGTTTAAACCAGAGGTTCCCAGACTTTTTTCTCATAGACCAACCGCCAACGTAGACTCCCGTCGAGTTTCCCGTGGATCCCTGGGGGGTCCACCTGGGCACTTTGGAAACTAAGGGTTTAAACCAATGTGTACGTTACCCAAAACCTATTTCAGAAAGTATTTCATTAATCCATTATTAAAAAATAAATTTGAAGCCATTCAAGTCTGATGGAAGGGGCACTTGTCAAATAACATACGACGAAAATTTTGACGTCACCATAGATATAAGTAAAAAAGGAAGATACGTTAGCGGCTCACAGCGCATAGGACGGCCAAACCAGGTCCAATGGACACACTTCTCACCAGTGTATGCGAAAATAGTTTACCGTGCGGACGTGTCGTCTCCTACGATTAAAATAGTGGATTTCGATCACAATGCCTTCATGTTCATTTGACAAGTGTTTGAATCAAATACTTAATTGTAAATTATACAATTTAATTGTAACAATATATTTCTTATTACCTTATTTGTATTTTTATTTCTCAAATTAAAAGACGGAATTATTTAATAATTGGTTGACGCTACCCCGGCACTCGAACGATCACGTGATCGGCCAACGATGACCGAATCATTTGTTTCAAATTGAATGTGATGCACAGGCTTGTCTCTGTCACACTCTCTTTTTTGCCGTATTTCTTTCTCCCTTTTTTTGCGTGTATTGCACGCAAATAATTATTTATGTAGTAGTGAGCGGGTTTGCATGTAGTTGTATTAAGACCGTATTTTAGTAAGCGTTTGCTTGAACGTAACGCATCTTCCTTTTTTTATTATATCTATGGACGTCACTGTGTAAAATGGCTATTACGGTGCATGCGTGCGAGCGAGATAGAGAGATCCACTACGCGCGCAACTTTGTTCATATCATTATTTAAAATCATAACTGCAGGCTCATTTTTGAATCGATTTTTACTGAGTTTTAACAAAAGGGTTTCTTTTTCGTGTTATTTTCTGTTGCGTATAAAATTATGTATAATATTAACCATAGGAATTACCCTATTCATAAATCAAGAAATACTAAGTAATATATTTTTTAATTATTTAACAGGCGTTGTTTTAAAAACCACTTGCATAATATATTATGTGTATATACAAGCAGAATTGAAGCCACTTAAAATATCTAAACAAAAGTAGAGATATGTTTTTAGAAGAATTATATTTTTGCATTAATTACCGTAATCCAGTGCAGTATTAGGTACAGTGCAGTGTACAGGGTGGCGTTATGTTACGAAAATGTTATTATGAAATCGAAATTATTGCGTTTATAGGTCTGGGACTAGTGCAAAGACTCTGGTTTTAATTTTAACTCTGTACATTAAACAGAACATATAAATGGTGCATACGAAGACGCACACAGTCTGCATTGCGAACTCAACACTGCTCGCGTTTTGTTCCCTTTGCTATATAATTATTAATCTGCTTCACATGATTTTAATAGCGATTACAAATTCATTTTCGCTTTTAATAATAGCAATAGCATATCTGTTGTGGTGCTTACATTGTGAGCGTAACACAGCTGCAAAAACAATTTTGTATTACGAAGCCCTTCTAAATGTCGCGTTGCTTTTCACCATCTATGGGTGACGTGTTTTAAGAGCGTAATAAAATTGGTAATTGTTATTGAATTTAACTAGAATCAAGTTTAATACATAACAATAAGTAAAAGTGTTACTAGAATCATGCATATATGGTCTGTACGTGATGCTGCTCAGAGCGCGCGTATTTTCGTGAAATGCACAAACTATAACAGAAAATTTATAAAAAACAACAATACTCGTATATTGCATTAGCCTCAATTTGTTTTATAATTTTTTTTAACATACAAGCATGCATACTTTGTGATGTTTGCCTGAGCATACTCTTAGCTATTTACAAGTCATTTTTGTGAATTAGGTAAATAACAACCAAAATTTAGGCTGTAATCTTAAAAGATCAAATTAAATAATGTTGTGTAAATAATTTGAATGAAGAGTTGTTCATAGTGTAACTTATAAACTTGGACAAAATTAAATGTCAGTGGATTTTTATATACTTTCTACATTATTAGACCGGTGATTATCCGGTTGAAAATGGTAAAAATAGAAACAAATTTATAGTAGAATCAAACCCATTGTAAAAGGAAGAGAATACAACAAAATTGATAGGAAAAATAAATTAACGGCGATCTGAGGTCGGGAAGTGGGAAGGGGGGGGGGGGCTTTTAAGGGTAAAAAACGGTTTATCTCGATTTCCGGAAAAACTACAAGTCCTATGGAAAAAAGTTAAATCGCAAAGTTGTAGGTAATAAAAAGATTTACAACTTTTGTATACATACTTTTTTCACATAACCTCAAAATTTATGTTAAAAATTCAAAAAACCAAGTTTTTAGTTTTTTATTTTTATCTTTTAGAAAACATAATTTTTTTTCACGAAATTTGGTGAAAACTTACCTTTTTGTATCCCAAATACACTGTAATTTCTTTGATTTAAAATATTTATTTTTGCACTTTATTTTGACTTAATATCGAAAAAGCAGCCTAATTTTCAAACTAAAATTCTCACGTCAAAATATGAGCTTTTTTAAAAAAGTCTGTTGGTTTCTTGTTCATTGAATTCTCTACTTTCTGATGGTGTAAAAAAATATATACATTACTATGGTAAATGTGCTCAGAAAATGTAAAGTTATAAGTTAATATTTAATAAGACATATCTACAATATTTTGAGAAAGTTGTAGAATCTTCTTTAAATTATATGCGTAGATGCCTCTTTATTATTATTTTAATATAACTTATATACCTGAGTGATCTACGGAAAATTTTAGCCCATCATAAAGAAGTGGGGAAGGGGCTAGGTGGGTCTGGGCCTTACTACCTGTTATTTAGTAGTTCGTTTCTTTGCATTTTCTGAGTACATTTACCATAGTAATGTATATATTTTTTTACACCATCAGAAAGTAGAGGTTTCAATGAACAAAAATCAAACCGACGTTTTTAAAAAAGCTGATATTTTGACGTGAGATTTTTCGTTTGAAAATTAGGCTGCTTTTTCGATATTAAGTCAAAATAAGGTGAAACAATGAATATTTTAGATCAAAAAAATTACAGTGTATTTGGGATACAAAAAGGTAAGTTTTCACCAAATTTCGTGAAAAAAAATTATGTTTTCTAAAAGATAAAAATAAAAAACTAAAAACTTGGTTTTTTTAATTTTTAACATAAATTTTGAGGTTATGTGAAAAAAGTATGTATACAAAAGTTGTAGATCTTTTTATTACCTACAACTTTACGATTTAAATTTTTTCCATAGGACTTGTAGTTTTTCCGGAAATCGAGATAAACCGTTTTTTACCCTTAAAAACCCCCCCCCCTTCCCACTTCCCGACCTCAGATCGCCGTTAATTTATTTTTCCTATCAATTTTGTTGTATTCTCTTCCTTTTACAATGGGTTTAATTCTACTATAATTTATTTATGTTTCAAAATGGATAATCACCGGCCTATATGCTAGCATCATTTTTGTGTATTTTAAACATTATAATGAACCTGTTTCACAACAGAAGAACAAAAAATAGATAATATAGGTGTTCTAGATGAAATTACATCCAATTATTATGTGATACAAAATCTAACTAAATATTTTGCAAAACTGTGTTTGTGCCGATATTTTTGAAAAGGTTTTTTAGTGATCACAGACGTCGGTTAATATAATATAGACTTCGTATATGATCGTAAGCGCCACGCCTGCCCATAAACAGAAGCAACACCACACAGAACTTTGAATTACAAAGCACTGCATGGCACTGAACTGCGCTCGTCACCCCGAGATGTGTTAAGTCTCTGGACGTGTTATTTATCTCCACCCAGATGCACCTAAATCGAACATACATGAGAAAAATAAGTACGAACTTTCAATACCGATACCGATACCGGCGATTTCAACACCGACGCTTATTTTTAAACACTTAGGGACAGCATTTAACTACTGAATGTTGGCATCTTATAATTCGTATGGTTTATGGCCCTAATAAATAATTTAATTTTAACCCTCACATAACGCATTAGATAGTCAATGGCACTTCCTGCTACATAAACACAGCTACATTTGTATTATGCTCTCCTATATATGTGATAAATAATGTTCACTTGGACAATGTGAAACAGTTCATAAGAATGACAAACAAAACACGCAATAAAATGCTCTCAATAAGCGTTTCAGGCCGTCTTAGCACCAGGTGGATGCATAGTGAAGGATGTATGTGACATCCATCAATAGGTTCGTTTTACTTTCATGGCTTAACTGAAGTTAGCTTTGGTGGAGAAGAATCTAACAAAGTATTAAGGCTTCCGTGGCCTTAGGGTTCCCACAGAACGAACCTCGACTGGTTTTTATATACACGCTGAAGTGAGGGATGCGTGCTAGAGATCTTACCCGCATTTTACCCATGCATTCTACTCGGTCCACTACACCACTTAGCTTTGGTAGAATAAATTTAAGTGAGCTCTCAACTAAGTGTAGATTTTAGTGCATGAGATTGGTCCGATTTAGTTTAGCGTCAAAGACCGACCAATCACGTATGCACACATCGCCACTGCGCGTTCGTAATACGGGGTAATTTAGCGGTTAGTTTTGACCTCGGCCATCGCTTAGCTAACTCGCAGATCAATAAATATTATTATTATTAATTCGTCCAATTGACACGGTTCACCATACACTTTACATTTGGAGCATTGCAGGTCTGCGTAAGTTAGTCACCATTCACACTAATATTATAAATGTGAAAGTTTGTTTGTTTGGATGTTTGTCCGTCAATCACGCTGAAACTACTGAACGGATTTTGATGAAATTTGGTATACAGACAGGGTATGAGCTGACTTGGGTGATAGGATACTTTTTGTCCCGGAAAAAGCAGATCACGCGGGCGGAGACGCGAGCAAAAGCTAGTAAAATATATGTCCATCATTTAGAATATAAATAACTATTTAAAAGGTTTACTTCAGACATCAAAAGGCGAGCATAATTCATTAAGTATTGAGATTTTTTGTCGCCATATCATGTAACCTCTGACTGACCCTGTGTCACGTGAATTCTTTTTTACTAACCTCAAAAAAGGAGGGAAAAAATCATTCGATAGAGATTATCCGCCATGCGGTCTCATATACATTTTTGGTTAAAATCTGATGATCGAATACGGAGTAAAAAAATGAGACTCCTCATGTGACAATAGCTCAGTCGTCGCAATTGTGATATTGAGTTGAATTTTACATACCATAGCTGTATTTAACAATGAAAATTCATAATTAAAATAAGTTGTTAACAAAACTTAAAAACCGACTTCAAAAAATGTCAAAAGTACTAAATAACAATTTCAATAGGTCTCTTTGGAGTTAGTACAGTTGACCGGCAGTTATGTTTTATGAAGTTTTTTAAAATTTTACAATTCCATGCTCAAATAGTATCAACCGAAATCTATAAGCCTACGCTGTCCGACTGTCTAACTGTACTAGTTTCAAGGGTTTATTGTTATGGGGGATCTATCTTTTAGATCATGACGGTTAGTCGGTTGAAATTGTCATGGAATATATGTTATTAAGTGAAAATTAAGACTTTGAGTGTTGGTAAAATATTATAAATGAACAAATAAATTGTGATATATCAATAAACATTTTTTTAAAATGTCGACTATTATATTATTAACACTTCTCATAGATACTGCAATTTTGTGTATTAGTTCTCGCAGTCCTTTATCACTATGATACACTATGGGTTTTGTAGAGCAGCATGCTGGCCATATTATTACTGCACCTTCTGAAGACGCAAAAACGTTACATATAGGCCTTTTTTACTATCACGCGGGTTTATGTCTGGCGCGCAATTAAGATACTCCGAGAAGCAAAACAAACCCGAAGGAGTGACGCAGCGCAGTAACCGAGTGAGTGAGGCACAAACCCGCGTCACATCGTCATTAGTTGCGGTCCGTTGCTCGTGATGTATGGGTGCGGGGTGCGTGCGTGCGTGCCCGCGCGCCGATGCGTCGCGAGCGTCAGATGTGCACCGGCACGTGCACCAGCAGCTCGTCGCGCCGGCTGAACTCCAGCGAGCACATCTCGCACTTGTAGGGACCCCCGCCGCCGCCGCCGCCGCCGCCGACTGTGCCGACTGTATCCGCTACACTCGACACACTGTGTTCAGTGGCCACAGTGTCGACGGAACCGATCGCGCGCAGGTCGTCCGCCGGCCGCCGCGGGGGACGACGCGGCCGCACCTGGATACAATATTATACTTACTGTCACAATTACAGGGAATTGTTATTAAAACACACACATACAATATTATATACCAATAACCTTGTGTTATACTGTCCTACTGCTGGGCATGGGCCTCCTTTATTAACGGAAGGAGTTAGAAGAAGGAAAGAGTTAGTTAGCCTAATATAGGTTGACAATAACGTCGAAAATATTCTAAGGGTTTCGTCAAACAACGGACGGGGCGGGACGGCAAAGCGACGCTGCCGGGACGTGAGCAGTTGTAATGCATTAGTCAATATAGGAAATGTCACACAGAACCGTCGCGCTCCACGCGACGTGACGTAATCCCGTCAGCGTTGCGTTGCCCTCCCGCCCCGTCCGCTGTTTGACGAAACCATTATACGAATATAATACACAAGGTATAGATATTCTTAACAAATACAAATACAAATACAAAAACTCTTTATTGTATAACCAATAATCACTTAAAATAATTAACATAGGACTACTTAATGGTTTTACAATGGGCGGTCTTATCGCTAAGAGCGATCTCTGCCAGACAACCTTTGGATGGACAGAAATTAAAGTAAAAGAAGTCACGGTGGTGTACAATAAAGAGAGAGAGAGTGAGAGACAAGGACATCGTAATTGTAATAAATTAAATTGAATAAATGTATAGTAAACTTAAATACTAATACATATATAAAATGACAAATATATATACTAATACATATAACCAATATTGAAGAAAAACAATATGTTAACGAAAAGTCAAAATATTATTATAACAGTGTACCTAGTGTTACAAATTTGACTGATAGTAGTTTTTAATCTTATTTTTAAATATGGGTAGGGATTTAGCTTGTTTGATCTCTAACGGCAATTCATTCCAGAGTCGAATAGCTTGAACAGTGAAGGACATATCATAAGAATGGGAAGTATGAGAAGGAGTCTTAAGTAGAAGAGTTTGAGAGGAGCGAAGTGATCGGGAGTGGGTAAGGTGTAAAAATTCGAAACGTTCTTTTAGATATAAAGGAGTAGCGGGATTAAAGAGAATATTATATAAGAGGGTTAGGATGTGCAGATTCCGGCGAAGACGGATTGGTAACCATTTCAGCTTCTTTCGATATTCAGTAATATGATCATATTTACGGAGGCCAAAGATGAATCTAATACAGAAATTTTGGAGACGTTCAAGTTTATTAAGCTGTTCTTCGGTTAAATCTGTAAATGCGGCGTCAGCATAATCCATATGTGGAAATAAAAGGGACTGTGCAAGTGCAATTTTAGTGGAGGTAGGGAGAAAATTCCGTAATCTTCGTAAGGAATAGGCAGAAGCGTACAATTTACGACTCATTTCTGCTACTTGTGGAATCCAAGACATCTTCCGGTCAAAAATCACACCCAGATTTTTGACGGTATCACTTATTGATATGCAAGTTCCATCAAATATTATTTGTGGTAGGTGAAACCAGTCAATCTTGGATATCATTCTCGAACTACCTATAACAATTGCTTGGGTTTTTAACGGGTTAACAGTGAGCCCATATGACTTACTCCAATCGGCAATTCTACTTAAATCGGAGTTAGTAGTTGTGATGGCCTCAGGTAAGTTCTCTAATGAAGACTGAGTATAAATTTGTAAATCGTCAGCATAAAGGTGGTAGGAGGAAGTAAGCTGTCGGGAGATAGAATTAATAAAAATTGAGAAAAGAAGAGGGGATAAAACGCCGCCCTGAGGTACGCCGGCAGTCGTAATACACCACGATGAGTAATTCTCATCAATGCGAACACGCTGACGACGACCATGCAGGTAACTATGAAACCACTTACTTACTGTTGGAGATATGTTAAGAGAACCCAGAAGCGCTATTAAGACGTCAAAGTCTACGTTATTAAACGCATTACTAAAGTCAAGCAGTGACAATACTGTAATTTTACCATTATCCATACCACATCGAATATCGTCTGTGATTTTGACTAATGCTGTGACAGTACTATGGCCAGGACGGAAGCCAGACTGAAGAGGATTGAGCAAATCGTTTTGGATAAGAAAGGTACTAAATTGATGATGAACAAGGCGTTCCAGAAGTTTTGATAGAAAGGGAAGAATAGAGATAGGACGATAATGAGTGACTGAAGAAGGATTCGTTTTTTTAGGAAGAGGAGTGATTTGTGCTTCCTTCCAAATTGAAGGAAACATACCACAGGTAATGGAAGTGTTAAAAATATGTTGGAGGGTAGGCATGACTTCGTCGAGAATGGGAATAATCATTTTTCGGCTAATACAGTCACTGCCGACTGCATTTGACGAGATAGCTTCTACATTCTTCCTAACATCACAATCAGTAAATTCGTTAAAAACAAATAAGGGATTGTCAGGCTTGGGAATCGCTGAAAGGTAACTTAAAGTAGCTGCTTTAGTGGTGCCATCAAAATTGGCAGAAGAGGAGAAATGCTGATTTAATTGATCAATGTTTAAATCTTTAGGGATATTGTCATGGCGTGATTTCCCAATCCCTAGTGACCTTAGAAACTTCCAAACTTTGGAAGAATCTTCATTTTCAAGAGATTTATGGATATGTCGGCGTTGTGCGTCCCTACACACCTTATTGCATCGATTTCGGAGCTCCGTATATATACGCTTGTTATGCTCATTAGGCCGACATTTATACTTCGCCTTTGCAGACAGTTTTTTGTTTTTGATCGCCCTAATTTCGGCTGTTAGCCACGGTGCAGGTATATGCTTCATTTTCACAGGTCTTAATGGAGCATGTATGTCATACAATGTAGTTAATAGGGAGTTAAAAGTGCGTACTTTGTCATCAATTGATGGGGTATTAACAACATTGGACCAGTTTAGACAACTAGCATCCCTACGCAGGGACTCCAAATCAATGCCACCAAAATTGCGCTGCAGAAGAATTTTGGGCTTAGCTTTAGGCGGACGAATTTTGTAGGAAAGATATATTAGATCATGACAAGAAAATGCGTCCGCCGTACACTGACCGTGTTTAGCAACATGCGATAACGACGACACAAGCATTATGTCGAGAAGAGAAGGTGTAGAATTAGGAAAATGATGTGTAGCATTTAGTGGAAGAATGGTCAAGTGGCTAGCCCTAGTAATAGATTTAAAAGTAGAAGAACGAGAATCGTGTTTAAGTAGACATGTGTTAAAGTCACCCATGATTATGGTGTGAGCAAAAGAGGGAGATAGATCTTCTAGAAGTTTCTCAAAGGCTGGAAAAAAGTTGATACGAAGAGAGGGGCAGTAATATACACCAAGTAACACTTTAGTGTGAAAGAGTTGAATTTCAATGAAAAGATGTTCACCAGCGTTAGAAGGAGGTGGCTGTGCTGACATACTCACTACAGTAAAAGGAATATTAGAACGGAGGTATATAGCAACACCACCACCACCACTTCCAACACGGTCATTTCGAATCAGTTGAAAACCTGGCAATGAGTACAAGGTAGATTGAAGAGAAGGTTTCAACCAAGACTCAGAAACCAGAATAGCATGGATATTATTATGCTCAAAAGACGCCAACATGTCAGTAAAATGAGCCGGAATGCTTTGAGCATTAATGTGAAGTACGTTGAAATTCTTCGGTACATCAACCAGGAAGGAATCAATCATATGTTCAAAGCTTGGAATGCTATGAAAACTATCTACGCTGCTGTCAGAGGAACAAACGGAGACAAAATCGTCATGGTCACTATCCATAATATATTTTGCAACACAATACAATAGATAAAAAGAGTAAGAATGTATATAAAATATTATGTTAATAGATAGAAATAATAAAAATAATGTAGTTGTATTAAATATCAAAGTCTTAATACAATATAATTGTTCATCCGCCAACTGTGCATGTTTATAAATAATGTTTTCAACTAAAATTACTGCAATCTATCATACTACACAAAGCAAGCTTGGAATAATTAGATTAATTATCCAAATACAAATAGAAAAAAGAAATACCAACGCCAAATGACCGAATGGATATCTTAAGAACAAAAGGTATATTTATTTAGCAATAACAAAACGCACGACAAAGACATGTTAAAACAATGTTATAACGTTCATGGAACGCAATGCATCACAAGGAAAAAAAGAGAAAACATAATAAATGACAAGAATAAACAAATGTGGGTACACCAAAATAAAAACATTATAATTATGATGTGTAAAGTTAACGTTACCTTTTCCATTCGTCAGTTGGCATTTTTGATCAAAAATTAAAAATTAGTAATAAACTATTGGAGGCATCGTTACTTCCGACCGGTGCGTTGCGGTACATTGCGACGTGTCTTGGATGGCCCAGAAGCCACCGTCACCGCTGCAGGGGTTTTCACAACCGATTGCGGTATTGCGTCGAGGTCGCTATGGCAGCTGATACGATGGCGACTTCCTTCAGGGCTCAGGACGAAGACGATTCCTTCTCTCGTCCAACACTTCGCCACGCCAAACCGTTCCCGTGCTGCCATAAACAGGTTGTGCCGCGTCTTCGTCAGGAACTCCGAAATAGTCACTCCGGTCCCTTTGAGGCAGGTCTTGGACAGCCAAATCTTGTCCCGCAAGGCAATATCACGAACCTTGCAGAGAATTGGCCGAGGTTTATGAGTACCCGCTGCACGTCCCATCCTGTGACATCGGCTGATATCACATTTAGCAAAACTTGGGTGCTTCAGCTGTGTAATAACCGTCTTAGCGACGACATCGACAGGATCTTCTTTAGGATCTTCGGGTATGCCATGGAAGAGCAAAATTTTCCGCCTACTACGCATCTGCAGCTGATCCATTTCTCTGGCGAGGCACTCAATTTGGTCCTGCAATGCCTTCATAGAGTTTACCACAAAGGATTTGAAGGTGGCAAACTCAACAGCTAGCGCCTCTGTGGTAGAAGTGGCTGGAGTTGTTTGGAGCTTACCTTCGAAGCTGTTCATCCGCTCATAGAAGGTCATCATGAGATCATCCAAGGACTGCTTGATATTAACGGCATCCATTTGAAATTCCGGCAGTGTGAGAATCGTGAACGTGAATATTGTGTAGATATTGCAGTGATTTTTATAGGACTTACACAAGTAGCAGATGTAGTGCTAATGTAAGTATATCAGCATATAATTGTGATAAAAACAGACTTTTACTATTTTATATTGTAATTAAAGTAAGTGAGCTTAAAAGTACGTCTTATTTCAAACACCAACCGCCAAAAAAAAAAAAAAAAAAAAAAAAAAAAAAAAAAAAAAAAAAAAAAAAACCTTACATATCATGTGATTTCACTGTATCCGATGGAAATGTGTGTGTTGTGTTCTGACCTGTTTAGTCCTGGGCCTGGGATCCTCTGTGTGTATCATCTTGGGTCGCGCGGGCGGGGGCGGGGGCTCGGGCACGCGGCGGCGGCGGCGGGGCGGGGGCGTGGCGGGGGGCGGCGAGGCGGGGGGAGAGGCGGCGGGGGGCGGCGCGGGGGACGCGGGGCTGGGCGTGCGGGACGCGGGGGGAGGGCTGTCCCACTCGCGGTGGACGGGCGACGACGACTCCACCTTCAGTTTACGTCTTCGCTTGTATTTCCGAGGGCCGTTCTGTTCATCATCATTATTATTATTATTAGCCCTATATATTATATTCGTCCCATTGCTGGGCACGGGCCTCCTCTACTGAATGAGAGGCATCAGGCCTTTAGTCCACCACGCTGGCCTAATGCGGGTTGGCAGACTTCACATACCTTCGAAAAATCTTATCGAATTCTTAGGTACGCAGGTTTCCTCACGATGTTTTCCTTCACCGTTAAAGCAAGCGATAATTAACAATTAATATACACGTAACTTAGAAAAGTCAATGGTGTATGCTCTTGGGGCTGGTTTCGAACTTGCGACTTTCGTCTCGACAGCCCATACCACTCCCCACTGAGCTATCGCTGCTTATCATCATCAACCATTTCCGATTCCATCATAATTAAGCCCACTCTATTATCTATCTATTGATGATTACTTAATGGTAGGTCTCTCGTATACAAGAGGTCGTACCATGTTAATAACTCACTCTTTAAATATTATACATTTAAGTCTTTAGTATGTGCCCAAACCATTATCTATCTATTGATGATAGGTGTCTCGTATACGAGGTCATACCACCGCTTTGTCTATTTCTACCGACAAATAGCAGTATAAAATCACTTGTGTTGCGGTTTGGCGGAGAATGAAACCAGTGCAATTACTGATGATTATGATGTTTACCATCTTATAACGCAACATTGATAACACAGTGTAATGCCATACAATGGTCTTTTAAAGTTCAAAAGTTCAAGTTTAAAGAATTTGGATGGTATTGCTAGTTTACTGGCAGACGGTTACCATCAAGCGCGCGGCCTGCTCGTATCAACTTACAAACTAATAATTTAAAAAAAATGATCATTTTTGAGATTGAGCAAATAACACTGAAATGATCGTCGTACCTGAGGTTGTCTTTTGAGTGCGGTATTAGCATCGCAGTGCTGTATGAGATGTTGCACCAGCTCCGAACTCGAGTGTAGTGTCCGTCCGCACACCACGCAACAAAACGCAGGACCGCCTGCAATGTTCACATACACTATATGAAATATGTATATATATTTTTTTTTATAGCATAGGCCGGCAAACGAGCAAATGGGTCACCTGATGGTAAGTGATCTCCACTGTCCATGTACGCCCACCACTAGAAGAATCATGGGCGCGTTGCCAACCATAAAGGAAAGGGATAATTAGGGAAAGGGACGGGGAGGGGATTTGGGCTTCCGGATATCTCACTCACCGAACGAAACGCAGCAGCAAGCCGCTACTTTACGTCGGTTTTCTGTGAGACAGTGGTAATGACCCGGTCGAGCCAGCCCATTCATGCTGTAGACAAAACTGTCTACAGCGTGGCTCTACTACTCAAAAAAATACAAAATACAACACTACTACAAAATATTTCAACGGCCATACCTACTGGCATACCTAAAGTTAGACCATGACGTGAATTAGAAAATAGGCCACTTTTATCCCAGCAAAAGACATTCAGGTGGGCGAAGTCGCAGGCAAAGGCTAGTGAATGTATACTATACCGTTAGCTCGCCGGTCAGGCGCGGAGTGATGTGATCGTACATGTTCCCGCAACACCACGCGTTGGTTGAACGCGCGGGGACACACCGCGCATGCGTACGGCTTCTCACCTGCACACATCACATTACATTATACCTACCGATACAGTTTCTGTCAAAACCAAAATCTTTATTCATCATGTCATTTTGAGAGCCTCCATGGCGCAACGGGCGAGTAGCCGGCTGTGAAGCGAGAGGCCGCGGGTTCGATCCCCGCACCGAGACAAATGTTTGTATGATCCACAAATATTTGCTTCGGGTTCTGGGTGTTGTGAGACCGAAAGTCTCTCGTAGTTCCTGATACCCACGACACAAGACTCGTATCTTACTGTAGAGTCAGGACTATGTATGTGACTGTTGGGTGTATTTATTTATTATGTAGGCTAAGAAAGCGCTTATGACAGGTCAAGTACAGAACATTTGTCATTAATAAGACTAACTTAAAATTAACTGCACTTTGGAATAACCGCCGCGCTATAGGCTGGCAGGAAAGGCACACCAACAAGCATGGGAAGAAGAAGGGGATCCTTAAATGTAGGGATTCACGGACTAGGAGGATATGGAAATCGGGTCAAGGGCAGGAAGGAGTAGGGTAAAAATACAAATAATTAATTTAATTTTTTTTTAATTTTAATTTTTTAAATAATTTTAATACATAAAGAAGACATTAGGAGATACAATACAGATTGATAAGTCACTAGGAGATGTGCGGAGTAATGCGGGGTGCGACGGCGGTACTTCCATTCTTACCAAATGTCTTTCTAAATCTTGTGACCAACTAATATATATTTGTACTAGCGGACCCGGCCACGCGTTGCAGTGCCTAAGGTATATGTTAAATTATATTGTAGTAAACCACTCAATACAGTATGCGCCATCTATTGGATACTTATGTACTCAATTCAGCCGATAAATTACCTTACACCGTCGTTTTTTAGAATCTTATGGAACTCACAGATAATTATAACTCTTTTTTCATATTCCCAGTTCAGTCCGGTCCCCAGTCCAGTCCGTTCCCTAGTCCAGTCTGGCCCCAGTCCGATCTGGTCCCCAGTCCTCTCCGGTCCCCAGTCCTCTCCGGTCCCCAGTCCTGTCCGGTCTCCAGTCCTGTCGGGCCCCAGTCCGGTCCGGTCCCCAATCAGATCCCCAGTTCAGTCCGGATCCCCAGTCCAATCTGGTCCCCAGTCCGCTCCGGTCCCCAGTCCTCTCCGGTCCCCAGTCCAGTCCGGTCCCCAGTCCAGTCCGGTCCCCAGTCCAGTGCCAGGTCTGGTCCCCAGTCCTGTCCGGTCCCCAGTCCAGTCAAGTCCCCAGTCCAGCCAAGTCCTCAGTCCAGTCAAGTCTCGTCCAGTCAGGTCCCCAGTCCAGTCCAGTCCCAAGTCCAGCCCGGCTCCAGTCAGGTACCCAGTCCAGTCAGGTCCCCAGTCTAGTCAGGTCCCCAGTCCAGTCAGGACCCCAGTCCAGTCCGGCTCCAGTCCGGTCGCCAGTCCAGTCCGGCCCCAGTCCAGTCCGGCCCCAGTCCGGTCTCCAGTCCAGTCAGGACCCCAGTCCAGTCCAGTCCCCAGTCCGGTCTCCAGTCCGGACCCCAGTCCAGTTTAGTCCAGCCCAGTCCAGTCCAGTCAGACGCGAAACCACAAGTTTAGCCTCTACCAAAAAGTGCTCAACGCGGCTAAAGAAGATTTCACTTCAAAAATATTTAAATAAATGACCTTTCACCACCATTTGTTAGAAACTATAGAATAACTAATAATTTGCAAAAAAAAAATATTGCGACTATAAATTGAGATATAAACTATCAATTAACCCAAGTTGGACCAAACTGCACACAGATTGCAAAATTTGTTTAAAATCGGTTCAGTAGTTTAGGCGCGTATCGCGGACAAACAACGTGACACGTAATTTTTATATATAAAAATTAGCAGACCCGGTCACGCGTTGCTGTGGCTAAGGTATAATGTAAAATTATATTGTAGTAAACTATTCAATACAGTATGCGCCATCTATTGGATACTTACTAAGCCCAGCCGATACGACCTTACACCGCCATCTGTTAGAATCTAATGAAACTCACAGATAATTATAACTATAATTTGCAATAAAAAAATAATGCCATAAAAAAAATGAGATACAAATTATCCTATCTCTCAAGTTGGATCAAACTACACACAATTTACAAAAACTGATTAAAATCGGTTCAGTAGTATAGGAGTTCAACGTGGACAAACAACGTGACACGAAATGTTTATATATGTTTACCCGTGTGTATCCTTTCATGCTTGCGTAGCGTGCCGCCATCAGCGAATGCTTTCCAACAAAACCGACACGCGTACGGCCGCTCACCGGTATGGATGCGAATGTGGATCTGCTGAGAACTCCTCGAACCGAACACTTTGCCTGGACGAAAACATTATACATGGATAAATTCGAAATATAAAGAGAGATAAAAAATACTAGTGTAATCAACTTTTGGACAAAATATACGTCCACAATTTTCAAATTCGTATTTAATACACTTGTTGGTTGGTTTGCACAATAGTGCAGTTATAGTAAAGGTTTATGTCAAATTTGACGATAACAGTAACGCCGACTTCAACATTGACTGCGGAATGTGTTGCGCAATCGTATTCCGATATTACTAGATTCCTCGATTAATTCTAGAAGCAGGGACATGACATTATTTTGGAGCACAGACGCTTTAGGAAATATAGTTTATAATTGAACCATCTGACAGTTATTTAACTTAAGGTTAACAGCTAAAATTATGACATCATATAACATTTGTCAAATGGCGCAACTCATTTTTTGCTTAACCGGTACTTTAACATGTTTGTCATTGCTAAAGTAAGTTGGTGTAATCCAGCATTATTAATTTATTAACTACCGACGAAGAGTCAAACTAGTAATTCGTATTGTAAAAAAGCAACGTATAATCGAATAACAGTACAAAATTTTTCGACTTGTCAGCGGGCGCGGGGCAGCAGCGGCGGCGGCGCGGGAGCGGCGAGTTTCAATGCATAGATTTAAATGGACCTGGCCTCGAAGGCAGCGGCGCGGCGCGAACCCGAGGAGCGACGTACGAGCGGCGCGCGTCAGTCGAGCGGTGCCCGCGCGTCTGTATTGTCGTAGTGTTGTGCATTTTTAAAAATGCCCACCGACGTGGTGGAGCAAATTATTTCAATGATTTTTGATATGGAACATCATATTCACATCAATTTCGTTCGCGAACAGACACTAATTTCTCATAGCACAGCACTACGCCGCTCTAGCGCCGCGCGATCTGCCCGCTGGCTTCGAGACCGGGTCTCCGCCGCCGCCGCCCCGCACCCACTGACTTCACGTGCGCGGCCTTAGGGGAATAAGAAAAATACCGCACTTACCGCATTCTCTGCACGGGAATTGTCGCGAATTGCTTGATGATGTATTATTTCTGCCTCTTGATATACGTTTCATTCTGTAACAAAGGTACTTATTAATTTTTCACATATGGGACGTTCTTTTACAAACCGTACACTTTTTTGACTTGACAATTTTGATTGTGCCCAAAATTTTTTTTAGAGTCTATACTGAAAATAAACAGACACATATACAAGGTTTTTGTTAAAAAAAAAAATTTCTCGAAAATATGACCATTGCAAATTTCAATACTTTATCCGATTCTGTTACATGTAAAATTCATTATCTCTGGTTCTACTGATGATATCGTTGAATTTTTTTTTTTCATTAAAAGGTAGTAATATCAGCTTTCAGTCACGTGAATATTGTACTTCTTCGACTTGAGTACCTTGTAAATAATAACAATTTAATTGTTTAAATAATATTATCATAATGTTACCCACAACCAAATCGATTGAAAAAATTACTAACGTATTCGTGTTGTTTTTAGCTATAAAAGCATTCTTTCAGAAAGATGGAGCCGTTAATAGTTTAAGAGTGAGAAAATAATTTCAACCGCGCTTCACGTTGCGCGGGCAGCGCGCGATGAGTTGATACGTGCTGGACGGTGTATGAACATTCAGTTTCGAACTGCTCACGCAGTTCACTTCGGAAGAAGCGTAGTACGGACACACATCTTCCTTTTCAGCCTTTTTATTTCTAAAAGTGAGTAAGAAAAATCAAGTTAGGGAAATTTATACGAGGGAAAATGTCACAACCACCACTATCATCGGTACTACTAAAAATTCAAAGGATATATGTTTTAATCCTTTTGGTTTATCTCCTGATCTAAAAATAAAAAAGTCTCAGGAAAGTACGAAGAGAATATTTATTAACATTAAATAAATCCGTAATAGAAGAGTCTCTTGAGCAAAGAATTTGTGATACGTGCAGTAAGAAATTGTCGGAATCGCGTCCGAACACCGAAATCAAAAATCTAGCCAGAACAGATGATCAGGTACTTATCACTATATTTAATTTCAGTAAACGAAATTCATGAATTAATTATATTTTATATTTGTATTTAAATTTAAAAAAAAATGACTATATATTTTTTTTGCTTCAATTTATGATTTTTTTGTTGAAGGATAGATAATTTATGTATCTTGTGATTTAAACTGTCGCGAATGTTTTGCAATGTAAGTAAATATATTTCGCAGCATCATGAAGTTGGTTATATAGACCCTAAAGCTTCGACTGACGATGAAGTGGAAAAGTCTTGCACCATATGACGAGGATAAAGAAGTTATTTCCGAAGCAATAAACGTAATGAACAAAGGTCTGATTTTGATCGGTACTTCATACTTCATACACTCATTTCTCGGAAGCGCTACTTCTCTCGTACTTTCCTGAGACTTTTGATGTTTTTTATTTTCAGATCACGAGATAAACCAAAAGGATTAAAACATATATCCTTTGAATTTTTAGTAGTACCGATGATAGTGGTGGTTGTGACATTTTCCCTCGTATAAATTTCCCTAACTTGATTTTTCTTACTCACTTTTAGAAATAAAAAGGCTGAAAAGGAAGATGTGTGTCCGTACTACGCTTCTTCCGAAGTGAACTGCGTGAGCAGTTCGAAACTGAATGTTCATACACCGTCCAGCACGTATCAACTCATCGCGCGCTGCCCGCGCAACGTGAAGCGCGGTTGAAATTATTTTCTCACTCTTAAACTATTAACGGCTCCATCTTTCTGAAAGAATGCTTTTATAGCTAAAAACAACACGAATACGTTAGTAATTTTTTCAATCGATTTGGTTGTGGGTAACATTATGATAATATTATTTAAACAATTAAATTGTTATTATTTACAAGGTACTCAAGTCGAAGAAGTACAATATTCACGTGACTGAAAGCTGATATTACTACCTTTTAATGAAAAAAAAAATTCAACGATATCATCAGTAGAACCAGAGATAATGAATTTTACATGTAACAGAATCGGATAAAGTACTGAAATTTGCAATGGTCATATTTTCGAGAAAAAAAATTTTTGAGCAAAAACCTCGTATACATGTCTGTTAATATACAATAAGAACTTCGTAAAAAAAAATTGAAGAGATTTGGAGAGGTGGAATTTTTTTTTGGTCCAAATCCGTACGATTTGTAAAAGAATGTCTCATATGGCTTTACATAGATAGCTTCATTGGTCTAGTGCTGTACTGTTACGTTACGTTACGTTACGTTATAAGTACCTGGGCGTGGGTGCGGGCTCGCCGGAGCGGTCGGCGTGCAGCTCGGCGTGCGCCAGCAGCTGCAGCGCGTCGGGGCACGTCTCGCCGCACACTGAGCACGCGTGCTCGCTCTGTTCCCACGTACTGCTCGTACTGTCGTGCCGCTTGTAGCTGCCGTAACACAAAACGTAAGCAAATTTATAATCGTTTATTCACTAATTATTTAGTTTAATCACCCCCTACACAGTACCTGTGCGCGGCGGTGACATGGCGCCGCAGCAGGTCGGCGCGCTGGAACGCGACGCCGCAGTGTCGGCAGAACAGCTCCGGCGGGCGCGCGTCACTGTTGCGCACGCGACTCTCGCTCGCCTCCACGCTCGGCGACACGCGGTACTCCATGTCGTCACCTAACCATAATATCAACATCTTTACATGGTTTTTGGCGGGAATTCTGACAGTGCGGTTCATCACTTACTTTTTTTTTACGTTAATTGAATGACGAGACGAGCAAGGCGCTCGCCTGATGGTAAGCACGCCCATAAACAGAAGCAACACCACACAGAACTTTAAATTACAAAGCACTGAATGGCACTGAACTGCGCTCGTCACTCCGAGACATAAGATGTTAAGTTTCATAACGCCTAGTAATTTCACTGGCTTCAATGTCCTTCAAACCGAAACATAACAGTGCTTACACACTGTTGCTTAACGGCGCGGTGGTACCGACCCAGACGACCTCCCGCATTCGAGGGACGTGCCACCTTGTGCGAGTGTAATGGTCCGGATTCCCTGGGCCATTTTTCCACGTGGTTACTATCAAGCTAATTTTCCGTGAGTAGCTTCGTTTCGATGAGACGCCCAACAATTTCCTATGCGAAAATCATTTTTATGGCCTCGCTATCGATACCTATTGGAAGTCCCTCCTTCCAATAGGTATGATTACTAACCAGCTGATTTTTTGTATTTACTTAGTTAATATTTATATAATATAACAGTCATATTGTCCTACAAATAAAATAATAAATTTTTGGGACTCATCAAACCGAAATATTCTATCCTTGCTACCTCTGTTAGCTACCACAATAGAGAATTTTCGCATAGGGATTTGTTGGGCGTCTCATCGAAACGAAGCTACTCACGGAAAATTAGCTTGATAGTAATCAAGTGGAAAAATGGCCCAGGGAACCCGGACTATAATGGTTAGTGCGTGCACTGACCGGAGTCGTCGTCGTATATGCGGTCGTCGTGGTCGTCGGTCGGGGCGCGCGGGTCCGCGGGCGGCAGGTGCGGGTGCCTGGAGGCGCGGTGGTACCGACCCAGACGGCCTCCCGCATTCGATGGACCTACCACCTCTTGTGCGGTTGTTATAATGAGTGCATGCACTGACCGGAGTCGTCGTCGTATATGCGGTCGTCGTGGTCGTCGTGGTCGTTGGTGTCTGCAGGCGGCAGGTGCGGGTGCCTGGAGGCGCGGTGGGCCGCCAGCGACTCGCGCGACCAACACAGCTCGCCGCACTCGCCGCACTCCACCGGCGAGTCGCCGCCGTGCACCTGCACAACACACAACACACACACACATACATACATACATACATATAAAACACGATACACGACACGCGCCACACCACATAGGACTCGAAAATCTATAATTGACTAGCAAAAAACTACAAACATTCATCCCCTTTTTAAACCCTGTGCTAGGATACTTGTATCCGACCGGATAGCGAACACCATACATTGGTGCTAAAACCTGCCATAGTGGCCCACCTTGTGTGGGTCGCGTTTCAGGGTCAGCCAGTGTATATCCGGTTCTCCCCAGGGGGCTTGCCCCCTGATCCTAACCCTTTTCCCATCCCTTTTTCCTTCCCCTCCCACTTGGCCCTTTGGCAGGCCGGCATGATCTTGCCGACCTACGATGGACACATTGTTTATCGTTGATCGACACTATTCTTGGATTGCGCTACACTTACCATCAGGTGTAGCGTAGTCACTTTGCCGAGCCAGGATAAAAAAAAACCCTTCAGAGGTTGTTTTTTAAAACCATAGTAGCCTATGTCTTATTCTGATGTATAAGCTATATTATTGTAAAGTTTCATTAAAATCCATTCAAAAATTTTTTTACTGCTGAAGCGATTTCAATTAAAAAACATGGGGTATTTTTTTTTCTTTAAACCTCTAAAGGGTCAAATAGGGGATGAAAGTTTGTATGAAAACTTTTTGATGGCAAAACGAAGTTCGCGGGCACAGCTAGTATTGTACTAAACTATTCAATACAGTATGCGCCATAAATAAGTTCTTACAACTAGATTATAAAAAACATTATCTTTTTTGTTACTAGCCTGTATGACGAAATTCCCTTCACACCGAAACACAACAGGGCAGAACTAGACAAAGTAGTGTTACCAACTCAGTTGGTCCCTCATATACGAAATTATCAATTCTATGATTTGATCACTACATCTATCATCAAACACATCTGGCACATATAGCAAGATGTGCAATAATGAGTCGAAATATCTACACAAATTTCGAACAACTATTTGATAAAAAGTTGTGATAGAACACTCACCCTGGCATGAGACTGTAGTGCCTTCTCTCTCGCGAACCCAACTCCGCAGTGTCTGCACACGAAGGGACGTGACGGGTCCGCCGGGGGCGGTGGCGGTGAGGGGGGCGAGGGGGGCGAGCGGGGCGACGCCGCCGACGGGGGGGACGCCGGGGTGGGGGGCGTCGGGGGCGGCTTGGCCGGGGAGCGAGCGCGACGAGACCACTGCTGCGTGCGGGCTGACGTCATGTTCTCCCAGCCACCATTCTGCACACAAATAACATTATTATACACCTATGTATACAGGGCTATTTTTAACAGGTTCCCTGTCCCCATACAAACCACAATTTTTCATCATATATGTCCCACTCTTTTTTTCATTTGTTTATTTCCCATTTTTTTTTTATAAATCACTTCGGTTTGTTTTCTCACTCTAAAGGATGTAACCCACACGTCCCGATACTAAAAATGGGAATTAACCTGCTACGGCCATTTCAAAGAAAGGCATGAATTTGACTCTAAATTTGAATCATATATGATTCATGAACGTACAGTTCTTGGTACAAAATATATTAAATGAATCATATATGATTCATGGGACAGGGAACCTGTTAAAACACTAACAACCTCGCAGGAATAGATTCCTAAGGTCATTTGCTACTACTTTTGTTCTACGACTTTTCATAATTTGTTAGATTTTATTCTCATACAAAAATAAGTATGAATTTAATTCCCGTCTTGAATGTTACCTACGCTCTGCGCGTATTATTACGTAATACAAGCGGGCGCGAGCGTCAGTTCAATGACCCTTAAGTCGTGGCCGGGCCGTATCGATCGATACCTACAGCCGTCAGCTGACAATAATTTAAATACTGTAAATACGCTGATTTCACTATTTAAATACGCCTCCATTGAACAATAAAAAGTAAAGGAAACCAAACTACCAATATTAAATTGGTTTAATTAAACTTTAGAAAACGACAAAAAAATATTTTGTTACGTAATCGTAACATATTTTAGATGTTTAAATACTGTAATTGTTTTTAATTGTTTAATGTAGCTAGTCCTAAGCCTGGTAAAGAATGAAGGGATTGTGGACTCAGTGTAGGTATGTACATACTGGCTACAAAACGAGCAATAGAAATTAACTAGATTATTATTATTAGCAGCGCAAGCGAGCGCGAGCGACGGGTCTTTCGTTTATGACTGAAACGTAGACGTACGCACAAAAACACTACACAACAAAAACTTATAAAATCATTTTTTTTTCTTATGTATTGAGTTATGTCCAAACTCGTAGAACAAAAGTTGTTCCTTATGGGGTCAGCTATATGGTCCTGCGAGGTTGCTAGTGTTTTAAAATTAACCCTGTATATTACGTGAAGATAAATCTTGCAAGTTCCTTGTAAGTCCCAAACATCCAATCACATTAAAATCGGATGGTTTGGGTAATACTCGATGAGCTCAACATCCAAAATACTTAAAGCAAATTGTTTAACAGGTTCATTCACCTCAACAGGCTCTGGATTCTTTTTCCGCCTTCCTCGTTTCTTCTTTGGTTTCACAATTTGGTTATTTTCTAATACATCTTCTGTAACAAATTAAACTCAATATTTTCACCATGAAATATAGATACTTCGACACATTTGTACACAGCACATCTTTCTATATATGTATGAGCATATAAATATGTAGTTTTGATTTGTACAGCATTCCGAGCCAGCAAGAGGCTAAAATTAGGATGGAGTAAGATCAAAATGGAGGTCCTCAGGCCCTTTGCCTATTGTTTTTTTTTATTATTAAATATTGGAGCTATAGCAATTGAACACAGCTCCAAATGTTACAGTTTGCCATTCCCCTAATATCACAGCATACAATCATAGTATAAATGATAATTGAGGCTGCTAGAACCAGAGTGGCCTAACTGCATTTTGATGAAATTTTACCTATTTGTATTTTCGTAATTTAAAAATGTTAATCTACAAAACCAGACCGGCCTAAAATTGGTAACATCATCTTGACATAGATGGCAGTACAAGTCCATTTCGGCCGTGGTTTAAATTGACGAAAATACAAACAGGTCAAAAGTCATCAGAATGCAGTTAGGCCACTCTGGTTCTAGCAGCCTCAATTATAAGAAGAGTAAATAGAACGGCGGAGTTTTGGCGGGAATTCTGATAGTGCAATTCATCGCTTATTTTAATTTATTTCATAAACTAGTTTAGAGTTGTGTTTGTTGTATAAAAGTGGTGTGGATTTGTTCAATAAACATTGACGGTGATGAACAGTGTATGGAAACATTGAAATAAGTGAATTAAGAATCGTACTGGAAGGAGTTAACACCAAAACTCCGACAAGACCTTGAAATCGACCGCACCCGTGTTTCATCGTTCGTGTAAAAATACTTGAGAGTAAATTATACTTGACACTGGCTAAATGCATAATACTGCGAAAGCCATAAATAAAAAAGAAAAGAAAAATAGAACAGCGCTCACCATAGTCGACGGTGTCCTCATTGTCGGGCACGTACGCGTGCACCTTGAGATGGTTCATGAGGTCGCACTTGCGCACGTACCGCACGCCGCACAGGTTGCACGCGTGCGGCCGGTCGTTCTGGTGCGCCACCATGTGGTTCATCAGCGCGGCCTTCTTGCGGAACCGACGCGAACAGAAGTCGCACGGCCACGGACGCATCGCCGTGTATTCATCCTGATGTACGTAACACTTTTATAAGTATGTGGAGAACAATATATGTTTTGAAAGTAAATATTATTTTATTAAATGTTTAGTACTTATTGAATAATTCTCGGACACACGGCACGGATTTTGAGCGCCCGAAAAAAGGGGAGAGGATTGAAATAAAACAAATTTAAACGGACTTATCGCGGATTTTATATTTAACCGCGATAAAATCCGTTTATCTTATTATTATTTCAATGTGTAACATTCGGGAGAGGACATCCACTGCCCTGCAGATTTGCAGTGACCAAGTAATCTGCCTATCACAACACTATTATTATTATTAACCAATCATAATGTGATACAGAGCATGGTGTGGCGTCCTTTAACTTGATGGAAAATACTTCTGTGCATTCCAAGAAAGTGTTCAAGACCCATACTATACCCTATTAATTAGTATCACATAATAAATGTGTCTTACTTGGTCAGTGGGTAATGGAACATCAATATCATTTTCTTCCTTTATATCCAATAATGGTTGAGCTAACTGCTCTAAAGGGACCTCCACTCTGGAACAAATTAAATAAATCAGCAATTATTATACACTCATTATAATATTGACTATGTGAATATGTAGAAATTAAATCATAATGATAAACATAAGAATATTATGATAAAATTATTTTAAGTGATATCCAGATTATAAAATAATATTTAATGTATTGTATTGTATGAATAACAGGTGATTGGCTCAGGTTATCACCCCTGATCTCAGTCTCAGTGGCACTATCACTCTAGCTTCAGATTGGCCTGATTAACCTACACCCCCTGAGAGATATTCTCTATCGTTGAGGTTTTGGCTGCAGCTCAGACAAACCTCTGGGGCATCGTGGACAGTTCTTTCAAACTTACATGTTCAGAATTATCTACTACTGCCTCGCGT
This sequence comes from Amorpha juglandis, assembly GCA_949126905.1. Taxonomy (NCBI): domain Eukaryota; kingdom Metazoa; phylum Arthropoda; class Insecta; order Lepidoptera; family Sphingidae; genus Amorpha; species Amorpha juglandis. The sequence goes on along the minus strand of OX421379.1, from coordinate 6,532,965 downwards.
AGCCTCCCATTGATAGCCCCATCAATCCTTAGATATCACTGTGTCAGTACCATCCGGTAGGACTACGCTCAGCTTATATGTGATGAATTTAACATAATTTTTACTTTTACTAAAAATTTTAACTGTATAAAATTTAAAATTCTATCTTATGTGCCTATTTCACCATCTCTGTGTAAATGTTATGATATGTTCAAACTCGTCACATTTTGACACATTAAGGTACCGGAAGAAAGATGGCTACTGGATACTTTAAAAAAATAGCTGACATAAGTGGTTAAATTGTACCAGGATATTGTGAAATTATGATGTAATGATGATGTTATACAAATAAAGAGTATATTGTAACTGTAAATGAAATCTCTTTACTACATAATAGTGATAGTAAGTAATATTTATTACCTTTCCTGACCTCCAGAGAGGACCCAGTCATCAGTTATGACCTCCTCAGTAACACATTCTACATTTGGATCAATTTCTGCTGATTCTACATAGTTCACTACATCTTGTGCTAGATACATTAAATTTTCAGCAGCCATTTGGTCCGTATCAGCAACCATATCCTGAAATTGGTTATTTAAAATGCATTCACTTTGAATACAAATTACACTTAGAACATTGTGCAAATTAATTCAAGGAACAAAGGGAAGTTAAAATTTTTCATACACCTATAAAAGAGATTATTAAAAATATAAGCAAATAAGGTCTCAACATTTAATTGAAGCTAGATTTTAAGTTAAACAGCATCAGCATTTTCTGTTTCACCAACTATGATATGAAGCGTCCAACAAACTCAGAAGAAGACATTGACTGTACAAAATTGTGCAAATGTAATGTAGGGCAATTTGTAGAATGGCATTTTAAGGAAAAAGACGCCTTTAACAATACTAAATAATATTACCAACATAAAAAGTAATTTTTGCTATCACATAATTATGACTCAAAAGGTGTTAATAAATAATTTTTATTACCATGTTGCTATAATGCCCTTGAACATTATCTATAGAACATATAACTTCTTCTCCACTTGCGACATTAGGGCAATGCTGTAAAAGAAACACAACATGACATCTTAATGTTGTTGAGTAAAATTTCCTCTAAATATTTATAAAAATAATTTATATTGCTTTGGAGTCAATTTCACACGCTTTTTTTACAATAAAATACATTGTTTTCTTCAAATTTATTTTCTATTTTTTAGTTAGACTTTCCATAAAAGCGTGTTTTTTAGTTTTTTTTTGTTTTACTTCATGGCTGCATAGTAGTACTGTTGCCATAATAAAAATTGGGCAGAATGGAAATATGTTACCAAATTTTATTTTATTTGGAAATGTATTTTTCAATGTTCATAAACCTAGCCCAAAATGAAACATCACCTTTTATTTATTGCATTTGTTAGTTAATTTATTATAAATAGTTTAATAATCATGTAGGTACATACTATAATATTAATAATAAGACAATAAGTTAGAATAAGGCATTAAAGTATAAGTTGTTATGACTCAGTATAGTAAAAGGTCACATTTAACAATAAACCATTGAAGGATCTTTATGACATTGATTTAAGATCCTGTTATACAGAGAAGATTAAAACCAAAAAACATATGATATTGAGTTATGATACATAATCAAGTTTTAATGTTCATAACACTGATAACATTTAATTTACAAAAGTAAGTTTACATAAAGATACCATAATAGTGAAATTAAATACTGAGTGGCACAAGTTTTCTTTTAATTCAAATTTTAAAATCTTATTTCCAAAAAGATAACATTGTTATGTGGATTTTTTCTGTATAACAAGATCCAGTTTAAAAAACTGATACACATACCTTGCTCTCCACTTCTTCCTCCCATTGGAGGCTAAATTCTCCATCGCCGTCCATGATCAGTTATATTTCTCTCTCATGGTCTTCTAACACAATTATACTGTGTCTTCATTCTAAATTCAAACGGCGATTATTTATAAAGTTGTAATTACAATACTTTCAAGTGCAGGACATAATAATATTTCTGATAGATTTAACACTTAAATACTTCAATTTAAATAATTTATTATGTAAATTCTACTAAGACGTATTATAAACAGAACATTTATCTTTGCTCATTTATTCATGTCTCTGACGACACCAAGATGATAAAATGTAGTCAATCCTGTCAACAAATTCTATACATCTTCTATCACCCTTTAATCAAAACATCAACATAACCTTATCACGTATATGACTTTATTATCATAAATAATATACTACGGCCATGGAAATTTTAAACTGGCATTAAAAATTATCATTGATTAAATGCATGGTCTAAATAAAGATGCAAAGGTGTAACAAAAATGGTGTCAAGTTAAAAAAACGCTTAGGTTATCCCTGTCAAACAAAAAGGTTATCTATAGAAAAACAATAATGGTTAACATTAGTTTTAAATATATTTTAAAGCTTAAAACGACATACGTTGTGAAACTTACAGATGTGAAGTATAACGTAATGCGTACACCATATCTATACGTTTACATGACGCAATCAGAAAACTTAGCAATAGTTCATCACCAACGAAAACAATAATATAACCAAACTGGTAACAATTTTTCTGAAAATACTGGCCCGAAATTTTCTCCTTGATTATTGATTGACTATTTATTATCTTAAAATATAATTTTATAACAAAATTAGAGTAACAAATCGGTTATCAGGCAAATGGCTATCATCCTACCATTTTTTCATTTTTTAACGAAATCCATAGACAAATACATCTAATAAATGGATTTGGTACGTTTTTCTCATTTATTTAGGACGAGGCAAATCAATTTTATTAAAAATAATTAATGCTACGCCTGTCAGGCAAATAAAAGAAACGGAATAATTTATATGAAGGAAAGAGGCACAAATTTGTCATTAAACGTAAATTTGTGCTGATAAGGTTACTGTTTAAATTTATGAAAAATACCACTAATTAATCAAAATAAATAAATAATTATAAAAACAATATATTTATGAAATATTCCTTTAAATTATTACACTTTTACACAGTATTTAGATAACCACCTCATATAAAAAAGATTGCTCAATTGTTTATGCTTTCATATGTATTTTTTACAATATCAACATTTGACTGGGACGTCAGAACTCAGAACAATAGGGATGGCGGAGTTTTGGCGGGAATTACTCCGTACAAAACAGTTTCAAAAATGGTCTAAGAAGTACATACTACTGAAAGGAATTAACACCAAAACTCCAGCAAGACCTTGAAATCCATCACAACCGTGTTTCATAGTTCTTTAAATACCTATCACATATGACGAGGCTGTATGGGCTAGATCCCTTCGCCTTCCCAATCAAAGGGAAATTTTAATTTAAAAAAAAATAGACTTGTAGTTTTCGTTGTAGTGATGTTCATGTACAACAAATATAGATATTTACTGAAGACTTGGCAGCATGGTCTTCGACCTTAGCCGGTTCCGGTATGGAACAAATGAATAAAAAAATAAATAAAAATTAGTGGTGTCGTGGGACACCAGGTAGGAACGAAGTTCCTTCGGCTAATGAAGAATCGACACAAATTGCAAAAAAAGTCGTGCTCAATTTTATGTAGGTTTTCTTGATTTTTCTCTTAAATTTTGCTGATTAGTTTTTATTTAAGTACAAGAAAGTATTTAGGAAATTCAGTATTTTAGGAAATAATAAATTACTTAAAATAAAAAAACATCGTAATTCAAATTATCAACTAAAATAACAAAATATGTCTCTTTATTTTTGTTTGACAACATAAAATTACATAGAAATAGAAAAATAGAAATAAAACAAATTATCTAATCACACACCCGAGTATAGTCTAAATATAACATACGCAATAAAATATAAAAATACATGACCCTATGTATAAATACCAATATCATTGGACAAAAATGGAAGCATAAAAAAGGGCAAGAGATAATATATCGCAAGACGAATAACGAGCTAGCGTAATCTTTTAAAAATCGAAGGAGATATAAAAATACTTCAACTATAACTGGCTGAATGAATTTCATTTTAAAAAAGGAACTAACGCTGGCTGGTTATGCGACTGTCGCGCATGCGCACGTCTCATTTAACGCTTTTTTTCTTACGGTTTTACTATCACATTTTTTTCAGTTCGGTCACGCAGCGAAATCCCTATCCCCTCCAAGCCTGCCATAAGGAACTTCGTTCCAAAAATATAGATATTTATTCTGATATAATAAATCAAAATATTGTATCGATGTTTAACGATATATCAGTGAAAAACATAAATGTTTTCGATATATCGTCTTGTAGGAAGGAAAAGGTAGATAGAAAAGATTAGGAGTAAATAAGTAAACCCACCAAGGTTAAAAAAGCAATCAGCTTTATTTTTATTAATCCCAATATTTCTTACATAAACCTGACAAAAACAAAATTGTATTAACTTTTTTGGCTTGGATTCTGCTCGGTTAGCACGTGCACGGCCTTAGAAAAAAGTCTTTGAGATGGCACAGAGCTGTATGATTATTTTCCTAAATATTTTAATTCCGTACGATATTTTATATATCGGATAAAATATATCGGTAATATATACTGACTTCAATGATTCGATGATATCAAACTGATTCATATAACAAATAAATGTATCGATATTTTATCATATATCGAGCACTCCTATTTGGTTGACATCACAGAGTACTTTTATATTTGACAATTGACATTTGACATTATTAGTGTTGTTGTAAAATTTTTTGTCATTTTATTACTGTATATTTGTTGGCAAAAAATATTTTTTGATTGTAAATGAATTACTAAAAAGTTGTATTTCAGTATTAATATGGCACAAGAAATAAAAGAGCTATGTCAGCTTTTATTTTCTGACTCCAGCACGGGTAAATGCATTGCTGATTTTGAAATATTATTCTTTGGTGTTGTAGCGTTTAATTCACATTATGAATTACAGAAAATTCAGAATATTTCACTGATGTTAGTGACTATATAAAGAAGTTGGGCTCTCAGAATTGGGAATACATTCGTAAAGAACCAGAAAGGCTTACTGAAGAGATGAAACAATTGACGGAACAAACACAAGAGCTAGCATTCACCAACTATAAAACATTTGTTGAGACCGCTGAGATCTCACGTACTATAATAAAAGACTTAGATAAATCAAAAAATTTGTTACATCAATTCTTAGATACTACTCCAGACTTTTTGCAAGAGTGTGATAAGTTTTCACAAATGGTTGGGACTATTGTTAAAGAAAAAAGGTATGACAAAAAAATTGCTCTCATATTTATATAAAAATACATAAGACATAGTAGTGTTAAAACTCTTCATTTTGGGTCGGGTCAGCCGGATGTCATGACGAGTGATGGCCTCCTTCTGTGAGTGTGTCATCTCGCAGGTGAGCTGCATTGTGAGCAGAACGATCCTGCTCGCCGCCAAAGGAGATATAGGAGGTGCCGGGTCGACCACTGACCGGCATCTCCCGCTCTGTGGAATGGGGGTGTCTGGAGAATTCCACCACTGTATCCTCTGCCTGTCGTCAGAGGCTATTGCGGGAGACATGCCTGTTGTATGTATTGCAAGCCAAAAGGCTGTATCTAATATAAAAAAAATATAAAAATGTAAGGCCATGGTCAAACTTAATGAAGATTGTTGTAAAGATGTATTAATAATCTTGCATATTTTCTAGCCGTTACAGTGCCATTCGCAATCAAAGTGATAAATTATTGGAGCTCCTGGAATTACCATCATTGATGCGTGAAGCTCTCAATGCAGAAGACTATGACAGTGCCTTAGACATTTTCACATTTGTTCGTAACTTGTCTAAGAGATATTCGGAAATACCCATAGTACAGGTAATTATATTTTGACCTCAGACCCTCTTGCATTAAAGTGCCAGTTGTTTAGGGAGAGTTATTTGGTACATAACTATGCATATTAAGAAAAACTTGATATGTTATGCACTTTCAAATTGGTTTTTTTTTGAACCAATTCAAATGAAATAAATATTAATTATTAGCCCAAGCTTTTGTCAATATATTTTGTGATAACAAAATAAATACATTGGTCCAGCCATTATAGAGAACTAGCTTTTGCTCGCGACTCCGCCCGCGTACCGGCTTTTCCCGGGATAAAAAGTAGCCTATGTCTTATTCTGATGTATAAGCTATATTATTGTAGTTTCATTAAAATCCATTCAGTAGTTTTTATGTGAAAGAGTAATAAACATACATCCATCCATAATTACAAACTTTCACATTTATAATATTAGTAGGATATGAGTGACTGCACTGTGCACAGACAAAATCTGTTACAATTGAATAACAGCTGTAATGTATTTATACTATAATGTATGTCATCTTGTATTTAATCAATTACAAATACGAAATATATTTGTAACGGATATACCACATTGGCTACTTTATTTAATGAAAATAAAGTATTTAATGTGCTTTATTTAATGTAATGTATTTATAATATAATGTATGTCATCTTGTATTTAATCAATTACAAATATGAAATATATTTGTAACGGATACACTGCATGGCTACTTTTTTTTAATGAAAAATTAAATGCGAAAGGTTAAAAAGAGAGTTAATCCAAAATCCAATATTATCTATCTTCATATTTTTTTAAAATATATTTTTCGTTTTTTCCTACTTTTCTAATTATGAATTAATTGTTTTCATATCATTCATGTAATTGCTTTCAGAATACTACTCAAGAAATAATGACTCTGTGGTTTGAAACACTTTACCATCTTTTTAACCAATTACGTTATGATTTGCCATTGCCACAATGCTTACAGGTAAAAATGAATTTTCATTTATTTGTTGCAACAACAAATGAGCGCAATTGTATTATTGTATTGGAATTTAAATTTGTATTTCTTTATTGGAATTTTAATGTGTATTATGGAATTTTAATTTGTATTATTGTATTGGAATTTGCATGCCAAGTTAATAATGCGTTATTTTTCCGTGGGTAAAAAGAGAACAAAGATTTTTGTGTAGTGTGTATTCGAAAACATGAGACCAGGAGTGTAAGTCGCTTATTTTTTGACGCGGGTCGAGTGTCACCTTAAAATGGGTGACACCCGGGGCGGACCAACCTACGTGTATGTGGACGCATTCATAGCACTATGAAAATATAAACGGATCCTTTAACAATTCCTGTGTGACTAAAGTGGTAGGGCTCATGTTATAATTATTATAATTTACAGATACTTGGTTATTTACGAAGGGCTAACACAGTTTACAAATCTACATGTGAAGATGAAAATAACTTGCACTACACGAACGGCAACAAAAATGCGTCATCAGATGGTTTACATTTGCATTTCTTGAAAGCTAGAAATGCATGGTTTGAAAAAGCACTGGAGGATGCCAAAAATGTAGAATGTAAGTCAAGTTCACTGTGTACTTAGGTATCACAAACATTTTACATGTATTTTGGGCATAAGAGTAGTTTATTTATGGTATAAAGCACTTTTAACGTATGACGGCAATTTCTGAATCGCTGCCCATAAACACCTACAATACTGAAGGAATTGTCGGTGGTTTATCAGCCGCCAAGCAGTAGTTTGTAAGCACTGTTGTGTTTCAGTTTAAAGGGCATTGAAAGCAGTGAAATTACTAGGCATTACGAGACTATGTTTCGGGTACGAGCGCAGTTCTGTGCTTTGTAACTCCAAGTTCTCTGTGGTGTTGCTTCTGTGTATGGGCCAGCGTAACGTTTAGCCTAAGACCTGCACGTTTCGTCATTCAAGCTACTAAAAAAAATATTAACTTGGTGGTCGCACCAAGGATCGCGTTAGCCTCCTATGGAACCGTTGCACAATTATTTACTTTGTAAGACCTCATAGGTCTGTAGAAAAGTATCCTTTACAATCCATTAATTGCTTGCAATACAGATTTTCTTTAGGTGTAAACAGGTAACTCTTATTATAGGGATAGTGTACCTCAACACCTTTTCGTCATGGTTTTGTGGATGATGCGTAAGGACTACCTTATTTTATACAATCAGTAATAGCAAAATATTTATACTCTTTTATTTATATTGGTGCTCCCACACAATAGTGAAATGTTATAAAATATTTATTAAAAATAATAAAAATATTTACAGCGTCAGAACGACTATTGAGAAGATTTGTAGAACTACACAGGATTCATTTGTTCAACATCCTTACACAACACAAATCAATATTTTTGTCCGATACTCAAGAGTCCAAAGTTAGAGATGACGAACTAAGTGGTACTAGCGCTTTGTCTTGCTGGTTGAAAATGAAGGTAAGGAATTATTTAGTACTTTGTTGAGTGGTAGAGCCATGCTGTAGACAGTTTTGTCTACAGCATGAATGGGCTGGCTCGGGTCGTTACCACTGTCTCATAGAAAACCGACGTAAAGTAGCGGTTTGCTGCTGCGTTTCGTACGGTGAGTGAGATAACCGGAAGCCCAAATCCCCTCCCCTTCCCAATCCCTAATTACCCTTTTCCTTTAAGGTCGGCAACGCGCCCATGATCCTTCTGGTGGTGGGCGTACATGGGTGGTGGAGATCACTTACCATCAGGTGACACACTTGTTCGTTTGCCGGTCTTTGCTATAAAAAAAAACATGTAGACCAGGATTAGGACAAATGTTATATACACTTTAAATCCAGGAAAAAATTTCACGCGGGCGGAAACGCGAGCAATAGCTAGTTAATGAATTGTGACTGAACACTACTGTTTTTTTTAGGTTGAATCATTTGCTCAAATTCTAAATCAAGACTTGCAGAAGGAAGACGAATCAAATTTCGAGTCTATCCTAAACCAGTGTATGTACCTGTGTTTGTCGTTTGGAAGAGTTGGTGCAGATATGAGATGTGTACTCACACCTTTGTTTCGAAACAATATCCTTTCTCAATTCCACAATGGCTTAGAAAAAGCCGATAATCATTTTGAAAACCAAATGAAGACGTATAAAGTACCAAGTATAAAGAATGTACCAAGACCAGTCAATGAAAGTGGGGCAATCGGTCCACCTGAAAACTTATTGGATTACTATCCTCTAGCTGAATATTGCAATGGATTGTTAACAGTACTAAATTCATTAAGAGTTACCGCTCCTATGAATATTGTAAAAGAAGTTTATAACTCTTTCAGAGAGTCATTCAATAAAGCTGTGCAGGTTTTAATAGCTTTTTATCATAGAGAACAACAAGGCTTCACAGATATTGAGCGGCACAATTTTGTTTCATTCTGTGTTTGTTTCACGGAAGATTTAATCCCATATGTTACAAAATGCCTTTCACAATTCTTTCCATCCACACAAATCGCCGAACTGTTAGGTGTTACTTTAACAATTCTTCAGGAAAGCAAAATTTTGCAAATAGATCAAATTAAAATCTGTGAGCCCTTGAGCAGTGTAACTAGCTTAGCAATTAAATAGAAAATAAGTGAATAATAATACAAATGATTTAGAAAATGTTATTTAATTATTAAATGTTAATAAACTATTCTTATAACTTACACAAAAGTTTTTGAATGATAATTTTCTTATAATTGTAGATAGGTAATTATAATGATTATAATGCATAATGAATAATTAAGGCACAGCCTTCCTAACTATTGCTGAAGGGATGATATCTATTAAAGGAATGGCTATAACTTGTAAGTCGTAACATATGATAAAAAAAATCTTATTTATGTGAACCTTATTCTTTTGACTCTAGACTTGCCATGATCGTTTCTAGACACTTCGTAATAATGTGAGACTTTATCAATATTTCCTAGGGAATCTATAAACTCTTTATCATGAGTAATAATAATAAACATAAAGTTCTTCTGCGTCATACGTTCTTGTACTATTTCACCAAGTGCTGAGCAAAGGCTCCTAATATTTTCTTGATCCAAATTCGTTGTTGGTTCGTCCAAGGCCAGTATACCGAACCTAAAACCATTACAGAAGGTTAGTTTCTTGAAACTCGCAGCGTATATCATAATTATATCTATAACTTGTTATAGATGGATAATAATGGTATATGTTGGGAGTACATGGGTGAGGAGTATGCAAAAGTTGCATGCATAAGTTACAAAAAAAAAGCACCTTACTGCACCCGAGTACATGATACGCAAGTACGTCAACAAGCGCATGTTACAATATACTAAAAGTGTTCTGTATATACTGTTAAATTACATTTAGTTTACCTTGAACTGAATGTCTCGGCAAGCGCCAGTCTTATTATAAGACATGCTAGAACTTTTTGTCCCGCACTGCACCTGCCACGCATATCAATTTCTACACCGTTCTTAGACTGCACAACTCTGAAAGTATACAGATAATTAGAACAGCGATTCCCAAAATTTTAAAGCTACGGAACATTCAACACACTCCTTTTATGGAACTCCACATTAAATGAGAAAAACATATTAGACACATTTAATCTGTGTATGAGTTGATTTTCGCCGTAATTCAGACATCCACGGACCCCACTTTAGGAATCACTAAATTAGACAATATAAATTAAGAAAAACAATCTATCCTAACTTTTTTTGTCGCGGGGAAAAGCCCTACTTCACTACCGCCCCGCCGGTGAGAGGAGGCGAGACGGTTAGTTGGGCTCTGCCAACCTAACCTGACCTTACCAAAAATCTCCTCCTACGTTAATAATCGGAACTTAGCTTTTAGTCCATTAAACATATTTTGCTCAGATACAGAAAGAACTCAAATAAGCTAGTGTTAGAAGAATTATTTGCGCTGTTTCTGTCTCACGTACAAGGTTCCCGACACTGTCCTGGCTGGGTTGGGGTCAGTGATAACTTCACTGCGTTATAAGGACTCGGTGCAAAATAGACGCATTTATTAATTAGACATAGATTTATGTATTGTTAATAATACTTTGTATTTAACATAGTATTAATGAAAATGACTAGTGATAATATACTGTTTCTCTATATAGTTCTACTGCCGATGTTATGTTTCCTTAAACTAGCTTTTAACAAAAAAATCTGTATTCTAATACATACTCCCATTCGTTTAGGCGCTGTGATACCATAAACATACGCACGTGAGCACGCGCGCCTCTGAGACAAAGAGGGAGAGAAAGCCAAAAGTATCAAAACTATAATATCCCTCCTCTTTTTGTTTGGAGGCAAAACCATGGTTTGGCTTAATGTTTTTCACATTATGAATGACGAATACCTGTAATCATATTTTCGGCGCTCCGAATCCGTAGTCATGTTTCCTTCAGTTTTTATTTCAATGTAATCTATATCATTTCCCCTGTAAATCTTTCTCCAGAGTTCCCTAAAAGGAAAAAAAATAATTGTGACAGCAGATGATATTAACTGTGTCATAACATCAACCTCACTTGGCTAATGGCAGCATACTAATTGGGCTGTCATAGGGCGTAATCAGGTTCGACATTCACAAATGTATTCAAATTTTCAATTCGAAAAATCACACCAGCGTCTCGTGATTAGATTTTGTTGCTGATATAAAGATAGGCTCACCACCTATAATAACATGGAGCGGAAATAAACCCGGCGAATCGTGGATGAATTACTCGTATCTCTGCCTAGCCCTTCAGCATGCAGTTTATGTAAGTATTGTAACATATCTAAAAGCTATATATTTTAAATTATCAATATTACCTTATAATGAGATTGATGTTTTCCATCTTTTCTCTGTGGAATTCCATCAAACACTTTTCTAAAGCAACAGCATAATCTCTTATATCTTTATCTATAGCTTTTGTAACATGCAATTCATATATTTTTTCTCTAAATTTCTTTTCTATGTCTTTGTTCATTGTTTTCTTCAATTCCGCTTTATTTATCTTTAATCGCTCCTGTAACACAAATATGTGAATAGAAGTATATGTTCATATTAAAAACAGGGAAACCTGTAAAGTCAACTATATTTTATAAATATGTCGCGACCTCGTAAACAGTATTGTTATATTCTCGCATCTGTCATGCGATAACTGGGTACACTACATAAATACGAAAAACTTTATTCCGTCAGTCATAAGTAATAATTTCAAAATACCGATTTTCAAATTCCGAATGGTTCAAAATTATAATAAGTATTAAGATTTACAACTTTTGGTAAAATAATTTCGCGAATTTTAATAATAGACATTATTAATTCTTAGGTATTGTAAAATTCGGACTTTTGAAAACCGGAACATAAAAATTTGGAATATAATATTACGGGTGTTCCCGCGATAACTATCTCCGTGTAAATATGACGACTTTACCTTGAGTTCGGTCAACATTCCTTCCGTTTGCGCTTTCTCTCTAAATAGTTTAGTTTGTTGACTGATCAAAGATTCTTTCTCATTGAGTTCTTCTCTATTGATGCCATTTAATTTTTCATTAATCTCCGCATCTTCTTTCTCGCCATTCTCAATGTCTGTTTGTGCGTTGCGCAATTTTAAATTGTCTTCCAAATCTCTTTTATAGATCTGAAAAATATTAATAGTTATATTTTAATTCATGACCCCTGTACAGACGCTAATGCCGTTCCTTATGTTTGTTTTTTACCTCTTGTTTTGCCAGTTCATCTTTAAGACTGTCGATTTTCTTCGTCAGGACTTGTCTATCATCCATGATTTGCTTTTGTTTTTCTAGAAGTTTTTCATTAGCTTCTTTTATCTTTTCCATTTCACGCGGAATGTTCTTGTCTTTGTGCTGTTTGATCTCAGTATCAACAGACTTCACTTTATCAAACGACGAAACCACTTTCGTTATATAAGTATTTTTCACATCAATTAAACCTCTGAAAGCCGTCAACGTTAGTTAAAATATTAATTCTAGTCTCACAAAATGTCTGCCGAAGTTAAATAAAAGATAAAAATGAGAGTGGCCGGCAGGAAACAAATTTCACTAACAATTAAAATTCAAACTAATTCCCATTTATATACAGCTAACATTGGTATACCGAAAAAACTATGTGCAGCTCGATGTATGTTTATGTAAAAAAAACATGGCTAAATCACATTTAGACATCGTATATCTCTAACGGCATACCTGTTCTTCTCAACAACTTGATTCTTAGCTTCCATTTTCTCTTTCAAAGCATCATCAAAAGACTGGAGGGACTCTTGTAATTCTTTCAATTCTTCCTCAAGCTTTTCTCTGGATTCTTCTAATTGTTTCTTTGTTTCTACAAGGTTGACAAGGTCTTGCACCTAAATAAAAAGGAATTTATAAACCTATATAACAAAGAGAACATATTTAAAAATCATCATTTCACTATACTGATACATAATATGTTTTACCTTCTTCTGTATATTAAGATGTTCTTCTTTAATTTTGTTCTTCATATCAGCCATAGTTTGCAATTTTTTGTTGTGAGCATTTAATTTCTTCTGGGAGGCCTTCATCTGAGTTCTAAGTGTAGTGATTGTGCTTCTCAGTTCACCTTGTTTTGCTGTTGCTTCATCCAGTGTCATGCTCGTGTCTACATCTCCCAATTGCTCTTTAATAGTATCCAACTAAAATATAATTTAGATACTGTGTTTAAATACAGGGTTATTTTTAAAACACCAGCATACTCGCAGGGGTAGATTCCTAAGGTTATAAGCTACTACTTTTGTTCTACGACTTTTGATAATTTGTTAGATTTTATTTTCATACAAAAATAAGTATTCATTTAATTTCCGTCTTGAACGTTACAACGCGCATCGCAGATTACGTAAACAAACACGCGAAGCGTGGGGAACCGGGCTAGCGCCTATGACCTTGACCGCTGAGCAGCTGATGTCGTGCGGGCACGCGCCGCGCCGCGCCGCTGTCTACGAAGAAAAACACGACACAACAAAAACTTGTGAAATCATTTTTTTTTAATATATTGAGTTATATCCAAACTCGTAGAACAAAAGTTGTTCCGTATGGGGTCAGCTATCTGGCCCTGCGAGGTTGCTGGTGTTTTAAAATTAACCCTGTATAAACAACAATATGGTATACTTCTATTTTTTTTTGTATGTTTTGATATGTGCCTGAGCTTCTAAATATGATGTTTTAGTTTGACGCGGTACATTTAAGTCAATGGTGACAAGCACACACAGTCATTGCCTCTATACAACATACACATAGCAAGAGCTGCAAGAACGAGTTGAATTATCTACATTTATGTTGATAGTTTTTATTGCTGAAGTAATTTCACAAGACAAAGGTAATACTTACTTTTTTGGAGACATTTTTCATTTCATGAATGTAGCGGTCGAGAAGTGGCATGTCGCCATGAATTTGCTTTGCTGTAGACATCTTATTTTCCGGCTCTGTTAGCGACGATGTTATTTCGTCAATGGACTCCGAAAGACTTTGTATTTGCTAAAAAAAAAATATAACTGATATAATAACAATAAATAAAAACAACCATAATAATGCAGAATATCAAGGGAAAAATACAATAATGTATAATATATTCTTAAGCAGTATCCCTACCGTGTCAGTATCACCCAGACGTTTCTCAAGCTGTGGGATGTCTTTTCCCTTCAGGGCAGTTATTTTTTCATTCAATGACTTCATGCTGAGTATTTCGTCTTTTTTGGCCGAGGTTCTCTGCAATTCTTCCGTTACTTTTTCTAGTTTTGCAGGTACATTCATCACTTGAGTTGTCAATTGTGAAATCAAATCTGCGACCTATGAGAAAACAATATACCATTATTTTTGACTTTGACGAAGGATGTTTAACGAGAGGATATAGCATCAGTTCTTGATCTTCACGTTTATTAGTATGAATATAACTTGCATTTGTAAATTTTTATTCTGTTAAAGTAACATGGTCAGAGAAGAAAACCACAAACCCAGTGCTACGTAATGTTCGGAATGTGGCACGCAGCCGCTCGACCAAGATAAAGCAAGAAGTATCTGCTCGTGCACAGATACCAACGGCAACAGTCTGATGCGGTCAGTTTACCTACCGCACTCAGTTCTCTCTAGATCCGCCAGTTTGTTAGCATTCGACGTATAAACTATCAATTTGCCGAACGAAGAACATTTACCGAACTAACATTATTTCAATCTCTCGATTATTATTTTTAGGAGAATTTATGCCACAAGATTGTATAAAGCAGACAGTACACAGTACAATAATTTTAAATTAACAGAAGTTAAACGGTTCGGCGTATATGTAGCACGTGTACGAACTATAAGATCATGTCTCTACAATCGTAGACGACGTTATAAGGTCTGATACGCTTTAAACATATTTCAAGGGTATTATGTTAGTTATAACATATACCTAGCTCTGTATGGAAGCCAAACGTGTAATTTTTTAGTACCTTATATTGCTTTTATTATATATAATAGCTAAGTATAATAGCTAATATATATATTATATATTAGCTATTATACTGACGTCATATAAATTTTATAGTGCGAGTTGTGCTTAATACACACGTACACGCGAAGAGATTACATATACAAAGTTTTCATTATAGTCTATATCACCGATATCTGTGGTCCACGATGCTAACCGCTAACTTATTTACCCGAGCTGGTGTAAGTAAATACGCGGTTTACAGGCGCACAACCTCTTTAACATGACGTCAAATATAACTGCATTCCAATAATTAATAGTTTGAAATAAATTATTATTTATTTCAAACTTTTTATGCAACTCGAACAAAGCCTATAATAGGAATAATTCTCACAACCTTGTGACCGAATGATTAATTAATTGCACTGAAATATATAAAATGTTCAATTAGTAAAAGTGTAACATGGCCGTTACTCACATCAGACTCGTTATCAAACCCACGGTTACACAGGGGGCAGCAGTTGTTGTCCTTCAGTTGTCCTTTATATTTAGCAATAATGAACATCGACGATTGGAGCACATTTTGTTCATCCTGGAATAAAAATCTTCATGTACCTATCTATATATCATTGAAAAAAATGCCAATATCTAGGGTAAAAACTCCTGACACAAACAATAAACAAATTCGCTCTTTGGTTTCGATAACATATTAATATAATGTCGCTCTATATTTTACTGGTCAGTGTAGTTCTCCTCTACTAAAGCGAAGGGTTAAGTCTTACTCTACTTAGTTGGCCTAATGTGGGCAGGTAGATTTCACATACCATTTTTGAGTGGTAGAGCCATGCTGTAGACACAGTTTTGTCTATAGCATGAATGGGCCCGCTCGTTACCACTGTCTCACAGAAAATCGCGTAAAGTAGCGGTTTACTGCTGTGTTTCGTATGGTAACAGAAAAATCGCCCTCAACTCCCTCCCTTCCCCTTTAATTGTCATTTACTTTAAGGCCTGTGATTCTTCTGGTATTGTGGACATACCTACAGGGGCGGTGGAGATCACTAAGCATCAGGTGACCCAATTGCTCGAATGCCGGTCTATGCTTAAAACAGGGTTCGAAAATATCCGATATTTATTATAAATATCAAAATATCGAATATTTATGATATATATCCGATATATATCAAGTTTGATATATATCCATTTTGTATGAAAGTCATATTATTATTTTATTGTATTATTTATGAATACTGTTTGCATATTCTAAAATCTACTTTTATATAAGGCATAATCAACTAAAAAACATAAAATCTTCTTTTAGGGCAGAAGTGTTGCCATTTATGGGTTAGAACTTACCATTACGGAGTATGTTTTAACTCTACTCCCACGCCATCTACATTTACACATACAGTAACAAACTCTAAAAATTACATAATAATATTAATTTTTAAACCATTTTTGTATTGAAATATATTATTAAAAAAAACATTTGATATATATCGTCGAACCCAGCTTGATATATATCGGATATATATCTTGATATATATCCATTGATATATATCCTCGAACCCTGGCTTAAAACAAACCTTCGAAGTTCTAATGGATCATTATTCTTAAGATTTTCTCCCCATGCACATTATGATTATGTATTGATTGCTATTTTCTGTTATACTGTTTAATACGGTATTATTTTATTATCTTAAATCAAGTAGACAATAAATACCTAATTTAGAAGCCACTTTGATCTGATAGAAGGAATAATTGCTAAACAACGGAAAAGGGACGCATGACATATGTTACGTCTCAAGACGGATCCCGCAATCACGGTGCAAGCGTGCGAGAGAGATAGTAAGATTTCCCCTACTACGCGCACTTTGCTCAAACAGATATTACGAACGTGAACTATGTTCTAATTTTTTACCCAATTTTGATTCTGTTCTCGCCATTGTTTTTTTCGTATCGTTGTCGATTATTCGTCGTTGAATATAAAATAATGTACAAAATTATATGTAGTTAAATACTCTATTCTAGAAATTATTTGTCATTAAAAATCGTAAGCCAATAGATAGGTATTTCCGAATTTAGAAAATTGACATACCTGCAATTTTTCCACATTGCTAGTGTATTTCGCTAACGTAGCTTCATAAGATTGTGTGCCACAAGCTTTGTACATTTGATCCTCTGCTTTAGTGAGCTCATTACGACGCTCGTTTAACATTTCCCGAACGTGTTTCCTTTCCGCTTCTAGTGTTGTCATCTATAAAACGATAACTTATTAAACACAATCAAATAATAAATTATTGTTAAAATTATACGGATAATCTCGGCAATAAAGTTTTTTCGAATTAAATAATATTGCCGGGATTATACATGTGGCTAATATGGCGATAGCTTCGCTCCTTATCACATCGTAGGACCGAAATATCTTTAACAAGCTGTGGCTGCATTATACCTCTTCCAGGATAAAGGGTTTACGGCATGTTATATATAAAAACAACAAAAAAATGTTTTAGCCTCCTTACTTCAATTTGTTTTTCTTTTAATTTCTTTTTCAGTGATTCCACTTCCGACCGCACATCACATTCGAACTTGTTGATGGTTATGGCGAAATCTTTCTCCGGCACGGTGCCCAACAGTTCTGACATTGCTGTTATATGTTTATTTTTCAATGTCGCAAACTGTTTCTCTTTTGTTTTGAGCGATTCTTCGGTCATGTCCCGCTCTTTCAGTTTCGCGCTTTGCTTTTGCAGTTTCGTAACCTGTGAAATATTTACAAGTTATAATATTAATAACAAATTATAAGTTGTATTACACATAAAGATATACTTTAAAAATTACTTGTTAAAGACTAAAATTTTGTTTGTAAAAACATGTTAAGGAATGGAGAATGGGAATGGGGCATCGATTTGGACTTTTGGAAATGTCACTAAATGTAACAGAAAGCTGTCACTTAGTTGCGGTTTTCTGTAACACAGTAGTATTACCCTGGTGGCGCCGTCATTCACGCTGTAGACAAAATTATCTATAGCATGGCTCTGCCAGCAATTTGACCTTCCCTCCATAAATGGAAAAATCTCCACCTGTCATATAAAGCAAAATGCCCGCTCCCCTCTGCAAACTCCTGAATGCACACATGGTAAATGGTGGTGGTAAGGTATGGTAAGTGGTGGTGAAGTGCAGTTTCATACCTTTTGGTTCAGTTCATCAAGTTCCTGTTCATGTTGCTCCATAGTCTTTTCATCATTGTTCAACTCTTGCTGACATTCTTCGACATTTAACTCACTCTGAGCATGTTCATATTCCCTATAACAGAAAATTAGGCCATAATTTATTTAAATAAAAATATGGCTTTTTGCCTATTTCATAACTGAACCAACTATGTTGTAGATTCCATTCCCAGTTTGTGAACCACAGACAGATGTAGGTCTTATAATGACTCCATAAGTACTTACTTCGCATGGCGATATCGAAACGTCACAAACTCAGGCAGTCCACAAAATAAGTTATATCGATGTCTACGTACGATTTAGTCAGAAACTATATCCCTCTCCGAAGAGGTAAAAAACATTTATACAGGCCGGCATGACTCTGGTGACCACCGATAAACTCATTGTTTTTCGGTGGTCGCTGGCTTTCAATTTGCCGTGCTAGGATAAAAAAAGCGTTTTATTATTGAATTAGATTCTATAACTTACTCTTCAGCTGTGGCCAGTTTTTTCTCAACGACCTCCAATCTCTCCTTGGATTTATTCGCAGAAGTTATCTCTCTTTCCAGTTTTGTTATCTCCCTTTTATTTTTATTTATTTCTGCCTCTTTGCTTGTTATTTGTTGTTTATGGCGGGACTGTTAATATATAAACAATTTAAGTTATTACAGCGATTTTTGCATATCATATTTTGTCGTAAATATTATGTAAGTTTAGGTATTTATAACTGCAAGGATACAATTTTTTTTTTGCATAGAGGGAAACCCCTTTGAGAATGCAAATTCTTTACTGCTCTTAAACGACAGGCGAAGTCAATTCTTGAACAATTAGATAAATGTAATTCTGGCATCAAACATGAGTAGGACCGCGCCGAGCCGATTCGTTAAAGCGAGATGTTATTTAAGGGACCTACCACTTATATTTATCTTGAGCAACTGACCGAACTTCAGTGGCCGGGTATTTTCTAAAATAACTGAACCGTAAAAAATTAACAGTGCCACAGTTCATAATTTAAATAGTAATACTGTAGCTTTGCTGACTTAGTAAATATTATAAATGTTATTTAGATAATATAAAATTATATATTTACCCAGGCATCTCTACTCTCATCAACTAACACTTGCATTTTCTTTTCTTCCTCATCAGCCAATTTCTTTTGTTCATTAAGTTCTCTTTTGAGCTCTTGCACCTTTTCAGTTATTGTTTTTAAAGCTTTTTCCGCGTCCTCGTTTGATTCCACTTCAGTTATATCTTCAATTTCTGAATTAAATAACATTTCGAAAAGTATTTAGACAAGGATGGTGAAAAACAGAATTAAATGAATAATTTATGTCATTCTCTTAAAATAATCTATAACAAAGGGCATATTAAACTGAATTTCACATGAAGCAGGTTGCAAAAAAAATGTGAGGTTCTGAATTTAACTGAGATGTTTCAATGTCTGCTTAACATTAAATGCCCCAATTGTTGCATTATCCTATTACACAAATGAGAATTCCTAAGAATCTAAAATTATTTGTTTATATCACTGTCGTATTTAATATTTCTCACCTGCCAATTTGGCTGTTTCAACAATCATTACATTTCTTTTATCCATCTTCTCTTGATTTTGACTCTCCAGTAACATGAGTTTGTTAAACTTTATCTCATTGGAAGATTTTTCATTCGCAATTTTCTCTTCTTCTTTATTGAAAGACGTGTTCTTTGTGTAAGACTCATCAAGCTCCTTCTTCTTGGTTTTAGCTTGCGCGTCATAGTTACCTTGAAGAAAAATAATTGATTATATAAATCAAGAAACACAAGAGACAAGTAATGTAATTAATAATTATTCTATTATAAGCCATCTATAATGTACATGTTACTATAGAAAGATATACACCATAGAATTTTATTTTACCAAATAAAAATAAATAACTATTAATAATATATATTTTACTACTAAAATCAAAGCGGTTAAACACGAAAAAAATTTGGAGAGCTCAGAATCGTTCTTAGTTACAATACTTAAACATGTATTTAAAATATTCAATTCTCACTTATATTTTCTTTCAGTTCCTGTAATGTTCCTTCAAAAAGAGTTTTGATAGCTTTCTTCAATTCCTCCTCCTGAGTGCGAGAATGTTCTAACCTGTTACAACAAAATATCATTAATATCCTATATAACTAGTGATTTTTACACAAAACATTTTTGAATAAGCCATATATCAGGAACTCTCTTCACCAACATTGTTGCACAAATGCTTCACACTGTTACCTGATTAGGTATTGGGTTATTCATTTCTCTTTAGATACAAAAAAAAAATACCCCAAAATAGTTCCATCCAACAGATTGCAATACTTACCTCACTTTAATTTTCTCCCGTTTGGCTTCAAATGACACTAAGTTATTTTCAAGAGTTTTAATAGCATGTAACTTTTCAGTTACAGGTTTCAACTCTTGGCTCAGCTCGCCAACTTTCAACTCAGCTTCAGAGATTCTTGTTTCTGTGTTCACTACGTCAAGTTTCTTTTTGTCTAGATCTTGTTTCTTCTCAGTCAAATGAGCTACTTCTTGTTCTATACAATAAAATTTGGTTATAAGTATGTTTTCCCTTAATATAACAGAAATTTTGCAGCATTGTCATAAACACAGGTATGTTAATTTAACCATGCCCAACATAAAAGTTTATACATATAATTGAAGTGGTTAACTAGTAAATTAACTTTAACGTTTCTGTGATATTACACTAAGAATATGTTTCACAAGCCTGTGTAAATTTTAAAAACAACACTTCTAAGGCAGTCTACTACATAATATTTATATGGTTATACTCACCAAGAAGTTTTAAGTTTTGGGCATAATCTTTCCTGATTTTCTTGAGACGATCAAAGCAATCACTGTATTTATCCGCATCAAAAATTTCGTCAAAGCGCTCTTTGACCTTCTTGCCTTCATCCAGAGGCCAACTAGAATCTTCTTGATGGCAAAATATTACAGAATTCAAGATGGCTTTGGGTACACCTAAGATGGACAAACAAAAATTAAAATCAAAGCTATTAAAAGCATATGCTCAATGCTCATAAAATATACTATAAAAAATTGGATTGATATTATCTCTAAAAGCTTTACTGACATTTTAACCAAACACAACATAGTTGATACTGTGCGGTGTGGACCAATAAGGGTTTTAAAGTTGCTTACTTTAAACCAACATTTCTAATAATAGAATATCTATATGATAAAAAAAAAGTTAATTAAACTAATTAAATTGTAAAATGTTAATATACCAAGTTCTTGATGCATGACAGAGTCCAAATCAGCACATCTTGAGGATACATCTTTAGGTTTTCCAGTTTCATCTAAGATGGACAAAAATGAATCCAATGTCTGGAACTTGGTTTTCTTCTTTGCCAAACAGGTTACTTTCATAGACCTTGTCACTTCGAGCTGTTTATCCTTTGCATTGACAATCTATAAACAATAAATATATACTACATAAAAATGTTTACTGCTTTATTTTTTGGATTATAAGTGGGCCACCAACATCTTAGGCTCAAAGACAATAAAAAGAGGTGATTAAACTTAAAAACTTTTCACCTAATTAGCACTCAGCCCTCTAAAAGATTCAGATTGTCTCACTGTTGGATTTGGCCCTCTATGAACAAGAAGGGTTAGGCTTTTCATATACTATGGCTAAAAAAAATCTATGTTGGCTCAATGTAGCTTAGTCGACTTCATGTACCTATGAATATGATTATAATGGCAGAATTAAAGCACCAAATTCAGGAAATTAGCTGTTATAGAACTATTATAGCAGAGATGCTGATTTAAAGTGCTTTGGTCACCATAACTGGGCTTTTTTTAATCCAGAGTAAAAGTCTTATAACACAGTGCTGTAAATTTATAATTTACTTGTTTATACCATCATTTAGAGCAAAAAAAGCTAAATAGTCGAGTTCGCTATTAAAAAACTACTGTGTTTTAGAAATGTCAACTCAGCTTTTATTCAACTATATGCTAGTTATATAATTTCATAATCAATGTTTTGCTGGTTGAGAATGCCGAATGGTCGTAATGTGGTGGATGCTCAACATGGGGAGAAGTGAAAGCGTTTAAGTAGGAAGGCGGACCCTGGACCATCAAGCCGGGATAACGCCAGTCACGCCAAGTCGATCGAAACATAATCTGACATACGAAATCATAATCGAGTAAGTACTTTTCAAATATATCAAAAGAAGTTAGCATGTTGAGGTTATTTATTCAAATTACACCGATTCGATAGAAAACAAACGAGTTACCTTCAATTTAACTTGCCCGTGCACTTCAGTAGATCTGTTCACTTTAGCGTCATGAACAAAACATTCATTTCGGCTCCCTGGAGGCATCTGCCCTGTTATTGCATATCGTAAACACTCGATGATAGTAGTTTTACCACATCCATTTTGTCCTAATATCAGAGTTAATGGCCTATCGAACGATATGCGTTGCTCATCACTGTCCTCCGGACCGAAGCTTCTTATACCTCTAATTGCTAAAGATCTAACACCTGCCATTATGAATGATTGAGATTACGCATGTAATATTGTTTCACGTCTAGTTTAACTTAATGAATCCAGTAAAAAGATGAAACACCGGGTACGCGGGACAACAGCAAAACAGGCGGCAAGCAAGACAGGCAGACAGAGTTGCCAACGCCATATCAGGTTTCCGAATTCCAGCTGAAACCTAGGTATAAAATATCCCTAAATAAAATGGAGAAACACAAAAATTAATACAAGAATATAAATTATGCGCTTCAGAAATGGCCGACTCTAAATAAATTAATACCATTAATGAACATACAATGAATGTCTAGCTATCGGTTCCGGTCAGTTAATCAATTATCTCAAGAGAAAATTATGTTTTAAAATTTTTAACAGGATCTGTGGGGAAATGATAGAACTATGGCAATCAAAGAGTACAATACAATGGCAATATTTGACCTCAGTGATTTAAGTGGGTGATAGACGTACGAACTTAAAGTACGCGGTTTTTAAGATCGCGAACTTACTCGGCTCGACGTTAGTGACACACGTGAAGCTTACTCATTCTGTATTGCGATGTCGTCGACAGAAGAAGCTTTGTGTTATTTAGGAATTATATCGTATTACATTTTAAAAACTAAAAAATTGGTGTGTGTCGTGGGACACCCGGTAGGAACGAAGTTCCTTCGGCTAATGTAGAATCGACACAAATTGCAAAAAAAAGTCGTGCTCAATTTTATGTAGGTTTTCTTGATTTTTCTCTTAAATTTTGCTGATTAGTTTTTATTTAAGTACAAGAAAGTATTTAGGAAATTCAGTATTTTAGGAAATAATAAATTACTTAAAATAAAAAAAACATCGTAATTCAAATTATCAACTAAAATAACAAAATATGTCTCTTTATTTTTGTTTGACAACATAAAATTACATAGAAATAGAATAGAAAAATAGAAATAAAAAAAGACGTGTGGCACTCGGAGACTGCCGCGGTAAAGCTATTGTATAGCATTTTTTATCAACTTATGTAATTATAAATAATAACGAGCTAGCGTAATCTTTTAAAAATCGAAGGAGATATAAAAATACTGGCTGAATGAATTTCATTTTAAAAAAGGAACTAACGCTGGCTGGTTATGCGACTGTCGCACCTGCGCACGTCTCATTTAACGCTTTTATTCCACGCATTTTTTCCACGCATTTTTTCCACGCATTTTTCTTACGGTTTTACTATCACATTTTTTTCAGTTCGGTCACGCAGCGAAATCCCTATCCCCTCCAAGCCTGCCGTAAGGAACTTCGTTCAAAAAAAAAATAGACGAAGTCGAAAAGTGTGGGTAAAGAACTAGCTTACGAAAAGAGAGCGTTTATCACATGTGAATTTAGTAAGAGTTACATGAAGAGAAGGAAGATTTCCATAATTATTTCAGAATGCCTGAGGCGGTATATGAATTTCTGAATCAAAATTAACAAAAATTGCAAAAATATTAACACGACAAGCGTGCGCGTCCACGAACTGATGAAACAAAATGGTGGCTTGCGGCTCGCAGTACTGCTACACGTACGAGCCAAGACGAGCTACGAGCAAGATTTCCAACCGTTTGGACCAAAGACGATTTTGCGCGGCGGTTTTAAAGTACGCGTACTTACGGTGACACACAAGCGAAAAAGGTTGTCGAGCCATAAGTACGCGTACTTGCTCGTACGTCTGTCACCCTCTTTATAAGGTGCATATTATGCACTGCATAAAGGTGTCTAAAATACGACTTTTGCAAAGCGTATTTTACTTAGGTCATTTTTTAAGCATTATTAGCGTGGGCGCTGGCAGTAGGGCGTAAGGGGGTGCACTTGCAATCTAACAGAATTAATACCATTAATCAATATACAATAAATGTCTAGCCATCCGGTTCCGGTTAGTTACTCAATTATCTTACGAGAAAATTATGTTTTTAAATGTTTAACAGCATCTTTGGGAAAATTATAGAACGATGGCAATCAAAGAGTAATATATAATGGCAATATTTGACCTGAGTGATTTTTGAGGTGTATAAAGATATCTAACATGCGACTTTTGCAAAGCGTATTTACTCTATCTACTTAGGTCATTTTTTAAGCATTATTAGCATGGGTGCCGGCAGTAGGCCGCAAGGGGGTGCAATTGCAACGGTCAACGGGCAGCGGGGATTCCCCGAATATTTTTTGACAACCACTATGTCATAAAACGCAATGAAACTAGATTATCGTATCTACTCTTGTCGGGATTCGAGGTAATTCCCCGACCACAGTCTATGTCTATGTTTTGCTACTGGTAGGATATTCATATCCGCCCAGATAGCGACCACCGGACACATGGTGTTAAAACTTGCCATAGTGACCCACACACCTTGTGTGGATCGCGTTCCAGGATCAGCCAGTGTATATCCAGTTCTCCCAAGGGGTGTGCGACTTGACTTGATAGTTGGTTGGTTGATTGGTTAGCAAGTATAGGGGTTCATCCCTGTATCCCTGTGCCTGCATATGTAATCTGCCTGTCTTATCGCAGGCCCCTCGTTTTGCTTCTTCCCTCTCCAAAGACGGAAGGAGCATTTATACAGGCCAGCCAAGCCGTGACCTAGGATGAACTCATTGTTTATCGGTGGTCGTTAGTTTTTTGGACTGGACTACGCTTACCATCAAGTTGTAGTGCAGTCACTTTGTCGCGATTGGATATAAAAAAAAAGCTCAACAGAAGTGATAACTTAAACTAATGTAGATTAAAGTGAGAGCGGAGGAGCCTGCCTACTGCTAGCATATGCCTGACAGAAGGGGAAGCGAAGTGTCAGAGTCGTGTCAGAGTCGTGTCAGAGTCGTGTCAGAGTCGTGTCAGAGTCGTGTCAGAGTCGTGTCAGGGTCGTGTCAGAGTCGTGTCAGAGTCCGGTCCAAGCCGACTGATTACTGTGTGGCGCCACCTGGGACATCGAAATTATCGATGTTCCAGGGAGGTCGGCTAACGCTGGCTGGTCGATGGACCGCTCGCGTTACGGAACGTTTCGGTTCACCCTTCCATAAGAAGTTATCACTTCAACAATGTGATTGATTGTCATATTTTTATGCACGGGGAAATCCCAGTGTAAGAATGACAGCTACAGGCTAAATCCCTATTGTATTGCGTATTGTGTTGTAGCTACAGCTCTCAAGTTTTGAAGTAGTGAAATATATGTAGACAAAGGTTTCCTGCGTAACCTTTTTAGCCAGGAGGTTTTTAAATCAAAATGTGTGTAGAGTCCAACTCTTCATGATAAAGATTTATTTGAGACTGAATTATATCTAACAATAATCCTTATTTATACTCTTAACTTATTTACCATAAAAAAAGGTTGGCAAAGTGGGTGAAGTAAAAATGACCAGCTTTATTGCTGAAAGTAATCTGTCTTTTAATATCGCATCTCATCTGAGTATAGGTTCACGGCGAGTAGGTCATTGAATTTGACTTTAACTTTAGTAGGTACACTTTCTATTGCGGGCTCCATTTTCAAAATGGCAAGTAAACAAGTAAATTAGTAGCGTTTTCTGTTTATGTTAGCGGAGGTGAAGCGGTCTCCTTATATTCGGTATTTGATAAGGTTTGTCCATACAAACTCATATTCATTCATTCACTAATTTATCACATTAGGGGATGAATATTTAAAAATTCCTTCTTACGTCATTAAAGGAAAATTTTATACAATAATTTAATGTTTCTCCATAAAACATTTAAACCCGCGATTCAGCCCCTGTAACGTTGTACGTTTACATGAATTAATATCTTGTAACGAGCCATTTTATACGCAAACGTGATATTGATTTTATTAAAGAAAAATTAAATACTTAATATAATATTTACGCTCGGCCGCGCGCCGGCGCACTCGATGAGTCATAATTACCGTTGCACAGCTGTGGCATGACGGGGCGTTGACCGAGGCTCGGTTCCTCGGTCATTTTGCCGTCGACGCTCCAGCTGTGGTGTACACAAGTAACGTTCACTAGAGATTGTGTGACTTGATACGTTCCTGTCCCTTGTACAAGTAACGTTCACACAATATCCCGTGACTTTATACGTTCTTGTAATTCGGACGATTTTCCTTTTAAACTCACAGTAGTAAATTATTTATTCGTGTCGCACCCCATTGGGTAAGTGTTGAACAAGATATATGTTTTTTAAATTGTAACGGCCGATTATTTTGCTGTGCTAGACCTTTCTACATTGTTCCATAATACTTTTAAACCAAGTGATTAATAAGAAGTGTATCGATGCTCGTTGTAGTAGTGTAGACCTTTTTAAATTAACGTGATTTGTTAACTTGTTCTTTTTTTTCCCGAGTACCTACACGTTTAAATTTCATTAGCCGTTTTTCTTATTTTACTTTGGCCTTTAGCTTATTAGTGCCGTTCTGATCGTAGTTTAACACCTCACCAACTGCTTACGGGTTCCGTCCGTAAGGATTTGGTGTGGGTTCGATCCCGGCACATAAAAAATATTTTCCTGTACGTAATTACAGGGTGCTACGCCTACATTTGCTACGTATATAATTGCAACGTTGGCATTGCAACGGCAACTTATCGACGGCTACCTCGCGACCAAGTTTCGAAAACCAAGATCACCGCTACGCTACCACCGAGTTCCGTCGTACGCAGCTGGCCAGTCCGCGGGTTGCAGGCCACGTGGCATACCTGGCCTCACTCCGGTCGCCGTGCCCGCAAGCGGGGCCCCGGACTCCTTCGCCTAATTGAAGGACGGTACTCGAACGTGGCAAAGAACCAGACGGCCAGAACCTACCCCCTGTACTTTAAAAAAAATATATACAATTTTATTATTTGTGGACGTGGATCTTTTATTGTGCCCGAATAAGCGGGTCAGCACCATCTAACCGTCACACCCTAGAGAGTTTTAACCTTTGAACCCGTGATTCTGGCCTTTAGTAGCCTTTTGTCACCTTCTTAGGTTATAGGTTTCTTAGATTTCATCATGATTAAACTTTAAAGAATCGACCCAATTACCTACTTTAATAGACTGGCTGGAGTTTTGCTGTTATCCAGTGCTAGTTGGAAAGGAACTGTAATCTTTAATTCATTTCGTTAGTCATATTATTGACAAAGCTTGATAATCTAGGGGAGTTTTGGTAGTAAGGGCTCGTGCAATGACGCACGCACATACAATGATGGACGCGTGCAGGCTTGCGGAGCCACAGCTTCGTGGTCTCCTCCATCTCGACTCGAACTAAAAACTTCACAAAATCGTACTTCTGCTGTACCATTCAGCTGTGGAATAGTTTGTCGGCACACGTGTTCCCTTGTTCCTATAATTAGGGGTCCTTTAAACGGAGTGTGAAGAAGCAGTTAGGCAGACCGGCATGATCTTACCGACCAAAGAGGGACAAACTGTTTGTCGTTGGTCGACACTATTCCTGGATTGCGCTACACCTACCATCAGGTATAGCGAAGTCACTTTGCCGAGCCAGTATAAAAAAAATGTCTCTTAAACAAAAACATAATTCGGCCGGTGCTAATGTAAGGGTGTGAGACGATACCTGCACTTAGGTATCATGTTAAAGAGTTTCTTTTTTCGTTCCTGGGATGAACTACGAGGTTCCTGCTAATGAGATACTGGCAACCCCGCAGTATCTCATTCCAGGGCTAAGGGGAAGAGGAAGGAGAAAGGGATGGGAAAAGGATTAGGATCAGGAGGCAAGCCCCCTGGGGAGAACCGGATATATACTGGCTGACCCTGGAACGCGACCCACACAAGGTGGGCAACTATGGCAAGTTAAAGCACCAGTGTACGGTGGCCGCTATCCGGTCGGATACAAGTATCCTCCCACCAGCATATTAAAGAGATTTACGTCGTGGAAATGAAGGTGCCGCGGTGAAACGTTACACGACTAGTTATACATTGCAAGTATAGTATTTGTACTAGGTGTACGATACCACAGACAGAGAGAAAGACATGAGAGCTTATAATCTAACTACGGAAGATGATCAAAATCAGGCAAAGTTGAAGCGTCATATTAGGAAGGCGGATCCTGTCATTAGGCACGCCAGGTTTAGGTATATTTTGATGTCTATTACGCCAGGGATATCCCGGGCTGACATATTTGAAAAGTTGCCACAATAATATAATTTTGGGGATGTTTTAACTGCTTCGGGGAAATTTTAAAACCTCAATCTGTAAGCCCCAAGTAAACCCTCCGGCGCAGGATTCCGTTGTTTTAACTGTTCCCGTGTCTATCCCAGACTTGTTTCATTAGGTTTAAGTTTTACGAGCCGGCCAATTCCTTAATTATATTTCAACAAGCAAGGAAGAGGAGGAGGAGCAATAAGGGGGCGTGTATTATTTTGCATCAGAATAAAATTATCACCAATATATAGGGTAAAAGGTATTTCACATCGCTTTAAGATGTCAATTACGTGTCATACTACTGTCAGAGAACCATTTTCAATTATGTGAAGTTCCGTACGAACTCCCAAACAAATCCCACCCCACACAATTAATGACCCTCTACGAAAAGGCCTTTTTCCCAATAATGTTGCACAGAGCATAACTTTCTCTAGGTTGTCTCCACACTTTAACCCTGTCATCATCTGGCAAAACCCGTATTTAGCCGTGAATAATGCACGACTTCAAGCATCATCATTTTAATGTTGGTGTAAACGTACAAATTTGACACGAGCTAGTCGATGGTCTGTGGAAAAAAGAGTTCCATTATATGGAAAATTTTAGTTTTCATAAAAAATATTATAATTAGGATTATTATCCTGTGTAGTTTTATTCATTTATCATTTACTACACGGCTACTTACTAACAATATCGTTTAATTCCTGATTGAAAACTATGGGAAAATTTGGGGGAAAATATATGAACATGGGGATTTTTTTAAGTCCATCTGGCAACTCTGGATTTCTGGCAGCTTGGAAGGCGTCTACATAAAGTCGTTTTATTATTTATTTATTTTGAGAATTGTGATCAACGAGCCTTTAATTATATTGATTTAAAATAATTATCATTAAGACACATCAAAATACTTATTTACTTTACAACATTCATCCTCGTGAAATTAGTGCAGTGATCTTTGACCGAAATATTGCATCTTCATCGATCTTAAAATCGTAACAACAAAATATAAATTTTGTACACTACTAAATCAAATACCAATAAAAACACTGCTGATAGCTCTAAGAGGTACGTACTTTTTGTCTTGTATGTATTGCATGTCTCATGTGGTTGCTTTGTTTGCGTAGTATTTTATAGTGACTAATGCTTGACTAAAAAGGTCATCAAGTTGCATAAATAAGATCTTTTCTGTCACTGTGACGAAAATGTATTGATTAATATTAAGCGTCCCGCAAGAAACAAACATCAGAACACAGATGTAGAAGTTATTTTGTGTAGCTGTCCTAATTTAAAAGAAATATCAGTAGTAAAATTTGTATGAATTAGAAGTACTATTAATAAACTGGGACCGTGGACTCAAACTACTAGTAGTGAGGATCCCAGAACCAGTTAAGAATCTCCTCACAATGAGCCATATTTAATAACACTGCCTTCTGAATCTAGCACCTCACCCTACAACAATCCAGAGCCTCTGAAGGTGTTGGATCAGGCTTTATAGGGATGAATCAGAATTAAGGTCAAATATAAATTAAGAATACCATTGATTAATACACTATTTACTAATCTATTGTATGTCATGTTGGTGATCCTGAAATAAAGTAAAATAAAATTAGTCAAAAATCTAAATCAAATCATTAATTGAATCCTTAAAATGTCAAACATCATTTAGATTCAGTCAAACTCTAATTTTGTTCTTTTCCAAACTGATTTCCAATATTTGCACTACATTAAAGTATTATTTATTGGAATTACAGCAGCTTAATTTATGCCAATGAGAAACACTAAAAAGTAAAATAATTAGATTATAATATTTTTTGTGTATGATCCTCAAGAACAATATGAATAAATTAACTAAACAAGCAATAAGAAATTGAGTAGACCAGTCCACGCAAGCAACATCCATTCATGAGCATAATGCATGTGCCAGCCATCAGCCTCCTCAACCATGTTAAAAGGAAGTGTCTGCATGGCACTGAACTGAGCTCATCACCATGAGACACAAGATGTTAAGTCTCATAATGCCCAGTAATTTGACTGGCTTCAAACCGAAACTCAACAGTACTTACACACTGTTGCTTGGCGGCAGAAATAGACATAGCAGTGGTACCAACCTAGACGGCCTCTCGCATACGGGGGACTTACCATCAGGCATTGGCTTGGCTTGGCTCGTCTCGTCATTCAATCAAATAAAAAAAAGAGAATGATGGAATTAAAAACTCAAACACTAATAATAATTGTGATTGTCTGACCAAGGAATTGTACCCAAGATCTCTTGGTTCTCATGAGTGCCGTAGCTAGTTCGGTGGCACCCGGGGCAGATTTGATTTGCGTGTCACGCTAAGAATTAAAACTTTAAAATTAGAGTTTTAATGTATTTCAACGATTCCAAAAAGAGAGGAGTTTTCCAATTTTTAAGTATTTATTTCGGATTATTTCGGGTGTCACCCCAAAACCGGTGACATCCGCGGCTACATAGTTACGCTACTGGTTCTCATCCCTAGTACGCTGTGTAGTAGTAGTTCAGTTCAGTGCGCTGTCATTAGATCAATGAGATATTTAATTGTTATAAATATATATTCAATATAACATATTTTTACAGTTGCAACCACTACACAATGGCGTCAACAACGATGATCGAGACAGTCACCATAACAAGACCGTTGAAAGTAAGTAGTCTCTATTCAATATATTAACAGGTGGTGCTTGACTGGTAGCGAGTAGCGACCACCGTACAATACACGCAAAATAACTTGACCAGCCTGAAGTTAATAACAAGCAGCGTCACGGCTATATATTCTTTTTAACACTTATCCTCTCGTGTGTACGTGAGTGTATAGTGTTTTATAACGCAAAGACCTTATTCCATACCTATATATTTCAAGCAGACTCGTACCATTCTCATTCACTCTCATCTCCAAATTTACCTAGTAATTAATAGAAATAAATACGTTTTTCGTATAAAATGGCAATTTCATAAGCAAAGAACAAAAATATTAATCAATCAATATCAATATTAATTGATAATTATTAATTGATATATTAATTGATAACCAATAAATATTAATCGATAATGAACATTGATTGATGGATCATTAATTCATTATTATTAATCTATCAGTCTTGGGTTACCATAAATATTCGTAGTTTAGGTATCGTAACAATAAAGCGAAAAATATTGATAACCTATCCTATTTTGCCCCAGCTCATCGATTAACCCAAAAAAATACTTTGGGTGCCATTTGTTTTATATAAAAAGTGATTATGTCATCGCAACCTTTATAAATATTCAACATCATTTAATCCAATATAAGAGTTCACCTCGCATATCTGCCTGAATACTGTCAAGTGCGCAAAGCCTAGTATTAGATTAGTAGCCAGTGTTCACGAGCCATTAGTGACGATTGGTATCGTGATGCAAACACACGGAAACCTGACCGCTAGCTATCTATGGCAACCGGGAGAATTCGCGCGGCGGATGCTCGGCGACCGACCGTCGCCAGTCCCGCCAACCAGGGAACTCTGGCCCACACCGCAGCAGCCGCTCAGCATAAGCACTCTCCATGTCGCTTACCTACAAGATGAACCTTCGCCGAGACGTTCCGCAACTCTGCCTGCGTCGACATGCACCCACGTACCTGAACATGAGTACACAAGGCCGCGAGTTTGCACCGTCGGCACCAATACTGATCCACCACCGACCATTCTCTCTCGGATAAGAACTTTAGTAAAACGTAAAGATGAGTCTGCACATCAACCCACAACCCGTCTCGCTGCCGTGCCGAAAGAAACCACATACGGCGTGAAAGAAGAACAAAATCCCGCTAGAAAAGCTTTAAATCGAATTCAAAAAGCCATCTCCGGGGCGAAGTACAAGATCGCACCTGGCACTGAAGCAGTAGTAGATAGTCCAAAGATTGTTTATGATATGCCAAAACCAGGGGATAGAATGCAGACTACTTTTGGACAAGAGGAGCGAACTTGTTGTAAGATGCCTACGCGAACGGAACTTCAACGGCGTTTACGTTCAATGGGCGGTTGGTTTCGTCGACGACCAAGGATTCCGGCCCGGCGCCAGGTGCACCTGCCGCGGCTCCAAATCACTCAGGTGTGACAATCGTCAAGACTAGCTGAACTGCACATATTATTACCCAGTCTGGTCGCTCGTGTGGTGTTTATGTGAAAATTCGTATATTTAAATAGTTTTGTAAGCATACGTAGGCTAACTGGTGTCGATGTTATTCATATTTATGTTGTAGAAAATTGATAGGTATTTAAAGTCGCTCTTTTGGCTAATAAACGTGCGTGTAGAATGTGTGTTTTGTTGAGGCACGAGAGGGCGGAGTGCGGCGGTGCGGTGGTGCGGGGCGCGTGGCTGGGCGGGCGGCAGTCCCGCGTCAGCCGCCGCGTCGCCGTGCCGCCCGCTCTCCGCGCTCGCACGTGTCGCAGCCCGCCCTGCCACTATCCCGTGCACTATACTCCCATACACCTACATAGAAAATTAAACACAATAAACAACATTTACATTATCTGTTAGTCAAAGTGATAGTCGTAACCAAACTAGTTTTGATATAAGGTAATGTTATGTCTTATATTGAACACAATCGGCGCAGCCCACTGCGCAAATTTCACAATGAAACCGAAAACTAGGGCGAAAAAAAATTACCTAGGAATTACGTAGTTCCAATATTTATTACTAAGAAGATCAATTTATTAAATATTTATGTCAATTCCATACATAGAAGAAACAATTCGGTATATTAACGTGTGTTTGAAAGTTAACGCAGAAGCAGTATCAACTATTGATATATCACGAATTTATAAGATTTTCAGAGTTTAGAAGAATATGTACCTAGTATAACACAAATACCATATCTAATATTAGATTCGACAGTAAAGACGGTATTGTTGATTCGGAGACAAAACTCGACCTGTCCTCAATACGCTCGTAACACAAAGTAGGTGGTAGGGACGGAGGTCAACTTACAACATATAACATCGTTTCATGTAATAGCATACATACGAAATAGTGGGGAAAAAACTGACCAATACATAAAATTGACCCCCATAAGAGAAGAAAGGGTAAAAAAAAGTGTATGTTATGTCTCCCTCGTAATGAATTCTAATTATCCGTTAAAAGCTAGCTTTTAAGGAGGGATTATTATTCAGCCCACGAATACTTGAATTAAAAAAAATAACCGTGGAACTAGTTCCTTGCTCCATTCAGTAACCAGGATGCGTTCTCGTTCATGGTTCCTACCTGCCTATTATTTTTTGTCTTTAAGTGTAAGTGTGCAAATTATAACGTTTGAACACGAGCATTATTTGTGATTTGTTGGGGATATTTTTTTTTTTATTTATTCTTTTTTATGACGATTTTAAATACCGTGGAGGGCCTATATAATATAAAGCTATTTTTTATTTGATTTGAAAAGCCGTCCACGCTGATCGAAGCCAGTTGGATAATACATTCTAAGATATTGCAGCTGTTATAATATTATTTTTGCGTAGAGATTTCATTTGTATATTTATAATGGGGAAGATGAATCATTCCCACACACGTTGTCTAAGTTTAAAACTATTACTTGTGTTTACCTAATGTTCGAAAACTTGTTACGATATTTATGTTCGTTTATCTTACGAATTAATAAAGTAAACAAAAATGACGGCAACAATTTAGTGAAGGTACATTCATTAACAACTAATTACACGTGCCTATATTATTAACTAGCTTTTGCTCGCGGCTCCACCCGCGTGATCAAACAAACAATCAAACTCTACAGCTTTATAATATTAGTATAGATTTGGGTAGCTTAGCAACGGAAGCCTTCAAATAATATTATTTTGGTAGCTTAGCAACGGAAGCCTTCAAATATGAATAATTTTCCCCGTTTTTGCAATATTTTTCACTGATGCTTCGCTTCTAATGGTCGCAGCGTAATGTTATATAGCCTAAAGCCTTCCTCGATAAATGGACTATCCAACACAAAAAGATTTTTTCAATTCGAACCAGTAGTTCCTGAGATTAGCGCGTTCAAACAAACAAACAATCAAACTCTACAGCTTTATAATATTAGTATAGATAACAATTAATCCTAATGTGTTATTATTTTATACGAGTGAGAAAGCATAACTAATGACGTATTAGCTAGATAGATAGTACAAATAGAATTACTTTAATTTAATTCATATTATACTGCGATTAATAAGTAAACATTTATGTATGTATATAAAACTTACTAGCTTAAAATGAAATACCTATTCAATAAAATAATGAATGTCGAATGGCTATAATAAACCTAAAGATTCACGTACGTTCGCCGTATTATCATTTTAGTACAACCCATATCTTAAAATTCGTGCTGTTTATGCCACAGAATAACTTCATGAGATAAAATAAGAGATAAGGAATACTTGCCTTGGTTTATAAATAAACATTTGTATCCAATTAAATAAATTTAAGCTTTTGTTCTATGCTACAACAGTTCTTGAAATACTTTTTCTTTTTATCTATTACTAGCGACCCGCGCCGGCTTCGCACGGGTAAAATTATGTTTGTTGCGACATCATTTTACAAATCTTTGATTTCGACTAAAAATATATTAATAAAACTGGTGACAGGGCATTACAATACCTAATTAATAACTTCTTAGTCTGCTTTGTTACAATAGCTGTTCGCTCTCACCTTAGCTCTCTGAACATTTCAAGCCAGAAGTCATTTTTAACCAAGCATAAAACACGGAGAAGGTGCTTCGATTTCGAATTCGATGCGTATCATTTATTGTATGTATAACTACGCACATAATTCCACAGAGTGATAAGATTTTCATCTACGTATCATTTACTACTATTGCAACATCAGCAACACAAAAATTGGTTATTTTTATTTTTTCTTCGGTTTTATTTGTGCTAGAACGGCATGGATATAAAGAACAAACAAACGTTGCAGAGATTAGTGACAACAATATTACTTCGAAACAGGATGCTATCACGTATTTTAGTAAAAGCATTTCACTCTACGAGGTTACATATACAATTAGTGGTAATGTAAAAAACCAAAAGGTTTTTAAAGAAAAATTGAAACTTTCATATTATCCAGCATGAAAACGGCGTAAAAATTGCTGTCTTGTTACGTATGTTTGCAAACTTCGTGTCGTCCCATGTTTCCCCTCAATGCAGTTGTGTGTAGGCTCTGACCTACATTTCAGGAAATTCATGTGAAATAGGATCATTAGGGTTACCCACACGTGAGCTTAATTACGTTGGAAATTACATGCCACAATATTACTTTATAATATATTAGAATTTGTTCCTTGTACGATAAATGGCCTGCCTTTAGGGTAATGGCGTTATACACTATACAAGTAGAATATAGCGATAATTTGGAGAAACAACACCGACAGGATTTAGAGTAGTATAGTTGTGAAAATTGTGTCGCGAGTGGGTTGCTACTTTACATGCTCGTTATCGTTTAAATATTATATTTAGCTTCTAGCAAACCTAAAGAGTAACCCCTAAGAAGATCGAAAAGACTGATGTTGTGATTTAGTTGGAAAAGTTATTTGGTGCAGTATAAAGTGGTGTAGTAGTGTGTCGTGTTGTGTGGTGTGTGTGTGATGTATTAGATCGTGCGGTGTTTGGAGCGTCGCGTCGCGTGGTGTGGTGGCGGGTAGGTAGCGAGCGCATGCAGGGGCGCGCGGGCGCAGGCCCGGGCGGGCTCCGCTCACACCCGCGCGCCCTGCCGCCGCCAGTGCTGCCGCCCCCACCGCAGTTCGCCTCGGAACAAGACGACATGCCTACCAACCAAATTGCTCAGGTGCAGTTTGAACATGTTCGTATGATATTATGAACATGGTTTTACTATCTCGAGAATTAGATTACTGTTTTAAGCTATAAATGACACTAAACGTATGCTGAGGTGTTGGACACTAAACGTATCTTCAATATTTCACACGTCCTGGTGCGCCCCTATTCTAAAAATAACACTGAAAGTCAAAAATAACAATTTCGAGTCTTGTTGGAGTTGGTGCCTGTATCGCTGTCGGTCAACTGAAATTGCACTAGCTCCAAAGAGATATGAAATTATTATTTTTATTTTTTTTAAGTCGGTTTTTAAGTTTGTCATAAGACTCAAATATTACTCATTGAGAAAACGGATTTTATCGCGGTTTTTTTGTCGCGCGGATACAGTCCACCCCGTGACCACGAAGGCTGAAAGTCTTCGAAACGTCGGGATTAAAGTTAATAAAAAACCGCAATTAAAATCCGTTTAAATTTATAAGACGTAATGTAATAAGTCTTATTTTAACCTCCTCCTTTTTTGTAATCGGTCAATAAAACGTTTTATTTTATTGTTTTCTATTTTGATTTATATTTACAAATTAATCTTTCATTTATATCAAAGTATTATTATTGTAACGGCTATTCTATACCTACTTTACTCTATATTCCGAACTTCGTGTCTTCGTTTCGTATTTATAAAATACATCAAGTACGTGACACATTTGTTCAATGTAATTAATGTCTTAAGGCTTCGTCAAACAGGACGCGTTCTTAGCGCTGCGTAATAGCGTTAAAGCGCCGCGTATTAACGTCGCGCTCTTTTCATGTCACACTTGACTAGAGCGCAACGCTCCTTAACGCAACGTACCATTCGCCAACGCGCAATTTCTATTGATAAGATGTCGAGTGATACAGATGTGGAAGAATTATTACTTTTATATGCTCTATCGAGGTCTTACCCGTTTGATTTATCTGATTTCCGATTTAAAAATATAACAATTAAATTGAAATTGTGGGAAATTTCAATTTAATTGTTATATTTTTATAACAATTATCCTTTATATTGTACAAACATGGGTTTTTTCGTACTAATTCAATCAATTTTTCAGTCATTATGCACATTCACTCGGACGCTAAAATAAAATCTGTAAAAAAATACAACGGCCGACGTCAAAGCGTCCTAACGCCGCGACAGAGCGTCGCGTACTCCTAGCGCTGGCGCTATGTCTGACGGTATATTACTATAATAGTACAACACAACTCGGCGTCATATCGCGACGTCAGTTTAGTGCCCTGTCGCGCGCTAAGTACGCTTTCTGTTTGACGAAGCCTTTAATGTGACTTTTGTACATATTTGATGGTGTTATATTTTTTTGGTTAGTAACAAATAATCATAGGTGGTGAAACAGGAGCTCGGGCACGTTGTCATATAAATCGATTCACTTATGCTGGATGTTCGGCTTTGAATACTTATATGAACATAAAAAAACGCGTGTCGCGAATGCTAAATAAAGCACGTATGTTTGATATGTCACGTTTATCAACATTGTATATGTATACATATCATATTAAGAACAGAATGTAGCTAGAATTGTGAAAGAAGTCGCAAATTATTAGCCTTCATAATTTTGAACATGTAGATCAAATAGTTGCGTAGCCTAATATTCTTAACACATATAATATCAGGCCTGTACTACATATTGTCTCACTGCTGAGCCCCTAGGGACTAGTATGGACCCTGCGACCTCCGTTACTACTTGTTTGTGGTATTGTATTAAAAGAGTCCACATAATAATATGTATGCTAGCTACGTACGTATCGGCCTCAGTTTCATTAATACGCGTCCTTTACTTATGGCTCGTGTAAAAAACATGTACAAAGGCTTTTATAATATTCACATAGTATTAAAATTAATTGAAAAATTTCATAATCAATATTTAATCACATGATAATAAACGCATTATTATTATAAACCTTGTAGAGGTAAACTTTATCAGATCAGAACCTTCGTAGTGATAACTTACTTACTTTACTCTCATATCTCATATCATCTTCTAAAGTCTAATACATCAAGCCAGTGCAGCGCATGAGCCGCCCGCGAGGTTGTCGGTGCTACTAATACATCCGACGTTCTCCTGTGGCTTCCTCAAAACGTGACAAAAAGGATATTACTAAAGATATTTCTGCCACATCGCGGTCGCTGCCGAGGATTTACATGTCTTAAATGATACCACTAGTTATAAATTAGCACATTTTATAATATCTAAGAACTACTAGCAAAATTATTATTGCAGATTGCCTATGATTTACGTGGCCTTGCGCCGCGCCGGTAACGTACTGTAAGTAGTTACTTGGCCTACTGTGGTTAGTGGTATAGAAACCTAAGAATTAGTATTTATAGATGTAAATCAAACTTAGAACCCTTTTCAATGGCCGGAAGTGCAACTGCAACTGCACGTGAACTCTGATCCTTTATAATTTAATGAATGAAATCCTACTTGATGATAGATGCTTCCGCCCGGATGCAACAATTGTTTAATGGAAATTTTGTCGTTTATTTTTACAACCTTTTAATATAACATTACCGCTCGTGTGTGCGTGCGTGCGCTTTACAACTTTTACTAGATCTTGTACAGTACTCTTTATTTTAAAAGTTATTTTATTTTACATTTTTAAATATTAAATCATATATAAAATAAAACATTTAAAAATATTACCCTCCAATGGTGAGGCCTAAGATCCAAGCCGCCGGCGGTTAGGACCCCAGAGTGAGGAACCACCTCACAATGCGTGCCGTGTCTAATAACACCGCCTTCTGAATCTTGCTCTTGACCCAACCATCATTTAAGAGCCTCTGGAACAACCCTCAATCCATTAACAGTAACGACTATCGGGACAATGATCGTCGAGTTTACATCCCACTAAGTTATAAAATCTTGTTACCATTAGTTTCTCGATAGATATGACGAACAAAGAAAAAAAAATGATACTTCTAAGCGGATTATGGCACACTCGTCGCGATTGTATTGGAATTTACATGCCAAGTCAAATGTGCAATTTTGATTGATCGGCAACGGCACCGGCGCCGACTTCATAATTAAATAGACTTCTAAAAATCGTGTAATTTTGCACGATATTTAGTACTGCCACCCATCTCGAGGTCGCATTGCTGCGTATCTCCCACTGTACGGCGGCGATCAGATGGCCCCAGTTAGTCTTACGACATGTTGGATTTTGCAAAAGCCCCCATTTCACAGAATCGGGGGCACGCGTCAGTCGTCAACCCGGCGTCTCCTTCACATTTAGCGGAGACCGGGATCCTGCCGTTTCCAATCCGAATGCGTAATATCGCAATAAATGGCTACTGCATGCAATGATCTCCGTTGGCCGACCATGGCAGCCACCACGACCGGTAGAGAATTCCCTACCGATAACTGTTCTGAGAGCGCTGCGCTCTTGGTCTCAGGCTGGCAGACTGGACACTCTCCAAGAGTGTGCTAAGTCATGTCCTTCTGGCAGTTGCCACAAAGGCTGCAAACGGTAGACTTCTCAGACACAAAAACGAACCAAAACAACCATGCCCCGTCAGCACCTTTGTCAGATGAATAATGAATATTGGCGCACCGTGGCACCTGTCATTCATTAGAGACAGGATGCACTGCCACGACGGTCCTCAAGCCCACACTCGGGTTCTTCAGCGTAGCTAATCACTCATCCACGACGGCACTGCGAAGAGTGGCCAATCTACCTTGGGGCCATTCACAACCCGGAGCCAGATACCTCTTTGCGCCAGAAAAAAGCTGATAAAGGAAATTGGCTACAAGGGTAGAGTACCGACATACACGCAGGCTGCAACTAAATTTATATCAAAGGCTCATAACTTTTTAGCTGCAGGTACGTCATAGAAAAAAGTGTGTGGTAACTTTCATACCTTCTTCCTATAGGTTGAATACAAAATAATGCAGTTAATTAATTAATTATCAATTTAGGTAAGGTAGAATTGGGCCGAATTTCAGAACCTCAAATATGTAGTTTCGCTGTCTGCTTGACATCAAATGCCCCATATTAGAGGTGGTAAGGAGGACGGGAGAGGGCTCGGCGGATCGACGCCGCGGCTAACAGCTGATGGCAGTCGCGGCTAGCGGCCTCGAGCGCCGTCGCGCCGTCGGGGACTCCGATCGATGACCGCACCCCGCGACCGTCTCACCCTCGCACCTAAAAATCCTATACCGCTCCACGCTCCCCTTCCCCCTGTCGCACCTCCAGACGAAGCGCCCACCTCACACTTTCTCGCTTTTCTTTCCTTTAAATATACCGTAACGCATGTCTTTGCCCCGTGTTATGATTTGCGTTCCATTTGTACCGCGACTATGATGGATTACAGAATGTATTCGTATGTACTTAGTTGTTTATCCACATGCCAAATATGTGAATTAATACGTTCGCCGTTCAGTAAAAAGATGAAATTATAGACGCAAATAGAAAAAGCAAAAGCAAGCAAAGCTTGTAATATTTTTTTCACAATTTGATTTTAAAATATAATACTAGCGATCCAACCCGATTTTGCTTAGGCATTTAATTTATTTCTAAGTGCTTTACATATCTCTTCTTGAAATTATTATTATAACAGTTCTTTATCTTTCCACGTACCCATTGTAGTCGCACATCGCTCGATAAACTTCGTCTTTAAAACTAGGCACGCTGTGGCACGCGTCCACGTCGATACGACTAAATAAAACGCTTTCCTGCGTGCTGTTTCCCCCAAGTGACACGTTTTATAAACTTTAATGGTTCTGAACTACCCAAACCGTAGGCAGAAGTGCAACGAATACCTACAATGAATGTTTCACCGACGCGACGACGCGCCACATCGCACGGAACCATTAAATCCAATAGAAAACGGACACAAAATATTGGATCTCTTCCCAAGCCAGGACGACGTTCATAGTTCATAGTTTCATAGCCAACACATGTTGCAATAACGCCAATGAGCCGGACATGTTGTATAAAATTACTTATAATATTTTGTATCGTAAATATGTACCTAGTAAATACCAATGATTCTAATAATGATTGAAACATCACGCTTGGTGTTAAAGTAACTTAGCAGATTTAAGGCATTATTTCCTTAATCAATTAAGTAAATAATTTCATAAATCCGCTTAAATTTGGTTAGTCAACTAACCACGTAATATTTAAAATTAATAAGTAATAGAATACAAGAATCGGGCGAAGTGGAGGCGTTTAAGTAGGAAGGCGGACCCTGGCACTAAGCCGGGATAACGCAAGGCAGAAAGAAAGAAGTAATAGAATACAAGTTTAAACAGATGAAAAGCAAATGTGAACAATATGCGCAAAATAACTCTGTCAGGCTGAAGTTAGTCACTTCAGCAGCCCTCTATACCTCCCT
This sequence comes from Amorpha juglandis, assembly GCA_949126905.1. Taxonomy (NCBI): domain Eukaryota; kingdom Metazoa; phylum Arthropoda; class Insecta; order Lepidoptera; family Sphingidae; genus Amorpha; species Amorpha juglandis. The sequence goes on along the minus strand of OX421379.1, from coordinate 6,490,712 downwards.
TCACCCGCTATCGCTATTAAACAATAGCTGCCACGGCGCTCGTGACTAGTGTCAAAAGTTATTTTACCCTTGTGAGTAATGAAAGATTCTTGCAACTGACTGATATTGTCGGTGTGTTTGCAATGTTTCCAGGTGATCGCGCTGATATGCGGCTTGCTGGTCGTGATCCTGATGGTCCTTGGGCTGGCGTCGGCGGACTGGCTGATGGCGGCGGGCTGGCGGCAGGGCCTGTTCATGCACTGCATAGACCCCGACGCGCCCACGCCGCTTCCCTTCGACATTGTCGCGCAGCCAGGATGCTACGCTGCACGACCCGCGCCATACATTAAGTATGTTATTGTTTAATAAATTAAGCTGTTTTAATTGAATTTATATTCCATCCATGTAGTGCAGAATCCCCTCCCCTTCCCAATCCCTAATTATCCCTTTCCTTTAAGGTCGACAACGCGCCCATCATTCTTCTGGTGTTGGGCGTACATGGGCGTTGGAGATTACTTACCATCAGGTGACTCACGTGCTCGTTTGCCGGCCTATGCTTTAAAAAAAAAAAAGATATTTTGTAACATAAATAAATAGTACCACTAACGTTACGGTTTCAAAGCGTAATGGCGTACCGAACTCACCGGAGCTGAGGGCAAGGTTACCAGATATTTTCAAATTTTTCAGCTAAATCCCATAAGCTATACAAAACTGACGTTCAAAATACGTTTTACATCACTACATGAATGATGATCTGATTTGACATTATAGTTAAGCTTTTTAGAACATTCAGAGGATTTTATTTTGTAGTATTAAAATTAGTCCGGTGCAGATTATTTCCGTCTAATATTATGTGATGTAAGTGCGAGTGAGACAAAACCATGATAATAACGTTTATATGTAAGTAGATAAGGTTGTTATTTTTTTATTCGCCTGAATGATGAGACGAGCATTTCTCTCATCTGATGATGTTCGCCTATGATAGCCCATTAACATTAACAACGCCAAATACTGGATAGTATTTCAGTATCCAGTTTCGTACGGTGAGTGAGATATCCGGAAGCCTAAATCCCCGTCCCTATTCCTATTTATTTCTTTCCTTTAAGGTCGGCAACGCGCCCACGATTCTTTTGGTGGTGGGTGTACATGGGTGGTGGAGATCACTTACCATCAGGTGACCCATTTGTTCGTTTGCCGGACTATGCCATTAAAAAAACATGAACCAACTTCTTCACTGTTAAAGTTTGTGCTCACGACTCGTGCCAGAATCTATAGCTTACCCAGACGGCATCACGCACAAGAGAGACCTACATAGGTTGAACAAATTAAGTATTGGTGCTGCCACACCGCTGTTATAAAATGTCTACAAACATTTTCTAACATTTTATCACAATGTTAGATAATGTTAGTAAATGTTTAATGGTATAAAATGTTTGTAAACATTTTATAACACCGGTGTGGCAGCACCATATCGTCGATGAAGTACCAATACCTCCTAAGTGTTGAGAATCTAATTTACACCAGACTGTTTAAAATAAGGTTTTATTTTACAAAAAATGTTTAAAATAAGGTTTTATTTATTTTGATCAACTATTGATAGTAAATAGTTTCCAATACATTACCTTTTTATTAGTTACTAAGGGATGTGGTTTATGTTTACGTCTATTGTAATAAAAAAGTAATTTTGGACTAAATTGTCAGTTAGGAGGTATTGGTACTTCATCGACGATATGAGTTGTTGTTTTGTTCTGTATCAGAGCGGCGGCTGGTCTGTGCGTGGCGACGCTGGCGGCGGACGTGTGCGGCGCGCTGCTCACGGGGCTCGGGCTGCGCTCCACCGACCACCGCACCAAGTTCCGATACTATCGGTTCGCCGTGCTCGCCATGGCGCTCGCATGTATGTACACACAACAATACTATAGAATAGACAGTTCGACTCATTTGTGCACGTATTTTTTCCCGCGAGGCAGTCTTGGATATGTAAATAGGCCGTATAGGCCGCGGCCTATGGGTGGCAGCCTCTTAGAGGCGGCAGATTTCAGAGGACGCTCACTCGATTTAAGTATAAAAGTAGTAATTATCTTTAATTAAATAATATCCACACTCACAACCAGTTAATGCTCCATGTTCCGTTGTTGAATACAGAAAATGTTGTATCTGAACATAAAACAAATCTTAATTTACGTCTCGGAGAAATAATGAAGTTCTAAGGAATGTCTTAACTGGTCCAAGCTCCATAGGTACATATCTGAAACATCTTTATTAGTGATGTTTCTGAGTGCGGCAGTAAGTGCCTTATTGACTGATCGCTAATTAAAGTTAATTGATAATCTGAGTAAAGCAGTAAAAGTGTAAGTGAACCTCAAAAATATTATTTTTCTGTTTAGCTTTAGTTTACATAATCCATCGCTGTTGGTAGACCTCCACCGGGGATCGGCCACGCTAGAAATAATGTTGTAATTTGTACCGTGCTATAGTTATTATTACTAAAGTGATTTAACAGGTGGCCGCACCATTTCGACGGGAAGTTCCGTATCCGACATGTAAACTTGTTTATATTCTTTTCTATAAACATTTCAACAAAGACGAATTTGGACTTATCATAACAGTGATGTTAAATGGATTGTAGAGTTGATGTTTTGAGTTAATTATTGAAATTGGGAATTGCTATCCTGATAGATGTGCAAATCGTGCGCCAACGTTTACATTTACCGCCAATGTTACAATATTTCTGTCCCATGATATGATAAGGGACCTATGGCCATACCGGGAACAAATTCCAAACCCGGGCAATTCATGTGTGATTTTTCAAATCGATAATTCAATCACAAACTATAATTGCCCGACCAGGGAATTGAAGCCATAATAACTTTACTTATAATAACTAATTATTATAAGTAAAATTGAAGAATATTTTACTTATAATAATTATTAATTGTCATTTTTCTGTTTTCAGTAATGTGCATCTTAATAGCACTGGTAATATATCCAGTTTGCTTTGCCGCGGAACTTAATTTGGGTAAGTTATTATATATCGGCCGTATCATATCTCTCGTGTACGATAAACTGTAATACAGGTGACGCTTTTGAAAATAACTTTTCTGTTACCGGTAATTTGGCAGATTCGAAGTTCATGTCAGGAGGCATCAGTGACTTTGTAAAGCTCTAATCTGAAAATGAGTTAACTAATAGATACTAATGTATCTAGAAATTGAGTGTGGGATGTACTATCCAACACGTTATTTAAAGGTTGGATCATTTGTTTTCAGTATAATAATTTCTTCCACCTACCCTTATCCCACTTTGTGCGGTAATTGAACTCGCGGCCTCTATCAAATCAATCAATCAATTTGTTTTACTGGCAATTGTACTTATATTCAAAATGTATAAATCTGTAGATACCGTTAACCATTGCTTGTTACAATAACTTATAATAAACTAGCAGACCCGGCCACGCGATGCCGTGGCAAAGGTATATGTTAAATTATACTGTAGTAAACTATTCAATACAGTATGCACCATCTATTGGATACTTACTCAATCCACCCGATAAATTACCTTACACCGCCATCTGTTAGAATCTTATAGAACTCACAGATAATTATAACTTTGTCATATAATAAATAAATAAATTGCAATAAAACAATATTGCGACTATAGATTGAGGTATAAACTATCCTATCTCTCAAGTTGGATCAAACTACACACAGGTTGCAAAATTTGAGTCGGTTCAGTAGTTTAGGTTCATTCTGGACAAACAACGTGACACGATTTTTGAAATATAAAGATAATTATAATTGAACCGTGTTTATGATGCACGCAGGCAATAGGTCGGTGTGGGAGTTCGGATGGGCGTACGGCGTGGGATGGGGAGCTGCTATATTCCTCTTCGGCGCAGTCGTTCTGCTGCTGTGTGATAAGGAGAGTGAGGAAGTCTATTACAAGGAGCGAAAAGTAAGCGTTTGTGATTTTAAAGCCACATAAAAAAACGTGTTATTCGGCTATCATACAGTTCGTTTAATGTACACATCAATGTGTATAAAACGTGTTATAGAAAGGTATGGTCAAATTTAAGCAATGTAATCAACGTGTATGATGTGAGTAATTCACCTACCGTACTCCTAATTCCGATTGCCTTCTTATGAAATAAATAAATAATTTTCTTTTTTAGCCCATTATAACATGTAGATATTCGATCATATTATGATATTTCATGTTACTATGTACGCGATTGTGTCAAAAGTAACGAGTTTAGATTGATTTAGTACATACTTAAGGATACACAATGTATCGTTACTTTAACAGCCCTACTGTTTCTAAGGAAATAGTGATGTGATGGATTTTATCGATTGTAAGAAACGAGTGGTTAAAATTTGCGTAAAATTTTAGGATGTGTTTATATTGATAAGATCCGCGGCATAAACACTCACTGTTAGGCCACGGACTCGAAGTCAGCGGCAAGCAGCGGCGGCGCGGGTGCGGCGCGTTCAAATGCATAGATTTAAATGGACCCGTGGTGGACCTCGACGTGGTGGAGCAAATTATTTCAATGATTTTTTATATGGAACATCATATTCACATCAATTTCGTTCGCGGACAGACACTAATTTCTCATAGTACAACACTACGCCGCTCGTCGCGCCGCGCGATCTGCCCGCTGACTTCGAGACCGGGTCTCCGCCGCACCCGCGCCGCCGCCGCCGCCGCCCCGCACCCTTGACTTCGAGTCTTAGTTGTATACAGGGTTATTTTTAAAACACCAGCAACCTCGCAGGGGTAGATTCCTAAGGTTATAAGCTACTACTTTTGTTCTACGACTTTTGATAATTTGTTAGATTTTATTTTCATACAAAAATAAGTATTCATTTAATTTCCGTCTTGATTGTTACAACTCGCATCGCAGATTACGTAAACAAATACGCGAAGCGTGGGGAACCGGGCTAGCTCCTTTGAAGGTCAACGCGCCGCTCAGCTGAGCGGCGCCTTTGAGTCGCGCGCGCACGCCGCGCCGCGCCGCATACTACGAAGAAAAATACGACACAACAAAAACTTGTAAAATCATTTTTTTTAAATATATTGAGTTATATCCAAACTCGTAGAACAAAAGTTGTTCCGTATGGGGACAGCTATCTACCCCTGCGAGGTTGCTGGTGTTTTAAAAATAACCCTGTATAACGACCTTAAACATGAGCATACTTTTCTGTATCACGTTGTGTAGCAAGACGTAGCCGTAGGAATAGTTTTTGGTATGGTATAAGTATATAGCGGTTGTGTTGTGACGCTCGTGTCCCCGCAGGTGGTGAGCGTGGAAGGTGGCGGGCGCCCCTAGGGCCGCGGGCGCCTGCCCGACCTCGTGCCGTGAGCGCACGCCGCGAGCACAACATGCGCCGCGCCACACACGCCACCTACCCGCCGCACACACTAGTGTACACCACGCGCCACACGCGCATCACACAACACGCACCAAGGCCACGTGGATCTGACGCGCTTGCTCACCGCCGCGCTGCACACGACGCTCTACTCTCCGTACACTCCGCCCCGTGCCATTCGTTACCTCGACTGCGGTCACTCTCCTCAACTATGTTGGCATACGTGAAGCGGATCTGGTACGGAGTCGAGCATTCGGACCCGGTGGTCGTTGTATTCAATTGATTTTTTTATTTTTTTATTTATTTAGCTGTTTTTTTTTTTGTAAAATTTCAACAGCCTCGAGTTTCTTAAACGACCATATAATTCTATTTAATTATCATATAAAGGGTTTTAATGTGACACGCTAGGTTCAGACTTGAACAGTTTGGCAATCACGACCGTTATCGATATCGATAAGTTGTCGCTGAAAATATTAGTAACCCGATGAAGTTACACGATGAGATGTCAAAGTTATTATAACGTCAGATTGCGGTTGGGTGATGGGCGAACTGCTTTTAATCGACAAAAGCAATGTTTGAAGATTTGTCATAAGTGGATGAATTGCGAATACGCACATTTAATTTTTAAATTCTATGAGTTTAGGTCTTCGAAAATACTATTAACAACTTGCTTACTTTTCTAGTAATAATGTGTCGCGGAAGTTATCAGTCAAGTAGGTGCCCACCCTTATCCAATTAAGGGTAATGCAGTGCGAAACATTAGACTATGTTTCCATCGATTTTGTTTTTATTTTGTAAGAATTGTATAGATACGAGCAGCTATCACGTTATAAAGATGAGGAATGGAGCGTAGAAAGTATTAGGCTTGTCCGGGGCCATATTATGTGATGTTTTGTTTTAGTGCGTTAATGTTAAGCTTTGTTTATTTATTTGTTTGGCGACGCGATGGCGACGTTCGCGTTCTGTCCGGGTGCGAGTCGACCCGGCGTACCTCGAATGTAAATCAGATCCAAAGAGCGCTACGTAATGTAGTTAATATATTTGTGCGTGTGCCGTGTATAGCGTGTAGTGTGTAGTGGTAGGTGGTAGGTGGTGTGGTTGTGTTGTGTGGTGGTGGTGCGGTGTGCAGTCGGTGGTGAGTCGCCGTGGTAGCTGGCAGCTGGCAGCTGGCGCGCACCGCCCGGGCAGGCGACCCTCCACGCTCTGTGATCTGTGTCCCAGGACTCAGGACTTAGTACTCAACATTCAGGACTCAGTGACCCTTCGTGTAGTGTAGTGTCGACGACTGTCAGCAGTGGACTCCTTCAGTCACCGGCACCACTCACGGCTCATTGTATAATGGAGTTAAGACGCATATTATAATTAAAGTTACCGTTTAGACGTGGTATACTTGTTGTGTGAAAACTATTTGTTCAATGTTAATACTGATGTACCGATGTATCTTCCGAGATTATTTTCTATTTGACAATTGTATCTCGTTTACTGAATCTCTTTTTTTTCTCATTCGAATGTGTGTACATTAGGAAATATATCTTTTTGTGGAATTGAAAAATTATTTATAAATGAGCATGATATTTTTTTAGGTAATATTTATTTAAACTGTGTATTGATGTAATGATGTTAAACTCAATATAGCTGTAATGTGTATAAATAGGTGTAATATAACGACTACCGTTACTAACGTTTATGATCCAAATAATTGTTGGGTTGACGCTAAACATTCACGGTCCTATTATAAAACATGGACTTACTTTAAACTAGGTTTATATCATTCTATTTATATTGGTCACCAATCACCATGGTAAGTAGGTGATATAAATCCTAAGTTTAAAGTTTAGTCTACGTTTTATGGTAAGGCCATCAGTGTTCTCTCCATCTATATGAATTTACTAGAAAATAGTGTCTACTATTTTATCCTCAGTAGAATAGAATAATAATGGAATCTCTTGAAAAGTTTTTATGTCCCAGAGTTAATTTATCCTTAAGATATTTGAGCATTAAAGTAATCGATTTTTGCTGGCATTATTTAATTTTAAATCGCGCGCCTTGATTATTTAAAATACTTGTAACTTGTAAATATTTTGTGATCATTTTTATTTTATTATGTCGACTGCTATACGTGTATGTTATACATATACTAAACCCGGTGTAGGGGGGCCGCTTCCGAAGTTGAAACGGTAGTAAAACACGATTTTACTTATCATAAACGGAAAACTCTATTCCTTTGTTGTTTACTTACCATTTTGGAAACATAAGCCCGATGTAAAGCATACTATCTGTATCACCAGCACTACCACCTACCTGTCTCAGTTTTCGAAAGCGTTTCTCTTTCACCCGGTATAGAATTAGGTTTAAAAAGTTATTTTTGTAATGTTGCTTTTAATACTAAGTAAGCGAAATGTGGCCATGGATACATCAATCATCAAGAGGCCGGTTTTATTTTACAGTTGCACCTAACCCCCATACTTGTTAAAATGACTATTTGGTCTCATAGTTCGAACGAATGCATAGTGGCAATTTCTGTATATTTGGTTATTTTTGGCGCCAAACCAATCACTTAAATACAGAGCCGTACTCAAAGACGACAGTTAAGTTTAAACATCCATTAGCAATTTCTTAGAATTCGAATATTTCTCAGTGACGTGAAGATTATTTCTGTTTTCAGTATTGGAACACAAAGCATTGCATCTTAGGCTGGAAATTTGAATTCTCAGAAATGCCTTAATGAAAAAGTTGAATGACTTCTCTACTCTGTCCGTTCCCAATATTGTTTTATAGACTTGCTTACTGGACGTAAATTTTTGAGTCATTTTGTATGGAAGATCTGTCAAAATACTATTGATAGTAAGCAAATCTATCTGTAAATAGAATATAGGGAACGGCCATAGTGGGATAGTAAGCAATAAACTAACTTATGTGTTGTTCTTGATTACGGGCTTTAGCATTCGTGTGTTGATTTATACTTTATGTATCGAGATACTTTACAAAAATATTAAATCTAACGTAAAGTAAAACTGACCATTAATCAAATTTATGTGTAATCCGCCTATTGCTTTGGATTTGTGTTCATATTTATTGAAGTCCGCCGACATAAAGGCCAATCAGAGCGGAATTCGATAAAAAATATGTGTTATTGAACTAGTCGAACAATCCAAGTAAACGACTGTCAAACGTGACCACCCGACTATTGATGACACGTTATGAGACTATTGATAGCAAAAAATCTATGAATGGGTAATGTTGCTGCCACACTGCTGTTTAAGAATGTTTACAAACATTTTCAAACACTAATACATTTACTAACAAATGTTAGGAATTGTTAGATGTTTTAAGTGCTCCTACACTGATGGAAAATGTTTACAAACATTTATAACATTTGAAAACATGACATCGGTGCAATTTGGATTTACGTTTCGATGCGTCTACACGAAAAAGGAAAATTATAAAAAATGTTTTATTTATTTTAAATGTTTACTAACATTACCTAACACGAAAACGTTTTCTAACATGGTGATCAAATGTTTGTTGGAAAATGTTTACTAATGTTTGTAAACATTTTTAAACAGCAGTGTGGCAGCACCATAAGACATTCTAAGCGTAGCATGTGCTGTGTTGATGCAGCGCTGACAGTATGATAAACCCGGTACCTGAGGTTCTGTGAGCCCGCATTCTGCTCTTTCTTCTAGTTGGCTTGGTCGGCTAGTAATACATTTGCGTTGATTAAAAACCACACACTGCCATATACCTTGTTGGTTATTGTTTTATTTAAAAGTCATAGATATTGTAATGATATTTAAATTATTGTATTTTACTTAGAATAAGTGTACACATCACAAAAATCTTAATGGTTTTTATAAACAGAATCTCGACAATTGTGGATAAAAATCTCGAAAATTAAAGGTAAGATTTCCGATCATCAGAGTTCGCGAGGCAGCGCCGTCGCTTCTGTGCGATTTTAAGCCCTATTTCAAATAAACTGAACTAACTGTGTTGGTCTATAACTATGCCATCCATAGTTTGCGAAACGCAATAACAAAGGTGCTTTTGTTGCCGCACCACCTTTAACACTAAGGTAAAATGTGTTATGCAAGGGCAAAGTAATTTGTAGTCGCAAAAAGATATTGATTTGAAACGGTGAATACTCTACTATTGTGCCACACAGTGTCCGTGACGCGCGAAGAATATAATACTAACGACGTGCGAGATGATCAGAAGTCAACCTTAAAGATAGACTTCTGATGGGTGCATCAAGCGACAATCTCAATCTTAGTGACAACTAGCCGTAGCGGTACGTAGCGCCGAGGCGCCGTTTAATTGATGCCAGCACTGATAATTAGAAGTCTATCTTTATACCACTGAAGTGTAATGATACTTCAATGATCACAAAATGGATGAATCTGCTCCTCTGACCCAGTATACTTGCAAATAAATATAATCTACCAGTTAATATTCAACTGACCTGTATTGATAGTATTTCACCACAGATTCTGGACAATTTAATAGATGCCGTATGTTATACTACACCATGACGACATTTTACGCAACGCACCAAAGTTTACGATGTTAACGCCCGTGCACGTGGTGACAATTTACATGTTGGATTTTTTACAGATTGTATAACTGCGTGATCTATTATTATTACGTGGTCTGTGGTATTTCAGTAATTTTGTTTAACCTGTTGGAAGTGGTAGTACTCATCCAATACATTATATGTACTTGATAAATAATAATGGCAATAGTAACTGAATTGTAAAATCAGAATACTTCCCAATCACGTTTTTTTACATATTGAATTGTTTAATTTGGAAATTGTAAATTCAACTGTCCTTAATAAATATGTAATAATAATGTTGATTTTATAAGGCAGCACATGCATTCCAATAGTTGGTTTCAATTTTCTTAGCCAAAATGTAAGTCATATCAAATGAGATTGAATTAAATAATTAGTATTTAATATTTTGTTTTATTGCAAGGCATTTACCTTTTTGTTTTATTATTATAGCCATTGTTCACTAGGTTTTGTCTCACTAAGCTTCTACATGTATATTGACTATTGACACAACACTAACACTACGACCAAGGAGCTAACGATAAGAGCCAATTTCAAAATGTGCTAATAGGTGTTTTTTTGCCGCCAGATAACGCATTAGATAACTGATTTAGATAGTGGCAACTTGGCATACCCTCCTCCAAAACCCTCCCCTGTGTATTTTGACAGTGTGATAATTTCGTATATTTATCTGGTAACGTTTAATTAAAAATAATATAAATAATAAAATAAGGGCTAAGACAAAAAAAATTCAAAATAGAAACAATTTTATTGGGCTCAAATTGGCAGAAACAATTTTTTACATTTTGGAATATTCATCCTTATTATAATACGTAAAACATGATATTTATTGTTTCCTTCTAAAAAATATTTTCGAGACAAATAAACATAAAACAAAACCTACCAATTTTTAATACTTCTTGAACAATCATAGATTCAAAAATGTAAGATCATAATTTAAACCTTTGTAATGTCGCCCGCGATATAACAGAACAAAATACAGAGTGCGTATATTGGAACTTATTTTTTTATTAAAAACAATGTATCATGTTAAACGTCGACACCAGTCATCGCTTTTATGCTTTTCAATAATCTTGCATTGCCATCTTTGTAGTCGACGGGTTGGGCGTTGATCACAGTCGTCTTCAATCGGGTTTCATCCTGTAAATCGTTTTAGTTATATTTTGCGGATCTAGCCCTTATAGATGATAGTAACATAAGAAGTACTTCCTCAGATGAGAGGGTATCAAATATATTTTTTTATACCAGGCTTGATAGGGACTGCCGCACACATGCATCGTACCGTACCGAAGATCCCGTAATAGTGGCTTGTTCCGATGAGCCGCGTTCAGAATCAGCCGGTGTATAAGTAGTAGCTTCAGCACCAGCAATACTGTCGACCGTCGAAAGGGCGCAATGTCTCTCGACGATCGACATTATAGTATTTTCACTGTACCTACCACCAAGTCAAGTGTATAGTCCCTTTGCCGTATTAGAATAAAAAACACCGCCAAAAAATTTAGAAAAGATCGGAAATGGAAGTAGTCTTACTCTACTAGACGGTCTATACAAAACAATAATTATAAATATCTTACTTATATGGACAACGATTTTAATATCAGTCATATGAACATGTGTTAGTTTCATCAAATATTTTGTTACATAAAAACTTAATTGTACTTAGAGCATTTTCGGGTATAATAAAGCCGAGGTAATTTTCGTTCGCGACCCGCTCCCTTATCGGGTTTAATCGTTAATATTATACAATTGGACTCACGTTGTAGTTCTCCATCTTGGCGCGGAATTTGAACACGAACGTCTTGAACTTGACGTCGTCGAACACTTGCGTGTATCCTGTCTTGTCGTAGTCGAACATGCGTCCGATGTCATCTGCGGTGCGACCGAGCATCACCTCGGCGGACTCGTTGAAGGCGGTGACGCGCTGGTCGCCGGTCGGATCGGACACGTTCGCCTGGGGACATACCGCACCAGTCACAGCCACCCTCGGTACCCTCGATATACATACATACAACAGTCACACCCATAGTCCTGACCTGTTGTAAATATCAAAATAGATACCACTAGCGCCATCTTACGGCAAATATGATAACTTCTATTTTTTGTCTATCCATTAAAGTTGATTGTCGATTGTCGTTCGTTCACGTATCACAAGTTGTGTTTTATTACATGACCCCACAGGAAGATACGAGTCTTGTGTCGTGGGTATCAGGAACTACGAGAGACTTTCGGTCTCACAACACCCAGACCACGAAACAAACATTTGTGGATCACACAAATATTTGTCTCAGTGCGGGGATCGAACCCGCGGCCTCTCGCTTCACAGCCGGCTACTCGCCCGCTGCGCCACGGAGGCTGTCAAATGTCAATGCCCACCAAACAGGAATATATTTTTTACATTACAAGGTGGAAGATTCCCTTAATGCGAGAGGCCGCCTGGGTTGGTATCACCGCGCGGTCTATTTTTGCCGCCAAGCAACTGTGTAAGCACTGTTGTGTTACGATTTAAAAGACTTTGAAGCCGGTGAAATTACATTGTGAGAATTTTATGTCTCGGGGTGACGAGCGCAGCTCAATGCCACAGTACAGTGGTTTGTAATTCAAAGTTGTGTGTGGTGTTGCTTCTGTTTATGGACAGGCGTGGCGTTTACCATCAGGCGAGCGCCTTGCCCGTCTCGTCATTCAATTAAATAAGAAAAAACATGAAAACAACAACAACTAAAAAAACACATACTTATGTCCCATGGAAGTAGGCAGAGACTATTGAGGGCCACAAGCTACGATCCAGATAAACCTCTTTCGCCTCTTACACATTCATACATTTTCTCAACCATATTAACGTATGCATACAAATAATGGACAAAAGTGTGTATACAATAAATATATACAATATCAATAAAATCTAATGAAAATTAATCGTTTTATAAGGTAGTTTTTCACATAACATAACCTTATACAAAACTCGACATAATTATAAACCAGAACCATAAAAAAAAACCACATAGTCATATATGATGTTAAGACAACTCACCGCTAAAAGTATTCTGTATTTGTAATTAGGAAACTCTCTGTTACACTTCTCGCATCTGTACAAGCCATTCTCCTGGTCTACAAGTTTCTTGTTGCACGACTCCTGTGGACACGCCTTGTAAACGGCATTTTCTGAGAATGTGAAAGTCAACACTCCAAGCATGCTGTAGTAATCCCCTTTCTCCCCGGAGCCTAACTGACGACTCTCGGCTTCCGCAAACGTGATCCATTCACCTGATGCGCCGCTGTATCCACCGGTTCTGTAACGAATTTATTATATGTAATGTACGGCTACAACCATAGATAACGGATATTATAATCAGAGTTCGAGGATATATATCAATGGATATATATCAAGATATATATCCGATATAATTATCAAACTGGGTTTGATGATATATATCAATGAATATATATATCGATTTTTTTATAATACATTGCAATACAAAAATAGTTAAAACATACTCCCTAATGGTAAGTTCTAATCCATTAATGGCAACACTTCTGCCCTAAAGGAAGATTTTATGTTTTTTAGTTGATTATGTCTTATCTAAAAAGTAGATTTTGCAATATGCAAACAGTATTCATAAATAATACAATAAAATAATAATATGGCTTTCATACAAAATGGATATATATCAAACTTGATATATATCATGAATATCCGATATTTTGATATTTATAATAAAATCGGATATTTTCGAACCCTGAATATAATAGATGTCGTATGTAATAAGAGTGGTAGAGCCACGTTATAGACAGTTTTGTCTACAGCATGAATGGGCTGGCTCGACCGGGTCGTTACCACTGTCTCACAGAAAACCGACGTAAAGTAGCGGCTTGCTGCTGCATTTCTTACGGTGAGTGAGATATCCGGAAGACCAAATCCCCTCCCCTTCCCAATCCCCAATTATGCTTTTCCTTTAAGGTCGGCAACGCGCCCATGATTCTTCTGGTGGTGGTATATGGGCGGTGGAGATCACTTACCTTTAGATGACCCACTTGCTCGTTTGCCGGACTATGCTTTAAAAAAAGATAGCGTTCCCAAATTTAGCGCAACGCACACTATATAATCTATGCGGATCAGGTTTGCAAAGTCCAGTCTACGTAGTAAACTTGACACGCCTAGTTTTCATACAGTTTGTAATACTTACCTGACTTATTGTATTATCTCTGGTCTGTATCATGTTTTCATCAATACTGATCCACAGTCATTTTTATTGAAGTTATTACAATGATGTAGTGCATTTTGAAATACTTTATAAAATTAAACAATACTCAAGAGAGTGAGGGCCTTACTTGGCTGAAATATTAACGACGTCAAGATTGGCTCCCCCATTGTCGTACCAGCCCCTCAGTACATGTGCCTCGGGCAGGTCTGGATTGAAGCGGAGAACTGTGCTGCTCAGACACGAAAGCGACTTGCTGCCGTTGAACTCAGACAAACGGGTGGACTGAAAATAAATGTTCGTTCGTTTTATCCATTTAAGTGTCTCCGTCCACTAGGATAGCCTGCTTAAACCCATTAGGGGGATTTATATTTCAATAGAATTTTTGTGATTCTGCTTAGTGTAAATAATGCTTATTTCCAAAATTGGATAATTGCGCCGCGACGACTGCTATCGACTTTTAGGGTTAGGTCATTGCTTGGAATCAATACTCAAAGAAATACTTTTGTGCACAAAAAATCCATAAAAATCCCCCAGTGGAATTAAGCAAGGGTTCCTGGTGGATGGAGGGGTTTAACTATGGAAGGGTATTTCATAGGAATTATCACAACTAAACTGCTTTTCTTGGAAAAGAACTGATGAGTGAACTCTTATTACCTTTGCAACAATAACTGGATTACCGTTCGCATCGAAATTTTCAGCTTCGTTTCCCCACAATGTGAGAACCACCTGAAAATATAAATATTGTTTTAATTTATTCAATGCTCGATACAAATTTTCCAAGAAACATTCAACTGGGAAATACCACTGACAAATTACAAGAACTCAAACGCAAATTGTCATTCTTAGACTGAAGAACTCAAACAAAAATTGTCATTTTTAGAAATCTATAACAAAGAATAATGGCCCGATTTTAAAAATTGAATATAATGACAATTTAATCTAAATTATCCATTGACCAAAGATATAAATAGATACCGTATTACAAATACGGTACTACTTCCTTTCCTACTTCATTTACCGACAACATTTTGGGCACACACACTATAGTATGATTTAGTGCACATTTGACATTACTACATAGACACGTCAGTGTGGGTAGTAAAAATGTGGCACGCTTGGCTTTCATACTAATTGATGTACTTATATGGTCTGATTTGATGCATGCTTGTAATATTTTCATTATAATGTTGGTATAAACATAAATATTAAATACTAACCGCTCCACCAGATGAGTCTACGATCGTGACTTCTCTTTTCTTGAGCAATCTACCTGTGCTTTTTGCTGTAAGTTCTTGTACGTCGGCAGCATATTTACACACTCCAATCACATCTAGAAACAAAAATTACGAAGATACTATGTGGCAAGTCCTTCGTATGCGAAAGGACATCTAGGTACTAACCTAGCCATTTCTCCTAAACGATGTAATGAATTTAGTTGCCGATAGTTAGAGAATTTACTCCGGAAGGTTTATATGTATATCACCTATGGGAGCAGATACATGGCTGTGGTGAAACCGTGATGGACAGCTGATACAATTTAAAAAAATCCGGTAATTATTAAGCTGTTTGGACGGCAATACTAATCTTACCTAATATTGTATCAGTCTCTTTACTGGCGATTTCGTTGATAGGCACGAACTCGTACTGTAAGCCGGGCATGGTGGATGTATCGTCTGTACACTCCGCCACCACAGTCTCCGGTGTGAACGTCATCTCGTAATCATTCTTTAGAGTTGAGAAGCGTTTGTTCGCCGTTTTAAGACTGCATCGGCTTACGTAGTACACTTTGTCTACCTGCAATTGAAAAACTATTTTTTAAAAGGAATATGGTAGAATTCGTTTTTTGTATTAGTAATGTTAAATTTGATGATCCTTGTATTATCTGGTGTTAAGGGAAACGCTCCCGAAAATGAAGACAGACAGTAGTGCTGGTGATTACGGAAAATATGTCACTAAACCGAAGTCTTTTTATCGAGTGAGTGTGTATGAGCGTGCGTGCACGCGCGTTTGTGTATTTGTTTAAACGAATTGTAAATATTTATATACTAGAAAACAAATGTCTAGCAATCAAAGAAGAGAAAGAGAGAGAGAAGTAAAAAGAAAGCTTTTAGCTTTCTTTGTGCTATTTAAAAAAATATATTATAACCTGTATCATATCGTAGAATTTGTCACATTCATTTTTAAATGCTGTTGCTCTAATTTCACCAGATTCATCACAGAAGTCTATACTGAATAATTTTCCTTCGCCTCTGGCATTGCTCCACGTACGTATTGGTGATTTAGACATAACACGAGCTTTAATGACCCACCTAAAACAATATTAATTATAATGGTTAGAATGGGGTACTCAATTTTTATTAAATTTTAACTTATTGGTTTCATCACCCAAAACTTAATCAAAGATTATTCTAAATCCCATCTAAAATCATTAGAAGCCATTCTGCTAGAAGGGATAATTATTAGTGTCAAATGCACGTCGCTGTTCCTGACGTCACTGAGATGCCAGTCAATACGCGGCGAATGCTTGCATTCCCTCTATTGGTCTAAGGTCCCGGGTAACATCGACCTTCACCCATTTGTTTACCGGATGAAAAATATATCTTAGGGTATAAAATGCGTCTAATCAATGGGGTTGCCTAAAAAAATATGATCAAGGATGGTTTATTAATAAAAAAAAAGATATTATTTCACTGACTTGCTCACCAAATAAATGAACCTGGATGAAAGGAGCTAGATGAGCGCAATTACCACTTTTTAGTTACCTGTTTGCACACGGCAATCGGGTAGTAGTGGCCAGAAAAAGGTAGGCAACCTATTTTTTTGCAGGTAGTATACATTGTACACTTTTCATCGAAGGTTCATTTTTTTTGGTAAGCAAGTCAGGGAAATTATATATTATTTTTAAATGTTAATTAATCATATCCTTGACCATTTTCTTTTAGGCAACCCTATTGGTATGTGTTCAGCAACACAGTTTATACCCTAAAATATTATTTTCATCCAGTAAACAGATGGGTGAAGGTCAATGATACCCGGGATCTTATACTATACGGGCCCACCTTGTCTCATACCAATATGTATAATATTAATTGCATCCCCATTAGACTGACTTACACTGGGTAACTTATGTCCGAATACTGAAACGCTACTTAGCTGTCTGACGGCTAACGGCTACTTATTTTCATACAATTTTGACAGCTAAGAGGGATTTAACTTGTTTAAAACGATCTTAAATACTTAAGTAGCGTTTCAGTATACGGGCGTTAGTCATTGAATTGATAAAATTTATTTCAATACGAATATTAATTAATGCCTTACTTGTTTTGATAAGGGCTCAAACTGGCAATGGGGTGTGTTATTTTTGAGTTTAGTATGCTGGAATCCAAGTTAGCTGGAACTGGAACGGGTTTTGACATGGCCATTGGAGCAGGTGTGAGATTCTGTTTAGGAGGCTGTTGTGGCGGTGGTCGTGCGTTTGTCGAGGCTGTCTCTTCTGACCATGTCTTAGGAGACCCTAATGTCTTGCCCACTTGATTGCCAGGTGCTATGATGGTCAAGTCCAATATTATCATTACTCGCCTGAAATAAAACATGTTTTAGATGATATTTATTTCTTTTTGATTTTTGGTACTTAAATAAATAAAAAATCGGCGGGTTTTTATCATTTGTTATTATACTTTATTTCATGCTACATTCGCTCTTACTTCGAATATTGTATATTGGGTGTGATGGAAACACTTTCAAAAACTAAGACAGGTGATAGTGCTGGTGATTACGGACATGATACCACTAAATAAATTGCGAAATAAATCTACCTATTCTCCTTACGACCAAACTCACGCGCGCCGCGCATCGCTAACGCTGTTATCACACCTGAGAGTGAGCTCACGCGTGAGCTGATTTTGTTTTACTAGCATTACATTTCTCTATCATCACACCTCATCTGCCTTTAGTTGACACAACTAATTGCAAGATTTAAATTAAATTAAATAAACAAAAGAAAAAATTATCTATCGATTTTACGATAGCAAAACAAAATCAAAAGCTTTAAAAACTCCTTGCATGTTATTTTTTATTATTATTTTTTTAAATAATCTCATCTATCTACAATCAGCCAATAAGCTATAATCAGATCTGTTGGCGTTATTAGATGACAATTCGAGATTGTCGCATCCTTTGATGCGTCATCTCATCAAAATATAAATGCATACATTAGTCCATTGAAAAGTTACATTTGGGGTTGCGTTTCTTAGAGGAGTCAATTTTATTTTTTTGATGTGTAGGGGGGGTAAGTGTAAAGCTAAAATCAAGTTTGTGGGGTCGCCACCCTTGTCCCACGGCCGCCATCTTGAAAATAGGGGTTGAAACGGTTTTTACGATATATCTCTTAAACTATTTATCTGATTAAAAAAAATTGTTAACGTTTTTTGTTGCTAATTAAATTCTCTATAACTTTGGTCCAGTAACTTTTTGTCGTAAAACTATAAATAAAAAAGTTATAAGTGAAAATGTAATAAAGAAAAAAATAAAGATGATAATTCTCTTGACAGCCTAAGATACAAACAATTCGCCAAGGCAGTGACAAAAAGTACATTTAATTTATCTTCACTTCCTCCAACACAAGACACAGCTCGCTTTCATACTTTCCGAGTCTACCATCAGGTCCAGTCGTGGCTTGGTAATAATAATGATCCTGAAGACTGGGGCTGGAAAAAATGTGGAAAATTATTGATGCCAGTGCAGAGCTCTAAACCTCCAGCACCCCCTGAGCTTCTTAAATTGATCTTTTGTAAATGCAAAGGAAACTGTGGAGCGATGTGTGGATGTCGAAAAGCAGGGCTAAAATGTTCCGCAGTGTGCTTCCATTGTTCTGGAGAACTGTGTTCTGTGTCTTGTGTTGGAGGAAGTACTTTTTGTCACTGCCTTGGCGAATTGTTTGTATCTTAGGCTGTCAAGAGAATTATCATCTTTATTTTTTTCTTTATTACATTTTCACTTATAACTTTTTTATTTATAGTTTTACGACAAAAAGTTACTGGACCAAAGTTATAGAGAATTTAATTAGCAACAAAAAACGTTAACAATTTTTTTTTATCAGATAAATAGTTTAAGAGATATATCGTAAAAACCGTTTCAACCCCTATTTTCAAGATGGCGGCCGTGGGACAAGGGTGGCGACCCCACAAACTTGATTTTAGCTTTACACTTACCCCCTCTACACATCAAAAAAATAAAATTGACTCCTCTAAGAAACGCAAGGTGAGGCCTAAAAAATGTAACATTTCAATGGACTACATATGTAGCAATTAAATTGAGGCTATTCTTTTCCTTTTTAGCCAGAATATGGAGTCTTTAGAGTCCAATAGAGTAACAGCGAGTTGGTTCTTGTGTAGTTCAAGCCTTTGTTTATATTTTAAAATTACATGTTATATGCAGATCCATCTTTTGTTTTATAAATTCTAGGATACCTACTATGAATTTAAAGGTACTACTCTCTTTAAAGATAGGACCAATAATATTGGCTTAGCAATCAAATCCTGTTGGCAGCATTGGGTATGAAACCCTATATAGGTATGTTTGGATAGAAGCTGTAAACTGGTCACAGTACCTACACTGGCACATTTACAGCTAGGGTCTTTTTTATAGCAGAAGCCTGCAAGTTACTATTTAGTATTTACAAGTTACTAGTCCTACCTTTAAAAGGATCTTATTTGTCAAATAATAGAAGGGTGTGACAGAAATAATAAACAAATAGCCAAAGGCAGCTGAAAATTTTACTTAATACATGTTATTATGCTGGATGTTGTAAAAAGTAATATAAATAACCAAGAGTAAATTGCCTCATGCCTTCGAATTTGTGCTTGGTATGTTAATAGGATTACCCCAATCTAATCATAGGTCGAAAATAGGTTGACTAAACGTGGATGCAACACTAGTTGCACTTCTGCCTACCCCTTCGGTGATAAAAGCGTGAGCTTGTATATGTATAAAATGAAAAAATTACACAAACAATTGTACATCCATAATCAAAGATTATTATATAAAAATGTCATACTTCTCTCCTTTGCCAGTCATCTTCAAAAGGGATGTTATGAATCTATCTATTTGTACAACAGAGTAATCTGACAGTTCTCCAGTGATCAGTTTGTCATGTAGTTGTGTTGCGAGCATGGCAAAGCTGTGAGAGTGTTTTCCATCAGAAACAAGCAATCTGAACCTCTCATTGGCTCCACTGCCTTGTATTTTTTTACTGCCCAATACCTGCATGACTGGCTTATCATACTGACCTCCATTCATTATTACCTAAAAAAAAGTAAAAGAGCTCATTGACTTATATCACTCATCTTGGACGAATCATCTAAAATGATAAGCATACATTTTAATAATAAATACACCCAACAGTCACATACATAGTCCTGATCCCATACTAGATTAACCTACATAGTGGGTATCAGACACTATGGAGGCCATTTGTGGATCACAGAAACTATTGTCTTTGGGGATTGAACCCATGACTTCTCACTTCCTTGAAGCATCATGCCATGAAGGCTGTTTGTGAAATCGCATCATTTTTGTTTCATACAAAGTATACACTAAAGATGAATGATAAACCATTGAACCCCTACAAACTTTGGATCAGAGTAATTCCTTGGTGATTCATACAAAGTGGAAGCACAGTGAAAATGTGAACAAACTATCCATTGATATGAAATAATAAGTGCAGTGAAACCAGATGATAACATATAATTAAGCTGAAAATATGTGAACAAGAATGAATTTTTTGGATGATTTCACTCTATGTGACTCATTTTTGTTATACACCAACTTAGATAATCCTGCTTTAGTGGTAGGGCTGAGACGTATTTTCGCTACTAGGTTTTAAAACCAGATTTTCACTTTGAAGTATGGTGCCTTGGTACTAGCTGAAAATACTTGCAAGTATGAAATTATATGCCAAAGTCGATGTGTGAAGATCTTGAATAACAACACATTAACATAGGAAAATAATCCACATCTTAATAAAAATAAGAAACAATCGTATTTGTGAATAGAGAATACTTTGAAGTTCAAAGTATTTTATTTATTTATACTCTTTTACTCCTTATTCATCATAGGACAACATGGAATATGTGTAGACACCGCGGCTGGATACACCGCTCCAACTTAGAGCTTATACTTACCCACAAATACTTTCAATTATTTTAAAACCTGGTTTTCGACCTTGGTATTGTATTTTGCTAGTATACCTCATCCCTATTTAGTGGCAAAATGAAAAAACTTTAAGAATATTATTAGTTGCACGCAATAACAACTATCTGTTTAGCATAATATACTTCAAAGCTTTTTAGAATCATAAATAGCTTTGCATTAAAAACTATAGTCTATAATATCAGATTATAAATACTTTAAACTAGTTTTAACGAACGTAGCCCAAACTGGATAGCGACATGAGTAGTAGAGTAGGTACCTACTTCTAGATTTATTAAAATAGGTGTAAACACATGCTGACCAAAATGTTATTTCAAACAATGTTTATTTAGCCAACTAGAAAATGTTTTAATCTGTATTTCTCAAGCATAATTCAGAATATTAACTAAATTATGGACAAAACTTATTAGACATACCTCAAGAGAACCCTCCGACAACTGATAAGACATCTTTATGGGCAGTTATTATTTTGAACTCCGATAGCTTATTATTACTTTATTGTTTAAATGGCATAAGTTCGGTAAGATTTATTCAATAAATGATGTAAAAGAAACTTGCATTTTCTCATTGATATAACGGCGCGAAACTGATTACAATTTACAAATCAAATGTCATTCTTTTTTTTGCTAGAGCTGTCACAAACCGTATAAAATCGTTATCGAGTAACGGATACATCGCCTGATTCGAAGTATATACCAAATCGTTTTACACAAATTCATTTCGTTACTGGCATTTGTCGCATTGATGTCAGTTATACGATATATATACGAACGGATTTAATGCATATTATATACCTCATCCGGAAACTAGAGCGAAGAAATACAGAATAAACTGTAGAAGAAATACATACGGGTCATTCCATAGAAAATCGTCTGAATCGAAAAAAAAAAATTCCCGACTAATTTTAGATTTTGGTGTAACTTTGAGAAACTCTACTCTAGGGTCCCAAAGAACAAAATTTACACGAGTTTGATTTTTACAAGCCTTGTTTCCGCCTATTTACTCACACTCATTTTCAGCATGCTGCTATTATTCAAAGGGATCGTCCGAGCCAATTATCCTCATTTACACTTAAACTACTATCTTTCCCACTGTGAATTCCGTCTAGATCATGCAGATAGCTTCAAACAGAAAAATTTCACAGCAAAAGTTGATAAGGTTTAAAAATATCGAAGCTAGAAGTCTATATTTAAATAGGCGGAAACAAGGCTTGTAAAAATTAAACTCGGGTAAATTTTGTTCTTTGGGACCCTAGAGTAGAGTTTCTCAAAGTTACACCAAAATCTAAAATTAGTCGGGAAATTTTTTTTTTCGTTTCAGACGATTTAATATGGAATGACCCATACTGCAAAGTTCTAAAATTGTACAATACAAAGTTTTTTTTATATTAAAGTATAAACGCTATTTTTCGAGTTTCTAACCAACACTTTTGTTACCACTAAATGAAAAGTTTTTCAGGAAGAAAAGACCACAGCCTTCCACGCATAGCCGCGTTATTCGGTTGCGATCTTTTGCTACGATCCTGCGATTTTCGATCTCTACAGACCTTAGATTATCTATTCCATAGATAGGACCATCACAGAATGATTTCCCTGCAAAACGAGATAGTTATATAAGTAATTGAACGTGTTAGACAAAGATGCCTATATAAGATTGCTGTCATGCCCTGGCAACTTACGAACAAAATATTTTTTTGAGATTCACGCCATCAATCCGCTACACAAGGAACTATTTTTGTCAGTGTTACCATTTCTTTTTACTCAATCTATTTAGTACTTTACACAAATAGTCCACATTGCTATTTTTCTTCGATAAACCCAAATCCAAATAAGTGTTTATAACCATGTTTGTATTAAAGAACATAATTTAAATTATTCACTTCATTTTAAACAATAATTTGACCGAACAAAAATATTTCTTTTTTTTTTTATTATTAAATAGTAGTTTATTGTTATCAAGTAATAGCAACCCTAACTAACCGTTACAAGTCAAATTTCAATTCTCTCTGCGAGTCACAAGAAAATTTGCCGGCTCGTGCGCATTTTTTGTGATTTATGATATTTTATTGATATTTACGTTGAGTTGAGCTTTCGTTCCTCCGTGCAATATTCTGTTTGTGTAAGTGTATGTGACATACTTGATGATAGGCCCTCCGTGAGGAGTTTGGACCATTTATCTCAGTGTATTGTTAATTTACTTTTTACACAATGCCCCGAAACACTTGCTGCGTCTCTGGATGTCCTTTCGTAGTAAACGAAGGTAAATATAATTAAAATTTAAATAAAATTATTTTATAAAACTTGGCTTACATCTGTATCTTCAAATATTCTGTAGTCCTCCTTCCGCTTGCCCATGCGCTATTAAAACGTATTTAATACGTTTCTAATTAGCTAGTTTTTATTATATATGTATATGCATAAATGAGGTGCATACTAATATTTTATAGAGGTAATGTTTGTGTGATGTATATAAGTAGTTCTTTATCTCCTGTCTTTAGTTCTTTGTAGAAAGTTAACTTGACAATGTTTATACATATTAGAAGTAGCTGTGTTATGTCGAACCCGCATAAGCGTAGCATATAAGCGTATAGCGAACCCGAGGCTCCAAGCCTTGTTGAGGACTGGGCAAATGCTAGGGTGATGATGACATTATATTTAATTAGTAATAAACAGAAATAATGTCATGTATGGGAAGCAAGGGCATTGTACCTGTAGACTAAAACTAACTTATCAATCTGTCTATAAGGTAATTTGATTTTATTTTCAGGTATACCTCTACACTATTTCCCTAATCCTGAGAAAGAGGAAGTGAGGTTTCTAAATTGGGTCAAAGCTGTTGGAGGTGGTATTGCCAGTTTAGATAGCAACACTATCTACAAAACTCATAGAATCTGTGGTCGACACTTTCAAGATGTGTATCTTTACCCAAAAAACCGCCTCTGTAGATTGGCTATTCCATCTCTACATTTACCTTCTGGAGATGAATCAGGTAATATAATAGTAATAATATACCTATTTTGGATATCCCATTCACTAACAATACGCATTAGCCTAGCATGACATGTGGATTCAGGCCTAAATCCTCTCAGCTCTGTTGACAGAAGATGACTGAATTTATACATCTAAATCTTTCTTAGGAATCACACTAGCTATTAGTGAAAACCATACCCGTTCAGTAGTCTTTGAAAGTATTGTGTGCATACAGACAGGCACACTGAGGGACTTTACAGGACTGCCTAGTGGAGGGACATATAGACTGCTTACTAACCACCAACAATATATTATAAAACATACCTATATTTTTCTTTTTTATTATTTCTTTTTCAGTGCCAGTTATAAGTCCGTTAATTCCAGTCTGCCAACCATCTATTCATGAAGCTACATTATTGCATTCTGATGTGACACTGGATAGCCAATCGGTAAATGCTGTTGAAAATAAGCCTTGCAGTTCAGGTAATATTCTCATATTATTAGTCAAATTGAGTACAGTCAATCAGGGTAACTTTGACAGATCAAAACTATATTTTATAGCTAAATTTTACTCATGGTAAATATGAGACAAAAGAGTTAGCATAATCAGTGCTCTCAGGTTGGTTTTCATACTCTCAAATTATTTATGGCCTATAAAAATAGTAAATTATATTAAAAACTTGCAATTTTGTTGTGTGTCAAAGTTACAACCCCTATATGGGTAACTTTGATACAGATGTTAATTATCACAGGAATCATAAATTTTAAACATTTTATGGCTTCAGGATAGCATTGTTTTATATTTATAACAAATGTCAAATGCAATGGAGTCATAGTTAAGCCAATAAAACCATAAAGTTGTAGTTCTATGATTGTTTAAAGATAGCAGCACGATTCACGATTTATCTGAAAGTTTTCCACTAATAAAATACAACAGTTGAGCGCAGTAACTTTTCGAAAGGTTTTTACATTAACTTCGTTTAAGAGCTTCGTTTTTTTTCGAAGAGTTCATTTACGAAGTTTGTTGTGTACACACATTGCATAAATTCAATATCATTGCACTTAACGTTGTCAACGTAAAAATTAAAAAGTAGTTGGCGATTTGACTGTCAAAGTTACCATTGTTAATCAAAGTTACCCCGATTGACTGTACCATTATAACTATTTTAATTAATTACTAGCAACCCGTCCCAGCTATGCACGGATATTTTGAACCACCAAACGCACCTTTTTAAGATGTACAATACTGTAGTACATTATTTTGATTTATCTCGTAGGGTTTAGCCAGCGTTTGCAATGTAAGCTCAAAAAAATGCGTTTAATTATGACATCACATTAGAAACCCCTAAAATCACCAGTGTTTCTCTACGATATTATGCATGTTATATACATATAAACCTTAATTAAAATCGTTGCGTAGTTATAAAGATCTAAGCAAATATAGATACATACATACAGTAGACAGTGACTTTCTTTTATACTATGTAGTGATGTGGTATAATAATTTTAACTCATAATAGTTATTATTTGCATTTCAGCATCTAGTAAAGGCCTGTTTTTAGTAAGCAGTCAACCATCTACATCACACTCTGATACAAAACGGTGTCCTACATCAGGAAAATCTGCTAAAACTCGGCTTTGTCGTTCAGGTATATCATCAATAATTGTTTGTTGTAGTCTATTTGTAACTTCACAATTATAACATCACCCCCAATTATTGCCACTACTAGCCAAATGGGATGTTTTTTTAAATACCCCATTTGCTAATTTCATTAAAAAATTGCTATCCATGCAATATGCTGCAGAAAAGGGTCTCTATATGAAACCTGCACTGGCATCTTTTTGACATTGGTGCTTTTATTATATTGCTAGTTGAAAATAATTTTTGTCCGATCATCAAGCCCCTAGTCATTAGTCTTTGCAAATATCGTATCATTCGTTTTTGCAAAATACAGGTTGCATCTAATTAGTAGCTTTTGATTCGCATTAGTTTAAATAAAAAATCATCACATTTTGGAGAAAAATTATTTTGAAGTTAGGGCCTGAAACCCTTATTTTGCAAAAACGAATGTTGCTGGGGGCTTGATAATTGGGCAAAAATTATATTTAGTCAGATTTCATCTGGAAACCCTGAAGACACTTTGTAAAAATAGGAGCTCAGTTAATTTATTACTATAATATTTACAGGTACATTTTTGGACTGGAAGCAAAGAAATCAGTTAAAAATGATGCAGCTACGACTTCGCCGTTGTCTAAAAGACAAACAAACCTTCCGCAAAAGATATTTGTTGGCAGAAAAAATATCCAAATCACGGGCTTTTGAAATTTTAACCAAAAATATGTCAAGATCAGCTATAATGTTGTTTAAAATGCAAATGCAAGACAGAAAGAATCCAAGAGGGAGGCGTTTTACTCTCGACGAAAAAATATTAGGCTTAAGCTTATATAAGCCATCACCAAAACATTATCGGTTGTTGAGCCAACTGTGTGTTTTGCCAAGCCGAAGAACGCTGCAAAATGTTTTAAGAAAAGTGGATTTGACGCCAGGCATTACTGAAAAAAATTTTCAAAATTTGAAAACGAAGGTGGAAAGAATGCCGAACAAACATAAATTTTGCTCAATTTTATTTGACGAAATGTCAATAGCATCAGGTATTAATTACGACAAAGCACATGACAAAATTACCGGTTTTGTCGACAATGGTACCAGAAGGGAACTTATATTTTCGGACCATGTGCTTGTATTTATGGTGCGAGGCATATTAAAAAAATATAAGCAGCCACTAGCCTACAGTTTTTGTTCAGGCACAACAAAGACTGTAGACTTAAAAACCCAACTCAAAAGAATAATCGAAAAAGTTCAGGCTATTGGCCTAAAAGTGGTAGCTACAATATGCGATCAAGGCGCTACAAATCTCGCTGCCATAAACCAATTGGTGGAAGAAACAAGAGAAGAATACCTGAAAAGAAATGAGGAATTTAGAGGAGGCTTTTTTGAAGTAACTGGTGTCAAAATTGTGCCAATATATGATCCACCACATCTCATCAAGGGTGTACGCAATAATTTGCTTAACAAAAATTTAAAATATACCAAGGATGGCAAAGTACGTGTGGCTAAATGGTCTCATATTGAGAATATGTACCACAGAAGTCCAACTTTCAGGGGTCTAAAGTTGGTCCATAAGCTGACTGCCCTTCATGTTGTGCCCTCAATGATACCCAAAATGAGGGTTAAGTATTGCACACAGGTGTTCAGCAGATCTGTTGGTGTGGCACTTGGGTATATGGCAGGTATGTATAGATACTAACCTTAGTTTTAAGTTTATTTGATTCAAGTTCAGCATGTAATATATTTGCCTCTTCTTAGTCTTTTAATAAAAATCAGAAGGAGAAGTTGTGTGTAAGGTGTCCTTGTTTGGCTGCTAAATAATAAAAAAATTTCACTCTCATCATTTTTTCATAACGCGCCTAAAGAAGTATAACTTCAAAAGTAATATCATCTAAACGTAAAATGATGCAAACTAAACTTTATAATTTTTGTTTACAGAAAGTGGGAGCTTGCCAGAAGAAAGTGTGGACACAGCAGAACTACTTTTATTATTTGATGACATTTTTGACTCTGTGAACGCAAATTTCCACAGAGTAGAAGGAAAAATATATAAATCGGCAGTGACACCACGCTCACCCCATTTAAAATTTTGGAACTCTATTCTGCCCATTTTAAAATCCATGAGATATATTAATAATGATAATAAGGAAACAATAGTGCCTTCTCTTACAAGTTGGGTAAAAACTATTGAAGGTTTTAAATTAATTATTAATTATTTGCAGTCTCAAGGCTTAAACTCCATACTTTTAAGAAACATGAATCAAGACCCTTTGGAGAACTTTTTTGGGGCCATACGAGCTCATGGGTGTGCTAATGTAATGCCTAATTCAGCAGCATTTGAAAATGCTTTTAAAACACTTCTACTGAATAATATTACATCAGCACACTCCCTACAGGGAAATTGTGAAAAAGATGATAGTGTTTGCCTGCAATCATTAAAATCTTTCATAGTAACACCCAGCAATGAAAATACAGTTGATAATGAGATAGCACATATAAACGATTATCATTTTAATATGGATTTAATAAATACTCAAACGATGTTAGAGAGTCGTTCTAGAGTCCATATTGAGAAATGTGCTGCTATAGCATATTGCAGTGGGTGGATGGCCACCAAAGCAAAAAAGTTTGTTTTTAAAAAATGTGATTCTTGTAAAAAATCATTAATTACAGAAAATATCGAGGATTTTCATAAATTTATTATTAAAAAAGAATATTGTGGCAAAAGATGGTTGTGCTATCCTACCCGAGCATTATTTGACTTCTTTGCGCAAGCAGAACACATCACTTTAGAGGTATTAAAAAATGATGCTCACATTGATAAAATTGTACAGTACATATGTGTAATAGTCACTTTACACATTGATTTTAATTTTATTTCATGCGAAATGCATAAAAATGCACTAACTAACTATCTGTTAAATAAAAGTGTTGTGTTCTTTATAATGAATTGGTGCAAAGAAGTTAGTAGTAATGTCCTTAATGGCAAAAGCTACTATAATTTTGCTACAGCAGACAATAATCAAATGGACCCTATTATTGAACAGGCACGAAATAAATATATTAAAGGTAAGGGCAGAAAGAGATTAACACAAACTGGTGTCACAATCAATGTATGACAATAAATAATAATACTTTTTTTATTATAGTTTTGTATTATTTATTCCCTAACTACTTAGTTACAGCTACAAGATTTTTGTCAAATATTCTGATCGGACTGATTTGCAATAGAAATTAACTGCTTTATTACAGGAAATAAAAAAGTTAATTCCTTAAACAAATTGGTCAAATCAATACAGTGACATGTTGTGAACCAAAATAGAGTAATATTACAGTACTAAATAATAAAAACTAACTGTAGTTATATTAAGTATATACCTACAGTTACTTTTAATTATTTAGTTCTAGTAAATATACTTTTATCAAATAAACTGTAAAATTATACTTTTGGTTCTCAAAATGTCAGTGTATCGATTTGACCAATTTGTATAAGGAATTAACTTTTTTATTTCTTGTAATAAAGTAGTTAATTTCTATTGCAAATCTATTGCAAAGTCCAATTAGTACATTTGTCAAAAATGAAATCATAGCATAATAGATATATAAATGAAGTGGGTACAGGTATAGGTAGGTATACAATATACGTTTTATACATACGTAGCTATCGCTATAGATACTTTGTTTAGTTCCCTGCTTGGCGTTCAGATGTCGCCCGACGCTATGAACTAATCAATCTGACATTTGCCACGAGTTGCCAGTCTATCTCAGTTATTAATATATTAGTCTATGATTGCTGTCACTTTCAGCGTAGCCTATAATTTCTGTTTGTCACGCTGCGAAGTTTGCCAAACAAACCATAGCGTGATTGTTTTCTGGACTTCCTGGCGTTTTTAACGTGTTTATAGCGATTATTATTAGTGTTTGTATTAAAATAGTAATCAAATCGTATTCTAATGATGGTTGGGTGTAGTATTTTTGAGTGTAAAAGCCGTAGCGAGCGAAAAAATCCTGGTGTCACATTTCACATGTAAGTACCTTATAAAACCTGTTTCTGGGAATTAAAATAGTTTCAAATTGTTGTATTGGCGAGTATTTTCACAAGATTTTGGTAAAATTGTTACGAAAATCTTATTTTAATGCATAAATCTAACTTTATAACCTAAAAATAGTGTTGCCGGTTACTAAAACTAAATGCCGATAAATTATTATTTAAGTAGATAATACATTTTTATAATATGTTATATAATACTCAATACTTATTTCCTGAAAGAAGTGAAATTTATCTTCCGTTTTGTCTTATTTGCAGGTTTCCTAAAGATCCATCACAAAGAAATCGGTGGATCCAAGCGACCGGTGGAATCAATTGGATACCAACTAAAAATGCTAAGATGCATTTTTCAAGGAGTATGCAAGTCACAAAAAAATAAAATTAAAAACTGATTTCGCAAAAGATAGAACGTATCAGAAATTTTCATACAAAATTAGTTAAATTTAAAGGTCAATGAAGGGGCGTGTTAGCAAAACGACGCGCTATTACTCTCTCTAACACCGAGGGTCGCAATAGAGCACAACAGGAGCTTCTCTTCCGGATTTCATTAAAAACTAGACATCATATAATATCACGTTAATGCCGACATGTTACTCATTAGAGGAAAAAGAAAATGCTCTATTTATGTCCTAGCAATGCATTCACATGATTTGGTACTACAGTTGAAATACTTATATCGTACACTAGTACTTATATTTGACCACACCTTATTTTACTTTTAAGAATCTTCACTAAAATATAATAAAAAAATAGAATAATTATGGATTTTTTTTACATTCTGACAACACAAGCGCTGGGTCTCTCTGTCTCACCACAGGCTACGCTATGGCCGTATCTTGTTCATATTTGATCTGAGCTACAGACACACACAGCCGCGAAATATTCGTGGGATCTCAATCAATTAGAAGCCGTTACTTACAGTCAGTCTTTGGTAGGGTTGCTAAGATCGATTAACGGGTATTACAATATTTTTCAGAATTACATATAAAAATACAAAAAAAAACAAGATTTACCTTTGCTTACGTTAGCAGCTACATATTATGTATTATGATTACACGTTAAAAGACATAGTCGAAACATACCATACACAGATTTTGTATCAAATTATACGTACTGGCAACACAAGTCGGACTGACCGACTTATGTTGAAAAAGTAATAAGTACCTTTTGTTTTCTTCAACTATTATTTATTTTTCATTTTATATAAAAATTTGGAGATTCTAGGGTTATACTACAATACTATAATTTAATTTCTAATAAATATTTTCTTAATCGATATCCGGGGGTTTTCTTGTCAATGAAGACATATTATCTCAGATCAAATATGAACAAGATACGGCCATAGCGTAGCCTGTGGTGAGACAGAGAGACCCAGCGCTTGTGTTGTCAGGATGTAAAAAAAAATCCATAATTATTTTATTTTTTAATTATATTTTAGTGAAGATTCTTAAAAGTAAAATAAAATACTATTAAAGGCTATTTATAGTATATTGCCCTATATCCTTATTTACACATTATTTTATATGCAACATTAATTAAAATAATAAAAAAAATCGCGTGTACCCTACGAATAGTGTGAATATCCTATTATTCATAATACCAATTAGTGTTATTAAAATTACGGGATAGTGAATTAAATGTTAGGTTTCACTTAATTTTTGTAATAAAAAGATGTGAATGGTTTATTTATTAACACAAATTATGATACACGGGCTAATAACTTTCTAAGGTGTGGTCAAATTGAAGCAAATATAAGTACTAGTGTACGATATAAGTATTTCAACTGTAGTACCAAATCATGTGAATGCATTGCTAGGACATAAATAAAGCATTTTCTTTTTCCTCTAATGAGTAACATGTCGGCATTAACGTGATATTATATGATGTCTAGTTTTTAATGACATCCGGAAGCGAAGCTCCTGTTGTACTCTATTGCGACCCTCGGTGTTAGAGAGAGTAATAGCGCGTCGTTTTGCTACAACGCCCCTTCATTGACCTTTAAATTTAACTAATTTTGTATAAAAATTTCTGATACGTTCTATCTTTTGCGAAATCAGTTTTTAATTTTATTTTTTGGTGACTTGCATACTCCTTGAAAAATGCAGGTAACACATCTTAGCATTTTTAGTTGGTATCCAATTGATTCCACCGGTCGCTTGGATCCACCGATTTCTTTGTGATGGATCTTTAGGAAACCTGCAAATAAGACAAGACGGAAGATAAATTTCACTTCTTTCAGGAAATAAGTATTGGGTATTATATAACATATTATAAAAATGTATTATCTACTTAAATAATAATTTATCGGCAGGAGTTTTGGCGGGAATTCTGACAGTGCAGTTCATCGCTTATTTGAATTTATTTTATAAACTAGTTTAGAGTTGTGTTTGTTGTATAAAAGTGGTATGGATTTGTTCAATAAACATTGACGGTGATGAACAGTGTATGAAAACATTGAAATAAGGGAATGAAGAATCGTACTGAAAGGAGTTAACACCAAAACTCCGGCAAGACCTTGAAATCGACCGCACCCGTGTTTCATAGTTCTTGTAAAAATAACTTGAGAATGAATTGTACTTGACACTGGCTAAATGCATAGTACTGCAAGAGCCATAAATAAAATAAATAAAAAATTTTATCGGCATTTAGCTTTAGTAACCGGCAACACTATTTTTAGGTTATAAAGTTAGATTTATACATTAAAATAAGATTTACGTAACAATTTTACCAAAATCTTGTGAAAATACTCGCCAATACAACAATCTGAAACTATTTTAATTCCCAGAAACAGATTTTATAAGTTACTTACATGTGAAATGTGAGACCAGGATTTTTTCGCTCGCTACGGCTTTTACACTCAAAAATACTATACCCAACCTTCATTAGAATACGATTTGATTACTATTTCAATACAAACACTAATAAGAATCACAATAAACACCTTAAAAACGCCAGGAAGTCCAGAAAACAATCACGCTACGGTTTGTTTGGCAAACTTCGAACCGTGACAAACACAAAATTATAGGCTACGCTGAAAGTGACAGCAATATTATATAGGCATCTTTGTCTAACACGTTCAATTACTTATATAACTATCTCGTTTTGCAGGGAAATCATTCTGTGATGGTCCTATCTATGGAATAGATAATCTAAGCATATTATATACACTCCTTTGCAAAAAAAACGGGCGGGTTTGATTTTTTAACATTATTGGTAATAATTTAGTTCTTCAGAGGTTTTAATAGCCAAACTATGTTACTGGCACTTAATAAAGAGTCTGGGTATGAAAAAAAGTTCATTCCAAATTCAAAACTTTTGTTTTTTAAATTATTAATCAAAAGCGCGGGAAACTTCGTATTGTTTGGACGTGTATTTTAGTTTCTGTAATTTTGTAAACGAAAAATTTGTAAATAATACTATCAGTTGAGGTTTAAGTTTCTATTTAGTTGTAGTTTTCATTTTTTTATGTAGATATATACTTTTATTCTTCTTTTGGTAAGTTTTTTTATAACATATTTTAGTGTTTAATTATGAATGAGCCGCCTGATCCGGGGGGTTTTGTCCCCCCGGCAGGCAAATTTGTAACAATTGGGGCTCACGAGACAAAAGGTAATATGTCTGAGTCTGGTATGGATACGGATGCTTCCAATTCATCTCGACCGCTTAAACGAAGTCGCCGCCATCTGTGTAAACACTGCCATAAAAGACGGAGAAAACTAGGGTCTAATGATGGTCTAACTAGTTGTGGATGTACAGACCCTTCGCAGTCGGTGCAACCACAGCTGGATACGTCTACCACGAATCCATCTAATACAAATAATAATAAAAATGTGACAGAAATTTCTGCTTCTAAAGTTCCCGCGCAAAATGTTCGGCTTGAATATGACAAATATGATATGGCTCCATATATAGTTCACATTCAAAAAAATGTTTCTTTGGAGAATGACTCTACCACATTGCACCCGCTTTCATTCGGAAAATTTTTAAAGCGCTACGGATTTAAAAATATCATAAATGGTAGTGTCAAAAAAATTGGCAGAAACAAAATTTCTTTGGCATTTTCGACATATGTGGATGCTAACTCTTTCATTTCCCATGAAAGTCTTTCTAAAAATAACTACCAAGCATTTGTCCCATCGTTTAATGTTACCAGGATGGGTTTAGTCCGGGGAGTACCTACTGAGTGGTCTCCGGAGGAAGTCATAGATAATACTTCTGTTCCAGTCGGGTGTGGAAGAATTCTCAAAGTTAGGCGACTTAATTTTAAATCTTTTGTAGACGGCTCTGTGACATGGAAACCCTCACAAACAGTCGTTTTCACATTTGATGGTCAAGTTTTACCAAAACGCATTTTTATTTGTTATAATGCCTTGCCCGTAGACCTATATATTTATCCAACAATACAGTGTTTTAACTGCTGCCGGTATGGCCATACAAAAATCCATTGTAGGTCAAAACCCAGGTGTTATAAGTGCGGGCAAAATCACTCGGGAGAGACTTGTCCTATAAATGAAAGAGAAGCTAATTGCTGCCTGTGTTCTGGGCATCACTTTGCCACTAGCAAAACATGCCCAGAACTGTCACGTCAGAGGCAGATAAAAACCCATATGGCTCAAAATTCAATCTCATATCCAGAAGCTTCCAAATTAATTCCACCTGTTACAAAATCCTTTGCTGATACATTATTTTCTCCCCCACCTCAACCTCCAGTCAACCATGCACGCATTCAACTTGATCAACCATCCTCATCATACAAAAAAACAACATTCCTCAAGTCTCGTCCCCCTCCTCATCCTGTTATGGGATATAATAGAGAAGCCCACAATGCAATAATAAAAGATTTTGCAATTCCAGAACCAACAAATGGTTGTGCTCTTGTAAATAATAGAAAAAATGAAAATGACAATCAGCTTAATGTAGAAGAATTTATTAAAGCACTGTTAAGTCTTCTTACAAAATTTAATTTTTCACCGTCCTACGTTGCCCCTATTTTAGAATCTTTTTCACTCTATCCATCCAATGGACAATCAGAATATTATTCAATGGAATTGCCGCAGTGTAATCAATAAAAAAAGTGACCTAATTTATTTAATTAATAAATATGATCCATTTGCATTTGCCCTATCAGAAACTTGGCTAAAACCTCATAATGTTTTTAAAATCAAAGGATATATAACAGTGAGGGATGATAGGTCTGATGGGTATGGTGGGGTCGCCTTACTCATTAAAGATTCTGTTCCTTTCTCCTTTGTCACTTTACCTCGCCATTGTGATGAAATCTCAATAGTTGCTGTGACTGTAAATAATATATGTCTTGTTTCACTGTATATTTCTCATCCTACCTCTTCTATACTTACTGAAATTAATAGTATTTTGTCATTTTTCCCTAAACCCTTCTTAATTTTAGGAGATTTTAACTGTCACCACCAATCCTGGGGTAGTTCTATTTCAAATTCATATGGTGAAGAATTACTTGACATATTAGACATGCATAACTTGTGCATATTAAATACTGGCTCACCTACCCGTCGCAGTGATCCCAACCAAATTATTCAAAGTGCAATAGACCTTTCTATCTGCACTCCTAATTTTACATCTTTTCTTAACTGGTCTATTCTATCTTCTTCCTTTGGAAGCGATCATTTCCCGATAATAATTACATTTCCGAACCCTAAAATAAAAAATTGTCATACAAAAAAATCCCACTTAAAATATAAATTGCCAGCCAAACATAGTAACGCCTGGGAGGTATATAAGAAAAAGGTAGATAGTATGCTTGGTTCGCTTCCTGTCCTTGGTGAGGGCTGCGAGCAGGCATGTGCGGAGGCTCTAGCTCATACATACATAGCTTTGACAGCCTCCGTGGCGCAGCGGGCGAGTAGCCGGCTGTGAAGCGAGAGGCTGCGGGTTCGATCCCCGCACCGAGACAAATATTTGTGTGATCCACATTTATTTGTTTCGGGGTCTGGGTGTTGTGAGACCGAAAGTCTCTCGTAGTTCCTGACACCCACGACACAAGACTCGTATCTTACTGTGGGATCAGGACTATGTGTGTGACTGTTGGGTGTTATTTATTTATTTATTTATATCTTGGTTACTGCAGCCGATGATGTTTTTCCTGAGAAAAATAAAACAAAACTTAGAAAACTCCCTATGCCTCCCTGGTGGGACTCAGAGTGCACTGATGCAGTTAAAAAACGAAAGCAAGTAGAACGGGAATATAATAAAAATATGACTGAGGAAAACTTTGCATGCCTTTCCAACATCATCGCTCATACACGTAAACTTTTCAAGAGGAAGAAGTCTGAAGGTTGGCATAATTTCTGTGTATCAATTTCTCCCAGTACTCACCCCACAATTGTCTGGCGCAACATTAGAAGGTTTAGATCTGCCCGTAATAACTTCACCTCTTCTCCTATTTCTGATACTTTGGCTAGGGACTTCTTAGACTTATTCGCTCCTCCATGGGTTCCTCAAGATATTAAATTGCAACCAACGCCTCCTGCAACCGATTACCCAAATCTTAACAATAATGCTTCACTAAGCCATCCTTTTTCTATGAATGAGCTGAGGGGAATTATTAATAACACTGTTGACTCTGCTCCAGGTGTAGATGGCATTCCATACTCATTTTTTTCTAACATTAGCGATAGTGCATTAAATTATTATTTAAGTTTAATAAATTTGGTAATGAAAACAGGGAACATCCCACTGGAATGGAAACGGCAAATAGTATTGCCAATTATTAAACCGAATAAAAATCCATCTGAAGTTTCTTCATACCGCCCTATAGTGTTATCTTCAGTATTATTAAAATTATCTGAGCATCTTATTAAAAATCGACTAGAGTGGTTTATGGAAAGTAAAGGTTTGCTAGCGGAATCTCAGTATGGCTTCAGAAAGAGTAAAAGTACAATTGATTGCTTAAGTATTTTTACATCCGACATCAGATTAGCTTTTACTAAAAACAGTTCCATGGTTGGCTTATTCTTGGATATCAAAGCAGCCTATGATAATGTGTCTCTTTCAATTTTACATGATAAATTACAGGCCCTTCAGGTACCAGCAAGTTTAACAAATTTCATTTTAAATATCTTAAATGAACGTTCAGTCAATATAATACTTCCAGAATACGAGTTATCTCTGCTTATATGGAGAGGACTCCCACAGGGTTCGGTACTTAGCCCTTTATTGTACAACATATACACTTATGATTTAGAAAATACATTAAGAAAAGATGTCCAGGTTTTACAATATGCAGATGACTTACTTCTGTATTACTCTTCTCATTCAGTCGAGCACACATGTTCTGTTCTTAATTCTGCCCTGAGCTCCCTTTCCTCCTGGCTTCATTTGAATGGCTTAGATCTTTCCACCTCTAAGAGTGCAGCTGTATTATTTACCTGCAAAAGAACTCCTCCCATTATTAACATTATCTATAATGACATTTCAATTCCGGTTACTAACAACTTTAAGTATTTGGGTGTTATTTTAGATTCTAAGCTCTCTGGTATTCCCCATTGTGATTATGTTGTCAATAGAGTTGAACAACATCTAAACATGCTAAGATGTCTTGCAGGAGTATGGTGGGGTGCTCATCCTCACTCTTTAAAACTTGTGTATAATGCTATAATACGAAGCATTTTTGATTATGGCATGTTCCTCCTGGAACCAGGTAATGTCAATGCTTTTAAAAAATTAGACCGTCTACAATCCAAAGCACTACGTATTGTGACTGGATCAATGAAATCCAGTCCAATTAATGCTCTACAAGTAGAGTGTGGTGAAGCTCCTCTTTTTCTCAGACGACAATTTCTTTCAGACAATTATCTATTGAAAATCATACAGTTTTCAAATCACCCCCTTATTCGAATTCTTGAATCACTGCATTCAACTTTAAATTCATCTAGTTATTGGGCTCGTAAATCTGCACCATGTTTAGTTAAAAGTTATCAAATAGTCCTCTCTCTCCCTTCTCCCACTCATCGCTCCAACAAGCTCCCATTATTTACAAATAGCTATGATTCTTTAACTCACACTCCTTTAATTATTTATAGTTGTGTTGATAGGAATGGCCCAAATGTTAAAGCACAATTTGACATGTTTCTTACTGAATATTGTGAGGGTTTCCACCATCTATATACAGATGCATCTAAAACTTCATCCTCTCAATGTGTTGGGATTGGTGTTTTTCACACTCAATACAACATTGTGCAAAAGATTAAACTTCCTCCGGAATCATCAGTATTCACAGGTGAATGTCTTGGCTTACTTAAAGCTATTGAATATGTCCTCTTATTTAAACTTAACAATGCTATTATTTTTTCAGACTCTTTAAGTGCTCTTCAGGCTTTTAATAAATTTCCTTTTAAAAGTAAAAATACTTTGCCAGTTATTGAAGTTATACTTCTTTAGGCGCGTTATGAAAAAATGATGAGAGTGAAATTTTAAGATGCGCGCGCACCTGTGACACAAAAAATTAACAGTATGAAGTTAGGCGCGTTAAGAAAAAATGATGAGAGCAGTATGAAGTTAGGCGCGTTATGAAAAAATGATGAGAGTGAAATAAAAAAATAAAAAAATAAATATAAATAAATAAATATATATATATATATATATATATATATATATATATATATATATATATATATATATATATATATATATATATATATATATAATTATATATAGATGCGGTTTTTATTTTATAATTTGGAACATGGTGCCGTAAAAAAAGTACCAGGCTCGCATAAACGCGAAGAGAGTAGAATGTACTTCTATCATGTCGAGTGGATATGTTGATATAAATTAAAATACTTTTATTTAATATAATTAACACTAAATATTATTAAATTATTAATGTTAAATACTTATTATTGGTTATTTAATGATGCAAAAGAAGTATAACTTCTCACGCGCGTACATAAGTACACGCACCCATTTTTTTATTGGAAATGAAACAGTTAGCATTCAAATGTACTATGATAGGGTATTCCTTAAAGTTTGCTTGGATCCCAAGTCATTCAGGAATCCATGGCAATGAAATGGCTGATAGGCTTGCCAAAGAGGCGGTGCAGTGTGGTGATTTATTTCCCTTTAAAAACTTCACTCAGGACCTTAAAACTTTGGCTAAAACTTCTCTCCGAGAGACTTGGATGGAAAATTGGTCCTCTAGCAGCAAACAGAAAGGCCATTATTATTCTCTTATCCAACCTGATATACCAGCAAAGTCGTGGTTTTCCAAGGCTAAATTTGATAAATTGGAGACCTCTATTTTAATCCGTATAAGACTTGGGCATACTTGTTCACCTGCCCACCTGGCTAGACTTAAAATTTTAAATAATTCAATGTGCCCCTGTGGATCAGATGTTGGCGACTTGAATCACATTTTATTCTCATGTTCTAAATATGACCGTTTAACCTTTTTTAAATCCTTTCTGCTCCTCCGTACTCCTTTTCCTTGCTCTATACTTTCACTTCTTTGTACCAATAATTTGCTAGTTTATAAATGTATTGCTTCATTTTTTATTTCAAACAAAATAAAATTGTAGATATAGATTTTTCATCCTTATTTTATTAAATATCCATGTCAATATTTTTATTATATTATTAAACTATGTTTGTGTCTTATATTAGTATATATATAAATAAATATATATTTTTTATCTCTCTTATTGCTTCTAACTCTTTTGATAGTAAAATTAATTACTTGAATTCATATGTAATCCTACCATTATATCCAAAATCCAATCCGTTAAATAAATATTCTGTTTTCCTTACCCGGTTCAAAAGTTTCCTTACCTTTAACTTGGTCGTATAACAAAACAAATGTACAAACAAACGAAAACTTGTCGTTGGCTGTATGCACAAGAAGTGCGAAGCCATATAAGAAGAAAAAAAAAAAAAAAAAAAAAAATTATTAATCCCTTTTTCATTTTGTGACACTTTTCGCGGGTTTGCGGTTAAAAGGTTATCAAGCAACTAAAAGTAACTTTTCGTTATTTTTAGTACAACAATTTATGTTTATCGCATAATTCTGCCTTATTGTGACTTAAAACAGATATCTTTGTGTCTATCGTAATGGCAGAAAAAGCAATGAGAGCTAGTAAAATTATAGCGCTGCTGGAAGAGGGGTGTAGCCAATGTTACGTCTCACAGCGGTTAAACGTGAGTCGTTCAACCGTACAAAGAACCTGGACTCGATACCAAGAGACAGGTTCCGTTCAGAGAAGGCAAGGTTCTGGGAGAAAACGTTGCACACAGCCGCGAGACGATCGCTTTTTAGTGACTCAGGCGCTGAGGAACCGCAAATGCAGTTACATAGACCTCAAAAGAAACCTTGAAGAGGTACGAGGAGCACAAGTTAGCCTATGGACTGTGAGGAGAAGACTTTTAGCTGCTGATATACGTAGTCGACGACCAGCGCGGGCCCCCAAGTTACTCCGTGAGCACCGGATTGCGCGGTTGAGGTTCGCTAGAAATTGCCTATCTTGGACACCAGGTAACTGGAGTAGCGTACTCTTCTCCGATGAGGCTCGAATTTGTCTGCATGGTGAGGACCGACGTCGGCGAGTGTTACGAAGACCAGGGGAACGCTATGCCGATGTGTGTTTTGAAGAAATCACCCCTTATGGTGGAGGGTCATGTTATGTTTTGGGCGGGCGTAACTTCCAACTATCGTACCGAGATAGTATTCATAGAAAATGGCTCACTAAATGCGCATAGGTACATAACAGAAATCCTTTCTCAAAATGCACAACCCGCACTGACTGTAATTGGTGAAGATGCCATTTACATGGACGATAATGCTCGGGCCCACCGTTCTGGCGACGTAGATGCTTATATGCAAGAGGTCGGTATTCGTCGTTTGGATTGGCCAGCGCGGAGCCCCGACCTTAACCCCATTGAGCACGTTTGGGACCTCCTAAAAAGGCGAGTACGATCTGTCCAACCACCTCCACAAAACATCAGAGAGCTTAAACGTGTAATCTCGACTGAGTGGGAACACATTCCACAGGACACCATCAAAAGCCTGGTGGGAAGCATGCCAAGACGATTACATGCCGTAATCGCTGCAAGAGGAGGTCATACTCGTTATTAATTTTTATTTTTTAATGTCTCTTATTAAAATACCATAAAAATACTCGTAGTCTTAATTTCATTATACCCATAAAAATGTCCATTTTAACACGGCTCTCTGTTTACATTGACTAAAACACCGATACCAGGATAAAAGTGTTAAAAAACTAGATTCTCATTGATAATAAGAAATTTCTAGTCAT
Source organism: Amorpha juglandis (assembly GCA_949126905.1). Taxonomy (NCBI): domain Eukaryota; kingdom Metazoa; phylum Arthropoda; class Insecta; order Lepidoptera; family Sphingidae; genus Amorpha; species Amorpha juglandis. Next base: position 6,449,478 of record OX421379.1, on the reverse strand, counting down.
CCAAGCTAATGACATACTAAAAACATAATAATATTTACCCATAGAAAAGCTAAGGTAAAGTGTGTGTGTAAGGTGCCCGTTTTTTTTGCAAAGGAGTTTAGTTACATTTTAATTATTTTAGTAAAATAAAATATATCATCCACCGTAAATAATTTTTATTATATTACAAAATTAAAGAGACAATACATAAAATTCACAATAATTTAAAGTTACTAATTTATGAACAGATGCTAACAAAGCTGTTTTTAAAAATACCTATGTATGGCTCTCTAAAACATCAAATGTTATTTATTAATCAATTTGCATTCTTAATTGCGTCTTATGTAGTTATGTACAACTGCATTGTTAGCATCAATCCAAAACCATTACCATTTATCAGTATTTGAAATACAGAAATACAGTCTATGTGAATTATTCTAGTGTTCTAAAGTCACACGGCTATATACAATGGAATATACATACTGTACTATCTTAGTATAAAGTTAATTTAAAAGCAGATATGAATTAAGTTTAACCCATGATCCACAGCGTCCAAATAAATATTACATAATACATACTAAATTATCATACTGGTAGTGTCAAAATGCGTATTTGCTACTTCGTCAATAATAATCAGTGTAATGCGTTATCTGGTAATTAATGTTTAATTGGACATTGTGACACAGGCTCATAATAAAATAGTACATACAAATAAAAAAATAACAAGAAATATCAAATGACAGTCAATTTGTCACAAGAAATATGTGTAGTGATTATGTAAAAGTAATATAGTTTGGCATATAATTGTGCACGAGTGTTAAATAAAGAGTATAGTAGTGTGCGGCATATGCACAGACTACAGAATTCGACTATGAAGGGTAAGGGAAACGCTCCGAAAACGAGGTCGTCTTTTATTTGAAAAGACAAATAAAATCAATTTTTATTTAAATATTATATTAAACCGTAGTATTTTCTTAATAACATAAAAAAACAGTGCTCGAGGTAAAATGCGCGCGCCGGCGCGGGTGCGCGTCCGGGAATACGCACGCTCATTGATCCCGAGCCGAACAATGCGAGTTCACGAAAAATCAAATCTCCGAAATGACAAACAGCAAAGGAACAGGATTTTCAGTCAATGCTTCGAAAGCGTTCCTCTTACCAGATTATGTACTTATGGATGCCTATATACTGTATATGGTCGATGAAGTACCAATACCTCCTAAGTGTTGAGAATCTAATTTTACACCAGACTGTATAAAATAAGGTTTTTTTTTACAAAAACTGTTTAAAATAAGGTTTTATTTATTTTGATCAACTATATAGTAAAATAGTTTCCAATACATTACCTTTTTATTAGTTACTAAGGGATGTGGTTTATGTTTACGTCTATTGTAATAAAAAAGTAATTTTGGACTAAATTGTCAGTTAGGAGGTATTGGTACTTCATCGACGAATTATATTACCCAGTATAAGATCAGAATTCACCAAAACTATTCATTTTCTGTCCATACACAATTGCCCTTAAATTATATTTAATTTTATTAGATGAAGATTATTATTTACCGACTAACATTAGGCGTATGATATGCAAGAGATAATGTATATGCTAGCGTAACATTTCATTTATAGGTTTTATTGGCGGAATGAAGTAGCGCGGGACGCCGATGCTTCACGCGATTGGTTCCCGATTGCCTGCGTGTCATAATACGCCCAGCAAGCAATAAAAACGCAAGTGATATGGCGGGTGTGGGTGCACAAAATAGCTTGCTGCAATGGCTTTTTTCAACTACATTTAACATTGCATAAAATAAACTTCCATTTCAAAAACACTAGTTTATATTTTCATTTAAATGAATAGATAGTAGTAGTCTATATTTAATGTTAGAATTATCTAAATCTGCACATTATGTTTAAGGCATTGCAAGTCAATATGCTAGAATGGCCTCAATATATTTTATAGTAATTAAGAAATAACACTACTGCATGGAGAAATAATAAAATAACAATAGCTAAATGATTGTAGTCAGTCATAAATTCATAATACCAACAATAAAACTAATATTTTAAGTTTATATTTTTTAATTCTAAAAATATTAATTACCTTTTTTACCATTACATACTCCATAAACATACGCCACCCATTCATTATATTACATGTACCACTTGTACAAACATTCTAAAAACCTATTATATATTTACATAGACATTCTTCAAATACTCTCCTAGAAAAAGTTTCAAATTATTAAATTAGTGTACATTTTAGATCAATGTGTATTATAAAGGAAACTTGTCTTATTCTAATCATGTAATGAGGAATATAATCTAATTTCGAGAGTGGAGAAATATATTATCCAATGCCTTCAGTTCTTTACAGGAAGCCACGTACAACATCTCTATAACATGATTGTAGAAGGTACTGCTGAATTATATAACACGGCAGTTGGAAACAAAAATCGTCAATAAACAATTAAAAAACAATATCGCATTTAGGCCAGTTATCGAATTCGCCTCTGAACATTTAGTTTGAATTTCTTTATTATCTAATAGAGTCCTTGGATTCTTGGCGATGGCCACCGAGGCCGAGATGTTCCCGCCGACCATTTAAGTTCCAGATCTTTAGCTTCCAGGTGGTTAGCTTAAATAGTGTTCGTTTTAGTACCCGAGAATCTTACATTGCGCGTTGCCTACAAAATGTGTCTTCATGTAACTCCATTTATTTTATTATTTATTATATAATTCATGTGTTGGGTATCAGCCAAATGCATAAATGATAAAGTCCATTGTGTCGCATTATATCATCATTCTTGAGCTTTACTTGCTTCTGTGATTGACTCGTACTGTTCCTTATCAAGCTCCGTCATTGTGAGTGTACCGTCTGGAAGCAGCAGGACTACGCGCCGCGTGCCACCTAATAATTCAAAACAATACTTATTATCATGTAACTTTAATCGTAGCAGAGAATTTGATATGAAATACTTATTAGTATTTAAATACATATTAGCATGGTCAAAAGTGTAGTGAGTGTAGTGTAGTGTAGTGAAGTAGTGGAGTGTAGTGTAGTTTAGTGAAGTAATGTAGTGTAGTAGTGTAGTTAAGTAGTGTAGTATAGTGTGGTGTGGTGGTGTAGTGTAGTGTAGTGTGGTGTGGTGGTGTGGTGTAGTACTGACCGGGCGAGGGCAGGTCTGCCTGCAGCAGCTGCGCGATGACCTGCGTGGCGTCCTCGCCGGGCTCGCCCTCCACCTGCACGGCCACCTGCTGCAGCGCCGGCGCAGACTCGCCGCCCGGCATCAGCTGCGCCAGCTGCGACGGATCGATCGATAGCACGTCCTGGGAACATAACAACATTACCACATACACCTCATGACATACATGACATCCTCCGTGGCGCAGCGGGCGAGTAGCCGGCTGTGAAGCGAGAGGCCGCGGGTTCGATCCCCGCACCGAGACAAATGTTTGTGTTGATCCACAAATATTTGGGGTCTGGGTATTGTGAGACCGAAATTATCTCGTAGTTCCTGATACCCACGACATAAGACTCGTATCTTACTGTGGGCTCAGGACTATGTATGTGACTGTTGGGTGTATTTATTTATTTTAAACGACACTTGCACATCATCTAACTAACCATAAACTAAACCCTCCCTTGTCCTCTTAAGAGTGGAATTGCGAGTAACTCCTCCGTTAATGATGCCTACAAGATAAGATCAACACCCTAATACTTTTTCAAGTTGACTTAATGCGATAGGCAGTTTTAATCATATTATACTAATGCATAATTATACAGTACGCTGAGATGATCTACGAGAAAATCACGCAATTTATATGGCGTGCAAACTAACCTGTCCATCTTCCCTGGTGACATACATGACGTCGCCTTCTCCTTCGACGGCGCCCTCCACCCCTTCCACCGCCCCTTCGACGCCCTCTGCCGCTACGAGAAGTGTCTGTCCAGCTTCATTTTCACCAGCCACCTATAGTTTACATTACATTAAATACTGAGATAAAATTGTTTATCCTATACTTCCATTAATATTAAAACATAATTATGTAGATAATAATCATCATTCATTGCTTGTCATCACACAATCCTTAATATTCTGTGTTAGTACATGGAATATTATAGTTGATAATAATGGTGACTTAATACAAAAGTTGATAACATTACAGCCATTTTATGTGACTTTTTCTACCAATTAGCCCCACTTTACGGTATATCATTATAAGACATTATAAGGATATTGTATCCTTTCAATGTCTGTTTGATACAATAGCAATATACCTGATATAGTACGCCGTCTTCTCCACGTATCATGATGGGCGGGTGTCCCGTGTGCAGCAAACTGACTTCATCGCCTTCGTCAACTCCCACACCCTCTTCTAGAAGTTGTTTCACCGCACTCGCCTCCACTTTCACCTCAGACTATACACACATAACAAACACATATTTAAGATTGCCAAGAAAACAACTGCTTATAAAAGAATGTATTTATTAATATAAGTAGTTAGAATATAAATAGTCAAATAACAGTTGAAATCAACAAGTGGGTTGATATATAAAAAACCTATTAACAAAATATTTTGGTATATGACAGTCACTTAAGGCCATTTGCAGTATTCTGTTTACAAATAGACTTGCTTCATCATCATCATCTCAGCTTATTGCTGTCCACTGTTAGACGTAAGCCTCCCCAAGTTAGCACTCACCATCCCAGCCTTGTCAGACTTGCTTACTGGACGTAAATTTTTAACATACACGTATGGAAAATCTGTCAAAGCTCTATTGATAGTAAGCAAATCGATCTGTAAATTGAACATAGGGAATGGCCATTAGTGCATAAAGAATTTCATTGTACTCACGCCATCCTCATCAGTGAGAACAGGGAGAGATGGTTGCGCACCATCGCCTTGTACCAACATGCCCGTGGTGCCGCCAGGAGACATTTCAACCTGTCGAATTAGATGTAAGTTAACACATGTCAACAACCAAAACAAAGTAATTTTTTATCGTGCAAAATACGCACTGACTACACTGCACCTGATGTTAAGTAGTAAGTACAGTGCAATAATGGGTCTGTAAATATGGTGTTGACCGTCTTCAGGCTAAAGGAACAGTATCACTGGCTGAGCACGAATTGGTCGTGGGAAAGAACCTGTCGGGTCGATCTGCGTTCCATGTTTAATTAGCGGCAACGTGGGTTCGCGTTCCGGAGTATTGTAGTACACAATGTGTGGTCAAATTTCAGCAATGTATAATGTACGATATAACTACTTCACCTACCCCATAATAAGTACCAAATACAATTAAATTTCTAAGACATAAATAAACCAGTTTCTTTGTCTTCGAAGATATTTGATGTGCAATATTAGACAACACTAAATGAAAAATACCTGAGCTTTTGTATCACAACAGCATTGTTATTCTCGCTCACGCACTTCACTCAATTTATAGAGTATATTAGCACTAACTGTCGATGTATGTAACGACCCTTAAATGAATGCGAATATGCAATAACATTTTAACATTTCATTAAAATTGAGATAATTTTAATTTGCTAATTTTATTATTTTAAAAGTTCTATTTGGCATAATAGTGCACGAGGAATAATGCATTTATGATTTAAAAAAAATACGGTATTACCCCTACTAAAATTTAATGAATTTAGCAAAATATAATTGTTATTTTAATTTTAACTTGATGTGGGTTGAAATGTTACTGTGTTTTATGCATCTAAATATGAACACACGTTGTAGTTTTTTTTTTATTGCCTTGATAGGCAGACGAGCAAGCGGCCCGCCTGAAGGTAAGCGGTCACCGCCGCTCATGGACATCGGCAATGCCAGGGGCACAGCCAAGCCGCTGTCTACCACTAAAGTATGCACTGGTTTTAGTGTGTGCATGTGCGTGGGGTGCGTGGGTGCGGTACCTTCATGAGCACGGTGGGCTGGTGGTGCTGCGGCGGCGTGGCGGCGCGCTCTGGCGTGGGCGGCGGGCTCGGCGTGGGCGGCGGCGTGGGCTCGCCCTCCGCGCGCGCGAGCCGCCGCCCCGTCAGCGGGCACAGCGTCAGCTCGCGCTCCGGACTCTCCGGCGGCAGCGGACCCAGCGACCGCGGGAACGGATCCTCGATGCCGTCCGATGTGTCCGACGACGCGTCCGACTGTAAAGCATCTTATCCACTCACTCACTACACACTACACTGCAGAGGTTCACTAACTTTTTGGAACCACCACCTCTTTAGAAAAAAATACATTTAAACGCCGTACATAGTTGATAATATAAATTTTTTATTCTTGCAAATAAATATCTTAGCGCGGATGATGATGAATGATGGTAGGTATGCCCCCCTCTTATTTGTCGCTGGATCATTTATCGCCCCCATTAAAAAGTCATGGAAGGGTTCACACTACAGTTAAACACCCCACAAACATTGTTTGTTTAAATTATCAACATGGTGTAGGTGTTTTGTATATGTGATTGATGTAGCATTATTTGGCACTAAAAACAAAGACACGGCATAGGCTAATTTTTATTCCAGAAAAGACTAGAAAGAGCCGCTAGAAAAAGTTTGTAAGTAATACTTGTGTTCTAAGGCTTACCTGATCGAAGTCAAATGGTATGGGCTGTGGAGTCTTGTCCCTAATCCGCACAATGTTGCCGCCCGCTGTTGATATGGAGTACGCGCCTCTACCGCGGCCACGTGCTGACCCGCCGCGACGGAGTAAACTATCGCCCTGACAACAAAATTACCTAATATTAATATGTGTTTATACTTTTTTTATACCACTGAATGACGAGACGAGCAAGCACGCCTTATGGTAAGCCTGCCCATGGACAATAGCAACACAATTCAGAACCTTGAATTCAAAAGTACTGCATCACATTGCACTGCGGTCAATGGTCACCATCCCGAGAAATAAAGTAGTAAGATAGAAAGTTGGGCAGGAGCGCTCAACGTTTAAGTCACGGTAATGTTATAATTTTAAGTCGACCCCGCCCTGCTGCGATTTGCGACTTCCTACTATATTATGTTTGAAAATATTTTGAATGAACGGCGCGTCTCCCATCTTACGTCGTGTTGCCTTTTTTCTCTGTGCCTGGCTCCATCTTATTAATCCTCATAATTTCACTACCTACTTGTAATGTCAAACTAGCACACAATGATGCTTGCATGTTTATTAATATGATGGTAGAATATGATTTCCACTTAAAATAAGATACAGTAAGAAAAGTATCCAATTTTATTTGATATAAATATATATTGCTTTTGGTCTAACCTGTGCTAGCTTCTTGTTGAGTATGGTAACTGGGGACTTTCCATCTGAGCCTGAATTAGCCGGCCGTTGTATAGTACGTTGGATTATTTTCTGTCCAGAGGGAGTGATGATTGTTTTCTCTGTTACTTGTTGTCCTCCTGAATTGAATGTTTTCTTTACCTGTTAAATAATGTTTTACAACATTAGGACTTACATTTGATTTCTCTTAGCATATAAAAAAATATTCACATAAGTGTGCTTATTCATGATCTATTTTACATCACTAAGTAATGCAAATTCATGGCAATCATTTTACTTATAATAATTAGTAAGGACAATCAAATTACGACATACTTGTGTTTGCTGCATAGGTGTGCGTGGTGAATGCACTGGTTTTTTAGATTCTTCCACTTTTTTCTGTAAATTGAATGAACAATATAGTAACAAAAATAAACAAATCTATTTACAAAGCTACGTATTTATAGCAGACCTGTTTTGCGGCCATTATCTGTTTCCTTATGACCTCCTGATCGATACTAAGCCCTGGTCCCAACTTGCCTGGCGCGTCAATCTTCATTATTCCTGAACTCTTTGACATTATATACACTCCTGAAACAAATATTAATAAAATCATCAATTCGGATCTTCTACAACAATGTTGTGTGTCCTTTATTTCCATTCTTGAGGAAATAGAAGCTAACATGAATGAACAGTCAACTTGTGTAAATAACAATATGCATCACTGGAAACCTTAACATTAACAATAAACTGTTTGCCTCTGGGAAAAGCTTTTGTCTACGGTGTTTACAACTGTCTATATAAAGTTCATAAAATTGCACACACAGCAATGATAGGTATGGAACTCGACATTTTTATTACCTGTAGTAAGGTTGGGCATATGTTTAGGGTCAACTTTGATGACTCCCTTTATGTTCGGCATGCCTTTCCCGCCGAGGCCCAGTGATTTCACAAGCTCGGGGTCGAGAGTAGACTTTGGTGATGATTGCCCATTCAGCATTTTTTTCTCTGCTGCAATTATTGCCATCTTACTATGAGCGATATGTATAACAAAAGGGTTTATAAAGGAAATAGGGCACACACATTTGTTTGGTGAGGGGACAACTAAGCTTATTCTAATGTTACAAACACATATTATGAGTTAAATAAGCTAAAATTTATGAGCTTAGCACATAAAATACGGGAACTTGGCCACTCTGAAGTTAGCAACAAGTAGCATGACAGTTATTAATTTCAGAGACTAAAGTGTAACGGGCGGCGTAGAGGGCGAGAAAAGTGACTGATTTAAGGCCCCGCTAAGATATTTTGCACAAACATTGTATTGTACAGTTTAACAAAAACAACAATAGTGCATTTAAAAAAATATTTCCGATGCATCGACTAAAGGAATAAGTGACGAAATTTTGGCATGATTTTCTATTTACCTTTGAAAACACTATCTCGTTCAACTAGCTTTCACTTACAAAACCATCCACATGGATGTTAGTACACTTTAGGAAATATTTACTCCTGAGTAAACTGACAAGTCCCAGAAGTTAGTATACCTGGTTGCATTGTTTGGAATTATTTTGAGTATCCAATTACTGTATATTTTGGAGATATGCTATGATTATAATGAAGTGCGCAGGGACAAAAGGTTGCCTTAAATGTGTCAGTATGTAACTTAGATCTTTTTTCTGTGAGATATAAAGTGTAATGGAAAATATGAAGCTTTATTACTACTAATGAAATATGCGTTACGAATAGAATGTGGTACCTTTAGACTCCGGGTCTGAGAATTCCTCCTCGTCACTGGTGATCTCCTTCTTGACCTTTTTGGCGAGAGATTCTCCATCGTCAGCGCCACACCACGCCTTCACCTGATCGAGCGCGCGGACTTTACTCGTGCGCTGCAGACGACTGGACACAACAGTATGCCACAATTAACCAAACAACTCATCGACATACATTAATTTAATACAAGTTCATAAAAAAGATTATCTGTTTTTTTATTTGATTGGATGACGAGACGAGTAAGGTGCTCGTCTGATGGTAAGCGCCACGCCTGCCCATTAAGAGAAGCAATACCGCACACAACTTTGAATTACATAGCACTGCATGGCACTGAACTGCGCTCGTGACCCCGAGATACAAGATGTTAAGTCTCATAATGCCCAGTAATTTCACTGGCTTCAACAACCTTCAAGTCGAAACACAACAGTGCTTACACACTGTTGCTTGACGGCAGAATAGACAAAGCGGTGGTACCAACCCAGACGGCCTTTCGCATGCATACAAGTGACCTACCACCAATCTCGTTGGTTCAGGATTGTCGTTAATGGATAGATTAATTATAATTAATAAGTGAACAGTTATATATCTTACCCAGTAGGCGTCATTGCTGGACTGTCAGACTTCTTGACTACTTGTTTCACAACCTGTGGCAGAGGCGTGCTGATTTGTTTCACCTGCCATCCAAAATAATTAAATAATAATTCAATGTCGTTATTGTCGAACGTACAAATGTTGTTTTACAAATATTTGAAGTTAATAAGGACAAAAAAAAAATATTGTTGCAAAAGTCTTGTATAATATATTTTTTTATGAGTAGTACCAATGACATGTATTTGGGTCACCAATAACTTAGAAGCCAAAGCCATCCCTCCCCTGCGCGTGGTACACTCTGCTGATTAACGTACGAGGTAATGCCGAAACTTCCCGCTGCTGGTTGTGACGGTCAGACGGCGGGTCGCCCTAAATAATACGACATCTATCATTAAATCATGATGTGAAGGCGGACCCTGGCATAAAGCTGGGATAACGCAAGGGAGAAAGAAGTAACAATGACGTAGCAACTATGAAGACTAATTAGGTATATGTATAGATATTATTATAGCAAAGTATCGTCAATTTTACCACTTTTTGTGCTTCGGTACACTATATAAAACATCGATACTCCTATCTTAATCGATTTTCCTATTTTCAACGACAACCTCAATAGTTGATCGTTATTGATATAGCGGGACTATCGATAGTACGGCGTCACTATGCCGTAAGTTCCTTATAGTTTCGTTACTTACAACCCAGGACCAATATCTGAGTGTGGAGGTCAAGACAGTGCTATGTGATGTAAAAGCGAAATTTGAATTCGTTCCCGGTATGGCGACAGGCCCGCCCGTATCACATCATGAGACGGAAATACACTCTACAAGACGTGGGTGCACTGGCTGCCTCTCTGCCTATCTCTTCAGAGATAAATGCGAGAGCTAATATTGTGTGTCGTGTAATAGTCATATGACAAGATAGTGTATCCATACTAATATCATAAAGTAAATCTTTACATTTTCAGGGCTGAACGGATTTTGCTGAAATAGGTTATATCCTGAGTCACAGAGACACAGCGTACTTTATATGTCTGAAAAAGAATTTCCGCTGTCGCGGGTGGAACCGCGAGCAAATCTAGTGTGATTATAAATATTACCTGTACAGGATGTTGTTGTTGCTGCTGCGCCCTGAGAGCCTTCAGTTCTTTCTGTCGCGCCAACTGTTTCTCAAATGCTTCCAGTAAGTGTTTACACGTTTCCATATTCTCCACAGGCTCCCATGTGTTTTGTTCACTGCACCGAAAAATATATTACGAGACTCCGTCCACTTGAATCCTGTGTTACTTTTTTATTAGCGTTAATGACGGAACGAGCAGGTCAATCGACTAATGGTAAGCGCCACGCCTGCCCATAAATAGACTAAGGGGACGATGGGAAGTGGTACAGACGGACTCAGACGACCTCTCGCATATGAGGGACCTACCAATATTTTATATATTAAAATGAATGCAAACAGATATTAAAAAATATTTGTTGTAACCACCGTCATGGAAGGCTTCAGCACCCACTAAAGGGCGGTATAGCCCCCGTTGGAAAACTATAGTCTACGTTTTATAATACCACATGAATTTTAGACACAAAAAAGATGTACTCACTGCGGATACCCTTCCCATTTGAGCAGATATTCGTATTGTTTCCGTCTCGGGTTGAACCGTTTGGCGAGTATTTTCTCGACCACATACTCGCCCGCCTCGGTGGAGTCTCCCTGCCGCTCGGTGCGTCGCGCGATACGTTCCTCGGGCGGCACGCGCTCCTGTGCGTTACGGACCGACTCGTTCGGATCCTGACGACAATGTACACCATTCTCAGGGACTACAACAGTGTTTCCTAACATGGGGCCCACGCTCCACAGGGGGGCAATTTGATAGTTAAGGGGGGCAATTTGATAGTTAACGGGGGCAATTTGATAGTTAAGGGGGGCAATTTGATAGTTAACGGGGGCAATTTGATAGTTAAGGGGGGCAATTTGATAGTTAAGGGGGGCAATTTAAAAATGGACTCGACACGACTTTGACCTTTTCGCTTTGGGTTATTTAAATGCAATTTTTCGGTGACAAATTTAACAAAAAATATTTAAGGTGGGGCATGGCCTAAAAAGGTTGAGAAACACTGGACTAGAAGCACTTAAGCCAGGAGCAGGATTTTCGATGACATGACGTTGACTTTACAGGTTTTGACGCTAGCGGTACACAAACGAGCGAACGATGCCGATGGAATAGGCTGTGATACACATCGGCAATACTTTAGCTCGCGAATAATAGAAAGGAAGATTTTGGTGAAATGGACCGGAATTTAAATTACATACTAAAAAAAGAAACAAACTTGAAGATTTTATTGTGTCTCTTATGTATAGGTCTCGTCAACTTTATGGCCGCTCTGAACATAGCCGCAATATCGGACTTGCGCTTGTACAGTCGAGTTGAGCAATGTATAATCAAATATAATGATTATAGGAAGTTAAAATTGACTAACTTTATTGAAATAATTTTCGTTGTGCAGTTTAAAACTACGTTAGATATTAGATTTTGCCCGTGGCTCCGCTTGCTCAATAAGGGGTGTTGGTACGGTAAGGATTGTATCTGTGTATTGTGTATGTCCCGCTGGTATCTGACTATGCGGTCTGAGTAGTAAAACGTGACTACATTCAGAGCGGCCATTAAGATTGACGGGAATTGCCGTTGGAAAAGTGCCTCGAGTAAGGGCAATAATCAGCGCAACGCGCCAATACGCACTTTATAATCTAAGCGCAGTGCGATGATAACAATCAACATAGTAAAAATTGCCACGCTTCGTTTCTATACTGACTGGCATTTACGTCATATTAACTATATTAACCGTGGTCTGTATTATACTAACATGCTGGGGATGAAGGATTTCAGTAAAAATAAACAATAAGACAAAACACAAAAGTACTCACATGCCAAAGTTAAGCGTTCACTACCATGTCATAGTCATGCATAGTACTCCAATGATAGATGTAGCGCATAAATGATTAGGTTTCTGCGGTAGTGGAGCGGTAATGAACTGCGACGTTGAAATATGGCGTAAACATCACTGTCGCGCTACACACGTGATGAATTAAATACACACGTCAACATGCAGGAACCCAATCAGTTGTGCGCTACTCCTGTAGTTTATTCTCATTGGCATAATATGACCCATACATTTAAATTGAGCTGCACTGACTAATTGAGAAAAGAGGGACGCTAGAGTGCGTTCTTAGTATTTCAACTAAAATAATTTATGAATTTAAAGAACAATATGAATGTTCACTCTTTGTTGGGGAATTTTATCATGTTAGTACACGTTAGTCATTAACACCAAAAGTATAATAAAATAAAGACAAACTAACATAGAAAGCAATTAAATTATTAAAGGCAGAAAACATATTTTCCTCCGAAAAACTTGCATTGGTGAAGATATATCATCAAAAAGCATTAAGAAGTTGATCATTCATTACACTCAAGTAATGGATGATTCACTTTTGAATGAAATTCAGTTAATGTTAATCAAGAGGAATCCAATGATACATGCAGACATGTTACATAATAAGCCAACCCACATGCCAATTAAGATATTTACTCATAGTTGCAATTGATAAAGTTGTGAAACTGCATTGATTGGAAAGTACTAAATGTGCAACACAAATACTAGCAACAAACATCCAAACAATAATTATCTATTGACATTAGTTGGATAGCTACCACATACACGCTACTGAATCGAATATAATGTACCTTGGGCTTAATATTTTGCGTGATCGGTACTTTATTAACGACACCTTTCAATCCCGAGCTAGTTTTAAATAAACCGTCACTATCTTCCCCTGATGGTTGTGTTTCTGAATCCTCCTGTAAAAGGTCAATAATGTAACTTCAAGCCATCAGAAAGTGTAACCACATACTTAGATGCAATTAAATGACGTAAAGTTAATAGATAGGGAGCCCTAGAGTAGCTGATCCACTTGACTACTATCAAGCTCATTTTCCGTGAGTAGCTTCGTTTCGATGAGACGCCCAACAATTCCCTATGCGAAAATTCTCTACTGTGGTAGCTAACAGAGGTAGCAAGGATTAAATATGTCGATTTGATGAGTCCCAAAAATTTATTACTAACAAAATGTATGGTTTGATCAAAGAGTCCCCCCCTTCCAACATGTATCGATAACGAGGTAATCAAAAATGATTACTAACCAGCTGCTTTTTTTTTTGTTACTTACTTAATATGTATATAATTCAACAGTCATATTGTCCTACAAATTGCGTGGTACGTTATCCCGGTCCTACGCTCAAAAGTAGTAGTACAGATCCTTGATGTAAAAATAATTACTATCAAGCTGAATCTTCGTAAATAGCTTCGTTTCGATGAGACGCCCAACAATTTCCTATGCGAAAATTCTCTACTGTGGTAGCTAACAGAGGTAGCAAGGATTAAATATGTCGATTTGACGAGTCCCAAAAATGTATTACTAACAGGTTATTTTTTTGTTAAATCTTAAGATAATTATCTAAATTATTGGAAAAAATATTTGTCCTACAAAATTTATGGTTTGATCATAGAGTCCCCCCCTTCCAACATGTATGTAATTATTTCGGATGGGCAATAATTGATGATAAATATGAATATTACTGGTTTGATGGTCCCCAAAGACCATCTTTTGAAGAATTATCTTCTGGCATACAAGGTACTGGTCCGGAGTCCCTGGGCCAGCTGATCCACTTGATAACTATCAAGCTAATTTTCCGTGAGTAGCTTCGTTTCGATGAGACGCCGAACAATTCCCTATGCGAAAATTCTATATTGTGGTAGCTAACAGAGGTAGCAAGGATAGAATATTTCGATTTGATGATACTCAAAAATTTATTATTTTATTTGTAGGACAATATTCAAATAACTTTTTATGACCTCGTTATCGATACCTATTGGAAGCCCCTCCTTCCAATAGGTATGATTACTAACCAGCGGATTTTTTTGTTTTTACTTAGTTAATATTCATATAATTTAACAGTCATATTGTCCTGTATATGTATTTATATATACATATTCTATATATATAATTGGAATCTCGGAATCGGCTCTAACGATTTTCATGAAATTTAGTATATAAGGGGGTTCGGGGGCGATAAATCGATCTAGCTAGGAATCATTTTTAGAAAATGACATTTTATTCGTGTTTTATCAACTTAAACATAAACTTGGAAGAAAAATATGACTCGTCCTGACATCTATTGGCAAATAATAATACAACTTTTTTGTGAGCACAACAGCAGATGGCGTTGTTAAGTAACACGAAGTCAATTTACTTGTATTTCAAATTTTATTTTTTCTTATGATTGTTAATTTAATTTTTAATTTATTTCAATAATATTGTGTATGCGGTGGTTGCATATAACCAGAGTGGCGATTAATTTTTGTTTATAATGCATGTGTAGAATTTAATAGAACTATTGTTAACTCCGTTTGCAACCCTTATCTAAATAAATAAATAAATAAAAAAAATAAGTTATTTAAAAAAAGGTGTTTTCACTGTCTCTTATGTTACAAATAGGAAAACGAAAAAATTACAATTCTTGTCGGACTAGTGATACATACCTGTTTTCTTGTAGGACATTGTTTCATTTGGGTAGAGAACACACTAACCTATTATGTAATACTTTTGTCCTACAGTTAGTAATGAGAAAAATGGTCTTGTGGTATTAACAATTTCTGAGCGTAGGACCGGGATAACGTACCACGCAATTTGTAGGACAATATGACTGTTGAATTATATACATATTAAGTAAGTAACAAAAAAAAAAGCAGCTGGTTAGTAATCATTTTTGATGACCTCGTTATCGATACATGTTGGAAGGGGGGGACTCTTTGATCAAACCATACATTTTGTAGGACAAATATTTTTTCCAATAATTTAGATAATTATCTTAAGATTTAACAAAAAAATAACCTGTTAGTAATAAATTTTTGGGACTCATCAAATCGACATATTTAATCCTTGCTACCTCGGTTAGCTACCACAGTAGAGAATTTTCGCATAGGGAATTGTTGGGCGTCTCATCGAAACGAAGCTACTCACGGAAAATGAGCTTGATAGTAGTCAAGTGGATCAGCTACTCTAGGGCTCCCTATCTATAAGAGTTTATTGTGACACAAACAGTCTGTAGTGTTATATAACAAAATATTTCCTGTAAAATTAGCGGTAGCGCCGCGGGTATAATAGTTTTTCATATGGCAAAACTACCAGACCAACCGTGTTTATAAATGCATGTAGTTGAGATTAAAGATCGAACCGAACATGCCGCAGCGGGCAGCGAGCGGGGACCGCCTGAATCGATTGGGCACAGAAAAATCTACTAGTTCGCAGTAAAAGCAACTTTACCGAACGCATCACCACTAGTTTCAATAGTTCCAAGATTCTATTGTCTGTTGCACCACAAGGGAGAACGTGAAAGTCCCCCTTATTAAACAATAGAGTATTGTAAAAACTCTTCGATCGTGGTTCATGTATGTTTATACCTTTATCATCACTTTATTTCTTATGTGACATCACCCGACTAAATTGAAATACTTGCATCATTTACTTAGATCAACGGTAGGTTTACGGTAGGTAGGTTTGAGTGGTAGAGCCACGCTGTAGACAGTTTTGTCTACAGCATGAATGGGCTGGCTCGACCGGATCGTTACCACTGTCTCACAGAAAACCGACGTAAAGTAGCGGCTTGCTGCTGCGTTTCGTACGGTGAGTGAGATAACCGGAAGCCCAAATCCCCTCCCCTTCCCAATCCCTAAATAACCCTTTCCTTTAAGGTCGGCAACGCGCCCATGACTCTTCTGGTGGTGGGCGTACATGGGCGGTGGAGATCACTTACCATCAGGTGACCCACTTGCTTGTTTGCCGGCCTATGCTATAAAAAAAAGGAAAATTTCAATAGCAGCATTAAATAGGGAAGCCCAAGTGGAATTCAAATATTTATATAACAATACTGTAGTGGCATTGGTTTTTTTTTATTACTTTTATTACATATGGATTGCTAACTACTTCAATCAATTTTGGCAGTGTTATCACAAAATGGTTGTCTCATAACATTTGTTAATCCAAATAAAATCAAGCATTAGGAAGCAACTACCGAATTTTTCATAACGTTCTTTATGTCATAAAGTATGATGTTGTTATGTCAAGACCAAATATTTATATATTTTAAATATAAATATTTATCGATTCACAATAAATCTTCATATACAGGGCGAGTTTCTCGTGGGACATAAGATAGAAAACTTGAGCTGTCAAATTGTATTACGCGGACTCATTATGCAAGTATTCTGCATCATCTTCACTTATGTGAAGTACATATTGATATATTCATCGAATATTAACTACAAAGATTTGCACAAAGCAAGTACAAAAACTTATTAGTGGCATGTATAAATGATTAATGCTATTAATGAAGAATTATTGAGTTCAGCCAAAATGTATCAAGTCACAGAGCATAGTAATCTTTATTTAAATGGGTCTTAACCATGTAGTATTTGAAGGTATAAATAACTATTATTTATTTCCCATTGGAATTATGAACAGGAATTTATAACTTCAAATATGCATAGTATTTGAAGGTTTAAATACCATTATTTATTAAGACTTAAATAAAGATTATAATATGTACAGAAATCACGAAAGACTAAAATCATTCACAGCGCATTGATTAATAGAAAATGCTTTAAAGGATTGACTTATGATTGCACATGGTTTTACTAAATGTAATGTACTTGTGTACTTTGCTTGAGAGCTTTTTAAGTGGTCATAAGAATTATATTCATTTAGAATACATAATTCAAATGTTTATGGAATATTGTTTTAAGATACCTTATATGTGGTCTGGTTCATAATAATTATACTTTTTATGTAGGATAAAAATAAATCTTGGCTTGCTTTTGCTAAGTAGCAATAGATAAATAATTATATATTTTTTTCTTTATCCTAGTACAAGTGTTTACGAACAGGGCAGTCTAAATACAATGTCGACCATCAACAGACATTGCGTCCCTCGACGATAGGCAGAATTATGCTGGCCTCAAGTTACTGGATATACACTGGCTGACCCCAGTATACGACTCGTCTGCACGAGCCACCATGGCAGGTTAGGTGTACAGTGGTCACAATCCACACTAGTACAAAATGATGAGGTACCTACCCTTCCAATAGCATATATCATATTCTGATCAAAGCAAAACAGTTTAACATATTCTAATCAGTTTGTGACATT
Source organism: Amorpha juglandis (assembly GCA_949126905.1). Classification (NCBI taxonomy): domain Eukaryota; kingdom Metazoa; phylum Arthropoda; class Insecta; order Lepidoptera; family Sphingidae; genus Amorpha; species Amorpha juglandis. The sequence continues at coordinate 6,431,609 of OX421379.1, read as the reverse complement.
AAATCATTTATTGATCATTTGCAGGTTGGTATATTTTGACAGAACTGAGTCCATATGTTTAGTTAGATTATTATTTATTTAAACTTAATATACAAAACATGTATAAAGGCGGAGTTAATGCCAGAGGCATTCTCTAACAGCCGACCTACAGGTGATGCAAAGACGAGACAATGTCAATATTACAAAAATGGAAATATTTTTTTGCCAATTTAATACCATACATACCACTTTTGGTATTTTTCTCGGCCTGCCTCGTTTTCTAACTTCTTGTTGGGGTGGATTTTGTACTGGCACAAGTTGATCATCTGTCTTCACCTCCATCTGTTCAAATATAAAGTGGAATTACTGAATAACCATAATTCTTTAGTCAGTTTTTACTACTGCTTCATATAAGGCCTCAATTACATTGATAACTTTACTGACACAGCCTTACATTATGTGGATTTATTACTGTACTTATTTCAACCCACATCAAGTTAAAATTGAAATGTTGAATTTATATTGCCAACTTCATTAACTGAAATCAATAAACTAAAGTTCTATTTTTATGCATTTTTTTGAATACGGAATTTTACACAATTTGTATCTCTAATAGTTCGGAATATGGGTAATGCATAAGGTATGCCGTAAGTCATACTACTTCAGGTATTGCCATCTTGCAACTTATTTTGAAACACGCGGACGTACACTATACGTAATAATAAAAATTATATTTACCAAACATATTCCAGAAATGTTAACAAATATCTACCCTTACTTTAAAAATAATTCCATTGTTTCAAATTATCCATACACAAAATACAATAGATATCAACAGAAAAGTGGGTAGATATTTGCTTACATTTCTGAAACTGGCTGATTGAATACACTATAGTCTGTATACTCCGCAATGATAATAACAAATAGTGACACATAAGTTGTCTTATATATATAATCTTCATAATAATATTATAAACATTATAGACCTAAAATGCTAACTGTAGAAGACTTACTACTTTAGCATGTGCATATTTGGAAAGTGCTTGTACATTAGAGCCGGCGGCAATCCAGGCATTCCGCTGTGCTTCGGGCATGCGACACCACTGTTGGTACAGTTTCCAACTGTTGTCCGAGTTGGCCGTGGTGCCCTCGCGCGTCGACGAACACTTCCACAGCAGAAACGCCCACACTTGTGCTTTGCTCTCATTCTGGGTAAAAATATGAAAGCCAGACACTATGGTTAATACAATATTTGGTTTTATTAATTTTACTCCAATTACTTGTGAATAATACTAAAAAGCTACATAATATATTACATCACTAAAGACCTTGTATTTCTCATTTTTGTACTTATTGGTTCACAAACATCTACTTGTCACAACCAATTTAGTTTGACCTACATGCATATAAGTGGCATTGTGACTAGTATGGGAATTTACAATTTCACCTCCCTTTTTATACCAAAAATATACTCAAGCCAAGTGCTCAGCAGCCAAAGTCACTGTAGTCATTACCACAGGTGTCAATCTGGTAGTAAGGTTGTTATTCCATTCAACAACAATGTTTGATCATATTTATTTGATAGCTGTATATCTTATGTCTAAATTTTTGATCAAATATGTTAAATATATCAAAATTTTATTATTATGACATAGGTATTTGATAACGATCTTTGTCGAGTGACGTACAACCCTTAGGCAGCTAAGGTTGGCAAAATAAAAACAAAGACAAATTACTTACACTATCTCTGACTGGTGATTTGCCAGTGCAGTTATTGGCATTCTTGTGTTCTTTGAACTCGTCAACAAAGTGGAACGCTGCATGGCACTGTCCACAAACCAATACATCTAAAGTTGACATCAGTTCATGGGCTTCTGGAAAATAAAATATTAGTATTAGTTCTGTATTACATTGTCCTACAGCTGGGCAAAGGCCAGGCCTCAAGTACACACGCCTTATGCTTATATTAAAAAAGAAACAGATATAACTTCCAATGTCTTTGATGAAGACCTTTTTGCCAAAAAGCAAATATGCAAGAAGTAACCAGGAAATGAGTACTTTATACTCTTGTACTAGACTTATAAGATAACCTGTCCACAGAGTAACAACAAAAAATTTAATCTTAACGCAAGATAAGGCTTTTGTTCAAAATTTTTAAACCCTTTAATGGCCATTCCCAATATTCGTTTTACTTTTTCTTTTAAAAGTTCAGATGGCTCCACCGAAATGTCAGTGACTTCACCACTAACAAAACAAAGAAAGAACTATCGGGTTGAAGTTACCTACATGTATAAGATTTGCTTACTGGCAGTACATTTCCGACACATTTTGAATGGGAGATCTGTCAAAACACTTGATAATATGTAAATCTTTGTGTAAACAGAATATAGACAATGTCCATTAGTGATAGTAATGTATTTAAGGGAGAACAATTCTGATTTAGTTATCTTCATTGCAAATGAAAAGTAACATCAGACGCAAGTAGGAAATAAATGTGTAAGAATAACTGTGTTGTGCAGGAATTATCCATTCCATAAAGGGCCACTTATGAGATATCATTTTCGCACAACATGGTTGAAATAAAGTGGTATGAGTAAATAATATCTATAGGTATTACCTTTCAACGCAGTCGGGTTTTTGGAGAGTTCCTCAGGATTTCCTGGCGACACTTCTTCCGGCGGGTTCTCGCTCTCTTCCATAGCACTCATCCTTGTAACCTCCAACTAAATTGATAACCGTATCATTCATAACATTGAAAATTTACACGCATAAATAAGCTTCAATTTTCCAGGTTAACCTTATACTGTGCTGGCCGGCATTCCCGCCAACTCATTACCATTGCCATTCCATTACCAACGCTAAGGATAAACGACCAATTGACTTACGAAATTTACCTAGAAATCATTCCATGAACTCTACAATTGTTCTAGATAAAACCGTAAGAGCTTTATTATACTAGGTAATGTTAACGAGAAATAAAACAATATGCAAAATCCATCTAGGACAAAAATCGACGCTCAATGCTCATTGACTAGCAGATAAAATTAGATGTTTTCACAGCATTTCCGAATCGTATATAACTTTTTCACAATTTATATTTACGATTTTAATAAACAAAAAGACATTAATGTCACCATACCTACATGTATACACAGATGTTTTAAAAAAATACCTACTTACAGAACACAACCCAAAACGCTACAAATCAGAACAAGATTCGAATATTCAATGACAAAAAAAATGCTTCGCCGACAAGCAATGACCGCCACCTAGTGACTCGCCGACATTCCACGTTTTCATTGTACAATGATACGGTTTTAGCCAATAAGAAAGCGGGAAATAATTCGATGTACCAATCAAAAAATAGTAATCGTGTGGCATAACATAACGAACTTGAGGTACAATCGTTAGCGTATTTTTTGCCGACATGATTGTTTGGCCGACATATTTTGTCGACATTCTTAAATAATTCTCCGTTGAAGCACTGATTTCAAGTAATTGTCATTGATTTGGAACATAGTATTAATTATTTTTTAATTCTCGAAACATGTTTAATGGCTGGAACTATTCTCTACGAACTAGGTCTAAGAATAATGGTGATAAAAAATACATACACCCATGAATACAAGTTACAAGATAGAAGAAGGTACATAATACATATTATGATCACGTGTAATCTATGTTGATTTTTTTTGTAATATTTTGCCAATGAGGTACCTATCTTCATTTAATTCGTTATAATATGGCCTTTGTCTCTGATATGGCCTATTGCCTTGGTTTTTTTTTCTAAGTTGATACTCTAGGTATTATTTTACCATCAATATATAATTAGTCATTAGTATGTAGGCATATAAACGTCTTTCATTTTAATCGATGACAAAAAAGAGAAGGACGCCTATATATTTTTTTATAAGTGTATGTATGTAACCAATTTGATAATTAATAGACCGTAAATATTTAGAGCAAAGTTTTAACATTACTTTTTACCTAGAATCTAAAACAAATAATTGTCATTTTTGAGTTGGTCAATATATTTCACAAAACAAATATGCATCACCCAGGCGGAGCTGAGGGCAAAAACTAGTTTATATAGTGTTATTCGGAATAACACGGGCATTCTGCAAATGTATGAAAAAACAACAAATCTGCCAAAGAAAATAAAGCTCTTTCCCCTTCATGTATGAGCTACCTAATTAATTAGAATTACATATTATTTAGCTTTGCAGTTTCCGGATCATAAATTCCACATTCTTCTCATATTTGCCCGATTGCCGGCCATTGCTTTATAAAATATTTATACTTTTCAACCGACTTCAAATAGGAGGTCGTCAATTTTCGTCTGCATTATTTTATAATTATGTACAATATAAATTAAACAAGGAATATTATCTCGATAACTGCTCTAAATCTGAATTGATTTCGATGATTCTCTTTGTTTTCGATATGGTTTACTCCGCGGGTGGTGCCAGTTGCTACGCCCATTGAGTCTCACGCTGTCGCAACTTCAGACAGCGTGAGGGGTCTTGCATGAGTTTAGCAGACAACTGTATTGCCGCGCTCCAACGCATCAATTAACATAATATAATTATGTTAATCAATTATTTCTTAGAATCATACGATTTCCACACCCAGCTCTGTTACAAAAAACAGAAATAATATTATTTAATTGACGTCTCTGAGAAAGAACCAAATTCTAAATAATTGTCAAACTTGGTTGATGGTTGAAATATGTATGGATGTCCATGGTCCTCTATATTATTATAATACGTTACTTTCCTTGGGGTTTAGGATAATATTGTCATTTCGGACATTAAATATATATATATATTTTATCTTTCTTTTTTTATATATTTGAGTACGAGTGCCATGTATGTCGGGTATACTCATGGCTATTTACTCAACAGGCCAATTCAAGAATTTATGTACATTACATTCGCATAATCTTATATCTTTAAATGAGCAATTCTTGTATATATATAATTGGAATCACGGAATCGGCTCCAACGATTTTCATGAAATTTAGTATATAGGGGGTTTCGGGGGCGATAAATCGATCTAGCTAGGAATCATTTTTAGAAAATGTCATTTTATATTTTTTTTTAAGTGATAACTTCTTATGGGAGGGTGCACCGAAACGTTCCGTAATGCGAGCGGTCCATTGACCAGCCAGCGTTAGCCGATCTCCCTGGAACATTGGTAATTTCTAAGACACGACTTTGACACGACTTCGGCACGACTTCGACACGACTTCGACACGACTTCGACACGACTTTGACACGACTTTGACACGACTTTGTCACGACTTTGACCGGACTTTGACCGGACTTTGACACGACTTCGGCACGACTTTGACACGACTTCGGCACGACTTTGACGCGACTTTGACACGACTTTGACACGACTTTGGCACAACTTTGACACGACTTTGACGTGACTTTGACACGACTGTTACACGACTTTGACACGACTTTGACACGACTTTGTCATAACATTGACCGGACATTGACCGGACTTCGACCGGACTTCGACCGGGCTTCGACCGGACTTCGACCGGGCTTCGACCGGACTTCGACCGGGCTTCGACCGGACTTCGACCGGACGACTTCGGCACGACTTCGACACGACTTCGACACGACTTCGACACGACTTTGACACGACTTTGACACGACTTCGGCACGACTTTGACACGACTTTGACACGACTTTGTCGCGACTTTGACACGACTTTGACACGACTTTGACACGACTTCGACACGACTTCGACACGACTTTGACACAACTTTGACACGACTTCGACCGGACGACTTCGGCACGACTTCAACACGACTTTGACCGGACTTCGACACAACTTCGACACGACTTCGACACGACTTCGACACGACTTCAACACGACTTCGACACGACTTTGACACGACTTTGACACGACTTCGACCGGACGACTTCGGCACGACTTCAACACGACTTTGACACGAGTTCGACACGACTTTGATACGACTTTGACACGACTTCGGCACGACTTTGACACGACTTTGACACGACTTTGTCGCGACTTTGACACGACTTTGACACGACTTTGACACGACTTCGACACGACTTCGACACGACTTTGACACAACTTTGACACGACTTTGTCACGTCTTTGACCGGACTTTGACGCGACTTCGACACAACTTTGACACGACTTTGACACGACTTTGACACGACTTCGACACGACTTTGACACGACTTCAACACGACTTCGACACGACTTCGACACGACTTCGACACGACTTCAACACGACTTCGACACGACTTCGACACGACTTTGACACGACGTCGGCACGACTTTGACACGACTTCGCCCGGACGACTTCGGCACGACTTCAACACGACTTTGACCGGACTTCGACACAACTTCGACACGACTTCGACACGACTTCGACACGACTTCAACACGACTTCGACACGACTTCGGCACGACTTTGACACGACGTCGGCACGACTTTGACACGACTTTGACACGACTTCGACCGGACGACTTCGGCACGACTTCAACACGACTTTGACACGACTTCGACACGACTTTGATACGACTCTGACACGACTTTGACACGACTTTGACACAACTTTGACACGACTTTGTCAGGACTTTGACCCGACTTTGACACGACTTCGGCACGACTTCGACACGACTTCGACACGACTTTGACACGACTTTGACACGACTTTGTCACGACTTTGACCGGACTTTGACCGGACTTTGACACGACTTTGACGCGACTTTGACACTTTGACACGACTTTGACACGACTTTGACACGACTTCGGCACGACTTCGACACGACTTTGACGCGACTTTGACACGACTGTTACACGACGTTGACACGACTTTGACACGACTTTGTCATAACATTGACCGGACATTGACCGGACTTCGACCGGACTTGACGACTATGACACGACTTTGACACGACTTTGACATGACTTTGACCGGACATTGACCGGACTTCGACCGGGCTTCGACCGAACTTCGACCGGACGACTTCGGCACAACTTCAACACGACTTCGACACGACTTCGACACGACTTCAACACGACTTCGACACGACTTCGACACGACTTCGACACGACTTTGACACGACTTCGGCACGACTTTGACACGACTTTGACACGACTTCGACCGGACGACTTCGGCACGACTTCAACACGACTTTGACACGACTTCGACACGACTTTGACACGACTCTGACACGACTTTGAAACGACTCTGACACGACTTTGACACGACTTTGACACAACTTTGACACGACTTCGACACGACTTCGACACGACTTCGACACGACTTTGACACAACTTTGACACGACTTTGTCACGTCTTTGACCGGACTTTGACACGACTTTGACACGACTTTGACACGACTTAGACACGACTTTGACATGACTTTGACACGACTTTGACCGGACTTCGTAACGTAACGCGTTAAGGGGCCACTCTGTCTGGCTTCCCTTTCTCTCACGCATACGGTAGCAGTAGGCAGGCTCCTTCCGCTCTCACTTTAACCCACATTAGTTTAAGTTATCACTTCTGTTGAGCGTCCCGAGACGCACACTTTTTTTTTTTCACCCGAGCAAAGCTCGGTCGCCCAGGTACTTCTGTTTAATCAATGACTAGATATTAAAAGAGAATAACCCATCAGTTTGTTTCGACATTTCTTCTAATGGCTAACCACGAAATGCCGATGTAAATATAATAAATAATTTACGATCTACAGAATATATGATGTAATAATACAAAAAAAAGACCGTATATTCGATAAATTCATTTAGTCATGTATCGGTAATTCGACGATTCGAAATATGCTAATATTTCATAATCACATTTCATTCTATCAATTATAGAGTGATACACTAAAGTCTCAACGTAGTCTCTTTTTTTGTATAAAATCAAAAAATAGTAGCATTAAATATTTACCATATTAGTAGCTGATGAAGACTGATTGAGCATTTTTTCCATAAATATTTTTGGCGTTCTAAATTTAGCACCAGGCTGGAAGATGTAACAATAATTTACGATATTATGTTTTGTTAAAATAAGGTTGGTTGCACCTCATTTTTAGTGCAGAATATTTCTGAGGCCCAATTGTAGATAATGATAGTGTTAAATCATAATACGCATGTAAAGATATAAATGTGGATAAAGAATCAAATAAAGTGTTCAAGAGTTATAATTCAAGAACATACTGCTATATCACTGAACATACTGTGGATTTACGAGGAAAATATGTGAGTGGATATGTATTTAATGGTACATATGGACAGGGAGCCCTCGGGTAGCTGATCCACTTGACTACTATCAAGCTCATTTTCCGTGAGTAGCTTCGTTTCGATGAGACGACCAACTATTCCCTATGCGAAAATTCTCTATTGTGGTAGCTAACAGAGGTAGCAAGGATAGAATATTTCGATTTGATGATACTCAAAAAATTATTATTTTATTTGTAGGACAATATGACAGTTAAATTATACAAATATTAACTAAGTAAAAGCAAAAAAATCAGCTGGTTAGTAATCATACCTATTGGAAGGAGGGGCTTCCAATAGGTATCGATAACGAGGTCATAAGAATTCCTGCGACAAGACAGTTGGATGACCGATGCAGGCACAGTGATACAAAGATGTACCCCTATACCCGACCCAACCAATCATCAACTCATGTCGCAAGCCCCTCGGGAGAACCGGATATACACTAGATGACCCTGGAACGCGATCCACACAAGAGATGTGGATCAGTATGGCAGGTTTAAAACCATGTGTACGGTGGTCGCTATCCGGGCGGATAAGAATATCCTACCACCAGCAAAAGCGTATCCATATAAATTACCATTCCCTATTCATGGTTTCTGTATTCGCGGCATATTTACGGAACATATACCCCGCGAATAAAGAGCTTTTATTGCAGTAATAATGCAAAGCATAATCTATCTGTCCAAGGTCATGTAGTGATGCTGATTCAGCACCAAAGTTGAGTTCCGTATCCGTATCCGTGGATATACATTTTTAACAATCCTTCACATCTCATTTATAGGGAACGCTGAATATCTATAGGGCAGTGTTTCCCAACGTGGCGCAATTTTAAAATGGACTTGACACAACTGTAACCCTTTCACTTTGGGTTATTTAAATGCAATGCTAGATATTGGTGACAAATTTAACAAAAAATGTTAAGGTGGGGCTTGACCTAAAAAAGGTTGGGAAACACTGCTATAGGAGGTAGTGCATATATTGATTTAATGAGTATATCTATACAGGGTTATTTTTAAAACACCAGCAACCTCGCAGGGGTAGATACCTAAGGTTATAAGCTACTACTTTTGTTCTACGACTTTTGATAATTTGTTAGATTTTATTTTCATACAAAAATAAGTATTCATTTAATTTCCGTCTTGAAAGTTACCTACACGCATCGCAGATTACGTAAGCAAACACGCGAAGCGTGGGGAACGGGGCTAGCGTTGAAGGTCATCGCCCGAGCCAGCTGAGCGGCTTCTTTGAGTCGCGCGCGCACGCCGAACGCTAGGAAGAAAAATACGACACAACAAAAACTTGTAAAATCATTTTTTTTTAAATATATTGAGTTATATACAAACTCGTAGAACAAAAGTTGTTCCGTATGGGGTCAGCTATCTGGTCCTGCGAGGTTGCTGGTGTTTTAAAATTAACCCTGTATAATGTCTTACCACTAAAATGCGTGACGGTACAGCATTATCACGTAATGTGGTGACATTCAGAGTCCTATTAAAATTTGAGCCCTCAAAATGACAACAGCATATAAAAATAGATTTGGTCGACAGATTAATATTTTCTAGACCAATTATATTCAGCCAAGTCTTCCTTCTGTTTAAATTTCTGGGTAATCTATAAAAGTTGATTCATTTACATTTATCGATATAAATAATAAATGACAACACTATCGGCATGTAAATAATGACATGTCTTGACACTTACTATGTATACAGCGTTATTTTTAAAACACCAACAACCTCGCCGGACTAGATTCTTAAGGTTATAAGCTACTACTTTTGTTCTACGACATTTGATAATTTGTTAGATTTTATTTTCATACAAAACTAAGTATTCATTTAATTTCCGTCTTGAATGTTACAACGCGCATGGCAGATCGCCGACCCGAAGCGTGGGGAACCGGGCTGGCGCTTTTGACCTTGACCGCCGAGCAGCTGACCGCCGCCTTTGATGACGTGCGCGATAATTAGCAGCGCAAGCGGGCGCGAGCGTCGGGCCGTTCGTTTACGAATAAAACATAGAACTACGAAGAAAAACACTACACAACAAAAACATGTAAAATATTTTTTTGTTAATGTATTTTTTTTTATGTGGACATAACTCTACAATATACAGGGTTAATTTTAAAACACCAGCAACCTCGCAGGACCATATAGCTGACCCCATAAGGAACAACTTTTGTTCTACGAGTTTGGACATAACTCAATACATAAGAAAAAAATGATTTTACAAGTTTTTGTTCGTACATCTACGTTTCAGTCATAAACGAACGACCCGACGCTCGCGCCCGCTTGCGCTGCTAATAATAATAATCTAGTTAATTTCTATTGCTCGCAGGGTTTGTAGCCAGTATGTACATACCTACACTGAGTCCACAATCCCTTCATACTTTACCAGGCTTAGGATTAGCTACATTAAACAATTAAAAACAAATACAGTATTTAAACATCTTAAATATGTTCTTCTAAAATATTTTTTGTCGTTTTCTAAAGTTTAATTAAACCAATTTAATATTGGTAGTTTGGTTTCCTTTACTTTTTATTGTTTAATGGAGGCGTATTTAAATAGAGAATTAACGTGCAATAGTGAAATCAGCTGACGGCTGGTAGGTATTATCGATCGATACGGCCCGGCCGATTAAGGGTCATTGAACTGACGCTCGCGCGGGCCGCGTGTATTACGTAATCTGCGATGCGTGCAGCGTAGGTAACATTCAAGACGGAAATTAAATTCATACTTATTTTTGTATGAGAATAAAATCTAACAAATTATGAAAAGTCGTAGAACAAAAGTAGTAGCAAATGACCTTAGGAATCTAGTCCTGCGAGGTTGTTGGTGTTTTAAAAATAACCCTGTATATATACAACTCGTAGAACAAAAGTTGTTCCCTATGGGGTCAGCTATCTGGCCCTTCGAGGTTGCTGGTGTTTGAAATTAACCCTGTATGTAAACTAAATGATCTCATAAAAACAACAGTATGAAATTAATGATGCATTCCGTTAAATTGTTCATATTGCACATTTCATTCTAATAAAGCAAAAACTAGTGAAATAAAATTAGTAACATAGAACTTACCGGTGTAATGTGATATTCGGTCTATATCTAGATTTTTTTAATCCACACCCTATAAGACTACATTTAGGCATCTTCTTCACAATCCGAATTGTTATTTATAAAACACCGTACTTATATTGGCTATAATCGTAAAAAAAAGAAGTGTGTGTGTGTGCACTTCACACACGGCAGAAGTGAAACTTCCGAAAAGTAGCCTACAAGAGAATGAGATAAATAATAGTTTAAAAAAACTAAAAACACGCTTTTATAGAAAGTCTAACTAAAAAATAGAAAATAAATTTGAATAAAACAATGTATTTTATTGTAAAAAAAAGCGTGGGGTGCATGGTGTCCATAGTTATAATTTTATTATTGTATGCACCCCACGCTTTTTTTTTACAATAAAATACATTGTTTTATTCAAATTTATTTTCTATTTTTTGTTAGACTTTCTATAAAAGCGTGTTTTTAGTTTTTTTAAACTATTATTTATTTTTCATTTTTTAGTTAAATTAAAAATTATTATTTTTTTTTTTTTTTTCAAATTAGTGTAATGTCATCGGCCCTCGATAAATCTACAAAGTTTGAACGAAATCTGGCCGTTTAAAGTGGGTCAAAATCGCGCCCAAAGGAGTCGGTTACAAACATACAAACATACAAGTGAAGCTAATATATAAAGCGTGTAAAATAGAGTATCAGTGGTATTAGGATAATAAAAAGGTTTTTTGAAGTGATAACTTCTTATGGGAGGGTAAACCGCTTCGTAGCGTAACGCGTTACGGCGCTCTGTCTGGCTTCCCTTCTTCCCGTTCTCAAGCACACGGCAGCAGTAGGCAGACTCCTCCTCTCTCACTTTAACCCACATTACTTTAAGTTATCACTTCTGTCGAGCGTCCCGAGACGCACACTTTTTTTTTTTATTTTTATAATACTTTTACCAAGCTTAAAAAATATTTAAAATTTTAATTTTAATTACATTTCATATATTTACATACTTAAGATCTTGTTTCTTTCCAACCTCTTTAGTGATGCCTTTTTCGTTTCATCAAATTAAAATTCAAAAATATTTTAGCGTTTTCGAAGTCTTTGTAACGATGACAGTTCAATGTAAACAAATCTATAACAGAAAATGGCGGACCTCAATAACATTCATCTACGGAGTATGAATGGACGGGGCAGAGACAAATAAACTACGACGAGGCATACGCGTAGGTATATCGTCGATGAAGTACCAATACCTCCTAAGTGTTGAGAATCTAATTTTACACCAGACTGTTTAAAATAAGGTTTTATTTTACAAAAACTGTTTAAAATAAGGTTTTATTTATTTTGATCAACTATTGATAGTAAATAGTTTCCAATACATTACCTTTTTATTAGTTACTGAGGGATGTGGTTTATGTTTACGTCTATTGTAATAAAAAAGTAATTTTGGACTAAATTGTCAGTTAGGAGGTATTGGTACTTCATCGACGATATATTTTATATATTTTTTAGGGTTACCAACTTATCGGTGGTCACCAGAATCATGACGGCTAAAATGCTTCTTCCTTCTTCGGAGAGGGAAGAAGCAAATCGAGGGGCCTGCGACAGGACTTGATAGTTGATTGGGGCGGGTATAGCGGGTACATCTTTGTATTACTGTGCCTGCATTAGTCATCCGCTTGTCCTGTCGCAGGCCTCTCGATTTTCTTCTTACCTCTTCGAAGAGGAATAAAAATTTGGTAATGCAAAATGAATCGTCGGCGTCGCTACGATCAACACAACAAGAGATTTAGTATATTGCTATTTCTTTATTTATATAATTAAAACCTAGTGCAGCGGGATTGTAAATTTTTTAATTGGCAGTACTGCTCCATGTTATTTTTTTATTATCTGTGTGTGAAAATTTGCGGTGGGTCGTGCGGGACGCTCTTTGGCGCTTCTAATTTATTTTTCGTCATTAATTTCCTAAATTTTTCCTGCAGAAGTGAGTACAAATCGTTAAATCTGTTTATTAATAATGACTATGGCGATTTTGACGTCGATCATATTGTATTTTCTAGGAAATGTCGGGTATAGCGAGTGCACGTTTAGCTGAAGAGAGAAAAGCTTGGCGCAAAGACCATCCCTTTGTAAGTAGATGTTTTTTGTTATACGTTTTTGGTTTGAGGCTGTTCTATCATACCTTTTGCTTGTTGCAGGGATTTGTCGCAAGACCAATGAAGAATCCAGACGGTTCTTTAAATCTCATGACATGGGAATGCGCGATACCTGGAAAAAAGGGGGTTAGTGATTCTAGAACAATTTACTTATAGCTCTAAGAGTACTTCATAAGTTTATTAATATTAACTCTTAAATGAGTCACCATCTTATGTGGTATTTTAATCAAGTCACAATTATAGCTTTCATTGTTTTATTAAATTACTTTAAGCATTCCATAAGAAATAAACAATTCATAATTTAGTGGTATTATAAAATTATTGACATGGATCTTGAAATGCACCCACAGTAATTCACTCTTTAATCATCAGTAGCCATTATGTTAGCAAACTAAACTAAGACCAAATTAAATATAGTTTTTTAGTTCAGTTTTACTCTAAGTCATCCTTTTCACATGATGAACTTGATTAAAATTAAGTTCATCTATATGTCATTTTAGTCCTGTCAACAAATATTAGTTATGTGTGTTTGTTAAACACCCATTTGACAGGTGTAAATAATTTTTATTAATTTAGTTGTTGATGATGAAAGGGGCACTATTGCCAATGAATTTACTAAAATTCGAGATGTTAATGAAAGCAACATTTTGCAGACACCATGGGAAGGTGGTCTGTACAAATTGCGTATGATCTTCAAAGATGACTACCCATCAAGCCCACCTAAATGCAAGTTTGAGCCACCTCTGTTCCACCCCAATGTGTATCCATCGGGCACAGTATGTCTGTCCTTGTTAGACGAAGAAAAGGATTGGCGTCCAGCAATAACAATCAAACAAATATTGCTTGGCATTCAGGACCTGCTCAATGAACCCAATGTAAAAGACCCTGCTCAAGCTGAGGCCTACACAATCTATTGGTTTGTATAGTTTTTTTCATTAAGCTTACTGAATACTAGTCTTTGATCATATTTACATGCTGATGTTACATAATATCATGTAATTTATTTAGTACTTATTCCTAGAGTGTAGGAATAATAGTTCCTGGGTGACTTTGGCCGACTTTAAATTACTCTTGGTTACCAAATATAGTGGTAGATAACTAACTAGATATCTAGGAGGTGGTAAGCAGAAATCAGGTTTAGGCCAGCAAGATTCTAGGATGGGCCTGTAAGATTAGAATCTAGGGTTGGCTTGGTGTTAGATGTCTTATTGTGATAATATTATTTGGTTATTGCTGAATTATCATAAACCATTTATATAACTACAACTGCAAACATTCAGAATTTCCCAGTAATAATATGTTTTGAAATAATATTTTTCATTGACCTAAATGTTATTAAAATGTAAATGCCTTTGTTATTCAACCATTACTCACTGCCTGTGGAGTCTCACTACTGGGTATAAGATTCCCTCATATGCCATTTACTAAGGTCCATAGTCAGTCACATCCAGGCTCAACCTGTGATCCTATCAGTTGTTGACCGCTGGACAGCCAACTTTAAAGGTTATTTATAAATATAAATAACTATCACTTTCAAACAGGGTTCGAAAATATCCGATATTTATTATAAATATCAAAATATCGGATATTTATGATATATATCCGATATATGGACCGTTTATTTTGAAAGTGGTGTAAGTCCATTTTTGAGAAAAATGAGCTAACACGTAATTCATGCTTAATTTAATGTAAATTTTTTATATATAACTAGTCCGTGTTTAATTTCTCAAAAAAATCCCATGTTTTGTACAACTTAAAATCGGTCGGTAAATGAAATTGCATAATCATCGATTATGAAAGTGGTGTAAGTCCAATTGACAGAGGTAGGTGGCATAGCAGATGGATGCCGATCAGTGTTTTGTTATATTATATTATTATAATTTATTGCATTGAGATAAATGAATTTTGTGTACACACCACAAGATTACTATAATGTAATAGCACAATGTAGAAAACAGGATAAATTAATTTTATATGAAATGAAACGGGAGAATTTCATTTCAACAAAAAATCTCCAAAATGCAATTAAAAAACAGAAAAAAAATACTAATGGGGAACAGTTCAATTGGTTGCAAATATGTTGGTTGAGGTTCCTCAAAATTGCACCATATACCATTTTTTATAAAACAACGATGACAGACGCAGAATTTAAAATTATCAATTTATTACCTCTACGTCCTGGAAGACCGTTAAAATTTGAAAAAGTCGCCCCGGAGCCTTTGTACCAAAATGCCAGACCTATTACGTACGAAAAATATAAAGACATGAAGCAGCTACTACCCTATATACCTCCGGTGCATCATGCATATTTTGAAACACTACCACATGCAGAGAATAAGTAAATTCTTGTAATCAGTATCTTGTAATGACAATGTAATTGCCGTCTAAAATAAAATTTTATGTGTTGTTATGCGTGTGTAAACAAAATTATATTAAAATGAAGTATATTTTAAGCGATATTTGATTTTTCAAAATTGAAATTAAACGATTTTTACAATTGTCTAATTTTGAAAGTGGTGTAAGTCCATTTACAGCACATGAATATGTGTTATTGTAGTCTAATTAGCCAAAAACAAATTTATATAAACAAATTAAATGTTGATAAAACCATAGAAAGAATGCCAGACCTCATATGATTTGCCTGTATTTTTAAATCAACAAATATAGTAACCTTTAATTTTCTCGAAACAAAAGAAAATGGACTTACACCACTTTCAAAATAAACGGTCCATATATCAAGTTTGATATATATCCATTTTGTATGAAAGATATATTATTATTTTATTGTATTATTTATGAATACTGTTTGCATATGTGTTACATACACATACTAAACTTATAAAATAAAAAAATCGTGTTTGGATAAGGCAAAATCAACTAAAAACCTTAAACTCTTCTTTTAGGGCAGAAATGTTGCCATTTATGGATTAAAACTTACCATTAGGGGGTATGTTTTAACACTACTCCCACGCCATCCATATTTGGGAAGTCGCAATACAGTAACAAACTCTAAAAATTACTTAATAACATAAATTTTTTAAACCATTTTTGTATTGCAATATAATATAAAAAAAATATTGATATATATCACAAAACCCAGCTTGATATATATCGGATATATATCATGATATATATCCATTGATATATATCCTCGAACCCTGCTTTCAAATGGCGAGGCCTAGGAACCAAGCCACTGGCGGTAAGGATCCTAGAGTGAGGAACCTTGCTTCTCCACAGGTACCCATCAGTTCTCGTTTGCCAAGGAGAGCGCAAAAAATCCCTTTATCTACTGTAACTACATCCCTACATATATCCACTCTGCTGTGAAGGAAAAATCTCTGAGATTGCATACCTAGCAGTTATGCAGGTCTCAAGCACTAAGTAAGCATTGACCCCCACATTTCCGCGGGATATACAATCTCATCACAATCTGTGATGAGATTGAAGATCATGGATGATTATATGATTATCTTTACCTACATTTATAAATAAATGATTTGATTTGATTTGACACATATGGTGTGCCATCATTAGGGTTCGGACCCTTCAATCCAGGGCATCTAACTCGGTCTGCTTCCATTTGAGTATGCCGAAGGGATACATGAGCGCCGACATAACCCAACTCTTAAAAACACGAATTTTGTAACCACCTGACAAAAAAATGCTTACTACTTTTGTCAGACGGCCAAAGAAATGTTCCTTCACTGATTGTTTTATGTCTGCACCCATTATACCTAACGTCACAGGCATATCCAAATGTTTATAAAGAGGGATCGAAACTATACTATAGTCTCTGAAAGATGTCATCAGAGACCATAACCTCACCTGGGCTTACATAAATGACATGAAATAGTCATATTAAAGCATACAACAAAAAAAAAAGCTGGATAAAAAGACTATCCGATCCATACAGTGGTTTAATCAAAATAAATTTTTGCATGTCCGTGGACCGAAAATGGTACTTCGTGGTACTACATGGTACTCATTAGGATTGCGCTAAACCCGTTGCTCGAAATAATATTATGTCCCAAAATTTTGAAACAAGAGACTTTAAGCTTCACATTGCTTTTTTATGGTTCCGATATGGTTATTATTTCCAAAGAAAGACAGGCATCTGGAAAATCGCAAAAAATTTTAATTTCTTTTTGATCCGTTAATTAATTCCATTAGTGTATATATTTTTTTATTAAGAACAAGTTTGTCAGAACTTATATTTATTTCTTAGATTTGTATCTATCACTTTAACATAAAAATGCCGAAAGTTAACAATTCATATAAAAACTCGGTTACATTTCATATACATTGTATTGCCTCTATGCACATCTTTGAAGTTCGTTGCTCGGTTACAGATTATAGCCTATGGCCTCTGGTTCTGGTAGATGATAAATAATTTATTAACTATTTGATTGCAGTCAAAACCGGCTAGAATACGACAAGAGAGTCCGAGCGCAGGCGCGCGCCATGGCTGCCACTGAGTGAATGTCAGCAGACATGTCGAATCTTACTGGCCATGGCTGTAGTATTGAATGCATTGAGGACTTGGCAAGACCGGAGCATGCATGTGAATGAGATTAATAAGGGATATAAATATGCATTTGTAAAGGCAAACATTCTTATTTGTGAAGTTATATTCAATGTTAAAAGTTATGTTCGTATTTGTACCCTTACCATGTTCTCTATCATATAGTCGTGCAGTCATGGTCCCCAACTAATAATATGTAAGAGTTGTTGGAGTAATCACTATGTATCATAAGACAGTGAATAGTCCAACAATAAAATAAAATTTAATATTAGATACTACCTAGTAATTCCAGTAACTTTGAAAAACATTATTCCACTTCCTATTCACATTCTTCAGTTTATTGTAATTATCATATAAGCATTATTTATTTTTAAAAAAATATTTTTGTCACAGTATTGGTATAGGATTTAGGAAGGATAGGTCATGATCATCCTAGTAATATTTGACAATTGTATAAAATCTCACGGTTTGTATAAATAATGATGTGAATCTACACACTTATTTTAAACTCTTTGTATTTTTATGTTTCAACAATAAAATTTTCAATTTATTGTGTGTTTGACCTTTGTTAGTGTTATAATTATGATTTTATTTATTTTAGCAGGAAGTCGCATTTACACGTAGTGTATTTTCTTTTACGACATATGCGAGAATAATGGGTATTACAGAAAATGCTGGTTTACGAGGCTGCCACATATCCACAGTTCATCGTAAGTAATTTCGGTTCCACGATGTAATACGTGCCAACTGGCGAGTCTATAGTCCCTCCGTGGCGCAGTGGGCTGTGAGACAAATATTTATGTGATCCACAAATATATGTTTCGGGTCTGGTTGTTGTGGGACCGAAAGTCCTTCGTAGTTCTTGATATCCATACTGTTAAAGGTTTAACCTTGTGTGGTGTCAGGACTATGTCACTGTTGGGTGTATTATTATTTATTATATTGTACCGAGGCAGACCATGTGTGCCTTTAAAAACATACCTAGTCTTTTTTGAGGATAGTGAAGAATGCCTTTCACTTTTAACAATATTCTTTTCTGTAGTGCACAAGGGCCAATGGCGGTATTGTAGTCTAATCACTAGTTGATACCACCGATTAAAAAATTAACCATATTTTTTTAGCTTTTTAGTTCTTTCGAGTATGTTTTAGTTTTTATTTTAATATTTTTAGTGAAAGAATTGCCTAAATCTATGCTTATAACACGAAGTTTGGCCTTTCATCCACCTGAAGGGTGGAATTTTTGCATTTCAATGGAACCACGACTGAAGTAAATTGAAGTGAATCCCAAAGTAAAGTTCGATTTAACCGCTTGTTATTAGGACCGTGCGTTGGATACACGTATAAAGAAATACAATATTAAAACGGAGACATGGTACGTTCAGATACCTACACCACATAGTACATTATTAAATGTACCTACTTTTTACCTACAGTCAACCTGGGTAATTTTGGCTCACTTTAGAGGTAATTTATAGTAGTACGGATTTACTTTTATTGTTATTTGTCATAAATGAGTGTTTCTAGTGGGATATTGGCCTTTATAATCTAAATTTCTGTGTTATTTATCAAAACGATAAATAAAAGACCCTTAAATTACCAAAAATTTGGTGAGCCAAAGTTACACTGACATTTGGGTAACATTAATAAGTATGAGGAGTTGATGAAGAAAATCTCTAATTTATGTAGTTTTTTTTACTCCTCGGTAAGATTAGCTTGTCATATTGATAAAAAAAATACATTTCGTTTATATCACTATCTCCTTTTTAGTGGCAACGTAGGGTTGCCATATTAATACAATATTAAACTGCCTGGTTTATCGAAATCAACTTTTATTTAATGGACCTCTTAAATCAAGTTATTATTGTATTACCCAGGTTTTGACGTACTTATAATCATTGAGCAATACCTAAAATAATAAAACAGACTCAATCACATATAAAAAAGAAACATAATATCGGCTCTCAATTCCCCCATACCATGTATAGAAATTGATCATCAATTGCATAAGAATCGCCTCGTTTTGTGATTTTAGATCCTCCAAATCGACTAACTATATTTCGGGGGTGACAATTAAATATGTCAAGCTTTGATGGCCACTTCCACCCTTCAAAACTTTTTTGCATAATTTAAATTTTCACGCATTGTCTGTCCTCGCCCCGAGCTAATGTTACCCCAAATGGTCTGAAAATGATACGGATCGAAGATTAATTAAAGATTTTTTTAAAAATCTATCAATATCGCGGGATAATTCAGTGTTATTACATAAAAACCATATGATTCTTCAACATAAAACTGAATTCGCCTTCTGTAGTTCTTCTGTAGTAACTGCTATACACAACTTTTTAGCAAGTTTATTTTTAACTCTATTTACCGCCAAAATTTTGAATGATGAGAAATAAATATATATTTGATAAATGTCAATTGTCACTGCTGGTTTCGTTTAAAAACACTTTTTACTTTCATAAATTAAACAACTTATTATTATACAGAGATTCAGTAAGAAGAGAAAAAATTAAACGTTCAAATACAAGTTAGTGAGTCAATGTTACATTGAAAGCTAAAGTTACCCAGGTTGACTGTACTGTTTCCTACTTTAAATTAAAATAATAAAAAAAAATAGACAACTTTAGATTCCTTAATCATTGTAGACAACTAATACGTAATCTGTGGATTCGAGTCATTCTAGTAGTAATTGATAAGATCTTTGATGGGATATTCGGGGATTAATTTATATTGCATTAAGTCACTTAAAGGTGTGATGATGGCGTTCGTCGCGTTATCAAGAGATTAAGCTCCTGCATATTTTCGATTTACATACTATGTAATAGTATTAAAGACTAGTAAAGGATTTGACGAACAATGACTGGGAATGTGAATGGAAGTGTCTGAATAATGGTGCTGCCACACCGGTGTTAGAAAATGTTATAAAACATTTTATAACAGCGGTGTGGCAGCAACATTTAGTAAACATTTCTTAACAATTTGTAACATTTTTTAACAGCGGGCGGCGGTAATTTTGAGAGCGGCGTCGTCAAAGAAGCCGTCAAAGAAAAAGGGGCGATATCATGTTTTCAAATGTTATAAAATGTTAGACAATGTTAGAAAATGTTAAGAAATGTTATAAAATGTTAGATTTAATGTTAGAAAATGTTTGTAAACATTTTATAACATCGGTGTGGCAGCACCATAAGGTGCCCGAGCATGTTGCTCAAATAAATGATCTTCTCAAAAAGGACACGTCACGAGTACTCGAGGTTTTTTTGAACATTTTTATAATGTATAAAATATTTTGTTTACTTTTGTAAAACTTGGATTACTTTTAGTAATTAATTTGGGTATTTACTTAAACCTTGGGGGGAATGAGAAATAGTCATCTGGCAACACGGGTATTAGTAATCTGTGATATTAATTCATAGTCCAGTCAACTCAGATCAAATATGAACAAGATACGGCCATACCGTAGCCTGTGGTGAGACAGAGAGACCCAGCGCTTGTGTTGTCAGAATGTAAAAACAATCCATAATTATTTTATTTTTTTATTATATTTTAGTGAAGATTCTTAAAAGTAAAATAAGATACTATTAAAGGCTATTTATAGTATATTGCCCTATATCCTTATTTACACATTATTTTATATGCAACATTAATTAAAATATTAAAATAATTAAAAAAATCGCGTGTACCCTACGAATAGTGTGAATATCCTATTATTCATAATACCAATTAGTGTTATTAAAATTACGGGATAGTGAATTAAATGTTAGGTTTCACTTAATTTTTGTAATAAAAAGATGTGAATGGTTAATTTATTTATTAACACAAATTATGATACACGGGCTAATAACTTTCTAAGGTGTGGTCAAATTGAAGCAAATATAAGTACTAGTGTACGATATAAGTATTTCAACTGTAGTACCAAATCATGTGAATGCATTGCTAGGACATAAATAGAGCATTTTCTTTTTCCTCTAATGAGTAACATGTCGGCATTAACGTGATATTATATGATGTCTAGTTTTTAATGACATCCGGAAGCGAAGCTCCTGTTGTGCTCTATTGCGACCCTCGGTGTTAGAGAGAGTAATAGCGCGTCGTTTTGCTAACACGCCCCTTCATTGACCTTTAAATTTAAATAATTTTGTATGAAAATTTCTAATACGTTCTATCTTTTGCGAAATCAGTTTTTAATTTTATTTTTTGGTGACTTGCATACTCCTTGAAAAATGCAGGTAACACATCTTAGCATTTTTAGTTGGTATCCAATTGATTCCACCGGTCGCTTGGATCCACCGATTTCTTTGTGATGGATCTTTAGGAAACCTGCAAATAAGACAAAACGGAAGATAAATTTCACTTATTTCAGGAAATAAGTATTGAGTATTATTTAACATATTATAAAAATGTATTATCTACTTGAATAATAATTTATCGGCATTTAGCTTTAGTAACCGGCAACACTATTTTTAGGTTATAAAGTTAGATTTATGCATTAAAATAAGATTTTCGTAACACTTTTACCAAAATCTTGTGAAAATACTCGCCAATACAACAATCTGAAACTATTTTAATTCCCAGAAACAGATTTTATAAGGTACTTACATGTGAAATGTGACACCAGGATTTTTTCGCTCGCTACGGCTTTTACACTCAAAAATACTACACCCAACCATCAATAGAATACGATTTGATTACTATTTTAATACAAACACTAATAATAATCGCTATAAACACCTTAAAAACGCCAGGAAGTCCGGAAAACAATCACGCTATGGTTTGTTTGGCAAACTTCGCAGCGTGACAAACACAGAATTATAGGCTACGCTGAAAGTGACAGCAATATTATATAGGCATCTTTGTCTAACACGTTCAATTACTTATATAACTATCTCGTTTTGCAGGGAAATCATTCTGTGATGGTTCTATCTATGGAATAGATAATCTAAGCCAGTCAATGACGAACAGCGTTGCCATTTTAGCGATTTTATCGCTAGATTTAGTGACTTTTTGGGGTATGTCAGTGATTTTTTGAAAAAAAAATCGCTAAAAGAATATTTAGCGATTTATTGTGATATTTGGCGATTCTTGAAAAATTGTGAAGTTAAACGAATTGTTCTTTAAAAACCAAATAAATCTAATGAAACTGAGCCATCTCGGCCTTCTATACACGAATGTAGCTAAAAAAAAAAAATAGCGCACGAACAGGTATGTCGCCAGGACTAGCCGTGGAGACTGGGACTCCTGTGCACCGGGTTCGACAGTGCCAGGCATTTTTGTTGACACCGAGCTGTGAAGCTCGGCTACTCTCTGGGAATGACTAATACATAAAACAATACGGGTTGCACTCCGGGAGTGCCGACAGAAGTGAAAACTTACCAAACAACATGCGAGAATACAAAATTACGGCAACATGTCCACTCGACATGATAAAAGTACATTCTACTCTCTTCGCCTTTATGCGAGCCTGGTACTTTTTACGGCAACATGTTCCAAATAAGAAAGAAAGTTTTTCTTTGTTCAAATCGTCATTTGTTTATTAATTACGGCTACTCGCCATGAAAAATGGACATTCTACTCTCTTCGCGTTTATGCGAACCTGGTACGTTTTTTTCCAAATCATAAAATAAGTATAATATCGTCATTTTATTATCAATATCAAAAACAAAATTACGGTAACATGTCTATTCGCCATAAAAAAAACGAACACAGTCCGGTCAAAGTCCTGTCAAAGTCCGGTCCAATCCGACTGGTCACTATGTGACGCCACTATGTGAGGGAAGTCGGCTAGCGCTGGCTCGTCAACTGGCCCGCGTGACGTCTCACGGAAGGTTCTCGAATATTCTCGAACCTTCCGCTCGCCGCCGCTCGCGTTACGGAACGTTTCGGTTCACCCTCCCATAAGAAGTTATCACTTAAAAAAAAACATCATCAAATACCAGAATAAGTATTGGATGTTGTTTTTTTGAAGTTATACTTCTTTAGGCGCGTTATGAAAAAATGATGAGAGTGAAATTTTAAGATGCGCGCGCACCTGTGACACAAAAAATTAACAGTATGAAGTTAGGCGCGTTATGAAAAAATGATGAGAGCAGTATGAAGTTAGGCGCGTTATGAAAAAATGATGAGAGTGAAATAAAAAAATAAATAAATAAATATAAATAAATAAATATAAATATATATATATATATATATATATATAATTATATATAGATGCGGTTTTTATTTTATAATTTAGAACATGGTGCCGTAAAAAAAGTACCAGGTTCGCATAAACGCGAAGAGAGTAGAATGTCCATTTTTCATGGCGAGTAGCCGTAATTAATAAACAAATGACGATTTGGACAAAGAAAAACTCTTTAGGTTTTTTCTTATTCGGAACATGTTGCCGTAAAAAGTACCAGGCTCGCATAAACGCGAAGAGAGTAGAATGTACTTCTATCATGTCGAGTGGATATGTTGATATAAATTAAAATACTTTTATTTAATATAATTAACACTAAATATTATTAAATTATTAATGTTAAATACTTATTATTGGTTATTTAATGATGCCAAAGAAGTATAACTTCTCACGCGCGTACATAAGTACACGCACCCATTTTTTTTTTTTTTTGACGTGATAACGTCTTATAATTCGATAGAGCCGGCTGCACGCACGAAAAAACATGACTCATGCGTCGTTACCTCGCTAGATGTCACGTTCCATTAAAGGCTTGAAGTGCAAGCGAGAGCGCGGAACGAGCGACAAAGAAGCACAATCGGCCTTTGCGTTCGGCAGCGTTCGAGATTTAAAAAAATTAAAACATAAATATTAAATCTTCCACATATCACAACAACGTGTCTGAAATGACAGATTAGACCAGCCATCCGTCAAAGGGAACATTTTCTCCTATATCAAACACATTGAGGCGGGCTTTTTAAAAACTAGATTTACGAAAAGGACATTGTTCGTCGTCCATACATAGTTGGCCTAAGAACCAAAAGGTAGGTGAATTTACTTTTTGGGTTTTAGATAATGTATATATTTGATTGAAACTATATTAAAACTACGGACACTTGAGAATTCCGAAATATAAATAAAATACTTTCGGATTTTGAGGTTATAATTAGGCCAATAAATACTATCAAATGTCAAATGTTGTCATCTGTTAAATCATTTTGACGGAGTTTTGGCGGGAATTGATTTTAATTTATTTCAAAAACTAGTTTAATGTGTTTGTTGTATAAAAGTGGTGTGGATTTGTGCAAAAAACATTTACGGCGATGAACAGTGTATGGAAATATTGAATTAAGTGAACAACGCACATTTATACTTGTAAAAACTATTAAATTGTAAAAAAAAATGACATAATTGTATTTATGCGTACAAATAAATCTAACTTGATCAATTTCATTGTGATTTCCAATTACCTCCTCCTCTATATACATACAAAGCTATTAAACAAATGAAATTAAAATTTTCTTTTGAAAAATGCTACCATTCGATTAGTATTTTCTTAAGACGTTGTCACGTTCAACTATCGTCAGTAAACCGACTTTACAGACAACCAATTTTTTTTAGCTAATCGATATAAATTTTGTAAATCATTTTCGCAATTACATTATTTTGTTACACTTATCGTGTAATTTCCTTTTAAATTATTTAGTGATTTCTAGCGATTTTTTTTTGTTCCAAATAACCCGGTATCTAGTGACTTTTGAGACCAAATCTAGTGATTTTTTTTTCGGCGAGTTGGCATCACTGATGACGAACAATGACGAATGTTTACTTGTCTCTGGTCGAATAGTTATCAACATTCAACAGTTATCAAAGCTTCCCTTCAAAGTAAAATTGTGTGGGACTTCATAAAATTGAATATAAAAAATTACGGTGCAATTAATATTTTTTTTAATAGTGCTTTCTTCTTTGGCAGTTGGTAATATTAGATAATTATTCAATAATATTTTTTAACCATGGCGGATGAAGAAGATCCGAAAGAATACCGGTGGGAGACAGGTTATGAGAAAACTTGGTGAGTTTTGTTTATTTTTTTTATTTGATTGTGGATTCGCCTGATGGTAAGCGCCACGCCTGGCCAGAAGCAACACCACACAGAACTTTTGAATTACAAAGCACTGCATGGCACTGAACTGCGCTCTTCACCCCGAGATATAAGATGTTGAGTCTCATAATGCCCGGTAATTTCTCTGGCTTCAATGTCCTTCAAACTGAAATAACAGTTCTTACACACTGTTCCTTGGCGGCAGAAATAGATAAATCGGTGGTATCAAACCAGACGGCCTCTCTCATATGAGGAGCCTACCACCATGTTTATGCAATGAATCGATCATTATCTATCCTACTTCATATAATTTTCGTGGTACATTTGTGGACTTACATATTTCGTCGATGAAGTACCAATACCTCTTAACTGACAATTTAGTCAAAAAGGTAACAAAATACATTATATAGTAAAATAAAATATGTTGTCACCTCGTTGATTCTTATTTAAACAAGAGATAACATAATATTATGTTTATTTAATGGAAATAAGTGCTGCAGTACTGTGTACACCCAATGTAAATGATTCTTTGATTGAATTTCCTGATGGATCCCACAAATAAGGAAACAGGAATAGAGAAGAAATAAGACACACACACAAATTACTTATTATGATTAGTCGATTATTAGAAACAATTTGTAGAACCAAACCGAGACCAATTATTAAAATAATCCTTTAGTCTACACTGCAGCACATAGTTGGATAAAGAGTTCTGTTCTTGAAACTATATTTTTTGTTTTTCAATTGCCTTTTCGTATAGTTGAATGTCTAATTACTAAAAGGGCACAAGTCCTCTATATTTGAAAAGTAAAAATTTTACAGGAGACAGAAAATACTAAATATTTATATAATGGAATGGAAATATATATTGATTTAATTATTTTATGTTTCTTAATTAGGTAACATGATATTTCAACACAAAATATTTTTATATTTTTCAATATATTAAGAGAAATAACATAAAAAAAACCATGGACATGTTCCCTTTTAGTACTTAATCATATTTCAAGTGGACATATGCCCTTTTAGTACCTAATGTGAACAAGGCTTTAAACATAAAAGAAAATAAATTGCATGTATTACATTTCTTTATCACTTAAAATAATAAATTTACTCCACAGGCCGACTGTAAATGGTTTCCCAGTAGTGAATATGCTCAGCAGGGATATATTCTTTCAACGTTTTTAAATCTGACATTTTTTTTTAGATATAGGAACTGGACTTGTATACTTTTTTTGTATAGGTAGAGTAATAGGACTTATGTTTGTTTTTCGCAATTCAAATGTTGCTGACCTAAAGCCATCAATAAATTCTTTGGCTACCACACAGTGCGGAGCTTCTCAACTGAAAGTTGTAGACAATATCTTGTTGTGGCGTGTAAACTACATTTTTTTTTTATAGCATGGGCCACCTGATGGTAAGTGATCTCCACCGCCCATGTACGCCCACCACCAGAAGAATCATGGGCGCGTTGCCGACCTTAAAGGAAAGGGATAATTAGGAATTGGGAAGGGGGGGGGGCGATTTGGGCTTCCGGATATCTCACTCACCGTACGAAACGCAGCAGCAAGCCGCTACTTTACGTCGGTTTTCTTCTGAGACAGTGGTGACGACCCCGTCGAGCCAGCCCATTCATGCTGTAGACAAAACTGTCTACAGCGTGGCTCTACCACTCAAAATGACATTGACATTTTGTATGGTGGGTTCAAAAATTATTTGTTAAAAGGGCTCATGTCCATGGACAAGTGCCCATTTAAAACTAAACAGTATTTTTGTAGGTTTGTAACTCTATGGGTAAAGATCGGACTTGAGCCATTCTGACACAAAACGGTGTAATTAGGTGTTGCCAAGCGATAAAGATTATAAAATATTTTTGCTTATAAATGTGACATGTGCCCTTTTAGTAATTAGACATTCAGTTATTGTCCTAACAATAAAAGTATTTTCCCTTTTTCTGCCCTGTAACACTTTTTCACAACAAATTTGATACTGGCTAGAAGCGACTAGAGACTGTGCTAGTGACATTGTAATTGTGTGAGTATACTCTAACAGTACTGTATTTTTAGGGAAGCAATTAAAGAAGATAAAGATGGATTGGTGGCTGGGCTCGTTGCTGAGTTTGCTCAGAAGGCGGCAAGAAAAGCTGCAGCACCACGGCGTGGCCCCATCAGGCTTGGCATGATGAGACACTTGCTAGTAGCTGTTGATTGTTCAGAAGCAATGAATTCACAAGACTTAAAACCTACACGGTTTTTATGTACATTAAAAGTAAATATAGATATAATGACTAAAGCATTAACTTCTTTAAAAGAGGCTTCAAAAAGTATTCCTTCAATGGTAGGCAGTGGCTTGGCTGTGCCCCTGGTACTGTCAATGTCCTTGAGCAGCGGTAACAGCTTACCATCATGCGGGACCGCTTGCTAGTCTGCCTATCAAGGCAATAAAAAAAAAAGCAAAGGTGAATACTGAAATGGTACTAAATGACTAATTACTTTTTTTCATACTATTTTGAGAGATTACATAGTTTTAACATGCTTTAAAGTCTTTGGACTGTGTTTCAGTATTCAGACTTAATGAATATTTAAAAATGCAACATTCATGGGCATTTTTAATAAAGACATAGTAGTGTGTCAGCCAAGTTCGAAAATATAGTTTAACTAATAAACCATAATGTAGATGTGTTAAAAGCACAGAATTGCAAATGTAAATAATGAAAATAATAGTAAAAAATGTGGTCGATAACTCGGTCAATATACAGCGTGTGGGTAATTACTGCAAGTGGTGTAACATCCAATGAAATTGTCGGGATTAAAGCATGCGGGCTGCGGGAGCCGGGATCCAGTGTTGCCAAGTTAGCCATGTTTTTGGCTAGACCTGGTCTTCTGATGGTAAGTCATCTCCACTGCCAATAAACATCCACAATACCCGAGAAATCATAAGATGCGTAGCCGGTCTTAAACAAAAGAGTTAAGGGGTTAGGTGGGTTTCAATTGATGACACGAAATATTTTGTTGGTTAAATAAAAAAAATCGTAAAAATGTACCTGTTTTGAGCCTTTGAAACCCACCTAACCCCTTAATTAAGGGAGTGAAATTTGGGCCTCTGGATGTCTTACTAACTATATGAAATGCAACAGCAACCTGTTAATTTTCGTCGATTTTCTGTGAGACAGTGGTAACAATCTGGTTCAGCTAGCCCATATAGTGTTGGGTATTGTAAAAACTTTATAAGTGTTTTAAAGTTGTTTTTCATCAATTAATTGCTTTTGTGATACTACTGCGGGTACGACAAATGTAACTTGATTGGTTTCATACCTATTTTGTATTTGCAAGAATAATTTTGTATTTTTAATAAGGGCGGTATCCAGCAAAGCGAAGATGGGCGCAGAGGAGAGGAGAAACCCGACGCATGTGGGTAGCCACTGAAGCTAACCAGAGTGGAGTTGATGTGCGAATAATGACATCCTTTTGGTAAATAAGAAACCTGTCTTCTAGTATCCACCCATATCCGCCTTGATAGATACCGGCCTAGACCAAATATAGACCAAAATGAGTAGGTAATATACAAGTTACTGAGTATAATAATATTCCTTATAGCTTTTAGAAAAGTTTGTTGAAGAATTTTTTGATCAGAATCCACTCAGCCAGCTCGGTTTGATAGCAATGAAAAACAAAAGAGCTGAGAAAATCACAGAACTATCGGGAAATGTCAGAAAACATATAAAAGCTGTACAAAGGTAATAATGATTATGTTGGTGTAATTTATTTAAATTTACTCCTGTGTTACTGTTCTGAATACTTCTATAGATGTGGGTGACGTAATGTCTCAGGATGACGAGCGCAGTGCAGTGTCACGCAGTGCAGTGTCACTCAGTGCTTTGTAATTTTAAATTCTGGGTCGTGTTGCGACTGTTCTTGGGCAGTCGTGACGCTTACCATCAGGCAAGCAGGTCGCTTGTCTCGTCATTCGGTTGTATAAAAAACACTACAAATAAACGATGTGCAGCGCGTGGGCTGTACGAGGATTACGCTGTCCGTGGTTCTGATATTTAATGGTGCTGCCACACCGCTGTTATAAAATGTTACATGTAACATTATTAAACATGTTAACAAACATTTGATACATTTTATCACAATGTTAGATAATGTTAGTAAATGTTTAATGTTAGAAAATGTTTGTAAACATTTTATAACACCGGTGTGGCAGCACCATAACCCGTGCACACACATACATTAACTGCACCTTTATGGTTTATTTTAATTTTGTTAACAGCCTGACAAACTTGTCACTGACAGGTGAGCCGTCATTACAAAACACACTAGAGATGGCTGGCAGAGTGCTGAAACCACTGCCTGGTCACGCGTCAAGGGAGTTGCTTGTGTTGTTTGCATCACTCACTACGTGTGATCCCAGTGATATTAATGTCACTATCCAGGTAACTACAATAATCTATTACTAGCCCTGTATTATATACGTCGCACTGTTGGGCATGGACCTCTACTAATGAGAGTGGTTAGGCCTTAGTTCACCAATCTGGACTAATGCCGGTTGACAGACCTTGCATATGTTCAAATTCTTTATGGAGAACTTCTCAGGAGTGCAGGTTTCTTCACAAATAATTATTTATAATGGATACACACGTAACTTAGAAAAGTCAGAGATGCATGCCCTTGAAGTTGGTGTTTTCAACATGCGACTTGTGTCTCGACAGTCCATACCACTCGCCTGAGCTGTCGCTGCTCATAATATTCTGTCAGGAGTTTACTTTTTAGGGATCCGTAACTAAAGGATGCCAACGGAACTATATTCAAGGCCACACGTGAACTATATTCACGGGCCATAGTACATCAGTACGCTGAGTAATACACTGCAAATACTAACATCGTAATTTTCAATGTTAATTACTGTAAATTGTATTACAGTAGTATGTAGTATATGCGCGTTGTCAGCTGTTTATTTTAAAATATCATGTATTTCGGTTTTACAGACATTAAAAACAGAGGGTATTAGATGTTCCGTTATAGGATTAGCAGCTGAAGTTAGAATTTGTAAAAAATTATGTCAAGATACTGGAGGAGACTATGGGGTAAGTTGTATAAATTTACAAGTTATTTGAAGTCTTAATTATTTTATGATGTTTTAGTATAAGTAATGAAATGAATCGCGCACACAATAGTTATATTGTGTATGTAATTGTACTTACAAGTGGTGTGTCCTGAATATTGTGAAGTACAGTCAACACCAAAAGTCGATGAACACACCCAAGTCTCCAAAAATCCCATACCATTGTAGGATAATAAGTTGTTTAACAAGACTAGCGCCAGAATTGGATGGTCGTGAAAGGTCAAAACTCACTGAACACCAGACTGTCAAGGGTAGCTGAAGACTATCCTACTGTATTCTTCTTCTTTCATCTGCCTTTATCCCATTCGCAGTGTATCGACATAACATATTTTTTTAACACATGTTACAGAAAGATTTGGTTTGTAAATAGTTTCTACGACCGGCCGCCTATCTGACGTCAATCCCTCTTTGGGACAAAACACACCCAGACCAGAGACAAATATTAGTATCATTGCCTTGGTGCGGGAATCGAAACCGCGGCCTCTATCTTCACAGCCGGCCCACCCCATATTCACCCACAGCGCAACGGAGGTTGTCAATCCAATTGCATTGAATTAATCTTCAATCGTCGGTGACAATCTATTAAAATTTGTATTTTCTCAAAACACATATACGCAAGTAGTAGTTGTAACAACTTCTGCCAATTTGGTGTGTTCGACGTTTCACAATACATTTTGTCTGTGATATTATTGTGTATCCTACAATGTATAGGGGTTTTGTAACGGATACTGTTGATCGATTTTTTTTTATTTTATCCTGGCCCGGCAAAATGACTACGCCACACCTGATGGTAAGTGTAGCGCAATCCAATAATAGTGTCAACGATAAACAGTGTGTCTATCGTTGGTTGGTTGGTAGTTTTGCCGTTGAGTGTACAACATGTTACAGACGACCTGATAAAGATCGCAGGAAGTCGTTGGATGCAGGCCGCTTCCAATAGGTCGGTCTGTAAATCTTTGGGAGAGGCCTATGTTCAGCAGTGGACGGCTTGTGGCTGATGATGATGATGTACAACATGAGTACGTAACACATGCGCGGTGAGGTGGTGCTGGACGACGTGCACTACCGCGCGCTGTTGCTGGAGCGCACGGGCCCGCCGGCGCGCGCGCGTGCGCTCGACGCGGGGCTCGTGAAGATGGGGTTCCCGCACGCCGCGCCGCACCAACCGGACCCCAACACCAACGCGGACCCACCAATCACAGTCTGTATGTGGTGTGTACACTTATACAGGGTTATTTTTAAAACACTGACAACCTCGCAGGACTAGATTCCTAAGGTAATTTTCTACTACTTTTGTTCTACGACTTTTCATAATTTGTTAGATTTTATTCTCATACAAAAATAATTATGAATTTAATTTCCGTCTTGGATGTTACCTACGCTCTGCGCGCATCGCAGATTACGTAATACACGCGGGCGCGCGCGTCAGTTCAATGACCGGCCGCGCCGTATCGATCGATAATACCTACACCCAACCGTCAGCTGATTTCACAATTGCACGTGCGCGAGCGCGCGTCGGGTCGTTCGTTTATGACTGAAACGTAGAGTGTAGACGTACGAACACAAACACTACACAACAAAAACTTGTAAAATCATTTTTTTTCTTATGTATTGAGTTATTTCGAAACTCGTAGAACAAAAGTTGTTCCTTATGGGGTCAGCTATATGGCCCTGCGAGGTTGTCAGTGTTTTAAAAATAACCCTGTATACACCGTAACGTTTTCTTTTTGAAGTGAAACTATATTATTGTTATTATTTATTTCTGTAAGTTTAAAAACTTCTCCCATATACTGGGGTAATAAGCCAAGGTTGCGGGCTTTTGGTCAATCAACTTTGGTGGTAATAGGAATTTCAACGTCTTTATGGTAATTTGTCTACGAACCCTAATATCGCGACATAAATTTATCGAACGTTGTCATTTTTACCCGGGATATTTGTCGTCGATAGTTGTTTCCCTCGCGCGCGAGATATATAGCCCCTTTTTACGTCAGAAAAAAACATTCACGCGAGCAAGCCGCGAGTGAATGCTAGTTTATAATATTAGTAAGATAGTACGATATTAGCATTAGTATTACTTGTGGAATATATATTTGATCTGGTTGTTATGTGGCAGTCACCTGGAGGAGGGTGAGGGCGTCGGTGGTGAGGGTCACCTGTGTCCGCAGTGCCGCAGCAAGTACTGCTCCCTCCCTGCACAATGTCGCACCTGTGGACTCACACTAGCATCGGCGCCACATTTGGCCAGGTATTTTTAATATAATAATAATAACACCCAACAGTCACACACATAGCCCTGACCCCACAGTAAGATACGAGTCTTGTGTCGTGGGTATCAGGAACTACGAGAGACTTTGTGGTCTCACAACACCCAGACCCCGAAACAAATATTTGTGGATAAGACAAATAAATCCAACCCACGGCCTCACGTTTCACAGTCGGCTACTCGCCCATTGCGCTACGGAGGCTGTCCATATCGCGGATGGTCCAAATGGCGTTGGATTGACATATAAGATGGAGATATGAGGCTGCTAGAACCAGAGTGGCATAACTGCATTTTGATGACTTTTGACCTATTTGTATTTTCGTAATTTAAAAATGTTAATCTACAAGACCAGACTGGCCTAAAATTGGTAACATCATCTTGACATAGATGGCAGTATAAGTTCATTTCGGCCGTGGTTTAAATTGTCGAAAAAAAATAGGTCAAAAGTCAAAAATGTAGTTAGGCCACTCTGGTTCCAGCAGCCTCATATCATAGTCAATGGACTCACCACGGATGAAGCTGAAGATCGGGCGAAGAGGAATCGTCTTAGTAGGGAGGTGGAACCCTGCATTGAGCTGGGAAAATGACGGGCAGAAAGAGAGAGCACTGATTACCGGATCGGATAGGACGGGTTCGAAACTAGCCCTGAAGGCACTTTCCTCACATTTTTAGAAGTTGTGTGTATTGCTCGCATTAACAGTGAAGGAAATATCGTGAGGAAACCTGAATACTTTTAAAAATTTTGAAAATTTGAGAAGTCTATCAATCCGCGTTAGACCGGTGAGGTGAACTGATGACCGTTCCCAACATTCTGATTACCGATAAATATTTTTACACATTTTGTATGGAAGATCTGTCCCAATATTGAAAGAGTAAACAAATCTATCAGACAATAAAATATAGGAAATGGCCATAAGGCGTAACCCCTCATTATGAGACGAGGCCTGTGCCCAAAATTGGGCAACCACATTTACCACATTTAACCACTTTTAGCACAGGCCTGCAAACGAGCAACAAGTGGGTAACCTGCATTGCTTTGGACTATTGCTATAACTATGAATGCAATACAGCTCCATCGGCGGTACGAAATGGCCGTGTGACGTCATAAACTATAATAATGCTCAAAGTTAGAGAGATAGGCGGTCGACCCACTGATGGTAAGTGATCTACACACACCACCCATCGCCACCCACAATATTAAAAGAATCTTAGGCGCATTGCTGACCTTTAATTAAAGGAATGGGAATGGGGGATGAGGCAAGGAGGAGTCGGTTCGCCTTCGGTGTATTTTTTATTTAAATCGTTTGGTATTTTTTTTAATTCATGGCTTTCGCATTATTAAGCATTTAGCCAGTGTCAAGTATAATTTATTCTCAAGTTATTTTTCCAAGAACGATGAAACACGGGTACGGTCGATTTCAAGGTCTTGCCGGAGTTTTGGTGTTAACTCCTTTCAGTGCGATGCTTAATTCACTTATTACAATATTTCCATACACTGTTCATCACCGTCAATGTTTATTGAACAAATCCACACCACTTTTATACAACAAACACAACTCTAAACTAGTTTATGAAATAAATTAAAATAAGCGATGAACTGCACTGTCAGAATTCCCGCCAAAACTCTCCGTTTGGTATTTATTTGACAATAAATTTGGTTACAGATCCTACCACCACTTGTTTCCAGTGGAGCCGTACGAGGAATTAGCTAACGAAGGACAGGCCCAGTACTGTTTCGCATGTCTGAGGACCTTTACCGATGTTGATAAACAGGTAAGCGTGGTTGTAACTCAGCTACAAATTATTCTAGAACCAAAATAACATACTATTTATGAGTACGTTAAAGCACTTGTAAGTTTCACTTACGGGCTTACATAAAACATACGTAAACGACTCACTTATTATGTAAGTTAACAACTAGACGAATTTCTATATCTGACACATTATGTTACCCAACTTACTGTTTAAATTATAAGAAATTTATAGTAAGTAACTTACACTGCCGATTACATTAGTAATTTCTTCGTAAGTCAACGTAAGTAATTAGTTAAAATGTATCCCAATGTGTATAGACTTGACAGATTTTGGCTTGCTGTATTTTAGTAAATAAACTCCCATTTTCGTAAGGGTTTTATGATGCGTATCGGTGTTATGATTGTTGATAAAATACCGAAAATATTTCATCTCCATCGAAAAAGTTCTGAAGTTCTGTGTTTACAGCGAGATAATTTTTTATTATCATAAGTTGATGAAAAAAAATGTGAAACAGTAATTGGTCGATTTTCAATTGTAACATGAAATCTCTCGTAATTTACTAAGTTACGTGGGTAACTAATTGTTAACGGCTTTAACGGTGAAGGAATCGTGAGGAAACCTGCACACTTGGGTTCTCTATAAAGAATTTCGAAATTACGTGAAGTCTGCCAACACGCATTTGGTCAGTGTGGTGGACTAAGGCCTAACGCAGTTCATTCAATAGATGAGGCCCGTGCCCAGCACTGGAATGTGTACAATACAAGGCTAGTAGTTGCAATAAGTTAAAGTAGTCGCACATGTTTACAATGTATGACAGTCATTGAAATAAAACTAATTTAAAAGGATTTTATCGCGGTTTTTTATTTTGATCCCATTTTACGTGTTACGTTTCGAAGACTTTTCAGCCTTCATGGTCACGGGGTGGACTGTGTCAAGATCAAAATTAATAAAAAGCCGCGATAAAATCCGTTTAAATTAGTTTTATTTCAATGAGTATATTCACGTAAACATAAGACATCATTATGTAAGTCATCTTTTGCTTATTGTAGATGCGGCTTTACTTCTCACTGAATAGTGTTATAATAGTTTTAATAGGCCACGTACTGGCAAGCGCAGCGTTGGACGTCCACCTACAAGGTGGATAGACGACCTGATAAAGATCGCAGGAAGTCGCTGGATGCAGGCCGCTTCCAACAGGTCGGTCTGGAAATCTTTGGGAGAGGCCTATGTTCAGCAGTGGACGTCCTGTGGCTGATGATAATGATGATGATGATGATGAATAGTGTTTGAAATAATTTCAGATTTATAGATGCAACCGTTGCCAGGAGCATTACTGTTGGGAATGCGAGAACGTAGTGTCTGCGGCGATGCACGTGTGTCCGGGATGTGCGTCCCGACCACATCTCTACCAGAGGCTGCCCAACACGTCGTAGCTTATAAGTTACGTGTTACAACACTGTTTAATAAATGACTACCAATAACAATGTTTGTTTTATTGTCCGAATTACAGTTACGAAGGTGGAACTCGATTACATAGTACTTATTAGTATTAGAAAGTGTTTATTAGAGTGTTTTTTTTATTTTTTATAACAGTTACATAGTCCTGACCCCACAATAAGATACGAGTCTTGTGTCGTGGGTATCAGGAACTACGAGAGACTTTCGGTCTCAACACCCAGACCCCGAACAAATATTTGTGGATCACACAAACATTTATCTCGGTGCGGGGATCGAACCCGCGGCCACTCGCTTCACAGCCGGCTACTCGCCCGCTGCGCCACGGAGGCTGTCATATCCAAGTTCTATATAGTCTTGTTGTTAAGTAGGCAATTTATACGGCCTTTGTGAATAAGACCCCGGCGTTACGAGTTTGTGCAGTCATAAAGAATAAGGCCCCAGTAAGTATGACTTCCACATGCATTTGCGGGTTAAAAAAATCTCCCTTAAGATTTTTTTTATCTCGGCAAAGACTACGCTACACCTGGTAAGTGTAGCGCAATCCAAGAATAGTGTCGACCAACGACAAACAATGTGTCCATCGTAGGTCGGCAGGATCATGCCGGCCCTCCTAAAAAAGTCACTAAGACTCTTCGGCTCATAAACTATTTGTATACAAAGAATTCACGTCGACCCGTTGCTCCGTTGTTGCGTGAAACAAGGCCAATCATCAAACACTGCATTTATAATATTAAATGCCCTAGCTTTTGCATGCGGTCCCGCTAGCAGTGAATCCGGAAATGTCGGGATCTGATCGGGGATTAGCTCGGACAGACAGGCAGAAATTAAAAAGCGTCTGTGGATTTCGGTAAAGTTGAAATATAATCATAACAGTGTTAAGTGAAGGCTTTTTTATCGATGAAAAAAAATATCGTAATAAGTTACTTCAAATATATATCGTTCAAATTGTAATGTAATAACGGAAATGCCTATAAACTTTCATATAAGGTATAGGTTAATTCTATGTACTTATCTTTATAGTATAAAGCGAATGTTGCTAGGTCAGTTAAAGTGTTCAAGGCAAATGAAATTATAATGAAACAATTCTATTGGTTTAAATTGTTTATTTATATCACAATTAAAATTTTCCTAAGTTTATAGAAAAATAACAGTTTACATTTCAATACAAGTCAGCACATGGCTTAACTGGTTAACTTATGTATACAGCACGGTCATTATATAAATCACAGTTAAAAATTTCTCTGCGCCGTATGTTATAGGTATTAAATACCAGCCAGCGGCTATCACGGTGATTTTTCAGAGAAAGCAATAATATATGTTCCGTTTACTTACGTATGTAAATAATGTCGCAGTATTTACTTCTAAATATATACTTTAAAATGGAATTTAATATTATATCAGAATAAAATGCATATAAATTTAATGTAAATGCATTTCGTATGAACAGTGTATACATGTCGTAAACAGTAACAATTTTTACTATCAACAACAACATTCTTAATTATAAATTAATAGTCACTCGTAAACTTGGTCACAGCTCAGCACCTAGCTATTTGTAGGTATGTAGTTATTAACTATATATTGAAATTCGAGATATTTATGTTTCTGAGTATTTATTTCGCTAACATATCACGGGTATTTGTATCATTTCATGAAACTATATCACATAGAATGGGCACTTAAGTACAATAACTTAAAATTGTAATAATAGTAACTTTAATTCATTTTCAAACGCGCTGGCTATCCGCCATCATCTTCTTGCGCGTTTGCCATAATATGTTAGGTTTTTGGTAATACTGTTCTATTTGGAGAAGAGATTTTCCTTTTGTCTCCGGTAATAAAAGGAATAGTACGACAGTGGCGAGTGCAGAGGACGCGCCGAATAGACCAAACATACCCGCCATTCCCACACTGTTTTTCATCACTGGGTACAGTTTTGTGAAGCCGAAGAGTACAGCGTTGAACAGACAGAATATGTATCCGCCACACAAGCCGCGGACTTTTGTCGGTAGCAGCTCTCCTATCATGAGTCCGGGCAACAGGAAAAAGCCAAGTGTGTTGAACGCGACGTAGCCCAGGATGAGCGCTGGTGGTGCGATACCCGTCCCCGGCCCTTGATACAATATAAACGCGAGTGCCAGCGTGCAAACAGACGTGCCGATACCAGATATCATTACCAGGGCCCGACGTGTGATCCGCAGCAGCATAATGCACGCGACGACTGTCACACCTAATCTTACTAACGCACTTGCGTTAGCAGCCAACTGAAACAAATTAAATCATTTATG
Source organism: Amorpha juglandis (assembly GCA_949126905.1). Lineage (NCBI taxonomy): Eukaryota > Metazoa > Arthropoda > Insecta > Lepidoptera > Sphingidae > Amorpha > Amorpha juglandis. Next base: position 6,392,708 of record OX421379.1, on the reverse strand, counting down.
CATATTCAGAAATAATTCAGACCGAGAGAGCCACGGTTATTTTAATTAAGTATAGCGCGTTCATATAACTGTTCTTTATTGTAATGCTTAAACTAAACGTCAGCTAGCGGGGCGTACGAAAAAGTGTTTTCGATCTGAATAGATAGTTAACATCGGTTCACTGACTTCATAACAATCGGCAAAACAGTAATTGAATGTGACGCGTCGTCATTCAATACAATTTTACATGCAGTGTAGGCGTCTTGAAGTTGAATTGGAAGAAAGTCATGTTTCAGGTACGGACGATGTCCTATTAAGCAATGTTTCATTCTTATAAGGGATGACATCAGCGTATTTTAATAATACCTACTCATGTATCTTTTTGTATCTTAAACAATAAACAAAATAAATACGCTAACAAAATTAAGTCACGCATATAGCCCTGACTCCACAGGTTAACCTGTATCGTGCGTACCAGGAACTACAAGAGACTTACAGTTCCACAACACCTATACCCGAAACAAATGTTTGTATTTCATCCAGACACTCTAGTCGGTCCGGGTATCGACTATCGAACCCACGGCCTTCCCTTTCATAGTAGCCCGTTGCGCACGGAGGCTGTCTTTATTTCCTAAAAGCAGTGATATCTTGGTGGGGAGTGGTACGGACTGTCGGTCGAGACGAGAGTTGCAGGTTCCAAAACCAGCTCTAAGAGCACGCACCTCTGACTGTCTAAGTTACGTGTATATAATTATTGATTGGGTAATTATCGTTTGCTATAACGATGATGCAAACATCATGACGAAATCTGCATACCTGAGAAGTTCTCCATAAGAATTTCGAAGGTATGTGAATTCTGCCAACCCGCATTAGGCCAGCGTGGTGGACTAAGGCCTAACTAACCCCTCTCATACAGTAGAAGACGACCGTGCCTAACTATGGGTCGTGTTTAATACAAGGCTAAAATTATTATTTTAATTGTTATTTGTTTTCTTACACAATCGGGTGAAGTGGAAGCGATTAAGTAGGGTAGGGTACCCTGGCCCTAAGCCGGGGTAACGCCAGGCAGAAAGAGACTGCACTTCTCGCTAATGGCCGTTCGCGTGGATTAAACATGAAACCAATTTAATGCACTGCTGACTCCAATGACAATGCGGATGTTTCATTCGTCTTTGTTATCATTCAATTAGATGAGTATAATTTTTTACTATCTTTGTAAGTAATTGTGGTATAAAAACTTAACTCAAAATAATCACTATAATAGTTGCAAAATTACGTCTTCGTTCATACTTATTATTAGCTTTTGCTCGTAGCTCTGCTCGCAGCTCTGCTCGCGTGGAAGATTTTTGTATTAATACATACATACAGAAACTTACGCTTCTTTCCCATAGGAGTAGGTAGAGATAACGGATTTCCACTTGCTACGATACTTCTTTATCCTTATTGTATTAATATCCCTTACAAATAATAATACTTTCATATTTATAACTCATATGTTTACTAGATCTAGTATGACGTTTTCACTAGAGACAGTCAGCTGACCGACACTAGTGTTTTATTATAATTCTAGCTGTCCCTCGCAGTTTCACCGCAGGCATGTCACTGCCCTGCTCCCATGGGTCGTAGCGTGATATACATATAAACCTTTCGGAATAAATTCTCTATATAATGGTGAAAACGGATCTAGTTCCGTTGTATTGTAAACGGAAAAACAGACAGACAGACGCAGAGAGAAGCGTCTGTAAGGCCCCCAGTTTTGTGATGCACTCAAAAACAACATTGCCGACAGACAGTAAAAAGTATGAATTGAAATACTTACAGTAGGTTTAAGTGATCCACCGGAGTCTTTGACAATGTCTACAGCGTAGAAGATGACCACGTAACTGCCAGATAAGATCTGTAGTATATTGAACGCATTGATCAGTAAGAGCGGCTTGAGTACGGGCGGTCGGATCACTGTTGCAAAGAACCTGATGTTTTCTTCACCACGCGCTTTTTCCTTCTCTCGAGCCGATATTAATTCGTGGAGTTCGCGTTGAGCCTGGGAAAATGAAAATATTTTCAATTTTAATATAAGTACATACTTAGTAACTACTTTACATATAATATCTTATATTTCGGGGTGACGAGCGTAGTCCGATGCCGTGAAGTGGTTTGTAATTCAAAGTTCTGTATTCTGTGTTTCTGTTTATCGACAGGCGTGAGCGCTTACCATCAGCCGAGGGAGCTGCTCATCTCGTTATTCAAGGTAATAAAAAATCTCGCCGAATCGAGAACCTCCTCCTTTTTGGAAGTCTGTTAAAAAAGTAAATAAATTTGCCTACACTATTAACATATTAGTCTGACCAGTATGAATAGTGTCTCTACATAGATTCTAATTGTCATACTTGTTCCAGAATGTTAAACGGATTCACTCTCCACTTTCTGTTCTATTGTATTTGGAAATTCATCAAATAGTTAGGGATCAGATTTGTAATTATTGCACCCGGTTACCCAGAATTAACATAGGTAGGTAAACACATTCTAAGAAATCCAAAGGGGAGGTGGTGGATTAAGAGATAGGCCAGCAAGATTCTATGGCCTGACCCATCGCGTAACCTACTTGTTACGCCTATGTGAGGGAAGTTAATCATTTGAACAAGTTGGCACCAGAAATATCACAAGTGTGCCTACTGTTGGAGGCTGGAATCCCGTATGGATAAGTAGGATCGGAAAGAATGTTTTTTTTTTTTTTTTTTTAGCCTGATATGTCCCACTGCAGGGCAAAGGCCTCCCTATCCTTCTTCCATTCATCCCTATCGAGTGCTTTTATGGGCCAATCCATACTGTAAGCATCTAGTTCGTCCCTCCGTCTTCGCCTCGGTCTGCCACGTCGCCTTTTCCCGTCTTTGGGGACCCACTCTGTGGTTATTTTTGCCCACAGATCGTCCGACATGCGACAAACGTGGCCCGCCCAATCCCACTTAAGCTTGGCAGCTTGTTGCCCGACATCAGCAATGTGCGTTTTAGAGCGCAGGTCGGTATTTTTTATGCGGTCTGTTAATTTGACTTTGAGTATGCTGCGCTCCATGGCTCGCTGACAAACCCCAAGTTTGGACTTTTGTAGAGCCGTCAAAGACCAGGTCTGTGCTCCATAAGTGAGGATGGGTAAAATGGTCATATCCATGAGTTTTCGTTTAAGGGTGAGAGGTAGGCTGCCCTTCAAAATATTTTTTGGAAAGAATGTAGCCGTGTCTATTTATTAAGATTCCTTCAATTTACTACTCCACCGCCAGTTCAGGGGACAGTCTGTGAATGTTTAGAAGCTTCGTTCTTTTAAATAGTCTACTATTAGACTCTCAACTACCCCTACTACTGTCCACTTGTGCTCACGACACATACCCGTAATTATACAATAATGATTATGAGCATAATAAATTATAACACAATTATTTTAAATTACCAAACTCACTGTGTTTTATAGCTATACATAACTGTTGTAGGTATTCTGCGACTTAAATAATAAGGCGGTAATGTGGAGTGACTGGCAAAAAATCTGCATATATAATCATTTTACGAATGATTACTCTGTAATTGTACTCAATCATAATATAATAAATGGTAATACGAATGTAATATCTAGAATGTAGAAGGCTGACGTAACAATGACTCTCCTATATTGCAATCAGCATCTTCATGGATACAGATGGTACGTTCAAATCTCAAGTAAGTACTTATGAATATTCAACATAACTTATTGATTTTTTTACATGGTATAGGTTTGTGCTAAGGCTATGTGCCAGTAGGTACATAGGTAGGTAGTAAAAAACTGAAAGGTATTAGTTACCTCAAGTGTACACAATAATAAGGTATATTATATTTTATTATTATATGCATATATTGTACATAATATAATTATTGCAAGATTTTCTTGCACAATGATATGTTTATCGTTGTACCTACAATTTAATTAAAAGTTGTTAATATTTATGCTTTTTTTTTACATACAATTAGCAAATTTTGTGTTGGGGAATAACAATGGCTTTATTAATAATAACTAACTACATTAAATCACTTTTGGAGTGACTGCAAAATTAAAATAATCTGCTAAAAATAGTTTCGTTCTTGATGTGTCGCACATGCATGTAGGTATTACATATTGTTTGAATTGGTTTGTGCCGATGTTTGTTTGAGAAAATGTCACATCAATTGTCATGCGCCTCCTTCCTCGTTGAGCTCATTACGAACACACTTAAAGGGAATTAAATCATATGTATCGTCGCACTGTTCGATACAAACAACTTGAATGCCCGATGCTTGTCTTACTGATTTTGTTGTGCGACTCATCGTCCGCACGTTATATTGGGCCTTCATTGAAAATCAGCGCTGCAATATTTATTATTTGAGCCCTACTGCAGCAGGTAGCTGAATGAGAGGACCCATTGTTGGAACAACACATTTAAAATAATAAGTTATTAAATAACTTGTTTTGAATGTTCTCGCGTCGTTTCAGGCAATTTTAAATTGTTCCATGGCATGACAACAGTCACATCCCTTTGGAGTAAGGACTTTAGAATAATAATATGTAACGTTTTTTTTACGCATAGGCCGGCAAACGAGCAAGTGGGTAATTGTTTAGAAGCGTGTCATTTATTTTTAATATAATATTTATGTAGTCTTTTTGTTACCTTAAAAATGCAGACTAGGCATGACGTAGCGGATATGTGGTTTGCTATACTTTTAAATAGTCGAATAAGATCATTATATTCTTTGTTATCAAACTCTGTTTAGAGTCTGTCGTTTTTGTATTATAATATTCTGTAGTTATGGCTAAAAACATAAAATATAGAAACCTCTTGGTATTTTGTTGCCTAATTAAAAGAAAAAACGGATAATAAAAAATTTAATAGGTAATAAAATCTAAGACTTCAATTTAAATCTTACACTAAGCTGTCGTAATGAAATGATGCTGATATAAAATATACTTAGTTACTTTACCTACCATATGCTATTATGTGTCATGAACTCATGAACTGGATGCGGGAGATTGCACGAGTGATAACGGGTTTACACGATTCGTTTTTAGTTGATTAACTGACTTGAATCAATAAAAGCTATAATATGGGGTTTTAAGGTTTAATAATAAAATAAAAATAATAAATACACCCAAGAGTCACATACATAGTCCTGACTCCACAGTAAGACGCGAGTCTTGTGTAGTGGATACCAGGAACTACGAGAAACTTTCGGTCTCACAACACCCAGACCCCGAAACAAATATTTGTGGATCACACAAACATTTGTCTCGGTTTCGTAGACAAATGACAAAATCTGAACTTTTATAATTTCGTCATGTTCGTATGTCGCAGCCATTTAACTCGGTGTCTAATAGCACTATATTGATGAAAGGATGGTAGGTGTATTGAGTATTCTATGAATCGCTACACAAAGATGTAGTGATATTAAGATTTTTTTTTTATGTCTCTCCATATTGTAACTGATGTGATTTTTTCATTGTACATAAGCATATGTATCATTGAATAGGTCCGTAGAAATGTTATAGTGATTGCTGAATTACTTTTTCTAACTTTTAAGTAACAAGTGGAAAATTCTAAAAGATTTCAAGGTAGAACTTAAAATGTACTTCCAACTAAAATTAGTTTCAATAAGCTAGATTATATAGTTCTTGAGATATGGGATATTTTCGGTTATGCAAAATTTTGTTAAGCGTCCGCAAAATTAACTATTTTTACATTGTCTGAGAAATACAATATCTTGTACTTGATTCTAATTATGAGCGTTTATATTGACTATGGAATCGTTCACTGTGCGTGTTCCGACACGCACTTGGCTGGTTTTGTTGATCAGACGTTATTCAGATGGTTCCAATCGCATGTGATTTTATAGTTGATCAATTAAGCTTGAACAGTGCGAGCCTGCTATTATCGCTGGATTAAATTACGAACATAATTCTGCGTAACTAATACCCATGTAGGTGGGTCAGTAGGCCATTTCTGGGATCGTGACCTTTGCCCTCTTTCTTCTCGGCGTTGATATCTATGAGTAAAGCAAATTTCCTTGACATCTATTCTATTCGCGTGAGTGTATGATTATTTTGTCTGAATTCATTTAATAGAAACGTTTGCGAATAATGTCGTAATGATAGTATATAGGTATTTAGGCTATATTGACTTATTGTTTTAATTGTATAGTCAAATTCAATGAAATGAGATCATTACGTTGTTTCAGTAGTAGCCAAACAACTTCTTTATTTTTCTCATAAATAATCACTTTTAGCTGTTTTGTAAAATCACAAAAACAATGTTAGTTTTTTTTACTGCTATAGGATACATATCCCAATTCGTATCTACACTCATAATTCACAGGTAGCATTGTAGGACGTCGCGTCGGTTATTACAAAGTACCTATTACAAAATAGTATTTAAAAAAATATCTAGAAATAGAGTTTGGAGCAATGACAACTTAAAATAATGGTGTACTTACATACATATTATGTGGAAACGGATATGATATCGCCGCAATGTTAATAGCTCCGTCATCATTAAAATGTTATATTTGGTTTAGTTGTTGTAATAAAAAAAGACATAAAGTAAATACGAATTAAGTAGGTATAAAGGTAGGTACTTAAACTCCTGGTTTAGGTTACTACATGTTATTACACCAAAGCCTAATTTTAATACTCGGTAGTACTTACCCATAAATGTAAAACATATTTATTATATTAAAATGTTTTGTGAAAGTACACTGTTGTTTAAATATCATTACACGTCCCAAAAGGTTTATAAATCAATATTAATATCTGACTCAATTTTATTAATTTTTTATAAGGGCAAATCAATCTGTCTCTTTGTTCGTTTATTAGTAGGCAATTACGGATACGTACCTTAGTAGGTACGTTTTCAATATCAATAGGTGCTCACCGTGTCAGGGTTGCCGCGGAGTCGGGCCATGGCCGCCATGGCGTCGTGGAATCGTCCTCGGCGAGCCAGCCACGTGGGGGATTCCGGCGAGAGGCACAGAGCAATGAAAGCCAACGACGGCAGCACTATAGAGAGGTAAGCGACTGAACGCCAAGGCAGGGCGCCGCCCAGAGCGTAAACGTATAGAACCCCGATGGAATACGCCACGAATGGCGTGCCGATTAAAAGTCCTCGTAGTCTCGGCTCCGAAATTTCCCCTAAGTATACCTGTAATAGAAATGATTGTCAGTATCCTGAATTAAGTAAATAACGGTTAACATTCGCACATATAACCTTGATCTCACAGTAAAATACGATTACCTATTTTGTGTAGTGGGTATCAGAAACTACGAGATACTTCCGGTCACACAACACCCAGACCCTAAATCAAATATTTGTGGATCACACAAATATTTGTCTCGGTGCGGTATCGAACCCGCGGCCTCACGTTTCACAGTCGGCTCCTCGCCCATTGAGCCACGGAGGCTGTCTACGTAATTACTAGTTTCACCATTACGCAACAATGACTATAGCTATTCTAATGAATTTACTGTATTGCCTAATTTTCGGCATCTGACCTCAGGAAAAGAGTGACCAATTTGCAGATTGCTTACATAAATTCATTATTAAATTAGCATATATTATACCTATTATGGTGTATGATTAAAACTCCTTCCCGTGCCCATGTGAAATGCAAGTGTGGATCTACAATATCACTGACGGAGGGAAATTTTTCTTCGATAAGGCGAGATAACTTCGGTTAAACAGGGGCAAGGAGATTTTTCATTAAAAAATATCAGTTTCACCTTATCCATTGGATCCCCCCTGGATACGCACCTGATGAAATCAGCCCTCCCCAAAAATGATAATCGCAGATGTCTCTGCCCTCCCCCAGTGACCGCCCTGAGCCGAGGTCCGTACCCCACAGGGGGTGCCCTCAGCGAGGTCGCTTAAATGTAAGGGTTGAGAGCGCCTAAAGCGTTCGCCCGAAAGTCCGGTGAAGCTGTAGAAAGCCGACTCGCGTCAGGCTAACAGTACAACGCCAAACCGCAAAAAAAAAAAGATGAAATCAGCAATCTACCGGCTGCTTTATATAGATTCATCCTTAGGACCCTTCAATTATAGAATAATTACTAACAGTAATGTCTTTCACTCACTTGTGACGGAGCTGCCATGAGTCCGACTGCGAATCCACACACTATCCTGCCGAGGAGCATGAGAGCGTGATGTGTCGCTGTTCCAATAATTATCCATCCGATGACCAAGGGGAAAGTGCACGTCTGCAGCGTCCGCCGCCGGCCTATCGCCTCCATCACTGGTCCTGACAGCATAGAACCCAGCGGTGTTGCAGCAGAATGTATACTCGCTGCAAAAAAAAAATTGTATCAGTTCTTTTCGTTCGGATCATGGTATTTAAAAATACTGATTCGATAGTCGAATCATATAATGATATTAAAATGAGAGTAGTGAACTTATGGTAGACGTATAATAAATAAGGATTGTGAGGGGTATTATTAAACCACTGGGATATCCTTGGCGACGTTTCGATAAAAGCTCCAAAGATTCTACAGAATTTAAGATCGCAGAAGGTAGGTAACCTAGAATGAGAACATAGAAAATAGGTGTTAACGATACAAAATATTTACAAAATAGTATTTTTATTTACAGAAATAGGACTCAGACGCAAGGAAAACAAACGCTGATATTTTATTCAATAGCTGGTGTATTGAGGTTATATTTTATACGTTGAGTTTTAAATGTGGTTTTAGCGAATCTTTTGTGTAAAACAAAGGCGCTTACTGATACAGATGTGAGTAGGTAAGTTCATAGCGTGTGTTAAATGCTTAGAACGTACCTACTGCTATTGTTTCAGTGGCGTAAAAACAATTCTAATCAGTTTGTCATGCTATGCTTGCTGCACTCGACAACATTAACTTTTGTCTAAATTTATATAAATATATTTTAAAGTCTAAAGTATTTCGGTACGTGCAGTTAATTTTGTAGCAATACTTAGATTTATATTTACTTTTTGTACAAATTACTTTTTTTACTTGCATATATAGTTTGTCAGCTAATCTTAGATTCAAGGTGGTAGGTCCCTCGTATGAGAGAGGCTCTATGGGTTGGTATCACCACATTTTCTAATTCTGCTGCCAAGCAGCAGTGTGTAAGCACTGTTGTGTTTCGGTTTTAAGGACGTTGGAGCCAGTGATAATACTGGACGCTAATATTTTGAGTTGCAATATGCTGTATGGCGCTGGCCTACGCTCGGCACCCCGACAGATTACATGTTAGGTAAGACTCATCTCTTATTGACCATTGTTTTATATTGGCTACTGATTTTGAGCAAGCTTACCATCGGGCGAGCGACTTGCTCGACTCATCATCTTTAGTGGAAAAAAAAACAACATTTGTCTTTTTGTAAGTATGAAAACTATATATTCTAGCATAGGCTATTGTGGTCATATTGTCACAGAATCAGGACATCCGCTATTAACAGAGTTTTATTGAAAGGTAAACTAGGACACATACACTAATGATGAAAGTGTAATATCAGGTGTATTTGTTTGTGATCCGATATGATCGTAAAATCTGATGACACATTATGATGGTTATGATCAACAACAATATTAGTACGGTCTATTGTTATACATGGATGGTGCGCGGCGCGGCGTGGGTGGTTGACGACATAGATCTGACGGGAACACATGCGCAATGCAACATTGGTCTAGACCATTCGACCATTCCTAAAGTGGTCTAGGTGGACCGCCAGGGATCCACGGGAGACTTGACGTGGGTCTACGTTTGCGTGACAAACAAAAATGGGGGTTCAAGATAGATAGGGGGGAATATGTTAGATATGCAGCTGCAGGGGGTCCACCGAAACCATCAAAATTTTGAAAGTGATCTATGAGAAAAAAGGTCTGGCAACCTCTGGTTTAGACAAAAACTAAAGAGATCTTTATATACGTATAGAGTAGCAAACCACTTCATTTTCCGTCAAAAAAGTAGCTAGGACACGTAGCTTTGAAAATGATATTTTTTTTTCTCGTTTACTCAATTTCAAAAGTGACGCTGACATAGTGATATCAAAGAGATAGCAAATATTTTTTAATGGCTAACTTCGGTGTTAATTTTTCAAAACCATGCCCCGTTTTTCGGGTTTCGTCAATCGTAAGATAGTCAAGAGGAAACTGTAAACCTGGTATAAGTTTTGATAGTTTTCTAAAACGATAACAGTTTCAATTTTCTTTAAAAATTAAAAGAAGAAAATAACAAACAAACAACTCAACATAACATAACATCGACTAGAAGTAGTTACTAGTGGGAATCGTGATGAATTAATGAATGAGCGTAGCTTTACCGCATGAATGGTCCGGCTTGATCCGGTTGTTAAGAGGCTACAGCGAAAATAATCCGTAGTTTGGTGGGCGGGGCTTGCACCCGCTCGCGGGGAGCTCCGAAGGCATAGCACGCGCTCGGGCGACAAGCCGCGCTCGTTTGTCGTCGGGCGTTCGACTCGTATTACAAAGCTGTACACTCTGCGCAAAGTGATATAAGTCTAAAAGCATATTTTTTTGGTCTAGTCGGTATTCCTGTATCTAATATAGAACGGAAAATAAAATTCGTTCGCAATGATATAAGGACCACCTTTGGTCAATTTTTATAAAAAAATTGTGTATGCTAATATTACTTTAGGAATATTAAATTGAACTAAGGCCTTATTTTAAAGCAAATATGTTTAATTTGTTATATCTCAATTTGTAACATTGTATGTGTGTACTTACAATTAATTACGTCAGATTTGTGCGCAATAATACAATTAAAGCAAAGCAAAATGGTGATATTGAAGTTTTTTTAACTTGACACAGTAAAGTGACTTGGTATTAAGTACAGTCCAGTTCAAATATATTTGCGACCAACAAGATTAATTTTGTTAATCATCGGCATTATGTGGGCCCGAAGCTACTGGATATACAGTGGCTAGTCCCGAAGTGTGACATGTCTGATTAGACCACTATGGTGAGTTTTTCGCCATGTGTACGGTTTTCGCTATTCAATCGATACCCAAATGTATCGGTTACCCTCTCACCAGTGACACCAGCAGTTCTGCCTGGGTTGATCTTAGACTAGTACTTACGAATGTTTCCACTTCACCGTATCTTAAATATCCTTTTTATAAAGACAATTGACTCTCATAGCTTTCTCTAGTATATCAACACATCGATTTTTTGGCCATCGGCACGAACGTACCTTTGGTACGATTTAGCATGGGTGTTTGTGACCCACGTACTTTTGTGATTCTCTAAAACGTAAAAATATTATCTTAAGCGACCTTACTGGAGTTTACCTGGCACGTTATGGACACGTACTCCCGTAGGCCATGAATTTGGTTTCCACCACATTTCTGTCCGCCATTTTCAAGTGTTTAGTGCACCCGATCCTAAAAAAGGCAACCGCTAGGATCCGTCCAATTACAGGCCTATAACCATCGCCTCCTTGTTCTTTACGATAATGGAATTATCAACTGTCAGCACCTGCTGTACCTAGAGGAGTACCGATTGATTAGCGACCGCCAGTACGTCTTTCGTCGGAGTCGCTCGCTGGTAATCTTCTAATTTACCTGACATATAGATGGACAGAAGCAACTGAGACCAAGGGGGAGGCGCTTGCAGCCAATTGGGGCTTAGCGAAGACCTTTTATCGGGTATGGCACAAAGCACTTCCTTAAAGCTACCTTCCTTTGGGCTTTCAGAGAAATTATGCAACTGGATCACTAACATTTAAAAAATCGTATAGATAGAAGCGTGTATACCTCACGTTACGGATAGATGTTCAAAAATCAATCACCATCTATTAATTTTTTTTTAATAGATGGAGAGATAATCGCTTTCAAAGGTATAAAAAGTGTAATATTAATCCAACAAAATGTGTTCATAAGATATTTTTTTTTATCCGATCACGGCAAAGTGACTAAACTATATCTGATGGGAAGCGCAGTCCAGTCCAAAAAACCAGCGACCATCGACATACAATAAGTTTATGGGTGGTAATGCTTCTTCATACTCTAAAGAGGGAAGAAGCAAATCGAGGACTCTGCGACAGGACAGGCGGATGACCAATGCAGGCACAGGGATACAATGTTGGACCCTTATACGCACCTCAAACAACTATCAACTCGTGTCGCAAGCCTCTCGGTAGAACTGGATATACACTGGCTGATCCTGGAACACGATCCACACAAGGTGTGAGTCGCTATGGCAGGTTTTAACACTACGTGTACGGTGGTCGCTATCCGGGCGGATATGGATATCCTACCACCAGTATAATAGTTTCCACTTTTGTATATACATTTATTCTTTACTATGGAATCCTAAGTTTGTCATATGTAAGTAAAACACACACTTCGTTGGTTTTGAAGGATAATGGAATGACAGACAAAATTTTGTCATTTTCATACATTTGAAATGAAAATGAAATAGTCAGGTATCCGGGTCCATTTTTGCACTTGATTACTATCAAGCTAATTTTCCGTGAGTTGCTTCGTTTTGATGAGACGCATAACAATTTCCTGTGCGAAAATTCTCGATTGTGGTAACAGAGGTAGCAAGGATAAATATATGTCGATTTGATGATACTCAAAAAATTAATACTAACTGGTTTTTTTGTTACATTTCAAGATAATTATCTAAATTATTTGAAAAAATATTTTGATCAAGGACCGTTCCAGGATTTATAGATTTGAATAAGGGAATAAATAAAAAAAAGTGTGCGTCTCGGGACGCACGACAGAAGTGATAACTTAAACTAATGTGGGTTGAATTTAGAGAGGAGAAGCCTGCTTACTGCTGCCGTATGCGTGAGAGAAAGGCAAGCCAGACAGAGTGGGTCCGTAACGCGTTGTTACAAAGCGGTTTACCCTCCCATAATAAGTTATCACTTCATTGGATTGCAGTCCGGTCAAAGTCCTGTCAAAATCCGTTCATAGGTCTGTCAATGTTCGGTCAAAGTCCTGTCAAAGTCCGGTCAAAGCCCAGTCAAAGTCCAGTCAAAGTCCGGTCACAATCCGGTCACATTCCGGTCAAAGTCCTGTTAAAGTTCGGTCAAAGTCCTGTTAAAGTTCGGTCAAAGTCCTGTCAAAGTCCACTCTAAGTCCGGTCACAGACCGGTCACAATACTGTTCAAAGTCCGGTCACAGTTCGCTCATAGTCTTGTCAAAGTCCGGTCAAAGTCCGGTCAAAGTCCGGTCAAAGTCCGGTCAAAGTCCGGTCAAAGTCCGGTCAAAGTCCGGTCAAAGTCCTGTCAAAGTCCAGTCAAAGTCCTGTCAAAGTCCTGATAAAATCCTGTCAAAGTGCGGTCAAAGACCGGTCGAAGTCCGGTCAAAGTCGTGTCAAAGTCTGGTCAGAGTCCTGTCAATGTCTTGTCAAAGTCCGGTCAAAGTCCTTTCAAAATCCGGTCAAAGTCCGGTCATAGTCCGGTCAAAGTCCGGTCAAATCCAGTTAAGTCCGGTCACAGTCCGATCAAAGTCCTGCCACAGTCTGGTCAAAACCAGTTGAAGTCCGGCCACAGTCCTGTCAATGTCCTGTCAGTCTTGTCAAAGTCCAGTCAAAGTCCGGTCACATTCCAGTCATAGTCCTGTCACAGTCCGGTCAAAGTCCGGTCAACTCCAGTTAAAGTCCGGTCGAATTCCGTTCAAAGTCCTGTCATAGTTCTGTCAAAGTCCGGTCAAAGTCCAGTCACAGTCCGGTCAAAGCAGACTGGTCACCGTGTGACACCACCTTAGGCTTCGAAAATTCTCAAAGATCCAGGGAGATCGGCTAACGCTGGCTGGTCAACTGGCCCGCGTGACGTCTCATGGAATGTTCTCGAATATTCTCGAACCTTCCGTTGATCGATGGACCGCTGGTGTTACGGAACGCATCGGTTCACCCTCCCATAAGAAGTTATCACTTCAAAAATGAAAATTAGTTTGCCACCAACAAAACAAGAATTGTAGCAACAAATTAAAAGAACTGCATTTATTTGTAATGTATGGTGTAATGTACACATGCCCCACGGAAAAATTGCCAGAAAATTTCAGATAGACAATAATTGATGACAAATATAATATTCATATATTATTGGTTTGATGGCCCCCTAAGTCCATGTTTTGAATAATTATCTTCTGACATACAAGGTACCCTATTAAAAATATTGTTGGAACGAAGTTCCTTACGGCAGGCTTGGAGGGGATAGGGATTTTGCTGCGTGACCGAACTGAAAAAAATTTGATAGTAAAAGCGTAAGAAAACAGCGTAAGAAAAAAGCGTTAAAAGCGCTGCATAACCAGCCAGCGTTAGTTCCTTTTTGCCTGCACCAAAATTGTGTGCGAATTTCAGCTCAATCAGTTTTTAAAATTAAATTCATTCAGCCAGTTATACTTGAAGTATTTTTATATCTCCTTCGATTTTTAAAAGATTACGCTAGCTCGTTATTATTTATAATTACATAAGTTGATAAAAAATGCTATACAATGGCTTTACCGCGGCAGTCTCCGAGTGCTACACGTCTTTTTTTATTTTAGTTGATAATTTGTATTTTTTACAATTTGTGTCGATTCTACATTAGCCGAAGGAACTTCGTTCCTACCTGGTGTCCCACGACACACACCAATTTTTATTTATTGATTGATTATACAGGGTTATTTTTAAAACACCAGCAACCTCGCAGGGGTAGGTTCCTAAGGTTATAAGCTACTACTTTTGTTCTACGACTTTTGATAATTTGTTAGATTTTATTTTCATACAAAAATAAGTATTCATTTAATTTCTGTCTTGAATGTTACAACGCGCATCGCAGATTACGTAAACAAACACGCGAAGCGTGGGGAACCGGGCTAGCGCATTTGACCTTGAATTCCCGAGCAGCTGACCGGCGCCTTTAATGTCGTGCGCGCAAGCCGCGCCGCGCCGCAGTCTACGAAGAAAAACACAACACAACAAAAACTTGTAAAATCATTTTTTTAAAAATATATTGAGTTATATCCAAACTCGTAAAACAAAAGTTGTTCCGTATGGGGTCAGCTATCTGGTCCTGCGAGGTTACTGGTGTTTTAAAATTCACCATGTATTCATTATTATATAGTTTACTTAATTTTTTCATGTTATTACAAAGTCAGATATGACGAATGAGGAAAATGAAATAGATGAAGATGACAGCTATGTTAGAAGCGTAGATAATGAAGATTTATCAGATGAAGCTGATGAAAATTATTTTTTTTTAATATGCAAATACACAATTTTTTTAGAATCATCAAATCGACATATTTTATCCTTGATACCTCCGTTAGCTACCACAATCAAGAATTTTCGCACAGGAAATTGTTGGGCGTCTCATTGAAACGAAGCTACTCACGGAAAATTAGCTTGATAGTAATCAAGTGCAAAAATGGACCCGGGATCCCTGACTAAAACTTATATTACTTTAAACCTGGAAATATTTCTATTTTATGTAATATAACTAAATATGAATCCATTAACACTGAGTGAATTAATGGGTGTTAATTGATACAAGTTAGATTTTTTTAACTCATCCAAAATACATAATATCCATCAAATCTTAATATTTTCTAAACAGACTTACTTCCAGCATTTTAATTATTTTAACTCCAACCCTATCAAATAGAAGTTTTAAAAAAACTTGTGCCATTTAACACATGCATTTATCATTATACACATATTAACTACTATAACATATGGCTAATGATATAAATTTAGTTTCTTTTTATTATCTCATATTATTGTTGTTACTATAAACAAAAATCATAGTACATTTATGTTAATAGCAAGTAATCCCAATCCATCAAAGTTAAAACATCCTGAGAATAGAATAGAGTAAAAAAAAGTTGTCGAATTTTTAAAATAGCATCATATCATTAAATAGTTTTTTCTCAAAATTCGGTTTTCAGACTTGTATCACTTTTCACAGAGGGTACAGAAATATACGCATATTAGGACGAAAAAATATTTATTATGTACTTACACTGTGACATTACGCTCATCATCTATGGATACTCATTTATGTTAAATGAGTCTATTGATGGAAGTGGCTTGGTTGAAGATATTATGAGATCTAACAAGTGAAAATAATATAATGTATGCGTACATCCTATAACTATTTGCATTATTAAATATAAATTGACTTTGAGGGTAAATAAAATCATATTAATGCATGAAATCACGAAAATCCGATCTGCAAACAAACGGCATAGGTCCATCCACGATAAGGCGCTCCCGCCGACTGATCTATTGAGGGAATGAAAGTGACGCAATTACTTTTGAAATGCAAAATAAGAGATGGCTATATTGAGTGTACTTTCAGAATAAAACAACGTATGTGCCAAAACGATTTTTCTTGTTTTCTAATAAAACTCATTATTAAATCTAAAACTGCTTTGACCAAACTTTCATACGATAATTCTCCATGTTTTAAAGTAAATTTAATTGTCTTATTCATGAGGGTTACGCTTCGGCAGCCAAAAACGTAAAAAAATAGATACAACTTTGCGATTTTTTTCTATCGAGAAAATTTCATTGAATCGTGTATTCCTTTTGAACAATACTAGAGCAGAAAGTCAAAAAACGTATACCAAAATATTAAATCTCTATTCCACGTACACAATTATATACACGAGATAGAAATGTCCCATTTTTTTCAATGTAGGGCCTTAACGCTGTTCCACAGAAAACCGACATAAATTAGCGGCTTGATGGTACATAACGTAGAGCGAGAGGGATATTAGAAGGCCCAAATCCCTCCTCCTCTTCCCTTCCCAATCCTTTAATTATCCCTATCCTGTAAGGTCAGCGACGCGTCCATGATTCTTCTGGTATTGTGGGGTGTATGGTCAGTGGACTAACACCTACTTTAATACACTAACAAAACCTCTTACCTATATCCTTTAAGGGGTAGGCAGAGGTATTATAACTGTACATGCAATTCACCGAAGTTATGTCACTGATTAAAACCAAGTCTAAGTTTGTGTTTTTTTCAAAACCAAAACGTATCATGTTTGATTTCTCGAATTGGGAATCAAATCCGCCCTGGATTCAGGTAGACCATTATTCATTTATTCATTCATTACCATTATTCTACTCCTCAGTCAATTTAATCGTATTTCACCTATAGATAGCGCTAAAATTTTGTTCAATCCATACTATACTAAAAATATAACATTCTAAGCGACATACATAATGCCCTTGGTAGTAGGAGGTGAATAATTTTAATCGGCTTAAGAACAGTAGGTAGGTATGCAAATGCAAACTATTATCCTTATACGAGTTCATGCTTATATGCGAATTGGTATTAATTCAAGGGAATTCCTGTATAAGATCCTAGTTTGTACGAGGCAAAGTTTAACTCACATTACACGACATAGCATGTGGCAAAATTTCGAGTTTAGAATATAAATCTTATCCGATGTAGTAGTCATAATACCTATTATAATGTAACTGGTTTTAAAATTTTGTTAGATTCGAGATACCTAAATATAATTTTATTTGCACAATGTCATGTAATAAAAAGTTTTGTTTATTTTATATGCTTGCATCTGTATATCTCAAGGGGTAGACAGAGGTGCAATTAATGTACCCACGGTTCGACGAACTTATTTTCGATCCATGATGTCATAGGTGCCGAATCTAACACCATATTGGACACAAATACCAATTCCGTTTAACTCATGTGTAATTTTTAAATTAAAATCTTAAACACAAATTGTAACTGCTCAACCTTGGATTTAAACACTGGACCTCATTGGTTTCTTTAGGCTGACACTATACCAATGAGGTGATCTGATCTGTCTTACATAAACATATTCCAAAAGTCCAAAAACCCCGCGGTATTCACCTTCGGCATATTAGAGGTCGCGATCGGGTCCCGAGACGAGAAACGCCCCGGCTTCAACCAGAACCGCCATGTGAAGGGGAGGGGGAGGGGGAGGGGGCTCAGGGGTCTCGGTCACCAGGAGATACGATATTTATGTGCTTCTCCATACTTCGTTCCATAATACACTTAGATTATGTAATAAAGGTACATATAGAATATCGACTTCAGTAATGAATAGTAGAGCATACAAAATTGTAAACAAATATAAGCTCACGCCTGTATCCCCATAAAGGGCAGACAGTAGTGAACCTAGTGCACACGGTTCGCCGGACTTTTATCCCGTAAATGAATTTCGCCAACTCGTGTGTTTATTTAAATCGAAAGTCAAAAATAAATTATGATAACGTGATACGCTGCCTACGTAGTACTATTAATAGTCGTTAGCTTTCTTTGCTAGGACGGTCAGTTTTAAATGTGACCATAATTTCTGCGCGGACGGAGCCAAGATCAAATCCGAGTATAAATATTTTTTACTAGTTTTTACTCGCGTCTCTGCCAGCGAAAATGTGAATGGCTTTTTCTACACCCATGTCCTGTCTCAGGTCATGGACTAAATAATATCAATTGTATTATTTTTCACACGAGTACCGAGCTACCAGTTAATTTAAATAACTTTGGAGACAATAATTTTTGTTGTAAATAATATGACTGTTTTAAAATCTTAATGTGATTGTTTCAATTATCGTTATGTTATCGTCTACAAAGCCACACAAAGCATTGTGCGATTACGTATAATAAACATATCGCTTACAGATTTGTCATTGTTCCATAAAAAATAGTTTTTTTTCTATTATCGTATAACTCATTAAGAATAATAGTTGTAGTTAGTACTTATACGTTGCTGTTGTAGATATAAAATGATATTATGAAGATTTTAAGTATTTCCGAGATTCGAGAATTTTCCTTGAACTTGGCCTTTCCGTGGCCTCCTCTACGGAATGACAAGGGCTAGGTTAGACCTTACTCAACCACGCTGCAGCGCTGGCCTCATGCGGGTTGGTAGGCTTCATATATTTTCGAAAATCTTATGGATACCGTATCAGGTTTATAGGTTTCTTCACGATGTTTCCTTCAACGTTAAATCAAGCGATATTTAACAATGTATTCACACGTAACTTAGGTCAGAGGTGCATGCATTTTGGGACTGGTTTAGAACACGCGACTTTCGACCTGGCAGTCGGTACTCGGTACCACTCCCCGCCTAATTATCGTTGCTTTTATGAGATTTATTTCTTGAGATAACAGTCTATTCAGCGCAAATTGTTTTCGCGTCAAATGAAAAATTATTTCTGTATGTTTAGTCACACAACCAATACAATTGACCGAATCATACATTCTTGGCAGTTGGGACGCAAAATGTTTTACAAATAATGTAAGATATGTTTCAATATAATTTACAGAATACATACAGTATAAATAAATACTCGATTTTACTCGTGGCTTCATTCGGGGAAAGTAAATTTGACCAATAAAATATTATTTCCGATACAAACATTTTCATAATCCATCAAATATATTTGAATATAAATCGTTTCATAAAATATTTTCTATATAAGTTATCATAAAAGTAAAACTTTAGATGATAAGTAAGTATAACAATAATTTTTCATATTTACGCGAACATTACACTTTTAAATAAAACTAATTTAAATGGGTTATATAGCGGTTTATTTTTAATTTTGGTCCTGAGGCGACGTTTCGAAAACTATTCAGTTTTCGTGGTCACTGGATGTACCACAAAGTATTATACTATAGTCTATATAAGGTAAGGGCTGTCTGACAGTCCAAAATTAAAAATAAACTGCCAAAAACTGTTAATGACTTTTATTTCAGTGTGTTACCACAGAGTACATTATTATATATGTGTGTTACGATATTTTAATAATACTCACGTATACATATATATGTGAAAAAACATAAGCTCCATCAGAAGTTTGAGATTTATCATATATTATCATTTGAAATATTATGATACTAAAATAGTGTCGAATATAAAACTCCAGTAATGTCGCTTAAGGTGATTTGGCCACGTTTTAAGAAAAAGAGATGAGTATGATGCCGCGTCGGTCGCACCTCGGAAATGCCTGAGCTTTTAAGGGTACCCAATAAGAGCTGGCCTGACATAATAGACATGAGAGCCAATTCGTCTCACTACGCTGGATGCTCAAAACGGGTCGATGTGGAAGCGTCTACGTAGAAACGTGCTAGACAGAACGAACAAAAATATAGAGTTAAAATGTGTGTGAGTTTGGTTAAACCAAGCTCTAAAGTATGACTATAGATAGGATTTAAAAGTACTTAGTTATTATTTTAATCTCATTGACTGTTCCCGGTAATGAGATGTAAATGTTAAACACAATAAATATTTGAACTTAGATGTTCGTCTGTTTAAACTAAATCTTTTATCTGTACTATTTCTTTTTGTTCGGTATAATATTACCGGTTTTATTTGAATAGAAACTACATCAGTTGTTGACTGCTCTTTGGTGCATAGATAACGTGACTTGCAAATTTGCTAATACAGTAAGACATTTGAGACGTTTCGTATAGAGGGCGACGATAAATTGGCGGTGGTAATTTTAGCAACTAATTGAATATGTAAAAAAAATGAGTAAAACTGGAAACCGACTAATGAGCGTATGACGACAGTGTCATTCATCTCGTAATGCATTCCAACATTTAGGCACTGGCCACTCTAGAAACACAAAATTACACTACTCCATTGTTTCCCAATCTTGTTAATTATGTTGAAAAGTGAGTACAACTCTACTGTTATTACTATTTTCGAAGTTGAGAATCTGTAGTTACAGTCTGGCTTTAGAGCTCATCAATTGTAATAAAAGTTCCATAGATTGTTCGGCCTATCAATCGATTAGCACCAATCACTATTAGTGGAACCTTTGGTTTTATAATACCGATACAATAGGTAGTATGTCGATCACTCGCTTTAGAGAAGTAGTTGGCACAGAAAACAATTTGCGTATGTATGTGAGATAAAAATAAACAATTTGTAAAAAATGTGTTCACTAGGGACTTTTCCTGGGACCCGTTCACGGGAAATTGAATGTCTCTGGTCTCGCAAATTAAGCGTGCGGATGTTTTGGAAAGTCCGGAATGGATTCATAAATAAAATAAGTAGCATATTGAACAAAAACGCGTCGTATCTTGTCGAGTCATTTCAATAAACAATGCTAATCCGTAATCCGAGCCTAGGTACAATAATTATAATGAAACATAAGATTTCGTTTGGTGTGATTGATATTTAACTCTCGTCAAGCTTTTTATTACAGAGTATTGCGTAGGAACAAGCTATAAATAATTAGATACCATTACGATAGATGTGTAATTATAGCATCTCTCGAAAATATTTTATTTGTGTTTTTAGTTCCTGTTAACTAATAAAATACATGAAAACCATAACTACAATGAAACATTTTAAAGACTTCTAGTATTCGCAGGGCGCGGGAATTTCTGGGGTTGTGATGATTCTCGGGATTCATAAAAAATCGGGAAAATAAAATCCCTAGTATTACTAGAAAGCAAATGTCTATTGGAATAGATTACAATAAAAGTTTATTTTTGGTACTATAGGTATATACATAGGTTTTGTCATAACTCGGTGCACCCAAGATGCTCGGCTTATTAAAGATTCAAGCAGGCAACGCCGACCGATGACCCCATGCTCACAAGGTACAGGGTATTACATAAAATATTAAGCTGATGCCTGTATCTCCGAAGGCGTGGGCAGAGGTGCAATTAGTTGGTACAGTAAAAAGCGTGTTAAAAAAGAAGGCGGGTGAACTGGCTCTAAAACGATGCTATCCTAAATATTCATTAAGTATTTAGCTTTAGAATTTTTTTTTACTCTACGATCATACTGAAGGCTATTTATTACCTCTAAAAACAAACAAGTATTTTATCTTTAAAGAAACTTATGGCAAAACAGTAGGATACGGAACTGACTACTATAGGTATAGCGGGAAGCTATGAGTATGACGCACACGTTTTTATTTTTAAATTAGAACAAAAGAGTGACATGTAAGAATTAGAATAGACTATAGCTAATTTTAGGCGAACGTAATTAACACTAAAATGTCAAGAGTAATAAAACTTATTCATTATACCTATGTAGCTAAGTAATTACTAAGAAATATAAAACGCGTTAACTTTTTTGGATAGAATTAACTTGCGAAGAATTCTTAGAGTCGGAGTAGGTTTAGACAAAAAACACTTTTCTGTTCACATTAACGCTAGCGGAAAATCTAATTTGTATGGAAATTACTTGCTTGAGAAAAGTCATGTCACTGCTGCAAAATTTGGTAGTTACGTCGTCTATTTCGCTTACGAAAAGGAACGTTAGAGTCAGCGTGGCGTCGAAACGCTAACTTTTCATACAAATGATAGACAAGTGACATTTTTGACGGATGCAAATGTAATTTTGGCGTTAGGGCATCACGCTTCATTGGCATGAGGTTGGAGCCTCACGCTAAGTGTTTTTTTTACTCAAACTTGAGAATAGACCAGAATGAATATTTGTTTAAAAGTAAATAGTGACAAGTGCTTAATTATTTTTGAATTCAATCATAAAATGCAGGGTTTCAGACTATTTTGGGCAGCGAATAATGAAACAGCTTTGGAAAATCCTTAGGAAAATATCTGTATATATATACACATAAGTATATAATATATGTAGAACATAATATACATATACTATATATTTGCCAAAAAATTCCAATTTTATATATTTTTTCAAATGACCTAAACAGACCTAGTTCACCTAGCATGTTTAAAAGTAGGTTAAGTAAGTGACTTTATAGCGTAAGAACAAAGGTTTTCATGGATGCGTTTCGCATCACGCGTGTTTTTGTATAAACAGGTTTCGTGCACGCTATTGTTAGATGTTTAAGTGTGTTAGGTATTAAGAGTGCGCATAAACCCAGCAAATTTCTAAAATTCACCCGCGAGCCCGCACACACCCCGCTCATCGAACACGATCGCACGCTAAAACACAATATATACTTGTCTCGCTCGTTCAACGCGTATCTTCCGTAGTATACGTAAAATAATTATATAAAACAGTGGGTATTCTTTTTTCTTATATTTTACTTAGTACGTATTTTAACTTTGTGTATTATTTTGTAATAAGTAATTGTACATTTAATATTATTATTAGGGTTCCGCTTTCGTATCCAAAGGGTAAAAACGGGACATGTGTGCGTCTGTCTGGCTGGCTATATTAGTCCAATCAATTTAGGTGTTCACCTCGGAAAATTGACATACCCAGTATATTACCACGTAAAACATGTATTTTGGCATCCTAAAACTGTTCTAAAAAATCACATATAATTGGATGGTCGCAAGTTTTAAAATTAGAGGTCAAAGGTTACAAAATCGATTTCTTTTTGTAATTTTTTGCCAATATCTCGTTTTCTATGGGTTTTACGCTATTCGTAGCTATTATCGATATTGTAGAGAATTAAATTCTCTACAACTTTTGTATTTAACATTTTTTCATAGCTTAAACTGCTTTCGAGATACAGGGTAGAGTGCGCGCGGTCAGAGAATCATGTGAGGTCAACTGGTAGTTCCGATTAAAAACTCGTAATATTAATGTTAACAATTATTGCTAAATGTATATAATATAATATATAAATATATATTATTGCATAGGCTGGCAAACGAGCAAGTAGTAGTAACCAGAAGAATCATGGGCGCGTTGCCGACCTTAAAGGAAAGGGATAATTAGGGATTGGGAAGGGGAGGGGATTTGGGCTTCCGGATATCTCACTCACCGTACGAAACGCAGCAGCAAGCCGTTACTTTATGTCGGTTTTCTGTGCGACAGTGGTAACGACCCGGTCGAGCCAGCCCATTCATGCTGTAGACAAAACTGTATATAGCGTGGCTCTACCACTCAACATAATTATCATTTTATATTAACTTTTTAATGAAATTCAATTTTTTTGGTAACTTATCTATTTTTAATTAAGTCTCAATTTATTTAATAACACTTACCTGACCATGTAATTAAAAAATTGCTAAGGAAAATACTTAAATTAATTATAATAATGACTTTCTACATAAATAAAGAAGAAAATAAATTAATTTTAAATTAATGTTTTTATTAAAAGTGTCATTTTATAGATTTATTATTGTCAAAATTCATAAAAATTTCGAGAAAAAGTTTTAATTTCAATTCTCTTCTTCTTCATCTTCATCTTCATCATCGTCGTCATCGTCCCGCTGCTGCAGAATTTTGAATTCCTCTTCATTACCGTCTTCAACGACATTTGTCTCCAAGTCATTTATGATTTCTGGGTTAAAGGTTCCATCATCATCAATATCGGTCTGATATGGTACAGCATTGAGACAAGCTTGTTCACCAATTATCCGAAATCATCACCACGTTCTTCTGCTCTTTTGATAATCGTGGTTTTAAACTGAAGAGTACTCACTTTTTATCTTGCGTCTAGATTTTTCTTTTTTCTTCTTTTCTGCAGCCTCATCAGCAACTTCACCACAAAACAAGCATTGCTTCTTAAAATCAAACACTTCGTCTTTTATGAGGTACAGATGGTGAAATTGTAGTTTCTTCGTCTTCTAGTCGCCATTTTGCTGCTTGAATACAATGTTTTTATGCCACGTACTACTTACGTAACGAATAACTGAGGTTAGTAGAAAGTGGTCCCTTGAAAGAGAAGACGGTCGTATAGTAATATAACTATACAATACAAATCCTCAAACCTCACAAACCCTCCTACAAATACTCCTTCGAGTAGCTCATCGCTTCAATGAACTGTAAAGAAAAAGTTAAGCTATATAAGTAGGTGGTTAGGTCGGTGGGCAGCTAGCTATGTAAGGTATGTAAGGAGAAAGAAAAAAAAAAGAATACTTAAAAAAAACTAAAAAAACACGCTTTTTATAGAAAGTCTAACTAAAAAATAGAAAATAAATTTGAAGAAAACAATGTATTTTATTGAAAAAAAGCACCCCACGCTTTTTTTACAATAAAATACTTGTATCCGACCGGATAGCGACCACCGTACACTGGTGCTAAAACCTGCCATAGTGGCCCACCTCGTGTGGGTCGCGTTCCAGGGTCAGCCAGTGTATATCCGGTTCTCCCCAGGGGGCTTGCCCCCTGATCTTAACCCTTTTCCCATCCCTTTTTCCTTCCCCTCCCCCTTGGCCCTTTGGCAGGCCGGCATGATCTTGCCGCCCTACGATGGACACATTGTTTATCGTTGGTGGACACTATTCTTGGATTGCGCTACACTTACCATGAGGTGTAGCGTAGTCACTTTGCCGAGCCAAGCTAAAAAAAAAAAGTGATTACTCTGCATAATATGCATATTCACAACCTGTTTACATTATTTTACTGGAACACCATAGGAATCTTCACTCATACTAATAATATTATAAAGAGGAAAGATTTGATTGATTGCACCGTAAGAATTAGGTACCTACATAACAAAGCATAAAAAGTATGTTTGTAGGTGGGTACCTACAAACATACTATGAATGTATCTCGATATCGTCACTTCAATACACCGCCCGCGGAAACGAATTTACACTCTGTGACGCAAAGAATAATATCTAAAGGCGCCTACATAAACTTTCTCAAATTAATCAAGACTTAGTGTTTTTAATTTTTTTCCCATAAAGTTACTGTAATAAATTAATACTAAATAAATACACCCAACAGTCACATACATAGTCCTGACCCTACGGTAAGATACGAGTCTTGTGTCGTGGGTATCAGGATCTACGAGAGACTTTCGGTCTCACAACACCCAGACCCCGAAACAAATATTTGTGGATCACACAAACATCTGTCGCGGTGCGGGGTTCGAACCCGCGGCCTCTCGCTTCATAGCCGGCTACTCGCCCGCTGCGCCACGGAGGCTGTCAATATAATATTACAATACTATAATAACTTACCTTCGACAATTAGTCATGTTTTCAATTTGCAAATTTTTTAATTCTCGTTTCTTAAGTCTTTTCAATGTCCTTTTCTTGTTTCCCATATACTATTAATTTCGAACAACAACAAAAAATAATATCAAAATTATTAAAACTCGGCGCAGCTAAAAATTTGAGCATAGTCTTCTCGTCTCAACGGAGCGATAGCGACTGATGTGTGAAATAGAATTATGTTTGAAGCTCCTTAAACGTGCGACGGAAGATGATTTCCGTGCGAAATTAAAACGTAGTAAGTGCCAAAAGTGTTTTATCGTTATAAATCCAAAACTAAAAGTAATTACACAAAATGCCGAAACATAACTCTTGCATATGTTTTAATATATTTATTTATGAAAAAAAAATCTTAATAGTTATTACCATGTCAAGTATACAACGGAAATATATGAAAATTAGAGGTAATTTCGTGATTTTTTTCTATCGAGTCAATTGTAATATTTTATGTTTTTGACAAAAGAGAACCCTTGAAAATATCATGTAGTTTGATGTGTATTTTATATTTTAGATTTGGTCTTGAATATTACATGTAATATCGAATATAAGATTGGTAATTTTGCTTTATGCGCACTCTTAATATTAATAATTGATAACTCATATGGACACATATACACCATTGGCACGAATAATAAGAGAGGAAAATAAAACGGTGTGTGCAATGGGCAGACTCATCACTATTAGTGATCTCAGCCAGACAACCTTAAAATGGAAAGGTAGCAAAGATAAAATAATTAACGGGGACTGGGGATGTAACTGTAATTATTATATAGTGACTACACTACATATATTTACACTAGTTGTAATAAAAAATAGAAAACTAATGAAATAATTAATAACTACCAACAAAAAACCTACACATATATGCACTAAAGTATTCTAAAGAAGTTAAATTTGTGATTTTGTTTGCAGAGGCCTAGGAGGTAATCTCAAGAACCAATGATCCGATTCTGAAAATTCTTTCACTAAAGGTAGCCCACTAACGAGAAGATCATTTGGTAAATGGACGTGTTCCTGATGTATATACTATAAATTACGGTATTATTGACTATAATTCCATTTGGACGTATACGAAGAACACATTCATACATAAATAATGGATGCCATTTTTTAATGGTAGCAACAGCAGTGTGTATTTCAATAAAAAGAGGGAACATATGACACGTACTTTTCAATTACTTCTAACACAAAGTCACGCGCGAACACAGATATAATATTAATTTTAATGTTTGCAAATATATAGTAGGAGCACATGTACTACCAACACCGTCAAAGTGAGACGATGAGAGCAAAAATTGGACGGGTATTTGTTCATTCACGAACAATACGGACGGCTTTCCAATGGCGTAGCACAAGTTTTTGACATTGACAGTCGGCCGGGGATAATGTCCACTTGGTTTGGACGCTTGGATTTTAATCCGTTTGGAATTCCGAAACTGGATGACATACATTCATTCAAATGGCAAACGATTTTAACATTGATGATAAGATTTTGGTAGGCGACCACTTCATTTCGATGGATGCAACGTTAGTCGCTCCCTTTAGGAAGCTACATTGTGCATGAGTGCTAAAGACTATTTTTGTTGTGATTAATTGAGTTTTCAATGAGTAAAAGAGACTTTGTCAATCGACGTAAATTATGCAGTATTGCTTAAACAAATTACAGTACCTTGAAACACGGAGGTTCATGGCTTCACCATAGCTATGCTTCGTGTATCAGTAACGGTTTTGCGTGTGGTGAATCGAAGGCAAACTCGTTTGCAATTATAGAGTAATTGGAAGTTGATAGCTTAGACATAAATAGGTATATTATATGTACTTATCCTGTAATCTAATACCAGTACTTGTTTTCAACCAACTTCAAAAAGGTGGAGGCTATAAACTTGCCTATTTTTTTATGTAAATAGTCTACGCGATGTCTCAGATAGAGTTTACTTCAAGTGTGATCCAGCTTCAGCAAATGCATGCTTCGGGCATTGAAATGGTTTTAGCAGATTTATATAATTATGTAAAATACTCTGCTGTCGCAAATTAGGTTAAGATGTGTGAAAAGCAGTGTATTGTCTTTTAAATGTTATTGTTTCAATTCTAATATTTTAGCTTACTATTCACGAAGTGGTTGGAGGTCACAGAATTAATACTCTATGTGTAGATTGTAGAGTAGGCTACTTATGTTTCACAGATTGCTATTTCTGTTAATAATTAAATTTTGAATAAAATGCAGTCGTTATTTCTGAATTTTTATTTCTATTATATGTAAATAGGCAATGTGTAGTCATATACATACACGGGGGATAATGGAAACTAAGGTTTTTAGTTTTCCAGCTTTTTCGTATTCCCCGGACTCACGTATCGCTTCGTTGTATTGAAATCTTTCTAACATGTTAGAGATCATCTACATTGTAGTTATTAAACTGTAATAGGCATATTCATTATAAACTCTTCAAAATTTAAATTATGTCGACAAAAATCTATTTCCTTTGTCACTCATTTTTTGTCAGATTTTAACAGAACATTGACATTGTCAGTTTTTGTGGCGCAGCAGTAACCGGCTGTGAAACCTGAGGCCACGAGTTTGATGCCCATATTCAGAGAGATGTTTGTTTGATTCTCAAATATTTGTTGATAATCTCGTAGTTCTGGATTCCTACGACACGGGTTATTCTAGAGTGATTATGTGTGCAGTCTATGGTGGGTGTATTAATTATGATTATGAATGTCACTATAATGATCTTTTTAATTCACTTACCAATCCAAGATCCCATTTCATCATCTATCCTCAAAGTGCTGTTTTCTTCACGTAATTGGGGTAATGCTACTGCCGAAAATCCTATGGGGTGGCCAGCACCCGCGGCCAGAATCAGTACCGCACAGGTTATAAGACACTGTAACAATTAAACATCGTTAATTAGCGTAATATTATTTTCTAAAATAGTTTCAAAAATAACAGATATTAATATTCCTGTCATTATTTTGGTTTACATCGATTAAGAATGTCCACATTAAAAATTTCCGTCCCATGATATTCAGACTTTATATCGACGCTTGAAACAAAAGTATCTAAGCGATATTGAGTAAACTTTACAGGAGAGTGATTTAAAGTTCATATTTTTAGAAAAAAATAATCACAAAAAGTTATCTAATTGTAAATTGCATACATGTTATGTATGTTAAAAGCATCGAAATTCGACAATGTAACTCGTTTCTGTGAGACTGTGGTAACGACCCGGTCGAGCCGGTTCATTCACGCTGTAGAAAAAACTGTTTACAGCATGGCTCTACCACTCATTTGAGCTTTATGTAATAAGCTTCAATAATTGGTTTACTCATTCATCTAGCATTGAATTAAGAAAGTAAGAAAAAACTGATATTCTATTCCTATTAGATAAGTGTTTTGTTATAGATATTTATAGGATAAACTTGCTCACGCTACGAGATAGATAACCTATATTAGTCAGCCGTGGCCGTGCTAAACTAATTGTCGGATCTAATAATTACTATTTTGCTGTATGCTCAATGTCATTATAATAGTCTGTTCTTTAAATCACGACCTATACAACATTTATTTTCACCGAATCGACTTCTTATTAAAGCATTCTGTCTTAAATTCCGTTGTTGTTTTTTGGTGCGACATTTGAAGGTTCTGCGAACTCATATGTACTATACACAAATACATTTAAGTATACACAGTTACTGATTAGATTTCTGATTAAGCAATTGCAATTTTTTAATGGAAGCGTTTCGAAAGTTGTTTATATGGCGGCTTTTATGTTTCAAATTAAATGTAATGAATGCTTTGTTAGTTATTAATGTCATTTCAACTTGCTCAATTTAAAGGTAGTGGAATTATTAAGGCTATGCCCCCAGCAAAACGCCGCGCGATCGAGATTTTTAGAGGCTATCTAGTCATTACTTAAAATAAATATTGATTAAAAATATATATGTCGGATCATGAAGAGTACGGACACTGAATTGACCTATTTAAATAAAGATATTCTACAGTTATTAAAATAAGACACTGATTTGACCATCGTTTAATGAATTAGAGTGTTTTACCATTTTGTGTAGTTGATAATTAAGTTGCTGATTTGATTTACAACGATTTTAATGTGTTACTGATTTGACTTGGCTAATTCCATTTTTGTAGTAGGGAGAATCAAAATGCCGCTATATAAGACCGGCGTCTTGCCACTTAAAAGTTAGTTCATTGAAGTTTATTGAGGTTCAGTAAAGTTTATTGGAGTTTATTAAAGCCAAGTCAAGTCTAGTTCCGTCCGCGAGTCGCAACAGTAGGAAATTGCTAAAACTATGGCAAACTAGGGTCATTTAAGTACAGTGTTAAATGTTAATAACTAATTGCCTGCAAATATTGTGATTTATAACCGCCAAGTGTGTCGGGTTAAAATATCTGTATATTCTCAGCATTGTAAAGGTGGGGTTTTTCTGTCGCCGGTTCTTTTTACCACCTATGATCATATCTCCGAGCCGGCGGTAGCTTAAAAGAGTGAATAAACAATAATATGATAACCCTGCGTAATTATTGGGACCTCTCGTACGCCTTACATCCTGATTACATCAAATGAAGAGCCAAGGGTTGCAAAACCCTCCTCTCTGACACACCTCCATGGAGTACACCGCGACATATACAATATATTTCTACAATCTGTCAGCTTTATTTTGTTCGATTCAAATTCATGTTAATATTAATATTTTTTTTTTAAATTGTCGTATTAAATGAACCATATAAATGAGAAAAATGCAAAGATTCCGTGCGTCTCCTTTTAAAGTACAGATTGTTTTCATATGAGATTAACATCACTGGATAGGATATTTAATAAGAAATATTTTGCCCGTTTGAAATTTTCGAAAAGACCAAAACCTGATTTTTTAAATCAATTATTCGCTAAATACGTGCATATTCTGCACGAAAACTCACACGCCAAGTACACGAGTCAGTATGGCGCGAGTCATTCAAGATCATTTGCTCACGGAAGGGCCTTAATGAAATGTTGAGTTATATGAGTTAATATTGACTACAATTAATAATGATTTAAGAATGTTCACGTACCGTTTTTCTTTTGTTTTGGTAGTTGATCTACATCCCGTTAATACATTGTATTTTGTTTATATTGGGCATTTAATTTATCACCCATCAACCACATATAGCGTAAGGGTTATTATCACCTATGAAAGTTAGTAGAGAATTTCATTAAGATCGACTGCCTCGGAGGCGCAGTTGTATTGCACACGTAGTACTTCTGCTATGCTCAGGTCTCGGGTTCAGTCCTCGGGTCGGGTAAAAGTGATGTTGGGTTTTTCTATCATGAAATACTCAGTATCAGTTTGGAGCTTGGAATCGTGCCCGGTATGGCTATAGGGTCACCCCTATCACATCATGGGACGGAGATACGCTCGGAGAAATATAAGTGCACTGGTTACTTCTCTGCAATTTTATTAGCAACTAGCTTTTGCTCGCGGCTCCGCCCGCGTGATCTGCTTTTTCCGGGATAAAAAGTAGCCTATGTCCTATTCTGATGTATAAGCTATATTATTGTAAAGTTTCATTAAAATCCATTCAGTAGTTTTTACGTGAAAGAGTAACAAACATACATCCATATATCCATCCATCCATACTTACAAACTTTCGCGTTTATAATATTAGTAGGATACGCGCCTAAAATATCAGAGGAATCTGAGTACAGCAATCAATCTAAATGAGTAGTAATTAAAATGTTTGCTTGGGTCACGGCAACAAGGAGGTTCACGTGTGAACTCGCTTTTTGCGTACAGCGTTTATAAATTGTCTTGTTATGACTTATAATACATATTGTGTAGAAGCAAGCAATCAATTTAATTGAGATCAAGTGCTTGCTGACACAAGCTCATATCCGCTCTGTTCCATTGGCGTGTTTTGTTACGGGCGGTTTTCAATTTCTATATACAAATACAAATTGATGTAAAATTAAGGGGAATTTTATTTCACACTACGAGTTGTCTTCTTGATAACAACGTGTATTATAGTCCGGTCAATTTAGACATAAAAATAGTGGTCAAATAACAATAATTCCCACAAAGCCAAATTTTGGTGGAGGGCTGGGGTTTACCATTACAAATAAAGTTTTAAAAATCCCCATCGATCCCATGTGTGCTTCAAAAGTTATTCGGGGTCAAAGTTTTGATAAACTTAGTAAACTTACCGTTTTTGAGAAAAATCCAAAAAACCTCAAATTTTAACCTTTTTGAAGCACACATGGGATCGATGGGGATAAATAAAATCTTCATAACAATTTCGATTTTTCAGTTAGTATTTTTTTTTATTCCGCCTGCATATAAGCAGCAGCAACACCAATCAGAATTTCGAAATATTAAATACTGCATGGCATTGGATTGCGCTCGTCACCCCGATGCAAAAGATAATGACGTTTACATAATTGAGTAATATAATATTAATTGAACATTTCTCATAATGCCCAGTAATTTCACTGTCTTTAATGTCCTTCAAAAACTTGACGGCAGAAATAGACAAAGCGGTGGATTTACTCAAACTGCGTGGCTTTATACGTATGTATATGGGAACCTACTACTTAGTAATTGACACGTAAATAGTATCAGTGGTACTTTATAATTCAAAGTTATCGAGCGATACTGCTTCTGTATACAGGGTTATTTTTAAAACACCAGCAACCTCGCAGGGGTAGATTCCTAAGGTTATAAGCTACTACTTTTGTTCTACGACTTTTGATAATTTGTTAGATTTTATTTTCATACAAAAATAAGTATTCATTTAATTTCCGTCTTGAATTTTACCTACACGCATCGCAGATTACGTAAGCAAACACGCGAAGCGTGGGGCAGCGGGCTAGCGTTGAAGGTCATCGCCCGAGCCAGCTGAGCGGCTTCTTTGAGTCGCGCGCTTACGCCGAACGCTACGAAGAAAAATACGACACAACAAAAACTTGTAAAATCATTTTTTTTTAAATATATTGAGTTATATACAAGCTCGTAGAACAAAAGTTGTTCCGTATGGGGTCAGCTATCTGGTCCTGCGAGGTTGCTGGTGTTTTAAAATTAACCCTGTATATGGGCAGACGCGGCGCTTATCATCAGGGGACCGACCTTCTCGTCTCGTTCAAAATGTACTAAACAAATATAGAGGCGACCACCTTTGTTTATATTATTTAGCGATATTTTATATGAAACACTTAGTACGCTTTAAAGTAAGTATGCATATTATATCAATATGTTTATATAGTTCTATTTTATACACTAAAGCCCTTACTAATAAACATTGTATATGTTGGTAATAGTTATACAATACTTTGTCTTGCTATGTTGAGTGACATTTATTATAAGAAGAAGCGAGACAAAACACTGTATAAGTATGACACTCGTATACAACATTTATTAGTAAAGCCTTTAGGGTTCAATACACTTCGATTTGGCGGTACACTGATTGCGCGGTGTTTGCCAACAGAACCTACATGATAACGAAAAGTCAGACACTCGTCCGTATTTAACCGAATTTATTATCTTGGAATAAATAAATACACCCAACAGTCACACACACATATATAATGTATTGGAATGGAATGTCTATACAGTGTCATTTTGACACCCTATACTTAAATGAAACCATGTGTAGTGTTCGTTAATATAAGTACTTTGAGCTAAAACACTTTCTTATTAAAGGCAAAATAAAAAAATAATATTTCCTAACAAATTAAATGCCATTAACATTAGATTAATTTTAAACAGTCTGTATACGCGCGCACACACATATACAACTCAACACATCGTACACAGTACACACCCGTCATCGAATGAATGAGACACACACACATACATTACCATTAGATACATGCATTAAGCAACTACGGCAAATAATA
Source organism: Amorpha juglandis (assembly GCA_949126905.1). Classification (NCBI taxonomy): domain Eukaryota; kingdom Metazoa; phylum Arthropoda; class Insecta; order Lepidoptera; family Sphingidae; genus Amorpha; species Amorpha juglandis. The sequence goes on along the minus strand of OX421379.1, from coordinate 6,358,984 downwards.
TTAATTCAGATCCTGCCCGTAAGATTGCTCCCCGGATGTAAAGTAATAGCTTATAATTTATCAAAAGCAGCAAATAAACGACAGTGTAGTAGTGCAGTATCGCTGAGCCGGAAGTAAACTTAAATTTTAATAAAACCCTATAAAATGTTATTGTCTCCCTGAGATTTCTAAACAATTATACATAATACCATAATACCGCGAAGTATACCAAATACTTCGCGGTGATACTCCCGGCAGTATACATGTAGTATGTACTTAACACAAACACTACACAAACACTTAGGCATTATTCTAAACTTGATAAACCGGTTAGTGTCAATTTCACTTCAATACGAATAATTATTACACACTTAAAACATTACACAAACGTTTGTGAAAACAGTATCAATTTCACTAAGATCGCCGCACTAATAAAAATTACGAAATACTAATAAAAACTAAATACTGAGCAAAATGGCGGAATATGAAAAAAAAACATGCACATCAAACGAAACGACCCGAAGTGAACTAAACTAGAATATGTACCTAGTTTGTTTTAAACTTGTGAGTGTAAGGTATAGTGCCGTATTTACGAAAATTAAATTTTAGGTACTGATTCATCAAAAGATCAACTGATTTGGCGGGAACAATTAAATACCGTGATCAGGTTGGCTAATGGATTAATAACATAGAAATACTAGGCCGGGGTTGGCGAATACAAAAACATTACGAATTATTACGCGTTACAAGTTGACCAATTACGACTTTGAATGCACGCACACCAAGGAATTAGGAATGCAGTAAATCATATATTTTAGTGTTGTCCGAATGTGTGTATGATTCGATCCGCGAATCTATGATCGAATAAAAAATACCGATTCTTGGAATTGCGATAAACATATCGATATTCTCATTGATGTAGCAGCAATGTCAGTACATTGCAGGCTGAGACCGATGAGCTATTGGTTCAAAAATGTATGTAAGTTCTACGGTTCCAAAACATGTATTTTATTATGAATTTGTATTTTACATAACGATACGCGAATTATGTGTATAATTATGGTGCTGCTTAGGTAACTTGTACGGGTGGTTATAACATTTAGAGTGGTAGAGCCACGCTGTAGACAGTTTTATCTACAGCATGAATGGGCTGACTCGACCGGATCGTTATCACTGTCTCACAGAAAACCGACGTAAAGTAGTGGCTTGCTGCTGCGTTTCGTACGGTGAGTGAGATAACCGGAAGCCCAAATCCCCTCCCCTTCCCAATCCCTAATTATCCCTTTCCTTTAAGGTCGGCAACGCGCTCATGACTCTTCTGGTGGTGGGCGTACATGGGCGGTGGAGATCACTTACCATCAGGTGACCCACTTGCTCGTTTGCTGGCCTATGCTATAAAAAAAAATCATGAATTTTCAAGCTTAATTAATATCGCGACATGAGCACACGTAAATGATAGGCCATCACACGAAATATTTTGCCTTTACGCTATAATAATCGTCATAAATATTCTTTACTAAAAACATTTCAAGAAACTTATTAAACCTATAATGTATAATTAATTGAAACCTTTACAGCGACATTAAATATTCGTAAGATTAAGATTTTCGATTTGAAGGATCGATTAACAGAAGATTGCAACGCATGCATAGCAATGAATCCAGCACTAGCGTTACCCGTGTTATTGCGAGACAGTGACAGCTATTGCAATTACTGGAATGCGAAAAGAGTCCCGATAATAGTTTATTTGTGTGCATTTATTATACCGTCAAGTTCAATGTACCTGCTTTATAAAAACGCCAAGCGCACAGAAGGCAAACGGCGCATTAGATAAGTTAAACGTTTTGGAAATGACGGCTCAAAATTGTAATTTAGGAATAGAAATAAATATTAGATTACCCTATGAAATGTAATAAAATCCTAAGTAAAATCGAATCTTGTAACTTTTGCAATGATTATTTATTTTTAGTCAAATTTGTGATACCTATTTATTGTTGAATAACGTTACCTACTCCTCGCAAACACAATTTTTTTACGTTTTGTCACTGAACAAAGTAATACTGTCGCAACTTTTTCCGGGAATGTGTCAAGAGCGTCTTTGTGAGCCTGAGACGTATTTTCATATGTATGGAGTTGCCCTTCTTAAGCGTTTGTGTTTTATAATTACATCGTCAGCTGTGACATTTTATTCAATAGATTTTAGTGCAAAAACCGTACAGCGTGATTTAAAAGGCTCAAAACTTAAATCACGTTTTTTGGCAAAACTACTACAAGCTCAAGCCTCATGTTTGGTACAAGGTAAGCAGAGGCGATGACGAATATGTGGTTTCATTTAGTAACAGGGTGTCAAAATAACCCTGTATATTTTTTATTGCGTCCGGCAATAAATAAAATTTTACTTTTATGTACCACCTAAGGCCGGCAAATAAATACTTTCTTAATTTCTTCCTTTTTTTATATAGCCCGGCAGACGAGTAAAAGTATCACCCAGGGTTTGTATATCAATGACCCAGGGTAAGTCATTTCTACCGCACACGAACACCACGAATACTAGAAGAATCTTTGATGGTGTGCTAATCTTAAAGAAAATTCCTTTTCTCCTCTACAATTATGTTTATGTCTTAACCGCTACAGCACGCTGCTACTGTATGTAAGTTTCCTATGTGGCAGTGGCAACAACCCGGTCGAGCCGACCCAATCATACTGTAGAAAAAACTGTCTATACTGTGGTTATACCACTTTAAAAATTCATGATAAAGGCAAAGTTCTGATGACTCCCCCAGCCCATACCGCAGATGGTAGAAAATAGAAGTTTTTGGAGTGTTGATTTTATATAGTAAGCATCATTTAAGAAGGGATTTCTCGAAAATAAATCCCTAAGGGGAGAAAGGGGGTTGTAAAGTTTGTATGGGAAAGAATATCTTTTAGTCAAATCTACATCTCAAAGCGAAGCCGCAAGCAAAAATACATATCATCATCATCATCAGCTACAAGACGTACACTGCTGAACATAGGCCTCCCCCAAAGATTTCCAGACCGACCTGTTGGAAGCAGCCTGCATCCAGCGACTTCCTGCGATCTTTATCAGGTCGTCTGTCCACCTACAAGGTACTACTTCCATCCAAAAATACATATAGTGTTACAATAATACGTTTACAGTTATGCGCTTCGGTAATTTTAGTTTTTCCATAACCGTGTCGAAACCACAAAAAAGGTATCGATTTATATAGTATCGTTATTTTTGATATCAATATCGATTTTGTTACATTTGCAATAAAATATATTTATATGGGCTTGACATATGGATGACCTTCATATGGAAGCCAAAGCTTCAGGTACATTTTTTTGCTCCATTTTTATGGCATCCTTTTTTTAGAAATATCGATTTAGATATGATTTCGATACATAATAATAAATAGCGATACATCGATAGTTTTTTAACATCAAATCAAGGCCGAATTTCCCCACGATTCTCAAACAAGGTCGTAGCTTGAGTAGAATATTTGTGCATGAGCAAAAATTAATTTTACAGGTAAAGGATAAATTGATTGTTTTTGTATTTCTAATCATATTAGTCTTTAAATAATAATAAAAAGACTGTCTTTAATACAGCTGAAATCTTCGATTCGCCGTATTATTAAAAATGCGAACAACTTCATTCAGATTTTATAATTTTATTCTTTTCGAAGGCTAGAAATACCATGCCTGTCATTCCTTTATGACCCAGTGACAGCCTCTAAGGCCGATTGAATGCAGTCAAGATAGAAAAAGTAGATTCGCATACAGCAGTGCTACGTCCCATGGTTGCCACAAACGCAAGAAGTAGCTAGTCGCTAGCGACATGTTACTAGTAACATTTTTTATAATTTCAAACTGATACGGAATTTACTTCATAATAGACCTTAGTTGATGGTATTTTAAGATAGGGTGGCATTTATACACACAATGACCCTACTAGCTGCAGCCGTGTCTTCATATCGTTTTGATATTACGACTATTTAGCGGTTAAATACGATTAATGATCGTCGTGCAAGGCGGCCAAAATATGTTAACGAAATGCCGAATCTTATAAATTTTTAACATTTTAGTAAACTTGTTTAGTGGGCAGTGACTAAATGCAATTAAGGATCGTTGTGCAAGTCAACCGTGTTGTAATTAAGATAACAATGTTCTGCTTTGAAGCCTCGTCAAGCACTTAAGAGAAATATGTGTACATCCCATGATAAACGAAGATTGGTGGAGCCCATCATTTAAATCGTAGTAGGTACTATACTTATATAAATAAAAATTTCAAGTTCTATCTTATAGTATTTTGTTATGACTAAAGTAAGTAGATATTATTTTGAAAATATGTACATATATCTGAAATGCTAATTAATTCTGCTAAGTATTTAGCAGTTGTTTAAATATAATGTTAATTGAGAAAAACACATTGGTTGAACAATTCTTCTTAAGTCTGCGAAATGTCATGCAGTTGACTTGACGAATGGCTTGAAATAGAAATAGTTTGTGAGCTGGGGAGTTGTATATTATATGCTACTTATCAACACGGAAATATGACTGAACATTCTTCCACGGGGGCGGAGCCGTGAGTAAAAGCTTATATATACATTTATTCAAATATTTTTTATCGCATGTTATCATAGTAAATTGCATAAGATATTCGTAATATATCATGATTTGAATATGTCATTTCTTAGTCTATTGATTGATTGAGATTGAACAGATTAAATGCCATGCTATTGGCTAACATGATAAAGACCTTGTTCTTGGTTGATACTATTTATCGATTGCAATATTAATATTTGACATTGGATACTGATCAGACCATAAAAGGAAAATACGCTACGCTATTGTTCAGGTACGCGACCTTGACAGGCGACCGCGACGCGAGAAGGCGACACGTCCGCTTTATATGATGTTTAGGAGAGCGAGATGCGCGTCAGTTTTCATATGATTTCATAGTCAAGTTCAAGCGCACTTGTCGTTATGTATTATTTGACAGGCTCCGAGGCGTTGCAGGCGAGTAGCGGCCGCAACACGTGCAAAACGTGAGGCCGCGGGTTCGATTCCCGCACCGAGACAAATATTTGTCTGATCCACAATAAAGTCTCTCGTAGTTCCTGATACCCACGACACAAGACTGGTATCTTACTGTGGGCTCAGGGCTATGTGTGTGACTGTTGGGTGTTATTATTATTATAACTTGTTTCGCTTTTTAGATTTCATTTTAAATAAACCCTAGTTCACCTGTTCCACCTGCCTTTATTCTACTCGCAGTGGGATTGGCGCAATATGCTTTTTAACCTATATTACAGAAAGGTTTGGCTTGTAGCTATTACGAATGGCCGCCTGCCTGCGGTCAACTCCTTTGGGGAGAATAAACCCAAGCTCGATCATTTTTATATAAAATGTTTTGTGCTAAATATATCATATGTAAATATTTAACATTTCCTTAATTTGATTTGTTGCCATTTTCAATAATGTCAAAGTCAGTAGATCTCCCCAAAAAAAGACTAACTATAAGAAGTAGGTAAGAAGCTTCATCGACCAGTATACCAATTATGACAAATAGGTCAATGTCGTGTTTTAGAGTTAAATTATAGATGCATCAAGCAAAATACACAACTTTGGTACATCATACAGAATAAATAATAATTTATTAAGTATAGTAGGTGCTACGATTCTTCCAAATTAAGTGCTTCGGCAAGCTTCGCTTTTATGCGTATTAGTACTCGAATATTAAATGTACAATAAACGCCCAGCCATTCGAGTCCGATGACTCACTCAAGAGAAACATAAATACTACATAATCAAATGTTGTCACAGGTCTGTATTTATCGTTATCATCACCGGAACATATTTCCGAAATAGATGAAGATTATAAGATATATCTACAACCGTAGTCCTATAACTATATGCGATATAAATGCAGACTATATTCTGCATTTAACGACGACGACGAAAGCACATATTATTTTTCGGAATTTTCGAAATTTCAAACTCAATTTGAGACGAGTTATTGAGAACCATTAGCCTTTTTTCGTACATTGAATAACCAATGATATATTAAATACTATATTATTCATATGCAACTGTACAGATTTCCAATTATAAACTATTGTTGTTGCTCTATTAAAATAATTATATTTATTATTTAATCCATTTATGATAGTTTTGAATTTAAATGACTATATACTTACATAAATCAGAAATATTTGATTTTTGTATTCTTATGGCTCGATTTTTGCAAAGTAATACATAAAAACCGTGTTTAATCTTTTGGCTTGCATCAACAATTAATTATGAGTTTTGACATGTTGGTAACCTCAATGAGGTTGAAGGGGAATTTTAATTAAAGGATTTAAATAATCTAATGTTCACATCGATCTCAGAAATAACATAAACTTTGTACAGTACTTTGATTATGATGACCTTATAAAAACTTGTTTCTACATTCGATTAGAAAGACAAAATCGTTTATTATAACAGTAATAAGCACACTCATGCAATATTATGAATTAATTGAAAAAAAAAAACAATAAATAGGTAAACTAAGGAAATGCTGCACCACTTAACACCGCGACAATTGGGTAGACAGTAGACACTAGCCAGTTCAGCATAATGCTGTATTGTGACGCAGCCACAACACAGCGCTGGTTTTCAATGGTTGCCTAGCGTTGTGTAAGGACGCCAGATCAGTCAAATAAGCTCATACCACGGAATGTCCAAAAGTGCCACGTATCTATACATATACGTGGCACTTTTGGACATTCCGTTGCAGATATTATTATAGTTGTATTTTCGCGACGATACAGATTGGTGCGCGTCTCATGCAGGCGACAATGAGCCCATTACGTCATACAGACGTCGCGTCGTCGTCCGAGTTCACGCGTAAACACGATTTAGATGACAGCACACAACCACAGATAATGAACTTATTGTTTTGTTGAGTGATCGGTACCGGATGACCGGCCAATTGTTGCATATTCGCAGTGATTCCTAGAACTGATTGCCTATGCGCATAATTTATGTCAACGTACAGTATGTCTTTTTAGGCGTGGTGTTTCAATTTTATTTTATTGACTATTTTTAGTATTAATTTAAATCATTTGACAAATAAGATATATCAACTATTTTATAGTGTGCTAAGCTTCCGTAGTATGTGTATCTATACACAAATGATTCTCCCTAGCTAACAGTAACTAACACAGGCGGAGCAGAGGGCAAAAGCCCAAAACTGCCATTAAACATAAAAATCTTATGACAACCTCTGTGGTGCAGTGGGTGAGTAGCGAGCTGCGTAGCGAGAGGTCGTGGGATTGATTCCCTCACCGAGACCAATGTTTGTGTGATCCACGAATATCTGTTCCGGGTCTGGGTGTTCTTAGGCATGCAAGTCCTTTTCTTTATAACCGCGATACAGGTTTAACTAACTGTGGAGCTTGGACTATGTGTGTGACTGTTGGGTGTAATTATTATTATTTATTTGTTTATAATAAGTATTTTAAGGTCATGTGTTTTAAAACCATGCAAAGTACTTCATAGTTATTATTTTTCTAAGAAGAGCGATCTTGTAAAATTTGTTTAGACCAAACGTGTTCTAGTTCAAGGTAATCTTAATCGGTAAAATGTATTAGTACCTACTGCTATTAATAGATATATTATATTTATATTTTCGATCGGACTTCTAAAACTAGTGATCACTTGTAATTGTGATCATGAAATAATAATACTGGCTTAAGTTGCTCCTTATCAGATCAATACATTTGTATTTAATCTAAAGATACAAGATATGTACTTACCAGAGACAAGTTATTTATGTAATTACTTACACATATTATATTGATTCGTAAGGTCAAGATTAATAAGGAATTACAATTTCCGACTTCCGTATGAACTTTGTATTAACTCTTTGCTTGAGAGATATTAACCCAACAAGTTATAAATCCAATCGTAAATTATTCACATTCATTAAGGATAATTTGACCAATATAAGGTAAAGATAGAAAAGAGGTTAAATATTTAACTGTTTTTTTTTTGTGGCGCTCTATGTCCTACTCTCGTGCCTCTGATATTATTATTCAGAGATTTTCCCATCTGTAAATTCTCTACATCTTTTATTAGAAAAACCCCATAATAATGCAAATATTTACCTGATTAAACACGCCTCGGAAAGACGAATAAGTCTCGCCTTTGACATATGGTGGAAGAGTGGCTGTAGAACTTATGCTGCGAAGGAAGCTCTGCAGTGCCTCGTACTCGTCCTTCTTTTGCGCTTCCTTTTTTAATATTTGGGGCACTTGGTTGTCACCGAGCATCGCCTCGTGAGCTCCATCACTGATAAATAAGAGATTTAATCAAAATCTGTTACCATTTATTTATAACAGGAAAAAAGTTTCCATATGTTTAATTCGAGAAATAAAAATACAAATTTATGATGATTGATATACACAGATTATGATCATCATTGTCACAGATGTAACAAATTGACTTATGTATATACTTATATCAGACATATATCAGTAGTATAAATCAGCTGTAAGAGCAATCCTTTCTAGTAATACACAGTACACACATCGCCAGCCCCTGGCAATAAACCGGTAATATCAAAAACCTGAATTACCAGAAAAAATAAAGAAGGTCTTTTTGTTATAACTATACAGAGGAGTACAGGTATATGTTCGATGTCAATAGAAAGATTATTTTTGTTCTATCTACCAGAACTGAACATATTTATTTTAATTATCATTTCAATAAAATTACCAAGAAAACATAATATATTACAACATCAAGGTACAACACTTCAATTTCCTGTATACATATGTATACTATTTTGTCATCGCACCTTTTACCAACTTATTATCTAGTGATATATTGTTTAAAAAAGTTATGAGTGCCTCTATTTAGGTTATTTATACTATTTATGGGAACTAGGGTAATGTTTGTTGCAGTTTTACTGGCGATGTTATAAAAAGTACCCAATGACTATGGGTAAAACTCATGCATGAGTTTCGCACGTGTGTTATTCCCATTCATTAAAAAGTATTTTTCATATTTTATAGAAAAAAGTTAAATGTGGGCTTGAAAAAATATGAGTTTATCAACTAAAATACTAAGAGCTAGAATACGAAAAATAGTATAGCATTAAAAAGCCTAAACCGACTATTACCACTATTGCCCCGGGCTAGCGACATGCCCATAAATATGTTGCGTCGACTCGCCAGCGCCGCTTAGCAAAGGCCTACGCGATATATTGCTCGTGAGAAAAAAATATCGATATTAAATAGTTTCGCGTTTATAGCATGACGTAAAGAGTGTGATAAGAGATATATAGATAGTACCAAAAAACTATATAATTAGTTTGATAGGCATGACGTGAGGAATGATGATGTATTATGTAAGTAAATGTTTTTATTAACAGCGTCGCACTATTATGCGTTACGCTAATAATAAGTACTTATTCAATGTATTTTCGAGTCTTCATAAACACGAAGTAATAACGGGTTCTACCGATTTACAAGATCTGAGCTGGTGGGAGGATACTTTTATCCGACCGGATAGCGACCACCGTACACTGGTGCTAAAACCTGCCATAGTGGCCCACCTTGTGTGAGTCGCGTTCCAGAGTCAGCCAGTGTATATCCGGTTCTCCCCAGGGGGCTTGCCCCCTGATCCTAACCCTTTTCCCATCCCTTTTTCATTTCCCTCTCCCTTGACCAAAGGGCAGGGCGGCATGATCTTGCTGACCTACGATGGACACATTGTTTATCGTTGGTCGACACTATTCTTGGATTGCGCTACACTTACCATCAGGTGTAGCGTAGTCACTTTGCCGAGCCAGGACAAAAAACAAATCTTGGTGTCGGAGTTTTGGTGTCAATTCCTGCCACTACAATGCTTATTATACGATCTTCTCCAAGCGGACAGGAACAAATTCCATCATCTCGCTCGGCCAAAAATGACCAAATTGACTTAATTTACGTTCCATAAACTGATGACTGACTGAAATCTACAATGTTTATTGCAACACCTCTTTTAGATAACCAATATAACTTTAAATTAAGTAAAAAGTAAACGTACTCTAATAATTCCCGCGAAAAAGCTATATAGTATACTATCAGACCCGGCCACGCGTTGCTGTGGCTAAGGTAAATATATATGTTAAATTACATTGTAGTAAACTATTCAATACAGTATGCGCTTATAGAACTCACAGATAATTATAACAAATAATTAGCAATAAAAAAATATTGCTACTATAAAGTGGGATAGAAACTATCATTTCTCTCAAGTTGTATCAAACTGCACACAGTTTACAAAATTTGGTTAAAATTGGTTCAGTAGTTTAGGATTTCATCGCGGACAAACAACGTGGCACGAATTTTTTTATAGATAAAGATTATATTATATCTAATATCTATATTAAATAATGATAACGAAATTATAGCTTCTGTCTCAGTGGCGTAGTTGTAATGCGTGCCTAAACGGTACGACCGCTGTCCTGACGTCGGATCAACCCCGGATCGAGTGAAAGTGATATTGGGTTTTTCTATTACTAATATCAGTTCGGAAAGGAATTGTTCCCGGTATGGTGATAGTCTCGTCATCTATACCATCATGGGAAGGAAATAAATTCGGCGAAATGTGGGTGTACTGGTTACAGCCAGTAATATTACATGGTTTTAAAACAAAGGAAGTCTACGCGTATTAGTCTTTATCAGATTTCCGAGAAAATGTTACATAAAATTGTTTCATCAAAGCAGTCACATAACATAAGTGGAACTAAAATCCAGTGTTGCTATTATTAACATTCTATGCACGCAAAGGCCAAACATTATAAGAATAATTTGCCAGTTGTTGCCTAATAAATAGCACATAATAGATATTCTATAATGCTAAGTTGCTTTTGCTGGCGGCTCACCCACGTGGAAGTCTGTCGCGTCAAAGTATTTCTGGATAAAAGTACATTAAATTATCTTCTGGAAAGTTTTAAATCCCGTAAAGGAAAAGGTCTAGCTTTTTTAGAGATTAAATACAGACAAAAATTTTGAAAAGTCGTATTTGGGTTTTCGTAATGTGCATTTAACCATAGCACTAATCACTTGTCTGCTTTTACAAATTTCCAATGATCGGATGAGTTAATCGCCAACTCATTCATATCACACGGTTCGCGCGAAATAATTTATGTCCGTCAAGTGGATTACGCCCTTGGAAATACTATGTGCTTACTGTGTGTATTCTTCAATATGTTTCTTAAATTAAACATTTGTATATAATTTACATTAATTGACCAAGATTTACTCAGGTAGTTTTTCGAGGAGCCTGTATCGATGCAAAATATTTATGTATGTATATAATCACGAGTTAATATATATTTTTTTATTAATTCGAATGTTATAAATAGGTATTTGTTATTTAATACAACAACAAACTAATTACATAATCGATTAGGTGCTACTATTCAAGTTATGCGCCTCGGCACTATTCGATTATAGGATTAGTACGCAAATGCAATGAATGTCCCACCTACATGGCGCTATATGGTCCGTCGAAAAGTCAGTTAGGTCAGAAGAAAAGTACGAAAAACTTATGCCGGAAAACGGAAGGGAATCTTGGGTGGCAATGCATATCAATTCAAAGTCATAGCCTACTTTGATTATTATCAGGAGAATAAAAACTTCTTGACAACCTTCTGAATTTAGTCTCGGTCTTAACTTTGACATTTAATAGATGTAGTAGTGTAACTGCAGAGTGCTTACTCAACGTATGCGGTCACTGCGACCTATACTTATTTGCTGATGTATTTATTAGATTCAGAGCTTTTTGGCTTTAATTTTAAAAGACAACTAAGGATAGTCAGTTTTATCCATCAATACCGCCGACTTCCGAATCTCCTAGACAACCTTAGCAGTTAGTTCTCTGTTTACGCGAGAATTAAATGTAAAATGTAAAAAACAAACCACATGATGTTGATGTTTGCAGTCTAAATAATTATGTGAAACATTAATATGGTTTGAGTAACACAATTTTCTTATCAAGTATTAAAAATATATTTACCAGTAGCTCTGGTTTAATTGTGCTACTTCCATTGTTAGCAGCTGTCTCGACTAAAAGACGAATCGTGGTTACATCTAGGTTAGAACCATTTGCGGTTGGTTAATCCTGGGTCGTAATCTATTAGTGTAGGTTTTATCATGCAGGCTAAAACCATACAGGTAGGTATTGGCTATCCTCGACGGGCAAAATTAGGCTAACGATGTACTAATAGCAACTGCATAAGTATCTTATTAATACACACATGAATGTGACAGAGAGGCCAAAGAGGTGTACAAGGATCATAGTAAGTGGAAATCGGTTGTCTCTGCTTACTCCGATGGCAAATATTTTTTAATAATTACTCATTTACGGTGAATACATACATAAGTTATAACTGCACTATTTACTCAAATTTCACTACTTTATAATGGTGCTAGCTTTTGGTAGTGGCTCTTCCCGCGTGACTATCTTTCAGTATAAAATCATTATTTCATATAAACCAGTTCAGCCTTTGATGTATGATTGATTATCAAACATAAAAATTTACAACTCACCAGCTTTCAGTTATTCAGGCTAATATACTCGCAACAAGATGGCCAACTATAAACGCTTATAGTAAAAATCTTGTACATTACTTTCAAATTTGGAGGTACTTATGTATAATTTAAATAAATGACTACTAATATCGGTATATTAATAGAAGTATGTTCCTAAAGGTCATTACAAACACGTGGCAGTGAGTGTTAATGTACTTGTACTGGATCTTATCAAAATCTGGACATCAACAATTTCACGCAAATTTTAATCACTCGTTTATAAAGATCGATAATATCCCTATAAATTAAGTGAAGTGCGTAAGCAAAGTACAGCAATGCCGGAGTGAGATAAAATCTCAGCTGTGTTCTCAGCCTATTAATCATTAGAGCGAAGTTGCAAATGTAATACAGACAAAAAGAAAAAAGAAAGTGCTGTGTTGCCATGGCCTTGTAATGCAATATATTTATATTGTACACTATACGTTGGTGAAATTTGACCAGACCTTACCGTAACACGTTGTGTATAAAAACAAACATTTTATATATTACGTTAATTAGGTGTCCAAAACAGACTTGATTCTCTTATTTGAATGGAATGTTTATGAAAATATGTTAATTTTTCGAGTCACTTACGAACAGTGCGACTTCACTCTTCAGTTTACATTTTGTGCAATATCAATTAAGTGGGTCATTTCAATCAGCTGACTAAATGCATATCTGGATTCGCGGTCAGCAAAGCCAAATATTCGACACCCCTATATCTGCAGACTGCAGGATCAGCATGTTTGCCATAAAGGTATGAACACAAATGTTTTTTATTTACAGGTAGTCGTTGGAGAGAACTTCGACATTAATGCCCTTGATATGATCTTATAACTGATTCTACAAAATATAAAGATGACTTTCAGAACTGGTACAAAATTGAAATATGGGGTATATTCGAAATTTATAAAATTGATTCATGGATAAAGGGTCCAGAAAAAGAGACATTTTTATTGGTGTTAGCATACGAACATCTTGTATGAGTTATCCTAGGAGTTAACCGCAAATATAATGAAGATTTCACCGCTCAGGTTGTTATTATTATTAAGAACACTAAACCTCGAGTTTATGTCGCGGAAAGGAAAATGAAATACATGTCGATTTAATTACATGATAAAACCTTCTGCTATATGATAAAATATATCCCCCGGACTTAGGTACCTTTTTATATCACATATTAATTCCCTTCAAGCATGTTATATTAAACTTTAGTCCCTTTTATCCGGTATTGATGGAATTATATTAAAATAAAGCAAATATTGTATTGTGTTTCAAATAATCAAGTAATAATAATTTATATACACCCAAAATACGCACATCCTTCGTCTTTGGAAAAATAATGCGAATATAATACACCAGTAATGTTTCTATTCTATTTTTAGATTATGGCTCCATCTAGTTTCGATGCTTTTGCTAATGTCAGGTATTAAAATAGCAGTAACTAAAAATAAAGGTCAACACGTAGACATCTTCAAAACAAAATGTTTGTCCCAGTAATGTTTCAGAAATTCACAACGCTAAGCATGTAAACATGTCAATCATGAATCAATTTTATGTTAGTGCTGATGAATTAAAGATTGTTGACGAAAAGGTTTCTTTGAATTGCAAATCTAGGCCTCGTAACCACAGAAACATGTCGGATTGTTTGAAACAAGAAAACATTGTTTGAGACTTGCTTTATAAACAGTCACATACATGTTACAATAGGTTATGATAAATCTTTGTGTGGTCTATAGCTTACATATAGGTAAGAGTATGATCGGTAAACTCACCTTTGAATTCTGATTATCCTTAGTTTTCTTTTATAAGACAACGCGAATCCGAAAATTAAAACAACCATTTTATCTGTATTCACAGGGAAGTAAAGGGTGGAACGTCGTGTTTCTAAAGGAATACTGCACAACTGGCGTCAGTGTCACGTTATCTTATTGACCTCTCGTTTCCAATAGTTCTATTAATTATATGTATTAAATACTAAGTAAAGAGACGTGTATCTTTATTTTTAGTAATTACTATTTAATACTTGACATTGGCGAAATCATCGAAAATCGATGGAGGCGCAATCTAAAATTAGAATAGAAAAAAAGTCATGAGTTTTACCTAGCGAGTGGGTAACTATTCGCATGTATGCTTGTTATACATGAATATCTTGCATGTTCAGGTATTGGCGTTAGGGGCACTTGGGTTCAATTACCAGATGAGTAAGAGAGGAGTGATTTTGTCAATATGAATATCCTAAATTTATAAATAAATAAATATGAATATTAGTTTAAAACTTTAAGATAGATCTTAACTGTTGGCAAAATGTAATGTTAATTTAATTGATGTACTATCATATCAGATTAAACAAATAATTAAAAAGTTAATTTTAAACTTAAAAACCGATTTCAAATATTAGTATCCAGTGGCGAAAAGTTATAAACGCAAAGCAGGCGACCCGGAACGGATCGACATGATTCTTTGCATAGAAATAGTTTGTGTCGCTGCTGTAGAGTGACATAGGCTACCCAGCCAATGAAACGGTCGAATAACAAATTATTTACTCACTTTAAAGTTGAGTTAACGTTTCCAAAACACTTAATAGCCGTATAATAGTGGTTAACTCGTCTATATAGAATTGTAAAATAATATTAAAATAATGATTAATAAATCGAGTAAACGATTACAGCACTATAGCTGCTATAGCACTTTTACTCGATCCATGGATCGCATGCGGTGCTCGCATATCGTTATTATTTTTCAACAAGCGTACTTTACAAAGTTATATGCACAGTTGCTGACTTATCTGTTTATGATATTAAAAATAAATTATCTTTTCAATGTTTTGACGTGCCATATGGCAATATAACAGCCCCGCCACAAAAATTAAATAACTGCTATTCGGCTGCTTTTACAGAACGAACTTGCTGAGTAATAGCAAACTGATGATTTTCGTAGAACAAATTAATCGTATGAATGCATATTTTTTGCTATTACAGCACTAAAGGACCTTGTATTTCACTAATTATTTTAGATTAATAAACCGGACCAAAACAAACCCACTGAGTTAAACTAGCTGGATTTTCTCAGTATTGGGTCACGCCGCGTTGAATCGCGCTATTTTAATTGCCTACATAATTAATAAACTATTTAATTTCACTGGTAGTGATTTTTTCGCTTTTACTTGATATTTATATCAATGTTTTGCTTCTTAATGCAGCACCTATTCCACTTTTACAGCACTTCAACACTTCTTAATAAAATACGCCCACTTCGCGTTGAGTAAACGTTTATGGCACTGTTATCGATTAATATAACAATTTTAATAGCGTTAATTAGCAAAAATAGGAACGTGTCCTCGACATTTATAGCAATAATTTTGACGATTATTGCTATAAATTCATTCTACAAATACAAGGAGAAAATTCCACCATGCAGGCGGAGTCACGAGCAAAAGCTAGTGAGTATATATTTTTACAGTTCTATTCTATGTCATCAGAATTGATCGTACTACCGATTATAGCTTTATAACAAAAATAATAAAAATATTCATCCATGAGACTGTTTCAATAAAACTTAATATACTTATTTGGGTAATTGGGTGAGCATGTACCTATGCTGTAAGTATATAACAATAAATATATTCATAAGAAATAGATTTGTATGACATATATTGTTTTTTAAAAACGAAATGTGGAAAATCTGTTATTTACATTTCTATCTCTTACCTTGCCGACATTGGTTTGATTGTTTGTTTGTTTGATCACGTGGGCGGAGCCGCGAGCAAAAGCTAGTCTATAATAAATATTAAACTCCTGTCTAATTACGTATTATAACAATCAGTTCTATTAAGTATTACATGGTATTATCACAATAGCCCAATCCCTGCTTACATTAAGCGGTATTTCTGATGGCAAAAAAGAAACATAGTAACCAAGGGGAACAGGTAGACGGTGGTATTCAGGTAATCATTGAGATGTGTTCGGATGTGAGCCCGTTACTGGAATGTTCGAGTGTTGTCGGCAAATAAAGGATTCTTTGCTACCGAAACGTTGCGGTCAAATGATATTCACAACTTTCTATCTGGCTTTATTATTCAACTCATCATCTTTAAATAGGTAACTGAAACTTTCTACATAGTTTTATTTTATTACTATGCAATAAATTTAATTAAGTTGGATTTTTTGTAGCTATTATTTATCAAAGACTCGGCGTTTACACATCGGTAGTTTTATTAGATTTGGCAATAAATATTATTCTAAGTATCTACCTAATTGTATAATTTGGGTTTTATTATCAAGTTTGAATTGTTTGACGACGTTAGGGCATTATATAGGAATTTAATGTGAATACTAGATAAACCTTTAAGTATGTGTACGTTCACTTCACAGATGTTAAGAGACTTTCGCATAAACACATTCCTTTCATTTCTTACACAAAAATATTGTTCAACTTTACGTGCCTAGAACGAATACGTAATTCCACTTGTATTTATCATATGTCATAATTAAATGTGATCTTTTGGTAGTCTCGTGAATTTGTCTTCGAATAAATATAATTATTAATAAAATAAATAATAATTATATTTTTTCTACAGATATATTGTTACCTTTATTAGAAACATTGTTAACGTTCTTTTTGTAATTTAAATATATACATTTTTTATTGTAAATATGTACGTATATACTAATTTAGTAAACTTACCGTTTTTTCTTATCCTTCATGATGAAGAGTTAGATTTTACTAACTTAAAACTATTCAAAGCTCAGTTCAAGAGCCACAGCGTCCTTTTAACCCGTACCAATTATGAATTAGAAGATTGTTTTATAAAACTGTTATTGTGGCTCTGCTATCGTTGATCGCCCGATCGCTTAGTAAAACCATAAAGATTGTTTTGTTTTAATGTTATTGTACTGTTGAAACACAGAATCGAAACGATCGATAATATAAAGGTCGCGACGAGCGGTTGCGAGCGTACGGTCGACTGTGGCAGACTGCCGAGTGTCGACAGTGCCGACCGCGCTGCGAGTGTAGGTAGAGTGCTGAGCAACGAGCGTGGCGCGACCACTTCACAACCGCTTCAGCTCGCCGCACTGACGTCAACATCAATCAATGGACGTGGAAGACCTTGAGCATATGTCACAATCAACATTTTAGGATAAGCTAGTGTCACCAGTGTAGCGCTCTCACTAGATATGCTAAACATATATCGGCCTACAATGCTAGGTGGTTATTCTCTCGTATGCGAGAGGCCGTCTGGGTTGGTACCACAGCTTTGTCTATTTCTGCCGCCAAGCAGCAGTGTGTAACCACTTTTGTGTATAAAAACCAGCGAAATTGCTGGTCATTATGAGACTCTACATCTTATTTATCGGGGTAACCAAGACAATCGAGTGCCATGCAGTGCCATACAAAGCGTGGTATAACTTCTTGTTATGGGTAGGTGTGGCATTCAACATGGTTTTTACTTGTTTTTCGTCATTCAAGCTATATAAAGAAACAATCCAATCACATATTATGATATGTTTTTATTGAACGATAGCTCTTGACATTGCCATTGTCATGTAAGTTA
This sequence comes from Amorpha juglandis, assembly GCA_949126905.1. NCBI lineage: Eukaryota > Metazoa > Arthropoda > Insecta > Lepidoptera > Sphingidae > Amorpha > Amorpha juglandis. The sequence goes on along the minus strand of OX421379.1, from coordinate 6,340,837 downwards.
ATTAACAACACGTGCTTCAAGTTAATTCAACTCATTCGTGCAAGTAGACATCACTATACACGTTACTGCATATTATTTTCATACAATACTATATTCTGGTAATAATACTAATATCAAAATCATATAATTTCAGCGACTATACAAAATTTACAGCATTAATATGTTTCCATTATATAACGATAATGATGTGGCATATATAAACAAATCTGAAACATACATAAATACATTTATAAAGTAATATACCTCCTTTGTCACGAAATTTTAAGTAATAATTTTCAATTTTTTTAAGCTGGGAGGCGTGTGTTAGGAACTCTGTCGATTCGTGAATCAAAATAACATCGCCACTAAAAAGCAAAAATACTAAAGTGCCCATAACTTTGCGGTAGAGCGTTTTAAAGTTGTTTTCATGATAAAAATAATATAAATTTGAATAATTTCTTCTGAATAATTTCCAGTAAAACCTACTTATTTTGATGAATCTATTTTTTTTTATTATTATGACTTTTTTATCGTAAGAATACAACTTTGAAATGCACTGATCTCACGTATTTGCGCTTTAGTATTTTTGCTTTTTCAGTGACGTCATGTAGTATTATCAGCGCAATGGCCCATTGACTCATTCACCGACACGAGCATGTATAAGTTTATCACTATCATACGCTTATCTTGCGAATAATGACTGATAATTTGCGAATGGTTAGATTTTATACACCGAGATTTATTTTAACTATATTGTAGGAAGTAATTTTTTTTCCTGTGCTATACGTTTTGGTGACATGTGATTTAGAAGGGTTTTGATTAGATTACGTACTGCTGTCATTAGATGAGGACTAGGAAGACAGATTTTACATTTACAGTATGAAATAGCTTCCTGATATTAAGATTGAAAGACACTTGAGATGTTTTGTGTAAGGGCTTGATAAAGGCCACTCAGGATATGTTCCTACAAATGAATACATTTCCGCGAAATGTTTTTTTTAGAAACTTGACACACAGATAAAACACAGATGATAAATCAATACACCAGAGGCGCAGGCTCCATATAGGTAACACAATTTCTTTCGGTTTCCCTTTATAAACTTGTTAAAACTAAAATATAATATAAATTACTATACCCTATACTGAAGTCATTAAACGAAAAATAACTATCTTCATAAAAAATGTTTTAAGCAAAACGTGACAAAGATTGTATAAACATAGTGTAATCGTCTGTAATTGACTAGCGTCGCGTCGTCCGCTGTTTGATTTTTTTACCTTTCGCCACTGCAATACCTAATTTATTTATTATAATTATAAAGTTCAGTATTTTTTGAGTTGATAAACATTTCGTTATGATGATGTATACGCACGATACTTAAATATCGCGCGCGTAAGAGAAATCTATCGACGTCAAATATCTCAGACATATGTCGATATTCGATAAAATTGGCGTCGCGTCGTCATGTTAGGGTTCGTAGACAAAATACTATAGAGAGGTAGAAAGTACTATTTTCTCTACTTTTGACATCTTGAGGCGATTTTTCTATCTAACCATGTAAGCTTCAGTAGACATAAACACATAATTAATTACATAATAATATGTAATGTTTATAAAGTAATGCCCATTGAGATAACTAGATAAAACTGCTTTTTCACTGCAAAACAAGTCCACCTCATTATGTCGTATTGCTTAATATGTTAAATTCTTAGGTTGGATGATAAGTGTATAATTCATAGAAAATAGAGTAAATTTTACGTGGTTGAGCGATGTTGTAGATAATTTTGTCTATATCATGCATGGTCTGGATAATGGGTTATTACCACTGCCTCACAGAGAACCGACGTGAAATGGCACTTGCTATTGCGCTTCGTACTTTGACATATTCAGAGGCCATAACTTCTGCCCTCCCCTTTCTCAATCCTTGCCTTAGCTTTAAGGTCAGCAACGCACTCATAGTTCTTTTGGTATTGTAGATGTTCATGGGCGGTGAAGATAACTGACCATCAATCAGGTAATAGACTTGCTCGTTTGCCGGTCTTTGATATAAAAACCAATTGAGTGCGAATCCGACTCCCGTGCTGAGGATTCCATACCCACACCCAATTATTTGTTATTTTTATTATTTGTTAAGAATTCTAGCATATTGATACATATTCTGTGAAAATGCCAGCCGGCTACCTATGTTCCAAAGACATTTTAATGTATTTTATTGGTGGAACAGACAGAGAGGCAGACGGCGCACCGCAGGCTCTATGATCCGTTGGCACTCTTTGGGTACAGAACCCTATATTTAATTTCTTTTGTATAATGATCACATTTGTTCGGGATGTAAAGTAGATAGCCTTATTTGTTGATTTAGAGGAAGTCTGACAAATATCGGAACTACTCGAAACGTATTTAGATCATTGGAAATTGAAATAGTGTCAAGATAGCAGAGATGACGGATGTAATATATGAGAGCGCCTTTGTTTTTTTAATGAGATGCTGTCGATTCTTCTTTAGAAAGACATGTATAATTGTAAATGTATGTACAGTTAAGTTTCCGAACTTTACAAAAACTCGTTTTCTTGCTATGTCTTTCTTTATATTTTCCGTAGTAGTGGTAACTAAAACATTTCGAATTTTATACCCATCTCATAGCTGTTCTAACAACAATGTAGTACGATGTAACCAACATCGCGTCATTGAAATAACGTGCACCTCTATCTAGTATCTATATAAAACAGCTGACGGAAGTCATCGTTAGCTTCAGATTTTTTTAGATTGTGTAGGCACTTGGTAAGATTTTTTCACTACAACTTGTGTATTTAAGTAAGTGACTTAAGATATATTTCTGTTTAGTTGTCGCTGAGACACATTGCCGACCATTCACTAAAAGGAAATGAAAAAGATTTTTCATAACATTGGTGCATAAAGATAATGCCATATTGGACTACTTTTTTACAACTATAGAAATCATAATACTATCGATTTACATAACACACATTTCGATGTTTATACCACTCCTCAAATAAATAAGATTTCTTGCAGACGGACCTACATACGATGTTAAACCTGAGTCCACCACGCTGGCCTAATGTGGGTTTATAGACTTTATATGCCTCTGAACTTCTTATAGGTATGCAAGTCTCCCGGCGATGTTTTTTTTCGCCGTTGAAGCGAGTTATAAATTCTTAAACAAAATTGTGTACCCCGAGATTGGACCTAAAACCCTCGTCCCAACTCACTACTTCACTTTATGCTATAGCTGTTTTTATAAACAAATAAACGCTACGTATAACAAATAGGTAAAATATAAGGCAGCTTAATAAAAAATACTCACGCTGCGCTATCAATATACATTATGAAGGAGTGTATCTCGAATTGGTATTTCCGAAATTGGCTGTATAATGCGCTATTTGACGGATAAAATTTCGACAGAAATTGTTAAACAGACCCTTATAGACTAAGGACTATGCGAAATCACTAAGCTCAACACTTGCGTCATATTGCGTAATACAATGCAATAATGGATTAAGTATAAATAAAATTCACAGTTGTTCACCGCCTTGGTGGCGCAGTTGTATTGCGTAAGACAGCTAAGCTGAGACTCGGGTCCATCGCCGGGTCGACCACGAAATGGTCAGTATCAGCCCGGAGTCTGGAATTGTGCCCGGTATGGCGATAGGCTTGCCCCCTATTACATCATGGGACGGAAATACGCTCGGCGAAATGTGGGTGTACTTGTTACACACTTCTGCCTACCCCTTCGGGTATACCAGATATGAGTGCGTATATGTACGTATTAGGACTACCGTAATTAATTCGAAGAATTCAGACGGTGTTTATGTTTGGTAAAGTTTATTAGCTTTTTGTAGTCACCAGTTGTTGTGAATAATGAATCAGCATTGACACTCTGATTATTAACAATATGGCCACCGTATGTGGGTACTATGTGGATCTAATTTATAGTTGATTCGAGCATTAATATTGCATGCTTTCTCACGGCATGATGAATACATATTTTAAAGCTGTGCCCTCCCTATAGTAATGTGATATTGTATAATCTTATTTCGCTACTGAAACCCAAATGAATGTCTAATACATACCTTTTTTTATTTCATTAACCGCTACCTTATGTCGGTTTTCTGTGATTATTAGGTGAAGAATATCCAATGCAGATTTTCGCTATCACAGTTATTTTTATCCATATACCTAATTACACTGGTTGCAGTTGTATATTCATAATAATAAGACAGTTTATGAGAATTTAATGGATTATAAGTGCTCCGGAACCAGCTCAATTTTGAAAGTGGTGTATGAGAAAAAAAATCTGGGAAACTCTGGTCTAGAGCATGAATGGGACGGCTCGAGGTTGTTACTTCTGTCTCACAGAAAATGGACGTAAAGTGGCAGCTTGCTGTTGCATTTCATACGGTGAGTGAGATTTCCAGAGGTCCAAATCCTCCCTACCCAATCCCTTAATTGCCTCTTTCATTTTAGGCCGGTAACGCAGCTATGATTTTCCGGGTATCTTGGATGTTCATGGGCCGTAGAGATCACTTATCATCAGGTGACCCACTTGCTAGTTTGCGCGCATATGATATACAAAAACAATGGTTCGTCTGTCGATGCTCGTTGTCTATTAGACTCAACCGCCCCACAACTATTGTACGTCTGTGATTAAGACACGTGCCGGTAGTTATAACATTGATTTTCGTTGTGTTGTGGGCGAGTAGCTGGCTGTGCAGCGGGAGGCCGCGGGTTCGATTACTTCGATTCCTGCACCGAGATATATTGTGTGATCCACAAGTATTTGCGTCGAGTCTTCTCCCTAGAGCGGTTGACGTCAGCCAGGCGGCCGGTCCAGCCAAATCATTCTGTAATATGTCTTATAAATGAAAAGCATGTTGCGCCGACCCCACTGCGAGTGGGATAAGGGTATGTGGAAGTGAAGATCGAATTAAAATAAATGATTAACACTTCTTTTTAAACGTCTAAAAAGTGATTGATGCATAGTTCATTAAATTGATTTGCGTCAGCGGAAACTTACTTACCGTTCGTAACAACCATTTCACGTCAGTCTGTGAGACGGTGGTAATAATGCGATGGACCCGTCACCCGGCCAATATTTTTGGAGTACTTATTAAGAGTGAAAATACAAATATGCCTATTATACCGAATCACGCGCAAAGATTTCTTATTGAATTTTTAAATAGACAATGTTAAAGTACATCATTTTTTGAGCATTTTTCAACTCCGCTATCTATTTACTCCCACCTATCTTTGAAATAAAACTAATTTAAACGGATTTTATCGTGGTTTTTTATTCATTTTTATCCCACCTATCTTTACATAATAAATTACTATAAACTCGTCAAAGATCCGAATATATTTAATCAAAGCTAAAATAGTATATACCTAGATTCACGCCTGTATAGGGGTAAGCAGAGAACGGATATCCGCTTGCCATAATACTATTTACCCAAATAAGAGAGAGAGATAGAAACAATAGTCTCTGCCTACCACCATAGAATGTAGGCGTGATTGTTATGTATATATAAAACAGTTGGGAAGAGGTTAGCGGGATTTTGAAGTGGCCAGATATATTATCATAGCCATCCCGTTGCGACGCGACGCCTGTATTTACTTGATATTTTTGGTCAACATTTTTAAACCCGATTCTGGCACGCACACGTTTCACTACTACTATAATATTTAGGCGCATATATACACACCTATTGCTTACGTTATGTACTGCGTAAAATGTTTATCCCTCTACATTTATATACTATTATGTCCTTTCTAATATTAAAGTTTCTAGGGCACTCAAAGTAGGTACTACTGACACCCGTTACGTACTATTAACCGGGTCTTGAAGCTGTTATTCTTTCAGCCCAGCCTATGAATACGACCTAATTGGAAGGTAAAGACGTGATAATTGGAACCGGCCGTATGATCCGTTACATTAGTCAAATACAACGCTATGGTAAACAAATGCACCAACGATGTGTCATAGTGCCGGGCTATAAAATACGGACACAAGTTCCGAAGCGGATAAACTCGGATTAACAATCGTACGGTTTGGTACTTCGCTAACAAGATGTTTCTCAAGATATTTACTCTACTTCTGCTGATTTCTCTCGCAGTGATTGTTCAAGGATTGCCGATAGAGGATTCGAAGCTTACCGTTATACAAGACGGCGACGACATGATGCAAGTAGCGGAATCGCAAAATCCTTTCTTACCACGATTCGCCATGAAGAAGTTGAAAGAAAGGCGAGAGAAAGCTAGAGCCCAAAGAAGAAATAATAATAATGGCCAAAGAAGGGTAAATCAACCCCAACGTATACCATGTCCTCAAAAGCGATATCCATACCATGTAAGTATATTTAATTTTAAAGAGTATAACAGATTCTTAATGAGTATTCTCAGTAGAGCATCCAGTGTAATGAAAGGTTTTGGTTTTTCGAATTATTTATCCAAAATTTGTTTGAACCAAGGGAATTCTAATCCGCGTGCATTAAGTGATTGTTGATGATCATGAAAGTTCCTGGTGGAGTTTCAAACGTATAATGTTTATTTACATTAATTTTTTTGACTTTCGTGATTTGTATAAATCTTGCAATATTAAAAACGTATCCTTGTGTACCTAACGTACCTTAAAATTACGCACGATTTAGACTAGTTTTAAAAATAATAATCTGTTTACACCGTCTGTAAATTGTAGTAAAGATCTATTCATTTAATAAACCAAGGGCATTTCAGTTCACTACTCTGCAGATTGGTAGTCTGTCAGGGGGCACTAGCTCGGTCTTTCAGTTGGATACTTGCTTTTCTCGCATTTTGTATAAAATTTTCAACAGAGAAAGCGTTTTTTCATGTCTATGGACATATTATAATAATATAGTGTGGGAATATTTAAAGGTTCGTTCAAACTATGCCCCATTGGTGTCTCAACATGATTTCGGCACAAGTATTGAGTTCGGTGTGACGGTACACGTATGAGGGTACATAAAGCGGTTCAATGACTTCTTTATTTTGGGGACAATAGAGACATATGAGACAATTATTCATTTGTTTTTGGGCAGGTACGTCGAAGTAGTTGCCTGGCCTCTCTAAAGGTATATTTGAAGTGCGCGACCGCGACCTGATAGACTACCATAGGTATAAACTCACGTAACGTGTCGCTGACGCTTGTCTCACAATGCAGATGCTTGTCTCGGCCACGCATTTCAAAAAGTATCTATCAACTAGGTACCATATTATGAACGATCTATAAATCCATATATTTTAAATTTCCTTATATACATTAACTATCTTATATGCCCAAATCGTGTGCTACTAACCTCTGGCGGTCAAAGTGTTTGAACAAATAATTTATGTTAATGTACACCTTTCTTTGACCCCGATCCCTTTCAATATAAGAGCACAAATTTAAGTAAATGTTACTATTCGTACTTTGTTCAGCACTCAGTAATATTTGTTTCAGAAGAAATGAAGACTTCGACAATTTTAATATTGATATTGGTGTTCGTTGGTGTGTTTGCAAATACTATTTCAAAACAAAATGGTGCCGAAAATGACAAACCAAATTTACTAGAAAATACTGAATCAGAAACAAAACTTGAAGGTGCAATAATAAGCAGCAGTGAACCACATAATGAAAAGGGGACAAAATATGAAATTGGTGAATCCATACCTAATGTCGAGGAAGATATAGTGACATACGAATCTGCGGTTGATGATGTCGCTGAAGATAATATTATCAATACTTCGATGGATACATTGTCACAACTAGAGGCAAATTTCAACGAAGGGCCAGTATTTGATGACACATACAGATTATCGTCTATGAACAAGATCCATGAAATCATGGAAACCGCAGCTGGTTTTGCACCGTTACCGTTTTTTAAGAAGAAACAGAAACCACGACGTCCTTTCATTACACGAAGAAACTTTAAAAGAAATCCGTACCGCAATATTCACTTCTTTTACCCATACTACACTTATTATTATCCTAGCTCTCTAAGATTTTACAATTATTAATTTCAAAGTCAAAATTTGCGGTAAGATAAGCGTACGCATGTGTAGTGAATCAGAATCACAGGCGAGTATTTTTATATGGTTATACTTTACTTGCCACTATTTTAGGTTGTAACATTATATTAAGAAACAGGGTATATTAAACTATTTTCTTTTTTTAAGGTATTTATTTATAAAAAATCTTTTATATTTAAACATAAATGCCTTATCAATATAATCAATTCATTACCATTACTATATGTATAAATTTATCTATTTACAGTAAATGTAAATTGTATTTTGCTTGCTAATGGGTCACTTAGGAAAATGTTGTACACTTAGTTATATTACATTCATGGCAGTTATTTTAAAATGGTTCCTCCGTTAACAATAACACGTGAACTTATGTAAACTACGTCTTTTATATTTTTAATGTATGACACCACAAATTCACCGAATTACTAACATTTATGCGAATCACAATCATTAAATATTATTAAATACTTAATAATAAACGTGGTCATTGATTTATGAAATACATTAATATTTAAACTCTATTATGTGAAGAGAGAATTGTATTGATTCAGATTATAACTTAAATAAATATAGTTTATAAATAACAAAAGCATTTTATACTAAATACATATTTACGTTTAGAACAATTCATATCTATACGAAAACAATCTCGTAACTGTCAGTGAAGGTCGCTCAATTTTACTGGTACCAAGGCCAGCTAAGAGCATGTGCGGAACGCAATTTGTCCTCATTTCCCCGGACCTACAAGCGCTTCGTCCATGAGCTCGTCGTCAGTAATACATGGGGAGTTTGAATGTGGAGATGCGGCCACTAAAGGAGACGGAGCCGGGCTTTTTGCTAGTTGTAATGCTAATGCAGGCGACGCCGGGTACACTGGTCGTACAGCTACCATTCCTGATACCTTGCTTCCCGAAGACGATGAAAAGTCTAAAAGCATTTCAGCGGCTTCTTGTGGCGTTGTTGCTCCGCTGCGAGCCACTGACCCGCTAGCTGGAGGTTTCATACACGAATCGGCGCCCTTTCTATCCTCTGTGCTGCCTTTAGGTGCGGCAAACCCCTTCGCCATATCAGTTTTGAAATCTAAAGGCATCATAGGAAATGGGCCGGAGCAACTATCTTTTGCGTCATCTTTGTTCCGCTGGGGACTTTCTCCTTTAGCTATACTGTCTGTTAAAGCTTTTGAATATTCGAGTGGTCTATCTGATAATGGTTTCGGTACATTTAAGGGGTAGCCCGATTTTTGTAATGAATCCACTGTTCTGTTGGGATTATCAAAATGGGCAAAAGGATATTTATTTGGTTCTAAATTGCGACTAAAGTCATTTACTAAGGAGCGGGTGTCATATTGTGAGCCGGGACTATTTTTGTCAGGAGTGTTTTGGTTTTTTAACTTGGGTATCTGAAATTTACTTGTGTCTAGTGGTTTAATCAGACCTTCTACGAGAAAATTTGCGTCTTTTGATTTGTACCTATCTCCATCTACATCGTCTCGTGAACCGCTAGGACTAGAGTGCCGTTCAGATTTTGAAGAAAATATCGATTTTTCAGAATTACTCATCAACTTTGTCCTAGCCTTTTCCCGCTCTCGGTCCCTAATGATTTTCGCTAGATCAGAACTGCTGCTTTTGGGCGAACCCGAACTAGATTTGGAGGCAGATTTCGAAAGGTTGATACCGGTACTGCTGCTGCTCGAAGATTTCGAATAAGGCACTTTAGGCATGTTCGGGTTGTTAGACCCCACTGACTCTGAAGGACTCATGTTGGACTTGGGCGGAGTGGAGCCTGGTGTTATGTTCCCAGATTTAGAAGACTGCATGGCTTGTGTTTTTTTTGAAGCCGGCCCACTTATGACACCGGGCTTGAGTCCCGTGTGGGTTTTGGGGGAGCCTTGACTAGGTGGCGTGAGTTGAGGTGATGACTGTTTACTAGAACTTGAACTGCTATAGTTTAACTTTGAACTACTGCTTGAGGATTCTTTACTACGAGTTTTATTTATTGTAATTTTCATACCATCGGAGCTTGGCTTGACCATGTACTCTTGATTTTTACTTTCACTGAGTTTAGTGCTGCCGGGCAAATTGTTTTTTGGGTCAGAAAATTTACTAACACTACTCGAGGATCCACTCGATTTAGAACTTAAATCCACATCTCCACCACAATGTTGAGCAGATTTAAGTTTGTCTATGACAGCACTGAGGGAACCCTTTCGATTCCGAGCTTGGCTTGCGTTGGGCTTATTGACCTCTATATTTGGTGGTGAAATTAATGGCTCAGTGACAGAACTATCACAAGATACCGGTGTTATTTCTAATTGCTTTAACTTCATGGGGTTTTTTAATTTAGGACTACTCCTACCGGAATTCGAAAAAGACAAACCAGAATGTTTCTTTTCTTTATCGCGTGATGTCAGCGAGCTAGACCCGTAATTATCTTTAGATATCTTTTTTGAGAGATCGTATCCCGTAGTCCCTGATTTGCCAGACGGAGAACCGCTGGTTGCAGATTTCAAAGCTGACATACTAGGTTTCCCCGAACCCGAAGAACTATGTTTCGGTGAGGATATACTATGGTTTTTTGGACTCGAGTATCCTGGAAAATGTTTGGGGCTGTTCTGAACTGGCGAGTGCCTGGGACTGTTGTGGTGACTAGACGATCCGGACGGTTTGCCCAAACCTTTAACCGAACTGGGGCTTGGTGACTTCGTGATAGACACAGAGCGACCGTGTGTTGGACTCGGACTAAATTTTCTAAGAAGTGAGTTTGGGGACGTTGGTCTTAAAGGGGATCCATCGGTAGCCTTGATGCTTACTGAGACAGGTTTGGTTAACGGATCTTGTTTGGGAGGTACTTTTTCGGGAGGTCCCATTGGATCGTCGCGTCTTCGTTTCTTTTTCTTTTCTTTGCTCCGTTCTTCAGACTTGCTGGACTTCTTTTCAGATCTAATACGGTCATCCATTGATTTCATTTGTGATGACGTGATTGGTGTTATTGTTATCGAGCTCGGCAGGGTGGCTGGCGCTGCCGAACTTATCGGGATTATCTCTATACCTGGCCGACGATCCAAACATAACATTGAAGATAAACTCGATCCAGAACCTGATGTGCCTGTACTGGAAGAGGATCCTATAGGAGTTATACTAACCGACGATGGCATGTAAGACTTTCCTTCGGTCAGGTCCAATAACAGAGACGATGTGTTTCTCCTTATTTCTGTCTCCTTACTTTTAAGCTTTTGCCTTTTGTGATCAGACTTGTGAAAAGAATTCCTGTAAAAAAATTACATTACATATTACTTACGAATTTCTTGCATGATTTAGTATAGTTAATTCAACTCATTTATGGACACACATGTGTTTGTATACATTATTGTGCCTGGCAGTGACTATAGTATGACGTCACTGTCACAAATAAAACTTCATATTTATAAACTCACGCACACATATCAAGACCTGCTCAAATATGCCAATATATCTACAATTATTTATGTTAACTTTAATAAAATATACCGTAATAATTACTAACCGAATAATTTCTTCAACGTCGCCATCGTTCGAGTTGTCCATGTCCGAGGACGTCCGGTTGTCCGGTACGCCCAACGCGTCCGTCGCGTCCATCCCGGACAGTTCTAAATCAGACGCAAATTCGTTTTGGGATACAGATGACTCTTGTCCTTCTATATCCTCGTTTGTAGAGTTGCTATTGATTGTATTGTCGTCTTCATTGCCGTAGGCGTCAGAGTTGTCACTCTCACTGTCAGAGTCCATCATGTCGCTGAGTCCAGGTTTGCCCTTTTTTGGACCGGTGGGCCACACGTCGGTGTCGGCTTTCCTTTTTTTGGACTTACGCTCCTCCATGATTTGAGCTTTACTCTCGGTCGCGGCTGAGTCTGTGCACATCATTGACAGATGATGTTGCTGCTCTGAGAGGTACGTGCCTGCGATGGAAACGCATATAATTTGTACATTATTACTTACATAAAAAAATAAAAATATTAATTAAACAACATGCAAAATAAGGCCAATTAGTATTATTAGTGAATGGTAGGTACTTGGTATTACATTTTGTACATTTCTGCATAATCCAATAGTGGTTTGCCTGCGGTTCCCACACTAGGCGTACCTTTAACGTATATTATCAATATATATGATTACTTTGCTGAGCTCTATAAAGCGAATTAATGTTTCATATTCAGATTAAAGATAAACTATAGTTTTATAACAATGTTAAGACCGACTAAGAAAAACTTAAAAGAAAAATCATTGCGTACAAATCTAACCAATTTTGAGCGAGTGCTATACATTGTGCTAAAGCACTTTTATTACAGTTGTCAAGCACTGGCTTGAAAGCACCTATTTAAATTTGGTTGGATTTGGAGTTTCTTTACATTTATTTATTTAATGGTAAGTACAACTACATACATATCATATTTTTGCTTATTCTATGTAATTAAAAAACATTTCTGATACATATGACATTTGCCTTATATGCTGTGAGTAGAAAAAATACAATATTATAAATTAATTGCAATTAACTTGAAAATAAAGGAATACAAAACTGATTAAATGCAACTTAGGAAAATATCTAAATAATAAAGTATTATAATATTATATTAAATAATACGTATTACTATTCGGTATAGATATAGTAAAAGCAAAATCTTTTAAAACACATGCTTTTATCGGCCGCTAGAATGAATTTAGTATTTAAGCACTTATTTTATCTGTACTTATTCATCAAACCCATATATAATAATTTGATATCCATATCAATAAAATAAGCCACTTTGTAGTAGCGGCAATTTTGCAAAAATTATTTAAAGTATCTAGATTGTATTGTACCCAGCACCAAAAGTGTGAGCGTTACAGCTCATCACGGTTGGATGGAACTGGTTTAAAATTCAATTGTAAGGATGGATTGCACCATCTTACTTTTGCAATGACAAACATGTTAAAGTACGGGTTAAGCAAAAAATTAATTGCACCATTAGACAATGATTACATGACGTCATAACTTTACCTTTTAACCGTAACCACCCAAGATTCGCTGGTTAAAGCTATTGAGTAAGTTATATATCTGTCAGATAGTTCAATTATAACCTCCATCCCGATATATCTCCTAAAGCGTCTGTGCTCCAAAATAAATTATGTCCCTGCTTCTAAAACTAATCGAGGAATCTAGTAGTATCGGAATACGATGGTGCAACACATTCCGCAGTCAATGTTAAAGTGAGTGTTACTGTTATCGTCAAATTTGACGTAAACCTTAACTATAACTGCGATTTGGTGTAACCCAGCCTAAAACTTGACCCACAGATAAATAAAGTTAACAAGCTTGTAAAGAAAGTTACTTAAATTTCCCGATGTTCACGTATCAACATATTATGTATAGAGTAAGTATTTTGATGGTTGTGTAAACAAGTTGTAAAGAAAGTTACTTCAATTTCCCGATGTTCACGTATCAACATATTATGTATAGAGTAAGTATTTTGATGGTTGTGTAAACAAGTTGTAAAGAAAGTTACTTCAATTTCCCGATGTTCACGTATCAACATATTATGTATAGAGTAAGTATTTTGATGGTTGTGTAAACAAGTTGTAAAGAAAGTTACTTCAATTTCCCATGTTCACGTATCAACATATTATGTATAGAGTAAGTATTTTGATGGTTGTGTACCTGGTTGTCTTGCGAGCGCGGCGGGTTCGTGTTTTGCGCGTTCGCCCCCGGGGTCGATGCCCCCCACGCCGCAGCTAAAATTTTGCTCCAGTGCCGAATAACCACCGTTCATGTGTTTCGTTGCCGCCTCTCGCTCCCATATCTTTATTAACGACCTGGGAATAATAAGGACCGTCGAGTCTATTTATATTATGCAAAACTGCTAGTGCAGTTAGATTATACTTATTGTTTTCTTTTATTTATTTATTCATACACAGGAAAACTAAAGCCAATTTTTACATAGATATTGCACGATATAAACGTTACAGTTTGATTGATGATTTGAGCCTTCAGAAATCTTACTGGCCGTACGATACGTAACAGCAAGTTACCACTTCAAGCTGGTTTCTGTGACACAGTGATATAAATAAATACACTCAACAGTCACATACATAGTCCTGACTTCACAGTAAGAGACGAGTCTTGTGTCGTGGGTATCAGGAACTACGAGAGACTTTTGGTCTCACAACACCCAGACCCCGAAACAAATATTTGTGGATCACACGAACATTCGTCTCGGTGCGGGAATCGAACCCGCGGCCTCTCGCTTCACAGCCGGCTACTCGCCGGATGCGCCACGGAGGCTGTCAAACTCTGGTCGAGCCGGTTCATTCATGCAATAAACAAAACTATCTACAGTGTGGCTCTACCACTTAAAACTAAAAAATAGACTTTTAATATTTCCCGTTTACCTCAAAGTGATTGGTATGGAGTGGCTTTTCTGCAGCACCTTGGTGATGTAGTCGTCGACATGGTCCCTGGCCGGCGTGTTGAGAGTATAGACGGAGGCGCGCGGCGACGCAGGGTCCGACAGCTCCAGCTCCACGGTGGCCATGCTCTCCTCCAGCGGGTGCTCCAGCGATATCGATATGTGTTGCCATGACAACGCGCTCACTTCGAACATCAACACGCTCTCCAGATCCACAACTGCACAACAATACGCGTCTATTTGTCGAATGTTTTAATGTTTTTTCATTGAGCGATACGACATTTGACGTTTACGGTGTGTCGACGATGATTAAAGTATGAAATTATCAAGATAAATATGTTTTATAATAATTGTCTGATAATTATCCTGAGACGATAACGTCGCCCCCTACCACATCATGGGAAGGAAATAGGTTCGGTGAATAGTGGGTTCACGAATTGCACCTATGCCTACTTCTTCCGTGATACCAGCGTTTGAATAAGGATACAATTTAGCGATTGAAATTTATACAACGTGTTACAGAAGGATGGGGTCACATTTTAGCAACGTGTACTGTACGACATAATTATAACAGTTTCGTAGTTAATCCTATTCTATTGCTAGGACTTAAATAAACGATTTTTGAAGTGATAACTTCTTGAGGGTGAACCGAAACGTTCCGTAACGCGACCGGTCCATCGACCAGTCCAGCGTTAGCCGACCTCCTGGAACATCGATAATTTCGAAGTCCCAGGTGGCGTCACACAGTGACCAGTCGGCTTGGACCGGACTTTCACAGGACTCTGATAGGACTCTAACCGGACTTTGACCGCAGTTTGACCAGACTTTGACAGGGCTTTGACCAGACTTCGACCGGACTTTCACAGGACCTTGACAGGACTTTGACAGGGCTTTGACCGGACTTAGACAGGACTTTGACCGGACTTTGACATGATTTTGACCGGACTTTAACAGGACTTTGACCAGACTTTGACTGGACATTGACCGGACTTTGACTAGACTGACAGGACATCGACCGGACTTTGACAAAATTTTGACCGGACTTTGACCGGATTTTGACAGGACTTTGACCGGACGTCGACTGGACTTTGACAGGACTATGACATGACTCCGGTCAAACCTCGTAACGTAACGCGTTAAGGGAAGCCAGACAAAGTGGCGCCGTGACGTAACGCGTCACAGCGCCACTCTGTCTGGCTTCCCTTTCTCTCACGCATACGGTAGCAGTAGGCAGGCTCCTCCACTCTCACTTTAACCCACATTAGTTTAAGTTATCACTTCCGTCGAGCGTCCCGAGAAGCACACTTTTATTTATCGAATGTGTAATATTGGATTTGAAACTTTGGACAACACTAAATGATAAACGGCTGAGCTTTGTTCTCATTCCATCATTGTTATTCACGCTCACGCTCACTTCTCAAACATGTATGCGTATTATTTTAAAATGACAAGATTTTGATAAGATCGGGTACATAAATACTCAAGCGCCTGCTGTCGGAGGCACGCCAGTAGTGCGGGCACGTGCGACGGATGCGTGAACGGTACCGTGGACAGTGGACACTAGTGGTTACCTTGCTTGGTCTGCAGTCTCACGCAGCTGGCGAGCAGCGCGTTGAAGAGCGCCTGCTGTCGGAGGCACGCCAGTAGTGCGGGCACGTGCGACGGATGCGTGAACGGTACCGTGGACAGTGGACACTAGTGGTTACCTTGCTTGGTCTGCAGTCTCACGCAGCTGGCGAGCAGCGCGTTGAAGAGCGCCTGCTGTCGGAGGCACGCCAGTAGTGCGGGCACGTGCGACGGATGCGTGAACGGTACCGTGGACAGTGGACACTAGTGGTTACCTTGCTTGGTCTGCAGTCTCACGCAGCTGGCGAGCAGCGCGTTGAAGAGCGCCTGCTGTCGGAGGCACGCCAGTAGTGCGGGCACGTGCGACGGATGCGTGAACGGTACCGTGGACAGTGGACACTAGTGGTTACCTTGCTTGGTCTGCAGTCTCACGCAGCTGGCGAGCAGCGCGTTGAAGAGCGCCTGCTGTCGGAGGCACGCCAGTAGTGCGGGCACGTGCGACGGATGCGTGAACGGTACCGTGGACAGTGGACACTAGTGGTTACCTTGCTTGGTCTGCAGTCTCACGCAGCTGGCGAGCAGCGCGTTGAAGAGCGCCTGCTGTCGGAGGCACGCCAGTAGTGCGGGCACGTGCGACGGATGCGTGAACGGTACCGTGGACAGTGGACACTAGTGGTTACCTTGCTTGGTCTGCAGTCTCACGCAGCTGGCGAGCAGCGCGTTGAAGAGCGCCTGCTGTCGGAGGCACGCCAGTAGTGCGGGCACGTGCGACGGATGCGTGAACGGTACCGTGGACAGTGGACACTAGTGGTTACCTTGCTTGGTCTGCAGTCTCACGCAGCTGGCGAGCAGCGCGTTGAAGAGCGCCTGCTGTCGGAGGCACGCCAGTAGTGCGGGCACGTGCGACGGATGCGTGAACGGTACCGTCGACACTACACACGCTTCCAGTCCGCGAGACTCGCATACGAAGTAGCACTGCGTCTGATCCGGCAAGTTCTGGACAACATATTATACTTCAAGTTACATAATTGATTCTACAGACTAGCAAATCGATTTACTGATTGTCTATACTTGAATACTCTATGAAATAAATATGTGATTGAATTTGGCATATATAATATACATAAAATATACACACTCACGCCTGTAATCCCGAAGGGGTAGGCATAGCAGTAAACAGCACACCCGCATTTCGCCGAGCGTATATGCGTCCCATGCTGTGACAAGGGGCGAGCTTATCACCGTACCAGGCACGATTCCGGGCTGATTCTGAGCATTTCGTGATGGAAAAGCCAATATCATTTTACCCGACCCAGGGATCGAACCCAAGACCTTAAATCAGCAGTCGTACCGTGTACGCAATGCAATTGCGCCAGCGAAACATACATAAAATTTATTTATATTTTATAAACATGTGTGAAATTAGGTATTATAGCCTGTATAAGAATAAACATTTGTAAACGGAAATATCTATTACACTGACCACAAATAGTCCTTTGCTGAGATTGAGTTCGACAGTCTTGCCTGGCGTCAGTTTGTTGTAAGCTTGTTGCGCAACGAGGCCTAGCATGGGTTTAGCGTTGGCCCAATCGCCCGCCACTTCCACCTTAAATTATACATATTTCGTTTTTCAAATAAGAGAAATGACAATAAGTACACCGATACAAATACTGCATTATGTATTAAATATAACATTTATGGACAATTTTTTAAATGAAGAATTCATATCACATATTATTTATACAGTGTGGCGATTAGGTTACCACATTAAATGATAACACGTATACTGCAAGTCATTCTTTAACCATAGACAAAAAATAAATGAAATACTAACGATATCTTAGTCAGGGGACATTTTTTCTGATTTAACATTTGAGAATATCATGTAAATGCATCACCTGACAAATACTGCTAGGTCAGGTCAAACCCACGAGCAGCGAATGGCGATGCGATGCAAACATGAGTGAGACAAAGTACCTATCGCTGCGATGTCGCTGCTTTTACGGGTCATTGAACTACTATATGACAATGTGTTTTATTTCGTGGCAACGAAGGTATTTATTTTGTTTGAAAGTTGCATATTTTTATTTTTGGTACAAATGTTTATTTTATTTTTTGAACAAACTTATATGGAGTAGCTTTTACCGCTGTAACTTTTAATGTAATAACCAAATCGCCACTCGGTATACTTTAGAAGCGTCTGCGACAAATGGTACACCAAAGTGTAGTTGAACAATAATTAATACAGGTCCACAATTATTAATAGATTAATCCGGAATGTTCATGTTGTTTAAATTTAGGTGTACAAACTAGTTGTAATATTGTGATATACCTCAGTAGTTGCATGAATAAGTTTAGCGAGTCCTGAGCAAAGAGGAGTCGGCTGTGACAGTTTCAAAGTAAAACAAGCTGGTAGCATCGCACTATTTTGTGGCACCAATTGTGCATATACTGGACCATTACTGGAAAATAAATAAACACCTGTATTATGTATGTACTACAATAAATGCATTCGACATTGGATTGTTTGATTTATGTTTAATAAAAATTATTAAAGATACCGTGGCAAAACTTAGATTGAAATAGCAATATTTATAAGCATTAGAGTGTAAGTGTTAGAGCAACACTGTAGATAGTTTTGTGTAAGTGGTAGAGTCATAGCATAGACAGTTTTGTCTACAGCATTAATGGGCCGGCTTAATCGAGGAGTACTACTGCATTATAGACAACCGAGGTAAAGTGCTTAGGCTTAAATAGTCGCCATTTCCTACTGTTGACACCACACACCCAAATTAGCCTGGCATATTGTAGAATAAAATTGTGAGAACTTACCCTTTTCCTGGTCGTTGTCCACCAGATATAATAGGCGATAGCTGTAATTTGTTAGCAGTGGAACCCTCAAGTAGAACCGTCGCCGATTGTCCTATAGGCGTGTGTGACGGAGCAACCAATGATGATAGACCGCTAGAGGCGGATGGTTTACCCAACGTAAGTAGATCTACTGTTAGAGGTTGTAAACCTTTATCTTTGTCCAGCAGCTCATACGGTGATACGAAGTATGTCAGGCGCATTGCGTGACCTGCAAATAGTAAAAGTACCGGGATACCGTGATGTTGTATTGTATTTAAATACTTACAGAGTGTGTAGAAAGTTGGTTCAGTGTGTAAAATACATGATATAAAGATCGATTTGTAGCTTAGGCACTCATGTGAATGAAAATCGAAAATTTGACTTAGAAAGTTCTTGGTTTACTCATTATTAACTTTTAATCATAGTTCACAAATCATCCTCTGTGTATGTTTTTTAAAGGTGAAAGGACACCTATTCCCAACAAACTACATGAACGCATCGCAGTCAGGGAATATGTAGTATGACATTACGATGTGGTTCATGCGGTGCGGATAGGTGTGCAACGTTGCATATTTCATGTACAACGATTAGTTTTGCGGTGGGGATTGGTGTATGTTCACCTTTAAACTACCTTTCCGGAATACATGTTATGCAACCACTACATATTTTGTAATTAAATAGAATCAAGATGCAATATAAAAATATTGGAAATAGGCTTTTTATATCAACGGCTTATGTGGTGCAGCGGACAAGTATATGGCTGTGAAAGAGAAGGCGGGGATACAATTTCCACGCGAAGGCAAATGTTTGTGTGATCCACGAATAATAGTTTCTGATACGGGTGTTTCTGGGCTCTAAGTCCTTCGTAGTTACCAACACCCACGAAACAGGTTAACTTAGTGTGGGGTCAGGACAATTTTGTGACTGTATGCTGTATATATTTATAATTTCTTTACATACAGACATATATACACACTCCCGTCTGTAATCCCCGAAGGGGTAGCCAGAGGTGTAACTAATACTGCCACATTTCGCCGAACGTATCTCTGTCTCATTATATGATAAGGGGCGGGCCTATCGCCATATCGGGAACAACTCCAGACTCTGAGCTGATACTGAGCATTTCGTGATAGAAAAAGGTAGTATAGTATATTTATGTATAAATTGGATAAACTTGAACCTCCTCTCCGTTTTTGTAGGAAGCCGATGGGACTCTTGTGAACCTGTGCCCACGGGTCCTTGATGAAGCTCTGTAGTTGGCGTAACGTGCAAAGGTCTTCTTCCAGGCTCTGAAGGGCACTGAATGCTTTACATTTCACCTAAAATACCAATATTTGCTTAGTCGCAGTTAATCTGTAGGATTTGCATTTGATCTGTAGGAGCACCCCCATTTGTCAAATTAAACCAGCTTGGCAAAAAGCTCCCTCGAGGCGACTTAACCTCCAAAGTGGTCGAGTTAGTGCGTAATCCTCAGAGTGTTTTAGTTACATATACATTATAAAATTGAATAAAAATAAAACGATTGTGGTATTACAGATTTAATGTACCGTACAACATATTATAAATGCACAGAAATTATTTTCTTATGTTGCAAGTGCAAGTGAGGATTAATAAATAAGTATTCCAAAGTTCGTTTAACGTAGTTGTGCACCTACCGTATCTCCCTAATTCCCATAGCCACTTTAAGATTGGCAACACATCCAAAATTTTTCTGGTGTTGTGCTTATGGGCAGTAGAGATCTGCATTTACCGTCAGGTGACCCACTTACTCGGTTGCCAGCCTCTATTATAAAAATCATTTTAAAATGAACACATACTTTTTTTTCAGCATTAAGTTGATACACAGCTGTAAGTCCCTCCAATTGTGCCGTAAAGTCTGCGAAATCTCCTCTTGATATACAAGACACTAGTTCTTCACTACTTTGCTGTTCTATCTAGAAAAGAAAATTAAAAGTGGAATAAAAACACATATTTATATGCCCTAAATTACATTAATATGGCAAATTACATACGAAAATTAACAGTTACTATTCGAAAAAAAAAGTAAGTACCTTGCCCTCATGATGAATTTTGACATCTTTAACTCCTCCAGATGATTCTACAATGATTTCTAAATAAAACATATCTGAAGATATAAAAAGGTTTACACCGGAAGTGCCCACAACGAATTTCAATCTGAAAGCCAATTAAATCAATGTTAGAATATCTACATACTTCATGTATTAGTTATTAATTATAGAAAAAACTTTTCATTTTATAGGGGGAGTGCATAACTGTGTCGGCTTCTGTGGTAGTCGAGCGGTGCGGGAGAGGCGATATATATTATTATAATGACACAGCCCTGTCGCGCAATGCATTGATAAATATATAATACACACATCATCACATCTGTTACTGCACTACTCTACTTTAGCAGTAACCTACTGAGTTATGCATAATCCCTGTTATACAACATGTTACACAAAGGTGTGGTCATATTTTAGGGTTGTTACACCTGACAGTGCTAACTTTAATCACTTATTTATTACAAACAATCACATCACTATATATTATTTGCATTACCTAACCTAGGATTTATTCATATCAGCTGTTTATCGTTTAGTGTAGTCCAAAGTTACAGGTTAAGTATCAAGATATTATGGTGCTGCCACACCGATGTTATAAAATGTTAACAAAAACATTTTCTAACATTTTCTAACATTTTTTAACATTTTATAACATTTGAAAACATGACATCGGCCCTTCTTTGACGGCGCCGCTCTCAAAAGTACCGCCGCCCGCGGTTAAAAAATGTTAACAAATGTTAAATAATGTTACAAATTGTTAAGAAATGTTTACTAAATGATGCTGCCACACCGCTGTTATAAAATGTTATGGTGCTGCCACACCGGTGTTAGAAAATGTTATATAACATTTTATAACACCGGTGTGGCAGCATCATTTAGTAAACATTTCTTAACAATTTGTAACATTTTGTAACATTTCTTAACATTTTATAACCGCAGGCGGCGGTTCTTTTGAGAGCGGCGCCGTCAAAGAAGAATGTTCAGAAATGTTAGAAAATGTTAAGAAATGTTATAAAATGTTAAGAAATGTTATAAAATGTTAGATTTAATGTTAGAAAATGTTTGTGAACATTTTATAACATCGGTGTGGCAGCACCATTATATAACATTTTCTAACACCGGCGTGGCAGCACCATTACTTATTCAATAATTTAAAAAATGCTTTGTTGATGTCTGAGAAATTCCATCAGATTTGGTATTACAGTAGGTGAAATACCTATGTTGTACACATACAACATTTGAATTTATCCACACCCTTCGGTCACATGTTTATAAATTTTAGGACTTAGGGAGCTCAACTTAGCTCATTCTATAACCCAAATATACATAACATACTATTTCAGATATTAATACTCTAAAGCAGTGAAACAAATTTCATACCCAAGCTGTCTGGAAAGGCATTCAAGCCTTTCTATTAGGCTTTGTAGTGAAGTAATTTTTATACAATGCTGCAGGCTATCTAGGCATTTCTGGAGTATCATTCTGTCTGCACTGTCCACACCCCATCTTTTGTCCTGCAAAAAAAAATATTGCATTAATGCAACTATGTATACAAATGCTTTAAAATTTTAGCAATGTATGGTGTATGATGTAAATAATTCATCACCTGTAGTACCACATCCCGTTGCATTGCTAGGGCATAAATGCCGAATGCAGAATTTCCTTTTTTATCGAATGAGAACATGTACATCAATATTCAACTTGCAATTTTGGACAACACAAAATGATATGTGTCACCTCAGAACTCCTTTTATTTTTCAGGTCTGAGGCGCCATTTTTAATAAAATATGATTGTCAAATGTCAAAAATTATTTGACATAGTCAGTTCGGTATTTTACCATTATTAATTATTATTATGAAACTAAGTTTTTTTTTATCCTGGCTCGGCAAAGTGACTACGCTACACCTGATGGTAAGTGTTGCGCAATCCAATAATAGTGTCGACCAACAATAAACAATGTGTCCATCGTAGGTTGGCAAGATGATGCCGGCCTGCCAAAGGGCCCAGGGGAAGGAAAAAGGGATGGGAAAAGGGTTAGGATCAGGGGGCAAGCCCCCTGGGGAGAACCGGATATATACTGGCTGACCCTGGAACGTGACCCACACAAGGTGGGCCACTATGGCAGGTTTTAGCACCAGTGTACGGTGGATGCTATCCGGTTGGATACAAGTATCCTCCCACCAGCTAATAGCTTACAAAAGGGATGTAGGCTGTAGACCATTTTCATAAATAGAAGACTTGAGAATAAAGTATCTGAAAGAGCTCACAGGCTCTTTCCATCGTCATTTGTAACATAAATTTGTGTTTGACTTACAAGTGGTGTATAATAGTATGTCTGTGGAATTATGTAAATGTTATTCATGTTTATTAAAAAGTGAGTGTCATTCATATTTAATAGTGATGTGATCAATCTATCTTAATAAATGAGAGATTAAAATTTATGGTTTTTTTTAGAATGTCTCGATTTTGAAAATATACGGTACTTAAGTACTCACTATGAGGAGTATTTAACAACCTTTTAATATAACTACACCTTTCTGTAAGATGTTGTATTTGCAAATTCTATTTATTTCAGTTTAAATTTCTTGCATTCTGCAATTGGTTAACAAAAAGTGTTACATAAGTGTATTATAATCAGTCTTGTCCACAGCCCATCCATGAGGTAGATGTGGCCAGCCCAGTTTCACTTTAAGCTTGTGGCTTTTAACTTTACATCAGCGATTGGAGCATATCACACTGTTTCTAATACAATCTGATAATGCACACAGGTCAATGTATGTAGGTATGGTGAAATAAAATAAAACTTAACAAATGTTGTATTTTGAATTAAACTGTCCCCTTTTCACCGTAATTCAGATTTTTATACCCACATTTATTTGAAAATATTGCAACACTTATAAAAACGTTAAAATTATATACAGTCAAACTTCAACTCTCTCAACTCTGATATAAACTCATTAGTTTTATTTACATATGAATTGGTGTATTATTATTATTATTATGTGATACTTTAACCTTGACATTTATAGATGTATTATAAATATTTACAATATGAATAAGATGTCTATGCTATGATAGAGAAAATGATGCCTATAAAAATTATAGTTATTGCTTTACAGGAAAAAAAGTTGTATATATATAAACATACATGCAAATTCAGTCATTATTAGAGTAGCTAATTACAGAAATATTTTCATATACACAGTAAGAAATTTGATTGTAATAAATGTACTGAATGAGATATACATACCAGCATCGCCATCCGCACAGCTTTAGAGGTCTCAGATAAATTTTTGTATTGTGATGTTTTGGACCTCAGTTTCTCCATAAGGATTTCCTTTTGGAGTTCCTTTGATTTGTCTACCAAACCGTTTGCTGATGCCATGATTAAGTTGCCGTCAGTCATAATATTGTAACTTTATTACTTTTGGTAAAAATACTATTTCAATAGGCGATAACACAAGAACAATCACGGAACTTCGCTTAACATCTGATTCGTATTGTTGTAAAAAAACATATTTCACTTTTCACTTTCAAAATATATTAAACTTACACAATTTGAGCAAAAAATTAATACAAATTATGTTAAACTAACTTATTTTGGGTTTTACTCGATCTAAAATATTAAATTCATGGAAAAAAGCAAATCTGTCAATTACACGATGCCATTTGCTATTGCTATAATTAGGGATGTTGAAAAAACATCGATATATCAATATATCGATATTTTTCTGTGATACTATGTTATTATTGGTGACATATTTTAACTCGATTAATCGATATTTTTATCTAGTATTGAAATCATACCTTAACCGATATTCTTAAAATGCCATGAAATGTGTACTAAAAAATATTTTATGATAGCAAAAAAGTTCGTCCAAACGTCAAGTCGATTAATCGAAATGTTTTTCATTGTTTTTTTTTACACTTACATTATATTATGCATAACTATGATGCGGACTAGAGGTGAAACGAATATATAAGTAGTCGCGGCGCGTTTGATGTAGGTAGGTACCTACCATACTACGCGGAAGTCGCAACATGCTATCTCGCTCTGTCTCTGCGTCATCGCTTTTGCAGAGGTAATCAATCGAAATACGCTTTGCAATCACTAAATTAATAGAAGTAAAAAAAAAAATACGATTATTTTTATAGCACATATTCGTATGCGAGTTATTCCCTAAGGTTTGAATATCGAATAATATCGATTATAATATCACAGTTAAAACGCCCAAAAGGTTTTTGTTCCATCTATACTAATAATAAAGCTGTAGAGTTTGATTGTTTGTTTGTTTGTTGGTTTGAACGCGCTAATCTCAGGAACTACTGGTTCGAATTGAAAAATTCTTTTTGTGTTGGATAGTCCATTTATCGAGGAAGGCTTTAGGATATATAACATTACGCTGCGACCATTAGAGGCGAAGCATCAGTGAAAAATGTTGCAAAAACGGGGAAAATTATTCATATTTGAAGGCTTCCGTTGCTAAGCTACCCAAATAATATTATTTGAAGGCTTCCGTTGCTAAGCTACCCAAATCTATACTAATATTATAAAGCTGTAGAGTTTGATTGGTTGTTTGTTTGTTTGATCACGTGGGCGGAGCCGCGAGCAAAAGCTAGTATTGTATATTATTGTCCATCCTATTTTAAAGAGGAAATATTTGTTTGTATATAGAAGGACATTTTTGGAACTACTGAACTGATTTAATAAATCTTTCGCTAATTACGCTAATTTCGATAGTAACTTAGAATAGTTTCTGTCTGGCGTTATTCCGACTTGATGCCTTCCCATAATTAAATGATAAAGGTTGCCTGGAAGAAATTGCCGTTAGCGATGAGGCCGCCAATTGTACGTCTATTTATTATCTTTGTCTGTTGTGTATTTTCAATACCTTTTGTGTGCTGTACAATAAAGTTATAAATAAATATAGTAAAATATTTAATTTATAATTAAATATAAAAATTAATAAACGCAAGCATTAAGCAAACGAGCAAGTGGGTCACCTGATGGTAAGTGATCTCCACTGCCCATGTACGCCCACCACCAGAAGAATCATGGGCGCGTTGCCGACCATAAAGGAAAGGGATAATTAGGGATAGGGAAGGGGAGGTGATCTGGGCTTCCGGATTATCTCACTCACCGTACGATTCTCCCTTCGACCGCGCGAAGTGGAGACGACCGCGTAGCGTCCTCACCGATCCCGACGATTCGACCACTCTGGCCATCCGAAGGAGAGAGGAATACATTAAAGCACACTCCACAAAACCGTCATATCGTCCTCGCCGCCGAGGACCGCGCCGCGTTCCCCGAAACCCCCCTGACCCTAGTACCGATGATGATAATTAGTAGTTTATAATCCTCCCCTAAAATGATAATCGCAGATGTCTCTGCCCTCCCCCAGTGACCGCCCTGAGCCGAGGTCCGTACCCCACAGGGGGTGCCCTCAGCGAGGTCACTTAAATGTAAGGGTTCAGAGCGCCTAAAGCGTTCGCCCGAAAGTCCGGTGAAGCTGTAGAAAGCCGACTCGCGTCAGGCTAACAGTACAACGCCAAACTGCAAAAAAAAAAAAAAAACCGTACGAAACGCAGCAGCAATCCGCTACTTTACGTCGGTTTTCTGAGAGACAGTGGTAATGACCCGGTCGAGCAAGCCCATTCATGCTGTAGACAAAACTGTCTACAGCGTGGCTCTACCACTGAATAAATAAATGATGATGAATTATGGTGGATTTAGAATTGTGTGGGGCGATTCGCCGTCTGACTGACAAACCGCAACGGGAAGCAAGTTTTGCCATTGCCTCGTCCGTTAATCAGCAGAATGTACTACGACCCGGTGAAGTTGGCCTTGAGCTTAAGATGGTGGTGATCCACTTACACTGCAAACTTAAGTTGTAGATTAAACAACAATTTTCTTCTAGCCATAAAAAGAATTGTTTTGAAAAGGCTCCAGCCTTTTGAGTTTAAATACAAAAGAGGGCAGCGAAATTAACTTGCGTCCCGGCCAGCTGAAACTCATGTTACGCGACTAATGATAAAACTTATAAAATAATAATAATGTTTATTATGCAATAGCCAATAAAACAAAAATGCCTTAAGAAGTATGGCACATAATCTATATAAAATAATTTACAAATTATGAATTCGCTGTAGAATTAAAAAAGCGCCATAAAGTGAATAAAATAGAGGGATGTGATACTGAATTTCAAGGGCTAAAAAAATATTCGCAGTCATAGGGACTGCCGATAGAAGTGAAAACTTATAACTAAAGAATATTTATTTAGTAATCTCCTCTCCAATCCACCGGGGCCAAAAGTTTACCCCCTACCAAAAAGTGTTCAACGCGGCTAAAGAAGTTTTCACTTCAAAATAACTAAAAAAAAACTTTACGTTCTTTAGTTTTAGTTATTACAAACAAAAATAATGGAATCACCATGTAACGCTTTCTCTCTCATGAGCGAACTTAACACAGTACAATGTAGGTACATTGTTATAAACTAATTGGTGAGTCTGTAATCAATGTTCGGTCAATTCGCCTCGAGGAAGCCAGTTTGCCAAGCTGATCCAATTAGGCAATTGGGAGTGATCCTTAGGCTGCGGACTCAAGTCAGCGGCAAGCGGCGGCCGCGCGGGAGCGGCGCGTTTCAATGCATAGATTAAATGGACCTGGCCTCGAAAGCAGCGGCGCGGCGCGGGCGTCAGGAGTGGCGTACGAGCGGCGCGCGTCAGTCGAGCGGTGCCCGCGCGTCTGCATTGACGTAGTGTTGTATATTTTCAAAAATGCCCGCCGACGTGGTGGAGTAACTTTTTTCAATGATTTTTTATATGGGACATCATATTCACATCAATTTCTTTCGCGAACAGACACTCCGCGCAGACACATGCCGCGCGATTTGCCCGCTGGTTTCGAGACCCGGTCTCCCCCGCTCCCGCGCCGCCGCCGCCACCGCCCCGCGCCCGCTGATTTCGAGTCCGCAGCCTAACAGTACTAGAAGAATAATGGGTGCGTTGCTGACGTTAAAGGAAAGTATCGGAGAAATAAATTTAAAAACTTTAAAAACGGATTTCAAAACTGATCCGTAAAAAGTAAGAAATATCAAATTTATTTTTTCATGAACGGTAATGGAGTAGAGGTTGTGGGAGTGTTGGTGAAACGGTATCTACCTGATTATTCTAAGTTATAGTACTGCGACTCACCTGAACGAGCAATTATGGTAGATTTTTCACCATGTGTACACCGGTCGTTATCGATTCGCGCACTAGAATAATCGGGTAGATACCATCTCACCAGCACTCCCATAACCTCTACTCTATTACCATACATTGGCATGTTTAAATCCCTCTGTAGTTAGAGAATGATAGTGAATATGAAACTGCCGGAAACGTACTCGTTTGTCTTATCTATAGATAAGTGTCGTTCCTCCTGTTCCACCTGCCCTTTTTTTTTTATCTAGGCTCGGCGAAGTGACTACTCACCTGATGGTAAGTGTAGCGCAATCCAAGAATAGTGTCGACCAAAGATAAACAATGTGTCCATCGTAGGTCGGCAAGAACATGCCGGCCTGCCAAAGGGCCAAGGGGGAGGGGAAGGAAAAGGGATGGGAAAAGGATTAGGATCAGGGGGCAAGCCCCCTGGGGAGAACCGGATATACACTGGCTGACCCTGTAACGTGACCCACACAAGGTGGGCCCAAGGTGGGCCACTATGGCAGGTTTTAGCACCAGTGTACGGTGGTCGCTATCCGGTCGGATACGAGTATCCTCCCACCAGCAAATCGCACCAGCAATTCCACTCGCAGTAGGTTCAGCACAACATGCTTTTTAACTCATGTTACAGAGTTAGAAAGATTTGGCTTGTAGTTTTTACGACCGGCCGCCGGCCTGACGTTAAACCCTATGGGAAAAACACACGCAGACTTGAAACAAATATTTTTGGATCACACAAATATTTGTCTCGGTGCGGGGATCCAACCCGTACTCTCTCGCTTCACAGGCGGCTACTCGCCCACTGCACCACGGAGGCTATCATAGATTAGGGTTGCTAAGGTTATTAAAACGGATATGGAGGTGTTTTGTTTTTTTTGTTTTGTTGTGGTCGGTCGTAAAAACAACCCCACTGCGACTGAGACAAAGAAAGGTGGAAAAAGAGTAGGTAGGTAGTTATGCACCCCGCTCCCGCTCATGACATTATAACCGCATGCTAATGTGATGTAACCTTATTTACTATATGAAGGACATTACAATTGCTGACACAGGTACTCAGATGTAATTCTATCTATTTGTAATATGATATTCTTGTTTTGTCTAAAGCTCTTAATATCAAATTATGTTGACCATAAAAAGTGCTAGCCTAGCGTCTAGACGGTGATCTTGTTATGATCATAATGCGTAGATCTAAGCATTCATTGTCAACAGATGAACAGGTATAAATAAGGAAATTTGTCAATTGTAATTCAGTTCGCAATAAAGCTTCATTGTGAAGACTTGTCTTTTTTTAAAAAACCTCCGGGCGCTCCCGCGTAACTTATCTGGCGCAGCCGGTAGGATATCCGCGACTGTAAAGCTCTGTCTGCGAGTACACAAGCATCGGTCTTGCGGCATAGCTCCGGGTATCCTCGAACCAAATAAATTCGATAAACGGCGGGAACCGAAGGTCGCCGCCCACGAAGTCAGCTTTACGAGAAGGCATGGGATCGAGCGGATTGTAAGTAGACCTCTTTACATTTCCTGTCTCATCCTTGCTATTTTTCCTGTGGTTGATTTTGTACGACACAATTTAAAAAAAAAAAAAGGTGAACTCCGTAACTTTTGAACAAAAATAGTCGAAAGTTATTTGACTTCTGCACAAAAATAGGCAGGCTAATTTTAAGAAATAAGAATTTGTGATTGAAATATTTGAATTTTGATATATTAATAGAGAGTTTTAATTCACTGTGTGATAATTTTAATTTTTTTAATTTACTGTGTGTTAATTTTTATTTTTTAATTTACTGTATGTATAACTGTGTGTTAATTTTTATTTTTTTAATTTACTGTGTGTATAACTGTGTGTTAATTTTTATTTTTACTTGATTGATTGTGTGTTATTTGATATTTAAGAGTGCAAATATGTCGCGCAACGGTGAATTCCAATTAATCCCTAAAGAATTTATAAGCTTAATTCCGAAATTCGATGGAGATCAAACTATATTAAATTTATACATAAGAAAATGTGAATATATTTTGAGAAATTTTGGTGAAGTGAATAATCCGGTTCAATCCACATACGTTTTTCATTGTATTACTAGTAGATTGTGTGGTAGAGCCGCAGGTTTATAGAGCGAACGCGAAGACATAACAACATGGGAACAGCTCAGATCTGTTCTCATCCAACATTTTGGAGATCCTAGATCTGAAGAGTGCGTAGCCATTGAATTAGAAAATTTAAAAATCAATTCTGGCGAAAGCTACTTGCAATTTTGCAATCGCATCCAACAAATACGCAGCGCTCTTCTTTCTAAGATAAACCTTTTATTGGATGAAAATATTAAAGCAGCAAAAATGATAATTTATAATAATTTGTCTCTGAACGTGTTCATGTACAACCTTACAGAAGATTTAATTCGAATTGTAAGATTGAAAGATTGCACAAGTCTTGAAAGCGCACTTAGTGTTGTAATGGAAGAAGTAAACTTCCAAATGCAATACAATGCGAAAAATAAAAATAGATGTGCTGTAAAGCCACCTCAGCATTCTTACCCACCTAACTCTACTAATTCAGATGTGAATAGAGCTCACTTTCAGCCGTCATTCAGACCAAACCCTTTAAATAATTTAAATCAACAATTTAAATTTGGAATGCCAAATCAATTATCCAATAATTTCAGGCCTGTTATTTCAAATGGATTTAAATTTGGTCTTCCAAATCAGGGCTTTAATTCCAAACCGAATTATCCACAGCCCCAAAGCAATTTTAAATTTGGTGTACCGAATCAGCAAGGGTTTAGACCGAATGTCAACTATCCCCAAAACAATTTTAAGTTTGGCATAGTGCCCCAACCGGGATATAGGCCACAATTTAACAATGCTCAAATGAGACCATTTAACAATGCACCAAACCAACAGTTTACGTTTGGTAGTCCAACTCAAAGCCAACCTCAACGTAATGTTCAAGATACTGATGTATCTATGCGTACTGCCCATCCCCTTAGACACACTATGATCACGATTCCACCTCAAAGCCAACCTCAATTTAATGTACAAGATATTGATGTTTTTAGGCGTACTGCCCATCCTCTTAGACAAAATATAATCACGCATGAATCTGATAATGATTATAACAATTTGTTTTATTGTGATAGCGATGCTGAGATTATACAAGACTCTGATGAACAGTACAGTGATTTCCCAAATGTAATTTTTTCCGATAATAATGGACAAAATGATTGCGAATTTTTTTATACTGAAAATATGAAACTCACTGATGATGGCAGTGAACGTTTACAGGAACACGAAATTACCTTAGAACCCCGAACTGAACCATGCGTCAAAATACCCATCAGCATAGAAAATAGTAATGCTGATGCTCTTACACATATAACATTGGATGTTCTTACCGATAAAAGCGGTAATACATCAATGGAAGTTAATACAGATGATTCTGAAAACACAAACCTGATATCAGACTCATCTGAAACATTATCTGCTCCTTCAATTTCGGAAGATACTATGATTTTTTCAGTTCATTCTCCCTCATCCAGTATAATAACAGCTAGTTCATTACCGGAAACAGTTCACTCTGCTGACGATATTGACACTAACGATATTCCTATTCGTGATGAAGCTGTAAACATGAAGCGAAGTGAAAATAAACCTCGCTTCCGAAAACCTACAGCCACTGGTGACATTAACAGAAATAAACGTTATTTCAAAAGAAAAAAAAAAAAGGATTCAACTGTACCTACTAAGGACGTAAAACGACCTTCACAGGTACCTCCTCGAGCTCGTGCTGCTGATCACGAGTTACACCCTTCAATTTTAAAAGATAGTTGAGAAATAGATATGTAACGATGGTAGATAAGTAAGTTATCATAATGGACTATAATTAAGACTTTAGATTTAAGTATCACAAAAGAGGAATTAGAAATTAATATCAATAGATATCCTAATTTAAATGATCATGTTGGAAAATATTTTAAGAATAGTACACCTAAGCATTAATTACTTAATATTAAGCTCCAAATAAATTATATTATGAACTCTACAATTGAAAAATTTTGATGAACTTTGATATCGGAAATGTCTCAATCACTTTTTAAAATAAATAACTCAACAACCAATAATTTTATTAACATAGATAAAGAATTATGGGAAATGAGAAAATTAATAAACCAGAGTAATGTTAATATAACAATTCATAACTTTATTAATATTTATAATTTATTTTTGCACAATTTCCAATTATTGTACATTCGGTTGGAAGAGATTGAAACTTGTATTACTTTTAGTAAATTAAAAACTTTACACCAGTCACTTTTAAATTCTGACGAATTATTAATTTTGTTAAAAGAAATAGAGAAATCTAATAAACTCATTTACCCAGTAAACTATGATAATTTAATTAAGTTAGAATTATGTATTAAGATAAAAGTTTATTCAAAAGGAAGTCAAATAACATTCATTTTGGACATACCTATAATTAAAGATGAAATATACATTTATTACAAAATCATTCCAATACCCATCACCAATTCCTTTGGTAAAACAATTATCATAATCCCAAAATATCCCTACCTCCTAGTAAGAGGGTCAAATATGGTCTCGCTCTCCCAGCCGTGCAGCGAACTCTATGAGGCGACGTTCCTTTGTTATGAAGATGAAACTCAATTACCATTAGAAGACACATGTATAACATCATTGATTAAATTTTCGCACAACACCAGTTCTTGTCAACCCATACCAGTTGAAATAAACTCTATAAAAATAGAGCCAATAGAGAAACGAAGATGGATTCTCTACAGCAAAGCGGAAACTATATTTTCGAAAAGCTGTCATAATGAAATGACAAAAGAAAGTATAAAAGGGACTTACCTCCTCACACTTGACGATCACTGTGACGCCAAAATAGACAACGTTACCCTGAAATCCCACTATGCGGGAATTAGCACAATGGACTTCAGAAAACTGCCAATTATTGATCTTCCAGAAATAACGACTATAGAGCCACAAACAGGATGGAAACCAATAAATTTGGATGCTGCCGAGTTGAAAAATCTACAGAATCTAAATGAATTGTTGAAGAACAGTGAAAGTGAAGTGGAAATTCGTGAAAAAGGCATTTTTGTGAAAAGTGTTAGCGCAGCTACTCTATTATTATATGTAATCATATTTCTGTTCCTTTTTGTGTGTATAGCGTATAAGTATAACTTTTTAAAATATATTGTGTGTCGAAATAATCAGAGAAATATACATCCCTCTGATAATTTCGAAGCTATGGGGGGAGGAGTTATGCACCCCGCTCCCGCTCATGACATTATAACCGCATGCTAATGTGATGTAACCTTATTTACTATATGAAGGACATTACAATTGCTGACACAGGTACTCAGATGTAATTCTATCTATTTGTAATATGATATTCTTGTTTTGTCTAAAGCTCTTAATATCAAATTATGTTGACCATAAAAAGTGCTAGCCTAGCGTCTAGACGGTGATCTTGTTATGATCATAATGCGTAGATCTAAGCATTCATTGTCAACAGATGAACAGGTATAAATAAGGAAATTTGTCAATTGTAATTCAGTTCGCAATAAAGCTTCATTGTGAAGACTTGTCTTTTTTTAAAAAACCTCCGGGCGCTCCCGCGTAACTTATCTAGGTACTACTTGAATTAATTTATCTACACCAAAAACTACAATAGGTACGTGAATAAGAAAAATCACTGCAAATAACCAAATACCTGATTAATTATGTTATACTTTAGCGAAATGCAAGGAACTAGTTAGGAAAACTGTTAATATAACTAACTTTTGTCCAATACCCCTAAGTTTTCATCCAAAATTCACCTTTCTTCGCAATAACATAATTAACAGCGACATTTAAATTAAATAACCTGTCTAATTGTAGTCCTGGCAAACTAAAATAAGTTCTTTAGGACCCTTTGTTATACAATCATAATTATCTTTTTTTTTCTACCTGGCGTTATCCCCGCCTGTGCCAGCGTCCGCCTCCCTGCTTACCAAAATGTTTCCACTTCTCCCGATCTTGAACATCATCCATAGTGAAAACATTGACTCTCATATCTTCCTCCAGTCCCTGCTTGCTGCTGCTATCAATGCTTATTGAGCTGTCCCCGTTACGTTAAACAACCATATAACAGGAGTTTTTAGTAATTTACTTGATAACCACTGGCAAAAGAATAGATACAAATATAATATAAACAATTGAAAGATACCTATAATGTGCGGAGTCTCTTTATCTCGTATAAAATACGCCAATGTGGCGGAAATTCCTTTCGGTTTTCCTTCTCACGTCCGACCTAAACTGAAAGGATCAAAAGGCTCGGATAAGTGTCACGAAAATACTAACGAATCAAATTAAGGATGGTTTTGGCTGTTTGAAACTTATTTAACAAGTATAGGGGCTTCATTCAGAATGAAAGTGTTCCTTCTCAATTTATTCAAAGAAAGGGTGTAAATTGAAGAACTTGCATTAAATATATAAATAATATCTACACCTTAGAAAACCAACCTTACAAAGATATATTTTTCTTTTATATGGCAGAATCTTGCTAACGAGCAAGTGAGTCACTCTATAAGTGATCTCCACCGCCCATGGGGGTGTCCAATACTAGGAAAATAAGAGGAGTATTACCGAAATGTGTAGTAAGAAGGTTAGGGCAGATTTGGGCCTTCGGAAATCCCATTCAACGTTCGAAATGTAACAGAAACCTGCCACTATTTATAGCAGTGGGTAGCTAACGAGTTAGTGGGTAGCCTGATGTTTAATTATGTCCACCGCCCATGAATGCTCATTAATAAAGTCCATGATACTTATAGTAAAAATATTTTTTTACTATAACAAAATAAATTTTTACTATAACAGGCGGGCCGTTGGCTCGTCTGCCTATCAAGGCAAAAAAATGTTTTAAATTTAGATTTGATTTATATATGATTTCCATGTAAGTATTATTTATTTTGTACGAGTCGAGTAACTGCGTCAATTTTTTTGCAAAATAATTATTTTAGTAGTGTAATATTACTCAAGTATTCGTTAAACTAGAACTTCTATTACCTATTATTAGAATGCACTTCAACATTGGATTTAAATAAAAAAAACATTGTTTCGGCCACAGTTACATCAACTTACTGTTTATTGTCGCAAAATACAAACGGCTAAATATTGCTACGTATATATTTTATAGTTTTATATATCTGGATGCTCATAACAAGGTAACAAGCAGTGTCTGCAGCTGACGCGTTTAAAAATGCATTTTTTTTGCTTTGTGCCGACGCGACGTCCAGCAAAGGTATCACTTGTTATCATGTTCGAGATAAGCTTTTAAAAATCTAGTTGTATGTTGGTTCACTTACCTAGTACGGCTGGTGGGTATTACCATAGTGTAATGTCGTGTTACTGCATAAGAATTTCGTGTAGATACTTTTGATGCTCCAACGTGGTCACTAATAGCTTTATGAAATAATATAATAATATATTTCATACGAGATACTAGATAAAATACTTACACTAGATTCAGTACGAGATTTCGCGAAATCATTAGAATTTTCCTGTAAGATGGATAATTAATCTTTGTTACGCGATAATCTAACTATTCGCGACACTCCTCGCGTCTTCGCGAAAATAGAGATTAGGGTCTTTAGGGTGATTAGGGCCTGCGTAGAGCAACCAGGAACGTTGCCTACCTTAGCGTGTTCTACTGTCTAAATCTATATCTTTTATTTGTTTGGTCGTTATGCTGATAGCCTAACGCGAGTCGGCCGTTTTCAGCTTCACCGGACTTTTGGGTGAGCGCTTTAGGCTATTGACACCATGCACCCCACGCTTTTTTTACAATAAAATACATTGTTTTCTTCAAATTTATTTTCTATTTTTTAGTTAGACGTAAAAGCGTGTTTTTTAGTTTTTTAACTATTATTTATTTTTTTACAAATCGGACTACGTGTCTTTCATAGGAGTGGTTTGGAATTTATGACGAAATTTTTTGACGAATTTATGAAAAACGGTTGCATTCGGTTTGGATATTGGTATCATGTCGTCTTAAGAATTGTTCAAGTTAAAACTTAAATAAAAAAATGGCTGAACTATGCTTTCCATTGTTATTCATAAAGTTAATTTTTTAACAGATGCCGCGTTATAGAACAAGAAAGACTGATAGAACGTCGAAAGATACTTTTTTACGAAAAAGCATATTAGGAAATCCAAACCAGAAAATCTATACACACAGCTATGTTTAGGTCTATGTTTAGGTTGTGCCATGTTTCTCTAATTACATATAAAAAGAAAAGAGAAAAATCCACACCCGGAGCTTTGGCATCGATGGGATAAAATTGTGCTGGACTGAGTAGCTATACATAATAAAAAAAATGATAAAATTAAGTATGCAAGGGACAATTGTACCATGGGGACAATCGTTCCAAATGCTTTACCATACAATATTTTGATTTGTGATTTTCGTTGTTTTTGACTAATTATAAGTATACGACACCACAAATATGATGGTCAATACTTAATAAGAACTTATTAGAATTGTTCTGTCTTCGTCTTCCGAGATTTATAGTAATTATATATACTTGTAGTAGCTCGGAGACGCTTCTATCCACCCGCACATGGTTTAGAACCCTAAAAATAAAAATAAATAGACGACAGGCTACCCACACGGCGGTAATAACCTCATTCGTTCGTGTGCGCGCGCGCATCACCGCACGTAGTGTTAAATTAAATACAAAAAATCCACAAAAGTGAAAGTTTGTGACTATGTCATAAGCGAAAAAGCAACACGGAAGAGAAATTAAGAAGGAAACTCAAAAGTAAGAAGAAAAGCTCATAAGTATTCGAAGGTCAATGACATCGGTTAATGGTAGGTACCAACAATAGGAGAAAAAACTATTTTTATTAGGTACGAGTTTATATTTTAAATATAATTTAAAAATAATTCTCTCAGATCTAACATGCGATGTTAGGCTATAGGGTAGACCGGGTACATTTGTAGCAGGGTACGGTAGTACCAACGGGAATATTATTTTAACTACGCCTCGCACACACATTCCATTCCCCTTGGCGCCCCCCTTGGTTGCTTACCGACTAACTATCAGAAGCTCGCGCGTGTGGCTCGACGCAGACGCTTATGACGGCGAGGTGAAATTTTGGTACAGTCAAAGTAAGTTTTTTCCATCTATTATCATTGGTCATAGCAGGAAATCAAAACATCATTTTTTAACTCAGTGTAATTTAAAACATTTCTCACTATTGTTGCTCTTATTTGTAAATGTATTTATTTAGATTCAAGTTTAAATTTAGGAGATTTTTTATAATATTGATGAAATGAGTATATGAGGACAATTGTACCAAATTTTCGGGGACGTTTGTAACGGCACAATTGTCCCCGTGGTAAAATTGACCCCATATTATATATATATTTATTTATAATACATTTATTCTAACTATAATTTTAATTCATAACTTAGTATTAACTATATTTTTTATCCGAGCACGGCAAAGTAACTGCACTACATCTAATGGTAAGCGAAGCGCATTCCAAAAAGACCAGCGACAATCGACAATAATGAGTTTATCGGCGGTCACCAAAACATGCCGGCCTGTAAAAATGGTTCTTCACACTCTGAAGAGGGTAGAAACAAATCGAGGGGCATGCAACAGGACAGGCGGATGACCGAGACAGGCACAGGGATACAAGAGTGGTAGAGTCAATGAGTGGTAGAGCCGCGCTGTAGACAGTTTTGTCTACAGCATGAATGGGCTGGCTCGACCGGGTCGTTACCACTGTCTCACAGAAAACCTACGTAAAGTAGCGGCTTGCTGCTGCGTTTCGTACGGTGAGTGAGATATCCGGAAGCCCAAATCCCCTCCCCTTCCCAATCCCTAATAATCCCTTTCCTTTAAGGTCGGCAACGCGCCCATGATTCTTCTGGTGGTGGGCGTACATGGGCGGTGGAGATCACTTACCATCAGGTGACCCACTTGCTCGTTTGCCGGCCTACGCTATAAAAAAAAAAAAAAAAAAAAAAAGGTATGTGCCGCTAACCGCCCAAACCAACCATCAAGTTATGTCGCAAGCCCCTCGGGAGAACCGAATATACACTGGCTGATCCTGGAACGCGATCCACACAAGGTGTGTAGGTCACTACGGCAGGTTTTAACACCATGTGTACGGTGGTCGCTATTCGGGCGGATATGAATATCTTACCACCAGCAGTTAGAATTTAGAAGATAAAGATCATTGGGATATCTGTGTAACTGTAGTTATTGTTAGCAATTGGGAACTGCAGTATTAAGAGACGCAATTCGCGATAGACAGACAGACAGACAGTAGACAGTTTTGTCTACAGCATGAATGGACTGGCTCGGTCGGGTCGTTACCACTGTCTCACAGAAAACCCACGTAAAGTAGCGGCTTGCTGCTGCGTTTCGTACGGCGAGTAAGATATCCGGAAGCCCAAATCCCCTCCCCTTCCCAATCCCTAATTACCCCTTTCCTTTAAGGTCGGCAACACGCCCATGATTCTTCTGGTGGTGGACGTGCATGGGCGGTGGAGATCATTTACCATCAGGTGACCCACTTGCTCGTTTGCCGGCCTATGATATAAAAAAAGAGTAGCTATACATAATAAAAAAAATTGATAAAATTAAGTATGCAAGGGACAATTGTACCACGGGGACAATCGTTCCAAATGCTTTACCATACAATATTTTAATTTGTGATTTTCGTTGTTTTTGACTAATTATAAGTATACGACACCACAAATATGATGGTCAATACTTAATAAGAACTTATAAGAATACTTTGTTGTAATCTTTAATTTAGTTATTATCGTTTAGGGTGAGAAAACTATTGTTTTATGTTTTTAATTTTTATATTGATTAACCTTACGAAGTTTACTGTATTTTGTTTGTCATTAGATTACAAGCTATTCTGTTGGGATATTACCATTTAGAGAAGTATATTTATGTAATGATAACACTGAGTTTTATTAAATTACATCGCTGGTACAATTAACCCACTGGCGGGGACATTTGTACCAGTTCACTCAGTCCGCTTTAATGCTTAATATCTATGATTGTATTATTGCTACACGTCTAAAGATAATGCGAACTTATAGCCGAATAAACTACGTATCAATGGTTATTGACACTTTTGACACAATATTAATAATAAACTCAAAATTTAACGCTAACCAAAATATGCTACAATTGTCCCCGGTCTACCCTAGAAATTTTGTTTGCTTCGAGTCAATACGTGATATTGACCAATACCTATTTTGTTTGCTTCGAGTCAATACGTGATATTGACCTATAACTATTTCGTTGTGAGTTAATGCGAGACATTAACCGACATTTATATGGATTATTAAAGATGAGCAGGACTCGACTTTTGTCGGCATGTCCTCCGCTGAATTCACAGCAAGGACACCGTTAATCCTGAGATATCAGTCCAGATCACGCCAGATCCCTTCGTCTTCGCCGACACCTGAGCTATAAACAGTGCCAGCGCGGGGTTCGCCGCTGCTATTTCTGCCGGCTGCGATGCATCACATCATGCTCCTGGTAAAATACAAACTGGCCTGCTTGTGTAGTGCCAAGGACAACGACAAGTAGAGGTCGTCGTGCTTTCTTAGGCCGATCTCGAGCTTTTTTTGCAAGCTTTAGAGATATTTAAAGCGGAAAGTAACGCGTGGGGGTGAGTTGGTAAAAACCAAGCCACCTTGGTTGTGGCTTCACAATGCTGTGTACACCAATATAATACACCCGAAGTACAAAGCCTAATGGCATACTTTTTTGGCGGTTTCTCTTTTTTTTTCTGAGACTGAAACTAGAGGCTCTGTTTTAACATTAATATAGTTACAAAACAAGCTGATACAATCTGCAACTACGGCTAGTTCGAGGAATTTAAATCAATGGGCTCAACAACCCGCTACCAACAGCGACCGTCACGGCAAGCTTACCGAACCGACGAGGAAAAGGCACCGCCCCTGTATCAGCAACCCGATCCCCTGTATCAGTACCCGTGCCATGCGCCCTTTTTATCAGGGCGGGAAAAAACGTGCACCACCGCTGCCGCCTACGCAGACTGCTCCTGTGTCAGCAGCCTCGCACCGCCATTAAAACTTCAGGTACATGTAGGTCGCCTCAAATATTTTGTTGAGGCATCAATGGATCCTACTTAATATATAAACGTTTTAAATACCTAACGTTTCTGAGTATAAACTCCTTTTTTATAAAGTGTCTTTAGAAACTCATAATATTATTATGTAGTTACATCTCTTAATACTGCCCTTAAAGGTCTGATAATGAATGATGATAATCTGATGATGAATTTTAGAATGAACAGTTAGAGAATGACGGTAAAACTGAGCTCACCGAATACTTATATGATGAAATTAGACCTTTTGAGGTCTAAAAAGGTCTACTTTTTTTTAGTACCCATCCTTGACAAGCATATAAAACACGTAATATAAAACATTTTAGGTTTTATTTTGATTCTATTTTATACAATTATTTTGGTTTAATCCTATTTTACTTTTACCCTTAACAGTAAACATTCACTAAATGTATGAAAACTGTCGCATCCTCTTTACAGTCTCAAGAGTTCAAATCTGTATTTTATTCCTATGACAGCTGCCATTCTTTGGAAATGAAAATGATGAATTCGACGAAAGTCGTGAGTAATACATAACCTTTTTTTACTAGGTTTCGTTTTAATCTATGAGTATTCTAGATCCTAGAAAAATCTTTAATTTTTTTTGGTTTTATTTTTATGTTAATGGATATAAGAATTGGTACTACCACATCGAAAAGAAATAGAAAGAAGAAGAAAGAAATAAATCTATAACGTACAAAACAAATGCTTAATACATTCATTCTTTTCATTCGTAGTTTCGGTCGTTATAATATCAGAATTCTCACAGTAGCTTGTCCTGCTGTTGTCTATAGTGGGCTACACACACATTTTGTGTTATTAGACTATGATGACTATATCCCGAATGATTTACGTGAACATATGTTTTGGTGAAAAATGTCTATTTTAATATTTATAAATAAATAAATACACCCAACAGTCACACACATAGTCCTGACCCCACACTAGGTTTACCTGTATCGTGGGTACTACTGTGGGAACTGTGAGGGACTTGTGGTCCCACAACATCCAGACCCGAAACAAATATGTGGATCACACAAACATTTGTCTCAGTGTGGGAATCAAGCCCGCGGCCTCTCGCTTCACAGCCGGCTATTCTTGCATAGCGAAACGGAGGCTGTGTGTGTGTCTATGAATCCGAATAAATCGAACGATTTCGAACTCGAAATATATTATTATGCAGACTTCGGTTCTGAGGAACCCTGTGTCGTGGAGAAAAAATAGTTGGTTCCGTGAAGTCATTACGAACAAGTCTTCACATAAAATTCTTAGAAATTATAATATTTATTTAAACTTAGTCGTGTAGTAGGTATTTGAAAGTATAAATACATTTCCTTATTTATTTATTTATTAAGCTTTGTACACAAGGTATACAGGCGGACTTTAATGCCTTAGGCATTATTTCTTTCCTTACGTTTTTTACGTATTCTTAGAACTCGTAGCAGCATTCTTCGAATTAAAGTCATCTTCTAGTAAATTCAGCCCATGTCAAATTCTAATACGAATAGATAGGTAATATGACAGGTATTGCTTAATACGAGTATAAACAGAAAAAGTGATGTTGTATTCCCACATCTCAATGACATAACTCGAAAAATCTGAACCGGTGTGTAGAACGCCATATAATTCTATTCGCTTTGTATATTAAATCATCTCTGAACGTGGAGGCAGATATGAGTCTAGAAATATTGATATTCAATGAGATTGCACCAGAACGCATTAACGCATTATATATATGTATGTATATATACGTCCTTCTGGCATGCAAGAAATAGATTTTTTGCTTTTTTTTGGAAAGCAAAAAATAAAAATGGTTCAAGTATATTTATATCCTAAAACTTCGATTCACATTACGCATTTCAGCATTTTGCGCTTGTGAAGATTTTAAATATAATAACTCTTGATAAAACTACTACCCTCCTAGTACCCTCAATTTATAAATATTTTAAGTATTCAACGTCTATGTAGGTAAATTTACTTAGTTAAATATGTTTCTCGTGTAAGTGAATATTATTCTTTGGTGAGAAATAAATATCTTAAACCTAAAACTACTACCATAGTTTTGGTACCAAGCTGGCCATCACAGCCATGGTTTTGTTTTTATATCTCATGTATTGGCAATACAATTATATTTAATTTCAGAGACTTCCAGCATATTATCCGGGAAGCGTTCACCAGACTACAAGTCTGTCCTGCAACCTTGGATGTAATGATGGCATCTTTGTCAAATAGTACCTACATTACAAAAATACACAGCTATAGTGAAATAATCTCGATTTTATGGAAATATCCATATTTAATGTATCATTTTTTTATCAGGATGTCTTGAATAC
The DNA here is from genome assembly GCA_949126905.1 of Amorpha juglandis. Taxonomy (NCBI): domain Eukaryota; kingdom Metazoa; phylum Arthropoda; class Insecta; order Lepidoptera; family Sphingidae; genus Amorpha; species Amorpha juglandis. Next base: position 6,298,211 of record OX421379.1, on the reverse strand, counting down.
CCATCGTTCTGTTTTGCCCTTTATTTCTATAAATAAAACGAAATAGTAGAAAACGAACGACAACAAAGATTTTTTCAAGGGATTTAATTTAATTTATTTTATTTCAATATTTTATCATTATTTCCAGTGTACCACAGTACATGAACCCAAATATCGTGTTAGATTGGCTACCTGGTATCCTAACGGATATTTGACTTTAGAAGAAATTAGTATAAAACTGGTCGTTTTTTTTGTTTTTGCCTACTGAACAAAGATGTCAAATCTTTTTTCTTTTATTAGGAACATAAATATTAAAGTTTACAACGATAGAATCAATATCATAATCACTGATTACTGAATAGTTTACTGTACCGTTTACTGAAAACGTCCGCTATAGGTAAATCGCCACTTAAACTGGAATAACTTTTTTCAGACAACATTCCTGCGTTTACAGAGACTTTGTTATTTTATAAGAGTAAGACTGACTCTAATAGAATTGCTAACGGTGGTACTATATACAAACTTATTTAATTCTAAATTTTGGATCATTTTTTTTTTCTCATGCGGTAATGTCGCAAATGATTGGTCGATGGATAACAAACTCTCTGCGCTAGTAGCGGCTGCACAATAAGCTAGCATCCGCGTCAGTGTCGAGGTTATTAACCGGACTGCTGGGTGGACGGATCAGTCTACTGTATTTAAGACCTATTATAAAAGACCAACTCTAAAACATGATTCAAATTTCGCAAATGCCTTATATTTCCCCATATAAGCAAAGTTAATAGCTAATAATTTGAATGCGTAATCAAAAACAACGTAATTTTGAGTTGAACTAGAGTAAATTATCTACCTAACTAATTAAGATATTGAATCATAACTTATTCTATATGTTATACTTATTTCTACAACATTGAGAATGCTCTAAACATCTACAAGTATATATAATTACTATAAATCTCGGAAGACGAAGACAGAACAATTGAATGATCAAACGAACTTACCTGAAGTGAAGTTCGATCCTAAATTGTTCTGTCTTCGTCGAAGAGATTTAAGGTCCCTCCCAACCCTAGTCTGAAGAACTTTTTCTCCCCCAGGCTCAATGTTGTATCCGTTATATAAGTGGTGACCATATCTCTCTAAACTAGAATGAGGTTATTACCGCCGTGTGGGTAGCCTGTCGTCTATTTATTTTTATTTTTAGGGTTCTAAACCATGTGCGGGTGGATAGAAGCGTCTCCGAGCTACTACAAGTATATATAATTACTATAAATCTCTTCGACGAAGACAGAACAATTTAGGATCGAACTTCACTTCAGGTAAGTTCGTTTGATCATTCAATACTTTGTTGTAATCTTTAATTTAGTTATTATCGTTTAGGGTGAGAAAACTATTGTTTTATGTTTTTAATTTTTATATTGATTAACCTTACGAAGTTTACTGTATTTTGTTTGTCATTAGATTACAAGCTATTCTGTTGGGATATTACCATTTAGAGAAGTATATTTATGTAATGATAACACTGAGTTTTATTAAATTACATCGCTGGTACAATTAACCCACTGGCGGGGACATTTGTACCAGTTCACTCAGTCCGCTTTAATGCTTAATATCTATGATTGTATTATTCCTCCACGTCTAAAGATAATGCGAACTTATAGCCGAATAAACTACGTATCAATGGTTATTGACACTTTTGACACAATATTAATAATAAACTCAAAATTTAACGCTAACCAAAATATGCTACAATTGTCCCCGGTCTACCCTACAACAAAAAAATCAAATCTAAAGCACAAAACTTAAATTTATATCTACATCTATGACTAGCATTGTTAAAGTACAGAATACCTAATTTATTAGAGTCAAAGAGAGTATTGTACTTAACTTTGAACTATTAGATAATATCGCTCAGTCTGGAGTACCTACTTACATTTGATGTGTTTTGAGAGTCAACACACAAATGATAATGGTTGATATTTTAGATCTCCGCGTGTGTAATTTTACAAGTAATATGTGAATAACATAATATGAAGCATAATTATGAGCTTATTTTCTTTGCATATTTTTGTGCTGATTATTCAATATTCTATTTATTTAATTTAAAAAGTTAATGATATATTATAATCTTTTAACTTTATAGAAGCGATCTTCATTCACTTACTGATTAATCATGATATCTTAAAAAGTAATAAAGCTAGGATCATGAAACCTGGTCATATAATAGTTTATAAAATGCAGGGGTCCGCTAAAACAGGATAATTAGACATTTGAATTTCAAAAGGGAAAACGCGAGTTTTCTCGGGCGGAGCTGTGGGTAACAGCTAGTATGAAACAAAGTCACTTTCCGTGTCTGCCTGTCCGGATTTTGATTCAGCTTCCAGTTTTGGATATAGCAAGTATAATATATTCTAAATAAATTTATAAGTAGTAGTTGACACCCTAAAATATAATGTATCTACTAACGAGTATAATTCGCGATGGCATGTATTTCTTAGGGTAGACTCACAGTAATCATTATTTGCGAAGCTATTTTGACCAGTATTGTATGTATCCATAACAAGTCAAATCTGTCTGTTATGAATAATAAAAATTGTTCTGTACATCGTCTTATTTAGAATAATATTTTAGTAGATATCAATAATATAATAATACTTAAAATTAGGCGCAACATAGTTGCTGGCATCAGACGACGACGATGCAATGGTTCATCTATACCAGGTACTTAATACAATCATATTTTTTTTAAACATGTTGTTTGGATGCTTGTGATTTGGATGGATCATTGAGAAATTAAATATTTGTTAGTTAATTTGGCTGAACGGCTGAACCTGCATTGGGACATAGGCTGCTTTTCACTCGGCAAAACGACATTAATGCGGCCCCGCCGAACAAAAGCTAGTTTTTCCAATAAAATTTAAGGTGGTAAAACACAAGGTGGTATTACTTCCTAAACTACCTGTATAATTTACTATCTGACAGATAACATTCATTCGGACGTTGAAAACTCGATCCCGAAGAAGATGAATTTCATAAAATTGAAAATGTTTGTTTACGTTCGTTTTAAAAAAATAATCTAATTTAGTGAAATATGAATATGGAATATGACTCGTTTATTATAATTATATAAGACTTTCTTTATTTCTGCTTGGCTTTATCCCAGTTTAGTGCAGGGTTCGTCTTCCTGTTAAGATGTCTCCATTTCGCCTGATCTTTATCATCTTCCGTAGTCAGAATTATAATCATCATCATCATCATCATCATCATCAGCCACAAGACGTCCACTGCTGAACATAGGCCTCCCCCAAAGATTTCCAGACCGACCTGTTGGAAGCGGCCTGCATCCAGCGACATCCTGCGACCTTTATCAGGTCGTCTGTCCACCTTGTAGGTGGACGTCCAACGCTGCGCTTGCCAGTACGTGGCCTCCATTCCAGAACCTTTCTGCCCCATCGGTTATCGGTTCTGCGAGCTATGTGGCCTGCCCACTGCCACTTCAGCCTGCTAATCCGCTGGGCTATGTCGGTGACTTTCGTTCTTCTACGGATCTCCTCATTTCTGATTTGATCACGTAGAGAAACACCGAGCATAGCTCTCTCCATAGCTCGCTGGGTGACTGTGAGCCGTCTTATACGGCCCATATTCAGAGGCCACGTCTCAGTGCCGTATGTCATCACTGGTAACACACATTGGTCGAAGACTTTGGTCTTCAGGCACTGAGGTATTTTGGACGAGAAGACCTTGCCAAGTTTCCCGAACGCTGCCCAGCCGAGCTGGATTCGACGATTGACCTCTCTCTCGAAGTTGGACCTGCCTAGTTGGACTACTTGTCCTAGATAGACATATTCGTCGACAACTTCGAGAGATGAGCTTCCAACAGTAATCGCGGTGGGCACAACATGGACATTCGACTTGACCTTCGTCTTGTCCATGTTCATCCTGAGGCCCACCCGTTGAGAAACTCTGTTGAGGTCTTCGAGCATTGTACTCAGGTCTTCCAGCGATTCCGCAAGGACCACGATATCGTCGGCAAAGCGGAGGTGAGTCATGTACTCGCCATTTATGTTGATGCCGAATCCTTTCCAGTTCAAGGGCTTGAAGGCATCTTCCAGCGCGGCAGTGAAGAGTTTAGGAGAAATTATAATAATGAAACTAATTTATTTTAATATTACAATTAAATTATACAACTGGACCGTAATCTGCTCTACTTATAATAATACTCTTTATTTGATTAAAGTTTATTATACAAAATGTTGAGCATACTCCATACATTATATCGGGTAGAGTTTAGTTAGCCTTAATATAATATACATTATAATTAGACTAGGGTATAAGACAAATAGTCCATTTGTTCAGCAACATGGTTTCTAGAGCTGTATATTATACTAGCTTTTGCTCGCGGCTCCGCCCACGTGATCAAACAAACAAACAAACAATCAAACTCTACAGCTTTATAATATTAGTATAGATTTGGGTACGTGGTGACAGTGTTAACAACTTCAACGGAAGCCTTCAAATAATATTATTTCGGTAGCTTAGCAACGGAAGCCTTCAAATATGAATAATTTTCCCCGTTTTTGCAACATTTTTCACTGATGCTTCGCTTCTAATGGTCGCAGCGTAATGTTATATATCCTAAAGCCTTCCTCGATAAATGGACTATCCAACACAAAAAGAATTTTTCAATTCGAACCAGTAGTTCCTGAGATTAGCGCGTTCAAACAAACAAACAAACAAACAAACAAACAATCAAACTCTACAGCTTTATTATTAGTATAGATTTAGAAGTACAATACATTTTATCGATATAGAAGCAACATTCATCTAACAACACTTATAGGTTGAAATTCTAAGTGAAAGTATGTAGGTACACATGGTTCAATAAGTCAAGTAGTATTAAATCTAAATTTTATACGGGTTTGTTATATGTAACTCAAACATTTGTTATAAATTGTGTCCCATGTTTTAATAATTCCTAAAAAGTTTTGTCTTTAATATTATGAAATTTATAATGAACCTAGAACTTCGTGAGTCGATCTATATTATTAATAAGATATCTATTCTCTTACAACTTTGTTATTTAATTCATCTGGGATCTCCAACAATCTCTCTCAATCTGTTTTCTGTGAAAACAGTGGCCTTTAATTAAACTTAATACAAAGAAAACTTTCGTTTTACTGATATGGTCACTGACCGATAAAATCGAGGAAAATTGGTTTGTATTTTGTACCGCCATGCGTCTCTGAGATTCTTCCAGCAAAAGTTAATTTAATTATTTTTATGCCAGTAATAAATTGTTTCAACTACAAAATGAGTATTCGAATTATTCGAATTAGACGTAGTTAAAGTAAAAATCCTCACACATAGAAATAAAGTATTAGGCAAAACAAACCGATCAAGTGCTACTCAGACTGTTTTGCCGAAAGTTCCGTAACCACAGCCTTGTTTTGATTTTTTATTCCTTTTATTATTTGTAAGATACCTGCCACAATAACACATATTTTGTGAAAATTTCAGTCAGGTACCTGTTACGGTTTACAGTAAAAGCCCTTTAAATGTAGGACACATAGACGGCGCGGCGCGGCGCGGCGTCGCGCTGGCTTAGTAATAGAGTTCCTTTAGCTAGTTTTGCGTCCACAAATCTAAAAACTTTGTGAAAAAATAAGAATTCACGGCCCAGAAGTATCATTCTCAAAAAGTCTAAAAGTTTACAAGGTGGTAGGTCTTTCGTATGCGAGAGGCTGTCTGGGTTGGTACCATCGCTTTGTCTATTTCTGCCGCCAAGCAATAGTGTGTAAGCACTGTTGTGTTTCGGTTTGAAGGACATTGAAGCCAGTGAAATTACTGGGCGTTATGAGACTTAACATCTTATATCTCGGGGCGACGAGCGCAGTTCAGTGCCATGCAGTGCTTTTAATTCAAAAGTCTGTGTGGTGTTGCATTTGTTTATGGGCAGGCGTGGCGCTTACCATCAGGCGAGCGCCTTGCTCGTCTCGTCATTCAATCAAATAAAAAAGAAAAAAAAGTCTAATCGTGCTCCGAATTTGATTGGCTGAATGATTCAAATCAGCCTAAAGGAAAAAAATTATCAGCAGAGACAAAAAAAACAAAGGTATATAGATGATTTAGTTTTAAAACATTATATGGGTGATCTCCACCGTCCATAAACGCCAACAATACCATAAGAATCATGGACACGTTGCCGACTTTAAAGGAAAGGTATAATTAAGTCTATAATACCTGTTATTTGTTATCATGTTCTTTATATTCTGACTTGGAATTGCTGCGGTTTATTCCAATTTGTTATTATTATGTTGAAGCTTGTTATTGTAAAACAGCCCATTTCGTGAAATGTACTTATTTAATTAACATAATTTATTAATATTTCCTTTCCTACATGTTTCTCATTCTTCCTTAAAGTAATTAGCGTCATTCTCGAAATTAGGTGGGTATAATGTATTTAATTAGATGGATAAATGTCTGATGTTTGTTATTGAGACAGTTTAAGATAACAATGTGTAAGTAATCTACTGTTAATCTTATGTTGGGAATGATGTTGCAAGCTAAGATCTACTGTACAAATTATACAGATATTCAGATTATACGTCATAGGTAGGCCCAAATCCCTCTGCCCTTTCGAACCCCTTAATTGTCCTTTAAGGTCGGCAACACACCTATGAATATGATGCCTATATATTCTTGTAAAGTTTTATATCACGTGTGTACGTCCTGCGTCGACTCGATGCCGACCATAGCGTTGTCGACAAACCTTTGTGGTTTATTCAATGGATAATAAATAATAATAAAAAAAAAACATCCTGGTATTGTCGACGTACATGGGCGCTGGAGATCACTTATCATCAGGTGACCCACTTGCTCGTTTGCCACCCTCTGCTATAAAAAGGGTCTCTCCAATGTGAGAATCGCTTTTTAGCGAGCGGTGGCAGGTGGCACCGCTTTGTTTAGTTCTGTCGCCAAGCAGTAAGAACTTTGCGTTTCGGTTTGAAGGACGAGGTTCAAAGAAGTTAATGAAATTAATGGGCAATATGAGACTTAACATCGGGGGTGATCAGCGCATTGCAGTGCAGTAGTTCAAAGTTCTAAGTTCCCACTTGTGTGGTGATGGTGATGGTGGTTGGTGTGGTTTTAAGCATCAGCCGAATAATTTTGTAAGACAGACGATCGGTATTTGTCATCTTATATAAATTCCGTTTTTTAATTGTTAATTCCAATGATATATTATGTTGCTAAAGTAACATTAATTTCAACATTTTTACTGTGCAAATATGAAAAGATTTTCTGAGGAGACGCTATTTTAATAAATTATATGAATAAGTTCATTGTGAAAGCATTCTTCTCTTCATCTGCGAAGAACGATTTTAGGCATTAAAATCTTAAAAGTCACTACTTTCTAAATATAAACACTTTTTGATTACATACATAAGTAAATAATAGACCGCTAAAGACCAAACTTCCGGCCAACTGTGATCTGCAATATGCGGCAGCACTGTCTAACCGGATAACAATGAACATTGAACTGACTTAAGCCCAGTTCAGACTATGTCATACTGTTCTGCTATAAAGTATAGCATATTTACGCTTTACGCTATGACTACTAGTAGCGATCACACTAGACGCTATAATGTACGCAAGTTTGCTATATGACGAATTAGTTGATCGCGATCCATCATAAAGTCTCGAATGTAGGGCGTTGAAGTGAAGCAGGCGTGCGATGTAACTATATACTCAAGATCAAGCCAATAATATAGCTTAGTGTGAACGTATGTAGCTTAGTATGAAAATGAATGCCGGTTAATATTGCAGTAAATTTTATTGAGAGCAGGTGGATCACCTAATGCATAATTGAATAGGAAGTGATCATTTTTGTGCCCGACTGGATAGCGTCCAACGTACGCATGCTGAAAAATCCGCCATTTTGGCTCGTAGATTTCGAGCCAGCATATATAAAGTAACTTAAGGCTGACCTAATTCTGCCGATTGTTGAGGGACGCAGTGTCGGTCGAAATTATATATTTTGGTTTGCACGATCTACATCAGGGCCAGGGTAGACCCTTAACCGTGCCAGGATAAAAAATGTGATATTCTCCGCCCATGAATAGCCACAATGCCAAAAGAATTATGGATGCTTTACCGACTGTAAAAGAAAAGACTGATTGGATCCCGGGGTTTGGGCATCCGGAAATCTCACTCACTATACGAAATGCAACAGCGAGCTGGCACTTCACTTTGGATTTCTGTGAGACAGAGACCAATCCGGTCGAACCGGTTCGTTAATGCTGTAGACAAAAAGAAATTACAGCGTGGCTTTAACACATAAAAACTGTTTGCTATATTCTATAGTAATATATTATAGCATAGTCTGAAATGAGCTTTATTCAAAGGCATATATCTATATAAGAGAAGTGATTCAGTGATGCGGGTTCAACAGCTGAGGGTGTAAGGCGACACACATCATTCTGTGTCTCACATATTGTGCGGAATGTGTATGCTGCATTATACACGCATGGGTACATTTTAGTATAGGGGCTATGCAATGTCTCACTTATATTTATTTATTTATTTACACTTCATACACAAAATATGTATATAGGCGGACTTAATGCCAGAGGCATTCTCTACCAGTCAACCTTAGGATGGTGCAGAGATAGACAAGGTAGGTGCATCAAGGAAAGAAATATTTCAAGATACAACAATAAGGGAATGTATAAACATATACATACATAAATAAACATAATACATAAATATATATACATAAATATATAAGCATAATATGTATACATAAACATACTTGCACATATATAATATTATGACGCATTAAGGTGGTGACTCTTCTGCTTCATTCATCAACATCTGACGTACCCTCATTTTGAAAGCATACCGAGTGGTGCACGATCTGATATATCGTCCATTAATACACCTAACTAGGAATATACAGTAGATTTGAATTGTTAGTGGTCGGTGAAGTGATTAGCATGATAGTAAATTAATTATAAGTTTAACTATTTAGGCAACGATACTTCAGCGGGGAGTGGTGCGGACTGCCGAGACGAAAGTCGCAGGTTCGAAACCAGCCCCAAGATTATGCACGTCTAACTTTTATATATTACGTGTGTATTCATTGTTGTTTATCGTTTACTTTAATAGTGAAATTGAGATTAAGGTCTAACCTCTCTCATTCAGTAGAGGAGGCCCATGTCGAGCACGTGACGTGTATAGTACAGAGCTGGTATTATTATAATTACATAAGTATAACTTTAAAACCGATATTTAAATAAGTGTTTTTGTCTGATATTCGTTAACTTTTCTATTATTTTTCCTCGTACTCCGTTATTTTATTACGAGTATTAACAAAATGGGACCATCCTTTAGGAAATCCAATTGACTTCAAAAATAATAAATAAAATTGGCCGGAGATTATCAAGTAGGTAATATCGATAAAAACTACGCGTCGAATTGAGAACCTAGCTAAAACATTTAACACACATTTCGCGTACATTTAGTGATGAATTATCACCCCTAATTTCACGTTAAAGTGGACACGATTCACCAATACGTAACATATAAGTATTCAATAAAACTTGGTATTCAAGAATCAAGGTTGTGCCATACCCACATGTGTAATTACTGTCGATTTATTGTATTTAAGAGGTTCTCATTACATAATGATTTCTTACGTTTACGCGAATGTTACTCATTGAAATAAAACTAATTTAAACGGATTCTCATTACATTTATTGAGCATCATTATAGCATACGTTGGCAAACCAGTAAGTGGGTCATCCAATAGTAAATGATTTCCACCACATGTGCACGTCCACAATAGCAGAAGTAATATGGGTTCGTTGCAGACTTTAAAGGAAAGGATTTAGAAAGGAATGGGAATTTGGGCCTTCGGATATCGCACTCACCGTACGAAACGCAGCAGCAAGCCACTACTTTACTACGGTTTCTTTTAAGGCAGTGGTAACGACCTAGTCGTACCAGCTCATTTATGCTGTAGACAAATCTGTAGCTTGGCTAACCGTGTACCCGTGCGCTCTTAACATAAGGGCCTGAGAATTTGCCGATTCATTTTTCGTGCTATATCCATATGTATATTATAGAAGCTAACGTGCGAGCCCGGAATTTACGCTACAAGAAGATGTTGTCTTTTTTTATAGCGCTATTTCTATTGGTGCTGCCACACCGATGTTATAAAATGTTAACAAAAACATTTTCTAACATTTTCTAACATTTTTTAACATTTTCTAACATTTTATAACATTTGAAAACATGACATCGGCCCTTCTTTGACAGCTTCTTTGACGGCGCCGCTCTCAAAAGTACCGCCGCCCGCGGTTAAAAAATGTTAAGAAATGTTACAAAATGTTACAAATTGTTAAGAAATGTTTACTAAATGATGCTGCCACACCGCTGTTATAAAATGTTATATAACATTTTCTAACACCGGTGTGGCAGCACCATATATCTATATCACTTTCTCTATGCCATGGTACCAGTAAGAAACTAGTCTCGCGAGATATGGGCTCATGCTCAGCGGGCAGTAGTTCGATTTATTCAATACTCATTGTTTTTTTACCTTCCACTGTTGGGCACGTGTCGTCTGCTAATGAGAAATATGAGGCTTTACTCCACCACGCTGGTTTGGTTTGATGTATAATGTAGTCAATTTTGTTAAAAATTAAAGCGTTCTGTTTATAGACTGTAAAAAACATTTATAGCTCATATAAATCCAAACAAAGATATTCAATAAACAGAAACTTAAAAACATACTAAATAATTATAACTAGATAGCAGTTAATATATTTTATAAAATGCACGTCTAATTTGAGCCTCCTTATTTTTTTACGTTGGTTAAAATCAATGGTTTATACACTAAAAACAAGTTACACCTAAGAAGTGTTCACAGTAATTCTCTACTTTTCGTCGCTTCTCAGTGCCATTAGCACCATTTACTTACGGAACCAAATTGCTAATGCTCAGCGACCGTAGACTGGCAACGTAATTGCATTTCCCATCGTATGGCGCGGCGTACCTTCTTCACATAACGATATTTATAGTCTTTCTGATCGAACAAAAACACAGTGGTTCTATTGCTCGCTCTATTCATGTGTGAATTGTTTTGAAAATGTACTTCTTAAAATACTTTGGGAACTCATTCTTCTATGAAACACTTTTCTGATTTCAAAGATGAAATACGATAAAATATGTTATTTAGGCACATATATGTACCGAAATAACAAGTATTACACCATGCTGTCTCAGCGTGACGATGTGATCGACGTTTTTATTTAGAAAAAATACCATGGGACTGGGACAGTGTCATTAACATTAACTATAACAAAATTTTATTTAATTCTATACATATTAGTTTGAAATTTGACTGAAAAATATTTTATATCCTTTTTAAACGACTTCATAAAAGGATGAGGTTCTTAATTCGGCGAGGTTTTTTTTTTGCTTTTTTATGTATGTACAATTTTTTCGCAAATTGTAGACCGATTTTTTTCGGAAAAAAAACATTCAATAGAGTTTAGCTGCGATGTGGTCCCGTATAAAGGAGACCGCCAGAAATCCATACATCATTGGGCCCATGTAGTACAGTAATAATTTATGTGTTATTTAATGGAAAACACACATGCGAATTAATATAAGAAAGATTTTTTTCAAAATTCTATGGGAATTAGGAGCAAAGAAGTTTTTAGTAGACTAAGTTAGGTTATGCGGCAGATTGTAAGAATTGTATTGATTAAGGAAAAATGTATTGTAAAGACCATACTCAGAAGGATACACTGTTTAAAAACATATTTTCCCGTTGCTACTAGCTTATTTTTCAAGTATCCAAGTCCGTAAAAGCAAGCAAAGTGAGTCGTCAGAAAAATATAAGGAATCCAGAAAGCAAATCCGTAACCGCACGAGTACGAAAACGGAAGAATGATTGACGCGATCACTCAAAATTACATAATTTTTGAAGTGAAACTTCTTTATCGGCGTTAGAAAAATAAAATCGTCACATTTTTCCGTTACGCGGCACGCGTCACGTTTTTGACTGGATTTTGACCAGACTTTCACTGGACTTGACAGGACTTTCATCGGACTTCGACCGGATTTTGACCGGACGTTGACCCGACTTTGACCGGACTTTGACCGGATATATACCGGATTTTGACCGGACTTTGACCCGAATTTGACCGGACATATACCGGACAAAGACCGGACACAGACCGGACATAGACCGGACACAGACGGGCTTTGACCGGACTTGGACCCGACTTTGACCGGGCTTTGACCAGACTCTGACCGGACTTTAACCGTGCAGACCGGACATAGACCGGACACAGACCGGGCTTTAACCGGACTTTAACCGGGCTGACCGGACTTTGACCGGACGTTAACCCGACTTTGAACGGACTTGACTGGATTTTGACCGGACCTCGACAGGACTTTGACCGGCCTCTGACCGGGCTTTGACCGGACTTTGACTGGAACAGGACTTTAACCGGGCTTTGACCTAACTTTGACCGGGCTTTGACCAGACTTTAACCGGGCTGACCGGACTTTGACCGGACGTTGACCCGACTTTGACAGGACATAGACCGGGCTTTGACCGGATTTTGACCGGACTTTGACCGGACTTTGACCGGACTTTGACCCGGCTTTGACCGGGCTTTGACCAGACTCTGACCGGACCTTAACCGGGCTGACCGGACTTTGACCGGACTTGACTGGATTTTGACCGGACCTCGACAGGACTTTGACCGGCCTCTGACCGGGCTTTGACCGGACTTTGACTGGAACAGGACTTTGACCGGGCTTTGACTGGGCTTTGACTAAACTTTAAACTTTATCTAATTTAACTTTATTAGACCAATTTCTGTAAAGTTGCATAATATGAACAACATCATTTTTTGAAAAATAAGGTCATAAAGAAGTTTCACTTCCTACGTGTGTACACTAGTACACGCACACATTTTTTTTTTTTTTGTTTTATTTGTTCCTTACTGGGTGCGGTCGATTTCAAGGTCTTGTCGGAGTTTTGGTGTTAACTCCTTTCAGTACGATGCTTAATGCACTTATTTCAATGTTTCCATACACTGTTCATCACCGTCAATGTTTATTGAACAAATCCACACCACTTTTATACAACAAACACAACTTTAAACTAGTTTTGAAATAAATTAAAATAAGCGATGAACCGCACTGTCAGAATTCCCGCCAAAACTCCGTGACATTAACATATTCTTCTTTTTATTTATGGCTTTCGCAGTATTATGCATTTAGCCAGTGTCAAGTATAATTTATTCTCAAGTAATTTTTACAAGAACGATGAAACACGGGTGCGGTCGATTTCAAGGTCTTGTCGGAGTTTTGGTGTTAGTTCTGTTCAGTACGATTCTTAATTCACTTATTTCAATGTTTCCATACAATGTTCATCACCGTCAATGTTTATTGAACAAATCCACACTACTTTTATACAACAAACACAACTCTAAACTAGTTTATGAAATAAACTAAAATAAGCAATGAACTGCACTGTCAGAATTCCCGCCAAAACTCCATTAACATATTCACAGACGTCAATATTTTTTCGTTTTGAAACAATCACCCGATAGATGCTCTATAGACAACTTGATCGTTGTTATTGGGAAATAAATAAATAACTATTACAAAAACAACAATGATTTCATCCGATTTAATGTATTCTTTTATTAATTCTCATAATGCTCGCGATAAATATAGTAAAACAAGATTATGGTGACTTTTACATAATCATTCCCATTAAACTATCTATTTTAGAACGAGCTTATAAGGACCTGAATGACATGACAAGATTGTTTACGAAGCTACTTATAGAATTACATCCCATTCTAAACCATATTTTAAATTATAATTTTTAGCTTATTCCGGTAGAAAGTTATTATTGTTATATGTTATTTTTAATCAGTAAAAAATCTAGTATTTTTACATATATATATCGTTTCTGTACATAGTTTAGCCCAATTATGGCGGTCTCCTTTGGTTAAGATCTGATGACGAAGTAAAATAATGAAATTCCTCAACGGACAACAGCTCAGTCGTCGCAATTGTGTTATTGAGTTCGAATTTACATACAATTTATACTTAAAAAATACTATAAATACTATAACATTATGTTTGTAAGTTAAAAATTTTAATCACGATTCTTTCTAATATATATTTGTACTAATCGATAATTATTATCTCGCAGATAATTTTGAAGTTTGTATTGGACTTCGAATCGAATTCGAAGGCCTTAACACGTATTGTTGGGTAAAGTTTTGTGAAGTCGTTCGCGAAGGCAATTTGTGAAGTGGATTTATGCGGGTCCAAATCCAATTTACGCATTGAATTGACGATTGATAGCATGAGATCAAGTTCTTTAGTGTCTTGAAATAAGTTTGGAATTATGACGTACATATTAAACTGTTTATGTTTCAGCACTCTGTACTACGTACGTATTCATTACATTTTGACAGCTTCTATGGCGCAGGGATCGTCACAAGACATTGCGACCCCTGATGGTCGGAACAATTTTGCCGGCCGGTTTCGGAGTATATACATTGGCTGATCCCGGAACATGGGTCGGCTGAACGAGCCATAATGGCGGGTTTTACACCATGTGTACGGTGGTCGCTGTCCAGTCGGATACATAATGATTAGGCACGCTGCCACTAGTAATCAGTGAATCACTGTAAAATGACCCGCTTGACGTTTAACAGCGCACGATTCCAACACAGCCCAACCCCCAAAAAATAGCGTGAGTGAGTTTTGTGGCCATCATTTATGAGATGTAATAATTAATGTTGAGGAAATTCAAAGCGGCATGGTGCCGCGCCGCGTGTGAGCGAATTGCGGCGAAACGCAAGTTCACAGATTATTATTTTATTCGTATTTTCATATGTGTAACAGTTGAAAACCCCGACATCAAATGGAAAATATATGATACTTCTAAATGGGTGATATTTTTTAGCTACAGCTATCTCGATTAAACCAGTTTTTAAATAAAAAATTGCAAACTAATCCAACGGAGTGTGAAAGAGAGAAAGGAGTCAAAACTAGAACACTACTCTTTTTTGTTGGCAAACTAATTAATCATCAGTAGCGTAAAAAAGCTATAAAATCTGGAGTATCTCGTAGTGTTCACGTGAACGCACTCATTTGCATTGAATTTAAAATTGGATGATATGAGGTGATATGGCGCG
Organism: Amorpha juglandis; assembly: GCA_949126905.1. Taxonomy (NCBI): domain Eukaryota; kingdom Metazoa; phylum Arthropoda; class Insecta; order Lepidoptera; family Sphingidae; genus Amorpha; species Amorpha juglandis. The sequence continues at coordinate 6,282,993 of OX421379.1, read as the reverse complement.
GCCTAGTTGTTTGTCACAGTTTCAGATTGTTTATTAGATTGTAGTTGTTCGTCCACGACCAACTTTAATTACTTGAAAGTGCGACAATTCATCGTCCATTTCAGTGATAAAACACCACGCCCCTCTATTAAATCTGATTCAATGAAATGATTCGCTTAATCTCTCAGTTTTGTTTAATTAATGGCAAAATTTTAATGTATCGAATGTGGTTCATTATAATACCACGCTTGTTATATAATATGTCCCACTGCTGTGCATCGTTCTCTATGAGAGGGGTTAGCCCTTAGTCCATCACTCTGGCCTGACATAGGTTGGCCTGACATACCTTCGAAATTCTTATGAAGAACTTCTTAAGTAGGTTACTGTAGGTTTCCTCACGATGTTTCCTTCACCGTTAAATATATAGATACACACTCCCTTCCACTGTAATTCCCGAAAGAGTAGGTAGAGTTGTTACGAGTACACCTACATTTCGCCGAGCGTATTTCCGTCCCATGATGTAATAGGGGGCAAGTCTATCGTCATCGGGCACAATTCCAGACTCCGGGTCCATTGAGCATTTCGTGATGGATAAAACTAATATCAAATTTACCCGACTCGGGGATCGAACCCGATACCTCAGCGCAGCAGTCGTACCACGCACACAATACAACTACGCCACCGAGAAGTAAACAATAATTAACAATGAATATACACGTAACTTAGAAAATTAGGAATGCATGCTCTTGAGGCAGGTTTCGAACCTGCGACTTTCGATTCGGCAGTTCGTACTACTTCAGACTCTATCGCTGTTTTTTTTATCGCTTTTTTCATTAAATTTAACACCTAGTATTATCGCAACAAGTACGAACATATTTTATATTGCTTTAATTATTCAATTAATTAGTATACTAAACAAAGGTCTCAACGTTACGAAATGAGTGTGTTTAATTTAATTAAGAATTCACTATGCGAGACACAAGAATAAAAACAAATATATATTACAGAATTTTGTAAACCCTACTCACTAGATTATAATTAACCCACTGACCATCTCATTTGGAATTCACTGAGGCATTGCTTTGTTCATTTTGCTATATCCATATTCCAAAACATAGAAAATTGTTCGTGTTCGTTACTACTGTCTCACAGAAAACCGACCTAAATGAGCGGCTTGCTATTGCATTTCGTATGGTGAGTGGGATTTCCGAAGACATAAATAGAAAATCCAATCCCTATTGAAAACGTAAGTAACATAAGTCTTAAGTTCTTACCTTAAGATTTTATGTTTTGAGCTATTACGTATATGTGTTGTGTAAGGAAGTGTACGAGTATAATATTGGCTTACATTTAAGAGCATTGAATTATAAGGAGTGCTATAATAAAAATGATTACGTTAGGAACATTCAAAGTCTTTATTTCATAGTTTTCGTAGAATCAAATAAGGTATAAATTTGCCACGCATCATTTCTAAACAATAAATAATGAGAAACATAATGCACAGGTAAGGTACATATTTATTAATATATAATATCTCGCAGTAAATATCATATTTATTTGGTAACTCTAAAATTCTCCCTCCTTAATTCTATAACTTCCTAAGAATCATATCATAGAAATTTACATGATAAAGTTAAAAGTACGAATAATTAAGCGAATTTATAGGTGGTACTTATTAGAAAGACAATATAATTTTAATAAAACTTACTGCTAACATTATGATTTTTTTATGTCACCACAAGAAAGCTAAAAATGACCAGGAGTTTACCCTGAAATATGTTTTTACTTTAATAATATGTTGGTGGAGCGCGGTGGAGATCTTCGAGCCAAAAGAAGTAAGTGTAGTTATTGTTAATATTTAAAGAGAGAGTGGGTACGAGTCTTGCGATCGTTTGGAGCCGATAGGAAAGTGTGACAGGTCGATTTCATCCATGGGGTAGTCAGGCCTGAACCTCTTCTTGTCTAGGCTTGAGCTGAAAGTTAAAATCCGGATGAGTTCCTCCAATCGTTGAACAAAAGAAATATTGTGAAAATAATTATTAAACCAATTTGTGAAGTTAAAGTATTGAAAATAATGAATACTTATATTAAAACGAAGTAGTTTAAATAACCAACGTATTCTAATATTCATCTAATGAAATGTAAATGTTGTTTTTTAGATATATTATTACCCAAGGGTTACATGTAATGAATTGTGGAAATAACAAATTCTGTACCACGCGAGAGTATGGGCCTTTAATTCTTGTGAAAAGATTTTGAGCAATTTTCATAGCTTTCATATATAAAAGTGAGTGTTTTATAAATATTTTAGAGCCGCCCATAATTAAAAATCCTTTGATGTACCTCCTGCTCAGTTATATTGCAATTAACTTTTGTGAAATGTAATCTAGTTGGTCAGTTATAATTAATGATAATGTTTGGCAAAATAAATAAAAATTATGCTCTTAACATTAGTAGAAAATAATAAGAATTGATCCTAAATGGAAAGTTCGACGTGAAACACGTCTTACACTGGCGTATCTATGTCAAGGTAGTTGGATCCGTACAGATGGTAGAAGCGTTTGGTGGCATACGGGAACGGCATGGATGAACGGTCGATTTCATCGAAGTTGCGCTTCTTCACGAAAGTGTTCAGGCTTGAGCTGTAACCAGGACATAGTACCTTTTAACAAATAAATTTATAGTACCTACCACTATTATTGCTTGTTAAACAATTAAAGTGCTATCCAAATTCGCTTACATATTAAATGGCCAGTGGAGATTTAGCCTACGTTTTTTTTATTAACTTAAATGGCGAGGTGACCAAGTTGGTCGCCTGATGGTAAACGCCACGTTTACCCATATACAGACACTACACAGAACATTGAATTATGAAACACCGTATGACACTGGACCGCCCCCCACACCGAGACATAATATGTCAAGTTCCATAATGGCCAGTAATTTCATTGGGTTCAATATTCTTCAAACCTAAATTTAATAGTGCTTACACACAGAAATATACAAGTAGTACCAACTCAAGCGGCTTCTCGCATATGAGTGATCCACCACCTAGTGATGAAAACTGGATATATCCCAAGTATTTGTAATTTTGCCATAAACAATGACGGATTTAGGCTTGTTCCGTGAGGCCTGGGCCGAGAGCGCAATATTTTTAAAAGTTACTAAAATTTAAAAGGCGCCTGAAATAAATATTTTCCCCGGCGGTCCCTTAAAAGTCGAAATTAATTAAGTTTTCGTCTACGTCAAAGAGTTATTTATAGATAATTTATTTTTATCGTAACAAGTATTATTCATAATTATATACAAATTATTGATTTTGCCTTTAAAATTTGTTATCAAAACCCGTTGATGTATTATATCTATATTATATAAATATTTAATTACAAAAAAATCGGCATATCAGCACAGGCCTAGGGCGCTATCACTATTAAACCATCAATGTCTATATTAATCACAGTTACCTACAATTGTTTCAAGGCATGATGTAAGAAAATCCCTACGACAAGTTATATTAAGTGGATAGATATCTTCTTAATAATGGGCCAATGACAATTTAAAACTTCTAAACGGAATAAAATGTATGTGTTATACACTGATAAAGTAAACATTTATATTATATTACATTAGTATTGATGACTAATTTGTCTTTAGTTCGAATTCTCCGAGTGGCAAATTCCTTTAATACAAATAGTGATGGATTAGTTGTCTTTCAATAATATGCTATTTGTTGGGTCTTATGTCTCGATATATCGTAGAGATGAAAGCTCAATACCTATAAAGATTAATAGTTTAGTGATATAGGCAGTGTTTGGTTTCATTTAGGGTGAATCAAACTTCTATTTACAGTTACCACAGGCAACACAAAGTAAGTACAGCAATTAGTTTCACAGTTCTCAAAGGAGCTTGTTTATCAATTACAAATAGTATATTGTATTGTAAAGTAAATAAATGAACCCAGACAATTTATAGTAGAATGTGTTTCAAACCTAGTAATCATAATTTATTAGATGGTGTTTGAAAACTTTTAGGCACGTTGGTGACAGAGAATTTTGGGTTGTTGGGAAATGTGTAAACATTTTAACTTTAGTACCTGGGCGACCGAGCTTTGCTCGGGTGAAAAAAAAAAGTAGTATTATTATTCGCCAATAGATGTCAGGAATTAAGTCTAACCTCAAAGCAAACACTCATTGACTTAGTTAATTAATTACTAATCTTAATCTAGATGACCCGGTGAACTTCGTATGTCTGGTGTACCAAAGTCAGGTCGTCTTCCACCTCCCCCCGGTGGGACTGTCCTGTCCTGTCCTGTCCCTGTCCTGTCCCTGTCCTGTCCCTGTCCTGTCCCTGTCCTGTCCTGTCCTGTCCTGTCCTGTCCCTGTCCCTGTCCTGTCCTGTCCTGTCCCTGTCCTGTCCTGTCCCTGTCCTGTCCCTGTCCTGCCCTGTCCCTGTCCTGTCCCTGTCCTGTCCTGTCCTGTCCTGTCCTGTCCCTGTCCTGTCCCTGTCCTGTCCTGTCCTGTCCTGTCCTGTCCCTGTCCTGTCCCTGTCCTGTCCTGTCCCTGTCCCTGTCCCTGTCCCTGTCCTGTCCTGTCCCTGTCCCTGTCCTGTCCCTGTCCTGTCCTGTCCTGTCCCTGTCCTGTCCTGTCCTGTCCTGTCCTGTCCCTGTCCCTGTCCCTGTCCTGTCCTGTCCCTGTCCTGTCCCTGTCCTGTCCTGTCCTGTCCCTGTCCTGTCCTGTCCTGTCCCTGTCCTGTCCTGTCCCTGTCCTGTCCTGTCCTGTCCCTGTCTCTGTCCCTGTCCCTGTCCCTGTCCTGTCCCTGTCTTGTCCCTGTCCCTGTCCTGTCCCTGTCCTGTCCCTGTCCTGTCCTGTCCCTGTCCCTGTCCCTGTCCCTGTCCCTGTCCCTGTCCCTGTCCCTGTCCCTGTCCCTGTCCCTGTCCCTGTCCCTGTCCCTGTCCCTGTCCTGTCCCTGTCCTGTCCCTGTCCTGTCCCTGTCCTGTCCCTGTCCTGTCCCTGTCCCTGTCCCTGTCCCTGTCCTGTCCCTGTCCTGTCCCTGTCCTGTCCCTGTCCTGTCCCTGTCCTGTCCCTCCAACAATCCGGTTTATACCTGCGCTTATAGATGTTTCACATCAAAAAGACATCAAGTGTTTCATACCCAGGAACAGTTTGTACTGGAAAATTAAGTTGTCGTTTTTAGTGTTTTCCTTTACTTATTATTTATGTTACTCATTTTTTCACACGGGGTAAAGCTTCCCTGAACTTCCACAAATATTTCAAGATCAGAATTAGCCAAATCGGTACAGCCAGTCTCGAGTTTGGGCGAGATACACGCACAGCGATTAATTTTTATATATATAGAGTCATATTTTTCAGTTTTAATTGGGACTACTTTAAGTTGATAAAACACGAATAAAATTACATTTTCTAAAAATGATTCCTAGCTAGATCGATTTATCGCCCCCGAAACCTCCTGTATACTAAATTTCATGAAAATCGTTGGAGCCGATTCCGAGATTCCAATTATATATATATATACAAGAATTGCTCGTTTAAAGATATTTTCATGAAAATCGTTGGAGCCGATTCCGAGATTCCAATTATATATATATATATACAAGAATTGCTCGTTTAAAGATATAAGATATTCAAAATGTTACCTAATTATATTATTATAAATCAAGTAGCTTTTAACTTACTGTTCTACGTACTATCAAGTGTAAAACTTTAATTGTTGTGCGAAACATTGTATCCTACATAATTTTCTATGCCATGAAAAAGGTGTGTCTAGGTGGAACGCATTTATAGTCAAATTCAGCTCATCAATGGTCGAATGTATTACTTCAGACTCAGTCAATCTGTGTTAATTAACTAAGCTAATGTAATTATATAACGTGACCAAATTAAGGGGTCTAAATAATTGCGAGTTTTTATTATGGACAAATACTGGTAAATATAATTAGAATTGTTTGACTGACATGGGCCTTTCTGTATTTAACCAAAAAGCTCCCATTAAAAATCTTAGGTCTAAACAATTGTTCTATGTTGTAAAAATGTATATGTTTCTTGAGAAAGGAGTAATTATAATAAATGAGATTTTTTTTATCTCGACATACGGATATATTAAAAGGAGTAAGTACTATTAAAGAATAGATATTTCGAACACAAATGGCAGTAATGAGCCTTACCGATCTATTTCGTCGAAGTTGCGCTTGGGGAATCCATCTCCGTAATATCCGCTGTACTCGGCGGGCGCAATGGGCCATGGTTCGCGTTTGCCGTACGGACTGTGAGAAAAAAGTGTGCTTTGATAAGGTAGATATCTGTTCAGCTCGGAAAAAAATAGTTTTGTGTGAATTATAATTGTTTTTACAAATTTTATTTTCTTTTTATAGAACCATGGAAATAGTTATATAACTAAACTTAACATCTGTAGTTTCAAATCACTATTGTTCCAAACCTAACATTTATAACAATTCAGTAATATGCTGAAAATATCATAATTATTATTACTATGCTATACAGAATAGGTTTAATTCGATGAAATATCGGGGTTTGTCAACCTTTACAAAATATATACGCAGTAATATGCAGTCGATACAGACGTCACATGCGCTCCAGGGATCCATGCAATTTCATTATAAAATTACCCTCTAATAGGTAGCTATTGATAGCTGATTTTAACTTTCTGATATAATATTTAAATTAAAAAAGACACGAGTCACGTATTTATTCTGACGTTATTTAAGGTACAACTAAGCCTCTTGAAATGTGTGATGTCAAATGTGCATTAGTTAGTAGAATAATCGTTCATAGTAATTTTAATATACTTTAAAATTGATTCGCTACTTACCTGACGTAGTCGTAGCGTGTGAACATGTAAGGGAAGTAAGCCGAATGTTTAATTTCTCGTACATCGCGCATCAGACTGCTGCCGCCGACGGAATCCGAGGTGCGAATTTTATGACCTATTACATAATCATTAAAATAATTACACAACATCAAATAAAAATACATTTCAATGCACTGAATATATGCTGGCGGTCTCTTACCTGTATCCAAATATACAATTTTTTACCAGCACAACTAATTTTAGGTATTAAAACAATATTAGAGGTTGCAAGACATTTAATTCTAAATCATCAACATCGAATGTCACATTACTAATTTTAATAAGTAAAACTATACTGTAGATGTTATCACATTGAATGCGTTGTACGGTAGAGGAAACGTTGGCTAGGAAACATCGTGATATGTAGTTTCATATCGACTTTACACAAGGTTAGCGCCTCCTATGGAATCCAGCTGACGAACAAAGTTTCCTCCTCCGAGAGAGTCCAAGTTGCGCACGAAGTTGGCACCGCCCAAAGAATCCAAATTTCTTTTGACCAGATTCGGCCCGCCTAGTTGATCGAGGTTCTTCTTAACTAAGTTTGATCCGCCAAGCGAATCAAGATTTCTTACGAAATTCGCTCCGCCAAGAGAGTCCAAATTGCGCACGAAGTTTCCACCTCCCAGGGAATCGACAAAGCGGGCATATTCAACTTTGTCAGCCTCGACATCTCTCCCCAAAAGAGACGATCCGCCAATACCGTTTAAATTTCTTCCAAGAAGACTAGTTCCACCCAGTCCATTTAGATTGTTGTTCTTAAGACTGGACCCACCAATCCCCTGTGAGTATCTACCTTGTGGCGAGTATAAACTTCTGCCTAGAAGTGAAGAACCTCCAAGACCATTTAAGTTCCTTCCAAGTAAAGAACTTCCTCCAATGCCATTAAGGTTTCTACCAAGAAGAGAGCTTCCACCGATACCGTTTAAGTTTCTAAAAGAACCACGATCTTCATATTTATTTTCATATTGAGCGAGGAAACGCAAGAAGTTCTCGAATTCTTCTTTCTGTCTCAGTTCTGAAAGAAATCAAGTGAAATGAGTTTATGTAGTATAATTTTCGTCATATTAATGAATAATAAAGTGCTTTTACAGAAAACATTACTCACCACAAGTGATGGGCAGATGCACATTGTGTACAAACAAGCGTTGTGAGACGTTGTGCAGGGACGTATTTGGTGAACGTGCGTAGAACCATCACCACAAAACCGTGATTGTGACTATAATGCATAGGTAGTTTAAGGGGCTTAGTGCAATTTAGTTAACATTAGTTGTCTGAAGTGTCAACGTGCAAAGGAGTTGTGCATGTGTGAGACGTTGTGAGTGAGAGAGAGAGAGTAGAGTGCGTGGTGTGGTAAAGTTGCTTTTATTTACATATTAACAATCTTATCCTTCACAAACACGATCAGCATTGAATTGTGTACAGTACTTCTTTATTCAACTTATCGGATCATGTAAATTTTCCATTTCACATCATTGAGATAAGAAATCCAATAGAGATCGTGTTTCTTTCAGTGCCGTCTCTACATTTCGTAAGGTTTTACACAATATACGTGCTAGGTTACAATGTGAGCCATTCTTTGTGCGAAGTATTGAAACATTGTATGAAAATACGTGGAGTGTTGGGCTGCAAGTTAAATGTATCTTACCATTAGCATCGAAGCGTTCTCCAGAACTATGTTCGCCTCCGCTTACGTCTTGTTCCTGTTTCAAATAATCCATCTATTAAATGGAGTTTGTCTGATTTCTGCGTTAAGGCCAGTTGTTTTGTTTAAATGTCGGTGGTCTATTGCTTTTTACTTAAATTAGATCAATATTAATCTTTGTATGCAATGTCATAAGCGGGAATAGGGTGTTTCTCTCAGTTTATTGAAAACATAATAATATATGCAGATAATATTTTGTAATTTATTCTAGTTTCGGTTAGTTTCTAGATTGAAGTGAAAGCCTGTCTAAATCCTTTAAGTTACTTTATAAAACATTTATAGCATAGTTAAAACCTTGAAATGTATTATAAATAATCCACTCCTTCATAATAATGGAAAATTTATTCATTTTGTAATATACTTCGTTTAAAGCCGGGACTTACCAGGTTGTAAAACTATTGTAATAGAAATATCTTTAGAAAGCTTTACTGAACTTGAATTAATATGGTTATGCTAAGAATTCCCTTGAAAACAAGCAAAGTAAGATAGTTTCGCTTTGTGTTTCCGTGCCAAGGCTTATCACAGCGACTTTGCATTTACCATGGAATGGACATTTAATTTTCCTCGTCTATTCGATATAAATTTTAATTATTTCATTTAAAGGAAAATTCATCATAGTAAACCCTGCTGATTAGTGATAGATTGGGGGCTTAAAATGTTATTAGAGTATACGTTTTCATGAACGGAAGAAATAACTTCAATTTCAGAGAATAATTAGAACTCCGATGGCGCTGTTATTTTCAAAAATTATGGATTTTCGTGAACGCGCGATGTCGCCTCAAATGATACAATCAATTGAGGAATTCAATTTGTTTAAATTGGTTCAACGAAGGCAAAGAAATTTTCCTTTAAAATTTTTATCTTTCTCCCAAAGGCCCCAAAAGCCTCCAATGCCAATTCTAACAAATAAGGCGCTAATATTATTAGCAAGACGAAATCAAATATAAGTACTTTTGGGTATACATAGTGTATATCGATATATAACATATAGTAACAGGTATAAGAATAATTTGAGTTGTAGAAAAGACGAACGCGTAAAAAATATACAGAAACACGTCTTGGGGCCTTCAGCGACGGATAACTTTGAATAAGGTAACATACCTGGTGAGGATTAGCGCTGCAGCAGACCAGCAACGCTGCTACGGCCAAGGCCAGTGCTCCGCCAGAACCTCTCATGATTACACCTAAAGCATTATTTATTTTAAATTATGGAATAAAATAATAACAATATGATATATGTATACGTGAATTTTTGTTTTTACTATCTCTGTATTATATACGTCCCACTGCTGGGCACGGGCCTCCTCTACTGAATGAGAGGGATTAGGCCTTAGTCCATCATCATCATCATCATCTCAGCTTATTGCCGTCCACTGTTGGACGTAAGCCTCCCCAAGTAAGCGCCAACCATCCCGGTCTTGGGCAACCCGCATCCATCCGCTACCTGCCATCTTTTTCAAGTCGTCGGTCCACCGTGTAGCCGGGCGCCCTACACTACGTTTGCCTAAACGTGGTCTCCACTCTAGCACTATCACGCTGGCCTAATGCGCGTTGGCAGACTTCACATACCTTCGAAAAATCTTATCGAGTTCTCAGGTATGCAGGTTTCCTCACGATGTTTCCTTCACCGTTAAAGCAAGCGATAATTAACAATTAATATGCACGTAACTTAGAAAAGTCAATGGTGTATGCTTTTGGGGCTGGTTTCAAACCTGCGACTTTCGTCTCGACAGTCAGACCACTCCCCGCTGAGCTATCGCTGCTACGTTATATTAATGATACTAAAATAAAACCAACGATTTTTTAAAATAAGCAAGAGATGGTATTTTTATTATTTTTAAGTATTTCTTCTATATTGGCTTAAAAGATGAGCCGAACCGGTCGCTTACCTAATAGTAAGCGCTATGCCAACTCATAAATAGAAGCAAAACATGGATTATAAAGCACTACATGCTGGACTGCGCTCATTACCCAGAGACATAAGATGCTGTGTCAGTTTTAGGTACGGAGGAAATATATGTGAATTTTCAAATTTAATATATGCCTTTCAAATGTTAAGTATATGTGCAACGTTTAAGTGTATAACTTTTTAATTTATTTTTTATATACAAAAAATCCTCAAATATTAAATAGTAACACACGCCTTTATTGGAACCCATTTTATTTCTTGCAACCCAAATCGTAGTCGAAGTTGGGACAAATTTATTATATTACAAGCTGTATTGCTTGTTTATATCGAGTAAGTTTTTTTTCTTTTAGCACTTACAGAAGCAATAGGAAGTGGTTTGTGTAAGGGACTTTTTCTATATAAATACTAGATGACCCGGTGAACTTCGTATCACCTACATAATATATTTGTGTAAAATGTGGTCAAAACTTAATACAAATGTTTTATTTACATTAAATGCAATTAAGTGAGGTACTGCGCCATTGCACGTGAGGTAGCCCGTCGCACATTTAATTGACTTCGACGACCTAAGTCAGGTCGTCTCCCACCTCCCTCCGGTTGGACAGTCCTGTCCCCGTCCCGTCCCCGTCCTGTCCCCGTCCTGTCCGCGTCCTGTCCGCGTCCCGTCCCCGTCCCGTCCCCGCCCTGTCCCCGTCTTGTCCTGTCCCTGTCCTGTCCTGTCTCACTGTCCTGTCTCACTGTCCTGTCTCACTGTCCTGTCTCTCTGTCATGCCTCTCTGTCCTGTCTCTCTGTCCTGTCTCACTGTCCTGTCTCACTGTCCTGTCTCACTGTCCTGTCTCACTGTCCTGTCTCACTATCCTGTCTCACTGGCCTGTCTCACTGTCCTGTCTCACTGTCCTGTCTCAATGTCCTGTCTCACTGTCCTGTCTCACTGTCCTGTCTCACTGTCCGGTCTCACTGTCCTGTCTCACTGTCCTCTCACTGTCCTGTCTCACTGTCCTGTCTCACTGTCCTGTCTCACTGTCCTGTCTCACTGTCCTGTCTCACTGTCCTGTCTCACTGTCCTGTCTCACTGTCCTGTCTCACTGTCCTGTCTCACTGTCCTGTCTCACTGCCCTGTCTCACTGTCCTGTCTCACTTTCCTGTCTCACTGTCCTGTCTCACTGTCCTGTCTCACTGTCCTGTCTCTCTGTCATGTCTCTCTGTCCTGTTTCACTGTCCTGTCTCACTGTCCTGTCTCACTGTCCTGTCTCACTGTCCTGTCTCACTGTCCTGTCTCACTGTCCTGTCTCACTGTCCTGTCTCACTGTCCTGTCTCACTTTCCTGTCTCACTGTCCTGTCTCACTGTCCTGTCTCTCTGTCATGTCTCTCTGTCCTGTTTCACTGTCCTGTCTCACTGTCCTGTCTCACTGTCCTGTCTCACTTTCCTGTCTCACTGTCCTGTCTCACTGTCCTGTCCCTGTCCTGTCCCTGTCCAGTCTAGACGCTATACAACCCGTCATCACGGCAAGCTTCGCAACGACAACTCAACAACTACTAATAAATTAAAAATTAATAAAAAAAACATTGTCCAGCGGACAAAATTGTGAATCTAAACCATTCTCAGATCCCCTTGAACACACACAAAAAATTTCATCAAAATCGGTCCAGTCGTTTAAGAGAAGTTCAGGAACATACACACTCACAGAAGAATTATATATATAAAGATATTTGTGATTACTATAATCATATTAAATGCGTAGTTCATTTATTTAAAAGCAATACTTTTTATAACTATGTACTGATTTTAGATTTAGTGGTTAAGTTTGAGTATCGTCAGTACACGATAATATAATCAAAACAATATACAATTTTGAATTAAATTACTAGGAAATATACGTAACGTAAATGTATATTATTAAAAGAGCTATTCTCTATAAAACATGCATAGTGGCATCATCAAATGCAATAATTTAATATCACACCGAGATGCGTATCACACTATATAGGGCAATAGAGCGTTAGACTTGGAAATATTTCAATAAAATTCATTCATATCATATTTTTATTGCGTTAAAGGATTGAGGACACGCGGAACCAAATTACTAGGTGTTATATAATTTTCAAGTTAGATTTTGAGAAAATCTTCACTATGACTATGCTTATTTAAATTAATTGAATTTATTACATAGGAAGTATAGATACCGTATGTTGTGTAATACATAGTCACAAACGTTACAAGACTAGTTATTTATTGTCATTGCATCGGAATGTCACAAAACAACTCCTCATAGTCTTAGTATGAGCGTCAAATCGAATGAACCTATTATTCGTTCAATTCTATCGCGCTAACAAATCAATTAATTTAGAATAAGAAAAAATACGGTTGTATATTTTGTAATATACAATATAGAACGAGAATTATATCGGACTGTATTTGAAACTTTGCATTATTATGAAAAACGTATTTTTTTGGATAACAGAAGATATAGCAAAAAGGAATTAAACAATATAATGCTTGCGAAGAAGGTATTTATGCTCTATCACACACAAATGGGCACATTGAAAACAATGCACATAGCAAGGGTAGAAAGCTTGCACGCACTTGTAATCGGCACATTCCCTTTTTTTGGACATTCACAATATAAGACATCAAAAACTATTCAATTAAGAAAGAAATAATAAAATAGGCACCATTACAATGTCATAAATATTTTGGTATGCGAAGATATCAACGCGTTGTGTACATACAATTTTCGTAGACTCGTAGCATTGTCGTAGCACTTATTATCAGGCTACGTGTGCCTGTATAGCGAGATATATCGTAAGGGATTTTTATTGTTACAACTATAACAATTTATACTCTTTCCTTGTTCGTCTATAAGGACGCTGTTCGGATTAGAAACTTAAGCAATAAAGCTTAAAATTGGAGGTACAAGTAATGTAGACGCGTAAAACATAATTTGTATAAACTTTCTTTTATTAGTACCATTGTGGGTAAACTATAGAAACTTATGTATATAACACAAAAGTTATATAATATATAGTATTTTGGTTTTATTTTCGAACAAAATATCAATACCCATATTCCGTTAAATCCAAGCTCTGTAATTATGCTTTTTAGATGTAAAGATTGTAAAGCACAAATGAGCGTAACAGAATAATAACATTTAGTCCTGACTCCACACTAAGTTAATCTATGTCGTGGGTATAAAGAACTACGAGAAGCTTGCAGTCCCACAACACCCAGACCAGAAACAAATATATGTGGATCACACAAACATTTTATCTCGGTGTGCGAATCGAACCCGCGGCCTCTCGCTTCATAGCCGGCTACTCGCCCACTGCATTACGAAGGCTGTTACCCCACTATATACCAGGGAAGCTTATTTAAAAAGGACTTTGTTTACCTTAAGAGAACGAGGAGTGTTGGCCTTTTCAATTAATTATGAATTACCGGTTAGTAAATGTAAGGTAAACATAAGCGGACTACTTTTCACTATTCTGTCAATTAAATAACGACTTTATGTAAAATAGAAAAATATGTTTATTAATTAGTTGTACAACAGAGGGCTTGTGTTACTGATATGATACTGATATTATGATTACTGATATTCACCAAAACTGATAATGTCATTTGTTTCCTTTTTGATCATATGTATATATTAAAACCCCATTGAATAATAAATGGTACAGTAAGTAATTAAGTATTTTTAAGTAATAATAGTCAATATGTTTCATTCGAGTACCATTTTTTTGAGCTACATTTAGTATTATTTAAAATTATAAAACTTTCGTGAACAAATTAATATTAGTAAGTACCGAGAAATATATGTATAAATAGCTAATAAATTATATAGCATGGTGTTATTTATATTGGAAATTAAAGAGAATCAGGGCGAAGGAGATACAAAAGTATGTTACACGTGCAAATAATGAGGAGCCTTGATTGGGTGAAACCAATTTTTAATCTAAATATAGAATACATTCTAAGGACGGAGTAAATATTGGAAGTAAATTTCCATTCAGCAATTCGAATGCATTGGCTATTTCTGTATGTATTTTATTTACCCAATTATGAATATCGTTTTATTGATAGTAACTATTTAGCACACAGCTTCTCATTCAGTATCAAATGAAGGTATAATACGTACAAATATCAAAAACCCATATGCATAATCGTAAAAAAAATAGTAAAACACAACGTATGAAAACCTAACGATGGATAAGGTCTGGATGGATTGTAAAACACTTGTTTTTATTGTTGATGGTTGTTGTTTTAGTTTCTTTTTCATATAAAATACCAGACGTAAGAAAATGAAACCTATATTGAAGCTTTATACGTTTCTCCACTTGGAGGCACGTTTAGAACTATTATGATAATGAATAAATTAATATTTTAAATATAATAATATTATGTATATTATTTCAAAGTATTCTCAAAATAAATATACTATGAAGTAATAGATAAGATTTTTTTATAAAATAAAAGGTAAAGTAATATAACTAAAGAATTTCCGGAAATAAAAAATGTGAAAGAATTTTGTGCGACGTTCGATTTGTTGAAGCTAATCTATTTCATTTAATTTAATGTACAAGGCAAAAGAGGAAAAATGTTGATTCACTTTTAAAGTAAAATTTAAATATAATGAACTATTGACAATTCCATAAAATAATACTTAATATGTTTTATCTATGGAAACATTATTTTTTGTATGTTTCCTTTAAAAACAAGATAATAAAATATAACAATGTAACAAGTATCAACCACACATAAATCATTTTATAAGTTTATTTCGTTAATTTGAAGATATATAAAACACACACTCAACAATAAAATATATATGCTATATGAAAATAAATAAAATATTCATAAAAGTTCGACCAACCTGTATGGTGGATGTATTGATGGAAGTGGTTGTCAGACGGTGGTTGTGATGCGTTGTGAGGCTGACATCTGCCCGCCGGCTTATATACCCGTGGCGATGGGCGCGTAAGCTACGATGGGCGGGCGTCCGACGCTCAGCTGCGAGTTGCTATCGCGGTACTCCATAATCACATGATTGCTAGATACGGTACCTCTAAGTGCAAAATATTGATGCTTAAAAAAATATATTAAATTTATTATCAAATTAAGAAGTAAATACTGAACTATATGTGATTTATATCCAGGGCGAGATATACTAAGGCCATGGATTTTACAATTTACTATAAGGATATTTAATGAAACGTAGGGCCAATTTTATAAACGGATCTCTAAACTACGATATTTAATATAAATCTACAATAAATATGAAAAACAGATGTTTATCATCCAATTGTTAAAATGAATGTTTTATTTGTATTTGTTAATGATTTCCTTTCTTTAAGCTATTGATGAGTTTTGTGATAAAAGTTTCAGTTGATTCTTGATTTCCTAAAAATTATTTACCTCGGTTTAATCTCGGCCCTTCACAAAAGATTTAAATTTTTAATCAGTTCCTTTTGTATCGTAGTTCCGTTCCAGAGTAAAACAAACTCTTGTATTTGAACTTCCTGGGCATAAATATCCATATATACAATACATGGTACCTAAATTGGATGCTATCTTAACTGAATATAACATTTTTATGTAAAAGAGATGCACTGGCTATTGACAGCGCAGGTACATTGTGTCACAGACAGTGCAGCTTGAGTTTTCTTTTTGCTTATTTTATGCCGTATAATATTTCTATAATACTCGTTTCCCCGAGCAACTTTATACATTTGCATCCATTTTATTTTGATTGTATGTCTTTAATTTTAGATATGAATATATTGTGATAAGTCTCATTATCGTTAGAATACACCATTACTTCAAACCTTCATTTCATGCATACATAAAATTAAAAAATAATATTTAATAAAATACCACTTCAAAGAATGGCATCATATCAGGGGTGACTATAATATTAAGAAAACAATAAAAATAGGAAATACATGGAGTTATAAATCTTTCTAATTTCTGTCATCCGATTAGTGATATAAAATGTAGTTAGGTAATAACATACAGTGTTTCATTTATGATATTACTGAAGGTAAAGAAATAACACCGTATTACTTCCTTTACAAAATTCTCTTGTAAAATAGAGGGTCCAAATGGGCAGTTTAATTTCAAATGGACTCCAATTACCTCCTTATAGGATAAAGGAGCGAAAAACGTGCGTTCACATAAGACAAATATTATTATAAACATAAGGTCGAAACGTTGCGAGGCGACTTATGTTGATCCGATTAAAGAAAGTAATGTAATATCAGTCGGAGATTGGGTGTCAATGTATAAACAAGTTACGATATGCAGGCTAAAGTAATATAAGACCTAAGGTTTTCAATTATGTTCTTTGTAAACTTAGTTTTTGTTTGCTCATGGCTCTGCCAGCCAAAAAGTCCCGGTAACCCTTTCTTAGCCGATGCTTATACCTTAGATGGAACTGAACTGATAAATTAAAGATAAAGAAAGTCCAAGATATTTTTGTCATGTTTGAGTGCTAGTTTTATTTAATATAAAAATTACATATTTTGTTATCACATATTAGCCTGTATTCATTAAGAATAGTAATAAGTACTCTTAATGAAAATGGCGTTCAGTAAAGAGTTCTATATACTTATTAGTAACATAATATAATATCAAATTGGCGTTGAGTAACAAATAGTATCATGTAAAGAGTAAACGGTATGTTTGCAGCTCTTTTTCGTTATTTTCTTTCATATCTATTGATTAACGGTTGTTGACGGTTGATGATTATTTAAACTTTATTTATAACAATGATAAAATTATAGGAAAGATTGTTGTACGATATTTTCCAATATCAAATTGGTTCAATATATGTTATGTATAGCTACATATGCCATGTAATATATATGCGTAAGAGTTTTAATGAGTGAATTACACATTATTATATTATTTAAAGCTGTAATAGTCCTGTGAAACAGCAAATATGATATTTTAATGTCCTATTTAAAACCTCATTTTCTTAATAAGCGCTTGTTGGTCCAAGAATACTGCTTGGTAGTCAAGCTCAGATGAAGTTGATGCTATGTTTTTGTCTAGACAAAAATGTCCTCGTTCTATGGAATGCTCATATTCTTTCCTTTGTGTATAATATTTTATTCAATCCTACTACCCCGCGCTATTTCTTCGCCAGTTGTCTTCGATCGTCGGAAAATCTCACCCTCGGGATTCCTAAGCACAAAAAAACGTTCTTCGGTGGCTCTTTTACTGCTCAAGGTGTTCGGCTGTGGAATGGTCTACCACTTGACATAAAAGAGGCACTTGATGTTTTAAAAGCAGAATAAATAACTGGTATCATTCGTCCCTGTAGTTTATTTTTGCCATCATGCTTAATTTCCTTCTTCGTTGTATTATTATTTTGTATTAGTATATCATATGTGTAATTACTGCCGATTTATTGTTTTTTAGAGGTTCTCATTGCATTTATTATTGAGCATTATTTTGTAGCATAAACCGAAAACGAGCAAGTGTGTCACCTGATGGTAAGTGATCTCCACCGCCCATGTGCGCCTACAATACTAGAAGAATCACAGGCGCATTGACGATCTTAAAGACAAGGGATAATTAAGGGATTGGGAAGGGGTGGGGATTTGGGCCTCCGGATATCTCACTCACCGTACGAAACGGTACGATACCACTCAAACTATGAAAAAACCCATGTACTATATTAAAAAACTATGTACAACTTGGCTTATTGAAATCAATTTCCATGGGAAATACGTTTTAAGTTATATCTACTAGCTTAAGTTTTTTTCATAATTTTCCACTACATAGTGTAAAAATTATTGATAGTTACGTAATAATATAATATCAAAGTGTTTGTTATTCTAAAAATTATGCCTAACGTTATAGCTTAGATTTCAGGTACACTAAACCTACCTATTTATATTTTGTGTAACTAGAAAATGACAATTAGTATACATTATATAAATTAGCTGGAAAACTCTTGTATGAACTAGTTAAAAGTTTTAATTAATGTGGATTAGTGACACGTCAAAATTTTCGTTATAAAACCGGTTTCTATACAAGCCGTATTTATTCCCCGTAAATAACGATTTATCGTGAAAAACGAAGATTGCCGGAACGCATAATATATTTACTTTACTACACTCTCGCAACACCGACCATTTTAATGTATTTTTCCACGCCAAAAGGCATTATATGACCTAATGCAGATCATAGTCTCTGTGTGCCAAATTTCATTCATCTGCTTGTATCTAATGTACTAAGATTATCCTAAAACGCTTCAAAACTAACTTCATACGCAAACACAGCTCTACTTCAAATTACATATAATATAATACTAATTATAAAACCTTTATGCTCTCAATAATGTTTTTTTTTACTTAATTGAATGATGAGACGAGCAAGCCGATCGCCTGATGGTAAACCCCACGCCTGCCTAAAAAACAGGAGAATAGACACACACAGAACTTAGAATTATAAAGCACTGCATGGCTCTGAACTGCGCTCGTCACCCCGAGACATACGATATTACGTCTCACAAGCCCAGTAATTTCACTGGCTTTAATGTCCTTCAAACTGAAAAAATAGTATTTACACACTGTTACTTGACAGCAGAAATAGACAAAGCGGTGGTACCACCCCAGACGGCCTCTCGCATACCGAGAGTAACCTTTTAAAAGTAAATAATGATTGTAAACTATGACTGAAAAGAGCAACGTCAGAGTTTCATGCCCGTTCTTCTGCGGCAAAATCCCCTTCCAATGTGGTGATAAAGGTGTTAACGAAATCTAAACAATGTAGAACATTTTATGGATTTAATAAATATTTTTAATTTTGAATCAGCTAATGCTTTATCCAAAAGGGTGCTAATTGCATTGCTTTGGCGTCGCCGACAGACAGGTAAGTGGATATTAAAACAGTTCAAAGATTTCACAAAATTACAAGATATGGTGTTAAACCATAATGCTGAACTTGCTCCGATTTATTTGCATTGACCTAAAGATTTTTTTATCATTGATAAATAGTGAAATTTTTAGGTCTACAATTTTGTCATTGTTTCGATTGCTGCAAAAGTTATTGCAAAATATGCGAGTGTTTTGAGGCAAATTACATTACTTCGTGCTTTTTAACTCTTAGACGGTGTTAGAAGGGATAAAACCTAGTTTAAATTGAGAGTTTTACTTACACATATCAAAATGTAAGTTTTCTTTAACTACATTTTTTTCTAGCTATAAAAACATACGAAAAGATAATATAATAATTTTATTTCTTGTTTTGGTAATAAATGAAACAAGTGCAAAACTCTTGATAATAATTTAACGATAACAATAATTTTGGTTGCTACAATTAAATGGAATAGTAAGTTATGAACAGTATTGCTGTAACTTAATGAAAGCTAGTTTCAGTTTCATTAAATTAGCGTTCAGGAATTTACTGTTCATTTGTTTCAGTCTTTGTAGGTGACAGTGCTACTAGTACAAATTTTGTATTTTAAAATTTTAGCCGTTAGGTGACCCGTTTTGATGTATACATGCATGCAATTGCAGTAATATAAGATTTTGCGAGTTATTCGATATCTGTCACGTCATATGTATTTAAGTACAGTGCCCCTAGCGGATCGTGTTGGAAACATATTAACTGCATACATATTTCTCGTAAACGTAAACTATGAGCAAATTGGGAACTCATATAACTATAACGGCCAATAAATTCCGTAAAACTACAATGTGTTAGGTTGTTAGGATATATCCTGCATCGTTAAATTTCATTTAAAGACTGCATTCATTCTTGGACATATTATTGCAAACCTACACGTGCCCTGTGACTGTATATAATTATGTGTTTTGAACATTGATAAGAAAAAAGTACATTTGTACATTGGTTATAAGTATGGGCTGTTAATTATTGCTTGTTAATAACTTAATATATTTAATTGTCCACATCCATAATTTGGCATGTTTATGTAAATTAATTTAATTTCCAAGTAACAAGTGTCGATATTAATTATTGTGTCATTTGCAAGTCGCTGAGAGAGGTTGTGTATGCGGAGCACGGACTCATCATCTTTATTAACACGAGAACCGTCTTTTTTATTTGTAGAACAATTTATCCGGGCTGCTAATAGCAACTCAGAGTTTAATGAGAACTACGTTAATGATTCTGTTTCAGTTCAAAATAATAATGAACATTACTAACGTACTCTGCGATTAGTGTAGAAATGTCCGGTGCTTAGAGTATTAAGCATTATAGTTTCTTGTTTTGATACATATGTGCGATAGCCATGACACCTAAATACATAAGATACAATGATTACGCTCCGATAAACTTCGTCCATTTCGAAAGTACAGATGTCTGATTATTATGGGCCCACTTATATATTACTTTAACTTTATTATATTACATATGTGCTTATTGTATTGAGCGACTGATCAGGTATGGATGGCTAGAAATTGGTTGCATGAGCATGAACTCATTCCTAATATATAAAGATTTCCGGAGCGCATAATTTCAATTGAAATGCTCTAAATATATTCCGATTCAGTAATATTTTACCAGATACAAGTACATTGTGAACAGAGATGTAACTCGACAGCTCACCAGTTGATAACTCCCCACCGTTGCTCATGGACAATATAGTGCTTTCTATGAGTACAATACATGGTGTATTGTGTTTGAAGACAGACTTATCCTGATATGAACAAAAATACAGAAAGTAAAAATCTTTGCTACTACTGATTGTTTTGTTAATCGTTGTAAAAGTCATAGTTGTTTGGGCTCGATAAAAAATCAAAGCATAATCAAGAAGTTATTCTTCCGTAGGCGAAAGATATGACAGTTATTAATATATGTGCCTGTAGGGCTTAAAATATTGTGTGTCTAAAAATAATAAAATGATTCGACTGACACAATTATCGCGTTCCGTTTTAAATGGCTGTTATTAAATGTGTTAAGTTTCATGAATAAATCATTTTTTTCATCGAGCACTACAATTATGTGGCGCCACAAACGAACTCATGCCTATTACGAATAGACATTACAAACTTTGTATTTTACACGTAATTCTTCAACATGTATCTGCTATACGACGAACTTTGTAAATACGTTAAGAAACTGAAGGGTAAATTGTTTTATCTACGCAATTTTGCATTTAACCCCGAAAGTTTCTTTCGGATAAACGGGTAAAGTACTTTTTAAGGCTATGTTATTAAAGTATTATTCGTATATGTAAATATTATTATATATTGTGTAATAAACATGTTCTTATTTGAAAATGGTGCCTGTACTTCAGTTTAAAATTCTCTTTGAAGTTAGATTCTTTCTTGATAGCAAATATATCATCTATTGAGGTAGACAAGATAGCGTGTATAGTAAACCTTTGATCTTATAATATTTTTGCTTTTATTTTCGCCTAATTTTCAAATTATCATATATTTTTTTTGTATATTTCCCTTTCTTTCTTGTACATAACTTTTAGAGTTATTTTTTCCTTAAAATAACAATATTCTTTGTCATTGTGAAATGATGCATGAAAACGATTTTCTGTTTACTAAGATATGTTTACCCGCCGTTTGTTTGTTAATCAAAAATAGAGGATTTCAAATCACCGCATAGGGAGAAGGTCAACCATTATAACACCTTATCATATTTTGTTCATGACGAATTGTAGTGGATGCGTTTTGAGCCAATTCCATTATCTAGAGTGCTCTCGAGAGTTAATAACCACACTTGATGTGGAATGGAATGGACGATACAAATCTCACCGTTTCGTCTGTGATATGCTACCGAATGATGTCACAAACTGTATTGCGTCAATAGATAGCGCACTTTCATGTCCAAGTGAATTGTACACACAAGGAACCTATTGCGAACTAAGTTTCGACTACTGCCAGAAATGAAAGAAGTTTCATATTACCCATATTTCTCGGCCATGAGTGAAACTGTAACACACTGTGCGAACTGAGACCGAGCTATTGAAGTAATACGAGAAATGGTCTTGAAATTTAACTTGTCATTTTTTTTCTTGTTGAAAGTTAATACTTTTACATGCATACGCACTCGAGCCTGTAATCCGGGAAGGGGTAGGCAGAGGTGTAATCCGCACACCCACATTTCGCCTAGCTTACTTCCGTCCCATGATGTGATAGGAATCAGGATCTAACCCGAGCTCTCACCACAGTAGTTGCACCACGTAAGCAATGCAACTGCGCCACCGAATCATACTTTTACATTTTACACAATTCGCGTTTCCTTTATGTAAGCGTTAATACGAAAGATTTGATTCATAAATTTAAATACAAAACGGGAACAGTTTTTATATTATTATATTTAACTTAACTTGTTTATAAAAAAATAAACAGACCTTTTCTACAAGTGCAATAATAAACTTTCCTACATGGTGTCATAGATTAGATTAAATTTGTCTAACGGACCTCTATTTATGTGTTGACTTTGGCCTCACGCACGCCTACCAAATATTCGGAACACTATAGGCCCACGATATGGTAAGACATACATAACTGTTCAACTACTAAAAACGATAACATGACCATTACAATATAGAGAATGCTAACCAGTTGATAAAATCTGTAAAATTATATTATATTTTTATGTATACCTATTCAAACACGTGAGCAAAGCACATTGAATAAGTGTATTACTTAATGAAATGGCTTTTCCGCTTTCCAAATAAATACAAAATGAACAAATATAACGAATCATATCAATAAAACACCCAATTCCATTTGTAGCGTACATACCTTCAATCAAATACTGTTGCGCACTGAATAAACGAAACTTGCTTTATTCCCTTACATTTAGATAAAATATTAGTTATTCTTTTTAATATGTACATCTATACATAAACTAGCATTTGCTCGCGGCTCAGCCCGCGTGAAATGTCCGGCATACTTCCATACAACCGTTCATCCCTTATTTTACCCCTTTAGGGGTAAAATTTCCAAAAATCCTCCCTTAGTGGATGCTTACAACATAAAACACATCAACTGCCAACATTTCAACTTTGCAACCCCAGCAGTTCAGGCACTGCCTTGATGAATCAGTTAGTCCAATCAGGGCAAGTGATTATATATATACGTAGAGCATGATTATATGTAGAGGCGAGTTGCTACAACTCTCAGGAATTTATTTAATATTTTTTACAGCATAAGCCGGCAAACGAGCTAGTGGGTCACCCAATACGCCCAATACCAGCAGAGAAGAATCATGGACACGCCGACCCTAAAGGATAAGGATAATTGAGAGATTGGGAAAGAGAATTGGGTTTTGGGCCTCTGCAAGCAAGCTGCTACTTTACCTTGATCTTCTGTAAAGCAAGTAATAGGTCTGTAAAGTAGCCAACCCACCGAGCCAACCCTGCCATGCAGTACGAAACGGTCTACGTTACTACTGTTACGATCTTCCAAGCTTGGAGCGTCAGTCATTGTCATAAAAACCACGTATGTAGTTAAAACAAAATAGTGACACCCGAATCTAAAATCATAATAGACGCATGATACAAGTAAGAAATATCAGTTTATTATTTTATAACTTGTTTTAAATTCGGTCCTTAAAACAAGACTCAAAATGTAAGCATACACCCTACCTAACCTTAAAATATTTGTTTAGTTTGAGAGCATAAAAAATGTCTTCGCAGAGGTAAGAATTATAACTGACAAGATGATAAAAGATGCTTGTATTCTGGCAAATTTAAATTTTAGATCGACACGCGAAACAAAACATTACGCATATATCCCACGAGAGTAAAAAAAAATCGGGTAACCTACTTTTCACGTCAAATGCGGTTCTTTGTTTCATTGATATTATTTTATTGAATGCACGCATTTCGGCAAAACACAGGTGAATAATTGAAGCGTTGCGTCGGTAAATCTCTTGCTTTGTTTGGCGTTAAACTTATACATTTTCAAAAAGGTTAATGCATTAAATATCTTTTATATTATAATGTTGGATATTCTACATCTCTAATGTATAAGTGTTTACTTTTATCCCCGAAGGGGTAATCAGATGTAGAGCTACTGTACATACGTTATGCCAAACTTTCCGTCCATGATATGATATGGGACGAACTTATTGCAATATCAGATACAAATTCCAATTTCTAGCAATACATGAGCGTGACTTTGTAAATCGAAGCTCATATTTAAATAAATATACTAAATACATCTGTAATTGTAATATAAAATTAAGGTACAGTTGGTATTCTTTTTATTAATCCGACAAATGAACAGGCCGCTCGCATTATGGTAAGCGCCTCGCCTGCCCATAAATAGACAACACAACAACGGACTTTGTATTGCAACGCATGGTACTGGAGTGTGTTCATTACCCAAAGACATAAGTTGTTAACAGTACTCACACACTGCTGCTTGCCGGCACAAACAGACAAAGCGGTGGTACCAACCCAGATGGCCCCTCGCATAGGAGGAACCTATCACCTAGATAATTTTTCTTCTATCTTCCTTTGAAATCTTTTTTTCGTACAATTCTTTAAAGGTATGCTAGTTTAAGATATGCTATATGGATTCAGCCAAATATCTGGATAATTTTATCTATAATAATAATACTAGCCCTGTATTACACATATCCCACTGCACAAGCACGGGCCGCCTCTACTAATTGAGAGGGGTTAGGCCTTAGTCCACCACACTGGCCTTACATTAACCTTTAGTTACCTATAGTTAAACGGTATAAATGACATTTTAAATACCAGTAGTTGTTTCATAAGATTCTTGATATAGTTGGTTTTACTGTAATATTATTTTATTCTTTGTGAAGAAATTCTTATTATTTGAATGTAGCTTGCGGGTATTTTTGAGCGGATCTTGGGTCCTTTACTCAATTAGTTTGAATGATGTTCTCATATATTTAATGTTTGCATAAAAACCGTCTCTATGGATAAGATATCTATCTTTATTTTCCTAAATAGTAATGAGGTTAAACAGACGAGACTAATGGCAATTCACCTCAAATTACTTTTAAAATTGTAACAATGATTTTAGTTTAATTTGTAATTTTATTCTCAGCTCCTAGTGTAGAATTTCGATCGGTCACGGAGAATCATTTGATGTAGTTTGGTGGGCTTAATCTACACGTACTATAAAGGCCCAGTACCTATAGTATAGCGCGTTAGACACGCTTTCCAAGTCCCTCTTTTTGTCAAGCCATAGCTTATCCCATCAATGATCATATTGGATCAGACGTTCTGGAGATTCTATTGAAATAAAAAATTCGAGAATGTTCTTCTTTGCGAACATATTACGTAAATTATCATAATTCTCATTAATAGCTGAGCTTAAGTATTATAAATCAACGTAATGTATATTAGAGCCAAATATTAATAGAGGAAAAGGATACATTCCAAAATTGACGTTAGATGTAAAAAAAAAAATACGCTTGATACAAAGGAAACTTTTGACAGACAAGCTTATCCATACGTAGAACTAATTTTGCATATCGTATTCAAAGATTATTTTCTTTTGATTGACAGGCTGAAAAAGGTATCGCTTGCGGTCTGACAATAGCAAAATAAATTGCTTCATGTTTACTTTTTCCAATTGAGACATATCATTGACAATATATCTTTAATTTTGTATGGACTAGGTAGGTACATCGATGCTTCCATTGTCTAAAGGCAAAAAGTCGAGGGGTGCGATGCGTAACAGATTCACTTTAAATAAAATGTTGGTCACATTCTATAATTCTAACATCGGATTTATGATTTGTAATTACGGGGCGTCCCAAATATCGATTTTGAAGTTAGTCAGAGTTTAAAATAAAAAAAATGACGGCCTCTTTTTTCAATTTTAACATCGGATTTATTATTTGCGCTTACTGAGCATTCTAAATAGAGATGTTATAGTAAATTGGTTTTAAAACAAAAGAACGGCTACTCTTTTGAATTCTAATCTATACTAATAATAAAGCTGTAGAGTTTGATTGTTTGTTTGTTTGTTTGTTTGAACGCGCTAATCTCAGGAATTACTGGTTCGAATTAAAAAAATCTTTTTGTGTTGGATAGTCCATTTATCGAGGAAGGCTTTAGGATATATAACATTACGCTGCGACCATTAGAAGCGAAGCATCAGTGAAAAATGTTGCAAAAACGGGGAAAATTATTCATATTTGAAGGCTTCCGTTGCTAAGCTACCAAAATAATATTATTTGAAGGCTTCCGTTGTCAAATCAAAATCAAATCTATACTAATATTATAAAGCTGTAGAGTTTGATTGTTTGTTTGTTTATTTGATCACGTGGGCGGAGCCGCGAGCAAAAGCTAGTATAGGATATAGCTTTTTAAATTATAGGGCACTCCAAATGTCTATTATCAAATCAATCACCTCATTGGTCTAGTGAAAAGTGTCCACTCGAAATAATTAGTCTGTATGAGTAATTATTATACAAATAATTATTAAATTATCTATAATTAGTTAAATATTTTAATGTAGTTCAATTAAAACATTTTCTAATTCCATGCTAATGTACAGTACTATTTATTTTAAAAGGCTTGTTTACATTTTTAAATATTAAAATACACTTAAAAATCATTACCCTCCAATGGCGAGGGGGTTAGGGGCTAAGCCACCGGCGGTTAGGACCCGAGAGAGAGAAACCTCCTTACAATGCGTTCCGTGTCCAATAACATCCCTTCTATATCTAGATCTTGACCCAACGACCAATTGAGAGCTTTTAAGATGTTCGTCGAGGCTCTTCCGTATCAACCCATGGGTAGAGACGACTATCGAGACAATAATTGTTAAGTCCACACCCCACATGTAATTATCATTATAGACGTCAATATACAACATAATACTGGCTTATTTTAAGATATACTGTAGCGATAGCTTATGGTTCCTTTGGTAGCGATATCTTGAATTGAAGCAGCACGATTAAGTATATTGCAATCATCCGTATTGCCTGTAAAACAACAAAAAATATTATAAATGGCGTTTATTATTCTTGCAGGCAATAATTGCACTTATAACAATAATAAAAAAGTACAAAAATAAAAAGAAGATAAGTACCAGAAATCATATCAATTTACGTATAAATAATATAATAACATATCAACTTCTGTATACTAACTAGAGAGTCTACCATTTGAAAAATTGGTTACGTGTTCCAATTTATTATAGGATAAAATATTAATCATATTTTAATTAGGTAGTTTAGGTACTAGTCATCACTTGTTATCAGAACACACACTACTTCAATAAAACATTACTTTACTATAATAAACACTATATAATGTCCAAAAAACAAAAGTCAGCTTTAAGGTCTAAGAAAGTAGTCAACATAGGATGATTAGTATTTTTAAATACAACCACGACAATAAATAATAAGAAACGACTGCATTATTCAACACCAGTAACATGGATCAATCGCAGGCATACTATTGTCTTTCCTGTTCAATGATGTTTAATGAACATAGTTATGTAGATACTGAAATAGGTTTCTATTCATTAGTGGTTTGCGAATGATTGTGCACCCAGATTCTCAAATAGGTACAATAATTTATTTTTTTACTTATCTGTTGACAGCTAATATATAAATTGGTCGTTATTTGTAAGTACTTTTTGTCTGTAAACACGCAGTGCATGATACACTGACAACGTATGGAGAAGCGTCGGAAATGCGACTCCCCCGCACGCTGCTACGTCAAAAACCGTAGGATACGACACTATTATATACTATTATATTATTATACTATTATAAACTCCGCAGTCCATTGCGTTTTATTAAATTACGTGTGCATTCATTATTTTATCGCTCACATTCACGGCAAAGATAATACTTCTTCATAAGAATTTCGAAGGTATGTGAAGTTTACCAACCCGCATTAGGCCGGCGTGGTGGACTAAGCCTAATCCCTCTCCTAAGTAGAGGAGACCCGTACCATGTACTGGGACATATAAAATACAGGGCTGGTATTATTAGTATTGTTATTTTAGGACGTAGGTTGTGAACTTGCTTATTTCGAGTGGCGTCATCGCGCACCATTGCAACACCACATCACAACACCGATCGGTGGTGCGCTGTCTCCCTACGTGATACATCATCTACTGCGGCTCCGTCGCACTAGATCGGAACGCGATGCATTAAAATCTGAGGTTCATTATATCACATTTAGATGGAGAAAAGTTATCGCATGACACAGATTAGAATATAACACAAGCAGAAATTACTACCAGAAAATACTTGTTTAAGAGGCCGCAACATACAGTTTGAAAAAGGAATCGCGACCTTATAAATGACAGTTTTAGTTATATTCTCGAGCGAAATGCGGCTTTAGAGATAGTTCTATTTAATGTTTTGCTACTGATAATACACGAATAGTGCTTAATATTTATCTAGAATAATAAGCTTTTTGCAATCCACTTTTATTTTATCAGTAATGGTGATGAAGTAATACAGGTAGCTTATAGATTATTTGATAACCTAAAGGTTAATAGATAGCAGCAGCGATAGCTCAGTGGAAAGTGGTACGGACTGCCGAGATATAAGTCACAGGTTCGATATTAGTAGGTCTAAGAGTCTAAGGTCAAGGTCAAAACATACAAATAAAATGTACTTACTGATGTAAGCAACTCTCTATTAACGTGCGCGTATCCCTTGAGGCTAACCACAGCGGGGTTCATCTCGATAGCTTGAATAAAATGGTCGATCTGTTATTGGAAATGCAATTATATTAGATTTGCAACAACATGTAGATAATATATTTTTTATTACGAATTAGAGTCTATACAAACGAGCTGCATTTGGATCCGAATTTAGTGCAATTTACATAATTATATTGAAACTGTTTATCCACTGCTCAACCCCTGTTATTTTATTGTAGTGTACGTCATAATAAAATAATAAATAATAGATGCAGGCCGCTTCCAACAGGTCGGTCTGGAAATCTTTGGGGGAGGCCTATGTTCAGCAGTGGACGTCTTGTGGCTGATGATGATGACGATGATGATGTACGTCATAAGAGCAAGTGGGTTCCTTGATAGTAAGTATCTCCATCATCCATAATCATGGAAGCCGTTTGCCGGCCTTTTCTATGAAAAATGCAATAGTGAGCTGCCACTTCACTACGATTTTCTTTTAAACAGTGGTACTCTCCCAATTAAACCTGCCATTCACTCTGTAGACAAAAGTGTTTGCACTGTCTGGATCTGTCGACTATCTGTACTCTACCTATGAACCTGTTAGCTATATGAAGCTTATGAAGCTAGTATGCAGTTTTAAAGAATTAACCCTGACGGCCTGCTGTATTCGGTCGCCAGTTTGAATGCAGTTAAGTAGACTTCATTAAATCTGCATTCAAACTTTTTCAGGTGCCTTACCGCCCAAATGCAGCTCGTCTGTATAGAACTTTACCTCTTTCTGCGTGGGTCTGTCAACCGCCAATACATCTATTGACAGCAATGTATCTTGAACTCCAGCTGCTACCTGTATTATTGAATAAATATATTATTGATTTGTACATAATTGAAATGTCACAAGATAATGTTCTTACAAGAAGAGTCAATGTCTAAAGGGCGATCGGTCAGGATCATAATATTTTTGTGCACTTCCCACCCAAAGCCGATGCTGTCACATTTTGTCTAGTAATTGCGCTCCATACATCATGCTCCAGTGCAGCATGTAAGTTTATTTTCATTTATTTTTATTTATGGAATCTGGAGCAGTAATTATATGTTACATATAATATGTGTCAGTTTATTTTATTGAACAATATTATGGATTGAAATAATGTATAATACTGTTTCAACAGTATGGTGGGCAACCCTACAACTACTATTTTGGACCGACATTCCACGGATGAGATGCAGTGCGTAAACAGCCTTATATCCAGTCTTTGATTACCTTAAGTGTGGACTTATGCGAACAGTCGGCGAAGATAAATAGCAAAGTAGAACAGTAGGCCGCGTCGACGATGAGACCCATTTCCTTAAATGAGAAACCGAAGCCGTGGTCCACGATCTCTGACAACGCTCCGTATACAGCGATGGTTATGTTAAAGAACCTGCACGTTAATATTATTACAACCATCGTACTACTAGGCCTTGCCTAATGTGCTAAGACATTAACTCAATACTCATAATTTTACTAAAAGTGTATGGGTAATTCTTCACGATTATACAACGTATTGTGTATGTATAAGTGGCAACTAACTCTTCCGTTTCTTCTTCTTCTGAGATAAGTTATACGTTAATTAAATATTAACAACAAACCTTGAAAGAAGAAGATGTACCTTAATTGGAGTAAGTAGTTCTTTTACTTATTACAGGTGGTACGTACTTTTATATGCTTTATAGTTTAAGCATCAGACGTAGATCTTATGTCAGTGATAAATACATTTAGTTTATTACGTTTGTTATTATATTTAACAGTAAAGGCTCCTATGTACTACGTGTAATCGTGACCTATCTCCATAACTTGATATAATATGGATTCAGTAATAATGATATCGCCAGGCTATGTGCAATATGAGGGTTATTGCACTCATAAAACTGTGTTGATACAAACACACAATTGAATCGATTCAATCGCAAGTTTAGAATCGCAATAAAAAATAAATGAGTTACACTCGCGCACACTAAAACTTTAAAAAAATAACCATATTATATTCTTTACGGTAATGTTACCAAGTGGACAGTTGGAGAGTATACTCCCACAAAGGATCTCGATTCTCGACTATGAAAATTAGAAAGTGTATCTACAGACCGATCATTTAAGACATGAGCTGTTTTGAATCGGTTAGAAATCAGGATGCGAATAGTAAAATAAAATATATGGACTATTTTGAATAGGGTATTTGACTGAATTAAAAATATGGGTTATACTGGTGTAATCCTAATAATATACTATGAATTTTTCGATTGCAAACCCCAAAATAATGTCCAGATTATCTGTAAAATAAAAACGAATTTCCATTGCTCACGTGACTGCAAAAAGCTCTACCAATGGCCGAATTTTGAGTAATAATAATATGGAAGTCCACGAATCAACTTTTCAAGCAAATTAATTTAATGAATAATTGTGGTAGTTGGTATGTACGAAAAACTCTATCTGTATAAATCAACCTAAATGAAACTTACATAAACAGGCAGTAAGTAGAATAAGTCCGTGCATACGCATTTCCAAGAGACTGTAGTAATTCTGACAGATTGAGCCACAGAAATCGATATCGGGATATTAACTTGGCCGAACATTCTTGCTCCACTTCCTAAAAGCAAAAAAAATATAAACAAAATGATACTCCTAATTATATAAAATTGGATTTCATAACTTTTGGAAACGGAGTACAAAGATTAAAAGTCTTCGTCTTAGCTACCAAAAGTAAGCCGGGGGCGTAAATATTTTATGCTTCATGACATGATAAATTTTCTAAACAAATTTAAAGATTTAAGCAGTTAGTTACGAGACCGTTATTGATGGATTGGAACAAGTTAAAAGAATTATCTTCTTTGTACCGTTAAATATTATCAAAATAATATCGTAAGTATGTTTTCTGCAAAGTCTACATGTATCAACAGTCAACACAATTCATCCCTTCATCGCTTATTAAGTATTATCGAATTCTACTTCAAGGCTTATATTTGGACAAAAATTTTAATATTTTGTAGTGTTTCAAACCAAGTCTTCTTATTTAGGCCCACTTGCACGACGATCCTAAGTCGGATTTAACCCTGTTTATGAAATATGAAGTGAAAATTTTACACAAATAAACAAGTTTAATGGTAAATACCGATTTATGATAGCCGTGCAAGTGCACCTTAAAGGCTATATGTAGTTATGTCTATTTATTTTTAATTGTATATCTGTTAAAAATGTAAAGGAATTACCTTTCGGAAACATTCGGAGAGACTTTGTGAAGCAATTTTAATAGCTTTGCAGTTGATGTACCAGAGGGCACAGTTCATGTTGATCATAGTAATGATGTGGTAGTACGCCGTGGTGTGCCTTAGAAGGAAACCGTCGAGCAAAGCACAAAGACTCAGAAGAAAGCATACGGCGAGAAGCAAACATCCCACACTTATTATAACAATTGACGTTTTCAAATTAGGAAACTGAAGATTATCACCCGTCACTCGATAGTACCGGACCTACAAAAATACATCGATAGAAAATTTATCATATTTCATAGCCATAAAGAAATAAGTACATTCTAAACTATAGCGTATAGTTTTCTATGCACCTACTATTTTACCAATGGAAATAAACATGCTAATACAATCATAATCCCACAAAAGTCCAATAACAACATAACCGAACCGGTAAAACACTCAAGGTGAAATAGAAAAACATCTGCCACTTTAAAACGGCTTGAAAGATTTTCTTCAAACTTAGCTAAGAACCGAGAATCACCATAAACAAGGAGCAAATCCATTTAAAACTCGATTTTATAGTAAATTTTGAGACGCGTCGGTAACACATTTACCGAAGGCATTCTGCAACCGAATGAAAACTGGAATGAATAAGCAATTACAATTACAATTACACGTAGATTTAATTCAAAGAAAAAACTAGATATATATTGTTTCCTTTCCAAGAGTGGGACTCTAAAGTCCATATAGGCTTAAAAATAAGTTGCTATTAATAATACGAGAAGCCATATACTAATATAATACTTATTAGCCATTATTAATATAATAGGTACCTAGCCAATTACCTGAAATTTGCCCCAATTAGTTTTATAAATTGCAACTTGGTGAGCTACTCCCCAACCGACGAATGGTATCCAAAAATGTGGTACGAGAAACACAACGAACAAAATAGCATAAATATAGTCATCGAAGCGTTGGATTGAGCGCAAAATCATTAAACGCTCATAGCCAACCACTAAAACGACTGCGGTAGCTGCGATATAAAAGCAAATTGCGTACATCGTTGCAGAGGATTTCCAGCTAAAGGTGATCGTACCTGAATGGTCAAAGCAATTAATAATTAATTTCAGTTCATTGCACATCGCTATTAATTTGCTATCTACTAATAATCGATTGTATTTTCAATAATGTTATAAATTTCATATTTAGGTACTAGACAAACTGCAAAGTTAACCAATTGATATGAGTTTTTTTATGAATTACATAAGTTAGATACATAAATGTGTAGAAAAACAGACAGACGGACAGAGAGCCTACACTTAGTAAATGGACACCCTTTGGTCGAACGATTGCGTTTTAACCGGTTTAAAAAAGGAGGAGATTTTAAATTCGATGCAGATTTTATGTGTGATACGCATACTAGCAAATTAATTTGAACTTGGTTTCAAGTTTTAATTTAACTTATTGGAGTGCATTTCTATGCGTAATGTGTGTTTGTGTTATTATCTTTTACCCGGCTTAGACCTAGTGATGGGCATGACAGCAAGTGCCCTGAATAGAACCAACAACAGTTTGTGATCGCGATAAAACTGATCATGGATTTCACAAGTATCACCGTCTTGTGAGTTGAGCAAATCTCTTTGTTCTTGTTCCTGCAATAGATATACATTAATAATTACTAGCACACGATATAGGTACCTACATAAGTCAGCAATTGAATCCTGATAATATTAAGTAGGTTAAATATGAATATTTAGATGGTGATGATGTGAAATTGGACACACACCCACAACCCGCAACGAAAACCAAATAATTATTGATACATATGTTCAGCCTCACTTTGCCTTTAATCGAGGCGTCTCGCTCTAAGGCGGCTCAAATTTATTGGCGGATTATTAGATAAAGATAACTTATTGGATATTAAGAGTTCTTTCGAGTGCTAAACCTCGGAAACCATACTTACGTAATCTTTTTGCGTTCTATCGTACACCGTTCTTTTATTCTGAACATGTTTCATTTCGCTTTCCAGCAGACTATTATTGATTCCCTCATCAAACAAGTGATCTGGTATCATCATCATCTTGCTGTATATTGTTAGACGGACTTGATCTTTAAAGGTGTACTAACGGAGAACGTTCCAGACGAAGTGCCGTGTTCTGAATTTAATGGGTTTCTTGAAACATGCCATGATATTATCGAGCAGTTAAGTAAACAACGGAGGTAAACTTAGTTAAATTTTAAAGCAAACTACGAAGTCGTTCAACGCATATCAATTACGAGGGGGAAAACTATTGCGGTGTTTGTTTATAGCAATGATCTTAAATAGAAATTGTTTAAAGACGCGCGACCGAGACAGGTGACTGCGACGAGAGACACGTGTCGGTAACAGCAAATTTGTATGAAAATAGTCGCATTTCGTGATATTATGTCCCGGTCAGACACCTGAGTCTACTCTAAGTTGCATCTAAATTATTTTAGTAGGTCCTTGTCGTTCCATACCGAAAAAGAAAAACTATTTTATCCATACTTATATAATTACTTATCCTGACTGATTGACTGACTTGATTCATCAATACAGAACCTAAACTGCTAGGGCTATAAAATGAAATGTAGGATAGGAAAGGAAGTATTTTTGGAATAATAGATGAACGGTTGTATGGAAGTATGTTGGTGGATTTTTTACGTATAGTTATCGTGTATCATTGTTATATACCTAGATACCTAATCAATAGAAGGATCTACTTCGTGGCTATTCGTCGTCGTCTAAAGTACCAATGTGATCGATGAACTTCCGCCATTTTATGAAAGTCAAGAAAAAGAAAGAATAATCAATGAATTCTATAAAAGCAGTTTTCTTTACTCAACCGACAGTTGAGTAACCCAACGCAGAATTTGACGCGTGTTTGTCGATGGCGTCACTCAATTCATGGGGTTCAAATTACACACTTTAAATTTTGTCCCTATACTAATTTGACGCAAGTGAATTAATATTGTTTTGTCACACCAAAGGCTGCTGCTAACTCTGATAATGTAATGGGTCCGATACTATCGTCTTCAATTCTTTATTAACGACTTGAGTTTCTGACAGTCCACGGGCTTCGTTCCTAAAATAATGATTTCCAAAACCGAAACGTGGGATTGGAACAAAAAACACACCATGCGTTCGTTAGCGGTGTCTGTCCTGAACACATCATTGATTCTTCGAGTTGTACCTGCAGCGCCAGTGCCACGGCAGTACCCATATAACGGCATAAAAATACGGCAATATTTATATAATCGTGTTAGCTTCGGAGGACATATAGAGATATCCAGATAAAGCTGGCTTTTCACGACAGAATGAGTCTTGTTATCTCGTGTTGCACATGACAAGCCACATGGGACCTGTACCCAGGGTCTTACAGATTTCTCAGTATCTAAGGCAGTGAACCAACCACCAAAACCAGTAACCAGTAAACCAATAGCGCGGGATAAGGTTAAAATAAAACTATTCTTGTCTAGTATCATATAATACAAAAATATCACAGACTTATTTTCACATTATATGTACAGATGGTTTTAAATAATAATTACACTATGACGAGATAAATTATACGCTTCGGAAATGTTCGGTTTTTAGGAATTAGTACGAATATACAACGAATGCCCGGCCATCCGGGTATAATTGGTGACTCAAGAGACAAACAAGTACGTAATGTATGTCTTCTTGCACATCTGGATTGCATCCAGTACGCAATAATATTTCAACCCACATCATATTAAATTTGTAAAATTAATTTATATCGCTAAATTCATCAGATATTATTTTTTGTCAAAGTTTAAACATTCCCCATGTATTATTAAGCAAAATAGAACTTTAAATTATTGCTTTAAGATAATGAATTTAGTAAATTGGTATTAATATCTCACTTTATACTATCTGTGGGTTAATTTATTATTGCGTATTTGCATCCACTATCCTTAAACATATATAGGCGATTAAACATTTATATTTATTATTTAATTGAATGACGAGACGAGCAAGTCGCTCGCATGGTGGTAAGCGCCACGCCTACCCTGCTCACAATGCCCAGTCATTTCACCGGCTTCAACCTCCTGCAAACCGGAACACAACAGCGCTTATAAACTGTTGCTTGATGACAGAAAAAGACAAAGCGGTACCAACCCAGACGGCCTCTCGCATACAAGGGACCTACCACCTTGTATAAAAACTTCAAATCATGTTAAACATTTTACATTAGTAAACATGTTTATTGATTAAATACGAATAAGGATCGTCGTGCAAGTCGGCCCTAATGTTGTAACAGGTATGTTTGATCATCGACACACGTTCGTATATTTGAAAAACACGAAAATTGCCGACACGCATAATTTAAATCTGAATACTTGTGCATCACTATTGCAACAACGTTAATTGACTCAACAGTTAAAAACAATAACATATTCCTTAACTAAGTTTGGAGATAAACTAGCGTTAGTGGACGTGTTACACATGTAACAAATAACAACATATTTCCCCATATTTGGTCCAATTATTGCCAAAATTACAACTTATTTTATGCATGGTTTTAACGATTCGTTTAACAAATGCTGGAACTATTTTGTTAAATTTGTCAGCCAATAAAACCATAAAGTTGTAGTTCTATCTTTATTTAAAGATAGCAGCACGATTCGCGAGTTATCTGAAAATTTTCCACTAAAAAATACAACAGTTGAGCGTGGTAACTTTTCGGAAGATTTTGACATTAACTTCGTTTAAGAGCTTCGTTTTTTTAAGAGTTCATTTACGATGTTTGTTGTGTACACACATTGCATAAATTCAATGTTATTGCACTTAACATTGTCAACGTAAAAATTAAAAAGTAGTTGGCGATTTGACTGTCAAAGTTACCATTGTTAATCAAAGTTACCCCGATTGACTGTACTCAATTCAGATATTGATAAATGCGCTGGAATGTGCTATCGGAGTGTTTGCAAACTCTACGAAAAATCGATACAATACTTGGGAAACCAAGCCTGCCCATTTTTGTGCGCAAAATGCGCTAATTGTCAACACACGATGTAGAATCTATTATATTACTAGATGACCCGGTGAACTTCGTATCACTTACATATTATATTTGTGTAAAATGTGGTCAAACTTAATACAAATGTTTCATTTACATTAAATGCAATTAAGTGAGGTACTGCACCATTGTACGTGAGGTAGCCCGTCGCACATTTAATTAACTTCGACGACCTCCTCACCTCACCACCTCCCCCCGGTGGGACAGTCCTGTCCCTGTCCTGTCCCAGCCCTGTACTGTCCCTGTCCTGTCCCTGTCCTGTCCCTGTCCTGTCCCAGCCCTGTACTGTCCCTGTCCTGTCCTGTCCTGTCCCTGTCCTGTCCTGTCCCTGTCCTGTTCCTGTCCTGTCCCTGTCCTGTCCCAGCCCTGTACTGTCCCTGTCCTGTCCCTGTCCTGTCCCAGCCCTGTACTGTCCCTGTCCTGTCTCTGTCCCTGTCCTGTCCTGTCCTGTCCCTGTCCTGTCCCTGTCCTGTCCCGTCCTGCCCCTGTCCTGTCCTGTCCCTGTCCTGTCCTCTCCCCCTGTCCTGTCTCTGTCCTGTCCTGTCCTGTCCCTGTCCTGCCCTTGTCCTGTCCCTGTCCTGTCCTGTCCTGTCCCTGCCCTGTCCTATCCTGTCCTGTCCTGTCCTGTCCTGTCCTGTCCCTGACCTGTCCCTGTCTTGTCCTGCCCTGTCCTGTCTCTGTCCTGTCTCTGTCCTGTCTCTGTCCTGTCTCTGTCCTGTCCCTGTCCTGTCCTGTCCTTGTCCTGTCCTGTCCTTGTCCTGTCCTGTCCTTGTCCTGTCCTGTCCTGTCCTGTCCTATCCCGTCCTGTCCTATCCCTGTCCCTGTCCTGTCATGTCGTGTCCCTGTCCTGTCCTGTCCTGTCTCTGTCCCTGTCCTGTCCCTGTCCTGTCCTGTCCTGTCCCTGTCCTGTCCCGTCCTGCCCCTGTCTTGTCCTGTCCCTGTCCTGTCCTCTCCCCCTGTCCTGTCCCTGTCCTGTCCTGTCCTGTCCCTGTCCTGCCCTTGTCCTGTCCCTGTCCTGTCCTGTGCTGTCCCTGTCCCTGTCCCTTTCCTGTCCCTGTCCTGTCCCTGTCCTGTCCTGTCCCTATCCTGTCCTGCCCTGTCCTGTCCCTGTCCCTGTCCTGTCTAGTATAGCGTGGCGACCCGTCATCAGGGCAAGCTTCGCAACGCCAACAATCCGGTTTATACCTGCACTTATAGATGTTTCACATCAAAATGACTTGTTTCATACCCAGGAACAGTTTGTACTGGAAAATTAAGTTGTCGTTTTTAGTGTTTTCCTTTACTTATTATTTATGTTACTCATTTTTTCTCACCGGGTAAACCTTCCCTGAACTTCCACAAATATTTTAAGATCAGAATTAGCCAAATCGGTACAGCCAGTCTCGAGTTTTGGCGAGACACACGCACAGCGATTCATTTTTATATATATAGATTTGCGGTCTGTATAAAACAAATCCCACCGTCCAATACGAACCCCTGTTTGAATCCATCGGGGGATTTATACAGATTTTTTACCACACACTATTATGAAATTCTAGCAGATGGGAAAAATCATATTCAAAATTACACTAAAAGAAAACAATACATCCAGCGAAATTATAGTTATTGCATAATTTTGTAAAGCTGCTGTAGTGGTGGCAGAGGCGCCAAACTCTAAGATTTCAGTTTGGCCAGTTGTGCCATGAGGTCTTTATCGGCGTCGGTAGTAGATTGGCCAATTTTGTTACGGGAAACAGAGGGCGCATTCGCCATCTACAACAAAAAAAACAATAGTTGAAATATAAAATGAGGCTGCTAAAACCAGAGTGGCCTAACTACATTTTGATAACTTTTGCCCTATTTGTATTTTCGTAATTTAAAAATGTTAATCTACAAGACCAGACCGGCCTAAAATTGGTAACATAATCTTGACATAGATGTCAGTACAAGTCTATTTCGGCGGTGGTTAAAATTTACGAAAATACAAATAGGTCAAAATTCATCAAAATGCAGTTAGGCCACTCTGGTTCTAGCAGTCTTAAATATTTTAGACCTTACCTGTTAGTTGAGTAGTTAGTATTACTAGACATGGTATTAGTAAAAAGTTTTTAAGTTTATGAAAAAAAAGTTCACCTTTCCACTGATTTCAATGCCAATCTCGTCAAGCACTTGGTTGACAATTCCTTCAGTTTCTTGTTCGTCACCAGACTCATCCATGATATCGTCGAGAGTATCTGAAACTGAAAAAATACATTAATTTTTATAGCATAGGTCGGCAAACGAGCAAGTGGGTCACCTTGTGTTAAGTGATCTCCACCGCCCATGTACGCCCTCCGGATGGGAACACCCAAATACTCCGAAATATTTTATTCCGAATTTCGATATTCCGATGTTCAAAAGTCCGAATTTCGTAATACCTAAAAATTATAATGTCTATTATTCAAATTTACAAAAATGATTTTACCGAAAGTTGTAAATACGATCTGTTTGTTTTCCGATTTTTATATGTTCCAAGAGTCAAATGCTCGATGGGTTCTCGGTCCGAAAAGCGACATTCCGATTTTCAATATTCCGAATAAATTGCTAAAATTAGGATTTTGATTCAGTTAGTATAATCATTACATACATTTGGGTTAGGTTAGAATTGTGACCAGCGAAAAAAAACTTTTTAATGGAAAGAAAATATTTTTAAAACGCATTGTGTCATTAGTTTTTTAATTCTACCTCCTCATACTATTATACTTCTCTTTGACAAGCAATTATGTGTTGATTTGTCTTTCTATTCAGTTTTACAAGGCGTTTAGATTTCGGAATTTTAATTAATAGGTATTTTAATAATCGGAATTCGTATTTTTGATGTTTCGAATTATCATTAATTTTTGTTATTCGATCTATTGAAACTCGGTATTTTGAGAATCGTAATTATACAGGGTTATTTTTAAAACACCAGCAACCTCGCAGAGGTAGATACCTAAGGTTATAAGCTACTACTTTTGTTCTACGACTTTTGATAATTTTTTAGATTTTATTTTCATACAAAAATAAGTATTCATTTAATTTCCGTCTTGAATGCTACCTACACGCATCGCAGATTACGTAAGCAAACACGCGAAGCGTGGGGAACCGGGCTAGCGTTGAAGGTCATCGCCCGAGCCAGCTGAGCGGCGCCTTTGAGTCGCGCGCGCACGCCGAACGCTACGAAGAAAAATACGACACAACAAAAACTTGTAAAATCATTTTTTTTTAAATATATTGAGTTATATACAAACTCGTAGAACAAAAGTTGTTCCGTATGGGGTCAGCTATCTGGTCCTGCGAGGTTGCTGGTGTTTTAAAATTAACCCTGTATACGTTAGGAATATTGAAATTTTGGAATTATAAAAATAGGATAAATGATACATCGGAGTTGTTATATTCGGAGTTTTAAACCATTCGGAATTATGAAAATCGGTATTTTGAAATTGTGACTGTATTTGTGACTGTCGGAATAAAGTTTGTAGTATTATTGTAGTGTACCCCCTCCGGATATCTAATTCGCCGTACGAAACGCAGTAGCAAGCTGTTACTTTACGTTGGTTTTCTGTGCGACAGTGGTAACGACCCGGTCGAGCCGGCCAGTCATGCTGTAGATAAAACTACCTACAGCTTGACAACAATAATTCAATATGTATTCGGCATTTGCTTATTTTTGTGTGTCAGTTTGCCAAGTGGCTAAGTTAAATATAACTTAATATAATAAATACTGTATTAGTATTTGGTATATGGGATAACAATACCCGCGACGCGTTTCGTGACTAACTACAGGCCAAGTTATTTCACGCGTACTGTAACCGTATACTTACTCATTTCATCTGTCATATCCAATTTAGCATTGGCTTGTTTAAATGCCTCCATATCCTTAGCGATTTGTTGTGGATTCATAACTTTGTTCATGTTGCCCATTGTCTTGGCCGTCGTGCCCATTGCACCAGCTATAGCAATGTTTGCACCCATTGCCTTGTTGTGAATTTGCACACTTGAAATCTGTAATTTGAGTAAAGTGTTTGAATGAATGTAAAGTTGTGTGAAAATGAGGGTTAGACCTTAGTCCACCAAGCTCGCCTAATGCAGGTTGGTAGACTTCACATATATGATTTTTCCTTATATTTCCTTCACCGTTAAAGAGAGCGATAATTAACAATGAATACCCACATAACTAAGACAAGTCAGAGGTCCGTTTCGACCGGCGCGGCAGCCCGTACAACTTCCCGCAGAGCTAGGATTATAAATCAAAAGAATAACAAAATTCTTATTCTAATATTATAACAGGCCTATATCAGATCATTGTCACAGGTTCGTATTCTCCAAGTGTACAAAATTTGCCGTTTGAATACATAACTATAGTCATAGTACTATAAATGCATACATATTTATGTATGTATGTAATAACTTTATTGTAAACTTTGTCCAATAAAAAAATACTGAGGCCTGATGCTTACCTTACTGTTAGCTGAATAAATTCTATTCTTTTGTTTCCTTAATTGTACTAGCTGTTTTGCTAAAATTTTACAACCTTCATTGTTGCCATCCTTTGCCATCTTCTTTATTTCCATTTCCTGGAATTGAATAATCAATTAAGGCAGATTAAAAAATATAATTATTGGTAAAGGTGAGCCTTCACGGTGTATATTTACAACTATGTTTTGAATTCTTTAATATGATTGTTTTCTTAGATTGATCTTTGATTTTTAACCTTCCGACGATAAAAGAAGTGTTCTATGTCTGTCCCCCTTGTTTGTCTGTGGCATCCGAATTCCTAAACCAGCGATTGCTAACGTGAATTCCATGGAAGTCACTAGGGTTCCGCAAATTAGTTACATTTGTTATTGAATTGCAGTGATTGTCTGATCAGATTCACACAATATTCAAGCATATTGAAGTTGAACTTATAAACAGATATAATGCTTGTGGTATGTTTGCTCATTTAATGTAGGATTTATTTAGGGTTATGTAGGGTGCCATAAAATAAAAGAGATTTGTTGAGTGTTCAAGCTTTAAAAGTTTGGGTACCGCTAGCCTAAATGTATGGACCGATTAAAATGCGTTTTTTTTTTAATTTCAACCTAGTTTTATCTATATTTTTCATTGTTATTTTTAGATACTTATGTAAATTATATTCAGGAATTAAAAAGTTTAAGATCTTTTTGTAACTGATGGGGAAGGGTTTTTTACCAGTTTAGATTTTATGTAGTGTTTGTGTGTTTAGAGCCACACTGTAGTAAGTTTTGTCTATAGCAGGAATTGGCCCACTCCTGAGTCTCACAAAAAAACAATGTCAAGTAACAGCTTGCTTCTTAAAAGTGTGAGATATCTGGAGGCTCAAATTCCCCCAGCTGTTCCTAATTCTTTAATTATCCTTTTTCTTTATGGTTGACAATGCATCATTATTTTCTTGGAATTATAGACATTCATAGGTGGTGGAGATCACTTACTATCAGGTGACCCATATGTTTATTTTCCACTCTCTGCTATAAATAAAATTGTGTATAAAAATTGTATTTACTATACTCATTCCTATATTTTTATGGATACAGGATACAGACCTGATTTATAGCATAAGTAGGCATAATAATAATCATTATTCTTATGTGGCATCAGATCTCTTGTAATAGTATGGAAGAGACTCTGACAACAGTAAATTTATAAGCACAATGCAGTTCCGTGCAATACTTCAGAATCCAAAGTTCAGGATAGTGTTGATGTGTTCATTCCAGGAGTGGCATTTATTATCAGCTGCCTGCAGCAACCTGGTGGACTCATCATTCAAATGATATAAAAAAACTACACTTACAAGTTTCTTCTCCTCGCGCTCAAGAGCTGCTTTATCTCTCTCCAGGTCTCTGCCTGCCTTTCGCAGCTCGCGGTCATTTTCTCTTTGGATTTCTAGAAATAACAAATTTTAGCCATTCATAACTATATAAACCATTGATTTTTCCACGTTCACACATACGATGTTAATTAGGTACGATGATAAATTGTCCAGTAATAAATTTCTATATGATTGTGTCTTGTGACTAATCATCAGATCAAATGTTTATTTTATGCAATTTATGAAAATCATAATGTATTATTATATTACCTTTTACTGTAGGAGCCTTTCTAAAGAAATTCATTATCAATAAATACAAATTAATGTTTATTTAGAAATTACAACACTTATTCACAAGTTTCAGTCACAAAAACAGAGATGACAAATAAAAATAAACACTAGCCTTATTAAAAAAGTTACGATATATGATATATCGATATTTTTCGCCGATATATTTTGATCCAATGTATCGATACAAAATATCCAATATGGAAAATTGTAACAACAATGATATATATTTTTTTTATTTATCTAACTAAAGTCACTAGAATCCAAAACCGTAAAGGATAGGAAAAGTAACTGTATTGGTAATTTGGCGGTTCCTAACAATAGAAGCCGGAGCAAGTAAAGTGCAGAGTTTTTTTACTTTCGCTATCCGACAAATACTGGCAAAATATTTAAATATTAGTATATTGCCTAATAAAAAGGATAAAGACTGTTAAAAATACCTCCATTATTATTGAGATTTTTGTAAATTTTGTATAAAAATTACTATTGCTATTACATATTGAGCTAAATACACTATTATTTTAAAAACTCTAAATCTTTTAATAATAACCTATACATCGATATTTTTTCCTCAATATATCGAAGTCAATGTTGATATTC
This sequence comes from Amorpha juglandis, assembly GCA_949126905.1. Classification (NCBI taxonomy): domain Eukaryota; kingdom Metazoa; phylum Arthropoda; class Insecta; order Lepidoptera; family Sphingidae; genus Amorpha; species Amorpha juglandis. Next base: position 6,238,928 of record OX421379.1, on the reverse strand, counting down.
TAATAAATATCGATATTTTTTCTCACTTTTGCGTCCCTAATAATCACTGCCAATGTCAGTCCGTGACAGACGACAATCGTGCCATCATTAATGTTGAAAAATATCGATATACGAATGTATCCATTATAATTTTATTGTGATGCATCGATATTTTTTGCGATATGCAATTGAGATTTTTTCAATACCCCTTCACCCTTGTACTATGCTCATGAATTTGCAGAAATGATGCAATTATATAATATATCGCTTGGTTATTCCAATAAGTTTATTTCAGAATAATAGCGTTACGTCGCGTCGTGGATCCTTATATTATATGCATCCTTATATTATATTATAATAATAATTATGTATTCAAAATAGTTGTATCAAAATACAGCCGGCTGCACCACGGAGGCTGTCTCTATTAACCTAGGCTGTTACTATGATAGGATTTGTAAGGCTGGCTTTAGACTTTAGACCTTAGCAACCTATCTGATTGTGATTCAGTTTATGAACATAATAAAAACACCAATTACAAATAAAAATCTTTATTTTCGAGAGCAAAATCGAAATATATGCATTAAGTCACTTCATTTTTATTAACATTCACGAAATAAATATGTACCTACGACGAATCCAGAAATATAAGTAAGTACTACAAGAAATTATTAATTAAATATAATTATTAAGTAGGTGCCTATAGGCTGGTACCTATGTTAGTCCGTAGATAACATGGCGATTGTGATCATATTTAAAATAAATAAATAAATCATAAAAGATCTAAGTACATTGATTGGACAACTTTAAATTATACCTCGGTATAGCTTTAAATAACCCAAAGGATAAAGTCTACCCGTTAATTTTAACTTTTAACTCTTGCCACATATTTAATTTTAAACTATTAGTCTTCACATAATAATAGATATACAGTTTGATAGCTGTGTGTGTATATTAATATCCAACAAAAAGATAATTCTTAAACACTGAATTTGTAGGTATTGGGTTTCTATAAAATACTTTTATACGACACACCTATTAAATCGCTAATTACTTATGGCTGACAGATATCTAAAACACATAAACATTGATGACACGAGACCAACACAAATCCAATAAATAATTCTTAATAATAAAATACAATGAATGGAAGTTATATAAAATATTATATTTGCTGCTTTATGTATTAGAAGTACAATTTCGGTCGGACATTTTATTATGTATTGGCATTATAAAGATATCGAATTAAAAAACAAGAGAAACTGCATATTTAAAATAAGAATCGAATTCACTGTAAAATTTGAACTTATATTAAACATTTAACAAACTAGGAACAGTTGAAAAATAATATGAAATCACCACGACCAGTTTGGTCTGAAAGGTCCAAAGGCCCATTTATCAGGTAGACCGCGGTGAGTGTCATTTGCAAACTGACTTTCCGACCATTCAAATGGTTTTACTAAGTCTCTGTTGAGTAGTTCAAGTGTTTCTTGCTCTGCTTCTTCTTGTTGTTGCTTCACCAGGTCTCTGATCTCTATAGTGTTGATGTTAGGTTTATTATCGAACTCCTTGGTATAGATTGGGGCCAAGTTTCCTTTGTTTATAAGTAATTTCGTGGCATTTGTCTCCTCTGTGTGCGGAGGGCCAGATATCGCAACGAATTCTAAAGTTGGTTTGTATAATGTTCCTGTAAGACAGTATTGATATATTAGTGTCAGTGATTTTGTTTTTATTTTTACCTATAGAACCGAAATTTGCTTTCTGGTGGATCTTAATTTTCGATACATGGAAAATAGGCATGCAGGCAACCTTTAAAGCAATTTTTGGTTTATATAATGATGAAATGGGATTGGATCTGCATCCAATAAGATCTCCAACCAAATTAGAGGATCAAAATGTTTTTAGCGAATGTTAGTACAATAATTGCATGTCTGTCATCAATATGTGTGTAGTTATACTCACCAAATACGATCTTAGTATCAATAACTCCATAAGGCTGTTTATTTTTGTTGACTATATCTCCTCGCACACCGATCACCGACCAGTATCCGTTCTCTGCTATCACACAGTCTAAAACATTTTCACATGTGTTATTTTCGTCAGTTTCATTAATAGTTCTGTATACAGCCGTCATATTGTTCTGCCTCATTAGTTTTATAATGCTCTCCAAAGACGTAGCGTTTTTAAAGCCCTTCTTGAATATAATAGCTCGGGGAGATTCGGTTTCAGAAAACATATTTCCATGTAGGTCTTCCATTTTATCAACATGTGTTGCTTCTGCTATATCCTAAAAAAACAATAAAAATCAATTAATTGCCAAATAATGAAGTCTATTTTATTACCACTATAACCTTTTAAAGAACTGCGAACCGGTAAAATTGGTAACGACATACAGGTTTGTCGATTCCAATTAGGTAAATTAGGTAGTTTTAATTTAGCAAACGTGCCATTCTAATAATACTTTTATATTGATAGCTATTCTGTTGCCATCTAACTAAAGTAAAAACAAACAAAACATTTTAAGAAACTTATATTTCGGTCCACGTCGAATCTTAATAAAATTAGGTACGTTCTGTTACAATTAAACGGCAATTAAACTAATATCGCGATTAAGTTCAAATAAAGAACGAATGGAATTGTATTGTCGATGAATAAATATAAATATGAAAAGCACTGCAATACTAACTTCTAAACCTATGATGAATTTTAGCTATATTGTTAAATAACTATTTTGATGAGCCAAACCAACTAATTTTAATCGTAACAAACTGAAATGTGTTAAGTTCGTTAGTAGACTTGGTTGGTACAATTGTAACCGAATACGGATACACGATTTTTAGTCTAGTTGGTGGTAACAGAATTGACAAACTATTTTTTTATTATCCCTATTTAACGTCTGATACAGTAAATACGAATTCGAAAGATTCATAAACTTACTTTGAAAAGGGGTAAACCATACGTGGCCCAATAACCCTGTTCCAAAAATGTGTCAGAAATATCGGCGGCGTGAGTCAGGCCGGGCACTTGCTCAATCAGTTCCACAAGACCTTTCGCGTGTCCATTGTTTGTGTGGTACACTGTATGTTTCACGTTCCTTCAAAATAAGCATAAACAGAATTAGTAGTAAATAGAAAACAATTTTATAGCTTTTTATGAACAAAAAAATTGTATCAGGATCCATCTCCCGTTTTTCAGTTTCTATTATTATTATCTAATACGATATTCAAAGCGGGTTTTTATCAGTATACGGAGTCTAGTACAGAAGTTAGGATAGTTCTTACATAAACATTCTATGACGGCCTGTTTCTATCACGGCCAGTTATACGAAACCACAACACACCTATAGTGCGTCCCCACATATTTTCATCATCAAATTGTGCCTTCTTTTTATGTATACCTCTCTGATCACCGTGTATTTGCTACACGCATCGTAATCTATTATATATTTTCATACTTTTGATAAATGCTAAGTTGAAAGTGCTCGAATGTGGACTAACTTTTACTCGTGTCACGAAATTTGCGTTTAAATAACCAAGGCTATAGGCATAGGCATTTATACTATTTATATGTAATTTAATTTTTTGGGCTTATAAACATATTACTGTAACTTACTTATCCACAGTTCTTTCGGTAATAATTTCATGTGCTGTTGAACTGACGTGTTGCTTGTACTCGTGAAGACTGTTGAACTTTTTATAGTCCACTACCAACCACTGCTTGGCAGCCGTACCAGAGTTACTATTTACCAAAATGTGGCCCCAAGAACTGACGTTAGACGCTAGATGATTTGCGGCCGTGATACGGGGGCCTACGGGCACCTAAAAATTATATAAATAATGTGTTATACATAAACATGATTCGCAAATTTGTATTATTTACTAATAAGTTATGATACTGGATTTATAATCATATAAATCCAGTATCATCCACGTCCCACTGCTGGGCACGGACTTCGTTTATTAAGACAAAGCTTTAGGCCTTAGTCGATCACGCTGACCTAATGCGGCTTAGAGTTCACATACTTTCGAAACCTTGGAAATTCTTGTGCAGAATTCTCAGATATGCATGCAAGTTTCCTTGTAACGTTTTCCTTCAGTGTTAAAGCAAGTGATACTAATAACAAGGAATACACACATCTTCGAAAAGTTAGTGATGTGTGCCCTAGGCTGGTTTCGAAGCAGCGACTTCCGCATTGACAGTCCGCACCATTCTTCACTAGCTTCATCGCCGCTTTTTTCCACTTTTAGGTACACTTAAATTGAAACTCTGGTGAAATGGAAGTAAAGTATAAACTGCTAATAAACTATTTAAATGTATAATATAATGTACGTATAAATATTTTTCCTTGTGACTAATGATAATGACTAGGTGTTAGTTTGATAAATGTAATGTGTACTGTTAAAAACCGATTAATGTACAAGCAGGCATAGTCAAATTAGTGAATATTGTATTTCGCGGGCAATTAACATAATAAAAAACAAGATCAATCTTTTTTCTACTTTGCCATACCACATTGATTTTTAAAATTGTAAAAGTCATGTTGCTCTACATTTCTATTACTTACTTGTTCAGTAATGTTGACCTCTTTCCAAAGTTTGTTATTAAAATTCCTTAAAGCAGTGCCTGCTACAGCAATCTCGTGATTATCTCCCTTAACAATATAGAATTCATCTTGGCTAGTAACAGAGCCGGGGTATCCCGAGAAATCCACAAATGTACCAGGAACTAAATCGGTATCTTGGGATGTTAAGTGGTAGTTCAGTTTGTATCTTTTCAATATGCGAGTCATTGTTGTGTATCTAAAATGGAATTTCGACAGTTTGACATGAGTACTTTAAATATTTGGACTCACGTTCTGAATTTATCTTTTAAATAAATTGCTTCAATTTGGAGAGTATTAGAATTTACGCAACTATTTTAAGACTAATGTTGGTGGGCGTAGATACGTAAATAAATAAGGCGTTAGGAATTAAACATAGCCAGGTATAGAAAAACTAAATCATAACCAATCGTTTTTTGTCGAGACACAATGTTCATTCATTATATTAGGTCTAGGTCTATATCTACTATTAAGATATTTTGAAGATGCATTCCCAGAAGTAATTAGAAATTCTTGGCATCAATTGCTTTTTTTATATAAAGTGAAATAAAACGATCGACTAATAACCTTTTGGCTTGTTACAAACGATCTTTTGCCAAAAATGTTTAGAATGCTTATATGTTCAGAATGCATTGAAACTTAAAAAGTCTAATGAGTTCAAACGTTATTATGTTCGCACAATATCACTTTAATAAATACATACTGTCCAGCTGCGTTATGAGCCAAATACAACTTCTTCGTTGGTGTTCCATCCTCAGCTGTATCATTTACAATCCTCAAGAATGCGCTGGATACATCAGGCAACGAATCGATGGACGAGCTATCTAACGAGATATTCAATTTGTGCTGAAGCTCCGTGATCTCAGCCACGGAGTTCAACCAAAACAGATCCGATATGTCGGTGTCATATTCGTTTAAACTGCGAACAACTCCATGGTTCCATCCAGTGTGTATGCCACTTATTTGAGTATAGTATAGCGACACCTAAAATAAAAATTATATCTTGATATGTTAGATATTCATGTTGTGTTAAAGCAAGACTATAACGCAGGATCTTTATTTTATAAATCAAATTGTTAAAAAAATCTATATTGATGAGAATATCTATATTTGATCGCCAAAAGGTTTCACTTACATGATGCCAATACGGATCAGTGCTACCGCGATCCGCCGCGTAACTCTTCCAGATGTCAACAGATTTATCTAAAGCATCTTTAAGTTTGTTACACTGTTTTTCTAGTGGCGTATTTTCACATTTAGCCCTAATGGTATTCTCCAAATGTATGTGTATAAGATACCAAGTAAGAGCGCCTTCAACGATGCCTGCTGCGTACGCTTGTATTTCATCGGGGTAAGAGCCATCCGTCTCTACTTCCAAAAGAGACCAACTGTAAATAAAAGACTAATTAATTTATTTTCTTGACATTTCGTTATGATCTTCTAATTATTTTATTATATTAATAAATTAAATCGTGAAATCATGTTTGTATTGAATAGCAGTGGCCTGAGATGAGTAGGTACATACTATTATGATTTCTTCGGATCTTACTTATTCCAGGAAGATCAAATGGCCATTTACTATATAAATGATTATCTGGTTGACGAGGTAGAAACTAGTTGTAGATAATATTTACGAAGAAGTTTAAAGCACTTTTAAATGTATACGATATCATAGCAAATTGTAAAAGTATAAGATATGTTTTTGAGAATAGAAACATTTTAAATAACATATATATTATTTACATTCGCACTGTAAAATGAACAGTAATGTTTGATGTAAGAATAGTTTTAAATTGTTTTCGTGTATTTTACGTGGGAAAATAAATAATAAGTAAGTGTTTCACTGTTATTACTCACATAGAATCAAGTAGTACAACCGGCTTAATGCTACAATTATAGTTACCCTGTTGTATCAATATCCATTCTAAAGTAAGCACGTGCTACGCCTTTTGGTATTTCCGAGAGTTCGTTGCTTTGACCCCAATATTCAATACGATATCCTGTTTTCTCCGAATAAAACACTGTTGCTGCGTAGTTACCATCTTCTTGTATTCTGGAAGGGAGTTTATTGCGTTTGTGCATAAACTGGCGACTAATAAATAATATTGGATACACAATAATATCAAAATAGTTGTTAAGTACGTGAATAGAATACAATCTAAAGATGTATAGCTATATTTGCAATTACTTGAGTTATGCACTGTTTGATAAAACCTGTGTGCTTTATATTTTTTGAATACAATAATGTACATAGTAAAGATTTTACATAAAAAATAATGAAATGTTTTAAAACAAACCTTTCAATTTGTCCGACGAAAAGTGCCAGTATAGCAAGTACACCAAGTATACCCAACACGTAAGAGCTTATTTTTGTCTGGAGCCAAGAGGCGCCGACCACCTTCAGAATCTTGCTCATTTTAAGGTGCTAAACTAACGACAAGCTGATATATATAAATAAACTATAAAATGAAGAAAATGTTAAGGAATTTAATAACAATGAAGTGACAGTGCGTGTAGACGATTTTCTCCAGCGGGAGAGTGACCATCAAAATGCGATGGTGTGTCCAGGTGTTCACGGTACCACTGATATTTCTCCGCACGCTGGTCTCGGAGTCGGCATTGGACAGCTCTACTCTGTCTTTATTGTTATGTGATAAATTTTCACCAGATTACCACTTACTTTCCCTTTAGCTCTGGAACAAACAAAAGTTCCTATTAATATATAATAATAATAATATTTTATTTCATCAATTCATTACATAGTATTGAAAACAGTGTTACATAAATAACGCACTTAAACTAAACAGGTAAAACGATGAATTTACAATATTTTAAATTTATTTTATTTCGTACATCATTGTATAAATGGGTACGTGCTTTAGTATATTTATATATACGAGTATATTTGAACTAACGTTTTATCTCGAACTAAGACGTACATTAGTACTAAGGCGTCAGTGATTAAGGTGCCATAATTAAATTTCCTCCAAGCCGAAACACATCAATGATTATAAATTACTGCCTGGCGGCAGACATAGACAAAACGGTGGTACCAATCCAGACGGCCTTCCGCATACGAAGTACCTACCACCAACAAATTGTATTTTTAATGTTATGTTTATTATTATTTTAAATAACATTAATAAACATATTTTCAAAATTAAACCATACTTTATATTACAAATCACAACTCAAAAGTAAACAGATATACAAATGGAATATTACCGTTAAGTACACTATGCAAGCATGAACACTACAGTCCCTTGTATTTGCACTTTTCCGAACTCATTAGCACTGAATTATTGTGACCATTTTGCAGACAAAACGTGAGGACAAACGTACTAGGTTTGCAGTTAGGGAGTCTTCGCAATTACTGCAAACTATTCATTGGTAGTCTGGTAGTTTATACGACATTATCAACGTACAAATAAAAGATACTCTAATGTATAAGGATTGCGCTCTCGTGTTATCTTTACGTATATAATAGGGTAATTGACATGTCTAATTTTATACATTATTTTTTATTCAACCGACAATAATACGAAAAATAAATTATTTTGCGAAAACAGAAATATAATTGGGTAAAAATGAGGCCGTAGTTCAAATTTAAAATATTGGTATGAGCAAAGGTGGGCGCGTTGTGGGGAAATCTTACCATCTCCCTCGCACGCGTGCACCGTAGTGACGTCACCGGTCTCGTGACGTAACATGACATGTAGTGCATCCTTTTTCTGTCACATGACATCTACCCACTTCCTGCAGATTTAAATAGCTTCTTACTTTTTAATTTAATTTGTATAATTATTCTTTCAACAATAGATTTTAAGGAAAGTAATTTATTGATTTTTAACCGACAAAAAACGGAGGATGTTCTCAATTCAACACGTAAGCGATACTTAATAAAATATACATAATATCATAAAAACAAAATAGTATATATCTAGATAGTCTCTTAAACCTACGTACAATTAATTAAACTTTTTCTAAAATTCTTTTTTCATAAAATAAACAAATTATACAAACATTCTTCGATTACAAGTAGTTACCTACCTATTGCATATCTAAATTCTTGTACAAATCTGTAGAATTCGAAATATGTGACGTATTTAATTCCTGAGCAAGCATGCAAATTACTATCGTAAGTTATTTGAAAACATAAAAAAATAATTTGTTTGCTTTGCCTCTGTTAATATTTATGCAAATATTAGATTATTCTTTAATAGCGTTATAATGTAAATAAATATCAAAACCTATCAGGCGCCACATAATTGTGTTATTCTGTATTTTGATAGAAATCTTACCCTTCGTATCCCTATAAATCGCACTCTTTGCTGGTTGTAGTCGCTTCATATTCGACCGGATAGCGACCACCATACATGATGCTAAAACCTGCTATAGGAACCCACACTTTGTGTGAATCCGTTCGGAGATCGGCCGTTCCAGGATCAGCTAGTGTAGAACATGTTTTACCGAGGGGCTTGCGACATGACATGATGGTTAGTTGAGGTGGCTGTAGGGGTACATCTTTGTGTGTCTGCATCGGTCACCTGCCTGTTCTGTCGCTGGCCCCTCGATTTGCTTCTTCCCTTTTTGGAGTGTGAAGAAGCATTTATACAGTCCGGCATGGTTGTGGTGACCACCGATAAACGCATTGTTTGGTCACTGGTTTTATTGGACTGTACTGCGCTTACGATTAGGTTTAGTATAGTCACTTTGCCGTGCTCGAGTAAAAAAATATATAGATTCTGTATCATCATTATTATCAAATAACACCAGTAAATGTAGGTATACCTACCGAACGTCAGCAAAATATAGTTCATGACTGTAGTTAAAAAGGCGTCAGGACTAGGAACTAGAGTGGTTTGTGCAATGAAAAAATTGAGTCTGAAATAATACACTACCTAACACTTACACGTGGAGCTTAGAAATTAGACAACGACCTAACAATAACCTGGGTATTAGCTATATTATATGTTCGAACCCTAATTCTTAGTAGTGACATGAGTGTTACATGGCACACTTGTTAGATTTACTTGGGAAATATCACATCTACTAGAGAAATATCACATCACATTTAGATCACATCAAAACTAAAACATTATAGTGATTCTTAATAACCATCTATAATAATTAATTATTGATCTTTTTTTATACGAATCTGCTATTTCAAATATGTATAAGTGTGAATAAGTTGACTGCCTCGGTGGCGTTGTAATGCGTACGTGGTACTACTGCTGTACTGAGGTCTCGAGTTCGATCCCTACTTCGGGTACAAGTGATATCACAAAAAGCTCAGTAACATTCCTAAGTCTGGAATTGTCTCGGTGTGGCGATAGGGTCACCCACTATCACATCATGGGATGGATATAAACTCGACGAAATATGGGTGTACTGGAACAACTCTGCTACCCCTTCGGTGATTACAGACGTCAGTGCGTATATATGTCAATAACTTGACAACTAGCTTTTGGCTACTAGCAAAGTAAATAAAAGCAATTTTGTCTGAGAACGTTTTCAAAGCGGAATATTTATTAACAAAATTTAAAGCATAGCAATGGAGTACAACGTAAAGTATTGATAACATATCGTATGTATTATTATCGTACATTTTGATCCTTTATTTAGATGTCTTCATAAATAGACCCTTTTAGGCTGTACCGCACACCAATAACCGTGACGATTTGCGCCATATAACAATCTACCGGAATGTAGGTTTCGCGCCATCGAGCTGCAGGCGGTAACAACGTTTATAAATCATCATTCTTATATTTTTGTTTAAAATGTTGTAAAAGTATTTTTTTTCGCTCACAAAGATTGAATGAGAGGGGAATCCTCTATTGAATGAGAGGGCTTAGGCCTTAGTCCACCACGCTGGCCTAATGCGGGTTGGTAGACTTCACATATCTTCGCAAGCAAAGCAAGCGATAATTAACAATTAATATACACGTGACTTAGAAGAGTCAGAAGTGTATGCTCTTGGAGCTGGTTTCGGACCTGGGACTTTAGTCTCTACAGCCCGTACCAAAAATATTAATTAAAACTTTGTTTCACAAAGTTCAGCGCTCTCATAAAAATTATGCTTAGATACACAAAACTATATTAATTACAAATATATTTTTTGTGAAACCATTACTTTAGAAAGTTTATTAGAATTACCGTGTAACCCAATGTCATTTTACTAGCCTAAGACACAATCCTAAAAAGAGAACAGGAAAAGGCAATGATGAAAGTATGTCAAAATGCTCCAATTTCCTCAAACTTATCTTATCGCCGCCATTTCTTTACTTTCAAGAGCAATTTGATGTCGTCACATCTGAATAATTACAAATTAAAATAAATGTGGCCATGCCCTATAATATTAACACCAATACTGTGTTAAAAAATAACATTTACTCGTGCCAATGAAATCCCTAACGTCTTCACCAATATTTTTTCAACCTGTGAATTCAAGTCAAACAAAAATTTATAGAATTTACTTTGATTTTGTTATTCTAAACATTTTTAATAAACTACATATATACTTATTAGAAATTAATTTTAGTTTAGAAAAAACACGAAAGTGTATCTGTATAAGATATTATACATACATAATTTCAATCCGTTATGCTGACTTTGCCGTTGACAATGGACAATGGGCTGAGTCTGTCGCATCCAATGACAAATGTAAAGTACCAATGATTAAAGGTGTAAAAAAAATGTCGTAGTTTCTTAGAATATTCAATGATCATTCCAAACAATTATTCGACGTCCAAGTTTTGAGATTGCTATCCAGTAATTATTTCTCACGATTAAAAGACGTTATATTTCTGACGTGATCCTTTTAAAGGTTAAGTAGGGAAAAAATATTATCCGCATAAACAGTTTATCTCTAAGTTCAAGAATGTGATCGTGTGTGTTTTGTGCCGTATTTGTTATCGGTTTCTGAGGCACGCACTAGGTCCTTGTTCACGGTTTGTTTATTCGGATCCAATGCCACACGATATCTTAATTTTTTATTTAAAACTCTATTTACAACTATCTGTCCCTCGCGATTTTACCTGCATGTTACTACCCTGGTCCCATGGGTCATAGCGTGATATACATAAAAATCTGTATGAATCACTCTATCTATTGCTGAAAACTGCATTAAAATCCGATGAATAGTTTAAAAGATCTAAGCGAACAGACAGCGGAAGCGACTTCATTTTATACTATGTAAAGATTCCGAATATCTAATCATATAGTCTATAATATAATCTAAAATAACCTCATTTGTCTACTGTCTAACAGCGTTCTTGGTTACGAAACCGGTGAGGTGCTAGGTTCGAAATAACACACTTGATTTGTGCCCTATATGGCGTTAGACTCGCTTACCTATCACATCATACATGGAAATAAGCTCAGCGAAATGTAAGCGTACTAGTTGCAGTTTTCCTACCCCTTCGAAAAAAACAGGCTCAACTTTTAACGATAGAGTATATAATTAAAAAAATACACACATTCAATCATCAATGATCAACATAAAAAATTAAGTAGTGGGGCATGATATTTCACATTAGATACGTCTCTGTTATCATAAGATATTTTTACAAAGACATTTGTCTAGATAGAAAGCAGATAACTTTAAGGTACATTATTAAAATCAAATGATTTCGCTGCATAGATTGTATATAAATATCACACTAATACTGTCTTTGGCTACAGCCTGCAACAGGTAAATTATTGAATAAATTGTCGAAGATATTGTTATAAACATTTATCTAGATAATCGATTTTTCTCGTACCATCGTGTAATTGTCTGCATTCGAAATATCACTCAGCGTAACAAAAAGACACTTCACACACGGAAGGATAGAAATAAATTATCAATCCACTTTGCATGATAACAACGCTTCCACTCACCCAAGATGAGGCAAGAGCTAACGTAGTGCTCACGACCAGGAAAATAAATTACTGAAACAACCAGATAGTCTTCCATAGCAAACACAAAATTACAAACTGCGGTAACGGTAAAGATCGTACAGAAATAAAACTAACGCCTAATCGTACAGGAGTTATTCTGGTAGCACTGAGTAAATTTATGTTATTTTATTATAAATATTAGAACCGAATTTGCAGAAGTATATACGTCCGCCGAATACGTAAACAAATCGAAAGTAAATCAATATGTCTGGAGCCGGAACACATACAAGTACCTACATTTATGATTTTTATGATGCTCTTGACTAGAGAGCATAAAATATATTTTTGCATATACGTGTCTAAAGGTATGTACATAAAGTATGTTCTCAGTACTACTAATAAAGTTTGCTTTTGATGTTTTCGTCAAACTACAATCTATCTATTTATCTATTTAAAGACATCATTATGTCCTGTCTGGAAGTTAAGAAAGCTCTCAGTTTAAACTTATAAATGGTTACGTGCATATTGAATAACACCCAAACTTTCACAAAACTTAAATTGATGCCAAAGTTTAAACTGTCACAAAAAATAAAATTGATATTATTGTCACCTTTAAAAGACATATTCTAGATCTTGGAATGGATTATAATAATATTATTCGTCAACTTAAAAGTAATTTTACTGCTGAGTTTGCATTAAACTTATTTATGTATAACTTCACCTAATAACATACAAAATTATCTCTTTTAGTATTCTTGTATTTACGTCATTCAAACTGATCCTAATGGATTCGTTGAAAACTGAGTGTAGAGATCAATATAAGCATTATTCGGCCTTTATATGATCTCTCTTATTGCACCATTTCATGGGAGTTGTAAAGTCAATAACAAAAGCATTCTGATAAATGAAACGCTCAGATATTATATTTTGTTCTCAAACAAAATTGCTTATTTAATCCTATCTCTCTGTGTTACCCAACCTGCCATAGTAATCGTGTGAAATAAATGAATTCATCTAGTTAAAATGGTATTTTGAATGTTTTTCTGTAATATATATATACACTGCGGTTTTATAAACAACTCCGTGCAGCGGATGCCCAGAGTGTCGCGTGCAGACAAGGTTTTTTTAACCTGGATATGATGGTTGCATTACATTTTAATAACTCTTGTAAATAGAATTGTAGTTGTTTTAAACTTTGTTCACATGAAGCTCACGCCTGTATCCTTCAAGGTAGGTAGAGGTGCAACTAGTACTGCACCCGCGGTTCGCTAAGCTAATTATTTATTTCTATAGCAGGATAGGGTGCGACCCTATGGCTATGGAGGTCACAATTCTATTCCGGGCAACTGTTATGTTAAACGAACAATCAAACGTCATTGCCCGACCTGGAATTTGACCTGGGCCAGTCTAAGTAAGTAACTACTAGATCATTTCAGCTCATATGCATGTGAGGTCATGTTACCCAATAAATATTATAAATTATATTCTTCGCCTAGAAACTGCCAACCGCATTTAGAAATCGACATCCGTGATATCTCTGAACTGGCAGGAGCAGGTAGACGCATACCGATTCCGGTAATAAATAAAAGTCGAAACATTCCCGCAAACAGCATCGGTTCGCGTCATATGTTCTACCAAGAAAAATAATGAGGAATAAACAGAATTCCACCACAAATGCCTTAACATTTATCTTTCAACGATTTTATGTTAAAAAATTCAAAGATAATATAATCCAAAGATATTTATAAAGCATGGAATAACTATTCAGAACTATGGAATGTTTATAAAAGCCTGTCAGACTGTCCCATCGCTGTATAACGAACAACATCCGTAATATCCATTTTATAATAATAAACTAATATAATAAATGCAATTGGTTTCCAATATTATGTTTGTAATGGTGAGAGCTAAAACCCTGATTTACAATATAGGGGTTCACGCGGGCAGAGATGTGTCTACACGAGGATATTTCATGTATCATTATAAAAGTCGCTGTTACGAAACCAGCTCCAAGAGCATGCACCTCTGACTTTTCTAAGTTATATGAGAATTAATTGTTAATTATCGCTTACTTTAACGATGAAAGAAACGTAAGGACACTTGCATACTTGAGGAGTTCGAAATTTGAAGGTATGAGTCTACCAACCCGCAATAGGTCAGCGTGATGGACTAAGGCTTAATCCCTCTCGTTCAGTAGACGAGGCGTGTGCCCAGCAGTGAGACGTATATAATACAGGGGCGATATTATTAAATTATTAATAAAAAGCTGTCACAGGTTTATATTTCCGAAGTAAACGAAGATTGCTGAAGCGCAACTTTAAATCATAGTACTGTATATAAGTTGAACGATCGACCATTGATTGGTATTAGTAATTATAGAAAGCCATACATTTCGGTAGAGTCCGAAGGATGCTCTTAGGAAGTATTTAACAACAAAAAAATAATATCCCTGTAAATCAAAGTTTTTTTTTTAAATGGTGATTCTATGTTTGTGACATGAAAAAATAATTTCATATGAACAAAGATCGTATATGAGTTCGCGAAGCCAAACTATTGAATCGAAAGAACCATTGATACATTCTCTCAAGATCCACGAACAAGTGTAATAGAGTATATTTATCTAGATCATATATTGCATACTAGGAATATAATACTCATTGTAGGTATATCATAGAAGTTTATTGTTTTTCTATTGCTCTACAAGTGTTGAATGCATGCAATCGGCACGTTACAAATTGGACGGTACTTGAGGCGCTCGAAATGAATGTGCGACGACCTCCGTGACCTTTATAGAACTCACGAGCTACTGACGAGTGACGACCACCTCCCAACATATGTTCCGAGCAAATTTTACACTAGGAAGTAATGTGCCAGTTTGTATAGCTTATACCAACCACTATACTTATGCCTGTACTAACTACTAGCCTTTTTGTACCAACTTTGTCTAGTATTTTTTCCGTAGTGTATTGTGGCAAAAGGATCATAATGTGAGCGTTGCGAAGCATTATTGCTACGATTTCATCTATTGTCGTTGTTTTGAGTTACTCTACAATCTCCACCAAGAGGAGTTAAATGGGGACGCAATAAATACAACAGATTGTAATTTTACTTAATCGTCTTATACAGTATTTCTTATATTCTATCACTCACATAAGAAAACATATTTTATTTAAACTTAAAAAAAAAGACTTGTTATGAAGTTCACGAACAAACAGTCTTCGTTGTCAACAACTGCTTAGCCTGATTCTTATGAAGTAAAAATATGGATGAAAGCACTTCGTGTATAATGCAGTGGGAATGCATTCTAACAGTGAATGGATCTCTTGCAGAGGTCATTGACCTGGTGTTGGGACTCGGTCCTAGCGAGCGTGGCTTGCTGCACACAAACCGCGCCGCGCCTTTTTAACGTAGATAAAGAGTTGATACTCCATCTACGCTTTTTAACAATGCATTTTACATTTAATAACAATCGTCTCGAACGCTGACCATAGATGAGTAGGCTTTTAATCATATATAAATCAAAACAGTGAAGCATTGCGTTTTATTTTACAACACTGATTTTTATCAATTTGCTATATCTATATCTCGGAACGTAAAAATGTTTTTAGAACAATACAAATTTACACAAACCTACACGCCTTTGTTATAAATTATATTGATTAGCACTCTAGTACTCTACATAATCTAGAGTCGTAAACAAAAAAAAAATAGAAGGAAACATACCTATACCCGGAAAAGTATATTAAAGTTTATTTATCACAATTGAACTACAGCAGAAATAGTTTTCGTAATAAAATCAGTGGAATTGCTAATGACCTATTCATTCTTCGTATTCATTTGTCGCCAAGACTCGTGACTGTGGCATTGTAACACGTAAATTCACGTAACAGAGGACCTATTTGCGTATAATTATTAGCCAGAAAAAACTATAGTAAACGCGTGTGACATTTTATAACCAAAGATAATTTGATACACACGAGGAAAAATTTATTGATGACAAAATATCAGCGAAACACTTCCTTAAAGAACTGACATTAATGTGATAACTCCTTACCATAGTACAATCTAAAGGTATTCGTATTTCAGGAACAAATTTTGCCTTTCCTTGGTTAAAACCTTGACAAAACAAGCGCAATTCAATAATTCTTCAAACCTTATTTAAATACTGTATATTCTTTTTCCACAAATTTTCTACCACCTAGATACCACGATTTCACGGCTGTAAGATTAACCGTTGCAATCGTCGGTATTGTGGATAAAGAGACGTGTTTTCATTTACGAGTATTAGGAAATAAACTAATAAAAGCAACGTTAGCTTTACACGTGAAATGTGTAAATTTTACATATTTCATTACCACGGCTTCGATAATTTTTAGTCAAACGTCTTTCCCAGAATGATTAGAAAATACTTCCATTGACACGTATGATAAAGTTATTATAACCCACATATTATTATAAAAACAGGACGTATACACTTATACTTTATCTGTATTGATAAATATTAACTAGCACATTAAATAATAATAATAATGTTTTGGACTACGCTTACCATCAAGTGTAGTGCAGTCACTTTGCCGTGTTCAGATAAAAAAAAATATGTTTTGAACCGAAAGTTGCTATGTAACTGCAGTAGACTGTACATAACCTATTTTAGTCAGAATGTATATTGAATGGATATTTTATTGACAGTAGTATTTACGTAGTATTTTACTGAGTACAGAAAAATATTGTGACGATATTGAAAGTAAAGAACTTTACATGTCTCAACTAGTCTCTTATCGAATATCATTTGGTAATAAATTAACGTAGTGGTTACATCTACTTTGGTAATTACAGCTTTAAACGTTTGTATTAACTCTGACAATCCATGAAAATCTTATTAATCGAAAAATAAATTAACAAGTGTTCCTTCCTCCGAGTGGATGAATTAAATCGTTATTAATGAAACTTGGCAAGCAAATATGTTTTGATTCGGATCAATAGGTAACGATCAGTACGAAATATCACATACATTATAGTCTGTAGCTGCTTCCGGAGCTTAAACCACATACTGTTGGTGAAAACAAAGTGTTAAAAAAATATCATTATAATATGAATCATGCTATTCTTGGAATAATTTATAAGTCACAAGTACTGCCGGTGACGCTAATTAGAAGTCACGGTGATGATAAATGTTTTATTAATAACACTATTTCATAATAATAGCCATAAAAGCAGTCAATTCTACACTAACAGTTTAACGTAAAAATCATGACAATCGTCTTTTATGTATATTCATGTCCCGCTATTTTAAAAACGGATTAGACAGCACTGGTAACCTCTACTTCATAAATTTAGCTATATTTAATTTTCCTAAACAGTTTAAAAAATTACCCAGAGCGCTTAATTTTGCGAATGAGGCTCAATTATTTTTAG
Source organism: Amorpha juglandis (assembly GCA_949126905.1). Taxonomy (NCBI): domain Eukaryota; kingdom Metazoa; phylum Arthropoda; class Insecta; order Lepidoptera; family Sphingidae; genus Amorpha; species Amorpha juglandis. The sequence goes on along the minus strand of OX421379.1, from coordinate 6,221,056 downwards.
ATTACACATAAAATTACCGCCGTAAATATATTATCATGTACTTATTTATACATTTCTAAGGAAGACATTCTTGTAGATAAGATAGCTGAATGTCCAATAAAAATGAATGGATATGCATCACGTCGCGTCCGCGTTGGAAGGTTTCCGAGCCAAGTTACGCGCAATGATGAATGATCATTGAACGGAAATGTTTTATACACGTGCCCGTGCCACAGTATACTGAACTATAGCATAACACACTCAAGAATAAACCGTGTAAATTGTAAACTATAGCTCAAAAACATTTTAACTAATTTCTTGTGAAACAGTGACCAGTTTTAATCTTTGATGTTTCACATTCTATTTTATATTTTAATTTATATTATGGCTCCATAAATTTTCGATGATTTCACCAATGTCGAGTATTAATTAACAATTACTAAAAAAATATCAAAACGTAAAGGTTTCATATAATTTGCTTGCATAATGTGTTTAACCATAAACTATAAAGCTATATAGTCTGGATATTGAACGGAATACCGCAACTTCTTTCTTTTACATTGTTAATTAGCCTTTTAAAACTGCAAAAGCAAACTGCTCGCTTGAACGACGATAGCAATTATTATGCTTAATTAGGAAACCTGCATACCTAGAAAAAGTCTACGAACCTGCATTAGCTAGCGTGTCACTCTCATTAGAGGCAAGTAGAGGCAGCCTATAACTAACAGTGGTATAGCATATAATACAGATGTCAGGACTGATCGGTGTAATAAATTATCAATAATTTATTATAACAAACGTAGTTTAAAGTAAGTCTATTACGATCGGCTGAGGCGGAAAACATCATTATCTGTTGTTATATTACGTCTTGTTGAAAGATGGTGTTGCATTTCTATATATAATTAATTATAAGTTCATAATATTTACACATAAATATGGAATTTTATGACTTATGAATTTATTTTACTCATACCTTTTGGACGAGAAATAATCTCTAATAACTAAGACTTAAGACTAGAAATGTGTACAAATGAAAGAAAAAGTACTTACATTCACTTCAGTGGTATGACCACGAAAACGTAATATCGGCGTTCTCAACCCATCGGGATAGGACTGTAACGGACGGCGGGAGACGGTCGATCACTCGATCTAGACCGCAACTGATCTGTAACAATGATTCAAATTATAATGTTAATTAAGGATAAAGAGTCCAAACGTAGCAGATATATAAACACTCACGCCTGTAATCCCCGAAGGGGTAGGCAAAGGTGTAACTAATACACCCACATTTCGCTAAGCTTATTGCCGTCCCATGATGTGATAGGGGATTGGCCTATCGCGATAGTCGGCACAATGCCAGACTCCGGACTGACACTGAGCCTTTCATGATAGAAAAACCCAATATAAATTTTACTCGACTCGGGGATCGGACTCGAGATCTCAGCACAGCAGTCGTAGCGCGTACGCTTTTTTTTATTTGATTGAATGACGAGACGAGCAAGGCGCTCGCCTGATGGTAAGCGCCACGCCTACCCATAAATAGAAGCAAAACCACACAGAACTTTGAATTACAAAGCGCTGCATGGCACTGAACTGCGCTCGTCACCCCGAGACATAAGATATTAAGTCTCATAATGCCCAGTAATTTCGCTGGCTTCAATGTCCTTCAAACCGAAACACAACAGTGCTTACACACTGTTGCTTGGCGGCAGAAATAGACAAAGCGGTGGTACCAACCCAGACGGCCTCTCGCATACGAGAGACCTACCACCTTGAAAACGAAGCATTACGACTGCGCCACCGAGGCAGTCTATAATAACATATTAACGTAAAGATTTTTATGAGCATCCACTGCTAAGCGTCTTTAGACAGAATTTGGACCACAGGCAGATAGTAAGCTGTATTAGGACATAGGCTAATTTTTATATTGGATAAATATTTTCACACTGGCGGAGACGCAAGTATAACATCTATGATGATGACTTCCCTGTACATAGCCGTGTAGCAACTGATCTAAGCTTAGTATATGTTAATTCAACTATCTCTCATATTTATTAACAAATAAAAACATAATTAATAGAATTTTATAATACATAATTAATATGTTTCCAATGTCATAAAAAGTTATAAATTATCGACAAAATACCACACAAAAACGATAATTTCTCTATAGTCTGTATATGCTATTATGTATACAGGGTTATTTTTAAAACACCAGCAACCTCGCAGGGGTAGATAGCTGTCCCCATACGGAACAACTTTTGTTCTACGAGTTTGGATATAACCCAATATATTTAAAAAATAATGATTTTACAAGTTTTTGTTGTGTCGTATTTTTCTTCGTAGTATGCGGCGTGCGCGCGCGACTCAAAGGCGCCGCTCAGCCACAGCTCAGCTGAGCGGCGCGTTGACCTTCAAAGGAGCTAGTCGGGTTCCCCACGCTTCGCGTATTTGTTTACGTAAAGTGCGATGCGCGTTGTAACAATCAAGACGGAAATTAAATGAATACTTATTTTTGTATGAAAATAAAATCTAACAAATTATCAAAAGTCGTAGAACAAAAGTAGTAGCTTATAACCTTAGGAATCTACCCCTGCGAGGTTGCTGGTGTTTTAAAAATAACCCTGTATATAGGTAGGTGGTGAATTATGGACTTATTTATAGTAACAGAGAGACGTAAACAGATTTCGATAAGCAATGCTAATTTCCACAACCAGTGAACCAATTTGAATGCAGTTATGACTAGTTGCATATGTCTAAAAGTTAATAAACGCTCAATAATTTGTATTTATTACTTTTTAATGACGAGACTAGCAATCAATACCAATCAAAAATGAATGATAAAACACTGCATTGAACTGGACTGCGTGCGTCACATCGAGACATAAGTGTGACAATGACAATGTTAAGTCTCATAATGCCCAGTAATTTCATTGGCTTCAATGTCCTTCAAACCGAAACGTAACCATGCTTACATACTGCTGCTTGTCGGCAAAAATAAACAAAGCGGTGTTATCTACCCGTACGGACCGTCGCATATGAGGGACCGACTGCTTAGTAAACTGTTCTTTCTCTTCAAATTACTCACAAATTTTTAATTTACATTTTCCAATAAGGAATGCATATATCTATAAATAACATACATAATACATATTATAAGCTCTCATGGCAATATCACTAAAGGGGAAAGCAGAGGTGTAGCTATTGCACCCACTATTCGTCGAGCGTAGCGCATTCGTGTCTAGTTTAGGTATTATAGACTTGTTTAAAATTAGAACCATGTCTGGAGCAGTACACCTACTTGATATAATAAGTACAATATCAGACGGCGCTGACGACGGCCACTTGACACTGAAGTAATGAATAATTACCTGATCGTATAAACAAAACGCGACAGACCACGAGATCAACATTACCGGCGCGCGATCACACCACGGTGGGCCACCATTAAAAATGTAATTAAGGTTACGATTATGCACGTTCATTGTCCAGTGTGAAACAACTTCTCGTCTGGCACTCACATGGTAACAGCAACAGTCCCTACGAATGATTTTTTTTGTAAAAACGAGCATGGTTATCCCATTGGGTTATAAATCTTGTGCCGTTAAAACCAATCAAAAGTATCAGTGTTAAATATCTGACAAATTCTACACATTTTTAGTAATATATATGTATTTTCGGTCTCTTACAACGTGAGGAATGACATGATATTCCTACATCGATGATTTTTACTAACATTGATAGTAATAATTGTTTTATTTTTTATAAACTTCATTTAAAAATAACCTTATAAAATAAAAACTACAGTATATTAAAATTATGTACATATAAGTATTATTTATCACGTACATTTTACGTTGTATAACTGCTGTCGTTTGTTGAAACCTACGATTAAAGTCGCAGCTGTTGTGGCGACCTTAAGATACAATGAATTTATATTTTTTGTATTCAAATTAAATTTAAGTATTAAAATTGTATCATAAAAAATGGCAAATTGTTAATCTAAACTCCCTAATTAGGTATTCTCCCTTTTCTCCCTCACACGATCTTGTGCATCCTCTATAGTTAGACCATTAACTCTCATGTCTCCAAATACAAAACGAATTCAATAAAATGTAAAATGTAAAACAGCTTTAATGAGAGTTACTTTAGTATCGACTCCAAAAATATATAACTAAATACCTAAATCATTTTTCCAACAGCATAATAGTCCAACATAAAAGTTTAATAATTTATATCTTGTTATAATCACAGAATATTTGTAGAACCCGTTGGATCAGTTAGGATTCATCTCTAGATTTTAGTGTTAAATAACCTCACCGTTAATATCATGCGATATCAATCAGAAAAATATCTGCAACTTTATAAATTAATTTTAAAAAGTTTTTACAGTCTCTACGCTAAGCTGTATATATCCAGTAATGATCATTACATTCAATTGGTGTGGATATAGAATTTGTGATGGCTATACGAATATCTTGAATTTCGATCTAATAAAAGATCAGGGTTTTTTTATGTAATGTAAGTAAACTAATCTATCTCAGGATAACGAAAACAATTAGATATAGTGGTACAGCATGTACTTGTACAGTACTAGTGATTAGATTATACAAATATATTTAAATTTGACCAAGAAATACTTCCAGAATAATTTCTTACGTAACATTTTGTAAAGTACACAATCATTCTTCGCCAACCGTGACCAACAGAAGTGTATGAAAATGATGTTGAATGTCGCATCAGCAGCGTAGTATTTATTAAGATTTATATTTCGAGCTCGATGCGTACAACTCATTATAATCAATAACTGCCATGACAACAAGATGACGTCATTCTACTACCATTTAACGTCATAGTCTATAGATTATAGTGAAAAGTAATTAATAAGCAATACATTACAATGGTTTTAAAATCATTCGGTAGATTAACTTGTTAACTGTTGAGGATAGTAGTTAAATATACCTGTATATTTTAATATTACTGTACCTATGTCAAATTGTAGAGCTTGGATATAGTCACCCAGAATAATAAGCCAAAACTCTTCTATAGCACATTAATTATGTGGAGTGAAATATATACTTAAAAAGATAAAGGTGCTCTCTGCTGAACAATATGCTTACGTTGTCGAAACCAATTGATGGCAAATATTTAAGAAATGACGTAGAACGCATATAGTAATATTAAAGTATGATAATGAGTATGATAAAATGCCACTTGTGTTAATAAAAAACTGTCGGAACAGTATATGGTGCTAATAAATTTCCAAAGTAACTCGTATATGTACTGTACATAAATGGGTTGGTATAAGTACACTTTAAAGCTAGAAAATATAGATGGATTTAACTATATGCGACTAACTTCTCATTGATTTATTAGCTCTATTGATGAATCTGTAACCTGTGTATATGAATTTTTTTCAGTGTTGTTATTAACTCGCATGGCGATACTTTAAGAATCGATAACATAAAAAGGGATTATGTATAAGTATATTCCCCATATTTTAATTCGTGTTTAGATGCTGTTTTAATATTTAGTACCCTATAATCTCTGAAGAGGAAAGAAGCATTTATACAGGCCGGCATGATTCTGGTGACCACCGATAAACTCATTGCTTTTTCGGTGGTCGCTGGTTTTTTGGACTGCGCTCCGCTTACCATCAGGTGTAGTGCAGTCACTTTGCCGTGCTCGGATAAAAAATAATAATAATATTTTTTGTATCACAGAGAAATATTCGATTGTTATAATTTATATTAAATGCTTGGGATGTGTAAATACTGTCAGTATTTACACATCCCAGTAGTATTAGGTACATAGAACTTATAGATTGTTTAAAACATTTTCTTCGAAAACAAATTAGTGTGAGAAAGTGTTTCCTACGTAAGCTAATTTTTTGACCCAGTTTAACAAAAAAATTGTGCATGGCTCAGATTTAGTAGAAAAAGTACTCAAATTAAACATAGGTGGAACAACAATTCTAATGAATTATATAAACCTTTTTTTATACACCAAATTGATTTACTTACCTTTAAAAAATATGTTATTCTTAATTGCAGTTAGTTAGCCTCTGTGTTTTCTTCCAATTTCTTAACATCTCATAAAATTTATTCGCTTTACCAAAATAGCTTATACTTAACTTGCGGCTTACTAAATTCCCATTACACGAAAACACTAAGCAATTTTATAAACGTATTAATAGATAAATAAGAACGTATTAGTCAACGAAATAAATAAGAATTAATTTAAATGAACTTAACACAACATAAGAACGACTGAAGAAAATTCAACTCGTTTGTTAATTTTTCGTTATCGACGCGGATGCCCACGTGCTAGTCAATTACGATTTTCTATTGTTTGGTCTTATCAACACCGCCCGTCACATGGCCAGGTAATAAATGCTATGAACCGTGGCATTTTATAAATAGTAAATACAGTTTTTTGAGCTAACATTGATTTGGCCTTATCGGCACGCAAAAGCCAAACATCTCGCTGTCACACAAAAAGGAATTAATAATGATAGGAATATAAAATATAAATATATAAAATATTTTTATATGCACAACATATTGTCTTGCTACTGGGGCTACAAAAATTTTGAAATTATTTTACCTTAAACATATTTTCAAGGCCTCTACATATTTTAGCATTGGGAAAATATTTTTGAGAATTGCACGGTGGGAAACTATAGCTGCTCATTGTTGGTTTTGTTATTTTTTTAATATTGAATTGTGATTTCCTTGTGTACCAGTAAATACATATCTACCTTTGTTTTTGAATAAAATTATATTGCCACTGGAAAAGCCAACATACTAGTGCTACTACTAAGGCAGGTTTTAAGTCGTTTTTTGTGATAAAAATCCATCATCATTAAATTACGAATAAAATATGATTCAATAAAATAAAAGTTTTACTGAAAATTTCCAGTAGGTAAATTTATATGATTTTTTATCTTAAAAAACAACTTTACATGGCTCTATCGCAACATTCACGTATTTGGACGTTAGTATTTTTCCTAACCAGTGATGATATATTATCTTCCTTGAATGATCTAATGTACAAATTATATTGGTATACTATTTACTTGACTAATTTGATAACAATAAAGTCTTAAAACTCTTATAACGTTGACTCTACAATTATGATGCTACTTTATACTTTAATATATTATTATCATCTCTTCGCGCAGGTAACAACAAAATATATTATATTTTTTTATCATAATATGCATTATGCATTAATCATTTTAATTACCGACACGTATTAGAAATACGTTCCAGATCTAGAGATTTTTAATATATCTACGTATCTAGAATATACAATCAATTGATAAAATAACCGATGAATTTCAAGACATAGTGTAATATAATAATACGGAAACTTTGTTTGAGTAATTCGTATTGATAAGAATTCTTCGATAATATTATTATTACTATTCTTGGGCTCATCATTTGATGATAGACCGCCTTTGAATCTCATAGTTGGAGCTGTCATAATAGTTTGTCAATGCATTTCATAGTTCAAGGTCCATACAATTACAATAAATGTGTTTGCTAACGAATAAATAATGATTTCAACTGCACACCTATTCTTGAATATCACGTTTAGCGGAGCAGAGTAAGCTATGATGTTTGTACTATATCAAGTTTGAGCATGAGAATAATAGTCTCCATCATTTTGAATCTTCTTTATTTGCTAATACTTATAACAAAGCTATTGTCCTCCACCTACTATATAATGTATTGTAATCATATTAGGAGCGATCGTTTTATATAAAGATTATTCCCCTTTTAAGGTCATACAACGACGTATTGACTGATCTTATCGGCACGCAAAAGTCAAACATCTCGCTGTCTGACAAAAAGGAATTATAATCCATTGAAATGTTACATTTGGGGTTGCGTTTCTTAGAGGAGTCAATTTTATTTTTTTGATGTGTAGGGGGGGTAAGTGTAAAGCTAAAATCAAGTTTGTGGGGTCGCCACCCTTGTCCCACGGCCGCCATCTTGAAAATAGGGGTTGAAACGGTTTTTACGATATATCTCTTAAACTATTTATCTGATAAAAAAAATTGTTAACGTTTTTTGTTGCTAATTAAATTCTCTATAACTTTGGTCCAGTAACTTTTTGTCGTAAAACTATAAATAAAAAAGTTATAAGTGAAAATGTAATAAAGAAAAAAATAAAGATGATAATTCTCTTGACAGCCTAAGATACAAACAATTCGCCAAGGCAGTGACAAAAAGTACATTTAATTTATCTTCACTTCCTCCAACACAAGACACAGCTCGCTTTCATACTTTCCGAGTCTACCATCAGGTCCAGTCGTGGCTTGGTAATAATAATGATCCTGAAGACTGGGGCTGGAAAAAATGTGGAAAATTATTGATGCCAGTGCAGAGCTCTAAACCTCCAGCACCCCCTGAGCTTCTTAAATTGATCTTTTGTAAATGCAAAGGAAACTGTGGAGCGATGTGTGGATGTCGAAAAGCAGGGCTAAAATGTTCCGCAGTGTGCTTCCATTGTTCTGGAGAACTGTGTTCTGTGTCTTGTGTTGGAGGAAGTACTTTTTGTCACTGCCTTGGCGAATTGTTTGTATCTTAGGCTGTCAAGAGAATTATCATCTTTATTTTTTTCTTTATTACATTTTCACTTATAACTTTTTTATTTATAGTTTTACGACAAAAAGTTACTGGACCAAAGTTATAGAGAATTTAATTAGCAACAAAAAACGTTAACAATTTTTTTTATCAGATAAATAGTTTAAGAGATATATCGTAAAAACCGTTTCAACCCCTATTTTCAAGATGGCGGCCGTGGGACAAGGGTGGCGAGTTTGTGGCGACCCCACAAACTTGATTTTAGCTTTACACTACACATCAAAACAATAAAATTGACTCCTCTAAGAAACGCAAGGTGAGGCCTAAAAAATGTAACATTTCAATGGAGTATTAATAATTATAAGTTACAAAACTTTACCGAAAATCGTACAAAATATTTTGATAATGATTTCACATTAAACACATTTTCAACGCCTCTATATATTTTAGAATTCGGAAATGATACAATGTGTTTAGTTTATTTGCTTGCTAATTATGAAGTATGTCTCGTGTTAGTGAAGCTATTGCCTGTTTCCTCGACATGGTGGTCTAAATTTAACAACCACGTGCTTACCAAGGGGACATTGTACGCAGCAGTTCGTTCAAAAACCTTTAAAGGAGCGAAATATGGCATATGATTGCACAGTACACATTAGCTGAGCGTAATTTGTTGTAGTTTTATTATGAAGAAATAAGAAGAATACGTGTAAGAACAAATACTTCTTCAAATGTTTTAAAAATAAAGAAGGTTAGATAAAAAAATCATTGCTGTTGCCGCGTGAGTAAATGAGTCTCGAATCACAATTGCTCTACTACCCTTGCTCATAAAGAGAAAGTTGAAATGAAACACAACGAGGTTATGAAAAATCAACCAAAACAAACCGAATTAACTGTCTTATCAGTATGTGATATGGAAAATTTGTTCAATATAGCGTCCCAGAAATTTTTTACAATATGCTCTCAATGACTAATATGGAACTTGCACGGAAATTAAACATTTTTACTTACGATTGCATCGATTTTCCTCTCGAAGTTCAGTAACCAGCTTTTGATATGGGTAACACGAAAGGGACTACATTTGAATTAGCACTGTTGAGGGCTTTCGTGGCGAACTACAATGAGCCCTGTAGCGACACGACCGCTCGTGATTACATCCAAATGACGAGTAGTTTGTCTCAGGCGGCGGGCCTCGGCTCTCGCGACTCGCAACGAATCGGGCGACTCACGACCAAGCGTAAGCGCCTGTCTAGCGGACATATTTTGTTGTTCGAAATTGCATTTTATTTCTTTTTTTATGTACTCTATTTTTCATACAATATGTTTCTATCTTATAACATATTTCGTTTGGTATCTCTGATCAGTTGGTATCAGCTGAAAAAATAAGTGTCCTTTTGACTAATTTACCTAGAAATACTTGTACCCAGTTGAAAAGTTAAATCTCTACCAGCTCTACATATTATTTTTATTACTTGTGAGTTTCCTTAAAAATATTATTTATGTGCTGTGAGTTACACAGTTTTTTTATATAATTTAAGGTTATTTCCATATTACAGTATATGATACACAGTACGAGCCATGTTCATTCTCTAAACTCTACCACTATTATACATTTTACCCTAACAGCGCCATCTATTGTAAAGGTATCACAACAAGGTATACGAGGAAAACAACTAGGTACCTACTACAACCACGATGAAATGAATGTCAATTTCGTAATTTGCCTTGAAAACTATAGATGGCGCTACTGTGATCTAATACAACAAAATGTTATGAATCGTAGATTAATATGTTTGCAATAGTGCCGAATTTTTTAATACGCATACATGCTGTTTTGTAAGGTTAGAATCAAGGAATATTATTATGTAAAGTAAATTACTTAGTAATAAAGGAAAAGATTTCTTTGTGATGTGATGCGCATTTGGCATTCGGTGAGTTTGATGACCCTGTTGTTAGTGTTTGTTAATGGGCTTTAAATTGATATTTATTTTTAAAAGTACATTCGACATAGGTACAGTATGATGATGAGATGAGTAATAAAATTACAAACATTAATGCAAGATTCCAATGACGTCATATTATTCGAAACCTTTTTTTTATCGTTGTATTAAAAACCATACCTATAATGTAACTTCATAGCCAGGACTTTGACCTTGGGTGTATTGGACTATGGGTATTCTATACAATGTTATATAATAAATAGACATTCTCAGAAAATTTTTAACACTCACTAAACGTTTATTGAATATCTGACCTTGTGATATTGCTTCTTATAAAAATGCAATACATTTTAACAAATTGTTTGTAAACAATGACTAATATTTCGTGGAAACTATACCTCATGTGGTTCATGTAGTAAAGTTCAGAGACCTTCGATATTGTCGTGCCGTCAAGTGAACGCGCGACCTGCCTCAAAGCTCGCGAAGTGATGGCTGAGCGTCATCGTTACACAACACGGTACAGCGGTAAAGATTAACCTCATGGATAAACATTCGCATTTGGTTATTAAACTCAATTGTCTAGCTATAGTTTAGTCATGAATTAATTCAACAATTACGAATTGCTATCATTGTTATGTAAATAAAGTTCGATGCGCCACACTTATCAAATTGTGAAACTCACTCCACGTAAAATTGATTAGGGGGCGCGTCATTTCAGATTAGACGTGCTATCAGACTTCCGCACATGTATATCAACTCCCTAAAACTGTCATTAACACGCAGGTCACGTGTGCTTTTAATAAGGAAATTCACAAAAATACGTTTTGTGGTGGGCGACGAAGATAAGAGACCACGGTTGGTGACGACAACGATATGTCATCTTTTAGACAAAATTATTTTTATTATTTTAATTGGTTACGTTATCCAAAATCTAGTATTGAAAGAATTTCATAATTTTGCGGTCTGTACGTTTTTTACCCTATTTTAATTCCGTTTTCGCAATACAGTTTCTTTTTGGTATTATTTTGGGAATGCATATAAATTATTGAATAAAATTAAACATAGTCAAATACCTTATTGCATAGGTACGTTATATGTATGCGACAGAGGCTAGACACCACGGCGCGCGATAGTTTCCATAGAAATTCCTACAATGGGGACTCGTCGCTATCATCGCTTCCTTTTCCAATTTCTTAATTAACCCTTTCCTTCGGCAATGCGTTCATCAACCTTCTGGTATTATAAGCAACCATGAGCGGTGGAGACCACATACCATCAGGTGACCCACTTCCTCGTTTACGGGCATATGCTGTAAAAAAGTTTGCAACAATTTAATATTAAGATGTTTAGATGGCCAAACATAGATTCAATATTTTTTTAACCGACTTATTCAACATAAAATCAAAACCAAAATATTTATTGGACCCATAAAATGTTATTCATTGTTTAGTTTCCTCATTTACTCTATCGCCATCCAGTTTGAAAGGTTGTTTCGCGAGAGAAGAACGAGCAAGAAACTTCAACGTTGCTCTTTTAAATACTAGTTAATAAATATTAATGAGAGCAAAGTTTTACAATATTTAATTGTAAATAGAGCACAATATAAGCAATTATACCTACGGATAAGATGAACATCCATGTTCCATGACCTCCATATAGCGCGACGAACAAATTAAGATAGGATATTCATATCCGCCCGGATAGCGACCGCCGCGCCGTACACATAGTGTTAAACCCTACCATATTGACCCATACGCCTTGTGTGGTCGCGTTCCAGGATCAGCCAGTGTATATACGATTCTCCCGAGGGGCTTGCGACATTCACTTGATGGTTGGTTGGGAAGGTAAAGGGGTACATCCTTATATTACTGTGCCTGCATCGGTCATCCGCTTTTCCTGTCGCGGGGCCCTCGTTTTGCTTCTTCCCTCTCCGAAGAGGGATTAAGCATTTATACAGGCCGGCATGACTCTGACCACTCTGACCACCTATAAACTCATTGTTTGCCGGTCATCGTTGGTTTTTCTGGTCACTTCGGTTACCATCAGGTGTAGTACAGTCACTTTGCTGTGCTCGGATAAAAAAAAATAAGACTATCATAAGAGTACAAATAATAACAGTCCGAGTAGACCAATCCACACAAGCAGCATCAGTTCACAAACATGCCGCATATGCCAGCGAACGACCTCCGCAACCACGATACAGAGAAGTGACCGATCCGTCATCCGATGCCGCCACGCGCCGCACACAAGCATAGACATTTAATCGAGTATGGCACACCCACACTGATTACAAATTATTGAAAGTAAGACAGGTACAGACATTAATTTCCAACGCCTGCCATTAAAATCATAATATCCATACAACAAATTATCAATACGTTATAAAGTTCCCAGCAAAATAATTAACATCAATGAACTCTGAACTACTGATAACATAATACCATAATTAGGATCTGAAACTGCTTCGGTGGCTCAGTTGTATTGCGTACGCAGTACGACTGCTGCGCTGAGGTCTCGGGTTCGATCGCATCGGGTAAAATTGATATTGGGTTTTATTCTATCACGAAACGCTTAGTGTCAGCTCGGAGTCAGGAATTGTACCAGGTATCGCAATAGACTCGACCACTATCACATCATGGGACAAAGATACGCTCCGATAAATGTAGATGTACTGGTGCCTCTGTCTACCCCTGCGGAGAAGACAGGCATGAGAACGTATGTATGTATGTATCTGGGACCAAACAATGAAACAAATCAATACATGTCATCATGTTAAAACAGTATATGACCGAGAAAAATGTTAAATGCGTTTCTATCCTATTAGTCGCCTCTTACGACAGGCAGGGAATACCGTGGTGGAATTCCCCAAACGCCCCCATTCCACAGGGCGGAATAGATAGTCTAACCTATCCCTGAGTAACCTAGGCTATAGGTATTTTATATCTTCCGCAGGGTGTCGAGTTGTGAGCAAGATTTGTTCTATGAAAACAAAGATTACAAAAAAAATAAGAACATTTTATTAATTTCTATTGCCTTCCTATTGAACATTCTATTGCCAATACTATAATAGCATTATTATAGTGTTGGCAATTGATCCGATTACTCAGTCTAAATTATTCAAGGAAATATAAAGTCCCATTTTTAATTTTAAAAGGGGTTAATACGGATCATGGGTATTTCTAAATCATTGCGTTTTAAAACTACCACCGCATCAACACGTGATCCTGGCTGAGTCTTTTCAGCCATTAGAAAGCAATCACTTGTTCTAATTATAAATATCAATTTAGTTTCAAGTACAGGCACATTATTGACCAACATAAAGATACCTATGGGCAAATATCCTTTATATTACAGAAAGATAATCATAATCTATACTAATAATAAAGCTGTAGAGTTTGATTGTTTGTTTGTTTGTTTGAACGCGCTAATCTCAGGAACTACTGGTTCGAATTGAAAAATTCTTTTTGTGTTGGATAGTCCATTTATCGAGGAAGGCTTTAGGATATATAACATTACGCTGCGACCATTAGAAGCGAAGCATCAGTGAAAAATGTTGCAAAAACGGGGAAAATTATTCATATTTGAAGGCTTCCGTTGCTAAGCTACCCAAATAATATTATTTGAAGGCTTCCGTTGCTAAGCTACCCAAATCTATACTAATATTATAAAGCTGTAGAGTTTGATTGTTTGTTTGTTTGTTTGATCACGTGGGCGGAGCCGCGAGCAAAAGCTATAACTTATAAAAGTAATCATGGCAATGTGTAGGCAATAGACATGTCATTGATTCGGCTTACGCATGCCACAGTTCTAATTTCAGAGCAGTTATTTTGAGTATGTTTTGAACATCATGAAATTGGTCCAATTTGTGCGGTATTGTGAGGATACGTGCTGCTAAGTAAACGGCGTACGAAAAAAAATATTTTTATAATTTTTACCGTCTGGTAAAAGGGATTTGGAACAACTTTTCAGGATAAATAGATGAATTGATGAGAATCTAAAAACCTTTATCTTTTCGAAAATTCTTTATTACCATAATACTCGTAAGGAACAATGTGTCTGTCAGTGACTATATCAAGGGGTTTACTCTGATATACGGTTTTAATCAAACTGATGTCGATGTAGTGTAAAAAGACAATAACTATTCTAAAAACACTCGATGTTTTACATTAGATAATCCCGCACGTGGCAATGAAGAGGCATCTTAAACAACGTTATCTGCTCTCAGTTGTCTGAAAACAAAAAATATAGAAAAATAAGCGTTGGAAACCATACAATGTAAGCTTCTTACTGTAAAACATATTCGTAACAATGTTACACTGAAACTAGGTTAAGTTTCGATGTGTGTGTGTTAAAACAACTTCTGTTTGATTTTGGTCTTAAAATAATAATATTGCGATGTGCTATTTTGCTTTCGATTATATTTAAAATCGGATTATATTTTGGAATATACGGACCACATGATCAAAATTATTAAATTATGGCGACAGCCCTCTCGTTCTTCTATTCCAACATATTATGTAGTTCATTACAGACACAAGATGATGTTATAGAAACGTATTTCTATTTTTGTTGCCTTACATGAGTGCTCCCAGAGTTGCTTTTAAGTTAATTACTAAAGCGGCTTGTCTTAGGAATTTATTTCGTAAGACTCTCTTATTGAGCAATATTCTGGAAGTTAAATCTGATATACAATTACTCGTACATATGTCCACATCCAACCAGCTAGTAAATTAAAATGTAACAAACTGTTACAAACGTATGTAAAATAGACGCTCGAGACTTCATTTATACAAGTTTTAAGATAGATTGGCAAGATGAGCAACGCACGATAGTTTTCATATAAAGCAAACATGTCGCATGGCCGCTTCCAACAGGTCGGTCTGGAAATCTTTGGGGGAGGCCTATGTTCAGCAGTGGACGTCCTGTGGCTGATGATGATGATGATGATGATGAAACATGTCGCAGTCACTCAACTCACGTCGCGCTATGCGATTTTCTGTGTCGACTGCTTTATTACTTTTTAAGCAAAACCAACCATCATATATTAATAATGAAAGGCTTCGCCATATCACTGGTCCTAAATAAATGCTACTTATCAGACACGTATTTAATAAGTACTTAACTACAAGCGAATATACTAAATGCACGCAATTCATACGCTCTAGTGTAACAAACAAAGTGTGTTTTATGTACAACATGTCTCACTAAAAACCAACATAAAATAGCTGTTTGCTATTGCATTTTGTAGGACGACTGAGATATCCGGAGCCCAAGTCCCTTTCCCTTTCCGAATACCATATTAATCCCTTTCCTATAAGGTCAGTAACTCGCGCATGACTCTTTTGATATTGTGGATGTTCATGGGCGGTGGAGATCACTTACCATCAGATAACCCACTTGGTCTACAGTCATTTTCTAAAACCCATAATTTTAATATTTTTTTGTTACCGTCGCACACTGCAACCGTCAGCATTAACCAAGTAAGCACACAAGATGCTGTAATTTTGATCCTAGATAACTTGACTCAAGCAAAAAGTAAATGTAAAAAAATCCCGAGGTACATAGGTTTAATAGATACTTATCTAAGAAGTTAACATAAAAGCAGTTTCATGAACATTAAAATATTGATTCACGATCAATGACAATTTATATTATACATACTATACTTTACACGTCTCTACATTAATTTTTTAACTGACTACAAAAGGTAAAACCATAGGTATTTAATTGACAGTTTACTTACTCCTAAAATATATTGTACCTAAACTGCACGACTGTGTCAATATCAAATAAAATATTTAAGCAATTAGTCTGTTTTCCTGCGACACCAAAGGCAACGTATGAACCGTGCCAAATGATAAAATAAATAAGTACTTACTAATAATAAATTATAACTTGTATAAAAAAAAAATGGGTGCGTGTACTTATGTACGCGCGTGAGAAGTTATACTTCTTTGGAATCATTAAATAACCAATAATAAGTATTTAACATTAATAATTTAATAATATTTAGTGTTAATTATATTAAATAAAAGTATTTTAATTTATATCAACATATCCACTCCACATGATAGAAGTACATTCTACTCTCTTCACGTTTATGCGAGCCTGGTACTTGTTCCGAATAAGAAAAAAACCTAAAGAGTTTTTCTTTGTCCAAATCGTCATTTGTTTATTAATTACGGCTACTCGCCATGAAAAATGGACATTCTACTCTCTTCGCGTTTATGCGAACCTGGTACTTTTTTTACGGCACCATGTTCCAAATTATAAAATAAAAACCGCATCTATATATAATTATATATATATATATATATTTATATTTATTTATTTATATTTATTTATTTATTTTTTTATTTCACTCATCATTTTTTCATAACGCGCCTAACTTCATACTGCTGGCATAATGTATAACAGATGCCATTAAAAAAAAAAAAAAAAAAAAAAAAAAAACTTCATACTGCTCTCACGCGCCTAACTTCATACTGTTAATTTTTTCTGTTAATTTTTTGTGTCACAGGTGCGCGCGCATCTTAAAATTTCACTCTCATCATTTTTTCATAACGCGCCTAAAGAAGTATAACTTCAATAATATAATATAATATAATATAATATAATATATTTAATATACTATCATATGCCACTGCTGGGCACGGGCCTCCCCTACTAATGAGAGAGGACTTTGCTCACCGCGCTGGCCGAATGCGGGTTAATAGACTTCTTTTTTTATAAGCTTGAATGACGAAACAAGCAGATCGCTCGTTTAATGGTAAACGTCATGCCTGTCTATAAACAGTTTTTTTTTTTAATTCAATGACGAAACGAGCAAAGTGTTCGCCTGATGATAAGAGCCATAAACATAAGCAACACCACACAGAACTTTGTATTACAAAGCTCTACATATATGCTGTATGGTGCACGACAGCACTCGTCACACCGCAATATAAGTTGTTAAGCCTCATAATACCCAGTAATTTCACTTGCTTCAATGCCTGCGAAAAACAACAGTGATTACACACCATTGCTTGGCAGCAATAGAAAAGCGGTGGTAGCAACCCTGATGGCCACTCATGTACAAGGGACCTATCAGCTATTTAATACTTTCGAAACTGTGAGAACTCTAAAGTATGTCGGTTTCACCATAATTTACTTCCCTGTTAAATCAAGCGATAATTTACAACGAATACAGACATAAAGTCGATGTGCGCCCTAGGCGGAGTTCGAACCACGTCATCAATCCGTTCTATTCCCCACTAGGCTATCGCTACTTTTAAGATATAAATAAATAAATACATCATTATAAAACTAATTTAAACGGATTTTATCGCGGTTTTTTATTTATTTATGAGTAACATTCGCGTAAACGTAAGAAATCATTAAATAAATACACCCAACAGTCACATACATAGTCCTGACCCCACAGTAAGATATTAATCTTGTGTCGTGGATATCAGGAACTACGAGAGACTTTCGGTCTCACAACACCCAGACCCCGAAACAAATAAATGTGGATCACACAAATATTTGTCTTGGTGCAGGGATCGAACCCCCGGCCTCTCGCTTCACAGCCGGCTACTCGCCCGCTGCGCCACGGAAGCTGTCAAATAATAATATAAGTTATTGAATAATATTGTTAGTATGACCTGATTCAGCAGTCTCGGGGCAGTATTTAATGGTGTGAGCGCGGTCGCCGGTTGCTCCGCACCGTGGACATCTGAACCCTCGCAACACGGGGCACCTCACACGACCTCTGTCGTCCTTTAGGGCGTGCGATGAGTACCACGTCAACGATTCGCCATTGTTCTTACAAAACGCACACTCCTGCATAGTTGATACAAGAACAATTACAAAACAATTGACGGATACTTAACATGTATAATGGTTTCACACGGTTCGATTTTAGTTGATCAACTTATTTGAATGAACATAAGCTGTATGATTTTTTATTGTTCGATTGAAAGTATAATCAGACGATTCAACTCGTATGCGGCTTAGTTGACCAATTAAAATCGAGCTGTATAAACCCGCTGTAACTAACAATTGCATTCTGGTATTACGTAATGTAAATAGTCATCGTCTGCGGGTTTTTTTGTTCACAATAGGTTAATATAAAATATCTTTTGTACAAATTAAATGCTGAGTGACTTTCTCTTGCTCTGTTTTCTGCTATATAAATGTTAAATTTAAAACATAATCTGTGTCAATAATATTTAATACGTATTTATAAAAATGATACTGGTGACAGTGTACGTGCCTAAACCATTTTCGTACACAACTGCATAGAAACCACACATATTGTGAAAATCCTACCACAATGACTCTTTCTGCCTAGTCGCGTTCTGAAGTGAGCCAGTGTATATTCAGTAACTTCAGCCCGCCATAATTCTGCCGACTGTCGAGGGACGAAATATGTTTTGATGGTCGACATTATATTTGGAATGCACAAAACGTGATTGCCCGACCTGGGAATTGAACCCAGGAGCTCACGGTTGAGTGCCTTAGTACGCTGCTACTAGACCAAAGAAACGACTATGCATCGTCGAATTAAGTATTTAACATGTTAGGTAACTTTAGTCAAAAAGTAATTCGTTTTACTGTCTCCGGTCGAGTCACCTACATATCCGGCTTAACTGGTTGGTCGATCCGGCTTTACAGTTTTAACTTTCTCGTTTATCTATTCCATTTCCAAGAGAATGATTTTATATATTAATATTTAAATATATACATATGATATTTTCTTAACTGAGATGAAAAGATAGCTTTTAAATTAGATTAAAGCACAGCTCATAGCAACTATGTATGCAAATCTAAAGTTTTTATTGTATATTTGTTTGTATATTTGTGTTAATTATCTGAGTGATTGTGTAAAATATGTATGTAATATATTTTTTTCTGTATGAAACGAGAGAAATAGCTTGATCGGGCTGCCACCCCATTACCCACTTCAACCGCTCTCTACGCCCCCGTCACCGTTCAAGCCTCATTCACACGAAGAGTTTCTCGTACGGCAACGGCGAGCATATAATAAAAAATACTGGGGGTTATAAAACCCAATAGATTCTTGTCGTCAACGGCCTCTCACTTCGCAGCCAGCTAATAATTTTTCTCTTATATTCTCGTCTCTGACGTACAATAAAGTCTCTTGGTATAAATAAGTATCTCAAACAATAGCTGCCTCACCGCTCTTGAATAACTTTAGGCAGGACAAATTATTTTGCGTATAGATAAAACCCATCTCCGACATCAATAGTCATTAAGATAAACAGCTTCAAATAATTCAATTTCATATGAAGGAAAGAGATTTAAAAAAAATGGGTCAAACTAGTGCCCTGCGGAGACTTGATTTATACATATTTTCAACATACCAAATTTCTCTGAAATGCGAACCGTTTCCTACGTAATGCTTCGGCGTACTTCATCAGGAATTGGAATTGTTGAGGCTCGAGAGAGAGAAGAGCGGCTTCTTGCATCGATATAGCATGTTCAAAACTAGATTGTCGCTGCGGCTGTTCGTCTGCAAATTAAATAAAAATACAATTAAAATAGATTTATATATTATATTCATATAAATACACCAACTAAATATATATTATTCTTTTAATCGAAAATTCAACACATTGTAACTACCTAACGTGAGATTGCACTAAAGAAGTTCCCCGGTTTCTCCGCCCAAATACGCTTTCAGTATTCTTAAATGAGTTAAACCTGCAACATTTAATAATTACTAAACACGTAACTTTGAAAGTTAGAGTTTGGTAAAGCTTGGGATCTGGGATTGAACAGTAACCTCTAACTTAATAGTCCGTTGCAGTCCCGACTAGGCTGTCGCCGCTTTATATATCACATTACATTGAAAATAAGTATATCTACTTCATATTCATTAACAATAAACATGTCCGCTTTAACTCGCCCGACAGGTTTTCTTTTAAACACAGATATCGTTTCATCTTTTATATACTCATTTGCAAAAAACGGGTGGTGTTAATTTTTATTTGTAACAATTCCAGTACGAAAAAAAAATATTCTCTTAATTTTATTACTCGCATGATAATCAAGTAACAAAATATTATATAGTAGTATAATATAGTGTATACAAAAGTGGGAAGCAAATTCAAATGTAAGTATTTGGGGGCTTTTAGGCGAGTAAATGAAAAATAATGTTTTGACTGCACATTGTGGCGCAAATTGTTGTAGTTCTTGATGTACATTACTTCTACGAAATTATATTTATTGATTGTTTTAATTCCTTGACGTTTCTAAATCTTGATACCGTTGTTTAGCCGTACCCAAAATGTTTGATACAACGACGATGTCTCTCTTCAATGTGTGTCATCATTTGACTGATCGGAGGACTTGGCAACAATATTAAGGAATTGGCTTCGTCAATAATAATAAAATAAAGCCTGTAGCTTTTTGGTTAGTCAGGTACTAAGATATTGCAAATCTTCATGTAGTGACCTCAAGTAGAACATAAAGGAAGTGAGAGGTTTGTATAGGCTATGGGCGCTTAGGAGGCGACATTTTGCTGCCAAAATTCGCAGTCACTACCTAGCAAGTAGTAGTAGTAAGTAAAGTAAGTAGTAAGAGTCATTTGGATTGGCTAGCTCGATGTACCCTCAGTCTAATATCTGGAATGTGCTAAAGTCACGAATAAAATCAGTGCAGCCCGCTCCGCAAAATATCTAGGAGCTAAAAAGTGTAATCGCTGTGGACTGGGAAATTATTCCACAATAAACCATCAATAATATCATCAATAGCACACCCCGACGAATGCTAGCTGTCAGCAAGAGGGGGTCTCACTCGGCACAAACTTATACTTTTGTTTTTAAAAATCTATTTTTTGCTCCTTTA
Source organism: Amorpha juglandis (assembly GCA_949126905.1). Lineage (NCBI taxonomy): Eukaryota > Metazoa > Arthropoda > Insecta > Lepidoptera > Sphingidae > Amorpha > Amorpha juglandis. Next base: position 6,199,695 of record OX421379.1, on the reverse strand, counting down.
TTAAGTAACGAATAGGTATGTACACTATTGACTGTTTGAATTTTGACATCAATTTTAATTGAATCAACTTAAAGTCGAAATTGACAGAAACTACCATCGGCTTATAATTAATTTAGGATTCTGAGGATACCAAGCTACGTAGAATAATCAAATAACTGATGATGCCACTGAAATAAGTTATTTGTAAAATAAGGTGCCAGTATTTTTGTGCAATTAGTCTATAAGAGTACTTAATTTAAAAACAGTGGCGTCACATTACCACTAATTAATATTATTATCTGGTTAATGGACTTACGTAAATGTTTTTCCTTTGGCTGGCCTTTGTTGGCAAAGGAATCTTTTCTTCCTGTGTCAACAGTTATTTGAGCTTCCAATACAGCTGGGTCTAGTTTGACAGCTTCCAATGCATCTGCGATTTATAAATATATTTTTATTTTATTTTCATACGACCAAGCATGCCTTTTGAGGGTGATCTGAATTCAGTGATCATGTTCATGATCAGTTTGAGGAAACACCTAATGTTAGAAAAATGGGGGTGAAAGATTAATGGTCAGAATATCCCACCGACCTAAACCGATCACACTCCTATAATTAAATAATTAGAAACGTCTGTTATTTGTTATTGTTGCCCGCAATCTTAAATCTTTATGCGGAAAAATATAGTTAAAACAAACCGCTAAACTACAAAGCTGGTTGCTTTTTACCTTTACTTATCACTTCGTAAGGATACAGACGTGGGCATATATGATAATAAACCACATTTTAAGTGGCAGAGAAATATAATAACGATGTTTGTGAATCTCCTGTAATAAACGACTTTTTTGGTAGAAGGGGAACCTGGCAATTGGGTCACTTGATTGTAAGTAATCAACGCCGCCCATATACACCTACAATACCAGAATTGTCGGTACGTTGACGACATTTAAGATAATTTCAATTAAGTATATCGTGTTTGTTTTAGCTTTTTATCTGACTTGACTATAACAGTCTACATTATTTCTATTTAAGTTATATAATGGAACAATAATAATGTTACCTGGCTCAGCATTGACTTTATTTCCAACTTGCAGCGTCAACCCAGGAGAGATAACATTCTGAAACAGATATGTGTATTGAGTGTTTGAAACTCAATTCTCTCGTTTCCGTTATATCACAAACTAGCCTTTGCTCGCGCGCCCAGCCGTATATAAATATTATTAAATTACTCTTTGAAGCTGCCAGTGAAAGTCCCGTTTAAATCGACTCAGTCATTTTGGAGATTAGCACAAACACACAGACAAATATTTTTGAATAAGCGTGTTTAATTTTTGATTTCATGCAAATGACGAAAGGAGCTTAAAAAAGAATTTTATTTCAAAATCACAGACGGACACTTCAACTTAATACTAAATATAAGTAGATTATAATTGCTCGCCAACGAACCGTTTGAAAGTAGGTGAATTAATCATGTCCGTTAAATACATGATTTATTTAGCGACAGTTATTAATTTAAATATATAAAATTTGGTAATGTAATTTTTTTACGATTACCTATTTCTTAACATCCGTACCTGTCAACTACAAATTAAAATCAGTACAATAACCAATGTTGTTCATTTAAAAATATTTTCTACGTTGTATAGGTACCCACATACCAACAGAACTATAATAAATGATCATCATATATCCGTATTTTCGAATAAGATGAATATTCCTGAAGCGAATGCCTTTAATCCTAGTTATAAACATATTTTCCAATGTCTCGTGTTTACTTTCATGTTTCAATTAAATAAAAGCGTGTTAAAAATGTTTTACCACACCAAGAAACTTTAGTAAAAATACTTTTAAGTAAAAACATACAAGTTTTTCAACATAGTATTTATTGTACAGTGTACACGTCACTATATTTAGTGAAGGTGTGCAAACAGATGCAGGAAATTTCAGAATGATGAAAAAATTAGTTGATTCACCACTTTTATTAGAAACCGTTGGGTTACTGATACTATCGCTGCATATTTTGCATAAATATTTTTAAAACAGTTGTAACTCACGTTCAATGGTTGACATGGCTCTTCATACGTATGATTTATAATACGTGAAATATCACACGTCTGTACAGAAACGTCCATTATAGACAAAGAACATTAAACCTAAATGGCTTTAACGATGTTCATGATCATCAAAGACATAAGTTTATTTCTAACTTACATCTACCCTTACCTTAAAATAATACCAACTTCCATCCTACATGAAAATAGACCTTATTTACTTCCTTACAAGGTTGTAAATCAAATATTCTAGGTTATGTTTCCAAACTTCAAAGAATAGCTGGTATCAACTATCAATTACCGGTAGTGCCATATTAAAAAATGTTTTCATTTAAAAATAAATGTAACCATATTTTGCTAAAACAGTACTTACTGGTAACTAATAAATAAAAAATGTTAAAACAAACGTCCAATCGTAAAGATCATTGCCAGATTTTGTTTCTTTTTTTCTAAGAATGAAGGTCTTAAGCTCGGTAACAAGTTTACCTTTGCCGAGTTGAAATTATTTTTGTATGTAAATTAATGCAAAATTATTTATTAAAATAGTTCGTATCTACTTTTAAAATGAACGTTTTTTGAGTGAATATTACGGAATGCTTTGATTTATAAAAATAATTGCATCACTGAATATCATTCTAGTCTTGGATTTGAATCATATTATAAATTCTTTCTAAAAGCTAAATTATTTATAGGTCATGTTTTCTATGTAATTTTGTATATTCTTTCGCAGAAATAATATCGTAGAGTAAAAAAATTGAAATTATTAAAATCGAAAATCTTGCAGATCTGAACTGACGTATCAAAGCAGTGGATCTCCCTAAAACCACGCCTACGTCATACAGGTCACGTCTCAGAGCGCAAAATTTGATGATTCTTTTATTAAAAATAATGAAATAAAACCTTTTTAACAAAAAAAATAAACTGACTCAAGACCACTAAACAGCTAAAAATAAAACTACAGTCAACCTGGGTAATTTTGGCTCACTTTAGAGGTAATTTATAGTAGTACGGATTTACTTTTACTGTTATTTGTCATAAATGAGTGTTTCTAGTGGGATATTGACCTTTATAATCTAAATTCCTGTGTTATTTATCAAAATGATAAATAAAAGACCCTTAAATTACCAAAAATTTGGTGAGCCAAAGTTACACTGACATTTGGGTAACATTAATAAGTATGAGGAGTTGATGAAGAAAATCTCTAATTTATGTAGTTTTTTTTACTCCTCGGTAAGATTAGCTTGTCATATTGATAAAAAAATACATTTCGTTTATATCACTATCTCCTTTTTAGTGGCAACGTAGGGTTGCCATATTAATACAATATTAAACTGCCTGGTTTATCGAAATCAACTTCTATTTTATGGACCTCTTAAATCAAGTTATTATTGTATTAATCAGGTTTTGATGTACTTATAATTATTGAGCAATGCCTAAAATAATAAAAAATAATAAAACAAACTCAATCACATATAAAAAAGAAACATAATATCGGCTCTCAATTCCCCCATACCATGTATAGAAATTGATCATCAATCGCATAAGAATGGCCTCGTTTTGTGATTTTAGATCCTCCAAATCGACTAACTATATTTCGGGGGTGACAATTAAATATGTCAAGCTTTGATGGCCACTTCCACCCTTCAAAACTTTTTTGCATAATTGAAATTTTCACGCATTGTCTGTCCTCGCCCCGAGCTAATGTTACCCCAAATGGTCTGAAAATGAAACGGCTTGAAGATTAATTAAAGATTTTTTAAAAAATCTATCTATATCGCGGGATATTTCAGTGTTATTACATAAAAAACATATGATTCTTCAACATAAAACTGAACTCGCCTTCTGTAGTTCTTCTGTAGTAATTGCTATACACAACTTTTTAGCAAGTATATTTCTAACTCTGTTTACCGCCCAAATTTTGAATGGTGAGAAAAAAATATATATTTGATAAATATCAATTGTCACTGCAGGTTTCGTTTAAAAACACTTTTTACTTTCATAAATTAAACAACTTATTATTATACAGTGTATCAGTAAGAAGAGAAAAAATTAAACGTTCAATTACAAGTTAGTGAGTCAATGTTACATTGAAAGCTTAAGTTACCCAGGTTGACTGTAATCAATTTTGATTATATATCATTGACTATTAATCTAGAATATGTACCACAGACTCAATTTGTTTAGTTTCATTTTTAGCTTTTTAGTTTCTTTGTCGATTTTATTTTTTGTTAAAAAAAATATCTTTCTGGTCAGCGGCCACCGCCTTTTGGATCATCTAAGACACCGTGTGCGCGGTTGAACTCAGTTGGTAGTGCATTTGACAGATGTGCCCGGCCCAATTTAACTTCAGGTTGGGAGTCTTATTATATTTGATTTTGACTCTTAGTATCTTTTCTATGGGATGGTTCCCTGGCAAACCTCAGATATTGACTTCTGACGTTCGCCGTGGACTTTGTTGTTTTTAAGAACTATGTGCGCACTTACGTAATATTGAAGATAATATTAGGTCCTTACATATGAAATTGGCGTTTTGTATGGGAGGAACAAAAAGTCGAATATTTTTTAATATAATATATATAATTAATCAAAGTATGAACCATTATTTTCTATGCACTTTTGCCATCTCAAAGGTAAGTTCATTGATCCCTTTACTAAAAAAACCAGTCGGACGGGAATCAATAAAATCTTTGAAGGCGATTTGGACTGCCCCATCGGAGTTGAATTTTTTCCCTTGCAAGAAGTTATCCAAATTTCGAAAAAAATGGTAATCTGTTGGAGCAAGGTCCGGGGAGTACGGAGGATGTCTTAGACTTTCCAATTGAAGCTCTTCTAATTTAGTAGCCGTCTGTTGCGCAGTGTGTGGTCTAGCGTTGTCGTGAAGCAGCAGTGGCGTGGAGCGATTGACCAGCCTAGGTTGTTTAGCCGCTAGCTTTTCCATCATGGTTTGCAATTGTTGACAATAGACATCAGCCGTAATAGTCTGGCCAGATTTGAGAAAACTGTAATGAACAATACCGGCACTAGTCCACCAAACGCTTACAAGTAACTTTTTTGGGGTTAATTTTCGCTTGGGGCAGGATTTGGCTGGCTGGCCAGGATCCAACCATTGCGCTGAGCGCTTCCGATTATCGTAAAGAACCCATTTTTCATCACAGGTAATGATTCGGTTTAAAATACCTTCATTATTGTGCCGGTTTAGTGATGTAACGCAGCAGTCGACGCGCGTTTGCCGGTTTGCTTCAGTCAATTCGTGAGGTACCCACCTTTCAAGCTTTTTAATCTTCCCAATTTGCTTCAAGTGAATTAAAACAGTTTTATCACTAACATCGCAGCCTGCAGCTAACTCGGACGTGGTTTGCGATGGATCCGCTTCCACAATAGCCTTCAGCTCTTCATTATCAACTTGAGTCTCAGGCCGTCCACGGGGCTTGTTCTGCAGGTCGAAATTTCCAGAACGAAAACGTTGGAACCAAAAACGAACTGTGTTTTCTTTTGCAACACGACCGCCATACACATCATTCACCCTTCGAGTTGTTTCCGCAGCACTAGTGCCACGGCGGAACTCGTACTCGTAAATAATGCGATATTTTAAGTTTTCCATTTTGTAAAATGAGTGACGCAAACAGAAAAAAACAGAAGAAAAAAAACAAATGAATGACGATCATCGAAGCACAAATACATGAAGTCTATAGCTGTACAAATTTGAATTTGGAATTCCTTACCAAAGAGGAGAAATTTGTGATTAAAGTGGCCAGTACGAAAAACGCCAATTTCATATGTAAGGTCCTAATATTTAAGTTCGCATGAAGATTTAAAAAAAATATCTCATACATCGAAATCATTGTATCCAAAATATCTTCGTCTTCCATTTGCCCTTATCTCACTCGCTCGGGTCTGCACAACATGCTTTTTAACACATCTTACATACAGATTCGGCTTGTAGTTTTTACAACTGAACGCCTGTCTGACGTCAATCCCTCTGCGGAGAAAACACACCCAGACCTAGAATATATCTGTGGATTATTGAAACATTTGTTTCGGTGTGGGAGTCGAATTCGCGTCTCGCTTCACAGCCAGCTGCTCGCCCACTGCGCCACAGAGGCTGAAATCATTATATCCTATATTATTATATATAACAGTTTTTCTTTTCGCATTTTTAATACTATTAGTTCGAATTATTAGCAATAATAATTGGAATCGTTGTTACCAGACTTCATGGTAGTAGGCTTTATTTTATTTTCTTCTTACGTACTTAGTATATTTTATAAATCTGTTCCCGACTTTCCGGAATTTCCTGGCACTATATTGCCGGCATAAGACACTTCCAATATCCTAGGATATCCCCAAATTATTTTATCAGCAACTAGCGAAAAACAATGGTGGTCATGCATGCAATAAAAAAAATATTTAACATTTTAACAATAATAAAACCGATATAAAAAAGTAACAAAAGCTAAAAATAAAATTAACTTATCTTAACGTTTTTGTTTTTTTAAGGGGATTTAACAGAAAATAACAGTTATATATTTCGTTCTTTCAGTGAAATGATCATTAAAATCGGTGCATTAATGATTAAGTTTAAGTTTCAATCCCCGGTTTCCTCTAAGGGATGGAACTTCATATCAATCTTATATAATACACACACAAGCACACTTGTGCTAAAACCTGCCATAGTGGCCCACCTTGTGTGGGTCGCGTTCCAGGGTCAGCCAGTGTATTAGTGGTTCTCCCTAAGGGGCTTGCCCCCTGATCCTAACCATTTTCCCATCCCTTTTTCCTTCCCCTCCCCCTTGGCCCTTTGGCAGGCCGGCATGATCTTGCCGACCTGCGATGGACACGTTGTTTGTCGTAGGTCGACACTATTCTTGGATTGCGCTAAACTTACCATCAGGTTAGCGTAGTCACTTTGCCGAGCCAGGATAAAAAAAATATATATATATATACTAGATGACCCGGTGAACTTCGTATCACCTACATAATATATTTGTGTAAAATGTGGTCAAAACTTAATACAAATGTTTTATTTACATTAAATGCAATTATGTGAGGTACTGCGCCATTGCACGTGAGGTAGCCCGTCGCACATTTAATTGACTTCGACGACCTAAGTCAGGTCGTCTCCCACCTCCCTCCGGTTGGACAGTCCTGTCCCCGTCCCGTCCCCGTCCTGTCCCCGTCCTGTCCGCGTCCCGTCCCCGTCCTGTCCCCGTCCCGCCTCCTGTCCCTGTCCTGTCCTGTCTCACTGTCCTGTCTCACTGTCCTGTCTCACTGTCCTGTCTCACTGTCCTGTCTCTCTGTCATGTCTCTCTGTCCTGTCTCACTGTCCTGTCTCACTGTCCTGTCTCTCTGTCATGTCTCTCTGTCCTGTCTCACTGTCCTGTCTCACTATCCTGTCTCACTGGCCTGTCTCACTGGCCTGTCTCACTGTCCTGTCTCACTGTCCTGTCTCACTGTCCTGTCTCTCTGTCATGTCTCTCTGTCCTGTCTCACTGTCCTGTCTCACTGTCCTGTCTCACTGTCCTGTCTCACTATCCTGTCTCACTGGCCTGTCTCACTGGCCTGTCTCACTGTCCTGTCTCACTGTCCTGTCTCACTGTCCTGTCTCACTGTCCTGTCTCACTGTCCTGTCTCACTGTCCTGTCTCACTGTCCTGTCTCACTGTCCTGTCTCTCTGTCATGTCTCTCTGTCCTGTCTCACTGTCCTGTCTCACTGTCCTGTCTCACTGTCCTGTCTCACTGTCCTGCCTCACTGTCCTGTCTCACTGTCCTGTCTCACTGTCCTGTCTCACTGTCCTGTCTCACTGTCCTGTCTCACTGTCCTGTCTCTCTGTCATGTCTCTCTGTCCTGTCTCACTGTCCTGTCTCACTATCCTGTCTCACTGGCCTGTCTCTCTGGCCTGTCTCACTGTCCTGTCTCACTGTCCTGTCTCACTGTCCTGTCTCACTGTCCTGTCTCACTGTCCTGTCTCACTGTCCTGTCTCTCTGTCATGTCTCTCTGTCCTGTCTCACTGTCCTGTCTCACTGTCCTGTCTCACTGTCCTGTCTCTCTGTCATGTCTCTCTGTCCTGTCTCACTGTCCTGTCTCACTGTCCTGTCTCACTGTCCTGTCTCACTATCCTGTCTCACTGGCCTGTCTCACTGGCCTGTCTCACTGTCCTGTCTCACTGTCCTGTCTCACTGTCCTGTCTCACTGTCCTGTCTCACTGTCCTGTCTCACTGTCCTGTCTCACTGTCCTGTCTCACTGTCATGTCTCTCTGTCCTGTCTCACTGTCCTGTCTCACTGTCCTGTCTCACTGTCCTGTCTCACTGTCCTGCCTCACTGTCCTGTCTCACTGTCCTGTCTCACTGTCCTGTCTCACTGTCCTGTCTCACTGTCCTGTCTCACTGTCCTGTCTCTCTGTCATGTCTCTCTGTCCTGCTCACTGTCCTGTCTCACTATCCTGTCTCACTGGCCTGTCTCTCTGGCCTGTCTCACTGTCCTGTCTCACTGTCCTGTCTCACTGTCCTGTCTCACTGTCCTGTCTCTCTGTCCTGTCTCACTGTCCTGTCTCACTGTCCTGTCTCACTGTCCGGTCTCACTGTCCTGTCTCACTGTCCTCTCACTGTCCTGTCTCACTGTCCTGTCTCACTGTCCTGTCTCACTGTCCTGTCTCACTGTCCTGTCTCACTGTCCTGTCTCACTGTCCTGTCTCACTGTCCTGTCTCACTGTCCTGTCTCACTGTCCTGTCTCACTGTCCTGTCTCACTTTCCTGTCTCACTGTCCTGTCTCACTGTCCTGTCCCTGTCCAGTCTAGACGCTATACGACCCGTCATCACGGCAAGCTTCGCAACGACAACCATCCGGTTTATACTAAAACATTCCAAAATCAACAACTACTAATAAATTAAAAATTAATTAAAAAAACATTGTCCAGCGGACAAAATTGTGAATCTAAACCATTCTCAGATCCCCTTGAACACACACAAAAAATTTCATCAAAATCGGTCCAGTCGTTTAAGAGAAGTTCAGGAACATACACACTCACAGAAGAATTATATATATAAAGACTTAATCAACGAAATCCGTCCGCATTTGGCGTTGTTATACATACAAAAAAATATATACGCATCGATTGAAAACTTCCTCTATTTTTATCGTTGGTAAAAAAATAGAAGACGCGTACTTCTTTTGTTTGTCTAGATGTCCTAATACCGGGTGAATATGAATTTTAGTTGATCAACTTGAATCGATGAAAACTATAAGGATTTTGATGATCAATTCGATTGAAAAAAAACAGTTTAAATCGCATGCGATATATCATCTCCACTTTTCATTCCATGGTCTTATCCAATAATTATTATACTCCTCCCCAAATATTATTGCATCTTTTTCAGTACTTCTTCTAAATTCATGATATAATATAACGTGACATTTAATATGTGTGTCAAGATTAATTATTACTAACCTAAAGTCCATACATGTCATCGCTAAATGACATGTATGGACATGACGTTGGTACTGGAAAAACGAGAAGAATAATTATATAAATTTGCAATAATTTATTCAAAAACAAACAATAAACACGGAAATGTGTTAATTTTAAAGTTTTTGCAACTTGTCATATAATAAAATCAACTCTGTTTTTATTTACCGACTTCATTACAACAAAACTTGTTTTACATAAATATTAAAATCGCCTCTGATATAACATTTTGTTTTAATATTTTCATAAAACATTTAGTTCTGATTTTTTTTTATCTTGGTTGATCTATTAACTGCATGAACGTCGTTTATTATTATAAAACCGTATATAAACCAAAATAGTAGTCAAAGGTTATGTCACAAAAGTACATTAAACACCAGGACGTCCTGGACTAAAAAGTTTGGACATATTAGATTCGTAGCAAACACCCATTTGAATTCTACGGCACGTTTCAGAAGTCCGTTTAAATGTTAGGAATATCGCGATGATTTTCCACAATGTTCGAGTAAAATTTAACCATCATCAAGACAAACAGACATCTTTCTTCAAAAAAACAGACAAGCAATAAAAACTACCCTCAAATTAGCATAATGACTGAAGGTACCTACAATTTACAATAAATCGCGTTATTGCAGGGCTTGACGTCAGGCAGGCGGCCGGTTGTAAAAACTACAAGCTAATTTTTTCTGTAAAATGTTTTAAAACATGTTGCGCCGACCCTACTGCGAGTGGGATAAGGATAGGAGAAGGAAGGAAAGGCAGGAGAAAGGAAGGGAAGGAGGAAGAAATAGAAGATAAATTGAAAAAAATTTAGATTCAATAAATCCCGAGGTTACAATTGCACTTATGGCAAGCGGAATTATATATATATATATATATTTGTTAAAAATAATTAAATAGACATATTCAATGACCGGGTGCCACATTTGTCAGTTGCGTATTTCTTTATATATGATGTCATAAATAGGTTGACGACTAACAAAATGCAGCAATAGTTTTATGAATTTTACCTTATGATTTCTTTACTAATTGGTGAATGTGTGAATGTGAATTTTTATATTTTGTCCTAGGGGTATTTGTGTACGGTTTTATAGTCCATGTGTGCATTTTTGTAATTTGTTTAGCGTTCAATGACGTCCACACGTTTCGCACGGAGCGTTTGCGGGCGCCTGAGCGACTTGTGACTTACGCACCGCCATCTCTTGTTTGTTTGTTTGTTCCGCGTAGCTCATCTTGTCTAAGAATACATATCGATAGTTATAACTTCTATTATTATCTGGCAAGTCGCTAAATTAATTTGTTTCCGTGTTTGTATTTGAATAAATTTGAGAAGCATTCATTTATACCACAACATTGATGCATATTTATACATTTAATAATCAAATTGGTAAGACGAAGCAATAGGTTGCGGCTAGTCGGTGTATATATAACGTAATCACTCCATGTTTAAAGCTTGTATGTATTACTCTTTTTACAATAGTGAAAAACAAGTAATGTTTATGGGTAGCCCTTAATTTTTTACGTTGTTTCTTTATTACTATTATCTGTCCGGGTATCCAGATCCATACTGCGGAAGTGGTACCGTGGACATGTTGTTCCTGATTAGATCAATTGTCAAGGCATACAGGACGAAGAACGCTCTGCATATTGCATTTTTGGATTTGCAGAAGACCTCCGACTAAGTGCATCGTCAGGCGAACTGATAATAATAAGTAATAAATACACCCAACTGTCACACAAAGTCCTGACCACACACTAAGTTAAACTTGTACCGTGAGTATCAGGAACGACGAGGGACTTGCGGTCCCACAACACCCAGACCTGAAACCAATATCTGTGAATCACACAAACATTTATTTCGGTGCGGGAATCGAACTCACGGTATGTCGCTTCACAGCCGGCTACACGCCCGTTGCGCCACAGAGGCTGTTTAACCGATGGGCACTAAGGGATAAGGGTGTGTCAGAACCTTATGTGGACATATATTATGTATGTTATCATTATAATTATTTATTATTCTATTATAATAATTCCACGCGGCGAGGCGGACGGAGCCGGAAGAAAAAAGAAAGAAAATTCTTTGTTTTTTATTTTTTTTTATTCTATGTATCTCGTATTATATAACACATTACTTTGAAATACAATGGTAAAATATGACAACGTTAGTAGATAATTATACTGTGACGTTAGTTAACACCAATTACCTACACTGAATACGTTGGCTCTGAACTCTACCACAACTCTAATAAATATTTTTGTCCGCTTTAATCTAGTAGACTATGGGCACAACGATTACTATAAATCAAACAAAATAATCAGGCATTTCTTTGCGGTTTTATGCAAATAAACGAGGTCTGTGCAACGTAGTCAAGATTATACAGTCAATTAAACATAGTTATTTCAAACATATACACACACAATTTGTTTCTAGTAATTTAAAGTTGTTATCGGAAATTGTATGTAACTTTATTCATGACGTCGATTATCCGTCAGACCGTACGTCAGAGCCGCGGATTGGTTATCGATAATAAAACCAATGAGCGTTAACAACATCACCACCACCACAGTCTCGCTATGTTCAGGATGCCCAACTTTCTGCAAGCCAATTTGGCTTTGTCCTTCAAGAGACTCCTGTATTGGACTTTATTGGATATTTCGACGCCGAGGATCCTAATACACTCAGGAACCCGGAGAGAGTCTACTTAAAACTGTGACGCCATGACCAATGGGTCCTTCTTAGCAGTGAACGCGCGAACTTGTGTCTTGATGAGGTTGAATTACTAAGTTCATGGACTTTCACTGGACTTTGAATGGACTTACACGAGACTAACTGTACGTTGACTTACACGAGACTAACTGTACTTTTACTGTACTGTACTGGACTATGAATGGACTTTGACAATATTTGTGGAATGGAATAAGACTGTGAAATTGAGTACAGATGTAGCTTATAGACAATAATGAAACACGTGATTCACATTTTTGTGAAATTACACTTGAATAGCAAAGAAGCGGGGGTTAAACTCCGTATATTATGAATGTGGAAATCTGGATGTGTAGATCAATTACGCCTTAATGGATATGAAGAAAATTTGGCAAACAATTAGACTTTTACATGAATTGGAACACATTCACATGGTCGGACGCGCGGACAACAACTACTAATTTTCAGTATAATTTTTGGGTCAGTGTTAAAAAGTGTTAAAGTAGTGGTTCATTAGTCGTGACTGTGAGAGGGTTTATTATACCTTCACATCGGGTATCGAAACATTTCTAATTTTCAACTCTTTCTGATATATATGCTAATGTAGTTGTCACGGCCGACATTCAGTGCACATGCATAAAACATTTTGTTGCAATCTGCGGAAAACATGGAATATTATTACAACGCAATATATGGGCATTTCGATGACAATTCAAAGTACCAAACGACAGTATTTTCTGTAAATCTAATATTTAATATTTGTATTTGACGACAATATTCTACTCTAGCTGTTTCAATTTTCAAATGCTCTTCATATCATATAATTATGCTTTCTTTGTTCAGATTTCGTACGAAAGCGTGTGTGGTGTATTTTCCACGTGTGCAGTTCATCATGTGCAGTTTGTATTTATTCTATATTTACTAATAATAATAACATACATCTGCCAAAATATTTATACCCTAACTTTTTTTTGAAGTGATAACTTCTTATGGGAGGGTGAACCGAAACGTTCCGTAACGCGAGCGGTCCATCGACCAGCCAGCGTTAGCCGATCTCCCTGGAACATCGATAATTTCGAAGTCCCAGGTTGCGGCACACAGTGACCAGTCGGCTTGGACCGGACTTCGACCGGACTTTGACACGACTTTCCCACGACTTTGCCACGACTTTGACACGACTTTGACACGACTCTGACACGATTTTGACACGACTCTGACACGATTTTGACACGACTTTGACACGACTTTGACACGACTTTGCCACGATTTTGACAAGACTTTGACACGACTTTGATACGACTTTGACACGACTTCGACACGACCTTGACACGATTTTGACACGACTTTGACACGACTTTGATACGACTCTGACACGATTTTGACACGACTTTGACACGACTCTGACACGATATTGACACGATTTTGACACGACTTTGACACGACTTTGACACGACTTTGCCACGATTTTGACACGACTCTGACACGATTTTGACACGACATTGACACGACTTCGACACGACCTTGACACGATTTTGACACGACTTTGACACGATTTTGACATGACTGTGACACGATTTTGATACGACTTTGACACGACTCTGACACAATTTTGACACGACTCTGACACGATTTTGACACGACTTTGACACGACTTCGACACGACCTTGACACGATTTTGACACGACTTTGACACGATTTTGACATGACTGTGACACGATTTTGATACGACTTTGACACGACTCTGACACAATTTTGACACGACTCTGACACGATTTTGACACGACTTTGACACGATTTTGACACGACTGTGTCAGGCTCCTCCGCTCTCACTTTAACCCACATTAGTTTAACTTATCACTTCTGTCGAGCGTGCCGGGACGCACAATTTTTTTAATTAATTGATCCGGCAATCAAACATATATAATAATATCTTAATAACGGCCAATAATAACTTACACTTAGTTTAAGTTGTACCATCTGTCTCCTGTCCGTTAAAATAAGATAGTTTGGTCATAAAGCAACGTAATACAGAATTGCATCGATTGCCGATATCGGTCAAATATCGCAGGAACATGCGGCCTAAGAAAATGTGTGCAAATATTACCTGACAGAATTATACAGTTTTACGATATCGCTGGCTGATTGGCAGTGTGTCAGTGTCAATATCGAATTGCATGCACGTCCACAATATGCTCTTCATATCATATAATTATGCTTTCTTTGTTCAGATTTCGTACGAAAGCGTGTGTGGTGTATTTTCCACGTGTGCAGTTCATCATGTGCAGTTTGTATTTATTCTATATTTACTAATAATAATAACATACATCTGCCAAAATATTTATACCCTAACTTTTTTTTGAAGTGATAACTTCTTATGGGAGGGTGAACCGAAACGTTCCGTAACGCGAGCGGTCCATCGACCAGCCAGCGTTAGCCGATCTCCCTGGAACATCGATAATTTCGAAGTCCCAGGTTGCGGCACACAGTGACCAGTCGGCTTGGACCGGACTTCGACCGGACTTTGACACGACTTTCCCACGACTTTGCCACGACTTTGACACGACTTTGACACGACTCTGACACGATTTTGACACGACTCTGACACGATTTTGACACGACTTTGACACGACTTTGACACGACTTTGCCACGATTTTGACAAGACTTTGACACGACTTTGATACGACTTTGACACGACTTCGACACGACCTTGACACGATTTTGACACGACTTTGACACGACTTTGATACGACTCTGACACGATTTTGACACGACTTTGACACGACTCTGACACGATATTGACACGATTTTGACACGACTTTGACACGACTTTGACACGACTTTGCCACGATTTTGACACGACTCTGACACGATTTTGACACGACATTGACACGACTTCGACACGACCTTGACACGATTTTGACACGACTTTGACACGATTTTGACATGACTGTGACACGATTTTGATACGACTTTGACACGACTCTGACACAATTTTGACACGACTCTGACACGATTTTGACACGACTTTGACACGACTTCGACACGACCTTGACACGATTTTGACACGACTTTGACACGATTTTGACATGACTGTGACACGATTTTGATACGACTTTGACACGACTCTGACACAATTTTGACACGACTCTGACACGATTTTGACACGACTTTGACACGATTTTGACACGACTGTGTCAGGCTCCTCCGCTCTCACTTTAACCCACATTAGTTTAACTTATCACTTCTGTCGAGCGTGCCGGGACGCACAATTTTTTTAATTAATTGATCCGGCAATCAAACATATATAATAATATCTTAATAACGGCCAATAATAACTTACACTTAGTTTAAGTTGTACCATCTGTCTCCTGTCCGTTAAAATAAGATAGTTTGGTCATAAAGCAACGTAATACAGAATTGCATCGATTGCCGATATCGGTCAAATATCGCAGGAACATGCGGCCTAAGAAAATGTGTGCAAATATTACCTGACAGAATTATACAGTTTTACGATATCGCTGGCTGATTGGCAGTGTGTCAGTGTCAATATCGAATTGCATGCACGTCCACAATATGCCCTACGTTATTATTACTATAATATACTGAGACGCGCAAGTGATCGAACCCTTTTCGTATGCATACGATTCCATGTTCAGTATATCGATGACCAACTTTACATAAATTGAATTGAAGAATAATTTAACAAAATGCCATTCAGTTTGTACTATTTATATTATCACACCATATTAATATAAGCTCACGCTTTTAGTCCCCGAAGGAGAACAGATGTATAACAAGTACATTCACACCCCGCCGATCTTATTTCGGTCCCATGATGCGATAGGAGCCGAGCCTATCACCATACTGGGCACAATTCTAAATTCCGCTGATAATGAGCATTTCGTGATAAATAAACCAGATATATCAGACCCGGGGATCGAACCCCAGACTTCAGCACAGTAGTAGCACCGCGTACGCATTAATCTTCGACACCGATGCAGTCGTTTCAGTCAATTCAATCACTGATTTAAATTTGAAATTTAAAATAGCAACATTAGTTGAAAAGAGCAACGAATGTCTAATTACTAAAAGGGCACATGTCACATTTCTAAGCAAAAATATTTTATATTCTTTATCGCTTGGCAACACCTAATTACACCGTTTTGTGTCAGAATGGCTCAAGTCCGATCTTTACCCATAGAGTTACAAACCTACAAAAATACTGTTTAGTTTTAAACGGGCACTTGTCCATGGACATGAGCCCTTTTAACAAATAATTTTTGAACGCACCATACAAAATGTCAATGTCATTTTGAGTGGTAGAGCCACGCTGTAGACAGTTTTGTCTACAGCATGAATGGGCTGGCTCGACGGGGTCGTTACCACTGTCTCACAGGAAAACCGACGTAAAGTAGCGGCTTGCTGCTGCGTTTCGTACGGTGAGTGAGATATCCGGAAGCCCAAATCGCCCCCCCCTTCCCAATCCCTAATTATCCCTTTCCTTTAAGGTCGGCAACGTGCCCATGATTCTTCTGGTGGTGGGCGTACATCGGCGGTGGAGATTACTTACCATCAGGTGGCCTATACTATAAAAAAAAATGTAGTTTACATGCCACAACAAGATATTGTCTACAACTTTCAGTGCAGAAGCTCCGCACTGTGTTGTAGCCAAAGAATTTATTGATGGCTTTAGGTCAGCAACATTTGAATTGCGAAAAACAAACATAAGTCCTATTACTCTACCTATCCACAAAAAGTATTCAGGTCCAGTTCCTATAGCTAAGAAAAAAATTCAGATTTAAAAACGTTGAAAGAATATATCCCTGTTGAGCATATTCACTACTGGGGAACCATTTACAGTCGGCCTGTGGAGTAAATTTATTATTTTAAGTGATAAAGAAAAGTAATACATGCAATTTATTTTCTTTTATGTTTGAAGTCTTGTTCACATTAGGTACTAAAGGGGCATATGTCCACTTGAAATATGATTAAGTACTAAAAGGGAACATGTCCATGGTTTTTTTTATGTTATTTCTCTTAATATATTGAAAAATATAAAAATATTTTGTGTTGAAATACCATGTTACCTAATTAAGAAACATAAAATAATTAAATCAATATATATTTATATTCCATTATATAAATATTTAGTATTTTCTGTCTCCTGTAAAATTTTTACTTTTCAAATATAGAGGACTTGTGCCCTTTTAGTAATTAGACATTCTAATTTAGTTTTCACAGCCTCCGTAACGCAGTGGCGAGTGGTTTCGATTCTTGCACCACGACAAATACCTATTTTTATGATCCATACATATACATATATCTATACTTATAAAATAACATGTCCTGACTGACTGACTGATTCATCATCGCCGAGCGCAAACTATCAAGGCTACAGGCATGAAATTCGGACTCTATATTCATTTTGTTATGTAGGCACCCACTAAGAAAGGATTTTAGGAAAATTCCACCCCAAAGGGGTCAAAATAGAGGATGATAATATGTATGAAAGTCCGTCATTTTGAAAGTTACATAAACAAAATTTTGTATTTCGGTTATTGACGTAAAACAAATAAATACGTGTTTCAGGAATTTTGGAAATTTTAGTTAATAAGAGATGAAAAGTGGGGTGAAAGTTAATGCGTAAGTGAGTTTGTTTGTTTCGCTTTCACGCCTATATCACTGAACCGATTTTGATGAATTTATCTACAGGGATAGATGGGACCCTGGAGACGGTTACAGGCTACTTTTATCCCGGAAAATGCTGTTCACGCGGGCGGAGCCGCGAGCAAAAGCTAGTGATATATAATCGAACTGGATACGAATAGCGCAGGATCGGGAAGCGTGGCGGCAATTGAAAGAGACCTGAACCAAAATGGTTGAGTATGGCTAAGAAGAGAAGAAGAGGCATCATTCTTACAAACTGTTGAGATAATTACCGCAATTTATCTCGACCGTCGACATTATATTTGGGCTACCCTACCCTGTACTTACACACTATTACTGGCTTCTTTCTACACTAACTAACTAATAGGTAGGCACTCTTCATAGAGTGCCCACCTCTGGTTCGAGAGATTCTAGGTCCATACCCAGAACCTTAAAAAGGTTTCTCATGGAACCTTAAAAATTCAATTCTGAAAGCTGCGTAAAATAATTGAAACATTTTGTTACCCTATATGTAAGTGTAATTAAACAATGAAATATGATATTGCATGCGCAGTTAAATAAACAGTATTTCTGTTGACCCAGCAACCATGTTAGGTATATCATGACACATGTTTATTATGTACATGATAACTACCCTATAGGGATATTGAACTTATGACAGTTGAGAATTCCAATGTAAGTGAATAATAATGAGTGGTGAATAAGTATCACATTGGTAAAAGGTATTTGACGATGAATATAAATTTTTGTCAAGTGAATCGAAAAATATAGGGTATTTTAATATAGAATGTTAAAAACCAACTAAAAAATAATACTGAACAATAAAAACAATCATTTTTAGAGGTATTTTGGTTTCGATGCCGGCACCGCTGCCCAGTAAACTGAAATTTCATCGCTTAAAAAAAGAGCTCTAGAAAAATTAAACTTCATTTTTGACATTTTGGTGCTATTTTTTTACTCCACCATCAAATCTTAACAAAATCTACAAGGGATGACATCGCAATGAAACTCTATCGAACGATTTTTTTCATCAGTCGGTCTTCAATTGGCGTATAATCGATGTACCACTACATAAGTACATAAGAAACCAAAACAACAATAACATAATAGGAAAGTCAGTAATTTGTCGTGTATCTTTTTACTTAGAAATTTAATCTTTGTGGTACATAGTAATTTTTATCAAAAATATAATTATTGTAATAGCTATTCTATACCTACTTTACACTATGTATGTTCCGAACTTTGTTGCTTCGTTTCGGATTTATAGAATAGCCCTGTTTCAAATGCCGAAGATACGGTTACCCCGTATCGTAACTTCGTATATGCGAAAACAAATATTGATGACACTGGTGTGGATACATTTATAAACACAACTTCATACATATGGACGATAACTTTATAATACTTTTTACTAATTACAAAGGGGAATGCCCATCTCCCATACAAAAAAATGCCTAAGATGAACAAAAATGAATTATACACCAATTTGTAGTTAAAATCAAAGTAAATCTATTATAATTAAAATGTCTATCCAAAAACTTGGAGGAAGCTGGTTAAAACATTTTGCCAAAAATATATTTTACGTGTTGAAATTGGGATCTGACAAGTGCAAATATCGGTTATTTAAATAGGTTAAGGATACATCATAATTCATAGATAAAACAATGAGGTATTATATTGGAGCGGACGTCGAATGGGAAGCAAAAAGTTTGGTACTTACGAATAACTTAAACAGAAAAACTATATGTCAAATACGTTTTGTATTTACTAATGTCAAATTCGACATTCATGTACATTTACGACAATCAAATTAAATACTATAATAATAATTATAATACTTTCCCCCTAGTGTGTAAAGCTTGAGAATAATACAACTATTCTTATTTTAATCTAAATAGATTATATGACTATTTGAAGTTTCTGTCCATTTCCAGGCATTTTATGGGCATTCCCCTTTAAAATCTTCCATAAACTATGTCAGTGAAACAGTCGTCAGTCGCAGATATTGTCTTAGGCATGTGAGGAGAATGGCCTTTGTTCTTTAGATAAGTAAGCAGTAGCTTTAATTATAGGTATATGGGCTCATAAATAAATGCATTACATCGACATTTTATATGAAATTCGTTCTGTTGTTTTCCTTATATATGCACATTTACTTGATTTAACTGCACCAGTAATGCAAACAAAGAAATATCAATACATGCGATAAACGTGATCTCTTTAAGGTTGTTAGATGGTCGGGATCGTCTGGATTCACCCAACATTTCATCCGACTCTCGATTAAATACAAAATCTCCCTACAAACAGAATCTCATAATTTATTAACTTGAAATAAAAACGACCGATATTTTTTTTTTATAGTGATGATTTTGAAGGGACTGTCGAGGTACGAAATGTCTCGATGTCGATATTTGGACGTATATACTCTGTACTTCGACATGCTAAAATAGACAAGAATGCACGGGGTTGCGTATAGACCTGTGAGCAAGATTTCCGGAAGCTGTAGGTACCCAATCAAAATTCCTTCCTTTAAAAGTCGGTAACGCATCCATGATTCTTACTATGCTGTGGGCGCCCCGCCTAGTCAGGATAATTACTCACTCACACCGAGATTCTTTGATTAATCAATTACTTATTTAAAAAAAATCCATCTCACTACTCATCACATCTCACATACGGGTGAAAAATACCGCCTTCTGCGTCTTTGAGCAATTTAATTCTCAAAGACGCATAACGACTTTTAATTCGCAATTACTTTAAACACCTTCAAGATCAGTTACCATCCGGTGACCTAGTTGCACGATCTTCAGCCTCTGCTATAAAAAGTATATTTCTCTAAGAAATATTTATCATAATTAATCATAATTGCCCATTGGAAAATGCAAACTGTTGCGAATTGATATACATACATTTGTTATATATATTATATGTTACTACATTTACGTAATTCACATACGTATTGACCTATATAATAAATGAATACACCCAACAGTCACACACATAGTCCTGAGCCCACAATAAGAGACCAGTGTTGTGTCATGGATATTAAGAACTCCGAGACTTTCGGTCTCATAACACCCAGACCTAGAAACAAATATTTGTGAATCACACAAATGTTTGTCTCAGTGCAGGGATTGAACCCGCGCCCTTACGCTTCACAGAGGGTTGCGTCACGGAGGCTGTCAAATGCTGTCAAGTGTCATATTAGCTATATGATCAAAAACACGTTAATCTTTACCGGTAAATGTATAAAAATAAATAATAACGTTTATTTGAATTGATATTTCTTAACTGAATATTCGAATTGAACATATTGTTGATATGAATTTATATATTATATGTTGATACACGTATCTTATACGTTAAATTCCCTAATAATATGATTTATCGCGCAAAAGTAGTTTAAATATAAGGCAATCGCAGCCGGTTGCCATTGCCTAAGCAATACCTACCTATTGATAGCCGTCTGACGTTATACTCGTAATATGATCGCTGCATACGTAATGCATTTATTAGAGTGACCAAACATTTCGTTCGTTTTTAATTACAATGTTTTAACGTTCTTATTATTAGTATAAGCCGGCATTTTATAGGAAATCGCCTCATTGGTTTAGTGGCAGCGTACAGCTGAGAACCGTGAAGTCGTGAATGAAACGTGAGTGCAGCAATAGATGCGTCTCTGCCTATCCCTTCGGGGATTAGGGCGTGAGCTTATGTATGTTACCAACAAATATTTTATTATTTTCAGGCCGAATGTATTTTTACCGACATAAAGCGCATAATATTCGATATAGGGTTCCCATAACAAAAAAAATGTATTATTTTCTATTACGTCCGTAAATCACAGGGTCCAAGAAATTCCTTTACCACCACTTTCGTGATATTATAAAGACCATATACAACCCTATAAATTCATGCTACAAACGCGTCTGTCGAACTTTTAGCCTCAGTAGTCAAAATTTATCTATGTCCTAAAAACGCGACAAAATGAAGTGCTACTCTATATTGCACACTGCACTCTGGTATAGCGCTGCATGCACTCACTGTATACACAAATATGCAAGATGCCATTATATATTGTAGGTATAGCATTTTATGTTCAGGCGACGTTATCCCATACTTTTGCTTTTTTGATCCAGTGTATCTCCACTGATATGTAAAAGTTACACGATATATTTTTTATTATAAAAATTGAACATATTCTCTAAGGCTTTGTAAAGATGGAAACATGAATACTCATAATTTTCTCGATAAAAAAAAATCATAAAGATGACACTAAATCGATATTTCATGTGAGTGGCAATAAGCCATTTCTTCTTGAAATCATGTCAAAGTTATATCAAAAGATAGGGCTTTTTATTTACTAGCGAATTGTAAGAAAAATAATAAAAAATATCTTTATTGTTAATCTCTGTGAAGAAAAACTACCAAAATCTAGCCGTTGAAGCGCTCGCGCCAGCCGCCAGAGCCCGTCGAGGCGTCTTCGAGGTAGGACGCACGCCGTTTGTCTCCCGAAAATTCCCCCGCGTTTACATTGGTACAGATTAATAAAATGGGTAATAAATGCGTGTCGTCATTTGCTAAACATATAATGTGGCCTGACTTTGCTTCTTAATTATTATTTTCTTTACATTTATGTTTATAAAATTATTTTTGTATTTGTTTTTGTTACAAATTATATTGTTTAGTGATATTATACA
This sequence comes from Amorpha juglandis, assembly GCA_949126905.1. NCBI lineage: Eukaryota > Metazoa > Arthropoda > Insecta > Lepidoptera > Sphingidae > Amorpha > Amorpha juglandis. Next base: position 6,177,130 of record OX421379.1, on the reverse strand, counting down.
TAGTATATATTTAGGCTTATATGATAAACCGTTACAATAAAAAACCGACACAAAGAAAATTATTGTTATTCCAAAAATGTTATGGCATAATAGATATTTCTCATTATTTTATCTGATTGTTGGGATGTAGATATCTACTGCTTTGTACAAATAATAGTTTATTTGTACCTACATACTCACTTATATAGACCTACATAGTATGTAATGAAGGAATACCTATTTACTATAATGCCGATTTTCTACGATGCCATAAAGTTCCAAACATTGTTTTTTGTTTTTTGGAATGGCAATTGTATTTAAACATTTTGCCAATGTCAAGTTAGGATTCCTCTTCTTTTTGAAGTGAAACTTCTTTATCGGCGTTAGAAAAATAAAATCTTCACATTTTTTCGTTACGCGGCACGCGTCACATGTTTTACTTTGACTGGATTTTGACCAGACTTTGACTGGACTTTCATCGGATTTTAACCGGGCTTTGACCGGACTTTAACCGGACTTTGACCCGACTTTGTCCCGACTTTGACCGGACTTCGACCGGACTTTGACTTCTTTATCGGCGTTAGAAAAATAAAATCGTCACATTTATCCGTTACGCGGCACGCGTCACATTTTGACTTTGACTGGATTTTGACCAGACTTTGACCTGACTTTGACCTGACTTTGACCCGACTTTGACTCGACTTTGACTGGACTTTGACCGGACTTTGAGCGGACTTCGACCGGACTTTGACCGGACGTAAACCGGACTTTGCCCGGTCTTTGACCGGACTTTGATCGGACTTTGACCAGGCTTTGACCGGACTTTGACCGGGCTTTGACCGGACTTTGACCGGACATTGACCGGACATTGACCGGAATTTCACCGGACTTAACAGGACTTTGACCGGACTTAACAGGACTTTGACCGGACTTCACAGGACTTTGACTGGATTTTGACCAGACTTCGACCGGACTTTGACCGTGCTTTAACCGGACTTTGACCGGACTTTACAGGACGTTGACTGGATTTTGACCAGACTTTGACAGGACTTTACAGGACTTTGACTGGATTTTGACCAGACTTCGATCGGACTTTGACAGGACTTTGACCGGACTTTAACCGGGCTTTGACGGGACTTTGACCCGACTTTGACCCGACTTTGACCCAACTTTGACCCGACTTTGACCCGACCTTGACTGGAACAGGACTTTGACTGGATTTTGACCAGACTTCGACCAGAGTTTGACCATTTTTCGAAAAATAAGGTCATAAATAAGTTTCACTTCCTACGTATGTACACTAGTACACGCACACTTTTTTTTTTTTATTTATGGCTTTCGCATTATTATGCATTTTACCAGTGTCAAATATTATTTATTCTCAAGTTATTTTTACAAGAACGATGAAACACGGGTGCGGTCGATTTCAAGGTCTTGCCGGAGTCCATACACTGTTCTTCACCGTCAATGTTTATTGAACAAATCCACACTACTTTTATACAATAAACACAACTCTAAACTACGACCAAGACGATCAAATCTTTCCCGACAAAACTATGCATTTGATCATGTGATGATCTTTAGCAAAGTTGTTGTGCATGAGCCCACGAAGTTTTCTGAGAGGGTACGATCAATTTTCGACACATGGCGCCACTGTTAGGCTATTTTTATCCCGGAAAAAGCAGATCACGCGGGCGGCGCCGCGAGGGACAGCTAGTTTTATAATATTAAGTATTAAGAATACTGCTAACCATCATATCAATATTACCTACCTGAAGTTAGTAAGTACATATTAATCTATTACTTGATTTTCTAAACTGTGGCACAAAGATTTCGAACGCTGTCATGCAAAGTCAAGTGGCGCGCGGCCTGCCGATCGCGTAAATGCGGACGTGGCGCGCTCACCCAGGGACGGCGGAGCTAGCCCAAAATACCTAAAGTTCTCGGCCCGCCTCGCCTTCAACGTGCAAGCCTAGACTCGCACAAACAAGCATAAAACTGTACATTAATTTAAACGGTGCGTTATTTATGTTTTGTTGATGATATTGTCTATAGATAAAACAATACGCGTAGATACTTCTTAAATGCGATTATCAAAATTTAATTTTGTCGTCAAAAGATATGAGATATTCTCATATGTCCGCATTTAACATGTCACAACATTTGTACTTGTAATCACAGCTATTATTACCACATTTAAAATCAAATAATTATTAGTGCCGAAAGAAGCCGACACTATTTTCACTTTCTCTAATGAAATAAAAATATACTTTTATAAATTTCAAAACCTTTTATTGAAACTGTGTTTTAGACAAACTAAAAGCCTCCCTTCACTCTGCTTCACTGCTAGGTCATTTACAGAATAGAAAAATATACTACTTTGGATACGACTGGCTCTTTAATTATTTATAAATGAATACATTTTGGTTAGCTCGCATTTGAGACGGTTGTATTAGGGGGCCTTGCAGAATACGAGGCCACATACAAACACGGTCACTGAAGTTAGGCAATGTTTGGCGTGGTCAGTTGCTTATTATAATATGACGTACACATCGATATATAAAAAAGGAGGATAGAACGCTACTAATATCGTCAGTGATGCAGGTTTATGATATATGTGTGTGAAAGTTCAGGGATACCAGATAAATGAAAATTTTCCCCAGTTTTAACCAACTCCTAAGAGAGTATGTACATGGTAATTAAGTACTTAGTTCAAACAATTAATTGATTCGTTTAATTGTGGGGTAGGTATATGAAAAGATAAAAATTAAATTAAAATCCTTTAGAATGATTTAATTTTTTATAAACATGCCTTTTACTTTGCACGGACCGTTCAGTAGCTTCTAATTTGGAAATATGGTGATCTCGAATGCTCAAATATTTTTCTAAAATACATTTAATTAGATTAATCCTATATTCGGTGCCTGCCAGAGTGTGTTTTAATTCCAAATTGAAAAAAAAGTACTATTCGCTATAAAATGTCGTCACCATTCCGCATGACGAGAACCTCGTAAAAGCCAAAAAGATAAAACTACCAAATATTTAGATCTGGCACACGAGGTTACCGAGATGTGGGATGTTGACTCAACAATAATTGTACCGATAGTCGTCTCTGGGTTGATACCGAAGAGCCTCGACAAACATCTTCAGAGGCTCTCAATTGGTCGTTGGGTCAAAGTCCAGATACAGTAAGCGGCGTTATTGGATACAGCATGCATTGTGAGGAGGTTTCTCTCTCTTATGTCCTAACCGCCGGTGGCTTGGGTCCTAGGCCTCGCCATTGGAGAGTATTATTTTTATATTTTTAAATGTTTTGTTTTTTGTTTTTAACTAATATTTAAAAATGTAAAACATCCTTTTAAAATAAAGAGTACTGTACAAAACAAAGTTCAAAACGCACTGATAAATAAAAAAGCCGGGGCTTGTGCCGCTGCCGCGCAACACAAATTTTACCGAATCCAAAAATACCTTTAGACATTAATGTTATTATTTACTTCTCACAGAGTTTCTTAAGATAAATAAATATAAATAAATAAATAAATACACCCAACAGTCACATACATAGCCCTGACCCCACACTAAGATACAAGTCTTGTGTCGTGGGTATCAAGAACTACGAGAGACTTTCGGTCTCACAACACCCAGACCCCGAGACAAATATCTGTGGATCAGACAAATGTTTGTCTCGGTGCGGGGATCGAACCCGCGGCCTCTCGTTTCACAGCCGGCTACACGCCCGCTGCACCACGGAGGCTGTCAGGAGAGGCTGGAGGGTGTGGAGATAAATGTTATGTTTTGGTAATCTAGATAATATGAAGCCGGTTAAGCTTCAAAAAAGAAGGTTCTCAATTCGGCGAATTTATTTTTTTATATATTTGTTTGTTCGAGGAGTTTAATATCTTTACTCCATATTCCGTTATCAGATTTTAACAAAATATATATGCAGTACCATAGCTAGGAAGGAAGAGGGGGGCACTCTACCCCGGTTGTCACCGGTTTTGGGAACTCGACCTGATATAACCCGAAATAATATTCAAAAATGGGGAAATCCTCTCCTCTATCCTCCTTTTTTGAAATCGGTTAAAATACATTAAATCATTTTAAAGCTTTCATTCTTTGGGTGACAGCCATATCAAATCCACCCCGGGTGCCACCCGTGCTAGCTACGCCACTGTATATAGGAGACCGCTTAGTACCTAAACTTTATCGAACATCAACATATTTCAACAAAGCGGTCCATATTTGATGGGAAAATATATGTTCGTACATTAAAAATAAAATATACGCTTAATTGACAACCTCCTCCTGGTTTAAAGTCAGTTAGTAATTTTTGAACTAATAATGTTCTTAATTACAACGGAATACTCACACATTTTGGGGAAAATACCTCATTTATTTTCTGGCAACACATGCACGTGAAGTTGACGTTTATGTTCCGAATATTACGTAAATAATTTTACCAAAAACATTATAAAAGTGATTATAAATTCATATGTTACCTGTGCTAAGTAATTCCTTGATATTTCTTTTTCGATGTCGAATTGTTTTTACAATGTTTTATGACACATGTCGGCATTATTATATTTTTTTAAATCCAAGTTGGAGTGAACGTTACACAAGGCGGTCGTGTCGCGTAATGGCGGAAACTGGCACACTATGATGAGAGTGTGTGCGTGAGACCCGTATACGTACAGCATTCTGGCACACTATGGGTCACTTCACTTTCGATGTATGGGACGTGGTGTCCCCCTTTTTTTATAAGTCGATGGACGTACAGTAGCTAAGTTGTAGAAATCTATGCCATTTAGTGTTTCTTTTTTTTTGTTTGACACTATCCCGGCTTAGTGCCCAGATTCGCGTTGCCGTTATATGACTTGGTTCTCAGTCTCCATAAAATACGTCAAGCCAACGCTTTTTGGGCAGTTCGCAGGGTCATATCCCTAGTAAAATCTGGCTCAGGAAAAGGTGACCAAACCATCATAAGCGACATCCTTGAAATTTGTCTGCCACAATATCGCGGACTCCAAGGCTGCCGCTAGTGTACTTACTCGTGACGATACGTAACTTACGTTTACAATCTAGTCACTTAAAATCCACCACAGCATCTTTATCTCCATGACCTATTTACCCATTTACTAACGCATTATGATTACAATTATTGGGTAAAATCTATAGTGTCAACCCGCATTAGGTCAGCGTGGTCGATTAAGGTCTAAGCACTCTCATTCAGTAAAGGAGCCCCGTGCTCAGTAGAGAGACGTATATCATACAGGGTAGCATTGTTATAAAATCTATACTTCTATAACAATACTAGAAAATGCGAAAGTGTGTTCGTTGGTTTGTCCGTTCATGTAGCAACGGAACAACGGATCGACATGATTGTTTGAATTGAGATAGTTTAAGAGCCGGAGAGCGATATAGACTTTTTGTCTTTGAAATATCTATGACGTGAAAAACTTCAACGAACTAGGAGTCGCGAGCCATTCTGGTGCACACAGGGTAGAATAAACCACGTCTATAAAAACGTTTAATATGAATAAAACAAGTTCACTCAAAAAATTAACTTACTAAGTCGTTGTTTTTTAAGTGTTAACCGTCCAAGGTTATTTTGCGAAAGGGACAATAATAGAGGATAATCTGGCTTATGGAAGTCTAGGCAATAGTTATAACGTGTGTAAGGGAAACGCATCCGATAACAAGGACAGGTGCACGTGCTGGTGATTATGAAAGAAAGTAAATACAAAAGATTACAGACACGAATTAAGTCGGCACATTTTTTAACACGGTCTTCTTTGGAGGGATAATGAAATTACTTTTTATTCAAATAATAATTAAAATAGATTTTTTAAACGTAATGTAAAAAAGCTAATAAAAATCATCTGACGCTCGGGGTGAACGAACGCGAGCGGTGCACGCGCTTTGTGTCCACTGAGTTTTGTCGGAGATGCGCGTACTCATTGACCCCGAATTTAGTCGCGCTTATATTGCAGGTTTAAGAAATTTTACATTTACAAAATGACAAGTAAATATCATAGGAATAGCGTTTTCGGTTTATGTTTTATTACCCTTCGGTTTCTGGAGCATTCCCCATACGCCCAGTATGTATAATGCTTCGAACAAATAACTTTTAATTAATTTCAATAACATAATACAAGCTCAAGCCTGTATCCTCGAAGGGGTAGGCAGAGATGTACAGGGTTAATTTTAAAACACCAGCAACCTCGCAGGACCAGATAGCTGACCCCATACGGAACAACTTTTGTTCTACGAGTTTGTATATAACTCAATATATTTTAAAAAAAATGATTTTACAAGTTTTTGTTGTGTCGTATTTTTCTTCCTAGCGTTCGGCGTGCGAGCGCGACTCAAAGAAGCCGCTCAGCTGGCTCGGGCGATGACCTTCAACGCTAGCCCCGTTCCCCACGCTTCGCGTGTTTGCTTACGTAATCTGCGATGCGTGTAGGTAACATACAAGACGGAAATTAAATGAATACTTATTTTTGTATGAAAATAAAATCTAACAAATTATCAAAAGTCGTAGAACAAAAGTAGTAGCTTATAACCTTAGGTATCTACCCCTGCGAGGTTGCTGGTGTTTTAAAAATAACCCTGTATATGGATACACCATGGGGTTGACCGAACTTATTCGGACCGATAACGAAAGGGCGACAGGGCGTTCCTATCTTCACACCGAGCGCAAATTCCAATCTCGAGCAAGTTGTTGACTTATCGAAATCGAATGAAATTCTAACTTGGATAGAACTTATTTTAAATTTTGAAGGCTGCAGAGTCGCCGTCTACCCAACAACTTCTACAATCATGAGCAGGCAGTCGTGACTCCTTAGTGACGCATACCACGTCTGATATCATTGTCTCTCAGAAAACCAAACTGCAGGTTTTGGCCAAACGAGTAAGCAAGTGCCTCACCTCATGTCCGGTGATCACCAAGGCTTATGAAAGGACGTCGTGCACAATGCCTGAAGAATCATGTGTTGCCGATCTAAAGGTAAGGAGTTGGCATTGGGAGATCCATCGGAAATCCCACCAGTTATAATTTGCAGTTTTCCTGATGCATTTCATATGCACCACAGTCAGTGATATTTACCGAAACCGCTTCCCCTTCCAATTCCCTTCCCCTCTCGTCTAATCTCTATACTTTTTTTAAACATACACTAGATTTCATGATCTTATAGCCAATAGTAGTATATAATATTACATATTGTGGATGTCCTTAGGCGGTGATAATAACTTAATTGCCTACTTACCGTTAGGTGACGCACTTGCTCATTTGCTTGCCTTCTGCTACAAAAATGTGTTATATGTAGGTACATACGAGAATATCTGGGTTTCACATAATAGTGCACAATACCTACCTTATATATGAACAAATGACGGTTCACTAATATTTTTTCTCAAACATACACTTATTGTATAAACATACCAAACATACAATTATAATGACCGTTGACGCACCAACTCAACTGAAATTAGAACAAATAAATCATGGAATACCTAAATTACACGGCTTCTTTATTAAAGTAGGTTACCTACGGACGCGTTGTTTGTATTCACCTTAATTACGTATTAGAAATTTTCGAAGAAACGGAGCAAAATCAAAACGCTGTAGCAAGGTCATAGTTTCCCAGGCAACCGGGGCGCGAACACGTGCCGAGGGTGGCTGAAGAAAACTCTGGAACTAGTCGGGAGAGCTACCTTTGTTAACTCACATTATTATCACAAACAAATTTAATCTTGTTTTTCGAATAAAGCCTACTTAATAATAAAAAAAAAAAGTGTGCGTCTCGGGACGCTCGACAGAAGTGATAACTTAAACTAATGTTGCTGGTGGGAGGATACTTGTATCCGACCGGATAGCGACCACCGTACACTGGTGCTAAAACCTGCCATAGTGGCCCACTTTGCGTGGGTCGCGTTCCAGGGTCAGTCAGTGTATATCCGGTTCTCCCCAGGGGGCTTGCCCCCTGATCCTCACCCTTTTCCAATTCCTTTTTCCTTCTCCTCCCCCTTGGCCCTTTGGCAGGCCGGCATGATCTTGCCGACCAACGATGGACACATTGTTTATCGTTGGTCGACAATATTCTTGGATTACGCTACACTTACCATCAGGTGTAGCGAAGTCACTTTGCCGAACCAGGATAAAAAAAAAAAAAAAAAAAATGTGGGTTAAAGTGAGAGCGGAGGAGCCTGCTTACTACTGCCGTATGCGTGAGAGAAAGGGAAGCCAGAGTGACGCCGTAACGCGTTACGTTACGAAGTCCGGTCGAAGTCCTGTAAAAGTCCTGTCAAAGTCCGGTCAAAGTCCGGTCGAAGTCCGGTCAAAGTGGAGTCAAAGTCCTGTCAAAGTTCAGTCAAGGTCCTGTCAAAGTTTGTCAAAATACGGTCAAAGTCCGGTCGAAGTCCGGTTAAAGTCCGGTCAAAATCCGGTCAAATACCGGTCTAAGTCCTGTCAAAATCCGGTCAAAGTCCGGTCAAATACCAGTCAAAGTCCTGTCCAAATCCGGTCAAAGTCCAGTCAAAGTCCGGTCAAATACCAGTCAAAGTCCGGTTAAAGTCCGGTCAAAATCCGGTCAAATACCGCTCAAAGTCCTGTCAAAATCCGGTTAAAGTCCGGTCAAAATCCGGTCAAATACCGGTCAAAGTCCTGTCAAAATCCGGTCAGAGTCCGGTCAAATACCAGTCAAAGTCCTGTCAAAATCCGGTCAAAGTCCAGTCAAAGTCCGGTCAAATACCAGTCATAGTCCTGTCAAAATCCGGTCAAAGGGCAGTCAAAGCCCTGTCAAAGTCCGGTCAAATACCGGTCAAAGTCCTGCCAAAATCCGGTTAAAGCCCAGTCAAAGTAATGTCAGTCTTGTCAAAATCCGGTCAAAGTCCTATCAAAGTCCGGTCGAAGTCCGGTTAAGGTCCAGTCGAAATCCGGTCAAAGTCCGGTCAAATACCGATCAAAGTCCTGCCAAAATCCGGTTAAAGTCCAGTCAAAGTAATGTCAGCCTTGTCAAAATCCGGTCAAAGCCCGGTCTAAGTCCTATCAAAGTCCGGTTAAGGTCCTGTCAAAGTCCAGTCAAAGTCCGGTCAAATACCAGTCATAGTCCTGTCAAAATCCGGTCAAAGGGCAGTCAAAGCCCTGTCAAAGTCCGGTCAAATACCGGTCAAAGTCCTGCCAAAATCCGGTTAAAGCCCAGTCAAAGTAATGTCAGTCTTGTCAAAATCCGGTCAAAGTCCTATCAAAGTCCGGTCGAAGTCCGGTTAAGGTTCAGTCGAAATCCGGTCAAAGTCCGGTCAAATACCGGTCAAAGTCCTGCCAAAATCCGGTTAAAGTCCAGTCAAAGTAATGTCAGGCTTGTCAAAATCCGGACAAAGCCCTATCAAAGTCCGGTCGAAGTCCGGTTAAAGTCCAGTCGAAATCCGGTCATATACCGGTCAAAAACCTGTCAAAATCCGGTCAAAGTCCAGTCAAAGTCCGGTCAAATACCAGTCAAAGTCCTGTCAAAATTCGGTCAAAGTCCAGTCAAAGTCCGGTCAAATACCAGTCAAAGTCCTGCCAAAATCCGGTCAAAGTCCTATCAAAGTCCGGTCGAAGTCCGGTTAAAGTCCAGTCGAAATCCGATCAAAGTCCGGTCAAATACCGGTCAAAGTCCTGCCAAAATCCGGTTAAAGTCCAGTCAAAGTAATGTCAGTCTTGTCAAAATCCGGACAAAGCCCTATCAAAGTCCGGTCGAAGTCCGGTTAAAGTCCAGTCGAAATCCGGTCATATACCGGTCAAAAACCTGTCAAAATCCGGTCAAAGTCCAGTCAAAGTCCGGTCAAATACCAGTCAAAGTCCTGTCAAAATCCGGTCAAAGTCCAGTCAAAGTCCGGTCAAATACCAGTCAAAGTCCTGCCAAAATCCGGTTAAAGCCCAGTCAAAGTAATGTCAGTCTTGTCAAAATCCGGTCAAGTCCTATCAAAGTCCGGTCGAAGTCCAGTTAAAGTCCAGTCGAAATCCGGTCAAAGTCCGGTCAAATACCGGTCAAAGTCCTGCCAAAATCCGGTTAAAGCCCAGTCAAAGTAATGTCAGTCTTGTCAAAATCCGGTCAAAGCCCGGTCAAAGTCCTATCAAAGTCCGGTTAAAGTCCAGTCGAAATCCGGTGAAAAACCTGTCAAAATTTTGTCCAAATCCGGTCAAGCCCTATCAAAGTCCGGTTAAAGTCCGTTAAAAATCCGGTCGAAGTCCGGTCAAATACCGTTCAAAGTCCTGCCAAAATCCGGTTAAAGTCCAGTCATAGTCTTGTCAAAATCCGGTCAAAGCCCGGTCAAAGTCCGGTCGAAGTCCGGTTAAAGTCCTATCGAAGTTTGTCATAATCCGGTCAAAGCCCTATCAAAGTCCGGTCAAATACCGGTCGAAGTCCGGTCAAATACCGGTCAAAGTCCGGCCAAAGACCTGTCAAAGTCCGGTTAAACCCCGGTCATAGCCCGGTTAAAGTCCGGTCAAAGTCCGGTTGAAGTCCGGTCAAAGTCCGGTTGAAGTCCGGTCAAAGTCCGGTCCAAGCTGACTGATCACTGTGTGACGCCACCTGGGACTTCGAAATTATCGATGTTCCAGGGAGGTCAGCTAACGCTGGCTGGTCGATGGACCGCTCGCGTTACGGAACGTTTCGGTTCACCCTCCCATAAGAAGTTATCACTTCAAAAATTACGGGTTGCACTCCGGGAGTGCCGACAGAAGTGAAAACTTACCAAACAAGATGCGAGAATACAAAATTACGGCAACATGTCCACTCAACACGATAAAAGTACATTCTACTCTCTTCGCGTTTATGCGAGCCTGGTACTTTTTACGGCAACATGTTCCAAATAAGAAAAAACCTAAAAAGTTTTTCTTTGTCCAAATCGTCATTTGTTTATTAATTACGGATACTCGCCATGAAAAATGGACATTCTACTCTCTTCGCGTTTATGCGAACCTGGTACTTTTTTTACGGCACCATGTTCCAAATTATAAAATAAGTAAAATATCGTCATTTTACTATCAATATCTAAAACAATATTACGGTGAAATGTCTATTCACCATAAAAAAAAAACGAACACAGTCCAATCAAAGTCCTGTCAAAGTCCTTTGAAAGTCCGGTCCAATCCGACTGGTCACTGTGTGACGCCACCTGGGACTTCGAAATTATTGAAGTTCCAGGGAAGTCGGCTAGCGCTGGCTGGTCAACTGGCCCGCGTGACGTCTCACGGAAGGTTCTCGAATATTCTGGAACCTTCCGTTCGCCGCCGCTCGCGTTACGGAACGTTTCGGTTCACCCTCCCATAAGAAGTTATCACTTCAAAAAAAGAGCCTACTTGTTGTATGTGATAAACGACGAATATTAGGTACTCGAAATTTTGCGCAGTTTTTCTAGAAATGGTTTCATTGATATTCAAAATAAATTGCGAAGCTGTTATGTATGGCGATTTAAAGGAACGGTAAAGATTTTCTTTATTAAGTTTCATAGTCTTACAAATACTCATCATCATCATCATCATCAGCCACAAGACGTCCACTGCTGAACATAGGCCTCCCCCAAAGATTTCCAGACCGACCTGTTGGAAGCGGCCTGCATCCAGCGACATCCTGCGACCTTTATCAGGTCGTCTGTCCACCTTGTAGGTGGACGTCCAACGCTGCGCTTGCCAGTACGTGGCCTCCATTCCAGAACCTTTCTGCCCCATCGGTTATCGGTTCTGCGAGCTATGTGGCCTGCCCACTGCCACTTCAGCCTGCTAATCCGCTGGGCTATGTCGGTGACTTTCGTTCTTCTACGGATCTCCTCATTTCTGATTTGATCACGTAGAGAAACACCGAGCATAGCTCTCTCCATAGCTCGCTGAGTGACTGTGAGCCGTCTTATACGGCCCATATTCAGAGGCCACGTCTCAGTGCCGTATGTCATCACTGGTAACACACATTGGTCGAAGACTTTGGTCTTCAGGCACTGAGGTATTTTGGACGAGAAGACCTTGCCAAGTTTCCCGAACGCTGCCCAGCCGAGCTGGATTCGACGATTGACCTCTCTCTCGAAGGTCAATCGTCAGGTCCAACTTCGAGAGAGAGGTCAAATACTCAGAGTATTTTAATTTTTTAACATAACTCTTGTCACAGTCACGCGCTTATGTGTAGAAGACATTCAATGGAGCTTTTTATTTTCCCAAAATTGAGTCTGTGCCAATGCATAGTTAATATTTTGAAAAATAATACAATTACATAATAGCCTTCCTGATCCTACCAGGAGGTTACTTGATGTTTTTTACCTGACTCGATAGCGACCACCGTACATATTATGGTGCAAAACCCGTCATAGTGGTTCGTTTATCTGAGTCGCGTTCCGGCATCAGCCAATGTATATCCAGTAACTTTAGGGCGAAATAATGCTCCCGACCGTCGCGACGTCTAGGGACTTAATGTCTGTTGAAGGTAGATATTATGCTTGGACTGCATTATACTTACATCAGGTCCAGTATAGTTACTTTGCTGTGCCAGGATAAAAAAATATATATTATTCTAATATAGCTTTCTATTGGTGAAAAAAATTGGTATTGGTTTAGTAATTCCAGAAATTAGCTTAATCCAAAACGAATACAAAATTGATATTTGTGGGGCCCGTGGTCACAAATAGCCATGAAATATAGCTTATGTTAGTCATGGATAGTGCCGCTTCCTATTAGTGAAAGATTTTTTAAAATATGTTCAGAAGTTCCAATAATTACCCCTACATACATACAAATAACACCTCTTTATATAACAGGTTAGATAAGAAGTATTGAAGGAAACCCCTGTGAGATTTAAAAATAGTCAGCAATTTGATGACTATAAATGTAACAAAAGTATCCGATTATAACCTACAAATTACGGACGCGAATCGATCCACTTGAGATTCAGCTCTACGTAGATTATCGAAATAAAAATATTTTTTACATGTTTTACCCGACATTTACTTAGGCTCCAGTTTATTGTGTAACCAATTGGCATTAGTACTACGATAAAAGGCTTTAACGATTATACGATTTAGTATGAACAAGACGACTCCGTAGCGCAGTGGGCGATAGGCCGCGGGTTCGATTCCCTCACCGAGACAAATGTTTGTTGATCGGCAATTGTTTGTTTTGGGCATGGTTTTCTCCTTAACTCCGTTGACATAATAATATGGCATGCGGCCAGTCGTAAAACTACAAACTAGTATTTTGTAACGTTTTTAAAAAGCATGCCGACCCCGGTACGAATGAGATAAGGGCAGGTAGAAGAATAGTAAGAGTATGTAAACAACATCCGGCCTTCCGGGCTCCTCGGGCACACCTTAATTCAGCACTTTTTCTAAATGTTGTAAATGCGCCGTATTGGATCATCATCGTCACCCTTCATGTTTCCCAAGATAGCCAAAGAATACTGTACTGTATTGTGCGTTTCAAAGTAACCCAGCATGATTATTTTCCTTTAAACTACCTACATATTTTGGTGTTTAAATATAGTTTAATGTGCTCTACGCAAACTGTAAGTCACGACTGACAGAAACGACCATATCATGTCCTATCAGTATATTACGAGCTTGAAGATGATTTCGAACTACATAATTTTTACAGTAGCATAACGCTGTCACGGTAATACTATCTATAACGCTGTCTACCCCGTGTGTGTTGCCTAGCAACCGGCCGGAGTCCCCCCCGCTCGCCCTGACTGCATAGAATGAAGATTCAAACTCAATACGTGGCAACGCAATTTACAAACATTCAGGCAATTATAAGTCTAAGTACTATGACATAGGGTTGAAAAACATGTCTCAAGTACGTGCAACATTGTTATGACCATCCTATTATACATCGCTGTTTGCTAGAAGAATTAATGCTTTATTTTTTACTGGGCAAGGTAAAATATTCAATGAATATACAGTTGTTGTATCGGCAGGTGCATACCATTGCTTTACTTCCTCCCCAGCCTGAAATAGTTTGTATAGTATAGCGAACAAGTATTGATTAAAGGCACGGCGTTTCCAGACACAAATATATCTAGAATAAGATTCATATGTCACCTATGTACATACGTAGAAGGGCGCAAATGTTGAGGACGACACCGGATGGCTTTCTAATGTAAGTACATACTTATTTCCACATTCAAGGAACTTTATATATGATTATTATATTATATACTACTAGCAGACCCGGCCACGCGTTGCTGTGGCTAAGGCATATGTTAAATTATATTGTAATAAACTATTCAATACAGTATGCGCCATCTGCCATACAATACACTGCATATCCCGTACGTATAGGGGCGGACGTATAGGAGCCCTACACTAGACTCTATTACGCTCTCTACATAATGGTGGCCTATCGGAATGGGCCATCGTATAGAGGAGCCTTAACACAGACGGTGGATCAACGATAGCTAATCAACAGAGAACCATAACACCTTTTGATTGAACTAACATTTATCCTGCCAAAAATGTGTGGTTTAAAACTTATGATTCTGTGTAAAATGTTGACACTGGGAAGACACCCTCAAAAATTCATAAGACTAACAGAGGGGCATCATTCATCAAGAACATTATAAATCGAAATTTGTGCTCAATGATAATAAACATGCAAATTGGGCTCAAGAACCGAAGATTCCGTACGGACGATTTTAAATTTACTTTTAAGAAATCCACCATAACAGTACATATTCTGTGAAAAATACATGTATCTACTTATTTCAAAAGATAGAGCACAAAAAAAATTATACGATGTAAGGTCTATAATAAAGTTCTGTACATATATTTTGAGTACAGAACGTTAAAAAACGGACTTCTGTGTATTTAATATTATCTGTTGAAAAGTTTCTCAATATCATTCGTACTTCACCATCTAATTTTACCTTAATTTATATGGGACCGCTCTTGTACTCGTAGTAAGCAATGTCGAACAAACATAATCATCAAAATCAGTCCACATTTGGCGACGTGAAGATATATAAGTTATTTGTAGGAAGCACCGTTTCAAAATTAATTGTTACTACTGACTAAATACAGAATACTGACGATTACCTCATAGCAGAGTAGGTACCTGAAGGTCTTTTGGTGAAAAGACCTCTGATATGGCACATTTAATGTAAAAAGTTTGTTATTTATGAAAAATGTATGTGTGTATGATCCAAATTTCAAATAGCTAACTTCTGGGACCAAACTCTTTGAGTGGTAGAGCCACGCTGTAGACAGTTTTGTCTACAGCATGAATGGGCTGGCTTGACCGGGTCGTTACCACTGTCTCCCAGAAAACTGACGTAAAGTAGCGGCTTGCTGCTGCCTTTCGTACGGTGAGTGACATATCCGGAAGCCCAAATCCCCTCCCCTTCCCAATCCCTAATTATTCCTTTCCTTTAAGGTCGGCAACGCGCCCATGATTCTTCTGGTGGTGGCTTACCATCAGGTGACCCACTTGCTCGTTTGCCGGCCTATGCTAAAAAAAACCTTCTCAGTCCAGAACCGAACAAAACACTATTTGGTGAGGCTGTTGTGTCTCGTATATTCAAATGGTATAATCAAGTAAGAAGAAATAAATTAGGTTTATTAATACGGATATTATATCTAATTTTATTTTATTCAGTTTGTCGTATTGTATTCTTTAATTTACTACCTACCTATTTTTTAAACCTATTTTGGCGCAGACTCGCTGTCTGATTCAAAAGATGACCATTCACTAAACAAGATTGACAAAGTGGTTCAATGACCGACCAATGTCACCTTTAGAATTAATAACAAGATAAGCCCCTTTCCCCTCTGTTTCACGTCACAGGCAGACCCCGCGTCACCCTACTATCGCGCTACACAATGTTAATACACCTACCTACAGTATGAACTGTTAAATTAGATTACATATAATGATATTACGTTTATGTAGTTACTGCACCTTGCTTATCACAGTTGCATTAGCTGACTTTATACGCAATCATATTTATGTTCAGGAAACTGTAGGAAACAAAGTAGATTATTTTTATCAGTAAATTCCCTCTACCTACACATATAAATCTTTTTAATAA
Organism: Amorpha juglandis; assembly: GCA_949126905.1. Lineage (NCBI taxonomy): Eukaryota > Metazoa > Arthropoda > Insecta > Lepidoptera > Sphingidae > Amorpha > Amorpha juglandis. Next base: position 6,161,105 of record OX421379.1, on the reverse strand, counting down.
ACTATCTTAAAAAGATGCAATAACAATGTACCAATATTAAATCGTATGAAATGTAAATTTACTCAATCTTTGTAACTTACGGGTTTTTATCGAAATGTGTTTGAGACTTCATTCAACTTACGTATATAAATAGCTTTAATATTACTATACCTACATAATACCAGATAATACTGTAATTTTCCTCTTTTTCCCTGAGACAATGGGTGGAGCTAAATTGCTCGTTAACATCAAGTAGGTATCTACCTACCTCATGTAAGTACGTAATAGTAAAACATAATTTTCCTTTTATCCGTCAATTGAAACATATTTCTATATAAAGTTGCTAGAAACGCAAAAATAGTTAAAGCACCAATATGTGAACTTTACGGGAGGACGTTGTAATTTGTTTTTTTACGTTAAAAATTAAACTTGTCTTAGTGAATCATATTTTTCTAATATAATTATTTTGAATTATTACTCTATAACAATTTAAAATGATCTATCATAAAGTTTCGTAAAAGTCACGTATTGTCGCTTTAGTATTAGGTATTTCACTTCCAGTGACGATAATATCATATTATAACACAGCTACTCATACTCAGGTGTATATCAAGACACTAAACCGATTACAATGTTGAAATGTTGAAAAACATACTATGATTTAAACACGTTACACGATTGCGACTGTAGATCCGTCTGTGCTACCTATATTCATAAGTACGAGTACCAATCTACTTATTTAACGATATAAAACCAGTAATAATCAGTGTTTCATTAAAGCCATTTGACATACAACACGTAGTTTAAATTTAAAAACGTTTTTAAATATCCCTACCAATTCGAGACGAAAAGAAACGTTACATCATAAAGGTGGCCTGGGTCTGTCTGGCTGTCTAGAGCGGCGCGGCGTCTCGTGCGATGTTATCGTATCTATTGTTAGGTAGTTACGTCGCGTAGTGCTCGGCACTCGGCGCTCGGCAACGAGACAGAGCCGAAATTCGGAAGGCACCTTCAAGCGATGCCGTTGACCGTGGTCAGGGACGAACGAGCCCTGACCGTGTGCCGTCACGCCATTCGCCGCCGCATTGCGAGCTTGGCCTAAATCACACTGACGTAATAGTTTCGTTGAGTTTTATACACGTTGGCGTAGAGTACACTTGGCCGGACATTCAGTTTGGAAAGATCTAGAAGCATAGTAGTAGGTAAATATGCGACTGCAACTCGCGACTATAATTTGTAATACAAAAAGTTTTGGCGTTGCAATCAGATAAGTACTACTGTGGCACATTAGACGTGTATGAATATAGGAGCCTAGCCATCGAGGGATTGTAATATAATTGCTAAAGTCGATTTAAGTACCTAATTAGTGTTAAGACTTTGTTGTAACGACATTCGTTTACATAATATACCACTTGGCACAGTAACCTCGAACTAGCCTGATTATTATTATATTGACATAGACGAGTATAACTGCAACATTGTATTTGGTTATAAAATCACGATGCATGCAACGTGACACAACACATCGTCACTCCTCACTCTACAACACAGCAACATAACTTGTACAATATAGGCACACACACGATCATACATAGAAGTGTAAAATTAAATCGTTTACGGGATCTAAATTAGACTTCTAGACACTTTATTTAAACCACTTTCTCTTACAAAACCTGTCAGATTTGAACTAGTTTTCGCACGCGAATTGACTGGCTCCTATTATTAACAGCATAGGAACTTGATTTGAATCAAGTAGTGTCAGTCAACATACGACTTATGACACTAATACTGCCACAGATTTAAATATTTGATCAATTAGTAACAGTTACTATGTAACAGCTGCTTATTATTTCTATTACATTATTGTGTAATTCTATACTACAGAATAAAAACATAGATTTTATATCACACTTGTCAGTAGGAAACGAGTACTAGTAGAAGTAATTTAATTGGCCAAATTGCCAATCTTAATCCCAAATTGATCAAATATCTAAGTTTCTATCATATTTTTATGTCAATGGTTAAAATAAAACTTTAAAGTCTTACCTGTAAAATTCTGTTGTAACAACTTTCTCTGGAACTGGTATTTACCCTATGTAGTTGATTAAATTTTAGAATTCAACTAGAAAACAATCAGTTTTGTTTGTGAACACTATTCTAACTGAAATAATATGTGAAGTTATAAATACTGACGTCCTTTATAGGTACCAAGCGTGCTAGGAAAGGTGCTAATATGATGAATTTTAAATACGATGTAGCAACAATAGGTTTAGTAACTTACAAGGATACCTATAATTTTATCGATGATAAATTATAGCCTTGAATATATCTCTGCACGATATCGCAATGTATTTAAAACATTAATGACTTTTGAACGGAGACCTAGGCCAAGCTACGAATTTGATTTACACATATGTAAGATTTATTTTGATACAGGTATATACTCTTTTATGTTGATAATAAACATTTAAAACTCAAAAAGGTTGCAAGACTGTTGAGAAAAACAAAAAGTTATTAAATATGTTTTTATTACATCAAATAATATCAACATGCATTTCTCTCCCACAAATAACAACTATATTTACAGTTTCGAGAAAGCGGACATATTGTAGAGAAATTACAAATGGCGATTTCAGTTCATTGTCAATTACAAAATCATAACATACCTAAGCCACATTACAAACACATGATTTCCTATCTTACGTCACAACCCTTTTGTCCCTTCCTTAATGAACAAAAACATATATCATTTGTGAGAAAATATTGTATGTATGTTTTTTAAATCGCCAAGACGATGACCCCAAATTTCCAGACGTAAAGCGTTCCAAAAGGCCGAGAATGAAATTCACAAGTCATGAAAGTAACCCAAACATTCTAAACGGTAGATGCAATTTATTGATCCTTATCACTAAAAGAATATGATATTCAACATACTCATTGTGTAACAAATGATTATATTAGAACCGATTATATATGCATAGCTATGACTACGGCCGCGACCCACGGGTACAAACAATATGAAAACATAACACTAGAGGAATGGTTCTCTAATTTAATTATATTTTCAAATTCATAAAGATATTTATTAGTACAGTTCAATAAATAATTGCTACAAAGAATACACATATCTTTTTACGTAAATATCCAATATATTATTATATTGTATCGAACTTCGTGACATTACGCTAGTACAACACACTAGTAACAAATTACTGCATAAAATATTAAAAGGAGTCACGCTCACGACTCCCGAGTTTATGGCGTTGACACACAACACGATACAGCACATCACCGCACAAAATGATCTAATATTACTGTTACTCTTTATGTCAAAGGCATTATTACATTTTTAAATATAACATTTGTATAAAAAAAAACATCTACAAAATATAAAAATATTACCCTTCAATGCCGAGGCCTAGGACACAAGCCACTGATGGTTGGGACCCCAGAGTGAGGAATCTCCTCACAATGCGGGCCGTGTCTAATAACATACCTTCGAAATCTGGCTCTTGACCTAACGACCAATCGAGAGCCTTTTAAGGTGTTGGTCGAGGCTCTTTAAATGAATAATATTACTTATTAATATAACACGGACGTAAGATATTACAAACACTGATAACAAAATTATTGGTTCACAATGTATTGCATCGTCATCATTATGTTATTAAAGTAACTATAGTTCAGTCTAACATGTGCTGTTATCAATGACAGTAGAGTCGAGGAGACCGTCTTACGCCCTTATTAAAAAAACGACTTTTTTTGTGTTGACGCATGCTGTAAGACATGACACTGGTCGGCTGTGTACAGCTCCACCGGACTTTCGGGTGAGCGCTTTAGGCGCTCTCAACCCTTACATTTAAGTGACCACGCTGAGGGCACCCCCTTTGGGGTACGAACCTCAGCTCAGGACGGCCACTGGGGTAAAAACAACGACTATGAAAGCGAACTCTTTACTAATATGTATGGTACATGACTGGCTCGTTATTGTCGTCCCAAAACGGACTAATTGTGTATACAGTAACACCACACCTATCCGTTTTGCGCACTATGAGACTTATGTTTATAAATACCGAGTTATATGTTTCTACTGTAAGTATTTGAAATATAAAACGTGTTATAGAAAGGTGTGGCCAAATCAAAGCAACTAACACTGTACTATGTAGGTATTTCATCACCCTGACGTACATCTGATCAACAAGACGTACGATTACGAGTTATAAACTATGTTGTATTAGATTAAAAGCGAGTATCACAAATGGAATTCTGTGTTGGTTCAACTAATAACCTACGAGAGGCTCGTCGGCTGTAAGCCAAGTACCATAGATGAAAGACCGGAGAATGAAGTCATTAGAGTGCTCCTGAAAGATGGTACATATATCTTCAGCACACAGGCTCTTTCTGTATTAATTCGTAACAAATTTGTGTCTGACTTACACCTTACGTACCTATATTCGTAGAATTCCGTAGATATAATCACCTTGATTAAAAAGTGAGTGTCATTCATAATATGTAGGCATGTAATCGATTTTATAAAACGAGAGATTTAAATTAACGTGATTTTTTAGAATATGTATCTCTATTTTGAAAAGATCCAGTGCAAGGTGTATCTAACGACCCCTAAAAATGACCACGCCTTTCTGTAACACGTTGTAGAATGTAAAAGTTCTTTGGAAGTTCATCTCTCACCGTAAAACTTCAAACACTACAAAAGGGTTACTTTTGTTCAGAAATATTCTACATGAATCGGCCAAAACGTTGTATGTAAAATCTGTTTAGTTGTAATATTGCAACGTGTTTTGTGTTGTGTGTCACACCTATGATCAAAACTCAACACTCATCATCATCCAATTAATAAATTAGGGTTCTCGTGTTTAATAACATTTACGCATAATAAGGCATTAAGTAATTGTAACAGTCGTTAATCTTTCTTAAGACTGTAGCCTTGACGACTTTCGCCGTACCAGAATCTAACGGAATGGGACCATGTACGTCCACAAAATCAGAACCATGGAAACGTTGCCGACATTAAATAAAAGTGATAATTAAAGAGTGTGAGGGGAGAATGATTTGGGCCTCCGGATATCTCGCTCACCGTACGAAATACAACAGCAAGCCGCTACTTTACGTAGTTTTTTCTGTGAGACAGCAGTAACGATTCGGTCGAGCTGGGCCATTTATGCTGTAGACAAACAGTCTACAGCGTGGCTCTACCACACAAAGTGGCTCTATCACTCAACAGAATGAACATTGTAAAGTTGCATTGCTTTTTTTTATTAGATCTCAATAATTATTTTGGTTAAGGATTTATTTTAATCGATATGTAGATTCACTAGAAATTTTGCATCAAAGATTAAGAAAACCTTTTTTTTTACATAAGTTGAGCGCACTCGTACAAATTCTGCTTCGAAATTTCCGTAACGAAACTATATTACACATAATTTTGTACAGCAATTAGTTCAGCAGGATTTTCAGAATTCTCTTGTGACCCACCGTCATTTTTTACGACTTAGCCTTAGTTACAACCTTATACTATTCGATTCTTGAAAACTAATCGAGAATTGAAACGGTCCTGTCATGATCTTTACATAACATGAATACCTAAACCTTAATTAGGTAAAAACAAATTTTCAATTGAGCATAGGACGGTCACGCAATTATTCATTCACAATTTATAATTATGGTCATTAGCCAAGTATAACACTCATATTATAATATTTTACACCAATATAGTAAGTACTCTAAATATCTGGAATTTAATTGCGACAAAATCATAATTGTAAAATTATTTCAATAGAACACTTAAATACAGTATGGATAAGAGCCGCTAACAATAGTAATACCCATGCACAACATTATTAATTGTCTTTCACAAGAATAGTTAATTCTGAAAGATTTTACTATTACGGTACTCGAATGACATTTATGATATTTTCACAACAGCTAGAACATCGAATAAGTAAAACACACACTTATACTAATGTATTAAATATGTATATAGATATTGATCACAATAATTCATAATTAAATATATTTATTATAAAGACTATTGCATGCTTTAAAATATACAAGTTTTTTAAAATCTTCAATTGCCGATGATGCTATTATTATATGAATTTTTCTACAGAGGCAATGAGTAAAGCATTTACACACGTTATAATTACATTGAAATAAACGCATTTATCAAAAATTAATAAAAAAGTTAAGTTTTATTTCAATGTGTAATATTCGCGTAAACATAAGAAATCATTACAATTAAAGAAAAAAATATTTTCTTTATACAGCGGAGGCCGACAATTGACCAAGTGGGTAGGTACCTAACCTGAGAAATTATAGAAGTTTTACCAACCTTAAAGGGTGATTACAGGAATGGGAAGGAGAAAAGGAGGGGGATTTGGAATTCCGGATATCTCATTCACCGTGCGAAACGTAACCGCAAACTGCTACTTCATGTCGATTTTATATGAGTCAGTATTAACCTCCTACCTACCTACCTAAGGGGTCCTTAAAATGGAGTGTCAAGAAGCAGTTAGGCAGGTCAGCATGATCTTGCCGACCTAAGATAGACACATCGTCTGTCGTTGGTCGAAACTATTCTTGGATTGCGATAGTTGCTGAACCAGAATAAAAGACAACCCGATTGCGCCGGCCCATTAATTCTAGAGTCAAAATTGTCTTCACCGTGGTCTGACCACTTCCAAATTACATCCTTACAGAAAGTAGGTAATTAGTACATTTTATGTGTATTCAATGTATGCTCCTTCTAATAGCTAATTTATTATGGCGGAAGTAATATTTTGTTATTTTAGCTGTTTCACAAGGCCCAAGTAAACGTTACATAACATATGACACAGCACAATACAGATCACGCTGACATTGCACACGCAGAAGCGGATGTCAAAATGCTACTTCCTGAATTGGCTGTTTAATGAGTTATCTTGTAAAAAAAAATATTAAATGGACATTGGGAAACAAGCCCGTCACAAAGATACAATATTACTTATATTGCTTCTTTGTATTGTTTCTAATTATGAAATGACAAAATAATTAAATATCGATACTGGCTCCTGGAGTGAATCTACATTTTTTCCAGGGGATGCCCCTACATACAACAAAATTGTATTATATAAACGGAATTTGTCCATCTGTTTACCTTTTTCTGATCGTCACGTTATCGAAAAATCCGAACCTAAAATCGGACCTAAAGAAAACAAATATAGCTGCTTTTAAATTCCTTATGTTCCCTGAGAGGCTAGAGAACTCCAAGCTCTATCGTGTCGTCAATCGTCTCGCATCTTCCCCAATAGCTGACACACTTATGAGGTCGCGGCCAGCGGATTATTAAATTGCTTTTTGATCTAGTAATTTATATTAAGTTATATGACTACGACATTAAAAATATTTGGTCATGTCGTTATTTCATTATTCTACATACTGAGGTCCTTTAAATCGGTAGTATGCAAACACAATGATAATTTTGACAAAGTTATAGAATTATTTATTTACAAACTCTATATTATACAAGCAATTACTGTCAAAAAGATAGATAAGTACATCGCACAATTTAACCTTTAACATTACAATGATAGCGAACTTGATTGATTTATAACATGATTTCGATAGTAATAAATATCATGAATACTGAAAATGATTACAACCCATACATCAAATCATACAGTAAATTTGAATTTACCATCCTTTAAAAAGAAACTAAATATTTGGGTACCATTTGAGCTTATATATGATTAAATTATTGTATACGCCCACATTCCCGTGCTAGTAAATTTTTATAACTGATTTATAAAAATAGTATAACCCAATAAAGAATTCAGTTACGCTGCGAAATAGCCTTTCGAATAAATAAAAAAAACATCAATATACGATCAACATAATATTCATAATAATGTACTACCGGTTGTGTCAATGCCTAACTTACAACTCTCCTAATGGACTTTACAAATCCTATACATCGTAATTACCAACTAGGTTTACCCTGCCAAAAGCACAAATTGCATTCCTAGAAAAACAATATTGTCAACTTGTTATCTACATCTGTCCAACTTTTGATGGTGACGCTCACGTGACGCCGACAGCCAGTGACGCCGTGCGGCAGTAACACTACCGACGAATGACCGTCCTTAGGTTACAGTATATACGCAGCCGCGGCGTCACTGCCGCCCGTGACGTCACCATCAGGAGTTTGCCATTGGTGACATTTACAAATTATTATATACTCGTCTACACTTATCAGATATACATTATTATTCTAGTTATTATTGATGTCAAATATATGTAAAATAAAAACAATTCTCCTTGACATCATTTTTAATGTCCGAATATAAACTCCACAAGTACCAAAAGTGATCAACATTGCTATTACAAGTTAAAAATGAGTTTCCAATTGCATGTGGGGCTTGTTTCACAATGTCAAAGTAAACGTCAAATCATTATTATCATCAAAATACAAAATGATCGCGCGGTTAATACATGCGGAAAAACGTATTTTCAGATTATTATTTTCTAAATTGGCTGTTTAACACATTATCTGACAGATTACAATTTAAACAGACATGTGAAACCCCTTAAATTGACGTTTTACTAGTTAATCTATTTACAAAATGTTTATATTTGGCGTTCCCAATTATTTGTTACAAATAAAATTAATTCACGCAACCAGAACCCCATTAAGTGAAGGGTGAAAGAATGCCAAGCTGCCATTCTTGGGAAGGACGTCCTCCATTTTTTGTGTTCTTCTGCTACGTCCCTAATGTATAAAAAATATTTTTTGGACTCAAAATAGCTCTTGGATGTAAATAGTGGTGGTAGTCGTTGTTGCAGTTTTCGTGTAAATATATAGTTATTAATGCATGCTTACTATGCTTACGCGCAGACAATTATGTACCTATCTTAGAACATGAACGTGCAATAAAAGTAGTTTATTACCCCTAGTGGTTGCGAATAACATATTTAATACACAAAACAACAAAAAAGCAATAACCTTTAATTCCAAAATGTATTATTATATGCAAATAAAGACACAAGAGGTATTTAGCAAGACAACCACTTATGAAAGTACCTAATATATTTATTTGCCTCTAATGGACTTTCATTTATAAAGTTGCCAACATTACTATGTTGGCACTTTATTTATTACTAACTTTATTTTTGGCCTCTTAAATTGTGCAACGGATTTCGTTTCACTATAATTTAGAGAATTTATTTAGCGAGGGACAGCTATTTTATGTATAAAATAATGACCAGTGACAGTCAAAAACAATATCACACCTCGGTTGATCATTGCATAGCATACCCGACTTCACGAATTTTGAATTTTGACGAATAAAGTAAATGTGATATTTGCTCGGATGTTATAGACTCATACATGTTCATGACTCATTACATGTTATAGATGTATTGTGAGTGATAACTAATTGTTTTTTGTCACGCCAATGGTTATTTTGGGGGATCAGTTGCTTTTTTTGAAAATCCTATTCGGTTGACATTTTATTTTTCTTCACTTCTACAAAAGTTTTTTTGTATTAATAACCGCGTATTAATTGATCAAGCAGCCTCGCGAGGCTGCCTCAGACGTTTGCCGCGCGGGGTATGCCGAGCCAACTTGTCTACCTATTTTAGCTACGCTCGTGATCCATACGCAAGCAAATCACAACTGTCCTGATTGCACGAGCTACTCGTACCGAGGGCCTTTGAGCCGCCAAAAAACCAAAAAAACTTTGCTCTGGCCGAGGGCCTTTGAGTATCGCCAAAAACCGATAAAACCTGACTCTGGCCGAGGCAGCGAACACATTTGCATCGAGCGAGGCACAAGCTGACCGACCGAGCACTGGTCTTGTGAGGCTGCTCACTATGTCCGCGGCTACTGATGCATTAATTCGTTACGTTACAATCGAAGTTCAAATATAGTTATTTCATAGGATTTTAGGTACGGCCATCGCGACCCGACCCAGCCCGGCGCGGTGATATAAAAATTTTAACATTTTTTATCGTGAAGGGTTAATTTTTTCATGTTTATTAACGACAACATCCATGTATTTACTTTCGAATAGGTAGAGATATAATTGTTCAACACAAACGAGTGATAACCGATAAATATTTCCTGGTTAACAAACAACTATGAGCTATTGATTGAATTGCAATTTGTTGTTTATAGACACTTTTAAATTATAATTACCGAAAAATTATACTCTTACAGCCTACGGAAGAGACTGCTTAAATGCAAAATATTTTTTTTTATTAAGGAGGGGAACAAACAAGGTCATCTGATGGTAAATATTAACCGAACACCTACAATACCAAAGGGATCATTGGTGATTTACCGGACTTTGAGGTAAGAATAGGCTCTTTTCTTCCTAAGTCAGTTCCTAAGTCATGTCGGCCAAAATAACGCAGACGCAAGGTGCTTCCACAAGAGCACTGAATAGTTCAGGACTTCCTAGACACAGTGGTACAAATTACTTGACAGTACTAACGTGACACTACTACGACTGTCAGCCTCGTACTAGCTCACTTCATACACTAACTATCGACTCGAAGTCAGCGGGTGCGGGGCGGCGGCGGTGGAGACCCGGTCTCGAAGCCAGCGGGCAGATCGCGCGGCGCTAGAGTGGCGTAGTGTTGTACTATGAGAAGTCAGTGTCTGTTCGCGAACGAAATTGATGCGAATATTATGTTCCATATAAAAAATCATTGAAATAATTTGCTCCACCACGTCGGCGGGCATTTTTGAAAATACACAGCACTACGTCAATGCAGACGCGCAGGCGCCGCTCGACTGGCGCGCGCCACTCGTATGTCGATCCTCGCGCCCGCGCCGCTGCCTTCGAGGCCAGGTCCATTTAAATCTATGCATTGAAACGCGCCGCTCCCGCACCGCCGCCGCTTGCCGCTGACTTCGAGTCCGCAGCCTCACTAAACTTGAATTGTCATTAAGTCATTTCGTAGAACTCAATTATTTTTTAGAGATACCCATTAAGATTAATTTCTGTACTCCGTAACAGAGTATAAATCATTCTCTTATTCAGTAATGGAACATTAATGGAACGGTAATTAATATCGATTTTTAAGAAATTACTTCATGTATTTGATGTCTGTGAGTGTGCCAGTACTTCAAGAGACAACAAAATTTCTTTGACCAAGTTATATCCTTTATGAGATTTTTTTTGCTTGGGTCTTTTTAAGTTTTAAATTTCTTAAATGTGATCAGTAACATTTCCAGTATGGGTTTAAGTAAATAGAAATATAATATTAATGTATGATAAAAAGCTATTTATTATAAGTCATGAATTGAATTTATTAGCAGTCTCAATTCTTGAAATTGGACCCAATAAGCAATTGAATTTCAACATTTGGCATTTGTTATTCTAATTTTGGCACAAATATCCCAAATCTACTCTCAGATGCAACAAACAGTTATTGTTAATTGATTTCCAGTTTAATAAAATGGTATAGTGTTATAAAATATGACATCTTATGTTAAATAAAATAAAAACATAATAATTATAGTTCTATATAATACAACAATAACACAAAACAAGAAGGTTTTGGTAGTTATTTTGTACCTAATATGACATTTAAAGTACTTATTGGTGGTTGAAAAGAAAATATTTATATATTATATTATTACATGCAATTTAAATAGTAATAATTTCCGAATTTAAGTTTCTAATGAGAAAACACAAAGTTATACAAAGGCCAAATCATAAACTTGCTACAATGTATGTCTACTCAAACTGGTATATTAAATAAATCCCATACAAAAATACAAAAGCTGCATGTAAAAATATTTAACTGCTTAGAAATGAATAATAAATATGTAATATACATTTCCTTGCAATTCATGTTTTATTTCTCTTCTTTATTTCTAACTATTTAGTATAAAACAATGGTGTTTGTGTATTTCAGTAGAGCAATTCAGTTTTTTTACCCATCTTATTCTATAAACATTTTATTTTAGTTTCCTAGTTATAAAATGACAAATGTAAACCTCTAATTCATTTATATTGTTTTCTTGATAGCTAGTTTGTTGTTGAATATTCAAAGCAATATTGTGTTTCTACATGAGTTCTATATTATTATTAGATTCCAGGCTCACATGGTAGTCCCTGTGCTATGTGGGTATCAGGTATTAGTGTTAGTTAGCCATAATAATTTGCGAGAGAGGGTGACCCAAAATATTCAACAATAGTGTACTCTCAGTCCTCATGAATGCTCAGGTCACTTTGCATGCACACCACAAAATGATGTCTAGACAATAAGGTGTATAGTGTAAGACAAGTAAGAAAACTAATTACATATACTAAAAACTGACTTACTTGATGGTTATGATGATGTTTTCACAAATATTTATAGTTTCTTTATAAGGGTTTGAGTACAATGAATTCATATTAAACAACTGGGAAGCTGGAGTAGATGGCCAGTTGATAACAAAGGACATGTATGTCAAAAGATTCTAAAATATTTAAAAATATTAACATATATTATACTCAGTCCCATGTAATTAACTTTACAATCATTTTTCATAAAAAATAAATTAATTTTACAATAAAAAATACTCCACTCTGAATGATTGCAGTTTAATTTATTATATGCAATTTTAGTTAGTTATCCATATCAACCCATATATTATGTATTATTCAAATTGTGTTTGATTAACCTTCAGTGACTTATGTTTATTTCTTAACTATTTGTAGTATGGCAATTGGCAAGATTGGATATATAACAGATAAAATCATAATTTTTCATTTTTATGTGAAAATGTATAATGTTTACACTTAAAATAAGCCTGAAATCTAAATATAAACATACCTAAAAACTAAGACCATCATAGTATATTAAGCTCACTCAGCATAATGATTAGTAAGCTTACAAATTACATGCATAATATGTTTCTTTTGTCCCAATAGGATGCAGTAATTTGTTAAGATGTACCACACCTGCTTACTAAATAAATCATTCCAAATAGGAATTATGAATTAAAAAATAATCTTAGGAACATAAATCACAAACACTGACACAGTTAGTCATTAACTATGCCTTTTTAAATATTCATTTTCATCATCACTATCAGACTTTTTTCTTTTTCTTGTGTCAAACCTAATCCCTGTATCTTGAACAACTTTTTCACTACTTTTAATTGCAGATATAATATTTTCTTTTGAAGGTGGTACCAGTTTCAGCTCATCTATATTCTCAGTGGATGATGGCTTCACTAGATGCATTACAATTCTTTCCAATCTCTTTGGGTGTTCCACTGGAACATCATCTGTGGAAAGTAATTTATCATTCTGTTGTTTATCCAAATCTACAATCACTGAATATTTCCTTTTCATTTCTTCCATCATTTTCTTTCCATATTCGTCTCCAATCACACTGTTTACACATACAAAACTTTGAACTTTTTTGGTATCTCTATCAATTTCTAGGAAACCTCGTGTTCTCATATATATGAAGTGACCTGATCGGGACATCAGCCTGTAATAAGATTCACCAAACTCTCTGCTGTCATCATACATTTGCCTCAAAACACAAATCACCCAGCGTACATCTTCTTTATGCATGAAAAAGAATGCAGAAGTACCGGTGACCTCTTCAGTCATGTAACCAGCTGCCAGTGATATGCTCTGATCACACTGCACTATACGGCCATCAATTAAATGGCGAGTCCAATACTCAGAATAAGCTGTTGGGGGCAAGATTCGAGCTGGGAGATTGCTTGAAAGTACATGGATCATTCCAATGAAGACAAAGTCATTTCCACTGGATGAGAATGTTTTATTAACTCTCACACGCTGCCTTCTAATAGTCTGCTCATCCTGCACACCGTTTGCAGTAGCTTTGTCAGACCTCCTCAATACACCATCGATGCGGCATCGCTCATAGCGAGGGGGGTCTGATCTTGCTCCTGCCCTCATTACACGGATATGGAAATTATGGTGTTGTTCAAATAGTTTCTGATCACAACCTGTTTGCAGCTCAGGTGGGTAAATACGATGACGTAGAACATCATGATCTCTTTCATGAACATATTTATAAAAGTCCTGACCAAGTAAATCTACATGACAGTAACCTAATTTCTCTTGAATATTGGGTGATACAATGAACACACGGCCACGACAAGTAACACCAAACATTATTCCACCGATGAGATCGAAAAACTTTAAGAAGCCGGGGGACCATGTCTCAATGTGACAACACTTAATAGTATCGCCGAAAACGTGCTCATTCCGGAGTTTGTTTGCGGCAAGTCTCAATACGCTGGTTTTATCTACTTTTCTTTGCGAGTGGACAACGTCAGACAGTAAAGACGTAATTTGTGAGATGTGAGCATTGTACTGACTCCGTCGCTGCTTCTCGGCTCTGATACGCGCCTCACGATCGCTAGCTTTGGCGGTGGGAATTTCTGGCGATCGTGAGTCTGAGGAAGAGTCTCCACAGCTACCGGTTTGAATGTCATAACATAACGCCGTTGATGGTAAATTCAGAGGCATATAATCCGACGATTGGCCGGCCATTGGACTATTCAATGCCGTATATATTCCAAGACGCGTACCTGTTCCGTCAGAGGAGGTCATTCTGCCGACCAATACCACTTTTCGCAAACAGCGTCCTTGTTTGATATCATTCCAAACCAGTATGTGCAACCTTGATATGATAAAGCACTTCACAATTTAAAATCATTTAGATTACTGAGACTGCTTGAAAATTAATAGAATGAATTAAACGATCCCATTACAATGGAAATACACAATTTTGCACAATTCATAGCTAATTTTGTATATCTCTACGACACTTCCACGATGGTGCCAACAACGAACTGACAGTCGGTGACAATAACTGACAGACAGTGGCTTCGAATGTCAATATTGGTAGAGTTGCTTAATATAATCGGTATATTTAAATGCACTCAAAATCGGAAATTATCGAAATCATCGGTACATTCGAAAAAAAGTATATTTAAGCGTGTAAAATCATTTAGTGATCATGGGCCATTATAATGTAGGTACTTATATTAAAATGTCATCAATAAATCTATCATAAATAATCATAATACTGTTAGATGTTTGAATTTTTCATAATCTGTGCGGATGGTGTTTATAAAATTGTCATCGGGTAACACCTAAAATCTATATATATAAAAGAAAGTGGTGTTAGTTACACCACTTATAACTAGTGATGTTCATGTACAAAAAACATCGATATTTTTTCCGATATAATATATCGTGTACAAAAAATATCGATATTTTTTCCGATATAATATATCGAAATATTGTATCGATATATAGCGATATATCGGCCAAAAATATCGATATTTTCGATATATCGAATAATCAAGGATTTTGTAGGAAGGAAAAGACTTTATTAGAAAATGATTAACAAAAATAATATCGAAGAGCTAAAAAAAAAAAACAACATTCAATACTTATTCTGGTATTTGATGTTGTTTTTTTTTTTTTTAGCTACATCCGATAGATTTTTCCTAAATATTCTACGATATCCTTATAGCGGATAAAATATATCGATATCATATATCGACTTCAATGATTCGATAATATCGCATTGATTCGATATATCGGATAAAATATATCGATATTATATATCGACTTCAATGATTCGATAATATCGCATTGATTCGATATATCAAATAAATGTATCGATATTTTATCACATATCGATATATATCGAGCACCCCTACTTATAACTCAAGAACGGCCGAACGGATTTAGCTGAAAATTGGTGGAGAGGTAGCTTAGAACCAGGAGACGGACATAGGATACTTTTTATTCCGTTCGACCGCGTTTCAGTCAATTCAAAAAGCAGATCACGCGGGCGGAGCCGCGAGGGACAGCTAGTTATGTATAAAAGACTCAGATCAAATATGAACAAGATATGACCATACCGTAGCCTGTGGTGAGACAGAGAGACCCAGCGCTTGTGTTGTCAGAATGTTAAAAAAACCCTAATTATTTTATTTTTTTATTATATTTTAGTGAAGATTCTTAAAAGTAAATAAAATATGTACTATTAAAGTTGGCTATGTATAGTATATTACCCTATGTCTTTATTTACACGTTATTTTATATTCAACATTTATTTAAATATTCAAATAATAAAAAAAATCGAGTGTACCCTATGAATAGTGTAAATATCCTATTATTCATAATACCAATTAGTATTAGTAAAATGACGGGATAGTGAATTAAATGTTAGATTTCACTTCATTTTTGTAATAAAAAGATGTGAATGGTTAATTTCTTTATTAACACAAATTAACCGTGTAAGGTCATTATTTTTACCCGACTGCATGAATTAAAATATTAGTCTATTTCTTTGGCATGTAATGCATTCTATGAACTTTTTGTTCTATGAACACTGCTTTTAGACCAATGAGACGATTGAGATTGTTATTATTTTATTTATATGTAATATTCTCACCCGGTACTAATTTAATCAGTCAAAACCAGCAAGGGGTTTAACCTGGTATATTTTTTGTTAGGCCGCATTTTAACATAAAAAGAAATATTATATAAAATGTATCAGTAATTTTTCTAAATTTGGGAAAATGTTAAGAATGTAGCAGCCCCACAAATTGTATGCAACCTCATATGCAACTTAGTAGTGTTGCATATGAGCACATCGATTGTTTGAGATTCCGATAGTAGTTTTAATAAAAACAATCGATTTATCGATATTTAATCGATAGTTTTCGAGATTTTTATAAGTATAAAATGAAACACAACTTATTATACTTTTGTATACTACAATTGAACATATTTATTTATTTTTAAAACATATTTAATTTTTTATTGATAAAAATTAATATATTCGAATTATTTTCCTTCAGCCGGCTTCTTTTTTCATTCATAATGAGCCCTGTTTTGGAAAATATTCGTTCTGAAGGAACAGATTTCGCTGCACAGCACAATTTTTTTTTTTGCCATCATACACAACACATTAGTTGATTTTTCACAATATTTTAAAGGACAAGCATGTTTATCAATCGTTGGTTTTTCTAAATATTGACGAACATCAATTATGGATTCAACGACTGGTGTTGTATGACGTACCTGATTGGGCAAAAAAGCAAATCATCGGATTTGGACGTGGTCTCTGCACACGGTCTAGCACACGTACTTGGAAGAGTTTGAATTTCGGGTATTTCTGTTGGTATGGATGCAATTAGATCCGCATATTCACTTTGGAGGAGTTGTGCCCGCTCCCCACCCATTTCACTATCGGTTTGAATATATTCGTATATTCCGGAATTCCCTACAACTTGGCAACACTGCCCTTAGTACTACTTTACACCAGGTCACCGGGATTTCCCCCAGTAAAGACATCAATTTGTTCTAAAAAATGCTAGGGACGATAAAAAAGAAATTAAACGATATATCGATAACTTACTCAGACAATCGATTGTATCGATTGTTGAAATACGATTAACTATCGATTTTTAAGCAACACTACAACTTAGTTTAGAATGAACTGTGGTTTTGAAGTTTTTGAACTCGTTTGTCGTACTCGTAATGTGTCGTGTGTTGTCTTTTAAAGTGTACTTTTGTTTTTTTAGACCTTTGTATTCACGACAGTAATTCTCCTTAGCATCGACCATCTAACTTTAAAAATAAGTTCTATAATATTAATGTCAGATTTAAATGAACAAAAATAGCTTAATATTTTTTTTACTGTGTACCAAAGTCTGCAAATAATAACGAACCGGTGTGCAGAATACAACATTTTGTATAATCTAACAGGAAAATATTTAATAACTTATTATTGACGATGTGGTTGATGCCGTTTATTACATTAATATGTTTCATAATAAATTCCATCATCGCCGAAAACGGTAGGTATTTCTTTAGCAGATGACATTTGTGCAGCAAATGAGAATAATATATTAAAGTACATGAGGTGTCATGTGTGTACATTATATATAATGAGTTCTAAGTTTTTTTTATATATTACTCAATTTGGATTATACCATGCAGATTGTAGATTTTTAATACTTACCTACCAGTACTAGTAATCTATTATACAAGTGTTACAGAAACTTTGACTGCCTCTGTGGCGCAGTGTGTGAGTACCCGACTGTGAAACGTGAGGCTGCAGGTTCGATCCCTGCACCAAGTCAAATATTTGTGTGATCCATAAAGTCTAGATTTTAGTATGATCCGGTACCTAAACACTCACTGTCCGGTGTATATAACAACCCTTAAATATATTACATTTCTTTGTATACATATTTATTAAATTATACTTTTGTAATAATTGTTTTAGTTGGTGATAAATGTGAACTCAATGTAAGCACAGGTGATGGTATTTGTACATTGGTATCTGATTGTCCAGCTGCATTAAGGTAAAATTGAATTTTTTGTAACCAAAATTATTTCATTTCCATTATTTATTACCTATATCATTGGAATCCCACACACTAATTTGAAAATTCCACATATAAAATTAAAACTCACATAAACTTATTACACTTTACAGATCTATGTACTATATAATGTAAATGGGGCATTTCACGTGAAGCGGACAACGAAAAAAAAGTGAGGTCGTAAATTTTGTTTATACTCTGGTCAGTTATAGTTCTAGTAGGCATGGATGTGTACACACAATTTTTTTTTCGTATGATGCTTTATTGCTGAGTTATGAGCTTTTAAAAATTTACTAAGTATGAAGTCATGAATTTTGGGATGCTTATTATCTGTACCAATTAATTAGTAAAAAAACAACAAAGTATTGTTTCTTATAGTTCAAAAGTTGAAGTTTTTAATTTTTTTGTCGAATTCTAAATTTAAATTGTTTTACGTATAGTAAACCGGAAGTGAAAATTTCAAATCGATATTTGAGTAACTTCGACCGGTTTTTTTTTAATATTTTAACCTTAAATTAAAGCCTTAAATGTACTAATTCTTCACCAAAAAAATTATAATGGGATAGCCAATAGTTTAAGACTTAGAGCATATAGAGTACATACACATAGCTATGAGCTCTTTCTAAGCAATCGCGTTTATGCTCAAATACTGCGCTATTAATATTTTATTCCTTTATTCTAACATGCAAAAATATAAAAATCAACGATTTCATTAATTCTAAATAAAAAAATTAAAACATGATCACATAAAAAAAAATTAAGACTTGGAGCGATTTCATTTATTGAGATTGAAACAGTATTAATTAAAATAGAGAGATTTGTATTGCAATTTTTACTATTTGCACTAGCATTAATTCTCTTTACACATAATCCCTCGTTGGTAGGAAGAAAAGCATGCAGTTTTTTAGTTCCTGGAACAGTGATAGTAAGCAAAACAGACTCGTAGAAAATCTCACTTTCGTTCAATACTTTCCTTCGAGCAGTAGTAAATAGAAGTCTCAGTTAATGATGACTTGGCCCATTCATATAATCTTATAGGTGTCTGGTGTAGTTGGGCTCCCCAACATTTTAAGAATAGGTTAAATTTAGTGAACCTATACTACAACAAACAAGATTTTAAGAAAGAAGCACAGTTACACTTCCATGCCACCGCTCATAGAAGACGGCCATGTGATGGTCTTGGGGGAAACCTCAAAACTTTGGTAACCCGTGCAAGTGTACGGTCTGCGAATAACGCTATGACTACACCAGACACCTATAAGATTATATGAATGGGCCAAGTCATCATTAACTGAGACTTCTATTTACTACTGCTCGAAGGAAAGTATTGAACAAAAGTGACATTTTCTATGAGTCTGTTTTGCTTACGCTATCACTGTTCCAGGAACTAAAAAACTGCATGCTTTTCTTCCAACCAACAAGGGCTTATGTGTAAAGAGAATTAATACTAGTGCAAATAGTAAAATTGTAAAAAATACAATACAAATCTCTCTATTTTAATTAATACTGTTTCAATCTCAATAAATGAAATCGCTCCAAGTCTTAATTTTTTTTTGTGATCACGTTTTAATTTTTTTATGAAGAATTAATGAAATCGTTGATTTTTATATTTTTGCATGTAAGAATAAAGGAATAAAATATTAATAGCGCAGTATTTGAGCATAAACGCGATTGCTTAGAAAGAGCTCATAGCTATGTGTATGTACTCTATATGCTCTAAGTCTTAAACTATTGGCTGTCCCATTATAATTTTTTTGGTGAAGAATTAGTACATTTAGGGCTTTAATTCAAGGTTAAAATATTAAAAAAAAAACCGGTCGAAGTTACTCAAATATCGATTTGAAATATTCACTTCCGGTTTACTATACGTAAAACAATTTAAATTTAGAATTTGACAAAAAAATTAAAAACTTCAACTTTTGAACTATAAGAAACAATACTTTGTAGTTTTTTTTACTAATTAATTGGTACAGATAATAAGCATCCAAAAATTCATGACTTCATACTTAGTAAATTTTTAAAAGCTCATAACTCAGCAATAAAGCTTCATACGAAAAAAAAATTGTGTGTACACATCCATGTCTACTAGAACTATAACTGACCAGAGTATAAACAAAATTCACGACCTCACTTTTTTTTCGTTGTCCGCTTGACGTGAAATGCCCCATATACTTTATGTCAATATACAGGGTTAATTTTAAAACACCAGCAACCTTGCAAGACCAGATAGCTGACCCCATACGGAACAACTTTTGTTCTACGAGTTTGGATATAACTCAATATATTAAAAAAAAAATGATTTTACAAGTTTTTGTTGTGTCGTGTTTTTCTTCGTAGACAGCGGCGCGGCGCGGCGCGTGCCCGCACGACATCAGCTGCTCAGCGGTCAAGGTCAAATGCGCTAGCCCGGTTCCCCACGCTTCGCGTGTTTGTTTACGTAATCTGCGATGCGCGTTAACATTCAAGACGGAAATTAAATGAATACTTATTTTTGTATGAAAATAAAATCTAACAAATTATCAAAAGCCGTAGAACAAAAGTAGTAGCTTATAACCTTAGGAATCTACCCCTGCGAGGTTGCTGGTGTTTTAAAAATAACCCTGTATACATTTTTGAATATTGATGTAAATGTCAGCACTCAAAAGGGTAAAATAAAGTGTGTCATTTTTGTTTCTGCTGTGATGCCACAAGAGCAGTTTAGTGACGAAGAACACATTTTTTTAAGAGTTTATTTTACCACTTTGCCCGCCTTGTATGCTTCCCAACTCCCTTTTGTCTCTGTAAATAGTGGCTGAGATGTCACTTGTGACTGTGGCGGTTAAGAGTCTGCACCACAACTGTCGAACACATCATCAGCCGATCCTGAATCAAGCTTGCAAAATTAGTACTAATATATATTTAGTGCATTTTTGATATTATTGATTTGATATATTTGATTGATATATCATTTGTTCTCAGGGCTATCAAGGACAAAAAATTCAATGAATTTCAAAGATGTGGATTTGATGGGTTTCAAGAAATTGTATGCTGCCCTCAGACTACTGACAAGTTTGGTTATTATCCCTTAATTATACAGAATTTGTTTTGTTACCATTAGACACAGATACCATAATATAGTGATATTTGAAGCGTGTATACATAAAAAAATGGTAAAACTATATGGCGGTTTTTACGTGGTGGCCAGTGCTATATATACCTGTACATGCTGCAATTATCTGTGGTCTAAAGTAAAAAATAGTACATTTTTTTTTTCACTTAAAAAAAATATGTAACAGTCCAATAAAGTAACCTTTGGGATAAGAACGATCAATTTATGATCATGATTATATTTGAATAAATTCTGCAATTACAGGCTCACCCGACACTACGCCGAAAGTTGGTCAAAGAATTGCCGACAGAGGTATGTGAATTGATCAATTTTTACCTTACAAAACTTAATGCAATATAATAATATTATGACAAAATGTCTTACAGTCCTCTGATTAAAAAGATGCGATTCAGCAATTTAAGCATTCTATGGAAATAAAGTCGGCTTATCGCGCCCCGTAAGGCACTCAGAAAATAATCAGTACATTGTGGCACAGCGGTGGTATTTCGAAAATAAGAATATGTGATAATCCTATTACTAGCTTTGCCCGCGGCTCCGTCCGCGTTTGTTGGTGGTAGGATATTCATATCTGCCCGGATATGATATAATATTTAAACCAGCCATAGCAATTGACAAAAGGTGTGATTCACACACCTTTTGTGAATCGCGTTCCAGGTTTGGCTGACGGCGGATACACTAGTATATCCGGTTCTCCGGAGGGGCCTGCGACATGACTTGATGGTTGGTTGGGACGGGTATAGGGGTACCTTGTATCCCTGTGCCTGCATATGTCACCCACCTGTCCTGTCGCTGTCCCTTCGATTTGCTTCTTCCCTTTTCGGAGGGTGAAGGAGAAAATTTGGATGTTTGTGAATTTCTTAATGTGGATGTCCATTTCGCCTTAACGGCTGAACAGTTTTGGATGAAATTGGGCATGTAGACTATGACTTGGATTAGGACAGGCTACTTTTATCCTGGAAAAGGTCGTTCATGCGGGCGGAGCCGCGAGCAAACGCTAGTGATAAGATAATACATACTTGTTACAGCAATAGATTATGTAATTATTTGTATATTCGTACTAATTAGTAAAAACAGAACATTGCCGAAGCGCATAATTGATGTATTCGTACTGTACGGTCACCTAAAATATTTCCAGAGTGTAAAAAGATCTTAGCTGGCACTATACCGCCGCTGGATTTACACATTATCGGAGGTGAAGAGGCATCACTTGGGGAATTTCCACACATGGTAATTATTGATAATTAGTATGTTGCCACGACTGATAGTTTTATACCCATGCTATCCGCACTGTATAGGTACATATACATATAAATGTAATAAGGAAATTATATATTTTTTTATTATATACAACTGAATGACAATAGGTATGTGCAATTTGTTCGCTTGAAACAGTTGGTGGCACACATAACATTTTTAGTGAATTACTACCGTTTACGTGTTGCTTACATTATATATCGAAATAAAATTAGCTCGCACCTGAATCCTCTAACGGGTATCGTGCGTTTTCTAGTTGCAACCTTGCCTACCCTTTCAGGGATACAGGCGTGAGCGTATATTAGTGGAATATGAAAAATAACGAACGGTGAAGGAAACATCGTGAGGAAACCTGCATACCTGAGAACTCGATAAGATTTTTCGAAAGTACGTGAAGTCTACCCACCCGCATTAGGCCAGCGTGATGGACTAAGGCCTAATCCCTTTCATTCAGTAGAGGAGACCCGTGCCCAGCAGTGGGACGTATATAATACAGGGCTATTAACAAAAAATGAAAAATAAACTACAGCATCTAGCTTAGAGCGCTTTAGATACAGAATATTTGCTTGATTTGTGTTATTTGAACGGACATCAAATAAACATGACGTCATTCACGACTCAGTAAATTGTAGTTCGCATTTACAAACCTGTTTATATGATAGCATTATTATCGTATCATCCTCAATTAAATATACAATAATGACCCGGCGACCTATGAAATAAGAAATAGATATCTTACTAAGTTTATACTGTATAAACCTATTTTATTTATATGTAATTGTACTAACTTATAATAGGTGTATATTGAAAATAAATACACCCAACACTATCACTCATAGTCCTGACCCCACAGTAAGATATAAGTCTTATATGATGTATCGGCGGTATCAGGAACTACGAGGCACTTTCGTTCTCGCAACACCAAGACCCGAAAACACATATCTGTAGAACACACAAACACTTTTATCAGTGCGGGGTCGAACCCGCGGCCTCTCGTTTCACATCCGGCTACTCGCCCGCTGCGCCACGGAGGCTGTCAATAAAAATAAACATTACCTACCCGTCCAAAGTAAAATGTACCACGTACACATTGTAGCCTTATAAATATTACGATAAAGTAGTGGTCTTTGGTGGTAATCTTTGTGTAAAACCCTCGCCTATAATTAGAAAAGCATGTGTAACTTTTAAATGGCTGAACATGATGTCTTCAAACACAAAAACTATCTCGAATAAAGCAGCTTTTACACCTGTTTTCTTGTGTTTACGCGAATGTTACACATTTAAATAAAACTAATTTAAACGGATTTTATCGCGATTTCTTCACTGTAATTTTGGTCCCGACGACGTTTCAGCTTCGTGGTCACGGCTCGGACAACGTTGAGACAAAAATTAAAATAAAAATAGCTTTAAACAAACAAAAAATCCATTCACATTGGTTCATTCGTTTAGTCGCTGCGATGTTGGACAGACTAACAGATAGAAAAACTTAGAACACCCTTATAGCTCTTTGTAATATAAATTCACGGTTGTACTCGGAATAGGATAGACAGGGTACAACTGGCTTACACACGTTTACATAGTTGCATTATGTTGGAACAATATTATTCGCAGGTAGCTTTGGGTTTTGATGACGGCGGTACATACAGATTCGACTGTGGTGGCTCTCTGATATCTAACAACTACGTGTTGACCGCAGCTCACTGCATCGATACAGCTGATAGGTAACTATGATATTAAACGACTACCGTAACCGGAGATTACAATGTATCACATCACAGACTAAATATTTCCATAGCAAGTTTATGTTAAAATCACGTAAAATATTTACTAAGGAATCAGTATACTTCGAATGAATTCAGATTATATAAAAAATATATGACAAGATAAAGTGGATGCGTTCCAAAGCTACACGGATGTCATAAAGTAGCCTCCGGTTACTTGGTACTCGATACATGATATGACGTAAAAGATATGATGTATTACGTTGCTATAGTATGTACGTCGCTGATGTTCCGCAGCGTAACGTTATTAAGTTCACGTACCGTATAGTATAATATAGTGTAATATAGGTATTAAAAATAAAACAATTTTAATTTAAGGATAGCGCCATCTATAGTTCGCACGGGTGTCATCGATATAGGCGGAGCTACGTGGAATGAGGAAACCGACTACCGAATATTAGAAACTATACTGCATCCGAATTACACTCATCGAGAGAAATATAACGACGTCGCCTTATTGAGGTAATGATTTAAAATATTATTGGTGGCAGGGTACTGAGCGGGTTCAATTCCCAGGTCCCGCAAGCACAATTTGTTTTTAAATTTTCTATTAGAAAAAACACTCATGAGTTGCCCGGGATTTGAATTTGTACTCTGTATGGCGACAGACCAACTGGTTGGTAACTAAAGTTTGTTCCAGGGCCGCAAGTAAGCACTTGATTTTCTTTTACATAATTACATAAGCTGACTGTTTGTGTTCCCCAATAGATAGGCAGAGGTGCAGCTAGTAGGGATTGGAACACATGCCCACGATATGGTGATAGGCTCGCTTCGTATCACATCTTCTATTACATATAATAACTAGCAGACCCGGCCACACGTTGCTGTGGCTAAGGTATACGTTAAATTATATTGTAGTAAACTATTCAATACAGTTTGCGCAATCTATTAGATACTTACTTAATCCAGCCGATAAATTAGCTTACACCGCCACCTGTTAGAATCTTATGGAACTCACAGATAATTATAACTAAAATGCAATAAAAAAATATTTCTACTATAAATTGAGATATAAACTATCCTATCTCTCCAGTTCGATCAGACTGTACACAGATAGCAAAATTTGATTAAAATAGGTTCAGTAGTTTAGGAGTTCATCGCAGACAAAGAACCTGACACTTCATTCATAAGATTTTTATATGTAAAGATAAACATGAAGCAGAAATAATGATGACTAATCAAGGTGTGATTTTATAATTCAATTGATGTATTTTTTTCAAGGTTAGAAAAAGCTGTTCAGTTTTCGGTCAATCTAAACGCTGTCTGTCTCTACAGTTCAAGTACAAATCCGACCTCAAAACTAACAATAACAGGTTGGGGAAAAACGAGCAACACAAGTGAGTTAAATATACATTTTATAGCAAAAGCCGGCTAACAAGCGCAATTCACTCAACTCAACAGATCTCAACTGTCCAATGAACGCCCCAAAACCAGAAGAACTGCCGACCTTTAATATAAGGAATGGAAAGGGAATACTTACGATGTATACAACGCGACAGTATGCTGCTGCTTCTGGTTTTCTGTTACTATTCTGGTGACGGTCGAGACACCGTTCATTCATGCTGTAGACAAATCACTTTACAGCGTGACTCTACCCCAAAATTCGCCTGAATGACGAGCAGGTCGCTCGCCTGATGGTAAGCATCACGGCTGTCCATAAACATAATATTTTTTTTTCCCAAAAACAAGCACTTATGATTAGAAGTATGTATTGGATAGTATTTCATATTTATATTGATAGCACACCAACAGTTCCATTTATTCTTCATTAGTTAATCTGTAAATTTAATGGCCAAATTAGTTTGGACAGGACTTACTTTTTGTATGTTTGTCATCTAAACATGTAGACAGAACTAAAATCGGACTGAACTAAATATTAACTATATTTGGCTTAAATCTAGTTGGGTGACAACAGACTATCTGGACTAGTCTTTATATCACATATACACATATAGACATAGATATCCATATACCACTTTTTGTATGTTTGTCATCTAAACATGTAGACAGAACTAAAATCGGACTGAACTAAATATTCCCTATATTTGGCTTTAGTCTTGTTGGGTGACAGCAGACTATCTGGACCGGTATCTACAGGGTTATTTTTAAAACACCAGCAACCTCGCAGGGGTAGATAGCTGTCCCCATACGGAACAACTTTTGTTCTACGAGTTTGGATATAACTCAATATATTTAAAAAAAAAAGATTTTACAAGTTTTTGTTGTGTCGTATTTTTCTTCGTAGTATGCGGCGCGTTGACCTCAAAGGCGGCGACTCAAAGGCGCCGCTCAGCTGAGCGGCGCGTTGACCTTCAAAGGAGCTAGCCGGGTTCCCCACGCTTCGCGTATTTGTTTACGTGATCTGCGATGCGCGTTGTAACAATCAAGACGGAAATTAAATGAATACTTATTTTTGTATGAAAATAAAATCTAACAAATTATCAAAAGTCGTAGAACAAAAGTAGTAGCTTATAACCTTAGGAATCTACCCCTGCGAGGTTGCTGGTGTTTTAAAAATAACCCTGTATATCACATATACACATATAGACATAGATATCCATATACCACTTTTTGTATGTTTGTCATCTAAACATGTAGACAGAACTAAAATCGGACTGAACTAAATATTCCCTATATTTGGCTTTAGTCTTGTTGGGTGACAGCAGACTATCTGGACCGGTATCTATATCACATATACACATATAGACATAGATATCCATATACCACTTTTTGTATGTTTGTCATCTAAACATGTAGACGGAACTAAAATCGGACTGAACTAAATATTCCCTATATTTGGCTTTAGTCTTGTTGGGTGACAGCAGGCTATCTGGACCGGTATCTATATCACATATACACATATAGACATAGATATTCATATACCACATCTATATCGCAATATATCAATAATATATTGGAGTACAGTAATACCCCGACTTACGCTACCCCGTTTTACGCGAATTCGGAGATACGCGGTTATTCTTTTTGATGGCCGAGCGCGTCAGCTCTCCTATTTCGCCATGTTAGTGGTCCGTTTACGACAGGTTCGAACGTGTTCCGCGTTGAATTGTTTTACGCACGTTGTGTTTTATTGATAACCTCAAATTATGTCACTCAAATGTGCATGCAAAGTTGTACCCCGACTTACGCGAATTCGACTTACACGGTTATAGCTCGGTCCCACCTATCGCGTAAGTCCGGGGTATTACTGTATATATAGACTACACACATCTCAGGCCCAAACAGTGGTACACTCTGGTCTCGACTGATTAACGGACGAGGCAATGGCGAAACTCGATTCCGTTGCGGATTGTGGGGATCAAACGGCGGATCGCCCCACATAATACCAAATCCACCCAAATCAAATCATGGTGGGAAAGCGGACCCTGCCATTAAGCCGTGAGGCAGAAAGAAAGCAAAAAGGGTGACAACAGAATATCTACTTACAGGGGATATAAAGAGTAGTAAATTGCTCAAAGCGGATGTGGTCGTGGTACCGAGTGACAAATGCGGTGAATCGTACACCAACTGGCGGAAACTGCCTCATGGAATATCTGAAGAAATGATGTGTGCAGGAGATCCTAATGGCTTGCGAGACACTTGTCAGGTATGTCTTTTAAGTTTGATTATCAGTCAACAAAAGATAAGCTCACGCCTGTATCCCCGGAGAGGTAGGCAGAGGTACAAATACTACACCCATGTGTCGCCGAGCTTATTTCCATCCCATATAGTAGGCGAGCTCATCGCCATATCGGGCACAAATATCAATGGTTATCCCGGGATCTATTTCGAATTAAAAACTAATACAAATTGTGAAACGCGTCAGCAACGCGTCCCTTCTTGTTTTAGTATCGTGTGTCTACAAGGATATCCCAATCAAGTGACACACTCGCGCGTTCGCCGGTCTATGTGATGTTTGTTTGATGTTTCTGTTTCCCCAATTAATTTCGCTTCTGTCTTGTTCATTGAGTTGAACGGGTCAATGTTATGATCATCATCTGACGTACGGGTAGTACTTACGGCTACTACTAGCGCTTTGCGTCTATGAAGCAAAATAATACATTGCTCAGCTGGGGCCTTATTGCGGCTACAATGTACCATAGAGCGGTACTACGATTTAAGTTTGCGCTTCGGTAATGTCCGTTACTATGTAATATAAGAATATTTTGTTTTTATGTTATACATATTTTGTTATTTATATATTTTCGACTAAATAAAAAAAAATCTTGGAAATCAGGAGTGGCGGTAATAATGATCCAGTATATTTTTCTTTTAACTGCCTGACGAGGACCGATAGATAAGACGAACATAGTTGCGCTAAATTAAATGTTGAAAACGATGATTGCCAAAGCAGAACTTAAATCGAAATACCTATTGTACTTGCTTGTTTTTATTTAATGATTTTACCAAATGATATCTGTGTATATTAGCCAAGTTAACTTTTTACCTACTTATCTAATATAAACACTATTATTTATTTATTACAGGGAGACTCTGGCGGTCCTCTGCAGCTGATGGAGAGGGACGGGCTGTATCGGTTGGTCGGTGTGACGTCATTTGGACGCGGGTGCGGTTCCTATGTGCCAGGAGTGTACACGCGTATAAGCCACTACTTGAGCTGGATTGAAAGCATTGTTTGGGCAAATTAATATGCCAATAAGACGTAATGCGTTATTTGGGCAAATTAATATGCTAATAAGACGTAATGCGTTATTTGGGCAAATTAATATGCCAATAAGACGTAATGCGTTATCAAGACCTAAGACGTATACTACTACTACTATAGTGTAACGTACGATGTCACTCGTGAGAGCTTACAACAATGTTGTAATACAATACAGTTTCCGTATATTATAATATCACAATTAGTATCTCACTATTGCAGTTCCTATATCAATGAAGAACGCGAACGGCGGCGTAATTTGTATGTGATAAAAAAATGTTGTTTTTTAGACAGTTCATGACTATTAACTAAAAGCGTTGTTCCACAAGCCATCATGCGATTTGCAATAGCACATGTACGGCACAACGAATGATGAATGACGATGACGAAGAAGTTGTGAATTATATAATCTATCCCCTATGGTATATGCCTACTGAAAGTCGTTACCGCATGTTGCCAGTTCGTGGGAAGGCTTGTGGAAAACGTTAATGCGAACTTGCCTAAGGCCTTATATTTTGTTTGATCTCTATCACATTACTCTTTATGTTAGTCACTGTTATGAATATTTTTAAAATATTACAATAAATAATAATATTTGGGTGCTTTATAACAAGAATTCAATTATATAATATTTGCAAAAAAAACAAACCACAAATATATTTTTGGACTGAAAAAATACATAATATTATATATGTATGTATTAAAATACTCAATCTATAAAGTAGGTAAATAAAATCTTGCCATACCAACAACGAAAAACTTAATTATAATATTTTTAATTACTTTATTACATTATACCTCATGCTTTGTTAAAGTCGTAGATATGTAACTTTGTTACAGCTTTATTTGGCACGAGTCGAGAGCTTTACCAGCCAATATAAACATCTGATTGGCGGAATGCGCATGGAACTGACGCTTGCCCATCTTTGTCCGTGGCTCGTTTAGGAAATACGTTCTTAGTTTTCCTGCAGTTTTATGTCGATGTTAATGTGTTATAATGTAGGCGCCAAATATTGGAGGATGTACTCTATGTTAATACGTAACAAATACTTCAATGTTGCCAAATTGTTTTGCCTCTACTGTTACTTGGATTGTAATGGAAGTATCTTTTAATTTATATTTTGTTTTTGATTTGTAGGTCATATTAATTGAATTTAATTTATATACATACGTTTCCGTAAACTAATTCTCTGATAACATCAAACATACGACTGGAAAGTAGTAGAAATAGTGTAATTTTTTAGATTTGTATCCAATGTAAGTAATACTACTGAATACTAAATATTGTTTGTTAGTTTTTATTAATCTTTAAGCAATAAGCATTTAATGCGCATTTTTAGGACTAGTCAAGAAGAAACAATGCTCTCTATATTTTGGTGATTTATTTAATAAAATTTCCCTCCAAAAGAGCTTTTTATTTATCTTGGGGAAACCATAGTCTATGTGAACTTCAATACTATACTAAAAATAAATAAATATCCAAATTTTGATAGTGTTATGTTATAATATCGATATAACACGCAAATATTTTTTTTTATTTATTGTCTGTCGGATTAAGGCCTAATCCCTATCATTCAGTAGAAGAGACCCGTGCCCCGCAGCACTGGGACGTATATAATACAGGGGTAGGGAAAAAAAATTGTCTGTCAAGGCATCACGTCTAAAGACCTCATCACAGAGTACATTATTATACAAAAGTAAACAATAAAACAATGTCGACAATAAAACCATAGACCAGTATTTCCCAACCTTTTTCAGGCCATGCCCCACCTTAACAGTTTTTTGTTAAATTTGTCACCGATATGTAGCATTGCATTTAAATGACCCAAAGCGAAAGGGTTAAAGTCGTGTCGAGTCCATCTTTCAATTGCCCTCCTGTGGGGCGTGGGCCCCACGTTGGGGAACACTGCCATAGAGGGTAACATTTAGTTATACATTAATGTCTTATTTAGTGTCTGTTTCATACAATTCGTTCATTCTATCAAAAGTTTGAACTTGTACATTTTGCATTGCTCACAAAAATGAAGTAAAATAATCAGTAGTGTAATCGATAGACGGCGTTGTGTAAATGAGGTTATTTTCTGAATCTCGTATTAGGAATTGTATTTTTAGGGGGCAAATGGAACGGTTCAGCTTTGTATGAAACTTTTTTATAGAGTACATTTTTTTAAAGCATTGGCCAGGGATCGAGAACCAATGACACTCGACACAATATTTTGGGCACGTCACTGATCACAAACTTCATTATGCATTTCGAAAAAAGTGTGAAGTAGGTATTGAGTGATCCTACGCTACATAATGTTCGGGTGCGGTGCGCGAGCTGAGTTACTCGGGGTACGGTGCGCAGGTAGTAGGCCCACACCTGAGTTTTCTTGAGTTCAATACTCAACCAGATCTGATTCCTTGTACCCCATTCCGAAATGAGGTCCAAGGTCTGGTTGAGCTCAATGACAAGATTCTCTCGCTGCCTCTAAGTGATTCCCCGGCTACTAGGAGGCTAACTGCAGTAACGCCCATGCACTGCATCATCATCTGCATAGCTATGAATTTTACCAAGTGGTAACATATCATTGATATGCAGAATAAACAAGGTGGGCGAAAGCACAGAGCCTTCTGGGACTCCAGCATTAACTGACATGAGCCGTGAAGCATGTCCTTCAACAAGCACACGCATTCTACGCTCATCAACGTTGTTTGGTCACTAATCAGCGCGTGAACTTCCACACATCATTGAAGTTATGGCGACTGGACGGTAATTGTTAGGGTCCGACCGATCACCTTTTTTCGGGATCGGTTGCACATTGGCCTTTCTCCAAGATTGGAGCACAATACCTGAGAAGAAGGAAGTACGGTATAAGCGCATCAGCACAGGAGACAACTCGGCCGCACTCATTTTAAGGACCGCCGGGATACCATCCGGACCACTAGCTTTGCGGACATCGAGGGTCTGTAATATGCGCCGCACATCACAATGCCTGATACGAACATTCTTGTAGGTGTTTCCTGGTCGAGGTATTCCTCATAATTAAAAAAAAAATTATGAAGTTAACCGTCTCTCTAGTTTATTTGGCTCTGGGCGCGGCGCGGCGATGCTATGTAAGACTGGGGGATTTGGAAACAATCATCTAGCAACACTGTAAATATGACAATTCTATGCGTCTTGGCGGGAATTCTAATACATAGTACGGTTTATTTCATATTATAATTTATTTCTTAAACAAGTTTAAAGTTTTGTTCATTGTATAAAAGTGGGGTAGATTTATGCAATAAATATTGACGGTGAATTAAGTGAATTTAGATGGTTTTTGACCAAGGGTATTGATTAACCTTGTGCATTAGATTCACTTAAAGAATGTCGTATAAGTATCGTACTGAAAGGAATTAACACAAAAAATCCGACAGAACGTTGAAGTTGACCACACGCCTGTTTTATCATTCTTGTAGAATGAAGGAATAGCAAAAAATATCTAAGACGGGCTCAAAGGTCAGGTATCCAGAGCCGTATAATAGTAACAAGAAAAAAAAGACAATTCTACTGACATGTGTCTAGTTTAGTGATGTTCATGTACAAAAAATATCGTCATTTTATCCGATATAATATATCGAAATATTGTATCGATATTTAGCGATATATCGGTCAAAAATATCGATATTTTCGATATATCGAATTGTAGGAAGGAAAAGACTTTATTAGAAAATGAGTAACAAAAATAATATCGAATAGCTAAAAAAAAAATAACAAGATTCAATACTTTTTCTGGTATTTGATGTTGTTTTTTTTTTTAGCTACATTCGATAGATTTTTCCTAAATATTCTACGATATCCTTATTTCGATATATCGGATAAAATATATCGATATTATACAGGGTTAATTTTAAAACACCAGCAACCTCGCAGGACCAGATAGCTGACCCCATACGGAACAACTTTTGTTCTACGAGTTTGTATATAACTCAATATATTTAAAAAAAAATGATTTTACAAGTTTTTGTTGTGTCGTATTTTTCTTCGTAGCGTTCGGCGTGCGAGCGCGACTCAAAGGCGCCGCTCAGCTAGGTCAGGCGATGACCTTCAACGCTAGCCCGGTTCCCCACGCTTCGCGTGTTTGCTTACGTAATCTGCGATACGTGTAGATAACATTCAAGACGGAAATTAAATGAATACTTATTTTTGTATGAAAATAAAATCTAACAAATTATCAAAACTCGTAGAACAAAAGTAGTAGCTTATAACCTTAGGTATCTACCCCTGCGAGGTTGCTGGTGTTTTAAAAATAACCCTGTATATCGACTTCAATGATTCGATAATATCGCATTGCTTCGATATATCAAATAAATGTATCGATATTTTATCACATATCGATACATATCGAGCACCCCTAGTCTAGTTTATTTGTCAATTGTCTCTGGAAATGTGTTCGTATAAATCATGCTTGTTTGTTTTTAATTCGAGGAAATAATAAATTGCAATAAATAAATATAACTATACTAATGGAGACTCAAGAAGATACCGATGAAAAACAAAATTCAAGTCCTGTGGATAATGCTTGGGCTATGAAAATACCGAAATTTACACCTGAAGATAACCCATACGGGCTGCTAGAAGAAAGTAAATTTGCAACATTATTTCCGAAATATCGAGAACAATACTTGAAAGAGTGTTGGCCTCTTGTGCAAAAGGTACTAAATGAACATTATATTATTGCCGAATTGGATCTTATTGAAGGTAGCATCACTGTCAAAACGACGAGAAAAACTTGGGACCCGTACATCATTATAAAAGCGAGAGACTTGATGAAACTTCTTTCCCGAAGTGTTCCATTTGAACAAGCAGTGAGAGTATTAGATGATGAAATAGGATGTGACATTATCAAGATAAACTCATTTGTCCGCAAAAAAGAGACATTTTTGAAACGGCGCCAACGTTTGATTGGCCCTAATGGTGTTACACTCAAGTCAATAGAATTGCTGACAGAATGTTATGTACTGGTGCAGGGAAATACAGTGTCAGCAGTGGGACCATATAAAGGGCTGCTTCAAGTCAGACGAATTATCGAAGATACAATGAAAAATATACATCCTATGTATAATATAAAAAGTTTAATGATCAAAAGAGAATTAATGAAAGATCCGAGATTAAAAAATGAAAGCTGGGATAGATTTTTACCCAAATTTAAAACCAAGAATGTCCCCAGGAAACAACCTAAAAAGAAGGTGAAGAAACAATACACTCCCTTCCCTCCACCACAACAAGAGAGTAAGGTTGATAAGGAGCTTGCAACTGGTGAATACTTCCTTAAAAATGAACAGAAGAAAACTAAGCGTCAACATGAGAAGGAAGAGAAGCAGGCCCAAGCTAAACGAGCTCGAGATGAACAGAGGCAAAAAGATTTTATACCTCCAGAAGAAAAACCGGCCACACCTTCTACATCAGAAGAAACTAGGGTGGATATTAAACAATTGAAAGCAAAAATGAAAAAGATATCAAAACAAAACAATAATATTAAAAAGACTAAAAAAGAGTCTTAATGAATTATTATTTTTAAAGAGGATACTTAAAATATGAAGGCAGTGTCTATGTCATATTGTAATACAGTTAAATACCTACTTTCTAACTATTAGTGTACATGTGAACTGTGAATTACATGTCAGTAAAATATTGCTAATTTTATTAATTATCCCAAACACATTCTACACAAACAGATGGTAAAGTATTTTGTACTCATCAATGTCTAGTTAACTGAATACATGCTTAAGGGGTAAATAAAATATAATTAAATGTAATTATCTTTTAATTTTAACTAACTTTAATTCTGGTACACTCAGGTTTTTACCAATATATTCCTTTCCGTTCATGTATGGTTGCAATACCTTTGGTATGTAAATTTTCCCTTTTGGGTCCTGATGTGTTTCCAATAAGGCAATTAACATTCTTGGTACAGCACAAGCAGTGCCATTCAGTGTGTGAACATAACCATCTTTATTTGTAGTTGTGTTATTATATTTAATGTTGAGTCTTCTTGATTGGTAGTCTGTACAATTACTGCAACTAGACACCTCTCCATAAGTCTTACGACCTGGCATATATGCCTCTATGTCATATTTTCTGTAAGGAAAAAAATAAATACACTCAGCAGCACAGAATATTATTAAAGCACCCATCTCTTGATGACTAGTCCAAAAGTGTTTCTAACCAAAATATTTTCCTGAAGGCACATTTTAAACTTTAAGTTTATATACATTGTTTGACCAACCAATTTAAACTTTTAAACTTATGTTTATTTGTGTGAGTGTTTATCAATGCAAACATAATACAGTCTTAATATTGATTTCAAACAATAAAAAAATAATCATAGAACCATCTTCATATTAATAATACATTATAGATAAAAATAAATGAATTGCTGTACCTATATGCAGGAGCACCTAGTTCATGTGGTGGCATGTCTAAAATTTGCATATGGAAGCCTAATGGGCTAAACAATTCCTCTTGGATGTGTCTTATGTATTCTAGCATATCTTCAGACTGATCTGGTCTTGTTGCTAAAAACATTTCGACTTTCGTGAACTGATGAACTCTGAAATAAAAAAATAAATATTGTCTGTGAAGTCCTAACGGTTTATAAGAAAACAAACTTATATATTATGTAAAATTTGCAACTTATTTTGATTAAAATACATAAAAATGAGTCAAATTTCCTGTGAAGAAAGAATATTTCACATCTACACTGTTCAAACTGCACTTACATAATATACAAGCCTGCTTATAACATTAAACTCTATTTTATTTACTTACCTGTATATACCTCTCTCTTCCAGTACATTAGATGTTTCAGCACGGAAACAGCGGCTCACTGCTGCCATCTTCAGTGGAAGTTCAGTATGGTTGTGTATTGAATTGTTTAAAAGTCCAGCTAATGACATCTCTGCTGTCCCAGACAGATACAAATCTTGACCATGGTGATGTGGGTCTAAAGAATAAATCTAAAAAATATATATTCATAAAATAGGTATCTGAGTTATACACATTTCCATTAGAATATTGTCGATGAAGTACCAATACCTCCTTAGTGTTGAGAATCTAATTTTACACCAGACTGTTTAAAATAAGGTTTTATTTTACAAAAACTGTTTAAAATAAGGTTTTATTTATTTTGATCAACTATAGATAGTAGAAAATAGTTTCCAATACATTACCTTTTTATTAGTTACTAAGGGATGCAGTATATGTTTACGTCTATTGTAATAAGAAAGTAATTTTGGACTAAATTATCAGTTAGGAGGTATTGGTACTTCATCGACTATATGTGCATAATGACTAGGGCCTAGCAGAAGTTAAATACTTCATCTGCCCTCTACATCTCTTGTCACTCTTTAGCTTATGAAAATAAAACCAGTCGGCCTCTTATGATTAACATCTAGCTGCAGTGGTATAACTATAGGTTGGCAGGCCTGCCAAAATGCCACAAAACTAGTAAAACAATTTTTATAAGTACTTAAAAAAAACCATAAAAGTTAGACATAACTAAAGACTTTATAGAAATTCAAATAAATTATAAAGATTTTAAACTCAACCATAAGAAAAAGATCAATTTTAGAGGGTGTCCATTAGTTGCTTCATTTTTTGTCATGGTACTTTGGTGGTGCAAGCGAGCTAGTGACGCTCAGGGAATTCCACATTTTGTTAACCAAGACCAATAATCCATAATCAAAAAAGAAGACTCTTTGATGTTACTCTCACAGATTTTACTTGTAGTTTAGCTTTTTGTGGCTAAAGAGAAAAGACATACAGAAACATTTCAAGTCCAAAAGGAAATTTAGATATGAATTATTGCTAACTTTCTGCTGAAATTACATAAATCAAAGGACCCCATCAAACAAATTGGCCACAGACCACATGGGTGCAGGTATGCCACTGTCTACCTTCTTAACAACTCAAACTTCGAAGCTTTAAAGACTAAATGTTTGTTTAGTAGAATAACATTTTATTTTAATTGTTGCCACAAATGATGCATATTGTCACTGCCTCATACAAGTTACTCTTCAATTTTATTTAGTAACATTGTAATAACCACTGGCTGTCCATGATAAGTAAACAATTTAAAAAATCCTAGGCGACAGGCATGTAAAAATTTACCTGTGTACGATTACCATTTACAGTCATTCCACAGCTTTCTAACACACTACTTGGAAGTATATCAGGTACAGACACCAATTGGAAATCTTTCTTCAGCAATGCTGTCACAGTGTACTTTATTAATGCTTCTTCTAACATAGCAAGCTCACCCAAAATATAATAACTTTTGTGACCACATGTATAACCAAGTTTGTCTGTCCTTACATAATTTAATAGGCGCGTTATATCACTGAATTCTAAAGGGGTATGATTGCCAAAGTCTTTTTTGTCATTGATTTCTTTTATCAATCGAGGTTCTATGTACCTCTGGACAGATGGATGAGTTTTATTAGGCAACCTACTCAGTTCAGAATATAAACATTGCTTCACACTGTGGTATTCACTGTCGGTATTTGAAATTGATCTTAATGCATTGTACAGATCCAGTACACGTTTAATATCACCAATGCCTTTTCTAATGTTAATGTTTTTGTCAATTTCGTCACAGTTACTTTTATTGCAATAATATTCCACATCTAAATCAGGAATTGCTGCAGATGAGCTAAACCTCAAAAGACAGCGATTTATTGGGAACGTTCTTCTAATTGTGTGGACAATCATTCTGTAATATATTATTTTACAGCAAATTATTAAATTTCCGTAAGTTTTCCAATAAAATTTTTAAACGCAAAAAAAGTAGCAAACAACAAAAATGCCCCGATTATATTTTATATTATAGGTATATATTATAGTGTCAACCATAGATTATACACTTATATACTGACATAGATACGCCACTATGGGGGCAAAAAATGACGTATAACTGTATCCTCTACGGTTAGATGGCGTGCTTGTACAAATTTGTTTTCGTTCTGCTCCTATAGATGGCTCTTGAATAAGTTTAAATTTAAAAATATTTTATATACTTTCTAATAATCGAGTAAATTATAAAAATACCTACAATTCATGTTACAACATGAAGATTTGGTAAGTATTTTTATTAATTTACTGATTAAGTAACACAATGCAGGGTTGAAAAGTAATATAAAACACTAACTTCGAGAGCTTACAATATTTATTTATTCAGCGTTTTCTTTTTAAATAATATTCAAATGCCTGTTTTTTAATTTGGTCATTCCTATCGAAAATTTGAAGTTTTCCATATAATAATCTATTTACCCCTAGACACCAACTGTGTGCAATCAACTTAATAGATAGATTACAAATAAAATCAACTAAATCAACCTTATGTTTCCTACAAGTTATTATTTTAAAGTCACATGCACAATCAATGAAAAATATGAAACGATTTTTTAAATTTTTTGTTGTAGGGTTATCCCGAAGGCATGCAACAATCACGTAATATATATTATTCATTAGATCTATAAAACCATCGCTTGGGTGAAATAATGATTTCTTTGTGTAATCAATTTCATAATTAAACGAATTGAAATCAACACAGGATCTACATAAATTACTTAAACAATTAGCACAATTTTTAAAAACTATTGATTTCGATTTCTTAATCACATAGCCTGTTACATATTTTTTTGATTCAGCATGCAATAAAGAATCATTATTTTTAATTTCCGCCATAACATTAATTTAGTAAACCATCAATGTTACATGCAAAATCAACATGAGATGCATCAAGAGTATCTACAATCAGATAAGATATTGAATGCATAACGGTATTAAAATCTTCTTCACAATTAGCACCTGCATAATGGGGTGTAATTGTATAATTATTGACAATCAATGTTTTAAATGCAGTCATAAATTGAATACAATTTGGATTAACATTTCTAATACCGTTACTTCTTATACTACTAAAAAAATTCTCTAAAGGATCTTGATTAAAATTTCTAGCTACTAAATTAGTTATTTTATGAGTCACAGATAAATATTCCCACATTTCTTTAAATGTTTTAATATTTGCAATCCAATTTCTTATTGAAGGAATCATTTCATATTTAATGTGATCAACACCATTTCTTCTAGTTACTGATTTAAATTTCATTGTTTCTAAAATTTGAAGTAAATTATCCCACAGTTGGAAGTGGGGGCAATTCTTTTTTATACAGCTTTTATAGATTTTAGAGTCATCTTTATAGGAATGACCATTGAAAGAATCAAATAATTGATCGAAAATTAAAAGAAAATCTGCAGTCCCCTCGCACTCAGCCGGTAATATTCCATGTCCTGAAAAGGAAACATAAAAACATTGTTTTAATTTTGTGCACTTCTACGACACTACCTTTCGAATACTATAACTTTTATTCTCCTCTTTTTATAATGAATATGTAATAAGGTATTAAATTAAAACTTTTGATCTAGACAGACGTGCTTGGTACATTCACATTTCTTCAAAGATTATGTTTCATGTCACATGTAACACTACTATTTTTTTACTAGCCCTGTATTATATACATCCCACTGCTGGGCACGGGTCGCCTGAACTGAATGAGAGTGATTAGGCCTTAGTCCACCACGCTGGCCTAATGCGGGTTGGCTAGACTTCCCATACCTTCGAAAAATCTTTTCGAGTTCTCAGGTATGCAGGTTTCCTTACGATGTTTCCTTCATCGTTAAAGCAAGCGATAATTAACAATTAATATACACGTAACTTAGAAAAGTCAGTGGTGTAATGTTGTGAACGAAATATTGTAGATTAAAGTAATGTAATTATCAATTTAACTGTGAAGGTTTGCCTGATCATTATACTACCCTACTGGAGCAACTGCTATACATATGGTGCAAAACTACTAACTCTATTGAGTCACTGCTCACTTGTCATAAATACTAACATATTATTACAAACAAAATAATGAATAATCTGTGTGTACCGAGACCAAAATATTTTTAAAATAAAATATGACTGACCGCTTGATAGGTTTGTTGTTGATTCTGGCTCTAGTTCTAATTGCTGTAATGTGCCTGATGTAGATGGCTCCACCTCAAAACTTCGTTCATCTGATGATTTAATTATGTGCACACATTGTGGCAAAGCTGTAAAATACAATAACACTAAATGACAAAAAACACTGTTTACTTTACCATCACTATTATTTACATTCTGCTAAACTTAGTTTGTTTTTTTATTCAAGGATATTTGTAATCCAATGAACTAGCCATAATTCCATGAATGAGTTTTTGATTTGGTCTTCCAAATTAAAAATATTGTGAACTATCTTAAAATTCAACATAGAAAACAAATACATGTATATTAAATAAAAAATGCTTACATTAATTTAATATAGGGATAGCATTACTTGTCAAACGTCTGTTTGGTGATTTATAGCAATCCTTGAAATGTCTATGGCAAATGCGAACAGAATTATATATATATAGTTATTTCCCCTCTCTTGAATTGCAACGCCAAGTACAGACTTCCACTGGTTAAACTTGTCCGTGTGAGGATATTCCCATTTAGGAAACCGATGCAAGGGTCCTGTAAATTAAAATCTTTATTGTAACAGAATTTTCTACGTGTAAAGTAATGGAATACATTAATTATAATAAATCTGTACTGTAAATAACAATAAATCTTTCGCTTAAATATAAAATATGTAATTCGATACGAACTGTTATTGTATTTTTGTTGATTTGAGATATAAGAAATATTAACAAACTCACCATCGATATCACACCCAAAATAACATTTTAATTGAGCTGCTTTCGGCATTTTCAAAATCCAAGTTCGCAAAAATGATAATATCAAAGTCCGTGTAATTAAGCGCCAAGTTGTCAGATATGCGATCAGTCCGGGGTCCAAATAACAAGCCAGGATATATCGTAACACGTAGGTAGATCAGAAACCAGTATTCAATCCAAGTCGTAAACAATATCACCGAAATATCACCGTAAAACGCACACCGTATTCAAAACCAACGAAAGCAATTAATTCAAAATATGGCTGAAATCAGGCTGAAATAACCAGTGTTGCCAGTACCCGATATTCAACAGTTACGCATTACGTACAGCTTGGCAAAAAAGAGTATGACGCGGTGAAAATAGGAACTAAAAAAAATATATTGTGGCAACTCTATTAAAAATGTCATTGCTGTCAAATAGCTAGTACTTTCTGTGTCATTGTTGTTTGCGCCAACTAGTTTTATACAAAATTCTATAAATTCTCGTACGGTTGTTGCTTGTTTTGTTATTTAAAATGAACAAAACGATTCGTTGTAGTGGTAGAGCCGTGATATATCAAGTTTTTTACGATGTTTGGCTGAATCTCAAGCGGAACAAGTTTTGTCTCAAATTAACCATGTTTATCAGAGAACAGCCGATATGACAGGTATTTATGCAAATTATTTACATCTAACAAGTTAAATTATACATTTTGCACTAGTTTAAATTACCTGTAACATACAATTTAAGAGATTTTTGTGTTTTGTTTACAACGGAGTAACTGAGGTTATGTTTACGTGTTAATATAAGCTGACTTAATATTTTTGATCCTTTGTAATACTGAACATTTAAAAAATTGTTTTTGTATTCTTATGTATGTTTGGTATTTTTTTAGGTAAATCAGTCAACACCACAAGAATTTTTTTGAAGAAGGTGAAAAAAATAAAGGCGTTTTTTCTACATCTGGTAAAAATAGGAAAAGTCAACCAAAGAAAGATCTCTATAATTTTGATCTATGCGCAATAAGATAAAAGGTTCATTTCTTCTATACTGTAAAAAAACAGGTACATATGTAATATATTTTATATTATTCCTACTTCCTACAATAAAAAATAAATATAAATACAGTATTATGTAATAAATGAATACTTTCTTTTTTCTCAGGTGCCTACAATACGAAACTTATTACCTGTAGTTAAAGAAAAACTGGTATTTAATGGAAGTCGTGGACATCTAAGAAAGATATTACATTCTCTGGGTTTCTCATATAAAAAATGTATAACAGTCTGAGCGGCATTAACGTAGTCGCAAAGAGGGAACAATATTAAAAAAAAATATAATGCATAATGGGAATTTACCAATAGAACTCCAAAAAAATATTTATTTGGATGAGAGCTATCGCGAGATAATCACAAAATAAGATTGCCTCTGTCAACGTAAGGTCCATTGACATAAAGGTAGATCTAGTTCATAATTAGATTTTCATAATGTTATTAAGTTGAACTCATAATCAATAATATTTCATTCCAACAGATGTCAGCTGGACAAGCATTCCACGCGATTAGTGCTAAAACTGGAAAAGCTCATGCAAACATGCTATTAAAATTGTAAATGAATGACCATGTATGACGACATAGAAAAATTGGTCATTAACCTCAGAGATAGCAGTAGCGATACAGATACATATTCGGGTGATTCAGATGATTCTGTTGTTGCAGGATCGTCTAGTCAAGACTCAATAGACCTTTCTGGGATAAAATATCTAGACGAAAGTCTTTTGGAATCTGATTGAATTAAAATGTTAATTTGTTTTATTGAAATAAATTCAAAGTACTCCTATAATTTGAAGGTTTAATTTTCCTTTTTATCCTATTAAAACTACAATGGTATTTTATTTAAATTATCAAACCTGTTCGAATCTCCCCCCAGTAAGGAAGACTAATAATTAGAATTATAAAAACAAAAAAATGTGTGAGGGTTCATAATATTATGTTGCCACTATGGATGCCCTCTGTTCCATCTGAGGGATTAAGATTCGATATACTCCGAAACTAAATTTCA
The DNA here is from genome assembly GCA_949126905.1 of Amorpha juglandis. Taxonomy (NCBI): domain Eukaryota; kingdom Metazoa; phylum Arthropoda; class Insecta; order Lepidoptera; family Sphingidae; genus Amorpha; species Amorpha juglandis. Next base: position 6,118,115 of record OX421379.1, on the reverse strand, counting down.
AGTGTCAAAGACTTTGTGTAAAAAATATATAGAAATTGTGTAAGTAATGAATATACTAGCTTTCGCCTGCGTGATAAAATTGTTCCAGGATAATTTTCTCGCTATATATTTTTCCGGGATGAAATATAGCCTATAAGCTTACAAAGAATCATTCCCTTTATAATATTAGTGAAGATAAATCTCATATACAAATATATTTTTTATCTGACACTATTTTATCTTCCAAAAAATAATTTTTAGCTGGCAATTGAAATCACCCCACTAAAGCCCATTAAACAACAATAGATAAAAATAACAAGTATCTAAACATTTTATGTCGTAGTATACCGGGTTGCCATATTAAATCCATAAGCGCCCTCATTAAATCCATACTCTTTTTTGCCAAGCTGTATATATGTGTATAATCTATGCCCGATACTGTTAAAACAGTTAACACAAAAGAAACACGTTTACATAGTTATTAACGTATAAGTAGACAGTGAGATTACCTTCTACTTTTGATAACGTATTATTGTTTGTAAAGACGTTTTAATGTGGAACAGAGGAGAAAGAGTTGTGTCAGAATCGTGACTTGTAGCACTCAATAGTGTCTGCCTATCCCCGTGGTATATAGGCGTGAGTTATATGTATGTCAAATAAATGTCTGTCGGATATTACTATTGCTTACTACTGTTTATAATGTAGTATATAATATTCAACGAAAATATTTAGCTCTGAATATATATACATAGGTGCATTGAGTAGGTTATAATTATATTGAGCTGAGTAACACGTCAATAATGAAACAGGGTCAAAAGTGACACAACATGTTACAAAATGACGCGCTGGCAACTCTGCACGAAAATCAAGCTATCCCTAAATGTACCTTTACAATGTTGCCGTAATGACAAATATTTCTGATATTATTTAATATTTTGATTTGATTATAAATTAATAATTTTGTTTAAGTTACTTTCTAAAATCACATGTATGCGACAATATATTACAAATATTTACACAATAATATTTGTAAATCTGTAAATATTTTTTTTTAGTGCCATCTGTTACAGTCAACCTGGGTAACTTAAGCTTTCAATGTAACATTGGCTCACTAACTTGTATTTGAACGTTTATTTTTTTCTCTTCTTACTGAATCACTGTATAATAATAAGTTGTTTAATTTATGAAAGTAAATAGTGTTTTTAAACGAAACCTGCAGGGACAATTGACATTTATCAAATATATATTTTTTTCTCACCATTCAAAATATGGGCGGTAAACAGAGTTAGAAATATACTTGCTAAAAAGTTGTGTATAGCAGTTACTACAGAAGAACTACAGAAGGCGAGTTCAGTTTTATGTTGAAGAATCATATGTTTTTTATGTAATAACACTGAAATATCCCGCGATATTGATAGATTTTTTAAAAAATCTTTAATTAATCATCGATCCGTTTAATTTTCAGCCCATTTGGGGTAACATTAGCTCGGGGCCAGGACAGACAATGCGTGAAAATTTCAATTATGCAAAAACGTTTTGAAGGGTGGAAGTGGCCATCAAAGCTTGATGTGCAGGATCAGCTCGAATTTACGATGACCTGAGGTAACTTCGGGTAATGCCGTAGGGAGCGCCTCTCCCTTATATACATTTTACTTAAGTGGCGCGCGGCAATACCGTAAAGAGAGCCTCGGTATTTTGCACATTTCGTCCTGTATATAGTTAGTTTTAAGCGTAATAGTTTTTAATTATTGTTTCAATGCTTTTTTATATTTTTATTGAATAAAATATACAGTTTTTTATCCCTTTAGTCATAAGATAGTAGCATGTGTAGTTATATCGTTATAACATAGTATATAAGTTAGTAAATAAGGTACATAATAAAGGATATAGAATCCCGTCTCCTTATTGGTCGATCGCCTAGAGGGGAAGGGTCAGAGGAGTGAGGGACGAGGGCCGGCAATCGAATAAATTACGGGTTGCCGGCCCAGCGAAGCCAGTTCGCCGCTCCAGCTCCCTCGGGTCACAACAAATAAGAAGAAAGAAGAAAAAAGAAGAATCAAGCAAGAAAAACGCCCAGGCTACGCCCAGAAGCAAGAAAAACGTCCAGGCTACGCCCAGAAGCAAGAATAACGTCCAGGCTACGCCCAGAAGCAAGAATAACGTTCAGGCTACGCCCGGAAAAGAGAAAAACGGTCACGCAAGCAAGAAGAACGTATCCGCCAAGCGGAAGCTCTGTAATCAGATCATTTCCTGTTTCAAATAAAGAGAGACGTCAAAGTTTGATCTGATTTTCAGTCCAGGACCTCAACCGAGGCATTTACCCACGCAATCCCAGCACACACACATCGTTGGTCCTTCGGAGTCGGATTATCGTGGGAAATGCCTGTCACGAGGTCAACTGGACGCAGAGCCGCTTCGGCGACAGTCTCGACAGACGCTACCGTGACGGACGCCACGAGTGCGTCGGGTACCGGGACGAGCGCTACAGGCCAGTCTAGTTCCGCCACGCTCGTTTCCGGGACCTCGGCCACAACTACGGACGTCACGGTCACGACCGACCTCTCGCGTACGTCCGCGACCGCGACCGCGACCGACACCTCGCGCGCGACAGGTGTCTCGCGCATCCCGGATGCCGCGACCGATCTCCCGCGTGCGCCCGCTTCCACAATCGACGCCGCGCGCGCGGCCGGCGTCATGCGCGTACCCGCCACCACGAACGTACCTACGCGCGCGCCCGGTACCACGAACGTCGCGTCGCATGCACCCTCTACCACGATCGACCCAGCATGCACGCCCGGTACCACGAACGTTCGGTCGCCCGCACCCGCTACCACGGTCGAGCCCACTCGCGCAACTAGCACGAAGTCTGCGACAGTACGCCGAAGCAAGACTGTATCGAAGAAATCAACAAGATCATCGCGTCTGGCCGCCGCACGGGCCGAACTCGCCCGACTCAAGGTGGAATTAGCCGCCGCCCGTATAGCCGAAATAGAAGCAGAGTCGGACTCAGACACGAACTCCGCCGTCACCGAGGCTGAACAGGAGCAACGGGTCCACAGTTGGCTGGAAAGCAGTCAACTGTTAGCCATCGACTACCAGCCAGAAGCGCAACATGAACCTCAGCCGCCGGCCGATCCTGCCGTCCCAGTGACCACTGCCGCGTCATGGGACACCCCGGCGCCTGCACCGGCGGGAGTCACCGCCGCACTCCCGCCACCCCTGCGCATGGTGACACCTGGCGAACTCCAGAACTCGACAGCGCAGCTACCTCCGCCACCGATCACCGCCGCATCGGGAGGCCAGAACTTCGGAGCTGCGCCGCCGCCCACGCCACCGGTCGCGCCACCGTGGCACCAGAACCCGGTTGTGCACCCGCCCATGCAGAACTTCGGGGAAGCACAGCCGCCAACAGCAAACCAAGCCGCCAGCCACGCGCCTTGGAGACCCTTCGCTTCAGACGTCCCGCGTCAAGAACTTAATGAAGCGATAGCCATTCAGCGAAGATCGACGGAGATTCAAGAGTTGGCCTCCGCGATTACATGCGCAGTCCAGTCTGCACAGAACAGGCAGCCAATAAGGTACAGTGAACTACCAATATTTAATGGTGCACATCAAGATTGGTTGACCTATAGAGCCGCCTACATCGAGACGGCGCATCACTTCTCATCGTTGGAGAACATGTCAAGACTACGTAGAAGTCTCAAAGGATTGGCGAAGGAAGCGGTTCAAGGGTTGTTGATTTCCATCGCGGACCCGAACCATGTTATGAAGTCACTGGAGACGCGATTCGGGCGACCGGACTCCATTGCAATAGCGGAAATAGAACGACTCAGAACTTTGCCGCGCCTCACCGAATCGCCGCGTGAACTATGCACCTTCGCCACAAGAATCGAGAACATTGTAGGAACACTACAAGCCCTCGACTGTGCCTTCTACTTGTACAACCCGGAACTCACGCGAAACATAGTCGAAAAACTTACACCAACGTTGAGAAGACAATGGTACGTGTTCGCATCCGCGCAACCGAAGTCGGATCCAGATCTAATTAAATTTAGCCGCTTCATCACGAAGGAAGCGGAGTATTGTAGCCCGTTCGCCCCACCGGAACCAGTCGTCGACCGAACTCCAAGCAAACCGAACACACCGGGACAACGTCGACAACGGGTGAACGCGGTCGCCGAAAATAACAAGCCGGCTTGCGGACTCTGCAACAAAGAACATAGTATTGCGGAATGTAAGCAATTTAAGGACGCAGACATCAATGTAAGATGGGACATAGCCAAGAAGCATCATCTATGTTTCCGGTGCCTGCGACATAGATCGAAACAACACAGCTGTAAGCCCAAGAAATGCGAGATCGACGGCTGTGTACATCTCCACAACAAACTTCTTCACTCAACAAAGAAGAATAGTAACGAAGAAGTGAAGAATGAAGAACAAGTGAACATGGCATGCGCTCCGAAGGTGTCCTTCCTGAAGATTATCCCAGTCACTATTTCCGGACCGGCGGGAGCTGCGGACGCGTTGGCCCTATTCGACGACGGTTCGACGATAACCATCGTCGACGCGGAACTGGCCAGGAAGATAGGAGCCGACGGTCCGGATGAGCCCCTGAGTATCACTACCTACGACGGGGAAACAGGAAGCGAACTCAAGTCCCGTCGAGTCACCTTCACGATAAAAGGAACAAATCAACAGGAAGATAGAATCCAAGCGCGCACTGTAGAAAACCTCCGGCTGACAGCGCAACACATACCGAAGGCAGCGATCGACAACTGCGAACACCTCAAGGACATAATATCGGAACTACGCCCTAGCGACGCGACACCAAAGATCCTGATAGGCCAGGACAACTGGCATTTATTGCTCGCTACGGAAGTCAGAACCGGGAAGAGGAATCAACTAGTCGCATCGCTGACCCCGCTCGGATGGGTGGTGCATGGAAGTCATACGCGAACACTGGGACATCGTGTAAACTTCATCAACCACAGCGCAATGGACGGCGAACTCACAGAGATGGTGAAGAAGTTCATCACGCTCGACAATTTGTACGTCGACCCAAGACGACCCAATAGTGACCCGGGGGAGCAAGCGCTTCGTATATTGGAGCAACACACTAAACAGAACTCAGATGGCCGTTATAGAACTGCATTGTTGTGGAAAAAGGAAGATGTTGTCATGCCGAATAATTACGACAACACATTAAGAAGGCTTCTCACCATTGAGAAGAAGCTAGATCAGAATCCCGAGCTCAAGGTAAAGTACAATGAACAGATGGAGGCATTGGTAACCAAGGGTTACGCTGAACCGGCTCCTCCTACGACAACGCGCAAGACTTGGTACCTACCTCATTTCGCCGTGTTCAACCCAATGAAGCCTGGCAAGTTACGAGTGGTACACGACGCCGCCGCCAAGACCAGAGGTACATCTTTGAATGACCAGCTGCTCACCGGTCCGGACCTCCTACAGCCGCTGCCAAGTGTCATAATGAAGTTTCGTCAACATCCAATCGCAGTAACTGCCGACATAAGCGAAATGGTCATGCAAGTGGAGCTGCGAGAAGAGGACCGCGACGCGCTCCGGTACCTGTAGAGAGGGGACAGACGCGACGAACACCCGCCGCGACAGTATCGCATGAAGTCGCTGATTTTCGGGGCATCAAGCTCACCCTCGACCGCCATCTACGTGATGAATCGCAACGCGGAAGAACATCGCCACAAGTACCCGGAAGCCGTCGACGCAATCAAGACGAAGCATTACATGGACGATTACCTCGACAGCTTCAAGACACTGGAAGAGGCGACGAAGATAACACAACAGGTACGGGAGATCCACCGGAACGCACATTTTGAACTTCGCAAATGGTCATCGAATTCGACGGCTCTACTAGAAGAACTCGGCGAAAATATAGAACAAGAAAACAGCGTCGCCTTGGAGGAAGATACCAAGATCGAGAGGGTACTCGGCCTCATTTGGAAACCCACTGAAGATCGTCTTGCCTTCAATTTAGACTTGGGACGCATACCTCAGAACGTCCTACACAGCGAAAGGCCGACGAAGCGACAAGCCCTAAAAATAGTAATGTCGCTATTTGACCCGCTCGGGTTAGTCTCGCCAATAACCATAGCGGCGAAACAAATTTTACAGGAGGTTTGGAGACACGGCACTGAGTGGGACGAGCCAATAGAGTCAGACTTGGCCGCAAGTTGGGCCAGGTGGATCGCCAACCTCAAAAAGTTAAGGTCAGTATCGGTGCCGAGGTGCTACCCAGTCTACAGCTCGGCGATATCCCTGCAACTACATGTCTTCACCGACGCAAGTGAGTCCGCATACGCGACGGCGCTGTACTGGCGCGCCGTTGATGCCGGAGGACACATCCAGGTCACGCTCATCGCTGCCAAAGCCAAGGTAGCCCCTCTGAAAGTGACATCGATCCCAAGACTGGAGTTGCAGGCAGCAGTACTCGGCGCGCGTATGGCAGCCGCCGTGAAGCAGGAACATCATCGAAAACCCGAGGCGACGGTCTATTGGACAGACAGTCGCACAACACTAGCATGGATCCGCACCGGGTCAAGATCCTACAAGGCATACGTCGCACATCGAGTCGCCGCAATAGAAGAGCACAGCCACACAAACGAGTGGCGGTGGATACCAACAAAGCTCAACGTGGCCGACGACGCGACTCGCAACGTGCCAGACGACTTCGGGACGGACCACCGTTGGTTCACCGGGCCAGAGTTTTTGCTGCAGGAACCGGAGATGTGGCCACCGGATGACAGGGACGTCATCACTGCAACGGGTGAAGAGCGACTGTGCCACATCGCCAAGAAGCAACCTCCACGGCTCAAGGAGGCCCTACCAGACGTCAACCGCTTCTCTCAGTGGACAAGATATCTGCGGGCCGCGGCACGAACATTACAAGCCGTGGAAGTGTTCCAGCAAAAAGCAAGACAAAAAGTCAACTACAAGAGAACGAAACAAAATTCGAACCCGGACCCGACATGGCGCAACCAGAAGGCCAAGACGCCCGCGCCGAAGAAAACGCCTACTTCGACAACAGAAGATACGTTTCTGCCGATCCCCGCTCGACTGCAACGCCGTGCAGAAGCCCTCATCCTACAAGTAAGCCAAGAAGATTCCTTTCCCGAAGAGCTACAGGCGCTCAAGAAAGGAAACACCGTATCAAGAGACAGCCGGCTCTACGCGCTTAGTGTAAACCTCTCTGAGGGATACATTAAGCTGAGAAGCAGAATAGGAGCCGCGCTCGAAGTATCCGAAGACATGAAGCACCCATTAGTACTAGATGGTGACCATCCAGCAGTAAGGTTGTGGATCAAGCACATACATCGACAGCTGCATCACGCCGGCGTGGAAGCACTGGTCAACGAGTGCCGGACACGGCACTGGGTCCTCCGCTTACGTCCTACGGCCAAGAGTATCGTGCGACAGTGCCTACAATGCCGCGTCAGAACCGCTACTCCACCACAACCCAGCACAGGCGACCTCCCACCTTGTCGTCTTGCGCACCATCAGCGACCCTTCACATACACGGGGTTGGACTACTTCGGGCCGCTAAGCATCACTGTAGGCCGCACTCATCAGAAACGGTATGTCGCCCTGTTTACCTGCCTCACTACGCGCGCCATCCACCTGGAATTGGTATCGTCGCTCAGCGCATCTTCTGCGATCATGGCGCTGAGAAGAATGATTGCACGACGAGGTTGTCCGACACAACTATGGTCGGATAACGGCACCAGCTTCCACGGCGCGGACAAGGAGCTTCGTCAAGCTGTCATCGCGGCCACCGAGCAAGAGGCGTCCAAGCAGGCAATCGACTGGCGCTTCATACCACCCGGAGCACCGTTCATGGGCGGAGCATGGGAGCGCATGGTGCGCTCTGTGAAGACGGCACTCGGGACCGTGCTACATGAGAGGCATCCGTCAGAAGAGGTTCTACACACTTTGCTCGCGGAGGTTGAATTCACCGTCAACAGCAGACCTCTGACACACGTATCCGTGGACCCTCAAGATCCAGAAGCCCTCACGCCCAACCACTTCCTCATGGGCGGACCGGGACGAGTCTCAGCGCCGGGCCAGTTCGAAGATCAAGACCTGAACCTGCGTGCCAGCTGGCGTACCTCACAACGCCTAGCCGACATGTTCTGGACACGATGGCTGAAGGAGTACCTGCCGGAGCTGAGGAACAGAAGAGACCCTCACGGAAGAGGACCGGAGCCTCAAGTCGGAGACTTGGTGCAGATCGTGGACGGCAACCTCCCTCGCAACATGTGGGTGCGCGGACGCATCAGCGCATCGTATCCTGGACCAGACGGCATCACGCGCACCGTGGACATCGAGACAAGAAACGGCGTGCTCCGGCGTCCAGCTAAGAAGATCATCGTGCTGCTGCCGAGCGATCCTGCACCGACCTAAAATGCATCGCAGCGGCGGGCGATGCACGGCGGGAGAAATGTGCAGGATCAGCTCGAATTTACGATGACCTGAGGTAACTTCGGGTAATGCCGTAGGGAGCGCCTCTCCCTTATATACATTTTACTTAAGTGGCGCGCGGCAATACCGTAAAGAGAGCCTCGGTATTTTGCACATTTCGTCCTGTATATAGTTAGTTTTAAGCGTAATAGTTTTTAATTATTGTTTCAATGCTTTTTTATATTTTTATTGAATAAAATATACAGTTTTTTATCCCTTTAGTCATAAGATAGTAGCATGTGTAGTTATATCGTTATAACATAGTATATAAGTTAGTAAATAAGGTACATAATAAAGGATATAGAATCCCGTCTCCTTATTGGTCGATCGCCTAGAGGGGAAGGGTCAGAGGAGTGAGGGACGAGGGCCGGCAATCGAATAAATTACGGGTTGCCGGCCCAGCGAAGCCAGTTCGCCGCTCCAGCTCCCTCGGGTCACAACAAATAAGAAGAAAGAAGAAAAAAGAAGAATCAAGCAAGAAAAACGCCCAGGCTACGCCCAGAAGCAAGAAAAACGTCCAGGCTACGCCCAGAAGCAAGAATAACGTCCAGGCTACGCCCAGAAGCAAGAATAACGTTCAGGCTACGCCCGGAAAAGAGAAAAACGGTCACGCAAGCAAGAAGAACGTATCCGCCAAGCGGAAGCTCTGTAATCAGATCATTTCCTGTTTCAAATAAAGAGAGACGTCAAAGTTTGATCTGATTTTCAGTCCAGGACCTCAACCGAGGCATTTACCCACGCAATCCCAGCACACACACACTTGACATATTTAATTGTCACCCCCGAAATAAAGTTAGTCAATTTGGAGGATCTAAAATCACAAAACGAGGCGATTCTTATGCGATTGATGATCAATTTCTATACATGGTATGGGGGAATTGAGAGCCGATATTATGTTTCTTTTTTATACGTGATTGAGTTTGTTTTATTATTTTTTATTATTTTAGGCATTGCTGAATGATTATAAGTACATCAAAACCTGATTAATACAATAATAACTTGATTTAAGAGGTCCATAAAATAGAAGTTGATTTCGATAAACCAGGCAGTTTAATATTGTATTAATATGGCAATCCTACGTTGCCACTAAAAAGGAGATAGTGATATAAACGAAATGTATTTGTTTTATCAATATGACAAGCTAATCTTACCGAGGAGTAAAAAAAACTACATAAATTATAGATTTTCTTCATCAACTCCTCATACTTATTAATGTTACCCAAATGTCAGTGTAACTTTGGCTCACCAAATTTTTGGTAATTTAAGGGTCTTTTATTTATCGTTTTGATAAATAACACAGGAATTTAGATTATAAAGGTCAATATCACACTAGAAACACTCATTTATGACAAATAACAATAAAAGTAAATCCGTACTACTATAAATTACCTCTAAAGTGAGCCAAAATTACCCAGGTTGACTGTATCACTTTTTCAATTTAATAATGATAATTGATGGTCCTCGGTCACTACTAGGCGCTAGTTTGTATGATTTATTTTGAATTGAATTAATGTAGGAGAGTTGCATAGCCCTGGTGTCAACTCTCACTTTAGGCCTGCGACGTATTTACGTTACCAGGTTTTAAAACCAGGTTTTCGAAGTACGGCGCCCTGGTATGAGCACAAAATACTTGCAAGTATGAAAGTATTTGCTGATGTATGAAAGTATGAGTCGATGAGCGAAGATTATGAAACACTACACATACAAATACTTACATAGGAAAACGAGCCATATCTTAATAAAGATAAGAAACAATCGTAATTATGAATCGAAAATACTTTGAAGTTCAAAGTATTTTTTATTTATACCATTTTGCTCCTTATTGATCATAGAACGACATGGAATACGGGTCGAATTCGTGTGCAAGTATTTTTAAATTCAGACGCCGCGGCTGGATTCACCGCTCGCGTCGCAAGTAGCGCGGGGTTCGGGTATTGGGTTTGAGCAGAAAATACTTGCAAGTACAAAGTATTTTTGAAGTGAAATTTCTTTATCGGCGTTAGAAAAATAAAATCGTCACATTTTTCCGTTACGCGGCACGCGTCACGTTTTTGACTTTCACTGGATTTTGACCAGACTTTCACTGGACTTGACAGGACTTTCATCGGACTATGACCGGGCTTTGACCGGACTCTGACCGGACTTTAACCGGGCTTTGACCGGACTTTAACCGGGCTTTGACCGATCTTTGACCGGGCTTTGACCGGACTTTGACCAGGCTTTGACCCGGCTTTGACCAGACTCTGACCGGACTTTAACCCTGCTGACAGGGCTTTGACCGGACTTTAACCGGGCTTTGACCTAACTTTGACCGGACTGTGACCGGGCTTTGACCAGACTCTGACCAGACTTTAACCGGGCTTTGTCCTAACTTTGACCGGACATAGACCGGGCTTTGACCGGATTTTGACCGGGCTTTGACCAGACTCTGACCGGACTTTAACCGGGCTGATCGGACTTTGACTGGACGTTGACCCGATTTTAACCGGACTTTAACCGGGCTTGGACCGGACCTTGACCCGACTTTGACCGGACTTTGACCCGACTTTGACCGGACTTAGACCGGGCTTTGACCAGACTCTGACCGGACTTTAACCGAGCTGACCGGACTTTGACCGGACGTTGACCCGACTTTGACCGGATTTTGAGTGGACTTTGACCGGGCTTTGACCGGACTTTGACCCGACTTTGACCCAACTTTTACCGGACATAGACCGGACACGGACCGGACTTTGACCCGACTTTGACCGGACTTTGACCGGGCTTTGACCGGACTTTGACAGGACTTTGACAGGACTTTGACCGGACTTTGATCGGACTTTGACCGGATTTTGACCGGACTTCTTCTGTCGAGCGTCCCAAGACGCACACTTTTTTTGTATTCATGTCTATGATAATAAAAGCCTTTTGTTTAAACTTTGTCTAATTTAACTTTATTAGACCAATTTCTGTAAACTTGCATATAGTAGATCATTTTTTGAAAAATAAGTGACCTTATTTTTAATAAAGAAGTTTCACTTCCTACGTGTGTACACTAGTACACGCACACATTTTTTTTTATTTATACCATTTTGCTCCTTATTCATCATTGGACACATGGAATACGGGTCGAATTCGTATGCAAGTATTTTTTAATTGAGTCGCCGCGGCTGGTTACACCGCTCGCTTCGCAAGCCGCGCGGGGTTCGGGGTGTTACGTTATTTGCGAATGGGAAATACTTTGAAGTACAAAGTATTTTTTTATTTATACCATTTTGCTCCTTATTCATCATAGGACACATGGAATACGGGTCGAATTCGTATGCAAGTATTTTTAAATTGAGACGCCGCGACTGGATACTCCACTCGCGTCGCAAACAGCGCGGGGTTCGAAGTGTTAGAGGGTGGGACGCGAGGGGAGTGGGTTGCTGCGTCCGAGTATTCCCGATGAAGGCCGAATGTTTGAACCGAAATCTGTGGATGTATACAAGTGTCATCCGATCGAATCGAGAACTTGTTAATCAAACAATCTGACATACGACTAACAAAATAAGGAACACAATTCCGTAAACATGCTATTCATATCATTGCTTAACATTTCTTTTAACTATTTCACGCCATTCACCCTTATATCTATAAACAAAAGACACATTATTGCGTATATGAAAGTATTTCAATAGTAATGTTTACATGCGAGGAAATAAGATTTGTTTAGATTTTTTGCCAGTTCTGTTGTTATTGTCAAGTAATTACGTCATCTACTGAGTACTGACCGTGACGTAATTTTTAAAACTTATTTTGCGTGTTTTAAGATAGTTTTTGAACTTTCAATAAATGGTGTTTTAAGTCAATTTTTAAACTTTTAATACTTAGTGTTTTAAGACAGTATTTGAACTTTTCATAATTAGTGTTTTAGTTCGTAAATAAATTAAACTGTATATTATTGTGTAGATTGTGTTTGATATAATAGGAATGACGATTTTTTTACTGTAATTAAAAAACTAAAAATTAAAAAACTAAACTAGTAAAGAAAATTAAAAAACTAAAAATTGTGGCCGGCTTGAACTTAGAACTCATACTTACAAATACTTTCAAGTATTTTAAAACCTGGTTTTCGACCCTGGTATTTTTACGTACTCGTACTTAAAAGCCCTGGTATCGAATTTTGCAAGTATATCTCATCCCTATCTCACTTGTCAGAATGTCTATATATCGATATTTTCTCGCTGGTAATCGATACTTATTGCGACATAATAATATTTTAATTCACTATATCGATATTTATATTTAGGATCGAAATCATGTCTCAATCGATATTTTTCAAATAGGATCCTATGAAATATGGACAAAAGAAATTATGATGCCGGAGAAAGGTCTTCAAAAATATAAAATCTATAAACAGGAATTCAGATTTTTGAATGAAAAAATCTGCAGCATATACAATTTCGGTTTCTGATTAAGTTGTTACTATTAATAATGCTAGGTCATGAAGTATTACCGAGAAATTAATGTACATAAAGATCGGTTAATACCGATATTTGTTAGTATAACACTTATATTAAACGGCCGATATTACTCGGCAAATAAATGAATACAGTGAATATGCAATGTTAGAAGTATATCACTAGTCGAATTACTGATACATAAGTAGATTAAATATTACTAATATCTTAACGAATACGAATAGAATATATCGGTTTCACTTCTACTAGCAGGCAGCATAGCCCGCAGCAGCCCTATAATGTTGACATTTTACTTAGAACGTTTCGGGTTTCGGTTTGGTTAGCCAGTTTGGCGCCTTTTTTACACTAACAAGTTTAGTGACTAACTATGCAATTGTAACGTCAAGAAATATTATATTGAACAAAGAAAATATGCCTGTGAAAAACCTTAATAATGGTACCATAAACAACAAAAAATCACCTCCGGGATCTTCGAAAATGTAAGTTGTACAATGTAGCTTGGGTTAATAAATAGATACTGTAGAAACTGAATAACTTAACTCGTAAATATTACCTATATTTTATTATTGTCGTATTTCAGGGCTCCGAGAAGATCTGCCCGAAATGATAATCAGTTAAAAATCACGAATATGTTTGCAGCGAAACGGAGAAATAGCTCTGATGAGGCTATCAATGTTAATAGTAGTGTAAGTTCATAAAGTTTGTGATATTGAATTCGGTATACTGTGACAATAAACACTTCAGTGTTTATCCACATTGTGTGGTCATAATTGTACTCGACCAAATATCAGTTCTGTAATAATTAATCATACTAGCCTTTTCCTTCAGCTCCGTTTGCATGGTTATGTTTATCATTATAATCCTGGTTACCTGTCTCTGAGGACCTTAAGGCTCAGATCTTTAAACCACACTTCAATATGATTTAAGTAATTTTGAACAGAAATTACATAGCCAATTTTGAATTAAATATATGCAGCAGCCTTGCAAGATCTTAAGATATTTTTTCATCACTACATAAAAGTACATAATATTAACATTGCACAGGTAGGACATATGAATGTGGATTCACACACTAATGAGGGGTCTTTGCAAAGTTGACTTTAGTGAGTGTACAAAGCAACTTTTAATATTTAAATATAAAGATTATACCTTAAACATAAATTGTGCCTTACACAATATACATGTTGGCACCCAAATGTATATGTTTTTTTCACAAACCTTTACTTAACTGTCCAAAGTTCCAACTTAATGGATGAATGATGGTATAGAACACAAAGAAGCAAATATAATTTTTTATGGTTCTGTGCCCAAAGGAGACTCCTATTATAGTGCCTTCTATCTGTTTTGCTTTACAAAAAAAATTGTCTATGGAACCCTGATAAGTAATTGGCTAAATTTTGGTAAAATGTATTTTTAAGGGTGTGAGTGCAGAACCCTTAGTGCATGAGTCTCGCTGACACTTGACAATTTCTTTATATTGCAGAAGAAACCTAAGATTGAAAATAAAGATGAAGATTTACAAAATGAAGCCAATTTTGTAAATAATAACCATTTAGAAACAACAGATTGTAACGGTTTAAAAGTTGAGCACAAAGAAACCGGAGACAAAGCGATTGACAATCAGGTGCCTGAAACACCAAATGAAATAAAAGAATCATCTGACAAATCGGAAAAAAATCATAATGTTGAACAAAATATGGAGAATGATGCTCAAATTATTTCTGATTTACAAAAAACTAAACACATAATTCCTGACACAGAACAATGTGACATTTGTGGTCAATTTTTAAACAATTCTGACTTGATTTATTATCAAGGACATCCTCAAGATGCTGTGGAGGAGTACATAGCACTGACTAATGATAAACTAGTTTTAGCATCAGGTAAGTTGCTATTATAATATTAATACACTTTTTTATTAGTGTAGCAATTTATAATTGTTTAGCCACTAATTTATATTAAATATATTCAAGCATAGCCACCAAAATATGTTTCTGAAAAGTTATGCAATAAAATTTATTTCAAAATCCTAATACATAACTAAATGTTGGACCACAGACAATACATAAACTTTGCGAGTGCCATTATTAAGTGCAACACATCTATACACTTTCTAGTGATGTCACTCTACATAGTAAATATTTGCACTATTGTTTATTATACAGTATATACACACTCATGCCTGATATGCCCAAAGGAGTAGGCATATGCGTCATATGATGTGATAGGGGGCGAGCCTATCGCTATAACGAGCACAATTCCAGACTCCAGGCCGATACTGAGAATTTCGTGACAGAAAAACCTATTATCACATTACCCGATTTGGGGATCAAACCCGAGATCTCAGGTCTGCAGTTGTACCATATACGCAATACAACTGTGCCAACCGAAGCAGTCAGTTATCTATACAGATGACATAATTATGTTCTATCTAATATATTTCTACAATCTGTAGGCCACAGACAATCGAGTAGTTTCCTATGTTGAAAATTAAACATAATTTTATACGCAACATAAAGTAATACGAAAAGAAACCCTTTTGTTAAAACACAAACAAAATTGGTTCAAAAATGAGCCCCTAATTATAATTTTAAATATTGGTATAGCAAAGGTGTGCGCCTCATAGTGGGTATATCTCACTATCTCGCTCTCACCCGTCCATCGTAATTACCATTTTGCACAGTGACGTCAGTTTGCGTCACCTGTTATTTAACATTCCCATCAGATTTGAATAGTTTCCAATTTTTTTAAGGACGGATTAATAAAAATCTTAGTGTAACTTATTGATTTAAATAATTAAAAAATCCCACCAACTACCGTATTGTGCTTAATCTCAGCACTCAAAGTTAGTACACAATATGCTAAATCTATATTATTATATTATCCATGATCTGTGGATTTAATGTTTATTAACCTGAATAATGAATGGGATAACACCAGACAGAAAGAAAGACAGAATGACGAAACGAGAAACGCACTCGCCTAATGGTGCTGCCACACCGGTGTTAGAAAATGTTATATAACATTTTATAACACCGGTGTGGCAGCATCATTTAGTAAACATTTCTTAACAATTTGTAACATTTTGTAACATTTCTTAACATTTTATAACCGCAGGCGGCGGTACTTTTGAGAGCGGCGCCGTCAAAGAAGCCGTCAAAGAAGAATGTTCAGAAATGTTAGAAAATGTTAAGAAATGTTATAAAATGTTAAGAAATGTTATAAAATGTTAGATTTAATGTTAGAAAATGTTTGTAAACATTTTATAACATCGGTGTGGCAGCACCATAATGGTAAACGCTGTATGGCCCATAAACAAACAAAAGCAATACCACACAGAACTTCTCGTAAATCTTCTTCATAAATTCTAGAACTTGTAGTAAAAACAACATACAAATCATGAGCAAATTCTTTTATCATGTCATAAAATTCTATATTTTAGGTGACGAAGGAGATATTATGGAGCGGCCTCAAACTAATATAACTGCTTTTTCCATATTTGATGAGCAAGGACATCTGTGTCCTATTGATGGAGGACTTATTGAGACAGATATAAGAATTTATATGTCAGGATACTTAAAATCAATTTGTTCCGATTCAGGAGATATTGATGAAGAATCAATTCCTGTTAAGGATGTGGGCCCCATTATTGAGTGGTAAATTATTTAAAATTGTATATATGTCACATAGTATAAATATTTCGGCTTATTTTTGCATATTTTGCTGTATGTACAATGACTGTACCTGCCCATAATATAGGTCAACGCTACGCGTCACTGTCTCACAATTCAAAACTACATATTTAAAAGCTTACGCACGTATAGCGTGACATGCTCAAATGAATCAAACTATATGTAAATTATACATATATTTCACAAATTCCCTTTTTTATTTGTTTGACTAAAACTTTACAGGTTTATCCATGGATTTGATGGTGGCGACAGAAATTGCATTACCTTGTCTACCGAATTTGGCGAATACAATCTGTTGAAGCCTAGTGAAGCATATACACCATTAATGAACAACTTGTATGAAAAGATTTGGCTAAGTAAAGTAGTTGTTGAATATTTGGAAGAATATCATTATCTTCAACCTACATATGAGGACTTGCTAGAAGTTGTCCGTACATCTTATATACCAGATCTGAATGATAAAAAAATGACTGAAGAGATGCTTCACAAACATGCTCAATTTGTTTGTGATCAAGTGGTAAGCTTAGAAGCAGATGAAGATGAAGAACCTCTTATTACTTTACCTTGCATGAGAGAACTAATAAAATTGATGGGTATCAAATTCGGTAAGCGTAAAATTCGCACCAAAATAGATTATAAGAAGGTTGATAAGAAGGCATGGACTAAAGCTACAACTACACCTCTTGTAAGAAAAACATTTGAAAGCTTCTTCTTAGATCAACTAGATAAAACAAATCATGAGCTTGTTTTGAGACGTAAAAGGTGTGGTGTATGCGAGGCTTGTCAACTGCCTGATTGTGGGGAGTGTAATGCTTGTCGTGCTATGGCTAAATTCGGTGGACACGGAAGAACGAAAAAGGCTTGTGTCCGAAGGTTCTGTCCAAACATGGCGGTGGAACAGGCCGAGGATTCTGAACCTGATGATGAAGAAGAATTCCAGCAAATGGTGGACAAGAAACAGCATGACAAAATTGACGATACTGTGCCAGTTAAATTGACAGGGTCATGTAGCAAAAAGATAAAATGGGTTGGTGAGCCTGTCAAGGCTGATGCTACAAAAATTTATTACGATAAGGTCGAGATAGATGGTGGAGAGCTGTGCAATGGTGATTTTGTTATGGTAGAAACCTCTCAGTCTAATGTGCCAGCTCTAGTCGCCAGGGTTGTTTACATGTGGAAAGAGACAATAAATCCCAAGTCTGGTTTTTTCCATGGGGAAGTGTTTATTAGGGCTTCTGATACTGTTTTAGGTGAAGTAGGTGATGCAAGGGAAATATTTTTAGGTGATAGATGCTGCCATGGAGCACCACTTTCCTCTATACTAAGAAAAGCCTGTGTAGCAAAATTGGAAACACCAAACGACTGGTTTAAACTTGGTGGTAAAGAAATCGATGAGAATATTGTTGAAGATGATGGCAAGACTTACTTCTATAGTAAGTATTACGAAAGGTTTACAGCGCGTTTTGAAGATCTACCAGAAAATCCATGTTGTCCTAATGAATTAAGAAAACATAGATTTTGTCCGTCATGTGAACGTAAAACTAGGAGAGACGCTAAAAATATACCTAAAGTTTCGGGCAAACTCATCGTAAAGTCAGACATAGTGCCAGAAGTAAATAGAACAGAATGGACGTTAGTCAGATGGCAAGATTACGATTATAAGAAAGGTTCAAGCGTATTTTTAAAACCGGGTACGTTTAAATTAAAAAATAATTACACGAATACCAACCATACTCTTAAACCGAAATTAGATAAAGTGGATGAAGATATTTACACTGAATATTACAGAAAAAGTGACAATAATTTACGTGGATCCAATATCGATACAGGAGAACCGTTTTGTGTAGGCTTTATCGCTGCCGTTACGGCCATTGGCGATGGACCCCTTATTGTCCCGCAAGATATTTATTTAAGAGTTAACATATTGTACAGACCAGAAAATACCAACAGCAAATTCCCACATCACGAAGACATTAATGTAGTTTATTGGAGTGACGAAATTAAAGAAGTTCCCTTCTCTGCAGTAGTAGGGCCATGTAATTTAGTGTATGAGAAGAATGTTCCAAGTCACGAGTCACTTCAAGGGTGGCTGGAAAGAGATCCTAGCAGATTTTACTTCAGGATGGCATTTGATAAATCTTCTGGCGAATTTATTGATGCACCACATCATGCCACAAATGTTGGTCGTACTGATAAAGGTAAAGACAAAGGCAAAGGGAAAGGCAAATCTAGTAAGGCTACAGAATCAAATGTACCTAAAGTAGATGACGTAAAAGTAAGGCCCTTGAGAACATTGGATGTGTTTGCCGGTTGCGGAGGTTTATCTGACGGCCTTCATCAATCAGGTGTTGCTGAATGTAGATGGGCTGTGGAGAATCTTGAAGCCGCAGCACACGCGTATTCATTGAATAACAAAAACTGTATAGTGTTTAATGAAGATTGCAATGCATTGTTGAGAGACGCACTGGCCGGCGCAAGTCATAGTAGCGGAGGATTGCGCCTTCCACAACAAGGCGAAGTAGAGTTGTTGTGTGGTGGTCCACCATGCCAAGGATTTTCCGGTATGAATAGGTTCAACTCTAGAGAATATTCCAATTTCAAAAACTCCTTGGTGGCTTCGTATTTGTCTTATTGTGATTATTACAGACCAAAATATTTTATATTGGAAAATGTAAGGAACTTTGTAGCCTTCAAAAAGGGTATGGTTTTGAAATTAACGCTTCGAACGCTGTTAGATATGGGCTATCAGTGCACTTTCGGTATTTTGCAAGCTGGTAATTATGGAGTACCACAAACGAGACGACGACTAATTATATTAGCAGCTGCACCCGGATACAAGCTGCCCTTGTATCCTGAACCTACGCACGTTTTCAGTAGACGTGCTTGTTCCCTAACAACTACTATCGATGGCAAAAGATTCGTAACAAATATACATTGGGACGAATCCGCGCCAAGAAGAACGTGCACTATTCAAGACGCGATGAGTGATCTCCCCCAAATATGTAATGGTGCTAATAAAATCGAGATCGATTACGGCTCCATGGCAGAAACTCATTTCCAGCGACGCATAAGAAGCAGTGACGAGAATGCAAAATTACGAGATCACATATGCAAGAATATGGCACCGCTCGTTCAAGCCAGAATTTCACGAATCCCCACCACGCCTGGATCGGACTGGCGGGATCTTCCTAATATATCGGTCACTGTTTCTGACGGTACCAAATGTAAGGTAAAAATCTTCTGTTTTTAAATCATGTGGCATTCAAATTTATTGTTGAACTAGCTTTTGCTCGCGGCTCCGCCCACGTGATCAAATAAACAAACAAACAATCAAACTCTACAGCTTTATAATATTAGTATAGATTTGATTTTGATTTGACAACGGAAGCCTTCAAATAATATTATTTTGGTAGCTTAGCAACGGAAGCCTTCAAATATGAATAATTTTCCCCGTTTTTGCAACATTTTTCACTGATGCTTCGCTTCTAATGGTCGCAGCGTAATGTTATATATCCTAAAGCCTTCCTCGATAAATGGACTATCCCACACAAAAAGAATTTTTCAATTCGAACCAGTAATTCCTGAGATTAGCGCGTTCAAACAAACAATCAAACTCTACAGCTTTATTATTAGTATAGATTAAAATATAGATTAAATAAACAATTTACTGATCCACAGGTGTTACAATACCGCTACGATGATAAGAGAAATGGTCGGTCCCCGAGCGGTGCCCTCCGTGGAGTGTGCGCATGCGCAGCCGGGAAACCGTGCGCCGCGCAAGACAAGCAGGAAAACACGCTGATACCTTGGTGCCTGCCACACACCGGCAACCGGCATAACAACTGGGCTGGACTTTACGGTATAAACTATTTTTTATACAAATTGCTTTTTATTAAAGTTAGTCTTCTTTTGGCGCGTTAAGGGAAAAAATATGAGAGTGAATTGAGAGTGAAAATCGTATGTTTAAGTGTTCGGGAGAATTGATAACTATGTTCGAGGTAGTATTTAATTTGAATATTTCTTGTGAATACACCTAGTATTCATATAAAAGTGTTTTTTTCGTATTATAAACTTTTTTAAGTACGATTATAGATTTGAGGTTAATCGAAGTTAATGTCGGCATGTGTTTTTTTTGTGTATATGTACAGTATTCTTTATTTTAAAAGGCTTTTCTTACATTTTCAAATATTAGATATAAAAAAAAAAACATTTAAAAATATAAAAAACAAATTACCCTTCTCGCACTTGCACGGTTTTTTCACTTAAATATTCCAGGCCTAATGAGGTGTATATCTGGTCAACCACGCTGAAGGTAGTTGAGTCTAACTCCTCTAATTGGTAGTAGAACAGGACTAATATTAGAATGATCACAGGTCGGGTGTCGTGGGACGGATACTTCAGCACGACGGTGACGGACCCCGAGCCGATGGGGAAGCAGGGCCGCGTGCTCCACCCCGAGCAGCACCGCGTAGTGTCGGTGCGTGAGTGCGCACGCTCGCAAGGATTCCGTGATACATACGTGTTCGCAGGCTCCGTGCTCGACAAACACCGACAGGTTTTATTTTTGATAACTTCTTATGGGAGGGTGAACCGAAACGTTCCGTAACGCGAACGGTCCATTGACCAGCCAGCGTTAGCCGACCTCCCTGGAACATTGATAATTTGTAAGTACCAGGTGGAGTCACACAGTGACCAGTCGGCTTGGACTGGACTTTGACACGACGTTGACACGACGTTGACACGACTTTGACACAACTTCGACACGACTTTGACACGACTTTGACACTACTTTGACACGACTATGACACGACTTTGGCATGACTTTGACCGGACTTCGACACTACTTTGACACGAATTTACACGACTTTGACCGGACTTCGTAACGTAACGCGTTAAGGCGCCACTCTGTCTGGCTTCCCTTTCTCTCACGCATACGGTAGCAGTAGGCAGGCTCCTTCCGCTCTCACTTTAACCCACATTAGTTTAAGTTATCACTTCTGTCGAGCGTCCCGAACGCACACTTTTTTTTTATTAAAAATTATTTTGCTCTTGACCTCACTCTAGCCGCATGGACAAAGATGAGGTCGACGATGGAGCGAACTATTCCACTAGGTGCCGATTCACACTGGCCTTAAAGAGCTTCGGGTTGTACGCACTCGGAAAGACAGACGCAGGCAGGGAATTGCATTCCTTGGCTGAGCGCATTATAAAAAGATGAATTTATAGCGCTGGGTGCGAATATGAGTAATATCAACCAAGTAGGGATGATATCCTGTAGTACGTCTGGCGCTCGGATGGTAGATGGAATAATGATTCCCATTAAGTACCATTAGTGATAGTTTGTAAAATAACATATAAGCAGGGTCGCGTGGTGCATCCATCCAGTCTCGTAGTGTTGGTGCACCTTCAGTCACATCTACTATAGTATGGCGTCAGGTATTTTTCAATTTAATGTACGATCAGTAACTGTTGCCCTACATTTTTTTATTTGATTGTATGAAGAGACAAGCAAGGCGCTCCCCGATGGTAAGCGCCACGCCTGCCCATAAACAGAAGCAACACCACACGGAACCTTTGAATTACAAAGCACTGAACTGCGCTCGTAACCCTGAGGCAAGATCTTAAGTCGCTATAATGCCCAATAATTCAATGTCCTTCAAAACGAAATACAACAGTGCTTACACCCTGTTGCTTGGCGGCAGAAATAGACAAAGGGGTGGTACCAACCCAGACGGCCTCTGGTATACGAGGGACCTACCACCTTTAGAGTTACTTCGTATTTATTAAACTTTTTTAACTATTCTAAAAAAAATAGTGGTGTCGTGGGACACCAGGTAGGAACGAAGTTCCTTCGGCTAATGAAGAATCGACACAAATTGCAAAAAAAAAAACTTCGTTCCAAATTATCTAATCATACACCCGAGTATAGTCTAAATATAACATACGCAATAAAATATAAAAATACATGACCCTATGTATAAATACCAATATCATTGGACAAAAATGGAAGCATAAAAAAGGGCAAGAGATAATATATCGCAAGACGAATAACGAGCTAGCGTAATCTTTTAAAAATCGAAGGAGATATAAAAATACTTGCGTGCGTCAGAATCGCTGGTTGTCTGTGGCGTTGGTCCATGAGAGTTGATTCGAAAATTGCTACATAATTGCTTCTATTTGCTACATATAATAGATAATTGCTACATAGGATATATATTTAGAAATTAAATATTTTTTTTGACCAGCCATCCAAACGTTTGAATGGCTGGTCAACTTCTAGTTTAAAGTCAAGCATGCAGAATTTCCCGAAACGTATTGCGCTAATAATTGCTACATATTTGCTTCATTTATCTAATTTAATTGTAACTTCAAACATATGTTAAATAAAGCATGTAGCAATTATTTAAAAGCGCCTGATAAAATAATAAAGGCAAATAGTTGCAGTGTGTCTTCACTCAAATTTATTGCCATTTTAGGAGACAGGCGTTTTAAATTGTTGAATGGCATGTTATGTTATGAGTAGGTAAGCGGGTAATAAGCACATTAAAAGGGTACCTATCGTAAATAAAAACAAAATTTAGGTCGTTCATAAGATTCAGTTTAATATTATTCAAAAAAAGATAAATGTTTAAAAGATATGCACACCTTCTCATTTTCCCCATCTCACACATATGTAACCTCGCAATATCAAAAGGGGTATTTCCTAGGGGAATCCAAACAACACTTATTAAACCTATCTACAAGGCTGGTGAAAAATGCTGTGTAAATAACTACCGACCCATCTCTATTTTACCAGCTTTGTCCAAGATCCTAGAACGCGTCATAACGTACGCATATTGCGTTAGCGCAATACGTTTCGGGAAATTCTGCATGCTTGACTTTAAACTAGAAGTTGACCAGCCATTCAAACGTTTGGATGGCTGGTCAAAAAAAATATTTAATTTCTAAATATATATCCTATGTAGCAATTATCTATTATATGTAGCAAATAGAAGCAATTATGTAGCAATTTTCGAATCAACTCTCATGGACCAACGCCACAGACAACCAGCGATTCTGACGCAAGCAAAATACTTCACCTATAACTGGCTGAATGAATTTCATTTTAAAAAAGGAACTAACGCTGGCTGGTTATGGGACTTGCGCGCCTGCGCACGTCTCATTTAACGCTTTTATTCCACGCATTTTTCTTACGGTTTTACTATCACATTTTTTTCAGTTCGGTCACGCAGCGAAATCCCTATCCCCTCCAAGCCTGCCGTAAGGAACTTCGTTCCAATAATAAATACATGTTTTTCCAGATCGGTAATGCAGTACCGCCGCCACTTGGAGCGGCTTTAGGAAGAGAAATCAAGAAAGCAGTGGCCGCGAGCTCATGTTTATAACCCAATATTAACATCTTTTTCGTTTTTTTATTACAATGTACCATTACTATATTTAGCATTAGGAAATTATATAAGGCACAGTGATAAAACCATGTAATTAGTCTATTTAGTTAATGCTACTTTATATTTTATACAGGACAAAGTGTTATTTAAATAGTTGTATTATTGTTATATTAAAAGGACATAAATAAGTGAAGTTCAGTTAAAAAAATTAACAACAAAAGTTTTATTTCTTGATCATATTTCCAGTTTTGCGTTTAACATTTTTTATTAATATGCTTAGTTCAGCATCCTCTTTAGATTTCTTTGATTTGACTTCAGTGCCAGTTTGTTCAGCTGGTCGCCGCTTTAACTTTTCGTGAATTAATTTCTCCATGTTTTTCGTTTTCTTATAGTTTGGGTCACTTGGGTCAATATTATAAAGATGGGAGTTATATAATGCAGAAAACCTCTCATCATTTAAGTTAATTTCAAAGTCTGGAGGTGCTTGTTTCTGTTCCTTCATCTTTTCCTTTAATTTCTTTTTCCTTTTAGATTTCTTTGTATTGTTTTCTGCTTCTTGTATTTTCTTGAGACTGAAATGCGCTTTACCATCGTCATCGTCATCCAACAGTAACTCTAACTCAGCTTTTCTCTTCTCTTCATTCTCGTCGATTTTATCGTCAGCAATATCGTTATCGCTCCGGCCTTTTGATTTAGCTTTCTTAAATTCTGGTTTATTGAATTCTTCGGCGAAGTAAGGATCATTCATATCAATGTCTGAAGGTATATCATCAGACATAGTTTCTTCTGATTCATCAGAATTGCTTTCATGCTGGTTCAATTTTTTCTTTAACTTTTTCTGCTTTTTCTTCTCCTTTCGTTTCTTCAATAGCTTCTCGAACGGAGTTAATTCTTTATCATCTGGACAAAAAAACAGTAATTATAAATGCAACGAAAACATATTATCATATTAATAAAACACTGTTTGGTACCTTCAGTTAGCTTCTTTTTGACCAATTCCTCTGCCTTGTCTTTAACTCCAAGGCCCCAAGTTATTTCCATTTCCATGTCCTTATTCTTTTTCTTGTCCTCCTTGGTTTCAATGTCTTCTAGTAGTTTTTTATATTTTTGTATAGGGTCATCATAATTTTCTGGTTGAGTTGCCTCATTTGCTGAATTATTTTCCTCTGTAAAGAATGACATCAAGGTACAATCAGAATGACCAAATACCATGTTGAATGAAATTTTGTACATGTTTATTTTGTTGAATATTTTAATCTACACTTAATTCATGTAAAATATAATCACCCCTATCTTCAGACCTCATATTAATAAATTATAACAGTACTATATTGATGAAGACTACTATAATGAATTAAGACTGCTTTAGTATGATTAATCGTCATTAACGTTAATTAACTGACATCATTTTAAATATCAAAACACATACCTTCACTATCACTGCTTGAAGCTAAATAATCCTTAAGATCAAGATCGTCGATTTTTCCGTCGAGAGCACTCTTAATCACTTCTGTACGATTGGGGTTGGTAGTGTCCCAGGTTAGCTCCACTTTCGCTTGTTGCAGTGCTGTTGTAGTGAACAATCTGGGTTTGTATTTCGCTAAATCGGGCAGTTTTTTACATTCTTCACGAGGCGCCTGAAACATTATTTCTTTTTTATAGCAGTGGCCCAGAAACGAGATATTAGGTCACCTGATATCAAGTGATCTCTATCTCCCATAATACCAGAAGAATAATAGATACATTACCGACCTGAAGGAAATCCGTAAATCGCAATTAACATTCGAACGAAACATAAACGACAACCTGCTTGATCACATAATGTTTCCTCTGAAATATAGGTGCCTACTATCCTGGTCAAGCCAAAACTTCCATTCTTTATATAGTACTGTAGCTCTACTACTAAGGTTTGAACATTACAATTTTTTTTTTATTCATTCTTTCTTTATTTCAAATCCCAGATCGGCCAATCACAATGTCTTTGAATCAGTAACGAGTATTACATATATGGTCGCCCGTATTGTGATACGGTGATACGTCATGTGACGGAAATACGGCGAAACGTGGGTGCCGCACTAGCGACACCTTTAGCTACCCCTTCAGGTATAAAAACATAACTTTATGTATGTAATAATAAATAATAATAAATACACCCAACAGTCACGTACATAGTCCTGACACCACAGTAAGATACGAGTCTTGTGTAGTGGGTATCAGGAATTACGAGAGACTTTCGGTCTCACAACACCCAGACCCCGAAACAAATATTTATGGATCACACAAACATTTGTCTCGGTGCGGGGATCGAACCCGCGGCCGCTGCGCCACGGAGGCTGTCAATATAGCTGTAAGTTATATAGGTTGTAGTGTTCTTAATATTATGTACAGTGATTTCATTTTACTGGCAATCACAACTAAATCCATAAAAAATATATTACAATAAAATGAAACGATACCTGGTCAAAAGTGACGTCGTCCGGTATAAACCTCATGTCGAGCCGCGTGGCGCTGCTCTCGTACTCCATGCCATCACACTCACTGTATAACTTGTCGGCAGTTGCAACCGAGTCACACTCCACCACACCATAGTAGTATTTCAACCTGTTCAATTGGTACCGACGCAACTTCTCCATGTGGTATGCAGATCCTAAAAATTCATTAATTCAGTCAAATGCCAGCATAGTTAAACATAGCAGTTGGTGAGGTTGTGAGTTTTTATCAAGTAAGTGGTTCAAGTGGTCATCTTTCTTATTCGAGAGGACATCAAGACAGGCCCTGTCAAACGATACGAAGTGACGACCTTCAATAACATAGAATACTAATGTAATGTAGAATACCCATCATAACATAAAATACTCTGACTAAAATGAAGCAGTTGTTAAAAACATGTTATTTAAAGGGTAATATATTTTATTTTTTTTGTGCTCAATATGGCTAGCCCCCTATTACATTATGAGATGGAAATAAGTTCGGCAAAGTGTGGGTTACACCTCTGCCTACTCCTCAAGGATTACAGGCATGAGTGTGTAATATGTATGTTTTATTATTTCAACATGTAGTTTTTAATTGTTTTTATTACATAAACAAAAGTATTCTAGGAAACAGCAATAAATAGGAAGAATCAATTATTTTTCATATAATGTTAGATTAATTTTTGTGGTAGGTTTTTATATTACAAATATTTCTAATGTAATGGCTATTCTACGCCTAATTATGTGTGTTCTGAACTTCGTTGCCTCTTTTCGGATTTATAGAATAAGATAAGGCCCTGGTAACACTGGTATAGGAAGTGGAAGCCACTAGGCTTAAATCATATACATAAGCACACACCCCTGTAAAATCGAGGGGGTAAGCAGAGGTGCAACCGTCCCATGATATGATAAGGCGCGAAACTATCGCCATACCGGGTTTAATTCCAGACTCCAGGATGATACTAAGTATTTTGTGCTAGAAAACTCACATCACTTTTACCTGGGTATCGAACCCGATACCACAGCACAGAAGACGAACCGCGTACGTATTACAACTGCGCCATGGAGTTAAATAAATCTTTAAGTGTGCGTCATTGTCGCAAACTGAAGATACAACACTTATTATTTTATATATTACTAGCTTTTGCTCGCAGCTCCGCCCACGTGATCAAACAAACAAACAAACAATCAAACTCTACAGCTTTATAATATTAGTATAGATTTGGGTAGCTTAGCAACGGAAGCCTTCAAATATGAATAATTTTCCCCGTTTTTGCAACATTTTTCACTGATGCTTCGCTTCTAATGGTCGCAGCGTAATGTTATATATCCTAAAGCCTTCCTCGATAAATGGACTATCCAACACAAAAAGAATTTTTCAATTCGAACCAGTAGTTCCTGAGATTAGCGCGTTCAAACAAACAAACAATCAAACTCTACAGCTTTATTATTAGTATAGATTTGTGCAACAAACTATGAATTTTAAAAACATACCTTCCTCATTGCCACCATCATCTGATAAATCATCAATTTTCTCTTCAGTCAGTTCAATGGGACCACGCACTTCTTCTTCCTGCAGTCTCTTCAAACCATACTCTGATGGATATATCTGAATTTGCATTCATAAGTTCTAATTATTTTATACAATAAATTATATTACTTATGACTTTAATTTATTTAATAAAATTTTCTATACCTATCTGTATTAATAGTAATCTGTATACATGTAGATAAAACATAAGTGAATTTAATAATCAGACAAACATACCGTGACTTTGTGAATAACACCACCAGGTGGCAGAAAAGAGTTCAACAGAACCATGAGATCTGATGCTTTGATATTGTCCCAATCCATATTACAAACCGCAATTCTAAAAACAAAAAGTCGATAACAGTACACACTTTACAATACATGCAAAATAACTTGGCTGCAAAATAAAGTTACTTGAAAAATAAAGTTAAACATGAGCAGCATTGTAGCTCTTGTTTACAGAGACTAAAGTGTGACAAGAAGACATAGATGAATGATGGGAGAAGTTACTAAAAGCCCAGTCAAGGTTTTTGATTTAGATTCACTTTTTATTAAGTATATTGTTTTGTTTGGAACATAAATGCAATGCTGTCCAAATATAAAGCTGACTATCAAGATACATTGTGTTGATTTTCTCTTGGTGGTTGGCAGAATAATGCCAGACTGAATTTACTGTATAGATAGCCTGGTAGACTGGCTGACCCCTAAATAGTATGTGCCTGAACAGAGACTATGGTGGGTTTTAACCCTGTGTATGGTTGTCACTATTTAGTCTGGTACAAATATATATCAGGTACCCTTCCTCCAGAAAGCAAATCAATAAGTTACATTGCCCTAAATATTAAAGAGAAAAAGTGTATATATCCATTCAAAAACTAATAAGGTAAACACATTAAAATCTGATGGAAGGGGCAATTGTCAAATGATAGTTTATGTGATCTTTGTTTTCACCATCCATAATGGATATTATGGCACATGTGCAAGGGAGATAGTGAGACATAAGCCCACCTTAGCTCATACCAATATTTAAAGTTGTACTTGGAGGCGGCTCATTTTTAACCAATTTTGATCTTCACAAAGGTATTTATTTCGTCCGATTTCCTATATGTATTATTTTCTTCAGAAAGATAGTGCAAATTAACTCATAGGTTGAGTATGAAAGAACAGTTGTTTGGTATTTTCAGAACTAATAAAAATTAACAAGCTTATTGTATTTTTTTTTTTACTCCAAACACTGCAAAGTTACTCCACTATACTTGATGGTAAGCATAGTGCAATCCAAATACTAATATACACATATACATGAGCATATACTAACACTAGCATATGAATATCCTACCACTACCATATGAATATCCTACAATCAACACTACCACATTCTGTAGCTTTGATGTTTTACTATATACATATGTATCTACAGAGATAGATAATATTTTACATGTACTATAAATACATAATGATGATATTGGTAAGTTAACTAAGGCAGGTTAGAAAGAAATATGCAAAACCTTTTCGTAGATTCATCAGTAGTGTCTGCATCAGCATCCAGTTCACCCCACTCATGCTCAAGTTCACTGTCTGCTTCCTCTTCACTGCTTTCATCATCAGAGGAGCTGTCCGTTTGTAGCAAACCTAATATTCAAATGTTTATCAGTCTTTTGATTTTGTTAATCAATATAAAGTACACCATAATGAAGTAAATTATGGGCTTTGGCTATATTTGATATATATAAATTTGCATATACATTTGATGAATATCTGGCCATTTGGTCAGCTGCTCAGAGAAAAGAAGTATATAAGCTAATTTTAACAGGTGTCAGTGACATCATCATCACATGTATAGATATTAGAAATATCTGAAGATTGTTAAAGTGCATAATTTTAATTGCAGTACTGTATAGGATTATTACATAGTGATACTAACCTTCGCCTCTAGCATAATCAATGTCCAAGTCATATAATCTAGCTTTTGTTTTACTGTCCAATTTTCCTTGCTCCAATTTATCATTTTCAAACTTCACAGGCTCCACCTTATTGTCTAGTTTTTCCTCTCCGTCTTGTGGTCTTTTTACGAACCGACCTGGTGTTTGTTCTGAATGAGCATCCGTTATGTTTTGTTCCTCAGAACTACTGTCCTCTTCAGATTCTTCCAATTCGTAGTACTTTCGTAAATTCTCTGTGGATGTTTCATTCACTGGTCGTCCTCGTTTGTCGATCGTGTATTTAACTTTAAACTTCTCGTCATTAAACATGGATTGAAACCTTTTATCAATTTTGACTTTGCGTTCATGTTTGGGTATTTGTTTGTAACGTGGGTCGTTGAGATATTTTGCAAAACGGCTATCCTTTAATATATCACTCATGGTACAATATTTGCTCAACTTGTATAGTTTATTACTTTTTACTCTATTAACCAGTTAAAATTACGCTGTTACTTAGAGCTTTATCAAGTTTCTACATGTCATAACCTCAAAGGTAAAAAAAATTTTTTATAGTTCTCTTTGTTTTTTTTAAAGTAGAATGCAAGGCTTCATTCAGCCATGCAGCCTAGTTTGCTGTTACTTCTCTTTCACGTTCAAAATAGGAGTGCTCGATATGTGATAAAATGTCGATACATTTATTTGATATATCGAATCAATGCGATATTATCGAATCATTGAAGTCGATATATAATATCGATATATCGAAATAAGGATATCGTAGAATATTTACGAAAAATCATCATTACAGCTCTGTGGCATCTGAAAGACTTTTTTCTATCGGATGTAGCTAAAAAAAAAAACAACATCAAATACCAGAATAAGTATTGGATGTTTTTTTTTTTTAGCTATTCGATATTATTTTTGTGTGGGTTTTGGTAGTGGGTTTACTTATTTACTCCTAATAAAGTCTTTTCCTTCCTACAATTCGATATATCGAAATATCGATATTTTTGACCGATATATCGCTAAATATCGATACAATATTTCGATATATTATATCGGAAAAAAATATCGATTTTTTTGTACATGAATATCACTAGTTCAAAAACTTCAATAAAGATCAAAAGTCAAAGCCATTATCTTGAATAGTAAGGCCAAAGCAATGTCTCAAATTATTTTAAATTATAAGGCCAAAGCCATGTCTGCAATTATTTTGAATAGTAAGGTATGTACATATTATTCCTTTTTAAAATTATCGATACATATGATATAAAAATATTTTTTTCACTTGACATACTTAAGACGAGGCTGTACGGGCTAGATCTGTTTGCCGTGGCAATAAAATGAATATAAAAAATACTGTCTTTTTGAGGTTGTCCGATTTTTTTTAGGTTATCAGTTATGACATATCGAGCTCTGATATCGAGATAACTTGAAAGTTGAAGCAAATGTATCTTTAATATTATTTGTTCTCCGCATAAGATATATAACACGGTCTCTGGTTATTTTCTCTTTGAGTATCATAACTCACTATCATAACTCACAAGTTTGAAATTTGAAAAAAACCTACTCAAGGCGCCCCAACGTAGCAATTTCACTTTTATAATCTCTGCTTAAGCCGGTCAAATAATAGAAATTTTATCGATACCTTATCTAATATAATATTGATAGTTATTACATGTATACGATATTGTCCACTACATAGATTTTGATATGTTCGTATGATTTTTATACATAATTACCGAAAGATGCCAGTTGTGCTTTAAATGTGCTGTCTGATAACACTTTTGTTAATTGTGTAACACCCACAGAACGTTGTAACAACAGAGTAGCCTTCGAGAAATAAACAAAATATGAACAGCATTGGAGAAGAATGCACCGATTTGAAGAAAAAGTATGATGACTGCTTCAACTCTTGGTTTTCTGAGAAATTTTTAAAAGGTGACCACGATGATTCTATGTGTGCTGGTATCTTCAAAATTTATCAGGAATGTGTTAAGGTATGGGTTTAAAACTTCATTGTGGCATGAAGGTCACATAAATTACCAACTATTTGACTGTACACTGAATAAACCAGTATTATAGTTATCAGACTTATAAATTTTTATACAAATATATTTAGGTTTAATTCAGAAATAAATTTCTTATTCTGTAATTCGATAATTATGGCTTGTCACATCTTAGTAATATGCTTATAAAGTCAGAAACTTCTTTCTTGGTAGACCATACCACTTCATGATAGCTGCTGCTGCTGCTTAGGAAAGAGGAAGTTGCTGACTTTATATGATTATTGGTGATATCTATATTTCTTTATTGTATGGAGGCATAAGACAAAGAATATAACTTTCTTTTTCCTAAGCAGCAGCAGCAGCTATCATGAAGTGGTATGGTCTACCAAGAAAGAAGTTTCTGACTTTATAAGCATATTACTAAGATGTGACAAAACAATGAAATTAACCAAGTTAAATTATATCAGAAAAGGAATTATTTTGAAAATGAACTGCCTATGTACATTTCATGAGTACCTTTTGTATTTCATTACAGAATGCAATGAAACAACAAAACATAGATTTTAAAGAAATTGATAAAGATATACTTGGCACAGAAAATGAATTTAAACCACCTCCCCAAGAAGGTAGCAGTTGACATAACTCAAAATTAATGTGTATTTTCAATGCAGTGACATGCTGGCAAACCATGCACAGGAATAATTTTGTTAAACAGAACAAGGCATTATATTTTAGAAGAGAGAACAATGACAACAGATAGTACAATGACATATATGAAAGTAAACAACCATAGTAATGAAATCATTAGGATTTCACATTATACATAATATGTATTTGTGTTGCAATAAATAAGTACCTGATCATAGTATTATTTTTTATTTTATTTCTATTTAATTATTTTGACACCCAAAGCAAGTTCATGGTTTTTACTCCATTACTGATTGCGATGGTGATTTGCCAGTGTCAGAAGTAGTTGATTTATTAATAAATCCAGGAATTTCACAAAAAGTTTATTTTTGTTTTACTTGCATTTTTAGACAAAACAAAAACAGATTATACCTTAATAAGAATACGAGTTTAAAATACATTTTATTATCAGTCAACGGTTATTCTGTCATAATTGTCTATTAAATTTATTTTTGGCTAGTGTCTCTTGACCTATAAACATATCCACGGCTCTTCATTTCACGTATAACTCCTGCTGGTAATCTGCCTGACACAGATATTGCATATACTCCTTTAGTAAACCTACCTGAAAACAAAGTTCAAAGTGGCGGGGCTTAGTAATTTAATAATTGTCGATGACAAACTGTCTAAGTGCAGCTGTTATACTATACTTGGTGGTCTGCCTTACCATATTTACTCTAGTAAAGTCTCTCTCACTGCTCTGATAGAATTGGTTGATATTATAGAATGCGATTTTGCAACTGAGAAGTAAAAGTAAGGCCAGATTGATACAACAGTGTATAATGTTGCAAATGTTCCACCCAATTTCCACATGAAATGTACTAAAGACAAAAAATAACCAATATTATAACAGCAGTAGGGGAGAGGCTTAATTCTCAACTGAACTAAACAACAAATTAACTTTTTTTCTTATTTAAAATCAAGAGTTTTAATAGTTTACCAATCATTTTAATGCATGTGCAGTAAAGTAATTTTATCCTTACTGTATATTTATAAAATATACACAAAATCTAAGAAATATTAGACAATAATTACATTTAAATTTGTTTACACTATTGTAAAATCTTAAGACACATTTGCAAATATTTATTATTTGCTTGATATTTAAAATAATGGAAACATTTTAGACTTGCCTAGACGCTCAGTGTGTACACTGTACAGGCTGTTTCAAAATGATAATAGGATACATGTAAGTATATAACCAATCAAAGCATAATAGATCATTTTTGTGTGCTATGTGTATTTACTATTTATCAAAAATATAATTTTTACATTACACCTCATAACATCAAAGGTTCTGGCAGTGGGCATGTAGCCAGCAATTAAATTATAGAGTCTTAGGGTTTGTAAGGCTGAATGTTAATTATAGTTTCCAGTCAGTTCATGATACCCATACACACTAATAAAACATAATTTATCAGAATGAACAAATAAAAATGTGTTGTGATGAAGAAGTGTGTTAGTTGGTATTACATTCATAAATGCACAAAATATGTCATGAATTGTTTTACTTTTTTTTGGATTTCTCCCCTCTCATCACATTTTCTACAAATTCTAACAAATATTACACCACAAAAGCTAAAACTAACATCATATAAATGGCTTTGTGAATGAACACATAAGCAGAAAGAATGAAAAAATGATTTACACTATGCAATACCAATATTTACAAACATATTTTATGAATGGTCCCAATTATTAAACTATGCTCCAAGCATGAAAAAGCAATTAGAAACAAAATTGTTGTTTGCTTTTGTCACAACACACTTACTTATGCGTTGCCATTTACACACCCAACTGTCTTCAGGACTCATTACTGCAATCATTCTGTAGGCAAAAAGATAATTCGAGATATATTATTCTCAGCAATGCAACAGTATGTATAAGGACTAATTATTGCAAAGTTAAGACTAAGCTAACAACTAACCTATAACTGAGGCCATGAAAGACATGATTGAAGCTAATATTGGAACAATTTCCTTTTTTGCCTACCATAATCGTATTGACAAAATTTTCAAAATGTTTAAAAACAAATATAGATTTAATTTTAACTCTTTAAGTAAAAGAAATGAAACCTTTATCCACTTGTACGTCCGACCTAAAAAACTATTCTTCGAGGCTTCTTACACTACCATCTCGTGATTGTTGTTGTAAACTAATTCGTCAGCTATCTAATAAACAAATGAAACACGCAAAAACTACCTGCAATTTGTTAATAACGACGGTTATATAAAATATGTCGCTATGGCTACAAACGTATCCTTGGACGTACAACCCACCTTTTTTTTGGCTACAAAAGTATCCTTGGACGTGCAAGTGGTTATTTGGAGTATGACAGGTACAGAAAAATAAATTATTCATATAAATTATTCAAAATAAACAAATCACCCGTCGAAATTGTTGCTTGTGCAGTCGTAAACATTGTCTTTGTTGTTTTTCATACGCAGGAACTCATCGCAATTATCACATCCATCATCTTCGAATTGGTCAAAGGTCTGAAAACATAAAACAATGAATAAAGCATAAAAACCGTAGACTGCGTTGATTTCTAACTTTTCTTTACTAATAATAAGTAATCAAAGTTACTTTTATTAACGAGCAAACTAAACAAGCTCGCAGGCCTCTCAAGTCTTTTGGTATAGTGTCCAACGACATAGTTGCAGTGAAATTATATTTTTATAAACCGTTTAAAATATTTTGTGAGTAGTATAATACGACAAAGCCTTAAGTAAATATCATTACGATACATAGGTCACAGAACAATTTTATTTTTAAACACGCGTCAAACTCAAATATTCACTTATTGGTTAGGGACGGGCAAAAAATATCGATATATCAAAATATCGATATTTTTCAGAAAATAATCGATAAATATCGTCGATATTTTTCATTTCGAATTATCGATATTCGGTATTTATTTTTGAATATCAAATTCGATATTTTTTAATCGCCTTATTATATTTTTTATTATATATATATACATTTCTTGTTATTGTAATATCGTATATAATTATACGCAGAGTATCCCTCTGTAGATGGTGAACAAAACCAAAAAAAATCTCTATAGATGGCTCGTAGAATGATTATCTATAGAATTCGTTCGCACCTTTTCGTTGAAGTTTTCCTCCGCTCATAAAATTACTAATATATGTTCTGCACCAAATTAACATTGGTAGTTAATCAATAGATTAGATAATCTATTGATTAACTACCAATGTTAATTCGGTGCAAAACTAGGAAGTGATTTTAGGAAAATCATAAATAAAACTATGATTGTTTATATGTATTTTTATTTCTTAATGTTTGAATATTTAGAAAAGTATATTTTAGCCATTATTTGTTCGCTATCAATGTTGTTATCCACGCTCCGTCTCCCAAATATAATTTTATTTATGTGTTTACAATACCCGATGATAATTTTTAATTATTTTATTAATTATATATTCTCGTAGTTTTTCCTTATGTGCAGGACAATTAATATAATTTAAATACGTAAGGCAAGTGACTATCATCTTCACATATTCCTTTATATATTATGGTTTATTAGTATACTTTTTAATTACGTCAATGTCCTGCCTTTCTGAGAGTTTTTATTAAATCATTGGGATTGTAAGGCCAATTTCGACCTGCATATTCTCTGCGCATGATATATTCCTTTTGCAGCGTACTAATAAATGAATTGTTGCATACTTCGCAACGCTTCCAAATGTTTTGTTTCGAGATTTATAAAAATAGCCACTTACATACTTCAGTGGCGCTAATATTCTAGGTTCGCACTTGACGCTATTAGAGTGTATATCAATTTATCATTATGAATGCCATTAATCTTATTATGTATGGAGCTGAATTGAATAACATCTTGGTTTTTAATAAATAACATATTTTTAGCTTTAGAACATTATGGTATATTAACCAGTATATTTTGTTTTTGTAATTCGTAATGCTCTACGTTCAACAATGTTCAATGCAGGAATTTCCAATAGCCCTGTAAATAAAAATATTGGGTTAATTAATTACTGGTATGTGACGTAGACTGTAGCAATAGGACATTTGTAGCATAGGATGTTGAGTGAAAGATGAAGTAAAATAGGTACTATAATATGCTACT
The DNA here is from genome assembly GCA_949126905.1 of Amorpha juglandis. Lineage (NCBI taxonomy): Eukaryota > Metazoa > Arthropoda > Insecta > Lepidoptera > Sphingidae > Amorpha > Amorpha juglandis. The sequence continues at coordinate 6,081,396 of OX421379.1, read as the reverse complement.
TAAATCTTAAATTAAGACATAATATTTTCATTTGAATCATATTTCATTTTAAACCAGGATCAATAGCGTAGCTAGGGGACGGGGGCCTGGTCCGCCCGGGTGTCACCCATTTCCTGTTGGATGACAACCCACTTGCGCGAAAAAAGGTTAGCAGGTTGACCAAGTGTACTGTTAGTATCTTGGCATAACATACTACACAAAAATAAATCAATAAATACACAGTAAGATACGAAACTGTATCGTAGGTAACATGAACTACGTGACTTTCGGTCTCAAAACACCCAGACCCAAAACAAATATTTGTGGATCACACAAAAATTTGTCTCGGTGCGGCGATCGAAACCGCGGCCTCCCGCTTCACAGCCGGCTACTCGCTCGCTGCACCACGGAGGTTGTCAAATACACAAAACTTTGTTCTCTTTTTTACTGACGAAAAAATTGGCATTATTGATTTAGCATTTAAATTCCAATACAATAACACACCCTGTTTTCCAATAACAGTACTAAAGCGCATTATGCGGCATAATGCTCAACGTTGAATGTTTCAACTACAGCAACGCTACGCACAATCAAGCACTCTCAAAAGTACTGCTTTCGGGTGATACATGCAATCGATACCATGGAGTTTTGGCGGGAATTCTGACAGTGCAGTTCATCGCTTATTTTAATTTATTTCATAAACTAGTTTAGAGTTGTGTTTGTTGTATAAAAGTGGTGTGGATTTGTTCAATAAACATTGACGGTGATGAACAGTGTATGGAAACATTGAAATAAGTGAATTAAGCATCGTACTGAAAGGAGTTAACACCAAAACTCCGACAAGACCTTGAAATCGACCGCACCCTGTGTATTGTCCATTATCTACTCATACCACTCCAAATGATTGGGATTTCGTACTGTCTCTTGCAAGTGTTTCATTTTAGGTAATTTTAATGCACATCATGTTAGCTGGTCATATAAAAATGGTAAATTTAATCAAATATCTGAAGACCGAGAGGTCTCGAGAGAACATAGTTTATATTGTTTAAACAATGAAGATCCAACCAGAGTGTCACTTGTCAATTGACTACCTATTACAACAAACTTCCCCCGATATCTCATTAGTTTCTACAGATTTGGCTACACTATTTTGTTGGAAAGTTATTAATGAATCCCTTGGTAGCGATCATCCTATAATTAAATTATCGACGGCTGTAAACATTTTTCGTGATTTAAAAAATAAAGGATCTTTCAGAATAGTATCTAGTTGTTATTCTTATTCATAATACATCTCAAATTCATTTATTAATTGTAAATTTCCAACCGATTTACAGAAATTTTATGACCTCTTCGAACTTACTTTACAAAGAGCAAATATAAAAGGTATAAGATCTATTTGAAATAGATCTTATACCTTTTACTAAAATACCTCAACATTTATGTGATGTATTTAAACCTAAGCCAATCCGGAACTATCAAAAGTGATAGGCTAGGATGATATTTTGCATCTACGTGATGAACGTATAGATTCTGCAGCGGGATCTTAGGCTATTATAGAACGATATGGTCATACCCAAGGACAAAGTCCTTTCAATATATTTAAAAAAGTTAACTCTATCGAAAAAAAATGTTATGATTAAAAAGAAAAAAAGATATGCATCGACTTAAGACCCTCTGTTTATATAATCGGGTAGTTCCTACAAAAAAAAAATCAAGAAAACTAGAATGAATGAAAGCTCATTTATAAATTATTATTGTTTAATACCGACTGTTTAGTCGGGGAGCAATGTTGATGCATCCTAATAAACTAGTGTTGCGTTAATTTATTTATTTATTTTACACTTTATATACACTGTATAAAGGCGGACTTAATGCCAAAGGCATTATCTCCCAGTCAACCTTAGGGTAATGCAGAGATGTACAAAGTAGGTGCAAAAAAAGATGCAGAAGAAGATACTATAATATAAAAATATTACATGTTTGGTACATTAAAGTACCGAATTAAAATATATTAATATATACTTAGGTATAATATTTATATATTATATATAATAACATAATATATGTTATTATATATAATATATATAAATATTATGTTAATGCGATAATAGATCTTAGTTATCGTCACATCATTATGTTATTGTGGTTATTAGTCATTGTTTTCAACTCATTTCGATAAAGTCAAGTAGCGAAGGGTTATTAATCGATTAGTGTACTAATAGATCTGTGAATGAACGGCCGATACGACAGGTCAGTCGGAGGGTCTTGCGTTGACGTCATGCGGGCAGCTGCGCTGTGCGTGTGCGCAGCGCGGCCTACTCTCTGGAAATCCGCTTTTAAACTGCGTAGTAAAATTGATCTATTCACTGAATTTAAAATTTTATTTGATAGTATAATGCGCAGTATCAATATTAAGTACATAAGATTATTATTAGGGTTATAATACAAAATGTCTCTCACTGTATAAGTTTGCGTAAATCGTGGATTAATATGATGGGAAAATAATAAAAATTAAATTAATTGTATATTAAACATTTTGTGAGTAGTAGAGCCACGCTGTGTGAGTGGTAGAGCCACGCTGTTGTGAGTGGTAGAGCCACGCTGTAGACAGTTTTGTCTACAACATGAATGGGCTGGCTCGACCGGGTCGTTACCACTGTCTCACAGAAAACCGTTTCGTACGGTGAGTGAGATAACCAGAAGCCCAAATCCCCTTCGCTTCCAAATCCCTAATTATCGTTTTATCTTTACTTTAGGGGCGGCAACGCGCCCATGATTCTTTTGGTGGTGGACGTACATGGGCGGTGGAGATCACTTATCATTAGGTGACCCACTTGCTCGTTTGCTGGCCTAAGCTACAAAAACAAAAAACTGCCCAACAACATTAAAAGTAACTCTCGGTTTTTGACAGACTGCGAAAGGGAGGAGGTTTTCAATTCGACGCGTCATTTATTTTCTTTTTGTAAGTAATCATTACTAAAGCCCAACTAGTAAAATCCTCTCTATAAATAAATTAAGAAAATTATCATGATCTTACGACACACCTTCTCGGTTCTCTACGTAGGTCTCACCTGGTCTTCTTTCCTCCTTGTTCTACATAAGTAAGTACAACTATTTTTTACATAAAGATCACACACATATTGTCGATTGAATAATTTATTGACAACACTGAAAAAAGCAAGAAAAAACCGCATTCAAAGCGGTCGTTGAATTAACATCTGGATTCAAAAATGCAAAATATGTCTCTTGAGAATAAATTTATATAACTTCGACGTGAATTAGACTAGGTCCATATTTTAAAATTCAAATTCGAAATATTTTACGATTTTAGACTACCAAATGATGTCGAGCTAATGTTCTTGTTTACGAGCAAAGCGTAGAGTAAAATTTTATTTAAAAATCGTTAAATTATTTTTTTTTGGCAAATAATAATATATAGTAAGCATCTTGAAAGTATAATGTAAAAAGGGTTTTAAAATTAATAAGTCGTATCACGTACGATACATATCGTCGATGAAGTACCAATAACTCCTAACTGACAATTTATCCCAAAATTACTTTTAACTAATAAAAATAATGTAGGGTAGACCGGGGACAATTGTAGCATATTTTGGTTAGCGTTAAATTTTGAGTTTATTATTAATATTGTGTCAAAAGTGTCAATAACCATTGATACGTAGTTTATTCAGCTATAAGTTCGCATTATCTTTAGACGTGTAGGAATAATACAATCATAGATATTAAGCATTAAAGCGGACTGAGTGAACTGGTACAAATGTCCCCGCCAGTGGGTTAATTGTACCAGCGATGTAATTTAATAAAACTCAGTGTTATCATTACATAAATATACTTCTCTAAATGGTAATATCCCAACAGAATAGCTTGTAATCTAATGACAAACAAAATACAATAAACTTCGTAAGGTTAATCAATATAAAAATTAAAAACATAAAACAATAGTTTTCTCACCCTAAACGATAATAACTAAATTAAAGATTACAACAAAGTATTCTTATAAGTTCTTATTAAGTATTGCGCATCATATTTGTGGTGTCGTATACTTATAATTAGTCAAAAACAACGAAAATCACAAATCAAAATATTGTATGGTAAAGCATTTGGAACGATTGTCCCCATGGTACAATTGTCCCTTGCATACTTAATTTTATCAATTTTTTTATTATGTATAGCTACTCAGTCCAGCACAATTTTATCCCATCGATGCCAAAGCTCCGGGTGTGGATTTTTCTCTTTTCTTTTTATATCTAATTAGAGAAACATGGCACAACCTAAACATAGACCTAAACATAGCTGTGTGTATAGATTTTCCGGTTTGGATTTCCTAATATGCTTTTTCGTAGAAAAGTATCTTTCGACGTTCTATCAGTCTTTCTTGTTCTATAACGCGGCATCTGTTAAAAAATAAACATTATGAATAACAATGGAAAGCATAGTTCAGCTATTTTTTTATTTAAGTTTTAACTTGAACAATTCTTAAGACGACATGATACCAATACCCAAACCGAATGCAACCATTTTTCATAAATTCGTCAAAAAATTTCGTCATAAATTCCAAACCACTCCTATGAAAGACACGTAGTCCGATTTGTAAAAAAATAAATAATAGTTAAAAAAACTAAAAAACACGCTTTTATAGAAAGTCTAACTAAAAAATAGAAAATAAATTTGAAGAAAACAATGTATTTTATTGTAAAAAAAAGCGTGGGGTGTATGGTGTCAATAGTTATAATTATTGTATTGACAGATATAAGTAGAAGGATTATCATTTAGATAGTATCTTAGAAAGCACCCCACGCTTTTTTTACAATAAAATACATTGTTTTCTTCAAATTTATTTTCTATTTTTTAGTTATACTTTCTATAAAAGCGTGTTTTTTAGTTTTTTTAACTATTATTTATTTTTATTTTTTTAGTTAAAATACTACACAACAATTATTTATAATTATTAATCACAATTAGCAATACTTTTTTTTTAAATATATAATATTGCATTGTCATCGGTCCTTGATAAGTATGCCAAATTTCAATTTAATCCGACGTTTTAAAGGAGGTCAAAATCACGTTTAAAGACAAGTTACAGACAAACATACCAACATACCAACATACCAACCTACCAACATACCTACGCTTTCGCTTTCGCTTTTAGCGATAAGACCGCCTTTTGTAGCTTGATTTAGTTGTAAGGTCCTTAATGTATAATTTTAATTATTGGTGTGCAATAAAGAGTTATCTATCTATCTATCTATCTACGTCTGAAGCTAATAAAAGCGTGTTAAAAAAAGACTATTATCGCTGAATTGCGTCTCTTAATACTGCAGTTCCCAATTGTTGACAATAAGTACAGTTACACATTCTTAATCCCAATGATCTTTATCTTCTAAATTCTAACTGCTGGTGTGCCTGTCTCGGTCATCCGCCTGTCCTGTCGCATGCCTTTCGATTTGTTTCTGCCCTCTTCGGAGTGTGAAGAAGCATTTCTACAGGCCGGCATGATTTTGATGACCGCCGATAAACTCATTATTGTCGGTTGCCGCTGGTCTTTTTGGAATGCGCTTCACTTACCATTAGGTGCAGCGCAGACACTTTACCGTGCTCGCTAAAAAATATAGTTAATTAAGTTATGATTTAAAGTTATAGTTAAAATAAATATATATTATAAATAAATATATATATTATAAATAAATATATATATAATATGGGGTCAATTTTACCACGGGGACAATTGTACCGTTACAAACGTCCCCGAAATATTGCTACAATTGTCCCCATATACTCATTTCATGGATAATATAAAAAATCTCCTAAATTTAAACTTGAATCTAAATAAATACGTTTACAAATAAGAGATACAATAGTGAGAAATGTTTAAACTTACACTGAGTTAAAAATGATGTTTTGATTTCCTGCTATGACCAATGATAATAGATGGAAAAAACTTACTTTGACTGCACCAAAATTTCATCTCGCCGTCATAAGCGTCTGCGTCGAGCCACACGCGCGAGCAGCTGATAGTTAGTCGGCAAGCAACCAAGGGGGGCGCCAAGGGGAATGGAATGTGTGTGTGAGGTGTAGTTAAAAAAATATTCCCCTTGGTACTACCGTACCCTGCTACAAATGTACCCGGTCTACCCTATTGGAAACTATATACTATCAATAGTTGATCAAAATAAATAAAACCTTATTTTAAACAGTTTTTGTAAAATAAAACCTTATTTTAAACAGTCTGGTGTAAAATTAGATTCTCAACACTTAGGAGGTATTGGTACTTCATCGACGATATTGTATTTGCTGTATGACCGTTTGTTTTAGACTGTTTAAATATTTTAAAGGGTTGATTACCAAACTGGCCAATTAGTAGCGTGGACCATCGTCTACTTTCTCTGTTTTAAAGGGACTCCATTATTTCCTAAAACTGTTTTTTACACAACTTTTTTTTACAACAGTCAATTGAATTGGTAAACGAAACTAGGGAATCCCGGTTTACAAACAAAAATTCAATTTCAAATTCTACATAATAGCCATTAATGATAACACCGGCACACAAAAAAAAAAAAAGTGTCTGTACACCGGGCGCCACCCATCTACGGGCATGTTTTTCGACCCGCTGAATACGAATTTCAAGTCCGTTTGGGCCGTCCAGCCTTCAGTTTCGAGTAAATTGCAAAAAACCCCCAAAAATAGCGAAAATTCGATGTTTTGGCAAGAAAAAAAATTTGAGGATCTAAGAAAAGCATGATTATAATGTATTTTGGTCTGTTAGAGATGAATTTCGATTGTGCTCCAATCATAAGCTGTTTCAAATAAAAAAAAGTTGGAAAAAATCTATAAAAATTATAAAAATCGCGAAAAATTGGGATTATTTTGGTATAAAAAAATTGTGGACGCGGATTAACGAAAATTTTGATGCTATTTAATTTTTTTGATCTGATTCTTCAATAAATTTGGCCCATAATGCCCTAAAACATTCATAAAACAACAAAAAATTGATAAAATAACAGAAAATTGCTACTGAAAAAATAGAAAAAAATCTCTTAATCACAATTAAATAAACTTCTTGTATTTTTGGTCTATAAAATACAAGACTAAGATCCAAGAATGTGCGCAAATTGGATTTTGAACGATTTTTCGAAAGTATTGTACTGTTTCATTCTCCAGTGATCTACCATGTAGATACCTCGTCTGCCATTTTTTCTTTTATTTAGTGAAAATTTGCCATCGTGTTGGGATTTCAACTTCTTCGATGTGTAGACTTCATTTCATTGCATGATCGCTTGTACTTGCAACCGGGTCACCTCCTCGAGTTGACGGTGGGCAACAGAACCATCTGGCAGAGTCCCTGGGCTAACGGCGTGTGTGCCGTCATGGCAGGTACAAGTGATAAGTACTTTACGATGCAGGGATCCGGAAACCCAGTATCGGCGTCTGGTCAGGGTGAGAAAGCAACCAAATAATCCCAATTTTTCGCGATTTTTATAATTTTTATAGATTTTTTCCAACTTTTTTTTATTTGAAACAGCTTATGATTGGAGCACAATCGAAATTCATCTTTAACAGATCAAAATACATAATAATCATGCTTTTCTTAGATCCTCAATTTTTTTTTCTTGCCAAAACATCGAATTTTCGCTATTTTTTGGGGTTTTTTGCAATTTACTCGAAACTGAAGGCTGGACGGCTCAAACGGACTTGAAATTCGTATTCAGCGGGTCGAAAAACATGCCCGTAGATGGGTGGCACCCGGTGTACAGACACTTTTTTTTTTTTTGTGTGCCGGTGTAATTAATAGGAGTTAGGTACTTTAAGCAGCTATCTGTCATTACTCATTAAATTATGAAAACGTCATTCATGTCTTCCAAATTATGTATGTGCTTAAGGAAAAAAAAACACTAAAGGTCAAAGATACAGACAATACAACCAAAAATCAGATGGATATCTGTAATATATTAAAACGCCTGAATTCTTACGATGTGGTGCATGTTCATGGCCGGAGGAGATTAATTAAAATTGCCACAATGCCAAAGTACCACAAGGCACTGCGTGCATATTCTGTAAGGGAAAACTTTATGGATGATTTAATGAGGTCTGTTGATCCTCTACTCTTCCTTGTATCATTCATCGGTCCAAAGAGCTTTTGTTGCGGATGATATGGCCAAACTTATTAATGGTTCGCAATTACACAATCGACGAAAGTCTTTGTTTGACGCAAAACTCTTTCAGGATGGGAACGTTAGTGCGGGTGTAGTCCATTTTATCCTTAACAAGCGTCTCCAGCACCCGCTATTTGGAAAAATGGATCTGGCAACACTGCTCATAGTTAGCTATCCACCGTATAGCTTGAAGAGGCCTCCCTCATAATCACGAAAATCTCGCGAGATCTCGTTTAAAATAGTGCGAGATCACATGCCCAAACATGTACTAAATTGCATTCCTTAATGTACCTAGATTGTTATATTATTACAGAAAGACAATATGAAACATGTTCCTACTGCAGTAGTCTAATTAAATGCGTCCCGGTTTGTGAACTTACGCGTGTACCAATAACACAGATGCGGTTGCGGTCGCAGCCCACCGCATCGCGCCGCCCAGCAGTCTGCGATCATTTTACATTTGACACGTGAACCATTCCGTTTTGATTGCTTGCCAACACGATGTCGAAACCTTTATCTTAATGCTCGTCACCCATAAACACAACTGCATTAAAAACACATTTTGAAAGTATTTTAAGTAAGACTACGTATCTTGCTTTTAAATTTGAGGAGGTCTAAAACGTGCAAATTACTTGACATGGCTGAAGTCGGTCACTTTACCCGCCATATTTTACGCCTCCCTTAGTCCTTTAGACAAGTTTAGTCTACGAAACAACAGTAAGTCGCGATGCTGTTCGTGACATTTCAAATTGATCCAGTTATTTTGCGCGTATTGTGATCGGCAATTAAACTTAGTAGATAAAATAAATATGTATATTACTAATAAGTAGGTTTTTTAAATCGGTAAATAGGAAAGCGTCAGTAATTTTCAACTAAAGTCTGAATTACTGTGTCACGTCAACCCAAATAATTCAGCTATTGTGTAAGCGTTAATTAACCAATCCAAATCTGTTGATGTTACTTTGATAGGACGTTGACCTGTATCCGAAGACGTCGATTGCGGAGCCAATTATTTTTGGGTCGGCTCTGATGTATTGCCAAACATATCATACTGTTAGACAGCTGTGAGACGATTTGCGATTTGTCAAATAGACGCCTCGCTTGAATCGTGAGACCGTGATCGATAAAGCAAATTCAGCCTAATCTAAGCGAAAGTGACTTAACCAAGTCAGACTTAACTTAAGAGAGGATACTTGTATCCGACCGGATAGCGACCACCGTACACTGGTGCTAAAACCTGCCATAGTGGCCCACCTTGTGTGGGTCGCGTTCCAGGGTCAGCCAGTGTATATCCGGTTCTCCCCAGGGGGCTTGCCTCCTGATCCTAAACCTTTTCCCATCCCTTTTTCCTTCTCCTTCCCCTTGGCCCTTTGGCAGGCCGGCATGATCTTGCCGACCTACGATGGACACGTTGTTTATCGTTGGTCGACACTATTCTTGGATTGCGCTACACTTACCATCAGGTGTAGCGTAGTCACTTTGCCGAGCCAGGATAAAAAAAAAAGACAGAAGACGTAACTTAAGAGTAAAACTTGACATCGTGAAATGAAACTATTAATCCTTTTCAACCGTCATATTTTCCTATGCAATGTGAAACAAGTGCAAGCTGGCAATTAGTTTATAAATTTTCATCAGCATATTTTGGGTGGTATCCCGTGGAGTATTGCTCACACCTCTGGTCTGAGGCACTTAAATACCAGCGGTGTAGTGGACGCGGAGACATATTGGATCTCTCTCCGTGCTCTACTGTCTGTTTCATGGGGAGTGGCCTGAGGAACTGTTTGAGATTGCCCCATCATATCTTTTTACTATCACACCACGCGTCACTGGAGGAAAGTTTATCCATTGTGCTTGAAACCATTATGTCAGTACAGTGCGTTACCAGAGGTCAATTCTTCCATAAATTTGCAAACTTTGAAATGAACTTGTCTTCACGGTGTTTCTTTAGCCTCATAACATGTCCTTGTTCAAGGCTTAAAAAGTATTTTCACAGAAAGTAGCAGCTGAGCCCGTGAGGTAGCTCTAATCATATTTATAGACGTTATTTACCATAACCACCGTACCATGACATCGTAGCAGGTGGAAGTCCGTTGTCTCTGCCAACCCCTATGGGAAACAGCCGTGAATCTATGTATGTATAACCATCAGTTGGGCCGTCAGCTCTTTTGCATTCGAAGGCCATTAAAAAAAACGAATAATCATGTCCAGGAGGCCCGGCTTTAGGCTTGTATCTATTTAACCAAATTATATATATATTTTTTTTTTTATCCTGGCTCGGCAAAGTGACTACGCTACACCTGATGGTGTAGACCAACGATAAACAATGTGTCCATCGTAGGTCGGCAAGATTATGCCGGCCTACCAAAGGGCCAAGGGGGAGAGGAAGGAAACAGGGATGGGAAAAGGGTTAGGATCAGGGGGCAAGCCCCCTGGGGAGAACCGGATATACACTGACTGACCCTGGAACGCGACCCACACAAGGTGGGCCACTATGGCAGGTTTTAGCACCAGTGTACGGTGGTCGCTATCCGGTCGGATACAAGTATCCTACCACCAGCGATAGCTCAGTGGGGAGTTGTACGGACTGCTCAGTCTCATATAATTTACATTTATGATATTTAACTCCCTTCCGTACCACCTAATATCGGCCATAATAATTGTGTTCTAATGTGGATATGCTGCGAAAATTCCAGCCAGCTACCCATTGCGGTTCAAAAGATAAATCCCTTTAATTGCAGGACAGTGAAACAAACTAACGGTGTAGCCCCCAGTGACCGTCCTGAGCCGAGGTTCGTACCCCAAAGGGGATGCCCTCAGCGTGGTCACTTAAATGTAAGGGTTGAGAGCGCCTAAAGCGCTCACCCGAAAGTCCGGTGAAGCTGTATACAGCCGACTAGCGTCATATATATATATGCATATATCCATGCATAAGGGCAGTGTAAGCACTATTGTGTTTCGGTTTGAAGGAAATTACAGGGCATTATAAGACTTAACATCTTATATCCGGGGTGGCGAGCGGAGTATGTGTATAGTATCCATAGTATATATGCACACTGTTGCTTGGCGGCAGATATAGACAAATGGTAAAATGGTAACAACCTAGACGGCCTCTCGCATGCATGTCACATGATAGTTTGTATACCTAATGTGCCGCTTAGAATGGATTTTCGGAAATGTACATTTTAACGGGGCAAATTAGGTTCAACTTTGTATGAAACTTTTTATGGAACGGAATACGACTGTGAAATTGAGAAAAAAATACTGCTTGTAACATTATTAGTCTGTGTCTTTTGAATAGCTTGACCGATGGAGGTGATATCACGCTATGACCTATAGAAGCAGAGCAGTAATCATACTTCCCACTACTATATGAATGTGAAAGTTTGGATGTTTGTGAATTTGTATGGTTGTTAGTTGAGACACGTGTTTCACACTTTTGTAGAATTCGATTCGCAAGGGGGAGGGTTAACTTAATAGTCTGTGTATGTAACTTTTGAATTAATTGATCGATTGAAGTCACATTCACACCATAATTATCTGTTTTGGGGAGAGGATGGTTCATAGCTATACATCATCACGCTACGCCCCAAAAGAGCAGAGCAGTATTATGCACGTGAGTGTAACTGTGCGGGTCAGCTTGTTTAAAATATAGTTCTATTCAAATTCTTGTGTTATTTTCACGTCTATGGCAATTTGCACTAACGCCAAAATGTAATAATACCAATTTCTTATCGAGGCAAACCTCGGCTTTTTGATTTGACGTGGAGTCGATTGGAAAACTGACACTGCATTGTTATGAGACGTTTATAGCTACTTCAAGCCGTGCCCTGGTAACCGTCGTAACATTTGACTTTTGAGAGATTTATAGCCCTTTTGCTTTAAAGGCACCTCTGAATTTTATTTACGAATACCCTACAAGCATCAAGGTCTTTAGGGTTCCGTAACAAAACAAAAAACCTTATGGTTTCGCCATGTCGCGTCGGTCCGTCCGTATGCCACAGTCATTTTACTTTGAGGCTAGTAGTCCTAAAACTATGGCCCCGAAAGGCATATTCATATAGAATTATTTAGGTCTAAGGTTGTCTGGAAGAAATCGCTAGTTGCGATAAGACCGCCCATTGTATCACCCTTTCTGTATAATCCTTATTTTCAAGTTACTTTATTTGGCGTGCAATAAAGAATATTCTATCTATCTAATTAGGTATGCTTGCAATAAATATTATTACATACTTATTAAAACTATTAGTGTTTCGGAGTAAATCATTTCATAAATTAAAGGGTATTTTATGAATTATTAGGCTTATGTATAAGCTATATTTCTGGATGGTTACCCATCCAGGCGTAATTTCGTAAAAATATTTAAACGTCCTGAAATATAGCTTAGGTACACGATATATTTATAATTCACGAACGCCGCGAGCGTAGACTAGCACTCACTCTTTTACCTGAAGCGTAAATCACCGACTTTGTTGTTTTATTGTTTTGTATGCAATTTGCCCTCAACTTATATTTTGATTTATTTTTTCTGCGGCTATAATCGTGGAATTTGTTTGGGTACGTGTTCGTAAAGAACTCGCGTTGCGTCAACGGATTGACGCATTTAGCATCAGTCCACATCTTCTCTCCATTGAATGTGCTTTGAGCAAGATTCAGTCATTTCGAATGATGTTTTTATAACACTTGTTTGATTATCATCTCATAGGATATAGTAGTAACAATAAGATCTCTATAGCGTCACGACTCACGACTCGTAAATGTACATACTGTGTAGTAATGTAGGTATACAGGTATATAATGTACTCTTCCTGGAAGAGACGCATTTGGCACCGTCTGAATGTACTCCCGCGCACGTGCGTATTATTGTAGTTCTGTGTTAATTGACCTATCTAACTGACTATAGCTGGCCATGTGATGTGATGTTGAATTAACAGATAATGTCTCGTCTCTACCAGTTATATTGCCTCGGCAAGGAATGTGCCTTCATCCACTTTGGCATGATTTTATTCTCATGATTTACTCTAACTAAACTAAGTCTAAGATTAGCAAAAAATTATTCTCTTGACAATTAAATTCATAAGTATAAAAATATAGTGAATAGGACCGTAGGTAGGCGTTGAGTAACAGGAAAATGTGGGTTTTAAAATATTTGTATTTCTGACAGTTCCTAGAAAATAATATTACATTAATGATTAATGTATTCGACACTACATTTGATAACATTATCAAACGACTAGTCAGGGATCTTTCCGTTTATTCAATTGTAATTATTTCTTTCGACATGAATATTAATGGACTAATCGTTATGTGCCAATGTGCATTATGCACTTCATTGGGCTGTACCGTGTACGTTATTGGCACCAGAAAGCATTAACTATTCTCGGAATAAACTGTTTATACTGCATTTTTCATAGCTGCCGTCGCAATCAAGGTCTTTGCTTGAAGGGTATTTTACTGAACAGGTCAATGCAAGAATTTTTGTACATTATATTCGCATAATTCTGTAAAATCAATGTCTGGACATTAAAAGAGGCAATAGTAGATAAGTAATAGAGTTTGGTTCGGCATTTGGCATTTCTTCTCATGGTTAGCCATGAAAAGCCGATGTAAATATAATCTAGGTTAAAAAATATTGACATATAAAAGTGATATATTTATGATCCAATTTACAGAATACTTATATTACTTACTTAGAAAGAAAAGAAGCACTACAATTTGTAACACATGCCGGGCACATCTAGTTGGTAGGTAATATTTTTAAGATTACGATAAATATTCTCATATTATTATACATAGCTTTAAATTGAATAATCTTTTTTTTGTAAATCATTTCTCTCAGTTCAACATATTTGTAACGGTAAACAGTTTGGAATATATAAATAATAAATTCAATTGCGATGTTTTAAATGATTTGAGGTCGCACGTGCCATTTTTTCTCCGAACTTGTAAAAATAATACTCAGTCAGTAAAATATTCTGAATCAAAATATATTTGGTAGATACGTATTAAAATATTACACATCGTGAGTTGTGACGCTAAAAATTTTATTCGGGATAAAAGGTTTGTCGTCTGTCTGTTTATTTGTCTATCGGTCTAATTGTCCTAAATATAAGGGGCTCTATCTTTTTAACCGAAATAGGCAGCCGTTTGAAAAATAAAAAAATATGGGTTGCACTCCGGGAGTGCCGACAGAAGTGAAAACTTACCAAACAACATGCGAAAATACAAAATTACGGCAACATCTCCACTCGACATGATAAAAGTACATTCTACTCTCTTCGCGTTTATGCGAACCTGGTACTTTTTTTCCAAATTATAAAATAAATAAAATATCGTCATTTTATTATCAATATCAAAAACAAAATTAAAGTAACATGTCTATTCGCCATAAAAAAAACGAACACAGTCCGGTCAAAGTCCTGTGAAAGTCCGGTCAAAGTCCGGTCCAATCCAACTGGTCACTGTGTGACGCCGCCACCTGGGACTTCGAAATTATTGAAGTTCCAGGGAAGTCGGCTAGCGCTGGCTGGTCAACTGGCCCGCGTGACGTCTCACGGAAGGTTCTCGAATATTCTGGAACCTTCCGCTCGCTGCCGCTCGCGTTACGGAACGTTTCGGTTCACCCTCCCATAAGAAGTTATCACTTCAAAAAACAATTTGACGCACAATTTGACGGCCGCCATAACTGTACCAGTGCTTGGGTTGTGTTTGTCGTCTATACACGTGCGAAGCCAGTCAAAATTTCAGTCCCATGGTGAGTCGTTATTTTCTTGTTAATCTGAGGTTTATTTTCATTTATACATAGTTAACTATGATTTGTTAAAATGTAGTTTGTTGATATTCGACATTACCAAAAAAAACATTAGTTTTGATTGTAACCTCAAATTATGTCTATTTCGTCAATCCGTTGGCGTCAGTCCTTTGTCAGGTACTGATGTTTTTTTTTGTTTTAGAGCACTTTTATCGTAATTGCTACCGTGTGTAAGCATTTCTATTTTATATTTCAGTTAAAAGCATCATGCGGCACGCTAAAAACAATTTGACTAGGGAAGAAATATTTAAAAAAAAGAGAGAAGCCGAAAAGTGACTGGCCCGATTTGGAACAATATAATCATTAGATTAGCCATCATATAGACCCGAATTTGTAATAATTTGATTTAATAACTATAGTAAACAAAATACCCTCAAAAGTTACCCAACTTTTGTATAATCACCCATATATATAAAATTGTACATACAGCTGTTATTCATTATTATGGTTTTTCTTCCCACTATTTAAATTTTCATCTCTTCGTACTTCTTCCGTATCATATATTTTCATAATTTCAGTCTTAAAATTAATTTATCAATAGCTTAATTCAAGGTTGGCCTTTATTACGTCATTCAACGTATCGGGTGATTCAATACATTTAAACAATCCTGAAGTTAGCAATTACAACACACCTGTGAACAGTATTGGTTGGAAGAAGAGACCATACCTACCTACCTATTAACACAATAACTTTTTTCGTTACTGAAACAATTTTTTGAACCAAATTTTCTCATAACAGTTTTACGAAACAGTAATACTAGATGGTTGTTGTACGAAATTTCCTTCGCTACAAATTTGATTCCCCACCACTATTTCTTTGGTAAAGTGACCGTTAGTGAAAATTTCTTAAAAAATACATTGTTCATGACTTGATCCCCAATAACATTTCGGGCAAATAAAAGTGGCTCAGGATTAAATTGTGTGCCTGCGATAAACACGCCCCTTATACCTGAATTTTAAAACACCAGCAACCTCGCAGGACCAGATAGCTGACCCCATACGGAACAACTTTTGTTCTACGAGTTTGGATATAACTCAATATATTTAAAAAAAAAATATTTTACAAATTTTGTTGTGTAGTGTTTTCTTCGTAGACTGCGGCGCGGCGCGGCGCGTGCGCGCACGACATCAAAGGCGGTGGTCAGCTGCTCGGGCGGTCAAGGTCAAAGGCACTAGCCCGATTCCCCACGCTTCGGTTCGGGTTTGTTTACGTAATCTGCGATGCGCGCAGTGTTGTAACAGTCAAGACGGAAATTAATTGAATACTTATTTTTGTATGAAAATAAAATCTAACAAATTATCAAAAGTCGTAGAACAAAAGTGGTAGCTTATAACCTTAGGAATCTAGTCCTGCGAGGTTGTTGGTGTTTTAAAAATAACCCTGTATATACAACCTTGCGTAAGGATTCTGGATGTCTCACTCACCGTACTAAATGCAAAAGTGAGTTGCTACTTCTTTGTAGCAACTTTCTTCTTCTTTGTTTGCTTCTTCTTCTTCTTTGTTTTCTTTTCTTTCTTCTTTGTTTGCTTGAACGACGAAACGTGCAGGTCGCTCGCCTGATGGTAAGCGCCACGCCTACCCATACACAAATATAGCACAAGCCACAAACAGGACTTTGAATTAAAAAGCACTGCACGGCACTGGTCTGCGATCAACACCCCGAGACATGAGTTGTTAAGTCTCATACTGTCCAGTAATTTCACTGGCTTCAGTGTTCTTCAAACTGAAACACAATAGTGCTTAAACAGTCAGAGGCGTCTCTAGCCCATGTAGCGCCCGTGTGCAATCATTACCCTAGTTCCCTCTAGTAAGTGCGCGATCGAAATAGCTAACTAACTAGCGAGATTGCAATTCGAAATACCAATAAATATATATTATTTAATTAGGATAAAAACAGTAATACACTAGAAAAGATTCAAGTCATCTTGAAACAGGCCAGAGTCTTGTTACATAGTTTTTATTCTAATTTTTTTACGTTAAGGTCATCACAGTATAGTCAATTTTTTATTTTCTGCTGTCATCCAACTAAACTGATACCAAATCAGACAATAAACATGTTTTTAAATACCTAATTACAGTCAAAACCTTAAATAAGCCGCGGTGCCGACTTTATCATGACAACACATTATAGATTATGGGTTATCATTCTGACTCATAAGCAGATGAGCATTCCAAGAAGTCGAAATTGTTACATGTAATCATTATCATTGAAGACTTGGGACCGTGAGGCCCGTATGTGACGTAACATTGTATATTTCATCATTATGGCGTGATTTTAATAACGTAATCAACTACTTAGTATTGACTTATAACACACAGAAATCAACTTGGCACCTCAGTGGAATGCGCGTCCCCTCCCACCACACCCCACCGCCTACCGCTCTCGCCCTCGACGCGTCATTACGGTCAGTAAATTAAATACTACCGTTACGCACGCGCTTCCTTCGTGTTTTTTTTTGTTGTTATTATTGTTATTTTTATGGATATAGAACTGTTACCAAAAAATATACCTACATTTAACCCCCTTATTGATAAACGCTGAATAGGTATCTATTGATTAATTATTATATATTTAGCGTCAGTCACACATTTGTCATCTGTCAAAGTGAGAATGAAACAAAACATATTATAGTAACCAATTTAGTAGTTACGCACGCGAACCCGCGCCCGTGAACTTGTATCGAGGGGTCTTATAAGGGTACTTGAATTTTGTATGCAGTTAGTACATTCCTATGACGTCATTACACCGAGGTGCCTAGTTAACTTCTGCGTGTTATACTTACTTACGATAAATTATCAAAAAACCTATAAAACACTTTCATAAACGACTTAAAAAGATTCTCATGTTTTTCTAGTATTATTTATCTAATTTTGGTAGTTATTTACAATTGTACAACCACAAAATGATATGTATCGGCATTTTATTTTTATGGTATCAATCTATCTATTTATTTCAATATAAAAGCTAAATACCACTCACTCACTAATATTATTATAATAATATATTACGAATATATAATTATATTATTATTATATTATATTATTAATCACGATATCCCAAAAACTACCAAAGCAAGGAGCGTGAAATTTAGTCAGACGATAGTTTGTATTACCTTGGTATCCGCTAATAAGGGATTTTTGGAAATTTACATTTTTAGGGGCTTAAAGGAGGGGTTGAATATTGTATGAAACTTTTTATGGAACGCAATAAGACTGAAATTAAGTATATACCTACAAATATTTTTATTGGAAATAATGTAAATGGGTATTTCATGATATGGTATAATCTTATATCGTCAAACAATCTTGTATTCAATGCTTCAGTTAACCTGTTTCATGAAATGGTCAACAATAATAAAAAATATGCATAATTGAACATATAATGAATATTTCATTTCATGAAAATTTCGTAATATGTTTAATTTGGTCCCGACATAAACATAGCATTGCCTAAGCTCACGCATTTCCGAAACCGTAGCAAGCGCAAATAAAATATCAAATCAACAAGCGACGCGACGCGACGGTTCTTCGAGCGTATTTTTTCCCATAATGTGATAGGTTGCGACTTTTCAGATCGAAAACTCAAATGAGTATTGTGATTGACTGACCATGGATTTGATTCAGACCTCACCTCACTATACCCATCAGGCGACTGCATAACTCGTCCTACCCGTCTATTTTACTTTGCGTCGGATGATATAAACATAATTGCTTTCAATTTAATAAAATAAATTATACTTTTTGATCATATTTTTTATAGATAATAATTATGATTAAAAGAACGGATTTTTTGTGTGCATTTTATGGGCACAATATGAATTAATCAGATATTTATAAATAAGAATGAACATATGAAGTATCAGATAAAAAAAGCTATGTGTATTTTGACGTACAGTAGAATCCCGATTATCCGGATCAATTAAAACCAGGGGTATTCCGGATAATCGAAAATCCGGATAATCGATTTCAACGTCAAATAAAACAATAATCAATTTTTTATAATTTTTTTGTTATAGAAAGGGACATATAAAAAAAATCGAGTAGCCTATGTAATGTAAAATGTTGGTTGGAAATAATTTGTGATTAATCTTTGACGTAATGAATCACATTTTACAAGGTGGTAGGCCCCTCGTATGCGAGAGGCCATCTGGGTACCACCGCTTTGTCTATTTCTGCCGCCAACCAACAGTGTGTAAGCACTGTTGTGTTTCGGTTTAAAGGATATTGAAGCCAGAGAAATTACTGGGCATTATGAAACTTAACATCTTATGTCTTGGGCTGACGAGCACAGTTCAGCACCATGCAGTGCTTTGTAATTCAAAGTTCTGTGTGGTGTTGCTTCTGCTTATAGGTAGGCGTGGCTCTTGCCATCAGGCGAGCGCCTTGTTCGTCTCGTCATTCAATCAAATAAAAAAAAATCTTTTCATTGCGGCCAAGTCCCTGATACTTTGCTGGTGGGAGGATATTCGTACCCGACCGGATAGCGACCACCGTACATTGGTGTTAAAACTTGCCATAGTGACCCACCTTGTGTGGATCGCGTTTCAGGGTCAGCCAGTGTATATCCGGTTCTCCCGAGGGGCTTGCGACATGACTTGATGGTTGGTTGGGGAGGGTACAGGGGTACATTCTTGTATTATTGTGCCTGTATCGGTCATCCACCTGTCCTATCGCAGGCCTCTCGATTTGCTTTGTGGGTGACTTATTACATAAACACACTCTCACACAAACACACCCACATACACATACACATTCACATACACACACACTTAATACATATATTTACATTACGTACAAAATATAAATTATAATACTTGCACGTTATAATGACGGACCGAACATTGACGTCGTCCATTGGAACCATATCATAAACCAGTACCGGACAATGGATGACGTAGATGTGGGCGGTCCGACACTCGACTCACAGGCAAGCTGCCTAGAACGTTCGATGCGGCGTGCGGCCGGGTCCCACAGCCCCCCGCGTCACCAGTGCCGTCTCGATTGTCGTACCGTGCGCATACATACCGCTCTAGTCTCGTTTCCGCATATACTCGCGTATACCGTGCTAATTTGACTGTTTCGCTATTTGTCTATTGTGTACTGTTTCGTTCTTCTGTGCTTACTACTTCGTACTATAACTACTTACGCTAAACTATACTGTGTCTGTGCTTCTTGAACTGTACTATAAACTTCTACTCTTCTCTCGGACTTTCTGTACTTATTCTTCTGTGCTTGTGCTCTTATGTGTAATCCTTCTGACTATAATTAAACTTTGTGTGTATACTGTGTGGTGACTTTATTTTTATCTGTCCCTGACTCCTGTGGACACTACCACCCATCATCTACACCTATAACTCCTATAACTGGTGACCCCGTAAGAACAGCCTAACATCATGAGCGATTCGAGCAGTGATTCGGCAAAAACCGTCGGTTCCAGAAAGGACGAACACGTCACACGCCGTGCAAAACCAATGCGCGTTTCCATGGAACGATGCGGGAATACGTCATCCGTCAAAAAATTGAAAGTTCCACAATTTTCGTCGGATGATCCAGAGCTTTGGTTTGCCTTGTTGGAAGCTCAATTCGAAACATTTAACATCACGGACGACAACGAGAAATTTACCCAAGTAATTAGTAACCTGGACATACAGCACGCAAGGTCAGTTAAGGACATTATATTTAACCCGCCTGCAAAACATCGTTATGCCAAGATCAAGTCGGAGGTGATTAAGAGGTTCGCCGATTCCCACGAGCGACGGGTCAAGCAACTCCTCACTCATGAAGAGCTTGGAGACCGTAAGCCTTCCCAATTTCTTCGTCATCTGCAAGATTTGGCTGGACCTGCTGCACCAGAGGATTTTATTAAGTCCATATGGACGAACCGTCTACCATCTGGTATCCAGACCCTACTGGCATCGCAGGCCTCCCACTCACTGGAACAACTCGCAGACCTCGCGGATAGGATCCAGGAGTTAACCAAGCCTTGTGGACCAGTCGTGGCTGCAGCATCGTCATCGTCTTACGCACCGCCATCGCAAAAAAACGAAATCGCCGAAATTAAGCGGATGATTGCACAGCTCGCAAAGAAGTTGGATGAGCATACCCGTGGCTCCCGTTGCAGTTCATCGAGAGGATCCAGGCCTCGGCAGAGATCTTCTTCTTCATCCTCGCGCAGCAGTAGGACCAGATCACATTCGAGCTACCGACGCTTCCCCATTTGCTGGTACCACCACAAATTTGGAGAAGAAGCCAGAAGATGCATCAGGCCCTGCGACTATGGCAAGGCGGGAAACGCGACGGGCACTCGCTAATGGCGACGGACGACTGCCCCGCTCCCCCAGGTCGCCTTTTCGTCACAGACCGCTCCACGAGCATCCAATTTTTAGTGGACACCGGCAGTGACGTCAGCGTATTTCCACGAACTGCGCTTCGTGATCGCCGGGATAAGTCGGACTATCAACTGTGCGCCGCTAATGGAACTATAATAGACACTTTCGGTTGTATAGACTTAAGTTTAGACATTGGTTTGAGACGAGCTTTCCAATGGAGATTTGTTGTGGCAAATGTTACCAGGGCGATTATTGGTGTAGATTTTTTAAATTCCTTCAGTTTAGCTGTCGATTGCAAAAATAAGCGCCTCATCGACACTACTACCTCATTATCGTCTCAAGTCTCCATTGCGAAACATGACATTAGCTCTATTAAGGTTTCAAGTGGTGAGACAAGGTACCATCGCATACTGGACAAGTTCCCAGAAATCACACGTCCTTCAGGTACACTATCCACACCACGACATAACATTGTTCACCACATCAGAACAACACCTGGTCCGCCTATTTCTTGTACACCTCGCAGACTAGCTCCCGATAAACTGAAGGTAGCTAAGCAGGAGTTTCAGCTGATGCTGAACAATGGAATAGCACGTCCATCGGAGAGTCCCTGGGCCTCGCCATTACATCTTGCGCCGAAAAAAGACAACGGCTGGAGACCCTGTGGCGATTATAGGATGTTGAATGCTCGTACTATTCCAGACCGCTACCCCATCAGGCATATCCAAGACTTCGCCCATAGTATCACAGGTTGCAAAGTTTTTAGTACCATAGATTTAGAGAAGGCGTACCATCAAATTCCAGTCTACAAAGATGACATACTTAAGACTGCCATCACAACTCCGTTTGGGCTTTACGAGTTCCCCTTTATGACCTTTGGTCTGAGGAACGCTGGCCAAACGTTTCAGAGGTTTGTAGACGAACTTACACGTGGTCTAGATTTCTGTTTTGCATATCTAGATGATTTTTTAGTATTTTCACAAACAGCTGCCGAGCACGAGGATCATCTTCAGCAACTCTTCACGCGCATGAAGGAGTACGGTGTGCTGGTAAACACCTCGAAATGTGTCTTCGGCGCCAGTGAGGTAAATTTTTTAGGGTATCGCATTTCCGAAGCGGGTACTAAGCCACTTGAGTCTAAGGTGAACGCGATCAAGGATTTTCCCACACCAAAAACCGTAAGGCAACTTAGACGATTTCTTGGGATGATAAATTTCTATCGGCGATTCATTCCCCACGCTGCCAGGATCCAAGCACCACTAAACGCATTGCTTACGGGATCTGTAAAGTCTTCCCATCCGGTAGAACTTTCGGGCGATACACTTTTCGCTTTCGAAGAGTGCAAGAAAAGCCTATCTAATGCTGCATTACTCGCTCACCCAGACTGTGAAGCCCGACTAGCTCTGGTAACAGATGCGTCGGACTCAGCTATGGGTGCAGTTCTGCAGCAATGTAAAGAAGGCCACTGGGAACCATTAGCATTTTTCTCGAAGAATTTGAGCCCTTCTCAGAAGAAATATTCTCCATACGACCGAGAGCTCTTAGCAATTTACGAAAGTATTAAGTACTTCCGTTTTATGCTGGAAGCTCGGCATTTTGTCGTATTTACGGACCACAAGCCCCTCTGTTACGCATTTCGTGACAGAAAAGATACTTGTTCGCCTCGCCAATACCGTCATTTCGATTTCATATCGCAATTTACGACCGACATACGACACATCGCCGGCAAAGACAACGTAGTCGCCGACACCTTGTCTCGTGTCGAGGAATTACACATGCCTATTGACCTCGACCTTCTTGCAGCTTCCCAATCCGCGGACCCAGAGTTGCTTCAACTTTTAGAAGGCAACTCTTCGCTCCGCTTGGAAAGACTAAAAGTCCCCAATAGTCATGTGGGACCTTACTGCGACGTAAGTACTCCAGCACCCAGACCATTCGTGACTAAGGAACTACGGAAGCAAGTCTTTGACTGCCTTCATAGCTTTAGCCATCCTGGAGCGAATGCCACCGCCAAACTAGTCGCTGAGCGTTTCGTCTGGCCTGGCGTACGCAAAAACTGTCGGGACTGGGCACGCAAATGCCTTGCGTGTCAACGTGCTAAAGTGCACCGTCATGTATCCTCTCCCCTAGGATCATTCGAGTTGCCCCGGGCTAGGTTTGCCTTTATTCATATTGATATTATAGGCCCCCTTCCCCCGTCACAAGGCAATAGATACTGCCTGACAATCGTGGACCGCTTCACACGCTGGCCGGAAGTTACGCCGATGGTGGATATGTCCGCAGAAACCGTAGGTAAGGCTCTGATATCGTGGATATCCAGATTTGGATGTCCAACTGATGTCGTTACTGACCGCGGCCGACAATTTGAATCCTCGCTCTTCCAATTTCTTGGAAGAACGATAGGATTCAAAAGTCGACGGACTACAGCGTACCACCCTGCGTGTAACGGCCTCGTCGAGCGTTTTCATCGTCAGCTAAAAGCTGCCATTATGTGCCACGCAAATTCTAACTGGGTGGATATATTGCCACTCGTCTTACTTGGCATAAGAAGCTCTTACAAGGAGGACTTGCAAGCTTCTTCGGCTGAATTAGTTTATGGCGAGCCATTGCGCTTACCGGGAGATTTTTTCCACACCTCCCCAACTAATTTACCCGATATATCAGATTTTACGACAAGTCCGCGTCGTATAATTTCTAAACTGCAGCCATCTCCAGCTGCACGACATACCAAAGACAAAATCTTTGTTTTCAAAGACTTGTCCACGTCCAACCATGTATTTTTAAGGGATGACTCAGTTCGAGCTGCCTTACAACCCCCATACTCCGGTCCATACGAAGTCGTCGAAAGAGGGGACAAAACTTTTAAAATTTTAGTGAGAGGAAAAATGGTGTCGGTATCCATAGACCGCCTTAAACCGGCCTATATACTCGCTGCTCAACCCTCCTCTCCCAATGTTTCTACCAACCCAATCCCTACCATCATAACCACTCCTGCTCCAACGCAGAGTGGTGGAAACGAAAACGTGACAAAAACTCGTTCTGGACGAACAGTTCGTTTTCCGGATTTTTATCGACCGTAGTAACGGTCTAGGGGGGGAGTGATGTGGGTGACTTATTACATAAACACACTCTCACACAAACACACCCACATACACATACACATACACATTCACATACACACACACTTAATACATATATTTACATTACGTACAAAATATAAATTATAATACTTGCACGTTATAATGACGGACCGAACATTGACGTCGTCCATTGGAACCATATCATAAACCAGTACCGGACAATGGATGACGTAGATGTGGGCGGTCCGACACTCGACTCACAGGCAAGCTGCCTAGAACGTTCGATGCGGCGTGCGGCCGGGTCCCACAGCCCCCCGCGTCACCAGTGCCGTCTCGATTGTCGTACCGTGCGCATACATACCGCTCTAGTCTCGTTTCCGCATATACTCGCGTATACCGTGCTAATTTGACTGTTTCGCTATTTGTCTATTGTGTACTGTTTCGTTCTTCTGTGCTTACTACTTCGTACTATAACTACTTACGCTAAACTATACTGTGTCTGTGCTTCTTGAACTGTACTATAAACTTCTACTCTTCTCTCGGACTTTCTGTACTTATTCTTCTGTGCTTGTGCTCTTATGTGTAATCCTTCTGACTATAATTAAACTTTGTGTGTATACTGTGTGGTGACTTTATTTTTATCTGTCCCTGACTCCTGTGGACACTACCACCCATCATCTACACCTATAACTCCTATAGCTTCTTCCCTCTCCGAAGAGGGAAGAATCATTATACAGGCCGGCATGATTCTAGTGAGCACCGATGAACTCATTGTTTGTCGGTGGTCGCTGGGTTTTTGGACTGCACTACGCTTACCATCAGGTGTAGTGCAGTCACTTTGCCGTGCTCGGATAAAAAAAAAATACGCTTCAGTTGTAATAACTGTATGGGATCCGATTTGTCCTGTCTTTCAAACCATTTAAAAGCGCTATTTAGAGGTCCTAGCTAGCTAGCTAGCTTCACATACATCACCAGTTTCAGTCTCTTCTTCATCTTCTTTATCGTTACTTTTCAAATTATTGTTAATGAGTTCTTCATCAGTTAAAACGTGGAATTCAGGGCAGTCATTGAGAAATAACATTAATCTTTTTCGCTTAGACATTATAGATTTCTAACGCAAAACGTAAACAGAAATGTAAAAAAAATACAACCTATTAGTTGAATGCTATCAATTAAAATGAAATAATAGCAAACACTATCGCGCACACAAATGAGAGTAGCACCTACACGTCGGAGGAAAGAAAAAACTGGTCGTAAAATGTCTCGTTGCGCTTTCAAATCATTTCTACGTCGGTAATTAGAGCCGTGACGAATGAGTCCGGATAATCGGATATCCGGATAATCGAGGTCCGGATAATCGGGATTCTACTGTACTACTACTACTAGGTACCTACACAAATTATAAATTAATGTACAGAGATATGTAATACGTAGGTACTACTTAATATGCAAAATTCCTATTATTTTAACTTTAAAAGGTCAATAGCTTACATTAACATACACGTGGCATTTCACAATGTCGATAGTTTTCCTTACGATTACAAACAAACATTACCTAAATGCGTAGTTTCTACGTTACATTTCGGTATTTGCGTCGACCTACGCATTTACGCCACAGTTTTTATGACGCCTAATCCATCCAATATGCTTTACTAAAACACCTTAATAGTCAATGGAATATTGAGAGACTCCACATACACTGTACCTATGGCATATGAATAATATAGATAAACCAATCTAGTTTCTGTAGAGTATAAGAGTATAGGCATAATAAAGTAAAAATAATAGATCAAGCAAGCAATATAATATTTTAACTGATAAAAACATCCGATGTTAATTAAAACAACACCAACTTTTAAATGGCTGAACAGATTTTATCTAAACAGTTAAGAACCATGTATCTTTCTAAAACAAAAAACCGCATTCAAATTGGTCCATTTATTTCGGCGAGGCGCGGCACGGCGTCACAGCAGTACACAACGCGCACACACACAGACACAACAAACAAAGGGGTCAAATTTATAACACCCCTCCTTTTGTCGGTGGTCAAAAAGACGAAGCCTGGCCCAAAAGCGGAGTCATTAAAATTGTAATTACCTCAATTTACCGCGACCTACAAATCATTTATAATTAACAGTTTTATGCGAATTAACAACATTAAATTGAACATGTATTCAAAAGTGAATCTTACACGGTGGTAATCTTTACAGGGCGGTAGATTCCTTGTATGGAAGAGGCCGTCTGGGTTGGTATCACCGCTTTGTCTATTTCTGCCGCCAAGCAACTGTGTGTAAGCACGTTTGTGTTTCGGTTTGATACTTTTGTTTGATTATGAGGCTTAGCATCTTATGTCTCGGGGTGATGCGCGCAGTTCAGTGCCATGCAGTGCTTTATAATTCAAAGTTCCGTGTGGTGTTGCTTCTGTTTATGGACAGGCGTGACGCTTACCATCAGGCGAGCGACTTGCTCATCTCATCATTCAATTAAATAAAATAAAAATAAATTACAATTGCAATACAATGTTAGGAGCCGATATAATATTATTATTGATAAGCTGACCGCGTGCGCATTAACGCATTACATTATCAATATAGGCTCGTCCATTCATTTGCACTGTTACAATAATAAACAATAAATTTTCTTGTATCGTGTACTACAAATATATGACACGACCGCATTCAGTCCTATGCGCCGGGGGCAAGGTCTTTCAAATTAGATCAGTGTTAAACATTTTTGTAGGGTTTTGTAGACACTGTAGTTTAAGTGTTGAGTTGAGTTGATCTGTTGGCTTGGACGTTGAAGCGATATGAAACCCCGTAGGTCGCCAACGTAGATGTTTGGTGGTATCGCTAGTCGCTAGTCGGTACTGGGTGCGCGGCCGCTGGACGCCGGCTCCGCGGCGGGGCCCTCCTACCTACTTATATCACAGCGGCAGCCATCCGACGCCACTCCAACACGCTCCGCCGTTGCGCGCACCTTATGTTTTTTTCCTTCGACCACTCAAGTATTCCGCAGACTGTTATGATGAAGCGAAGTTTGATAGTTTTACTTGTTCTGTGTGCTTTCGTCGCCGCCATGGTTCCCCGGGACAAGGTAAGTGAATTTATGAGTAATCTAAATTATTATTACTTGCCTTTTCGGTCAAAACTATTTTATTTTCGTGTGTATCGCTTGTGTTTGTGTAGTTTGAAGTGATTTTTTTTTAATATCATTACCCCTTCATAAAAAAGAGGGGTGTTATAAGCTTGACTTCTTTGTCTGTATGTATGTGTATCTGTTGCGGCATAATAGCGGTTGAACGGATGGACCGATTTGAATGCGGTTGTTTGATTGAAAAGTTATTTAATCAAGATGGTTCTTCACTATGGTTGAAGAAAATCAGTCCAGCTGTATAAAACTTGCAAATATTTTTCTGATTCTCTCGGGTTTTTATTAGTGTAGGCATAAAACCATGTTATGAAAAAGTAAGTAATAAAAAAGTAAATAAAGTAATGCTAACAATAGACAACATTATATTAATTCTGTAGGTAACCTACATTAATTCTCAGAGTAGGCCCGTGCCTAGCATAGGATCCGTATGTATAATTATAATACATGACTAATTATTATGTTTATCCAAAATCTAGTACTTACCTAGTCAGAGTTCGGCACACAGTTTTACGTGTTTATGGATACCTGCTTTTAATAATTTATATAGTTTTGCTAGTACTACTAACATTGACGAAACCTAATATTATGTAATTTGCGAGAATTTACGGTTCCTGGAAATATTCTTTTAGTAACTGTTTATTTTATTTTATGTTAAAAACATATCATTGGCAGGTATATTTTTTATTTTATGTGTGGTCGAAGAAGTAGCTAAAAGTAAAAATACGAATTTATCAATCATGATTTTTTTGCATCCTTATTCGTAATGGTTATTATTAAAAACCCGTACACTTTAGGCAGAAAGAAACTTGAGGACAAACAATCATATGGAAAATAAAAATAATAAAATCTGGAATCCGAAATACTCATTTTGCTCTTTTTTATTTTTTGTCACATTCTCTTAATTTTCACATTCTTTTTCTATTTCTTTTGCCTTTTTTTAGCTCGAATGGTTATTCGAGCTACTCTATTACATTATCAGCTATTAAGAGTGGACTCTTATTTAAATGATTCGTTATGATACTTACGTGAAGGTGCACATTACAAATCCATTCCTTAATTCTAGAGTTTAGAGACATCTTATCTGGAAGATCACGGAACGGGTACTTGGGATAATACACATGTAGTTTTTTTTGTACAAATGTAAAAGGAAAGAAAACCAAAATATTAAGTATTGTTGACTATTCCGTCCATGCAATATTTCTTTGTTAGAAATTAATTAAAGACGTTATTTCCTGGATTATCAATAAAAATATCTATTTGCATCATATTTTCCATTAAAAATATCGTATTAATCAAGTGATTTGGACCACTACGTATGTAAATAAAACACATATAAACAATTAAGTTTAAATAAATAAAAATATAACATTTATGTTTACGTCTTCATAATATTAGTGTTAACAAATGATTCAGATCAAATTGATGTCGTTAATAATAATTACTGATTTTAGTTTCTTCTAATATAACACCATTTTCTAATATAACATAACAAATATCTATTTCGCATTATGCTAGTGGCAGCATATTAAGTAAGTAAGTATCTATTACATAAATAAACAATAGAAAGACAAATCAATTTCTAAAAACACAAGTAGGCATTTATGGACTTTTGTGAGAATAATACTATAGATGACACTTACTAGGTATGGTTCAGTTCAGTAATTTCACTGGCTTTAATGTCCTTCAGACCGAAAACAACAGTGCTTACACACTGTTGCTTGGCCGCAGAAATAGACAAAGCGGTGGTACCGGCCCAGACGGCCTCTGGCATACGAGGGGCCTACCACCTCGTAAATCTTATATGTATACTTTTTCACATTGGGCCAAAGCACCATAGTAAATTTGACTCTTCCCGTTAAAAACTCTTTGAATGGACGACGGGTCCAGTTTTATTTCTTTATCTTAAAGTTTGTTTATCAACTACTCGTAGAGATTAATCCAACGGTTCTAAACAAGTAAGCCTGCGCTTGCGCCTAATAAAGCCGAGGTCCTGTACCTACCTTAATAATCCATCATCATCTGGGAGCCAACTTTTCACTTAAATCGAACTGCAATCGAAGCGACCACCTTCCTACTCCAACATCAGACCCTGATCAACATCAGAAAATTTACTGCTCATCGAAACCTATTAAATGGGCCCAATACACAATATATACACTATTCATTATGTATCCGGTGAGATTTGTTTGAAACTTGATTTAATTATCTTCGACGTAACTAATTGTATGATATACACGATAATTATAAATCGTATGACATATCTAATGATATATACCTACTATATTTCACTGAAGTCTGGACTATTTGTTATCTCAGAAAAGACTTAAACGCGGGCGAAACCGCCAGCAAAACTAGACCTCTGACCTACTAATATTATAAAAGTAAAAATGTGGATATTTGTAAGTTTGTGAATTTGGATGATTCTTAATCAACCACGTTTTAATAGCACAATGGATTTGTATGAAATTTGGCATACACGTAAATCATATAACATGGACTAGTTATTACTTGTATCCCGGTTATACGTTCCCGTGGGATATAATACTAAATAGAAATAGAATTTTCGCTGGTGGGAGGATACTTGTATCCTACCGGATAGCGACCACCGTACACTGGTGCTAAAACCTGCCATAGTGGCCCACCTTGTGTGGGTCGCGTTCCAGGGTCAGCCAGTGTATATCCGGTTCTCTCCAGGGGGCTTGCCCCCTGATCCTAAGCCATAAGACGAGAAAATAAATATTAAATAATTAGTTTTCTTAAAAGAAGTTATCGAATTGCGCAACGCGCACTACGCGCAGCGCGGTCAAATCAAAACAGCATGTGGCCGCCACGAACTTTATTATATTTAAACATACCCGCGGCTTTAGAATAACAAAAACAATTCACAAAAGGTCAGACATACCTAAAGGAGTTTTCCAGTTATTTACTAAATAACGGACACCATATAATTTATTAAGACGTAGTTAGTAAAATAAAAGAGGCGTCATCGAATTTGACTAAGTTCACATGACGACGCGACGCGAGGGGACGCTGCGCGCACACTTTAAAAAAGCGACTCAAAATATAACTTTGTTTTCTACACGATAAGATACACATTTCATTGTGAGAATTTATAATACGTTGCACCACGCAGCGCTGCGCCCCGAGACGCCGCGCGGCGCAGCGCAACAAGAGACAAGTCGCCACGGCGGCCTCAGGCTGCGCCTCGCGGTGTCTCGTTGACAGCATACGTCCGCGCGGAACTGCTCGGCTGTCTGACATCAACATTGATTGAGAATAGACGTATATAAGGCAGTTTTATAAAACCTCAGATTCTGTAGATAAGCTAATTTATTGATACTATACTGTCTTCGCTACTCATCTTTCCATGATCTATGCTTCTGTCCGTCTCAAGCCGCGTGCATCAACTAAACGGGTCGATCTCGTAGACCTTAAATCGCGCGGCACCGCGCGCCGTGGTATAAGAATTTACGGGAGGTATCGCGCGGCACTGCGCATAGATTAAAGATAGATGAAAAGCGAAGATGGTATCTATCGAACAGCTTATCGAAAAAGTCTCAGGCTGGCATATAAAGTAACAAATAGGCTAGTAGAAGGTCTTTCACTTTAAATAGGATGCGCACAGTATCTGTGACGTCCCAGCTTTTGGTATAAAACCCACAAGCAAATTGCTTTCATTTATTCTCAATGTTGATACCAGACTGCGCGCGGACGTTTGCTGCTATGTGAACACTTTCACGGTAAGTCGCCGCGCGGTAGCGCGAAGTCATGTGAACTTAGCCTTATATTGTTACGTGAGTGTATTGTAAAGGGACAGGTGGTCAACGAACCTGTAATCAGTGTACCAGACTTCCTGTTTACACGGTATGCGAACATGAAGCACGTTTCCACGTGATAGTAATTGGTTTCGTCATTCATTTATGCATTCAGTTCATTCATGGTTTGTGCGTTGTGGCGATCGTGATTTGTTCGGCGCGGCGGATCGTCTAAGCGAGCAACGCGATGTGGTGTTGCGGTCGCGGTCGGTCGGATAGGCTCAAGGGTGCGATGCGGCGGCGGCGCGCATCAGCGTTTACTATTCGTGTGTTGTATGAGTAAGTAGGTATTTACGTCGTTGTACGTTCATTCCATTTGCGATAATATGCGACTGATAAGAGGGGATTCAAATATTCTAAATCTCTATTAAATTTATTATCTCTTATTACAAATTAGGTATTTTTTTTACGTTGGGAAACCCTTTATGGGTAACCGCCCCACCGTGTGGTCAATCGGGGTGGTTATGTCCGACTCCCACGGACTAAAACCCAACGGTGTTCCTCGGGATGCGCTTGTGCGGTCGGGCTGCGGGTACGATTTTGTACTCTTCCGGGGCCCCAACGGCGCCGGCCCTTGTAAATGACCTCTCTGGTTGGTATCCACCCACCTGCTTCCTCCGCTTGAGAGCAAGCCGCGCGCGTCTCTACATGGCCTTAATTTTCAGACAACGGACTTCCACGTGTCCGCCGCCCAAGCCTCTGCCAGGGGGTTAAGAGTGCCTCCCGCATCCTCCTGAGCGTGACCCTTCGGCGTCGGATAGCGAGTTGATGTGATGTGAAACAACTGAGTGAATATTTATTTTTTATCTTTAAGGTTCTGAAAGGATACAAACTAAGTATCAACGGAACCTTATTACAAAGGCTACGTCGCGCCGCGCCGACGCGACGTCATCTGTCTTGGGCTCTATCTTTTAAACCGTAATAAGTAAGCGGCTGGGATGTCATAGAATATGTCTTGTTATAATTATGTTAGATATGGACATATGACTTATGGGAGATAAGTCATATTCTGTCCATATCTCCACATTTTAACAAATAATAAAGATAACAAAAAGTTTAATTTAAGCGTTACAACTACTAACGCGCGTGCGAAGCGATCGAGCGAAGTCATCGTAGGTAGTTTATGTACAATTCACTGGTGAGGAACGAAATTGCTACAAAAAGAATTACATTTCGGGCATTAATATTAGACACGTTGATGGATGTTAGCATACACTAACATATTTTAAAAAATAGGTTACACATGTGCTTCGGAGAATAACGGTAACATAAATAAACAAGAATGACTCGTATATCATTGAAGAGTTTACTAATTACTGTATGAAATGTAGTAACTTGAAAAGTCGTAAAGACCGAGATTGATAATTGACGTCGGTTTCATTTATCAGTGCATAGCTTATCGGAACCTTGAAGACGAGTTAGTGCTCGGTGCATTTCTCGTAAATAATATTCATACATAATAGGGACATTTCCCGGGTTCCCGTTCCCATAAAATCCCGGGATGTTGGGTGTATCGTTCCGGTAATTAAATGTTGAGAAATCCCGGGAAGTCTGAAAAGGATTCGTAAGTAAGCTGAATATAACATTAAGATAATGTGAAAAGTAAGAAATCACTTTACGCGAATATTAAACTTTTAAATTAAACTAATTTAAACGGATTTTATTCTCGTCCTCCTCGTGACTACGAAGGCTGAAAAGCTTTCGAAATGTTATAATCAAAAGTAAAAATATACCGCGAAAAAATCCGCATAAATTAGTTATATTTTATGTGAAAAAAGATAAAAAGTTTATTAAAGAATTATTATTTCAATGAAATACGAGATGTTTTTCAATCTTGATTGTTTAATAACGTCAGATTTCTACTACATCATGACTTCAATTAAGTATGAAGACTTTTAGTATATAAATTGAGCGTTTTAAAAAATTGACAATAATGTTGAGATCCTAGAATTTTCGAACCTTGACGATTTTGTTCCCGGGGTCCGGGGATACGAAGGCTGGAAAATAAATCCCTAATACATAAAGATATGGTCACAAAAACTTCATATAAATAATATAACTCGTATACAGTGCAATGCATAATACTGACGCACTGGTAAATGTGAACGATAACTTACTTGCCCTTTGTGACAATATTATCTTGACATGATAAAAATGAGTTAGGTAAGTGCTTTATAGTACGCATTGCTTTTTAATTTTGTGTTGAATCGCAATCATCCGAATTAGCGAATTACAGCAGCAGTGGTATCGAAGGGCGAAGGGAATTTTAAGCTACTACCTATCTACTTAATAAAATCAAAATGATTATCTCCATAAAAATTAAATAAAGTTATGATATACATATGTTGTCTTTAGTGTAGTTAACACTTCAAACGTAAAAATAAATAAAAATAAAATAATAATAATGAAATAGCTCTTCTCACAAGTTAGTACAAAATTAAAAAGATAGGTATGTAGACGTATCAGAAACTATATACATAAATGATTTTAAAAATAAGGACACGTTATTTTAATGATTCTACATTAGAGAGTATATTAGACGCTCTAATACTTCGACTCACATTTCAAGGTCCTTTACAAGTCACATTTATAATGTTTCTGATCAATAATTCTTCTCAAAAAATGATCATGAGCATTCTGAAGTTCACGTCGAGGTTTACTACGCAGTCATTATGCCGATTGTCGAGGGACGCAATGTCTCTTGACGGTCGATATTATATTTGGATTTTGGGCTGCACTGTCCTACTATTATATTTGGATGTTGAGTTTAGTTACTCCCCTTTAGTAGCTTATGTTAAGTTTAGTCTAATCACGCTTAGCGTCAGGATAAAAAAATGGGAAAGACTGGGCTTGATTATTTATGAAGTTTAATATATATATTAAGACAATATATATACCATGCTGCGCGTTGATTAGATCAATAAATAAAAACAGTTTATCAATATGGTCAACTAAACACATAACCACTTCGTGACGTTTGTCCAGACCTACCATATAGTCATATCGTTAAATGTTTACATTATCCAAGACTAGAAACACTGATAGCGCTTAGTTAATAAAGGAAAAGTCCGTAACGAAATTCGAAATCCTATTACTGGCTGACCGCCTTGGTGACGCAGTTGTATTACGTACACGGTACGACTGCTGTGCTGAGCTCTCAGGTTCGATCCCCATGTCGGGTAAAGTGATATTGGGTTTTTCTATCAGGAAATGCTCAGTCTCAGCCCGGAATCTGGAATTGTGTCCGTAATAGCGGTACGCTCGCCCCCTATCACATCATGGGACGGAGATACGCTCGGCGAAATGTGGATGTACTGGTTACACCTCTATCTATCCCTTTGAGCATTACAGGCGTGAATGCGTATGTATGTATGTATTACGTGCTTTCAAAATATGACTTAATGGGAACTGCGTACGAGAAGTTCGTAATATTGAAAGTAATGTACTACAAAGACCGAAACAAGTTGAGAACAGAAAACTAAATTAAAATAAACTATAAACAAAGTAAAGTTTACTTGGGTTTAACAGACTATATTATGAGCTGAAAGCCTAAATTACATACCCGCATTAAGCTTAGTAGCAGGCGGGACTCATTATCTTTCGGTTTATAATTTTCAATTGGGTACGTGGACATATTCGCTGGGTGCGTAAGGCATAGTGGGGGACACAAAAGTGATGTCAGCGCTCGCTGCGGACAATACAGAACTACGGGTGGCTCTTTATTATCTATGACCATAACAATAACACGTGTGTCAGTTTAATTAAATAAATAAAATAAAATGGGTCATCAAAGTTGTTGTGTAGTCGATTGCAAAAATACTAGTAGGAATAGTAATTGTAAATTTTATAAGTTTCCGGTTGCCAAGTGGAAATTAAATCAGCGAAAAAAAATGGATAACTGCTGTTAAAAGGCAAAAGTAAGTATTACTATAACCTACAACCGTATTCTATAGAATAATGTCATATACATGTGTATGTCGTGTAAGAAAACGGAGTAATAATAAATGTTATATGCAGTGAACACTTCATTGGTGGTGAAAAATCAGATGTTGAATCAAGTCCTAATTACGCTCCAACTATTTTTCCATCAGTTTATAGAAGACGTAAAGTCAACGAATCCACAGTTTTGAGTAGGTACGTAAAAAAATTAAGTTTTGATTAAAATATTTAGATTAATAGAAATAATCGACTAAAAAATGTAGACATATTATTTGATATAGTTAATGATTTAGCAATACCTGTTTTATTTAATTTAATTTTTATTTATATAATCGTAATTTATTTATTTAGACACAAACGCTTCATGGACAGGAGAATAATAAAATAAAATATAATTAGGTTAAATAGAGCTATTTGTTATTTTATATATTATTTTAGATTTTTTTTTAATATTAATAATGATTTTTTATTCTATATTAATTTACAATAAACATCTTGACAGATGTCTTAACCTAATTCACTTATTGAGACTTGTTTTAGTTGTTGTATTTATTTTACTTACTGTTTTTAGCTGACCCACGGAATTTTTTTTAATTTAATATTCACTCTGTGTAATATATCACATTTCACATTGAAAATATTTTTTTTTCAATTTGATTTTATTTTTTCAATAACTATTTGACATCCAATACATGTTTATTTTCTCAAAAGAGCCATCGTAAGTTGTATCGTTAGATGGCGTTGGAGTCACGCACCCAGCCAATATACACACGATCAGACATACATGGACTGCTTGAAGCAGGCCCAACCACTGCGGACGGTCGTCAAAGGGAATAGCAGACAGCCTGAGCAATTGATAATACTGACTGCTCGGATGGTCCGTGTATGGCATTCAACAATTGACATCTCGACCTTCTCGTTTATGGCCGCTCTAAGAAATATTACATACTAGCTGTTATGTGGGGCTTCATAGCCGTATTAGGTTTCGTAAAAAGTTAGACACTTCAACACCCCCCCCCCCCTTTTTCCTTAAAATGTAAATGTAAACAATACTTTCTTAGCAGCTATTACCACACAAACTATCATCTGACTTTCATGATTCTAGCTTTAGCCATTTTTGAGATATCGTGATCAAACAGTGAGTCAGTGAGTGATATTTCGCTTTTTTAGGCAACATTCCAATGTTTTTAACTGTAAATGGCTTCCTAGAGAAATAATTAAAATACATTTATTGAACAAATTTAAAAAGGCATAAACTAGAAGACCAACTCTGGGAACTAAATAGTTCCACAAGGGTACTCAATATACTTTTTTATGAAGAATTTTATTAATTTAGAAATGTGATGAGAATAGTTTAGTTAGTTTAGTTTTTTTTTAGTTCTGGAATGGAGGCCACGTACTGGCAAGCGCAGCGTTGGACGTCCACCTACAAGGTGGACAGACGACCTGATAAAGATCACAGGAAGTCGCTGGATGGAGGCCGCTTCCAACAGGTCGGTCTGGAAATCTTTGGGAGAGGCCTATGTTCAGCAGTGGACGTCTTGTGGCTGATGATGATGATGAGAAATTGAGATATTTGCAGTCTCACGATATGTGTATTATTATATTTTCGCAGCGGGCGTTGAACACAGAAGATGAGGAGTTGCTCCAACCTCAATCTACTACGACGAACAGCATACCCAAGGAGTGCGCGAAGCAAACGCCCTGCGCGTGGTCCATCTACAGACCAGCAAACAAATATATTGAATTAAATATAACTAATTCATAGTGAGTATAGATTTTTGAACTAGAGTATGCGATATTATTCGTATTCTTCAGATTGCGGATAGGAGACACCAAACTATTTGCAATATTATTTTATTACCAACGTAATGCTTTGTTGTACAAGTTATAAGATAGCATAAAAATATTTTACGATATTTGTATATTACCATAGCTGTAGGTGCACTTATTTTCAACCGACTTCAAATTACCAAAAAAGCAGCCCGATTTTGTTTTTTTATTGATTGATAGCACCGACTCAAAGTTTATTTAATTCATTTTTAGTTTTTTAATTCCATTTTATGTTACTATTTTAGTCTTAATACTTACTAGTTTACCTAATTCTAGTCTTTTATGCCCGATTTCCCGATTAGGATTGGAATTGCTTCTCGAAATTTAAATATTTCTTAATTCAACTTTAAGCCATACCCTGTCGAATTAAAAAAGAATATCAAAATCGGTCCACGCTGTGAAAAGATATGCCAACGGTTCGCCGAGTTTAATTACGTTCCATGATGTGATAAGTCTGGCCTGTTACCATAACCAATTCCCACCCCAGACAATGTGTGGGAATTTTATAATCTATAATTCAAGCTCAAACTGTGATACCCGACTTGGGATTTCAACCCAGGTACTTCAATAGTTTTTCAGTCTACGTACGGTGCCACTATACCAACGAGGCGAATATAAGAAAGTAAAACATTTTTTCATAATTTTCAGTTGCGTGTGTTCAGAGGGAGAGGAGTGTACTGTTACGGAAGATGATTCATCGATAAACGCATTCATACATCGTTGTCGCAAGATGGCGGAGAGCTAACGAGCTATTTTCACAGCACGCTCCAAAACACTTCCAAGTCGGATGATATAGCTTGTTCTTCACACCTACCGCTTTGTCAATCAGCTAAGGAATGGCACCGACAGTTTAGCATCTGAAGACTGCTCGTAATCATCAAAATCTGGTATTTGTACTATCAAGTATTGTGATGTTTCTGACATCATCATCAAAAACATTTGATTCTGTGCCCGCACTTATAAAATGCAATAAGCATTTTTTGCATGTGCAGGACTGTTAGAAACAACACATTTGGAATATTCCGCCTTAGATTTTTTCTTTGAATTAACGTAGATTCTAATTTCATTCATTAAAACTAATTGCTTATTTAGTTCTATTGTAATAAGTGTAATATAAACGTCATATTTCTACTTTAAGAAAATTAACATCGCAGTGATATGAAAGCGAACAAGCGGGTGAGAAATATGAATGTAAGGTTTATTACGAAATACGAGTATCTTGTAAAATTGTACCGTCGCGTCATTTATAACTATTGTAATCATTTTACTGGGTAACTTCATTGTTATTTATACATTTATGCATATATCATGAAATATAAGTTTTATTTTCACGAGGCAAAATTTGGCAAAATTTATAAATCATAGTCTGTCATGATTTGACGATTATGCAGACATTGTATAAAAAGCAATTGAAGTAGGAACTAGGATGTATGTACCCGGCACCACCCCGACAGTGTCTGATTTTAAAACTGTGGTTTTGGCATAGTTGAACAGTTTAACTGAACACAGTTCACTTTATTTTAAGTATATCCGAGTAGTAACATTACTTATTATTTATAATAATAAATGTGATTTTTAAAAATGTACTGTAATCACCTAGGTGTTCTCTTTAATTGTTTGCCTAAAATATGACGGTTTTACGTATAGGTGCCTATTATGTAACACAAGAGTACTTAATATCTTAATAATTCTAGAGATATACCCACTAGTCGGTATAAAATCTAAATAAATATCAATTAATAAAAAGATGTTTAAGTCTCCAAAGAAAAAAATATTTACTTATATTAGAAGCACTGGTTAACTTAATCTATACGTAAAATAAACAAAAGCAAATCGGAACAACACGTGTTGAAACGAGCAATAGTACTATTTAATAGCGCCTTGTAGAGTTGCTCAGGAATGTAAGTAGATATAGAATATTTTAAAAGAAATTTGAAATCAATATGTATAAACTACATACCATTTATTTATATTCTTAAACATTGAAATAAGATAATAAAATCTGAAATGCGTAGAATGCATTTTGACACCCTAATCGTTACAATTTGGAAAACTAATTCTAAATATTATGACAAAAAGTATAATAAATTGGTAATTCATGGTTGTAAACCAGATTGACATGATAACATTAGTTTTTATTACTGTTAATTAGTAAGTTGCTGGTGATAGGATATTCATATCCGCCCGGATAGCGACCACCGTACACATGGTGTTAAAACCTGCCATAGTGATCCACATGTATATCCGGTTCACCCGAGGGGCTTGCATGACTTGATGGTTGATTGAAGCGGGTATATCCTTCATCCTTGTATGAAGTATGCGGGACATCCTTGTATGAAGTATGCGGTACATCCTTGTATTATTGTGCCTGCATTGGTCATCCGCTTGTCCTGTCGCAGGCCCCTAGATTTGCTTCTTGCCTCTCCGAAGAGGGAAGAAGCATTTATACAGGCCGGCATGACTGGTGACCACCGATAGACCCATTGCTTGTTGGTGGTCGCTGGTTTTTTGGATTGCACTACGCTTACCATCAGGTGTAGCGCAGTCACTTTGCTGTGCTCGGATAAAAAAAAAACAATCTATGGTAGATATCTACTATTCCGAAGCGTTTTTGCTATATCAAACACCCAATAACTTTTAATTTATGAAAGGTATTAAAAAAGTATCTTAAATTATGGAATAAACTAGGCAATTCCTGAAATTTTATTATGTATGTTTGGAAATTATTATTTATTCAATTGTATTAACCATTTATTCAATTTATCATATTAATATTGTTCTTCAATTGGTAGGTAGATTATATTATATGCCTATAAACTTTTTAAGCTATTCAGAAACTTTGAAATTGTCACCGTTTGATGTCAAACGTGGTAATTAACATCGGCAAAACTTTTAAATTCGTATATTTTGTGGTTAAGAGCTGCGGATTATGTTAGGTGTAGTACACACGAAAGTGGTTCTGGTAACGTTTTATCTATTTCATCCGCTCCGCCGGGCAGCAATGTGCGTTCTTCGTTAGAAGTGTAACATATTATGTGTAATAGTGAGGAACACAGTGCAATCCCACTTACCTACATGTGTGGCGTTGCTATTGTTTATGGGCAGGTGTGGTCATGGTTACTGTAAGGTGAGCTGCCTCGATGACACTTAATTCTGTTGTATCTATGTATTTAAAAAAATCGACGGCCACGTTGGTATTGCCTGGAGGTGTAATAAAGCGATGTTGAAGCTGTGAAGCAGTTCGGGCAAGGAATACTCTGATGTACATTTTGGACGTTGGGCACTGTCGTATTAAAACAACTGTCAAAGAATAGAATAACAAATAAATGTCCGTTATATCTAAGTATGTATGTAGTATTATACTTTTTGTGTGTAGTGTTTGATAACTTACTGAACACTACCATCACAGTGTGTTAATAATTAACGATCTTCGGCTAATGCGAAACAATGACGAGAGGTAGCAGTACATATAGCTATCAGTAGTCCTCTAACTTCGTCCTCAGCATTGTTTCGTAGTCCTCTGACTACTGATAGCACCGAGACGGTACATTTCACTAGTTTCTAAGCACTGCAAATGGTTTGCTGTTTTTTCGTAGATACAGGATAAGCTTGCCATTTTTAAAGTTCCTATTTTGTTTTTTAATATTTATAATTTTAGTTATTAAGCAATTTTAATTACATTTAAAAGTAGCTAGCTCGTGACATGATAAAAGTATAATATTAGCATAAAATATGTGAAGAATACATTTGTAATAATTGTAGCATTTGACAAAATAAAATATTTGCAGAGACTTGATTGTTTATTATTATATTACTTATTTGATTTATTATAAGGACAGCTTACAGACTAATATTACAATTATTAAGTTTAAATTTTGGTTACAATATTGCTTATGAGAAGCTTCCACGTTTTAAGTGGTAGAGCCACGCTGTTGGGAGTTTTGTCTACAGCATGAATGGGCTGGCTTGACCGGGTCGTTATCACTGTCTCACAGAAAACCGACGTAATTATCCCATTCCGTTAAGGTCGGCAACGCGCCCTTGATTCTTTTAGTATTGTGGGCGTACATGGGCGGTGGAGATCACTTACCATCAGGTGACCCATTTGCTCGTTTGCCGGCCTATGCTATAAAAAAAAACTTGTAAGAACAAAATCCAAGTAATCTGGTCTATTTTGTGGACATTCCCCCTTTAAACTACAGCTGTGCAGATATTGACGCCATGAATGTTCACTCTACAAGTCCAGATGACAAGCCAAATTTCCCTATATCGTTGGATCCACGTCTTGATGAGACGTTACAACCACGCAATTAGTGTCATTTTTTAGGCAATAATATCCGATATAACTATGCTTAATTTAAAGTAAATTGACAATGGCGCTCTCGTGATATAAGGATTTAATTGGAAGTATAGGTTAAGTTGTGACATTTTTTTTCAAAATGTTTGCTAATAGCTTCTAATAATAAGAGTTAATCAATAGCTTACATATATAGAGTTTTTGAGTGGTAGAGTCACGCTGTAGACAGTTTTGTCTACAGCATGAATGGGCTGGCTCGACCTGGTCGTTACTACTGTCTCACAGAAAACCGACGTAAAGTAGCGGCTTGCTGCTGCGTTTCGTACGCGGTACGGTGAGTGAGATATCAGGAAGCCCAATTCCCAATCCCCAATTATCCCTTTCCTTTAAGGTCGGCAACGCGCCCATCTTCTGGTGGTGGGCGTACATGGGCGGTGGAGATCACTTACCATCAGGTGACCCACTTGCTCGTTGGCCGGCCTAAGCTATAAAAAAAAATATACAGGGTTATTTTTAAAACACTGACAACCTCGCAGGACCATATAGCTGACCCCATAAGGAACAACTTTTGTTCTACGAGTTTGGACATAACTCAATACATAAGAAAAAAAATGATTTTACAAGTTTTTGTTATGTTGTATAACGTGTTTGTTTTTGTTCGTACGTCTATGTGTAGGTATTATCGATCGAGACGGCGCGGCCGGTCATTGAACTGACGCGCGCGCCCGCGTGTATTACGTAATCTGCGCGTAGGTAAAATTCAAGACGGAAATTAAATTCATAATTATTTTTGTATGAGAATAAAATCTAACAAATTATGAAAAGTCGTAGAACAAAAGTAGTAGCAAATGACCTTAGGAATCTACTCCTGCTAGGTTGTCAGTGTTTTAAAAATAACCCTGTATATAGCTTATTACACTTTGCTTGTATATTAAGGTCCAACTAGTAGGTAAAGCACACAAAGCAATAATTATATATACAATCGTACATTCCTACCAATATAAGCAACAAATATGTTTATCGTCAACATGTGAAATATTTTTTAATGAATTATTTAACGACAATATATTGACGAACGACGAACGTTTAAAAGGACGACATATATACAGGGTTATTTTTAAAACACCAACAACCTCGCAGGACTAGATTCCTAAGGTAATTTGCTACTACTTTTGTTCTACGACTTTTGATAATTTGTTAGATTTTATTTTCATACAAAAATAAGTATGAATTTAGTTTCCGTCTTGAATGTTACCTACGCTGCGCGCATCGCAGATTACGTAATACACGCGGGCGCGAGCGTCAGTTCAATGACCCTTAAGTCGTGGCCGGGCCGTATCGATCGATAATACCTACACCCAGCCGTCAGCTGATTTCACTATTGCACGCTGTTTCCACTATTTAAATACGCCTCCATTAAACAATAAAAAGTAAAGGAAACCAAACTACCAATATTAAATTGGTTTAATTAAACTTTAGAAAACGACAAAAAAATATTTTGTTACGATTATCACATATTTTAGATGTTTAAATACTGTATTTGTTTTTAATTGTTTAATGTAGCCAGTCCTAAGCCCGGTAAAGTATGAAGGGATTGTGGACTCAGTGTAGGTATGTATATACTGGCTACAAACCCCGCGAGCAATTGAAATTCGAAAGCGAATTGCGTCGGGTCGTTCGTTTATGAATGAAACATAGACGTACGAACAAAAACAATAGCCAAAAAAACTTGTTAAACCATTTTTTTTAATGTATGAGTTATATCCAAACTCGTAGAACAAAAGTTGTTCCTTATGGGGTCAGCTATCTGGTCCTGCGAGGTTGCTGGTGTTTTAAAATTAACCCTGCATATCTCGTTTTATTTTCCTAACAAATCATTAAGGAATAATAAATAAATAAAATAAATACACCCAACAGTCACACACATAGACCTGACACACACAGTAAGATACGAGTCTTGTGTCGTGGGTATCAGGAACTACAAGAGACTTTCGGTCTCACAACACCCAGACCCCGAAACAAATATTTGTGGATCACACAAACATTTGTGTCGGTGCGGTGATCGAACCCGCGGCCTCTCGCTTCACAGCCGGCTACTCGCCCACTATGCCACGGAGGCTGTCAATGCCTGAAATTCGTGGTATATTCAAAATAGCCACTCATTGGTCTTATGGCACCGAACTAAGGCTGTACGTAAAGTCCTGGGTTCAATTCCCAGGTCGGGCAATCGCAAATTGTGTTTGAGTTCCGATTCGATTTTTTTGGTGGTAATAGCAATTTAGGCTGCCAACAACTTTAAAAACATACGATAATACTAATACAAATGATGGTTACCGTCTATCACATCGAAATATTTGAAAACCACTACTACTGTACTAAGGTACTGTAAACCAATTACTGCGTATTAACACATCCTTCAGGTTTACATCAAAGTTTTACAGTATTAAAATCCGATCGTACGATACTGGACGCCCGTGGGAGCAGCCTCTTACATGAAACTCTGCGCAAATTTTGAGAATGAGTTGGGAACTGTCGTTCAGTTCTAAACGAAGAAAGTCCAAAGGAAGACGCATGTTCAAGATAAAAGCGCACGAGTCAGGTCATATACATAAAGCTGTATCGTTTCCCAGAAACAGTAAGCGGCCCACCTGAAAATAAGCGGTAACCGCCGGCTATGTAGGGGCACAGCAGCCGCTTTCTAAGGTTGAAAGAATACTCTTTCTAAGCCTCAGTTAAAGAAGGACAAGTTATAGGGCTTTTGAAACACCGAAACAGGTTTACTCTACAGCTGTGAAATGAACGCTGAAACTGTACCGTGCTGGACGTGATTTTTTCCAGGTGGTTTACGAACTTTACTGCGGTGTCGGGTGGTGAGTTGGTAAAATGATGACGATGGAACCATCTAGAACAGTACCTCAAAACACTCAGCGTAGAATAGATGAAACATGCGGATTTCCATAGTTTCTCCGCAGTCCTCAATGTCTCTATTGTAATAAAATATTACGGATAAACTTTTCAGATTATCCGTGATATCAAGATCACTGACGATTCAATTAGCCTGCCTTTGTAATGAGTTAAGTGGGTCCATCCAGTATTTAGGGGCTCCAGTTCAGGAATGGAAGCATCATTCCACGTGGAGCCGTACTTGAGCTTTGTAAAGCGCTAAACTACTTATAGCCTGTCGTTAAGAGGGCGC
Organism: Amorpha juglandis; assembly: GCA_949126905.1. NCBI lineage: Eukaryota > Metazoa > Arthropoda > Insecta > Lepidoptera > Sphingidae > Amorpha > Amorpha juglandis. The sequence goes on along the minus strand of OX421379.1, from coordinate 6,036,801 downwards.
ATAAAGCTAGCAAAATATCAGCCGCGCGTCCTGTATCACCCGCATGTCAACGTCGTATATGCCAAATACTTTTTATTTTAAAATGTCATAGAAAAACAAAAAAATCAGCTGGTTAGTAATCATACCTATTGGAAGGAGGGGCTTCCAATAGGTATCGATAACGAGGTCATAAAAATGATTACTAACTAGCTGATTTTTTTGTTTTTACTTAGTTAATATTTATATAATTTAACAGTCATATTGTCCTACAAATAAAAAAAATTGGTGTGTGTCGTGGGACACCAGGTAGGAACGAAGTTCCTTCGGCTAATGGAGAATCGACACAAATTGTAAAAAATACAAATTATCAACTAAAATAACAAAATATGTCTCTTTATTTTTGTTTGACAACATAAAATTACATAGAAATAGAATAGAAAAATAGAAATAAAAAAAAGACGTGTAGCACTCGGAGACTGCCGCGGTAAAGCTATTGTATAGCATTTTTTAACAACTTATGTAATTATAAATAAAAACTTATTAATTTAGACTTAGACTGGCTACTAAACGGTGGACGGCCGTGTTCTATAATCAAAAATTCAAATTCAAATTTCAAACCGCGTCTACATTTCCAAATGTCATAAGTTATCTATCTGTTTTATTAACGGAATTTCGACTTTAACTTTGTGTGCTAGATATCAAATTAAGTTTAAAAAAAGTCTCATTTAACGGTTTTATTCCACGCATTTTTTCCACGCATTTTTTCCACGCATTTTTTTCCACGCATTTTTTCCACGCATATTTCTTACGGTTTTACTATCACATTTTTTTCAGTTCGGTCACGCAGCGAAATCCCTATCCCCTCCAAGCCTGCCGTAAGGAACTTCGTTCCAATAATAAATTTTTGAGTATCATCAAATCGAAATATTCTATCCTTGCTACCTCTGTTAGCTACCACAATAGAGAATTTTCGCATAGGGAATTGGGCGTCTCATCGAAACGAAGCTACTCACGGAAAATTAGCTTGATAGTAATCAAGTGGACCAGCTGGCCCAGGGAACCCGGACCATATACAAAATATTTTTGAAAGTTAAAAAAGCCACTGTCTGAATCACACGTAAATAGTATTATTCATCTAATTTTCGGCTTAAAAATAAGCACCATATTAGAAATAAATCGAAAATAGATAAAAAAATTCAGGTGACTTTGTGATTTTTTTCTATCGAGAAAATTTTAGTGTGTTATGTTTCTGTAAAACTTATTCGCTTGCAATTATAATGAAGTATCCATATACATAAGTTTCTTTAATTTAGCCATGAATTACTAACTTAAAAATCAAATTTAGATTGATACTTTTGCTGTAACCCTTGTACTTGTGCGCCCTCTTAAGTACCGCCTCATATTGTTCAGAGTCTAATCCTTTTGCTAGACCATTTTGACTTTGTGGTTTTGTTTGAGACCTTGCTCGATATATCGACGGTGAGGATCCCAATACAGAAAACCTGAAGAATAACTCCTTGAAATTGTGGCGTGAACGCATAAACTTGTGTTTGTGTGTATTTGCTGGTGGTAGGATGTTCATATCCGCACTGGTAGAGACCACCGTACACTTAGTGTTAAAACCTGCCATAGTGATCCACACGCCTTGTGTGGATCACGTTCCAGGATCAGCCAGTGTATATCCGGTTCTCCCGAGGGGCTTGCGACATGACTTGATGGTTAATTGGGGCCGGTATATCTCGCAGCAATCGGTACATCCTTGTATCACTGTGCCTGCATCGGTCATCCGCCTATCCTGTCGCAGGCCCCTCGACTTGCTTCTTCCTCATTGTTTTTTTATGGTCGCTGGTTTTTTGGATTGCACTACGCTAACCATCAGGTGTAGTGCAGTTACTTTGCCGTGCTCCGATAAAAAAATGTACATAATTCGATTACCGTAACGCGATTTACTCTCAAAATGTACAAAGTTTAATGTTTTCTTGATAATAGAAACACTATGTACCATCCGAGAGCAAAGGGGTCAACCGTCAAAGCTATAGTGAGCCAGAGACCTGCTCGTCTCGTCATTCAATCGTATAATTATATTGTGTTGTTATTGTCGATTTAATTTTATTAAAAGTTTTTATTTTGCCTCAAAAAAAGAATCATCTAAATCACTCCGATTTCATGTCCTTAGAGCTAGAAGATTTTCTTGTAACGTAGATATTTACTACGGACTACCGAATACAAAACTAATCATCAAAATTACATCACTAGGATTTTGATAAGTATGCTTGATGAAAAATGTAATGTATATGTAATAAGTGTGTAATTCTGCAAATGAAGACACACTTACGCGTACCTACATTAAGGTAAATTAGCGAACATCAAAGATTTTTGGCAAAGTTCGTGCGAAAGGCCAATTTTACGTAGGTACTGTACAGATCGAGAACAGATTTCAAGAAAACAAATTAAATTGTCTATTATAATAAAGCAGCGATATCTCAGTGGCGATGGTACGGACTGTCGAGACGAACGTCGCAGGACCGAAACCAGCCCCAAGAGCATGCACGTCTGACTTTTCTAAGGTACGCGTGTATTCATTGTTGAATATCGCTAGTTTTAACGGTGGAGGAAACATCATGAGGAAACCTTTCTGCGAACTTGCCCATAAGAGTTTCGAATTTATGTTTAAGTCTGCCAACCCGCATAAGGCCAGCATGGTGGAACTAAGGTTTAACACCTCTCATTCAGAAGAGAAGGCCCGTGCCCAGCTGTGGGACGTGTATAATACAGGGCTAGTATTATATAAGTATCCACGATAAAGTTTATTTTTGTATCACCATAAATGGCTTACCTACCTAATACCTATTACATGTAGGATACATACATACATTACAAGTGAAATGGTAGGTAACGATTTCTTTATGTAGGTAGGTAAGTAAACAAGCCACACAGTGTGCAATGGTTTCTTGATTCGGTTTACTTGCGGGTAGATTTAAATTATTTCAAACTGCGGCTCATTAAAAACAAGTTTTTAGAAACTTATCTATACCTATGTTTATAAGTTAGTCGGGTGCGTACTGTGTATAAATGGTGCACCTCCGGTTGCGATTGTTCTTTTAGTCCTATCAGGCGTCCAGTAGAATCGTGCGAAACTAGACTGCTTGTATTTATTACTATTTTGGAATAGAATGGATCCTATGTCGTATAATTACAATGTGGAAGATCAGAAACCAATTTTCACAACTGCTACTGACACCACGGCTACTACAACAACAGTGAGTGGTTACTGTAATTTTAATAAAGTATCAATATTTATTTATTTTGTTTATACTATATTATATATATTTGTTTCTATTTTTTTTCTCTCTGTAATTGTGTGTGTGTAATAAAGTATTACTATTACTATGTATAAATGAAATAATGATATATTTTACAAATAATGGTATTTTGCTGGAATTGAAGACTTTTAAGTGTTTTGCTTAGAAATGTCAACTCTTAACTACTAGTTTAGTAGGTGCCAATTAAAAAGTGTAGTCCAATCGCTAATAGATCTTTTGGTGGCCTACTTAGGCTGAGAATTTGTGTTGTCCAAGAAGCGTTTCTTTTTTGTGTTTGTGTTTCAAAGCGCGGGTCGAGCAATCTCAATTTGTTTCATTTTTTGATTCTAATAATGATACATGACTGATCGGGATTGGATTTTGTGTTCGGGGCACGGCCGGTATGGCGATAGGCTCACATCATGGAACGCAAATAAGCTCGGTAGACTGTGGGTGCACTCGTTGCACCTCTGCCTGTCCCTTTGGGGATTCATGCGTGACATTGTGTGTTAAGTATTTTAGGGTCTTTAAAAGAAAACAATAGCCTAAACATCATAATTTTCTAAAATATTCCTGTTATAATTTAACTAGTAGTTAATAAATAATAATAGTAATTTACCTAATGATTTTAAGTGGGTGTTTATTAAAATTATGCAGAAATTAAATGAAATGCAATATAAGTAAAGCAATGTAAATAAACCGCAACATTTTCGTAAGTACCCACTTCTCAGAAATGGTTTTGCGTCATCAACAAGGAACTCCACAAATTTATTTGTTGACGCAGGAAAGTTTCATTACTACGGGATCGGATAATAGGAACATGAGTACCGACCAGGGTGGAATGTTTTCCACTGCAATACCGCAGTATCAGAGAAACGGGGGTGCTGAACTCCTCAATATGATGGCGCAGCAGGAGCCACGCCCCGCAGATCCTGGTATTCCTTGCAAATTAATTATACTTACCTACTTTGATATTGTCATGCTTCTGAAAAGCGAAAACATATTTTGATACAATGTAGTTGTTACAGTTAAGACCCGTTTTTAGATATAACGCGTTTTCCCTAGTTAGAACTAGTTTTCACTAAATGCCTTTGTTGAAACTAGAATTAACTTCTTACTAGACAATTAAGACTTTGATTGTTCAAGTTACAATCTTAATTGTTGAGATTGTTGAAATTCTGTATATGTAAAATACAATGACAGACCTATGTTACTCTAATTAAAAATATAACTATTGACAGCTCCTAGTACCGCCGATATGGACGACATTCTGATGAATATTCGTATGAATGGCTCAGATATGTTATTCGACGAAATGGATCAAAACCAGAACTATTATCTCGGTGAGTAAAACGACTTTACTACAATAATAATGTTGTATCGGTGTTTTTCATACGAAATATAACGTAATTTTGTAATGTAGGTGGTAGCAGACCGGAGTCGGTGGCATCTTCCAACATTTGGAATGATAATACGACTCTGCCTGGTGCTAGAAACGGGGAAATGATGGATACTTTTGATTTCCTTATCAAAAGTAAGTAGGTTTCTTTATATACTTCTTTAATGATTTCTTACGTTTACGCGAATGTTACTCATTGAAACAAAACCAATTTAAACGGATTTTATCGCGGTTTTTTATTAATTTTGATCCCGACGTTTCGAAGACTTTTCAGCCTTCGTGGTCACGGGGAGGACTTGGTCCTTCTGCGTAGATCGGACCAAACCATAAAGATCTTATAATTGTAAATTGAAGGTAGATACTGTAACATTAACATTTTTATACTTCTTTAATTAAGATTTTTATTTTTTTATTTTATTTTATTATTGATTAGGATTTTTATTTTAAAACGACGCTGCATACACCGTTTTGGCTATAACTTTGGCTTATTAGGCTTTGACAACCTCCGTGGCGCAGCGGGCGAGTAGCCGGCTGTGAAGCAAGAGGCCGCGGGTTCGATTCCCGCACCGGGACAATGTTTGTGCGATCCACAAATATTTGTTTCGGGGTCTGGGTGTTGTGAGACCGAAAAGTCTCTTGTAGTTCCTGATATCCACGACACAAGACTCGTATCTTACTGTGGGGTCAGGACTATATGACTGTATGTGACTGTTAATAAAAAAAAAAAAAAACCTACAGCCCGGACCGGGCCGGGTACTTACCACCCCGGTCGAATAAATTCATTTATTCGATTCGAGGTACCTTTCACTGTATCACATAATTATGAATTGTCGTGAAAGGGCAGGTCTGCTGTAGTTGATTTTAGTATGATCAGTGGAATTACACGAGACCTAAACCGCCTTCCCCATTACTATGCGGGTGTAGTGAGCCTTTAATCAATAAAACATTGTGGAGGTGAGCGATGGTGAGTGATGGACTACTTACCATCAGGTGACCTGCTCGTTTACTAGTTTTGTATACCTATTAAAATGTTATTTAGGTCTCTCATCGGCAAACAACTACGTGTCTATGCTGACTCGCGAGCAGCTGTCTGTGCTGCGATCAATCCGTCCCAGTCTATTATACGAATTCCTGCAGGAGGTCGCTAAAGTGCGCAGTGACAGGCGTATGCGACGTGCTTTGCCTAACGTGAGTACTTGTAGTCATTTAATATTGTTTTCTAATAGATGTTGATAATAACATACTGCCAATTTCCATGACATTTCATACCTACGACCACACATTTTATCCTCGAAAAGTTTGGCAGAAGTTCTAGGAGAGCCTAATGTGTATATACACTCCTTTGCAAAAAAAACGGGCGGGTTTGATTTTTTAACATTATTGGTAATAATTTAGTTCTTCAGAGGTTTTAATAGCCAAACTATGTTACTGGCACTTAATAAAGAGTCTGGGTATGAAAAAAAGTTCATTCCAAATTCAAAACTTTTGTTTTTTAAATTATTAATCCCTTTTTCATTTTGTGACACTTTTCGCGGGTTTGCGGTTAAAAGGTTATCAAGCAACTAAAAGTAACTTTTCGTTATTTTTAGTACAACAATTTATGTTTATCGCATAATTCTGCCTTATTGTGACTTAAAACAGATATCTTTGTGTCTATCGTAATGGCAGAAAAAGCAATGAGAGCTAGTAAAATTATAGCGCTGCTGGAAGAGGGGTGTAGCCAATGTTACGTCTCACAGCGGTTAAACGTGAGTCGTTCAACCGTACAAAGAACCTGGACTCGATACCAAGAGACAGGTTCCGTTCAGAGAAGGCAAGGTTCTGGGAGAAAACGTTGCACACAGCCGCGAGACGATCGCTTTTTAGTGACTCAGGCGCTGAGGAACCGCAAATGCAGTTACATAGACCTCAAAAGAAACCTTGAAGAGGTACGAGGAGCACAAGTTAGCCTATGGACTGTGAGGAGAAGACTTTTAGCTGCTGATATACGTAGTCGACGACCAGCGCGGGCCCCCAAGTTACTCCGTGAGCACCGGATTGCGCGGTTGAGGTTCGCTAGAAATTGCCTATCTTGGACACCAGGTAACTGGAGTAGCGTACTCTTCTCCGATGAGGCTCGAATTTGTCTGCATGGTGAGGACCGACGTCGGCGAGTGTTACGAAGACCAGGGGAACGCTATGCCGATGTGTGTTTTGAAGAAATCACCCCTTATGGTGGAGGGTCCGTTATGTTTTGGGCGGGCGTAACTTCCAACTATCGTACCGAGATAGTATTCATAGAAAATGGCTCACTAAATGCGCATAGGTACATAACAGAAATCCTTTCTCAAAATGCACAACCCGCACTGACTGTAATTGGTGAAGATGCCATTTACATGGACGATAATGCTCGGGCCCACCGTTCTGGCGACGTAGATGCTTATATGCAAGAGGTCGGTATTCGTCGTTTGGATTGGCCAGCGCGGAGCCCCGACCTTAACCCCATTGAGCACGTTTGGGACCTCCTAAAAAGGCGAGTACGATCTGTCCAACCACCTCCACAAAACATCAGAGAGCTTAAACGTGTAATCTCGACTGAGTGGGAACACATTCCACAGGACACCATCAAAAGCCTGGTGGGAAGCATGCCAAGACGATTACATGCCGTAATCGCTGCAAGAGGAGGTCATACTCGTTATTAATTTTTATTTTTTAATGTCTCTTTTATTAAAATACCATAAAAATACTCGTAGTCTTAATTTCATTATACCCATAAAAATGTCCATTTTAACACGGCTCTCTGTTTACATTGACTAAAACACCGATACCAGGATAAAAGTGTTAAAAAACTAGATTCTCATTGATAATAAGAAATTTCTAGTCATCCAAGCTAATGACATACTAAAAATATAATAATATTTACCCATAGAAAAGCTAAGGTAAAGTGTGTGTGTAAGGTGCCCGTTTTTTTTGCAAAGGAGTTTATAATGTGTATTTTTAATAATAAAGAACAAGCTGCGGTGTTCAGCATATATTCAATCTTTGGCATCTTTTTTCTAACTTTCATTTATTTGTCGGTATCTTATTTTACTCCCATAAGAGGTTGTTTTTTTTCTTAGTAGTCATCTACGTTATTTATTGCATTCCTGTAGAAAATTGCATGGTATTACCATTTTATGCTGTGCGTTGTTTGTCGTGCTAAGAGTTTTATTATGTTTACGACACTTCTTAGGAATGCGCTTTCTGCAAAAACAACGGTGAAAACGAAGAATGCTACTCATCTCATGCGCTGAAGGACTGGCGTGGGCGAGTTCTGTGTCCAGTACTTCGCGCATTTCGCTGTCCTCGCTGCGGAGCAACTGGTGATCGGGCTCACACTATAAAATACTGCCCGGAGAATGCTGAAACTGGTGAGCAACATCTCCATCATATTATAATTTATATCCATAAGATGACTCGCCTATCTAAGCTTATTTAACTTTCGAAAATTTATGAAACATAACACTGTTTCGCAATAGTATGTTGTTAATAAACATCTATAATTGTTGAGTTTAAACTTAGGTAATAAGTTTTTTTTGTCGTAGCTTCGGAACGTTCTGGAAGTCTTTCCGCTCGACGCCGCGTGCCGCCCTCTGCTTCGCTAGTCATGGGAGGATCTACCAACAGAGCCAACTACGGACCGTTGACACCCACCGCCCCAGCACCCTCGCCGGTTCCAACTTCCAATTCATTTTCGTCTTCATTTTGGACTAGCTTCAGCATGAATTAAAACACAAGTTGCACAAGTTGTCTTTTACCTAGGTAACTATTATATATTGGCTAGGATATTTAAAAATATTTCAATTGATACTTAGGTACTTCTGTGTTGATTAAACTCCTCGGTAAAAAACTTGTGAAAATTGCCGCTGGTACTCTGTACACCCACAAGGTAGTTACCACCATAACCACACCGTTGCGTCGTGGTAGCTGGCAATTAGAACTCTGCTTCATACAACCTTATTTGTAATACTTCATTTAAAGGTACTATATACTAGGATAGCAAAGCAACTAATTTACAACGTAGTCCATTATACAGCCCAAAATATATTCATTTTACTATTTTCCTGAGTAGTGAATGTGAATATGGATTGGGTTGAAGTCACGGCAATCATTCAAGTAAAGGTATGCCGGCCATACTTTATTTGAAATAAGTAGGTATTTGTGGCTGACTAATGTAACAACTGGATGTATAAAATTGTAATCGCTATTAAATGAAGTGATTTTTTTAACTGTGAATTTTTCATTGGGTTTTCAATATTTTTATACATTATCATATATTATGGCTCATTATTATACTTAAACAAAGTTTTAATCAAATGTAATACCCTCCAAAAAATATAATTCAATCATTACAATTCCGAAATTTCAATGAATTAATTGTTTATATTGATGATCCATTCAATACATACCATTTGTAAATGTATTCAACTACAGTTTTCTACAATCTGGCATATAAACTTTTATATATTTATACATTCAAATGTACCAATGAAAAATTTGTATTTTTTTAGGTTTCCTCAGAACTGTTTTTCTTTTAAATAAATTTGTGTGCATATAAATGAGTTGTTTTTCTTTTTCTGCGGTCACGTAATATATTTTGTATTTCTTTTGCGTAGGTAAACATATTCAGTTGGGGCGTTAGTTACGTTTGGTAGTTTTTTTTCAATGGTTTATTCCATTACCTAATGATTTCTTCTTGCTTCCATTGGGATCATAGAAGTTTAGAATTTGTAATCCTCCCACTATTTAAGGGATTCAAATTAGTAAGGGAACGTTGGGTGTTAGTTTGCGTTCAAACTTAAATTTTATTAGGTCAGCGCCAGATATTATAAGTAAATACATAATCGTATGTGTGCAAATATGATATACTTGCAAACTCGAGAAGTTTAGCAAGTGCATGCAAGTGATTGCAAATATTTGAACAAACATTTTTTTGTCCTCCAGTGTCGTATTTTGGAGGCACATCAAAGCGGTCGCCTACCTAATGTGTTTTCAAAATAGTCAGGCAGCTGTTCTACCGATAATTAGGTGAAGTAGCAGCGTGTTGTTGTGTTTCGACTTAAATATAAAGGTTGAGAGCGCCGAAAGCGCTCACCCGAAAGTCAGGTGAAGGTATCATACAGCCGACTCTCGTCATGCTTACAGCAAGCGTAAAAAAAAAAATTGCGTTTCGTATGGTGAGTGTGATATCTGAAGACTCAAATTACCCACCTCCTCTCAATTCCTAAATTACAAAGCTTCAATGATTCTTTAGGTAGGTACCTATTGTAAAGTGATCACTTACCATCTGTGACGCAGTTGCCTGCCTATGATATAAAAAAGTCAGCTAATGATATAAATTCTGCGCAAATCCTTCTTATGTCTATTAGTTACTTAAAAATAATAAGTACAAAGAACAGAAATTATCTACCTTCTTGGAATTTTTATTATCAAATAATTTTCAAGTGATTGTAGATTGTAGTATGGAAAAGTCTTGCAGTCAGGGGTCAATATTATGCCCTCTAATTAGATTAGGCTTTGTGTTACATTACGATCGTTTTAAACATTTCATTTGATAGACCTAATGTTCCTATTAAAACGAGTATTTGTATATATTATACGTGTCGTATTAAGATGATGCCTGTATGGCCGGAGGGGTAGGTAGACAAGAAACTGGTACATCCATGGTTTACCAACTTTATTATCGGTACGTACATGTGATAAATGGCGAAATCAATCCCGGGTAACTCATGTGTACTAACCGAATTGTGATTGTCCGACTTAAACCCAAGAGCTCACTAGTTACATACTATAACTACACTACCACTGACTAAGAGGCGACTAATTGACTGTATACATCTATTGGGTTATTTTAATCGAAGGTATATTGCGAGTGTCGGATTATGTTTCTTTTTTAAAGCATAGGCCGGCAAACGAGCAAGTGTGTCAACTGATGGTAAGTGATCTCCACCGCCCATGTACGCCCACTACCAGAAGAATCATGGGCGCGTTGCCGACCTTAAAGGTACAAGTTGGTAACGGACGACATGCGGCAGTAGCGGACGACGTGTAGTCGCTTCATGTCGCCACGACACGTCGTTACGACCTGTCGCTGCAGTCATTATTTCGAACCCGGCTGGAATCCAGCTGGTACCGAGTGTTCCGTGAAACAATATGTTTGACATGTTCAAAAATAGTGATCGCATTTTTTTATATCTTGAATTAGAAGAGGAAGACGATGATGACTTGTTTTTGTTGTACTTGTACAGAAAAAGACGAGAAGCCATACGCCCTATGCTTAAATGCAGAACAAGTGAGGGAACCTATTCAATATTGATTAAAAACCATTTGGAAAGCGATATTAAAGAATTCAGCCAGTATTGTCGTTTGAATCTTGAGAATCGGAAAAATCATTTTGAAAAGAAACTAGCTGGACGTGTCGTTGCTTCGTCGTCAGCGGCACGTGTATTATCTATGCTACTGATCCGCGGTCGGGCGACACTGGCGTCTGCCGCTCGACGACGCGTCGCTAGCTTCGTGTCGCTAACTACGTAGGTAATTTCATAGAAATACATAGAAACCAGTAGTGTCGCTGCGACACGTCGTCCGCTGCTGCCTCATGTCGTCCACTACCAACTTGTACCTTAAAGGAAAGGGATAATTTAGGGATTGGGAAGAGTAGGTGATTTGGGCTTCGGGATATCTCACTCACCGTACGAAACGCAGCAGCAAGCCGCTACTTTACGTCGGTTTTCTGTGAGACAGTGGTAATGATCCGGTTGAGCCAGCCCATTCACGCTGTAGACAATGTCTACAGCGTGGCTCTACCACTCAAAATCACTCTACATTTATTTGTTTTAACAATAAAACAGCTAAACACGAGTTTATTTCATTTATTTAATTACATATATAAGAATAACGGTTTAACAGAGTATTCATATAATGTGATACTTTCGCATTCTCTTCGTTTCGAACTGCTCCTATACAAAACCACAATCACATCGCTCTACGTTTCTTAACTTTCAATTCGAAGATGACACTACAATATTAGGTAATTTGTAAATTCGTAGGTACAGGTCAATTTATATTTTCCACACCAGTGTTCATAATTTTACGATAATTACTTTCTTCTTTTAATCTAGACGCGATGGATGGTGAGATTTTTCACATAATAAAATACAAATGTTTTGTAATCACGCAAAAATTTCCTACTCATAAGAAGTAATACAAAGAATTTATTTAAGAAACTCGCTATTTTAATAATAATTGCTTTGCAAAATAAGAAAGGTACTTTATTTTATATAAAACATTAGATAACTTGATGATTTTTTACGTTTACGCGAATGTTACTCATTGAAATAAAACTAATTTAAACGGATTTTATCGCGGTTTTTTATTAATTTTGATCACGACGTTTCGAAGACTCAGTGACCACGAAGGCTGAAAAGTCTTCGAAACATCGGGATCAAACTTAATAAAAAACCGCGATAAAATCCGTTTAAATTAGTTTTATTTCAATTAGATAACTTCACGCACACGTGACGTCAGACACAAATCTCGATCTGCGCAATTTTTCCCAATAGAAATAAATTCAAAGAACAAATAACCTAACCGTTAAAACAATTATGGAAAAGATTCAAATGCCTGATTGGATTTTTTTCAAATATAGCTAAATAAGAACCATCTCGATCAAACCAGCTTTCCAATTAAAACGCATTTCAATCCGTCCCTTCTTTTAGGTGCATCGATGTCACCAATACACAGAGGACATACTTATAACACTTTTTATCAGGGGTAAAAAAATCTCTTTTATGCAGTTTTACTTTTAGTGCTACATTACATCATCCTGCATCCATCGCGCCTGGGTTTCCAAACTAGGACATGACAAGGTATATCTTTCGAATTTCCATTTCACTTCGTATACAAAACCTACACATTACATTATAAAGATTAACATACACAATGGTAACAAAGGAATAACCACATTTATTTGTCACATTTTTTTACAATAACATTTCCAGAGACAAATATTACTCTGTTTATGGCATGCAATCTTTTAACAATTATCTAAACAGTTCGTAGGATTAGCTTCATTTAAAATTTTGAAACATAATAATTATCTTAGTAGACACGTTGTAGGATCACTTGTTTTTTAAGATGCATATTTATTACATACATTTCTCATTTAAAGTCTGAGTACATCACTCAGAGGCATTAATTAATTATAAATGTCGGTTACCCATGTCTCAGAATACAATATTTCTGTAATGTAATGGAGTATAATGCATTTTCTGTACTCAGTAATGGAGTTTTAATAAAGTTTTAATTAATTAACATCTCTGAGTGATGAAATTCTCAAAATAAGGCTTCCTGCTTTACTCATTATTATCAGGATGGAAGATGATGAAAAAATTGGAGATGTAATTATGATCTTGTTACTTTTTCTAAGGATACATAATATCAGTAATACTATTTTTATCTAGACTTAGGCTTATTATTTTTACGAGTTGGTTTTCGACGTAATTCGTCAGATACGTACTTTATTATTCATTGAAGCTGAAGGTCAAAAGTAGAATTTTATAGAACGTATGTTATATGTCAATATGTTTATACCTTGTTCTGGAAATTAACATCGTTTCAACTAAAACGAATAACAAAACAATTTCGTATTATAATAAAAAAAAACAATAGCCTCTTTTATAAATCTTATCGAAATAAGGTCGCGTAAGTTAAACATGATACCAATATCATAACAAGGGGTCTTAAGGTGCGGTCACACCGAGATCTAATGATGAGTGTTTATAACAAAAAATACTAAATATATCATACAGATAGTAAGCGAGTAAGTTTTAGTTGGATAGTACACTGGCTTATTGTTATTTTCATATACAGGGTTAATTTTAAAACACCAGCAACCTCACCAGATAGCTGACCCCATACGGAACAACTTTTGTTCTACGAGTTTGGATATAACTCAATATATTAAAAAAAAAATGATTTTACAAGTTTTTGTTGTGTCGTGTTTTTCTTCGTAGAGTGCGGCGCGGCGCGGCGTGCGCGCGCGACATCAAACGCGCCGCTCAGCTGCTCGGGCGTTGACCTTCAAAGGAGCTAGCCCGGTTCCCCACGCTTCGTGTATTTGTTTACGTAATCTGCGATGCGCGTTGTAACGTTCAAGACGGAAATTAAATGAATACTTATTTTTGTATGAAAATAAAATCTAACAAATTATCAAAAGTCGTAGAACAAAAGTAGTAGCTAACCTTAGGAATCTACCCCTGCGAGGTTGCTGGTGTTTTAAAAATAACCCTGTATAACTCAGCCAGTAAAAAAGAGGAGGTCCGCTTTTAGCCTCTTCAATCTAGGATATGTAAGTAGATGTATGGTTCAATCAAAGCCAAAAGGCGAGAGGGCTCCGAAAGTCTCACTTACAATGAAAGCCACAACAACCACTTCACGTCCGTTTTACCACTCTCTACAGTCTACACCACTTTGGTGAAATCCGGTCCATTCATACCATAGACCAAATTAATTACTAAGTCTCACTAATCACCTGTTGGAACAAGTCCGGATTTGGCTTTACGCGTTAAACACCGCTGATAGCTAGTACTCGCTTGGAGTATGTAGCATCATATTTCGTTGTGTGACAACACCCTAAACTCTTCTAAGCAAAAGGGGAACCCAAATACTCCGTAATATTTTATTCCGAATTTCGATGTTCCGATTTTCAAAAGTCCAAATTTCATAATACCTAAGAATTATACAATGTCTATTATTAAATTTCACAAAATATATTTTACTGAAAGTCGTATGCAACTTGGTTGTTTTCCGATTTTTATAAGTTCGAAGAATCAAATGCCCGATGGGTTTTCGGTCCGAAAAACGACATTCCGATTTTCAATACTTCGAATAAACAGTTAAAATTTGGATTCTGATTCAGTTATTATAATATTCAATTACGCATATATATTCAAAATCTATACGTAACGTTTAATGTAATTTAAAAACGTCTACTTTGTTATTAATATATTTTTGTGTTTTCTTCTTCTCCTTATATAAGGTATATGGGGCATTTCACGTCAAGCGGACAACGAAAAAAAAGTGAGGTCGTGAATTTTGTTTATACTCTGGTCAGTTATAGTTCTAGTAGGCATGGATGTGTACACACAATTTTTTTTTCGTATGAATCTTTTATGCTGAGTTATGAGCTTTTAAAAATTTACTAAGTATGAAGTCATGAATTTTTGGATGCTTATTATCTGTACCAATTAATTAGTAAAAAAAACTACAAAGTATTGTTTCTTATAGTTCAAAAGTTGAAGTTTTTAATTTTTTTGTCGAATTCTAAATTTAAATTGTTTTACGTATAGTAAACCGGAAGTGAAAATTTCAAATCGATATTTGAGTAACTTCGACCGGTTTTTTTTTTAATATTTTAACCTTGAATTAAAGCCTTAAATGTACTAATTCTTCACCAAAAAAATTATAATGGGACAGCCAATAGTTTAAGACTTAGAGCATATAGAGTACATACACATAGCTATGAGCTCTTTCTAAGCAATCGCGTTTATGCTCAAATACTGCGCTATTAATATTTTATTCCTTTATTCTAACATGCAGAAATATAAAAATAAACGATTTCTTTAATTCTTCATAAAAAAAAATAAAACATGATCACAAAAAAAAAAATTAAGACTAAGAACGATTTAATTTATTGAGATTGAAACAGTATTAATTAAAATAGAGAGATTTGTATTGTAATTTTTACAATTTTACTATTTGCACTAGTATTAATTCTCTTTACACATAAGCCCTCGTTGGTTGGAAGAAAAGCATGCAGTTTTTTAGTTCCTGGAACAGTGATAGCGTAAGCAAAACAGACTCGTAGAAAATCTCACTCTTGTTCAATACCTTCCTTCGAGCAGTAGTAAATAGAAGTCTCAGTTAATGATGACTTGGCCCATTTATATAATCTTATAGGTGTCTGGTGTAGTCATAGCGTTATTCGCAGACCGTACACTTGCACGGGTTACCAAAGTTTTGAGGTTTCCCCCAAGACCATCACATGGCCGTCTTCTATGAGCGGTGGCATGGAAGTGTAACTGTGCTTCTTTCTTAAAATCTTGTTTGTTGTAGTATAGGTTCACTAAATTTTACCTATTCTTAAAATGTTGGGGAGCCCAACTACACCAGACACCTATAAGATTATATGAATGGGCCAAGTCATCATTAACTGAGACTTCTATTTACTACTGCTCGAAGGAAAGTATTTAACAAAAGTGAGATTTTCTACGAGTCTGTTTTGCTTACGCTATCACTGTTCCAGGAACTAAAAAACTGCATGCTTTTCTTCCAACCAACGAGGGCTTATGTGTAAAGAGAATTAATGCTAGTGCAAATAGTAAAAATTACAATACAAATCTCTCTATTTTAATTAATACTGTTTTAATCTCAATAAATGAAATCGCTCCAAGTTTTAATTTTTTTTTGTGATCACGTTTTATTTTTTTTATGAAGAATTAATGAAATCGTTTATTTTTATATTTTTGCATGTTAGAATAAAGGAATAAAATATTAATAGCGCAGTATTTGAGCATAAACGCGATTGCTTAGAAAGAGCTCATAGCTATGTGTATGTACTCTATATGCTCTAAGTCTTAAACTATTGGCTGTCCCATTATAATTTTTTTGGTGAAGAATTAGTACATTTAAGGCTTTAATTCAAGGTTAAAATATTTAAAAAAAAACCGGTCGAAGTTACTCAAATATCGATTTGAAATTTTCACTTCCGGTTTACTATACGTAAAACAATTTAAATTTAGAATTCGACAAAAAAATTAAAAACTTCAACTTTTGAACTATAAGAAACAATACTTTGTAGTTTTTTTTACTAATTAATTGGTACAGATAATAAGCATCCAAAAATTCATGACTTCATACTTAGTAAATTTTTAAAAGCTCATAACTCAGCAATAAAGCTTCATACGAAAAAAAAATTGTGTGTACACATCCATGCCTACTAGAACTATAACTGACCAGAGTATAAACAAAATTCACGACCTCACTTTTTTTTCGTTGTCCGCTTGACGTGAAATGCCCCATATACGCGTATATATATAAAGGTATCGGGTACTATCTACTGAATTTGAATTCCTTGGGGTTAGGTTAGAACAGAGGCGATTAACGCCAGATCCCCTCTATTGTTGATAAATCATTTGGGTTAGGTTATGTTAGAACTGTGACCATAAAGCCGCAGAGCGCCAGATCCCCTCTATTGTTTAATTCGTATTTTTGATGTTTCGAATTATCATTAAGTCGGAATTGTTGTTATTCGATCTATTGAAACTCGGTATTTTGATAATAGTAATTATAAACGTTGGGAAAATTGAAATTTTGGAATTATAAAAATAGGATGAAAGATAAATTGGCGTTCTTATATTAGGAATTTTGAAACATTCGAAATTATGATAATCGGTAATTTGGAATTCGTATTTGTGATTGACAAAGTAAAGTTTTTCGTATTAATGTAGTGTACCCAAGCAAAAGCAATGACTACATGTATAATAATGATTTTAAAAAATATCAAGTTTACGCACCTTATAACTGATATTATTTAGACACCAATAAATTTAAAATTGACGATATTACAAAGCGTCTATCAATACACAAACAGAATATATAATTAGTTGATACTTTCAGGCATACATATGCAATCGTTACAACAGATATTATATTTTAAACAATCGGTCCCATGTTACATTAAAATACGAGAAAAATACAATAAGCTTAAAATATAAAAGTAAAACGTTCGAAAGCTTTAACTACCTATTTTGTAAATCTTATGTATTTGTATACCAAACGAAACTCAATACCCATAATAATATAATTTTACGCCTAACATTAATTTTAATGAATCATTAAACAGTACTTAAAGACTTATTCTAGTTAATAATAAAATGTGTAAAACGGGAAAATGTTGAACTGTTAACAATAATATACCGTATCGAAATTAAACATTTTTAGACTATCACGTGCATTTTTAACCCCATTGTTTTAGTATATTCGCCGTTTTTAATAGAATACCAACAGTATTACAAGGCATAATAATAATTGTCAATTGATTGTTAACTGTGTATATTAGCCCACTAATGTGATGTTTTCTAATTTTGTAAAATAGGAACATTTTAAATTACATTTTAGGATATTTAGGACACCTGTCAAAGCTAAACGTGTGGTGCCATAGTTCCAGACACGCAGTTATTTTATCAAATAAATCCAATTAAGAAGAAAATACACAGAAAATCTTTGAAAATGTTTAATTCAATTTACAGAGTAGAAAAATCCATGTCGATGAATTACAACACATTGAATTTAAATTACCATGGGAAACTCTTAACATACTCATACAAAATTGGCAAGTGAATATTTTAGGTACTTAATCCTTAATTACAATAAAAATATATAAAAAATGTAAATTACACTGAGATTCAAAACTGAGCCTAGTCAGATAAAAGCGATAGCAAATTCTTTTCAATTTCAATGCGAGATATATTGGAATGATTAATCAGGAGGTTTAGATCAAAGCAATTTTATGGCGAGTCATTTAATTAAGTCAAGGAAATTATGGCTTCGAGCTAAGTGTTTAAACAATCCGGAATGTAAATACAACTTCGATTTTTAGTATACAAACTAATAGAACATTAGTTAAGGCAGATAAAAGATTCCAATACTCATATCTTTGGTTCACTAAAGCACATCACACTACCATCTCATGGCCGTTTTGATCATCGAAGCAAATTATAAAGAATATATTTCAACGATATTCTAAAACAAATATAGCGTGTTAGATATTGGATGAAGAACAATAACATACAATGAAAACACTCGATAAGTTAACGAAGAGCATCGATTAAAATCGATTGTGATTAGGTTGTTTAAAATCTATTAAAATTCTATTACGGGAAAAAGATTATGATTTTATTAGCATTTATAAGGGTACAGCATGATTTTAAATATTCTTACTATTGAATCTATCACCACTAGTCATTTCAAATGAGAATATAATTACTATGAGACAATAATCCCAAACTTTAAGAACATTAAGAAATCACACATATGTGATTATACTATGTGTATGACATCAGTTATATTTTTTATTCCTAAATAAAAGTTCATTGGATAGATATGTGTAATAATAAATATAATCTATGAGCGACGGACATTAAGTTATATTTTCGAATATTTTTTGGTTGCTGTACATTTGTATATAATTACATTATAATATTCAAAGTAAAATGGCGACATATATTTTCTCATTTGAATTGCGTAGTATATACCTTTATAATTACTTTCTTAAAACGAACATATTGGAAGAATACATTTAGTATGTATTATAAAAATTGATTATGAGAATTTGGCAGCACAAAATTCATTGAATATAGTTATTGATATATCGATAAAGCTTTAAAATTTCAAGAGATCAATATTGTTACACAATGATGTCAAAATGTATCCAAAAAATAACAAATATCACTAAGTTACACAAGTGAATCAATAGACAAAAAATATACCAAAATAAATTTACGAAAAATTAATTACTACGGCTTATAAGGCCGCGTCGAACGACGACCGAAATTAAAAAAGACCATTTGAATGAATCGTTTGTGATTTGTTGGCAACAGTCATAAATTGAGTTTACAAAATGCTCAACTATCTCACTGGATCTACATTTAATTATTATTAATAATAATAATAATACAATATGCATTACAGCCAACATTCGATCGAATCGGTATTTATTCATAAATAAATCATAAATGGTGAAGTAAAAGCTTTGTAACATTAAATAACATTGTAATTTTGAAATAAAACTGATTTAAACGGATTATATGGCGGTTTTTTATTAATTGTTTTACGGGGTGGTCCACCCGGTGACCACAAAGGCTGAAAAGTCATCGAAACGTCGGAATCAAAATTAATAAAAAACCGCCATATAATCCGTTTAAATTAGTTATATTTCAATGAGTAATATTCGCATAAACATAAGAAAACATTGTAATAGCAGGTAATGTATGTGTCAATCACAAAGTGTTTCGCTACCACAGCCATCGACGTCGCGCGCCGCTCCCGCTTCGTCATTCGCTCGCTTGTTCCCCTTCAACATGAAAATAATAACCATCAGTTCAACTTCAGTTCAGCTCACTCGATGCTAGTCGTCTATTGTACTCGAACGGTCTATATTCAGTAAGTTTAGGTCGCCATAATTCTGACGACCATAGAGGGCGCCACTTTCTCTTGACGGTCGATACTATGTTTAGACTGCATTTTACATTATATTTAAGATCAGCTCCAGTGTAGTCTCTTTGTTGTACCAGGATAAAGAAAAGATTTTCGTGCTTGACAGCCTATGTGGCTGCGAAGCGAGAAGCCCTAGGTTCGGTTCCCGCATACAGACAAATGTCTGATCCACAAATATGTGTTTCGGGTCTGGGTGTATTAAATTATTCTTCGTAGTTCCTGATATCGACTGTAAAGTTTAAGTTAGTGTGGGGTCAGAACTGTTTGTGGCTTTTGGGTGTATTTATTATTATTTATTCTTTGAAGTGTAAACGTCATTAGCTGCGTTGAGCACTTCATGGTAGGGGGTAAAATTGTGGTTTCGCGTCAGCGATATGCTAATGTTAATTCAGACTATACACGTATAACCATCGTATATACCTGACCGTGTGCTGTGCGCATTAGACGTTTTTGGGATAGGTGAAATCTTGCGAGCTCTGAATATCTGTAGCTATACAGTCAGTCAGTCAGTCCTTCAGTCCGAGTCGAGTTGAGTTGAGAGTGATTATTAAATAATATATCTGATATTTTTAATCCTGACTCGGCAAAGTGACTACGCTACACCTGATGGTAAGTGTTGCGCGATCCAAGAATAGTGACTTAAGTTATAAGTTTTCACTTCTATCGGCAATCCCTATGACTGGCAATTTTTTTATTGTTTAGTTAATAGTTAGTTACCTTCGTTGTTGTTATGTTTGGCGCGCACGAGCCGCTCGGGATGTGAATGTGCGAGCTGCGTGTAGTCGCGGAACACTTCGTTGTAAGTGTCGTCGTTTGACGACATCTCACTCTCGCGCATCTCCTCGTTCAATTTCGTCAGTCGCAGTCTGCAGGAAACATTGGTTATTACTCCTTGCTCATCGCTTTCTTAATCTAGTGCCAGTATAATAGTATATATATATACATCATATATATATCATGTCTTCTATAAGTGTAACTTTATGTAAAATGTAGTCTGTTGTCTGTAACTGTACCAATAAATAAATACATAAATAAATATATAGGTTGTGCCGGGAGGTCGAGGGCTCATATGGACATGTCTATATTTCTCAAAACAATATTTAGGGACATATAGTCACATACACAGCAAACTTACGAATCTGTCATTTCAGTAACATTGGTATTCATATGAAAAACTGTTCATATTGCAAAATATAGAATCAAATATCTGTTGATTGTATAATAAAAAGGTAACATTATGAAAACCAAACGTACCACAGTACTGACAGCTCTATTACAAAACTAAATATTTTAAATTATTCTGTGCATTCAAAACGCTCCCTTGTAAAATAGATACTTTGCGAATTCGTAAGGTTGCCGTGGATGTGACGATATCAATTGTTATCAACTTGTTATATAATAAGGACTCACAAAGTAACGATGTCAGCGTTCGCATTTTCAACGGCTATGTCGAGTGGCGTGCGACCTTCGTTGTCGACTATCGACTGGTCAGCGCGATACCGCAACAAAAGGCACACCTGTAACAAAGTATCGATAGTTTCAATAACTCAAGCAAACACTATGGAACGTGTTATGGACATATAAGATACATGGTTTATTTTGCATTAAGTCACAGACGATTTTTACGGTCCTAAATTTATTTATTAACCTATTGAAAATAACGGAGGTTTGAATTCAATATTTTTTATGAAACGTTATATTTCTGCTAAATGTGGACTGATTTTGATAATTCTTTTGATAATCGACAAAGTTTGCTCCAGATTAGGCGAAGTGGAAGCGTTTATGTAGGAAGGCGGACCCTGGCACAAAGTCGGGATAACGCCAGGCAGAAAGATAAAAGAAGTCGATAAAGTTTCCGTAAAAGGTGATTCCATATACCCTATGTTATGATTTAATAACGCAGTACGATGGAAAAATGTGGAATTCTCTTGAATATTGTTATTTGAATTTCATTTTCATTTTTAATGGAACTTGCCTATTTAGTTATATTATTATATATTTTTTTTTTGTTAGTGTTCAATTAAATTATTTCTTTCTTTCTTTAGTGTTTCGTAAAAAAAATATATTTAGTAAATTTTAAAATTTATGTTACCTGTCCAGTGTGACCCCCGTCAGTGGCGAGGTGAAGTGGCGTTTTCCCATCTTCATCTTGTACATTCAGTTTGCTGCCGTTAAGTAGAAGAAATGAACAAGCCATCACCGATCCCTGAAAAATGAAAAAGAAAAACATGATAATAACGAAAATTAGTTGTAAAATTACTGCTTGTGTTTATATGAAAAGGGAAAATTAAGTAAAAGTTTTTTTTTATAACGTCTGAAACTATAAAAGATTAGGAGAGTCGCGCTTGATTAATTGGCCATTTAATAGTCTTTACATTATAAATAAAAGTTAGACTGGTGACTAGTTACCATCATGTGGTTATGCCGTGATGTGCCATATTCGCTCGGATAACGACCACCGTACACATGGCGTTAAAACCTGCCATAGTGATCCACATATCTTGCGTGGATCGCGTTCCAGGATCAGCCAGTGTATATCCGGTTCTCCCGAGGGGCTTGTGACATGACTTGATGGTTGGTTGGGGCGGGTATAGGGGTACATCCTTGTATTACTGTGTCTGCATAGGTCATCGGCTTGTCCTGTCACATGATCCTCAATTTGCTTCTTCGGTGTCACGGTACACAGACCGGTCGGTTGAGGGGCCAACGTATGCCGTCTGGTCACTGTGTGACGTCAGCTGGCTCGCGTTAAGTTACAAAGCGGTCTACCCTTCCATAAGAAGTTCTTTTTTTTATTATTATTTGTATTTATGGCTTTCGCATTATTATGCATTTTGCCAGTGTCGAGTATTATTATTTTTCTCAAGTTATTTTTACAAGAACGATGAAACACGGGTGCGGTCGATTTCAAGGTCTTGCCGGAGTTTTGGTGTTAACTCCTTTCAGTACGATTCCCAATTCACTCATTTCAATGTTTCCATACACTGTTCTTCATCGTCAATGTTTATTGAACAAATCCACACCACTTTTATACAAAAACACAACTCTAAACAAGTTTATGAAATAAATATAATCTAATTATTTTTATATTATATCCATATTATATCCATATTTTCGTATATCTATATAACTACCTACTCACCCTTACGTACACACAAGATCATTATTATAATGTTTTTTTTTTTTTTTTAATCTCACTTCTAACTGCAAGTGTATCTCTCAGCACTTCCCCTCACCGTGACTGTAATTGTTTATTATAATATAAGTAGTGATATCCTGTAATTGGCGAAGAAATGTAGAACATGTATACGATTTTCTTTTGTAGTAGATAAGCTGTTGGATGTCCAAATAAATAAAAATAAAAAAATAAGCGATGAACTGCACTGTCAGAATTCCCGCTAAAGCTCCCCATAAGAAGTTATCAGTTGAACAGTGTGCGGTGTGTACGTACACTGAGCACGGCGTGGTGCAGCGGCGTGCGCGCGCGGGTGCCGGTGCGCGTGACGTCAGCGCCGGCGGCGAGCGCGGCGCGCATCACGGGCACGTTGTGCGCGCGAGCCGCTGCCATCAACACCGCGTCCGGGGACAACCCGCCCATGTCCTCCAGCGACACTGCACACATTACATATTATGTACTGTGTATATATATTTATAAATGAATGGAGGCCACGTACTGGCAAGCGCAGCGTTGGACGTCCGCCTACAAGGTGGACAGACGACCTGATAAAGGACGCAGGAAGTCGCTGGATGCAGGCCGCCTCCAACAGGTCGGTCTGGAAATCTTTGGAGGAGGCCTATGTTCAGCAGTGAACGTCCTGATGCTGATGATGATTATAATGATAAATATTATGTAATTACAAATACACTTATATTAAGGTATCGGTTACAAAAGATAAGATATAAAGATATAACGCGGAAGCGAGCGAGCCGTGCCCACGCGCGCATCCACCCCGGAAGAGAGCTAAACCGGCACTGGGGGTACGCGGGGTGTGGGAAATAGGGCGGGGTGTGGGAAATAGGCACGGGCGCGGGCGCGGGCGCAGCTCGTAGCCATGGAAACGGGGCGCCAGGGGTGGCGGCACACTAGTGCGGGGCGCTATACCCTTACCACATAGCATATACTTATTACCATATACTTATACAAAGTGACGGCGAACTTATATCAATAAATCACACAGTAGCATCCACTAGTTACTAAAATACATCTAAAAATAAAATAAAAAATATTCCAATAAAAATTAAAAAACGCATTTTTCGAACAAAACAAATACCGTAAAAATTGACCTCAAATAAAACACCCCTTTATGAATGTTATGATACAAGTTCACTCACCTGGCGCGGCGGCGCGGCGGCGAGTTGTCTTTATCAAAGACTCGCGCGCGCGTCTCATGTCGGCTGCGATGAATGAAAGTGAAACCACTACAGGCGTCCGCGCTATCATGTTCCTAGGTATCCACAATGCAGCTCAAGCTATGTATTGTTCAAATCGTTACTAAAGACACTGTTTTAAATTTTTAAATTTTCAAAATGACCGCCACGTTCTCGAATACATAGCTGACACCGTCGTATAATATTATTTTTTAATTTTCTAATCAACTCCCCTTCTGCAGCTAACGTTTTGACTTTATTGAAAGCTAATACGATCCAGTTTTTTAAATCCTCCACGGTGGCTACTTCAGTCGCATAAACTTCATTTTTAATGTATCCCCACAAAAAGAAGTCTAGTGGTGTGAGGTCTGGTGATCTAGCTGGCCACCGGGTAGGTCCGTACCGGCCAATCCACTGCTCTCCGAACATAGCAGTTAGGCACTCTCTAGCAGCCACCACTGAATGAGCAGGTGCTCCGTCTAGCTGGTACCACAACCGCCTATTTGCTGCCACTGAGAGCTGATCAGTGTAATCAGTTACGGGACCATGAAGGAGCTCCACAAACTTAGCACCGTTCAGGGTCCCATCAATAAATAACGGACCGATAATTTCACATCCGTGAATTGCAGCCCAAACATTGACTGCGAACCTGTATTGATGCGCAGATGCCCGGCACAGTCTTGGGTTTTCATGGCTCCAGTATCGCAGGTTCTGGCGATTCCAAATCCCGTTTCGAGTAAAGGTACTCTCATCGGTCCACATTACGTTAGACAAGAATTCATGATCATTAGCTACTTTCTTAAGTAGCCACCGACAGTACGCTTCTCGGACCGGCTTATCTCTATCCAACAGAGCCTGCACCTTTAAGTATTTGAACGGGCGTTGCTTGTTCCGTTTCAATACTTTATGAATGGTTTTGTGATGCACTCGGAAATAGCGAGCCGCTTTACGGAGACTGGCTGTTGGATTACGTGCAAAATAATCCAATATTTGTTGCTCTTGAGCTACTGGCATTCGCGGAATACCTTCACACCGGCGCGGAACCAACGGTTCGTTATCACGCAATCTTTGAACTGCCCGTGTAAATATGCGTGTGTCAGTAGGGCATACGCGACTATTGCCATATCGCTCTCGATAAGTTCTTAACGCCAAAGCTGAGTTTTGAAGACACTCTCCGTAAATGAGAATCATATCCGTGTATTCGGAAGACGTAAAATTAACACGAGGCATAATGAAAATATTAAAAACACTATGTATAGGCGTCTATTTCGCGAAAAATGTCACACACACACACAGTAATCTTAAACTAAGTACTAAATGAAATGACTTACTATCCATAGAAGTATTATTACTAGCGTATACTTTATCATAACCGACTCGTGACGTGAAGCTTAAAAAGTGACACGTCTACCCGTTAAGAAATCGGTTTGAAACTGGCGAAAAAATCAATATTAATTAATAACATATTTGTTAGGTACCTACTGTACCTAGACTTGCGAGCGATTCTCATCTCACAAGAAAAATAAGCTGAATTTGAGAATCCAATTTTTTCGGTAGATTATGACCGCGGAACATTTAATGGGAATATTGAAATAAAAACTATAACATTTAGTGCCAAAGACACTTAAATCTGCCGTCGAATTAGAAAGTTATTCGCATTTACATTCTGAGTATTTTGGGGAATGATTTGTTTTGCTAAGGTAATGAAATTTTTATTTTTTTTATTATTAACTTTGGTTACAATCGATCAAATTCAACAACACGATATTATTTTGGCTTCTAATGATTCGGCCGTCTGTTCAGTTTCTTGTGGGGGATTATCAATTTCTACTCGTCTTGCGCGTTCTAGTTTCATATATTTTTTTAACTTTCTATTTTCCGCTTGTAAAATTCTAATTGTCTTTTGAGCGAGTTTCTTCTCCTTTTTCATTTTGTATCTCATTTTATTTGTAGATTTTAACTGATTCAAATTGGTTAATAATAGAGGATCAATAGATTCTGTAAATGAAACTTCAAGAAGTTCTTTGCTGATATCAACATCTACTCGCTCAGGTTGAACCTTTCTTTTCTTATCTAAGTATATTTTTGTATTTTCTCTCCATTTAGCCCGTTGAGCTTCTTGATCACGACGGTTCAATTCAGTTATACTTCTTTTGACTTTCCTTTTTTGCTGTTCTTCATATTTACGTCTATCTTTTTCTTTTTGTATTTTGTATAGTTCCGAATTATTTTTTATGCGTTTATATCTTTCCCTTTGGTACAACCGGTTAGCTGCCTGTAGTTCTTCCTTACTTTTAGTAACCCGAGGCATTTTAAACTGTAAATAGAATACGAAATATGAATATATTTTTTAAACAAACGCCAATAACATATCATTCCCCTCGAGATGTTTTCATTCCCTTAGATAAAAAAAATTGGGGAATGATTTATAGGGGAATGAATTATTACGACTTTGTAGAAGATTCGACTAGAATGTTTTAGAAATTGTAACAATTGAAGATGCATGTCTACGCCTACTTGAATCTACTACATAAATAAATATTTTAGATAATTTTAATTACATAACTTACCAATTTTCCCGGGTAGAGGCGAATGATTGTTCACTGTGATCTATTTCTCAAGATTCAAGAAAAAACGTCGTCTATCGGCAAGTGACACACATTTTTACCATAACAGCCCGTGGGCAACTGAGCCGTTATGGAATGCATGCGGGGCTCGACGTGGAAGGAGGAGGGAACACGGGAACATATAAAAAAATATATATCATAGTAAAACGAGGCGAATGATGAATAGAGCGTGGCAATAATTTATACCGTCGTTATAATTATTGTAATTACAGTAGAATTTTAGTATTTGGGCTAATTAATCTAGGATATTATTATGGTATGATGTTAATATTAATAATAAAATATTTTAACAAAAAAATGGAAATATAAGGCAAATGTTACATACAAATGGTGTGGAACAGGTAGGGGAATGAATTTTGAGACCGTATTTTCCTAATTTTTTATTTAAATACATAAGATAATATAGTACAACTTTGTTTGTCCTTTCTCTTTATTATATATACGCAATATGATTCCGATTTATTTTTAATTATGAGTAGTTTTAATTCGATTTCTTCGAAAACAGACGTTTACAGCGTGATATGAGAATCACTCTTGCGCAAGAGTTTTAATAGAGATGTGTATTGTGCATCAGTGTTGTATAAGATAATATTTAGCAAGTATGGTTTGTGTCGACTTTTTTAACTACACTAATAGTAACATAAAGTTGCAAGTGTCAAGTAGGTCATGTAGGTACAGCTAATAATAGCCCCCATGCTAGGCAAGCTTCAAGGAGAAGAAAACGTGATTCTAATTACTCACTACCCTTTGACGGAATGAAAATAATGCCTTGTTGCTTGCATTATTTTTTTAAGAAACTTAAAGAAAGTCAACATTTATTTGACACAAACATGTCACACTCAATCAAATTACAAACTGAACTGTAAAACAACAACTGATTAACAGCAGTTTCTTAATTTTTAAGTAGAAAAAAAGTATATCATTTTTTATAAGTTGATACTCGATTTGTGAAATAATCAATGCATGGAAAACATCGACCAATGCATCAATAATGTAATAAGGTTTTGATTAGATAAAAAAAACATCGATATTTTTAACAACGCTGACGTCACTACGATGGTGGCGGCAAAACGATGAAGCTACTTTCGGCAAATACACAAAGGATGCCGCCTGTCCTACAGCCGCTCTCAGTACGTAAACACGCGATAGGGTACAGTATTTTAATTTCATTTACCTACTTGAGTTTCTTTCTAGTTCTTAACCGACTTAAAAACGGAGGAGGTTCTCAAAACGACTATTTTTTATGTGTTACTTTCTCGCTTTTTTGTAAGTGAGACGATTTTGATAATTATTTTTAATTTCAAACCTAGCGTTTCTCATGTGATCCAATTTAATTTGATTAAGATCTGACCAGTACGTTTTGAGTTGAAGTTGGTTTTCTTTTAAAATGGAAATTAAATTCGTTCTTAACAAACAGGAACATATTAGGTAAATATTTGTGCTTATTTCAATAAAAATATTTACAAATGGTTAAAACACGTTTTTATTTGAATGAAATTTAATTACATCATCCATAGACTATGATCTCTTTTACAGAACAAAATTTATATCATATGAATTTCTAAGGACAGTGATCTTTCTTTTTTATTTCTGTTTTCACAGTATGATAAAACACCACATTCTTTACTAGATGGCGTTGTTACCACTATTTATAAAAACACTGGCTATGATCCTACTACGCTACTGCTTACAAAACCGAACTACTATGTACCGACTGTAAACAAAACTTGACACGTAGGTAGATTCGTGTTCCAACCGTTTGTATGAAGATAGAATTCTGAATAATAACATTACTGTGACCACTTAGATAGGTAATAATAGGTATGGTCGTCGCCTTTGTTCCGCCGCCTTGGCACGCGCCGCACTTTGTCAAAGCAAAATCAAAGCATGCCGAATTGCCGCCGCATGCGGTGTACACCCACAAGTGGTTTTGGCATTTTGTATTGTATTAAAGTGACGCTGCCGCGCTGCGCCGCATTGTGTGTCGTAGGTGAAAGTGAAGAGTTGTTGTTTTTGTTGATTCTACTCTGATATGTGGAAAAGATATGTAGTTCACGCGATTAAAGAAGAAAATCGTTATTTTAGTATGGATTTATTCTTCATCATAACTGCACATGGCAGGCAATGACTCTGACTCAAGTGATGAAAAATAGTGTCCATTTTCGTTTGTTCACATTTTAAATTAAAATTATCTTTGCTACTTACATTGCGTGCAATTAGTGCGTGCGGGTGTACCGACGGATTTTCAAGTTGTAAATAAATGAACCTGATTCATTGCGTCATAAAATATTTTTTTGCCTCGTTGGTCCAGTAGTAAGCGTGTTCGCATAATAACCGTCAGGCCTCGCGTTCGAATCCCAGGTCGAGCAAAATGACGTTTCTATTGAACTTAAATAAATCTTAATATCAACTTGAAGTTGGGAATAGTGCCCGATGAACGACAATAGCTTCGCCCCCTATTTACTTACGGGACCTAAGCTTAGCCAGTGATGTGTGGGTCATATTCACCTCTGCTTATACAAATACAAATACAAAAACTCTTTATTGTATAACCAATAATCACTTAAAATAATTAACATAGGACTACTTAATGGTTTTACAATGGGCGGTCTTATCGCTAAGAGCGATCTCTGCCAGACAACCTTTGGATGGACAGAAATTAAAGTAAAAGAAGTCACGGTGGTGTACAATAAAGAGAGAGAGAGAGAGAGTGAGAGACAAGGACATCGTAATTGTAATAAATTAAATTGAATAAATGTATAGTAAACTTAAATACTAATACATATATAAAATGACAAATATATATACTAATACATATAACCAATATTGAAGAAAAACAATATGTTAACGAAAAGTCAAAATATTATTATAGCAGTGTACCTAGTGTTACAAATTTGACTGATAGTAGTTTTTAATCTTATTTTTAAATATGGGTAGGGACTTAGCTTGTTTGATCTCTAACGGCAATTCATTCCAGAGTCGAATAGCTTGAACAGTGAAGGACATATCATAAGAATGGGAAGTATGAGAAGGAGTCTTAAGTAGAAGAGTTTGAGAGGAGCGAAGTGATCGGGAGTGGGTAAGGTGTAAAAATTCGAAACGTTCTTTTAGATATAAAGGAGTAGCGGGATTAAAGAGAATATTATATAAGAGGGTTAGGATGTGCAGATTCCGGCGAAGACGGATTGGTAACCATTTCAGCTTCTTTCGATATTCAGTAATATGATCATATTTACGGAGGCCAAAGATGAATCTAATACAGAAATTTTGGAGACGTTCAAGTTTATTAAGCTGTTCTTCGGTTAAATCTGTACATGCGGCGTCAGCATAATCCATATGTGGAAGTAAAAGGGACTGTGCAAGTGCAATTTTAGTGGAGGTAGGGAGAAAATTCCGTAATCTTCGTAAGGAATAGGCAGAAGCGTACAATTTACGACTCATTTCTGCTACTTGTGGAATCCAAGACATCTTCCGGTCAAAAATCACACCCAGATTTTTGACGGTATCACTTATTGATATGCAAGTTCCATCAAATATTATTTGTGGTAGGTGAAACCAGTCAATCTTGGATATCATTCTCGAACTACCTATTACAATTGCTTGGGTTTTTAACGGGTTAACAGTGAGCCCATATGACTTACTCCAATCGGCAATTCTACTTAAATCGGAGTTAGTAGTTGTGATGGCCTCAGGTAAGTTCTCTAATGAAGACTGAGTATAAATTTGTAAATCGTCAGCATAAAGGTGGTAGGAGGAAGTAAGCTGTCGGGAGATAGAATTAATAAAAATTGAGAAAAGAAGAGGGGATAAAACGCCGCCCTGAGGTACGCCGGCAGTCGTAATACACCACGATGAGTAATTCTCATCAATGCGAACACGCTGACGACGACCATGCAGGTAACTATGAAACCACTTACTTACTGTTGGAGATATGTTAAGAGAACCCAGAAGCGCTATTAAGACGTCAAAGTCTACGTTATTAAACGCATTACTAAAGTCAAGCAGTGACAATACTGTAATTTTACCATCATCCATACCACATCGAATATCGTCTGTGATTTTGACTAATGCTGTGACAGTACTATGGCCAGGACGGAAGCCAGACTGAAGAGGATTGAGCAAATCGTTTTGGATAAGAAAGGTACTAAATTGATGATGAACAAGGCGTTCCAGAAGTTTTGATAGAAAAGGAAGAATAGAGATAGGACGATAATCAGTGACTGAAGAAGGATTCGTTTTTTTAGGAAGAGGAGTGATTTGTGCTTTCTTCCAAATTGAAGGAAACATACCACAGGTAATGGAAGTGTTAAGAATATGTTGGAGGGTAGGCATGACTTCGTCGAGAATGGGAATAATCATTTTTCGGCTAATACAGTCACTGCCGACTGCATTTGACGAGATAGCTTCTACATTCTTCCTAACATCACAATCAGTAAATTCGTTAAATACAAATAAGGGATTGTCAGGCTTGGGAATCGATGAAAGGTAACTTAAAGAAGCTGCTTTAGTGGTGCCATCAAAATTGGCAGAAGAGGAGAAATGCTGATTTAATTGATCAATGTTTAAATCTTTAGGGATATTGTCATGGCGTGATTTCCCAATCCCTAGTGACCTTAGAAACTTCCAAACTTTGGAAGAATCTTATACCTTCGGGTAATACAGGCGTAAGCGCTATGTTAAGTTAATAATAATAAACTTATTTTGCCGGTTCACCAATTTACAACTAACGCGGTACTGTATTTGTATCAGCTACGAGGCGAAGCGCGGCGCGCGGCGGTAGACGCACCGCACGCGCCGCCGCCGCCCGACAAAGGTCATTAACCGTCTAGTACTTCTCAGCTAATATGTTTACGCAGATACAGGTTGATTGCAAAGTAAGAATCCTAAAAAACTGTCTGCAGTCTAAAATATTGGTCTTTCGGCGGTTTCTTTTCGCACAGATTTTTAGAATAGGGTAAAGAATACACAGAATGATTTTTTGACATAAGTCCGGCGCCACTTTGTATATACCATATACTTATAGTATCCCCTTACCAATATCATCGGCGTCCTCACCCTCAGTAGAGTCGTGATCGGAGGGTAAGCTTAGATCAACACCGCGGTCACTGTCCAACTCATTGCCAATCACTAACACCGGACTACCGTCTGATTTTGTCGAATTTTCTGACACTAAAAAGTATAAAACACAAGTTCAATATATTATTATAATTATAGAGATCGTTAAATTGATGAATAATAATATAACAATATATGTAAAATTAAATATATAGGATTCACTTAATAAGCTTATAATAAAACCACTGAAACTTGTAAAAACAACATGTACCGCTTGAATTGCTATCGTCGCTTTTTTCGTCATTAATTGTTTCTGGCACGGCAGGTGCTGTTCTTACTCTGAAAAATAATACAAAGATATTCATGTTAGTGGTTGTAATATAATAGAAGATTGGATGGAATATTATAGCAAAAAAACAAAAATATACTATTTGTTTATCGTTATTTAATTTTAGCATTATACTAAAAACTATTGTCTCACAAAAGTCATTTCATTACGTTTCATACATAGTGACATCATCAACTAAATCTATGACGGACTAAGGCCTAAACCTTCTCATTATTATAGGAGCATGTTTAGAGAGTGAGAGTCGGAGGAGAGTGTATAACAGAGCTGATATATGGTAATGTATGTAAAGAAAATCACTGTTTAACGACCTCTTTTTTTAAGTATGTTTTTGCTTCGTTTTTACGAATCTGACAAGATGTCATAAATTACATCATATTTAAAATATAAGGATTCTTTTTTGCCTAAACTTAATATTTTTCTAATTTTCTATATAATATTAAGTTATTATATAAGACTTGAAGTAAAGGCATTAAATGTTGTTTTCTTTCGTTTACAGGTGAGTCTGTAAACAAATATGTATTGTAATTTTTCATAATTTATATAACTTACGTAATTATGTATCTACATAAATAAATCTTTCCTTTACAGAGAGAAAAGCAATTATACTTTACTTCATTATTCCTATTAACTAGGATAGAAACTTTATTATATGTATAGTTACCTCCTCCTGGCCCGCCTGACGGACCAGCGGCGTCCGTTCCTGAGCGGCGAGTCGGCGGCGTCCATGGCGGCGGCGCTGTTCACGATGTCCTTCACGAACTGCAGCGACACGTACTTCGCTCGGATCCAGTTCTCTCGGACACACCTGGATTTCCATGGACTATATGTTTTTTGGTTGTTGTTGTTTGAGTTCAGTGGGTTTTTATGTTCAGATTGTGGTCTATAGATGAGATGAGAGATGGGCAACCAGTCGAACGCAATCCGCCGGTTCATCGAAACTGATAGAAGACTCGATGGCGGCTGATAGGCGAGTCGATCATGGCAAGGCTAAGAGAATAATACCTACCTATTAACTTATTTATTAAGTCACCCAGGCCGGTTGACCAGCCAGCGTTAGCCGACCTCCCTAGCACTTCGAGAAATTTCGAAGTCCCAGGTAGCGTCACACAATGACCAGTCGGCTCTGACCGGACTTTGACCAGGCTTAGACCGGACTTTGGCCTGACTTAGGCCGGACTATGACCAGGCTTTGACTGGACTTTGGCTGGATTTTGGCCGGACTTTGACCGGTCTTTGTTGTTGGTAGTTGATCGCGGAGACTCTATGCAATAAAAGTACAACACGAATGTACAAACTTACAGACCCTAGTTCCTAATACCTACGACACAAGACTCGTATCTTACTTTGGGGTCAGGACTACGTCTGTGACTGTAGGGTATTTATTTATTTATTGTGAAACCCATGTGATGATAGATAACAGTAGTGGTAAACGAATAACATCGTTTTGATTATTACCATGTATCCTTCGTAAGCGAACGAGTAAAACTTACGTTTCACAATCCGGCGTTGCTCTCGGAATGGTGGTGCCCTCTGTGTTAGCTTCGTATATTAAATTCACAATTTTGTTGCCCAATTCTGCCATTACCTACAATAGCATACATTAAATTTAATATTTCTATAATTCCAACATTAATTATGAAAATATAAATAAATCATTATTATTAAACTGTTTGTAATAGATACCTTTATGATGTCTGGTTCCCAATCGTCCAATGTAAGGGACCTCACTTTGCTGATATGAACACCCAAAGAACGATGAATTCCGGAACATTCTGGAAAAAAAAAGATATATTCACGTTTTAAACGTTACGCGCCGAAATCGACACAAAGTCCTGGATTCAGAATTACCGCAGTAACAAGTCAGCCAAGCCCACGAAAACAGCCTTTTCTTGACAAATTATTTAGAAAAAAATATCTCTAAAACATGTTTTTCTCTAGTGACATTACCTCAGTATAAATTTTGAAACACGCTTGGTTTTTAGTAAACGTGGCATGTATCCAAGTCAGTGATTAATATTTCGTAAAAATATATAGGAAAAAAAACCTGGGAATCCACAAATATCGGAGGATGTAATGTCTTTACATATTTATCCTTAAGGATATAATAATATGATGTGAACTTAAATTAGAGAATAATCATTAGATGACATTTAATTTAATGGTCAATCGTAAAATCTATCTATACTAATATTATAAAGCTGTAGAGTTTGATTGTTTGTTTGTTTGTTTAAACGCGCTAATCTCAGGAACTACTGGTTCGAATTGAAAATCTTTTTGTGTTGGATAGTCCATTTATCGAGGAAGGCTTTAGGATATATAACATTACGCTGCGACCATTAGGAGCGAAGTATCAGTGAAAAATATTGCAAAAACGGGGAAAATTATTCGTATTTGAAGGCTTCCGTTGCTAAGCTACCCAAATCTATACTAATATTATAAAGCTGTAGAGTTTGATTGTTTGTTTGTTTGATCACGCGGGAGGAGCCGCGAGCAAAAGCTAGTATATAATAATATGAAATGTAATATAATAACAATGCAGTATACGAACCTATACAAAGCGTGATACCGAGGTTGATGCTGGCCCACCGCGGATTGGGACTGCCACAATCGCAGCAGTAATTATTCCCCGGAATACTGAGTAACTGTTCCCATATCCTAGAAAATAAATATCGTAACATAAGCTCATGTGTTTATCTCCAAATGGTATTTTCATATTTCAAAGCTGGTATTGTACAAAGTGTTACACAAATGTGTGGTAAATTTTGCTTATTTTTGCTTTATTGCTAGGATGTCTAAAACATGTTCTAACTTTTTTCTTTCTAATAAAACATTTTCCGTTTTATCGAAAGAGTAACATGTCGAAATTCTACTGGCAACTTTGGACAACATTAAATGATAAACAGCTGATCTTTTGTCTCACTCTAGCATTGTTATTTTCGCACACGCATTTCACTTAATTTATGTGACCCGTTGCCACACTGTAGACTACTATATATAGACCGTATATATACAGTAGTATAGCGTGGCGATCCGTCGCCAGGGAAGCGTCGCCATGCCAACAATCCAGTTTCTACCTGCGCCTATACATGTTTCACATTAAAAATAGTGTATTCACCTGACTTTTTTCATGGCAACACTGGTGACGTTATGTTTCTGGTCCGTAGTTCGCGTGTCATCAGGCACCAACACCAGCTGCGACTCTGGATTCTCTCTGCTCTGTCCCTGTTGTATCGCCGACCTGATGCCGTTCTGTAACGCTGTTATCCAACAGTTCAACATCTCCTCGGAATCCGCTTGCAGCATGTGACTTCTGTAATAATTTAACGGATTTCAGAGCACGGTCAATCTAAATATATAAATCTCAAAGGTGACTGACTGACATAGTGATCTATCAACACACAGCCCAAACCACTGGAGGGATCGGTCTGAAATTTGGCATGCAGGCAGATGTTATGACGTAGGCATCCCCGCTAAGAAAGGGTTTTGATAAATTCTACCCCCAAGGGGATAAAATAGGGGATGAAACTTTGTCAATTTTAAACGTTCACGCGGGCGAAGCCGCGAGCAAAAGCTAGTTTGATACATTATTATATACACAAACCCCCGCATAATATTCGGATGTTGGTAAATACGGATCCGACATGTAGAGTAATTTATGCGCACTACGATAAAGCCTAAACGGTAAATTGTAATTAAACAAGATTAAATTTTCTACTTGTATGTTTTATTTTTTGTAGCCTTCGGAAAATGTGTCATAAACAACGTGGTGTATCATTCACGTGCTTTATTTTTTGCATTGCCTATTAAAATTCGTTGGTTAATTAATTTATGTTAATTATTCTGAAGTTTCACTTTTGCCGTGTGTGAATTGCACACAAATCCCTTTTTTTAAGTATTTTTAAATAATGTTCTAACCGTTGTTATATATTTTAAGATTTTAGCTAACGTTACTACAACTTTACATATGAAATATCATAGTTGGATGGATGCAAATAAGCAATAACATTTTTACCCACATCAAGTAAAAATTTAGATAATAATTTAGATTCGCTAAATTTGTCAATGTAAATCACTAATTAAAAGTTCTATTTTGCATAATCATACGCGGGGAATGTTATATTTATGATTTTTAATAACATTATGGAATTTAATCTACTTAAATCTACATAAAGAAATAAAATAAAAAGTATCTCAATTTTAACTTGATATGGGTTGAAATGTTATTGCATATTTGCATCCATATTTGAAACTCTCTCCATTAACGGGAAATTCCCAACATAGATTGTTCGTTACACATTATAAAAACACCTATGTAACATGTAACATAACAGTACGATAACTATAGGTTTGCGAGATAAGTGGCGCAGGTGTCGAACGCTCATTGGTAGATTTTCTGACTGACTTGATGCTCAAGGTGGTAGGTCCCTCGTATGCGAGAGGCCGTCTGGGTTGGTACCACCGCTTTGTCTATTTCTGCCGCCAAGCAACAGTGTGTAAGCACTGTTGTGTTCCTGTGTCTCGGGGTTACGAGAGCAGTTCAATATTATGCAGTGCTTTGTAATTCAACGTTCTGTGCGGTGTTGCTTCTGTTTATGGGCAGGCGTGGCGCTTACCATCAGGCGAGCGCCTTGCTCGTCTTGTCATTCAATTAAATAAAAAAATAGACTGGGCACCGCCAACTTATAATTGTCGCACTCTACTTACTTTGACGGCGATAAAACTTCAAAACAGAATCGTCTCTCTCCGTCAGGCACCTGCTTCACTGTACACAGCCTGAGGTCCTCTTCCATTACAGTCACATTTAGTTCACCGGTTCTTTTTCTGGAGGTAACAAAAGAAAATAGTTTTTTTTATTTGTTTTTTTGTCTGTTTTTTTTTTTGTTTTTTTTATAACGTCTGTCAAAAAAAAATGTAAATAAATACACCTAACAAACACAAAGTTCTGACCCCACAATAGATTAACCTGTGCCGTAAGTATCGAGGCGGGAATCGAACCCGAGGCTTTCCGTTGCACAGCTAGCTAATAATACTTAATGTAATGGAGATTAAAACAAAACGGTCCGCAATCATGAGATACATAAAAAGCCATTTAAAAATTCGTTAAAATAAAATTAAAATACATAAAGCATTAACGAAGAACATAAAAACCAACAACAATTATTATACACGAACGCGACTCCATAGTTGTGGGAAAGTTACGTAACAATATACAATAGAGTTTCATAAAACATACAAGCATGACCCGCATGCATCAATGTCAACAATTACGAAAGACGGCCGAATTGTCCGAACGCGAACGCTGTAAATAAGTGGCGAGTTAGGCTTGCGCCTGACTACGACGTATATAACGTTGATGTTCTTAATTTTTTCAATATAACATTTGAACGTGTTAAACGGGTGGGCGAGGAATTTACGCGTCAGTAAGCTATGTTGTCCTACAGCTACGTTATCAGCTTGCTTGTCAACTCCTCTCGGTCAAAATTATGAGTAATTCAATATTTTGGTTTATTTTAGCACGTCCTGATATGTGTGCGTGGGCTATACAGGGTTATTTTTAAAACACCAGCAACCTCGCAGGGGTAGATTCCTAAGGTTATAAGCTACTACTTTTGTTC
Source organism: Amorpha juglandis (assembly GCA_949126905.1). Taxonomy (NCBI): domain Eukaryota; kingdom Metazoa; phylum Arthropoda; class Insecta; order Lepidoptera; family Sphingidae; genus Amorpha; species Amorpha juglandis. Next base: position 5,998,813 of record OX421379.1, on the reverse strand, counting down.
TACGACTTTTGATAATTTGTTAGATTTTATTTTCATACAAAAATAAGTATTCATTTAATTTCCGTCTTGAATATTAACAACGCGCATCGCAGATTACGTAAACTAATACGCGAAGCGTGGGGAACCGGGCTAACGGCTTTGAAGGTCAACGCTCGAGCAGCTGACGGCCGCTTTGATGTCGTGCGCGCACGCCGCGCCGCGCCGCAGTCTACGAAGTAAAACACGACACAACAAAAACTTGTAAAATCATTTTTTTTAAATATATTGAGTTATATCCAAACTCGTAGAACAAAAGTTGTTCCGTATGGGGTCAGCTATCTGGTCCTGCGAGGTTGCTGGTGTTTTAAAATTAACCCTGTATACATATAAAGTTATGGCTTCAGCCGTCATCCAAACGAATTGTAACAGGCATACAAAGTCAATATTTCTATACAAACATCAGTCACATATAGCAAGACGTATAAAAATGAGTTGAAATTGCTACATTATGAGAATCTTGGAATCGTTGGAACACCGATTCGCCGCTGACCCTTTCGGCCGGTCCAAATAATACCCGTTGCGCGAATTCCAAGTTGCTGATTGACGGATGACGGCCCGTGACCGACAACGCGGGCATTCTCTTATTTCAGCAGCCAAGTCCCATTTCAGGTCGCTCCGCCAAAAAAAGGTATGTAAGCTACATAACGAACATGGCTACCCGCTTTGCTAGGCGTGAAGTGAGGCAAGAGACGAGTAAAACCGAAAAAACACAGTAACTTGTATACTAGCTACTGATCAATATGCACGTGACTTGCATAAGGCTCGAGGCTAGGTGGAACGAGATGAAAATATAGCGGCCCTTGAACATTGTTAGGATAATTAAATGTAAAGTTAAAATTCAAGAGTGAGCATGAGGAGTCGCCTCAACACCGAAGTCGGCGTATGGAGAGCATGCGACGTGTGGCCTTTCATGTGGTGCTACTACTGTAGAAGCTTGGTCAGTTTCAGGCTAATGATTCACATTGTGTAACAAAGACGCAAGTTTGAGTCTCATTTTTTTATCTTGGCTCGGCAAAGCGACTACGTTACACCTGATGGTAAGTGTACTGCAGTCCAGGAATAGTAGTCTGCAAGATCATGCCGGCCTGCATCATTTAAATTGTTTTCGAAATAAGTATATGCAACTAGTCGGTCCGTCTGCGGCGAGCCTAACGACCGCGGCCACAGTACCGTGACGGCGCGCGCACTCCTGACCCGCTTCCAAAACCTTCATAATGAAACGCGCGAGTTGCGCTTCTCATAACTTTACCAATACATACTAATTTCTCATGTTTACGCGAATATTACTCATTGAAATAAAACTAATTTAGACGGATTTTACAAGGTCACGGGGTGGACTCCACGAAGGCTGAAAAGTCTTCGAAGCGTCGGGATCAAAATGAATAAAAAATCACGATAAAATCTGTTTAAATTAGTTTTATTTCAACAATACATACTAGCGAAAATCTACAGTTAGTTTTTCTATGAATTGTTAGTTTATATTTTTGGTACGTCAACAACAAATGCTTATCATGCTAGGGATGTAACTCAACTCAACTGACACAACTGACTCACTGACTGTGTGACTGAAGACTGACTGACTGACTGTGTGATTGAAGACTGACTGACTGACGACTGACTGACGACTAACTGACTTATGACTGACCGACTGACTGATACTCAGAGCTCACAGGATTTCACTCATCCAAAAAGCGTCTAACGCGCACAGCACACTGTCAGGTATATACGATGTGTTATACGTGTATAGTCTGAATTAACATTAGTATGTCGTTGATGCGAATCCACAAGTTTACCCCCTACCAAAAAGTGCTCAACGCGGCTAAAGAAGTTTTCATTTTAAAAATGATATACAAACCTGTACACGAGTCGATTGTCGTACAGATAGAACCACCGTCTGTTCCACGTTTTGAACGCGTTCGACGTCCTTTTGAACAGGTATCCTTGCATCCTCGGCAAGTTTTTCAAACACGGCGTGCTCAAAAGTCCGTCTTTACAATCGCCTTCGCCTTCGGTCGCCTTACAACTCGGCAGGACAGTGTCCTTACTGTTCACTATTGTGTGACGATTCTCCATCTCTTTATCCAATATCTTTGTGTCGTTACGCATTGTTGATATCTGAAAATTATAAATAAATAAATAATAAATAAAAACACCCAAATATGTGTCACACACATAGTCCTGGCCCCACATATAACTTGTATCGTGGGTATCAGGAACTATAGGGGAGTTGCGATCCCACAACACCCAAACTCGAAACATATATCTGTGCATCATTCAAACATTTGAATCAGTGCCGGATATCGAACTCACGGCCGCTCGCTAACCGGCATAGGACTAGCGTAGTCATATAACGATGCAAATACCCATGTATCCCCATTCAAATTGGCGAGGGACTTTGCCTTGGAACAGCCAGAACAAAACGCACAAAATAACTTGGCCGGCCTGAAGTTAGTCAGTGATCTCGTCACAGCTATTGTTTTTTTTATTTGATTGAATGACGCGACGAGCAAGGCGATCACCTGATGGTAAGCGCCACGCCTGCCCATAAACACCACCACCACCTTGTTTTCAGTTGTAGGTTGACTGGAGGCGTAAAGGGCGGGTAGAGTACTAACTTCATGCCCAATTTATGTTTTGTGTATTATACTTGCTACTCGCAAGCACTTTACTTACGATTACTACTTGATAGCAGCGATAGCTCAGCGGGGAGTGGTATGGACTGTCGAGACGAAAGGTTCGAAACCAGCCCCAAGAGCATACACCACTGACTTTTCTAAGTTTCGTGTATATTAATTGTTAATTATCGCTTGCTTTAACGGTGAAGGAAACATCGTGAGAAAACCTGCATACCTGAGAACTCGATAAGAATTTTCGAAGGTATGTGAAGTCTGCCAACCCGCATTAGGCCAGCGTGGTGGATTAAGGCCTAACCCCTCTCATTCAGTAGAGGAGGCCCGTGCCCAGCAGTGCGACATGTATTAATGATACAGGGCTAGTAACAAAACAAAACAAAACAACTTGCTACTTACTGAGAGGAAAGTATTTAATACATTTTGTACCTGACTGGATAGCGACCACTTTAAACATGGTGAAAAAACCGCCACAGTGGCTTGTACCGGTGAGACGCATTCCGAGATCAGCTGGTGTATATCCAGTTAAATCAGACTTTCGTCCTTCTTTCTTTCTTCTTCTTTCGACAGACGCCATTTTATTTAGACTTTACCTCCTGTAGAGTTACACTTCAGTCACTTTGACCTGCCAGGATAGATAACTAAATAGACTTTTGACTTACTTCTTCGGCGGTCGATTTGAGGAACGGTTCCAAGTCTTCGGACAAGTCAGCGCCTTGGTGATAGTATGTGCAGCACGCTTGCAAATACGACAGGAACTGAAACAACGCAAACCGTAATCAATTATATATTCTCATCTGTTTCTACAATACTAGTACCTCTTGTAGAAAGAGTTTGAGTTTGTGTTTGTTTTTTGTTAGTTTCTCTGTTTGAGTGGTAGAGCCACAACAGTAAACAGTTTTGTCTACAGCATGAATGGGTTGGCTCGACCGGTTCGTTACCACTGTCTCACAGAAAACCGACGTAAAGTAACGGCTTGCTGCTGCGTTTCGTACGGTAAGTGAGATCCGGAAGCCTAAAACCCCTCCCCTTCCCAATCCCTAATTATCCCTTTCGTTTAAGGTCGGCAACGCGCCCATGATTCTTTTGGTGGTGGGCGTACATGGGCAGCGGAGATCACTTACCATCAGGTGACCCACTTGCTCGTTTGCCGGCCTATGCTATAAAAAAAAATTACCTAACACCTACGTATTAGGTTCGCTTAAAACGATCTCTACCGGACAACCTTATAAGGACCGAGTTGATAAGAAACGGTCAAGAGATTATAAATGCTTTCTATCCCTGTTTTCCAATTACAGCACTAGAGCGCATTATGCGGCATAATGCTCAACGTTGAATGTTTCAACTACAGCAACGCTACGCACAATCAAGCACTCTCAAAAGTACTGCTTTCGGGTGATACATGCAATCGATACCAACTCAGTAACAGAAAATTAGCAAGTGTTTTTTCTTTAAGTTGGCATTGATCGAAATTTTATTTATATTATCGTTAGTAATTAATATTGTTTATTGTTGAGAATTTTTTTAAGCTTTCGTCTTATCGTAGTGTTTTCGAAATATTCAAAAGTTAATTCAGACCCTGTTAAAAAGTAAACGTAAGGATGGATGAAGGTATAAACATTGACTATTTATATTTTAATTCTCAACACTGAACTTAGCGCACTCTGCTGGTTCACTAGAAAAATAATTCACGTTCCAATTAGCAATTAGCACACTTCGGCATTGTGCGCCACTGAGTCTTCTGAGTTCTGTCGCCAAACACAGTGTGTAAGCATTGTATTCAAGTCTGAAGGAATTTAAATCTAGTAAAATTCCTGGGCATAATATAAAACTTAACGTTTTATGTATCGGGGTGAAGAGCGCAGTCTAGTAATATGCAGTATTTAGTAATTTAGCGTTTTAGGTGGTGTCGCTTCTGTTTATGGGCGGAGTAGTGCTTACCATCAGTCGAGCGACTTGCTCGTCTAGTCATTCAAGCGAATTAAAGAGTACGATAATTTTGGCGTAGACTACGGTTTTGAAATTTCTTAGATCAGAAGCTATGTTCCCCAATTTTTTCAATTATTTTATAAATCCAAATATGTACCTTAGATACTGCGACATTTTTAATTAAAGACAGTTAGGTAAAAAACAATTAGTAGAAATATTAAGTTTTCCATGGTGCGGTCATGAAGCTAGAAAGCAGCAACTTCCCACGTCGATGGAATTGTCGACAAAATGAATAATATTAGGTAACTGTTGCAATGTATGCGTCTCTAATATATAACTTCACTAAAACTAATATGGAATCGCATGAAATCGTTCCGTCACCATGTCATGCTTGCAGAATATAGAAGGTTTAATTAATTATAATGTTGAGTAACTCCCAGGAGTAAACTATATTACAAGTATTTGTACGTAATGTATGAATAGGTAGTTATAAGGTGTGTTTTCGATTTGAATGTTACAACCAAAATTACTCGGTACGACTGCCGTGCTGAGATCTCGGGTTCGATTCCCGGGTCGGGTAAAAGTGATATTAGGTTTTCCAGTCATGAAATACTGAGTATCAACTCGGAGTCTGTAATTGTGCCCGGTATGACGATAGGCTCGTCCCTATCCTATCGTGGGACGGACATATGCTCGGCGACACTTGGGTGAACTAGATTGTACTAGTTACACTTCTGCCTACCCCTTTAGGGATTACAGACGTGAGTGCGTATGTCTGTATGTTATTCAGATATGACACATTTATTTTATTTTTATCGGTGGGAAGTTAGTATTCAAGCAATCGAATAAGCCCTAAATACCTACACGACGTAGGCGTAATTTCATATTATAACCGCTGTTTTAAAATAATAAAAATGTAATCAAATTTACGATAACACTATTTGATGTGGAAAACGACTTTTGTGTATCGAGTGACTAAATACAATTCCGTGTAAGGACGATTAGTCACACAACACGTAATTGTATATTTAATTTTATGTATAGAATCGTCACACATAAATGTTTTAAATATATAATACACAACAAAAAAATATTTTGAAAAATAATACCTAAGTATTTATTATTTATACAGATAATAAATTATATTCTGTAACATTGGCGGGGAAACAAAATTTAAGCTTTCCTTGATGAGATTGAAAGTATGTGAAATTAAAACAAATGACAGAGCTTTAACAAGTTTGTATTTGGAATAACTTGACTTTTTAAACTTATTAAAAATGTATATAATTACCTGACCGACTTATATAACTGAATAATTAAAAATTGCCCGGGAGACACAACCGTTGATTTGCCACAGAACCACTAAACACTATTATTCGTTCGAAAAACTGCACTGCGACATCTTTCGCAACACAATACGTAACCGTCGCGCGGAGACGTTGTCCGCGAATTACACTGAGATAGACAGCCTTGTGCCTTTGTGTGGCCAAATGTGGTTGCGATATTAAAAATCAACGGCTCAACGGCATTGGGAACAGGTGCTAATGGGGGACGGCGATTATAAGGTCACCTGTAGTGATAGACACAGCGAGGCACGTGCACAGCCGCGAATGCAACGCACTCTATGCAATCATTACAGAACTAACTGGCGGAACGGTGCAAATCCAAAATGTCAAACTAAAAACTAGCCAAATCTAAGAGACACCGCTTTCACTGGTTTATTGAACCGGTTTCGATAGGTTATATCAGCCTACACTATCACCTGTTTTGGACACAGACCGCCTGATCGAAACTAAATAAGAAAACAACTCGATGCACCGTTACGAAGCACTAACTCAGCAATGCAATCAATCCGCCGCGACCCAAACCGTTCTGTATTATCGACAGTCTTTTTGTAATGTGATAATTTGTAAGGAAGTGTACGGTGCACTAAATTATCCGTTTTTTGATATGATATGATTAAGCAAAATTATGATAATTTGTAACGAATGGTGATGATAATTTAAATTATAAATCAATGAATCATATTTTTAAAGTATTAAGGCTTATTTTTATTTTTTTAGTTATATAGTTTCCTTTTAATTATATAAGTTAAATCCCGTTATACTTATACGTTAACGCGGGTCCGTTTGCGATTGCTATAAAGGGGGCGGTGCGAATGGTGTCATGGCACAAGCCGCAAAGTTGGGCGCAGACGTATTAACTGAATGTAAATATTTTTATTTGTTTACCGCAATATCCATCTTCGTCCTACAAGGGTTTACGTTATATTCATACAACCTTAACCCTTGTAGGACTGGTTTAACCAGGACCTTTTTTTAGGCCAGCGAAATCCTAGAAACGTCTTATTAACTAATTTATTAATTGGAATTAAGTATCAAGGATTTGAATTGGAAATTAAGTATTAAGGCTACATTTGTCAGGTAGTTGATTTTGGAGATTAGAAATTGTGTGATATACCTGTGTATAGACAGAATATCCATTAAAATATATCAGCCTGAGTAACGAAACGAGCAGTTCGCTCACCTGGTGGTAAGCGTCACGCCTGCTCAAATACAGACACAACACCACACAGAACCTTGAATTATAAAGCACTGCTTAACAGAAATAAACAAAGCGGTGGAACCCAGACAGCCCCTCGCATACTAAGAGACCTAGCATCTACTAAATGTCCCGACATAAGATATTTCTTTACTTTAATGACATAGAATAGAAATTATTACTATTCCGTGCCTATTTCTATTCCACGAGTAGCCGAATCTGGAAACAAGCTAGAGCGGATGGGTCTTTGCCCGAATGACCTACCCCTGTCTCTTACCGAGATTGAGGTTAAGTCAATGAACCTATAAGGAAAAACGTATAGACTATAGAACCTGGTCGATAGTCTAGACAGAATAAATAAATATATCAGTAAGCCCCGTGACTACGTTATAAAAATACAGCACTCGATTTTGCTTTGTAAACAACTTTGAAACCTAGTTATATTAATATTGTTATACGTACTATTAAAGCCAATTCAATCCAAACGTCTCATTTCCATTTAGTGACCGACATTACGTTATAATAAACCTTATAAAATATGACTATTGAGGATCACAAAATGGATGGCAAAAGATTTAAAAGAGATAAAAAATATTAAAAAGATCTTGACAGAGCCTCCGTGGCGCAGCAGGGGAGTAACCGGCTACAAAGCGAAAGTTCGTGGGTTCGATTCCCGCACCGAGACAAATGTTTGTGTGATCCACAAATGTTGGTTTCGGGTCTGGGTGTTGTGGGACTGCAAGTCCGTCGTAGTTCGTGACACCCACGATACAGGTTTAACCTAGTGTGGGGGGTCTGGGCTATGTGTGTGACTGTTGGGTGTGTTTATGTTTATTAGATACTAGATTTTGCTCGCGGCTCCGCCCGCGTGATCTGCTTTTTCCGGGATATCCTTTCTTAGCGGATCCCTACGTCATACCATCTACCTGCATGCCAAATTTCAGCCCGATCCCTCCAGTGGTTTAGACTGTGCGTTGATAGATCACTATGTCAGTCAGTCAGTCACCTTTAAGTTTTATATATTTAGATTGGATTGCACCTAATAATTATTTTACATTTGTTTTCATACAACGTAGTAAGGGTATCAGTTTTTATCTTCCGCAAAGACATCAGTTAGTTAACTTTGATTATGAATTAGCCAATTCTGAGAATTTGATTATTCATTATTTCCATTTCAGTAACGCGACGTAAAGCATCATCTGGATTTGAGTGTTGTAATAATCGAATCATAAGAACTATATCTAATTTTCAACTAAATATAATTGACGTCTCTGAGTGCGGCAGTTAATTCCATTAAAAGGAATACTCTAATGACATCATCAACTCTACACTCTATAACAATAAGCAAGCAACATAATTGAATTTCGTGACTTTCATTTTTCACAGATCAATATTGGTAATACGCTCGTAAAATTTATTTTAAAAGTGCGCAAATAAAGAGTAGTATTAGCTAACTGACAGCATCGTCACGTCCGTGGGTTGAGGAAGCGAACAACATGTATGACTCATGTGTTTTTTAATTATTGTGCACGATAAACAAGTCACACGCGAGTGATCTTTATTCTGATGAACAAATCGATTTGAAGATAATTAATATTCAGATATGATATTCATGCCTTCGTCACGCGTAAATAACGATCTATTTGTTTTTATTATGAGGTATTAGTAAATTACGTAAGATTTAAAATATAATCGTAAAACGTTTCAACGTTGGCCCTTTTATTTGCTTACATGACCAAACGAGTATGTCGTTAACCAGATGGTAAGCGGCTCCTGCATATAAACCGAGACACCATTCAGAATTTTGTATAAGTACCAAAACTCTGCATGGCACTGCAATGCGCTCGTCACTCGGAAACATAAGATACTATGTCGCGTAATGTCCAATATTTTTTAATGGTTTCAGGGTACTTCAAACTGAAGCATTTATTACATACTGCTGCATCACAGGAGAAATAGACAAAGTATAGCACCACCGCTCCATAATATGGACTTTCGCTTACGAGGGACCTACGTTTACAATTAGTGTCAGTGTTAAAATATGTAGCTTGCATTTAAGCCTCTCTGCCTGAGAAAGTTCCAACTATCTCGTGATGTGAGAATAAACATTTTAAGAGAATCTGTTTCACTTTGTAAACACCTCAAACGACCCCTACTTAGAAATTCTAATAATATACATACGTAAGCGAAACATGGACACTCACACACAAACTTGTTCGCAAACAAATATTCTAGTATTATGTACGTATCTGTTACAGACTTGTAAATGTAATTCGCTTCTTAGCTAAAAGTCTAGCTTAAATAATCTTCGGTAAAACTCAAACCTATCGAATTTCGTCGGAGTAGTTCGTAAATATAAATAAACAAGTAAATATGAATATATAAATATGAGACATCATATTTACCAGTATTAGTCCAAGTTTGGATTCACTTTACCTGTCGTTCTTAAAATTATCGAAAGTGTTCACGCAATGAGTACTCAGTGGCATAATCTCTACTAATTCATATTCTCAATAATCAATAAGTCTAGACGAATGAAGTAACAAGAATTTCGTCTGCTACTAAGCTAACAAATGATAAGGAGGATGAACCCAGCGCTCTAGGTATGAGTCACGTTATAATATGTAGTAACTAGCTGCGCCGTAATTAGAACAATACGAGGGTTAACGTAGCAATGTTGAGTATTAACAAGACAATTTTTTTATAGCATAGGCCGGCAAATGAGCAAGTGGGTCACCTGATGGTAAGTGATCTCCACCGCCCATGTACGCCCACTACCAGAAGAATAATGGGCGCGTTGCCGACCTTAAAGGAAAGGGATAATTAGGGATTGGAAAGGGGAGAGGATTTGGGCTTCCGGATATCTCACTCACCGTACGAAACGCAGCAGCAAGCCGCTACTTTACGTCGGTTTTCTGTGAGACAGTGATAACGACCCGGTCGAGCCAGCTCATTCATGCTGTAGACAAAACTGCCTACAGCGTGGCTCTACCACTAAAAAATTTGTGAAATTTATATGATAAATGCCTCCAGGTAATGACAGTTGCCAATTAATATATTATTATGTAATCATGACCTCCATGACAACCAATTTTTTCGATTTCGTAAAAACTAAATTTTTAGTGTTGTGTCCCTCTCGTTACCGATGTGCGATATGTCGGTGTCCCAATTTTATCCAATCGGACTTTTAGCAGAAAGTTTTTGCCGTATTATATGCCCGCAACATACATTGTTAACTAATAAGCGAACGATGTATACGGTGCACGGATGCACGCCGAGCTGCAGGTGTAAGAGATTTATATATATGTATATGTGTGAAGTTTGTATCCGGATGCAATGTGTGAAAAAGGCTCACACAAAGGTTTTTACGTAAACACTTTATTACGAGTATGAAAAAAAAATGATAGCGCACGCTCCAAAATAGAGGTTTGGAAGTAGTAGAGCCACGTTGTAAACAGTTTTGTCTACTGCATGAATGGGCTCGACCGGGTAGTTATCACTGTCTCACAGAACATCGACGTGAAGTAGCAGCTTCTTGTTCCGCTTCGCACGGTGAGTAAGTATCCATAGGCACAAATCTACCTTCCCTTCCCAATCTTGCCTTTAAGGTCGGCAACGCCTCCATGGTTCTCAGGTATTGTGGATGTTCATGGACGGTGGAGATCACTTACCATCAGGTGACCCACTTGCTCGTTTGTCGACCTCAGCTATAAAAAAGGATCTTACCACTGGCTATTGCTTACAGTTCCACTCACGTGAGTCTTTTTCTGGGATATTTCTTAAATTGTTTACAGCCTATACATATATTTACTGGAGTTTCGAGAAACATAACAGTGCCACCGACAGCAAACTTAGTTTAGTAGCCTTACGTGGTGCACAAACAAATTTACAGACATACACACTACTATTTCAACATAATGATAATAATGGAGGAATATAGAGACACGACATTTCTGCTGTTATTAAATAGGGGCGTTAACCTTGTAAAAGACAATGCAAACTTCGCAGCACATTATGGGTATGTAATGAACAGAAGTTCTTGAAAAACGTGGGTAAAAACCATTGTCTAGGTCAGAAACAATATAATCTTTAAATTTACAGCAAGTTTTTTTTAATAGCATAGGCATAGTAATCTCCATCGCCCATGAACACCCATAGTACCAAAATAATTATGGACGCATTGCCGACCAAATTAAGGGATTGAAAAGGGGGCGGGGATTTAGGCCTCCGGATATCTTACTTACCGTATGAAACGCGACAGCAAGACACTATACTTTACGTCGTCTTCTATGAGACCGAGCCACCAACCCGGTTAAGCCAGCCCATTAATGCGCTAGACAAAACAGCTCTACAACTCAAAAATACATACGAATTAATATATACGACAGAAAGGAGAGTTCGCAATTCCAAAAGTTGAGTCGTTGTTGATTTGTATGAGTAATATTATTCTTACAAGGTGAAACTTTATTTCCTCAGTATCGCGGATATTCCGACATGAATAAATAGTTTTAGTGACCATTCAACCATAACTCATGGAATTGGGCTTCGGGGACACATACCCACCGCTAATGGACGCACGCGAAACACTATTTCAGGTTATTACCCCCATTCGGCCAGTTATCAGGTCGAGGGTTTATTTATATTACTATATCGATCTATTTGATATCGATATTTTTTTCTTTTGTTCGATTTTCTCTAGCAAGCCTTAAGCGAACATGTATGACGTATTTTCGTTACACATTAAATGTCAGAATTAACTGTTTCTTCTTAAAGTAGGAATTTTGTAAATTATGGGATACATAGTCCCGAAGAGAAGTCTGAGTGTCTATGTATCTGTATATTTTTATTGCTCCGTATGTTAACGGTGACTGTTATTACTAATTGATTGGTCATACCAGCAAGTATTATATGGGATATTGACGCTATCGTACATAAATGAGAATGGAAGGGAAATCCGGCAACCATCGTCAAGATTCACTGTTAGCGGCGGTCAAGTCGGTGATTTGGTAATTATTGTCTTTGTTCTAAAGCCCGTAAAGGTTAAAAGCTAATGCTCAAGATCGACATTTACAACTCATTTAAACATAACACTGGTGTTTAAAAACACCCTATATAGATTATTACGGTGCACGCGTGCAAGGGAGATAGTTAGATTTTCCCACTACTCGTCCACGATTGTTTACAATTTATACTAATATTTAAAGTAAGAAGGGCGGCCTCATTCATACACAATTTTAATTGTTTTCACAAAACAGTTTCTTTTTCGTATACATATTGTTGCATATAAAATAATGTATAAGATTAGACATCGTCCTCAAATATCTTTGGTGTTTCGCACAGCCAGTCATGATTACCGGAGGTCCAAAAAAAAATCGTTTTTTAAAGATCGGTAAAGCACCCACGTTTCTTTAGGCATATGTATTTAAGGGCGATGGAGGTTAATAATTATAATCAGGTGACCAACTTGATAGTTCACCATTAATAATAATAATACTAGCCTTGTATTATACACGTCGTAATGCTGAGCACGGGGTTCCTCTACTGAATGAGAGGGATTAGGCCTAAGTCTAGCACGCTAGCCTAATAAGAGTTGGTAGACACCTTCACCAGTTCGCCATTGTTTCGCTATTGGTGCTGCCACACCGGTGTTATAAAATGTTATTTAACATTTTCTAACATTAAACATTTATTAACATTATCTAACATTGTGATAAAATTTTAGAAAATGTTTGTTAACAAATGTTGTATAACATTTTGTAACATTTTTGAACATTCTTTAACCGCGGGCGGCGGTACTTTTGAGAGCGGCGCCGTCAAAGAAGCCGTCAAAGAAGAAGGGCCGATGTCATGTTTTCAAATGTTATAAAATGTTAAAAACTGTTAGAAAATGTTAGAAAATGTTTGCAAACATTTTCCGTCGGTGTGGGAGCACTTAAAACATCTAACAATTCTTAACAAAATGTAACAATTTTAATGTTAGAAAATGTTTGTTAACATTTTATAACATCGGTGTGGCAGCACCATATAAATAAGAAGTTAATAGTATTATTTGTATAATTACCGTGGCAAGTATCTCGTGACGCTTCCTAGCCTGCATCATGGTGATCTTCTGGACATGATCTAGCGCCGTGTGACGGAAGCACGAGCGCGTCGCCAGCAACAGATTCACCACCTCCTCCACGTCCGTCATCTTGTTGCGTGACACCTGCGCGGAATCATCACTTATTGTAAAATTTAATATTACTACAGTACCGGCATCGTACGTTGGCTCTCGGTATATCTGCACGCGAAGTTCCGTAAATATTAACAATTACACGGCACAAAAGATAGGCGTAGTTCATTCATACATAACAGGAGTTATAGTAGCATGCTGAGAGCATGCTGTAGAGTTTTTGAGTGGTAGAGCCACGCTGTAGACAGTTTTGTCTACAGCATGAATGGGCTGGCTCGACCGGATCGTTACCACTGTCTCACAGAAAACCGACGTAAAGTAGCGGCTTGCTGCAGCGTTTCGTACGGTGAGTGAGATAACCGGAAGCCCAAATCCCCTCCCTTTCCCAATGCCTAATTATCCCTTTCCTTTAAGGTCGGCAACGCGCCCATTACTCTTTTGGTGGTGGGCGTACATGGGCGGTGGAGATCACTTACCATCAGGTGACCCACTTGCTCGTTTGCCGGCCTATGCTATAAAAAAAATGCTGCTGGCGCTGTAATATATCGAAACGACAGTATTATTCAATTATATTTTAAGTTGTCCCAAATGCTATTGTACAGTGCCGTGCCAATACTGTAAGAGGTCGCACGTATGAGAAAGTCCGTCTGGGCAGATACTACCAGATTATACACATATTATACTGGATACTACCGCTAGAATTCAGTCCGCACAGTTGTGTTCCGATTTAAAAGCCAGTAACATTACTAGGCATTATCAGTGAAACGCCATGCAGTTTAATGTAATCACAAGTTCGGAATGGTTTTGCTACTGTTTATATGAAGGCGTAGAGCCCTTAGGATCGGGCAAGCGACCTGCTTATCTTGTTATTAAGTTGTATAAAATTACACTGTCATGTATGACATAACTCCTGGTTTTATGCATACTTTAAACAGTGATAAGTGATGACAAAGTATTTTCTGTCATGGACATTTAGGTATGATTTTCCACTTTATCAGAAGGAACAATAAAAAAATGCATTTGCCTGAGTGAAAGATGTTGCTTCATCAGTCGGTCCTACACGGAAATTATAACATCCTGTACCTTTAAAAACTCGCTCTTTAAACGTTACGATAATAAAAATCGTATATGCATATATATTTAGGTGTTCTACAAAGTATAAGTTATATTGATCATTCGTACTGATTAATAATGAATAAGTACTACCGTCAAGGGTGGCCCGAACTTGGAAAGGCCTATTTCCAGCAGTGAACGAATCTAGGCTGATGGATGGATGGATGGAAGTACTACAGGCGTTACAGAGATTTTTGTACACGTATACAGGCGGATAAAACAGGAAACAGGCGTAAGTATATGTATAGAAAGCTCAATATCGCTATTTAAAGTAAATCATAGAAAAACTATTTCAAAAAATAACAATTTTATTTTACTACGTCAAAGAACACCGGCGAACAATTAAATTAAATAAAACAAACAACTCAAGCATGCCAACAAAATAATTGCATACACTTGAATAGTGATGTAACAGAAAAAAACATAGAAAGATATGCACAAACAGTTGCGATTATTAGTCACGAATGAAGTATTATTGTCGGTTTGATCCGCCAATATTGTAAAGAAACAATGCGATACGTAACGTGCTCTACGTGATGTAGGCATTCATACTGTACATACTATGCGCTGATAAATTATTATCTATTTATTACCTCGGTTTAATCACAGTAACAAGTGAATAACATATTATTCAGCATAAAAATGTGATACTTAAACATTTTAATAAGAAAAAATATATATATTACATTCCAAGTGCAAAGAAAAAAAAAAGTTTTCTCTATAAAATATATTTGCTATCATCAGATTTAATTCAGCAACACCTAAACCTGAATTAATCTTTATAGAGATGCTTTTGTGTATACTAACACTAGGTAAAAAGGTCTCCATATGTTACTAACACTTTATGGATTTGTTGCCTGAAATAACGTTTAATTATTATTATTTAACGTTTTGTTACTTCAAATTCACAACTCAATGTTGTATTTTGGATTGGACTTCACTGAATAGCTATGCTAGAAAAACTTAGGTATTAATAATTATTAGGTTTGTAGAACATGAGTTATCTTAGATATGATAACGTAGTAATTTTTAGTACCTAATTGTATTGAAATACGTTGTCAGTGGGGCACTTTTTTTATAAAATTTCGTGTAATAAAACGTTTGCATAAAACATGCCGGCTTATGTATGTAAAACAATTTACATTATTTAATTACCTGTGAATTCCTAATTAAAGCTATGTCCAGATCATTTGAGATTTTATCGAAGTGGTGTTTGCTTTCCTTGACACCTTTTATATCCCTGAAACAATAATAAAATGTTATGATCGTGAACCGAGCAGGATGTGGGGCGTCTGCTCCAATAATTTTATCACCAATCAATATGAGTGAGTCACGCAGTGGTTCAGTACCATTCTAATGAAATTTATTATAAATTAGTACAATAAACAATTCTAAACCCGATAATAGTTATTTTTTATTTTATTGATTGACGTGACGAGCAAGGCGCATACATATACTATAAACAGAAGCAACACCATACAGAACTTTGAATAACAAAGCAACGCACTGCACTGAACTGCGATCGTTACTTAGACATAGGATGTTAAGTTTTATAATGCCCAGTAATTTAACTGGCTTCAATGTCCTTCAAACCGAAACACAACAGTGCTTACACACTGTTGCTGGGCTGCAGGAATAGACAAAGCGGTGGTAACTTCCCAGACGGCATCTCGTATACGAGGAACCTACCACCTTGTTCAGTGAAACTGCAGTCTGTTTCATGAGGAAGTGACTCGGAAACAAACACAAAACAGTTAACGACTGGCCAATCGAATGCCGAAACGACGATCATAGAAATGCGAAATGTTGTATTTATTTATTTTGGTGCCCATAAAACTTACAGACTCACAGTCCAGGCGCTACTCAATTGGCCGGTTTATATCCGAAAATGGTATTCGATTCACGAGTCTGTTAAATATAACAATAAAATATAACTAAGTAATAACTTAGATTTTGTAAGACCAATTTTTTGTGGGACATCACTTTACACAGTATAAAATGAAGTCGCGTCCGCTGTCTGTTCGCTTAGATCTTTTAAACTGATCAATGGATTTTAATGCAGTTTTCAGCAATAGATAGAATGATTCATGAGGAAGATTTATATGTATATCACACTATGACCCATGGAAACAGGGCAGTAACATGCAGGTGAATAATATATATTTTGTGTATCTCTTTGCTTATTCTTTCTTCGTATCATTATTAATTTTTGCATTGACATTACAGTCAGGATGTGATTAATGGCAATTTTCAATCAATCTTACCTTGATTCTCTGAATAGATCGCACGAAAGATCTAATCAGAAAAATACAGTTGGAAGGTTATTTGAATCTAGTAAAAACAACAACCGAAGTCGAACATTTATAACGCATCTTAGGCTTAATATAACCCATGACACAGATCAATGAACTTCCCAAAGTAAATGTTATTCTTCACCTCATACATTGTTAATTAAACCTAAATATAGCTCAGTTTATTCATCTTGTACACAGTTGTTTAAAATTTCTTCCATTAAATTAAAATGTAGCAGTTTATTTGTAGGAATAATTTTTTAACTCATCTAAATAATAAGTGTAAGGTCAATACTAATATATTAAAATCACCAATTACTGTAATAGAAATGTTACATACCAATAAGAATATTTTGTTTGTTTAATACATTTCTGTGTACAAAATTATTCTACTCAAAAATTATCTTAATAATGTATTATTAACATTGCACCTGGCCAATGACTTCTGCTAAGTTGAGAAAAAAAAACATTATAGATTATGGCTTTATAGGCAGAATTGAATAACCAGTTAAATAAATTAATAACTTACACTTTGATGAAAGCAGTGAGATTCTTGAGAACAGTCCTGGATGCCTGATCCAGCAGTATGGAATGGAACTTGTTCATTTCTTGCAAAGCATGGATCATTCTGTTCAGCATGGCCATCACTGTGGGGTCCTCTGAGAAACTTCCCGTCAAATCCCATAATGCGTTTGCGAATGTGCTATAGAAATACATGGTTTCAGGAATGGTATTGGAATATTGTTTTAGGATAGATATTTTGAACAATCATTGAAATTGTTTATGTGAAACAATTACGATATTAGATATAATAAACAAACAAATAACTAAAAATAGGGATCAGTTCTAGAGTCAAGTTTGTTAATTTTATATTAAAAACTAGACTGCCTCAGTGGCACTGTTTAATGAATGCTCAGTATGAATATAGTGCTAAGGTCTCAGGATTAATAGATGAATTGAGCCCAGTATTGAGTTGGCTCACCACCAATCACATAATGTGACAGGAATAACGTTGGGAAATATGGGTGTACCTACTGGTTACACCTGTAACTACCTCCTTCGTGCATCAAAGTTGATTGTGTATGTATTGTTTTTAGGCTATAATCTCAAACTAATGATCAGATTATGCATTTTTTTTAACCAACAGTAAGCTAAGCAGCAAGTAATGTTATTGGATATGTTTAATTTATTTTTCATACATAATCAAAATATTATTTAGTAAAAAAAAACAATGCAATTTATTCTTATGTACAATTAATTTAAAGAGTTATTGCTTATACAATAAAGGGTTATTGTGTTTTTCATTACAAATGAAAATATATTGTGCTTAAATGCAAAATGAAAAAATAATTAAGTTAAAATATCACATTTTTACATTCACAAATTGTAACACTGTGATTCAAATTTCTGATAAACGAAATGATAAACATTTTTAATGTACATTTATCCATTTAAAAATTGTCATAAAGATTAACAATGAGTTTATCTATTTCTTGATATTATCATTGTTAAAAATAAAACTATCATTGGTTTAAAATTACATTGTGGTTTGCGATATATGTTACCTCGAGATATCTAGCTTGCAGGGAAACCTTAGCTCATATGTATTGATTTAATCTAAAAATACAAGTCAAAAATAGAACAACAATTGTTTAAAAAAAAAATTATTAAGCAAACATGAAGGACGTATTATCGAACATTTAGTGTGTCTATATCTTCATTGCACGTCAACTAAAAATAAATAAAAGTAAAACGAATGTTAGCATGCTCACCCTCTGTGACTCATGTACGTTTTTCCTGTATCTATCATGAGAGAACATGCTTTTAGGACTTTGTCCAACTTCTGTTCCAAACCTTCAATACTCGCCTCTTCAGTTTCTAGTTGCTCCCTATAAAAACAAACAGGATTAAGCCATAATTAACACGCACAACACGTACCAAATTTCACTTTCTACGTATTTAACTTTCATTGATTATTAAGTACACAATACCTAAACTTGGGCGAGTCCCTAAGGCACTCGTCAAAATCTATCAAGGGCTTCATATCGAGCTTAACATCAATCTGTTTAACTTATTTCTAATATTTCAGTTCTGTTGGCGAATACAACAAAAAACCTTGTTCTCTTTTTTGTAAATGACAGTGACAAGTGACAGGTATCAGCATCAGTACGGTGTCATTACGGTCACAGACAACTTATTGTCTGTTACGAGTATAGATTAGGTAAGCCACAGACCATGGAGTTAATCCCTGTTTTCCAATTACAGCACTAAAGCGCATTATGCGGCATAATGCTCAACGTTGAATGTTTCAACTACAGCAACGCTGCGCACAATCAAGCACTCTCAAAAGTACTGCTTTCGGGTAATACATGCAATCGATACCAACTCAGTAACAGAAAATTAACAAGTGTTTTTTCTTTAAGTTGGCATTGATCGAAATTTTATTTATATTATCGTTAGTAATTAATATTGTTTATTGTTGAGATTTTTTTTTTTAAGCTTTCGTCTTATCGTAGTGTTTTCGAAATATTCAAAAGTTAATTCAGACCCTGTTAAAAAGTAAATGTAAGGATGGACGAAGGTATAAACATTGACTATTTATATTTTTATTCTCAACACTGAACTTAGCGCACTCTGCTGGTGCACTAGAAAACTAATTCACGTTCCAATTAGCATTAAGCACACTTCGGCATTGTGCGCCACTGAGTCGCATTATGCTCTGTAATTGGAAAACAGGGAATCCCTGTTTTCTCTATTTTGACTCAGTTGTGCCATATAGCATTAAATACGGTCAGTATTTTTGTAGAAAGAGGCACCCAAGTTAGTTTTCTGTCTCTTTTTAACATTGGGGAAAATAGTCCACTAGAATGAGAAGACATACTAACTCATGTGCCTCAAGATCATGGATTTTGGACCGTATTTTCTCTGTTGAGCGCGCACTCCCTATATATTATTACTCCAAGCCACAGACTTATTGTTTTATTATTAACTTTAATTTTGGGGGGTTTAGGTTGATGTAGGTCTCGGTGGTGTATGGTTTATTCTGGGGATCATACATCTAAAAAATGCTGAGTTTGACCGGAGCGTATGTTCAGGTGTGCAAACTGAACTATTAGGCGCGCATCAACAAGTCCTATTCATTTACGTCCACGCTATCACCAGTCTGCCGCCGCGGTCTAGTGATAGACCCGCTCCTCGCGGGTCGTACCCCCTGGGCAATGTTGTAGTCAATCAACGAGATTTGCACATTAACACCTACCTCGTGACTACAATAGCAAAAAAATGAAGGACGAGGGCGAATCTTCGGCGCCATAACCGAATAACCAGATAGGGGAAGAAAACCCTGAACCAAAAAATACAACAACAATGGAAGCAAGTCTTAAAGAAAAACTACCCCAGGAGGGTACCAGCGTAGCTGGAGAATCCCTTCCTGAGCATGGCTCAGGCTGCCCCACGTATTCTGGGGGGGGCAAAGTCTTGCAACAAAAGGAGTCATCCCAAACTGACAAACCGAAAATCCTAACACAGCAAATATTTCACCCTGGGCTATTCTGTAGACAACGTTCGTCATCTTTTAATGATTATAAAAATGCTGTAACAAAGAAAAGTAACATAAATAACCAAGAAAATTCGGCAGAAAAGGAATTAGACAATCACATCACTAACCAATACCCTACAGTATCATGGCAAAGAGTACCCGAACATAACCAAAAAAGATATCGCTCACCAGACGAAACTGAAACAACACCAAAAGTATTTAAACGAAACTCAACACGAGAGCAAGTCTTAAATGATCACAGAGGCATAGTCATGGGCCAATTTTCCCAGAAATCGTCACCAGAAATTGAGACATCAAATAGCTTCACCTTATTAGACGTTGACAATCAAGGTGATAGCGCAACTCCAACCCAAAAAGAAAAGAAACCTTCAAAACCACTACCAATCATGTTGTATGGTATTGAAGATCTGAAAAAGCTCACTACTTTCATTGAAGAAGTTATAGAAAACCATGATTATACATACAAAGTGGTGTCGAGAAATCAATTAATAATCTCATCTTACTCAATAAACAAATACAAAACTCTAATTGAACACATTAGAAAAAAAGGACTAATAGGTCATACTTTTACTCAAAAAGATGAAAAATGTATGAGAATTGTTATCAAGCACCTACACTTCAGCACACCTAAAGAAGCAATCATAGAAGCAATAGAAAAAACAGGTAATAAAGTAAAAGGAGAAATAGTAACTGCTCGCAAAAAAGGCACCAAAGAATCATTAAACACATTCTTTGTTAACATACTTCCACATGAGAATAATAAGAAAGTAAAAGATATCCAATTTATTTACCATCAGAAAGTCATTATTGAAGATCCTAAAAGAAAAACATCAATACCACAATGTAAGAGGTGCCAACAATATGGACACACAAAAAACAATTGTATGCGACCATATAGATGCGTGAAATGCGCTGGACCTCATAAAACTACATCATGTACGATAAACGACAACACTCCAGCAGTTTGTACACTCTGCACTGGAAGTCACCCTGCTAGCTACAAAGGGTGTAAAGTGTACAAGGAAATCCTTAACAGAAAACAGAATGGCATCAAACAATTACAACAAAGAACAAAAGCAAAGAAGACAACAGAAGTGGCAAATACTCCTACATCTGTGGAACAAGATAATTATAATGACCAAACACCAACCAAACATATAAAAACAAGACCAACAACAAGAATCACTGACCATCAAAATCAGCATACACAAAGAAAACAATATAGTGATGCGGTTAAAAATAAAAATACATCAACAGATGGATATAATCATGGAATAAATAATACTTCCAAGATAAAACACGTTGACCATAATGAGTTACAGAGAACAAATGCTGAGAATTGCCCCCAAGATCATACCCACAAGCTGGAAGCTCTCATAATAAAACAAGCCGAAAGAATAGATCTTCTTATCACACAAATGAGCACCATGATGGACCTCATCACGAAAATCATCAGTAGACTTCCACAATGACCTCACTAAGAATAGCCACCTGGAATATCAATGGCTTGTTGCCAAACAAACAAGAACTGGAAATATTACTTCAAATAAATAATATAGATGTTGCTCTTATAACAGAAACTCATCTTAATAACCGAAAAACATTCAAAATAAATAATTATTCAGTGTATAACACCAATCATCCTGATGACACATCTCATGGTGGATCTGCACTGATAGTCAAAAGTAATATTAAACACCATCTACACAGTGAATTTAAGGAAGACTGGCTACAAGCTACTACTGTTACTGTAGAGGAAAATAGTGGTTCCATTAACATAAGCTCTGTCTATTGTCCGCCCAAACATAATATAAAGGAAGACATGTTCTTCAGATATTTTAACACACTAGGGTACAGGTATATCTGCGGTGGAGATTGGAATAGTAAACATACTCACTGGGGTTCCCGGCTCACAACTACAAGAGGAAGAGAGCTCAAAAAGTGTGTAGACAGTCTCAAATTAACAACACTATCTACATCCGAACCTACTTACTGGCCCACAGATCCGAAACGATTGCCAGATCTTCTAGACTTTTTCATTACAAAAGGGGTCTCGAGTGCGTACCTGAACGTAGAATCCCTATTTGACACTGTATCGGATCACTCTCCGGTCTTAGTGACACTGATTGTAACAGCCATACACAGAGAACATGGTCAAAAATTAAGTAACCATAAGACTGATTGGAATGCGTTTGCAGAATACCTTGAAGATGAAATTAATTTGAAAGTAAGACTTAAAACTGCAACAGAAATAGATGATGCAGCATTTTACATTACAAATCTAATACAAACGGCGGCATGGCTTGCTACACCGACATTGAATACCCCAGTAAAAAAAATGGATATACCACTGGAAATACGGCTAAAACTGAAGGAAAAGCGCAAGATCAGGAGGCGACTTCATTTAACAAGATCAGAACATGATAAAACAGAGTTTAATAGAGCCTCAAGAGAATTGAAACATGTTATTTATGAAAACAGGAATACTACTCTACAACAAAAACTGTCGGCATTGTCAACACAGGACAGAGATAATTATTCGCTATGGAAAATTACAAAAAACTTTAAAAGACCATGTAATTTTGTTCCCCCATTAAAAAACAACATAGGAGCCTGGGTTAGGAGACCAAATGAAAAAGCTGAACTATTCGCAGAACACCTGAGCAAGATCTTCACTCCAAATCCATCAACAATGACTAAATTTGAAGAAGAGGTCGAAGGTCTTATCAATAGTGATCAACAACTATCTCAGCCATTAAAACCAGTGACTCCGAAAGAGCTGAAACGCACAATCCATCAGCTAAAAAACAAAAAAGCTCCAGGGTTTGACCTAATAACTAGTGAAATACTTAAACACTTACCAAGGAAACCAATAGTATATCTGACCATGCTGTGTAATGCAATTTATAGAACCAATTATTTCCCAAAAATCTGGAAAATCTCACAGATATGTATGCTGCCAAAACCAGGGAAACCACCAACTGAACCCAGCTCATACAGACCTATAAGCCTTCTCCCAGTTCTCTCCAAAGTATTTGAAAAACTATTCCTACAAAGACTCAAACCAGTCTTACAGGAACAGAAGATTATCCCTGACCATCAATTTGGGTTCAGAGAAAATCATGCTACAATTGAACAAATACACAGAGTGGTTCACAAGATCAGACAGTCTCTAGAGAAAAAGGAATATTGCTCTACAGTATTCCTAGATATACAGCAAGCATTTGATAAAGTGTGGCATAATGGACTACTCTATAAACTTAAATTGGCTCTGCCGAACTCCTACTACATGATTGTTAGATCTTACCTGCACGAAAGATCCTTTCAAGTTAAATATGAGGAAGAGTACTCAAAACTGTACCCTATTACTGCGTCAGTTCCACAAGGCTCAGTGCTGGGTCCAGTGTTGTATACCATATACACAGCAGATCTACCGAGCACTGATGGTGTAACAACAGCAACATACGCTGATGATACTGCATGTCTTGCCAGCGACAAGGACCCAGATATAGCATCTCAGAAACTACAAAGGCAAATTAATAAAATAGACCAATGGCTAAATAAATGGAGAATAAAAGCTAGCGTAACAAAGTCCGTACATGTCACCTTTACCCTTAAAAAAGGGGAATGCTCTCCTGTATGTATGGACGGAAAGCCATTACCAACTAATGATTGCGTGAAATATTTGGGCCTACATCTAGACCGAAGGCTAACATGGGCCAAACATATAAAGGCAAAGAAAAAAGAGGCAACAATAATGTTAAAAAGCCTAGCATGGTTAACAGGACGTAAATCGCAGCTATCTCTTAGCAACAAGCTACTGATCTACAAAGCTATTATTAAACCTGTATGGGCTTATGGCATAGAACTGTGGGGCTCTGCTAGTAACTCCAACATAGAGATTCTGCAAAGATTTCAAAATATTGCCCTCCGGTCAATATCGAGCGCAGCATGGTTTGTGAGAAATTCAGAAATACATGAGTACCTAGAAATGCCCACAGTCAAAGAGGAAGTGAACAAGAGCACTAAACGCTACAAAGAGAGACTACACGAACATACAAATAAACTAGCTAAAGGTCTTCTGAACACACAAGAAAATGTAACAAGATTAAAAAGATGCCACATATTTGATCTCCGAGACTAATTATAATAATGTGATGGGGATTCTCAATGGAGGATCACCAAAATGACACATCCCACCGAGACCGCATCTAATTATGGCTAAGGAAGCCGATTGTAGATAGTTTAAAAGGGAAAAAAAAAAAAAAAAAAAAAAAACTTTAATTTTAACTAAGCATTATAACGTTTATTCACATGAGCTATGTTTTGCAATGTTTATTAGGTGTTGTTTTTGAAATTTAGTGTAAGCATTAGACTATTTTTCCCAATGTTAAAAAGAAACAAGATACTAACTTAGGTTCCTCTCTTACTACATAAATACGGACGGGTTTCAATGCTTTATGTGCACACTCCTATATATTTACTTCAATGGTTCCGATGTAGACATGCGCAAAACAGTACGCTAGGATGTAATGCCATATGGCATGACATTTCGTACCGCGATATATGGCTTTATAGCATTACTCTAGGCATGACCTGACATGACACGCTATGTGAAGTAATGTGTACGGTCCACTATTACTAGTACTGAATGTTATGGCATGACATTTCGTACCGCGATTATGGCATTATAGAATTACTCTAGGCATCACCTGACATAACACGCTATGTGAAGTAATGTGTACGGTCCACTATTCTTGTACTGAATGTTCAATCAGGACTCAGGTGTAATGTAATAGCAATAGATAGATAGACCTTTTATATATTTCTTTTTTATTTGATTGAATCACGAGACGAGCAATGCGCTCGCCTGAAGGTAAGCGCCACGCCTGCCCATAAACAAATGCAACACCTCACAGACTTTTGAATTAAAAGCACTGCATGACACTGAACTGCGCTCGTCGCCCCGAGACATAAGATATTAAGTCTCATAACGCCCAGTAATTTCACTGGCTTCAATGTCCTTCAAACCAAATCAACAGTGCTTACACAATGTTGCTTGACGGCAGAAATAGACAAAGCGGTGGTACCCACCCAGACGGCCTCTCGCATACGAAGGACCTACCACCTTGTAACACTTTTTCACAAACACAAAAACAACATTTTTTACACTTTTATCCACCGCATAAATAACCTTGTCCGCGTAAACAAATGTGAATGTGAACTAATTCAAAATAATAATAATAGACGAAAGCAAGCGCGCCAGCACATAGCGCCAGTGTTAATGTTATTACTTACTGGGCGGTGCCATAGAAATGTAAACCTTATCCACAATGCATACTGTTTATAGTTATAGTTAAATCAAAATTCTACTAAACGGCGTGACAGAGACAGAATCCCACCCGCCCGACACACCTCGATCGCACAATTTCTCGAACGTTTCCGATTGCACGCCCGCTTCACCGAGCCGCCCGGCCCGTGTACTGTACTATGGCAGTGCGCACGTCATTTTTAATGCCATGTGTCATGCAACATTTCGCCGGGTACTGCGTACTGTTACAGTACGCGGTCGTGTTATATAACGCGTCATGCATTACTCACAGTACTTACACATCTCTATTCCGATGACACTTGACAGGTCATCCGTCGTCAAATGTCACCATAGTAACCAGCAAAACAATTTGATTTGAATTTATATATTTTTGGTAGGGCAGCTGTGATGAGTGAGAGACGTGGACGAGTAAAGTTAATTTAATGATGAGTTATACATTTTAATTTCAAATAATAAACTTTTCTTCCGTATCTTTCGTTATAAGGCACTATTTATTATTGTAACCTATTTTGTGAAGACAATGGCACCTCCGGAGAAGAAACCTATGAAGAATGAACATATTATACCTGTACTCCTGTGCGCTATAGCTATACCGTTATCAATGTCTATGTGGATCATCAATCTAATATATTCTAAGTATCTCGCAGAGAATCAAGGGTTTGACGGTAACATATATTCATTTTATTATTTGATGAAGATAGTATTGTAAAAAAAGTTATGTATTTATCATCATGTATACGTGAGACATTGCAGTAAAAAACACATATTTTTTTGTAAATCCAGCAGTGCATAATTCTCTCTACCTGGGTTTTATTTACTCTTGTTTCATTATTATTTATTTTGGCCCCACTGATTGATTATTCCAAACCTGGTGGTGAATACAGTGCTGACCAAATATAATCTGACCATTGGGAGATGTATTGAACTGATCAAATTGTTGATGAAGTTCTAATTGTGTGAAAGTCAAGCATGCTAACTTTAGCAGGGAGAAATAAACCGTGCATAAATGTAACTAAGCAAAACAAAATGCATTAGAATAAACCTAATATAAAATTTGCAATATTATAATATAGATTTGAAATTTTGCCTAATATAGATTTCAAAAACCAAAGCTTAGTGTGTGTGGTTTTCTGTGTTATTTTTCTCCCCAATAAAATAATTTTCCGCTTTCAGACTGTTAGTGCTTCAATAAAAAAAGTGTCTAATAAAAATTAGTTTTATGTCAAGTATACAAAAGATGTATTTATTCAGTTTAGTTCAGTCTTGGATATAATGGGGACTTGTGAGAGTTACACAATTCAGCAAATATCACATGGTCAGAATTTAAACCCTAATGACAGAAGCAAACTGAAAGGTCACAATTAAGAGCTGTGACATTTTTTGCCACCTTTTAATTCCAAAATGACTGGACCCAAGTCAATGGTTTATTATGTTAGTAATGTAGTTTCTTTTTTATTTATGGCTTTCGCAGTATTATGCATTTAGCCAGTGTCAAGTATAAATTATTTTCAAGTTCTTTTTACAAGAACGATGAAACACGGGTGCGGTCAATTTCAAGGTCTTGTCGGAGTTTTGGTGTTAACTCCTTTCAGTACGATTCTTAATTCACTTATTTCAATGTTTTCATACACTGTTCATCACCGTTAATGTTTATTGAACAAATCCACACCACTTTTATACAACAAACACAACTCTAAACTAGTTTATGAAATAAATTAAAATAAGCGATGAACTGTACTGTCAGAATTCCCGCCAAAACTCCACTAATGTAGTTATAATATTTTTAGTGCATTTTTTTTTTCTGATTTTAGAGCCTCTTAATTCTATGTCTCTGACATGACATACATATTATGTTTTTACACAGTGGTCAAATTTAAATGATTTTTTTTGTGTCCAATAAGATATACTTCAAAGTTAAAGAGTCATACAAAGTCAGACAAAGTCTAATACCTTAAAATTGCATTAAATAAATCTAACTTTCTAACAAAATTTAAACTGACAAAAACATAGTGTAGTTAAAACACCAGATCTTCATATATTCAAATTTAAGTTGGTGCCTATGGACAAATTGACTTATAAAATTTGTTGGTTGGAATTAAAATTAGTTTGTTTAGGAACTTAGAACTTTAGGAACTGAGCTTTTATTTTTGGTAAAAAGTTTAGCTCTAACAATACATTTTGAGTAATAATGATAATATGTACTGTAGAGGGAGTGATTAACTCCCGTGCTATTAATAATATTGACATAAAAAAGTCCTATAGTCAGTTACCATTTCTATAGCTATTAAAATGAATATTTTTTGTCTGCCAGTTCGTAATTTACCACATATTTACCACAAAATAAACCCTGATAAAATCTGTTTAAATTAGTTTTACTTCTATGTGTAAGAAATAATTCAAGATCAATCAACATAAGAAATCATTATGTATAAAATTAACTTTTTACTGTTCTAAATTAGATTCAAGGATCAAATATATCCAATACCCTCCTATTGTGTATTACGGATTGACCCATTAACATGTCACTGAACTGCATTATAATGAGTATTATTGTATTGTAATGTTACAAACAAACTTTAATATGACACCTGCCCTCGATAAATTATAATAATATGTATACAGGGTACATACTTTTGACAGACATGAACAAATATTTACTGACTTAACAGAAAGGGCCAACAAACGAGAAAGTGGGTTACACACTCATAATACTTATAGAACAATCACAAATATGTTGCTGAACCTCAACAAAATGAATAGGGATTGTCGTGTTATGTCCCCGTCTCCCCCCAGTCAGTCAGTTGTCTTGGTTTGAAGTACCTTACCAGTTAGGGGATTTTTTTTTTTTTTTTTTTTTTTTTTTTTTTAATCCTGGCTCGGCAAAGTGACTACGCTACACCTGATGGTAAGTGTAGCGCAATCCAAGAATATTGTCGACCAACGATAAACAATGTGTCCATCGTTGGTCGGCAAGATCATGCCGGCCTGCCAAAGGGCTAAGGGGGAAGGGAAGGAAAAAGGGATGGGAAAAGGGTGAGGATCAGGGGGCAAGCCCGTTGGGGAGAACCGGATATACACTGGCTGACCCTGGAACGCGACCCACACAAGGTGGGCCACTATGGCAGGTTTTAGCACCAGTGTACGGTGGTCGCTATCCGGTCGGATACAAGTATCCTCCCACCAGCCAGGGATGCCAACAGTACTATCTAATTTCTAGATACTTTAGGTTCTTCCACCTCTCCTTACCCCACTTGCAGTGGGGACGGCGTAACAAGATTTTTTGTAGTTTTTACGACCGGTCGCCAGCTAGATGTCACACGAAACAAATATTTTTGGATAATGCAAATATTTGTTTCGGTGCGGGAATCAATCCCGCAGCATTCTGCTTCACAGCTGGCTACTCGCCCATTGCGCCGCGGAGGCTCTCAAACCTCGGCGCTGCACTACGTAGGATATAATTCTGATTAATAATTGTTATAGGTAAAGGGTTAAATGTTCAACTAACAATTAATTTCAGAGCCGCTAGTCATATCTCCGACAAGATGGATGATGTCATGCTTCATCCCACTAGTTATAGCTGTTTACGGAATAAGAAAGAAAAGTGTAAGCTTCAGTGGTGCTCTACTTGGATTTTTCGTGGCGTTTGTGCTAACGCTAAGCAACTATAGTTTTTTGGCCGCATTATTCATATTTTTCATGACGTCTTCAAAAGCTACGAAGATTCGGTCACATATGAAAAGGAAATTTGAAGCAGATTTTCAGGAAGGTAACGATATCAAATCGTAATTTTGCTTAATGACGCTAATTTAATGTGAGCTTTACTTAGGGGACGGCAATTAGGCTTAAATGTATGGATAAAACAGGAGGTAAAAGGCGATAAATCTAGGCACACAGGTAAAAAAAAATAAAAAAGAAGAAATTACAACATCTAATCTTTTCTAGACGCTTCAGAATCGATAACGTTAAGACTAGTTGAATATCTAATTACTAAAAGGGCACAAGTCCTCTATATTTGAAAAATAAAAATTTTACAGGAGACAGACAAAACTAAATATTTGTATAATGGAATGGAAATATATATTGATTTAATTATTTTATGTTTCTTAATTAGGTAACAAGGTATTTCAACACAAAATATTGTTATATTTTTCAATATATTAAGAGAAATAACATAAAAAAAACCATAGACATGTTCCCTTTTAGTACTTAATCATATTTCAAGTGGACATATGCCCCTTTAGTACCTAATGTGAACAAGACTTACAAAATAAAAGAAATAAATTGCATGTATTACTTTTCTTTATCACTTAAAATAATAAATTTACTCCACAGGCCGACTGTAAATGGTTTCCCAGTAGTGAATATGCTCATCAGGGATATATTCTTTCAACGTTTTTAAATCTGACATTTTTTTCTTAGCCTTAGGAACTGGACCTGTATACTTTTTTTGTATAGGTAGAGTAATAGGACTAATGTTTGTTTTTCTCAATTCAAATGTTGCTGACCTAAAGCCATCAATAAATTCTTTGGCTTGGCAACACAGTGCGGAGCTTCTGCACTGAAAGCTGTAGACAATATCTTGTTGTGGCGTGTAAACTACATATTTTTTTAATAGCATAGGCCGCTACTTTACGTCGGTTTCCTGTGAGACAGTGGTAACGACCCCGTCGAGCCAGCCCATTCATGCTGTAGACAAAACTGCCTACAGCGAGGCTCTACCACTCAAAATGACATTGACATTTTGTAGGGTGCGTTCAAAAATTATTTGTTAAAAGGGCTCATGTCCATGGACAAGTGCCCGTTTAAAACTAAACAGTTTTTTTGTAGGTTTGTAACTCTATGGGTAAAGATCAGATTTGAGCCATTCTGACGGTGGACATTATGACGGTGTAATTAGGTATTGCCAAGCGATAAAGAATATAAAATATTTTTGCTTAGAAATGTGACATGTGCCCTTTTAGTAATTAGACATTCAGTTGTTCATAGAATTGACGCTTCTTATGGCCGGCGCTCATAGACGGCATGGCAAAGGATTTTATTACTAATCAAGTTATTTTGAATCTTATTGCCACGAGTTTAGAATTCACGTTACTTTATTTCTATACCACAGTGCCGCGACGTGCCGCGGGATGCTGTGGCATGACGCGACGCGCCGCGGGATGCTCCGGCCAGACGTGTCATGCCGTTTCATTCCACGGATTGCCGCGGTGCGCGAGAGAGAGAGAGTGGCTGGGCATTCAGCAGGATGCCACGGCATGCCACGGGACGCCGCGGGATGCCGCAGCATGACCTGCCGTGCCATGCCGTCAATGAGCGCCGGCCCTTACGTTGTTCTCCAACTCCCAAAATGAAACCAACTTAATAAACATTCTAAACATTATATTCATTTCAGCAATAGTTTAACGCAAAGACTAACGGTACCCATAATTAATAATAAATTGCACTATTTTCATACTCGTACACGACATATATTTTACGACGTTTCTATATACCTACTGTTTACTAAATAATAAAAACCGGTCAAGTACGGGGCAGATTCGCCTACTAAGGGTTCTGTACCATCACATAAGTAGTCTATAAATTGTGTGTATATACATACATATATATTCATAGTCTGGTGCTAAAATGCATGATGTTAATTTTCAGGTGGACAGAGGAACTGGATCCAAGTGTTATGCAACGCGGGCATGGCTGCACAACTGTCTTTGTTGTACTTGCTGGATGTGGGCTCGGCTGAAAGACCCATAGACTTCATAAAGGATTACAGAGCATCCTGGCTAACCATGGGAGTTTTAGGTACATACATACAATAATAATAAAAACACCCAAAAGTCCTGACCCCACAGTAAGATATGAGCCTTGTCTCTCTGTATCACTATATAGACTCCAGAAATCATCGTTTATGTTGAAGAAATATGGAGGGTGAAATGATTACAAACTAGTTGAAGGTTTACAGACACACTACACAGAGTTGAAGGCGTTCGAGAAGCCGGTACTACAATTCGCCTCAGCCCCAGAGGTTCATAAACACTCGCATGGTTTGAATATGACAGTAATGCCTATTATATTTGGTTCAGTTCAGATTTTCGGCAAATTACCGAATTTGTCGTCAATAAGTTGGATGGTTCTTGTGTCCCCATAATTTTTTAAGTTTGCATTATTGGTCCCAGATTAAGTTAAACAAATACACCCTACAGAATCCTGACCCGCCATATTAAGATAACTCATGATGTTGGTATCGGGAACTACGAGGGACTTACGGTCGCACGACATTCAAATTCAGTAAATTGTTATTTCTAAATGGGATGGTTTTGAAGCCAGCTACTTGCGTACTGCGCCACGGAAACTTCACTCACTGCTATATTAATCTTGTGTATTTTAGGTGTGTTTGGGTGTTGCAACGGCGATACATGGGCTTCCGAGTTGGGAACGGTTTTTTCTAATACTGAACCATTTTTAATATCATCTTGGAAAAGAGTGCCAAAAGGAACCAATGGAGGAATCAGTGTGATGGGAACAGTGTTCAGCAGTTTGGGCGGTCTTGTCGTTGGCTTGGCTCAGTATATAACGATTTGGTACTTTTCGGACAGAGTACTTTGGGCTTATGCACCACCTCAGTGGCCCATCATATTCTTCGGCGCCTTGTCTGGTCTTGTGGGTAGTCTGATAGATTCGATTATGGGAGCAACATTACAATATTCGGGTAAGTGCTTTGTGCATTTAATTTTTGTCTTGAAATATAAAACTATAATTAACTCCATAATAATTATCTTTTATCAAAACTCAAACACATATATATATAGTCTGCATAATTTAAATAGTTTTGGATGAAAATGATGTATCGCATCAAATTCGATAAATGCAACGCGTGTGGCTAGGTGCATCTTCACTGTCAATTCTCATTCACATTTATTTATTTATTTATTTATTTATTAAGGTTCAGCAACGGTTGTTTACACTAATTCAACACATAATAATATACAAAGAAAACTTATATTAAGATCTAAGTGCAACAGCCATTTACTGGCAAACACCACATGCACAAAATAAATTGAACGGCTAACAGATATAATTACAATAAAAAAACTTAAAACTAACTTATACGTATGGACAAACTAAAACACAACAAAAAAAAAAATGAACACTAAAAAAAAACAAAACTTAAACAAACCAAAACTTTAACATTGTTGTTCTGCCGAGACTACGATAAAAGAAAAATGTATAACTTATAAAAATATATATATCATATTCTAGGCTACATCGTTTAGACAATTATATATAGACTTTGAGAACTTAGGAATTTCCACACTTCAATATCTCACAGAAAACTGAGGTATAGTAGCGGCTTGCTACTACGTTTCGTACGGTGAGACAGATATCCGGAGACCTAAATCCCCCAATCCTGTGGTATTGTGAGCGAACATGTGTGGTGAAGATTACTTACCATAACCACTTACTAGTTTGCCGGCCTATTTGCTTTGAAAAAAGCACTGCTTCTGAACGCTGTTACAAATACAGACGGTTGAAACAACCAATGCTTAGTATTTAAAATGTACCGATGTTCTTCACCTTTGTTTATCTTTGCAGGCTTAAATCAAGAAGGCAAAATCGTGAACCATTCTAGTCAAGCAGTGAAGCATATATCTGGAAGGAGCATATTGGACAACCACAGCGTTAATCTCATATCTACAGTGATCATGGGTCTTTTAATGCCCACACTAAGTAAAACAATGTGGGAAATGTTTTAATTGTCGCAGTTTCGTATTTAACTCAGTGCAAACGTGCTCTAGTCACATATCTTGAGCTTGACATTGAACTTAAATAAAGTAACATTAGTATAAACGGTAGATGCTCCATTTACATTTACTTATCACACGACAGATCAATATGGATAAGAAAACTTTCGCCTACGAGGCCACGCCATGCAATTTGACGGCTGGAAACGTGTGATGTAGTTCTACATGGTAAATGGGACTATATATACTCATTCAAATATTTGATAGCCCTAAAAAAATCATAGTTTTACACAAAACTAAAAAAATACTGGTTCCATATCAATGCAATTCTTGGAAGGCTAAACATTCGTTTCTAAGGTTCTGTGGCCAAACGACAAAAACGGAAACCCTTATAATTGCGTCATGTCCGTCTGTCCGTATCTTACAGCCATTTTACTCGGAGACTATTAGCATTGTAGATGAAATTTTGATGGTAGGAGTATTATATGAACCGCTACACAAAGGTATAATTAAATTAATATAAAAAAAGGGTGGATTACATGTAACTGAGGGATGATTTTTCAATTGCACATAAGTATGTGTGGTATCATTGGATAGGCCCTTAAACACGACATAGGGCTTACTAAATTATTATTTTTATAAATGTTATTAGTTTGTAAGATATGCGTATCCAAAGTCGTGAAGAATGTGTCCCCCTTCCAACTATTGAACTCCGTTGTGCAAAAATCTGAAATAATCCAGGGTAGTATAATTTAAAAGGTACTTTCAATGATTTTTTTCCGTTTACATGTATAGTTTTTAATAAATGGGATTTCTGTTATACTATTAATTATTAGGATATAGCATGTCTCCTTCTCTAAAAACACACTCCTTGGCAACTAAGTTCTAATAATATCATATTAGGAAGCATAGTTGCCCCGGCTATCTATTTCTCGACAACACTTTACATGCTATTGTCGTAGATGTTAAGGACGTCCGGTTTGTGAAGACTTCCAAGTTCTAAAAGGGGCCGCGAAGGCAACGCGCAAAAGCTGTACCTACGGTCATAGGTGTACCAGGATTCCTGGAACCGACCCATTTGTGCCGAAAGGGGGGACAGTTGTTATTAGTTGGTATACCAAGTTTTCAGCTTTAAAATGTATGGGAGGTGATTAGGAGTGGGAAGGGAAAAGGGAGAAGATTCCCCATAGAGTTCAAGTTCCCCTGTTTTTGGTACAATAATAATACCTAAGTTAGAGCACAATAAAGAGAGTTTTCGTACTCGTACCTATTTGGTAATAATATAAGTACTTGAAATAAATTTACTACTATTTGAAATGTTCGTATATTGTATGTTAATTCTAAGCTTCATATTTATACATACTATTTTGTACTTAGAAGGAATATGTGGTTGTTATTTTTTAATAAAATTAGAAATTTGAAAGCGTGTAATTTTATTTATTGCAACTTGTAACATACATACCAGCCACCAAATATCGGTAGCAAGATGGTTAAGTACACATTACCACGGTCTAAAAATGTCATTCTGTTAACTAAGTTGTCATTCTGTCTACATGAGGACACCCTGCAATGTACCCATGTACATGCATGTATGCAGGTGTAGGTAAGTGGTAGAACTACGTTGTAGATAGTTTTGTCTACAGCAGAATGGAATTTACTCGCATTGTAAAATAGCTACATTAAGCCTTTAAAACAAAAACCTATGATAAAAGCGTCTCTGTCCGCTACAGTAAGTAATCCTCCGGTTTACTGGCCCGTCCCAATACATCTTCCCAGAATTCGACTAAGTAGGTAATTACACTTTACCGGGAGAATTCCCCGCCAATATTAAGAATAACTCTAACCCTATAAAGAGTTGAGAAGATAAGAGTATATGAGTTGAGTTTAGTAAGTTTTCACTTCTAT
This sequence comes from Amorpha juglandis, assembly GCA_949126905.1. Taxonomy (NCBI): domain Eukaryota; kingdom Metazoa; phylum Arthropoda; class Insecta; order Lepidoptera; family Sphingidae; genus Amorpha; species Amorpha juglandis. The sequence continues at coordinate 5,963,566 of OX421379.1, read as the reverse complement.
CGCCAGTCCCTATGACTGCCAATATATATTTTTTTTCATTTCTATATAGCTGATCCTATTTTGTATCTATTTTCTTTTCTTACATTTTATATTTTTTACATATAAATTGATTATAAGCATTCTAGAATTTAATTAGGCGTAGCAAAATTCAATAGATTCTTTAAAAAACTAGTAGACTTTTTTTTATTAGCCTTGTATTATATACGTCCCACTGCTGGGCACGGGCCTCCTCTACTGAATAAGAGGGATTAGGCCTTAGTCCACCACGGTGGCCTAATGCGGGTTGACAGACTTCACATACCGTTGAAAATCTTATCGAGTTCTCAGGTATGCAGATTTCCGCACGATGTTTCCTTCACCGTTAAAGCAAGCGATAATTAACAATTAATATACACGTAACTTCGAAAAGTCTTCGTATGCTCTTGGGGCTGGTTTCGAACCTGCGACTTTCGTCTCGACAGTCCATACCATTCCCCGCTGAGCTATCGCTGCTTTTTCGGTAATACTTACTGCAGACAAATCCACACCAAATTTAAACAACAAACACAGCTCTCAAATAATATAGAAATATATTAGACGGCACCGCCAGAATTCCCGCTAAAAAAATAATTTACTAAAAAACTGAGAGATACTGCTGCATTTTTAACTTCGTGAATGAAAATATTGTCAGTATGGTTCAGACTAAGATAAAGCTGTCCTGTTTTACTTACACAAATATACATTAATTTATAAGAGACGGCTTCATGTTTGTAATGTCGAATTATGCTGTATTTACTAACATTTATTGTATGGAACATAGCGTTAGGGGTTGGAGGTACTACTGTGTCAATCTTGATTGAGTCGATAATTTAATCGTGTAAACGTATTGATGATTTCAATCATTCGTTTTGAATGATTCTGATCGACAGATTGTATTGACGATCGACTGCGCCACCTTATACATATAAAGTCAATCAAATGTTTGATAATTTGACTGGTTGAAATCCGGATCGTTAACATAATATTTGAATGAATGGATCACTGAAAATTAATGACTGAACAAAACTAGTTGTAGGGTTTTTTTTATTCGATTAATTGACGAGATGAGCAAGGCGCTCGCCTGATGGTAAGCGCTACGCCTGCCCATAAACAGAAGCAACACCACACAGAACTTTGAATTAATAACAAAGTACTGCATGGCACTGAACTGCGCTCGACATTCCGAGACATAAGATGTTAAGTCTCATAATGTCCAGTAATTTGAATGGCTTCAATGTCCTTCAAACTGAAACACAACAGTGCTTACACACTGTTGCTTTGAAACTGTTTTGTTTACGGCAGAAATAGTTAAAGCGGTGGTACGAGGGACCTACCACCTTGTTGCGAGTGGGGAATGATTATTTATCCTTCGTTGGTCGGGATGAATGAATTGAAATATTCGTCACATCCAGATTATTTTGTCGGAATACTATAGATTTGTAAATTGTAACTATATAGTAACATTCGGATTAGTTGAATGACTCACATAATCGAATGATGTGATTAGTATCATTCATAATCGCAATCCGCGCATCGCTAACGAATGAGTGGCGGAAGCAAGGCCACAGACTACTTAGAGAACTAGCAAGGCGGAAGGCAACAAAAGGACGTTCGACGTTTGTTTTGCCTTTGTTTAATACAAATAATTCGAATTTATATACTAGGTGTGACTCATTCATGCCATAGGTTACTGTGAGAGCAAATCCTGATTAGTTTTAAATCTGTTATTGCTGTTATGTGTATTGTGTTGTTATTCTAATGAAACTTGAATATGAACTTCTAATCTATCACGGAATGGTGTTATTGTTTTGAATCATAATGACATTACACATTGAGGAGAGTCCAATAATAAATTCGGACATCGAGTACGATGTCACGAGCAGCCGTCGCAATCTTGTTGAGGACGAGCCTGGTGAGTACTCAGTAAATTCAGCCAGTATTCGTGGCTTAGATTTTATGAAGCAGATTTTGAGGTCGTGACCTAATAACACTGAACTAGTGAAATAGTAAATTACTCTGTCGCCCTGTCATTTGATTAAAATACGTTTAATCAACGATCCTAATTATTAATGTTAAACAATTGGACTTGCATATTGGCACATTACTATATTATTTTAATAAACACTTAATTGCAATACCCTGGTGAATTTTTATTACATAGAAATATATCTTAGAAGCCTTATAATGAACGTTATTGATATTTGATACCTTTGACCTATACCGAAAGTATAAAAAAATTAATAGTTGTGATCCTATTTTATTTTTTTAGTGGAAGAGACTACAGGATGGATCAAATGTCGGACTGTGCTTGGAATCATGGGCTTTCTGGGTTTTGCGGTGGTGTATGCTATGAGAGTGAACTTGTCAGTAGCCATAGTGGCTATGGTTAATACAACTACACCACATACAAATTCTTCGGTGGATGTATGCCCTGTTCCGATACCAACTAATACATCTACACCAACAGTAAGTTTGGTACATTGTAATAGTTATGTTCCTGTATGCAATATGTGATAAAAAAAACCTTAACCAACGAAGGTGGTATTAGATATTGAGATAAGGTTTTATTTATGTAATCCCTTTTAGATTTTAAGTATAAAAATATTTCAAAAAATTACATAGCAATACATAATTTTTCTGATTTAATAAAATTTTGTTTAATTTAGTTTATTATGTCGACTCCTGTTGGGTCATGACGTGATGAGGCCATGACCCCAGTTCACCCCAGGATCTGTGATTAATTGGAAATGTGATTTAATTACAGGCCTAATGGTGCCTATCTTCAGTGCATCTAAAATTGTCAATGGTTCCCATATAATATTATATACTTATGGCTTAATATATCAATTAAAACTATTTTAACAGAGAAATAAAAAAAAAATATTTCTTATATTATGTGTTCATGGACTGTCTGGAAGCACAGTAGTATTGCATAAACAGTACGAATGATGTGCTGAGGTCTCGGGTTCTGTAAAAAATTATGTGAAAGTAATATTCTGTTTGTCTGTCATGAAATGCTCAGTATCAGCCCAGAGTATGGTTATCGCCGCTATGGCGGTAAACTATCAGATCATGGGACAGAAATAACCTCGGAAAAATTAGGGCATATTGGTTACACTTCTGCCTACCCCATCAGAGATGATAGTTGTGATTGAATGTGTAGGTGTGTATATTCTTCTTGGTCGTCCTCTTCATTTCTGAAGGTCGTGTCCGTCCTGAAATTTCCTTCGCATCTGTTTGATTATTTCTCTCCAGGTTTGTCTGTCCTTAGCATGTCTCATTGCTGTTGTTACTGAGAGCCCTGTGAGTGTTTTTATTTGGTCAGACCAACGGCTAGGTACGCGCCCTCGCGATCGCATCCCCTCCACCTTTCCAACCATTAGGAGTCGCTCAAGATTGGACGGATCCCTACGAGCTATGTGCCCAAAGTATTGAAGGATCCTTTCGTAACAAGTGGTGGACATTCTTGTTGAAATCCTCAGTTGTTCGAGAATTGACTTGTTTGTTCTTCTAGCTGTCCAGGGTATACGTAACATACGTCGCCAGCACCACATCTCTAGAGCGTCTATTCTTTTCCTTTCTGAGGAGCGTATTGTCCAGGACTCAGCACCATAGAGGAAAATGGAGAAGACAAGTGTTTGTATGAGCCGTTTCTTGGTGATGTTGGATATGTTTCTGTCTCTCCAGATTTTGTGTAACTTGCTCATTGCATTTTTTGCCATCTGTATTCTTCTCCTAATTTCCTTCTCGCACCCTCCCCCATCACTAAGCATCAAACCCAAATATGCAAACTCATGGACTGTTTCTAGGTCTCGGAGTTCTCCAGTGAGCGTGATCTTGCCGGGTCTGTCCACGATCATTACTTTTGTTTTTGAAGTGTTAATTTTGAGACCCACCAAGTCACTCTCCTTTTCAACCTTTCTTAACAGTTCCGCAAGTTCCATCTCAGACACAGCAAGGAGTGTGGTGTCATCTGCGTACCGAAGGTTGCTGATTTTTGTACCTCCTATTGAAATACCACCTGACCAGTCCTGGAGCGCTTTCCGCATTATATATTCCCCATAGATGTTAAAAAGAATAGGCGACAGAATGCACCCTTGCCTAACTCCTTTTTCGGGTTTAAATGGCCTAGAAAGGATCTCATTCACCCTGACAATGTTTTCACTACTTTGGTATAGACTGCATACAAGTTGTACAAGATGTTTAGGAACGCTCATTTCCAAAAGTATTCTCCACAAACTATCCCACCGCACGCAGTCAAACGCCTTAGAGTAGTCGATAAAGCACAATAGTACGGGTATATTGAACTCCCTACTTTTCTCGATGATCTGTCGGATATTCGCAATTTGCTCTCTTGTTCCTCGGCCTTTTACGAAGCCTGCCTGCTCAGTTGGGATTTGCCATTGTAGAAAAGCCTTTAACCTTTCATGAATTATGTAGAGGAGTATTTTACTTGCATGGGATATAAGCGCCACTGTCCGGTAATTTCCGCAATCTCTCGTTGTTCCCTTTTTATGGATTGGAACAAGTACTGACTGTGTCCAGTCACCAATCCATTTGCCTGTTTGCCATATTTTGTTGCACAGGTCAAGAATGATTTGCGTACCCTTATTGCCAATACGCTTTAGTTCCTCAGCATAGATGTTATCATTTCCGGGTGACTTATTATTCTTGAGTTTTTGTATTGCGAAAATTACTTCAGACTTAAGTATATTAGGCTCCAGATCTTCAATAATAACCTTTGGCGAAGGGCTCGTCCCATTTTCTCTATAAAGGCTTTCGCAGTATGATCTCCATCTCTCAGTGACCTCATCAATTTCTGTAAGTAATGTGCCATCCTCTCCCTCTATCGCCCAGGTTCTTGGATTTACATCGCGAGAAATGTATTTAATGGTCTTGAATAAATCCTTCGTATGCAGTTTTTGGGCATGATTTTCTATGTCTAGGCATATAGAGTTAAGAAAGCGATTTTTATCACGGCGACATAAACGTTGGATAGTCGTTGAAAGTGCTTGATACTCTGTGTGATCTTGGGTATGGATCCCCTTAAGCAGTTCTTTCCTTTTATTGATGACGTCCCATGTCTCTTCAGTGATCCATAACTTTTTAGGGGCTTTTGATATCGTAATCCGTGATTCCTTCCGAGTAGATATCATTAACTCTTTAAATTTGTTCCAGTTGATGTCGATATCTTCCTTTAGATCCAATGCCAGAGTATTTGCACCTTTATCAAAGCGATCTTCGAAACTCATGAGTTCTTTTAAGATTGGCCTTCTTTGGAGTTTATAAGGCAGTCTTAGAACTTTTTTCAGTTTTACATACATTTCGGCCACAAGTAACTTATTATCACTGCCACAGTCGGCACCCGGGTAGGTTTTTGTGTTCTTTATACAGGATCTCCAGCGTTTACTTATAGCAATCTAATCAATTTGGTTTCTATGTCGATCACCTGGCATTACCCATGTATACAGCCTGCGCGGATGGTTTTTAAAACATGTATTCGTGATGGTAAGATTATTCTCCGCGCAGAACTGTAACCATAGTTCTCCTCGTTCGTTTCTGTCGCCCAGACCGAAATGCCCAACTACGTCTCTTAAATGATCATCACTGTCCGTGGAGCCTATCTTGGCATTAAGATCACCCATAAGGATGGTGATATCCCTTCTTGGTATTAATTTGAGCACATCATCTAGTTGGTTGTAGAATGCTTCGATGTCGTTATCAGATGAAGCTGCTGTAGGCGCATATACTAACACAATGTTCGTCCGACAAGGTTGGGTATTAATTTTTAATGTCAGTATTCTATCACTCACAGGGTTGAAACCCAGCACAGCTTCGTTAATGTGAGATGTTACAGATAAGGCGACTCCCCTCCTGCTTTCCTCCTCTGGGCCTGAGAAGTAAATAGTGTGGCCAGTAGATGTCTTGTAATAGCCAGACCCTCTCAAATGGGTTTCTGTCAGCCCCAGCATTTGTAGGTTGTAGCTATGCTGTTCCCTGAGTATTATCTCCTGTTTACCAGGTTGTATCATGCCTCGGACGTTCCACGTCCCTAATCTCATTTGAAGGCGTATCCGTTTAGATGCTGTCGTGCCACCAGTAACTTTCTTTCCATATTCTTCCTGGTGATTAACAGATATATGGCCAGTAACATTTTTCACACCATGTGACCTGGACTCCGCATGGCGCCGGGTGGTAACCGGATCGTATGCCTTCGCATTCCTTATCTTGTGTTCTTTCATGACGGATTTCTTGGGATGATAGTGCAGTGGTTTCCCCTTGCCTTCTGCACCGAACCTTTTAGGGAGTATTTCGCTCCCAAGGCTGTCGAAACCTCTTCGAACCAGTTTCCTAGCTAGGTGTGTGGTTATCCCGCCACTGCTCGGTCGCCAGAGCTCCGTTCGTTATCTAGCAGGAGGCACCGCGAAGTCATGTAAGACGTCGCCGCCGGTTATTCATACGAACCACAGGCGCGTGCAGGTGGAGATGACATTTGGGTTGGTTAGGATCGTAGTACCGTCTCCCCCTACCTCCCAGGTGTGTATATTATACGATTGTAATTATTATCAGATTAAGGTAATAATATTTTGGAATTTTCAGAAACCTGGTGAATTTAACTGGACTCTTCGACAGCAAGGCATAGTGCTAGGTTCATTTTTCTATGGCTATGTATTAACACAGGTAAAGTATTTTCTATAGTGAATAAATCATATAAGATTGAATATTCCTCTTGCAGTAATGGCACTCACTGTACAATGTCACTTGGGACATATGTATATGTGTGAAGTTCTATAAATATACACCATGGTATTTATAAATAGCCATATTTCATTGTTGTAAAAACTACTGCTGGAGCTTCAAGCTGGTGTATCAAAATCATAGTGTCCTACAACACTAATGTATGTTGTCTCAAGTGACATTTTACACTACTGTTATTTGATCACTTTTATTGCAACAAAAGCCACTTTTGAATATGTTTGCTTATGATAATTAAGTAATCGAACATATCTCAATATTATATTCATGACTCATAATATATTTTGCATAGAATGGAGAATAACTAATAAAATATCAATAATTGGAGGCACATGTTATCTATCTTTATTGTTTTACTATTGTGTTTATAAATTGTTTCAGATTCCTGGTGGTAGAATAGCAGAACTATTTGGTGGAAAATTAGTCTATGGTTTTGGCATATTCTTTACAGCAGTGTTCACAATACTCAGCCCAATAGCGGCTTATACAGATTTTTCCTTTTTCATTGCTGTAAGAGCTCTAGCTGGACTTTCAGAAGGAGTTACATATCCTGCCATGCATGCAATGTTAGCTAAATGGATACCACCTTTAGAAAGATCTAAATTTGCAGCTTATGTTTATGCTGGTATGTTTTTATTGTATCTAGATTTGGTGAAAAATTATATTATAAACACTAGTCACAGAAAGAAAGTAGAAAGTAGAAAGTAATTTATTAAGTTGCTTAGTGATAATCATGATCAACCTGTATTATTACTCTCCTAGTGCTTGGATGAAAAGGTTTAGGTCCTAGTTCACTGCACACACTTCATATATATGTTCGAAAATCTTTTTTGCTGAATTCTCAGGTATGCATGTTTCTTCACAATGTTTTCTTCCACCATGAAAGCTAGCAACGAATTATTAGAGTACACGCATTATTTTATTTTCCAAAATTTATATTACTTAATAGTCCAAGAAACAAAAGTGCAATAATATACATAAACATGTTAGTTAATTATGTTGGTTATAATGGAAATGATTCAGTTTTAAATATGTAATATTTTTATTATTGTATAAGAGAGAGGTTTTACGGTCATTTCTATAATCATTATCAAGCTCAATAATAAACCACTCAAAGTAGGTCATTTGCATGAGTAACATCCAAACTGGATTTTTATTGAAATTAGCCATTATTGAAAATATTATTTTTTTAAGGATCAAACATTGGCACAGTGGTCACTTTACCAATATCAGGATGGTTGTGCACCTTGGAGTTTGCTGGGGGATGGCCATTGTGTTTCTATATATTTGGAGGACTGGGCATCGTTTGGTTTATTGGATGGCTTTTCTTAGTTTATGACTCACCACAGAAACATCCCAGAATATGTCCTAAAGAAATTGAATATATTTCAAGAAGTATTGGTCCATCTCAAGTAAGTCTTTTTTTACACATTCATTAAGTGTTAAAATATCACCTTTGGAATTTTAATCATCATACTTGACTTATCTAATAGTAGTTATATAATCTGGATTATACATTTTTAGCATATTAATTCATGTAGTTACGTATTTATATTATTTGTTGTGGCTTATTAGATGTTGATTTTGAAATTATTTGGACCAATAATAAAGAAAGCCAATAATAAATGTATATGCAGTGGTAAATTTCATGCGCGTTGTTTGCTTGGCATCGATTATGCAATTTTTACGAGATTCATTAAATCATTCGTAATTATTCATAATTAAAAAGGTTATGGAATCGCCATTTGTTTAGACTTTAGAGGCATCATTATTGTTGTCTTTTAATGAACTGAATGCGTTTGCACGGTAAATTACATTTGTGAAGAGATTAGTTGAATAATTGCGACGGCAAAACAAATATATTATCAGTAATGTGGGGCGAGCGTGTGATTCACAATGACCTCACAGATGTTTCACGCCAGTGTTACTATGTTGTTGACTGGATTGAACACTCTGCTGAATTTTATCATCAAATACATTAAATCTTTTCTTTGCTCATAATACTTGTGAGTTCATAGTAAGGTCTAAAAGACATTCGGGAGCACGCCTACCGTAATACTTTGACGTATATCCAAGGAAGCAATTTATCGAAGCATAAAGATCGCATTTTTAAATATTTTATTGTACAGTATCAACTATACAAATGTTGTCAAATTAGATTGATAATCTGATCTGTAACTTTTAGGGCGCGTTTATATGATACGGAATCCCACGGCGTTGCGGCCGCGTGGCGTTCGCGCGGCGGCCGCGTGGGCGCCTCGCTCGAATCACTCGAAAAACTAATGTAAACTCTATTGACTAAGCCATAATGTTTAATTCTTCGCAACGCTCCAACCGCGCGGCCGCACGAAATTTTTCGCGTCGTCTAACCGCAGCCTTACGGGTTTGTACCCAAAGGGTCCATACCGGACCTTATTATTGAGCCTACACCGCGCATCTGTCTTTTTGTCCTACCTTTTAAAGGGTTGTCCATGAGCGCAAGTAGTAGTAGAGGTAGGAAGAGGGCTTTACCCAGTAGCCCCCACTGCTGTCAAATAGGAAAAAATACTGTTTAATTTAATCTATACATCTTCAACAAATTGGCTGAAAGACTTAAGACTGTTACTTAAAGTTCACATATTAAAGTAAACAATTTTATTTCGCTCATATATTTAAAAACTATGCTTATACCTACACTTTCTAATTTCCAACCTCGATATGTAACAAAGCATTAAAAGTAACACACTGTTGAATAACAAAGATATTTCTCAGACATGAGACATCATACATATTGCACTACTCTTATTTGAATTTATGAATGGTATAGGTCACTTTTAAACTAGTTATTAGTGTAGATAATAATAACTACAAAGTGGCATGTTCTGTATGAGCATCAGACGTTTTTTTTTATTTTTTTTATAGCATAGGCCGGCAAACGAGCAAGTGGGTCACCTGATGGTAAGTGATCTCCATCGCCCATGTACGCCCATCACCAGAAGAATCATGGGTGCGTTGCCGACCTTAAAGGAAAGGGATAATTAGGGATTGGGAAGGGGAGGGGATTTGGGCTTCCGGATATCTCACAATTTATTATTATTTTTTATTGTTTATTGTTCACACAACACACACAACTATTGCATTGTGTACACAACTATTCCATGTATTTTCGCGATGTATGGCGTGAATGGATGACAGTTACTCGTGTAAAGTTGCGTACAATGACGTTGTAATAATGATAACGTTCAGGGCACAACCTATTATGCGTCTTTTTTATTCGATGGCAGCGAATCTTTAAGATAATAAAAATTGTCATAAATAAATCTTCTTTCACCGTCGTCACCGGCTCAAAATTGGTTGACTTAATTTTAAATTAGAGATTTAGTGTTTTAGCCTGCCTCAGTGGTGCAGTGGCCGAGTAGCCAGTAGTGGAGCGAGAAGCCGCGGGTTCGATTCCCGCACCGAAACACCCCCGATTTTATCCCCTAGCGGTGGTATTTTTTCTTTCTTTTTTTATATTTATTTTCTTGAATTTAAGTGGGACCAACTTTGAGCTATACCCTTTCGAATGGAAAATAATCATCAAAATTGGATCACTGTAAAACGTTATGAGCGGTTTAAAAAAAATGCGTTGAATTAAGAACTTTCTCTGTTTATTTTTCGTTGGTTAAAAAATAAACTAATATATTTCTTTACAGGAAGACACGCAGACTATGTCAATACCTTGGTGCAAGTTCCTCACATGCATACCATTATGGGCCATTCTCATAGCGCAGTGTGGACAGGCGTGGGTGTTCTACACACAATTCACAGAACTACCCTCCTATATGAACAATATACTGCATTTCGACATTGTCGCAGTGAGTATGCACCTAGCTTATGACGTGATTTTTTGGTATTAATTCCTAGAACTTGAGACACAAAGGTAAACAAATGATATACATATAGAAGTAACATTGAATTCTAATAGGTACTCAGTTCCACGTTTCCGGGGCACCAGTTAAATTCATTTTTCCTTACGTATCTTTTAATGTTAACAAACTTTTAACTTCTCTTACTTACAGTAGAACCCCTATATTCAAATTGCCAAAAATCCGAGTTATAGAGTTTTCGACGAGGATTTCGACTTGGGCGGATTTTGATTCTGCTTCTAGAGGTTATTCATTCCGCTTCTAGTGGTTATTCATTCATATAGAAGATTCATTCTTACTCACGTTGAGTTAGAAAGGTTAAAATAAATAAAAAAAATACGTAAATCAACATTATTTCTAAACATCCTTAAAATAAAAAATATATGTAGGCATTAAAAAAAGTCTTTAGGTAATAATGTGGGTGGCTATATTACCTATTAATGAGGATGGACAATTATACACGGGTGTGAAGTATAAGATGTTTATTGCGACTCCGTATATCAAAAACTAATTTACGCGGGCGCAGCCGCTACTATATTATCTAGGAATCTTACTTACTAAGCATATATTACATTCGTCCCTCACGCATACATCGCGCAAACGTAATACATGAAACCATGAAACCATGCTTTACATGTGTCCCTACAAAGTCAATAATTTTTTTGCTTTAGATATTCGGTTGTTCTTATATCTATAGCATTGTTTAAGGTATAAAGAGCAGAAAATTCCTTAAATGGTCTCCGACGTCAGGTGTGAACCACCCGTGGCCACACACGTGGCCACTTGTTTCATTTCGTTTCGTGGACGCTGTCTGTGCATTGTATTTGTCTATAGTCGAAATAAAACTTCTCTGTAACCACTTCGATGTCTGTAACACGTTGTTTAAGACCCTTTCAAAACACCATCTATTTCCAGCTAGTTAAAATTATATGATCCGCTTACTCGTTTGTTGTCTTGAAGTTATAACTCAAGACAACAAACATTTATTTTTTTATAAGAAATAATCATTAATTTTGTTTAATTTCCAGAACGCAAGGCTAAGCGCACTTCCATACTTAACTGCGTGGATCGGTGGCATACTGTTGTGTATATTCGCCGATTGGCTCCTCGCTAAAGGGTGGATTTCGCGACTCAATAGCATGAAATTATGGAATACAGTGTGTGAGTTATCATTCATTAATCGCATATCAAGTTCACGAGCTTATGTGAATTACATTGGAGAGATAAAGTGACGCCCGACCAACCGCATTAACTAATTTGCAATAACGTGTAGGTATTTACTACAATTTATATTTCGTAGACCACTACAATCAGTAACACCAATAAATATGCTAATGATTACTTTATTCTAAGAAACATTATACATATATAATAAATTGATGTTTATTTGTTCGTATTTTTAACCGACTTAAAAAAAGGAGGTTCTCAATTCGACTGTATTTTTTTTATGTTTGTTACCTCAGAACTTTCGCCTGGGTGAACCGATTTTGATGATTATTTTTTTTATTTGAAAGCTGGTGCTTCCCGTGTGATCCCATTTCAATTTGGTCCAGTTCTGACAATGGTATCCGTGAGAAAATCATATAAGTCTTAAATTTGGATTAAGTATGTGCGCAACAAATGGACGAATAACTCAATATCACGTCAACGCCTATTTCGAGATTTTTTAGGTTACATAAGTTGTTGTTTGCGCGAATAAAAGAAAGATGAAAAAAATTATAATCCTATAATGTTTAAAATGGTGTAGCTATTAAAACGTTTGTATTGTATTGTTTTCCCATCCCTTTTTTCCTTCCGCTCCCCCTTAGCCCTTTGGCAGGCCGGCATGATCTTGCCGACGATGGACACATTGTTTGTCGCTGGTCGACACTATTCTTGGATTGCGCTACACTTACCATCAGGTGTAGCGTAGTCACTTTGACGAGCCAGGATAAAAAAAAAGAAAAAAGAAAGATATTTACTATTTTTTTTATTATTTATTACAGCTGCGTTTGTACCAGCTCTTGGTCTGCTGGGCATCGCGTGGGCGGGATGCGACAGGGTTTTAGTGATGCTGTTACTCAGCGGTACATCTATATTTGGCGGAGCAGCGTACGCTGGTCAGTATTTTGTTTAATTACCATTAGAATGTGTTAGGTTGTGGTTGCGTACAAGGTAGGTAGGTCCCTCGTATGCGAAAGGCCGTCTGGGTTGGTACCACCTCCTTGTCTATTTCTGTCGCCATGCAACAGTGTATAGGCACTGTTGTGTTTCGGTTTGAAGGACATTGAAGCCAGTGAAAGTACTGGGCATTATGAGACTTAGCATCTTACGGGGTGACGAGCGCAGTTCAGTGCCATGCAGTGCTTTGTAATTCAAAGTTATGTTGGGTGTTGCTTCTGTTTATGGGCAGGCGTGGTGCTTACCATCAGGCGAGTGCATAGCTCGCCTCGTCATTCAATGAAGTAAAAAAAGATGGGTAGCATGTTATGCTTGTTTATTTCTTAAAAATATTTCTAAGTAAAATATAATAATAATATTTGTAAGTACAAATATTATTATCTGGCGATCTAAATAAATATTTTTTTTTAATAAGCTATCACAATATATTGAATTTATAAAGTTCTGTTTTTACCAATATATCGTAAGTGAACGCAAATAGTTTTGCCGATTCTTCGAAAACCACTGACATACTCGCAACGGGCGTGGGTTGTACCGAAATGTATAATAATATACATTTAGTATTTAACACGCGCATAATGTTCGGTCGGCAGGTAATCAGATGAACCACATAGACCTGTCGCCGCAGTTCGCGGGCACCATGTACGGCATCACCAACGCCGCCAGCAACATCTGCGGGTTCCTCGCGCCCTACGTCGTGGGGCTCATCATCAGCGCTGAACAGGTACCAATCCAACAACAACACCAATATTGACTAAAGGACTTGTATCCATGGACAAGAATAAATTAAAAAAAAAAACAATATTCAGTAGCAGTGCGAGTCACTTTAGTTAAAACTGTACCTACAAACTATCATACAAACTTTTTTTTTTGTTTTTTATCCTGTCTCGGCAAAATTACTACGCCACACTTGATGGTTAGTGTAGCGCAATCCAGGAATAGTGTCGACCAAAGACAAACAGTGTGTCTATCGTTGGTCGGCACGATCATGCCGGCCTGCCTAACTGCTTCTTCACACTCCGTTTAAAGGACCCAATATTATAGGAAGGAGGGAACACGTGTGCCGGCAAACTATTCCACAGCTTAATGGACTAATAAATAAACAAAAAACAAATATTAACAACAAACTAACTAACTAACTGAACAAATATTTCATAATTTTCAGCAAACTCTGGGTCAATGGCGTGAAGTTTTCTATTTGGCGGCGGCCATCGATCTGGGCACTAATTTGTTCTACTTATTCTTCGCGAGTACTGAGGAACAGGTAATCTTTATCTATTCTCTACTCATACCCAAATCGGAAATTAATAATGTTTTTACAAGAATATATTGCTTCTAATAATTTTAGATTACAGTACAATATAAATTGGTCGACCCGAAGTTAGTCCCGAGTAGACTCGCAGTTATTTTTTTTTAAAGTCACGGTGACTGAATGCGTGCAAGCCAGGTGACTAACTTCAAGTGGGTCAAGATCATTAATGTGTCCTGTATTTTTAATAACTACAACTACTGTTAGTATCTTCTAGTTGTCTGTGATATTTCTATAATGCTTTTTTATAAAAAGTATTTAAGTAATGATAACATTATATTCTTTTAAATACGGTTTTTAAGATCCAGAAATAAAAGTAAGAAGGACGTTTAAGCCCCCTTGCGCAACATTACTATAATAAAAAAAAAAAAAATGTGTAAGAATACTTATGAATCCCGTTTTTGCACTTGCAAAATGGCTAATATAGATTATCTTTGAATAAAATTTGAACTGTCGTAAGACGATATTTGTTTGCATATTACTTTAAAAATATAGTTAGCGTATAGGACTTTCCTTCCTCTAGCGTCGCCATTTATAATAAGGTGTATATAATAACTTATTCCTGCACGTCTTGTTATGTGTACTTACATATGGGTTTATATATATAGCGTCACTGTCACTCAAATTAAAACTCCGTTATTAACAAGCTCACGTACACATCGCACGTTGAAAACAAAAGTGACACTAAACGAAAAATGTGTTTATGGGAGATTAAGTTTAAATGTTTCATAAAATAGCGTTCATAATTTAACATCGACAATCTTCATTTAGTGTCAGTTTTGTTTTCAAGGTGCGACATATCAAGACGTGCGTAAAATAAAGATTCTATCTATATTTCGTGTTTGCAGGACTGGTCCCGTCCTGATAATGACGACATGACTGCGTCAGCGCCTGTGGAGAGTATCCTGTTCCCCGACTCATAGTGGCGAACCACATATACCGCCGACACGCGTGTATAACACCTAGTACCCAATACTTCAGTTATATGAAAGCCAAAAGTCAAAGTTTAGTGGTAGGCAGCGGCTTAGCTGTGCCCCTGGCATTGCCGATGGCCATGAACGGCGGTGACCGCTTACCATCAGGCCGGCCGCTTGCTCGTTTGCCTATCAAGGCAATAAAAAAAAAAGCCAAGCGTGCCAATATTTACTACGTACACTGATGTCAACGTGGCGCGCACTAGTTACGTAGTGTTGCCGCTTTGCCCAATATATCGGCACGCAAAGTATTAGGGCATACGGCGTTTATTAATATGTTACTTGGTGCAATACACCCCGGTTTGGTGATTGTGTATCTCTTCTATATATAAAATAGTGAATCTTGGCCAGGTTTGCCAAAGCTTTATTTATAATACGCACAATTTAAGTTTGTCCGGTGTGAAGTTAATCACGAGAGAGTAAAGGGACTAACTTCAGGCCTATCGAGAATAATTGTGCGTATTCTACTAGTTTCATTTTAATACAAAATACATTACTCGCTTTCTTTCATGTAAAAGTATAAAAATATTATTTTATTATCGTACTATATTTTTTTATATGAAATTGGACTTCTAGTCCGAAATTCAAGCAGTTTCAGTTGAAAACTTTTCTTAAACATCCAGAGACCTCTTTAATATCTAGGAAACATGCAAGGATCTAGGAACAATGCTAAGTGGATATTTTAAATCAATAAATAAAAATAATTAATAAATATAACTTATTGAGTATTAGCATCGTGGAATGAATATTGTGATTAATAAATTGTTAATTTTATTGTTTATATATACGAGGAACATTATTCGAAATATTATATGTGAGTAAACAATATTGTTACTAGTATAGTATTATTTTATCTGTGGTATTGTGTAATACCACAGATTAAATAACACCATAGTAATACACACAATAATTTAAGTATTCTAGAGGCAGTGTAATTACGATGAAATCTTGCATTATCTCGGTTTTGTCTACCTCTTCAGGTACCCCTATGTAGCCGTGAGCTTAATTTGTTTTTTTTTGTCAAAATCAAACCTATTTCCAGTCTGTATCATTATTAGACTGTATTTATACTAATCACCGCTGTATCGTTGGGCGTCTTCGGACGAAATAAGTTATGAGTAATCTAAGTTAAACTCTGATATTAACTTTGTTTTGGATTGAGACACCTTATTTGCTTAATATCATCTGTATGGGTTTGTGTATTGTAATAAGGTATGATAGGGTTGCCATGTCCATAATGGCTAAAACTTCTAAATAAAACCAGATTAAAAAAACTGTATTCGAAACTACTGTCAACAATCTGGCAGTATGTATTGTACCTGTCAATTACTTTTATACTGAGTGTCTAACTTAGTTATGTACTCTAAACTTTGTTGGTCCGAACACGCGCATTTTCGTTAGAACTTAGAATAGTCTGTGATATTGTACTTACAAGTAAAGTAACGTATCAAAAGGCATTTCATAGACAAAATATCAGGCGATGTAATCGACTGGACAAATTTTACGTTGTAAGTTAATTAAAAATAAGTTTAAATAAATATGTGATGACATTTTAATGTGCGGATAAACGAGATCAGTAGAAAATATTAAGGTATTATAATATAACTTGGTAGGTGGTAAGAATGTAATATATTTTTTAATTTTTATTAGCTTCATAAATAACGAAAAGAGCATATCGCTCGTCTGATGGTAAGCGTCACGACTGCTCATAAACAGAAGCAACATTACACAGAACTTTGAATTACAAAGGCATGACACTGGATATCGCTCGATCGCATCGCGTATCGACACGTTAATCATTCGATAAAAAAGGAAATTAAATCACTTCCTCCATTTCAATTTATGTCCTAGCTATGCAATCGGATTTTGTACTACGGAGGTTGGAATACTTATATCGTATACGTTTGTTGAAATGACCGCACTTTTCTGTAACGCGTTGTTTAATCTCATAACAGTTAAGATCCAGTGTAATATAATCGTTTAATTTAATATCCAATTAGATCACTATCATCACGCGTTCGAATGTTCGAAATAGCCGATGATTGTCGAATCGTAATCGATTATATCGACCACTTTTTGATCGTAATATTGTTGGTTTATTACGGAAGTGTACACTATTTTGATTTTAAAATTGGAATGTTATATTTTTTTCTCTATTTTCAATTTTATAACTACTTATTTTATTCATTGTCTATGAAATCCACTTTTCTTCATTTCAATACTGTAATTTTCTTAGAGCAATTACAATATAACTACACTAGCAATGTCAGTTGCACTTCAATATTTATTGACAGTGTTAACGTTTTTATTTTAGACACAATTCAGTTATGTATTTTGTTTTTATCTGTAGTAAAATTGATTTATATATATCCAAGCATAACTAGTAGCTTTAAGTTTGCAATATCATTTTTATAAGTAACTTTAGAAAATATATCGATAATAAAGCTAAGTAGTCCTTGATAGTTGATATGATAATTCAAATAATACCAATTTCTTTCAAAGTGACAAGACAAAAACCAAAGTGAAATCAGTATAATGTTTAGAACTATAAAATTTTAATTAATATTACATAAATTTAGCAGCAGCGATAGCTCAGCGAGGAGTGGTATGGGCTGTTGAAACGAAAGTCGCAGGTTCGAAACCAGCCCAAGAGCATACACCACTGACTTTACGTTACGTACGTTTTACGTTTAAGTTGCGTGTATATTAATTGTTAATTATCGCTTGCTTTAACGGTGAAGGAAACATCGTGAGGAAACCTGCATACCTGAGAACACGATAAGATTTTTCGAAGGTATGTGAAGTCTGCCAACCTGCATTAGGCCAGCGTGGTGGACTAAGGCCAAACCACTCTCATTTAGTAGAGGAGGCCCGTGCCCAGCAGCGGGATGTATATAATATGGGGCTAGGAAAAAAAATATGGTCGCCTAATTATTTGTCTAACGACAGCGGATCAAGGGTGTGAAATGGGAGAGAATTTGGGTTTGATCTCTAGGCCAAACATTTTTTTTTAGTCTTGGAACCAAGTATAGCGATAGGGTCGGCCTCTATCACAGCCTAGGCCAGAGTTAACCTCGAAGATCAGTAGACCACTGATTGCATCTCTACTTACACCTGCGAGGATACCTGGAGGTTTTGTTAGGTAGGTACCTATTTTATGTGTACATAATTATGATTGTCGTTAATGTAACCAAAATTATTCGGTGTAAGACATAGTGTATAAATAATTATTTGTGTTAAAAATATATTTGGTATTGGTATGTTAGAAAACTGATCAAAACATCTATGCCCCATTTAAACTGGGTGAGTGACATAGGCTAGCATAACACAGAAAATATTCATTTACGAAGCGGCATCATACGACTCTCGCCGTCAAATTGTATGACTCTACCTCGTTTATGAGAGTTTTGTTTTATAATCTTCCCTCTGTCGTACTATAAACTCTCCCCGTGTGAACGGGGCGTTATAGTGAAAATATCAAACTTATCAAGTTAAATACGTATGCTTCACGAGGATATATTATACTTCATGCTTTTTCATTCTATTTCACAGCAAATGTACGGTAAATATTTTGTTTATTGGTGCTCATTAGCTTTATGAATCATTTAAAATCATGCATACTATTTTTAAAGACAATGTTTTTTCGACGCTTTTTAGCTTCTACCTCAGCAAAGTAACTACAGGTATCTAAGGGCCTTGCCAGGCTACGACGGAAATCAATTGTATCAGGTATCGCCAGACTATTAAAAGTTTGTATGTGTAAATAGATAAATAAATATAATGTAACATAGGAGGTATTGATTCGCTCCAATTCCGTCGTAGTATAGCGGGGCCCTTAGGTACATGTACTTGCTTTGCTGGGGTCGATTGGTCGAAGTATATTTAAGTAAAATAAATATTCAAACAATTCATATTGTTAAGCAGAAAACCTACTTAAACATATGGAATTACGTAAAACCCAATATGCCCCCAAAAATATAAATTGATGTCCTTTTTAAACTAAATGTATGTAACCTTGTGTTTTTTGTCTATGGACATTAATATTATTGAAAGCTCTTAATCATTCCAATTAATTCATTTAAGTATTGAATTAGCACAATTTAGTGAGTTGAAATGTAAACAGTATTCACATGTGGTTTGATATCGTACATTGTAAATTATTTTATTTGCATGTTAAATATGTTTTATGCATTATTTATAGCACTAAATACCCATTTGAAATTGTAAGCCTAAGGCCGCGACCGTGTAAGGCAAGTAATCAGTAGTTTATTTCAGTGGTTTGCTGGTGGTAGGATATTCATATCCGCCCGGATAGCGAGGGGCTTGCAACATGACCTGATGGTTGAGTTGGGCGGGATGGTTGGGCGGGTATAGGGGTATATCTTTGTATCACTGTGCCTGCGTCGGTCATCCACCTGTCCTGTCGTCGGTTCCTCGATTTGCTTCTTCCCTCTCTGAAGAGGGATCACTGATACCACTATATTATACTCTCAGATTATTCAGAGTGACTATTATTATGGACCATTTACACGAGGCCATTTATTGAGACAGGACATTGAGTCAATTATTTATTCATACAATTTACATTCCATTGATCTGTACTGTCTAATTCGCACAATGTCAATAATGGATTATGGATTGGCCTCGTGTAAATTATCTATTCATTAGGTCTTGTAACTAAGGGTTAACAATTTTCGCATATTGCTTGCCTAGTACGGCTGCGGCCTACATATTATAGTAAATAAACTAGAAAAAGCTTACAATACGATTTATTGCGTCAGGCACTGTGACAGACTTGTTATTAATACATGTGCCTGACGCGACAGCTGATGTGTTAAAAGGTACCGCTTATGCCTAAAATTTAATTATATTGATGAATTATGTTTTAACAAATAAAGCAATTTTAATTAGAAATTGTTTTGTGATATTTTTATTTCGAATCTCCTGTGAATTTATATCTTTCCAGTAAAAATTATTTGACGGTATTCTATTAACCGTGTAGTCTGTTGATCAACTGTGATTTCAATGTAGAAAGTTGTAACTTTTAAAAGCTTTTGAATTAATATTATGTATATTGACATATTTTTGTAGCGATGACAAATAAATTTTGAATTAAAATCTTTTACTTATTTTATTTCCATAAACGTTTTGAAGCATTATACACTGACTTTTTTAGATATGATATTACACATTTGATTTGTGGAGGTCCTAATCCTTTCCCAAACTCTATCCGCTTTTTTAAGGGTGGAATCTTTTGGTATTGTAATTGTGGGTAGTGGAGATAACTTACCATTAGGTGATACGCATGCTTCTTTGCCAGCCTTTGCTATAAAAAAGAATATTGATTTATTAGAGGTAGAAGAAAGATTAATGTTTTTAAATTAGTTGGGATTTCGTCTTATTTCGATAGTTCATTGAGGTAAAATAACTTTAGTATTTGGGCTTTTTTTCTTCCAGCAGTTAATATCTGTGATGCAATTCTGAAACGCACTCAGTTGTGGATTTAGACCCATAATGCTGCGCTGAATGGAATGGATACACCGATAACATCTTATTTCCAAACCATCAATTTATTGTCAATTCATTTTCTGAGATTGCTGCCTGAGTGGTATGTGGTAGGTGCCTCATTTATGCGAGGCCGTCTGGATAGGGACTCTGATGTTTTCCGGTTGAAAGACATTAAAAATAGTGAAAATAGTGGGCATGATGATACTGTTATATTCCCGGGGTTTTACCAACCCAAGATAGCGAATAAGATCCGGAAAAAGCATTAGTGTACCTACACATATTACTATGCCTATCTTTGTAAGCACCTACAAGTCTATTCCTGGCTCCAAATTCAAAAATGAATTATAAAAAAATAAAAAACCAGTAATACAGTGTAATTTTTGTGGGTCCTAATTGCGTTCGGCTCGACGCGACCGCGAGACAATTATTACTTGCGGGCAAAGTAGAAGCGAAATTCAGAGGCAATCTTTTACACTATCAGCAACGCGTCTGGCTCCATAATTACGTTGTGTGCAGGACCGCACGTCAATACTAATATTTGTTTACGCCCTGGAGTAAGGTTTCTGTGCAGGATGGAAGCGTTTATCACATAACGAGATACTCGTGTGTTGCCACTATAATTATGACAGCAGTCAATTTTCAAGGGATTGTTGTTAGGCAGGTGCGACATTCCTGGACCCATGATTGCACCACGATCTCACATAAGTACGGGATGATAATTAGGTTGCAACAATGGAAATGAAATAAAACTGAGGTGATTTTTTGACACAGCAAAACCAATAACTTTACATTTACGATTGCATAGCGGTTGTTCTTGCATAATTGCTGGGGAGAAATTAACAAATTAAAGTTAATTTCTACCCAGCAATTACGCAAGAACAACCGCTTTTCAAAAATTTTGTAACACAAAAAAAAATTAAAACAATAGTAAGTTTAGCAACGTTAACGCCGAGAAGAGTTTTTAACAATGCGGAGGTTATTGGCAAACAGCAAACCCTTGCAATTAAATGTTAACAAAGTATTATAAACGAGTTGAGACTGGGTTTGCTAAACATTTCGGCTGGTATTGTCCTTTTGTTGATCATTTAAACCCGTCAATTTTACTGTGCAAAAGAGCCAAAGGGCCGGGGCCGGCAGATCTGCGATAAAAGTTAAGAAAAACTTTACGAGCCGCCAAAGGCAACGCGAATACAACTAACAATGCTTTACGACCAATGTGTTTATGGCGGTGGGATGTTTAACAATATTTTTGTATCGTAAAACGTAGTTGCGTTTTGGATTCTTTTAGAGCGTGGGGGAAAAGAAATAACGGTCTCTTCGGTCAGAAAAATAATACAGTTTAGTTGCTGGGTTTTGTATGCCTGTCTTATGTAAGGAATACGTCACGATTATCGATAAGATTATTGATATTATGTGTCTATTGAACCTACTCAGTTGTGCAGTTGTAAGTACAAGGACCATACTAGATCACTAGACCAATCAATCGATTAAGTAGGTAAGTATTTATGGCATTCTTCCTTCATGTTGGACCATGCGATTCACAATAATAAGTTAGTACTTAGTTAATTACCATTAACGATCGCCTCATTGGTCTAGTGGCAGCGTATTTAACAGAGAAACCGTGAGGAGGTGTTGGATTTAGATCGGACAATTACAATTTGTGTTTAAGTTTTCTACAACTACTTGAAAAATCACATATGAGTTGGCCGCTATTGGATTTTTTGCCTGATATGATGAGGATAAGTCCGCTATCTTGGGACGGAAATAAACTCAGCGCGTAGTGGATGCATTAGTTGCACTTCGGCCTACCCCTTCGGGGATACAGGCGTGACAGCTTATGTTATTAAATAACGTTAGTTTACATTATACATTTGTAGATCCATAGAACTTTGAACCCTTGAATTAAGAGATTATCAAGCTACTATAGGTATTTAGTGAATTACGATGCAATTATGTATTGTGTATTAAGGTAAATCCAACCTCATGTTTTTTATTTATTCTCTGCAAAAAAATCTTATAGCATAGTCATGTAATTTAATTACATCTGTTATTTCCCAATAAACATAAACGTCATATAAATTAATGAATAAAGTAATAAGTTATGCCTATTTCGCAAATCGGGTACATACTTATTCGTTATAAATTATTTATTTATTTATTAATTATGTGTTTAAAATAATAATAGGATACAAGGATATCTAGCTCTTTTCGAGAAGTCGCACGAGACTGTGACGTAGAGAAAATGTATGCAATATCCGAGTCAGCACAAAATGAAAGTGTTTCCAAAATTATCTGTTTATGTGATAAATTTTTAAATGAAAATATATACATATATAAATACTGCAAATATATTTACAAGCGGAGAAATAATATTATTTATGCATATTTTTGAATAATTTGTCACGCTAGTAAATAAATGTGGTGACATGGCATTTCTTCAGAAAAGTAATTATGTTGTCCTTACAAAAAGCTCTTTGGTTTCGGTAGCAATAAAACTTGTGTTGTTGACATTAGAAGGGTTTGTTTTCCAAACCATAGTGTGGGTTTCTTTGAAATGAGTTAAAATAGAATTACAACCCATATCGAACACAAAAAAGGTTATGGGCATTTAAACAAAGAAGTTTTCAGCAACGGGAAATTAATTTGCTTTAGATTTTAGAAGTTAGAGAGTGCACACTTTGCATATTTTTATTTTATAGCACAAGCCGGTAGACAGGCATGTGGGTTACCTGATGGTTAGTAATCTGCACCGCCCATGTTCGCCCACAATAGTTAAAGCATCATGGGCGCGTTGCTGACCTTCAAGGAAAGATTTAATTAAGGAATTGGGAAGTGGAGGGGGATTTAGGCTTCATGATATTCTATCACACCGTACGAAACGCATCTGCAAGCCGATACTTTAGGTCGGTTTTCTATGAGACAGTGGTGGTCAAACAAATGCGTTTAAAATAAATGATTTAAAAATAGATTTAACACCTATGACGTGTACCTACCAGCTACTTAATATTTCTTATGTATTGTGTGTATGGATTACCTACTTAAGGCCATACCCCCAGCAAAACGCCGCGCGATCGACATTTTTAGAGATTATCTAGTCATTACTTAAAATAAACATTGATTAAAAAAGTATACCATATATTTGTACAATCTGTCAGCTTTACTTTGTTCTATTCAAATTCATATTAATGTTGAGATATTTTTTAAAATTGGCGTTATAAATGAACCATAAAAATGAGAAAAATGCAAAGATTCCGTGCGTCTCCTTTTAAAGTACAGATTGTTTTCAAATGAGATTAACATCACTAGATAGGCAATTTAATAACGAATATTTTGTTCGTTTTAAATTTTCGAAAAGACCAAAACCTGATTTTTTAAATCAATTATTCGCTAAATACGTGCAAATTCTGCATGAAAACTCACACGCTAAGTACACGAGTTAGTATGGCGCGAGTCAGTCAAGGTCATTTGTTCATGGAAGGGCCTTAATACTTCGATCGAGATTAAACACACCTGACGCGATCTCATAGTAATCTCAAATAGCTTAAAATAATTGTTTGATGAGTATACTGCTCTAATAAAAAAATTGCCGTTAAAACGTTCATGGTATGACATTTTGTAATATTTTCATTCAAACGTTAACATAACGGTTGCTGGAAGATAGGTACGTATGTACTTGTGTAGTAAAAAATATGCACACAATGGCTGATGTTAAAAGAACAACATTTGACGAAAATAAAACAACCACAAAAAGTCTTTTCATAAACTGCTCTCGTTTTAGTTGTAAAAATTAGTAAAATAGAGCAGTTCTTTTGTTTGTGGAGGTTTTATTAACAGAGGCGGAAGAACAGTTAAAGTTTTTTAAAAGTTGAACCGTTAATTGTAACATTTTTTTTTTAAGTAAACATAACCGTTGTATGGAGTAATATACTCTTTTGTCTCTAAGTATATAAGTTATCTCTAAGTTATCTTTTGTCTTTATGTCTCCCTATTTCCAATTTATAGTTTCTGGCTACTATCTCATGAGATAATAAAATTGTTTTGAACAAAGCAAGTAATAGATACTTATGCGAAGGTTGTACCTATTTACACTTTAATTTTTTTTGGCCTTTAATTGGCGATCGCCATAATATGTCAATTTCCTTTGGATTGGACTGAAATTGTCATATTACTAGCAAACTTTTATGTAAAAGTTGCAATAAATAAATAAATAAAATGCGAGGTCTTATAAAAATAATATTATAATCTTTTTTATAGCAAACGAGCTAGTGGGTCACCTGACGGTAAGTCATCTCCACCGATCATGCATACCTACAATACTAGAAGAATTCTAGGCGCGTTGCCGATCTCAAAGGAAAGACATAATTAAGGGACCGGGCCTTCCCGGAGGCGAATTTGGGCCTCCGAATATCCTTTTTACCGTATGAAATGCAGCAGCAAACTACTACTTTACGCCGGTTTTCTGTGAGACAGTGGTAACGACCCGGTAGAGCCGGCCCATTTATGTTGTAGACAAAACTGTCTACAGCTCCGCTCCACCACTCAAATAATCTACTAAAAATTTAGTCTAGTTAAGAAATTTAGGTTTCTAGGCGAAAAATAAGTATTATTATTTAATAGAAAAGGCAGCACGTGGCAAGACGTAGATAGATACTGACTCGCAAAACATAAGATATATTTGTATTATCTCTATATGTCTTTTTGGTTGTCCTAATAAAAATAACATACCCTTAGAGGAATGTGCGCTGCGTATGTCGAATATCCGTTGACAGGATGTCCGATCATGGTGCAACACGGATAACTCATATCCGGCCAAATCAACATTCATAGCATGCATAGTTTCCATATACCAATTGCGGCAATAGTGAAGGCATCGTGCATGTACCTACTCGAACTTTTAAAATTCGAACCAAACTCTATTTATCAATTGCCAGTACTCTATATTATAGATCTATAAAAAGGAAGGGCAAAGCAGATCCCGCCCACCATCGAATTTTGTTAGCCTTTACCAAAATCCCAGTAACCACCTCCCAAACGTCTATTTTTGGTAATCAGGAACATTAATTTAAAACCTGCCCCTTTTTTGGGTTGCCTTTGCTCTGTATTCTTGTTCTTACTTAATCAGACTGCTAAAGTAATAATAACATCAATTTTTAATATCCTTAACATATCCAACTCATTCGCTTTGTCAATTAATTTGCTAAGTAAAATAATGTAGGCCTCGAGGAATGCATGTATTTTGCATAGCACGTATCTAATTAGTTCCCGTCATTTAGTACCAAGGAATTTAGACAATAGATAATTTGAATAAATGTCTGAAGCGTGTAGGACTAAGCCAGAGCGCGTGTAGCAAGACTAAGCATATGCAAAACTGTGGTTATGTAGTCGGCGACGCGACGGTCGGCTGTGTTTGATGTCGAGCGCACGCCGGCACCGCTGACACGGACAAAACGCTCAGTGTCAATACATTAGAGAAGAGCGACGGCCGACGACGCGCTGACGTCAGCATCGGTAGGTGTTTGAATAATACGATCCTTTATCCATTGACTATACGTCAATAGAATCGGATTAGAAAATATCAAGGGCTACTTCCACGTGCTATGGTAGAGCTCTCACTAGAAAGGTCACGAGATAATGAATAATTATATAGTATTATGATAATTATGTGCTAGCTGTATTGTAATACACAAGCTTTCACGTCTGTATCGAAGAGCTAGATCATCAGGCAAAGGTGCAGCTAGTGCACCCACTGTTCGTGAATTATAAATTAAAACACTAATTGTGATTGCTTGACCGGAGGTTTGAACTCAAAATCTCACGGGTTTCAGCCATAATCCGTTCCCATAACATCAACGAGGCCATTGTGTGCACTTGCGCTCCCATTTTCTTGTGATTGATTTACACCAATACTGTTCAAAATCTGGCTTGGTAAACAATAAACTTAGCCACCTAATAATATATAATGTGTTTAAAATTACCTAGCCATACTTGATACTTTTATACAACGCGACGCGACGTTAGGAAGTCCAGTAGAGCTGTTATTACTGTATAGACGTTTCAACGTTTTGAATGCTAGTCCGGTGCGGCGCGGCGCTTACATAATAATATTATGTGTAATATTAGGTTATTGTCGGATGTCGATGGATACGCGCTCTAATAATGAGGAGGCACGCGAGAAGCCACCGCGCCGCGCCGCTCCTCGCTGCGTGCAGCGGTCGCGTGCCTGCGTTGCAGCGCTGCGTGCCGCCAGCCCTGTGGCGCTGGCAGGCACGCGGCAACTCGCTGGCCTCGTGACAGTCGCGCGTCGACTACCTATCTGTACGCACGTCGAGTGGACGGCTCGCGCACATCCCGCAACTCGCGTCGACTTCGCACGTCGTATGTAATGACTGTAATCGGAACTGTAAAGTGAAGTGTTTTGTATGACAATATGGTGACTGGTATAGCGGGCAGCCCTCATCACGCAGCGTCCAACCCTGCGAACGGCGCTATGAACCCTCAGGGGCAACCGGAGCAGAAAAAGTCGGGAGATAATAGAAGAGTGAGTTGTTTTTTTATTAAATCTCATTCTTGTTATGTAGTTTACCTTGGTATTTTTAACAGTAATACTATTTTATTTAACTTGAAAATATGTTCATAAACGATAGGAAGTATCTATATTAAATTATATGTAAAAAAATAACATTTGCTTCCATAATCAGCAACGATATTTAAATCTTGGTCTTCGACTTGGCGTGTTAAAATGTTACGAATGATGATAATTCTTTTATATATTTAAAACTAAAAAAGAATGATTTAATTAATTATTTATCAAATAGTTTGATTAAGTTTTATTTATTTAAATATGTAAGCATGTGTTAAAATATAGTCTCACGCGAAAATTTTGTCCTGCACATTTTTCAGAAGGTAATTCAGTATGTCCTCCTCATGCAATTTACGTCACAGCCATGTACCGTTACGCACGCACTTGATTGAATCTTACAATTTGTACAACTTAGTATGGATGGGAAACAATTATAAATGTATCTATCTAGCTATTAGTTATTTAAAATGGGATCTCAAATTATTGTCATTGTGGAATCACTTAATAATAAATACGTGTAAAGCAACGCATAGAACCACCGTCAAGTGTGGGTGGCGCAAATCTGCTTTTGAGAGATTATGATTGGAAGGATTTAGTCGCTATGCGTGGTCACATTTCTAAAGTTGGGCCTTGGAACACAATAAAATTGAATTGAGGAGACAAGCAGCTTATTCCAAAAGCTAATAAAAAAGTGAATGCCACTGGCAAAACCAAGCTGAGAAACTAAATCCATATTTAAATATCATGTACCATACCATGATGACAGAATATGTTTTAAATCTCGAGAATAAAATCGGCTTATGCATGTTGCTTTATGGGGCTTGGCGCTAATTGCGGCAGCGGGTGATGTTTGAAGATAATTTAGTAAAGGAACGACTCGGCATGCTCACGCTTATTAGCGTTTAGTTGAGAATCACACAAACCGTCGTGTCACGCATCTTCGTGATCTCGTCATAACGTGTATTGCCCGATAACTTAGTAATTAATTTAGAAAGAAGAGCTCTTGACGTCTCTATAGTGTGGTAGAGCCACGCTGTAGACCGTTTTATCTGGAAGATGAAAGGGCGGATTCGACTGGGGCTGTACTATTATCTCAGAGAAAACACTGTACAACATGTAACATTGTACATACATTAATGTGATGATACCATATTGTTAAATGAGTCTATTCTAATTATTATGGTAGAGCAATATTAGTTTCCGCGATCTTATTTTTTCATTAATGTAAATCCAAGGTCTTGCGATCGCCCGTATTATTATTGAATAATAAATAAGACTCCAAAATTCGAAATTTTGCATCCATGCACGTTCGCCGCTAAGAACGGCGCGAGACGCGGCGTCTTTCTTATTCTACTTAGGCTCAGCTAGTGAAAATCTTACTTTCGAATACAACTTCACAAACCTTCATATGCGAGACGCCATCTGGTTTGGTACCACCTCTTTGTAGACAAAGATATATCTGCCACCAAGCAACAGTGTGCAAGCACTGTTGTGTTTCGGTTTAAAAGGACACTGAAGCCAGTGAAAATACTGGGCATTATTTGACTTAACTTTGACGTCTGGGGGTGATGAACACCTGTCGAGTGCAATGCAGTGATTTGTAATTCTAAGTTCTGTGTCGTGTTGTATCTCTTTATGGGCAGTGGCGGTGCTTACCATCAGGTGATTGATCTGCTCGTTTCGTCATTCCGGCTACTGCGTACTTTTGCAAAAACATAAACCCTAAAGCCAACCAGAATGGTTTTGTAATTTATAATCAGGATATTTGAGCTAATAAAACTCTTCACGTTGTATCATAGCCACGTAACATTGCACAGTTAAATTAGTATACGAAAACGTAACCTGAAGATTTTTTAAATAAACATTTAAAAAACCTCAAATGAATTAAGAGTGAATGTATCACTGTACATTCATACACACTCACGCCTGTAATATCCGAAGGCGTAAGTAAACCAAAATTTTTCCTAGCTTATTTCCGTCCCTTGATGTGATGAGTGGATGGTGAGGGAGTGCGCCTATCGGCATACCGGGCACAGTTCCAGATTATGGGCTGATACTGAGCATTTCGTAACAAATACCAATAAAACTTATCCTACCTGGGAATCACACCCGAGAATTCAGCAAAGCATGCGTAACGCGTACGCTTTACAACTGCACCAACGAAGGCAGTTTCAGTTTCTTATTATATCACTATAATGTATATTAATCATCTTATTCACACACATTAATGAGGTGCGAGATGTAAATATTTTAATAAAAAATATTTTAATGACGCAATAAAATGACGCACAGTATAGTAATATAATAATGTTATGCGCTTTGGCAATGTCCGTTTATATAAAAAAACGAACGCATGATGATGATCTAATACAGACCAGTTATTATAGGGACTAAATTGTGTCTTACACTTCATTTGCCGGCATTTTAGGTACCGCTTGCGACATGATTTGATAGGGGTACATCATGCGTGCATCGGTCTTCCGCCTGCCCTGCCCTGTCGCACGCCCCTAGTTTTAGCCTAGTAACACAGGCCGGCATGATTCTGGTGACCACCGATAGACGTTGTCCGATTGATGTTTGTCGGTGGTCACTGTTTTTTTGATCTGAAGTTACCACCAGAATGGTAACGTCCCGGTCGAGTCGGCCCATTCGTGCTGCAGACACGAACTCAAACTCACTGAACGTTTAGTATAATCATAATATTATATACTGAATGTGTAATGTATGTTTATCAACCCAAACGTTTGAGAAAAAATGTTTTCCCACGCTGTTGGTCTCGGCAGTGGGCACAATGGCTCACGCACCCGCTTATTACAAGCCTACGTTGGCAACTATACACCAAATAATGATACAGCCGCATAAAGTCACCACCCACATTGCATCCTCACATCCTCCACATCACTATGAGTATTTGCGATTTGCGAATGATTGTCGAGTGCCGACTCACTAAAACTACGTTCCATGGTTGCCAGTAGCTATTCATTCAAAATATAAAGTCAAGCTACAATATTATTTAGGTTATGAGTGTTTTAATTATTATAGTTTTGTGTTAATTCTTTACTTAAAGTGATCCTTTGTCAAAGATTTACATAAACTGTAATTTAATAAATATACGTTACGAAAATTTGTGAGGCTATGCTCACATCTGTAGGAGAAGGGGTAGGCAAAAGTGCAACTATGATTCGCTGAGTTTACTTCAGACTCATGATAAGATAGGTGGCGAGCTTCTCGCAATATCGTGCACAAATTCCAATCCTAGGCAACTCATGTGACATTTTTCGAATTGAAAACCTGATACGATTAATGTTTGGAACGTTAGGCTCGCTCCTTATCACATCAAGGGAAGAAATCGTGCAACTTACCTCCTTATTTGATTGGAGGTCTATGCATAAGCTATCGATAGATCTCTACTATTAAGGATAGGTTGATGGCTTTTCAGACTGTAAACTAATTTATGCGCGGAATTCTCTTTAGTTGACCACGTACAAGCCACTCATTTTGCCTGCGTCTAAACTTGCCACGTCTGCAATAATTTATTCCTGTCAATAAATATATCCCCGATTCAAAACATCAATAAATTCTTTTAGGATACGTCCCGCTGTTAATAAAATCTAATTTTTACAAGTGAGCTGTGTTGGCGCCCTTCCCACACCTTCTAAGAATTGATTGTCAACCCTGGTGGTCGGGCCAGACGGGCGGCCAGTGTGACGGTGAGTCAGCGGCGCGGTGGCGTGGGCAGCGCTCCCGCGTGGGCGCCCAACGCCGGCCCGTGGGCTAATTGTCGTGGGAACGTGGAGCCGACCAGAGCTCGCCCGCTCTGCCCGCTGCTACCGTCGCCCACACTCTAGATAAACCGTATCTCACGCAACACACTTTTCCTTATGTTAATCGTGCTCTGTTTGTTTGCGGAGATTTTATATAACTCTATACTCCAATGAATTAACTAATATCTTTTTAGAAACTAATCGTTTAATGTTTTATAAACTACTGAATAGTGTGTCAAAGGAATAATGATTGGTATTTACAAATATCATCAGTCTATCCCACATTCATTTATCAAACACAAAATCTTTTCGATCGTTTGATATAATCGATACATTGCTTACACGTAGTTTTAATCATGATAGGTGTGACTGTTTGAGATATCGGTGCGTTGCACGTCTGCGTTGTAATATCCGTTCGGTTGTAGGAAGCCTTAATAGGTACAATCCATCATCTATCGATAAACATCACGAGATAAGTCGGCGTGCGGCGCAGTGCGGCGGCCACGTCGTATCGCGTGTGACCGCGCGCACTCCGTGCTTGCGCCGTGCACGGTACGGCATGCACCCACGCGCCACACTTGCCCGCCTACATCGTAACACGAATGTGACGCACGCGGCGCGGCGCTACAATCTATACATCACGAATATAATTCATATTAGATCAAACATATACCACACACAGACAGACGACAGTCTCCGTGGCGCAGCGAGCGATTAGCCGGCTGTGAAGCGAGAGACCGCGGGTTCGATCCCCGAACCGAAACAAATGTTTGTGTGATCCACAAATATTTGTTACGGGGTCTGGGTGTTGTGAAACCGAAAGTTTCTCGTAGCTCCTGATACCCACGACACAAGACTCGTATACTCACAATCTTACTGTGGGGTCAGGACTATGTATGTGACCGTTGGGTGTATTTATTATTATTTATTACACACAAAGTTGATTTCAATGTGTTCTTTTTTTATAGTTCTTTATACCGTATTAAGAACGAGTAATTTTACTAATTTTCCACAGCGTAAGTGAGCGAGTAGCCGGCTGTAAAGCGAGAGGCCGTGAGTTCGATTCCCGCATTGAAACAAATTTTGGGACCGCAAGTCCTTCGTAGTTTCTGATAACCATGATACAATAGTGTGAGCTCCGGACTTATTTGTTTGTAACTGTTGGCTATATGTATTTATTAATTATTTATTTAGTAGTAAGATACAGATTTCGAGTCTAGACTCATAATGCCGCGTCCAAACAAACAAACTCAAATGGTATTCAGTAAGCTTGTGGCGGAAGTTCGGCGTCCGCTCCCACGCGCTGGCACTTGGCACGCGACCCTGCGGCTGCCACGCGTGCGGGTGCCAACACTGGCAACCGCTACTACACAGTTGCGCCGCGCCGCGCCGCCCGCAAGCGGTAGTTCATACCAGACTATAAGACTCATGCCAACACAATGCCAAGCTGCTTGGCGTCGGTCCCACCAATTTTCTGATATAACTAAATAATGAAAATTCCTCAACTTCGATATTATCAAAGATATTTCGTAACACCTCACACTTGTGGTGCAACTTCAATAAATTCGTATTTAATTTGCAAATGGTAATAGAACTTAATTAATATGCATAATATAATCTGGAAAATACTGCCATGTTGTTTATGAATGATCAATTTAGCATGAATAAACAGTGTCGACTTTATCATAATTAATATCATAACACAAGGAATGTCAATAGAAAATTAATAAATGAGTATTACTCGTCAATTGCTGATCATGGTGTAAGAGGAAATAAATATGAAGCACAATAATAATGAGTGTCCTACATTGGTGTCACAGTCCCCAGACTACATGTTGCGTTAGTTAGCTAATCGTTTGAATAGTTGCAGTTAATGAAAATAGACGGGTCGGCCGGATCGGCCATTTGTTTCAATTTATCTTTTCAAACTCAGATTAATTTAGGTGGCTGTTGCTAATTTTGAGAGATTAATACGTCCTAGTTCGATAAAATTGATAGGGACATAGGAATATTTTGTTTCGCATCGGTTTTATACAAAATACATAAAACAACAGAAACGCTACCTACATTTTATTTTCGTGCCGGTAAATCATTTTATAAAGTAAATAGACTTTTATTACCAGCTTAAAATTATACGCTGTGATCGAAACTGATCTAATGAAATCACGGTGGGACGTGGGTACTCCGAGCTCGCAGCTAGACGCTTTTGGCACGTGCGTGTCGATTTCTTCGAAGGCGACGCCCGCCCGGCGCCGACTGCGCGACTATATCCATTCCGCATGACTCGCCAAACATTACGTAAAGTCGTCACGTTGATGGATTCTGTCTGGGACAAATACAATAATACACCCCGTGAATATTTACATGTGCACAAACACCGTAATGAGCCGTCGTGAACAATTAACTACCTGACACTCGTCTGTTTATCGTCACATCGTTTATCCTGACTAAGGTGAACTTGTAGTTTGTACATTTGTCACCATCAGTAGGAGTACCGAATATAATAAAGACCTACTAAGATGACGCCGAGGCCTGTTGTTCAGCCCTTCGACGGTGTGTAAGAAGCAAGTGGTAGAGCTTCACTGCAAACAGTTTTGTTAACAGCATGAATGAACCTACTGAATCGGGCTATGTTAATTCTAAATCGCTGTTGCGATTCATACTGTGAATTAGATTTCCATAGGCCAAAATACCTTTCCCCTTCCAAATCTATTCTTTAAGGTCAGCGATGCAGCCATGATTGTCCTAGTATTGTTACCTTGGGTATTTATGTGCGATTGAGATCACTTACCATCAAGTGACCCGCTTACTTGTTTGCCAGATTCTGTAATAAAATCTGGAAGCTAGATGGTATAACCTTACATGTATATGCATATACATAATATGTTGATTTAGGTATCATTTATGAATTATAATATTGTAAAGTAGAATATTTATTATTCTCTGTGCTAATCGTAGCTACATTTATAATCAAGAGTCGCGTGTGTGGTATAAAATGAGCGATAAATAATACGAGAGTAAACGTGCAAGGCCTATGGATCATTCACATGATTTGTGACGGTCTAGTGCCAACTTTGGAATAACGCATGGACAAAATGTCTAGAGAGAGGATTTTGATGCAACATTGAGGATTTGGTAAGACACGCAAAAACTTTAAACGAGTTTTTTCACTTGAACGGCAAGACGAGAAGGTCGCTCGCCCGATGGTAAGACACAGGTACTAAACATGAGATAAACTTAGTACTACCCCGAATGAGCTGGCCTAATGATGTAGACAAAACTATCTACACCGCTGCTCTACTATATCATAGCTCTGATTTTATTTTGGCGAAGATGACTTATGCCAGTTCGAAACAAGACCGTTGCGTAACAAATTTCTATTAGTATTTTTTTTTATATAATTATGCTTTTTATATCGGTCCATCATAATTCGTCCGTTTGTCTATGCTTGGCGCGGGCGTAGCGTTATGTGACGAGCGAACGAGTGCCACGTGCCACGCCGCTCCGCGCCACCTCGAAGAGTTTTATCACACACGTGTTAGTAGATAGTCGCGGTTAGCTCACCACTCGCCAGTCACTCGAATACTGTTTGCACGTTTAAGACTGTTTAATATGATATATTATGAAGAACCGTAATGTTTGGAACCTTGTTTTTTGATTTTAGTGATAGATCGTCTCTGCTATAGTTTATCTTTCTATTTAATTGACATATACATTCATAATAATGATGATGACGATGATACATTTTGCAGTCACACATATAGTCTTTCCCCCATACTATGTTAACTTGTATCGTGGGTGTCAGGAACTACTTGGATCTGATTCCTCATCTTCCAGACAGCAAAAAGTATTCGTGGATCAGACAAACATTTGCCTCGATGCGAGGATCGAACCCGCGGCTTCTCATTTCACTGCCGGGTACTTGGCCGGTGCGCCATAAAGGCTGTCAAAATCAATATTGGGGAAACCAGTTTTTTACTCTACATTTTGTGGTTAAATTACTTGAATAGACGTGAGCCGAACATACTATTCTGCTGACTGAATTTAAATTAGGTTTGTCACTAACATAACACAATGAGGAAAATGACAGGCCAAAACGCCTAGGCATTCGCAGTTCGCACTCCCACATAGTAGTTTCTAGCTACTTTCGCACACACATTATTCATCAGTGAACATTTAGCGTGCGGAAGCGGGGTTCACGTGCCGGAAAGCGTCATACATTTCCTGTCCTCACTCAGTACCCTATTATTGTACTGTACTTTAAAACCACCGATGTGTGAAAATACAAGGTAATTCCCTGTTCAATGGGCTTACAAAAGATTCTGCATCATAACGGAATTTAATTTAAGTGTATAAATATTAGTAGTTACTTAATACTATATATTAGCTTTAATTATCTATATATTTCATTAATGTCTAAAACCTTTTTACATCGAAAACTTTGACTAATGTCTTTGACTTTAACATACGTTTGAGTTATCAAAAGTCACACAAACAATCTTATAACAGGACTCTATCGCTGCAAAAGATAGGTATAGAGACTGATTTTGCTTTTCGTGCCTTATGTAAGTGACACGTGATTAAGTTGACTAACGTTAGAAAAAAAAACGAAGACGTGTTAGATTCGCACGTAAATTATCGTCGGCTAGCAGGTGTGACTGTGTGAGCGGTGATTTATCACGATCATTAAATCCTTTGTGAACGCGATGTGCCATCGCGGCGACGCGCGGCGACGAGCGACAGGGACGTAGATTAAAATAATAGCGACACGTGTCGTGTGACGTCACGATACAGCGATATACCCAGTGTTACTACATTTAAAACACTTTTTCATAAATTAAATTATGAAATCCAAATAAAATTACTTGACGCAACATTACATATTTGTATCGGCTCGGGCTTATAATGAATTCACGAAATAACCTTAGATATACAAACTATACAAATTCCGACATAATCCTAGAATCCCCGGACTCGTGACAGCGTCAGTCGCTCGTGGACTGATCACGACAAAACTCGGCCTTCACCTTGAGCAGACACGCACGCGCCGCCATCGGCGTGTAACGAGAGATTAATGGCTCTTTTTGTCACGCGCCCTGCTTAGCGACACACGATAAAATGAACGTCGTTGTTTATGTGCGCACATGTACCGGGGACTAGCATTTGCGTCTGTGTGTAGCTATTGGTCATTTGAATATTAACCACGTTACAATTCTGTGATATTCAATATGGCGAGGTTTGCAAAAGTTCATCTTAGGAACATTTGATATTTAAATTTAATTAGGTGTTATGTTTTCACATTATAGCATAGCAAATTACTCTTATATTAATATGCATTATAAGCAGTACATTGAAGGTAAAGAGAGATTTTATTTAAGTCGTAAAGAAGACGTTGAAAATAGATCTCAACCATAAAAGTTTAAAGTTGTTTCCTGATTGTGACATTTAATAAATTTATAACCTTCACCTTGCACTTAAGATTCAATTCCTGCCCATATTAAATTATGCCAATTTTATACTTGCATGTAACATGGATCTTGATTTATCCGCATCAACGTTATTTTTATTATAATAAAATCACTACTATAACGTACGAAAACACGTACAATTCTAAATAGATGTGCATAATATTGTTAAATTAGTAAATGATTTATTTATATAATTAAGAACCATTGATCTACCTACACACCTCTATAAAGTAAGGTCAACGAAAACATAAAACGTGTCAATACTCTGGCCATAATCGATCTAATTATGCAAAACGATACGCTCGTGCCGTTGATTTTGCATACGTTCCAAATAGAATTTATTTTAAATGCCATATATTTGTTACAGAGCAATAAGCCGATAATGGAAAAGCGGAGAAGAGCGCGCATCAACAACTGCTTGAATGAGTTGAAGGCGCTCATATTGGACGCGATGAAAAAAGACGTAAGTATTAAATGAAAACTAAAACTGGGGGTTGCTTTAGTATCCATGTGCGGGATTTTGCTGATAATTTTTATAGTAAACGTTAGACACTAGTCCGTATTAACGAATGCTAGCAGTTTATTATGCGGAAATGCATAGTTTTTGTGAAATTAATTTTTAAACTTTTGTAGGTTATTACAGTTGTAAACACACTAATATTTACTTTTTGGGTGGTTTAAAAAAAAAAACCACGAAGGGGATGGCAGGGTCTGCTCGCTCGCTTCGCTCGCTCACTAGACCCTGCCATCCCCTTCTAACCTAATTTGTCCGAGTCGGGGTGCTCCAAATCCCGAGCTCGCTTCGCTCGCTCACGCGTGCATAAGCCTCGGTTTGTGCGGTTCCTACTTCTGGATGGTTAAGAAAAAAATAATCACCACCAATATCAATAAAGTAAGCAGGTCGAATGAGAGATAATAAGATCACAATAAAAACACAGCTGGCACTCAAAAACAATGAAAGTAGGTAGTTGTGAATAGGAAAATAATAATTATAGTAGTATTGTAAAGAAAAAAAAAACGTTCCAGTAACGCGAGCACAATATGTTAAGCATTTCGTTTTTATATAACTACTTGTCAGAAAGAGACAGAATTAGTCGCGTTCCACGTTCAATGACATTTGTCTCTTTCTAATTCAATATTAGTGTGTTTACAACTGTAATAACCTACAAAAGTTTAAAAATTAATTTCACAAAAACTATGCATTTCCGCATAATAAACTGCTAGCATTTGTTAATACGGACTAGTGTCTAACGTTTACTATAAAAATTATCAGCAAAATCCCGCACATGGATACTAAAGTCAACCCGATTTTTATTCTTATCACAAAGGCCGGCAACATATCTATAAATTTTACAATATTTTTACTATGATAATTTTTCGAAGTGCAGAGAAAGCTAGAAAACTATAGGTAGTATATTTTACAATATTACGTTAACATGTACATATGGTTTCTGAAATACGTATGTACCTACATAGTTGGAAAGGATAATTTAGATTTAATTATTTGGTAATACATGTGTACATATAAGCAACAGTTTTTAAAATGTCGCAATAAAATATATCTTTTTAAATATAGAGTCTATTCCGATATTTACTACACTAGTTCATAGTGATTGTCTTTATCAATTTGTTACATTATAATTTTTATTACAGCCAGCGAGACATTCAAAACTGGAAAAAGCTGATATACTAGAGATGACAGTGAAGCATTTAGAAGGACTACGATCTGAAAGCAACGGGTCGCCGGATCGGTTCCGTGCTGGGTACAGACAATGTGTGTCTGAAGTGGCGAAGTTCCAGGGACTAGAGTCTGGATTGAGAAGAAGGCTTGTGAGACATTTAGAGTCATGTGTCAATACTCCTGGAGCCAGGCCCGCAGGAGCACCCACCCCGCCTTCAGACAACGAAGATGCTTTACCTCAGCACTCTACTATCTTTATATCAGGTAAGAACATTTATGTTATTGGGGAATAAAGGTATTACTTATAGTAAATTATGAATTTATTCGTTTTTCTAACACAACAATTCTTGAACAATTACATTTTTTCCGTACTCCGTTTTAACCAAATTGGTATGGGACCACAGCCAAACTCTACCGAAAGATTTTTTTTCAAATAAAATTGGGCCATAATTGTCGGACAGTCATACATAAAAGTATGTATGTATTAAGATATACATTGATAAAAAGCAAAAAAAAGTCGCGCTGAATTGAGAACCTTTTTTTTAAGTCGATTCACAAATTCAGAACGTATAAAGTATAAAGTGCAAAGCTTATATGATTGTCATATTAAAACAGTGTTCATTGTATGCAAAACACGATCCGCGTGTATCAACAGTTGTTTTCATTGTCCACAGCCGGTCCTGGTTCCGGGGTTCGCCTGGTGCCCACGCGGCTGTCCAACGGCGATATCGCACTTGTACTGCCGGCAGGAGTGACCGCCAACAACCTCGGAGCGATGCCAACACTAGTGCCCCTCTCACCACGAGACGTCTCGTCATCCGCATCATCAGAACCCAGGTGCTACTCCCCAGCCAGTTCAGGTTGGAGCACCCCTCCGCCCTCCTCCGAAGAACCAGCCCCATTAGCCCTCGTCACTAGAAGACAACCCCCGGAAGACAAACCCTGGAGACCTTGGTGACATTACATCCATTCCCTTATCGGTTTCTGTGATAATAATATATTATTGTAATTGTACATAATTGAGTATTGAAGTTCCTAGCTATAATGCCTAGTGCATGTAAAGATTTTATCTAGTTGTCAAAAGTTAATTGCGTGGTCAGTTCTGTTTCGAGTCATGTTTGTATTTATTTTTATATTTTCGAGTTAAGAGCTTGAGTACTTTAATTATTAGGGGGATAATTTACATAGGACATGAATTACGATGATTTCTATCATTATAAATATCATCATAATAGTTATAAAGTCAAAGGAGATGCTGGTTGTGAGGTCTGGTCCGTCGTGGTCTGTGTAAATAAATATCCCGATAAAAATAAACATAAGCTGTATAATATAACGTGTATATTTATGGATGACATCTGAGGCAGTATTTCATATTATATGGACGTGACAGTCCTTTTCATTACATAAGATAGATTTATATAAGTGCCATTTATTCATTTAATATTTATTAAGTTCATTTACTTTGTAAATATCGTCTGTAGTCAATATTTGCTGATTAATATTTAAACTTTATTGTCATGTTTTGTTCAGGGGCCAGTAATGTAATTGATGATGTTTATAGGGAATCGTAATTTATAATAAACCTTTTTAAGTTCCTGTTTCACCACCTCTGAGTAAATAATGATACTTTTGATAAGTATAAAACAAGGTAATAAATAAAATAAAAATTTTAATTTAAAAAAATCATTGAAACGGTATCCCTTGAGAACGACTGGACCAATTTGGCTAATGTCTCTTTCAAATTGTTCGTAATCATCCGAATAAGGTTTTTGACGCGAAAAAATTGGAAAAGTTGTCCTAAAAATGTTAATTTGGTGAAAATTTTAAAGTGCTTTTTCTATGGCATTTTTATATGAACTTAAACCATAACTCAGATTTGATTGATGGGTGTGTAATGTTTTTGTTCTTTTTGTAATCGTTCTAGAAAAAATTATCTAAAATAAATTCGGGACAATATTGAATTGCTACTGAAAATAAACAACTGAATCAATTTTCGTCATTATGTAACCAATTGAGAATTTTTGAACGCCTAGAACGATTTAAGTCGTATTTCCACCAAATATTTGTTTTGTCGCGACGTTGGTTCATGGCTATATAAAACGTCATGCTATGATCCACGGGAGCGGAGCAGTAGCATGCAAGGGGGTGAAACCGCGAGGAACAGTTAGTTTCAAATAAAGTCACACTGACATATTATAACAAAAGAAAGGCCTACTATATACTTTAAAAAATAGCTATCTGGTCATATACGAGTACGTTATTTGGTGGTTATATCTTATTCAAACATTGTGAAATGGGCCCTTAATGTTTAATTTTATTTAATTAATATAATTCGTTTCATTTTTGACGTAATCTGCAATGGCAATTATATATGTAAGTATTTGAAAAATAATTAAATACTAATAGTTATTTACTAGCTATCTATGTACCTATTCAATTAACGCAAAGAATTAAATTAACCAGCTAATTCAATAACTTGTTATTTTACCTAACTTAAATCAGAGTGACTAATTTGTTTTAACTGCCATTATAGATTACGTGATTGTAAAAGCAAAGAATTGTAGAGAGAATTCTT
The DNA here is from genome assembly GCA_949126905.1 of Amorpha juglandis. Lineage (NCBI taxonomy): Eukaryota > Metazoa > Arthropoda > Insecta > Lepidoptera > Sphingidae > Amorpha > Amorpha juglandis. The sequence continues at coordinate 5,922,886 of OX421379.1, read as the reverse complement.
CGTGCCTTATCCTTATACAGCAAAATCATATAGTCTTCCACGATGTATATTTAAGGATATAACTATAAGGACATATTTGCATAGAGCATGAAATCGCGGCGACTATAATAGATTGTATGTAAATGCATGCATAATGCGTTGTGAGAATTAAATTATTGTCGTCTGCTCATTCTACGTAATAATGCTTTTAATAATATTTGCTAGGTATTAAACTCGTATTTTTATATTTGTTACCGAAATCAACCATTAGCGTAATGATTGTCTTCCTTCACTAGTTACCCCGTGTATAGGATACATTTTATTATTTGAATAAATTATTTAATCATGTAATAATCGTATATTTTGCAACATAGTTACACTGTTTTATTCCAGTTTTTCTACATCCGAAATCACACTCTATTTATATTTGAAATATAAAATGTTTGTATGAAAATCCTTTTAAATATTATACAAGTGAATTTGCAAATCGTGTTAGGTTTACGTGTATTACGATAAGCTTTATGTTGTGTTTATTTTCCTTATGTAAATTATGTTAAGAGAAAAGTGATACTATGTTACATATAATGATGCCTAATTATATTATTGTAAATATGAGAAATGTACCTAAAATATGCCATTATTTGAGCAATAAAATAATAACAAATGTAATCTGCTATTTTATACCCACGTCGTTCCTCTTTTACACACCCGAATGAATAATTAATACTTAATTTTGAGTTTACTATGTCTTACCTTTCCACACTTCTTCGCTATATAGGCATTATTCATGTCCTAAGTGTACGTACTTCCAAATAAAAATCTAACTTAGAATGATTGCATATACATATATGTGTATGCCTAACTCACCCTTTATCACATTAAGGAACGAAAAAATCTTTGCGAACCTTGGGTGAAATAGTTGCACCTCTGAGTGCCCTTCAGGAATACGGCCATGAGCTTATTGTATGATCCTAAATAGTTACCATATGCATAGATTGCATGTTATGGATAAAAACAGCTAATTACGGATTATAGCAAATTGGTTTTGACAAGCCCACGCATGTGGGCATGTGTATGCCCAAATTAATATATCAAAAGTACGTCATGTCGGCCATAATTACAATTCCGGGAAAACACATTTGTGACTTTCGAATAGAAGATCTCAACGTGAATTTTTGATTCTGCGATCTGGAAGAACCCAGTGCTGTGCCCTAAGCCAATGAAGGCTGGCGACCTTCATTGGTTATTGGCTAAAGCCCGCCCAATGTACAGTTACTTACATAAAACATGTTTTAAATCTTCATTTATCATCCCTTTTTTACTATTAGCCGGAATGATGAGTAGATTAGCGCTACGCCGGCCCATAAACAGAACTTTGAATTACAAAGCACTGCACGGGACTGGACTGCGTTCGTCACCCTGAGACATAAGTTTAAAATCTAATATTGCCTAATAATTTCACTGATTTCAATGTCCTAACCAAAACACTATAATGCTTACACTGTTTCTTGGCGACAGAAATAGACACACTGAAGTTACCAACCCCGAAGGACTCGCGCCTACGAGGGATCTACCACTTTACATCTAGTACTTATTACTGTGAAAATGTTCAGTGATTCCTAACATCAAATTTGATTTTTTTCTTTATAGTAACGCGATAAAATCGCGACTGTTGCATAGCAGCAGCGCACCACGTAACCTTCAATTAAAAACAATTACAAAACCGTTTTCAATCTTTGAAAGAAGACATTTTAGTCAAAATAACAGTGCGAGATGCGAGGTCATGTGAGCCCTGGCGGCGGTCTCTGTTACTCCCAGGGTGGTCGCACTAATTCGTCAACGGATTTGATTGCAACAGTTTGTTTGCACTCTCCGACACTAATAGAGGGTTATTGGAGAAATTATTGCACCGGCAACTGCAATTTGCCACAATCGACGCTCGCGACGTTTCATTAATTCCAGTTTTGATGTGTAGCTGTTTCGACGCAAAGAATATATTTTGACCACCGGAAACGCATAAATATCGATAATGATCATCGATTTTAATATTTGTATGCCCGTTGTAGTAATTAAAAAACCTATTTACGCAATGCACGTGAGGAATGGTCTCTGTAAATAACATTGTTTAGTTCTTAGTATATTAACTTTCGCTCGCGGTTCCGCTCGCGTTCAACTTTTCTTAATATCACGTTTAAAGTATTGCCTAGAAAAATATTATTTCATAAATAAACTTTCCCTTTCTCCACTTAGGCGTTTATTTCGAGAAATCCTTTCATAAACTATAACTGCAACATAAAATTAACTTCCTCTCAAAACCCTAAATTGCTATCTAACAGTTAGGGCTGAGTGATTATAAGTCAGTTAGAACTTTGCTTTTTATAATATTTTATTCAGATATCACAATATTTAGATACGTGCTTGTGTTTATAAGTTCATTGAAACTCATATGATGACGTGCACGTACCCGTGTAACGTGCATAACACCGATCTCTAACCAGTAATTGATTTGTGATTTTTATTAAGATCACAAACATCTGCCGAAGTCCGAGCCACCCAAGTCGGTGTGGGACGATTGCCGCTTCGAACACGTATTTTGTTTTACCACAAATTATTGTTTTCGATTTGTTTTCGATACTCACTTTAGATATTAATGAGACCATCACATCAATAACTCGTTTAATGAGTATAAGAAACTTAATTACATATCAAGTTTTATTATTCTTATGAAATATAATATTTTTGGGACATAATATTCGGAGATAATTTCGGAGGCGATCCGTACTATAGCTTTATTACCTATCAAGCTCGTCGAGTAATAAGCATCGAGTTGCATATAAATTGAAGTTGTCGAGAGGATTGTTTGTCGGCCGCGGCCCACATGCCGCTGACGTCGCGCGTCTGAGTGACGGCTCCTCGTTACAGAAAAGGTCGTTGCTTGCTCCTTGTCATTTTCCTTTTTATCTTCTTTGTACGCGCACCGAAGCGTCGGAGGCCAATTAATCAGTGCTTATGATGCATGACACCACCTAATGAGAGAAGGATGATATTTGCATGCAAATTACTGCATGAACATTATCTTTTACGAGGGAATATATAACCAATCACAAATGGTAATGATTGATTTACACATTGTTATAATTCTATACATTTTGGCAGTAAGAATTTCGTCAATCTCCTTAAAAGTGTACGATGGTCTAATCTACCGGTGGTCCGGATTTTTGCTTTTTGCGTAAGACTCCCTTCGGACTCTATTGAAAAGAGAAGCATTCTAGGTGGTCGACTGTGGTCAATGCGCAACGAATTTTGATCGAACGTGAGTTCTGGCCCACATTGATCGAAAAATCATTGGTATGAAGCCGGTATTTGCTGATTGGAAATACATGAGTAAGCTTTTCTTAGAAATTAAGATTGGCCCTACCGTTTTCGAGTATTCTCTCTAAATTAAATAAGTGAAGATTCGTGAAAACTTTATTTAAACTGCACGCAATGCAAGCGTCTTATTCTAGTTCGTATTGTTTAATTGAAAGGTTATCGAAAAAACAAACTGTAGCGGTGGTAAGAAACATCATCGTGTTAACTGACATTTAAAAAAATATTTTATGTCTAAAATATAGGTGCCCAAAACTATTTTACGTAAAAGTTAAAAATTATGATATTTTACTTATTTGCTGGTTGCTGTTAACAAATACAATGACCGTTATATAACATGCCAAATGATTAAAGTTTATTAGTGACACTACTAAAATCAGTATAGGTATACAATGAAGAGTTTGCTAATAATTTCTAAGACGCAAAAAGAGTTTAGCTATGATTATTTGAATTCGATTACAATTACTATGTACTTATAAGTAGTAAAAAAATATAACTAATGAATTAGTACAAAATTACAATTTTAACGATGCATATTCTAAAAATACTTGTTATTTAAATAAAATCGATTCTGACGATAAGTTTCTTCATAAAAAAATATTAATAAATAATCAAAATTACATGACCGCCACCTTATTTATGACAAACATACCCTTCCATAATTACAGACGTAATGAAAACACCAAAATGAAGTCATCTATAATGTATCGAAAAAAGAACATTCCACCAAAACACTGTATTAGGGAGTCAGGGTGGGCTGCATTTGGAACATTTAATAACGGCTATTTGTACTAAATCGAAGACCTCCGGTACGAACTTGTAATTTTATAAAAACAAACTTGTACACGAAAAGAAATACTTATGTGAGTTTTAAAAATGCATAATAATCAGTTGGATTTTATTTATATTTTACTGTCGTTAATTTAATGTTGGGATTGGTGAATAAAATTAAGTCATATGTGAAGAATTTCATTGTCGTTATTTTCTTCCTTTTATTTGAACCTCGAATTAAATAAAGAGTGTAAGATTAGTGAATCACGAAGGAGTTAAAGACGTAAGTAAGTATGTTTTAGGATGACTTCGAATTGCTTTTAGGTATAGTTAGAATTTAATATTCTAATATTATCACCATGAAATTAATCAGAATAATATTTGACATAATTTATTGCCGTAATTAACTTTTGAAACATGTTACTTTTTGTCTGGAATCACATTTTGAAAAGTAATAATTTATATAAGCGGTAGCATAAATGCACTTTGCTTTTTGCGTAGTCGTTATTGCTAATTTTTTTTTTTTGTTTAGTCGTTATTGTTATTCCAAATGCAGCCCACCCTGACTCCCTAATACAGTGTTTTGGTGGAATGTTCTTTTTTCGATACATTAGATGACTTCATTTTGGTGTTTTCATTACGTCTGTAATTATGGAAGGGTATGTTATTAATAATATCTACATACTCGTACTTATATATTACTTTCTGGAACACATGTTTTGGGTTATAATTATAGTTCATCAAATGTATCTCATAATGTATATTTTTACATGATTGTAACCTGTTTTGTGTTTAATAAATAAAATAAATAAAATAATTTTGTCAATTGCAAAATAATTTTCGTTTGTGTCTCCCAGGGGGTTAGTTTGCATGATAATCACGTGTAGAGTTAGACAAAAAAATGCAAAACCACGGCCGCTACCACCCACGGTGGCAGCCCGCACGTGCGGAGTGCGGACTGCGGACTGGATGAGGTATGACAGGCTACACGATAGAATTGGCGGTCATGTGGCACCGGACTTAAATCCTTTTTTCGTGACAGGGTACATGTACTTTGAAAAAAAAGTATTAGGTGTCAGTAGGACTTAGTTTTTATATCTTAGTTTCGTAATTCGTTGGTGCTTTTAAGCTGCTTTAATAACATCTTTATGTATAATAAAAACGATAGATGTGTTAATTGATATAGAGGTGTGTGCACTGGAGCCGATGTCGAACGAATGATTTCAGTATCGATAGTCCGTAACAATCGCCGTTAGGCCGCCGCCACTTAATTTTAAATGATAACTAAAGTAAATAACATTTTAAATCACACATAAAAATATAATTATTTGGAAAATTATAAAATACGTCGAATGGGGTTTTGGAAATACTACTTTGGTGTACAACAGTTTTGAATGATTTAAAATGTTTATCACACTGAAGTAACAGGTTTAGTAATGCATCGTGCAATTCAATTAAAGTAGTGAACCAATGGCGACGTGTATAAAGAAAGAAAGAATCGCTTCTTTACATCGAACATTCATCGTTCCAATTACGGAGCTCGTTGATCGGAAGGTAGCTATCCCTTCAAATTAATTGGACTGATTAACCAATTGAATAACGCGCAATTCGGTTTTTGTGCGACAAACGATTACGAAGCGAGCAATACCACGGCTCACGAGATTATCCAGCTCGACAGCCGCGTTCAAATAGTTTATTAATCATTTGGATTACTGTGATCGAATCTTTACAAGCTTTCTTCACAAACTTGCACATGTATTTTTACTTACATATTTGGTAATATTTATGTTATACTAGCTATTGCTCATGGCTCCGCCCGCATGGGAGTTTATATCGTCATATTTTCGGGATAAAAGTAGTTCACTTCTCCGGCACATAAACTATCTGTAATAAAAAAAATATCGATCTGTTCTCCATTCCTGTGTGATAAAATAATAAACCATTTCATTTTGTATTTATAATATTAAGTTTAAATATGTATTTAAACAGTATGTGAGATTATAAAACATTTTTTTACATTCTGTAAATCCGACATTCACAATTAATTTTGTATTTATCACATTTTTTGTTTCCGTGGTTAGAAAGCTCCGGAGAACTGAATTATTCTTTGGCATGCATAAAAAAATAATATGTTTTAATTTATATTTTAGTAGTATCTAACCTGAATTAATTGCCTGATGGTAAGCACCACGTCTGTTCATAAACGGACACTACATCACACAACTTGAGCGGTAGAGCCACACTGTAGACAGTTTTGTCTACAGCATGAATGGGCTGGCTCGTCCGGATCGTTACCACTGTCTCACAGAAAACCGACGTAAAGTAGCGGCTTGCTGCTGCGTTTCGTACGGTGAGTGAGATAACCGGAAGCCTAAATCCCCTCCCCTTCCCAATCCCTAATTATCCCTTTCCTTTAAGGTCGGCAACGCACCCATGACTCTTCTGGTGGTGGGCGTACATGGGCGGTGGAGATCACTTACCATCAGGTGACCCGCTTGCTCGTTTGCCGGCCTATGCTATAAAAAAAAAACTGAATTGCGAAACACTATATGGCACTGGATTTTTCTGCAAACCTGTACTTGTAAAATAATAGTATAGGGATATTTAAATTTAATAGTATTTCGCCTAAAGTAAGTCCATCATCTCCCCATTGTCCTTAACATATTGTTACTTTATACAAGGGTAGATGTGGTTTTGTTCGTCACAGTATTTTAAGTAAAGTTTTATTGCAGTCGTTATTTAGAACGACGCCTCCTCTCAAATGCCAATGGAAGGATCATTTCAATGTTTAATTACCTCCATTCTTAATGTACTCCTTTAAAGCAATACAACAAGTTTTTATCGAGTCCCCTCACTGAGTTCTCGCATTGTCCGAGTGGTAAGTAGTAATTTAAAATAAATTTGTAACCTTTTTCCTCTCCAAGCTAAGGACTTCAAAACTTAATTTACATGACTCGATAGATTAACATCGATCATGTAATGATAATATATTTATTTTATACTGGACTTAATTAATATAAGCCAATAAAATATATTTGCACCTATATACATAATAATAGTATTAATAACAACCAAGCTGGTCACCAGATGTCTATAATGTCTATTTATAATACTCAAATTATACTTATTTAATTAACAATAAATATGTAAATAAAATTAAGCGAAATATTTTGAATACCGTCAAAAGGGCAGTTACACCTTTAAAAACTTTTAAAATAGTCCAAGATGTGCTGGATATTCAATGTTTTATCAAGGTCTATAACATATTTTGTGTTTTACGTCCATTTTATGAGGTCATAAAAGTTTAAAAATAATTAAGTATTGGCAATTTATAGTATGGAACTATTAAATAAACACATAAAATTGCGAAAAGTTATTGGTATTTACAAAGTTATAAGACGATGACCAGAACTGTTCAATGTAGATTACTGAAATGTCAACTATTATTGATAATATAAAATAAAAACTGATAATTATTGTTAATGGCGATAGTCCATACGCTAATTTTTATTGGATTACAAATCTTTTAATTTAAATATCTATATCATAATATTTATACACAAGCTTATTTTAACGACAATCTAAAATATAAAATCCCGCGCTTGACATTGCGGCAGCACACAATATGCACTATGTTTTAGGAAGCCAAGGATCTTATTCTCAGGTTTGACAAAGCTTTTGTAGGATTCTTAATAATGTACATAGGATTGGAATTCGATCCAACACGACATCTCGATATCAACTATCGAACTGTGGGTATACTGATTACATCTTTGCCGATATACTCTCTTCAGCAATATATAGACGTGAGTTTGTAGTAATCTTCCCAACAAAAGTAAGAGACTATCCCGCCCATACACCCACCACTAAAAATAATTCCTGTGAATCAGGATCAACAGTCCTTTTACCTGAGGTTGTAATATCTCCTTAGTTCATTAATTAGTCTCCCACTTGGCTATGAAACGAAGAGGGACTATATTAAGTTTCTATTCGAAGAATTTCATCGCGGGACAAAGACAATTTAGTATTCCCAGAAATCCCAGACACTCCACTAGCTAGCTTATAGATCGGTGCCATAAAATGCATCAGAAAGTAGTGCATATAGTATTCTATTCCCGACTCAAAATGAGATAAGTAGTTTTTGTCACAGAAGGTTCATTTTATAGCTTCACGAGCCGATAAAGAAAAGCCAGAGGAATTTCCTGTTATCGATTCATGATTAAAATGAAAAGTCTACACAAATTATTTGCCAACCAATAATTATTGATCACAATTAAGATTCGCCAATCATCATTCATAATTATAGGATTTACGGTTCGTATTGCCACATTGCCACAATATCGTTAAATATATAGATGTAATATGGATGTTGGACCAACGTAAGCAGGTCGATAGAGGACCTCAATATATATCGATTGGTTGAAAATCCATAGCTTATTTGGATTTTAATGATATTTTATTGGTAATTGACTTGATTGTAATGCAGCTAAATTATTAGGTTTATGTTAATAGCCTCGGTAGTGCAGCGGACGAGTAGCTGTTTGTGAGGCGAGAGTTCGCGGTTCATATCCCGCACTGAGACATTAGAGCCCATCTGCTCGTTTGCCCTCTCTTTCTTATAAAAGTGATGGTGAAAGAAATCTATCTTCTTTTGTTACAGCTGGCCATCGGAGGGATTTCACGGGTAAGTCGTGCCAGTTGAATGAGTTGGGTATGTTGGATAGTAGTCGCATACACGATGATACTCTTTTCTTTGAAGGTGGCATTGATTCCAATAATTTACTACTAATTACTGTTAATTTTATCTTCTCATCAGTTTCATATACTGATGTCAGGTTTAAAGTTTTGTTTAAAACTATTTTACTTTTCCATTTTTAGTAGTAGGTACAGCTCTGTACCAAATATAAATGGGACTATATCGCGGCTAAACTCTACCGAAATTTATTTTATTCAATACAACGTCCGAACGCTCCAATCGGCACACAAACAAATGCTAGTTGTGGCGATCAAGCCGCATTTTGGAAACGCGATGCAGTGACTGAACGCTACTCTCCGCACAGATTCGGATGCCAGTCACAGAAAATCTGTGAAGCTTTTGTATATTCTGTGGAACACGGCTCAGTGTTGCATATAAATGCAAGATATATATGCAAGTGAACAGTGAGCACGGGCAGGTCCATCTAATACTCCCGCTCTCCCCTTGACTTTCGGCTCTCCGCCAGCCGAAATGCGTAGAGTCAATAAAACTCTTGACTTCGCATACAAATGCAGTAAGCCGCCAAAATGCGAAGTTGTATCAAAGCAGTCGCTAAAAACCGGTATATCAATACAGCGATCGAACTCAGAAATTAGCCAAACAGTCTCCAAGGTACAGTGGGAGTGTTAGCTATGAAATGAGAGGCCACGGGTTCGACTGCCGCACCGAGGCACATGTTCCTGTGATCCACAGATATTTGTTTCGGGTCTGGGTGTTGTGTGTTAGTAAATCAATGTCTGGACATTAAAAGAGGCCATAACCTATGAGTTTGTTTCGGCATTTCTTCTCATGGCTAGCCACGAAATGCCGATAAAAGATAAATAAATGTATTCTAGTATAAAATTATTGACATGTAAAAGTGATATTTATGATCCAATTTACAGAATAAATGATTTGAATTTGTGGGGTTGGGTGTTAAGAGTTCCCGTTTGCCGTATGCTTATTGTATACTGATCAGGGTACGATTGCGTGTGTGTGTGTGTGTATCGTGCTGTATGATGGCGTTGGAAGCTACAATGTTGACCTTATTCGCGAGACACGCGTGTGTGGGGGCCGCGAGGACGCGCGTGTCACGAGCTGAATACTGTTTTTAATAATTACGTTATCGCAGTGTCCACGCGATTTAAATTAACTTTTAAATTGTCTTCGAATATTGACGGCCTGAATGGTTTGGTACATGATCTTAGTTTTCCGTCATGGAAAGTATCGAATGTACGTTTAAAGACAGTAGATAGGCCGTCGATAAAAATATCTACTATTATTTGTCGCCTTTAAGCATCGATTTGAATGGGGTTTGTTATTCTATCCAATCTTAAAATAAATTGAAATCTCAAAAAATATTAACAATTATCTACCTACATACTTATTAAGTAATGCCTTTGGTTGGGTAAAAAGAGTTATTGGAAAAGTGGATAAGTTGGTACAGCATTTCATATTTGTTCACCTTTCTAGTTCAACACTTGCTATCACATTTAGTAGTTCGACATTACAAAGACACAACAGGATGCCAAAATAATGTTAAAGAAAAAATATATATTCCTTTTTATATAAATATAAATCATAATACTTCATTTTTAAGAATTTCCATTAGAGATTCATTTGGCAGCCCTCTTTGTGAAGGTTGAATTTAAGATAAAAACATTGAACTGTTTGAAGTACTGTCTATTTCAGTAGGCTGTAAATAAGCACGGCGGTTACTGCGTAGGTGCTATTTAGCCCTCAAGGTGGTGCACAGTGCGGGCCACTTCGTGACTTACCGCCGCCGCGCGCCGCCATCGATGAGAAAAAAAGAACATGGCCGCCTTAAAAATGTTAAAATAAATAAAATGCACACGTCCCAGCTTATCTGCACTCGCACAACCGAGGACAGTAAAGGGAGGCCGAGTACAGCGCCAATGCGGCATTTTTTCAATTATTTTGTATTTTGTAGCTGTCAGTGATGCATTTCACGATTAGATAAACCCTTAGGTAATATCGTTCGACTATAATCGAAAACAATTGATTAATTATAATTGGCATAGGGTCCATTTTATACAAATGTATTACTAAGATATGATTTTCAGTAGGTGTATGTATAAATTTACTCCACAGAGATATTTAGAGTCTGTATTGAGTAAAGCTGTGCCTTTAATTAAGTTTATTAGCAGGTTTAGATATGCCACAGTTTCAACAGTTCTCCAAAACATGTTTGGAGAAAATTTTAAGGTTGTGATTTTTCTTATATGAAACGGAGTATCTATTTATAAAATATTTGACGCATGTTTCCTCATACCTACCTACCTTACCTAGCTGTGGGCGGTTAGAATCACCTTATATAATATGCGTTTAAAAACATATTGCATTTTCATCAAGGGAACTTTGATTTAATATTCTTTGAAGCCACGATTTTAATAAAACTTTTAAGGTTTTTTCTATCTATAAGACGCACGCTTTAACGGTGATTTATTAATATATTTTGCACCAAGTGTTAGTATAGTATTATGGGCTAGTTTTATAGTGTGCGCATGCGTGGCGTGTGCCCGCGGCAGGTGCGCTCCGTACGAACCGGTCACGATTCGCCTTGTTCGCGAAAGGGTTGCCACTACTTAGGATTGTCATTTTGTAAAAAATGAAATAATACTTGAATTAAAATTAGCTGTCCTTATGTATTAGAAACTTAGCTTAACACGTATTGTGTCATATTGTACCGGCGATCGAGGTGGTTTGTAGAAATACCATGTCCATCCTGCCCTAATTTCTACAAATTGAATGCATTTAAAGTTTTAATACTTTTAATATTGTCACTCAACATACTTAAATACATACGAACTCACACCTGTAATCCTCGATGGGCTAGGCAGAGGTGTAACTAATGCATCCATATTTCGCCGAGCTTATTTCCGTCCCATCGTGTGATAGGCGGTGAGCCTATCGCCATACTAAATTAACTACTATGGAAACTCACAAACATCTGACAACCCTATTTCCTGTACTTCGGTACTATGGCGCCCAATACTGCATTACTCCTCCGTGCTTCAACCACGGGTTTTGCAATAAAAGTTAACGTGACTATATTAATGTGACTAATTAAATGTTTTTATTGACTGGACTATTTTATGACTGTTTTTTAAGTAAATCAGATAAGTTCGCTTGGCACATGTAAAGTAAGTTCGTTTGTTTCGAACCTTTTTTGCAAAATACAAATTCAGATGAAGGCTTTAATTTCTAATCTTTACATATTACGTAGTACTAGATAGTCATTTAAATTTTAGTACCTATCAAGGACCATTAAATTTCAAAACAGAAATATTTTATCGGTAGAAGACAGACTTACAAATTATTACATTACTATTTAATAGAAAAATATGTTTCTGGGAAAATACGGACATACTATATATAATGTACCGACAGTTACTTAATTAGATTTAAACAATATAAATATCTAGTTATTAATTTAAACAATAGCGTTGCACTTCATACTAAAAATCACAATCAAAATACTTATTTGTTTGCTCTTAGTCCATTTTGTTTTATGCACTTATTTATGTAGAAAAATAAATTAAATCTGATATGTACGTAACAAACAGGTGCTTTTGCATAGATTCCAAATATAGTCCTATCGCACAAGAATGCCACTTTAAAGTAAAAGTCTATTTTAGTATTGCGTGAAGTTCTATAGCGCATTGGACCACGCTACCCAACGCTTATCTAAGTATTTTTCTTTATTTATGATATATGTTCTAGTGTAATTTTGTTTCTCTTTTCTCTTTAGAATGAGATTATGCCATTATAGTTTTTATTGAATAAAATGTGTAGTGCAAAATATTTTCATTCAACTATAAGTTATTGATCTCTTATGTTTGCGCGAATATTATTCATTGAAATAAAACTAATTTAAACGGTTTTTTATTAATTTAGATCCCGGCGTTTCGAAAGCTTTTCAGCCTTCGTGGTCACGGGGTGGACATAGTTTTATTTCAATTTATTGATCGTTTGTTAATAAGTAAGGCTTGTAAAATGCACAAATTTCTACAAATTTAGCGCTTATTTCACCACTGCTAAATAAATGCTACTTACCAAATAACATATGACACGTTCAAATACAAAAGTTACACTTTGACATAACACAAACAGAAAGGTGTTTACTAGATACTTTCAAAAATAACTGTCTTATACGTTAATTGGTGGTTACTATTGGATCATAGGTTATATTTATAACCATAGGTACTTAACATTACTTATCAATATGTATTTTAAAAGTCCTTATTGTTAAAAGTCTTTACATTTATGCAAAAAGACACCAGTCACGTTACCATTAAGGAGCAAGGCAATTTTAAATACACTTAGCATCAAAATATCGGTAATGTAACTAATTTAAAATATAACCCTTTATACAATATAAAATGCGTGCCTTTCATCGCTGTCTTGCAATTCAATTCATGGTCCAAGTACCCCGCTAATGTAGGGTTATAGTACTGACTTGCATTTCATGAAGAGGTTTTTAAATGGCACGCAATGTACGCAAATGGAACCCTACTGACGCTGCACTATTTATTGAATGTACCTCTTTCAGCGGTATTAATTATTGGTTGATATCTTAACGGTGACTTTATTCTTATTTCTTTACCTTAATTACATAATTAATATGTAGAAGTGTTGCATAATTGATATACATAAAAACACCAACGAGCAAGATTACATGTTTCATGAAAAAATATAGTACAGTTTCCAAATAACGATGCAAATTTGTACGATAGTTTTTACAGTCACGTCATTCCTCTACAAGAAGAATGTTTGAAACTATTTTGGGATAGAAAGAAAGAAAGAAGAAAGAGTTTTTTATTGTCATTATGATTCATGCAATATACCTACGTTTGACCTAAAATTAAGTATTATATACTTTATAATTGCATGTCTTCGCAGAGACATGAATAGGTATATGTCCAGTATGGTCATAGGCTGATAGGTGATAGGCCCTATCACATCATGGAACGGAAAGAAATTTAAATATAAAGAAAAAATCTAATAATACTAAGTAATAATAATATTATTTAAGAATGTATTCACTAAGCATTTCGAAATTGTATTATTTGGAAACGCTTATGTGTTGGGCTCGGTGCGATCTTAGGAAAATTACATATAGACAGGTAGATAGAATTACCCAGTGTAACTTTGTATGCAATGTCTCTTGGGCTTTACCTTTAGAGCACTCTTTCATTTTGAGGGATAGTGGTTCAATTCATCGACATACTGCTATCGATTTTTTAAGGCGTTATGTCAGTCCTTTTCACGAAGACAGTTGAACGTGACGAGATTTGCTGTTCAGAGTTTCTTTTCTGTATTGAATATCGACTGTAGAGTCTAGGCGTGCTCTATGCGAAATTGGTTTGCGTTACGTCGCCGATTAGTTTGCCTCTTCATAGTTACACTATTATATGATACACAATCTGCATCATAAATTAGCACGTAAATTATATTAATGAAAAATACACTATCTATTTAGGGGAAAAGTCAATTTATATTTTAATTTTATCGAAAAAGCAAACTACTTCACTTTTCAATACTACTTAAATTTGTAAAGTAATTCAGCAACAAATAAACTAAATAAAAAAATATATGCTCTTTTTTACGTTGTAGATTTTACAAATAATTGTGCAAATCTGTACGTGCAGCCTTAATCTCCAATCCGGTTTCGTCGAAACGCCGACCTTTACACAGGCCCCGTTGTTTTTTCATTCGCAAAACTGTCTTATTTACGTTAATTAAGTGAAGTATAAGTTCGTGACTAGTACTGTGGGAGAAATGGAACAGAATCGAGCAGAAACGTGGCGGAAAACTCGCTCTTAACTCTTTTATGACATAAGGGCTTTCGCCTTTCTGGTAAGTACAATCGCACTATTCCACTGTAATAGCGGATTTACAGCGTCAAAAGTGTTCAATTTACCACCCGTTGCTCTAATATGGTATAAAAATAGAACACGGTTCATATCCAGTTTATCTATCATTATTGACGCGCGTCATTAAATCTGACACAACTATTTGAGCGTTATGTTATTACCAGAGATATATAGCGTTTATTTTTGTTTTGAGATATCCTTTTTCTTGCTGAAAATATTATTTTATTGAGTTGTTTAAGACTAATACATCATAGCTACTATTTCAGTCACGGATTTCAATTGAGAACTGCGGCGCGGTTGATTTTTTTCCCCTAATTTTTTCAAAGTAATCAGTGATTGTGGTTTTAATATCTTAAGATATACCGGTATATTTTTATTGAGTATATATAAAGGCATATATTTAAATGTTAAAGTTCGTACATTATCACAAAACCTGCGAGTATGGTGAAGTATTTTCGACGGTAATGAGAGCGCTATTTTACGGAGAAGCGATGTGACTTATGGAGGCCGCGGCATGCCTTATTACTGTTATTATTCGCTCCAGGCTCACACGAATTACAGAATAAGGGTTTATTCGCACGTGTGCATTTACAACATTCTTTACAATTTATCGATCAATTCAATTACGACGACCGACTTATTAAAATACAATACCACTAACCGTTATGATAAATACTTATTATAGTTTTTATTTTTTGGTTTATTGGGAGAAAATACTATAATTAATAACGTTTTGGTTAATATATGACAAAACAATCAGTGTAAATCCTTTGACATACTTATTTGTATAAATAAATAGATAGTTAAACTCATTTGTGCACGTGTACTATGTGTGCATAATGTATTTAAAAACAATTATAAACCTAGGCATACATAGCAATCTGTGCATAAATCAGTTGGGTTATCTATAGATAGTTTGACTTCGTAAGTACATGTTACGTATTTGAAACAGGTATTACGCGCTCATTATATATGAACAAAAGCTTCCAATAAGACCACAGTTTAACAACGTGAAGAAACGGAGGAGTTGATTTTTTATTGGCACAGAAAAGCCTGAGGGTAGTTGAGTATGAGAATACACTCAATTGTTCGTTTACGACTGACTTCAAACTCAATATTAATGTGCCAATCATTCTTTGCTACCTCTTTATGCATGCCTGTATATATTTTTCATTAAATAAACTTTTACTTTATCTGATAACTGGCTGGAAATATATTTGTGAGAGTGAACCATTTTCTTACTTATAACGGACAAAAGCAAAAAAATACGCCTACTGCCTATCAAATTGTTATTTATATGTGAAATTTAGGAAATTCCTCCTGTGACGATATAAATCACATCTACATATACAAGTCACAGCAAGAGGTAACTTCAAAACAATTGCTAACTTCGTTAATTTTCAGTTCTCTTTATTATATTACGGGCCTATTTCACAATGTTTGAGTAATATTTAACCACCTATTTATATAAAACGTGTTAAATTAATGTACGGTCAAATTTAAGGAGTGTATAGTTTGAGTTATAAGTATTTCAGCCCCCGTAGTACCACATGTGATTGTATTACCATGACATAAATAAAGCATTTTTTTTTTTTAGTATCAGTAATATGTCGATATCCGAATTAGAATTAGACTACACAAAATGATAAACAGCCAAGCTTTTGTCTCACTCCAGCATTATTATTCTCGCTCACATAATTCACTTAATTTCGATTTCACTTAAATATTGTAATATAGTGATATAGTGATTACAATTATTAGCATACAATTTTACAAAGTCAAGATTTTGATAAGACCCGGTATATAAACACTCACTGTCAAGTATGTAACGACCCATAAATAAAACCATACCTTTTTGTAACATGTTGTATAATACAGCTATTATTGAAAGTATAGGTACTTTAAAAATAGGCATTTTTATTCCGATAATATCCCACAGCGTCACTTTTGTATTTGAACATATCATATTTAGAGATTTGAAAGTGATGTCTACGAGGTGCTTACAAAAATATCTGTCTTATTTATTATTTGATGCTTAAGTCTTATTTGAAATCCCTTAAACACTTAGAATCAAAAAATAAAAGATTCGTCTTAAACCACAATCACTAGGTTAGAACCAATGAGCATACAATTTGAAAAGAATTTGTCATTCTGTTCCTATTTAATTATCTCCAACACTTTGTAGTCGTAGACGCTCACAACTCTTATACGTGTTTAATCGTTATTTGCCTTATCCATAATTCTCATTTAATTCCACGGAACTTCGATATTTATAAATAGAGTGTCAATAGGGAAACAATGGTGTCGTGCAATATCACTTTGTTTTTATTGAGATATGTTTACAGTAGTTATTTTAGCTATTCAGAATAGCTATTCTATTAAGTATTCAGCTAATAGATTCATATTCTGTAGGATCACTTTCTGATATTCTGTAAATCAATAGAAATCGATGCGTCGTCATCATCATCATGATTTTATTTTCATTTTTATATATTTAACATGCTTTTTCTTTTGATAAGGTAATTTTCTGTATGCCTGTAGATATTTTTACACTATTTAATCCAAATTATAAAACGGTAGGTACGAAATGTAGGTATAACGCATAACAATTTAAACCTCCTCATAAGCGTTTCAATTCACAAGTTTTTCATGTGACCACATTATCCGGTATCCTTGATGTAACGACGTCGAGGTGGACCCTCTCACTTCAAGTAGGTTTGGCAACAACCAACGGTTAATGTGACATCTTTCGACGTAAATGAAATTTAAACCGTCCGGGGCCGAGTTTAACCAATATTCGGAAATATAAAACACGAAGCCGACTCGTTTGTTTTACAGTAAATCAACCAACTCTACAATTGACTTAATTTCGTTTTGTGAACGTATGCATTATTTTAAATAGTTTTGTTAAAAAAGGTTAATCTATAACAATTTCTAAAAACGATGAAACTACCGCCAATCAATAAATCTATTAGAAATTTAATCGATCTGTTTAAAAATAACAACACAACAGTAACACAACTGTCTAATGAAGATTAAATGTACGTAATACTATTATTAAACCAAAGCATAACGACGTAATTTTAGCAATCCAACAATTACTGTACGTTTTTGTATTACACATGATTTCCGCAAGCATAATATATCAAAACTAGCTTTTGCTCGCGGCTCCGCCCACGTGATCAAACAAACAAACAAACAATCAAACTCTACAGCTTTATAATATTAGTATAGATTAGGGTAGCTTAGCAACGGAAGCCTTCAAATAATATTATTTCGGTAGCTTAGCAACGGAAGCCTTCAAATATGAATAATTTTCCCCGTTTTTGCAACATTTTTCACTGATGCTTCGCTTCTAATGGTCGCAGCGTAATGTTATATAGCCTAAAGCCTTCCTCGATAAATGGACTATCCAACACAAAAAGAATTTTTAAATTCTAACCAGTAGTTCCTGAAATTAGCCCGTTCAAACAAACAAACAAACAAACAATCAAACAATCAAACTCTACAGCTTTATTATTAGTATAGATAGATTACACTAACGTTTTCCTTTCACTATCGCAAAAACCGGTGATTTTCTAATGTATCTTTGTTGGCAGAGCAAGGATTGAAGTGGCGTGAAAATGTAGTATTCGCGATGCTTCCAAGCGCAACGGCATGGCTGTCTCTCACACGTCCATCTGTTACGCCCTTTCAACTTCACCGGCCGAGGTAGCGAGCATTTGCGTGCAATGCAATAATTTATATAGTAAAAGGATTTTCCTTTCCCTTGTATTTTGTAACAAGATAATAAAAAGTACGTAAACCAATTCGTATAAGTCGGCTCACAGTCACACAGCGAGCTATGGAGAGAGCTATGCTCGGTGTTTCTCTACGTGATCAAATCAGAAATGAGGAGATCCGTAGAAGAACCAAAGTCACCGACATAGCTCAGCGGATTAGCAAGCTGAAGTGGCAGTGGGCAGGCCACATAGCTCGCAGAACCGATAATAATCGATGGGACAGAAAGGTTCTGGAATGGAGGCCACGTACTGGCAAGCGCAGCGTTAGACGTCCACCTACAAGGTGGACAGACGACCTGATAAAGATCGCAGGAAGTCGCTGGATGCAGGCTGCTTCCAACAGGTCGGTCTGGAAATCTTTGGGGGAGGCCTATGTTCAGCAGTGGACGTCTTGTGGCTGATGATGATGATGATGAAACCAATTCGATTAATTTATATATAATAATGTAACAATTGATCGTAACAATTGATTTTCATCATTACACGTCGTGGAAATAATGTAATTTTCAAATATGTATACCTACATTTGCGTTTCATATGCATAATAATTTAATTTAGAAATGATTGGATACGTATTTCGTTATTCTCTCCGACGCCAACGACACGACGTTTGTTCATTTACATGGACGTATCCAAGAAATTCAGTGGAGGTCAAAAATTATTGGATAAAAGATTAATAAAATATGTTATCCCAAAAATATATCTGGTCTATATCGCGCCATCTGACTGTGTGTGTCGTACCTTCAAAGGGTTTTATCTTTCTAATCGTAATAGGCAGTCGGCTATTTACAAAATGTTTAATTAAAGTGTCATTATGGCGGATATACAAAAAATATTGAAAAAAAACAAAGTATGTATGTGCTTTTTGGTGCAGCGAAACCCTCAAAGCGAGGATTCAGCTCACTATTAGCCGGCTATTACGTAATTTTTAGATACCAATGAATGAAAATAACAAAAACGCAATCATCAATCAATATTTGCACTTCGTATACAAAATCTATACTAATAATAAAGCTGTAGAGTTTGATTGTTTGATTGTTTGTTTGAACGCGCTAATCTCAGGAACTACTGGTTCGAATTGAAAAATTATTTTTGTGTTGGATAGTCCATTTATCGAGGAAGGCTTTAGGATATATAACATTACGCTGCGACCATTAGAAGCGAAGCATCAGTGAAAAATGTTGCAAAAACGGGGAAAATTATTCATATTTGAAGGCTTCCGTTGCTAAGCTACCCAAATCTATACTAATATTATAAAGCTGTAGAGTTTGATTGTTTGTTTGTTTGTTTGACCACGTGGGCGGAGCCGCGAGCAAAAGCTAGTATGTATATATAGGCGGACTTAATGCCAGAGACATTCTCTACCACTCAACCTTAGGATGGTGCAGAGATAGACAAGGTAGGTAATAGGTAGGTATCTTTAAAGGTATGGGTTCAGATTTTCGCACTTCACGTGGTGTTGGGGGCACAGACTCCTCATCTAAATTCGCTCCCGTCCGTCTGGAGTATTGCCACTGGTATTACCAGGCCGTGGTTCGTGATCTGGAAATCAACCTTTAATTCGATCGTAGCACGCTAATAGACCGTTTGAGACTAGAAATCTTGATTGCATTTACTCTTTCAGTGCATCTGCTTTTAATAAGGTACTTTCTCTTGGATAGTGGTTCTGTAATCTCGAGTCAGTTATATTATAAGTGGATGGTTATTGGTAGAATTCAGTATTACCGATACAGTTTACTATTATACGTGTTTTACGTAGAGACTTTTTTTCATATCTTTCTGCCTAGAAATATTATAAAAATGAATAAAGTTCGCAGGAAGTCGCTGAATGCAGGCCGCTTCCAACAGGTCGGTCTGGAAATCTTTGGGGGAGGCCTATGTTCAGCAGTGGACGTCCTGTGGCTGATGATGATGATGATGAATAAATAGGGAAATAAATACACCAAAAATCACACACATAGACTTGATCCCACAGTAAGTTACGAGTCTGTCAAGGGTGCCCGGAACTACGGGAGACTTTCAGTCTCACATCACCCAAAACAGAAACAAATATTTAATTCATTATATTTGTGGATCACACAAACATTTGTCTCAAAACTGTTCATCAAAACCTACGATTAAATGTCTAGCACACATTACCCAACGACAATGTAAGGACATTATAGAGACAGCTGCCTTAATGTTTAATCCATAACACGATCAATTTAACACATTCTATAAACATACCAATAAAGTTTTTTAACGAACATATCAATCAGTGAGCCACTGCCTTCACAATAGAATGGCTACGGTTGAAGGAGTGCGAGCGTGACCAAACGTTGCTCACGCAGTGCTCCACGTGCGATCATCTTTGTGCCTATAATATCCAGTGTATGCAGACCTGCAAACCCTTTTACAAACATGTAACTTTGAGATAGACCGAAGTTCAAAATAAATTGGTTGGATTGGCTATTCTGTTTGGAGGGATGAGCCAGTAATCCGTTGATATCCGCTGTTATAATTTTTTCTCACATTTATCATATCATGTAAAGAGTGAGTTGTTGTTTAGAAAATGTCGCGTGAGCATCAGCAGCCCAGTAAATATTCACTGTCAGATGGGTAATCAAAAATAGATAAGTACTGTTTTTTTTTAATTGATTAAATGGTGAATTAAATGGTCAATCGTCGAATCCAGCTCGGCTGGGCAGCGTTCGGGAAACTTGGCAGGGTCTTCTCGTCCAAAATACCTCAGTGCCTGAAGACTAAAGTCTTCGATCAATGTGTGTTACCAGTGATGACATACGGCACTGAGACGTGGCCTCTAAATATGGGCCGTATAAGACGGCTCACAGTCACTCAGCGAGCTATGGAGAGAACTATGCTCGGTGTTTCTCTACGTGATCAAATCAGAAATGAGGAGATCCGTAGAAGAACGAAAGTCACCGACATAGCTCAGCGGATTAGCAAGCTCAAGTGGCAGTGGGCAGGCCACATAGCTCGCAGAACCGATAACCGATGGGACAGAAAGGTTCTGGAATGGAGGCCACGTACTGGCAAGCGCAGCGTTGGACGTCCACCTACAAGGTGGACAGACGACCTGATAAAGATCGCAGGAAGTCGCTGGATGCAGGCCGCTTCCAACAGGTCGGTCTGGAAATCTTTGGGAGAGGCCTATGTTCAGCAGTGGGCGTCTTGTGGCTGATGATGATGATGATGATTTAATGGCGAGCAAGGCGTATGTTTTATGGTAAGCGCCACGCCTGCCCAACACCACACAGAACTTTGAATTACAAAGCACTGCATAGCACTGGACTACGCTTACCACCTTGAGACATAAGATGTTAAGTCTCATAATGCCCAGTAATTTCAATTTGATTATCTACTGAATAGTTTGGCTTGATTCTTTCAGTCTTATATACCACGGGATAAGGAAAGTGGCAGTCCAATGCCTATAACAAATGAGATCAGAGTCTATGTAAATATCCGCTGTTGCGAATATGTTATCTACATCCATAGCTGCAGTGTACCCGCGGCGTTGAGAACATCACGACTGATGAGTCGCGCGTGCGGCGCGGGCGGGACGGTGCGGTGCGGCGACGCGGCAGCAGTGATGCCAACTTGCAGAAAAATAAATCACTAGATTTGGTCTCAAAAGTCACTAGATTCCGGGATATTTGGAACTAAAAAATCACTATAAATCACTAAATAGTTTAAAAGGAAATAACACGATAAGTATTACAAAATAATGTAATTGCGACAATAATTAACAAAAAATTTTAGCTGCATCTGTGTATAGAAGGCTGAGATGGATCAGTTTCATTAGATTTATTTGATTTTTAAAGAATATTTCGTTTAACTTCTCAATTTTTCGAGAATCGCCAAATATCACTAGAAATCACTAAATATTGTTTTAGTGATTTTTTGAAACAAAATCACTGTCGTACCCCAAAAAGTCACTAAATCTAGTGATAAAATCGCTAAAATGGCAACGCTGCGCGGCAGCGGCGTGGTACGGGCACGACCCTGCATAAATTACCACCGCCCAGCGTGCAGCGTGCAGCGGGGCTCGCCGCGAGATGAATGCCTGACGTTGTGTTGTTGTGCACAGTGCGAATATCAAGATGCACGTGTCATGTGACGCAATTAACAGTATTTCAGAACATGAAAGGCGTAATAAAGTTGGAAATGAATCCACAATTGTTTGTATGTTTACAAGGTGGTAGGTCCCTCGTATTCAAGAGACCGTGTGGGTTGGTACCACCGCTTTGTCTATTTCTGCCGCCAAGCAACAGTATGTGAGCACTGTTGTGTTTCGGCTTGAAGTTCATTGAAGCCATACTTGTCCTGACTGACTGACTAACTAATTAATTAACTCAGAGCCTAAACCACTAGGGCTACAAACTTGGAATTTTGGTAGTTGATGTCTTTTATGTTGCAGAGTATCCATTAAGGAATTTTTTTTTGGAAATTTAACTCATCAAGCGGTACAATGAGGCATGAACGATTGTATAGAAGTATGCCGGAAATATGACGGTGCAGAATTTCACATAGATGCAAGCCGCGGGAAAATACTAGTAAAACGTAAATACAGTTCATATGAATGATTATTTGCTTATTATTATACAAACTCGTGTACGCTACAAATTACAATAGAGCCATTCTCGGAAGATTTGTCGTGTCTAGTCGCACCATATGCAACCATGAACGATCCCAGCTTAAGCATCAGCTCATGGATAACCTCGGTCGTTCAGCATTAATCACGTGATATAATTTAATATTCTACCTACACAGCCTTAGGCATGTAAGTAATCTAACATTAGTGCCGACCCACGAGGCGCGGGCGCGGCGGAGTGCAGGCAGGCGAGCGGGCGACGCGGCGCGCCGACCTCGCTTCTAAAGGCTTTAGCTGTTCGTCTCTGTACACATGCTGGGCAATTTGGAATTAGATGTATATATGGACTAGCTTATGCTCGCGGCTCCGCCCGCGTGATTATCATACAAACTTTCACCCCCTATTTTATCCCCTTGGGGGTAGAATTTATAAAAATCCTTTCTTAGCGGATGTTTACGTCATAACATCTACCTGCACGCCAAATTTCAGCCCGATCCCTCCAGTGGTTTGGGCTGTGCGTATATAGATCACTATGTCAGTCAGTCACCTTTGAGTTTTATATATTTAGATTGTTTAGGGTTCCGTATGGTATCAAATGACCCTATTACAGAGCCTACGCCACAGCCGTCTCTCTACCTTTAAAAGTCTCTACCTTATGAACCATAATAGCCTGTTGTAATTTTTGGATTTTTGTGTTAATACGACAGATATTCTAACAAATACCTAATTAAAGTAAAAAATAAATAAGGGTGTGGTGAGGGAACGCTCGGTGTGTAACTTCGACTCGAACTTGACTGGTTTTTTATTACCTAGGTGGGTAGAGAAGGATAGGATACTGTCTAATAGTAAGCGATCACCATTGCTCATGGACTTTGGTAATGTCAGGGCACAACTAAGTCACTGCCTACATTTTCTTAAAAACTAATAAACCGATTTTGGCAATTCTTTCACTAATGTAATGTACATACTGTATGGAAAATTTTAGCCTGTAATGCTTTGTTGTAATGTTTACAGCATTAATGTGCAGGCTCGATAGGAGTTGTATCACTGTCTCAAAGGAAACTGATATGAAATGGCAGCTTGCTGTTGGTTTTTTTATTCGAGCACGGCAAAGTCACTGCACTACACCTGACGGTAAGCGTAGTGCAGTCCAAAAACCTAGTGACCCCCGATAAATTACACAAGGTGTGTGGGTCATTATGGCAAGTTTTAACATAGTGTATACGTTGGTCGCTATCAAGGCGGATATGATATCCTACCACTAGCATCTAAGATGTCGGAGGGCCAATACTAAACCCACAATATTTGGCTTGAAAACGACTATATAAAAGTGACTGTCAAAATTACATAATATTTAACCATGCTACTCTACACTCGCGTATAATTGTCCAATCCTCACTTTAGGTAATAGAACCCAAACTATTATTACCTAAAAACTACATATACTTTAATTTATGCATATTGAATACAAAGCACGATCCCATTTGTCGGGTGGTGGTGAATGATTCGGTCGCGCGCTGGGCGCGGGCGGCGCGTGTCTGGGAACCGGCGGCGCGCGCGCGTTCTCACGGCCTCGCTGACCTGCGCACCAGCGCTCCTCCACACCAGTCCCCCGCCCCACCCACCACGGCTTACCATCAACCATACCAGGCAGGGTTGCCAGAATGGAAAGTGGAAAACACATTATGAGACCGCCTCATTGGTCTAGCTTATTTAAGCTGATAAACCGGTCGAATCCCAGGACGGGTAATCACAAATTAGCTTGAGTTATATATACATGTGTTGCTTGGGATTGGAATTTGTGTGCGATATGGCGATTGTGTCTGATATATCTATGGCATCATGGGACGAAAATAAGCTCGACGAACCGTCGATGTTCTAGTTGTATCTTTGCCTACTTCTCCGGAGACATAGGCGTGATCCTATATTATTATGGGATCATCCGAAGAATAGTTACGGGAAAGAGGTGAGAATTCAAATTAGTCATTAGTGTTAATCGGACGGTTCAGACAGTTTCATAACAAAACGATGTAGCGTACTCGTAATGGCTATATTGTTGTGTTTCGTGTGATCAGAAAGATTGTCGAAGTCCCAAGAACCCCGTTTTCTCCTAATGGGTGCGTTGTCGAATTTTGAGGAAAGGAGAGTATCCTTTCCTCAAAATTCGACAACGCACCCATCAACCCCTTAGTATTGTGTTGGACCATTATGACCTTACCGTCAATGTAATCGCTTGCCCTGATCACCTTTAAAATCTAGGGACAAACATGCATGAATTTATAGATTACGTTTTGAGACTACATTTGGAAGATTTGTCTTCAAATTGGAAGTCTGGACATAAAAGTCTCGGAGAGTAGAGTGGTCATCTGCCAACCCTACCACGTCGTGCCATACCAAAACTGCATCTCATTCCACCTCACATTCGTGAGTGTTTGTGAAACCGCTTCCTAACGTCAATTACACACTCGGTGCTATATTTTGATTGATGATGTATAATTTCTTTGGGCAGGGAAGTTAAGTAACTATTCGTTTACTCGATTAACATATCGCTTAGTGGATAGTGATGCAAATTAATCACTTTGTTGAGGTCATAGTGCAGTAATGTTGCTGGTATCATACCTGGGCTTGAAATATAGGAACAATTTATTAAGTAAATTTATTAAGTGAATTCGCATATGAAGTTATATTGGAATTAGAATAAATAATAATAAAAATCGTAATATACTGCTCAGCACGGGTCTACTCTTCGATTGAGAGGTTAGACCGTAAGGCCATTTATCTACTACGCTATAATACTTACCTACGGGTTGATGAAAATTTATGGCATTTTTTATGACAAGCTTTCAAATATGTTGGTTTCTACACGATGTTTTCCCTTAACGTGAGCATTTATTTATAAATTTAACCATTTATTTTTCCACACACATACCTGCGTACATACCATGCGTGCGATAAATAAATACATAAGCAAATTTCGTAAAGTTCGAGGTGCATGTACTGGGACTCAGTCTGAGACCTTCTTTTCGGCAGTACCACTTAAATTAGCCATAATTTTATTCTATGATAATATAAATTAGCCTCAGATTTGAAAACATGTCTCAATTAATTAAATATAAAGATAATAATAACTTTTAGGTATATTATCAATCAACTGATTCTATCTATAATAATAACTTTTAGGTATATTATCAATCAACTGATTCTATCAACAACCACCTAAATAATAAATACATATTAGTATGTTAATAATCTAACACTGATAGAAATAAGTTACGTAATACTTAATAAATGCACAGGAACTCCATTCGGTCTCACAACAGCCAAACCCCGAGACAAATATTTGTGGATCACACAAATGTTTGTCTTGGTGCGGGGATCGAACCCGCGGCCCTCGCTTCACAGCCGGCTACTCGCCCGCTGCGCCACGGAGGTTGTCATTAATCATTATTTACAACATATATATTTTTTCTATGATCTTGAGCCTATACATTTCATATAACTTAAAGAGTTTAACCAGATATTCAGCACTTATGTGATTTCCAAAGTAACATAGTAACAAAAATATTTCATGAAATAATGCGTAACATTTTCTTGGCCATTTACTTCAAACATAAGTTGCCTTTATTGTACCTAATCAAGTGCTATCAACGTTACACGTCCAGGGCATGTATCTCAATAATAAGTTATTTTTTATGAAGATGCGAGTACAGATCCCTTTGAGGCCGAAAATAATATTATGAAGTTTCCCATGAAAGTCTCAAGTGCATAATGCTGCGTTAATAGGTACAAGACACTTCGCCGTACAAGCTTTTTGCATCAAGCGTGCAAAGGTAGCCATCTCTCTTGAACCATTAACTTTTTATACAAATAGTAAGTATTATGTGAAAAAATTAAAACAATACGTTGTTCAGGATATTGGAATCACTATCGAGATTATTTAACATCAAGTTAATGTAGCTTCAATAACAAATTATGTCTATATTATCTAAGAACATATTTTAGGTGTCTCGTTGCTATTAACTCTATCTTGACTTTGGACTGCAAACAACAATAGAGCGTGCTGTGAGAGGGTGCATGGTTCAGAAAACCTTAGACTGAATTATGCAGTATAAAATAATATGTGTATCTAGAAGATGTAGGACATAACGTATTAAAACGCGCTGTGCCAAACACGAATTCAGATATTTTTCATTTTAAGAAAGTTGGTCAAACATATTGATATAAAGTAACTTGTCGTGATGTCTAGCAAGATGGCAGATATATACAGACCCTAAACCTATCAAACGCAGGTTGTTCTATAGTACTTTTAGTAGTAAATTCTGTACTTTATCAAAACGACTGAGTGAAGGTGCGCTGCGCGTCGCTTCGCTCTTCGGCCGGGCTGCGCGGGCGCATGAGACGTGATCTTTGCATCTTATTCAGCCGACACACACCGAGCGGCATGTACAGACCGACGGAGATGCAATCTGTTTGCTTTATGCCCCGCTCTATCGCCTCTATCGTCCTTTATATTATTTTATTACATTACATAGTTTATTACTTTAAAATATGATGTAAGTAGGCTCGCATCGCATCTCATATTGGAATTATTACATCGATTTGATTAAAACCGCGATA
Organism: Amorpha juglandis; assembly: GCA_949126905.1. Taxonomy (NCBI): domain Eukaryota; kingdom Metazoa; phylum Arthropoda; class Insecta; order Lepidoptera; family Sphingidae; genus Amorpha; species Amorpha juglandis. The sequence continues at coordinate 5,895,145 of OX421379.1, read as the reverse complement.
GTTAATGGTGACTAGGTGGGTAGGTCCCTTGTATGTGAGAGGCTGTCTTTGTTTATACCACTGCTTTGACTATTTCCGCCGAGAAACAGTAGTATGGAAGTTTTGTTGTTTTTCGGTTTGAAAGACATTGAAACTAGTGAAATTATTGTTCTTTTTTAAAACGGCATGCAAAGTGACTGACACTAGACCTAATGTTAAGTATCAATCCAAATATAAAGTCGGCCGTCAAGAGACATGACCTTGACACTCGGCAGAACCATGCCGGCTTGAAGTTACTGGATATACACTGACTACACCTGGAACGCAACTCGCATGAAAGAGTTACTGTGGCGGGTTTTTCACCATCAGACTTAATATTTTGTGTCTGGGGGTGATAGTCGCGCAGTCCAGAGCCATACAGCACTTTGTTACTCAAAGTTCTGTGCGCTATTGCTTCTGTTCATGGGCAGGCGTTGCTTTTTCGTTACGTCATTCAAGCTATTTAAAAAATTCGCCATTTCAACAGATAAGCATTAAATTAAGTTAACTTCATGATCATTTGGCCAAACATAATATCTTTTTGCGGCATCGATCAACTTAAATGTCAATGTGACGTACTGCGTAAGCCTGCATAAATTCTGTCGGAACACACAAAAAGAACATTTACGTCAAAGTAAGATTTACATAAACAATGTTCGTGACACCAAGTCTGGGACAAAAAACAATAAGTTAGCATAAACATAATGTCTCGAGTCGATGCACGTACTGCGTGTCTTCATTTTCATCCCAAGAAATGGCATTTTATAATCTTGAATATGTTTTCTTACAAAAAGTATTTAGGTATTATTTATAAATAACATGATACCTTTGTTTTACGAATTTATAAGTTTGTTTTATATATAAAAAAATTACAATAAAAATATCTACCGGTGAATTAAGGAGCGAATGTACCAAACAAATTACCAAACTTAAATACTAACTCTGATAACTGTCTATCTAGCCTAATACATCTGTCATCTCTGTACTTCTAACACATAATCAATAAGTAAATATAAATTTATTTGTGCTGACTTAAGAAGATATATTTTTTTATGTATTGATTTAAAATATAACTGAAGTATACATAACGCCTTACGTTAGCGAGGCGGCTACCTCTCAAGTAGCTCACGTGTCGTGCTCGTGCGAGGTCACGAAAGCAAACAAAATAATAAAACTTAAGTTCAAACTCGGCGACCGAAGGCTGCAAAAACTAACTACCTGCATCTCGCGTCATTTTGGGACTGTATTATAAAAAGACACCGCTGCGTAACCAAAATGATGAAGCGTCAACAACCACAGAGGGAGACGAACTATGTCGGCGTTTTAGGATGGAAAGAAAAGAACGATCTAAGCATAAGGGTTATGTCAAAGGCGGTCAGTAGCCGAAACAAGTTATTTAAATTCAACGCTCGTCGGGAGACCGCTACGCCTACGTCTGTCTCGGCGAGATGCTGCCTGCTACCTGGACTTTTGTTTGAAAAATATCGCATTTGATTGTCAGGGAGGCGCATTGAAATTAAAATGCCAGCTATGAAACGCAATAGCACGAACGATACTGCCGGTGGGCCTGCACTCGAATACGAGCCGCGCGGTTTATGCGCATGTACAATAAAGTAATCAACAGACGGTTCGGCCAATTACGACGCTGCCGACTCATTCGTTGGCGATCGAAAATTAAAATTTAATTGATAGCGCAGTGTCAGCCATAACTCCTGGAGAGGTGCGCGCCCGCGGATCTCCTCTTGCGACCACGCCGCACGCCGCGCCACACGCCGCCGCGCCGCACCCGCCACCACTGCCGACTGCAGTTCTTAACGCTTATGCAAAATTAATGCTAATTCAATTTGTGGCTTTGAAATGCAAACCCATAAGTAATTAAGTCGTGATACACAATTGCTGTGTCACTTTACATCGGCAGGAATAATTGACTTCGTTTATCATCATCAATTTGAATCGTTTCGCATACAATTGCCTCCAGAAAATTACGATAATATATCTTGTTCAGTTCTATACGAATAAACGTATATCAATGTGAGGAATCCCATAAGGCGACAAGTGATCGAAGTTGTGTTTTCCTGGAAAGGAAATGCAAATCCAGCGTCGTAAACGAGGTGTTGCGACATTGATTGACTTTTAAATAGGTGTAAAGAGGGAGCAAATCGACGTATCGCGTAGAGTGGTTTGATTTTAAGCATATAGCGAGTGCGATCGCCGCGTCGCGCCGCGCCAAGGCGGTGCATTCCGTATGCATCCGACTCGTATTCAATTACTCATCCAAAGCTCAAATCAAAAAACGTGCGACACGTCGGCTCTCTGCCGAATTCAGATTGTCACGTTCCATTTCACAAAGAACAGCCTCTGGTTAAAATAATTTGTTTTGGATTGTAGCGAGGATGAATGGGTCCGGCAGCGGAGCACGCTCGACGATGCGCGCATACTGATTAGCCCCTCCGGTCTCAAAGCGTCTAAGATAGGTGGTCCCAATGACGTCGGCTCTCTCTCATCTACTGGGATATTTTCTACATAATAGCATTTTTGTTAACTGTTTTTAAAAAGATTATGCAGACATTATATATTCTAAAATAAATGTAAAAAATAATTATTTAATTCATTCATACCAAGTATAGATAGATACAGAGCATATGCAATTACTGCGTTCAAACTTTAGCCTTACGACTGCAAAATGGTTTTAATTTATTCGTTAATAGCTTTTAAAGCACCACTGTAACTCGGGTGATTTAAATTGTGCGCAATTTAGTCTCATTGAGCATCGAGATTATTTAATATGACCGGTTCGCTCGGGTGAAAAATAAGAAACGTGCGGGCATTTTCCAAAATCGATTAAAGGAGACATGATTAAGTATTGAAGTTTTTGTGCTCGAGCGTACCTTTCGGCTCGATTGTAGGTCACTGCCTCAAGTTAAAATGTTTGCATATGCGGCGATAAAGCAATCCGCCGGTAAATAATTGCATTACATCGAAGCTTTTTGTTGGCCGGTACAACGCCATAATTATGCGCCTCATCCGAGTACAAGCACACTGTCAACCGCTGTATAATGCCGCAACTCGCGACACATCTCGTCCAACATAATGTCGTGTGGCGATGCACTATCTCGAGATTAATGCATTCGGGATTACACGAGATGAAAAAATGTTTTAATTTTCGACACTTTTAAAAACGATTTTGTGCTTGTATTATGCCTTCGAAAATTTAAACATATCCAAAAGTTAATGTTATCCTATCCAGTATCACCTGATCCTGCAGGAACTAATATTAAATAATAATAATAAAGAAGACTGTATGAATAAAAATTGCCAGGTAGTAACAAAAATGTTATATTCCAATACCATTTTGTATTCGTTTTTATAACCTTATTTGTCTATTTGCGATATAAGCTAATACTACACTATAAAATAATATATGAGTTAAAAAGCATCTGGACTAATTGACTATAGAATGAATTAAACAGCGTCATAAATTGCTAACACCGATTCGAAAGGATGTCTTCATTACGAATATATGATGCTATAAAACATCGCCGTACGTAATGATTTAATTGAAATTGTCAACAAACATGAATAAAAATGTGCGGTGAACATAATTCATACGCGGTGTTCCATGGCGCACGCCCACCGACGCGATTTAATTACAAAATCAATAATCGAATTGTGAAGGCACGGTAATTAATCGAGATATTGCGTTATCTACGTACGCGCATCGAATACGACTGGGTAATAATGCACACAAAAATAATATTATAAATAAATATCAATGTGGAGTTTTAGCGCGGATCTACATTATATTATGTATTTGAATTGCTCTGAACTCGGATAATGTCACTTTGCTATTAAAAAGGCTCATAAACTAGCTTGAGCTTGGTTGTGCTGTATAAAAGAGATAGTATTTCATAATAAATGACTAGTCGTTTTTTCATAAATATCTATAAGAAATAGAAAATAAAACAGTAGTGTTTACATACATTATTGTTAATCATTCGGGGTTGGCTTTAGTATCCGGGTGCAAGATTTTGCTGATAATTTTTATAGTAAACGTTAGACACTAGTCCGTATTAACAAATGCTAGCAGTTTATTATGCGGAAATGCATAGTTTTTGTGAAATTAATTTTTAAAGTTTTGTAGGTTATTACAGTTGTAAACACACTAATATTGAATTAGAAAGAGACAAATGTCATTGAACGTGGAACACGACTAATTCTGTCTCTTTCTGACAAGTAGTTATATAAAAACGAAATGCTTAATATGTTGTGCTCGCGTTACTGGAACGTTTTTTTTTCTTTACAATACTACTATAATTATTATTATTTTCCTATTCACAACTACCTACTTTCATTGTTGTTGAGTGCCGGCTGTGTTTTTATTGTGATCTTATTATCTCCCATTCGACCTGCTTACTTTATTGATATTGGTGGTGATTATTTTTTTCTTAATCATCCAGAAGTAGGAAGCGAGCTCGGGATTTGGAGCACCCCGACTCGGACTAATTAGGTTAGAAGGGGATGGCAGGGTCAGTGAGCGAGCGAAGCGAGCGAGCAGATCCTGCCATCCCCTTCGTGGTTATTTTTTTTTTAAACCAACCAAAAAGTAGTAGCCCCGGTAACTACGCCTTGTTGTTATTACTTGCTTCATAAGCAATTTTTGTTAGATTTTTGAAGTTATACTTCTTTAGGCGCGTTATGAAAAAATGATGAGAGTGAAATTTTAAGATGCGCGCGCACCTGTGACACAAAAAATTAACAGTATGAAGTTAGGCGCGTTAAGAAAAAATGATGAGAGCAGTATGAAGTTAGGCGCGTTATGAAAAAATGATGAGAGTGAAATAAAAAAATAAATAAATAAATATAAATAAATAAATATAAATATATATATATATATATATATATACATATATATATATATATATATTTTTATATAGATGCGGTTTTTATTTTATAATTTGGAACATGGTGCCGTAAAAAAAGTACCAGGTTCGCATAAACGCGAAGAGAGTAGAATGTCCATTTTTCATGGCGAGTAGCCGTAATTAATAAACAAATGACGATTTGGACAAAGAAAAACTCTTTAGGTTTTTTCTTATTCGGAACATGTTGCCGTAAAAAGTACCAGGCTCGCATAAACGCGAAGAGAGTAGAATGTACTTCTATCATGTCGAGTGGATATGTTGATATAAATTAAAATACTTTTATTTAATATAATTAACACTAAATATTATTAAATTATTAATGTTAAATACTTATTATTGGTTATTTAATGATGCCAAAGAAGTATAACTTCTCACGCGCGTACATAAGTACACGCACCCATATTTTTTTTTACATTGAATATAAAGTAAACTGTGACTTTCCTCCTTCTCCCGATGAAAAATAGCCCGTGACCACATAGAAAATATCAATATGTGCTAAAATATTGTAAGCAGAAACCTGGAAATTAAAAAATATCATATCTCCTAAACTATTGGTTTCCGCACCTCCCCCCTTTCAGGGGGGGGGGGGGGTTTGTACCTACCACCCCCCTCCCCCTCCCCCCACCCGCACTATTTCGCTTGCAACCGGATACTAAAGCAACCCCATCATTCGCATCGGACGCGGGTAAAAGTCATTAAGTTTACCTTTAACTGTACACCATAGATTATACATTTATATACTGGCAGTTTACACTACAAAGGTTACGAAATTAAACACTTATACCGCTTATTTATATACCTCTTAAACACTTATACGCTCTTAAAGGGCTTTTTCGATTAGGCAAACTGCTAACTACAGACTTCGCACCTTCTGTACACGTTATTTCAAATGCTACCCGGATGGCATTTAATTTCAGTTCACGGCTTATGACACATTGATTTCTGAGTTTCTGTATGACTATGCACGATTTCATTTTAGTCGCTAATCCCTATAACCGTTATATTAAGTACAATCAATAACTTTCACCTGTCCATCACTCATTAGCAGTGTTGTGAAATTCATTGAAAAGTAGATAGTACCTTCGTAAAAACCGTTCGTATACCTTGCCAGTCATATTAATCAAAACTTTATTTCACAGAACGCACTGTAAATTTACGCCTCTAAATTAAACAAAATTCCTTCATTGAAAATTATTTTCTAACATTTTTTGTAAGTACATAAATATTTATTATGTTTAACGCAATTAAATCATCCGAATAAAAGCGAGCGTTAGAATAAAAGCGACTACCTCGATACACATTCAGCCACGTGCGGAATTGTTAGGGCAAAATATATGTATATCATATAAGTCGTTTATTTGCAACATACAATTATGACTTTGGCCTCCGTGAAGTGTCTTGTAGACTATAATAGCATAATATATCTGTCTAATAGTGATTGACGAAGATTTCATTTAACACCAAGGTGTCTTTTTCAGTTATATAATAATGTACTCTGTGGTGACTTTTTGGGAGGTGACAAAGTATTTCCTTATTGACAACTTATATTATTTCCCATTTATTTACCGTCTTTATATGGTCACTTTATACAGGCTGTTTTGGTCATGCTTAGTGATGAAATAAAACAATTTGTCCTGATAAACGTAAAAGTAAGTATAAAAACTTCGCAGATACATAACCATTTTTATTTAAAAAACGACTATCGCACTAAAAATTATCGGTTTATTATTTTTATTAACAACACAATTACGACCGACACTGTATAATGTTTTTATAAATATACTTTGTATGTGTATGCCATATTCCCTTGGGGTCCAAATGTTCAAACGCAGTTACATATTAACAAAAAATGCTCCGTTGCCCTTTACGGATTCGTCTGAATGCCATTAAAAACACATCAGATTGCTACAAATTATTTTATTAAATGTCGATTCACACCTTTGGCCCTGGCTGCGCGTGTCTAATCGAGCTGGACCTCTCATGTTTTAATATCACGATATTTTTACTTGTGTCGTTATCGGTCTAATTTATTAATGATCTTAAATCAGTGCGGAAAGCGCAGTTACTCGCAAGAGGTTGAAATAGGGCAAGTGAATCACCTGATGGTAAGAAATCACTGCTTCCTGTGGACACCTTTGAGAAGAGAGTTGGCTCTTTTCTTCAAAGTTCTTAATTCGTATCCACTGGCAAATATCGTAATCGAAAGCTGACTCCACAAGGATGCTGCACGTAGAAGGAAACTTGGTGTAAATCGCACCGTTGAGGACACCATTAATACATATGGTGGAGATGGAATCTCCATTTGTCTCAACTGTTATTGACGAGGCCACGTCATGTTATTGTTTTTTCAAACTTATACATGGCCTCGTAAATAAGAGTTGTCTATTAGAGTCTTGTATGTTTCATACAATAATCTCCTACATTTAATTAGGATTAATGCTAACAGCATAACCAAAAAAAATAACCTAAAGCCGCAAACGTACGTAGCACATATTAATTAAATATACAGTATACTAAAATATATACTCCAAAACTTAAAATGTTCATCTTATAAATACTTAATTGTCGTCGCGATGAGTACAAAACAGGACCATGTAAAAATTAATGAGCAGTAATTACACGACCATTATGATCATCTTATCTTGGTTTTAATTAGTCCCCGTGTAATAGGCAGGTAAAACGACCACGAACATGTCTTGTTTTTTATATTTAATATAAAAAAAAACTAAAAGCGTTTTACATTAAAATATGATAAGGTTTTCAATAAAATAGATCTCATTTATTTTAGGTATGTTATAAATAATTGTAGAGCATTATTTATAACCTTACCCTTACATTAACCTTACTGTTTTTCCTACTTTCTACTTACAACTTTTTTTCTGTTATACGATAAAGTATCTTTGTATAAATGGGACATAAAAATATATATCAATACCAAAAACATTATGGCGCACTTTGCGTTTGATGGCAAAGAATAAATTCATGAAGAAAGTTATTTTCTTAATATGAATACATTTAATGACATGAGAGTTATCTAAAACAATTTAGAGGGTATGTGATATCTTTCTGTGGATTTTTAAGTATAAATTATTTTGTTGTACAAATATTATTTCTATTTACAAGCGAGTTTTTTGATAGGTCAGAGCTTATTAATTCTTTAAAACATGTTGTATAGGTGCAGGTAAAACATTTTATCTTGGCAAAGGTTTCGTCACCCGCCACTCCAAAGACGCTTCCGGTAATCATTTAGTCTCTTGAAAACAATTAAGACTCCAACGCACAGCCGCAATCTCGCGATCACGATCTGTGCCTGCGATCTCTACACACAGCAGCGATCTATTCATACAATCTGTCCAGCGTCTATTAATCACGGAACGTCAGCCCCATCAGTCGTCTTAAGTATGGCTGCGAAGATTTGTTGGCTGTAACAGTATTTTTCAGATTTGGATACAAAAATACAGACATATATGTAGTATTTTATGGAAAATATAATAAAAACAAAGGAATATTTGTTATTAATTTTGATTTTTATTTCATTTTACCAACCTATGCAATTATACATAAGATTCCACTATAGAAAAAGAATAGCATCGAAAACACATCAAGCGTGCGAGTGGCCATAAATACTTACAAGACTTCTAAATGTACGGAAGCTTTACTTGTCATTTTACCTTTACAGTGATAATAATTCGGCGTTTTCTACATAATAGCGGTGTGTTCTACATGAAAGTTTTCAGAATATAAAACATAGTTACCAGTTTTCACGGCCACGGGGCTATTATCTCACCATAAGGTACTGCACATTCGATACCATCTCGAATTAAACACCACTCTAATTCACGCAATTTCATCTTAGATTTCTATCTTGTTAATTGAATGCTGCGTTTCAGGTATCGATTTTTATCTACAAAACTTAAATTGTGCGCGAGACCGACTCACGCGTACATTCGTTTTCTTTTTAAAAAAGTAAATTCATTGTGGTATAGTATTTATTATTTATTATTATTTTACATGCTATAATTATAATATCCGGAGGCCTAAATCCTCGTCCCCTTCCCAGTCCCTGATTTATTCCTCCCCTTTAAGGTTGGCAAAGCCCCATGATTCTTTTGATATTGTGGGCATATATGGGCGGTGGAAATCACTTACCATCAGGTGATCTACTTGCTTTTTTGCCAGCTTATGCTATAAAAAAATCCTTGGTCGCCTATTCTATAGGGTTTACTATATTGATCGTAGTTATTTTGCAACTACTATACTATAGAATTAATTAAAGTATACCTTTCTAGTCTGTTTTTTTCATCGAAGACGCAAATAAGAACTTCTCTTATATTATGAGCAAATTTCGAATAGTCAGAAGTCGAAATAAAAATACAAATGTACACTCACCGTCATAATTATTATAGTCCATAATAATATATTCATAAATTGCAATCATAAAAAATAATGGTCAAATTTATTTATTCCGTATAAATCGTCGGGAGATGTGCGAGTTTTTCATGATTCACATTCCTATCGCCTTTAAACCGTTCGAGGGGCTCATCAAGAACTTCTGCAACGAATGTGCGCTTTGCCGATTACTTTATTGCCCCATTTTATGACGGGGTTGAGAGACGAAACCCGACACCAAACTGCATGGTGAAAAGTTGAAAACGTAGGGCCGCGCCTGCGTGTACGTGTGGACCATATTAGTATTTAAAAAAGTTAAATGTCTTCTTCAGTCTTCTAGCCGTTGAGCGAGACTTTTCGATAGCTGGTAATCGTAAAGAAATAAAATATGTATGAAGCTATTACGTTTCCAATACCTCGTTGACTGCCTCGGTGGTGCAGTTGTAATGCGTACGCGGTAGGACTCCTGTGCTGAGGTCTCAAGTTCGATCCTCGGGTCAGGTAAAATGGATATTGGGTTTTTCTATCACGAAATGCTCAGTATCAGCCCGGCGTCTGGAATGGTGTCCGGTATGGCGATAGGTTTGGCCCCCTATTACATGATGGGACGGAAATAAGCTCGGCAAAATGTGGATGTACTGGTTACACCTCTACCTATCCATTCAAGGATTATAGGCGTGAGTGCGTATGCATCATTTTGCTGGTGGTAGGATATGGTGTCAAAATAGTGGTCGACACATCTTGTGTGAATCGCGTTCCAGGATCAGCCAGTGTATATCCGAGGAGATTGCAACATGACTTGATGGTTGGGTGCGGTGGGTATAGGGGTACATCTTTGTATCCCTGTGCCTGCATCGGTCATCTGCCTATCCTGTCGCTGGCCCCTCGATTGCTTCTTCCCTCTTCGGAGTGTGGAGAACCATTTATAAAGGCCGGCATGATTCTGGTGACCAGCGATAAACTTATTGTTTGTCGGTAGTAGCTGTTTTTTTTTGGATTGCACTGCGCTTCAAATCAGATGTACAAGTGCAAGCACGTTGCCGTGCTCGGATAAAAAAATATGTTACGCAATGTCACTGCCAAAATATTTGGAGCGATTTCAAAAAATATTTTTGTAGGTGCTAAGATTTACCTCAAGGATGATCAATAGAAAATGGATAAGGTCTGATGACAGACTATGTGGAAAAAAATTTAAACTTCTCAACGAATAACAGGAAATGCATTTTTAGTTTTAGTTATACTTGTTAGAATTAAACGAATAACGCGTTTTTGTCCAAAATTATGATTCCTGTAAAAGTGTTTTCATTGTCGGTAGGTCCTTATCATCTTTAACAAAGCCATCAATTTTTATTTTATATTTATAGTTACGGTTGGAATTTGCTAATGTCTTATATGTACAAAGTGAAATGAAAGAAAGTCTTCAAAATTCCATACGTAATTTCAAAGTACCTAACATGTACAAATAACTGCAGCAATGAACAAAAATTAATGGCGGCCATAACAAAAGCTATAGAATCAGAAGCAATTTAAACAAATGCTATGTTATTATCGTTAAATTCGACTTCAGTTTGTATGAACACTGGCAACAAATGATCGTAATTACATATTACTTGCCGTGTGAATAGATTGCTTAATCAACTCGCGCAAATGAAGACCTAATGTCAATTGTAGTAAGCACCGCACGCACCGACACACATTCTTAATTATTGATATAATTACTGTTCGAAATTATGTAATTAAGTTTAATGAATGTGATGTAATTTCTGCGCGGTTGTTTATAAATAAATCAAAGTTTTGTAGTAATTTGTTGTTGCTTTTTATTCATAACGCCAGTAGATTAAATTGTTATTAATAAAATAGTACATTATAGTGCATAACTATTTGAAGAATTTTTGATTATCAAGCGGCAGATGCGATCGTCAAGTGTGGGCGTTAAAGCCATACTGTAACGCCGTCCGTCAGTGGCATTACCATCGAATGGTCTCGGGTAGATTTATGTAGTGTACAGGACGGCATCACTGATACTGTGTCAGTGACGCTCATGTCTGATGCTTAACGTGATCATCCGAAGCCTGTCTTTATATTTAGAATGTCAACAGTTTGCCGTCACAAACAAATAAAATGACTTAGATGGGTGGATATTTTCTCCATAGATATTTCGAAAGTATGTGAACTCTGCCAACTCACATATAGCCAACATGTTGGACTAAAACTTCAGCCTTCTCATTGGTAGAGGAGGCCATTTGAGATTACAGTTTTTTTTTTGAATTTCAGTTCCCATCAGTGGGACAGGTATGTACATGAGTATATTAAATGCAAAACGAATTTACGTCATGCAGGCTACATAACGTCAAAGTTCCGTACTGTACATTATGGACATTAAATCTTTGGTTATACATATTACGAATATGCAACGAATACCCGGCCATCGGGGTCGGGTCAGTCACGTAAGAGAAATATAGAGATACATAATGTGCTGGAAATAACAAAAAACGCGCTGAAATATTTTTTTGTATTATCCGAAGATTGTCGGAGCAAAACGCTTAAATAGCAGTACAATGGATACGTCCATGCAGTAGAAGATGATGAATGAATAGCTTCAAATAATTTCCGTTCGTTCCACAACTGTTTGTCTTTTATTTAAATGCTTCACTCATTAGCATTGTACTGAGACGACCGCGGCACAGAGGCTAGAGCAGTGTGGTGCTCGGTACCCATGACTGATTCGATTTGTCCATTATCCGGTAGCGCTAACGATTCGTTACGCGAGGCTTGATGCTACCATCGCCGTTTACAACTTAATCAACGTAAAAACTATCGTGGAGGCCAATCCAGACTGTGATTTGTTTGCGGATACATGGTCGCAGCTAATGCCTGTATTGCTTCGATTTTGTGAAATTGCATAAACACAACTCACACGACACACTGTTGCTTGGCGGCAGAAATAAACAAAGCGGTCGTACCAACCCAGACGGCCTCTCGTATACGAGAGTCCTACCTGGTGTTAAGCCGGAATAACGCCAGACAAAAAGAAAGTAGTATTACAATTAAAGACCCATTCACACGAAGAGAGTTTATCGTACAGTATCGCGAGAATATATTATGCGGCCTTTTATTTAAGAGTTTTATGTCTTATTCTCTATCATCCGATAATCTCTCTTCGTGTAGATGGAATTTTTCTTATCAAATCTCCTCTTTATTATGTTTGTAGATCATATTAACCTTCATTTTTCCAAATAAGGCCAAGAAATACATTAAACCTTTTATCGCAATCTTACCTAACAATAGTCATTGTACTAACTCCTGCTCAAATAGAATTAACGATAGAGTAATAAACCAACCACACAATTTATCAGTGGCATCGATTCAATTAGCGGTGGAACAATAGAATTGCGCCGGAACAGATCTCGGCGGTCGTGGGTCGTAACACCGGCCAGCATACACCAGAGCTTGCTCACCTGTGACCAAACTCTTTATAACATTTACATAATAACATAGCATTGTTTTCCATGTTCATTACCAACCTAATGATTTGAGGAAAATGGGTAACGGATAATGGATATTAAGTCAGTTCCTTTTTTAAAGTAAGACTTACTTACTAGACTTACTAGACCACTATATCATTGATTCTGGACTCATAAGGATGATTCTTTCACTAACAGTTACATTCACCCATTGACTTATGCTACAACGGACAATACAGTGATTGGATTATGAGTTGATTTTGTTGAGTCGGTAAAAATTTACAGAACACAATAATGTCGTAGTACTAATAATACCAATGTCTAGTCGTTCAAATAAAAATATGTTAAATATCACACATTTATTATTGAAACTCTATGATAAATAAATCCGACTCAAAAATACTAAAAAACTAAAAATAAATCATTTCATTTTCATAAGTAATTTCAGCGAAAAATCATCAAAATCGGTGCATAAATTTACTCTTTCTTCCAGGGCACAATGTTACATTCGTAGGGGCATTCCGTTCATTCCGTTTAGAATTATCAAATATACTCTATTGAACGAAAAGAAAATTATCCAAATCGGTCCACATTTGGCGGGGTTAGGTGTGATTATACATACAAAAAATTAGTGGTGTCGCGGGACACCAGGTAGGAACGAAGTTCCTTCGGCTAATGTAGAATCGACACAAATTGCAAAAAAGTCGTGCTCAATTCTGTGTATGCGACTGTCGCGCCTGCGCACGTCTCATTTAACGGTTTTATTCCACGCATTTTTCTTACGGTTTTACTATCACATTTTTTTCAGTTCGGTCACGCAGCGAAATCCCTATCCCCTCCAAGCCTGCCGTAAGGAACTTCGTTCCAAAAAATGCTGGCTTCGAATTAAGAACCTCCTCTTTTTTCTTTATATTGATTTGCATTTCTATAATATGATATTATTTGTATCAAAATTTAATCACGACCACCAAATAATTCCCTCTTAAATACAAACTTTACAAATGTACGTCAAGTTAAACGGCAACTTAATAAGAAATATAACGTAAACCAAAGAAAAATGGTTATAAAAATAACACTCGTAAATAGTGTAAAATACGTCTTATTTCAGATGTCAGTAGCCGATGAACAGAGCCATCAATAAGTCTTCACAGAATTTATCTCCGTCTTGTGGGACTTTAGAACGTTTTAATACTTTAAGATGGGCCACAGCCGCCGCGGCGCGTGGGCGATATCTTAAAGAAAAGGCTTTTATAGCCTCGCCACCTACCTTCCTTTATAGTAACAGCGAATAAATCAAACAATTTTTATGGTGTTTTTATCCAGGCCCGGCAAAGTGACTGCGCTACACCTGATGGTAAGTGTAGCGCAATCCAAGAATAGTGTCGACCAATGACAAACAGTATGTCTATGGTTGGTCGGCAAGATCATGCCGGCCTGCCTAACTGCTTCTTCACACTCCGTTTAAAGGACCCAATATTATAGGAAGGAGGGAACACGTGCGCCGGCAAACTATTCCACAGCTTAATGTATATGTTTAAAAAACTCTTTAAAAAGATCTATTAAAGGACAGTAAACTATACTTTATGTGTTAGACCACATACCAGTAAAAATACTACTTTTATTTGTGTATTCGTTAATAATATGTAGAAAAATATCTTTCTCAGGCTCGCTCAACTTTATTATAAAATTCTATACATCCCTAAACCAGATACACCGAAGAGATATAATCTGCACACATTAACGTGCATATGTTATCGTCGCTCACTTTAACATTTCAATTAAAGCGCGCGATTAAGAAATTAAAGGTAATGAGTGGCCGCTGAGGTGCCGATTGCAGCTTTCCGTTCGATTTATGACTACAGAAATGCTGTAATTGCCAGAATTTGAAGCGCATATCTGTCCATCGATTAATTAATTTAAATGTTTTCGATCATTATTATGAATTATTATTGAAGATTACCTTTTACTTTGTATTTCGACAACATCAAGTGATGTTACAAGGAGTGTAAACTTATACCTATTTTCAGATATTCGCGATTCTAAAAATATAGTAAGAACATATCCAGTTGCCAGTCATTTAATTGAATAAAAAAACAATAGTTGGCAGAAGTGAGTACGTTTACGGCAATCGGTAACAGGCCGCCGCGCGCCGCGCTGCGCCGCGCTGCCTCGCTGCCGCTGTGCTCTGTTATTCATTGTTCGACATCGCCGCCCTCCGCATACACTCGGTAATTGGAAGACACTAACGTAACAAGAAAAAATATGCTCTTCGCTAACTTATATCGATGTCGACTTTTCGTAGCTTTTTACTTTTCAGCAATTTATCTTTCCGTATAATTATGGTCAAATGTACATAAATGCTATAAAACCCAAACTTGGTTTCTTTCTTTCTGTCCGGCATTATCCCGGCTTAATACTGGGGTCCACTTTCTCGTACCAGACATTTGGCGGTTGTATTATATGAGGCGATACGCAGTCTGACCCCCACAACCCACAACGGGAACTAAATTTCACCGTTGCCTGGTCCGTCAATCAATATCAATCAATAGTGTTTACCACGTGCAGGTGTTGTTGGTTTTGGGCCTGAGATGACCTAAGATCAGTGGCCCATCAATAATAATACAAAATACTTTGTAACTGAGTTACGAAGCACTTCCAGATATTATCGTAATATCGTCACATTGATATAATACGGTTGGTAAGAAATGCAATAACTTATTTATATACAACTAGACCCAAAATTATTCCAGTAATCATACAAACAAAAGCGAGATCAACAGCTAACTTATTACTATTATATTATACTTAACCCTATCTTCATCGCAGACACCAAAACGATAGCATAAACCATTATTCTGTACAAGGATATTCGGCAAAAAGGTTAACAAAAACCTCTGCACAACGCGCCTATGCACGCCGTCTCCCATTTCAACTGACAGGGTGCTTGCGTCGAACAAAGAATGATACGAGAAATAATTACGCCCATTGATCGGAGCTCATTAAAATCGACCAATCCGCGAAGGAAGCATGAGTTGAGCATAAAAGGAAAATGTCGTCGGGTACGCGCAATTTGCTTCGATACAGCGCTTGCCATTTCTTATTGAAATATTTCAAGTTGTCTACCGTTGTTACTAATTAGATACGACCCGTTATTCTTGTTAATTTGTCAATTATAAGCACTTTGTTTGTGGTGCTTCTACAAGTACAAGACAGTATTCAGTTGCATTGTAATTATGCTAAGGCAAGTTGCGATTTGTAGGCTGTGGTGCACATGGCATCGAAATACATTAGTATTGTGCTAAACGGGTGTAGTTGAGTCTACTTAATATAAACGGTTTCATATTTTTTAATGGTATAATTGAGGCTCAATTGCCCTTGGATTATTTTAAATTAAATAATTCAGTGATCAAAATAAAAATTATTTTCTAAGCGCGTTGATGTCTTTATTAGGGATAGAGACAATGTGACTCAAAATTCTGAGTACAACAATAAATGAAATCAGAAGTAAGTTAATTCCAGTAATACTTTAGTCAACACTGATTCCTTTCTAATAGTTGTATTTAGACATTCGTTTTTGGTTTTAATTATTGCGCTTTAGTTGAATAAAGCCACAATTACAATTACAATTGTAATTTAAAAATCATATTTTATTATTACAACAGCGGTAAAGGAAACATCGAATTATGTACAAATCTAGTACATGTAATTGAATTAATCTAAGTGAATTCCATATATGAATGCAAATATGCAATAAAATCAACCCACATCAAGTAAAAATTGAGTTGTCTATTTTATTTTGCTAAATTTAATAACTTAAATCAATAATTTAAAGTTCTATTTTGCATAATTGTATGTGGGAAATGTTATATTGGTGTTTTTTTTTTGGAAAATATGGATTTTAACCTACTTAAAACTAAAAATTTAGTAAAATAAAATCAACATCCAAATTTTTACTTGATGTGAGTTGAAATGTTATTGCATATTGGCATCCATATATTGATATATCATGAGGAAAGTCTTGGTACGGTCGTGTATTATAAAACCTTAAAGCTAAACGTTGTTTTGATGACACAATGTGACGGAAAACATATCCAAAATATGGTTTACAACGTTGTTGTGTCTTGATTACTGATTTTATGGAAACTCCGATGATTATATCGGCAGGGTTGTTGAATGTATAATTATTAAAAAGACTCTGATTATTAAAATTATGAACGAAATGAGGTGTATATGCCAATATTTAATCACCTTTAATATGTTAGCACTAAGTGATCAAAAACACTGTATAGATAGTAGGATAGGTATATGCTATATATCTATAAAACATTGCCGTTTTATTGAAAATGTAATTTCTTATTGAATGTGTATATATATTTTTACCTTGTAATTTCTATATTATCGTATGGTATTCAAGTACCTGTAGTATTTAAATGTAATATTTAAAACTTTTTATTATTGTTCTCGGCTTTATACGTACCTACGAGTTAATTACTGTATACTTCAGAAGTAGTGAAAACGTGAAAAATAGTGTTAGTGTTCAGATTCTTCATTTCATCAGAACTTCATTGCTTTCGTCTGCACAATGAAGCATTGAAAAATAAAATGCATAACTTTCAGGGCAATCGCTGCTTACAGTACACCCTGCTTAATTTTTTGCATTTGCTTTGGGTGTTATTGAACGATGAAACGAGCAGGCCGGTTGCCTGTTGGTAAGTGCCACGCCTGCCCATAAGCAGAAGCAACACTACACGAACTTTGAATTACAAAGCACTGCATGGTACTGAACTGCGTTCGTCCCTCCAAGATGTAAGATCTTATGTCTCATAAATTTCATTAATTTTACAGGCTTCAATGATCTTCAAACCAAAACACAACAGTGTTTACGCACTGCTGTTCGGTGGCGGAAATAGATAAAATACATTATTATATAATTTCGCATTACCAAAGTTATAAGTTATTCATAGTTATTGCAATAATAAAACAAAGCAATAAAGCACATTAGCAATTAGGCTTCTGATGTGTCATTAAGAATGCTAACAAATTGTCTTCGTCTCGTTTAATTTTACATTTCAATTTTATACCATGAGTTCGATTAATTCGAGTTGGTAACCCTGGGAGCGCACGCGTGCGTTGCACGTCAGTCACACATGCAAGTTGCAAATTGACATTAAACAACAAGACAGCGGTCTCAGCAGAATAATAATGCGAATTAATGAGACACGCCTGCAGGAGTAATGACCGCCTGTTGTACACCGAATTCTTCCACCGCTCACCTTTATAAAATATCGTACTTAATATCATAATACCTGGTTGGCAGATAATAGGTAAAAAAAAAGAAATAATTATTGGGTCAATTGCCTCACCAGTAACATAAGTCATCGTTATTATAGAACTAACTTACGCTTGCGGTGCCGCCCAAGTGAAAGTCTTTTTCCGGGATAAAAACAACCCCATGTTTTTGTTTCCAGTTCATGGCCACCTGTGTGCCAGATTTCATGCAAATTCGTTGGAATTAAGAAACATCCTAAATTAACTCACTCACAAACCTCCAAACTTTCACATTTATAATATTGGTACTTAAAGTACCTGTTTGTTTTTCGCCTGAGTTCTTATAGATTCGGAATATTTACCTCGCTGGTGGAGCAAACGTCTTGCTTCTTTCAACAGTGCTTGAGTATAGTAAAGAATAGAAGCACTTCATTGTACTATTATGGAAAATTTATGAAAATTAATACAAACTTCCAGCACTTCTCGTTACAAAAACCCAAAATGCTGTATTTTGTATTTATATTCCTATAACTGGAAGGAATCCAAGACGATAACAATTTGTAATTACTAAATAATATATTTTTTTTATCAGATAGTGTAATAACTTCGAAGGGAGTCATGAAGGTATCGTGGTCTATGATTGTGTCAAGTTTGTGATCGAGTGTAAATAAAAGTAACTAATAACAAATTTAAAATATAGAACTACTTTACAAAAAAGGTGAATGAAGTAGATTGTAATAAAATTCATCGATCTTAACACTTTTGCCTTATTTACACTGAGGAAATTTAGGCGAAAAAAACAAAGATAAAGGCGAAAAAATAACAAAAAACTGTAGTTTACGAGTATCATACCATTTTCGCTGTCAAATTGCAAGCAAGCCTAGTAAATAGGGATTTTCTATAATATTTTCGCATTTATTGTGCTATAATATTTCTCCGTATAAATGGGACCTTAAAAAAAAACAAATAAAATACCTTACCTTATTACCTTTGGAAATGTTTTGAATATACAAAAACGTATTAGATTGATTATACTTACAAATTACCACAAAATGATAAGCTACACATATTTGCTTTTTGCGTTCCAAAAAGTCCAAAGCCTCAGTTTATTGCTACAATGATGTTGGCAATAAATATTTAATCTTTTCTTATATGGTTATAAAAAATGATTATGACTACGCCTCAACAACAGCTACGTTCATAAAATGAACGATTTAAATAATATTTATAACTCACGCGTAATTATTACGAAGTGATATTTAACAAGAAGCTTCAGGCTGTTTTTCCTGTGAGGCTTTTATTGTTGAGGGTATACTACCCATTTACTGTAATTACTTTATTCCGTTTATAAAATGGATGAAATTGGCTCAGCAGTATAATTTTAATTTATGGACATAAATCTATATTCGTATAAAAGCGAAAAACCACTTACTCACTCACTGATTGACTAATTAAACACGATATTTCAAAAACTACTAAAGCTAGGATTATGTAATTTAGTCAGATGATAGGTTGCGTAATGTTGGAGCTTTTTTTTTTTACAGCCTAGGCCGGCAAACGAGCAAGTAGGTCACCTGATGGTAAGTGATCTCCACCGCTCATATACGCCCACCACCAGAAGAATTATGGGCGCGTTGCCGACCTTAAAGGAAAGGGATAATAAGGGATTGGGAAGGGGAGGGGATTTGGGCTTCCGGATATCTCACTCACCGTACGAAACGCAGCAGCAAGTCGCTACTTTACGTTGGTTTTCTGTGAGACAGTGGTAACGACCCGGTCGAGCCAGCCCATTCACGCTGTAGACAAAACTGTCTACAGCGTGGCTCTACCACTCGTAGCTAGCTAAGAAAGAAGAGCTAGTTAAGAAAGGATTTTTGTAAATTAACATCTTAAGGGAGAAGATGGGGAGGTCGTTCCGGATAAAGAGAGTTACGCGGGCGACGCCACGGACAAAAGCTAGTACGTGATAATGGTAAAGGCATTGATAATTAGGTGAATTCATTATTCATCATCTACACAGTAAGTATTTACGCAATTACTTGGGTTCTGCCAATGTCAATCTGTGCATATTTCTTGTTTCTCTATTTTTCTCTACATTTAGATTTATTGCCGTAAGTAGCCGAGGATAACTTGGAATAAGCCTTAACATTTTTATCGGCTTTACCGAATCCAAGATTTTCATTGAACAGTTGATCTTTAAAAAAATAAACTAAAATTAACTTAAAGCACAACTGTGTTGTAAGATATTTTTTCCGTTTCTCATTGTCAAGTCTCATCACAATTTTTATAATTCACAAAGACAAATGCCAATACGTCCGGCAAATTAGTATCGAATGAACATTCCTGCATCGTCCGCGGACCCCAATTGAAGCTCCAATTAAATATTCCCCTCACCTTACCAAAACAAAAACAGATCACGTCCTTGTCGAAACCAATAAAAAGTGGCAATCTTAGTTAGTTTCGAGTACAAGAGAGGCGGCCAGTTTTTGCGCGTTGGTATCAATGGAAAGCTGAATGGGCGAGGCGGCGAGGCACGGCGTAACAAAAAGCGTCGCGCCGCGTGTCGCCATTAGTATGTGCGGTGGCGTTCGAATGTGAGCATTAATTTATTGATAATATTGTATTGAATAATGCACGCTCCGGCATGCGAGCGGCGAGCGGCGGGCCCCGCTTGTCGCGAGCACGCGCGCTCTTCCTGCCGCGTCATTACAGATTTCAGTAGCCCTGCAGGCATGCACTCGTGGCTCAATATACTGGGACTCACTTGTTATAATGAGGTAGTATATTAGACACTATGGTTACAACTCGGAGGTCAGTGTTTCCTTATATTGTAATGAGTAGTGCATGTTTCAAAATATATTGATTAATTATACTTATATAAGTTAGTGTAAATCGTTTAAAATATACTCTGTTACTTAGAATTAAAGGGACTGAATTTCACAAAAGATACCGGTTACTTAGGAATTAGGAAACAGCGAACAGTTCATCCTACGGCCCTGGCTGGAATAACGCTTGTAGGAGATATCTAACAAGTATCTGGCAGTTCCAATGTTCATTTAATTTTTGGTATGCATTTTTCTCCGTAAAAGTATCAAAGGGCAGTATCTGCAATCAGCAGAAGATTGGACTGATATGACCATGTTATTTTTTAGCAAAATATAATTATAATTTTACGTCCACTTTAATGACAATGGAGCAAAAATTCGTCCGATAGTGAGGCTGCAGAAAACTTTAATAAGTAAAATGTTCTGAAAATTTATGTACCTACTGTGTGGCATTAATTAAAATACTTGGCGGCCACTGTAAAGGCACCGTACTGAATGCTCACATATTTGCAAAAATAAAACGTTCTTCACTTTTGGGCGTAAATAAAACATTCGTGATTTATTTATATATTAAAGTGCGTATTTCTTCTGCAAGTTTTCATTGAACGCGTGCTTGCCTGTTTAATTTTTAGTTAAAGCTATTTGGTAATTATAATTGTGTCATATTGTGTCCAAAAGATTTATACTTGTTGTAAACGAAGAATGCAACCAATCATTAGCGATCAAAGAAAGTAAAAAGTTACTGATATTCAAATCTGATCTCCAAGAAGCATGATATCGATAGAGGAAGAAAATATCTTACATATATAATTGTAATTGTATCTTTAATATATAATGTTTTTATTTCTTCTAAATGCTCTCAAGAACACTTAGATATAATTTTACTTGAATAATAATGGTGTATTTTTAAGTAAATGTTCTAAGAGCATTACCATACCAAAGAATGGTTTAATATGGAAATTAAAAGAAAAAGGCATACAATATACGTCTTCGGGTGGTGCACGTAAGTTTTGCATACGAGCGACGCGACGCGACGGCGGCCGCTGACAGCACGTTGACAATGAACTCTCATTAATGTCTCTTCAATCGATCCAACTACAGATACGATTTTGAACTGCAGTCTTTATTTTAAACGTATTGAAATTATCATTTAGAGGGAACCGTATCGATTGATTGTAACAGAAACAATATAATGTTTGGTATAGATATACCTCCTCCTGATAGGTTTTTATAGGTAACTGAGAAGATTCTCAGTTACAAAACCATTGGATACCTACACACACAATAAAATAATGAAAAATGCCCCATCACTACAATCGAAAGTGAGTTATTTAATTCATACAGTAATTACATACATGAAATGGTGTATGCGGGAAAGGGCAAATTTTAGGTTATTGGTATCGGTTGCCAAAAAAAGTCAACATTCTTTGGTGACGAAGTTCAGAGCCTACGTCAGCTAGCTCTCCTTTTTGTTAAGCCGATTAAATCATCATAGAGACAGTATCGTTAAGAGCAGCGTCTTTGTTTATGCTTTTCTACAATTATAATATACGTACATACATACATATGTATGTTAATTGTTCACGCCATAATCCCACAGGGATAGACAGAGAGAACGGATTTTTATTTGCTACGATCCTTGTACACCTCTACGTATATTGTATGAAATTAAAATGGCATTGTTTCTACTTGAATTTGAAGGTTATATCACTATAAATATAAGTAAAAATTACAATTTATTTATTACTCATTACTACTCTATTTGTAACATCATCATCATTCACAGCCTTTTTTATAACACTGCTGGGCATATGCCTCTTTTTATATGCCATTCGCCTCGGTCTTGTGTTAATCTAATTCAATATCGACCCCCCGTGTTGACAATATCGCCGACCCATCTCACCTCTTTTTATTAATAACATTTACTAATATCTGGTTCTGTTTTTCTTTGAACGCACTTCATGTTACACCCTTTAGCAGCATTAATGCCATTACTTCTATACATTCTGGTGGTCACTTTATCAGTTGGAGACCATTATTAGATACTACTCCTAACCTGTACACTCAATTTTAATCGACTTAAAAAAGGAGGAGGTACTCAAATCGGTGCGGTATTTTACTTTTTTACACGCGATTTTCAAGCCTCGCATACTCCTAGCTTAATGCCGACTTCCTCCATTAAGGTTAAACGGTGATTTTGGTATTGTCTCGTCCATTGATTGACCAGCACACGTCTGAGATGTTGGTGGTCTACTTACACAAAAATTTTAGTGTACAGTCAAAAATAATATTTTCTAGAAGTTTTTTTGGAGTCGGTGCAATGACAACGGGGAGCATTATTAATGGTGTAATATAATTTGTTTTGATATATTATGTATTTTGATTTTATTTATTTTATTTATTCAGTTCAATAATACATATTCTTTCTTTCTTTATATTTGACTGAGATCTATATAGACTTTGATGACTTTGAGCTATACCCTTTTGAATGAAAAAAGAGCCATCAAAATCCGACCACGCTATGAAAAGTTATACGTGGTCAAATGCGTCAAATTTAGAACCTCCTCGGATTTTTCGGCGGTTAAAATGTGCACTCACTTACCATATAAAGTAACAGGTCAGGTACAAAACCTGGTTGTATTTAATGAATAACCTCTTTTGAAAAACTTTCCAAAAAGCGCGCTATATAAGCGGTGACGCAGACACAATTCATCACCTCATAACACGGATCATGCAATTTATCACCTAAATGAGCCTCAATACTTACAAGAGCCCACGTAGAAGACATTCATTTATATTTTTATGGAAAATACGCGTAAGCTTTTATCCAACGCCAGACTTTTATTGTGAATTCATCGATCTAGAATGTACCTGATACTGACTGAAATCGTAAATTTTAATAAACAGTATTTTCAGATTATCTGCTTTGTCAAGTTTTATGGTGTCGTCTCTACTTCAGAATCACACCAAATAATTCCATTTTTCTTATCGAACGATTTACAAAATAAATATTTACTTATTTATTAATTACTTATGGTTGCCCAGTGGTCGAAATTCAACCATAATTTATTATTTTATTATGTTTAAACGTCACTTAGGGCCTTTGTTAAAGAGTAAACTTCTATTTTAATTTTGTTTTAGCAGCTGCTGCGAGCGTGTACAAATACTTCATTAGCGTGACAGACTATCATGTATTTGACATTCAACAAACAATGAATTTTTTATTTTATTTAATTTGTTGTATGATTTTTGTATGGTTTAATTTAGATCTTTATTTTGTTATTTATTTATTAAACACCCGGCACAATTTTTATGTATATATGTCAGATATTATGTATATAGTATAAATTCAAGCTTTCTGCACTTGTTGACCATATAAACTTTAACTATGCCAAATCTTATACCTACTCATCCGTGCGCTCAATATACTTTATAAGGGATACAAAACGTGTTCTTCACGTAGTAATGTATAGATTCATCGACAAATAGTGATTATAATCAATATGTCAGTAACGAGAATAAATAACATAATATAAAACGCAAATCGATACATCTCAAAAGATCAAATCTGTAAGTTAATCAATGTTAATTAAAGTATCTTGCAGTATTAATTTCAGATCAATGTCTTCGATATTAAATCTTGGGCAAGTTAAAAGGACTACATGCATATTATAAAGCATTTTGCATCGAACTTATACTTAAGAGTTGAACATAATAAAACTACATAAATAAATTATAAAATACTTTGAGATATTATCACCAGCTTATTGTAATTTACGATAAACATTCATTAAAGACATTGGATAAGCGCACGCTTCTGAGTACGATTTTCAATTAATAGGAGAATTTATTCAGTTCATACCCATCGCTTGGCTCACTAATACATAGCTCATTATATGCTTCGACGCAGACTATATCCTTGTACTAGTTTACTCAAACATTTATTAAGTGCTTGGCAGATATAACAACCTAGGTACTGACGACGCAAGCGACAAAGCTAATAATAAACATAAAATAACCAGCATCCTTACTACTTGATGTGTTTACCCGAGAAATAATTACACAGAGTGACATACCGATAGCGTCCTCTTATGTTTATTCAAGCCATAAGCCGAACACGGAATCTGATCGTGGCCGGCGCACCCGTTCGCACAAAAACCCGACTTCACCCAATGCTGACCAGTTATTTGTCAAAAATAAAATTATGTTCTGATTATTATTTCAACAGAGAAGCACCGCATCCGTTCAGGAGAGAGGCCTCGATTCGCGATGCAGGCGATAAAGCGACAATAAAATATTTATAAATAATTCATACAAGAGACGCGAGTATTGATTCGCAAGAACGTGTTTCAAATGTTTTATTGTCGGCGATATTAATAAATGGGGCAGATGTATGAGCCCTTGTTCTTGCGGCACTTGATTGCTCCGGTTGGCACTTCCATTAATAAAAATCAAATTTGTTATTTTATGGTCAGTATTCTTGTTGACTGGCGCTGTGTTAAGATATGATTATAAAATATATTATTATGTATAATTTAGGACTACGTTTACTATCTTCGGCCTGGCCATGCCTCATTTTTATTTATTCTTTATAGTTTTCCCATATAAATATTTGGAGATAGAACATCGTCGGCATGACGTCTAATGCGCCGTATTCTGCTAAACGCAAAAGGTGCACGCCTGTGATATTCCTTTGCAATTTTTAATATATTTATTTTCTTAATATAATTTATAATCGATGTTATGCGTCATTTAGTTCTATATTAATAATGGATTCATTTGTAATCGTTTATAACATTTTTTACGCTTTACTGGCTTATTATCTTGAGCGACGAACTTAAATAAAGGTAATTATAAAGTATACATACTTATCATTGTGAGATAACAAAAAAGGGATGATGAATGATAAATACTGGCAGGAGAATATTACACTTATTGAACATGATAATGAAAAATGTGAAAACACAGCCAATAGGCGAAGCGAATTGAGGTCAGCAACGTGAGAAGGCGGTCCTCAGAGCAGCTGCATCAAGGGCTTCGTATATGCAGTTATGTAGACAAACAGGCTTATGTGTTTAAATGGCAACAATAAATGAATACGAATCCCACAAAAAACATTGATACAATCAACTCAATCTTAATTACAAATCAATACAAGATCAAAATAATTTCAAGCTTGTGCTGAATTATTTAAAGAAATTACTAAAAATAAGAAAATATTTTACCAAACACACGTAGGTTTTTATCTATTTAAGACGTTATGTGAAAGTAATTTATATGCGGTGACAAAAAAATGGGCCAATTACTAAAGCTCTCATTATTTATAGAACTTACTTATGAGGCGTACATCAAAAATTAAATAATATTAAGGTGCGCTTCAAAGGAGCCGCGGAATGAAAATTCGCTACACAAAATGTCAACAACGTATGAGTGCGCCGACAAAGGCGCGAGACAGGTAGGCACTCCAGTCTCGCCACCAGGGACCCGGTGAACCCAAAACAGAAATTTCCAACGTATTTTATATTAAGAATGGATATTCTGGCATGAGGAGTATAAAATAACAAGCTTCCTCTATATTTTGAAATCTATTTGAAACACCGCGCCGTGAAAGGGATGACCTAAGAAAACACATTGAAGATTAAACCTATTGACTTGTAGGTTGCACGTCATAATTACTTCTAATTACACACCATAACCTTTACTAGGTGGTAGGTCTCACGTGTGCGAGAATCGCCAAGCATTGGCGTTTATGCACTGTTGTGTACCGGTTTGAATGATATTGAAGCCAGGAATTACTGGGTATTATGAGACTTACTCAGGGTGACAAGGGCAGTCCAGTGCCAAGCAGTAATTTGTAAATCGGTTGGTGTTACTTGTTCATAGTTATGAAGCTTAGCTACCATCAGGCGAGCGATCTGTTCATCTGGTCATTACCGCTAATAATAAAATAATATATTTAGAAACTAGCTGTTGTTAGAAGTTAAGTAATTAACATACAAATTTGTTTAAAAGTATTCTAGCAAGCTTAAATTGTATTTCATTGTAGTTTTATATTGATAACATGAGTCGAGATTTGCACGTGTTAACTAAGAATTTACTTATTTAAGAATTGGTATTGTTCGAAATAATACGGTAATTTTTAAATCGACCATTCCTACCATATAATTCCTCCAATTTAAAATTGGTGTAGAGTCGCTAAAAGTTTTAGTATTGTTCCTAACATTAATTCAAGAAAGTTTAATCCAATCCTTCCAATCTAATCAATAAGCCTAGTCTTAATAATACTATTTTCTTTAATAGTTTTGTTCACTTATATTGTTTTGATAAAAGTTCCCGTAAAAGTGTTCCAGCTACAACTCTGGCATAAAACGTATACGGCAAGGGTCGGGAATCCGAGGAGCGCCACGCTTATTCCACAGTTATCAGTTAATTGAGCACCCTAACGAGTTTACCGAGTATCGAGTATTTTCGATTCTTCTACTCTTGGACGGGATTTTACAAATGCTTAAAATGTGTTTAGACAAAAATGAAATTACACATTCATTTTCATTTGACTCCCCTTCCAAAAGCCATAATTAAATATAACGTTATTTATAATAATACACTAGTAAAGTTTATCCGAATTTTCATCTTCTAAGTTGTCGATGACATTGTCAATAAGAATGCTTATTTTAAATAAATTCATCAATCACACACATAGTCCTGAGCCCACACTAGGTTAAACCAGTATCGTGGGTATCAGGAGCTACGAGGGACTTGTGGTCCCACAAAACCCAAATCCGAAACACGTATCTGTGGATCACACAAACATTTGTCTGAGAATTGGGAATCGAATCCACAGCCTCTCGCTTCACAGCCGGCTATTCGGCACGAAGGCTATGTTTGATACTTTCTTAGAAAACACCATCCACTCAGTATGCTTACCTTCATAGCATCATTGTATAACCAATCCGGCAAATTGAATGTATCTACTGAGCCAATAATCGTTTTGCATAACTGCGTATCTCCGTCGCAATGACTCCACGTTTGTTGATAAATATTGAAATCAGCATTGATTTCCATTTGGGACCACACGCAGCGCGGCCTGTTTGTTCTGCCTATAAAGCGAGATATTTTAACGGTTCAATACGAGTATTAATAAGATGACATGCGATGGCCGCGGCAGCGACGCAATCACGTTTATCTGCTCAACAGAGAATCCGATTAATCCTTGATTAAAATAATTAGCCATTCGCCACGGAACTCGTCGGTGCGAAACGAACGCCAGGTGCGATCTGCAAACTCGTCATACTTAATATTTTAATGTTTAAACGATTTTGAAAGACTTCAGAATGGTGAATGTTGTCTGGTTGTATTTATGAAGGCGGCCTAATTTCGTCTCGGAAAATTAATGAACACTATTTTTATTACGTTTTTTAAAGTGACAATGAAGACGAACTAATGTTTGGTTATGCTACCTGGGTAATTTTCTGGGTCTCGATGTGTATTTTGATTATGATGACAACGAAAGCGTATCTTAATTCAGATTGGCCATTGTTGTTAAAATGGTGATCCACGGAGGGTCATCATCGTCATTTATGTTCCTCGGGGCGATCACAAATTATGCTTTATGCAACTTCTAAAAACAAACTGCAACGTCACACTGATACTACAGTCTGTATTCGCGTAGGTACTGCAAAATAAAACATTTCCCAAATTTTGCTACACTAGACGATCTTCAGCCGTCCTTTTTCCGCTCTCTTCACATAAGCAGAGATAAGTTTAAATAACTATTCTAGTTAAAATATTATAACGATTATTTTATTTCAAAATGTCATACTTGTTATACTAATTTGCATTTAATATGTTTGTCATTAAGTACTTAGCACTTATCTATCCCGTAAACTCAGCCGGTAGCAATAGAATCTGATGAAAAATTGATATTGCGAACCATAAATACATGTTTGAAATCATGACCGCGCGACAATCTCGAATGGACATCGAATATAATTAACTGCATTTAACGATACGCCGATAAAATGGAACGTTCCATTAAAACTACTTAATAGTAACACATGACAATAATATAAACTATTAAATGCAGTTATTAAAAATGTGACCAACAATGCATATTATTCTAATGTAATAATCATCAAAAGGTTTTCTGTCTAAAGATACGAGTACAATTACCAAAATAACTAATAGTTATTTTTACTCTGTCATTGTAGCAGCGATAGCTCAGCGGAGTGATACGGACTGTCGAGACGAAAGTCGCTCGCTCGAAACCAGCCCCAAGAGCATGAAACTCTGACTTTTCTAAGTTATGTTTGTATTAATAATTAATTATCGCATGCTTTAACGGTGAAGGAAACATCGTGACGAAACCTGCATACCTGAGAATTTCTCCACGTGCATTTTGATGGTATGTGAAGTCTGCCAACTTGCATTAGTCCAGCGTGGTGGACAAGGGTAGGAATCGTGCCCATCAGTGGGCCGTGTATAATATAGGACTAATATTATTATTTCTTGTGTCAGCACTTACATTTACAATAATACAAAACAATTAAAAAGTTAAGTTAAGCTTGATAAAGATAAGCATCGCTTGATGCCTGGTGATGTTTTGCAAAAAGCCGAGGAAAGTACTCAAGATTTTAACAACCAAACAAATTGGTTTGATGCTTAACTCCAATATAAGTAAGCACGCTCTTTTAAAAGGATTTTCAACTCTTCGACCTATACACATTTAATTACCCCTTATGTTACAATAGGTATATTATCAACTGTTGCATCTGCCAACGACTTATTAAATTTTCAAAAATTTCTTATGATAAAATCCCTATAAGAACCTAGTACCAACTGCAAAAAGTGCTAAGGTACCATCGTCTAATGTAATCGTAAAAATATATTGTATTTAGCTAAACATTCTTATTCAATATAGCATTTATAAACAAATACCGAAGTATTTCCAAATCAAAAATAGTATGTATAAATAAACCCAATTCCTCGCAAAGTGCATTCGTGACAAGGTTTCTGTGGGAGTCATTGAAAGCGGTACAGGTTGTCCTTTGTACTGAGTGAATGATGCGAACAACAGGATCATACGGCTGGGCCCGATGACCGTGGGAGGATAAAGTAAGCCTTTTACCGTGGGAACCGCAACAACTGAACTTCAATTATGACATCTAAACATTAGGCAGGTAGCTATTTCTGTTGTATTGGTCAAATGTAAGTAGAGTCAGAAGGGCAACCACAAATCACACGATCCTTTTACTTTTTTCATTATGGATCCTTACACCTATTTGTAAATGGAACCAGCCTAATGTCACAGTACGTGACATACCTGAGAAAGAATCTTGGAGAATAAAGTATAAAATAATTTGAATGTAAGATTTTAATTTATTATTAAAAAAATTGATGATATTAGACACCAACAATATGCGGAGTTTAACTTAACCGGGTTGAAGTTTATCACTTCACCTGTCCTCTACGCCTCCAGTCACCCCTTAGTGATAACTCATCACTAAAAAACACTTACACACCAAGGGTCCGAATAACACCCTTTCATTTGTTACTTATTGATTTTTTATTATTTGTTAAGATATTCGCCACAATAACAATGAAATGCAGAAATGTTTTTAATCTTCATGCACCTTTCAACTACATAAGTTGGAGTAACTGAGAGGTCATAACGAACGAATTATTTAATAAAGTAAATAGACATATATTTATTAGCATTTCTAAAACAGATATGCCGAGTAGACCTCAAAATATGCTTTGTGGTCTCTAAATATTAAAGCACGATTACATATTGCATTATTCGAGGTAAACGCTTGACCTGAACCTGAAAATCAATCAAACTCATTCCGTATGAAACATTTTAAATGTAGTAATAACATTGGTAGAGAGCAAGTAGCCAAATAACAGTCATTTGTTAATTCACAGTTTACAGCGTTTTTATGCAGGCTTTAATGACTTTAACGCGTATATAACCGCACATTATTGATCTGAAAACATGGCAACTTTTATTGGCATCTTCATTCTACCCCGACTGATGAACGCAATCATAATTTAATTTAATGGCACCGACACTTTATTTTAGGAAAGTGAATAAGCACAGGGAATTATAATAATAACAGTTTTAAAGTTTATTTTATATCACCTCCATTTGTGGCGACAAATTGCTATGACAAAAATGGATAAATAAAAATTAACCAAGGTGACTAAGAGCTACGTAATCAATCATAACGAAACTTATAAAAATTATATCGTAGAGTTCAATTTATTTTTAATTATTAAGGTGATGGCAGATATGTATCTGCCATCTTTTTTTATCCGAGCACAACAAAGTGACTGTACTACATCTGATGGTAAGCGTAATGCAGTCCAAAAAACAAGCGATCACCGCCAAACAATGAGTTTATAGGTGGTCACCAGAATCATGCTAGCCTCTATAAATGCTTCTACCCTCTTCGGAGAGGGAAGAAGCAAATCGAGCGACCTGCAACAGGACAAGGGACGAATCATGCTCAATTTATTATAAACGACTATACACTGCCGGACTCAGAGTCGTCAATAGTCACTAAACTATTTCTTGAAATGCAATTATTTCGACACTCACAGCCAATGAAAGCTTTACGTTCCGTTACTGAATACAGAAAATAATTTATACTCCGTTACTGAGTACGGAAAAATCTTAATTGACGTCTCTGACAAATAATCGAGTTCTAAGAAAACGAATTAATGACAAGGTCGGCAACGCGCCCATGATTCTTCTGGTTGTGGGCGTACATGGGCGGTGGAGATTACTTACCATCAGGTGACCCACTTGCTCGTTTGCCGGCCTATGCCATAAAAAAAAAAACATTAAATTTTAGTGACGCCACGTTACGCTACGCCAGTTAGGTATCTACATAAATAAATTTCTGAAACAAATTAATTTTGATCTATACAATAAATGCCAATAAAAATTAAGTTTATATCTTGTGAATTATAAACCTGGTATCCATTTACTTGTAGGAACCTCCATTTTTTCGTGGGAGAAAACCTAATTACGGATATCTTCCCAACCCCGATGGAGGAGGGATGGTTATGCAGGACTCTCCAACCTTCTAACCCAATTGTCCCGGGCGACCGCTGGGTCGGGTTCTTAACTCAACTTACGCTGCTGTACCGACTAAAACCCCGCGGTAGTTATTTTGGCTCAATTGGGATGGTCTCGGGGGATCCTGGGAGAGGGTATTATGCTCTGGATTGCAGCCGGAACCAACCGTGAACTGTACCTGTGATTTGTAAATTGTATTTCATCCACACGTGTTCCTGTGCGCATAGTTAATCTACAAAGCATCATGAATATGCATAATGTTGTAATTGAGTAATATCACTTTTATTATTAATCTAATAAAGGAAGTTCTAATGATCAGGTAGTTACGCGCAAAAATCTATTGAACTTAACCCTTCAATCTATAGGTCCTAAAGAACAAAAGGTCTGGCACAAGTAACTTTATCAATAACCCTATTTAACTGCTATGAATATGCAAAAGTAACAATTACAATAATCAATATCGGCATTGATCGCGATTTATTGTCAACTCATGGTGCCATCATTATGTAGGTAACATTTCTTGAATACAGTATTATTTTTCTACGCTTATGATATTGCATTGTAGGTATCTAGAGGGTTCAATTCCTTGCACCTGGATCGATGTTTCACTTTTTGACGAATTATCTCTGAAGTAATATATTCCCGTTATGGGCAGAGGCAATTTTATTTTACCCCGTTTTAATTAAGTAGGCATAAGTAGGTACATACCTACATTTTTTGTTTTCGTTTGTAATTTGAGACATGTAATAACTTATGCTGCTGCGAAAAATACAGAAGAACCTTTTGATCACTATCTATGAAGGTTATGCAGTGCTGTGCAAGTGAAATATAAATTGCCTGTTTTATAGCTGGCTAAAATAACAGTTGTATTTCTTTAACTGCCACATTTTTTGATCCCAAATATTATACCACGGATCAGCTTCACCAAGTAAGTAACTTTACTTGTTATAACTACACTTATGACTACGCAGGTAACGCAAGTAAAGTGCCCTCAGAAAGACGCTACTCTAGGCAGGGAATTATCAATGATCTCTTCAAAAACTACCTATGATTCGGCGCCGCGCCGGAGCATTTGCACAATGTGTCTGGCGATTTGTAATCAGTTGGATACAGAAATTTATCTCAATATCTTCGGCGATTGCTTCGGCAATCAAACTTTTGCTGTGGCCATCGGCACTATTACGGTGTTTTCTATAAGTGTCGTTTATTGTTTTAATATAATTTGCATATTGAAACAAGTCCATACTTCATTGAATGAATAAAAATCTAATGCATTAGATTGATTTGGACATTCGGAGGCCCGCCCCAGAGAGCTCTAGATTTCAGGCACAAATTGAGGCCGTCATTAACCACCTGTAATCCGAGGGTCATTCTAGTGGCTGATGTATTGTATTAACGTATGATACATCGAACAACAGAATGGTCTTCGGAGTACCGTGCAGATACTTAACAATGCATGCTGTCAATAGATAGCGTAGAGTGTCATTGATATGCAGGATTTTTTATAGCATATGCCGGGAAACGGGCAAGTGGGTCACCTTATGGTAAGTCATCTCCACCGTCCGCCCATATCACCAAAAGTGTCATGGCCGCAATATCATACTCACAGTACGAAGTAACAGAAAGCCATTACTTCATATCGGTTTTCTATGGTAACAACCCGTCTACTGTGTCTACTAATTAGTATTTCACAGAGCTCGATTGTACTATTACCTACTCTCATCGTTGTCTCTTAATCATCTTCACTAGCAAGTGTTAGTTTAGAGCCACGCTGTAGACAGTTTTGTCTACAGCATGAATAGGCCGGCTCGACAGGGACGTTACCACTGCCTCACAGAAAACCGACGTAAAGTGGCGGCTTGCTGCTGCGTTTCGTACGGTGAGCGAGATATCCGGAAGCCCAAATGCCCCTCCCCTTCTCAATCCCTAATTATCCCTTTCCTTTAAGGTCGGCAACGCGCCCATGATTCTTCTGGTTTTGTGGGCGTAAATGGGCGGTGGAAAACACTTACCATCAGGTGATCTACTTGTTCGTTTGCCGGCCTATGCAATATTTAAAAAAAGCATATACCCAGGAATATAGACGCGTCCGCCCCTCTTTTGCCCCTTAGGCTCATCATAACGGTTAAGTCAAAGAAGCTTGCTGATTCGGATATTTCGTTGGTCACCACTTGGTACAGCGACGCTCAGCAAAATTTTCGGTATATATTTTGTGCAAAACCTTTTAAAAGTATGTAGTGTATAAGTATGTATAGGTACAGTGTAAGTACCTAGAGATACTTTGTGGAAAAAAAACAACTTTCTGTATACATAAGTGGTTTTAACATAATGCAGTATATAATCGCAAGGTTTTCAATCGTATGAAATTTGGAGCGACATCAAAAACTCTTAACAATACCATCCAGAACTTTGGATTACCAAGTACCTACGTTTGTCCAAGGCAATAATTGTCCTCATTTTCGAGAACAATGCGTTATATCTAATGTACGAGACATTTGAGATAACACACTATTCTCGCAAAGAAGCGAATTATATGCTAAGAGATAAGTCTTATGGCCGGAGACACCTCTCCCTGGTTCTACGCCTGGAGAATAGTGGCAGCTCTGCCAAACGATAGGGCCACCCTGGCCGATTGGAACGAAAAAGGCTAGTTACAGTTTAAATAAGTAGCTATTGGTGGACTAAGGCCTGACCCGTCATTCGTAAATTTGTGCCCAGCAATCGCACGGTATATTATACGAGGCTGTATCATTACTATTAGGCACTTTTGCTAACAACTAACGTTAGGCGCTCTAACTTATTACGGTACCAAATAAGTACTTTTATAGCTTTGAAAAAAGACAACTAACGTTAGGCGCTCTAACTTATTACGGTACCAAATTAGTACTTTTATAGCTTTAAAAAAAGACAACTAACGTTATGCGCTCTAACTTATTACGGTACCAAATTAGTTCTTTTATAGCTTTGAAAAAAGACAACTAACGTTAGGCGCTCTAACTTATTACGGTACCAAATTAGTACTTTTATAGCTTTGAAAAAAGACAACTAACGCTAGGCGCTCTAACTTATTACGGTACCAAATTAGTACTTTTATAGCTTTGAAAAAAGACAACTAACGTTAGGCGCTCTAACTTATTACGGTACCAAATTAGAACTTTTATAGCTTTGAAAAAAGCCTCTTTAATTCTTATAGGGTTTACAAACCCCTACAGAAGATATCACTTTATTGTGTAGCAATGAAAAATCATTTTATAAAATATAATCAGTCATTTATTTCTCGAGAAAATATTCGACTTATTACGATACTAAATGCATACATATTTGTTTCAGATTCATAAAATGAAAACATTTTCAATCTTCACCACAATAACCACTGATACAAAAATATGCAACCTTATGAAATGTTTTATTTCATTTGCGAATACTTGTTGAAACAAAACATTTATTGGCTTTGTAGGCTGCAATCATTACCCATAAAAATAGAAAACTCTTTCACTTTATAAAGTATGATACTGAATGAGCAAAATGCTTATCATTTAAAAGCAAAAAATAAAAACAGCAACAATGAATTTTGAGTCATTGTTGTTTATTTAAGTGATCATAAGATAACCACAAAAAAGGTATTTCTTAATAAAATATACCCTCTATATCTAAAGTTTAGAGATCCAGTCTTGGACAGCCTTAATGTCGACAGGTTCATCATCATCGCCGGTGTTGGCCGAACTTTCCACGATGTCCACACGAATGTTGATGTGGGAGAATTCGAAATCCTTCCCGATTTTTCCGAGGTATGTCGAATTGTTGCTTTGTGATGGATCTACTGATTGGAGTTGGTTCGATTTTGTGACGCGTACAAGGTTGCTGAAAAATTCATTCTTTTATTATTACATTGGTCGCACTACCATTGAATGTGTACAAATGGTGTGTATAAGCTGTTATATAGATAATTCAATTCATATTTGAGGCTGCTAGAACCAGAGTAGCCTAACTGCATTTTGATGACTTTTGACCTATTTGTATTTTCGTAATTTAAAAATATTAATCTACAAGACCAGACCGGCCTAAAATTGGTAACATCATATTGACATAGATTGCAGTACAAGTCCATTTCAGCCGTGGTTTAAATTGACGAAAATACAAATACTAGGTCAAAAGTCATGAAAATGCAGTTAGGCCACTCTGGTTCTAGCAGCCTCATTTATCTTGTGGTTGGTTGTGGTTGTATTTATGTGTGTGTGGTGTATTTGTTTAGACACAATGACTAACTCAAAGGCCATGAAAGAAAATATACAAAGATTTTAATAATTACTGGCGTGTGAAATTAGTCATTACCAAATGATAAATAACTATCTAATAATTATCTGATAATTTCATACCCACCAATACCATAAAAATATGTAAACTTACATTTCTTTCTCCAACAAACTCTTAATGACTTGACTTCCCTTAGCCATTGGTTGGTCTTGCTTGTTACATAATATCAATACTGGTGGAGTATTGCTCTGGACCACTGGATCACACAGAACTGTGTACAAATACCTGTGACATACAAAAAAAAAATGGGTCCATGTCTATGAATGTACCAGTAAATTTGTGCTTTGAATTACATGACAGGCAATAACAATTTGTTGTTGAGTTTTTAATTCAAAATATCAAACATGAGTTGGCCCTTAAGGACTTATTACAAAATGTAATGTAACTTTAAATTAAGTTTATATGTTAAGGTTGCTATGATAACCTAGAGTAATATATTGATATAAACCTAGATTAAAGTTAGACTATGTATTGTAATAAGCCCATTAAAAAAACAACATATTAAATATACATTAAAATATTTAAAAAATCAGACATATCATTATAAACATAATTAATTTGGATGTAATACTTACTCAGCTACATCTCTGATCTCTTTCTGAATGGTCACAGAGTCAATGACATAGACAATAGCTTTAGCACTACTTTTGTACTGGTCAAAGTATTTGTTCCTCAATCTTTCTTGTCCAGGTAAATCTACAATTCTTAAAGTCTTCTGTAAAATATAAGTCATTCTTATCACATGCAACTTATTTCTCTAATTTCTAGAATCCTGCACAGAGACAAATGTTTGTGTGAACCACAAATATTTGTTTCAGGTCTGGTTGCGTCATCACCCCAGAGTGTGACTTCAGTTAGTCAGCTTATTGAAAAACTACAAGCCAAATGTTTCTATAACATGTGTTAAACAGTATGTTACACCAATCCCACTGTGAGGGGGATAAGGACAGATAGAAAAAAGACTTGCAACTTATTTCTATTATTATAAACAATAAAATAAATAAATAAATACAGTCATCCCACATTAGGTTAACCTGTATTGTGAATATCAAATTTTAAGAAAGAATTATAGTTGATGTCTCAGAATGTGGCATTTAAATTGAAAAATAATAATCATATCTTAGATTGCCTCAAGCTTGCAATATTGACATTGTTCTCATACTTAAGTCAAATGAACTTACACTAGATGTTATATATTCTTCAACATTTTCTTTCATGGAGGTGAAAGTTTGTCTGAATTGTGAGTAGACCAGTCTCACATAGAGCAGGGTTTTGCCCGAGTCAGACAGACCCATCAACAGCACAGACTTGCGAAGAGTGCGGCGTCGGGAGAAAAACCACCAGAATACTGAAATAGTAATTTTTTAAATCAAAGTCTTTTATTTGATAAAATAAAGGGCAGAATAGTAGAATATATCAAATAATGATAGTACTTCTGACATACGGAGTAAATAAATATACACAATCAAAACATAAATACCAAACGCGAAATGGTAACAGATGTACTATATCATTATAATATTTAAATTACATAAATTGCAACTTAACCAGAACGTTTTTTGCTTCCCTTTCTACGTTTCACGTTTCTACTTTGGTACTTTAAATGAAAAAAATAAAAATAACGCACCAAGTGTAAAAATAAGGACTATTAGACTCAACAGGGTTATGTAGCGAGGATCGTTGAGCATCGGCTCCGTATGAATCTTCTCCTTTACGACTTCTGATTCCATTGTGAATTTGAATATGCTATTAAATTAAACAAAACTAATCTTAAAATTAGAAACTACTTTTGAAATATGACAAACTTAACCAATGTCAATGAAGTGGCATTTGAGCAATTAGAGTGGCATACACGTTGACAGTTGTCATCAGAGACAAATAAACTAGTTGTCATCAATCAGACTGTCTCTGGTTCAGGGGGAGTTTTGGCGGGAATTCTGACAGTGCAGTTCATCGCTTATTTTAATTTATTTCATAAACTTCTTTAGAGTTGTGTTTGTTGTATAAAAGTGGTGTGGATTTGTTCAATAAACATTGACGGTGATGAACAGTGTACGGAAACATTGAAATAAGTGAATTAAGAATCGTACTGAAAGGAGTTAACACCAAAACTCCGACAAGACCTTGAAATCGACCGCACCCGTGTTTTATCGTTCTTACATTAGATATAAGTTACTTATGAAATTAAATGACTGAAGACTTGGCAAGCATGGTCTACGACCTTAGCCGGTTCCAGTAAGGAACAAATAAAACAAAAAAAAATGTCTCTGGTTCATTTAGATATGGAAAATAAACAACAGACTAGGCTGCATGGCTGAGCGCCTTTGCCTTCTCCTTTTACTATAAAGGAGAAAATAAAACCAAAAAAAAAAGTGTGCGTCCCGGGACGCTCGACAGAAGTGATAACTTAAACTAATGTGGGTTAAAGTGAGAGCGGAGAAGCCTGCCTACTGCTACCGTATGCGTGAGAGAAAGGGAAGCCAGACAAAGTGGCGCCGTAAAGCGTTACGTTACGGCGCCACTCTGTCTGGCTTCCCTTAACCCGTTACGTTACGAAGTCCGGTCAAAGCCCTGTCAAAGTCGTGTCAAAGTCGTGTCAAAGTCATGCCAAAGTCGTGTCAAAGTCGTGTCACAGTCGTGTCAAAGTCGTGTCACAATCGTGTCAAAGCCGTGTCAAAGCCGTGTCAAAGTCATGTCAAAGTCGTGGCAAAGTCGTGGCAAAGTCGTGTCAAAGTCGTTTCAAAGCCGTCTCAAAGTCGTCTCAAAGTCGTGGCAAAGTCGTGGCAAAGTCGTGTCAAAGTCGTGTCAAAGTCGTGTCAAAGCCGTGTCAAAGTCGTGTCGAAGTCGTGGCAAAGTCGTGGCAAAGTCGTGTCAAAGCCGTGTCAAAGTCGTGTCAAAGTCGTGGCGAAGTCGTGTCAAAGTCGTGTCAAAGTCGTTTCAAAGTCGTGTCACAGTCGTGTCACAGTCGTGTCAAAGTCGTGTCACAGTCGTGTTAAAGCCGTGTCAAAGCCGTCTCAAAGTCGTGTCAAAGTCGTGTCAAAGTCGTGTCAAAGTCGTGTCAAAATCGTAGCAAAGTTATGGCAAGGTCGTGGCAAAGTCGTTTCAAAGTCGTGTCAAAGTCGTGTCAAAGTCGTGTCAAAGTCCGGTCCAAGCCGACTGGTCACTGTGTGGCGCCACCTGGGACTTCGAAATTATCGATGTTCCAGGGAGGTCGGCTAACGCTGGCTGGTCGATGGACCGCTCGCGTTACGGAACGTTTCGGTTCACCCTCCCATAAGAAGTTATCACTTCAAAAATGTCTCTGGTTCATTTTCTTTTTTGTTTATGGGTTTCGCATTATTATGCATTTTGACAGTGTCAAGTATAATTTATTCTCAAGTTATTTTTACAAGAACGATAAAACACGGGTGGGGTCGATTTCAAGGTCTTGCCGGAGTTTTGGTGTTAACTCCTTTCAGTACGATGCTTAATTCACTTATTTCAATGTTTCCATACACTTCATCAAAGTCAATGTAATTTGAGCCTTCTTTAGTATGGTGTCTGTATGTGTTGAGAGTTCAATTTAGGTTGGTTGTTCGCTTTGGCTTGTTTCGAATTTTAGTGTCTGTTCTGGCTCACTGCCAGTGTGATATGAGCTCCTTGTATGTGTTGAGTTAGTATGAAATGTGGATGTGGTCTGTTTGGAATGTGGAACAATGTAGATAAGTTACGCGGGAGCGCTCGGAGGTTTTTAAAAAAAGACAAGTCTTCACAATGAAGCTTTATTGCGAACTTTATTTATACTGTTCATCTGTTGACAATGAATGCTTAGATCTACGCATTATGATCATAACAAGATCACCGTCTAGACACCAGGCTAGCAGTTTTTATGGTCAACATAATTTGATATTAAGAGCTTTAGACAAAACAAGAATATCATATTACAAATGGATAGAATTACATCTGAGTACCTGTGTCAGCAATTGTAATACCCTTCCTATAGTAAATAAGGTTACAACACATTAGCATGCGGTTATAATGTCATGAGCGGGAGCGGGGTGCATAACTATGTAATCTGGTGTAAATAGAGCTATTGATGTTATGGTTTTGGTGTGTTGATGGTATAGTTTTGGTGTTGTTATGGGGTCAAATTATGTTGGTTTTGCGTATTTTTTTTAGACAATGTTGTGGCTTGTGGCTTTGGTTATTGGTATCAGCCGCATCCTGTTTGTAGGCAGGATGTGATCATGAGGTAGATGAATTGAATGGATAATACTTTATTAAATCTCAGTGTTTGATACAATATTATGTGAGATGATTTGTTTTGAGTTGTAAATATTGTAAAATACATGTGCTAATAAAGAAAAGCCCCACTATGGTCCTCATGGGTTTGACGAGTGTAGATTGTGGAAAGAAAATCGAGCGTTGATGAGAAATGTATTATGTGTGTATAGTGTGCGAGGAGAGAATTGAATATCAAATTTTTAGGTCACGAAAGAAACAAATACCTATGTAGTTTTGTGGACTAGTCGTGTCATACGCGTCAAAGGTCAGAACAACTAGCAGATGCTCGTTTTTTTATATTAGTTGTGGATATAAAATTGTGTTTTTGTTGTGGTCCACCACCGTTAAACCTCCAGGTTTAACGGATTGGGATGATGATGATGATCCTTGACAAGAACACATTCGTTGGTTGTGTCGGCGTACTTATTTAACGTATCATATTAGTGTTGGAAATGTGTATAAACAACCAATCTTGGGTGGATTTTATGAACAAGAGCTACAAATAGTTATCCCGATGTGTATTTTGTTAGTAGAAAAAGTGTTGAGAAAGAAAGGTGATAAGGTTCTTGTGAAATGGTTTGGTTTGAATTCAACTAGTTGGATCAATAAAGAAAACAAAATATATTAACATACAATGTGTTTTTTAATTCTACTCCCACAATACAAAACAGAATAATTCACTATACAATTTAAGGACTAATAAGTATAAATGATAGGTATATATCATTATTTTTTGGTACACACATTACTCAACCTTACATCTAATACAGTTGAAACAAAAACAATATACAGATACATTGATTCATATTTCTACATTGAAACACTCATACCCTAGGCTATTTAATAATTGCAATTAAATTATTCCCTCTTTATATGCCCAATTATATTTAGCGTTCGGATCTATTTAATTTTGCTATTAAAGTCCTTATACGATAAATCCGTTTTAATGTTTTTGAACTCCATACCATGCATATAACGCTCACAGTAGACAACACAGAGTACATTATTATAGTAGACAATTTCTCGTGCTGTTCTTATTGATAGTAACCATTCAGGTAGAAGTATATGTAAAAGAATCATCTCCTCTTTATAATGACATTGACGATTGTTATGAAATCCGTCCATATCTGTAATGTATTTTACGTTTAATAACTGTAAAAAAAAATGCGTCATAGTTTAAAAATAAAAATCGATACCACTGACCCCATCAATAACTAGTAAAAGTGTTTGTAATAGTAGGCTACCTATATGATCGGTAAAACTTGTGTGTCAAAAGCAATCCTCTGGCACTTCGCTCATCAATTCTATCCACTCCGTAAAGTTTATCTTTTGATTACCGACAACGTGGTGGGGAAAAACTACTATCCCAAATACGAATGACTGATTAAACTTCGGTGTCTTCAACATTGCTCCTACTGTAGATGCTACAAAGAAGAATATTTACATTAGAACGTATTCTTGTTATCGGCGCTTCTCTCTCCCACAAACGTAACAATACGTTTATTTGTAAAAAAATCTCTTTGTATGGCATTTAACAAAGTACCCAAGGTTTCAATGCTGCTGGCATGGATCATTGTGTAGTAATTTTTCGTACCGGAAAAATAATACTTGACCTTGAGGGTCAAAATGAAGGTCGCTATTGAATTCTCTGGGAAAAGTTACTTCAAGACTAAGTTATTTTAAGAAATTGTCTTACCTGCGGAAATATTCAGCCGTTCCGTTACTTTTATGACTCTCGGTATTGGACAATTCCACGTATTTAGTTTTTAATCCTCCGATAAAGGTTGAGACCATAATAAAATATTGCATTTAGTACAAAACTGCATCAGAACCGTTTAAAAAATTCACAAAGACAAAAGCTTTAATAAATACACTGTTTAAAACAAAACCACTGAACTCCAAATCAACACACTGCTGGCTTCTGTTTAGTCAATAAAATAAATCATTTTTCGAATGTAAACAATAAGTCTGGAATGTCCACGATTTAAGCAAAGTGTAGACCATATGGTCTACATTTCAATTCATACAATGTGCACACTTCCTGTGAGTCCATTGTTTTATTATTTATCAAGAAAAAAAATCCAGTCACTCATTAAAACACTTCTAATCACTAACGTACAGGACGTCACTTTAACTTATCGATAACATTCTTATCACTCAACCACATCCCCACCTCACGCAATATTGTACCAACTACCAACACACTGAAATTCGAAACAAGGCTCAGCGGACAAAACCAACCGAAATTGAACTCTCAATACATACAGACACCATACTAAAGAGAGCACATATCACACTGGCAAATTAGTGAGCTAGAAGCGACACACTGAAATTCGAACAAGCCAAAGCGAACAACCAACCTAAATTGAACTCTCAACACATACAGACACCATACTAGTGAGTAAATTTTATAACTACTATTTGGTTTTATTATTATTAATCAGATTTTAGACGACGTTTTCACCGTGTACTCACTATAGAAAATCGGTAATTTATTACGGTTTTGGTATGTAACCGTCCTTAGTCATCCCTATTTTTTTTATGATCGGTATTTTCTGAAAATTACCGATTTCCGATACAGCACGTCTCTAGTATACAATCCGTGCAAAAGAGATAAAAAAGTACTGTAATGTAGCATCACACGGGAAAGAAAGAGATGTCCAACTTTCTTATGAATGAATTTGATAACAGGTATAGTGTTTGAGTTTTGGCGGGAATTCTGACAGTGCAGTTCATCGCTTATTTTAATTTATTTCATAAATTAGTTTAGAGTTGTGTTTGTTGTATAAAAGTGATGTGGATTTGTTCAATAAACATTGACGGTGATGAACATTATATGGAAACATTGAAATAAGTGAATTAAGAATCGTACTGAAAAGAGTTAACACCATAACTCCGACAAGACCTTGAAATCGTCCGCACCAGTGTTTCATCGTTCTTGTAATACTTGAGAATACATTATACTTGACACTGGCTAAATGCATAATACTGCGAAAGCCACTAATAAAAAAGAAAGAAAGAAAGGTATAGTGTAAAAAATTATGCATGTAGGTGTGTGCTTATCGTGTTAAAAAAATTGTATGAAGATAACCGTCTCTCTAGTTTATTTGTCTCTGCTGGCAATTAATAAGCCAGAACCGCTAATACCTCGTTTCTATGAGCTATTTTGTGGTTTTACGTAAAATCGTAATAGATTATACACTTATATACTAGATCGTAAACATTTCAAAGTTATTCACCAATTCAAATGACCGGCTCGGCGGCGGCAGCAGCGTGACTAGTTTTGTAGTTTTGAATAATCGTGGATGGGTACAAAGTGTGTTGGTCTTTTACTATCTCCCTTCCAAAGGTACAGTCAGAAAAATCTTTGCAAAATGAGTATTGATATTGGTGGTGAGTTACAAGTCAATATTTTTTTTAGTTAATTTTATTTTTGGCCTAAATGGGCAGTTTCTTTTACTTTTTATTAACAAATAGGTCAGCCTAAAATGGCCTTATTTATATTCAACCTGTTTTACTTTATTTGAAAAAGCTCATGTTGGAGAACAGTGGAAGCACAGACGACATTATTATATTACTGAAAAGTGGAAGTAAACGGAGGAGTTTTTACCGGACAGGCGGAAAACAAAAGGATAGAAAAAAATTAAAATAAAATAAATAAATTGATATCCCTATGATTGTTAGAATGTTATGTTGCCTATGTAGGTATTAAAATTATTGATGTGGTGTTTGTACCATTTATAATTTTCAGGCATGAGAATTAAATACAAAGACAAGAATGAAACATTTTTAGAACAGCATTTAGTCTCAAAGGA
Organism: Amorpha juglandis; assembly: GCA_949126905.1. NCBI lineage: Eukaryota > Metazoa > Arthropoda > Insecta > Lepidoptera > Sphingidae > Amorpha > Amorpha juglandis. The sequence goes on along the minus strand of OX421379.1, from coordinate 5,850,787 downwards.
GCCCTTTGGGCAGTTTAAGGCATGGTTTGAGGAAGCTTGCTCAAAGAAAGAAATTTTAGAACCAAATGCTATGTGTTTGGCTACTGTATCTCAGTAAGTTATTGTCACAGATCAAAGATAATGTATTAAATATGACAATATTGATCTATGTGTATAGAAACCAAGTGCACTAAATATTACTATCTAGTGACACCATTATGTTGTACATGGATTGTATAATCTGCTTTACCATACTGAATGTTGTGCCTAATCATTGTATACTAAGGGAGTATGCATATAAAGTCTATAAATATTATCTGTAATGTAATAGCATTTTCATTTGTGGCTATCATGACAACTAGGTATCACAACTAGATGTGAATGAAAAATCAGCAACTGGCCTTGGACAAGTACTTTTTCTTACATACCCATCTAAGCATATATTTTTTTACAGAGAAGGACACCCCTCAGCAAGATTTGTTTTATGCAAAGGATATGGGAAGGATGGATTCAAATTCTTTACTAATTATGGAAGCAGAAAGGCTAAGGAAATGGTAAATGATTATTAAATATCTTAAAATACTTATAGTTTAAAAAAAAACTTGACAGACTATTATCCGTTTATAATTTAGGAAGCCAATCCAAATGTCGCAGCAACATTCTACTGGGAAGTCTTAAACAGATCAGTTAGAATCGAAGGCCAAGTAGAGAAGTTGTCTGATGAAGAATCTACAACATACTTCCATACTAGACCTGTTCCCAGTCAAATTGCTGCATGTGCCAGTTTCCAGAGTACTCCTATAGAGTCCAGAGACGTCTTGTGTGAGCGTGAAGGAGTTTTGGAGGCTGAATATATGATACCTGGCAAAGAAGTGCCCAAACCAAGCTTCTGGTGAGTTGATCAGTTCTCAGAGATTGGAAATTGCAACCAGTTTGGTGGTAGGCTAATGCTCTATCATACCATGGGGTGAAAATGCTTAGAAAAACTGAGTATGAAGCATCAGCAGTACCTCTACCTGCCCCTTCTGGAACTCAGATGTGAGCTTATACTTTTATGTATGTGCATGAATTATAAGTATACTTTTGCACATAATATATGCAAAATAATCAACTTTCAGCAATCGATTAGTAAATGAAGTTGTTCTCTGCATAAAGAGAATAATACATAATATTACACCCAGTTAAGGTTATCACAACGCCCAACGCAAATATTTGTGGATCACACAAACATTTATCTTGGTGTGAGAATTGAAACCATGACCTCTTGCTTCCCAAACGCTTATAACTTGTCATAGTTTCAATGGTGATATACCTCCATTCGCTTGATATCCACGGACCATTATAATGTCCTATCAATAATAGATTGGCATAGCGGTCATGGTCATTATGTATTAATACAAAACATTGTACAAATAGCTATTCATGCTAATGAAATCAATTACAGAAAATCATTATTAACATTTCAATCATCAAGCAAGCTAATTAACTAATCAAATTGCTTGAATCTTTATTACCCTTTGTATATGCTGATAATCTGACAGTTAATTATCTGTGTATTTTTTTTACAACAAACTTAGTCTTATTACAATAAAATGTTGCGTCTTTTAGAAGTGGTTTTATAATATAACTCAAATATTTTCCTATACCAATAATTAATATGTTTTTGTACATGTTTGTGTGTCATTTTAGGGGAGGATACATAATTCGTCCCAGAGCTGTTGAATTTTGGCAGGGCCAGCGTGATCGACTTCATGATAGAATTAAATTTCGTAAGCCAAAAAGTGGTGAATTAGCAGATGGAAGACTTTTGCATGAAGGTGCAGATGGATGGGTCTTCGAAAGGCTGTCACCTTAAAATTATGTTTAGTGCAATTTTTATTTATGTCTTCCATTATGTTTAAGAAAAATTATTAGATATTCTTTGAAATAGATTTATTAAAGCTATATCACAGTTTTCTTGTAATTCTCATTATTTCCCTTTGTATTCCATTTGGGTTTTTCTGTATGATTTCACATTTTAAGTATTTGCTTTTCTGGATGTGTTGTTCAAATTGTCTAACACTTCCTCCAACACCAAAATAACATGTTTTTGCTGCCACAAATATGGTGCCATGTTGAGTCAATCTATGAAGAAAGAGTGTTGTAAGTTTGTTATAATTGCTTTCATTGTAAATTGTCTCAGATGTAAGTATGACATCATAAACTGCATCATCTGGAAGTTTCTTGTTAAATGATTCCCAATCACCAGAATAGAATTTGCATCGTTGTATTTCAGCTTCTCTATTTTCTTCTTCAATGTTCAACAACACATTAGGTATTGTAACATGTTCTAGAACTTCTTTATTCTGAAATTTTTAAGATAATTTTTTTGGGTATAGCAAAGGCTTTCATGCTAAAGCACATTTTATTATAACTGTTACAAACCCACAAAATTAATTAGAAAATTACACCCTTCTTTTTGTTGGGGTTTAAAGTTTCTATGAATGATTATTAGAATAACCAGGTTAAAATATTGATTACTTTTATTGTGTCTTAGAAAACCTTGTTATAAAATGACAATCAGTAAATATAACTTAAACTTACATAGTCTTGAAATGTAATATTTTTTGCTCCATTCATAAAGGCATAAATGCCTAGAATTCCAGCTCCACACCCCAAGTCTAATACTCTTAAATTTTCCAGTGCAATTTTATTTTCTATTACATATTCAATTAGATCATATGTACATTCCCAAATCTTGAGGCCTCCTAAAAGATAAAGAATTAATCAGAATAGTGGGTGATAATTTATAAATACATCATATTCTGAGCCGGTATAAAATAATAATTAACAGGAGTATATTATTATTTTATACCCACTATACAATAACCTTATTATTATAATACTTATAATAATAAGGTGGAGGACCGTCAAGAGTGGCGCGAACTTGGAAAGGCCTATGTCCAGCAGTGGATGAATCTAGGCTGATAGATAGATAGATACAATAACCTTATTGTGTTAGGTGTAACTAACTGCTTCTAACGAAAACATTACTTCAATAGTACTGTAAGTTTATTTATTAAAACAATATTTTAAGCACTGACTGCAAATATTATAATATTATCATATTCAAGAACAAAACTTAAGTGACCTCTTTGCTAAGAGAGATCTTTACTAAGTGTAAATTTTGGTAAATCTAAAATAAGCTTATTTTCTTTTTGTAATGCGTCTGGGTGAGCTTATATTGTACACAAATTCCAAACCCAGAAAGCTTAGTATGTTTTCAAATGAAAAATCACACAATTGGATTTTATTTAATGTATAACTTAAATATCAAAAAGTTATGTTAAACTTAAGAAAAAAAATATATAGATGCCTTGGATATTAGGCAGTGGAACAATTTGCTAAACAGAACACGAAAACAAACTATACGGGGTATCTATAGCTTGTCCATACCTTCATATTTTCCAGCAATGAGATCACTGTGCTCTTTTTCTGCTAGTTCTACTGCGTTCTTAAAACCACTTTCTTCAATGTTGCTTAAAGCCTCTCTTATTACAACATGCCCGATTTCAACATCACAGCATGTAAATATTTTGGCATGGACCACAATGTTATCCAAATCTTTTATTTGATTTATTGGTGTAACTTCTTCACTTGCCAACCATATTATATTTGACTGAGGTTCTAAAATAAATTAGCTTTTATAAGAAATATAATTATTTCTGAAGATATCACTCGATTAACTAATAATATGTGATTACACTTTTACCCGGCTGCTGGTCGTTGTCGTTGTTACCCGAAAAGTTAAATCGAAAAGATGACATATTAGTGAAATGAGTCCGATGCCGTTTATTTATTTATTTGTTTGATTTTTTTATATTGTTTAATACAATTGAATAAAATATTAGAAATTTCTGTACATCGTGTACTCGGTAATACAGATTATGACCACAAATCACAATGAACTGTCAAGTGTCAGCATATAAGCGTATAATCTATGACAATAAACTAGAGCTTTTATTTCTTAGATTATCTATTCCATAGATACGACCCAGAGACAAATAATACGACCATTACAGGTGATTTCGCTGCAAAACGAGATAGTTAAATAGGCAATCGAACGTGTTAAACAAAGATGCCCGTCTAATATTGCTGTCCCTTTCTGCGTACCCACAAATTTTTGTTTGTCACACTTCGAAGCTTGCCAAACAAACCGTAGCGTGTTTATTTTTTGGACACCTGGCGTTTTTAAGGTGTTAATTGTAATACTTATTAGTGTTTGCATTAAAATACTAATTAAACCGTAATTTAATAATAGTTGGATGTAGTATTTTTGGGTGTAAAAGCCGTAGCGAGCGAATAAATCTTGGTGTCACATTTCAAGCGTAAGTACCTAGTTAAAAAGCTGTTTCTGGGAGTTAAAATAGTTTCAGTTTGTTGTATTGACGAGTATATTTACAAGATGTTGGTAAAATTGTTACGTAAATCTTATTTTAATCAGAGATTTTAATGTATTATAAATCTAACTTTATAACCTAAACATAGTGTTGCCGGTTACTAAAGCTAAATACCGATGAATTATTATTTAAGTAGATAATACATTTTCATAATATGTTATATAATGCTCAGTACTTATTTCCTGACAGAAGTTAAATTTATGTTCCGTCTTGTCTCATTTGCAGGTTTCCTAAAGATCCATCACAAAGAAATCGGTGGATCCAAGCGACGCGACGGATGGAATCAATTGGATACCAACTAAAAAGGCTAAGATGTGTTATCTGCATTTTTAGGAGGATGCAAGTCACCAAAAAAATAAAATAAAAACTGATTTCGCAAAAGAGGGAACGTATCATTAATTTTCATACAAAATTTGTTAAAGTTAAAGGTCCATGAAGGGGCGTGTTAGCAAAACGACGCGCTATTACTCTCTCTCACACCGAGGGTCGCAATAGAGCACAACAGGAGCTTCGCTTCCGAATGTCATTAAAAACTAGACATCATATAATACCACGTTAATGCCGACATGTTACTCATTAGAGGAAAAAGAAAATGCTCTATTTATGTCCTAGCAATGCATTCACATGATAGCCAATTTTAATAGTATTTTATTTTACTTTTAAGAATATTCACTAAAATATAAAAAAATAATTTTTTTTTTAATTCTAACAACACAAGCGCTGGGTCTCTCTGTCTCACCTAGTGTTGCTTAAACATCGATTGTTTGAGATTCCGATAAATCGATTGTTTAAAAAAAAATGGGTGCGTGTACTTATGTACGCGCGTGAGAAGTTATACTTCTTTGGCATCATTAAAAAATAGTTTTTAATTGCATGCAAATAATTGATTACAATAATAATAAGTATTTAACATTAATAATTTAATAATATTTAGTGTTAATTATATTAAATAAAAGTATCTTAATTTATATCAATAAATAATACATACGGATAGTTAACCTCAATTATATTGGAGCACTTGAAAAAGTATATAAGGCTGATTCTCAAAAAAAATCGAAATTGATGTCCTTGATCATTTTTATAAACCAGGATCGTCAATTATGAAAAGTTTTTTTTTTTAATAATAGGACTGTGCTAGATCTACGAATGTATGAAACAAATTTATTTTTTATATGATAAACAGCAAAGATATGTCCAAGAAAGTACCCTGAAAATCATTCCCTCACTATGTCCCAAGCGCTAAATTTGAATATAATCATTAACTTAAAACGTAAAATTCCTAGGAAATTGTTTATTATCATATTTTTTACTTATATAGGATAGTATCGACTATACCTATATGAGTTCATAGTTTCCCAAATGCGAATGGAAATATTTTTAAATATAATTCAAAATTTGTCCTTAAAAAAAGTATCATTCCCTCACCGTTTTGTAACAGTGTGATTAGAGCAATACTCCAAGGCCTACCAAGTCCCACTTTAATTTTTTTTGTAGTTGGCAACATTGCCCTTGAGAACATACACTAGAGTAGACCATTGAAGAAAGGATGTTTTCTTAAAATCAATTTGACAATAAGTTTTTTGAATATTACATTTTTTTATGTCATTCCCTCATGTAATGTTATCAAAAGGTAAGCATTTTTTTATTTAATAATCATAACATATTTTTACATGTTTTCGGTAGTAAAAAAGTATTTTTTAAAATTCGTAAGAAAGTAAGGTTATGTTCCTCAGTTAGTAGCAATTTTGTTTCGTTTTGTCATTCCCTCACCGTCATTCCCGCATAAAATTTTTTAATGAGGGAATGATCTCGGTGAGGGAATGATTTATTTTCTAATAAATTTAGAAAACTTATGTTTGTTTGATTGGTTTCAGTACCCTGAACATCTATAAAATTATTTAATTATTATAGTTTTGCAATAAAACAAATGATTGGTGCATTATTAAGTTTTTAATTATAGTAGAATCATATTAAAAATCATTCCCTCACGAATCTGTCAAACCCTCATTTTCAAATTTTTAATTTTTTTTTAAATTCGATTCAAACTCAAAACAGTTGGGGACCACTTCAATATTTTCTTCAAACGAGGCATATACTACGACTTGAGCAAAAAAAAATTCGATTACGAGTTAAAAAAAAACTGATCAACTCGATAAAGCCATTTTCGATTTTTTTTCAGAATCAGCCATAAGCACAATTTTTTTCACTAATATTCACAAATAGTAAGTAATATCAATCAAAATATTCAATTTAAATCACTACTGAATATAATTTATTAGCATGTCGGAGCATCAGCACGTGGCGCCATCTATTGCAATCTCGGAGCAACATCGACAACGATTACAGCGCCAACGGAAACGTTATTGAAAATCGGAAACGTCAAGCAACTTTGTTGCTTGGGTGTCGTCGATACTAGTGGCGCCGTTTTAGCGTATTTAAGTTCAGACCGGTGGGAGAAACGGCAGTCTTGATTCGGACGTGGAAAGGGAACGGTCGCCACTCGGTATCGAACTCACCACGTTTCCAATCTAAATTAATCTTTTGATTTTCGATTGTATTCAAAGTAATTTTGTACTACCGAATAAATGGACCTTTGTAATTGAGTATTGGTGAATGTTATTTTGGATCTACACAATGTCCGGCCAATCTGATGACAAGTCAACCCGAACCGATCTCCGTAATCAGAAGTGGGATGGGCCCCACAGCCTATCCATTGAACACGCGTGATGAACTACGACTGTCTACGAGTGATTTGAAGCAGTGGTGACAAATAACGCTGTGCGGCGCTTGTCGAGACGCGCGTGGCGGGTTCCGCTTCACAGGCGTTGGTCGACCATCAATAGCATACGTGGTTGCTGAAACAGGATGTTTGTGCGTGCATGAATAAGTGCGCGCAAGGTGTAGTATCAAGTACCCGAGCCGGGGATGTTGGGTTTGGTTGCTCGACCGCATTACAGAGTCTTAAGATAAAGTGGGTGGTAAACTTACGTTTCCCCCTTAAAGATGTTTTTAGTACTCGTGGCGATCAATCGGACCTAGCTCTCTGACGGCTGGGACTAAGACATTGAATGGACACTATAACCTGGTTACACGGTTCGAATCGGTTTATTTAGGGAGTACATTCTTAAGATCAAGGTTTGTTGGTGACAGACGTAAGTCTTCCCCTTAAAGATACCTTCCGTACTGGCGTCGCAGGGTAGTGAGTGTGCTTGCGCCTATAGTACAGTTTGTCACTGCATTTGGTACAGTTCTTTTTTTGAAAAGATAAAAATAGTGAGAAGTTATGCTTCAGACACATACGAACCTGTAATAACCGTTTTTAATGTTCTGCTTGTGGGTTTTAGCGCACTGTAATAACCATTTTTAATGTTCTCCTTGTTTTTTTGCATGGATTCCTGTGCTGAGCCTGGTGGTGCTGGCAATGATGAAGAGGTTCAAACAGAGTCTGGTGGTGAGCCTGGTGCTGACGATGATGAAGAGGACTATCCAGAGGATTTGCCCTGTTGTTTGTCTGCACGCCCTGCTGAAGACATCTAAAGACAGATGAGTATCTATGTGAACTAGTTCTCTTTTATGTTGTTCCGAAGAGTAAAATTTGAATCCCAAAATTTTAAACCTTCACAAAGGCTAAAATTGTTCCCTTTTTCTTTGGGTGATTATGTCCTACTAAAGAACGAAGGAGTACGCCCATGATCGCTTAAAAACAATGCCCGGCAATGATAATATTTGATTCTAGTGATGTAGAAGATGTAGAGTCCAATGACCTTAGCTTAACTGAATGATGAGTTAAATTTAGTGGTGCTTTCTTTCTGATTAGTGAACAGTAATTGGTATCATTACTAAGCTGGAAAAGGAGCATATCGCTCGATTTAGGAGATATGTCACTCGATAGAGGTGGCAAGGTTAACGTCACTCGATGGAGGTGGCAAGCTTATCGTCACTCGATGGATGTGGCAAGGTTTTCGTCACTCGATGGAGGTGGCATGAGTTGCTATCGCTCGATTTAGGTTATAGCAACGACACTTTTTATTGTCACTCGATAGAGGTGGCAAGGTTAACGTCACTCGATAGAGGTGGCAAGCTTATCGTCACACGATGGATGTGGCAAGGTTTTCGTCACTCGATGGAGGCGGCATGAGTTGCTATCGCTCGATTTAGGTTATAGCAACGACACTTTTGGCTGGTTATCGTCACTCGATGGAGGTGGCAAGGTTTTCGTCACTCGATGGAGGTGGCAAGGTTTTCGTCACTCGATGGAGGTGGCAAGGTTTTCGTCACTCGATGGAGGTGGCAAGGTTTTCGTCACTCGATGGAGGTGGCATGAGTTGCTATCGCTCGATTTAGGTGATAGCAACGACACTTTTGGCTGGTTATCGTCACTCGATGGAGGTGGCACGGTTATCGTCACTCGATGGAGGTGGCATGAGTTGCTATCGCTCGATTTAGGTGATAGCAACGACACTTTTCGGTTATTAACGTTTGTCATTCTATGCTATGATGCTTTTTACTACCTACTATGATACTGTTCACTAATGAGCGAGTTGCTTTCATGATATTATGTGTTGTGATAGTATGATGTAATTGAAATAACTTGATGTTAACCGTTTAAACGATAATCAGGATGGGCCGAGCTAAGAGCTTGAGATATTGCAGAATGTTTTTTTTTTTCTTTTGCAGGAGCATCACACAGGGACGTGTGACGTGTCAAGATGGCCGTGTCGGAGCATCAGCACGTGGCGCCATCTATTGCAATCTCGGAGCAACATCGACAACGATTACAGCGCCAACGGAAACGTTATTGAAAATCGGAAACGTCAAGCAACTTTGTTGCTTGGGTGTCGTCGATACTAGTGGCGCCGTTTTAGCGTATTTAAGTTCAGACCGGTGGGAGAAACGGCAGTCTTGATTCGGACGTGGAAAGGGAACGGTCGCCACTCGGTATCGAACTCACCACGTTTCCAATCTAAATTAATCTTTTGATTTTCGATTGTATTCAAAGTAATTTTGTACTACCGAATAAATGGACCTTTGTAATTGAGTATTGGTGAATGTTATTTTGGATCTACACAATGTCCGGCCAATCTGATGACAAGTCAACCCGAACCGATCTCCGTAAAGCACATATATAAATTATAAAGGACATTGTCAAAAATGGCCTATGAATCAACACGCATGAAACATTTACTATAATAATAATTATTATTTATAATGTACATTATAATTATTATTATAGTAAATGTTTCATGCGTGTTGATTCATAGTTTCAATAGAACGGACACTTATTAATTTCGAAAACAATTTAAAAAGTATTCACTTCCGTCATAGTCCTCGGTATTATAATTTTTGGTTCAAATTCGGGTTTTTAATAGGCAAAGGTATTGTAGCTCATACAGCCAAGTCTTTGTAACAACACTCTTAAGCTTCGCATTGTTATGCATTTCGCCAAAGACAAGTGTAATTTATTCTCAAGTCTTCACAACAACGATGAAATATCGTAACATTAATAATTTAATAATATTTAGTGTTAATTATATTAAATAAAAGTATTTTAATTTATATCAACATATCCACTCGACATGATAGAAGTACATTCTACTCTCTTCGCGTTTATGCGAGCCTGGTACTTTTTACGGCAACATGTTCCGAATAAGAAAAAACCTAAAGAGTTTTTCTTTGTCTAAATCGTCATTTGTTTATTAATTACGGCTACTTTCACTCTCATCATTTTTTCTTAACGCGCCTAACTTCATACTGTTAATTTTTTGTGTCACAGGTGCGCGCGCATCTTAAAATTTCACTCTCATCATTTTTTCATAACGCGCCTAAAGAAGTATAACTTCAAAAAAAAACAATTTATATTTATTATATGTATGGCAATTGATAATAATAAAATAAAACCTAGATAAGTAAAATCATTTAACGAGCCTTATTGATGTACTCATAAATAAGTTTAATGTTATAGTTTTATTCAATCTCATCATCTTATGCTTCATTGAAGTTCAAACCTTTATGGTGGGTACAAAAAAAAATAAAGTTATGAATTATGTTGTCGTTTCTAATTATTCAAATTATAGCATTTAATTGAAATGGAAACAAATTCCAATGAAATATTGTATTCAATGGTAAGTTCATAGGATTTATAAATAAGTATAATAAGTAATTTGAAATTCTTCTGAGTCAGGCTGGTTCGTAAGTTGAACGCATCCGTAAATATAGTAACTATTTCATTCATTCATGCACACGAGTTGTTAGCCCAAAAGTTGTGCAAAATTCAATTTAGTTTGTAAATTACGGGATTTAGATACTTAAAATCCCTTCAAACCACCTACTAAACAATGACAGACGTTGCGAAAAAGGTAAATTTAGTGTTTGTATAAACTTTGTTTTACACTGCTTTGTTTGACATGAGCAACGAACGTTGATTGGTGTGCGTGACCTTACAGTTTTCCGCCGATATATTGTTATATTGTCAGTGTAGAGTCTGTGTCGATAATCTTCCGATTTGTGTCGTCGTTGGCGTTGTTGGAGTATAAATATTTCCACAATGGAGTCCGTAAGTGTTAGCGCAGTGATTATAACCTCAACCATATGCGACCGCGGGGGTCTATATCATCGATGGCTGTTACCAGACAAACGACATAATTGGCACGTGTGATTCCAGGTGCAAGACTACAAGGATTCACTGAAGCAGAAAGCGGAGCATTTAATTATAAAAGGGTTTCCCGAGAAAATAGTGAAGCTAAATGAACTTTTGGAAACATCAAATTTCCAAAATCGTGACTTGTCCGATGTGCATCAGGTAAACGCATGTGCTTGTTAACATTCCAATCACTCATAGTCATTTCATTAGTCTTGATAAAGCCTGCATATAAATGGGAAATGTAGTTTATGTATCTTTTAGGAACATAATTTCCATACCTACTTATTTTACATTTATAAAGTGTCCTATTGTACAAACATTATAATCAAATATTTAAGTCATTGTAATGAAGAAAAACAGTGTTTTACATATGATGGTGGTTTTACAACTGTGTCTGGTTGAGAGCTGCCATGCCTTAAAAACAGCCATGAAATATTTGGCAGTGTTTAAATACATAGATGTAGGTATGAAAATGTTTTCCCATTGGTGATTAATAAATATGTTGCAACATGACATATATTTCATGTTGATGACAGAGCTAAGTTGTTTCTAAAACATTACATGCTTATTAAATATATGAATTTAGCCAAATATACTGATTTCTTTTACACATTTTAAAAAGACAAAATTGCTGATTTCCATAGTCAGGCATTATAATGATTATATGATACTCAAAAAATTATTATTATTTTATTTGTAGGACAATATGACAGTAAAATTATATAAATATTAACTAAGTAAAAACAAAAACATCAGCTGGTTAGTAATCATTCTTATGACCTCGTTATCGATACTTATTGGAAGCCCCTCCTTCCAATAGGTATGATTACTAACCAGCTGATTTTTTTGTATTTACTTAGTTAATATTTATATAATTTAACTGTCATATTGTCCTACAAATAAAATAATAATTTTTTGAGTATCATCAAATCGAAATATTCTATTCTTGCTACCTCTGTTAGCTACCACAATAGAGAATTTTCGCATAGGGAATTGTTGGTCGTCTCATCGAAACGAAGCTACTCACGGAAAATGAGCTTGATAGTAATCAAGTGGATCAGCTACCCGAGGGCCCCATGACCATTATTACAACACATAGATTAAGATTCTAACTAACAATATTTTAGTTATAACAATTATAAACATCCATTCTTTCACATTTATAATAAGTACTAGGAGGATAATATATGTATTGGGCCGGCTTGATTAGGTTATTTCTACAGTCTCACAGAAAATCAACAGATGGCAGCTTGCTGTTGAAATTTGTATGGTGAGCGAGATTTCCAGAGGCCCAAACTCCCTGTGCCCTTCCTAATCCCCACCCCTTTCATTTAAGGCTGGCAACGCATCCATGATTCTTGTGGGTGTTAATGGGCAGTGGAAATGAATTGCCATGAGATGATCCACTAGCTCATATTCCGGCTTTTGCTACTAGAAACATCTAATGGTTGTTCCACAAGACCATATTAACATAAGTTGATTTTTCATTTAGGATTTAAACATTCCAATACCCCCACCAGCGTCAGTAAGCAATGAGCCCAACGCAAAACGTCAGCGGCTGGATTCATCCGAGTTGTCAAGCAACACAACCATAGAGGGGACGCGAGTGTACGTACTGCCTAATGGCACGGTACCGTGCAACAAGCCTCTTAGTGACCTCATACATCTCGTCAAACCACATATAAGGGAACTTGTAGAGGATTCTAACTTGGTAAGTAATTTGCACCTGTGACATATCGTCGTTGCGCTTGCCAAAACCGCTATGTGTTTTTTGTCAAGTTTTCAGGGGAGATAAAAAACTACTTTATTAAATGATTGATGCACTTATCAATAAATTAAAAATGTAGTATGGTGGCAAAAAAAATATGCTATAACTGATATACAAGTGAAATTGATTACATGTACTGATGATTCACAGTAATTTTTTTTGTCATTTTGATGCACATATCAGAATTGTTTGCCGAGAATTTTGCCGAACCATTTCTTACAAGTGAAAATGTTCACATATCAGACTTTTAAGGAACTGAACTGGATACATTAATTCTGTTATGTGAATAACAGAACTCCTGGTGCTAAATTAAAAATATGTATTCACTCAATCTGAGTTCAGTTTGAGGTCGTGGGTTCGATTCCCACCCAGGGCAAATATTTGTGTGATGAGCACGAGTATTTGTTCTGGGTCTGGGTGTAATTTACCTATAAATTATGTATGAATTGAGAATTATATAAGTATGTTTAACTGGTGTACATAGTACAAGTTCTGCTTAGTTTGGCACTAGATAATCGTGTGTGAATTGTCTAGGAATATTTTTATTTTTATATTTTTATATTTCAACTGATATTATTGAGAGGGTGAAAAAGATACCTTTGAAATTAAGTAAAATACGAAGTTAATAAGTATCGAAAAAAACTTTATTAAGGCACTCAGGTATAGTAAAAGCTCTTTGTTCGCAGGGGTATACGTTCCGTAACTATGCCGCGAATACAGAAACCGTGAATATGGAATGGTAATTTATATGGGATTATAGGGGATACATTCCTAGGTGACAAAATAAAAATCAAAATTTTGGACCATATTGATTAACTTTTATCTTCAGGCTTAGGCAATGGTTTAAAGAATTCTGTAATTTTTTCTTGCTTGGTAGATTTAAAAGGTCCTTCAATTCAGACACATATTCAGCGGTGGCATTAGTAATTTACCTCATCAATTTTCATAATGAAATCACAAAGCTCATTTGTCATTCTTAAAGCTTCACTAAGATTTTTCAAATTAAATGTTACGTTTCGCGTGCTTGTTGAAGCCTCTTCTTCAATGGGTTGTGAATTTAACATTTCCTCCAAGTCTTCCTACATATTTTTGAGTGGTAGAGCCACGCTGTAGACAGTTTTGTCTACAGCATGAATGGGCTGGCTCGACCGGATCGTTACCACTGTCTCACAGAAAACCGACGTAAAGTAACGGCTTGCTGCTGCGTTTCGTACGGTGAGTGAGATAACCGGAAGCCCAAATCCCCTCCCCTTCCCAATTTATCCCTTTCCTTTAAGGTCGGCAACGCGCCCATGACTCTTCTGGTAGTGGGCGTACATGGGCGGTGGAGATCACTTACCATCAGGTGCTATAAAAAAATGCTATAAAAAAAGGCAAAAATGGAATACTTTTTAGCAATGTGTATGTACCGATGTACCGGTTAGATTCGCGAATAAAGAAATCTTTAGCCGCGAATATAGGAATTGGGTCGCATTTTTTTAATCCGCGAATAGTGAAAACGGGAATGAAGGAAATGCCAATAAGGAGCTTTTTCTGTAATTTAATCTTAATCTAATGTAGGAACATGTTACTTCTGGAGCTTATTATAATTCAAAGTATGCTTAAAGTTAACTTGGAAACATCTACTTCAACCATCAAGGTGGGCAACCTTGACAATCAACAAATTATATAAATAAACAAAAAAATAAAGATATAAAATCACACCAAGTACTAAAATTTCTTTCCTCTTAATAATAAAAAATATTAAGAATCAAACAACATTTGGAATAGTATTACACTTAATATAGGTATCTATAGGTATCTATTTAGGAATCAGTCCTCAGATTTAATGCATGAGGCTGTCGTAGAAGATGTGGTTAGCCTCGGTGCATGTAATTTTTATGATTGTAAGCTCTCGTATTTGGTCTTCTCTATTTTTCTTGGTGTGTTGTTTACAACACTTTTAGCACTTTAGTGCTGTGAGGTTTGGGTTTGTTTGCATTCTTCTTTTAGGCAGTATTTGCCATTTCTCTGGATGCCGCAGTTTGAAAAAAATGTTTCCCTTTTATACAGCAAGCCTCTGATGTCTGAAACTACAGGATCCCCAGCCTTTTTCCCTGGTCGTATCGAATCCAGCTGACATGTACGATCATAGTTTTTGAAAAACTTGTAGTAGTAGTGTTATATTGATACGAAAATATCCTTGACCATATTTTTTTAGGCAACCCTATTAGTATGTGTTCAGCAACACATTTTATACCCTAAAATATATTTTTCATTCGGTAAAGAGATGGGTGAAGGTCGATGTTACCCGGGATCTCAGACCATGTGCAACAGATGATAAAAAAACTTTCGATTTGAACACATAACGACTTTTGCATTGCCAGAAATTAAAATAAAGAACACATATAGGATTTGTTAAATCGACTCCTAGGCGGAAAAAACACATAATTGTTTTTGTATTCAATGGGGAAAGCGATTTCAAGGCCGATAAACGAAAAAAAAAAATTTCAAAAAAATGCACATAACGAGTTTGGCAAGAGCAACGACGATATGCTAATTTGATAAAAACAATGGCATTGCATTTACTTCTGAGTGTTTGTCTGGTTTCAATGCTTTTTTAATTTGGTTGATATTACGGTTCAGCTAAACGACTTGTGCTAGCGCAAGCCGAGCCTCGGACATGCTGCATTCTATTCGTGTATACGACGCAGCGCGCCTCAAAAAGTACCGCAGATTTGAAATGTCACAGAATAATCGATGTACGGTGTTGTGTACAAGAGTAGTTTGTAAATTTTCTACATTGATGAAATTATCTTCAAACCTTTTTCACCTCGTACGTCACACGAGATGTATCGTGCGGATAGATGTGCGTGTATTTTGTATATGTGGAACTGCAGTTTGAGTTTTTTTTTAAATATTTTCTATGTGTGTCTATATGGTAACTACAATTTTATTGGATGTTCTGTTATTAATTAAGTAGTAGGAAGGCCACCTTGAATTACAAAGTTCTGCATGCTGCACTGCATTGCGCCCGTCACTCTGAGCCCTCGGATACTAAGTCTCTTAATGACCAGTAATTTCAACTGGCTTCAATGTTCTTTAAACCGGAACACAACACTGCTTACGTACTGCTTGGTGGATGCTGATAGAAGTAGACAACAATTTGAAAAAAAGAATAGAATGAGGCGGCTACGTCAAAGACATTTTTTTGTTGACATTCTCACCTACGTCACACGAATGAGATGGAGATACTCTCCATCTATCCATCCGTCCATCTCTTCATTAGGGCTTTATTGCGGCACAGTAATACATTCGACTATCTTGCTGCTCAGGGCAAGGGCTTCTTCTCCCCTTCTTAGTTTGTTATGTGATGGATTAACAAAAAAAAATTGAAGTTGGTTCATGTGGCATATTTCTAAATATTTACAGTTGAAAATGTGGATTTCGTTCATGATTCCCAAAATTGAAGACGGCAACAACTTTGGTGTATCAATACAAGAGGACACATTGGCGGAGATACAGTCGGTGGAGTCGGAAGCGGCTGCGTTTTTCGATCAAATCTCACGATACTTCATCTCGAGGGCAAAGATAGTCTCCAAAGTTGCCAAATATCCACACATTGACGACTATAGGAGAGCTGTAAGAGTAAGTACCTTTGTAGGATATATTTTAAATTATTATGATAATCCACAGTGCAAATAAAACCCTCCAAGATTCATAATGTTCTATTTATTTATGTTATTTTATGTTACTGCCAATCGCATTTTTTTTTAAGCGATAACTTATGGGATGGTAAACTGATTCGTAACGTAACGCGAGCGGTCCATCGATCAACGGAAGATTCGAGAATATTCGAGAACCTTCACGCGGGCCGGTTGACCAGCCAGCGTCAGTCGACCTCCCTGGAACTTCGCGAATATTCGAAGTCCCAGGTGACGTCCACAGTGACCGGTCGGCAAACGTTGGCCCCTCAACCGACCGGCCAGTGAACCGTGGCCCCTCCTAACCTAACCCGCGTTAGGGGTAAATCGTGACCGCTGATCTATATTGCAAAAACTAACGTGTGTGCTTAACGTGGGCCTTAGTGGGGGACTGGTAGAGTATAAACGAAAGAAATTAACGTTGTTATTGTTTTCATTTTTACAGGAATTGGACGAAAAAGAGTATCTTTCACTGTGGTTGGTGATGTGCGAGATCCGCAACCGCTACTGTTCACTTCACGACATCGTCATCAAAAACCTGGAGAAAATCAAGAAACCTCGCTCCTCCAATGCGGAGTCTCTATACTAACCACTCTAGGCACTAACAATCTCAATTATATCTATAGTCACCAGCGAATGTAAGGATAACTCCTTGTCAGTAAGGATAATTAATGGAATCTTATTTTTTATTCACTAGACTGCTGTGTAAACCGGGTGTGTGTAGTACAACCAACATTTAAGACTATTGACTTCATTAAAAGTATCAAAAATACATTAAAACAGTATACAATTTCAAAAATGTTTGCTACGCACACCTGGATATTGATTTAATTGTGTGACAAGCACAAAAGGTGCGAGCCCATGTGGCATTCGTAATTTTTTATACCTGTGTATGAATGTATTTCTCTAGACGTAAGTTAGATGTATTAAAACCGTGTGGGTGCGTGATTTTCAATAAATATTGTATACACGATACAGTATACTGATCACTTTTAAAGTGTCTCTTTAGGATTTTATTTCGTTTTAGACACATTCGTAAACATAGGTGCTAGTTCAATTTATCTAGTGAGTAAAAAATAAATAAATTATTCATACCGAATCACATTGCAGTGTATTAGCAAGAAGAAGGTCGAAAACATTAAACTATGAGACAATGTGAGAGTATCTTCGTATTCATAACAAACTAAGGTAATTTTACATGCGTTTCGACAGTAATGGCCTCAAGGTCATAAACACAGTGTGGGATTGAAAAAATGTCTAAAAGTACTTGCTTATGTCATTACAATGTGATTCGTCGCCGGTGAATGATTCCAAAACATTTTAGTTTTTAAATTAAGCGCAAAATACAGTGTTGTTCTAATTAAATTGTTACTTAAAAATATCCTTTAATTTATGATTCATAAACAAATACAAATTCCTTAGACAAATTTCAGTTAATGCCAGATAAGATTCAACCCAAAAAGTGATATGATTGGCTGATAGTCAATAATAATTAATTTAATATGTACCCATTGTCAAAATAAATAAAAATACATTTCTATGTAATGTGGCTTTTTATTTCTGTAATATCTTGTACATGTGCTTTATCATCCCCATACCCCATTCCAACGTAAAATCAAACCTATTTTCTATACATGTTTCAGAAACAAAATACGCGTGATACTGGGAAACCGTACTTTTTTAATTCGAGAAAAATTACATTTTGCATTTGCATGGAATGGCAACCTCGATAATATATAAGTACTTTCTTGAGGCTTCGCCCAAGCTCCTATTGGGTTACATAGCCTTTCACCCATTACATTAGCCTTCCACTCCCCATTTTTATAGTTTTTGTGTATCTATCTACCAGGCCAGGATATATGGGCAATAGGGACAACTGCCTCGCCTTAAGCCAAGTAAAACCCAAGTACTTTGTCCTCGTCCCCGTGAAAACCGAAATTGCCCTTCCGGCTCTTCTAAGGCTGTTGTAGATTCCCTAATCGTATTTAAACACTAAACATTGTCACATTCCCATATGATTTGACGTTTCGTAAACATGTTTATTGTCTAAATACTATTATGGATCGTTGTGCTAGTGGACCTTTTGTATTAAAAGTTGCGTCCCACTCCACAAACTTTTGGATCTACGCCTGTAAAGTAAATAAGCGTGGTACATATTTAGTTTTTATTACACAAGTAGGTACGTATGTAATTTTTTAAGGATTAAGAAAGCGGTGATACACTACTTGCATTAGTGATACGTATACAAGTTTGTATCTACCTTTAGGAACGTTGTGAAATGGGCAACATACCTTTTTAATGCTATAGAAAAATTCAAAAGGTTTAATACGATATAAAGGTATAATTCGAAGAGCTGGCTACTTGCAAGTATTCATTGACATTAGATAAAAAAAACACATTGACAACCTTTTGAGTGAGATATTAAGAGTATTCGGTATCGTATTTATTTTGCTAAAGTTTGATTTTACACTGGGATTCAATAAATTAGGTATGATTATCGCCTTTTAAAAGGCATCATGTCGAGTGACATGAGCAGGGGGCATTTTGGCGACAGCGCCCGTAACAGGCCGGAACACGACTTAAAATCAAGAAATTCCAATCACATATTTGACGGAGCTGGCGAGAACATACAATACCACAGCGATTCAGAATCACTAGCTTCGCGTAAAAGCAAAACGCGGTACATAAATCCCGCTATTTATGTAGAGACAGTAGAATCCAGTCATTCGGTGACGTCATTGCAAACGGATTCGTGTATTGATGACGTCACACCCCATCCGCATAGTTCTTACCGGAGCAACTCCACTCCTTTTTTGAGTGGACGTGATTCAAGTGCTTCGTCAGGCAGTGTTAAGAGGAAGTCCTGTAGACTGCTCGGAACCGACCAAGATCGGCAAGAGGATGTTGAAGAAGAAACTCCACGATATGATCGTACTTACCGTGAGGATGGGCCGGATACGTTTCGACTGTCAGTTGCTTCTCTTTCAACTACAACCACAGCAAAAGAAGAACGGGAGCAGAATGAGAAAAAGAAACAGGAGGCGTTCAAACAGTGGTTAGCGCGTAAAGAACAACAGGTGAGACGTGTCAAGTATTAACTATGTAGTATATACCTACCTATTAAGAGTTGATTTAGTTTAAATATATCCTGTACGTGTAGGTATATGTACCTACTACGAATTAAGATATATGCTTAGGCAATCTTCGTTTTTGCGAATTAATACGACTATGCAATCTGTGTCTCGCCAAACGTGCCAGATGTAAAGATTTGTATTAGATCACTACAGTCACGCGTTCATATTTCCGAAATAGTCGAAGATTGACGAACCCCAGAACTTTAACCGTACCTTGTACTGTACTTATTTATAAGGCCGGTATTGTTTAATAGTGAAACAACGAAAACCTAGTGAAATCCTAAGGCTGGCGCCGCAGATTAGGCCAATCAATAAAGACAAAGGCTGCAAAGTTGGTTTTTTATTTATAAGTTCGTGTATCATAATATTGTTAATGTTATAACAGAAACGTGAAAAGGCACGTCTTGAAAAGATGAAACTTCAAGCAGCGCCAACAACCACGCCGGAGCAACGCGAAGAGTCGTATCGGCGTTGGCTGGAGCGCAAGAGAACTCAGTTGGAGAGGCGTAAGGCAGAAGAGATCATGAAACAGTACCGAATGAACGAGAAAGCTGAACAGGAGCGTAACAAGTGGGGACGGGAGAAAGAAGAGAAACTCAGCGGGTGGGCTAAGAAAAAGGAAGAAGAATTGAAAGGTATTGACGAACTGATTGGCTCTGATCATATTTGTATAGTGCTCAATAGTTCTGTTTATAAGACGCGGTTCGTATCATCGCGTTCTTTATTTCGGCTACCAACAGCAGTGGGTAATCACAGCTGTGTTCCAGTTTGAAGGACATTGAAATCTACGAAATTACTTGACAATATGAGACCTATCTTCTGGTATGTGTCATTTAACGTTCTGTGGGGTGTTGCTTCTGTTTATGGGCAGACGAAGCTCTTATCATAATGCGAGCGATTTGCTCGATTTTCGAAAGCTGGAGTGCTAAGCTTACGTAGTCAGGTGGCCTCTTCTTTATGAAGCCGTACCATCTCAGCATATTCTCCTGCATCTTATCAACTATTTCGCGCATGCTCAGGCGTCCGCGCACGTATTCGTTGCGTATTTTACCTAGTTTAATGGCGTCACATATCAGCCCCAGCATCTAGCACTTCGGTTACTTGGACAGTCGTCAACGTTTTTCTGTGTCACGTTTCACAACCGTATATCAAATAGTTTTAATTACTTTCAATAGTAGCCTCTCTTCAAGTCACTTACCATGAGTCATGATTGCTTTATTGCTGGCTCAATTTTTTTGCCAGAATTTTGTTTGTATTATTAACAACTTTATTTATATTTCTAAAATACATTACCAGCGATGAAGCTACGTGAAGAACGTAAAGCGGCGCGAGCAGCTTTAGAAGAAGAAAGGAGGCGCGCGAATGGAGAGAGGGCTTATCGTGATTGGTTGAGGACTAGCAAAAACAAACCTCTGCCGGTGCCGCTTAATCAGGGGGAGTTGAGTATGTATTGCTTAGGCTGATATACTTTAGTATATTTATCAGCATTAGGTGTGAGCACTGATGGACAGTAGTGGGACCAATTGAGTCCTATAGACGACTAGTGTCGACTGATGAACCTTACGAAGAATTTACTTTTTACAATAAATTTACTCTAATATAGAGATTATTATTACCTATGTGACTGTCACTCTCACTTGTTTCCAGGTATGCGTGGCTCAGTGTCACAGATGTATATAAATCCTAAGCCCTGGCAATCTCTTTCATGATAGAAGTCAAGCAAATAAAGAAATTATTTATTTAACAGTTTATAACAAAATCGCAGTTAAACTCTTTTATCTATTAGTATTATTTAATAGCATTATGTACTTCGTTTCAGATTGAATTTTCGATTTTTAGATTAGATTTTGTTATAGTTGTGTTTACTTCTAGATTATTGTAGCATTCCGAGTCTACTTATAATGTGAATGGTCAATGAATAAAACGCTTGTTTATTTTTGAAATACAGATTTTAATTTTTAAGTGTAATCAGGGTCCCGGCAAGTGTAAATTACATCTAGAAAACTTTATTATATCTATATTTCGGCACGCGATCTAAAGTACAACTATTGAAATTAATAAATTGCGAATTGAAAAACGTGCATGATAAAAAGCATCCAATCTACACTGTACGTTCTAAGTGCCTTGTTTTAAACGTTTCGTATACACGCCACAGTCATGTTTATCTATTTTAACTACACGTCGCACATAGAGGTATTTGCACAATCTACGCGGCCAAAATTATTTTTTTGCTTAATTGGTATCTAAACGACGTAAATAAAAAAAACTATGTTTTACAAATATTATTTATATTCTTCAATAAAAAATAAAAAAAAATCTACAAACAAAAACCACATAATAATGTTAAGCTTCATTCTTCGTCGCTCTCTGATGAATTTTCTGATATTATATGGGATTCCACAGATACCAACATGGACAAAGTTTCAGGTAAAAATGTTTCAGCTTTCCTTTTTCTCATAGTTATCTCATGCTACTGAGCAGAGGATCTGAACTGAGCAGAAAAGGCGATTAAAAATATCCTGATTACAACTTTCCCTGGAAAATTTCCTCGCAAAATCTTGGCGGTAACATCTAAAATGTTTGTTGCGAGGTTCAGCTGCTTCCTCGGAAAGCTGTCCGATAATGCCTTTTCAATTATAACTGCACCATGTTGGGATGATAGGATGCCAGTCATACAGGTCCACATAAAGACGAGCAGTTTCTAAAGAGTATCTTTCATATTTTATCAATATGATCAATTTGGAACCCGCTTGAAATTGCTTCCAGTATGACTTTTAGTCTTTAAATCCGCTCATAATTGATGCCAGTTATTTCTGAGGCTAATTTTGGGTTCTTAAAAAACCTTCTGCTGGTATTCCAATCATTTGTATTTCCAAAATTGGATTTCGGTGTATCTATTATTAGACCTGATTCAACGCAAAATCTCGTTTGTATTTCTCTTTTGATTTAATCTTCTAGATCTTTTTCCTCTTTTGATATTCTTTCCCTGTATTTTTTCACTTTAAGTTTGTATGCTAAATGAAGGATACTTTCAAGAATTCTAATTCTGGGGTGTAACACCGATATGCCGAATTCAAGGGCTGCAAAATTCACTTCTCTTTTATAGTCCAATTTATTAAATTTGGCCGTTTATGTGAAGTCTTCATAACGGATATTTCAACAGTACATTCTAGCCAAGAACGGTTGTATTTTAAAAAAAATATCTTCTTTATAATGAGCTTCGGTCCACCTTTTTTTGATGTCTGATTTGAAATGAGCAAAATTACGTTTCTAATAAATAGTTTGATCTTCATTGTAATCTTCACATGACAAAAGTTGATCTTTTAAATAGTTTAATTTGACATCTAAATTAGGCAAATTTTCTTTATTCATGGAGTCAAACAAGTATTGTCGGGTCACAACCCTTACTCCTGATGTACCCTCTGAAAATAAAACAAACATAAACTTTGTTAATAGTCGTTAAAATGTATTTTAAAATTTAAACCAAATTTCATTAAATAACTATAATACCTAAAAACTGTATTTATCCGGACGTTTCCGGAAATGTTTTTGCTAGTAGTTTTAAGAAAAAGGATCAAGTAATAACCTGTAATAAAAATCATAGCATGATCTACCCCGATACATAAACAAAAACACTAGTAAAGATAAAATTTTGAAGAAAATTACGGAATGAAAACTAGTTTTTTTATTATAAAAAAAATAATGTATTTTGATAATTGACCATAACTTTATTTATGTAGTTTGTAAGTCTCTTACCTTGAGCTTCAGAATCCATCACTTTCAGTTCGTAAGAAGAACTAGATAACATAAAAAATCACTTTGAAAGTTGAATGTTTAGAAAAGCGTCGAGAACAAATACGTACACTAGGTGAAACGGTCAAATTCCGACTGATGCTACGAGTGCAGGGTGTGCAATAGCAGGTAGATAAAGCATGGGTATTGTGCCCGGATTCGTACTCTGTTCGTAGAACTTAATTTTATTAATGTTATTGTTACTTTGTTTTTGGGACTTTTGGCCGCGTAGATTGTGCAAATACCTCTATGTGCGTCGTAGTGCGGAATACTTTGTAATCCTACATTTGTCAATACAACTCTTCCTCTTCCTTAAGCCTCAGTATGTCTGATTTATTCATGAAGTAGTATGAAGGTTGCCGTCCTTTGAGATCCTTGAGCACCCGTTTTGCCCCCGCTCGGATTAGAATTCTACTCAATGATTCTATCTTTTCCACACCCATCGCGTAATGTAACGGTGTCCGCTCCAGCTGAAAAACAAAAATGGATTAACTCTAATAGTGCATTAGAATATAAGTAGGTATTTTTTTGTAGATTTTGAAAAAATCCTTTGCCTTGTTGCCATAGGCTTGGACAAAAACTATATCGGATCCAGAATAATGAATCACATATTCTTGGCGTCGCAAGATGTTCCATAATATTCTTTAGCTAATGACTTTACCAACACTATCGACAGTGTGTTAGATAACCCACATAGGAACACTTGTTAGTTGGATACCAGCTACTAACATTTTTAATAGAACGAGATGAAATGAGTACTTATTCACTTAGTCACCCAATGGACAACAGCTTCATACTGTGTACATAAATTCAAAAGAATATGCCATATTATTCTTTTATGAAAGAAACCAAAACTATATTAACTTTTCACTTTTGCTAATAAATGATTATCAATATTATAAACACTCACAAACACAATCGCGACTTAACTACAATGCACTCACGTTATCTCCAAGACGTAGTAGTTCTGGGCAGGTTTGTGCCAAGTATGCGACTACGTCTTCATGCTGCGCCAGTACAGCCACATGGAGTGCTGATCTTCCGAACGTGTTCTGACTCCGAGCCAAGGTCCGCCCACCTTCAGCCGACACCATTTCTTGCACTGCCGCCAAGTCACCCCGTCTTATCGCAGAGTGGAGATTACCCCGAGTTTCCTGTAGAATTAAATATTATGAAGCAATGTAAAAATACTTTCTTGCTTTCTTTACAAAATTAGACGTCTTGACTGACTGAATCTTCTAATCCTCAACTTTCACAGCAAACTAATGGACAACAAAATTTTAAATTTCGATTTTAAATTCCTGAAGAGGTGAAAGGGAGTGGGAAGTTATTTTTTTGTGGTCGGTTTCCTTGAAACTTTGTATTAATGTTCTTCAATACACTTAATAGAATAATTATAACAAAAGCCGTATAGAATAATTGTAGAAAGATAAATAATAACAAAAATAATATGATAAACGTACTTCAAAAGTAGGTATTGAAGCGAGCAATTTGCTCATGTCAGAGTCGCCGCGCTGTAAAACCACTTCTGTTATTGGCACGCCACCCTCATCTACTACATCTAATATGTGTTCGTAGCCCTCTAATAGTAATGCCATCATTTTCTCTGTGTTTCCTGTAAAGACAGTATTTTATATAAACCAGCTTCACGTACACCATCGACATAAGTAGGTATTAAAATATCGTAGTTTATAAAAGTGTGTAGTTACTTGAGCACTTTCATCTTCAACTTGTGTTTTCCTTTAACATATTTATGTTTCTTGGATCATAGTGCATTTGCAGCATATATTGCTATAAATCAATTCCTTATTTTTAACACATGTACTTTACCGTGCGGAATTGCACTACACGTGTGCAGCAGGAAGACGCAACAGGTAAGTTGAAACGACAACTTCTACTCACCTTTGGCCGCTAAATGAAGTACCCATTTATCAATCTCCGCGGTATTTTCTGGCACGTTTGCCTGTATGGAAACATCGCGTGCAGTTCTGTACAGTTCATCTCGGTATGCCAAGCTGATATCAGACTCTTGAAGCAGTTGGAATAGGGCGTTACGCGCATGACTTCTTGCTGCTGCGAAGTGCAGCATTGACTGTCCATGTTCGTCCTAGAAGTTAAGATGTAACTACATACCTTATAATATGCACATTTATTGGAATTGCACATATAGGTAGTTATATACTTGAAGTGCAGTTCAGCATTAATTAAACTTAATTTTATTGTATATACCTACGTATTAAGGTTTCTTTAAGTGTGAATCTACGTCCATTATGTGTAAGCTCTTAAGTGCATCCCCGAAAGGGAAGGCAGAGGTGCAACTACGCACGGTTCGCCGAACTTATTTCCATTCCATGACAATGGTGAGCTTATAGCCATGTCGTGGATAAATTCCAAACCCGGGCTATTCGTGTGTGATTTTGTTGGTACGTTGCCACTAGTCCCATGAGGCGATATCTTATTATCCATGAGGACAGCCTCCGTGGTGTAGTGAGCGAGTAGCCGGCTGTGAAACGAGACGGTGCGTGTTCGATCCCTGTACCGAGACAAATGTTTTATACAAACATTTGATCCACGGATATTTATTTCGACCCTGGGTGTTGTGAGGCCGAAAGTGTTCCGTAGTTCCTGATACCCACGACACAAGTTTCCTATCTTACTGAGGGTCGGGCTATGTCTGTGACTTGTATTTATTTAATATAC
This sequence comes from Amorpha juglandis, assembly GCA_949126905.1. Lineage (NCBI taxonomy): Eukaryota > Metazoa > Arthropoda > Insecta > Lepidoptera > Sphingidae > Amorpha > Amorpha juglandis. The sequence continues at coordinate 5,824,652 of OX421379.1, read as the reverse complement.
TGGTTCTTTACATGTTCACTAATAGACAGCATTATATTTTCTAGTAATTTCCAAATAAAGATATTTTATTATGTATACCTAAACATACCCTGTTTGTACTGCTGAACGCTGGCTCCGGTGCATCAGGGCTGACTACTGGTTGAGGATCGACGGTTACGACGTCGATGGGTCGATGTGATCTAGTGGTGGTTCGGGCTCCACTCCTTGTCCCATTCTGCGGCAAAACAGCTGATTCTGTCGTAACTTCTGTTGTTGCTTCTTGTGGCAGTTGCTCATTTTCCACTTCGCCGACTTCCTCAGTAACAATCATGTTTGTTTCCTGCCATTAATGTGACAAAATCTTTTATCTTTTATTGACTTAGTGCACTTTAATTCCTAAGTAAATTACTATAGTAGGGGCACCGTAGGATAGCAGTTATGACGTACATGAAGTTCCGCTAAATATTGACAATTATAATATAAGACATGTGAAAGAACAATAAACCGTACTTCATTGTTATAGGATCCATATTATTGACACTACCGGAACCGAATACTACACTACTATACTACTGTATCGAAATTACAGTGTAATTAAACATTGTCGCTAGTGAAATCCCATGGTGACGCCACTTTAATGACATAATTGAAACGACTTCTATGTATGTAAGTGATCTTGCTGTTTTTACTGTATTGATACTAAATCCTATTTAAGACCTAATTTCACCATACTCTGCTCATTATATTGTCGTAACATAATTTTTTCTTACTTCTCTTAATCAGCTGTTAATTTTGATCACTAGTCCATAGACCCCTTACAATCGTAAACAAGTGGATTACTGTTAATTATTAATGTCAAATGCGTAAACAAATCAAACTGACATTTTGATGATGACAACGCGCGATGTTATATTTGGCCCGGTTAAAATCAATGACCCAAGAATTGATATAGATAGGTCCTTGGTTAAAATAGCGTTCAAATCCAAATCAATTACTTAAAACAATTACATGTTATTATAATATGTATTCTAACTTTAAACTAACTTTAAACTAACTGACCTCTGCATCTACACTGGGCTTCTCGTTTTCGGGAAAATTTTGAAGAAAACTCGCGAGAAATGCTACGGGATCTTTGGGCTTCACGTTGGCCACCTCGGTCAGACCTTTGATCAAAGGATCGCCGAGAGCTGTGAACACAGTGTCCGTATAAACATCTTCGATTTTCGTGTGCTCCATTTTATTAAAATTATTTTTTTCCAGCTTACACTGTGCAAGGTATCTGCCTCCTTCGGTTTTAAAGATGGGAATGTCCATATGACCGTTGCCTACATTGCTATTACCTGAAACCAATCAATTATTCAAGCTGCCGGCCTTCAGTGCCGTAACCTAGTGTGGATTCTAACATACTGTGTGTATTATATACGTCTTGTTCACCGCCAGGTGTGTCATGTGACAGCTGTGGCGGAAACGAGCGTAAAGCCTCTATTAGAACACGTCAGCTATAATTGATAACCCGCCTTATTGCAATCGATTTCCACGACTGTGTTGAGGATGACTTGCAGTTCGTTGTATATATACAAATCAGACCGTTTGTCAGTCTAGTTAGAGTATGTACATAGGTATCGTTTGTTTAACCCATTGATTTTTAGGATTTCGTACCTAAATTGTCTCAATGGAACTGTCTATTCTACCTTTTAAGGACTTTATCTTTAGAACCGTAATAGGTAGCCGGCTGAAATTTTCACAGAATATTTATGTATATTATACATACCTCCTTATTAATCGTTTTCTTTTTATTTACACATATATAGAAACGAAGGGCTCATACGGACTATACGAATGTTAACATTATAAACTTGTACATTATTTTCAAATATGAAATGTTCAATCGCCAGCTTAATAAGGTCAATCTTGCAGTCTACTGCAATATGGCTATTAGTCTATTCTAGTACCGTATGAACCCTTTGCCATAAACAAATTTAAACGCATGATGTTGAACGTCACAAAGCTACATATCTAATGTTGGAAAGACACGTGGCTGATGAGCGTGCAATAAAATCTGAAATACAACATTGCATAAAGTGCTATTCACAATGAAAAATAAATGCTGAATGAATTAAGCGCGTGCGTTTTAGAAAATCTCTTCTCGTGTCATATAAGTCACGCGAACACATCACATCACAATTTATTATGAAAATGTTAAATACTGACCTACAATTTTAAAATCTCAAAGGAAATATACACAGCCGTAAGTAGGTGAAGTTCCGCACCTAAAATCTTTCCAACATTCGATAAAATTATTGCAAATACGATTACTAATGTGAACTGACTAACACTTGCTAAACTAAGAAATATTTTTGCTATCTATTTATTTATTGTTTTTCACGCTTTTCTATGGTCTCTGTATCAGTAATGCTGCTTCTTTTTCTCCGGAATATGTTTGATAACATTGTTGCAATATGCGCAGAATTTTGCATAGATAAATCTCTTTCTAAATGTAGAAGATTTGATGACGCAGTTGCAAAATCATTAAAACTATTCGTTTCGGTTATGCTTAGACATTGATAGTTACTGATTCTTGCTATATCCGGACTTAAAGTTTCACGATATTGTAGCCCTCTCATTGCGCAAAGGTGCTTCATATTATCAGCGTCTTTTGAAAGACCCGGAAAGTTGACGATGAGACTAAATCGAAGTCCAGTACCCAGAAAAGTAGGTCTACTCGATAAATGACCAAGTCTTTCATGCCATACAAAATCCAGTTTTTCATGCAAGTATGTCATTATGTATGAGAGTTTACTAAATGGCAGACCAATCTCTCCAGGCGAGTCCATAGATGAAGAAACAAGTACTCTGATATGATCGTGAATATTTATCCAAATAGCCACTGTTTTGTCTTCACTTACATATACTCCGCGTCCGTAAGGCCAATGTTTGCCATGCAACCTTGTTGTGTCGTCAATTTCATCTCTATCGCATAGGGCAATTAGTAACCCACTCGAAGCCAAAGTTGCGCATACCTCCGATGGTTTTTCCAACACTTCATTCAAAGTGTAGTAAACGCCTCCTTTTTGATCTGATTCGGGATTAGAATGTTCGCTAAATTTTGCGAAGGCCTGTTGCATTAATATTGTGGTTACAATAATTCTTTCAATAGTTTCTAATTTTCCAACCTTAAGATTCAATGGCAGTTCAAACCCTTCTAAATTTCTAGAACATTCTATGATTCCCGACAACACGAATTCATTGTTTGGATCGATATTTAGCTCTACAAAAGGTTCAAAGGAAAGTTTTGCTGATGTAGTTTTTATGAAATCTGATTTTGGATGCACTACTATATCCGAGTGAAAATTAATATTATGAATATCTTTTATCAGGGGCGTCAAAAATTCATGAAAAACGTCGTACACATAATAATCGGGAGCAGTTATTCCTCCTGGAAAATCTTCTTCTACAGTCTGAACAATGTTTCTGCTATCAGGGAGTTTTTTTACGGCCGGCCATATAACATCGAACAAGTCATGGTCTAGTTTCGTTATTCTGTTTTTGATTAATTCAAAAATTGGTCTCTTTAGGAATTTGCCCAGAAACAGTGGCGGTGTAGCTTTATTAGACGACGCAGAGAGTGGTGTTCGAGATGGCCTAGCAGATGCTAATAGACGGTAACAACGTTCTAATGTGTCAAGTGCTTCTGCTGCTTCCAAAGATCGGCGTGACGATACCTGGTCCTCAGGAACTACATGTTTGTTAAAGTTAAAATAAATTTGATCAGGTAACATGCTTTTAATAGTTCATAAAAATATATTTGTATTCTTATAAATGTTTTATATTCTACTACATACCTTTGTCAGAGAACATACTTTTTACTGCTTCCTCACTTAATCCAAAATCGGATAATAACTGATCAAATGGTAGCAAACTCGGATTATCGAAATAGTTTTCAGCCGACCTGCCATTCTGTGAAAAAAAAATCATTAAATTAGTTAATATACATCAGCCCGTACTTAATAGGGATCTTGTTAGAAAATAAAAAAGTGAACCTGTTATATTAAGGCCGACTTGCACGACGATTTAACTACTAAATACCTATGTTTATTAATGTAAATTTTCATACGTTTTGACGTTTCTTAAACACGTTTAGTGACTACGATTAAAGAATGTGTGCAAGTCGGACTTAATTATGTAAACTTAAATATTGAGAATTACGTCATCCAAATCCTTGGAATTGGCTCCAAGTTGTTGAAGTATAGTATAGTAATGTCCGTTGTCTGGTAACACAGCAGCGTAATGTAAAGCAGTTCTTCCTTCGAAGTCTACCGCCGACAACGTTTCGGGAAATCTAGGCATAATAAAATTATACATACATTTGGTTTACCTATATTTTCTTATCATACCATTCTTTTTTATTTATAGAACTGTATAACAAACCTCCCTCCTAAATACTTTATAATGTTTGTTTTTCCAAATACTGTTGCTACATGTAATGGAGTCGCGCCGTTCGGTGAAATTGGATCTCGAGCTATTGCGAATTTTCGTCTATCTAGTGCAGACTGCAGATCCCGTATATTACCTTCTTTTGCCGCCAAATGAACTTTATTAATTTTTTGCTAAAACAATGGTGAACTTGCGTTTATTTTGTAATGTATTGAAATATGTGAGAATACATTTTACGCTTACCATATAGGTTGGTACATTATCGAGAAATGCTTGTAATTCTGTATTTCCGGAACTTCTTCCTATCAATCTTGCCCCCTCACCGTTTAACACTAGTGTAGCTAACATTTCCATATTTGCATTGGTAATCAAATCCGTCACTTCTGGATCTATCTCGTTATCCTGTAGAATTTTAGAACAAATATAAATTTTGTAAATATTCAAAAAAATCTTACTACCTAGCTAAAATTGGTGATAGGCTATCGCGGTCTAATTGATTGGTTTTAACAAATAACTAAGAAGCTGGCAAATCATTTAATGACGGTGGTGTTACGAGGTGCCTGTGAGGGATACACAGTGCAACAATGATGCTTCTATTCTAGAAAACACCACAATTATCTAATTAGTTTGCTTATTACCTTCATAGATCAGTTGGAAAATCATAGGTAGGTACTTCATGGGATAACTTGTATATAGATACTTACAACGATAAGCACTTCTCGTTGAACCGATTCTTTGCTTTGCGTAATACTTGCATCTTGTGAGTCCTGTTCGGCTTCACCACTTATAATGCCTTCTATGAGACTTTCTTGTGTATTTCGGCCGTCGATCACGTGTCCTTAATTGGCAAAATAATCAAAAATATTGAACTTGTCAGGGACCCCCATATAAATTACTAGATATTAATAGTATAATGTTTGAAGTGTTTCACGTTTGGTACCAGAAGAGATTGCACTTTTACCTCTCTTGGCACTTCCCAAATCGCTTAACTCGGTTGTATTTTTATTATTTAAATCACTATATTCAGAGTGATCATCTCCTTGCACATGTACGTCATCGTCGTCTTCATTGTGTTCATTATTGTTATTACCTTCATGTGATATTATACCAGAAATATCAATAGCCGGTGTATTTGCCCGACTTTTGGCGCTTTTGATTACTGCACTGCGGTTCCGATTATTTTTAAATTCATCTGTTGAATAGTGATCACCGTTACTTTTTTCTAGTGCAGTTTCACTTTTACAGTTATTATCATCGTCAATCAAAGATTTTTCTTTAACTTCAGAGTCATATGTGGAACTACCCTCTGTGTTAACCAGTGGTTCTTTATCATTTTGTATTTCTAAAGAAAGAGGACCTTCATCTTTTTCTACTACATGATCTGATTCGTCTGCTTTTATTGTGTTTATTATATTATCTTCAGTAGAAGAAATGTGATTAATTTCTTGAAAATTACCTGATTTTACGTCTTCGGTTTCCTGGTTATTATTTTTTTCACCGAATGTTTCTGCGGTTGGAACTCTCTTAGTTACAGTTTTTGGTCTTTTTTCTTTGCTCTCTACCTGAGCGTTTTCAAGTATACGACTGTCTTTTTCTTCTTCATTGTTTCCCTTTGATTCATTAGTTTGTGACTCTACTTTAGGTACCTCACTATTATCGATGTTTTCTGTAGTGTGTTTAGTATTATCCGTATTATGTGTAATATTCTGTGTAGTGGGTTCAGATTGTTCTATGATATGTTTAGTGTTATTTGTTTTATCTTCAGTGTTGTCTGTGGTATGTTCAGAATTTCCACTAATGTGTTCTATTGTCTCTATACTAAGGTCAGTATTTTCTGTACTATGTTCTGTATTTGCTGCATTGATTTCGTCAAGAGTATGTTTATTGCTATGTTCAGTTATATCAGTATTTTTTTCAATATTAGTTGCATTACCTTCAATATGTTCAATGTTGCGTTTGGTATTTTCTATATTATGATCAATATTTTCAGTAGTAGGTAATATTTCCACGCTATTTTTTTCAACTGGCTCTTCGGTAGATTTAACATCGTCTTCAATTGCATTATCAGTGTTTTCTGATTTTTCTTCACCTGATTGTTTGTCGACTTCATGTTCATGTCCTTCCATTTGCTCAGTCTCCTGGCTTTGAACTAAGTCATCAACTTCTTTGCCATAATCATTTTCTGCAGTCTCATTTCTTTCTTCAGCAGCCTCAATTTTATAATTGCCATCCCTTTCTTCATTTTCACCTTTCTCTTCATTTTCATAGTGCTTCTCACTGTTATTGTTCGCTTCATTCACTTTATTATCTTCATTAAGGATATTACCTTCGGTGTCTTCAGATTCCTAAAATAAATAAAACAAATGATCATGCAAATGTTTATTGAAAAGCAATGCAAACCAAACATAATAGCATAACGTGGTGCAAAACTATGCAAAACTCACCTTTTTTATTTCTAATTCTTCGTTGTACACTTTTTCATCTTTATTTTCTTTACTACTATCGTCTAAGTCTGGTAAATCTTTAATAAATTCATGCGTGCTACTAGCTTTTATGATATCATTTCGATTTTCGGTGCTATCAGATATAGTGTTTGAGTAGTTTTTACTCAAAAGATTCTCAGTAGAAGCTTTCAAATTTCTCCTTCTAGATTTTTTATTTAGCTCAGTTATGACGTCATTGTCTAGTAACTTCCAGTCCCAAGTGGATGGATATGCACTCGAGGCGGTCCTTGGAGCGTCAGGTACGATTCTGAACAGACTTTTATCTATTTCTTGTGGCCTATTGATGTAGTAGGCTGGTGTTTTATTTTTCTAAACATGAAATATTGTTTAATTCAACACTTCGCTTATACTTTCTAATGAGCAAATAAATGTGTTTTAAAAATGTTGGCGTTACGATTTTTGGATAGATAGTAGATACTATAAAATTATATATTTTTTTCATTTCATACTTACATTATCAACAATGCTCTCGTCTGCTCCTAAGCTAACCAGTAAGTTGTATGTGTGCTGTTCGTCTCTTATAGATGCGGCGTAATGAAGGGGTGTTCGCCTGTCGTTGTCGACGTCATTTATACCTTGAGGGTATCTCTCCACCAAATATTTCAGGATACTGTTGTGGCCTAGTCCTGCAGCCTTAAAAACCAAGAATTGACAGTATTATTTAAACTTATTTCAAGGAAAAACCCAAACTCTTGATATCGTTTTTAAATATAAAAAATACTAGGTTGATGTGAATGCATGAAGCATAGGATGTTGAATAATAATTGTATACTAAGTTATATATTGCATGTACTGTACAAACTATATATTGAAATATACGATGGAACTGTATATTACCTTGTGCATTACTGTCATATTATTGACATCTCGGCTCGATAGGATTTGCGGTGGTACTGGGTCACTGGAATTCTTCATTACACTCTCCAAATCGTTCTGTACCACTGCCTGATGGATGTCTCGAATGGTGTTCTAAAAAGTAATGAACATTGCGAACATTGAATATAGGAGTGTGGGTAAGTAGACCACCAATATCTTAGGTCCAAAGCCAACATTAACTCCACGGGCTACACTCTTTTTTTTATCCGAGCACGGCAAAGTGACTGCACACACCTGATGGTAAGCGTAGTGCAGTCCAAAAAACCAGCGACCACTCAGAATCAATGAGTTTATCGGTGGTCACTAGAGTCATGCCGGCCTGAATAAATGCTTCTTCCCTCAACTAAGCTTTCAACCACCATCTTTGCTAATACCAAATTCACCGCTAAATCATGATGGGAAGGCGGACCCTGGCATTAAGTCGAGATACCGCCAGGCCGAAACAAAAATATAATTTTATAGAACTAACACTTTTGACCCATTTTTATTTCTATAGAGTTTGTATAAATCTTACATTATAACCCTAGGGTATGGAAAACAAAATATCTTCACAGACAGAAACAAAAGGTCCCAAAATATATGGATTCGGTTGAGTGACAAATGTATTTTGTACCAATAAAAATTATCCAAGATAAAATCTGTCCTTTAAAATGCTGTATCAAGTTAAAAAAACTAATTCATTCAACTAACTAACATGCGGTGCTTTAAATTTTATTTATGCATAGGTCACCTCTATGTAAATTTAGTAAAGAATAATATTTATTTTTTATTTCACTCGAATTAATTCCTATAACTATAATGGTCTATTTATTTTAATTTAGATATACTATTATGATCAAGGTCATGCTATTGAAATTTCATGAGCATCATAGACAAAGAGTAAAGAGACAACGCTATAGTTTCGGTTTACATAATAATCAATACATAGTTTAAACAAAGTCGCTATATGCCTCCATCTGTCTGTCTGCATACTTCTTCTAAACCATGAAATCGATTTAGATGCTGATCCTATTATCAGTTAGAAAACTTATTCCAGAAGGTTTATATGTATATTACGCTATGACCCATGGGACTAGGGCAGGACCCACATGCTCGTTTGCCGGCCTATGCTATAAAAAAAGGACTATGCCTGCGATGAAACCGCGAGGGACAGCTAGTAAATGAAAGCTCGGTCCTTTACTGCTTTACTGTTCCTTTATTCTAAATTAGTGGGACTAACCATGACGTAAGGGACAGCTTCGAGGAATCTCTTGACGATCGGTTGGTTGGAGACCTCGCTGAGTAGCCTGGCGCCGTGGCCCTCCCACACGACGCGCTGTAACCGCGCCATGTCGCAGTCGTGGCACCATATTCGTATGTTGTGTCGCTTTATCACCAGACCTAGCATTAGAAAGTAGATTTTTTAATATTTTAGGGATTTTTTAGATAATATAAAATCATATTTATTTGAAAAATCCAAATCTTTACACAAATACAATTAGGTACACCAACCTTAAACTTTTCACAATTATATTTAAACTCTTATCAAAACAATTATTTTAAGGATTTTATGATGACAAGTGCATTAATCAGATAAGTAACAGAAAAAATAAAGACTGGGTCGAAGAATAGATGTCGTTGTAAAGTTAAAGGTAAGGGTAAACCGAAAAAACCGGCCAAGTGTGTCACGGATCACGCACATTGAGGTATTCCGTAGTCAAACTGGGATCCGGGCGGCTTCGCATATGAATTTCCGAGTTTAGGATTTACATCTACCTACCAAACTGTGGAAAATATTTTGATCTAGCTCTGTAATAAAATTAGTCACGAGTTTTAACGGGTTTGGTCCTCTGGAAATCTTACTGATTGCACGACATGCGACAACAAACTGCTACTTTACGTCAATTTTCAATGAGACGGTGGTAGTGCCCTGGGCAAGCCAGCCTATTTATTAGCAACAATACACAATACTGACTACAAATTGGTATTATCAGTGTTGCTTTTAAAAAAATAACCTTTCCGAATAACAATTCGTTTAATATAATCGGCTTTTGTTGTTACTTTGTGTTGTCATGCGGGCCTTGTAAAAGATACTGGTGAACCGAAACATGTAGGTACCAATATTAGCTTTTACGCATTATTATATTTCTTAGTAATATGAGAAGTCTACAATGTTTGCACATTCTACGTTCAGGCTTAAATACACCGAAATCACATTGAGATTACCTGGAAATTATGACTAACTAAATGTAATAAGTAAAGGCTTCTGTCCAATCAAATTTAGTAAATAAGTCACATAATTAGTCTTGATGTACATAAAGATTTGATCGTTTTGTGTTGTGTGTATCAAGTAGGTACTACGAGTGACTTTCGGTAATATGATCTAGACCCCAAATAAATACTAGACACATACAAACATACGCACTCACGCCTATAATCCCGGAAAAAGTAAGCAGAGGTGTAGCCCGCACACCTACATTTCGTCGAGCTTATTTCCGTCTGACGTGATAGGGGGTGATCCCATCGCCATATCAGACACAACTTCCAGACTCCGAGCTGATACTGAGCATTTCGTGAAAAAAATACTTAATACTCTCAATATCGAACTCGAGACCTCAGTACAGCAGTATACCGCGTATGCAATACAATTACGCCAACGAGCGAATCTCAAATACTCTAGCCAGGAAAAGTATTCAGATTAGCTTCGCCGTTCAACCGAGCTTTCAATTACTGGAAATCGATATCTTTGATTGTAGCACGCATTGAATCACGTCTAATGACGGTTTGTTTTAAAAACCTTCAAACTTTCGAATCACTTTTGTTTCCATGATTAAAGATTGGAAAAATAAAGGAGGTGGGTGTAAGGCTCGAAAATAATACGTAAGTTTTAAAAAATGAGTTCGATGTTTTTAATTCGAGTTACGAGAAAAATCTAGTAAACTTCATGCGTGTATTAAGAGACATTTGGACATGTTTGCCATCGATAATTATTAGTAAAATTGGTAACATATCATTTACCATGAGAAGGTCCTCATTCTACGTTTTACAAATTTACTTTTAATTTCAACCGGACAGCTTTCTTAGCGCAGTGTGTGAGTAGCCGGCAATGAAGCGAGAGACCGCGGGTTAGATTTTCGCACCGAGATAAATGTTTGTGTGATCAACAAATATTTATTTTGGGTCTGGGTGTGTTTTTTCCTCAGGGGTGTTGATGTCAGACAGGCGGGCAGTCATAAAATCTACAAGCCCAGTATAACATGTGTGTTAAAAATCATATTCCATCGACCCCACCACGAGCACGGGATAAGGGCAAGTAGAAGCAGAAGATTTTTGTTTTTAACCTCCGACAGAAAGAGGAGTGTTCTAAGTTTGACCCCTTTGTCTATCTGTGACTGTGTCTGTGGCATCTAAGCTTTAATTCGGACCAATTTAAATGCGTTTGTTTTTGTTTGAAAGCTGATTTAATCAAGATGGTTCTTAGCTATGTTTAAGCAAAATCTGTTAGGCAATTAGAAATCACGTTTTTCGAATTGATGTCGGGGGTATTAGGAGGTTATTATTGGATCAGATATCGGCTTAAACGAGAGAGCGTCGTAGCACATATGAGGACGACACTACCTGTTAACGCTATTTTAATCGTCATTCTATAACAAGGTCCTCGATTGCCTTCACTTAAACTGATGAAATATGTGACTGAAGTGTCAAGGACAAAATATACAGTTACAGACACATTTTAATGTTTAATGAGTTGGCTATCGATCGGTGGCACACACCTGCCGCATTGCCTTTCAAAACCCACATGTCTTTTGAACTAGGACAATCATTAGCCGCGAACGTTATGTATTTGTTTATACTTTGTATCCAGGTAATGTGATAATGCTAGAAGGTCACTGTGTGTCTTTATTTTATCACAAATTCGATTTTTTGTCGGGTTTGAAATTTTCTAATTTAACATAATATAATCACACGCCTATATCAACGAAGGAGAAAGTAAAGATGCAACTAGTACATCTACATGTCGCCGGGCTTATCTTCGTCGAGCCATAATAATAATAACCTAGGCAAATACTAGCCCTGTATTATACAGGTTCCACTGTAGGACGCGGGCCTCTTCGGGTAAAGTCATAGTCCGCCCCGCTATTCTAATGCGGCTTGGCAGATTCCCCATACCTTCGAAATTCTTATGGAGAATTTTTCAGGTATGCTGGTTTTGAACCTGCGACTTTCGTCTAGACAGTCCGTAACAATCACTATACCGGGCACAAATTCCTATCCCAAGAGATTTATGTGTGTTTTATCGAAATGAAAACTCAGACACAAATTTTTATCGCCCAACCAGGGAATCTAACCCGGGACCTCACGTTTCTCAGCCTTGATACGCTACCACTAAACTAAAGAGGCGATGTTGAACTCTTGTTGAATTTATTTAGTGTTGATATTGCATAGCATATTTTGTTAATTAGGTGTTAAATTACATATTTTTGAGCTTATTTTTGTTTAAATAAATATTAAAATTAATTTTAAAACTGTATTTTTTTTTTTACTATCCCTGTATTATACATGTCCCACTGCTGGGCACGGGTCTCCTCTACTGAATGAGAGGGGTTAGGACTTAGTCCACCACGCTGGCCTAATGCGGGTTGGCAGACTTCACATACCTTCGAAACATCTTATCGAGTTCTCAGGTATGCAGGTTTCCTCACGATGTTTCCTTCGCCGTTAAAGCAAGCGATAATTAACAATGAATATACACGTAACTTAGAAAAGTCAGAGTTGTATGCTCTTGGGGCTGGTTTCGAACCTGCGACTTTCGTCTCGACAGTCCGTACCACTCCCCGCTGAGCTATCGCTGCTATACTGTATTAATTAGTATTATATAAATACTAAGATTTTTGTTATGTAGGCGTACTTTTGTCAACGCTTAATTTGATTAGTTATGTATTGATTTCTATTTCACTCGTCAAAGGGGTTGACGTCACGGAAGCGGCTGGTCGTAAAAATTACAAGCCAATGTGTTATAAAGCATGTTGCGCCGACCTCACTGCGAGTGAGATGAGGCCCGATGGAAGGAGAAAAATATTACATTCCATTTCAGTTTCAGCTATATTGGATTTGAGCCCGATATGGCGATTGGTCCGCCTCATATCTTATGAGTGTTAAAGCCGTTGGTGAAATGTGAGAACAGTCGACGAACAAATGGCTATGCTTTCGATAATATAGAAGTGGGTCTATATATAAACATACACAGCTTTGGCTCAACTATAACAGGTCGATAATAATAGGTGTTCATTATGACGTGTATGTATTATTAATAGTCGATGATTGCTGAAGTGTCTAATTGTAGTTCTTATATAAGAGAAGTAACTAGAGAAGAAATTAACTAGAAAGTAAGAATTAAGAAGTAGAAATTGCATAAACGTAACGCTTTTGAATAAAAAAAACATATTATAACTAAAATAAATGAAAGCGTTTTAGTCATCAACTGGCCATAAATATCTGACATTTAAAATAAACAAGACGGACCCATCATGATCCAATTTGCAATTCCCTGGATTAATTGGTAGATAGATTATTAAAAAATAATTATTGCGGATATCTCACCATATAATATAAATAAAAGAACAAAAAGTAAAAAAAGGGTGCGGGGCGAAACCTAAGTTGGACTCGTTCTTAATCAGTTTTTTTTACCCTGGCACGACAACATGATGGCACTTCACCTGATAATAAATACAGTGCAGTCCAAATATAATTTAGATCGTGGAGAGAATCGTTCTCAAAATAAATGAACATTAAATTGAATTGTCATTAAACGTTATTGTTGTCGGTAAATAATAACGATGGTAACTCGTTAATATGGCGAAGCAACAAGTTCGCGTGCCTAGGAGTCGGTAAAGTAACCGAGATTAGCATAATGGCAACTTACGAAACACTCCTAAACAAATCCGATTCACGCGATAAACATCATTAAGGAATTCTTTCAATGCGAACTGTTTGATTGGAATAAAGAGGTATATTTGTGTCGCTTTTAATTTCTTATTCATTACTAGCTTTTGCTCGCGGCTCCACCGGCGTGTAAGGCCTTTTGCGGGATAAAAAGCATAGACCCTAGTATGTCTGGTAATGGTTTAGTCTGCATAATGGTTTACCTATGTGCCCAATTTCATTAAAATCCTTTAGCCGTTAAGCCGTGATTGACTGACAAACATCCAAACTCACCAACCTCAAAACTTTAACATTTAGAAGTAGGAAATAGAACTAACTTTAAAAAATGCCTGTGACACTTTATGGCATTTGTACTAAATCAATGAAGAAAATCATGTCGATCTGTTGCATAAAAAGAGGGCAAGCAAAAAAAAACACTTTCGCATTAATAATATTAAGTACAAATACGAACGTACAGTACGCATGAATGTATTAAGTAGTTACTATAATTATGATAATATTTTATATTAGCCCAGTTTGCTATCCTACAGCCGCCGCACTGAGCCTGGGCCTCTTCTACTAATCAGAGGGGTAAGGCATATGTCTATCAGGCTGGCCTTGTTCGGGTTTTTTACATTTACAAAAGATCAGCTACATTAGAACATATTAAAAGATATTTCCGATATATTGGTTAGTACAGTCAAAGATTTAAAAATATCAGTAAAATATTTACTGTTTTAAAACCATAGACTAACCTATAGAGTGCAGTGAATTAAAGTATCATGACTATACATAGGTTCAGAATATAAAAGGCTCCGTGAAAATTAATATCCATGACCACGCAATACCACGCCCATCAAGCCTTGCCGCGCTAATTAAATTAATGCTCTAGGAATGGACAGCACATAGTCTGGTATTTTTGTATAACAAAGGCCAGCAAAGGGACAACTGGGTCACAATGGTAATAGGTCTCCAATACCTGTTAACACCTACAATCCCAGAAGGATCATGAATATGTTGCTGGACTTAAAGGAAAGGGACTATTAAGGGATTGGGGACGGGTGGGGAAATTTGGGTCTTTAGAATCTCTCCAGAAGTCTCCAGAAACCCAAGATCGAGCTTATCTGTAACTTTTAAACGACCAAACAGATTTTCTTCCAACATATAGCTAACTAATATACATCTTGATTAAACCAGCTTTTAATGAAAAAAGACGCATTTTAATAGTTCAATTTGTTTAGGCGCTACGATGCCATAGACACACACACATACATGCATAATATTGCATACACCAACAGAAAAAAGTATTTAACCTTATAACACACCTCTTTTTCTTAGGCTCCTCTTTTTCATCTTAGCATATTATCCTTTATCTTTTGCGAGACGAAATAGACAAGCAGCGCTTGCAATCCCTATCTACTCTAGGATGTTCCGCAGCCATTACTTTTTCCTTGTTTTTCTTTCTTTTACCAGCTACTTTTCCCATAATTATGAGTTGAACGAGCTCGTACCTGTCATGTTTTAATACGTGTCCTAAATCTGCAGCTATTATTTCATTGATGGTATTCAAAAGTTTTCGCTTTGAACTCCTCTTTTTGCAGGGGGTTAGAAATAGAAGTGACGATACCGCGCGACGCAACATTTTAATCTTGTAATGTAAAGCGTCGATTGAATTCGAAAGCTTTGTAGCTATTATTATTATTCAATGGGAGCTGTATGAATGAGTTGATACAATTTTACGCGCTTTTTAGTACTCAGTTAACGTGACATGATGTCCCAAAGGAAAGGAAAGGTAAGTTATATGTCTACTTAATTACAAACGCATTTTGTCTTCGTTTCAACTTTTATTTTAATTTGATTTGCCATTAATGTACTTATCAAAGCAACAAAAATTTTAATAATTGTTAATGTTGTTAACCAACTTAATTTGGCTTCCGAATTCTGTTATTCGAAAGCTGCGATTCAGTCGGCGATTAAAAAGGTTGCAATAAACTGTACAAGACAATAATATTACCAGTTACAGTTTCGCATCGAGTATTTAATGAGACATAAGCCTATGTTTGGTTATTGAGTAAGTACCTAATTAAGAAGTTATTTTGCATAACAATTATATAGAGAGGTTAATAAGACTCTTTTTCAGTGATCATAAACAAGAAATAAAGGAATGGATGGATCTTATTAAGTCCATACTGTATTTGAGCGGTTTTATATGTTTTTCATGTAATCCACAAGCGACCACTTCAAACCTTCACCACACTCATAAGTAATAGGTGATTATGTATCTGACCCACTTCTACGACATGAATGCACAGGTCAAATAAAAAATGGAAAGAAAACTAACAACCGTGCAACACCACAACCAGTTTATAGAATGCAGTTCTCGATTCTGTGGCTTTAGGCATCCAGTTACTTAGTTGTGTAGACTTTGTCCCACCTCTTACTCGGCCCGCTTCGATATTAGAATGATGGACACACTAGTACATGTACGTGCTTCGATACAGATCAATACTCCTGTCTGCACCCTTCTCTCAACGATGAATTAAATTTTGAACTGTTTCGATGGTGACATCTTCGACTTAAGAATGAATTTATTTACCATTAATAGCGCTTTGAAAGCCCTTCCAAAGAAAGTATGTCAAAAATGTATTGCTGGTAAAAAATCTATATATGAATTTATTATTTATTTGGCCGTTAGTGGAGTATAGTAAGTTAATCAATATACTTAAGCTAAAAAATAATAAATAAATCATATAAATATAATTTATTAATAAACGCACAATGGCCCGATATTTTACGAGCAAAGAGCGGAGAAAAAGATCTAAGTCAATAATCAAGGTATAATTTGTTAATTAATCTTCACTTTTTACAGCAGAGGCCGACAAACGAGCAAGTGGGTCACTTGATGGTAAGTGATCTCCACCGCCCTAACATCCACAATACCTAAGGAATCATGGATGCATTAGCTACCTTAAAGGAAAGTATAATGAAGCGATTGGGAAGGAGGGGGATATCCCAATCACCATAGGAAACGCAGTAGTAAGGCGATCCGGTCCATTCTTGCGGTAGACAAAATTGTCCATAGCGTGGCTTTACCACTTAGAATAATTAATTATTTGATTTTGGAATGCAATCGTCAAATTCAGAAATCCTGATAAAATATCAACTTGCATGTTAAATACTCTATCCCTATCGTATTGTAGATAATAAATATTTTAAATATACATTTTCACGAACATGCAAACCTGTCGTTGATATCTTGTATATATTAATTTTGAACATGTATCAATGTATATAACAGATAAGTATAAATCCAACATGATACTATCACCCTATATGGTAAGTGTAACTTTTAAGGCGTTTTTAAACTCTAGCGAGGTGTTATACTTTTATCTCTTTGTTTGTCTGTGGGTGTGTGTGTGTGTTAACCTACCGATTTGAAATTGTTTTTATAAGCTGGTTTAATCGTGATTATTCCTGGCTGTATTTGAAGAAAATTTGTTCAGTAATTATTTGCTTTTTTAATTGACTTTAGAAGATTTTAACTTTGTCTATTTCTGCCGCCAAGCAACAATGTGTAAGCACTGTTGTGTTTCGGTTTGAAGAACATAGAAGCCAGTGAAATTACTGGGCATTAACATTATGAGACTTAACATGTCTCAGGGTGACGAGCTCATTTCAGTGCCATGCAGTGCTTTGTAATCAAAAGTGCTGTGTGGTGTTGCTCCTGTTTATAGGCAGGCGTGCTTACTATCAGGCGAGCGACTTGCTGGTCTCGTTATTCAATCAAATAAAAAAAAGATTTTATCAGTATGGTTATAAGAGTATTTTTTTGTAATTCTGTAAATTTAACATGAATAAATAAGGCATTATTATTTTAGGATTTAATAATACTTATATAACAAAATGAAGTAGATCATGTTAAAAACATATAGAAAAAAATGCAATATGAAATGAAAATACTTTCTAGCGATTTTCTTCACCCCATTAGCTATATTAAAGTAATTATATTCAACTAATGGAAGCAGTTATACTTAGTTTAAACAATATACCATAATAGTAGACTGCAGCTATTTACAAAAGTTGACGTGAAAGGATATAATAACGTGTAATCGATAGATACCATCAGAATGTGTCGTTTTTAACAGAATTGTAGCTTTTGTTGGTTCATTTTTTTGTATTTTTTACATTGCATGACACGCCATGCATTTGTTATGACTATTTATAATGTACACTCGATCAAAAAGGTATGGAATTAATACGTAAATAATTTAAATTTTAAAAAGATGTATAAAATTTACATGACAAACAATTACATTTTTTGGGAAACAAAGTCAAAACTATATTATTCTGTTTAGCCATGTATTTTAAATAATACAATCACATTTCTTTAAAATAAAGTTATGTTTGAGTAAAAGAATGTTAATATTTAAGGTAATTGAAAGAATAGTGGTTGTAAGTAATGGTGGTTAAATTTTACTCGAATATTGTGGAATAATAAATACAACGTAATATTAATAGAAATTAAACTGAAATGGAAAAGAATGTAACAAAAAAAAAACATATTGACTAGTGTAGTATTATCACATCGAAATTTAGAGATTTAATGTTGTTTCATTTTTAAGTTTAGGACTCCGAAACTCCAGTTTATGCATCCATTAGTATTTCTTATTGATTACTTATCAAAGACGTCAAATGACATTAATTGTGTAAGTAGCGACTGAGGCTATAGCAACCAATCTCCGCCACAATATTAAGCATATATACACCAATACAGCATTATCCGACTTTGTGTGTCAAAAACATCGAATTCTAAGAAATGACTTAATGACAATTAAAATTGATTCACGTTTTTTAGTGCTTTTCTTAATTATTATGTTAGGATTTGAAATTATATTATATTGGTAAATAAATAGTTATAATACGTATAAATGTCCAAAGATATTGGTATTAAAATCTTTAATATAATTGGATAAATTTCAGATGCCACTTCAAGTATGAAAAAAGCGCGGCGCCAAGATAAAGCTCGCAATATGTTCATTGTGCACCTTGTATGACAAATTACATATCGCAATCACTTTCTTATATAGCTATCTAGATAAAATAATATCTTATGTGCGAATGATATGCAAAGATAATTAATATTATTTAGCTCCATTAATACAATTTCCAAAAGCTCTTTGTGAAAGCTTTTAAGTCTGCTGAATATCATAATTTAAACTAAACATAAAATTATTTTTACTGGATTTATTATAGTATTATTTAATTCACTTGGTTAGATAACGGCAATTAAAAATATAGAATTGCAGTTTGTAAACATTTATAATCTGGCACCAGGAATTAGTCTCAAAAAAGTTTTTAACTCCATAAATTATTATTCAACAACTTAAACAAATCATATGATATTCTTACCTGGTATATTTTTGGCGGGATCCCGCGCCATGTCTGCCGTGGTGGGCGCAGTGGGCAGCGCGAGTAGAGTGCGAGCCGTGCCGCGGTAGCCGGCAGGCGTGCGGCCGGCCGCGTCCCGCGCACCCCGCGACGCCCCCGCACCCTCCAGCAGTGTTGCCGCGCCCGCCGCGTCCCGGCATACCGCCGCGTAGTGCAGCGCCGTGCGACCTTCCTGGGTACATGAAGGATACATCACCACTTATAGCCCCAACTGTATGACGCACATATCGCATAACTCCACACTTGTATCTCCGAAGGTGTAACAGATTATCACTATTTTACACTAATGGTTCGCCGAGCTTATTTCTGTCCCATGATGTGATAGGGGCGAACCTATCGCCATACCAGGCATAAATTCCAATCCCGTAAAAGGCGTAACTTCTTCCCAAGTCTCCCTAACTTCCTGTTTGATTTATTTCATAAGCAGAAGCAGCACCACACAGAACTTTGAATTACAAAGCACTGCATGGCACTGAACTGCGCTTGTCACCCCGACACATAAGATGTTAAGTCTCATAGTGCCCAGTGATTTCACTGGCTTCAATGTCATTCTATCCGAAACACAACAGCGCTTACACACTGTTGCTTGGCGGCAGAAATAGACAAAGCGGTGGTACCAACCCAGACGGCCTCTAGCATACGAGAGAACTACCACCATTACTT
Source organism: Amorpha juglandis (assembly GCA_949126905.1). Lineage (NCBI taxonomy): Eukaryota > Metazoa > Arthropoda > Insecta > Lepidoptera > Sphingidae > Amorpha > Amorpha juglandis. The sequence goes on along the minus strand of OX421379.1, from coordinate 5,804,847 downwards.
CAATTAGAACAACACATTCCCAATCTAATGAGCACCCGAGTTCATCATAGGGGTGTCCTCTCAAAGTTTATAGTTATTACTAGATTCATGGATCAGGTATACCTAGGGCCAGATCTGGATATTGCAATACATTGAATGCGCTTCAGATCTGAAACGAAGTTTAGTCAAGTGTAGACTTAATAACCGTCATTGTTTTGTAATGGATTCATTATGTTTGCTATTCCTTTTTTGCAAAATGAAAATTGAATCTAAGACTATTTTACTGTATCAATAGTTGCTAATATATTCATCATATTAGAGATTGGTACCTTAATCAAAAGCAATAAGGTAGTATACATTTAAAGTCCAAGTTATATAAGTCGCTATTTAGCTTTTATAGTGGTAGTATTGATTACTCAAGCCAAATTAGCTAATATAATCGCGTCCGTTACTTTATTCTCTGGAGTCCTTATTTCCCCCTTATAAAACCTAAGTATTTTATTAATGTTGAATGTTACACACGATAACTTTTTGTTTAGATAATAATGTATGTGATATAATACAATTGTAATAAAATAAAGTACTTTTTTTCGTTTTTGAATTTTAATAAACGAAAAAATACTTTTTTAATTAAATTGTAAGTAATTGGTCTATCTTACATACATCAAAATAAGCTAAAGTAAACTCGAAATATTTCATAACAACATTTACATATGCAAATAGAATAGAGGTCTTAGAACAGAACCACACAAGTGCTATAAAATCAGAACTTTAATTTGCATATCGTATTCAACTGACCGCTTGACATTGAAACCATTTCAACGAACACATTATGCTGAGTAACGACTTTGCGTCAATAATCAAGATAAAAGGTAAAGGAATGAAAATACAATATAAAAAAAAAAAAAAATCATTCAACCATGTGTAAGCGATTCACATTGTCTATAATATGTAGGTATCTATTGAGACAAAATTCGATGAATCGCTTATGATAACCTACATTATTCACTACAGATAGGACCGTGGTATACGAGAGCACGTTTAGGTAGGTCCATTCAGGTACATTGTTTCGTCCATTTCTGCAGCCAACCAGTAGTGTAAAAGCACTGTTTTGCTTCGGTTTAAGGACATCGAAGCCAGTGAAATTACTGGGCTTTGTGAGAATTAACATCTTATGTCTCGGGGTGATGAGCGCAGCGCAGTAACTATGCAACATTGTAGTTTAAAGTTCTCAGTGATGTTACTGTTGTCGTGACGTTTATCACCAGCTAAGCAACCTATTCATCTACATACAGAGGTTTAAAAAACGTATTATGTTCTGTATTTCAATACGCTTGGATATTAATAATGAATGACTTAAAAAAGAAGAAAATTAAAACTAATAATAAAAGCTGCCTTGGCACAGTAGCAAATGTTTGTGTGGTCCACAAATATTTGTTTCAGGACTGAGTGTTATGGGATCGCAAGTCCCTCGTAGTTCATGATACCTACGATACAAATTAATTTAATCTTAGGTTAGGACTATGTGTGTGACTGTTGGGTTAATTTATTTATTTATTTTAGAAGTCGTGAAGGCATGAGCCGCAAGTGCGGTGACCTTTACTCGATATGACTTGTCAACTCGTAAACAAAGCAATACATAATGTACTCACGGAGTCCTTTTGATGTACGATTTGAGGGTACTTGGTGACAAGATATTCAGCAATGTCCATGAAGTCGTAATAGATAGCCTTATGCAGTAATCCCACGCCGGCCTCGTCGCGGCACATCACGTACTTACGACGGTTGTAGTCCGGCTCTAGGAGTTCCTGAAAATGTACTTGATTATGAGTTGACATTTGTTTATAATACAGAAGTGCAAACGACCAAATGGGTCATCGTATGATAAGTGATCACCACCACCCAGAAACAGCTTCATACTACGAAAGCGTTAGTGACTGACCTATTAAAAGAAAGGAAATAGTTTCGGCGTGTTATTGAAGCTCTGATAGTCGCACTGACCGATGAAACGCAAAAACACCGTTATTTAATGTCCATTTCCTGTGAGGCAATGCTATTATTCTAGTCGAAGCCATCTATGCTGAAGAAAATTCTGGCTACAGCGTGGCTTTATTATTTAAAGCTTTATTGGTTTTTCATTTAATCTATTCGCATTTTCATTGACTTCGTAACTTAATCGTTAAAACCCCGGACGTGAATTATATAGAATAATATCTGTAACTTATAAAAGACTGAACACATTTTCTTCAAACATATTTCTTCAATCTCGATTGAACCAACTTTTAATTATAATAAAAAAAAAAAATAATTGGCATTAAAATCGGTTTAAGCCCTAACCTACACACACACACACACATACACAAAGAGAGAGAGGGAGACGTATAACACCAATCTCTTTGTAGGGTGTAAAAAAGGTACAAAGGTCGTTAATTTACCCTTTCTAGTATAAACAAACATGATGTGTATAAGATTCATCGTATTAAATAATGTTTTTTTCTTAAGTTTAGATATAATTTATTTTTTACGATACAGTGCAATATCCATGCGCTATCATACTACATCTACGACGTAGCAATGTCGAGCGCTACGTGCATCTACGCCGTACTACGAATTTTGTAGCACTGAATATGATAATATCGTATATTAGTCATAATAATAAAATAAGTACATATGTACACACGCAATTTTTTTATAAATACTGTTTAGACTTTAGGTTTTATTTTGTAATCGTACTTAGAAGGTTGTAGTTTGATTATTAAGCTCTTACAAATTTAAATAATAATCTTTTCAAGCGGTAGAGCCACGTTGTAGACAGTTTTATCATGAGATACTCGGAGGTCTAAATCCTCCCTAACCAAATCCCTAATTAATATCCCTTTCTTTCAAGATCGGCAACATCTCTATGATTCTTCTAGTATTATGGGTGTTCATGGGTGGTGAAGATCATTTGTCATTAGATAAGCCATTTGGTCGTTTGCCGTTCTTCGCAAAAAAAACATATTTACCCTGGTTTATAAATCTAATTGCAGACTAAAATTTAAATAAAATTGTACTCGAAACTTTAAACTCGGCCTAACCTTAAACTCAGCCAAAGGTGGCTCTACCAGTACAGCCTGCTTTCATGCTACCACGGACCCGTAAGCTAATCGCATCAGCAGTACCTGTAGCTCAAGCAGGGACCCTCGTTCCACGGCTGAGTGCAGTGCATCACACTTGGCAATAAGGGCTGGCAGATGGGGTGATAGTTGCAGCGCCTCCGCTTCTGCCAGCAGGCGCCGGCCCTGCCCCGCTAACACAGCCCGCTCCAGTTTGCCTTCTTCACCACTGCGGGCCCAGGTACGAAGCTGCGCGGCGGATATCTCACCAACTACTACGTGTTTAGGGATAAAATTAGCAAAATGAAGAAAGGCAGTTCAAGGTTTTAGTTTGTAAGTTAAAGTTTTTTTTATGGAATAGGGGCAACTGAGCAAGTGGGTCACCTGATTAAGTAATCACCACCGCCCATAGACACCTACAATACCAGAGGAATCATCGGTGTGTTGCCTGCCTTTGAGGATAGATAAGGCTCTTTTCTTGAAGATCCCTAAGTCGTATCAATATGGAAATACCACAGGTGAAAGCAGATTCCACAAAAGCACTATACTGGGAAGAAAACTCCGAGTAAAGCGCACTGTTGTGGAATGCCATCCATCCAGATGATAAGGATGTAATCCCAACTTTAGGCATGTTGTGCGGTGACGAAACTTGGCGGCTGGTATTATTTCAAACAATTCCTCAGAACACTCCCCATAGTACAATCGATATAAGATACAAAGAGATGCAATATCTCTTCTCAGAGCCAGTGAGTTCGATCGGAAAGAACTCGACAATCGACGCACCACGTTGGATGCAGTCAAGCATCTTTTTCTAAGCTACCGACACCAATAGCAGTGTTTCTGCAGGGGAGCGTTAGCGCGAAACTTTAAAGCGTTGACAAAATCTCCAATTTCAGGTCTCCTGTATCTAATAATTTTTGTGGAAGGACACTCACATTTTTTATTCCTTTTTAAATATACCTTTAACATATTATATATTAAACATACCTTTTATATATTAAAGGAAACTGAACTCACTTTACAAATAATTGTGGGGGAGAAAATTAAATTTTATTAAAACAGTACACTAGAGTGCTGTTTTGGACTAAAGTGATATGAGACTGGCACACAAGTCATCGGCGCTCGCCATTACGAGATTTAACGATCAACTGATAAGCCACATAAAGGATGTTATATTTCAGCACTTAAAAAACGACTATTAATATCAACAAAGAAGCCGCCGATAGCATGGTAGTAAACTACAATTCGGTCTGAATATCTGATGAGTAGGCAGAGGTGCAACTAGTACATATTTTTTTACCTCCGACACAAAAAGAAAGGGCATTGTGAGTTTGGTCAAATCTCGTTTCCGTGGAAAAAACCGACCGACCATCAACTTAATTTCATACATGCATAGGTAATATTCAGAATGTGAATGTTTTGAACGTCCGTGAGTTCGGATTGTTGGTTTGTGATTTTGAATGTTTGTTAGTCAATCGCGCCTTAAGGGCTGTACAGATTTGTATGAAACATTTATTAGTTTCATAAAAATCTGTGCAGCCCTTAAGACGCCACCATGACCTGGATTAAGGCAGGCTTTCTAATTGTTTACCCGTTAAAACACATTCAAGCAGGTGAAATCACTTGGCAGAGGTAGTTGTTAGATATTTCCAGAAGGTTTTTCATTTTAGTAATACAAATAAGAACCATGTCCATTTCAATAGAAAAACACAAACGCCCTGTTTATGCACTCTATGTAAGCAGTTACATCGCAGTTAGATTTATATGTTAACAACTGTTGTGGTTATCACGAAATCTCATGACCTCACCTATCGCAAGAATTAGCATTAATTATTCGACAAACAACTTGAATTTTATTACTCGATAATATTTTTGTAATTATTTTTCAGCGGTTACATTATTTTTCAGTGACATTATAGACGATATTTTTAATATGATGTAAGACCATGATTTGGTGAGACATGTTATAAGAATAATATATTTTTGTTGGTGTTTTTTCATATCTGACTATATAAAATATAGCTTGACTAAATTAGTATATCGCTTAGTTAAAGGCAATATCAGATGTTTTAAATTAGTTTAATGTGAAGGTAAAATCTAACGATAAAACAGTTATGCACATTTTAACACCAAAGTGGCCGTTTTAGTCGAGTCTGTTAGAGTCCCACTGTAGACAGTCTTGTCTACAGCGTGAATAGGCTCGCCTGACCGGGCTGTTACCATTGTTTCACACAAAACCGACGTGGAATAGCAGCTTGCTGTTGCGTTTCGTGGTAAGATATCCGGAGGCTCAAATATCTTGGGGTGTTCGTAGGTATTGCAGATCACTAACCATCAGATGAGCCACTTGCTCGTTTGCCTGCCTATGCCATAGAAAATAAGGGACTCTTAGACTAAAATAACACCTTTACATTGTATGTACCACCATTTAAAAGTTGTTTGTTGCAGGGGTGAACAGCCGGTTGGTCGACGAACTGCCATCAATATTCAGGTGTCCACCGGACCCAATAGATCGGATAATTGCTCTATATTGACGCCACAAATAAAAACTAGGCAAATTGCTGTCGCGTAGGTTTAAATATCATAAAACTAGCTTTTGCTCGCGGCTCCGCCCGCGTGATCTGCTTTTTCCGGGATAAAAAGTAGCCTATGTCTTATTCTGATGTATAAGCTATATTATTGTAAAGTTTCATTAAAATCCATTCAGTAGTTTTTACGTGAAAGAGTAACAAACATACATCCATCCATCCATCCATCCATACTAACAAACTTTCGCGCTTATAATATTAGTAGGATAGGATTGTGATGGTTTTTTTGCGTTGATTAATCATTTCACGCAGAACAAAATAACATTTTAATAGTTTATTTTTCCGCGGGTTCGATACCCGCACTGTGAAAAATGTTTGTGTGATCTATAAATATTTGTTTCCGTAGCATGTTTTGTCGTAGCATGTGCCACCGCTTTGTCTATTTCTGCCACGATGTGTAAGCACTATTGTGTTTCGATTTGTAGGATATTGAAACTAGTGAAATTACTATGCGTTATGACTTACTCTATATTTCAGAGTGGCAAGCATATTCTAGTGTTTACCACTTACCATCAGGCGAGAAACCTGCTCGTCTTATCATTAGCGTAAAGAAAAAGTAGGATGTAGTTATGCTGGCAAATGTTTTAGAATTGATTTAGTAGCAGTTGGTCAAAAACGCCTGAGATATATTTGACTTTGAATTATTTTACACCTCTTTGCATGGTTGTTCTATTTATATTGGTGTTTTTTATATGCTTCTTAAGCACCGGTCATACTGAAATGCAAGTTTCATGGTAATGTGCTTCACCAACGTCACGCTAAGGTCATTTTCACAGTAACTCCATCATGACTGTGGGCCAACGGCGCGACGCCTACAAGACTTGGTAATCTATTAATTGTTATTAACCGGCAAAGTATAATTAAGTTATTTTAATTTTATGTTATATGCTTGTTTTGTCGCGAGGGAGAGAATATTGCAAATCTGTCTAAGTTCTATGCAGAATATTTATAAATTAATAATATCATAATGTGCAACATAATACTATGATTAATGTTACTAATTCAGTAGAATGTTTGATTATAAATATATGGTTCTAAAAATAATAATAATTATATAGCTATAGCTAAAATAGATCTGGAGTACATTAGTACTTAATTTATTAATATTCTATGTGTGATAATAAGTAATAGAGAAACACGATTTTCAGAAATGTTAAATTTAACATAATTTAAGGCAATGTGCGAATACTATGACAGTCGTACATATATTTTTACGTCATCAGGTTCACATGGCACTGATTGCTTCGGTAGCGTAGTTGTATTGCGTACACCGTCGACTATTGTGCTGAGATCTCGAGTTCAATCCCCGGGTCGGGTAAAAGTGATATTGGGTTTTTCTATCACGAAATGCTCAGTATCAGCCCTGAGTCTAAAACTGATCCCGGTATGGCGATAGGCTCGCCCTGCTCGCTATCAGATCATGGGATGGAGGTACGCTCGGCGAAATGTGGGTGTACTGGTTACACCTCTGCCTACCCCTTCGGGATTACAGGCGTGAGTGCGTAAGTACCAGTGCATACCATCACATGAAAATTAAAACGATAAGACGTAGGTAATTAAGCATTAAACTTTTCTGTTGAAAGCCCTAACGATTAGTGATAATATTAATTACTTGCTTTCTCCTTTTTATTATTACGTTTAATTTCTAAAAAATAAGGTTAAATATATTTTATTACTAAAACTTTATCATATTGTCAGACAATGTTAGGGAGTGTTAGGTGGCGCGGCACGCGATCCCTGTCCGTACATTTTGCCGACAGCTTGTTTCATCGGCCCGTGTTTACATAATGTTTTCATCCAGCCAGTACTCTTGTCATACTTTTTTTTATAATTTAGCCGTCCAAGATAATTATGTATGTAGGTCATTCATCGCTTTTGGATAGAAAACTGGTTAACGGGTTTATTGATAAACTTTAATATAATAATTTAATTATTTAAATCCTAGATGGTTTGCTTGAGGTAATTTTAGACTAATTCTCTACAATTTCGCCAGAGCTTAATTTTATATCCAAAGGTGAAATAGTCAGCACACAGTGAGCCACCCTTACATCGAAGAAAATCACAATAAAAACAAATCGTACTTTTCGAAACGAAAAGCTCGCATAAAATACTGTGTAGTGTGTAATACGAAACTGAGAGCATACAATTTACAGCCTATGTGGGTTGCCCCTATTCCGTAACCAAAAAAGTCAATGTCCCTAACTAAACCAATAAAGTGATTGGGGACACTGTTACTTAGACGATCTATTGCTCCAAATTCCTTCCTCATAAGACAGAAAGTTTCAGATCTATAAATAAAAATAGGCCATTAATGTGATGACACACAAATGTAAAAAAAACGAAAAAATACTTACATTTCGGAGGACTGTAGTGCACGTAGAGACCGTTTTTCTTCGAATTTCTTTCAGTCAACCATTTCTTTATGCTTTCCATAATATTGAATGTAAACAACAAATGAATAATTTAATAGATTACCCAACAGATAAGTTTTATTTTTTTCAATAACTCGTTAGCTTTACTTTCCTTTTTTATGTTTATCCACGCTTGTTAGAGTTGGAGTAAAAATGTAGGGAGGTTATACATCATTTGTAAAAAGATATTGTTTAAAAGTTTTGAGCTAAACTTGCTTAGTCTTTGGAACTTAAAAGTCCGTCATGTAATAAAATATAATTATTCATATTTAAAACATGAAACCTTTATATTATATTTATTCAATTATTTATTTGCAGTGTGTTTCTGTAGCGGGGTCATTTTTAAATAATATTATACTGATCAGGACGAAGCGACACGTGTATATAAACTTGTTTAATATTGTTTCGTAATCTTCGCTCCGTGATTTGGTTTCATAACTATTATTAACAAACTATGTATCTTCTGGTATCATATCAACTTCTCAAAATAGCAAGGTTGAACATACATAAATAATGTTTTGCATATCCTATCCTTCCTAATTTTATAGACCTACCTATTTTATGTCTGCATCTTCCTAAGGTTGCCTGGGAAAGAATGCCTCAAGAACTTCACCTATATACAATGTACTTATAGTGTATAAAGTTAAGGTTTAAGGTTTAAGAATAACTTTATTTCTCATAAAGAATACATAATAATTCACTTACTGAGAAACAATATTAATTAAAACTAAATTTAATGACTAAAGCGCACGAACAGAAGTTAATATAATCATATGGATGATTTAAGTTCTACTTGCTGCGCAGTAAGTTATTTAAATGCCAGTATTCAGTATAAGAGTTGAGCATCAATCGATTTGAACGGTTGTGTGGTGCGATCGACACTCTCTTATCAAATATTTACGGGCGCGTCCAACTAACATCGTTCTACTTAATGCCTCAGTAGTCGCTTTAGGTTTGACCTAATTTATTTTTTAACTAATAACATAACATAATATAGTAATATCATAAAGTACTAAAATATGTTATATGTAGAAGGTAATCTGGAATAGCAGAACTGTAAAGCCGATTCTAAAATAATTTAACTAATGGAATCGGCACTATGCTCGAGATAAATGTCATATATTATTTTATTAAGAGGCTTTTACGAGGATGGATCCACGAGCAAATGCTCTAATGTATAAAAGTCTTTGCCATAATTGAAAATACATTATTATTTATTAATCATTGATTTCTATTTTTTTAATATTTGGCAAAATATCTATTACATGATAGACAATTATATTTTTAACGTGAATTAAACTTGAAGGTACAGACATTTTTTATTATTGTATTTAAATCAATTGTTAGGAATTTGCCATGTCATGCACTACTGTGAATATATGTAATAAAATACTAAGCAGATATAATCACTTGAATGACTAGACAATATACAAGCGTGAAGTCTATGGCTTCGTCACTTTTTCACTTATCACGCTATAACTTCATATAAAATCATGTTTGCACAAATTATATAGTTTTGATTTTCACACTGCACAAAATTGGCTATAATAAATAATACTTGATGTAGGTTTTGTAAGCAGGTATCGTAAAGTACCACTAACATATCGTTTGAGAAGGACGAGCCTATATTATCCATCAATGCAATACAATAGATACAGCCATGAACACAAGTTTACTTATTTTCCTTAATTATTCCTTTCCTTAATATTTAATTTATTCATATTATGCTTAACGTTCAAAATATGGGTGACATATCTTTTCATTCTGATATCTATATACCGAAAAAAGATATCTAATAGGTACCTGCATATACTATCTTATATCCACATTAATCGATGATTAAACCTTACTCGAACATTGAAGACATTTCTAGTGCTATATTAACTTGGGGCTTTTGCTTTTGCTGAAAGTATAAAGTTAGATAAATTTTAAGTCGCTCGCAATGAACTAGTACTTATTTTCAAGTTTCACTTTAAGATAGAGAAGAAGAAAAGAGGTTCAACTTATAAGCAAAAAAAAGTGAATTAATGCAAAAAGATTTATAGATACTTCAAGGGTACCCTCTACCTAGGTGCAACCTAACTACTTATAAAGAGACCTGTAATACGAAAACAGTTACCTATTTATTTAAATGTATTTGAAGCGAGGATTGAACAGTCCCTTCAAAGGTTAAATTCAAAATAAGATTTCTACCTCATAGACTATAAAAATTATGTATTCATATATGTTAAGGAATTAAGATTTTTAACATTATAATTTCCCAAAACTTGACAGTACCAGTGTGGCTGATTCAGCAGTTAATTTAAATAAAAAATGGTGCTCACAAAAGTTGAATCGACACCGTTATTAATGATGTGCGATGCGGTATCATGACGCAAACCTATACTGTATATATCCATAGTTCACATTAAATAGAAAGCAGGAAGCTAGAGTACTGGTTGTGAAGGTGCGATCATCGGCAAAAATCGCTAAAATTACATTTTAGTAAGATGTACGGTACTCAATGAGTGGTAGAGCTACGCTGTATACAGTTTTGTCTACAACATGAATGGGCTGGCTCGACCGGGTCGTTACCACTGTCTCACAGAAAACCGACGTAAAGTAGCGGCTTGCTGCTGCGTTTCGTACGGTGAGTGAGATATCCGGAAGCCCAAATCCCCTCCCCTTCCCAATCCCTAATTATCCCTTTCCTTTAAGTTCGGCAGCGCCCATGGTTCTTCATGTTTCTTCTGGCGGTGGGCGTACATGGGCGGTGGCGATCACTTACCATAAGGTGACCCACTTGCTCATTTGCCGGCGTATGCTATAAAAAAATATATGTATATATACCATTGCCGATGGACCAATTAGTATAATTAGAAAATAGAACAAGTCTTAAGCAGTAGTTACCTCGTTATTGAACATTTACTGTGGGCATTATTTAATAAACAATATTGAATTTAACAGCACATTATGATTACGTAACTTGGTAGATATATAAATTACTACGATCAAAATGTGTATCAGCAATCTTCAAATATTTCGAAACTAAGGACAAATCTAATAAAAAATTAAAAGGCTAAAACTAAAAATACTTAATTCTGAGTCGGTGCTATTGCAATTTACACTATTTTTACTACAGCTTGGCACTACCACTCAAAAACTTTTCTTTTTTATACATCGTTGATTTATTCGCCATTTTGTGGATTGGCTGATAATCTCCGTGGTGCAGCAGGCTAGAAGCCGTCTACGAAGCCAGAGGGCGTTCGACCTATTCCCGCACCAAGAGAAATGTGTGTGTGATCCACAAATATTTCTTTCGGGTCTGGGCGTTGTGAGATTGCCCTTGTAGTTACTGATATCCACGATACCGGTCACCTAGTGTGGGATCAGTACTATGTGTGTGACTTGTGTGGTCTATTCGCGGAGTATATTTATTTATCTCGCTGGAAAATTTCATCCCATAGAGTTTGGCTGGTCGCATTTAAAATGATTTGATGACGAGCAGAGTAATGAAACTTCTTAACGGATAACAGGCACTCGACGCAATTGTGTGAATGCAATGTTAGAATTTATATACCCTAGCTGTACCTCTTTTTCCACATTCGATTTATATTTTTAGCAAGAAATCAAATATTAAAATTTTTAACTATACAGAGTCATAGTATGTAAATCAGATAAAATGAAATGCATTTTTATCCAGGCTTACTATAATTCAATAAAGCTACATGTTAAGGATTTAATATAAAGGAACCACTTTTCGTACAAGATTGTAATATTCATTTACTCAAGTATTCTGCACTACTTGAGAGAGTGGTGCTAATGTTGAATCCAATATCCTTTTTATTTGGGTGTGTATTTTTGTTCAGCTCGATGGCTTCTGTATATACTGGATGATTTTCAGCTGAAATAATAAAAACATCATTAAAATACTTGAAATTTATCTGTCAATTAATTTTAACCGTTTACATACATTGTTGAAGTAATTTATTAGGTAATTATATTATATTAATGTAGGACATTTAATAGCCAACGAGTAAGTAGGGCACCTGATGTGAAGTGGTCTCCGCCACCCATGAACACCCACATAAGAATCATGGATGGATCATCGGGAGAGGGCCTCCGACAATCTCAATTATCGTACGAAACGCAACAGCAAGCTGCTACGTTACATCGTTTTTCTGTGAGACAGAAAAGATCGAGCTAGCCCATTCATAATTTAGAAAAAACTGTCTATGTGTCTTTAAATGCATGTAAAATAAGAAGAATATTATTAGATTTGAGACAGGTGACTGAACGATGATCTTAAGAACGAACAAAAAACCTTTCTCAATAGTGTACTCATAATGTGACGTAATAAAGAAAGATATGAGAACAAATGGTCTCACTATGGAGGATGTTCAAGGTCAGGCGAAGAAGAAACATTTAAGTAAGAAGACGGAACCTCGCACTAAGCCGCATAATGCTAGGCAAAAAGAAACGCAGGTACCCAGAATGTTAACAAGAAGATAATATTGATGCAAGAAAGAACTCATAATTGATTATGCTGAGTCTGGTAATTTATAGTTTTTTATTGTACGTACCATTATTTAATATACGATGATAAAGTTCATTAAATTTCTTTTGCCTTTTCATATTGGAAGGTGTGCGAACGACTAAAGTTGGCAAGAGTATGTAGTGTTCTAGATCTGGTTCATCGTGGCTATTATGTTTGCGCCGAGAGGTTTCTTTTTTGACAACTAATCTAGGGTTTTTTGTTGGAGGCTTACAAGTAGATAAACTACTGCCGCTGGTTAACTCTTGTTTGATACGTCGCGACGCTTGCTGCATTGCCGCTAAGCTAGTTTCCAGTTTGGTAGTGTTAGATGTTTGATAGCAACAAGTTTGTTCTCTTTTTGCCGGTGTTCTAACAGCGCAACTCGGTCCCGGACTACACTCTTCATTTCGAATTCGATGCCTCTGCCGCATATCAGTTGCCACCAATCGGTCGTGACATCTTGGTGTCCTGTGAGGATTAGACTCACCGCGCTTACTATTCATCATTACCATTGCATCTGTGTTGTGATCACTAACCATCACGTCATCACTCGTTTGACTATTTTTATGACTTGCTACGATAATGTCCCCTGTCTTGCCCATAGGTCTACAACTCTCATGTCTGTGGTTCAATTTAACTATTCTATAGTGACGTCGCCTCCTCCTTTCCACATGTGTAACTCGCTCCCGCAATAAACTGTCGATTAATCTCGGAAGTTCGCCTCTCGTGGTGCATCTGTCATTACACCTCTCGGGATATCCGCGACGTCCTAATCGTGCATTTGGCCAATGTGTGCGGCAAACGTCTTCCCATATTATATCACTGAGAACTGCTTCTCTAGATGGTGTTAGCTTTATACCATCATCCCGCGGAGCGAATTCTCCTTGAGCCAAATAATGAACAGTATCCATCAAACGATAATCGCGAACAGGATTAAGTTTGTGCCTTATTTTATGAACTCTTTCAGCTGCTAATTTGGGGACCTCGTCGCGTTTGCACGGCACTGAGGCACACTGTCGCCTGCCGCGTGCTGTGATACCATCATAAGTTGTGAAATCACGTCCATACTGCTCGGAGTTGTGTTCTTTATCGAGAGTGGTCGCTTTACTTGGTGAGAGAGGTGGAGCTTGCTGAGCATACCGTTGGAAAGCTGATGTTTTGGGAACGTGGCTGTAGTGTTCAATGTAGCTACAACCGGGTCTGCCAGACTCTGATGTACTTCTCATGATATTCCCTTTGGATTCCTCATCTGACGAAGATAGAGGTATATTAGGATCGATTGAACGGAATACCATTTCTTGTCTCTTAATTTTTCGCTCCAAATGATTTATTCTTTTATTTAACCTGATAAGTGTTTTAGCCGTAGGTGGCGCAATGTCTTCGGATGATGTGTTCGTAACAATTAATGTGGCGATATCTACTTTATTTGGGCTGGTTCTCCTGTTTGCATTTACCTTATAAGGGTTCATATTTAATTGTCTTTGGGCATAAATATAGCATTTTTCACCAGACTGTCTTTTTGTATTGAATACATTTATATTGCGTGATGGGCGATTAATTTGCGAACATTTTGATGCAAATGCAGTGTTTTCTACCTGAAATATGATTGACGACACACTTTCTTTTAGAGTTTTGCTTTTCGAATCTTCGTATTGTATTTCACATGCGTTACAGTATGTTTTAAGATTAGAATCATTTTCACTGCAATCTAATCAAAATATTTGAGAGGGTTTATAGAGATTTAATTACATATTGTTAAATATGCTCTTACGAGTTGTAAAAGACGAATGGTCGCCGATAGCTAATCTTGAATCTGATTTTTCTGCGCACTGCAAAATATTTGCCAATAGATTAAATGTTATAAATTCACAAAGCAAATTAAATAATAAAAATATTCAACCCACCTTCTTTGGGTGGAAACGGCACTTTTCGGCTATGTATATAGTTTTAACGGCAGGAGTCCTTGGTTTTATGGAAACGAGCACTCTTTGTGAATGAGATTGACGATGAGTTGTATTCTTTTTGAGTATTTCTAGGTCTGAAGAAAGAAAACAGTTGTTTTTTAAAGAGATAATTGAAGTATGTTTAGTTTTTATAACGTTACCGAGGAGTAGTTGCTTTATCGGTACACGTGTTGCACCACCGGCTACAGAATCGTAATCAACTTTTCGTATTAATTTCTCTTCGTGGTTGGATATTAACTTCGTCTTCGATGGAGCTTGATTATTTTCCATCACATCTTATTTTCCTCTTGCCCTGCATATTTTTTAAAAGTAATCCGTCTGGACTATTAAACAAAGTGTGATCAAAACAATAATTTGGTAAGAAAAAGAAAAGTAATCACATTATTCTGACATGCCTGAAGACGTGGAATGTTTTTCTTCTGTTGGTGGTTTATGGCACATATTTAAGCGTGTCGATCCTTCTTTATGCAATGGAATTTTAAGTCTTTCTATAATTTAGTATTCTATTAGGTATCTACCTGTAAAGATTTCTATAATATATTTCTCATAAATGAGTTGAGAGTTGAGTTGGATTTAATTCTATATTGGTTAACGGTTGCGTTTTCTATTAATGAAATGAATTTTTCACTTACAGATTGGGCGATGACAAAATGAAGCGCGGTCACAAAATTCTAAGCATAAAACTCGTATATGTACAAAACCTACACACCCATTACCAGTAGCCGAGCTATGAAAATAAAGATAATTATTTCACGTGAACATGTATTTTGTGGTCCATAATTCATTAATTACAACCTAGTCAACCTTCACGCAATCAAACCTATCACGCTACGCGATTTCAAAAATGGAAGAAACTGAAAACAAAAAGTGATGTCAAAATTTACTAAGCCTGACGTTTCACCAATTTGGTGCTTTTCCAAAAATTGTTAGCACAATATTCTGGTGACAAATTGGTGAGGTTTTTTGGTGTATAGGACGTATGGATGATTGATCAATTGTGAGGATGTCGGAGCAAGAGAAGACGACGGGAGGAACGGGGGCTAGTGGTCCGTCAGTGGTGATGGTTGAATCCGGGGCGAGGCACAAACAGACGTACCGACCCACCGAACTGCAGGACGAGGCGCTGCCTGACTTGCATCACAAGCGCTCCAGAGCGCCCGCCGTGCCATGTATGACATTTTATCCTAACTCTTTTGGTATTGACAAACTTCTTTTATACAATAAAAAATATTTGTAAATAGCTAAAAACTATGACACATCGTTTCATTTATTTCACAATTATTATACGGCTAATATGGACATTTCAAAATTTACTTATTTCTAATCTCTTGTAGCTGTGACTAGAGAACTTAAAGCTGCAATTGAGACTGCCGGAATGAAAGAGAGAAAAGAATCTGAGCGTGGTGAGGCAATATACATTTGACTTTAATGTAAATGCCCAGATTCATTTTCCATTCAGATTTTCGAACATTTTTAGTTTAGTTGATCATTTTACAGTAAGTTGAATCTAGTCTATTTTACAAAAACGTTTTATTACATTTATTTCTCTAAAAGGATATTCAGGTACACATTTTGTCTCATGTTGTAATATTGATGATTATGATTAGGGGCCAAACAAATGGACAATAACAAGTCAATACTGATATTTGTCTTACAGCAATATCTTCTGAAAAACATAAGTCTAATGCTGCTAAGAAACTATCACCAAACACTAAGAGACGAGGCTCATCGCCCGAGGCGATCGCGCTAACAGCAATGGAGGTTGAAACTAAGGTATGGCGATTCATGTTGATGCAAATTACATTGTCATGTTAGTTGATATCTGCTAACAATAAATCTGTTTTAATCACGCTACCCAAGTACATACCTACTTCATGAGTTCATGGCACTCGAAAGAGCATTTACCTATTACAAATATGCATAAAGATTTCTTATGTTTACGCGAATATTACACAATGATATAAAACTAATTTAAATGGATTTTATTTTAATTTTGGTCGCGATGTTTCGAAAGCTTTAGAGTCTTCGTGGTCAGGGATGGACTGAGGTTGTCTCTAAAAGTTAATGTTACATTGCCTATCTTAAGTTTGAAATTTATTGTTATAATTTATTATTATATTTTATCATTATAATTTTATTGTGGTCCGATCTACGCAGAAAGAGCTGATAGCTTTTTATAATGTATAATTGCGCGCTACATAAATTCCCGTTTAACTTAATTTTATGTGTCATAAGTTTCAAAATTGAGTAGTGAGATGCATTATTATAAAATAAAATATTTAAATAAATAATTTTTATGTTGGTGTAATATTTTTAGCGAGCATCGCCACAACCAATACCGGCGCAAGTAGAATCTGTGGCTTCGATGGCATCCGATGCAGCTGGAAAATATGGCGAAGATAAGAAATACGACGACGATAGCATTACGGAGGAGGTCGCGGAATTGCGGACACCGGCTGTGGCTAAACCGTCCTCAGAATGGGTAAGAATAGAAAACAAACAATAAGGCATATTACAAAGCGCAATCATCATCATTGACACGTTTTGAAAGTATTGCACTAAAAGGAATAAGATCTAGCAGGATACAAAGCGCGGCAGCCCGCATGTTAAGACACATAAAAATAATTACAATGACATTAAATGGTATTTTATAGAGGTGTACTCTTATGAGATTGACACAAATTTAGACCGCAAATGACTAACGAACATTATATTTTATTGTTGCTTGTTGTAGTGTGATGATGAAGAGGCGGGCGGGCTGCCGCGCAGTGAGTCTCGCGCCTCGCGCGTGTCCCGCGCCGTGCGGCAATTGTTCTGCTGCGGTGCATCTTACGATGCCCCCTCCGAGGAAGACATTTCGCCCCGAGGCTACATCACCGGCATATAGACACGCGTATATAACGTTTGCGAAACATCACACACTAGCGACGTGTCCGCGCGCCACGATGTCATGCTGGCTGGCCATTTTCAATTGTCGAGTCTGAATGTCTTAACTTATTTACTTTACATAATTTACTCGAAGTTTATGCACAAACGGCCAATAGCCGCATTCTAACGCCTAAATGATTCCATTAAGTTGTATAGTATAAGTGGTAGAGACAATAGGTTCAAAGCTAAACAGTGCGGTAAAATTGAATCTTTATGAGTAAATCTCTCAGATTTAGGACTACCTTGTTCTGCTAGGATATTAGTAGGCTTCGATAATTGGGGATGGCCAGCTAAAGAAAATAGAATACTTGCTTCATGTGAATGTTGCGTGTGCATTTTGCTGTGTATATAAAATTACTAATAAAAATGATAACTTTTTTCTTCTTAAACACCCTTCTCTACTTATGCAGCATTTTTTACAAACCGCAGTATCAAAAGTGTTTAGGATTTTTATCTATCGTCTAATTTCACTTACTCATGTATTAGTCTACCTACTTAACATCGGAAGAAGTTACTTTTTTATATTTAAAGTAAATTTAAGGTATGAAAGATATTTCTAGCACGCAGTAAATAGGACACTAGATACATATCTTCATTATTCAAACAAAACCAAACAAACAAAATCTACCCAAGATACATTTCGCGATGTCCTACATTTCGAATAAGACTTTCTTAGTATGATAGAAACAAAACTGATATAGACTAAACTAAAAAGGTCACTGAAGAAACTATTCAACTCGAAAAACCGGAAAAAGATGAACATGAAGAACCAGAAGTAGTAACAAATGATGAAAATATTTCTAAGCTAGAAGTGGATGTAGATTTACCAATGGACGTCAATATTACTTTGCAAGAAGGGACGGAAGGCACATTAGAGGAAACTAAAAAATGCCAGCTAATGAATGCAGAGGTGAGTTTTAATGGTTGCTTATATTCATCAGTTGGTATCGTTATTAAAGTGTCTAAGTTGGCGCTGGCAAGTTTTGGAACTTATAGGAAATGTATAGAATTAGAAGAAGAAGATTATAATTATTCTATAAATAATCTTTTAAAATGGAAAGTGGACCAATGAGCTAAGCGCCACTCATCTCGCCAACTTATAGTTGTCCTACCTTATATAGATTTTTAGGGTTTCGTATCTAAAGGGTGTCAATAGGAGCCTATTAATAAGCCTACGCCATAGCATCTGTTAAAATGTAGTAATAACAGATGGCGCAATATGTACTTGGCTGAAATTTTCACAATCTTTTATGATTTATGACGGATGTTCGACAATATAAAAAAAATATTAACTAAAATGTATTCCTCGATGCGAGAGTTCGACTAACTTGGCCGATTTTATTTATTTATTTATTGACATCAATGAGGAATGATTTTTGCAGAATGCTACAGATGACAATAATACACTTAATATTAAGAAAAAAGAAATATCTTGGAATGTCGAGGAATACCTTCAGACAGCTCATTTACAGGTATCTTTACAGACAAGGAACTTTTCAATAATGTGAATCCATTTTCTTTTTGTGAATATGAACGTTGATTATTTTTAGGAGATTGGTGTACGAAGCAATGGATTGGCTGTAGAACGTAAAGCGTCCATCGGACCTCATTTCCAGTCAACGTCATCTATTGGTGGCCCATCAGGAATTACTATCTGCATTCCTAAGGTTGCTCTACCATTGACCATGTTTGGGCCAACCAAGTTCTGAGTAAGCTATATTGGACACTCAGAATATCTTAGTTCATACTCAGGAACATAGACTGTGACAGCATATTGCTTAGTTTGTAAATTGTTTTTTGCAAACGTAATCAAGTATGACTACTTATTCAGTAAGCCTGTTTAGGTCGAAAAGCGCTATACTAGTCACCTACCTCTTAATCTTTTATGCCACGTGCATAACTTAGCTTACTCAAAATTTGATGGCCCAAGACGTACATTTTTTTTAATTTATATATTTAGCTATACATCATATTGCTAACATTATAACCACTTTCAGAAATCGCGGAAGGGTATTAATGAGGATTTGAACACAATGACATCAGTGATTAACCTCACCGTTTCCAAGGTACATATGAGTTTTGATCCTTATAATGAATTAGTGAAGTTGTTTATTATTTACCTGATGTATTTCAATTTCATCAATTTGGTTTGTTACAGAAAAACATTAACACATTTATGGCTCAAAGTTATAATGCACATGGGCAAAATAAACTCGATTTAAAGGTGATGAATACATTCAACAATTATTTTTTAATTTTTTAAGTTTATTAAGGCAAGTAGCTTGAACCAGTGCGTCCCACCAGTCACAACATACGAAACCGAAACGTGGTCACTCCTGATTCGTCCACGATTTCAAAGTCGCTCACTGCTCAGCGAGTTATGGAGAGAGATGCTCTGAGTTTCTCTGAAGGATATAATCAGGAATGAAGTGATCTGACAGAGAACCAAGATCACCGACATAGCTCAGAAGATTAACACGCTAAGGTGGCAGTAGACTAGTCACACTAGCTGTAGAAGACCTTAGAATTGGCAATCGTTGAAGTAGACGCGATCTTGAATGGACACCACTACTCCGAAGAGGTACTGTGGGATGCTCTACAGCTAGGTGGAGGGACAGCATACTCAAGTAGGGTGGTAGTTGGAAGAGTAGATCCGAGGGTCGAACTCAATGGGGAGCTTTAGGTGAGGTTTATATTTAATAGTGGACTAACGAAGGCTGATAATGTTGAAGGCAAGTAGGCAACGAGTTCAGAAAAAAAGAGTGTCACCGCCAACCACTAACGCTCTCACGATTTATGTGTCGCAATCTTAATACTACTGTAGGCAAACATTTTCATCTAACCTTTGGATAATGTCGGAGCTGGAAATTTATCCTAGGACGGAATGGTCAGTCAGTCTTTAGTTGTCAATATAGCAAAGAGAGAAACAGCTTAATGACTTTGTTTACGGGTCTTATAATACGATTAATTTCTCAGATAGGAGACGCGCCAAATGCAACATTTTTCGGTGCTCTCCGTGGAAGGATTCACGAAATAAGAGACAAAATAAGAAATACATTGATTAAATAATTTCAGAAGTGCTATCATTGGATAGCACTTGTTTTTGGAAAAATCCTATTGTATTCAAGATGAACGTTGCTTATTAAATTCTGCGTAAATAAAGATATTTTGAATAAGACTATGTTTTATTAATAAATCTTATTTTTTCTTGTTTATTAGACAGCAACCACAATTGTTTTAATTAACACTTAATGCAATTTCTCAGATAACTATTTTACTTTTTTTTATTTTGTAACTTACAAAGTGTCTCAAATGATAGGACGCTTATTACGGGAGGACCAAAAATTATTGAAATATATGCTTGTACCATGACAAAATAATGTTTTGAATTTTCCAATTAAAGCATAATGATGATTATGATGAACGCCCATTAGGTGGTGGTATAGCAAGGATTCTTGGCTCTATCTCTGAGTTCTTGTTCAATGCGCACACTCCTGGGCACTCTGCACATGGAACATGCGGAACTCTTCAGTGGCATCTGGTGTGTAAGGTTGGAAGCTCGTGCGGCGTCGTAGTCCGCCTCTCTCGGCCTCCAACATAGTTCAGTGGTGCCACATGCGCATGTCATGTCACGACATATCTAAAATAAATAAAATGTACGGAGCAACAAGGCTATTCATATAACATAGGCGACGCAGCACAGCTTAACACGAGTAATCCCTATTTCAAATGGAATTTTATACTACTATGTGAGCGCGGAACCGTTATTGAACCATGTCAATTAGTGTGCAAATAATGATGGCTTATCTGGCTTTCGGCTGCAAAATACGGGAAATAACACTTTACGTAACTCTATGCTTAGTTATTACGGATAGGACATTGCAAACTACAATATTCATTTATAATGAACTAGTTGTTGTCAGTTCATGATCGGTCAGCCAGGCCACCTGTATTAATCACAGTCGACTGCGTTCCTGTAAGTATAGTTTTTTTTTTTTCTATTTGATTGAATGACGAGACGAGCAAGCGAGTGCCTTGCTCGTCTCGTCATTCAATGATGGTAAGCGCCCATATACAGAAACAACACCACACAGAACTTTGAACTACAAAGCACTACATGGCACTGAACTGCGCTCGTCACCCTGAGACATTAGATGTTAAGTCTCATAATGCCCAGTAATTTCACTGGCTTCAATGTCCTTCAAACCGAAACACAACAGAACGGCAGAAAAATATTTATTATAAATCCTTTACATAAAATAGCACAGGGCCAACTCGATCAGACCTTTGTTACGCTGTTCTTAGACCAGATAGATGGAGCTAAAGCTATTTGCCTAATTAAGTTTTTGGCTTACCAAAGTGTAGAAAGGTACTCATTGCAGCAGTCGTCGCGATATTCACACGTCCAGTTTGTGAGCCGCACGTCACCAGGGGCGACATGTAACACGTTGTTGGGTGTACGTAGCACGTTGCCCAACAGCATTGTTGGCACATTAAGTATACCTGTGAGTTAGAGACTATCCCGCCCACACACCCGCCACTGTAACTCCTGTGCACCAGGATCAACAGTGGCACGCATTTTTGTCGACACCAAGCAGTGAAGCGCGGCGAGTCTCTGGGAATGCCTAAATGTCTCTGTCCCGCAAAAAAAATAATCAGATAGATGGTAAGGGAGGAGTTGGAAATATAAATTGTCCACTTCCCTCCACAGCAAAGCGGGATACTTGTGAGTTAATAAGTACCAACCGAAGCGAAGAACTTAGCGAACTAAGCGAACCAGTAGGTCGTGGCAGTCTTCGAGACAGTCACACGTCCAGTTTGTGAGCCGCACGTCATCAGGGGCGACATGTAACACGTGTTTGGGTGTAAGTAACACGTCGCCCAACAGCATTGTTGGCACATTAAGTATACCTATGAGTTAAGTACCAACCGAAGCGAAGTACTGGTCGCGCCAGTCGTCGGGACAGTCGCACGTCCAGTTAGTAAGCGGCACGCACGTCATCAGGGGCGACATGTAACACGTGTTTGAGTGTACGTAGCACGTCGCTCAACAGCATTGTTGGCACATAAAGTATACCTGTGAGTTAATAAGTACCAACCGAAGCGAAGTACTGGTCGCGGCAGTCGTCGGGACAGTCGCACGTCCTGTTGGTGGGCCGCACGTCATCAGGGGCGACATGTAACACGTGTTTGGGTGTACATGGCACGTCGCCCAACAGCGTTGTTGGCACATTAAGTATACCTGTGAGTTAAGTACCAACCGAAGCGAAGTACTGGTCGCGGCAGTCGTCGGGACAGTCGCATGACCAGTTTGTGGGCGGCACGCATGGCATCACTGGTGGCGTGTAGCACGTGCTCGGGTGTACGTGGCACGTTGCGCAACAACATTGTTGGCACATCGAGTACACCTGAATATTAATAGGTAGTATGTTTTTTATGCATGGGCCGGCAAACGAGCAAGTGGGTCACCTAATGGTAAGTGATTTCCACCGCCCATGTACGCCCACAATACCAGAAGAATCATGAAGGCATTGCCGACCTAAAGGAAAGGTAATTACGGATTGGGAAGGGAGGATTTGGGCCTCCGGATATCTCACTCACCGTACGAAACGCAGCAGCAAGCCGCTACTTTACGTCGGTTTTCTGTGAGACAGCGGTAACGACCCGGTCGAGCTCATTCATACTGTAGACAAAACTGTCTACAGTGTGGCTCTACCACTCGAAATCCAAATTAAAGACATGACGCAAGACGGAGCAATATGATCCACGGATGCCCGCGTGTCATCTAATAAAAACTTTTGGTAGGTATTTTTCTGAAATTGCTACTTCTATAGGTTTTCCATGAGTGTTATCACCGTGGTCGAGTCGAGCCATTCATGCTGTCGTCAAAACAGCCTACAGTTCAACTCTACCACTTTGCTAACATTTAAATAATAATTAAAATATACCCCAAATTCATGTAGATGAGAATGAGGAGTCTACCTATTAAATTTAAATCTGGGGTGGCGTGTGTCCTACATTTACATATTTTTGCCTATATTTATGTAGAGCCGTAATCAGGTTAATGTGTTACATCATAATAAAAAATAATGAAATTATTTACTTAGCGTAAATTACGGACACTCGAGCCAGCCTATTTATGCTGCAGACAAACGTGTCTACAACGTGACTTTATTACATAAAAACTCATGTTTATCTGTATAATCACAATGAATAACTACTATATAATAATGTGACACAACCTACCAGCCAAATAGCTCGGGATATTTCATTTCGAACGTGTGGCAGACAATTACAGAGAAGACAATTTTCGAATTTAGTCAGCTCCGGTATGCCTAGATTTGTTTCAATGCCCGATGGTCCTAGGACTACCTGGGAAGCAATTTGACAATATAACATGTATTGGGAAATTTGTGTATGAGTTAATTATCAAAGAGGATTTTGTATCCCAATAACAACAATATGTTAATACCGTAAAACGGGGTGAATAGGGATGCAGGGGTATATAGGGACAAAACTGGTTAGTTTGTTTACAGATATAAACTGGAATGAACTGTACTATACTATAAAAAAATAAAACCTACTATACGATTTGGACAATAATTAGGCTTGAATTCAGATTTTAATGGATCTGTATATACGTAATATTCTCAATACAAGTTTCGTCCCCATTCACCCCACCACACCTATTCACCCCGTTTTACTGTAGTTATTTTATCCTAACGGATAAAACCTTCGGCGACAATTAAAAAAACATCCTTAATTTCTAAATGGCTGAACAAACTTTGTTCAAACACAGGTAAGAAACGTCTCGACAGTCATGGACACTGGACAGAATAAGCAAAACACAACACAACAAGCAGTTAGCTCGCCTGATGGTAAGCGTCACGCCTACAAATAAACAGACACAACACAGAACTTTTGAATTACAAAGCTTTGTAATTCAATAGCAAATTACGACATGGCACTGGACTGCGTTCATCATCCCGAGACATAAGATTCTTAATCAACATATCTATTAATTGAAATAAAGAGATTATATGTAGTAGTCTAGTAGGTTTGATTGATTGATTGGTACACCACTAAGATTCACAATAAGAAATAAAATGTAACAATCGTCGGTCTTATCGCTGAAAGCGATCTCAGGATATATATTAATAGTAGGGTAGACCGGGTACATTTGTAGCAGGGTACGGTAGTACCAAGGGGAATATTTTTTTAACTACACCTCACACACACATTCCATTCCCCTTGGCGCCCCCCTTGGTTGCTTGCCGACTAACTATCAGCTGCTCGCGCGTGTGGCTCGACGCAGACGCTTATGACGGCGAGATGAAATTTTGGTGCAGTCAAAGTAAGTTTTTTCCATCTATTATCATTGGTCATAGCAGGAAATCAAAACATCATTTTTAACTCAGTGTAAGTTTAAACATTTCTCACTATTGTATCTCTTATTTGTAAACGTATTTATTTAGATTCAAGTTTAAATTTAGGAGATTTTTTATATTATCCATGAAATGAGTATATGGGGACAATTGTAGCAATATTTCGGGGACGTTTGTAACGGTACAATTGTCCCCGTGGTAAAATTGACCCCATATTATATAAATATTTATTTATAATATATATATTTATTTATAATATATATTTATTTTAACTATAACTTTAATTCATAAATTAATTAACTATATTTTTTAGCGAGCACGGTAAAGTGTCTGCGCTGCACCTAATGGTAAGTGAAGCGCATTCCAAAAAGACCAGCGGCAACCGACAATAATGAGTTTATCGGCGGTCATCAAAATCATGCCGGCCTGTAGAAATGCTTCTTCACACTCCGAAGAGGGCAGAAACAAATAGAAAGGCATGCGACAGGACAGGCGGATGACCGAGACAGGCACACCAGCAGTTAGAATTTAGAAGATAAAGATCATTGGGATTAAATATGTGTAACTGTACTTATTGTTAACAATTGGGAACTGCAGTATTAAGAGACGCAATTCAGCGATAATAGTCTTTTTTTAACACGCTTTTATTAGCTTCAGACGTAGGTATGTTGGTAGGTTGGTATATTTGTCTGTAACTTGTCTTTGAACGTGATTTTGACCTCCTTTAAAACGTCGGATTAAATTGAAATTTGGCATACTTATCAAGGACCGATGACAATGCAATATTATATATATATATATATAAAAAAAAGTATTGCAAATTGTGATTAATAATTATAAATAATTGTTGTGTAGTTTAGTTTAGCGCCATCTACACGACGCATAAGAATGCGTCAATAGATTGTCAATCTGCGTCAATTGAAATTATACTCTCTGGACCTTTGCTAATTATAGGGAATGTCGTAGTATCTAAGAGCGTCAATAGATGGCGCTTTTTTGATATTCGAACCTCAACCGACTACAATATATTTATATTTTAACTAAAAAAATAAAAATAAATAATAGTTAAAATAAACTAAAAAACACGCTTTTATAAGAAAGTCTAACTAAAAAATAGAAAATAAATGTGAAGAAAACAATGTATTTTATTGTAAAAAAAGCGTGGGGTGCTTTCTAAGATACTATCTAAATGATAATCCTTCTACTTATATCTGTCAATACAATAATTATAACTATTGACACCATGCACCACACGCTTTTTTTTACAATAAAATACATTGTTTTCTTCAAATTTATTTTCTATTTTTTAGTTAGACTTTCTATAAAAGCGTGTTTTTTAGTTTTTTTAACTATTATTTATTTTTTTACAAATCGGACTACGTGTCTTTCATAGGAGTGGTTTGGAATTTATGACGAAATTTTTTGACGAATTTATGAAAAATGGTTGCATTCGGTTTGGGTATTGGTATCATGTCGTCTTAAGAATTGTTCAAGTTAAAACTTAAATAAAAAAATGGCTGAACTATGCTTTCCATTGTTATTCATAAAGTTTATTTTTTAACAGATGCCGCGTTATAGAACAAGAAAGACTGATAGAACGTCGAAAGATACTTTTCTACGAAAAAGCATATTAGGAAATCCAAACCGGAAAATCTATTCACACAGCTATGTTTAGGTCTATGTTTAGGTTGTGCCATGTTTCTCTAATTAGATATAAAAAGAAAAGAGAAAAATCTACACCCGGAGCTTTGGCATCGATGGGATAAAATTGTGCTGGACTGAGTAGCTATACATAATAAAAAAAATTATAAAATTAAGTATGCAAGGGACAATTGTACCATGGGGACAATCGTTCCAAATGCTTTACCATACAATATTTTGATTTGTGATTTTCGTTGTTTTTGACTAATTATAAGTATACGACACCACAAATATGATGGTCAATACTTAATAAGAACTTATAAGAATACTTTGTTGTAATCTTTAATTTAGTTATTATCGTTTAGGGTGAGAAAACTATTGTTTTATGTTTTTAATTTTTATATTGATTAACCTTACGAAGTTAACTGTATTTTGTTTGTCATTAGATTACAAGCTATTCTGATGGGATATTACCATTTAGAGAAGTATATTTATGTAATGATAACACTGAGTTTTATTAAATTACATCGCTGGTACAATTAACCCACTGGCGGGGACATTTGTACCAGTTCACCCAGTCCGCTTTAATGCTTAATATCTATGATTGTATTATTCCTACACGTCTAAAGATAATGCGAACTTATAGCCGAATAAACTACGTATCAATGGTTATTGACACTTTTGACACAATATTAATAATAAACTCAAAATTTAACGCTAACCAAAATATGTTACAATTGTCCCCGGTCTACCCTACATTTCTTACTGTTGATTGCACCATCCGTCGTTTAATGTTATTGTCATAAGAAATGGTTCAAATTGTTTAAAGGTTGTAGTACATACATACCTATCATTTGTTTTCAGTAGTTTCTAAATGTTAAAATGTTTATATCCAATTTTGTAAAATAATGTAACAGCCGAAATATTGCGAAGGCGCAGTGGGCGAGTGGGAATTGAATCCACGGCGGGTTCGATTCCCGCACTGAGATAAATGTTTGTGTGATCCACAAATATTTATTACGAATCTGAGTGTGTTTCCTCCCCAGAGGAGTTGACGTTAGGCAGGCGGCTGGTCATAACTAAAGCCAATTTGTTCTCTAACATATGTTAAAAACTATGTTGTGCAGATCCGGTTAAAAACATAACAAAAAATTAAAACGCGGTTGTGTGTAAGTGGACGGGGGGGCGCAATATCGCAGAAAGTTGGTTGAGATAGAAAAATTGTTTGAGAGTTTAATGCTTGAAAGTAGATAAATATCGAACCTCGCTCGCAAAGAACTGGCATTCAGGCGCGCAGTGTCCTAAACTGTCGACATAAGCGCACTGTATCACATTTTTAGCCCCCTGCAGTGCTTTTACCACGTTAATTGTGTTTCGGGCCACTGCGTAAGCGCCGGCGAGACATGCGGTTTCAGCAGAACAGCCTTTAGTAGCGCATACGGCCTCTGTACCGCTCATTATACTCGATGTTACACATTCTATCTAAAATTGTAAATGGTAAATTAAAGTTTTTACTACGTCTTATAATAGTCACACTATACTACGGACTTGAAGTATAATATCATCGCCGATATTTCCATCCAGATTTTTTTTTTACATTTAATAGTATGATGGGACCTTAATAGTCCGGTCAATTTAGACATTTCAAATAACAAAAATTCCCACAATGCTAAATTTTGGTGGACGGCTGGCGTTTACCATTACAAATAAAGTTTTAAAAATCCCCATCGATCCCATGTGTGCTTCAAAAGTTATTCGGGGTCATAGGTTAAAATTTGAGGTTTTTTGGATTTTTCTCAAAAACGGTAAGTTTTATCAACAAAAACCTCAAATCAAAGTTGTAGATCTTAATATTTTCTACAAAAATGGTTTTAATATATTTTTCTTAAGAGTTACCATTCCTGAGATATCGCGATTCTAAGAGTCGCATTATACATGATATGCACATACTAGGTTTTTTTCGCGGCTCCGCCCGCGTGAACAGCATTTTTCGGGATAAAATTAGCCTGTAACCGTCTCCAGGGTCCCATCTATCCCTGTAGATAAATTCATCAAAATCGGTTTAGTGATTTAGGCATGAAAGCGTAACAAACAAACTCACCTTCGCACTAACTTTCACCCCCCTTTTCATCTCTTATTAACTAAAATTTCCAAAATTCCTGAAATAGGTGTTTATTTGTTTTACGTCAATAACCGAAATACAAAATTTTGTTTATGTAACTTTCAAAATGACGGACTTTCATACTTATTATCATCCCCTATTTTGACCCCTTTGGAATGGAATTTTCTAAAATCCTTTCTTAGTGGGTGCCTATATAACAAAATGAATATACAGTCCGAATTTCATGCTTGTAGCCTTGATAGTTTGCGCTTGGCGATGATGAATCAGTCAGTCAGTCAGGACAGTCACCTAAATTTGGCTTTGTGGGAATTATTGTTATTTGACCACTATTTTTATGTTTAAATTGACCGGATTATGAAGGCAGATTTTCAATAGTCGCGTCACGATCGTCGCCGCGTTCGTGGTTTAGTATTAAGCATGTAAATCTATGGAAGATTATACGCCGGCAGCGTCACTAACTCTCGGCGTAACTAGCTGTCTAGCTGAAATTCAGTAGGTACGGAGTTGACAGAAGAGAAGGTTACTGCCATTAGAGTGTGAAGCTTGACGCGACTGCCATAACAGTAAAACTATTTTTTCCATACGTACTGTTTGTACATGATATCCTAGTGATGAGTCCGATTTCACACTGGTAGGTTTTTTTAATGAAGAATTAAATACACATCAGCATTTTTAAGATTGCAAAAAACCTCATCGAGTAATTTAAATTAACAGACAAAACGACTTTGTTTTGTCTTGTTTTGATCAAGCAACTCACTCCAACTCTAACTGCCAAGTATCCTCAATTTAAAATTTACTACCGGTACTTAAAAGAGCTCTATCTAAATCGTCTCTATACTAATTCATTTTTACATAATCGTATACAATAAAAATTGCAGAAAATTCTATTAAAACCATATTAATAAATTTATTATGTACCTGTTCCTGCGTCATAACACAAGGATGCACAGCGGCGGACAGGACAGGCACCATGGTGGTCGGAGTGGCACCACCTATGACAGGCACTCTCACCGACTCTGGTGGCATTCGCAGAAAGTCTGCCAGAGCTGTATTCGCTCGTACGCAGTTTAATTCCACACAGCCAAGCAAAGCCCTAGGGTTGTACGTACCACGTAGCCTTTGAATCTCGGAGACTAATGGGACCATGCTTTCTACGGGCTCTGTTGCCACTATCGTAAAAGCCTGTGTATGCAATATGTGTTTATTAACTACTAGCTTTTCCTCACGGCTCCACCCGCGCGATCTGCTTTTTCCGGGATAAAAATTAGCCTATGTTCATCAGGGATAATAAAGGATTCTAATGGTGAAAGAATTTTTCAAATCGGTTCAGTAGTTTTTTTCGTTTATTCGTTACATACAAAAATGCAAATCTTTCCTCTTTACAATATCAGTGTAGAAGAATAGAATATTAATTAATGGCTGGCTGCCCGTGTTGTAAATTTATAATATGAAAGTTTTTATCGTTCGACTGTTAATTAATACCTACTTTATATTAATATGTATTATAGAAATAAACAAAACTTACACTGGGACAAGTGTTACAAATCTGCAACGATATTTCTGTAACAATAGGTGCGCTGCATTCGAAAGAGTCACATTGGTTTTTTGCTACAATCACAACAACTTTTGCGCCCTAAAATCAATAACAATAAAACCAATAAGCTCACTAAATATAGATTTTATTTGTACTTCTATAATTTATATTTTATTACATAAATATAATTTATATTTTATTACATAAATATAACACACACATGGTGTTAAAACCTGTCCTAGTGAGCCACACGCCTTATGTGGATAGCGTTCCAGGATCAGCCAATGTATATTCGGTTCTCCCGAGCGACATGCGACAAGACTTGCGACATGACTTGATGGTTGGTTGGAGAGGGTATAGGGGTACATCCTTGTATCCCTGTGCCTGCATCGGTCATCCGCCTGTCTTATCTCAGGCCCCTTGATTTTCTTCTTCCCTCTTCGGGGAGGGAAAAAACAAAATATAAAGAAATAAAATAGTAATAGTTTTTATATTTGATATATTTCCGACTAATTATTATTTTTTAGCGTTCCATCTTTAAAAAAAAGTAATTAGTTAAGAAAGTAGTGATGAACAATAAATCAAAGATATTTTTTATAATTTGACGCGATTTTCGATAAAAATTTGAAATTACAATAACTTTATCATTGAATATCTCCGGAAGTATTGATTTTAGCGACTTAGTGCAGAGGACCTTTTTTGTAGGAAATTGAATTTTCTTCATGTTTGTTATTCACATTTTTTCTGTAACTCTTGTCATTCACGAGATAAATGCGATAAAACGCGAATTTCATGGAAAAAACAAGTTCTGGACGCCTGTACCACCTCGCCGGTTCGAGTTACGGCTTGGCCGCAATGGACACTTTTGTACAGCATTCAATTCTGAATAAACCCGCCCATGGTCGAAGCGATGCTATGAAATGCCACTGAGCTATAGAATCATGAAAATCAGAGTTTCTGTGTTTTCCTAATGGTAAATCTTTACAAGCCTTGGTCGAGTACTTAATATTAAGGGCCCAAACTTTCAGGGATTTTTTTTGGTACTTGCAACAGAATTTCACGATGGGCACGAAAAAAAATAGGTGAAAAAAAAGCACCCTAATATATACACCTACAACAAATAAATAATCTGCATGCATATTTAAGCAACATACTTGAAGTGCATCGCATAACATGTGCCGTCCCGAATAAGATGATACTTTGCATTTAGTGTCGACATGGCTGAGTTCCATACCGTAGCCACAAGTCGCACAAATGTCGTACAAGGCGATCTCATCCAACAAAGGGCACTGTTTTAATAATAAAGCTAACGGTTGTCCTGTAATGTAATGTTTTCTTCAATTTAAATACAAATATTGTACTATGATATTGCGATTGACTGTTACGCAACGTATTTTACGTCTGAAAAACAAGTCATGTGGTGTAAGGAGATATATCTGGTGGGCCAAATACGCCTCCCCTTCCCAATCCCTTAATTGTCACTCCAATAAAGTCGACAATGCGTTCATTATTCTTTTGATATTGTGGGCGTTCATAGGCGGTGGCGATCACTTACCATCAGGTGACCCACTTGCTCGTTTGCCGGTCTACACGATAAAAAAGAAGGGTCCTTCATTCCATCCAGTTTCAATCTTATTATAACTGTCATATTATGTAATTTATTAGTCATGTTCTTTAAGTTTTGATGCAATTCTGATGCAATTTAAAAAAAAATCAATTATGGTGCTGCCACACCGGTGTTAGAAAATGTTATATAACATTTTATAACACCGGTGTGGCAGCATCATTTAGTAAACATTTCTTAACAATTTGTAACATTTTGTAACATTTCTTAACATTTTATAACCGCAGGCGGCGGTACTTTTGAGAGCGGCGCCGTCAAAGAAGCCGTCAAAGAAGAATGTTCAGAAATGTTAGAAAATGTTAAGAAATGTTATAAAATGTTAAGAAATGTTATAAAATGTTAGATTTAATGTTAGAAAATGTTTGTAAACATTTTATAACATCGGTGTGGCAGCACCATTACTTACCTGTACATCCAGCCGCACCGCATATAGTTACCTTCATACCAGACGGGTAAGTGCTGTACTGCTGGATATTTTTCTTCTGTATTCCGCCATCATAATTTTTATACACATTCCACAATAGCCGCCGGCTGACTCGGCATGCACTCCCCACTACTCTGTAAATTTGCATATTGATATTATGTTTTTTTATTAATTAATTTTTCGTAGTCAAACCAGAGTTCAATTTAGACGTGTCCATATTTTTATTTTCTGAAATTGTCATTTCAGTTATATAATAATGTACTCTGTGAATTGTCATTTAGTATCAAAAGTCAAAACAGACTTTTTCTAAAGAGTGCGGAAGTATTTTAATTTCCATAATCCAATCTATAATACTCTTCTTTATTGCTTCGTTCGTTATATTTACTAATTAATACGCAATGAATGCTGGGCCATCCAAGTCCGGTAACTAAATACTTGATCTAGTATTATTATAGGTCTCCATATAATACCATTATCATCACGCATTCGTATTTTCAGAATAGAAGAAACCCATAATTTTAATTGCAGTGCTGGCCTTGTATTTCATTTATTTGATTGAATGACGAGACGAGCAAGGCGCTCGCTTTATAGTCAGCGCCACGTCTGCCTATAAACAGAAGCAACACCACACAGTACTTTGAATTATAAAGCACTGCATGGTACTGAACTGCGCTCGTCATCCCGATACATAAGATGTTAAGTCTCATAATGCCAAGTAATTTCACTGGCTTCAATGTCCTTCAAACCGAAACACAACAATTATTACACACTGTTGTTTGGCGACAGAAAGACAAATTTTAAATTATTTTTATGATTATAACAGAAACACGGTGTTTATTTAAACCAATAATAAATTCGGATTGTGAAGATGTCTAAATGTAGTGTTATTGGGTGCAGAATAAAGAAAAGTAGGAATTTAACGGAATTCATAATTAATTTCATCTGGTTATTTTCATTAGAAATCTCGGTTTAAAATAAGTGTGAAAACATGTTCAATATCTGCGTATTCAACTATCTGCGGTGGCTTATTCATTGTATTATGATAGCTGTGAGCAATCCAAATAAAATAAAATAAATGTCATTGTTTATATGCGGATAGTGTTGTCCAGTAATGTATATTATATATATCTATATTTCAAAATTATGTAAGGTATCATGAATTAACTTTTTAGGATTGCCCAGAAATTTAAAAGGAACAAACACATGGCTGAATATAATTGGACAAGAAAATTTCCTACTCTCCGTTCGAAATTAAGGGGCGCCGAGCGCCCACCTCATTTTCAACAAAAGCGTTTATCTAAAGACAACTGCAATAGCTAAACCAAATTAAATACCTATAAAAAGCTTAGACTTCACAGAAAAGTTATCTTTATATTAAAAATCAAGATTTTATACAAATTATTGAAATAAATGCTTAAACTCAGTAATACCGTTTGAATTACAATTATTTTTTTGATAGATCATATCGATAAATATATCAAATAAGTTACGGGCAGCACTACGCCAAGCCGCCATATACATAGTTATAATACATCATTTTCCTTGGTTACATACGCCAAGTCCTTATCTAAGTTTCTTTGGTCATTGTGATTGTCGCTGGTTGTGATTGGGACTGGGATGACCCCAGATTGCAGAATTGACACCATAATCTGTACCACAAAAAGTCGTCTATGATTTTATAAACCTAACAGTCATTCATTCATTCGATATCATTCACCGGTTTCCTCTTTGTGAGTTCTGTTTAGCGGTTTGTTTAATTTTACTTTTAAAATAATTGTTTTTAATGTATCATTTTTAATTTCAATATTTTTCTCTACATTTTCTTTATTTTGTTTGCAGTCAAAGATATTTAGAGTTAGTTTCAAGACCAAGTATTAAGGATATTAAAAATGGTAAGTTTCTTCTTCTATTGTGCTCTCGATAACATGTGAACTAATAAAACGGACGTAATAAATAGTTCTTTAGATTTTATGGTTTGAAAAAATGTTTATTGTAATTTGTGTTAGTTGAAAAAATGTGTTGATGTTGATACCGGCATGCGGCGGCAAGCGCCGTAGCCATCTTGATGTAGTCACCGGCCGCCATGTCACTGATCACATGTTCGCTGTGAATTGTATCGATCGCCGTACTCACTACCTACGATAAAGCAAGACTAAATAGTGAATTTGTGGTAAAATTCTTCGTCTTATACTTTATTTTGCAATCCTTGAGTTAAACGTGCGATTTGTGGATTTAAAATGTATGTAAGTATACAGTTCTCTTTGCTTGGTTTTCCTATGACCTTGCCTCTTGGAATTTCCAAATAATTTCAGAAATATATGATTGATAATTCTGAAAAATAATTAATACTGTAAGTGAAAATGTCACTGACCACACAAGCATAGTCCGTCGCGAACAAACTTATCACTACTGAAGAAATTAAGGTTATTACGATTAAAACTAAATTAGGAGTAGGTACCTACTTTAATTTGTACTTAATTAAAAAATCCTCTTTAAAATACACAAATATAATGTATTCATGGTATTTAATAACATAAAATAGGTAAGTGAAATAGGTATATGTGTAGAAAGTACTAATCATTACAAATGTCGTCCCTGAAAGCCTTGGATGTATGTATATGTGTAGTATTTACAGTAGTATGTACTTTAGTTTGACTTTCTGGAAAGCCCAATTTAATATGTTTTTTAACAGCCTAAATGATGAAAACGAAAAACATGCCTGCCCATAAAGAGACAGACTGCATGCTATTGGACCTCAGATATAGTATGTTGTGTCATAATGCTCAGTAATTTCACTGACTTCAATGTCCTTGAAATTAAAACACAATAGTGCTTACACACTGCTGCTTGGTAGCAGAATTAGAAAAAGTGGTGATATCAAACCCAGATAGCATCTTGTATATGGATGCAAATATGCAATGACATTTCAATCCACATCAAGTAAAAATTGAGGTATTGATTTTATTTTGCGAAATTCATTAGATTTAAGTAGGTTTAATTCCATATTTACAAAAAAAATATATTTTATAATTATTATTATTTATTAAATATTTGCCCTTAACAATTATGCAAAATAGAACTTTAAATTTAGCAAACTTAAAATTAATATCTTAATTTTTACTGATGAGGGTTAAAATGTTATGGCATATTTGCATCCATATAAGATACCTATCTTTATATACTATAAGGTATATCTTTTATTGTGTGGGATTATCGAAACATAATTTGAAGTACTACTAACTTGGCCTAGGTACTTATTTAATATCACAAATCCAAAGTTATTTATAGATAAATATTTTATAACAGATTTGCTTCCATTTATTGTAGATGTCAAATTCTTTCATCAAATTCAAGTTTGTTTTGGCAAATTAATTCTACACCTGGAATACACAATTAGTTCTTGACATGCTAATATCCATTAACATAATGCATTTTTACTATTGTTAAAACAGATGGATGGGAATGTAGTTCATCCTCACCATGGTGTGGGGCCTGGCATGCCACCTGGTGTGGTGCTGGGCATGCCGGTCCATGGTGGAGGGCCAGACGGTGAACATGCACAGCACGGCCCTCGCAGACGTTACCAAAACAGACCAAAACCGTCAAACAATCTGGAGCGTTTACCGTTAGATGAAGCTGCTAAACGGGTAAATAAATATTTTCTTCCTGTTTATTTATAAGTTTAATATAAACATATAAGATTCATTACATAATAATAACAATGTCACATAATGTTTTAAATGTAATAATGTTGTCAGGTATGTATTTACATTGTTGTTATAATAACTTATATTCTAGATAATATTCAAAACATAATATTTCTAGGAAATGGAATCTCTTCCCATGAAGACGCCTGTGTCTGTACTACAAGAGCTGCTGGCTCGTCGTGGAACTGTGCCTAAGTATGAACTTGTGCAAATAGAAGGCATGATACATGAACCAACTTTCCGTTACCGAGTCACTGTTGCTGACTTAGCTGGTAGGTGACTTAGCAAAATTTTGCAATGGTACTAAATAATAATATCGTCGATGAAGTACCAATACCTCCTAACTGACAATTTAGTCCAAAATAACTTTTTTATTACAATAGACGTAAACATAAACCAAATCCCTTAGTAACTAATGAAAAGGTAATGTATTGGAAACTATTTACTATCAATAGTTGATCAAAATAAATAAAATCTTATTTTAAACAGTTTTTGTAAAATAAAACCTTATTTTAAACAGTCTGGTGTAAAATTAGATTCTCAACACTTAGGAGGTATTGGTACTTCATCTATGATATGTATTCTTTAAAACATATACACAATAGTTATTCTTAATTTTTCTGTAGCTATGGGTACTGGTCGTTCCAAGAAGGAGGCAAAACACTCTGCTGCTAAAGCTCTTTTGGATAAGCTGACTGGAGCGGCCCCAGCTGACCAGTCTACCAATGGAAATTTACCAGAACCGTAAGTGTCTTAACAACCACCATTTTAATAAGCTATCTCTAAAATATAATAATATATTTATGAAATTAAAACTACCAAGAAAACTGTGGTTTAAATATCTAATACTATTTTTTGTTTGTTGCTTAGGAGTTCGACTTGTGAGCAAGTATGTCTTAATGTATATTTAAAGAGTACAATTTTTAGTTTTATATTTGCAGTAGGGGAGTTTTGGTGCGAATTCTTAAAGTTCAGTTGATTGGATGATTGATTTTGGGCGATTTTTGTTGGAGGCTGTTGATCACCCTTGGTTATTTGAACCGCTTGGAGAAAATCGTCCATGAAGCATCGAACTGGAAGGAATTGACACGGACAATGCCTTCATATCAACCACACTTGACTTGTGGAAATATGAAATATGCTTCATAGTGAAAATAATAGTGTGAAGCCGAAAAAAGGTAGTTGCACTGATAATTCTTCAATAAATTGTGTTTTGTTGCAGTGGCACAGTTGTGTCGTCATTTGAAGATAAATTAATGGGTAATCCAGTAGGCTGGTTGCAAGAGTTATGCATGTCACG
Organism: Amorpha juglandis; assembly: GCA_949126905.1. Classification (NCBI taxonomy): domain Eukaryota; kingdom Metazoa; phylum Arthropoda; class Insecta; order Lepidoptera; family Sphingidae; genus Amorpha; species Amorpha juglandis. Next base: position 5,767,629 of record OX421379.1, on the reverse strand, counting down.
TTTCTGGCCTCCGCCGTCCTACCATGCTGAGAATGATGATAATATTAACAGGCGTATGTGATCAACTATATTATTATAACTTTTGATTAATTCCTGTTATACTTAAAATTATCATATTAAAAATAAATATATTTTTTCCAGGCTTGCCTCATGAGCGTCAATTCACCATCGTGTGCACTTTGCTGAAACGTCGTGAAGTAGGTACAGGCAAATCTAAGAAGCTGGCCAAACGACAAGCCGCACATAAGATGTGGCAGGCTCTCCAAGACAATCCTCCAGAATCTTTCCAGCCAGAAGAGGAGGTAATGTTGCGTATTATAATATGTATACCCTGTTAATTTTCAGATTTTTACATGTATTATTAATTTTTCCACCTATATGTATACTAATGAACATTAACATAATTACTAATTGCTATACTGAGAAACGTCAAAGCCATATTCAATTCTATCACTGTAGATTATATGTACCCAGTTATGGAGTCTAAAACTTATTTCACTCAATGATCAAATAAGGTATTAAGGTGTGAATGTAAACAAAAAAACTAAGAAATGATTTAGTAAAAATTTAAAGTTAATTGGCATTTCTAAGTGTGGCAGTAAGAGGTTTCCTAGAATAAATGTCATAATTAACTTTTATCAAGTACCAGTATTGACAAAATCTATGATCTTGCTTATAGGACTAACAACATATGAGGCTGCTAGAACCAGAGTGGCCTAACTGCATTTTGATGACTTGACCAACTTGTATTTTCGTCAATTAAAAAATGTTAATCTACAAGACCCGACCGGCCTAAAATTGGTAACATCATCTTGACATAGATGGCAGTACAAGTCCATTTCGGCCGTGGTTTAAATTGACGAAAATACAAATTGGTCAAAAGTCATCAAAATGCAGTTAGGCCACTCTGGTTCTAGCAGCCTCACATATTACTTTGGTTCTGTCCTTTGCAATTTTTCTTTTAAAGTGAATTAATGATCAATAGCATAAATAAATGTTTGTGAATAAAAGAAGTGGGTCACCAATTCCTTAGGTCCAAAGCCAACCTCACCTGCACAGGTACATTCTGCTGACTAATGGACGAGGCAATGGCGAAACTTGGTTCCCATTGCGGGTTGTCTGGGTCAGACAGCGGGTTGCCCCATATAATACCAAATATGGACCCTGGAAATAAGCCGGGATAACACGAGGCAGAAGAAAAAAAAGAATAAAACTGATATAACACTGCAATGTTATTGTTACTAATATTAAAATTTTCAAATAAGATATACCAATTTAGGTGGTTCTTTATATCAATCCCCCGAAAGGATGTTTCTAGCACTTGGCCAGGTGTTTTACTATCTTTCGGTCGGCTTAAGCAGGCGTGAATGGACAGAAGATTCGAAAATGTAAATTTATAATCCGTGTTATTTTCTAGGGCGGCGTCGCGGCCCGTTATGCCGACTTGAAAGATAGTAAAATCTCCACTCTGACTACAAGTCACAGCCACAAGGTGTCGCAGTTTCACAAACATCTCAAACAGTCTGTCGGCCCTAACCTGGCCAAGTTGCAGGTACGACACATTTCAATTATTACGCATGTGTGTTTTGTAAATTGATAACAGAAATAATATTTTTTGCTCGTTTACATTGCATGTGATTGAAATCAGTGTTTATAATTAGAAAATTGTGGAATTTGAGTTAATGCTTGAATATATTTTTACAGGTGACGCCACTGAACAACAAAGACTTCAATTTCGTCCAGTTTTTGCAAGAAATTGCTTCTGAGCAATCATTTGAGGTGACCTATGTAGATATTGAAGAGAAATCAATGACTGGTCTCTGCCAGTGTCTCGTCCAGCTTTCCACATTGCCGGTGGCTGTTTGCCATGGTTCTGGCCTAACCAGTAAAGATGCTCAGGCTTCTGCTGCGCAAAATGCACTGGAATACTTGAAAATCATGACCAAGAAGTGAATGTCTCACTATCTCGCGACATCAACATAAAATGCCAAGTGTGCTGTAATGTGTGCATTAAACAGCTAAACTACTACTTAGCTTCAAATTTAAGCAAATCTCTTTTACAGGGCATTTTATAGGTGCATGAAGGACATTTGAGAGCTTGTGATTGATGTCGCTAGGTTTTGAGCCTATACTTATATTTTATACCACTTCCCATTTGAGTAATGGCATAATGCCTGTGTGCAAACAGCACTTCGGGCTATGCTTTATAACTGGCATATTTGCAGTATCTTACTTGTGATTTGTTTTTTTTTTGTTTTTAACCATATTTGAGAGTGCAGTCATTTTATCTATTAATTTAAATGGAATTTTTCATATTAGCATATTGTAGTTTGATTAATATAGTAAGTACTAATATTTCTTCGAAATTATTATGGTATTTTAACATTTGCAGAAAAAGTATTTAGGGACATTATTTTGCTCATTAACAATTTTAGACTTTTATGTGTTTTCTAGTGTGTACGGCAACATTTATGTAAAGTTTTCAGTAGAGGGTTAAAAATACTTTTACCTCTTAAAAATATTCTTTATGCATATATTGGCCCTCAGTAAGTATATTAGCAAGTGGTTTCTCACTTGTACTATTACTGCCAATATGCGAGGGTAAATGGCATAGCCCGTAAACTTAAAAGAAACAAAGTATGGAGTGGTCATGTAACTAAATACAAGCTATACTTTGCATAGAATTAGTGTAATTTTCCCAGCGTGGAAATTACTAAATATAAAAATAAAAAAAATACAAAAAAAAAAAATATAATTAAAAAAATAAAAAAAAAGTGTGAACTATATATTTCCAGTTTAATATTCAGCATTACCTAGGCATGATTTTTGCATTATATCTTAAATAAAATTGTAACCTAAAAGTCAGTCTTAGCTTTTAATGTATAATATTATGTAAGAATGTAAACAATATATTTTGTATGTTTTTGGAACAGGCACCCACATATTTACACAAATTTGGTTTGTGTTATGTGCTAAGCCATTATCTAACATGCTGAGCATTAAACGGAAAAAATATTCTCAGCTAGAAATGTCTTGTTGACGAACTGGCCGACCTTTGCTTTGTAACAAGCTCCTATATCGCGATAATCACTTGAACTTCTTACAAAGTGCAAGGGTTGGAACTTGAAGACGACTATTGTGACGCGTGTGAGGCAGGATTATAGATTGTTTTAATTCAATATTTGTACCAGTGATTGTCTAGGTTTTCTTTTAAATGCATGATGGAAAACTTTGCAGGGAGGCTGAGAACTATGTGTTTGTGTGAATAAAAATCACTGGAATTAGCGGTTGCGAAGTTAGGATCCCTTGCCTGTGAAAATGGGCATTATTTTAATGCAAAGTATAGAGGTTGTAACAATTTCTACCTGTACAGTGTCGTCGTCGGTGCTTGCATATGCATGCCAGGCAATGACGAGGATCCTGCACGCACCAAGTTTCTTTTAAATTGAATGGTGTGGGTTCAACCTGCCCTTGTAAGACATCGCACTGTTCAAGTTAGAAAAGACTACTCGAGTAAAGGATTGGAGTTCTGTTCAACCAAGACCAACTAAATGAAGTTTTGTCCGACCGTCTCGGGACAATCAAGTTAACTTATTATTTCTTATGTTTAGTGAGTCTTGGTTTTACTTTTTGTCATTAATCTCCGGATTAATAAATAGTGTTAACTAGAATATTCGTATACAATATCACAATTTGCCTATCTAGAGTGCAATTATGAATTTATATAAATACCTAATATTAATTTTGCTATGCATTTCAGCTCTAACTTTAAATAAAACATTTGGTGTTGCTTATATATTGTTTTATTTTTCAAAGCCATGAGTATTACATTTTCTCCATGTTTTACCTATACATCGTACAGTACTACATATATTAAGCTCCGGCAACGTTTGGTTTTTACGAATAAGTACGAATATGCAATGTATGCTCTGCTATCTGATTTCGGTCAGTCACCGGAGGGAGAAAATAAGCTCCTAATGTATGTTGATCATCATCTAGGGAATTCACTGTCATCACGTCGGTATTTTCGCAATAGTTATATGAAGTGTCTAAAATTCGTAAAAATCGATTATGAAGTCCGGTACTTTTTAGATCGTAGTGCTGTATGTACTTGCTTATTTTCCTCTAACTGACATGGCCAGACAAGGATTAACAGGCATTCATTGCAGTTCAAAGCAATGGGAATTTAATAATTCTACCTACACATGGGATGTGTAGAGCTATTGTGCCCGGGTCTTGGAATTGCCCACATTCTGAAGTGTTCGGCCAAATCATGGAAATTCATGAAATGGCCGACTAGAACTGGCCAGATATAACCGTCAAGATTTAGCGATTTGGTCACCGACGTTAGGGAAGGACGATATACACTGATGACCTAAAAATACTCATGTATAGAAACGATGGCTCGAACTCGACCTCGATATACTAGCGTACTATTCTTTAGAACTTAACGATTTAATAAAATAAAGTTTTTGCAAAGATCCGAAAAAAATAAGGGCTGGGGTTTTTGAAAAGTGTAATTTCTTGGCATTTTTAATAATTTTTAGTCATGTTATTCACCCATATTGATCTGAAAAATAATCGACGTATTATAGTATTAAAGTGCTCACATATGTAACCAGGCGATTCATTACATTGAAACAAAAACTATGTTTTTATATAACGTCCATCCATAACCCACTTTTCGATGGTCGTAACTGCTGGTAGGTTGCCAGTTATACCTAATATGTACCTAATCAAATTTGTACGGGTTCTTGCAGCAAAATAACACGACCGTGTAATCTCCGATATGTATTGCATCGTCATGTGATTGTTTATTTTGGTCTACTGTATACTATTATGGATTTAGTAAGGGACTGAAAGTCGTGGCCAGCCTGTTACAATAAATGCGTGGGTGAAGCGAGGGTGCACGCCGTAGCAGCAGCCGCGGCCAGTTATTTTATTTACCTCCGTACACCCGTTTCTTTATGAATATTAAGAACTCCTAGACAGCAGACTCCATAATGTACATTTTAAGAGCCATTACTGTTTAATTTTATACTTTGAATTTAGTTGCGTGGTCAACCTACCTACCTATATTGCTGTCAACGTCTCTAGTGGTGGTTAATAACACTATTTTACGTTATCCAAGTATTTCGCCATATCAATTTATATAGCCTTGCGTTTATTTGACCACATCAACAAACATTTTTTTTATTTATTGATCTGGTCAGGGGACATAATGATGTGGTATAATGATATAGTGGTATTTAATAACATTGGCAGGAGCTTCATGACATGGACGATTTTATGAGCAGGTGACCACGCAACCACTATCGATGTAGATACTTACTAAGATGTATGATGTGAGTTACAAGTTCATGATGAAGTATTGAACAAAATTTTGTTTACCTTGTTGCAAGACTCAAATTAAAATTACATTAACATACAAATACATTCAAATTATCATTTTCTTTTTTTGAGAAAATTTAAATTGATTCAGTTTATTACGCCTTAAGAAAGCAGGGTTATGTATAATTTTATTTGTAGACAAGTTTCTGTTCGTTGTAGTACAAGTCTGCATTGGATGCATAACCGGAGAGGTATCACAGTTAAATTCGGTGGGTAAAATCCAAGTTTCAATTTCTTTGCATGGGGTCAACTCTGAATGGCCCTGATCGGAAAATATACTATTGTAGTCATTTTCAATATGATCTTCAACGCCATGCTTAGGACTATACACGTCCGTAATGATTTCTTCTGTAGAATAATTACTGTCCACATTATCGCGGAATTCTGGTGGTGGCGGAATTATTTCGTCACTGTCATCATTATTTAAACATTGCAATAAAGTTAGTGGGTCGAACATTGATTCGTCAATATTGAAATCAGATGTTGGTTCCTGGAGATACTCCACAGAAGTTGGCCATATCATTTCGTTATCATTATACTCAAAGTGATTATTTTCGAATTTATTATTTGGTATATCGTGTTCTACACGTTCAACAGAACTCAAACGTGTAAATGTATTAATATCTGCATACTTTTCTTCATCTCGATGTACGTTACTTTTGACTATTGGAAATCTTGAATGGGCACAGTTATCATCTGCAGATGTTTTGCTTATAAGTGTCACGGGTAAATCAATATCTATATTTTGGATGTCACAAATTTTAAATGGCCTATCGGGTTTTTTTGTTTCCTGATTTGGGTGGTTGGTTTTAAAAATTGTAGATTCATTGTTATTTATATCTTGTTTTTTGTTGTTACTACTGGAAAAACAAATAATTACTTCGCAAATGATTGTAATAAGTATTATGTTATAACTTAATAAATCAAAATATTAAATTATTATAGTTTATATTTGAGTTTATGGTTTTTACCTTGGGATATTTGAATACTTTTTCAATATATCGGCAATTTTATAGCCATCACATTCTTGTACAGGTATTTCATTTTGTTCAGTTTGTGTTATTAAATTAGTATTTTTATTTGATTTTATCTCAGTCAAGTTTGATAAATCGTTAGTTATATTGTTATCGTGGTTGTATTTTTGATTGTCTGCAATGTTTGCACACAAGTGTGTATTATGACCATCACATGTAGTGTCTTTAAGCTTATTATCTGAAGTTAATATAATAATGTTTTCTTGAACCTCATTATGTGCATACTTTCTATTTGCCATTTCATATTGTATGTTCGCCATATTTTGCATTTCCTTAGATTTAGTTCGAGACGTCTCATGAAGTTCTCCAACTTTATCATTTCCAGCAATCATGGCTTTGTTTGGTTTTTCTACTGTTCTAAATATGGTAGGGCATTTTTGAAGATTAATTTCTTTGATATTAAGTTTTTCGTGACCTTTATGAAAGATATTTTTTCTTTCAGTTATTCTAGCATATTTATTAACAATCCTATTAGTAGGTTTAGTTTTCGTTACACCTAAATTAATCTTCAATTTTTTAATAACTTGAACTAAATTATCTGATGAGCTTCTAACACTAACTGTAGTGGTAGTAAATGAATACTTGCTGATGCAATCTGTGATACAATCGTAATTTCCAATGTCTAACATGTTTAATTGCTTTATTTTATCTGAATCTACAATATCTGGTTGTTTTTCTGACGACCTATCTCGTGAAGTAATCGATTTGTCTCCGATAGTTCTTTGATCTGTGTATTCCAAGTTTGCTGCAATTTCGATATTTTGTATCTCAGGATAATTGTCACTTAAATCATGAATATTTTTTTCGAGATTGACATCATAGTTCATATTTGCATCAGCAGGTATTAACGAATCAGGTTTTATGATACGTTTTTCAGATTCTATGTCATTTAGTCCAATTGATGAGGAACTTCTTTGTGAAGAACCATTTAAAGTACTATCATCTTTAAAGTTGTTAGATTTTGTAATTTTGTGATCAAGGGTGATTTTTTCGATTTGAGCTGATATCATGGTTGATTTTTTTAGACTTTCAACATCGGAAATGATATCAGTGTTCTGAATTGACGTGTTTATGCTGAACCCAAGTGTTTTGCTATTGGGATCTAAATTGATATCCTTTTCAAGTACGTGAAGTCCCAATGGCTTAGTTGTGACATGTTGTTGCGTTAAATCTGTACTCGGTACATAGTTATCATTTTCTGTGCTTGGTAACAGTTCTTTAATAGTATTGTCAGAATTCGTTGATCCGTGGTAAATCATCTCTAAATACTTATCTATATTGGATTTAATTGTGCTTGAAAATCCAATAGCATTATCCGTAGCAATAGTATTGTCTTTATCATCTATATAATCGTCATTTTTCTCTAATATGTCAATAAAACTATAATTACTTTTTACATTCTTTGTTTTACGTGCCTTAGTCTGTACATTTCTATACGTTTCCAGATTGCTTGGGAACTTTCCAGTTATTTGTTTTACCGCATTATTATCTATTTTACGCATATTCAAGTGTGTTATATTACTATCTGAAGTGTCTTTCTTGTGATAAATGGTATTTGCATGTATACTACTCGCAATAGGTTTTGAAGATAATCCTTGAATTTTTGGTATTTTATTAACCTCGGAAATTTCACTTTCAATATTGTCTAATATGCTGTTAATTTTTTCGTCATCGATATAATCTTCATCACTATTTTCTAAATTAATTTTTGGTACTGATAAATCAATTTCATTGTTATCGCCAAAATGATTTATATTATTCTGTACAGCATGTAAACGCAAGCTTTGCGCATTGTTAGCAGAGATTTCATGCAGCGAATTACTATCATAAGCAACACAAGGTATTTCAGGTGCTACTTTTGATCCACCAATATTTTTATTCAACATACCAAATGTCTGGTTAAAAGGTTCTTTTAGCTCTGTAAACTTCTGTAGAACAGTGCTATCACTTTTTCGTCTTTTTTCTTTAGATTGTGGTGTTCTAAGAACGCTCTCGTTTTTTCTTTTGCGTTCTTTGAAGATATCAGTTATACAGGTTTGCTTCTGATTTAACCTTTTCGTAGTGATCTCAGTATTTGCATTAAGCGGAGTTTCTAAATCTTTAAACACGAATTCGCACTGTGCATCGATGCCTACTGTAATAAAATAGTAAATTGTTAAAGGGACATAACAACGTTATTTAAATTTAAGTATTGAGTAATAATTTAAATGTCATAGTTACCAAAGTTGGAGCTAACACAGTGAGCGAAGATTTTATGTTCGCAGTTGCGTTTCCTAGTAATTTCGTACGTGATGTTTCCATCAAAAATGCTTATCAGATCTTTGTCTCTGCGAAATGAACGTAAATAAATATGACATAGCATAGGCAACTAATAACTGTAATGTAACTTCATGGAAAATGGATCGTTTAGTAAATAGTCAATGAATCACTTTAGAAGATGGAATAGGTTTAAGTAATGTCCATGTTTTTTTTATTAATGCAGATAAATATTATTAATAGTTATTGAAATAGCAAATTCCTTACTTAAAAGAAGCTAACAATAATACATAATTATCAGAATCTCCGACAATAATGTAAGCTTTATGTGCCTCGCCGGCGGTTAGGTGTTCTATGTTTTCAGCCAAATAGCATAGGTTTTGTAAAACTAATCGAACTGTTATGGTCCTTTCATTCGTAGGAGTTATTGTTAGATTATATTTCGGCAAAAAGCTTATTTGTTTTCTGAGAGTGTTGCCTGCAGGTGGTCCTTTATTCATTATCTGTAAATGATTTTCATTTGCTACAACAAATTTAATAATCCATGTTTAACTAATAACTTGACATATCTACTACTGCTGTGTATAAATGTATGCATCTTTTCAATTACAGAGAGTTAAGCTTCTACCCACAGGCTATGATTACGCAGATTGCCGTAAAATTTTCTCTAACCATAAACAGTATTGTCTCATGTGCAAAAAGGGCGATAACGCTTAAAGATACAATTTGACAGTAATTTACCGCCAGTTCATGACCAAAAGTTCCTTTACCTTTACCTGCTTATGTAAATGCAAGATAAATCAATGTACGTATAATCTTACCCTCTCCAAATCTCTCGGATGACTTTCTTCTAGCAACATAAAGTTCACTTTTCCTGCCGTGGCTAACAAAGTGCTAAATGTAGGCCCTATTCCTTTGAGTTGTTTGCTTACAAAAGGTGAATTTTCCCATAAATGTGCAGTCACACACTTGGCCAGAATTATTGAGTTCAATATAGCAGAGAAATATTGTGGCTGTTGCGATATTAAATCTGGGCGGGTTACGTACGCTACTAGACCTGGAAAACATGTAAATGTTTGACTATAGCTATGTACAATAAATAAATAAATAAATACACCCAACAGTCACATACATAGTCCTGACCCCACAGTAAGATACGAGTCTTGTGTCGTGGGTATCAGGAACTACGAGAGACTTTCGGTCTCACAACACCCAGACCCCGAAACAAATCAATGTGGATCACACAAACATTTGTCTCGGTGCGGGGATCGAACCCGCGGCCCCTCGCTTCACAGCCGGCTACTCGCCCGCTGCGCCACGGAGGCTGTCAATATGACTATTGTGTAATTTTTTCAGTTGAGCGTTCTATAAAAGATTTTTTTTATCGCATATGTCTGCAAACGAGCAAGTGGGTCACCTGATGGTAAATGATCTCCACTGTCCATGTACGCCTACAATACCAGAAGAATCATAGGCGCGTTGCCGACCTTAAAAGAAAGGGATAATTATGGATTGGGAAGGGGAGGGGGATTTGGGCCTCCGGATATCTCACCGTACGAAACGCAGCAGTAAGACGCTACTTTGCGTCAGTCTACCGGGAGGCAGTGGTAGCGGCCCAGTCGAGCCGGCCCATTCATGGTGTAGACAAAACTGCCTACAGCATGGCTCTACCACTCGACGAGTAGCAGCGTCACATTCTCATACGTGTATTTAGTGTAATTTAGTCATACGAATGAAATTAGTGCTATTGTATTTACAATAGCACTAATTTCATTTAATTTTTTCATTAAATAAAAAATTAATTTAATATTTTTATTATTGAATAGTTTTATTATTTAATAAAACTATTAAATTAATTTTTATTAATGAATAATGATTTACTAATGACGACTTGAGCCGATCGCCTGATGGAAAACGCAAGGCCAGTTCCCATACCAAAAAGAAGTAACACTACGCAGAATGTTTAATAACTGGATCCAATGTCCTCACCGGAGAACACAACAGTGCTTAGGTACACTCTGCTTGGCAACAGAAATACTCAAAATAGTAGTACTATTCGGACCACTACACACGAGAGACCTATTTACCTAGACCTACTTAGTTATATTCTACGACAATGCCTAATAGTATACTTACATTTGCAGATCCTGTCTGCGACCCTCATCACTTTCATAGCCTCTTGATTGAGCGACGGATCATTGATAGGGAGGCATCCAAGAATAGCTTGTATTACGCTGAAAGGTTGTATGAGTTATTCTTTTACGTTCGGCAACGCTTCCATGATACTTCTGGTGTGGTGGGCGTTCATGGGCAATAGAGATCACTTACCATCAAGTGATCCACTTGCTTGCTTGCCTGCTATTTCAAAAAAATAAACTTAATGCCGAATGCACCTTCTAACAGTCAATCAACCCAGCATGGTGTAGTGGTAAAAGACAGCAGGTATTTAAGTAAAACAAGTTCAATACAAATTTAAAATAGGATGATAAACATCCGTGATGTTTATGATCCTCTTAAGAAAAAAAATAAATAGCTGAGTTAATTCTGTTAAAAATTACCTGATACCTAAGAATAATACGGATCATTGTTCATAAATCAGTGCAGGTAGAGTCTAATCGCTATACCTGTTATAGTAGAAATATACATAAATGTATACCTATTTTTCGAATAATTACCTTTGTCAGGGATCTTTAAATAATGTATACCAAATAAAATACACGAGATACTTGACAAAAGGCTTGGCTTATTACGGAACGGGTATGACGATTAGATTTTACCTTTTTTTCTTTATGGACGATTTCGTGATATCACAGGATTGCTATATGATTATGATAGAGCTACTTACGTAGTGTTATCTTGTACTACACAAATAACATTTGATTAAATAAAATTCATTCTATATAATTGGAAATGATGTGTAGGTACATCTACTGTTACCTTTTGCTGATGGTAGGATATTCATATCCACCCGGACAGCGACCACCGTACACACGGTGTTAAAACAGCTATAGTGACCAACACACCTTGTGTGGATCGTGTTCCAGGATCAACCAGTGTATATCCGGTTCTCCAGAGGTGCGTGAGACATGACTTGTTGGTTGGATCGGGCGGGTATAGGGGTACATCCTTGTATCACTGTGCCTGCATCGGTCATCCGCCTGTCCTGTCGCACACCTGATACAGGCCGGCATGATTCTGGTGACCACCGCTATTCTCATTGTTTGTTGGTGGTCGCTGGTTTTTTTGGACCACACTGCGCTTACAATCAGGTATAGTGCAGTCTCTTTGCCGTCGGATAAAAAAACCGTTAGTGCTATATTATAGTAGCTGTAAATGTTACCAATTGAGTTTCATTTGTCGTGTGCTAATCTTGCCCTTCATAGGGAAGCGTATAGTGGCCGCTGTGTTATTTCTATTGAGTGCATTGAGACATCGCCGTTCGTCTACTCTGAGATGCATGTCGGACATTTCATGACTCTCGCAAACTATAGCTAACAAACGTTCTAAAGTTTCTGTACCATCTATCTGAAACAGGACAGTTTATTTCGAAAGTTTAGTTAAGATTTATGGAGTGGTAGAGCCACGCTGTATACAGTTTTGTCTACAGCATGATTGGGCCGGCTCAACCGGGTCATTACCACTGTCTCACAGAAAACCGACGTAAAGTAGCGGCTTGCTGCTGCGTTTTGTTCGGTGAGTGAGATATCCGGAGGCCCAAATACCCCTCCCCTTCCCAATCCTTAATTCTCCCTTTCCTTTAAGGTCGGCAACGCGCCCATAATTCTTCTGATATTGTGGGCATACATGGGCGGTGGAGATCACTTACCATCGGGTGACCCACTTGCTCGTTTGCCGATCTATGCAATAAAAAAAAAGACAAGAGATCCAATTGAAGTACAAAACCTGATGCATTATAATAGAATATTGAGGGTAGATACAAAACTCTCATTTATGTAGGTAGAAATTATCACAGAGAGTAAATCCAAAGTTACAATTGATTTGGCTTATTTGATCGCCATTATGTTTTGAGTTATGCTCTTATTCTTCCATCTACCCTTATCCAACTCGCAAAAGGGTCGGCGCAACATGATTTTTAACTCATGTTATGGTGCTGCCACACCGCTGTTATAAAATGTTTACAAACATTTGTTAACAAACATTAATTGATACATTTTATCACAATGTTAGATAATGTTAGTAAAAGTTTAATGTTAGAAAATGTTTGTAAACATTTTCTATCACCGGTGTGGCAGCACCATAACAGAAAGATTGGACTTGTAGCTACTGCGCCATGCAGGCTGGACAACGGATAGTTTTGAGTCTATCTATTTAAGTATTTATAAATTAGTCTTTGAAATAAAAACAATTGAGTATTTAGCTCGTATTTTTTATAATTTTATAATTAATAAACTATATTCCGCAATATCTATTTTATCGATAGAATTATTCAAATGAAATCAAGAATTAAAGTAACACGGTATTTAAATCTACTGGAAGGGGTAGTTGCTAATTGACACATAAAGAATGCATGAAATGGCACGTTAGCTCACAAGGCAAGGCACGCCTGTTACGGTACACATGTGGGAGTGAGATAGCGAGATTTTCCCACAACTCGCCTACCTTTGCTTATTCCAATGTTTGAAACATGACCTGCAGACTCATTTTTTACTCAATTTAAATACCCTAAAAGCCTTCATTAGCAGCAATACACTATTATCGGCCACAGATTTGTAAAATAATGTGTTTTGATTAAAAAAATATGTTAATATACTACTTATATGGAACCACAGGTATAATTAGTACTCTGGACTTAATGCATTTGTGTATCTTCCTAATGAGACTTACATGAGCATATTTAAACACAACTTTTAAGTTTAAGGCCGACTTGCATAACGATCCTTAAATCGTATTGTATGTTTAGTGGTTAATACATAGTATGCAATGTATACGCACAACTATAATAGATTCACAACCTACGTCTGGTATGTAAATTAGCAAAGTAAATTATGCCATCTATAAGAATATGATGGTTTTTACCTTCATTATGTTTTTCATAGTTTCCACGTCTAAATAATAAATGGACATAAGTCGTCCGGCATCAGTTGATTCTATGCAACTGGCTTCGTCCATCGTTATTAATCCAGAGCTCGCCAATCCGTTCATTGCTTTCACGCAAAGCTCTGGAAAACGTAACAAACTCATTGTTTCTATTCATTGCTTGAAGTAAACGTGAGTGGGGTAAGAAATATTTTTTTTATATAATTTCCCACTCCAAAATAATAGATAATAGCTACTACATATTTTGAACACGATTTTATTGAACGACGCGGTTTAACTATTTAATATATGGAGCAGTTTTTGTTTGGAAAATTTGTGATGTCTTTAGAACATTGAAATTCTAGCTGGGTGTTTTAGATGATCTTATAGCAACATCAAAATACTTTTTGCTCCTAACGATCGGTCAAAAGGGTGCATATAAAAGATTAAGTTTCCAATGACTCGTACCATTATGACGCATCTAAACATTATCATGGTTTATTATTAAAAATATATTGACAACTGCAATAAAAATATCTACATCCTGTGACTGCTTTAAGACGTTAAATTAATGACTTACTTTATTGAGATTCTTATGGCAATCTTTAATTAATTAGCGTCATTAAAAAAAACTTGTTAATAAACGGAGGTTGACAATGAGTAAGCATGATTCATATTTATAAATGTTTAGCACAGATATACACTCTTAAATGCCTTCGACGATATCACAAATAGTTTTATGTATAAAGGGCATGAAATAGGGCTTAGTCTAGGTAGGTAGTTAAAAGCGTGTGTCATGCGAAGGTAATTTGTGATAGTCATGTTTGTCCCTTTACTGTTATTGTATATCGAGTATTATATATTTTTTGTAATTTATTTATTTACTGAATTTTGTATGAAGTATGATAAAATCGTGTAGCATAAAGAAGAGGAAAAAAAATATAATTGGTGGAAGGGTCGCGCAGTCGGCAATTTTACCACATCATGATTCCGATTCGACTGGGATGGTGGTGGTGGTTGAACATTGTAACTAAAACTTAAGAAATCACTACAAACGCATTTGTGTTGCGTTGCTAATTCGTTTAATTTATCCATGGTAACTCGTCATGCGATTATAACCAAAATATGGGACTATCATGGATTCTAATAAACGCTATCGAGTACAATCATCAAAATTGGTCGAATATCGCATTACGTACCTACATTAAATAACCTGACCGTTGAAAAGCCGCGACGTCGTAATCTATAATTTCTAAATGACTGAACTAGGTTTTAGATTTCGAATAAAAAAACATTTAACTACGTCCACTTTTTAGACGCTATTATGCCAGATAGAAACATACACACATAGGTACATCCACAGATAAACAATGGGGTCAAAATTATAACACCCTTTTATTCAAGGGCTAAAATAGGGACGACCGAAAACCTCTTTTGAAATCGGCTAGTTACCGATGTAAAGTGGTAGTTTTAATGTTGCGTTCCCAAGATTTCTCAAAGAGCTGTAACGTATCCACGATTTCCCTGGTATTGTTTTAGGGCGGCGAACACCTTTTTTATTAGCTGGAATGACAAAACAAGCAGGTTGCTTTTTACTCGTTACCTACATACCATAATCTTACTTATCATCATAAAATATAGACTAGTTTAAAAAAATATTAAGGTGTAAAAGTGATATTTATGATCCAATTTACAGAATAAATGATTTTAATTTTGAATTTCAGGGAACTATAGATTCTTCTTTAATAATTGGAGAGAACACATTTGATCGTTAACTGCCTTTGATATAAAGATATAGTCATATCTGTCATGATGAAAACCATGTATCTACAGTTATATAATATATGCGTTTTAATTTTTATATTGTAAATAATTTTTACTCAGTTAGATACGCAGAAAAAGGCTTTCACCTGCCATTTTACAATAATTTATATTTCAAGATCACTTAATTCGACCCAAGATAATTTATAATGGACCACTTTAAACCCTCGACCGCTTGTCACTTACACAAAGGATTACGTAGATGGCGTGCATCTGCAAATGCTAAGGATCAGCTTGTGAACGAGGATCATCCATCAATCACGATCCGGAACTGCCGATGTCATGCCAGGGACAGGTATGTAGGTACGACTTTCAGTAATGAGTTATTGGTATTTAGTATGCTAAAGGAGTACTTTTAAAGTATATTTTTGATAATAACAACCAAAAACTTGTAAGAGTAGTATAGTCAAAAATCGACACTAACACCTGGTTTCTCAAAGGCTGGATTCTCAAATCAACATTCAACTAACAGGACTTTGATTTGTTTTTCTGAAACTTTACTTAGTTATAAAATTATTATGTACTGTCTGATCTAATTTGCGAACAATTGCTTGTTAGTAATTGACACACCATTTGACGATACAATTATCTATGAATCGTCCAGAAACCCAAAATAGTATTTGATATATGTACGAATTTTATTTTTTAGTTTAAAAGCCTTGTTAACACATCATAAAGCTTTGGTTCATCCTTTTATTAAGTAAACTTAAGTACCTACTTACTGCCTCTCTGACGTCAACACTCCTTCGGAAAACCTTGACATAAAACTTTACTCATAGGTATAAAACAAAAAGTGACCGCAATATACTAAGCAATACATTCATAACCATATTATAATACATCATTCAAGTTAAGCGGCTTACTATTCACCTTTATTTCACATTCGGCGGTCATTGATACAAAGTTAAAAAAAGTAAAAAAATATTTGGACAAGTTTGCATAGTATTACATATTTTAAAATATATTTATACTCGTATGGCAATTGAACCATTTAGGACCGAAAATAAAATGCTTTGATGCATACAAAATGTGAGACAGAATGTGTTATTACCTACTTAGGTATTAAATAATACTCTTGGATTTCGTGATATGAGAGTCAAATAAACTAAGCGCCACAACTTTATTGCCATTAAATTGTAAGTAAAAAGACAGTAAGTGCAATATAAAAATGGAATATTCTGAATCAACCTTAAACTGGAGGACCTACTTTTGATAGCCTCTTGATGTAATGACAAAGTATACTTATGATTTTTTTTGCCGCGGGAAAAATCCATCCTACGGATACCCTCTCATCCCGGGGGTGGAGGAACGGTTATGTCGGGCTCACCAGGCTTTCAACCTAGTTCACTACTGTGTGACTGCTAGATCGGAGCCCTAACCAATTCCTACACCGATATACCTGGTAAAACCCGCAGTGGCCACCTTCGGCGCCAGTGCGTGTTCGCGCCGGGGGATCCGGGTATACCTGAATTGCTGTCGGTACCACACCTGCGCTCTGCTTTTGTGGCCCGTTTCATTTGGGGCTTCGAAACCCTGTCGAGTTCAGAACACCCTCTGCGACTGCGCCAGCGCGAGGTTTTCGCACTGCCACATATTACGTACGTAAGCCGAACATCTACCACTGTGCGGTCGCCGCTCACGACAGGCAGAGGATACCGTGGTAGGATTCTTCAAAAGCCAGTCCACAGGGGGGAGGCGCCGGACAGTCCTTATCACGGCGCCTCCTTTTCGTTTAGCGGCGAGCGGGATCGATTCGTTCGCGATCCCGCTTGGCGCTCTCCTTCTGCGACGTGTCACAGTCGCAGGAGGAAGCCATTGCCCTCCACAACCTCCGTCTGCCGACCATGGTAGCTACCACGGTTGGCAGGAACAGGTCTCCGCCGACATGGGTATATGGTCTGTGGATAGGTTCAATTACCGGATTTACCGATACGGATATAAACTATGTGTTACTTACTGGTAATGTGAGAAGAACGAATCAATCTAGTGTTACCTCAACGAATAAAACTCGGACTTTACCCAAGATGCTTGGATGATCCTAGGATTAACCGTATGTACTTAGGTACATATCTATAGATCATTTTTAATTACGCTTGATATTTACGAAGAGTATTATAATAATACCACAATTTCAAATACTTATAGACAATTTAAATAGGTAAAGAGGAACAAGCATCAGTTTCCCTCAACGAGATTGATAATAATTTAATTTCTGAAACCTAGTTAACTCATCGTATAATCATATATTTTCATAAGAAACAATGTAATCACGACAACATTGAATTTAATCTTACGTTTATTTATAAAGTTGTAATAATTATATCATTATACATATGTTATGAATGATGATGCGAGAGGATTCCTACATCTTATTGTATGGATATGATTTTATAATTACTTACTGGCCAAGATAATGTACCTATAAATGCTTTGTTCGTAGCATCATCTACAATGTTTAAACAACAATATGACTGAATACATCCTACTAATATTATAAACGCGAAAGTTTGTAAGTATGGATGGATGGATGGATGGATGGATGGATGGATGGATGGATGGATGGATGGATGGATGTATGTTTGTTACTCTTTCACGTAAAAACCACTGAATGGATTTTATTGAAACTTTACAATACTATAGCTTATACATCAGAATAAGACATTGGCTACTTTTTATCCCGGGAAAAGCAGACCACGCGGGCGGAGCCGCAAGCAAAAGCTAGTATTATATATTATATAAAATTGTGTACTACTATCTAACTCCAAACCTACAAGCATGACTTATTAAAAGATAGGCGCTTAATTCAATGATAAACTTTGCTTTGTAGTTGTAAACAAGCATCAAGAACGCGGAGTCTTCCTCCACTCTGTGCCGATGTTAACTTGAAAGTGCCTATGAAATACAAGATAGGTAGTGAATTTGATTGCATAGATACAAATACATATTATATTGTACATAATATGTATTGGTATGAAAATAAAAGATTTGCCGTGTTTTTGTGGCAGTAAAAGCTCCTATAAATTACAGATTTCCGTAACACGACATGAATTATGTGTTAATTTCAGATTGAGACTTTCAGAGGTCTAAATTCTACCTTGATCTTTTAGACTCTGCCGAAATGCCGTTTGATCAGAGAATCAAACATGGAACATACAATTCGGAGACCCGCGCATACTGCTATCAAACCAATGGAATTGAAGCTAGGTTATTTCTAAGAGTCCAGCGCGTTTCCATCAGTCTTTTGCGATTTAACCATATCCGTGGACATAATGGAATCAAGACAATCCCATATAACACAGCTAATGATATATACTATGGTGCTACTTATCTGCATTCTCGAATGCGCCGAAAATTTAGGATCCGCATAAATTCAATAAAATGTACAAGCGATAAAACCCAAAAGCTTTAGTATAAGGAGCTCGAATAACTTATTTCAAACGAAGTTGTAATTTTGTTAAAAGTATTTATTATGCTATATTCAGTTGTTCGATATCCCAATAAATAAAATGGAAAAAGGAATTTAGTAAAAGAATAAAAAGTTCTCAAAACGGAAATACCTAAATCGTATAGTAATTTGCATATCGTGTTTGTATCTCTAAAGATGTTTCTTATATTTAGGGATATAAAGGGTTTTTTACATTTTCTCTTTTTTATATAGAGAGTATTTTCTGAGGACTACGACAGAAAATGGGAATCTCGATAATGGAAAACACCAACGGTATTGCAATTTGGGTTTTAATGTCGGTTTTTCTCGCTATCAAATTTTAATCTATCAGGTATGATTTATTCTTAACTACATAGTTCAAATTATTTCCAAGCTTAGCATAAGTGGGGAAGTCACACAAAAATATCATAGATTATTAAATTTTTTTAGTGAGCAGTTGGATAGTCGCCTTGCATGAGCCATCTAATTAAGTCAATTAAATCAGTGTTACAACTAATGCGCTGATTAAATCGTAAGGTCCGTTACAATGGATAAATAGTGGTGATTATGTTGTCATACGAATAGAGGCGTCATCAATCACCTCGGGGAGTAAAATATAAGTTCATAGTTTTATAATACGTTTTAATGAATATAAACTGAGACGGGATGATTGTATTGTGCGTAATGTTAGTGATTTATTGTCATAATACTGGAATTGCTATTTCAATATACTGGGTTACTATTACTAATTAATACTTATTTTTATATGAAAATAAAATCTAACAAATTATCAAAAGTCGTTCCTTATGGGATTAGCTATCTAGTCCTGCGAGGTTGCTGGTATTTTAAAAGTAACCCTGTAGATGAATAGTGTTTTCATAAATATTAATAATATATCCATTATTACGGCATCATTTAACGTATGCCTGAATGTGCATATTCAGGTCAACTATGAAAATATCAATCATGTTGTCATCAGGTCGATGTGTCATCGTATAACATAAACCTGATACCTGCGTGGTAAACACACTGTAGTACCTAACCAGACGGCTTATCGTATACAAGGGTACTACCACCTAGTAGTTACTTAGAAATAATCGAACTCTAAGAAAGGGTTAATAATGTCTATGAGTACGGCATTATGTGACTCATACAATGCTGTCAGCTTGACTGTTGACATTAGTACTTTATTGCTTGAATACAATTACAAATAGCGATGATTAGAAATATAAGGTGTTTATTCTTAAAACTAAGTTAAATACATACTGAAAATCTAATTTAGATTTCTCAGAGTTTTGTTCGCCCGAAGTTAAATACAATTATTAAACTAACCTTCAATCTTTTTAGAGATGAGTGACTGTGGCGCAGACGGTGGCAGCCCTAAATACCTGCAGTCATAATATTAAATTTGAGAGTTTTGGCGGGAATTCTGTCAGTGCAGTTCATCGCTTATTTTAATTTATTTCATAAACTAGTTTAGAGTTGTGTTTGTTGTATAAAAGTGGTATGGATTTCTTCAATAAACATTGACGGTGATGAACAATGTATGGAAACATTGAAATAAGTGAATTAAGAATCGTACTGAAGGGAGTTAACACCAAGACTCCGACAGGACCTTGAAATCGACCGCACCCGTGTTTCATCGTTCTTGTAAAAATAACTTGAGAATGATTTGTACTTGACATTGGCTAAATGCATAGTTCTGCAAGAGCCATAAATAAAATAAAATAAAATAAATAAATATTAAATTTATTTATTTCAGCGAGTCATATTCAATGGCCATAAATAAGAAGAAGAAATATATTAAAATAAATGAAAATTACCTACTTAGAGCAATTTTGTTTACCCTGGCACGGTAACTATTTTAAATAATTATAATTACCTATTCTTATCATTTTGGAATATAAGCTTTTACAACCTAACGTCCTAGGGTGATCATTTTCCCGTATATAAAGCATATACCGCCCGACGGTCGAGAGACGAGACGTCACTGGTTGGACTAATCTGGTAGTTGGTACTTAATTCCAATGTTACTTTGCTATGCCAGGATAAAACAAACAAATGATCGTCGTGTGATATGCTGAATCGAAATCAATAACATCGCATGCGTGAAACAATAGACCAAGTTATTTAAATATATAAAACTCAAAGGTGACTGACTGACATAGTGATCTATCAACGCACAGCCCAAACCACTGGAGGGATCGGGCTGAAATTTGGCATGCAGGTAGATGTTATGACGTAGGCATCCGCTAAGAAAGGATTTTGGTAAATTCTACCCCCAAGGGGATAAAATAGGGGATGAAAGTTTGTATGAAACTTTGTCAATTTTAAACGTTCACGCGGGCGGAGCCGCGAGCAAAAGCTAGTAGCCTATAAATTACATTATACACTGATATTTACCTTCTAGGATCTCGAGCTGCCCGCACGAATAAAAATGTGGATCGCAACCACTGGACACACTGAGCTACGTCACCCACAGTTCCTAATGCGGCTTCACTATTCAAGTTCTCGGTTAATCTCTTGTGTAGGAAGCTTTGTAGTGGTTCATTACCACCGACCAAGGCTTGGTATCGATGCTGCATCAAACATTAAATCTCATAGTATAAAATGAAGTCGCTGTCTGTTCGCTTAGATCTTACTATTTAACGGATTTGAATGCAGTTTTCAGAAATATATAGAATTAGTCATAAGGAAAGTTTATATGTTTATCACGATATGATCCATGGGAGCAGGGATAGCTAGTATGTTTATAATATATGCTATGTATGTTTATGTTTATAAACTATATACAAAAAAAGATTCAATACCCAATTTTCAATTAATATCTTTGTTCGACAATACTTGTTAGTTACATCAATTACAATAAAGATGATAGCAAAGTGGAAAATATTATATAATATATTATTAATAGTTTACAATATTAGTTAAATAAACATAATATAAATAAATGTCTATGACGGATCAAAATGTAAATAATATAATAATTTAAATAAATATATATGTATTACATAAATAAAAATAAATAAAGTAAATACATCATGTTTCAATGATCCGATATTTTACAGATTTCTTATGTATTTTGCAATTGGCTGAAAATGCCTTCGTAAACTTCATATCATAAAAATAATAAATTGCGATTTGACATGACATTAATCAAATATTGACAAACTTCGCAAACAGTGTTTTTACATGTTCTTTAATATTGTTGTGTATTGACGATATAACATAACTTTTATACAACTGTAAAGTAATTTTATTCATCATGGCGGATAAGAAAGCAAAGAAAGAAGCAAAAAGATTAGAAAAACTTAAAGCTGAGGCCGAAGCCCGGAAGCAATTGAAACGGGACGAACTTCTTCGTGAAATGGCTACACAAGCTGCGAGGAAAGGAGAACTGGACAAAAGTTGGCGTGAGATGATGTTGAAAATCAAAGAACCCGTTTTCAGGCAAGACATCGAAGTCATGTGGCACACGTTTGAAAGAGCGTATGATAAAAAGGACCACCTAATCAATTACACTATAAAACTTATGAATGTAGCTGATGACCAGTTTCAGCGTACTATAGCTAGTTTTTGTGATACGATTGATACAATGATTAACAAATTTCTTTTGGATTTAGAGCAGTTGACGAAAGATAATAATCGTAGAACTGCTGAGTTGCTCAAACAAGGTGAAGAGGATGCAGCTCGTATAATGACAGATCATGATACTGCCGAAACACATCTCCAACTTTTACTGTATCACGGTCATAGTACGGCTGACAGTTTGGCTTGGACTACTAGAGGTGAAAATTTAGTTAAGGAAGATGAAGAGAAGAATAAATATGCAATTGAACGTGAAAATTTACGCTCGTTTTTGGAAAATAATTACAGTACCATCTGGGATGAATATAAGGCTGTCCTCAAAGCTTATGTCGTTGAAACTGCCGACAATCAAAAACAAGTACGTAAGTTGCGTCATAAAGAAAATTTGATGGCTGACATTATTGCCTCTCAAGGCAAGAAAATAGCCAACAATGATGGATTGCTTAAACGCCTCCGTACTGAATTAGCAGCTTACGAATCTGGCACTAAACAAGCCGTCTTTAGAGACCGACGCAATAGACATAGAGACGCATGCTATCATCTGAAGAAAAACTTATACGACGGCGTTGCTACTGACGGAAAACAATTGGCAAGAATGGTACGAATGTCTGATGATGCTGTTGAATGGCTTGAATCGGCACACAAGAAAGTTGAGAAAATTCTACGCATGGCTGCACTTTGTCGCAAATATGAAACTCAGAAAGAAAAAGTGCTACCATATGGTACAACTACACCTCACTCGCCAGCACAGACTAATACTAACATCCGTCGGCAGCAAACCGATGATTCTTTAGTAGCAAATGCCTTTTCGACCACGTGTGGACTGACAAGACTGTGGCACAAAATATCGAGAGCTGAGCTATCAAGAAGAGCTTTGATGCGTGAAAAATTTTTACTTGAACAAGAAAACACTCTCATAATGCGTAGGTTGAAGGAATTCAAAGAAAACAAGTTTCAGCCTGATACCCAAGTATGTTTATGTAATAAGATGGAAAAAAAAGTATTTACTACATCGCCTGTCGCTGTTGAAGGTGTTTTCGAATTTTTTAAAACTTTGCGCAAATAAATTTAAATACTCATATTTGAAGCAAACGAATGGATATTATTTTTTATGCGTATTTCGGTTATTTTTATTTTATGTGACATAACTTTTGGCAGGCAGGTACCCGGAATATTGAGGATTGGATTTGTTTTTTGTTTTGTGAGATCAGAGACGCGAAACGCCGCGGCGCACGAGTGTGGCGTAATGACACGAGGCGCAAACGATGCCATTTTGACCTAACCCACTTCTTAAACTGTGGAACACAAAAAGCGAAAAAGCGATAGGATTAAAGTGGAATTTATTCGTTAATATATATCCCAAGTCCAATCATGTCAAAATAAATGAAATAAACAAGAGCAAAGCGAGGAAATTCAATACCGGAGGAATATTAGAGGCTCATAAGATCACGTACACTATTTCAAATTAATCTAAACACAAAACACGAAGGAAGCGGAAATAAACAATGTGTAAACAAATACATACACAGCAAAATGCTTCAGAATAATTTATTGCAACTTGACTTCTGTAACTTAAACCACTAACCGCTGAAACCCATCCACTAATGCAAGTTCATTAGGTATCAAATTTTAAGTAAACGATATGCAGTGCATTAGTGCTGGCAGTATATTGCGTATAACACATTACTTTAATCCACAAAACATGGTAAGGACAATAAATTTCGGAGTCGTACCTGGCTCAACAGTCAATTCTCTCGAGATAAATAAGAAAAGGCCAATTCTTACTGTACAAAAGTGTAAGTAAGTAAGTAAGTACCTGGTAAGAAAAGCTATATACATTTACTAAGTACTTAAAGCAATCATTCTTTAATAGCTGTTACTTATGAATGGTAGTAAAATGATAATAATGTAACATACTTATGACCTTGCTCTTCGTGCGTAAAGTAGGTGAATTTTAAATGAAATACAACACTATTGTGATATTAATTTCACACGTGATATTCAGAAAACTGAGACTGGGTGTCGCAAGCACGTTTTTTATAATCTCACAGATCTGAAGCTCCGACACATTGAGTTGTTATTTTAAAATGGTACATCAAAAACAATGAACGAATCATTATACGCTGCACGTATTCGTAATGAAAGTAACAAGATTGTTAAATGAATGATTATCCACTTAACTTTAAAATTACAAAGGAAATGATGTTAAAAAATTTGTTGTACAGCCGTATTTTTGTTTTATCGAATCGTTTTATTTGATTGAATGACGAGACGAGCAAGGTGCTCGCCTGGTAAGCGCCACGCCTGCCCATAAACAGAAGGAACATCACGCAGTACTTTGAATTATAAAGCACTGCATGGCACTGAACTGCGCCCGTTACTCCGAGACAAAATATTAAGTCTCATAAAGCCTAGTAATTTCATTGACTTCAATGTCCTTCAAACCGAAACACAACCGTGCTTACACACTGTTGCTTGGCGGCAGAAATAGAAAAAGCGGTGGTACCAACCCAGACGGCCTCGCATACGAGGGACTTACCACCCTCTAAAGTTATCTAACATTGTTGCATAGAATACTCGACTCGTTATATCAAAAGTAGGGATAAATAGAGAAAATAGCATTTCCAACTTCTTTGTAGTATTTTGTTTACGGTCCCTAATATGACAACGTAACTTTATCGAATATTGATACTTTTAAATGAGACATTATTTTGTCGTCGCTAATAGCTTTGATTATAATATTATATCCGGTTTTGCGTGTGTATGTTTTATGTTGCAAATTCAAATACGAGCTGTAATTGCTCGACCTGGGATTTGAACCAGGACCTCACAATTTCTTAGCCTTAGTTGGCCGCCACTTGCTGATGAGGGAATGACTTTATTTTTGTAAAAATTAAAATAAAATTGCCGACGCGCAAAACTTTAATGGTAGTTATGTATATATTATGTAGGTATTTAAAGAGTAAATACAACAGAAATTGAATATTCCATTCTACGATTATGATTTACATAAAATGTCATCCGAAAGGACATCACGCATGGCTTACATAGATAGACACATACATTTCCATATCATTCACCATCACCATTCCATGTCCTTGTTGGCAGTTCAAAAGATCCTTTATCTTATCACGATTAACGCAATATGTATGGATAATTGAAAGTGATGTTTTAACTGCTGATGCTCTGAATAAGGTAGGAAACAACGTAACTGCCTTATATGGGAGCATGTCTTAAGCATGTTAAATGATAATATATATGCTGCTCATTTTGAAACCATATTATAAGATATATTTCAAAAACCGACTTCCACGACAAAGTGACTGCACTACACCTGATGGTAAGCGTAGTGCAGTCCAAAAAACTAGCGAACACCGACAAACAATGAGTTTATCAGTGGTCACCAGAGTCATGCCGGTCTGAATAAATGCTTCTTCCCTCTTAGGAGCGGGACGAAGTAAATCGAGCGTCCTGCGACAGGGCAGGCGGATAACCGATGCAGGCACAGGGATGCAGGGATGTACCCCTATACCCGCCCTAACCAACTATGATGTCATGTCGCAAGCCCCTCGGGAGAACCGGATATACACTGGCTGATCCTGGAACGCGATCCACACAACGTGTGTGGGTCACTATGGCAGGTTTTAACACCATGTGTACGGTGGTCGCTATCCGGGCGGATATGAATATCCTACCACCAGGAGCAGTAGAATCCAAATGTTTTCCATTTTCCCTTGTACTCTTTTATGAGATCGTAACCAATTTTTTACGGGACTACCATTGAATTAACCCTATAGAATCCAAAAGTCCACATTTGGCTGAGTTATGCGTGAACATAAATAGAAATATATAAAGTCATTTCACGGAACCTATTCCAGAAATGTAAACAAATTTCTATCCACTTTCAAAATAATTCTTTTATTTGGGCCTGTCAATACACCAAATACAATAGAGATAACTGAAAAGTGGGTAGATATTAGTTTACATTTCTGGAATAGATATAGTGAATATGTATGGATGAATAGAGAAAATCTATTCGGATCCGTTTCAAAATAGAATTAATCTGGCAATTTAGTCAGTTGTTAGATATATCATCATCATCATCAGCCACAAGACGTCCACTGCTGAACATAGGCCTCTCCCAAAGATTTCCAGACCGACCTGTTGGAAGCGGCCTGCATCCAGCGACTTCCTGCGATCTTTATCAGGTCATCTGTCCACCTTGACCTTGTTAGATATATGGTAGGTACAAAATTTATCGCATTAAAGTAATCAGCTTTTGTTTTTTAATGTTGTTATTTTATAAATGTAAGCTTTATTTATGCAAATACCTATGTACCTAAGTAGTTTGTGCAAAAAGATGTCTAACACTTTGCATTAATCACTATATTATTTAGAATATGAACATGGAATAATAAGTAATTTAGCCCAAACCAAAAACAATCGTAAAAATTATTGTTTTTTTTTATTATGTATAATCTACCTGTCTTATAAAACCATTATGGCTTACAGCTGTACGAAAATATTTTTCCAAACGCTATATTGATAGGAATATAACAATAGTCCCCACAAGGTAAGGAGATAAGCGATGATAATAAAAGCAAACACATAAGTCACTTCCTAGTCATGAACTAAGGATGACAGATGCAGCTTTCACCAACTGATGCTGCAAGGATAGTTACGAGGAAGAAGGGCCGACCCACTTCCTATAATGAACTGTATTGTAGTTTCGTTTTCATATAATACACACTGAATTTGAAATACAAAGTCATGAGTATTTTCGAAGCATCGGTAGACTTTAACGTGTAAAAGTGCCCTTGATGGTCCAATCACTAAATAAATATTACATTGTAATCGTCGAAGGGGGTAGGCAGAAATGTAACCAGTACATCCACATTTCATAGAGCTTATTCCCATCCCACGAGCCTATTGCCATACCAATTCCAGACGCTGGGCTGATACTAAACATTCTTTGATAGAAAAACCCAATATCATATTTTGACGACCGGGGGAACGAACCAGAGACCTCAGCACAGCAGTTGCACCGCGTACGCAATACAACTGCGCCATCGAGGCAGTCATAAATAAATATTTTGGTTTGTATTTCGATGGCAAATATGGACAAATTAGCTAGTCAGCTGATGCTAAGTGATCACCACCGCCAATAAACTCGATCAATACTTGTCTCGTTAGATATTAGATATTGAGGGGATTTGATGGTGAAAATTAATGCTATTAGGTACAATAGTAGATCCTAAATAACTGGAGACCAAATCAGGATTACTTTATTCCAAAAGTGTTTAGGTTTAATTACTTGTCTGTCTGGTAGCAAATCACTTTTATGGCTAAGAGGAGAAGTCGCTACCTTAGTTAAAAAATACCGGAGTTCACAATTCACGAACATCATATATTGACTGCTACTTAAACCAATTACGCGACAACTTCCTAGTTTAGGTTTATACGTAAAATACCCCAAATTCGGGGAATCATTCAGGAAATTAAGTTAATTTTTTAATAAACTAATAGCCTGACGATTCGTTACTCACGTATGCCAGCCTTCCGATAAATTAAAAAAAGGTTCACGGTCACATAATTTAATATTTTAATTGGTTAACGGCCGAGAAGGCAAACGCAAAAGTCATCACATTATGAAACAATTACTATACAATGCCAACAAAGGCATCTACTACATGTATTACGAAAACGTGTATATGATTAAGTTTGCACGCGATGAGATGAAGCTCATCGGAGTTTAGAGGCTAATTTCCATACAGCTCTTTAGCCAGCAATGATGTATGTATCGTGAGAACTAGCCAATGCATTTGTAGAGATGATATTTAGTCACGGCTATTGACGCATTGTTGAATCTGCGTGTGCAGGGACATACATCACGATAGGGCGACATTGCAGCATCTTCGGTCCGCCGCCGCGCCGTGGGGTGTGTATATAAGTTGAAGACGCGGTCGGGGCGCGACACCAGTTGCCTTTACAACTTTACACGCTCACAATCATTGTCATCAGTATATCGTTACAGCTTGTGTAGTGTCGTGCGATTATTATTTCGTTTCCTCCAAGGTGAGTTATTTCACCTAGATAATTAGCTATTGTGTTTGACCGTTGAGAGGGATGCTGTTGCTTAATAAATTAAATCATGTGAATATATTTTCAAGGTTCTATGTAAATTAACGTTTAAAGTCCTTTAAATATTATACACGGTTGGTAGTCACATGAAATAAATTATAATGCCCATTTATATTGCTTTATTAATCTTATTGTTTAGATATCTTCTTCTTCTTATATATATAAATCAATTGCTGTTCGCTCGTCTCGCAAAAACTCCTAAACGGTTGCACTGATTTCGATGAACATTTTTGTGTGTGCTTGAGTGGGTCCCGGGATGACTTAGAATCACAATTGGACCCGGTGGGTGACGCTGCAAAATATATGTTTTAATTATATGTTATGGGTGAAACTAAGCGGAACAGCTAGTTATTAGTAGGTAAAGCCTTATTTCACGGTTGAAAAGAACTTCAGAAACTTACTCTCATTTGCTGTTATCTATTGAGAAAATTCTTATTTTTCCCTTGATCCTGTTATCGGTTCTTAACTTTTATTAAGGACCACTCTTGAGGTAAACCTTATCAAATACAATAAAGCTTCTGTGGCCTAGTGGGCGAATAGCCGGCCATGAAGCGAGAGGCCGTGGGCTTAATTCCCACACCGAGATAAATGTTTGTGTAATCCACAAATATTGGGATGTTGAGGGACCGTAAGTCCCTCGTAGTTCCTGATACAATACAGGTTAACCTAGTGTGGGGTGAGGCTATGCGTGCATTAAAATCGGTCCAAACAAGAGAAATTGTGTAACAAGCATTAAAAAATATAGTCTAATTGAGAACATCCTCCTCTTTTGTGTAGGTAAAAATAATAACTAAAATAACATTTGGTGGTGGTGGTGGTACGGTCCTCAGTTATTTCCACCTGTGGTCAAAAAAATCTGCAATATCCGTGAGGGATACAGTGCATAATAATGTTGATTATTATATTTTAGCTTTGTAACAATATAGCTTCACTAATTCAAAAATCGACTCCAAAAAATAATACTGGAAAGTCAATATGAAGTCAAACTCAAAAAGGTGCTCTAGAAATTGTTATTTCTTACTTTTCAGTGTTACTCTTTGAAGTCCATTTTTAAGATTCTTTAAACTTATTTCGTATTTCAACTTTTAGTGCTAGATACAGCTATGGCATGTACATTTTAATTCTATAACACAATCACGAAGAATGTGCTGTTTTTGTTGAGTTTATTTTTTTTACTGTGTATTCTGTTATCAGATCACAACCAAATTTGTAAAGTACCATATCGCAGCTAAATTCTAAGTATAGAACAATTCTTTTTCAATAAATACGGGCTACAATTGGCAAAAAACCATTGAACATACGTTAAAAGAGCAAATAGATAAAAGCGCCGAATAAAGACCATCCTCCTTTTTTTGAACTCGTTTAAAAATACGTCTGCTCTACCTACGTTGTTACATCCTATTTGTAATTTTTGTCTAAGGATTTTATTTCCTCTTATTTCGTCCTCTTAACCAAATATATGTATATAGGACAACACTCGGTATAAGCCCAAAACAAAAAGATACAAAGGAATTCAGAACCTGATCCTTTTTTTAGGGTTCCGTGGCCAAATAGCAAAAATGGAAACCTTATAATATCGTCATGTCCGTTATTTTGTCTGTTAGTCTGTTCTTCTGTATGTCGCAGCCTTCAAAGAGGAGGAGGTCCTTAATTCAGCGAGATTGTTTTGCTTTTTTATGTATGTATTTTCATACAATTTTGATATATTTCTGCGCCAAGCAACAGTGTGTAAGCACTGTTGTGTTTCGGTTTGAAGGACATTGAAGCCAGTGAAATTACTGGGTATTATGAGACTTAACATCTTATGTCTCGGGGTGACGAGCGCAGTTCATTGCCATGCAGTGCTGTGTAATTCAGAGTTCTGTGTGGTGTTGCTTCTGTTTATGGGCAGGCGTGGCACTTACCATTAGGCGAGCGCCTTGCTTGACTCGACATTCAATGAAATAAAAAAATATATATTTGGTAACATTACGGAACCCTTTTCTGTGCATGGTCCCACACGCACTCTGCCGCTTTTATTTTATGCCTGTTTTAATAAAATGACACTTTATAAAACGACCTTTTTTAATTCAAGTTATTAAATAGGTATCTTGCACCAATTTAATAAAGTTTTTTTGCAAACCATACCGCACCCATAAGTATTGAGACCATGTAACATATAACCATAACCCAAATTAATTTTCTTGAGGTGTACCGTTCGTAGTAGGTTGATATAACTCTGTTAAGTGATATGAGCGCAAATTCTTTGGCGAAATAAAAACGTGTGATACACATGATTTAACACACAATTTGAAATTGAGCAAATAAGCAATACAATAACGTCACCTTAGCATTTCTTCCTATTACGTTGAGAGGTTTGGATTCAGTAATTATTCCCACGGTATGCACGTGGAATGAATTGGTGACAACACGCTTAAGATCTGTTTTTAAGTTCGCGACTAAGACAGATGTCATGACTCTTGTCGCGACTCGCGGGGTCAGGCGATAGCGTAAATACCACTTTGTATAATTTTTTTATGGAAAAGTCGCGGCTCGTGGTGGCCCCATACATAAAGTCTATTCATCGAACTTATTCCAGAAATGTAAACAAACCCAATTTAAAAATAATTCCTTTGGATCTGTTAAAATACAATAGGGATAACTAAAAACAGGTTAGATATCTGTTTACATTTCTGGAATATGTATAGTGAGCGCACTGTATATACTAATTGCATATAAAGCGGACGTGTCGCTGTCGTCGTGCGATTTACTCGGACGCGTCCCTCAAACATAATTTGACACTATAAACAGATGAATTGACTGACTAGCTAACACTACAAACAGATGAATTTATTGATTAAAGCTTTTGCTAGCGCTTCCGCCGCCAGCTTGAAGGTATTTTTCTTACTATGGTATTAATCCACTACTCATAATATTTCCATATTTCAATAACAATTATGTATAATGCAATCAGATCAGTAGTTCCAGAGTTAACCCTCCCTCCACGAAGAAAATCATAAACGTAGGTACATGTCATCGTTTATAAATTAGTGCAGATTGACGATATTTTAACAGACGAACTTTTTTGGGTACATAATAGTCAGATTATTATAGAATGATATCCATCTTATTGCTGGCCGTTACAATATTTCTATTACGTTTCACTCATAGAACTTCTAATCTATATCTGTGGCGGATAGAACTCAACTTTATATAAGACACAACCTACATACAAAAAAAAATTGTTTATAGGGCATCGTGTCTAAGTATTACTCTTAATACCGTTTGTTTATTTATTCGTAAATAAATATTAAATAATATGTTACGCTGTTACCTGATTTACACGACAAATTAGTACGCGCGGCTCATCCATCCGTAGAGTACAATTATACGCAAGGCAGAAGTATTGTGGCATTCGTAACATCATAAACTTGGCATCGTAGACCTACAAACACATTTTACACAACATTGTGCTTAGCATCATATCTCGGATGAATATTATGCTCATTAATATTAAATTTCAATTGAATATTAGTTAAATATATTTTAAAAACAATTTACTGAAATCCAACTTTTCGCAATAGTCCCAATGGCTAGCAACTCAAAGTAGCACCCACTGTAATTTGTTTCTGAACTTGAGTTTGCAGCAATAACTATATATTTCTTAGGCCTAACCCCTCTAATTCCCAAACCAACAATCGCAGATGTCTCTGCCTCCCCCAGTGATCGCCCTGAGTCGAGGTTCGTACCCCACAGAGGGTGTCCCCAGCGAGATCACTTAAGTATAAGGATTGAGAGTGCCTAAAACGCTCGCCTGAAACTCTGGTGAAGCTGTAAAAAGCCAACTCGCGTCAGGCTAACAGCATAAAGTCATACAGTAAAAAAACCCTCTAATTCAGTAATGCCTAACAGCGGGATACGATAATACAGGGCTAGTAATAAGCATATCGCTAGCATTGAATAATAGCTACAAAGCAAATAAAAGCCCTAATGCAATCAAATGCCTCTTAGGCAATTGTTGCGAGAGGTGAGATAAGACAAAGTAATCATGCAAAGGAACCGATCACGCGAGGTCGCCGAAATCTCAATTATTGACATACCTGCCTCGATATTTATGCAGATTGTCAGCATAATCGCATTATACTGCCGTTTATGTCAATTAACTTTTTATGGATACTTAATTAATGTTACACGAAACCCAAAAGACAATCGTTGCATTCCATGAATATTAAATATAGGTAAAGGTACGTTTTGAAGTGCGCTACCGAGATAAGAGACGCGCGAAAATAACAACACGCTCGCTTTATATAATTGGTACGATATAACTAAGATATCACCGACCGTTTCCATACATTTTTTTTTAATTTGATTGAATGACGAGACGAGCAAGGCGCTCGCCTAATGGTAAGCGCCACGCCTGCCCATAAACAGAAGCAACACCACACAGCACTTTGAATTACAAAGCACTGCATGGCACTGAACTGCGCTCGTCACCCTGAGGCATAAGTTGTTAAGTCTCACAATTCCCAGTAATTTCAATGGCTTCAATGTCCTTCAAACCGAAACACACCAATGCTTACACACTGTTGCATGGCGCCAGAAATAGACAAAGCGGTGGTATCAACCCAGACGGCCTCTCGCATACGAGGGACATACCACCTTGTAAGTACATACAGTGAGACTATCACCTGACTCACGTCACGCGTTGCTGTCTCCGGTGTAGGTCGCGTACTACAAAACATATATTTATTTGCTATTTTTTACATTATATGCCCTTATCTATATCCTTGAAAGGCAACTGCAACTAGTCCTTCAAAGGTACATGTATGTATGTATAAATGTTTCAAAGGATCGCGCGGCTATAATTATTTGCGTCCCATGATATTATGCGCCTATTGCCATATAAATCCAATTCCAGATAACATAATATGGGTATTTTTCCAATTTAAAACGTAAAATATGTCTATACGCACTCATGTATGTAATCCTCGAAGGGGTAGGCAGAGGTGTGCAGTTTACCCACATCGAACCCGAGACCTCGGCTCAGCAGTCGTACCGCGTACGCAATACAACTGCGCCACCGAGGCAGACAATAAAAAAATATATGCTAATCATTTATAATATTTAATATAAAAAAGAACTAATTTATTTAACTAAAAATTATTAAACTACAAATTATACAAATTAAACAAAAAAAAACAGTATTTTGAATTTAACCAGTTATTCTAACTACGCAGTATTTAATTGTTAATTGTTTTACTCAGACGCGGAAGCGACTCCTCAAACAAATTAATTCGAAAAATAATTTATGAATCGCGTCAGCAAAATTATTTTGGTTTACATATTCTGTAGATGTACAGATATGAGAAAAATTACTAATATGACCTTACAATAGAGTAAGACATTTTTAACGTTTTTAGGGTATTTTTTTGCAAAACGGTTCTTTAATTACCCAGCATTTACGAGTAAATGAATATTTATAACAACGGTACTTGACTAATTAAATGAATAATTGCGACCCGTGATTGGAGTTGGTAAAACGCATACGAAATTGCAGAATTTGAATAATAAACCTATCCACAGTAATGTTTGATTATATTTGTTGAACAATATGTAAAGATTAAGAGCTTATTTCATAATTTTCAAACACCATTTAACGACCAAGAACATTGACAGCTTTCGGTATATACCTATTATGTCCGAATGGGTCTTTTGTATTTGAACGCGTCATTTTACACATATTTATTCAGATTTGATTAGACAGTTTTGTCTACAGCATGAATGGGCTGGCTCGACCGGGTCGTTACCACTGTCTCACAAAAAACCGACGTAAAGCAGCGGCTTGCTGCTGCGTTTCGTACGGTGAGTGAGATATCCGGAAGCCCAAATCCCCTTCCCAATCCCCAATTATCCCTTTTATTTAAGGTCGGCAACGCGCCCATGATTCATCTGGTAGTGGCGTACATGGGCGGTGGAGATCACTGACCATCAGGTGACCCACTTGCTCGTTTGCCGGCCTATGCTATAAAAAAAAGGTTTCACCACTTTTGAATAACAAGCGTTAAAACTTATTTACGTACACCCACAGTCACATATGTAGTCTCTAGGCTCCTGACCCCTTACAGGGATAACCTGTTCCGTTGGTATTAGGAATTACCGGGGCATTTACGGCCCTTGTCACCGAAACTCGAAACAACAAATACTTGCTTAAACATTTTTGTTTTAATACGGGAAATTAACCTGCGACCGCTTGCTTCACATGCGGCTACTCACCCACTGTGTAACATGCAGTAGCGTAGCTATAATTGGGTCAGTCCCGGGTTTCACCCATTCGGGGGTGACACCGGACGCGCGAGAAATAAATTCACAAACGGTAAGTCCACTGCTCGTTTTTCGGTATACTTACTACACAAAAATCCATACATCGCTGCTAAACTCTATCGAATGAATATTTTTCTAATAAAACTTTATCTACAATTGATGGAGATATCGATGTAAGCACATAAAAAAGCAAAAAAATAACGCGCCGAAGTGAGAACCTACTTATTTGAATTCTGTTAAAACAAATCAAAATACAGTTTTAAGGTTTTCATTTTTGGATTGACACTCAAATCAAATCCGCCCCAGGTGTCACCGGTGCTAGCTACATCACTGGTAACATGTTATCAACATAACATAACCTTAAGTCTGTATCTCCGAAGGTAGGTAGAGATGCAACTAATGCTGTTCGGTTCGCCGAACTTATTTCGGCCGCATGTCATAGGGGCGAGCCTATCGCCATAACTTTTACTTTAACTCATGTGGCTTTTGTAAGGCGATAATTCAATCTATCAATCAATTCAATCATTGTCATTGCCTGACCTGGGCTTTGAATCAAGGACCATAATATCGTATCAGAGCCTAAGTAGGCTACCACTATACCAATATAGAGATTACATTACCATCAGCGTTACATTATGACGCAAAATTATATCCTAAATCACCGAATGTCCCAAAATACCTACATCGTTTTCTTACTTTATTGGCATTGAAATTGAATAAAAATTCAAAACAGGTATCTTTATTTGAAATAATATTATGGTGTATACACAAATCGCTTTAAAACGCGTTGCTTCAATGGACATCGTTAACAATTTAGCAATGAATGGGACAGGCGAGTGATGAATTGCAAGCCGTGAACGTAAAGCATGCATGTGTGTGCATTGTGTACCTACATCTAAACTAAAATTATAAAGAGGAAAGATTTGTATTTTTGTATGTAACGAATAAACTTAAAATCTACTGGACCGATTTGAAAAAAATTTCACCATTAGAATCCTACATTATCCCTGATGAACATAGGCTACTTTTTATCTCGGTAAAAGCAGAACACGCGGGCGGAGCCGCGAGGAAAAGCTAGTACACTGGCTAGTACGTTATAACAAGGGACTATACAAAACTAATATTAAATAGGCAAGAAGTATAGAACGATGACATGACAATCAGGAACATCATTATTTTTTAAAGGATTCACTAAATCTTCAATAATGGCGACATTTAAATTGCTAACTATGTAAATTACGATGTATCTTTCCGAATTTACATAGCTAATAAAATACAGTCCTTTTTTATTTTCTTCGAAATTTCATTTGGGGACCGCCCGTGGTTTTAAATAAGTTTATTGTTCGACCACCATTGATTTATTTATGAGTTTGGTGAATTCATGAGCCATTCGAAGCTTTTAACGGGTGATAACGAGAATTTCTAAAGTGAATATAACTCAGTATTTATATGGATTAGGTATAAAATATTTAAATTGATTTCATATTTTAATCTGAAATCCAAATATTTTATCTTTATGATTCTTTATGTGCTTGGATAGACAAATCCTACACACCTTTGCTGGAATTTTACCTGTTGTACATAACTTATAGAATTGATTCTTGTCAAATAACAGCAACGCCTTTGAACAGCAAATTTAACAACTTATGCTGATTTAATTTGGGCTAGTAAAAGTGGCTTGTTTTTAAATCTAATATATAATATTCTCGTGTCACGGTGTTTGTAGTTAAACTCCTCCGAAACGGCTTGACCGATTCTCATGAAATTTTGTGTGCATATTGGGTATGTTTGAGAATCGGACAACATCTATTTTTCATCCCCCTAAATGTTAAGGGTAGTCCAACCCCAAATTTTTTTTTTTAATTTTTAGAAAAATTTTATTTCGTTATTTTTTATGATACAACATTAAAAAATACACACAACCCTAAATTTTCAACCCTCTACGATCAACCCCTATTTTTTAATAGCCATCTTAGTAATCTTTTATCCCGGAAAAAGCGGATCACGCGGGCGGAGCCGCGAGGGACAGCTAGTAATAATATAAATATCTAATGCATTTGTTACGCAGATGTTCTCAGCAAAGTGGTTAGCTTGTGCGTTGGTGGTGGTGTGCGTGAGCGTGCGACAAACGCTTGCGGCTCCTGCATCGCCGCAAGAAGAATACCCACCGATGCCGGTAAGTTTGATCTATGTTGACTTCAATTTTGAGTGGTAGAGCCACGCTGTAGGCAGTTTTCACAGTCACTGTCTCACAAAAACCCGACGTAAAGCAGCGGCTTGCTGCTGCATTTCGTACGGTGAGTGAGATATCCGGAAGCCCAAATCCCCTTCCCAATCCCTAATTATCCCTTTCCTTTAAGGTCGGCAACTCGCCCATGATTCTTTTGGTGATGGGCGTACATGGGCAGTGGAGATCACTTACCATCAGGTGACCCACTTGCTCGTTTGCCGGCGTATGCTATAAAAAAAAAACAGAAAAAAGCAGTTCTGTCCATGAGGCGAATTGTGGAGATGAAGTTAGAAAACCAAAGCAATCTACAGATTATGAACGACAATCACGTATTCGGTACGATAAACTCATTTAAATGGGTCTTTATTAGGTGCATTGGACTGCACCTAACCCACTATAAAATTGAGTGGTATTTTTACAAAAGTATCAGGAGAGTCATTTGACGAAAAGGGACCAGCGATATGAGCAATATATTTAAGAAAGTATTATACAAGACGATTATAAGACTTAAAAAAGATTTTCGTCGGAAAGAATGTAAAATGCATGATAAAAGAGGCAAAATAAAATTCGGAATGTTAGCAAAAGAAAAAAAAATCAAATTTGGTAATTATATTTATAACGTTCTACTTATTCATAAATTAGATTCTATTATAGATAAATAACGATCAATGAGTAAAGAATGAAACATTATAAGTGTTATCAGAATCTTATAGGTGTTAGTAGAATCTTAAATCTATATGCTACGAACAAAATTATGACCGCACATAAGTCCGAAAAAGTCAGCCTTTATTATTTATCGTCAAACACTTTTAATTAGTAAATAAAAAAGATTCTTGCGACACCGGTTGAATTTCCAACGATCCTGTCCCAAAAAAGATATACTTTTCGCGCACATCTTGTTTAAATCCTTTTGACTCACTACTCGAACACATATTGTGTTTTTGTACAAATATTTTGTTATCATCTTCTTCATTCTTCATCGAACATAAATCTTTTCACAATTATTTCCAAGAATTCGATGCTTACTTTTCCCGTAACGTATATTCTATATTTTTTGTCTGTTATAACACAAGGAAATTCAGCATTTCAAACATTTACTTATACACCATTGATTGTTAATGACACGCCAATGAATGCTGCTATTATTAAAGTTAGATATTTAATATCCTTCGACCCTTGTAATGATAATTGCTGTGTTGTGCAACTAAAAGTTGTCTACCTTAACATGCAAGTGACGAATACAAGGATGCGATGGTGAATCGACATTAACTCAAACAAAGCGTGTGCACCTTTGACCCGCCGAGTACTAAACTTTTAGCTAAGACATTTAAATTACGACACACAGAAGAAGCTCCGTATATAATGCAAAATTTACATTTGTGTCGAGATATTTAAAGGGTATCTTTGGAGCAAATACGTCATTTCGATATTGTAATACAAAAAATATTATAAATTGGTTATTTAAGCTAAACCCTATTAAATTATCCCAATAACTCCAAAATATACACTTCAATAAATAAATGTAGCTCAGTCACTGTGTAAAGTGGCTACAATACTCTTTAAATTTTGGATAAAATTAGTATTGAATATATTCGATAAGATTTTAGGAGCGTGAAACTTTATAAATTTAAGAATGGGCAAACAAATTCTAAAAGACCGTGACAAAGGTAAGAATCATTACTGTATAATGTAGCCATTACATTCAATTGCAAAACAATAATAATCTAACGAGACAATCCCATCAGAGGTTCTCAAGAATATAATTATATATTGGTTTTCGATTAGTATACGGAATTGTGCATTATCTGTTAAGAATTGCGAATTTATATACATTACCTATGTAGACAAATATTACCTAGTAAGTGCGACCTTTAGCGCCGACATAATTAAGCAATAATTTAAATAATTCGAGATTGAGGAACTATCAATCTCAAGTTAATAGACTATGATAGTGACAAGATGCTTTTTGAAACGTTTAGGGGAAAGGTGTACGAGATGATTCCCTTAACGGAAAACGCTCGTAATATCAAAGATATTTAACATAATTATGATCTGAAAGCGTTTACTACTAGCATATTTATCTGTCTTACTTTGGGCGTATGTTAAATCATTTAATTAATTAAAATTGAAATAAAAAAAATTCGTTTTTTAAAACCTTGCGAAAGGATCATCTTGTACACCCCGGTGTTCAAGATGATCCCTACGATATGGACAAGATGATCCTCGGACCATCATCAATAAACAACATACTTATTACATAATTTAAGTATTCTATAGTCATTTTTAAATCACATAATATAATTTGTGAAATCAAAAATCATACATTACATAGTTACGGGCTGATTCTTCAATCAAAATTCACGACAGTTATTCTTTTGATAGGCGATTGAAAAATCATTCCTAAGTAGAACAATTAGAATAGATTAGAATCTTCTTGACAATAATTAACACTGTTAGTCAAAATCGACAATATAAAAGCTTCGTAACGTGGTATACTTTTTTTGAGTGGTAGAGCCACGCTGTAGACAGTTTTGTCTACAGCATGAATGGGCTGGCTCGACCGGATCGTTACCACTGTCTCACAGAAAGCCGACGTAAAGTAGCGGCTTGCTGCTGCGTTTCGTACGGTGAGTGAGATAACCGGAAGCCCAAATCCCCTCCCCTTCCCAATCCCTAATTATCCCTTTCCTTTAAGGTCGGCAACGCGCCCATGACTTTTCTGGTGGTGGGCGTACATGAGCAGTGGAGATCACTTACCATCAGGTGACCCACTTGCTCGTTTGCCGGCCTATGCTATAAAAAAAAAAAAAAAAAACGTGCGAATTAAAAAAAGTCAATAAACTGACTTAATCTGTTTTTAGAATTCTAAACGCTTTTTAGCCGGCGACATGATACACATATCACAAATAAATTCATCGGGATCATCACTACCTATCCCTGCACAAGCTTCATGTTCCTATTTTTGGCATTCAGAACATTTTATCCATCCTTCACCCATCTTATCTTTGGAAAATGTTTCCGTGCAGAAAAGGCATTCTGTATTATTGTCAGATGATTCGGACTCTGAGACATACAAAGTTTTTTTCTTTTTATTTGATACTCCTTTTCCTACTCCCTTCCCTTTCTGTTTATTTTTAGTTATATATTTTTTGACTGTGTGCTCTTTTCGTAACTTCCTATTTTCTTTTCCAGTTTTTTGCTTGTTTCTTCTTCTAAGTATTTTTTGTATGGTGTGCTGGTTAAAATTGACGTATCCACCTTTTTTCTCTTTATGTTGCTCCTTTTGCCTACAATTTTTGGGTAAGGTTTTATCTTGGCCGGTGAAACAACAAAATTTACAAAATTACTTTTGTCAAGGAGTGACGGTGAATCATTTCGGTTCAACGCATAACTTGTAGATGGCAACGATGACAAAGGAATTCGAATAGAAAGCGATTCTTCTAGATGATCCCTAGGGACCATCTTGTACACTTAAAAGGTGATCATCTTGCCCCAACCTTAAGTTTTTCATTTATTACTCTGTAACATAACCTCTAAGTATTCTACTGTTACCATACTATCAAAAAAACTAAATTGATCATATTAGGAAGCTACAAGCACAACAATGACTGTAACTGACAGTATACAATAAGACTTACATGAGTTTAAAGTCAGCGTTACCTTAGATCAACAGCACACAATTTGAATATTTTCCCATCAAAACAAGTGCGTCGGTCGCTTCGCCATCACGAATTGACTAACGCGAGGGATGGCCCGGGGCCACACATTTTCGAAGAATATGACTAGATAGCATTTACACTTTAGTCGCAATTGAAAGTGATCATCTTACCTTAAGGGATCATCTCGTACACCTTTCCCCTACATGTTATAATCTGTACTAGAAATTACGATTTATTAAAATTTTCACACAATTTTTAGCGAATCTGCGTGCAACATAATTTCGAAGATTATGAAATTTCACGAAAGAAACAAACGTTCATACCTAA
Source organism: Amorpha juglandis (assembly GCA_949126905.1). NCBI lineage: Eukaryota > Metazoa > Arthropoda > Insecta > Lepidoptera > Sphingidae > Amorpha > Amorpha juglandis. The sequence goes on along the minus strand of OX421379.1, from coordinate 5,726,421 downwards.
TTAAAGTTGTTTGTTTATGCTGTTAATAATTGCATGTATTACATTATAGCCGGGCTATCTTAAAGGCTGTTGGTTTGTAATAATGATACATCGAAATCGACCTCTACATCTTATTACTATAAGACATATCGTTTACAATGCAGTACAATGCAAATATCCTGCAGATCGCACATAGGCTATGTTGAAATAATCAAATAATTCTGTTTTTAAAATTACTATCAATTTTCTCGTAATCTGATAGATCTCACACCGATGTTGAAACTAGCCAGTTACGTTATCGTAGTAGTTGAAAATGTTTTGTAGCATTATAATACGGTATTGTTTTTTATAGTAAAACACTTCGGTTTACGATTCAATCTACCGCTATCTTTTGCATCTTGTCTAATATGTTAACGATGTGAACTAGACGTGCAAACCTTACTTTAATTGGACGCAATTGCGTTCAACAGTCTTTGTGTTCGCCATTCGTACCTTATCTAGCATTATCACGAATAATTACAAACATCAACACAATAAAAACATTAACTGAACTGAATAAGTCTTCAGTCAGTGAGTCGAAATATTAGTTCCCATAAGAATTTATCGAGTGCATTATATGATAAAATCGTGCACTTTTTGTATGTTTATTTTGATTTCCAGACTTTTTTTTTACAAAGTATAATAATTCATAATATTCTGCTTACTAGGTATACTAAAAATATTAAATTACGATTCGGAAAATCCATCCTTAGGGACAAATTAAATTACTTTTAAATCGATCCAATCGATACTAATATTACAAATGCAAAACTGAACCTGTCTGTTGTATTTTCTTGGCTAAACCATTGAGCCAATTTTGATGACAAATTTGATATGAAGGTCGTTGAAACACCGGGCAAAGATGTGCTACTTTTAATTCCAGATGAAGAATATAACACTTGCGAAGTCGTGATTGCGAGCAAAAGTTAGCGATTTATAAATTAAGTTATCATCAGCATCTATGTTAAACTTGCACCGCAGAAGTTTATAAACTTTTTGGGCGATTAATAATGCTTCAATTGAACGACGTGAAGAAATTTTACCTTAAAGCTATTTTGAATATATAATTTTAGAAATTTCATAATATTTGTATATTTTATAAACAATTAAAAATTATTTTATTGTTCAACAGTATGAATATAAATACGACGTGGAAGACCAAGAAAAGGCGCTATACTTTGGCGCTAACGAGGCTGGTGACGCTCAAGGCAAGGTCATCGGTGGATATAAAGTACTTCTACCCGACGGTCGCCTGATGACAGTAGAATACAGCGTAGAAGGTGAAAGTGGATTTTTTTTTTTTTTTTTTTTTTTTTATCCTGGCTCGGCAAAATGACTACGCCACACCTGATGGTAAGTGTAACGCAATCCAGGAATAGTGTCGACCAAAGACAGACAGTGTGTCTATCGTTGGTCGGCACGATTATGCCGGCCTGCCTAACTGCTTCTTCACACTCCGTTTAAAGGACCCAATATTATAGGAAGGAGGGAACACGTGTGCCGGCAAACTATTCCACAGCTTAATGGTCCGGCAGAAGTACGAATTTGCGAACTTTTTAGTTCGAGCCGAGATGGAGGAGACCACGAAGCTGTGGCTCCGCAAGCCAGCACGCGTGGTTCTGTTAAGGAAAGGCGAGGATGGGATAAGGTCAAACAATTCTTCGGAGCATTCACCGTGATACAGACGGTACAAGACGCTCAGTGAGGCAATGTCCCTCCGCAATTGTAGCGGTTCTAAGTGTCTTGTAACGTCTGCATCATTCACAATGCGAACAGCCCGACGCTGCAATCCGTCCAAGGCATCGAGTAAGTATTGGGCGGAACCGTCCCAAAGGTGCGAACAGTACTCCACACCCGGCCGCGCTTGCGCTTTGTATAAGCGGTAAAGCTGACCGGGAGTAAAAAACCGACGCACCCTGTTCAGGATTCCGACCCTGCGTGAAGTGGCGGATATTACGCCCTCGATGTGGTTCCTTGGATTCAGATTGCAGCAAATATCCATACCCAGGATATTAAGGCTATTCCGCATTGCGAGCGGGATACCCCGAAGATTGGGGAGGGGAGAGAACGGGGATTTCTTGCACGTGAACGCGCACACCTGTGTTTTCTTGGCATTGAACTCAACCAGATTCCTTGCACCCCATTCCGAAATGAGATCCAAGGTCCGGTTAAGCTCAATGACGAGATTCTCTCGCTCCCTCTCAGTGACTTCCCGGCTACCTGGAGGCTTACTGCAGTAACGCCCATGCACTGTGCTGTCATCTGCATAGCAATGAATGTTACCGAGTGGTAACATATCATTGATATGCAGAATAAACAAGGTGGGCGAAAGCACAGAGCCTTGTGGGACTCCGGCATTAACTGTCATGAGCCGTGAAGCATGTCCTTCGACAAGGACACGCATTCTGCGCTCATGCAGAAAGCCGGAGATCCACGTGCACAGGTTGTCGGGGAGCCCATATGCCGGAAGCTTGGAGAGAAGACCACGGTGCCAGACCCTATCAAATGCCTTAGCAATGTCGAGACTTACGGCTAGAGCCTCGCCATGCTTATCAACCGCCTCACCCCAGCGATGTAGCATGTACGCTAAAAGATCACCCGTTGATCGTTTCGACCGAAAGCCGTATTGTCGGTCACTGATCAGCGAGTGATCCTCCAGGTAGCGGATCAACTGTGTATTTATGATCCGCTCCATTACTTTGCACATCACTGAGGTTATGGCGATTGGACGGTAGTTGTTAGGGTCCGACCGATCACCTTTTTTTGGGATCGGTTGCACATTGGCCTCTCTCCAAGATTGGGGCACAATACCCGAGAGGAAGGAAGAGCGGTATTCGTTCCCAAGATCAGTTTTGAAAATAATGCTAACCCATTTGGTAAAGGAAAGTAGAATTGGCTAGTGTAAGACTGGTTTGAAGATGAAACTGACAAATAGTTCCAATTGTGTTATCAAAACCATGCGATTTGATATGTGTAAAAAAATATTTCAATCATAGCTAGTAAAAACTACATTGAGGTAAAAATATCGATCAAAAAGCGAAAATAATAAGAAATAACTATATGTATTGATGATGCGACTGCATACGACGATGAAAATTTGTAATCGAAAGATCTTAGATAAATGAAATGTGATATTAAAAAATACTAACAAATAGTACGAGATGAAATTTCGTTCTTGTTTACCAGTCTTAGCGTGTAATGTACCAACCAATGATAATTCAAGCATTCTGCCTTACTAGGTTATAAAGTATGTATAAGCTTAACTTTACTAAAAATGCCGTATTTTAAATCTGTTGCCTAGTCCGTGGATTATAGAAGGTGAGGTAATCAGTAAAGTTTATAATTACTGCCACTTTATTGTATTTTTTTTACTTTTTCTATAGCTTCGAATATTTTAACTATATTGTATATACATATTCTTAAGTTACTGAAACAAAGTTAAGAAAATACGAGATTTTCTCTCTATCTTATATCACTGTATTGCATCGGCTATTAATGCGATTTGAGTTCAATTTAAAAGATATATTATCAATCTTGATTTTATTAAAATTAAAGTTTGGCGTTGCCAAGTTACCATTTCTGTGATCAGTTATGTTCGTGGTGAACTCATCAATTTCAGAATGTTTATGAAAATGCAATGATTTTTTTAATCGAGAACGTTCTGGAAATTGGAGGGTTATTTTCTGTCATTGCCATGTATAAAATATTAACATTTAGCAGGTACGCGAAACGTATAACGATTAGCGCTAGATATTTGTATTTACGTATACATTGTACCATCATGTAGATTTTAATAAAGATTTTTGTACTTTAACATTGTTTGTTTATTTAATAGACTGATACCTTCTTAATAAACATTATCTATAATACTACAATAGGTACTAAAATCTGTATGGTAGGATTGCGTAAAGTGTGTTTACAAACCTTCAATAAACTACTATCACAAATAGATTTTGCAATCAAGCGTGAAGACTACAACTAATATGAGATTTTTAAGCCATTCACATTTCTTTAGGCCAGTTTTGAGATATGCGACCGAAATAGGGAGACTGCGACAAATAACTCGAGTTAGGCGATAGCGACACTTTCGATTTGTATGAAATTGTATGGAAATGGTCACGCGTCGCCCTAATCTGTCACGATCGCATACATCAAATCGTGCCTTAGGTTCCTAAGTAAAAATATTATGACTGTTATTCGTTCAAATACCACCTCAATTTGCTAAAATATGGAATAACATCAATTCTAGACACTAAAGATAAATATGATTTTGTCTAAGTTACCAACTCTATGTAGAGCGTGACCAGAATAATTATAAAACACATTAAATAATATAAAGCTGTAATTAACAGCGTCCTTGATGAACAACAAACAGCATAATAAGCAGACATATGATAAGATTCCTGACCTTGTCTGCGAGTCGCGTCATGATGACGGCGGTCGCTTCAGTGTCGAACTGCGGTCGGCCAGCGCGACCCACCATTTGCAGAACTGTACTTATACTGTACTCCTGTTGGAAGATTTTTTTTATAGCACCAACATTGATATACAAAAAAACCCTTGTATATCAATGAGCAGCAAGCTGACAAATGAGAGAAGTCGCGCGTGAGAGAAAATTTTGGCGATATCAATTAGTTTTGCGTTTGTAACTTACGACATAGTGATGAGAAAGATAACACGAGACGACTAGACGGCAAAATTTACTCGTACTATGAATACGATCAGTAGACATATAGGGGCTTACCCTACCTTATTCATAAACCTACCTTATTCTTCTTACTTATAAACTTTTTTAAGCAATGAATAGTTAGAATTAAGAGTAAATTATCTTAAGCTTAATTACTTGGATCCTGATGGCTGAGAAACGTATTTTGACTTTAAACTAAGTTCATATTGGCTATATATGAGTTGCCATAGTTACAAGTTGTTGGAAACCTAGTTTAAAGTTGGAATACGTTTTGTAATTAGGCCCTAAAGGTCTTATTACACAACGTTGTCTAACTTTAATTGGATTTATATTTACAAGTTGCTATCGTAATATGTAGTAATTTGTTGATAAATACTTAGTCTAAAGTTAGACATCGTTTTGTAATAAGACTGTAGTTTTTTAAATTCATCTAAAAAGAGGGGAAAGGCTTTCAACCTAATAAAGTATTGAAACAATATTGTTACCTGGTATGCACCTTTGACGTATTGCTGTGTGTTTTTTATTATCACAAGATGAGCTGGGAGATTGACGCCCATCGCTAAAAACAAACACGAGACTCTTTCGATAAAGAAAAAAAATTAGGTAACGTCACCTCGGTACAGCTATATTTTGGTAGAATTAGCCTCACGAAAGAAGAATGGAACAAGGATAAACTCATTGTTTATCGGTGGTTGCTGGTTTTTTGGACTGCACTACGCTTATCACAGGTGTAGTGCAGTCACTTTGCCGTGCTAGGATAAAAAAAAATACAAATTGTGGGTACACATGGATGCATCCAAGGGATATAAAATAAAAACATAAAATGCAATAAAAATAAACGAACAAATTGAAATAAATAAAACATAAGAACTCATTATGTAAATTTACCAGCACGAACATATTTTTCACAAGAGAAAAATCTCTTTTTGGGAACATACCTAATGTGGTAGTGGTGATTAATATTGGTAAGTCCCTATTCCTAAAGGCTTGTTCAATGTTCATTCTCTCTTCGAATAACATGCCTGCGTGGTGACATCCCACTCCGCTCATGATGAGAGCCTAAAACATATCATAGACAGTGACAATAACAGCATTAATGGACAGCTCGACCGGATTGTTACCACTGTCTCACAGAAAAGGAACGTAAAGTAGCGGATTGCTGCTGCAATTCGTACGGTGAGTGAGATATCTGGAGGCCCAAATCCCCTAATTATCCCTTTCCTTTAGGGTCGGCAACGCGCCTATGATTTGAGTACATGGGCAGTGGAGATCACTAAACATCAAGTGATTCACTTGCTCGTTTGCCGGTATATGCTATAAAAAAAGCTATTTGAAAACATTACAAATATTTGCTATCACTGCTGGTATTATAGTGGAACAAGTGCTCTACTAAATGACATATTTCTACAAGGATAAAGTCGTGAGCAAAATCTAAAATTTTAATGAAAATACAGATGTCGTAACACTTCACAATTATAATACGACGAAACAAAGGCACATTAAAATATAATTAAATCCTATAAATGGAATGCAGTACCTGTAATTTCTTATTCTTCGTAGTAGATGCTAACGCAACCAGCCTTGCTTTCTGTTCTGCGTTGAAATTAATCGTCAACTCTTTGGATAGAGTCTCTGCAGTTAACATAACGCTCTTCCTTGTGTTACAGAATATCTGAAATAATGTCTGAATTGCTACGGGACTATTGTTCTAAACGCTTTTCCGATATAAGAACAGTCACATATATAGTCCCGACCTCTCATTAGGCTAACCTATATCGTGGGTATCAGTAACTACGAGGAACTTGCAGTCCCACAACACCCAGACCCGAGACAAATATTTGTGGATCACACAAATATTTGTGTCAGTACGGTAATCGAATCCACAGCCACAGCTTCGCAGCCGGCTACTCGCCTACTGCGCCACGGAAGCTTTCAATTGAAATGTGTTTAACTTTTATGTTATGTGTCATTTCTGTAATTGTCGTACAACGAATGTTTACAGCTATTTAGGTCACTACAATTAATTCTAATATTATCACTAGATGTATTTAAAAACAGACAAATATTTGTGATCTGGGTGTGGTTTCCCCAGAAGGGTTGAAGTCAGACAGGCCGCCAGTCGTAAAACTACAAGTCAAATAGTTCTATAACAAAAGTATGTAGCAGCGACACCACTGCAAGAGGTATAAGGACAGGTAATGGAAAGAAAAGAAGTATAATATAAAACTAGAATAAGTTCTAAAAGAACACTAGCTGATGCCAAACAGATATTTTTTTACCTCAAATATAGGATTTAAATATTTAAATTAAGTCAAAATACATTAAATTTAATAACATTAATACATATAAAGTATCTATTTATTTATTCATTAGGCAGTTCTTGGAATTCTATTATTCTCAGTAACGTAAATTATGCTCATTCCTGTATCCGATAATGGAGTATAGGGTATTAAATGGCTCTGAATTTGGAAATAATTGAATTATAAGAAATTATGACATTAATGCTTAAATATATATTTTCAATCACCCACCAGTGTCGGTTTGCCGTCGTGATACTTTTGTATGATAGGCCAAAGTTTGTAATTCAGTATGATATCAAATTTGAAGATGCTGGTACCATCAGCACACGGGTAGCCTTCCACTATACGTTTAAGTTTAACCGGACGACATTCATCACCAAATCTAAATGAAAAAATAGCGTAAATTAAACAAGAACCATAGACCAAGAAAATTTAAATAAAGATAATAGCTCTTTTGACGATATTAATATAGTGTTATAAAAAAGCGTTTGGATTAAAATTGCAAAAAAATCCATAATAAAACTTTACATAAAGTGAGCTATAAAAAACAGGTTTTTAATGTTATGTACTAATTTTATATGTATATTTTGCCTTTATGTATATGCTTAAATTACAGAGATCCATCACAACTACTTAAAAATCGCGAATCAACTATGAATACAAATGTGATATTATCTATCTATACTAATATAATAAAGCTGTAGAGTTTGATTGTTTGATTGTTTGTTTGTTTGTTTGTTTGTTTGTTTGTTTGTTTGTTTGAATGCGCTAATCTCAGGAACTACTGGTTCGAATTGAAAAATTCTTTTTGTGTTGGATAGTCCATTTATCAAGAAAGGCTTTAGGCTATATAACATTACGCTGCGACCATTAGAAGCGAAGCATCAGTGAAAAATGTTGCGAAAACGGGGAAAATTATTCATATTTGAAGGCTTCCGTTGCTAAGCTACCTAAATAATATTATTTGAAGGCTTCCGTTGCTAAGCTAACCCAAATCTATACTAATATTATAAAGCTGTAGAGTTTGATTGTTTGTTTGTTTGTTTGATCACGTGGGCGGAGCCGCGAGCAAAAGCTAGTTTAACAATATAATTAAACTACTACGCCAATTGTTGTAAATTTTATCAGAAAGACATTTTAAAGCCTGGAGTAAGAGATGGTGACATGTTTACTAGAAAAATCTAAGGGCCTTATTACAAAATATATTTGAACTTTAAACTAGGTTTACCTACATTGGTTTGTTTTTATGGGTTACCATAGCTACTAGTTGTTAGAGACCTAGTTTAAAGTCAAAAAGATATTATGTAATAACACCACAACGATTTACCGAGACCAAATAAATGTGTGTGCACATGGTGAAAATGCAAAAAAATAAAACACATGAATAATACACCGCGTTATGATACATTTTCCGAAGGCTTCGTTGTACTCAGGCGCAAAGACACGTGATAACATACTTGTAATCTATCTCATTCTCCCGCAGGGTAAATTCTATTAATGAATATGTATACGCGTTTTAATTTTATCGAGTGTCAAATCACAACGATTGTAAAAAGTATTACTTCAAAAATCTAATTATTGAAAATACTTTGAGATTTATAGTAAAAACTTACTTGTAAAACCCAGCAGGTTTATCATCAGTTCCTAGCCAAGTAGCAACATCTTCTGGATTACTGACCGTAGCCGAGATCGCTACAAACCTGATCCTAGGCGCGTCTCCCCTCACTTCTACAGAGCCTTCGTATTGCTTCTGTATTTGTTCTATACGATGTGTTGATTGGACCGACGACTGATTTGAAATTGACGATTATATAATACTCATCAGAATATAAAAATTCTCTGTTAATACATTATTATATATTCTGTATATCACCAACTAAACTAAGCTTAGATAAAAAAGATTACTTCTCTCAAATTGGTGTGCCAAATCCAGATTTTGTTTTGACAAGACTATGGGCCTATTTAACAATAAGCAACGCTAAATAACACTCTACTCGGACAATTTACGAAGTATGAATTTCACATACAGTATTGAAAGCGTGATTTATTTTGTATTTTGCTGTCTTACATTTTATTTGACAAGTAACGTTTATTTGAAGATTATAGAGCTCTGGGGGTTCGTTGTAGTTAAATTCGTCGAGTTAAAATATTTGGAATTAACGCAAAATTACTTCATTTAGTTTTAATTTAGTCTGGTGACTACAGAATAGGTATTATCATTTAATTGTTGTTTGTGAGTAAGTTATAGATTTATCTAAAGCAAAAATGTACGGGCGCTTACGCGGGTACGCGACCGCTTTGAAGTGGTAGCATTCTTACAGAAAATCGACGTGGAGTATTTCGCTGTATTAATCATTTTCAATCGACTGCAAAAAGCAGAAGGCTCAAGCGAGCAGAGATGGTAAGTGATATCTAATCTCTAACTCCCTTAAACAAATACCCACAATACTAGATAATCATAGTTAAGTACGTTATCGATTTTTAGGGAAAATAACGGGTATCTAGTTTAAACCTCTTGAAATCTCATCCATCATGATTTTCAACCGACTCTAACAAAACGAAGGTTCTCCATTAGATCGATTTTGTGTATGCTATCCGATTTTGATGATCCTTTTTGTGTTAGATGGGGTTCATCTAAATCTTAATTCCAAATTTAGTAAAATCTAATACTTTCACACAACATCCAACCATGGAAAAATCGGAAACTTCTCAATGGATAATAGCAAATGCATCGCAATTCTGGTTTTAAGGCTTAGAATTTTATTGAATGCATACTTCTATTGTTTTCATCCTGCTGACGACAGCTTCGAGTACGGGACCTCGTGTCTCATCGTTCAGTATATGGACCTCGTCAATCAGAAACAGTTTGATCACTTCCACCAAGGATTTGTGGTCGCGCCATCGTCGCGTTAACATGTCCCATTTCTCAGGAGTTGTTATTATTATTCTTGAAATATATTTTATATAATTGGATTATTTTGAAAAAAAATACAGTATTTTCAATTAACTAATTAAGGGGAGGGTAAGGTTAATTCGTGCAATAAAGGCATATTTTTGTGTTTTTTTGACGACACAGTTGAAATCTGTGCATTAAACCAATGGTACATTGAAGTACAACATTTGAAGAATGTTATGTGAAATTTTCATGAAGAAATATGAAAAAAATCGGCAATGGCAGCAATCATTAAGTTAAGTTTTAAAATGTATTGATTATTTGGTACAAGCTCTTCTACTGCCTATATATTTCTAGACAAAATTGCATTTCATCTAAGGTAAATTTCTGAATTTGATTGTCGCGTTAAACGTGTCTTTACTATGCGCCACGTAAAATTGGATGTAAAACGAATCTACTAACATAGTATTTTAATGTACATAACATTTACGAAATTCGCTAAGACAATTACAATTTCAGAATTTTGAAAACAAACATATTTCACTTATGTTACTTATGTACGTTTCTTACCTGTATGGTTTCAACTGTGAAAAATCAACATCCGTGTCTCCGGTGACTTCGATACACAGCAAACCAAGCTTTGTGAATTTAGGATACCATTCAGACAGTCTCTCTGTACATAAAGCTTTAACCGGTGCCACTATAACAATAACTGGATTTTTAGAATAATATTTTATCCCGGTATAGACTATCGGGACTACCACGTCGATTTGGACATATACGTCTTTGTTGTTAATTTGACTTCGCGGAAACTTGTTTATGAATGTAGACAATTCAATAATTGAATAGAATATTAATTTATTCTATAACAAAATAGTAACTGACGGCTGGTTTTGAATCTACGACTTCCATTTCGACAGTCCGTTCCACTCGGATATCGCAATTACTTAACCACATTATAAGAATTCTGCGTTTTCAAGTTTCATGCTTAAAGAGCCAATTATGAAAACTAACTAAAATAGGTACTTAACTGTAAACAATTTTAAAATCTCCAGTGTAGTTTTTGTCATCTAACGACATCAACAATTGTACGATTGCCATTTCAAATATAACGGTTTTTCCAGAACCAGTCGGCGCGCATACTACTAACGATTTATCTGAAATTGTATGGTTTGTTTTATCATTGTTTTCTTTTTCAATAGCATTTATTGAACAGCATATTCTTATTATACAGGGTTATTTTTAAAACACTGACAACCTCGCAGGAGTAGATTCCTAATGTCATTTGCTACTACTTTTGTTCTACGACTTTACATAATTTGTTAGATTTTATTCTCATACAAAAATAATTATGAATTTAATTTCCGTTTTGAAAGTTACCTACGCTCTGCGCGTATCGCAGATTACGTAATACACGCAGCGCGCGCGTCAGTTCAATGACCGGCCGCGCCGTATCGATCGATAATACCTACACCCAGCCGTGAGCTGATTTCACTATTGCACGCGCGCGAGCGCGCGTCGGGTCGTTCGTTTATGACTGAAACGTAGAGTGTAGACGTACGAACACAAACACTACACAACAAAAACTTGTAAAATCATTTTTTTTCTTATGTATTGAGTTATGTCCAAACTCGTAGAACAAAAGTTGTTCCTTAAGGGGTCAGCTATATGGCCCTGCGAGGTTGTCAGTGTTTTAAAAATAACCCTGTATATACGTGGAGAGAAAACTTGAACCCCTTTTAAACATACTTCGCATACAGAGAGTGTTTGGCTTAATTAAAGTTTTATGTATAAATTACACTACATAGACCTTAAATTGATTAAAATAATAATAATAAATACACCCAACAGTTATACTCATAGTCCTAACACCACACTAAGTTAACCTGTGTCGTGGGTATCAGGAACTACGAGGGACATGCGGTCCCACAACACCCATACCCGAAACAAATATTTGTGGATCACACAAATGTCTCAGTACAGGATTCGAAACCAAGGGCTCTCACTTCGCAGCCGGCTACTCGCCCACGGAGGTTGTCAAATGTATAAAAAAAACATTTAATAAAATAAAACATTGTTTGTTTACATTCATATGGGCAATGTCAAACACAATAATAGTCTGTGGTTTGTTTACGGTCAGATTTCGACCATTGGACGACCTTTAGTTATTATGATTCTACTACTATTCTATATTATATATAACTATTGATGTATAAAACACATACCTGAGTATAACGCATCATCAATGACTCGCGATTGCACCACATTGAAGAGCGAATGCGAAAATATATTGCGATATTTTGGATCTACACAGAGACATTTTTTAAGTTAGAAAACACCGCGCTAAGAGATAAGCTGGCTGCATAAAACAAAACTTGGGCTAGCAAGAATGGGCATAAACTTATTAGACCGACCTATAGATTATTCGACGATTATTCGAAGGTATGTGAAGTCTGCCAACCCGCATTAGGCCAGCGTGGTGGACTAAGGCCTAACCCCTCTCATTCAGTAGAGGAGGACCGTGCCCAGCAGTGGGACATGTATAATAGAGGGCTAGTAAAAAAAAAATGGACGATAGTAATTTCAGACGAATTCGAAAACTGTGAATTAATTGTAACTCGTATTAAACTTACAGTGTGTTACAGACACACCGTGTGTTTTGCACCGCACTCGCATGCTAGTAGTGTTCATTTCAACCTGCTATTCGTGTACCGCCGCATATTCGTTACACGAGTCCGGAAAACACATCGCACCTTGAAAACAAAACTGACACTAAACGAAGATAGTCGATTTTTAATTATGAACTCTATTTTATGAAACATTTAAACTTAATCTCACATAAACAAATTTTTCGTTTAGTGCCAGTTTTGTTTTCAAGGTGCGACATGTAGCATGTTCCAGCTTGGAACGCAAGTATGAATACAATCATAATGTAGGGCCGCAGTTACATCTCACCAATTTCTTCAACACTCCTGAACTCTCCATATTGACCCGTACCCTTCGCTGGACGGTTTGAAACATCAGCATTATTATTCGCAGAGGTTACGTTTCCCAATACTCCCAGAGATGAAGTCGAAGAAGGTAATGAAATTGGTTGCGAGTTATCTATTTCATCCCCTAAAATATCTGTGAAGCTACTCCTGAAATAAATAATCCTACTAATATTATAAACGCGAAAGTTTTTAAGTATGGATGGATGTTATTACTCTTTCACGTAAAAACTACTGAATGGATTTTAATGAAACTTTACAATAATATTGGTCAGGGTTCCCTGAGCCATTTTTCCACTTGATTAATATCAAGCTAATTTTCCGTGAGTAGCTTCGTTTCGATGAGACACCCAACAATTCCCTATGCGAAAATTCTCTATTGTGGTAGCTAACAGAGGTAGCAAGGATAGAATATTTCGATTTGATGAGTCCCAAAAATGTATTACAGGTTTTTTTTTTGTTAAATCTGATGATAATTATCTAAATAATTCGAAAAAATATTTGTCCTACAAAATGTATGGTATGATCAAAGAATATGCTTCCAATATGTATCGATAACGAGGTTATCAAAAATGATTACTAACCAGCTGATTTTTTTGTTTTTACTTAGTTAATATTTATATAATTTAACAGTCATATTGTCCTACAAATAAAAAAATATTTTTTTGAGTAGCATCAAATCGAAATATTCTATCCTTGGTACCTCTGTTAGCTACCACAATAGAGAATTTTCGCATAGGGAATTGTTGGGCGTCTCATCGAAACGAAGCTACTCACGGAAAATTAGCTTGATAGTAATCAAGTGGAAAAATGGCTCAGGGAACCCTGACTATATAACTTATACATTAGAATAAGACATAGGCTACTTTTTATCCCGGAAAAAGCAGATCACGCGGGCGGAGCCGCGAGCAAAAACTAGTGAATATATAATGGGTTTTTAAGAATAACATGTAAATTAAAGCTGTAATAAGAAGGTAACCTTTGGACTATTGCAGATTAGGGTATGTTTTAATACAGAACTTAGTGAGAAGGGAATAAAGATATTCCTAGGTCCATTATAAACTTATTACAAGTAATTTTATTATGTCAGAATGTACAGCAAATACAAATAATTTAATAGTATCAGAATTAGACAAGTCGGTAGGCATCCTCGTAATTCTTATTTATTGCAGGTAAATTAATGAAAACCACTTACAAATTACTATACATTGTCTTCATAAATACTATTTCACTTCAAACGAACCCGCGAACAGCATGAACGAAACTTTTCCCGCTAATTCAGGCATAGAGTTTTCAGAAAGAGTGGGTTCCTGTTAAAAAATTACAAAGCTTTCAATAAAACATTTAGGCATAAAATATATCTATGATATTAAAAATATATAATTTTATAACGAAAATAACAAAATATCTAGGGTTTTTGATACAAAATAAAATAAAATTGCAACGAATATTTTAGTTTTACGGTAATATATAATCTTTAAGTATTTCATTCTTATTTCCTGAGTGATCGTTCTCACCACAGAGTATATTGCTTATTTATTTTTTAATCACAGATTATAATAAATTATAGTAAATTGTCTGTGGTTTTATTATCGATATTAACATAGATTCTGTATAATAATATTATCTATAGTGACGGCCTAAAGGAAAAAAATAAATAAAAAGTTTAAACAGCTGGCTCGATGTTTGCATCCCTGTCACACTTATCATTTAATTCAAGGAAATTCATTAGTTTTCTATTCCGTTTTCCTTATAGTATTTACTGTTGAAAACACGTTGTGATTTGTGAATATATTTATTTATACTACGGAAACAGTGAACAAAACCATGTAAGTTTTATAAATATCCATATAACGAAGATTTAATATTCAAATCCATGTGTAATATTTTATTTTGTTATAGGGAAGTTTTAAAAGATTACGATACAATAAGTGTAGATACGTTAGCTTTAGAGGAGATTTTAAAAGAAGAGAGAGCAGCTGAAATATCTAAACTAAATGCTTTAAGCAAAAAGGTTTGCTACCTTCACACAGAATTATTGTACTATAGGCATGCAAAGTCCAAGATTGGCGCAGCCTGTTACGAAGTTTGGAAAACGTTGGTCAAAAAGGTGGGCGGCACACCAAACTGCTGGAGAGATCTTGGACATTTGCTGGGCGTTACACAAGACGATTTAAATGTAGGTATTTGTCATGAAACCCATTATAATAAAATAAATACTGTTATGAATTATTGTACACAGGCATGTTTTAAAACGACGAATACTTTATGTCCTTCTACAGTCGCTAGAACTATGCCAGCCTGAATTAATGAATATACACCAGTTGACCCCCTGAAGGTGACTTACCAGAACAATCTATTATGGTGTGTTTTTAACCTTGTGCACCTGTGACCACTGTCAAATCCAGTTAGGTGCAAACATGTATCAAATACCCTACCACCAGCACAACAATTGTAGCAGTATTAAAAGAAAAAAGGCCTTTTCTTTATGGATTTTTACGTTTACTCTAAATTAAACAAATTTCTTTTCTTATTTCCAGTATATCATGAATTCTGTAAGAGATGATCCTGTGGATATGGTGCTCAAAGTTTTTAAACAAAACGAAAAGGCTACTCTCGATAAAGTTATTGATGCCTTTGTAAAGATGAAAAGATATGACATACTCAAATCAATTGAGGACCCCTTGTGTAGTATGGCCCAGTATTTTAATAAAGATGATAGTGGATATCAAAGCAATGATAAAATGTCAGGACAGAGAGAAATAGTTACATTAAAAAGTCTTTCCAATGATCTACCACCAGCTTTAAACAAGAATCTAGTTTTTAAAGATAAAGACCCTAATAAGCCTAAACCATCCTTGCAACCATCACAAAATAAAAACGTAACTGTGATCAATGATAGTCCAATATTATTTTTAACTTATGCTCAAGATGGATTGCCAACAGCTATAAATATTCAAGAATATGTCGCAAATTGGTCAGAAGTGACTGGAGTTAAAGTTGTAACATTAAACAATAGGAGGGAGGAAATATACCAAAACCCAGATAAATTTATAAGGGAATATTTCGAAAAGGTAATTTTTTTGGTTATATTTGTATCTTGGTATTATTTTCACATACTAAAATGATGTATACACACTTGGCACATTCTCAAATATTCACACATTCTTTCACCCAAAGTAGGCAATTTTAAAATTACGTCAATAAAATTAGTTTAATATAAAATATATACATTGAAGATTATTGCTTATAAAAAACTTCTGACCATTTTCAAATTTTTAAATGTGTAGAATTAATCAAAATTTATAGGACATAAGCAGCTCTTTGTGTGGATTCTTTTACAAAGGATTTCCAAACTTCTTTAAACTCCTTCAAATACACTGAGTTGTGAGTGTGTGCATATTTTTTTTAATGCTTATGAATAATAAATACACTCAGTTTCGTTATTTTGGGGCATTGAACTAGTGTCTTGAATGCCCATATTGTAAAGATGAAAATGGGGATTAAATACTATACCCCTTCATAAAAACCATCTAACACTGCCACTTTATTAATATTTTACACTATTTTATTGATTGAAAAAATATATATTGACTATTTTACTAATAATTTTGATACTGAAATTGATCTCTTTTGTTTTCAGGCTGATTTAATAGTCCCCATCATAACACCCGGCTATCTAGAACAAATAACATCTAATAGTAGCAATGTGCCAAACACATCAGAGAATTTGGACCACAAATATGTGAACTTCATCTACAATCTCATTGTTAATCATTATATTCATGTAACGGGATGCCGTAATACGAAAGTACGGAGTGTGCTGCCACAGAATGCCAATGTAGATTTGTTTAGTAGAATCAACATGTACCCCGACATATTACCTTGGACATATGAGACAAATTTTGATGAACAATTTCAAGTTTTCTTAAGGAAAGATAGTTCTTGATGGTCACTCAAAGAATAGTTGTTTCAAAATGATTAACTTAAGAATATGATGAGACATTGCAAGTAGTTTAATATGTATGAAGCCAAGCATGTCACATTTTAATAACTGTTACAACATCATGATATGAATATCATGTACTAATTTTAAAGTTTTTGGATTTTGACAGTGTTGTTAAAGTGTTTTAAGTATTGCATGTTTTGTTGTATGTTGTATCTTTCGTACTAATATAGAAAGTTAGACACAACTTTCATTAGGTACTTAAAATCAATGTACATATTTTATGAATAAGACAAAATGAAACAGTACTACTATTAAACTTATGTGCCTTGGTAAAACTCTTTTTTTTTAATTAATAGAAATAAATATGCACTCAATATCCAGCCATCCAAGTGCAGCCATACACTAAATGTAATTGCAAGTTCGTATTGGTTAAGGCCTTCACGCACAGGGCCCGATCCGAGAAATGCAATCTGAACACATGCATTCTCTGTAATCAATGGTCGCCTGTGTATGTGTAAAGCCTTCGAGTGATCAGCAATCATGCGTTCTCTCGACTCTGTGGTGGCATAGATCGCGTGTTCGTCGTAGCGTATGTGGGTCCAAAATGGAAATTGTCAAATCTTAAAGTAGAATAAATGGTTTAATGTATCACAGCCAATCTAAGTCATCAGTCAATCAGTAAGCATGCGGTTCATTTTAATGATCTGTTCTGAACAACGCGTTATAGGATCACTTTGGGGCGGATCGGTCGCTGTAAGTCCAGATTCATATAATTAAAGAAAAAAACGAAATAAAGTTTGCCAAAGCATATAATTAACTAAATTCATTTTAATCATACTACTATAAGAGATGAAGCAGAAATACTAAATGTCTTTGGAAGATGTGTAAAAACTATTTTTATATTTTTTAGTCTTGCCAGAACTAAAATAAATTATGTGTATTTAGGTTTATGAAGTATTTTTCATGAAAATGTAAGTGTACCTGATATTATTGGCATTTTAATAAATGAGTAAAGATTTTTGTTATTTATTTATTTAAGATAAAAACATGACTTACCTATTAATGTAACATAACTTCATGTGCCTATTACTTACTAAGTAAATATTTCAGCTCATAAGAGGCAGAAATAGTTTGTCAATTAATGATTACACTATACTTATAATAACATCTGAGTTTCAATGTTATATTATTGCTATAAGTAGAATGAGTTTATTATGTAATAAAAATAACAGAAATGTATTACATATAACAATTATTTTTAGAAAGAAAGAAACATAGCACTATTATAAATATTTGGAGGCACAGTTTTGAAAACGCTTTCAATTACTATTCATTTAATGTTCATCTTTGGTGGATTCTGAAGCATCGTCATCAGCAGTCTCATCAGCTGTGCTGACATCATTTACATCAATGCCAGTATCGTTATTGGAGTTATTCGCCAATTCCTCCTGAAAATCAAAATGATGCTATAAAACCTGACTTATGACATTACAATTCCAGGGAACTCATGTATGGTTTAACAAATTTTATAATTTGACAAATATTAAGATACGGCTGGGTGCTTTGCACAAATTGAACTAAAATATAGTTTCCTGGCAGTAACTAACAAATATGACAGGGTTCTACTAATCTTAGTTGACAGGACTGACACATATACTATAGATTGATATAGACATACATATTAACAAATGATACTGTATATTAGAATTAGGACAGTTTTTTTTTCAACAGGTATAGTAATATAATCCCAATATAAAGTTGGTTCACACAACTATTTAACTATCTTATACTTAGTACTTGCCTTAATAACTTCAACAAAGCTGTTTGCTTCATCCAGCATTTGTTTGAACTGAGCATTTTCCTCCTTCAAGTCTTCAATAATTTGTCTCAACTTTTCATTTTCTTCTAAAGCATCTTGTAATGCATTTCTGTAAATTGTTGCATATGAAAAGTATTTATTCGTAATTTGTAATTAGTCATAGTAGTCTTTGTAATGCAATGGGTGAGAAGCCAACTGTGAAATGAGAGACTGTGGTTTGGTTCCTGGCAGTGAGACAACTGTTTGTGTGATTAATTGGCAATAAACCTTACGCTAGCAGTGAAGGAAACCTCATGCAAACATGAGAATGTTTCCATAAGAATTTCAAAAGTAAGTGGTCTACCAATCTGCATCACATCAGTCTGGTGGACTAAGGCATAACCCCTCTCATTCAGTACAGGATGCCCGAGCCCAATAGTGCAATGTCTATAATACATGGCTAGTATTTTTTTGGTTTTAATCTACAATTGAAACTTACTGTCGCTTCTCTGCTAATATTTGCCAGTATTTTTCTGATGCTCCATCGGGATTAGTGAGGTCATCCACTGAGATCTGTTCATCCAGGTTGGCCTGTGTCTCCTTCGTAGATATATTTTTACGCTTCACTTCACCTGTGTCCCTGTGGAAAGCATATTTACAAAATTTGCTGAGTAAAATTTTATAGAACATTTGGTTGGTTTTACTATACGCATGTAATACATATAAAAAATGAATTTCTGAAAAAAAAATAGATACATGAAGTGTTCCAAGTGTGCATCAGTACAAATAAATAAGGTTATAGTTCCAACATTAATTATAAATTGAGATTGGAGTTATTATCCATAGAGTGGGTACCTATTGCATTGTAATGCTACAGCAAATCTATTTTAGTTGGGAAATACTTACACGGGACTTTCTTGCGAAAGTTGGTGTTTCAAACTTTTTACAGGTCTGCCCACTAAATTTTCTCTATCAGCAGCCGTACGTTGCAATGTCTTTAAAGATTTCCTCGTGACTCTCATTACCTCCTAGAAGAAGAAAATTGTTGTGTACCCCAAACTAATGTAATTAAGACGATTGTTTATCTTATAAGACCATATACCTGCGAATCCTGGCTGCTCATGATTGCGGTTTGTTACTAGTTGAACTCTAGTCAATTAAATGTATCGTTACGTTCGGATTTATATTAATTTCAAAAATGATTTCTATTAAGTACAGATTTCTCGTTTCACTCCATTTGATTTGACAAATGACAGCGTTTCGAGCATTTTCCCGCCATAGTCAGTGCTGCCAACGTTTGTTATGCCTGATGCCACATCCGCGATAGGTACCTAACTGTTCAAAGCCAGAAGAAGAAGTATGAAAGCCTTGAATAATCGACTTTTAAATATTTTAGTGGATAGCAGTGTATAGAAATATATGCAAATTGACACAGTATACTTATAAAAATATATATGCAAAACGCGACAGGCGCACTTGTGCGTCAAATTTAAACTAGTAGAAGGAATTAAGACAAAAAATATTCGTCATAGTTAAAATGGAATATTAACGTCGTCGTCGGTTTGCTGAAACATGAATACATCAATAATACTAATACTTATGTGATCGATATGAAATCAGCCGATATATGATATAGTGAATATGGAATATTAGGACATCACGATTATACGGATTACTGATACATGAATACAGTGAATATTATTAATTTCTTAACGAATACTAATATATTTGTTTCATGTCTAGTTAAATACAAAGTAGAAACATCAAATCAGAGTATAGATAATTAAATACTGGCCATAAAATAGTTGACATTTGACAAGCGGTAGCTGAAGGTTCCCTTAGTAACCTGTGTTCTAGTTTATCAGTTTATTTGTCTCTGCCTGTGTGCATTTGACGTTCAGCTGATGGGGAGAGACGTTTTTGTGATTACGTTGTTTATATTTTTAATAATACCACCGTTTTGGCAAGAAAACACTTGCTCTCTAAAAGACATGTGATGTATCATAACAAATTTATATGTTTCGTGTGTGAAATTACAATAAAAATGTGATCGTTTATAGTGAAACCAATTTTTGGTGTTAACGATTTTCCTGTGCAATTATATGTACTCGAGAGCTTATCTTATCAGTACCTATAGGAAATTTATCTACGTTATATTCGTTTATTTATCACCGTTTAGTGTAAGCAATTGTGGAATTTGATTAGAAATGGATACGTTAAGGTGAGTTTTTAAAGCATGTTAATCCAGTGTACTAGTTAGTTCAAATACGTCAATAGGAGTCAAGGTTACTATAAAATTTTCACACATAATATATTGAGAAATTAGCCACTGTTTTA
The DNA here is from genome assembly GCA_949126905.1 of Amorpha juglandis. NCBI lineage: Eukaryota > Metazoa > Arthropoda > Insecta > Lepidoptera > Sphingidae > Amorpha > Amorpha juglandis. The sequence continues at coordinate 5,705,449 of OX421379.1, read as the reverse complement.
TTAACAACATATTTATATTATTCGTTTTGTAAGTACCAAGATAAAATAATTTGACGAATGCATAATTGCGGTGAAAATGAAACAGTCTTCAATACATATCGAAATTAACTCTTATTTAAAGTAATGTATCAGATTTGCTAAGTAAAAAAAAGGCAATGTTTTTTATCGTTATATTGTTTTGACATACCTTTCACGTTTATGTCTTCTTTAATTCAATTCCACTATTTTTTAAAACAAGATAAAAAAAATAGCTTTCTTGATGGTAAGCTTTACACTTTACAGGCAACTTATGAAGTACTTGATCTTGCTTGTGACCTTGAATACATATGTGGATTTTTCTCATATAATAAGCAAATTAGGTTCTTCCACAGTGTTTCACCTTACCTTTATACCAAATTTCATTAAAATTGGTTCAGCCGTTAAACTAGCTGTGAAATCATAACAGACATACTCTTTCTCACTTTTAAAACACTAAAATGAGTTGATATTGTACTTCAGACAACAATACTTTTATTCTATTAGTAATTGTGTGATATTGTTTATTTATTATTGCAAAAAGTATTTTTTATCATTTAATTTTGTGCACATTGATGTAATTCTTAATTACCTTGATAAAGGAGTGGGTTATATATTTTTTCTGTTATGCCATTGTTTTTGTTAGAAAAAAAAACCATAGAGTCAAGCTGCAATTTGGTCCCATATAATGTTGGTAAAATCAGATGATTCATGACTTTTCACCCATCATTAATTTATACCCCTTTATAATTATTACATCATGGTAGCACTTCATTAATAAAATGCATTTAATTAATCTCAATGTGGTGCACACAAAAATGTTATTTGAATATTGCAATACTTTTGACTGTTTTGCAGGTTCTATTTTGTCACATGGAATGTGGCAACAAAGTCTCCAGGGCAGGACCTCAATGCCCTGCTGGACTTCCCGTCACAGTTCAACAAGAATAAACCATTACCAGACTTCTATGCCATTGGGTAAGTATGAATTATTATTATAACATTTTCCCTGTGTAGGAAAAATGATATTTACGGTATGATACTATTGCTTATATTTAAGAACAATCCATAAATAATCTGTTGGTTAATTGTATATTAATGTATATAATGCTGCAATTTAAGTTATGCAGCAAACTATGGTGATTTCAAAAGTATGGTAATGAGATGACATTAACTTTATACAATCCTGTTAGAATATTACATTACATGTACCTTTTTTTGAGTGATTAATTGAAACCGGATTGGGCATTCATTGTATATTCATACTACTTTGTAAAAAGAACATTGCTGAAGAGTAAAAATTATGTTGTAATATGGTGCTGCCACACCGGTGTTAGAAAATGTTATATAACATTTTATAACACCGGTGTGGCAGCAACATTTAGTGAACATTTCTTAACAATTTGTAACATTTTGTAACATTTTTGAACATTTTTTAACAGCGGGCGGCGGTACTTTTGAGAGCGGCGTCGTCAAAGAAGCCGTCAAAGAAGAAAGGCCGATGTCATGTTTTCAAATGTTATAAAATGTTAGACAATGTTAGAAAATGTTAAGAAATGTTATAAAATGTTAGATTTAATGTTAGAAAATGTTTGTAAACATTTTATAACATCGGTGTGGCAGCACCAATACTGTCATAGGCCTGTTTTTATTTCGTGCCAAGGGAGATCACTAGCATAGTATTTGTTTTTTATAACATTATTTTAATTTAAAGCACTACTCACATAGTCATAAACTTTATTAAGAGCTTAAGAATTGTATTAATATTAAAAATACAACATCCAAATGTTTGTGAGTTTATGAATTTGCATGTTTTTTAATCAGTCATGTCTTATTGGCCGAATGGGTTTGGATAGAATATGGTACACAAGCAGACCATGGCCTACCTACCTAGAAAGTCCTACCAGATCGTAGATCCACAGTATGTAAGAAGCTGTCCAGGTTGGTACCAACGCTTTTTCTTATATTTGCCGCTAAAGATTAGTGTGTGAGCACTATAGTTTCGGGTTAAAGGATACTGAAACTAGTAAAATTAATGGACATTATGTGATTTAACGTCTTTGACACGTAATACGCTTACCAATCAGGCTAGTGACCTGCTCGTTTCGTTATTCAGATTATTAAAAAAAATGACCTGGATTACAATATAGGTTGCTTTTTATCTCGGCAAAGGACATTTAAAGCGGGCGGAGCCGCGAGTAGAAGCTAGAAGTAAATATACGAGTAAATAGGTACCTATTCGTATTTGTTTTCATACGATATGTCTTATAATTTGCGCGAACGCATAGGACGATTACTAGATACGTGATGGGTTTGTTCATGGTGCTATATACAAAAAAGGGGCCAATCACATATTACAGAATGGTACATTTAACAAAGTACTCACTTGTGTTATTCTTGAATACGGGCGTTGTAGAATACTTAAATAAGTACACGTGTATTACTTTTGTTGTATAAATCAAGGGCACAGTACTCAGTTCTGATTTAATTAACGACGAAAAATGTTGTATTTTGCAATTTTAACCATCTGTGTTGAATAATAAAATGTAAATATTTAAGTATCCGGCATAAATCTGGCGGCTCGCGACCTGCATGTGATGAGATAATATTATTGGCAACGTGTGTGACATCACCAGATTCTGTAATAAGTGTGTTTACATACTTCATCCGATCCGCATTCAAGAATAAATATTGGCGCGAATGAGCCGTAGCGTTGCACGGTCCACTTCATACCCACAGAAAAGTGATGTGAAATACCTGCGTGCTGTTTCGTATGGTGAATAGGTATGTGGTGGTCCGGAGGTTCAAACCCCCCTCCCTTTTCCAATTCCTTGAAGGTCGGCATTGGTTACAAGATTCATCAGATGTTGTGGATATTCATGTGCGCCGGACTTACTGATCGAAGGCGCCGGATATCACTTACTTATCAACTTGCTCGTTTACCGGCCACTGCTATAAAATAATACAAATTATAAGCGCATGAGCACTATATTCGAACTCCGTTGTCCGGAATTAAAGTACAAACCAAATTTGTAACATGTGTTAAAGCATGTTGCGCCGAACCCAACACTGGGATAAGGGTAGGTGGAAGAAGAATGTGTCACTAGACATCAAATACATATGACCGATGAATCAGGATGTCAAGGGTTATATTTACCAGTTGGACAACTTACTGTAACTGTTCTAAATTGAGTAGCCAATAAAATGAAACAAAATAGCCTTTATTATTCCTCAATAGTTAACAGAAGTATTTTATTCGATCACCGGAGTTATAAATACTACGTATATCTATACTTATAAAATAACATGTCCTGACTGACTGACTGATTCATCATCGCCGAGCGCAAACTATCAAGGCTACAAGCATGAAATTCGGATGGTATATTCATTTCGTTATGTAGGCACCCACTAAGAAAGGATTTTAGACTATTCCACCCTAAAGGGGTCAAAATAGGGGATCATAATATGTATGAAAAGTAAGATAATATAATATGTATTGAAAGTTACGTAAACAAAATGTTGTGTTTCGGTTATTGACGTAAAACAAATAAATACGTGTTTCAGGAATTTTGCAAATTTTGTTTAATAAGGGATGAAAAAGGGGGTAAAAGTAAATGCGTAAGTGAGTTTGTTTGTTACACTTTCACGCCTAAATCACTGAACCGATTTTGATGAATTTATCTACAGACAGATGGGACCCTGGAGACGGTTACAGGCTACTTTTATCCCGGAAAATGCTATTCACACGAGCGGAGCCGCGAGCAAAAGCTAGTGTACTATATTATTATACAGTGAAATATTTTATCTTGTAACCTATATTATGCCGAACTGATAAAGGGCTTATCGCACTTCCTACTAAAGGTAAATGTAGGTACTCTAAAATCGAAGAATAACTAAAGCCGAGGACGCTATCTTATCATTTTCTCTAAAAATTTTGAGCATTCGTTACACAAGTGGTGATGCTACAATTTCCGAGAAGGGTGGCGTTTACCATCAGGCATGCGAGATCTGTTCTTCTCATCAATCAGATCAGAACACAATGTGCCGATGCCATGAGCATAATAAGATCGTACGGTATCCCTCGGTGGTCTTCGCCATTAGGTCTCAGAATTTCGAATCGAAAATTCGAAATGTCGAATGATTTCAATAAAAGTTTTTAATTTGATTCTCTGGATAAATCCCACAAATGAGCCAATCACAATTCAGGTCACTATATTGTTTCTCACTAATTTAATCACTTTCATTGGTTGATTTCCAGGCTCAATCCCGATAATTGATTATAAACGTAAGATAATCTATTGTAATCAAACATTATTCTACTTAAATTACTTGTCCATATTTCCCTTGCGAACAAGAAACAAATTTAATTATTTCCAATAAAACTTACGACAGACTAATTTGATACGCTTCTTATATCTCGTTGAAGTATGCAAGAAGTCAGGGATGGATAAAAAAAAGTTGGTCGTTCCAATAAACTTCTTACCAGATAAAGGCTTTCTCGCCAATCGTTGTCACTTTTGATGTGATTTTTACCAACATTTAGGGCCTTGACAATTACATTACGACGTGACGTGACGTCTGTTACGTTTTCAAAAAATAAGAGGGATTTATGTTCGACTGTACGTATTTACGGTGGTGGTCCCAACTTAAAGAAAGAGTTACACCGCTAAGGGGATGAAATCGGGGATGAAAGACTCAAAAACCTTTATGCACCGATGTTGATGATGCTTTCCCAAAATAGAAAACGTTTAACAAAAAATAAAACCGACTCAAAAAAGTAAGAAAATAAAACCAAACAACTATTTTGAGTCGGTGGTATAAATCATTGACCTACACAGCATAACCGACTTAAAATAATTACTTAGTATTATTTTTACCGTTTTGGTTACGTGCAAGGCTCTAATCGCCTTACGATTATTAACTTCTATATTTTTTAGCCTACAAGAAGTGAAGTCTCAACCGCAGAATATGTTGATGGACTCCCTCTTCACAGATGCGTGGACTTCCACGTTCAACAAGATACTCTGTAGACAAGGTTACATCATAGCTAAAAGCACGCGGCTGCAGGGAATTCTGTTATTAATTTATACACAAATGAAACATGTCACACATTTGAGGGACATTGAGGCGCAGTATACCAAAACCGGACTCGGTGGAATGTGGGTAAGTGTACAGGATTATGGTCAGTATTAGTCGGGATTTACTTAGAAATGTTGTCTATTGTCGTGTGGAAATGTAATGTTCTTTTTAATTATGAAATCTTTAAAAGTATTAATACAGTATCTGCTGTGATTGAATTGCCGTAAAAATGCTCACGAATCTAATAATATACATAGCGACATACTTACCTACATGAATAAAATTAAGTGAATTTCAATGGCCGTGAATTTAAATAGCTAGATTTATTTAGTTTTAAACATATTTAATGGCAATAAGTTTCACATTTTGTTGCATTTAATTCAATAACTTGATTGTATAATTTACGAAAATTAGGATTTTGTTTTTAATACAGAATATATAAATAAAACTTGCAGTACAGACATTTTAAAGGAAGTGGTCATAAACTATGTTATACTCAAGTGCATTCAGGTTACAGGAAAATAAAATTTACCGTATTCATTATCATGGTGATATATGGTCTTAACTATACAGGGTTAATTTTAAAACACCAGCAACCTCGCAGGACCAGATAGCTGACCCCATACGGAACAACTTTTGTTCTACGAGTTTGGATATAACTCAATATATTTAAAAAAAAAATGATTTTACAAGTTTTTGTTGTGTCGTGTTTTTCTTCGTAGATTGCGGCGCGGCGCGGCGTGCGCGCGCGACATCAAAGGGCGGTCAGCTGCTCAGCGGTCAAGGTCGTAGGCGCTAGCCCGGTTCCCCACGCTTCGCGTGTTTGTTTACGTGATCTGCGATGCGCGTTGTATTTAACATTCAAGACGGAAATAAAATGAATACTTATTTTTGTATGAAAATAAAATCTAACAAATTATCAAAAGTCGTAGAACAAAAGTAGTAGCTTACAACCTTAGGAATCTACCCCTGCGAGGTTGCTGGTGTTTTAAAAATAACCCTGTATATTTACCACGCAAATCTTTTTTTAGGTAAATTTTTATTTAACATTTTCAGGGCAACAAAGGCGCAGTAAGCATACGATTTAACATCTACGGATGTTCAGTGTGCGTTGTGAACTGCCATTTGACAGCACACGAGCATCTTCTGGCAGACCGTGTGAATGATTACAACACTATTATAAAGCAACATATGTATCACGTCAGTGAGACTACAAACATTCTGTTCCACGAGTAAGTACCTTTAATTATTTTATTTTAAGCTCCGCCCCTTGTGAAGGTATTTTTTTTAGGATACGAGACTGCTGCCTACAAACCCTGTAAGCTGTAACTCCTGTAAGCCGGGATCAATTGTGGCACTCTATTTTCGATACCGAGCTCGAAAGCTGACCCGATCTCTGAGTGCGAAGCAGTCTTTATCCTGCAGTGAAATTAATCAACTTAAAAGATAGAGAGGAGTTGAAAATGCTTTTCTTTCCACTTTTCTTTATATGAAAACAGGAGATATAAAAACTTCAAATATCGGCTCATAATCTAATCGTGGTTCAGACTCAGGTGGGTAAGGCCGTAGTTTTTTCCACTTTTTAACATAAAGTAAAAAAATAAAAGTTACATAAAAGCAACTTAATTTATAATACATGTGCGAACATAACGAAAGATTAAGATTAAGGTACTTTACCAACAAATTAAACATAAGTTGTGCTACTGTAACGTAAAAGTTTATGTTAAAGGTAACATAAAAGTATCATAAAAGTAACATAAAAGTATCATAAAAGCGAAATATTTTTGATGTAATTAGCTTATAATTTCAAAACTAAAAAGATTTGCGACGTTATAGAGGTTTTCTCGATAAATATAAGCTATGTCACCTAAAAAAATAATACAATGAACGTAAACAAGTGTCTACTTACCTTAAAAATATCACAAAACTGTTTCTGAATTTTACTGACGAAAAGCTCGTGCACTGTTTGAAACAATCCATAGGCCACAGTATGGCGACTTCTTTTTCTTTTTTTATTGTTCTGCTTAGGATTGCCCGTCTAATTTTACATATTCTTCGAATACTATTCAAAGACTTCATTTACTTACCAATATTGGTAACATAAAATAGTAACATAAAAGTGTAAAAATTGATGTCCTGTCTTAAAACTGGAATAAAAAATAAATAAACGCTCTTTTAAAATAATGAAATATTGGATTTAATTGCTCAAACCTTGTAATTTTACATAAAATAAAAATTATATGGCTTACTTAACAAAATATTCGTAATTTTGTCAATTTACTATCTGATGAAATTTATGTTCATTTTATTTTTGTATGAAAACGTAAATCCTTAATATCGTTAAAATTAAATTATATAAAAACTGTTATAGTTACAGCTAATTCGTAAAAGTTGTTTTTACTCTAAAAACTAATCTACAGGATAAAACTATCAAAGCTGGTAAAAAGTGTTAATTGTTTATGATATTAATATGAATGTGACTGGTAATGAAAAAAGTGGAAAAATCTACGGCCTTACCCAGATATGTTTGACGTCGGTCCTCTTTACCAGTTATAGTATAGATAGATAAAGATAATTCGTATATTTAAAGCGGATGTAGAAAATGTGCTTCAACGTGTTAAAGATTGGGGTCAATGTCAAGGAATATATTATGCGTATCTATTGTGACAGCCGCCGCCGTGGCGCACCGGGCGAGTAGCCGGCTGTGAAGCGAGAGGCCGCGGGTTCGATCCCGGCACAGAGACAAATGTTTGTGTGATCCACAAATATTTGTTTCGGAGTCTGGGTGTTCTGAGACTGAAAGTCTCTCGTAGTTCCTGATACCCACGACACAAGACTCGTATCTTACTGTGGAGTCCGGACTATGTATGTGACTGTTGGGTGTATTTATTTATTTATTGTACAGCTATATAACCGCTACTTGCTTCTGATCCATTTTGTACAATTTCCATAATATGCATTTAGATTTCGAACTGATATTTAATGTTTTTTATTTTGGTATACAATGAAGTGAATCATCTGATGGTTCACGGTCTTCACTGCCCATAAACACTCAATATCAGAAGGGTCATGGGAGTGTTGCCGACGTGAAAGGAAAGGGGGAGGTGTCTGGGGCCTTTGGCAAAGGGCAAAAAGGCACAACTGCACCTCTGACTACTTATAACTAAATAAACTAGTCAGAATAGGGGTTCTGTATTCTTACTCCAAACTGGATTGATTTTAAATTTTATATTATTTTTAACCAATAATATGAGAAAAAAAAACTATCTATACAACATGCTTTTTTTAAAAATTTGTTGTCCACTAAGTTTAAAGTCTGTTCATGCCATTCAAAGTAGGATTTTAGGATTTTTGGGGGTTTCTACCTTTTAAAAGAATTAATTAAAAAACAACGTAGGGTATATAATAGTGATCGACACTATACAATAGTATAGTAAAAAAAATTAATACGGTCAAAATCCAGAGGAAATAGGCGAACACGTTTATAAGGACAAATACTAGTTTTTCCTCATTAGGGCCTATAAAATACCTTAGATGATATTCGAATTTTGTCCGTTCCCCTCCGCGTCTGTACTGCTCGCACAAACATACTGCTAGCTTCGTGCGGAGAGCGATGACAGATCGAGGCCAGGCGACGTGAGCTGTGACGGGTTGTTAAGGCCATACCCCCAGCAAAACGCCGCGCAATCGATGTTTTTAGAGGCTATCTAGTCATTACTTAAAATAAATATTGATTAAAAAAATATACAATATATTTCTACAATCTGTCAGCTTTACTTTGTTCGATTCAAATTCATGTTAATGTTGATATATTTTTTTTAAATTGTCGTTATAAATGAACCATAAAAATGAGAAAAATGCAAAGATTCCATGCGTCTCCTTTTAAAGTATAGATTGTTTTCATATGAGATTAACATCACTAGATAGGCAATTTAATAACGAATATTTTGCCCGTTTTAAATTTTCGAAAAGACCAAAACCTGATTTTTTTAATCAATTATTCGCTAAATACGTGCATATTCTGCACGAAAACTCACACGCCAAGTACATGAGTTAGTATGGCGCGAGTCAGTCAAGGTCGTTTGCTCACGGAAGGCCCTTAAGACTTAGACTGGTTTTTACACGCAACGATAATTTGTCCTTACATAGAAACTAATATGTATTTTTCGAATTTAAATCACATAACAACAGTGACATGTTTGGTCAAGTTATTTCGCACAATTTTGATTTAATTTCCTATAAAGAGGTCGTTTAATAACACCTGTTTAAGTGTAATTTTAGGCGTAGCTATTCGTGTTTTCGGCGGCGATACATGAATAAGTAAATAATAAACAAATACATACATCCAATACACATAGTCTTGACCCCACACTAGGCTAACCTGTATCGTAGGCATCTGGACCTATGAAGGACTTGCGGTTCCACAACACCCAGACCCGAAACATATATTTGTGGATCACACAAACATTTGCCTCGGTGCGGGAATCGAACTCACTGGCCTTTCGCTTCGCAGCCGGCTATTCACTTACGCCGCGACGCCACGGAGGCTGTCAGAAAAATATACCTCTTCAACTTTTTAGTCTATTTATTGATACATTTTTGTTAATATAACAGAGTTTATTCTGTACCATTCTGAAGCGTTTTGAGTTAGTTTCTACTCTTAAGAATACGATTACTCACATAAATGACATGTATGCTAAATATATCAATGAGACATGAGACAGCATTAAACTGATCATGATTCTTATATCTGTAGAAGTCAAGTATCGTATTTAGATAGGTATGTTAAAAGTACGTCATTCAAATCTCCAACCATACGGTGTTCTTTATATGGCTATACAAGTGGTTTAGTTCCGTTGAACTGGTGGACGATTGAATAATTAATGCTAGTTGCGATCGATGGTTTATTTGAATCACATTTGCAGAAACAGTCTGGTAAAGTGTTATCGCAGTTGATGTTTGTTGTTACGATCTTCGTAATTTTTATTGAATTTTGCGATGGAAAGGCAAATCCTGGCAATAGGCCGGGATAATGTGAGACAGAAATAGAAGAAGAAAGATTGTTATTAAAACCCTGACGATCAAGAGGGATGTTTTAAGTTCGATCACTTTGTCTGAGTTTGGCATCATACCACCTAAATGAATGAACCAATTTGTATTCTTTTTTTAATTTGTTTGAAAGCTAGTGTAATCGAGATGGTTCTAAGAGAATCGGTTCCTCCGTTTAGTCATCACAGATATTTTTGTAATTGATACCGGAGGGTTTTACCGGTTAGATTATTTTATGGAATTATTAGATAGTTTGTCGGGTAATATTGTGTTAAATTTAAGAAACTTAAATTCATGCTCTGATATGAAAATGTATGTCTTAATGTTGTGATCGTTATTCTAATCTGTTTTTCATTTCGATGAAACTGAACTGGTATATTTTTTCAAGTTAATCCTTGTAATGCAGAGTTTAATATTTTACGTTTATTTATCTTTCGCTTGTTTGTTGTTGTTACAATTATTAATCGTTGTTCTTTACCAGCTAACTAATTATTTACTGTTCTTAGGTCAGGGTCATCTCCTAGTGTTATTAAAGTAGTTGTTCAAGCATTGCGTGTTCATGTTTCATTAATTTTAGCTACTTTTTTATGTTCCTTTATTACCTACTGGGTTTGAGTTGGCAACACAATTTAGGTCTTTTATAACTGGATGATGTATTTCTTAAAACGTATTTTAAAACCTTTATCTATGAGCTAGTTTATAAATTTTCTCTTGCGTACCTTTTGAAGGTAATATCTAATTTAATTTACTTCTTCTTGTTCGTGACGTGGTCATCATTTTGGTGCTTTAATTTACTAGAGCGAAGTAAAACCTGATGGTGCATATTTTGATGCGTCCTAATGTTGTTAGCTATAGCTAACAACAATTTTTATAATTATAATTATAAAAATTTTAATATCCATGTAACGATGTAATATCCAAGGCTTAGTATTTAATGTTTTAATTTATCTTGTAGCTGAATAACAAATGTATTGTTTACATCGAAAAACAAGACTGCCGTTTTTGTATTTCTATTGCTTTACGTTTGTTTATTTCATATTTCCTGTTACATCACCACACACACACAATCTACATAAACATTTGTTAAAAGATATATTCTCCTTTTCTAGCTACGTATTTTGGATCGGTGATTTGAATTTCCGTACCGATCATCCAGCGGGCAGCAGTCCTTCATCCGAGGAGATTGTCGCCGCCCTACAGAAGGTCGAGAAGGACAAATATGCTAACTTACTGAAGCATGACCAACTGCTGGCAGTTATGGAGACAGAAGAAGCGTTCTCTGAATTCATAGAGCCCGAGATACGATTCCCGCCTACGTACAAATTCTCTATTGGAACCGACGAGTATGATGTGAAGTAAGTTTTTTTTTATAGCGTAGGCCGGCAAACGAGCAAGTGGGTCACCTGATGGTAAGTGATCTCCACCGCCCATGTACGCCCACTACCAGAATCATGATGGGCGCGTTGCCGACGTTAAAGGAAAGGGATAATTAGGGATTGGGAAGGGGAGGGAATTTGAGCTTCCGGATATCTCACTCACCGTACGAAACGCAGCAGCAAGCCGCTACTTTACGTCGGTTTAGTACCTAAAATAGACGTTTTATCAATAACAGGAATTGTGTTTCTAAGTATAGCGTTGTTATGGTTGTTTGTGAGGAAAATAACGTTACAGTTTACAATGTAGCTTATTATTATACGTTTTGTTGATATGGTATTGTATTAAAAATCACTTCGTTCAATTATTGAAGTACTATTTGCATTTGTATATCGTAACGAGCAATTTCAATGTTGCTAGAAAACTGATATTGATGTTATTTTTTGTTTTTATAACATAGACCGGCAAACGAGCAAGTGAGCCACCTGATGGTAAGTGATCTCCACCGCACATGTACGCCCACAATACTAGAAAAATCATAGATTGATAGAGGCGTTGCCGATCTTAAAGATAAGTGCTTAAGGGGATTGGGAAAGGGAGGAGGATTTGAGGCTCCGGATATCTCACTGACCGTACGAAATGCAGCAGTAAGCCACTGCTTTACATCGGTTTTATGTGAGACAATGGTAACAACCCGGTCGTGACGGCAGGGTATCGATATTTTTGCACCCGATTGGATAGCGACCACCGTACACATCGTGAAACACGCCATAGTAGCTCGTTCATGCGAGTCGCGTTCCAGGCTCAGCCAGTGTATATGAACCCCCCCCTGACCACCCCGTGACCACGAAGGCTGAAAAACTATCGAAACGTCGGGACTAAAATTAAAAACCGCGATAAAATTCGTTTGAATTAGTTTTATTCCAATGAATAAAAACATTATTGACGTTTGAATTTCATGTATTATTCCTATCATTGTAAATAAGACCAGTCGTGTTTTTTGTACATGACGTCGAAAAATTTTTGGTTATTTTTTTTACCATCCTCCTACTTGGACGTTAATCCACCTGAGAAAACCTTATCTTGATTACTCTATGTTATTCTTCCAACAAATACATTTTAATTACACATTAATTGTATTTTATATCTGCATACGAACAATAATATTATTGTATACTGTATATATTATCACTAGCTTTACTTCGCGACTCCGCCCGCGTGATCTGTTTTTTCCGGTATAAAAAGTATTCTATGTTCATCAGGGATAATGTAGGATTCTAATGGTGAAATATTTTTTCAAATCGGTCCAGTGGCTTTTAGCGTTTATTCGTTACATACAAAAATACAAATCTTTCCTCCTTATAATATTAATAAATAATATGGATTCTAATTAGAAAAATATTATTATTGTAGCATAAGCTCACGCCCTTATCCCCGTAGCGGTAGGCAGACTAGTGCTGCACCCACGTTTTGATGATGATAATACTTTCTTTCTCACGATGTGATTGGGACGAGCCTATCACCATACTGGGTAAAAATTCCAATCCTGGGAATTGATTTTTCGAATCGAAAACTCGGACACAAAACCTGGAAATTGATTTTTTTTCGACTGACCCTACTACATATACTATATACATTTATTTTCAATAATATATACTAAACAGATAGCTAATATAATATACATATAAATAATAACCCATTAATCACTTTTAAGGAGGAAACCGTCGTGGACCGACAGAATATTGTACAAAGTGGTTGCAAACAATTACGAAAACGTAACTCTGAGAGCTGATCTCGTGTCGTATAACCACATGCCGCACTACACCGTGAGCGATCACAAGCCTGTGATTGCGCAATTTAATATTAAGGTCAGTATTTACACCACGCTTGCTTCATATGTGGTTAGATGTTACATTGCTTTGGTGTAATCCGCGCAATGAATGTCGCTTATATCTTGTACACAATATATTTTTTCATGCTATGTTTTTGTAACAAGTCGATCTAGTTTAGAGATTGTTGAATGTTTTTTTTTTGAACTTTTTTTGTACTGTAAATCGTCCATTACTTATGATTAAAATAATATGTGAATAATTGCAAAACTGGTTCAATACGTTCCGCTCTGATAGCCGAGCACAAATGTAGTCATGGTTTTCTAAGAAAATTCGATACAGTCTTGGTGTTCTGTGTTTAAGTTTTTTTTTATTTGATTGAATGAAGAGACGAACAAGGCGCTCGCCTGATAGTAAGCGCCACGCCTGCCCATAAACAGAAGCAACACCACACAGAACTTTTAATTATAAAGCACTGCATGACACTGAACTGCGCTTGTCACCCTGAGGCATGAAATGTCAAGTCTTATAATGGCCAGTAATTTTACTGGCTTCAATGACCTGTTTTTAATGTTGCTTGGCTGCAGAAATAGACAAAGCGGTGATACCAACCCAGGCGGCCTCTTGTAAAACTATGGTCATGAAATTTAAATTTCTATATACCTATTTACATTCCATGTCTATGTATATCATTTCCTCCAGTTACAAATTATTTATTGTAATAGCTTGCTTTATTGTATTTTGGTACTTATTATTCTGTTTTTTCAAGTCATTGAAACAATATTCATTATATAAATAGAATTGGTGTTGGGTTATTAATCAATTGCAAAGTAATATCCCCGTCTTTGTTATATCGAAGCTAAGCTTAAATATAGATAAGCACGTTTATTAACTTACTGTTCTTTCATTTAAGAACTGCAACTTTTCATTTAAATAAATAATTCAATTTCCATCAGTTATCGATAACGAATTTGCATTTTACTTACCACCATTTCGGGCTATTTGAGTTTTAGCCGGTGTGGAATTGCCAATGTGTTAATTTGCCGCCAATACGAAATATAAAAAAATTGACTTAAAGTGTATTACGTGAAATGTGTAAATATAGAACAGAAAGAAGAAAAAAAATCTGTAATAGCAGATATAATTTGCACAATTCAACTTAAACTTAGTTTAAAACTTAGTTAGTAATAAAAAGGTGACGGAAAGAGTGAGGTGGTGGGTGAAGTGACTAAGTTCAGAGCCAATAATGTTTGTTTGTGGTTTGGTTGTGAGAAAAAAGTCTTTCCTGATACCCATGACGCAAGACTCGTATCTTAGTGTCCGGAATTTCGGGGTAGCCATGTTTATTTATTTAAATTGCGTATATTATACTATTGCCAATTTCGTATTGGTAGTAAGTTTAAACATTATGTTGACAAAGGTGGCTAGTAGACAGCTGTCAGCTAAGGCTTAAGTAACCCGTAATGACGTCACCCAATCATTAATAACCCATTACTACTTACATATTACATATCATACTACTTACATATCACTTACATATTTAACTAACATATGAATTTGCTTGCACCGTGCACATTAGACGCGTCACGGGTTCACGCTGTCGGTATTGGCTGAGTCGCCTAGAGCAGCTAGATCTTCGATCAAAATGCGTTCAGCAATTGTACCACCTAGCGATGTCGGTTCATCTAGCATGCAGTATATGCCAGAACCGCAGCATGTTAAGTTGACTTCATTTGAATTGGCCTCTGCTCTGGTAGTCGTCGATGAGGTTGGCGAAGAAGCCACGTATGAGGTAAACGCATGTATATATCATTATATTATGTATCATTGCATGTATATATCAATGTAACTTGCAGATAATGTAAATAAACATTTTGCTTTGTGTAGTACATCTGGTGGCGATCAAGATGTGCATATATGAATTGATCTAAACACAGTCTCAATAGAATTTAATAGTGTTTAATAACTTTATTTGTAAAACAAACGTCACCCATAGAAAGCCACGCACAGCAGTTATAATATGTCTTGTATAAAAACGGATTGATAACATAAATACCTTAATTTCAATTACAGCAATCAATGTAGTATTTATATTCGAGATATAAAAATAATGTGATGTTTACAGGCATTCTCCAATTACACCGAGAAGACAGTGGAGTTCGCACCGATCAGACGCGTCTGGTACATCGGCGACGCGGACTTCAGGACACAGTGCACGCTCTCGCACGACGTTGTGGTCAATCCGAACGACTGGATCGGTATTTATGATGTAAGTGATAATAAATAATAAATAAATAAATAAATACACCCAACAGTCACATACATAGTCCTGACCCCACACTAAGATACGAGTCTTGTGTCGTGGGTATCAGGAACTACGAGAGACTTTCGGTCTCACAACACCCAGACCCCGAGACAAATATCTGTGGATCACACTAATATTTGTCTCGGTGCGGGGATCGCCTGCTGCGCCACGGAGGCTATAATTATCTTTATAGCAATACAATCTAGCACCTATATACAATGTCTTACGGAGGTGAGGTCATGTTTAAGTGTCGGTACATACACCTGACTGTGTGTGTTTATTTTACCGGATCAAATCTAAATATTTGAATCTGAAGTGAATAACATTCTTATCTCTTTAATAAATTCTGAGTGAATAAAACTAGCGTATTTTTTTATACGCTTAATTTATTCATTCGTTTTAACGATCGATCTTCGATCACATTTTTATAAATTAAAGTTAAGTGCGTGAGCGAGAATAACAGTGCTGGAGTGAGATGACAGCTCAGTTGTTTATGATTTAGTGTTGTCCAATATCGACATGTTGAGTAGGCAGACATTTAATAAAAAAGAAAATGCTTTATTTACATCTTAGCAATGCAATCGGATTTGGTACTATTGGGGGTACAATACTTGTAGTACACTATTAGATCCATAAATTTTAATACACCTTTCTGTAACACGCTGTATATATCCTAGATTTTATTGTTAAAACAGTAATTAGATACATCCAACAATTCCACACATATGACCTCCAACCTGACCACAATCTAGGTTAACCTTTATTGTGGGTAGCAGAAACCACGAGAGAATTACGGTCACCAAACACTCATACCAGAATTAAAAAAAAACAAGCAAAACCATTCACATCGCTCCATTGTTCATTCGTTTCGCCGCTGCGATGCCACAGATACGCAAATGTTCGTTTCCCACAAACAGATACACTAATGTTTTTAAATTGTTTTTTTTTCCACGCAGGCTAACTTCCACAACCTAGACGACTACATCGCGTACGAATATTTGGCTAAAGTTGGTCTACCGGAAAGGCCAGTCGGCACCGGTGAGCCTCGCGTCATCACGCTGAGTTTCCCAGTAGGCAGTGGAGTTAGGACTCCTGGCTTTTACCGCTTCATATACTTCAGCCAGCCTAATCATGATGTTAGGAGTGTACTGGGTGAGTGTGATATTTTTTTTAATTTCTTGAATGACGAGATGGGCAGGTTTCTCGATTGACCCTGCCCAGAAATAATAGCAAAACCAGAACTTTCAATTGCAACGTGCTGCATGGATGATGCCTGTTCAAGCTATTTATGAATATAAAAAGATGTTGTTCAACCTCAGAAATAATTTTTCTCTCTTTTTTATTCTTGCATAGCTAAGACTGCACTGTCTTAAACATCTGGTTCAGTGTAGTCAACTTGAATTGTATTAAAGGGCAGCCCATATACAATGTCGACTGTCATAAGACATTGCGTCTCTCGATAGTCGTCATAATTATGCCGATCTGAATTAATTGAATGTGCACTGGCTAACCTTGGAACGCGGCATACCTGTGCTCGTCACACCGGGACATAGAATGTTGTCTTATAATGTCCGGTAATTTCACTGGTTACAATGTTCTTCAAACCGAAACACAATAGCGGTTACACACTGTTTCTTGGCGACAGAAATTAACAGTGCGGGGGTACCAACCCAGGCTTCTCATATACAAGAGACCTAATTGCAAAAACTTAATCGAATTTATCGACCCTCAACAGGTATATCGGAGCCTTTCGAAGTGAGCAGCAAGGAGGACAGACTACTGGCCATAGACCCATGCGAATTGCCATCAAGCAGTACATCGCCGGGTCGATCCAAACCGACCACAGCCACCACCGACATCTTCACAGATTTCACAGGACTCGACGTCACGAAACTGTCGCGACACTTCTCAAACGACCTGAGTATTGACTGACTAAAAACCTACCTGCCTAGATCTCCGGCGCACGAACGCAAGGAGAGTGACGGCTAGGCATTTAAATATGGTGGAATGTGGGGGTGAAGAGGGACAACACTAGGCGCTTTACATATTTTTAATCAAACTTATACAGGGTTATTTTTAAAACACTGACAACCTCGCAGGAGTAGATTCCTAAGGTCATTTGCTACTACTTTTGTTCTACGACTTTTCATAATTTGTTAGATTTTATTCTCATACAAAAATAATTATGAATTTAATTTCCGTCTTGAAAGTTACCTACGCTCTGCGCGTATCGCAGATTACGTAATACACGCAGCGCGCGCGTCAGTTCAATGACCGGCCGCGCCGTATCGATCGATAATACCTACATCCAGCCGTCAGCTGACGTACGAACACAAACACTACACAACAAAAACTTGTAAAATCATTTTTTTTCTTATGTATTGAGTTATGTCCAAACTCGTAGAACAAAAGTTGTTCCTTATGGGGTCAGCTATATGGCCCTGCGAGGTTGTCAGTGTTTTAAAAATAACCCTGTATAATAAAAAATGTATAATACGTATAGATTAGCATTAATAAAGAATATCAACCTTATTATAAAATGTAGCCTAACTTTAAACTGTGTTTATAAACCTGGTATGTAACACATGACTTAAATGTAATAAAATTTAGTCTACATTTTATAATAAGGCCGTATACGTTTATCGACAATGCTATGGACTCTCCGCCCTCTATCTCGAAAACGGTTCACCGTATGAAAAAAAATTTAAACAAAATTTGTAGAGAATTTTGTATTCTACAATATTGATAATAGATACAAATAGCAAAAAACCCATAGGAAATGAGATATTTACGAAAAAAGCAAGAAAGAAAGAAATTTAATAGTTGCGCACACCCTACCATATGTAGGTTTTGAGACAACTTTTAGGGTGTCAATACACAAGTATTTACAGAGTTACAGCCGGGTATCTCGAATTCCGAGATTCTTACCTAATTTAAGCTAAAATGACTGGGGTAATAGTAATGATCTCAATAAAACTTTCGTCCCGATTTACCTCTGCATTCCAATGAACTCCGTTTTACAGTATTGACAATCAGTTTGGCTGTGCATTCATTGCCATTTGTCACAATTTTAAAAAATAACTTTATATTAATTTCGTGGTAGTTTTTGTGTCATGATGTTGGCAATATTGTACAATTTATTATAGAATATATAAAAAAACATGACACTTGCAACACTTTGTCAAGCAGCACCGTACGATGGCATTTGGGATGTATTCACACTCTAATGTGTGTTGTGTGTATAAAGTTCCAATATGTACTTCATTCTTGTAGGAAAAGCAATAGTGACGTTCTGCTAGTGTTTTAATGTATCGATACTAGATTATGTTACAACACTACAATTGTAAGTTGTCCAAAGTGCCATTATACGGTTTCGCTAATGCAATTCATTAAAGTAAATAATAATTATATTCATAGTACTGCCGTCGTAACGAAGAAGGGCACAATTCATATTTTTGTTCAAAATTGAATTATTTATATGGATTTTCAAAATTAGGTGTATAATTATTTGTTGAATTTTCTTCTGTCACCATATTCTAAAAGGGCATAATTATATGACTATACCTAATAAGATAATTAAAAATGATTCACTGATGGCTGAATGATGATGGCTGATTTTAGTTTGACTGACGGGTCACAAATGTATAGATTTCTCAAAAAATGATACATAATAATCATATTTCTATCTTATTTATTTTGGTAAGATGAAAGGGAAAATATGAATTATTTTATATTATTATCGGACTAAATATATTATTATTATATCAATTTTATAGGAAACATGTAAATATAACTAGATTCATAATCACATTCTTTTTAAAAACAAATATGAGTTTTTTTTACGCAAAATTCAACAAATATTTGAGACAATTTTCTCAAAATTTACAAATTGTTAGTTGTACCCTTTTTTTTGTTACGACGGTAGAGTACTAGAGTCACAATGTAGTAGATAAATGTAAGCATGTGATGGTACCTGTTAATTAATAATTCCATTCTTTATTTCAGTGTGTATTCAATCCTTGCTTAGAAATGTGTATATAATAAATGTTGATACTGGCTTTCGAATCCAGCTTTATGTAGTACAATGTTACTGGTAAAAGTGTGTAAACACTGCATCCGATCCGAGAAATAACGATTTGAAATACCCATAGTGCGAAGTCTAAAATATCACCCGTTCGAATCATAATGCCGGATTAAGACCGGATACAGTGTTTAAACACTTTAAATGTATAAGTTACAACACAATACGGTCTAAACTTGTGCGGCCTTGGCTTAGTCAGGAGCGGTGTCGCGGCTGTTGTTTTTTTTTTTTTTTTTTTTTATCCTGGCTCGGCAAAGTGACTACGCTACACCGGATGGTAAGTGTAACGCAATCCAAGAATAGTGTCAACCAACGATAAACAATGTGTCCATCGTAGGTCGGCAAGATCATGCCGGCCTGCCAAAGGTCCAAAGGGGAGGGGAAGGAAAAAGGGATGGGAAAAGGGTTAGGATCAGGGGGCAAGCCCCCTGGGGAGAACCGGATATACACTGGCTGACCCTGGAACGCGACCCACACAAGGTGGGCCACTATGGCAGGTTTTAGCACCAGTGTACGGTGGTCGCTATCCGGTCGGATACAAGTATCCTCCCACCAGCAAATATTGTTTATAGCTGTTTAAAGGCGTAGGGCGGGGGAAGGGATTAACATCAGTCCGGTCAAGTTGTTACTGTTTCCATAGTTGAATGGATGCGATGTTATTATAGTTACTATTAATTAGTTTTGAAATAATAAACTGGTTTTCAAGGGTTCCTTTATGGAGTTCTGGGTAAATACATTTTCTAGTAACAATTTTGAGTTTATTATTGTAAATAGTTACTATATACTTCCATCTGTATTATACAACGTCACTGTGAGGTACTAGTATATGCGGACGCATAGCGGCGATTTCTCTAAACGTGGTTGGTCCATTTGTGGCATCAAATAAAAACGTACCAATCACGTACACAGAAATTAACGCACAGCAAAGAGTTCATTCATCCGTTAAGTTGCTATGCCATGTAAAGATTAAACTAGTCGCTTGCCTGCAAGATAGGTTTTGAGGATTCATGGTAAGTGTTACCAGTGTAAAAATGTTGGTTTTGGGTAGTAGAATTTTTCTTAGTTGTTATGTTTTATTAACGTACAAAGTAGGCATGTAAGGAATGTTTTATCAGTTAATTCATTTATTATGAGAGTCATTTATTTATATTAGATTATTAAAGACGCGTATCTTCGTGTTGCTATACCGCAAGGTTGGCACTACAATAATCTGACGATTATTTTATTTTTTAATCTGGTCACATTGGTTGTTTAGTATAAAAAGCATGATCATATTTATAAAATCTAAAATGATTTTTTGATAAGATTTTGGTGTATCCATATTTACTTATAATTATGGCAATATTATCAGTGTAAAAATCTGTGTTATTTCACTGGCGTGTCTAAATATAAAGTATGACGTAGTTAACTGCTTTATGGTACGGGTAATTCGATTTGGAGACCAATTTCAATTTAATGTTTCGTCCTAAGCTGATGCTGAATTGCTAACCAACTTAGAAAAAATGTATGTAAATAAGCCTTTTAGTATAAAACTACAGGTGCCGGCACGAGTCGTGAGCACGGAACGAAGAGGTGCGACGCCTCAACGCTTCACGCGATTGGTTCGTCAGTTGATACTCATCGTCTATTGGACCCTGAACCAACCAAGTGCACCAACTACTATCTATTTGTGCTCACGACTAGTGGCAGTCATTATAGTTACTAAATTATAATTGATATACTATTTTTCTAATATTACATTTTAGAAAAGCATTTGGATTCCTTTATCTGAATTTTAGCAACTACGAAAGTTCTTGGAAATAAAATATACTTTGACATCAAAAACACAATTGTTTGACACATTATATTCACTACATGGCTTCAGTGTATTGCCTTTAATATTATCAAAATATTTAATATTATATTCTTTACGATATAATTTTTTAGTGATTTTTATTAGTACAATTTGTTAATTTGCCACTGTAACTAATAGTGCAATTGTTAAACATAAATACGGCTTAATAGGAATAGATTGCGTTAAATGAATAATATTTTAAATTAATAAGATTATTTAAATTATTAGTTAATTAATTAATGTTTTTTAATGATCATACATTCCGAAAAATTGGCAAGGCTTATGTTTTTTTTTAAGTCACACACCTAACTCGGTTCCAAAAGGTCTTAAACTAGCTACATTTGGAATGGGTGTTATGTATATTATATTTTATTTTTCTACTAAGAAATATACGAGATTAAATGCCATGTCAATAATTTACATATAGTGTAAATGCTATAAAATGTAGATAAAAAAACTAATGATACGAACCCATCGAGATTTTTTTTATAAAATTTAATGTTTTGTTTCTACTTAATAATTAGAAAAATACGTGTTTGTTGTATTTAGGTAGTGGTGTACAATAAATTGGAAATAAATGTTTAAATCATTTTTTTAAGTATTTTTTGTATAAGATATTTAATGTTTTGGAGATATTAATGTCCAGGTTTTACCTGGGGGTTTAACATATGCAACACTGGATA
Source organism: Amorpha juglandis (assembly GCA_949126905.1). Lineage (NCBI taxonomy): Eukaryota > Metazoa > Arthropoda > Insecta > Lepidoptera > Sphingidae > Amorpha > Amorpha juglandis. Next base: position 5,683,200 of record OX421379.1, on the reverse strand, counting down.
TTTTTGTCGACTCGTTTTGTCGTGAAAACCCAGTTTTATCCGGTAATACTAAATAGAGATACTATTTATGTCTGTCGAAGTTAACACGGTGGTATAGAATACTCGACTAGTTTTGATAATAATTAGTGCCAAAGTAAAAAAAATAGTACAACCACTGATGCTATCTACGAACCCTAACATGGTGACGTAATTTTATCGATATTTTTGCTGTCTATAGTTATCAATTCTGCGCGCAAGATGTGTGGTGTTGCATATATTATGCCCCTTGAACATTTTGAAATGTCCCTGGATACCTCCCGACCGCCTCGTAAACCCAGAAAACTAGGTAGGAATAGCTTTATATATAGACCATTGTGTACTTTTGTTTCTAGTTATCCAAGGCCTGTAGCCTTATTCCCCCCCTTATTCCTGATTCTATGATATACCTTAATATGAGGTCTCATAGTGCGTGCGAATTATAGTAGCGTTATCAATCTGTATACGTGATTCGCCGGGTTTTGTCGATTTTGAGTAATCCACAAATTATACAGGGTTATTTTTAAAACACCAGCAACCTCGCAGGGGTAGATAGCTGTCCCCATACGGAACAACTTTTGTTCTACGAGTTTGGATATAACTCAATATATTAAAAAAAAAATGATTTTACAAGTTTTTGTTGTGTCGTATTTTTCTTCGTAGTATGCGGCGTGCGCGCGCGACTCAAAGGCGCCGCTCAGCCACAGCTCAGCTGAGCGGCGCGTTGACCTTCAAAGGAGCTAGTCGGGTTCCCCACGCTTCGCGTATTTGTTTACGTAAAGTGCGATGCGCGTTGTAACAATCAAGACGGAAATTAAATGAATACTTATTTTTGTATGAAAATAAAATCTAACAAATTATCAAAAGTCGTAGAACAAAAGTAGTAGCTTATAACCTTAGGAATCTACCCCTGCGAGGTTGCTGGTGTTTTAAAAATAACCCTGTATATATAGAAATCTACGCTCGGCAAAAATGTCGCGTGAGTGTTTATACGGGCTTTAATCTTATTGTTTTAAATGATAATATTTTTAAGCCGAAACTGGCTGAGGCGACATTTGGCATGAAGCCTGGACACAATAGTTAGTTGTATGGCATCAGCTCAAAATTAGCTCACGTGTATTTATAAATCGACAATAATTGTAGTTGGATAAATATAACCCTTCTCGTTAGCCAAATAGTAATGGCCGTCCTCGTGAGACAAGACGCAAGTCCCTCGTAGTCACCTAAGTCACACATATAGTCCTGACCCCACATTAGGTTAACCTGTATCGTGGGTATCGGGAACTACGAGAGACGGCCCCACAACAACCAGACCCGAAACAAATATTTGTTGATATCACAAACATTTGTAATGATTTCTTATGTTTACGCGAATATTACTCATTGAAATAAAACTAATTTAAACGGATTTTATCGCGGTTTTATTAATTTTGATCCCGACGTTTCGAAAGCTTTTCAGCCTTCGTGGTCACGGGGTGGACCAATTTACCAAATTAGTGAAAAACCGCGATAAAATCCGTTTAAATTAGATTTATTTCAACAAATATTTGTCTCAGTGCGGGAATCGAACCCAAAGCCTCAAAGTGATCTGAACTTGAACACATCGACGCCTCTTTTGGATCAGCGGCATGTGCTGCAAGCTGTCTTTTAATTCCATTGTTATAACACGCGCTGTAGCATGCGTCATCGCGCTATACATCTTGAATTTTGAAAGGTTAAAATAAATAAATACTTAAATATACCCAATAGTCACACACATAGTCCTGACCCCACATTAAGATACGAGTCTTATGTCGTGGGTATCAGGAACTACGAGAGACTTTCGGTCTCACAACACCCAGACCCCGAGACAAATATTTGTGGATCACACAAACATTTGTCTCGGTGCGGGGATCGAACAGCCGGTTGCGCCACGGAGGCTGTGATTGGTGTGTGAAAGATTTCCTTGTGTACTAATATGTTGGTTCATTGGTCTATATGTCTGTATAGCAGTACAATATTATGCCGAATGGATTTGTTGCTCCAAACGCCTAACCAGGTTAGAGGCGCCGACATAACTTGAAGCGTCCCCGCAAGTCCATTCTCTGAGCTCAAGCTTGGGCCGCAATATAGCCTCAGTAGCGCAGTGGCCGAGTATCCGGCTGTGCATCGACAGGCCGCGGGTTCGATTCCCGCACCAAGATAAATGTGATCCACAAGTATTTGTTTTGGGTTAGGGTGTCGTGGGACCGTAAGTCCCTTGCAGTTCCTGATAAACACGTTACGAGTTTAACCTACTGTGAGGTCAGTACTATATGCCACTGTTGGTGTATTTTTTTTTATTAGTAATTCGTTTAATCCCAAAATTAGCTTTGGACCGGCATTGACCAAATCTCTATCCTACTTGATATATTTTGTATGTGTAGCCAGACGGTTGATAAAAGGCACATGTTATCATGGTATCGTACTGATCCACAACCTCTTCGAGATATCTGAACCGCGAGGATTCGGGTGTTATGTAACAGGCTATTATTCGATGGAAAGCATAACAGAATGGTACGTTAGCTCTCTCTACTGACCAAGACGACTACCACTGTTAACCCCGTTAAAAACAGAGTTGTTAGATACATGACACCTTTGTCAGTGTGTGCGTGTAGGTATGTGTGTATACGTAGTTGTCTATGGCATGGTAGTACCTAAGTAATGGACCGAGTTGAAAGTTTTTTTCGTTTTTAAATTGCGTAAAAATACATCGATTACTTTAGGCCTTTTGCCCTACAGTGCCACAGATAATTAGACAGTCACACAGACATCCCTCTTTTTTGTTTAGGTATAAAAACGCGGGAAATCTACACTATATCTTGACCATAATTGCAACTCTACTTGATATTAGTCTGTCATGGATGTAATATGATGCTCCGAATTGGTATATTACACACGAATGCTCGTGACTCAATGAATGTTTGTGACAGCCGTTTTCTTTAGCTCTTGATTTAACAAAATTATACAGAAAATAACATTCGGTACAATGTGGCAATGACGCTGTACGATAAATATACTACCGTGAACAGGAACTCGTGAATTTGTATGTTCGGTTATAATGGTGAGTTTTACGAGAACGCATGAGGAGATTGATTATAGTAGCAGAAGCGGAAGAGATGTGTTTGGCCTGTAGAACTTGGCGTTTCATAGTCTCTGCCTACCCCACTGTGAGAGATTGTGGTATTAGTCACAAGTGTAAAGGTGCGATGTGTCAACCGTAATTGTAAAAGCTCGTAAGATGGAATAGTAAATAAATCTATTGATTTTAACATATAGCTAACCATCGAAAAATTCAGGTTTTTAATTCAACGCGTATACTTGTTTCTTTCTATGTATATCCGCGCGTATCACCGTCAAATGCGGACCGATTTAATTGATTCTTTTTCATTAGCAACGAAATAGTATAGTTCAAACTTGGTCCCATGTTAATTTCAAGTAGTTATTTTATCCCTAACAGGTGACATCGAAAATGAAAGAACTCCGTCGTTTATGCACCAATTTTGATGATTTTTTAATGATAAATAGTGAAATAAAAACATTTTTTGCAAAAAACTAAAAAACTACCAATTTCTAATATTGAAAAATGAAATATCTTATAATAAACAATTGTTTTTTCTGAACGTGGTTGAAATAATCAATCCTTAATCTAGTGCCAATCAGTCATCTAGTACTACGTAAAAATGTCATTTTACTTTATCATTTTATCTACAAAAATTGTGTGCTGTCCCAAATTATAACTCAAGAAATAAATACAAAACAGATTTAATGGACAAAAACATTAAAATTACGTAATGCCATCACGCCACTTTTAATCGATTTTTATAATCGTTTAATAACTACATCACTGTTTCTACGTCAAATATGTTTATTTTGTCGTAAAAGAATAATACATATAAATTCGATTTTCGGACTAAAGTTTTATCTATGTAGGTACTTTTTAACTTATCTGTATTTTGTAACTTTGTAATGTGTAGTTTGTAAACTTACATATATTTTTAATGTACTATTTTGTATCCTAACTGGAGACCGGAGTGTTTATAAGTTAGGTTTTTGCAATCTTATTGTCAGAAATTATAACATTTTATAGTGCATTCTTAAAACTAATAAGAATCAGATTTTATTCTTTAAAATACCTCTTACCTTAAGAAATTTTAAACAAAGCTTTTAAGAGGTTTGATTCATAGTTTAGAAAAATAACATATATCGTCGATGAAGTACCAATACCTCCTAACTGACAATTTAGTCCAAAATTACTTTTTTATTACAATAGGCTTAAACATAAACCACATTCCTTAGTAACTAATAAAAAGGTAATGTATTGGAAACTATATACTATCAATAGTTGATCAAAATAAATAAAACATTATTTTAAACAGTTTTTGTAAAAAAAAACCTTATTTTAAACAGTCTGGTGTAAAATTAGATTCTCAACACTTAGGAGGTATTGGTACTTCATCGACGATATGAATATTGTTCGTTCCGGTCTCTGGTTTATTGGTGTCTAATTAAAGCAATATGTCGATATAATAACACCCTATATTATTGTACTTAATCGAGCATCCATAATAACATGTTAAAAAATATTATAAAAATAATTGTATTGCAATATATTATAACAATTAGTTTTATGGTTGTCATTAGAGAACTTAAAATATTTTTTAGTTTTTAACTATTTGATATTTACATTGATAGTAAGTACCTAATGTCAGTTTTCAATTGCATACGGTAATGATCTTTTATGGCGTTTTTATGCTTGCCAATTATATTAATATCTATACACGTTAGTTTCTTAAATACACGTAATTTTATTATATGCATATTTTTCGCTTATTTGTCATATTAATAATGAGAGCTTTAAATCTTTATGTAACAATGAGCCACTTAAATAAATGTGCGTATCTTGATTAACAAATGTTATAGAAATATATAGATCAATAATATTGATATCAGTGTCTATATAGTGGAATACTATTGTGAAATGTAGAGAAAGGTAAAATTATAAAGCCCAAATCAATTTACGTAAAACAAATTTGATCAACACTTGTGTAAGCGTGTCGTGATTTGGCTGCATTTCGAAATATATTTAATTTTGTAGTACAAAATAATTAATTTATATCTAGTGGTCACAATGCTTGTGTTATACTATGGGAATAGAATTTATTTAGTTGGAAATGATTTGTTTTATTTCAATGCCACAAATTACGTGTACTGATATCGTATCGGCAATCATTTCACGATAAACTACGAAAGAATCGAGACGAAGGCGCGGCATTGATGTCGAATACTGGGCTCGTAGTATCACTTCGTAGCCTTATCGGGAAAGCGCGGGAAAACCTTTGCGAGCTGTACTCGCTTCAGTAGGCTCGCGCCCGCCGACAGAGATGGAAGGGTCCACGCGCGCGCTCCGTATGGTACTCGCGATACTCGCGCTTGCGACCGCGCGCGCTCATTTGCCCTCGCATGACAACATTTTTAGGATACAATTGTGGGACGCAGAGGGCCTCTCCCGGGAACCCATCACCACACTGGCACCTCCCGTCATAAAGCGGCACAAGTTACAAGTCAACTTGGACTCGCTCTACAATGCTATGCTGGAGGAGAGCCACGGAGGTGGGTTCGGCCGCTTCACCAGACACAAAGTGAGGCACAAGAGACGGCGGCCCCGGCAGAGTGGCACCGACTTCCCCTGGAGATTCCACTCTGGCTCCAAGTTGATGAACGTAGCAGTGTATGATTACGATGTGCCCTGGGACGATATCGAAGGGAGCAATTCGGGTAGTACTGTGTTAGCGAGTGCAGTGAGTGTTAGTGGCAGTTCGAGAGTGAATGAGGAGCGGGACGTGGGGCCTCCGATGACGCTGCGCCAGGCAGCCGACGAGGTAATGAGCGAGGACAAACATTGTGGGTGTAACGCCTTTCATCGTTATCGTCGCCCCGAGGTGGTTAATAGCCATTCACTCAACTGATAGCCTGCCGGCGTTGCCGTAGGGATTTCTATTCAGCGTTTCCTTTCAGAACTCCCCCTGGCCGACGATGCGTTGATAAAAGTGAATGCCCTTCATTGTTTTTTTTAAATATTTTTTCAATGCATGTAGATTGTATCACCACGCCGCGCCGGAACGCGGAGCAAATTCAAGGTGAGATTGGCTCACGCGGCGTGTTATCAGTCGATATCTACGATTCAATATTGTGTATCTACAGATTGATAATTTTCGACAATATAACATCTAGGAACATTTATCTTATCACGAAATTCCGTAGAGGTAATTACGTTTGGTGCTTTATTTATTTGCAAAAGAATGATTCGTTAGTACCTGTACGGTGATGACAATTAATAACATTTTCGATAACACGATAGTATTTAAGTAATTTCTAGAGGCTACAGGAAAGGTGGCTGACTCATAACATTGACTTAAAATCGACTTTCGAATAGCTTGCCATAACGGCGATGTATGGAATTTAGACAGTGTTAAAAAAAGTAGCTTATCAATCAGCATGCAATAAGGAAGTTCCAGTTTTTACTATCATTCCATAAACGTTTTGTTAGAGTCGACTCTACACCTTGTACGATTTATTGAAACTTTAAATTTACTAGGTTATAGGTCCGTATGCGAGAGTCCGTCTGGGTTGGTACCACCGCTGTCTGTTTCTGCCATCAAGCAGCAGTGTTGAAGCACTATTGTTTTGGTTTGAAGGACACTAAAGCCAGTGAAATTTCTGGGTATCGTGAGGCTTAACAATTTATATATCTGGGTACGCAGACAGGTTCAATGTCGTGAAATGCTTTGTAATTCAAAGTTCTTAAAATTAATCTTGGTTTCAATCTTAGCCAAGAAATCCATACGCACTCATACTTCTAATCCCCGAAGGGGTATGCTGGTATGTTACGAGTCCACCCACATTAGCTGAGCTTATTACCACCCCATGATGTGACAGGGGGCGAGCTTATCGCCAGACCGGGCACAAATCTAGACTCCGGGCAGATACTAAGCATTTCTTGGTCACAGCCTCCGTAGCGCAGTAGGTGATTAGCCGGCTGCGAAGCGAGAGGCCGTGGGTTCGATTCTCGCACCGAGACAAATGTTTGAGTGATCCACGAATGTTTGTTTCGGGTCTGGGTGTTGTGGGACCGCGCGTTCCTCGTAGTTCCTGATACTCACGACACAGGTTAACCTAGTGTGAGGTCAGGACTATGTGTGTGACTGTTCGTTTATTATTATATTATTATTAAAACATCTTATAATACTTTTACCCGGCCGGGGGACCGAATCTGAGACCTCAGCACATTCGTACCATGTATTACAGCGGCGCCACCGTGGCAGTTAGTTATCCTAGGTTTGGCCAAGAAAGGGACAATATGTATACTTATATAAATTAGTTATTTTCGTGTTTGAATCATGATGAATGCTAGTTTCGATAAGTTAGATACGATTTACGTTTTGATCTATATTTTTAATAATTTTTAATCAATACTCGTCATTGGCGAAATCATCGAAAGTAGATGGAGCCATAATATAAGTGTAGAAAAGAAAATAGAATAAAATCATTTGCTAACTTTTTAAGTATGTATGTAGTAAATGGTGTTGTTTACGTAGTATTAAAACATTTGTTATATAAGTTAAAACTTGTAATTAAAGTGGTATGTGTATCTATCTATCTACCTTTTACAAAACACTACAGGCCTTATTACAAAACATATTGTATCATTAAACTGGATTTATATCTACAGGTCGCTATGTTAACCTATAATATTTGTTGATATAAACCTACTTTAACGTAAGACTACGTATTGTAATAAGACCAATAAGGCCCTTACGGTCTTATTACAACAGTTATTCTAACGTTATAAGCCATTACAATAAACTGCAAGTCCTTAAATGTAATTTCATATCAAATCACAATTATCAATACATTCCTAATTGTAAAGTATTCCTGAAGGTTTTAAACAATTAAATTAGTTTCACAATTACATAGGCGATCTTTGATGTCCGACCTTTTGCCCGATAGTTAACCTTTGCGAAAGTAACTGGGTGCGTCATGCAAACATTAAGGGCTGCCCTGCACATAATAACTAGGTACTTCATTGTTAGCTGTAAAATAATAAAAAGTAACACAATGTACAGGAAATATTTTGAAGAAATATTGGAGGAGGAAAATAGGGAAGACTGTCTCAATTCGACTCGAATGCTTTCTTTTTGTATGTATAAAGACGCGTAACTCGTCACGGTGATTCGATTTTGATGATTATTTTTTCTAAGTTCATAGGCCAATGTTGTCCGATTTAAATTTCACGGAAAGCATCACTCCTGATGATGTAACATTTACTCAGACAAAATGGTATAAGATGTATCCTTATTATGTATGCCTTTTTTATAAACTAAACCAAACTCAAAAAATATGAAATTAAATATATATTTTCCTGTTAGGTACTAGAATACATGACTGCCAGTGGCATTTGAAACAGGAAAAAATATTGAATATGGAATTACTAAACAATTAAAAAAACGTGTTATGGTATGAACACAATATTCACGCAGACTTTGCCTATTAATTAAAACTTTAAAAGTCGCTATTCCTTAATGTGATTTCAAATTGGTTCCTACATTATCATTTTTTCCACGGTAGTAAGTGGCGGATACAAATTGTGTTTAAATGCGAGTATAGAGAGAAGTAGTCTCACATAATACTAACTAGAAAGTCGATGCTGTGGAATTTAGCTCTTGAATTCCGAAAAACTGTACAACGCAGTTCAATGCTGTTTGTCAATGACTGTCCCGATTTTTTATTTTATTTAATTAAATCTACAAGATACCACTGCCATAAAATTGTTTAACATTCAATCAAACCAGACGCAGTAGTAATTGCATATTATTTAGGATAGTTCCGTGAGGGTGACGTGAACCGCCCACCTCGCAGCCCTGACCGCGTCCACGCCCGCCGCCCGCAGCCGGCCATCGGCGCCAATCACCCGGAAATTAGGCACAAATCAATAATTTCCTTGCCAATACTGTCCACTGCACGGCACTAATAGAGTCTGATTGACTCGTTTCGTATCATGCGCTTGTGATCGATGGTCAACTGTGAATGTTTTGATTTGATACTTTGAATTTGTGATTTACGGTAAACGATAAATTGCTTTCGCTTTGTCGCCTTTTGGGATCGGCTGGTATTTGTTGACAAGTTCACAATACAATTGCAAAAGGATTCCCCTCTGTAGTCGCTGTCATTTTTGCAATGAATTTGCCTGAAGGTGCTATTTTGTTGACTGCATTTACGGGAAGAAAATTGTGATTGGTGTGTAGAAATATTCAGTAATACTAAATTATTCGCTATCGTAATCTTCGTTTTTACGAGTAAGTACGAATATATGATTAACGATCCGCCGTCCGAGCCGTAAGTCATTGTTATAAGCACATCGACTAAATATGCTGTAACAGGTCTGTATTAAATCATCAGCATCATAACGTATTTGTATTTTCCAAATTGACGAAGATCGAGCAAACACATAACTCCATCGAATCCATTTAGGGTGTTATCGGACACGCTGAATTAGTACGATCACCTGAATTGATGCTTGTGGTCAGTCGAGTGGTAGAGCCTAGCTGTAGATAGTTTTATCTACAACATGAATGGGCCGGCTCAACCGGGTTGTTACCACTGTCTCACATAAAGCCACTGTAAAGGCTTGCTGCTGCGTTTCGTACGAAAGTCGATGAGTGAGATAACCGAAGGCCGAAAAAATAATCGGTTGCTGGGCTATTGATCAGAGCTTAATTAATAGAAGTAGATATTTAAATGGATTCTGTACTAATAACATTAAAATTTAAAAGTTGTTTCTAATAATCAATAGTCCAGAAAAAATATACCAACTAAACATATAATTTATTCTACACAACCACAGACAGCTTTAATTAATTAAGTAATAAAGGGATCAAGTGTGTAATTTAATGTTCCCCGTAGCACACTTACGGATCTGTTTCAAAGGGCTGTTATGCGTGCGGTCCCCGTCGTTTTCGTAGCGGCTTTAGTTTCGGGCGTTGTTCATTAAGAACAAAATAATTGTATGGAAATAATTGAAAAACGTTTTATAGCGATAGACCGGCAAACGAGCAAGTGGGTCAGCTGATGGTAAGTGATCTCCACCGCCCATGTACGCCTACGATACTAGAAGAATCATAGGTGTGTTGCCAACCTTAAAGGGAAGGGATAATTAAGGGATTGGGAAAGGGAGGGGATTTGGGCCTCCGGATATCTCATCACCGTACGAAACACAGCAGCATCGCTACTTTACATCGGTTTACTGTGAGACAGTGGTAACGACCCGATCGAGCCGGTCCATTCATGCTGTAGACAAAACTGTCTACAGCGTGGCTCTTGTTTGTTGTATTTGAAGCATGTACAAATTTATTTAAATTATAAACATTCCTAAGCCGAACATCGATGTAATAAAATTAGCCGGCTGGATAGTGAAAGGACAGGAAGGATAGGAAAAGGATGGTGAAGAACCTGTCATAGTGGCTCGTTCCTTCGAGTCGCATCCCTGGTCCAAGCAGTGTATATCCCTGAATTTCAGACGGCATGATCTATGTCAACCATAGAAAGACTCAATATCTTTTGACTGCGAAAATTATATTTGTAGCCCTCTGTATTTACCACTACATGCAGTGTACTTTGCCGTGATAGTAATAATAAAAAAAATATATTTAAATCCAAGAATTGCGAGGACATTATTATTCGTAATTTACAAAGGAAATAACCTTTAATCGTAGCTATAAAATGATAAAATACAACGAGCCACTTATTAATGTTCAAAACTAGATTCATAAACCAAAGGAAGTTAATAATATAAATGTGATTTTAATTGTTATACCCTTACAATCTGGCCGCAATATAAATAAATCGGTAAAATCCAACCTTACGACCATTTAAAGATATTTATAAGTTAATCATCTCAAGTTTATTGTTCCAATAAAAATCTTTATGAAATGTAGGCGGCCGTAACAAAACCGTAAGCCGAAAGTAATAATAATGTCCCATTTTGCGACGCCATTGTTAAGGGGAGAAGTAATTCCTTAGTGAATCAAACATCTGTCTTTGAAATATTGTCAGTCGTCAACAAAAATAATTATCTCTGTCTGTTCCCTGGCGTTAAGGGCGATGAAGCGAATATTTTAGCGGGAATCGATTTGAGTGACTCCCTGGTTACTCAAAATACTCCTTGCACGTCTGCAGTAGCGGTTTTGATCAGTTGACTCATTATATAGTGACGACGAACATTTTGTTTTGGCTTTGCAATGTTACGTAAAAAGGGAAGTGAGTAATGTGAGGAAAACTTTTGCGTAGGTATGTCTTACGTAGGTAAACAGTTATATAAATAAGTTCACGTTAGTATACCTGAAGGCGTTAGCAGTGATATAATTAGTGCAGCTACGGTTCTCCGAGCTTAAGTCCATCCCTTGATACGCCCCCGTACATGTCGATATACCGGGTACAAACTCTATGGTTATAATAAAAAGTAAAATACCCAAGAGCTATTTTCTTAGAGCGGTCTAGTTGAAGGATTATTAAAAAAAGATGACAAAAAATACAGAGACTATTAGGCTGTGTTTAAAAAAGAAAGGCTGAAAGGCTGTGTTTGTAGCTCTATCTTTAAATTCACAATTTTGTATACTAAAATTTACATACGCAAAATTATCATAATTTTAGACAGGAGTGTTCTAATACTGAAATTTGAGAGGCTATTATTATTGCTTTTAGGAACAAGATGACATAATTATTATTATACTCGTTTTGTCAAAATAATAATAATAATTTCGGCCCAGTATGTTACTGTCACACTGCTGGGCACGGGCCTCCTGCAAATTTTTCTCTCGGATCTCAATTTTGGAGACTAGTGAATTTCCATTGAAATATCGTGTATTTTAGTTTACACTGTTTAAATGAAATGCTTGATTTTTATCGCAATCGGCTTAAATCTAATCTGAGATTAAAAATTCTGATAATAATTAAAAGTATACATGGTAAAATCTAATTGTGCTTGTCCCTTTAAATATTAATTGTACATTCATACTTTATTTTACTTTACTCTATAATCCCAAAGATTTTTAACCGACTTCAAAAAAGCGACGAATCTTTTTAAGGTTTTTTATTTAAGTATAATATGTATGTCTCAATTGTGGGCTGATTTTATAGATAAACGTTCGATAGAATTTATTTGTGACATATAATCACATATAAATTTGGTTAAGATCTGACAACTATATAAAGAGTAAAAAAATGATACTCTCAAAAAAATAAAAAAACTAAAAAACACGCTTTTACATAAAATCCAACTAAAAAATAAAAAATAAATTTTAATGAATTCGAATTAGGAATAGTGTACAAAATTTAAAAATATATATAAATTAAGAATAGTGTAAATAAGAAAAAATATGTATTTTATTGTAAAAAAACGTGGGGTGCTTTTTAAGACATTATCAAAATGATGATCCTTCTACTCATATCTGTCAATAAAATATTTTTATAACTATTGACACCATGCACCCCACGCTTTTTTTACAATAAAATACATATTTTTTCTTATTTACACTATTCTTAATTTATATATATTTTTAAATTTTGTACACTATTCCTAATTCGAATTCATTAAAATTTATTTTTTATTTTTTAGTTGGATTTTATGTAAAAGCGTGTTTTTTAGTTTTTTTAAACTATTATTTATTTTTAATTTTTTAGTTTGATTTTCTATAAAAAGGTGTATTTTCATTTTTTTTATCATTTACTTTATTTTCTTTGTGTTTTTATTTTTTTTTACCATTTTTTGAAGTGAAACTTCTTTCGAATCTTTGTGATTGAAAAATTCGCTGAAACGTAAAAATGTCACGAAGGAGGTAGGAAAGAGACAAGTTTTACGAATGGCTTGTTTAACAAGCCATTTGTAAAACTGTACCCGATCAATCGTACGACACCCATAGTTCATACAAAGCGTCGGAGGTAATGATTCGCTGGAGAATCTTGACATCGCGATGTAGATGTGCCAGTGGCGCCATCTCTTGATTTTTTCTTGTTTTATTTTAATGTGTCATGTAGACTATAATCCAATGTTCTATTATATTGCTGCCACTAATTGTAAATAATATAAAAAAGCGTGTTAAAAAAAGTGTTTTGCGAACATCCCTTACTACTGAAGTAATTTTAATAACAGTTGTAGGTAATAAATTTGTAATTTATAACAATTATTCAATGAAATATTTAAGGAAGTTTTAATTTTTACAATATTTATTTATTTTGTTCTAAACTCGTATCAAAATAACACAACAAAACAACCAGCGCCACCTTTATTGCATTTAAGCTACAAGTTGACAAGAAAAAATCATGAGATGGCGCCACTGGACATTTACATCGCGCTGTCAAGATTTTATCCGACGTTTTGAAGTAGGTCAAAATCACGTTCAAAGACAAGTTACAGACAAACCTACCAACATACAAACATACATACGTCTGAAGCTAATAAAAGCGTGTTAAAAAGGGTACACTCCTCGCAATTGTGATAGTGTAGGCCGTGTTGAAATTTACATACGTAGTTGTACTTACCACTAAAAGTGTAAAAAAATGCAACAACTATAAGTTAGCGGTGGCAATTATCGGAACTAATTAAACATCTATAGTAATCTTCCTTCTTGTCTCTTCGGAGTGTGAAGAAGCATTTATACAGGCCGGCATGATTCTGGTGACCATCGATAAACTCATTTTATGTCGGTGGTGGCTGGTTTTGTTGGCAGCACTGCCCTTTCTATCAGGTGCAGTGCAGTCACTGTGTTGTGACCGAAAAAAAGAAAAAAAAATCAAAAATGGAAATTGGCTGTATATCACCCATTTGACGACACCAGTGCCACTCATCCCCCCAACTTATAAATAGCTGTCGCACTATAATAACAAGATAAACTGATAGTAATATCTTGTTTAACTTTAGTTAAACCTGTTATATTACTGTGACTACTTATCAAATTACATCCTAATATTATGAATGTAAGTCAGTTTGTTTGTTACGCTTTCACGCCTAAATTGTTAAACCGATATTGATGAATTTCGTACAGAGATAGGCTTAGGAGACAATTATATGTTACTTTTTAAGAAAAGGCTGTTCACATGGGCGGAGCCATGAGCAAAAGCTAGTTAAGTGTCTACTATTTATTACCTGTGGGATCCTAAATCGCTCGTTGTTTTAGATACCCATGATATAAGCTAATCTAGTGTAGCGTCAGAACTATGTGTGTGACTGTTGGGTGTATTTATTATTATTGAAAAAGGAAGAAATACAAAAAAACTATATCGATCCGAGTCTGTTTTTCATTGCTATGAATCACATCGTTTATTGTTTAATTTATCTCTTGTACGTGATCAGTGAATCGGAATGTACGAACGGGGAAAATTTAATGTTTTATAGGTTCCTATTGACTACAGATGAACTTAACGTCAATATATTCGTGTTTTATAAAGTATCGTTTATAGTCGTGTAGAGATAGTTCGTCTTTATAACCGTTTTTAATCGAATTAAAAAGAGGTTCTTTAATGGACCCGTATATATGTTGATTTACCATCACGTTAGTCTAGTCGCAGTGTACTTAGCCTTGGGTTCAGATCCCGGGTCGAGCAAACACAACTGAAGTTTGCGTTTTTTGATTCGAAAAATTCACGCATGGTTGGGATTGGTGTTTGTGGCCGATATGACGATAAGCTCACCGCTGATCACATCATAGGACGGCGATCTGTATAATTTTTATGTATTTATTTAACTTTATATACAAATGTATAAACAAGGATTTAATGTCTTAATAAATTGCACTACTTCCTACCTTCTCCCAAATACGGGCGTGAGGTTAGGTAATATTAAGAAACTAAAGAAAAAGTTTAAGGGCCGTCCGTGAGCAAACGACCTTGACTGTCTCGCGCCATACTGAATCGTGTACTCGGCGAGTGCAGAATATGCACGTATTTAGCGAATAATTGATTTAAAAAATCAGGTTTTGGTCTTTTCGAAAATTTTAAACGGGCAAAATATTCGTTATTAAATTGCCTATCTAGTGATGTTAATCTCATTTGATAACATTCTGTACTTTAAAAGGAGACGCACGGAATCTTTGCATTTTTCCCATTTTTATGGTTCATTTATAACGACAATTTAAAAATATATATCAGCATTAACATGAATTTGAATCGAACAAAGTAAAGCTGACAGATTGTAAAAATATATTGTATATTTATTTAATCAATATTTATTTTAAGTAATGACTAGATAGCCTCTAAAAACCTCGATCGCGCGGTGTTTTGCTCACGGACGGCCCTTAATCATTAATATCGTTGTAATTTATTTATTCGAAGGTTAATTAAATCTACCATGAAATATAATTACACGTGGATAAAAATAGCAGCGTGTTTCGACGCGATAGAAGATAAGGAATTAAACAGTAGTTTACTTCTCTGATAACGGTAAATTTATTGCGTTTAATAGCGCCACGATTAAAAATATGTAAGCAATGTTGTATTACACATTCATTTTCTAGTGTGGGACGTAAATTATGGCTGACACTAATCATTTAATCTTAATATAATTCTATATTAATCTCTTAAATAACAAATTTATTTCATTAATATTTTATGGCTTTGTGAATGTTATCACGGCGCTTTCTTTACCATTCGGTTTAAGTTCAATAGTGGTAAGGTTGTATTGCCAATGTTTTTGAATATCAGGAGACTAACGACTTATTGGTTTAGTGGCAGTGAACTTAGGCTGAGAAATCGCGTAGTCTTGGGTACAAAACCGAGTTCGGGCAATCATTATATGTGACCAGTGTTGTGCAGTATTATAATTAATAATATGCACAGTTCTGGGTGGCTGCTTCTGTTTATGGGCAGCTAAAGTGCAACTATTAGGAGAGCGGTCATTCAAGTAACAAAAAATATTCAATCTCCCGTGGCTCTAACTATGATATCGAATGCGTTAATAGTTATCTCCATATATATTTTGAAATCCATATAAGGTAACTGGTTTCCGATGTGCTGATTTATTTAGAGTTGACGGTTTGATAGATATTACCACCCATTGTGTTTATGGTCTAACACAATGGAGATCGAGTGATCCTAATCTCAGTATGTGTGATAATTAAATTTAAATGACGTCAATTATTTTAAATGACCAGTCTGTGATTCTAGAGTTAATGTAGAATTAACAAAACTACAAGTTTTTTTACTTATTTAGTTTATTCTTTTAAGAGACATATGTTTAGAGTTAAATATCTACGTTCTTTCCACTTATCAGAGCTTCGCTTTTGTCGAATCAATGGTAGTATATTTAAAAGCAAACCTCATTATCGGATACTATTGAAAAATGATTTGGTTTTGAAATATACTTCAAGTTAGATTATCTTCAAATTGCGGTATGAAATAAAGAATATTTTATGACGAAAGCTGGTGTGAAGTATCAGCTTAGTGTTGGCTTCGTTTGGTTTCGGAACTCCGGAAGCCCAAATTTATCTCCATTTTCAATTCCAATTCCCTAAGACCAGCAACCCATCTATGAATTCCATACTCATCTGGTATTGTGGGTGTACATCGACGATTCAAATCACTTACCATCAGGTGATCCACTTGATCATTTGTCGTCTTCTGTTTAAAAATGGCTTATTAGTATTTTTTTAATTAGTTTATATTTTTATTATCCCCTATATCATCCTATTGGATGCCATTAGGTCATTAATTATAATTACACGTAATATTTTAACTATGGTTTATATCATTCGTTTGATAAAAAATATAATATTAGTACAAAATAATATAAAGCTTTTTTATAATACTGCTTTCGAATATCAACTTCAGTGTAGGTAAATGTTCAAAGAAAAACCCTACCTATTTTAAAACAGACCAATAATTTGTCCAGTTTTGGACTGGAACACGGCGGCCCTAACATAAATTTAAGAGTTAATGTCTTTATCAAACGAACGTGGGAGTTCAACGGTCACGTATGTTAGAAACAATAGCTCGATTCATAAATTTACAATGTTTAGTTTTATTTGTTGGTCACCTTCTTTTAATATTGTTGGGTTGTATTGGTTGAACTTGGAAGGTTACTTTTTATGGATACTCAAAGTATAATAAGCATGTCTAAAACCCGCGTCGCGCCGCGCGCCGTTGTAAGCAATATTTTTAGATTTACCTTTTCATTATGTATTTATTTCCTGTAAAGGTGCCTAACTAGTGATAAATTTCGGGTTAAGCAAACAAATAAAAAGTGTTACAAACATAGTGAGGTCCCACGACACTGTGTTTCTTTTGCCGTTTGGATTGGCGATATATTATTCATCTTAGGACAGAATATTTGTTTTTATTTAATGTAATTGATTCACCTGACGAATAAAATATGTACATACTGATTTTGAAAGTCCTCTTTAAATTTAGATTTCTTTTGACTGTCTTTTGACTTTAAAATAACCTCGTTATATGTAACATGCGACGACTTGCCAAATATTTCTTTGAAAAATGTTTGATACAATTTTGTAACCGGCATTACATTGTAACACGTCAACACATAAAAAATCACATTCTAACCTATCTATACATATATATTCTATACATATACCCCTACATATACATAAGCTCATGCATATATCCTCAAAGGGGTAGGCAGAGGTGCAACTAGAGGACCCACGGTTCGCCGTGCTTATTATATTATGGGACAAATCCCATAATCTGGTTGGGAGCGAGCTTATAGATATAAAGACACTAATTCCATTCCCGTGGAACGCACGTGTATTTTTTTCGAATCGATAAACTCAAATGCAAGTTGTAATTACCCGACCTGGGATATCAACCTGGGACTTCACGGTTACTCAGCCTAAGTGCGGTGCCACTAGACCAAAGAGCGATCAATAAGATTTTAATAACGTGTGTAATTAATGTGGTTCTGTAAATAACACTCATTAGTAATAAAGATAGTGATCTGTGAAGTTGTGTAAGTGATCCCCTGGGAGTTAAGATAAATTGAACCAGATTGCTTCCCACTTCGCGGTTAATAGTTTCTAAGTATCAAAATAATTGGTCGATAGTGCAGCCCCCGTGCCGAGGTGAGCGGGCGAGTAGCCGGCTGGGAAACTAGATGCCGCCGCGACGATCTCTGCGCCGAGACAAATGGTGTGATCTATAAATATTTGTTTTAGATCTGTGCGTTGAGAGACCACAAGAACCTCGTAATTCTTGGTACCCACGATGCATGTTAAGCTAGTGAGGGGTCAACACTATATTGTATGTGTCTGTTGGGTGTATTTATAATTATAAAATTGATCGAATTTAGTATTTTTTTTCTTTGTACATTATTTATGACACCTCATAATTTTTAACGGATAATTGATATTTACAATTAATAATAAGCTTATGAAATAATATTTTACGGAAAGACGAACTAAATTTTCGTAGTGCAAGTCAATTATTGTAGACTAATAAATAGATATCCATGTTCTGTCAGCATAGGCTACGTTATGTAAGTGGTCTCAAAGTGTAAGTTATATCGGAAATAGAAAAGGTGTGATTAAAATGTCTACGACTTGGAGTGGCATTTCGTGATGGCCATTACTGGGGTACCTGGATATGATTATTACATTTCAAATGTAACAATTCTATTGGAATATGCCTTGTAGCGTGCTCCATAATTGTGGTTATTAAATTGTTAGAAGGTTGCTATGTAATTGTCAAGAAAAATTCGGTATTATAATTATAAGAAATAGATGGCAGGTGTATTTACATTACATAAAAAAGTTATAAAAAAAATTAGGCCTTCATTATTAGCATTTCATCGTCCAAACATAATTTGAATAAAAAAGTACCTAATTATTGTTTACATTTAAGCATGAGCTATTAATTATAGTTAAATTAGCGACGTGACTTTATTCTTTGCATAACATTGAATAGCTTTTGTTATATATATTTGTATTACATCATTATAAATTTTATTACTACTCTCCTAAATTTCTAGGATAATATTTAATACCCACAAGGAATGAAGTCAATAAAATTAAGTTTGTGGCATTTCCTTACATCCAATCTATTAATATTTAATAAGTTACAAGGGTTTCGATTACACTTAACACCAAAGCAAGTATTAAATATTAATATATTCAACGCTTAACACGCACGTATTTCAAATACAAAACGGTAATAATTTTCTCAATTTCAGCCGTTGACATCGTAATATAATACTTCCTATAAAATAAGCCCTCAACGCATTACGTAAGCGCAATATATCTTGTGACATTTTGTATACAAATAAATAAAGTCTCAAGCTAATTCAAAAAGCAATCTCTCGCTTGTGATATATTGGGCGGTTCTAATCATTTCTTTTCATTTAGTTGTCGCGCGCATTCATCTTATAGCGATCTTCTTAGGAGGTACGCGTAGTAACAATCACTTGGATTGTCTGGCAGACAATAAATAACTTTGTGTGAGTTGTTGAGAGCGACTAATTAAGTTCTTGTGCGTCCGGACACAGCGTGGGCGTTTGATATCCCATCTTAACTATGCAACGGGTGCCGCCTCACTCGGAATACAACCTTATCGTTTACAAATAAGGTTTAAATAGCCTTAAATACGTCAAAACTATAAATTTCATTATGCAAATTCACAATATTTAGTTGGTTTGATACTGACTCCATTTCATTAATTGATAATGCTAATGAAATGCGGGCATGAAATATGTTTATTTTTTTCTATTAAATTGCGCTAAAATGGCTGGTGCCTGCGTTTTAATATCGTGATCGTTTTTACATATATTCCATCAATTTGTCCATGAAGTAATCAATGACGTAAAAAATAATTGCAGTTACAAAATTGTTTACCTACACAGATAATTTAATATCACAGCTGTCTACCTTTTTGACCTCCGACAAAAAAGGTGTATTATACATTTAATCCCATGGTCTATCTGTATGCGCTTTCTCCCCCCTCTTTCTCTCTCTCTACTCTGTGTATGTGTGTGTCATAGCATATAACCCGACCTCAAAGAATGGACCAATGTAAATGCGGTTTTCATTGAAAGGCGGTTTTGTCGTGATGGGTTTAGCGATGTTTAAATAAACTGTTGAGACGTGTAAAAGATACACATGTAGTAACTGAGTTCGGGTATTTTAAATATTTAGGTTATAAACATTTGATATGACCATAAGTTTACATCAGACTGTATACGAAATATTTTTTTTTTATTTTCGCGCGTGTTTTCATTTTATTTATTTTTATTTTACAGCCATTTTAACATTTTGGTTTGCCGTACTTTTTTTTATAACGGGTAATGTATTCATTCTATCAATTAATAAACGTGTTCTTGTTATAGATGTTTGATGTAAATGCCAACAGTTAAGACCTCTTTAAGCAATGTAGGTTAATTTGCCGGAGCTTAAAACTGGCCAGTACAACGATTTTTGCTCCAAAATATTGAATGCTGTATTATTTAATTAAAACCTGTAAAACCGGTCTATACAATTAGTCTTAAAAAGTTAATGGGAAGGTCATTTTAATTTTGCCTTTTAGACCAAATATCAGAACAATTTTTGATGTTTTATTCAATTAACAACACCTTTACGTCCGGATAATAAAAGGATGCTCAAAAAGCCGATTTGGTTAAGCTGCATTTAATCGACGTGTGCCACTGCGAGCTGAGCCACGAACGAAGTGTGTTCTATTAGTTTTTAACCCCGACTTGTGTCGAAGAGAGGTGTATTATATATACGACGCGACGCTTCTTCGTACTGCTTGTCAAAACTCCAACAGGAAACGGTAAGCAGCATCGTGTTATATCGAGTTCACACAGTTCATTTTAGTTGGTGAACTGACTTGAATCAACAAAAGGTGTATGGTTTGCTTGATCGATTTCATTGAATGTGTGTTCAGATAGTTCATATGCATTCAACTTGTTGTTCAATGTTTACTTAAGTGTTGTTTATGAATACAGGCCTTAATATGTTTAGGACGATTTTGCGATATTTATTTACTAGTTTACCTAATCTTAATTTTATAATACATATTAATCAACAGATACGTTACATTACAGCTTTAAGATCCAATAGCAAACATTCCATTCTTGGTGCGGAAACCAAATGTTCCGGATGGTTAGTCCAAAGTTATCGAGTTGGTGGTCGAGATTTCTGTAATATGTCGACACTGGACCCCCGGCGAGTGTTCAAACGGTCCTAAATCATTGCGATCGAGTTATCGGCCGCGCACTCAATTGGGGCTTGCGGTCATAAAATAGAAAACTTTAAGAAGGTTTTTATTGTCGATGATTTTGCAATGCTTGTTTTAAAGTTTTTTTTATTGGTTTCTGAGCACTTTGATAATATTTAAGTCTACGTATTATGTCATGATTGTATTTGAATTACCCATTAAAATTTTATTACTATTTGTATATTAAAATACATAAGTAAATTTCATGAGGTGGATAATATACTAGTCTTGTCCATTTGTTGATCCTCTTGCACTGATTATATGTTCAGTTTCATTCAACTAATGGAAGATTAACTCATTCTAAACTTTGGTCAGTTTAGGCCTCTTCAGTAGACAGTACTAGTGTATGCATTGATATAATGTGACATCAAGGCTCGAGTCAATTACTTAAGACTTCGGTGGAGTAAAATATACTTCCAAGAGCACCATATTAAATGTAGTCGTTACAACATTAGATAAATTATTTTTCTGATGACTGATTCACCGAGTCCCGGTGGCCAATTCATTGTATATTTGTGCAAAATTCTCTAAAAAGCAAATATTCCGAGCCGATTTATTTATTTTATAAAATTTTACTTTGGTAACACAATATTTATCTCCTGCATATATTGTACAATGATTTTATTTTTGTCACTGATGCATAAACGCTGAGTTTGATTCTCATAATTTTATAAATAGAATACGTAAGCTCGAAATGATAGTCATAATTTTGGTATTTCCTTTATCAAAATATAATCGAATGTTCAATAAGCGATATCAAACTAATTTGATTAATTTAAATATACCTTCTCCGATACAAGTCAACCGCAATACATTTTTTGTGTGACGTCATTCTGATAGCCTGATGCTAATCGGCTGTTTTCAACTTCACCCGGACTTTAGGGTGAGCGCTTTAGGCGCTCTCAACCCTTAACCGCAATACAAATACATCGAAGCAAAGAAATGTAAGAACAATTATTATGATATGATATGTCGTTATCATATTATAAAAGCTCACGCCTTTATCCCTGAACGGGTAGGAAGAGGTGCAGCTAGTGCATCCACGGTTCGCAGATATTATTTCCGTCCCATAATGTGGTATCCAATAGTGAGGGGGTAAGCCTATCGCCATACCAGGTACTCATACCAATCCCAGTAATACATGTGTGGTTTTCTGAACCTAACCGTCAAACACAAGTTATGATTGCCTGACCTGGGAATTGAACCTCAGTACGCTAGATCAATGAGACGTTATAATATTATATTATTGCAAAGAATATGCTAGAGAAGAACATCCTTTTCCAGGTTTTGTGAATTATTTTTGTCATAACAATGGAAAATAACATGCCAAAACTGGCCGTTAGCAATAGACACTGAATATCGAGGATTTGTTAGTTAAATTCACCTTGCAATACGTTATATCTAATGTTATTTGTGTTACTATGGTAGCCTGAAAACGATAGCTTGGTAACATGTATCTTGCCTCAGATACAACGCAATTGCACACTGTACCTTCTATTCACAATTTAGTTTGTGGTAACCTTAATTATTTCGTTATGGTACGACATACAATGGATTTGTATTCCATTTTGACTGTCATTGTAAATATTTTGCATTAGATTTGTTTACGAAAACTAAACAAATTAAGTAAGTATTAAAAAGTAATATGAGATTTTGGTTAAGAACATTGTACAGTATTAATTAACAATGACCAATGTATGTCAATATTGCCATCTCGCTTATTCTTAACTAGAACCACGCTCCCGCTCCCTGTCTGTCAGCTGTCAAACTGATGCGTTATGTGACACAACTTTACTTGTATACAGCCCGTCTAGTAATATACATTGAAGTCTATGAGTATTACGTTTGAAGTTGTGCTTTCGGCAATCTTCGTTTTACGAATATGCAAGTAATGTCCGGCCATTTATTTGCCTTTGGTCATTCATTCAACAGAAAATGTAATACATAATCTAATGATATAACATATCTGTGTAAAGCAATCATCATCATCATCATCATCATCAGCCACAAGACGTCCACTGCTGAACATAGGCCTCCCCCAAAGATTTCCAGACCGACCTGTTGGAAGCGGCCTGCATCCAGCGACTTCCTGCGATCTTTATCAGGTCGTCTGTCCATCTTGTAGGTGGACGTCCAACGCTGCGCTTGCCAGTACGTGGCCTCCATTCCAGAACCTTTCTGTTATCGGTTATCGGTTCTGCGAGCTATGTGGCCTGCCCACTGCCACTTCAGCTTGCTAATCCGCTGGGCTATGTCGGTGACTTTCGTTCTTCTACGGATCTCCTCATTTCTGATTTGATCACGTAGAGAGAATCATCACGCTTACTTATTTCTAAAATTGATGAAGATTGTCTTAGCCGTGATTTTAATCGTATATTGTAGTATTGCATACTCAAGAGTAATGTATTGTGTACTGCTTGGCTGTAAATAGAATGATGATGGAGTTCGGACAAAGTTGTAGGATTACAATGTGATTAATTTATTCAATTTGTTGTGGTTTATGCTGTTTGTTTGCATTGTTTGTTAGGTTAACCAATTTATTGTAACAGATATCTTAACTGAAAGAGCATTCAGTCACGTACTATGCGTTTACTGACACTAATGTATTTGTTTTATTTCACTCTACCAATTATTGAATAGGAATTGTTCGAGAAGTAATCTTAACGCCTAATACTTTTAAACACAGAACGCTTTTAAATATGTAACGCTCGAATACTGAAACGCTCAACAACGGCCAATTCTTATCTAATGGTTACTTATTTTCATACAATTTTGACATAAAAAAGTCTTAACAGGTAACATTATCTTAAACGGTTCAGTTGCGTTTCAGTATCCTTAAAATTTCAGTACTTTCAGTAATTCACCCAAACACTAAAAAATACTTGTTCATTAATATTGATTGCTAAAAAATATTTCCATTAAATTTTTCAAAAACTTTGGCATCAATATGTCTTTTAAACACGTTCAATTAGAATTCCAGTAGACAGCACCAACTTTATGCTTATAGTTTATTTCACACGCACAACAATGATAATTCGGATGATTTATTATTCTCTATGGATGGTATCAGCAGATGGGTTGTGCGTAGATTAAAAATGTCGTTTGTATTCACTATTGTTTCGTGTAAGCAACATTGTAACAACTCTCGCTTGTTTTATTGTAATAATGATTTATTGTTTATAGGTTGGACCGCCTGGTAGCAAGGCGCATAATAAATTATCTTTAGCTACTGAATGTATACCGATCGAATGAACCATTTTATAAATTTTATAATATTTAAATAAAATGTAATGAATCATTTGTTTGTTCGATATCGCAATTCAGGCGTTTTCTGTTGCAACATTGTTCTTTAGAATCATGTGCCACGAAAATCGTTCAAAATATACATGAAATGGTATTATTATTTAAAAATACACACTCAGTACGGTACGATACAATACGGTGAAGGGACCTAGGTGTAAATAATTTGGATTAACTTTCTGCTTTAAATACATGTAACCACACATAATTTCCCAATTTCCAATTGACCTCTCACACGACATACAATGTTACATTTATTTACGAATTTATTTAAATTCTAATCTAGCTTTATATAAGCATAAAGGCTTTAAAAGCAGATTTCGGCCAAAAAACGGTTGGCAATGTGCTGGTGGAATAAAAAATCATCATCAAAAACATTGCAAACAAAATAGTACCAAAGCGAGTTTCTCGTCACTAAACTAACAATTTATGCATGGCCCCTAATGGGCCGCTCCATCAGGCTTTGTTTGCGATGCTTTCTATGAAATTTTATTCGGTAATAGTCCGTTTAGGCCTCCATATCTTGCCTCAATTTCGTATTGTCAATATAACTTCTGCTTAAGTGATTTAGAAGTTTCATGTTACCCCTTTAAAAGGTTTTTGCAACTTTGTTAGCACAAATGAAATATATCATGTGGAAGACAGGGAGGGGAAAACATTATTTTCACGTTGGAAATAGAATAAATTATGTTAAATAATAAAACATTTATGCGTATTAAATATGAACTCATCAAAAAGCAGGCAAGGCACTCAATATTCAATCGCATTTGTATGGTGCATGTTTTGAATAACGAAGTGGGCGTTGACAACAATTTGGATGTCGTCAATGAATGTTTATCCTGTACAATTTAATGAACAACGTAAGTTTACTTGGTAGATTTTCCTGTAAGAGAGTTCTAACAATAATGTATATTACAATGAGAATATTGTATAACGCAATACGACTCAGTTTTTAAAGTAAAACTAAATAAATAAATAGATGAAGCCAGCTAATGTATAATTATCCTCCATTAATAAGGGCCTTCAGAACGTTGCTTGTAGAAGTTCTATATGATTGACACTAATGGAATGGTTGGTTGGTTTATTCGACAATTTATGTTGTTTATTTGAATTTACATTATACTTGTTTTATAAAATCATGACGATAATAATAATATTTTTGATATAAATTACTACCATAAAGATTAATTTGCAAGTTGAAATAAAACTAATTTAAACGGATTTTATCGCGGTTTTTTATTAATTTTGATCCCGACGTTTCGAAGACTTTTCAGCCTTCGTGGTCACGGGAGGATTAATTTGCAAGTAAAAACATATATGAAAATGTATTGTTTTTTTTTATTTATTGTTGTTTCCTAGACTTTATTGATAAACAATAATTAAAAATATGTAAAAAGAATCCAACGTAACACGTTGCAATAATAAAATATTTCCCCCTTTATAAACATGTTTTTACCGACTGCTTTATTTTAGTCAATATATTTTGTATTAGAAATATTATTTTGATGGATATTGTATGTTATTGATGGTTACAATATAATCCCTAATTATTAGTTACGAATAGAGGCCATGTACAGAGAGAGTGTAGCAACGAAGAACAAAAAATAACTTTAACAGTAAAATATTCATTAGCATTTATTTTTATTATTAATGCGTAATTTTTATGTGATGTAATACAGCTAGACCTTTCTACGCATATGATGTTATTTAATATCTCCGATGAATTTAATCACCTTTCATGCTCGAACAACGTACCGTTAACCATTTGATAAACACAGGTGCATTTATGTTTTATATGCTCACATTTTGTACCTCCAGGTGGGCGTTTACTTTGAGTTTATCTTGAGCAAACATTCTTTTTCAAACTATTCATCGCTTCATTACTCAATTAACAGTACAAGACAGGTACACGAACAAATTTAGATAATTCTTGGAGCCCATGTCGGATGGAATTCGGCCGGGTACTTTTATTGCTTTATTTCGCTTTTACAACCTTTATTATTGACAGAGTACAAGATGGCTCATTGGGGGCCCCGTAATTGTATCTTTTGAGATATAAATTGGGACTAATTATTATTTTATTAGTGTGGGTTTGTTTGTTACGAACAAACAAATCGATATTTAATTTTGTCAGGCTACAAATTAAAGATTTCTGGTTATCATTATTAACGTTTTGTCTATATCTTAATGCCCATGTCGCTTTTTTCGAGATTAGTTCAGATATATATTTTTTGTATACTGCCTGCCTCGGTAGCGCAGTTGTAATGCGTATGCGGTACGATTGCTGCGCTGAGATTTCGGGTTCGATCCCCGGGTCGGGCGAAAGTGATATTGGGTTTTTCTATAACAAAATGCTCAGTATCAGGCCGGAGAATAGTGGAAATCGTGGTAAATGGAATCGTGCCTAGTATGGCGATAAGTTCGCCCCTATCACATCATGGAACGAAAATAAGCTTGGCGAAAAGCGGGTGTACTCTTTCACCTTAGCCTACAACTTCGGTGATTATAGGCGTGAGACCGTGTATATGTTATTTTTGTTTATTATCTATCTAATTAATAACTATATCAATAAAAGTAGGTATATTTATCAATTTTTTTACTAATACAATAATCCACTCGTGACCACGAAGGCTGAAATCTTTCGAAACGTCGGAATCAAAATTAATAAAAACCGCGATAAAATCTGTTTAAATTAGTTTTATTTCAATAATACAATGATCCCTACACAGATTTGAAAGTAAACATTATTCTTAAATTCAGTACATGTTTAAACACATAATGCTCTATCGATTGCACTGTTTTTTGACCTAAACACATCCATGTAAAACATTTACGAAGTCCCTAATCTTAACATCAACCCTTGTTGTCCACAACTTGTCATTAAAAACCTCAAGTTATCGTGTTCGTTGTTGATAATTTCGGTTCAAGTGAATGCTGGTAAGACTGTATTGTATTGTTTTAGCGTCTGCAATCCTGGGGGGCGGTGGTTCATTGTGTTCGACATACTTGATCATCGACCAGTCGGATTGATAAGTTCGTGAGCTCTTTGCTCATTGTATTATAGTTTATACGAATGCGGTACCATCGCGCTAAACGATTTACAAGTCACGATTTTGGGAATATAAAATGTCGATAAATGTAAATGAAGCATTTTTTTAGAAACTTATTGTGAGCTCTATATTTTGTTTATCATGTAAGTGTAGTTAATTTTTTAACGTGGCATGACAAACAAATGATCATGTTCCATCAGCCCTGATGACAGTCGTTGACACACTTTATGGTTGTTGGTTATATAGCCAAAACATAGAAGGAGCTAGCGGGGCGAACTGGATTTCTTTCATCCGAACTGGCAAGACATCATCGAGACAAGTGGAATGAAGAAAAGGAGGCCTTTGCCTAGCGGTGGGATATAAGTAGCTCAAAATAAAATAAATAAATAAAATTATTATTTACTTCATAGCTGTAGATTAAACATGATTTTCATACATTAAGGAAAATCAAAGTAGTTTATTAAAACAATGTTGTGTCTGTCGAAAAACCACATTGTTTCAAAATATTTTGTATGAACGGAATTTCCAAACGATTCACTCTTTTTGCAATTTGTTAGCGTCTATGCAAAGTAGTTGATTCCAATCCGTTACTTGTTTGACAGACAATGTGATTATATCTGTCAGTCAAATAAGTACCATTACTATTTCATTGAATTTTATGGCTTAAAGTCGTTAATAAAGGGGAGGCTGGCCGTGGCGCAGTGGGCGTATATGCGCCTGCAAAGCGAAAGGCCGTGGATTCGATTCCCGGATCATGAAAAATTTTAGCGCCATCCACAATATCGGATTTAGATGTTGTGGGATCCCAAGTCCCTCTTAGTTCCTGGTAACCAAGATACAAGTTGAAATAGTTTGGGGTTAGGACTATGTGTGTGACTGTTGGGTATATTTCTTACCATATTTCGGGACTATATAGTCCCTGACCTTTGGTAGGCGTACGTGAGGCCAAAGCCATTAGGTGTGTTTTTTATTATTATTTCATATGGTTGCCTGGAAGAGGTGTGGTTGCCTGGAAGAGATCGCTTTTAGTGATAAGGCCACCACTTGTGGCATATTTATTTATTTGCATTTTTTATGTGTGTGTCTTCAATAAAGAGTTACTATTTATCTATCATTACCCATCTATGGAGCATCATTTACTGTATACAGTACCTATAGGCTATATAGCAATAACTATCTCTGAATGTGAAAGTAATAGCATTCTCACAAATTACTTAATGACATTCATAATTAAATGGCGTCTCTGAGTGCGACAGTAATTTAATTACAATTAGTAATCAATGCCACGAAGAATCGTGTTAGAATATTAGGCGTATAATTATCATCAATTATCAATGATGCATTCACGTCACGATGGGATTGACGAGAATCAATTGAGGTTGAGTGGTAGAGCCACGCTGTAGACAGTTTTGTCTACAGCCAGAATGGGCTGGCTCGACCGGGTCGTTACCACTGTCTCACAGAAAACCGACATAAAGAAGCGGCTTGCTGCTGCGTTTCGTACGGTGAGTGAGATATCTGGAAGCCCAAATCCCCTCCCCTTCCCAATCCCTAATTATCCCTTTCCTTTAAGGTCGGCAACGCGCCCATGATTCTTCTGGTGGTGGGCGTACATGGGCGGTGGAGATCACTTACCATCGGGTGACCCACTTGCTCGTTTGCCGGCCTATGCTATAAAAAAAAAAGAATTAATCATTTATAATAAAATTCAAATCTTAATCCCCATTTAAATAGAGTTTCGCATACGACTTATGTGAGAATATAAGAGAAAACTGTAATTTACGAGGTCACGTTATAGGATTCCTTTCAAATAGTGTGTATCGACTTCGTGAAGATGTTTCTGTTCTATTATTCTATGTGTCATGCGGTAAACTAGTTCCATCTAAATGGGGCTATATTCTTGCTTATATCGGATTAATTGTTTACATCTAAACGAGGCTTTAAGTGGTCTATAAACTAATTGCTACTTGCACCAGGTATCTTCGACATGCACATCTATAGAAATATCGTGTATAACCTTGAAGTTATGAAAGTTTATTAAAAAATAAATAATAAACATTACCCAACAGTCACATACATAGTCCGTATCGTCTGTATCGTGGGTATCAGGAACTACGAGGGACTTGCAGTCCCACAACACCCAGCTCCGACACCATAATTTATGGATCATACAAATATTTGTCTTGTCTTGCTTCGCAGCCTGCTGCGCCGAGAAGCTGTCAAACGTATTGTCCAGAAAATTAATCTAGAGACTAATGATAATTAGTCTAGGTTTATTTCAGTACTGATAATTTATAAAATTTAAATTTAAAATAAGTTTGACCGAAATCATAGAAAATTGCCTACAAGAAATTCCAACGAAGACAGAGTGAAACTTGGTAATTTCAACACAAAACGTCTTTGTAATTTTATCAAATTATGAAAAGTAATATAACAGGCCTTTGTATTGAAACTTATTGCGTACATTTAAAAATCCCTTCGCGTTGGCTGTGTAATAAAGCGGGTAATTTTGTTATTCGTGTAAATGGTGAAGGTTTTGTAAGGTAATATCACATCAAATGTTATGACGCGTTTGCTGGATATTTTTTTCAAATTGTGTAATAAGACTTTTTTGTTATTTGTTAATTATATTTCAGAACAATTACAACTCAATTATATTTATTAATACGTCTGAAAGACGTACAAATCTTTTTGCAACAAAACCGTAGCCAGTTTAGTTAGTGAGATACAAAGGAGACCGCCATAATTGGGCTAAACTATGTACAGAAACGATATATATATATGTAAAAATACTAGATTTTTTACTGATTAAAAATAACATATAACAATAATAACTTTCTACCGGAATAAGCTAAAAATTATAATTTAAAATATGGTTTAGAATGGGATGTAATTCTATAAGTAGCTTCGTAAACAAGCTTGTCATGTCATTCAGGTCCTTATAAGCTCGTTCTAAAATAGATAGTTTTGTGGGAATGATTATGTAAAAGTCATTATAATCTTGTTTTACTATATCTATCGCGAGCATTATGAGAATTAATAAAAGAAAACATTAAATCGATGAAATCATTGTTGTTTTTGTAATAGTTATTTATTTATTTCCCAATAACAACGATCAAGTTGTCTACGGAGCATCTATCGGGTGATTGTTTCAAAACGAAAAAATATTGACGTCTGTGAAAATGTTAATGTCACGTCATATTTTGAGTGATCGCGTCAATCATTCCGTTTACGTACTCGTGCGCTTACGGATGTGCTTTCTGGATTCCTTATATTTTTCTGACGACTCACTTTGCTTGCTTTTACGGACTTGGATACTTGAAAAATATGCTAATAGCAACGGGCAAATATGTTTTTAAACAGTGTATCCTTCTGAGTATGGTCTTTACAATACATTTTTCCTTAATCAATACAATTCTTACAATCTGCCGCATAACGTAACTTAGTCTACTAAAGACTTCTTTGCTCCTAATTCCCATAGAATTTTGAAAAAAATCTTTCCGATATTAATTGGCATGTGTGTTATCCATTAAATAACACATCAATTATTACTGTACTACATGGGCCCAATGATGTATGGATTTCTGGCGGTCTCCTTTACGACCAACATTTTGGCATAGATGTACATTATATGTATGAGTTTAATATTTTGTTCTCGGCTCCGCGCATATAAATATTCCAATACGGGGATGAAAGTACCTTATATCCTAATATCATTGTCTATGTACCAAATCCAATCCAATCCACCAATCTTCAATCTATTTAGCACATAAGGTGTGATTGATAAAAATCATTATATTCATAAACCCATATACATCCAAGCATTTTATAGAATGGTAACGCCACGCTGTAGACTTTTGTCTACAGTATGAATGAGCCGACTCTACCGGGTCGTTACCACTGTTTCACAGAAAACCGACATAAAGCAGCGGCTTGTTGCTGCTATTCGTAGGGTGAGTGAGATATCCGGGGGCCCAACTCCCCTCTCTCTTTCCCAATCCTTAATTATATTATATAAAGTCGGCATCGCGCCTATAATTCTTTTGTTATTGTGGGCGTACCGGTGACCCACTTGCTCGTTTGCCAGTCAAAGCTATAAAAAAGCTTTCACATTTATTATATTAGTAGGAAGAAGGATTTTAATGCCGTCCCGTCAATACCTTTAT
Organism: Amorpha juglandis; assembly: GCA_949126905.1. Classification (NCBI taxonomy): domain Eukaryota; kingdom Metazoa; phylum Arthropoda; class Insecta; order Lepidoptera; family Sphingidae; genus Amorpha; species Amorpha juglandis. The sequence goes on along the minus strand of OX421379.1, from coordinate 5,651,384 downwards.
CGCGATACTTTAGAAACCCAGACCAAACTGTTTAAGCATCTAAAAAAACGCAAATTCCTTCAACGTCCAAATCCTTTTATATGATTTTCGATACGCCACTACCCGAATCACGTTATTGAAATCACACATGCCTATAGCATTAACGTAAAAAATGCGACGCTAAAATATTTCTGCCTGTATGAAATAAGAAATGTCGGCATCAAGGAATAATCTTAACGACATTAGGCTAGCGCGTGGTAATATGCCTCTCTAATGTTAGGTATTCGACGCGTGACGCACATTATGGAAGCAAGGGTTAATGTGACATTTATTGCTATAGTATTGTAATTGTTTCTTTTAGTTCTACGTTTTTTATATAGTGGTAGAGGCACGTTGTAAACAGTTTTGTCTGCAGCATGAATGGACCGGCATGACCGAGTCGTTACCACTGTTTCACACAAAATCGATGTAGAGTGGTGGCGAGAGCTGTGGTTGGTATGGTGAGTGAGTGATATCCGGAGGCGCAATTCCCCTCCCTTTCCCAAACCTTTAATTATCCCTTTCCTTTAAGATCGGCAATGTGCCTTTGATTCTTTTGGTTTTGTGGGTGTACTTGGGCGGTGGAGATCACTTACCATTAGGTGACCCACTTGGTTGTTTGTCGGCCTATGCTATAAACAATAGCAGATGGCGGCAAACGAGTAAGTGGGTCACTTGATAATAAGTATGATAACTATTAATATTGAACGAATAGAAGTCTTTCAGGTTACTTCTCGGAAATATGTTTGATGGAATAAATTTTATATTTGTAGAGTAATTTCTGTTACGAGGAAAAGCTGCGCAATAATTGAAATATTTTCGTAGGTAATTTCTTTTGAGAATAGAAATAGCAAATACCCAAATATTTACCTGCAAATAGACCGATAAGGAGATTCATTAAGTTGGTATTAAAATACGTTGCGAAATATAACAATAATAAATACAGCGAACAGTCACACACACAGTCCTGACCCCACAGTTTACGAGTGAAGCCACGCTGTAGACGGTTTAGTCTACAGCATGAATGGGCCGGTTCGACCGGGTCGTTACCACTGTCTCATAGGAAACCGACGTAAAGTAGCGGATTGCTGCTATGTTTCGTACGGTGAGTGAGATATCCGGAGGCCCAAATCCCCCTCCCCTTCCCAATCCCTAATTATCCCTTTCCTTTAAGGTCGGCAACGCACCCATGATTCTTGTGGTATTGTGGGCGGACATGGGCAGTGGAGATCACTTACCATCAGGTGACCCACTTGCTCGTTTGCTGGCCTATGCGATAAAAAAAAAATGAGATACGAGTCTTGTGTCGTGGGTATCAGGAACTACGAGAGACTTTCGGTCTCACAACACCCAGACCCCGAAACAAATATTTGTGGATCACACGAACATTTATTTTGGTGCAGGGATCGAACCCGTGACCTCCCGCTTCACAGCCGGTTTCTCGCCCACTGCGCCACGGAGCCTGTCAATTAATAATATTTCCTTTATAAGTACTACTTAATCGTACGTAAGTCTACAAAGGGTAAATAGATAAAGCGGTCTTACCTATCCCGTCTTGCGCATATTATCACAGACTTACTTTATTATTACCACCTAATAATCCTATAGATTTTCGAAAAGAAGGAAAATAAGCTTATCTAAAGGTAAATTAGTAGTAGTAATAATAATATCCTCAATGAGAAGAAAAGAAACATATTGACATAATAACGCTCTAACTTTCCAGGTAGCCAAATAAAACAATATCCCCTGTAATCTCGGATATTTATTCTGCCGTGATATATTTTCCTCATATTAACAGACAAATGAGAGAATAAAGCAATAATGTACCATTATTTATATCTTCTTTATTGTAAGAGATGGGCGGTGTAAGCGAGCGAAGGTGCCGTGACTTCGCACAAAACTGTTTTAGTTCAATTTTGCTACATCTACGCAATTTGTCATATTTTATGAATATTTATAACGGATTTTGCTCTCTTTTTCTCAAAAAGGAAATCATTTAGGTAAGTATAGCGAAATACACATATTAATATGTATGGTAGCCATTGTAATGTCCGGGTTAGTATTGTTATTACAAATTATTCTTTTTTTAACACCACTTTACTAGCTTTTGCTTGCGGCTCCGCTTCCGTGAACGACCTTTTCCGGGATGAAAAATAGGCTATAACCGTCTCCAAGGCCCTATCTATCTCTGTACCAAAATTCATCAAAATCGGTTCAACGATTTAGGCGTGAAAGCGCAACAAACAAACTCACTTTCGCATTTATAACATTAGTTAGAATATTTACTTGAAGCTCCCTTTTTTATAAACGAACTGTCGTCTAGTTCTAAAACCGTCATTTACACAAAATATTTGATATAAACTATTACGATCTATTAAGCACGCGATCGAGACAGGAAGATTGCGACACGTGACGCCACTCATGCGATAGCGACAAGACAAGTCGGCTTTGTATGAAATCATATGGAAACAGTAGCGCATCGTGGAGGGCTAAGCATGTCTCTCATTGTTTATTGCGATCTCCAGACTCGGTCGCGTATCTCAAAACACACCTTTATCGTGTATGAATTAATAAAGCTTAGCGTTTGTGTCGTATTTCATATTCCGTCATCAACACATTCTAGATCTAGTAATATCATTATATATAAACAGATATCTACAGAGAAATACTAATAAATGCTTATCAAACTAGACAACTTGCAAAGCTAGATATTAATTGAAATTGAATAGTAATTATATCATATACATAATGTTGACGTAAAGATAGTGGGATGCCATTGGTCATTAAGATCTATGAATACTTAAGGATTCCAGACGTTTGTTATCGCATGAGTGACGTGGGCTTAAGTTCTGATGGTGCCACTATCACTATCATCGTTCTTTGACATCCAAGGAACTTGTTATTGAATTAATAATTATATTCCTTTTATATTCTGGAAACGCAGTAGGTATAGGTATTTGATCTTTTTGGGTGTATCATGATGTGACTGGCCATTGTAAATGTTTGAATGTGGAAGGCGGATATATGATGTTTGAATGGTAGAGGACATTCGATCGAAGAGAATAAAATTGATCAGAATGAACGTAAAAAGGGAAGACGATATAAAACCGGGATGTAGGACAGAGGAAAAATACAGCGTTTGTAAAACTTAAAAGGTCACGCCAGGCTGTATGCAAAGACGTAGGTATTAGTTGTTTTGTTTATCTTATATCTTTAAATGAGCAATTCTTGTATATATATATATATTTATATATAATTGGAATCTCGGAATCGGCTCCAACGATTTTCATGAAATTTAGTATATAGGGGGTTTCGGGGGCGATAAATCTTATATCTTTAAATGAGCAATTCTTGTATATATATATATATTTATATATAATTGGAATCTCGGAATCGGCTCCAAAGATTTTCATGAAATTTAGTATATAGGGGGTTTCGGGGGCGATAAATCGATCTAGCTAGGAATCATTTTTAGAAAATGTAATTTTATTCGTGTTTTATCAACTTAAAGTAGTCCCAATTTAAACTGAAAAATATGACTCTATATTAGTCTATATATATAAAAATGAATCGCTGTGCGTGTGAGACTGGCTGTACCGATTTGGCTAATTCTGATCTTGAAATATTTGTGGAAGTTCAGGGAAGGTAAGGTAATAAGTAAAGGAAAACACTAAAAACGACAACTTAATTTTCCAATACAAACTGTTCCTGGGTATGAAACACTTGGTGTCTTTTTGATGTGAAACATGTATAAGCACAGGTATAAACGGGATTGTTGGCGTTGCGAAGCTTGCCATGGTGACGGGTCGCCACGCTATACTAAACAGGACAGGGACAGGGACAGGGACAGCGACAGCGACAGCGAAAGCGACAGCGACAGCGACAGCGACAGCGACAGCGACAGCGACAGCGACAGGGACAGGGACAGGGACAGGGACAGCGACAGCGACAGGACAGGGACAGGACAGGACAAGGACAGGACAGGGACAGGACTGTCCCACCGGGGGGAGGTGGAAGACGACCTGACTAAGGTCGTCGAAGTCAATTACATGTGCGACGGGCTACCTCACGTGCAATGGTGCACTTAATTGCATTTAATGTAAAAGAAACATTTGTATTAAGTTTTGACCACATTTTACACAAATATATGTAGGTGATACGAAGTTCACCGGGTCATCTAGATTAAGATTAGTAATTAATTAATTAAGTCAATGAGTGTTTGCTTTGAGGTTAGACTTAATTCCTGACATCTATTGGCGAATAATAATATTACTTTTTTTTTTCACCCGAGCAAAGCTCGGTCGCCCAGGTACTGAATATTAAAAAAAGAATAGAAATATAGCATCGGTCATCGTCGGCATTTTATGCATCGTAGTCTAATATGAGTCTAATAATAATTGGACAGAGGTGACAATGGAGAAGAGATAAGGAGGAAAATTATTTTTAAATTCTCCTGAATATTTGACAAAAGCTCAGCAGCAATACTGAATCGAAAGCTAAAAAATAAATTTTACGTATAAAAAGAAAAAACAAGGAACAGCGTGAATAAGCTCGGCTTTTCTCATTATAGTAGGCCGAGAATAGGAACGGTGAAAAGGAAAAGAGGCGAAATTAAGGAAATTAACTTTTTGTAATAAAAACTCGTATTCTGCTCTACCATTGCAAATGACGTAGCATTAATTATGTGATGTAATTAAGAATGAACAAAAATAACGCCAGTATAATAGTGGATTCTGACTGGTACAAATAATTTAAAAGCCTTGTAGAATATCTACCAGTGCGATAGAATGAAGCGATTAAGGAAAGTCTGCTTGTCTTGGGAAGCAGCAATAGTAATATATAGTTATCTCTATTACAGTAGTAAAAATTCTATTTAATTAGCACAAAGGTTTTTTTTATCCGAGCACGGCAAAGGCTAGTTTTAACACCATGTGTACGGTGGTAGCTATCCGGGCGGATATGAATATCCTACCACAGGCAAATGGTCTAATTTTAACCAACATGATCAAACTTGCAAACATTTCGAAGCATAAACTAACTTAAAATTCTAAGGCAAATACGCTATAGCAGTCACAAATTAATTTGTAACTAACCAGCCCCTATTCACTGTAACAAGCAAGGTCATCGGTGAGGCCAGCTGGCCAGGAAATCAAAGGTCATGGATAAGCAACGGGGCAATTCTTACGGAATCCGCAAATTTACTTTGTATAATGACGATGCTGTCTGGTAATGCCCTATTTTGTGGTTTTCAAACTACATTGACATGATGTTAGTTTGTTGTTAGTCATATTGTTTAATTAAAAAATAATATTATAATATCACGCCTGCATCCTATAGGGGTAGGCAGAGAAAATGGATTTCCAATTAACACGTAACTGACATATCAGTTTAGATGTACCTTTACTTTCATTAATCTGGTCATGTATTCTCGCCGGTTTAGAGTACTCCTGACTATTTCTTTATATTATATGTCACCAATTTGGTTCAGAGATTTTTTATTTATTTTATTGATCTCTAATATATATTTCCGGTAAGGCATTCATTGTTCTTCTGGTATTGTGGGCGTTGATGGGCAATGGAAATCACTTACCAGGTGACCCACCAGCTTGTTTGCCGGTCTTTGCTATAAAAAAACAAATCGAAAAACGGTAGCATCTCAGGGGTCATCAAATGGTTGACCGCACGACATGGCCGCGGCGGTGCGAGTTCAGATCCATACTGCCGAGAGCCGCCCTATTTTGCATGATGTTTATATTTCTCAATTTTTTTTCTTTTAGTTTTACTTGATATTAGGTTATTTTGAAATTTAGCAGCCAGTCATAATCTATCTAGCGGACCGCGACACACTCATTTTTTAAAAACAGAACCCAAATTTATCAAATTGACGATATAAATTACGTAATAATAATAAATAATTTTAATTGCGGATAGGCTCTACTATGTTAGGACCAAGAGACTCCACAATTTTGTATTTCGTATTAAAAGTTGGTATTCAGTTGAGAATTCATAGAAATGTAACTTTCTTAGATGACTAGTACGTCTCGCATAAAGTTGTAAACTTTTGAGCAAACATTTACAGGTGTTCGAAATTAGTTGGAGATTTAAGAAAAAAGAAATCGAGTATTTTTTGCTGTTAATTATATGTTTAAATTTGTTCCTTGTTACCACCTTGTAATATGTATTTGCGTTTTGAGAGAAATAAATATGAATGTCTCTGGTAATTTCTAATTTTCCCGATTTAACAAAGTGACTGTGTCTATATATTATAAACTTATGCAGTAGTATGGACATCTTATTATAAATATACATACGTTCGATAAGATTGAAATTATGATTGAAAATAAACACTGGAATACATTTGATTGCAATTTATTGTATAAGATATTTACTTTATAATTCATGGGTACTATTCCAAGTTACTTTTAGATCCCTTCGGTACTAGTTTTATTTACATACATGTCGATTTATGTGCAAGTTAGTTATTAATTTGAATATATCTGCTATATTTTAACTCTTATCATAAGAAAACTAGATCGTCCCACGAGTTTGATTATGGAGCATTTGTTTTTAATACCAGCATGCCGTGAGAAGCAGATTCTATTTGTGATAAAGGTATTTTAAAATGTTATAGCGCTAAGTTTAAAATTAAGGGCCATCCATAAATTACGTCACACGTTAAGGGGGAGGGAGGGGGTCGGCGAAGTGTGACATTATGTGACAAGGGGTGGGGAGGGGTCCCAAATTTTGTGACATCACATTTTTCAAAATATAATGTGTTGATTTTATTGAAAAAGAATTGAAATGGAAATAAAAATAATATCGACACACTGTTTTAATTTATTTAAAAACTGCTGTTTTAATTTCATAAATTTCTAAATGTAAAATTGCAAAATATGTGAGATCACACTAGGTTCGGGTCTCACAAATGTGACCAACTTTGACAAGGACGGGGGAGGGGTCAAAAAATCATGTAATTCGTGTGACGTAATTTATGGATGGCCCCTTAGCGCATAATCCAATACATACGATCCTATCAAGGTCATAATAACCAGTTATACACTAGGCTCTTGAGCCTGAATTCTAAGTATCCAACTCATTTATAGATGTTAGGCATGTTCGAGAAACATTTATGCGAATGTTATTGTAAGTCCCATGTTACATTAACAAACTATTTCGAAGCAAATAAAGGATTCAAAAGACCTAACTCCTGCAACTTGTTCAGAACCAGTTTTGAATAGAAAGCATTTAAAATTATTATTTTATGTGCCGGTCATTAAGACGTAAACTTGACGATAAAAGCGTACAGTAAAGAATATATTTAATAACGTGGCAGCTTGTTAGCTTACACATTATGATTATCGGATGACATTCTCGGGCTACCGACAAGGCAATTGACTGGCACGCCTGGTCCTATGGGTTAATCCTACGCGTTTCACTTTTAATAAAATTATCAATTTATCTATGATTAATTCAGTAAGAGAAGTATACGTTCCCGCAGTAGTTCCTTGACTCAGCTGGTAATAAAATTATGATACGAGTAATGAAGTCTTCAAGTTATTTATCAAAACCTGCTTTGAAAACATTATGTTTGTCTGCGATTGTGAGTTGAGAGTTGTGATGGCTAAATACCATTATAGAAATAATAATTACATGTATAAAAATAATATGCTATATAAATTTCTACGCAAATAATATATGGTTTTGAAGTTTTCTTACCCTATATACTGGCCTACCGCTGGGCATGGGCCTCCTCGACAAATTAGAGGCCTTAGTCCACCACGCTGGAATGATGCGGGTTGGCAGGTTTCACAAACCTTCCAAGTTCTTATGGAGAACTGGTCTGGTGTTCCTTGTTGTCTGGTGTCAGTTTTCCTTACGATGTTTCTTTGATATTATAGCAAGCGATAATCTATACATATGTAATTACTCGTACTGACTGCAACGCAGAGCCTTTGGAATGTTAAGTAGTAAAATAAAGGTAAAGGAGTAAGGTAAAGGAGTAAAATAAAGGTTGAAAGTTTGAATTGTATTGAAGTATGGCGGAAATATGACGGTGTAAAAATTTCTGCGGGCGGAGCCGCGAGAAAATGCTAGTTACTACAAAAACACACACGTAACATAGAAATGTCAGAGGTGTATGCTCTTGGGGCTGGTTTGAACCTGCGACTTTCGTATAGGCAGTCCACTCCCCGCTGAGATATCGTTGCTTTAATTTTTTTTTCATATTACTTAGTAAAATTATTTAAACCATAATTCATTTCATAATTTCATCAGCCGTAATTTAGATAAACAATTTATTCTAAGTCAAATTAATCTAGGGATTTTAGAAACTAATTGCTTCGTTCGTTAATATTGCAATTCGCGGTATTACCGACAGCGACCTGTAAGGAAAGTATGTAAATTTGTTTGTCACATATTTACATAGTAATAACCCGGGATGTATCAAGTATCAAAATATACCACGCATCGAATATGTTAACGTGTTTATTACCATAAGACTGAAGTAGCGAGTTATTACACAATTTGTATTCCAGCAGAACGTTGGCAAGATATTCTCCATAAAATTTCACGATCTATTCGGCGTATATTTTTATGATTTTATAAGGTAGGCGTGCGGTAAACACCCTTTTGCAACTCACCCGTGTCATGGGGTTTATAGGGATCAAGAATCAAGATGCCTCTTGCTGTGAAGTGTTCAGTGTAGTCGTGTTTGAGTAATATTAAGTTCATATGTTACTTAATTTACAAATAGTGTATTTTAATATCTAATAGATTTTTGACCCTTTTTGTCTACTAAATTTTTTTATGTAACACAAACAATTCTTAACCTATACATATATTATTTACATTTATTTTATACTAGCTTTTGCTCGCGGCTCCGCCCACGTGATCAAACAAACAAACAAACAATCAAACTCTACAGCTTTATAATATTAGTATAGATTTGGGTTAGCTTAGCAACGGAAGCCTTCAAATAATATTATTTAGGTAGCTTAGCAACGGAAGCCTTCAAATATGAATAATTTTCCCCGTTTTCGCAACATTTTTCACTGATGCTTCGCTTCTAATGGTCGCAGCGTAATGTTATATAGCCTAAAGCCTTTCTTGATAAATGGACTATCCAACACAAAAAGGATTTTTCAATTCGAACCAGTAGTTCCTGAGATTAGCGCGTTCAAACAAACAAACAAACAAACAAACTCTACAGCTTTATTATATTAGTATAAAAAGGTAGGTATATTGGAATACCCAACCCTTTCTATAGCGAATACTGGAGTATTACAAAATATGATACTCAATGTCTCCTTTATTAATGTCCACAGTTATTACCAAATTTCCATTCGTACATTGCAATAATTCAACAATAAACATGCCCACTAATCCTCAGACCTCATAAATTATAAAACGGTGACGCTCGAATTGGAAAAGGCATTTTAGGGCTCAAGGGAACCGAGGGTCCTAACGCGGTGTACATTTAAAACAAATTATGAAGGAATTAACTTATTCCTCCTTTGTTTTCAGATATCTCATTAGAATTATGTTTTACTGGATTGTAAACACGTTTCTTTACGTCAATGTATGTCTAGTTTGGTAAATTTAAGTATTATGTTGTTATTTTTATCTATACTAATAATAAAGCTGTAGAGTTTGATTGTTTGATTGTTTGTTTGTTTGTTTGTTTGTTTGTTTGTTTGTTTGTTTGAACGCGCTAATCTCAGGAATTACTGGTTCGAATTAAAAAATTCTTTTTGTGTTGGATAGTCCATTTATCGAGGAAGGCTTTAGGATATATAACATTACGCTGCGACCATTAGAAGCGAAGCATCAGTGAAAAATGTTGCAAAAACGGGGAAAATTATTCATATTTGAAGGCTTCCGTTGCTAAGCTACCAAAATAATATTATTTGAAGGCTTCCGTTGTCAAATCAAAATCAAATCTATACTAATATTATAAAGCTGTAGAGTTTGATTGTTTGTTTGTTTATTTGATCACGTGGGCGGAGCCGCGAGCAAAAGCTAGTTTGTTTATAAAGTTTTTTGATTTCTAAAATTATCAACATAACCATGACAACAGCATAAATATAAACTTTGAAACAATATCAACTTTATGACAAGTTCAGACGAGTCAAACAGCTCTTAACAAGACACTTGAATCCATTAACGCTGCATAGTATTTGTTGATTGTAGGTGGTAGGTCAGTGGTTTGAATGCAAGGGGCCGTCTGACTTGGTCCCACCGAATTGTCTATTTCTGCCGTCAAGCAGCAGTGTGTAAGCACTGTTGTCTTTCAGTTTGAAAGAATTGATGCTTGTGATACAACTGGACATCTTATGACTAGGGGTGACAAACGCAGTCCAGTACCATGTAGTGCGTTGTAAGTTAAAGTTCTGTGTTGTGTTGCTTCTGTTTATGGGCAGGTGTGGCGCTTACCACCATATAAGCGACCTGCGCGTTTCGTCGTTTAGGATAGTAATAAAAAAACCGTTCAGACGATTCAAATCGCATACCATTTTGCAGTTGATCAATTAAAATAGAACCATATAAACCGGGTATTAGAGAGCCGCATATCGCAGCCATTAGAACCAATCCATGTCCATTGTTCCTTTTGTTTTTATGCAAAGTGAAAAAAAACTCGTTCTTTGAACACTTCAAAGCGGCAAAGATGTCAAATTCCACAGAAATAGGCCATGTCAAGTCGGAGTTAAGAGTCCCAATGCCCCGCAGCGGTGACGATTACGTAACCAAAGCCTGCCCTGACGTAGGGCTGTCTCTCAGTTCGCATTCACAAATTACCAATGGTTCCCCTTTGACAAATAATTAGCAATTTACATTATTTATTCATTGGAGCGAGCGCTGTAATGGTATAATTTTATCACAAAACAGTGTTTTGGATATTTAAAATAACAAGAATTTCTGGTAGATTTTATAATAATGAGTTGAAGGTAGGGTTACCAGTCGTCAGGCACTTGTTAGGATTTGGGCTGATTTATGAAAATGCCAGGATTTGTAAATAAATAAACCTTTTAATGCAAAACTAAATATAATTGAAAGAACTGTTCTCTATTTCGTGAAAAAAGTCAACTTTCATTCGACTAAACAATAATCAACCCAATAGATGCGCGAGAATCTGGCAAACGTCAGGTTTTTTTATAGAAATCAAGCTCTTTGTCAGAACTTCAAACAGAAATTTCTTCATCTGGTAACCTTAATTGAAGATTACGGAATCGGAAATTGTTTGCATATTACATTGTCACCGAATTAAAATAGTTCTATATTTTTCTATACCAAGCTAACTGATTAATGTAACGTTACCTATAATTAATCAGTCAACTTTAAGTCGCTGCTGTTACAATTTAATAGTCAATGATTAATTAGTAAGAGCACCGAATAAAAATAATTTAATTTGATTTTAAGATTATTGAGTCGATTTTATTTCTGTATTTTTTTCTTTATATTTTTTTTATGTCCTTATTCCGCTCGTAGTGGGGTGGGCGCAACATGGCTTTTAAAATATGTTACAGAAAGATTTAGCTTAAAGTTTTTACGACCGGCCTGAAGCCAAACCGTTTGGGAAGAGCGTTCTACATACACCTTTTCAATATAAACATATCTAGAAATGTATTAATTATGCAAGACATCTACATTCTACTCGGTCTATAACTTTACGGTGGCAGCCCTACGCCAGACGCAGTAGGGATGAAAGCGCTGCGACGACCCTCGTCATCTGAAGGAGTGCGACGCAACTGTTCTACATTTGCGCGAGCCGACCGCGACAAAGCCTCCGCATTACTAATACAACCACATATTTTTACGGGAAAATGAACAAATTTGAATATTGTATTGTTTCTGTGACACTCATTAGGGTTTCTGTTAGTTCTTCAACGCTTCTTCAATATAAGTGCGTAAATATAAGGATTGTATAGTGAAATATAAACACTATAAAATAAAATAGAACCTATAAATAGCTAAAATAATTATTGGGTGTTATCCCATATGCCAGAATGATATCTGTTTTAACCGCTTTTTTTAAGTTTTGTAAGTTTTTCCGCTTTGTCTATGTTTGCCGCCAAACAGCATTATTGTGACTTTGAATGACGATGGAGTCAGTGAAATTACTAGGCATTAGGAGACGTAATATCTGAGAATGATAAGCGCAGATTGTGTCATGCAACACATAATATTTTAAAATATGTAATATATTGCTACGGTATAAGGGTAGGTGAGCGACTTACTCGTCTTGTGATTTAGTTGTAAAAAAAACTTTTTTGATTTTTTTCTTGGTTCTTTTAGTTTCTTCTTAAACTTAAGTAAACTGAGGTAAGCTACATGTAAATTATTTTTATGACAGGGACGGCTTGTGTCCAGCATTACATACAAAATATTACAGATAACACCTTATCGTAGGTGTCACCTAATTGAACATATTTTTATATTTTATCCCATCAAACAAGAATAAAATAGTCTTAAAAATATTAAAAAGCTATAAATAAAAATTACCAGTTTTGTGGCGGTACTATTGATATTAATTATGAAAGTAGAAAGTATTATCTTTTAGGTTTGTTATAAAAAAAGTTTTTTTTAGGAATGGAATTTCTTCTTCAATAAATGGGAGCAACTTTGAACAACTCATTTGAATGAGAATTAAAAGGAATCCAAATCGGTCCACATTTGGCGGAGTTACGCTAGATATACATACAAAAAAAAAAATTAGTGGTGTCGTGGGACACCAGGTAGGAACGAAGTTCCTTCGGCTAATGTAGAATCGACACAAATTGCAAAAAAAGTCGTGCTCAATTTTATGTAGGTTTTCTTGATTTTTCTCTTAAATTTTGCTGATTAGTTTTTATTTAAGTACAAGAAAGTATTTAGGAAATTCAGTATTTTAGGAAAAAATAAATTACTTACAATAAAAAAACATCGTAATTCAAATTATCAACTAAAATAACAAAATATGTCTCTTTATTTTTGTTTGACAACATAAAATTACATAGAAATAGAAAAATAGAAATAAAAAAAAGACGTGTGGCACTCGGAGACTGCCGCGGTAAAGCTATTGTATAGCATTTTTTATCAACTTATGTAATTATAATTATTATTTATTTATTTTATTTATGCAGTATTTTTTTTCTTGTTTTTAATTTTAAATTTGAGGGTCAAGGTCAAGGTCGGAGTCAAGGTAAAAATCGGGGTCAAGGTCAAGGTCGGAGTCAAGGTAAAAATCGGGGTCAAGGTCAAGGTCGGCGTCAAGGTAAAAATCGGGGTCAAGGTCGGGGTCAAGGTCAAGGTCGGAATCTAGGAAAAAAAATCGGGCTCAAGGTCAAGGTTGGGGTCAAGGTCAAGGTCGGATTCAAGGTAAAAATCGGGGTCACGGTCAAGGTCGGGGTCAAGGTCAAGGTCACGGTCGGGGTTCAAGGTCAAAGACTTGTGAAAGTCCGGTCCAAGTTGACTGGTCACTGTGTGACGCCACCTGGGACTTCGAAATTATCGATGTTCCAGGGTGGTCAGCTAACGCTGGCTGGTTATGCGACTGTCGCGCCTGCGCACGTCTCATTTAACGGTTTTATTCCACGCATTTTTTTTACGGTTTTACTATCACATTTTTTTCAGTTCGGTCACGCAGCGAAATCCCTATCCCCTCCAAGCCTGCCGTAAGGAACTTCGTTCCAATAAATATACACGTCGAATTGAACACCTTCTTTTTTCGTCGGTTAAAAAGCAAGTATCACTCTCGCGTACCCTCATACCGCGATCCCATATCGATCTCAGCGGTGTTTTTTCTTATGGTAAGCGCGGAGCCTGCCCATAAACAGAAGCAACACCACACAGAACTTTGAATTACAAAGCACTGCATGGCACTAAACTGCCCTCGTCACCCAGAGACATAAGATGTTAAGTCTGATAATGCCCAGTAATTTCACTGACTTTAATATCCAAGCCGAAACACACCAGTGCTTACACACTGTTGCTTGGTGCTGACAAGCACAGTAATATTAGACTATTTTGAAGAATGTATTATTTATTCAATACTTTTTTTTTGTGTGGGGCTCTATGCCCCACTCTCGTCTCTCTGATATTATTATTCAGAGATGTTACCCATCTAAAAATTCTCAACATCTTTTATTAATAAAAAACCCCATATTAATGCAAAATAAATGCTAATTCAATACGTTTGAGATGGCCACCGTTGACCCGAGCTAACATTTCACGGTGAAGTCCCCGGAGTGACATATAAAATTTACGATATCTATTACTGCGCTATGCATCACTCCTGTCTTTACGAGTTATGAAGATTGATATTTCCAACCATTACATTGGCATGAATCATGAACGTAAAGAACTAAGTATTTAAATACATTTATAGAGCAAATTTGACGTGTGTTTGTTATGAATGTTGGGGAATATTGAATATTGAATTTCAACTAGGTTTGAAGTATTGAAATTTTCAATTATATTTTTTAATTTTTCCTTTATAGAACTAGCTTTTTATGGCCGTCGGATTATTTTATGGGATTAAAGTACCTTACGTACTTCCTCAGTGTTTCATTCACCATGGGGGGAAGATTGGAAACACGGGGATGATTAAAGTAAAGACGGGGATTGCCACGGGGATGATTTCACAGATAAAGATAAAAAAGCGAGGTTTTTTTATCTTTATTTTGTTGGTAGTATACATGTTAAAAAAAATGAGGGAACGAGATTGATTAACGGATAAAGAGTACATTGAGTCAATGGGAATGTACGAATTGATTGATGAGATTGGAAACACAGCAAAAACAAAACCCGCGCAGAGTTTATTGATGTAGACGCACTATTTCTACTTTTCATTCATTTAAAACCTGTGTAGGAAGCATTGAGGTAAATTGACATATAGCTTACCGTTTTTATTATTGTAGTTTAAATTACAATTAAGTGTTTACATATTATTTTAAAGTGAGCAAGTTTTTAATAGTTTAAAGGGTTAAGCGTAAGCCAACTGTTGTAAAAATCAACCCTAAACTACTTAATTTATATTTAAGGTGATTATTGACTAAAGTTATACTGCCGCACACTCTAAGGTTAATTAACTTTAATTTCGTTAATAATAAATACACCCATCAGTCACACACATAGTCCTGACCCCACAGTAAGTCTTATGCCGTGGGTATCAGGAACTACGAGAGACTTTCGGTCTCACAACACCCAGACCCCGAATCATATATTTGTGGATCACGCAAACATTTGTGTCGGTGCGGGGATTGAACCCGCGGCCTCTCGCTTCACAGCCTACTACTCACCTCACCCGCTGCGCCACGGAGGCTTTAATTTTCTTAAAAAAATATTAATCTGAACCAGTAAATGTTATGCTCAGTACTGTGTACATAAATAATCTCAGTTGAAGTCGTGACAAATAATTTAATTCTGAGAAAAGGCTAACAAATATTTAAACGTAATTTACCTCTCTAAAGTACGGCAGTTCGTTTTATGTATTTGCGTTTAGTTTCTATATATTATATTTTGTTACGAGATATCTTATTAAATTAATTATGACCTGTTTTATATGACTTAACCATCTGATAAGTTTTCTTGAGTTATTCTTGATCTTCCTTTGTCTACGGATATTCATTTCTGAACACATTGATATCAGTTTCCGAGAAAAGTATTCTTGTATGGAAATATGATGCTCTGATTTCCTCAAAGCGAATTTATATTAATTCCTAATTGCTTTGGAAAGATTTGTTAAGGTTATCTGGAAGAAATCACCGGATGCGATAAGACCGCCCGGTATGTCACCATTACTCTATGACCCTTCTGTGTAACAAAAGCATAAGGTGGTAGGCCCCTCGTATGCGAGAGGCCGTCTGACATTGGAGCCTGAACAAATTATGAGACTTACGGCATTAAGAGACTTAACATCCAAATCCAAAGTTCTGTGTGGTGTTGCTTCTGTTTATGGACGGGCGTGGCGCTTACCATCAGAGGAGCGCCTTGCTCATTTCGTCATTCATCAAATAAAAAATAATAATAATAAAATCAAGAATATTCTGATATATTTGTTGCTACGAAGCTTTTTGTTACGTCAATTATGTAATAGAAAGCAATTGAAGTGCACTACTTATTTATTTAGCGTTCCTTACATCCGCTATAGGATGACGATACTGACTACCTCTCACTTCCTGGAAACAGTTGTTATTATCTTGCGAAAGTTTCTATAATGCTCTGCCTGGTACACTATGGTTACATAATAGAAAATTGTTTTTATCAAGGCTCGCCTTCCTATTTTATAAGTTCAAATGTAATACTTTTTATAGCATAGCGACCGAGCAAGTAGTGATAAGTAATCTCCACCCCCACGTAAACCCACAATAGCAGCGGGATCATGTGCGCATAGCCGACCATAAAGGCAAGGAAAGGTAGACAAAACTGTCTACAGCGTGGCTCTGCCACACAATCAAGTATAATCACTAAGACAATTATGTATCTATGATACATATTTTTTTCTATTTTTTTTTTGGGGATCAAAAATAGTAATTTCTTTATTAAAATCCACCAAAGAGATGACTTTTTTTTCTACATGTATGAGTTTATTTTGACAAAATCCCACATTGTAGCGGAATTATCCAATAAACGCCGTCGTAATATAAAATTTCAAAGACCTTTCACTGTTTTATTGATAGCAATTTGTAAGATTAATGAATGCGGCTTAACCAGACGTTTTACTGTGGTGCTAATGTACGGAGCTTTAGCTAATTGGCCTCACTAAACAGTTTTGTATGGTTTGCCTAATCTCCGTGTTTTTTTCTTATGAATCACGATGATTGCCACATAGTTTTATTTAGAAACACTTTTGTATATAATTATATAGGTTCCAGCTGTATGGGAATAACGTTGTAAGTTGACTTCTCTGCCTGCTTATCATGAGTCCATAAGATATCCCGAGGGTTTAACTTTCTTCTTGCGTGGACTATATTTTGAAATAATATTATTGTACCATAACTTTCTACTTTTATTTTAGTGACAAGATAAGCAGTACATTCGTGTGATAGTCAGCGTTATGTCTGCCCATGAACAGAAGCAATACCATTCAGAGTTTTGAATTACTTTACTGTATTAAAATCCGTTGAATAGTTTAAAAGATCTCAGCGAACAGACAGCTTAAGCGACTTCATTTTATACTATGTAATGATATTTAATTGGGTTACAATAATTACCCTCTTACCACATTTCACTCACAAAATGCCATATACAGGACACATAGGCCTTTTGTTTTCATTTTAATATCGTGCGGTTCTGCGCCACGTGCGCCCAACGGCTCCTTTATTAGATAATCTGTCACCACGTCGTGTCTTCACTCTAAAGCTATTATTACATTGTATTACTAGCATTAGTTTTTTTTTATCCTGGCTCGGCAAAGTGACGACGCTACACCTGATGGTAAGTGTAGCGCAATCCAAGAATAGTGTCGACCAACCATAAACAATGTGTCCATCGTAGGTCGGCAAGATCATGCCGGCCTGCAGAGGGCCAAGGGGGAGGGGAAGGAAAAGGGATGGGAAAAGGGTTAGGATCAGGGGGCAAGCCCCCTGGGGAGAACCAGATATACACTGGCTGCCCCTGGAACGCGACCCACACAAGGTGGGCCACTATGGCAGGTTTAGCACCAGTGTACGGTGGTCGCTATCCGGTCGGATACAAGTATCCTCCCACCAGCCAGTTTTCATCGCGTGTCGCTGTACTGAGAAACGGTGATGATTCTACAGATACCTTAAGGCTATAATTAAATAAATCGTTTACATTTATCCAAGGAAAATCTTAATAATCTGATGTCTTAATCACTTATTAAAAATTATATTATTTGAAATATAGGTTCAACGAAACTTTGTCGAAGCGACATTTTATAGATGCGCATCGCTATTTAATAATCTTTGACGCTTTACTAGTGAATCTAGTGATTTTATGGCGATAATTACCTGTCTTTAACGTGGGTTTACATGTTCTCTTGACGTGATTAACGTTATTTGGCAATTTGACATCTACAGCAATATTGGCTATTACATGCCGCTGATGATTTTGATCATGAGGTTTAAACATTGCTTTGTTGCTAGTTTCTTTCTTTCTCCTTTCTTTTTGCTACCTGTATTGACGTTTTGTAGTGGCAATGTCAAGAGTGAAATAAATCATAGTACGCGTGGGCAAAAAGTTGTCCATAATATCGGCACGTGAAATAGTACATACGGTGTAAAACTTCAGTGTGTGCATTTATCATACTTTGATTTGCTATATTGCTTGATACGCTTGAATGGCATCAAGACGTGATTCTCAAACGTGATGCCAAAACATGCCATACTTACTATAAAATTCGCCTAAGATTATGATTCACAAAATATGGTCGCACGACCAGTTTAGTTAATAACTGGTATAATTTAAATTCGGACTTTTTTGCTATAATTCTTGCTCAAAACAAATAGATGTATTTGCCCAGACTGTTTCAAAATATAAAAATTCGTAATATGTTAAATAATTTTATTCTAATATGTGTAATGTAATTTTTATGATCCATGTTGGTTGAAATAAATGATATTATTATTATTATTATAAAAATTATGCTGATATATATTTCGGCTGTTTTCCCTATATTTTGATTATGTTGATTTATATGCTAGATTTTTATACCTCGGATGGCAAACCTTTTTTTATCTGATATTAATTTCAATTTGATACTTCCCGTTCATGAGGAAAAGAGTCTTGCTAGACGGGTAGACATGCAGATAAGCAGACGGATGAACCAAAAAGTGATTTTATAATAAGGGTCATCTTATATTGGTTGTAGCGAAATAAAGTGCGATTCAAATACTCAGAACTGATCAAGTGCTGTTAATTTTGTTCCGTGCGTCACGTCGGTGAGCACACCTTGGAAACAAAAATAACATGATGACATACATTTTGGAATTTTCGATATCCTCTGTATATTCTTTTTTTATAGCAGAGGTCGCCCAACGAGCAAATAGGTCTTACCTGATGGTAAGTGGTCTCCACCGCCCATGTACGCCTACAATACCAAAAGATTCATGGGGGCGTTGCCAACCTTAATAAAAAGCGATAATTAGGGATTGGGAAGGGGAGGGGGATTTGGGCCTCCTGAAATCTCACGTACCAAAACTTAGGAAACGCAGCAGCAAGCCTCTACTTTACGTCGGTTTTCTGTGAGACAGTGGTAACAATCCGGTCGATCCGGCCCATTCATGCTGTACACAAAACTTTCTACAGGGTTGCTCTACCAATCAATGTATTCGTAGTCGTATTACTGTATAAAGATGTAGACGATCTCAGAAATAATGTTGTCTTATAATATTTAAACGAGACAAATTATGGCATTTACTCGTATAGTCCAACCATGCCAGTTTATGCGCGCCTTATAATAAATTAGATTGTAAGCCTTAAACGGTTTCACTGATATTCTGAGTACTTCTCTCTATAAAGTATTCAGATAGCTAATCATCCTTTATTGGGATAATGGCATAAATAAAGTGTATAATTTGTGTTCAATAAGAGTTCCGTTACACGCATTATGTTCTCGGCTGTCAACTAGCTCGCGGGTGGCAAAGCAAGCTTTTTATTGCTTGTATAACTTTGTACTAAAATAGTAAATTAATGGAAATTAAAATAATGCAAACAAGTGTAACGAAATACAAGCGTTCGAATTCCTTGCGAACATAAATCAATGGATTGATATAAAAAGTATCAGGCACATACATTTTTGTTTTTTTTTTCAACAAAAACATTTATATTTGGGATCATAAGTGCCTTAAGCGAATGTAATTAAATTAACCATAAATGCAACAAACTGCAATGAATATGTTCTCGCATATTTATTTTTTAAATAATCGCATACAATGCAATCAAACTACTATGTATTTATTTTTAATTTCAGATCCTGCTTAATCTAGAAATATTTCTGTTAATAAAATAACATTTACGAAATCCCTAAATATAGCGCAAGTTTTCGATCAGTAATTTTTATCATATATTACTTTGTTAAATAAAAAGGTGAACGCCGCGTTGTAATAAAATTAACTTCTGCGTTGATTCGCAGCAGTTATCGTTGGTCACATATAAATAATATATGTATATGTTACTGGATTCGAATATTCATTTTTTAAAGTTCAATTTCGATGGAGAGAGTTCTTCGTATATCATAGACGAGAATATAACATAAAACCGTAATTGAAGCGGCTGCGTCATACTATTTTTTTCAAACTGTATGTATGTATGCGGCCTCGTAAACAAGAGTTTCTGTTAATTTTGTGTCATGCCATAAAGTATGTATTTAAATGGGCATTCATCGGGTAGCTAAAGCAACATTATACGGAATACGAAAGATATCAGACTACTCTCGCAACACTACCGGGATTCACACCTATTGCGAGATGATTCATTCTTGGCGCAATCTTTTTCAATCTGTTTATCATCAATTACAATCTTCATGGACCCTACGCTAAATAACAAGATACCAGGGTTTCTCAAACTTACGAACTCGATTCTAAAAAGTAAAAAATACTCAATAGTGAAGTTAACTCGTAGTTAGATTAGTCGATTTGGAGATTCAAACCAAGATCAATCACCAAACATCAATAGCAATTTTCTAATATAAAAATTGTTTTATATGAAAACTAGATGACCCGGTGAACTTCGTATCACCTACATAATATATTTGTGTAAAATGTGGTCAAAACTTAATACAAATGTTTTATTTACATTAAATGCAATTAAGTGAGGTACTGCGCCATTGCACGTGAGGTAGCCCGTCGCACATTTAATTGACTTCGACGACCTAAGTCAGGTCGTCTCCCACCTCCCTCCGGTTGGACAGTCCTGTCCCCGTCCCGTCCCCGTCCTGTCCCCGTCCTGTCCGCGTCCCGTCCCCGTCCTGTCCCCGTCCCGTCCCGTCCCCGTCCCGTCCCCGTCCTGTCCCCGTCTTGTCCTGTCCCTGTCCTGTCCTGTCTCTCTGTCCTGTCTCACTGTCCTGTCTCACTGTTCTGTCTCACTGTCCTGTCTCACTGTCCTGTCTCACTGTCCTGTCTCACTGTCCTGTCTCACTATCCTGTCTCACTGGCCTGTCTCACTGTCCTGTCTCACTGTCCTGTCTCACTGTCCTGTCTCACTGTCCTGTCTCACTGTCCTGTCTCTCTGTCATGTCTCTCTGTCCTGTCTCACTGTCCTGTCTCACTGTCCTGTCTCACTGTCCTGTCTCACTGTCCTGTCTCACTGTCCTGTCTCACTATCCTGTCTCACTGGCCTGTCTCACTGTCCTGTCTCACTGTCCTGTCTCAATGTCCTGTCTCACTGTCCTGTCTCACTGTCCTGTCTCACTGTCCTGTCTCACTGTCCTGTCCCTGTCCTGTCCCTGTCCAGTCTAGACGCTATACGACCCGTCATCACGGCAAGCTTCGCAACGACAACCATCCGGTTTATACCTGCGCTTATAGTACCCAGGAACAGTTTGTACTGGAAAATGAACATTCCAAAATCAACAACTACTAATAAATTAAAAATTAATTAAAAAAACATTGTCCAGCGGACAAAATTGTGAATCTAAACCATTCTCAGATCCCCTTGAACACACACAAAAAATTTCATCAAAATCGGTCCAGTCGTTTAAGAGAAGTTCAGTGACATACACACTCACAGAAGAATTATATATATAAAGGTTAGTGGTACGATCATTGATATTGTACGTAATTTGAAATTCGTCAAACTACCTATATGATACATACATACGCATGTAATGCCCGTAGCGGTAGGTAGATGTATAACCAGTACACCCAGATTTCGCCGCGCTTATTTCTGTCCTAAGATGTCATAGGGGCGAGTGTATCGCCATATGGAGCACAGTTCCAGGCTCCGAGCTGATACTGAGCATTTCGTAATAAAAAATCAAATATAACTTTTACCTGACCTGGGGATCAAACCCGAGGCCTCAGCACAGCAGTCGACCGCGTACGCAATATAACAGAGCCACCGAGGCAGTCATATACCTATATCAATTGCAGGTAAATTAATTTAATCTCACGACCTACGTATCCTTCTATGCTCACTGCGTTGCCGACTTTAGGAAACCCTGCTATATGAGTCAGTCAGTCTATCACCAATCTAATCATGCTAGTGTGTAAACCTATCGATAAACTGTGGTTAAATAAACAAAACATTTTATTACCCGCACAATCGACTGACGGAATGCGGAATTGAGAGCAACTTCTACGAGGTTAAAAGAGCGTAACGATATTTTAATGGTAAAAACATAATGTGTACTGTAAGTATTTGGCTCAAGGCGATTGCGTCATGGGATTGTTTGTATCAAGTAATTTTTTGTTTCTTCGGCAGAACTTAGAGTTGTAGAGATGAATAGCCAGCATAGTTCTGAGACGACCGTTTGTAGTTTGACTCTCATAGCTCAAGTGTTTTGCGCATGTTTTGCTCCTTCTACAAAGGTTCATGTTGTTTTAATTTTTTAATGACCTGCATGTAGAGACGGTTAGCCAGATTAGTTCTGAAATTAGTGTTTGCTCAATTTTTTCTTATGTTATTAATACTAATACACCAGTTTTACTAACAAACCAAAAATCTCACAATGAGTGATATGCAATAACATATGATAACCTTATCTGTATGTGGCTTCCTGCCTTACCTCAATTGCCTTATATGTGCTTTTAATTTATAGTATACGCTGCCAATGATGCATCAAGGCTAATAATTTACAGAATTTACTTCACCCGTTTTATTAAACATAATTGTCTTGATTGAAATAGTCTATTTGTCGTAGTTTAGATCTTAAACGTGATAAATGAAGTCGATGAATTGAGTTGTCTTCGTGTAATAGATCTTGTATCGGTGTCAATATCGAAGATATTTTACTATGTTGTTTATCTATATTATATTTATGTTTATCTTTATTATATCTTCTATGGAAAGGCAAAATTACTAAAGCGCCAATGGGTGAACTATACATTAGAGTATTTTAAAGTGTTTTTTTACGTGTTTGTGTGTGTTTGTTGTTTACGTGATTTTCTATGCATTTTAGTGTTTTTTTAAATAAAGTATTAATCGGAAAAAACAAATTCCGACATGTTACCAATTAAACCTTGATATAAATATTATTTGAAATAACAAAATGCATATTAAATTATGTAAAAACCACGGGGAAACCCCGTTACGTTGGTTTCATTGGTTACGTATATTTTTATTTAAAACAATTACTTACAAACCGGGTATGGCCAAAGCTTATTTATCAAATTCACTAAAACAAAGCAACGAGAAAAGGTAATTCAATTTGGTAAACTATACATGTAGGTTATCGGATTAATAGTGTTGTACAAAATATTAGTTATCTATCGAAATAATGTTGTAATAGACACAATCTAGATTAAACTTGATAAGGATGTCGACAAGTGATAAAGCTATCTTGTCGCTAATACTATTTTCAGAACAAGGCTCTTTAACTTCTCATTTTATCTAGTTTCGTCTTAAATATATTTGTAAGAGCTATCAAGAAAGCGTTTTGTTATCGATAGAGTAAAGAAATTGAGTCGTAATAGGAAAAAGCAGCCGTATCTGGACAATAGTATTTCCGTGATGTTCCTCTGTGGCGCAGTGGGCTAGTAGCCGGCTAGGAAACCAGAGGCCGTGGATTCGATTCCCGCATTGAGACAAATATTTGTGTGGTCCACAAATTTCGGGTCTCGGGTCTGGGTGTTGTAGCAATGTGTCCCATAAAGTTCCTGATCTCCACGATACAGGTTAACCTAATGTGGGATCAGGATTATGTATGCGACAGTTTAAAAAATACCTACGATCAACATACTGTTGTTCATTGGCCGGCCCAATGACAGACAGACCGAGAACCAATAATAATAGTTGACCACACAAACATTTGTTTCGGTGCGGGAATCGAACCCGCGGCCTCTCGCTTCGTAGCCGGCTATTCGTCCGCTGCGCCACGGAGGCTGTCAAATTATAAATTAAATCATAACACGTTTGTAAGCAATATGATTAAAATTGCAAATCTCCTTTTCCACAGGTACTAAATCACTGCCTTACTCAGTTTTACGACGATACGTGATCGCTACCCGGAATAAGTGTTTTATTTGCCGATAAAATACTACAGGTAACATTAGTATAACGCATTGCGTCATCATTTCGGCATTACGTACAGGTATAAATCCGTACCTATCCGTGTTGCTAGTAATCTAATGTACCAGTGTACCTATTACCTACAGCTTATATAAGGATATTGGGCTTATATAGGGAGATTCGAGACTTCATTTAAGCGTAGTGTCGGCGTCAAATATATTGTTTTTTTTATTTTTTATTTTTATTTATGGCTCTTGCAGTACTATGCATTTAGGCAGTGTCAAGTACAATTCATTCTCAAGTTATTTTTACAAGAACGATGAAACACGGGTGCGGTCGATTTCAAGGTCTTGTCGGAGTTTTGGTGTTAACTCCTTTCAGTACGATTCTTAATTCACTTATTTAAATGTTCCCATACACTGTTCATCACCGTCAATGTTTATTGAACAAATCCATACCACTTTTATACAACAAACAAAACCCTAAACTAGTTTATGAAATAAATTAAAATAAGCGATGAACTGCACTGGCAGAATTCCCGCCAAAAACCAAATATATTGGTAGGTAGCATGGTTTTTTAATTGCATGGAAGTATTTTAATGAACACGTTTAGACAACAATCATAAAATGCATTTTATAACCGTGTCAACGTATTTTGTCATTTTATTTTAAAAATACGTAAAGAAATTAAAAAAAAATAAACTTTTACAATTCCATTACCTCCAAATTCGTGGCGCAGTGGGTGAGTAGTCGGATGTGAAGCGAGAGGCCGTGAGCTCGAATCCCGCACCCACACAAATGTCTGTGTGATCCATAAATATTTGTTTCGGGTCTGGCTGTTTTCCCCACAGAGGACTTGACGGTAGGCAGGCGGCCGGTTATAAAAAAATACAAGAAAAATCTTTCTGTAACATGTGTTAAAAATATCTTGCGCCGACTCCACTGCGAGTGGAAAGGGATAAGTGAAAGAAGAAGTCAAAAACGCTAGAGACTGTTTTTCTGTCCAGGTAATTAATGGTAAGAAAGTTTTCGTAGTTGTCTCTCCACACTAGTCCACACCCCTTTACCTGCACCTTAATGATATAATAGTGAGGCACGTGTGTGGGCCAACGGCACGCGAGCCATGGCTAACACAATTAACGCTAATGGACCGACTTGTTTGATCTTGTAGGGGGACGACAAGCCCGCTCTAAACTCTAAAGTTTTTCTTACTCGCGTGTTTTTGTTAGAACTTCGTACGGGAGTTATTTCATTGAATTATGCACTTTTGTTTGTTGCACTTGACCATAAATTGAGACATCGATGGATATACTTGTAATTTGATTTTGTTGGTCCAGTTTGTTAGGTAGAGTTATAGTTTTCAAGTAATATTACAGAATGGATGATGCTTTTTTTGATTGAATGACGAGACTAGCAAGGCGCTCGTCTAGTGGTAAGCGCAACGCCTGCCCATAAACAGAAGCAACACCACACAGAACTTTGAATTACAAAGCACTGCATGACACTGAACATAAGAGACATAAGATGTTAAGTCTCATAATGCCGAGTACTTACCCTGGCTTCAATGTCTTTTAATAAAAAAAATATAAAATAAAAAAAGAACAATATGTTGAAAAATAAAGGTCAATAGATCACCAGAAAATATTTATATAAATATGCGTCGAATTAATAATCTTCTTCTTTTGCTTGTTAAACAGCAACCTCTGGGTAGGTGTTTCTTTAATTCAAGTACAGCCAGATTGACCTTGCAATCTTGCTACACGTGTTGCTCTGCAAAGTCTATTTTCAGTTTAGGTTCCCTTACAATTCACAAGGGAAATACCTTACCTACGCGGATTTCTACAAAGCTCTTTGCAACATTGTTGTATTCTATCTTTGGCAGACGTCGTTTTCGGTTGAGTTTGAATTACTATTTGTTAACAAAAGAAAATAGTGCTCGGAATAAATCCATAACTTGTGTGGGAAGTAACAATTCTGAATGATTTTTGCTAGACGAAAACTTGTGATTTATATACATATTTATTTGTCTCGTGTTTACCAAGATTGTTCCCGCGATGTTGTCTATGTAATAATTGTTCTATACAATCCCTTAATTCTTTTGAAGAGCTTTAAACATAACATCATAAGTTAAAATTCCTCTTTAGCTTAATAACGATCATATTATTGCCTGATATACGCCTGTCTAGAAGCAACACCAATTAGAATTTCGAATTATGGAACGTATATGGAGCATAGCGTGCTATAGTGTGCTCATCACTCTGGGACATAAAATATTAATAATTCCTAGTTGTTTTACGGCTTAAATGTCCTTCAAACCGGAACACAACAGTGCTTATACACTGCTGCTCGACAGCAAAAGTAGGCAAAGCGGTAGCGCCTACCCAGACTGACTCGTATACGAGGCACCTACTACCTAGTTATGTAATTTAAAAACAAAAGTTATTTTATGCCTCGGCTAAAACTCCCACACACTTTCTTATAATCCAATAAAACCATACTCTATCGTAATAATTTACTTAATATGAATTCAAATACTCTTTCTTATTAATGTTAAAAATCTAATAACAAAAACACATTAACTTGTAAAAACACTGTATATTTGTGAAGCGTCTTCATGTCTATAATTTTCGAAAGTACATACGTAGGTTGTTTATATACAAATTGCTTAATGTTTGAACACTTTAGCTTCGGCACACGATGTGCCTGAATAAACACACAATATCTGTTTGCACTTAACGGCTCCCGTACATTGATGAGCTTAAAAAATATATGTATACATAGATTAAGAAGGTACATAATATTCTTAAAATTAGGATTAACAAGACACATTACAAACTACAAATATTTAGTTATATTGTCAAAAATAAGATATAAACTACAATTGATTTATAAATAAAGTTGATGCCTATCCGATGTCGTAGTGAATTGTATTAATTGTCAAGACGTGTCGTGGTGGTCATAAACGAAAAAAAATGAGTTTAAATTTTATTCATTGGAATTACTATTTAAATACATTTTAAACTATTGATGTCAACTATTATTTTTTATCTGTTGCTAGTTTCAACGCAAGCATGATACTGCCCTGCTCCCATGGATCACAGCATGATATAAGTAAATAAAAATTTTGGAATAAATTCTCTAAATCTAGCGAAATCTAGCGAAAAAGGCATATAAATCCGTTGAATAGTTTAAAATAATCGGACAAAAAGACAGACAGACGCTGATACCGACTTAGTTTCATATTATGTATTGATGAACTCTCAAATTTCGAGATTTGTATTTTATTGACAGGAGTAATATTCAAACAATGTGTCCTCAACAAATTATTAGATTATGAGATTTGAATTCCTTCATAATTCTCGGCTGGAATTTCAATTAAATACCGCCGTAATCTTGGCGATTTGTTATCTCAATCTGTGCGTATATTAGGTTTCAGGCTTTTAGATTTAATAAGGATCTGAAGATAGAAGAATCTGTATGAATATATAAAAGATAATTCATCTTTTGTATCGAAATTGCTATGAATTATATCTGTTTTTCGTCATAATCACGATACGCATAAAAATATTTTATGTATTACGTATTTTAAGTTTTAAGTAGGTACGTTTTTTGTCTGGGCTTTAGGTAAATAATTATGTGATGTTTGAATTACATTACAAACATAACAACACAAATATTATACCTTCTTATTAAATAATTCGATTCCTAGAACTGTTGAAATACCTGTCGATTAAGGTTTATTTACATATGCACCAATGTTTCGTTACTGATCCTACGATTAATATTTTGTAATAAATATTTACCGAAATTACAAGATTTATAATATTCGTAATTTACGCATTCACGTTGCTTGCGTCAAATTTCCCGACAACTTTTCCTTATTATATTTAAATCCATATGCGTTTGAGTAAGTGGCTATACTAAAAGGCTAAGCCTGCAGAAGGACAAATTGGAATCGCTGTTACGATCCGAATTACTAACTATATAATGGCAAAACTTATTATTATAGCTCCATTGATGAGCTAAGAAGTGAATTATTTGAAGATCAGCCTAACTTAAAATTAAATTATTAATATCTTCGAAACGTGCACAATAGCTACTTTAGTGGAACACATTATTGAGTCACATATATCACGTGAATTGGTATTTTTTATCCGATATAGATTTTGGAATTACCAGAAATATCATAAAGTAAACATTAATAGTACGTAAACCGTTATCGTGGTGTGATCCAATACTTTCGTCTGTATCTTGACCAAACAGAAACATGGCGCCGAAAGATAAGATGATGCGTCGCTTTGAACGTTTATTACAACGGCAATAGACTTTAAATTTATTAATCACATCACTAGATAAAATATCTAATGTTCTTGTTCACTATCAGGATATCTATATTACGTTAAACGTTATCGTATAGTAACGATACTAGCCAACACTATTTAGCTGTTAAACACAATCGGTAGATCAACGTAAAAGAGTTCTTCTTCCAAGTACATATATTTATTTCAGCAGAGTTTTATGTTCACAATAGAAAGTCTTCAGCATAGGTGTATTTATTAGGTTCACACTTGACCACTGCGCATGCTGGACTGACTCGAGACTAACAGATGTCTGCTAACTAACAAAATGTCAGTGACCCTTCCATTGTTTAAGTAATCAATACAACTACTTTATTATTTGGAATATTAATTTTACAATGATGAAGTCAATACAATTGCTATTTTTCTAACAAAATGTTTGCTATTATTTTTCCTGATCCTTAATATCTAAAACGGAAACACGATTACATCATTGCTTGAAAATGCGTAGTTCAAAACTTAGAAATCATTAACATCGGATTCTCGTAGATGATACGAATATTTCGTATAATCTGTATCGTAGTGATATTGTAGTATGCTTAGTATATAAGTAGCTGTCAGACCATGTAACAAGGGGTATCATAAGAACAGTCGAATAAAGTGTTTAAGACTATCATCACTCTACATTAATCCTAACATTACAATATATGTGATACAGATTTAACTTAGTGTGGGGTATGTGTGACTGTTGGGTGTATTTTTTACTAGCTTTTGCTCGTGGCTCCGCCCGCGTGATCTGCTTTTTCCGGGATAAAAAGTAGCCTATGTCCTATTCTGATGTATAAGCTATATTATTGTAAAGTTTCATTAAAATCCATCCAGTTTTTTTACGTGAAAGAGTAACAAACATACATCCATTCTTACAAACGTTCGCGTTTATAATATTAGTAGGATTATTATTTACTAGCTTTTGCTCGCGGCTCCGCCCGCGTGATCTTCTTTTTCCGGGATAAAAAGTAGCCTATGTCCTATTCTGATGTATAAGCTATATTATAGTAAAGTTTCATTAAAATCCATCTAGTAGTTTTTACGTGAAAGAGTAACAAACATACATCCATACTTACAAACTTTCGCGTTTATAATATTAGTAGGATTACTTTGCAAAAGATTATGAGACTGATGCATTTGGTCAATTTGGTACAAGAACGCTACAATTTTTTTTAATATCAGAAACAGGACTTATCTAATATGCTAACAATGTTTGTTGTGCTCGGATTCCGATTGCAGAGTTAAAGCTATTACAAACGTGAGACCGAGGGGAATAACGTTATTTTGGTTGCTGATTGACGGAAAATTTGATAGACGTAAGGCTCACGTTAGACTACGACTGATATAACGCCGAGGATATTCATTATCAATTTGTTATTTTTAATTTTCTTATACTAATATTTGTACATGTAACATCAGTGGCGATTAAAATTTAGTCTAACGAGACAGTGGTTCAGAAGCTAAAATACCACAGACAGACAGATAGACAGCCATCGAGACCCAAGGTTATCAAAATTGTTGTAACAACCTCCTTTTTGTCAGCGGTTAAAAAAAAAGAAGATGATGAAAATGGCAAGAGGCAAAAGCAACTTGTTGAAGTTACAGAGTTTAGGACATGGCTTGGATAGCATTAATAACGTCTTAAAATGAACTATTAATACAAATGTCAGAAAAGACTAATCTACTGTGGTGCGATAGGCCGGACGACAACAGTTGTATTAGCATAATAGAATTAATTACATCTTGTTTCATAATCCTCTTTATTGTTGTACTCTATTTGGATTTATTTCAGTTGTTTAATATAACCAAAAACACTCTCAGCGTATCATTAATCTAATCGTGGTTAGTGGCTATATCTCAGTTCTCGGATTTATATTACAGAAATGTATGAAAAAGATTGATATTCTTGGCTTCGTATCAATTTAATTTAATTAGTAATAAGTGACTAATATTAGAGCGCCAAATGACAGTAGAAGTATCTATCTATACTAATAATAAAGCTGTAGAGTTTGATTGTTTGATTGTTTGTTTGTTTGTTTGTTTGTTTGTTTGTTTGAACGGGCTAATCTCAGGAACTACTGGTTTGAATTGAAAAATTCTTTTTGTGTTGGATAGTCCATTTATCGAGGAAGGCTTTAGGCTATATAACATTACGCTGCGACCATTAGAAGCGAAGCATCAGTGAAAAATGTTGCAAAAACTGGGAAAATTATTCATATTTGAAGGCTTCCGTTGCTAAGCTACCGAAATAATATTATTTGAAGGCTTCCGTTGCTAAGCTACCCTAATCTATACTAATATTATAAAGCTGTAGAGTTTGATTGTTTGTTTGTTTGTTTGATCACGTGGGCGGAGCCGCGAGCAAAAGCTAGTACTAATATAATAAAGCTGTAGAGTTTGATTGTTTGTTTGTTTGTTTGTTTGAACGCGCTAATCTCAGGAACTACTGGTTCGAATTGAAAAATTCTTTTTGTGTTGGATAGTCCATTTATCGAGGAAGGCTTTAGGATATATAACATTACGCTGCGACCATTAGAAGCGAAGCATCAGTGAAAAATGTTGCAAAAACGGGGAAAATTATTCATATTTGAAGGCTTCCGTTGCTAAGCTACCCAAATCTATACTAATATTATAAAGCTGTAGTAGTAGTTTGATTGTTTGTTTGTTTGTTTGATCACGTGGGCGGAGCTGCGAGCAAAAGCTAGTTAATGAATAAAACGATCAATATTTCATAAGGATAATTACCAATGTTATTTTTTATGTCTATGTCGGCTTGAACTAAACCTTTGACTTTATGCAACAATCAAAAGATATTCATCCGGAGATATTTTTAATAGTGTTTTTTTTTAAATCTTAGTGTTACGACCGACATCCTTTACTAGCTATTGTACGCGACATTGCCCGCGTGAAAATCTTTTTTAGAATAATAATTAGTTTTCTCGTAGAAACCTCCAACGCATTTCCTCCTTAGGGTTTGAATTTTGAAAAACATCAAATACTTGTTTCATTAATAATATTAAGTTTCTAGTTAAAACCAGAAAATATTATCAAGAGAGTTAGAGGATTCTTAGGACCGGGCAAAGTAGAAGTGTCTAAGTAGGTACCTGCCACTTAGGCAGGATATCGCCAGGCACAAAAAAACACAAAACCTTTAATTCCTACCCTGAAATGCGGTTTACGGAAATCACTCGCTATGACAGATTTTTTTACATTCATCGTGGTCGCTATCCAAGCAGGTATAACGATCCCAAAATTTAAACATACTACTACATTACTGGCAAACTTTTGACTTTTGAGGTAATGAGATTACTCGATCAGTATCTTATGTATGTGACTGTTGGGTGTTTATTATTATTATTATTATCTTTAAGTTACTGTTCCAAGAAAGACGTATGTACCTAGTACTGTCTGTTTATATCCAACGATTCTCTAAATATTATTTTATCTTCACCAAGACTTAGCCACCCTTCACTTCTCAGTGTATTATTATTTCCCAGAAAACAAATCTACTTGATACTGTTTTAAGATTTATCGATTCTACAATCTGTCCACCATGTTTATACAATTATTTTAATACAATTCTAAATAAAGATATTTTTATTCCACAAAATCTAATTTATTTTTTACCGACATCTAATTAATTCCATTCAGGCGCCGATGTCAAGCAATAATTCAATTTGTGGCATATAATTGCAAGAAGATTAGCGGGCGTTCAAGTAATGGGATTGGTAAAAAATAATCATCGATTCCCTCGAGGGATTTGCCTTTACCATGGTTTATTATGATAGCCGTTTCCCAATATTCGAATACTCAACTAGAAGGTACTATAGATATTCTGTGTTAAAAGGCTATGTGTAGACTCGAATTATTTTATGCTATCCGTAATTACTTATTTAACTTTATATATTACTTTATAAAGAGGGATTTAATGCCAGAAGTATCTTCTCCCAGTCGACTTTGGGTGGTGTAGAATAAACAAAGTAGGTATACATTGTAATATATTATACAGAATATTATACATATAATATTAGGTCCAATAAATTAATACTAACTGCTAAAAGATGTGAGAAAAATAAGTAAAGTGAAATTATTATATTTCATCTTTGTCCATGCGGCTAGATTGGGTCAAGAGCAAACCCATTTTTAATAAAAAAACCAAGACTAAGCCTGGTTTTTGAAAGGCTGATCAGTGTCAAAATTAACTAATCACCTGTCAAATCTCATGTCAAGTCAGAATTTAATTTCTGGAAACATGATCAACGCTTTTGTTTTGACAAAACTGTTAGTTAACAAGGCTTTCAAACTAATATGAAAAATTTGGATCTCAAACGCCATTTTGGGTTTCTGGAAAATTCATAGAATTTCTGTGTTCAAATGTTGTATCAATTACTAACAAGCGATTGTTCGAAAAATAAATCAGTGAATAAAAACAATTTCACTAATGAACGTTTCAGAAACTCGAATTGATTTGACAGCGTTGTCAAAATCAAAGTTCTGTTAGTTGAATGTTGATTTAATCAGCCTTTGAGAAACCAGGTGTTACACGGAGTTTGGTGGGCGTAGCGCTCTGACGTCGCGGCGCCGCCAAGATAACCAAAAAACCAAGAAAAACTAAATAACCAAGACAAATTCGTACAGGAAAGTTTTACTAATACGTAGAGCCTGTCCTAAGCATTTTTGTTATATACGACTAGCTTTTGCTCGCAGGTCCACCCGTGTGAAGTTGATTTGTGAATGATTATAACAGAGGTGTAGTTTACGGCCTTCATTTCACCAACAAAGCTAACGTCAAATAACTGTTTAGTGCTTGTTATATCGCCAGTGTTAACACTCGAATCATTCCTCCAACTCCATCCGAGCGCTCATTTAATCCTAAACAGCTATTTATCTGCACTTAATCCTCGAAAATTACGAAACACGTAATGAACATATTTTTTTCTCATTTTCCCCGAGTGTCATCCTCTCCCTAGCTTCATTAATTTTTCAAGTGCCACGCTATAACGAGAGCCATTAGAAGACCGCAATATAAACTGCTCAATGAAACGGCAAAGCAATTTATTCCCCGCAAGGGTTGAAATGAAAAGAAACGCCATAACCCAAGTGTGGACCGTGTAAACATCAGATGGGGAATGAAATGATACCGGAGCGCGGCCGACTGTCACCCCTAGACTATTGTTGGCTCAGCAAATATTTACCTTCTATTATCATTCACGCGATCTGCAACTTCGCTGGGATATAGCTTACCTCACATTTCCACGTAACGAGCTTATTAGAAATCAACTTAGAAACGATTTAGTGTATTATTATTTACTAGCTTTTGCTCATGCCTAAGGGCATCATACACATTTGATTTTTGAGTACAGTTCCTTTCAAACTATAGTAAGTTTCATAACCCTCATTTATTATAAAAGATTTTATTTTATGTATAATAACTGTAACAATTATACATAATAAATTATACTGTCGATGTCTGAATGATAAATTACGCAGCTGACGTTATAGAACAAAACGTATATGATTATAGAGGTCTAGTTTAAATAACTGAGCTTATTTTCGGGACCATCGATTCCCATATAATAATTTGTATGTATGGTACGATTTTGTTTTAATGAATTCGAATCAGTTTTCAATGCCGTTTTAATAAATATTAAGTATATCGTATCAATAATAATGACCACCGATATACACTACAATGTGAGTGATGTCAGAAATATAAAAGCTATCAAAATTTAAACCCGTGGAGTACGTTGTATGCGTTGATAAGGATGAGCCGTCTTAAGCTCGATAATTATGACTAAGACATAAAAAAACTTCTTCCTACTCCAACTGAACCTCGATCAAATAAAGACGTGTATATTTTAATGACGTAATTGATCAATTTTAGCTATCCTATCATCTCAGCAATTTCAATAATAGATTATAAAGCCATGATTTTTAATAATACGGCATTTCAAACTCCGATAATAAGCAATTTTATTAAAATAAACATGGCGCTTATTATGTTGAAAATTTCATTTCTTCATAAAAAGACCAGCGATTTTTTTCATATTTTTATGTGGATGTAATTTGTTATTTTAGTGATTTAGTTTCTCTGGCGGAGGCTTGTTTTTTTATTAACATCATAAATTTACCGAATTCCTTCATCTAAAATGAATGATGTAATATAAAATTATTTCCATTCGAGTAAAGCAAATTAGGGTCTATTTTAGTATAATTTAA
Organism: Amorpha juglandis; assembly: GCA_949126905.1. Lineage (NCBI taxonomy): Eukaryota > Metazoa > Arthropoda > Insecta > Lepidoptera > Sphingidae > Amorpha > Amorpha juglandis. The sequence continues at coordinate 5,616,696 of OX421379.1, read as the reverse complement.
TAGTCCCTTTATAAGTTTCAAAGCGGTTCATTTATGTTCACTAGATAAGAAGATAAGATGATCTACTATTCATAGCGATTGAGGTATTAAGTTTCTGTAGTAAAAATATTAAATATTCTAAAAATAATAATAATAATACTAGCCCTGTATAATACATGTCCCATTGGTGGACACGGGCCTCCTCTACTGAATGAGAGGGGTTAGGCCTTAGTCCACCACACCGGCCTAATGCGGGTTGGCAGACTTTACACACCTTCGAAAAATGTTATCGAGTTCTCAGGTATGCAGGTTTATTCACGATGTTTCCTTCACCCTTAAAGCAAGCGATAATTAACAATTAATATACACGTAACTTAGAAAAGTCAGTGGTGTATGCTCTTGGGGCTGGTTTCGAACCCGCGACTTTTCGACGTATAAAATCTTATGATATGAAGTACGCTGATTACCATTCCCATTAACACATAAAGTGTAATATAGCAGAGAACGAATACGGGAGTTCTTATTTTCACTTATTGCGCTTTCGTGAAATAATATCAAAATTCACGTAGAACTTTTCAAATAAACAAGATAGTAAAAAAAGACACGATGTGACATGTAAATTTCAATATGAAAAAAATCCTTTGAAATAGACAAAACTGAACTCGCAAACGCACGTTTAATATAGTGAGTGAATGGTGTTGCGTTTGTCGACCGTGTGTTCGACGGAACGGCTCTCATTCATCCGCGTACAGGGCTGCCAGGTTTTCAATTTGCAACCAGATGGTATATTTACTATCCGCAGAGATATATCGAAAATAGTGTAGATTGTCTGAACTTTTCCAGTCATGCTGTTTCTGTTACGCAGTTATTATTCAAAAATAAAAGACATTATTTTAAACTGTTGATTCGACGTTAATTATATAAGGGGCCATCCATAAATTACGTCACACGTTAAGGGGGAGGGAGGGGGTCGGCGAAGTGTCACAAATTTTGTGACATCACATTTTTCAAAATATAATATGTTGATTTTATTGAAAAATAATTTAAATGGAAATAAAAATAATATCGAAACACTGCTGTTTTAATTTCATAAATTTCTAAATGTAATGTTGCAAAATATGTGACATCACACTAGGTAGGGGCCTCACGAATGTGACCAGCTGTGACAAGGACGGGGGAGGGGTCAAAAATCATGAAATTCGTGTGACGTAATTTATGGATGGCCCCTAAAGGTGTATCTGTATTTCATACAAATCAGGCAACCCTGAGTATCCAATCTGCGCTACAATCGCAACATTATTGAATTCATGTCTGTTCTAACATCCCGCCTCCGGCCGGGTTAAAGTTTAAATAGAAAATTACGATGCAGAAATGAGGTATGGCCTAGTGTGAATCGATAGCTAAATGCTTAAATCTTTAGATAGAAATAATAGTGACATAGTGGTAATTTTTAATGTAATTGTTTTGCTGCTATATAATGAAAAAACTTATTATTTTTCATGGCTTTTAATTTATGATCACATAAATAAACAGATTGTTTCCTCTTCGTTGACATCACTGCAGACGAATAGCAATCCGTGAATTCAGAGGTAATTATTTGGTTGGACTACTACTACAAGTTATAAGTAGGTACCTATAATATATAATAGAGGACTAAAATCTCTCATAGATTGTGATACTCACAACAACAGTTAATATTTAAATGAGGCAAATCATAGTATTCCCAAGTCTCGAACTGATTAATAAAAAAAGTAGTGCGAATATAAATAGGCAATATCGCTAATCCTAACTAATATAAAAAATGCGAAAGTGAGTTTGTTTGTTTGTTACGTTTTTCACGCCTAAATCACTGAACCGATTTAGATGAATTTTGATACAGAGATAGATGAAATCCTGGAGACGGCTCTATAACCGTAGCTATCTACCGGTGGACAGCCATTTCCGGGATAAAAATTATTCCGGAAAATGCTGTTCACGCGGACGGAGCCGCGAGCAAAAGCCAGTCATTTATAAAATAAAAGAAGCAGTTACTGTCCCTTGAATATCGACAATTATATATGAACAGCAAATCTAAAATAAACAACAACAAAACTGCTTCAGATAATCCGACTCACTTATTTATTTTTAAAACCCATCGTCTAGAGTTGTCACATTGTCCCGCCTTTTATCGGGAGCGCTTGTCAAACTTCAAAGTGTTATTTTGTTGAGATACAAAGCAATCAAACATGAGTTAGGCGTGGAAGCCCCCGGTTCCGTATCTCATTACATTTTATGTCGATATTTACGAGGAGAAAATAATTTAAACCGAATTTGGTTGTGAAAGATGTGATAAGATACGTGCGTGGAATGAAAGAGGTTATTATGTGGTTCCGAGAAATTTTCAATACAGTTATGTATATGACTGTATATGTTTTTTTTTTTAATATTGGTGTCATTCGTATTTACTGTATGGATGCCTGAAAATATTTTTACCTACAATATTTCAAATGTCTCATATTTTTTTCACCACAAATAAGAATAATGTTTTAATTTGTCTTCTTTGTCTGACTGTCTATGGCACTGTATCATTGACTGAACGGGTAGATTTGAATATTTATTTGAAAGCCGGGTTAATCGAGCCGGTTTTTTTTTTTTTTTTTTTTTTTTTTTGTGGGGCTCTATGCCCCACTCTCGTCCCTCTGATATTATTTTTCAGAGTTATTACCCATCTATAAAATTCTCAACATTTTTTATTATAAAAACCCCGTAATAATGCAAGAGTAAAAAAGTATATATATAAAATATAAAAGGTACAATACATAGTAAAAAAAATAAAAGAAATGCACACATTATAGTGTTTGTCTGCATTAATACGGTTATAAAAAGTACAGGGACATTAAAATTTTAATTTACACAATAAAAAACATACAATTGTAAAAACAGATCACACATCTTGTGATTGTCAGTGTCTCTGTACTATCTGAAAAATCTTTCGTCCGACAACTACACAATAAAACAAAGTATAAAATCATTATAAGTATGCCAATAAAAATACATTCTTAAAAAGAAGCTTAATCAGTCACAGTGCATACTTATTACTAAAACATTATTTATACACAATTATTAGGATATAGCATGTCTCCTTCTCTAAAAACACACTTTCCTTGGCAACTAAGTTCTCATAATATCATATTAGGAAGCATAGTTGCCCCGGCTATCTATTTCTCGACAACACTTTACATGCTATATCCTTACAATAGCTCAAAAATTTACACCTTACTGCACCGGTCTCCAGTATTCTGCCTAGGTTCTCTTTACAAATTTTTATATCAATTTCGTGCTCAGCTTTCAGACGTTGATACAGAAATACTGGGCACTCGGTCAACACGTGTGCGACATCCTCTATAGCTGCTGGGTCGCAGATACATGAGGGGCTCTCCTTGCACTTGAAGCGATTCAAGTACTCAGAGAATCCCCCATGGCCCGTGAACACCTGCGTGAGAACCGGGTCCAAAGGCATCTTCCGGATTACGCTGTAAGCCTCCCTGGCGTCAGGGAAAAACAACTTGGTCACAGAAGCTGTCCCCCCGGCCAAGTAGCGCTCGTTCCACTCGTCAATCGACTCCTGACGGATATGACGCTTGACGAATGAAACGGGGCATAGGTCGTAATCGGGCTTCTTCTTCAGCGTTAGAGCCGCTGCTTTTGCGAGCTCATCGGCGCGTTCATTTCCAGCCACTCCCGCGTGCGCCTTAACCCAATAAAGGCTAATGGTTTTTCCGCACTGTATGGCCTTATTCAACATAGTGTTGACGCCAAAAGCGATGGGGTGGAGGGAGTCTCCGCTCACGACGGACTCGAGCGCGGCCCTTGAATCGCAGAAGATGCTGTATTGGCTGCGATCGCCCTGTAAGGCCATTTGCACCGCTTTCCGCAGAGCCAACAGTTCTGCCTGGTAAACGGTGCAGAACGAATCCAGTCGCATTTTGGTGGCTTTCGTCTCGGCATCGCCGTCCCATATGGACACCGACGCTCCGACTCGACCACCAATTTTGCTGCCGTCTGTGAACACTTTTACAGTGTTTGCAGCCTTGAGGATCAGTTCCGCATCGTTCACCACGCATTCGAACTGCAGCGCTCTGCGATCAGCTGGGTGTTTAGAGGTGGTGAACGGTACAGGACATTCCACCTCCCGGTCCCCCACTATTTGCTGAGTGTATCCCTTTTTCACTTCAAAAAGAAGCGCCGCTTCTCGGACACGAATGTCTAGCGGAAGGATCCCAGCAAGCAGCAGGGCCGAGTTTAGCGAAACGGTCCTGTAGCCCTTCACCATCTTTAGTGCAAAACCCCGTTGAACCCTTGCAAGCTTCTTTTGAATGCCTATTTTGTTGCTTGCAGGCGCCCAGGCACTGGCTGCATAAAGTATGGTAGGTTCAACTACAGCCGTATACAGGGTTCAATCGAGCCGGTTCGCACTCTTAGCTAGGTTTGTATACATTTATTTATGAATTATAGATATTTTTCTTATTTATTTAAGAGGGTTTACGGACGGACATTTCGCCGAGCTTATCACCGTCCCATGATGTGATAAGGGGCGAGCCTACCGCCATACCGGGCACATTTTTTTTTTATCCTGGCTCGGCAAAATGACTACGCCACACCTGATGGTAAGAGTAGCGCAATCCAGGAATAGTGTCGACCAAAGGCAAACAGTGTGTCTATCGTTGGTCGGCACGATCATGCCGGCCTGCCTAACTGCTTCTTCACACTCCGTTTAAAGGACCCAATATTATAGGAAGGAGGGAACACGTGTGCCGGCAAACTATTTCACAGCTTAATGGTCCGGCAGAAGTAAGAATTTGCGAAGTTTTTAGTTCGAGCCGAGATGGAGGAGACCACGGAGCTGTGGTAACGCAAGCCAGCACGCGTGGTTCTGTTAAGGAAAGGTGAGGATGGGATAAGGTTAAACAATTCTTCGGAGCATTCACCGTGATACAGACAGTACAAGACGCTCAGTGAGGCAATGTTCCTCCGCAATTGTAGCGGTTCTAAGTGTCTTGTAACGTCTGCATCATTTACAATGCGGACAGCCCGACGCTGCAATCCAGACCTCGAGCTGATACTGAGGATTTCGTGATATAAAAATCGAATATCATGAGTATAAGTAATTAAAACCCACCCAAAAGAATATTATAAGTTATTCAAACTTCATAACTTTACGTGGTAGGTCCCTCGTATGCCTATGCCTATTTCTGTCACCAAGCAACAGTGTGTAAGCACTATTGTGTTTCGGTTTGAAGGACATTGAAGCCAGTGAAATTACTGTGCATTATAAGACTTAACATCTTACGTCTCGGGGTGACGAGCGCGGTTCAGAGTCATGCAGTGATTTGTAATTCAAAGTTCTGTGTGGTGTTGCTTTTGTTTATGGGCAGGCGTGGCGCTTACCATCAGGCCAGGGCCTTGCTAGTCTCGTTATTCAATCAAATAATAGAGTGGTAGTGTAATACTTGGGTGGTAGAGCCACGCTGTAGTTGAGTGGTAGAGCCACGCTGTAGACAGTTTTGTCTACGGCATGAATGGGCTGGCTCGACCGGTTCGTTACCACCGTCTCACAGAAAACCGACGTAAAGTAGCGGCTTGCTGCTGCGTTTCGTACGGTGAGTGAGATATCCGGAAGCCCAAATCCCCTCCCTTTCCCAATCCCTAATTATCCCTTTCCTTTAAGGTAGGCAACGCGCCTATGATTCTTTTGGTGGTGGGCGTACATGGGCAGTGGAGATCACTTACTATCAGGTGACCCACTTGCTCGTTTGCCGGCCTATGCTATATAAAAAAAAAGTTGCTCATAAGATCTCGTCTTATTCAAATATGAAATATTTTTAGCATCACTTATGTGGATCTCCAAAAACTAAGTGACACATGTTATGCCTTCCCTTTTATTTATTTACTGCGCCGTGGCCGACGTGCAGTGCATATAAATAAGCCTCGTTAGAGCTGACCTCTTTTCTTCCTCCGGTATACACATTATTGGGATTATTAAAACATAATATTAACATACGGTTTGTTTTAGGTTTTTATAGTTTTATATCTTGTTTGTTTATTAAAATTGACCTTTCATAGCGATTTAACGAGGGACATAGTATTGAATATTGATTAATAAGGTTGATATGTTCAATAAATATTTCTAGAAGATTACTTTATTACACTCGCTATGCAGATGTTTTTTTATTATTTAACTGAAAGACGAGACGAGCAATCCGCTCGCCTGATGATAACTTTGAGTTATAAAGCACTACAAGGCATTGAAACCCGCTCGTCACCCCGAGAAATAAGATGTTAAGTCTCATAATACCCAGTAATTTCACTGACTTTAATATCCTTCAAATCGAAACCCAACAGTGCTTAGACACTGTTGCTTGGCGGCAGAAATAGACAAAGCGGTGGTACCAACCCAGACGGCCTCTCGCATACGAGGAACCTACCACCTTGTAAAACAATGTACAATGAGTACAAGTATGTATTGGGTTACCTCCAAGCAGCACATTTTTAAGACGTCCACGCGAAATTAACTGCATTCAAAACCTGTTATAGCTTTATTTACGTAATATTGACGAAATAAATCAATGAGATTGTCTCAATGCTGGACTAGGAGGAAGTAAAAGTGCGTGCTACACGCTGTCATTAACGGCTTGTTGTTCGGCTGTACGCTTCCTTGACTGTCGCCAATAAATCTTATGAAAACTAATTTATGTAATGAAATATCTATTAAATCCACAACAAGAATCAAATTAATCCGAGAATTAACATTCGATACACATTAAAACTTATTATCAACTTAACTTATCTCAAAGATAAGCTGAGATAATTTAATGTAATCGTATTAAAACTCCTAGAAATGTTCATGGAGTGTTGAAATGTTCATAGTAATTTTAATTAATATGGAAGAAATTCTATAACACGCCACGATCTCCGATTTACAAAGCGAGTCTTAAAGGCCATTAACAGAGTGATCAGTATGGCGAGTTTGTTTTGTAATAGGTTTATAAATTTACGGCCAATATTGTACCCGTTCTCACCTTTTAACAACCATCTAAACCTGTTACTTCTTATCTTAACTTTTATTCACATGAAATGGAGATTAAATAATTTCTTAACTTATCAGTTTTATTATCACTTATGATAAGGTAGCTAAATTAGCTCTTAGAAAATACGTACTTTATTAGTTGTCCTTTTTTATTTTTGTTGTATCCATGAAGCTGGTTTTTCTAATATTTTTTAAAACAAGCCGATAAACGAATAAGTGGATTACTAAATGGTGAGTAATCTGATAATTTACATGACATAATTCACTATGAGGTGTTCATACTACTAGTTATTTTTAACCTACATAAGTGCGCTTTTATTTTTAGACTTTTTTGGACTTTAGGCTGTACACTTCTTATTAATATCATTTTTTATAATCTTAATATACTCATCATCCTATCACGACACAGAATCTAAAGAGCTTTCGTCTTACGACAATCTCATTACTGTACACTAACTTCATCGCACGGTACAGCGTGTCGCAGCGCGTGTGTGGGAGTATCTTATCTAGGGCTGTCACAAACGAGCTACCGTCGCGTTGACGTCGTATAGTCGCGACTCGCGACTCGCAAGCTTCGGTATCTCTCTCGTCATGTAGCGCGATAAGCCCTACATACTATTAAATATAAGCTTTATGGAACAGTTACCGAGGTTGGTGTGCACTGCGCGGATACGACACGATTTGTCGTTGCTTCAGTCATTCGTTCGACGGCTTAATTAGTAATTATGCTTGATGGATGTAAAATATACTTTTAAAGTTAAAGACGAAAGGGAAAATATGTTTATTAATTTGAAATAAAACTAATTTAAACGGATTTCATCGCGGTTTTTTTGAAACAGTCCACCCCGTCACCACGAAGGCTGAAAAGCTTTCGAAAAATCGGGATCAAAAATTAATAAAAAACCGCGATAAAACCCGAGTAAATTAATTTTATTTCAATGTGTAATATTCGCGTAAACATAAGAAATCATAAAATCAACAACTAGACTTCCGTTGCTGAATATAAACCTTATTTCTTGGTGCCATTTTTTATTGAGTCCTATTACTTTATGGTTAATTCGTCTATCAACATTTTTGATACTAAATTAATAAAATAAATATGGAATGGTTATGAATGAGATCTTTTTAATGTTGTGGTGATGTGACTGTTCAGAATTAATGTTGAATTAAAGAAGAAATCATGATATGATTGATTGGATGTGTTGATCGATTAAAATTGAAAGATGAGTCGTGAACGTACAAAAGGGAATATATAAAAAAAAACACTAATGTAGTTGTGAATGATAGTAAATATTTGTTCCAAAAAAATCTGACCGATAAGTTTTTTTTTTACGTAAACATATGTAACGTGTAAGAGCACAAAATACATATATAGTATAACTAAGAACGCTATCTTAATGAAGTTTGGCTTAATACAATAAAACAAACCAATTTCTTTATCTCCAAGCCGACACCTACATTCGTCACGGGTAATTTTTGCTCATCTGGAAAAATGTCCGGCTTCATTACTCCATAAGTCCATTTACGTCTTTCTGATTATACGTCTCGTTTTAACAATCCCCAGATACGGCATTCATTAACCCAGAATCGTGCGATAGGCGAAAGGGAAAAACAACTTGTGTTTTGTAAATCTATTCAGCGTTTTTATAGTTTAAGATTAGTTTGTTGTCTCATTAGTATAATAGCAGCGTACTAAGGCTCAGAAGCATGATGACCTGGATTCAATTCACAGGTCGGTTTATTAAAATTGTTGAGTTTTAGTTTCGAAAAATCACACATTAATTGTGCGGGATTGGAATTTTTGGCCGGTATAGCGAAAGGTTCATGATAGTCATGGGACGGATAAATGCTCGGCAAAATGTAGGTAAAATGGAATTTATAATTTGTTATAGTATTTTGAACAGGGCAAGAGTTGTCGTGTCGCTCACGGATCGTTAGGTGTGCCTAGCCCTTAATTCATTTCCGCCTGTTGGTTCTTCAGAATTGATAAAGTGAGTAGGACTAAATTCTGAATTGTTTCCTAGTGAGTGTTAAATGTCTCAGAGAACTAGTCTGACAGCTTGATTTAAAATATTTTAGCAGTAGCAGCCAACACGGCTGCCCGTATTCTATGAAAAGGGGTTTCGCGAATTTTGTACTGGTACTTTTAACTTAAAATGTAAGTTAGATATCTAAATACAGCGAGTTTAATAATCACTAATGAAGTACCCGAGACATAAGATGTTAAGTATCATAATGTCCCGTAATTTCACTGGATGCAATGTCCTTATCAACGAAACACAACATTGCTTCAATACTCCTGTTTGGCGGCAGAAATAGACAAAGCGGTGGTGCCAACGCAGACGGTCTCTCGCATACGAGGGACCTACCACCTTGTATACTACACCTTACTAAGCTGAATGACGTAATGAGCGGATCATTCGCCTGGTGGAAAGCATCACGCCTACCCATCAATAGACACACCACACAGAACTTTGTATTACAAAGCACTGCCATCACTGGACTGCGTTCATCACATCTAGGCATAAGTTTTTATGTCCCATAATGTCCAGTAATTTCACTGAATTCAATGTTTTTCAAACCGAAACACAATAGTGCTTACGTACTGTTGATTGTCGGCAGGATTACATTAAGCAGTGATATAAACTCAGACAGCCTCTCACATACCTACCAACACATTTGTAATTAGTTAAGGAATAGGAAATTGAAAGTTAATAAAATAAATTATTTATTCGAGAAAGACAATATAGGCGAGTTAATAAAATGCCTTTAATATCAAGAAGAAAGTGAAGTGTGGGTAATAAATTTCTTAAAAAAGTGTGCCACATCGAAAACGAACAATACACTTTCCATGAAGGACACTCTCACAGGGACCTTGGGCAAGATATGTGAAAATAAATAACTAATAAACCCCGATAAGACACCAGTTTCTGCGGAGGCCACTTAAAGAGATTGGCCTGAGGCGTACAGCCAAAGTAAAGTGGAACTAGAGAAGACTCAAGTACGATTCTGTCACGAACATTTTTATAACAACAGTCGATGAAAATAGTGTAGAATGTTATTGAGTTTATCTCTTTCATAGTAAGTATATATAGCTATTAGCTACAACTCTTTTTATAGATCAACATAATGTATTGACTTTTGTGAAACTTCATGGAATTTTATTATAAAAGATGAGTTTTTATATTTATTAAAATTTCTGGACATGACATTGTTTTTTGCTATATTTTATACGCACATTAAATGCTTTGAATATAAATACAGTTATAACTCTAGTGCGAGTTCGATAGCTCAGTAGAGATAGTTATCCGTGTTTATAAAAATATGTGTGTAGAACAATGATTAAATCATCTTTTTTCAATGGTGTAGAACCGTACAGCGCCACTAGCGGTTTGTATTGTTAACTTTATACACGTTTCTCGTATATCAATAACGAAAAATTCGAAATAGGAACACAGATCCCTAAAAATGAGGCTTCTGTAACTAGTATTGATTGTGTACCAGAAACCTCTGCGCAGAGCATTCATTCTCAAGATAGGATTCAGTTAATATGAGCGTTGTGTGCAGAAAAAAAATACTGCCCTTTAGTGCCGAAATAAATATTGTTAAGTACGAAAGCTGTCTGGTGCAGAGCGAAGATATATTTGAGTGGAGATAATGTTCACAACAGATGGTCCGAACTGAGGATTGCAAATAAATATTTATTAACCTCTTTGTCTGGAATTTATGTTACGGTTCCAAAAATAATTGTTTCACTTTCAATAAAGATCAATAGTTTACCTGCCTCCTTTGATTGTTGTATTGGAATTATATAAAATCGTTTTCCGATTAGTGTTTGCTATTTGTTAGTTGTTTTTAATTTGACATTTGCTAGTTGTTTTTTCGGTTTTAATTATGTATGATGTTAGATGCGAATCTGCGTCTCTATTTTAACAAACATCGACAAACGAGCAAATGGGTAACCTGATGGTAAGTGATCTCTATGATTACTCCATACTCGAATAATCATGGATACGTCTCCGACCTTAGACAAGTACTACCGTAGACAAAGCTGTCTACAGTATCGTTCTACCACTTAAAAAATCTTGTTAGCGCTGGTTACTGATCGAGGTCTGAGCCAATGATTAAGATGGGATTTAACCTAGAATGATGAAAACGGATCAAAGTTTACAAATCTATGTTACGTGTATTTTAAGTAGAGAACACTTTAAGATACTTTATATTGAAAAGTTAAATCAGGATACTAATTGTATTAAATAACGTTACGACTTGGGAACTTTCAAGAAGAGAAGTATTCTTTCCTTATAGGCCGGCAACGCATTTGCAAGCCCTCCGGTGTTGCAGATGTTCATGGGCGGCGGTGATCACTTTCCATCAGGTGAGCCACCTGCCCGTTTGCACATTTCCCATAAAAAAAATCTTAATAATTTTTTTTTATGGGAAATGTCTCTCTACAGTATTAATTTTAAATGGTTTTTGAACTCAGTTCGCGTGTTGTTTGTGAGGAATTATTATTATAATGGTATAGGCACTATAGATGCCTGGTAAAATTAAATTATTTTTATTTATTCACCGATTTAAATGCAGTAAACCCTGTATGTCATCCTAAGCTCAATCACATTCAAATTGCTTTAGCCTTCGTAGACATTATTATGCATTAAGAAAAGACAAAATACTTTTTACGATTTTTATATGTAGTCATGTATAAGGATAAATAAGCCTGAATAAAACCTTACCTTTAAAGAGACAAATATTATGAGCATGTTGAATTGCCTGTCGTATGGATGGGTATTTGATCTACGAGCTTTATTTATGTTCAATATTATTAACGTATTCCTCCTTACTTCCTATAAGGATGTCGTTTGTCGTGTGTACTTTCAAACACAAATTATACCATCCATATATCCTCAAAAGAGTGAAGAAGATGAACGTAATTTCTTTGCCAACGGTGTACCTATTTCATAATGTAAAAAGCAATTTAACAATACTGAAACCAATTGGAAAGAAAATATAAAATTTGCTGCGGACCTGGTGTAACTAATCTCTATTTAACAAATACTAGCTTTTCCTCGCGGCCACGCGCGTGATCTGCTTTTTCCGGGATAAAAAGTAGCCTTTGTTACTCAGTGATAATGTGGCTTTCTATTTTTTTTTATAGCATAGGTCGGCAAACGAGCAAGTGGGTCACCTGATGGTAAGTGATCTCCACCGCCCATGTACGCCCACTACCAGAAGGATCATGGGCGCGTTGCCGACCTTAAAGGAAAGGGATAATTAAGGATTGGGATATCTCACTCACCGTACGAATCGCAGCAGCAAGCCGCTACTTTACGTTAGTTTTTTGTGAGACAGTGGTAATGACCCGGTCGAGCCTACCCATTCATGCCGTAGACAAAACTGTCTACAGCGTGGCTCTACCACTCCGAAACGGCAAAAGAATTTTTGAAATAGGTGCCGTAGTTTTTAAGTATTCGTTACATACAAAAGTACAAATCTTTGCTCTTTATAATATTAGTGTAGATTGAAACATCGACTATCTTAAATTTATTAGATTACATCTATACATCATTTTTCGAAGGTATGTGAAGTCTGCCAACCCACATTAGGCCAGCGTGGTGGATTAAGGCCTGATCCCTCTCATTCAGTAGAGGAGGCCCGTACCCAGCAGTTGGATATAGGGTTAATAAAAAATAAGAAAATGCTTGTTTAAAAGATTTAGATTTTTTAGTGATATTATTATCAAAATCTGTGTACCTTGTTTAATCACGATGGCTTATACCTATGTTTGAAAAAATCTATTTTACTAGGTGGTGGGTCAAAAGATCTGACAGTCCTACGTGCTATATGTTGCGTTTTCTCTTCATATATTAATGTAAAGATTGACTTCTCTTGGCATTCCGAAATGATATTGAAATAATGTTCTCAATAGTATGCTGTACACGTAACCATGCACTAACAAGGGTTTTTAGTAATGCAGCATTTTAAATGCTTCTCGGAAACAGAATATTTTAATTCAAGGATAGTGAGATATATAAGGATAAGGATATATTTTTGAATAATAAGGCATCTTTCCTTATAGAATTTGAGTTCTGGGAAAGCTCATGACGAAATAGTAGTAATTTATTCATATGTTAAAATGCATAATGTTACAAGCCCAAACAATACTATATGGTCGCACCGCGGCTATGACGTCATACTATGATTGTATACATTTATATCGCCTGCATACATAAGATAATCTAATTTATTTTGTTAATCAAATATAATTATTATAAACAGTAGTTTAGCGTGAATATCACAAGCACCAGCAGTACTAGACACGTCACGGCTATGACGTCACACTATGAATGATATACATAACTTATATTTAAATCATCAGTTAATATATATGATAATCTCAGATTTATTTTGTTATGTAATTTTAATTATTTAAACATTACTAATTTTAAACATATTTTGTAGAAAGATATTATTGTCATAGACCGATGATTATCCGGTTGAAAATGGTAAAAATAGAAACAAATTTATAGTAGAATGAAACCCATTGTAAAAAGAAGATTTTTTGAGCACATTTTCTGAGCACATTTACCATAGTAATGTATATATTTTTTACACCATCAGAAAGTAGAGAATTCAATGAACAAGAAACCAACAGACTTTTTTAAAAAAGCTCATATTTTGACGTGAGAATTTTCGTTTGAAAATTAGGCTGCTTTTTCGATATTAGGTCAAAATAAGATGCAAAAATAAATATTTTAAATCAAAAAAATTACAGTGTATTTGGGATACAAAAAGGTAAGTTTTCACCAAATTTCGTGAAAAAAAATGATTTATGTAACAGATAAAAATAAAAACAAAAAACTTGGTTATTTGAATTTTTCACATATATTTTGAGGTTATGTGAAGAAAGTGTGTATACAAAAGTTGCAGATCTTCTTATTACCTACCACTTTGCGATTTAACTTTTTTCCATAGGACTTGTAGTTTTTTCGGAAATCGAGATAAACTGTTTTTTACCCTTAAAAGCCCCCCCCCCCTTCCCACTTCCCGACCTCAGATCGCCCGTAATTTATTTTTCCTATCAATTTTGTTGTATTCTTTTCCTTTTACAATGGGTTTCATTCTACTATAATTTATTAATGTTTCAAAATGGACAATCATCGGTCTATCAGCAGTCAGTCGGCTGGAAAACGGACTAAAAATGTGACTGCCAAAATAAATACAGACGATGAAGTATCTACATTAACGATATTTTTTTTTAAATCTCTATTAAGAATATTAATAACTATTGTATAAAGAATCAAAACATATATTATTTATATTTTATTATTATAAATTATTTTGGTAGGGCCTATTTTCTACAGCATAAACGGGCTAGCTAAACTGAGATATCACCATTATCTCACAGAAAATTGACATGAATTGGCTTGCTGTAGAGTTTACTATGGTGAGACTATCACGCCCACACACCCGCCGCTGTAACTCCTGTGCACCAGGATCAACAGTGGCACGCATTTGGCAACACCGCGCATTGAAGCTCGGCGAGTCCCTGGGAATGCCTAAATGTCTTTGTTTCACAACAAAATTAATCAGATAGAAGGTTAGGGAGTTGGAAATATTAATTGTCCAATTCCCTCCATAGCAAAGCGGGAGACAAAATAATGAATTGAGGATTAATCTCAAGTGTAAGACATTTACTACTAGAGAAGCCAGTGTAAAGCACCACGGATGTCATTAAGTAGGTCCGTCCTATCACGCGAGCTATCCTATCCTGTATATATCTGTTATACTTGATTCCAATAATAGGTAACGTAAAAACGCCGGAAAGCACGGAAATTTACTATGGGGAGTGAAATTTCCTAAGGAAAATCTTCCCTACCTATCCAATGCATCTATAATCTTTTTATATTGTGAGTATTCATGGGCAGTGGAGACCACATATCATCAAGTGACCCACTTGTTCGTTTGCCGGTCTCTATTATAAAAAAATATAGCAGAAAGTACTCATATGAAAGAAATTATTATAACTTTGCAATTTTTCAAACATTTAGCGAATTTTGTTACGAGAAATATTTTGTAAATCGAAAAAGGTGGCGAATCGTAATTTCCTGTCCTCTACCAACACATACATCGTCACCTATATTATTATTGTACATTTGAAATCAAAATGTTTGCTTTTATTACTAACCTGCCATACCGATGTCACGTTTTTGAGAGGCAATCATGTTTTTATTCAGATGGACAATCCTCATCGCTGTGGGAGGGACGGTCAATTGAATCGTCGAGTGTAACAAAATAGGCCATATTTCGAGTATATATTTTGACCGAGGCATTTGATGTCGAATTTTATGTCAGTCATGGAGAACATTGTCTCTTTGACTTGCGCTTTACAGTCGGCTACTCGCCCAACGGCACGGAGGCTGTCTAAATAAAATGAAAAAAAAAATATTACAAATAAATTACATAAACATTACTAACAAATTCCCAATATTTTTTTTGTTATCCAAGCACGAGAAAGTGATTGCACTACACCTGATGTTAAGCGCAGAGCAGTCCAAAAAGCCGATAACAATGCCGGCCTGTATAAATGCTTTTTCACACTCCGAACAGGGAGGAAGCAAATTTAGGAGCCTGCGACAGGATAGGCAGATGACCGATGCAGCCACAGGGATACAAAGTTGTACCCATATACTCGTCTCAACCGACCATCAAGTCCTGTCGCAAGCCCCTCGGTATAACTGGATATAAACTGACTAATCTTGGAACGCGATCCACAAAAAGTGTGTAGTCACTATGGCAGGTTTTAACACCATGTGTACGGTGGTCGCTATCCGGGCGAATATTAATCCTATCACCTATTTCAGCAAGAATAAACTATCAAATCAAATTTTAGATCCTGTGTGCCAGATTTGTTGATTTAGCGAATAGTATTTGACATGTTCAATATTCATTTTGCTTCAATAGACTATGACGTATCGAATGAAACAGAATCCGTCGACGGGCTTTATCAATGGCGCCATCGCTTTGGATAAACCGTTTTAAATGTGAATATCCAGTAGTTTTTGTAGGTGTTTATTGCTCGTTAGCTGGTGTTTTATATTTAATCTCTATGGTTGTAATGGCTGCATAAAAATTATTACTGTAAGAGGATGATATACGGAATAATAGTTGGTTATGATATAAAGTTTAAAGTCAATACTTTGTTTGCTGGATTACATTAAAATTAACATAAACTATGATGATTTTTTTCTTACTCCTATAAGATAAGCGATATAAAAATCGTTAAATATTTTAATATAATCCAGCATTATACAAAATTTCTGTGAAACTATTGAGTTTAAGTCAGAAATACCTTTAGTGTATTAAGATCACCTAATCTTCTTAAGAATATAAATATCATCATCCCATAGATTACGGCGGAGCGAACCGTTTTCACTAGGTGGTAGATCTCTTGTGTGGCCGTTTGGGTGGGTTCATTGCTTTTGCTGTCTATATCGCTATGCAGCAGTGGCTTTGCGTCTTTATGTTCTGGTTTGAAGAAAATTTAAAACTGTAAAACTGTTGAGCATTCAGGCTCTTCAGGCCGGCATAATTTTACCGACCGTCGAAGGACATTATGGCTCTTGACGGAGACATTATATATTTTGGATTGCATTGTTTTTGATATCAGGTCCAGTATGGTCCCTTTGAGGTCCATGATAAAAATAGACAAACATCTAATTTCGCGGTGTGTTAATACATTGCTGTGTCATGCAGTAAGCT
Source organism: Amorpha juglandis (assembly GCA_949126905.1). Classification (NCBI taxonomy): domain Eukaryota; kingdom Metazoa; phylum Arthropoda; class Insecta; order Lepidoptera; family Sphingidae; genus Amorpha; species Amorpha juglandis. The sequence goes on along the minus strand of OX421379.1, from coordinate 5,599,889 downwards.
CTAAAGCTCATAGTTCAAAGTGCTGTTGCCTGTGTTCAGGCTTGAGTGATCTGGTCGTCTCATAAATAATATAAATTAATAGCAGCACTGTATTATACACGTCCCATTGCTGGACACGGACCTCCTCTACTAAGTGAGAGGGGTTAGGCCTCAGTCCACCACGCTAGCCTAATGCGGATTGGCAGTCTTTAGATACCTTCGGAATTCTTAAGGAAAACTTCTCAGGATGTTGCCTTCACCGTTATAGCAAGTGATAATTAAGAATGAATACACACGTAACGTAGAAAAGTCAAAGCTAAACCGTGGATATAGTGCTAGTTGCACCTCCACTTACCCATTTGGGAATATATTATTATATTTTCTAAGCAAAAAAAATCATAAAGATGACTTCATTCTGTATTAAAGTTATGCAACCACAAAATGTGAGTTAAATTTCACGTTCACGTTACGAAATCTTCTCAATGATGTTTACCCTTGCTGTCCTACTTGTTTCTAAGTATTTGAAACGTGACTGGCGTGTTTAACCTCGTGTTACCTGCCCACGTGCCGCGTCGGGAATGAAAGCCGTTTTGTTATAATTCTGATAACCACACGTGTCTTTTCGTGAAATGTTGTTCATAGTTTAGGTACGTCACAAGTTAGGGAAGACAAGTATTTGATTTGTACGAGACTGTATAGCGATTAGCGACCACCGGTGAAGAACACGCCACATATTTTTTTTATTTTTATTTGACGAGACGAACAACGCGCTCGCCTGACGGTAAGCGCCACGCCTCCCCATAAATAGAAGCAACACCATTTGTTCTCCATATATCGACTAGCAGTAGGCATTAGTGAAAATTTTGACGAACTGAAATTGGTGGGACATATATTCATACATACGCACTCACGCCTGTAATCCCCAAGGGGTAGGCAGAGACATAACCAGTACACACATTTCGCCGAGCTTATTGCCGTCCCGTAATGTTCAAATGTTCAATCCACAGATTGAGTATTACGTAGTTATATCAGGACGGACGTACGGACATTGGAAATATTTATTCGTATTTTTATTCGAAACTGCCAATGGACGAGAGTCGCGGATAATCTAATTAAAATGCCATTAAGTATGTAGTAGTTTTTATTCGATTACAAACAATAGTGTATTACTAATATTCAAGTCGAATATTAGTAGTTGTAAATAATTCGACTATTTGCAGTCGCATTTTTGCTCATTTGAGTGCGCTAAAATCAATTTTAAATAAAATATTATATTTTGAATGTCTTTGTGACTCGGAGTAGACCTACAGGAGTAGCCACTTTGTTACGCCTCTGTGCCTCTGCCTATTAAATATCGTAACCGTGTTTGTTATTATTATTAGCCTATATCTGCCTGTTTCAATACGAGCTTATCGGGTCTGTCCAATTGTTCTTACAAGTTATCGTATCGTCATCGTCATCCTATTTAGCTGGGAATGCCCCATATCACGTTCGATCGGAATTCATTCACTTATCGGTTCTTTGGCAAATAAAAGCGATTACATTGGAATGCGGATGATGTTCAATATCGAATTAATTGTTAGATATGATGTGAAAGTGTTTTATCAGTAGACGAAATAAGGAGCAATAAGTCCCACAAACTATGTAGAGTGAGGACTATTCTCCAGACATTAACTGGTATAGTTCCACTTATAATATTAATTATAAATGTATAAATACATAAACAAGTATAATTTAAATAGGTATTACCATTCCTATGGATATCTATCAACGATATGCGATACTTAATGGAATCGCAATTGTTTGTCTATATGTTACAGAAAGATTTGGTTTGTAGTCTTTTTCCGTCAACCTCTGGAGAGAAAACACACCCAGACTCGAAAGAAATATTTGTGGATCACACAAACATTTGTCTCGGCGCGGTAATCGAATCGGCAGTCTTTCGCTTCACACCCGGCTACTCGCCCAATTCGCCACGGAGGCTGTCGCATTATAAGTTTATTAAGGTCATTTTACATTATATAATTTCCCTTACTATTGGGCAGATAAAATGGTAGAGTACAAATTTATTACTGTTCCTTCATAATTTTAGTACTACTAAAGTCTAAACGATACAAGTCCTAATTTTAGTACTACTAAAGTCTAAACGATACAAGCCTCAGATGACGTGAATATAGCGAAGTTTCCACATATTACGTACTTAATACAAAACCATACTAACGCCGACATACTAATTGCCATCCAGGGAGATATTCTGTTGCTCGAAATGTTCACTTTACCAAAAACGTACCCATTGTATCCACAAGGAAACATTCTACATACATTTAATGGATACTAAATGTTCGAAAGAAAATGTAAATATTTGTCAAGACTTCCTGTCGCGAGTTTGAAAAGTCAACACACCGAGCGACGTTTCACCTGGATGGCACATGTAAACGAATAAATTTTGGAACTAGTAAAACTTTAATCTTATCTTATTCTACTAAATATTAATTATATAAAAGGATGTTTGTGAATTTATTAGGTTCGATGTTCATTTATTTGTGGATGGATATCCATATAATAAATTCACAAATATCAACAACGTCTTATCGGCTAAATTTTTAATGAAATTTGGATACGGGTAGATCATGAGCAGAATTAAGACATAAATTACTTTTTGAATATCGGAAAAAGATGTCCACGCGATTCAATTACAAATTCGTATTCCGTTCCATAAAAGAGTTTCATAAATAGTTGAAACTCCTTAAAATTTAATTCCCAAAAATCAATAATTGTAAGCCCTCACATTATACCTACAAACTACCATGTGACCGCTTTACGCACTAAAGCTCTAGCTAGTGGCCTCATTTGTACAATGCTATCTATCGATTACATTGATTAACAACTATTTCACTTGATTTTTTTGTAAGGAATACGTTAATACCACTTTTCTTACTTTACATTACGTTATAAATAAAAATACGTTTTAAAATATTAATCGAATGAAACGTCAATGTATTTATTGGTAATAAGTTAATGCGTGAAAAAAGTCGATTTATTTCGTATTTTTTAAGGGTATCATGCCTGTCACAACCAGCACTACCACTTGTCTTTCTTTTCGGAATCGGTTTCCTTACACCCAATATTGTGTTACTAGCTAATGGTTTCATAAATTTGTTTTATTGTTTTGTCATATTTATTATAAAGTTATGATACATTCGCTATCGGACATAGACATCCGGAGGCCCAAATCCCTCTCTTTGTTTGATCAATAATTATTTGTTTCGAGTCTGGGTGTTGTAGGCCCGCAACCCAGGTATTAGTAACTCTTAGTACCCACGATACAGGTCAACTCAGTGTGGCGTCAGGACAATGTGTGTGACTTTTGAGTGTATTTATTTATTTAGAATGTAGAGTAAAGTTGAGTTCGGGACTGCTGTTGGAAGATTTATCTAACACTTTTATGAACTAGGCAATACGCTGTGGAATAATATTTATTATACTAACTGTCACAAAAATATATTTACCAAAACATGTTCATCAACTAATTTATCTAACCACAACAACAGCCAGCCAATAACGAAAACAATTTGTACGCGGGCGTTGAACTATTAAATCCAATAATGGCCAGAATAATTGGGCCAAAACACCTCCCCAAGGTAACTGATCTGATACGGAAAGCTCCCCTACGACATTTACTCTGATTAAGTCTCTCGTCACGTTTCCAACAAGACGGGACAGACGCACGGTGGCTTAGATATTGTCCTTTTTACCCACCCAGCACCTTTTGTATCCCAAATTACTGTGTGAAGTTACGGGTTGCCAAGATTACTAAAAAACCTGGAAAGTCAGGCTGTTAACGTATAAGCTGGTATTTAAAATAGACTTTGTACACTGGGTATATTTAATTATTACTATAATATGATATAAATGGGATGCAGTAACAAATTTTATTCAGTTTATTAATTTATTGTAGTGATGTTTCTAAGGAGGACTATTGTATCTTTGAAATTATTTTGTTGCCTGTTATACATTTTTATTCAATTTTATTGTTACTATTACATATTTCAAATTAAGAATTAACATTTTAACAATGGCTACATAAATGTCGTTTCGGTCTGATGTTTTTCATTACACAATTGTCATAAATTTCATTTGTTTTATCGCAGTAAACACAAGGATAAAACGCATGAGTGCGTTGTGTGGATTCAACGAGCCTCTAGAGGATGCTTTACAAATGTTCATGGTTTTATTTCATATGCCAACTATATTTTTTTTCATTAGTGGTAATACGTGACCAATTTTATACGTAGACTCATCATCAACCTTAGTCTTTCATCTGCCAGTTATGAATACGCCAAAGTTCAAATACTGCTGTTGAATTCTGATTAGCTTTATATACGATCCGACCAATTTATCATTGTTTGAATGACAACCATAATTAACTTGTCCTTACACTGGCTTTTATGTGGCGTGACCTAATTGTGATAACGTCATGCTTTGAAAAATCTCGTGATCCTATAATTATCTAATAATTTAGACACTTTGTTTTTGTTAGGAGAATATTCGTTTGAGATTTGAGTCAAGGGAATAATATTTCCTTTATAAAAGTTTATACAAAGTAACTAAGACATTATTTATTTACGATTATGTTCTCGCATCACTTTATTATCAACTTCAATATTTGAAATTGAATACTAAATAATCGTATTAACTGATGTTAAAGCTGCTGTATATAGTATAGACAATATTAACCTAGATGTAGGTACAGATGTATCATTATTTAGACATATCTGTCTAACATAACAAACGCCTTTATCCCCGAAAAGATTAGCAGAGGTTAACTAGTCTTGCATTCACGTTTCGCCGAGCTTATTTATATCCCATGATGTGATAGGAGACGTGTCTATCGCTATACCAGGCACAAATTTCAATCTCAAGCAATTCCTGTGTGATTTTTTGAATGGAAAACTAGACAAAAATTGTGATTGCATGACCTGGAAATAGAAACTGGGTCCGCATAGTTCTCAGCGTTAATATACTACCACTAGATTAATAAGGCAATCGATATCTAGTAACGATGTACATTAGGAATATTATGACTATTAAAGGTTAACCATTAAATAATATTGTAGAATATAGTCTTCTCTTAGAGGGTGACTATCAATAATCCTGTAGTTATAAAGTTACGTATGTCATAGGACTCATTAGGTACATAAAATACAAACCTATTAAATCATTTCTTTCTTCCGCAGGATGAAGTCAAAGAGCTGCCAGTGGTACGGAAATGCTGTCCAAGTGGTCAAAACATGACATTTGTAGTGAAGGACGGTAATAACAAGACTGCGTGCGCGAGGACCTCTCTTACTTTTCAGCCCGACTTTCACAAAGCCAACGAAACTCACATATTTAGCTACGACAGCAACGTTTATGAAACAATCGTTGGCAACCCTTGTCTATATGAAAGGTAATTAAATTATTTATTTTGTGAGCTGACTGTGAAGTGTTAGTAAAAAAATATTTCCAAAGTGATTCTAAAATATGTAGTTCTAGATTTCATATTCCTCTTTTAAAATTAAACTACAATTTATTAATTTATTTATTTGTCTGTGAATTCAATACATATGACAAGGACTCAAGTTTTGCTTGTATGATTTTATAATGCTATAGTCGTTTTCAATAGATAGCTATGGCGATAACGATGTGCTTCAAGTAATTCTAATCTAACATTCATATATTTGATAGATGATATATTACTGGAACTGAGTACTGTTATCACAGTACAGTCTCAAGTTATTTATATTAACGGCAGACATTTCCCACATCGGCAACGAGAGTGTAACAACTCTAAAAATGAAGTATTTGGGACATAGTATTTTACATTATTTTTATGTAAAAATTGCATTCAAAATTTTCTGAGATATATTGAAAAAAAACACTGGTCACATTATATTCATTGTGATAAGTTGCCCATGTCCGATTTATGGAACCCAAATCCGAATCTATAATATTTGCATTCATTGTTAATTTAATTAAGGAATGTAAATTTTAAGCTCCTTTAATCTATATTCTCTGTATTGTTCATTTGGAAATTTGGTCACTGATTTCGATAAAGTATGGGCCGGCTAAAACCGGGTTCACCTGGGTCGATTTTATTTGATCAATGTAAAATCGTATGCTTTTCGAACCGCCGGAACAGACTTTTGGTCGAATTGATTAACAAAGAACATGCAGATCATGTTCATTAAAATAAGTTGACCAACTAAAGTTGAACCATGTGAAGCCGTTATAAGAAAGGATTTTTGGAAATTTATATTTTAAAAAAGGGTGTGGATTAAACTATGATGATGTTTATTATATGTTTATAAGCATTTTTATGAAAGAGTACAAATATTACTAATAAAATTGAGACACCAAAAGAGTTTCACGCGGGTGAAGTCGCGAGCAACAGCTAACAAAATATATTATTGGTTATCAATCCAAGCGCAAACAAAAGGGCAAGAAATTATGAGTGCTAATTATATTTATTGTGCATATCCGACAAGCACTGATAATGCAATCAATATAATTAGTAATGAAATTCAATAACTACTAACGTAGTGTTATTTTGTTTACAGCTATAAATTAGAACCTGATGTATACAGCAAAGATGAGTTCTATCTTTTGGTTAACGGTTCATTATTTGTACCGTATAGTGCACAATACTTACTTAGTACGAGGGATTTTTGCATGGAAACATTTTGGACAGCTGCAAACCCTGCGGGCGTGACGTTGCCTCTAGTTTGTTTTACAACTCCATTGGAAGAAGCTAAGACTTCTAGTACTCTTATAGTTTATGCTACAGGTTAGTAACTTGGCAGGAATATGTTATATACATTTTAAAAAATAGTCAGTCAATTTGTATCACCGCTTTTTTTAAATTATAAATTGCATTTGCATAAAACCACCATTGACATGTCTTTAAAATTTGTTGTTACTTACTTGTAGATTTGTTAGTGTAACTGTGCATTTAGTACAAGCGAAGTATGTTTTAAGAAATTCAGTGTTTTACGATTTTTGAATAACAGATCATCTATGATCATATTCATGCAGTTAATAATAATCAATTTCTGTTGCAGGTCTTCTAATATCAGTCCCATTTCTCCTAGCCACAGCGTGTGTATATTTACTCATAACTGAACTGAGGGACACACACGGTAAAGCGTTGGCGTGCCACACAATTTGTTTGGCAATAGCGTTTACTTGTTTGGCTGCCACTCAATTGGCGGGCCATGCATTTCCTGTCGTCGCGTGTACTATTATGGGTAAGATTTAGGAGAATTATTACCGATATTGATATGGCACTGTTCTTATTTCTTATCTTCACAATATATTATTGTCCTTATCATTGCTGGTGGGGTTGTAGCTACAATTCATTTCGCTACAACAATCATATAAGTACTTAGACCTTGTTTCAGTTCTGAGGAGATAATTAAAGGTATGTTTTGAGATATGCGACCGACACAGGGAGGCCGTGAAGCGAGATGTGAGTGACGCCATAGCGACACGGCCGCTTTCAGTGAAATTGTATGACAAAGATCAGGCGTCGCGCTTGCCTGTCTCAGTCGCATACCTGAAAACGGACTTTAGCACTAGCATGCGAAGCGTAATGTCCAACTCACCGAATCCATATTGATAAAATATTATTTTGTTCGTAGTATTAATCTACCTATTTCATTTCAGCGTATCTCATCCAATTCTCATTTGTTTCGTGCTTCTTCTGGCTGAACGTGATGTGTTTTGATATTTTCTTGAATGCTCGGTAAGAATTTTTTTAACATATTTGTAATATGTATTGTATATACTAGATTAGCATTAGAGAAGAGCATACACCACTGACTTTTCTAAGTTACGTGTATATTAATTGTTAATTATCGCTTGCTTTAACGGTGAAGGAAACATCGTGAGGAAACCTGCATACCTGAGAACTCGATAAGATTTTTCGAAGGTATGTGAAGTCTACCAACCCGCATTAGGCCAGCGTGGTGGACTAAGGCCTAACCCGTCTCATTCAGTAGAGGAGGCCCGTGCCCAGCAGTGGGACGTATATAATAGAGGGATAGTAAAAAAAAAAAACTAGATTTACTTGAAATTTTGTGATGTTACCTAATAGTATCTTATCCTAATGTAATAATACAGTATTTTAACGTTTATAAAATAAATAGCTCATTATAATGAAAGTCAAAATCACAAAGTTAAGAAACGAAGGTCTTTACTTGTACATCTTTTGTTTAGACGCCACCTCACAACTCCTTCACCAGTGACCCGGCGGAGTATGAGACGACGTTTCGCGTGGTACTGTGCCTATGCCGTCCTTCTTCCTGTGTTATTATTAGTCATCACTATCACAATGGACTTGTCTCCAGCAGTACCAAGTACCTACCTCAAACCAAACTTTGGCGTTAAAGGCTGCTGGTTTAAAAGTAAGTAATCATTTTTTCTACTGCATGAATGAGTTTGCTTCACTGAGGTAGTACATACTACTGTCTAACAGAAAATTTACTTGTATTGTCAGCTCACTGTTGCGTTTTGGACGGTGAATAAGATTAACGGAGGCCCCAATGATCACTCAACATCATTCAGCATAAGGTGACCTAATCGCTCGTTTCTGCTTTAGACGTATTTTCTTTATTAATTATGTACCTTGGAGCGATGGCCTATAAATAATGAATATACTTCGTTTCTCACTAGTCACTTCTAGGGGAATATCGGAGTTTCCCGAAGACTGACTTATTTGTAAAGTAGTTTTTACACAGATTTGAAGATAAAATCAGCTTCGGTTCTACAACCAAACTGGAACATATATTCACTATAATAATATGTTAAATTGTTAGGCTACCACTAACCCACGTTTTGTCCAACTTATATCCATCCCATGGGGTGATAGAAGACGAGCCTATCACCCGGCACAAATTCCATTCCCGGGCAAGTCATGTGTGATTTTTCGATTCGAATAATCAAATACAAATTGTGATTGTCCGACCTTGGAATTGAACCCAAGTCCTCACGGTTCGCAACCAGCCTTATTACTGACTCGATTAAATTACGATTTAGATAATCTCCATGTTCATAATGACGCTTGATGTTACATTGTATAACACATTTATTATTCTTTGCAGCGGACGAGGCGGCGTTGCCATATTTTTACGGTCCGGTAGCTGTGATCCTGTTGAGCAACTTAATTATATTTTTTCTCACATCGAGACTCTTCGCTATGCACGATGAGCTTAAGGATCGTGAGTCACATATTAATTTATATATGCAGTTTTATGACTCTATGGGTTTTATTGCTTTCTGCTTCGATTAACAGCCGAAGTGAGTTCATTTGTTTGTTGAAAATTCCCCGTCACATATTTGTTGCGTGAATTCCATTGGGAAATATGAATAGTGAGTAATTAAAATGAGTATTTTGGAGACAGTATACGTTGCTAGATGTATTATAAATAGTTCTTTGATTATTCAACAAAAAAATATTATTATTTGAGAACAAAGCAACAGTATGTTTTATGGATGTATACTAATTTCACTAATGTCTTGTTTCACAATGTCCATTTAAATTGTATCCGCCAGATAATGTCTTATACAGGTAATTTAGGAAGTACCAATTTGGTGTACACTTCCTTCATCTTGATGGACTGCTTGATAATGTCTTTTGATGACTTTACTCATTATCACTCAAATAATATTTACCTACCGAGATGGTTAGAAATATTCCATAAATGTATTTTGCGTTAGAATGTTTGTGGTGTAGTGCGAGCTGCTTGCTTAGAAACAACAAGCCAAATCCAAATTGGAAAGTGTTTTATGCGCAAATATTTGAGCCGTGTTTGGATGTTGTGACACTATTCAATTCGTGGGTTTTAATTTGCTTACTTATGATATTTTTGTTTATCTATTAAATGTTGAACATACCTTTATATTAACAGCTTTGTTCTTCTTTAGCACTGGATCCAAGTCAATCAGACTTCAGTACATCAGACGATTGGGTTCGGTTGCAAGCGGTTTTGGGCCAACCATTAGCGTCACAGGAGCAAACAACAACCCCACCACGGGAAGCGCCGAGCAATATCACGCAAAGATTAAAGAAGTATAAAAAAATGTAAGGAACCATTTTTTGCAGCTGTATTTACATAATATCAATTACTTACAGGTCGGTATTCTTCTGGCGATCATCGAGGAACACCGCTCAATGATGCTTTGAAATGCTATGCACATACTGCAGTGTACTTAATTAGGTGCAGTGTAGACCTTTTGTCATGAAAGGTTAAAATACCCTCCAAATTATTGGCAACAGGACATGAGTGTGAAATTGAAAAATACATTTAATTTACATTTGTCAACAGATTCCGAACCTGTTGCATGCTGTCATTCATAATGGGCCTGTCGTGGGTGCTGGAGGTGGTCTCCTGGGCCGCTGGCTCTAGTTCGTCTTCTGTCTCTGTTTGGTCTATTTTTGACCTCATCAATGCACTGCAAGGAGTGGTTATCTTCGCCATATTCGTGTTGCAGCAGCCCGTCCGATCTTATGTTAAGGTAAATATTATGCTAAATGTTCTGAATTTCTTTTCAATGTAATGAATAAGTGGAAACAGCTTTTATTTCCAACAGCATAAAATCGAGCAAAATTGTCTGGAATTCGTTATTACCTATTCTCTATCTATCTATCTATCTCTATTATCTATTTCTTTTCGTTGTATAGTTTACTTTTTTCGTACCCAATAGGTAATGTTAATTTCCAATTTAGCTGATTAATTTATTTGTCAACAGTCTTCAAAACTCTTCAGCGTCTGTGGGAGGAAGTCGAACGGTTCCGAAGTGTCAGTGGTGAGTGAAAGGAACAGTATCATCAGAGAAGGAAGACGGGACTATGTGTAGTGCGCTGTTAGAATCGAACTATCGATAACAATAGGGAAGTGACATTCGAGACTGATAGCAGTAACAGTATTATTTGCTTTCAAGGTCAATAATATACCAAAATGCCATGTTTGATTGAGTTTAATTTATTCATTAATAATGACAAATCAAATTTACAATTGACTTTAAAGTAACGAAGTTGTTAGTTGATTACTTTTGGTAATTACAGATATTTAGGTAATTATGTTGAATTTCATTTACTAAATTGAAGAAATATTGATCATTTAATTGAAGCTACAAGTGCGGAGTGAATAGAAATACAAGGTTATTTGTTTATTCTAATCGAATGAAAGTTTACTCGAATAAGTTGTATAATATGTGTGTACTTCGTTCCATTAGAAGAATAAAAAATTACATCCGTCAAAAATTATACTGAATAATTGAAAAAAAAAAATATTTTTGGTATAATATTTTTTTATTATTGTAATGCTGGTATTTTTTCATAACTTGGTAGAGTAAGTCACACTATGGTGTGAGAAAATAGCCGCGTAGAAAATTTAAAACCCGCACTGTACCGGAAAAAATATGATTTATAGATAAGAGTTTATGCTTATAAATAATAATTGGTTAATTTGTTATAACCATGAAAATTACGGCCTATTACGATATTATTTTTCTCTATAGCATAATATGTAATACAGAATTCTGACAATTAGTATACAAACAATTGCATACTGTTATGAAAATTATAGCAATTTTCAACGAAACCACAATATAGGTGATATTGTGTCACAAAATCACAATTATGTACACATATATTGCGTAGTATACCTTTTTTTTTAATTTATTTATTTAACGTTGGTATCGATTTTGTAGTTCCTTATTGTGAAATTCGAGTCTAATTTTTTACATGAATTTACAACTTTAAAATTAATTTATTTTTTGTTTGTAAGTTGCGACACAGAGATATTTATAGCATGCAATAATACTACTAGCCCTGTATTATAAACGTCCCACTGCTAGGTACGAGCCTGCTCCACTGAATGAGAGAGGCTAACCTGCCTAAGTCTTTGTCCACCACGCTTGTCTAGTGCAGGTTGGCAGACTTCACACACTTTTATGCTTATAGAGAATTTCTCAGGTTTGCAGGTTTTCTCACGATGTTTCCTTTGTGGTTAAAGCAAGTGTTACCAATTAATATATTTATGTAACTTAGAAAAATCAAAGGTGCATGCGCTGGGTCTGGTAGCGAACCTTTCGTCTCGAGAGTTCGTGCCACTTTTCGCTGAGTTATCGCTGCTTTTTATGGCATAGCTTGAAGAAGTTGTTTTTCATATTACACTAATATATTATTGACCTTAAAAACTAAATCGAAGTTTAAAACAACTGCGACTTCTTTCATGATTTTTATTCCTGTGATAGCGCCTTATTCTTTATCGTTGTTATTTTGTTAAATATTTCCAATATTTTTTTCATGAATTAAATTCTATAGAACTGTTCACATAACAAGCTTATCCTTGATTGTTCTATAGGTATATCGGCTGATTTGTGCACGCATTGTTACCTATATGCGCGTGATGTATTTATTTAGAATGACTGTATATGCATGTAAGTGTGGAGGGCTCGCTGCCACATAAATCAAATTTATTTAGGTACATATTTATAAACTCACACACATATTGAAAGACGTGCACCAATGAACCGACTTAACTATACGCGATTAAAGTTTAGTTACCGTCTGTATTAAGCTGGGATTACATTTGAGCTGCTAAAGAACGTTATTGTGGTTGACTGAGTTTGTCCACATAATCCATTTATGGATTAGGTATTCCTATAAAAACTTAATAAAACATGCCAGACTTTTTCGTAATTTTAGTAATGACGAAAGCAATAAAGTCTTTTTGTAATATTTGAACAGAATTGAAAATAGAATTTCGTCTAGAATGTTTTTATTTTACATAGACGTGTGCTTTTTTCATAGCCTATCATAATAAATAAAATATTTACAATATTCACAAAGTAAAGGTTTTAAAACGATGAAAGATGCCTACAAGCCTCTTTTTAAATAATAGTAGTATGGTAACAGGAGCACGTCGATCATAGTAACCTTTGTAAGTTCAAACCAGGGAGACGATTTAGCGGAGAGCTCAAACGACGTTTGCCTGACCTAAGAAGACGTGGGAGCCAATGGTCTTATTACTTACTCTAGGGGAAGTGAAAGCGTCAAAGTAGAAAGATAAACCCTGGCAACAAGCCGGCATAAAGAAAGATAGAAGAATACACAGTAGTTTAGTTCAATTTTAAACTTCGATCAAAATTTTTAAATTGTACTGAACTACTGTGTATTCTTTTACCTTCCTTATCCAGGCTTGTTGCCAGGGTTTATTGTTCTAGTATGACGCTTTTTGATGGCATTGATTTCAAACTTGATGTTTGTTTATGGTTTCTCAGCTCAAATGTAAACTCAACTCAATAGCTTGTTATATTATTATTATGGTTGTTAATAATTAGCTTAAGAGAATTTAATATTTTTATAACCTAAGGATACAAGCGACCAAGATATATTGTTTATGTAAAGCGATGTATTGTATATACAGCTTTTAAAAAACTAGTACTTGCCAGCTAATGTTTCATTACAATTTGTTTTTATTTTTAACTAGCTGTGCCCGCGAACTACGTTTCGCAATCTTCATACAAACTTTTATCCCCTTTTTAAACCCTTCAGGGGTTGATTTTTTAAAAACATACAACTATGGGTTAAACTATGGCGTATTCTGATGTATAATCTATATTATTGTAAAGTTTCATTAAAATCCATTCAGTAGTTTTCACATGAAAGTCTCTCGTAGTTCCTGATACCCATGACACAACATTCGTATCTTACAGTGAGGTCAGGACTGTTGGGTGTATTATGTATATTATTTATTAGCACCAAAAATCGGTGAACATATACAAAGAACATTGATTTATGGATGTATTGTTTTTTGTTAGACACTTGTTTGATCATTTTGTTTATTTACTGTTAAATCTACTTAATTTAATATAGCTGGCTAGTACCGCAAAATATTTAAGAGACAAATATGTAGTGCCATACGAAAATATTGTAACAAACTATAACATTGTGGTGCATTTCGTTTCCTTCGTAGGAGCCTAGTCATAACGTGTAATTAAAATTGTAAATAGATCGATAATTCATTCTCATTTTTTTTCTGGTGAATACAATTTACAAAAATGGTTAGGGTATATTTATTTAAATTTTTAATTTAAATTTTAAAATTTAAATTTAAGTATATTTTGCCACTTTAAATATTTGAAGTATAAATGTATATTTTTAATTAAAAATAAAATTGGATATCTTTATTCTATATTTAATTTATTTTTTATTTCCAAATGTGTATGCTATTTCTATGTAAACTTCATAGAACGTTAAGAATAATTTAAGTTGATGTCGTTTGCAGAGCGTGAAGAATCGTTCAATTAATTTATGAGTTGATGAGTATCGTACAAATATATTGCAGATGTGTGTCATATTAAAAAAAACGTTTAAAATGTTATATTATTTTTAATTTAAATTAATTATATAAGGATACCTGAAGACGCTGATTATTTTTTCCAGATACAATGCACGAATGTTAGTTAATTTTATAGCATTATTCAGATGGAGAACTGATAAGAAGAAAGGCTACTTAAGTTTGACCTCTTTATCTATTTGTATGATTATCTATTTGTGGCATAGTAGCGCTGAAACGAATGTACCGATTTGGCAGTTATATTACATTTTAAATATCCTCAAAATTATAGATCACAAATCTAAAGTTAACAGTCGGAAGAAATTCGAAATAATCTAATATGGACATTATATAACATATTACAATCAGTGTTACAAAAAAGACCTACAATCCTTTGGCATATTTTTTCTTGTAGATTTGTACTTGGATGATCTACGCGCGATACTTTTGTAATCGCTTCGGATGAAAAATTAAAAGTTCACGACAATAATTAGATGTGTAAAGTTAATGTACCTTGATATTTATTTCTTATCGAAGAGTATGTTACATATTATGTTCACACGCCTACTTGATATGTTACTCAATCTTTTAATATAATGTTATAGTAATTATAATTGTATAGTAATTGTTGGGATGTCGCGGATTTATTCATCTGTTTCGAGTTTCTAACCTAACTTAAGTTTTACGTGAAAAGCATACGGACACAATTTGTAAATAAATTTTAAAGGATTTAAGACCGTATGTATCCACACATACGGGTGTAAGTCTTATATAGCTTAAATACAACTTACGACCACATGCTTCTGGAGTGATGTTTTTATTGGGAATTCGTAAAAAACGGTTTATTTTCATAAGAATCTAAATTAATTTACCTCTGGAAATATAACATTAGTGTTAAACGCGTGTGTTATATAATTATTTCGGCTTCAATTCAGACTACTACGTTTTGATTCTTCGAGATTTTCGTAAATAAAAACATAACTAGTTTAGGCCGATATTTTTAACTCTTGTTAAGACGTTAACCAGAGTTACAATGCAATTCAAGTGTCGACTGACCTTACTCATGCTGTCATCGACAGGTTTGGTAAAACCCCGTTTAGACAGAAGGACTTTATCGCATGAAACAAGCGCGAATTAATCAGATAACATAAATGATGACATACAGTTTGAAAAAAGAATCTTATGACGCGGCTCAGCAAATAATGGTCTTTTAAATTCTCGCCTATGACACACGAGAAATTCTCCGTTTAAATATTCAATAGAAGTGAGTTTTGAGCTTAAAATTGTGACGTCACTTGGTATTTCACGCAAACCAAGGTTAATGTAATTAGAATATAAACCTGTAAATACTGTAACCATAGTTATTATAGATAAGGTGTAAACGAACGTCGTCTCGTCTAAACCGCTGTGTATAAATGAGTCCTAACATTTTCGTGTAAGTTAATGTTCGCGTGTGTAACTATGTAATATAATTATTGTTAAATATTGATGCGGAATTTTTAAGTGAAAAAAATGACAATTTATAATGTATATTTGTCTATTTTGCAAAACATGACGTTAAATAAACAAGCTTTATATATAATTGTGATTTTATTTTGAACACGCCCCTGTTATCAGCGATTTGGTTAGTCATAGTAATTTAAAAAATCATATTAAATTAGTGAAACATAAATGTTCATATTAATAATATTTTTTAAGTAAACATAAATGTTTAAGAATTTTAATTTATTTCAAAAAGTTAAGTAGTACGTTAACACAAATATGAGGAGATAATTTCCTTTATTAATAAAAGATAACACATCTAGACATCAATTTAAATTACTGTGTTAAATTCCAAATTTAGAGGTGGGGTAGTTTTTTCGTAAAGTGTACCACAAATGCATTGTGGGATGCATGCGTTGTGGGATAGTAAAGGGTTCACTTCGCTTGCGAGCGACGAATAAAAAAACAAAAGAAGAAAATAATCTTAACATTCATAATTTCTTTACGGACTATTTCGATAATAAAGACTACTCGATGTAATTTATCATAGTCCGAGTAAATTGACCGTGATGACAACAACCCTTAGACCGGTGAAGCAAAGGACCATTGGTTTAATGTATGTCCCATGGAAAATAGCGATAACGATTTGTTATTTACAATTTGTTCAATCTGCCATTCGTAAAGGTATTTATTATAATAATAGACAAGGAAATCCTTCCTCCCCCAGACATCTCCATAATAAAACAAGAAACCGATGCAAATTGTGAAGGGGATAGTTTTAATAACTTCTGACAACCAAAAGGAAAAGTGTTATTTCGCGTGTTCGGGCGAACAAAGTTCCAAGTAATCTGAGTTCCCAGAAATTTTTACTTCATTTTCATCTGGGATGTCTTGCAAATACTCGGCCACATAAACTATGACCTCATCATGCTTAATACCTTTTTTAATTAGTTCCAATAGCGTTAAGACTGTACCAATCTACATAGACTTGTTTATTATGGTATAGAAAATGTTTAAATTAAATCAGATTTGTTACTTGTAGGCTGCCTTCGCCTTTTAGAATTCCCCTTTTCAAAATTTGACAAAATGTTTGAGCTAATAAAAAATGTTTATTAACGGAGAAAGTACCTTTTATCTAAGTGTAGTTTCAAAATAATATTTATCCCATGAAGTAATTTCATACTTCTGCTACAATACTCAAGATAATAGATATGCAACATAATTTTCTTCACAATATTTGTACATTTGTCTTATAAAAACATCAACACTTATACTTAATCATTCATCCAAAACAATTCAGAATTCATCTACGAATTTATATTGAGAATGACCCCCGCTCCATAAACGTTAATCTTGCGGAATTCCGGCGAAATGGGAATAGATCCATCCTCACTACCGCCCTCGATTTCAGGACGGAATTACTCCACAAAGACAATGTATAGACTTAAAATCGTTTTAAAATGTTCACTTAGATATTTGAAGTTCAAAAACTTGTGGCTTGGTTATATCTTTGATGGATATTAAATAATCAATTGATTGGATGAACTGTCAGAATATTTGGTATCTATACTAATAATAAAGCTGTAGAGTTTGATTGTTTGTTTGTTTGTTTGAACGCGCTAATCCCAGGAACTACTGGTTCGAATTGAAAAATTCTTTTTGTGTTGGATAGTCCATTTATCGAGGAAGGCTTTAGAATATATAACATTACGCTGCGATCATTAGAAGCGAAGCATCAGTGAAAAATGTTGCAAAAACGGGGAAAATTATTCATATTTGAAGGCTTCCGTTGCTAAGCTACCCAAATAATATTATTTGAAGGCTTCCGTTGCTAAGCTACCCAAATCTATACTAATATTATAAAGCTGTAGAGTTTGATTGTTTGTTTGTTTGTTTGATCACGTGGGCGGAGCCGCGAGCAAGAGCTAGTATTTTATATTAGTGTCGTAGAACGCAGTTGTGCGTGCAAAACCGCTGCTTTTCAGTAGAACGTTTAAAGATTTATGATTTTTTCTAGATTTTCCGTAATTAGTTTTATATCATAAACCCCGATGATAATTAAAATAAATAATAATACTAGCACTGTATTACACACGTCCCACTGCTGGGCTAGAGCCTCTTTTATACTATACTAGCTCTTGCTCGCGGCTCCGCCCGCGTGATCAAACAAACAAACAAACAATCAAACTCTACAGCTTTATAATATTAGTATAGATTTGGGTAGCTTAGCAACGGAAGCCTTCAAATAATATTATTTTGGTAGCTTAGCAACGGAAGCCTTCAAATATGACTAATTTTTCCCGTTTTTGCAACATTTTTCACTGATGCTTCGCTTCTAATGGTCGCAGCGTAATATTATACAGCCTAAAGCCTTCCTCGATAAATGGACTATCCAACACAAAAATATTTTTTCAATTCGAACCAGCAGTTCCTGAGATTAGCGCGTTCAAACAAACAAACAAACAAACAATCAAACTCTACAGCTTTATTATATTAGTATAGATGAGAGGGGTTAGGCTTTAGTTTACCATGTTGGTCTATTGCGGATTGGCAGACTTCACATGCCTTCGAAATTCCTTTGGAGAAATTTTCACATACGGAGATTTTCTCACGATGTTAACTTCACCGTTAAAGCAAGCGATAATTAACAATCAATATATGTACACGTAACTTAGAAAAGTTAGAAGTGTATGCTGGTTTCGAACCTGCGACTTACGTCTTGATAGTCCATAGCTCTCCCCGCTTTAATACCATTAGGTAATTATAATATGTTTTTCGTCTTATCGTTGACTAAAATTTCAGAAAAAACATAATATCATGGACTCTTTTCTTTAAAATTTTGTCAGGAAGTAAATAATAAAACCGCTTTTTATCATGCTAAAGATATCGGAAACCAATTTATTTCTGCTGCCAAGCAGCAGTGTGTAACTACTACTGTGTTTCGGTTTGAAGGACATTGAAGCCAGTGAAGTTACTGGAAATTATGAGACTTAACATTTTATGTCTCAAAATTGAACGTAGTCCATTGCCATGTAGTGCTTTGTAATTCAAAACTCTTATGTAGAGATGTGTCTATTTATGGGCAGGATTAATATCAGGCAAGCGACGGCCTCGTTTCACGCAAAAAAAAAAAAAAAAATTCAATAATTAAAATCGAAATAAATATTCTACGTACAGTTTTACTGACATTATTCAGTGATTTACGAAGATTTATTGCAATGTTGATGCAAGGTGCGGTTGGAAATTACAAGAAAATTTATTAGTTTCAACTAGTATTGCATCGTTCGTACGTTTAATCATACCATTTGTCGTGTCCTTATCGTTAGCCTACATTCTGGTGTTCAGAGCCGTGTTCGTTAGCCACCTTGTGGCTTGCATTGCAGGTGGTATTGGCTTTGAGTCAAAGCTATTGCGGCTACTTTCGTCTCTCGGGTATTGCGATTGTTTAATCTATACTAATAATAAAGCTGTAGAGTTTGATTGTTTGTTTGTTTGTTTGTTTGTTTGTTTGTTTGTTTGAACGCGCTAATCTCAGGAATTACTGGTTCGAATTAAAAAATTCTTTTTGTGTTGGATAGTCCATTTATCGAGGAAGGCTTTAAGATATATAACATTACGCTGCGACCATTAGAAGCGAAGCATCAGTGAAAAATGTTGCAAAAACGGGGAAATTTATTCATATTTGAAGGCTTCCGTTGCTAAGCTACCAAAATAATATTATTTGAAGGCTTCCGTTGTCAAATCAAAATCAAATCTATACTAATATTATAAAGCTGTAGAGTTTGATTGTTTGTTTGTTTATTTGATCACGTGGGCGGAGCCGCGAGCAAAAGCTAGTTTCCAATATTATTCTAGTTTGAATATATTGGTAAGATGCAGAGACTTGTATTGATAAAAATAGTGTTTCTAAAGTTTTGCTCTAGTTCTTTGTAGGTGGAAATAGTGATTGTGATTTATGAAAGTTCTCTTATAAATCGATCAATAAATTTTAGCCCGCCATTTCTTATTGTTATCTAAGTTGCAAACGTAAGTTGATGTCTAAATAGACTTTAGTTTAACCTCACTAAAGTAAAATAACGAGTATAGCATAGGGATTAATCTATATCACAGATTGTATATTAAATTCTAACTGTTAATTCGTAATGCCTTATTATTAAAAGTGGAGAACGTATTTCTAGAGTGCTAGAGCCACCTTATAGACAGTTTTGTCTACAACATGAATGGGCCGGCTCGACCGGGTCGTTACCACTGTGTCGCAGAACATCGACGTAAAGTAGCTTACTCCTGCGTTTCGTACGTACTCCCTTTTCCAATCCCTTAATTATCCCTTCATTTTAAGGTTGGCAGCGCGCCTATGATTCTTCTAGTATTGTAGGTGTACATAGGCGGTGGAGATCACTTACCATCAGGTTTACTGGTCTATGCTGTATTCTCATCTAGATTTAAAGATCAACCTCCGCAATAGTTTTCTTTCCGAATTTACTTCAAAATTCATTCCAAAATTCATTCATATAAACATTTAGAAGTTAACTAAAGTAGGATTCACATGTCATAGACACTCGAGAGTCGCAAGAGATCTCAAGACGGCAGAATATTGCCACTAGAGTTTCCAAAGAGCAAGATTTTGCTGAAAACTATTTCGGAGCACTATTCTATCAAGTATCTCGCAATAACTAAGTACTCGCATATAGCATCCAGTGAACGATATTACGTATAAGACTTATAGAATTTCAAATGGTAGATACGTGACTATGAGTACTAGTGTAGTAGAGGAATCTGATATGAGTAGGTGTATAAGGTGGTAGGTCCCTCGTATGTGAGAGGCCGTCTGGGTTGGTACTACCGCTTTGTCTATTTCTGCCACCAAGCAACAGTGTGTAAGCACTGTTGTGTTTCGGTTTGAAGGACATTGAAGCCAGTGAAATTGCTGGGCATTATTAGACTTAACATCTTATGTCTCGGGGTGACGAGCGCTATTCAGTGCCATGGAGTGCTTTATAATCCAAAGTTCTGTGTACTGTTGCTCCTGTTTATGAGCAGGCGTGGCGCTTAGCATCAGACGAGCGATTTACTCGTCTCGTCATTCAATTGAAAAAAAAAAAGTTGTAACATTGATCTTCCTATTTATTTACTGAAAATTTCTGAAGTGTGATATAACCAGGTATGAGTTAATAGAAATGGAATTTCGCTTTACTTACAAATAACAGTGTTCATAGATAACCATCACAATTATCGTAATCTGGTATTTAATTACTTTGATATTCCAAAGGATCTTATCAGTTAATCTCTAATCAGTGTATCTTACTGATAAGGCAGATATTATGGTATTTGTGGATAAATGTATTTGATTCACGCACTCACACCTGTAATTATCAAAGGGGTAGGCAGACGTGTAACCAGTACACCTACATTTCGCCGAGCGTATTTCTGTCCCATGATATGATAGGGGAGCCTATCGCCATATCGTCAAAATTCCAGATTCCGGCTGATACTGATCATTTCGTGTTAGAACCCAATACCACTTTACACGATGCGGGGATCGAACCCGAGACCTCAGAACAGCAGTCGTACCGCGTACGCAATACAAATGCGCCACTGAGGCCGTCACGTGATTTTTTGATATTTAATTCACGTTAGTAAAAGGTACCTCAGCGCCTACTCAGCGTAGCGGTATGGACTGACATGTGACAATGAAATTTAGCAAAATAAAATTATTATCTCAAATTTTACTCGATGTGGGTTGAAATATTATTGCATATTTGCGTCCATTTGACTATTGTTTTTTCGCAATTTACTAAGACATCAGCCACAATAAAATAATTTATATGGTAATTTCAACTGCCTGTCTACCACGGTTCAAAAAGTAATTGACAGAACAGGGATTCCCAAACTGTTTTGGGCAGGAGACCCCTTTTCCGAAATCAACTAATACCTTAGAACCCTCATAGCCAAATGACTTTGAAATCCTATCTCTAGTTTTTTTATTTTTAAATACTTACCAATTTAAAAGCTTAGCGGTTTTCGTTTATGTCGACTCCTAGGCAACTGATTTCCACCCTAAGAGGTCAACATCGACCACTTTGGGAATCCCTGAGATAGATAGACGACGTGACGTGACGTAGGCTCTGTATGGTTGCGTTAATACCCTGTTCGTACAGAACCTTAAAATATCAGTGAACCTTAAAATATGGGCGTGTGGGCGGGATAGTCTCTAAAAAAACCGAAACACTAAGACTTAACAATTTGTAGTATTTTTTTGCGCACTTAATGGTTTTATCTTTACAAAAATAATATTTAATTTTTTCGCGAACAGATTAAACCTTTAAAACACTGATTAAAATTAAAAGGCAAGCAGAAGGATGAAATATGGCGGGCGCAGTTCCCCGGGGCTAGAAGGGTAATGTGGAGCCGTTAGTGTTCTGTTTATACCCGTGATTGATGGGTGTTATCTGGCGCGGTGCACGTGGAGCTGAAATATGGGCCGACACTGCATATTTGGGGATTAAAGGGGCTTTTCACACGCGATTTTATGATAAAGTAGCTGATGTTGACAAGGGCCGTGGAATGTGAATGTTAAACTTTTTTTTTATTTGATTGAATGACGAGACGAGCAAGGCGCTCGCTTGATGGTAAGCTGTAATAGTGCTTTGAATTACAAAGCACTGCATGGCACTGAACTGCGCTCGTCACCTTGAGACATAAGATGTTAAGTCTCATAATGCTCAGTAATTTCATTGGCTTCAAACCGAAACACAACAGTACTTACACGCGGTTACTTGGCGGTAAAAATAGACATAGCGGTGGTTGCATGATGAGTCACATTACGAATGATCACGCAGTGTATTCGATCCGGGTCTGTAATCTGGATCCTAAGATCCGAATTCCATTTTCCAAAGTCGATGACATCCCCAGTTCGGATCACAACTTCGGATACAGATTGGATGCAGTGCGTGAACACTAATTGTTTGAGGTACCTTTTAAATGGCAAACCTAGTTTTATCCAAAAACATAGGCATTTATGACCAAATTTATTGAATATGTATAAGATATATTTAAAAAAACACGTTTAATAATCCTTTTCTTTTTACATTCTTTCTATACGTAATAAAAACTTTTTGCTATGTCTAGTCCTGATAACATTTCGCGATAAGCTACATTGCAGAACATCGCGTGTGAACACGGCTTTATAGCAAAAAGAGCAATTCGCTGCCCCTGTGCAGTGCATTAGCTGGTATACGTCGAACGTGTTCGCTTTTACGATGTGCCGAAAATTTATTAGCAACTTATTTTTCATAGCGCATGTTTAGAAATTTGATATAAGACAGGCGAAATGACAGTCAATGGTCTTATTACGGAGGATCCTAATGATCAGGCGAAGTGGAAGAGTCTAAACACGGTAGACTCTGGGACTAAGCTGGTATAGTTCCAGGCGGAACGAAAATGTATGAAGCCTTATAGCAAAGGTCCCATAAGTGACTACTTCCGCTCGTAACACAGTCCTAGATTAGTAGAGGGCATGTTGCAGATCTTTAAGACGCCCCACTTTAAATCGGAGTAAAATGATATTATGGAACAATGTATGGGTGTATATCTTAACGATATATGGGTAGTGTAGTGTGTATAACCGACCTCTTCCGTCCCCATAGTCCCTCTACCTCGCCCGTATGTACACACATTATTATACCATTACACACATACACATTGTAGATGTATACTCTTTGGCTCTACTGCGAATGTGCTTCTAGTAGCTGCCGCTATTTTTTTATGATATAGACCGGCAAACGATCAAGTGTGTCACGTGGTGGTAGGTGATCTCCACCACCCATGTATGCCTACAATACTAGAAGAATTGTAGGCGCATTGCCGACCTTAAAGGAAAGGGATAATTAAGGAATTAAGTAAGGGGAGGGGGATTTGGGTCTCAAGATATCTCACTCACCGTACAAATAGCAGCAGCAAGCCGCTATTTTATATCGGTTTTCTGTGAGACAGTGGTAACGATCCGGTCGTGCCGGCCGATTCAAGCTGTATACAAAACTGTCTACAGCGTGGATTTACCACTTAACTCACTCACTATTTATGATATTATCCGTCGGCGATGTCATAATACCAAAGGCATGTCTGTACAGTAGCTCAGCCATACACTACTGGTAGGGGTTTTGGGTTGAATGTATTTGCTGACTTTGATGATGACTGTACATAACCTTAAAATTCAATTTTAGAAGAAACGCTGAATCCGAATAATAATTAGGATGAGTTGTTATGAAACCAAATTTCAAATATATTTCGGGATATCTTATAGCACATGAAATTAGTTCAGCCCGGCCTTTGAAGTGTTGCGCCCACGTTCGAAGAGGTAATGTAATTGAATCTGATTTCAGTATAGAGTTCTTATCACGAAGGAAACCATTAATGGAAATGAAAATGATTCATTTATTCGATCATAATTTATTCTTTATTGGGATAAAATATGACAGGAAAACCATCAGGGAGATTAAATTATTATCGAATACTGGGAACATAGTGTCTTATCTAAATGATGCAGTGGCATCTATCATTGTCATGAATTATTTCACTACAAAACTGTGATTCAGGCAACCGGTAATCGTAGTCTTTCCTTCTTTCTGCCTTCAAATTAAGTACCTTTAAAATAACCACGTTAAAATCGGTCACCCACTATCGGAAAAAGGATCAATATTATAACACCCCTCTTTCTTTTTGGGTATTTGTCTAGGCTCAGTAAACCGGTTATGCTTTTCTATCTACATCTTTGGGGAAGAAAAAAGAAACAAAGAATGATACAAACTCTTATTTCCATCATATGGTTGCTTGTAATTGCCTGTATAAGATTGCCCTGAGCAATATAGCCCCTTAACATTAAATACTATACTTAAGTATACTATGTCCCATTATTTAATGTTACTTTTTGCATTCCATGGTATATAAAAAGAATTAGAAACAAATGCACATTTTAACACTTTAGATTGATCAGGAACACCATCCACAAACCATCTTGCCTACGGGCCTGCCGTGATGTACGGGACACACTCACTATAAATTCACTTTCGGAACGTGCCGCCCGGCAACGACAATGGAGTTTTAACTTTTTTACACGGAAGAGAAAAATAATTTTAAATTGTAAACGTGTATTAAGTGCTTTGAGGAAAAGGAATTCAGAAACGACCTTTAACGTAAAGGAGTCTAAAATTAAGATGAATATGAAATGGAGGTTCAAGTAAATTATGATTGTGAAATATAAAAGAAGAAAAATAATGAATATGAAGGTTTAGGCTTGAAAGTCATCTCTGTGGCTTAATTTTTACGAAATGCTAATCCTAATATACCTATATTTCATATCTTTTTATATTACTTTCAATAATCTTACTTTATGAGTTTTGTTTTTACTAGCCTAAATAACGAAATGAGCAAGTTCTTCGCCAGATGATAAACGCCACACCATTTTTTATTTGATTGAATGATGAAATATACACACATAACACCACACAAAACTTTGAACCAACAAAGTAATGCATGGTACTGGACTGCATTCGTAATTTTTTTTTTCCTGGCTCGGCAAAGTGATTACGCTACACCTGATGGTAAGTGTAGCGCAATCCAAGAAAAGTGACGACCAACGATAAACAATGTGTCCATCGTAGGTCGGCAAGATCATGCCGGCCTGCCAAAGGGCCAAGAGGGAGGAGAAGGAAGAGGGATGGGAAAAGGGTTAGGATCAGGGGGCAAGCCTCCTGAGGAGAACCGGATATACACTGGCTGACCCTGGAACGCGAACCACACAAGGGCCACTATGGCAGGTTTTAGCACCAGTGTACGGTGGTCGCTATCCGGTCGGATACAAGTATCCCCCCACCAGTAACCTGTCCTGAGATGTAAGTTGTTAAGTCTCATAACGCCCAGTAATTTCACTGACTTCAATGTCCTTCCAACGGAAACGCAACAGTGCTTATACAATGGTATATGGTGATAGAAATAGACAAAGTGGTGGTACCACCTAGTACAAGTACTTAGTAGTTGGAAATTAGGATGTTTGTAAATTAATAATTAATTAATTCGGAGCAAAATAGGCTTACAGGTTCATCATAACTTTGATTGGGACTACATTTTACCAAAGCCAATCACGTGGGCGGTGCCGCGAGTGAAATCTAGTCATTATATTTCCTCTAATAAAAGTACTAACATTTACACTTAAATCATATCTATACCAATATCATAAGCAAGATTTTTTGAGATTATGAATTTATTTGTAGAGGATAATTTCTAAAACTACAAATCCGAGTCTGGAATAAGAAGCTAAATCATCCTTGACTACTACGTACTATCACAGATTATAAAACGATTACGCAATATAAAGATTAGTCATAGTAAAGGTGGGGTTCGAAACTGCACGTCATTGAAAAGTAATTTTTATACATTGTGGGTGAAGCATTATCGCGCTCGATAAAGCAACAAGTTTTGCGAAGGTGTGAATGTATTTTCAGATGGCAGGCGCGGTGGGTGACGTCATCCGTCATGCTCAAGATATGCTGAAAGGGGAATATTCAAGTGTTATCGCCACATTTTTATAAGGATAAAAAGGGCTAAAAATATGCGGTTAAGGAATAATTTAAAACCCCCACGCAAGCTGTTACTTCAAGCCAGTTTTTGGGTGTGACAATTTTTGTTACCGCCAAGGTTCAGCCGGTCCATTCATGTAGACTAAACTATCTATAGTATAGCTCATCCACTAATAAGTGGTGGAATATATCCTAGAATGTCCACCTGAGAAGAGTTTTAATCTGTTTTTGAATTTCGACTAAAGGCTGCTCCTAATACTGATTGTGTTTCTAAAGCCCAGAAGCAACAATGTAGTTCGATAAACGTATCAGATAGGTACGTTTACTATGACATCCTAAAAAAAAACTAGGTTGGTATGTAATGATCAATGTAATTTTAAATATATAAATTTTGCTATTCAAATGCGAAGTTCCATACAAAAACGAGTGCACGGACGAATTAATAAAACAATAAATGTAAATCTTCGAACACGTAAAATAATATTGTGACATAAATACAAACACACATTAAAACCCCTTGTAACGAACACATTACAATAAAGTCCTCGTAAATGCCGCACAGATTGCTAATGCCACGTACATTTTACTTTAATATCAGCAATAATTCCCTCACGAGTGGCGTAATATTCCCGAGGGAGACTCCACGCTGACGCGCCATCAATCTTACTCATTTTTACTCTCTGTCCGCGCCAATACTGTTGGGTTTTGATTGGATGGAACAGCGTGGAATAAAAAGCGGTGCTTGTGAAATTGTTTTCGGATGCCAGATTCTATACACCAGATCTTTTTTTATAGCATAGGCCGGCAAACGAGCAAGTGTGTCACCTGATGGTAAGTGACCGCCCATGTACGCCCACCACCAGAAGAATCATGGGCGCGTTGCCGACCTTATAGGTAAGGGAAAATTAGGGATAGGGAATGGGAGGGGATTTGGGCTTCCGGATATCTCACTCATCGTACGAAACGCAGCAGCAAGCCGCTTCTTTACGTCGGTTTTCTGAGACAGTGGTAACGACCCGGTCGAGCCAGCCCATTCATGCTGTAGACAAAACTGTCTACAGCGTGGCTCTACCACTCAAAAGTTCTAGTTTGAGATTAATTTTGCTAAGTGTATTTTTGGCTAGTTTTTGGTCGAAATATTTCCATATCATTTGGCTTCAGTCACTTTTTTAACATCTATTGGTTACATGGACTTTAAAACTAAAATAACTTAACATGATATCACTGCTAGGTTGAGGTCTCGGGTTTGATTCCAAGGTCGGTTACAAGCGATATTGAGTTTTTGTCTCACGACATGCTCATTATCAGTCCGGAGTCTGGAAATTTCAGTAGGTGGTAGGTTCGTATGTGAGAAGCCGTCTGCCGCTTTGTGTATTTTCACCGCCAAGCAACGGTGTGTAATCAGACGCGAAGTTCTAATTGGTGTTTGTTCTGATTGTGGGTAGGCTTAATTTATCACCTCATTAGGACGAATAAAATAAATATGTATGCATATCCATGTAGCGCTTCTAGCGGATCCTATTGAAAGAATATTAACATTATACATATTTCTCGTATACGAATGATGTGACAGCAATCGAAAAAACTCGCACTACGGATACAGAATAAGAAACACACGAAGTCTTGTCAGAAATTTAATGATAGCATTAATGAATTCTGAATGTAGTATAAATTATATCCAAGCCCAATGAACCAATTTTCAATAACGTTTTAATGTAAAAACCACTCCGTTACAAATTTTAATATGTAATAAAATTTGATTTTATATGCCTCGGACCACATAAAATGCACATTTACTTCCGATAAAGTTTCTTTAACGTCGAAGCAAGTTTAATCCATCATTTCTAAACGTAAGGTGGGTTGATGTTGCCTTTATAAAGTCCCGGCTCGTGTAACGTTAGGTAAATTGGCTTTTTCTTGCTCACCTCCGCTGCCGTATTACGTAATTATGGAAATAGCTTCGCGAAATTAGTCATTTATCGTGTCGCGATATCCGAGCGGGCAGCGTTGTATTGTCGTGTAGCCTCGGTGTTTAGCCGTGATCGCTATCGTTCACTTTTGTAATTACTTACGAACCTAATTTAAATATGCTGGTTGTAGTATAATCATATCCGCCCGGATAGGGACCACTGTACTTGGTGTTAAAACCTGCGATAGAAACCTACTCACCTTGTGTGGATCGCGTTCCAGTATCAGCCAGTGTATATCCGGTTATTCCAAGGGTCTTGCGTCTTGATGGTTGGTCGGGGCACATCCTCGTAACCCTGTGCCTGTATCGGTCATCCGCCTGTCCCGTCACAGACCCCTCGATTTGCTTCTTCCCTCTTCGGAGAGTAAAGAAGCATTTATAAAAGCCGGCTTTATTCTTGTGACCACCGATAAACTCTGTTTTTTTATTGCATGACGTTTACCATCAGGTGGAGTGCAATCACTTTGCTGTGATCGAAAAGGATTGCATTTAATCGTTAAACATGTTATTGTAGTTTTGTTTTTAAGATAAATTATGATGTTTGCTTTCCAAGTAAAAGTAATAGCTTGGATTGAGAACTAGTTTCGTAGAATTCTGATTTATTCACATACTTACTGAGATTTATTAGCGCAGTATAAGTTCTTTAACAGTGAGTGTTTCTTTTTATTTTGTGTATTTTTACTTACTAGCGTAAAATCGGCGACATTTCAGAATATAGTATCTTTCTCTATAGATGTTTCATATAAGGGAGGTGACTGTTGAGTAAGGGATCACTGGCTTTACACAGGAGTAGGGTTACCATATCAAACTTTGAAAATTCCTGACAAAAGACTGGATATTTTGCAAAAGACCGAACATGTTAGTAACCGAATAAAACCCTACTTACTGAGTATCCTACTAATATTATAAACGTGAAAGTTTGTAAGAATGGATGTATGTTTGTTACTCTTTCACGTAACAACTACTGAATGGATTTTAATGAAACCATAATATAGCTTATACATCAGAATAGAACACAGGCTACTTTTTATCCCGGAAAAAGCAGATCACGCGGGCGGGGCCGCGAGCATAAGCTAGTATTTTATACAAAGTACTGGTTTGTTGCCTACGATTTACACATACTTTAAGGACTGATGTTTTATTTTCAATTACTTACGTGACCTTGTTTCGCAAATTGTAAACATTACTAATGTTCACCTTTTTAATTTTAAGTAAGTATTCCCAGTAAGTCGAAAAGTCTGGACATGTAAGCCGAGGAGCCGACTATATCCGGAAAAATCCAAACTGTTGGTAAACTTACGCTGATTTGTTTGAGAGAATAATGCCAGCCAGTATGTATCCCATATCTCCTTAGACAGACGCAGCGGATCTTACGAATAACGATCGATTCGATTTTAATATTTAATGGATAGTCATGGTATTTAATTTTAATATATACTGTAATTCTGTTCCTTAGATCTTCCGTGGCGCAGTGGGCGAGTAGTCGGCTGTGAAGCGGGAGGTCCTGGGTTTTTGCGGATTGACCAATTTTTTGTGTGATCCACAAATATTTGTTTCGGGTCTGAGTGTTGTAGGACCGCAAGCCCCTTATAATTTCTGATACCCAGTACATTATTTTTTTAATTTATCTACTGCGTTACACGATAGTCCTAATAAATAAATAAATAAATACTGGCCTGCAGCCTCTATGTAGCTTCTCATCACAAAACGATAGAAACCGACAAAATATTTCACTGATAAGTTTTCACAAAGAAGTCTGTCAAAAATATTCACGCGTCCAGTGTCACGGGTGATTATGTGCCGGATGTTGTTCCGCAGAGGGCGCTGACGTCAATTTCCGTCGCGGGCGCCTGCCACGGAACTCTGAAAAACACTCCACGTTATAATAGGGACCACTATGAAATTCGTATGACACGGAAATTATCGACGGAAGCGTATTAAAGTGCTCTCGAGAGTACTTCCTCTGAATTCTGCGGTATTTTTGTATAGTTTTTTAATTCCCGACTATGAAATAGGGTATTTATTATAAGTTTAATCCCTATACAGGGTTATTTTTAAAACACCAGCAACCTCGCAGGGGTAGATAGCTGTCCCCATACGGAACAACTTTTGTTCTACGAGTTTGGATATAACTCAATATATTTAAAAAAAAATGATTTTACAAGTTTTTGTTGTGTCGTGTTTTTCTTCGTAGTATGCGGCGTGCGCGCGCGACTCAAAGGCGCCGCTCAGCTGAGCGGCGCGTTGACCTTCAAAGGAGCTAGCCCGGTTCCCCACGCTTCGCGTATTTGTTTACGTAAGCTGCGATGCGCGTTGTAACAATCAAGACGGAAATTAAATGAATACTTATTTTTGTATGAAAATAAAATCTAACAAATTATCAAAAGTCGTAGAACAAAAGTAGTAGCTTATAACCTTAGGAATCTACCCCTGCGAGGTTGCTGGTGTTTTAAAAATAACCCTGTATATCTCTATGTTAAACGAATGGATCGATTTAAATGTTTTTATTTGTTTGAAATTAAATCCAGATAGTTCTTAGGTACGTTTGAAGATATGTTCAGCCAATTCCAGAAGTCAACCAATCAAATTCGTAAACTCAAACATAAATTAGGATTGCCCTACCGGAATTGAATCCAAGAGCTCATCGGTTTGTTTGTCTAAGTGCGCTACCACAATACCAACGAAGCGATAAATGTCAAATGGGACGAAAAGGCTATTTTTGGATATTTTTATTACGCGATAAATAACATTCTTTTCATAATGTGATGCCCCATTAGTGTTGCCAAAAGTAATGTTTCGGCCTATTGGTTCCAAGAAGAACTCCTCTGACGTCAGTACTCTTTGAGAATATAATTTAATGTTTACGCCACGACTCCGATCGCATGGAAGTCCTGTCACACGTGACTGAATTTCTTAGTAAAGGTTCCACAAACAGATCAATGCTATGGTAAGTTTGAGAGTTAATACATACATAAGCTAACGTTTATATCCCCAAAGGGGTAGTTACAGGTTAAACTAGGTTCGTCAACTAATTTCCGTCTTATGATGATGAGATAGGAGGCGAAATTATGGCAATACCGCGTACTAATTCAAATTTCAAGTAACCCATTTTTCGGATTGAAATCTCAAACAAGAATTGTCTGACTTAATATTTGATCCCAGTACCTCACAGTTTCTGATCCTAAGTACGCTGGTGGCCTAAACATAGTTTAGTAACTGAATTTAATTCAAAATTGTGTATTTTTTTGTTTCACAGACATAATTGAC
This sequence comes from Amorpha juglandis, assembly GCA_949126905.1. Lineage (NCBI taxonomy): Eukaryota > Metazoa > Arthropoda > Insecta > Lepidoptera > Sphingidae > Amorpha > Amorpha juglandis. The sequence goes on along the minus strand of OX421379.1, from coordinate 5,568,234 downwards.
AGGCAAAACACAATGAATAAAAATAATAAAATAATTCCCCTCTCATTAGTAGAAAAGGTCCGCTCTCAGTACTGGGACTTGTATAATACAGGGCTATTTATTATTAATAGTTTACTAGACAATTTAGTTTCAAACAAAAACGTGACATTTCGTTCAGATATAAGGAGATTAACACACTCTCGGCCCAAATCAAATGCATGAAAAATGTGCACAACGTTGCTTTAATTAAGCTAGCTTAATGTGAAGATATATTAGAGAGATATCGTTAATGGAGTTTTTTATCTGAAACAAATAAACATAACATGAACATGGCGTATTTTGGCATAAAAATTCAACCCTATCTTTGGCACAGATTGATTACTTTTAAAATGGAAGACATTTTATATTGTGATAGGTATATTCAGTTGCTTAAAAACATGTCGTAGGAGGAAACGCATGTATGTAGAAGATTGATAAATTGCCTATATTAAATCTTTCCGGCCCGTTATCATAAAAGGGTAGACATTGATATATTTTTCAATACAATTGATGTTTATTATTGGTAATATTGTTAAATAACGGCATTATAATTATTAGTGTTTATTTTCTTCTTTGTTTCGTACTGCGTTTGTTTAAATACATACAGTCTCTATGGCGCTGTGGGCGAGTAGCTTGTTGAGAAGAGAGAAGCCGATCTCGAGGTTCCATTCCGGTACCGAGAATTTTTTTATATGATCCAGATATATTTCTTTTGGTTCTGAAAATATTTCTCCCCATAGAAGTTGACATTAAGCCGGTCATAAAATCTACAAGCATTTTTTAAGTAATATGTCTTAAAAAGAATGTTCCGGCGAGCCCACTGCGAGTGGGATAGAGGCAGATGGAACAAGAGTAGATGGATGGAGGCATGGGCCGCGGACAGTCATTTTGTTTGTTGTAAATCTATGCATTATAAGTTTTTATTATCATGTAATCAATATATTATGTACAGTGAACGAATTAAACTACGAGTTGTCTCCTAGTATGTTTTTCTTTAAACAAAATAACGAACACCACCTTTATCACGGTATAAAATATAATAAAATTATATTTCACTCATGTACTGATATTGCACACTTTAAGAGCACTCTCTAAAGCTCATATTTATAAGTCAGGCAGCACACTCGAGGTTAGAATGTCAAGTAAGAGAACGTTTAAGAACAACGCACACTGAAGCGCTCCTCATAGCAATAAATAAATAAATACACCCAACAGTCACACACATAGTCCTGACCCCACAGTAACATACGAGTCTTGTGTCGTGGGTATCAGGAACTACGAGAGACTTTCGGTCTCACAACACCCAGACCCCGAAACAAACATTTGTGGATCACACAAATATTTGTCTCGGTGCGGGGATCGAACCCGCGGCCTCTCGCTTCACAGCCCGCTACTCGCCCGCTGCGCCACGGAGGCTGTCAATACATAAAATTAGCTTCCAAAGATACCTTGCCCACTTTGCAATACATCAAAAGTATCATAGAAAAATCGCGTACGATGATCGCGATAATTATCGTAGACAAAATACAGACACTCCTAACCATAACTTAACTATTGTTAGGTATGATAAAGGTGTAGTCAAAGGTGTGACCCGTATACCCACATTTCGCCAGGCTTATTTCCGTCCCATAATATGATAGGCGAGCTTATCGGTATACCAGGCACAAATTCCAGACTGATTTAAAGCGTGATAGAAAAACCCAATATCAGTTTTACCCGACCCGGGATCGAACCCGAGACCTCAGGATAGTAGTGATACCACAATATAACTCCGCCATTCAATTGCAGTTTGCAATCCCTATGTAGGCACAGTTTAAAATGAGTAAAAGAGACAAGTAGTAGGTACTGATAACTGGGGCTGCATATGTCGTCCCACAATTTTTATTTTGATAGCAGAGGTCGACAGACGAGCAATTGGTTCTCCTGATGGTAAGTGATCTCCATTATTTAGTGCCAGATGAATTATTATAGATGTGTTGCCGACTTTGAAGGCGAAAAATGGAGATTAGGAAGGGGAGAGTGGATTTGAGCATCTCAAGATCCTACTTGTGGGAAATGGAACAACAAGCCGGTTGAACTATAGTTTTTGTAAGGTATTCGTATTAACCCGGTTGAGCTGGCTGATTCATGCTGTAGAGTGCTTATTTCAATTGTAGAGTGTAGTCAAAATCTTTACAATGTGACTTTTCTACTTACAAAATACGATCTCTTAGAATATGTATGATATAAAATAAATCACATTTTCGTTCTGATATCATTATGCGGCCTGCTTCAATGTGCGCTGGGTTTAACATTTGTGTAAATATCTTAACCGTCTGAGCTGGTGTTAAAAGATTTGCGTATGAACATTATATGGGAAAGTTTTTAGTTATGCGCGGTTGCTGTGCAGAATATTATTAGTTTGAAGAGTTGAATATTCGTCTTATCGCTTGTATCTAATGTATTTAAATCTATTTATAATGTATTAATGTACGGTACTCTTTATTTTAAAAGGCTTTTTTATATTTACATTTTCATCGCCATTTCGTGGCTAGTTATGAGCAATGCCGAAACAAATTATGGGGATTCCCTTAGAGCCTGTTCCCACGTATCCGATCAGTATTTTTTCTCGGTCAGTCTAAATAGACGGATGTGCCAGTGGCAGTACAATTTGTATGGAGCTGTTCACATTATGACTGATCCGGGAAAAAAGACTGATCCGAGTTATTTGACGGACGTTTTGCCACTAATCCAGTCATTTTAGTAGGTTCACCTCGGAATTCGAGATACCCGGCTGTAACTCTGTAAATACTTGTGTATTGACACCCTAAAAGTTGTCTCAAAACCTACATATGGTAGGGTGTGCGCAACTATTAAATTTCAAGGTCAAAGGTCACAAAAATCGCTTTTTTTGTAAATATCTCATTTCCTATGGGTTTTTTGCTATTTATATCCATTATCAATATTGTAGAATACAAAATTCTCTACAAATTTTGTTTAAAACTTTTTTTCATACGGTGAACCGTTTTCGAGATAGAGGGCGGAGAGCGCGCGGTCACAAGTCCGTCATTTTGAAAGTTATATAAACGAAATTTTGTATTTCGGTTATTGACATAAAATAAATAAATACGTGTTTCAGGAATTTTGGAAATTTTATTTATTAAGGGATGAAAAAGGGGGTGAAAGTTTTCACGCTTTCACGCCTAAATCACTAAACCGATTTTGATGAATTTATCTACAGAGACAGATGGAGCCCTGCAGACGGTTACAGGCTACTTTTATCCCGGAAAATGCTGTTCACGCGGGCGGAGCCGCGAGCAAAAGCTAGTATAACATGATAGTTAATAAAAATTGACAAATATTTATAATCATTGATTTATGGATAGTTCATCAACTATATATGGCGCGTTTTCGACCGGAGGCACTGTTTGACCTGAACTGATCCTGTGACCGCGCGCTCTCCGCCCTCTATCTCGAAAACGGTTCACCGTATGAAAAAAAAAATTAAACAAAATTTGTAGAGAATTTTGTATTCTACAATATTGATAATAGATACAAATAGCAAAAAACCCATAGGAAATGAGATATTTACGAAAAAAGCGATTTTTGTGACCTTTGACCTTGAAATTTAATAGTTGCGCACACCCTACCATTTGTAGGTTTTGAGACAACTTTTAGGGTGTCAATACACAAGTATTTACAGAGTTACAGCCGGGTATCTCGAATTCCGAGATTCTTACCTAATTTAAGCTAAAATGACTGCACTACACTGCGACGATCAGTCAAAACAAATAAATAATACAAACAAACGTAAACTGGCGGCGAGTCAAACCACCGACCTGCCGGCAAAACAGACTGATCGGATATAATGTGAACACCCACGTCCGGCGTCCGGTTTCAGGGCAAAAAGACTGATCGGATAAGTGGGAACGGGCTCTTAGTGTGTATTACAAACGTGCAGGATCAGCGTTATTAGCGCTGCGTCACTGTCGCTTGTGATATCAACAGCCTTTTAAGTGTGTATGAAAGAAAATTAATACTTTTATCGTAACCATTAATATTTCTATTGTTACTTTTGTAAAAATCTTAAAGAAGAAACTCCAATATTCATTGCCGTATATCGACGCCTACAATCCTTCCCAAGAATGGCCACTAATTCTCTCGCATAAATATCTTTCTTATAAAACTTGTCAACTATAATATATGGAGCATACGACAGTGCTTCTACAAAATCCCCACGTTCGCGCCTAGTTCGTACTGCGTACAGATTTGCATTTCAAGTGAAGTTTGCACTTTACTTTATAGGGTGATCGCTGTTCGTGCATTTGTGGGATATTTATAATAGTAGAATAGTATGATGGTTAATCCATTTTTCTGTATTCCATGGAGATTAAATATTAAGTTATTCTTAATATTAATATTTAATTATAAACTTTTTTTATTACATTGAATGACGAGACGAGCAAAGCGCTCGCTTGATGGTAAGCGCTACGCCTACTCATAAACAGAAGCCGCCGCCGCCCCTTCGAGTGGCTGGCTTCGAGTCCGCAGCCTAAGAGCGGCAGAGGTAATTTCGTGCATTGCCTTCCTTTAAGAAAACTATTTTCGCATCTTCTCTCAACGACCGAACGATAAGCAACTGGAAGATACCACTTCTAGCCGGTTTTATGTGAGACAGTGGCCAGATACTGGCCTAGCTGGCCCATCCATGCTTTAGACGAAACTGGATGTAGCGTGGCCCTATCATTTTATAAATAACTAGAATTTCCCCGCGTCTCCACCCGCGTGATCTGCTTTTTCCGGGATAAAACGTAGCCTATGTTCATCAGGGATAATGTAGGATTCTAATGGTGAAAGATTTTTTCAAATCGGTCCATTAGTTTTTAAGTTTATTCGTTACATACCAAAATACAAATCTTTCCGCTTTATAATATTAGTGTAGATAAGATTTATCCCCGCATTTCTGGTGACCCTATTTCCCCGGAACTTTGAGAAGCTGTGTTAACCGAGAAGTTTCACACCTACAGATCTGCGGCTAACTAAATTTCATGCTCGCACTCATTTGCCTCAACTACCATTGTTTTACACGAAGTTCTACATCAATTACCATGTAAAACTACATAACTATGTTTAGATCATCCAGCCTGCAGCAATGATGTGTCGTGAAAATCAACTATTTCTATCTTTTTTTATCTTGATGCGGTAAAGGCATTGGACCCTGATATTAAGTATAGCTCAGTTCAAATATAACATCAACGAGTGACTATGGTTCATTATGTTTTTCAAATTATTATTAAATTGTCGTTCAACGTTAAAATATAGTAACTGCTCCGAGAACATTTATGTATGTCATTTAAATGGCAAACAAGATCATTTGCATTTATCACCATCAATATGTCGTGAAGTTCATAAAAGTCGAATAAAGCCAACCATTGTACCAATAATATATTGGTATATTCTAAATTCAAAATTTGACAAATTAATATCACTTAAACACTTTCAAGTTAGTTTCAATTGATTGATTATTCAGTTCAATACATGATTTATCGATACACCAATAGTTTAGTTTATAAACACCGATCAATTATCTATCAAAACTTGGCAATGGAAATGGATTTCGTGAGTGTTGCCAACTAAAGTTGAGTACAAGTGGCTAACTTAGTGACAAGTATCTATCTAATGCAAATCTTACCGTTTGCGTAGGTGGATCGAGGCGTAGTGAATGTGATTCAGTGTAATAATATTTATTTATTTCATTTTTATTGCATCATTGTACATTATATTAATTTATAGCGTCAGAAAAATAACTGCTCTGACTGCCTCGGTGGCGTAGTTGTATTGCATACGTGCTACGATTGCTGTGCTGAGGTGTCGGGTTCGATTACCTGGTCCGGTAAAGTGATATCGGGTTTTTCTGTCACGAAATACTCAATCAGTCCGGAGTCTGGAATTGTGCCAGGTATAGCGATAGGCTCGCCCCCTATCACATAATGGGACGGAAATACGCTCGGCGAAATTTTAGTGTACTGGTAACACTTCTGCCTACTCCTTCGGGGATTACAGGCAGTATATCGAAAAATAATAAATAAAAATGATTTATTACGAGCCTGTATACCGAAACGAGCGGGTCGGTCGCCATATGGTAAGCGCAATGCCTACCAAATAGAAAAAACACTACACAAAACACTGAATTATAAGGCACTGCATGGAACTGGACTGTCCTCGTGACCCCGAGACATAGATATTAAGTTGTATATTACGTAGTAATATAATTAGTTTCAAAGTCCTTCAAACCACAAGTGTTCTGACACACTGCTGCTTGGCATGCTGTAGACCTACTGTCTACATTGTAACTCTATTACTTTTTTATTTGCGTGAATGACGAAACGAACAGGTCGCTCGTCGGATTCTAACCGCAACACCCTACCCTTAAACAGAAGCAACACCACACAGAAGTCTTTATAACAAAGCACTGCAATTCGACTGCGCTCGTCGCCTAATAATGCTCAGAAATTTCACTGGTGTTTTATTTCCTGGCTCGGCAAAATGACTACGCCACATCTGATGGTAAGTTTAGCGCAATCTAGGAATAGTGTCGACCAACGACAAACAATGTGTCTATCGTGAAGGTCGGCAAGATCATGCCGGCCTGCCTAACTGCTTCTTCACACTCCTTTTAAAGGACCCCATAGTATAGGAAGGAGCGAATACGTGTGCCGGCAAACTATACCACAGCTTAATGGTCTGGCAGAAGTACGATTTCGCGAACTTTTTAGTTCGAGCCGAGATGGAGGAGATCACGAAGCTGTAGTAACGCAAGCCAGCATGCGTGGTTTTGTTAAGGAAAGACAGAAAGACAAAGCGGTGATACCAACCCAGACGGCTTCTCGCATGCGAGGGACTTACCACCTGGTATGTAGTACGTAGCAGTCGTTTTTCTTATAATTGACAATGTCATAACATCTCTAAGTAACTGTGTAAATACCCAGATGTTAAACAAAATGTACTGTAATGTAAAACATAAGTTAAGGAGTGAATATAATTAATTTGGTAAAATATATTATTAATTCAATGTAACGATGAGCAGTTGTTCGTTTACAATGAATCCATATTTCGTATAATTATGAGGAAACAATTACTGGAAGATAAATAAGGTTTCTGATTACAGAATACCTTGTTATAACAATCTATTATAACGTTAATACTGAATATAATTGAAAATTGCGGAAACTGATTCAAAGTTTTGTATTACGATTTGCTTCATTGTGCGCTTTAAACTTCGGTAATATTCGTTTTTAAATTATTACGAATATGCAAACAATCTGATCGGCTTTCCGGGCGTCATTGGATTGTCATCATTACCTTTAATGTTTTGAGTTAATTATATTTACCCGTGGAAGTATTTATTATAACGATAAGTTTTTTGTATCATAGGCCGATTAGTGAGCAATCGATTTACCTGATGGTATGTTATATCCAACGCCAATAAATTGTCCACAACACCAGAAAAATCATGAACACCTTGTCGACCTTAAAGGATAGGGATTATTGAGGGAGGGAAGAGAAGAGGGTTGGGTCTGCGGATATCTCACTGTACATAACCCAGCGGCAAGCCGCTGCTTTACGCCTATTTTCTGTGAGACAGTGGTAACAATCCGGTCGAGCTACCTCATCCATATTGTAGAAAAAACTGTCTCCGACATGGGTCTACCACTCATAATAGTTATAAAATTTCTTTGTCCATTCGGACAGTCTCCGTGGCGCAGTGGGCGCCTAGCCGGCTGTAAGGTGAAAGGCCACAGATTCAATTCCCGCACCGAGACAAATGTTTGTGTGATTCACAAATATTTGTTTGAGTTTTGGGTGTTTCTTCTCAGAAGGGGTTAGGAAGGCAGTTAGTCCACCAACCACAACCCAAATCTTTTTGTAACATATATTAATAAACATGTTGCACTAACCCCTCTCCGAGTTGTATAAGGGCAGGTGGAAGAGAAGAGTTTCTTTGTGTTACCGTGTATATGCAGACTTGCCTTACTGCATCTTCTTGACTACTTGCCAAATGATTAGTTTCATACAGAGCAAACTCAGCTTCAATCGGCGATAGTTCAACTCTGTTCAGCGTTTAAACGTTCACTTGAAATCCGTGCCGGTGTCAGATACTTGTGGGTTTGACATTTAATAGTCTTTAGTCCATATACTTAGTTGTCATATCGTAAAGGAAAGTGGCTATATGTTAGTCCTTTCGCATTTATGAGACACGATCTTTGTAGTCTTGTTCCAATAACCAGATATATATTATGCTTGGAGTTCCTGTCCTTTGATAACAATAGTAGACACTAAGTTTTATAGCAGAGATAGGTAAACGCATAAGTTGGTCATCTGGTAGTAAATAATCTCCAGTGACTAGGGTATCCGTAAGAATGCGCTGACCACCTTTTAAAGAAAAATAATTGGGATTAACATACATACACACTCACACATATAATCCCCGAAGCGGTAGACATACTTCGCGAGACCCATTTTTCGCGAGAGTATTTTCCGTCCCATGATATGATAGGTGGCGAGCCTTTCGCTATATGGGGTACAATTCCAGACTCCAGATTGATACTGAGTATTTCGTGATAGAAAAACTCAATTAGCCCCTAGCTTATCCTCGCGGGTCTGCCCGCGTGATCTGCGTTTTCCGGGATTAAAAGTAGCCTATGTTACTCAGTGATAATTTAGGATTCTAATGGTGAAATAATTTTTCAAATCGGCCCAGTAGTTTTTGAGTTTATTCGTTACATACAAATACAAATATTAAATACAAATCTTTCCTCTTTATAATATAAGTGTAGATAAAAAATGTGCGACGAATATCATAAAATGTTATTTTTTGTTATTTTCTCCAACCGCCATATAGCTTCAATTGACAAATCACCATGAAACCACCTGTACCAATATTGACTTACATCGGCACTATAAAAATATTGGGGCGTATAAAATGATTCGATATCTGCCCCGAATCATGGATCTCATGAGTCATCATAGCCATAATCCGTTCGACTCAACAAACTGCACTAATAGCTCCATTCCGAGTGTAGCAGCCAAAAACTTTGGCCCGCTGTCACAGTGCGAGCTATGAAATTGTCTTTCTAACCTTAGTTATGGGTACAAATGTAAGTGTGTATGTTTGTGAGTATATATGTTTGTTATTCAATCACGCCTTAATGGCTCATTGAATTTTGATGACAAGGTTGGCTATGATCTGGATTAGGAGATAGGTTAAATGAAGTCAGTGAAATTACTGGGCAGTATGAGACTAAACATCTTATGTGTCAGGGTGACGAGCTCAGTTCAGTGCCATGCAATGCTTTGTAATTCAAAGTTCTGTGTGGTGTTGCTTCTGTTTATGAGCAGGCGTGGCGCTTACCATCAGGCGAGGGCCTTGCTCGTTTCGTCATTCAATAAAATAAAAAAAAAATCTTATTTATGTTATAACATGTTTTTAAATAAAGCAAACGTAGATATTATTCTCACTGCATCAACTACGACGTTCACCTTAAAGTATTATCCGTGACAAGGCGACGGTGAAATTGAAACCAATAAAATGCTGGTAACAAGTAAAACGTTTTCCGTGTACCGTGCTCCTCGGTGACAGCGCTCCCAACTAGTTGACGAGGGTTGTCATATGTAAGTCTTCCTCGGCCCTACTATATCTGATAAATAGGGACGCGAAAGTGCCCAGATAATGTCAATATGTGTCAATTATGACGCGGCAGGCGAATAGTCTGTGAAATGAGAGGCCGCGGGTTCGCTCCCCGCATCGAGACAAATGTTTGTTTGAACTATAAATATTTGTTTCCGGTCTGGGTGTCGTGAGACCGAAAGTCTCTCGTAGCTGATACCCACGACTCAAGAGTCGTATCTTACTGTGGGGCCGGGATTATGTGTGTGACTGTTGGGTGTACCTCTCTAAAAAGAATATAGGGTCGGTTCCATTACGATGGCAACCGTTGAGATGATACCCTTTCGTCATTATCGTTAATTTGACTCGTTAATCCTCTTTCCCAATCTCTTGATTATACCTAGCCTTTAAGATCGATACCGTGTCCTTGATTCTCCTGGTATTGTAGGCATTCATGGGTGGTAGAGGTCACTTACCAACAAGTGACCCACTTGCTCGTTTGCGGACCGGGCCTTTGCTGTATAAAAACGGAAATTGCAGGTTCTAAATCAGCTACCGGATACGGACTTCGGTCTTTTTTTTTGAGTATGTTTTTTTTATTTTGTTTAAATATCCACGCTGTATGCTGGCGTGCAGAGGCTTTACAAATAACACTGCAGCGCAGCCCGACGCTCAGTGAGATATATTACTTTTGTGAAATATTTAAATTAGTTTTAGATTTTTTTTGCTTTATTTGTTTTTAGATACAAGTAACCTCACGAAATTCTTAGAAATATTTTTTAACACCTTGTACATTTGATAGATCGTTTACGTTTTGTACATATATACACACATACATATCACTCTAAGCCATTATAATGTAATTTATATAGTGTGGTAGCTATGAAATAAGATTCAGAGTAAAGCACCAACAATTTCCACGAAGATCCATGCCAATAAATTCGGCTGGAAAAGCCAGTCTATATTTATCGCTGCTTCAAAATCTATTCGAAAAGAAAAAATGCGAACATCTTCTCTACGTCCTTGTGGCACTGTGTGCGAGTAGCCCAATGTGAATCGTGAGGCCGCGGGTTCGATCCTCGCATCGTGACAATTAATTATTGTCAGAGCAACAAACATTTGTTTCGGGTATGGGTGTTGTAAAACCGAAAGTCTCTCTTAAGTGCAGTAGAAACCCTTATTTTAGAAAACTTTTATACATTTATAATTTTAAATGTTACACACACACATTTTAACTGTTAACCGCCAACTAACATACTACACAGCCAATTTGCGAAGCACCAGTTTGGCATACTATATTGAAAGCGTAATGATTTTGTATTTTGCTGTCTTATCTTGTTTGATGTTGTAACGATTACTTTGAAACAGGGGTATTAATCGGTTAACGAATAAAGATGTCAATTTAAAAATTACTTTTCACATGTATATAGAGGCGTAGTATCTGGACACCATATCTGCATAATATGACTCTCCCTAACCAACTACTAGACTAGATACTAATGCAGACTGAGTGAGGACTAAAATCAGTCAGAGATAAAGGGAAACCTTTACTAAATCTTACATAAACTGCTCAACTGTAACCGAAGATAAGAATTCACGTTTTGTAACCCATTAATACCGATTATACCAAAGTTTATTTTATCTTCAACTATTTAATCAACTGCACACTATATTGTTCTTGAAACACTATGTTAAACTGTATACATGAGGATTAAAGCGAGATTTCTTTAGTAAACGCACAACGGAACCACAGTATACGGAACCAAAAGGACGTCGGAACAATAGCACAGGTAAAACAATGGCCAACTGGGGACGAGATTAAAGAACATTCAACTCAGTATTTAAGTTTTAAAGCGTCTGTTATACAAACGGACCAACCAACTTACTTATGTTTGTACTACGGGAACAAGCGATTTTTTTGTTGGAGTTATCATCATCATCATCATCAGCCACAAGACGTCCACTGCTGAACATACGCCTCCCCCAAAGATTTCCAGACCGACCTGTTGGAAGCGGCCTGCATCCAGCGACATCCTGCGACCTTTATCTACCTTGTTTGTTGGAGTGATATAGAGGTCGAATTAGGAAACTGCACATCCTTGTATCCCTGTATCTATCCGCCAGTCCTTTGCAGGACAGTCCTTTGTCAATGCGCTTCTTCCCTCTTCGGAGTATGAATGAGCAATTAAACTGGCCGGCATAATTCTGGTGACTATCGATAAACGCATTGTTTGTCATTGATTTTAAGCTGTGATATTATGATTGCACTACTCCAGTATTCTTTATATAGCAAATTTTATCGAGGCGTGAATGATTAATTGGAATGATTATTTGAAATACAGAAAGCGCTCATCTTTACCGTTTCTTCGATCTAAGCATAACATATAATACATACGCACTCACGCCTGTAACCCTCCAAGTGGTAGGTAGAAAGTATAACCAGTACACTCACATTTCCACAAGCTTATTTCCGTTACATGATGTGATAGGGGGGCGAGCCTATCGCCACACCGGGAACAATTCTAGACTCTAGGCTGACACTAAACATTTCTTGATAGAAAAACCCAATATCACTTTAACCCGTCCCGGAGATCGAACCCGAGACCTCAACACAGCAACACCTCGTATGCATAACTGCGCCACTGAGGCAGTAAACTTAACACACTATATCTGAATTAATATTTAACGTAAGTTCCAAACAGGTATGAGACGTCGAGTGCTTCTTGACTCCTAAGGGAGCCGAGGGAACATAATTATTAAGCAGGCGCTTAAAATAAGGGCGCGTTAACTTTGAGCTAACCCATATCACCGTGGAGGTAGGTCGTGACGTCTACAGATTAAATTATCAATATTTGTAACTACATCTGTTCTGAATTGTGGTTTATATACATTTTGTTGGATAATTTGTAATATGAGTATTTTGTGTGCCTTACGTTATATATTTTTTAAATCTGAGAACTGCAAAGTGACTGCATTATTTACACCTGATAGTAAGTGCAGAGAAAAACTGGCGTCCACCGACAAATAATGAGTTTATCTGTGGTCACCAGAATCATGCCAGCCTGTATAAATCCTTCTTCACACTCCGAAGAGGGAAGAAGCAGGAAGGGCAGGCCTCGGGAGGCAGGACTGGCGGATGACCGTTGCAAGCACAGGATACAAGGGTGTACTATTGTGGATCACACAAATGTTAGTCTCGATGCGGGGATCGAACCAGCGACCTCTCGCTTCACAGCCGGCTACTCGCCCGCTGTGCCACGGAGGCTGCCAAATATTAAATGTCAATTACTAAGGCCAGCTTTAGATGGAGAGAGTTTCTGATGGGATAAACTCTCATCGTGTAAATGAGGCTTAAATTGTTTGACTCTATATCAAAAAGAATATTGAAAATAAAAAAATAAACATTATGAATTATATTTTGTTTGCTCCACCCACCCGATAATCTTAAAACAAATAGAGGCATCTTTTCTGTTTACAATGCCAATGATGGATTCAAACCGTAACAAATCAATCCTCAAATATAAGCACATGATCGTTATTTAAAAATTGTAATTCAAAACTGAAAGACAAAAAAATATGAAATCTTTTTGTGAATATAATTTGAGCTTAATAACAAAAATAAGTGGCGAGCGGACGCTAACAAGCGATGAGGGCTACACAATCTCCTTAAGAGATCCTCGGTTGTGACGGTCGGCCATGATTGAGTCGAGTTGCGATATAGAAATTATATCAAGATTTTTTTATAATAAGGCCTTTTTTATTACATGATTAAATGAAGAGACGAGCAAGGCGCTCGCCTGATGGTAACGCCTTCCGATAAACAGAAGCAACATCACACTGAACTTTGAATTACATAGCACTGAACTGCGCTCGTCACCACGAGACATGAGATGTTAAGTCTCATAATACCCAGTAATTTCACTGGCTTCAATGTCCTTCAAACCGAAACACAACAGTGCTTACACTGTTGCTTGGCGGCAGAAAAACTTCCTCGGCTTACAATGCCAAAGGACCAAAGAGGCAATTCCATAATCATATTCCATAATACACGCCCAATATTCTCTTAAACAGTTGTTTGAAAACGATTTATCTTACGCGCAACATTGTTTGAGGAAATGTTTACGGAGGCAAGCGCACCCTTAGTGGGTGACTGCGAGCACACATGACTTGGCACGCGTCGGCATCAACTCACTGTCATACTTGTCTTTGTTATCTTATGAATATTGTTTAGAATGTCATAATGTTTAATTTGGTAATGGGAGGATACCTGATATTTTTGTACCCGACTGCATAGTGACCATCGTACACATGGTGTTAAAAATCCGCCATAGTAGCTCCTTCAGGCGAGTCGCGTTCCGGGGTCAGCTAGTGTATATCCAGTAAGTTCAGGCCGGCATAATTCTGCCGACCGTCATGGGACTCAATGTCTGTTGACGGTCGACATTGTATTTGGACTGCACTGTGCTTAACATCAGGTCCTCGTTAATCGATTATTTTTTAATAATTGTCTTTCCACAGGGTAAAAAAGCAGAAAATTATATTTTGGAAGCTACTTTGAAGAAATATGACAAGACATTTATTTTATGATGCACCTGCCTCAGTTATGATCTCCACTAAAGTGATCTGTGGTGTTTCTTCCTAAGGTCGACTAGGAAAAAATGCCTTTGGCATTAAAGTCCGCCTGTATACCTTGTGTACAAAGTTTTAATAAATAAATAAATAATGTACGAACAATTGTGCGACAAATTTTACGTTGATTGTTAGCTTATTTAAAAAATATGAAACAACAATGTATCTCAGTAATGTCCAAAAATTCGCAGTAATATTTATTTATATTTGAAATAATAGTGTAACAAAAATGAGGTGATCATTAGTGTTAGACTATTTTACCGATAATACTAATGAGGCTACTACATATCGGGTGGCGTGAAAGAAAACTCATAAATAAATGTTATTCGATACTTCGGTAACAAGCTATCGGCTTGTTTATTCTATTGGGTGTAACAACGCGGAATAATCTTATTTGTTTTAATCTTGTATCTGATAATAACAAGGTAATTCAATAACAAATGTCGGCTGAGAATACTGATTTGATGGGAACTTTCTTTTTGTTTCAAGTGACGGGTAATGTTTTAATGATATCAATTAGGGGCTTGTTGCATATTTGTTGAATCAAGTACAATTTTTTAGAAGTTATAGGGTCTACTATTACGTTTTTTTATTTGATTGAATGACGAGACGTGCAAGGCGCTCGCCTGATGGTAAGCACCACGCCTGCCCATAAACAGAAGCAACACCATACGTACTTTGAATTACAAAAAACTGTATGGCACTAAACTGCGCTCCTCACCCCGAGATATAAGATGTTAAGTGTCATAATGCTCAGTAATTTCACTGGCTTCAATGTCCTTCAAACCGAAACATAAAAGTGCTTACATACTGTTGCTCGGCGGCAGAAATAGATAAAGCGGTGATAGTGACCCTGAAGTTCTTTCGCATACGAGGGACCTACCACCTTTTGTAAATAGTTCTTTGGTTTACTTTAATTAATTACGTACGTCCATAATTAAAATTTTACACTGGAGTAGAAGGATATCCACTGGATCACTCAGGTAATTACCTATTATAACCTGTATCAAATATTATCGGCCTACTCAAGTCAGGAGTTTATTCATAAAACCGCCCCAAGACATTTGACACAGTCTTTTTCTGTCTACATAGCTTTATACCGTCCTACTGCCAAGGTCAGGCTTCTTACTTAGACATCTTCATTCGGTTTTGATCATCGTCCAGAGTGACAACATTGGTTATCATAACTTTTTTTTTTATTACATTGAACAACTAGCAAGGCGCACGCCTGATGGTAAGCGCCGCGCCTGTCCATAAACAGAAGCAACACCACACAGAACTTTGCATTACAAAGCACTGCATAGCACTGAACTGCGCTCGTCACTCCAAGATGTAAGATGTTAAGTTTTATAATGCCCAGTATTTTCCCGATTAAACCGAAGCACAACAGTGCTTTGTGTGCACACTGTTGCTTGGTGGTAGAAAACTTTCTTCCTTTAGTGCGTCAAGTCAAATGCTTTTTGGGCCGTTCTCAGGATCTCACTCCTGGAACAGCTATTTGTTCCTCAGAATTTTAGAACACATAAAGCAACATTTTAAGGTTATATAACACAAGATTATATTAAATCCGATTTTGAATACAATTAAATACTCATAAAAATAAGTCTCCACTTTATGATATGTAAAAGACTCGTTGAAAACACACAGGATCTTCTTACAGGATGGATGGTTGGAAATAAATCAACAATTTAGCTGGCCAATTTCCATAATTCACACAATATCAAGTTACCCGCGCGAGAATAAAGAAAAATCCAATTTCCTTTGCTTGCATTACGGGGGAAGGAAGAAAGTGGCCGTGTTCACACTGACACTATGGCCTCTAAGTTGACAGTTTTGTCACTAGTGCTACTCTGCATATTGTAAATATGAACCTAAAGTTCATAAAGAGCTAAAGTTGAACACCTATATTTTGTATTTGTATTTGTATAACAGGTTGGAATTAAAGCGATTAGGTACCTCAATATTGCTAGGCTAAGGTTATTCAGCGAGATAATCTTGGAATGCTTATATTCTTGCCAAGCAGTGCTTTGTAATTTCAAGATCCTGTGTGGTGTTGCTTCTTTTTATCGGAACGTGCGTGACGCTTACCATCAGGCCAGCGACCTGATTATTTCATCATTAAAAAAAAATCTTAGTCCAAAATGATGTGATGAAACAGTTGCTATATTTCTATTGCGTGGATTTTCCTTATCTATTATTATCCATAAATACAGTGTTCCATTATTCTCTATGTTCTGAAGAATATGAATCATACAGATTTGGAGAAAAAATCAAAGTTGTTTTGGTTTATTAACATTTATTAAATTATTATTTTTACATTTAGCCAAGTCTTTTGTAACTATCTGGTTTATCTATTAGTGTTACATTGTAGGTTAGTGTTACAGTCCCATAATTGAAATTCGGTTGACCGGTTTTTTTCTAAGTGGTACTGGTTAGAGTGTACGGCATACTGTCTTCATTAATTCATTATGGAGCAGTTTAGTAAGCAGCAGTAACCATTGTAAAATTATCATTTTGTAAAGTTACTGGGTATAATGGAACTTGATCTTGGATGACAATATCTGTGGCACAGTGGCTTAGTGGCCGGTTTTAAAGAGAAAGTGGGTTCGATTCGAGACAAATGTTTGTGTCATCCATAAATATTAGTTTCGGGTCTGGGTGTTTTGTCTTCAAAGGTGTTGACGTCAGGCAGGCGGTCGATCGTAAAAACTACAAATCTTAGCATGTTGTGCCGACCCCACTGTGAGTGGGATAAGGGCAAGTGGAAGAAGACCGCGTATAATATATACATCTCATGTCTCGCGGTGGCGAACGCAGTCTTGTGCCATGCAGTACTTTGTAGTTCAAAGTTCTGTATGATCGTTTTTATGGGCAGAATTAGCGCTTAACATCAGGCGAGCAGCTCGTATTGTTAGGTGTAGTGTAGTCACTTACCGTTCCAAGATTAAAATAAAAAAACAAAAAATATCACTCTGCATAATATGCTTAGCAATAATAATGCGATGAAAAAAAGTCATTCGAACTCCCAATTAATACTTTTCATCCATTTAAAAAGCCAGTTCATATTAATGTCATTACGTCTGAAATTCTTTTTTATTTAAAATAATATTCGGTAGCACTTTTTAAATGGGAAAATGAACTTCTTGAGCAAAAAAATAACTAGAATTTAACGTAAAGCTCTTTGACGGGGAATAATCCATGAACAGACGGTCTCGCTCATCAATAACTAAGTTAATTAAGTTAAAAGCTCTCAGTTAAACGTGTCGTTAACGACTAAAAAGCTAATATAAGCAGAAGTCTGCACTTGAGTTTAGTGCAAAAGAAAATATTTTAATTTCAGGTTCTCAGGTGGCAGACTTTAATACGTTTATTTAGTGACTGGCATTCGCTCGCGGCTCCGTCCGCGTGTATTCTGCACAGTTATACTATCGATATCATCTATCGGGATAATATAGGATTCTAATGGTGAAATATTTTTCAAATAGTTTCTGTAGTTTCAGAGCCTATTCAATGCAAACATACAATCAAATATTTCCCCTTTATAATATTAGTTTAGATATTCCTGTCTATGATGTCATAGACTAATTAATTTGTTTAAAATCAAACCGAACATCGTCGAGTGACATGTTACGTCACTCTTTATGGTTGACATTATGTTTGAAGTACCTACACTGTATTCACTGTCCGGTGCTGTGAAGTACTTTAGCATGGCAAGATTCAATCCATGTTTAAACTATATTTAGTAATGAAGTACTTAAATTTTATTTTTGTGATATATTTAGTTATTACACATTTATGGCGTCTGAATCAATTTTCTACTTATGGAATACTACCTATTACACAAATTTTATTTAAAGCCGAACCTTTATAATTCCGTATTTCCAAAAAGAGAATCCCGACGTCAATGTAACCGCGTCTTTAGGAAGGTGTTTCGGATATGAACGATTATTCAGGGCCGCGATAACAATGGGGTAATAAATTATGATTGATGAATGCCCTAGGGGCAAACCTGGGGTACCTTGTGCACACCTCTTTACCAAAATAACATTATTTATAGTGCCTTTACAAAATGGTGTCTAATAATTGCCAAATCTTGCTCTTTGTGTTTACACATTTCTTATAACAATAGTATGGGTTTGTTTAAATATCTCATTTTTTGTTGTAGAGTCTCACGATCAAAGAGTATATGCCGCCATTCTACTATAGAACCGAAGCGCGTCAGATGTCATTTAATTTATGTTTTCATTCTTTTACTTTTCAGCCCTGTATTATACTTGTCCCACTGCTGGGCACGGGCCTCTTCTACTGAATGTGAGGGGTTAGGGCTCAGTCCACCACGATAGCCTAATGCGGGTTGGTAGACTTCACATACCTTCGAAAAATCTTATCGAGTTCTCAGGTATGCAGGTTTCCTCACGATGTTTCCTTCACCGTTAAAGTAAGCGATAATTAACAATTAATTCAGTTTTCATTAATGTAATAAAAAATAGAGTAGAAGAGCCACGCTGTAAATAGTTTTGTCTACAACACGAATAGGCCGGCTCGACCTGTTCGTTACCACTGTCTCACAGAAAACCGACATATACTAGCGGCTTGCTGCTGCGTTTCGTACGGTGAGTGAGATATCCGGAGGCCCAAATCCCCATCCCCTTCCCGATCCCTTAATTATCCCTGCCCTTTAAGGTCGGCAACGCGCCTATGATTCTTGTAGTATTGTGGGCGTACATGGGCGGTAGAGATCACTTACCATCAGGTGACCCACTTGATCGTTTGCCGGTCTATACTATAAAAAAATAAAATAAAGCAGCGATACATAGGTCATAGGGAAATGGTACGGAGTTCGCAGTCACGTGTTCGTTTATCGCTTGCTTTAACTGTGAAGGAAAAATATTGTGAAGAAACTAATTGCATACTTGAGAATCCTCTTTAACTTGTTTATATAGATTCGTTCTCACATTAAAAGCGTTTTAAAAATATAGTCGAACTTATCTATCAATTGAAAATTGATCTTCCGAAGTTCAGTTTATCGAGAATCGATTTTATTGGTATCGACTTTTTTATAAATCAAAACATTAACTTCAAATTTAAATAAATACACATGTGCTTATCGAAATTGGAAATACCTTGTGTGATAACAGATTCGCCCTCTATTTCATCATGGGACGAAAAAATTGCGTAAAAGCAAATCTACGTCGGAGACGGGGGATTGGGGATCAAGGCATGACTTTATGTATTTATGTTATTGCATACTATTACATTAAAAACTATAAACGGAGAAATCAGTAAGCTTAGAGATTAGATGTTCTCCGATCAGTAAATCTAAAAATAAAGTAAGTTTACGTAAAGTAGTACCTAGATAGTCCCTTCAAAAATTAAATGCTTGAAGTATATTAATTATCCCATTAATATAGATTCTAATTTAGATTTTAATTTATATCACTTAAAGACAACAGTCGGTTAGAGAATTTAATATTGATAGTTACGTATTAATCATTGAAGGTAAACAATAAAGCGGGGAACGAACGCTGGACCGCTTCAGTTTCGACAAACAACATTAGTCATTTGTCACACAACCCTTCCTGCAAAGACAAACATTTTATGAACGCTATTTTGGGTTGCCTGCACATGATCAGTCAAGACTGATGCAGCTATCTTGCAGTTGAATTTAAATGACTGCCTCGGTGGCGCAGTTGCTGGTGGAAGGATACTTGTATCCGACCCGATAGCAACCACCGTACACTGGTGCTAAAACCTGCCATAGTGGCCCACCTTGTGTGGGTCGCGTTCCAGGGTCAGCCAGTGTATATCCGATTCTCCCCAGGGGGCTTGCCCTCTGATCCTAACCCTTTTCCCATCCCTTTTCCTTCCCCTCCCCCAAGGCCCTTTGGCAGGCCGGCATGATCTTGCCGACCTACGATGGACACATTGTTTATCGTTGGTCGACACTATTCCTGGATTGCGCTACACTTACCATCATGTGTAGCGTAGTCACTTTACCGAGCCAGAATAAAAAATAAAGTTGTATTGTGCACGCGGTACGACTGCTATGCTAAGATCACGGGTTCGCTCCCCGGGTGGGGTAAAAGTGATATTGGGTGTTTTAATAAAGAAAAATGCTCAGTATCAGCCCGAAGTATGAAATTGTGCCCGATTTGTCGATAGGTTCGCCCTCTATTACATCATGGGAGGGAGATACGCTCGGCGAAATATGGGTGTACTAGTTATTATACCTCTGCCTACCCCTTCGGGGATTACAGGTGTTTGTTCGTATGTATGAATTTAAATTTATTCTGCTTTTCAGTCTTCCGTATTGAATAACAGTTACATCCTTGTAAACATACGCACTCACACTTGTATTAGGCGTATTATTATCGCAATACCAGGCACAATTCCAGTCTCCGACAGACAAATAGACAGAATAGACATCCAAATTGCAGTGAAGACTATAACATCAAACAAGCATGCTTGATACTATCAAATAAAACTGTCAATTTTACCTGACCGTGTATAGTCTCTTCCCGGGATATATTACCTTAATGCACATATGAAACGTATTTTATATGAAAAATTCAACATTGCATTATTGGATGGGATTAATTAAAATCTCGGGAAAAGCGTGAAAAAGATGAATACAATGGTACATTATATTTATTATATTTCAATATAATCATATTGAAAATAAAGCTAAATTATTAGATATTAGAATTAGCGTTGGTTTAATGATTTATGCGATTATTACGTGTATTTGTACACGAGTACTTTCATTGGTTTTTCCTCTAAAACAATGAATTAATTAAAGCAACAAATATATACGCATTGAATTGAGAAGAAACCCCTCAGGTTTTTTCATTGGATAAAGTTTTTCTATATAAATGTCAATGAAAACGCATAAATGTCGAATGAAAGTTACGACGATAACAGAAGCTGGTTATGAAATGAAACAATGAAGTCGATCCTGCTATAATAGCAGATGGTAATAGGGCTTTGGTTAAAAAAGAGAAACCCAGCATCGGATATTTGGAAGCAGATGAACTTCTTCGAACTAACGCCTTTTCAACCAGGTATTTACGTAAAAAAGCTTTTTTTTAATTTAATTAAATGACGAGACGAGCAATGCGCTCGCCTGATGGTAAGCGCCACGCCTGCCCATAAACAGAAGCAACACCACACAGATATTTGAATTACAGAGCACTGCATGCACTGAACTGCGCTCGTCACACCGAGAAATAAGATGTTAAGTCTGATAATGCCCAGTAATTTCACTGGCTTCAATGCCCTTCAAACCGAAACACAACAGTGCTTACACACTATTGCTTAGCGGCAGAAATAGACAAAGCGGTGGCACCAACCCAGACGGCCTCTCGCATACGAGGGACCTACCACCTTGTAGCTTATGTGCGGCATACACAAAAGTCGACAGGCTCGTGCTTTTGAACACATGTATTTTTATTAAGACGATTAAAAAAAAATGCTGCAAACTTGCGTATTATATTTCTTAGTGTTTCCGAATGTCACAGCGCGGATTTAAGTTTGGTAATTAAAAGTTGCACCTCGTTAGTGTTAGGAGTAGCATTTTTGTCAAACAAGCCAATTTGCTGGTGTGAACTGTTAGGCGAGCAGTAATTGTATTTAGAATTCGTGGAATATTCTAGCTAGACAGTTGTTACCTAGTTACAAATATAAGGTCGGACAGGAATAAAATTTGATGCCGTCGTGTTTAGACTATTTATTATCAGCACGATTTCAATATTTAACGTACCACAAGGTTCACTGTTTTTAAGTACATTTTAATACATAAAAATGCAATTATCTAAGTATTAGAAATGAGCCCATCACTTGCTTGATGGTAAGCGCGACGCCGCGCCTGCCCATTCCCAATACAGCATGTATTTGAAATACAAAGCACTAGATGAACTGGACTGTTTTCGTGACCCCGACACATAAGTAGTTAAGTCTCATAATGCCTAGTAAATCAATGCCCTTTAACCTGAAGCACAACAGCGCTTACACACTGCAGCTTGGCACCAGAAATAGACCTAGCAATGTTCCCAACCCAGACCCACTCCGGCATAGTAGAGAACTACCTTGTGGTTTGACATTCTGGTTCGATAATTTAAGGTTACCTGTTTAAAGAAACAATGGTTCGTTGTAACTGTTTTTGGCTCAAATATCAAGACTGCAAATAAATATGTCACGATAACAAACCTTCTTTTCTAGATTTCGTAATACATGTCTCTATCTAATATTTTATAAAGTTTCCTTCAAACTAAATGAACAAATCAAAACAAAATATTGCGTCGTGACAACACAACATCGGAAGTGCGAAGCAATAACCGTTCAAATATGAAGTTTTCAACTTTTTTGTCAAGTCACACAGGCTAAAATAGCACTTAACCTTAATGGGGGGCGCCATTAATTTCCCGAGAGATGCCTTAATGCTTTTGTCGCTGAAAAATGCCAGAGAATAGGTGAGGGTCGCTACGGTCTTTCACTAATTCCTGTGTGAAAGCCTGCGTCGAAATGAATGAGTAAGCGAAATCTGAAGGCCATTTCAAAATAAACATTTCAATTTAGCCACCGTCGGTCCACGCCAATATTAGTATATCTTAGTACATTTTCTGGCTTGCGGATTGTATAAGAATTTCTAGCGTAAATATCTGTCTGGATTGAATCGGCAATCGATCAGCGTGGATATTGTGAATTTTTATGCTAGTATATCTCCGGCGTTTATTGTAGGAATACTGATGGATGCAGATTGTCTGGGAGTTTCGTTCGAAGTGGTTTGAGTACTCCTTTTTATTAGCCTGTGTGATTGATTTTACTGTAAGTCTATGATTAAAGATTTATTTTTCATTTGCTCACAACACATATAGTTGCGTTCTGTCGTGATATTTGAGTATACATTCCTAGTACCACCTATGCAACTAATCTCTCTGATCTGATCTATACTATTATATATAAAACATTGTTAAAAAAATCCGTTACTGCTAACAATCAGTAGACGTAGTAGGAGTATTTTTTTAGCAGAGGCCGGCAAACGAGTGAGTGGATCACCTGGTGTAACTGATCTCCAACGCTCACCACCGTCTACAACACCTTATATATCATGGATAGGTTTTCGAGCTTAGATAAAAGAGATTCGACCAGCTATGAGCACATTTTCAAAGAAATTCAATACTGTTTAATATAAATACGATATCCATCTTATCCGTAAGTGCTCGTACATAGATAGCAGCTCAAATGAGATTGCGATACATTTCATTAAAACACTCGGCATTTCCATTAAATTCGCAATACAATTAGCCGGGAAGTGATAATAAAAATGTTCGTACTGATTATTTTTATTGTTGGTTGTTTTTCCTTTGCTCTTATCCACGAAGCACCAACATTCTACTTTATCTTAGGAAGCCCGCTCGTTGCCCAAGTTTTATTTCACGAAGCAGACTATTCAGATCTTTTCAATTGGAAAATTATTCATCAAATCAATACGATAGGCAGACTCTGGGATCGGATGCGATCCGGATAAAAAGCGAGTAATTGGCCCGTTGTGTAAGGTAGCAGACGGTGTCTGGGGGAAATTGAATATTTCATGTTTACTTCATACATTTTGTGTTATGTTTAAATTTACAGTTTATTTTCTGAAGCACGGCCCTTTCAGTTTACATTCTAAAGTTTCACACACATTAAATTTAGTTCAATTTACAATACATTTTTGCTTAACTGCTCTCAGCATAGATTAAACTGGTTGACCTATTTGCCAATATCTATATTGCTACGATTGAAAATTATGCGCTTACATCGTTTTTACTTTTTAATAATTTTAATTGACAGCCTCCGTGGCGCAGCGAGCGAGTAGCCGGCTGTGAAGGGAGAGGCGGCGGGTTCGATCCCCGCACCAAGAGAGACATTTGTGTCCAAATATTTGTTTGACAAATATTTGTCTCGGGGTCTGGGTGTTGTGAGACCGAAAGTCTCTCGTAGTTCCTGATACCCACAACACAAGACTCGTATCTTACTTTGGGGTCCGGACTGTGTGTGTATTTATTTATGTTATTATTATTAATACAAATATGCAAAAACGGCATAAAAAATCATATATTTTCTCTTCGTTCAAAAGTCAAAACTTTAAAATTGTAAATGCACACGGAAACATAAAAAATGTAGTCCAGAATCGTCGCTTGGCCTAATTAAGTAGGGGCGTCGCATCGTTACTATCTAGTTAAATCGAGTTCGTTAGCGAAACTCGGTTACCGGTAGTTACCGCTGATTGTCGACGAAAGTGAGAACTGCACGCGAACCCTTCACTTACGGTAGGGGCTTATTACTTACTAGCTTTTGGTACTAGCTTCCGCTCCCGTGAATGGTTTTTTCGGCATAAAATTATGGCCTTAACGCCTGTTTTGTTGTACTTGATTTGGGTTTTGGGCGGATTTAGGGGTATGGGGTTCATATTTGTATCCCTGTGCCTGCATCGATTATCCGCCTGTTCTGTCGCAGGCCCTTCGATTTATTTCTTCCTCTTCGGAGTGTGACGAAGCATTTATATAGGCCGGCATGATTCAGGTGACTATCGATTCTTTGTTTGTCGTTGGTCGCTGGTTTTTTGGACTGCACTGCGTTTACCATCAGGTGCAGCGCAGTTATGTTGCCGTGCTCGGATAAAAAAACGCGACCGATATAAGAGACCGTGAGACTCGACGATACGGGTTTGTGTGATCCAGAAACATTTAATTTAGTTTCATCATTACATCTGTTGTTTCGTTGGTTAAAAACATTCGCATTTTCCTGTAAGTGACACTTTGCTTACCTACTAATGAATTAAAAGAAATCACCGAGTAAGCTTTTCAATTTAAATGAAAATTTCGCTTAATTTTTTTGTGAAAAGAGTCAAAGTGCTAATTACAACTTAAAACTCAACTAACGGCAACTACATTTCTGTTGAGAAAGTGTTATAGTCGCTAATAAGTTACTGAAGAACGTGTCCTAAGTGTTCCTACGACCGTGTTCACTAACAGTGTATTGCCCTATTAGACCACACACATACACGCTATTTTTAGCATCTTCTTTTGTTTCTTTCTGCCTGGCGTTGCGACGGCTTAATGCTGGCATTAACCCTGGATGCTGGAGTCTGCTTTCCCATCATGGGAACACTGATCTAACCCTCACAATCAGCAACGGGAACTAAATTTCGCCATTGCCTCGTCTGTTAATCAGCAGAATGTACCACGAGCAGACGAGGTTGGCTTTAAGTATGCTCAGCCATTTTTCGGTGACATCGAATTTTGGCCACTGGCTAAAGGATAAAGCCAAAATGATGTATCGCCGTATCGAGTGTGCGAAAAAACAAAACACCTGACATCTATTAAAAAAAACACTCAATTGATAAACAGATTTTCTTTAAACAATGCTAGGGAGATTTATGCCGGCTTGAAGTTACTGGATATACATTGGCTGACCCTGGAACGTGACTCGACTGAAGAGTCACTATGGCGGGTTCTTCACCATATGTATGGCAGTCCTGTCGGGTACAAAAATATCAGTTATCTTTCCAACCCCGCTCGTCCGTAGAGCGTCAATATATACTCCCTTTGACCGTGCAAAGTGGAAACGACCGCGTAGCGCCCTCACTGACCCGGACGAGGCGACCACTCTGGCCATCCGAAGGAGAGAGAAATACATGAAAAAACACTGCACAAAACCGACCTACCGTCCTCGCCGCCGAGGACCGCGCCGCGTTCCCCACAAACCCCCTGACCCAAGTACCGGCCCGCGAGCCGATGATGATAACCAGTAGTTTTAAAATTACTCCCCTAAACCAATAATCGCAGATTTCTCTGCCCTCCCCCAGTGGCCGTCCTGAGCCGAGGTCCGTACCCCAAAGGGGGTGCCCTCAGCGTGGTCACTTAGTCAAGGGTTGAGAGCGCCTAAAGCGCTCACCCGAAAGTCCAGTGAAGCTGTATACAGCCGACTCTCGTCAGGCTTACAGCAAGCGAAACCATAAAAAAAAAAATTCCCACAGGGTCAATAAACTTCCATGTAGATATCAAGCATTTGCTGGCGCAACCCCGAGCATACCTGCTCTCAGGCACGAAAATCCACCGAAACCTGTTTAGCTTCTGTGAGTCCCAAGTTATCTGTGTTAGGACTTCTAACACAGGAACCCCCACAGTAGGTCTCCACTTTGAGGCGGTGCGTTGACCTGAAGCTCCGAGCCTTCTCGCATCCCGAGCATTCTATGAATGATCTATGATGCGTCGCACGTTTGAAGCGCCTTTTTGATCTCCATGGGAATTATTGTGACCCAAAGCTGTTACTCTAATATGCGCGAAGATTTTTTCGTATGGTCTGACCCGAGAAGTGAATAAATCGCTGATCGCTGGTGCAACAGTTTTGTGTGTGCTGTGACCCTTATAACTTGAACATGTTACTTGTACGTGAAGAACAGGACTTTACACCTGTAACACGTAGCTGAGAACGACTTTAGCAGCAAATTGTGTGACCCGTGCCATAACACCCCACTTAATATGTAGATTGGAATACAGCACCTTAGTAAATAGGCTAAAGAAAATATGCTAAGTTGATGCGTAGCTACCGCGTGTTTTTATAATATTTTGTATATCATTTTAATTATTAATGAGGTGGAAGAAATTCCGAAATTCAAAAGCGATGATCTGTGCAGTATGGAGGCATGCCCTTACCAGAAACGGCTATCAAAAACTACTATTAAGTACCTCGTCTATGTATATTAGTGTATAGAGAACACGTGACCGATAGTTTGAGTTTATTCCCGGCTTTATAATAATATACATTGTCCAGTACATATTTGTTCTATTCGTGAAAAACAGTATCATCATCATCAGCCGCAGGACATCCACTGTTGAACATAGGCCGCCCTCAAAGATTTCCAGACCAACCTGTTGGAAGCCTTGCATCCAGCGTCTTCTTGCGACGTTTATCAGGTCGTCTGTCCACCTTGTAGGTGGACGTCCAACGTTGCTTTTGCCGATAGGTGGCCGCCATTCCAGAACCTTTCTGCACCGTCGGCTATCGGTTCTGCGAGCTATGTGGTCTGCCCACTGCCACTTCAGTTTGCTAATCCGCTAACAACACTATACAAGTAATTTTTTCTATTACGAAAGGTGCCGAAACACAAACAAAAACAACCATCTGCAAGTCGTACACGTCTAAAATAAACGTTATCAAGTCTTGTAAATATTTGACGGCGAAAGTCAAATTTTGAGTCCATTTATCAACGTTTATAAAGGGGCTTATCCGGTCCGCATACGTAATGCACGGTGAGCGATCCATGCTAATTACCGAGGCTTTAAGTGTTACTACTGGTGCTAACTCCGACACGGGCGCAGCATACAAATGTTCTCTGAGTGATGCCTTGTATAAATTCTTGATATTATTTTTAACCCCCAAAATTAAGGGTGTTATACGTTTGACTCCTTTGTCTGTCTGTGTGTACCTGTTTGTGGTACTTAAACGAATAGGCCGATTTTAATGCTTTTTTTTGTTTAAAAAGTAATTTAATCTATATTTCATATCTATGTTTGAAGAACATGAATAATGTGATATTTGAGTCCGGCATAACAATCACTCAATCACCGGGCTGGGTGATGGATGGATGATGAAATCCGTGAGACAGAATTTCTCTGCGCACAAAAGTAGATTAGATACGTCAGTAGATTTATTTATTAATATCTGATATAGTATTTATTTCTTTTATAACTTTTATACACTCACATTGTCTCGACTCTGCATCACCCGTAGGTTGACTGTAAGAGAATGCCTCTGGCATAAAGCCACCTTTATATATGTTTTGTATATAAAGTTAAAATAAAATAAAAAAGGAAAAGAGTCGCAAAGAAATGTACACTAGTGAAAATTAATCCACCGTTGGTTTAAGGATTTTCTAGAGAGCAATTCGTTACAGTTGTGTTCAAAACTTCAAATCTCTGTCACGTGTAAGTTTGGATGCTAGTGAATTTAGATATTTGATAATATGTTTTAACTGAATAGCTGAATAGATTCGGTTATAATTTGTCATCATAAGTAGAACATGAACTGGATAAGACATAGGATTCTTTTAAACTTGGAAAACGGAATTCACACAGATGGAATCACAAAGCGCGTCATTAATGATTTAAATAATATCCAGATATATAATCAATAATGTCTATTTTTTATTAATGTAGTTTGAAATTTTCAGGGTTGGCAGCCCCCAATTGGCTTAGAGTATTAGCACTGAGGCCACAGGTGATATCACGAGTTAGATCGTTAAGCGCGGCAACCCTGTTGACTTCAATTACTTTCATCGTTATTTATTTTATCGTTTTAAACATAACCACATATTTCGATACATTTTTATAGAGGCTGGCTAAGTGGGGTATTTGCTGCATGTGTCACGTAGTCTTTAAATCATGCTGAAGTACTGAGCAAAATAATGTATCTGGTGAGGTTTAAACACGTCTGTGGCGAGGGTAGGCATATTAAATAACTTACACAAGGATATACACTGTTACTTGTATTGTATCGTCACATAATTACATTTGGGACCTATTTCACGATATATCGTTTTTGAACCGCTAGATAATGCATTAAATAGCCATTAATAAGTAGGTAGAAATTTGACCTATTCTCATCTTTGTATTGACTTGAGATTTTGTATTTTTCTGTCTCATATAATATATATTACTGGCTGTTTCATGATAAGTTACTGCCCGCCTCCCATAAATCATGGCGTAATCATATAAACCTTTCATAATTAATTCTCTAAATTATAGTGAAATCGGCGTCTAAATCCATAGCAAAGTTTAGGGAAAATAAACGAACAGACATGTAATGATAAATTAATATCGGATAAAAGTTATATAGTTTTTGCAGATCAATTCATATTCATAGATAGTCTAATCATACGCTTCGAATCGATCAACTAAAATAGAAACGTGTGTACCCGCGAGATTATCGAGTAGTGACAACTGTCCTATTGCTGGTATATAGATCCCTGTCGCGTCAACCATATTTAAGGAAATATGAAGGAATAATTTAGTGCTTGTGCTGGTCTGCTGTTAGGAGGGTACTTGATTATTGTACCCGATTATAGCGGCCACCGTACACATAGTGAATAAAGCCGTCGTAGTGCCTCGTTCAACCGAGTCGCGTTCCGGATTTAGCCTATGTATATCCATTAATTCCTTGCCGGCATCTTTCTGCGGACTGTGATGGGATATAATGTCTCTTAACGTACGACATATTATTTGGAGGGTACCCTACATAACATTAGTTCAGTATAGTCACTTAGCCATACCAATATAAAAAGCATTCATAGCGGATCGTATTGAAAATCATTTATAATTCTATTAAACAAATGACATAAATGGTAATGAAAAACTCGCACTAGCCACACTACGTATCTTGAAATGTACTATCATAATGTTGGTCGACAGAACTGCTCATTTAATGACAATGCCATTCAGAGTGAATAAGTGGAAAAAGACCACATGTGTAGTATAAACATATAAATATCGTTAAATACACCCAATAGACACATAGTCCTGACCCTACAATAAGATACGAGTCTTGTGTCGTGGGTATCAGGAACTACGAGAGACTTTCGGTCTCACAACACCCAGACCCCGAAACAAATATTAGTGGATCACACAAACATTATAATTTTAACCCAACCAATGCTTTTAAAAAAACTTCATTACTGAAACAAATTACATTATTTTCATTAATAATTTTACCAAAATCCGAAAACTGTACCGAAATTGTTTTACATAATGTCATTGAAGACGGCTAAGTTTTCCTAAAAGCGTATTATGTCTGAATCTCCGATGACAAACAGTTTCTATCCAATTATGACAAAATGTGGTTGCCTTCTAACAGACGACCTTCTAGGGCCGGTGATGTTGAACGTTTTCACTTTAATATTAATTTTATTTACTTACAGAATTTGCTTTGTGTTAGTATTTAGTAAGTTCTGGAAATAATGTTCAACAGACTAGCTATTATTATGTTATTACGAAGGCCCGGTTGCGTTAACTTTGCTCTTAATGTTGTTGTTATATGTTGAGTAAAATGTTGCTTTAATAAGGTGAAGTCTAAAACATAGGTACCATTAAATAGGTAAAATAGGTTTTTGTACACGTACAAAATCTATTTATATCATATTACATAAAATATAATATATTACTCATTATTTTATAGTATAATATAATAAGTAAGTATATTACAGGGTTGTTCAGAACAAAAGTCAAGAAAAAATACTTTATAAAACATAACTTTTCTATATATTCTATTTCAGTATGTTTACGCGAGCATTGAGTAGAGAATATTGAATTTTTTCAACATCATTTACTGAAAGTATCACAACGTCCGGGAAATTCATTTCCGGTCACGTAGTTACTTCCTTCGCGGCTGACTTTATGCTCGATGAAAATACACCGACCACAAACTTAATACCTCTATAACTAACTGTTATGAATAGAATTTTATTTACAGCACTTCTGTTTACTTAATTAGATAATTTATTTATGTTAATACCGTATATCAGTCAATATGTTGTATAGGTAAAGGAATGTATAAGTATAGGTAATATTGGTAAGGAAGTATGTGGATCAGTAAAGAAGGGATTTGTTGAAAAGTTAGAATAATAATAGCCTAAGATCCGGCCGTAGAATCTCTACGTTCATGACGTAGATGCTCAAGCTCAAATTTCTATATTCATTTTCGAATAGGACAATACATTGATCATAGGGTGCCAGTCAAAAAGTGCCCGCATATTTTTTTTTTTTTTTAAATATAATTACATTTTGGGAAAAAATTTCGTTCATGGTGTAGTTAAATAAAGCATTGTTCCTATTACACAGCTATGTATGTAGAGAATTCAAAAAACCATAGTTGCCGTACAAAAAAGTATTATCTGGTTTACACCTGGCTGCCAAGTAGTTGCGGCCGAGTAGGCAACGGCACCCATTTTATGAGTGGTAGAGCCACGATGTAGACAGTTTTGTCTACAGCATGAATGGGCTGGCTCGACCGGGTCGTAACCACTGTCTCACAGAAAACCGACGTAAAGTAGCGGCTTGCTGCTGCGTTTCGTACGGTGAGTGAGATATCCGGAAGCCCAAATCACCTCCCCTTCCCAATCCCTAATTATCCCTTTCCTTTAAGGTCGGCAACGCGCCCATGACTTTTCTGGTGGTGGGCGTACATGGGCGGTGGAGATCACTTACCATCAGGTGACCCACTTGCTCGTTTGCCGGCCTATGCTATAAAAAAAAAAAAAAAAAAGAAGCATTTATACAGGCCGGCATGACTCGTGGCCGTTAAACTCATTGTTTGTTGGCGGATATACATATAAATATATCCTATTATATCACCAGCCATTTTAAAGCCTCGTTAAAAATCAGCGTGGAAACCGATAAAAATCGAGAATCAACTTGGTCCAAACTAATGAGCGTTAATCGACATTCAGTTCACTACGTGGTACATACTGCATTACCATTAGCTCAATTCCATATACTCTGAAATCGGCTATAATCGTTTCAGATTCAACGATCGATTAATTAAGAACCTTGATTGTGCTATCGATACTGTTTTTACGCGAAAATAAGCGGTAATAACCTAGCGTGTATTGCAGACTGCCCAGACAGAAATTGCAGGTTCGGAGACAATATTTAAGGAAGACAATAAATTACTGCCTCGGTGGCGCAGTTGTATTGCGTACGCGGTACGACTGCTATGCTGAGGTTTCGGGTTTGATCCCGGGTCGGGTAAGTTATATTGGGTTTTTCTATCACTAAACACAGTATCAGCCTGGAGTCTGGAATTATGCCCGGTATGGTGATAGCCTCTCACATCATTAGACGGAAATATGCTCGGCGAAATATACTGGTTACACCCCTGCCTACCCCTTCGGACATTATGTGTGAGTGCGTATTGTATTATTGTATGCATAAATAGATTTTAACGATGAAGAAAAACACTGCAAGAAAACCTGCATGCCTAAAACTTCTCAAAAATTTTTCGAAGGTGTGTGAAGTGTAAAACCCGCATAAGCCCAACGCGGTGTATTAAGACTTAATTGTTCTATCTCAATAATAGAGGATGCCCGTTCCCGAAATTGGTACAAAGTGTATTAAAAAATGGCAGATGAAACCGCGAGGATCATCTAGTAATACCATAAACAAGTACATAAGAACTTTGAATGACCCCAAATAGAAAAAATCAAGACACGGATCCCGAATATTAGAAATATTGGAAATGATGATACCGGAATATACCGCCACTAGAAAACAAAAGAGGGTGTTTACCGAAGAACGTATCACTTGTAAATAAATCAAAACGAATATACGACTGGGGTGCAAAATGCCATCGTACTTGAGTATGCATTGCTGACATATTATGTATGAACGCAGCTAATAATATGATTTGCTACCGCGACACCCTTATTTATGGGTGTGCTTTGTTCTTTTATAGGGTGTCTAAGTGCAGTGTCAATTCTTCGTCGATTTACAAGGTGTGGGTGCGGTTCTGAGCTTTAATACACTGCTACTAGACCAGGTTGCCATTGCTATTACGGACACAAAACATTTGAAATATTTCACATAGGATAGTGTGACTATCGCATTTAGAGACTAACTTTCATTGTCATTAGTCATTTAAGAATTCGGGTATTTCAGAATCAATTTACTAAATATTCGTATTCTTAGGAAAATAATAAAATCTTAACGATTAATTTGCAATAAAATTAATTGACATCTCTGAGTGCGGCAGTTATTACTTCTGCCGGATCATTAAGCTGTGGAATAGTTTGCCGGCACACGTGTTCCCTCCTTCTTATAATATGGGGTCCTTTAAACGGAGTGTGAAGAAGCAGTTAGGCAGGCCGACATGATCGTGCCGACCTACGATAGACACATTGTCGTTGGTCGACACTATTCCGGGATTGCGCTACACTTACCATCAGGTGTGGCGTAATCACTTTGCCGAGCCAGAATAAAATAAAAATAATAATAATAATAACAGACGACCTGATAAAGGTCGCAGGATGTCGCTGGATGCAGGCCGCTTCCAACAGGTCGGTCTGGGAATCTTTGGGGGAGGCCTATGTTCAGCAGTGGACGTCTTGTGGCTGATGATGATGATGATGATGATGAATAACCTCCGAGATTTTCGACATTAAAATTTAACGAAAATCTTAAAATTAAATTGATGAACGTGATCTAATCAGGCCGTAACTTGAACGTTCATTAAAATGAGACTACATTGAAATTATAATTAATTAATTTTATGCCTTACATTATTAACACATCGAGTCAGGTTATACGACACCCTTCAGAATATAATTAATAACATCTCGCCGAATTTATTACAAATATCTTCTCGTAGGACAGCCTTCGTGGCGCAGCGGGCGAGTGGCCGGCTTTGATTCGAGAGGCCACGGGTTCGATCCTCATATCAATACAAATGTTTGTGAGATCCTCAAATATTTGCTGGTAGTAGGATATTCATATCCATACCATAAATCTGCCATAGTGACCCACACACTTTATGTAGATCGCATTCCAGGATCAGCCAGTGTATATGTTTCTCCTGAGGGGCTTGCGTTATAACTTGATTTAAAGGTGATA
The DNA here is from genome assembly GCA_949126905.1 of Amorpha juglandis. Taxonomy (NCBI): domain Eukaryota; kingdom Metazoa; phylum Arthropoda; class Insecta; order Lepidoptera; family Sphingidae; genus Amorpha; species Amorpha juglandis. Next base: position 5,534,298 of record OX421379.1, on the reverse strand, counting down.
GGCGAAGGTTATGGGATTAACTTCAGAGTGGCCATAAATATGAACAAGATGTAAATGAAGAAATATGTAATTTACGGCTCATGTTGCGGGTTGTGGGGATCTGACAGGTCGTCCCACATAACACCCAATCCACCGTCAAATCATGATGGGAAGTCCTGACTTTTAGCCGCGTTAACGCCAGACAGAAAAGAAAGATCTATTAACTTCACTTGGCGTCCATTCATCGTTGTCTATGGAGTTCTTTCTTTTTCTGAGCTGCTGTACAACATATTAGCGGCACCACATTATTCACTGTTCCTTGCAGAGAGCAGCACTTTTTGTTTTTTGTAATATCGTGCCTTGCCGCTTGCGTTATTAAATCTTTGCTGCAGCATGTTGTTCATATTATGTATAATGTTGGCTGGTGGGAGGATACTTGTATCCGACCGGATAGCGACCACCGTACACTGGTGCTAAAACCTGCCATAGTGGCCCACCTTGTGTGGGTCGCGTTCCAGGGTCAGCCAGTGTATATCCGGTTCTTCCCAGGGGGCTTGCCCCCTGATCCTCACCCTTTTCCCATCCCTTTTTCCTTCCCCTCCCCCTTGGCCCTTAGGCAGGCCGGCATGATCTTGCCGACCAACGATGGACACATTGTTTATCGTTGGTCGACAATATTCTTGGATTGCGCTACACTTACCATCAGGTGTAGCGTAGTCACTTTGCCGAGCCAGGATAAAAAAAAAAAAAAAAACGTATTATTTTCTGAGAGACTACCTCAGTGGCATAGTAGTAATTCGTACGCGGTACGACTTCTGTGCTCCGTCGAGTAAAAGTGATTTGGGAAACTTCTCTCTGCGTTCATTCATCATAGCAATTGACGTCATCATCATATCGTCAACATCATGAACAGAACCGTTGGATGGTATTATTATTTAATATTTATTTTGTTGATCAAAGAAATTGTTTGTTAACATTTCTGATATAATTGTTTATTTACATAGAGGTCTATGCATTCGAGCGCACTATGAGATTTCATAGTAAATACAAGTGAATGTTAATTAGATTACGAACTTTTTCAGATTTGACTTATTTAATTTTTTGATAAAATTATACATTTATAATAGAAGATCGTACACACTAGTTTCTAAGTTCGAGCACTGTGTGAAATAACTTCAACAAAAGCATTTTAAAAGCTTTGATTCACAAAACGTGTATATTTTCTAAACTGTCCCACAGCGACAATTTAGGCATCTAGGAACATGAATATTCTTTTCACTCCCAACATATACACATAAAAACAAATTTAAAAAGTTTACCCCTTAAAATGATCACCCTACTTCTCAAGTGCCACTACGGGACCTTAAAACATTCAAAGGGCTCGCTACTTCGATCTTGATTTTTACGTCGTGCGTAATAAAAATATGAGCAATCCGTACACTTGGGCGATATATTACTGCCTGCGGAAACATAAAAAGTGGGGTAAGGGTGCCTCGGGTAATATCAGGGGATTCCGTTGAAGTTTATTTGGATGCGCTACTTATTGCATTTGATGGTCTACATTAAATAAATCCGGCTGCATATGTAATTGCAAGAATGATAAGACGCATTAACATAATACATTATAAGGTTGTACATTCCTTTAGGGTACATAGTTTACGAGCAAATTAAAGATAGCTGATGAGTTGACCCATTTGCTCTCTAGCTGGGCTATCTAAATATATAAAACTCAAAGGTGACTGACTGACATAGTGATCTATCAACGCACAGCCCAAACAACTGGAGGGATCGGGCTGAAATTTGGCGTGCAGGTAGATGTTATGTCGTAGGCATCCGCTAAGAAAGGATTTTGATAAATTCTACCCACAAGGGGATAAAATAGGGGATGAAAATTTGTATGAAACTTTGTCAATTTTAAACGTTCACGCGGGTGAAGCCGCGAGCAAAAGCAATGTGTGATTTTGCTATTCTCTTCGAAACTTAGCCGTGAGACACCAACAAATTCTGTAACCCGTTCTAATGGTTTATGTAAGTGCGGAACTCCAAAACCGAGGTAGAGGGTGATTCGAAACACGAGGGCATATCGCGTGCAAATACAGGATGTTTGCTTGCGCTATCGCTAGATAAATGTTTAAGAATCCAAGTTGTAGGGATGCGGTGGGGTTTCATATTGCTCTGTTTGTATAAACGTAATTATTATGTATAGTAGCTACTTCGCGGTGAATTACTCTGGTAAATTACCAGTTACGAATAGAAATTGATGGCTTTTTTAGTTTTTATCTAGATAGAGAAGTTTTGCGGATAACATAAGCAAGGAAGGAAAAGAAAAATTATAGAAAGTCATTATTTATAATAGAAAACCGCGCCGTAAGATTAATTTTACAAACTTATAGACGCGGCCTTTTAAACACTTATCTTCTGTTAAATTTTTCTCTGTGTCATGCTATAAAGTTTGTCTATCTAAATTTAGCTTTGATTATCTTAATTAATCGCATCAACGATACAATTTTCTTTCGGATACCTATAGGTATTTTAAAATCAATAAATTAATGGAATGTAAGTGGGCCACCGACATCTTAGGCCCAAGGCCTCTCCTGCACGTGATTACACACTGTTGAAACTTCGTCTTTCAAAGATTCATGTATAAACTAAATCTTAATATGTGTTACGCGCAGACTATTTTTACCAAGCATTTCGGCTTTATAAATAGAGCTAAAACATAAAAAGCCTTACTGTCATTTTTTATAGCTCATCCACTGCTTCAGTAAAAATTGCTCCATCTCACTTATGGTCGTGAGGAGCATAAACAATATTTTATGACAACAATATTTTTATTGTTACATTTTTATTATATTTGCTTTGATTGTCGTGTTGTAGTCAAATTTTCGACTAGAAACTGAATCATTTCCGTGGACATATAAGTGGGATGATTTTTTTAAATACGTCCAAAAGTTAGGTGACGTTTGGCCACGACCAAGCGCCGCATACGCATAGCCCAATAGGTAAATTATATATAATTATGTATAATAGTAATCTATAATCGCATTTTCCTTAAACGTAATTTAACAATATGAAATTTCATGATGCTACTGATATATTAAAAACCTTAATAAAATGCCAACTCAATCATGATAATGGCTATTATGCACTAGAACACTATCCTGGCAAAGCAAACTTAATCAACATCGCACTTTAACGATGCAGTTAATGTCAAAAACTCATAAAAATAACAATTAAAGCGGAAATAATAAAGTGGAAGTTTTTACAAGTGTATTTATTAGATACATTCGTCGCAGTTAAATGAAATACAACGCTTTTACGGCTTGTTTACGAGGCAACTCTTTACACAACTCACAATGATGGTTGTGTTTTTATTTTAGCGTTACTGGCTTCTGCATCATAAAGTTTGGCGGACTAGCCCGCGACAGTTCAGACGGTGTAGTTTGTAGTTCAGGGTTTGCTGAAATTATGGATTTCTGGATGATATTTGGCTTTTGCTGTTTGTGGTGTGATGACTGTATGTTATATAAATAACTTTATATATTTCTGTATGTGGTTAATCCAATTATCCGAAAGCAAGAAAGAAGAAAAAACAAAGACAAACAGCACTTAAAACTATGTTTGTTGCAAAAAAGGCTCCAACTCAGCAATAAGCTGGCAGTACAGACAGCGCTGGTCTTCCGTTGGGACGTTTGTGTGAGGGTCACCGAAGACAAAAAACACTTTAAAAAAAACATTTCAAAAACATGCAGAAAGCAGTTATTTTGACTTTTCTTTGATTTGCTTTGATACTCGTTTAAAAATATTTTTGAAATATTAATATCTCATTCTTATATATACTTCCCACGAAATTTGTTATCAATGCGTCGATCACTAAGTCTATTGTACTTCATCTAAAATTTTATGTTTTAGTCACATTCAAGTATCTTATTAATTTTAAAAGTCATTAGTGAAACAAATTCTATTGTTGCTAATAAATATCTTAAAATGTTAGTGATTAAATTTTGAATAAAATAGGTAAATTAATACTCTCGCTTCAAAATATGCAAAATAACTTCAATTAATCCTTTATCTTTAAGGATTTCAGCTCCAACAAATTTATTAGTTAAATTAAGAAATAAGATTACATTGTTAAAATATTTTCTGCGAAAAAAGGAATTTCGAAGAAAACTGTAGATCTTAAAATACATTATTTAACAAGGTGAAGAATATTTGTCGGTCATATCAAATTCGCAATGTCATAAAAATTCCAGAGGGCAAGCGTGGGCACTTATAAATATTCAAATTTATACAAGCAGAAGGCCAAGTGGGCAGGTAGGTTTGCATAAGTAAACCTGCGAGGGTGAGGACACCCAGCACAATAATCCCAACTTAGATAGAAAAAGCAAAATCAAAATTCATTCCGTTGACCCGGGCTCCATCGTAATTCCTCCGCTGCTCCGGAAACTATTTCTATTCCGAGGGGATCATACCCCGAAGCGCTACCGACGGTACAGACGCCGCTTCTTGTTTCTAAATGTTCACAAACACTTTCACCCCGGTCCTAATGCAACACATTCGTAATTTAAATTGGCCCGCACTTTAAATTAACGAGAATTCCAGATTTGCGGGCGGAATGTGTTAATTGTTTCGCTACAGCCATTTGCTGCGGTCGTACAACACTGATATGCTCTCGCTTGACCATGTAGTGAAATGGATTTTACGTGCGAAATTAATGCCGCCCGGCCAATGAACATAATAAAAATTCGAAATAGAGCTGTAGCAATCTCAGTGCCGATATGGAGTTGGGGCGTTATCGTTCCGGGAACGGTAATGACCGGACGATAACATCGGTCGGTTGGGAAGAGGGGGCAAATCGACTGATCTCAGACAGCGGCTTGATTAAATCTCTGTAGGAACTGGCCGCAACATTAACTAATGACACTCCGGAGATAGGACTAGGTCCGATAGTCCCTATTCACTCGTTTGAGTTCATTCCAGGGAGTCGTCGGGATAATCAACATTCGGGAGCTCGTTGTGGTAGATAACACAAGTTGGTGATCGCGGAAACTAGATTCCCTTATTCCAGTATATCAACAACGTATTCTATCTTTTAGACTTTTATAACCAAACGTAGATAAGAAATCGAGTGCCCCTACAAATAGAAAAAAGATTACTGCGTGAAGTGTCGTCATTTTTCTTCCATTCACCCCATAGAGTTGTTACAAATAGCTATTGCAAATTGGAAATAAATGAGCTACAAAAAATGTTCGATCTCGACTCGCCAGGGGTCCCCTTGTCGAGCCACCGTCTACAATAGGGAAACTCGTGTCTACGTAGAAGAGGCCCATTAAGGACTTTCGCGGACCCGACTCGAGATTGCGATATGTATATTTTATTATTATTTGAAGATTTTACGGCATTGAGATAGGAAAAACTCACAGCACGTTGCTTAAAAAAAAATGAGCACGTTTCTCCGTTATCTTACGTTAAATGCACTTTCTCAATGCAACTTATTCTATTTAAAATAACTACAATAACATTACCCCTGTATTGTATACAGTGGTGTATTGTATACGTCCCACTGCTGGGCACGGGCTATTCTACTAAACGAGAAGGGTTAGGCTTCAGTCCACCACGCTGAGCTAATGCTGGTTGGGAAACTTCACATGCCTTTAAAATAATGGGCGAACTTCTCAGGTATGCAGGTTTGCTCACAATGTTTCCTTCACTGTTAATGCAAGCGATAAGTAACAATTAATATACACGTGACTTATAAAAGAAAGAGATGCATAATCTTGGGCTGCCACTTCCGTTTCGACAGTCTGTACCGCTTTTCGCTAAACTATCGCATTTTTTTTTACAAAATATATAGTTGGTAATTAAGTAAGGTATTTTGATATTTTATATTAGGCCACATGCATGTATATATGTGTATATGTATGTATGTTATGTAGTAACATAAAACGCTTGATAGATTCTTAGACAAACGCCAAGAGTGATCGTGAATAATAAAATAATTGCAAAATAGTAAAAGCTAAGCAGAATTTTAGTAATCTGGGTAACAAAGGTATTCATAAAATTGATTCCTCAATATATTACGATCCCAATTTGTAGTTTATTGTGTCATAAAATAGACGATAAAAATAGTAATTGATTCTAGTGAAGGATAAATTGTGAGTTAATAAAGTAACATTAGATAGTTTTATTGAATACATAAAGTATCTTTAAGGAGAGAGGGTTATGTAGATAGCATTTGTTTCACAATTTCCACATAAAGAATTATAACAAATAATAAATATTTAATAAATAATTCCATTTTCTTTGCATAGTATACAATGAAGTCGCTTCCGCTGTCTGTTCGCTTAGATCTTTTAAACTATTAAACCGAAAGAGTGATTCATGAGGAAAGTTTTAGAAAGTCTAACTAAAAAATAGAAAATAAATTTGAAGAAAAAAATGTATTTTATTGTAAAAAAAGCGTGGGGTGCTTTTTAAGATACTATCTAAATGATAATCCTTCTACTCATATCTGTCAATACAATAATTATAACTATTGATATCATGCGTCCCACGCTATTTTTTACAATAAAATACATTTTTGTCTTAAAATTTATTTTCTATTTTTAGTTAGAATTTCTATAAAAGCGTGTTTTTTTATTTTTTTTTTTTGTTTTATTTATTTTAAGTAAATACTCTTGGTAGGATGTCATTGCGCTATTTATAAAGAAGCAATACAAAAAGAACGACAAAGCTTACCTGACTATCTAACTTCTGATTACAGTTCGAACTTTTTAGGACTTCTTGGTGCAGTAAACGAAATGCCGTCTGACAAATTAAATGCGGAGGGTACAATTGACACGCCAAGATAAATTGTTATGTAATCCCCAAACATTTCTTGTTTGGGTCTAATATTGTCGTAGTTTTACAGAGTTTGACTTCAGCTATATGTAGCGTTAACTGCACATTCTAGTTGCAACGTACTTCTTTCTTATCCGAGCTCGTTAAAGTGACTGCATTACATCTGATGATTAATCCCTGTATTTGTTAACAAGTGATTAAGCACTTATGAATATATTCTTCTGAACTAGCCTCTCTATTACACTGCTGGAAAAAGACCTACTGGCAAGGTTAGGGTACGTGATTTTATTACGCTGGCCTAATGCAGGTTAACGTACTACATGAATACGCACTCACACCTGAATGCCCAAAGGGGTAGGTAGGGGTGTAACCATTACACCCACATTTTTTCGAGCTCATTTCTGCCCCATGATATGAGGAGGAGACGAGCCTATCACATGTGCCATACTAGGAACAAATCCGGGCTGATACTGAGCATTTCGTAGCAATACCACTCAAAACTTTGAATCAAAAAGTCCTGTATGGCACTGCACATCTTATTTTACAACCTTCCAAACCACTTAAAGGCAATCGAAGGTTAATGGCTTGACCACCGCAGCCGCTGCGTTAATGCGTTCTTCTAGTCACGAAGGGTCTTGTGATTTATTGGTACTACGCTTGTTACATTTATTTTAACAATGACCTATATACATCAGATATACTGCGTAACATGCTTTCAGCAGTATTCAGACGTCACATACACTACTTAAATATTTTAGAGCTCGACTAGGCACTAGTCAAAAATGTAATAATTTCAAACTTCATCTCAAATTTTAGTCTTCGTACCTCTGTTACTAAAATGTGTTTTAATTGTTTCAACCTCTATTTATTCAACAGTCATTTTCTTAATTTTACATTTTGCGTTGTCCTTATTATTTGCAGGACCATTATCCACTTCTTTCAATCCAAAATTTGACGTTCAACTAAAATAAGACATCGTTAAGCCTCCAATTAAACCCTACCGACTAAATTCTCCGACACTTATAAAAGTTACAGCGCCTCAATCAAATTGAGCTAACGAAATTCTACTTTACTTACCTTTTATACCGTAGCTCGACGAATTTACTACTATCGAACCGATGGCCTTACCCTGAATTCAGAGTAGCACAAAACGAGGAAAAAGATCCTTAGGCTGCGGACTCGAAGTCAGCGACAAGCGGCGACGGCACGGGAGCGGCGCGTTCAAATACATAGATTTAAATGGACCTGGCCTCGAAAGCAGCGGCGCGGCGCGGGCGCGAGGAGCGACGTACGAGCAGCGCGCACCGGTCGAGCGGCGCCTGCGCGTCTGCATTGACGTAGTGCTGTGTATTTTCAAAAATGACCGCCGACGTGGTGGAGCAAATTATTTCAATGATTTTTTATATGGAGCATCATATTCATATCAATTTCGTTCGCGAACAGACACTAACTTCTCATAGTACAACACTACGCCGCTCTGGCGCCGCGCGATCTGCCCGCTGGCTTCGAGTCCGGGTATCCGCCGCTCCCGCGTCGCCACCGCCGCCGCCCCGCACTCGCTGACTTCGAGTCCGCGGCCTTAGTTACAATCGTCATGCTAGTTACAAAGTAACTGAATTCACGTTGTCTGGTTTAATACCAGTATTGGGACACTATAACAGGGGTTTTCGTAATTTTATTTAGATTTGATCAGGTAAGGGCAAGCATTAAACTTCACGTTGATCTAATGGTCAGTCCCTTAGTCGCCATAACCATGTGTTCGATATGAGTGAGGGTAGCCGTAGATTTTCTCCCTAATAGTGAAATTTTATTTGCAACATTCTTTGTTTGTTTTTTTTTTATGGCAGAAACCGGTAAATTAGCAAGTGTCACCTGATGGTAAGTGATCTCCACTGCCCATAAATATCTACATTACCTGAATTATAACTGACTAAAATGAATACTAATTCTGCCGTAATGTCGCTTAATGGCTGCTTAGTAATTATTTAAAAATATTATTAATATGTACTGATTTCAAATTATATATTTCTTTAGGTTTAAACAACTTAAAATGTTTTTGAAAAAGCAGCATCAATGAAATGGAATTTAAAAAGAAAAATAAATGTTCATAAATGTAAATGTCAAAACAGAAGCATGAAAGTCACTGAAGCTTTATCGGAAAGTTACCAAAGAGTGCGTGTGACTAAAAAGTTAATTAAATTATTTCATTTCGTTAAATACACTAATTAATTATCATTACTGGTAATTAATGTCGTATTGTGGACATTTTTGTCATAAGAACTTATTTTTTTTGGTAAATTATTAATTAACTTATTCTTTGTAATTTATAATATACATATAATTGTTGTATCAAAATAGAATTTAATGTACAACATGTTACAGAAAGGCGTGGTTTATTTTAGGTAATTAATAGTCTACGATATAAGTGTAAAACAAAAAGATTCTGATATCATGATGTGATGATGATTCTGGTATTATGATGATCTGAATCAACAAAAAAAAACTTGCAGGCTTTGGACAATACTAAATGATAAACAGCTGAGCTTCGTGTCACTCCAGCATTATTTTCGCTCACGCACTTAGCTTTTTTTATAGGGATGTAATCGATCTTATCGATCGTAGTAAACAAGTGATTAAAATTAGTGTGCAATGTTAAGATGTCTAGATTATGATAAGTTCTAGTGAATAGATATAGATTGGTAGATAATATGTAACGACCCTTAAATATGAGCACACCTTTTGTGAATATGTATGTGTATAAATGTCAGTTGCTTTATTGAGGAACATCTGAACTAGTGACAATTTTAATCGCGCATTCAAAGTACGTAAAACAACGTTGAGTGGCTTTAAATACTTCAGAAAATTGTGTGTGGCATACGTTACAGTATCATCTTCTAGGAATCAATGCTAAGCTGCGCGATATGCCACTAAGAGCAATTCTTTATGAATCAAGCAGTACACGATAATATGAAGTAACATCTTTGGGCGCCTTATAATCTGGCTTCGCGCCTATGAACCGTTAACTCATTCCACAACAGCGTAACATCATACCATCGATGCCGCTTTGTTACGATATAGTGGTTGTACGAAACAAGTCTGAAATTGTTGATAACGCATCGTACGACTTACGAAACTATGTAAAGAAGTTTAAAAACCGCAACTGCCTTGTAGTTGCGAATCGTCACTCATAGAAACAAGTACAAACGATATGTCATGTACAATGTCGTATGTTGCATATCAAGGCAGCAAATTATGCTGTGCAGTGGCTCGTAGAAAGAGCTATCTACGGACATTGTATAATTTACAGAAAAACGCTATAGTTTGGTAGAGTCACCACCCCACGCTCTCACTGTCATAAATAAACATTTTTAGAGCAGAAGGCTGGAAAAAAGGTAACCGGTTGATAAATCGAGTATAAACATTCATAACGCCAGAAAAAATGAGAGGGCAGTACTATCATTTGAGGTAAGGATATTGAGGATAGTTGACATACCCAAAGATATGTCTGAAAATAAAGTTTCACATAAACCGTTTTTCCTAAATTTGTTTACTACTATTTGATTTCATTCAGTTCTTCAATAACGTCAATCATTTGAAAATAGGCTAATTTTTATTTCAAGTGAGCTTGTGAGACTCAAAGACGATATTCTTAAAAATAAATAATTAAAATGTTTTAACAATGAAAATCAATACTAAGAAAAACTCATAATAAAGGCTCGGCCACAATATCTCAACATCACACGATTCTTAAAAGCGCCCAGCAAATGAAGAGCGAGTAGCGTGAATTAATTAAATCGACGGTAAGTCTGGCCTAATGGAGTTTTGTTGTGATCAGCCGTAATCGGGGCAGGGTGATGTGGACGCTCATTAGATATTAGTTAAGGGACGATTCTAGACTCGACCGCTGTGGTAATAACACATTATAAGGCCAAATTGCAATAGATGACAGTGGTGCTGCATTCGATATTCGTAATCGAAACTAGTGGCATCGTCTGCAAATTATCTTCATCGTATCATTGCTTCAGATTATTTAGCTCAATATTTGGCAATTACGACTCTATGATAGGCGATTTTTGTTTGCCACTATTGGTTGTACTACGATAGGGTTTATTTTCATTTGATTGAATGACGAGACGAACAAGACGCTCGCCTGATGGTAAGCGCCACGCCTGCCCATAAACAGAAGAAAACCACATAGAACTTTGAATTTCAAAGCACTGCATGGAACATAATGCTCAGTAATTTCACTGGTTTCAATGTCCTTCAAACCAAAAGACAACTTACACACTGTTGCTTGGCGGAAGAAATACGCAAAGCGGTGGTACCAACCCAGACGGCCTCTCGCATACCAGGGACCTACCACCTTGTAAATTTATTGTTACATTTGGAAGTTATCCCACTATTGACAATAATTGACAGTCTCCGTGATGCCGCCAGATGTGAAATGTGTTGGGTTGAATCTCGTTGCTAATATTTGTATGATCCACTAATATATTTATTTTTGGTTAACGATGTTGAGAAAATGAAACTCTTATGTAGTTCCTGATGCCCCATGACACAATATTTGTATATTAGTGTGGGAGCAGAACTTTGTAAGTGTAAGTGTTGCTTGTGCTTAGCGACTGTCATCCGCAGCTGCAATTAGTCGCTGTGGTGAATGTCAGAATCGTACCTTTACGGCATATTCATCAGTCTTGGTCAACTACGTAAATCCATTCTTCAGTTTGCATTTATTAGTAGCAAAGGGTTTGAATGTTTAACGACTAGTTTATAAACTTTAATGACATTTTGAGGGTGCTCGGGTAGTAAGTAGTTTGAAATTGCATTAATAATCGTTAACATTAAATTTAGATTCAGTGCTTGTTTTGGTTGGATTTTATTTATATCATAGGCCGGTATATGAGCAAGTGGGTCACCAGTAAGTGATCTCCACCACCCATGTACGCCCACAATACTCGAATAATCATGGTAGCGTTATCGGGCCGCTACTTTGCGTTGGTTTTCTGAGAGACAGTGGTAAGACCCGGTCGAGCCGGCCCATTCATGCTGTACACAAAACTGTTTACAGCGTGGCTCTACCACTGAATAAATGGATTTGAAATAGATGTTCTCAAAATAGGGTATTTGACTCGATTATTTTTATTATGTTGATCAGTAAGCTGTATTCTCCAAAATCAATTGACTGTATATTACTAGAAGGCAAGCGATTACAAATTCGCTATACAAGCGAATAAAACAATATAGGTTTCCTGTGCGATAGTGATGGCGGTAGGTTGATGGAAATCACTATTAGTGATAAGATCGCCTTTTGTAACGTAATTTAGTTATAAGGTTTCTTATCTTTAAATAGTAAAAAAGAAGCGCTTCCGCTGTCTGTTCGCTTAGATCTTTTAAACTATTCAACGGATTTTAATGCAGTTTTCAGCAATAGATAGAGTGATTCATGAGGAAGGTATATCATGCTATGACCCATGGGAGCAGTTACATGCAGGTAAAACCGCGAGCGACAGCTATTCTATTATAATTTTGATTATTGGACAATAAACAGTTATTTCACTATCTATCTACCACAATGTCGGAGTCGGCCTAATCGTGCTGACCATGTCTCCACCACTCATAAATTTTATGAATAAATCGCCATAACTACACAGCAGTTGTTATATTAAAGATTTTCAACTCACATATTCATAAGTTCTCGCGTACAAAACCAACAGCGTCTGGTCATAATACAGGTCAATTCAAAGGCCCTGGGGCATCTCATTAAACCACGGCTTTGTTACCGGCAGATTTATGTCATATCATTTGCAGCAACAAGCTGCGCCCGCCGTTCGGTACATCGACATTAATATGCAAGAGGCAATTTGAATAAAGAAAAACTTATCTTCGACCCACGCGATGGAATTATGTGTTATTATAAATAAGTAAATAACGGTCACATAGTCCTGACCCCACGGTAAGATATGAGTCTTGTATCTGGAACTACGAGAGACTTTCAGTCTCACCCAGACCCCCGAAAAAAATATTTGTGACACACAAACATTGGCCTCGGTGCGGGGATCGAACCTGTGGTCTCTCGCTTCACAGCCGGCCACTCGCACGCTACGCCACGGAAGCTGTAAAAACAAATTATAAAATGCATTGGTTATTAAGGTTGACTCCTATTGTTTTCGTCCCCTACATAACTGTAAACAAAGTATGCCTAAGTAAGACTAACCAACAATTTTATCATAATATAAAGTTAATTGTTTTGTCTAACATTGAATTTAGTTGATGGAATCTCAACTCCAAACATATAAATGAAAGCCTCTCTAAAACATTAAAATGCACTTAACTTCATTTCAGTTATCGTCGTGTTTTCAACCTATAAAAAATCACATTACTACATATTAACACATTTAACTGGCCATTTAAACAGCGCACATACTCACCCTAAATATATTAGGCAAGTCTTAACCTACAGGGTGTGTCGTTTTAGTGAGCGATTAAAAATGTTTACACAGTTAATGAAAACGCGATGACATGGCGAGGCACTGGCGGCTATAGTAATTAAAATTGCGCCATAGGTGTGGTTTTCCATCGAAAGATTTTTATTCATGAATATCGTCATAAATTACGGTGCATTTTTTCATTAATTTATTTCCCTGTGGGGAAATTTACGCGTGAATTCGAATTATTCATTTAATATTGTTTTATTGAAAAGTTTAACTTTGTAATGGCCATGTCCAATATTTTCAGTTCTGTATTATATTGTCCAACTGCTGGGCACGAGTTTAACTATTGTGAAGGGTTGGACGTTAGTCCTACACGGGGGCCTAATATGAGTTGGTAGACTTCACATACTCCATACTTTTAGGGAGAATTTTAATGTGAGCAGATTTCCTGATGATGTTTTCCTTCATTGTTAAATGAGCGATAATTAACAATGAATGTTGTCATTTCAAAATTAGAGTTGTGACATTTATAGCTGTTTTCGAATTCACGATCTCCATCTAGGCGGACCATACCTCTTCGCGCTAGAGTACTGCTACTGACAGGTTCGATTATTGAAAAAAAATATTTATGCAGAAATTACAAATGTTTTAACACAAGTACACTTATTATCATGGTTCGAGAAACATTGTTAAATTTATAATTTCAATGGTTTATACAGTATTTTCCTACGCGTTCCTCCCACCAGGCAAGCCTGTATCGAGGGGTCCCAGGTTAGGATCGTTATAAACTAGGTCTACCACTGACACACACGGATACTAGTCTACATATTACAATACATCGTATTATTTGTGAATAAGCTTTAAAATACAGTGACACAAATATAAAATTAGATTTTATGTATTAATTTCCATTATTGTAGTAAAGCATAGCTCCTTAACGCCTGACAAAAAGAAAAAATATACCTATAAAAATACGTCAAAAAGTGAAACTAATTCCGAGACTATACTTTTGTAAAATTAACTCCAATTATTAAGGCGGCGACTGCGTCTGTTGTTGTTTGTATTTTTATTTTTATTATCACCGAAGTAACAACACGAATACAAAGCGACGTGACTTTTCTTAATCAGGCCATTATCATTCCCCAGCATTCTGTTTTCGTCCCCCCATTTTGCGTTACCCGGGACATAAACCAGGGGTAAGAGTATACATATAGACATGCAATACAATCATCTATCAACTGTGATTCTTTTTCAAATTTGATTATATAATGGCGTAGAAACAGCGATAGCTCAGCGAGGAGTGGTACGAACAGTCGATCTAAAAGTCGTAAGTTCGAAACAGCTTCAACGGCATGCACTTCTTTCTTCTCTGTGTGGGTATTAATGTAAATTATCGATTGAAATAAAACTAATTGAAATGGATTTTATCGTGAATTTTAATTTTAATTTTGTGAAATCTACGGGCAAAGGCAACCTAATGAAGATTGCGAATACGTTAATGAAGATGTTAATAAATTGTCTGCTTAGAACATTTAGAGCGCTTACAGGCACTTCTCAGAGCAGCTGCGAAGCTTTTAAAGATAGTAATTAGTTACGAGCACACTGGCTGGTTAGTGTTTTAAATTTTTGACAATAATTAGTCTTCGCGCTAAAACAAAATAGAATGGTTTAAGACCTATTACCTGACCATATTTTTTTAGGCAACCCTATTGGTATGCGTTCAGCAACACATTTTATACCATAAAATATATTTTTCATTCGGTAAACAGATGGGTGAAGGTCGATGTTACCCGGGATCCTCTACTAGAATAACGTTGTACTTTCAACCATAAGCATTTTTGAGTGGTAGAGCCACGCTGTAGCCAGTAGTTACTACTGTCTTCATAGGAACCCGGCGTAAAGTAGCGGCTTGCTGCTGCGTTTTGTATAGTGAGTGAGATATTCGGAGGCCCAAATCCCCCTCCTCTTCCCAATTCTTTTCATTATCCCTTTCCGTTAAGGTCGGCAACGCATCCATGAGTATTGTGGGCGCTCATGGGCGGTGGAGATCACTTACTATCAAGGGAACCGCCACTTGCCAAGTCTCGGTGCGGAAATCGAATCCACAGCCACGGTCCCACATTTCATAGCCGGCTACTCGCCCATTGCGCTACGAAGGCTGTCAAATTATATTTGTAAACAACTCTCATAGATGTATAGCCGAATCTTCCAGAAAGGAAAAGTTATAAATCTGGAACTGGTACTTTGTGTGGTATAGCTTAGCCACTCAAAAACCCAGACGTCAATTAGAAAAACAAACATAGCTGAAACCTGGAATAAATCAGCTTTGAAAAAACCGCATACAAATCGCTCCAATCGTTTGTAGCTACAGGATCGCGTACATATACATACATACACACTCAGAAACAGACAATGTGGTCAAAATTATAACATCCCTCTTTATGTCTTTAAGAAAGAAATTGCAGTTGACTCAGCACTGTCCATTTTGTTTGACATTATAGTAGTTTAAACAGCCTAAAGTAAGTC
The DNA here is from genome assembly GCA_949126905.1 of Amorpha juglandis. Lineage (NCBI taxonomy): Eukaryota > Metazoa > Arthropoda > Insecta > Lepidoptera > Sphingidae > Amorpha > Amorpha juglandis. The sequence continues at coordinate 5,518,522 of OX421379.1, read as the reverse complement.
TTATCTTTAATTGCTGAAGGGTTGCTTGTCATAATGTTATTAGACAATTATTTATTAACACAGATGATTCACTTCACAAAGAAAATCAATGTGAATCCTCAGATTTATTTTAAATTTTCTTATGGTCATTAAGAATTCCTGGAACCCGAAAATCCCCCCCAATACCCGTTCCTTTCCTACAATTGAAACTTATCTGTCATTGTGGGTATTTGTCAGCGTTGCAGATAATTTACGGTCATCTAGACCACTGGTGCGTTTGCTTATAAAACATTTTGTTTTTTTTTTTAGAAAACGACGCAAATTTATTGAAACGCGCAAAATGTAGGACATTTACGTCTATGTAGCTTTTTGAAGTCGCGCAGCTAATGCCAATCTGCGGGTACATTAAAATCTTTGAAGCGAACACAATAAGTACGGAAAAAGCTTTTAGTATGAGCTGTAAGAAAAAGTTACTTGTAATTGAGACGGATTTTTCTTAGAGATATAAAATTTAAATTTGAATTAAATCCTCTTGCCAGGAATAATCTTTCAAAGATTAATTGCTAATGGAAAAAAGATTTTAATATTATCTCTTTATTCCGCAGATGCTAATCTCTTAAAAGGCATATCATAACGTCAATTAAAGTTAGATATATTTCCCTTTATTTATTTTCTTTTGAGTATGATTTTTTTGTCTGGTCAGTTACGTCATTGATCTTCTGGCAGCTTACTTAGATGGAGATTCCTCTTAGGTCAAAATCCCAGACTTGACAATCATGTTTTGAGTTGTGTTTGAGGTTTCGGTTTGTAAAATTACACAATCGCCTAGGGTTGTAGTTTGTGCCCGATATGGTTATATATACCATTGCTTGCCATCTACTTCAACATATATACAACTTCAGAGGCTGGAAAAAATCTTGTTGACCTGTTGGTGTTCACGTTCTGCCTCTGCCTCCCTCTTCAGGGATTCAGGCGTAAACTTATGTGTCCACAATTTGGTCCTCGTAATTTGAATTTCTGACATTTTATAATTAGTTCGTAGTAAAACATCTTTAAACTAAAAATAATTATGTAATATGAAACTCTTACAATGGAAATATAATACAAGATTCCGATTCTATATATCGCATGAACGTTAAATTAAGATTCAATCAACTCTTACATGAATAATTTATATCAGAATTTGTTTATACAATATTAACTTTGAGCGAAAAGCATCTCAATATTTATTTCAATAATATTATTGTCTATAAGAAAGCTGTTGTCTTTGGAACTGCCAGTGAATATAAATTACGAGGTTACTTGTGTATCTTGTTATATACAGTTTGAATGGTTCGTATGAAATATGAATGGAGCCGTATGGGTTAAAAGCCTTCTGATAAGAACCTAATGCGTTATATAAATTATACAGAATTATAAAATTGTACGAATATAGGTCGACAGGAGTGTACATATTTGGAGTACCTGGTAGTTACACGGTCTTTTGGGTATGATCTCCACCACCCATGTACGCCCATAATACCAGAAGAATCTCGGGTGTGTTGCCGACATTATAGGAAAGGGATAATTAAGAGATTGGGAAAATGGGATTTGGGCCTCCGGATATCTCATTCACCGTACAAAACGCAGCAACAAGCCGCTACTCTACGTCGGTTTTCTGTGATACGGTGGTAAAGACCCGGTCGAGCCGACCCATTGACTTGCCCATTATAAACAGTATCTAATGGTGACATGCGGTACACGATACTTCTTAAATCTACTGAGTTTTAAGAGTTGAGTTTAAGTACTAACTTAAACTGATAAATACAAGCCTATGAAAGATTAGTAAATAAACATTCTAGAATCTGTTACAAAATGCCATCAGAAATATCTGATGGGCTGACACGTAGATAAAATAGATGACAGATAACTTCGAGCAAGCAAAAACATATTTCGTCAAGGTTTTCCGATATGGGTTCGGAATGGCCAAAGTTCTCGCATATACGGGCGGTGTTACATCGTCCGAAACGAACCAATGGTGCTTACAAACTAATCTCTGATTTATAATTCCATTGCAAAGTTTTGCGGAGTTTTTTGTGTCACTGCCTTATGTTAAATAGGCAAAGTTTTATTGACGACCAAAAGTGATTTGGCATCAAAACAGATTGTGGGAATAAATTGGTTAAAAACACAGTTATTGTTAATGTGGTAAAACATGAAGTGATAATGAATATTGTAATTTTTTAGATTCTTGTCAAGTAAAAACCATCGTTATAAGCTTACTTGAATTTAAAATATCTATTTATCTAAAGATTGTTTAGCAACAATCAATTTATAATATTATGTTGATTGGTCTGGTTCCATAGATATGTATATATCTGCCACCGAGTATCAGTATGTAAGTACTGTTCTGATACGGTTTGAAGGGTATTGAAGCCAGTTAAGTTACTGGGAATTATGAGAAATAACAACTTGTATCTCGGGAGGAAAACGCAGTCCAGTATTATTGATGCAGTGCTTTGTAATTCAAAGTTCTATTAGTAGTTGTCTGTTTATGGATAGGCGTATTATGAAAACAACTAATTTTGAATCATTGCTTGATCACTATTAACAATCCGAAAACCAGACAGCAGGATCTGAACTTAAAACTACAAGATGTTATATTAAATTTAGCAGATAGTTCCTAAGAAAAACATCAATGCGTTTTACAAACTGACAGCCACTTAGTAGTTGGAATTCATAATGGTAGTTCCCATTACCCGAAGTGCTACGTCTGAGAGCTGATGCATGACGCACTTACGAGGTGCCTTTAAATGTTAGATCATGTGTTAGCTGGAAAGCCGTTGAAATGACACGTGATATTCTAAAGGTGGCTTCAACATTTTGGGCTAGACATGTAAAAGCTGAATAAGGGTAACGTAAAGGTTTAGTTATGAGTTATCTTGGTTAAACTCTTTCGTACGGGTCTTCAATGTAGATCATCATCAGCAGAAATATTTATTTGTTTTTTTAGTAAATTATCCACCAAATATTTGACCTCAATATTTCCTTACTTAAGTGCATATTTAAACACACTCCATTCCATAAATCAACAAAACATATCCCAACAGAACCAACTTTCAATATCTTATACAAGGCTGAATTCGTACAAGTTGGTGTGAATGTAACATTTGGTAGGGTGTGGAGGCAGCCATGCGTGATATATCCGTCTTGTCGTTTGGGTCCATACGGGATGGGGTTTTATCGGATCCTGCCTCGATTCGATATGACGGCTGCTTAACAACTAGCCGACTGAAGTTAACTGATTTTTAAATGTATTCCCAGATTTGGTAGATATTACAGCTGGGTTTGGATTAATAAGGATTTAGTTTCAAAGCATTATATCTAAAGGATTTTTTATCGCCACTTGAGAGATTAACTCCCGTATTCATTAACTCTACTGTGAGGCCGCATAGTCATGATTTCTCTAAACGTCATTGGTTAGTTATTGGCCCTGAATAATAACAGGCCAATCATATACATAGAATTAAAATAGTTAGAGATGTTAAATAAATTGCAATTGTTAAATGCAGACCAATAAGTCACGGAGAAAATAATCTAAGAAATGTCTTGAGTGAAGAGAAAGAGAAAATGACTATGTGTGTGACTGTTGAGTGTATTTATTGTTAGAACTCGACTGCATTTCTGAAGGTGTAGGCTAGTGTGCAATGAATGTACACACAAGCCCTATCTGGCACAAATCCTCGATTGAGTGTAACATAGTGATAATATGATACATAAACGCATACATAATCGTGACACAATAAAAATTGACATACAAAATAAGTTGCTATTTAATTCCCGTTCTTTTTCCTGGCACGGCAAATTACACTGGACCTGATATTAAGTACAGCGTAGTCCAAGCATAATGCCTACCATCAAGAGACATTGAGTCCCTCGACGATCGGCCGAATTATGCCGCCCTAAATTACTGGATATACACTGGCTGATACTGGAACGCGACTGCCCTGAAAGAGTCAATATGACGGATGTTGCACAATGTCGCTATCCAGTCGGATAGATCCCACCAGATAAAATACGATACAGGTTTTCGTAAACAAAGCCAAAGTACCTACGTTACTGTACCTACATTAACTTGCATCCGGCGTAAACTAAAACAATGATTAAACTTTCAATTTAGCCAAACAGCACACGTTAAATGCAAACAGATGGTCGACCGCCGATACACTCATGTGTATCTATCGCTTAGCGTTCTCATACGTGCAGTGTGGGATTAAACACAAATCAGCAATATCGAATCTGTTTATGAGATAAGCTATAATGTACAATCGGTAATATTTGATAACAAATATAAGAGAATATTCGGTATTGCTATACCTAAAAAGCTTGGGGAAATATTAGTTTATTTTTGAGTTTCTTATTGAACTTATGTGGTGGAAGTCGGAACTGCTTCATCGATTATTTTTACCGAATTACAAATGGGCATTGAGTATCTACAGTCATCATTTTGATGTTATATTTCGATTATTATTTACCGCTATTTATGTAGAAAGAATATTGTATTTTAAATGTTATTCATTATTTGTTTTTTTATCTATTTTCTTGCAAGTACCTAGTAACTTACATTAATTAAAATTTAACATTGGAACTAGAGTTTATGCCTTTTGTATAAATGTCTGTAATAAAATATCGATGTTTCAGTTTTCAAATTATAATCATGAATCGAGTTTTTTATTTTGAAAAGAACGTAAGTAAACCAATTAGAATATACTTATTAAGCAAATAGTAGTGTTTTTTATGATTCCTTTTATTTTACTACGTGGGAAAATATCCTGATCATAACCGCATGAACTTTACAAAACATTGAACAATTTATTTCACTTTTCAAAATTCGTATTTACCCTCTCTTTGTGACGCGTATTCTCTCTGATACTCTGGCTCCAATATGTTTGCCTTCGGAAAGGAAGCATCCATCACAGTTCGCCAACCCTTCCGTGGCTGCGTAGATATTTATTATTTACCCCGTGACCAAAGCACCCCAAGCGGGCTTTATTTGAAGATCTCTTCATGTGTGTGTGAAATTGAAATGTTTCTAGATTTCTGGACATGTGTATATGTGTTGTGTTATTGTCATTGTGAATACTTGTCATATTTGATTGACTTTGAATTAAAAAAAGGAAGAATTGTCGAGCCGACCTGAGTCTTTTCACGTGCAAACACTTAGAGTATAATCGACACACATTCTAGTAATGTAAATAAATAAAAATGTCCTTTGTTAGGACCTCTTAATTATACCAAATAGAATAGAGATAGTTGAAAAGTAGACAAGTAAGTAAGATAGAATAGAGTATGGTGATTAGACCTTAATGCATGTTTCGAAACGAAATATTTGAGGTACATATAAGATATATGTACTTTTAAGATTTAATCAAAAATTATATTCTGACTGACCCATTACAATATCATAGCAATATCTATCGCTATGTTAATTGAAGTCATAATTCATATCGCAATGGCAAGTGGAAGTTCATATATGGTGCGGTTTCATATCCATTATTACGAGAACAAAGTTATAAGTGGCTGGCCGCAACCGGGCGGACGGGCCAAAGAGGGCCAAAGAGACCGTGATTCAACCTGTTAGTCGACCCTTTTGACGACTCCGTAGCACTTTATTGGCAGTTATGTATATAAGTGTTATGTTCTGGAGTTCTGCGTATGTACAAGTATATCATATGGAATACTAGCTTTTGCTCTCGGCTCCGCCCGCGTGATCTGCTTTTTCCGGGATAAAAAGTAGCCTATGTCTTATTCTGATGTATACGCTATGTATATTATTTTAAAGTTTCATTAAAATCCATTCAATAGTTTTTACGTGAAAAGTAACAAACATACATCCATCCATACTTACAAACTTTCGCGTTTATAATATTAGTAGGATGTGAAACATTAACTAATTTACCTGATCCCACCTCATTGTCTATTGAACGCGCGTGTATCCGCGATTTCCAGTCTCCACTGTCCGTGAAATTACACAATACTGACCTTAAAAGAAAGGAATGGGGATTTCGAAGGGCTGAATTCAAGTATTTGGGTCTCCGAAAATCTCACTCACCACCACTCACGTAATAGCTAGTCATGATTTCTCGTTGTTTTTCTGTAAAACAGTGGCCACAGTCGAGCCGATTCACATTGTCGATAAAACTGTCTACTGATTCTCTCACTTTTAACAATCGCTATTATAACTTAAACGGAGGAATCACTGGTACCATATACGTCGCAGTCCTGAAGCTATCATAGCTTATGCCGCGTGTGTATATTAATAAGCAGTTGAGCCACAATCCAATATCAACTCAATCAAAGATCACCTTAACTACCGTAAACAAATCTGACTTATCCTACTAATATTATAAACTCGAAAGTTTGTAAGTATGGATGGATGGATGGATGGATGTATGTTTGTTACTCTTTCACGTAAAAAGTACTGAATGGATTTTAATGAAACTTTACAATAATATAGCTTATACATCAGAATAAGACATAGGCTACTTTTTATCCCCGGGAAAAGCAAATCACGCGGGCGGAGCCGCGAGCAAAAGCTAGTAAGTTATAAACGAATGAGATATTGGTACAAACCAATTCCATACTATCTGCGCTCCGATACAAGCCTATCCACATTGTTTATTATTCCGATAAGGTAAATATAAAGCAACTTTTGATTGCTTCGACCACCGTGAACAATGTTCGGAAATAGAAAAAAAAACAGATTTTAGTGAAACGTAGCAAAACTGTACCAGTAGTTTTGAGGCTTTCAACAGAGTAAACAAGTTACGGAATAGTTCGGTACGGGAAATTGTATAGCAGTTTTGTGATCTGATGAAAAAATATCTAAAATAGATTTGTTGACGTAACATAGGCTTCGGACGGTGTTTTATTTCCACAAGGAATCAATTTTACTGAACTTGCTTTTGAGCTGACTTATTTGATGTAACTACACTGCAAGTCTGTACTCCATATTTGTAAATCTTTAACGGAATTATGTTTTACTAGTTATTGATCGAAGCTCCGCCCGCGTGAATATCTTTTTTCAGGATTTAATGTCCTGAGCCACATCTTGGTCTACTTGTGTGCCAAATTAAAACGAATTCCATTTTTCTTCGAACTTCCTAAGCCTTCTTCTATCAGAGTCTAAACAAAATATACCTCATTCATCGCTTGGTAAAGTTTTTTTCTACGAATGAGATTTGATTTATTCATAAGAGCCGGGCAACCCGATCAGGTTTTCCTTTGAATTTATAACGATAATTGTCTAATACTAGACCGTTAGATTACAGTTTGTCGTGAACGTTTAGTTATCCATATTCATGACTATCAAACGGAAATTATTAGAGGTTCAGCTTTGATGTTCATTTGATGAATGGAAATTATATCAAATGATGTTACTTATTATGTGTAGGTGTCTTTGCAGTAAAACTTATAGGTTTGAAAATTGTTACGTTGTGCTAATAGAACTTTGACGATGAAAAATATTTATAATATCCTTGTTACAAACACTATATGTACGTATATTTTTTTGCGACTGTGATTATGACCACTTTTTATAAAATTATTTTTTGTATTTTATCTTCAATCAGAATTCACACAAGAGTTCTTTCTATTTTGAAGTTATAAAATTCTATAAACTGGTTTTCTTAAAGGGATAAATAAGAATCAAATACTTTTATTCTAGCAGTACAATCCCGATCACTTTCTGCAACTTTATTTATTTTCACATTTGAGCCGGGTTGCAGTACGACGCTCCACACTGTTTAGTATTTTCTAAGTGAGACGGATATCCGGGGGCTGATGTATGCTCTTGTTTATTCCCGGCTAAAATGTAAACGTTTCTGTAAGTTTGGAATCACTTGACTAGTTCTCTCTTTAGTGCAGTTATTGGATGATGATATGTGAAGCGATAGTGATGTGTTTGATGTTGTGCATAATTCATATAGAATTTTATATTTTCAGACGCAGAATGTGAGTAATCTTTAGGAATGCAGGTTTGTAGACGACAAGTAGGTTGAATAATAATATTACATTTTTTATCCATTAAAAATTTCATCCTATGGCAATAATTCCAACTGAGGGCTATAACTCGGCACGGCATAACTTTATGGATTAAATTAGGTATTCTAAGTTATCTAAGTAATTAGGGCCTAATTACTAAGTAATTAAGGCCTTATTACAAAACGTGTTCTTACTTTCAACTATGGTAATATTGGCCAGTTTGTTTGATTACTATAGTTACTAGCTGTTAGAGACCCTTACATTTATAACATCTCAGTATTGTGTTTTTCTATCACGAAACACTCAGTATCCGCCCGGAGCCTGAAATTGTTTTTGTTTAATGACTTAATAAAGGGCGAGTCTTATTACATTATGACCGATATTTAATCCCAGGTAGCTTTTATGTGATTTATCGAACCGAAAAGATTTTCGGTACCAAACAGGAAATATTATATAGCAAAATAATTATAATTGATACATTTTATTACAGAATTCATTATTTTAACATCTAAATACACTACTTCAGACATTATTTAATACACCCGTTCATCCTATAATACTGCATCTAAATTTCTACCAGATACCAATAATCTACTATTTACGTAGACCACAAATAATTCCCGATAAATCGACAGTCACCGTGAACCGTATCTCGGCCGACAACCTGGCAACTATCATTTAACGACGGAAGCCACAGATCGGCACAAACTTGCTAAGCCAAGTCTCGCTTCCCGATTGGAACCGATTCCGAAATTGTCCGTACTATTTTAAAGTTGTGCGGCACTGTTTGCGTTTGCTCACTTTTGGTTTCCTTGTGCAGTTCCAGAAGTTTTTTCGTGAAATTGTCTCTGCTTTACCATAACAATAGACGTTGGTCTGCTTAACTTGTTTTCTGCTTGTTTTGTAACGAGTGTTTCGTTAAATATGATTTTTAAAACAATGCTTTGTAAGTGTTTTTGGACTGGCGCGGCGCTTACCATCAGGCCAGTAGCCTACTCGTTTTGTCATTCATGCTTTTAAAAAAAATATCCCTCCAAATTTGTTTTTATATCATAGGCCGGCAAACGAGCAATGGATCACCTGATGGTAAGTGATCTCCAACGCCCATGTACGCCGACAATGCAAGAAGAATCATAAGCGCGTTTTAGGGATTAGGAAAAGGAGGAAGATTTGGGCCTCCAGGTATCTCACTCACCGTACCAAACGCAGCAGTAAGCCGCTAATTTACGTCGGTTTTCTGTGAGACAGTAGTAACGATCCGGTCGAAGCGGCCCATTCATGCTGTAGACAAAACTGTTTACAGGGTGGCTCTACCACTTGAATACATACGATACATTTATTATTCTTCAGGTTTACTATTCTCGACATAAGTCTCTTCTACATCTCCTACTTTAAATGTACATATAGTTAATCCATTTAACTACGCATGCATATACGTAACGAAAGAGAAATTGCCCAGATTATGAATTATCAAATTGTTATTTTCTTAATGATTTCTTACGTTTACGCGAATGTTACTCATTGTTATTTTCTACCATAAAAAGTTGTACAAATACTTCGACATCATAAAATAGAAGATGTTCCGTTCGTAATATCGGCAAACTTTTTAATTTTCAACTTTAATATTTCTATCAGCTTGTTCAATATGGCTGTGGTCCAAATCCATGCAATAGACGATCAAAGTTTTTAAAAAGGAAATGGTGGTCCAGTAGTTGGACGTTTGATATGACTTGATAAAACAGTGCCAACAGCTATACCTCTTAACTTAATTTCATTAAATATAATATTATTAATTATAGAAACTCCAAACATCACTGCGAAGAAATTAACAACGTTAAATAGTTTCACGCGTTTCAATGCTGAGCTCGAAGCGCTTAATGCATTTAACAAGCACAGAACGGGGATAAACAGCAATTCTGCAGTAATACTGCAATAAACAAACAATGGGTCTTAACTATGCGAAACTATTGTAAGAGGTTTGGGAACAATTGTTATTGGGACAAAGGTTTACGTGAATGGAAATTCTGATATAATGGTCAGTATCGTATAGAAAGTGGTTTCTGTTGTCGGATTGAAGTCTACTTTAATGGGATTAGTGTAACGAGTTGATGTTTCCCTTAATATGAAAATCATTTAACCTGTTGATTTTTATGTAGATAAAAAATTACGACCAATGATTCCTGATCGATTCAAGTTTCGTATCTTACTGTGGGGTCAGGGCTATGTATGTGACTGTTGGGCGTATTGATGTATTTATTTTATCATAGTTTTGTAGCAAAATACCTGCAGAATTTAATTTTATAAAACATCAATTTATTTTACTGAATATATTTTTAAGGTATTTAAAGATTTCAGATAATGTAATTAATATTATTCGTCTTTAAGCTAACTCAACTATCATTGATATTGGTGAATAAGGAGACCCTGGATAGTGCTGTTATATTTAAGTCACTGTTTTTAATATTTGTACATGAAAAACTGAAAGATTGTACATGAAAAATTGTTCAAAGTAAAACTCAATTCGTTTAGTATAATTGACCTGAATGAAGCTACAATAATAAACATCAATGCACTTGTATTCCACATAAACGAACCATACACATAAAATGTTAATTATGGGAACGGACTGGCTTTTATGACGAAACGCTTTTACGCTAAATTGAAAACAGCTCATGGTTTATTCACAACACGCGGAAAATCGCCATCCAATATAAAATGGCCCATTTGACATATCACGTCGGAATCACAACGCGAATCGAATTTTCAAATGATACAGATCAGGCTATGGTAGACGTTTGTATGAAATGCTCTCGTTCGAGATTCTATGTAGTGTTTGTATTCATTATCCAGCGCTATCAACGATGTTTGATGAAAATTATAGATGCATAATCAGCTTCCAAATCACATTAGATATTACAGGGATTGCATCGTTGGCGCTTTTGTATTGCGTACGCGGTACGACTCCTGTCGTGAGGTTTCGGGTTCGATCCTCGGGTCGAGTAAAAGTAATATTGGGCTTTTCTATCATGAAATGGTCAGTATGGCCCGGTCTGGATTGTGCCTGGTATGGCGACAGGCCCGCCCCCTATCATACATGGGACGGAAATACGCTCGGCGAAATGTGGGTGTACTCATTACACCTCTGTCTATCCCTTCGGGGATTACAGGCGTTAATGCGTATGTGTGTATATTTCTCTTAGCAGACCCTTATGAATAATAGGAGGTACACTTTGCCTACATTATTTTAGCGGTTATTTCTTCGCACGAGGAAAGCCACTAGCAATTTAGTTTTTCAAAAATTTTACGAAATTCCTTTAAATGTAGAATAGTCAGATGGACTATTAGAGGGCGATGACAGAGTATATAGACACCCCATGGAGACGAAACCATAAAAAGATTTCAACCAACTTAAACAACCAAAAGCTATATGCTAAGCTTAAACATTGCAATACTGGTATTTAGCCGGTCAGAATAGAAAATTTATCACCTAGCAACAATGAACCGCATAATCCAATTCAGCTGCGGCTCTCGTGATTTCATTATGTTAGCTCACATACGGAATCTGGGATACACAAAGGTTGAATTGTTTCTACTTTATAAGAGCCTTCTATTATTCTGTGATAAAAGTTAGTGCTTTTGTGTCTAGGGAGTTAGAATGCTTGGTAACTGATATTTGTAGACTTTACTTTATTAAGAAATTTCTTGTTTTTATTATGTTTTCACAATCATATTTCAGTATACGTAATTTTTTCTTATTATTGTTTTTATGTCTATAAAACTTTTTATAAAATAAGCCGTGAAACGAGCAAATGGGTCACCTGATGGTAAGTGATCTCCACTGTCCATTTACGCCTACAATAGCAGAAGAATCATGGGCGCGTTGCCGACCTAAATAGAAAGGGATTGGGAAGGGGAGTGGGATTTGGGTTTCCGGATATCTCACTCACCGTACGGGACGCAGCGGCAATACGGTGCTTTACTTTTACACATTATTTATTATCAAAAATTATTCTGATAACATTAATTGATTCATAGCGGTTAAAAACTGGTAACGCATTTTATGGTCGTAATAGAAGTTGCATTAAAACGTATACAAGAACTCTTTATGGGTTTTATAATTTTTTTTTTACATTTTTAAATGTTATCTATATTTACAAAAAAATAATTAAAAATATAAACAAACCACACCCTCTTATAGCAAGGCCTAGAACCCAAGCTACCGGCGGTTAGGACCCCAGAGAGAGAAACCTCCTCACAACGTGTTTTTGTCTAATAACACCGCTTTCTGCATCTAGCTCTTGACCATAATATCTACTATATTTGAATATAAACTATTGATCAGAATATAAAATGCATCACTACGAGAGTTAATTAAATCTATGCACTCAATATAAATTAATTAGGAAAGAAGCAATAGGCTAACAGTATATCGGGGTAGTGTCAGTTCATCTGTCAATTAGTGAGTTGCCAGTTGCGACCTTCGAAACTAATTGAACGAGGGTTCGACCTCACTTAATCTACTTTGTTTAATTTTAGTGTCTTTAATGAATATTGTTCGCATATAGTGATCGAATCCAAATGCGGTTGCGGTTTTTTAATCTGAATATTGTGGATGTGTATTATGATTAGTTTGGTGTGGTGCTTGGCAACAAATGAAATTCTATTTATGAACTATGTGAAACCTTAAACTATATTTTAAGTAATACGTGCTTACTTGCGAGAGGCCGTCTGTGTTGGTACCACCGCGCTGTCTGTGTTGGTACCACCGCGCCGTCTGTGTTGGTACCACCGCGCCGTCTATTTCTGCCGCCAAGCAACAATGTTTAAGCACTTTTGTGTTTCGGTTTGAAGGAAATTCAAGCCAGTGAAATTACTGGGCATTGTGAGATTTAACATCTTATTCTTGGGGTGACGAGCATTTTTTTTTTTTTTTTTTTTTTTATGCGGCACTATGCCCCACTCTCGTCCCTCTGATATTTTTCAGAGCTTTTACCCATCTGTGAATTCACTACATATTTTATTAGTAAAAACCCCGTAATAATGCATATTATATAAAAAGTGTTGACGAGCGTGTTCAGTGCCATGCAGTCCTTTGTAATTCAAAGTTGTGTGTGGTGTTGCCTCTCTTTATGGACAGGCGTGGCACATACCATCAGGCGAGCGCCTTGCTCATCTCATCATTCAATCAAATCAAAAAAAAATCCTTCCACCTACCCTTATCCTAGGTATTTGTAATGGAGTCGGCATAATAATATGCTTTTTAACACGTCATGTTATAGAAAGATTTGGCTTGTAGTTCTTACGACCGTCCGCCTGTCTGACGTCTACTCTTCTGGAGAAATAACATCCAGATCCGAAACAAATATTTATGGTTCACATAAAAAAATTTAGTTCCGGGAATCGAACCCACGGCCTCTCGCTTCACAACCAACTTCCTCGCCCACTGCGTCACGAAGGCTGAAGTTCATATACGCCATAAGATCAGGTCTTTGTCCCCGAAGAAGTAAGTAGGGAGCAACTAATACACTCATAGTTCGCAGCGCTTGTTTCCACCCTATGATATTATAGATAGAAAGCATATCGCTGTACCGAACACAAATTCCACCCTCGGGCATTTGATGGATATTTTTTTTTCAAATTGTTTACTAAAGTTTAATTTTAATTGCTTAACCTGGGATTTGAATCCAGAATGTCACCGGTTTCTCAGCCTAAGTTCGCTTCTACCAGACTAACGTGACCAATAGTTAAATTCAAATAATACAAAATGTTGTAAAAATCATCAATAAAAATTTAAAAGAAATAAATTATTATAATAAGATTTTACCAATAAATCACGACAATACGGTGGACAGACGACCTGATAAAGGTCGCAGGAAGTCGCTGGATGCAGGCCGCTTCCAACAGGTCGGTCTGGAAATCTTTGGGAGAGACCTATGTTCAGCAGTGGACGTCCTATGGCTGATGATGATGATGATGAATAATCACGGAAATATATAATCCTAACCAGATCAAGTTAGATGGGAACTATAAAAACAAATGCTCGAGGCTAGTGAGCGGCAGCAGCGGTCGAGTTTCGGAGCCAAATGATACCGATTAACTTGCGCACCCTTCATAATCCAATATCGCGTTACGTGTTTGGATGATGTTTGGGAATTAAAAGATGCTCTTAAAATGTGCGTTGATGTATTTTATACATGCAATTATTTAAAATAAAGTTGTCGCTACACAGTTTATTGTTCTTGAGCCTATAGTTAGTTCCAATGGTGTTATGATCGATCGCTTTAAGATTTACAAGGTGCTAGATCCGAGAGGCCGTCTGGGTTGGTATCACTGCTTTGTCTATTTTCGCCGCCACGCAACAGTGTGTAAGCATTGTTGTGTTTCGGTTTGAAGGACATTGAAGCCAATGAAATTGCTGGGCATTATGACACTTAACATCCTATGTCTCGGGGTGACGAGCACAGTTCAGTGCCATGCAGTGCTTTGTAATTCAAAGTTCTGTGTGGTATTGCTTCTGTTTATGGGTAGGCTTGTCTTACCACCAGGCGAGCTCCTTGCTCGTCTTATCATTCAATCAAATTAAAATTATTTAAAAAAACCATTGTTAATTCGAAAACAATATCAATTAATTCTGTGTTTGATAGAAGTTAACTATTTACTCGAATAAAGTCTTTTATTTCTTTTACTCCAGACTGCATAGCCTAAGAGATTTTCTAAGTCGTTTTATCGAATGGAGCACACTGCTTTGTGGATTTACAGTCTTGTAGTAACTTAGCGACGGATCTTTTAGAGGGCCAATTATTTTTTTTCTTTTTGTATGTTTCAACTAGATGGGAAAGACTCAGTTCTTGAAAGGCTGATCAATGTCGTAATCAACTAATCACCTGTCAAATCTCATATCAAGTCAAAATTAAGTTTCTAGAAGCTTGGTCAACGCTTTTGATTTGATACACCTGTAAGTTGACAAGACTTTCAAATTAATATGAATAAATCAGAGCATTGAAATAGAACTAGTTTAAACGGATTTAATCGCGGTTTTTTTTATTTTGGTCGGAACTGGTTTGGACCCCATCACCACGAAGGCTGTCGAAACGTCGAGAACAAATTAAAATAAAATGAAACCGCGATAAAATTCGTTTTAACTAGTTTTATTTCAATGTGTAATATTCGCGTAAACAAAAGAAATAATTAAATCAGCTCGGAGAGAATTGCACATGGCAACCTTATTGTTTAGTATTTTTAAGTCACAAAACCCTAAGTATCTCTACGATAAGTTAACTTTTAAGCAAGATCACGCTAGGTATCCCGCACGTTCCACGATGAATCCTCTCTCGATGCCATCTTACAGGACCGCAGCTTTCCGTGGAAGTTTCAAGTTTAGGGCCACCCGCTGCTGGAATTGCATCCCTCCGCCATGTCGATCTAAGAATAGTAAATACAGTTTTAGACATGTATTCAAACAGCACCTACTTTCAAGCCAGAAACTATCATAGCCAAATATTACATTAAATATGCATACCTTTCATGTTATAGACCGTCTGGTGGAATGGTTTGCGAGTTCACGCCCAATGGCGGATGGCGGCAGAATCATCTTGCCGCAATCTTCTATTTTCATTGATTTTTTTTTTACATTATATTGTTGGCACTTCTTGGTTTACATTAATTTAAGAAGTAATTGTAACGTAACAAATAGTAATACTTAAACTTAACTTAACCTAATACTTAAATAGTACAAATAAAATTTACTCCACTCGATCGTGGCCTGAGCGCTGCACTGGTCGTATTACGCATTGCCGATTTATGAATAAATTTTTCACTAAATAACGTTTCAGAATCTAGCATAAATTTGACAGCGCTGTCAAAATCAAATTTCTGTTCGTTGAAAGTTTGCCTTTGAGAAACCGGGTATAGATTTACTAATAATTTAATTGTAAGTCATCTATTAAGATTGAGTAGTCCAGGATCATTGCAATAATTATAAGTATTTTTTCTAGATTACCACGACAATAAATAAAGGAATTTTAAGACACTAAGCGGGATTTCTAATTAAGATCCAATAATTTTAATACGGTCATTTTTTAATTTTAAATACGAAAATCTAGTACAGCATAGTTGAATAAAAAAATCCATGAAAAGCCTTCATTCGAGCCGTATCCCATCTTTGTACATCACCCTAATATGACCCAAGTAAACATGGTATACATATTAATCATTATACGATACTACTTTATTTCGGGGAACGCAACACGAATTTCTGGTTTTAGAAAAATCAACAAACAAAAAAGGCATTGAAAATGAGGAAGAGCGAGGAAAATATCAGTCATCGTTAGATCATCAGTCACAAATGTCAGTCGATACTGACCAGTCATCAACTGGCAGACCCGTATTTGTGCCCTTATATTATCATGGTATTATAAAACGTACTTATGAATTAATTAAGCCATGCGAATCTTTAGCCTTCGCTGGTAAAATTCTAAGACTCAAAAATAATCATATTGCACTACCTATTTTATTATCGATGATTTTTTTTTTATCCTGGCTTGGCAAAGTGACTACGCTACACCTGATGGTAGGTGTAGCGCAATCCAAGAATAGTGTCGACCCACGATAAACAATGTGTCCATCGTCGGTCGGCAAGATCATGCCGGCCTGCCAAAGGGCTAAGGGGGAGTGGAAGGAAAAAAGGATGGGAAAAGGGTTAGGATCAGGAGGCAAGCCCCCTGGGGAGAACCGGATATACACTGGCTGACCCTGGAACGTGACCCACACGAGGTGGGCCACTATGCCAGGTTTTAGCATCAGTGTACGGTGGTCGCTATCCGGTCGGATACAAGTATCCTTCCACCAGCAAAACCCAGTAACATTGTCTATCGGATGGTGCATCGAGACGACTTCGTATTGTAATAAAAATGATATAGATACGCCTAATAGACACACACATAGTCCATACCATTGCGGGGCTGCAACTCGGAGCATCTTGTTTCACTACTAGCTTCTACCGGTTGATGGAGCCTGCCAATGTGCATGGACATTATAATATTTGATGAAGATAAGAGTATAATAATTAAGGTTGCACTTGCGCCGTAGTTGGATGCAAATATGCAATAAAATTTTCATCCAGTTATTATTAGAACATTTTATTTTATAGCCTAGTGAAATCCATGTTGGTAACCCATTAAATAAATAAGTTTATTAGTTGCAGAATAAAAACGTATTGCAAATACCATTTTGATATGTGAAGGCACGTACGCAAATCGATAGGGCCTACCAATTTGGCGGAGTGCAGTGTGCGGATTTAAAATGAATTTTATCGACAGTGCCAAAATACGAAAATAAAAATGCAGCGAGAATGAAATCATCACGCAGTGTTGACATATCCGCCACGTACATATAATACCCAAATTTACAGCCGATATTCGGGTTTTTCGCAACTATTGTATTGTCGACACATGTGATCGGAACGGTGACCCGTAACTAAACTCTTTTATTTTTAACTTCAGATAAACTGTGCAATGTTGTTGTTACTTTCGAATATTCAATTGTTTTCGCATATTGTTTTTGGAATATTTTATTTATTTATTTAAACACAAAACAGGTTAAACTCATAATATAAAAAACAAGAATAAACAAAAGTTGTTTGTACATAATTGCAACCCAAAACATGGAATATCAAGATCTAGTCATCCAAAAGTTGCACGCTAATTTTAATCCATAATTAGTAATTACGGATTGTTATTTAATTTTGCTTTTTCGAGGACCAAAATAATTCTAATTCGACAAATACGCGTTTTTATACTGACAGTGACCATCCATCATTTATTACTAGGAAAATATAGCTAACAGCTACGAGAATAGTCCATTTTCATTAGAGTGATAAAACGTACAGTTATTTATAAGGGCCGTTAACAAAGCCATTTCGCTAAATCAGACAAGTATTAAATTATGCGTCTGATTGGCTACTGTAGCTTGATTTCCTTTACTAACAATTGTAGTAAATTAATTTGTAGCATTTTGTAATTACTTGTCAGCTGTGTCCTAAGTTTTAGAGACATCTTGTAGACATTACTATAAACAGCATGATGAATTGGCAGGTTCGACCTCGATGCTAAAGACAGACTGCTTACATTGTAGCTCTATCACTTTTTTATTGCATGAATGACGAAACAAGCAGATCGCTTGGCTGATTGTAAGCGCAACACTTGCCCCTAAACCAGATGCAACGCCACATAAAACTCTAAAAATAAAGTGATGTAACAAAATGTTGTATTTATTTCTGCACAAATAGACAAAGTGGTGGTACCAATCCAGACGGCCTCTCGCACTCGATGCACCTACCACCGAGCTCACGACTTATTAAATATTCTTATTAGAAATTTGTA
This sequence comes from Amorpha juglandis, assembly GCA_949126905.1. Taxonomy (NCBI): domain Eukaryota; kingdom Metazoa; phylum Arthropoda; class Insecta; order Lepidoptera; family Sphingidae; genus Amorpha; species Amorpha juglandis. The sequence goes on along the minus strand of OX421379.1, from coordinate 5,500,142 downwards.
CATATATTTGTTGAAATAAAGCAAAACAATTGCAAAGCCATAACGTGCTTCAAGTAAAACTTTTCGATATAACAAAAATAAACCCAACCATTAGGCTCACAAAATAAAATTAGCATGAAATATTTGACTCGCCATTTTTAAAGTTGGCACCCAACGCGCTATTACCGAAGGCCAATATGTTACTTCAAGCTAATATCAACGTCGATGGCGGACGTGACAACGGCCCAGTGAAAAATATTTTCACTTTTCGTGCAACAAAGTGTAGAAAAAAGTTTCGGTAAAAAAACGCGCCGCGTCGAGCACATCTGTCGCCGAAACAATTCATGGTACACGCATTCGACACGTACTCCACTGTTATTGTATTACTCAAGACTTGCTAGAGAAAAAGCAGTTTTTATTGGTTCAATTACTGCCAAAGATGTAGGTTCAAAATCAAAAGAACATCTAGAAGTGATATTAGTTTCTAGGTGGCTTAAACGCCATCTATGATTACAATTAAATAGTGACGCATCTTTTCATCAATCATCATTTTTAATCGCCCTTAAATCGTTTGCCGTGGCTTTGCTGTGAATAAGAAGAGATATATAAAATTTCTATTCTAATAAACCCACCTTTTCGAACACGATGTTATGTAACGAGTCTTCTTTTACCTTCCTCATTATCGTTTCCCAAAAGCACATACACGCATATTTACAGCTGTACCATTGTTCAGCTATTGTGTGTTAGGCACGGGCCTGGAAAATTAGGGTTCTATTGAATTTCCTGCCGGCTTTCCGAACTTGGCTCGGAACAATCCGGTTTGCTAATACGGTTGCGTTTATGTCCGACGCTATGCGGGATGGCGCCGATAGCTGATACGGGATATAATGGAATTATATTATGTATGTTATGTATATAATCATCGTGATTACGAAGATCGTGAACATCAATCATTATTTTATGTTATAAAGTTTCTAATTAGCATAGACTGAATGCCTTAATTCAAAATAAATTGTATTAATGTATTACAAATATTGTGAAGCAGTTTTGAAAAGTGCAACGTAAGAGTATCTTTCCCTTACGAACTTACAAAACAGCCTTCCGAACTAGCGGTAGAGCTTAAATTAGACTGAAACTAAATATGTATATATTTTATAATTCAATACATAAATATTTTGATTTGACTTTGTCTAAACATCTAGTATATTTGGGATTTAAAAAATATTAAATGGAAGAAAGATAGGAAGGCTTTTGCGGCTTAAAGACTAAACGGATATGTTACAGTTAAGACCCGTTTTTAGATATAACGCGTTTTCCCTATTTAGAACTAGTTTTCACTAAATGCCTTTGTTAAAACTAGAATTAACTAATGTTAAAAATCGAATATCAGTTAAAACTTTTTCTTACTAGACAATTAAGACTTTGGATTATTATTAAAAAAAAATACCACGAACGCTAACGTTGTGACCTAACCAGTCGAATCTACATATTGTAGATCCGACTGGTTAGGTCAGAACGTTAGCGTTCGTGGTATTTTTTTTTATAGGTGACATTTCGCGACCAATAAGAAGGTACGATGAACTTTGACTTCGGTCGGAACACTTTTAACTGATTCACTTCGGAAAAACGCGTGTTGTCTAGTAAGAACTAGTTTTAACTGATATTCAATTTTGAACATTAGTTAATTCTAGTTTCAACAAAGGCATTTAGTGAAAACTAGTTCTAACTAGGGAAAACGCGTTATAACTAACAACGGATTTTAACTGTAACAGATATATTTAAATTAAATTAGGCAAACAGAAAGACGATGACTTAGATTAGGACATAGGCTTCCTTTTATTCTGGAAAATAAACATTCACAATTTCGGAGCCAAAGTTAGTAAGCAATATCTTCTTCTATTGGGTGGTAGGTCCCTCGTATGCGAGCGGCCACCTGGGTAGCTACCACCGCTTTGTGTATTTCTCTAACATCACTAGGGTGTAAGGGCCCTTAATACCATGTAATTAGTTGCAGGACTTTCGTATGCGAGAGTATTCCTGGGTTGATACCATCGCTTTTTATATTCTGTTACCAAGCGGCTGTGTGTAAACACAGTTGTGTTCCGGTGTAAAGGACATTAAAGCCCAATTACTGGGCAATATGAGACTTAACATCCAGTGTCATGTAGTACTTCGTAATTCGAAGTTCTGACTGGTGTTGCTTTTGTTTATGGGCAGGCGTGACGCTTAACATCAGACGAGCGACCTATTTCTCTCGTCATTAACACTAGTAAAAATACTTGCAAAATTATTCCTTCTTAATTGTTGAGAATCTTAAACATCAAAGTTGTCAAGCCCGATCTAGTTTCAATTCCGGACCAAATAACCCTAAATCCCCTATTCTCTCTGCCAAAAGATACTATACGAATTTCCATACAATTCCTTGGCTAATCAAGAAGGAGACTTTCAATAAGGAGGGACATTTCAATTTGGCGCGTATTGAATGTAGTGATTTGTTACTGGTACTATATTCGATGTAGCCGAAAAATGTCTTAAGAGGGGAGAATGGGCTCATCATGGTGATGTATCCTACATTTATTGAATGCATTTATCCGTCTTTCTCGTTTTAATATAACTTGTCTTCCGGCGTAATCACGTTAATTAAGTTCATTTATAATATTAGATTCTTAGCAACGAGACCGATCGTCACAAGATACTAGGTCATGTTATCATTTGGTCTTTTTCCTGATGAGCCTAAGTAGATATCTACTCGTGATGAGATATTTGTGATCTTAATAATAATATTCACTAAGGTTAGGTCTTAGGTTATAGGTCACACGATACACGATCAGGTGATCGTGCGCCATGCGCCTTTTGGATGGGTGAAATTCAGTCAGTTAGTCAGTCAGTCAGTTAAGTTGAGTTGAGTTGTAAGTACTGCATAAATATACTTAACTTATAAGTTTTCACTTCTATCGGTAGTCCCTATGACCGCTAATATTTGTTTTTGTGGATTAGATTTAATCTGCAGCTGCTGTTTGAGCGATTAGCAGTAGCTTAATGGACTGTGCCAAGTACAGTGAATAAGTACACCTAATATTTTTCACACAAAAATATTTTCTCTGGCACGATTCTCTGTGGTCTGAGGATATAAACTTTGTACAGACCTATGTAATAGTGTGTAGTGTGCAATAAATTGTTGTATTCATTCTTTTTTAATAATTTTTTCATAAAATATTAATAAATATATTTGAAATTAAATGAAAAGTATACTTACTACAAAATTAATTGCCTTAAATTTAAACGAGTAAAGTACGATTGCGAAACATAATCAAAGAACACATGGCCGTATAGCAGGACCATATATTCTTTATTTTTGAATAATGCAATGTCGTAAATTTCCGAAACGAAATGCGAAACGCAAAAAAGTCGCACTTTCGTCTGAAATAGTATTCTCAAATCAAAACTGATGCCAGTAAGAGCAGCCAAAATGCAAATATTCTGCGCTGCAATATTATAACACGACAAGCTCATGAATACGATCCGTAGTTAAGATTTTCACGAAATGAACAGATATACACTAAGTTTGAATTGAGGGTATAATACTTGCTTGTTTTTTTTCTCAAACTGTCGCTAAGTTTGTGTTAATATGTTGGAATCTCTTCGTGATCTCCTCCATTTTGATTCAAACTAAGAAGTTCGCAAAATCTTGCTTTGCCGGAGCAAAAAGCTGTCGCCTTCCATGGGATCCTTTACACGGACTGTGAAGAATCCGTTTAAAATTAGTTTTATTTCAACGTGTAATATTCGCGTAAACATAAGAAATCATTATTCACTTAAAATAAGTTTTCATGTTCAGTTTTCAATAAGAAAAAAACAATAATAACAAGTTCTAGAGGTTCGGAGTCGGTGCTAGTACCGCTGCTGATCAACTGAAATGCACTCCTCTTTTTATGAAGTCGGTTACAAATGGAATGATCGAAGCTGGTTAGCATTATTAAATTCCTGAATACGTACCAGAGAATCTTATTCTTATAAATTTTCTGACAGAGATGCTAGTTACGCCTTCGGCTGTGTAAACAGACTGAATTCAAAGTGCCTTTACTTGTTAAACGTGCTTTATGAGCAAATTTCGCGAACACAATGTCTTTGATGCAATTGGATGAACTAAGAGGATTTGCGAGCTGCGTCCAGTGAATAGTTTGACTTGTGTTTTTGTTAAGTCTTTTTGTATAGTTTTCTGCTGCATTTATTTTAATTGAGATGTTTTGATTGTTCTTGAATAATTTCTATAATAGTTATTCAGATACTAGGGGTATAAATAAATAATAATAAATACACCGAACAGTCACACACATAGTCCTGACCCCACACTAGGTTAACGTGTATCGTGGGTATCAAGAACTACGAACGTCCAGTCCCACATCACCCAGACCCGAGACAAATGTTTGTGTGATCCACAAACATTTGTCTCGGTGCGGGAATCGAACCCACGGCCTCACGACCAGGTCGTTACCACTGTCTCACAGAAAACCGACTTAAAGTTACTGCTGCATCATGCCTTTCGTATGATGAGTGAGACATCCGGAGGCCTAAATTCACTTCCCTTTCCCGGTCTCTTAATTATCTTATCCCTTATCGGGAACGCGTCCATGATTCTTCTGGTATTGTGGGCGTTCATGGGCGATGAAGATCACTTACTCTCAAGTGACTCACTTGCTCGTTTGCCGGGTTATACTATAAACTAAACATTACTGACAGGAAATGATAATTTTGTAGCTATAGCATTAAAAACTATAAGTTAATAGTTTAATCCGCTTAGGTTCTCATCCCACCTTGAATTAGAAATTCATATCGCCTGCGGCCATCCGTTTAAACTGATAACAATCTAAAACGCTGTGTAGTCGAGACAAAAAATGAATGTATTAAATTGACCAATTACTATTGATTAAATCGATTATTTTATTTATATTAAAATGTCGTGCATTCATTTGATTGCGTGATGAAATTACGTGTTATGTAAGACTTATTTTTTCAAAACATTAAAACCATATTCTGGAAGTTTATTGCCTAATGGAAGACAATTAAATTATAGCAATTTATATCTAACCAGCGTTTCCTCGCGACTCCACCCGCGTGATCTGCTTTTTCCGGGATAAAAGTAGCCTATGTTCATCAGGAATGATGTAGGATTCTAATGGTGAAAGATTTCTTGAAATCGGTCTAGTGGTTTTTAAGTTTATTCGTTACATACAAAAATACAAATCTTTCCTCTTTATAATACTAGTTTAGATAATATTTGGACTCCATAGTCCATGAGTCCATGAGGACTATTCCTGACCCCACAGTTAAATACGATTATCTCATATCTCATCACAGAACTACGAATGATTTGAAGCATAATTATCACGTTTGTCTTGGTGCGGGTATCGAACCCGCGACCTCTCCTTTTACAAACAGCTACTCACTGACCACCACGGTAGCTTTAAGTGACGAGAAATAATGGAACGCCTTCCAAACCTTGATATAGAAGTTTTACATATTTTTTTATTCAAATTTTAGATTGACTGCCTCGGTGGCGTAGTTGTATTGCGTATGCAGTACGACTACTGTGCTGAGGTATCGGGTTCGATCCCCGGGTCGGGTAAAGTGATATTGGGTTTTTCTATTGCGGAATGCTCAAAATTGTGCCGATATGACGATAGGTTTATCCCCTATCAGATCATGGGACGGAAATACGCTCGATGAAATGTGGATGTACTGGTTACACCTATGCCTACCGCTTCGGGGAATACAGGCGTGAGTGCGTATGTATGTATGATTATGGTCCCATTGATTTTCGATGATTTCGCCAATGTCAGTCTTATCAAAATTCCACGTGGTGGTATATTATATGAAAACATGATGTTAAAATTATAGAATAATAATATGCCATAATTACTTCTATACTGCCAGAAAAATAATCTCAACATATCAAAAGACCTTCGCAAACATAATTGCAACAAAATAAAATGGAAAAACGTTCCGAAACGAACTTATAAATAAAATCTCACAATGGCTTCTAAGATAATATTTTGCTCCACACAGTCGGAGCTTTGAGACGGTCGGTGCCAACGCCAGCGGCTACTTGCAACGTTAAATCTTAATCTTAACACTGGTCTGGAGATAAGAAACAGCGAACACAGACAAAATTCAACCGCTTTGTTCTTAATGTTCAAAGCGTTAGGGAATGGAAATGGTTGTAACAAGCTTTTGTGGACTTGTATTAGCTATTAATACATGGAAAAATATACTGCTGGTGGTATATACATATCCGCCCGGATAGCGCCGTACACATGGTGTTAAAACCTGCCATAGTGATCCACACGCCTTATATGGATCGCGTTTCAGGATCAGACAGTGTATATCCGGTTCTCCCGAGGGGCTTGCGACATGACTTAATGGTTGGCTAGGGCGGGTATAGGGGTACATCTTGTTATTTTTTATTTTATTTTTTTTATTACTGCGATGAGATAGGCAAGGACATGGGTCAATTGCTTGCTATGGACCTGGGAAAGTTAGTATTAAATAACTGTATGCCTAATGCCTCATATCAGAATATAGTAAAGAGCATTTGCAACAGTCAATTCTCACCTGACACAAAATTAGTGTTATTTTTAGGAAACAGGGGCAATGTAAACAAAAAGCAGCTAGTGCAATGTTTAGACAAACTGCATGCTTTATCGGTAAATGAAATTGTAATGTTTACATTTCCTTATAGTAAAAGCTTGCCAGCGGAAGAAAATAATTTAAGATATAGTCTTAATTTGACAATGCACACTATGTCGTGCAATAATCATAAATTTCATATAATAGACACTAACAATTATGTTAGTAAAAAATTTTTTTTGACAAGAGATAAATATTATCTGCCTTTATATTATAAGAGACAGATAGCTAATGCGCTATCTTATTATTTTAATATATCAGCCAAGAATTTGGCTAACAGACCTGCTTTTATTGAGCAGAATAATAATTACTTAGATTATAGTAATCTAAAAACTTTGACATGTAATAATTTAAATTAAACCATAGGACAATAGAGACAACCTCTTGCTTTAACAATGGTACTGATATACAATTTAATTTAATAAATAAATGCAAGGACATCAAATTAGTACATCAAAATATTCAGGGGATCTCCAGTAAAACCCTTGAAATTGAATTATTTATGAACTATAATAATATTGACATTTTATGCATTACAGAACACTGGCTTCAAAGCCATCAGTTAATATTCAATTTCAATAATCATATGTTGGGTAGTTCGTTCTGCAGAGAAAATGCCATTCATGGTGGCTCATTAATACTAATTAACAAACAATTTACATTTAAAGAACGTAAGGATATTGTGAGCCTCTCTGTTGAGCGGATAATTGAGATAGCCTGTTTGGAGTTAGAGCGGCTTGTTGTATTGAGTGTATACAGACCACCATTGGCATTATATGATTCTTTTGAAAAGGTCATGGATGAAGTGTTAGCAAAGATTTGTAAATTAAATAAAACTGTAATTGTATGTGGTGACTTTAACGTTAACTTGTTAGAAGAATCTTCCATGTGTATTAAAATAAAAAATTTGTTTAATTCTTACAATCTTGAAAATATATTCTTCGAGCCAACTAGGATAACTGCCACTTCAGCAACATGTCTAGACAATATATTTACAAACATTGTTCCTAATAATAAACAAATTATTAATTATCTAGACTCTGATCATAGTGGACAGTTAATTACTTTTCAGAAAGAAAGTAAAAATATGGCCAAAAATGTTATTAGTGTGGTGCCTAAAACTACAGGTCGCTTGGAGATCTTCAAAAATAAACTCTTAAGTAAATTACCCTTTTTATTGTACAGTGACAATCCTAACCAGCTGTACAATTCCTTTTTTGAAATATATTGTGCAGAGTTTAATTCTACTTTTATCCCCAAGAAGATCTCTGTTAAAGGAACTACAACATTCAGTGAATGGGCTACTATTGGTATATGTAAAAGTAGAAAAAGGCTTTATGAGTTGTATGAAGAAAGACACTATAATAAGAGTGAAAAGTTTTGTCAGTATGTAAAAAAATACTCCAAATTATTTAAAAAAATTTGTAAAGTAGCAAAGTGTAATTATATAAGTTTTAAAATAAAAAATAGTAGTAATAAAATTAAAACGACTTGGGACTTAATCAATAAGGAGACTGGAAAAGTTAAACTTCTAACGAAGGACTATAGCCTTTCTATTGAAAATAAAATTGTCACGTCAGATGCTGAAGTAGCTACTGCTTTTGAGAAATTCTTTACTGACATTCCAATCTCTACAACAAAATCTTTGAATTCGTCCCCTACTATTGCTGAATCATTATTGAAAGAGAAGTTAGATTGTTGCAATAATATATTTAAATTTCATTATATAAATGACACAAATATTATAAGAACATTTAATACCCTAAATGTTAAAAGAACAGCCGATCTTTGGGGTAACTCGGTCGAGCTTACGAAATCTATAATTACCATAGTAGCACCTGAATTAGCCATAATTTTTAATAAATGTATCGACTGTGGCGTATTTCCTGACTTAATGAAAAGTAGTAAAATTATACCTTTGTTTAAATCAGGTAGCACATCTGACCCCACTAACTTTAGACCAATTTCAGTGCTACCCACATTTAGTAAAATATTTGAAAAATTACTACTTGATCAAATGCAGACACATTTTAGCATAAATAATTTGTTACACAAGAAACAATTTGGTTTTACAAGGGGTCGTTCAACCACCGATGCTGGGGTTGAACTTTTAGAAAATATTTTTAACGCCTGGGACAATTTCCACGATGCCTTAGGCATTTTTTGTGACCTGTCAAAGGCATTCGATTGCGTTTCTCATGATACATTGGTCAGGAAGTTACATCACTATGGAATTAGGAATACTGCTCTGGATCTTGTTATTTCTTATTTGGATAATAGGATTCAGAAAGTTGATATAAATGGCCAGAGATCCTCGGGATCTGTAGTAACAATGGGTGTTCCGCAGGGTTCCATACTTGGCCCATTCCTATTTCTCGTTTATATAAATGATTTGCCTCATGTTATTAACGACAATCAACAGATAGTGTTATTTGCAGATGATACTTCACTTTCATTTAAACTCAAACGACAGCAACCTGTTACTGACGATGTAAATAATACTCTCTTAAAAGTAGTGAACTGGTTTAATGTTAATAACTTACTTTTAAACGAGAAAAAAACTAAATGCGTTAGATTTTTGACACCTAACGTTAGAACTATTAAGACCTGCGTTAGTTTAAATGGAGAAGAATTGGATCTTGTGGACACCACCAAGTTCTTGGGTATAACTTTAGACTCTAAGCTTCAATGGGGACCACATATAAACCAGTTGTCGAAAAGGCTCACCTCTGCAGCTTACGCAGTCTACAAAATTCGCCAGCTAACTGATGTAGAAACAGCGCGATTAGTTTATTTTAGTTATTTTCATAGTGTAATGTCGTATGGCATTCTATTATGGGGAAATGCTGCCGACATTCAAACTATTTTTGTGCTGCAGAAAAGAGCTATTCGAGCTATTTTCAATCTGAAACGTGGGCAATCTCTAAAAGATTTATTCAAAGAAATAAATATTTTGACTGTCGCTTCTCAATACATATATGAGAACCTAATGTATGTAAAAAAAAATATTAATGTTTTTACAAAAACCAGCGACATTCATATGTTAAATACTAGAAATAAGAATAAACTGATATTGCCCAAGACCAGACTTCAAAAAATTAGTAAATCATTTAAATGTCAAAGTATACGTTTCTACAATAAAATTCCTAGCCATATTCAACAATTAAGTCTAAATAAATTTAAAGTTTATATTAAACAGAACCTTTGCCGAAAAGGTTACTATAATGTTATAGATTATTTGGAAGACAAAACGGCTTGGAATTGAGCCGCTCGCTCCATACAAAATATGGCTGTCCATAGTCCTCTAATATATTGTACTATGTGAAAATATAATAATTTATTATACTTGACTGCCCTATTGGCGCATTACTAGTATTTAAGGCTTATATCGTTGACATTTTTAATATTTTTTAAGAAAAAATAATTTTTAAAATTGTTAATTTTATTATTATTATATATTTAATAGAAAGTCAATGTCTGGACATTAAAAGAGGCCATAACCCATGAGTTTGTTTCGGCATTTCTTCTCATGGCTAGCCACGAAATGCCGATAAAAGAAAAAAATAAAATAAACTAGTGTAAAGAATTTTGACATGTAAAAGTGATATTTATGATCCAATTTGCAGAATAAATGATTTGAATTTGAATTTGAATATTATGGGGCTCTATGCCCCACTCTCGTCCCTCTGATATTATTTTTCAGAGCTTTTACCTATCTGTGAATTCACTACATCTTTTATTAATAAAAACCCCGTAATAATGCATAATTATATAAAAAGTGTACATATATAAAAATATATAAAGTAAAATGTAAAAACAATTGCACACATTGCTGTGCTTGTCTGCATTATTGGAGATGTAAAAAGTACAGTCATAAAATTTTTTTAAACTTTAACAATCCAAACATACATAAAGTAAAGCAGCTGAACATGATAGTATAATACCGGGCCGAATTTATTATATTTTTTATAAGTGTGAATATTTGACGATTTTACGAATATTCGTAATGTAGTTAACATTTTATTCCATAAATGGATTATTAATATATATTATTTTTTTATATTCCACCAAATACGTCAATCATTTCATGACAGCTTAATGGACATAGCGTCGCGGTGTGTTGGTTTCATTTCAATAGACGGAATTCTGATGGCTGCGAATGTGTTATACTTTTTCTTATTTTCCATATTTGCGTTTACGATATTATATTAACAATACTATCGCATCATTAGGCTAGTGGCAACCTACTTAGGTTGAAATTTCAGGGCAGGAATCCAATTTGCAGGAATGCGCAGTTTTTTTTTATTTTATTGAATGACGAGCCGAGCATGTCGCTCGCCTGATGGTAAGTGCCACGCCTGTCTCTAAACAGAAGCAACACCACACAGAACTTTGAATTACAAAGCACTGCATGGCACTGAACTGCGCTCGTCACCCCGACACATAAGATGTTAAGTCTCATCATTCCCAGTAACTTCACTGACTTCAATATCCGTCAAACCGCAACACAACAGTGTCTACACACTGTTGTTTAAATAAACAAAGCGGTGGTACCAACTCAGACTCTCGCATACGAGCGACCTACCACATTGTACCTTTGCACCTAGTTATAGATTAACCCCTTGATCGGCTCACACGTAATTATTTTAAATAACCGGTTCAAACGATTTCAAACAGAAGCTTATATCACGTGCCTCATAATCATAAAGAATCTACAAAGGTGTAATTACCGGTCAATAACCGGAAACTGTAGTGCGCCATTAAGTTATAATTTTCAGAAATTGAATTCGAACTAATGTTAGCAATTTGCATAATAATGAACCTTTTACGATTAAAGTTTTCGCTACTGCCGAAATGGAATCGCTTTTTACTTTTATAGTTGGATGCAAATACGCAATAAAATTTCAAGCTATATCAAGTAAAAAATTGAAATAACAATTTTGATTTGCTAAATTTATTAACTTAAAATAATAATTAAGTTCTAATCTGCTTAATTGTACATTGCGAATTTTACAATTTATGATTAAAAAAATAAAACGGAATTTAACCTACAAAAATCTAATTTTTCATATAAATCAATATCTCAACTTTTTTTAAAGCAATTAAGCATTTTTGAATACTCGGGTGTTATTATGAATGGAATGTTTTCCGTTATAGACAGGTTACATACGCAGGTTACATAGATTTTTATATAATTTTCGTGAGGTTTACAAGAATAAAATTAAGGATATACTAATAGGTCCTTTGTATGCGAGAAACCGTCTGGGTTGGTACCATTGCTTTTTATATTTGCGACTTAGATAGCAATATTTAAATAAAATCTTTTATGCTAGTCTGTATTTTTTATCTAAAGCAGTACTTTTAAAACCTTTAATGCACAAAGGCCGTGTAAAATGAAGGGAATATTCTTTCCGTGATTCTTTTAAATGCTAAGCTATCTATTTTAAGTGCTCAGAAGGTGCTCACTGTTATTTCCATGGCATAATAGAGGTATTAACCCGCTTTATTATAAAAGTAGGGTAATACTGTGTTTTTTTTCCAACATAATTGGTTGGCTTCCTTTTTTCCTGTAAGTGAATCCTTAATTATAATATTCTGTTAATGTAATGTAATGTGTAGTAAAAAATAAACGGTCCTATTACAAAACATGGTCTTACTTTAAACTGGGTTTATATTTAATGATTTCTTTCTTACGTTAACGCGAATGATACACATTGAAATAAAACTAATTTAAACGGATTTAATCTAGGTTTTTATTTTAATTTTGGTCATGACGTTTCGAAAGCTTTTCAGCCTAAGTGATCACGGGGTGGACTGAGGTGTAGGTTGTACCGAAATGCGACGAAAGCAACCCAATGCGATACAGTGCTTTTAAAAACCTTAATCATTTATGTGATATCTGTTTCGTAAAATGTTTTTGGTATTTAATTAAAACACGTTGAGAGGTTCTTTGTGGCGAATCGAAAGCTTTTATCTCGTATCAACTATAAAAATATTTTTCATATATTTTCACAATATATTTATTTGCAATAACCTATAATATATTGTCATCAGCAGAAAGGTTTGTATTAAAATATTTTTGGATATATATTTAACTGTATTGTGATCTTAATTTTTTTTTTTTTTTTTTTTTTTTTTTTTTTTTATCCTGGCTCGGCAAAATGACTACGCCACACCTGATGGTAAGTGTAGCGCAATCCAGGAATAGTGTCGACCAACGACAAACAGTGTGTCTATCGTTGGTCGGCACGATCATGCCGGCCTGCCTAACTGCTTCTTCACACTCCGTTTAAAGGACCCCATATTATAGGAAGGAGGGAACACGTGCGCCGGCAAACTGTTCCACAGCTTAATGGTCCGGCAGAAGTAAGATTTAGCGAACTTTTTAGTTCGAGCCGAGATGGAGGAGACCACGAAGCTGTGGCTCCGCAAGCCAGCACGCGTGGTTCTGTTAAGGAAGGGTGAGGATGGGATAAGGTCAAACAATTCTTCAGAGCACTCGCCATGATACAAACGATACAAGACGCTCAGCGAGGCAATGTCCCTCCGCAATTGTAGCGGTTCTAAGCGTCCTGTAACGTCTGCATCATTCACAATGCGGACAGCCCGTCGCTGCAATCCGTCCAAGGCATCGAGTAGGTACTTGAATTAATTCCTGAATTCTAATAGAATTCGCTGCTTCCAACATTAAATTTTTTATATTAAAATTATAAAGCATTTTATTTATTGGTCTGACCCATATCTAAGCAGTAGCAACACCTGTAAAATCATTGAATTTACTACAAAGTATGCCGCTGTATTTAGTGCCTATTTATTTTACCTGGAAATATTCCAAAATTTTAACAAACAAAATAAAAAAAGAATTACGCACATCGAACGTTCGAATGAAGGTATGGCCTTAAGTTCATACAAAAATTACATAAAAAACACTTTCGGTTTCTTTACGAATTTTATCATTTTCAGCGCAATTTTTAAATTTTTTGTTGTCATAGTAACTACATTCATATTATTATTAATAATACACATAAAACTAGCTAAGTCCATCCCGCCGTTCTCAAGTGATCAGCTACTAACGAATATCATTTCATTTATCATTTCGAGTGTTAAATAACACTTATATACTGATACTTCTCCGAACAGCTCGTAAATCTATATGTATTGAGTTTCAATTCAATTATTACTTTCTAGGAACGGGATTAGAAATTGCAAGTTTACACACGATCTATCTTGGAGTCAATGACTCCGCTACTTGTCATTTGGTTAAATAATCCACGTACGAAACCCAGACCACCGCTTTTTAAGGTTCTATACCTAAATGGTGCTAATGGAATCTTATTACTGTGTATCTCTCCTATTCTTGACTCTATATTTTGAAGCATAATAGGTAAACAACTGAAATTTTCACAGTATATGTAATACTAGCTTTTCCTCACGGCTCCGCCCGGTCTGCTTTTTCCGGGATAAAAAGTAGCCTTATTTCATCAGGGATAATGTAGAACTCTACGGTGAAAGAATTTTTGAAATCGGTCCAATAGTTTTTAAGTTTATTCATTATATCCAAAAATAGAAATCTTTCCTCTTTATAATATTAGTGTAAATAACAGCGGTTATCTTACATCAAATGTTAAAAATAACAAAGAGTAAAAAAATCATAGCGTGGGTACAGAACTCTAGTTGCGCGAGTTCGTCGGGTATCTGTCTGGATTTTCGATGGTAGATTTTCTTGCAGTGTTTCGCGATAAAAGTTGCCACAGTTTTTATCATTGCCAAGTTATCTAGAGACCACTCGATTTTCTTTATTATTGTTTTTAATTAGGTTTAAGTATCTATTAGTCATTGAGTGTGCAAATAATAGAATTCTAAGTAATTACTTAATGAAAAGTTAATTGAAGTCTGAGCTCGGCAGTAAGTAATGCGAAAAAACTTAATTATTCCGACAATGTTACAAATTCATTTATCTATTTGCTGCGCTATGTTTATTTCAGTCAACTTCTCGTACCTACGAGTAGAAAATATTAGGCTTCTGTGATAGACCTCAAAAGATACTTCTGAAGATAGCTGGTGGTAGGATATTCAAATTCGCCTGTATAGCGACCACCGTACACGTAGTATTAAAACTCGCCATAGTGACCCACCTTGTGTGGCTTGCGTTCCAGGATGAGCCAGTGTATATCCGGTTCTCTCGAGGGACTTGCGACATGACTTGATGGTTGGTTGGGGCGGGTATAAGGGTACATCTTAATATCGCTGTGGCTGCATCAGTCCTCTTCCTGTCTGAAGTTTTCTTTAATGCATCGTCTTCATCATATCTCATGTTTCAAGGTGGTAGGTCCCTCGTATGCGAGAGGCCGTACGGGTTGGTTCCACCACTACATCTATTTCTGTCGCCAAGCAACAGTGTGTGCATTGTTGTGTTTCGGTTTGCCGGACATTGAAGCCACTTAAATTACTGGGCGTTATGAGACTTATCATCTTAAGTCTCAGGGTGAAGAGCGCCGTTCAGTTCCATGCAGTGCATTATAATTAAATTTTCAGTGTGTTGTTGCTTCTGTTTATGGACCTTGCTCGTTCGTCATTAAATCAAATATTAAAAAAACTATCAAAACAATGTTTTCCGAAACCTTAATTTTCAGCGATTGAAATAATACCACAGTTTAATAATAAAGGCGGTAACGACTCGTTTTAATTACCACTTCTTGCATCGAACCAGCGGTCTTAGACAACAAAGGCGATCGATCGCCCGGTGCCATTGTTCTCTCATAATTAATATTATATGTGATGATCGGGGAATCGGCTAAGTTTATCAGCCTGATCTTTTTAAAACTCTTTGGTTGTTTTAGTGAGAGCGTAAATCCTAAGTCCTAGCTTTCCTGTTGATACATACAGCATGAACGGGCCAGCTCGACTGTGTCATACGCCTATGAGTGAGATTTACTGTAGATTCAATTCCCTCCCTTTTCCAATAGCAATTCCATTCCTTTAAGTCAACAAGGCATCATAATTCTTCTAGTATTCTTCTAGAGGGTGGTGAAGGGTAGTAGAAGTCTCTTATCAAATGCTCGTTTGCTAGTTTCTGGTAAAAAACCGGAGGCCGAAAACTATGGTATTTCTATAACATGTATTTAATTTTATTTATTTATTTTATTTTATTGAATGACTATGCCCATAAATAGAAGCAACACCACATAGAACTTTGAATTACAAAGCACTGTATCGTACTGAACTGCGCTCGTCACACCGAGTCATAAGATTTTAAGTCTCATAATGCCCAGTAATTTCACTGGCTTCAATAACACCGAAACACAACAGAAATAGACAAAGCGGTGGTACCAACCCAGACGGCCTCTCGCATACGAGGGACCTTGTAGGGGTACACCTATCATGGATATGCGAACATATACAACTAAACCTAATTATACAACAAACATCCAGACTAATTTCAAAATATAAATACGGAGCAATTTTCAAGTGCAACGCATCCCCTTGATTCTCCAACCATATACGTGAATCAAGTCATTCCCATGAAATTAGTCGAGTTTCCATAAAATTATTCGCGAGAGTCGAGTATGTAAAGGCTTCGTCAAACAGAAAGCGTACTTAGCGCTGCGTAATAGCGTTAAAGCGCCGCGTATTAACGTCGCGCTCTTTTCATGTCACACTTGACTAGAGCGCAACGCTCCTTAACGCAACGTACCATTCGCCAAAGCGCAATTTCTATTGATAAGATGTCGAGTGATACAGATGTGGAAGAATTATTACTTTTATATGCTCTATCGAGGTCTTACCCGTTTGATTTATCTGATTTCCGATTTAAAAATATAACAATTAAATTGAAATTGTAGGAAATTTCAATTTAATTGTTATATTTTTATAACAATTATCCTTTATATTGTACAAACATGGGTTTTTTCGTACTAATTCAATCAATTTTTCAGTCATTATGCACATTCACTCGGACGCTAAAATAAAATCTGTAAAAAAATACAACAGCCGACGTCAAAGCGTCCTAACGCCGCGACAGAGCGTCGCGTACTCCTAGCGCTGGCGCTCTGTCTGACGGTATATTACTATAATAGTACAACACAACTCGGCGTCATATCGCGACGTCAGTTTAGCGCCCTGTCGCGCGCTAAGTACGCTTTCTGTTTGACGAAGCCTTAATAATTACGGTGCGTACATGTAGTACGGGTTGCACCATCCGACATTTAAGTTAAATTACTTTACACACTTTGAGAGTGGTAGAGCCACGCTGTAGACAGTTTTGTCTACAGCATGAATGGGCTGGCTCGACCGGATCGTTACCACTGTCTCACAAAAAACCGACGTAAAGTAGTGGCTTGCTGCTGCGTTTCGTACGGTGAGTGAGATAACCGGAACCCCAAATCCCCTCCCCTTCCCAATCCCTAATTATCCCTTTCCTTTAAGGTCGGCAACGCGCCCATGACTCTTCTGGTGGTGGGCGTACATGGGCGGTGGAGATCACTTACCATCAGGTGACCCACTTGCTCACTTGCCGGCGAATGCTATAAAAAAAAAAAACTATAACAAAACGATGGTTGAGGCAATCTACATTTTATCTACGACAGTTGCTAGTAGTGCTGCCTCTACTTTTAAAATCTCAGTAGCCTTAGCATCGATAGCCCACATGATGGTGACACTGAAAAGTCTGTCTACTGTCAATCAAATTTCGAACGCCTGAATAACGTGAATCGTTTCTTGTTTCAATAGCTTTAACTTTAACCGAGGTTTGGTACAATCCACTCGTATAACACACGGCTCAAGACATTTTACGCTCCTACGAACCGTGTAATGGATATGACATTAATATCGTGTAATCAAAGTATTTATTTTATTAAAAATACAGAAAAAAGAAGATAACTTTTTAATGATAATATTGTAATAAAGTTTGAACTAAGTACGGAGGCTGTCAATATGCCAGTAAATTACACCCTATATCAAAAATAAGACAATAATAAATTAATTAGATATTGTTTCGTTAGACACAAAAGTAAGCAGATAATACCGGATTAACTAAACCCGTATAATTTCTCCGCACACACATACGAGTACATAAATCATTGTAAATGAAAAGATGGTCAAGAATACAGTGCTTAACGTTGAATACCCTAAATATCCACACAGTATTATGTGAGAAACCCTCATAAATTATTAAGCTCAGTAATACACAAAGAGAAAGTAATAAAAATCCAAAGAAACGCTATTTTTGTATAATGTTTTATTTATTTTTATCCTGGCAAAGTAACTACACTGGATCTGATCTTAATTACAGTGCAGTCAAAACATACTGTCGACTGTCAAAACTGTCATTGGTTCCTCGATGATCGGCAGTATTATGACGGTTCAAGTCATTCCATTCTTTTAAGAGCTACAATGCAAGAGATACATGCCAGACACAGATACACTGACTGACAGATGGCCAGGCATTAGGCTGACAGACAGACAAACATACAAATGTGCTAAGCTTGTACAACCTGTACACCCCTTTTTTTGTCAAACCTTAAAATACATACAATATGCAAGAGATCGCTTGAGTTGGTATCACCGCTTTCTCTATTTCTCCTGCCAAGCAGTAGTATGATACCACCGTTGTGTTTCTGTTTGAAAGACATTGGAGTCAGTGAAATTACTGGGCATTTATCGACATGAACATGACTTGATGGTTGATTCGGGCGAGTATAGGGCTACATCCTTGTATCACTGTACTTGCATCGGTCAATCGCCTGCCTGTCGCAGGCCCCTCGATTTTTAGACTACACTACGCTTACCATCAGGTGTAGTGCAGTCACTTTGCCGTGCTCGGATAAAAAAAGAACGCAGTTCAGTGCAATATATTGCTTTGTAAGTAATTGTGTGTGATGTTGTATCTGTTTTTGGGCAGGCGTGCGTCACCACCATCAGGCGAGCGTCCTGCTCGTTTCGTCATTCAGGCAAATAAAAGAAATACCCAGAAAAATAAATTCAGATAATCTCAGGAACCACTAAGATGTAAATCGGTTGAACTAACAAAATTCTTTCCGCAAAGCCCTCGTGGCACATAAATCTTCTCAGACCCGTCTAATTTACAAATCATTACGTACAAATTAGAAAACCTCTGGTTTTACACCCATCGGTTCTTTGTTGAGAATCACATTTTAAATGATGCAGTTTATTTAATCATTTTGGTTTTTGGAAAAGAAAGATAGCTCGAGGGTATTTTTTGATTGGAACGTTCAGTATATGTTTTCTGGCAATTACACACAAGGTGGTGGGTCCCTCGTATGCGAGAGGCCGTCTGGGTTGGTACCACCGCTTTGTCTATTTCTGCCACCGAGCAACAGTGTGTAAGCACTGTTGTGTTTTGGTTTGAAGGACATTGAAGCTAGTGAAATTACTGGGCATTATGAGACTTAGCACCTTATGTCTCGGGGTGACGAGCGCAGTTCAGTACCATGCAGTGCTCTGTAATTCAAAGTTCTGTGTGGTGTTGTTTCAAACAGATAAATTGACTAAATATCTAGATCTCGCACACAAGTTACTGACATTTGGAATGTGAGATGTGTACTCTGACACTGGACTGCACTCCCCTCCAAGACATGTGATTGTAAGTCGCATAATAGCCATATTTGCACTGGATTCAGTTACATATTATATTTGTACCTAACACTGAAAAGTGGCTGTGTCGGTCAATTAAAACTGCACCGACTACAAAAATACCTATAGAAATTGTTGTATTTGACTTTTCAATGTTATATTATTGTACTTATTGAAGTTTTGTTAAAACTTTTTTTATTAGTGTTTGCTTTAGGTTCTAAAAGGTAGCACTATCAGTAGTTATTTCTGTTTGACTCGGTTGTCATGAAACCTTTTTGCTTTTGAAGTATATTTTTTGAAAATTGTGTGTTCAACTCGTGATCTTTGCGAAAACAGCATGTAGGTAATCTCTATAATTGCATGCATTAAAATTAATTATTTAATTTTACATGAATGCGTATTGAATCATTCCATAGTATACAGCGACCGTCTCTCAAAACAAACGATTCCCTCTATCACATAAACAGTCTTATCACGTTCGAAAACTAAAAACAAATTACCCACAATCACGCAACATCTTCGCAAGACGTATTTATTCTGGTTCGAATAATTAAAATGCATCTCATTCCTATCACAGAATTAACAATCACCATATATTACAACCGGTTGGATAGTAAAATAGCTAAATACATACCTAATAGTGGCCGCAGCAACTCGTTTGTCATGCTAACTAACTCACCGCTTAATTGCACCCCATCTGAAGCTTGATTGGCGTTTCATTCGGATAATTGTTAACCAATTTATACATAATAACTATGTATAGTAATTTGTATGATGAGTTTCACGCTTCATTTTTAATGTTGCTCCATGTAAGGGCCTCGCAACTGTGCATTTATTATAATTTATGGTCAATTTATGTGTGATCAGGTATGCATTAGTATGAATACAGTCTACTTTAATTACTGGAATAACTTTGGGGCCTACATACGCATTCACGCCTGTAATCCCCGAAGCGGTAGGCAGAGGTGTAACTTGTACACCCACACCGGGCTTGCTAATCTTGCTTGATAATCCATGATGTGATAAAGAGCGAGCTTGTCGCAATACCGGGCATAACTCCAGACTCTGGGCTAATACTGAGCATATCGTGATAGAAAAACCCAATATCACTTTTCCCGACCCGGAGAACTCGAGACCTCAGCACAACAGTCGTAGCGCGAACGGATACAACTGGGCCACCGAGACAGTTATTGGAGTAATATGTATAAATAATAGAAATAGTGGTAGAGCCACGCTGTAGGCAGCGTGGCGTCCACCGATAAATTCATTGTTTGTCGGTTGTCGCTGGTGTTTTTGGACTGCACTGCGCTTACCACAACTGTAGGTATAGCATTAGTTGTACCACTAATTACACTTTCACGGATACAGGCGTGAGGCTAAGTTTATATGTAATATGTTATAGCAATAAAAAAGCTAAAAATAATTCATATTACTTAATTAAACATTGTCTATTGAAAATTCTCGCACTTCTTTTCATAAAACTACACAATATGTACACTCTACATTGTTTATCTGTGTTTTTGTTATTTCATTGAATGACGAGACGAGCAAGGCGCTCGCCTGATGGTAAACGCCACGCCTGCTCATAAACAGAAGCAACACCACACAGAACTTTGAATTACAAAGCACTGCATGGCACTGACCTGCGCTCGTCACCCCGAGCCATAAGATGTTGTCTTATTATACCCAGTAATTTCCCTGGCTTCAATGTCCATACCGAAACACAACAGTGCTTACACACTGTTGCTTGGCGGCAGAATTAGACAAAGCGGTGGTACCAACCCAGACGGCCTCTCGCATACGAGGGACCCACCACCTTGTAAACTACCATCTTCTTTTCATTAAACTGCACAATATGTACACTCTACATTGTTTATTGTCTGGTAAATAACACTAACCAAACGAGCTTTAAGCTAACCGATTTACATATAATTGACACTAAAACAAACTGGATACAGAGTGTAACAAACAGTAATCCCAATGATGTCTGACGTTGTCATCTCTACCCACGCAAGATTAGATCAAGAATTAGGTTCGCATGAAATCCTATGAGAGGAATTCTGGTTCTGAACTGACTATTTATTATAAGAGTCGTTTACAGATAAATCCAATTATATATTCGTGTAAAATAAACAAGAAATCAAAACAAAATAACTTGGTGAAAATAAAAATCATTATATTACGATTAAATTTCCTTAAATAACTTTTAAATTCGTAATATGTATATGCATAATTCAAAATATCAAACATTTATCCATGTACACTAATATTATAAAGAGGAAAGATTTGTATTCTTTTATGTAACGAATAAACTTCAAAACTACTGGACCGACTTCAAAAAATCTTTTGCCGTTGAAGAGCTACATTATCATTAAGTAACATAGGCTCCTTTTTATCCCGGAAAAAGCAGATCACGTGGGCGCAGCTGCGAGGAAAAGCTAGTTTGTTTCATTTTTTTGTAGCTTTTACAACGGCATTTATAAATGAATTATAAATTCAAACCGTCATATCTCACATCTTTTTTATATATAGTATAGGCCGGCAAACGAGCAAGTGGGCTGCCTGATGGTAAGTGATCTCCACCGCCCATGCACGCCCACTAAACGAGAAGAATCATGGCCGCGTTGCCCACCGTCAAGGAAAGCTATAATTAAGGGATTGGGAAGGGGATTTGGGCCTCCGAATATATAACTTTAAGTCGGATTTCTGTGAAACAGTGGTGACGACCCGGTCGAGCCTGCCCATTCATGCTGTAGACTGTCTACAGCATGGCTCTACCACTTATAAAATCGCGATGGGTTTCTTATCTGTTGAAGAGGCTCCCATTATCCCTCATATTCCGTCATTAGATCTTAACCAAAACATATGACTACACTCGTGGTAAACCCTACTGAATACAAAAATAATCAATAAATAGGTCTACACTTAGAAGAAATATTGCATAACATACATAAACATTACAGATGGGTTGAACTCCTTCGCTTTAAAGTTGGTAGAATATATTTTGTGATAGGTAAATAATTTGAAAGTCCTCAATGTATATCGTATGTCAAACGGAGTTTCAGCATGTTTTATTAGCTATCGAGGCTACATCGGACCGGTTGGTATTGTGTTGCGATGATCTACCTACTGGTTTGAGTTTAATCTATGGTAATAAACAAGGCTTAAGTTACAAGCGTTTACAGTTTTGACTTCATGTCAATTAAACAAATAACACCCAATAGTTACACACATAGCCCTGGCCCCACAGTAAGATACGAGTCTTGTGTCGTGGGTATCAGGAACAATCTAAGAAGATCACTCACAATCACTTGACTAATCCCTATTTACGACCATCCACAAAAAGTTTGGAGTTAGCTTTGAGCTTAGACCGCTACTCCCCATCAGAGACTATCCCGCCCACACACCCGCCACTGTAACTCCTGTGCACCAGGATCAACAGTGGCACGCATTTTTGTTGACACCGAGCAGTGAAGCTCGGCGAGTCCCCATCAGCGAACTCTTAATAAGTAATAATAACGGATATATAAATAGTCCTAACCTTTAGTAAGATAATCTGTATCGTGGGTATTAGCAACTACCAGGGTCATACGGTCCCCCAACACCCAGACCAGAAAAATTATTTGTGGCATTTGGACCTCCGGATAATTTACTAACCGTACGAAGTGCATCAGCAAGCTGCTATTTTGACAGCCTCCTCGGCGCAGTGGGCGAATAGCCGGCTGTGAAACGTGAGGCGGCGGGTTTGATCCCCGCACCGAAACACATGTTTGTGTGATCCTCAAATATTTGTTTCGGATCTGGGTATAGTCCGACCGAAAGACTCTCGTAGTTCCAGATACCCACGACACAAGACTTATCTTAGAGTGGGGTCAGGACTATATGAGGGACTGTTAAGTGTATTTAAAAAAAAATGCCCTTCCTTAAAGGCTGGCAATGCATTCATAATTATTATCTCGGGTATTGTAGCTGTTCTTAAAAGGTGAAAATCACTTACCATCAGGTGACATAATTCACGTTTGCCAGCCTCTGCTATTAACCTACTTTCTCTTATCGCTTGTCGTTTATCCCTCAAACTATATATGAATATAGTTTGGAAATAAGCTCGCCGAACTAGCATTGAAATTGGTCCATTGTTGTGAGATCGATCAAGGGCTCGTTTGCTAACAAAAGGGATAGGGAGAGTAACCCGGCCGAGGGCCATTTCAGAACCTTAACGAGTCCTATTGAAAACTAACAATGGTTCAGAATCTTGATCAAATCTCAGCTTTCACGTAAATGCGTGTACTAATCGATACTTAGCTATAATCTGCTCTATGAAAATAAAAAAGAATATCTTATTTAATGAATGTTATACCGAACACGCCACCTAATATTTAATGACATTTTTGTCTACAGCATGAACGGGCCGGCTCGATGAAATGAATACCATTATCTTACAGCAAACCGGCGTAAGTGGCACCTGTTTTGTACGATATGTGAGATTTTCGGAGGTCTAATGCCTCTCCTTCCTAATCTCTATTTCCTTTTTTTTATCCTGGCTCGGCAAAGTGACTACGCTACACCTGATGGTAAGTGTAGCGCAATCCAAGAATAGTGTCGACCAACGATAAACAATGTGTCCATCGTAGGTCAGCAAGATCATGCCGTCCTGCCAAGGGCCTGCCAGGGCCAAGAGGGAGGGGAAGGAAAAGGGATGGGAAAAGGGTTAGGATCAGGGGGAAAGCCCCCTGGGAAGTACCGGATATACACTGGCTGACCCTGGAACGCGACCCACACAAGGTGGGCCACTATGGCAGGTTTAAGCACCAGTGTACGGTGCTCGCTATCCGGTCGGATACAAGTATCCTCCCACCAGCAGAAACTCCTACTTTAAAGTTGGTAATGCATCCATGATTCTCCTGATATCGGTATTCATTAGTAGTGGAGTTAACATCAGGTGATCCACTTGATCGTTTCCCAGTCTCCGTTATAAAAACAACGAACACGCGCTGGATTTACGGTAATCTTCATCTCAGCATGAAAAATTTGCATCTCGTAACATAAAATATAAGTTAGAACGTTTTTCTGGCACACGTGCTACGTATTATGTGGAGTCCTTACGACTCATATACTAGTTATACAAATATAAGGTTGGACAGAAATAACACTTGATACCGTCATGTTTAGACTATTGACAGATTCCGTGTGCAGCGGGCGAGTAGCCGGCTGTGAAGCGTGAGGCCGCGGGTTCGATCCCCGCACCGAGACACACCTGTAATTCCGGAAGGGGTAGGCAGAGGTATAACCAATACAGGGATAGTGAAATTACTGGATATCTATAGGCTGACCCCGGAACGCGACTCGCCTAAACGAGCCACTATGACGTGTTTTTCACCATATATACAGTGGTCGCTATCCAGTCGGATACAGATATATCGGTCGTCGGATACTTATTTACTGGACTAATGCTACATCAAGATACTACTTGATACCGACTTTTTGTGAGGCCATGGTAATATTTCTGTCGAGGCGGTTAGTGGCTAATGACGTATGTGCTAGGGTAAAAAACATATTCATTCTTTTGTTCTTTTCGGAACGAAGTTCCTTACGGCAGGCTTGGAGGGGATAGGGATTTCGCTGCGTGACCGAACTGAAAAAAATGTGATAGTAAAACCGTAAGAAAAATGCGTGGAAAAAATGCGTGGAATAAAAGCGTTAAATGAGAAGTGCGCAGGCGCGAAGTATTTTTATATCTCCTTCGATTTTTAAAAGATTATTACATAAGTTGATAAAAAATGCTATACAATAGCTTTACCGCGGTAGTCTCCGAATGCCACACGTCTTTTTTTTGGAACGAAGTTCCTTACGGCAGGCTTGGAGGGGATAGGGATTTCGCTGCGTGACCGAACTGAAAAAAATGTGATAGTAAAACCGTAAGAAAAATGCGTGGAATAAAAACCGTTAAATGAGACTTTTTTAACTTAATTTGATATCTAGCACACAAAGTTAAAGTCGAAATTCCGTTAATAAAACAGATGGTTGTGAAACTTATGACATTTGGAAATGTAGACGCGGTTTGAAATTTGAATTTGAATTTTTGATTATAGAACACGGCCGTCCACCGTTTAGTAGCCAGTCTAAGTCTAAGTTTTTAATTAGAGTTGTTACACTTCGGTAGTGTTTTGGGATGAAATATTACTGAATAAAAGTTTATTGGAACGAAGTTCCTTACGGCAGGCTTGGAGGGGATAGGGATTTCGCTGCGTGACCGAACTGAAAAAAATGTGATAGTAAAACCGTAAGAAAAATGCGTGGAATAAAACCGTTAAATGAGACGTGCGCAGGCGCGACAGTCGCATACACAGAATTGAGCACGACTTTTTTTGCAATTTGTGTCGATTCTACATTAGCCGAAGGAACTTCGTTCCTACCTGGTGTCCCACGACACCACTAATTTTTTATTTCTATTTTTCTATTCTATTTCTATGTAATTTTATGTTGTCAAACAAAAATAAAGAGACATATTTTGTTATTTTAGTTGATAATTTGAATTTTTTGCAATTTGTGTCGATTCTACATTAGCCGAAGGAACTTCGTTCCTACCTGGTGTCCCACGACACACACCAATTTTTTTGAATATATTAAATAATTTCGTATAGCAGGAAATATTCCTTTTCAAATCCGTGTGAGTACTGCACTAAATATAAAGTCGGAGTAGATATGTACTGAGATTATTTCAAGTCTCAGATATCTCCAATACTATTCTATTCAAAGGAACATCTGAGAGTGACGCTTCATTTCATCTCAACAGATATAGGCTTTAGCTTCGCCGCTGTGCTGTCAATACAAGGAAACACGTATGTGGGATTAAACTGGAAAATATTTCGAATTCTACGTCTTTTATACGCTATAAACTAATTTGTGTCAGCAATAAATGCTAATAGTTTTAAAGCGCGTTTAATACATCGAATGCACCGGATGCGCAGTTGTATTGCGTACGCGGTACGTGCTGAAGTCTTGGGTTCGATTCCCGGGTCGGGTAAAAGTGATATTGGGTTTATCTATGATGAAATGCCCAGTATCAGCCCGGAGTTTGGAATTGTGTGAAATGGCGATAGGCTTGCCCTTATCACATTATGGGACGGAAATAAGCTCGGCGAAATTTGGGTGTACTGGTTACACCGCTGCCTACCCTTTGAGGATTACAGGCTTGTGTATGTCTAATATATCAATTGACAGAATATATTCTATAGATGTAACTACCACTGTGGGCCTAGTTAACAGAAGTCTCTAGAAAAACATCAAACCGTAACTACTACTGTGGGCCTAGTTAACAGAAGTCTCTAGAAAAACATCAAACCGTCACTCAATTTTTCCATATTTCGGAACCTTCTCAAGCGGAAACCCGTCATTTCTCCAACATTT
Source organism: Amorpha juglandis (assembly GCA_949126905.1). NCBI lineage: Eukaryota > Metazoa > Arthropoda > Insecta > Lepidoptera > Sphingidae > Amorpha > Amorpha juglandis. The sequence goes on along the minus strand of OX421379.1, from coordinate 5,473,478 downwards.
AGCATCGCGAATATAATTCTAATAACGTACGCGCTATGTAACATTATTACTGAATGTCGGTAACAATATTGATGCGGCTTCAACCATCGACTTCGCCTCGCAGCCGCCATATTAAAGTCTGGAGCTGTCTAGACTGGAATTTGAGCTGTAACAGAAACTCAGCGAAGATTTCTCGTAGTGCACATTCCTATGATTTTATATTAGCACTTCGTACTTTGCAGATGACAGATTAGGCTAGCTTGTCTTTTTATTTTTTTGTATCAGTTCAATTAGGTCAGTTTTCGACGAGACTGTCGAGACGAAAGTCGCAGGTTCGAAACCAGCCCCAAGAGAATACACCACTGACTTTTCTAAGTTACGTGTATATAAATTGTTTACTCGATAAGATTTTTCTAAGGTATGTGAAGTCTGCCAACCCGCATTAGGCCAGCGTGGTGGACTGAGGCCTAATCCCTCTCATTCAGTAGAGGAGGCCCGTGCCCAGCAGTGGGACGTATATAATACAGGGCTAGTAAAAAAAAATCAGTTCATTTGATTGAGCTTTATATGATTGATCACAGTCTCATAATTTCGAATTGGCGCATGTTGACGTGTAGCCGGCTGTGAATCTAGATACTGCGAGTTCGATTCCCGCAACCGACAAATGTTTGTGTGGTCCCCAAATAAATACAGGCTGGTTGTTATGCGACCGCAAGTTCCACGTCGTTGTTGATACTCACCGTAGGTTAATCAAGCATGTGGTCATGACTATGTATATGACTGTTTGGTATTTAAGGGGCACACCTAGTGTGAAATTTTAAGAAATACGAATTTTTGTTTTTTCCATATTTCAATAGGTTAGACCTTTAAAAATAACATACTAAAATTTTAAATCGATATCTCAAATATTTTTTGAGTTAAAGCCATTTAAAGAGTAGCCGCTCGGCAGTTAGATAGTTGCATTAGCTACGGGTTGTACCTGAGTCTGCCGTCTCTTCCAACCATTGTAATACGATTCCGGTTTCTATTGTAGGCTTTCAGGTATCCAGAAATATGTCAGTATAGTAATCTCGAGAAATTTTTCGTTTACTACCCCGTTACGTATTTTCAGAGCCATATACATGTAAGTATGATTTCAATCCATTTATAACAGTGAAAACGATCATTTTATCTTTAAACGCGTTTTTCTCGAAACAGCATTTTTCGAATTTGCTGGAGTGATTACTCGGAGACAAATGATCCGATCGCTATCAAATTTTTTTTACATCTTCTCTATATAGTTCTCCATACGATGACCCTCCAGTTTTTTGATCTGATCAAAAATCGGATTTTGGTAGGCCAAAAACGACCAAAATTTTGGGTAAAATTTAACTTTTTTTTTCAACATGCCGCCATTTTGACAATTTTTGATTTTTTGGTTCGTCCGAGGGTCATCGTACAGACAATATGTTTTTGTTTAACGAGAATTTTTTTTTTAGGTTTTATCAACGGAGAAGGCTGCAATCACTCCAGCAGTGGAGGACCTTTTTTTTTTGGCGCCGCCGGAGATCACGTGTTATTTCAAAAATATTTAATATATTATTCCAAAAATTTTACTGTGTATTCTCAAAACATGTATAAATATACCCTCAAAATTTTAAAACGATTGATTCACTAGTTTTTTTGTTTTTTAATTCACAAAAATCGCCTTTTTTTTGGCTGTCACACTAGGTGTGCCCCTTAAATAAATTCAGATCCGCTTCCTCTTCCCAATCCTTTAATTATTCCTTTCCTTTAAGGTCGACTATGTATCCTCGGGTATTGTGGATGTACATAGGCGTTGGAGATTATTTACCATCAGGTGACCAACTTGCTCGTTTACTGGCCTATGCTACGAAAAATATGAATAAGACAATTACAAGGTGGTAGGTATGCGGAGCTAGGTGGTAGGTAGAAGGCCGTCTGGTTTGGTACCACCTCTTTGTCTATTTCTGCCGCCAAGCAACAGTGTGTAAGCACTATTGTGTTTCGGTTTGAAAGACATTAAAGCCAGTGAAATTACTGGACATTGTGAGACTTAACATCTTATGTTTCGGGGTGACGAGCGCAGTTCAGTGCCATGCAGTGTTTTATAACTCAACATTCTGTGTGGTTTTGCTTCTGTTTATGGGCTGGTGTGGCGCTTACCATCAGGCGAGCCACTTGCTCGTCTCATCATTAATTTTAATAAAATTGCCCGCTGGTATTATTAACACAACTCAGAACACTTCCCATGGTACAGTCTCCAATTCTTAACTATACTGTCTCAGTTAATTAAGTACTATAATAAAACTTATTCCCTCTTCTACATAATATACTTGGCAACTTATTGTCTCACTGAGCCCATGTTTCTGCACTGAGTAAATAACATACCAAATTAACTATGATGCGATCAAATACAGAATCCATACTCTGACATATATGTATATACCTGAAGAAATATGCCTACTAGGTATTCAGGTGTCTTGCTAGTTAAATCTTTTCTAAACATTGAGGCTGTTAACTTTCTAAAAATATATCAGCATGTCGAAACTCAAGATCTCACACAGGTTTCCGAAACCACGCCTCTTAGCAATGAAAATGGCGTATCCATTAACCTAACGCGGCCTAAGCTTGTATATTTATTTTTTGCTCTACATTATGTACTTTCATTGTAAGTATTTCTTTAGGATCAAGTGTTTATTTAATGTGTAGCCACTCGGTGGTGCTTTTAAGCACTTAAGATCCGGTATTCATGACTTAGGTAAACATAAATGTATGCAATAAAATATTACAAAATGCTCTTTGAATAGATTATTTAAATTCAATGGGGCTCTTCTTTGTATTTATATTGCAAACATATATTTATAGAATGTCACTTTTTGTCAGTGTTTTTTTGAATATCGTCTTTATCACTTATACAAATACACTGCGTGTTGTGAGACTGAAAGTCTCTCGTAGTTATTGGTACCTACTACACCAGATACTCGTATATTACTGTGGGGTCTATTTGTGTGATTGTTGGGTATTATTTATCATTGTTACTGATGATCAATGTTAGATAAAAAAATATTTATATATTTATAAATATTTTTTATCTCACATTAATCATCAATAATAATGATAAATAATGGCCTGGTATTCACGCGGCTTAGAACGAATAAATATATAAAGAAATGCATCAAACATCAACAGTTCGGTGTGAGAATCAAAACCGCGACTTTGTTGACATGAGTTACTACGGAGTCTGTTGAATAATATGAAACATTGAACCAGACATCTTAATTAATATAACATTTTCTAGTTATGTAACTAAAATAATTTCCTCTTTATTATTATTAGCAACACTTTACGCGACAAAACATGTGTAATATTCACACTCGCTCTCACAATGCTGGTATGTAAAATGAACATACAGACTACAGGTTAATACTTACCGTGCAGCTGGAATATGGCGAGCTTTAATAAACGGGGTAAAAGGATTTTACAGAACAAGCTCGCTGACTCGCCTCTGGAAGTGAAAATGTTCGTACAAAGACGCGAGATTTGATTGTTTGCTCTCCTAAATGTGGTTAAATTGATAACAGTTAAACAGTTGTTTTTTTATCTTTCGTTACGTAAAAGTTAAAAAAAAAAATGCCCTTGCAAGTACAGCAAATCGTCAGACTACAAATCGTTTAAGGTTTAACATAATATTTTTCAATACCGTATATTTTATAATGAACCCCTACAATACACATAGGACCTCTCCTAACCCCTCGGTTAATAGGTTATGAACTTCCAAACTGTACAAAACGCAACATTAACCTGCTAGTTCACATAGGATTTAAAAAAAGTTCATATGGTTCAACCGCTAAAAATTCTAACAAACACACAACTGCTGTGTATATTTTTTGGCAAAAAAATATCCTTTTATATCCGCCATAAGGAAATGCGACAAACACAACAAAAATAGATTTGAACAGAGTCGACTCGGTTCGGCTATTCCGTTTAATATATGCATGAGAGAACGGTCACAATGTCCTTTCGTATAAAACTGTATTGTCCAATGTTGTACTTAATACTAGGAATGAAATAGTAAGTAATGTGACTGACTGTAAGTAATCTAACTTGATGTATGTTCATAAGAATATAGACAAATTTCCAAAAATTTGTGATACTCATGGTATAAATACTAGAAATAAAAATATCCTTATAAGTCATAAAACTAGACTCCACAAAATCTGCAACTCTTTTAAAGGGCTCTGTTTGCGCTTTTACAATAAACTTCCCAATCACATTAAGGAGCTTAATATCATGCAATTTAAGGCCACTATTAAGAGAAAGTTATGCAATAAAGCATATTGTAAAATTTCTGAATATTTAGAAGATATAAAGGCTTGGGAATAGCTTATTATAATAAATGTATCAATTAATCTACATCTAGAGGATGAGTAGTCTAGTAGCTTTGAGGTCCGTTTCACGTTTACTTAGAAATGCCTTTGTGGTAGACAAGGGTTACTTACTCTCTGTTGTGACGTAGGGGAGATTCTAACCAGAAGAGGGATTAATAAAGGTAATCAGGTCAATTGATGGTGAATATGTATTAAGTATATCATCTTTCTGCTTTCATCGTAATATTTTCATTCATTTTGCAAAGATTTGTCTGAATCGCCAGTGTGAAATTAATCCTTATAAGGAAACTTATCTCCAATACATTTTAGAAGTAACAATAACATCTAGAATAAAATCTTACACCTAAGATGTGATGAGTAACAGAATTTTCCAATTATAAAATCTTTTGTTACATTTTCTGGTAGCAGAGCCGCGGTGATAAAGTTTCAATTCCGACCATTGCTAGCACAAAACCAATTATTTGCACGAGAAATACAGCAGAACAAAGAATTAGAGAAATAGGCTAAACGAATTTGAGCAATTTGAACTTTGGCACCAGCTTGGGAAGAAATCATAATTGGCCAAGATGCTGCCAAAACGGTTTAAAAGATGTAATTAAATTAATATCGCCGTTCGACCTTGTAATTATGGATCCTTTTTGGGATTGATCAAATTTTGCTGTATTCTATATCTATTCTTTAATTTCTTTGAGTGATGGAGTCAATGTTCTGACTGTACTCTAATGGTTTTAAGGTAAATTACAAGAAATGATTTGAATCGATTGAAATGATTACTTTGTAGCAGAAAATTTAGTTCTTTTGACTACATTTTCTTGACACTACCTTACATTATCACTAAAGAAGATATACTCTAGTATTTAAGTACGAGGAGAGGGGCGTTTGGTGCTTTTTTAGTTTGGACATTATACTGATAGCCAAGGGTTGGCTTAGTTGAAAATTAACGCTAACCAATTCAGCCTAGTAGTATGCTGAACTGGCCTCCATTTCGTTCAATTTAATTATTTTAGTTTGTCTTTTTAGTGTGTTTTTTTAATCAGATGAATGTTTTTTTTTAATTACTTATCTTCTACCAGCTGATATTGGTCATCTTTTATTATTCAGTTATTAAGGACAGTCCCCCCCGTGACCACGAAGGCTGAAAAGTCTTCGAAACGTCGGGATATAAAAATTAATAAAATCCGCGATAAAATCCGTTTAAATTAGTTTTATTTCAATGGACATTTTTCTTTTAGGACTACTTTTTCCAATTTATCAACTTCTACGGCATTCCTAAAAAAAGAAAAAATATTGATTTAGAAGCAGATTATGTTTTTGTCCGATCACATATTCAAATACTTAAACCCATATTTTCAGTAGGTCTAATAATTAATGTGCTGATATAATACGAAAGGAAAACATGAATGAATTTTAAAGAGTAAACAATACGTAAAAAGCTTTGCTCCGAATAATTTTTTAACATACATTATAAATCTAACGGCCAACTCGTAGAACAATAATTTATTGAAAAAGTAAGAACCGAATTGTGTCCAGTACCCTGTAAATAATTTAATTTATTTGAAAAGCTTAATTTCGTGTCCGTATTCAAGTAACATTCGCCACCACGAATACATTGACACAGTAAAATGCGAAACAGCAATTTGGGGTGAATCCTATTAATGATCTTCTGCTTACTCCATCCAGCTTCTTTCCGTACCTAATTTAATTTTACTCTATCCTAATTACTGTATTAGCATGAAAATGTATAGTTCAGTAGCTTTTGCTCGTACATGCACCCGCGTGGATATCTTTATCGGGGATAAATAGGCCTATTTCGTGGTCAATTCAGGGTCTATCTATGTGTCAAACTTTATCAAAATCCGTTCAGCTGTTATGGCGTAAATTATTTACAAATACTCACTACTACTAAGTTCTTAGTAGAGAGTAGGATTCCCTTAAATAATATTTACTTTATTCAATTCGACATTTAAAGTATGTACCTACTGCGTTGGAAATTCAGAATCTACTTTTTGTTGATATATTTATCTATTGTCTAAAATAAAATAAGATATCCACGATGATATGTAGTATATTTAACTCCCAGTCCTCATTTGTGGTTTCATAATGCCAATGTCAAGATATAGTCGATGCTTTCTCAAAAGGGCTATACATTTCACTGAAGCATCAATTCATGTGTTCGTCGTCACATCGTCTGACGCGCCCGCATCGTTAGAGCTCGTTATGTAGATATTAATTCTGTCTAGACGAGCGTGTTGTACGATGGATTTCATATGATCCTCCTTTTCCATGTTGACACTTACACTTTAATGCAAATCATTATGGATAAATTATTATTTACGTTTCGAACCTACCATTACTTATGCTCGCACGGGTGAATAGCCGCCTGAGAAAGGAAATACCTCAAGGTAGTTTAAGTCGGGACCAACGTTCGTATTATCTGCTTCTATTAAAGTTGCGATAAAAATAGTATTATAGTGTTTTTTACTCCTGACATTAATTAAATCAAGCTCATCGCTCTTAGAATCAAGTGTTAAAATCATTTTTCGTTTTATTTTTAAATTTAACGTATTCATAAGTATAGTCAAAAAATTAGTCATCATTCAACAAGAAGTAGCGATAACCTGCTATAACGACTGATATGACTATAATTGAGTGAATTAAGATGTGTTCTAAATGGATTTAGCATTTCTGGACTGTTTATAATATTATTTATTCGTGTATTTAACATGCGAACTGCATTTGCCTAATTTGAAATGACACGTGAAATTAATTCACACACTATTTAATGTCGTGTCCACAGTAGTAACGCATGTAATTTTGAATTAAGTAGTACAGCCACGATTAAAACCGGCTCCACTAAGTTAATACCACTGTCTTACAAAAAACCGACGCAAATGGCAGCTTGATGATGTGTTTCGTATGGTGAGTGTAATTTTCTTAGGGCTAAAAAATACCTCATTCCTTTCCTTGAAGGTCGACAACAAATCCATAATCTTTTGTTATTGTGGATTCTTACAGGCGATGGAGATCACTAACCATTAGGGAACCCAGTGGATCCTTTACCCATGTCTGTTATTACCGAAATCAAAAAGTGTGACGATAATCAATTATTATTTACACTACTTATTTATCTCAACTGTGGCAGCTGTTTACTCAAGCCGAAAGTCCCGCGGCACAAAAACTCGTAAACATTCGAAGCTACAGTTCGAGCTCGTATTTCGTGTAAAGGTAGCCGTCCTTCTAACTGATCGATTGCTGCGAAACTAAGCCGGAACGGGCACAAACGTATTATCATTGCGTGAGTAAATAAATTAATAGCATCGTTGAAAACTAATTATGATGTTTAGAAAACAAAACAATAAAAATGGAACATAGCTAAAGGTACGTTTTGAAGCACTCGATTAAGACAGGAGACTGTGACATACGATGACAGCGACGTTCTTTTAAGTATGCGAACGAGTTTTGGCGGGAAATCTGACAGTGCATGCAGTTCATCGCTTATTTTAATTTATTTCATAAACTTGTTTAGAGTTGTGTTTGTTGTATCAAAGTGGTGTGGTTTTGTTCAATAAACATTGACGGTGATGAACAGTGTATGGAAACATTGAAATAAGTGAATTAAGCATCGTACTGAAAGGAGTACTGAGAACACCAACACTCCGACAAGACCTTGAAATCGACCGCACCCGTGTTTCATTGTTCTTGTAAAAATAACTTGAAAATAATTTTACTTGACACTGGCTAAATGCATAATACTGCGAAAGCCATAAATAAAAAGAAGAAGAAGTATACGAACGTTTGAAACTATGCGACTGAACTAGGACCATGCAATTACGACGACAAAAACACACTGAGAAGAATCGGCCATAGCTCCCCAAATTCCGTTTAATTGATGTTAAACCCCAGTCAAATGCAAACGAAAATATGTTTACAAAGTTCGTTCAACCGGAGTCTATTTGGATATGGGTAAAATCCGAATAAGCAAAGCAAAGATGCAATTCCATTATCTGGACAAATATTTCCGGGATGTACTGGCGTTCGTTTTGAATACAAATGTTGTATAACAAGCTTTTATTTGTTGTATACTTGGAGAACGTTGTGCAGAACTCATGAATGTATTGCTTTTTTATCGAATGGTTTGAGAGAGTGAGTGACTCTACGTGTTGTCTTTGGCTCCATACACGCCCACCAAAGGTTCTTGACTTTATAGTCCCGAGATATGGAAATATATTAAATATTTAGACCTGGCACACGATGTGACTGACATGTGGGATGTGGACTCGATGATCAATGTCCCGGTAGTCGTTTCTGCTAATAAGTTGATACCAAAGACCCTCGAACAACACCTCCTGAGGCTCTCAATTGGTCGTTGGGTCAAGAGTCACATTCAGACAGCGGTGTTATTAGACACGGCCCGAATTCTGAGGAGGTTTCTCTATCTGGCGTCCTAATCACCGGTGGCTTTGAGACCTAGGCCTCGTCATGAGAGGGTGATACTCTTTATATTTTTAATTGTTTTATTTTTTATAAGTGTAGCATTTAAAAATGTTAAAAAACCTTTTAAATAAAGATTATTGTACATCACAATAATAATAAACCCAACACACACACATAAAACAGGTACGCACATAACTCCACATTTAGTCAGGGATGTGAGGGATTTGCGATGCCACAACAGCCAAACCCGAAACAAAGATTTGTGGATCAAACAAACATTTATCTCGGTGCGCGAGTTGAACCCACGGCCTCTCGCTTCGCCGTCGGCTGCTCTCCCACTGGACTACAAAGGCATATTGAATGGTTTCATCAATGGGTTCGCTCATTGAGCTATTTGCTAAGAAATACAATGCTGATTATCTTTCTCTCAAACACATCGTTTCCAAAACCTAAATCCAACAAACTGAGAATTCACTGCTATCTTCGTCTCGTATTTATCGAAATTGCTTCCTTTGAAACCGCAGCACAATTCTTTGCAATTTTTCCTCCGTTGATTTCGCAACGTATAATCCCTGTATTGTCATTTAAGTGGAGTTAAGTTTCAACACCTGGGCCCAGGTAGACTGTGCTTTATAAATAATGCACGCGACTAAAGTGTCGTCTGCAATCCTTTATTGATACCGATTGTATTCGTACTGCACGGTATTGAACACAGAATGCGCTATGCACTATTCATGAATCCTCTTTACGCTCCATTGATATATTATCACTTTGTTTATTGCTATTGGTTAATGTTTATGATGTTTGTTAATTTTGTCATAAATTTATAACATTTATTTTGTTATTGACACACGCGTGATAAACTCTAAAGTGTGGATCGTTGGAAATCTTAAAACCAAATGGCCTGGAGCGATCCGCTTTGAGACCCTCGTAACTTATAGAAGTGATATTTAAGGTTTTATCAAAATTTGATTTATGTTAAGGTAAACTGTACATTTTACAATACCAAATTAGCGTAACAAGTAAGTGTTAAGGCTCTTGAACCTAGAATAAAGGCATCTAAGTTTTGCTGCCAGTCTGAATTCGCAAGAATACATACTGTTATAGAATTATACTTCGGTTGTTGAACGTGGAACGCCTCTCATCGCACCCCATAAAAGAAAGTAGCATTTACTTAATGGTGAAACAGGCCCTAAATTTAATATATTGTGTAATTGCAGCCACTGGGGAGCACGTTCAAATATTAATTTCTAAGCTTAATATAATAATAATAAATAATACTAGCCCTGTATTATATACGTCCCACTGCTGGGCACGGGCCTCCTCTACTGAATGAGAGGGATTAGGCCTTAGTCCACCACGCTGGCCTAATGCGGATTGGCAGACTTCACATACCTTCGAAAAATCTTATCGACTTCTCAGGTATGCAGGTTTCCTCACGATGTTTCCTTCACCGTTTAAGCAAGCGATAATTATTAATTAATATACACGTAACTTAGAAAAGTCAGAGGTGCATGCTCTTGGGGCTGATTTCGAACCTGCAACTTTCGTGTCGATAGTGCGTACCACTCCCCGCTGAGCTATCGCTGCTTTTATAATAGCTTAATATACTTTGGCTTAATCTATCTACTATCGCGCTTACGAAATACCTATATGTTAATTCAAAGGTTAGAGTTGCCGGCTTCGGATTTGCATGATATGTGAATTGTAAAACCGTGGAGGCACTTCGTATAAAATTACCCGCTTATATCTTTTGGTAACATTGCATTGGCAACATTGGACACTTATCATCCCAGTAATATGCTAAATCTCATAATATTCAGTAATTTCACTAACGTCAATCTCCTTTAAAATGGAACACAACTGTGCTTACGCAGATTTTGGCGGCAGAAATAAACAAAGCGGTGGTATTCACCCAAACGGCCTTTCGCATACGAGGGAACTATGCCTATCTGTATGCCTAGTACAAGTTTTGATTGTTTTCTAGAATAATTACAGTTTTCGTTTTCTCTCCATACATCGAGAAGCAGTAGCCTCTAGTAGGAACTATGTTGAATTATATTTGATAATATGATTACTTTTATATCATACTAGCTTTTGCTCGCGGCTCCGCCCGCGTGATCAAACAAACAAACAAACAATCAAACTCTACAGCTTTATAATATTAATATAGATTTGGGTAGCTTAGCAACGGAAGCCTTCAAATAATATTATTTGGGTAGCTTAGCAACGGAAGCCTTCAAATATGAATAATTTTCCCCGTTTTTGCAACATTTTTCACTGATGCTTCGCTTCTAATGGTCGCAGCGTAATGTTATATAGCCTAAAGCCTTCTTCGATAAATGGACTATCCAACACAAAAATAATTTTTCAATTCGAACCAGTAGTTCCTGAGATTAGCGCGTTCAAACAAACAAACAAACAAACAAACAATCAAACAATCAAACTCTACAGCTTTATTATATTAGTATAGATTAGTCAAGTATGAAATTAGTTTTCGAGCGATTTTTTCCTATTTTAGAGTTTGAATTACTAGTTTGACACTTCGACAATAGTAATTCTATGTAATTTTTGAGTGGTAGAGCCACGCTGTAGCCAGTTTTGTCTACAACATGAATGGGCTGGCTCGACCGGGTCGTTACCACTGTCTCACAGAAAACCGACGTAAAGTAGCGGCTTGCTGCTGCGTTTCGTACGGTGAGTGAGATATCCGGAAGCCCAAATCCCCTCCCCTTCCCAATCCCTAATTATCCCTTTCCTTTAAGGTCGGCAACGCGCCCATGATTCTTCTGGTGGTGGGCGTACATGGGCGGTGGAGATCACTTACCATCAGGTGACCCACTTGCTCGTTTGCCGGCCTATGCTATACAGGGTTATTTTTAAAACACCAGCAACCTCGCAGGGGTAGATACCTAAGGTTATAAGCTACTACTTTTGTTCTACGACTTTTGATAATTTGTTAAATTTTATTTTCATACAAAAATAAGTATTCATTTAATTTCCGTCTTGAATGTTACCTACGCGCATCGCAGATTACGTAAGCAAACACGCGAAGCGTGGGGAACCGGGCTAGCGGCTTTGAAGGTCAACGCCCGAGCAGCTGAGCGGCGCTTTTGAGTCGCGCGCGCACGCCGCGCCGCGCCGCAGTCTACGAAGAAAAACACGACACAACAAAAACTTGTAAAATCATTTTTTTTTAAATATATTGAGTTATATCCAAACTCGTAGAACAAAAGTTGTTCCGTATGGAGTCAGCTATCTGGTCCTGCGAGGTTGCTGGTATTTTAAAATTAACCCTGTATAAAAAAAAAAAATCTATGTACATTTATATCGGTGTTCGCTTTCACTGTGTACTTTGTTCAATGGTGCGTACACGTTTGAAACTTGTGAATTTATGAACAACGCAAGAGGAGCTCGCTGTGTAGATGAAATGGATGAGAGTTGTTGGTTACATTTATATGGAGATAAGTTTCAAAATATATGTCGTGGAACTTGTACTTCTAAATATGAATTTGAAGAGACAACCGAAGCCTGCTCTGTGGTTTCGACTCAATGGCTTAGATCCAAAGTGTAATAAGATAAGGCGCAATTCTTATCAATCAAAACTGATATATTATCGTTTATTTTTCTTAACCCCTCACAGAAATGGGAGTATTATAAGTTGTCTTTTTGTCTGTGGCATCGTAACGCTGAAAAGCATGAATCGATTTGTATACGGTTATTATTAAATTAAAAGTTAGTTTAATCGAGAGTGTTCTTAGCAACCTGTGGTGGTAACCTTGAGCTGATGCTGTAACCCAGTTTTCTACAGCTTCCGATTCCTCGATAACTAAAGCAATAATAGCACATATGTCATTATTGAAATATATTTATACAATATCTTAGGATGACGAGCACAATGCCTTGCAGTACTTTGTAGTTCAGGGTAACTTTTCAAATTGATCTTTCCTTATTCGTATTGTTACGAACAATTAAAATTTACAAACAAAATTAGCCAAATCGGTTCAGCCGCTCTCAAGTGATATCGGTTCAGCAGCTCTCAAGTGGTATATCTGTACCATTTAATTTTTATTTAAATATATAGATTATTTTATTATCATACATTGTCCAACCAATGATGAAGACAAAAGACAGCAGATGCTTATCAATCCAGTTCACCAAAAACGGTAGTAGCCGTATAATTACCGTGAACTTCCTTCAACAATAACGAGTGGGTGGACGAAGTTTCCGTCTAATTAATTACTTTGCGAGTAGGCTGGTGAAGATGGATGAGCGCGACAGTTCGGGACAAAATATCGGGTCAAGCTAAGAGATAACCATCTATCATATTGATGGTGTATCGTTAACGCTGTTATGGAAACATTGATTACTGAAATTGACTTCCGATGGCTGGATATTATGCGGTTAATTATAGGATGCAAGGATGACTTTGTTTTATTTTGTGTTTGGAATGAGACTGTTCCGTATCGGCCTTTTGAATTCTTTTTATAGCATAGGCCGGCAAACGAGCAAGTGGGTCATTTGATGGTAAGTGATCTCCACCGCCCATGTACGCCTACAATACTAAAAGAATCATAGGCGCGTTGACGATCTTAAAGGGAAGGAATAATTAAGGGATTGGGAAAGGGAGGGGGATTAAGGCGGCTACATTCAAACAGAAAACAGAAAGTTATGGGACCATTTTACTATCAAAAAACTTAACATTCAACACTCTACAAGTGGTAGAACCATGCTGTAGACAATTTTGTCTACAGCATGGTTGGACTCGCTCGACCAATTTGTACCACTGACTCACAGAAAACCGCTGTAATGTAAACTTGCTGTTGCGTTTTGTACGGTGAGAGAGATATCTGGAGACCCAAAATCGTCTCCTCTTCACGATTCTTTAATTGTCCTTTGCCTTCAAGGACGACAATGTGTCCAAGAGTATTTTAGTATTGCGGATGTTCATGGCTGGTGATCACTTACCATCAGGTGATTTACCTGCGTCCACAGTTCCGTGACATTTAGTCGCACCAAAAGCGTGGCTATCACTCGCACTCTTTACGCTAATGTCGACGAATGTCGTAATTAAGTGAATTTGCTTTAAATCATACATCACGACAAAATGTTATAGCGTCTCAGAACGGATGGTCTTGTGGAATTTTAATTAGTTCGTAAAATTTGACAATAGTTCACACTTGAGAGTTTGTCACAGTTTGTCAGAGGCACACATGTTTGTCACAGTCAACTGTTCAAATGCACTTGACTTATATACGAAAGGACAATGAAGCCCCTACATTTTCAAATTTTCTTATCAAACCTAGAGCTAGCAAGTTTCGGGCTTAACAACAAGCCATCAGATTTGAATATAATTTCAATATTACAAAAAGTGTCAATTACATGTTAAACTAGAATCTCATTATAACTTGTGACATACTTTATTGGAACTCCAAGTGGGATAATAATATAATCACGGTATCTCATTTTTTACTCAATTTTTTTAGCTCCTGATTGCTTCGTCGACCGAAAATCGAAGTGTGAAATTATATCAACTTTAATACTTATCCCATTTGCTTGTGCGTGTGTATATCGAAATAAATCTGTTCAAAAAACATTGATCCAGATTTGTTTGTTTATCCAATGACGGATTTGTTTGTTTAAATTCCGAATTGATTTACAGATTTATTATTCGATTTCAATTCATTGAACAAAATTCAATAGATTACTAACTTGATTGCCAAATCTGGAGTTTGAATCCAGGATCTTACCCTCCGCCTAAGTAGGCTACCATTTGACCACTGAACTGATTGAAGGAGACAACATAATAGAAATTATTATGTAGATATAACGAACAGATACGCAAGATGAAAGTAAATCATAGAAGCACGAGCAAACCAAAAGAGCAATTTCTCAGAATCACAACACTCGTTATTTACTCATTAAAACTTGGAATTGAAGGCGTTCCCAATTGAGGGGAACTGAAATTAAACTTTTTAATAACACAGGAAAATATGTTTACCTACACTTCATATGGAACTTTTGTATTTTTAGGTAAAATATAATTATTGTATTGGGATGCCCGTGAAAGTTATGGAATGATGCCATTATGATTTGTTAAGTTGTTTTCTTCTTTACTGAGACTTATAATTTTCATTATATATTATAATTTTCAATGTTTATTGACGAATATGATTTTTGACTCGGTAAAGAGACACCGAAGGATTTTTTGCCCCACTATAACTTGTTTTGAAAGCTCGAATCTTCAATACTTATGTATGGAATGCTTTTTTGCTAAATTAAATAACGAGATGAAGAAATCGCTCACCCGATAGGAAACTAAATAAAAAATATATTCATATTAAAGTGTCAGTCAACAAATTAGATTATTGTAAAAGATGAGGTTTCTAATGAAAATAAATATTAACACATAATAAAACCGGCCAAGTGCATGTCGGACCATGCACATTGAAGAATTTAGTAGGTAGGATGACATTTTACCGTTTATTTTGCCAACATACCTAAAATAAGACGACTGCAAAAATAAGCTGGTATTTCTCAGATACCGTCTAATACAAAGTTATTTTTGCGGTCACTAAAATAAAAATTATAAGGGTTCCGATTTAGCAATTTCACTACGGAACCTTAAAAATAATTTACCGAAAAAAAGAATTGCTGTTAAAATGGAATTAGACTGACCTAGTCTACTAAGCGTTTGGAAAACGTTCCAAAATAGTTAAGACAATGAGCCAGAAAAAAGTAGCTGGGAATAGCAGATTCTAACTAAAAGGTTTAATTACGTAGTTTAAGACACAAATTTATATTAACGGCTTACACACAGTTACGGGAAACTAGTTGTTTAAGGAATAAAAGATGATACATGAGTTCGATTCTTGTAATGAATCAAATATTTACACCAACTCTGGTATGTAGTAAATAAAACTGTATAAATATATATAAAAATTCCTTAACCTATCTATTTCCTTTTCACCTAGTTAGTAATTTTCTTAATTTTACAAGTTATAAACTTATAAAAAACCACGATATTATCATCTTTATCGGTATTTGACATTGTCCATCACAATTCAACTTCCGCGATGCCACGCTCGTGACCCTACATGTACCTCTCTACAAGGTAAATTCAACTTATTAAAAAGCAATGGGTATACCATAGTCATTCGAAGGCAAGTGAGCCGC
Organism: Amorpha juglandis; assembly: GCA_949126905.1. Taxonomy (NCBI): domain Eukaryota; kingdom Metazoa; phylum Arthropoda; class Insecta; order Lepidoptera; family Sphingidae; genus Amorpha; species Amorpha juglandis. Next base: position 5,457,498 of record OX421379.1, on the reverse strand, counting down.
ATCCCAATCAGTCTCAAATAAAAATATCGATTTCATTCTCCTTTGTGTGTATAGCCTAAAGTGGGCAAAGAATAAAATAAGGCGCGGTTTCCAAATCCAATAATATCACGGGTGCCACTAGTCACAGCAAAATAATAAACAGCAGTTTAAATTACTGATTGACTTTTGCGCAACATTTGTATGAGTAATTGATATTTGCTATATATAACATTTAACTCAAATCCCTCTCCCTTTGCCTCTACCTTTGCCACTCCCTTAATTTCTTTCCTTCAAGGCTGGCTACGCATTGATTCCTCAAGCATTGCATGTGTTCATGGGCGGAGGAGTCTGGAGATCACTTACCATCAAGTAACAACTTGGCTTGTCGACTGCTGTCAGTTATGTATAACAGCCGGGACTGACTTTTTATATGCCCTCCAAAGTACGAAGACGGTCAGTTGAAATTAGTCGGTCATCTATCTATGGACCAACCGCGTCAAGGGTTACCTTAAACGTTAATTGTTTACCGACTAGTAAATGCAGCTTGCTATGAGTCAAAAAACAAATCAGTGAAACAGACATAACAGCATAAAATATTGTCTTCTTATTGATTCTGGAAATGTACCCGGTATAGCGATAGGGTCTAAAAGATTGCGAACCGCTGTACTGGTTACTCCTACGCTTGCTCCTTCTCGGATTACAGGCATGAGAGCGTACGTAATTAGTCTACATCATTACAATGATGTGGTACCAACGATCAGCAAGATCTTAGTCATTTTTAATCTTACAATCCAAATATTTTTATTATGAATATGTTAGCACTTGTTGCATAAATCTATCAAGTCCTTTTCTAAATATTCTGCCTAGGTTTGAAAATGATTTTTAAATATTCACGTCATAGTTTTGTTGGCTCCTTCATTTTAAATTTTCAATACTGCCTATCCATTAACTAGACACAAGCCCGCACTCCAGCAGCACAAACGGCCCGTCTCGATTGTGACGGATGTCGCGCCCGGAATTTAATATTTATCGCCAAGAACCTCTGGCAATGTGAGAGTATTTCAAATTATTTAGCTTAGCGAATATTTACCTAGTGAGCCAGTTTAACAGGCTCTTAAACGGTATTTCTACTTATATGGTTAACTAAGAATTTGAAAGGAATTCAAGTGTTAATATTGGCATTTGAATGGATTCATTAGAAAGATTTTGAAATGCCTTTGGAGCCGTCATTGTTTTGTTTATGCCCATTTTTACACTATTAATGTTGAATTTTTGTATTAGTGTTTGTATATTGTAATTTCTGGAACTACTGATTCAATTCTAAAACTGTTTTGTCCATAGGAAGCTACATTATCACAGTGCTAAAGGTTGTTTTTCAAAAGTTATAAAAACTAATTTTAATGCTAATAATAGTTTCAGGGGCGGAGTTGCGAGTAATAGCTAGTAGCTGATAAAAACTTAGCAATTTCTAGTAGACAAAGTTGGTGGATGAGGTGACTTAGCTAAGCTATATTCTTTACGACATCATTGACTAGGTGATAGGAAATACGTATACGATAGTCAGCCTGGGTAGGTTCATAGGTTCTTTCTGGTTCTGGGTAATTCTCTCTCTCTCTCTCTCTTGGTAATCTGGGTAGGTTGGACCATCCCATTGTCTATCAATAAAATCGATGCCAAATTGTAAATACACTTAAAATCAACAACCAAAACAAACAACAAACGCAATCACTCTGTCTATTAAATTCTCGGAAGAAAAATCACAGTGACTACTGTAAGAAATTTAAGGTCCCCCTTAAACGTGAGCCCCGGGGGTCCCTACGCTGCTATATTATTAAACGAGGGCCTGTAGTTATTAAAAGGGAAAGTGCAGTGACGCGATGGGGACCCCAAACACCTTCGGGCTTTGTTCGATATTGGACGCTGGGATTTTGGATTGGTACTCATTTTTACTTTAATTTCGGTACTTTTACACGAGTTTCTTTTCAGTATTTTCAATAAATATCACTTGACTATAATTATAATATAACTTGAATATAATGAATATAACTGTCACACACAAAGTCCTGCCCCTACAGTAGAATACGAGTCTCGTGTCATGGGTATCAGGAACTACGACAGACCTTTCGGTCTCACAACACCAAAACACGAAAAAATATTTGTGAATCACACAAACATTTGTCTCGATGCGGGGATCGAACCCGCGGCCTCTCGCTTCACAGCCGGCTACTCGCCCGCTGCACCACGGAGGCTGTCAATTTTTATGATGATGATGATATTTGTTAGTATCGGCAGTATATGTCCAGTACCAGATGTACACTACTGACCATATCCACTATGGGTTGCGATTCCTTTAAAATCCATTTGGACTGCCCTAAAATCCTTTAGTAATTTTGACCAGCAAAATCATTCATTCCCATACAATAAGTATCATAATGATTTTAAATTAAAGGCCCGTACACATTGGAAGTTTTCTTTGACGCTTAAACATTATAAAGTCTCCGGTGGATTTGTTCACGCACCCTCTTGTAATGAATTATTCAAAGCAGTGAAACACAGGGTAAGGACTTTAAAGAGCCGGTTGTCTGTCTGTCAATAATGTGCCTTAATTTGTTTTATATTGCACTTACTTGGTTGCCGTTTTTTAATCAAATTCACTCAGGATTTGGGAGAGGTTGCGTGTACGATTAAATGCTTTAAAGATACTTTTTTTATTTCATTTGTGCGTGCCTCGATGGCGCTGTTGTATTGCGTATGTGGTACTGCTTTGCTGATGTATTTGGTTTTGAATCCCGGTCGGGTAAAAGTAATATTGGGTTCTTTTATCACGACATGCTTGGTATCAGACCGGTGTCCAGAATTTTCATAGTCTCTTACAAAATAAGACAGAGATTAGCTCGGTGAAATGTGGGTGTACTGGCTACAACACCTCTGCCTACTTGATCGGGAATTATATACGTGAGTGTGTACCTATTTATATCTGTATATTAATTTGTGCGTGATAAAATGGCTGGTAAATGTATGTTAATGTATACGTGTGTCTTTGTATAAATATTTCCCATATAAATTCAACCTTCATTATCTATATATATAAAAATGAATCGCTGTGCGTGTGTCTCGCAAAAACTCGAGACTGGCTGTACCGATTTGGCTAATTCTGATCTTGAAATATTTGTAGAAGTTCAGGGAAGGTTTACCCGGTGAGAAAAATAAATAATAAGTAAAGGAAAATACCAAAAACGACAATTACATTTTCCAATACAAACCGTTCCTAGGTATGAAAAATTTGATGTCTTTTGTCATTTTAGAAATAAATTGACACTTGGTTGTCAAATATTTATAGGTGCGTTCAGAAATTTGTCTGTTTCATAGCTAATATGGATATATATGGTATGAGGTCCGATCTCTTTGGTCTGTTTTATTGGAATACAATACAGTTTTGTTTCAGAAATAAAAAAAGTGTAAAAGTATCAGTTGGTTGACGAAAAAAGAAAATAAATAAATAAATTTCAAGACATTATTATTAAAGACTATCATCAGTTTGTCAGTGCGCGAGAACTTTATTTACGGTACGGGCTTTGACCGGACTTTTGACCGGACTGTCCGGACTGGACCCGACTGGACCGAACTGGACCGGACTGGACCGGACTTTAACTGGACTGGACCGGACTGGGCCGGACTGGGCCTGCCTGGACCAGACTGACAGGACTTTGACAGGACTTTGACCGACTTTGACCGGACTTTCACCGACTTTGACCGAACTTTGTTAGGACTTTGACAGGACTCTGATCGGACTTTGACAAAACTTTCACCGGACTTTGACAGGTCTTTAACCGGGCTTTGACCGGACTTCGACCGGACTCTTACCGCCTTTGACTGGACTTTGTTATGACTGACCGGACTTTGACAGGACTTTGACTGAACTGTGACCGGACTTTGACCGGATTTTGATAAGACTTTCACCGGACTTTGACAGGTCTTTAACGGGGCTTTGACCGTATTCCAACCGGACTTTGACCGGACTTTGATAGGACTTTGACCGGAACTTGACAGGACTTTCACCGGACTTTGACAGGTCTTTAACCGGGCTTTGACCGGACTTTGACCGACTTTGACCGGACTTTGACAAGACTTTGCTAAGACTTTGACCGGACTGTGACCGCGCTGTGACCGGACTTTGATCGGACTTTTGAAGGACTTTTACAGAACTTTGACCGGACTGGAGTGCAGTGCAGTGCAGAGCAATCCAATGAAGTGATAACTTCTTATGGGAGGGTAAACCGCTTCGTAACGTAACGTGTTACGGCGCCACTCTGTTTGGCTTCCCTTTCTCTCACGCATACGGCAGCAGTAGGCAGGCTTCTCCTCTCTCACTTTAACCCACATTAGTTTAAGTTATCACTTCTGTCGAGCGTCTCGAGAATCACACTTTTTATTATTTTTTTTTGTCGCGGGGAAAAGCGTTTTGTCGTTACCGTCCCACCGGGGGGAGGTGGAACGGTTATGTTGGGCTCTACCTGGCTTACGACCCAGCGTTGAGCCACCCGGGAGAGATGGAAAACATCCGGGCGACCGCTGGGCCGAGTCCGTAACACTATGTACACCCTATGCCGGCAAATATCAACTAAAAACCCCGCGGTGGCAATATTCGGCCCCGGGTTCCCGAGGCGAGAAGTGCCCCGGCTTCAGCAGGAACCGCCCCTGCGCGATGCCGCCTTGCGGCCCGTCTCCAAATGTAGGAGGACTCAGATGCCCCCGCGCACCGAAGGAGAAGACGACCTGCCTTAGGTCGTCGAAGTCAATTAAATGTGCGACGGACTACCTCACATGCAATGGTGCAGTACCTCACTTAATTATTTTTTTTATTTACATTAAGTGCATAACTGTGTTGCATTTAATGTAAATGAAACATTTGTATTAAGTTAAGACCACATTTTACACATATATATATATGTAGGTGATACGAAGTTCACCGGGTCATCTAGTATAACATATATTTGTTTTTTTATAATTAAAACAATTAGATTTTTCGATGAATCCTTACGATATTGTGACTACTATTATTAATGTATTCGAATGATACCGATTTTTATTTTATCAATTTTATTTACTGCTAGATATCCTCGCGGATCCAACCGCATAAATGTATTTTCCCGCCATAAGAAGTACCCTATGTCTTAACACAGATCATTTTATGGAAATCGATACAGCCGTTAAGGCGTAATTGATTATCCAATTATTGAAGTGGAACTTCTTTAGAATCGTTGTGATTTGAAACTCGATGGGACGAAAACGCGACACGGCAATGAGAAACATATTCATAAATAGGATTTAGCCTGCTGGAGAATGAGATAGATTACAAGTATGCTATCACGTGTCTGCTCCTGCGTACAACGAAGCCTTCGGAAAATATGTCATAAACAACGTGATGTATTATTCACGTGTTTTATTTTTTGCATTTGCGTATTAAAATTCGTAGGTTAATTAAATTATTTTGGTGCAACTGTGTGAATTGCACTCACACACTTTTTTATATTAGTAGAACCTATACTATCAATAACGAAAGCGACCCAAGAACCCAATAAAACTATAGCACAAAGGTTGCTAAACTAAATATTTGTCCACATCATACTCATAACGCCAGTAAAAATCATACCGAGTAAAACCCGTAACAAAATCACCTCCCCCACTAAGCCGGCGAAATATTTTTCGTATTACGCAAGATTTTTCTTATAGTTATTCCATTCTCTTCACGTCATCGTTATCTGGGGTGGCACGCATATTTACTGCCGATGCTGTCACCGGCAGGAATATATTTTGTCGCGTTTTAATAAAATTTACTTCTTGAGGGTACAGTCGACAGGCCGCGTGCGATTTATTGTCCGCGAAGTCTAACCCCGCATTTTCTATGATTTTCAATATATCGATGGTTTTTATGTGCTTTTTGAATCTTTGTATTGTAGAAATCATTTCACATAATCTCCGTCTCAGATCGAAGCAATTTAACGTGATTTTCAGAAAGTTGACTATATTTTTTTAAAAATTAAATAAATTAATTCAACAGTCTCACACGTGGTCCTGAACTAATACAAATTAATATGTATAAGATCGTGTACTATGTGTGTAGATATTGTAATAGTATATTTTATAAAAAAATAAATATTTCGAGTGGTAGAGCCACTCTGTAGACAGTTTTGTCTACAACACGAATAGGCCGGCTCGACCGGGACATTACCACTGTCTCACAGAAAACCAACGTAAAGTAGCGATTAGCTGCTGCGTTTCGTACAGAGAGTGAGATATCCGGAGGCCCAAATCTTCCCAATCTCTAATTGTCCCTTTCCTTTAAGGTCGGCAACGCGTCCATGATTCTTCTGGTATTGTGAGCGTACATGGGCGGTTGAGATCACTTAGCATCAGGTGACCGACTTGCTCGTTTGCCGACCTATGCTATAAAAAATAAAAGTGTAGATACACTACATCCAATAAATAAACAATGAAATGACGGTACATTGGCTGTAAATAAATACAATATTAATATAATACCTGATCTGGAAATTAATAAGGGAGTGTTGACATCGAGAGGCGAGCGCGTCGTAAAATGTTCGTAAAAATTATATGAGCCCATAAACGTGAGTGATATTAATGTTACGGTGAAACATCAGAAATTTGTTCCGGACATATAAACGTTTCTGTCGCAAATAAACATTATTTACTGATATACATTCATTTCATCAAATATACTTACAGTACAATGATTATAATTGTACACTTTGGAAATCTTCGTTTATTTAATACGATGTAAACAATATTTTATTTTCAGGCTTCATGAGGCACTCAAGAAAAGAATAAGTTAATCTAATGTTACTTAATCTTCTCTTTTTTTAGAGCATAGGCTGGTAAACGAGCAAGTGGGTCATCAGTGACGAGACGAGCAGTCGCTCGCCTTATGATAAACGCCACGACTGCCCATAAACGGAAGCAACGATCACACCGAACTTTGAATTTCATAACACGCATGACACTGAACTGCGCTTGTTACCCTGAGACATAATATGTTATGTTTCATAATGCCAAGTAATTTCACTGGCTTCAACATCCTAAACTGAAACAGAACAGCGCTTACACACTGCTGCTTGGAGGTAGATATAACAAAGCGGTGGTATCAACACAGACGGCGTCTCGCATACGAGGGACCCTAATATAAAAAAAAGATTCCTCATTTTAACAGAAATAAAATTCTTAATATTCCGCGAACCTTGACAACCGACTTTATTTTCATATTTCAGGCCACAAAAGCTATATCCCCTAATTGGTCAAAAACACTGGCACTTAAAAATATTGGTCCCGCGATAGACCACGCTATGAAATACCATTAAGAGCATTCAAATGTGAAATTGTTGAGTGCTTTAAAAACAAAACGTGAAGCAAACAATTTTAATGCCGATGGCGACGGTCAAAAACACACAACTGAGCGTAATGTTTTTAAAATTGAGAAAAAATCTGAAACACGACCGATCCTTAATGGCACGAAAAACGGTCCGCGTCAACTGGCCGCATTAAATAAATGGACTATTTTGTATAAAATAAAAAAAAATCAGCAACCCGCTCACGTACTGTGCTGGAAAACGGGTAAAAACTTAATGAAACGATTGTTTGATCACCATTAAAAGTTTTCCGAAATATTCCACTGTTTATTGAGGCCGCTGTTGTGTAAACGGAAAATGCGAGTTGTTCAGAATGGCGCGAAATTTTACTGTTTCCAAAAGATACTATTCGAATGATAAGCGTTAAGTTACTCGCAAATGTTAAGTTCCCACTGCGCGGGACTTTTGTTTACATTGTTTATAATGGTGTTTACTTTCTGAATTTTGCGCTGAAAACGTTTAAGTAAAACATGGAAAATATGTGCAATGTTATACATTTAACTTTAAGAAAACAGCTTGCTTGCTATTTGCTTTTCATATGGTAAGTGAGATATGCGGAGACCCAAATAAATAAATAAATACACCGAACAGCCACATACATAGTCCTGACCCCACCGTAAGATACGAGTCTTGTGTCGTGAGTATCAGGGACTACGAGAGACTTTCGGTCTCACAATACCCAGACCCCGAAACAAATATCTGTGGATTAGACAAACATTTGTCTCAGTGCGGGGATCGAACCCGCGGCCTCATCATAAAATCTTCCATATCCTTCGTATTTCCTGAAATATTTATTTCATTTAAAGCCGACAATGCATTCATAATTCTCCTAGTATTGTGAGCGTTCATGGGCGGTGGAAGTCACTTATCATCAAGTGACCCACCTGTTTGTTGGCCGACCTTTGCTATTCATAAACATATTCTTCTCTGCGTATATTGACAATGTTAATTTTGTATTTTGGTGGTTATACTCTTCTGTTAAATGACTTTTGTTTGGATATCGCACAAATAAAGTATATGTAAAGGATGAATAACCAGCACGTGCAAATATTAGAATCAAATAGGATAAAAAGATACTTAAAAACAAAAACAACTAATAAATAATAATCTAGTGCATTTCCATTGTATTTAGTAATCTACAACCCTTTAATGACGTTGTATAACAGACGCGTCATTAAAATATTTATCAAGGTATTAACATCTTAATTAAAATTCGTCAAGTACAATAGACTTCATTACGCAAACAAAGCTGAGAGCTACATTTAGTTTTAAATGAAAGTACCCACTTAAAGACTTTCAGTATTTAAAATGAGTATTTAAGTGTGCCAGTGTTAAACATTTCGTGCAATACAACCATCTAATGTTTAGTTTAATAAGATTCCGCTAATAGAGTACCGTTCCAGTTTGGGGCTTTTTCTGTAAGTAACTGTCATCAATTTACTAGGAAATATGTATTTGGTATTAAATGTAGGGTATGACTGCGAGCGAGTAAATATTATGATTATTTATTCAGGTAGGGTGTAAGATTTAATCATTTACTTTATAACCTGATAAATATTTATGCTACGTCCAAGAATTCTAAAGACCGTATAGAAACGTAAAGAGACCGTAAAGAGCGTATTGGGTGATATTTGATAACGCCATGTAGAGTATTATGAGATATACTTAATTAAACAATAAGTTTTACACCTTTAATACGAAATATCTTACTATTTAAATAATGTACAGGCTGTAAACAAAAGTGTGCGTGCATATGCGTGCTCTTAGAGTTCTGTAAATATTGACAACTAACTGTGAAAAAACAATAAACGTACTTTATTATTGTAGGAAACGCAACTGTTAAGAATTGGTGTAGCTATAATATATCAAAACTAAAAACATTTATATATTATGTTACACACAATTTTACGTCGTCACTGTACGATGCCGATACTGTCAAACACACAATTGAATTGAATGAAAAGAAAAATAAACTTTCATAGTACCTATTTGCATTCTATTGAATACGCAGATAGAAATTACTACGAACTATTCTACGTTTTTGTATATTTCCCTTACAATTAAATTAAAGTCTCAATTCCATTTAGTGCTACTTTTATTTATTTCAGCCGCTTGCAATGTCAACTCGCCCCAACATCGAGAATATGAATTTAGTTGAGAAGTAATGATGAAAAAATACTCAAGCTAGTGAATAATTCAGCGAATTCGGAAAGTAAATGCGTAGCTCTCTCTTCGCGATGGTACGTCTGTCTGTCTGGCTGTCACTTACGTTACGTGACGGTTCAGATGCAAGGCTAAAATTACACAAATACAGCAGGAAAATTGGAACAATATTGAATTCAATTCTATTTTTGTGGGTCAGAGCGTGAATAAAAATTTGGTTATGTAGACTTGTCTTTGCTGTGTGTTATAATTCTTACTCTGGTGAATATAAGTGGTAGAGCCACGCTAAAGACAGTTTGGTATACAGCATCAATGGACCGGCTCAACCAGATGGTTACCACTGTCTCACAGAAAATCGTCGTGAAGTAGAAGCTTTCTTTCAGCTGCGTTTCGTGGGGTGAGTGACATATCGGGAGGCCAAAATACTCTATTCCAGTCGTAATCTCTTTTTTATATTTTTTCTTCTCGGCAACGTGTTCATGATTCTTCTAGATTTGTGGGCGTTTATAGGCGGTGGAAGTCACTTACCATCAAATGACCCACTTGCTTATTTGCGACGTGAACTATAAAAAAAAGTATAAATAGTACATGATATAATTCACTAATCAAGTACAGACTAATTTTGCAATTGCCTGCACATATCATTAGTTCAAAAGCATTCCCAATGTTAATTGTTTTGTTTAATTGTTTCTATCGCATTACATTTATTTGTGTCTGCATTCTAACATTCTGAATCGCATATAAAAAGACGAACCTAATGTTCGTCTTGATGAAGTAGAGTAATCGTCGTCTAGCAATGCAGACTGCCTTTTATTTTTATATTTTTCATGCATTGTCTTATGAAGTATTTATACAAATTCACATAGTTATAACATGAGGATTTTGTATGTTATACTATATATTATCTTATATATAAAATTCTCGTGTCACAATGTTAGTTACCGTACTCCTCCGAAACGGCTTTACTGATTTTTACCAAATTTTATATGCATATTCAGTGGGTCTGAGAATCGGCTACTAGCTATTTTTCATACCCCTAAGTGATAAGGGTTGTTCACTCTTAACATTTTTTTTATTTTTGGACACAATATTTGTTTTTATTTTTATATAATGTGGCATTAAAATATACATACAACCATAAATTTTTACCCTTTTATCACCAACCCCTATTTTTTAATAGCCATTTTAGTAATTCAATCATTTTTCATTTAGGCTACTTTATTCCCGGAAAAAGCAGATCACGCGGGCGGAGCCGCGAGGGAAAGCTAGTATTATATATAATACTATAAATTCTTCTGTCACACCCAACTTTCACTACATAAAAATAAATACAATTATTATTCAAAGAGTGTGACTGATAGCTGGCAAAGTTCCTTGGCTTTAACCTGTAAAGATTTTACTTTACTATTTATACTGAGCCATTTACAGCGGTACAAACTTGTTAGAGTTGTAGTTGATAAGAGGCAAAGAAATATAACGTTATAAAAAAATCCTAGATCCGTTTTAGAGAATTAAAAAAATGTAACGCCCTTTTAAATAATAATAGTCAAGGGGATATTAAAGCATAAATAAGAAGTGCACGTGTGTTTTGGCGGGAATTCTGACACTGCAGTTCATCGCTTATTTTCATTTATTCCATAAACTAGTTTAGAGTTGTGTTTGTTGTATAAAAGTGATGTGGATTTGTTCAATAAACATTGATGGTGATGAACAGTGTATGGAAACATTGAAATAAGTGAATTAAGCATCGTACTGAAAGGAGTTAACACCAAAACTCTGGCAAGACCTTGAAATCGACCGCACCCGTGTTTCATCGTTCTTGGAAAAATAACTTGAGAATAAATTATACTTGACACTGGCTAAATGCTTAATAATGCGAAAGCCATGAATAAAAAAGAAAGAAGTGCACGTGACGTAACGAGTCATCGAGTCGACATCTGGACCTCCCGCCCCTTCCGTGTAAGTTACCTAATGGCGTCCCAAACTTACTCGCTCCTTCAACTATATTGTCTCCGCAAAATTGGAATATAATGAAGGACCCCTTTGAGTATTGTCATCTAAAATGGTGTCACTTATTATGTAACGGTATATTTTAATAGTTATTAGGATAAAATTCGTTAAGGAAATAAAAGTTGTATTGAAAGTGTATTAATAATAAATCTAGCTTTTCATTAGTAGAGGAGACAGGTGATTGGCATTGATACTGTATATTACAGGGCTAATATTATTAATATTAGTGATAGAACTTACTTTTGGATGTGTTCTTCTTTACTTAGTATAAAATGTTGTCGCTTCCACTGCCTGTTCGCTTAGATCTTTTAAACTATTCAACGCATTTTATTGCAGTTTTCAGCAATAGATAGAGTGATTCACGAGGAAGGTTTATATGTATATTACATACATATTATAGTACAGAAAAGTAGAAGCTTTTCTAAAATACTTAGCAGGTTTTTTAGGTTTATATGTATGTGTCACACTGTGACCCATGGGACAGCAGCCAATGATATATTATGACAATTGACACTAAGTCACTACAGTTACATGCGCGCGGGTGAAACCGCGGTGGACAGCTAGTTGATACATAAGGAACGAGCATGTAGGTGGGATATATCTCCAATAATTTCTATTATTAAATATATTAAAAAAGGATAATTTTCTACATTATTTCAACGATTTTTCGAAAATTTTGTTACATTCTTCTTCCACCTGTCTTTAACCCACTCGCAGTGGGTTCGGTAGAACATGCTTTTGGAAACATATTACAGAAAGATTTGGCTTAAAGTTTTTACGACCGGCCGCCTGCCTGACGTCAAGCCCTCCGAGGAAAAAATAAATTAGATAAAAAAACATATATTTTCTCCCTTTTGTAAACTGTTTATATTAAAATAACTCATGCAGACGAAGATATAACGTCAAATATATTATTATTTTATAATTACACATTAATGGTCGCCAGTATAGTAATACCATCATATAGTTTCTATTTAATTGTGGGTTATTTCCGGCGTAGTAATAATGATAGATACGCAGTAATTACCCACTAGTACTTTGATTAGCTTTTAAGTATACGACGGATATGTTATATAATTATTGTGAATAAATAAATAAATACACCCAACAGTCACACACATAATCCTGACCCCACAGTAAGATACGAGTCTTGTGTCGTGGGTATCAGGAACTACGACAGACTTTCGGTCTCACAAAACACAGACCACGAAACAATATTTGTGGCTCACACAAACATTTGTCTCGGTACGGGGATCGAACCCGCGGCCTCTCGCTTTACAGCCGGCTACCCGCCCGCTGTGCCACGGAACGCTGCAATGTAAATAAAAAATAGACATTTTCATTACTTGTTATAATAACTTCAACCGAAGTATGGTGCAGTCCATTCTAATTGTACTGTTAGTTAACACTGTGAAAAATCAATACATAAGGATTACATTGAGTGCAACATAAATTAACTTTTATGATAATTAAGCGAACGAACTTCGAAATGCGAGACTATTTTATTTAACCTAGAATTTACAAAAATCAGCACACCAGAATAATTAGGGCAGAAACTTCAAACTTATTGAAATTAAGTACGATAAAGTTCTGTTCAAGTATATCCAGTCTTAGAGTATCGATGGTCGCGGGTCGTAATAGGTATTCTTGAAAAGAAAAAAAATCATTCGATTGGCATACTTACTAAGTTCGAAATCCGAAATAAAACAAACGCTATGAACACTAAGGGCCACAGCACAGGCGATAGATTTAGCATCGGCGACCGGTGACTTAGTCGCTGGTCGGAAGTACAATGTCACGGTGGAACTTAGATTAATCATGTCAATTGTCCTCTATACCTCAGGACACCTTTTAGTATCAAAAAGCAATAGCCGTGACATTGTTCGTGACGAACTTCAGACTAGTCCTTATTACGCGCGTATTGTAAACTTGTAGTGTGTTTTTGGTACCACACTAAATCGCGAGTCACTTAACCTAGTTTTCGAATTTGAGATTTAGCATCGAAGCACATGCTTAAACGCACGACTTATATCCACTTATATCCACATTGACCGCAGAAAGTCGCCTATACAAGCATCGATGTAGCCAAAAACATTGATCGCCGATAAAATGTCGAGTGATCTGTGGCCCTACGCTGAACTGCATTTATTGAAGCGGAAAATTGAGCTAGTGCCAATTTTATTTTTCAATTCCAATCCAATGAAGGAACTCGGTATTTTAAGCGGCATTTTCATTAGTATAAGTACGAGTACGAGTTTGAAGTGCGAGTCAACCCTTTGTATACGTACAACGCTATTTCTTGTAGATCTGTTGGCAGCATCCGTTATAGACATTGTAATAAAATTAGCATTTTGCCATAAAATATAACACTTTTTCCAAATGCGTGGCATGTTTTAAAAATAGTAACTTGTTTTAACAAAGTTACTGTGATAATATAATAATAATCTCTTCATTTCAGATTACACATCTATCGCATTATATAATTTATAAAAATATATATTTCGATAGTTTTTTCAATCACAAGATTGCATTTGTGGCTGCAAGCAACTGTAGAGTTTTATATTTTTCCGTCGTACTCCTTGAATCGATAACTTTAAAGCAAACACAATCGTCTTTAAAAAGAGCCAACAATATTGGCAAACATTTAGCGTAATGTGCACAAAAACCCCATCAAATTGAGAACCAATAATAAATATTCTCCTATTTTAAAAACATTTAAAAATAGGTATAATACAACAATTACACCTTGGAAAATACTTGAAAAGTGCTTCTAGGGGCCGAGAAATCTGTATTAGCGATCCAGCTTTCTTACAGATATCGTATGGCTATTATCAATTTTCAAGCTATGAAAAACACAGCCTCCGTGGTGCAGTGGGCAAATGGCCGGCTGCGAAGCGGGAGGCCGCAGGTTCGATTCCTGCAACGAGACAAATGTTTAAGTGATCCATAAATATTTATTACGGTTCTGGGTATATATTCCTCCCAGAGTGGTTGACGTCAGGCTGCGGCCAGTCATAACAACTACAAGCCAAATCTAACTGTAACATGTATTAAAAAAGCATACGCGCTGACTTAACTACGAGTTGAATAAGGTCAGGTGGAAGGAAATAACGATAGGTGTAAGAAGGAGAAAAAATGGAATAAGGCATTTAAAAAGTTAAGTGGATTACGATTTGGCAACAGTATGGTGACAGTAGAGTATATTCTAGGTGGTAGTCATGTGAGCAAGGCCTCTGGGTTGATACTACTGCATTGTCTTCTACCACCAGGGAGTAATGTGTAAACACTGTTGGGTTTCAATCTGAAGGACATTGAAGTCAGTTATTGGGCTTAACGATACTCTTATGTCTTGTAACAAGCGAAGTCGCCGTCAGTACAGTCAGTGTGGGCCGGCGTGGCACTTACCATCAGGCGAGCAACTTACCTACTCGTTTCCTCATTCACACCAATAAAACCCTACATGTATACATTTGAATGAAACACAATGATCGCTATATAGTATTAATATATCATTTCATTATTAAAACCACATGTTTTCGAAATTAATTATAGTAATGATAAAATAAATATTAAATGCAGTTAATGAAAGCACAGCTTTATATTGTTGAGTAGAATAAATCATTATAGTTGACCAATACCAACAACCTGCGGCATTATATAAAATTCAATACAAGCTTCATTATTTTATTAAAATCCTCCACAGTACGTTTTATATGCCTGTAGGTAATTTTATTATTTGTTTTATTATATCTGTTCAGGACGCGTTCGTAGATGGTATGCGTTCCGGAAACACCAGCTTGTGGATCTTCGACAAATATCCACGAGCTGGATGTTGCTGGCGGCCGAGGTCAAACTCTGTTTATATGCATCCAGCCACGATAGCAGGCGGTTCGGGTCCCCACTTTACAACTCTGGATGCATACCATCTACAAATGCGTCCTTAACAATATCACTGTTTATTTTTTTTATATCAAATTCAAAATATCTTATTTCATAAAATCAACTAGTGTGACATACTAATAATACAAGGAAATAATCTCAAAGAAAGTCTTTATGCTTCAGACGAATAACTCAATCCTTTCGATACTAATCTAAAACAGAATTATAAACTAAAACTTCCCTTTTATGGAGCTAAAAAGGAACCTATAAAAGAATACAAGTTTATTACTAAATAAAAATAAAATTATAGCTGATAGCTTTTCCTCGCGGCACCGCCCGCCTAATCTGCTTTTTCCGGGATAAAAAGGGGTAGCCTTTGTTTATCAAGGATAATGTACGATTCTAATGGTGAAAGAATTTTTTAAATCGGTCTAGGAGTTAAGTTCGTTACATACAATAATACAAACCTTTCTTCTTTATAATTAGTTTAGATAAACTCCATCTCACCAGCAGAATCCAATTTAAATATTTGCAAAGATAATGAAGTTTCAGTAATCATCCACGCCTATCAGATCAGCTAAGAATGACTGGGTGGCGTGGAGTTCGTGACAGTGTGATCAATCATACGGCAGTCGACAGCAGAGTGGCTGTTTTTGTCCCCTTGTCCCGGGCAGATGAGGTTTAAGCAAATAGCTAGACAAATGATCGACGAGACAAATTGTTTGAAGTGCCAAAATGTTGCGGCGTGTCTAATTTATTTCTGGCGTAAAGTTCGCTATCGTTTGACATGGATCACCTTTATTAGTTCCGTTGTTAAAATTATTAGGTGATTAATTATTTCTGATGTATATTTTAGTTTTATTACACTGAGAAGAACTTCTTAGTAGATAAATACACCCACCAAAAAATCATATATAGTCTCGACCCCAAATTAAGATACAAGTCTTGTGTCACGATATATCTTGAGCGAGTGTAGGGTCAAGACTATGACTGTGGCTGTTGGCTGTACTTATTTATTTTTATTATACATAAGACATTTCACCTGAAGATAAACAACACATCATCAAAATATAAACAGCTCAAACAATTCATTCGGCTGAAAATCCTAACATTTATATTCCTAAGCTCCACTCGATCTATTCGGGCCACGGAAAAAGACTATTGTGCTATAACTTAATGCATGTTATAAAAATAAACTGCTTGCATGCAAGCCCAGCTAAATGAATAATGCATACCGTTTGGCTTTTCATCGTATTCAAATAGCGCTGGTGTTGGGTTATTTTTCGTTGGAACCTTGCCCCGAAACTGGACATGTCATAATTTTACGCAATGCATTATCTGCGAACATGGTTATAAGAGATGATATATCATAGTGCTATGGTACTTGGCATGAATTATTTATTGGAGATAAGAGCGATCACGTTTTTATGGTTTGCGAAAATTCTAATGTTTCTATGGAAGATTAAACTTGTTATAAACAGTGCATCCAGAGGAATATGCATTGAAACCTACAACAATTAATTCATTAAGACTACAAAATCTATTTCTAATCGATTAAAAAAGGAGTTTCATAATTTCGGCACGTACTATATGTGTACTCTTTTCATATTTGAATATATATTCATTTAAGCTAAACACATGATGTATTACGCATCCGTTATAATGAAGTATTATATACTTAGGTACTTAAATTATTAACTCAAATCGAAATATTTTAAAGATTAAAAGCAACCTTACCTAATACCTAAAACCATTATCACATTAGCACTAAAACAGTTAAGCTTTGGATAAATTTAAATTTCAAATAAACTTGGTTTATCTAGAATTTTCCGTGGTTAGGTTAGGTTAGGTTAAAGGCTTTTGCTGCCGTGTCTTCGGTCGAATACCGGACATGCCGACGTTTTGTTGTGGTTTTGAGAAAGCACATTACTGCCGGAAATTTCTTCGAAATTTTGGTATAGTGTGTTGGTTTAGTTTATTTTTGGATACAAGCTTTAAAGGAATTACTGAAACTATTATTTAAATATTTTCGAGATACGAGTATGTTTGTATCAATGTATGTCACGTTATATTCTAGTTATATAATTATATTCAACTATTTTGGTAAAATTAATAATAATAATCATTAAAATTCTGTTTCTGGTGTTAATCCGAGATTATTAATCATATAAATTTTAAATCAAAACACAGCTCAGGAAATACTAAATGATATTATTTGCAAATCACAAACTTTATATAACACCGAACAGATAATCACTAAAGATATCACATAAATTATATAAATTACAATTTTATATATTTATAAAGACTTTTTTATGTATACACATACTGCACATATCGTAAAACCTCTTTCATAAATTCCCGCACTCCATAGCTTTTGCGTGAACGGACAGCTAAAGATCAGCACGGCGTACGATGAAAGAGCTCCAACATTTTAAAGGACCCCATAAAATATGCGACAAAGTAACCGACTGTTGGTAAAGCTTGATAAACTGAAAATCGTCCGGCCCGCTGAGCCGGAACGCCTGATAGTGTTCCAAATTCTACGTAAAAATATGAAGTCCAGTTTTGATTGTGTGATAGACATCTTTTGACATCGATGGTTTTGATATTGAATTCATAAAAGATAGCTGTTGTCCGTGATTCGCCCCTTTACACCCTTAAAATGTAAACTTCTGAAAATTATGTCTTAGCGAGCAAAAAAACAGACACACAAACTATGTTCTACATAGATTTCATGATGCTAGCTTTTATGATTTGAGATAAGTGATTAATCAGTAAGTGAGGGGTATTACGGTTTTTATTTATATAGATTTGGTATATTAATATGATATTAGCATGGGGGCAAGCCTCTCGCCATATCGGGCACAATTCCAGACTCCGGGCTGATTTTGAACATTTCGTGGTAGAAAAACCCAATATCACTTTTTATATCCCATTATCAGTTTGAAGAACATTAAAGCCTGTGAAATTATTGAGCATTATGACACAATATCTATAGTCTAGGGATGACAAGCGCAGTACAGGGCCATGCGATATTGTGTTATTCATACATTTGAACGGTTATTGCCACTGTTCGTCTCGTAATTTATACGAAAAAAAATTATCTGCGTATACATATCTCGATGACTTATAATTTTCATTAGTGATTAGTTATGACAGGACGAAAGTTATCCACTAAACGTTAATATCACCCAAAACAACGACATCAAAAAGCCACTGTTACCAAAACAAACATGTTAACACCGACATAACACGCAACTTACATGTGCCCAACAAAACCGTTTATAGCAATGTTATCTCAATAAGATCCTTCCTTGTTTCCTTCCTAATTTAGAATGTTCGTTACTTGGCAAGTGCCCCTCCGAAACTTGGCAAATCTGACTGACCATTCAAACTAATGAACTGCTTGAGAGAGGCTATCTGTATCTTGTTTTGCTTTGATTCACAAACGGTGATGTTTTTTTGGACCTAACAAAACATTTGAACGTTGAATGCTCATGTTTCTTGTAATGAGGGAGTAACAATGTTTGGACTATAAAACGTTATATTATTAGCCGAAGATTGCTCCATTTGTCTTGTGACGGCGTTAAGCTAAGGCCTTGTGAGGTTCAAAACACTGGCATCAATCACAATTTGTTTGAGTTTTTTAATAGTATAGGCAAGGGAGCAAGTGGGTCCCTTAATGGTAAGTGATCTCCACCGCCCATATACGCGCCCACAATACCAGAAGGATAATGGACTCGTTGCGGACATTAAAGGAAAGGGTTAATTAAGAGTTTGAGATGCGGCTTTGGGCCTCCGGTTATCTCATTCACAGTACGAAAGGCACAAGCCGCTGCTTTACGTCAATTTTCTGAGACAGTGGTAAGTAGTCTACAGCGAGGCTCTGCCACAAAAATATTTCGTTAGAAAAATCACATCCGTTGCCCGGGATTGGAATTTATGGCTCGTATATTGATATCATGGGATATCCCATCCCAAATGTGGGAAACAGTGTGTTTACCAGTTACACTTCTGGTTACCTCTTTGGGGTTAGAGACTTGAAAGATATTATTATTTTATTATGTATTATAGCTGTTGAGAATTCTGGAATGTATGTAGTTCGTCATTATTGATGTTTCGATAGTGCGAAAGAGTATTGACTACATCCAATCCGAATCCAAGAAATGTCGATCCGGAGTAGCCTTAATATTATCATATAATATTTGTATGAAGGGTCGCTCACTACATCCAACTTACGATTTCCGGAGTTCATCATAATATTGTATTCGGATCGGATTCTGATCGAGTGCGGTACACTCCAGCCATGTCAAGCCGTTCAAGGATAAACAAAAAATAATTATAGAAATTAAAAAACATAAAAAAAATATTTATAATTTTAAAACGTTTATTACAACAAACTAAACATACGTTCGTTCGAAATTTTTATTACTGAGTGGTTTTCTTCTCCGATTTATTAGTGTCACCGCCCGTTTTCTTCACCTTTTGAGTGATAGTGACATAAGTTTTCCATCGGAAGACTTCTTCATTAGCAGGCATCAAGATGCCTTGGACATCCACCCGAGTTCTCACTATCACATCCGACCAGGTAAATGGTAGACGAAATGGAAAGTTCTCTAGATGTATGACGAGGTTATTAAAATGGTATTCACCCTGTAAAAAAACTTAACTTATACTACTAGAACTAGCATTTGCTCGCGGCTCCGCCCGCGTGAAATCTGCATAGTCATATTTCCGGCATACAACTGTTCATCTCTAATTTCACCCTCTAGGAGTGTTGCGTTCTCTGCGTTGATGAATCAGTCAATCAGTCAGGACAAGTTATTATTAATTTATTGAGAACGAATATTATGTTTGAGTTATTGAAATCTTGTTATAATTAACCACATAGATACAAGGTGGTAGGTCCCTCCTATGCGAGAGGCCGTCTGGGTTGGTACCGCCGCGTTGTCTATTTCCAAGCAACAGTGTGTAAGCACTGTTGTGTTTCGGTTTGACGGACATTGAAGCCAGTAAAATTACTGGGCATTATGAGGCTTCACACCTTATGTCTCGGGGTGACGAGCGCCGGTCAGTGCCACGCAGTGCTTTTTAATTCAAAGTTCTGTGTGGTGTTGCTTCTGTTTATGGGCAGGCGTGGCGCTTACGATCAAGCGAGCCCTTAGCTCGTGAAATAAAAAAGAAATTAAAAAAACAATAGGCTTCAAAAAAATTAGTTTAGATTATTATTAGCACACTACAACTTTCACCTACCTACGAGTAACATCGTGGATACCTTAGAAACGGTACCTCCTAACAAAGACATAGGTAAAGCCAATGGAATTTCACTCACAGGTGGGAATGGACAGGTCCAGTTAGCAGGCAGTTGTTTGGCGTACATTTGTCCGAAGAATGGCTCCTTGTAGAGGAAATCGCATAGTTTGTACTCTCCTAGTATTGGCGTGTGTTGGTAATGACCCGCGCTCAGCTCCTCTAATAACGCCATTTTTAGCTGAAATATTTGTTATGATTTCTTATGTTTACGCGAATATTACAAATTTAAATAAAACTAATGATGAATTTTACGGCTGAAAATTTAGGATCAAAAACTTATAAAAAACAACGATAAAATCCGTTTAAATTTATTTTATTTATGCGAAATATATGTGTCAAACTGTATGTACGATTATGAGTGGTAAATAGTTTTGTCTACAGCATAAATGGGCCGGCTCGACCGGGCGTTACCATTATCTCATAGAAAACCGACGTAAAGTAGCGACTTGCTGCGGTGATTGAGATATCTGGAGGCCTAAATCCCCTTCCCAATCCCTCATTATCCCTTTCCTTTAAGGTCGGCAGCACGCTTATGATTCTTCTAGTGTTTTGAGCGTGACACTTACCATCAGGTAACCCACTTGCTCCGTATGCTATATAAAACAAACTAATACGCAACTACTTGAGAAGTCTTACCGTAAGATTGTTACCAACTCCAACGTAAGAATCAAGCTCCAAGCTGACGTAATACGGACTGTGGCGACTTTGCTTCTTAAACGTGACCGACATGAACCGAAGGTACTTCTTGTTAAAGTATTCTAGTTGATGCTTAGACGGTACAACTTCCATGGCCTGTATATAAATCTAAATATATAAAACTCAAAGGTGAGTGACTGACATAGTGATCTATCAACGCACAGCCCAAACCACTGGAGGGATCGGGCTGAAATTAGGCATGCAGGTAGATGTTATGACGAAGGCATCCACTAAGAAAGGATATCCCGGAAAAAGCAGAACACGCGGGCGGAGCCGCGAGCAAAAGCTAGTGATTAAATAAATCAACCATTAAAAAACTCTGACATCAATTGGATATATTGTAATTTCAAAATTGCCGAATATAACTACATTTCTCCAAACATAGCTAAGATCCATCTCCATTAAATCAACTTTGAAGTAAAGAAATCTGCTTTCGAATCGGTTTACTTTATACGCTTCTATGCCACAGACAAAGGGGACGAATCACGTATATTTTTTAGTACACGGGTTAAAAAGTATGTTTATGTAATAGTAAAATTTATGATATACAATTTCACGAATAAATTTCTGGTTATTCCTCTTATGATATGAATTTTGAGGAATGTTTTTAAAATATTAATATAAGATTTACCCATTAATTGTATACGATCTTTTGCTTAAGAAAGATACGTTTTGTGTTATTTTATATGTCTTAGAAAATTTCATCGAACTTACCATAATAAGTTTAAATAAAATCAATAGAATTATTATTTTTGACATCTCCGTTGTAGTCGAAAACTCACGACAAATAACATAATGAATTCCACTTTATCATTTAGTTAGAAATTGTGATTTAAAAACTACACAATGTGCCTAATGATCCTGTGTATGGAACATTGCAATAAACAAAATTATATTTAAACAAAATGACCAACAACAACAATAGCTATATAAAATACATACATAATAAAAAGAGCATTAGGAAGATTACATTGTAAATTGCAGACATCATTAAATGGTGGGTACAATAAGTATTATTTGAATGAATGAATAACATTTCTAAATAACATTATAATACCTATGTTTATTTATAAATTTAATGTGTTTATACATAACGGAAACATCCTTCCTATCCATCTGACCTTTAGGCAAATTACAGCCCTTTTCAAACTATGTGTTTTTCATAGGGCGTTTTGCAAGACGCATAAAAATTCTGACACTAGATTCTAGGCTATTGATTTTTTAAATAACCGGATTTATGTTTGTTGCTTCTCATTGATAGATATTTCATAACTTCCTGCCAGGTCAGGTTACAAGGTCCCTCGTATTCGAGAGGCCGTCTGGGTTGGTACCACCGCTTTCTCTATTTCTGCCGCCAAGCAATAGTGTAAAAGCACTGTCGCGTTTCGGTTTGAAGGACATTGAAGCCAGTGAAATTACTGGGCATTATGAGACTTAACATCTTATTTCTCGGGGTGACGAGCGCAGTTCAGTGCTATGCAGTGCTTAGTAATTCAAAGTTCAGTGTGGTGTTGCTTCTGTTTATGAGCAGGCGTGGCGCTTACCATCAGGCGAGCACCTAGCTCTTCTCGTCATTCAAACAAAAGACGGTTTTAATCACTCAGATGAGACAGAAATTACGGATATCAAGTCATCAAAATAATTTAAAAAGTCAGCAGAAATAGCGTAAATCTCACATACACCTATCACAGACGTACGCTAAGCCCACAGGCTCAATAGGTCACTGGTTCTGTGTGGTGTTGCTTCTGTTTATGGGCAGGCGTGACATTTACCATCCGGCGAGCACCTAGCTCTTCTCGTCATTCAAACAAAAGACGGTTTTAATCACTCAGATGAGACAGAAATTACGGATATCAAGTCATCAAAATAACGTAAAAAGTCAGCAGAAATAGCGTAAATCTCACATACACCTATCACAGACGTACGCTAAGCCCACAGGCTCAATAGGTCACTGGTTCTGTGTGGTGTTGCTTCTGTTTATGGGCAGGCGTGACATTTACCATCCGGCGAGCACCTAGCTCTTCTCGTCATTCAAACAAAAGACGGTTTTAATCACTCAGATGAGACAGAAATTACGGATATCAAGTCATCAAAATAACGTAAAAAGTCAGCAGAAATAGCGTAAATCTCACATACACCTATCACAGACGTACGCTAAGCCCACAGGCTCAATAGGTCACTGGTTCTGTGTGGTGTTGCTTCTGTTTATGGGCAGGCGTGACATTTACCATCCGGCGAGCACCTAGCTCTTCTCGTCATTCAAACAAAAGACGGTTTTAATCACTCAGATGAGACAGAAATTACGGATATCAAGTCATCAAAATAACGTAAAAAGTCAGCAGAAATAGCGTAAATCTCACATACACCTATCACAGACGTACGCTAAGCCCACAGGCTCAATAGGTCACTGGTTCTGTGTGGTGTTGCTTCTGTTTATGGGCAGGCGTGACATTTACCATCCGGCGAGCACCTAGCTCTTCTCGTCATTCAAACAAAAGACGGTTTTAATCACTCAGATGAGACAGAAATTACGGATATCAAGTCATCAAAATAACGTAAAAAGTCAGCAGAAATAGCGTAAATCTCACATACACCTATCACAGACGTACGCTAAGCCCACAGGCTCAATAGGTCACTGGTTCTGTGTGGTGTTGCTTCTGTTTATGGGCAGGCGTGACATTTACCATCCGGCGAGCACCTAGCTCTTCTCGTCATTCAAACAAAAGACGGTTTTAATCACTCAGATGAGACAGAAATTACGGATATCAAGTCATCAAAATAACGTAAAAAGTCAGCAGAAATAGCGTAAATCTCACATACACCTATCACAGACGTACGCTAAGCCCACAGGCTCAATAGGTCACTGGTTCACTCGAACATGGCAATGCGTATTTCTTTCACACATTTCTCCTTTTAAAATAATTGACGCGTGAACTCCGAGGGGAAATATAAAAATGGAATGAACGTGTTTTAGTCGTGCCGCACTGCGTTACGCGTTTTTAATAGAGCTACGTATGAATGTGATGTGAGATGTTATTATAGAAATGTTTAGGCAGTGTGATATATACATCTAGGGCTTTATAAATGCTAACTCACACGCTAGGCGTTGGTCCGTCAGTCTGGACTGTGAAATTGTATAGCTGGTTCTAATACAATTTTATCAATAATGCTGGATTGCACCAACTTACTTTAGCGATGACAAACATGTTCAAGTACCGGTTAAGCAAAACATGAGTTGCACCATTTGACAAATGTTAGATAACACTATAACTTTAGGTGTTAGCCGTAACTGCCCAAGATTCGCTAGTTAAAGGTATTGTTTAAGTTAAATAGCTGTCAGATGGTTAAATTATAACCTCCAAGTCGAAACCGATATATCTCCTAAAGCGTCTGTGGTCCAAAATAATATCATGTTCCTGATTCTAGAATTAATCGAGGCATCTAGTAGTATCGGAATACGATGGTGCAACACATTCCACAGTCAATGTTAAAGTCAGCGTTACTGTTATCGTCAAATTTGGCATAAACCTTAACTATAACTTCTATTACGGTGCAACCCAGCCTAAGTATTTTTAAAAAGACCGTTATAGGAAAATTCACGTTTTATATAGCTGCATCAGTGGCGCAATTGTATTGCATACGCGATACGACTGATGTGCTGTAAAAGTAATATTGGGTTTTTCTAAACATCTTCAGTATCAGCCCGGTGTCTAGAATTGCGCCCGCTGTGGTCACCTCTTATCACATCATGGAATGGAAATAAGCACGGCGAAATGTGGATACACTGGTTACACTTCTGCCTACCACTTCGGAGATTACAGGCGTGAGAGCGTATGTATTTAAAAATAACGATTCACAATATACCACCACCATTTTTTCCGTGTAAATTCTACTTCCAAGAAAGAATGGAATTACCTTGGCACCTTCCTTGATCCGGGAAAATTTCATTCCGATATTATCGTAAATTTGGAGCCAATTTCAAATGATAACATCAGAATATATGTAACACGCTGGTTACCACTTCAATTTGTATGTTTGGCGACAAGCCAGGTCGGTGTGTTCAATAGCCTGCTAAATGGTCTACAGTGACATTGCCTAGGAAATGTTTAAATGACTATCGCAGTATTATAATCTAATTTTGTAAGGAGTAGTGCGTCTCATTATCCGCTACTAATCAGGTGATTAAGAAAAAATATGCGCCGAATTGAGAACCTTCTTTTTTGGAAATAGTTTATTTAAACGCGTATAATTATCCCTAATACCTAAGTATATGTTAAACACAGGCCACTACAATATAAAAGAAACCCCAACAACATTCTCCTATAGTAGGTACAAATAATATGTATAGAGGAATTCTACGAGATTTTATTCCAACAATGTGGATGTATTAAATAAATAAATACACCCAAAAGTCACACACTTAGTCCTAACTCCACAGTAAGATACGAGTCTTGTATCATGGGTATCAGGAACTACGAGAGATTTTCGGTCTCACAACACCCAGACCCCGAAACAAATATTTGTGGATGACACAAACATTTGTCTCGGTGCGGGGATCGAACCCGCGGCCTCTCGTTTCACAGGCTACTAGCCCGCTGCGTCACGGAGGCTGTCGTATTATATACTGACAGTGGTCGTTAATTTAAACTTAAAGTAAATGTTAAAAATAAAGTCGTGGTTGCCTCATAGTGGCAGGATCTTTAGACTGAAACTGGTATTCTTCATGAATTGAGCAATAGTCCAATCTAAACGACATATCTAAAAGCCTATAACTGACTATGCGCTTTTTCCAATGTGGCCTCATATATTTTATAATCTGTCTCCCATTTATTTATATTGCAAGCAAAAGAAAAAAGTCGTCCATATTCCTGCCCTGACCAACCTTTTATTGTACTGTTTGTTTTCAATTCTAGAACTTAATCTATATCACAATATGGTACTTACAGACGACAAGGTTAGAAAACTAATAAAAATTATATTTTTCATTGACATCTGCAACTTTTAGATTTTTTTATTTATCTAACTATATTAAAAACAGACTCCGAGGCGCATGGCATATTCACCAACATTTATTTTTATGGAAAATGGGGGCAAAGGCGCAGGAGTCCCACCTGATGGAAAGTGATCACCGCCACCAATGAACACCTGTAACACCGGCTTGCAAATGCGTTGACGGCCTTTCAGGAAAGAATATGCTCTCTTCTTGAAGGTTCCCATGTCGTAACGGTTCAAAAAGTTTTTATTATTTATTTTGTATTTTATTTCTAGTCTGAGTGTCTTTTCTCCCCAGAGGGATTGACGTAAGGCAGGCGGCCGGTCGTAAAAATAACAAGCCAAATGTTCCCGTAACATGAATTCTAAAGCAAGTTGCACCAATCCCACTGCACGTGGGATAAGGGCAGGTGGAAAGAACGAAAGATGAATAAGCTTTATCTCCAGTTATCTTTTGCAAGTAGTAGGGCCACGCTGTAGATACTTTTTCTTACCTACGGCATCAATGGACCGACTCAACTGAGTTACTAGTGTTTCACAGAAAACCAACGTAAAGAGGTAGCTTGCTATTGCATTTAGTACGATGAATGAAATTTCTAGAGACCAACATTCTACTGGGCATTATGATCCTTCACATCTTAGGTCTCCGGGTGACAGGTTAGTGCAGTGTCACGCAGTAAGTACTTCATAATTTAATATGTTGTGAGGTGTCACTTCTGTTCAGTAGCATTAACATCAGGTGAGTCATCTGCTAGGTTAGTAATTCAAGCAAATATTATAAGAGAAGGTGATAATAAGAGAGGTTGAGCGCGTACGATTGGTTCCATAGCTACAAGTAGGTTCGACACAACCTACGCCCGTGTGTCCCAACACTATGACAATAGACAGTTTGCCGGCCGAGATCGGTTTCGGCAGCAAATTGGTTTTGTGTCACGTCTATCGAATATTTGAATTGGTTTTAACCTCAGAGCGAAATAACTGTTTCACATGCTAGGCACATTTCATCCGTACAGCGCCTCTGGCGGGTCGTGCTGAAAACGTATTAGGTTTTTTTTTTATTTGATTGAATGACGAAACGAGCAAGGCGCTAGCCACGCCTGCCCACAAACAGAAGCTTTTCCACAAAGAACTTTCAATTACAAAAAACTGCATGGCACTGAACTGCGCCCTGAGACATAAGATGTTAAGTCTCATAATGCCAGTAATTTCACTCTTTTTTTTTCTTATAGCATAGGCCGGCAAACGAGCAAGTGGGTCACCTGATGGTAAGTGATCTCCACCGCCCATGTACGCCCACCACCATAAGAATCATGGGCGCGTTGCCAACCTTAAAGGAAAGGGATAATTAGGAATTGGGAAGGGGAGGGGATTTGGGCTTCCGGATATCTCACTCACCGTACGAAACGCAGCAGCAAGCCGCTACTTTACGTCGGTTTTCTGTGAGACAGTGGTAACGACCCGGTCGAGCCAGCCCATTCATGCTGTAGACAAAATTGTATACAGCGTGGCTTTACCACTCAACGACAAAACTGTATAAAGCGTGGCTCTACCACTCAAATTCTCTCACTGACTTCAATGTCCTTCAAACCGAAACACAACAGTGCTTACACACTGTTGCTTGGCGACAAAAAGACAAAGCGGTGGTATCAACCCGGACGGCATCTCGCATATGAGTGACCTCCCACATTGCAATGGTATATTATCCCTGAAGTGACGCTGCATATTATATCAAAACTTATACGATCTAAAAATGTTAATACTAGACTGGCCAGTAGCCACTAATGATTGGTGAACAGAGAAAGAAATGTGACGAATTAAATTATATTAATTTAACGTTGATTTATAATTCGAGCCTTATTGTCCGTCCTAACAATAGGTAGTCACATTGAAAACGTATAAATTATACTGCACTGTCATTCATGAATGTAAAATTAGGAATTATGAGATGCGTAGATCAAATGAAATAATAATTGTATTTTATTATTTAAATTGATTTAAGTAATTGATTATAGAAACTCTTATTTAGTTTTGATTAGTTTTTTTAAGCAGTAATTTAAATATCCGTCTATAATCTGAGTAGGTAAATATTATAGAACCAAGGATATTTTATATTATTTGCCCTTGATATTTCTTTTAAATTCAGATTCGGACAAATACATTCTTTCTAAAAACATATGCTTTACCTAAGTTACTCCACAAAATTGGCTTTATTGAAATATAAACAAGGTTTATTACTCTGTGTTTAACGAATAAAAATGAAACTATTCCAAAAGTCAGGCTAAACAGCCTATTCTAATTCGAGACTAAAGCACTGAACAAACTATGTAAATTGAAAATTAATACAGTTACGTGGAACGAAATGCGCTTTGTCTGTGATGCGGATTTTCTATAAGAATGCACTAATACTGTTTAAATATGCATGAGGATTGGCCTCTACCTGATATGTAATGTGACACAAACGTGAGTTCTATATGGAATTAACCTAATTTTCACCCGTCTCCTGTACGTTCCACATTTCATACTGGATTTTATGCGAACTGTGTTCACTTTCTAGAAATGGTATGACAGTGATTTGATTGAATTAATTTCTAGTTTGAACGTACCTATGTAATTGTATACAAAGCAAACGTGTCGCTGTCGTCGTTTGTCGCAGTCTCTTGTCTCGGTCACGAACTTGAAAACATGCCTTAAGGAAATTTACCTAAACATATATAGCCTTACTAGCTTTTGCTCGCGGCTCCGCCCACGTGATCAAACAAACAAACAAACAATCAAACTCTACAGCTTTATAATATTAGTATAGATTTGGGTAGCTTAGCAACGGAAGCCTTCAAATAATATTATTTCGGTAGCTTAGCAACGGAAGCCTTCAAATATGAATAATTTTCCCCGTTTTTGCAACATTTTTCACTGATGCTTCGCTTCTAATGGTCGCAGCGTAATGTTATATATCCTAAAGCCTTCCTCGATAAATGGACTATCCAACACAAAAAGAATTTTTCAATTCGAACCAGTAGTTCCTGAGATTAGCGCGTTCAAACAAACAAACAAACAAACAATCAAACTCTACAGCTTTATTATTAGTATAGATTAACAAAACATTTAATCTAGGTTTCTAACAATTAGTAACTATAATAACTCATACAAGCTGGCCAATATAAATCCATTTAAAAGTCAGAATACGTTATGTAATAAGACCTTACTTATTTACCTTACTTATAAATGTTATTTATTTTATTGCTGGTGGGATGATATTGGTAACCGACTGGATAGCGACCACCGTACTCTGGTGTTAAAACCTGCCATAGTGATGCACCTTGTGTGGGTCGCGTTCCGGAATCAGCCAGTATATATCCGGTTCTCCCGAAGGGGCTTGCCCCCTCTTCCTATACTTTTCCCATTCCTTATTACTTCCTCTCCCCTTTAGCCTTGGGATACTGCAGGGGTCGCCAGTATCCCATTAGCAGCGACCCCTGTAGTTCATCCCAACGGGCCAAAAATCATTATAATATATTTATAGGTGCCAGGTGGTGTTAAAATCTAAATGATATTCAAACATTAAAAAAATAATAAATCAGTAATTACTGTAGAAACAATTTTACCTCAAACTAGTTCACATAAATAAAAACGAGCAATAGGTTGTTCGAAAATCAATGCACACTATTATCGGATGAATAACATTTGAAGAACAGACATCGTTAGCACCGCTCTCGACCCGGGATAACTTTAACCCGATGTTTTCACAATCGCATGAATGAGACTAGGAACTAGGGCACGCAGTATTACCGCGACTCGTGCGTGAAGAGCCCTCAGACATCTCTTCTTGCCTTGTAACGATCCTCTATTAAGGAAGCGGCGTTGAGTACACTAGAGAATGTTTTGCTGTTTTGAATAAACCTCGGCGTTTTTAAGACGTCGGACTATTGTGGTGGTTTTCTTATGATTTCTTGAAGTCTTGGATTGAAATAATATTTTATTTGAAATATGCCGTAATTATTCTTTCTTCTTCGTCGTTTCGCTGTTGACAGAGGGGTCGTGGTCACGATGGTTTGTGTCCAAATGATGATGTTGCTCGCCGCACGATCTCTCTCTATCTAACTCTGGTATTCTTTATGTAGATGGAAAAACATTATTGTTCAAGTTCTTCATGTTGGCCTCTTTATTGGATACGTCAAGTGTTAACCAGATAATATGAGCCAAAACTGTCCTCAAAATTTAAAATAAGTTACAACGAACTGTTTTACACTTAGATTTATTGATAGTAGATTTGTGATGAGGTCAACTCCTTATAAGAAAGTAAATTAAAGTTACACGGAAAAATGAATGTGCACTCAACTGTATTAGATCTTAGGCATTTGCGATTTGTATACATATTAGTGTTTCTCTACGTGATCAAATCAGAAATGAGGAGATCCGTAGAAGAACGAAAGTCACCGACACAGCTCAGCAAATTAGCAAGCTGAAGTGGCAGTGGGCAGGCCACATAGCACGCGAACCGATAATCGATGGGACAAAAAGGTTCTGGAATGGAGGCCACATACTGGCAAGCGCAGCGTTGGACGTCCACCTACAAGGTGGACAGACGACCTGATAAAGATCGCAGGAAGTCGCTGGATACAGGCTGCTTCCAACAGGTCGGTCTGGAAATCTTTGGGGGAGGCCTATGTTCAGCAGTGGACGTCTTGTGACTGATGATGATGATGGTGATACATATTATAATATTTATTTAAACGAGTCCTTAATCGCGTAGTATTTGAAGGTATGAATACCTATTATTTATTTATTTTCCGACGTTTCGACCGAGTTGCATCGGCCATGGTCACGGGTTGACTCCAGGTATTTATTCCATCAAATACTGTGCGATTAAGACCCGCTTAAGTGGCATGGACTGTCGAGACGAAAGTCGCAGGTTCGAAACTAGCCCCAAGAGCATACACCACTGACTTTTCTAAGTTACGTGTATATTAATTATTAATTATCGCTTACTTTAACGGTGAAGGAAACATCGTGAGGAAACCTGCATACCTGAAAACTCTATATGCTGCTCTCTGCTCTGCTCTATATGTTATATGCTCTATATACCCTATCGTGTATGAAGTCTGCTAACCCGCATTAGGCCAGCGTGGTGGACTAAGGCCTAATCCCTCTCTCATTCAGTAGAGGAGGCCCGTGTCCAGTAGTGGGACGTATAATATAATACAGGGCTAGTAAAAAAAAGAAATGACTATACGCATTATTATCGTACGTGTATAAACGTCTGGATGGAACTATAGCGTAAAATTGTTTGGCCCTTCTCAAATGTGGCCACCGAGCGTGAATATTTGACAACAACAACTCGGGGTTAACTCGTGCATAAAAACTATATTACTTACATTTCTGGTCCCTTTCATGGTCGATTTTACATTATTGGGACATTCAGAGTCTTTATACAAAAGAACGAATGAAGAGGGCCAATGGACAAACTTAAGAAAATATGGAGGAATCGCAACATAACAAAGGCCACCAAAACTAAGCTCGTTTGGGCACTTATATTTCCCATATTTTTGTACGCCTGCCCATAAACAGAAGCAACACCACTCAGAACTTTGAATTACAAAGTACTGCATGGGACTGAACTGCGCTCGTCACCCCGAGACATATGATGTTAAGTTTCATAATGGCCAGTAATTTCACTGGCTTCAATGTCCTTCAAACCGAAACACAAAAGTGCTTACACACTATTTCTTGGCGGCAGAAATAGACAAAACGGTGGTACCAACCCAGACGGCCTCTCGCATCCGAGGGACGTACCACCTTGTAATAATAATCGTTATTGACGTCACTGAGAAATACTTCAATTCTTATCATTTAAATTCCTAACCGACTAATAATTGCGATCTTTGAGTTTATAATTTATGAAAAAGTAATGCAATATGTTGAAAAGAGAGTAAGCAAAACATTCCTCCAACACCAGATTCCGAAAGACGCTAAAAAACACAAGCACTTAAGCACACCGAGGCATTTTAATTCCCGACCTACAGGCTACAAGTAAGCGTTTGTACAAAGAAAATACAACAATTATGTAGATGTTGAAGGGAAGGGAGTATTCCAGTTGCCGCACCGGTGAGTTTCACCTTTATTGTGTACTTTGGTACTTAATAAAGTTTATTTTGTAACACGGTCGATTAGGGCTGCCTATTTTACGTCGAATCGAATTGAATGTAACATAAAATCGATCTTCGAATCGATTCTGTATTAGTATCATTCAATTTCTCTATACTAGGTGGTATGGGAGAGGCAGTCTGTGTTGGTACTACTGCTTTGACTATTTCTGCCAACAAATAACAGAGTGTAATCACTGTTGTATTTTGGTTTGACATATATTGTAGCTAGTGAAATTACTGAGATTTACTATAACATCTCATGTCTCGCGGGGTAACGAGTAAAGATCAAAGCCATATGCAGTGGTTTGGTTCAAAGCTGTGTATGGCTTTTGTTTATGGGCAGGCCTATCGCTTACCATCAGGCAAGCGACTTGCTCGTTTCGTCATCTAAGCTTATAAAAATATAATATAAATTATGATTTAGAATTGTAATTTCAACTCGATGTTAAGTTGTCATATAATTAATAAATAATGTATATTCTACATACATACTTATATGACCTATGTTGTCACAAGTCTACAAGACGAATCAGTGTGTTTGGAACTAAGGTATTTACTTAATCACAATTCATATAAGTAGATGTTAAAATCGATTTAATCTCAGCAATGAATCGATTTTCCTATTAATCGACAAATCAACATAACTCCGTGCAATTGCTTTGTATTTGCAATTTACAAAATATTTCTTAAGTTTGTATATGATTTATTCTGAAACAGTTACACAGTACTTTCAACCGACTTTATAAAATAGGAGATTCTCGATTTTATTGTGTGTATTTGTATTTATTTTACGCGCCATTTTCGTCAAATGCGGACAGATCTTGATGATATTTTTGGAACGTAGTTCCTTATCGCGCGTTGCGAATGGGGGCTAGACGGAAAAAATTGGTACGAAAAGTTGGCACGAAAAATTTGTCACGACATAATTTTTTTTAACTTAATTTGATATCTAGCACACAAAGTTAAAGTCGAAATTCCGTTAATAAAACAGATGGTTGTGAAACTTATGACATTTGGAAATGTAGACGCGGTTTGAAATTTGAATTTTTGATTATAGAACACGGCCGTCCGTTATTTTTAAGTTGATAAAAAATGCTATACAATAGCTTTACCGCGGCAGTCTCCGAGTGCCACACGTCTTTTTTTTATTTCTATTTTTCTATTCTATTTCTATGTAATTTTATGTTGTCAAACAAAAATAAAGAGACCTATTTTGTTATTTCAGTTGATAATTTGAATTTTTTGCAATTTGTGTCGATTCTACATTAGCCGAAGGAACTTCGTTCCTACCTGGTGTCCCACGACACACACCATTTTTTTTTGTTCGGCAGGGTTTACTCCGAGAGCAGTGTCCATAAAAAAGTTAGAAGACGGAGTAGGCACAAGTGAAAATGGAAAACTTAAAACAGAATAAGGCAGTATTTTTTAAATTTCAAAACGGGCATGTCGCCTGATGGTAAGCGCAACGTCTGCCTATAAACAGACTAGCAAAATAGAATTATAGAAAACTACATGGCACTAGACTGCGCTCGTGACCCCGAGACATAAGTTGATAAGTCTCACAATGCCCAGTAAATTCACTGGCTTCAATGTCCTTCAACTCGGAGCACAGTGTTTTCGTAATTCTTGGAGGCTGACATAAACAGAGCGGTGGTATCAACCAAGATGGTCTCTTGCATACAAGGACCTACAACCTAGTCGTAATTTAGGTTTTGAACTCATTAATTGAAGTTTAAACCTATAAATATTAATAAAAATATAATTGGTAGACTTAATAATTACAACATGATTAAATAAAAATAAATAGAAAGGAAAAAATCATTTTTATTTATTTATAATTCTTTATTGTACATTGCAATAAGTACATAGAGGTAGAATAGTTAACGAAATCAAAGTACAATTGGTGGCCCTATCGCTCAAGGCAATCTCTTCCAGGCAACCACGGGATGGAGATAAAAGTATGTGAGAGATAAAAGTAAAAACTACATATATACATTTAATTCCAATCATTTATAAATATAGTAAGCCCTTATTTAATAACTTGACAAAGCCTAAGTTGTCTTAATATTAGCCAAAGACACCAAACCTACGCATTAACGTCTCTATTACGTCACCACATAAAGAAAACATCAAAGACTTTACATGACATACTTTCATCAGAAGACTTTACAACACTTGCAAATTTATTTGCATTTAAATTATAACATAGCAAACGGCTTCTGAGACTGAAAAATATGAACAGGGCTAAAAAGCAATTAGTTTCGCGTCACACCGGTTTTGTGTTTAATTATTACTCACATTTATTTACACATTAGGTTAATGGCAAAAACAAGTCCCACATTCGGGATAAATTGTAAGCTGCCCGGGCTCTAA
This sequence comes from Amorpha juglandis, assembly GCA_949126905.1. Classification (NCBI taxonomy): domain Eukaryota; kingdom Metazoa; phylum Arthropoda; class Insecta; order Lepidoptera; family Sphingidae; genus Amorpha; species Amorpha juglandis. The sequence goes on along the minus strand of OX421379.1, from coordinate 5,422,523 downwards.
CACAGTGTATGGAAGGTACAGTATGGACTATGGTACTTGATAAAACGATTGGCGTCCAAATCCACGTAAAGTATTTTTCCAAAACAGTAATTAGTACAATGACGTACACGTCACGTACAATCAGTTCTAGGAGATCAGAAGAATTGACCAATTCACGAAGTGGACTTGACCACGAAGGCTGAAAGCCTTTCCAAGCGTCGGGATCAAAATTAATAAAGACTGTGATAAAATCCGTTTAAATTAGTTTTATTTCAATGAATAAAACTAATCATTCGCGTAAACATAAGAAATATTTTTAAACTTATTTTAAAAATTCTTTCACGATTTGAAACCTACATTATCCCTGATGAACATAGACTACTTTTTATCCCGGAAAAAGCAGATCACGCGGGCGGAGCCGCAAGGAAAAGCTAGTTTGTGATAAAATTTTAACCAGCACATGACGTATTAGATTACTAAGTTCTTCCATGTACTTCCTATATTGACAGCGATGACCTGGTAGACTTACCACGGTAGATCTCTTGTATGCGAGGGTCCGTTTGGGTAGGTTTTACCGCTTTGCCTTATCTTATGTAAGCACTGTTGTGCTCCGGTTTGAATATTGAAGCGAGTGAAATTACTCGGCGTTTTTTAGACATCCTTATGTCCTGGGATATTCAAACTTCAATATTCAAAATTCTGAGTAGTATAACTAGCAGGCATGACATTTCTTATAAGGCCAGTGATGTTCTCATATTTTCATTCAGTGTTATTTAATTACGATATAAAAATAACATCTCATACTGAACACTTATTAAACTTCGTCAAGGGACTATGGGCCCTTATCATTTGTTACATATATCGTTTCTTTTGTCCATATATTGTTGGAAACAAAGAATTTCAGTCTATTGTTGGGTGCTTATCTACGTCCTAAAGCCTACAAGTACAATCAGATTTATTTAAGGAAAGTCAGTAAGTTATTTTCGACTGTAACTTCAAAGACTTTTTCACACATAAATACTTGTAATACTTTTCTATTAAATCAGTATTTTTTGTAATAAAATCTGTTGGCTCGACAAAATTCTTTGTATATTGGTAACCGTTACTGTAAGTGTTGTTGAGCTTCAAAACGCAATATTCCCCAGAAATATTTATGGTAATAGTTAAATTAATCAAGTAGAACGTCTAAATCTCGAATGCAGAATTTAGAAATATTTGCTCTATAAATTTTATTTCTCATTATTAAAACGACCCGTAGTAAAGATTATATGTTTTTGAGAAAATAATATTTCGTTACGTACCATGTCATACTAGATCGTTGTGGATATGTGGAGGGCTGTACTATAGTAACTTTAATGGGAGTAATATTATATATATACGAATTCAACCGCGCCACCACGGCAGGCTTATGCTTTCTTGTTATAATATTTACAAATTATAGATATATTTCGTATGGTGTCATAAATTTCTTTTTTATTTATCAACCTTTTGATGCTGAAGATAATAACAAAAGTGTGGGTAAAATCTGTGCAATATTGATATAAAGAACATATACATGCGAAATATCTAGACCGCGCCCACGCCAATCATTCATCCAGAAGGGACACCAAGCGGTTCAACCGATATTAAAAAACAACGAATTTCGCACACTCCTAAATACCTTACTGCAACCCTGTTCCCAATCCGGTGTCGAGTGATATAATTAATTGGTCCGGTACACTCCTCGTGTATGACCCCCCGTTTGTCCATTTTTTTTTTTTTGATAAATGAAATCGTTATAAAGATTTTACAACCTACACTCTGTTGGGAGTTCACGGAAATTGCATTCGATCTTTATTTATTGTTCGGGGTAACGTTCGAGCATTAATATGATTTTGTTTTTAAATTGATGGAATGTTTAGACCTTATATTCTCCGGGGAATTATATACGAATTAGCCATTTTAAATATTATAATAAAAAAATCACACATTTTGCAAAAGTGACTTTAATATGGTTTCAAATATCTAAAATCCCCGACAAAAAAGTATTATTACTCTTTCTCCCAATCCCCTCTCTTTCTACAAAGTACTAAATGGCACACGCTTGTCAACCCGAGGTATTAAACGTAAAGTCTCATAACGCCCAGTTAATTACCTGACATCAGTGTCCTTAAATTCGAAATAGAATAGTAGACGCTGCTTGAACGCAAGAATAAACAAAGTTGTAATACCTAGGGAGCCTTTCGCATACGGACCTACCACTTAAATATAACTTTTGACTTTTCTTGCTGAGGAAAAATCAATAAAACACTTCGAATAGCTACTTGTACCTTCTGTGAGTTGCAAAGTCGTTCAATATAGAAGTTTCCAATGAAATTATAGATCCCAATCAATGTAAACTTACGACATCTGAGGACAGTTGTATAAGTACGGAATTTAATCAACCGACCAAGACGGGACCTCGAATTACTCGGTTTGCTTCCAAACTTTGTGTGGTCTCTACCTGTATATGTACATAATTCGGTATATAATAGTAGTTTGTTGTTGTTTGCTGTGTCGTGGTGTTGTTTAAAATCATGGGCCACGGTGACCGCTTACATATGCATACTCGCATATCCATATCAACCCGCCTAACAGTAAGCGGTTAGAACAATAAAAAAAATTGCACAACGTGTACTGAACGGATAATCGTCCATTTAATCGACGCGTGTAACTTGTATTTTTATCAAAGCAAGGCTGGCAAACAAGCAACTTGACAGCCTCCGTGGCGTAACGGGCGAGTAGCCGGCTGTGAAGCGAGACGCCGTGGGTTCGATCCTCGCACCGAGACAAATGTTTGTGTGATCCACATTTATTTGTTTCGGGGTCCGGGTGTTGTGACCGAAAGTTTCTCGTAGTTCCTGATACCCACAAGACTCGTATCTTACTGTGGGGTCAGGACTATGTGTGTGACTGTTGGGTGTATTTATTTATTATTTATAACTGGGTTACCTGATGGTAAGTGATCTGCACTGCCCATGTACATACGTACGCTCACAATACCTGATGAATCAAGGGCACGTTGTTGACCTTAAAGTAAAGGCCTCTCGCATACGAAAGACCTACTACCCTGTAAAAATAGTAGTAGTATTCAAGGGTTGAGAGCGCCTAAAGCGCTCACCCGAAAGTCCGGTGAAGCTGTACCTATACAGCCGACTAGTGTCAGGCTTACAGCAAGCGTCAACACAAAAAAAAAGTAGTAGTTTAGTCGCTTTGCCGTGCCAGGATAAAAACAACGGCGAAACCATCAAGTATGTTAATAACAGATGCTGCTACATTTTGAGTATGTAATACTAAAAACATTATTAGTAATTACTGGGCATTATGAGGCATCTTATATCTCAGGGTGACGAGCGCAGGTCAGTGTCTAGCAGTGCTTTGTAATTCAAAGTTCTGTGTGTAATTGCTTCTGTTTATGAGCAGGCGTGGCACGTAGCGAGCGCCATGCTCGTCTCGTCATTTAATCAAATAAAGAGTTTCACACGACTTAAAACATTTTAGATACTATATAACACGTTTTAACAACTACATTCCAACATTGAAAAGTCACAGCACATTAATGTTTACAAAGGTCCTGCGAACCCGTCGGTTAATAGCAAAGTAAGTTTTAAATCGATTATAAACTTCGAAACCGTATAAACGTTTGTAATTAAACCTTTGAAAATACGAGCTCAATTACTTTGCGAATTTAGAATTGTATAATCGGGCCTTCTTGGTGTTTTGTTTCTGATAGTAAGGAAAGAAATTTAAGATTTTAGAAGCGGATTTAATTTTGCATAAAACATAGTTTTCCTTATTCCTAAGAGGGTAGGCAGAGGAACAACTAATATTGCGCCTGTGTTTTGCCGAGGTAATTTTCGTCCCATGATGTGATAAGTGGCAAGTCTATCACCATACCGATCACAATTCCAGACTACGGGCTAGATACGATAGAAAAATCCAATATAAGTTGTACCCGACTCGGGGATCGAACCCAAGTCCTCATCACAGCAAAGGTACCGCGTACGCATTACAACTGCATCACCGATGCAGGTATTTATGATATTAGTTTATTCTATTCTAGAAAATTCTAAATAAATTCTCTTTTGTATATAGGATACTGACGTTATATTAAGTATCATTATCATCATATGTATTATCTTTTGGAAGTACTTCGGTTTCAACATCTTATGAATATTATTTAAAATTACCTACAAACTCAATTTAAAATTTCAATACAAAAAAACTTGTATGAATATTTAAAAAACATAATACTCTTTGTGCAGTCGGATAAATGTATGGTCTGTTAAATACCATCATCAATTATTCTGCATAATTTAACAATAGCATTGAAACTATTGAATTGAGCTATGAATTCTGTTTTCCCTTCCAGTTGATTCATTAACGTGTCATTACGAATGCAGAATAACATTGTTTCATAAGTATTCATTTTATTTTCATGGATATTTTAAACTAAATAAAAAAAGAATATGTCAATACCTTTGTCAAGTTTACTGAATCCACTAAGAGATTTATCGAGAGAACAATATCATACCAATTAGCCTTGTTTGTGTAACAATGGAAGATGAGGTTAGCTTCCATTGCTATACACGTTCTTCTAATATATAAATAAATAAAAATAAAAAAGCCTTTTATTTTCAATTTAGTATTTAGTCATAGTATGCAAACTTAAAATTGACATTAAAAAAATAATATATTTTTCTATAATAATCCATCTAATACCAGAATAATAATATAATGTTAACAGAACATTTAGGAACGTGATTTTTCTATTTTATTTCTATTCTTAAAGCTTTAAATCTTAACTCTAAGCCACGTACACAAAAATTAGTTTCTATTCAAAGAAAACGAGTGAAATAGGGATTTATCGAGGCGAGGGTAGTATGAGGGTAGTATTGGGGTGTAACGTTGCGTGCCGAACCCCGTGTGACAGCCGGAAACACAACATTTCCGACACGGTCCTGACAAAACTATATCTGCGTCAAGCCGGAATAAAACTGGTGGTTTCGTTTGTTTCATCGAGGAGATTGCTTTGAATATTGAATTGGTGTAGCGAGTTTTTTTTTATCCGAGCACGGCAAAGTGACGGCGATACACCTGATGGAAAGCGTAGTGCAGTCCAAAAAACCAGCGACCACTGACGAACAATGAGTTTATCGGTGGTCATCAGAGTCATGCCGGCCTGTATTAATGCTTCTTCCCTCTTCTAGATGGATGACCGATGCAGGCACAGGGATACAAGGATGTACCCCTATAACCAACCATCAAGTCCTGTGCAAGCCCCTTGGGAGAACCGGATATACACTGACTGATCCTGGAATGCGATCCACACAATGTGTGTCAGTCACTATGGCAGGTTTTAACACCATGTGGACGTTGGTCGCCATTCCGGTATATGAATATCCTACCACCAGCAGCAGAGATAATTTTATAACATCTATTTATATAGGTACTGAATATTGCTAAAACAAAAGCGATCAAAATCTGCAAGTGAGTAAGCGATCGTTAGTAAGATTACTTTATATAGAAATCATGATTACAATTACATTTGAACTTGAGGTACCAGAAATAAAACAATAAATAAATAATAAATAAATACACCCAACAATAACACACATAGTCCTGATCCCAGTAAGATACGAGTCTTGTGTCGTAGGTATCAGGCACTGAGAGAATTTCGATCTCACAACACCCAGAGCAAATAATTGTGAATCGCACAAATGTTTGTCTTGGTGCGGGGATCGAACACGCGGCTTCTCGCTTCACAGCCCCCCGCCCGCTGCGCCACGGATACTGTCGAATAACAATCATAAATTAAAAACTAAAAACTCATTAAAATATTACGCTCAGTAACAACTCGTGCTTACATTAAAACATGGAAATTAATTCACACCTAACCCAATTGGGGTTGTCTCTCAGATAACAACTTTGGAGGGTTATATTAAATTCCATCCAAAAGAAACTTTCCAAAGATAAGGGACGTAATTTCATTTATGCCGTTTAAAACTTTACCTTCTGCGGGGCTGATTAAATTTTTACAACAATTTTGTTTAATTTATTACCGTGGGTGTTTACAATATTACTTAAATTCGCATCTATAGGCAACACTCAGCTAATTTTTAAAAAAGGTTTTGTTTGAGTTAGTATTGAAAATATGTAATAAAATAATCAAAATATAGGATAAAGGACTAATCATTTCAACTTAGACATAAAGGTAAGCTTATTTGATAAAAAAACATATTATTATGTGTCAGCAGAGATGGATGTAATGCCATATTCCTTACCGCAATCTGGAATTTCACTAGGTACTTATTTCTAGCACGAAATGTAACAAGCAATCTGGTCCCACGTCAATTTAATACTTTAATAGAAAAGTGAACATATTTGTCTTTTATAGTTATGTACATAAAAATATTAGCACATATCACATTTATTTTATGGAAATCTTAGAATCCATAACTACATTGATAAATGATGTGATACAGATGCCTGGGAGCTTAACTGCAAGTAATATTATAGGGGAGGTAAAGATAAAGATCAATAAGCAGTAGATAATTTTATTAATGATAAAATGATTATTAGATTAAACACGCAATATGTATTAGTGTATTGTCAGTTATCTTTGCAATTGCATAGATTTTTTTTATTTTTTTTTCGATTACTAATGAGATGTAGTGGATGTAATATTAGAAAATTCGTCCTTTAATATTAGTTTATCAGTTCACCTCCATAACCTGAATTCATAAAAAAATAATAAAATAACATAGGAAAATAAAATTCATATCCATATATTTCATTCTAGAAGTTGTTGAGGCGAACTCCTTTACAATTACTAATAGAATCCTTGTGTGGGATGTGGGGGAATGTATAATGAGACGTAAACTCAATGTACAATATTATCTTGTTCGAAAATAGAATCTCATTTCACCAGAAAATCTAGGAAAACAAAAATAATATATCCAATAGCATGAAAGAGGTTCACACATATTGAATGCGAGTTTCAATCATACTAATGCTAAGGAAGTGCGGAGCGTACGGAGTACGGGCCCCGTCGTCCATTTAGGGGTCCGTTGAAAAGCCGGAAAAGCGCTAATCCATCACAGAGAGTTACGACGTCCTCACGGTTATATACGCTTGTGGAACACCACGCGATGGTGCGTTCTGTTTATGACCTTCTTGGGCCTTAACCTACTATGTCTTTGTATTCGCAACAGTGGAAACCTAGCTTTAGATGATTATTTATTTACCGTCAACCCGTGACCACGGCCGATGCAACTCGGTCGAAACGTCGGGAAAGAAATGAATAATAGGATTCATACCTTCAAATACTACGCGATTAAGAGACGTTTAAATAAATAATAATTTAAATAAAAGATATTTTATCTTTATATATAAAAATTATAGTAGGAGATCCCACCTAACATCGACCTTCACCCACCTGTTTACCGGATGAAACATATATTTTCGGGTATAAAATGTGTTGCTGATCACATACCAATAGGGTTGCCTAAAAGAATATGGTCAAGGATATGATTAATTAAAATTTGAAAAAAATATTTTTTTTTATAATTTCACTGATCTGTTTACCAAAAAAATGAACCTTGAATGAAAAGTGTACAATGTATACTACCTGAAAAAGCTAGGTTGCCTACCTTTTTCTGGGCACTACTACCGGGTTGCCGTGTGCAAAGAGGTAACAAAAAAGTGGTAATTGCGCTCATCTGCTTTCCGCTTCAAAAGTAATATTAAAATGAAGGAAATTTCATTGCGAATTCAGTAATATAGGGTTGCCTATGAAAATCTGTTCATGGATAAGGGTTGCCTGGCTTTGAAATCCGAAAATCGGAGCAAGTTAGAGATGAGTTTGTTTCGCCGTTTCGAGTTTGTGAACAGCATTTTCCGGGATAAAAGTAGCCTGTAACCGTCTCCAGGGTCCCATCTGTCCCTGTAGATAAATTCATCAAAATCGGTTCAGTTATTTAGGCGCGACAGCGTAACAAACAAACTCACTTTCGCCTTAACTTCCACCCCCCCTTCCATCCCTTATTAAATCAAATTTCCAAAATTCCTGAAACACGTATTTATTTGTTTTACGTCAATAACCGAAATACAAAATTTTGTTTATGTAACTTTCAAAATGACGGACTTTCATACATATTATCACCTATTTTGACCCCTTAGGAGTGGAATTTTCTAAAATCCTTTCTTAGTGGGTGCCTACATAACAAAATAAATATACAGTCCGAATTTCATGCTTGTAGCCTTGATAGTTTGCGCTCGGCGATGATGAATCAGTCAGTCAGTCAGGACATATTATTTTATAAGTATAGATAATTAGTTATAAGGCAGATTAATACGTATCATGTGTATCTCCAGATTGTTGTTTTAAAACTACCACCAGATCCAAAGGCGACCCTTCCTGAGAAGACCTGGCGAAACAAACTCATCTCTAACTTGCTCCGATTTTCGGATTTCAAAGCCAGGCAACCCTTATCCATGAACAGATTTTCATAGGCAACCCTATATTACTGAATTCGCAATAAAATTTCCTTTATTTTAATATACTTTTGAAGCGGAAAGCAGATGAGCGCAATTACCACTTTTTTGTTACCTCTTTGCACACGGCAACCCGGTAGTAGTGCCCAGAAAAAGGTAGGCAACCTAGCTTTTTCAGGTAGTATACATTGTACACTTTTCATTCAAGGTTCATTTTTTTGGTAAACAGATCAGTGAAATTATAAAAAAAAATATTTTTTTCAAATTTTAATTAATCATATCCTTGACCATATTCTTTTAGGCAACCCTATTGGTATGTGATCAGCAACACATTTTATACCCGAAAATATATGTTTCATCCGGTAAACAGATGGGTGAAGGTCAATGTTCCGCGGGATCTTAGACCATTACGTGTCACGTTATTTGTCCGCGAAAGGCTCCTAAACTACTGAACCGATTTTAATCAAATTTTGCAATCTGTGTGCAGTTTGGTCCAACTTGGGTTAATGGATAGTTTATATCTCAATTTATAGTCGCAATATTTTTTTTTGTAAATAATTAGTTTTTTCCATAGTTATTCTAACAGATGGCGATGTAATGTAATTTATTGGCTGGATTAAGTTCGCAATATTTTGAAGTGAAAACTTCTTTAGCCGCGTTAAGCACTTTTTGGTAGAGGCTAAACTTGTGGTTTCGCGTCTGACTGGGCTGGACTTGACTGGACTGGACTTGACTGGACTGGGCTGGGCTGGGCTGGGCTGGACTGGACTGGATTGAGGACCGGACTGGGGACTGGACTGGACTGGGGACCTGACTGGGCTGAAGACCTGACTGGACTGGGGACCTGACTGGACTGAGGACTTGACTGGACTGGTGACCTGACTGGACTGGTGACCTGACTGGACTGGGTATCTGACTGGACTGGGGACCTGACTGGACTGGGGACCTGACTGGACTGGGGACCTGACTGGACTGGGTACTTGACTGGACTGGGGACTGGACTGGAGCAGGACTGGACTGGCGATCGGAGTGGACTGGACTGAGGAGTGGACTGGACTGGGGACCGGACTGGGCTGAAGACCTGACTGGACTGGGGACCTGACTGGACTGAGGACCTGACTGGACTGGGTACTTGACTGGACTGGGGACTGGACTGGACTGAGGACTGGACTGGAGCAGGACTGGACTGGCGATCGGAGTGGACTGGACTGAGGAGTGGACTGGACTGGGGACCGGACTGGGCTGAAGACCTGACTGGACTGGGGACCTGACTGGACTGGGGACCTGACTGGACTGGGTACTTGACTGGACTGGGGACTGGACTGGACTGAGGACCGGACAGGACTGGGGACCGGATTGGACTGGGGAATGGACTGGGGTCCGAACAGGACTGGGGACCGGACTGGACTGGGGATCGGACAATACTGGGGACCGGAATGAACTGGGAACCGGACTGGACACCGGACTGGGGACCGGACTGGACCGGGGACCGGACTGGACTGGGGACCGGACTGGACTGGGGACTTGACTGGACTTGGGACCTGACTGGACTGGGGACCTACTGAACTGGGGACCGGACTGGACTGGGGACCGGACTGGAGCCGGACTGGACTGGGAATTGGACTGCACTGGAGAGACTAAGGACTGGACTGGGGCCCGGACAGGACTGGGGACCGGATTTATGGGCACCGGACTGGGGAATGGACTGGGGAACGGACAGGACTGGGGACCGGGCAGGACTGGGGACCGGACTGTATTGGGGACCGGACAGGACTGGGGACCGGACTGGACTGGGGACCGGACTGAACTAGGGATCGGACTGAACTGGGGATCGGACTGGTCTAAGGACCGGACTAAACTGGGGACTGGAATGGACTGGACTGCAGTGCAATGTAGTAGAGTTGAGTTGAGAGCGAGTACTCAATAAATATACTTAACTTTTCACTACTATCGGCAGTCCCTATGACTGCCAATTTTTTTTATTGCATATTATTTGTTATATGAAAACAGAGTTATAATTATCTGTGAGTTCTATAGAATTCTAAAAGATGGCGGTGTAAGGTAATTTATCGGCTAAATTGAGTAAGTATCCAATAAATGGCGTATACTGTATTGAATGGTTTACTACAATATAATTTAACATATACCTTAGGCACAGCAACGCGTGGCCGGGTCCGCTAGTTAGAATTATATATATTAACTTTCTGATTTGATTGACAAAGCATTAATTAATAATAAAGCTATATGGACAGTAGATTAAATATTAATTGTATTTCGTTGTTTTTCTTTAGTATCATGTTTAGCAGATATATAATAATAAATAGCTATTGGCGGGAGATTTAATAATCTGCTAGTTTAGATGTTGTCTAGAACATAAGCCAAACTATTAATTATTGTCTCTTAACTATAATTTTGAGAAGTTATTCTAATCATTGCAATTTGTACTTGGTATGGTGATACGCTCACCCCCTATCTCATCATGATACGGAATATAGATAAGTACAGCGAACTGTGGGTGCACTGTTTCCATCTCTGTCTACTCCTTCGGGGATACAGGTGTGAGCTTATTTACACTAATACCATAAAGAGGCAAGATTTGTATTATTGTATGTAACGAATAAACTTAAAAACTGCTGGACCGATTTCAAAAATGCTTTTGCCTTTAGAGAGCTATATATTATCACTGAGTAACATGAGCTACTTTTTATCCCGAAAAAAGCAGATCGCGCGGGCGAAACAGTGAGAAAAAGAAAGTATTTAATAAATGACATATTTTATTCTACAGATGTATTATCATATTATTTGATAAATAAAGTGTAATATCTCATACAATAGAACAAGTTGACCAAACTACTTTCCGTACAGTTCAAACAATAAGCAGGAGTTACAAATAAACAATCAAACAAGAAGGTAAAAGTGGAACACGCTGGTTACGGTTACGTTGTTTACTCCAAGAAAGAAACAAGTTGCGATTAGATGAACGCGAAATGGGACGAAAGTTTACTGTCTCGTGTCTAAGGTTCCGGTGGGCCGCGGTAAACAATTGTACAATCCAATTACAATAACAAACTGTGACGCGTTAGTGAACCAGATCGTGAGGGAATTGCCCGAAAAGTTGAAAAAAAAAAATTGAAAAGCTGTGTTTCGGTGTTATTCTGGAATTTAATCTGTTGACCCCTGTTAAAATCATAATGGGAACATTGATGACATAATATACAAACTAGTTACTGTTTCAAAACAAAGTTACTAAATAAAAATTTATCATTAAAATATATTTAGAGGATTCAATCAATCATCATTATATCATTTATCATATTATTTCTCAAAGGTAATTTATTTATTGTAATTGATTGCCAAAATTAATGATTCTAAATAATACAAATATTGACAAAAAATTTATTATTGTGGAGTTAACATTCTTAGGACCTTATTTCATGCAGTGGAGCCTAATTTATGTAAATATTTTGTTTTAAATAGAACTGAAATAAGAAGCTTTACGCACAAAACACTTTTTAAGCGTTACGGAGTTTGATTTGTATCTAATACGGACATTCGACATTAAATCTTTTTACAGGGATTGTATGAGGGCATTGAAGTGATAAAAATCTCTTGCAACTTTTTGGAATCCGATCACAATTCAATCCACGACAAGCAGAGACAACTTTGTCGTCTTTGTTTTTTTCTTTCTATAAAATTAAGCACTTTGTAAGAATTTGCTACAAAATTTTGTATTCGCCTCGAGTTTTTTTCTTGAACTTCTGTTTACTTCGTTTTTCCTTGTAACTTTATATTGTTTTTGTATTCGCTAGAGGGCGTCGCGAGTTTCATTAAAATCTGTTCCTGCTTTACGCTTGGCAGTGTTTTAGACAAAACTTCTATAACTTTTTATTTGAGGGTCCTCTTTTCATCACTCTTTATATATGTTTGAAATAATTTCTTTATCTTTTTCTATCTTTCCGCAACAAAGAAACTATTGGAAGTAATGGTAAGTACAATTCAGTCCAAATATAATGTCGAACGTCGAAGGACATATACAGCTTAGAAAAATATCCAATTAAAATTAGTTCCTTTATTTCGACGAGCAAGTGGGTGGGCACGTTATTTAGTAACTATGGCCCGTATTGCACTAATTCACGTAAATTCTATAATTATTTAAAACTTCTACCGATGTTTCGGAAATCGCATTAGTCTGATAAGAAGCAGCAAAAAACTTAACAATATGTAATTTTTTTATATAGGTATACTTTGGTGTATTTTTATAGAATAATGTAGAGACACATCAGTGTCCATCTATAAAATGTTTTTTTATGTTTTCAGCTGACCGCCATTATAACATAAATTACTAAGAATTAATTCTGGGAATATAGTTCCACAAATTATAAATACAATAATATTATTCATAAATAAAAAAGCAAAGAAATGTTTCAATATTCTCCCAAGGCAATTCTTTTGACAATCATCCTGTCTTTACTCGTTGTATAAAAAGAAAATAAAAACAATGTGTGGTAGTAATAAAAATATATCATAGACCTGAAATCTAGATAGTAGGTTACATATATTGAATCCAGTATCAGTGTAATAAAAATGTGTTTACTATTGTATCATATTCTCGGGAGGATAAACAAGATATCAAATTACAAACTTGCCTTAGGCTATTTGTTCGACTGCACTTCAAACTTTTCTCCTATTATAATTATTATATCCAAGGCAAAGATGTTAATAAATGTTTTGAGTGGTAAAGCCACGCTGTAGACAGTTTTATCTACAGCATGAATGGGCTGGCTCGACCGGTTCGTTACCACTGTCTCACAGGAAACCGACGTAAAGTAGCAGCTCGCTGCTGCGTTTCGTACGGTGAGTGAGATAGCCGGAAGCCCAATCCCCCTCCCCTTCCCAATCCCTAATTATCCCTTTCCTTTAAGGTCGGCAACGCGCCCATGATTCTTCTGGTGGTGGGCGTGCATGGGCGGTAGAGATCACTTACCATCACGTGACCCACTTGCTCGTTTGCCGGCCTATGCTATAAAAAAAATAAAAAAATAAACGTACGTATAATACAGAGGAATATACAGATTGATTTGAAAATGTTATAAACAAAAATAATCAAATGAAAAAGCTATTTGTAAAAATATATAATTAAAATGCAGTATCCGTAGAATAAAGTTCAAAGAACTTTAAGAACATACAAGATAATAAAGAGGAACAGAACTAATTGTAGGACGCTGCGCTAATCTTCTTCAAGTCGTGAGCTCTACAGCAACGTTTATAAATTATTTTCTTCTTCAAATGTTTTTTATCGGAGCACGGCAAAGTAACTGCACTACACCTGATGGTAAGTGTAGTGCAGTCTAAAAAACTAGCGACCACCGACAAACAATGAGTTCACTGGTGGTGACCAGAATCATGCTGGCCTGTATTAATGCTTCTTCCCTCTTCGATGAGGTAGGAAGCAAATCGAGGGGCCTGCGCCAGGATAGGCGGATGACCGCTGAAGGCACAGGGATACAAGGTCTCCACCCGCCCCAACCAACCATCAAGTCATATCGCAAGCCCCTCGGGAGACCCGGATAAATACTGGTTGATCCTGGAACGCGATCCATAGAAGGTGTGTGGGTCACTATGGCAGGGTTTAACACCATATGTACGGTGGTCGCTATCCAGGCGGATATAAATCCCACCACCAGCAGAATGCATACATTGCAGCAGCTATACAGTATGCATACATTGATCAGCATTACTATATAGAAAGTCACTTCAATTCAGTAACATAGGATAGAGAATGAAATGGAAATTAAATTGAAAATTCCCTTTGAAAATTTAACAAACCACCCAAAATTTGGACGCGCATGGAAAGTCGCACAATTTTAAGTTTCCACCAGTGTTCATTATAAAGGCAAAACAACAAGCACTGGTTTTTAGTTTTAAAGGCGTTGTTTAATGTCCATTTGGGATGAATAAACGTAAAATGTGAACGATCTTATAAAAATAATACCTTACTCCGTACTAGTTAATATTTTATAAGCTAAGAGACTTGCTGCGTCAATAACTTTTATACTTTCAAACTGGAGTTATGCTTCAAACAGATAAACTGGACGATGTAATATTAACGCTGTAATTGGGCTAAAAGTATCGTTGGGTTACATCAAAATAAGAAATCTGCCGACTTGATTACTATTTAATAAATAAAATAGTAATAAATACACCCAACAGTCACGCACATTATAGTCCTCACCCCACTTAAGATACAAATCTTGTATCGTGGGTATCAGGAACCACGAGAGACTGTCGGTCTCACAACACCCATACCTACCCCGAGGCAAATATTTGTGGATCATTGTCTTTTGTGGATGTTTGTCTCGGTACTAGAATCGAACCCGCAGCCGCGGCCTCTAACTTCACAGCCGGCTACTCGCCCGCTGCGCCACGGAGGCTGTACACATGTATTTCAAAATATTTTTTTTTTATATTATAAAATTTATGTCAAAACAGAATGTGTGTAGATAAGGTCAATTGCATAATTTGTGCTACATTTCCATGCTTTGTAAAATCAGTGCTTTTGGCAGTTCTATTCGCGAAACATTATAATAATTTCAGCACTGTGTGTACTATCAGGTTCAATGTAGTTACTTCACAGTGTAATTATTACGAAAAACAAATGAACATACTGGTACCCTAACGAGATGTAGACTAGCATAGAGATCAAGCACCTTCATATTATTTAATTTATATTTGACATGTTTGCAAAGTTAAGCCGTTAGGATTCAAATTAAGTAGGGTCTCCACTTGAGATATTTCGCAGCGAAAGGTGTGATTGTGACCAACATGCATGACAGGTCTCAAGTGTGGAGTCTTAAGGCGAGATAGTGGCCAAACGCAAGCTTATTTTGAATAAAAAAATTGGTGTGTGTCGTAGGACACCAGGTAGGAACGAAGTTCCTTCGGCTAATGTAGAATCGACACAAATTGTAAAAAATACAAATTATCAACTAAAATAACAAAATAAAAAAAAGACGTGTAGCACGCGGAGACTGCCGCGGTAAAGCTATTGTATAGCATTTTTTATCAACTTATGTAATTATAAATAATAACGAGCTAGCGTAATCTTTTAAAAATCGAAGGTGATATAAAAATACTTCAAGTATAACTGGCTGAATGAATTTAATTTTAAAAACTGATTGAGCTGAAATTCGCACACAATTTTGGTGCAGGCAAAAAGGAACTAACGCTGGCTGGTTATGCAGCGCTTTTAACGCTTTTTTCTTACGCTGTTTTCTTACGCTTTTACTATCACATTTTTTTCAGTTCGGTCACGCAGCAAAATCCATATCCCCTCCAAGCCTGCCGTAAGGAACTTCGTTCCAAAAAGATGTGACAGCCACGCATCTCGGCGTGGCAAAATGTTACGGAAATATAGGTCCATCTTATGTATCTACTTCATCACTAGACATTGACCAAACTATAATCAATGGTTAATTACAGGCACAAAACTAAATCTGGTAAACAAAACCCCTACAAATGGCGTTGTACCTAGAAATCAAACTTAGAACCCCACAACGATGCCTCTAAATCAACGACAAGTCTACAAGCAATATTATCCTATTTTATTACACATAAATTTCTTACTCAACCCGAATCAGCGGTTCCTAGTTCAAACGTCATTTTGCAAGTATACGATAGTGGCAAGTATACCTGTTAACAATGTACCAAAGTGTCAAAACTATCGCGCGAAATTGTTTCGCTACATTGTCCCGGCGGAGCGTTGTTTCATAACGTCCCATAAACTTGAACGTAAAAGTTAATGTTGAAGGCTAGGTGGAGAGCGACGCGAGTATTCTTTTTTAATGATGAGACGAGCAAGTTGTTCGCCTGATGGTAAACGCCACGCCTAACGATAAAAAGAAGCAACACCACACAGAACTTTGAATTACAAAGTACTGCATGGCACTGAACTGCGCTCGTCACCCCGAGGCATAAAATGTTAATTTTCATAATGTCCAGTAATTTCACTGGCTTCAATGTCCTTCAAACCGAAATTGTGTTTCGGTTTGAAGGAAACACTATTGCTTGGCGGCAGAAATAGACAAAACGGTGGTACCAACTCAGACGGCCTCTCGCATTCATACAATATAATACGATAACATTGACTCCAACCGACGCGACGGTTAGTACAATCCGCACTAAGATCGATTATTTATTTCAAATCAGCTTTAAAATCGATTATTATCCTCAACCCTACATTGACATGTATGATTAACCTGCCTCCGCTCTCTCATGCACAGTCCCGCACTCGCGTCCCGTCACGTACGTTGGGAAGTGTCGCCAGCAGAGCATGCAATTAGGCGACGTTTTGTGCAAATAATTATGCCGACGGAATTTGGTCCCTCACAGTTTGCACCTCTTAATTCACAACAAACAGGTCGACAATATCAACCCTCGTAACTAATGGGGATTAAGTCGTCTGAGAATTCAACGCTCGGACACGCGATGGCTGCCTTTTGTATGTGAGGGAATGTTTCTCCATTCAAATGTGCCTTTATGTAAATTGCGGGAATAATATTATTCAGCTCGTTTTTACCCTTTATACATATAAACTCCTCAATGCTCTCTATTGATAAAATATCATTATAATATATAATACCAGCCCTGTATTATACACGTCCCACCGCAAGGCACGGGCCTCCTCTACTGAATGAGAGGGGTTAGGCCTTAGTCCACCACGCTGGCCTAATGCGGGTTGGCAGACTGAGCCTTCAAAATTCTGATGACTTGGTGTGCAGGTCTCGTCACGATTTTTCCTTCACCGTTAAAGCATGTGATAATTAACTATTAATATATACGTTACTTAGAAGTCAGAGGTGCATGATCTTGAGTCTGGTTTCAAACCTACGACTTTCAATCCGACAGTCTATATCACTCCCTGCTAAGCTATCGCTGTCGTATAAAATAATATAAATCTTGAAAAATGCATACATAAATAACATTACCAAATATTTCTTATCGATTAAAAATTATTTCAAATTCAAATAATTATAATTTATTATATTCACAGTTCAGGTGTACATCAGCGTTTATCGTTTTATAAATAACTATCAGACCCGGCCACGCGTTAACTTAAATTGAGATACGACTATAAATTGAGATATAAACTGTCCTATCTCTTAATTTGAATCAAACTGCACGCAGATTGCAAAATTTAACCAAAATAGGTTCAGTAGTTTAGGAGTTCAACGCGAACAAACAACGTGACACGATTTTTTTATATATAAAGATATAACAAACAAAGCAAGCATTAACTCCCCATTAATATTTCACAAATTCACAACAAAGTGTACACCAATCAAAAAGTGTGTGGTCATGTCACGAGTTCCCTTTATAGCAGACATTGAGCCAACATTAAAGGGTTCCGCAGGAAAGTCGCTTTGTGAATGATCGATGCTAAAGATTACTTTGTGGTGGTTAAAGCGGTCCTTCTTTCACTTAAACAGGTTAGCCTCGGGCTAAAGTGTCACATTACACGTTATTGTAACACGTGACACACGGGCTTGATCCACTTTTTAATGTATACGCATTTTACTTTACAACGACAAGACGTAAAGAAATATAAAAGTTAGGAACTGTTGAAAATTATTAAGAGTTGTTTAAAGTTGAAACTTTTATAGAATTAAATTGAAAGACTACCACTACAATATATATAAGCTTAAATATTGTTTTTTTTATTACCTTAAATGACAAACCAGCATGTCGCTCGCATGATGGTAAGCACCACGCCTGTCCATAAATTGAAACAGAACCACACAGAACTTTGAATTACAAAGCACTGCATAGCACTGGACTGTATTCGTCACCCGAGAAATAAGTTGTTGAGTCTCATAATGCCCAGAAATTTCACTGGCTTTAATGTTCTTCAAAACGAAACACAAAATTATATTTTTTTTTTTTTTATTAGCTTTATATGTACTTATTTCTATAGCATAACACCTCATTGTAATTCTTGGAACACATGTTTTGGGTTGCAATTATGTACAAACAACCTTTGTTAATTACTGATTTAATATTCTGATTGTAACCTGTTTTGTGTTTAAATAAATAAATAAATAAATAAAAATTGCTTACACATCGCTACTTGGCGACAGAAGTAGACTAACCGGTGGTACCAATCCAGACGGCCTCTCGTATACGCGGGATCTACCTCTTAATGAATTTGAACCCAGAATCTCACACTTCCATAGCCTATGTATGATGCCACAAAGTCAATGCACACATATTTCAAAACCGAGCAATGAAGCTCGGCGAGTCTCTGGAAGTCAGGAAACCTAGGAAAAATCATAATCCAGTCTAATAAAACAATGAACAAGCAATCGGAGTAGCGTGACCGAAGAAAAAGGGGACGAAATAAAACGAATAATGTCGGTTAGTAAGACATAAAGTGAGGAAAGTGGGGACCGTAATGAATGGAGTGATTGATGATTATGGCAACCGTGATCCTGGAGATACGTATAACTAGATAAGTCTAATTTGTTGGGAAACCGTACTCTTGCTATCGGCGAATGTAGATTCATATTATTTTACTAATGATTTTTTATCCGAGCACGGCAAAGTGGTTACTCTATACCTAATGGTAAACGCTGTGCATTATCAAAAACAGCGACTACAGACAAACAATGAGTTTATCGGTGGTCATCAGAATCATACCGGCCTGTATAAATGCTTCTTCACAATCCGAAGAGAGAAGAAACAAAACGAAGGGCCTGCGACAGGGCAGGCCGATGACCGTTGCAGGTACAGAGATACAAAGATGCACACCTATACCCGCCCCAACCAATCATTATGTCATGTCGCAAGCCCCTCAGGAGAACCGGATATACACTTACTGATCCTGGAGCGCCATCCACACTAGGTGCGTGGATCACTATGGCAGGTTTTAACACCATTTGTACGGTGGTCGCTATCCGGGCGGATATAAATCCTACCACTAGGTGATGGGTCCCTCGTATGCGAGAGGCAATCTATTACTACGACTTGACTAATGTTGACACTAACCAACAGTGTGTAAGCACTGCTAGGTTTCAGTTTGAAGGACATAGAAGTAGTGATTTATGATACTGAAAACTTAAACACAAACTGTGAAAATACAATATATCATATAGTAATTTATAGATAAAGAAAGTATTCCATCGCCATTATTGGCAGTATATGGCACTTTATAGTCTAGACTGCTTGTAGACGAAATATGGGGGTTTTATTCAGACTACCGAAAGTAAAATGAATCACGATCGTGGTTTTATTTTAAATTTTAATTTTTCCTTTTAGTTACTTCCTGGATTTATTACAAAAGCGTTTACAAATTTCATAAATAATTCCTTCTTTTTTTAAATAAATTATTATTTTTTATTGGTTTTAAGTGTTCACTTCATTTCTGTAAGTAATAAATAACGCTCGATTTTAAGAGTAGTAAAAAAGAAGTAATAAGAAGTTAAAAATTCTTTGGCTTAAAATATCCTACAGTTTCCTGTAATCATTCATAAAAAAATATTTATTATTATATTTTAATCAGGTATCAAAACCACCATTATAATGCAATAAATCGACATACAATCGTTTTAATATCGCTAATATCAATCTTTGCATTGCCTGCAGTCGGGCAGTCGTTGGGCGTGGCAGATAGCGGGTATTTGCTCAGTACAGAACTCACCCGCGCCTTTAATGCATCACTACTTTATCTCTGAAAGGAGAATCTTATATCTAATATATGTTTCCTTCTTCGCAAAATTTACTAAAACTACTGAACTAATTTTAATTTTCACATATTTATGCATTAATATTAATTTTGCTACCGATTTAACGATGATTAATATCTGTCACGTAGGAATTATTTTAGTATTAACTACTCAGCTATTTTGTATTTTTTTTACCCTAATACCACAAAGTGCCTAAACTGCACCTGTTGGTAAATATAGTGCAAGTATAATATCGATATTAGAAAGACGTTGACTATTGGTAGAGTTATAGTAGCCTGAAGTTACGCAATAGATATACACTGACTGAATCTACTCGACGGAACGAGCCACTTAAATAGCTTTTTTCCACCTTGGGTAGAAAACCAACTTAAAATGTATTTATCATGCGAGGGTTTTGCTGGTTTATAAATTGCTATAATATCGATTAAATATCGCAAACATCGATCTCATACCATCGCTTGCAGGCGTGCAGTCGCGGGCCAGCTGATAGGAAGTGTTTGTTGTGTTAAGAACTCGCTCGGGCCGTAAAACTTTTAACAGCTTCTTTATTCCTTCCGGATTCACGAAAGATGCACTGAATCGATTTATTCCCTCATAGGTTTCAGAAACTACTGATTAGTTCAATTTTTACTACACTACACATTTACTAGTACAAAGTACTTGCCATCACTCACTTTGTGGTCTCAGGATATAAAAGTATATTATATTCTAACTTAGTAATTATATATTTGACATATTGGGATAAATGAGGAGGTAGAACTTTACCACTCCCTAGTATCCGAATATAGGCTAGAGCTCGAATTAAAATTCCCATTACCCTTTTTATTATGTATATATTTTGTTTATGATAATAAATATTGTTTAAAATATAATAAAATACTGTTTCAAATCGATATAATATCGTTTTAATATCGTAAATCAATCTAGCATGGGTTTATTCGGAATTCGCTCCCACCTCTAATGCATCACTGCCTTATCTCTATACTGCAGTGCGATGTTCATTGCTTACTTTAGAAATTTGGAAAGCACACAAGATAGATAGCTTAGTAACTTTGAACATTTTGTATATGTTAATAATAATCTTGTTCGTAAAAAAGAAGTGCTTAAATATTTAAGACATATTAAATAAAATGTTTAAGAGGTGATACGTAGCATTTTATGAAATATTACATTTCAGTGTTGTACGTAGTTACGCAAACGGGAACTAACGCACAGCGAGTTCAAATGGAGATACTGATTTTGTTTTGCTAAATTAATGAATTTAAATTGATTTCAATACCATTTAATACAATTCATTTTCATGCCTGATTTTCCAAAAACTACGAAATCAAATTAGTTTAAATCATTTAATTTAGTAAAATTAGTATCTCCATTTGAACTCGCTGTGCGTTAGTTCCTTTTTGCGTAACTAGATCCAATTATGTCTGTCAATTAGTGCAAATCTTTTGGAAACTAATCGAAGGTGTCATCACTAACGCAAGCCGTCACTAGCTTTCAGGAGTTTATTTAATATGGCGTTGACAGACAAAAGCATCGTTGACGCTTGACACGAACAATGTTAAAATTGCAATAGGCTCTGACAAAGTCATGACATTACACGAACGAAACTCGAATTAAACGAAATACTGAACGTAACAATTAAACAGTACTGTCAAGGACAGTGGCGAATACAATATAAACTTTTTAGGACCAATCCAATCCAATACACATTTAATATAACTCAATGTGCCACCAAATACATTAGGCAAAAGTAATTCGCGAAAAACGTCTTTGGGTAGTAGTCGTCTAGACTAGACGATGTTCTTTCGCCCGATCACTTAAAGGTTAAAGCTAAAAAGATATGACATTCTCAGGTTTGTTATAAAAAATGTAGATGGATATAGAATTAAAGTGATAACAGTTAAAGTGTTAGTGTTGTTACACTAATATTATAAAGAGGAAAGATTTGTATTTTTGTATGTAACGAATAAACATAAAAACTACTGGACCGATATCAAAAATTATTTTTCCGTCAGAAAGCTACATAACATAGGCTACTTTCTATCCCGAAAAAAGCAGATCACGCGGGCGGAGCCGCGGGGAAAAGCTAGCATTATGTATTTTCACATTGTTATTATATGATGGTGTGGTTTACATAATATCAATGCAAATTTTCGTACAACCAAAGGAAAACCCATGTTATCTCGTACACAAAGCTGTGTGCCTAGTTGCGGTTGAGTGTGGACAGACCATAATCCCTATCATAAGACCGGTGGCTCATGTGAATTTCAACAACCAGTAGCTATTATTAAACAAAATATTATGCTGTTTTAGATTATAATATTATTTAAGGCGTAAATCTACTTTATGTAAAAAATGAGCATCAAATTTTTTCAGTCTTAATCGTCAAATGTTTCAGAAATGTAAATAACTTTACCCACTTCCCAAATAATTTCTGATGACTCATTAACTATAATTGGTAAAAAGCACTTGAAGATATTGTAATACGTCTCGATTACGTAATTTTTCTGTCCCCTCTTTTATTTATATATTAATCTATTAATCGCACCATTTAAAACCGCATTGATCTAAAACCTAGTAATTTTAAAACACAATCATGAACTTTTTGTATTTAACGAACGATCGTACGCGAGTTTACAAAGTCTTTACAACTTTTTAATTTATAACCTTCAAGGTATGCTCATATTGTATGAGACAACGCAAGTAGGAAGTTACTGCCGTACACAAACAACACCAAGAGATTTTAATTAAAATAAAAACTTTGCAGATTAAGTACTCGCGTTGAATGCGGGAAAACTAATTAAAACATGCAACCTTCCTTTTATTTTTACACCAAACCTTGAGCGCATATTTTGATTGCAAATATGTTTTACTTAGGTATGACAATTGCCAGCCACATTATTGGAACAATAACTATTACTTTTGTTGTCAGCATTTTTTAAATTAAACTTCTTTAGAATCGTTTTGATTTGAAACTCGATAAAATGATAATGCGTAACGACAAAGAGACAAATATATTCATAAATAGGATTTAGCCAGCGAGAGAATGAGATAGATTACAAGTATGCTATCACGTGTCTGCGCCTGCGTACAACGAAGCCTTCGGAAAATGTGTCATAAACAACGTGTTATATTATTCACGTGTTTTATTTTTTTGCATTTAAGTATTCCACTACATTCCACTTCACTCCATTCCACCCCATATAATTACAAATGTAAAAGTTTGGATGTTTGTGAGTTTGTTCTAGTCAATCGCACCTTAACAGCTAAACTGTTTTGGATGAAATTTGGAATTTTAGAAGTATTTTGCTATTAATGTAGAGTAGGAATTTGATGTACTTTTTAAATGTTTTTTTTATTCTTATTGCTTACAAAAAATGGAAAACATAGTAAGAACTTTTTTTTTATGGATTTATTTTAGTACGTATTGGTAATTTCTATAGGAAATGTATATTTAATGGCTATTCCATACCTGTTACCTGTGTACCTCACACTATTACTTTACGTTGGTTTTCTGTTAGACAATGTCAGAGACCCAGTCGAACCAACCCATTCATGCTGTAGACAAACTGTTCACAGCGTGGCTCTACCACTCAAGATCAAGAATGAAAGAAAAAAAGTGTTGCTTCTGTTTATGGGCAGGCGTGGCGCTTACAATTAGGCGAGCTACTTGCTTGTTTCGCATTCAATTAAATAAAATAAAATAATTAAATACGAGAACAAACAGTTCCAAAGTTTGAAATTGTAAAGGACACTTCACACGGCAGCAGGAACAGAGTAATCGCGTGGATATGGACGACAGTCGCTCCAAACGACATCTCGTGCGACATCGTTCCTATCCATTTCATTTCACTCGTCTGAAGCAGCCTGTTTGTTTTGTGAACAGAGGACACACTGACAGCAAGTTTGGTCAGTAACATGTCGAACAAATTCGGGATTTAGATTTGAATTAATGCTGTCAATATTTTTATTTAGTGACTGTATGTTATTTGTACATATCAGTCCCATCGTATTTTCTAAAACTATTGTTAACTCTGCCATTACCTCGGTGGCGCAGTTATAATGCGTATGCGGTACGACTGAGGTCTCCGGTTCGATCTTCGAGGCGGGTAATAGTGGCATTGGGTTTTTCTATCACAAAATGCTCAGTATCAGCCCGGGGTCTAGAATTGTGACCGGTATGTCGTACGAAACAGGCGAGAAAATAATTGAAAACCGTAATTTATAAAGTCGCGTCATATAATTTGAAAAAAGAATAGTAAATAAGATTTTGGGTCATTTTCTCAACCGTGCCATACAATAAACTCTATCAATCATTTGCATTTAATATCAAAAGACATACAGAGACGTGTCAACACATTTTGGTTAATATTCACGCCGTTCTGAAACTACATATCATTTCCCTAATTTGCTCGTCAAACTGTACCACCTGTGTTGAATGTGTAACGTTTAATTACGCGTCGCTACTCGACCGTTCTCTGATAAACGACTCTTCAGCCGCTCTACTCCATGACATGTTCAGGGTTTTGAGCCTCGCTGCGATAACAAAGCCTCTTTATACATTATTGGATTTAGGATCATAAAATTTATTTAATTAACGGCCACATGCCGCGTAATTGATTTAGATAGGAGATAGATCTGTTGTGAGGAATTTTTTAGGGTTGGATGATTCCAGAACTACGTATGTTGGAAAGGCTGATAATTGTATTTCGAGTGAAACGGTTATATATTTATACCTAGTGAGTAAGGCATAGTTATGCCTAGTTTTACAAGGTGGTAGGTCCCTTGTATGCCAGAGGCCGTCTGGGTTGTTACCATCGTTTTGTCTATTTCTGCCGCCAAGCAACAGTGTGTAAGCACTGCTTTGTAATTCAAAGTTCTATGTGGTGTTGCTTCTGTTTCAAATCAAATCAAATCATTTATTGAATCCGTAAAATGTCAAACATTATTTAGATTCAGTCAAATTTTAACTCTACCGCCAGTTCGGAATGCTGATTCGTTAAAGAAGAACGGGCAAGAAACTCTAACGTTGCTCTTTTCTAAACTTATTACAATATATATTAGAACTACATACATTGAAGTATTATTTATTTGAGTTAGAGCAGCTCAATTTATGCCAATGAGGAACGTCATAAAGTAAAATAATTAGCATAATATAATAGTTTTTTGTGCATGATCTTCAAGAACTATATGAATAAATCAACTAAACACGCAATAAGAGCTTGAGCAGACCAGTCCACACAAGCAGCACCCGTTCACGAGCATGACGCATGTGCCAGCCATCGGCCTCCTCAACCATGTTACAGGGAAGTGACCGACCCGGCACACGACGCCGCCGCAAGCACAGACATTAAAGCGAGCATGACATACCCAAACTGCTTAAAATTAGCGTATATAGTAACTTATTCACATATTTATTATTATAAGCTATTCCCAAGCCTTTAAATCTTCTAAATATTCCGAAATCTTATAATATGCTTTATTGCATAACTTTCGCTTAATAGTGGCTTTAAATTGCATGATATTAAGCTCCTTAATGTAATTGGGAAGTTTATTGTAAAAGCGTATACAGAGCCCTTTAAAAGAGTTGCCAATTTTGTGGAGTCTAGTTTTATGGCATTTAAGGTTATTTTTATTCCTAGTATTTATGCCATGCAATATCTGGAACTGAGCGAGTAAATAGATCTTATAGCTCGCTTTTGAAGAACAAAAATAGCATTGATGTCAGCAGCACCACCCCATAGTAAAATTCCGTAACACATCAAACTATGAAAATATGCAAAATAAACCAATCTAGCCGTGTTAACGTCGGTCAGTTGGCGTATTTTACTCACTGCGTAAGCTGCGCTACTTAATTTTTTAGCTAGCACAGATATGTGGTGGCCCCATTGAAGTTTAGGGTCTAAAGTTATACCTAAGAACTTGGTTGACTCCACAAGGCCTAACTCATCACCATTCATAAAAATGTTAGCGTTAACCTTTTTGACATTAGGTGTCAAAAATCTAATGCATTTGGTTTTTTGACTATTTAGTAATAAATTGTTAACGCTAAACCAATGTACTATTTTTGAGAGAGTGCTGTTTACATCGTCAAGAACGGATTGTTGTCGATTAACTTTGAATATCAAAGAAGTATCATCTGCAAACAACACTACCTCACAGTTGTCCCTTATGTGATAAGGTAAGTCATTAATATAAATTAAAAATAGAAAGGGTCCAAGAATCGAGCCCTGTGGAACTCCCATTGTAACAGTAGACCCAGGTGATCTTTTTCCATTGACGTCAACACTTTGAATCCTATTGCTTAAATAAGAATTAAATAAATCTAAAGCAACGCCATTTACTCCGTAGTGACTCAGTTTCCTGATAAGAATGTCATGGTGAACACAATCGAACGCCTTGGATAAATCACAGAATACACCCAAGGCATCTTGTGAACCCTCCCAGGCATCAAATATATTATTTAAAAGCTCAACACCAGCATCGGTGGTGGAGCGACCCCGTGTGAAACCAAACTGTTTATGATGCAGGATTTTATTTGAAGTAAAATAATTTTGTATTTGACTAAGGATGAGTTTTTCAAAGATTTTACTTATTGAAGGTAGCACAGAAATAGGTCTAAAATTAGTGGGGTCAGTTGTGCTACCAGATTTAAAGAGAGGTATGATTTTACTGAGCTTCATCTGATCAGGAAATATGCCACAACTAATACATGAATTAAAAATTAAAGCTAACTGGGGAGCTACCACAGGTATTACAAAATTCAGAATTTTTGTGGAAATTCCCCATAAATCACATGTATTTTTAATATTAATTAACTTTGCCACCTTTATTATATCCATACTATTAACACGTTGGAATTCAAATGAATCATTACATCCAGGGACACTCTCTTTTAATATATTTTCTGCTATAGTAGGAGATGAATTTAAATTCTGTGTGGTAGAAACTGGTATATCTGTGAAAAAATTCTCAAATGCCCTAGCTACTTCTAAATCTGTGCTAATTATCTTATTATCAATTATTAAGCTAAACTCAGTGTCACGAAGTTTAGCCTTACCAGTTTCTTTGCTAATAACACTCCATGTCGTTTTAATTTTGTTTTTGGAGTTTTTTATTTTGTCACTTAAGTATATTGATTTAGCACAATTACATACATTTTTAAATATTTTAGAATACCTTTTAACGTATTCAATGAAGTCATTATTGTGATTGTATGATTTTTCATAATA
Source organism: Amorpha juglandis (assembly GCA_949126905.1). Taxonomy (NCBI): domain Eukaryota; kingdom Metazoa; phylum Arthropoda; class Insecta; order Lepidoptera; family Sphingidae; genus Amorpha; species Amorpha juglandis. The sequence goes on along the minus strand of OX421379.1, from coordinate 5,395,060 downwards.
CAGGTCATATAATCTCTTTCTACTTCTATGGATACCCAAAGTAGCCCAATCACTAAAAGTGCTATGCTTGCCTGTAGAAACTACTTTGGATGTAAAAATTGATTTAAACTCCTTACAAAATCCATTGAAAAATGAATTATATAATAAATTAGGGTTATTATTAGATACTGGAATATTGCATTTATTCATTAAACTTAATTTAAGTTTCTCCAGCCGTGACTTTGTTACTGGCACAACAGTAACTTTTTTATCCGATGATGTTTGGAATTTGCAATTAAATCTCACTAACTGTCCACAATGATCAGATTCAAGATTATTAATGATGCATTTATTAATGGGTACTATATCTGTAAAGATGTTATCTATACAGGTTGCACTTGTACTACTAATCCTAGTTGGTTCCGAAAACAAATGGACTATATTAAATGAAAGGAAAAGGCTTTTCAATTTTATAACCAAAGGATTACTTTCTAAAAGGTTAATATTAAAGTCTCCACAAATGAGCAATCTCTTATTTGATCTTATTAGTTTCCTCAATATTTCCTCAAGTACACATTCAAATCTATCATAAGATGAGGCAGGGGGTCTGTATATACTAATAACAATGAGCTGCTCTAGTTCTATACATGATATTTCGGCAGTCTGCTCCACAGAAAGACTCACTATGTCCTTCCGTTCTTTAAATTTAATTTTTTTATTTATTATTATTAGAGAGCCTCCACGTATAGCATGTTGTCTGCAGAAGTGACTGCCAACTGTGTGATTATTAAAATTGAACATGAGCTGTTCAGATCTAAGCCAATGTTCTGTAATACAAAGGATGTCAATATTCTTACAACTCATGAACAATTCCAACTGTAGTTCTTTACCTAGCATACCTTGACTATTTTGATGGACTAGGTTTAAAATATTGTCTTTACCAAAAATACTATTCTGAACAGCTGATAGAGTGGAATTTATATTTAATGATAATAATTCATTATGGCCATTATTTAATGTTACACAATTATCTATGTTTTTATTATGAATGCAAGAGGTGACCTCTATTGTCTCATGAATTAATTTAAATGCATTGGAATAGATACCCTAGTATTATTCCTTATGTCAGAAGGAGACTGCTCAATAGAAGCAGCTTCTGTAGCCAATGATTTGGCTTTAATGTCAATAAAGTAAAAATATAGCATATTAGCTATAAGTCTTTTCATAAATTTACTATAAAAGTAATTTTTTAAATTTAAATTATACTTACCAGAGTAAGTATTTATGTCTATTAAGTCTACCTTGTTACAATTACTAACAAGGGTGTCCATATCTATATTTAACTTAAATCTTAGATTTTTTTCTGCAGGTGGCAAACCTTTGCTATAGGGGAATGAAAACATCACAATCTTATTAACCATAAGAGTTGTTAATAATTTAAAATATTCGGTGAATTTTTGTTTGTCTACATTACCCCTATTACCAATTAAAATTATTATTGTACTGCAAGAATTAAATTTATACTTTAAAATTCTATTTATAATCTGATCATAAGAGTGACCAGGCATACAGTAGTTTATGACTGATTGTCCGAGCTTATTATTAATTAAATGGCCCAGACCTTTCCCAATATCATCACTGAATATGACTATATTATTCTGTATATGATTGCTGTGTGGTAAGGTACTGTTGAGGAAAGTGTTATTATTCAATGAATTTCTTGCTTTAAATGAACCGGATGTTTTTACCGGAGTAATTGACAACTTAGACAATGAACAGTTACAGTTACTACAATGGTTATTGACCAATGAGTTAAATCGTTCAGAATTATAATTACATGTCTCAACTAGTTCATTCAAGGCCAGTATATGTTCATTAATTTCATGTTTTGAGATTTCGTACTTTTTACTCATGGATTTCAAGGATTCTTCTAAACTAATAATTTCTAATTCTAATTTATTTATTTCAAATTCATATTGATTTCTATTATCCTCAATAATATTAAAACAGGATTGTAACTGTTCATTCATGTTTACTCTGATTTTACTTTGTCTGAGTTTTTTTGTAAAATATTTATTTTTATTTATTAATTTTTGAGTCTTAGTTATGTATTTATTTATACGTATATACTTTTTCAGTTTGTTCCTGCTGCATAACCCAATGCTCTTAGGATGGTGATTGGCACTATCATCAGCAACCAAACCAATGGTTGTTGTGGGAGGGGTATATTTGCCTGCAGCATGAACCAACTGCGGAGAGGCTGCAACTAATTCGTCAAATAGGCTTTGGTTTTGTATTATTGTGTCATTCAGCTTATCATTTTCTAATTTATGTATTTGATTATGAGCCTCCTGTAAAAGGTGTTCCAATTCATTGATGCGTTTTAGAGCTTGCTCATAATCATCACTGCATTGGCTAAACCCTTCTATAATATTTTGCAACCTCTCCCGTTCATCTAAACACGCCTCATATTGCATATGCAGTTGAGACATTTCATTTTTCATCAAAGAATTTTTATCAGACACTTCCAACAGTACCTTTTCATTATCATCCCTCTCTCTGTATAAATCCTCAACCAACTCCTTGGTGGCCTTCAATTCTTTTAAAGTTAATTGGAGTTTGGTTTCCTCCAGACGAGAAGAGGCCTTACGTGTCATCATTTTAAACTAGGATCAAGTTCCAAATGTTTAATCCCAAGAAGTTGTCTTGTCAATTTAACAAACTGAATTGCAAAATAGCGATACCAACCTTGGACCTCTGCTTAGGTAGTTAATTAACAAAAAACAAAATGCGTAATTAATAAGACAGAGAGATAACAATGAATAATGTAAGTAAAATTTTGAATTTTAAAACGTTCACTTTCTGCGAGGTTACGTACGAAATGTCACTTGCCGGTTAGTTTTCGTTTCACTGTGTCCACCTTATAAATATGAGTTAATATACAAATAATTCACCGTAATAACGTTATACACTTATAATGCAACGTGATTAATTGGGAAAGGGCTGTAAATATTAATTATTTTACAAAAAAACTTTGAGACACGGACAAAACAGCTGTTACCGCTAGTGTTGCCACGCACAAAAAAACGTTTATGGGCAGGCATGGCGCTTACTATCAGGCGAGCACCTTGCTCGTCTCGTCATTTAATCAAATAAAAAAAAACAATTTGCTATACGCATTAATAAAAGAGGAAGTTCATCTAAGATTGGTTTTACGCACCAACGTCCGACGCTATTAGAGGGTGCAGTGGGTGGAACAATTTAATTGATTTATTTATCCCTATATTCAATTAGGACGACGCCAAAAATGGCGTGCGAATATCCGTTGAAATTTCGCGTCTTTAATTTGAGTTATGGAATTACAGTGTAAAATATAATTTATTATATTATTATAATTCATTCCAAACTAGCTGTCCCTCGCGGTTTTATGCATACTGCCCTACTGCCATAGACCATGGCGTGATATATATATAAACCTTCGTCATGAATCACTCTATCTATTGCTGAAAACTGCATTAAAATCCGTTGAATAGTTTAAAAGATCTAAGCGAACAAACAGCGGAAGCGACTTCATTTCATACTATGTAAAGGTAATTCGGAGTTTTGACAAAACATTAATAGAATTCCATATAAAATTGCCGTTCTATTTTTTTTTATATGATTGGATGACGAGAAGAGCAAGGCGCTCGTCTGATGGTAAGCGCCATGCCCGCCCAAAAACAGATGCAACAACACCCAGAACTTTGAATTACAAAGCATTGCATGGCACTGAACTGCGCTCGTCACCCCAAGACATAAGATGTTTGTCCCATAATGTCCAGTAATTACACTAACTTCAATGTCCTTCAAATCGAAACACAAGTGCTTACACACTGATGCTTAGCGGCAGAAATAGACAAAGTGGTGGTACCAACCCAGACGGCTTCTCGCATACCACCTTGTAAATGATATGTTAGGTAAACTTGAATCATAATTTTGATACAATTTAATATCAAACGCACAAAATTACGCGTGATTTTTTTAGAATATTGACACGTACTTTCTCCAATCGTAAAATTGGTTTGCAATACAAAGTTAATATATAGTAGATAACGCTTCCCACCTTGAACACACGACGGGTACTTAGAAGCTTGTGTTAAGGCCTACGTACACAAAATGAGGTAAGTTCGAATGGAAGCCACGGAGTAACCTTCGAAGTTCCAACTAATACAGTTCGACTAACCTACGAACCGATCAAAGGAAACCGCGCGGATGCCTAAACAATAATATGTATTCACGTAACGGTATTGGCAAACTAATGATTTAGCTTCGCTAATTATAATAATAGCACTTAATTGTGTGTTTGTATGTTAATGATGTTTATTTATTTATTTATTTATTTATTTATTTATTTATTTAGATAAGGGTTGCAAACGGAGTTAACAATAGTTCTATTACATTCTACACATGCATAGTAAACAAAAAGTAATTGCAACTCTGGTTATATGCAACCACCGCATACGCCATACTATTGAAATAAATTAAAAATTAAATTAACAATCATTAGAAAAAATAAAATTTGAAATACAAGTAATACAATTTAAATTATAACACAATTAAATAATCATTATCAAATAAAATAATAAAAAACAAAAGAAAGAAAAATATTATACATGTATAGCTCAAAGTTCAGCCTTACTTAATATTTTATTCCTAAATTGTGATAATTTGTCACCAAATATGTCGATGCTGTTATGAACTCTTAGTGTTTGATTGTACAGACAAACAGACGAGCAACAGGTGCTTGCTTCCCTGTATTAGTTCTGTTAAAACGAACATGGAACAAAGGTCCGGGCTTACGAGGAGGTCTGCTTGGTATCGTTAATGAAAATTTATGAAGTAAAGATGGTGCATCAATTTTACCGTTCACAATTTTATGAAGGAAAAGCAAATTTAAAATATCTCTTTTCTCACTTAAAGTTTGCAACTGGAAATGTTGTAATCTATCAGAGTATGATCTTACATGGTCAGGGGGTCTGAATCGGTATGACATGTGGTAGAGTAGCTTTTTTTGTACTTTCTCGATTCTATTTGTGTGAACTTTATAGAGTGGTGACCAAACAGCACAGCAATAATCGAGTTTACTTCTCACATAGCTATTGTATAATAGCAATGTAGTGGAAGCATTTTTAAACTCTTTACCATTTCTGAGAATAAAACCAAGTGACTTGTTAGCGGAGTTAATTACTTTATCTATATGAGTGGTAAACTTTAATTTCGTGTCGAGTGTTACGCCTAAATCACGGATCTCAGTGACCTCCTTAATGGGTTGTCCCGAAATTGTATACATATTATTGTGCTTATTGTGCTTTAAAGTAAATTTTATATGAAAACACTTATCTGGATTCAAATACATTTTATTGGATAGGCACCAGGATGAAAGACTATTAATGTCATCTTGTAGTAATTTAGTATCGTCTGAATTTTTTATTGTACGTGTTAGTTTTAAGTCATCTGCAAATAAATAGTAACTAGTATGTTTAAGAACATAAGTGATATCATTTATAAAGACATTAAAAAACAACGGACCCAAGTTTGAGCCCTGAGGAACTCCTGAGTAGGCTACAAATGGAGCAGAGTTCTGACCATTAATTACGACTCTAGAATTTCTTGAACGTAATATTAATAACGAAAATAACATTGAAAAGATATAAATCAGAAGTAACAATTTTTAGAGCTCTTATAAGACTCGGTTGTTAAATGTTAGTTCCAATACAATAACACAATCGCAAGTGTACTTTTATCCGTTGAGGATATCTTTTTGGGCTCCGTAGCTGCTACTAGTGACTACCACCGAGCTGATGGTAGAATAGTCTTATACACAATCAATGCCACACAAAATAACAAAGCACTGCATGGTACTGAACTGCGCTTTTCACCCTGAGACATAAGATGTTAAGTCTCATAGTTTCACTGGCTTTAATGTCCTCCAAACTTTCACTCGCTCTTACGTTTAAACGGGTAGTATAACTGAACAGGTACTTCCAACGAAAATTGGGTTCAATAAGCTAGGTTGTATAGTAAGATATGGAATATTTTCTGACTCTTCTTTGCGTGGTCCTTTGCGTTTTTTTTACTCCGTACTCCGTCACAAATGATAATCGAAGTCATATTGGACCAAATTTCAACTAAATTCTATCGAACAAAATTTCATAAAATCGATTCACAAATAAAAACAACAAAACAAAAGACACTGAATTGAAAATCTCTTCCCTTTTTAAAAACTCTTAAAATAGTCTCCACAAAATAGTCGATAAAGATATTGACGGCCTCCTTGACGCAGCGGGTGAGTAGCCGGCTGTGAAGCGAGAGGCCGCGGGTTTGATCCCCGCACCGAGACAAAATGTTTATGTGATACACAAATATTTGTTTCGTGGTCTGAGTGTTGTGAGAGGGAAAGTCTCTCGTAGATACCCACGACACAAGACTCGTATCTTACTTTGGGGTCAGGACTATGTGTGTGACTGTTGGGTGTATTTATTTACTTTATATATTAGTGAATAACGACATACTTCACAATATCCGCTTAAATTGTATCCACCAAATAAAACATTAAGCAGCCAATATACGGAGTGGAATATGCTTTCATAAGTTTTTGGTGCCTTATATTTTATTTATTATGTAACGTTTCCTAGGACATTTTGAAACAAGCACTAAATCCAATCACAAAATTCTGTATTCAAAACGTTGTAATTTTTTAAACGTTTCATTCATTATTTTCCGCTATCTACTCTTACTTTCATTGTAATTTTAAAGGTCATATCATTCAGCAGCGAATTAATGGACTCTGTCATTAGGTTTAAAGGGCTCGTTCAGATAATGCGACTTTATGAATTCCCTTTTAACTTTATACTGCCAGTAAAGCGAGATGATCTATGTCTTTGATGAGATTTGTCCCAATTGGAGAATTACGTTCAGATTTTTGTTTCAAATGGCTCATTTATTAGATATCTTTGATCTTGTTGTTGCTAATTATAAAGAGATTAAAACCAGTCAAAGCAGCTTTATATCTTAAAGGGCCATTGAACTTTTACGACTTGTAGGACTCTGTTATTTTAAGAATTATTATAAAATGAGTTAAGTGAGAGTCGAATTTACGTACAAACATCATTGAATTGTTATTTATTGTGTCTAATATTTTTTAGGATATCCGCCATAAGAAGAAATTCTGTGAATTTCCCTAACCTCTTTAATTGGTGGTGTATAAATTATTTATATATAGATTTATAATAAGCTATAAATTTGGAATTGCAAAGTAAATAAACCATGCCACAGTGTGTCTCATAAATACATACTTTCTAATAATGGGCCGGTCATGTCTGAAGATGGACAGATGGTCGGTGGAGCAGACAGGTGCTGGAGTGGAGACGACGATTAGGCAAACGTAGTGTAGGGCGCCCGCGGCCAGGCTACACGGTGGACCGACGATTTGAAAAAGATGGCAGGTAACGGATGGATGCCGGTTGTCCAAGACCGGGATGGTTGGCGCTCACTTGGGGAGGCTTACATTCAACAGTGGACGGCAATAAGCTGAGATGATGATTAATAATATGCTGCGATTAAATAATATTATACAGTAATATTGTATAGTTTTTTTTTTATACTACTGGGTCGCGCTTCATATAGAAACGAAAGAAAAGCAAATAAATGTATTTGCCACAACACAACGTATACGTGCTACTTATGACGAGTATTTTCTTTAAACTTCTATGTACAAAGGTGGAAAAAGACAACCCAAATGCCCCTTCAAAGACATTAAGACAAGTAATTTTGCATAATTATCTTTTGAGTAAGTGAACATTTCAAGGAGTCGTTTGTTTAAGTCCGCCATGAAACGCCACGTACCTCATTAAAGGGGTAAGAATTTTAAGCTCTATTTCTGTTCCATCTTAATGTGTGTATAAAAGAAGTATGTTGGCTTCTTGGTATTGTTGTTATTTGGATGGTGTTCATAACATTTAATAATCTGTACCATAACAAATAAATAACAGGAAAACACTTCATAATATTAATAAAAAAGCTTTAATAACATAAATTAAGGTTACAGTAATTTCAAGGCATAATTTTTTTTTCCTTCAAGTATAATAAAATATGTTTTAGGTATACATCAAAATAAGCACTAACAGCCTCAATAAGCATGATGATGAAACTTTTTCTTTTTTTTTATATTATTTTCGACAAAAATAGTTGTTTGGACTAAAAAAAGTTGTTGAATAAATAAATTGATAAAGTAGTTCTAAGGTGTTTTTATAACGTTTTGTTGCGAACTGCCTTTATAAATGTGTAAGTTATGTTTTCTGCCACTGGTGGCGTTTCCTTATATCCGCCCCAACCAACTATTAGGTCTTGTTGCAAGCCCCCAGTGCTTCATAAATACCAAAATTGACGTTGCTTCTGTTTATGGGCAGTAGTGACACTTACCATCGGGCGTGTAAACTACTCGTCTCTTCATTATTGTCAAAAAAATTGCATCAAATATAGAACCCCTTCTTTTTTCATCGAATAAAAATGCTTGCATGTGAACAAATTTTACAGCTTCGATTAAAATGCCCCTTTGTACGCTACAAAAAATTTATTAACCCTATAATTGCAACACTTACAAATAATCAGAAACTAGCGGTGTTCATGTCACCGAGCGAAACATGCACTTTACTGTAATTAGGTTAGCAGGTCCGGAATAGCTTCGTGTTAGAAAAACCTTTTTTAGAAAGTACAAATTTAAGCGTTTATTCCCGGTCCGTGCATGGTGTAATTTGAAACATTACGTTGTTTTTAACAGCAAAAATCTAGCTCAAATGTATTTTATTCTGTATAATAAAGAATAAGGTCGTATATAGATCATGTAAGGAATTAAATTAACACTGATATCTATCTACTAGGAAAATAAAAGAAAGATATACCATTGCGTATAATACATACGCAATGGTATACGCGAGGTGGAGAGGTAGGCAGAGGTTTAACCAGTACACTCACATTTCACCGAGCTTATTTCCGTCTCATGATGTGATGGAGGAGGAGTGAGGCCAGACTATGAGCTAATATTGAGCATTACGTGATAAATAATCCTAAATTCATTATTATCCGACCCGAGGATCGAACCAGAGACCTCAGCAGCAGCACCGAGGCAATTTACTTATACTTATGTAGACTTATCATATACCTATTTTTATTTTATAAATTTTCATTTTTTCTGAGGAGACATCCAAGATTATAATAATTTTAAGGGGTGTCGAAATGGACCATATTATTCATAGGGACAAACTTAACTACTTTTGAAAAAAATAAAAAGAACTGAATCACTTTTCTAAGAAGTGGTAGAACCACGAGGCACTGCTACATACATATATATACTTATGAACTTTGCATAGATCTTGTCTACGGCATGAATGGGCTGACTTGAGTATAGTGTATTATCCTTGTATCATAGAAACGGCTTTCTATTGGGTTACGAACAATGGGTGAGATTTCTGTAGGCCTAATTTTCCCTCCCCACTTCCAATCGTATTCCTTGATGTTATCAATCATGATTTATGGGATATTATTGTGTGTTACTGGATGGTGGAGTACTATCAAGTAACCCATATATGCTATAAAAAAATCTGCGATCTTTATATTGCATATAAATCAATTACTATGCTAAGGAATTTCCGATAACTTGTGAGTTAACAAGTATTTTAAGAAAGTGCTCTAAAAGAATTTGCAAGGATTTTCAATTTAATTCTAATTGTGTATTAATATAAATTCAATTTATTTAAACAATTGCTTTAGCTATTTAAACATTATAATTACAATTACGTCACAAAAAGAAGTCATTTCACGCTCAGAAAATCTTAAGGCAGCATTAGTTCGTCCAACCTTTCATGTTTCTCCAAGCAATTTCCTCTAATAAGAGAAGTTCCGGCAGCAATGTTGGAACAAAAGGTGGTCGGGTGTAACGCGAGCATGGTGAAATAGGCTCGTTAACTTTTCAATTTTCCGACGTAGGCCGCTAGTACAAGCTCGCGATGGTCGACGCCCAACACCGAAGTAGGGCTGGCACTAGTTTACAACCACCAAAAAAAAAATTGATTTATGATATGTATAATATGATTAGATAATAAGATATTTGTCTGATTGTGTATCCTAGCGGCTAAACAAATCATCCGATTTAAATGCATTCTTTTTGCTTGAAAGTTGACTTGGCCGAGATGTTTCTCATAGCTGTATTTAAAGAAAATCTATTCAGCTGTTTGAAAATTAAACTTACTTATATTACTGCTTCTTAGATACAGGATTGTACTAAAATCCGCAGATAATTTCAAAACGCGGAAAACAGTTTTGAAGTAAAAATCCACGTCGGTGCATATTTATACATAATATATACAGACAATTTCAGGCTTTCACGATTTGTATATTATAATATTTATTTCAACGAGTCTTAAGCGCTTAGTATTTGAAGGTATAATTACCTATTATTTTTTTCGAGAACTTTCGACCGAGTTAGTTACTTGAAATAAATATAATTGAAACCTCCTTATTTTTAAGGTCAGTTAAAAACCGCAATTAGATGTAATTAGACTGATAGGGAGTTCAGAGTTCTTTGTAATATAAACTAATTATTAAATTGTTTTACGTAGGTCCCTCGTATGCAAGAAGCTCTCTGGGTTGGTAGGTACCACCGTTTTGTCTTTTTTAGCAAGCAGCAGTGTGTAAGCACTATCGTGTTTCGGTTTGAAGGACTCAGAATCCAGGGAAATTGCTGGTCATTATGAGACTTAATATTTTATGTCTCGGGGTGACGAGCGCAGTCTAGTACCATACAGATCTTCATAATACAAGGTTTTTTGTGGTGTTGCTTCTGTTTATGGGCAGGTGTTTGTTTCGTTATACAGGCTACAAAAATGATAGGTTTAAGTAAATGACGATTGGAAGAAAATATCCATATTGAATTATAATTAAGCATCACTAAAGTTGGTACTTTGACCACGACTTTTTTATTTTCGGCAGTACTGGATGAATCACCTTCGATTTTTTTTCTGTCAGATGGCTAAAGCATAAAGTACAACATCCCTAAACAACCAATTACTTTCAATATAAAAATCAATATAAATGTAATTCATTTCTAAGAACTCGACAACCCTACCCGCCGTCCTATTATTTACAGGTAGTCGCCCGCGCGTATTAATGACTACTAGACACGTATGAACAATTCACCTATTTTATTTGCTGCCAGACTTTATTCCCCACATTCACAATATACTAAAATCTTTACTAATGACTCTCGTAGAATAATTTAGATCGTGTTCAGTGAGATCACTGTAAACGTGAGAGTAAGTTGGCCACCAATATTTTAGATCCAAACCCAATCTCCCCTGCACGTGATACACAGGCGAGTCTTGATTTTTTTATCCGAGCACGGCAAAGTGACTGCACTACACCTGATGGTAAGCGTAGTGCAGTCCAAAAAACCAGCGACCACACAAACATTGAGTTTATCGGTGGTCACCAGAGTCATGCCGGCCTGTATAAATGCTTCTTCCCTCTTCCAGATGGATAACTGATACAGGCATAGGGATCCAAGGATGTACCCCTATACCCGCCCCAACCAACCATCAAGTCGTGTCGCAACCTCCTCGCGAGGACCGGATATACACTGATTGATCCTGGAACGCGATCCATACATCCACACAACAAACAATGAGTTTATCGGTGGTCACCAGAGTCATGTCGGCCTGCATAAATGCTTCTTCCTTCTTCGCAGAGGGTATTCTGGTCCCCATTCGCCCCACATAATACCAAATGCAACGTCGAATCATGATGGGAAGGTGGACCTTAGCTTAAGCCGGGTTAATGCCAGACAGAATGAAAGTGTTCAGCGAGATCACGTGATTGAGTTAGGGTGACAAATCTTTTTTTTAACAGTGGCAGACAAACCAGCAAATGTAACACTTGATAGAAAGTTGTCTTCAGCGTCTACAAGCACCCACAATAACAGAGAAACAAGGACGCTTTGCTGACCTTTAAGAGTACGCTAATCGACGGGTCCCAGTGTCTAGCCCCTGTCACGCGGCGTGACATATAGGTGTGAATTGAATCCGGTCGTCGACCGGGTCGTTACTACAGTCTTACAAAAACCCGACGTAAAGTAGACGGAGAGTTAGATATCCGGAAATCCGAATCCCCAATGAACTTAGCCTGTACAAAATTAGTTTTAAATATGTTGGGTTTTAAAGGTTAATCCACATTTGTGACAATGTGAGTCCGTGGCTATCTTACGTACGCTAATTGTGGACGAGAGTTCTGACATGAAACGGCAAAATGTACGTTAGTTTAGTACGTAGAGGTGTAAGGATGGATCGCTTCGTGACATTAGGTCGTATAATTAACAATCGTCCGCCGTTGTGACTTCGTTACGCGTATTTAATACGGTCACGGAATGTCAGTGCGTAGAAATATCACAAGTGTAGACGCAATTTAATGCTATTGTAGACGAAAGGTATCGAAAGGTTTTTCTATTCTGCAAGACTCGTTTCTTTGCCTTCAAATTACTTTTATTAGTGTTGTAGAAGGCGTATTTGCAAGTTGGCCTTGGCTGGGCTTATGAAAATTATACTTGACCTCGAAAATGTTCTGGGACTACTGCTATTGTAGGAATTAGGACGTGAATACATTAACATTTAAGAAATTCAAGATGTTGGAAGGAAATTTTAGAGCTCACAGAAGTATCACATTGCAGCTGTATTATTAAGGTTATTTCAAATTTTACCTACAATAATTTATTTTAATTTTTAGGAACATTTGTTATATTTTTACCAGACGGTAAATAGAAAACAGTTAACATAATATTGTCGACTGTCGAGTGATGTCGCGTCCCTTGACAATTGCCAGAATTATGCGGCGTGGCCTGACATAGCAGGATATACACCGACTGAATCTGGAACACGAAGCCGCTTTCCCATGTGGTACGATAGTCACGTCATAGTAGTCATAGATAGTCAATTTCACGCTATTTTAATAACTCATTTAATACGATCGATAAGATCAGTCACATCCCTATAACTTGTGGTGTGTGAGCGAGAATGCTGGAATGAAACAAAAGCTCAGCTGTTATCATTTAGTGTTGTCTCAAGTTGTAAATTGAATATCAACATATTGTTACTCATTCATTATTAAAAAAAAAACTTTTATTTATGTCCTATCGGATTTGATACTTCGGGGGGTGAAATACTTATATCGTACACTATAAGTTATAATTTGACAACACCTTTCTGTAAAGCATTGTAAGTCAAATACCAACCATTTCTCACGAGCTATTAAAAATTATAAAACAAAAAGTCGCACATAATTCGCTCCAAAATCACTATAAGCATGTATGTATACACGATTTAAATGCACGGTACGAAAATGCAGTAGCCGCGGTGCGATGGTCATTACACGCGTTATTTGATAAAGCTACGGATAATGATATTTCCGAGGGTAAAATTGCCAAGCGCCCAGAAAATATGCGACGGTGGTGAAGTGCAGAGGGCGATCATGCTTTATATAATTATGGAAAGGAATTAATAGTAGTCATATTTGACGGGTAATTGTCAAAAAATATTTTTTGAAGATGATACATAGGGTAAATATTATAAGTTGTTACAAAATTAACTCTAAGGTTGGGTTGCACCATAATAGCAATTATGGTTAATGGTTTATGTCAAATTTGACGATAACATTAACGCTGATTTTAACATTGACTGCGGAATGTATTGCACCATCGTATTCCGACTACTAGATTCCTCGATTAATTTAAGAAGGTGGGATATGATATTATTTTGGAGCACAGACACGGCTAGCGGCCGCTAGCTTCCATTACAATAACATCTAACTACTTATCATAATACATCACAAGTCATTAAATTATTTCAACTAAGGAGGTAAAAACATGCCGACTACAGAGAACTCCGGCGATCGTTAATTTTATCAATTAATTCATTTTGCCCTCGATTCTGAGGCCGTTACATAATTTTTTACTCTGGCCGACATTAGCGACAATCCCATTTAAGCTTAATGAACAACTTCATTAATTTCGGCCCCCTGCCATGTCACAGCCGTTCGACGGGTAACGAATGAGCTAACAGTAATACAAGTTCAATAAACCGGTGTGGCAGTTATATTTACTTTTACAAAATTTTCAATATCAAATATAACCTCGATAATAAGAGGGGTGCTAATAAATAGATCTTTGTCTATATGTGTATGAATGTTTGTACCATCGTAGCGCCTTAACCGAACTAAATCGGTACTCGATTTGGATTCGGTTTGTTATTTCAAAGACTCGTCCAAATAAAATGGATATATTAGTACCAATTATATTTTAAAACATTAATGTTAAGCTACATTTGTATTTAAAGCGGTGTGTGTTCAGATTTGCAGCGCATTGAAGCCAGTGTAATTATTAGGCATTATGAGACTAATATCTCTCAATACTAAGCACAGTGCAGTTAATGTATTACTTTTTATTGGCGGGCTTGTCGCTTATCGTCAGGTGAGCGACCTACTGGCTTGTCGTTCTGTTGTAATTATACGTGAATTCTGATCTAAGTAAGACTTAGGTTGAATCACTGCTTCGTTTTTACTGTACCATTCCATTGGGGTACCCCTAAACAAACTTCTGTAGGCGATTAGCGGAGGAGTCCCCGACGAGATTAAATTTCTCTATTTTTTCCCATTGCCGTTTGTTCTTTTATTCCTCATTTATTCGAGTAGGCATTATTAAATTTGACAGGTTATCGTGCTATTTAACGTTGAGTGAGTGCTAATATATTTCTTTCATTTTTGTTTATATTAAGGGCAAGAAGCATTAAACTGGGGTAATTTATCACGTTCTTTAATTACGTGCGTTTTTATTGATGATGTTTAATAAAAAAATCTATGGATCGTTAAAACAGATGAAATGGATTACATTAAATTGTATTATAAATTTTTTCGAGTAAGTACATAACACGTATGTATAATTAAACTGTTTTTATTTTTTTATTGAAAGACGAGAAGAGCAAGTCGCTCGTCTGATGGTAAACGCCACGCCTGCCCATAAACAGAAGCAACATCACACAGAACTTTTGAGTTATAAAGCTCTGCATGGCACTGAACTGCGCTCGTCACCCCGAGACATAAGATTTTAAATCTCACAATGCCAGTAATTTCACTGGCTTCAATGTCCTTCGAACCGAAACACAGCAGTGCTTACACACTGTTGCTTGGCGGCAGAAATAGACAACGCGGTGGTACCAACCCAGACAGCCTCTCGTATACAAGGGATTACCACACTGTAAATATGTTCTGGTATAATAATATTCTGACAAAAATATCTGATAGCTTTTACACACTTTAGATGTAGACTTGTTGTAGCGGCGTATTTTTCTACATACACTAATTAATGTACGCTTTACACAGGTAAAATTAGACATAAACTGACGCTTTCGAAAACGTCAATTCATCTTAATTGGTAATTAGCCATTTCTTACAATTCAGTTAATACTTAGAAACGTCAAATAAATTTAACTGACAGTTCCTTTAATTAGACAGCGAATCATTTAGTAATGGAGAAACAAGCATTAACTGGTACTGACTGTAGATATTATCGAATTCTAGCATTCTTTTAACTGATAATTAAAGTTAACCTGTCGTCTTCGAGTGCCGTAAGTAAATGTATTTATTAGCTTTACAGCTCTTATGTTATAAGAGAGAGAGAGAAGAGAAAATTACCCGTAATCATATAAATTTGGGAAAAGCCATGGAATTAAGGGTAGCGACTACAAAAGCAGATATTATAATAAAATTTAAATTTACTAAGCTGTCTGCGTTGGCCGAATGATTCATATATACGTGGAATGTGCATTGTGCTCTTGAGCCTGGATTTACCGGAAAGCGTAAAGCAAGGGTTTATTTCGCTTTTTGTTCATTTTTGTGCACATTTGGCAGTTTGGATGAGCAGAAAGCTACAAAAGTGCATGTTTATTGTTGTGCACGCTTCGAGTTGAGGTATTTGGGTCACAATTTGCCTAGTGAAAATAAATATTTGTGGATAGCGACGTGTTTTAGACGGGGAAATTAGTATTAGCTAGGCCTGGCTGTACGTTGTTTATACGCATTATGTTCGTCGAAACAAACAAAGGCCTCAGTTTAAACAAAATCTGGACCATGGAGTGGCGATACATCTCTCGACGGTTGCTAGAATAGATTGTTTCTTATGCTGAATATTATACATTATATTATACGCAACAGAATATAATACGAAAAAGAAACCCTGTTTTCAAAACCCAATGTTTTTTTTCTGTTATAATAGGTTATAGTTAATAGGTATAATAGGTAATACCGTAATAGGTTCTGGCTAACGTAATTTATTTATTAAAGTAATAAAAAATCAAGTCCATCATCCTATTGTAGCAGTCTATGGCCAGACCTTGTTCTAACTATCAAACAAGCGACCTACTCAGACATTCAAGCAATTAATGTAAACTACTTGATTATTAAGTAATTTAACAGCCGCCGTGGCGAACCGGGCGAGTAGCAGGCTGAGAAACAAGAAGCCGCGGGTTCGATGCCGCACCGAGACAAATATAAGTGTGATATTAGTTTCGAGTCAGGGTGTGGAGGCTGAAAGTCTGTTGTAGTTCCTAATACCTACACGGACTCGTATCTTACTGTGGTGTCAGGGCTATGTGTGTGACTGTTGGCTGTTGATTTATTCATTAATTTGGATACTTTCCCCGGTTTAAAATAAACGTGTATGATCATATATCCATAAAATAGTAATAATACTGGCCCTGTATCTTAAACGTCCCACGGCTGGGAATGAATATACCCTACTAATTCCCTTCTCATTTATCCATATTAAAGATAAATCATCTTTCCGTCACGTCGTGGACGAAGCCAGATCAAAGGAAGATAATTTAATTAACTTTTGTATCAAAATTCCGGCAGATTCCAAACGATTGATTGGCAACAAATGGCTGAATGATTGACTGCGCTAATACGGAACGGTTTTGTAATCAGAATCATGTTACACTTGTACTTTTACTTCAGAAGTACAAGGAATTGATTGTGTGTAATATTACTTCTGAAGGTGGTAGGTCCCTCGTATACGAGAGGCCGTCTGGCCTGATCGCCACCGCTTTAATTTCTGCTGGCATGCAACAGTGCGTAAACACTGTTGTATTTCGGTTTGAAGGACATTGAAATTACTGGGCATTGAGACTTAACATCATATGTCGCGGGGTGACGAGCGCAGTTCAGTGCTATGCAATGCTTTGTAATACAAAGTTCTGTGTGGTGTTGCTTCTGTTTATGGGCAGGCGTAAAATAGCGGCTTGCTGCTGCGTTTCATACGGTGAGTGAGGTATCCGGAGGCTCAAATCCCCCTCCCCTTCCCAATCCCTTAATTATCCCTTATCCCTTTTAGGCCGGCAACGTGCCTAAAAGGGATGATATGATTCTTTTAGTATTGTAGGCGTATATGGGCGGTGAAGATCACTTACCATCAGGTGACTATTTGCTCGTTTGCCGGACTATGCTAAAAAAAAGAAGATTAGGGCCTCCTTATATTTCACTCACAGTAGAAAAGCAATCGCAAACTGCCATTTTACGTCGATTCTCTTTGAGACAATGGTAACAGCCCATTTGTGCCGATCCATTCACGCTGTAGACTAAACAGTTTGGCTCTGCCACATAGAAAAAGTATTTCAGCAGCAATTATTTCTTAATTTTAACAACAGTGAAATAATAATAAACAGTTTCCAAGATTTTGTCTTGCAATTAACGTAAAGGCTGAATTGAAAGGGAATACGTACCCTTCTTCAGTACGTGGTGTAAATGGATACCCAAAAATAATTAAGGCACATATCCCTTAGGATACGCGTTATGAATGGGTGAAACCAGATAATTTCGGAGAGGGAAACGATTTCTTGCCTATTCCCAAGAGAAAGGTCAGTTTGAAAGGTTTAGGGTGAGTTGCACCATCTTACTTTAGCAATGACAAACATGTTAAAGTACCGGTTAAGCAAAAAATTAGTTGCACCATTTGACAAACGTTTATGACGTCATAACTTTAACTGTTAACCGTAACCGCCAGAGATTCGCTGGTTAAAGCTATTGTGTAAGTTAAATATCTGTCAGATAGATCAATATTATAACCTCAATCCCAATATATCTCCTGAAGCGTCTGTGCTCCAAAATAATATAATTTAAATAGTATTGGAATACGATGGTGCAACACATTACGCAGTCAATGTTAAAGTCAGCGTTACTATTATCGTCAAATTTGACGTAAACCTTAATTATAACTGCTATAATGGTGTAATTCAGCCTTAATGTTGAAATCTTAGTAATAAATTTTCCGATAGCTTTATTCACGACGTGGCAACCAAAAAAGTCGATAAAATTCCGCCTTTTGAGAAGGCTGGTAGGAGTTTGCTGAGGATTGTGATCGGTGGAGAAATGAAGCAGGGACTTATCACCAGCAGTGCGATGAGATAAAGTAGTAAGATAACGGTAATAAATCCGGAGTCTGGTATTCGTGGTATTTTGGTCTGGTATTTTGCTGGTGGGAGGATACTTGTATCCGACCGGATAGCGACCACCGTACACTGGTGCTAAAACCTGCCATAGTGGCCCACCTTGTGTGGGTCGCGTTCCAGGGTCAGCCAGTGTATATCCGGTTCTCCCCAGGGGGCTTGCCCCCTGATCCTAACCCTTTTCCCATCCCTTTTTCCTTCCCCTCCCCCTTGGCCCTTTGGCAGGCCGGCATGATCTTGCCGACCTGCGATGGACACATTGTTTATCGTAGGTCGACACTATTCCTATTGCGCTACACTTACCATCAGGTGTAGCGTAGTCACTTTACCGAGCCAGGATAAAAAAAAAAAAAAAAAATCGTGATCACATAGACATGGTAAAAATCCGGCAAGTCACGTTCCGACTGGCTAGCCATTGTATAACCAGTAACGTCAGGCCCGCATAATTTTGGCGACCGTCGAGGGACGCAGTGTCTCTTCACGGATGGCCATTATATCTGGATTTCACTGCACTTACTATTAGGACCAGAATTTCAGTATTAGGGCCTCTATTTCTGCTGCTAAGCAACAGTGTGAGCACTGTTGTATTTTGGTTTGAAGGACATTAAATCCAGTGAAATTACTGGGCATTATGAGACAACATCTTATGTCTCGGGGTGACAAGCGCAGTTCAGCGCCATGCAGTACTTTGTTATTAAAAATTCTGTGTGATGTTGCCTCTGTTTATGGGCAGGCGTGATCATCTCGTCATGCAATTAAATAAAAAAAAAATCTGGCGACCGTCAAGGGACACAGTGTCTTTTGACGTACGGCTTTTATCTGGACTTCACTGCACTTACTATTAGGATCAGTATTTTTTCTATAAAGCATAATATTCAAAACCAAAGTACCGTATTAAGGATATACTTATCTTGTTTCGTTCTACATTACGGCTACCTATAAAAACGTTCCCGGAAACATATTATAAATGTCACAAATAACATTATGCCTTCAAAGAAAGCTAATTTTATTCCCAACACACACGCGACGCAAAGGCGCGTAATAAAAAGAAATCACGGCCTATTCCATTTCATATTAATAGTAATAACTTATCGACCCGACCACTATGGTAGGTGATTCCCATTAAGGTCATCCCAATAATAGCAATATGTTCGGAAGGGATAATAGGGTCCGACGTAAATGGGACTCGGTGACCTATCAGGAGTTTTCATGGGACGTCCCTTGTGGTGTCGAGAATAAGGATTATGGAGATGTGACAGTTCTTGAGCGACTGTTATAATGCCTATAAACGTTTAAACGTAAGAGTTAATTAATTATAACAGATATTGAAGCCAGTGAAATTACTGGGCAATAAGAGACTTAACATCTTATGTCACGGGATGACGAGCTCAGTTCAGTGCTTGCCATGCAATGCTTTGTAATTCAAAGTTCTGTGTGGTGTTGCTTCTGTATATGGGCAGGCGTGGCGCTTACCATCAGGCGAGCGCCTTGCTCGTCTCGTCATTAAATCAAATAAAAAAGGCATTGGAAGCTGTCACATGATAGTCTTGCAGTAAATATATAATCACATAGTATACTATAATCTCCGTGGCGCAGAGGGCGAGTGGCCGACTGTAAAACGATAGGCTGCGGGTTCAATCCAGGACTGAGACAATTGTTTGTGTGATTCACTATTTGTTTCAGGTCTGGGTGTTGTGAGACCGAACGTCCTCGTAGTTCCTAATACCTGCGTCACAAAACTCGTATCTTACTGTGGGGTCAGGATTATGTGTGTGACTGTTGGGTGTATTTGTTGATTACTTTAAATTGGAATACCACGGTCTCAAAATAAGGTCTAGGGTAGTATGAAATATAGCTATATTCAGAGCTCCGTTGTCGAAATCTCGTTCGAGGCGATATATCATCAATAAAAAGACCAAAATACCCAATAGATGTTGTTTTATAATCACATAAAACAACGTCTATTACCTACTACTATTAACGCGTACCTACTTAGGCTGGGAAACCAGTGAGGTTCTGACCATTGCGGGTTTAAATCCCTGATTATCCCAGTTTGCGACAGCCTCCATGGCGCAGTGGGCGAATAGTCAGCTGTGAAGCGAGAGGCCACGGCTACGATTCCCGCACCGAGACAAGTGTTTGTGTAATTCATAAATATTTGTTTCGGGTCTGAGTGTCTCCCCAGAGAGGTTGATGTTAGGCAGGCGACCGGTCGTAAAAACTACAAGCCAAATCTTTCTGTAACATGTGTTTAAAAGAATGTTGCCCCAATCCCACTATGAGTGGGATACGAGCAGGTGGGGAAAAGAATAATGACTATAAGTCAGTGTTGAGGACGATTAAATGAAATTGACAGATCCCAAAAAACCTCTATTGTACCATTACTTAAATAAGTATAATTTTAATATATATTTCTACTATGAAAACTTCGGGAAAATAACCTGTGACCTTTGAATTTGAACATTATTTTCTTTTCTCATAAAAAGAATCCTTCCTCATACTTTCACACACATATAAATAAAAGGCGTATGTTTCGCTTATTTCTCACATTAAATATGTACGCAGCGTTCTCTTCACGGAAGCCTTACAATGTTTACGAAAAAGGTTAACATAAACAGTATGAACTACAATTATTGGTAAAATATCCGATGAAATAATTCTTTTTTCCTGGGCAAAAATGTGTTATTTTGTTATGCGAGAGATATCAATCTTATACAGTTTTTAGTAACGATAAAGACGTTGAGGCCATCTAAAAGGTTTTTTTAGAAATCGCTGATATACGTTAAGTAATTATACATACATATATAACAAACATAAAAGATGACAATTAAAAGATCGCGGTACGATTGCTGTGCTGATGTGCTGGCTTCGATACCCGGGTCGAGTAAAAGTGGTAATGGGGTTTTTATCATGATTTGCTCAGTATCAGACCGCAGTCTGGAATGATGCGATGGTATGGCGTTACGCTCGCCCTCTATCACATAATGGGAAGGAAACACGCTCCACCGACAAGTAGGTGGCAGGTGGTGGTAGGTAGGCCCCACATTTCACCAAATGTGCGTGCACCACTTCTGCCTACCCCTCAGGGGATTATAGACGTGAATGTGTACGAAGAAATAACGAACTTTGGATTTCTGTAAAAGTGAACTGGCGCTTCTACATTATTTATGTCTTATTCTTTTAGGGATTTGGCTTTACACTCGCAATTAGGGCGTCCGAACTTTTAATAACTACGAGCAATTTTATTGCGCCGATATAATTTTATTTGATTAATGTTGAGATTATTAAGACTTCAAATGGATGTTTCATTTTATCGTCTACCATCTAAGAATTATATACCAACCAATGGTAGTCTTTGTTGGAAAGATATATATTTTGTTAAATTAACTGTCTGGCTTGATGATACGCTACGTCTGTATTAAGGTACTGTACTGGCTGAAATTATATAATTGTTTTAGAGCCACGCTGTAGACAGTTTTATGTACATGGGCCGATTCGGTAATACCGCTGTCTCACCGAAAAGCGAAGTAAAGTAGCAGCTTGCTGTTACGTGTCGTACGGTGAGTGAAATTTCCGGAGGCCCAAATCCCCCTCCCCGTACTAATGCCTTAATTCTCGCTCTCCTTTTTTTATTGCATAGGCCGGCAAACGAGCAAGTCGGTCACCTGATGGTAAGTGATCCTACCATCAGGTGACCACCTACGCCCACCACCAGAAGAATCACGGGCGCGTTGCCGACCTTAAAGGACAGGGATAATTAAGGATTGGGAAGGGAGGGAATGGGGAGGATTTTGGCTTCCGGATATCTGACTCACCGTACGAAACGCAGCAGCAAGCCGCTACTTTACGTCGGTTTTCTGTGAGACAGTGGTCCGGTCGAGCCAGCCCATTCATTCTGTAGACAAAACTGTCTACAGCGTAGCTCTACCACTCGAAACATGTTTTGGAAATGGTAAAATATTATATAACAATTGGTTTTGAACTTTACAACATAATTGAAGTAAGTCTTGAAATAATTATTAGTAATTTGAACAACATCCAAGTTGTTAAAGGAATAAAGTCTCGTAGTATTTCAATATTTAATCGGAACGGCCCGCGAAGTATTTACCTATGCTCGTTATAAAAAATTAATATGGTTGAAGACTTCAAAAGTTTGGTGCTCCGCTTTCGGTAATGAATTAATTAAACCAAAATTTAGGTTACGATCGCATAAAACGTTGTTATTCGCAAGAAGGAATAAAAAATGTAGTAAAGTCCCCGCAAGTTTAAATTAATATTTCCTTTGTTCAATAACTTTATGACTTCAACTTGATGTCTTTTAAAATGATTGTCTTTAAATATTCCTATTTTGTGCCATTGGTTTGGTAACATTTTATTTATTTCTTTCAGTTTATTATACATTTTACTTTATAATTTCCTAGCAATTTTAAAAAATATTTCAGAAATAAATATTTTAAGTCTTTCGATCTGCTGCCATAAGAGTGCTATAAAAGGGTCATAATCGCGTAATAAAAAGGTATAAATACCTATTTATTTATTTATCTACGTTGGATCCACTGTACTGTACGTAGTCGTACTGGTGGTAAGATGCCAAGCAATAGTGTTTAAGCGTTGTTGACTTCGGAACAAGTGAAATTAATGGGGATTATTAGACTTAACATCTTATGTCATGCGGTGTCAGGTGCAGTCCAGTACCACAGCTTTGTAATTTATAGTTCTGTGTAGTGTTGCTTGTTTTATAGCGTAGATATCAGACGAGTGATGTGCTCGTTTAGACAAAAAATACAGAACCACTTCATTATAATTATATATGTAAGCATAGAATCCATCAAGCATCAAGCAAACATCCTGGTTTTCCAACTGTAAAATCTGATCCGATATTCAATAGAATATCATTGTGTGAAATCATTTCTATTGTTAGCAAATTCATTAGCGCATTTAGCTCAAATACACCTGATATCAGATTTATTAAGCGCTAATCATAAGTAATTACCATGGAATCTGACTACTCAGGAATTAAACAGTCGTAGTTAGTAGAATGTTCTATATATATTCTAATCTTCAATTATATACTAAACTAGCTGTCCCTCGCGGTTTCACCTGCTTATTATTACTCTCCTCCTCATAGATCACTCTATCTATTGCTAAAAATTAGATTAAAATCCGTTGAAAAGTTTAAAAGATTTAAATAAACAGCGGAAGCGACTTCATGTTATACTATGTAAAAGAAATAAAGATAAGTGTAACAGCAACAAATTTATTTTAAATAGCTTTTTGATAAGGGTATTTTGTGTTTGCCTAAAAATTGAGATTAAGAGATAAGATATAAGGGTCAATGGTCAATATGGAGGTTACTCGAGGCCGGGCGTAGTGGAAGCTTCTTTAAATATGTGATGTATGTGAGTAGGTAGTCATAGGTTATTCTTATAATTGCCATTGTAGGTAGTCTCTGTTATTATTGAACCTTAGTAACGAACGGTCGTGTTTTATTGTGCTCTTCAATACTACTGAAACCCCTTGCTGGTCCATAAATAAATCTATGTATATATTCTTCAAAATAAAGGCGGACTCTTGCAGCAATATGGGATAGGCAAAGAGAAAGAAGTGCGTCGTTTTATTCTAATTTGCGCAAAAGTATTGCCTTATGGTCTATGAAAACCCGTATTTTTTAATGCAGAGTAAAAAAACGAGTATGTTGGTCCCTTGATAGTAATCTCCACCACCCATAAAATCCACAATAAATGACGAACCATGAATGCGTTGCCTATCTAATGGAAAGGAATAATTAAGGGATTGGGCATGGGAGGGGGATTTGGGCCTCCGGATATCTCACTTACCGTACGAAACGTAACTGTAAGCTGCTACTTCAAGTCAGTTTTCTATGAGATAGTGATAACAACCCGGTCGACCTGGCTCATTTATGTCAAACATAAAAATATCTACACCGTGGCTCTACCACAACTATAACATCTTTTGTTGTGGACACAATAGTTTATCTGACATCAAACCATATAGGGAATATGTTTATTAATTTTTAAACTATTTTTATATTTTATATTTTTTCAGGGTTTTTGTTCACATGGACACACCAATCCTATTGTACCTTATACACTACATTTTTAAACGATATATACCATTTTTAAACGTGTGGACTTAATATAGGCATATAAATACATACTTGATTAAAAACAATAATGTGCAGCAGAAAAAAGTAGGCTCAACTATTTCCAAATACTTAATGATTTCTTATGTTTACGCGAAAGTTACACACATGATGATATTATCAATTACGTTTAGCTATCATTTTTATAATTGTCAAATTTTTTACCATACTTATGGTCTAAGATCCCGCGGAACATTTACCTTCGCCCATCTGTTTACCGGATGAAAATAATATTTTAGGGTATAAAAGGTGTTGCTGAACACATACAAATAGGGTTGCCTAAAAAATATGGTTAAGGATAGGTTTTGCGAATTTAAAAAAAAAAAAAAAGATATTATTTCACTAACTTGCTCACCAAATAAATGAACCTTCAATGAAAACCTACAATGTATACTACCTGCAAAAGCTAGGAGCTAGATGAGCGCAATTACCACTTTTTAGTTACCTGTTTGCACACGGCAACCAGGTAGTAGTGGCCAGAAAAACGTAGGCAACCTATTTTTTGCAGATAGTATTCATTGTACACTTTTCATTGAAGGTTAATTTTTTTTGGTAAGCAAGTCAGGGAAATTATATATATTTTTTTTAAATGTTAATTAATCATATCTTTGACCATATTCTTTTAGGCAACCCTATTGGTATGTGTTCAGCAACACATTTTATACCCTAAAATGTTATTTTGATCCGGTAAACAGATGGGTGAAGGTCAATGTTCCCCGGGATCTTGTACTATTAACCAAAGACAAAATTACGTTTAGCTGTCATTTAAGTTTTGTTATTCCACTGTCATTTGCGTTTTGTGTCATGTCAGATGTGTTTTTGTTATACCACGTTTTATAGTGACTTGAAGGAAACGCGGTCCAACGGGATATAAAGTATCCTATGTCCGTCTCCTCGTTCTAAGCTGCACCAATTTTCAGCTAAATCCGTTCAGCCGTTCTTGAGTTATAAGTGGTGTAACTAACACCACTTTCTTTTATATATATATAGATGTGATTTCCATAACAAGGTCGTTGACAAGTTGCTTGGCGTCAGGGAGTAGCGAATTAATATCAAGTTTCGCTAATACCTGAGTTAGATGAACAGTCACGCATCTCTTTGCGTCGGAGCCCTTGGATTATTCAAGTTATTTGTTACGTACATATTTACTGTAATCGAAGTTGGAGGTAAAGCATCTTGATTATTAAGTGTAGTTGCAGCTGAAACTCGTTTCATGATGATGAAATCTAAAATAAAAATGTATACTTTTTTTATTTGATTGAATGACGAGACGAGCAAGTCGCTCGCCTACCTATAGACAGGAGCAACACCACACAGAACTTTGAATTACAAAACACTGTATGCAAGCTTTTGCAGGTAGTATACATTGTATACTTCTCATTGAAGGTTCATTTTTTTGGTAAGCAAGTCAGTGAAGTTATATTTTTTTTTAAATATTAATAAAAACATAATATCCTTGACCATATTTTTTTAGGCAACCCTATTGGTATGTGTTCAGCAACACATTTTATACCCCAAAACATATTTTTCATTCGGTAAACTGATCTTAGACCATTATGTTTACGCGAATATTACTCATTGAGATAAAACTAATTTAAACGGATTTTATCGCGGTTTTTTATTAATTTTGATCCCGACATTTCGAAAGCTTTTCAGCCTTCTTGGTCACGCTGGTCCGCGATATAATTCGTTTAAGTTAGTTTTATTTCAATGAGTTCATTTTAATGATATTTCAATGAGTGAGAATGAGTTTCAAGATTTTAGTCATTTTTTATTATCTCTCAGGAGAGAAAAAAATCTAAAATGCCTCTGTGCATTTTACCAACACTCTTATTAGTTTTAGAACTAGGAAAGACTATACTTATTTTTTTGCATTTGCATGAGTTTTATTCGACTTTCGCCCATAGTAACATCACACAAGCCCTCGTCGGCAATACGTACCACTAATTGGGTCACATCGCATCGTACAGATTGAAATCAAACAGAGCTTGAAATAGAGGATCGCAATGTGATTTGCTACGTTAGTTAGTGAAGCTTTGTGGAAGTGTTCAGCCGAGGTGTGGGTGGATTTATTGCTGACTTTGAAATTGTACTCAAAGAGCTGATTCTTTAAAGATAAAAGGGCTTAAGAGTATACTATGCGGTAGGTCTCTCGTATGCGAGAGGCCGCCTGGGTTGGTACCAACGCTTCGTCTATTTTTGCCGCCAAGCAGCATTGTGTAAGCACTACTGTATTCCAGTTTGAAGGAAATTGAAGCCAGTAAAAATATGAGACTTGACATCTTATGTCTCGGAGTGACGAGCGCAGTTCACTGCCATGCAGTGTTTTGTACTTCAAAGTTGTATTTTGTGTTGCTTCTTTTTATGAGCAGGCCGGGCGCTTACTAGCAATCAACGGTCAGTAATAACGAAAAACTAATTAATAGGTTTATGCACCAAATAAAATGAGTAAAAAAAAGCGGTCCGCGGCTTAAAATGTTTAAAGTTATGCTTTCACAAAATCTGTCCATTAAATGCCGAAACTAAAACACACCGAACTATTCAACAAAGTGCAAACTGTCCTTTTTCACGTCGTCAAACGCGTGACGTAATTAGGGTTGCCCTGGGTGTTGATAATTAAGCCGTATTTTAGAACTACACAAAGCTGGACCGGACCAAGTTTGCACATTACCGGACCCCTACCGAAGATGTCATGTTACCTGGCTGTTGACCAATGTAGTGGCTTTATACGATTGTGTTTGCAAACAATTTGAATTGACTGCTCTTGACAATGGAAAAGAAATGTTTGTGGTTTCTGTTTTGTCTTGAATAAGTCTGCAAATTGAATAAATAGATAAACTGTATTCTGTGTTGTACAAATAAACTTAGCATTTAAAGTATTATAATTATCACCAAAATTTAAATTTGAATTCAATAAGTATATAAAATATAAATTAGAATTCAATAAGAACGAATCATCTAAATATATGAAAAACAGAATAGATTTTTTTAAAGGTAAATAATTTAAAAAAATATTTATAATTAAAACAAATATTTTGAATTTGTATAATTCATGTAATGAAAATTTATAAATAAAATCTAAAAGCAAAAACTAAATTGGAATTTAGTATTCCAGGAGAATAACTATTTTAGAATTGTGTACCTATTCAAGTTTGTAGACATTGTCGATATTAAATTACGTAAAAAAATCATCTTAATCCGAAATTGAGTTTACAAATTTCAAACTTATTGCATTAGTTGTTTGCAGAGAACTTTATGAGAAATTAATTTGATGTAAAGAGTACTATACATTAAAAGCGTGTACGCTTGAAAATTTTGCTAAATCATTGCAAATACTTGATTTTAAAGATTAAGTCTAAATTGAATAGACTTTGTTTATTCATGAAATAAATTGAAAATAATATTTTAAAATATCACTGGATGATCTCGTAAATAATATAATGAAAATTACCTTTTATTTTTATGAAACAATAAACTAGAAACTAATAACTGTAATATACATTCATAGCAAGCTCACATGAATTCCCGTATATGTATTCATTTCAAATATATATACTAGAAGATTGGTCTGGGTTAGTATCACTGCTTTGTCAATTTCTGTCGCTTAACACCAGTGTGTAAGCAGTGTTGAATATTATTTTTCATTATTCTATGGCACCATCGTCATATACCACCTTATATGTTGATGTTCTTGTTAAATAACGCTCAAGGCATACGAAAAAATATATCACAAGAAATCACTGGATATAAAAAAATTAGTTACCACTATTCAGTATTCGGTCTTTTCAAATGTAGCTGTATTTCGTAACATTGAAACAGAAAATATTACCATAAACAATTTATTTCAATGTCCAAACAAAATAACAGCAGTAATAACATAAATCACACCCCAGTAAACGAAATAGTGTTTGTGATACGAGAACGTTCGCTTAAAGGGACGTATCGGCTTATCGCTCCGAAACTGCAACGTGAGCCATTTGTCAAACTTTTGGCGCGATCGAAAACAACCACTTAATAACCAGTCAGTCCGGACCTGTCGTAGCCAGTATGTATTGACTATTAGAAGGTCAGGATAAATTGGCCTTGTTTTCGACAGATTGTGGGTATCATCTCATGTATAATTCACGTGAGACAAGTTTCAATCGAGATGGCAAGTTGGACAATGCATTCGACTTTTAGACCGGTGATTATCCGGTTGAAAATGGTAAAAATAGAAACAAATTTATAGTAGAATCAAACCCATTGTAAAAGAAAGAGAATACAACAAAATTGATAGGAAAAATAAATTACCGGCGATCTGAGGTCGGGAAGTGGGAAGGGGGGGGGGGCTTTTAAGGGTAAAAAACGGTTTATCTCGATTTCCGGAAAAACTACAAGTCCTATGGAAAAAAGTTAAATCGCAAAGTTGTAGGTAATAAAAAGATTTACAACTTTTGTATACACACTTTCTTCACATAACCTCAAAATATATGTGAAAAATTCAAATAACCAAGTTTTTTGTTTTTATTTTTATCTATTATAATAAATCATTTTTTTTCACGAAATTTGGTGAAAACTTACCTTTTTGTATCCCAAATACACTGTAATTTATTTGATTTAAAATATTTATTTTTGCACCTTATTTTGATTTAATATCGAAAAAGCAGCCTAATTTTCAAACGAAAATTCTCACGTCAAAATATGAGCTTTTTTAAAAAAGTCTGTTGGCTTCTTGTTCATTGAATTCTCTACTTTCTGATGGTGTAAAAAAATATATACATTACTATGGTAAATGTGCTCAGAAAATGTAAAGTTATAAGTTAATATTTAATAAGACATATCTACAATATTTTGAGAAAGTTGTAGATTCTTCTTTAAATTATATGCGTAGATGCCTCTTTATTGTTATTTTAATATAACTTATATACCTGAGTGATCTACGGAAAATTTTAGCCCATCATAAAGAAGTGGGGAAGGGGCTAGGTGGTATGGGCCTTACTACCTGTTATTTAGTAGTTCGTTTCTTTGCATTTTCTGAGCACATTTACCATAGTAATGTATATATTTTTTTACACCATCAGAAAGTAGAGAATTCAATGAACAAGAAACCAACAGACTTTTTTAAAAAAGCTCATATTTTGACGTGAGAATTTTCGTTTGAAAATTAGGCTGCTTTTTCGATATTAAGTCAAAATAAGGTGCAAAAATAAATATTTTAAATCAAAAAAATTACAGTGTATTTGGGATACAAAAAGGTAAGTTTTCACCAAATTTCGTGAAAAAAAATGATTTATTATAATAGATAAAAATAAAAACAAAAAACTTGGTTATTTGAATTTTTCACATATATTTTGAGGTTATGTGAAGAAAGTGTGTATACAAAAGTTGTAGATCTTTTTATTACCTACAACTTTGCAATTTAACTTTTTTCCATAGGACTTGTAGTTTTTCCGGAAATCGAGATAAACCGTTTTTTACCCTTAAAAGCCCCCCCCTTCCCACTTCCCGACCTCAGATCGCCGTTAATTTATTTTTCCTATCAATTTTGTTGTATTCTCTTCCTTTTACAATGGGTTTGATTCTACTATAATTTATTTATGTTTCAAATTGGAAAATCACCGGTCTATTTTGTCGTGTAATGTGAGAGATTGTAAATGAGTGTATTGAGTAAACAATTTAGAGTAGGGATAAATATGGAGGATGGAGTGGTGTCATAAGCACCGATGGTCAGCTAAGACCTGTACCTACTTTGTTTTTTATTTGATTGAATGACAGACGAGCAAGACGCTCACCTGATAGTAAGCGCCACGCCTGTCCATACACTGAAGCAACACGACACAGTACTTTGAATTACAAAGCACTGCATGACACTGAACTGCGCTCGTCATCCCGAGATATAAGATGTTAAGTCTCATAATGCTCAGTAATTTCACTGGCTTCAATGACCTTCAAACCGAAACAAAATAGTGCTTATACACTGCTGATTGCCGGCAGAAATAGAGAAAGCGTCGATACCTACCCAGACGGACTCTCGAATACAAGACGATTACCTAACCAGTAATGTGGCACTTTCAGTCATAAAACACCCAAATTCGAAAAAATATTTTTTGATATTTTGATTGAAAAAAAAACTATTTTAATCTGATGCTATCTACTAACCCATATCCCGCTCATTACGCTGTATATGTACTCAAAGAATATTTAGTATCAAAAAGACTATGTGGTATTTAAAAATACAAACTTCCACCCAATTCACTCTGCATACCTGGACGCATGCTTTTCACTGAAAACGTTCGCTGAAATTCGTCGACCATCATTTTTCTTTGACGTTACCATGCATACAACCGTAAAAAAATATCACGATAAATCGTTAACTGTTCTGGAAGACCGAGTGTACAGGGTTTCCGCTTTGTGTAATAGTAAAAATATGGAAAAATAATAATTATAAATAGTTTTAGTGTAATTGCCGAGTGTATTTTGATGATGCTATGTATGTATGTATACATTAGTTGATACTGATTTCTATGTAATATAAGTTTCTTTTACTTTTGTACTGACTTGTCATAAGCGCTATTTCAATTGCCTACATGATTAATAAATGATTTCATTTCATTTCATTTCATTTCATTTCATTTCATTTCATTTCATTTCGGTAACATGATTTTTAAATACGTTGTTTTTTTAATAGCATAAGCCGGCAAACGAGCAAGTGGGCCATCTGATGGTAAGTGATCTCCACCGCCCATGTACGCCCACCACCAGAAGAATCATGGGCGCGATGCCGACCTTGAAGGAATGGGATAATTAGGCATTGGGAAGGGGAGGGGATTTGGGCTTCCGGTTATCTCACTTACCGTACGAAGCGCAGCGGCAAGCCACTACTTTACATCGGTTTTCTGTGAGACAGTGGTAACGACCGGGTCGAACCGGCCCATTCTACACATAGCGTCTACAGCGATGCTCTTTGACTTAAAAACACTTTATTAAAACGAGTTCTTACGTTATTACTATGTTGATATTTAATTTATTATTTAATTTATATTTTATTCAGAAACTCTGAATAGTAGAGCCACGCTGTAGATAGTTTTGTATACAGCGTTTTAATATCAACATAGTAATAAGGTAAGAACTCGTTTTAATAAAGTGTTTTTAAGTCGAAGAGCCTCGCTGTAGACGCTTTGTAGACACTTTATGTAAGCGATAATATGTGGTACACAGAATGATTTCTTAAACAACGGACCACATTTAGTAAATTTCCTTGAAATTCTGTTCATTCATTTATCATTCATTTGATGAATTTTCTTCAAATTTCTTGAAATTAAACAATTTCTACGCAGTGTCCGTCAGTGTTCAGTGTCGTTAGAATGCGTAGCCAAGAGCCAGAAGAATAATAATAATTAATGTCATACTTTTTAAAGAGTATATGAAACTTTATTGCAAAAATGGAAAAAAACTCGCCACATCTAAAATCCAACATGGACAAGTATATTCAAAAACGTGTGCCCTTAAAACTTTTAACATGTCTGTTCTGGAGACAAACTTCAAATCTTCTAATTTGTGGTCCACTCATGAGAATGAAGAGGGTAGTAAATTTTAATTCGATGTTCCCGGTTTCCCACCATTTCGCCCGAGTACTGCTCAATGAATATAAAATGGGCAGAAGGGACAACTGGGTCAAACGGACGTAAATAATAACTGAGATCGGAGCCTTGAATGGAGTAAGGATTTTGTAAGCAAATAAACTTTTCAAAGTGTTTTATTCAATCCATTTCAGCTATTCGATTCAGTTATAGAAAACGGATCTTTTTCTTAGGGTATTAAATAAATATGTAGAAATGACAGCGTCCGTGGCGAGTAGCCGACTGTGAGGCTGAGGCAGCTGATTTGATTCCCGTATCGACAGCATATGTTTGTGTGATCCACAAATATTTGTTTCGGGTCTGGGTTTTTTCTTGACGTCAAGCGGGTGGCCGTTGTGCCACTTCGAGTGGGATAAGGGCAGGTTGGATTAAATAAATGTGTAGGAAATCTTGAAAAATATATCCAAAATTATTATTTTTAAAATTATGGTATAAAGTTGCTTCTTTTAAACTTTACTTGTTGACATACATTATACCTTTATCTAACCGATAAACAAACGTTAAACGTTATTACTTCTAATTAAAAATTCTAGCCTTCAATTACAAATGTATTAAAAAAATCGACACCAGCAACAGAGCGATCAAGCTTTCAGCACATTATATAGTTACCTTCAAATTATAAATTATTACAAAACGCATTTCACACAATTAACCAAACATTACCCATTTTACCTATTCTCCGTTCTCAGTTATGGTTACTTCCGATTTGGCGCAAGTCTGGCCAACGTCCAAAACTCGCTAATGGAATTCTGTACGTCTCTGACCGACCACTCCACAGTCGTCGACAGAAGAGCACTTGTATGTAAAAATTATGCACCAATTCACTGAAATATCCTTTTACTTAGAAGCCCCTTTACGATGCATATGTTAGGGGAACATTGCCAATACTGTCGAGACTCCTCGTGTAGAAATAATGAATCGTTTGACGATGCATTTAGAGAAATTTAAATCTTTATAGCATTGAGTATTATAGCAGTTAAGGTAATTTTAAGCTACTACAGCTACTAATAAATAAGTTACAGCGATAATTAAAAAAAGTGATTTTTTTAGAGTATCTAGCTTATTTTTCACAAAAATAGCATTAAAATAAAACTAATTTGAACTGATTTTATAGCTGTAATATACGAGTAAACATAAGAGATCATTAAGAAAAATAAAATATTATGAGGTAATTTACGTCTTAAGTCAGTAATTGAATGAAACTTGCTATTTTGAGATTGCCTGAAGACGATGCATGTGTTCAATTTAGTCGCATTCCTACTAACATAAAAAAATGTTAGTAGGAATGTTTGAAAAATCGACTGGAATATCCTTACGCAAATACATTTCAAGCTTAAAAAAGTCATGGAAAATATTAAAATTATTATGAATTGATAAATATTTGACGTGTCGTTGTTGTAGGTAAGAAAAGACATATTCACAGAGTTCATTTTTGTTCATGTGGACTGATCCGTTTATGGACAAAAACCCTGCTAATGCTACCAATTTAAACATCTTATCGTAGTGCTGAAAAAAAAACAGTACAACATAACTGTATTCATTACGATCTTTGTTAGTGTAATAATATTGGAAAATTTCACATATAGCAAAATTTTAAAAGTAAACACCACAATAAAGAATGTAAATAAGAAGCATAACTCAGGGCACTGCATCGAGCAAATGATCCTCGTTAAGTTTTCAATCTTCCACCGGCAGACGGTTAATGACAGCCCGAGTCATTACACCCGGCTTTCTGTTCGTGCAGACGTGATAGATTTTTAAAAAGCGAAAATTATGATCGATGTTATGAGATATATTTTGAATGTTGTAGCGGTTTCTGAACATTGATTGATGTATGAACTATATTTATTTTTATACTGATTTTATCTGTAAAAACGTTTAAAGGGCCTTCTCATACCTACTCATATTTATGTAGCATTGTATGTATGTTAGCTATAAGGTAACAGAATAAAATAAAATAAAATACGCGATATAAAGGATATAATAAAGTATGCGATAGCTCAGTGGGGAGTGCTACAGACTGTCGCAGGTTCGAAACCAGTCACAAGAGCATGCACCTCTGACTTTTCTAAGTTACGTGTGTATTCATTGTTAATTATCGCTTGCTTTAACGGTGAAGGAAACATCGCGAGGAAACCTGCATACCTGATGAATCGAAGGTATGAGAAGTCTGCCAACCCGCATTAGGCCAGCGTGGTGGACTAAAGCCTAATCCCTCTCATTCAGTGGAGGAGGCCCGTGCCCAGCAGTGGGAGGTATATAATACATAATAATAATCTTTCCGAATATTAATATTTACTTGAATTTACTCTATTTCAACCGTGACACCGCATTATCAGTACTTGTTTACGTAACTTGAAGTAAAACACTCAAAAATATCTCATCTTAGTAACGAATTCGTAGATTTATCCAGTTTTTATAACTTTATAAAGACGAAAACATGTTGGAAAAATTCAGTCAAAGCGAAAATTTTATTTACATCCAAACATTCTGATGTAAAAATAAGACCGTAAAGAAGTCCCTCGCCTTTGAGTTGGGCACAAACAGAAACCAACATGCACAAACGCTTACGGGATTGCATCCTGTTTACTTGAGTTATTTATATTTTGTATTCCATTATGGTTTTGCACACAATTTAAAATAATATTATTTTACAAACGGATTTTTTAAAATATGATAACAAATAAATAATTAAAAAATAAGCATTCGCATAGTTTGTTCTCTGGATTTTATCATTTTCTGTTTCTATGGATCTTAAGACATGTACCTATATAACATTAAGGGATTATAGCATATCCACTACCGACTTATTAACCAAAGCATATTAATAATATATGCATATCCGACTAACACACACAGATGCGATTCCAGTTTTTTTTGGGTTGCATAGTCTGTCTCCAGGAAGACAATCTTTAATCTTGTTTAAGGCCGGTGTCACAACTGGACAGGTCAGGTAGGTTAAGGTTATTGATGTAGAAATTACAGTTTTTTTTTATAGCGTAGGCCGGCAAACGAGCAAGTGGGTCACCTGATGGTAAGTGATCTCCACCACCCATGTACGCCCACCACCAGAAGAATCATGGGTGCGTTGCCGACCTTAAAGAAAAGGGATAATTAGGGATTGTGAAGGGGAGGGGCTTCCGGTTATCTCACTCACCGTACGAAACGCAACAGCATCCCGCTACTTTACGTCGGTTTTCTGTGAGACAGTGGTAACGACCTGGTCGAGCCAGCCCATTCATGCTGTAGACAAAACTGTCTACAGTGTGGCTCTACCACTCAAGGCTCTCAGGTTAGGTAGGTTAAGATTATTGATGTAGAAATTGCAGAAGTTTTTGTAATTGATGTCGGGCCTCTTGAAGAACGTGCTACATTCACAGGCAATAAAAATATAGACAACACTAAAGGATCCAGTAAAGGATACACCTTCTATATCAACAAAGATGAATGTCTCTTTGTATGAATCTCCTATAAGCGTTGCTAAACCATTTATCCGATTGTGATGTCATTCTCCCAAACACTTTTTTATTTACGTGGCATTGCAATCCAAGTCGGGTACTGCTAATTAAATATAAAACATCAAATAGGACACAGAGAATTCTTTATATATTAGGAGATAGAAGCTGGAAAACGTTGGCAAACGTAAACTTGCTCGAGAAAATATTTTAAAATTAAAAATGTCGTTCTGGAATAAACAGGAACGGGAGTAAATGTTATTAGGGTTTTAAGGTGGTTTTAAGGTTTTAATTTTGTATCGAGGATTGTTTCTAAAAAGATCTTTGTAGATCAACGTATAAATAAACGGCTGCTTCGGTAGTAGTTCTAATGCGTACGCGGTACGATCGTTGTCCCCGGATTGGATAAAGGTGATATTGGGTTTTTCTATCACGAAATGCTCAGTATCAGCCCAGAGTCTGGCATTATGCGCGGTATGGCGATAGGTTCACTTCGGGAAGCGGAAATAAGCTCCGCGAAATGTGGGTCTATCTCTGGCGTGAGTGCATATGAGCGTATGTGCGTTTAAACGAAACAAACTTTGAAAACGTGGTGTTTCTGAATTCATTCAAGTATTTTTATGTTTATTAGGTGTCATGCAATATCGCCACCAAATATAGATCAGTTTTGATAATTCTCTTTACGTGGGATAGGTTTACCTTATGAATAGCTTCCTATAAACTTGGTTAAGGCATGATGAGTAATGGGAGATTCCCCAAAATTTGAAAGAAGTGACACAATACTTCAATGGCGCTAAACAACAATATAATAGCTACGAATGACATATCGTCATTAAATTATGATTATTTTCCTCATTAGCCAAATAAAAAAAACATCATTCAGACTGCACTATGCAATAAAGGTAAAAATATACGTATAAAATATACGTATTAAAAACCTCCTCCGCTTTTGCGTCGGTTAAATACTCGAATTATGAAGAGTTTCGTTAAACATATTAGGTTCCTATAAATTGCGACGATAAAAACATTCCTTCAAAACAAATAAATCGTAATATATAAATGAAATCAACAATCTATGATCTCAGAAGCATTCAATAAAAACTGTTCAGCAAGTCGGTTGAGGTAAAACCCAATTTGTCCAGTGTGTTATCGCGAAAACTGTCGGGAACTATGAACATTTTCCGCCTGAACGCCTCGCTTCAACTTTTCAAAACTTTTGTGTCTTAGCATTTTAGGGTCGTGTCGTAGCTAACACTGTTATTGAATAATAGTTTATTCTTAGGCAGATTTTTCAATGCCCAAATAAATTTTAATCGCCATATATGGTATTGACGGTTATGATGGTCAATTTAAAAATAAACAACTTGACATATTTATCCGTGTGCATATTAACTTCCAACAAGTCGGTCTGGAAATGTTTGGGGGAAGCCTATGTTCAGCAGTGGACGTCTTGTGGCTGATGATGTTGACATAATATCTTTACACAGAATAAAATGAAGTCGCTTCCGGTCTCTTTTCGCTTAGATCTTAAACTATTCAGTGGATTTTAATGCAATTTTCAGCAATAGATACAGTGATTCATGAGGAAGGTTTGTATATATATTACGCTATGACCCATGGGAGCAGGGCAGTATAATGTAGGTGAAACCGCGAGGGACAGCTGGTTATTTTTATATTTTGCCGTCTTATAATATTTTATCTGGTAAGTGCCGTTTACTCGAAGTTTGAAAAATCAGCCTTAAGCATTTGTGTCAATATCCAAGTTAAATGTTATTTTTCAAATAAAGGATAGCAAAATACAAAATTGTTACGCTTTCAATATACACTAAACCGCAAAATGCTTCTTCCTAAATTGGCTGCCTAATGCGTTAAAATTTAATTATTAATTGTGAAACAGGCATTTAGTAATATGATAAAAACCTATAAAATGTTTTATTTGTTTGTCTACGTTTTTATGAACGAGTTATGTCCAATTGCAAAGGTCTGTTTCCTTTGGAGGAAAAGTTCGGACTACTACGCTGATACGAATTGAAATAGCCTTGTTGATAATATGTCAGCGGAGTGTGACAGTACGGGTAAGTCCGGTAGCCTTGTTTTCTAAAATTGATATTGTTTGGACCCATTATTGTCATTTAAATCTACTATATATAAGCCTGAATACTGAAATGCTACTCCATAGCCGACTGTGTAACGGCTTCTTATTTTCATACTATTTTGATAGATAGAGAGTCTTATTATGTTTAACTGAATCTTGAATCCTTGAATTGCGTTTCAGTATTCAAACGATATAGGTAATCTTTATTTTCTTTAAGTGACATTTGTCGCTAACAAGCTATTCTTAAAAACTTCATAATTTAAACCTTTTGCTATCTGCATCTAATGCATACAAAGAAATGTTTTGAATCCGTAATGAAAATACTAAGATAATGATCAGAAAAATTCTACGCTCTCGAAGTACTCTGTCATCAACTTAAGAAAACGATCGTTTAGAATCCTACGCTCGCCTCGTATAGCTTAGCATAGCTTCGTATATCTATTATATTTGTTGTGTGACTTGCAGTTTAAAGTTAAAACTTGTAACAAATTCTTGTGCACAAATATTTTTAGGAAGATATAACCATAAAAAAGCATTTCCATAAAATACACACTTCTCCAGTGAATAATCCACAGTCCTTGTTCTTTATGGTCGGAATTTTCTCAGCGAAAACACCTTTCAATCAAACTAGACAATCATTTTAAGGGCGGCTACATTGTGTACTTAGTTTTCAAATTCGTATAAAATTATTATTGACAAAGTGCCAAACTAGTAATGCATACTATAAAAAAGGGAAGCATCGTTCGAAAACTAATTTCGTATTCGACTAATATGATTTAAAATTAGTCACACCATCAATTTTAATTCATCATAATTCCCATTAGTGACTACTGCTACTTCATGTGTGGAGAGTACGAAAACTGTCATCGTTTTAAAGTTTTTAAGTGGGTCACCTGATGGTAAGTGATCTCCACCGCCCATGTACGCTTACAATACAAGAAGAATCATAAGCGCGTTGCCGACCTTAAATCGAAGGGTTATTTAAGGGATTAGGGAAGGGAGGAGATTTGGACCTCCGGATATCTCATTCACCGTATGAAAAAAAGCAGCAAGCCGCTAGTTTAGGTCGGTTTTCTGTGAGACAGTGGTAACGACCTGGTCAAGCCGGCTGCCGGCCCATTCATGCTGTAGACAAATCTGTTTAT
Source organism: Amorpha juglandis (assembly GCA_949126905.1). Classification (NCBI taxonomy): domain Eukaryota; kingdom Metazoa; phylum Arthropoda; class Insecta; order Lepidoptera; family Sphingidae; genus Amorpha; species Amorpha juglandis. The sequence continues at coordinate 5,356,029 of OX421379.1, read as the reverse complement.
AGCGTTGCTCTACATCTCTTAACAGCTGTAATGTACTTATCGTTTAGAGGCACTTGAATTGATGTTTATTTTTATATTGTCTTTAGATCTAAAAAACACAGTGTATCACACTAATAATATTATAAATGTGAAAGTTTGTTTGTTTGGATGTTTTTCCGTCAATCACGCTGAAAGTACTGAACGGATTTTGATGAAATTTGGTATACAGGCCGGGTATGAGCTGACTTGAGTTATAGGATACTTTTATTCCGGAAAAAGCAGATCACGCGGATGGAGCCGCGAGCAAAACCTGGTTTAAAATAAATTACAAATAAATTTTCTGTATTTCGTTATTGTTTTAATTCGATCAGTGTTTAATATAACAGTAGTGTCGAAATTAAACCATCGATTAATTCTATATTACCTCATTTATTCTGAGGTTCGACCTCAAGCTAAATTGAATATCACACACAGTGCCCCAGAGAGCAATATTGAGCCAGTTCTCACAGAAGGCTTTTCAGGGCAGATGATGTTTCTACTCAGTTACGAATTCTGTGTTTTGAAGACTATTTTGAATGTATCAAAATATTATTTCGAGTTCTAGTTTTCGTCTGTAGAATATTTCCAACTCTATAAAAAATTAACAAACTATTCTATGATATAGTCCTACTAATATCCTACTTCCTACTAATATTATAAACGCGAAAGTTTGTAAGTATGGATGGATGGATGTATGTTTGTTACTTTTTCACGTAAAAACTACTGAATGGATTTTAATGAAACTTTGCAATAATATAGCTTATACATCAGAATAAGACATAGGCTACTCTGTTTTTCAAAAATTACCCCTGAAGGGTTTAAAAAGGGGATGAAAGTTTGTATGAAAAATCTAAACCGCTGAACCGATTTCAATGAATTTTGGTATAAATATAGTTGATGACCCAGGGTTAACCATAGGGTATTTTTTTCTTTAAAATTCAACCCCTAAAGGGCCTATATAGGGGATGAAAGCTTTTTGATGGCGAAACGAAGTTCGCGGGCACAGCTAGTCATCTATATATACCATAAGTCTTAATCTTTGTCTTTTGTATTCAGAATGTGTCTATATTATGAGTTGACCAAAGGTTTGTGGTTTCATTACCTACTTGAAAAGCAAGGAAGCTTGATAAATCTGACGTATTTTGCTTCAATGGAAAATACATCAATCTGTAAATGTATTCGTGGGTATTATTTAAATGTAGGGTCATTCGGGGGTCAATCACCCTAAGGGCGGCGGCCTGGAAACAACAGCCTTGTTTTCTTGTTAAGTCAGTAGCACACTGGGAACTAATTTTGCTATTGAGCTTACTCCGACGTAAGTTGACATTTTGTTAACGTGGAAGGTATTTAATGACGCGGTCATAATGATTTATAATTTAATTTGGTTTTTAATTTTGTATGAATAAATCATCTGGACACAAAACTACTTTGCAGTATCTATTAAAATTAAATAAATCAGACCAAAGGAAACGAACGTTCTTCCAGTGTGAGTCTTCTTATAGCTATCTCATAACCTCTTAAAAACTAAGTAAATGGATATTATGGCTTATGAGCTGAAACTGAGTACGTAACATTTTAAAGACTTGTGTCTAAGTTAAGTTAAGATGAGCACATCACTAAAATAAAAAAATAATTGAGCCAATGACAGAGCCATTCATTATTATTATTATTATTCATTATTCATTATTTTGTGACACAATGAATAGGCCCAGCTGGAACGTGATAGTATGATTTTTTTTACTAGCCCTGTATTATATACGTCCCACTGCTGGGCACGGGCCTCCTCTACTGAATGAGAGGGATTAGGCCTCAGTCCACCACGCTGGCCTAATACGGGTTGGCAGACTTCACATACCTACCAAAAAGTATGATTGCCTTTAAAAAAATAAAACAACGTAAGGGGCGAGCGTGCTGTGCTGAGTGAGATTTGCGGAGGCCTAATCAACATTCCACTTCTTAGTGGTTGACGATGTCAACCCATGATAATCTAGTATTATTAGTCTCCATAGGCGGCGGTGATTACTTACCATGAGACTCAGTTTATTGGCCCTCTCATTCATAAAACAAAACATACCAGTAGTTAAAAGCAGCCTCAGATTGTGCACACTATATATCTTCAACGTTAATTTTCGAGAAGAAAAAAAATCAAATCTCTCATAGTGCTACAAACTTTACGGTTACAGCAATGGATAGGACCACGTAGTTCACGTCGAGTAATATTGGGCGAAGTCGAATTATGTGCATACCGGGACAAAGGGTACGGTGCACGCCTCCACTCCCGGTGGAATGTCCGCTTTGTGGTAATGTGCCATTTTGTAAGAAATTGAAATTTACTGTTACGACAATCATCTTGAGTTATTGTGCCGATATTACATTCTTTCTACCCTTAAATATTTATTATCGATATATGTCCATATTGTATCGTTTTAAGACATATCATAATAATATGATTTTAGATGTGTTTTTTTCCATTTTTGCAACAAAGTTTTTACGCTCTTTATACAGTATGTTGTTAATTATTATTATTTTTAGGGCTCTTGATATATATGGCTACACATTCTAAGCGAGGAAACTGCATAGAATATGTTTAATTTCATGAAATTCGAAGGAAATCCACCAAATGAATGAATGAAGAGAATTTCAATGACGTTTAAACAGAAACTCTGAGTGGTAGAGCCACGCTGTAGACTGTTTTATCTACAGCATGAATGGGCTGGCTCGACCGGGTCGTTACCACTGTCTCACAGAAAACCGACGTAAAGTAGCGGCTTGCTGCTGCGTTTCGTACGGTGAGTGAGATATCCGGAAGCCCAAATCCCCTCCCCTTCCCAATCCCAAATTATCCCTTTCCTTTAAGGTCGGCAACGCGCCCATGATTCTGATATTGTGGGCGTACATGGGTGGTGGAGATCACTTACCATCAGGTGACCCACTTGCTCGTTTGCCGGCCTATGCCTTATGGCATAAATAAAAAAAAAAAAGAGAGAGAGCAAGAGCCAGATACAGAGAGTGGTGTTATTGGACACGGCACGCATTGTGAGGTGGTTTCTTTCTCTTGGGTCCTAACCGCTGGTGGCTTAGGTCCTAGGCCTAGCTATTGGAGGGTAATGTTTTTTTATATTTTTAAATGTTATGTTTTTGTTTGTAACTATTATTTAGAAATGTAAAAAAACAGCCTCAAAATAAAGAGTACTAGCAATAGCAATATTATAGTCCGCATAGTCCTCATGTAAAAATCTAAGTTCTTGACTCCATGTTTTGGGGCTATCTGATAAGAATTTGAGCCTTGCACAGTCGTAATTTCTTATTTCAGTGCAAATTTTCGACCGAAATTCAGAGTAGATATTAATTCAGACGAAAAACTATGGATACATTTTCTATTTGACAGCTTCCGTGACGAAGCGAGAGGACGTCGGATCGAATCCGGCACCGACACAAATGTTTGTGTGATCCGCAAATGTTGGTTTCAGGTCTGGGTATTGTGGGACCGCAAGACGCTCGTAGTTCCGGATACCTACGATACAGGTTTTACCTAGAGTGGGGTCCGGACTATGTGTTTGACTGTTGGGTGATACAGGTTTAATCTATTGTGGAGTCCGATCTATGCGTAACTGTTGGGGTATTTGTCGTTTAATAATCCCAAAATAATATAAATCAGATCGCTGCTATCCGCGGTTTTTACTGACATGCTTTATGTGTTTTGTTATGCTAAATTATGTTGTTTGTCTGTTAGTATATTTATATCTCACCGTAATATACATTTCATGGCTTCAGAATATATTATTACACAACAAATATATTTTATTATTTTGAACGTACAATAAGTACTAAGCTCTTTAAATGCCCCGTATATATTTGTCGAATTTGGTTCCACCATTTTACTCAATTGTTCACCAGATATGATACTTGATTTATTTAATTGATAATACAAAATCACAATGTAATTAATGAATCAACTATTAATCACAATTAATCAACTATTTAATTAATGTTGCACATATTACACAACGACTACGCTGTCATGTTTTTTATGATTTTGTGCCTTTGCTGTTTACAATCAATAGAACTAAAAGAGGCTTAAACGCAATTGGTCCGAACTAATCTATACTAATAATAAAGCTGTAGAGTTTGATTGTTTGTTTGAACGCGCTAATCTCAGGAACTACTGGTTCGAATTGAAAAATTCTTTTTGTGTTGGATAGTCCATTTATCGAGGAAGGCTTTAGGATATATAACATTACGCTGCGACCATTAGAAGCGAAGCATCAGTGAAAAATGTTGCAAAAACGGGGAAAATTATTCATATTTGAAGGCTTCCGTTGCTAACCTACCCAAATAATATTATTTGAAGGTTTCCGTTGCTAAGCTACCCAAATCTATACTAATATTATAAAGCTGTAGAGTTTGATTGTTTGTTTGTTTGACTGATCACGTGGGCGGAGCCGCGAGCAAAAGCTAGTGCTATATAATATTGTTAATATTCTATTTTTGTAGTAATCACACATACCACTTTTTTCTCAGAACGGCAAAGAGTCTTCACTGAACCTGTTAATAAGTAAGTGCAGTGGAGTCCAAAAATAATATATAATATCGTCGTCATACATTGCATCCCTTGATAATCGCCAGAACTACGCCGGTCTAAAATTAATACTCTTCATCCGATACTGTCTAAAAACACCATTATTTTCACTCTGACATTAACTGCAGGAAAATAGGAAAAAATACCTTTGAAATTCATTGAAAATATGGCGCAATTACCACCAGTTAATGGGGCGTTGATATTATGGTTCCGGCTCATGGCGTATAAGTCAAGAGACAAGTTTAATTATAATGTTTTCCTTTTGTTTCTAATGTCAACATTAACAAAGCATTTAGTTTTTGTGTAAATTGTTTAGATTTATTTTATTTTATGTTGCTTTTTATTCGACGGCCTCCATGACGAGTGGACGAGTAGCCGGCTGTGTAATGAGAGGCTGCGGGTCGATTCCCACAACGAGACAAATGTTATTTTGAGCCACAAATATTTGATTGTTGTCTGGGTGATCGTCTAGGTATTGTGAGACCATAAGCCTCTGGAAGTTCCTGATACCCATAATACAGATTAAACCAGTATGAGGTCAGGACTGGGTGTATTCATTATTACTTAATTATTATTTAAGGATATGTGGTGACAAGACTATTAAAAGTAAATAAGGTAGGCAACCCATGACGGCTTGAAGTTTCTGCATATACTGACCTCGGCACGTGACTTATTGTAGCGAACTATTATGGCGTTTTAAACTAACTACATACAATTAAATGCATACAGTATCGATAAACCGCTAAATATTACACCATTTTCCAAAACAACGGACCTCCGTTCAAGGAATTTTATAGTCTTTAATGCCAATAAAAATTTGATGACTCGCTGCAAACATTCCTTAAAAATATACCTTGAATTTCCGAACTACTTCGAACCAGGCGATATCTCATCGGTAGCCAATGAAAAAGTTCTAACAAAATATGATATAACTGAAGTATTTTCTTGATATCTATCTGTTTTGCAGCGAGTTGTAAGTTTAGTGTCTTGGTCGCCGCACCATCTTTGGTGGACTTCGGTAGTTTCAAGATTTATAGTTTTATTATACTCAGGAATGTTTTGAACCTCGTTGTATCAAGTTTGATATTTTAAAGTCATAATAGGAATTCGGAGTTATTTATTAAACGACGAAAAAAACGGAGGGGGTACTTAATTCGAAGCATAATTTTTTTGTAGCCACGCATAACTCCGTCGAATGTGGATCGATTTGGATTATTCTTTTTTCATTCAAACGATTGACTTAAAGTTGGTCCCATTTTAATTTTAAGAAGAATTTCCACACCTAAGGTGCTGAAATAAGAGATCACAGATTGAAACTTCGTCATTTATGCACCGATTTTGAAGATTCTTTCTCTAAAATTAGTTAAATAAGTTAATAGCACATACAAATAGAAATCCCATATTTTTTTAAATCCTATGAAAGTGGTAGAGCATAAAAATAAAACAGTAATATTTTTCTCACACACCGATGCACAACGTTTGGCTGATTATTATTCTACTCCATAGATACCACTATCTAAATGATATACAGCGAATAAAAGTTTATTTCAAGTGAAATTAAAAATATTCTTAGGTTTTCCTCCATATATTTTGTTAGGGTTAGATATAAAATAATTCGAGGTAGACCGCTAAAATATAGCTCTTTAGAACCATTAGACGATTGGGTGGAATATATGAGGGATATATTTTTTTCAATAACGCAATATCCTTACGTTCAAGTATGGTATCGCCAAATTACGTGGAATGAAAAAATCAGTCGTATTGTATTTCGCATCTCGCCAATTTTCTTTGTGATTAGGGTTACCATTATTTTTATTAAAGTTGTAGGATTTCTAGAGAACTACTTGATCCGCACTACCAAAGCGGGTTGTAAGTAAACTATGTGATAAAGTATGATGTAGAGTTCACTTACTAATGGAAATTTTTGGTTATAATATGTTGATTGATTTTAAATCTATTTAAAATTCAGTTTTGGTAAAACCATTCTTATTTTTCATCCACCTGCCCTTATCTCACAGTGTAATTGAACTTGCCTTCTTTAAACGAGACCAAAAAATTGTGTTTGTTCAATTGCAGGTAGTGGCATAACGGCTCCTAGCTTTGTCGATGTCCGTGACCGGCCATGACCGCTTGCTCGACTGCCTATCCAGACAATAAAAAATATTATGTCTAAACTGATGAATCTAGGGGTTATTTACAATTTGGGTTGATTTACCTAAACCGAAGAAACACCTATCTATTATTTTTTTAGTTTAGCGAGTCTAAGAAATATCTATACCTAATTTCGGGACTATATCTGCACAGGTATTTTTTCGACCATCGTCTTGGAGACAAAGGAACATCTAACGAAATCGACGACATTAGGTAGAAAAAAAAACAACTGAAAGGATGCAGATTAGGTGGTAGATTCCTCGTATGTAAAAGGCTGTCTGTTGATAGCACCGCTTTTTCTATTTCTGTCACCATCAATATGTAAGAACTGCTGTGTTTGGGTTTAAAGGACATTGAAGATTGAATTGATTGTTGGGTATTATGGGACTTAACGTTTTATGTCTTGCGTTGGCAAGCCAGTCTAATGCCAGGCAGTGCTTTGTAATTCAAAGTTCTGTATGGTGTTGCTTCTGTTTATGGGCATGTGGCGCTTACCATCAGGCGAACCAACTACTCGTTTAATCATGCAGCCTTATAAGAAAAAGTATTTTACAAAAAATAACATTATCCCGTGATGTAATTTTTCATGGTCTCCCATCTTACGATCCATCTGAGGTTTACTCGCTCAAGTTGGCTACTCGAGTGTGTCGATAATACAAGTACCAACACAATCCCGTATGTATCGAAAGTTATATTTTACGTGAATCGGGAATGATAAGTAATCCGTCCATTTGAAGATGAGATCTGATTTATATGGTTTCATTGATAATAGATAGTACAAAGGAAAACTACTCAGAGACTATTAGTGTACGGTTACACAAGCGTGAAGAAAGGCAATATTATTTTTAGGTACTTTCTATTTTTTTTATTATTATTTAATTGAATGACGAGACGAGCAAGTCGCTCGCCTGATGGTAAGCGCAAGCGCTCGTCACCCGGAGACATAAGATGTGAAGTCTCATAATACCCAGTAATTTCACTGGCTTCAAGCTCCTTCAAACCGAAACACAAAAGTACTTACACACTGTTGCTTGGCCGCAGAAATAGACTAAGTAGTGGTACCAAAACAGACGGCCTTTCGCATACGAGGGAACTACCACCTTGTAAATTATATTGTGTGGACGTCTAGTAATTTGTGTTTTGCAACATATCGTTTATAGGTCGCGTAGTTTTGGTCATGTTTAGATTAAAGTGTTAGAGTGTAAGTGGGTTACCAACAACCTAGACTCAAAGCCTACCTAACCTGCACTGTACGTTGTACACTTTTCTGAGTAACGGACAGGCAATGGTAAAATTTGGTTAATGTTGGTATACGATGCAAGTTGTGGCGGTGGAGGTACTATGTGAGACGGTGGGTCACCTCACATGGTACCAAATCCACCGTTATATCATGATGGGAAGGCGGACACTGGTATAAAGCCGGAAATAACGTTATGCACAAAGTACATTAAAGTGTGTTTGAATAAGCAGACATGTTGACCAAGACTTTACCTTCATTATTGATTTATCTGATACCTACTATATCAACAGACTCTTTATTAGACATTCAGAATATGAAAATAAAATCCAGTTTAAGCTAAAACATCTGGAATCCCTAAGGGGTGGGCAGAGATGCAACCACAGTCACCGTTCACGGAATTTATTTCCGTCCCTTGATGCGATAGAGGACGAGGCAATCGCAAGCACAAGTTCCAGAAAACATATAAAATAATTTTGATTTATCAACCAGGATTTAAACCTAGGCCCTCACACTTTCCCCGCCGTTGTACGTTGCCACTCAACCAATGGAGTGATAATCTTTTTGAGACTACTTCACGCTCTAATCCAAGAGATTCTGTTTTCAACGAGAGCATCGTCGTCCCGACCTAAAACAACAGAGCACAACACAAACGCTTATTAATTCCAACTATAATCCTTTTCATACGCATAAAACCATCTGAATTCCGCAAATATTTGTGTTTCATTTTGAGAGTTAACGATGTTTTTAATCCCCAGCACTGGTCGGCTATTATGATACGCGGGAAATGCACCCACGCTGGATTTAGCTCTCAATTTCATCTGCACACGGGTCATTTTTGTCCATGAAATTGGGTTGGAGTTGCCCCAAATAATTAGTGAATGGTACTTTTGTTCTTGATGAGATTTTGGGATAAAGCACTCTGAGAATGCACCCGACGCGCTTTATTTAGATAGTATGCAGGCATGTGTAAAGAACGTACATTCTTTGCTTTTTCTTTATGGTGAGCTGCGCTTTTTTTAAATTTGAGTTTGTTAATAGGGTATAACAGAACCCAAGATCAAATATTTAATTCCTAAGTATTTTGAAATGGATTCAGCTATTAGCCCCTGACTATTTAGAGTGTGAGGGAGTTAATTGGTGTTTTTTATGCGACTTATACCTACCTATACATACCTATAACATCTATCTGTACAGTGTATATCTGTATATAAATCGTGTTAATGATTATAGTGGTTTTGGCGCTCGCAAAAATAAATTAAGCAAACTGTTGTGTTGTGTGTTTTTAGCCATGTTGTAGACAGTTTTATGTACAGCATGAATGGGCCGGCTCGACCGGGTCGTTACTACTGTCTCACAGAAAACCGACGTAAAATAGCGGCTTGCTGCTGCGTTTCGTACGGCGCGTGAGATATCCGGAGGCCCAAATCTCTCTCTCTCAATTCCTTAATTATCCCTTCCCTTTAAGTTCGGCAACGCGCTTATGATTTATCTAGTATTGTAGGCGTGCATTGGCGGTGGAGGTCACTTACCATCAGGTGACCTACTTGCTCGAATCCCGGTCTATGCAATAAATAAAAATATTTTCAATCATTTTATATCCTACAATGAAAACCATATTCAGCGCAAACTACGCAAACGTTGCACCGGTAATTGCACACTGCAAACTTTGGAGACAATATAAAACGGAGTTTGCAATAAAAATGTAATATTTTCAAATCGGTCGAGTTTCCTTTTCCGTATGTCCGATTTGTCGCAGCCGGGCGCATCCAATAAGTGCGCGTCATGATCATGGCTCTATAGATGCGTCAGTATAGTACACGCGATATTTTGCTATTACCGGCCTCAACTCGGCAGGTTGGAGGCGATTTCTGAAATACCATTCAGGGTAGAATACATTTTTAACTCTCGACAAAAGAGTATTTGTCACTTCACGTCGGTTCTATGAGATAGTGGTTGGCAATAACCCCAGTCAAGTGGTCCAATTCATGCTGTAGGCAAAACAGTCTACAGTCGGAAGGACGACCGAGGCATATTTTTTTATCCCAGCACGGCAAAGTGACTGCACTACACTTGATGGTAAGCGTAGTGCAGTCCAACAAACAATGAGTTTATCGGTGGTCACCAGAGTCATGCCAGCCTGAATAAATGCTTCTACTCTTTTCTGAGAGGGAAGAATTTAGTACCAGAGACAATTAAATAACTAGAATCTGCTAGTACCTATATCGTGTGTGTTCCTAAATAGATACTGAGTTAAACAAAATCTAATTACAAGTACCTATCGGATTTGAGCTATTTAGAGGTATTTGGAATGTGGGCTTGGATATAAGCAAAATAACATAAGTAGTTAGCACTTGATTCATCATTCATTTATGTGAACTTACCTACCTACCTAAGGAACCTACATCGTATCGGTATGTTCTTTTTTCGTAGACTCTATCGTCACATCTATGGCAAACCTACGAATTTACAAAGTATCCATTTTATAGGAGAGTGTTTTGAATGCATAGAATAATTTAAAATACCTATTTATTTTTATAATAGAGTTATCAGTATGTACTGTTGTACGTTTGGTTTTCAAAATGTTACCTTTTTATGATACATTCAACAGATATTCTATATTTTGCAATATGAACTGTTTTTATATAAATATCGATTTTACTAAAATGACAGATTCGTAAGTTTGTCGTGGATGTGACGTATTAAAAGAGATACAAAATAGAGCGTTAATAGTATTTTGTAAATACGCGCCCCAACGATATTTCCGCCGAGAAATGAAGCTATTCAACTGAATAAATAATGTACGTGAACAAATCGACGGGACAGTTGCTACCTACATGAAATGTTCATTTGGATGGAGTACACCTATATAAGTTTATTCTACCTACTAAGTCAATCTTCTTTAATTACTACTAAAAGAGACGTGTGCCTAAGTTTTGTTTATGCTGTTTCCATCAGTGATTTCTGTAGTCAATGGATTAGACGTGTAATACGCCCTATGATACTCATCATAAGGTCTGGAAGAAATCGCCGGTGGCGATAAGACCGCCCATTGTATCACGCTTACCTACTGTATGATTCTAACATTTAAATAACTTTATTTGGTATGCATTAAAGAATATTCTATCTATCTTTCTTTTCCATAAGAGCAGTAGCGTAGTCTAGGACGGGTCCACATCCCGGGTGTCACCAGTTTGAGGTGACAAAAACCTTCACCTTTTTTTAAATCGGTTTAATTTTAAGTTTTCATTCTTGGGGTGATACCCACATCAAAACCGCTTCGGGTGTAACCCATACTAGCTACGCCATAAGAGTAGACCTAGCTTAGCATATTATGCATAACAAAGAAGTGGGCCGAGCCCATCCTAGAATCTTATTGGACCACGCAGATTCCTCTCACTTTATTCGATTAGTTTCATTTTTACCGACATAAAAATCAAGTCGTTTTTTGTACCTACTGGTAATCGGGAGCCGTTATTTCAAACTTGACTTGAAAACCCTAATTGATTACTCCTCCGAAAGCAACCTCAAGATAGTTACATCCGGATTTTATTATCCGAAATATCAAAGCCACAGAATATAGGAATGAATTCTTTGTGGTCAGCGGTCCCCGATGTTAATGGCTCAATCTGACGACTGCTTTACGCCGACGATAAAATCTCCCGAATTATTAAGTGGCAAAAACGCAGTTATGGGTTTTATTTGATAAATACTAAAGTCGGGACTATTCCCTACACCTATGTATGCTGTTATTAAATTTGGTTCGGTACCTAGTCGCTCGAACTTTGTAGTGAGTCCATTTTAATAAGTTTTCGCCAATGTATGTGGGTAACTTTTTTTTTTTTGTTGCTTAGGCCGGCAAAACAGGGAGGGGGTCACCTGATGGTAAGTGATCTCCACCACCCATGTACGCCCACCACCAGAAGAATCGTGGGCGCGTTGCCGACCTTAAAGGAAAGGGATAATTAGGGATTGGGAAGGGGAGGGAATTTGGGCTTCCGGATATCTCACTCACCGTACGAAACGCAGCAGCTAGCCGCTACTTTACGTCGGTTTTCTGTGAGACAGCGATAATGACCCGGACGAGCCAGCCCATTTATGCTGTAGACAAAACTGTCTACAGCGTGACTCTACCACTCTCAGTGACTACGCGTCTACTACTAGTCAACTAGATGCAGATACTGGCATGAACGTGATTAAAAACTTAACCTCCGCAGCAGTTCATTAAGTTTGATTGGCGGAATGAAGGACCGCGGTCGCCGATGCTTCACGGCAATGATTGGTCAGCGATAGTTCGTTATTTGATATTCGTCGTCTATAGGACTATCTACTGCCCCCACTATAGTCCATCTGTGCTCACAGAATAATAATAGCAGTCACACCTATAGGTTGCGTTTGTAGCGTCAGAATAAACGGTGGTAGGTCCCTCGTATGCGAGAGGCCGCCTGGGTTGCTACCACCGCTTTGTCTATTTCTGCCGCCAAACAACCGTGTGTATGCACTGTTGTAGTTCGGTCAGGTACTAATATTACCAAATAGGTACAAAAAAATGCATATCTCAAACTGCGAACATCTGCCTTGGTCCATATATTCTCACGATCATCTGTTATACAGGGCTGGTATTAATAAAAAATAAAACACCATTTTCACACACTTAATTACATTTAATAACTATAATTCGCTTCAGGCGGGTGTGGCGGGAACGGCGGGTGCCCAAACGGCGGCGGACCACGCGGTGGAAACTGAGGCCTGAACGACGGCGGAGGCGGTCTCCACGGGGGAGGGGGCCGAGCACCGGGCGGCAGGGGGGGACCGAACCCTGGAGGACCGAACGGAGGGGGAGGAAAGTGGTGGAACGGGGGCGGCGGGGGCGGCGGTCCCGGCGGTGGCGGAGGACCGGGCGGCGGCATCGACGACGGCGGGGGAGGCGGTGCAGCCATCGGGAGAGGGGGAGGGGGACGCGCGTTCATAGGCGGTCCTTGCGGCGGCATCGGTGATGGTGTCGGAGGAGGTGGTGGCGCCATTAGTACTGGTCCCATCATCGACGGTGGCGCGTCCGCGAACAGTTGATGAGGACGATCTGCGTGTGATAGAGGGTTCTGCGCGGCCAGCAGTCTGAAAATAAATGGAAATAAAAGTTAACAAAACCCGACTATGGGATAACGAGATGATGCTAGCTAGCACGACATCTATTGGTACTCTACATATTCATATTTTGTTTTGGGATATTGCATTTTCTCTTACACTATACTATAAGGGGATTTTATGGATTAAGAAAAATGCATGGCCACCTCATTTATTGATTGGTTCAATAAACACAAGTGCATAATTTGACTTTTATTACAATATTACTATAAATAACACTTGCTAGGATGTGGTTCATTTTGTTTCTAGCCACAAATTTATGATATTAACTAGATCCTTTTAGGTACAAAATATTCAAAATGCATGTCACTTATTATGTACTTTGTTTACATAAAGCCAAAAAACCATAAAAAATTGGACTATTCCCTTTATGGTATTATAAAAATAATGTATTTCTCACCTCTCAGCAGCTGATCCGTGCCTCTCTCCTTTGACATCTTTCTTGAATGCATAAGACACTGAAATAGGTCTGTTACACAAGTATTGATTGTTCATGGCTTCAATGGCCGCGTCCGATGCTTCAAATGATGCGAAATTGATAAATGCAAATGCTTTGGAATTACCAGTCTCAGGATCTCTCATAACCTAAAATCAAAATAAACATGTGAATTAGGGCCAATAATCATAAAACTGAATAATCAAAAAATGTATACTAGGTTACTTAGGTTGGATATTGATAAGAGCCTTCTAAAATCCTACTTATTGTACTAAGTATTGGCGACATTAAAGGGTGGGAATGGGTATTGGAAAGAAGATAGGTATACTCAAAATTCACACATAATTCTTAGACCAGAGTAAGATAGGAGTCATGTGGCATGAGTATCAGGTACTATGATAGACTCTCAGTGTCACAACACCCACAACCAAAACAAATATTTCTGTCACACAAACATTTGTCTCGCTATGGGGATCGAACACGCAGCCTCTCGTTCCACAACCGACTACTGGTCCGCGACGCAGGTGTCCGCAAAATCTTATTTATTATAAGAAACGCAATAGTAGTTTTTAGTATAGTTTATACAAAAAAAATTGAGACTGCCGATAGAAGTGACAATTTATAACTTAAGTATATTTATTTGGCACTCACTCTCAACTCAACTCAACTACTCACTGACTAACTGTGACAAGTGTGTGCATGTCTATGACGCGAAACAAAAAGTTTACCCTCTGCCAAAAAGTGCTCAATGTGGCTAAAGTTTCCACTTAAAAAAATGCATTCAAATCAGTCACCTAGTTTAGGTGCTACAATACTATAGACAGAGACACAAACCTACAGAGACAAAGGAGTGAAGCTTACAACACTCCTCTTTTTCATCTGGGCTTAAATTCATAAATTGCAAACATGTTTTCTGACATTAACATTGTGATTGTATCCTCAACACTAGCATCTAATTTAATTACAAAGTTTTTGAAACTCACCTTAGGTGTTTGTAATATAACACCAAAAGCAGAGAATGTGTCATACAACAATTTTTCATCCACTTCAGGGTCCAAGTTTCCTATGAACACATTGGCACCAACGTCCAGGTTCTTTTGATGTGCTGATGCCTTATTCACCCTTACCGGTTTACCGTAAAGTTTTATCATGTTCATAACCTGAAAGCAGAACATAAAAGTGATTAACAACCAAAACTTTTTTATTAAGTACTTATAATAAACATAGTATTCCAGTGGCAACAGAGAAGTAGTTGTTTATGATTTCATGGTCCTGGGGATGTTAATAAATATATCATTCATTCCATTTAATGTAATTATTCTATAATTATTACAAGATTTAGACATTGCAGCTTTAAGGGACACCACACATTGCAAATATGTAGACTTTTTGAGTACTGTTCTGTGTGTGCCACAAATAATGGTATGTCTTTGTTTAGAAGGGAGTGGTGTGGACTGCCGATACGAAAGTTGCAGATTCATAACTATCCACAAGATTATGGACTTCTGACTTTCTATGTTACATTAGTTTTATGTCTTCCTTGTTAAAAATTGCCTCCTTAACAGTGTAGGAGACATGGTGAGGAAACCTGCATATTCAAGTAGTTCCCTAAAACGAAGTTCGAATGTGTGTGAAGTCTACCAACCCACATTAGGGATAGGGATGTCCAGCTGGGATGTTTATTTATTATACAGGGCCAATGTTATTATTTTTTACCTGAGACGGATTTATAGCATGCCAGGGAGATGAACATGCAGTATGACCAAGGTCATGAGTCCAACTTTTTACCTACTAAAATTCAATGTTTGTACCTTTATAGCATAGTCAGCATCTTCTTCCCCCATGAACTCAACAAATCCATATCCTTGATGAGTCTGTGTCACTCTATCTTTTGGCATGTGAACATTCACTGTGAACAACAATTAGGTAATTTTAAATAATGTATATACAAAATGCATGTAGAATTTAGAAAGGAGATGTTTCTTTTTGGGCCCACTCAGGTACAGTATGCCGAAAAGAAATGAAAAATTGAGATTAAGATGTAGCCACTTGCTGCTGCATTTTTTACTGTGAGTGAGAAATCCGGAGGCCCAAATCCCCATCCCTTCCCTTTAAGGTCGTCTTATGATTCTTCTAGTATTGTAGGAGTACATGGATAGTGGAGATCACTTACCATCAGGATCGCCAATGTCGATAGTAAAAATGATCGGCTTCTGAACGAAAAACTGTTTCAGTTGCACAGAGTGTATTAACCATAATTAATTAGGTCTAGATTAAATAATTTTATTACCGACCTACTGGTCCTGCTTGTACAAATAGCTCCCAGAGTAACGTCTCCGTGACTCTGTCGTCAAGACCTCCGACGTATATCGTTGCATCTGTAAATTAATGGTGAAAACAATTTATAACCTCAAATCTTAATAGGTTGCAATGAGTAGAATTGTTATTAGAATAACGAAGCTAACTTGGATTGCAATATAGATTACTTCATATATTTTTAGATTTGTAGAAAGTATGTTTATTCTAGAATACCTTGATTTCTTTCCGCAATTGGCCCCGCAGCCATAATTCACTTGATTCTCAAAATGACAACAACTTGTTTAGTAATTTTCATAATTTTGACCAGAGACAAATAAACTAGAATTTTGACATACGTTATTTGGCGTCCACGGCCCGCGCCCCGCGCCGTAGTCAATGTTTCCAGATGACTTTCTCCTAATGCCCCGTGTTACGTAGATTCCCCCCAAACTTCATCTTTTTCAAGAAAAAATCCCCAAAAATGTACAAAAGAATATTTTTTTTCTGATTATTATTATTAGATTCTGTCAAAATTATACAAGGTAAGAAACTATAGAGCTATTATTTTCTATAAGTATAATTATTATTGAGAGCATAAAGATTCAAAAACCTTTCAATTCAATTATGAAGTTTGGGAGTAAAGACGTAGCAGCTTTTAATCTCAAAACACTGTCAGACCACTACATAACATCTTTAACAATAATTGTTTCTTGCTTTAAAAACCGTCAGGGAAACACAACCAGTAAAATCACATTCAACTTATTGAACGACTCGAATTTATGAGGTTGATGAGGCTGTATGGGCTAGGTCCTTTTGCCTACCTAATAAAAGAAAAAAATTATTAAAAAAAAATACGTCATGTCCACTGTCAAGTCAACCAAACAAAAAAATCATTCCAGCGCGCATCTTTATAATCTTCGTTTGTGTTCTTCTACATCGGAAATAGTGATTAAAGAAAAATGCAAAGCGCTTCAGATATGATATCTTCTTTGTTCTGGTTTAAGGATGATGATGAAGTTGACGAGGACAGTGATCAGTTAATATTGGAACAGTTTGTGCAAAATGTTGAAGACTTTAGCTCCCAGTACGGAAGCGAAATAAGTGTCTCCTATACAGCATTTAATCTTCGGGGCCCACCATCTAATTTCCCTGATTATGGAGATTACCCACAAGCTTTTGTTATGGTAAAATTTATTCAAAAAAAATATAATATAGTCCGTAAAAATGTCATAAAGGAAGTTGTTTACATACTTATTTGTTTATTTTGATCAGCCGCAACATTTTTTTTATTTTTTTAATGCGTTGCAATGAATGCAATTGTGAATGTAGTTATTATGGATACTTCAAGATTTTTATTCAAATGATTTCAACATAATTTATGTATGACGATATTAAGGTTGTATGCCAGGTCATTTAAAAATATTTAATCGCATTTAGGTACATACCTACATACATAAACCCATAAACATAACAATAGATGTTGTTTAAGTTTTTTAGTAGTGTGTACATTTACTGTGTGTAAAAAATGAATAACATTTATAAAAAAATTTAATATAAATTATTTAACACAGAAGTGTTAAATAAATTTTATTCATTTATTCATTTCAATTATGTGAGCAATAAACTTAGACTGCTATTGGACTAAAAGGACTAAAGGCTCAGAAGGAATTATTGGAGTATATTCAAATTTATATTCATTCTCCAACATGATGATGATGATGACTTGATGTTTTTAATAATTTATATTAACAAGTTATGTTACCCAATCCCTATTGAAGAAAGAATTCTATAAATCTGTCCAAAAATAGGTAAGATAAAAGCCATTCAAATCTGATGGAATGGATACTTGGAAACAATGCAAACCTCACTAAATAATATGGCATTATGATACACACAAGTAACCAAGAGACTGGGATATCCTTACTATGTGCCCATCTATGCTCATATATCACTATTTAAAATCATAATTGTGAGCTCATTTTTAACTAATTTTCATTGTGTTTTAACAAAAGGGTTTCATTTTTATATTATTTTATGTTGCATATATTATGAATATAATTCAATGTATGAACTATCTTATTTCATCCATTCTTTATTTCTGTGAATTTAATTTATTGACAGTGATGATAATAAGATTCAATCTCAGGTAATTCCATCATGTAGATAGATTGACGAAACAAAATAAACTTGAAATTACTTAACATTGGATTTAGTTTATTTGCATGGTAATAGAATAGTTACTATAACTAGAAATTTACTATAAATATTGCTTTTAGAGGACTTATGGAACTTGGTGGGATGAAGCCCCTTCAGCACAAGAAGATTACATGCCACAAAACACTAGTGCAATATCAAGCCAGGACTTTGTAGGTTAGTAATGGTTTAAACCTATTAAAGAATGCAAATGAAAGAAAGAATTAGCTTAAGATGTAAACTAACTTTAGCCTAAGTTTATATCAACTAGTTGCTAGTAGTAGTAGTAGTTAGTAAAAATGTTAAGAAAGGAAGCCAACACTTTATTATAAAAATGATTTCATTGCATTGTTAGCATATTTTTTTTTGTTGCATGTTTGCCATCAATGCATTGCTATCAATATTAATAATTTTAAGTTATTTTTCACTTATTAACTTCATTACACTTCTGTTTGTATTTTTTAATTCCTTAATTCCACTTGTTACTGCCACCCCTAAAAAAAAATCTTTTTTATGAAAGGAAGGTATTTTTATTACGGAAATCTCACTCACCATTAATGTATGTAATGCAACAACAAGCTGTTACGTTACATAAATTTTCTTTGATACAGTAGTAGATTAGAGTAGCCTTATGAATTATTCCGATTTTATAAGACGTATTGTTCATCTATTATTGACTATGTGGTAGGTCCCTCCTATATGAGATGCTGAGGAGGCATATACAAACGTTTTGTCTTTTCCTTCTGTCAGGCACCACCATAAAAGTACCATTTGTGTTCTAGTTGGAAGAAAGGCATTATGCTTTTTTTTTTTTTTTTTTTTATTGCCTTGATAGGCAGACGAGCAAGCGGCCCGCCTGATGGTAAGCGGTCACCGCCGCTCATGGACATCGGCAATGCCAGGGGCACAGCCAAGCCGCTGCCTACCACTGAACGGATACTCTTTTTAAACCTCGTTTGAAGAAGGACATGTCATAGCGCTCGGGAAACACCGAGGCAGGGAGTTCATTCCAGAGCTTACACGTGCGTGGAAAAAATGAACGCTGGAAACGTACGGTACTAGACCGTATTGTTTCCAGGTGGTATGGATGAGCTCTACTGCGGTGTCGGGTGGTGCGATGGTAGAATGGTGACGTTGGCACCATCTTAAACAGTTCCTCAGAGCACTCCCCATGGAACAGCCGATAGAACACGCAGAGAGAACCAAAGTCTCTCCGCAGTCCTAACGGTTCCAGGCTATCCGTGAGATCAGGATCATCGACGATTCGAACAGCTCGTCTTTGCAAGGAGTCAAGTGGGTTGAGCAGGTATTTGGGGGCTCCTGCCCAGAGGTGAGAGCAGTACTCCACGTGGGGCCGTACTTGAGCTTTATAGAGCATCAATCTCTGGCCCGGCGTGAAGTACCGCCCCGCTCTGTTCAGGATACCCAGCTTTTTACTAGCCAATTTGGCTTTGTCCTCCAAATGACTCCTGAACTGGACTGTGCTCGAGATTTCGACGCCGAGAATCCCAATACTCTCGGAAACCTGGAGAGGTACTCCTTGGAACTGAGGCGCTATGACAAATGGGTCCTTCTTCGCAGTGAATGCTATGCTATTGTATTGAGAATCAAAGTTCCATGATGTTACTGTTAATGGGCAGCCGTGCCGCTTACCATCAGACTAGTGACCTGCCTGTCCTAATCAAGACTAACAAAAAATTATCTGACCTTATCGCGTGTATCCATACCATTTTGCAAACAACTTTCCTTTCGACAGAAGTGTCTTTCGAAAGAGCGGTGTACCCGCTCGAGGTGTCTGTGTTCGAAACGTACAACCCCGGTGCGTTGGTGCGCATCTGGGCTCGTGGGCCGACATCATGGATGCTGTTGTGGGAGGGGGAGCCGGAGTACGTGGGCGACAGGCCGAGGATATTCAGCCCGCCCATAAGGCGACTCAATGTTCCTACCAGGTAAGTGGTGATTCTGGATTCCTTTTTCTGCTTGAATTACCGGCACATGGCTGACTGACGAAGCTATCGCCGTTTGCCGGCTTAAAATAAAAAAAAAATGACACGAGTAATTACGCAAGAATAGTATTACACTTATACAAAATAAAACATTTAAAAAAAAACACGCTCCAATGGCGAAGCTTAGGATTGGAATGGAATTCGTGTGTGTTATTATTATTTACTACGGTAATGATTTCTTATGTTTACGTGAATATTTTATATTACACATTGAAATAATTTAAACGGATTTTATCGGGGTGGATAGTCCTCCTTTTGACCCCGAAAGCTGAAAAACTGGTAATATCGGAATGAAAATTAATAAATAACCGCGATAAAATCCGTTTAAATTAGTTTTATTTCAATATTTACATACTACGGTTTTTAAGTATACTTTTACTCCACAGGATATTAAGATTGGAGTTCAATCACAGACTATTACCGTACTATACGGAACTGGATGCGGTTCTATTAAGAGGCATACAACCGCCGAACATAGTGAAATTGAAGAATAACATCGTGTATTCTTCTATATTTTATACGAAGACGCAGCCCGTGGTGGAAAAAGGTGAGTCATTTAAATAAATACAGCCAACAGTCACACATATAGCCTTGACCCCATAGTAAGATACGAGTCTTGTATCGTTGGTACTTTCGGTCTCGCAACACCCAGACGCGACAGAAGCGTCGAATCGAGAATCACATCCGGTTTTTTATTCGTTTCAAAACCCGGACGCTGCTAGAGATGTACTTCAGTCCGGCCAAGTTATTTTGCACTTATTGTATGAATATACTTGCGTATAATACCAGTAAATTAATTATAATCGAACAAGAACTTACGGGACACGATATTTAAGATGAAAGAATAATTATCATAATCGGGTCATCTACACTAATATTATAAAGAGAAAGGTATATTATCACTGAGTAACATAGGCTACTTCTTATCCCGGAAAAGTAGATCACGCGGGCGGAGCCGCGGGGAAATGCTAGTTATATATAAAGTTATGCGTGTTTGATTGGAGCCTGCTCTGTTTTTACTGTTTTTTAAATCCAAATTCACAAATGCGGTTTGTATGAATACAACGGAAAGCGAAATGTGTTTCTATGAGTCATGTCATATTATATCGATTTTTTAATTACGTCTGTCGTTAAAGGCATAGCCCCTAAATGAGCTGGACTACCCTTTAGGGGAACATTCCCCAATGTTATTAACTTCTGTTGTATTTTTAGAATTGTTTGCGTGTAGATAAGCATCTACATACAGTATAGTCAGGATTCCCTGGGCCATTTTTCCACTTGATTACTATCAAGCTAATTTTCCATGAGTAGCTTCGTTTCGATGAGACGCCCAACAGTTCCCTATGCGAAAATTCTCTATTGTGGTAGCTAACAGAGGTAGCAAGGATAGAATATTTCGATTTGATGAGTCCCAATTTATTATTTTATTTGTAGGACAATATGACTGTTAAATTATATAAATATTAACTAAGTAAAAACAAAAAATCAGCTGGTTAGTTATCATTTTTTATGACCTCGTTATCGATACCAATTGGAAGCCCCTCCTTCCAATAGGTATGATTACTAACCAGCTGTTTTTTTTGTTTTTACTTAGTTAATATTTATATAATTTAACAGTCACTTGCTCGTTTACAGGCCTATCCAAAAAAAAAAAAGTCATATTGTTCTACAAATAAAATAATAAATTTTTGGGACTCATCAAATCGAAATATTCTATCCTTGTTGGGCGTCTCATCGAAACGAAGCTACTCACGGAAAATTAGCTTGATAGTAAAGTGGAAAAATGGCCCAGGGAACCCTGACTAGTAGAGTTATACACTTTGGCAATGATCGTCTATTTTGGAAATACGAAAGTGTGATGATGATGATCTAATGCGGACACATTACTTCATCTACGGGATAAAAAGTATCCAGCTCATGTCCTACCTGTGTGCCAAATTTCTTCCAAATCTGTTCAGCCGTTAGGCTTGTATTTGTAACCAGCATACAAACTTTCACATTTATAACATAGTAGGAAGTAGGATCAGTAGGGGCAGGATTCAGAATTATTAAGCATATTGTATGAGCTTGTTTCTTGCAAATTTGCAACTTATTTGAAAGAAATTGATCCTTATATACCTATTCAATAGGTAATATACAGGATTGGTTGTTTCTTAATTTGGCGGTTAGAAGTCGGACAGGCGTCTATTTAGTAATATATAAATGTAGTATTACTTGAATTAATATAAAAATAATGTTTCCGTTGTCTTCTTCTTTCTGCCTGGCGTTATTCCGGCTTAGTGCCAGGGTCCGCCTTCTTACTTAAACGCTTCCACTTCGCCCGATCTTGAGCATCCTCTGTAGTGAGACCATTGGCTCTCATGTGGGAAAGTACGTCAGTACGTCAAGCCAACGCTTTTTGTTTCTCTTTATTCTGTATCTCCATTATGTAAAATTCTAAATTTAATTACTTGCCCTGTATGTCGCATGCGTCAGAAACCCTGTATAAGTTCTTTATGAACGATAACAATTAACATCAATACACTAAAATGTTCCTAAAAGTACTTTGGTTATGTTACTGAAACAACTATTAGGTAAAATGGAATCATTAGATTTTGATAAAATCTGAAAAATTATTTACATACGAATCGATTTTGGAACCTATTTTTAAAATCTGTTATATGTGTACATAGTGTGTTAATTTTAGAAACATGTTCTCGTATCGCCATATGTAAACATTGTTACATAAGTGTTTTTCCTGACCGTGGACAATTTAATCTGCGATAACATAGTCCCCCACACGGTAATTTATGACTTTGCCCAGCGTAAATCTTACATGGTGACAGCTAAAATTTATTTGCACTGCAGACTATTCCTTTTACGCCCTTGACTTATTTTTTATAGCGGGTTCAAACGGTTCAATTTTCGATGATCAACCGCTAAATCGCATGCGGTTTGAACCGACGTAATCGAGTTGATCAACGAAAACCATACAATGTTTGTTCTTCTTCTTTCTGCCTTGCGTTATCCCGGCTTAGTGTCAGGGTCTGCCTTCCTACTTAAACGCTCCCATGTCTTCCTCCACTACGTCAAGCCAACGTTTTTTGGGCCGTCCACGAGATCGTACCCCTGGTACATAAAACCATACAATTTTTTTTTGATTCAAATAAATTGATCATCTAAAATCGAACCGTGTGAACCCGCTATAAGGTTATGCAAACTGATGACGTGTGTTTGTAGAGAATAACGATGATGTCAATGATGTAATCATGTATGTATGTACTTGATTTTATGAACTTATGATGAATTATATTGATCGAAGAAATAATGATCACTAATTTGATAACAGTACAGCCATAGATATATACATTACACCGTAACAGACACGTAGGCAAAGACATAAAAATATTATTTTATACCAATGTCTATAAAGGTATTCAAATCTTGAAAACGTATTCTCAAAGTTACAGAGTCTTCTTTTTTTTGTCTTGGCAATTCAAAGTGACAGTGCAGTTCATATATAATGCTGTCAAGAGATGTTGCGTCTTCGATGGTCGCCAGAAATTAAGTATTGGTTATAACATTGTATCCCGTGACTCACCGGTAGCCATTATGGCGGGTTTTTTTTCACCTTATATGGGGTTGTCTCTATACAGTATCATATCAGTTAAACCCAATAGTGTATACCAATCACCAAAATTACAAACGAAATTTATCGGTACAACCTGATAAACTTAAGGTCCTTGCAAAGTTCTACATTCTTCCAGATAGTTCGGTAGACAATGGGATTCCCATAGGCCTAATAAATCCGTTCAACACAACCTATCTTTGCTTTTTAAAAACACATGATTCCTCTGGCATTATGGGTTTTAATGTGCAGCGGTGATCATTTGTCATCAGGTGGCCCTTGCTCTCAGTTTAAAAACGTGATAAAGTAAAATAGTGTTACTTTGTAACATTCGTGGTTATGTAATACGGCCGTGTGGATCATCGACCCCGTTTATATTGCAATTATATCTATACAACCATGATTACACAATGTTGGGATAGTTTTTTTTAATACACGACAATGCAAATGCACTTACGTGAATTACAATTAATTCATTGACGATTCACATCATTCATTTTATTGATACATTTCATTGATCATTCACTGTAAACCGACGTAATGTAGCAGCTTGCTCTTGCGTTTCCTACAGTGAGTGAGATATCTGGAGGACCCAATCCCACGTCCCCTTCTCAATCACATAATTATCCCTTACCTTTAAGGTCTACAACGCGTTCAGGTTAAATCTGCAGCGTTCATTCTTTCGGTAATGTGCGCATTCGTGGCGTGTGGACATCTCTTGTCATCAGGTGACTCACTTGCTCGTTTGCCGGTCTATGCTATAAAACTTCTAAATTTTTTTGAGACTATGGCACTTGCAAATTGCAAGAAATTTCCACTCGTTTCTCTGCCTGACATCAACCTTGCCTATTGATCCCGGCTCGGTGCCAAGGAATTATTTCTAATATATACTTTAGTAAACTTATTGTAGAAACTTCCACTTGTTTCCCTGCCTGACGTCACTCTTGCCTGTTGATCCCGGATGGGTGCCAAGGAACTCTTTCTAATATATACTTTACTACACTCCTTTTTCTACCTGTCGTCATCTCTACCTGTTGCCAAGGACCGCTTTCTAACATACACTTTCCTATACTCCTTCTTCTGCCTGATGTTACCTTGACTGGTTGCCAGTTTTTCCTACTTAGACCCTTCCACTTCGTCCGGTTTTAAGTATCCTGTCTCATGAGACCATTGGCTCTCATGTCTTCCTCTAACTCAGTGTCCGTTGGGCCGGCAGCATTGGGCAGAGGTATCTGCCACTGATGTACCCTTTCCTAATAATTATAATTGTCAATTTCCAAGTTTTCTGTGGGAACGCAGACACATCAAAAATCGACTTCAATACCTGAATCACGATGCGTTTGCTGTTTTCCATTGAGGAGTTTCCTATTCCCTTGAACTTCGCCATTCGATTTACATCAAATTTAGATAAATCGGACTACCATGGAAAAATAAAATTTGCAAACAAAGAAGAATCGCCAAAAAATTGGTTGATTTCACATATCTTGTTTTTTTTTTTAAATACATGCATACTTATACAATATTATGTATACACCATTTGTAGTTGGAACTTGAAAATTAGGTGCTTCATATTGGAATTATAGTCAGTAAATAAGGTCAACTTGCACGACAATCCTTAATCGTATTTGGCCACGAAACATGTTTAATAATGTTAAATTTTCACACGATTTGACATTTGGTAAACATGTATAGTCGATACGTCTAGGATCCTTATTCGTTGTACAAGGTCGCATTATTAAATAAAGCAATTATTAAAAAAAACAACGATATATTGTTATTCGTTAAAAATAAACGCAGGGGAATCCCAATCTGGTATTACGGTCAATACACTTGTTTTCTTTTTAATTCTATAGCAAGTTACGTGTGTATGTGTATAGATATTGATCACGTTATGTACAACAGAAATATGTTGTTGTACAATTGATTTACTAAAAGTAAATCCAGTTCTTTTTTATTTATTTTTTTATATTCCGGTCGGTCGTATTTACGTGAATAAACTTATATCGACAAAAGGGGTACTTAAAACAAGGAATAAAAATAATCCAAGCGTTAAGACCTTCCGACATAAATTAGAAAAATATCGAATAACATATTATGTTATTCGTGAATAGTGAAATAGTTAGGAACTAAACATCTCTTATTTGTAATTTTTGTTTTAGTTAGTTCCCCTCAAGCCGCTGGCTCAATTCCCACACCTAGAAAAATATTTGTGTGATCGTAATCATTGTGGATTGTAAGTCCCTAGCCGTTCTTGTCAACCACGACACATGACCTGTAGTCTTAAGGGACAGACTGTCTGAATGTTGTTTATATTTATTTATTTAATAAAATCAATATCCATGTTTGTATGTATTGCTCGTGGTCATAATTTAATGAATGCATTAATAACTCTTTCGCATCAGATAACCTAATCTTGTTTTTATTGCGTTCACATTAACACACCTTGTAGTACAAGATCCCGGGGAACATTGACCTTCACCCATCTGTTTACCGGATGAAACTAATATTTTAGGGTATAAAATGTCTGGCTAAACAAATACCAATAGGGTTGCCTAAAAAAATATGGTCAAGGATATGATTAATTAACATTAAAAAAAAAAAATGGGTGCGTGTACTTATGTACGCGCGTGAGAAGTTATACTTCTTTGGAATCATTAAATAACCAATAATAAGTATTTAACATTAATAATTTAATAATATTTAGTGTTAATTATATTAAATAAAAGTATTTTAATTTATATCAACATATCCACTCCACATGATAGAAGTACATTCTACTCTCTTCACGTTTATGCGAGCCTGGTACTTGTTCCGAATAAGAAAAAAACCTAAAGAGTTTTTCTTTGTCCAAATCGTCATTTGTTTATTAATTACGGCTACTCGCCATGAAAAATGGACATTCTACTCTCTTCGCGTTTATGCGAACCTGGTACTTTTTTTACGGCACCATGTTCCAAATTATAAAATAAAAACCGCATCTATATATAATTATATATATATATATATATATTTATATTTATTTATTTATATTTATTTATTTATTTTTTTATTTCACTCATCATTTTTTCATAACGCGCCTAACTTCATACTGCTGGCATAATGTATAACAGATGCCATTAAAAAAAAAAAAAAAAAAAAAAAAAAACTTCATACTGCTCTCACGCGCCTAACTTCATACTGTTAATTTTTTCTGTTAATTTTTTGTGTCACAGGTGCGCGCGCATCTTAAAATTTCACTCTCATCATTTTTTCATAACGCGCCTAAAGAAGTATAACTTCAAAAAAAAAAATTGTATAATTTCCCTGACTTGCTTACCAAAAAAAATTAACCTTTAATGAAAAGTGTACAATGTATACTACCTACAAAAAATAGGTTGCCTACCTTTTTCTGGCCACTACTACCTGGTTGCCGTGTGCAAACAGGTAACAAACAATTGGTCATTGCGCTCATCTAGCTCCTAGCTTTTGCAGGTAGTATACATTGTAGGTTTTCATTGAAGGTTCATTTATTTGGTGAGCAAGTCAGTGAAATAACATCTTTTTTTATTTTTTTTTTAATTCGTAAAACCTATCCTTGACCATATTTTTTTAGGCAACCCTATTGGAATGTGTTCAGCAACACATTTTATACCCTAAAATATTATTTTCATCCGGTAAACAGAGGGGTGAAGGTCAATGTTCCCTGGGATCTTAGACCATTGTAAATGTAAATAATTTACAGATAAATACTTAAAACTATTTTTTTTTGTAATGTAATGTGAATGAATAAGATTTAAAAACGGAGTCTAATTCCTTCTTTTTTTTATTGTGAGTGCGAGTGCCATGTATGTTAGGTATAGTCATGGCTATTTATTCATCTAAGGCAATTTCTGAATCTAAATATATAAAACTCAAAGGTGACTGACTGACATAGTGATCTATCAACGCACAACCCAAACCACTGAAGGGATCGGGCTGAAATTTGGCATGCAGGTAGATGTTATGACGTAGGCATCCGCTAAGAAAGGATTTTGATAAATTCTACCCCCAAGGGGATAAGATAGGGGATGAAAGTTTGTATGAAACTTTTTCAATTTTAAGCGTTCACGCGGGCGGAGCCGCGAGCAAAAGCTGGTACTCGTATAATTCTGTAAAATCAATATCTAGACATTAAAAGAGGCATTAACCCATGAGTTTGTTTCGGCATTTCTTCCTTTGCCTATAATATTTTTAAAATCGATTAAAAATGAAACTTTAAATGCAAATTATTTACCACGGTACTGACCTACAAGCGGCGATAGCTCACTAACCTTAAGTCGCAGATTAAATGCATATATGTTATGTGTAAATTCACGATAATTTATATTTTTAGATTTAATAATAATAATAATTATCTCACAGTCGGCACGAAAGTATTTATATGACATGTCCTTGTAGGTACGTGACGCGCGTGCGAAACTACCGTTCTGTAAAATATAGTTTTGTTCTTGTTCACATACATAAATAGGCTGTGCCAAAAGTAGATACAAATAATAACAGTCCCCCACAATAATAAGTGTAACAATTATCGCGTGTTCAGGAAATACGAATGACTAACAGAGTGTAACAACACCAAGACTTGAAACAAATATCTGTGGATCTTTGTAGTTTGTACGATCTCGCTTGACTCGGTGTGGGAACCAAACCACGACTCTCGTTTCACAGCAGAATACTCGCTCGCCGTGCCATGGAGGCTGTCGATAATAGTCAATGGATTGAACAAATCACTTGTCTAAAACACAAGTGAAGTACACTTACGAGAAAAAAAATAAAGTATACAGTATGCATCCCCGAATGGTGCGACCACTTACGCTGCCAAACAGCAGTGCGTGAAGTCCGCCAACCCGCATTAGGCCAGTATGGCGGATTAAGGCGTAACTCCCCTCATTATTAGTGGAGGCCCGTGCCCAGCTGTGGGCCGTGTACGATGGCGCTAGTATTATTATTCTTTGGAAAGTTCCTACACACTGCGAAAATCTCGCTAGAAAAAAAAATGTGAAATTTTAAAAATATCCCAAATATATTGAAAAAAAAAAACAAATGATAACCGATTTGAGTTTTTGTATAAATTGATTTATTATGTGCAAAATACCAACAAGAAGTCAACAAGAATGCCGCGAGCCTACGTAATAGGAACTAGGAAAAACATTTTCATTATATTGTCAACACGTATTTTATTAACCATTGAAACATTTTGAATGGTTGATTCTACTATAAATTCCGTAACGAATTTGGCATAGTTGAATTATGGCCGGCGCTCATTGACGGCATGGCACGGCATGGCACGGCAGGTCATGCTGCGGCATCCCGCGGCGTCCCGTGGCATGCCGTGGCATCCTGCTGAATGCCCAGCCACTCTCTCTCTCTCACGCACCGCGGCAATCCGTGGAATGAAACGGCATGACACGTCTGGCCGGAGCATCCCGCGGCGCGTCGCGTCATGCCATAGCATCCCGCGGCACGTCGCGGCACTGTGGTATTAAAATAAAGTAACGTGAATTCTAAACTCGTGGCAATAAGATTCAAAATAACTTGATTAGTAATAAAATCCTTTGCCATGCCATGCCGTGCCATGCCGTCAATGAGCGCCGGCCCTTAGGCTTTAGCACAATAACACTACATGAAAATTTTACTGTTTTTTTTTGTTTTGTTTTGCTTTAATTTATCCATGCTATAAGTTAGTATTAATTATTATTTTCTTTTTAATGTATTTATATCTGTTAGCCATTCCGTTTATTTTGCCGGTAAATGGATGTTGCGCTTAGATGTCTAGATAAGTTTTCTTTGTATATTCTGTGTTGAATTAGTGTAGACAACCGTTGGTGAACCTTAATAAATAAACAATTATTATATTATTAAATAAATGAAGCTAGTTCACTTCACACGGACCTCTACATATTTCGTTAGCTTTACCTGACGGCCATGAAATCAAAGCTCAAAACAAAGGACGATTTCCACCCAGTGATGGTACCAATGAGCAAACCCTCATCCCTCAGCATTACCAAAAAGAAATACATGATAAGTGTAATGATGTAGAAGGCAATAAAGCAGGCTACTATAATTCTGTTTAGCTACGATAAATTCATTGACTGCCAATGTTTATAGACTTTCGCGTGTCTCTACCACTCAGATAATCTCGTATGGATTCAAATGCGATCTTTAATGGGTAATAAACATTAACGCCATGTAAACAAGAGAGAGTGTGAAGAAGCAGTTAGGCAGGCCGGCATGATCGTGCCGACCATCGATAGACACACTGTTTGTCTTTGGTCGACACTATTCCTAGATTGCGCTACACTTACCATCAGGTGTGGCGTGGTCATTTTGCCGAGCCAGGATAAAAAAAAAAAAAAAGCTGATGTACATTACCCTATCGCAATAGTCCATTACCAATGAGTTGAGCAATTTATTTATGAATAATCATCTGCGTAGTTTCTAATGGATTCTATGGAATCTGTAGAAGAAATCTGTATTACGATACTCATCAATCATTTATGAATAAAATATTGTAATTTTTAATGATATTGGTAGCAAAAAATAATAGCTTAATTCACGTTGAAATGGATATTAATTTTCCTTTGTTAGAACTGTATAATTATATTACAGTAAAACAACTTGAGCTATGAGTTTCGACAATATTTGCTTTTTACAATTTTTTTTATAGCAGAGGCTGACGAAACGAGTAAGTGGGTCACCTGATCGTCAGTGATCACCGCTTATGAACATCCATAGTACCTATTTGAGGAATCATCGATGCGTCAGTCGAGGAAACAGGGATAATTAAAGGATTTTGAAGGGTAGAGGGATTGGGGTCTCCGGATAGCTTGAATGACTTGACGAGTTGGTCGCTCGCTTGATGGCTAGTGTCATGCTGCGCAGTGCGCCTGCCCACGAACAAAAGCAACACCACACAGAATTCTTAAATGAAATGAAATAGTTTATTAATCATGTAAGCAATTAAAATAGCGATTATGGCTGCAGTACAAAAATAAAGGAACTTATGTATAGAGATCAACATCAACTAATGTATACATAGCATCATCAAAATACACTCGGCAATTAGACTTTATCTATAAATTTTACAATATTAATATTAAACATTTCTATGACATATTGGACATTTAAAAAAAACGTGACTAGGTTTATATTGGTCAGTTTGTATGGGTTACCATAGTTACCATACCATAGTTTGTAATAAGGCCCATTTCGTTTATTTTGATAGCCTCCATGGCGAAGCGACAGGTCGCGAGTGCTATCCTTACACCGAAACAAATGTGTGATCCTCAAATATTTGTTTCGGGTCTGAATGTTTTGGGACCTCAAGTCCCTCGTAATTCCTGAAACTCATGGTACAGGTTAACCTAATGTGGAATCAGGACTATGTGTGTTAGTGTTATTTGTACCTATTGTTTATTTAAAACTACGCCGTGTTATAATCACGCATACAGATTTTACAAGGTTTCTATTTAGAATTTAAAATAGACCAAACTGCGCCACCGCAGTTCCCGACCAAAAGTAGGTGTAATATCAGGTATATGAATATCTTCGAATTCATAACGTCACGTGTACAGATCTGAGGCGCTATTCTATAAAACGATACGAAGCAAGGAAGTTCGAAAACGCAGAGCTAATGCACCCTAGAATATCCATCACAATAACAATAATCTAATATAAAATATTGTGACTAAAATAATGGTCGTTAAAACATGTTTATAAAAGGGTATTTGTCTTATTATTGTAACGTGTTATGTTGGACTTTTTATATATATTTTAATTATTTTTATCACTTAAACAAAAGTATTCTAGGAAACCACAATAAATAGGTAAAATCAATCATTAAACACATACTTTTTAATTACTAATAAATCTTTGGGATAGTAATACAAATCAAAAATATTACTATTGTAATGGCTATTCTATACCTAGTGCACTATATGTATATTCCGAACTTTGTTGCTTCGTTTTGGATTTATAGAATAGGCCCTCTGTCATTGAAGCGGAAGAATTTAGAATAATTTTTATTCCAGGTCAACTACTGAATAAAATAATGGCATCGAACCTTCACGAAGCTATCGTGCCCCAGATAAATGCTCCGAAGAAGAATACACAGATAGACACGGGACCTCCGCTTGGTGACTTCCAGCGATTACCTGTAAGTTTTTTTTTTTATAATTAGCCTGAATGACGAAACGAGCAAGTCGTTCGACTGATTCTAAGCGTCACGCCTGCGTATAAACAGAAGCAATACTACACAGAACTTCGAATCACAAAACTGAGGATGGCACAGGACTGCGGTTGTGACCCCAAGATAAGTTGTTAAGTCTTATAATATATATACTTATAAAATAACATGTCCTGACTGACTGACTAATTCATCATCGTCGAGCGCAAACTATCAAGGCTACAAGCATGAGATTCGGACTGTATATTCATTTTGTTATATAGGCACCCAATAAGAAAGGATTTTAGAAAATTCCACCCCAAAGGGGTCAAAATAGGGGATGATAATATGTATGAAAGTCCGTCATTTTGAAAGTTACATAAACAAAATTTTGCATTTCGGTTATTGACGTAAAACAAATAAATACGTGTTTCAGGAATTTTTGAATTTTTATTTAATAAGGGATGAAAAAGGGGGTGAAAGTAAATGCGAAAGTGAGTTTGTTTGTTACGCTTTCACGCCTAAATCACTGAACCGATTTTGATGAATTTATCAACAGAGACAGATGGGGCCCTGGAGACGGTTACAGGCTACTTTTATTCCGGAAAATGCTGTTCACGCGGGCGGAGCCGCGAGCAAAAGCTAGTGTATAATATTTATTTAAGTGGGTCTTAATCGCATAGTATTTGAAGGTGTGAACAACCTATCATTTATTTCTTACCCGACGTTTCGACCGAGTTATATCGGCCGTGGTCACAGGTTGACAGACTGAGTCAACCCGTAACCACAATAACAGTGGAATCTTAGATCCGTTGCCAACATTAAAGGAAAGGGATAATTAAGGAATTGGGAATTGTTTTCTAGATTGTTCTTCGTGGTACCCTGGCTCTGATTAGATGCGACTATTATACTTGACTGATCTAGAATAAATATTGGTAATTACAAGTATGAATATGCATCGCAATATAATTATAGTTTACTTATTGCGCTTTACAAGCAACATTGTAGCAGGGTATTCATTGTCCCCCCTCTACAATAGTATTGTATTTTTTATATTGATTGATCGGGAAAATGGTTCCGACTCTTTTGTGCTAGAAGTATGCAGAATTTATCCGCGTGAATGTAAAGTGTGACCTGCGACATAGTAGGTAATATAAACATCATGATTATGTACATTATACATTTATTCCTTCTTATAAGACATACATATATCACGGTTCGATATCGGTTCTTGGGTAAAAACCACACATCTGTCATCGGTATACGTTGCATCTAGACTGTTTGTTTACCTTCTAGAAAAATACTCAGCGGGGTTAGAATGTGACGTAAAAACACGACACGCACGTTCGTGACGTTTGATTGTGATTGGTCGAGAGAACGTGTGACGTTTTCCGATACAAATCTGAGACGACGCGATGGAGCGTTCCGTTTTGAATTTTTGCATTCTAATGGGGCAGTTCTTATTTGTAAGTGTTGCTGTGTGCGTGGTGTATTTGTATAAGTATAGTTAATGATAATTAGGTATTGGGAAGAGGAGGGGAATTTGGGCCTCCGGATGTCTCACGCACCGTACGAAATGCAGCAGCAAACCGCTACTTTACGTTGATTTTCAGTGAGACAGTGGTAACGACTCGGTCGAGCCGGCCCATTCATGCTGTAGACAAAACTGTCAACAGTGTGGCTCTACCACTCGAACTCGAACTTCATAATATGATATGCATAACATAATTTGATAGTGAAACAAGTATAACTGGATATCAGGAACAAAGCACTGATGGGAAAAACTGTTTTTACAAAAATAAAACCGTCTCCAAAAAACCCTTAAAAGCTTAAAATAAAAATAACCGATTATCAGTCAGTACTTTCAACTTTTGTCAATTGCAATAGCACCGACTCAAAATTTATACTTTTTATTTTTACCTTTTTGTTTTTTTGATATGTTTTATTTTTTGTAAAAAAAATATTTGAACCGATAGGGATAAAATATCTTCTAATGGGACCGACTTTGATCTATACTATATCATTGTAGGATCATCCAAATTGGTCATATTTGGCGGAGTCTTGCATATAAAATATACGCGTCAAATTGAGAACATTCTCGGTTTTTTCATTGGTTAAAAATTCGAATATAGTCTACGATTTTGCCTTGGAATTCCAAAGTACCGGAACTATAATAAAACATAAAACAAATCAGATTATTGTTATGACTGGGTGCGAACAATAGGATAAGAAAAAAATCAGCCTAGGTTTGGTATTTTTCCACTATGAATCTGGCAAATATTTCCATAATGTGTATGGAATATTCGCTGATTTACGTATGGTCTATAAACGTGACTTTTTATCTTTTTTTTCTTCCTAGAATGAATGTTTAATGCCGTATTGTGTTATACTTCTCAGTCGTTTCTTCATGGAATTAATTTTATAATGTCAGTTCTGTATTATATACGTTCCAAGGCTAGGTGCGGGCCTCCTCTAATATAATGAGAGGAGTTACGCCCTAATCCACCATGCTGGCCTGATGCGGGCTGGTAAACTTCACATACCTTCGAAATTATGGAGGTTTTCTCGCGATGTTTTCCTTCACGGTTGAATGATATTTTACTAATACTATAAATAAGGAATACACACGTAGCTTCGAAAAGTCATATGTGTTTGGACACTGCTAAGCCATCACCGCTTTTCACCGGCCGTACATACTTTTGAATGAATATAGTTTGATATAAAATTTTGTGAACAACATTTTTGCACGTGACCACTGTTAGAGCTCTGCTCTGGCACATGGCAATTATTTTATTCTAGTCAACAGACTATGTTCCTAATTGGATGAAAATTAAATTAAGCCGTTTTAGCCACGTGTTTCCTAGACATGCTAAGCGTATTACCTGATGGATTAAATGGTTGAGTTATACTTTTAAGGATGTCCAATTCAGTAATGATAAATATTTATGATGATTTAGGTTGATTAAAATTAGCAGACCTTGTTAATCATAGTTTAGGTACTAATTGAAATCTGAAACACTAGATCTTCTGGATCACCTATTAATTAATTTTAGTGCCACACGCTTGCGGTTTAATCAGTATGTAATCTATTTATTGTTGTATTTTTCAGCAATTCTATGACTGACTGATCCTTTTAAATCTGTTTGTTTGCTGTTGATACTTCTCTCATCTCTGGGGGTAACTAAATGTCTGTTCTTTACTGCTGCTTCTGACATAATTTGATTGTTAAATATTTTTAAGTCTGTTTAGTGTAGGTTGGACCATTCGTCGGTTAATGTTCAATAAATTAAAAGCAATTGTTTTGGATATCTACAGATTAGTACATCTTAATAGTACTGAAAATAAATAAGTCAACCTATAAATAACGCCAACCATTGCTTGTTACACTTACAAATAACCTTAACTCACACTAAGTGTGAATTACATCATCCGTTAGTTTATTTGTTTCCCTTATGGCTGAGTTTGTGCTATTTTAAAAAAATATTCATCAACACCGTCCAGGACTATGCGTTTTCAACGTTTTCAAAGATTATGTCTTTCTAGAATTTCAGAGGTAAGTGAGTGATTTCATCATCTCCTTCCATCCCCGCATTAGTAGAGGTGGCCTGTAGCGTATATAATTCAGAGCTGATATTATTATACTATGCCCCTTCTAATATCCCTTTGGCAAGATCCCAGGTAAAGACTCCAAAATAGGCGGCAAAAACCAAATCTCACATTTCTCATCTGTTAGCTTTTGGATAATCTCCTTTACCCGATCAACGGTTAGACTAGTCAAAACGTATTTTTTATATCAAGTGCTTATTTTAAACGTACTGAAAGCCCAAATATCTACTCCCACAATTATAACTTAAAACATTACGAACTTCATTATTTTACCTCTTTAGGAAAGGCATTTTCTAAAATTCTTGCGTGCTCACCTACCTACGTTATATTACAAAAACAACATTTTATGATTCTATATCGAATTAGGCTGTATGTTAGTTATATACCTGTAGTATAGTAAGTTATATTAATCAGCTTAAAAAAGGATGAGGTTCTGAATTGGGCGCGATTTTTTTCCTTTTTTATATATGTACACGTATCGAATTCTCCGCCATTAGTGTATCGATCTTATTGGAAAATTCATTCGATAGTTTTTTCCTATCTGTAAATACAAATTGTATTCTTCAACGAAATAATTCACTTGCGGCGTTTGAATCAAGGTTACAAACATGTTACTCTTATACGTTAAAACACTGTGTGACAATGGTTGATTCACCAGATAAAACAATACCTGACCTATACACATCTGAGTCAACCCGAGTGCCATAACTGTAAGCAAATTGAATGGTATCATCAAAATATTGAGCTAAGCTGTGACATAGCGTGATGTAATGTTAACGGATCTATTCCGCGTTATGGCATTAGTATGACTGTAATCCCCGAAAGGGTAGGCAGAGGGTATAACTCGGTACACTCATATTTCACCGAGCTGGTTTCCGTCCCATGATGTGATAGGGGGCGAGCCTATCGCCATACGGGGCACATATTCCAGACTCCGGGCTGATGATACGGAACATTTCATGATAAAAAACCCAAATTCACTTTTACCTAGCCCGGTCATCGAATCGGAAATCTCAGCAATCGTACCGCGTGCCACCAAGGCAATAACATATTTATAACTTTATAGTTATTTCTATACGCTCTGATTTCTTAAGTAAGTTTTATGTATAGACAACACGTTAAGCATCACGCTTTAATTATTGCGTAGCGAATTCATAGTTTGATATTTTTTATATTCGAGCACGGCAAAGTGACGGCGCTACACCTGATGGAAAGCGTAGTGCAGTCCAAAAAACCAGCGACCACTGACGAACAATGAGTTTGTCGGTGATCACCAGAGTCATGCCGGTCTGTATAAATGCTTCTTCCCTCTCCGAAGAGCAAATAGGGGCCTGCGACACGACAGATGGATGACCGATACAGGCACAGAGATACAAGGATGTACCCCTATACCCGCCCCAACCAACCATCAAGTCGTGTCGCAAGCCCCTCTGGAGAGCCGGATATACACTAGCTGATCCTGGAACGCGATCCACACAAGTTGTGTGTGTCACTATGGCAGGTTTTAACACCATGTGTACGGTGGTCGCTATCCGGGAGGATATGAATATCTTACCACCAGCAAATATAAATTTTAATTGAAATTTCATTGCGATTTCGTGGCAAAGATAGAAATTACTTAGCACATATTCGTGATATCCTTATTACAATACCAACGGCGACTCTATTTTTGCAGTGCTTAAATAATTTTATATGGTAGGTGTAGGTACTTGTTGAATAATAGGTTGTCGATACAATTACGAATTCGAATCTTTATTTTTTTACCGATGCAATGATAAATTTTTTTTTTTTAAATAATAATATCGGACTTGGTTATAAATACGATGCGTATATTTTTTGTATTTCAATATATTTATAACACAACTTTTCACAGAATGTGTTGGTTTTAATGATTTTGTTTCATTTATAAGGGCGTGGCTCAAAGTTGAGGTTCCATTCATGCATCCATTTTCATAATTCTTTCACTAAATGTGGCAAAGTAAAAACTGTATTACAAGGTGGTAGGTCCCTCGTATGCGAGAGTACGTCTGGATGGGTACCACCGCATTGTCTATTTCTGTCGCCATGCAACACAGTGTAAGCACTGTTGTGTTTCGGTTTGAAGGACATTGAAGCCAGTAAAATTACTAGGTATTATGAGACTTAACATCTTATGTCACAGGTTGCCGAGCCGAGTTCAGTGTCATGCAGTCCTTTGTAATTTTTGCTTTGATAGATAATTTGGTGACTGGCTACTAAACGGTCGACCGCCGTGTTCAATATTCAAAAATTCAAATGCAAATTTCGAACCGCGTCTACATTTCCCAATGTCATAAGTTTCAGACCCGTCTGGATTGGATTAAGTCCTTTTACTTGTATTGACGGAATTTCGACTTTAACTTTGTGTGCTAGATATCAAATTAAGTTATCACTTTAAAAGCGTCTTGGTAACGGTTCAAGCGTCTATGCTGTCGCGAGTTCAGAGATTTTATCTCATCTAAAAATATGCGTACCGCGCTAAAAGAAGTTTACACTTTAAAAAAATAAGAAAAGATATACTGCAACAATATCAATGGTGTTATAATATGTTTATACAAAATATTATTTATAATTTTCAGGATGAAACCATACTGTGCGTGATGAATTATCTAGATATGCAGTCGTTATGCCGATGCGCTCAAGTCAATCGTCATTTCAACCGGCTCGCCTCAGACGCCATACTGTATCGAAGTATAGACCTCAGACCGTATTGGCATTGTGTTCAGTCGCAGGTTAGTACTTTTTTTCATTTTATTGAATGATGAGACGAGCAAGACGCTCGCCTGATGATAAACGCCACGCCTGCCCGTAAACAGAAGCAACACAGAACTTTGAATTACAAAGCACTGCATGGCTCTGAACAGCGCTCGTCACCCCGAGACATAAGATGTTAAGTCTCATAATGCGTTCCTTTATCGATAGAGCCTTACAGGAGATATAGTAGCGGGTGTGTTGATGGTATAGTATGAATGAAAAGATAATACTAAATCACATTCAATCATTGACAGCCTCCGTGGCGCAGCGGGCGAGTAGAAGTAGGCTGTGAAGTGAGGCCGCGGGTTCGATCCCCGCATCGAGACAAATGTTTGTGTGATCCACAAATCTTTTTGAGTGGTAGAGCCACGCTGTAAACAGATTTGTCTACAGCATGAATGGGCTGGCTCGACCGGGTCGTTACCACTGTCTTACAGAAAACCGACGTAAAGTAGCGGTTTGCTGCTGCGTTTCGTACGGTGAGTGAGATATCCGGAAGCCCAAATCCCCTCCCCTTCCCAATCCCTAATTATCCCATTCCCTTAAAGTTGGCAACGCGCCCATGATTCTTCTGGTGGTGGGCGTACATGGGCGGTGGAGATCACTTACCATCAGGTGACCCATTTGCTGGTTTGCCGGCTTATGCAATAAAAAAAAAATCACTTTTTTTTTCAGGTTCTAGTAACATTGTCGATGCGCTGCAAATATCTTCAAAAACTCGATCTCTCGTGGTGCGGCAGCCATTGCA
Organism: Amorpha juglandis; assembly: GCA_949126905.1. Classification (NCBI taxonomy): domain Eukaryota; kingdom Metazoa; phylum Arthropoda; class Insecta; order Lepidoptera; family Sphingidae; genus Amorpha; species Amorpha juglandis. The sequence goes on along the minus strand of OX421379.1, from coordinate 5,317,054 downwards.
TGATACAGTCCAATTACGTTGTCAAGTAAGTTCATGGGAAATTTATTTATTTCTTATCTTACAACATAGCGTGGATCAGTTGTTTGAACTCGTTGGAATAAACGGCTGCGAGTTCTAGCTTAGTGGAACACAATGAAAATGTTAGGTTAATTATGGAGTATTCAAGGTAATGTCAGACTTTATTGATTAGGTTTGGTTGCAGATGTATCGAAGGTGTTTTTTTTATCCTGACTCGGCAAAGTGACTACGCTACACCTGATGGTAAGTGTAGCGCAATCCATGAATAGTGTCGACCAAAGACAAACAATGTGTCCATCGTAGGTCGGCAAGATCATGCCGGCCTGCCAAAGTTCCTGGGATGAACTGCGGGGTCCCTGCTAACGGAATACTGGCGACCCCGCAGTATCTCATCCCAGGGCCAAGGGCGAGGGGAAGGAAAAAGGGATGGGAAGAGGGTTAGGATCAGGGGCAAGCCCCCTGGGGAGAACCGGATATACACTGGCTGAAACTGGAACGCGACCCCCACAAGGTGGGCCACTATGACAGGTTTTAGCACCAGTGCACGGTAGGCGCTATCCGGTCGGATACAAGTATCCTCCCACCAACTTAAAATTCCGCGATTCTAAGGTTGGATTGCACCATAATAGCAGTTGTAGTTAAGGTTTATGTCAAATTTGACGATAGCAGTAACGCTGACTGTAACATTGACTGAAACTGAAAAAAAAATTATATATTGTCTTCTTTGCACAAAAATAATGTCTTACGGGGTATTCGAACCCAGGACCTCACAGTTTCTTAGTCTAATTACCCATCCGTGTATAAGCCCGTAATTCAAATTCTTATCGAAATATTAAAGCATTGTTAAATATTTCGAACTTTGTCAGAATTAAAGATGATATAAAAGAAAACAGATTATTTTATTAACAAGAACGTTAATTGCATAAAGACGTGGAAAAAACCATCAACCGGAAGATATGCACAGCTAAATGAAACAACGAGTAATTAATTATTACCATACTATCATACGGCGATAATGATGGCGTGATGGTAGACGCAATAGTAATTATGGAAATAAAGTCAGGTTATTAGATTGATGTTCGTAATGCTGATATTTTATGTATAATAAAGAACAAGGTTTCCAAGGTGGTATGTCCCTCGTATGCGAGAGGCCGTCTGGGTTGGTACCAGTTGTCTATTTCTGCCGCCAATAAACAGTGTGGAAGCACTGTTGTGTTTCGGTTTGAAGAACATTGAAGCCAGTGAAATTACTGGGCATTATTAGACTTAACATCTTATGTTGGGTGTATTTATTTATTTATTGATGTGTGTGTGAAAATTCACAGTTTTCTCAAAGACAGCGGGGCCGAGTTAACACATTTGCGCTTGAATTGTTGCAAGTTTGTAGACAACGCGGTGCTAAGAGCTATAGTTGACACCTCTATACATTTACAAGGTACGCTCTTAACCTTTACGTAAACATTTTATTAACACACTTGTTTTATACTGCCTCGGCGGCGCGTATGCGGTACGACTTCTGTGCTGTGGTCGCGGGTTCGATCCCCGGGTCGGATATGATATTTTGTTTTTCTATCATGAAATAGTATCGGCCCGGAGTCTGGAATTTGTGCCCGGTACGGTGATATGCTTGCCCCCTATCACATCATGGGATGGAAATAGGCGTGGCGAAATGTGGGTGTACGGTACACATCTGCCTACCCATTCGGGGATTACAGGTGTGTTTGAGTGTGTATGTATGTATTAGTGTTTTATTTGTATCGCTCAGAATACCTGCATGTTGTTTAAGGGGAGGGTAAGGTTAAATCGTGCAAAAAAGGCATATTTTAGTGTTTTTTTGACGACACAGTTGAAATCTATACATTAAAGTCAATGATACATTAAAGTATAACATTTGAAGAATATTATGTGAAATTTTCATGAAGAAATATCAAAAAATTGAGCAATGGCAGCAATTATTTGGAAGTGTCTCGGAAAAAGATAGAATTGCGGTGCCCCTCATAGCTCGGTGCTGGATCATCTGAAATGAAAAAAAGAAAGTTCTTTCGTTAGATACACGATATCTCCAAGAAACGCCGGGAGAGATTTTCAGAATTTGTATATTTCACTTTTTGGGAACACTTTGAAATGAGAAACACGATTTTTGGGGGAAAAAATCGCTAATTTTAGTTTTTCACCATTTTTTACAATTTTACAGAACTATGTCTCCGTTCTGTGGTGGGGTGTACCGATTGGATGTGCCTGTCCGCGTTGAAGAGGCTGAAACGTCTCGATTTATACAGGACAGACATAACCACCGTGGCGGCAGTCAACATCGTCAGATCAAATCCCGGCCTGCAGCATCTTAATGTTGGTACGCATTTGTTTCTAAAAAAAACTAGAAAAAACATTGTTACTTTTTTAAAAAAAGAATGTGTAATGATGTGCTTGTCTTGATCAATAATAAAAATAATAATCTTAAATTTCGCGTATGGACGCTAAAGGCAGGGAACAAAGATTTCTTAGGGGTCGGCGTGTTTTTAAAAAAAAATTGTACGCAAAGACTCTGTTCCTTACATCTACACTCCATAACCAATATGAAAAAACAAACTAATTATGAAAAAGTATATCAAATTCGTGTATATGAATTAGGGAGATATTTTTTGTTTTTAATTTTTATGTTTTCCCAACAAATTTTTTTACAAAAATAAAATTTCAAAGCGATTTTTTCCAACACAAGATGATATACTTAATAGTACTACTATGTACTTAATAGACTTTATTTATTCCACACAATAGTAAATAACATGCATTAAATTAATTTTTACACTTGTAGTCATTTATGTATAGACCCCATTCGGGTAAAAGCCTCCAAGGAACACCACTTTTCACTCTCTTTCGCGACGCTTATCCATGATGTACATATCCAAACTGTTTATCTCTTTTACAGGATCGTGCAAAATGATATCTTCTATGGATGAAATTGCCATAGCGTTGGGGGCGAATTGTCCGAACTTAATTTCGGTTGATTTTTGGAAATCGTATTCGTTGACGCCGAACGGGATTCGTGCTCTCGGCAACTGCAAAATGTTGCAAGAATTGGATGTTGGTTGGTGGTATGTATCTACACTAATATTATAAAGAGGAAAGATTTATATTTTTGTATGTAACGAATTAACTTAAAAATTAATGGACCGATATAAAAAATTCTTTTGCCGTTAGAAAGTTACATTATCACTGAGTAATATAGGCTACTTTTTACCGCGAGGGACGGTTAGTAATAGATATGCGCGAAACAGTACTCTATCAAGTAATGCCATATGTCAAGACATTTCGTGCCGCGTAATATCGTCGGGGATAGTGCAAATCCGCGTATCTAGCATTGGATAATTCCGCGTATCTGACAAATGTAGCCAATTTTGAATTTTGCGGGCAATTCACATTTATTTAATTAATTTAACGGATAATCTACATTAAGAATACATAGAACCCATCAATTATTACTCTCTATGTAAAAATGAGTCCTAAATTGCCCTTAAAATAAGAAAATTATAAAGTTTTAACCTTCCCCTGTAACATTTGATCTAATGCAGATACGCGGAATTATCCAATGCTAGATACGCGGATTTGCACTATCCCCGACGATATGTCATTATATCATTACTCTAGGCATAACCTGTGATGACACGCTATGTGAACGGCCCGCTATTACTTGTAGTGAATGTTCAGTCAGGACTCAGGTGTAATGTAATAGCGATAGATAGATAGACCTTTTAGACCTCGATCGCACAATTTCTCGAACTTTTACGATTCCGAGCCCCGCTTCGCCGAGCCGCCCGTGTGTATACTATGGCCGTGTGCACGTCTTGTTTAATGTCATGTGTCAGGCAACATTTTGCTGGGTAATATGTAATGTTACAGTACGCGGTCGTGTCATATTACGCGTCATGCATTACTCACAGTACTTCCACATCTCTATGTAGCTTCTTAACTAAAGCTATATGGTATAAGTCCATTCAAAATGAACCCCATCGAGTACTGTGGTTTGATGGCCTCCTGTGTAGAAATTATATTAAAATAGCTTTAAGACTTCGTAGCAAAATTTGCATACCTATATACTTATTAAAAAAGAATAATTCACCAAACTGCTCAATATGTAATACCGTAGAAGATATTCAACATTTGCTGATGGAATGTGTCCGGAATAAAAATGAACGAAAACTGCCACTAGATGAGTTTAATTTGAATGTAATGGATATGGGGTTCATTCAATCTATTTTATCGGACGCAAGGTCTAAGGTTATCAAAAAGTTATGTCAATTGACAAGTGCCATCTAGTAGCAGAATTTGTTGTTTTTTTTATATACAAATTTGTGTTTCTTTTATTATTTCCAGAGTGCTTTATATAAGTTTTGTTTAAGCTATAATAGGTACGATGGGGTTGACATATCCTTTTGTATGGAATCCCCTAATTAAATAAAGATTTAAAAAAACGGTTCTGCGAGCTATGGAGAGAGCTATGCTCGGTGTTTCTCTACGTGATCAAATCAGAAATGAGGAGATCCGTAGAAGAACGAAATTCACCGACATAGCTCAGCGGATTTGCAAGCTCAAGTGGCAGTGGGCAGGCCACATAGCTCGCAGAACCGACAACCAATGGGGCAGGAAGGTTCTGGAATGGAGGCCACGTACTAGCAAGCGCAGCGTTGGACGTCCACCTACAAAGTGGACAGACGACCTGATAAAGATCGCAGCAAGTCGCTGGATGCAGGCCGCTTCCAACAGGTCGGTCTGGAAATCTTTGGGGGAAGCCTATGTTCGGCAGTGGACGTCTTGTGGCTGATGATGATGATGAAAAAAAAATTGTTGCAGCCTGCAGGCGGGCGGTTCGGGCGAGTGGCTGTCGTGGCTGTGCGGCGGCGAGCTGCGCAAGCTGTTCCTGGGCGCGCTGCGCGGCGTGTGCGACCGCGACCTGCGCGCCCTCGTGCCGCGCGCGCCCAAGCTCGCGCAGCTCGACCTGCTCGGAGTTAGAGCGGTCACGCCGGACATTTGTCACGCGTGAGTATATTAACACGCTTTTATTAGCTTCAGACGTATGTATGTTGGTATGTTGGTAGGTTTGTAGGTTTGTCTGTAACTTGTTTAAACACGATTTTATTAGCTTCAGATGTATGTATGTTGGTATGTTGGTAGGTTTGTAGGTTTGTCTGTAACTTGTCTTTGAACGTGATTTTGTCCTCCTTCATTTAAAGTGAAACTTCTTTAGAATCGTTGTGATTTGATACTCGATGAAACGTAAATGCGACAGTGCGCGCTCCCAAGCTCGCGCAGCTCGACCTGCTCGGCGTGAGGGCGGTCACGCCGGACATTTGTCACGCGTGAGTGTTGGTTCCAACAGGTCGGTCTGGAAATCTTTGGAGGAGGCCTATGTTCAGCAGTGGACGTCCTGTGACTGATGATGATGATGATGATGATAATGATGATGAGTGTTGCTTTTGAAGTGATAGCTTCTTTAGAATCGTTGTGATTTGAAACTCGATGAAACGTAAATGCGACAGTGCGCGCGCTCCCAAGCTGGCGCAGCTCGACCTGCTCGGAGTGAGGGCGGTCACGCCAGACATTTGTCACGCGTGAGTATATTAACACGGTTTTATTAGCTTCAGACGTATGTATGTTGGTATCTTAGTATGTTGGTATGTTGGTAGGTTGGTAGGTTTGTAGGTTTGTCTGTAACTTGTCTTTGAACGTGATTTTGTCCTCCTTCATTTAAAATGAAACTTCTTTAGAATCGTTGTGATTTGAAACTCAATGAAACGTAAATGCGACCGTGCGCGCTCCCTAGCTCGCGCAGCTCGACCTGCTCGTAGTCAGGGCGGTCACGCCGGACATTTGTGACGCGTGAGTGACGTCGTGTTTTTTTTGAAGTGATAACTTCTTATGGGAGTGTGAACCGAAACGTTCCGTAACGCGAGCGGTCCATCGACCAGCCAGCGTTAGCCGACCTCCCTGGAACATCGATAATTTCGAAGTCCCAGGTGGCGCCACACAGTGACCAGTCGGCTTGGACCGGACTTTGATTGGACTTTGACCGGACTTTGACTGGACTTTGACAGGACTTTGACAGGACTTCGACAGGACTTTGACCGGGCTTTGACCGGACTTTGACCGGTATTTGACCCGACTTCGACCGGACTTTGACAGGGTTTTGACCGGACTTTGACAGGACTTTGACAGGGCTTTGACTGGGTTTTGACTTCAACCGGACTTCAACCGGACTTTGACCGGACTTTGACCAGACTTAGACAGGACTTTGACCGCACTTCGTAACGTAACGTGTTAAGGGAAGCCAGACATAGTGGCGTCGTAACGTAACGCTTTACGGCGCCACTCTGTCTGGCTTCCCTTTCTCACGCATACGGTAGCAGTAGGCAGGCTCCTCCGCTCTCACTTTAACCCACATTAGTTTCAAGTTATCACTTCTGTCGAGCGTCCCGGGACGCACATTTTTTTTTTTTTTGTATTGACGGTTGCTATAAGCCTGACACTAGTCGGCTGTATACAGCTTCACTGGACTTTCGGGTGAGCACTTTAGGGTTTTGAACTGAAACTTCTTTAGAATCGTTGTGATTTGAAACTCATTTTGGTGCAATGAAAATAAATTTCCAAATTTGAGTCATTTTTTTATTATATTTAATTGAATGACGAGACGAGCAAGGCGCTCCCCTGACGGTAAGCGCCACGCCTGTACATAAATAGAAGCAACACCACGCAGAAAGTTGAATTACAAATCACAGCGTGGCATTGAACAGCGCTCGTCACCTCGAGACATACGATGTTGTGTCATAATGCCCCGTAATTTCACTGGCTTCAATATCCTTCAAACCGAAACACAACAGTGCTTACACTGTTGCTTGACGGCAAAAGAAGACGGTGAAGAAGAAGAAGCGGTGGTACCAACCCAAACAACCTCGCATACGAGGGATATACCACCTTGTAACTTGTCTTTAGCACCATTGTGATTTGAAAATTCGATGGACCGGAAAGGTGGCAGTAAAAAAACACAAACATATTCATAAATACGATTTAATCTGCGACAGAATGAGATAGATTACAAGTATGCTACGACATGTGTGTGCGCGTTTGCGACTGCGTACAACGAAGCCTACGGAAAATGTGTCATAAACAAAAAAGTTTATTTTATCTCATTCTCTTGTAGGCTACTTTTCTGAAGTTTCACTTCTGCCGTGTATGAATTGCACACACAAACTTTTTTTCATCTTGCCCGTCTAGCATGATCCGATGAGATATAAGTCACGCGAAGGAGAAACTTTTGTCGATATAGAAAGAAAAAAAGGAAATGGATTTTATTTTTTCTAAAAGCACACATACATGCTTATGAAAATATTGGTATTGTAATATTTTAGTGGAAAAGAAAAAATACAAACAAGTGGTGGCGCTGGTGATAACAGACATGATACCACTATAAGAATCAGAAATCATATCTACATCATACACAGTTTAAAGTTATACTACGTTTTGTAATAAGACCCTCAAGGTTTATGTTTTAATTGCAGGATATTAGCTGAATGCACGGAGCTGAGACTTTTGGACGTCAGTTTCTGTGATCAGATACAAGAATCTCAGGTAAGTAGTCATTTTTTTTCGTAGTTACTAAAATAATATGTATAAATAATGAAAAACATCTAATGTTTCCGACATTGAAATACCTAATGAAAACAAAAGAGAGCATAGCGGGGAGTAATACCGACAGCCGAGATGGAAATCGCGGCTTCGAATCCATATTCCCCAGGGCAAACAAAACTGATTTGTCGAAGTATCATGTGTAGTAATTGTTATTTATCGATCGCTTTAGCACTGAAAAAAAACCGTGAGGAAATGTGCGTAGATATAATCTGCGAGATAACCGGAGGTCCAAATCCCCCTATTCTTTTAGCATCCATTTCCTTTAAAATCGGTAACTCATCCATTCTTCAGACTTTGTGAATGTTCATGCCCAACGTCGTTTGCTGTCATCTACTATACAACAAAATATTTGAAATCAAGCATTTTTTTTTCAGGTACTAGAATGGCGTGAGCAGTATCCACATGTAAGCATAAAAAGGTCGTTCCAATCTGCCAATTTGAACACGGCGCCCAACCCTTTGTTCCTTGCACCGAGTTTGGAATAGTACATTATTTAAAATAACATTCAAAACGAACATTCGAGCATTTGTCACCTAAAAATAAATATCGTGTGTAAGTTAAAAGTAAACGTACATGTATCCTCACCGCAAGCGCAAGCGCCGCAGTTACCATCAGGCGAGCGACTTGCTCGACTCGTCATTCAATTAGATAAAAATAGAAAAGTTATCGAATTTTATAATTTGTTGACTTCGATGATTGCGTGCGTATTCACAGGAACGAGCATAATGTACGTTTACCTTAGGTGTGTTTACGCACTGTGTCCGATCCGAATACGAAATTTAAAACCAAATGGTATATTATTATTTTATATTGTTATTATATGTTTATATTATTATTATTTTGGACTTTGGTAAACGGAATTCCGATCTATTGGAACTGAATCTTTATCTATATGGAACGTTTTGTACAAATGGTATCTATTACTGCAACTTTGAAACATTTCCCGGATTCGGATCGGATGTAGTGCATTCACACTCTAACACTGCTTCTCTATATCCGTCTCTTATACATAATTATTGTCCGAATACTGAAACGCTACTTAGCTGTCTGACGGCTAACGGCTACTTATTTTCATACAATTTTGACAGCTAAGAGGGACTTAACTTGTTTAAAACGATCTTAAATACTTAAGTAGCGTTTCAGTATACGGGCGTATATCTCATATATTATTCTACGAAAGTTAAGTTTTTAAATATTTATAAAGGGCGCAAGGGAAAAGATTTCGAAATCTAAGACAGATGGTAAAGCTACTGATTACAGACTTGATACCACTAAAGGCCGATTTTAATAAACTATCTTAAATTGATTATCCGGATAGATCATGGACATCAACCAATCAAACTAAGTCATTTGTACGCATCACTTTGAAACTGTATTCTATGATTGGCTCATTTGTGATATTTATCCGTAGAATCAATCTAAGATCGTTTATTGAAAATAAAATGAAATAAAACTACTAATATTTTTTTATTTTTCACAAAGCATCACGTTTGGATATACACTTAGAACGTTTGTTCATGTGTCCTTAAAATAATAAAATGTTTTTTTTTTATATGGGAACGTAACGCTTACACCTGGCGCTCGGGGCTAACTGTCTTAGTCAAGAGCGAGCGGTGCGTGCCGTGGTCGTAAAAAGAATAGGTAATTTTATGTCGCGTTTTTTTTTGTAGTGTATCAGTAAAGACTAGCACTACCATTCTCAGTTTTCAGAAACCGTTCCCTTATACCCAATACTTGATGCTATTTTATTGATTTAGTTTATTATTGTATTTATGCTTTGATATTCTATGATTATATTAATATTGTACTGCAAAGTGAGCAATTGATTTTTAAATGTTTTTTTATAATGTAGGCCGGCAGACGTCCAAGTGGGTCACCTGGTGGTAAGTGATCTTCACCGTCCATGTACGCATATAATACCAGTAGAATCATGGGATTGTTGCCGACCTTAAATAAAAGGGATAAATGGATTCGGCAGGGGACCACTGGATATTTACCGGAAACGCAGTAGCAAAGTTCTGTATTGTGTATGGGCAGGCGTGGCGCTTACCATCAGACGAGTGACCTGCTCGTTTCGTCATTTAGACTAATAAAAAAAGGCAACTAAAAGATAAATTGATGTAACCGTGTACTTAATATAATCAGCGATAGTTATAATCGGCCATCCAAATGACATGTTGTGATTGTCAATTTACTCTAATTGTCCAAATTTGTATCTTTTGGAGCGCGGTTGGCGATAAATCTTTAAATTAATTAATTTTTAAATTAATTTGATTTGAGAACACAATATAATGTACTTGCCAATCGAATTGTGTCATTCGGAAGCCCCCTAGCCAGCATGAGCCAATTCAAGCCTACAAACCGCGGCTAATTGTTAAAGGGCATGAATCTGGCGACCACCGATAAACTCATTGTTTGGCGGTAGTCGCTGGTTTTTTGGACCGCACTAGTGATAATATACTGTTCTGCAGGAAGTAAAGTCAGTTAAATTAAAACTCGGTGCGATTATTATTGATATTATATTGATGAAATTAAAAAAAATATATTATCATAACCAACTAACATGAAATTCTCGCCCCTATACAGAATTAAATTGAAGTACGCTCTTCGATATCCTTAGATTGTAGATCGGTGCCAGAATAAGTTGAATTATCTGCATATATTGAATAAGTATTCAAATCTATACTAATATTATAAAGCTGTAGAGTTTGATTGTTTGATTGATTGTTTGTTTGTTTGTTTGTTTGTTTGTTTGAACGCGCTAATCTCAGGAACTACTGGTTCGAATTGAAAAAATCTTTTTGTGTTGGATAGTCCATTTATCGAGGAAGGCTTTGGGCTATATAACATTACGCTGCGACCATTAGAAGCGAAGCATCAGTGAAAAATATTGCAAAAACGGGGAAAATTATTCATATTTGAAGGCTTCCGTTGCTAAGCTACCCAAATCTATACTAATATTATAAAGCTGTAGAGTTTGATTGTTTGTTTGTTTGTTTGATCACGCGGGCGGAGCCGCGAGTAAAAGCTAGTTAGATATAAAATGATTACTAAGGTCACCGCTACCCATGGACTTCACCAATGTGAGGGCACAGCCAAGCCGCTGCCTATCCTAATTAAAATATACATTCAATTATTGAAACGTGATCACAAAATTTGGCTTTAAATTGTAATTCCATAATTAAATTCGATTCCTTATTGAACAAGACTGATTAAATTGTAATCTCAAGTGTGTAAAATTTATACATAATAAAAAAAACTATGCTTTTTGGCAATCTTGGGCTATTTCCAAAATAACAATCCTAATACACCTACCTACCTAATTCCCTCATAGAATCCATTTCACGTTTGGATCTATCTGCTATATGAACAGACAAAATGGAGTCATTTAAAACGTGGGTTTAAATGACTCCATTTTGTAAAACATTGAGGTACCTACAGAATAATATTATTTTTTATGAATTTTGATAATAATAGAAAATTGATTAAGCATAAAAAAGGGGAAAAGTAGGAATAAATAGAACAACTTGGTATTTAAGTGACGAAGAGGAAAATAGAATAAAATCTAAGTACCTACTTGGTTATGCATTCTTATGTTTTGTCTTACTTATGCTCAACGCCCATTCAAAGCAACTCAAAGCGATGCGTCGTTTTTTCTCTAAAATATTACATAAAATACTGAGTTTTATATCCACTAAGTAATGTACAAATTTGTATGGAGCAAATGAAAAACGCGCGACGCCGCACACCCGTGCGTCTTTCAATTACAAGTTCTCTTTGAAGACGCTTAGCCTTCTTAGATAGTAATTAATCCAAGAAAATCGTCCGCCTGCAAAAACAAAGCATTTGAGAACACTCGAAATTCAAAAGGAATATATTTTACTACACCTTTTTGTATCAACTTTGAAAGGTAATTCAATTGTCTATATTTTCTTAAGTGTGATGTTTCCTGATATATGTTTTATATTGTAAGTACACGACAAAGCCTCTTATCCTGTCGATACTATTACTTAGTGCATCTATATAAAATGTACAATGAATGTAGCCTCATAAGGATGCTAATGATGGTCTAACTACTAGGAAATAACTTCAAGCGTAGATCCGTCATTTCTTACGAATTGTCTAAAATATAATGGCGACTTTGCGATCGCAGTCAGTCAGTTGACATAATTGCGTAAAATACTTGTGTTTATACATATTTTTATAATGACTTTAAATTAATGCAAGACTTAAATAACATATTTTTAAATTTTACTTACATACTTAGTACGTTTTGCGTACATACCCTACATTAAATGGTACACCTCGACAAACTTCTACATCTAACAAATGTTTTAGCTTACGTAATTTACTGACATGAATTACAGTAAGCTACTTACAATGTTGTATACATTTGTAATTTCTTTGTAAGTTCATTAAAGTAATTTACTTATTTAAGTAGGAATTACGAGTGTAATTCAAACCTAATGTGTAGATGTAATTAATGATTGAGACTTAAATAGTTTTTAAATGGCTTATTCATACTATTTTCCAAGATTCTAAATTACAAAATAATATTTATCATATGCTTAAATGTGAATAAAACTTATGTAAGATATTTAATTCTGATTTTGTCATAATTTATTGTTTAAAATATTTATATAATTGTTAAGGATTACCAACGCGAATATGGATATTAAGCATTGTAATCCGTGTATGCTGATTTCATTATTTGACACTATTTAAAGAAAAAATAATGAAAAATACAGTGTGCATAATGTGACGGATTCCATGATATTTTGCCTAATTTCCTAAAACGTCTTTTCTGCTCTCACTATAATTAGTACACTCTCGCTAATCTGCCGGTTACCCTAAAATTTATATTAGTTGTTTTTTGTTTACCCATGGTAATTATTAATAATTATTTTTCGGTAATTTCATGGTAAATAAAATGCTTTTTCTTTTAATTGTTAATTATTAAACTGTTTTGTGTTTTTTTTTTATAATGTTATAAAGATTATATTGTGATCTTTTTTCCCTTGTAGGACTTGCTTATATTCCTCAAATTATTTGTTTATACAAAAGCTTGAAGAAACATATTTGCTTTGCATTGTTATGGGAGCCGGTGCAATGTCTCAAGTCCAAACTTTAGTCATAGATAATAAGAATAGTTTGTAACGGAAATATTTTTTTATAGTAAATAAAATATTTATAAATATAAGATGTGTGTTTAATTTATTTAATACCTTTTGTTGACGTTTATTTAAATGGAATTTAAGGCCACACAATTACATACAACTGCAAAATTATTAAATTTATAAAATTATTTTGTAGTGTTATTTTCTATCATACCAGCACATTTACTGGTTTGGCCCATTGGTCAATTGATGGTAAGTAATGGAGAACTTGGACAGTTTTATTTTTCGTATGTATCATAATGCTTATACCTCAGCACATCAGTCATACTGCGGTACGCAATACGACTGCGTCACCGAGTCAGAAGTCCGAGTATAATTTTCATCTTTTTATCTTCCTCCATCATGATTTGACGGTTGAATTGGTGACTTGTGGGTCGCCCCTCATAAGTAGGGCCTCCCATGATCCGCAACGAGAACCAAGTTTTGTCATTGCCTCGTCGGTTAATCAGCAAACTGTAACATGCAGGTGTGTGTGACTTTGGCCCTTGTAGTGTATTCAAGAATACTTAGTAGGTATTGTCACTATGCAGTTGGCATTTCGGCCCCGGCCCTAATATCAGCCTGCGAGCCGATGATGATTAGTAGTTTTAAATTCCCCCAAAAACCAATAATCGCAGATGTCTGCCCTCCCCCAGCGACCGTCGTGAGCCGAGGTTCGTTACCCACAGGGCGTGCCCTCAGCTGGTCGCTTAAATAAGGGTAGGGAACGCCTAAAGCGCTCGCCCGAAAGTCCGGTGAAGCTGGTAAACAGCCTACTCGCGTCAACATAGCGTAATATAGCGTCACAAAAAAAAACAGTTGGCATAAGAATTTCTATAGTGAAAGATGTCATGCAAGAAAATTGGATATTCATGCGGAAAATTGATTTACACTATGTATACCGCTTGTCATGAAACGAGTAATTTTGTGTCTAGACTACCTATTCTTGATCAATAAAACGAAATGTTCAACACCACCGCAGTGATATGTTTTAACATTGGTTCCGACCTTGACCTTTCTCAGTGTTTTATCTACGCTATATAAACATGAGCGTCGTGCTGGCAGGTTTGGTAAAGCGTTTTATTTATATAAAGTGTTGTGATGTTAGGCAAATTTCGCGAAAAATATTCGATACCTTTTTAAAATATATACCTAAAAACTCTGAGGTTTAATATATAACGCAATACGACATATCTCGAGATAAAAGTGTCAACATTCGATAAACTTACGTCGCCATTGTTAGGGTTCGTAAACAAAATACCATAGCGAGGTTGAAAGTACTATTTTCTCTACTTTTGACTTATCAGGTAGTCTTTTAATTACTATGTTGTCTTATATAAACTTAATGGTTAAAAGTAACCGTGTTCTCTTAGATATACTTAGAGAAATACTTAATACTCTTAAATAGACATAATACTCTTCGATACACATAAATCATAACCAGATAAAGCCGATTATCTACGACAAAATGAGTTGAAAAAATTATCTAACTAGGATATATCCGTCTAGATAGTGACTACATGTGTTAAAACCTGCCATAGTGACTCACACATCTTGTGTGGATCGCGATCCAGCATCAGCCAGTGTAAATCTGGTTCTCCCGAGGGGCTTGCGAAATGAATACTCAAAAATTGGGAACATCCTCCTTTTTTAAAATCGGCTAAAATACATTTAAAAATGAAATTTTTAAGGTATTAGATATTCTTGGGTGACACCCAAATCAAATCCGTTCCGGGTACCACCCGTGCTAGCTACGCCACTGGTCATCGCTCATGCTATATCGAATTAAAACAATTGTATCTTAGGACCGCGATTTCGTAGAACGAATCGCGGATAAAGGGTTGTTTAAAATAATATTCACTCTCCAATTATTTTAAAATATGCGGTAGCTAACGGACTATACGCACCGTGACCTGCCATTCTAAATACTTTATACCTGATCAGTATGTGAAGAAAACATATTGTTTAAACATTTTTAATTTATTTTGATGTTACCACGTGAGTAGATGTCTTACTTTATTATCCATTTTAATGCTAATATTGCATGACACATTTCACGCTTATTCAAATTCATTCTCATTAATTCAAATCAACTTTAGTATTTGTAAGTATAGTTTTGTCGTGTATTGTAAATTGTAATATTAATGACAAACAAATGGTCTTTATCAATAGTGGGAGCGGAAAACCTTGCTATAATATTTATATAAGGCTATAATATATGTATCTTGCTATATTATATGGTTTGCTCCTCGTTTCGCAGTTGCTACGATCATCATCAGTTCAACGTTATTTTAGCGTGATATTTAGTTTTATCAATATTCAAGCGAGAGGCCTTGCTTTACTCGTAGAGGTAGATCACTGGTAATACGTATCAGGGTTACGATCCCACTTACTACTCAAAAAGCACTGGCTTGTATTAGAGGAAGACATGAAGGCCAATTCTGTTACTACAGAGGATGCTGAAGATCGGGTGAAGTGGCGTCGTCTTGTAGAAAGGATACCCTGGCAGTGCTAGAAAGAAAGATTGTACGTGGACTGGACCTACGCCAATAAAACGCCGCATAAAATCGGTGGTTCGATTCGTGGTTACGACTCATCATTAGGCCAACATCGTTTTTGCTTGATGCCTAGCTTGATGAAGCACATGCTCTCGAATCTGACTTAAAATATTGATTGAAATCCTAAAGAGGCCATGTTCATCACAAAAGCGACTCTCAGTCACAAATTTCTGAATTCCACTAATACAGTTCCCGAGAGGACCCAACATCTAATTAATTTTGGTGGGAACTTCATTTTTGCGCAATGCAAGACCACTTGTCACTATAGCACAAAACAATAGACTGTTCCGCGTTTTCTATTTGATAGTGAGCCTGATTCAGCTGAATATAAATTTATTTAACGGCACGACGATGGACATCGGTAGGGTCAGTTGAGAGTCCAGTAATTTCGCGTTAAGACTTGGTGCCCCGCGCTTCTTCATTCCGCAAATCCAGACTTATAAAATTATTACTGCGCAGGTGAGGCCAGTGCCCATGACTCGTGTCTATATCTTACATAAGTTACCTAACCTACCGCACGTGCACTGACCTATACCAAACCATGTTTTAACTATGATTCTGTTTAAGATCATGATCCTGCAACTACAACTTGTTGGTCTGATTGTTGGATTAGTACAATCTGACCATCACGGCAGAACTAATCAACTGCCGGATCGTACGACTGTTGTACATCTATTCGAATGGAAGTGGAAGGATATTGCTGATGAATGTGAAAGATTTCTAGGACCTAAAGGATATGGGGGAGTTCAGGTACTTAAATGATAATATCGGACTTCTTTGTTTCAGAAACGAGAAAGAAAGACAATAAGGCTATTATTATATTTCTTATAAATATAAATATCTTATAAATATTATGGTACTAGCTTTTGCCCGCGGCTCCGCCCGCGTGATTTGCTTTTCCCGGGATAAAAAGTAGTCTATGTCTTATTCTGACGTGTAAGCTATATTATTGTAAAGTTTCATTAAAATCCATTCAGTAATTTTTACGTGAAAGATGGACTCTTTCACGTAAAATTACCATACCATATCCATCCATACTTACAAACTTTCGCGTTTATAATATTAGTAGGATTTAATTATCTTTGTTTCTAAAATACTTGTTTTAATACATTTTACTAATATAAAAATATCTAAATTAGATATTTACATACTTTTTAATTAATCAACCATACAAAACAGTGATTGCACAATGATACTATTATTGAAGGCAAGATATTTTGTTGTATCGAATTCACTAACAGATCTTCTAAACCATGTTCAATAAATAATTATGTATAACAAATGTATATTACATAACTATTTATTCATATGAACAGATTTCCCCGCCATCAGAGAATGTAGTAATCCATCTAGCTGATGGTACAAGGCCATGGTACGAAAGATATCAAGTGATGTCCTACAAGCTAATCACACGATCTGGAAATGAGGAGGATTTTGTTAACATGACCAAGAGATGTAATAATGCTGGTGTTAGGTGAGACACACTTTCTACATCATTTTTCACTCGATTTATATTAGGTAGCTGGTGGTTCCTATGTGAAAATCTATCTGGGTGGCCAGTATGAAGCGCCATTTTATTCTGGCTCTAAGGACGATTAAGCCAGTGAAATTATTAAGCATTACGGACTCAACATCTAAGACCTCATAACTGAGACCGACAAACGGTTACCTGATGCTAAAGCACGGTCACCGCCCATGAACACTCACATACCAGAAACTCGGTAAGGCTTTAATAGAATTAAGATTGAAAGGGAGGGGGGGGGGGGTGAAATCGCCTCGGAATATCTCATTCACTGTACAAAACTCAACAGCAAGCTGCCACTTCAAATAGGCTTTCTTTGAGATTGTGGTAGAACCAGCCCATTAATACTGTATACAAATTTTTCTATAGTGGGACTACCAACTACGTAGTGCCATGCAATACTTTGTAGCTCAACGTTTTGTTTCGTATTGTTTATATTTATGGTCCTCTCGTTATTCAGACGAATAAACAACTGCTACTATACCTATATAATCTAATAGACTAACGCCCGTATACTGAAACGCTACTCAAGTATTTAAGATCGTTTTAAACAAGTTGAATCCCTCTTAGCTGTTAAAATTGTATGAAAATAAGTAGCTGTTAGCCGTCAGACAGCTGAGTAGCGTTTCAGTATTCGGACATTAGTCCTGCTTTACTAACTTCTTAACATTTGCTTAGCCGTGAGTCAACACTAGTACATAATCATCTATGTTATAGATTGCATTGCTATTTTATCTTGTTATTCCAGATTCCTATCATTCCGTCATTAAGTACTCTGTTATGATATGTGTTGGCCGTACAAAAGTTACTAGCACTAGTAATCAATTAAGGGGGTATTTAAATCATGCTCAATAAGTACAGATAAAATCTTAATGTTGTAAAAAAATACGATTGTTATGTAAAACTAGAATTCAATAATATCTTCTGAATCGCCTCATTGGCACTTAGGCTAAATAAATGGTGATTCAAAGGAATGGTGGGGCATATAACAATTAGTTGTTATATGTCTCGTTGCTCCAGTTGCACCTCTGTCTACCCCTTTAGGGAGACACGCGTAAGCTTATGTTATCTTCGTGAATGTCGGACTCACTGTTATTTCGCCGCGTTTTGGCAACTAGGCATATGTACTATTACATACCTATGTACTTATTTGCTTCAAGTTAATGTATTATTTTGGTACTTGTACCCTTCACATGGGATCAAAAATATCGTAGAGCTAATATTATAACTAATCTATACTTATAAAATATCATGTCCTGACTGACTGACTGATTCATCATCGCCGAGCGCAATCTATCAAGGCTACAAGCATGAAATTCGGACTGTATATTCATTTTGTTATGTAGGCACCCACTAAGAAAGGATTTTAGAAAACTCCACCCCAAAGGGGTCAAAATAGGGGATGATAATATGTGTGAAAGTCCGTCATTTTGAAAGTTACATAAACAAAATTTTGTATTTCGGTTATTGACGTAAAACAAATAAATACATGTTTCAGAAATTTTGGAAATTTTAGTTAATAAGAGATGAAAAGGGGGGTGAAAGTTAATGCGAAAGTGAGTTTGTTTGTTACGCTTTCACGCCTAAATCACTGAACCGATTTTGATGAATTTATCTACAGGGATAGATGGGAACCTGGAGACGGTTACAGGCTACTTTTATCCCGGAAAATGCGGTTCACGCGGGCGGAGCCGCGAGCAAAAGCTAGTATTTTTATAATCCATGTATCGTTATTTTGTTTTGTACCTCAAAATCTATTATTGCAATCAGCGCCTCCTATCACGATTCATGCGACATGTCGCTAGTAATTATGCAACTTAATCATGAATCTGATTTATTATTGACTAGCTGTTTCTCGAGGTTTCACCGCAGTTACTACTATGCCACCCATACGCCATAGCGTAATATACATGTCGCTCCAAGAGGTCATTTATGTGCATCGGCGAGAGGACATTCACACTCCTCTACGATTTACAAACATAACTTCGATAATAACAACATAGAATTGTACCAACTCATATCATCATAATTATTGTGTGTACCCGACCTCCTCCATCCCTATAGTCGGCCCTTACCTCTCACATGTGAACGCAAAATGATCATAATTCACAATAATAATCCACACATAATTACACGTATTTGTGAGTAACGTTGGTCTGCCATGAATCCGGCTTCACGGCCCTTCAATATATATTGTTCTCGAAAACAAGTCAGTCTTTAGTCTCGTCTATGTAAAGACTGATCGCCAGTATATTATGTATAATCTATGGACTGATCGCTCTAATGCGGTGGCGATGCTTTTATCAAGTTTCCCCCCATTCCGAGAGTGGAATCATCTGAAAAACTATGTAAACCATAGTTATATTCATTATCACAACTTAAAATTTATTGTGCTGTTTATTACTCAATTTAGTGTCCATTCTGCGACATTTAGCTGGTGGGAGGATACTTGTATCCGACCGGATAGCGACCACCGTACACTGGTGCTAAAACCTGCCATAGTGGCCCACCTTGTGTGGGTCGCGTTCCAGGGTCAGCCAGTGTATATCCGGTTCTCCCCAGGGGGCTTGCCCCCTGATCCTAACCCTTTTCCCATCCCTTTTCCTTCCCCTCCCCCTTGGCCCTATGGCAGGCCGGCATGATCTTGCCGACCAACGATGGACACATTGTTTATCGTTGGTCGACACTATTCTTGGATTGCGCTACACTTACCATCAGGTGTAGCGTAGTCACTTTGCCGTGCCAGGATAAAAAAAAAAAAAAAAAAAAAAAAATACAAATAAATCTTTCGAAATAAATTCTCTAAATGATGGAGATAACGGCATTTAAATCCGTTGCATAGTTTAGGAGAAATAAGTGGCGAACAGACAGACAGAAATAGATAGCGAATTTGTTTTACACTAAGTATTGATTGCTATTTGATTAATTATTATCTACTGTTTATTTGTTTTTCGGCAACCGGCAAACATAATAGGATTTAAAAAGCAAATATTTACATAGTATAAAATGAAGTCACTTCCGCTGTCTGTTCGCTTAGATCTTTTCAACTATTCAACGGATTTCAATGCAGTTTTCAGCAATAGATAGAGTGATTAATGAGGAAGGTTTATATGTATATCACGCTATGACCTATGGGAGCAGGGCAGTAACATGCAGGTGAAACCATGAGGGACAGCTAGTATGTTATAAAAAAAGGCAACATCCATGCCTATCACGATTAATCACATTATCAATATTGTTATTTCGTACAGAATTTACGCTGACGTGGTCATCAATCACATGACTGGGGATATCCATGAAGCCACTGGAACTGGAGGCAGTAAGGCCGATTATCGTAATTTCAGTTACCCTGGAGTGCCGTTCACCCGAGAACACTTCCATTTACCTCCCTGCGGTATTGACAATTATAACGATGCTGCTCAGGTAACGTATTCCTAATGTAATGTAACTTTACAATTAACTAGAAGCCAATATCACCGGATGTTATTACTTCGATTAACTAATTAGTAATCCAAATGATGAAAACGTAAAGTTAGAATTTCATCATTTAAGTCAATGTGATTAAATACTTCAAAGCCGATTTGCAATCTTTATGTAATCGTTTTAGCAGGAAAAATTTATAACATAAAAATACCAAATTATGTCACATGCCAATATATACAAAAAACCACATCTATGTCGAATTAGTACTTCCAAAACTGGCAACTTAACGCTATATCTGGCAGATAACATTGATCGGACATTTAAAAATCGGCCTTGCTCAATTCGCATAAAATTACTAGTGACGAACCAGTAATTCATACTGCAAAAGCGTAAGAATCGCTCTAAAATAAATTTTGTATTTGAATAATTTGATATAAAATTAATCATACTATCAATTTTAATTCATCATATTTCCCACTGTCGGCTACTGCTATTCGATTGTATAGAGAGTAAACGGAAACTGTCATCGTCTTAGAAAACTATCAAAACTTATACTAGGTCTACTGACACATGTTTACATGTGAAACAGATTCGCAACTCTCAGCTAAATGGACTTAACACTTTGAACCATACTGAGGAAAACGTCCGCAACGTAATTGTCAGTTATATCAATGGTTTGATCGACCATGGTGTAGCAGGTATCAGGTACTACGTGTGATTGATGTACATTTAGGGCTCTGTTCTGAGTTTTGAATTTTAATTATTACTTTTTATTTACCTAGTTTAAACAGTTATTATTACTGTTTAACTTTTTATAACTTTGTTTCCATTGTTTCTGCTTTTAGATGCTAATTTTCATTTGTATGTTGTGCTGTGACATATTTATGTATTGTGTTTAGTAGCTAAACCCTCACATATTACGCTCGTTCGTGATAAAATTATTGATTTGGTGTTAAAATGTTCCCAATTACCTATTACATCTGACTTGATATAATAATAAAACAGGTGCGCAACTGTCAGCTAAAGGGACTTAGGGACTTGAATCAAACTGAAGAATACGTCCGGAACAAAATCAACAACTATTTTAATAATTTGATCGATCGTGGTATAGCGGGTATCAGGTATTACTGATGACATACATAGTCCGTAACACAATTTGCATTAAAATTCACTTTCCCCAACTACTATAAACCAACTAAATATTTCATGTTGTAGATGTTTGTAATTCTATGGTACATTTTCTACTGCTAATGTTTGTTTATTATTTTTCATAAATCATCTCACAGGTTAGATTGTGCAATCTTGTCGGCTTAAAAGATTTGAATCAGGGCCATCCTCATGTTCGTGATAAAATCTTAGATTTCTTAAATCACCTCATTTCACTTGGCGTTGCTGGTATCAGGTAATTGAATTTTAAAAACTATTTTCATCATTCTGATTAATTTTAGAAAGAAATTCCTTTCTGAAAATATTAGTTTCCGATATCCTACCCAAATTTAAAATTTCTAGTTATCACAATTCATTTGAAAGGCATTTAAATGTCGTTGGTATTATAAACAATCATTAAAAAGTTTTGTGTAATGACAATTATTTCAGAGTCGACGCTGCTAAGCACATATGGCCAAGTGACCTTAAAGTGATTTATGATAGACTTCACAATTTGAATACCGATTTTGGTTTTGAACCCAAAACCAGACCGTACATTTATCAAGAGGTGGCATATAATGGAAAAGAATCGATCAAACATTACGAGTACACTCCGTTGGGAGACGTCACTGAGTTTAGGGTATGAATGAAATAGTTTCTTTTTTATTATGATTCTGTGTTTGAGTTTTATCTATATCTGTTTCAATTTTACGCTAACCTGTACATTATAATCAAAATAAGGTGAGGTGATATTAATTCATCAATACGATACACGCAACAACTGACTGACTGAACTTAGCTACGAGCAGATCGGTGATTTTTTTTTAAAGATTAAGAGGCTAAGAGAGCAGATGAAGTGACTTCCTTCAGTGTAACTACGTTATTTTACACGAATTTTACAGCATCGGTATTAAAGCCACGGTAATACGGCTCGTAGATCAGTTACCCGCTTTGTATTATCCACATAGTAACATAGAATGGTTAATCGTCCTCGGAATCATCAAAATATTGTATAGCTAAAAAGAAAAGCTAAACAACGTTTTTCGTGGCAAGTGAGTAATAAACCTGCCACAAAGATCGGTTTCATGAGATTGCAGGTTTATTGTTGAATCACGCATAAATCAATTTGGTTTAACTGTAAAGACGTGACGAAGCATTGTTCGACCAAAAAAGGCCTTTTAGTATTACTACATCTTTCTTACTGGTTTTGTGAGATTTTTTTGTTTTTATTGATCTTTAACATGTAATATTGTTTCGCTATTAATTGGAGATTTTTTCTAAATTAATTTTCTAAAATTTTTCATAATTAGTAACACTCTCCCCAGAGGAGTTAACATCGGTCAGGAGGTTGTAAAAACTACAAGCCAAATTTTAATGTAACATATTTTTTTTAATAGTATATTGGATAAGGGAAGAGAACATAATTGGTAACACTATGACTGATATTTGTTTTGTTTCTTTGGTAGCTAAATATATTTGCAATTAGCAATGTGCGCGTGAATTTTTTATCAATTAAAATATATTCATCAACAATCATACAAACGATGAAGAGCTTCTTCATGATTTTATCGAGTTTAATTTTTTTATTTAATATCAAATTAGTATGAACTTCTTAGATTTATAAATATATTTTTTTCACTCCGAAGGTTGGACTTGAACTTAAGCCCGTATTCCTCGGCAACAATCCTCTAAAATGGCTGGTATCGTGGGGTGAACGCTGGAATCTATCACCAAGCGACAATGTCCTCGTATTCATTGATAACCACGACACCCAAAGGTCTAATGACGTACTCACATACAAAAATGCAAGGGCTTATAAGGTAGGAAGTTTTTGCTCTTCACAAATGCTCAACCGGAGTAAAGATTTGCTTCTGAGTTTCGTACGATGAATGAGATTTTTGACTATCAATAAATTGTGAATATTGGACGGCGATGATCACTCACCATTAGGTGACCCACTTGCTCAGGAAGTTCATTATACCCTAGTATAGAAAGTGAGTTTTTAAGTGGTAGATGCTATAGACAGTCTTATCTACAGCATCATCGGCTCCACCGCATTGTCATCACTGTGAGAATCGACGTGTAATAGCATCTTACTGTTGCGTTTCGTAGGATTATTGAGTTAGGAAGATCAAATCCACCTCCCCTTCCAAATCCCTTAGTAATCCCTTTGCCAAGTATTGTGGATGTTCAGAGGCGGTGGACATCACTAACCATCAGGTGAGCCAAATGCTCGTTATTTAGCCTCTGTCATAAAAAAAAATACTGGCTGCCTCCGCAGAGTAGTTAGCGAACAGCAGGTTGCGAGGAAAGAGACTGTGGCTTCGATTCCTGCACCGAGACCTATATTTTTGTGACACAAATATTTGTTCGGGTCTGGGTGTTGTGTTATTCTTGTAGTTGAAGATACCCGCGATACAGACCATCCTAGTCCCGGACTATATGTGTGACTGTTGGGTGTATTCATATAAATACAGTGAAAATATAATGACGTCCATGGAGAAATACTGCGTACCTCGACGGTCACCAAAATTATTCCGGCTTAAAGTAACTGAATAAACACTGGCTGTCGCCGGAACGAGCGACTATGGCTGGTTTTCATCATATGTCTGGAATTGCAAATTGCGCGGAATTCTATTGAATTTTATCAGCAAGTGACTGTTATTTACTTTGAAGTTCTAAGGGTATATAACTATTATAAGTAGCAGTATAGATGGTGTTTAAAATCTTTCCTTTTTTTTACAACATAGGCCGGCAAATGAACTAGTGGGCCACCTGATGGTAAGTGATCTCCTCCACCCATCTACGCTCACAATACCAGAAGAATCATGTGCGTGTTATGATGTTAAAGGAAAGACATAATTATGGGATAATATGGCGTTGGACGTCTGCCTACAAGGTGGACAGACGACCTGATAAAGGTCGCAGGAAGTCGCTGGATGCAGGTCGGTCTGGAAATCTTTGGGGGAGGCCTATGTTCAGTAGTGGACGTCCTGTGGCTGATGATGATGATGATGATGATAGGAAGGGGAGGGGATTTGGGTCTTCAGATATCTCATTGACGCATATTGTTTAATTACCCAATTTTGATATCTTTATAGGCAGCTATAGCATTCATGTTGGCACATCCTTACGGCGAACCACGCGTTATGAGTAGCTACTTCTTCAACAACTTTCAACAAGGACCACCGAGTGACTCATCAGAGAACATTATATCACCTTCAATTAACCAGGTTCGTATATTAAATCTGCATATGTGCTCTTTATTATTAATTAGCTGTTCCTCGCGGTTTAACCCGCACGCATGTAACTGCTCCACTTAGTGTAGTTTAGAAAAATTCGGCTTTTCTAATATGTATGTATTATACATATAAACGTTCCTCATGAATCACTCTATCTATTGCTGAAAACTGTATTAAAATCTCTAAGCGAACAGACAGCGGAAGCGACTTCATTTTATACTATGTAAAGATTCGTAAATAGCCTCTCGTTACACTGAGAGTTATTTTATTTCTTTAAATTTTTGACAAATTTATGAAAGCGGACTTAATGCCAGAAGCATTTTCTACCAGTCAAGTTAGTTTCTACCTAAGGAAGAAAGAATTGTTTGACTAATGAATACCTAAAATGATTCCTGTCAAAATACATGACGTAATTATTGACAATTTGCTTTTTCTTCTTGCCTTACAAATAGCTTTCAAGTGTGTATTCTGTACAATATGAATCTACATTTATTAACCGACGAAAAAAAGGAGGAGATTCTGGAGTCGATGCTTGTAATTTTTTTTGTATGTACCTATAACCACACATAACTCCGCCAAAGGTGGATCGAGACGACTCTTTTTCTTTCGCACAAGTATAACTTAAAGTTGGTCCCATTTTAATTTCAAGCAGGAATTTCATCCCTAAGGGGGTAAAATCGTGGACGAAAGACTCAGACTTCATTATCTTTGCATCGATATTGTCCTTTGACTAAACATAGTAAAACAACAACTAACGTTTAACAAATCTAACATAACAATAAAAGCTTAAAAAGCTAAAAATAAAAAAAAATTGTCGCTGGTATATCCAACATTGGCTAATACCACCGACAATTTTTTTGTTTTATTTCTAGTCGTTTTTTTTTCTATTGGAATATGGCCACTAACTTCACAGCGTTTTTTTAGGACGACACTTGCGGTAATGGCTGGGTGTGCGAACACCGTTGGAGGCAGATCTACCAAATGGTGGCATTTAGGAACACTGTGGGTAACGCTGTGATCAGTAACTGGTGGGATAATGGTCACAATCAGATCGCTTTCAGCAGAGGCAATAGAGGTTTTATTGCTTTCAACGTTGAAGGAAGTATGTTGAGTGCAACATTGCAGGTAATATCAACGAAGTTTCAATTGTTTTTCACACTTATGACAAAAGTAAATATTAAAAAAGTAATTTTTCTCACATAAAAGTATCTTCTTAGTCTAGGTTTTTCATGAGATCCTGGGTTCGATTCCCATGTTGGGCAATCTGTGAGATTTTCAATTCGTAAAACACGTGTGCGTCGACAAGGATTATTAATATTTGGCTTGGCATGCATCTTATCACGAAATAAAAAATTACTTGGCAAGCATATAGAGCTCTAATTGCACTTCTATGTACCCTCTCTATGTAGCGTGAGATTATTTTGTATTAAATTATTTCTTTATGAATAAACTTAAAATCGACATCATGATACGCCATTATTAATTTATTATTTATTTTATTTATTAAGCGCTGACAAAAATGATGCTAGTGGTAGGATATTCATATTATATTATATTCGGATAGCGACCACCGTACATGGTGTTAAAACCTACCATAGTGATCACACCTTGTGTGAATCGCGTTCCAGGATTAGCCAGTGTATATCCGGCTCTTCCAAAGGGCTTCTATTTTCACAATATATAATTATTATTTTGGGGCTGGTCTCAACTCTCAAGTGATAGCCAACTAAGTTCTCTTCTATATTTTATGGCATAGACTATAACTATATTTATTATTATTTTAGACTGGATTACCTCAAGGTGATTACTGTGACGTTATTAGTGGTAAAGTAGATGGCAATACTTGTACGGGTAGAAAAATAACAGTAAACACCGATGGTAAAGCTCACATTGAACTAGCTGGTAACGCTGAGGATATGGTTCTAGCGATCCATGTTGGGAAAGAGGTATTTCCACACTATTTTGATACATACTATTTTATGAGACTATAATGAGACAGGAACAAAGGCACTATACACTATGCCTATTTTAAGCGACTTCGACGGATTCTCAATTCGTCTGTATATTATTTCTAATGTATTTTCTCCAAATGTAAACGGATTTTTAACCGACTTAAAAAGGATGTTCAGTATTCGACCCTTAGGTATCACAGAAAACCGACGTAAAGTAGCGGCTTGCTGCTGCGTTTCCGGAGGATATCCGGAGGCCTAAATACCCCTCCCCTTCCCAATCCCTAATTATCCCTTTCCTTCCCATAATTCTTCTGATATTGTGGGCATACATGGGCGGTGGAACTCACTTACCATCAGGTGACCCACTTGCTCGTTTGCCGATTTATGCTATAAAAAAAGGTATGTATGTACGTAAATTAGTTCGCGATTTTCTCAAAAACGAATGAATCAGTTTTGATGATTGTTTCACAAACGTAATTAATCTATAAACCTTCTTGAAATTACATAATTTCAAGAAGCTTAGGATAGATTAAGATCTGAAGACGGAGTACGAGGAACAGTGGAAAACAGCAAACATGCTGCGTTTAGGGGTTCTGAGTATGTTTTTGGAGTTTAATTCCGGGCAACCTTAGTATCCCTGAATAGTTCCATAACGATTGTAACATATTCAGTGTGTCTTTT
The DNA here is from genome assembly GCA_949126905.1 of Amorpha juglandis. NCBI lineage: Eukaryota > Metazoa > Arthropoda > Insecta > Lepidoptera > Sphingidae > Amorpha > Amorpha juglandis. Next base: position 5,289,676 of record OX421379.1, on the reverse strand, counting down.
TCATTTCAGTCTTCGCTGTTACGTACGGAGTGATTCAACATACATTTTTCGCTGCTTCACGTTGGAAAATAAAACCTAATTCCTTTTTCAAATTTGGAACAAATACAGTTTACTTTCTTCATTCTGCGATCCAATATTGTAAATGAAATATATTTAATCAGCAATTACGTGTGTATTATTTCTTGTTTTTGAAACATATTAATATTATCGATGAAATCATATGTTTAATCTGAAGCGAACGAGTATTAACTCGTAATACAGTCGTAGTCGATATCAAACCTGCTGGGTGGGCATTCATTCGCCCTGTACGGTGACCGTCACTCGATGCTCGTGAAGTTGATTTGAGTGTTGCCGTATATACTGTATCAAATTCGTACATCTATATTGAATTGAAAAAAATGTTCCAGCTCCTCCCTGTCTTTCTATTTGATTAATTTCGTTACAGGATAAAACTTTCGCATTCCCAGAGACTCGCCGATCTTCAGTGCTCGCTGTTACAATATTCATGCCACTGTCGAACCTGGCTTACAAGAATTACAGTGTGGGCTATCTAAGACTAAGATTCTAGACTATCCCAGTATTGTATTTTTCATCATTATATCAAATATAGGTACAAACCACACGCAGGATAATTCAATATACATGTAGGCGACCATAATTGTAGGTATCATAATACTTACTACATTAAACATTCCTTTTTTAATTCCATTTCACAATCCATTCCATTTCGCTATCTAATTAATTGAAATGATGAATCTTGACGATATTTTTGAACCTTTATCGAAGATTATTGTAATTATACCGATTATTTCGGATAACATTAAAGATTGTGATTATATCAGCTACTATATAAAGTCATTGTTGGTAGGAGGTCGTAATTAAATTATGTTTTATTTGGTGCCACTGCATAAAAAGTCTTAAATCAAAATGAGGTAAGTTGAATTTTTCTGATATCTGTTTATACAACTGAAAAAGACTATCTCTGAAATGGTAAGCATAAGTGTATCAAGTACATGCATATTCCATCATATTCCCTAGACTAGATGTGATAGGATTCGAATACACCGCAATACTAGAGATAAATCTGATAATCAGGTTTATACAACTAAATAATCAATAAAGAAGAAGATTGAGAAAGGAATACCGAGATGATTCTGGTATGTAGAGAGGATGGACGAAAGATTGACGAAATAAATATACATGACGAATGTGAATGTCACAATTGAGACGAAAAGGCCTCGGCGAACTTTTTAGATCAAGTCGGAGATATTCTCTAGAAAGGCCAGGTCAGAAGTACCCCAAACCGACGTGCATGCATGTAGAATTTAATGAGAGTGAAGGAGGTCAAAGAGGTGTGTTAGAAGCGTAGCTAGTGGAAGTCCGTTATCTTGGCCTACCCCCTATAGGAAACAGGCGTGAGTCTATGTATGTATGTAATAATTAATAATTATTATGAGTTTAAAACTTGAAAACACGATTCGCGGTGCGTTTGTTCTTACTTATTGATCCATTTATTTCTATACACGCATATATATACGAAAGTACAACAAAACAAAAGAAAACACATAGGTATTTATGCAAAAGTTTGCTGCAATATATCTGTTAGAAGTCAACTTCTACCGGATATATTGCAGCAAACTTTGATGAGTTGCCATTTTCAATCGTACTTGACGGAAAAGCAAATATTTGGCGCCAACTAAAATGGCCTCTCACATACGAGGGACCTACCACCTAGTAGTTCTAAACTAACCTATATACTAAAAGAGCAATAAAGAATATCGAAATATCGAAAGGTATGGACTATGGGCTGTAAATGAAACAACGATCATTCGATTTAAATTTTGGGTGTCCTTAAATCTAATCTTGACTTGTGGAATTCTGAGCACCTTGCTCGTACCACATTCAGAGTATAATTTATTTGTATATGCTAATGTGTGATTTAGAACCCTACGTCACAATTTGTGACTAAAACTAATGAGAATCTTGAGTCTAAAGTACTTCAGCTGCAGATAGTAAATTTGGAAAACATTGAATGTACTGGTAGAGCCACGTCATAGAAAGTTTAGTCTACACTTGCCGTCACTGGTTTAGTGGCAGCATACTTAGGCTTATTAACTGGTTCTGAGTTTAGATCCCATCACATGTAATTACAATTCATTTGTAAATTTTCGATTTGAAGAATCGCACATGAGTTGTCCGGGATTAGAATTGTTGCCTGATATGGGAATATGCTCACACTCAGATAACAGCACATGAAGTGTGGGTGTAATAGTTGCACATCTGCTTACCCATTCTGGGATACAGATTAGGGATGAACTATGCAAGTATGTAATATAGAAGCATGACTGGAATTATTTCATACGTCAACGTTAGATCCGCTAAAACGAGTGTGTTATTTAAGGATGATCCGGTCCATCCTCCTGTTATCGGCCGCGACCTTGGCTCTGGCCTACAAAAACCCTCACTTTGCATCGGGTCGCACCACCATGGTGCATCTATTCGAGTGGAAGTGGGATGACATCGCTGCCGAGTGCGAAAGATTCCTTGGTCCAAGGGGTTTCGGCGGTATTCAGGTAAAATTCTACTATTTCCTTATTGTTTTATGTATATTTACCGGTATGCTAGTGCTTGGTGGTAGGCGAGAATCTGTCTGGGTGTTCTTTGATTTCCTATTTCTATCAAGCAGCAGTGTGTAACCACCGTTGTGTCCTGGTTTGTAGTACATTAAAGTGCTGAGTATTATGATATTTAACATCCTAGGTCTCGGAGTGACGAGCGCTGTGCAGTGCTATCGCCTGCGCAGTGATTTGTAATTCAAATTTACTGGTGGTGTTAATCTTTAAAGAAAAGCGTAACGCTTGCTACCAAGATATCGACATACTTGCTCATTTAGGATAGTAAAAAAACATCTAGTTTATTATATTATTCATCTTTTAATAGCACTACTGATAACCTACATATTCGAACTTATAGTTAGGTTATTGTAATTGATTTACAAAATCAATTTATAGTAATAACAATCTTAATGTCAAAATAGATTGAGCTTATTATTTTTGGTATGAGTTATAATGACATTTACTATGTTATTAGAGAAGGCAAAATCATACACATTCTTGGTGTAAATGACATACTAACCGAAGCTGCAAATCTAACTAAACAGTAGGATTATTTAGAATTTTTATACACTGCTTAGATTTCCCCACCGAATGAGAACCTTGTGATATGGTCACGCAACCGGCCATGGTGGGAGCGCTACCAACCGATGTCCTACCGCCTGGTGACAAGATCTGGCAATGAGCAGCAGTTTGCTAACATGGTGCGTCGCTGTAATAATGCTGGAGTCAGGTAGAGACTTTTTAATCTAGAACCTAACCATTAAAAAACTGATATAGATGAGAAAAGATGTTGATCCTAAATGGCTGAACAGATACTCTTCAAACATAGCAAACACCTATCTCGAATCAGTCAGAAACCACATTGAAACAGATCTATTCATTTAGGCACTACGATGCCATAGACAAGTAAACAAACAAAGGAGTGGAGTTTTTGATCGAGTTTGTGTATAATGGCTGGTGGGAGGATACTTGTATCCGACCGGATAGCGACCACCGTACACTGGTGCTAAAACCTGCCATAGTGGCCCACCTTGTGTGGGTCGCGTTCCAGGGTCAGCCAGTGTATATCCGGTTCTCCCCAGGGGGCTTGCCCCCTGATCCTAACCCTTTCCCCATCCCTTTTTCCTTCCCCTCTCCCTTGACCCTTTGGCAGGCCGGCATGATCTTACCGACCAACGATGGACACATTGTTTATCGTTGGTCGACAATATTCTTGGATTACGCTACACTTACCATCAGGTGTAGCGTAGTCACTTTGCCGAGCCAGGATAAAAAAAAAAAAAAAAAAAAAAAATCCGGTAATATATATACACAATTTGTTTATAATAAATAATGGAATTTATTTCAATGATGGTGATTTAGAATGAGAACAAAAATACAATGTCTCAACAGATCCCGACAGTTTTTTAAAATAGCATACGCCGGTAAACGAGCAAGTGTTTGGTTACACCATTATAATTCAATTGATTTTATCATAAACTAGCTTTTGCTCGCGGCTCCGCCCACGTGATCAAACAAACAAACAAACAATCAAACTCTACAGCTTTATAATATTAGTATAGATTTGGGTAGCTTAGCAACGGAAGCCTTCAAATAATATTATTTGGGTAGCTTAGCAACGGAAGCCTTCAAATATGAATAATTTTCCCCGTTTTTGCAACATTTTTCACTGATGCTTCGCTTCTAATGGTCGCAGCGTAATGTTATATATCCTAAAGCCTTCCTCGATAAATGGACTATCCAACACAAAAAGAATTTTTCAATTCGAACCAGTAGTTCCTGAGATTAGCGCGTTCAAACAAACAAACAAACAATCAAACTCTACAGCTTTATTATTAGTATATAGATGATACAAAAATAATTCGAATCTTGTATGTGAACTTTCTATGTCATAACTTAATATTGAAATTCATCAGGATCTACGTTGATGCCATAATTAACCACATGACTGGTACATGGAACGAGAACATTGGCACTGGAGGTAGTACTGCCAACTTTGGGAACTGGCACTACCCAGCTGTTCCCTACGGCAGGAACGACTTCAACTGGCCTCACTGTGTCATCAATAGCAATGATTACGTCTGTTGCGCAGATAGGGTTTGTATTTTATTATATTTTGGTATGTTTCCTTGAAATTTCTAAACTGGTTTTGTAAGGTTTATTATTGTGATTAATTGTAATAGATTTAAGTTTTGATTCGAGTGATTAAGGGAAATTTTTAATGTTGACTATTTTGTTCTTTGTTACTTTTGGGGTAAATAAAACTATTATAAATGAATAATTGTTAGTGACATTTCACACGTAGCCATCACTATACTATGATTATGATCACATCGAGCACCAACGTGGTGAATCGACGGGAAACCAAATCGTTTAACCTGTAACGAATTTTATTTATTTTTACTTGATAAAAAAAAATGGTAATTTCGTGTCTCTATTCTTAGGTACGCAACTGCGAATTGTCTGGACTCAAGGACTTGAACCAGGGCACCGAATACGTGCGATCGCAGATAGTCAACTATATGAACAGACTCATCGATTTGGGTGTCGCTGGATTCAGGTATACTTTTACACTACAACTATTATTTAACAAGTTCAAAAAAGATGTGGTCAAATTTAAGCAACGTATAGTCGACAAAATTAGTTTCTTACCCCCCATAGTACTAAATTGGATTTCATTTATAAAACATAGAACATTTTTTTTATCGAATGAGTAACATGTCGATATTCGACTTGTAACTTTGGACATAAATGATCAACATACAACTTAAATTAATATGACCACACTTTCTGCAACAAGTTGTATAGATACAGTTAATCGTACTACAGTATAGATTACCTATTAATAAAGGTACCTTGCTTAGTATGCCGATTTACTTAAATTTTCTTTATATCGCTTCTATCAGAATTGATGCCGCCAAACACATGTGGCCAAACGACCTCCGCATCATTTACGACCGTCTCCACAACCTAAACACTGGCCACGGCTTCCCATCCGGCGCTCGTCCTTACATCTTCCAAGAAGTCATCGACCTCGGCGGCGAAGCTATCAGCCGCAACGAATACACTCCTCTGGCGGCGGTTACTGAATTCCGTTTCGGTATGGAACTGAGCCGTGCCTTCCAAAGAGGAAACCAACTTAGATGGTTGGTGAACTGGGGTCCTCAATGGGGTCTTCTCGCTTCTGGTGATGCTCTCACCTTCATCGATAATCACGATAACCAGAGAGGCCATGGTGCTGGTGGAAACATCCTCACGTACAAACAATCCAAGCAGTACAAGGGTGCTATTGCGTTCATGTTGGCCCATCCATATGGAGTGGCACAGTTGATGAGCAGCTTCGATTTCCATGATACTGAAGCTGGACCTCCGATGGACAACAGTGGCAACATTATCTCGCCTTCTATCAACTCTGTAAGTTTAATATTTATTATAAACATTTAACTTTCACTTTTGTAAATACCGCAAGATTTACGGATTGTCGTGTGAGAATTACTTATCAAACAAATATTATTTATCAGCCACACAAAAGGTAAAACAAAATTGATCGTCTAAAATATAATAAAGCAAGTGTTATTTTTAGACTCAAGCAATAATAAGAAAAAACAATAGCTGTCGAATTGAAATAGCTTAAGGAAATTCCAAAAACGTTCTTAGTTTATTTCTTATGCCTTAACTCTAAAGATATTGTTACAAATTTTATTACAACTCTTCTGTACAGGATAACACATGCGGTAACGGATGGATCTGCGAGCACAGGTGGCGTCAGATCTTCCAGATGGTTGCCTTTAGGAATGTGGCTGGCAACACTGGTGTCAACGACTGGTGGGACAATGGTGGCAATCAAATCGCCTTCTGCCGCGGCGGTCAGGGCTTCGTCGCGTTCAACAACGAAATCTGGGACTTGAACCAGACTCTGCAGGTTCGTATGTAACTGAAATATTTAAGTGGAATTGTCAGAATATATTTAATGTACATAGTTATCAAACTTCTTCAGGCTATTTCCACTCAACGTTGATCAATATGCTTGTATCAACATTAGTAGGTAATTAGGTTTGGAAGTCTTTATTTTTTCATCATATAAAAACTGTGTCAATTTGTAAGTGATGTCTTAAAAAATCTACATCATCTTGGCCTTGTAGGTAGGTTTATATTCCAAACTAAAATCTCAAGTAACAAGTATAATTGAGTTTTGGCGGGAATTCTGACAGTGCAGTTCATCGCTTATTTTAATTTATTTCATAATCTGGTTCAGAGTTGTGTTTGTTGTATGAAAGTGGTGTGGATTTGTTCAATAAACAATGACGGTGATGAACAGTATATGGAAACATTGAAATAAGTGAATTAAGCATCGTACTGAAGACCAAAACTCCGGCAAGACCTTGAAATCGACCGCACCCGTGTTTCATCGTTCTTGTAAAAATAACTTGAGAATAAATTCTACTTGACACTGGCAAAATGCATAATAATGCGAAAGCCATAAATAAAAAAGAAGAAGAAAAAGTATAATTTTACCTTAATATCATGTTTTTCAATGCTTTACCGTTAACCTAACCCTTTATAAAAACCCCCGAGTTAGAAAAAGATCTGTAATTTTGAAATAACTGCACGGATTTTGTTCAAAGTTTGCTAAGAACCAAACTTAAAATAAATAAAAAATACGCGTTCAAATCGGTCCACTCGTTTAGCCGCTGTGATGTGTGACATATAGGATAAATGTAGCAACAGATACATATCTATGTATTTGTATGCTTGACCTATCTAGGTCAAGCATACAAAGGAGTAATTAAATAGCATGTCACAGAAAGTTGTGGTGAAATTTAAAACTATTAGATAAGTATTTAAATCCCCGATAGTACAAATTTCGATTGCATAGCTAGAACATAACAAAACATTTCTGGTTTCTTATTTTTACGCGAATATTACACATTGAAATAAAACTAACGAAGGCTGAAAAGCGTCGGGATCAAAATTAATAAAAAAACGCGACAAAATTAGTTTTATTTCAATAAAGCATTTATTTATCGATTGAGTAATATGATTCGAATTGGAACTTTGGATAAAACCAAATGATAAACAGCTAAGGTTTTGTCATAAACCAGAATTGTTATTATCTCTCACAGAGTTTAATTTATAGGAATGTGACCCATCTTATCGATATATATCGTAATAAATGAGTGATTTAATCATCGCGAAATTTTAGGATGTCTGGATTTTGACAAGATACGTTACATAATATATAACGATCAAATATGAACACACTTTTCTATAACACGTTGTATATAAGGGTTCAATCAAAACTTTTTTTTTGTTGAAGGGCTAAAAACCTTAAACTTTCTCCAAGATGTCTATATGATGGAAAACAATATTTGATGTCTCTACCTTTATCTTTTATTGTCAGACATGCCTCCCTGCTGGTACTTACTGCGACGTCATCTCCGGTGAAAAGGTCGGCAACCGCTGCACAGGCAAGTCTGTCGTAGTCGGTAATGATGGACGAGCACATATATCCTTGGGCGCTAACGAGTATGACATGATCCTGGCAATCCACAGGGGTGATCAAGTAAGTCAATAATAAATATATAATAATTAGAGCCTATTTCATAATGCACGTGCACATTTTTATTCACTAGACCGTCAATTTAGTAAAAAGCAATCGATATACACTCCTTATATTTAGATAGTGTGATTGTTTTACTGATTTAAAAAAAATTAAAAATACTAAAGAAACTTTAAATAAAATAAGAAGTACATTATACATAGCCATTTGTAAATGGCGGTCTTATTACTATTTGAGATATCTCAGAGCCTTTGGTTGAACTAGATTGAGTAGGAAAAAGACGATAAAATGGCATAAATATTCATCGATCGTTCTTCAAATGAAACTTTGTCAATCAATTATTTTAAGAAAAGTTAATTGTCAATCAGCGATTGCAAAGAGAAATCAACAATCTAAAAAAGGTCTATTTTATTTCCGACAAAAGTCGTAGAGTACGGAATTAATAAAATAATTTATTTATTTCAGTCAAGACTGTAAAGAAGCTCGGAAGAAAATGATGAAGATCTATTAACATCAATGTGATATTGTTATTATGTGTTGCTGTTACACATCAGTCTTTTGTTTAAATACAAAATGTTTACAATTATTGTGTTTTATTAATCTAATGCACTATGATAAATAGTTATAGTTAGTTTAATATGTGTTTCGTTCGGCAAACGATTATTTTTAGTTTAATACGAATTAAAAAATGGCAGAAAAATTACAGCCTCTGTGGCCCAGTAGGTGAGTAGCCGGCTGAGACGCGAGTTTGCGGGTTCGATTCCCGCACCGAGACAAAATGGTTGTGTGATTCACAAATATTCGTTTGGGCTGTGGGTGTCTCTCCCTAGAAAAGTTTAAGTCAGATAGGCGGCCGGTCTCAAAAACTACTAGCCAAATCTTTCTGTAACATGTGATAAAACGCATGGTGCACCGACTCCACTGCGAGTGGGATAAGGGCAGATGGGAGAAGAATACGAATTTAACATAATATAGGATATTGCGGATCTCATCATAATATAAATAAATTATAATCTGCTGTATATTGTATCACCAAAATCGCTATTCGTGTTACCCAAGATACACCAAAAATTACCGAAGTACATTATATATTTCGTAGTATTTTATGTAACACAATATGGCGGAAAATACATAGACTTTGTTCACTAGAACTATTTTATGCTAATAAAGTATGTACCATCTAAGTGTAAATATTTGAAAAATATGTCGTCGTACCTAATGTCGCTTATATAAACAGCGTGAAAATGTCGCGGGCGTCGTAATGACGTCACAGACAAGCTATATAGTTTTATTTTTAAAAAGACGTCTCCCCCGGGTATTGCAACCCACGCGTTAAATGTAAAATGTACTATTACATTCTTTTAAAGTTTAAAAAAGGTCAAATGAGCAAGTAATTCTATTAATAGGCATGATATAATTATTTGTGAGGATTCGTAAAATAAAATGAAAGAATGTTTATCATTACCTACCTACTTACCATTCATCCCAATGCGATGAAAATGTTGGTTGGTTGTGCACACGCCCGAGAAAGTTAGTGAGTAAAAAATAAGAAACAAAAAAAAACAGGCAAGTGCGAATGGGACCCGCGATGGTGCCGTGACCACTTAAATGTTTACATTTTGTTATTTTTGTTATTATTTGAAAAATACGTCAAAACAATTCATATTCTGTAAAAAATCATCCAACTTCGTATTACTGTATAAATGAAGAGAACACACTCAATATAGGTAGTCTCTGTAATTCGGTTCAATTGGTACCTTTTGTGTACGAAACCTTAAAAAAGAGGGATTTCAATGCATGTCGAGTAAATCTGGTTAGATAAAAATAAAACGTTGCCATTAGAAAAGTTCTTAATTAGGTTGAAAAAGAAACTCTCTTGAATGACGATACAAAACGTATAACCCCTTAATGGTTGGTTAGCTATGGTTGACATACACCAATCTAATTATTTTCAACAAAAAAAATCGTAACTTTTTAATTTAATTACTCCTCGGTGTCTTTTTAGTAAGTATAAAAAGTCAATTTGCAATTTCTGATCGACAGACAGCAATTAACGAGACTTCAAAGTTCACAGAATAATTAAGTGATCAATCTTCAAGAAGACTTCAGCAATCACGACTTTTTGTCGCATCTTTTTACGCATTTATAAAGTAAGTAAATATCGAATGTCTTACTACAGGCTTTTGTAATAACATAGAGCAATGGGAACGTTAACATAGTTTTAAGAGATAACATTTGCTGAAACTCTGTCTAAATGCTGTTACTATAATAATTGTTTATATTTATAAATGATATACAAACATGCCGCTTTGCTATAATTGAAAACTTTAAATTCATAAATTGAATATTTTTAATATGAAGTGCGTTTGTCTCTTTGCACAACAAGAGGCAGCTCGACAGACAGGCACTATATCAATATTTTTTTCTAAATGCATAAATATCTCATTTTTTAATTTCTCAGCTTAAGTCGTACCTTTTAGTAGTACCAATACCACTAATTTTTGGTTAATTTAAAAATTCTTTATCGTCTTCCTCAATACTTGTCAGAATTTACCCATGAAACTAGTTCAACAAATATGTCAACTGAATACTACACTGTAAGCATGTTTGTTTCGGGTCTGCGTGTTGTGACCACGAAAAAGTCTCGATGTTTCTAAAAGCACCATACACCGGCACATATACAGCACAAGACCCGTATCTTAGTGTAAGGTCAGGACTAGATATATGTGTGACTGTTGGAGCGACCAATAGAAAATGTAATTTAAATAATATTGTAATCTTGAAAGTCACATTGAAAACAATCATCCTTTATATCTCTGTTTATTTCTAACAAACCCTAACGCGTTCTTACATTTTAACATATGATTACATTTTTCAAACCAATCAATTACTTTAATTCACAAGCCTCGTTACAGGCTTACCCACGTAAATGCATAAACCACCTCCTTAAAATCTTGTGTATATTAATTCTTTCACAAATCAATCACAAATACGACTAATGTGAATGATTCTACAAACAAGTCACGTACCGTAGTTATAAATCTGACATTATCACAAACATACTGACAGATTTGTTCCCAGTTCTGCATCCAGCAGTGAGTGGCCAAAGTAAATATTTTACTCAGCTAAAAATATACACGCGCGAATCTTTGAACGTGAGTTATTATGCTTTAAAAACAAATTTTATTGTTAAGGAAACTGTTGATTCGGTGTGCGTTGCTGATTTAATAATTCACTGCGTATGTATAATATTATTTTTGTAAGGTTTACAATTTGGAAAAGTCCGGTCATCCTATTTTCTATAGGGTTTTGTGTATACAATTTCATGGCGCTTTGTCTAACTCCCCAGTGTTTCGGATATGATATGACGTGTAATTTTTAGAAGGTATTGTTTGGCGAAAATATTTTTATGTATCAAAATCCTGTTAGAAAATTTAATAAGATACCCCCTCCCCAAGGGGTTGAAATAGGGGAAGAAAGACTGAAACTTCAACATTACGGCTTTTATACATCAATAATATAATTGAAGTATAAGAAAATAATAGATATTTTTAAAAATGATTAGATTTGACAGGGAGCTATATTATTATCCGCCTAAGAAACGTAGGAGGTTCTCAATTTAACGCGTATATTTTTTTTTAAAGGGGGTGAAATTGGGGATGGAAGACTGAAACTTCGTCATGCCACCGATTTTGGTAATTCTTTCACTAAAAGTAGTAAAAAAATCCTTAACAATAATAAAACACTCAAAAATAACAAAGACATATCCAATTTTGAGTCTCTGCTTTCAACATCAGCCGTGACGCAGTGGGTGAGTAGCGGAATGTGAAGCGAGAGGCCGCGGGTTCGATTCCCGCACCGTGACATATGTATGTGTAATCAACAAATATTTGTTTCTAGTCTAGATGTTGTGGGACCGCAAGTAGTTTATACATTTTAAGTAATCATTTAGATAATACGTCAGTAGATTTATGTACTAATATCTGATATAGTATTTGTTTCTTTTATACACCCACATTGTCTCGTCTCTGCATCACCCGTAGGTTGACTGTTAGAGAATGCATCTGGCATTAAATCCGCCTTTATACATGTTTTTATATAAAAACTAGCTTTTGCTCACGGCTCCGCCCGCGTGATCTGCTTTTTCCAGGATAAAATGTAGCCTATCACCCAAGTCAGCTCATGCCCTGTCTGTATACCAAATTTCATCAAAATCCGTTCAGTAGTTTCAGCGTGATTGACGGACAAACATCCAAACAAACAAACTTTCATATTTATAATATTAGTAGTATTAAATAAATATAAAACCAGTGTTAACACCTTTATATACAAAAGAACATACGTCAGGTATCAATAAATTCAAATAACATTGGTAACAATTGCTAAAAATCAAGAATGGGACGAATAAGATTCAAATCATGTAAGCATACGTAACGTCTAAGTTTCTATTGCCTCAGGGCTGGTTGGGACGTTTACCTTAAGTATTTTGTAGGCGGCACGTCCCAAGAATAGCACCTACCTACATTTTATGAGTCAAACTAAAATCTGGAAGGGCAGCCCGATAGTGTTTCAGATAGGCTTTTCTATTTTATTCGGACAAAACTACGTCATTTTGAAATTGGTTCTCGTTGAATCTGATATAAATTCGGTTCTGCTCAAGATAGTATTCGGGAAATGTGTACGTGGTACGTGTATTGTGTGTATTTTTAGTGAATTTGGCGCATGAGTTTATAAATTGCCGGGCATTGTGAGACTTAATATCATATGTTTCGTGTAGATACTCATAAGCGCAGTGCGGTTATGGATCAAAGTTCTACGTGGTGTTGCCTCTATCTATGGGTAAGCATGGTCTGCTATCAGGCGATCAACAGACTCATGTTGGCATTCATCGTTCTCATTATACAAAAAATATTTTGCTTATAACTTTTTCAACATCACCTATTACTCTTAATTCATTTCGTCTTTATTTAACTATCTATTATTTATATATCTAGTTATTTATTTTCAGATCGATTTTTCACGATTGAAGATGATAATATATTGATCATAAAGTATCGTAGCTTTCAGGTCATAACATTTATTAATACGAAACAATAAATTAATAATAAAACACTATCAAGTAAATATCATGAAAACATATTGAACATATAAAACAGTTACAAAAACATGCCTTTTGAATCCTTTAAAAGTCGACCAGCGTCTCGGCGTAAACTTTCCTCCAATAAAACAACCCGGTGCAACTTGTCGGAAGGTTTAACAACTTGTAAACGACGATGGCCATAGTTACGAGTACAACCACCGCTGTAACGAGACATGAATTCTGAAACGGCAACTTCTTGATTTATTTTTAACGGGTTCAAGAATCTGTATGACTTGTTTTTCCCTACTTGACTTAAAATGTCAATCCTTTCGCTTCTTTTATTTATTCATTAATAAAATCATCCACCATTGTGGATGATCTTTAGATGCAGTGTAATTGACTACTGAGACTGATTTTACAGGTTCCATCTCAGCCCTAACGCTGGGCTCGACAACTCGAACAGTGTCACACAATTCGCCGTGACAGCTAGAAGATATGTTTAGTATATCGACGCGCTTTAGGCGAGTATGGTAGACCAAGTTCTAATCCCTCTTATTAGTAATGAAGGCTCATGCCCAGAAGTAAGACAGCATACAGGGCTAATATAATAATTTAGTATATTAATTGAGACTGCTTCGCTGGTGAAGCTGTTTTGCCCGGAGTCTGAAATTGTACTCGGTATGGCGATAGGCTAAACGCCTATCACGTCATAAGATAAAAATACGCTCGTCGTAATGTGGGTGTACTGGTTACACCTCTGCCTACCCCTTCGGGGATTATAGGCGTAATACAATGCAATATAATTGTGCCACCGAGACAGTCACTAATAAAACTATTGAGTTACTTTCTGTATTGAACGCCTTGACGTGTAATAAAAGAAAATTAGATCAAGTTAACTTGTACATAATTATTAAACAATGGTTCGCGATTCGTGACCTAGTTACAAATGTTTTAAAATGTTGGAGCCACCATGACTTTTTCTCAGAACTGACTAATTAAGGTTATCGATCACCAACCGACCAATACGTCAAGGGGTTTTGTTCAAATGCGAAATAGGCAGTTTTATAAGGGTACTAGCTGTCCCGCGCGGCTCCGCCCGCGTGATCTGTATTTTCCGGGATAAAAGTAGCCTAACAGTGGCGCCATCTGTCAGCAATGTGTCACGCACCGACGCAATCTACTTAAAATATTGGTTTGTAGTACATGCTATGTATCAGAGATGGCGCTGTATTTAAAAAATGATTTTCCCTATTTTCCCGCTTTTCTGTTGAAATTTTTCCTAGATTTTCGTTGCTATAAACCTCACGGAGCCCGAGACCTTTCCAACGAATGCAAAACCGTGGAAATCGGTTCGTGCGTTCTGGAGTTATATCGTCAGGAAGGAAAACCCGACTTATTTTTATATAATAGATAAAACAACGTGTTGGCAGGTCCCTCGTATGCTAGAAGCCCTCTGGGTTGGTACCACCGCTATGTCTATTTCTGCCTCCAAACAACAGTGTGTAAACAGTGTGTTTCCGTTTGAAGGACATTGAAGCCATTGAAATTACTGGGCATTATGAGACTTAACATCTTATGTCTCGGGGTGACAAGCGCAGGTCAGTGCCATGCAGTGCTTTGTAATTCAAAGTTCTGTGTGGTGTTGCTTCTGTTAATGGGCGGGTGTGGCGCTTATCACCAGGCAAGCGCCTTGCTCGTCTCGTCATTCAATCAAATAAAAAGAATGGAGAAAATACGTTCAGCCCTTTAGGAATTACAAGTCCTTTATGTGTTTTCTTTAATTAAATAAAACGTGGCTCTACCACTCACACATGTAATTTCAAAAAGTCAGAGGTCTGTGACCTAAACTTGGGATTGAACCCGCAAAATTCATCTCGGTAATCCATTCAAAATGCCGGTTTTTATTTTGCCTACTGCTTACTTTAAAGTTGAAGTGACTTATAAAATACGCCAAATTAAAATTGAAGAGAAAGTTGATCAAGCAAATGAGGCAGCGATAACTGGCAAAATGTTTGCTCAGACAAACATTTCCAATGTTTATGTTGTTGAAATAGCGAAAGTATTTTCTGAATTAGATTTTCTAGTGAATAATATATTTTCTTAGTTATTAATAAGGCACATTTTGCCTTCTTTTAAGCTTGATTGCAATAGAAATAGCATCTTTTGTACTTAATAGTAACTACAAAACTGAGTTATTCTCACAAATATTCTTTGTGTGTTTTTATTTAGCATAGATTGGTAGACAAGGAAGCGGATTACGTGATGGTAAGTGATCTCCACCGCCCATGTACGACCACAATACTAGAAGAATCATAGGCGCGTTGCCGACCTTAAATGGAACAGGTAATTAAGGTATTGGGAAGAGGAGGGTGATTTGGCCCTCCGGATATCTCATTCATTGTAAGAAACGCAGCAGCAAGCCGCTACTTTACGTCGGTTTTCTGTGAGACAGTGGTGACGACCCGGTTGAGCTGGCCCATTCATGCTACAGACAAAACTGTCAACAGCATGGCTCTACCACTCATAAAGTCACTTCATAGTTATTTCTAAATGCTTTTGAAACTTACACTTGTGTATGCTTCCTTACTGCGTTTATCCATTTATGTAGTTTTTCACATAACCATGACATTTGGCTACTATTCATAGGAAAGTAATAGAACTTTTGATTTATGTCTAATTTACTTTTGTATATTGGAGCATACAGACAAGCAACAACACGTTTTAATCTATTAAATGTTATTGTAATAATAGAGTAAATGATTCGGTTTTGTGCCACTAGGTGGCAGATTTATGTTCCCTTTCATTTATCGCGCATTTTTTATAAAGCTGAGTTTTCATTCATATGTCTTTAGAATGTAAGCCGCACTAAATGCCGTTTTAACGCTCCACACTAATATTTTTAAACTTGTGCCATTCATAGTATTGCAGTACTGTTAAGTATTCTGTAATATTACTTGGCTTTTTACAAAGGGTTTCTATTCGTTTTTGTATAAGCTTACTTTTTATTTATGTTCAAGCATAACTGCAAAATGTGAACCGATTTTGATGATTCCTTTTGTATAGATTGAAATTTTCATTGAAATATTATGATTCTTCTAGTATTTCGGGTGTACATGGGCGGTGAAGACCACTTACCATCAGGTGACCCAATTGTCCGCTTGCCGATTTATGCATTAAAAAAAATAGTTATTCCGTAATTGGCCACGGCACAAACTATAAAATGCCAAATGGTCGTAAAATAGCCATGTAGATTGTTAATCGCCCCAGTACGTGTGGGTTAAGGGTATGTAGGATTATAAGATACACAATTAGGGTGTAAAATGCATGTTTATAACCAATCTGATCCACTTTACTTTCCATTGTTTATGATTCTTCGTTGTAAAAAATCTGCAGGATGCAACGTAAGCTTTTAAAAAACATTAACCTGCTATCCTAAATAACTTGCTCTTTTGTCTGAATCGTTTTCGAGTATTATCTTTGAGATAATTCAATTGGTAATTTCAGAAAAAATATATCACTTACAGCATTTTCTTAAACTTTTTTTTATCTTATTGAATGACGAGACGAGCAAGGCGCTTGCCTGATGGTAAGCGTCACGCCTGCCCATAAAAAAAAAACTTCATACAGAACTTTGAATTACAAAGCACTGCATGGCACTGAACTGCGCTGGTCACCCCGAGCCATAAGATGTTAAGTCTCATAAAGCCCAGTAATATCACTGGCTTAAATATCCTTCAAACCGAAACACAACAGTACTTACACACTGTTGCTTAAATTGTAATAAAACTGAATATAAATAGCAAATAAACATATAAATAATTCTCACTAAATGTAAGTGATCTCCGGCGCTCATGATGGTACACAATACCAAGAGAATTAAAGGAGGTGATGTAGTAGAGTCATGCTGTAGACAGTTTTATCAACGGCATAAATGGGCCGGCTGGACCGGGTCGTTGGCACTGTCTCACCGAAAATAGTCGTAAAGAAGCGGCATGCTGCTGCGATTCCTACGATGAGTGAGAATTTCGGAGGCCCAAATTCCCCACCCCTTCCCAATTATGTCTCTATAAGGTTAGCAATGCGGCCTTGATTCTTCTGGTGTTGGAGGGTCAATGGGCGGTGAAGATCACTTACTACCAGATGACCCACTTGCTCGTCTATCGGCCTATGCTGTAAAAAACCGCGTTGGCGATGTTAAATGAAAGGAATGGTTATTTGGGCGATACATAGATAGCGCATTGGGTTATTATAAAAATAATGGCCCATTCATTCTGTAAATATCAATATTATCCACAAAGTAGCACTATCACTTATGAACTTGAATTAGACATTCCCAGAGACTCACCGAGCTTCACTGCGCGGTGTCAACAAAAATGCGTGCCACTGTTGATCTTGGTGTACAGGAGTTGTAGTGGCAGGTGTGTGGGCGGAATAATAATACACCCAACAGTCACATACATAGTCCTGACAGTCCACAGTCCCACAGTAAGATACAAGTCTTGTGTCGTGGGTACCAGGAACTACGAGAGACTTTCCCTCTCACAACACCCAGACCCCGAAACAAATATTTGTGGATCACAAACATTTGTCTCTGTGCGGGGATCGAATCCGCGGCCTCTCGCTTCACAGCCGGCTACTCGCCTGCTGCGCCACGGAGGTTGTCGAATAGTCTCTGTACCAATTACGAATCATGGAAAAGTTAGTTGTCGCATAAGTGTGTTTATTCAAGCGAGTTAAAATTACTATTTCATCAAAGTTGGACCATGCAAAATTATAAACAACGTTTCCCGTGTGGAAAGTGCGAAAATAGACGGCACTATAACTACATATGACTTTGAATACATGACAGCCTCCGTAGAATAGCCGGTTTTGAAGCGAGAGGCCGTGGGTTCGATTCCCGCACCGAGACAATTGTTTGTGGGTTCCTCAAATATTTATTTCGGATTTGGGTGTTTTCTCCCCAAAGGGGTTAACGTCAGGCAGACGGCCGGTCTTAAAAACTATAAGCCAAATCTTTCTGTAACCTTGTTGGCGCAGCATGTTGCGCCAACCCTACTGCGAATGGGCTAAGGACAGGTGGAAGAAGAACAATAACATCGAGTCAAATAGCAATTACAATAATAACTTATATAATCTAATTTAAAGGCCTATTTAGACGATGCAAGTTTCTTGCCTGTTGCATACAATTAAATTGAAGCAATAAATGACTTGCATGGTCTAAACAAAACGAAACATTCTTGATTTGCTATACAAGTTTTGTATCAAAACTTATATTGGTGTAAACAACACATGCTATAATTTCTTAAGCAATTCTTGTATTCAATTGGATTCTCTCTTCATTTGCAAACATGAGTGCAGTGAGTGAGGGTGTATTAATCGTTGCTGCTCTTCTGAGGCAAGAAATATTGAGAAACACATTTCCCATAAATAAATAAATACACCCAACAGTCACATACATAGTCTTGACCCCACAGTAAGATACGAGTCTTGTGTCGTGGGTATCAGGAACTACGAGAGACTTTCGGTCTCACAACACCCAGACCCCGAAACAAATATTTGTGGATCACACAAACATTTGTCTCGGTGTGGGTATCGAACCCGCGGCCTCTCGCTTCACAGCCGGCTACTCGCCCGCTGCGCCACGGAGGCTGTCAAATAAATATATAAACACTCATGTTTGCGATAAATATCTATGATCTTGATTAAATCAGCAGAACCGAATTTAAACACTTTTTGACTCATACCTGTCAATAAACACAGTTTCTAAAACGTTCAACACTTGAATGAAAAATTTGCCAACGCAAATACGTGCAATACTTGAAGCTACCTGCTAATAAATGGTACACGCTCGTACAAGCCTGTGTTTAGACAAGTCAAAACTTGTAAGCAATAATCGCCTAAACATTATTGTATTGGTGTAAACAAAAGACATTTGCGATTATTTTATGTCAATACTTGCATGCAATAATTGCATTCCATTTTTTTACTTATACCCGCGTGTAAACAGTTGCTTACAATTCTTGAAGATCAATTAATGCGCGTAATGTATTGCATTCAATTATTGCCCTTGTACGTACAAGAAAATGGCATCATGTAAATGGGCCTTAAGGCTTGTCTAAACACAGGCTTGTACGAGCGTGTACCATTTATTAACGGGTAGCTTCAAGTATTGCACGTATTTGCGTTGGCAAATTTTTCATTCAAGTGTTGAACGTTTTAGAAACTATGTTTATTGAGTGGTATGAGTCAAAAAGTGTTTAAATTCGGTTCTGCTAATTTAATCAAGTTCATAGAGATTTATCGCAAACATGAGTGTTTATATATTTATTTGACAGCCTCCGTGGCGCAGCGGGCGAGTAGCCGGTTGTGAAGCGAGAGGCCGCGGGTTCGATCCCCGCACCGAGACAAATGTTTGTGTGATCCACAAATATTTGTTTCGGGGTCTGGGTGTTGTGAGACCGAAAGTCTCTCGTAGTTCCTGATACCCACGACACAAGACTTATTCTTATCTTATATCTTACTGTGGGGTCTATGTATGTGACTGTTGGGTGTATTTATTTATTTATGGGAAATGTGTTTCTCAATATTTCTTGCCTCAGAAGAGCAACAACGATTAATACAGCCTCACTCACTGCACTCATGTTTGCAAATGAAGAGAGAAACCAATTGAATACAAGAATTGCTCAAGAAATTATAGCATGTGTTGTTTACACCAATATAAGTTTTGATACAAAACTTGTATAGCAAATCAAGAATGTTTCGTTTTGTTTAGACCATGCAAGTCATTTATTGCTTCAATTTAATTGTATGCAACAGGCAAGAAACTTGCATCGTCTAAATGGGCCTTTACACATAGTTCAAGAAATGCTCTGTGACATTTTAGTTTTATTAAACTAATTTGTTCCATATTTGGAATAACGTAAAAATACGAGATTCCAAATATTTTGTCAGTTGAATTGAAGGTTTTTCATTTTAGCTTAATAAATATTTATTATATAATATGTATATATCATAAGGAATACAGAAATACCAAAATTATGAAAAATGCTATAACCGCCATATTTTTTCTCAAAAAGCAACATTTTTTATGAGTCCCTCCCAAAGAAGTTTTCCTTAATAATCTTGAAATAAAAATAAGAGAATCAAAGCAACTTGATCCAAAGTATTGTGTCCTTATTCTGTTAAGGCCCATTTACATGATGCCATTTTCTTTTACGTACAAGGGCAATAATTGAATGCAATACATTACGCGCAATAATTGATCTGCAAGAATTGTAAGCAACTGTTTACACGCGGGTATAAGTAAAAAAATGGAATGCAATTATTGCATGCAAGTATTGACATAAAATAATTGCAAATGTCTTTTGTTTACACCAATACAATTATGTTTAGGCGATTATTGCTTACAAGTTTTGACTTGTCTAAACACAGGCTTGTACGAGCGTGTACCATTTATTAGCGGGTAGCTTCAAGTATTGCACGTATTTGCGTTGGCAAATTTTTCATTCAAGTGTTGAACGTTTTAGAAACTGTGTTTATTGAGAGGTATGAGTCAAAAAGTGTTTAAATTCGGTTCTGCTGATTTAATCAAGTTCATAGAGATTTATCGCAAACATGAGTGTTTATATATTTATTTGACAGCCTCCGTGGCGCAGCGGGCGAGTTGCCGGCTGTGAAACGAGAGTCCGCGGGTTCGATCCCCGCACCGAGACAAATGTTTGTGTGATCCACAAATATTTGTTTCGGGGTCTGGGTGTTGTGAGACCAAAAGTCTCTCGTAGTTCCTGATAACCACGACACAAGACTTGTATCTTACTGTGGGGTAAGGACTATGTATGTGACTGTTGGGTGTATTTATTTATTTATGGGAAATGTGTTTCTCAATATTTCTTGCCTCAGAAGAGCAGCAACGATTTTATACACCCTCACTCACTGCACTCATGTTTGCAAATGAAGAGAGAATCCAATTGAATACAAGAATTGCTTAAGAAATTATAGCATGTGTTGTTTACACCAATACAAGTTTTGTATCAAAACTTGTATAGCAAATCAAGAATGTTTCGTTTTGTTTAGATCATGCAAGTCATTTATTGCTTCAATTTAATTGTATGCAACAGGCAAGAAACTTGCATCGTCTAAATGGGCCTTTATGCACTAGTTCCTGATTTTCCACAAATAAAACTTCAGGTTGAAACGTCAAAACGAAACAAAATAAGTAATTCACACAGGTAAGGCAACTTCCACGAGTCTCGTGTCTGAAAGCCCTTACTCTATGACTTCGGCAAACGACAGGTCACACTCAGTTGTTCAGCGTTTTCCTTCAGCGACGGTCGCGCGCGCGGTCTACCATCCGCGAACTAAATTTTTAATAAGCGTCGAAACACGAAGGCGTAAACTCTATGTGAACAGAAACTTATGTACATTATACAATTGATTGTAATGAAGTGTTGGTAATGCGAGTTCAGCCTATGTATTGTGGAGCGTCTTTCAATTTGTAAAGTGTTTGTAAATTGTTTGAATTGTACGTGCTTGGGCTCTTGAAGGCGGACGTGGTGACATTTTTGCTTTGGAGAGGTGAGTTATCATGCTAAGTTTGATATTTATTTTATTTGTATTAAAAATATTATTTTTTAGTTATTGTTTTTAATTACACACTTTTATGAAAACAAAAAGCTTTAAGTTCTATGACATTTAAATACTTCATAACACATTCTTTTACAATATCGTACCGTATTGAAATTTATTTTTAGTACATATTACGCAATCTTAATTTAAATGTTGGTAAAAAAATCAATTTGTGCAAAGTTTGTAAACATTTCGTAACTTCCTTAAGAGATTTACACGACATCATATCCAGCATATCATTTAAAAAATTCGTTATTCGATAAAACCAACATTATGTATTAACTTAAATTCATGTTTTAAGAATTATGTACCTACCTAATTAATACTTGTTTGCTTTTTTCTGATCGTGTGATAAAGATAGGTATCTAGAGAACTATATACATAAAACAACTCGTGTTCTTTCTGACTGGCATTATCTCGGCTTAGTGCCAGTTCCGCTTTTCTACTTAAGCGTTTCTACTATGCCTGGTTTTAAGCATCCTCTATCATGAGACCAATGAATCTCATGTCTACATTTAATACGTCAAGTCACCGATTTTTGAGCCGCGACATCGCACCCTTGGTGTACAGGCACAGGCATTTGCGACCGACGTACTCCTGTGGTTTTCTCAAGACTTACCCAAACCACATTAAGCGACTATCCCGAAGTTTAATGATTTCTTACCTTTACGCGAATGTTACTCATTGAAATAATTATTTCAATATCCCGGAATTTACGTATCGATGACGTTACGAACACCAAAAAACGTGTCTGGGTGTAAAAATACTCGTATAGTTTATTATGTTAGTTAGTAGTTTTGTTTTATATATTATTCCAGCAACTTATGTTAACATGATTATGAAACAATTATAAATTTTGGCTTTATGAAATTTTCAAAACGTCCAATTACTATTTTTATGTACCTATTATATATTAATTAATACGAGCAAATAAACCACCATTCTAACAACATTTTTTTTTCAAATATTTATTATCAAAGATATATGTCTTATTTAATAATTGTCATATTATAAAATTACCGTAAACATTGAAGGAAAATCTAAAGATGCCGCAGAAAACTGAGCATTTACTTATGATTAATGAAGATGAATTATTACACATCGTGTCTTGTTCTAAAGGTAATATTCACGTTGTACATTCTACATTGTTAGAACTTCATAATTTGCTTTTATTTATACATAGCATATTGTTTGTATAATAAATTTCACTGTAGCGTATAATTGGGTGGTAAAGCCACGCTGAAGACAGTTTTGTATACACCATGAATGGGCCGGCTCGACCGGGTCATTACCACTGTCTCGCAGAAAACCGACGTAAAGTGGCAGCTTGCTGCTGCGTTTCGTACGGTGAGTGAGATATCCTGAAGCGCAAATCCGAATCCCCTTCCCAATCCCTAATTATCCCTTTCCTTTCGGCAACGCGCCCGTGATTCTTCTGGTATTGTGGGTGTACATGGGCGGTGGAAATTACTTACCATCAGGCGATTAACTTGTTAATTTACCGGTGTATGCTTTAAAAAAAATCATATTTTAAAAACCTATGCATCAGAAGATCCACTCTTTTAAGAGTGATAGAGTTACGCCGTAAACAGTTTTGTCTACAGCATGAATGGGCATGAATGGCCGGCTCGACAGGGTCGTTACCAACGAAATAAGCTCACAACTGGCTTTAGGCCGAGTTAACACAAATCATAAGAAAATTTACTTTCAAGTGGCGACAGTCTAGTGTTAGTAGTGTGTAAGTCTACCAAGCCTACTAACTCGGGTTGTGCCAGCGTGTTGGATTCCGTATCCTCTCTCCCCTTACTCCTATCATTAGAAGAGAAGGCCCGTACTCGGGAGTAGAATAGTATAACACAAGGCTCATTAAAATATACATTTCATTTTTAACCACAAAGATGCCAGTGACGTTTCAATGCAAAACAGGATGAGCAGCAATGTATTTATAACTGTCTATATTTAAACTTAATTATGCGGTGCAAACTCTTGTGTGATTATCGTGTCTGTCTTTGTCTTTAGAAATATTAAATAGTATAGTTTAGATGAAGGGGTTTTCTAGTACACACAGTTTTATGTGATATACATATATAGGTAATATATAATGGAAAAATGGCATTTACGAAGCCGCGTTATGCGATTCTTTATTCAAAATGTGTGACGCGGCCTCGTAAACAAAAAAAAATTGATCAATTCTAGTTTTTGTCGTGGGATAAACCCTATCTAAATGGGGATTTTAATATTGTTTTATGGACATTTTATTAAAATGTTTCGGAGTTTTTAAGCACAATACTTACCAAGTAACAAAACGCTGATTTACTTTGATTACTGCGATAAACAATGAAAATCATTTTACGACAGATTCGTAAAAGTTATTGTTTATGATTAGCTTCAAAACATACACATAAAATTACAGGTATAAATAATATTACGAAATAAGTTAATAATTTCATGAGCAGAATAAACCCTTTGATCAACTATTATTACGTGAAAGGTTCAAAATATGACAATTATATTACTATGGATTGCTGGATAGTGTAAAAGCAAACGAAAATTGTATAATGCGCAAAACGTTTGGAACATCGTATTGAACATACTAAAGGATTTTACTTTACTTATCAGTTCTCTCCAATTTCGTGTATCACGAAAATGTAAATAAAGTTATAAAGAGCAGCGTTAGATGGATTCAGTGAAATAGCCAATCTCCATTTCGCAGACCACAAGGCACATTGCTCCGAGAAACGTCATTTGAAATAGAAAATAGGTAATGAGAAATGCAAGCGAGATTTCCTCGGACTCGCGAGCGATTGACGCGTTCGTTTCTTATGACGTCATCCAGGTTCTCGAGAATCTCGAAATTTAATTAAGCACCTCTAACCACAACTAGAGTAATTATTTATCGCACAAACAAACCCTAGCTTGGACTGCTTAATTACATTATAACGTGGTATGTAATTAATTCTGTTTCGCGTCACTCCGTCCTTTATAAGCCAGGGTTTTGGATGAGTTGGGATTGTTGAAAGTTGTTTCGGTTCCACACTAATTACGTCAGACGTAAAGAATCGTGGTTCGTGATGGGTGTGTTATTGATTGTTTCACGTTAAACATTGTGTTTGGAGTTGGTAATTATGATGGAATTTCAATGTTTTAATACATTAGCGATGTAGACTAAATATAATTAGTAAATGTATGAGCTAAATGTAATAACCCTGTTAAT
This sequence comes from Amorpha juglandis, assembly GCA_949126905.1. Lineage (NCBI taxonomy): Eukaryota > Metazoa > Arthropoda > Insecta > Lepidoptera > Sphingidae > Amorpha > Amorpha juglandis. Next base: position 5,264,582 of record OX421379.1, on the reverse strand, counting down.
ATAAGCACTTACGGCTGACTCTCCGAAGGGATAGGCGTACCTTTAGAGGGATAGCTTATCGCCATATCGGGTAGGAATTTTTGGGGACCAACTCTTAATACGTTAAAAAATCAAAGAAATTGTGATTCCCCGAGTTGATATTTGAACCCAGGACATCATAGTTTCTCAGACTTAGCATGCAGCGACTAGACAAAAAAGCGATTGAAGAGACAATAGGTAGTATTAATAAATATCTCTCGCTCTCGTACTTTCTGTGACTAAATGTGTAGTTACTAGATGTTAAATGTACCTATATACGCGATCAAATCGAAATAAATATGTACATCCGAAAAACTCCCTACAACGATTTAAGTATTTACTGCTAAATACTAAAGAATATGCTGTATAAATCCATGTAATTATTGACTTCGGTTATAATTAAGGTAACAGTAATCTGATAATAAATTAAAAGTGGAACTTTACACTCAAGTATTTAAGCTGTTATGTTTCATTATTTCAAAAGATATTTCTACATTTGTCCGCGATTTCAGTTTATTGTGACCTTACTTGTGGAATTGGCGACGAATTTATAAAATACAGCAATAACGAGCTTAACCATTTGTTGCTTGAACTCAGGAAAATTTTCCTTATCATTTTAAAACGAGTGATAAACAAGGTTGATAATATTTAATATGAAAGCTGAGGTGTGGATGATTTATTTCTTTGTTAAATTATTTAACACCTTCGAATTTTTTATAGAGATTTTTTCAGTTATGCGGGTTTCCTCACTATGTTTCCTTCACCGTTAAAATAAGCGATAATTGAAATAAAACTAATTTTATCGCGGTTTTTTATTAATTTGTGATTGTAACGCCTGCATCATTCATAATGCTGACAGCCCGTCGCTGCAATCCGTCCAAGGCATCGAGTAAGTACTTGGCGGAACCATCCCAAAGGTGCGAACAGTACTCCACACCCGGCCGCGCTTGCGCTTTGTATAAGCGGTAAAGCTGACCAGGTGTAAAAAAAACAGACGCACCTTGTTCAGGATACCGACCCTGCGCGATGTTGCTGATTACGCCATCGATGTGGTCCCTTGAATTCAGATTGCATTGATGATTTGTTTTATTTATTTTGATTTTTCAATGACAAGATTCTCTCGCTGCCTCTCAGTGACTCTCCGGCTACCAGGAGGGGGTACTAGAACATAGTGTAGGCACGTATTATACGTGCATTATATGTTTATCAGGATTGAAAATAGATTTTAATTCACGTGAAACATTATCTTAAATTAATTATAATTAATTTATGATAATGTTTCACGTGAAATAAAATCTTTGTTGACGCAAGAACTAATAATGGACACAGTGTTTTTAAATATGTTCTACGAGTTCCAACACTATGAAATCTTCTTTCTTCTTTCCTGTTGGAGCCAAATCACTAATTGAACTGAATCAGGGGCCAACATTTTAGTTCAAATATAGAAGTGGCTCTTGGCAGACTGTAGAGACCTATACATATAGGAGCATTTATTGTAGAGCCACGGTGTAGACAGTTTTGTCTTTAGCATAATGGGCCGGCTCGACCGCGCTATTACCACTCTCACAGAAAACCGACAAAGTGAGTGAGATATCCGTAGACCCAAACCCCCCTCCCTTTTCCAATCCCTTAATTATCTCTTTCCTTTAAGGCCGGTAATGCGCCCATGATTATTCTGGTATTTCGGGCGGTGGAAATCTATTACCATCGGTTGAGCAACTTACACCTTTGCCGGCCTATGTAAAAAAATGCCTTGATATCTCAATCCCATGATGATTTTATACCTTCATCCTGTGACTAGTCCTAACTAGCCAATCACTTTATTGGGTCTAAATGTAAATACTCATTAAGATGATGACGCGACTTTGGATACGCATATTACGCATACTAATAACTTATACTTAACTAATAAACCAACTATATATTTTTTTAATATCTATCTAATGATACCGCACACATATTACTAATACTTATAATAAAGCCATTTAGCAACTATATAATTTTTGATTATCTAATGATACCCCCCACATGCCTGTGTGCAATGGGAAGAGAAATTCATCTCTCAGTTACATGTATGAAGAGCAACAATACTTTTTCTTAATTTTTTGGGCCACGGAACTCAAAAAAAGGCCACATAAAGGAAATCAAATACTCGTCAGCTCATCCTATAAAACTGCCCTTAAACTATGTAGGCCACCAGAAGCACGTTAGAAAATCTTATAAATATTCTGCACAAAGCCTCTATCAGACACAAAATTTTTTCCTTAGTCCGTCACCCTGACGTAGGTATTGTTACCTCGTCGAACGATCACATTTGAAAAGAAATTGGACGATTTTATCACCAAAAAGTACCGTGCTCTTGTGGTATCGACCTTTCCAATCTAGCGCTGTTCGGAAAGGACGGATGAGTGGTTGAGTGCCAATAGGGCGGTAGTGGTGTTGAGCATCTGATATTACCTGTGTAACGTATCTCGAGTAACATAGTCAAGCTATTAGTTAAGTGTACTAAACAAAATGCTCATCAAATGTTATTACACGACTTTTGAGACTAATGTACTGGAGAACTACATTTGAAAGTATTGTTGTACATGTTTCTGCCAGTATGTCACTGTGACTTTTCTTTTTTTTTGGCAATGACCGGCAAACAAGCAAGTGGGTCGCCTGATGGTAAGTGATCTCCACCACTCATGTACGCCCACAATACTAGAAGAATCATAGGTTCGTTGCCGACAAAGGGACCGACTAAAGGGAAGGGATAATTAAGGTATTGGGAAGGGGAGGGGCTTTGTTTTTTTTCTCAATACCATTTTTTTTATAGAATTTGAACCTTTTTCCTGATTGAGAATCAATCAGTAGGTGGTACCTATCTTCTTTCCTAAATTCATGTAAATTAAAGATTTTCAGTTAAAACACTAATAAACGTGATAATAAATAAATAAATCTTATAGCAAATTGAACAATAAAATTATTCACACATAAAACACAAATACCAACTTTGTTCCACAAGTTAACTCAACCGTATCTCGAAATTGCAAAGAAAACACAAATCTTAACACGATTTAGATGCCTAACAATTATCAAATGAAATTATTCCGAATTGCGTATTTCATGTTTAAAATATCACATCCAAGACCTCGTTATGCTCTAATGAAGCTGTAAGTCTAACTTTAATAAAATATCCACAGAGCGACGAGCCTGCGTTAGTTAATACTACTTACAACTAACTACTTTACATAAAACAATGAATCAATTAGCAACGTCTAGTTTTTAGACGAGTTTTGTGTGGGCTGAATGAAGGCTAATATTTGTGAGTTAATTAAGCATTAACTGCTTGGCTTCTCTTGATGTACTGTCTGACGCTTTTTTTTTATAGCATAGGCCGGCAAACGAGCAAGTGGGTCACCTGATGGTAAGTGATCTCCACCGCCTATGTACGCCCACCACCCGAAGAATCATGGGCGCGTTGTCGACCTTAAAGGAAAAGGATAATTAGGAATTGGGAAGAGGAGGGGATTTGGGCTTCCGGATATCTCACTCACCGTACGAAACGCAGCAGCAAGCCACTACTTTACGTCGGTTTTCTGTGAGACAGTGGTGACGACCCGGTCGAGCCGGCCCAATCATGCTGTAGACAAAACTGTCTACAGCGTGGCTCTTAACAATTATCAGAACTGCAACAAGTAACCTTTGTTTCTTCGATCTTCCGCCCTAGTTTGTGATAGGTGGCGACCCTATCGCTATATCGGGTCCTAATTTCAACACCAGGCAACTCTTAAGCACAAATTGTAAATGCTTAGGAATTGAACCGGTTTTTTGTACGATATAGGAGAAAATATGACAGAAAACTGCTATTGATGAGATCGCGTCATACAATGTTTTTTATTCTATGTATTTTCTATTTTATTTTCGTTGGTATCATCCTAAAAATTTTCTCCATGTAAATGGGGCTTTACGAACACTGGGTTAAAGGGGAACGCCCATAAAATGCCTGGAAATGGACAGAAACTTCAAATAGTCATATAATCTATTTAGATTAAAATAAGAATAGTTGTATTATTCTCAAGTTTTACGCACTAGGGGGAAAGTATTATAATTATTATTATAGTATTTAATTTGATTGTCGTAAATGTACATGAATGTCGAATTTGACATTAGTAAATACAAATCCTATTTGACAGATAGTTTTTCTGTTTAAGTTATTCGTAAGTACCAAACTTTTTGCTTCCGATTTGACGTCCGCTCCAATATAATACCTCATTGTTTTATCTATGAATGATGATGTATCCTTAACTTATTTAAATGACCGATATTTGCACTTGTCAGATCCCAATTTCAACACGTAAAATATATTTTAGGCAAAATGTTATTAACCAGCCTCGTCCAAGTTTTTGGATAGAAATTTTAATTGTAATAGATTTACTTTAATTTTAACTACAAATTGGTGTATAATTCATTTTTGTTCATCTTAGGCATTTTTTTGTATGGGAGATGGGCATTCCCCTTTATCAAGAACACTTATTTTTCTTTACGTTTGAAATATCATACGTAAAAGGAAAATAAGCTATATTTTTTTACGGAAGGCGTGGGTGGCCTTCCGTCACACAATACGTAAATTAAATGAAATTGTTTCCACAAACTCATACTCCTTTCGCAATCGCCATGAATGTTTTAATTCATTCCGATGATGGAAGTAGAATTTTCAGTTCCGACAGTTATTTGGTCCGGCAGCAATTTGTTAAGGGGCCAATTACGTTGGAAAAATTACCGACACGCATGTCTGTGGACTGTGGTAAGGTCAGGCGTGGGATTAGATTTTATTCGTTTTTTTATTGTAATGTGGTTAAGGAAAGTTCGTCAGGCTTGCCTGAATCCTACTACCAATGATGCTATCGACTACACATCGACACAGTAAGCATTTCTTTTTAATGTGTGACGTTATACTGTTAGCATGAAGTCAGTCGACTTTTGACAGTTTCATTGGACATTGAGCGCTTTCGGCGTTCTCAACCCTTACATTTAACGACCTCGCTGAGGGCACCCCCTGTGGGGTATGAACCTCTACTCAAGGGGTCACTGAGGGAGGGCAGAGACATCTGCAATTATTGTCTCCCAGTAAGTATGGTGAAAAAAAACCTCCATAATGATTAGTAGCTCGTTCAGGCAAGTCACGTTCCGGAGTTATCTAGTGTATAGTGTGTGCATCCAGTAATTTTAGGCCGCCATAATTCTCCCAATCGTCGAGGGACGCAATGTCTTTCGAACGTCGAATGTCAAGATCTAAGTAGTCACTTTTCTAGAATAAAATAAAGATCTTTGAGTGTTTGACCGTAAGTCCAAGCAAATGCCTTTAATTACGCATTTATATTTTGGCATATTGATAGGTTAGTCAGTTATTGTCTTCTCCGGCTCGAGCTGATACTATTTTCTCACAGAATCACAACGTGAATTACTGAAACCGCAAGTATATTTTGTTTTAAATATAATTTCTACATTTAAAAGTAAATACAGTTCGGTATGACATAGGGAGACTGACATCATGGTCTAAGATCCCGCGGAACATTGATCTTCACCCATCTGTTTACCGGATGAAAATAATATTTTAGGGTATAAAAGGTGTTGCTGAACACATACAAATAGGGTTGCCTAAAAAAATATGGTCAAGGATAGGTTTTGCGAATTTAAAAAAAAAAGAAGATATTATTTCACTGACTTGCTCACCAAATAAATGAACCTTCAATGAAAACCTACAATGTATACTACCTGCAAAAGCTAGGAGCTAGATGAGCGCAATTACCACTTTTTAGTTACCTGTTTGCACACGGCAACCAGGTAGTAGTGGCCAGAAAAAGGTAGGCAGTTTATTTTTTGCAGATAGTATACATTGTACACTTTTCATTAAAGGTTAAATTTTTTTGGTAAGCAAGTCAGGGAAATTATAAATAAAAAAAAAATTAAATGTTAATTAATCATATCCTTGACCACATTTTTTTAGGCAACCCTATTGGTATGTGTTCAGCAACACATTTTATACCCTAAAATGTTATTTTGATCCGGTAAACAGATGGGTGAAGGTCAATGTTCCCCGGGATCTTGTACTATCAGTAAATCTCTCATCATCGGGGCGGCATTTAGAGTTCTTATTATAAAATGGCATGACGTGTGACCTCATTAATGACGGTTTCCGATCTATTGTCGCCTATGACACGCGTTAAATGAATCTGTCCGTAAAATATATCACCTTAAGTGTAACGTCTAATATTACGATATAACATTTTATAGAAGATTTTTCAAATTATACTCCGGATACTAGTTTTCCCTCTCGGGAAATATGTGAAGATTGTGATAGCGTTCACGACATTCAAACTAATGTGCCTTACTTTATCTCGAAGAGTGTAGCGATATGAGTCTTTAATAACTAATCATGATTGTAGATAGAAGATGATATGGATCATAATGTACAGGCTGGTGTTATAAAAGAAAATAAAATCATCAATAACCAACATCCTTCAACTTCAACGATAATGTTCCTATTTGTATATATTTTAATAATCTACAAGCAGGTCGCTCACCTGATAGTTATCGTCACGCCTGCTCAAACAGAAGCTACTTCAATCAGAACTGAATATTTGACGATGACCGGTGATATCTGGAGGCTCAAACCTCGACCTCTCACTATCGCCTTCCCAATCCATTATTTAACTTTTTTCCTTTAAGGCCGGCAATGCCTCCATGATTCTTTTGGTATTATGGGCGGGGAAGTTCACTTACTATCAGGTGTCTTGGTTGGACTTTCGCCAACCAATACTATAAAAAAAGCCTCGAATTGTGAAGTACTTAGACCGTGCTAGAGTATTTATTTTTAAACTAATAGTATTATCTAAGGACAATTCTATAAGCTTCTAATGTAAACATTTATATTTTTAACAAACTTCGAAAAAGGAGAAGATTTTCAATTCGGCAAGTTTTTATTTTTTGTGCCAAAACATTGGGCTTCACAACCTGAACTTTAAGAATAATCTAAATCAAGCAGGAAAAAAAATCTTAATGGCTTATCATATCGTTCTTAGCATAATCCAAATAACTACAATATACTTTTATCAATATCTTATTGTTGTACTCATGAAATCTGCTACTTTAGAGACTGCAGACCTAGATCATTGTTGAATTGCCAATCTGAAATATAATAAAAAAGAAGACGTAGCTTTGCACCCTTTCTTATTGGATTGGGAAGATTGAACGATAATCTCTTTGCGACGGTAACTTCGAATTTATCGGGCGGAATGAAGTAATAGTGGTGTTCGAAAAAATTGCTTTACTAACCGAGAAAAAGGCAGTAAATACTCAATTTTACACATATATCTGTTTATTTTTTATATACGCATAACTGTTTAGAATCATTCTGATTCGATTTCATTGATTCTTTTTTAATTCAGAAGGATTGTAGCTCATGACGGTCGCGTGATTTCAGTACACCCCAATGCGGTTGTGTGGATGACCGCTTAGTGAAAACCTTAAAGTATATCCGACCTCATTTCCGCCCACCACTTCCGGCCTGCATAAAGCGACCGTCGTTTAGCCCTATCACACGTTTCTAGAGACCTGTTTGTATATTGTTGGAGCTGTATTTGACAGGCTTAGCCTTACTACTATTATAAGTTTGAAAGTGTGTATGTTTGTGAGTTTGTTAATTTAGACGTTTATTAGTTAATCACGTTTTAAAAGCTGAAAGGTTTTGGTTGAAATTTACACAGATTGTCCATGATCTAGATTAAGACATAGACACTACTTTTATTACGGAAAAAGCCACTCACGCGCGTGGAGCCGCGAGCAAATGCTAGTGAGACCATAATCTTTACCCGTATTATTCTTTACACGAATAGACTGCGTGATTATTTCTTTTAGATAAAATTGCTATACCGTAGGACACTATTAGAAATAACAGATACTATTTGTTCAGGATAATGATAATAATAATTCTGTATTCAAATTTACTGAAAATAGTTTGCTTAAAAACACAACTACAGATAAAAAAACGCGGGAAGTGGGAATGCCAGTGTTTTTTTTAACAGTGTTGCCCGCACAGATAATCAAACGCTAAAATTGTATGTAACATACGCTTACATACAGCCAAATATAAAACTTAATCCAATACTGTTGTAATTGTTATGGGAAAAATGAGGCAAATAAAAGATTTCCATTTATGACTATCGCAGCTGGACTTATTAAGGTGATGAGGTATTATCTAGGTAATTGTAGCTTAGGTCGTACTGTTGATGCGATACCGGTGACATTTTCATTTTTTTTTTATCCGAGCTCGACAAAGTGACTGATGGTAAGTGTAGTGCAGTCCAAAAAAAAACTAGCGACCACCGACAAACAATGAGTTTATCGGTCACCAGAATCATGCCGGCCTGTATAAATGCTTCTTTTCTCTTCTTCTCTTCTATTTTTGTACACCATTGTTGCAAGTAAAGTCACATTCAGGGGCCAGTTCATTAACAAGGTGTGTTACAATTGCGTGACACGATCGAGTTTATTCGCAGTAATTATATTTCAAAGTGGTCGCTATTAATTAATTAATTTTTACTTATACAAATTTTAATTGGTATATTTTATGATGGATATCATTGACCTGTTTACGTCCCAAAACGATGGGCGAAGGTCAATATCTACGTTTGGGCAATAAATTGATGGTCCAATGGGCTCTTATTGCGACAGGCGTTCCAGTTCCAAAATTTATAAGTCACTTTATTTCAGTTATAAATTCTGTTAAAAATTGTTACTATTTGCTGTCAATTGCGACTGATTGCGTGTAGGAGGTATGAAAGAATTTTACGTCAAAGCTTGTTAATGAGTGTGTTACAACTTTAGGATTTAAATTATTATAAATTGTTCTTTCAAACCGTCGAGTTCGTTCAAGTCGTTGAAGCGTTTGTAAGAAGCAATGGTCACGAAATTTATAGATTTAATTTATACTAGTGGCCGAGATTGACCTCTTTATTTAAATAGTTTTTTTAATGTTCTATGTCAGCTGCGAGATTTTACGTTCAGATAAAGGTAAACAATGGAGTTTTGGCGGGAATTCTGACAGTGCAATTCATCGCTTATTTTAATTTATTTCATAAATTAGTTTTTAGAGTTGTGTTTGTTGTATAAAAGTGGTGTGGATTTGTTCAAGAAACATTGACGGTGATGAACAGTGTATGGAAACATTGAAATAAGTGAATTAAGAATCGTACTGGAAGGAGTTAACACCAAAACTCCGACAAGACCTTGAAATCGACCGCACCCGTGTTTCATCGTTCTTGTAAAAATACTCGAGAATAAATTATACTTGACACTGGCTAAATGCATAATACTGCGAAAGCCATAAATAAAAAAGAAAGAAAGGTAAACAATGATGAATGAATGAATGAAAAAAACAATTATGAATGTCTTATTTAACACTGAAATAAAACTAATTTAAACGGATTGTATCACGGTTTTTTTATTAATTTTGATCCCGACGTTTTGAAGCCTTTTCAGCGTTCGTGGTCACGGGGTTGACTCTATGAAGTTTTATTTCAATGAATATCTATTAATTAATTATATAACCAAAATAAATTTCGACATTTTTTTGCACCACTTCTAAATGACATTAATTTGTTCAATATTGAATATTAAATAAATAAAACACATTCCATCCTGTAATAATATAGAGCCGTGGAGAACAGCTCTCACATGACTATGACTATACTATACTATGACTAGAATTTGAGCCGTGTCGAAGTTATGTAAGAGGATAGAAAAATCCGCCCTAGGGACTGCAAGTGTGCTTATCTCGCTAAACCTTGTTATGCTATGCTACATCTGTATTGAAGCAATCTTATATCAAGATCCTTGGAGATGTGAAAAGATTTGTTATAACTGATGACGTGTAATGTAGAGAGTAAAAGTTTTGCTACAAAATTCGGTTATTTTTTTATAGCATAGGCCGACAAACGAGTAAGTGGATCACCTGATGATAAGTGATCTCCACGCCAATGTACGCTCACAATACCAGAAGAACCATGGGCCTTTGCCGACCTTAAAATAAACTAATAATTCAGGGATTGGCAAAGGGTGGAGGATTTGGGCTTTCAGATATACTAACCGTATGAAACGCAACAGGAAGCCGCTATTTTACACCGGTTTTCTGTGAGACAGTTGTAATAACCCGGTCGAGCCGGCTCATTGATCCTGTGAACAAAACGGTCTTGTGTGGCTGAACCACTCAAAAAACAGGATCGTGGTAAAAATTGGCTGTGGAAGCTGATCGAGGGATTCTGAGTAATACGATAACATCTCGGATAAAGATAATCCCATCCAAATCCCCCTCCCCTTCCTAATCCCCAATTATCCCTTTCCTTTAAAGTGGGCAACGCGCCCACGATTCTTCTGGTATTATGGGCGTACATGGGCGGTGGAGATCACTTACCATCACGTGACAAACTTGCTCGTTTGCCGGCCTATGCAAAAAAATAATCCTCTTTTTGTCAGGGATTTAAAAAATAGCATTTATTCGTGTTCTACCAGTCATTCAGCAAGATTTGATATTACAGACATCACTATAGTTAGTAACAAGTAACGCTACCCAAGGGTGCCATTTAGAAGGGCTCGCAAATATTTTCTTGTATTGCCTCAATCATAGCGATAAGCCAGGCACTAGCGATGATAGTATGAAAAGAAATGTTCACACATTTGTAACATTTTGCTAGTGGTATACGTGGTAGGTACGGTCGTCTTTGTCTTTTTTTATCGCTAAGCAGCAGTGCGTAAGCACTGTTGTGTTTCGCGTTGGAGGACATTAATATTTTGACAGCCGCCGTGGCGTTGTGGGCGAGTAGCCGACTGTGAAACGTGAGGCCGCGAGTTCGATCTGCATACCCAGGCAAATATTTGTCTGTTCCACAAACATTTGTTTCGGGCCTGGGTGTTGACAACAAAAGTCTCTCGTAGTTCCTGATACGAGACTCTTATCTTACTGTGGGGTCAGAGCTATGGGTGTGACTGTTAAAAAAATATTACTTAGCATTAAGAGACTTATCATCTTATGTCTCGGGGTGACGAGCGTAGTCCAATTCCATGCAATGCTTTGTAATTCAAAGAGCTGTGTGGTGTTGATTCTGTTTATGGGCAAGCGAGGCGCTTACCATCAGGCGAGCGACATGAATCAAATACTACAGAATACAATGCGGTTAGTGTTAGCACGGCTTGGTATAAACGATCATTAGTAACAAGACCCGATTATAGTAACGCATACAGTTATGTCTGTAACGCTACTGGTAGGCAGAGGTGCAAATAGTACATCCGCGGATCGCCAAGCTTGTTTCTATTTCATATGATACGGGCCAATTTATCGCCATAATAGGGTAGTTTCCTATATTGAATATTTTTTTTATATACGTAACAAAGAATAATATGAAATAGAAACCCTTTTGTTAAAAAACAATCAAAATAGGTTCAAAAAGGAGCCCGCAATTATGATTTTAATATAGGTATAAGCAAAGGTGGGCGCGTAGTGGGGATATCTCACTATGTCGCTCGCTCCCGTGCACCGTAATGGCCATTGGCCACGGTGACGTCAAAGTTTGCGTCGTCTGTTACTTGACAAGTGCCCCCTCCATCAGATTTGAATGGCTTCTAATGTAGCGTTATTGATTAAAATAATTAAAAAGTCAACTACCCTATTCCAATTCCAAGCATCGCATGTTTGATTCTTCGAATCAAAACTCAAACAAAGATTAAGTAGAAACATTTCAATGTAATATTCGTGAAAGAGCTCCTTGTGGCCTACTTACAAAATAAATGGTTTTGATGGATTTGAGTAGAATTCTGTTTTCTTGACTTAACTTGAAATGTAAACTAACATCGTACTTATTTTACATACCATATATCTAAAACTCTATTGGTATAATTGCTTATGCAATTATACACACACAAACAACAACAACAATCGTTAAAACAAACACTTCTATAAACCAATCGCAGTCTGCTATTTGAATAATATCTGCTACTTAAATGGCTGAACAGATTTTCTTCAAGCATCAGCTTGAAGAAAATCTGCATCTCGATTAAAATTTAAATTTAACGTAAAATTACCTACTTATTTTTTTTAACTGGGTATTTGGTTTAAGTACTACGATTTCACAGACAGAGAAATAATTTAATCAATCATAGACACTAACAAAATTATAATACCCTTCTTTTCGTCTCGTAAAATAATGTAGTGCTTTTCTCGTATTAAAACTCAACTATAACCGAGCTCTTTTACAGACTTCCGTGCGATGTAGTATAGCAGTTCACATTTAGAATATTTTCCCCGGACCCTCACCACCGGCAAATCAATCTTGTAATTTAATAAATTGCCACCAAGGACGGTCGGATTTAAAAGAATTCATTCCAATCCCCGGTTCCACCGTAGTGCATTTGTCTTGCTTTGAAAAATCTGTTAGGGTCGCTGCCTTATTGGTATGGGGATCGTGAGCGTGTGAGATGATGTTCTTATTTCAGCTTTTTTTTGTGAGTTATGGTGAACCCTACTATCCCTCAGATTTCACATTTCACTAGGTGTTATTATAAGGTTGATGTTTGAATGAATTTAAGATAGATGAGGTTTGATTAAAGTTTTACCAATTTTACATAACATTATACATAATAAAGCAGCGATAGCTCAGCGGGGAGTGGTACGGACTGTCGAGGCGAAAGTTCCAGGTTCAAAGCCAGCCCCAAGAGCATACACCTCTGACTTTTCTAAGTTACGTTGTGAATTATCGCTTTAACGGTGAAGGAAACATCGCGAGGAAACCTGCATACCTGAGAACTCGATAAGATTTTCGAATGTATGTGAAGTCTGCCCGCATTAGGCCAGCGTGGTGGACTAAGGCTTAGGCCTTAGTTAGAGAGAGACCCCTTAGAGGGGTTAGCCCCTTCTCATTCAGTAGAGGGGACCCGTGCCCGACAGTAGGACGTATGTTAATATAGGGCTAGTATTATAATTATTACATGATAAATAATAGTATTTTAAATTGTAAATACTTATATATCTTTATACTAAGCATTTTTAATCGACTGAATCGAAAGTTCTTTATAAATATTTCATTCACCTTTGCAGTCAAGCAACCTTTGCCCGTGTGAAAGTTTTCTTAGTTTTCATAAGTAACAGCTATAAAATTCATTCCAAACGTTAAATATTCATGTAACAGAAGTTACAAAATGTCGGTATTTTATTTATTAAAATTCAGATATTCCACTTTCTTGAGTATTTGTATTTGCTGTGTTATTTTGTGTGGTGTTGCGTCTCTTTATGGGCAGGCGTGGCGCTTACCATCAGGCAAGCGACTTACTCGTCTCGTCTTTCAATTAAATAGAAAAACCTATCTCGATATTTTATTTATAACTCATTATAAAGTATAACCCTATGATATTTCAATAAGACAAATTGCTTGTTTTATAATGTCTGATTGAAAGGTCCAGATAGTTTTATTCCATCAGGCGACCAATTTAAGAAGTATCAATTTAACAAACCCTTTGTCTATGTAGAGAGTGATATTATTGTATTTGTGTTTCTAACTTTTAAATAATATTTACTTGGACATTATAAAGCATGCTAAAAGTGAAATTACTATTTGTCGTAATAATAATTTTATTGTAGGTTGATATTTATTATATTTTTAAATATTTTATGTTTTACAAATGTTATATATAAAAACGTAAAAAAAAATAAAAAAATAAGGAGTACCATAAATTTCATAAAACTTATTTGAAACCGTCTAATGATATATCTACCATAAGCTATATATGAATAAAATATATATCAGCTTACAATAACTTTTACTTACATAAATCATAAAAATACATTTCACATTATTCACCACAGTACGTATTTCAACAATCATCGTCGCAGTTAGTCTATCAGTATAAAAAAAACATTACCATTTGTCGGAGTCGATACACTGAATAAATAATTAGCGACATTCGATCGACATCTGGATACTAACTTTACTGTTCATAATTCAATTGGTTTAAAACAAATATCCTCCGTTCAATTATCGGCTCTTATTTTGAACAGTTATAAAAGGGAAGTTCGATTTTGTTAAATTTGGGATAGTTAAATTAAGAAACCCTTTAGCTCATGCGCCATATATAATCACTGTGAGGTTTTGTCAGTTCGTTGATATTTGTTATTTATTTATTATTACTCATCACCCCGAGACATAAGATGTTAAGTCTCATAATGCCCAGTAATATCACTGGCTGCAATGTCTTTCAAACCGAAATACAACAATGCTTACACACCGTTGCTTAGCGGCAGAAATAGACAAAGCGGTGGTACCAACTCACACGGCCTCTCGCATACGAGGGACCTACCACTTTGTAACCACTTTTTTAAGTCAGGTTCCACCCAGCGTTACTTGGATATTGAACTTAATGGAACAATAAACCGAGGTCCCTAGCATAAATTTATTTATTTTCCCATTAAGAATAGACAGGTAGTTTGTATAAATAGCCTTGTTTTTTAAACTAGTTAAAAAGAGTTATACGTACATTTTGTAGCGAAAGATGAGGTAAAGCATAGTTAATTTGTGTAAAAATAGAATATCGATTTTGCATCAATTTGTAATTATATTAGTATCGGACAACCTGTTACATCGCGGGTCGGCATTTTGGTCACGATTGTGAGTCATATTTATACTAAACGTAATATTTAAAAATACCTGACTCACTGGCTTTGATGGTGTGTGTGTTTTTTTTTACTAGCTCTTTATTATATACGTCCCACTGCTGGACACGGGCCTCCTCTACTGAATGAGAGGGCTTAGGCCTTAGTCCACCACGCTGGCCTAATACGGGTTGGCAGACTACACATACCTTCGAAAAATCTTATCGACTTCTCAGGTATGCAGGTTTCCTCACGATGTTTCCTTCACCGTTAAAGCAAGCGATTATGAACAATTAATATACACGTATCTTAGAAAAGTCAGAGGTGAATGCTCTTGGGGCTGGTTTCGAACCTGCGACTTTCGTCTCGACAGTCCGTACCACTCCCCGCTGAGCTATCGCTGTTCGATGTTTAGTAAAATTAAATAAAAATAATCCTCGCGTCTACGAATTGAATTCTTTTCGGAAACCATTGGTAAGTGACAACATAAATGCATGTTTGCACACCGAACGGCAGTTGGGAAACATTATTAAGGAAATCGCTCGTTAGGGTGTATTTTGAAACGAGTAAACATGAAAATGTTAAATAAAGTTGTGAATGGTCAAATATAAATAGAGTAAAGGTGAACTGTATCGATTGCTTGTTTAAAATACACTATAGTAGTAAATATTGTAAGTATAAAGTGACTAAGTTTTGTATCCGTGTTCACTCGCATTAAAATCTTTTTACAGGATAAAACGTAGCCTATATGCTAATGCATGCATGCTAGTCCTGGTATGCCTGAATACCAAATTTCATTTAAATCCGTTCAGCAGCATTTGCGGGCGGTAAACGTCATAAAATCCAAAATCCGTTTAAATTAGTTTTAAATCCTATTTACTTTTTTTTACTGTCGCTCTTTCGTTTCATCGAATTTTCAAATCACAACGGTGCTAAAGAAATTTCACTTCAAAAATGTTCCTTTGCATACTATTTTGTGTAGTCATATAATAATTGATTTTATAAAAAGAAAAGTTTAATAAAGCTGTTTATTATAATCACGTACAATAAACACGATAAAGTCGTGCCATATAACCATCATAAAACAATTTTATAAGTCATAAAATGTTCTTCAGTGGTTAAGTTCTTTTAAGAATTCCGTTTTATAGCAGCGTACGTCATATTTAAAAGTTATATATTGAGCCATTTAGCATCGAGGTATACAGTACTCTCCCTGCGATGTAAATTAAACTCTGAGCAATCTTCTTCTATTTTGGAATTACGAACATGAAGTATACAAACCACCATCGTACACATGGTGTTAAAACCTTCCATAGTGATCCACACCTTGTTGGAATCCTAGCCACCAGAGGCTTGGGTCCTAGGCCTCACCATTAGAGGGTGATACTTTTTTAATTCTGCAACAATGTCTGGACATTAAAAGAGGCCATAACCCAAGAGTTTGTTTCGGCATTTCTTCTCATGGATAGCCACGAAATGCCAATAAAATATAATCTAGTTTAAAAAAATATTGACATGTAAAAGTAATATTTATGATCCAATTTACAGAATAAATGATTGGGTCTGATTTATATTTCAAAATGTAAAAATAACCTTTTAAAACAAAGAGTACTATAGACTTCAAATATATTCTAGATATATGGATATAAAGGACACGATTAATCTCTATAAAAGCTATATCGGTATCAAGAAGATTAATATGTGAAATCGCAGTTTCGTCTCACCCCAAACTGTTCGCTCATAAATCATTTCACATCGCGGTTTAAACTCTTTCATCTCACTTACACTGAGTATGTTTTTAAAGCGAAGTGTAATGTTATTAACTTTTTAAATTTTGGGAGCATGTGGCTTTTAGAAGGGCTTAATTTCATTTTTGTTTCATTTTCTTTGAATGCAGTAAAATTATTTTGTATATCCAAAATACATAACCTTATTTTCAGTGAATAACTTTATGTAATAGTTAAAACCCGACGTCGCAATTTTAGCACAGTTAAAAAAGTTTTTGTAAACACAGCTTAGAATTTTTGAAAATTTAATGTAGTAGGTAGATAAAACAATTATGTCTACAGCATGAATGCTAGCACTAACACGACTGGGTTATTATATTTGTCTCACAGAAAATGCTGATTCATTCGTTCGGCTAACCCCAGTCATCAGTCATTATATATGAAATCGAATAAAACACAAAAATACGCGATAAATTGCAGTCGTGAATTACAAAATTCCTAATTAATCTGCCTTCAGAGAGCGTAGTTAGTACGCTTGGCGCAATCTAAATTTTCAATTGTTCTACGGGAACAATTGACAGATGGTCGGTGTTTGAGCGCCCGTACCTTGACTTTGCTTCGGCTCTCATTTGTATTCCCAAATCTTCCTATGAAGTTTCATTTTGCACCCGAACGTATAGGGGTGGTAAATCCAATACATTTTTTTATGGCATAGTCCGGCAAACGAGCAAGTGGATCACCTGCTGGTAAGTGATCTCCACCGCCCATGTACGCCCACCACCAGACGAATCATGGGTGCGTTGCCGACTATATAAAGACGCTGCGGTATCTCATCCCAGGGCCAAGGGAAATGGGAAGGAAAAAGGGATGGGAAAAGGGTTAGGATTAGGGGGCAAGCCCCCTGGGGAGAACCGGATATACACTGGCTGACCCTGGAACGCGACCCACACAAGGTGGGCCACTATGGCAGATTTTAGCACCAGTGTACGGTGGTCGCTATCCAGTCGGATACAAGTATCCTCCCACCACTACATATAATACTTGAATGTTCTGTCACATTTCTTTGTCAGCTAATGAGCCAGTAGATCGCCCACCTGATAGAGATCTCCACCGCCTATGAACACAACATACCAGAAAAATCATGTATCCGTTTTATTTTTATTAGGGGACAGGAATGAGGATTGCGAAGGAAGGTAAAAGAGACAATAAGATCATTCACCATACGAAACGCATCGCTCAATCTTCACTACACGTCGGTTTTCTGTGAGACAGTGGTTATTTCTCAGTCGTGGCGAATTTATTTTTAGTTGCCGAGAGTGTAGCTTAGTTTGTGTCAAGGGATTAACCGCAATTGTAAAAATACATTGCATTCTACTTTCATCTGTTCTTATCCAACTTGCAGTGGGGTCAGCGACATGTTAGTTAACACAATATGTTATATAAAGATTTAGTTTGTAGATTTTACGACTCTACCGCCTGAATGACGTCATCACCTCTACGGGGAATAAATATACATTGCATTACTATCAATTATTACGTGGGTTCGTTACTAATACTTTTAATTTCCCAATCGAGAAACCTCCATAGTGAACCACCTTGTGTGGATCGCATTCCGGGATCAGCCAGTGTATATCCGGTTCTCACGAGGGGGCTTGACCCCTCTTCCTATCCCTTTCTCTCCCAATTTCCTTACCCAGCTGCTGATAAGTTATTCATATCCACCCGGATAACGACCACCATACACGGTGTTAGGACCCGCCATAGTGACCCCCACCTTGTGTAGGTCACGTTCCGGAATCAGCCAGTGTATATGTGATTCTCCCGAGGGGGCTTCCTCTTCCCTTAATTGTTCCCCTCCCCTTTGGCTCTGGGATGAGATACTGCTAGGGTCGCCAGTATCCCATTAGCAGGGACCCCCGTAGTTCATTACAATGATAAAAAAAACAATCTAGAAACCCTTTATTTCGAACATACATGTATATGACGCCTCAAGGAGTAACAACATACAAGTAAAAAAATAACATAATCTCATATGTACAATCTGCTACACAATAAATATGATAATGAGGGTTCTGTACATGTTTGAACGGATTCCTTCAGTTGAGTTTGGTATCCGCCAGCCTATTGAAAATCATATTTAACATCCGTAAAAGGACGGTTAAACTTTTGGATATCAAGTCTATAACATAATATAAGTTATTAAGCGTCGAAAATATACCTTACAATTTTGTATAATTTTAATATGATATACACTAAAAGTATATACACCTCTGATTATTCTAAGTTACGTGAGGAAGAGACCTACCATCTTGTATATTTATACTCACCCTCAACTCAACTCAACTCAACTCGAATCGCCTCAAGATTTCACCCATCCAAAAAGCGTCTAACGCGCACAGCACACGGTCAGGTGTGCTATACGATGTGTTATACGTGTATAGTCTGTATTAACATTAGCATGTCGCTGATGCGTAACCAAAAGTGCACCCCTACCAAAAAGTGCTCAACGTGGCTAAAGAAGTATTCACTTCAAAAATAATATCATAATAATAATCAACTAGCAGCGATAGCTCAGCGGGGAGTGCTATAGACTGTCGAGACGAAAGTCGCAGGTTCGAAACCAGCCCCAAGAGCATATACCACTGACTTTTCTAAGTTACGTGTATATTAATTGTTAATTATCACTTGCTTTAACGATGAAGGAAACATCGTGAGGAAACCTGCATACCTGAGAACTTGATAAGATTTTTCGAAGGTATGTGAAGTCTGCCAACCCGCATTAGGCTAGCGTGGTGGACTAAGGCCTAATCCCTCTCATTCAGTAGAGGAGGCCCGTGCCCAGCAGTGGGACGTATATAATACAGGGCTTGTAAAAAAAAATCAACTAGCCAACTTACCAAGAAATTTCATTCAACAGAGCTCACGTAGGACCACATCACGTATTCCTAACAACGACACGTCAGTCGATAAAACCGTGTGACTCGCCTGATTATTATTGATCGTCCACGTTGTTTATACATCTAAATGTGATAGTATTGGACTGTTGGAGGCTCAGGGACGGGTCAAACACGTAAAATCGATACATTTAGTACGTTGACTGCGTGAAGTAAATTATAAAGACTTTCGTGTGGACAATTTTTAACATCACATTACGGGTGACATTTTAAGTATTCTGTTTATCGATCGACGAGTGTTGCAAGTCATTGTGTCTTTATATAGCTTGGTAATGATTTTAGTTAAAATAATAAGCTCACCCTGTATCGCCCAAAGGGTAGCCAGATGGGCAACACTCATGATTCATTTATTCGCCGTCCCATGATGCGTGACGAGCCCATCACCATATTGGACACAAATTCCAATAAAAAAAACGACGCATCAATCAGAAAGTATCTGTAACTTTAAAAAGTCTGAACAGGTTTTGTTTAAACAGCTAAGAACTATCTTGAATAAATTATATTGCAAACAAAAAACCGCAATCAAATCGGTAAATTCGCATAAAAGCTATGATGCCACAGACAAAGGGAGATAACAGATTAAACAAATAACACCCCTCCTTTTTGTGTGGGATTTAAAAGGGATAATAATAATGTTAAAGACGAACGACTTTTAAGATCTTTATGCCAGAATACTGAAACGCTTCAAGAAAGTATAAGATCCTGTTGCACATTTAAAATTCCCTTGTGCTTCAAATGCATGGCCGGTTATAAGATAAGCAGCCGTCAAGCAGTAAGACAATTGAAATCATTTCTGTATACGCAATTAAATTCATCATACACTACTCTTAGAAATATCAAACAATTTTAAATAAATACTTAAATTTATTAATTTAACAAAATCATTCTTTAGAGTTAACAAAATTGATTACGCTTACACTCGAGGTTTGGCAGCAGAATGACACCAGCGTTTGAAATACCCTCCTTTTATACTACTTTTGAAAGTCAAGACGACGGGTATGTCCAACAATACATATTCTGACACGTCTATACTATTTCACTTAAAATATAGAAATGCTTTCTCATTGAGCTGTCATCAACTTTACAGAACACTTTTCCGGGAAAAATGCATGGTTCCCAAGGGACAACCGGTAGACTGCATCTCGCAAGCAGGAACCGTAGTGAAAAATGTATTACATGATTTTGTATAGCTCACGTACATAGGTACGTACCTAGTTCGTTGTGGACGTCAGACGATGGGTCGCACCACATAAATTTTCAAATTCAAATTCAAATCTTTTATTCTGTAAATTGGATCATAAATATCACTTTTACATGTCAATAATTTAATACTAGATCACATTTATTTATATATTTATCTTTTATCGGCATTTCGTGGCTAGCCATGAGAAGAAATGGCGAAACAAACTCATGGGTTATGGCCTCTTTTAATGTCAAGATATTGATTTTCTAATGTCATAATATCAAATTAATCGTCAAATCATGATAGGGTGGCGGATCCTGGCAGAAAGAAAAAGCATCTAACGCGCAAAGCACACGGTCAGGTATATACGATGTGTCATAATACGTGTATAGTCTGAATTAAGTTTATCCCCTACCAAAAAGTGCTTAACGCGGCTAAAGAAGTTTTCACTTCAAAAACATACTTCAATAACTAAATACCTATCTAAATAGATTTCTAAGCTTATGAGAAACTTGTATACGGGTCGAATAATATTACTATATTAAATAATCATTATACATTAATATGGTCGTATATTTTGTGAATTCGCCCAGATATTGCCTGCAATTCAATAATAATAATTTTAATCTGCACCCTAGTGACTTTTTCACGGAACCCATTGTAGGAATCGCTGAAGTAATGTACTTAAAGAGTGAATTCAAACCACTGATGGTGTTGAAATTTAATTCATTATGCAAAAGGAACGAGTGGGTACCGGAATGCTCTCCGCTCTGCGTCCTCTACACACTTAATTGCATTACATAGCTTTTTATTATGCCTTTTACATTTCACTTTGTTTCAATTTGCGGAAACTTCGTTATGTTCCGAGTTGTAAACAACTTAACTGTTTTCATTTTATCTTGCTTTTCTTTGACAATGTCTACTACATACATACATAATAATAGTAATAATTCTAGCCCTATATTATACAAGTCATACTGGTGGGCACGGGCCTCCTCTACTGAATCAGAGGGGTTAGGCCTTAGTCCACCACGCTGGCCTAATGCGGGTTGGCAGACTTCACATACCTTCGAATCTTATCGAGTTCTTAGGTATGCAGGTTTCCTCACGATGTTTCCTTCACCGTCATATTCAAGCAAGCGATAATTAACAATGAATATACACGTAACTTAGAAAAATCACAAGTGCATGCTCTTGGGGCTGGTTTTGAACCTGCAATATTCGTCTCGACATGCCGTACTACTTCCCGCTGATCTATTGCTGCTAGTTTTAAAATTCATGCAGCAAAAGTAGACGAATACTCGATATCTATAGATACCATTTAACAGCTACTTTTTAAATAACAACAGGGCCTCAAATGTTTAATATGATCCTAAATACTTAAGTTGTTACTAATCTTAGGCCACGTCAAAACAAAATAGTAAAAACCACGTCTTTCTTGCTAATAAAAACGCGAGACATTTTTGCCTTCTTTTTTGTTCATTCAACAGTTTGCTCATAAGATTTTCTGAGTAGACGTTCCTTTATTTTACGATCGTACATAATAGAATCTCCTCATAAAATTATAGCCCAGATGGAGTGGCGGGGAAAAAATTGTTACATTTTTACCAGATACTGAATATTTTCTTCGGTTAATAAATGCTTGTATAAAAAAGAGTTTGAAATAGACCTTTTATAATTTCGAGCCTGTCCATTCGTGCTGTAGAGAAAACTGTCTTCAGCATTGTTTTTCACTTTTTAAACCCTTTACCACCTCGTTTTTGTCTGTCATATTTTACGAGATAATCTTATCATTCCTCGCTTCGTGGCGAACAAAGTTGAGGCCTGTATCTTAGCTGCTGCTCCTTCATTGCCGCACTTTTTAATCCGTTCTAAATTTACTAATTTCACACATTGTCTTTTTTTTACTAGCCCTGTATTATACATGTTCCATTGCTGGGTACGGGCCTCCTCTACTGAATGAAAGGGGGTTAGGCCTTAGTCCACCACGCTGGCCTAATGCGGGTTGGTAGACTTACACATACAAATTGTCTTATCTAGTTTTTTTTTATGAAAGTGGGTCCAAACAGGCACTTGATTGGGTCACTTGATGGTAAGTGATCACCGCCACCCATGGACACCATCAAAATTAGAGAAATCGTCAGTGCGGTTCCTGCTTTTAATTACAGAGTAGGCTCTTTTCGTTCACTTTGTGTTTCAGTCTTCCTAAAGGTTTTGTTGAATAAACCTTTATATAAGTGACTCGGGCTTATTACTGTTAACTTAGGTTGTCGGCTTAAACATTTCCGTCGTATTTATTTTACATTTATTTGGAGTTTATGCTTTGTTTGAAGAGGCCAACGAATACTGAACAATACTGTGCTAACTAATATTTATTACTTTATTATTTATTATAACAGTATGTTATTAGGTTTTACTCGCGGCTTCGCTCGCGTGATAGATTTTCATCAAAGTAGTTCATGTCCTTCAGTAATATACTTATTTCATTAATAAAGAGCTTTAATATGTGGTTTAATAACATAAGGTCATTAATACCTATATTTTTTATACAGA
Organism: Amorpha juglandis; assembly: GCA_949126905.1. NCBI lineage: Eukaryota > Metazoa > Arthropoda > Insecta > Lepidoptera > Sphingidae > Amorpha > Amorpha juglandis. Next base: position 5,241,467 of record OX421379.1, on the reverse strand, counting down.
CTTTCCCACCTATTTGGGATTGAATTCTGAAAAACTTCGTAATAAGTGTTTTGTTAATTGTGGAGAAGAGCACAGTTTTTGAAGTGAAAACTTCTTTAGCGGCATTGAGCACTTTTCTTGGCATGGATATAAAATGTTAAACTCGCGTCAGGACACATGACTTGATCGATCGATCGAAGACGGAGGGAGAGTAGACTGCCGGCGCGGCCTAGGAGAGGAAGTAGGTAATATAAATTGTCATTTATGTGTAGGACAGCGCAATAAATGAATAATGTACTTAACTTTTGTCTGCCTCTCTCGCTCTCTCTCTATCTCTTTCTGATAGTAAGATAAGGTCAGGTGAAAGAAGAATGCAAAACAGAAAGTCAAGCATAATTCGTTTTAGTGCTTTCAATTCATGTAAAAAAAAACCGCTATTCTATAATATTTGACGTAACACTTTCTCGTGAATCGATATAACGATTCGAATGAATCCTTTACTAAATTTATTGTAAGTGAATAATATAAGTGTATATTGATTTTACAACATTCTAAAAAAAAAAACTAAAACTAAAAAGAACATTAAAAACAGTGAGGGTGCGTTGAATCTCGATCGCGCGAAATCTTTGTTCCAGTGAATTTTTGCAAATTGTAAGGTCATTGGCATTGGGTACAGTCTTAATGGAAATGTTTCTTAGCTATGTTCGAAGAATGTATACTCAGCCGTATAAAAGTTAAAGAAGATTAACAGTTTTTTTAATGGTTAGGTTATAACGTAATCCAGGAATACTGTGAGATTTATAACATCCTGTTTTTTAATAATTTCCTAAATTAAGACGAAATATTAAAAAAAAAAATAACGTACGTATTACAAAAAAGATAGGTTATACTACTAAGTCACCAAGTCCATTCTACATTAAAATCAGTTTTATTCATGAAACATAAATTTTTCAAAGTAAATTCTTCTCTTATTTAATAAAGGTACATTTAAAAGTTGTCTCAAAGAACTCGGTGTAGTTTAATTTTATTATCCTTTGAGTCCATTGAAAAAAATCTAAACTTTATTATAAGGGGGAACACCCAAATAATCCGAAATATTTTATTCCGAATTTCGATATTCCGATGTTCAAAAGTCCGAATTTCATAATACCTAAAAATTATAAAGTCTATTATTCAAATTTACGAAAATTATTTTACCGAAAGTTGTAAATACGATCTGTTTGTTTTCCGATTTTTATATGTTCGAAGAGTCAAATGCTCGATGGGTTCTCGGTCCGAAAAACGACATTTCGATTTTCAATATTCCGAATAAATTGGCAAAATTAGGATTTTGATTCAGTTAGTATAATCATTACATACATTTGGGTTAGGTTAGGTTAGAACTGTGACCATTAAAGCGCGAAGGCGAGCGAGCGCAGCGAGCGTGCCGCGGCAGCGGCCGCCGAGCGCCAGATCCCCTCTATTGTTGGTGAATCATTTGGGTTAGGTTAGAATTGTGACCAGCGAAAAAAATATTTTTATGGGAAAGAAAATATTTTTAAAACGCATTTGACATTAGTTTTTTAATTCTACCTCCTCATACGATTATACTTCTCTTTGACAAGCAATTATGTGTTGATTTGTTTTCTATTCGGTTTTACAAGGCGTTTTTATTTCGGAATTTTAATTAATAGGTATTTTAATAATCGGAATTCGTATTTTTGATGTTTCGAATTATCATTAATTCGGACTTTTTGTTATTCGATCTATTGAAACTCGGTATTTTGAGAATCGTAATTATATACGTTAGGAATTTTGAAATTTTGGAATTATAAAAATAGGATAAATGATACATCGGAGTTGTTATATTCGGAATTTTAAACCATTCGGAATGATGAAAATCGGTATTTTGAAATTCGTATTTGTGACTTTCGGAATAAAGTTTGTCGTATTATTGTAGTGTACCCATTATAAGGACGTTGGATGCTTTGGCAAAAGAATTCTTAGCAGGTATTGCATTAACTTTTGTAAGTGGTTGATAAATTTAAATATTTATAAACTTATTTATACCGAAAAGTTCTTTGAAAACGTCTTTTTACTAAGCAATGTGTTAAGGAAAGGTTTAGTTAAATTTAATCAAGGTATAGAGTATTAGCGACCCGCGCCGGCTTTGCACGGATAAATATATGTTAGTTACAACAACACTTTACAAATTTTTAAATTTTTCGGCTATATTGTACTATAATAACCTTCCTCATTGATCACTCTATCTATTGCTGAAATCTGCATTAACATCAGTTGCATAGTTTAAAAGATCTAAGCAAAAAGACAGCGGAAGCGACTTCATTTTATACTACTTAACACCTGTCTTTCTATCAGATGCTAAAAACGTATTACATTTTCTTCTCTTCTTCTACGTTACATAGATTTTACATATAAAAATAAAATAGCATATTAATTAGTGTAAATAAAACTTGCTTTACATAATTAAGGTAGGAATTATTTACACAATACTTAAACTAAAGAGAACGCATACTCTTATTAAAAAAAATACATCGAGTAATGAAAACGTAAATACAGGGTGGACTTTATTAATGCAGATTATAAAGGCAAAGATAATATGCGTAATAATGTGTAATATATATGGCGGAACTCCAAACAGTGACTGTTCAACAAGCCATGAAATCTGCTCTCAAAATTAATGCGGACATTTTACTTTACGAATGGAGATTCCTTCCTTTAAATTTGGTGTAATTGTCGTATTATTTTAACGTTTACCATAAATTTCCGCCATGGAACAATCTGTTGAATTTGATGGTAAATGAGACATTCGTTTTAGTGTCAAGGACTAAAATGAATGTCTCATTAAGAAGGAAGGTTTTTGCTGCTGGGAGGATACTTATATCCGACCGGATAGCGACCACCGTGCACTGGTGCTAAAACCTGCCATAGTGGCCCACCTTGTGTGGGTCGTGTTCCAGGGTCAGCCAGTGTATATCCGGTTCTCCCCAGGGGGCTTGCCCCCTGATCCTAACCCTTTTCCCATCCCTTTTCCTTCCCCTCCCCCTTGGCCCTTTGGCAGGCATGATCTTGCCAACCTACGATGGACACATTGTTTATCGTTGGCCGACACTATTCCTGGATTGCGCTACACTTACCATCAGGTGTAGTCACTTTGCCGATCCAAGATAAAAAAAGGAAATTAATTTATTTTATTTCAATTTAGAACAATTTTCTGCCACCAAGCAACAGTGTGTAAGCACTGTTTTGTTTTGGTTTGAAGGACATTGAAGTCGGTGACATTATTGGGCATTATGAGAATTAACATCTTATGTCTCAGGCGAGCACAGTTCAGTGCCATGCAGTGCTTTGTAATTCAAAGTTCTGTGTGGTGTTGCTTCTGTTTATAGGCAGGCGTGACGCTTAGTTAATGCGAGCGCCTTTGTCGTCTCGTCATTCAGTAAAAAAAAAGATCGAATATTGTTGGCAGATAAGTATTGTAATCACCTGGATAAGGAGTAGGGAGTAATCCTGAATGATAAATAGTCATGTTTGATGGAAGAGCATGAAGAAAATCTCATCAGTTACTAGTTTAATTAGGTATTAGCATCAAAGTAACCATGGAAAACCCTGGTAGTTATTTTTTTATTTGCCTGAATAATGAAACAAGTCTCTCGCTTGGTCAATGCCAAACCATAATCACTAACACCGCCATCAAGAACTTCGAATTATGAAGTTCACCGACCTTATTTACGTCCTGTGGTGTGACTTAGGGCGAGCCTATCGCCATACCGGGCACGAGTAGGCTATCGCTTGCCACTGGCCCAGTCATGCGATATAAAACAAATGATTAATTATTTCAGTAATTATTTTTTTATAGTTAACACCGACGCAAATTTGGATATTTTTTGAGTTACCTTTATTTTAGTACACACGCGCTCGTCTGTAATTCCCGTATTGTAAGAGGTAAGCAGAGGCGTACGAGCTTATTTCCGTCCCATTATGTGATAGGGACGAGCACATTGCCATATCGGGCACAAATCACAGACTCTGGGCTAATACTGAACATTTCGTGATAGAAAACCCCAATATCACTTTTACCTGACCCGGGGATCGAACCCGAGATCTCAGGGTAGTTGTACAGCGTACGCAATAAGTGCGCCACGGAGACAGTCTTGATTAACCGACTTCGTTTTAGTGTAAAAATATTTTACGAAATTGCTCCACAAATGTCAAAGGTCTTTCATCCATAATTTGACGCTTTTGTTGAATTTCTAGATTCGGTGGAATTTATTTACATTAGCTATACAACACACTTTTGATTATAAGAGTCATCATAGAAATCGAGTCATACCATGCTTGTACAAGAAACTGTACTACACTCAACTCCATACGTCACCTGTATAGCTACAGATACAAGATCACAAGATTTATGTGTGTATAGTGTATGAGGTAGAGCCACGCTGTAGACAGTTTTGTCTATACCATGAATGGGCCGGCTCGACCGGGTCGTTACCACTGTCTCACAGAAAACCGACGTAAAGCAGCAGATTGCTGCTGCGCTTCGTACGGTGAGTGAGATATCCAGAGACCCAAATCCCCCTCCTCTTCCCAATCCCTAATTATCCCTTTCCTTTAAGGTCGACAACGCGTCCATGGTTCTTCTGGTATTGTGGGCGTACATGTGCGGTGGAGATCACTTACCATCAGGTGACCCACTTGCTCGTTTGCCGGCCTATGCTATAAAAAAAAATCACCCATCCAAAAAGCGACTAAAGCGCACAGCACACGGTTAGGTATACACGAGGTATTAGGTATACGTGTATAGTCTGAATTAACATTGGCATGTCGGTGATGCGAAACCAAAAGTTTATCCCCTACCAAAATGTGCTCAACGCGGCTATAGAAATTATCAATTCAAAAATGCCCTGAATTGAAACCCTTCACCGTTTTCCAAGTCCCTTATCTATCATGTAATAATAGTACAAGTCAGCTAAAAATCAATCTGCCTTCCCAATTAAGTTCAGAGTGTTCATAACCCAGTGGTTTACCAGCCAATTTAGTGTTTACTGCCTCGGCACGTCACTCGCTGACAAATTACACCGTCCGACCACAGTTAATCGGATTAAAACTCTTTATCATACCATTTAAGGTATATAAAAGATGGTTTTTGAGGCTGCTAATGTCATAATGTCATTATTCTTTATTAACTTAATTGCTTTGGATGAGCAAACGTTATTTACGGAATGTGTTTAAGGCTGTTCTACATTGACATCGTTTTGATATTTTAACAAGCGAAATCTACAGCAATTACTTACTGTGTTTTCTCTAGCCACATGCGTCATATGAATATGATGCATAAAAAACGGGGACGCATGCGAAATAGGTAAACTGGTGGCACAAATAAAGAAAGTCTCTCACGACGAGGGACCTATCACCATGAAGAAGTTTAGTAGTAGGATCCTTTGGTCATTGAACGCTAAAAACATTAATAAAAAATGATGTATACATAAAGCCGTCTGCGTTTTGGGCTTGAATTACTAAAGCATTGCAAACCATTATGACAGATACGATTATCGTGTTATCAGTGAAGTACGATAAAAGCTTTTGAAAGCGAATGACCTTAATGCGGGATTTTAATCGAAAATTCAAGTGCGTTTGTATTGTTACATATGATTTTAAAGTTGTTTGTTCAATGGAGCTGTAATTATTTGAATTTTAACCCTTAAGGTCACAATTTAATTTGTAAGTTCCATAAGGACTAATACAACTTGTGAAAACGGCTTACATGTACTAACACCTAGAGACTGGATTTGATCTTCTTGATCTCACATATGTTTCCCAACTTACAGTTTATGTTATTTAAAGTAATTTGTAAGTGGTAGGTCTACGGTTCGACCGGGTCGTTACCACTATCTTACAGAAAACCGACGGCAAGGAGCGACTTGCTGCTGCATTTTGTATGGTGAGTGAGATATCCGTAGGCCGAAATCCCCCTTCTCTTTCCAATGCCCTAATTTTCCCTTATCTTCCAGGTTGCTGACGCATCTATAGTTCTTTTGGTGTCGTGGGTGTTTATTAATTGTTAGATCACTTGCCATCGAGTTATACACTTACTAAAAAAAGACATAAATGTGCCTACAGTATGGCTCTACAATTTAACTTTATGAGCTTTATTTAAATTTATATGTCTACTTTATATCTCGAGAAATATATATGAAAACAAATACGTATCTTTATTTTCTTCTGTTCACCATAAAAAATAATTTGCTTCCAAAATGTTCATGTTTCGTAAATTATATGGCTTAAAGTTATATCCACAAACATTCATATTAAGTAAGCTTAGCTTTATTTGTATAATTTATTTATTCAAAAATGTAATCCTTTTTATTACGTCTATAATCAAAGTTTTATTCCAGTTTCAGCTATCAAACGTGATAGAATTAATTAAATATTCTAATATGAGTTGGACTAATAGATGCTCATTTACTTTTAGAATGTAATTTAAATACAAAGAATTGTTTTTAATTTATCATCCAGCATTATATTATGATGTAATTTAAAATAATTAATATAAGAACTTAAAATATTGGTCATTTTATAATTGACTAGCTTTTGCTCGCAGGTCTCGTCTCGTGAATATCTTTTCCGGGATTAATACCTATATGCTAATCTTAATAAACCTACAGCACTATTGTGTTTCGGTTTGAAGGGCATAGAAGCCAGTGAAATTACTGGGCATTATGAGACTTAACATCTTATGTCTCGGGGTGACGAGCGCAGTTCAGTGCCATGCTTTGTTCTTCAACACCGCAGGTGTTGCTTCTGTTTATGGGCAGGCGTGGCGCTTACCATCAGGCGAGCGCCTTGGTCGTCTCGTTATTCAGTCAAATAAAAATATATAAAAAAACCTAATCCAGGATATGGTGGTATTTCTTCTCTTTATGAGTAGGCGCGCTTACCAGCAGCCTCGTGACCTGCTCGTTTCGTCATTCCAGTTAATAAAGTAAATCAATCCAATAGAATGAATTTATACAAGGGATATTGGAATTTAACTTGTTTATTAAGTCTGCACTCAATTTACTCTCACTTGAAACTCGTACTTTCCAGCTATTCAACAGTAATATTATTATTTGAAACGAGTTCTAAAAAGTTTTACTCGGTGTACAGTTGCTGACTTTGAAGATAATATAGTAGTTGGCATTAAAAAAAATAAACTTATTGATTTCAAACTTAGATATATCAATAATTAGATAGTTGTTTTATAAACTAGTTTTAATACTATATAACTAGAATATATGATCATTCTAGAAGAATGAGATATCACAGTTATGAAGATTGACCAAAATTTTCCAGATGTATAATTGCGCAATGCAATGCATTCAACTTTGTGGGACCAACAGTAATAATAAGGCCGCGGACTTGAAGTCAGCGGGTGCGGGGCGGCGGCGGCGGTGGCGCGGGTGCGGCGGAGACCCGGTCTCGAAGTCAGCGGGCAGATCGATTTGATTTTTTGATTTGATTTGATATTAAAAATCATTGAAATAATTTGCTCCACCACGTCGGCGGGCATTTTTGAAAATACACAGCACTACGTCAATGCAGACGGGCAGTTGCCGCTCATTTGCCGCGCGCCGCTCGTACATCGCTCCTCGCGCCCGCGCCGCGACGCTGCTTTCGAGACCGGGTCCATTTAAATCAATGCATTTGAACGCGCCGCACCCGCGCCGCCCCGCACCTGCTGACTTCGAGTCCGCGGCCTAAATTGCACATTTATTTTTGTTTTAATCAGCTAGTGAAGACCCAGTTACTCGGGTGCTAATGCGAGCTAAGCCACTGACGAGACACAACCTATTCATATACAAGACGCCGCATACCATTTACTCGTAGAGAATTGTTTAAACTTCTGGACTTTTCGAAACACTTCGCGCCGTGTGCCTATCCGAGTAGATTGCGCCCCGTGACCTGGTTGCTCAAGAACACGTTATTTAATTGGACCATAATAAATAAACTCTATTTTTTGGGGTATAGCTATGCTGTAGACAGTTTTGTGTGCAGCATGAATGGGCCGGCTCGACCGGGTTGTTACCATTGTCTCATAGAAATCCGGCGTAAAGTAACGGCTTGCTGCTGAGTTTCGTACGGTGCGTGAGGTAGATATTTAGAGGCCGAAATCAAGTTTCTCTTCTTAATCCTTCGAATATTGTGGGCGTTTATGTTTGGTGGACATCACTCACCATATGCCCAAAAAATTTAGAATTTTAGCGATTACAGTGTATAAAAGATGTTTATTGTTAATTTATTTGTCAGATCATATTTAAAAGGACTTAATGAGATATGCATTATAATATAAAAAAATACCCTTCCCGTCTCTTTAGGCCCACAAATACCCCGCGCCCTAGTCCACTTTCTTTTATTCTACTTTCTTTGAATAAACCGTAGCAATTTGTGGTAATAAGTTTTCGTGTAATGTTTGATTTTCGTGGTAGGAATAAATGACGTAAGCAACGTGGTATAGTATACCAGTTAGTGAGAATTATGCTTGTGTAATTGGATACAAAATAGTTCCGAATAATTTATTTAACCTGTTCCTTTACGATGTATTGACGTAATCCCCTCGTTTGTTGGTTTTCCACTTATTTTTATTATAGATGGGAGTCATAGATATAGATCTGAATAGATAACGCTAATGAGCCTACTTCCCGATTAAATTCAATGTTTCAGTAATGCGTCAACCGAATGAAAAATACCTCTCGCAACGTAAATTATAAGAAACTTTTCAAAATGGTTCTGTGTTGTTTTTCGCTACTTAATTACATACTGTGGTGACTGAGGTCACAGCAGGTTCAACCAATGTAGGACACAATGGTTTTTATTATGAAAACTAAATGAAGATCTTTAAGATTAAAGTATTTGCGTCATCTACTTTGATCTATGTCTGTAATGGGAGTCTATTAGTAACTTTGCGGCGGGTTTTTTTATTATTTTCATAAGTAACCAACCATGTTATTCTTAAGAAAATGGATCGTTTGAAGTAAATTGATTTTGTTCAAGATTCCTCTTTGTAAAGAGCAGAGTCAGACATGGCACAGTTTTTCTTATAATATTCCGTTTAATTTCTTTATATAGACCGGATCCTGCCTGGCCTCTCGCTTTAGCTACTCAGCCGTTGCGACACGGGGCTTGTTAAAGGCTATATACGAAATCTGCCCAAAATCAAAAAAACAAGTGTAAGCAAGGCAGGCCGGCATGATTGTGCTGACCAACGATAGACACACTGTTTTTCTTTGGTCGACACTATTCCTGGATTGCGCTACACTTACCATCAGGTGTGGCGTAGTCATTTTGCCGAGCCAGGATAAAAAAAAATAAAAAATGAAAAGATCCTTTAAAACATGTAAGACAAACATTTTAACTAAATACGATACCTTAGTGTTACTACATGATTTGAAAAAACGAACTCTCGGCAAAGGCAAAGTGAACGAAACTTTATTATCTTTATTGATTTAACAAAACTACAAACCAAACTGATGCACGATGGGGGATACTCATCCAGTTGCAACATTTGGTAATATTTTTGCAACAAAATAACGACACCGCAACTGAAGGTAAGAGTGCTCAACGCTCTTGAAACTTAAGGCGAACATCACCCACTCAACAAAATTGTACCAGGCGGTCCAACTGCTTGTTCATGTTTACATAACTAAATGTAATATTAATCATATTTAATTTATTTCAACAAGATGGCAGGTCCCTCGTATGCGAGAGGCCGTCTGCGGTACCACCGCTTTGTCTATTTCCGCCAAGCAATAGTGTGTCTCGGGGTGAAGAGCGCTGTTCATTGCCATGCAGTGCTTTGTGATTCAAAGTTCTGTGTGGTGTTGCTACTGTTTATAGGCAGGCGCTTACCATCAGGCGAGCGCAATTCAATGAAATTAAAAAAAAAACAAAGGCCAAAATTCACCCGAGCTTAAAACGGAATTGTTATTGACGGTGGATCGCCAAAAATATAGATATATAAATATACACGAGATAGATATATAAATGTACACGAGGTAGATATATAAATATACACGAGTTAATAATTACTACTACTTAAGTAATACTGAAAAGCTAAACAAGCACTTGGTCATAGCAGTACTGGCAATTAAAGCCACTAGAGTGGTCTCGAACCCGCGTCACTTCAGCGGAGTGGCGCGTGTTAGTAAAGTACTAAGAGAGTCGTAATTAACTTTATAAAAGAAGTACATGGAAAGCGAATGCGTTAACAAGGAATCTAGTATTACGCAGCAGCAAGCGCGTATATTATAATGCATGTATGATCAATACATCTATATATATAAAAATGAATGTCTGTACTTTGTCTGTATTGTTCATTTTATACTATACTAGCTGTGCCCGCGAACTTCGTTTCGCCATCAAAAAGCTTTCATACAAACTTTCATCCCCTATTTAGGCCCTTTAGGGGTTGAAATTTAAAGAAAAAAAATGATTAACCCTCTGACATCCATCATATTTATATACAGGGTTATTTTTAAAACACCAGCAACCTCGCAGGGGTAGATACCTAAGGTTATAAGCTACTACTTTTGTTCTACGACTTTTGATAATTTGTTAGATTTTATTTTCATACAAAAATAAGTATTCATTTAATTTCCGTCTTGAATGTTACCTATGCGCATTGCAGATTACGTAAGCAAACACGAGAAGCGTGGGGAACCGGGCTAGCGCCTTTGAAGGTCATCGCCCGAGCCAGCTGAGCGGCTCCTTTGAGTCGCGCGCGCACGCCGCAGTCTACGAAGAAAAATACGACACAACAAAAACTTGTAAAATCATTTTTTTTTAAATATATTGAGTTATATACAAACTCGTAGAACAAAAGTTGTTCCGTATGGGGTCAGCTATCTGGTCCTGCGAGGTTGCTGGTGTTTTAAAATTAACCTTGTATATATACATCCATTATATTTGTGCCAAATTTCATTGAAATCGGTTCAGCGGTTTAGATTTTTCATACAAACTTCCATCCCCTTTTTAAACCCTTCACGGGTTGATTTTTGAAAAACATAGTAGTTAATGTCTTATTCTGATGTATAAGCTATATTACTGTAAAGTTTCATTAAAATCCATTCAGTAGTTTTTACGCGAAAGAGTAACAAACATACATCCATCCATCCATACTTACAAACTTTCGCGTTTATAATATTAGTAGGAGTAGGATAAAGATTGTTTTGTTTTTTCTGTTATTGAATACTGGCTGTAGCCTGCGCGCGTTGCTACGCCACCAATTGAAATAAATTTGAAGGAAAGACATTTGTGACCAACTCAGAAACCTTCGTGGGCTCATGCACAGCAACTTTGCTAAAGATCAACACATGATCAAATGCATAGTAACAGTTTGCGATTCTATAAACGACATACAGATAAACATTCATTTTTATATATATAGATGGGCAGCGGAGATCACTTACCATTGGGAGATAATGATAAATGAATAAAAGTGTAAATAAAAAAGTCAGAGAGCATTTGGCTCATTCGAATCTAAAAATAAGTATATGAGTATAACTCACTTGAGTAAATAATTTAGCCTGTAGAGTTTAGGTCACGACGGAACCAGGTAATATTAGGTCAGGTCGTATTTAGCCTAAATAATTTAGTTAACTGCTAAATAGACCCGTAGCACGGATACACCTGGAGCTAATTTGATTAGTAGAAATATATTTATTTCGTAACATTTTCACAAGAATTGAAAATGTATTTAAAATCGTACCAACATAAAAAATCAAATTAAATGTACTCGCCGAATAGAGAATATTATGTTGCTTTAATGAACTTGGAATTGATTTTATTAAAGCCAGTGAGATTACTGGGCATTATGAGACTTAACATCTTATGTCTCGGGGTGACGTGCGCAGTTCAGTACCATGCAGCGCTTTATGATTCAAAGTTCTGTGTGGTGTTGCTTCTGTTTATGGGCAGACGTGGCGCTTACCATAAGGCGAGCGCCTTGCTCGTCTTGTCATTAAATGAAATAAAAAAGAAACGAAATTTTGAATTATAATTATAATTGCTGAAAACACTGCAATATCTAATATTATAAGGAACGACGCAGGTGTTATGAATACGTCACAAAGCATACATTAAGTTATAGACATTTTTGTCTACAGCACTAATGGGCTAGTTCGACCGGGTCGTTACCACTGTCTCACAGAAACTAAAGTAAAGTAGCAGCTTTCTGCTGCTTTTCTTACGGTGAGAGAAATATCGTTTCGCCTATATCATTACATAGTATAAAATGAAGTCGCTTCCGCTATCTGTTCGCTTAGATCTTTTAAACTATTCAACGGATTTTAATGCAGTTTTCAAAAGTAGATAGAGTGATTCATGAAGAAGGTTTATATGTATATTACGCTATGACCCATGGAAGCAGGGCAGTTACATGCAGGTGAAACCGCGAGGGACAGCTTGTTTTTGATAAAAACGGGTTTGACTGCTCACTGAAAAAAAACTATTTTTTTTTGTGTATACACATGTTCAGAAACATAATCAAATTAAGAAGTATATATTTTTACTAAAAAGGGAGCTATAAAATAATATGTCCGAGATAAAGATAATTACAGCCCAACATATTTTAGTAACGGAGTCTTGGCCACAAATTATGTTTACTTAAATAACATCTGATCACGACTTCTTTGTTATACTCCAGACTCAGTGTACTTACATAAAGTTAATTAGTAACGGTACTTAGCTGAAAATGTCTTATACCCTGTCTTGAAACAAAGAAAGTAAAGTATAAATTATAATTGACATTTTTTTAAGGTCCAAAGACAGACAGTGAGAAAATAAAGAAAGAACAAAGGTAAACAGAGCAAGGTTTTATGACTTAACCAACATTTTAATCCTCAATTATATTTTTAAAACTAACGAGTTACGTAAGACTTGTGTGATAGCGGATTCACACGGTTCGATTTTAGTTGATCAACTGATAGCTGCTGAATCATATGCGATATGCGATTTGAACTGTTTGAACAGTCAGTTGTTAAAATAGAATTTACATTTTTTTTTTAACCTACCTCTGGTGCACCCCGTGACCACGAAGGCTGAAAAATCTTCGAAACGTTGGGATCAAAATGATTAAAAAACCGCGATAAAAAAAAAATATAATAAAAAAATTAGACACGTTTTTTGAAATGCCAATTGTGTCAATCCACTATAAGTTGCCGACATAAACGTTTGCAGCTTAACAAACTTGTACATCTGACATAGGTTTTAGGTTGGTAAGTTTAATAGTATTTTCAGGTAACAATTTAACTATGCTGGTTAATTAAGTTTTTTTCAATAAGTCACTTACCTAATTCGTTTACGTGAGTAACTACCGCCTTGCATTGAGACTCGACGGAGGTCTAAATTGGCGAGACAAAAATGAGGGTTCACAATTTGTAAGCGGGGACCACGAAAATTTCTCTGCTTTCGATAGTGAAGAACTAAAATGTTGGCTTGACTTCACCTATCAATGTATGCAGATGACATTTTAAGAAGCCCAGCAACAATTTCTTCGATATATATAGAAATGTAACTGTAGACGGTCCATCGGAATCGGTTAAATTTTGAAAGTGGTCTATGAGAAAAAAAAGTCTGGGTACCTCGGGGCTAGATGAATGCATTGGCTTTATAAGTATTTGACTCAAATACTTTTTTTTCTACAAGACATAATATCAAGCCTGAAATTTAAATAACAACCCTTAAACACTATTATCACATGATCAAAACCGCACCACAATTATATATTCCGTAGCCTTCTAACTTATCACACTGGGAACGAGCGTGCAGACGAGCTCGCGAAGGCGGCGGCTACCACCCTTAAAAGGAGGCCCGATTACGACCAATGTCCCATCTCGTTCGTCAAGCGACAGATCCGTCAGGAGTCGATTGACGAATGGAATGAGCGATATAGGGCTGGAAAAACAGCATCGGTTACGAAGCTGTTTTTCCCAGACGCAAACAAAGCCTACAAAGTGATCAGGAAGATTCCGGTTGACCAGGTCCTCACGCAAGTTTTCACGGGCCATGGGGGATTCTCCGAGTACTTGAATCGCTTCAAGTGCAAGGAGAGCCCTTCATGTATCTGCGACCCAGCGGTGAAAGAAGACGTGGTACACGTGTTAACGGAATGCCCAATATATCTGTATAAACGAACGAACTTTGAATTAGAATTAGGAATAATTGTAAATAAAGAAAACCTGAGTGGTATGTTGGAAAACAATGAAATTAGAAATAAGTTTTTAAAATATTGCAAAGAAATAACGTGTAGCGTGAGGAAGAGAAACCAATGAAAAGGGCAACTTCAGCATATAATATAAGACTATACGCTTCTAGTTGCCACGGAAAAGCTGGGTTCGCGATGAAGACACGTTAGCAATATCAGTTTTATATAAAGTTTTTAAAAAATGTATTAAAATAAGAAAATGTTAAATATAATCGCAAATTGTATGTTATTGATTGTTTTAAGCTTAAATAATAAGTAAGCGATTTTAAATCAGGGTATTTTTTATTTCCCTAGATAATGATTTTTTTAATAAAGGCATGTGCATTAATAGGTTTTTATAACTCTGAATAATAGTATCAGAGGGACGAGAGTGGGGCATAGAGCCCCACACAAAAAAAAAAAAAAAAAAAAAAAACTTATCACACTATCTAACCGGCGCCCATGCGTCAACATCAGTATTTGCATAGAAACACCATAACTACGCCACGCCACGTATACACGATACGACGGTATGGTAACTCGCCTTCAATTACTACATTGCATTTCGTTTTTAAATTTGATCAAGTGAATAGATATATTGTTAATCTAGTTTTATGTGATACTAGCTTTTGCTCGCGGCTTCGCCCGCGTGAACAGCATTTAAATATTATCATCCCCTTTTTGACCCCTTTGGGGTAGAATTTATCAAAATCCTTTCTTAGCGGATGCCTACGTCATAACATCTACCTGCATGCCAAATTTCAGCCCGATCCCCCAGTGGTTTGGGCTGTGCGTTGATAGATCACTATGTCAATCAAAGGTGACCTTTAAGTTTTATATATTTAGATGAGTAGTATGTACATTCATTGATTCAAATTTTATTGTCCTTCGAAGAATAGTTTTGTTATTTAAGGGTTCTTTCGTCTCCACTCATATAAGGGATTTGTTTGTTTCAAAATTCTGCTTACTTATACGAGCCTATTGTTCATTAGACAAAACGTTTTAGTAGTAATTTTAATTTTGGCAATAAACGTTTTTAATTATTATTATTATTAAAACCTCATTACTACCTAACTAACCCATTACTCGAATTCTAAAAATATAAATACTAATGTCTTTAAGTAAGGCAGGCAATCTGTATAAATAAATATATAGTATAATAAATAAAATATATAATTTTATTTTAAAAAAGAAGTCCGTTCTACTTACCATACTATACTTCTACATATAGTAACGTTGAATACACGCGTGCAGGGTCACAGTAATCAACCGAGTGTACATTTATTACTGATGACACTACGCTCCCCCGGGCCTTAGTATTACGCTATGGCCAACACCATTAAATGGGTTAAGGTCGAGTTTTTCATATGTAAGCCTTGGGTACTGATAATAAAGTAAAAACATATATGTGACCACTGAAAATCAGCGCTGTGGTATGGTAAGCACAGTAACATAGCAGTAAGCTGGGTAACTAGTAAATGTAACTTCCAATGTTAATCTAAATTGTATAAATGTACCGTAGAACGGGGTGACTATGTGCCTGGCAGGTGACTATGTGCAATGAAGCAGTCGTTTTTACTTTTGGCAAATTCCTGTTTTATCAGTGGTTATCTTGAAATTTTTATGGCCGAAATATGTTTATTAAGGTTTTAACGATAGATTGGGACATTTGTTATAATTTACTGTTAACACTAAATATGAAATAGTTTCGACAGAAGTTTTGAACTGATAAGACGAGTTTTGTTGTTTGTGGTTAACTTTTGGTTGTATTATAAAAACTATCGCTGGTGGCGTTATCAAGGTATGTTTTAGTAATAGTACAGTTATTTGTTGTCTAAATGCACTAACTATCAAAACAAAAAGGCTTGTTATGGTGGCACAAATTCGTAGACAAGAAAAAATATAAAGTACGCAGGTGAAAATGTGCCACCTCCATACTGATAGTTTTGCCATGTTTCTTTTCTGTATTTCTACTATTGTGCTTACCTAATGTATATTTTTCTTTTATATTTTAGTGTTACTTAAAATAATGCCGCAGGATTATAATAGAAAGCCAGGAACCTGAACGTACAAAAATTATACAGACGAAACTCTTCAAGCCATATTAGCAGAGATTAAATTAGGGCGTATTTCAGTTCGTGATGCAGCCGATAGTCTATCACTCTATTTATATCATCATCAGCCACAGGACGTCCTCTGATGGACATAGGCCTCCCCCAAAGATTTCCTGACCGACCTGTTGGAAGCGACCTGCATCCAGCGACTTCCTGCGACCTGTATCAGGTCGTCTGTCCACCTTGTAGGCGGACGTCCAACGCTGCGCTTGCCAGTAGATAGATAGATAGATAGATATATATTCACTCGAATTTCTACTACTGATATTTTATTTTCTTTCCTGGCAACTCACTTTTTTTCTCTCTCCCACGAACCGTATTTGCCTAATTTTTAAATACAAGCAGGTAACATTGTGCAAATCGTAATAATCTTAGAGATATTCAAGAAATTGTGTCCTGGCACATTTTCACCCTAACATAGTAGGCGAGAATGTGCGATCAATAGTATTTATTTTCTCCATATTTATAACAGATCAATGATATTTATCAAAACACTCTTATAACTAAATGGTAAGAGAGCTAGGGCAATTTTTTTGTTTTGGCGTAGGGTCCATATATTTTTTTATATGATCAAAAAACCTTGAAAAGTGGCACATAGTCACCCCGTTCGACTGTAGTGAAACACTCGTATGCGCGTTGTCTCTATACAAATAAATATAGAATTATGTTTACACGGATATTATACTTTGAAATAAAACTGTTTTAAACGGATTTTATCGCGGTTTTTTATTATTTTTGATCCCGACGTTTCGAAAGCTTTTCAGCCTTCGTGGTCGCGGGGTGGACTCCAGTCAAAAGCCGCGATAAAATCCGTTTAAATTAGTTTTATTTCAAAATAATTTTTCGTTCTCCTTCTTTCAACATTAGCTCTATATGATAAGTATTAGTTTCTTTATGATAAATATTAGTTTAAACACACAGTCGCTGATTGTTGTTATATTTTTCTTTGTTTTTTTATACGACACGTTAATGAGTAACTGGTACCCCAAGATACAGGTACATCCTAGTTTGAGGAACTCTGTTAATATCCTATAAACATAATTACGATACGCTAATTTATTTGTTAACTTAATTTTTCTTTGTTTGTAATTATGTATGTTTTGTCGCAATAAAGTTTCTTTATTTCTCTCATAGCTTTATGCAGGTTGGTGGACTTTACATAGCATTAACATTATTTTAGGATCAATACCACCTTACACACATTATTTTAAAAAGTTAGAAGCATATACCCTGGGGGCTGGATTCAAAATCATTAACATCGGTCTCTTTATCTATATTTCTGTCATATAGAATGATATAAAGAATAATTACTGCCTTTCTTGCCGGTATATCTCGAAATAAAACCGTCTGGATAACAACAACGAACATTAGAAAACAACAAAAAAAGCCTATATCAATCACAAACCTAACCTTAAAATTCCTCGAAATCACTACTAATGGTTCTCGGAAACATACGACGATGTGTATTATTGGTCGCGTGAACACTCCTTATGAATGCTTAATGCCCGGCCGCGCCAATTTTGCTTCCGAATGTTTTATTATTTTTAGTTGTTTCAAAAGAGGCATCGCGATTAGTGCAATAGGTATCGATCAGGCCGGAAATATACGCGGCTTATTGACCTAATTCGTAGTCATTATTTCGGGTAGGATTAACTTGATTTGTTTTAAATAAGAAAGAAAACACAGAAAGATTATTATTATTTTTTGTAAATTGTCACTAGGTGGCTGCTGAAAATCAGCGTTGTGTTGTGGATCGCACCACAAGACAGCATTATGCTGAGTATGCCACCTTTTGTCATCGTGAGGACGTGCAACTAATTAGGTTAATTATGTATTTATTATTAAAATTATATATCATATTTTTTTTTTTTTTACTAGCCCTGTATTATATACATCCCACTGCTGGGCACGGGCCTCCTCTATTGAATGAGAGGGATTAGGCTATATTTAAATTGCATGGTAATAAAAGTAGGATACTTGGCAAGATGTGGCGGTCGTAAATCCAGTTAATAGGTATCATTGATTGATTTATAATGGCTGGTGGGAGGGTACCCGATATTTTTATACCTGATTGGATAGCGACCACCATGAACATGGTGAAAAACTCGCCATAGTGACTCATTGAGGCGAGTCGCGTTCCGGAATCAGCCAGTGATATCCAGTAACTTCAGGCCTGCATGACTCTGTCGACAGTAAGTTTATACTGCATTGTACTTATCTAGTCCAGTGTAGTCACTTTTCCGGACCAGGATAAAATAAATATTTTTCGGAAAGATGTTCAACGTTGCCTGAGTGTAGTCTAGATGGGTTAATGACCTGCAAAAGTATATGGGTACGACTTAGCAAAGATTAGCATAACAAAGGGAGCAGGCTTAACTCTTGAAGAAGGCGAGAAAAAATCGTGAATGGCGAAGGGTAATAATTATTGTTAAATTCAACATTTGGCTTCTTAAGAGCAACACAAGATGAATTTATCAACTGCTCGTAATATGTGTAAAGATGCTTTTGACGTAATTTAAAAATCGAACGCTGTTGTTTCATCTTAAGGTTTTTATCGAATAAATTAAATCGAGTATTTATAAATGTATGTATACGTGAAATATTAAAACTTAATACGTATTGTTTCAGGTAATTTGAATATCTGTTAACCAGACCTTTTCAAATCATATATCTTATCTTCTAAGATAAAAAGTGGTAAGTTTTATTTCATATAAAAGCCCTCTTATATGTATATGTATGTATTCGGCCGCGTATCGAATACACGATTGTTTGTGTTTATGGGCAGGCATGGCGCTTACCATCAGGCCAACGTCTTGGTCATCTCGTCATACAATCGTCATATAATAATTTTTTAAGTCATTTCTTAAAAATCGATTATTTCTCAGAGATGTCAATTAAGATTTTTTTTGTACTCAATAACGCATTGTAAATTTCCTGTAAGTGACGGAAAATAAAACATTAACTGTCTGTGAGTGAAATGTGAATAATCAAATTCGAATCAAATCGAAATTAAAATTTAGTGAAGCCCCTTACGGCAGCAGTTAGCATTGTAGAAGTATAAAAGAATATAATTGTTGAAGTTAAAATTTTGTAGATATACTTTCATTTTTTGTAGTGTATTTTAGTGTGCGTATGTATATTTGTTACGTAGGTCAAACTAGTCTTTACTAAATCTGCTATTGACATTTTATTATATATTCAAATAATTTAGGTACATTAAATTTTTGTAACATAAAAGCTATTGTACGTTACTTCATTACGATGTACAAACAAAGCGAATGAATAGGCTTTAAATCGACGATATTTGTCTAACTGACCGGACATCCCTATTATTAGAAAATCGATTAAACCGTCTCAAAATACAGCCATTCGGTAGTATTCGATATATAAACTTTAGTACTAATTTGCGTCGTATCTGGTCAAATAGGGTTGGTCGATTTTATGTAGTTCATAACGTCATGTAATCGATAAAATATTTATTACCTGTTTAGAAATGTAAATTGCTTTCCATAATTTCAACATTTACGAGTGTTATTTTCATCAGTTTAATATGTATATGTTGCTATGCTATCTATACTTTTTGTAGACTATAAGTTACGACTAACAAAACTGACCTAAGTCGCGTCCGATCAATATGTTGGGATTATAGACTTGTCAAAGATCTTGAGCAATTCATTTTATTAAATGAAGTGCTCAAGTTCTTTATAGAACACACGTAATAGTATAAGATCCCGGGGAACATTGACCTTCACCCATCTGACCTTTACCGGATGAAAACAATATTTTAGGGTATAAAATATGTTGCTGAACACTTACCAATAGGGTTGCCTAAAAAAAAAATTTATTTTTTAATTTTTTTCTTTTATTTTTTTATAATTTCTCTGACTTGCTTACCAAAAAAATGAACCTTCAATGAAAAGTGTACAATGTATACTACCTGCAAAAAATAGGTTGCCTACCTTTTTCTGGCCACTACTACCTGGTTGCCGTGTGCAAAGAAGTAACTAAAAGTGGCCATTGCGCTTATCTAGCTCCTAGCTTTTGCAGGTAGTATACATTGTAGGTTTTCATTGAAGGTTCATTTATTTGGTGAGCAAGTCAGTAAAATAATATCTTTTTTTTTTATTCGTAAAACATATCCTTGACCATATTTTTTTAGGCACCCCTATTGGTATATGTTCAGCAACACATTTTATACTAAAATATTATTTTCATCCGGTAAACAGATGGGTGAAGGTCAATGTTCTCCGGGATCTTAGACCATAAATAATAGTGCGAAAAAGAATAAAGGGAAATCACAAAAAAGCCGTTGCTATTTTTTTTTAGTTCAAACAAAAAGAAAACGCATTTGAATTGATTTATTTGTTTAGACGCTACGATTTCATAGACAGAGAAAAGGCTCAAACTTATAACGCCACTCTTTTCTCATGTGTTAACACTATATTAAAATAAAAGCAAACAAGATTTTTACTTTAAATAAGTATTATAATGAATTAGGTGCACAATTGGCTTCTGAAAACTGGTCCTGTAGTGGACGCGGAATTAATTGAAAAACTGTAAACGTATTAAACAGGGCAACGTAAAGTTTTTAATGAAAATGTTTTGGGTCAACGCTTGTGTGAAAAATTACAAAATAATATGTTACTTTGTTTGATGTTTAGATTATACTGAGTGGGTACACATTTTAGTAGCTGAATTAAAACCAGAATTGATCTAAATTGGTCGCCTCATTGGTCTAGTGGCAGCGTACTAAGCTGAGAACCGTGTGGTCCTCGATTCAATTCTCAGGTCAAGGTTCTAACAGTCACAGAAAGTCTTGACTCCATAGTAAGATACGAGTCTTGTGTCGTGGGTATCAGGAACTACGAGAGACTTTTGGTATCACAACACCCAGACCCGATACAAATATTTGTTGATCACACAAACATTTGTCTCGGTGCGGGGATCGAACCTGCGGCTCGTTTCACAGTTGACTACTCGCTTACCGCGCCACGGAAGCTGTAAAGCTCAAGTCTCAAGTAGTTAATATAATTTTCAAAAAATCTTGAATTTTCTTTGCATTTTAAAACACTAATGAATTTATGATTTACTAATTAACAGTAAGGGCCCGGGCTAAATTCGCTTTAGCGTAAAAAACTTTTTTAAGAAAGTAATTAACTCATTAATTTATTCAACTAAGTAAAATGTAAGTGGGTTTGTAATTTAGTATTAAATACAAATTATAATTTAAGACTTCTCGGTGAAGTTTTAATCAAAAGAAAATAAAGTACGAAGACATTTGTGACTGCTTCAGTGGCGCATTTGTATTGCGAACGTGGTACGACTGCTGTGCTGAGGTCTCGGGTTCGATCCCCGGGTCGGGTAAAATGATACTGGGTTTTTCTATCACGAAATGCTAGTATCAGCCCGGAGTCTCGAATTATGCCTGCTTTGGTGATGGGCTTGCCGCCTATCATATCATGGGACGGAATTAGGCTTGACGAAATGTGGGTATACTGGTTACACCTCTGCCTAACCTTTCGGGAATACAGGCGTGAGTGCGTTGTTAATCCTTGCTCTGCAAATTGAATATACTAGAACTGATGTATGACCCGGTCAGTATTATAAAAAAAATTGTATGTAAATATTTTTTTGCCGCCATTGCCACTGCGTTATAAATTTTTACCGCCAAGCAACAGTGTGTAAGCAATGTTGTGTTTCGGTTTGAAGGACATCGAAGCCAGTGAAATTACTGGGCATTATGAGACTTAACATCATATGTCTCGGGGTGACGAGCGCAGTTCAGTGCCATGCAGTGCTTTGTAATTCAACGTTCTGTGCGGTATTGCTTCTGTTTATGAGCAGGCGTGGCTCGTCTCGTCATTCAATTAAATAAAAAAAAATGACACTATTATTTTATCGAATGTGAACTCTTTTCTCTTTTTCTTTCTTTTTTTACTCGAAAGATTTGAGGTCGACAGTTAACTTTCTCACACGCAATATATGTCGAATATGCTAAGCACCAAGGCCAGTAACAACAACGCTAATAATGACAGCTCATGCGAAATTCCCCTGCTGCAGTAAGCCAACCTACAGACGACCTACTCGTGTACATTACGCGACGCGTCTCCCAAGGGGCCGATTTTTGATAAATCATTACCAATAAACGGTGTGCGTCTTGTATACTGATAGGCTGCTTGTTTACGTCTCGGTTAACGCAAGCACAATTCAATTCACTGTACCATAAGGCATAATGCAACTGCTGGGTCGACAGACTAAACTAATTTTACATAGCACAGGCCGGGTAACGAGCAAGTTTGTCAGCTGATGGTAAGTGATCTCCACTGCCCATTAACATCTACAATATCTGAATAATCATGGCCGCGTTGCCGACCTTGTAGAAAAGGGATCATTAAGGAATTGAGAAAGGGATGGAATTAGGCCTTCGGATATCTCACTAATCATACGAAATGCAACAGTAAGCTGCTATTTTACGTCTTCTGTGAGACAGTAGTAACAATCCGGTCGAGCCGGCCCATTCAAGCAGTAAACAAAACTGTGTACAGCATGAATCTACATAAAGTTATCGCACTTACGCTACTTGAAATCGTTTTCAGGTTCAAGTGGCGGCGTTTTTGGCTGAATTCATTAGAAATACAAATATTATGACCTGAAATTTACAATATAAAATATGAAATCTGTACGTTAGGAATATTCTAATAATAATACAAAAAGGGACTGACGCTAAACTCGGTTTGATGTGCAATTAATTATTCGTGAATAATATGTAAATCACTTTTGGATTAATTTTGGACTGCTACAGATATTGTCTTGTAATATGATGAATAGCTTTGGATTAATTTAAATACCTTTCAGCATTTTTGTATGTACTTTCTAACCAAAAAAGAGTAGGATTTCAAATAAAAGCATGTATATACATCTATATTTCTTTATTCTAATGAAGTACCAGAGTGATTAGAGTTTGTTATTTTTATTTTATTCGGTAGATATATTATATTTCACTGTTGCTCATATTTAAATAAAACAAAATTTAACTCTAATAGGGGTGAAATAGACGATGCAAAACTATAAACTTCACAAATTTTCATGATCTTTCCATAAAAGCTTTTTACCTAAAAAAACTGAAACGCTAAAAAGAAAAGAAACATTTTTACTAAAACTATTTAATCCACTATTTTTATATGAGACGTATAGTACAAGATCCCGCGGAACATTGACCTTCAACCATCTGTTTACCGGATCAAAATAACATTTTAGGGTATAAAATGTGTTGCTGAACACATACAAATAGGGTTGCCTAAAAAATATGGTCAAGGATATGATTAATTAACATTTAATTTTTACTTTTTTTTTATAATTTCCCTGACTTGCTTACCAAAAAAATTTAACCTTCAATGAAAAGTGTACAATGTATACTATCTGCAAAAAATAGGTTGCCTACCTTTTTCTGGCCACTACTACCTGGTTGCCGTGTGCAAACAGGTAACTAAAAAGTGGTCATTGCGCTCATCCAGCTCCTAGCTTTTGCAGGTAGTACACATTGTAGGTTCATTTATTTGGTGAGCAAGTCAGTGAAATAATATCTTCTTTTTTTTTAAATTCGCAAAACCTATCCTTGACCATATTTTTTTAGGCAACCCTATTGGTATGTGTTCAGCAACACCTTTTATACCCTAAAATATTATTTTCATCCGGTAAAAAGATGGGTGAAGGTCAATGTTCCGCGGGTTCTTAGACCAGTAAGACTTAGGTACACTTAACATTTCGACTTCTGAACAATTTCTCTGTCATATAAAATATTCCTAACTTTATATATTTTACCCAAGAGACTAAACTTTAACTTCTAGAGATGCCAGAATATATCACTTTGCTCTCTTGAATGTTATATAAACAATAATTCTTGAGAAAGCATGAATTTGAATTACATATATTATGTGACGAAGTTAAATGAATATTTAAGTACAATATTGCTAAACAGATTTATAATAAAATTGATTATTTATAATTAAAATTGTATTAGAGCCATATCTATAAATTGCGTATTTCCAAAAGCTTAACGTCTATTTTACGTACATACATAAATTCACACTTGTTTTCCATAGGGCTAGGCAGAGACAACGGATTTACATTTGCTTAGATCCTTGTCTAATTTGCTTTCTAATATTTTGTACTCAACTTTTGTTTGCGCCTCTGTAAATGTTACACTACATTACTTTATATCCCCGGTTAATCCGTTAAGGGGTGGATATTCGCAAAAGCCTACCTGAGTGGGTACGGTACGTAACTGCCGAACAAGTTTGTATGACAGTGCCTGACATTTTGTGATTAATCAGAGGATATTATTTTATTATTATACCTAGATAGTTTTAGTTCGCGGCTTAGTCTATGTGACAAATTTTTAGGACAGAAAGTAGCTTTCCAGTACACACTTTCCTAGTTCACACACTTCTAGACATGAGCCCTTACTAATAAACATTGTATATGTTGGTAATAGTTATACAATACTTTGTCTTGCTATGTTGAGTGACATTTACTATAAGAAGAAGCGAGACAAAACACTGTATAAGTATGACACTCGTATACAACATTTATTAGTAAAGCCCTAAGGAAAATATTCGTACTTCTATAATCTTCTTTCTATAATAAATAAAAGATCTTTTCCCATCAGTTCAGTTTGCTGGTTTTCCGAAATTTGTAATAAAAAAACCTGGGGACAAAACATCACACTGCGATACAGATTCGCCTCAGGGACCTGTAACGGCGACCGATAACATTTTATAAAATATGTAGTTTTTGGTAATAAATTAATATTATAATTATGTTTGTAATTATGTTGTTTCTTATTGTGAATATTATTAGTGGTGTACAATAAAGAGATATCAATCAATCAATCAATTATATTTAGAATACTGACAAGCAAAAGAGCAAGTAGATTTCCATTCATCCATCTTTCCATCGTCTGATGGAAAGTGATCTCCACTGCCCATTAACATCCACAATATCTGACAAATCAGGGATGCATTACTGAACTTAATGGAAAGGAATAATTACAATAAAAAGGAATATTTTGACCTGCGGAAATCTGACCGTGCCAAAAATAACAGTAATCTACCATGTCACGCAGGTTTTCTATAAAACAGCTGTGAAAATTTAGTCCAGTTAGTTCATTAATGGTGTAGATCATTTAATTAATTATTTACTAGATGGTAGGTACCTTGACTATGAGAGGCTGGCTGGGAAGTTGTCACTGCTTTATCTATTTCTGCCGTCAAACAGTAGCGTGTAAGTACTGTTATATTCCGATTTAAAGGATATTGAAGATAGTAAAATTACGGAGAATTATAAGACTTAATATCTTATGTCTCGGAGTAACGAGAGCAGTCCAGTGCCATGCAGTACTTCATAACTCAAAGTTCTAATTGGTATTGCTTCTATTTTTTTTTTTTATCTTGGTTCGGTAAAGTGACTACGCTGCACCTGATGGTAAGTGTAGCGCAATCCAAGAATAGTGTCGCCCAACGATAGACAATGTGTCCATCATAGGTCGGCATGATATTGCCGGCCTGTCAAAGGGCCAAGGTAGAGGGGAAGGAAAAGGGGATGGGAAAAGGGTTAGGATCAGGGGGCAAGCCCCCTGGGGAGAACCGGATATACACTGGCTGACCCTGGAACGCGACCCACACAAGGTGGGCCACTATGGCAGGTTTTAGCACCAGTGTACGGTGGTCCCTATCCGGTCGGATAAAAGTACAAGTATATAACCTGCTCGTCAATAATGACAGTAAAAAAGACAAAAGCAGCAAAGCGTGACTACCACTTACAAATTAAACATTACACTTAAAGTGGCACGCTTGGGTAATTTTAAACGAAAAGCCTGTCGAATCATTTAGACTAAAATCTAGTTTAATACGAAAATTTCAAGCGGTCCCTTTTCGTCATTAATCAAAGATTGCTATTTGATCAATCTCTACAAAGCCACAAAGTTGGGATCAAAGAGTTTTTGAATTTAATCAGTGTGAAGGATTTGGGCTCGGTCACCAAGCATTAAGCGTAAAGGCCTATTTTGAGGTAGGCGACCAAGAGACTAAGAGGCGACAGAGGGATTGATCGCGTATCGCCACTCAAGAGCTAGCGACACGACGACGAATGGTCGTGCGCCACGCTCACTTTTTTTATTACCTTGAATGACGAATCGTTCGCCTAATAGTAAACCCCACGCCTGCCCACAAACAAAATCAACACCAAACAGAACTTTGAATAACAAAGGACTGCATGGCACTGAACTGACGTCACCGTCAAACATGACATGCTGAGCCTCATAATGCCCAGTAATTTAATTGGCTTTCTTCCAAACCGAAGCACAACAGTGCTTACACAATGTTATTAGACGTTAGAAATAGGTAAAACGGTAGTACCAGAAGTCGTGAAAATGTTGTACACTGCCGTGGTTGAACCAACGATCTTATATGCAGCCAGTGCCTGGGCGCCTGCAAGCAACAAAATAGGCATTCAAAAGAAGCTTGCAAGGGTTCAACGGGGCTTTGCACTGAAGATGGTGAAGGGCTACAGGACCGTTTCACTGAACTCGGCCCTGCTACTTGCCGGGATCCTACCGCTAGACATTCGTGTCCGAGAAGCGGCGCTTCTTTACGAAGTGAAAAGGGGACACACTCGGCACGTAGTGGGTGACTGGGACGTGGAATGTCCTGTGCCTTTTGCCAACTTGGAACATCCAGCCAGGCGCAGGGCCTTGCGGTTCGAATGCGTGGTGAACGGTGAAGAACTTGACCGGTGCGCTGCCAACACTCGTCGAGTGTTTACTGACGGCAGCAAAATCAGTGGCCGAGTCGGAGCATCGGTATCCTTATGGGATGGCGATGCCGAGACGAAAGCCACCAAGATCAAGCTGGAATCGTTCTGCACCGTTTACCAGGCAGAGCTGCTGGCCTTGCGCAAGGCCGTGCAAATAGTCTCAAACGACAAATTCCATCAGTACAGCATCTTTTGCGACTCACGAGCCGCTCTCGAGACCGTCGCGCGCGGAAATTCGCTCCACCCCATAGCGTTCGACATCGCCAAGATGTTGAACGAGACCGAAGAGCGCGGCAAGACCATTAACCTCTTTTGGGTTAAAGCGCACGTGGGGCTGGAAGGGAATGAACGCGCGGACGAGCTCGCGAAGGCGGCGGCTACCACCCTAAAAAGGCGGCCCGATTATGACCGATGTCCCATCTCGTTCGTCAAGCGACAAATCCGTCAGGAGTCGATTGACGAATGGGATGAGCGATACAGGGCAGGAGAAACAGCGGCGGTTACGAAGCTGTTTTTCCCTGACGCCAGAAAAGCATTTAAGATTATTAGAAAGTTGCCAGTGGATTACGTTCTCACGCAGGTCTTCACGGGCCACGGGGGATTCTCTGAGTACTTGAATCGTTTCAAGTGCAAGGAGAGCCCCTCATGTATCTGTGACCCTGCGAAGAACGAAGACGTTTTACACGTGTTGACGGAATGCCCAATATACCTGTATGAGCGAACAAACTTCGAGATAGAGAACAATATTTGTGTAAATAGTAGTAACCTAAGTGGTATGTTGGAAAATGTTGATGTTAGACCTAAGTTTTTAAAATATTGTAAAAATGTGGCGTGTAGCGTCTTGAAGCGTAATAAATGAACGGGGCAACTACAGCGTGTAATATAAGACTACACGCTTCTAGTTGCCACGGAAAAGCTGGATTTTGTGAAGAAGGCACGCCTACAATATTTAATGTGTAAAAAATCATGTATACTAGATATATTTTTAAAAAACTGTTATGACAAGATTTCTTTTTATAAATCGCATATGTATGTATTTTGATTATGACAAACTTATTTTATAAGTCAGCGATTTTTACCAGAGTTTTTAAGTGTATACAATTTTTAAATAAAGGCATGTGCATTTTTAGGTGTTACCAAAAACACTCTGAAAAATAGTATCAGAGGCACGAGAGTGGGGCATAGAGCCCCACAAAAAAAAAAAAAAAAAAAAAAAAAACGGTAGTACCAACCCATACAGCATGACATGTGAGGGACCTACCACCTAGTAAATCCATCAACAGCACCTCGCCAGCCATCCAGGTGGTGGATACTTCAACCGTACGATTTACGGTATTATCAACTGTTCTACTTTTAAAGAGCCTACTTGTTCCTCAAAAACCAGCAACGCACAAACAATACCCTGGTATTGATGATCCTTGGGAGACGCTGATTATTTACCATCAGATGACCCGGTTGCCCCCTCTTTCATAAAAACAGCATTATATGTTATAAAAATGTAAATAACCTTCAACCACTATGCAAAAATGTTAACAATACGAAATTGTAGACTTCATAAATTTTTATTGGTGCCTTAATAGTAGTGAAACACGGTCATATTTGCTTTATGGTTAAGCATGTATTTTTAAATATTTATGATTTATAAGTGTTTTACTTAATGGCTCAATTATTAAAATTACGGCGCACTGGAAATATTTTATTTGCTGTTATTTTCGGAATGTTATGGACAAATGAGCAAAGGGTAATTAGTTTTATGTTACCTACTGTTAATATTTGACATTTTCTAATGTAAAGATTGGGTTAAATAAATAAATAAATCTCTGAAGTCCGAACAAATTAATACTAGTCTTGTATATTCCACTAGTGGTCAGGGGCCTCCTCTACTGAATGAGAAGCCATAGTCCACTACGCGGGCCTAAGGCGGGTTGGCAGACTTTACATACCTTCGAAATTCTTATAGAAAACTTTGCAGATGTTGATTTCCTCACGTTGTTTCCTTCACATTGAAAGCAAATGGTAATTGACAATTCTCATAAAAGTGAGAAGTGTATGCTCTTGGGGCTATTTTCAAACCTGCGACTTTCGTCTCGATAGTCCGAATCACTCCCCGCGAAGCTATTATCTAAAAAGTCCCGACAAAACTCCGCGTAAAATTCTTCTAAATCAACCATTTTCATTTCCTCCCATTCATGTTCTGTATTTGTTGCGATTTTAAATTTGCCGCGCGGAAATACAGTTTTTGTACACACAAGGATTAAGAGTTGAGGTTTTTCTTTCAGAAGTAGAACTAGTGCGAACCATTTATTAAATTCTGATGAAAAACTATTTTAAATGGTAGATAAAGTTTTCCTGTTATGTGTGTGATGAAAACAAGATAATTGTGATTAAGTAGATGTATTAATTGACTTATTTTGTTTTTGCACGCGACTCCTCCAATGTTTTTACCTCAGCGTCATATTCCCTAGCCTACATCATGATTTCTTATATTTACGCGAATGTCATTACATTGCTCCAAAGACAAACCAACAATCACACTTCCGTATTTATATTATTAGTTTAAATAACATACTTTTTGGAGCACAAAAATAATGTTACCTGGGTGCAATGGATGAACAAGGGAACAGCCGTGAAATTAAGCGCAGGATTAAACAAACCGGATTCGATGTTACTAGATTAAAAAAGAAGTTCTCTGCGACCGTAAAGCCTCATTTTGATGGAGAGAGTTTATCACCTGACACGGACGAGATAACTGTTGTTTACGTGGTCTAATAAATGATTATTTTCTGTAATATTTTCGCCTATGTTGTAAGAGAACCATATAAATGGAGCGTAATTTACAAATATATCTTCTACTGTAAGGTATTAGGTATTTCTGTTGGTGTAAAGGACGTTGAAGCTTGAACGTTAGAAGTAGAAGACGACGATATAGAAGTTACTAGAATTCTAGATGTGGATTTACGGAAACATACTCCAGATAACTTGGCTAAAGATCTAAAGTTAACGAGTTACAATATACAAAAAATCCATTGGCCCAATTATAATACTTTTATCGACAATGTTACAGTAAATACAAAAGAAAACAGTACTGTATTTACACCCGTTGTTGAAGAATTAAGTAATTAAATAACTAATACCGAAATTTACCACGTATTAGTATGTAAGGGTGCTCATGTCATTAGGAAGCCCCACACTATCGAACTAGGTATTAACTCCGGTACGTGATTCTAAATTAACCAAAATGTACAGTAATTTGCATTATTCACGGTTGCAGTCCTTCTAAGAAATTTGGAATTCAGTGAGACACTATTTTGGATATTTACTCTCTGAGTTGTTTTGAAATTAGTATAATGTATTAGATAAGAAGATAGAAATAAGAGTACTAAAGTTGTTTTTGACACACATATAAAGTGCCTAGCAGCAGTGTATAAGCACTGACGTGTTTCAGTTAGAAGGAAATTGAAGCCAGTGACATTACGGGGCATTATGAGACTTAGAATCCTAGTTACAAGCGCAGTTCAGTGCTTTGTAATTCAAGGATCTGTGTGGTGTGGCTTTTGTTTATGGGCGGGCGTGGCACCATCAGGCGAGCAACTCGCTCGTTTGTCATTAAGGCTAATAAAAGAAAATATAAAGTTTATATATCCATTTTCTTTTTTGATTTCAGTTCATTTTGAATGTCTTATTTCAAAGTTTTCGTTTACACGGCTCAAAAGTACAGCGTTTAAATGTCATTCGACTCTTTGCTCATGCCAAAGTTTACGGAAGAAATATCATGAATCATTTTCAATTGTTGATCTTTGAAATGCCTTTCGCTCGATGTCGTTTATTTACTGGCAAAGAGACAACTTTTAAACGAGGCGACTTCATTAAATATTCATAACAAATAACACGAATGGCAGATGAGGTTTTTTCACTGATCATACATTTTTATCATAAGTTCACATATAATTATGTGTAAATAAATTGAGTCTCAAAGTATTTCGTTACGAATCACCAGGAGATAAGCCTGAATAATGTAGGAACGTAGAAAGGATATTAAAATGTGTTTCGCACCCTCTGCAAGCCCGAGAAAATGTATGACATAAAACATACATGCAGGCAATTTGTTTGTACGTGTTCAGAAGTAAAGGAAATAAACTGTTGTGACGCAACATGACCTTCGTGATCCAGATATTCTGTTCTTAAGTGGGTTCGGTAACAGATTTCGTATTGGTATAAAGTTTTCGTTTATTGGCTGTAATATATTTAATTACCAGTATTTGGGTATAATTGCTGATAGTAACTTTACTGGTAACTTTAGGTTGATAGAAGGCAATATTGTGAATTGTTTCTATTGTGTAAATGGATAATATTTTAATTGTAAGTGGTAGAAACACGCTGTCAACCATTTTGCCAACCGACGAAGAAACCAGAAGGATCTAAATTCGTATGTGTATATTTTTTATGTATGTTCCCACCAAAAGTGGATGGAATTTGGATGTAGCTGGATATGGATGATTAAGCTTACTTCGGTGTTACTTTAGTTAAGTTTAAATCAAATCTATTCCACCGTTTAAAATATTTTATAGTTTTTAATATTTAGGTTTTTATAAATATTTCATAAATAAATTTATTGAATACTTTCCCACTGATGCTTAATGGGATTCTTATGCATGCATGCATATATGGATGTGTATTTTCAATTATTGTTATTGAAGTTATTGGAATATACGATATTATTAAAATAATATTATACAATCATGCGTGCTTAGATTCTAAACAGGCAGTCAGGATGGTTACCAGTATTTCTGTCTATGCTAAGTAATTTTTCTATCATGATTTTGTGCCACTTCTTCGGATTAATACGCTATGTTTTTAATAACACAGTTTTTAAGGTTTGGTTTTTCTGAATTGACTTAAAAAGGAAGATCTTAATTCGAATATAATTATGTGTTGAGCTGCATATTTATATGCCCATTATACTACCAAACGGAGCTTAGCCAAAGCATTCGTATACGTAATTAAATTTTATCAATGGCTCGGCGTAGCGAAGACCATTCTGTAAATTTTCAGTTTTGACTGTATGACGGACTGAGCCTTAATATTATGCAATTCCATTTGTATTCTCGTTTATATGTTCAGAAAATGTTAGCAGATCAGATTCTGCATTATACTCTGGGTTGTGGATTATTCAATACATACACAAATAAATAAAAAATATACACACAATTAAAAGATCATTAAAACAGTAATTAATCTACGGTTGGAATAGACTTTTCGCCTAAATTTTTATGTTTAATTAATTTGTTTCCAATTCTTATGATTATGAAAATTATTTTCTTTTACGTAGTCGTTGTAGATACAAAGACCTTATTATCTTCTGTCTGCATGGCTTTAACACGGATTATTACCAGGACTTGCTTTTCTACTTAGACGGTTCCCCATCGCAAGGTATTGAGCGCCGTCCCTAGTGAGACCATTAGCTGATGTGTTCTTTTAAAACGTCACGCCAGTGCATTTTGGGCCATCCGCGAGTTCTTGTCTATGATCTGGCATTCGCGTTACAAAGACCATATAATTGGAAAAAATAATTCGTAATAACAAAAATTTTGCTAAAACGAAGAGCTTACGTTTGCCTTTATTTATCAAAAAGAAATTTCTAATTATATTTCTAGTGTTCATTCTAGTCTCGCTAAAACTCTCAAACGGTTGGACCGATTTTGATGACTGTTCTTGTGTGTTTGAATGGATCCAGGGAAGGTTTAGATTCACAATTGGCTCCGGTAGGTGGCGCTGCAAAATTTTTAATGACATGTTGCGGGTGAAACCGCGTGAGACAACTTGTTTTATTTATACATATGTACAGAGGTGGGTTTTTCCGCATCCTACGTTCTTTGCGGTATAATTGTAATATGAAGATTAAACTTTGCGCAAGCCTTAGTCAGGTATAAAATATTCTATTAAGCGGGGAAATTCCGAACCTTAAAGAAACTTATGTTCGCATCCAATTTATCCGTACTCTTGTGGAATGAATTTAACAACATCCATTATAAGTGTGGCTTCATGTAATTTTATCTTGATAAAATTTTCCTTTTAAGACGAAATTTGAATTACAAATATCGATATCGTAATTTGTTCTGGAATTTTCTGAAAAGTTTTGTAACGATTTACGGTATTTGGTATGGTATTTAAAAATATTTATGGATGTATATTTATTTTCATGGCTTGCATCATCTATTTATGGATTCTGTATTACGTTTATATATTCTGTATTAAATAATAATCATATTATTATTTAGCTGAATTGCGAACTTCTAACAATGTAAATTCATAGTATAATTCCCATGAGGGTATTCAGAGGTGTAACTCGTATATCGCCGAACACATTTCCGTCTCATGGTGTATAGGGGCGAGCCTATCGCTATACTGGGCACAAATTCAAAATTACGGGCAGACACTGAGCATATCGTGATCGAAAAATCTAATATCACTTTTACCTGATACGGGGATCGAACCCCAGACCTCAACACAGTAGTCGTACATACGCAATACAACTGTGCCACCGAGGCAGTCCCTTCATTGTAAATTCTTATAAGTACTTATACGCATATTTTTTTATTTAATTAGAAACAAACTCTGACTTAACAAAATTGACTGAATCTGACATAATTAGAATGCCTCAGTAGTAGTAGGTTGAGTTCTCGGGTTCGATCCCCGGGTTGGGTCAAATGATATTGGGTTTCTACCTCGAAATGCTCCGCATCGGCCCGGGTTCTGAAATTGTGCCCGATATGGTGATAGGCTCGCCCCCTATCGCCTATCGCCCCCTCGGTGAAATGTGTACTGGTTACACCTCTGCCTACCCCTTCGGGGATTACGTGAGAGCGTCTGTATGAAATAAAATCTATAAATACAAACAATAAACAGCCTGTATAAATCATACTTGTAAGATACTCATTACCTTTCCACCACAATATGTGTATTAAGGCGAGCTCGCAGTATACAACATTGTAGGAATACAGACAGTCCAGATTAAATAAGTTTTGATTACTTCATAAGGAAGAAAATATCGCTTCTTTGCGACAACAGTGTGTTTCTGGAATGTTTGAGACATTTGTGAATATCCGCTGTTCTTACAAAGAAGCGAAGGAGCTAAAAAATATTTTTCTTATACTAAGTACTCAAGTAATATTTAAATGGTGGAACAAAGCTATAGACTCATGTCTATATCATAAGTGGGTTGCCTCGACGGGGCTATTACCATTGTCTCACAACAAACCCGACGTGAAGTGGCAGCTTGCAACAGCAAGCGGAAAACTCAGTCACCGAACGAATCGTTGTTGCATTTCCTGAGGACCAATTCCCCCTCCGCTTCCCAATCTCTGTTCATATTTCTCATGTTGTGAGTCTTCATGCATGGTGGAGATCATTTACCACGAGATGATCAATTGTATTTGTGTTTTTGTTTGGTGTATTTTATTGTAGATACATTATTAACTCAATATATGATTACAAGTTAGTTAACATATGACAAAGTGGCGTCTCGCTGTAAAAATTATATCCGAGAAAAGTCGGACTGTTTTGCAAATACAATTTAGTGATAATCGTCAGAACAGAGATCCGCTAACGATGAAAAACGTGTCCCAGTAACCCGATTATCCAAACAATGTAGGGCCAGCGGTATTTATCGAGTCATGCTCTACAGACCAACACAATAATTGAGATTAATGTGTGTGACGTAACGTAGGTTTTAGATTGCACTGAGCTTGTCATCGAGGTTAGTCGCCGTATTTAACTGATCAGGTCATATTTGATATAGTCAATTTTGCTCGCAAGATCAATATGACATCACTAAAAAAAATTTAATGGAATAAAAAAAATATTCTTGCGTTTTCTGCTACCAGTAACATTGCGAGGTCTGCTTTTCCTTCGCTAACTTCGCTGCCTAATGTTGGGGTTAGCCCTTAGTTATAGTACCATCCAGGCGTAATGCGAATTGGTAAACTTAGAATTTTTTATGAAGACTTTTTTATAGCAAAGACCGATAAATAAGCAAGTGGGTCACTTGATGGTTGTGACCCACTTGCTCGTTTGTTGGCATCCGCTAAAAAAACTCACGTAACTTTGAAAATACTGAAATAAATGTGTGTCCGGGGTTCTGGATTCGAACCCCCTATATAGTCCCCGTGAGCCTATCGATGCTTCCAAAATAAATCGTTATATGATAATAGCTTAAATAAAATCAGTTTTCACTTCGAAGGAACGCCAAAAAGTTTACTCAGAATATTGAATTCTTCATATTATTTTAAAAGAACTTGGGAACATATTATTCCGAGTCTCAAGAGATTAAAGTACGAATAAAGAATGGAATGGTGAAATTGTTTTCAGAGTATGCGAAACTTTGTTATTATTTTTACTTTCATAAAAAAATAATCTTACCGTTTAAAACCGACATCAATTAAAGAAAGCAGTTAGAGGACTTGTAATTTCTAAATGGCTGGACGTATTTTCCTCATTCTTTTTATTTGATTGAATGACGAGACGAGCATGGCGCTCGCCTGATTGTAAGTCACACCTGCCCATAAACAGAAGCAACACCACACAGAACTTTGAATTACAAAGCACTGCATGGCACTGAACTGCGCTCGTCACCCTAAGACATAACATGTTAAGTCTCATAATGCCCAGTAACTTCACTGGCTTCAATGTCTTTCAAACGGAAACACAACAGTATTACACACTGCGGCAGGAATTAGACGGCAGAAAAAGACAAAACGGTGGTACCAACCCAGGCGGCCTCTCGCGTCTCGCATATGAGGGACCTAACAACTTGTAAGCTAAATATAGCTAAGACCATCTCGATTGAATCAGATTTTAAATAAAAAACGCTATCCAATCATCACTTTCTTTCAAATGCCACGATGCCATAGATACTTTTCTATTTGATTAATTCAATTGCGAGGCAAAGACAATTCAACGTTTCGAAAGACTCGCCGAGCTTCAATACTCGGTGTCAACAAAGTGCTAGCCACTGCCGACCCTAAATTTACAGGAGTTACAGCGGCTATGGTGTGGGCGTGATATTTATTTATTATTAAGTTTTGTTTATTTTATTGAATCACATTTCATTTTACCTAATATAATTATTATGACTTATTATCGTAAAAAACTCTTTAAAATGCTC
Source organism: Amorpha juglandis (assembly GCA_949126905.1). NCBI lineage: Eukaryota > Metazoa > Arthropoda > Insecta > Lepidoptera > Sphingidae > Amorpha > Amorpha juglandis. The sequence goes on along the minus strand of OX421379.1, from coordinate 5,205,178 downwards.
TATCGTAAAATTCTCGTATTGGCACTTTAGCATTTTTGCCGTTTCAGTGACGAAATTTATCAACAAGACCTGTTTTCCAAATACCGCTTTTAAGGTAAAGAACAAAACCCTTACACTTAATGTATTGGATTCTTATTTACCCTTACCTTCAGTAATTCCCGAATCCATTGTACACTTTTCAATCCCATTTTCTCTTTTTATATAAAGTAATATTCAGGCAATGTATCCTTTCAATGATACGTTAGAATCACCTGAACAAAGTACATTGTTTCCTTCGGAGCACAATGGCAACAAAAGGCTTTCGATACAAAGTAGTCGCGTATTCATCTCGACTCGTTATCTACCACTAATAGAATCAGAGTATGTTGTAGTCATTAAGACATCTATGGAATTTGATGTTCTTTCTAAATTCTCATTGGGCTAGTGGCAGCGTATAGGCTGTGAAAGCAGTGTTCCCGGTTTCAATTCATAAAGTTGAGCAATTAAAATTTGTGTGAGGTTGTCGTTAAAAAATACTTTTAATGTAAGCAGCTCTGGAATATTTAACTAATCAACATGCTAAAGGCGAGAACTAGAGGCTTTCATATACAGGTTCTCTAGCACAAAGTCACAATTATTAATAATTCTGTAACACTGGCTAAATGGATTAAAATGACGTTGGATTGCAAAAAATTCTAGGACAGCAAATATACATAATGTGATATATAGCTCTTTTTTAATCCAAGCACGAGAAATATTACAGTATTTAATCATCAAAACCGGTCCACATTTGGCGGAAATATCGCGTAACATACATAAAAATACAGTAGAATTGAGAACTACCTCAATTTTTTATGTCACGTAATGAATATGTCATTCATTTCAAAACGAATAATCTTACATAACATTGAGCAAAATCATATCCAGCCGTTTACGCAATTGTTCAACTCGACGTTATTGCACGCAACGTGCCACAGACAGGTGTCTGGCATTGTCATAGTCAGATGTAAAGTCTCATTGAATACGCCTTTATTATAAATGGGTAAGGCTTTATAATTTCCCGGAATGTTCCTTTGAACAATGAGAACTAGTGTGTGGAATGACAGTTATGTTGTAGGCAGTACCTATATGATGACAAAGCAAATATATATTTTTTCCTATTATAAAAATTAAAGGGCTTATTTTTTCTGCGTCAAGAAATGACTACGATTGATGCTGACCTTGTGTCGCATAATTTATTGGTGCGCGACGGATCTTCGGTCAGATATTAAAAATGTTTGCCGGTGTATGTAATTATGTGAATAGGCGACTTGAAATTAGACATAGTAGCTCAATTAAAAAATGTACTAAGGGTCAGAAGTGCCACGCATGCCAGACAAAGTAACTGGATATATACTGGCTGGTTTCAAAACGTTTCTGATGAATATGGGTTTCCGAATTTCTACGGTGATCGGTGTCTAGTCCGTGCAAACTATTATGAAAAACCAGATCTGACCCCAACGGGCTTAGAAAAGACCATGGTATATTAAGCATACCGTCCCTAAAAATAAATGAAAGCAAGCTGATTGTGCTGTACTATAATGTAGACACAATCTTGCTTATGTATACAAAAGTACATGCACAAAACATAAAAGTGATACACCATCAAAATTGACTTTAGTTTTTAAGAAAATCGTGAACCGCTTTATATAGGTACATTCGGATTGAATACAGAACTTCCTTTTTAGTAATTGAAAGAAGGAGAAAGACATTATACTATACAGTCATATACTCACAAACTTTATGACATTCGAATATTAGTAGTAACTCAGGCGTTATTTGTTTTAATAAAACTTAGGTAAATTGGTGGTACGTATCAAAATACATGAATACAATACAATATATATTATATTATAGGGTAAATATCACGTGAGGAGGAGAGTAGGGATTCCATTTAACTAAATCTCTCCAAGGGCGAGGGAGAGGCACAAATTAAAAGAAAACCACGTCACGTAATATATGGACGACCCCTTAAATAATGCAAATATTATTTAAATAACTATTTTACACCCCGATTTCCATACAAATTGTATCAACCGAAGTGTGACGTCATATCGTACATTACACAAAAATAGGTCATGGCAAATCACTGGTAATCACAATAGATTAGTTTATGAAAGCGTGAGAGACATAAAACTAATTAGATTTTAGCTGCGGCCGGAAAATATTACGAAAATAATGTAAGGCCATATGTAATAACCTATATGGGGTTTCCTCAATCGCCATTTTATGTGGGGCTACATGCGGCGTCTATACATACACTATATGTAATACTACGCTTGTATCCCATAGGAGCAGGCAGATACTATGAACTAATGTGATTTCGCTTCGTCCACTTTCATCAATATGTTCGTGCATTCTCATCGGTTTAAAGTACTCCTTGCGTATCTTTTATTTAATACTAGCTGTTTCCCGCGGCTCCGCCCGCGTTAGCGGCCTTTTGTGGGATAAAAATTAGACTATGCAGGTCATGGTCTAACTGTTTGCCAAATTTCATCCCAAATCGTTGAGCCGTTAGGGAGTGATTGACTAACAAACAACCAAATTCACAAACATCCAAACTTTCAAATTTGTAAAAGTAGTAAAATGTCATCAATTTGGATGACATAGTTTGAGTACGGTCGACCTCTACCGATTCTTCTATCTGAACACACCTTGTGTATTTGTTTCTTCAGTCTTCCATCATCTATCCTTTTAATGTGCCCAAACTGCCACCACGTACGGTGTTTGTGAACTATACGTTTTGGGTGATTTTCTGCAATCAACCTGATTATTTATCACCTTTCAACACTAATTACTACTAACTGATTTGCTAAAATTAGTTCTTCTTTTACTCAATATAGGCTCTTAAAGTGGTTCGGATTAATTTCCTCATTATTATTATCGATTTTGTTTGTTCAATTTTAATTTGATTCCAATTAAAATTGTACCTGATTGATCCATGTTTAACAATATCATGTTAACCATCAAACCAGTTCAGTCTAGGTTCTGTATTGACTCGGAATAATAAAAAATGGTAGGCCCCAACAAGATTCTAGTTATTGTAGTTTGAAAAACACTTGGTCATGCTTTATCCTGGCATTTGGTTTTGAGGGGTAGAGCCACGCTGTAGACAGTTTTGTCTACAGCATGGATGGGCTGGCTCGACCGGGTCATTACCACTGTCTCACAGAAAACCGACGTAAAGTAGTGGCTTGCTGCTGCGTTTCGTACGGTGAGTGAGATATCCGGAAGCCCAGATTCCCTCCCGTTCCCTATCCCTAATTATCCCTTTCCTTTATGGCCGGCAACACGCCCATGATTCTTCGGATGGTGGGCGTACATGGGCGGTGGAGATCACTTACCATCAGGTGACCCACTTGCTCGTTTGCCAGCCTATACCATAAAAAAAATAACCTTAAAATTAAGATTGCTGATTTCATAATGCATCTGCTTGGCTAGTTGCTTTCGCCTTGTAGCGCCTTTATGATAGTTGATGCGAATTCCTTCACGGAGATTAATAACGTCCAGCACTACTAAGCGAAGCGTGAAATCAGCTTAACTTAAAATATGTAAAATTTTTGAGATGAAAAAATTTAAAACCTAGATTAAAATGAAGAAAACTGCTGACAGCTAACATTATATTGCCGAAAGCCTTAGCGATTTAAGTACTAAAAACCGGTCAAGTGCGAGTCGAACTCGCGTACCGAGGTTTCGTACACCTTCTTCAACATTTTGTTTGTTATTTAATTATTTGCTAGCATATTAATCAAATCTTGGGCAGCTATTTATTTAGATTTAAAATACAGATGGTTCAAGTGATTTAAAATTAGAACAGACAGGAGGCGTAAGCTTAGTAATACTGTAGATTCCGATCGCATCCTTTAGGTACAAAGCCCTAGCTGAATGCTTTTACTTCAGCATTAAAAGATTTGGACAGACTTTTTTTACGTGATTGAATGACAAGACGAGCCAAGCGCTCGCCTGATGGTAAGCGCGCCTGCCCATAAAGAGAAGCAACACCACACAGAACTTTGAATTACAGAGCACTGCATGGCACTGAACTGCGCTAGACAAAGCGGTGGTACCAACCCAGACGGCCTCTCGCATACGAGGGACCTACCACCTCGTAAGACGTAATAAAATTCCAATTTTAATGGATGTAGACAACGCGGTACAAATAAACCCGACTTTAATTTACTGCAGACAATGACACAAAGGATATTTGACGTTATTGAAAAGGTTCTTGAACTCACACAAGTAATATTTTTGATCACGCGGAATATTTTAACGAAGGCCCTGGTGAAATTGTAAACCGTATAAGTTTTGATTTTTCTGTTTTGGACTGATGTCTCTTAAGAAGAGGTGGTAGTTCCCTTGTGTGCGAGAGACTGTCTGTAACATCATGAAACTTCAATAATTTCATTCGTAGATCTCCTTTCCAGGTTTAGTTCCAGTTTCAAGCATAAAAAATATTTTGTTTCATTCACAGATAAACCAGATTCTACATATACAGACGTTTATTAAAATGAAAATACATTCCGTGTACTGTACATTGTGATTTATCAGAGACTTTGGCTCAACGAGCCGTGACTTCGTGAATGGAGAGCCGTCGACAGCCGGAGGAGATGACGTCACACGACGGATACGATACGACGGATTTATAGAGTTCAATATTTTCGTGTTATCGGCCATTTCGTCCGTAAACAATGCGACGTTGAGGTGGATTAGAATTTATAGCCGTTTCAAATGTTTCTAGGTCATTCACGATTATCCAATACCATTTTTTTGAGCTGTTTTATTTTTTTATGAAAAGAAAAACTACTATTCTGTTATGCTAAGTGAGATGAAATGTTGACAACGCAACGCTTTCCATGGCTTTATAAATGGGTATTAAGAAAGAAGGAGATTTGGGGCCTCCGGATAACTCATTCGCAATACAAAATGCAGCATCATGCTACTTTACGTTGGAATTTAATAATGTTTTGTAATCACCCCTAAAGTTTTAACTTCAAGGTCTCAGGAAGCTATATCTTAGATCTGCCAATTCACTATTAACACTGCGTTTATTGTGCCACCACATCAAAGTTGACTATTAATGACCAAACACCCGAAACTCTCGCTTGGAGCCATGTCTTATCAACTCAAGTTCGGTAATCAAAGTTCAGTCATTAGTATGTTTTCCAGTTATGTGACACTGTGTCATGAAAGGTATTCTGTGTTCTATTATTGTGTGATCAATTCTGCGTATTCATTAATCAAGATTGATCTTACAGTACAATAAAACATATTCATAAATATTGTAATGTAATATTGCGAAATAAGTTAATAAACTCAAGCTTGTGCGAATATTGCATTTGCACATTTGCACATTTGGTATTTAGGACTTCTTAATAATTATGATTAAATATGTCTTCCATGAATATTACACCAAACTAAGTAAGTTAAGCAACGTCAGTTTTATAACATGTATAAATAAGTTTTTCTGCAATTAACTGGATTCATTCAAATAAAGGACTCAGAACAAACAACATCATGTATTAATTCAAACCTATATTATTACAATATAAAGAGAGCATACTCTTTCCTGAAAGACCGGCAACGCATTTGCAAGCCCTACTTGCTCGTGTGCAGCCTATGCTATTAAAAAAACGCGTCACGACCTCCTTGTCTCAGTCGCATATTTCAAAATATAAATTATTCCAGGTTTCAAACTACAGAAATACCTCAATTCAGTGATTAATTCACAAACTTCCGTTAGTTAAGTACCTTAGTGATCAAACTAAATTATAGTTTCCGAAACATTGGTAGACTGGTGGACTAAGGCCTAACCCCTCTCATTTAGTAGAAGAGACTCGGAGCAGTGGGACGTGTATAATACAGGGCTAGTATTCATTAATCTTTACATAGTATAAAATGAAGTTGCTTCCGCTGTCTGTTCGCTTAGATCTTTTAAACTATTCAACGGCTTTTAATGCAGTTTTCTGCACTACATAGAGTGATTTATGAGGAAGATTTAGGGAAGGGCAATATCATGCAGGTGAAACCGCGAGGGACAGCTAGTATTAATTAAAAGTTTGGTGCCACGATAACATTTTTGAGCTAGCCTGGCAAAGACCTTGCGAAAGTTACTGTTAAATTGATTAGCACATCGGCATTTAAACTGTATGTAAAATATGTGCTTGTAAATTTGGTAAACATACTTAACGGATTTATGTACCTTTGTAATGTCAACGTTGCCAACATTGCCATATTAGTTGTTTTTTTAAAGCGTAGACCGGCAACCGAGTTAATCGGGTCACCTGATGGTAAGTGATATCCACCGCCCATGTACGCCCACAATACTAGAAGAATCAAAGGCGCATTGCCGACCTTAAAGGGAAGAGATAATTAAGTGATTGGGAAGGGGAGGGGTATTTACGATGGGGGATGTACGAAACGCAGCAGCAAGCCGCCACTTTACGTCGGTCTTTTGTGAGATAGTGGTAACGACCCGGTTGAGCCAGCCTATTCGTGCTGTAGACAAAACTATCTACAACGTGGCTCTACAATCAACTTTATTATAATACATAGATACATACATACTCACACATATTTCCCATAGGGGTAGGCAGAGACAACAGACTTCCACCTGCTAAGATCCTTACACACTAAATACCAACTTTACCACTTTTATCTTGTCTATTATAATCTTATATAATTACCTACTAATACCAACGACAAAGACAATCTTATAGAGATATCATAATAATGTATTCATGAACCCAATTCTATTATATTGTTCAAATTCGCTATTCCCTGACTCACTAGACTACTATGTACGCTCTCTGTGCCGTTTTGTTCTTCATAAAGGCGACGTAATCTCTCACATACAGTTAGACGAGGTAATATCGGCTTGCTTTGTGCTTGTGTGGTGTCTAGTGTTCATTCGCAACACTAGTCTGACCCTAGCTTAATGAATCGGATGCTGTTATAGCACTGGGTATTCTCGTATATGAAGCGATTAGAATGTAAATTGTTTCTAAGTGAATGCGTGGTAAATAAAATAAAAATACACGTGGTAAATAAAATAAAAATACACCCAACAGTTACACATAATCCTGACACAGATGCGAGTCTTGTGTCGTGAGTATCAGGAACTACGAGAGACTTTCGGTCTCACAACAACCAGACCTGAAAGAAATAATTGTGGATCATAGAAACATTTGTCTCGGTTCGTAGATCGAACCCGCGGCCTCGTTTTACAGGCGGCTACTCGTTCCGCCCTGTGGATTGGGGGCGTTTGAAGAATTCCACCACGGTATCCCCTGCCTGTCGTAAGAGGCGACTAATAGGGGTCATCGGGGGTCGCGGGCGCGCAGCGGGGGGCTGTCGTAGCGCCCAGTTAGTACGCTTTTTGTACACGTACTTTTGTACGTGCGACCCCCGGGATGGACGGCAGCACGGGTGGTTGGCCTCGTTGCTGCCGTTGACGCCGAGGGCGTCCTTCGGTGTGCGGGGGCTTCTGAGCCCCCCCCCATCTGGAGACGGGCCGCCGCAAGGCGGCACCGCGCAAGGGCGGTTCCGGCTGAAGCCGGGGTGCTTTTTGCCTCGGGAACCCGGGGCCGTCCTTAATGCGCCGAAGAAGGTCACCGCGGGGTTTTAGTTGGTAGGTACCGGCATAGGGTGTATATAGTGTTAGGGACTCGGCCCAGCGGTCGGGTGGCTGGGTCGTAAGGCCGGTAGAACCCAACATAACCGCTCCACCTTCCCCCCCGGTGGGGCGGTAGCAATAAACGGCTTTCCCCGCGTCAACAAAAAAAAAAAAAAAAAAAAAAAAAAAAAAAAAAAAAAAAAAAAAAAAGGCGGCTACTCGTCCGCTGCGCCACGTAGACTGTCACTTATGTCAATAAACTGATTGTATTGTATACATATTTTAAAGACATCAGTAAATAGGAATCAAATTGACCTGATTTTTTTTTATTTGGTTGAATGACGAGACGAGCAAGGCGCTCGCCTGATGGTAAGCGCCACGCCTGCCCATAAACAGATGTAACACCACACAGAACTTTGAATTATTTTATTATTGTATCACCCACATATATTTGTGTAAAATGTGGTCAAAACTTAACATAAATGTTTCATTTACATTAAATGCAATTAGGTATATCCTGTCCCTGTCCTGTCCTATCCTGCCCCTGTCCTGTCCTGTCCCTGACCCCTTCCCTGTCCTGTCCTGTCCCTGTCCTGTCCTGTCCCTGTCCTGTCCCTGTCCTGTCCCTGTCCTGTCCATTCCTGTCCTGTCCTGTCCTGTCCCTGTCCTGTCCTGTCCTGTCCTGTCCATGTCCTGTCCTGTCCCTGCCCTGTCCCTGTCCTGTCCTATCCTGCCCCTGTCCTGTCCTGTCCCTGCCCCCGTCCCTGTCCCTGTCCCTCCCTGTCCCTGTACTATCCCTGTCCTGTCCATGTCCCTGTCCTGTCCCTGCCCCTGTCCTGTCCCTGTCCCTGTCCTGCCCCTATCCTGTCCCTGTCCCTGTCCCTGTCCCTCTCCCTCTCCCTGTCCCTGTCCCTGTCCCTGTCCCTGTCCCTGTCCCTGTTCCCTGTCCCTGTCCCTGTCCCTGTCCCTGTCCCTGTCCCTGTCCCTGTCCCTGTCCCTGTCCCTGTCCCTGTCCCTGTCCCTGTCCCTGTCCCTGTCCCTGTCCCTGTCCCTGTCCCTGTCCCTGTCCCTGTCCCTGTCCCTGTCCCTGTCCCTGTCCCTGTCCCTGTCCTGTCCATGTCCCTGTCCTGTCCCTGTCCCTGTCCCTGTCCCTGTCCCTGTCCCTGTCCCTGTCCCTGTCCCTGTCCCTGTCCCTGTCCCTGTCCCTGTCCCTGTCCCTGTCCCTGTCCCTGTCCCTGTCCCTGTCCCTGTCCCTGTCCCTGTCCCTGTCCCTGTCCCTGTCCCTGTCCCTGTCCCTGTCCCTGTCCCTGTCCCTGTCCCTGTCCCTGTCCCTGTCCCTGTCCCTGTCCCTGTCCCTGTCCCTGTCCCTGTCCCTGTCCCTGTCCCTGTCCCTGTCCCTGTCCCTGTCCCTGTCCCTGTCCCTGTCCCTGTCCCTGTCCCTGTCCCTGTCTCTGTCCCTGTCCCTGTCCCTGTCCCTGTCCCTGTCCCTGTCCCTGTCCCTGTCCCTGTCCCTGTCCCTGTCCCTGTCCCTGTCCCTGTCCCTGTCCCTGTCCCTGTCCCTGTCCCTGTCCCTGTCCCTGTCCCTGTCCCTGTCCCTGTCCCTGTCCCTGTCCCTGTCCCTGTCCCTGTCCCTGTCCCTGTCCCTGTCCCTGTCCCTGTCCCTGTCCCTGTCCCTGTCCCTGTCCCTGTCCCTGTCCCTGTCCCTGTCCCTGTCCCTGTCCCTGTCCCTGTCCCTGTCCCTGTCCCTGTCCCTGTCCCTGTCCCTGTCCCTGTCCCTGTCCCTGTCCCTGTCCCTGTCCCTGTCCCTGTCCCTGTCCCTGTCCCTGTCCCTGTCCCTGTCCCTGTCCCTGTCCCTGTCCCTGTCCCTGTCCCTGTCCCTGTCCCTGTCCCTGTCCCTGTCCCTGTCCCTGTCCCTGTCCCTGTCCCCGTCATACAACACACACACGCACACACACACACACACACACATCATAAATTAAAAATTGAATACACTGCCTACCTACTTGTATAATAAATATATAACAACTATAATGAGGAGCACACACACACAAAATCAAATTATTAAAGGTTCTTAAGAAGCAAATAAGTATAACACTGACACCTAAGGCACAGGTTTCCCCTAGTTTGGGTGTCAGGGCCATCAATCATTTGATAAACTGTAACCTAATTTATATAAGCAGTAATTTTAAGTGAAATGTAAGAAGGTTGTAAGTGTAAATAAATAAATAAATAAATATTTTAAAGTACTGCATGGCAAATTGATCGTGCCGACCAACGAGGCCGGCATGATCGTGCCGACCAACGATAGACACACTGTTTGTCGTTGGTCGACACTATTCCTGGATTGCGCTACACTTACCATCAGGTGTGGCGTAGTCATTTTGCCGAGCCAGGATAGAAAAAAAAAAAAAAAAAAATGGCACTGAACGCTCGTCACCCCGAGACAAGATGTTAAGTATTATAATGCCCAGTAATTTCACTGGTATCAATGTCCTTCAAACCGAAACAAAACAGTGCTCACACATTGTTGCTTGGTACCAACCCAGACGGCCACTCGCATAAGAGGGACCTACCACCTTCTTAAAGTACTCGGACGTGGTAAAACAGACAGACATACTAATAGATAGTGGCTTGATATAATCCAGAAGATATAGATAGTTAGATTTGATATTTCATAGCTACGCGCTAGAATGACTTGCGGTCAGGCTTTATTGGACGGGGCATTCGCTTGATACTTCAGTTCCAATATATATAAGGCATGTATATCATGGAATTTTAATGGCCTGTTCTATGGATATTGAAAACATAATAGGAATTGTGCTATGGGCATGATCGTAAACGCCAAACGATACTTAGCTTGAATTGTCTATTGAGCTTGTAAATTCTTGTCTAGGATGTTGATTATTCAGTGACTGACCATTAATTTTTACCGTAGAATCCACGTCATTGTAAATAATGTTGTACAGATATTGAATACTTACCAGTTATGAAAAAAGCATTGTTAGAGTTTTTTTACCGTTCTTCTCAAGCAAAACAGCCTTCCGGACTGGTGGTAGACTTAAAACGTCACTGAATCTAAATGATTTTATTCGAGTACGGCAAAGTGACTGCCCTACAGCTGAAGCGTAGTGCAATCCAAAAAACCAGCGACCACCAACAACCAATGCGAAAATCGAAGGCCCTGCGACAAGTCAGGCGGAAGACCGATGCAGTCACAGGGATACAAAGATGTACCCCTATACCTGCCACAACCAATCATCAAGTCATATCGCAAATCGCTCGGGAGAACCGGATATACATTGGCTGATCCTGGAACGCAATCTACACAAGGTATGTGGGTCACTATGGCAGGTTTTAACACCATGTATACGGTGGTCGTTATCCGTGCTTATATGAATATCCTACCACCAGCGAAATCATCACACTACGACCCACGGGACTAGAGCAGTAAAACGCGAGTGAAACCGCGCGGGATTGCTAGTTTTATTATGTAGTTTTCTGAGATGACATATACATTACATACGATTACCCGTGAAATTACTTTTAATATTTGATATTGCAGTATATTGTTTTATTGACATAGACTGTGTTTATTTGTTATCTTATTTCAAGCTATAACAGAAAAACTATCGAATAATATTCCAGACCAACTCTGTTCGCTGCAACTCTGTATAGTTACGAGCCGAGTCCTAAAGTTTTTTTTATTTTTATATGTAGTAAAATTTCCATTTGCAACACCATGTGTTTTGCATTAACAGAGTCATATTTCAAGTCATATAACAGCGTGGTTTGAAGTATTACTAAAAAGGAAAAACCTTGACCCTTGCCTTTACGCTTGGTCATCGTTGTTTTATTACCAATTCGCCACTCGGCTCTCAAATGCCATAGAGGTGTATGTATATATGTATGTACACGCAGTAAACTCTGAGAGGTTAAGAGTAAAAGGTACTTATTTCAAGTGGTTGACATTTGTCAGCATCATATGTGGATCCTACTGAACATAGGGATGGGTATGTATGGCAACTAAAATTAAAGAGGTATTTTTTTTTTCAAGGTTGGTCCCTCGTATGCGAGAAGCCGTCTGGGTTGGCACCACCTCTGTGTCTATTTATGCCGATACGCAACTGTGTGTAAGCACTGTTGTGTTTCGGTTTGAAGGACATTGAAGCCAGTGAAATTACTGGGCATTATGAGATTTAACATCAACATGTCTCGGAGTGACGTGCGCAGTTCAGTGCCATACAGTGTTATGTAATTCAAAGTTCTGTGTGGTGTTGCTTCGGTTTATGGACAGTTTCCTTATTCAATTAAATAAATAAACAAAATTAAAAATTCTTTAACCAGCAACCTTTACACAGCTTAAACATCCATTGTTGTATACACATATCTTTCAGATTACAGTTAATTCACATCGAAATTTTTCTGATTCGTAACTGATATAATGTATGGACTCTTAACACTATAAACTAGATGTAATTAGTGAACCTATCTTGTTAGTTGTTGCCTCATATTAAAGAGATTTTCGAAGGATTTGAATCTCACTGATCTGATAATTACCAACGCATGCAACTACAAACTATTCGAAACGAAAATGGATTTGAAATGAACATCGAATAATTCCATTGGTATATGAGATACAGCACTGCATCGAGGGAATCATGTTGTGTTGTGGTATGATTGAATTTTGCATCACTATTATGCAAAGGAAATAGAATTTGTGTGACCAAATGCTAATAGTTAAGTTTTCTGAGATGGTTTTATTTCTAATTAAATATAATTAAATATTTCTCCGTGTGTATTGTTAGCATAATCATTTGTATTTTGGTATACATTTTATCTGTAAAATAAAATATCTATTATATGACTAGCTTTTGTTTGCAGCTTCGCCTGTGTGAATGTCTTTTGCGTTATACTTCTAATAATCATTTATACATGATCTAGTTCATGGTCTACTAATGTGCCAAGTTTCATTCTAATCCATTCTGCCGTTAAAGCGTGGTTGATTTACAAATATGCAAAATTTCAGACTTGGATGCAAATGCAACGCAATAAGATTTCAACCCACATCGAGCAAAAATTTAGATAATGATTTTATTTTTCTAAATTCGTTACATTTAAATAGATTATATTCCGTTATTCATGAAACATTTCCCATGTAAGATTATGCAAAATAGATTATTATTATTATTGATCAAGTTAATGAATTTAGCAAAATAAAATCAATATAACATATATTAACTTGATGTGGGTTGAAATATTATAGCATATTTGCATTGCATTTTGTGAGTGGTAGAGCCACGCTGTAGACAGTTTTTGTCTACAGCATGAATGGGCTGGCTTTACCGGGTCGATACCACTGTCTCACAGAAAACCGACGTAAAGTAGCGGCTTGCTGCTGCGTTTCGTACGGTAAGTGAGATATCCGGAAGCCCAAATCCCCTCCCCTTCCCAATCCCTAATTATCCCTTTCCTTTAAGGTCGGCAACGTGCCCATGATTCTTCTGGTGGTGGGCGTACATGGGCGGTGGAGATCACATACCATCGGGTGACCCACTTGTTCGTTTGCCGGCCTATCCTATAAAAAAACTACATAATATTAGTAGTATATAAGTAGTGCTATAAAAATATTATTATGTTTTTTTCAGAAGCGGCATGGCATGAGCGGTCGGGTAGGCGCGACATGCGGCGCGCGCCGCCCGCGCAAACCGCCGTCATCGCTGTTGCGCTCTCTGTTCTACTCCGCCTCGTTAACGCCGGTGGGTAACCTTCGATGGATAATGAAAGCTTATTTTTTATCGAATGAGTAACATCTCGATATTTAACTTGAACATTTGTGCAACACTAAATGATAAACAGCTGACACGAATAAACCTCTCTTTTTATCTGACCATGGCGTCTGCCGTCATAACTAAGAATGCAGTAATCGCAAAATGGCGGTTACGAGATAAACGCAAAAAACATATTTCATATCACCTGAGCAAGATGTTCGTATTTTATTGGTCATAATATATATGGGTGATTCTACAAAAATTGGGTAACTCAATGTCACCAGCCAATATATACAAAGTCTTATTATATTGTATTGAAATAACAATTTATTTTAAAACAATGAAAAGTCCTTTATTTGGTCACCCAATTTCACTTCTTCATTTTAAATACAAGTTAATAAAAAAACAAAATTAATACTCAAAACGTCAGTCCGTTGGCATGTCACAATCCCGAAAACCAACAATCAAGTGACTATCCATTAAACATTATCATTGATTTAGGAAAACTTACTAATTTACTACAATCTGTGATGTACATAGTATTATATACTACAACTTTCATAATGCAATGTTCTCTATTTTATTTAATAAAAAATAAGAAACTTTGTGTTTAGTTTCTTTCGTCAGTCCGTTGTGTGTTCTTTAAATTTAAAATTCGCGGAGAATATCACCGAGTCAAGGTCAAATCCCTGTTTAAGTTTTAATGTTGGTAATGAAGTTAGTTGCGGACCGCACAATTTGACGGCCGCCATAATAGTACCAGTGTTTGGGTTGTGTTTGTCGTCTATACACGTGCGAAGCCAGTCAAAATGTCAGTTCCATGGTGAGTCGTTATTTTCTTGTTAATCTGAGGTTTATTTTCATTTATACATAGTTAACTATGATTTGTTAAAATGTAGTTTGTTGATATTCGAAATTACCAAAAAAAACATTAGTTTTGATTATAACCTCAAATTATGTCTATTTCGTCAGTCCGTTGTCAGGTACTGATGTTTTTTTTTTGTTTTAGAGCACTTTTATCGTAATTGCTACCGTGTGTAAGCATTTCTATTTTATATTTCAGTTAAAAACATCATGCGGCACGCTAAAAACAATTTGACTAGGGAAGTAATATTAAAAAAAAAAAAAAAAAGAGAGAAGCCGTAAAGTGACTGGCCCGATTTGGAACAATATAATCATTAGATTATCCATCATATAGACCCGAATTTGTAATAATTTGATTTGATAACTATAGTAAACAAAATATCCTCAAAAGTTACCCAACTTTTGTATAATCACCCATATCTAAAAATTCGGAAAAAAATCAAGCTTTTACAAGATAATTTTCCTTTATTTATTTTACTAATATATGCAATTATAAAATGTATTACTGCGTTTTGGTTTAGTATCAGGTCGTTTCCGAGTCACAGGATACTAAAACTAAATGCAGCATTTGCGCGTATTACTGCATTTTGTCTTAGCACAAGTCGATTACTGCATTACTTTTTTAATAATTATAGCCATTATTATATGCTTGGAACTAAGTTGGAGTGTACTGTGTCTTCTCAAGGACTTATACGGGTTACAGGTTAAGTCGACCTAGATCTATTTTGTTTTTATACCCAAGTGGTAGGTTTCATGGTTAAGGACTATTATTTTTTACTACTTCCCGGAAGCATTATATCAAGGTTTTTTTTCTAAGAATTGTGATATCACCCTAGCTTGTTATACCTTATTGGATAGCTAAAGAAACGTAGATATTATTTAGCGCATCTGCAGCATGGCTGTCATAGACTTTTTTTGAAATATTGGAACGAAGTTCCTTACGGCAGGCTTAGAGGGGATAGGGATTTCGCTGCGTGACCGAACTGAAAAAAATGTGATAGTAAAACCGTAAGAAAAATGCGTGGAAAAAATGCGTGGAATAAAAGCGTTAAATGAGACGTGCGCAGGCGCGACAGTCAATGTGTCAATTTTAATGTCAGTCATTTCTATGTAATTTTATGTTGTCAAACAAAAATAAAGAGACATATTTAAAAGAAATTCATTCAGCCAGTTATAATTGAAGTATATAAAAATACTCCTTCGATTTTTAAAAGATTACGCTAGCTCGTTATTATTTATAATTACATAAGTTGATAAAAAATGCTATACAATAGCTTTACCGCGGCAGTCTCCGAGTGCCACACGTCTTTTTTTTATTTCTATTTTTCTATTCTATTTCTATGTAATTTTATGTTGTCAAACAAAAATAAAGAGACATATTTTGTTATTTTAGTTGATAATTTGAATTTTTTGCAATTTGTGTCGATTGTACATTAGCCGAAGGAACTTCGTTCCTACCTGGTGTCCCACGACACACACCAATTTTTGAAATATTTGTACAAGAACAAAAAGTTTTTACAAATTAATTTCTTTTTTTAAACTATCAATCGTCCATTGCGACCCAGTTGGTAAATTTACATGTGGTTTTTGTGTTGAAAGTAATGAACAAACTTATTTACTATACAAAAATCGCATTAACAAATAAATTTGAGACACAAAACACAAAATAAAGAAGAGAATAGGCAAAAAATCGGTACTTTTTTTTACGAAAATCTTCAAAGTCGAATATTTTGAGAACGTTAGGTTTGGGATAGGGTGTTTCATAGTAAAATCAGTCAGGAATGATGAAAACTATAATCTCTTAACGAATCTAGGTCGACTTAACCTGTAACCCAGTAGGTAATGTTTAATATTGCGTTTTTTCTTATCATTGAAGCAGTTTTTATTTATTTTATTTATTTATTTATAATCATTACATAAAAAACATACTTCGAGTGAATTTTTTTATGAAAATATATTTTTCTCATGTACATGAACCTCTAGGGATGCCATTTCTGGAAAAAAGTGAAAATCACAAAAATGTCGATTACTGCATTCTTCGTTATCAGGGCAGGCGTAGTGACTGCACTACACCTGATGTTAAGCGCAGTGCAGTTAAAAAATCCAGCGACCACCGACAAATCATGCCGGCCTGTATAAATGCTTCTTCAAACTCTAAAGAGCGAAGAAGTAAATCGATGTATCTAGGCGCACAGAGGCAACACCGTTAAGTTTATGAAATAAGGTCCCAGAACATAATTGATTATTATTTTTAAAATTTGTAAATCGATTTGTGTGTACACTGTTTGCTGGTGGGAGGATACTTGTATCCGACCGGATAGCGACCACCGTACACTGGTTGTAAAACCTGCCATAGTGGCCCACCTTGCGTGGGTCGCGTTCCAGGGTCGGCCAGTGTATATCCGGTTCTCCCCACGGGGCTTGCCCCCTGATCCTAACCCTTTTTCCTTCCCCTCCCCCTTGGCCCTTTGGTAGGCCGGCATGATTTTGCCGACCTACGATGGACACATTGTTTATCGTTGGTCGACACTATTCTTGGATTGCGCTACACTTACCATCAGGTGTAGCGTAGTCACTTTGCCGAGCCAGTATAAAAAGAAAACTGTCTGCGAATCCAGGTGACGCTGTAAACAGTATCAGTCTTTTCTACAGTATGAATGGCCCACCTTGACCTTGGTAGTACATCATTATGTAACAGAAAATAGAACTAAAGAGGCAATGGTGAGATTCCGGAGGTCCAAATCAACCCCTACCACCATTTGTGAATCTTTACGAGCAGTGAAGATTACTTACCAAGGTGACTCATTTTTCCTGACCTTCTGCTATAAAAAACGAATTTTTGAGCAGGAATGTGATGAAAGTAATTGATGTAAAGTATTCTATTTCGAAGCTTTATTCTTCGTAATTTTAAAAGTCAACGAGAATGTTTTGCCACAAGGGACTGAAAAATAATTTGTATTTCGCGTGACTCCACATGTTTATGTTATGTGAATGACGTAATAATAACCTTTGTCTTCAGCTACGGGCTGTTATATTCAACGTTGTCACAACAAAATGTATGCCACATATCACAATACTTTTCTTTACCGCCCTTATGACTGATAAGTTTTATCGCTGTCAAGATGTCAGTTTCGATCAAAATTTGAAACATTTTTATCATATTTGGATCTATGTGGGGTAACGTGTGTCCGGTAAAGGGAATTTAATCCACTCATTTCTGTTGAGACATCGGATAAAATGACTAATGTATCTATATTTTTTTCACAAGGTGTTGGGTCCCTTTTATGCGAGAGGCCGTTTTGGTTTGGTACCACCGCTTTGTCTATTTCTGCCACCAAGCAACAGTATGTAAGCACTGTTGTGTTTCGGTTTGAAGGACATTGGTGCCAAATAATGAAATTGCTGGGGATTATGAGACTTAACATCTTATGCCTCGAGGAGACGAGCTCAGTTCAATGCCATGCATTGTTTAATCTTTCAAAGTTATGTGTTTTGCTTCTGTTTATGAGCGGGCGTGGTGCTCACCATAAGGTGAATGACTTGCTCGTCTCGTTATTAAATTAAATAAAAATATCGACGTGGTGCTATTAAATTAAATAAAAAAATCGACGATGTGCTATCTAATATATGAGCCAGCTGGTTGTTATATGAGAACCGATATCAAACCTTCAGACTTATGCTTCTCAGTAACGGACATTGTCGACAATAACTTTGTAGTATATAGTTGGTCTATAAAAATACTTTAGTCGTCTTTTTTGAAACTTCCATTTAGAAAGCTACTCATCAGGTCTGATTATTGAAATTTGGAACCTACAGTTTTTTTATAGCATAGGCCGAGACACGAGCAAGTGAGTCACGTAATGGTAAGTGATCTCCACCGCCTATGTACACCCATAATACCAGAAGAATCATGGGCGCGATGGCGATCTTAAAGAAAAGGGATAATTGAGGGGTTGGGAAAGGATTTGGGCCTCTGGTTATTTCACTAACCATAGAAAACGCATCAGCAGACCGCTACTTTACGTTAGTTTCCAGTGAGATAGTAGTTGAGCTGGTCAAGCTGGCTTATTAATGCTGTAGCCAATTATCTACAGCGTGGCTCTAGCATTCATTCTATTTCATTCAATAAATTTCCATGATGTGTCTATTCTATTGTAACAGTAACTTTATTCGACAGGTTCAATGGGCCCCGGTGTTCCTGAGAACATAACCGTGACTTTCCTGAACCCTACCACTGTGAGAGTATCGTGGTCCACCACGGCGGAACTCGTGGAGAAGTACGATGTCACATACAAGCCATCGGATGCGAGGTAAGGAGTTTCGGTTGCGAAGTATACGGCGAATGATGATATACAAAACCCAAAACGTATAAGTTCCATGTATTTGAGTTTTTTTAATGTGTCATTAGTATTCCTCCAAGATTAATAGCTTAAGTTTTATGATACAAAAGCTTATTTGTGTGTTCCTTATCCAAGCACGGCAAAGTGACTGCACTACACCTGATGGTAAGCGTAGTGTAGTCCAAAAAACTAGCAACCACCGACAAACAATGAGTTTATCGGTGGTCAACAGAGTCATGCCGGCCTGTATAATTGCTTCTTCCCTCTTCGGAGAGAAACAAATACAATTTTGTATGTTGGACGTATACGTTAACTTTCAAATAAAATCAAGGCGCACGAAATGTAACGTTTTCATTCCAAGTTCATACACACTCACGCCTGTAGTTCCCGAAGGGGTAGGCAGAGGTGTAACTTCGACGAAATTATTTCTGTCCCATGATGTGATAGATGGCGAGCCTATCGCCATATCGGACACAGTTTCAAACTTCGAGCTAATCCTCTCGTGACAGAAGTGACGACTTCGTGACAGAAAAACTTAATATCACTTTTACCCGTCCCGGGGGTCGAACCTGAGAGCTCAGCACAGCAGTCGTACCGCGTACGCAATACCACTGCACCACCGGGGCAGTAATTCCAAAGACCTTTGTAAATAACACAACATACGACTTTTTAATAGGAAATTGAATAAATTGATCATATGTATTCCAATTTTGCCCTTTTCTGGTAACTTTTTTGTTTCTGACAGATCTTTGGGTTTTGTATATCTATGACCACGAAAATGTATTTTCTTATGATTCTGTTTCACAACGTCCGCGTAATTTGTTGTATCCACATAATGTACCATTAAGTGTTACACGCTTTTACCTTTTCGTAAGTTATTTTATTTGATAAATGAAGTTTATTCGTATGTTGTGAAATAGGCACTTATTTATATTTCCTTTGATCTAACATTATTTTTTTCTCTACTTCACTAGTCTCTTCAAATTTCTAAAGTTAGATTAGAGAGGAGTGTGAGTGGGCCACTAACATCTTAGTCTCCAAGCTGACCTCACCAGCACGTGGTACACTCTGCCGATAAACGGACGAGGCAATGAGTAATCTTGGTCCATGTTGCGGGTTATGGGGGTCATACAGTTGGTCGTTTTTTTTTTTTTTTTTATAGCCTAGGCCGGCAAACGAGCAAGTGGGTAACCTGATGGTAAGTGATCTCCACCGCCCATGTTCGCCCACCACCAGAAGAGTCATGGGCGCGTTGCCAACCTTAAAGGAAAGGGATAATTAGGGATTGGGAAGGGGAGGTGATTTGAGCTTCCGGTTATCTCACTCACCGTACGAATCGCAGCAGCAAGCCACTACTTTACGTCGGTTTTCTGTGAGATAGTGGTAACGATCCGGTCGAGCCAGCCCATTCATGCTGTTGACAAAACTGTCTACAGCGTGGCTCTACCACTCTAGATAGGTCTGGCAGATATGGTCGTCCCACATAATTCCAAATTCACCGTCAAATTATGCTGGTAACCCTACTGGTACTGGTACCCTTGTGTTAATCCGGAACAACATCAGACAGAAATGAACGAGTGGAGTTTATTTTACATTTAAACGGAGTGTGGCATCGATTAGGCATGCCGGCATAATTCTTGCGACCTACAATCAATACATCGTCTGTCATTAGTGGACAGTATTCTTGGATTGCGCTGGATGGATCGATAGCGTAGTCATTTTGTCGAACAGGAAAAAAATATTTTACATGTTTTAATTCAATATGAAAGTGTAACTTAGAGACCTATTTTTCGTTTTCGTTCCTGCAAAAAAGAGATCTACGCATAAGAAAATACAACGAATAGGCAATGATAGTGATAACAAAAGGTGAATATTTGAATTGTCGTTACATTATTACTGAAGTCTGAAATATACCGATGAATAAAATAACTCCAAATAATAAATGAATTCCATCGATGGCTAAGTTCGAAACTTCGTAAAATATATCAAATGTGAACATTCTGCAGAGTTCAAAATCCAATCCAATCAATTTTCTAGAATTTAGAAGTTGGTACAACACAACTTTCTTTTTTAATATTCATAACTTTGTGAAACTTCAAACGACTACAGATTTATAAATAATTTTTCGTTTAGTAATAAGCTAAGAGCTTAAGGCCGATTTGCGTGACGATCCTTAAATTGTATTTAATCATTAAACGTGTTTAAGAAACGTCAATAGGTATGCAAATTTGACATTTGGACCTACTTACGCAAACAGGAACCAAACCGCAGCAAGTTCAAATGGAGACACTGATTTTGTTTTACTAAATTCAATAATTTAAACTTATTTTATCTCGTAGCTTTTTTGGCAAATCGGTCATGATATATATTCCATGTACGATATTGCAAAAAAAATCAGTACCTATTAAAACCAATTTAAATTAATGAATTTAGCAAAACAAAATCAGTATCTCCATTTGAACTTGCTGTGGATTGGCTCCTGTCTTTTTTTGAGGTCCAATTAAGGATTTTCGTGTACGTCGTGTACGTGTATACTTATATAATACTTTTAATTTAAACACAAAATAAATGTCACATTTGTTTAAATATTACAGTTTAGAAACAAACTGTATTAAGACAGTTATTTTTATTTATTTATTTATTTATTAAGCTTTGTACACAAGGTATACAGGCGGACTTTAATGCCTTAGGCATTTTTCCTAGTCGACCTTAGGGTGGTGGAGATCGTAATTGAGGCAGGTGCATAATAAAATAACTAAAAATGTGAATATAATAAAGAAATAATAAACTAAATAATTACGCATATCAATACATATATATACATAAAAATTACAAATATAACATATAAATAAACAATATATATACATACATACACATATATACATATAAATAAATATATAGTTACACAAATATCTAACGTGGAGAATTTGCTACTTCAGCCAGCAATAATTGTCGAACTCTCATCTTGAAAGCCAGCCGTGTTGTGGACGTCCTGATTTCGAGCGGGAGTGCGTTCCAAAGGAGGATAGATTGGATAGCGAAGGAAGAGTGAACAAAGCCAGAGCTATGAGGAGGACACTTAAGTAAGAGATTGCTGGAAGAACGCAGATTCCTATCGTGTATATCACAAAGGAAAGTTAAATTAGAAGACAGATAGGTAGGTGGGGTAGGAGATTTAAGAAATGAGAAGAGAGTAGTAAGCGCACGCAATGAGCGGCGCTGGCGAATGGGAAGCCATTTTAACTGCGTTCGGTAAGAAGATATGTGGTCATACTTGCGGAGATTAAAAATGAATCGAATGCAGTTATTGAGAAGACGGTCGAGTTTATTGAGCAAGTCTGCATTCAGATCGAAATAGCACACATCACCATAGTCGATTACTGGGAGTATTAAGGTTTGCACAAGCATAGCTTTGGTCTTGGGCGGTAAGAAGTTCTTAAGACGATAGAGAGAGCGAAGAGTGCCGGTGACTCTCTGACTAACAGAGGTTACCTGGGACCGCCAGCTCAGGGTAGCGTCGATGTGTAGTCCGAGATCCTTCACAGAGGAGCACCAAGGAATGGCAGTGCCGTCGAATTTAACTGGTGGAATATATGCAAGATCCAATCTACAGATCATTCTAGGGCTGGCTATTATTATTGCCTGGCATTTTGCTGGGTTCACGGACAAACCGAATCTGTCTGACCAGCTTTTGATATGCGCCAGGTCCTTGTTCACCCTATCTATAGCAACAGACACACAATCGACGCCAACCTGCGAGTACAGCTGCAAGTCGTCGGCATATAGATGATACGCACATTGAAGGTTTTCAGTTATGAGGTTGATGAAGATAGAAAATAACAACGGGGAAAGTATACCGCCTTGAGGGACTCCAGAGCCGATGTTGCGCCAATTTGACGAAGAGTCATTGAGGCGCACCGACTGCTGGCGTCCCTGAAGATAGGATGAAAACCAGTCCAGTGCACCGGGAGAGAACAAAAGATGGGAGAGGATAGCTAAGAGGATGTCGTGACTGACGGTATTGAAGGCATTCGAAAAGTCCACCAAAGCCAGTACAGTGACTTTGCCGTCTTCCATGCCTGCTCTAATATCGCCAGTCACTTTGAGGAGCGCGGAAGTGGTACTGTGACCAGGTCTGAAGCCAGATTGAAGTGGACACAGCAAGTTATTTAAGTGCACAAACCTAGATAACTGCTTGTGCGCACAAGCCTCCAGCACCTTAGAGAGGAAAGGGAGAATGGATATAGGACGGAAGTGGTTGACAAGTGAGGGATTAGGGATTTTGGGAAGAGGAATAACAATGGCTTTCCGCCATAAAGACGGGAAAACACCGTTGCTGAGGGAAAAGTTTATAATATGCGTGATGGGTGGGAGAAGATGATCAAGGATTGCGATTATCATACGACGGCTGATGTTGTCATAGCCAGTCGCATTGGATTTAATCGCAAGGATTATCTTTTTAACCTCACCCTGTGCAACCGGAGAAAACTGGAAAGGGTCAGCTAAAGGCCTCGGAAGACCAGCTATGAAATCCAGGGTACGACGCATGGCTTGGTGATCAATCGAAGGAGCAGTGGAGAAATGGTGATTAATATCATCCAAGCCAATAGTCGCACCATGGAAGTCTAAGCTTTTATCTTTGCCAATACCCAGAGTCCCAAGGAACTTCCAGATATTGGCTGGGGACGTTGAAGAGATATTACTAAGGATATGTCGGCGTTTAGCATTACGTACCATCTGATTGCACCGATTTCTTGCAGTTTTAAAGAGGCACCAGTTTACATCTGAACGATCCCTTTTATACTTGCGAAAGGCACGGTCTCTTCGTCTCATCGCCATCCGAACTCCAGGAGTCATCCACGGCGCAGCAGGACGCTTTAGTTTAACTTTCTTAATAGGGGCGTGTATATCAAAGAGTGATAGAACTTTCGTGTTGACAATTTCTACTTTTTCATCGACCGAGTTAGATTTAAACATATCGTCCCAATTTAAGTTTCGAGCGTCCCTATCAAGCTTGTCCGTATCCATCCGACCAAAACAACGAATGTGCATAGCCTTAGAGGGAAGTTTGGAAGGTTTTAGGGAGTAACAAGTGTAGATAAGGTCGTGGTGAGAGAAACCAGGGGCAGGAAATTGGCCATGACAGGAAACAAGGGAAGGAGCAGAGGTGAGGATAATGTCAAGCCAAGTGTCGTGACCATCAATATTATGGTGAGTGGCTTGAAGAGGTAATACATGCAGTCCGACAGATTCGATAATAGAAAGAAGTTTACGGGAGCGGGAGGAATCGAAGGATAGGAGATCGGTATTAAAATCGCCCATGATGATGTGATGTGCATATTCTGATCCTAAAGATTCCAGAACTGTTTCCAGGCTGGAGAAGTAGTCAAGGGAAGGGGGACAGTAGACCACACCAAGTAAGGACTTCACTCCCTTGACCCAAACCTCAAGAAAGAGATATTCTGCAGAAGCAGAAACCAGACCAGAAGAAGAGGCAATGATGGTATGTTTAAAATCGCTACGGAGATAAATAGCGACACCACCTCCTCTTCTGTCAGTTCGGTCGTTCCTAATAAGAACGAAGCCGGGGAGAGGGTAGAAAGTTGAAAGAAGATGAGGTTTGAGCCAACTCTCTGAAATCAAGACGGCATGAACGTTGGCTCCAGAGAAAGCTTCGGACAAATCACTGTAGTGGCTTGGTACACTCTGTGCGTTAATGTGACAGACATTAAAACTATGGACGGATGGTTGGTTAAATGTATGACGCATCAGGTCACCAAGCCCATCAACCGCTGAAGAATAACTTTCGTCACTGGATGAATCAGCATCTTCACTGGCAGAATAAAAAGAATTTCCATCGGATAGCATAGATAACAGTGTATAGGTAATAATAAAATATATACTTATATAATTGAATTATATAGTATGCTATTCTAAATATTAAAATAATATATAAATATATTGAATTAATAAATGAGAACAAATATAAATATTTAAATATTACCGGCATAAAACGTTCCGGTGCAATATACACCACAGTGCAAATGGCCTGCACCACCCGCCAGCCGACCTGCACATAGCGCACAATGAAACAAAACAACAATAAAATAATTACACAGACAGAAAGAAGAATAACTACTACCACAGCTCAGAAATAATAATAAAAAAAAAAAAGTACATGTCAACACAGTAGACAGTAATATTATAAAAACATGGACAATACATACAAAATGACAATTTCCGAACGAAAAAATACGAGATGTTACGCTTGTCATTTGTCAAACAGGATGACATTTACAACTTACGGAGTTCAAAATTTCTAACATTTCTAATTCTTACCTACATATTATTTAATGTTATAAACAAGAAAAGAAAAAATTGTTGCTGGGTAGCAGATACGCAATTAACGAGTGCCACAATAGCAGAGAGACATATCTAAGATAACTAGCTAATAAAGATCCTGTCGACGACACTCACTTCTTGCGCGATTTGAGGTTGGAGTCCATAGTTGCAGCCTTTCCAGTAGCCGATGATGAGGCCCCTTTTGGGAATTTCGCCATTACGGGAATGAGGTCGTCTATGGAGACGAACTTACTCCGCTTGCCATCCGGGGATTTCACCACCACCATCCCATCCTGTGTCCAGACTTCACGCATACCGAAGTGCTACCGGGCCTTCGCAAACACCAGTTGGCGTGGCTTTGTTAGGAACTCCCTGACGGATATGGAGGATCCCTTGAACTTCTTTTTGGCCTGCCACACTGCCAAACGATGGTCTGCAGTAGTAAACCAGACAAGAATTGGCCGGTGATGTTCGGGACTGGCAGTTCCGATTCTGTGACATGACGAGAAGTGAGAGGCGGATATGTCCTTCAGACCCAGCATGTTGTTTATTGCACTCAGTACAACTGATGTGCAATTCTCCTGACCGGACTCAGCAACACCGAGGAAGATGAGTGCTTTTCGCCGATGTCTTGATTCAATATAATCAACCATGCGGGTACACTCAGCAATTTGGTTTCGCAGCAGCCGCAGCATCTCATACATGAGCTCTCTGAATGTGCGGAATTCTTCAGCTACTCGTGCAACGGTGTCCTTGCCTGGCCCGCTGGATCCGGATTGCAGTTTTGCTTCTAGTTCCGCCATCCTTCGATTGAAGCATTCTTCGAGCTTGAACTGGGTGTTTTCAATATCAACCAATTGTGCCATTATTAAAAGTGATGAGAGTTGTAGAAAAAATTCAATATGTGCAGGTGATTAGCTGGTAGGTGGTGTACAGAGAACTTACATGTACAGTGTTTATTATGTGAGTACTGATTCAATGCACTACACCAAATAAAAATCAGTCGCAAAAATAGTTAAATTTGTTTGATATGTAACTAATTCTTTGCAATTAAAATCTCAGCTGATTTTTCAAAAACGTCTGCACTTTTTTGCACCTACCGCCAAAAAAAAAAAAAAGTTATTTTTGTGGGTGTTAAAAATGTATTTGAAACACATTTTTATAAAAAATAATTGCAACATGACCCATTCCTACAAATAACGTTACATTCATTAAAAAATAATGATAAAATCGATCATATTGTCGTATTTGCTCCCTACAATTGACAACATTTCATTTTTTCAACATACCTCTATTAGTAGATTAAATTAAATTAGATCCAAATTAAAGAGACCCATTTCTTTCCTTTTTTCCGAAATCGACAGTTTTCATTCATGATTTCTCTTTTGAATTATATTTCATTCGAAACAGACGTAAACGCCAAATGACGTCATATATACGGCATGACGGTGTTTATACCTTTAATTTACCTTTAAACAAAACTGTTAGTTGACGCTATTGGATTTTTTTGGTGTGTTTAAAAATTACATTTGTGATATTATCAAGTAATATTAATGTAGTTTTATTTTTAACTTATGGATAAAGGACATACGTCATTCAACCGTATATGTGACGTCATCACACGTTTTTTGGTTTTTATTTTTTTACTCCGTAAATAACAAGTATAAAAAAAAATAAAAAATATAGTCGAACTTAGGGTAACAAAATAAAGAAACGGTATTTTTGTTTTAGGCATGTTTGATTTTTGAAATGTTGTCAATTAGGTACAACTCTCATAACTCAGTACATCAAATAATAAGTCACCTTTCACGTCCTCTAGGCTTGTAATGTAATTTTAATGAATCTTTAATGCCTACTATAACTATATATAACATGCCTAAAAGTAAACATGAGGTAATACGTTTGAGTACTACTCTACAATAATACAGAAAAATTAAGGGTGTTTACCCGTGGTCCCGGTGGTGACTCGTTAACGGGTCAACGGGTAACATAATAAATATATGTTTTCAAAATGTAATATTTGATAAAAAAAAACAATATTTATGGTTTATTGACCATGTTGTTATATATTTTTTTATTGTTATTAAGGTCGAAAATTAGCACTAAGCCGCGAAAATATATCTTTGTTTTTTTTTAAAATTACAGCTCAATCCGGTATCATTACATATAGACTTAAATATTTCCTATCTCAAAACGTATTATTCTTACGTTAAACCGGTTAATAAGCGGTGTGGCGTTTGACCCAGAAAAGACTCGCAGTCACAAGAAAAATACCTCTTGTTAGTTATTAAAACAGAGAGTCCTTTTTATTTTTGCTTTGTATTCAAATGAAACTTAACTACCAGGCTGAACGACGTTTCGTTCAGTGCCTAGCAAAAACAAAAACACGATCCAGTTGGCCACGCCTAGAAGCGCGGATAGTCATTGTGCGAATTTGGCGGGAATTCTGACAGTGCGGTTAATCACTTATTTCAATTTATTTCAAAAACTAGTTTAAAGTTGTGTTTGTTGTATAAAAGTGGCGTGGATTTTAATGGTTTTAAAAGTCGTTGTTGTTTCTTTCTTAGATAGACACAATCTATTCTGAATTCGTAAATCATAAAAGAGTTGTTTTTTTCTTTGTATATTGGTACCATATAACCAATACTAGAGTGTAGTGAGTGGTAGAGCCATGCTTTAGACAGTTTTGTCTACAGCATGAATGGGCCGGCTCGACTGGCCGGGCTGTCTCACAGAAAACCGACGTAAAATAGCAGCTTGCTGCTGCGTTTTGTACGGTGAGTGAAATATCCGGAAGCCCAAACCCCCTCCCCTTCCCAATCCCTAATTATCCCTTTCCCTTACGGTCAGCAACACGTCCATGGTTCTTCTGGTATTGTGGGCGTAATTGGGCGGTGGAGATCACTTAACATCAGGTGACCCACTTGCTCGTTTGCCGGCCTATGCTATATAAAAAATAAACTTAGTAGTGTAATATCTATATACCGCGCAACCGTTCTAATATTATATATCTAAGTTATTGCATATAACTATAATTGCTGTGTCTTAAAAACCAAGATGTTGGAACTTAAATAACAAAAATGTTCGACACGTATTAGAAAATCTCGTACCCAATATCTATTTAATGATACATTAATAATCTATTACAGAATATAGATTTAAAATCCTTAAAACAACAAACTTACGAGCTCTTTTAACTTCGCTCGCCCAATAAAGGTCACATAACTTTTTCGTTACATAATAAAGCATGCAACTCACTCTCTTTACTATCCACTAACATTAAGTAGTTTCCGACGCTATTCTAGTTTCTTGTGACAGGTGACGGAAACCATATTTCTGTCATATGCGCAAGAACTTGGAAATTATTATATAAACCACTTCTTGTTGGGCGTTTATAACATTTATATTATATGTACATTCTTTAACATATTTTAGGTTATATTAAGACATGAAGGTATAGTACAAGTTTTGATAGTTTTCAAGTAGCAATAGCCAGTGGAAATTATGGTGAATTAAAATAGAAAGTTTGATTAATTTTATATCATATTAGTGGAATACGAAATTAGTTTTCGAGCAATTATTTCCTATTTTACGTTATAAATGTAGCTTAAAACTTCGTCAATAGTAATTTTACCCTAATTCGAAAACTGTGAACGTATTTGTAACTTGTACTAGACCTACAGTATTTTTTTTGGATTGAATGACGAGACGAGTAAGACGCTCGCCTGATGGTAAGCGCCACGCCTGCCCATAAACAGTCTCAGTCTAATATAGCAAAATTATTATGCTGTCAATAAAATATGACAATAGCGTACTTCGTAATTTGGTCGAGTAGACGTTGTCTTGTGGTTTACATTTTAATTGCATATTATGAGGCTCTAAGACAGTGTATAACCATAATAAGTAAAATATACTTGCATAATCTACCTTTAATAATAAATCCATCTTTTCGAGCGTGGTTGACGCCCAAACCAACAATCTTCAGTAATGGTAAAAGATAAGATAAAATCCCGCGTTTATATTCATTCAAACTACAACCTTCACCTTTATATCGACGGTTTGCCTAATTATTAGATACCTATGGCCGTTGAAAAATTATACCTAGATTATAAAAATAGAATATAAATAGAACAGAACATCTAAACACGCGATATTGAATAAACTTTGTACTATTTTTTTTGTAGTGGTTTGATAATTAACATCACGGCCCGGTTAAAGTAGGCCAGCATGACGAAAAACTGTCTTTTGTACATAAAAAAATAGTATTTATTTTATGAAAATAACAATGTTAGTTTTTATGACATGGACATAGCGGTTAGTACTACCATCCTGAGTTAATGCTACTCATTAAATTAAATAAGCATGTCACGTTCAAATATAAAAGTCTAACTCTGCCTACAGTGGTAGAAATGTAGGTCATAAACTTTAATTATTGACGCTAAAATTATTCGCAGTCACATAAAAAGATTTGTAATAAAAGAAAACGACTTTTCTCCTATTTTATTTTACTAACATGCACACAGTTTAAAATCGCAAAGCCCAATTTAATTACAAATATGTCTTGGGATAAACTACTTCATTAAGCTTGCTCAATCGAGGAATAAAATAAATTAGGTTTACTACGAGTAAAGAAATACAGTAATCTCTACCCAAGAGAACTTAAGTGCGGCATTAAAATTAATTTTCTACAGCAAAAACATCTCCGAATAAGTAATGAAGTCACGTAGCAAATTCCGTTAGGATAACATTAAATCATAATTTGAGCCTTAATTAAATCCGTATTCTAATCTTTGGGCTTCGAAAGTAAAATGATAATATATAATGTTTTGAACCATTATTAATACGTAAACTTTACATGTAGCCGGATATTTTAAAATAAAATTGAGATTTAATAAAAAAAATAGACACGGGTAAAATATTTATCAATAGAGCTTTTAATATGCGCAAAATAACTTGACCGGGCCGAAGCTAGTTATTTAACTTATACTCCATGCCTCCCGTCACCATTTAGTCTTTGAGAACTATAGCTACGACAATAGTTGGCACCAATTTAATTATTATATATTCCTTAATTTTCCCTTTCCTTTAAGGTCCGCAACACGCCTATGATTCTTCTAGTATTGTGGTCGTACATGGGCGGTGGAGATCACTTACCATCAGGTGACCCACTTGCTCGTTTCCTGGCTTATGCTATAAAAAAACACCGCTTTGTCTATTTCTGCCGCCAAATAATATTGTTTAAGCACTGTTGTGTTTCGGTTTGAAGGACATTGAAGCCAGTGAAATTACTGGGCATTTTAAGACGTTAAGTCTTAAAACGTCGACGAGCGTAGTTCAGTGCCATGCAGTGCTTTGTAACTCAAAGTTCTGTGTGGTGTTTCTTCTGTTTATGGGCAGGCGTGGCGGTTACCATCAGGTGAGCGCCTTGCTCGTCTTGTCATTCATTCAAATAAAAAGTCAATAACCATGAGGTAACATCAGGTGCTCGTTTACCGGCCTCTTCTATAAAAAATAGATAATATATTTCATAATAGTGATGTTAACGTTTGTTGTTGCTCAAACATTTTCCATAAGCCATGTTTTTATTCAACCCACATTAAGTATTTTGTAATCAGAATGTCAAATCTCATGAGGCTTATCATTTTACGCGA
The DNA here is from genome assembly GCA_949126905.1 of Amorpha juglandis. Lineage (NCBI taxonomy): Eukaryota > Metazoa > Arthropoda > Insecta > Lepidoptera > Sphingidae > Amorpha > Amorpha juglandis. Next base: position 5,174,583 of record OX421379.1, on the reverse strand, counting down.
GACAGAACTGACCGCTTAACGTTTACACGGCACCAAGGGTCATGTGTTTTTACTGCCACCCCAGGGAAAACTGCTTTGTACATAACATACTCAGTTGATCGTCTCATGCCAACATTCTTGGGCCTTTTAGTTAAACAAACATTTGTTAATTTTAGATATAGTGTTCTGAATGAAATACGTTTTGAGCTCTGTGATGATAATGTATCAACCCAGATTTTTTTGTGTTATCGCCCATAGTTCTTGTTTGAGGAAGAACAAGAATTATGGGCTATACTATTTACTCAACGCTTGAAAAAATGCATTGTAGAAGATTCACAAGAGTGATATCTTTTTGTTTATTATTGCATAGGTGGGGGATTTGGGCCTCCAGATATCTCACTCACCATACAAAATGTAGCAGCAAGCGGCTACTTTACGTCGGTTTTCTGTGAGACAGTGGTAACGACCCGGTCGAGTCGGCCCATTCATGCTGTAGACAAAACTGTCTACAGCGTGACTGACGTGACACTCTAGACGTACTCCGTGGTGTAGCAAACGAATAGCCGGCTGTGAGAGGCCACCGATTCAAATGGCACAAGACATGCACCAATGAGCCTATTTATAAACCTGAAATTATTGTTGTAGTCCATTGGTGAAAGATCCTATAAAAACAGTAAAATTGCCGGAAAGAAGTTTTTTAAGAGTAATTTCTCGAAGAACCAAATTTCAATCAAAATAAATAATAAGAAAAGCTGAAGAATGTTTGAAAAAAAATCCGTCACGAGTGCTCTAAAGCCAATAGAATCCATTAAAAAATTACTACGCCCACTTACAATCTTGCCACAAATTACAAATAAAATTGAATCAGCTAGATAAATACATAAAAATTGTGGAACCAATGAAATTGCTTAATCAATTACAGAGCTATTGACATATTGAATTTACTAATAGACATTGAATTCTGTTATAAATAATTATGTATATTACTACTACTACATTATTTGATTCTGAAGATGCAAATCTATAAAATTAATATTAATACACGATAAACAGAGACGAGGTTCTATGACAGAGTTTCTTAACCTTTTTGTAGTCACGGTCTAACATAATTTAAAAAAAAAATACGGAATCATTCTAAACTTGTCTGTACATGTAGGAAAACAAAATAAGACATCTGTACTAATATAATAAAGCTGTAGAGTTTGATTGTTTGTTTGTTTGAACGCGCTAATCTCAGGAACTACTAGTTCGAATTGAAAAATTATTTTTGTGTTGGATAGTCCATTTATCGAGGAATGCTTTAGGCTATATAATATTACGCTGCGACCATTAGAAGCGAAGCATCAGTGAAAAATGTTGCAAAAACGGGGAAAATTATTCATATTTGAAGGCTTCCGTTGCTAAGCTACCCAAATAATATTATTTGAAGGCTCCCGTTGCTAAGCTACCCAAATCTATACTAATATTATAAAGCTGTAGAGTTTGATTATTTGTTTGTTTGTTTGATCACGCGGGCGGAGCCGCGAGCAAAAGCTAGTTAGAAATAAAGGAACTTTTTATTTACCTTTTATTTTACCTTTCATTTACCATTTACAAGGTAGTAGGACCCTCGTATGCGAGAGGCCATCTGGGTCGGTACTATCGCTTTGTCTATTTCTACCGCCAAGCAACAGTGTCTAGCACTGCTGTGTTTCGCTTTGAAGGACATTAAAGACAGTGAAAACACTGGGAATTATGAGACTTAACACCCTATGTCTCGGGTTGATGAGCGCAGTTCAGTTCTATGCCGTATTTTGTAATTCAAAGTTCTGTGTGGTATTGCTTCTGTTTATACGCAGACGTTTACCATCAGGCGAGCGCCTTGCTTGTCCCTTCATTCAATCAAAAAAACCTACTACCGCATATGAAGTAAAGATTAGCGTGTGACGATAGTCAGGGAGAAGGTTGTTGTTGTTGCGAACTGAAGAGTTCGTTATGTACGTTAAATTAAATAATTGTCTTATGGTCGTTCCTAATTAACGATCCTTGATTATCCGGATAAATCGCGGAAATTGACCATTCAAACGAAATTTTTTGTACGTGTGACCTTCAAACTATATTCTGATTGCCTCATTTGTGCTGTCTATCCGGACAATCAAACTAAGATCGTTTATGGAAATGGCCATTAGAAAGACAACGCAAGATGCGTATCATCCTTCATGTCCTATTGGTTATAGATGTTTAGTTTTAATGGACACACTAATACTGAGAATCTTGACTCATAGAGGAACATAGTGGCGAATAAAATTAATACAGACATTGCTCATTTAACATGGAGAACGTAAACGTCTCCTAAACTACATCAAAAACTTAACTGAAATGGATCTTGGCACTCATGCCACGGACCGCTATCCGATCCCAGGTTTAATACCTAGTTCTACAAGGTTCTGTTCTTTTTGCTCGTCCTCTTCATTTCAGAAGATCGTGTCCGTCCTGAAATTTCTTTCTCATCTGTTGGATTATTTCTTTCCAGCTTTGTCTGTCCTTAGCATGTGTCATTACTGTTGTTACTGAGAGCCCCGTGAGTAGTTTTATTTGGTCAGACCAACGCCTAGGTACGCGCCCTCGCGATCGCCTCCCCTCCACCTTTCCAACCATTAGGAGTCTCCCAAGATTGGCGGGATCCGTACGAGCAAATAACAATACAAGGGTCTGTAACCGAGCAAATATCAGTAAGTTGTATTATAATTATTAGAGCCACGCTGTAGACCCTTTTTTCTACACCATAAATGGACCTACAGGATGCAAACAGGAACCAACCCATAGCATGTTCAAACGGAGATACTGATTTTGTTTTTCAAAATTCAATAATTTAAATTAATTTTATCTCATAGTTTTTTGGAAAATCGGGCATGAAATGTACGAATCGTTGCATGTACGATTTTTCAAACAAAAATACAGTATTAAAATCAATTTAAATTAATGAATTTAGCAAAACAAAATCAGTATCTCTATTTGAACTTGCTGTGGATTGGTTACTGTTTGCGTAAGTAGATCCAAATGGTCCTGATCAAATTAATTGATCAAATTATTACCACTGTCTCGGAGAAAATCTATGTAAAGCAGCAGACGGCAGTTCGCTATTGCGTAATTGTGTACTGTGAGTAAAATTTAGCTCAGTAACATATCTATGATTTTTCTGATATTTTTCATGTTCGCGCGTTGTTCAAAACATGGCAGTGACAGGCGTAACCGTACAACCCCAACGTCAATTCTGTTTGAAAAAAAACCCGGCTGACCTTGTATTAACCAACGCGCGGAGACATCAGCTTCGCTCATATATTTCGGAAATTGCCAATAAAATATGTTTTTTCCAAACTTGGAAAGGCCTAGTTTTGAGATTTTTTTCAATATATTTTGTATGTAGAGTGTATATCATGTATTGAGTACCGACACAATAAAACAGCCAATCCAAATTCACCGCGTTTAAAGAGGAAATATTTGTCTGTTTATTTATTATAATACGAATATGCGATTTATTACTAATTTATTTATTTGAAAAAATTATCAAAATCTATATCAAATTATATGAAATTTTGGGCAACATACATGATGGCGTTTAGAGGTCGCTCTAACGTATTAGACAACGAAATTGTGCAATTTTTATTCTTTTTTAATACTCGCTTAAAAGAGGTAATTTAGTACACAAAATACATAATTTAGTTTTACCTACATTATTTAATTGTTGATAACTGTTAGGCCCGTTTTCAACATCTCACCGGATTTTTTTGCACAAACAATAAGGATACAAAGTTGCCACTTTACCCAATACTTTCCTATTCTCTTTTATAAATTAATAATCCACTGGGGCTGAACTAATTAACGTTTCACTGACATGTTACAAAAGCCTAAAAGCTTTGTGGAGTGCCTTTGTGAGTCCTGTATAAACATTACAAAAGCTGAATGCATTAAACATCTGTGGGCTTAATGAATAATGGGATAGAAATTCAAAGGGGCTACTTGCAGAAGTTAGTTAAAACTTTTACAAACAAAACCTCGCACTGTTTGATATTACATGTTATGTTCCCGTCTATCTTGATATGAAAAGGTATTGCTTCTTCCCTCGGAGTGTGAAGAAGCATTTATACAGGCCGGCATGATTCTGGTGACCACCGATAAACTCGTTGTTTGTCGGTGTTTGACTGAATAAAACCATTATTGGACTGCACTGCGCTTACCATCAGATGTAGTGCAGTCACTTTAATAAAAAATAACAAATATTTAAATTTATATATCTAAGTCAATTAGTATCTATATATATAAAACTCAAAGGTGACTGACTGACATAATGATCTATCAACGCACAGCCCAAACCACTGGAGGGATCGGGCTGAAATTTGGCATGCAGGTAGATGATATGACGTAGGCATCCGCTAAGAAAGGATTTTGATAAATTCTACCCCAAAGGGGTCAAAATAAGGGATGATAATATTTAAATGCTGTTCACGCGGGCGAAGTCGCGAGCAATCACCAATAATTGGCTCCGTATAATTCCGTATAATAAAAATATTTTTTGTGAATATACAAACATTGTTTACAAAGCCTGACATATAAATTGACACTGAAGTTGAAACTTTAAGTCTAGAGGTGAAAAAGTTATAATTTAACATTTCCAAGAAATCAATCTTTAGTCCTGTGTTTCAGTAAACAAATATAATATTTGCTTAAATTGCGAGAATTAATTTTGAAACTATGCAGACTCTTTGAGAGGTTTTGAAATCATCAAACAAAATTTTCATGCGTAAAGGTAAAATTTGGAAACATTATACAATACTTTGTAAAATAATATTAAAATACTCTGATTTCAATTATACGCTTCCGTAATCTTCGTATTTTCAACCAACTTAATAAAGGGAGGTTCTGTGTTTGACCTTTTACATGTATAAATTATTTCACCTAAAACTAATGAATCAATTCTGATGGTTTTAATATAATCTGCATACTTTCAGGAAGATTTATGTGTAAATTAAATGAGGATAACATTCTTACAAGTAAGTTGAATGCATAGATGTTCACCTACTGTCCATTGATCCACTAGCTCATTCATCGGCCTTAGTCATAAAAAAAATATATGTAAATGAATACCTAACTATTAGATACTACGTAAAAAAGCGACACATAAAATATCGTAGAAAAATGACTCCACCACTTTCAATCCAAATTGAAGATATTCTTCCAAGGCTTCTTCAACAAAGGGGAAAAAATTGGAGGCAATCAAAATGTATTATAAAAGACAAATTCTCATAGATTCGAGAGAGATTCAATTTACAAAGCCCGTGTCCGGGATAAATTAAATATTCAATATTTAAATCGGAACATCACAAACTGTTAAATATTCAGTAGTAAGCCAGCCGATAGAGGTGAACTAAAAGTGGGAAGTTCGGTGCCACTAAAAGAGATATGATAATGTGAATCTTCCTTAGTGTCAGGAAATTGAATCTTGACATCAATTTTTAATCGATTAGTCACTTACTTTGCGGTAATAGGTCGGATGTGTCATTGATGGTCGGTGTCTGACATTTGCCTAATGTTCCTCCAAGGTGACATATTTGTACAGGTATTACTTTGAAGTGATGTGGATTTTTATCTGTAATTACATTAATTATATTGTATATCCCGTGCCTCGAACAGTAGATTAAAGATTAGAGTTCCAGATTTTGTCTAGAAAGTAGTTTTAGACTGTTTATAAACTCGATGAATAGCTTGAAAAAGTGATAGTAACTATTTTTTTTTCTTTATATTTCATTATTAGAGAACACATAGAATAATTGTAATAAACATTATTACTTATCATATTATGAGTTGTAATAAATGAATCAGGTTAAATTCGGTAATAAACACGAATAATAACTCAGTGCATTAAAACAAAATAGAATCCAATTGAAATAATTACAATAATATAATATTCTTTATCATTGATTTGCAATATTTGCGAAAACATATTCAAATATTCGTACACACTGATAAATAAACTGGATTTTTATCAGGACAACTTGTCTCCCCTTGGCATACTTAGCATTCCGTTTTGTTCGTAATGACCTTCGTTTATAGCTTCTAGTCATACGTGACTTTATAACATTACCATTAGTTCTCATTATTTCCGATTTTCAATCATTTAACATTACTTGCACGTTCGAATTTTATTGCAGTCTCTCGGTAATATATAATACTACTTTATCTAGCAAGCAAGGTGATACTAAAATTCATATGAACTACTTAATATACTCCGCTTTCTACAAGTATGTTTTCAAAGAATGTTCCCATTTAACGATATTCGTTCGCTCATAGCCAGAAACACTCACTGATTGGTAAACAATTATCAAGTTAGCAACCTTTGACGCGGTCGGTCTATGGATGGGTTACCCTTAGTGGTATTTCAAATGAGCGTCTCCGTGTTTCAGAGGGCATATATAAAGTAGGTTCCGGTTGTCATCAACTGAGAGCAGTCGTTAAGCTAAGTTGGAGGGCTTCGTGCGGCTTGAAAAAATTAACACTAGGCTTGCAACTAACCATTTCATATACATTATTCGATACGACTCTAATTCTTTTAAAAACAGGGACGTATCTTCGTGCTTCTTTATATATATCGTCATCGTCGATCGTGTACTGAGAAATGACAGCAAACAAGCAGGCGGGTCATCTCAATAGATGTTTTCTCAACAAAAATCATGAGTACGTTGAGACGGGTATCGCGAGAGAAATATTAATAGACCGCCGCGCCGGCTGTGGAATTAGTCGCCCCATTGGACCTATTGATTTATACTATGGACAAAACTATCTTTACCGTAACCCCATCATACCACCAAACCTAATGTCTTTCTAATCCATTACTGCACAAAAGTCTTCGCCTTTACTTCTCTAATAATCACAAGTCTTCCATTAAATTACAGTACAAAAGTAATCAACCCAATTTTGTCCAAATAATAAACAGCAATACAATTTCTCCAAATTAGACTAACACCTCAGATTCCATTACGCATTCGAAAGCGATACTGCGAATACACATTTATTAATGCGTATAGAATAAATCAGGTCACAAGTATTGATCAAACATGTCATAATGGAATTAACGGGCGTCTGATGCGAGCGGTGATAAATGTAGCACATCACAATAGTGAAGCGGTGTTGTCGCTATTTCGTCTTATACATCGAACAGGTAAGCACATATAGCTGATCTGTCAAGTTAGTCTGTAAATTTACTTACTCTATCAACTTAGCTGGACTAGACAATTTAGCTGATATCCGATTGTGCTTTCGAAAACAGTAGAAATTGTAAAGCTTAAAAAGTGATTAAATTCAAAGTGGGTTGTCTTCATTTTAATAAAAAAATATGTTATTTCCAAAACATTGTTTAGCAGAAATTACTTATATTGATCTAAAAAGCAACTTCCGTTATTTTTAACAATTTAATATTCCGAATTTGTGGTAGAAAAGTATTTAATGTGGTACGTATTTAACTTATCATTCCTTCGGTTAACAACTATTCAATTAGCTAATTCAGTAATTTCCAGCTATATATTTCTCATCGTAAAATTAAAGCCCATATTACAAGAGTAATGAGGGCATTTAGTGAATGTGATTGATTGCCTAAACAGATGATGTTCGAAAGCAAAACGGATTGTGTCGTATTTTACGTTTGTGCCTTTTGTGAAGTGTGCAAATTGACAAATTAGCTGCGTATAACGTCATTGCGAAGCTATTTTAGCTTATGTGCAGGACACTGAACTGATGTCATGTTAAGTTATTTTGGTTTCACAACCATCATGAAAGCATTGGATTAATTTAAAGGCGAAGCTAGTGAATTAATTGCATCAGGGGGTTTTAATGGAATTAAAAAAGGAGCCTAGGATTTGATCGATATTGAAAAAGAAAAGGTAAATGACAATAATTAATCTATAAAAAATGCCTTGTTTAGTAACTATATAATGGCACAGATATCAAATAATAATATTAGGTCAGTAATGCTATTCAGTAGTACTGCTTAAAGGTAAAGGAACGAAATAAAAAAATCTAAGACTATCAAGTTTTTTAATTAAGCATTATTATTTAATGAGAGAATTAGTAAATTAAACATTTTATTTACGTTGTGAATCGTAAAAAACAAGATTTTATATCATATTCTTAAAGCTGTACATGCTTGCGTTGTATATTTAAAAGTCTATTCCATCGGATTTGCAACACTATCTCAATTTTTATTCAGAATTATCTTACAAATTATTTTTATAGTGTCTACGTGAACAGTGCATTGGTAGCTTATATTAAATATTCCACTTTATTACTTGCATTATCTTACCAATCTTCATAGCGATTTTATTTCCAGTCAAACGTATAATGTTGCTACTAGTTTTTTTTTACTTGTTATTATTAGAGTGCACTCGGGGAGCGCATTGCGGGGAGTGTTGGATTTGAGCCAGACCTGAATACAAGTGTCAGAATCATAAAGTATCCGTTAACTTGTATTTTAAGGTATACATTATTTGGTAATAAACACAGATGCCTATATTTTTGGTGCATATTGGTGCAATTTTTGCTATTAAACACGGTTTTTTTGAATATCTGTAATTTATACCAAAATCATTTAAATAAGTGATTACGTCTTGTACATTTATTAGGATTATACATTAAGTATGAAATAAAAAACTATACCCTAAATTACACATTGAAAAAGGTCTGTGTATTAAAAAATGCTTTTTGCAGCCTATTTTAAGGTTTACTACGATAGCTTTCAGCCGATTAATTTACAAAGGTATATTACCTTTATACGACATTTGAATAATGCACTTGCATATTTTTATTTTTTTTTAGTAAAAAATCTTATTTCGTTCAATTATGAATGAGCGGCGTCAAATCCATAAGAAATGTCTTGGACGGACCACGTTCTAAAGTGGAGATTATCTTCAATCTCTCAGACAGCAGTGGAAATATCCAATCCTTTGTTCCAACGGCGGCTATAAAGCATTTTCACAGCCTTACAATCCAGTGGTCATTTTTTATTTTTGTTTTAAAATAGAATATTATGAAGCGCGTCCTATTCTAATGTATATTTTAACTTTTTTAACTGTATTATTTAGAAACATTGTAGTATTATAATAGCTTTATTTAATATTTATTAGCAAATAGATTAAATTCTCTTTTGTTTTATACACAAGAGTAAAATATTATTGAAGTCTCAATGTAGCGTTTGTACAAACTTTCGTTTGAGCTTGTTCGTAATTTTGTGATTATACGTTTATCTTTTTTCTGCTGAATGTACAAAATTATGTGAGCTATCGAAAAAGTATTTATTCGGCGATAAATATTTACACTATTCGTATTTATTGAAGCCTTTTTTCGTTATCGATTCGATATAATGTTTCACGATTTAGAAATCACACATCACAAAAGAAAATATCAAACGTTTTTCAACGTTTTTCACGTTTTTCCGCTTAATACGGCAAAAAACCGTGTATAGTGACGTAGTATGGATGAAAGTCAAAGAGAAACGTTAAAAGTGAGTGGGTCGACACGAAAGTCGCATAACCGATAAATTTCCTGAGAGCACGTTCTCTTTGTTGTGCCAACGTATCCCTAATTTGTCGCGATAGAGTTCCGAACAATAGTATTGACTCGTAGAATCACTTCAAAGGAGTTATTGTGGGGAAATTTCATTTTATGTGTGTTGCAGAGTGAAGAAATGGTTTTATCGGTTATGATATGTTTGTGTTTTGAACGCGCAGTTTACTTTATATCAAAGAGTAGGAATATTATACATACTTATCGTATACTTTTATTTTATTGAGGTTGAGTTGTAGGACACAAGATAGTTGAGTTCATAATAATATAAAATACTTAAAGAAAGAACGAAAGAAAATGCATTTATTACGGTATCTCACACAAATAACAGTAATGACTGAGTACCTACTACAATAAAATAAATTTATGGCGACAGACAAAAAACAAACAAACAAAACAACAATAGCCTAGTAGGTATAATATAATAGCGTGCCCACTAGTCAGTTGTGTGAGGCCGTAAATGGTCCCATCTCAGCTTATAATGCTACAACGCGTTATGCGTTGCAGCGCTGGTTTTCAAATGGAAACCCATGGTGATATCACGGTTACTTATAAGCTACACATTGAGTTTCGGGCGGGAATTCTGACAGTACAGTTCATCGCTTATTTTAATTTATTTCATAAACTAGTTTAGAATTGTGTTTGTTGTGTTAAAATGGTGTGGATTTGTTCAATAAACATTGACGGTGATGAACAGTGTATGGAAACATTGAAATAAGTGAATTAAGCATCGTACTGAAAGGAGTTAGCACCAAAACTCCGGCAAGACCTTGAAATCGACCACACCCGTGTTCATCGTTCTTGTAAAAATAACTTGAGAATATATTATTGTACTTGACACTGGCGAAATGCATGGTAATGCGAAAGCCATGAATAATAAAAAGAAGAAGAAGTTACACATTACTTAGGCGGATAACATTTTATTTAATAAGTAGTAATGAAGTGTGGAGGGTAGTTCTCTACCTCATTTCATAAAATCTACATTTACACCAATATTATAAAGAAGAGAGATTTGTATTTTTGTATGTAATGAATAAACTTAAAAACTACTGGACCAATTTTAAAAATTCTTTCACCATTAGAATCCTACATTATCCCTGTTAAACAAAGGCTACTTTTTATCCCGCAAAAGGCAGATCACGCGATCGGAGCCGCGAGGAAAAGCTAGTATCTAATAAGTTCAAATTTTATGGATAAATTATGTAATTGTTTATCATAACTATCCGTTAAACCGTCGAGAAACGGAGGTTTTCAACTCGACACGTTCATTTTATACTTATTTACATTCACGGAGTGATCTGCTTTGATGATTATATCTTTATTTGAAGTCGTTCTAAGTGGGTGATGTACGAATACATACAGACTAATTTTATATTAAACTAGCGACCCGTGCCGGCTTCGCACGGGTAAAAATATGTTTGCGACAACGTCACATTACAAATCTTAGGATTTTTCGGCTTTACTATAATATAATATGTGTGTATTATACATGTAGACCTTCCTCATGAATCACTCTATTGCTGAAACTGCATTAAAACCCGTTGAATAGTTTAAAAGATCTAAGCGAACAGACAGCGGAAGGCTTATATGTATATCGCGCTATGACCCATGGGAGCAGGGCAGTAACATTCTGGTGAAACCGCGAGGGACAGCGAGTAATAAATAAAAAAAAATCCCAAGCCAAAATATCTCCGTAACACCCTGTATTAAAACTAAACTCAAATCCTGCATCATAAAATGTTCGAACCTCCCGGGGACATTACTTGATACCTCCTAACGCCATTAGTAGCTAATTCCCTGTACGTTGTACTTATCTTATCGGAAAAGTTTTAATGACACTCACACTACTCTATTTGTAGTTAGCAGGTTTTGAGGGTTTATGTTCATTTACCTTTTACGGAAAATATATGAAACGAAATATATGCGCATAATAATATCGACTTAATAATTTAGAGATAATTTAGTGAAATATAAAAGATAAAAAAAATAATTTTCACCCCGTGACCACGAAGGCTGAAAGAAAAGCTTTCGAAACGTCGCGTCGGGACCAAAATTAATGTAGACAGCAATAAAATTCGTTAAATTAGTTATGTTTAAAAAATAATTGAATAAAAAAAAATCGTTTTCTTTTTCTTTAAGATCGTTTATTGAAATGGGCTACTAAACGGCCTCTCGCATATTTCTGCCGGGGGCTAAAAAAATAAATGGTTAGTAACAACTTGATGCGATAGACGTTTGTATAACAGTTCCTTTATGGTCGGCAACGCATCAGTGATTCTTATAACATGAACGTCCGGGCAGTGGAGATCAAAACACTTCAGGTTTGTTAGTCGGCCTTTGCTGTAAAAAAAATGTTCGCTGGATATCTTAAACATAACCTATTTGATGCCTCGGAAAGGAAGGGAAACACTATCTATAAGCGCCTCAACGCCTGCGGGAGTAGGCAGGTAGGGTAATATCTGGGACAACGACCTGTCAGTTCGCAGGATATTGACACGTACGAGTACTATAGTCTATATTTTTGATACTATTACTACGAGCAAATGTCTTGTTTCGGTTTAGCATTATACCGGTGATGGGTCCGCTTTTTTTAATAGTCATTCGACGGAGTTAGGTATAAGGTGGGGAGACCCGCTATCTGGCCCTCACAACCACAATTCAATGCAGGAAACTAATTACGCCATTGCCTCGTCTGTTATCCAGAAGAGTATACCATAGGTAAGGTTGGCTTTAGATTTAAGATATTGTTGGTCCACTGCCACCTCCATGATCATACTACGTTCAAATATAATCTTCTTCTCCCACCTGCCCTTATCCCACTCTCAGTGGGGTCAGCGCAACATGTTTTTAACACATGTTACAGAAAGTTTAGGTTTGTAGTTTTTACGACCGGCCGCCTGCCTGACGTTAACCTCTCTGGAGAGAAGATATCCAGGCCGGAAATAAATATGGATCACACAAACATTTGCCATGGTGCGGTCATCGAACCCACGGCCTCTGGCTTCACACCCGGTTACTCGCCCACTATGCCACGCAGTTTGATTTTTTTATTCTGCCTAGCGGTATACCGTGTTACCCAAGCTTACTGGCAGGATCTAGGGGTGATGTGTATTTATCGTCACAGATAAAAATGTAGGTTATAAAGGTTTTTTAAATAATATATAATAATTGGTTCTTCCGGACTAAAGTATTCTTCGTTACTCTTCGGAGTATGAGGAAGCGTAATTCTGGTGACCGATAAGGTCAATGGGTGTCTTAAATTTTTTAGGACTTATATTTTTTGACGTCTATTTTTAACCTCTGTAATCTGTCAACCCTTTCACCACTATCTCCATTTCGTCCTTCCTCTTCACTCCAGCTTTGTAATAGAAAACGACGAAATTGACTCATTGTTCGTTAGTTACAGAGTGGTACTGGAGGTGGCCGGCAACTCAGATGCGGTCATACTGAGTGGATTGGAAGCCGATACTCAGTACCAGGTGACTGTGGCCGCATTGTGGGGCGGTCATAAATACAGGAGCAGGCCTATAGTCTTCCGCACGCTGGGTGAGTTATTTCGAACATTTTAGCATCGGTTGCCGTAGTGCGAGTTCGGTAGTGTTCATCCTCCGTATTTTTATAGCATAACCCAGTACACGAGCAAGTGGGTCACATGATGGTAAGTGATCTCCACTGCCCATATACGCTCACAATGCCAGAGGATTCTATAATATCTCAAAATCTATAATAATAGGATAATTAAGGGATTGAGAGGGGGAGGGGAATTAGGGCCTCCGAATATCCCTCTTATCGTACGAAACGCAGTTACAAGCTGCTAGTTTACGTCGGTTATCTATAGAATAGCGGTAATGATCCGGTCGAGCCTGCTCATTTATACTGTAAACAAAATTGTCTACAGCTTGGCTCTATCAATAAAAAAAAATATGATAATATATATGCAGATACATGTAGCATCCCTAGTTGACCTTTATACATATTTCTCATATATAAAAAACATGATGGCTACCGAAAACTTGCACTAGGTTCACAGGTATACATAGATCGTGCAGTTCATGAATCCGCTCTTTGAATTGCGTACTCTACTCTGCTTGCGTGTTGTCCTGTTATTGTAATGAGCAACTGTAGCATGTGGGTTAAAAGGAGGTGACCTAAAGAGATACTCCGAAAGCATTTCCGTGTCTAAGTGAAGCGCGGATTCATGCATTAGGTGGATCTGCTAATTTGAAATGACGCGCGCTGCCATTAAATTTTCAACGTTAGTGGAAATAAATGTCGCTAATAGCTATAAGTAAGACAATCTATTGTAACACGTAATATTTTCCTTTAATATTATTTCTGTAGGTAATTCTGTATTTATCAACGGTAATCTAATTAATGTATTGCAGGTTTGATTAAGGGTGATACGGTAATATATCGATGACAATTTTTTTATATATATCTGCGTGCCGTACGCATTGTGAGGAAGTTCCTCTCTCTTGGGTCCTAACCGCCGGTGGCTTGGGTCCTAGGCCTCGACATTGGAGGGTAATGTTTTTTAAAATAAAGAATACCATACAGTGTGTTTATAGCGTAGGCCGGCAAACGAGCAAGTGGGTCGCTTTATGGTAAGTGCTCTCCGCCGTCCATGATAATCCACAAGGCCTCCGGTTATCTCACACACCGTATGAGATGCAGCAGGAAACCGCTACTTTGCATTGATTTTCTGTGAAACGGTGGTGATAACTTGGTAAAGCCGGCGCATTGCTGGTGGGAGGATACTTGTATCCGACCGGATAGCGACCACCGTACACTGGTGCTAAAACCTGCCATAGTGGCCCACCTTGTGTGGGTCGCGTTCCAGGATCAGCCAGTGTATATCCGGTTCTCCCCAGGGGCTTGCCCCCTGATCCTAACCCTTTTCCCATCCCTTTTTCCTTCCCTCCCCTTTGACCCTTTGCAGGCCGGCATGATCGTGCCGACCAACGATAGACACACTGTTTATCGTTGGTCGACACTATTCTTGGATTGCACTACACTTACCATCAGGTGTGATAAAAAAAAAACATGCTAAAGAAAAAACTGTCTACAGCGTGACTCTACCACTTGCTTTATAAAAAATTCGCTCAACCCACGGCTGCTAGATTAACGCATACTTATGTTAGTATCTTACTTAAGGATCAATGGAAACCCTCCGTGAAATAAAGTTTTGTACAAAACATGTAAATAAACCTTCGGATGAAACTCTTACAATATGAATATATTACAGCATATTGTACAAAGCGTTGAAATGCCTATTTAGATCAGTCGTTTATGGAACAAAACAAAATGTTTAAGGAAAAATAGGTTACGTATAAGTCAATAGCGACGCGTAAACTAAACATATTGAGGGTTAAATGTATAGTTATAATTAATGGCTACATTTTTTTTTACTTGAGTAATACAAACAGTTACATATGATAAAAAACTAACTAATAAAATAATAAATAAATGCGTAACTCACACCGTTATCCCAGCATATAAATTGATTTGAGCCAATAGTGGAGATTAGGACACAGGAGTGTAAGTGGGCCACCAACCGCTTAGGCCCAACCCAACCTCACCTGCACGTGGTACACTCTACTCATTTAATAACGAGACAATTTCAAAACTTGGTTCCCATAAATACTAATTATATGGTGGAAAGGCGGATCACGCATTGGGCTGGAATAACAAGAGAGGAGGAAAGAAAGAGTAGACATTAGGGTAATGGAAATGAAATTTGATGAACACACGAAAACTTTACTATGAAAACTGACAGACAAAAAATCAGGCGTCAAATCTATAAACACCTCTATTTTACGGCGGGCTAAGATAATAGATGGTATACTAGTAAAATAATGGATATGACATAGATTCCACTTTACAAGAACAATATGTCCTTTAGCAGATATTATTCATTTTCAATATCTATTAAGTGCTACGACTTGTTTCATAACTTTGAATAGGATTTAACTGTAATAATATCTTGAAAAGCATTATCGTTAACAACTTTGAACTTCAGCGAAGCGTTCCAAATCCGAATTTCATTATAATTTTGCTTGTTTTAATATTATATTCTTAAACGACTTGATAAGAAGGAGGTTGGCAATATATGGCACTTGTTTATTGCTTATGTATGTATGTGAATCAATTTCTTCGTGAAAAGTCAACCGATTTTACTGAAAAATAAATTGACATTTAAGCCACGATAAATTTGGTTAAGGTCTGATAATGGAGGAAAATAACAATAAAAAGTCGGCGCAATTTCCGTTGAACCTTCGACTCCAAAAATACCTATATAATTTTTTATTTTTAACTTTTAATTGTTATTTAGTAGTCGGTTTCCGCCATTACTTATGACATTAATAATTAGTGCGATTGTATTTTATGTTTTTAGCAAAAGTATGGTAGTGCTATTATGATATCGCAATGTTAAGTAAAATTTAACCTATAATACACCTATTTTTGAAAGTACCTAGTTCCGGTAAGTTATTATATCCGAGTGTAACTTCTGTATTTAAACGTGTCATACTTTGTTTAGTAAATAGCATTTACTCAGAGATGATTTAGAAACAGGCGCTAAGTGACATACCATACGTTCAACAATTTCCGTCTTAGTCGTTGATTGATGGTTAAACCTTGCTCGATAAATGTGGTATAGGCCCTTAGAGTAAAATATATTAAGTCTTCATTCTTGCTATATTATTGCCTTTTTACGCACATTTATATAGCATACAATCAATTCTTATAAAATTTGCATACGACATACTGACCCGTTGAAAATATTTTATTACAACTTTATTATAATTTGCCAAAACTAGAACGGACCAGTATATTTGTATTGAGTAGGAAATAGAAGAGGCAGTACATTTATCCCATAAATTATGAAATAAAGTTACATCAGAAAGAGTGAGAACGAGTGATTCACGTGCTTCACTTTAATAATAGACGCGTCTTTTTATATATTAAGCCAATCACACTTGTAAGGTAATACAACCCACATTATACTTCAAATATACCGCCGAGCTTCAAGATGCGTCGTCTCATTTGAAGTGGGACATTGTACTGACTCAGTACATAAAAGAGGATGCTCTTACGAACTCTTATAAATCGTGTTCTATTCAACACTACATCACATGCCACTATAGTTTGGCGTGTTTGCTACTAATAATGGTGGACATGCGAGCCACACATTAAGGAGGTCGGGTCGAGTTTTGGTCTATTTATTATCTACAGTTTTATGTCTGACGTATTTTTTTTATATTGCGGGTATATAGAATTGTATGATTTAGGCGATAACGAAGAATTCCGTAACATTGTAGACTGGTAGTCAACAAATAACAGCAACTGCATCGACATTTGGATTTTAGTGATGATTTTTTTTTTTTTATAAAAATATTTTACAAATCAGTAATTGTGTAATTCTTCTGCCTATTGTTTGTCCAATTTAAAATGTAATTACGTATGATATTGTTATACTTTTTGCTAGTTTGGATTCATATCCACCCGGATAGCCACCACCATACACACGGTTTTAAAACCTGCCATAGTGATTCACATACCTTGAGTGGATCACGTTCCAGGATCAGCCTTCCCCCGAGGGACTTGCGACAGTACTTGATAGTTCTCCCGAGGGACTTGCGACAGTACTTGATGGTTGTTTGGGGCGAGTATATGGGTACATCCTTGTATCCCTAGTCCTGCGAATCAAAGTGGTTTCAGTATTAAATATAATATTAAAAATCGCCTCACTGATGATATAGTGGCAGCATCCTAAGGCAGAAAACTGTGAGGTCTGGAGTTTAATTCCCAGGTCGGGAAATCACGATTTCTGTTTGAGTTATCGATTCAATAAATCACACATGTATTGCACGGGATTGGAGTTTACAGTATGGTGACAGACTTGCCCCTTATATCATGAGACGGAAACAAGCTCGATGAAACGGGGGTGCACTACACTAATTGCTGTCTACCCTTTGAAGATAAAGGCGTGAACTGTTATTTATTGTATCAAACAAAATTTAACATTCCGAATCCAATGATATATTAAATAAATTAATGTCAGAATTATAAAAGCAATTTTGTTTTATATTTAACGTAAACATAAAGGAAAAGAAACGTAATATAGCAAAATAAGAACAATGAAGTTCGTTGATCTAATTACATCCACAAACGCGAGACACCTGTAAATAGTACATCGCCTCTGCAATAAATTTGTACTGCCATTTTAGTAATGCAATAAGATACAAATTGTTGTTACACGTTGTCTGGAAGAAATTGCCGGTTGCAATAGGACCACCAATTGTGTCACCTTTACCGTATGATCCTTACTTTTAAGTTACTTTATTTCTTGTGCAATAAAGAATATTTTATCTATCTAAGATGTCATGACTTTAGATTTACAAGGTAGTAGGTACCTTGTATGTGAGAGACCGTCTGGGTTGGTACCACCGCTTGTCTATTTCTGTCGCCAAGCAACAGTGTGTAAGCACTGTTGTGTTTCGGTTTGAAGGGCATCGACCCCAGTAAAATTACTGGGCATTATGAAACTTAACATTTTATGTCTCGGGGTGACAAGCGCAGTTAAGTGCCATGCAGTGCTTTGCAATTCAAAGTTCTGTGTGGTGTTGCTTCTGTTTATGGGCAGGCGTGGTGCTTACCACCAGGCAGGCGCCTTGCTCGTGTCGTCATTTAATCAAATAAAAAAAAAGTTTATTAAAAGTGCAAACTGTTTCATAAAATCAGCCCTATGTTATGCTATCATTAGCCACAGGGCTTCTCTGCTAATGAAAAGGGTAAGGCGCCCACCGCACTGGCTTAATGTGGATTGGCAGACTTCACACAATTTCGAAATTATTATGCTGATTTATTATGTATGTAGGTTTTCTAGTGATATTTCCTTCATCCATTTTACCAAGTGATAATTAAGAATTCATACACACATTACTTCGAAATTAGAGAAGTATGTCCTGAGGGCGAAATTCAATCCAACAATATCCGTTTTAGGAGTTGGTTCTACTGCCCATTAGGCTACTAGTAATTTCTCATCGGGTTTATTACTAACTAGCATTTGCTCGAGGTACCGTCTAAGTGAGTGTTTAATTAATGAAACTTTACAATAATATAGCTTATACATCAGATTAAGACATAGGCTACTTTTTATCCCGGGAAAAGCAGATCACGTGGGCGGAGCCGAGAGCAAAAGCTAGTATGCAATATTTATACTCTACTTTGCAGCTTTATTCCGTTCTATACAATCGTTTCTTGCAAAGTTCAAATACCCTTTGTTTTCCTTTAACATGTAAATCTCTAAAGATCCTTTCTTAGCGGGTCCCTACATTACGGAAACTATCATTTGACCAAATTCAATGATCCTATCTTAATCCTATGTAAATATGTATAAATATGTATTTATCATACTAGCTTTGTGACAAATGCAATTAAAAGTATTCAAACATTAAAAAAAACTATTCTCTGAATTGTTTGCACAATTTGTTTTATTTGTTTTAATCTTGGCTCTAGATTGGTGTGGTGTAACTATTATAAGAGTCCGATGGCCAGATGTATTCCGGAATATGCAAGAATTTATTTTATTGATAATTATTTAATTATTTTTGAGTGGTAGAGCCACGCTGTAGGTAGTTTTGTCTACAGGCGAATGGGTTGGCTCGACCGGGTTGTTGCCACTGTCACACAGAACACCAACGTAAAGTAACGGCTTGCTGCTTCGTTTCGTACCGTGATTGAGATAACCGGAGGCCCAAACCATCCTCCCTTTCCCAATCCCTTAATTATCCCTTCCTTTTAAGGTCGGCAACGCGCCGATGATTCTTTTAGTATTGTGGGCATACATGGGCAGTAGACATCAGTTAGCATCTGTTAACCCACTTGCTCGGCTACCGGTCTATGCTATAAAAAAAAATCCCTTTGTACAACCTCTTAATTGCACCAAATCGTCGATGAAGTACCAATACCTCCTAACTGACAATTTAGTCCAAAATTACTTTTTTATTACAATAGGCGTAAACATAAACCACATATTAGTAACTAATAAAAAAGTAATGTATTGGAAACTATTATACTATCAATAGTTGATCAAAATAAATAAAACATTATTTTAAACACTTTTTGTAAAAAAAAACCTTATTTTAAACAGTCTGGTGTAAAATTAGATTCTCAACACTTAGGAGGTATTGGTACTTCAACGACGAAATACAATTATAGAAAACTTCGGTAGGTTCTTTGTTTCATTTATGGAACAGGTATATTTCAAAATGTATTTTTTTTACATTTTACCTCTTTTAGAAACGTTGTACCTATGCTTATACTTTTAATCGGTGTCGGTTCATACGAATTTAATATTCGGGACACAATGTGCACGCAAATTGAAACACGCAACAAGTGTTTTTGTAACGAAGCTTTTAGCTTCAATGTTACACCAATATCGAATTGTTTTTAAATGCATTGAATTAACTGCTATGATGCCATGCATATTTTAAACAGTAAATTGTATGTGTATCAGAATATCCGAAAGGCTCCGTAGAGTATTGGATGAGTTGTGAAATAAGACGCCATGGGTTCGATCCCCAAAGCCTAGTCCTAGCTAATATAGAATCTAAGAGACTAGCAACCACGGAGGAATCATGGTATTTTTTTTTCACATAATGAAATGTCATTCAGCAGAGGAGGCCCGTGCCCAGCAGTGGGACGTATATAATACAGGGCTAGTAAAAAAAAAAAAGTGAAAGTTTAACTAAAACTGAAAAATGGTTTTTCAAAATCGACGCCTAATATCCAATATGCGTTGCATTTGCTGTAAGTCAGTGAGGAGTTTCCTATAATTATCTCGAATACCATTATCACATCGTTATCCACAAGGTAGTTTACCTTTAGATTTCAAAATGACTCTTCGTAGTCAATCCACATTTGATACAGATACTGATTAATATACATAGAAAATATACGTTGAAAACCTTCTTTATCTTGCATCGTTTAAACATATTTTAACAAACGACTTTGAACTTTTAAACCATTCAAATGTAAATAAATGTAGTTAAACGGCTACCATTGGGTCGACCCTTATGTTTGAACCCTTTAGTAGGAGACCCTAAAAACCATACCAACAGCATTAATAAAGACTCAAAAACACTAGCAATAAGCTGTACAGAATTAATGACTGAAAACCTGTTGCGTGCAGCATGTGCGTGCATGTTGTCCCACTAGACTGTAAGTGAACGAATGTATATGCCACGACTCAATTAAAACTGTAATGAACTTGTGGACACAGGTACATAAAAGCTTATGTATTTGGACTGACGCGGTGAATAAACCGATTAGTAATTCACCGGTGAGTTTCATTCCAGAATCGGCTATTGTTTTAGAACAGTATGCGCTAAAATATATAAGAAAAAACAATTACATTTGTAATTCTGCGAAAGCAGACTAATGATGGTAAATGTTACCTTATTTGTCTAGCGAGAATTCAGTGTGGTTCTGGTTTCAAACCCAAGGCCAGGCAATAACAATTTAGCTATCAATTTTCGATTTGAAATATCATATATACCATAAGTGTTCATTTTGCTGGTGGGAGGATACTTGTATCCGACCGGATAGCGACCACCGTAAACTGGTGCTAAAACCTGCCATAGTGGCCCACCTTGTGTGGGTCGCGTTCCAGGGTCAGCTAGTGTATATCCGGTTTTCCCCAGGGGGCTTGCCTCCTGATCCTAACCCTTTTCCCATCCCTTTTTCCTTTCCCTCCCCCTTGGCCCTTTAGCAGGCCGGCATGATTTTGCCTATCTACGATGGACCCATTGTTTGTCGTTGGTCGACACTATTCCTGGATTGCGCTACACATACCATCAGGTGTAGCGTAGTCACTTTGCCAAGCCAGGATAAAAAAGAAAAAAAAATTGGAATATGCACTCGATATAACGATAGGCTGGTTAGATATCACATCATGGTACGGAAATAATCTCGGCGATCCATACACCTACTAGTTGCACCTCTGCCGATTCCTCCAGGAATCTAGGAATAAGCATAAGTTATGATGATGAACATTACACACTACTCGTCAACGTTAAAGTATAAATAGTAATAACTCATTCACAAAGGTGCAATAAATGTCCAAATGATGTATACCACAACGAAAACTGTATAAAGTTCCTAGTAGTAATTTTTATTCCTCGTGAATGCTATGTATAGTTCATTGCTGTTAATAAATTAGCAGCAAGCATTACCAAGTCAGAGAGCAGTGACCTGGACGAAAATTCAAACTGAATGCATCCAAAGTTTCTGTAAATATAATCTTAATTTGCATAGTTAAACTAGTTGCGTTGATAAGTTTGCTTGTTTCGTATAATTTGAACCAACCTTTCCTAAAACCCCTTCTTAATGAAGAGGATTTATCGCAATACCGAGGCAAGAATTTAACAGAAAACTGGCATTTACGAGGCCGCGTCATGCAATTCGGAAGAATCTTATGATGCGCGCTCGCAAAAGACAGTTTTCTATGATGTTCTTACATGACGTGTTCTACAAGTGCCTTCAAAAAGGTCTTTCCATTCAAATGAGGCTTAAATTGAATATCATCTACAGAACGTTATAATTCAGTTAATGTCGTTCAATTACTGAGCGTTATGAGATTTAACATCTGATGTCTCGAGGTAATTAATGCAGTTCAGTGCCATGCAGTGATTTGCGATTCGAAATTTAGTAATTTACGTAGTGTTGTATCTGTTTATAGGCAAGCGTGGTGCTTAACATCAGGGAAACGACCTGCTAGTTACGTCGTTTAGGCAAATAAAAAAATGGTTTCCGTTGTTGGGTTGTGGGAGTCAGATGACGGGTCCCTCACATAATATCATATCTACCGATATACTATAATTAAAAGGACCTCAATCAACCAACCAACAACCAAATTATTATAGTCAAATAGAAAAAGTTATCGCCTCGTATTTTCAAAGTTATACCAGTATCCTGAAACCGCATTTTTATTTCAAATTGGAATAGAGTGTTCACGCACTGCATCCGAGATGAATGATACGATGCGATATCCAAGATCTAGGTTGACTTACACAACGATCCTTAATTATATTTAGCAATTAATACGATTTGACATTTCGTAACATATTAACGGCAGATTTCATTATACGATCAAGATTACTGGATTTTTAACCGGATTCAAATTGAATGTAGTGCATAAACAGTGTCACCGAATATTGCCGAGACGCCAAATTAGGCTTGTTCTACATTATAAAGACCTGTCAAAGAACTACATCATAAATAAATAGAAATACTTAGATTCGATAAACTACCAATATTAAACGCAAATAAATAATAAAATTCCATGATTGACGCTACAATTTACAAACGAATAAATCCCCAATAAATTATTCATAGGAAACAATTTTGCAAACGCAAATATTTTTGTACAAACGAGCCTTTCATACGTAATGGCACGTACGTGTAATCGCTGTTGGTTTTTGGGGAATAAAGAAATATATTTAAAAGCATACCTGATATTACTATCTAAAACCTGGCTTCAATCACTGGTTACTAGATCTTGTAAATTAATGTTTTGACTGCACTACGCTTACCATCAGATGTAGTGCAGTCACTTTGCCGTGCTCGAATTAAAAAAAAAAGAACATGCACAGCAGTGAAAGATGATGGCGTCTTTATAATTTTCAATATCGATTTAAAAAAATGTTCTCACGTTACCTTATAAATAGACTTTAAAAAAACAAGCGGGGTTTAATAACGACATCTTTCCGAATCTCAAATTTCAGTTGAACTTTAGACGTGTAACGTTCATTCCATTTGTGCGCGTATGTTGGCAACAATCCAGATGGTTCATTTACCCGCACTCGATCTTCCGGATGCATGATTACACGAACATCTCCTGTAACTGCGCAGTCACATTCAAATTATATTGTATAATTGAGGAATAAAAAGAAATTCCTTTAATCTCATAATCTGTAAGCACTTATAAGACCCTTTCTTTGTCTTTGAGTTGTGGGATAAGTAATTTTACCGAGCCAGTATCAAAAGTTTTATGTTTACTGCCGTTTTTAGGGTTTCGTTCTTAAGGGTTCCAATAAAATTGTCTGTCCTATTTTTAAGGGTTGTTGTCTTTTGAACTATCATAGGTAGTTGACCGATAAAGCGATTTCATGCTTCCATTGACTATTGAATATAATGCAAAAAAAAAAATTAGATTTCCGTACACATAATATGTCACTAACGTAACCCTTGTAATTTCGTCATGTATGTACATCGGTATGTCCCAGCCATTTTAGTGGCAGACTATTAGCACTATATGGATTTGAAAACTTGAAAATGTGGATGATAGATATATTGTATTATCTTGTTTAAAATTATCCACGTTCATCATGACTACGTAATCCTTCACTGTGCGTAGTTCGACAGGCACTTGGCCGATCCTTTTTATCCTGTCACAGCAAAGTGACTACACTGGACCTGACATTTACATCAGTCACCGACGCGTTCAAATTGCCCCTCGGACAATTATTCCAAACACTCGAATACTCATGCCGAGTGCAAAGTACATTGTGGAGTGCCCTGACCGATTTCTAAAATTGGTATCGACATTTAGTTTACTTGTTTAGTGAACTGCGATAGATCTATTGAGCATTGTTTGTTAAACACGGCTATTGTTCCGATTCAGAGTGATATTTTTTAATCCCCGGAATAAAGGGATGTTTTAAGTTTAGACCTTTCCAGCTAAGTCAAAAAAGAGGTTATTGTAAATTTGAGAAGCACAGAGTATTCTTTCCTCAATATCTAAAATAGCTTTATCTAATGTTAAACCTTGCAATTTATGAATTTTAATTTGATTTGGAATTATTAAAACTAAGCAAAAGCAAGAAAACAAAGGAGTCCACACATTAAAAAGTAATTCAATTAAAAATTCACCCTTAAAAATTATTAATAAATAAAGAAAACCCTTGTGCTTTTTTCTAGTACGTAACTGTGTAGTAATTCTAACTTTAGCTCGCCGCGCAGGGTTCTTTATTTTTAAATTATCGACTGGTCCGTGGTGTTTTTATTTAAACAGTATAGTATGATACGTTAATTGTTTTATTATAAATTAAACGAGCTTCGAAATTTGTTTGCTGCATGTTTTGAAATTATTAACAGAACAGATTTACCGAGTCATGTAATGTATTGTGTAATTTAAACTAAACACAAAATAAACAGTGTTTGTAACACACGATGTTGAACATTAACTGAAATATATTCTGATAGAGGAATTTGGAACAGCCGATATCCACAATTTTCAAAACACATCGCGACGAGTTCTGAGTTCTGTTAGGTATTCGGTGATGAGTTTTATTTTTTACTCCATCTTTGATCTGAACTAAATTTATATGGAACAACATCGCAGCTAAACTCAATCGAATTATTTTCTACTTCAAAATTAGCAGTGTTATTGTATCCATCAGTAATGTACCAAGAATATTTTATTTACCAATAGAAAAAACGAAAGAAATATGAAAGAAGAAATCCAAATGTTTAAATTACCTTTGGATTTCTTTCAGTTTGTCTATCTATTTTAGTAGCCATAGATTTCGTAACACTACACTATTGAATTATTATCGCCTAATGCCAGTATCGTGTATGTGCAGAGCCCCCGCGTACATCGCCGCAGCAGGATGGGGGGTTGGCGGCAGCTACGCCACGGTCGTCGGTGGCACCCCCCGACCCATCGCCTACCTTCCCAACGGTAATATTATTATAGATAATTAGATATAGGCCTAACACGAAAACCTCGTTTTACTTTATCATAATATTGGGAATATAAATAATCCCAAAAAGTGTAAAAGGATCTCTTACTTCAATAGTTTGTACAACTTTTGTTCCGTTCTTACAACTTTTCTACAGACCGCCTCCATGGCGCAGTGGACTAGTAGCCATCTGTGAAGCGGTTCGATTCTCGCACCCAGATAAATGTTTGTATGATTCACAATTTTTTTTTGGATCTTGGTGTGTTTTCTACCCAGAGAGGTAGACGTCAGGTAGGCGGCTGGTCATAAAAACTAAAAGCCAAATCTTTCTGTGACATGTATTAAAAAGAATGTTGCACTGACCCTACTGCAAGTGGGGTAAGGTTATATTTTAAACTATTATTTAGAATATTAGTAAAGAGTGTAAACGAGGATATAACTCTGAAATGTATAAAAAACAACACTTAGGTAGTAGGCAAAAACTGCAGGTAAAACCATTTTTTTTTTATTCAAAGTGTTTTGAAAACCTGATGAGCTCTATCACAAGAAATAATGACTAACGAGGAAAAGCGTGACAATAGAATACGTCGTAACAAGTATGTCACGTACAAATGTTAAGTATATTTTCTCTAATTCTACACTACAAAGGAGTTGAAAGCAGAATACATAACGACATTCTGAAAGACTAGTTTTAAACCGAATATCACAAAACATGTAATTGGCTTTGTAATCTGGCACAATGGAAACTATGTAATGTATGTCGAGCTCCATGTTTTTGTTTACATTAGTCCGTCTCTGTTGTATTTTCATTAGAAGCTACACAAATGAATCTTGTATAATTGTTTGAGTTGCTGCTAAGCAATTAATCAGTTATTTAGTCAAACCATGGTCGACTTACTTCTGATCATAATTGTGTACATTAATTAACAGAGTCCTTTGTCTCCCTTTTCCTCTCGTTAATTTCGCTGTTATCGCCTAAGCGACAATGATACTAGACGAAACAAATTGGATCGTTTCACTATTGTAATGATACTAGGGTCTATTGTCAAGAAATTAGGCGTTAATTTCTCAAGTAATTGTGTTTTGTAAATAGATACGAAGTTTCTCAAGTAATTGTGTTTTGTAAATAGATACGAGGAGTGGAGATCGGTATCGTGGTTTTGGTGCTGATTGTATGGATCGGTGCCATTGCTCTATTCTTCAACCGTTGGGGCAAGATCAGGATGCTATTACCATATCAACCTGATTACAAGCAGGAACAGCTCAAGGTAACGTGGTGTAGAAATATTTTATTAGTACATTGAACGAGGAAAGTGTTTTACTAAATGTTATTAATAAGTCGGCAGAATAAATTACCTAAAATATTTATTTTATTGATATAGTCTTAGCCAGGCCAGTAATAAGTACTCAATTTGGTAGTAATTGATTTGTATCCAATTAAAGATAACAATCTATAAATATAGTAATGGATATATAGTATATACAATATATGAAGATACAGCTTTGATTGTTATGTATTTAATAATATATCCCACACGATGTAATTGATATAATTTGACAGGTGGAAAAGTGTCTATCACATACTCCAACATCGCTGTAGGATCAAGAAATGGTGTGTTTAATACCTACCATTAACATCGTATCTTAGATATTATAGCCAATCCAACTTCTTCTGTAATATTGTATTTAGATAAATCCAAATTTACTTATTATGGCTATAAATTCTATTAGATTTCTATAGGTCCATGTAGTAACTTATTGTAAATATAGTTTCCAACCTGTTCATTCGAAAGTAGAATAGTTTTATAGATATCCCCATTACCAGAAGAAATGCAAGTATTATTTACTTTTACATTATTTTCTGTTTATTGTAATCATAATCGACGAATAATAATTACAATTACAAGAAATATATCCACGACTAAGTGACAAAAGGAGGAAATAATAACTTTAATGTCAAAAAAATTAATTAATCTAATATTTGTATTTATGAAGCGATCCTTGATACGAATGAAATTATTTTTGGAAATTACAACACATTAACAACAAATAAGTAGGGCAGCAACACTTTCGCAAATTAAATCTAAATTTACATAGTAACTCTTTTTTCTACCAGGTACCAGGAAGCAGTGCGTTGGCTGCGGCAACAGCGGGAGCAACATGTGGTGCCCATTCTGCACCATCAGCATGCTCGGTAATTCTAAGATTTTATTTATCTCCTTTCAAATTGATCTATGATGCTTACTGTAGCTTTATAGAAGTATAATCCTCTAATGTGTATACTATATTTACAAACTATAGTTATGGTTATTGCTTTTGTATGATCGTTAGTGAATTGTCTCGTTTGTATTTCAAATCTCGTCTACATAATGTAGTAGCCACTTCCAAAAGTCGTTGGTAAACTGTCGTCAAACTGACATAACGTATGCAGAGACTTTAATGATAGTACGTATATACGAAATAATAAATTATAAACCAGATTTATGACTTTAGTTAAAAATATAGATAAAATAAGCTGATATGATATACCAAACGTTATCTAAACATTTCATCCATCAAGGTCGCTTGAAGTAAATTTGCTTGAAATTGCAGTAAAACAGAACAATAGTAGCGTGATTCCTACCGCATTGCAGCATTACTTTCGCTTGAAGGTCGCGGAAATCCTGCAGCTTATGGGACTATATTTAGAATATAGTTTTAATGACTTGCTTGAACGCACGGTTTGATGATACAGCCATGTCTATGGCGAGGACATTCTTGAAATTATTTCCGTTTACTAAAGATTTTTGAATGTCATTCAGGCTTTCGCGGCCAATAAATATGTCCAATAAATTACTGAAAATTTTTCGAGGTTTGCTTTATCACTTTCTCATTTCTTTTATCGATAATCGATGTATTTTAGTCAAAGTATTTTTTCTATTACATCGATTCCTGAAAGTTTTTGATTTAGTGTAATTGCAATTCGTAATATTTTGTTATATGTTATTTACAATACTGATATGATATTACTAACACTCTTACTTCTAAGATAGTTCGTATATTTTTGCATATAAAACTAACCAAAACATATTCTTCAAGGTGCTTCATTCTAAAGTAGTACATTTAAAATGCAAATTCAAAGCACTAAGAAAATCCTTGTAGTTTGTAGAATACACCGCGTTTAATTTAAGAGTGAAACACGGTATATTTTTATACATATTTAAAGATTGAAATAAGAATAGCTAGGTTAATACAAATAAATTGACCGTTGAAGTATTACACAAATAATGTCATAAAAATAAAGACAGATGAAATTTAAATTACAATTCTATGAAAGGTTTGATTAGCTCCCTTGAAACACTATAAAATTCTCAATCTTATTATGAAACAGACTTAAACGAAACCATAAAATTGCTTCCAATATTACGTTTAAAACAGATAACAACTTCATTATATCATAAAAAACAGAATCCCTTCAAGACTATTATTCGCCATCCAATCTTTTCTACAGGCAACGTTTTTATGGTGTCTCAAATGTATGGGGCCCTTTTACGGATCGTAAGTAAATGCGATAGGTTCTCACAATCATTCAAATGGCCTGATGGCATCTATTTTACCATTTTATTGACGTAATAAAATGTGTTGTAAAACTTGTTTTACTCGACATTATATTGCACCACAAAAATGCGAGTTGCAAATAAAATGTAGCATGATGACAGCTGTTATTAAACATATAGTTTTCAGTAGGGCCTGCTTCATAATGTTTTTTGTCTGCCAAATAATGCATTTAACAGACAATCTATATTTTACCAGCAGTTTCTCGCGGTTTCATAGCAGGCATATTACTGCCCACTGGCTTGATAACCATATAAACCTTCCGCAAAAAGACTAAATAATAGTGAAAACGGCTTCTAAACCCGTCGCATAGTTTAAGTGAAACGAGGGGATAAACAGACATAGAGACACATATAGTGACTTCGTTTTATACTATAACTAGCTGTCCCGCGCGGCTCCGCCCGCGTGATCTGTATTTTCCGGGATAAAAGTAGCCTAACAGTGGCGCCATCTGTCAGCAATGTGTCACGCACCGACGCCATCTACTTAAAATATTGGTTTGTAGTACATGCTATGTATCAGAGATGGCGCTGTATTTAAAAAATGATTTTCCCGCTTTTCTATTGAAATTTTTCCTAGATTTTCGTTGCTATAAACCTCACGGAGCCCGAGACCTTTCCAACGAATGCAAAACCGTGGAAATCGGTTCGTGCGTTCTGGAGTTATATCGTCAGGAAGGAAAACCCGACTTATTTTTATATAATAGATAGCTATACCTGGTATGCGTTGGAATAACACGTAAAGATTGTGTGGCAGAATTTCGTCACAATCAAACGAATGGTGTTAGGAACGAATAGAGGACAAACACCATAGACATATTAATTTTTTATGTAGTAGATGTCGATTTGATAAGATAAGTTTTACTTGGATAACGTGAATTAAAGAAATTAGTATCATAATATCATTGCTTTCACAGAAATTAGTTCCAGTATGTGTATAGAATTATGGGAGGCACATAATAATAAAATATATTTTTATTTCTATTTATACATTGTATTTTAGGATTTTAGTTCATCATAGAAGTCTTATACATGTATAGTGTTTCGGTAGGTAAATATAAAATGTTATCTAGTCATGGCTAATATTTGCATAAAAAAGTAATTTTCTTAGTAGCTTAAGCTGTGATACGAGAAGGTCGGTCGCCAGAGATATATTTTGTATATATTACGCCCAGTAAATAAATACAACAAAATTTATTCACTCCATTAATATACAGTAGTATTGTTTATTTATTTATGTAAATATAAGACCTCATCAAAACAATAAAATTTTCGTTACTAACTGTTTGAAACTGAACACGTACAGAATAAACTTTCTGAAGGAAACAAAAACATATTCTAACGTATACTTTGTAAAGTTTTCTGCAATAAAACACAATTTATAGACTATAAGATATTCTAGTGTCTATAATTATAGTGCCCTGGGAAATTCACTGTTCTAAGTTTGGAACAGTTGTAATTGACAAGCTCATTATTAATAAGAAGTTGGCTAGAAGTTTTTACTTAGAATTGATCGGTTGTTCTATGAGTTTGTATTTTTATGGATTTTATCGTCGACTGATATTAAAAGACATGTTTAGAAGAGATCGTTAACCCTGGATATAATCTTTGTATATCATTTTGTCTATTGCCGCCAACCAGCAGTGAGTACTGTTGTAATCATGTTTAAATGACGTTAAAGCCTACGAAATTATAGTCTTACGCCGCCGCCGAAAGGGCAGGCAGAGGTGCAACTAATGTATCCAAGTTTCGCCGAGCTTGTTTACGTCCCATGATGTGATAGGGGGCGAGCCTATCGTCATACCGGGCACAATTTCCAAATCCCGGGATTTTCGGTTCTAAAAAATAAATTGTGACAGAAAGTCACAAGTTGGGTATTGAACCCAAAACCTCATAGTCAAACCTAATACGCTGCCCCTAGATCAATAATGGGATTCCTTTGAAATTATAAGCACAAACATACAGTCATGCAACACTGACCCTCGTATTCATAAACGTTAGTATGAGGCCTTACAGTGAGCGCGAAAGGATAGTAACGATTTCTCTATACGTCATTTATTAGTTTTGGTAAAATTAGACTAATCATATGCACAGAATTCGACACTTAGCAAAAAGCTAGTTAGTTGTTTTTGAATACGGGCATCATACAAAGTTCTGGATGATGTTATTTCTGTTTATGAGCAGTCATGGTGATTAACATCAAGCGATCTGTTCGTCCCTTCATTCAGTTAAGAAAATAGGTCAAACAATCACAATTTGTTTGGGTTTTTTGATCGAAAAACGGTACACGAGTTGCTCGAAATTTGATATTTGTGCCCGATATTGTGATAGACTCGCCATCACATTATTGGACGAAAATCTTTAGATGTTCAATTCTTTGTCTTCCATTATAGGAATTTAGATAATCATTAGACTTATTCTATCTTATGTCAAGTTTATTATAAGTTGTATTTTTTAAATTGAAGTTAAATTACTACAGCATTCATTACACTGACAGACTCCGTGGCATAGTGAGCAATTAGCCATTGTGAAACTAAAGGCCACGGGTTAGATTCACGCACCGAGTCCAATGTTTGTGTCATCCACAAACATTTATTTAAGATCTGGATATTGTGGGCTCGTAGTCCGTCGTAGTTCCTGATACTCACGATACGGGTAACCTTGGTATACTAAGGTTTCCTACAGGATCAGGACTATGTGTGTGAATGTTGGGTGTATATAATATTATTTATTTTCTTCTTGCAGTCCAGTAAAAATGATGTACGTACATTACTAACGAAACTAAGTATTTTCATATAACAATAAAGTCGTCAATTATTCATCATCTAGACCACGGAAAAGTTAGAGTAAACAATTATTTATTTAAAGGATCCTATTTACCGTGACATTGACAAAGTTTACCAACTCCGAACGCTTGTTTGAATAAACTACTGTATGTTGTAACGAAAATGTAATAAATATTTTTTCAGCGTGCACGGCAATATGACAGTACAATATCAGTGGTCAGCAGAATCATGCCAGCCTGTATAAATGCATCTTCACACTTCGAGAGGGAAGAAGCAAATCGAGGGGTCTGCGACAGGACAGGCGGATGCCCCCTATACTTGCACCGACGAACCATCAAGTCCTGTCGCAAGCCTCTCGGGAAAACTGGGTATACACTGGCTGATCGTGGAACGCGATCCACACATGGTGTGTGGATTGTTATGGCAGATTTTAGTATCATGTATCCGGGCGGTTATGAATCTTACCACTACGAAAATTAATATGATCAGTAAACATCATGATTAGCACACTATGTGACGTATACAATCTCAGACCTATATCACATTAGCAAGATTGTAAAGCGCCAGTGCTATTGTTAAAACACACCTCATTCGCTCCTTTCACTATCGTCAGTCTTTTTTTTTATTTGATTAAATGACGAGACGAGCAAGGCACTCATACACAGAACTTTGAATTATAAAGCATTACATGACACCGAACTGCGCTCGTCACCTCGAGACATAAGTCTCATAATGCCCAGTAATTTCACTGGCTTCAATGTCCTTCAAACAGAAACACAACAGTGCTTACACATTGTTGTTGGCAGTTTTCTCGTGCATGCTTGTCACGTACGAGAAAGAGTTATATGAACTAGGTACTATCTATACGAAAAAAAGAACTGCAACAACTGGATTTGGCGAAATTAAATAACCTTACAGTCTATCTCTACAATTGAATAAACACATTGAATTTGGTCTACGACGCTACTCCATTACCTGATTTAACATTCTTACCACGTTTTCACCTTAACCAAAAGTTACTTAGCGAAACTAGATTCGATGTAAGCAAAGTGTACTTCGGTTAATGAAGGAATCGTTGGTCAAATAAGATGTAACTTAAGAAGCTCATGCATATACCCTCGAAGGGATAGACAGCGGTGCAACCAGTGCACTCAAGGTTCTACGAGCTTATTGCTCTCCCATGATGTACGATGCTATCATCAAATCATTTTTTTTTGCATAGGCGGGCAAACGAGCAAGTGGGTCACTTGATGGTAAGTAATCTTCAAGGCCCCTGTATGCCCATAATACCAGAAGAATAAGCTAAACCGAACCATAAGCTTTTTCTACATACTAGTCATGAGAGAAAAGACTTATATCTCAAGGTGACGAGCGCAGTTCAGTGCCATGCAGTGCTTTGTAATTTAAAGTTCTGAGTGGTGTTTCTTCTGTTTATGGGCAGGCTTGCTCGTCTCGTCATCCAATCAAATAAAAAAAAAACACCCCTAAGTTTCTTTTTCCTGGCACGACAAAGTGATTACACTGCATCTAGTGGTAAGTGGGGGTCCAAACATAACGTCGGTCGTCGAGACAAATTGCATTTTTCGACAGCTCGCGGCGACAAAATTACGGTGACTTAAAGGTACTGGTGTTGGATATATACACTGGCTAAACATAGACCTCGATGCATCTGAACGAGTAGTAGAACTATAGCAGGTTCTATGTAAAGTGGTCGCTATACAGTTGGCTACAAATATATTTCAGGTACTTATCCTTCCACAACTAAAGTTGGCTAATAAAGTAATCCCCACATTAATATTTCATACAATCGTTATCAGGAGCAGACAGTCGCTAATTGAGCTGTCAATCAAACCTGATTGATCCTTGTTCAGCATATTTCACTTCGCTCACATCATTAACGTGATTTTTGGCGTTGTTTTTTTCGAGGCATTACGGTTTAGGTATTCATGCAAAGTTTTTGTTGTAAATGTGGTTACAATATATCATAAAATGGAGCATTTTATTGGTATAGTAGCAGTGTACCTTAGGCTGCGAAATGGGTGAGGTGTTTAGTCAACTTTCCGATTTACCAATCATTCCTGTTTGAATTTTCGATTTGATAAATTACATATGAGTTCTTCGGGATTAGACTTCGTGTCCGTTATGGCAAGGCTCTCCATGTTTTACATCATGGGAACAATGGCGAATCATAGGTGTACTGGTTCCATCTCTATTCATCCTTTCAGGTATACATGCGTGGGCTTATGCAAATATGTATTAAAATGGTAAAGGTCAGTAATACTAGTGATGGTGGATCGGTGTCGTTAAGCAGTTGGATTACATAATTGACAATCTTCATGATCATCAGCAAAGATCATACCGTAAGGGTGACAATGGGTTGTCTTATCGCAATCGGTGATTTCTTCCCGACAACCTTAGACAGAACATTATCTTATATATGTATATGGATGCATTATTAATACAAACCAGAAACAAACATTTATTACCAAGAATATAAAATCATTAGAATTATTAAATTATCATCAAAACACATCTTTTCATAGTATAAAATGAAGTCGCTTCCGCTGTCTGTTCGATTAGATCGTTTAACCTATTCAATCGATTTTAATGCAGTTTTCATGCAAGTGATTCATGGGGAAGGTTTATATATTTATCACGCAATACCATGCAGGTGAAACCGCGAGGGACAGCTAGTTGCAAATAAAATATAAAAGTTAACACTACACGACACAAATATTAACACATTATTTAGTTTTATAAAGCAATAAGGTTAATCTTTTGATCCTTTATACATATTAATTGTTGATAATTTGCACGAATAAACCTGGCTGAAATGTGTAAATAATTTCAAAGCGGAAATGCAAATTTTAATGTACAGCAGAAGTGTTGTTTGATAATTTTGCTTCCATTTTCCACTGAATCAGTTTTAAGTAAATTACCTGGTTACTGCATATTTGAATGTGCAGTTTTTTTGACGTCGCTTCAAAATTTGATCAATAAAATATAATGCCATTATAATATTCAACATTTGATGAGTGTGTAAGAGGTAATAGCCACAATTATTATGTTCGTAAGTTGAATTGTATGAGTTCGTCTTATAATGAAAATCGTAATAATAATGTGATTCGCGAGTCTGGCACTTTTACAAGGTTCGTATGCGAGAGGCCGTATGGGTTGGTACCACCGCTTTGTCTATTTCTGCCGCCAAGCGACAGTGTGTAAGCACTGTTGTGTTTCGGTTTGACGGATATTGAAGCCAGAAAATACCGGACATTATGAGACTTAAGATCTTATGTCTCAGGGTGACGAGCGCAGTTCAGTGCCATGCAGTGCTTTGTAATTCACAGTTCTGTGTTGTGTTGCTTCTGTTTATGGGCAAGCGTGGCGTACCATCAGGCGAGCGCCTTGCTCATTTCGTCTTTCAATCAAATAAAATAAAGTCAATCTTGAAGACTATTAATTATCCGATAAATTCACATCAGCTGAATTCTGCCGACCGTCGAGGGCCCCAATGTCTCTTGACGGTCGCCATTACACTTGAACTGCACTGTACTTAACATCAGGTCGAGTGAAGTCATTCGGCTGGGAGTATTATTAAATCCGTTAACTAGAGTGTTTACACGCTGTATCTAATCTGAGAACATTTCAGTCCGACATAGCTGTAGTATTATTGCTGTGAAGGGTTCTGTCTGGATTCGAATTACGTTGTGCTGTTCAGAACATTTGTTCAGACGCCTCAAATCGCATGCGATTGAGTAGTTGAACAATTATAATTGAACCGTGTGAACCTGCTACAATTGGCAGTCAACTGGGTACTTTAGTGATTTAAAGTTACCCAGAAACGAGATAGATAAAAGCAATGAGCTCAACCAATAGAGTAGCAAATATTGATAAAAGAGCTATGCTAAAATTTTAGACGAAAGAACGAAGTACGAAAACGTATGACTGTAGAATTTTAGCAATCACATTTTTAATATAAATTACTACCACTAAGATGAATCCGCGGGGAAATTTGTGTATAATAAGTGTGAAAAATTATACTCTGGTTTGTTGACCTTTTAGATTTTTATTATATTGCCAGCCTCCGTCGCGCAGCGGGCGAGTAGTTAGCTGTGAAGCGAGAGGCGGTGAGTTCGATTCCCGCAACGACTCAAATGTTTGTATGATCCAATAATACATGTTTCGGATCTGGGTGTTGTGGGTGGTTAACCTAATGTCGAGTCAGGACTAGGTGTTTGATTGTTGAGTGTATTTACTTATAAAGACAGCTTCGTTTTTGAAATAAAAAAAGTAATAATTCTTTGGCAAACGACCTAGTGGGTGACCTGATAGTAAGTGATCTCCACCGTCCATGAACGCCCACAGTACCAGAAGAATCATGGGTGCGTTGCCGACCTTAAATGAAATGGATAATTAGGGATTGGGAAGGGGAGGGAGATTTGGGCCTCCGGATATCTCACTCAACGTACGAAACGCAGCAGCAAGCCGCTACTTTACGTCAGTTTTCTATGAGACAATGGTAACGACCCAGTTGAGTCAGCCCATTCATGCTGTAGACAAAACTATCTACAGCTTGGCTCTACCACTCATAAAAACTGAAACTGAACTGAATTTAAACAGAAATTGAAAAAATCCCTCAGTCTTCAATTTCATTTCTTCATTCCAGTTTTTAACACACCCAGGAACTGGAATATATTTTGAAATACCAAAGTGTAATAGTGAAACCATAGTGGAAATATCGTTATCGAATTTTACGCTGCGCCCTAAATTCACAACGTTCGGGTGAAATTTGGGACGCGTTGGTTAAGGTGATTGTAGATGTACGATTATATTGACGGATGTATTCTGATAGTGCATTATCCGACTATGTTATGTAATATATTTGTAGCAGAACTATATATATCGACGCTTGAATGGCAAAATATGTAAGCGACATTAAGTAAACTTGATTTAAAGTTTAAATTTCTGGAAAAGAAAATCATTAAAAGTTATCTAATTGTGTGTTACTTATGTATCCTTTATTATTTTTATGTATTATCTTTTTATATTCTAACATTTATTTTCCCACCTTTCATCTATCTCTAAATTAAAAACCTATAACATTTTTATACCACCTGCTTGATTGCGCAATCCTTACGCCACCGAAGCAGTCAAGGCATTTCCAATTCCATTTCCACAATTCCAATTTATTCCATTTAATAACTTAGTAAAATTCTTACAATAGACTTTGCGTACACGCAGCAATCCATTTCCATAAAGCAATGGAAAATTGAAACTATGATCTGTCATCATTACATTACTAGTGACCTTCGACCTTATTGCGATGAGATATTCTGACATGATGAACTATTCAATAAACACAACGGAATGTTCACAATGACGCCGTGTTACGTATGTGCTGTGCATTACGTAAATCAATGGGATACCATTCGACGGAAGTTTCATTAATGCATGGCTTCACTGGCATCCTGAATACAGTGGTATGGCGACGCCCTAAAAGAGTCTATTGATGCCCGGTCGTAACCACATGTATGTATATCAACGTGACGATCTAAATAAAACGCGCCGACGGATGGGCAAACGGTTCCGAATTTTGATTTTTATCGTTTTGATGTATCTATAAAATCCGACCGGTCCGAGTTATTTGATCATGTGGAAGGCACGTATATCTCTAGAAAAAACGGAAAAAGTGTGGACTTGCTTTAGTATATATCCGGATATTTATATTTGAAAATATTTCAATAATGTATCTTTGGAAAATACTTTTTGATATCAAATAATTTCTTAGTGAGACAAATAATTATATACCAAAATCAAATCAAATACAAAATATTTCATATTTTGGTAACATCAATATCCATTCAAAAGGCGTTTGAAAGAAGCTTCGTTCACGAATAAAAAGCAAATACTGAATACTTCTACCTATAATTAATAGCGGTTATTAGGCGCTTCAATAACCTAGCAGTTATGATTTATTACTTTGGCATTACATTTTAAAAAATAAATTTGTATTCAGAAATCGGATTCGAATTTAGTGGATTCAGTGGTAGAAATAGTCGGATTTAGTGAATTCAGTTATTCATAGAAAACCGACGTTAAGTCCTTACTGTTGCGTTTTCCAAAGTGACGTAATCTGGATATTTCCAGACATGTACAAATAAACGTCCATTTCTTTGTAATGTTGTTGTAACGTCGACAATGTAGATATTAATAACTATTCTAGTGCTGAGGCTGTTGATGTGTAGTATTGAGCAAGATGACTACAGTCCTCTTGATCGTTTTCCGGCATAGCTATAAAAAATATAAATTACGCTACCTGTAATTTGCGTGGCATTGAAGATACATCATAATATTATCTAGCGTTTCGGCTAGACACATAACAGTTGTTCTGAAAAAGATTTTACTTAAATGATCTCAAAAACCAATCTCACTTTGGATATTTTTTAATAAATTGGAATATAAATGCAACAAAACAAATAATTGACTAGATAAATTATCTCGTTTACTTAGAGCTTAGACCATTCCAACAGTTTTTGTTTATTTCTTTAGCACTGAAGTATCTTTCGTTTGATTCAACGCACCCATTAGTAGAATTTTATTGGCCTCGTATTTTTTCTGCTTTGTAAATCCACTCGAGGATCCATCTCGAGATAGCTATTAACTTGCTTTAGTACTGAAAGTTTATGTGTTTGAATCACGTAATTCATTGAGGGCAGATTAATTTGTGGATCAGACACTCTTTGCCCTGGTCCTATCGTGTAACTAAAGCTATTGGATGTGGTAATTAGATAAAACTGGGTCATTTGGGATTGTACACATAATATATTCATAGGGCTGAGTATTCACAGTAATGGATAATCTCATGACTCTTCAGCTTATACAAATAATGCTATTTAGAAAGGCACGTGTAATTAAAAAAAATAATGGTGTAGCAATAATTTCATTTATTTTAATTTCAATTATCATTTTTAGGTAATGTGGTAAAATTCTATTTTTCGCATGATAAACTGAAATTCAGAATTCATTGCTCAAAAACTTTGTACATTGCTCCATAATCCTATAGTTTTTATATGATTTCAAACATATTATTACTTACCATCAGGTAATCTTACCCATTAGTAGTTTACTCCCTCATTCCTAAAAAAAATTTCAACAATAATTATTAAGGTTTTTAATGAAAGCATAAAATAAATGGCCATGATTGCGTTATTAAGACTAATATTCCATGATATAATACTACAGCCATATACCTTTATTGATATAGAACTACGACATTCTGTCTCTAAGAACAATTTCTTGAACGTCCTATTGAAGGATTCCAAGATAAGCGGTATTTTAATGGGAGCTCTAAAAAATTCGCTGAATTCCTGTATCGACAGTTAATCGAGTATAAGTAGCAATTGACCTGAAAATAAAATGTAGGCAGAAACGGCCGAGGTCGGTGGCGATATAAAAAATAAATGAGTTGTTCAACTGCCTACAATGTGGCGAATAGCTTATTTAATCTTTATATAGGTAAATGTGTCCGTTTTACGATCCCTTTTTTAAATTTCTTCATCACTTCAAATTGCGGTTTGCGTGTGTACCATAGTTTTATTACTTTTTTTATCATGACACTTCGATTAAACTTCTAGTCTTGGTTGAAGTTACTGATCTTCTATAACAGTGAAGTAGTTTTATTGTAAATAAATTAAATTGTAATACTTATGGTGTTCCTTATGAGCATCATTTTTTATTAGTTTACTCATTATTATATCTCGCCAAATGTATTATCTTGATTGCCATAACAATAATAATATCAACCTATAGCTAATTACCGTATTTTTTTTTTTCATGACAAATATAAAACCTAATTACAAAATAATAGGTCCACTAGATTTAATCTCAGGTTTCAGGCTCACAAATTGTTTGCTAGTAAAACATTATATCCTGACTTCAGAGTCAGCTTATTTACCATTTCCAATAACTACAATATACCAATCAATTGTGACACAATCGGTATCAGTGTCGGAATGGGATTAGTTATTCGATATCTATGAATATTAAACAGGTATATATGTATTGATAAACACAAGCTCATGCCTATATCCCAAAATGGGGTGACAGATGAGCATATTTCATTGTTTCTAAAGCCACCCTTATTTAATGTAGTTTGACAG
Source organism: Amorpha juglandis (assembly GCA_949126905.1). Classification (NCBI taxonomy): domain Eukaryota; kingdom Metazoa; phylum Arthropoda; class Insecta; order Lepidoptera; family Sphingidae; genus Amorpha; species Amorpha juglandis. The sequence goes on along the minus strand of OX421379.1, from coordinate 5,134,729 downwards.
ATGTTATTTGATTTTGATTATGGTCTAATGTCACTGCCTTCTCATACTGTGTACTATACGTGTTTTTGTATTGATTTATTATAACCTGTAAAATCAGTACGAAACGTTTTCATTCTGGCGAAATATCCAACAGCCTCATTATAAATAATTAACAGTTATTGTTGAATACATTATGTTTTGTAAGTTAGTAGGCCTCCCTATATGAGTTTATCTTAGTCATTCGTAACATAATATATTATTTGTCTTATTAGACTCCACTGCTTTATCTATTTCCGCCACCAAGCGTAAGTGTGTAATCTGTTGCGTTCCAATTTAAGGACATTGAAACTAGGGAAATCGCTGGCCATTATGAGACGTGACATCCTATGTGCCGGAGTGACGAGCGCTATGTCCTTAATATTTTATAATTCAAAGTTCTAGGTTGTTTTGTCTCTGTTTATGGACGTGGCGCTTACCGTCATGTAACCCAGCTCGTTTCCTCATTCAAACTAATAAATAAGTAAGACGAAAAGATGAAAATAAATGTACTATTTAGGATTTGGTTTATTCACTTGGTTTGAGGAATAATGGAATGAGGATTACAGAAATGTTATGAATATTACCGAATAAAGGCAATTCCTTAAAGATGATACAGCGATTATCTATGGAAATCCTCTTCAACGAATTCACAATTCATCTAAATAAATGACGATATTAAGCTTTATCCATCCAATAACCATCAAAAGGAATAGATTGCCCTTTTTATATGTGCTGAGAAGTAATGATTTCTTATGTTTAACGAATATAACACATTGAAATTAAATTAATTTAAACGGATTTTATTGTGGTTTTTTATTTTAATTTTGATCCCGACATTTAAACACTTTTCAATGATCATGGTCACGGGGTAGACTGATTTGTAGGTTGCCCAGAAAAGTTAATGTTACATTCAGTTTACAATTATTGTTAAAAAATAATCTCCGCAGAAAAAGCTCCTAATGTCTTGAGGTCTGGCAGTTGGTATTTTGGGTTCCGATTTAATTAAATGTATAATCAGATCCCAGGCTTGTGCTAGCTTCCAATCATCTCAACATGAACTAGTTGAATTAATAATTTAAATTACACACTATATTAATATTGCATCCTCTATTATCCAGTTAGTAAGTTTGTAAGATAATTAAAAGTTAGAAGAGATGATAAATTATTATAGTCAACCGCACCGTCTGAATCTGCGCTAAAACTTTGTTTTGCATATTGCGTTCCATTACTGTAAGTGTAAATCTTGGGTGTGTGAAATGTATAAACTTATTTTAAGATCTTCTCCTATTGACTCAGTATTTATGTTAAATAAGTTTAAACGCGTATACTTTGTTTTTTGTATTCACTTCAAATATATTGTTTTATTATATTGTTCCTGGTAAATACCCGCATGCGATTAAAAATCGCATTACTTATGTTAAACGAAACGCCTCGCGACTTATTTATGTTTGATAATGGGAACATTTTGCACCTTCGATTAGAGATTTTAGCGAATTTTATTTAGATTATCGCTGAGAATAAAAAAATCGAATGATTCACCCGATAATAAGTGATATCCACAGCCCATGTACTCCCTTAATACCAGAGGAAACATGGAGCGTTGCCGACCTTAAAGGAAATATATAATTATAGGATTGGGAAGGGGAGGGAGATTAAGGCCTCCGCATATTTCACTCACTGTACGAAACGCAGCATCAAATCGCCACATTACGTCGGTCTCCTGTGAAGCAGTGGAAACGACCTGGACGAGCCGACCCATACATGTTGTAGACAAAACTTTACAGCGTGGATCTATCACTCAGCAACTAGTAACTATACGGTTGCAAACAAAGTGGACTTGTCGCTATCATCGTGCATAATCTTTGTCTCGGACGCGTACCTTGAAACAGGACTTTAAGCGTAGATTCGTTCATCTACCCACACCCGTGTAACCCAGTTACGACAAGATAGATACAAGAGTGGCATGTGTGATTACACTGGCAGCCGTAAAAGTAACAGGGGCCCTTACCCTTTTCGGATCTCATTTTCTTTTCATAGTAGGCAATTTATCGTAAAATAATTTATGCGCAATCATTTTTAACGCAATTTCTAGTGCCGAGTTATCGTTATGCGGTATTAAGTTTATGCTCAACAATAAACTTTGTTATGGAATCAATTATATTTTAATTAGCCTTTGATAGTAAATTTCTTTGGCAGTTTAAGTCCCTGTTTCACAAACTACAAATAAACGTTATTGGTAGAGAAAATATAAGACAGCAAAATATAAATATATCAAGTTTTCAATACATGTCTAATATGTATTTCTTAAATAGTCTGTGTATTGCTATAACTGGTTTAAAAATTATTTTTATAAAGAAAAATAAACCTTTAACTTTTATGTAGACTAGACTAGCTTTATGTAGAGTAGACTAGCTTTTTCTTGCGGTTTCACTCACGTGAGTATTTTTTTCTTGTATAAAAAGTAGTCTACGGGGTTATTTTTAAAACACTGACTACCTCGCAGGAGTAGATTCCTAAGGTCATTTGCTACTACTTTTGTTCTACGACTTTTCATAATTTGTTAGATTTTATTCTCATACAAAAATAATTATGAATTTAATTTCCGTCTTGAATGTTGCCTACGCTCTGCGCGCATCGCAGATTACGTAATACACGCGGGCGCGCGCGTCAGTTCAATGACCGGCCGCGCCGTATCGATCGATAATACCTACTACCCAGCCGTCAGCTGATTTCACTATGGCACGCGCGCGAGTGCGCGTCGGGTCGTTCGTTTATGACTGAAACGTAGAGTCTAGACGTACAAACACAAACACTACACAACAAAAACTTGTAAAATCATTTTTTTTTCTTATGTATTGAGTTATGTCCAAACTCGTAGAACAAAAGTTGTTCCTTATGGGGTCGGCTATATGGCCCTGCGAGGTTGTCAGTGTTTTAAAAATAACCCTGTATATCCTAATGGTCTATCTGTATACTTCATTGTATTCATCCAAATATGTTCAGCGTGATTGATTAATAAACATCTGATGCCTCGGTGGCGCAGTTATAAATACGTATGCGGTACTGTGCGCTGAGGCCCCCGGTTCGATCCCCGTGTCGGGTAAATATGATATTGGTTTTTTCTACCACGTTATGCTCAGTATCATTCTAGAGTATGGAATTATGCCCGGAATGGTAATAGGCTCGCCCTCTATCACATCATGGGATGAAAATGTGGGTGGTTACACCTCTGCCTACTCCTTCGAGAATTACAGATGTAAGTGCGTATGTCCAAATTGACAAACATCTAAACTCACAAACATCCTAATTTTCACATTTATAATATTAGTAGATATATTCACGCCTATAACCCCAAAGGGTTAGGCAGAGGTACAACTAGGGTTCGATTCGGTGAGCTTATTTCCTTAGTGATAGAGGGCTACCGCGATACATTACTTAAACTCCAATCTCAAAGAACTTATGTACGAAATGCAATGTACGAAAAATCAGATATAATTACCCGATACACTAATAAGCATTGTTGTCTTTCGGTTTGAAGGACATTTAAGCTAGTGAAATTACTGGGCATTATGAGACTTAACATCTTATGTCTCGGGGTGACGAGCGCAGCTCAATGCCATGCAGTGCTTAATAATTCAAAGTTCTGTGTGCTGTTGCTTCTGCTTATGGGAAGACCTACCATCCGTCTCGTTATTCAATCAAATAAAAAAAACACTGTATTTAAACCCACCGGTTTACGAGTTTCACAACCTCAATACGTTTACGGTGGAATATTGAGGCGATACTTTTAAGCTTCCAGATAATAAAGACAAATCCCTCGTACCGCCCATAAATAAAGTAAGTAATTGGCACTTGGCCCCTGCAATCAGAATGCAACTGGTGTTTGGGGCGAGTTAATTAATAGCTTACTTAAGTGAGGTTGGTTTTGATAGCGTATTGCTGTTGGTAATATCTTGAGCATGATTTCTGATTATGTATTCATTACTTGTATACGGTTCTTATTATTTGTTATTATTGTATCGTTTATGTTCAGATTTCCACAACTAACGATGATTTATTGTTATTAACTTGAGTCCAAAACGATCAGGTCCTTCGCCTGATGGTAAATGCCATATAAATAGTAGAAACACCGCACAGAACTTCGTTCATCACACGGAGACAAAAGATGCCCAGTAATTTCATTGGCTTCAATGGCCTTCAAACCGAAACACAACAGTGCTTGCACAGGCACAAGGCAGGCGTGACGCTTACCATCAGGCGAGCGACCTGCTCGTTTCGTCATGCAAGTATAAAAAAAGTAAAAGTTTTAGGTTGTAGGTATACGATGCATTCGATGCTCTAGAATTCCGTAGCCTTCGGAGTGCGAGTCCGATTTAATAATAATAATAATAATCATTTAATTCAGACCATCTATGTCCATAACAAAACAATTTGCAACGATTTGCATTTAGCCGTGTTTTTTATTAATTTCTATCTTATGCTATTTTGTAATTAATTCATTTCTTTTATCTTTACCGTCATCATCATGAACACGTACGCCGTATACCTTTTCATTCCATTCGTGTTCCATCTGTCTCTTCCTTTCCTATTGAAATGCTGATTCAAATCTGTAATTCAAATTCATGAAACAATAAAGCCTTTAGAGAAATTAAATTTACCAATTTCCTTCAAAAGGCAACGTTCAAAAGCGGAACGGCGGATTCATTTCCCAAATAATAAATTCATGTCGTATTTTTCTGTACGACCAACTATATTAGCGTAATAATAGACCATTAGAAGCGGCGTCGCATTTTACAAGGGATTCCAAAGACTTTGCCCCGTAATCGAGTTGCTTACAAATTGCCCATAAACGTTGTTGTTTTTAATTCCTTATTTGCTTTTCAAGCTGAAATGTTTTACGATACCTTGTTAAAGGCACTCGCGTTACGTAAAGCCTTTACTTTGTGTGGAATGTAAATTGCTGTTTGACATATTGAATCATTTTTATGAGGCCGTTTTTTATTATGTGTAAATTATTTCTTGCTTTTTAATTAATTAACACTACATTGTTGTGAGTGCATACATGCAATTTTTTATTGTTGTTAGCACACTTTTTGGTATGTATGTCAACTTTATTGAGAATATAATTTAATTTGTACTTTAGACAAACCTTGTGAAATCATACTAAGATGACCATCGAAGCATAGCTGAGATATTTTTAATAAACAACGATAAATGAATGATAATAATTGGGCATGCTAATATTTACAATGGATCTGTAAAGTCATTTTATTTTATTCGGAAAACTTACAGCTAGCAGCTTACAGAAATCTGAATAGGGATGAGAAGGCCATTTAAAAGTTTTCACAGATAGAATGCATCAGGGTAATTAACTCAATTCAAATCTTAATTAAATTTCAATTATGCAATTAAAATCTTATTTTTCTTTAATTTGTTATTTTTTTAACATAGTTTTGAACTGGCGATAGCCACCGGCTAAATCCGAAAGTGTACATTTTTTTTAATGAAGTAGGTATTCATTGATTATAATTATTAATACAGCTTGCTTGCTTTGATGGTATGAAACATATTTTCAAAGGTATTCTGTAACAATTTCGAGGCGAGAAATCTCCCAACTCGAATTAGGTCAACGTGATCGCCGAAATGCTTAATGCCTCTCATTAGTAGGAGTGAGAGAGAGAGCTAAATAGTAGGATAATTGAATAAAGGATTGATGTTTTAGAATAATCGTCAAAAAGTATTATTTTACTCTAATATAGCCTATGGCCTTGATAACACTAGCTATCACAGAAAAGAAACCGCATTCGAATCGGTCGGTTTAAGAGCCACGGTGCCACTCAAATACTCACAAATGAACAAACGCATCAAACTTATTACACACCTCTTTTTCGTCACGGGTTAAAAAATGTTCCGCATTCAAATCGGTCGGCTTAGGTGTTACGAACACTCACAAATGAACAAAAGGACTATACTAAAAAAAATATTTCATTCTTATCTCTTCACAGCTTGACAACGAAAGCCGAACATAAACATTTGGACACGTAAAATATAATTGAAAGCATACGTATTACATTTTGTGACTTTGTTATTGCCCATGTGTACATTGGATTATGTCCAAATCCTGATGCCGATGCCAGATTTAAATGTAAACGCCGCGGTGGTTGTCATTGTTTATATTCACTGGTTTAACGAACGATTACAACTGAGCGACAGAAATAGAATATTTACGTGACCGAGCGCAGACAAGCTGTAATTGATTTATGCTCATTTTTAAATGTTCCAAAATAATATGTAAACGCTAATTTTGCAATAAATAATAGCATAATTAATTTTGATATAAATAGCATATACAGTAAGTAGTGCTTAGTAAATATGCTGATGGGCGGGTTCATGATCTTTTTTGTATGCGAATGGATAACGACCACCATGGTCACAGTTGATCTCTGTGACCATTGTCCCCTGAACGTGTCTATTCAAATTATAAGCGTATTAATATTTTAGAAAATGTCATATAAATCCCAAACCTTGCAAAGAAGTTCAAAAAAAGTTCATGTGGGATGTTGAAGGAAAGAGGCATATGGAAATTATAGATTGTTCGCATATTGTTCGTGATTCCATTCGTGTGAAGTTTGAATCCCTGGAAATCGTATCTTATACCACCTGTACACATCATATTTCACTAGTAGAATAAATTTGTTAGACAAATTACAAATATTTTTGTACAACATAGGCCGGCAAACAAGTAAGTAGGTCACCTGATTGCAAGTGATCTCCTCCGCCTCTGAACACGCAAAATACCAAAAGAATCATGGACGCGTTGCGGATGATTTAAGAATGGGGAACGAAGGGGGGATTTATCTGGGTATATCATCCTACGAAACACAGCAGCAAGCTGCTACTGTTTTCTGTGAGACAGTGGTGACAACCCAAACGAGCGTCCATTCACGCTGTAGACAACACTGTCTCCATCACTATGAATCATAACTAAATAAATAAAGGACTACTATCATGCAGGAAGTGGAGTCAGTGAAATTACTGGGCATTATGAGATTTACCATGTTATGTCTCGGGGTGACGAGGGCAGTTCAGTGCTTTATAATTCAAAGTTTTGTATGATGTTATTTCTATTTATGTGGCGTTTACCATCAGGCGAGCGACTTGCTCGTCTCGTCATCTAATTAAATAAAAAAAGACACAATTATATTTCACACATTAATTCAAAAGCCCTTCAACATTGCGGTCCTTTTATCATTGAAAAACGTCAAAATTGTTACAGAATAAATTCATTCCAAATTACAAATGGCGACAAGAGTGACGTGTTCAAAACCGCACGGCGGTTTAATTTTGCATTTTAATTAAAATATCAAATATCGGTTAAAACGTTGGATTAACACATTAGGTAGCTTACACTTAAAGGCGCTAAAGAATGTAGTTAAGGGATTAGTGTAGGTGCAAATGTATTATATAGTTTGGAAATGTATTGATAAAGAAGGCTTTTATTTAAAACAAAAATAATATGATCGTCGTTTATAACCGCCTCAAAAAAAGGTTGTCAATTCATCTGTATATATATATGTTTATGATTTAACATGTCCACGCATAACTCCGCCAAATATGAACCGATTTGAGTGTTTTACTAATAACTGTTTTATCACTTTTGTCTTTAAGGCGCTTCCGTGAGCAAAAGACCTTGACTGACTCGCGGCATACTAAATGGTGTACTCGGCGTGTGAATTTTCGTGCAGAACATGCACGTATTTAGCGAATAAAATTATTAAAACGGGCAAAATATTCGTTATTAAATTGCCTATCTAGTGATGATAATCTCATATGAAAACAATCTGTACTTTAAAAGGAGACGCACGGAATCTTTGCATGTTTCTCATTTTTATGGTTCATTTATAACGACAATTTAAAAAAATATATCAAAATTAACATGAATTTGAATCGAAGAAAGTAAAGCTGAAAGATTATAGAAATATATTGTATATTTTTTTAATCATATTTATTTTAAGTAATGACTAGATAGCCTCTAAAAATCTCGATCGTGCGGTGTTTTGCTAGGGGTATGGCCTTAAGGTATAATTCTCATAGTCGTATACTGATACCGCCGCCATGTATACCCCTTTTGTGCTATGTACTAAATCTATGGGAGACCGTAACGCCACTAACGCATGACGTCAGTGGGGCATTCAATATGACGTTGACAGATGACAGCGTTATTGACGCTCGCGTCTGGCGTTTGACGAGACCATCTGAAGTTTGACTTTAAGACTTTAAGATTGAAATACAGAAAAGGTTCAAGTGTGTTTAAAATAATTATAAGGGATTAGATTTTAGACTGAATGGAGCTGAGTATTTGGTTAAATCGCAGCCATTTTGTGGGCCAGGTTCGATATACAAGTATATATAATAATAATAAATAAAATTACGTGTTACTACCTAGTTGAGGATACCCTAGCACCTACAATAGAAATGAAGTATCTGTAAACATATGGGCCCAGACGCATTGTATGTAGTAGTTAAATTACATATAATGCGTACTTTTAAGAACTGTAAAATAAATATAGAATAAAATCGGTTCTCACTCTGTGAACGCTTATTTAAATTAATTAGTTTCTAAAAAGCTCTCCATTGTTCCCCAAACTTGACTACCTCGTTAGCATATTTACTCCTATAACTTAAATACACCCACATTGTTTCGTCCCTGTATAACCCGTAGGTTGACTGTTAGAAAATAACTCTAGCATTGAGCCTGACTTTATACATGTTTTGTATTTTTTTTAAATATTTAATTGAATGACGAGAGGAGCAAGGCGCTCGCCTGATGGTAAGCGCCACGCCTGCCCATAAACAGATGCAACACCACACAGAACTTTGAATTAAAAGCACTGCATGGCACTGAACTGCGCTCGTCACCCCGAGACATAAGATAATAAGTCTAATAATGCCCAGTAATTTCACTGGCTTCAATGTCCCTCAAACCGAAACACAACAGTGTTTACACAATATTTCTTGGCGGCAAAAATAGACAAAGTGGTGGTACCAACCCAGACGGCCTCTCGCATACGAGGAACCTACCACCTTGTTGCATATAAAGTTAAATAAATAAAATATGAACGATGATTTATAGATTACTAAAAAATCTTAGTAAAAAATCGAATATTATCGTATTGTAAAAAATAAATATTCCCTCCATAAACGAAAGGGCTTGTCATGCAGTACATGTATAAATAACTTTAATGATTTATTTTCTAAAAATTTGAACTTTAAATTAATCTCTTGTAAGGTTTGCTCAATGTGACTTAGATATTTTTACCTTTCGAGCGTCAATGTTCTACGATAGTGAGTAAAGTGGATGACCTCTATTAACCTTTAGTACTCGGTCACAAATCTAATTTTCATTAGAGCTTATACACTAAATTTTCTTGATATCGCATATTAAAAAAAGATTTACGTCTTTCTTTCTTTTGTGTTTATCTTAAGATATAAAACATGTTACTTTTATTAATTATTCAAAAGTCAAAACAGAATAAAAATAATATACCTCAATTTAGTTATTTTAAATTTGAATATCTTACATATTTCAATATTGCACGAAAACAGGCGGGTAATAAAATATATTAAAAAATATATTTTGATGATAAAATCATCATCAGTTTAATCATGTAATAGTGTATAGTTTTTTTCACCTTTGCTTGCATATTCAATATTAGCCATTCTCATTTACTAGATTGTACATATAAGTGACTATGATACATAATATGAATATACCTAAAAGGCCGCATAACTTTTGATTTTTTTATGCCCACTAAACATGCAAGTGGGTCACATGATGATAAGTGATCTCCAAAGCCCATGAAAATTTATATTACCAAAAGAATCATGGACGCTTTGCCAACCTTAATGAGGATAAGTAAGGGATTGGGAAGGGGAAGGGGAGTTGGCCCTCTGGATTTCTCTAACCGTACGAAACGCTACCGGAACTGCTACGTTACGTAAGATTTCTGTAAAACGATTTGACGATTCGATTTTACTGTAGAACGATTCGTGCTGTAGACAAAACTGGCTACAGCGTGAATCTACCAATTAAAATGTATGTATAACATTATTATAATCCCCGACAAACGAGATGGGTTTTATAAGTTTGACCCCTTTGTCTGTCTGTCTGTTCTGTGGCATCAAAGAATCCACACGAATCGACCGGGTGGAGTGCGGCTCTTTTCTTGGAAAGTTAGTTTAATTGAGATGCATCTTGGCTATATTTGAAGAGTAACTATGTAACTACTTAAAACCTAATGGCGTTTTCCTAGTTGACGTCGCGTCGGGGGGTTTTAAAATTGATAGGTTATAGCTTTTACAAGTTACATTTTACGTCAGAAACTAGAACAAAACTATAGATTGTTCATTTATATTCTATGACAAAATATGCTGTAACTACAGTCTATTAGAGATATACAACGGTTATTAATTTCGCTCTATAATAAGTAGCCCTACATATCTTCTTCGAATGAATACCAATTAACTAAAAAAGACCAAATCATATTTAAACGGAATCGATTTTAATTATATGATTCCATCACTAATTGCGAATATTCGTAGCTCCTTCATATTTTCCACAGCAGTTGGTTTACTTTGATGTTTAATCATTTATGATGAGCATGTTTCCTCCTTCCTTAATCCAGGTTCTTATGTGAATAGCAGCCTAGATGCATCAAGTAACATTGTTAATATCTGTAAAACACCTGAGTAAAATAATTTATTTCTTTATGGCTTAATCTCCCCAGAGGGGTTAACGTCAGGTAGACGACCAGTCGTAAAAACTACAAACTCAATTCTACATCGAGAAAGGGGATATATATTTTTTTATTCCAACAAAGCTATGCCCCTGACGAAACTGCATATTAAAACAAGTTGATTTTTAAATCTGTAATAGCAACGATTCAAAACTATTTAACCTTTGAAGTTTAAAAAAGTACATTAAACTGCCATTATCACTATCTAGATTCACATTATTATTTATCTAAAATCTGTTTATGGCATGTTTTACCACTTTTACATTGTTATAAATATTGTATGGGAATGTATAATCACTTTTATTTTTTCATGCATTTTGTAATCAAGCTACGTTAATAATTCACATCGATTTGTAAATTATGATAAAATAGTGGTCACTAAAAAAGACCACTTTTATGTCCGTGATCTAATTATTGGTATTTAGGAAATGCTGCCTATATCCACTATCCACATGTAGGTATTTATCAATAAATTTATCAAAAATGTTTCAGTGTACATTTTTGTATTAAAATATTACGAGTATACAACGTAACATGCATGACAAATAGATAAAGACAGGGATGAATGTTTTAAAATGTTCAATCCTTTAATCTGGGTACCGTGTCCGCTCATTTAACAATAAAAACATGTGTGCTTATACTCAAAATGTTGGTTTAATTTACGCATAAATTACAAAATGGTATTTTAGATTAATCCTATTGGGAAATGTTACAATAAATGTCTGAGCGACTCATCTGCGCGTAAATTTTGGGACTAAACTTTGTAGGTATATGAAAAGGCTGAAATTAATTAACGATTTTCATGGAAAACTTCAGATTGATATCGAAAATTAACTAATCAGTATAAAATATGATAGATTGCCATATATAAATTATTAGAAAATATTGCCATATATAAAATATCAGAGGTTAATTGACAAGGACAATGTGAATGATAAGAAAAAAAATTTGACGAGTCAGCCTTTTCCTTTATAGTCGTTATTTCTAATCCTTATTTAGCTGACTATCAGATTTTGTCGTATTCGAGCCGAGTTGAAAATCTTTTTGATCGATGGTTGTATCTTGTTTATGATTGTTTTTGTGTTTTGTTTCCCACACATTTAATATACTACCAGTTCGGCAGTAATATCTCTTCTCTTTCCCTATTTTTTTATCTACTTCAAAACTCTCCTTTATTCACGGATCTTGTTGTTATATTCCTGCTTCCTACGTTTATATTTAATACGTCTGAGCGATTTCATGTAAGGGCATGAGCAAAAGCCGTTTATATTTTATTCCAAAACAAACTTTCTATTGCGAACGTTTCCTATGCTGCATATACATTTAATAACATAGATATTTATAGATAGTGATCGATACTACAACGCACTAAAATAACAAAGGTTATTTAAACCTTCAACCCTATACCACAGACTTCAAAGAAAAATCTGCCCTATATCTCCGTTGTCGGCATAGAAACTGTACAAAAATACTAGGCTCTAAATATTTCCGGATATAGGTCGTGAGCCATCCCCGGAGCTTTGAACTGGATTGCTGTCTAATTTTATGCCAACGGAGACGCTGATTCGAAATGTGTTTAGTTTCGTCTACGTCTGTCAAACGTTGGGCATGTTTGAGCGTAATTTATGCTCGATGAATGCAGTTTTTTGTAAGCAGTTCTCATTTCCTTTGAGAATGAAAGATATAGTTTGAATAGTATTTTATTTAATCAGGCGAGCGACCTGATCATTTTGTAATTCAAGCGATTGAAAAAAAACAACCCACTAGCAACACCGATTATGAATTTTAATTTTTAATATTACAAAGTATTAAATCGTCGTATCTCTAGATTTTATTAAATATTTCATTCAAGTTGCAAAACGATAATGAAAAATATTTACAGGAAGAAAGTATATTAAAAATACGTTTGTGTAGCTTTCTTCTCGACTATCAAAACAATTTTTATGAATAAACTTTGATAATTTTCCCTAAAATTAAGGGGTATTTTATAATGAGCATACTTTTCACATAGTGAGACACTGTGAATAAACAATTTTGATAGCTTAACGACGATGTTACAAATGTATTAGAAGACCTGCATTAAATGTAAATATCATTAAGACAAACGGATTATTTTCATTATTATTAGACGACAGATACTTACGGATTCTCTTGATAGTTACGTAAGCGAAGATCACAACCCAGGTATTGTTCAAACTTGAGAATCTTAGAAACACCATGAAACATTTAAGCAAAGAATCGACATCGGCTATTGGCTCTATTTATTCATACGCTACGTGAATTTTATACACTGGATTTTATCTAACCGTGTTCAGAAAACTCTAAACATTTTTATTTAAAACATACTTCGAATATCCGACTGGCTGCGATAGCGAAGCTGCGCATTTGAAGGGACATATTCCTTTATCTACATAGAAATTGTAAAGAAAACTCGGATTGCCTCGGTGGTGCAGTTATTATGTGAAAGTGGTGCGACTGTTGTGGAGGTCTCGGGTTCCCCGGGTCTTGTAAGTGATATTGGGTTTTTCCTGACATGAAATGGTCAGTATCAGCCCGGAATCTGAAATTGTACCCGGTATGGCGATAGGCCCGTCACCAATCAAATCATAAGACTGAAATAAGCTGGGCAAAAAATGGATGTACTGTTTACACCTCTACCTATCTCTTCGGGAATTACAGAGGTTAGTCCGTATGTAAAATCTCCCAGATTACTTCATGTGTAGGGTACGAAGACAGGAACAATGGGGATTTGAAACGGTTATCTATCTACGGATGACTTGTTCGAGGACCTGACTGGTGCCAGATTAGGCCGCAAACATTTATCAACTCAAATAATAATTTTGAGTTTATCAGTATAAGAACGTTCATAATAGTAGTAGGTAAGTAGATAGTGTAAGAATTCCCTAAATAAATAAATTTGAAGTAATTACGATGTATAATTTCATACAACAGAGATTATCTCTTCAAGTGTTTCTCCGGAGTTTTGGCGGGAATTCTGACAGTGCAGTTCATCGCTTATTTTAATTTATTTCATAAACTAGTTTAGAGTTGTGTTTGTTGTATAAAAGTGTGGATTTGTTCAATAAACATTGACGGTGATGAACAGTGTATGGAAACATTGAAATAAGTGAATTAAGAATCGTACTGAAAGGAGTTAACACCAAAACTCCGACTAGACCTTGAAATCGACCACACCCGTGTTTCATCGTTCTTGTAAAGATAACTTGAGAATAAATTATACTTGACACTGGCTAAATGCATAATACTGCGAAAGCCATAAATAAAAAGAAGAAGAAGAAGTGTTTCTCCACTTGCGATATTTCGCCACACCGAGAGGCGTGATTGACATACATACTTGACAAAGTCTCAAGTATGGCAACCCCAATGTAACTGAGCGATCCGCATTCTGTAACATTTCGCCGTGACATATAATTTAAATTTTCATAAAATATTATTATGGAAAATTAATAACTTAAAATTCTTCTTTCACCCGCCTTTATCTCACTCACAGTGAAGTCGGAGCAACATGCTTTTAAACACATGTTACAGAGAGATTTGGCCTATCGTGAGAAAACACAGCCAGACCTGAAACTAATATTTGTGAAATACACAAACATTTTTCTCGGTGTGGAAATCGAACCTGCAGCCGCTCGTCTGTGCCACGGAGGCTAAATAACTTAAAATAAAAAAATTGAAATTGATGATGAGGGTACGAAACCTTTAGTGCGCAATGGCACACTTGACCTTGAATTTTTGTTAGTTATTTTCTAAGTGATCTTCTTCATCTATAGTTTGTACCATAACTTTTTTTGTTATTAACTCTTTATTTTCCACTTGGCGTTGTCCCGGCTTATTTTTAGGGTCCGCCTTCCTGCTTAGGTGCTTCCACTTCACTCGGTCTTACGCTTTCTTTGAAATAAGATCATTAGCTCTCATGTGCCCCTCTAATATGTTGAGCCGACGCTTTTTAGGCAGTCCATGAAATCCTACCACTGGTACAATTTGGCACAGGTCTTGCAACCTACATACACCTGCAATTTCCTTAAAACATTTCACAAACAATATAAAATTCCATGAAATTATGTGCAAAGGAACTGTTTATTACATAAACAAATACTTTAACCCTACAAGGGACATCTAATATAGCAACTGTGAACTAAAACAAAAACAACAAAACTCTGCTTGCAAATTTGTTTAACAGAAAGACCTTTTTGTTTTGTTAAATGAAAATACGCACCGTGGGTAACGTAATACATGCAGAGGCTGGAAAAATACTGTGAACAGTTTGTGTTTAACTCGACCTGAAAATCAATACTAGACATTTAAAAAAAGAATGTTGTTCTTTCTCGTTCTGTTATTTTTAGTTGAGTCGAATTACGCCTCATGATGTAGCAATTAGAACGAAATAATTAGGAAACGTTTGTTTTTTATAATATATCGTTACTGTATTTTTATTGTTCCTCAATTCTTTTTTGATGCTGTGTATATTTTTTTATAGTTACATCAACAGTCTTATAATTTGTAAGTGTTTTGTTTCATCATTTGGCTTAATTGGTATTCTGTAGACAGATAAAAATAGGTTCGTATTTTTATAGAAATCGTGTTATTTTTTCTAGCAAAACATTTTACTTAAATAATACGAGTTTATTATTTCTCGATTTATTAACATATCCAGTATAAAGTAAAGGAAATAAGATGGTTTTGTTCTTACTGAAATTGATTTTCAAGGAAGTGACTTATTATTTCAACACACATCCACCTACAAGGTGGACAGACGACCTGATAAATGTCGCACGAAGTCGCTGGATGCAGGCCGCTTCCAACAGGTCAGTTTGAAAATCTTTGGGAGAGGCCTATGTTTAGCACAGGACGTCCTGTGGCTGATGATGATGATTATGATGAAGACTTATTATTTACATTTGATTACAAACTAATTATATGATTCAAAAGCTTCTATCTCATTCGTTGACCGTCAAAACCCTCTCAATGTAGTGATCTACCACGCCGCGTCCACTGTAGCTTGTAAATGTTCTATGCCTGTTGCTTAACTGGTGTCGTGCGCAGGATGTATGCTGTCTACTGGATCGTTGCTTCCAATACCCGCGGCGGAGCGCCCGCGACTGTGGCTGTCAATTTGCATTGCTGCATGCCGCGCCAGACGAACAAAACCAGGGTAGCTAGCGGAGTCCGGCCCGCGCTAGGCCGCGGGCGTGCCCCCACTGTCAATGCCGGTGCGCCGGCTGCGACTACCAAGTAAGCAGTAGCACGCTTACTAGTGTGTTACAAGAGTCGCGACACGTCACGTATTTGCTATCAGCACGCTACACACCAATTGAATATTGCACCGGTTTATCAGCACCGAGTTGGCTCTGGGCGTCTCAGAGGCCGCTGGCTGAATCATGATAGAAAAGATGCTTGCCTCATCCATAAAGTTTACTTAAATTGCATCATTGGTATCTTATGTAATTTGAGTAAAATTTTCAGGGATGGAATGTAGTATTTCACCTAGCTTGATTCAGCCAAAATGGTCTTTTAGACCCTCTATACCTCGTAGTTTTTGGCATGTTTTTACGTTTGCTATCGCGTTTTAGTTAACAAAATGAAGTATGAATAGGGTACGGTAACTCATAGTGAGATACTGTATTCTATTTCATTCCCACTTTTTAACTGATGGTAAACGTTTAAATATTAGAAAACTTTTAGAGGTATTGAGCTTACTGCGCATTTACAAAATTAACTCACTAAAGCGCTTACACGCTGTTAACGGTTTTTCTAAACCTATTACGCGAATTCACAATTGTAAAGTTTTAATTGAGGTTATTACGGGTTCTATAATGGCTACGACTAATAGTTTCAGTGTGGACCACACTGGAATACTAATAATAATGATGACGATTAGCGATAAAGTAATTTCATCAGTAGAAAACGATATGTCATTTATAAAGTATATGAACTTTAACCTAAGCCTTGTTATTGAACGACCTTAAGTTTTTAAAACTATCAAATATTTTCTACAACTCCATAACAAAATAAAGTAGTAGTTCAAAATAAATATTTGAGCGCACACCACTGCAGAAAAAGTTCCAAACTCGAAATAATTGGTCACGCTATTGACTATACGAATCGAAATTTATACAAAGCTAAATTCTAGTAATAATAGAATCATTTTATAATGGTAAATGGTTATAACAATGTATTTATTGTATTTAAATCAACTATAAATACCATCTCATAGAAGATAATATTTATCTAATATTTTATCCTGGCAATTGTTCAGACTGTTTTATTAATACGTACATACATACGTACAAAGAATGTATTTTATTACATCCAATCTAATACATTTTTATATCATTTCGAAACATATATTGTCTGAAAATACATTGTGTATGCAGCGATTACTTGTTGTCGACAAAGTATGTATTGTAGATATCAAATATTTGGCTTTCTGTACAGTGATCTTTATTTTATAAGGATTTTTTTTACAATTTTTAATATTGTATTAATAACTTTAATATTTAAAACTATAAAAAGTATCACCCTCCAATGGTGAGGCCTATGATCAATAATAATGATTATTATTATCATTGTTTAATACAATTTGTAATAATACTATTTCTAATTCTGGAACTCCAAAATATTCTTTATGAATATTTGTTTATGAATATATTATATAAAGTAAATTATTTTCGTATCGCTTTCAATAAAAGATATAAATCAACAAAACTTGTAAGGCATTTGCCCATCAAGTCGTTTGAAAGTTTATTCAGATGGTATGATTCGCGTGCGACATAGCAGATTTTTTGATCAGTTAAAATAGAAACGTGAGAACGCGCTATAAGAATTTTATAGCAAACAATAAAGATTGAATACACATTTTATGGCTCAATTGCTAAGACAAATGGGCAAATAAAACGGAATGCATTCATACAATTAAACGATCAATTCGGCTTAAAAAGAGAACACATTGCACAATTATCTGTAAATTAAGCGCACGACAGACGCACTAGCAACCAGCCTGCGCTTATCACGATATCCTATAGACTAAGACCTGGGGAATGACTTATGGAATTGTATATTGCTTCAAAATGTATTTAATGTATTTCATATACAGGGTTACTTTTAAAACACCAACAACTGGTGGGAGGATACTTGTATCCGACCGGATAGCGACCACCGTACACTGGTGCTAAAACCTGCCATAGTGGCCCACCTTCTGTGGGTCGCGTTCCAGGGTCAGCCAGTGTATATCCGGTTCTCCCTAGGGGGCTTGCCCCCTGATCCTAACCCTTTTCCCATCCCTTTTTCTTTCCCCTCCCCCTTGGCCCTTTGGCAGGCCGGCATGATCTTGGCGACCTACGATGGACACATTGTTTATAGTTGGTCGACATTATTCTTGGATTGAGCTACACTTACCATCAGGTGTAGCGTAGTCACTTTGCCGAGCCAGTATAAAAAAAAACCTAGAAGGCATAGATAGCTAACCCCATAAGGAACAACTTTTGTTTGAAGAGTTCGGACATAACTCAATACATGAAAAAAAATGATTGAATGACAGACGATTGGCGGCTAGATAAATGGGTCAAATTCAAAGGCGCTTGCGCTGCACCCCCTTCCTCACGCTTCGCAGAGGTATGTTTACGTAATTTTTGCAATGCGCGTAGAGTTATAAACATTCAAGCCGGAAATTAAATTAATACTTATTTTTATATGAAAATAAAATCTAACAAATGTTCAAAGCCATAGAACAAAAGAGGTTTCTTATGGGGTTAGCTATCTGATCCTGCGAGGTTGTTGGTGTTTTAAATGTAACCCTGTATACATATGATTTCATACTAGACTGAAAATCTAATCATGAAACTACGTAACGAATATGTTTTGATAACTTTATACTGAACTGAACTAAAGGTAAAAGTCATGCAAAGCGTTGCGGGTTCAATACAGCATCGCTTTCAGGGCGCTGTTTGGTCTGCCACGTTATTGTAGTGCTTCTGAGATGTTTGCGACAGCAGGCATGGATAGTTTTACTGCAATTTTACGCAAAAAAGCAGCATCTCTATTCCACCGTTTAATTAACAGCACTAATAGCGTTGTGAAAGTAATTGTTGAGGGTGGAATTATACTCTTTTGAATCATTTAGTTGCCCTAAGTTTTTGGCGAAGTGATATAATATTAAAATTTAATTGATCAATCAATTAATTAACTATGAATAAATGTGATTTTAACTAATAATAATTTCAATTCAATTCTAATTCTTATTGAACTAACAAAATAGGGATCATGGTTTTCTGATAATAAACATTTTGATATTTTTTTCGGTTCGAAAAAAATATTTGATGATGAATCATGATGACAGAGAGGCTAGTAGTATCTTGTTGCATTTGAATGATAGTTATACATGATTTTTTACAAATATAGAGCTATCTAATCTGGCTAGTTAGTTGGTTTGTATATTATATACATCGTTCCTGGTCTATCTATATCTAATGGTCAATGGCGAACTTAGTCTCAAGGTTTTTAAGTCGTCTGAAGGTAAGACTTGGTCTGCTGTCAGTTGATAAGAGCCGGGATCGACGTACCCTCCGAAGTACACAGATGCTTAGTTGAATCACCACTAAGCGGTCACCAATCCATAGACTGACCGCGCTAAGGGTAACTAAGCAAATCATTTACCGATGACTGAGTGCAACTGGCTTTGTGCGCCTCAATTGTTTTTGATGTTATGTCTAAACTGTTTTTTTTTTTAATATTGAAGATACATGAGTACTATTGATCAGTAGTTACCGTGGATATTAATTGTGCCAGGGAAGTCAGCCTAGCCAAGTTTTTGGACTGCACTACCATCACGTGTAGTGCAGTCACTTTACCGTGCTCGGATAAAAATAATAAAAAAAAACATTAAAGAAGGGCATGTCATGTGCCATATTTTATTTAAATTTGTGATTTAATTTTACTGGAATATTATAAAACATTTTAATAAATAGTTTATCCAGAGAGCCAGTGTACTTAATACTACCGACCCATGCAACCACGATGCAATCCATTGTTATCGTCAAACGTATGAAGTTTGTAACACGATTTGAGCAATATAATGTAGTTTTGTGATGGAATATACTGGTTCTGACAACTCAATTTCGGTGTGTCAAGATGGTTGAATATGAATTTAAAACGAATTTCATATTGTATGACTGTTGAATTCAAATATGCATGACATACTATACAAGAGAAACTAATAAAAATTTGTTTTAATAATGTATTGGATAACTGAATAAAATTCAAGAATGTAAAGGATACATGGTTTTTTATTATTTGATTGAATGACGAGACGAGCAAAGCGGTCGCCTGATGGTAAGCATTAAGCAGCATTGGTATCATTAACAGAAACAACACCACACAGAACGTTGAATTACAAAGCACTACAAGGTACTGAACTACGGTCGTCACCCTGAACATAAGATGTTAAGTCTCATAATGCTCAGTAATTTCATGTTTTTTGAGAACTAGATAATGAAACATTTTCATTTCTGTTTCAACTGTAGCCTGGTGCGTATGTTATAATAGATGTCACGTTATCTGTGTTTACGAAAATATGTATCCAGATTTTTGCTACGTCTTTAGTACTAGAAACGTATTTCATAAACACTATACACCATTTTTGTATAGGGATGACGTGACAGATATAAAAAAAACTCGCAATAGGCGTACAATTCATCGAATACACGTGTCAATTAATTATTACATTAAAAAGTATCATAAATAAATAAAACAACTTACATCACACTACCTTCGATTTTTCATTCTATTACAAAAGCCTCAAGTAGATTTGTAAGCCACAAATTTTAATGGCGTTATAAACCGTGACTTAAGGCAACTATGTATGTAGTTCAATGAAAAATATCGTGCCTAGTGCCATATCGAAGGTAAGAATGCACGCGACTCTACTGGCAAAAGAAAAGTTTAAAACATTCAATGAGAACGTTTCACATAAAACATGGTTGTGGCGTGGAAATTTCTATGAACATCTAAATTGTTACGAAGATTTTTATCATGATAAAGAACTTAAGTTTAAATTAACTTTATTACCTGCCGCAACACTTTAAGTTGTAATAAATATTATTTTTAAAGTTTTTTTCCGCAATTTTTATACCATAAATTACTTACCGCCGTCACCGACTTCATGCTAGAACTCTTTATTTTCGCTATCTTTTCATTTATCTCAATTATTTAAATTTTGCTTCCTTCACCATTGTAATTGCTTGTTTTTTTCGACAATAATATCTTCTTTAATTCTTTAAAAACTATATTAAGTTAAAAATGTATTTTAAAATATACTATTACACCTACTATTATTAGCGTCAAGCCTGATTTAGACAGTTAATTTCACATATAAGCAAGAGTATGGTAGAAAATTTGGGTCTAAGAGGTTACATCATACCATTCTTGCTTTCAAATTACATGATGGGGCCGAAATAATTTGTTTCTATTATATTATTGCCTTTGTCAAACTAAAAACTCTACTTGTCTAAATCAGGCACAATTTCATTGCAATTCCGAGGGCATCACGTGTCAGCTATCTGCTGTTTATAAAATCATCGTAGTTGCCAAGTTTAAAAGCTAAATTCTAGGTAAATAAACTTTTGTGCAAATCCGTTTACTTGTCTTGGTCATCAAAAACTAAATATAATAGGGTCACCAATTAGGTACAAATTGGGTAAAAATAAGGGTTTATATTTTTATTATTAAAATGAAATTTTATCTATCTATAATAACAATCGATTTTAGATTCATATTCGAATATTTTTATCAATGGTTTTGAAGAAACTGAAGGTATTCTCGAAGTAGCACATCGCGTGACTGGAATAGATTTTTCAAACAAGCATTTTTACGCAATTCTTAACCGTGGCTCCGCCCGTGTAAATGTCCTTATCTAGAACAACCCCATATTTTAAAATGAAAATATATAATCAGGATTTTTTAGGAAAATATTACTTATTTTTTATTGGAGTGAATTTTATTGTGAGTGGTACATTGTAGGCGGTTTTATTTACAGCATGAATGGGCTGGCTCACAGAAAACCGACGTAAAGTGGCGGCTTGCTGCTGCGTTTCGTACGGTGAATGAGATATCCGGAAGCCCAAATCCCCTTATTCTCTCTTCCCTTAAAGGAAAGGATCCTCTTGATTCTTCTGGTATTTTTTGGATCTTCCTGATTCTTCTGGTATTGTAGGCGTACATGGGCGGTTGAGATCACTCACCATCAGGTGACCCACTTGCTCGTTTTTCGGCTTAAACTATTTTCTTCCTTTAGGAATTGAATTCCGAAATATTTTTTTCATATTCCTTGTACACATCATAAAGAGAACCTCTGTCCAGAAGTTGAGCTTTCAAGGTCTAAGGGTTTGGGCTGGGCGTTAATGAGCCAGTGAGTGAGTCGGTCAGGACCTTTCTTTTATATATTTAAATTTATTGGTCTTTAATTTCTAGTCAACAAACGATACGAGTATTGTATGTTAAAGATAGGCACTGTGATCTAATGTTTTCACCTCTTTAAGAAGACTGCTTAACACGTTCTTAAAAACTACTTTAATATTAAGGTACTGGTATCCCAACAAAGTTAATAACTATACGAGAACTTGGAAACATAATCTCTAGTCAGACTAGCAATATTTCATTATTCTGCGGTTTAGCTGGAACTTGCTTCATTCGAAAGTTACGTGCATAGTTAAACATTGCTGTTAAGTTTTTTGTAGAACCATTAACTCTATTACCTAGTACTACAGCTACGATACACATTTTTAGACCTATTAAAAGTCTCTTTATATCAAAGATTACACGTGTTACAACTCGTGGCATTCTGCGTTGAATTTGACGTCGAGATGTGGTAAAAAATGTTTGTTCCCAATTAGTATTTAAGCTTTCTGCGATCTGTCCAGTGGAGAACCTTTGTGTAGTTATATATTTAATCTTTTTCTTTTCAGCACATGCGTTGGTCACATACGCACACACAAAGCTTGGAATGTGAGGAGCGACTTCTAGCGCGTTGCAATAGACCACGCGTCAACTCCGCCATATTTGTCTCCGCTGAACCTACAGGCTTCGCCGGTTTCGACCCCAGTGAGTTCCTGAGACGACACGGATCTCAGTCCAAATTATGTCGTAAAGCCAGGTAAGTACTTATAATATCTGCAAAGAAGCCTTCCTTTTTTGTAAACATAAAATATATGAGATCTAATTGAAATGCTAAATTTTATTTACAGGTCAGCTGACAATATACCTTTGTCCACAATGAGCGATTCATCAGAACGCTTATGCAAGGCCAAACCTCCTAGAGAGGAAACAATCAACGAAGAAGCCAAATCCGATGACAGTCACGGTAGTATCGAGACTGTAAAACATTTCGGACTGCCGATCCTTTCAGTGTCTGGCCCCTCGCCCCCTGATGAGGACTATGATCAAATAGACGAGTATCTGTAGCATTTCCACACCAGTTTCCAGCTTAAATACGTGCTGGAAAAGATGAGGCCGCCTTGGCCGAGTCCTGCACAAAGTCCTTAAGCTGATTACTCTGGCGTCTTTGCACTGCACTGGACTTCATGAACTTTCGTTTTGTGATAAACTAGCGAGTGTCTCTTGACCGATGTAGGGATAACGTGTGTATCTAGAACTATCGGCGTCACAACGAAGACTTTTTGCTGATGTTCTTGTCTGTCTTGTGTGTCTTGTTAAGGGACCATAGTCTGTAGAGTGGTGTGTTTTTCATTGATCCTAATATTTTTGTATTTATACTCTCCTGTATCATTGAGTGTTAGTTTAAGAATGTCATATAGATTTTTACCATTCACCAATATAGGTTTAAGAACTGCACAATGAATTATCATTATTATCTTAACAGTGCCACTTTTAACCTTATCAAATATAAGTAAAGTACTGTTTATAACTTTCTTATAAGCAATTTTAATGTAAGTATTAAATAAATAATTCATGATACTTTATAATCTGCAGTGTCTTAGCATTTTCTTTTTATAAACTCCTTTGCAAAAAAAACGGGCACCTTACACACACACTTTACCTTAGCTTTTCTATGGGTAAATATTATTATATTTTTAGTATGTCATTAGCTTGGATGACTAGAAATTTCTTATTATCAATGAGAATCTAGTTTTTTAACACTTTTATCCTGGTATCGGTGTTTTAGTCAATGTAAACAGAGAGCCGTGTTAAAATGGTCATTTTTATGGGTATAATGAAATTAAGACTACGAGTATTTTTATGGTATTTTAATAAAAGAGACATTAAAAAATAAAAATTAATAACGAGTATGACCTCCTCTTGCAGCGATTACGGCATGTAATCGTCTTGGCATGCTTCCCACCAGGCTTTTGATGGTGTCCTGTGGAATGTGTTCCCACTCAGTCGAGATTACACGTTTAAGCTCTCTGATGTTTTGTGGAGGTGGTTGGACAGATCGTACTCGCCTTTTTAGGAGGTCCCAAACGTGCTCAATGGGGTTAAGGTCGGGGCTCCGCGCTGGCCAATCCAAACGACGAATACCGACCTCTTGCATATAAGCATCTACGTCGCCAGAACGGTGGGCCCGAGCATTATCGTCCATGTAAATGGCATCTTCACCAATTACAGTCAGTGCGGGTTGTGCATTTTGAGAAAGGATTTCTGTTATGTACCTATGCGCATTTAGTGAGCCATTTTCTATGAATACTATCTCGGTACGATAGTTGGAAGTTACGCCCGCCCAAAACATAACGGACCCTCCACCATAAGGGGTGATTTCTTCAAAACACACATCGGCATAGCGTTCCCCTGGTCTTCGTAACACTCGCCGACGTCGGTCCTCACCATGCAGACAAATTCGAGCCTCATCGGAGAAGAGTACGCTACTCCAGTTACCTGGTGTCCAAGATAGGCAATTTCTAGCGAACCTCAACCGCGCAATCCGGTGCTCACGGAGTAACTTGGGGGCCCGCGCTGGTCGTCGACTACGTATATCAGCAGCTAAAAGTCTTCTCCTCACAGTCCATAGGCTAACTTGTGCTCCTCGTACCTCTTCAAGGTTTCTTTTGAGGTCTATGTAACTGCATTTGCGGTTCCTCAGCGCCTGAGTCACTAAAAAGCGATCGTCTCGCGGCTGTGTGCAACGTTTTCTCCCAGAACCTTGCCTTCTCTGAACGGAACCTGTCTCTTGGTATCGAGTCCAGGTTCTTTGTACGGTTGAACGACTCACGTTTAACCGCTGTGAGACGTAACATTGGCTACACCCCTCTTCCAGCAGCGCTATAATTTTACTAGCTCTCATTGCTTTTTCTGCCATTACGATAGACACAAAGATATCTGTTTTAAGTCACAATAAGGCAGAATTATGCGATAAACATAAATTGTTGTACTAAAAATAACGAAAAGTTACTTTTAGTTGCTTGATAACCTTTTAACCGCAAACCCGCGAAAAGTGTCACAAAATGAAAAAGGGATTAATAATTTAAAAAACAAAAGTTTTGAATTTGGAATGAACTTTTTTTCATACCCAGACTCTTTATTAAGTGCCAGTAACATAGTTTGGCTATTAAAACCTCTGAAGAACTAAATTATTACCAATAATGTTAAAAAATCAAACCCGCCCGTTTTTTTTGCAAAGGAGTGTATATAGTAACTAGATCACTGTGAAGTGTGAGTGTAATTCTAAAGGCAATTTTTATATCGCATCTAGTTGTAATGGCCTTTCTTATTATATAAATGATAAGTAGTGTAGAATTATTATAGAGATATGAAATGATTTGAAGGTTGAACTTTGGTCCAATGAAATGTATTATGTGCACATGATGTTTAGAAGGTAAGGAATAGTTTTGATATTGAAGGCAATGTCACTGCGTGAGAAGCAATTCGTATATATAATTATATAATCCAAGGAAACATTTATGGATATTTAATCTGTAGTAGATTTTTAACCAGCACTCCGAATTCCGCTCAAATTTATATTTCCAATTAAACCACGATATTTTTATATGTGCAATTAGTATAACATTACAGGACAAAAACACTTAAAATTTTAAAATTAATATTTCCAAAGTCAATTAGGAAATAATGCCAGAGAAATATTTAATACTACATAAAATACTCTAAACCTAAGGATGACAGTAGATATATGAAACATGGAAATACTAATCTGAATTATGTAAACTATCTTATAATAAATATGTAACTATAGGGGTATCAAATACTGAATATAATAGCGCTATTATTTTGTATATAGATGTATAACATTACTATGGCACTAAACTATACTGAGGTGTAAAATAGGATTTTAAAATTAATATCTTTTAATTTCTACGTTTACGAATCTCAACTGGTGATCAGGGACCAGAACGACAGGACATGTCATTAGTAGGCCTTATTCAAATGTCGGGTTAATTCCAAAAAAAATAATAAAATTCGACGGTTTCTAAATACAGCAAAACTTTTACGAATGTTTCGATTTATTTCTGAAATAATATAAACTACATAATAAAAGCTATTTAAATTCGTTTTATTTCAATGTATAATATTTGCGTAACCATAAGATATCATTATGTATATTTGTTCAACTTCTGGAATATTTTGCTCATTGTAGATATAACAGCCAAAAATATATTACTTTTTGATATTATCTGATAGATTTGTACAAAAGTAAATAAGTTACTACACAATCCTAACAAAGACAGCCTCCGTGACGCATTGTGAGAGTAGCCTGCTGTAAAGCGTGAGGCAGCGGGTTCGATTCCCGCAACGAGACAAATATTTGTGTGATCTATAAATATTTGTTTCGGGTGTTTTGCGCCTAGTGAGGATGATGTCAGGTGGCCGGTTATAAAAAACTGCAAGCCGAATCTTTCTGTAACAAGTGTGAAAAAGCATGTTGCGCTGACCCCACTGCGAGTGGGATCAGGGCAGGTGGAAGAAGACACTAACCTAACAAAAGAATTATTCATTTCGGCAAACAATATCATATGATATTCATATTTGAATGTTTTTTGAATGTGTGAAAAGCAAATTGTCTCCTTTCTCCTCACATTAATTAACGTGCAAATAGACCTAAACAAAGAATTTGAATATTATGGATATTAATATGCTTATAGGGCTTGTTATTCGTTGCTCTTCACCAATGTAATTAAATTGTGTTCTTCAACTGAAGTGAATGTTTTAAGGTACTGGATTATTATCGCTGCGTTAGCATTATTACATATTCTTTTTCTAACATTTTGATACTAGAGTAATTGTAATGCCACTTCAATTTTAAACCGATATACAGGTATAACTAGTCCTTTTGTATTAGTTAGATAAACATGGAGTGTTAGATTACTGTAAACACAATCATAATTGATATATTCTGTTCTATCAATAATGTTTGCGTTGTAATTTCTAGAGGTTTGATACTGTTCATTATTTAGAGGCCGTCGATTTGATATATCGAAAGCTATTTCAAAGCTAAGACTATATTATTCCCTCCACTATATTATAGAATGTATCCTTCATCATCTTTAGGTAGTCGTATGATGCACATACCCTAACGACGAAACCATAATTTATAATTCCCTTTTTCCCATTTATTCCTATTAATAGAATGTAAGACAATTATCAACCTTCCGACCTTAGTATCATAGACCTTATCATTATAAGGACTTAGACGTGATTAAAATATTTAGATAAAGCTTTTCATAATATCAGAAATAGTATCAAGATCAGAATTGGAATTGAACATTTTGTGATGAGAGTTAACGATTCGATTTGTGGAGGTAGAAAATTAATAGTGATAAAAAAATTTAAAAGACATTTAGATGTTTTAGGCCTTGGGAAAATGTATAACGAAAGAATATTAACATCGTTAATATTGCTTTGGAATTCTGTATTGTAGATAAAAATAACTGTAAGTGTCACGCTATTTAAATCTTATGTACGGTGGAAGTTATCTTGTGCCAATACTTGTGTATCCCGTTTTTCAGATTTGTAGGTACATACATCGTTTCGGTATATTGTATAATCATAATATTATAATTCATTAATCTAATTATTTGTGAACGCGACGAGGTACAAACGTGGAGTGTCTACAATGATAGTTTTCAGTTTGAATTTGCAGCTTAAATTATACTTTTGTAAGTAACTTTTGGCATACCTTTTAAAATCAATCATTATTTATATTTTAGAGGATCTACATGCCATATTTGCTGCTAGTTAGCAATAATAGTTATATATTTGAGATTTCAAATATTTTATTTCGGAAATTTTCGAATTACAGTAAAATTTTTGCATTTTCAAGTCTGTATTTTCTCCTTTATTCATGATTTTTCAAAATTTATAAAAGAAATATTTTATATTAAAAACACGTTTTTAAATATTACGAAGTGAATTTTTATGAGTTTCTCCGTATTTTCATCTCTTTTCCTGTTTTGTGATATAATTATATGATTTTAATCAGTATATTTTGTTGATTCCTAGTTCCTACCAATCCAATCGAATTCATTTTTCAATATCTTTACACGGTTTAATCTAGTCGCAGCTTGTGTATGATAGTAGTATGCGAATTTACTATAATTCAAATTAAAATTGTACATATCTATAATGAACACGATTAATATTATAATAAATGCTCATAATTTTAATGTAAATTATCAAATCTATTAAGTATATTGTACAATTACTATTTACATCCTTACGTCTATTTACTATCACAATGGAATAAAAATTAAAGATCTTATTGTCTGTTTTATTTTATAGTATATTTTAATTGAAATCGCAGACAGAATGCCCAAACATTTTACCCGCTGCTTTCATAAGCTTTTCATAGTGTATTAACAATGGTTTTAATCCTCATTATCCTGAAGTGCACATTTATGTAAAATTTCTGCAAAGCGTTAGTAATTCATAAAATATCAAGCTTGTCTGCGATTTCTTTTGAAACATACTCAATAAATTCCTTTCACAAACGTTGAAGAGGGCAAGTTACATTATTTATAATAAACAATATATTGAAGCCAGTGAAATTACTGGGCATTATGAGACTTAACATCTTATGTCTGAGAGTGACGTTTTATTTCTGATTATGATATATGGGCAGTATCTATATTATGGGCAGGCGTCGCGTCGCGCTTACCATCAAGCAAGCGCCTTGTTCGTCTCGTCATTCAATCAAATAATAAATAAAAATTTAGAAACCTAGTATATTGAAGATAAATAAATAGATTACACATTTCTAACCCCACAGTAACATATAATATTGTCTTGGATGTGGTTAGGACGTAATATTGGGTATTGACTACACCTTCGTGAGAAGAGCCTATTCTTGCCAGAAAGGCCTGTTATAGACCGACGCAACGACCTCTCTGGTAGTATAGATCTTCACAGGCGACGGTGATAACCCTAATGCTTGTTTATCCGCTCCTGCATAAAAAGCACCTATGTATCTCCGAAACGAATATATACGGATCACACAAACATTTATGTCGGTGCGGTGATGCTACACGCAATCTCTCATTTTTCCTCGCCCACTGCGCAGCGAAGTCTATCAATGGTAAATCGATTCTCATATAATATATTTTCAGCATAAGCTACGATGATCATAATATTTTTTTAGCATATGCCATTAAATTAACAAGTGGCTTACCTGATCGTAAGTGATCTCCACCGCCCATATACACCCACAATATCAGAAGAATTATGGACACGGGGCTTACCTTAAAGGAAAGGGTTAATCTAGGGATTGAGGAGGAGGGGGATTGGTGCAACCGGATATCTTACTCGCTACTAGGCTAAGTAAGAAGAGCTTTCGTCAACGTATTTTTGCATATTATAAGCCATCATATTAATGAATTATCAAATAGTTACTTAAACAAGGTGATAGATCCCTTGTATGCGAGAGGCCGTCTGGGTTAGTACTACCACTTTGTCAATTTTTACCGCCAAGCAACGTGGTGTAAGCATTGTTGTGTTTCGGTTTGGAAAGAAATTGAAGCCAGTGAAATTACTGGGCATTATGAGACTTAACATCTTATGTCTTGGGGTGACTGTCGGGCGCAGTTCAATGCCAAGCAGTTCTTTGTAATTCAAAGTTCTGTGCGGTGTAGCATCTGTTTATGGGCAGGCGTGACGCTTACCATCAGGCGAGCACCCTGCGCGACTCGTCATTCAATCAAATAAAAAAAACAATATAATAAATTGCAAAGTTTAAAATATATTGAAATCGACAGTAGGCGGAGACAGAAATAGACGTTAGTAATAACGTGTTTGCACGAATGAGGGCTTTTAACGAGTACATAAGTAAAACTATTCATAGAAATCCACTAACCCTACCGAAAAATACTATGTTATTCCATTGAATGACGTTGCTTTTCATTCTTTATGAAACAAAACACCGCAACGGATTCGAAACGACCGAAATAGTTCCGACATTTCGTTCATTAGTAGAATAGGAAGCTTTCGGTTCCCCGCTATGAAACATTTAGAGGCTATGCTGAAGGCTGACCACTCATATTATTTGCTTGAGTAATAGCCGATCGGAATTTTTCCGGAACGAGTGTTTTATTACTTCTTTAATATTGTATCGAAATCGATCGTTACGGAAGGTTGTTTTGTAAGTAAAGATATGCTTTTGATCTACTTTCGTTAATTTGGGCGTAGGATATGACATAACAAATGGCATGAAATAGAAAAACCTTATAGTGTGCATATTGGTTTTATTTATAAACATAAAATCACATTAAACAGTATTGGTTATTCCCTATGTATTATTTACAGATATATTTCCTTACTATCAGTAGTGTAGTGCTAGATCTTTCATATAAAATGAGTATTTACTGCCAGTAAGCAAATCTGTCGATAAAAGAATGGATACATAATCGTTGGACGCATATAGCTTCTTTTTATTTTAGTAACCGTCTCGTACCAATTTTATTTATCCGCATACAAGCCATGAATTCAATAAAATCCCCGATATCCCTCTTAGATTTTGAACGGTATATATTACAAACGTCTTTGTTGGCGGCTTTACTTTTAAATCAATTGTCCTTCGGGAAACAGACAGTATTCTGCTGTAAAAACCTTTTAGATCCCACAGGATAGGATGTAAAGTCTAAGTCGTCTAGTTCTCCATCAATGGATTAAGGGATACATAGTTTTAAAGACATCAAAGTTCAATACCTTTCAATTAATATAATTTCATTCATCGTTCTTTATACAACTAGTAAAATTTTTAAAAGAATCTTGAAACAAAACTAATTTAAACGGACTTTATTGCGTTTATTGGTTCCGATGTTTCGAAAACTTTTCAGCCTTCGTAGTCTCGGGGTGGACTAAAAAAACGGGGATAAATTCCCATTCACTTAGTTTTTTTTTCAAAGTGTAATATTCGCGTAAACATATTTTATAAAAAATCTTTAAAAAATAAAATGTAGTATAACGTATTCATAAACATTAGAGGAGAAGGTGGTAATGTGGCCCCTGCAGGTATTATGGCCCCCTTCGATATTTCTAGTTTAGAATCACCGCATCAAGCGAAACATTTTTGTAATAGGGAGCATCAAAGACAATTTCGATTTAATGCACAAAAAAAGTAAGCGAGGGCAGCACATACGTTTGTTATTCGAGCCAGTTTGAACTTGCACTCGCAAAAACTTTGTTATTGTATTGCATTTAATTGCATAATTCTGGAAATACCGAGTTTACGCATCTGAGATTTGGATATTATGTTCGATTAACGTTTTCCTATTGGATTTTGAAGGTATGTACACAAAATATTTGATGTTATATATTTTTATAGGTTGGTTTGTAGATTCCACAATATTGGTAATTTGGCCCCCTCATATTGGTTGTATATATATGAGTGATATTTATTTTTTTATCTACTTACAGATGCCTATAAACGAAGGCTTATGAGGCCAAAGAGACCAAAGAGACGCAACATCCAACAGTAGCTCCGATAATGAAGAAATAGTAAAAAGCGACTCACCGGGATGTGATAAAAATGTATCTCCATCTGTAGTACCTGAAGACTACGATATGATTTGTATTTTGTGACAATATTTACTCCAGCGACAGACGTGGCGAGGAGTGGATTCAGTGCCAAAGCTGCAACTTATGGGCTCATACTGACTGCGGGGGGCCATATAACCCTCGCTTGATCTCAAATTGTCAAATTTCCATTTTTTTTTATAAAATATATTTTAGTATTATGTGTTGCATTTTTATTTGTTCCATATTATGTCGTGTATTGGCAAATAAATTACAAAACTAATGATGTTTTCATTATACATGTTTTCCTTTTATTTTTTACATGAGACCTCAAAAACAAAGTGGGGGGCCACATTACCACCTTCTCCTCTACTATGAAGCCCCATAGTGAGCGCGAACGCATTGTGATGATTTCTCTAAACGTCTTTGCTTAATTTTTGGCGGTAAATAAAAACAGACCAATCATGTACACAGAATTCGACACTTGGCACTGAGTTTACTTATGTGTTGTTTGTGAATACAGATATAAGAAACCTTTGCTACTTCTGGCGCCCACACAGGAGCTATCTTTACCTCCAACCTTGGCTCCAAAATTGAATGGCTCACGGTGTCACACACTGACTACAATACTTTTCGCTTTCCTTTCCCTATATTTCATTTCACTTCACTCACTTTTGATGTGTCTCAAAAACGACGTTGGGCATTGGCCGATGATTGGAATCAATCTTTACATCAATGTCAAAATCACGACCAATAATGTACCATACAATTGGCTCCAATCCATGACATTAGTGCAATTTAGGTTTAATATGAGTGGTAGTGCCATGCCGTAGATAGTTTTTTCTACAGCACGAATGGGCTGGCTCTACCAGGTCGTTTACACTGTCTCACAGAAAACCGACGTAAAGTAGCGGCTTGCTGCTGCGTTTCGTACGGTGAGAGAGATATCCGGAGGGCCAAATCTCTCTACACTTCCCAGTCCCTAAATATGCCTTTCCTATAAGGTCGGCAACGCACCGATGATTCTTCTGGTATTGTGTACACCACATGGGCGGTGGAGGTCATTTACCATCAGGTGCTCACTTGATTGTTTGGCGGCCTATGCTATAAAAAAATTAGGTATAATATACTGTATATAAAATGTTTTATTTTTCCAACTACTTAACATTTCCCGGACATTTGCTCCAGCACCTAATGAGGAAGTGGTTTATGAGCTATAAAATATATTTTTACAACCTAATAATAGCAAGTCGAGCAATACAAGTCAGAAACTATGAGCGAAAGTTTAAATTTGTTGGTTCTATCACGAACAAAGATGAATTTTATTAACTTTAATGCAAGTTAGTCAGTTTTAATACTTAATACATACATTCTAAATAGAAGCTTCTATACTATCGACATTAATTGATTTACGTGCAACAATATAATACATAATATAGAAACACCCAGCACAGAGACTCACAGAACTTATTGTTGGATATTGTATGCGTGTTGGATACTATAATGGAGAATCCATTATAATTTTTTTATAGCATAGACCAGCAAACGAGCAAGTGGGTCACCTGATGGTAAGCTATCTCTACCGCCCATGTACGTCCACAATACTAGAATAACCATAAGTGCGTTGCCGACGTTAAAGGGAAGGGATAAATGAGGGATTGCGAAGAGATTTGCAAGCCGCTACTTTACGTCGGTTTTCTGTGAGACAGTGGTAACGACCCGATCGAACCGGCCCATTCGTGCTGTAGACAAAACCATCTTCAGCGTGGCTCTACCACTCAATATGTATATTAATACTAGCTTTTCCTCGCAGCTCCGCCCGCGTGATCTACCCTGTTCCCTATACCAATTTTCAACAAAATCTCTTCAGAATTTTTGGTGTGATTGATGAATATCAAGATTCCTGTTTTATCCCAAAAGAGCATTTAATCGGGATAAAAAGTATCCTATCACCCAAGTCAGCTCATACCCTGTCTGTATACCAAATTTCATCAAAATCAGTTCAGTAGTTTCAGCGTGATTGACGGACAAACATCCAAACAAACAAACTTTCACATTTATAATATTAGTATGGTTTATTTCTCCGCTTGCTAAAGCCGTGGGTAGTAGCAGCTAGTTGTGTGCCGGTCGATGCGAGTGACTCTGCCCCGCGCTTTCAGGTATCACGTCGTCTCCCCGGTGCGTTCGTAGACGTATTTCGTCGTGTGCTCATTTCGCTATAGTGCTATTACATTTATTTAGTGCTAATATTCCAAACCTAGAACACGAAGCGAACTAACCCTCGGGAAGGAGGAGCGCGATAAATCGATCATCCCAGATAATGAAATGAAATAGTTTATTAATCATGTAGGCAATTGAAATAGCGCTTATGACAAGTCAGTACAAAAGTAAAAGAAATTTATAATACATAAAAATCAGTATCAACTAATGTATACATAGCATACATAGCATCATCAAAATACAGTAAGAAGCTGCAAGATCAGATCAGTGGCAAGTGGCGTACTGATTTCATTTTCCAATCCAAAAAGTCCTATACAGACCATTTTTTCCAATTATTTTATTATACAAATATTTTAATAATATATTGCTGGTGGGAGGATAATTGTATCCGACCGGATAGCGACCGCCGTACACTGGTGCTAAAACCTGCCATAGTGGCCCACCTTGTGTAGGTCGCGTTCCAGGGATAGCCTGTGTATATCCGGTTCTTCCCAGGGGGTTTGCCCCCTAATCCTAACCCTTTTCCCATCCCTTTCCTTCTCCTCCCCCATGGCCCTGGGATGAGATACTGCGGGGTCGCTAGTATTCCGTTAGCAGAGACCCCGTAGTATGGCATGATCTTGCCGACCTACGATGGACACATTGTTTATCGTTGGTCGACACTATTCTTGGATTGCGCTATACTTACCATCAGGTGTAGCGTAGTCACTTTGCCGAGCTAGGATAAAAAAAAACCTTCTTTGTCGAAGGTTTCACGATTTAAAACGAACAGCTCCAATAAATTGCACTCAATTTGTAGTTTACACA
This sequence comes from Amorpha juglandis, assembly GCA_949126905.1. Lineage (NCBI taxonomy): Eukaryota > Metazoa > Arthropoda > Insecta > Lepidoptera > Sphingidae > Amorpha > Amorpha juglandis. The sequence continues at coordinate 5,099,900 of OX421379.1, read as the reverse complement.
GTTTCTGATCACTGGCTCTGATTTCAGGCTTATTATGTCAGACCGATGTTTCCTGACCAATTTCTGTTGAGCGAATGAGGAGTGCACGTGGCCTGAAAACCGATGAGGCCTTTTAACAAGTAAATTGAGACTGAACTACCCCGGTCACGTTGCTTACCGACTTGCCTTTTCACACCAATATAAGAGTTTTGTATTGAGAAAAACTAGTTTCACTTGGTTTCGGCGTTTCTCAACAAAATTGGTGACCTTTGAGGAATTGTGTCGTTTTCATATAGGACAATCTTGCTTTGATTATTGAATGATCAAACGAACTTAGCTGAAGTGAAGTTCGATCCTAAATTGTTCTGTCTTCGTCGAAGAGATTTAAGGTAAATATATAAATCTCGGAAGACGAAGACAGAACAATTAATATTTTGTTTTCATCGACGCTTAATTTTTATTTTATTTAAATACGCCGAAATTTCATTGTTAGTCTCAGATCACTTGGCGTTTCTCAAGCACGGGTAGTAAATATATACTCATTTTAGAAATAAATTATACATAAATAGGGTCACACCTTTTACCCACAGAGATAGAAAGTGGCAACAGATTTCCACTTACTACAATCTTTACACAGCTCTTTAGCCTGCTTCATTACATAATCCAAAATATTAAACAAATCCTTTTAATATGCTGTTTAAACAGATCCCTCCTAATCATATAAATGATATAAACTTGACGTCAATCAAAACGAGAGTAATGTTTTACTCCTGCACCAGACGTGTGATAATAGCTCCACGCGCAAACGTTATAATTAATTATGAAATGGGGCCCTTAAATGATATGCTTTGTGCAGGTGGGCTGTTAGCTTTAATATATTCGCTTGATATTACAAATGGTGGCGAGAACACGTTTGTGTATCCTTAAGCAGATGTTGAGTAAAATGTACTTGAGAATATAGCAAGCTTAGTAATTTAAATTCAGGTTTTTTTTTTATAGCATAGGCCGGCAAACGAGCAAGTGGGTCACCTGATGGTAAGTGATCTCCACCGCCCATGCACGCCCACCACCAGAAGAATCATGGGCGCGTTGCCGACCTTAAAGGAAAGGGATAATTAGGGATTGGGAAGGGGAGGGGATTTGGGCTTCCGGATATCTCACTCACCGTACGAAACGCAGCAGCAAGCCGCTACTTTACGTCACTCTTCCGTGAGACAGTGGTAACGATCCGGTCGAGCCAGCCCATTCATGCTTTAGACAAAACTGTCTACACCGTGGCTCTACCACTCAAAATTGAAAACTCAAAAGTGAAATTAGAAACTTAGATAGTAGCTAAAAATTAAATCATACTTGGTTCCGGCGTGCAGCCAGTAGTAGTTTAAGTTGCGGGTATTAAGCAGAACTCGCATCGTTAGCTTCAAACACTAAGCTAAAAAGACTCGCGAAATTACTTTTAAATATTTGTTTCACAACAAAATACGAGTGTTGTGAAGTTTTGAACATTAATTTAAGATTACGACAAACCTTTGCCTGGGTAGCGGCATTCTTAAGGTATTTTTTTCATTTGAAGTTTAAAAAGGAAGATTTTTCAAGTTGTTTTTTAAATGCAAATGAATTATCAAAATTTTATATTAAGCATTGAACTAGCAAAATCTACATGCAACAATTAAGCAAAACAGATTTTTAATATTTGGTATACTAATATTTATTAACCACTCTTCTATGAATATAAATTTATTAGTAAGGTATCGATTCATGTCTTTATACTAAAATTCATGATGTTAAAGAACTACCAATATCAGGAAGTTTTAATTACCTTACTAAAGTAAACCTCTGATTAATTCTAGTGGTTATGATAAGAAAGTTTATCTTTGATGCCAGAACAATGGATGCTATTGGTGAATTTATATTATGCGGTGTTAACAATACCCAAATTAGCTTTGAAACATCTTTATAGCTTTTTGATAAAACTCGATTTTAAGGTACTGATTTTGAGCAGCCAGTGTATCAGAAGAGATTTGATTTTGAGATTATCTTTTTTTTTTTCACGTCAAAGTGACCACACTAGATCTATAATGTCGACCGTCTACAGACTGCGCTCCTCGACGGTCAGCAGTATGTTGAAGTTCTGGAATATACACTGGCCTATCCTGGAAGGCGACTCGCCTGGACGAGCCACTAAGGCGGGTTTTTATCAATTATCGGGTACCGGTCATTTTATCGGCTGGATAGCGAAATATTGCCTTAGAAAATTATTGATCCGGTGGCAGCGTGTCATGAACATGAGATAGTCAGATTTTTGGTTGAGTAGGTAATTGAATAGGTATTTGTAAATCGGAAAATGAACACCAAACATCAAATAATTTACAATAGATATTACATTCAAACTTAATGTAATGTAAGATTTCGACTATTTAGTAAAAATATACAAATTTTTGGTAATCATAATACCAAACCAGCTTAATGTCTTTGTTCCGCCACAGCAAACAGTTTTCCAATAGCCATTTATTTATGATATTAAACTATCCTAAAAACAAAATCGTATATAATATACTATAGCAGAGAACCTTTTATTTATACAAATTTGAATTTAAAATAGCCAATACAAAAATCTATTTAGTCTATATTGTATTCCTCGTGAAATATGCATTCAATATGTATAGATACTAACCACGCATGTAATATGAGGGAGCGATATTTGCTTTTTTCTACACGTTTGATTTTTGTACACGTGCCTTTTCAATATGAAATGTATTCGTATGATTCGTGAATATTCCGCTTCTCTGCGGCTTCAGTTTCTTTACGCCTTTTGACGGTGTGTTTGATAAATAACTGTTTTTTCGGCGCAAAATGGTCGGTTTGTTTTCCGATAGTTGAATGTTCTAGTGCCTCTGCTTTATGTGTTAACATTTTTATGGAATATTCTAGTTTATCTTTACCCTGTTTCATCAACGATTTCTTGTTTTGAATTCATTTATTATTTTCTTCTTTTTCAATTCTTTCATTCATTTCATTAGAAAAGAAGGTATTTTAGTTTTTACCAGACATTTGTTCCCAGTACATCCAACGAGGAATTTCTAATTCAAAACTTAAACACAAATTGTGACTGCTCGACCTGAGAGTTGAACCCTCACGGTGTTTCAACCTGTGCTATGCTGTTATTAGAACAATTGAAGCCGACGTCAAGTATTGGCTTGCTTTTGTTTTGTTTTGTACGGTGAGTGAGATATCCGGAGGTCCAAATCCCCCTCCCCTTCTCAATCCCTTTATTATCCCTTTCTTTTAAGGTTGGCACCGCGCCCGTCGGTTCTTCTGGTATTATGGGTGTATATTGGTGGTGGAGATCACTTACCATCAAGTAACCCACTTGCTCGCATGCCGGCTTATGCTATATAAAAAGGCGATCCTTTTCCAAAACCAACATAAAATATAACATAGTACTGAACTAACATTATTATATAAGGTCGCAAATATAAGTGACAATATTGTGTAAAAAGTATCCAAGAAATAGTACTTTAATACGACATTTACTTTTCAACCTAAACCTTTTCAAACATAATAGAATATATTAAAAGTATCATACCGAGTAACTGGGGTTCTTTGCAAATCTTCCTTAGTAAATACGTCGTTAAAAAAACGCGACGTAAAAATACCGGAGTGCTTTGAAAAATGTATCACATTTTTGTTGTTACTTTATGATCCCACCCCGAAGCATTTATATGAGGGATTTGGGAAATCGTTTATAAAAGTTTATGTGACAAAGTGCTTAAATGCTTTAAGACCTTGTATAAATATTGGTAGGTATTAATCCTTATGACCCCTGTGAATCTTTAAAGGGTCGACAGTATGATCTCAATTAAGATTGGTTGTTATTTTTGTAAAATTCTGCCATAAAGGATTAGGAAGCTTAAGGACGTTGTAATAGGGTAGGTCGACGATCTTTTTGCAGTTCAGAGTTCATTTTCTATGCTCCGACTATGGTTTAATACAATTGAATAAGACAATTGAAGAAACAATTTATTAATTGCACAGCATCTGCGAGTTAACGATGGGAGTTTTGGAGACTTCATAGATTTATCATTAGCAAGGTTACTTTAGTCTAATGCTATATCTACCAAATTCTGAAAATAGGTGGTTGTTATCACTGGAAATACAGATAGTATCGACGGTAATGTTTATTTTTTATGTTTAATATTATTCCGTTCCTAATTTGCATCAAATGTTCTTCTATATGCTGTACTTCTGCGGAACTTTAATTCATTCATTAATTCAGTAGTTAATTCGTTAGTTCATTTAAGTTCATTCGTTTCGCCACGCTCGGAGCTCAAAATTAGTCTTCCTTTTGGAATTGAGGGGTGACCTGGCCATAAATTAGAATTCCAGGTGCAACCTATCCACATACCAACCACCCATCCATCTTGGACAGATGACCGTGATGCGCGACCACAGCGACACATCCAGTTTGTATGCAATCTCATAAGTAACAGGTAAGTTTCGAGATATGTGACTAGATTCAGTAGACTGCGGTACAATTTTCATATAAAAAAGCGGACGTTTTGTTGTGGTGGCACTCGTGACGAGCCTGTAGTCTCTTATTAAAGTCTATCTTATTATATGTATATAAAACTAGTTGACTACGGTGGGCAAAACCGATAAAGGGTACGTCGAACTGTGAACTTGGAAATTTAGATCGTTGGCTGTGGAATCGACGCTTGATAAAGGATTATGTTTAATAATATAATATACTGAAAGTTTATATTTCAGTACAACATATTTTTTCTTCTGCTTGATTTTCAACATCAATAACTCGTTACACATGTAGTCATTACGTGAAACATAAGGTCTCGCAATCGCCCAGGGTAAAATACTTATTGTTAACTGAAACATTTGTCTCGGTACGGGAATCGAACCTGCGGCCTGTCGTTTCACCACCGCCTACTCTTCCGCTTCCTCACACAGGCCCCCAATATTTTTTTGATATAATATCATAATATTTTGCTACTCATCAAAACAAGTCACCAATTCTAAATATTCTATGACAACTCAAGCAAGACCAAAAATGTTATATCAAATAAGCTAAATAAAACAACGCTTTTAATGCAGCACTAACTAAATAGAACTAGCCGAAACTGGATTCATCTGGTTTCGTAAACTAGCCTGAACTAGAAACAGGTGGTTTACACTTAAGTTTATAATTGACTTGTTTGTTTTGTCTAACAAAGGTCCTAGATATTAGTTAGTAGGAATCTCATATGTACGTATGGGTAGGTACCAATGTTAAGTCTCATATTGCTCCGTAATTTTACTTTCTTCAATAGAAACCTAAACACAAAAGTGCTCACACATTTAGCGGCAGAAAAAGAGTAGAACAATAGCGATGGTACTAACCTACATGGCCTCTCGCATACGAGTGACCTAGCACCTCCAACTTATCTTCTATCTATGCATATTATCCATTAAAATTAGACTATAATATTATCATTTTTCTTGAACCTAGTGGCAATATACATAGACTGAGATGCCGTGCCGTGAGGTGTATCGCTTTCATCAATCTCCATCCAGATATACCAAGATTTAGACGCGGTACAGATGTTCATACAACCCGCAGCACGTATTCAAGCTCTAAAGATATCAATCAACTGCTTGTGACATCAATCAACGCAAAATATTATGCACCATCAATATCAATTCAGTGATGATCATGTTCGCTATGCTTAAAATGCATATTTTAGATTTTTTTCCTTTATATGGTCTGACAAGAACTGGTAAAGATCGATCGTGTGAATATTGTGTACATTTCACGGATTAGAATATAATCCTTCAAAGTCAAACTAGATAGATCTGGGAAAAAACTAGTCCATTCATCCATCTATGCTAAATCAAATAAAGGTAAAATAGTCCCTACTAGATTTAAGATACAAATAACGTACATTAGGGTTCAGCAGAATTTAAATAACTTTATAACTTCGTTACATAATATTTTGTAAATAATTAATTTACAATATTTCTTCCGAGTTTAGCCGTTGTAGGATCATTAATCCCCGTCGGCAAAGGCCTAACAATAGTTACGCCGTGTCGATGCTTTAATTCCTATAATAGGGTATTGAAGAGAAGCTGTATTATAAAATATAGAATGCATTAAAAAGTAAGTAAACACAGAAGTTAAATCACCTAAAGTCACATACAGTGTAACTTAGTCATATCGTAAACTTGTCTGAGTCATAGCTTTACCTTAACGTCAAAACTATTACCAACCACTCAAACTTTATGTGTAGTAATTAAACATCCTGGTCAAGTTGCACTTGGACCTTTATAGATATTTCCCGTGTTCTAGATTTTGCAGCAAATAACGGCGAGTTTTAACACGGTCTTCCATTTCACGCTTTTATGGACGTTTGTGCTGTTATTGTCGAGTACTCGGATATCTTTATTGAAGTATTTTATGGATCTCTCGAATGCTTACGTAAAAATGATCATAATGGAAAGCCGTATAACTGAAATTTAATGCCTGTTAAACCTTTTATTATTCCCATTTGTTAAGGTATTTAAAGTTGGAGTGATAAACATGATATCACCTGGTTTAATGAGCACTCGATGAAAGGAAGTAACGTTTATTCAAATATAATTGTACAGAACAACAAATAAACAACACCAGCTAATATATAAATGCAGCCACAGTTAAAAACAGTTACAGGTTACATAAATACACTCAAATCAAATATTTATTAGTGGCATTTTTGGTAAATCGCAAAAACAATAACAAAATTCAAATAGTTAGTTTACAAGAAGCAAATGATAAGATTCATAATATATCAACAATTATATAGAAAATCTTATACGCTCCCGTGGGTGACGTTATTCAGTTATGAACTAACCTCTGGACAAAACAAATATTTGGTTAAAGGAGACCTTAATCGAACTAGGTATTTAAAAAATCCAAATTTGTCACATAGTAACGAAATAGTTATTCAGTTGCTCATTTTCAGTTGAATTGTGATTGTCTCAAATTTAATTGTACCTAGTATCTTTTTCAGAAACATAGAAAGTAAATTAAAAAAAGATTTACGCATAACCATCATTTGAATCGTGAGTTATGGTTTTAGGCATATATGAAAATACCACAGAAAAAGTATTTTCGGATGTATACGAGTTTATTAATTTACAGGGCAACTTGTTCAATTTATCTTTTCATAAAACCTTATTCGGATTATTACCAATAATAAAAAAAATGCCAAATTGGTCTAGCCGTTCCCAAGTGGTGTTCAACGAACAGCATTTCATTTTTATTTATATAGATTTTAGTAGAGTTCACTCAAGATCAGTAATTTATTGCAGCTACCGAAAGTCAGATTCAGTCATTTATCTTATAAAGTTTCGGTAAAATGTTTATCTTTAGACAAAATACTCTAATCCAACGGTAAGTCAAGAGTGACCTAGTCTTTGAATTTGCAGGAATTTGCCTTACACTTAGTGAAACTCAAAATTCTTTATGGCAGGAAAGGTTTTTTGGAAAAATTAGGATACGTAAGCAGCAGCAAGCCGCTACTTTACGTAAAACCGACGGAAAGTAGCGGCTTGCTGCTGCGTTTCATACGGTGAGTGAGATATCCGGAAGCCCAAATCCCCTCCCGTTCCCAATCCCTTATTATCCCTTTCCTTTAAGGTCGGCAACGCGCACATGATTCTTCTGGTGGTGGGCGTACATGGGCGGTGGAGATCACTTACCATCAGGTGACCCACTCGTTCGTTTGCCGGCCTACGCTATAAAAATACTTTTTGATTTTTATAAAATAACATTACATTACATAGTCAGTTCCTTGAATATAACTGATTAAAAAGTTCTAGCGTCCAATAACTGTATTAACGATACTATAATAAAGTGCATTTAGGTACTGTCAATATTCCCGAGCGAAGAAACATTTCTCCTTTATTTTATTACTATCTTTTGCTCGCGGCTCCGCCCGCGTGATCTGCTTTTTCCGGGTTAAAAAGTATTTTATTTCCCAAGTCAGCTCATACCCTGTCTGTATACCAAATTTCATTAAAATCCGTTCAGTAGTTTCAGCGTGATGGACGGACAATCCAAACAAACAAACTTTCACATTTATGATATTAGTATGATATTTAATGATACATTTTCTAAACTTTCTCTTTTATAATAAATAAACACAAACGTCTATTTTATTCTTCCGTTCTTTTATAACTTGAATAAAGAGGTCGTACTCTTGACTTCAATAAATTCCTGCTTGACACGCTTTACATATAAGCCTTAAACAGCGATAGCCTATTGGGTTGTGACATGGTCTGACAAGAAGGAGGTCCCTAGTAGTTTTTTTTGGTGGCTCGCCTGATGGTGAATATCGCCTATAAACACACACCATACATAGCTTTGAATAACAAACCACTGCATGGCACTGGACTACGAGGCTCAAATTTGTTAACTCTCATAATGATCAATGATTTCAATGTCTTTCAAACCGAAACATAACCGTGTTAACACACTGCTGCTTTGTGGTAGAAAAAGATAAACCAGTGGTACCAACCCAGACAGTCTGTCGCTCCTCCGGCCTATACCACCGTGTGAATTCATCACTAATGCACCGAGTTAGTAGGGCCTTTGGTATAGCATTTACCGATTAATAATTAATCGTAATGATCTAGCTTTTTAAAACTAAAAATAAAAAAGGAACCTTTTTTGAAGTTAAATAACTAAATTGGAGTCGGTGCTATGGCAACTTATTGATATTCAAAGCACATCATACTAATATTATAAATGTGAAAGTTTGTTTGTTTGGATGTTTGTCCGTCAATCACGCTAAAACTACTGAACGGATTTTGATGAAATTTGGTATACAGACAGGGTATGAGCTGAATTGGGTGAAAGGATACTTTTTATACCGGAAAAAAGCAGATCACTCATGCGGAGTCGCGAGCAAAAGCTAGTAATCAAATATAGTTAGTTTAATTTTTTTCGACTCGAGTTTTGAAAATATTTTAGTTATGAATAAAGTTATGGTTAACGGACGAGGCAATAACGTAGATAATAATTATAACAAATTTATATCAATTGAGCTTATTTGTGATCATAAAACTACAAGTTGCTAAGTTGAAGGATATTCAAAGAAATCCGATGTAGACTCGAGCTACAGATTCAAGGCTTCGTGCAACGCTACAGAGATATCTCATTTCTAAAAGCGTTTATGTGTTACTAGCTTTTGCTCGCGGCTCCGCCCGCGTGATTTGCTTTTTCCGGGATAAAAAGTAGCCAATGTCTTATTCTGATGTATAAGCTATATTATTGTAAAGTTTCATTAAAATCCATTCAGTAGTTTTTACGTGAAAGAGTAACAAACATACATCCATCCATACTTACAAACTTTCACGTTTATAATATTAGTAGGATGACGTCAGTTTGTGCCAATTCCGTTATTTTTTAAATTGTGCATTGAAATCGAACAGGCGTTCTTATAACTCATTAAGTAGTACCTAATTATTTCGTGTAAGAGATTCCTTTTATGTTGGTAGTACTGCTTTATTATTATTTCCCGCTAAAAACAGTGTAAATATTGTGTTCCGGTATACAGAACTTTTCAGAGTAGACCCAATAAAATACATTATAAAATATATTGCCTCTATGTCACTTGGTGATAAATCAAAAACTATCGGTAATAATTGTCAATTTAATATATTTTAATATATTAATAAGTGTTTTCTGGTCTACCAACAACTGTAATTAGATTTAAGTAGGTATTGCTATTTTAAAATTAACATAAATAAATTTTATTAATGAAATTTTATATTTCGAATCCTCGTTGTTTTTACATCACACGTTGAAAAAAATTATTAAATTTCTTAAATAAAAAAATAAATAAGTTCCTTTCCATATAATTTATGTCCGCATTCTATATTTCCAATCAATAGTTGTCACAAGGTTTATAGCATTATTACACGGAGCCAGCGTTTCTGATTCTGTGTCTTTCCAAGGATGGCATCCTTAAGGAATCTGTTTCAAGTATTTGCTGAATATTCCTCCTACTCTCGATAGACAATGCCATCTGAACGAATTACAGACTATTTATTGGAGAATATTTTAGTATAAATGAAAAAACTTTATCTGTCTTATTTCAAAAGGTAATTTTAATCTAGGGTTAGGTCCACCATTTTCTATGGATTATTTTCCAGTTCTTATAAACCCAATTTAAAGGTGTCTACGTTTTATAATGAGACTGAAGGACTTTAACAAAGTCATTATCTAATATTCGAGCTGAGACTTACCTTTGAGTTTTTTCTTGTGTCCTTGTGCTAATTTAAGCCCGCCCCATTTGGACGTAGGGATTTCACGAATGTCCGACACAAGAGAGATTATAATTTCATTATTATTTACATATTCATTATATGTAAATAATATTATATTAACTCTCATTTCATATTCAATATAGCTTTAAATACAACACGATACAAGTTATTAATAACAAATTAATTTGTAGAGTAAATCTATTAGGATCGTTTATATTCCCAAATGTAATTGGCAATGTAGTATACGCAATCCGTGTTGGTTAAAATGAAATAGCAGGCTGGTAATACGAATGCCTCTGGCAATAGCAAATCAATAGAGCTGTGATTGTACTGCATTGTCCGTATATGCATGAATGCCTTCTGATTGGATATGTCTTAGTAATGCACGTATAAAGAATATAGCTGGGGTGTAGCTGATGAATTTGTGCATGTTATTAAAACCATGTCAGCGGGCAAGAAGCCAGCTATTAAATAAGAGGGCTCTGGTTTGGTGCTTTTTTCTAACTGGCTTCGTGTTTATTTTATATGATGTATAAAGTGTGTGTATCACTTAGTTAATATATGACATTACGTTTACTCAGCATAAGTACGCACATCAGTTGAGAAACCATGATCACATTTTCTCTTTAGAACAAACTCAAACAGATCAACTTTAGTTATTAGCCTCCGTAGCGCATCGTGGAGACGGCTGTCAAGCGAGGTGCCACGGGTTCGATCTCGGCACCTAGAAAAACATGTGTGATCCACAAATATTTGTTTCGGGGTCTGGGTGTTGTAAGCTCTCTCGTAGTGCCTGATACCCATGACATTATAATATATATACATTAACATTGCGTTAAACTTACCATCAGGTGTGGCGTAGTCATTTTGCCCAGCCAGGATAAAAAAAAAAAAAAAAACATAAGACCATGCATATCATACCTTACAATGGGCTCAGGACTATGTGTGTTGGGTATATTTATTTAAAGAGTTGTTATTTAGCAAGATTTGCCTTTAATCAGATTTTTTAATATTCATGATAATATTCGGAAATATGTTGTCCTTGACCCGGAACGAGTAATGAATTCAACTTAAACCTATATTTAACAATTCGAGAAGCAATTAAAGAAGATACTATTTATTTAATCCAGGCAAGTATAAAATTAATCATAAACATACTAATCAATATGGCAGGTTCAGAGGAATCGTTTTCAACAAGAGACTTAAACCAACAAAAGTTGGGAAGTATTAATTGTTGATCAAATCGATTGGAAGTCTGTTTATACGGTTCAAATCACATACGATTTAGCATTTGATCAATTTAAATTGAACTATGTGTACCCACTATAAGAGATATCTCTTTAATGCGTCAATGACAGTACACTGCACAACAATGATGTCAAGCCTGTATGGAGATGGCTGATACGAATGACAAAGCCCGTTTCCCCTTTGTAATTAATTTTGCGTTTACATGAGAGGCATAGTTACAAACAATATCGTAAACAATTGATTAATATCCCCAATAACTAGTTATGCATCCTGCACCTGTTCATAATATGACAACAATTTGCTGACCAATCAAATGAGCTTTATTACCAACGTAAGTACTTTATGTAACTCTATCCGTTGAAAACATGATAATGATTAGCTGAACAATGATGACTGAATGAAGATTTCGACTCTACATTTTTATATAAGTCTCCGGACGCTCCCGCGTCACTCTTGTCTAACTATTATGTACTTATGTATGTATTCAGTAACGTAACTTACAATATGTAAAAAAAATCATCTTCAATCCATAGTATAAAACAAACTCGCTATCTGCGTAGTGCGTCCGCCTGTCTGTTTGTCGCTTATTTCTACTACTACTACTACTAAACTACGCAATAGATTTAGATGTCGCTTTATTGTCATTTCGACAATTTTTTTATAGACCGGCAAATGAGCAAGTGGGTCGCGAGGTATCAATTCATTTAAATAGGGTAAGGTTAATTGCAATTAAGGATATTCACCCTCACTTTTCTGACTCTGGTGGGTTCAATTGAAATATACATTTTGTAATAATAATTAATTATTCTTGAACCCCTGGTTGGGAATTCTAATGTAATAGTGAGTATTCAAACAGCCCTCAGAGGGTTTCAAGGAGTGATTCAAGTGTAAAGGACGATTTAATGTCTACAAATCACCCTTGTTGATTCTTTTCATATTGCACGGGTTCATGAGCAGTGGAGATTAGTTACGATCAGGTGACCAACTGGCTCGTTTGTTGTTATAAATATCTTATATATTTTTGTGAGTGACGCAGCTTAAATCATTTCACATCCAAATTACAGTCGGTGCAATGGGAGGCACTAATTTCATGTCTTTCTATAATTTTAAAACCTTCACGTGAGAGAGCAATGCTTCTCGTAAAAATGGAGTAAAAATATATTTTCCATACAATCCTAGAAACCTACTTTCTCCGCATCAACCTGATTTCAAGAAATCCCTACTCAAATGATTCCTATATTATAAAATAACAACCTCTCCAATTTTTTTAAATTTTACCCCTTATCGGTGTGGGCTAGGCAACGATGAATTCGATCAGGACTGCTATTACAATATGTAATTTAATTTAAGTGACCAATTATGGCATATTTGACAGCCGCAGTGGCGCAGTGAATGAGCTGTCGGCTGTGAAGAGAGAGGCCATAGGATCAGTTGCCACACAGGTCTTACAAAGTTATTTTCTCCCCAAAAGGGTTGACTTCAGGTAGGTGGCCGGTCGTAAAACCTCCAAGCCAATTCTATCTGTAACTGTTCAAAAGCATCTTGCGCCGACCCCACTGCGAGTGGGATAAGGACAGATGGAAGAAGAACATACAGTAGAACCTCTAATAATTTGTACATCACGGGAGACGCCAAATAATACGAGTAATAGAGTTTTCGAATTATGGAGGATCTCGACTTAGGCGGATTTTGATTCGACTTGAAGAGTAATTTTGAGTTAGAGAGTCACTTATTATTTCGATTAATAGAGGTTTGAGATTTCGAGTTTTGAAAATTTCGTCTTATCGAGGTTCGACTTAAAAAGGTCCTACTGTATATGATTATTATAATTTACAGCCAGCCTCCGTGGCGCAGCGGGCGAGTAGCCGGCTGTGAAACGAGAGGCCGCGGGTTCGATCCCCGCACCGAGACAAATATTTGTGTGATCCACAGATATTTATCTCGGGGTCTGGGTGTTGTGAGACCAAAAAGTCTCTCGTAGTTCCTGATACCCACGACACAAGACTCGTATCTTAGTGTGGGGTCAGGACTATGTATGTGACTGTTGGGTGTATTTATTTATGTATTTATTTATTTAATTTCATTTGCTAAAAAGAAAATTGCGTTGGCTTCCCCTACATCACTAGAATACCAAGTTTGCATTTCTCGCAAGAGACATTAGAACTTATAGACTTGACACACATATTCCATCCTTGCAGTCATTATTGTGTATCGATATGGCCATTATATTCTCGTTATACTTCCAGTGCATCAACCTGAAAGCACTCACGTTAAATTATTCATGTACAGAACGTACAAGCCTTGTTTTATGCAACTGGCGACGTGAAGGAATAAGGAAATACATTACTTGTGTTAAGTTATTCCATCCATCATCATAATCCATATATTTTTGCAATTCCTATTTTAACATGACATGTGTCTGTGAATTGCTAAGAATTTTGATTTTTTTTATTGCATATTCCGGCAAACGAGCAAGTGGGTCACCTGATGGTAAGTGATCTCCACTGCCCCTGTACGCCCACAATACCAGAATTATGGGCGCGTTGCCGATCTTAAAGGAAAGGGATAATTGGGGATTGGGAAGGGGAGGGGGTTTTGGCCTCCGGATATCTCACTCACCGTACGAAACGCAGCAGCAAGCCGCTACTTTACGTCGGTTTTCTGTGAGACAGTGGTAACGACCCGGTCGAGCTGGCCCATTCATGCTATAGACAAAACTGTCTACAGCGTGGCTCTACCACTCGTAAAATTACTGATTTTTACCAGTAACCCAAGCTTATATAAGTATTTAGAAAAAAGTGATTAGAACTTCGTTCTAGCATATAAGATATGAAATATTACCTGATTGAATAAATTGACGTTAATTGAAATTTAATCATTTGACATTATTTTCATATCAACTGCTATATTGATTTTGTTTCGAGTAGTCAAAAACGACATTCTCTTTAAGTTCCCACGGATCTGCAAAATCAGCGGAATCCTAATTAATAAATCATCCTGATGTGCAAGTGGGTCATCACGTGGAATCGACACCGCTTGGCAGCATCGCTTTTGCTCTTCGATCGCCGTCGAGGGAAGTCGCGATAATCAGATTTATTAGTATCTATTCACTGTACTTAGTTTAAGTCAATACGTAGTAATATACATAATATGTTCAATAAAATATCTGTTTTTTTAAGAACCTTCCGAATACATAACCTACATACTTAAATTTTCCTTCCCATCCAGTCCTCTCCTTTTCCCTCATCATCACCTTGCCTCTCTTCCCTCTCCTCCTCTCCTCTCTCTTGTTTCCTCCTATCACCCACTCCTCGCTCCCATCCTTGTTATCCCCATTCATCTCAACTCCACCCAAAACCATTCACCCACCCACCCTAATTCCTACAACCCCGATGATGAGATACTAGTATCCGATTAGCTTTGCTGTTCATCAGAGGGCTCAAAAAAAAGGAAAGAACTACAATTACTACTAGGTGACCTTAAGATTGTTTGACTACGGCTTTACAAGAATACACCAAAGTTTTCCTGAAACCAGGATTTCGAATCAAGCAAAACTAGTCAGTATTAAATCATATCTCAAACATCAAAGGGTTTGTAGTTATCGAGATCCTGGGATGATTGTGAACCCTATCCATAAATGAATACATGAATAAAAAAATATTATAATTTTTGCGTGTTGGGCGAGGGTTACAACGCACGAGTGTATGATCAAGGAATAGTAAACGGGACTATATAGGGGTACAGTTGTTGTATTCTTCGAAGTTTTTACACGCTTTTTATTAACTTCACCTGTATGTTTGTTTGTTTGTAACCGACTCCATTGGGCGCGATTTTGACCCACTTTAAACGGCCCGATTTCGTTCAAACTTTGTAGATTTATCGAGGACCGATGACAATACAATAATTTGATAAAAAAAATAATAATAATTTAATAATAATAATAATAAAATAATAATTTAATTTAATTAATTATTGATATTCGGGTTAGGAATTAAAATTGTACTCTCTGGATCTTCGTTAATTATAGGGAATATCGTAGTATCTAATAGTGTCAATAGATGGCGCTTTTTTGATGTTCGGGTTTAAAATTAAAATTATACTCTCTGCTACAATATATTTATATTTTAACTAAAAAATGAAAAATAAATAATAGTTTAAAAAAAACTAAAAAACATGCTTTTATAGAAAGTCTAACTAAAAAATTTAAAATAAAATTGAAGAAAACAATGTATTTTATTGTAAAAAAAAAGCGTGGGGTGCTTTTTAAGATACTATCTAAATGATAATCCTTCTACTCATATGTGTCAATGTAATATTGATTACTATTGACACCATGCACCGCACGCTTTTTTTTACAATAAAATACATTGTTTTCTTCAATTTTATTTTAAATTTTTTAGTTAGACTTTCTATAAAAGCGTGTTTTTTAGTTTTTTTTAAACTATTATTTTTATATTAGTAAATATCTTAAAACGTAAACGATACTTTCGATATAATTTGTTATTTATGTCTTAAAGGTTTTATTATTATTAAATTTGGGTTAACGCATAATTATTTGACGACATTTTCTTTTTAAGGCACAATGAAAAAGAGCGGTGTTATAAGTTTGATTCCTTTAACTATTTTTGGGTGTATGTGATCGGTTTGGATGCGATATTTTTGTTTGTTTGAAGAAAATCTGTTCTTGCAATCTGGTAAAACACCCGGTGCGGGAATCGAACCCACGACCTCTCACTTCGTAGCCTGATGCTCCTCGGAGGGTGTTAAAAGTACAAATGTATAAATGTTTTTCAGTATTATTAATGAAATAGATTTCAGCACTATACAAATTCAACATTATGGGTACTTATAAGAACAGATGGGAGAGGGGCTATCCTGGAAAACCTTTACTTGGGCGAAGGCACGAGCAAAAGCATGTTTATATAAGATAATCTCTGCCAAGCTGAGAAGGTTGGTATTCCAAGGCAACCATTAATTTAAACCTTGACTTACCAACTTATACTTAGTATTCTCAGACAACCACCTCATGAATGAGTGTATAAGCAGCGTAATGTTTACACCAAGATTCTTTGTTACAAAAAATATGAAGTTTCTCTAAGCAAAGAAAGTATAATTAAAAACAAGGCCAAGAAAGTTCTAGTCCAACACAGTTTTCTCCTAATTATTAAGAAAGTAGTTCCTTAGTTAACACCGTGTCGTGTTTCGCTGAATACAATGTTATTTTTCTAACCGCTTCTTGCGAAGTAATTCGCTCTTTTCTCTGGCATATAAAATGAATTTTCTCACAATGCTAACTTATAGTGTGTATATTAACACACATATAAGCTCACCTCTGTGTTCCCTAAGGGGTGGGTAGAGGTACAACTATTTCCGTCTCATCGCCTATCGCCTATCAGACACATTTCAATATCAGGCAAAGTATGTGATACAAAAACTAATATAAATTTTCATTGTTTGACTTGGGATTTGAACCCAAGAAATGATGGTTTCTCAGCCTAAATAAACTGTCAATGGACCAATGAGGTGTTTTTCAACATCAAAATATTTTAATTACATCAAACGTCCTGTGTACCTAGTGAGAGTTTTTTCGATATCTCATTCGATGTCACATCATTTGTATATGAAAAATATACATGAAAATACTACGAATAATAATATAAATACTATGAATATACATTGTCTACAGCACGAATGGGCCGGCTCGACCGGATCGCTCTCACTGTCTCACAGAAGCGACGACGTAAAGTAGCGGCTTGCTGCTGCGTTTCGCACAGTGAGTGAAATATCCGGAGGCCCAAATCCCCCTCCCCCACCCAATCCCTTAATTATCCTTTCCCTTTAAGGTTGGCAACGCGGCTATGATTCTTCTAGTACTGTGGGCGTACATGGGCGGTACAGATCATTTATCATCAAGTGACCTATTTGCAAGGTGGACCGACGACCTGATGAAGATCGCAGGAAGTCGCTGGATGCAGGCTGCTTCCAACAGGTCGGTCTAGAAATCTTTGGGGGAGGCCTATGTTCAGCAGTGGACGTCTTGTGGCTGATGATGATGATGATGATGATGACCTATTTGCTCGTTTACCCGTCCTGTAATAAAAAAATAATTAACACTATTCATATATCTATATTCAAGCGAATATAAAATAGGCTATATACTAATGTCCTTCAACATTATACACAAAAAGACAACAAACTAATAACAGTATTTTTTATTAATTACAGAAACTAAAGAAACCAGTTTCTTATCCGTGTTGAAAACAAATAGGTTTTTAATTTCTTCAACAACTCTATAAGTACCTAAATCAGAATACACCGTCTTTTTAATAAAGTCATCGAAATCTCAACAATTTCCTTCATAAAGTAACGAATCACCAAATACCAATTTCCAGAATTAAACTTGACACACTTTGATTCGACATTTCTCTCATTTTCTAATTGAAAATCATTCTATTGAAAACATTAAGTGAGATACAACATAAATTACGTTTTATACAAATTTTACCAAATTATGAATAAAGCACTGTTTCGTAAAACGTTGATAAAATCTTGTAAAGGGAAATATTATTTTGGAGTAAAATATGTAAAACATAACAGAGGTTTTTTTTTATTTAATTGAATGAAGAGACGAGCAAGGCGCTCGCCTGATGGTAAGAGCCTCGCCTGCCCATAAACACACGCAACACGACACAGAACTTTGAATTACAAAGCACTGCACGGCACTCGTCATCCCGATACATAAGGTGTTAACTCTCATAATGCCCAGTAATTTCACAGGCTTCAATGTCCTTCAAACCGAACAACAGGGCTTACACACTGTTCTTTGGCGGCAGAAATAAACAAAGCGGTGGTACCAACAGACGGCCTCTCGCATACGAGGGACCTACCACCTTGTAAACTTTTTTCTCGTAGCGTGAATACCGGGACGGCATAATAGCTTTAGACGGTATATTCAACCAGATAAAACTAGTTTCAACTACAAAACGAGCCAATAAAATAATCTCTAGTGGCTTGTTTTAAGCGCGCCAGTGAACTTATCACTATTACTTAAACCTACACGACTCCGGTTCAAAACCAACATTCTATGAATTCGGTGTAGCGAGCAATTGATTATTCATTAAGATAATATCCAGTTGGTTTCAAGGTTACATAATTAGTGGTACCCGATCGATATAATGCCGGGCTAGAAAAGAATTACTGGTCGCTGTTTACATATATACAGCCTATACGGTAATCGATATTTTTATGATTAAACGTTTTACTTGTTGTGTCTACATTGAATACTGTCGTATGAGATACCATCGCAATTATTATTACCATTTCTCTTAATGGAGGTGGCAAACCATAGGTTGCCTTGTTGGTGTAATCGCAGTGTAGCTAGGTTGAGAAATCGGTGAAGCACTAGGTTTAAAACATTGGGTAATTACAATTCGTGTTTACTTTTATTGATTTCGTAGCTTTTACTGGCGGCTACGCTCGCGTGAATTTGTACTTCCTATATAGTCTTTCAACTCTTAATTCACCCTGTTAGGGGTAAAATTTAGAAAAACGCCGATATACGATATTTATTTCTAAACAAAATCAGGTATATGAAATTTCGTGTTCATTTTTTTTAAATGTTGGACTTCCATACAACTGTTGACCCCTATTTTTTCCTCTTGGGGGTGAAATTTCAGACGGCCTCTCGCATTCAAGGAATCCACCACCTAGTACATCATACATCTCAAAAATATTGATAAAATTTTGAGATTGTTATACTGAAGGAAAAATAAATAAAATTAGACGAAGACTGGGTATGTTGGCTTCACTCATTAATAAACTAATTTATTGTACATCTTTGACGTCGTATTTCATCTACAACTTGAGTAATATAGAACCTCGCCCACGACTAAACATTGTAGAGACAAGGTCGAAAGCAAGAATCTCTTGAGAGTCGTTATGCTTGCGGTGAACATTATGCATGAAGGTGATAGAAAGGGCGACGATCTCAGGAACCCATTCGCCCCTTTTTTCCAATGTCTAATCATTTTGTTTATGGTCGGTGAAGCAGTTCTTGTTCTTTCGTATCTTTTGGTATTATAACCATGGCTAATGGGATTACTTATCATCAGGTGCTCGCCTCTGGTAAAAAAAATAAAACCCGTCATAAGTTCCAACTTCGAGACCAGCATCGTGATGCGTTTGCTGTTTTTCCGTATTTCCATCCCATGATATGATAGGGGGCAAGCAAAATGCCATACTGGGCACAATTCCATACTCTGGACTCATACTGAGCATTTCGTGATAGAAAAACCCAATATCATTAACCTGACCCGGGGATCGAACCCGATACCTCAGCTCAGCATACTGCGTGCGCAATACAACTGCATCACCGAGGCAGTAGCTTTATTGACTACAGAATATTTATTACAAATAGCAAATAATTACATATTCGCAAGATTATTAATATTCCTAAGATATATTACTTGAGTTATAAGTGTCGGTTTATGGTCTGCGGTTACGTCTAGCGATACAGACAATTAATCAATCATAACATTGGTTAGCATTTGCTTTCACTTGGCAGATACAATGTTAATAAGCTTACAAGTAAATTCAGTCTAATTTGAATAGTAAAATACAACTTTATTGATAAATATTGTAGGAGGGTAAGTATCGCCTTGTGGTTTTGTAATTTACATACATAGACTCACGACTGTTTTTCATAGGGGTAGACAGAGACAACGGATTTTCACCTGCTATAATCCTTACACACCTCTTTGGTCTCCTCTCATTACATTCTTCATACATGTACGTCGTATGTACATCGGTTTAGGGTAATTTTGACCTGACCTTTCTTGAGAATATCTCGGAGTTGACCTGAGAAAGTTTGCCGAGGCCTTCCCCAATTGTACCATTCACACTCGCCATGCATATTGGTTTCGCCAATCTTTTTTCATCCATCCTCTCTACATGCCCAATTTTTTACCATAGTACGGAAAAATTACTACATTTCACATGCTAAGTAAGTAATGTACGTCATCAGTATTTTACGAATATTGGAAACGTATCAACTTTAAAATTTGAAAATGGAATGCAGACAACGGTTGTTCCGTTCTGTTCCATCGTAGTAAGACGGGACTATTACTACTATAACATTCTAACTTACTTTCTTTTACTGTTAAAATCAAATTACATATACTGTTACTGCCCTGCTCCCATGAGTCATAGCGTGAGAGACATATAAACCTATCTCATCAATCACTCTATCTATTGCTGAAAACTGCATTAAAATCCGTTGAATACTTTAAAAGATCTAAGCGAACAGACAGCGGAAGCGACTTCATTTTATACTATGTTAAGAAGAAACTAAAGATAAATCAACTCAATAATAATCTATTTACATAATACTACATCAAACTCGCCGCGATGTAACTCATTACAAACACAATTTAACAGTGAGCAAATAATGTAAAGTTTCTGCAGTAAATCACGAAGGGCGCCTTGAAATATTAAGGACGTCAGTCTGGGCAACCGATGGACCGTATATCATCACGCTTGTATTCTCAAGTGTAAGGTAAAAATATAAACCGTTTAGAAAATAAGACCTGGATATCTTCGGAATGGTAAAGTATGTAAAAGACTGAAACTTACTCACTTTTCTCTACAACACCCAAAGTCGATCGATGGTGAATGTCTCAGACATTAAGGGCTTTAAGTACTTACAAAGTTTTTAAGCAATGATTAGTTAAACAATGTTTTCGTCTCTTTCTAGCCACTTTATAAATCGTGTTAACAGAAAAAGACAAAAGAATGTTAACTAATGAATCTGATATATCAATTATTTGATAGTAAGCCTATCGTCATATGGGGAACAAATCCTGAGCAATTCTCGTGTACTTCAATGCAAATGTAAATTTTTAATTCACAAAATTTTGATTTTTTCCATCAACCCAGGAATCGAACCCAGGACATTACCTGTTTCGTAGCCTAACAACGATGATAAAAAAGACATTGCCAGTATTTTTTTTGTTGCCCGCTGGATTATACTGGTTAACTTGAACGCAATACATAAGTAAGAAGGTCTCTTATGTCAAACCTTAGATGAGTGTCCTCAATTTCTGACTAAATATTTTTTCGAAACCAAAACTTTTAAAGGATCTAATTGGATACAAAAAAAATAATAATAGCATATAATTTTGTGAAACTCGACTCCGAGCCTTATTAAATTTAAAAATAATATACTTGTTTTGAAATTTGAATTCAGAATTTCGTAATTCAAAATGTATCATCACAAAGCTACATAATATAGGGGGGTATATAACTTAAAATAAATAAATACACCCAACAGTCACATAGATAGTTCTGACCTCACTGTAAGATACGAGTCTTGTGTCGTGGGTATCAGAAATTACGAGAGACTTTCGGTCTCACAACACCCAGACCCTGAAACAAATATTTGTGGATCACACAAACATTCTTCTCGGTGCGGGGATCGAACCCGCGGCCTCTCGTTTTACTACCCGCCCGCTGCGCCACGGAAGCTGTAAAAGTTTTGTTATTAGTATAAACTATATTTGACATAATATTACGGCCACAGTTTGCGAGATCCTTAGAGTTATAGACAGAGTTTCAGAAGCCTGTTTTATTAAAATAAAACTTTATACTTCTACAACTACAATATTGCCGCAACCCGGAAATTGTGGTTTATAAATTATTTATGCCATTCCTGTATCCTCGAAGGGGTAGGCAGAGGTGGAACTTATGCTGCACCCACGGTTCGTCGACCTTATATCCGTCCCATGATGTGATAGGTGGTGAACCCAGATAGTTTGAGTAAAAACAGATTGCGGATGCTTATCAAGCTTTAAAGTGACTACGTCCTTAATGACGATTCGACAGTTATTCTGACGAAATACAATTTAACCGCCTGGAATAATGGAGGAGGTTCTTAATGCGTCTATCTTATTAGTCATTTTAAATATTTAATTCGCAAATTATTTAAATATTCAAAAATGTCCTAATAATATAAATTTCAATAATATAAATTCATGTATTTTTTATTCGTTTCGAAACAAATACATTTTGGTAAAAATTTAAATTCCATAATCAAATAGCTATAATAAAATTAAATATTTTATTCAACGTAATAAGTACGCGAAGCCTTTAGAAAAATAACTAGAAGAAAATCGCCGAGTCACGACGCGACGACAGTCTCAGCGTCGAGCATTTAAAGTATGCAGGTGTACATTTTCCCAGAGCGTTGTCATTGTTATATAACTTACATATGTATAATACGCACTCACGTCTGTAAACCCTGAAGGGGTAGGCAGGTGTGTAACCAGTACAACTTATGCCTACAAAATTTCCCCGAGCGTATTTCCGTCCAATTGATGTGGTAAGGGGCGAGCCAGATATAATTCCGGGCATAATTCCAAACCCCGGGCGGATACTGAGTATTTCATGATAGGAAAACCCAATATTACTTTACCCGGCCGGGAATAAAACCAGAGACCTCAATATAGCTGTCGTACCGCGTACGCAACCATCAGGGCAGTCACATATGTATTACTCATTTATATCATGTGTGGCGCAGTGGGCGAGTAGTCGGCTGGGAAGCGAGAGGCCGCAGGTTCGATTCCCGCAACGGGAATATTTGTTTGGGGTCTGGGTGTCGTTGGACCGCAAGTCCCTCGTACTTCCTAATACCCACGATATAGATGTGGGGTCAAGTCTATGTTAAAAAAAATCTGTACGAGCTACTCATGGGATTTTTTTATAGCATAGACCAGTAAACGAGCAAGTGGGACACCTGATGGTACTTGATCTCCGCCGCCCATGTACGCCTACAATACCAGAAGAATCATAGGCGCTTTGCCAACCTTAAAGGAAAGGGAAATTAAAGGGATTAGTAAGGGGAAGGGGATTTAGGCCCCCGCGTATCTCACTCATCATAAGAAATGCAGCAGCAAGCTTTATTTTACACTATCTTTTGCTCGCGGCTCCGCCCGCGTGATCTGCTTTTTCCGGGATAAAAAGTAGCCTATGTCCTATTTTGATGTATAAGCTATATTATTGTAAAGTTTTATTAAAATCCATCCAGTAGTTTTTTACATGAAAGAGTAACAAACATACATCCATCCATACTTACAAACTTTCGCGTTTATTACATTAGTAATGTTGTCTTAGCAGTGAAAAAGTCGGTAGCCGGATTATTTTTTTTTTATCGTGTCTCGGCAAAGTGACTACGGTACACCTGATGGTAAGTGTAGCGCAATCCAAGAATAGTGTCGACCAACGATAAACAATGTGTCTATCGTAGGTCGGCAAGATCATGCCGGCCTGCCAAAGGGCCAAGGGGGGAGGGAAAGGCTAAGGGCCAGGGGCCAAGGGGGGAGGGAAAAAGGGATGGGAAAAGGGTTAGGATTAGGGCGTAAGCCCCCTGGGGAGAACCAGATATACACTGGCTGACCCTGGAACGCGACCCACACAAGGTGGGCCACTATGGCAGGTTTTAGCACCAGTGTACGGTGGTCGCTATCTGTTCGGATACAAGTATCCTTCCACCAGCAAAATGATGGAGTCTCCGTCAATAATCTAAGCTACGCAGACGACATGTAGCTGTGCTGCCCTTAGGGATGGAATTATTTCGTCAAATTAAAATAAAATCACTATCGTAATAAACTCTATAGAATACAAAGATAATCATGAAAATCAGTCCACATTTGACTAAGTTATGTGTTAACATACAAAAAAAAAACATATATACCGACGAATTCAGGACGTTGGTTTTTCTTCAGACGTAACGTAACGTAACACTGATAACCACAATGGCTTACGCTATAAAAATGAATGTAATCTCTCCAAATCATCAACTTTGAAATGTAAATACACGACCGAATTTTATGAAACATTTTTTCTTGTTCTTTCGCGGCATAAATATGTATGACTCCACAGAGCCAGTTAGCTCCGAATAGTGAATATGAATTTCATTTTATTGTGGTTGTTGAAATATAAATGATAATATTATTTCATTGCTTGCATGGTTTTATGAATCCACAAAATATCTGACAACGGTATTTCAAATATGATATCTTTATATATAAAAATTACGTGTCACGTTGTTTGTCCGCGAAAGGCTCCTAAACTACTGAACCGATTTTAATAAAATTGTGCAATCTTTGTGCAGTTTGGTCCAACTTGGGTAAATGGATAGTTTATATCTCAATTTATAGTCTCAATATTTTTTTTTTGCAAATTTTTATTTCTTCTATAGTAAATTCTAACAAATGGCGGTGTAAGGTAATTTATTTTAATATTTTTGAAGTGAAAACTTCTTTAGCCGCATTGAGCACTTTTTGGTAGAGGCTAAAGGACATTGTCGAAAACGGCCCCAGAACCAACAAAGATGTGACTTGCACCATAATTATGTACACATTTTTTTATATTACTTGCAAATATGTGTATATAACGGACAAGCTGTTATATCCCAAACGAATATTTAAAAGTATTGTAACGACTTAAAGTCAAAGTTGCCGACATCTTTACGGCTAATTGTCAATAGAGATGTAATCGGTTCGACAAAACAATAATCTAATAAATAATAATTAATTATTGGATCATAATATTAATACATCAAAAACGGTACATTGATTAATTATAATAATAATAATTAATCAAGCAGTGGGTGCATCTCAAATGTTAAAAATTCTAATGTTAAATGTTAAATTGGATATAACTGAATTGATTAAGATCAAGTCATGGATAAAAAATGATATTGTTTTTGATTTTAATTCATTATAATTACTTTGTTTAATTATGTTTTATATTATTTATTTTTAAAAGAAACACGAAATGTGGTCGCGTTCCAAATTACTCATTTAGTCTATGTCATATGTCATTTAGTAAATGAATACATACTCATATCCAGTCATAGCCGTAGCCAGGATTCATGAGGGGGTGGGTGAGGGGGGTCCATCTCTTGCAACCAGGAGAAGGGGGGGTTCAAGGCAGTCGATTTAGAAAAAAAAATGTGACAAGGGGAGCTAGACCGATCGGCGAAAAATCTGAACATAATAATTTCGGGGTGATTTGAACCCCCAAACCCCTCCTGGCTCCTGGGCCCTGTATTCGAGCCCAGCGACATAAGACGCTGCTTTTTTTCCGTAATTTTTTTATGATTTTAAAAATAAATAAAGATCACAGTCCAATGCAAAATATTATATTTCATTGAATATTATATTTCATTGAATATTATATTTCATTGAATATTATAAAGATATTGAATAAAATCAATTTTCGTATAAATAATCGATATTATCGATCCAGAATCTAGTCGAGTAGCATCCCTAATGCTTACTTCATTCCTCAATTAACATTAAACGTCACTCATGACTCTTCTTCTTCTTTTTAATTTATGGCTTCGCATTATTATGCATTTCGCCAATGACAAGTATAATTTATTCTCGTTTTCACAAGAACAATGAACACGGTGTGAAAATCTTCAAGGCCCTATATAGTCTTCTACTTCTTTTTTATTTATGGCTATCGCATTATTCTGCGTTTTGCCAGTGCCAAGTATAATTTATTCTCAAGTTATTTTTACAAAAACGATGAAACACGGTTGCGGTCGATTTCAAGGTCTTGCCGGAGTTTTGGTGTTAACTCCTTTCAGTACGATGCTTAATTCACTTATTTCAATGTTTCCATACACTGTTCATCACCGTCAATGTTTATTGAACAAATCCACACCACTTTTATACAACAAACACTACAGTAAACTAGTTTATGAAATAAATTAAAATAAGCGACGAACTGCACTGTCAAAATTCCCGCCAAAACTCCACTCACTCACTATCGCCAATTATAACCTCAAAATCTGATCGTTTTTTTGGATTTATGCGATATCTCCGCTTGTCCGTGTTATAAATAATATGTTATGTGAACTTATTAATGATTCTTAATATTACAAGCATTTTTCTATTGCTGTTGGTTCTGGGGCGAATGATGTATGGGAACAGAACAATGTCCTTTGTAGTTTCGCGTCTGACTCGACTGGACTGGACCGGGCTGGGCTGGACTGGCCTGGACTGGGATCCGGACTGGGGACCGGACTGGTGCCGGACTGGGGACCGGACTGGCGGCCGGACTGGACTGGCGACCTGACTGGACTGGAGACCTGACTGGGCTGGGAACTTGACTGGACTGGGGACCGAACTGGACTGGGGACCGGACTGGACTGGGGACCGCACTGGACTGGGGACCGGACTGGACTTGGGACCGGACTGGGGGCCGGACTGGACTGGAGACTGGACTGGACACCGGACTGTGGACCGGACTGGACTGGGGACCGGACAGGACTGGGGACCTGATTGAACTGGAGACCTGACTCGACTGGGGACCTACCTGACTGGACTGGGGACTTGACTGGACTGGGGACCGGACTGGACTGGGGACCGGACCGGACTGGAGACCTGACTGGACTGGGGACCGGACTGGACTGGGGACCGGCCTGGGGACCGAACAGGACTGGGGACCGGGCCGGACTGGACTGGTGATCGGACTGGGTCCGGACAGGACTGGAGAACGGACAGGACTGGGGACCGGACTGGACTGGGGACCGGACTGGACTGGGGAGCGGACTGGATTGGGGACCAGACTGGACTGGGGACCGGACTGGTTTGGGACCGGACTGGACTGGGGATCGGACTGGAATGGGGACCGGACTGAACTAGGGACCCGACTGGACGGGGGACTGGACTGGACTGCCAATTTTTTTTATTGCATATTATTTGTTATATGAAAAAAAGAGTTATTATCTGTGAGTTCCATAAGGTTCTAACAGATGGCGGTGTAAGGTAATTTATCGGCTGGATGGAGTAAGTGCCAATAGATGGCGCATACTGTATTGAATGGTTAACTACAATGTAATTTAACATATACCTTGGCACAGCAACGCGTGACCGGGTCCGCTAGTCGTAATATATATTTTATTTACATATTTTCTAACTGATATGTAATATGAACTATATGCAAAATCTGTAGCACTGAATTGAATAGTTGCATAAACAAAGACCGTGGTTGGTGGCCATTTTTTATAGCATAGACTGGCAAACGAGCAAATGGGGCCATCTGATGTTAAGCGATATCCACCGCCTATACAGCCAAACCGCCTACACGCCTATACAATACCAAAAGAATTAACACTTATGAATTGATTTTTAAAAATGCAAGACATAGGGAAATCTCATTTGTCTTATTGGTCTTATGGCAGCATGATAAGACTGAAAACTAGTGTTTTCGAGTTAAAATCTTGTTTTGAATAATCACACATAGTTTGGTATTTGTGCCCCATATGTTAATAAGGACGGTTATCTTGGGACTGAGATTAGCTTACTGAGCCTTAGGTTCAATAGTTGTAACCTTGCCTACCCCTTCGAGATACAAGCGTGACCGTGTCGTATGTATGCAGTAAAACTCCCTGCTGAATGGAAGTACTATAGAAATTTCCCACAATTGCTTTACTTAAATTCTCTTGTGAGGTCTTAAAAACTGTAAATTATCGCAGGTTGTATTTTCTATTTAAAGAGAATAAGTCACGGAATGTGGGGCGCTGACTTGCTGAACTCTCTAGCTAAGCAGAGATATCGAGGATCTTCTGACATTTGTACCTTTTAGACTCCCGATAAAAAGAAGGGTGTTATCAATTTGACTCCTATGTGTGTATGTATACCTGTGGCGTCGTAGCATCTAAACGAATCTCATATCTTAGGGCCTGTAAGTAGTGAGCGCCTACCTTCAGGTAACTTAATTTCTACATGGCCATCATACGTTTATTTCTGCTTGACATTAATCCGGCTTATTACCAGGGACCACTTTTTTACTTATACGCTTTCACTATGCTCGGAAATGGTGAGCCTACTGATATAATAAATACATATTTATTCATAACGTCAACCTGTCACTTGTAGACTGTCTACGCTATCTCACTCCCAAAATCACAGCTAAGTAAGTTTAAACAAAAATGATAAAACCCTATCCTTTCACTTTTGTAAGTAAATATTTGTAGCACGCAACATTTTCATTACGATTCGTTTAACATTGTTTACACTGGTATATTTTCGATGCAAATCGAATTACGAAATGAAATTCCGTTCCACAAAGTAGGTTAGTACTGTGATTGAATGTTAAAAAGGTATTTGGAGAATTCGAATGATTATATTATTCGAATACTTTTATTAAAAAAACTGAATTTGATACGCCCATAAAAAAGTTTTTGTTTGTATTATTTATTTTATTCAATCTGTTATGTAGCGGTTTTACATCTTTGTACATTTATAGATTATGTGGTGGATGTGCAACTTTACACGGTAAGATCGTATCCGTAACGAGTACATTAAATACACTATATATATGATATTCTATTATATTACAGTGTACGCGACGTGGCAGCAAAACTTCAAGACTGTCATTTGTGATAGTATTATAGATTCTTTAATCTGAGGATAATATGGTCACGTTTTTAGAAAGCCATGGAAATACGTCAGTCAAGATAAAATATGTGTCTTTTTTCTATGGGATTTTGTATGAACTCAAAGCCATAACTCACGATTTGAGCGATGGATATTCATAATTCTTTTTTTTTGTCAAAATGATGTTTTAGAGCTATATAACATACTGCTATGACCTACGGAAGCCAAACAGTAGCATGCAAGCGGGTGGGACCGTGAGGGACAACTAGTAGCCTATAATTATGCATATTTAAGAGGATAAGGGTTGGACATGACGGCGTTTGATAATATAGCTTGAAGATTCACAGCGACAAAAGAATTTAAATGAGCTGAAAGCAAAAAACTTTACTTAATTCATATTTCGTGTGTACTTGTATCCCGTTAGGGTTGAGGAAGGTATAGATATCGCTTCCGTAGCCCCTTGACACAGAAACAAAATGCTCGTTGACAGTTCCGCTCTTTATAGGCGGATATTATGGGGCTATGCGAATTTTGTCGAGTGATAGAAATTTATGCATATGTCTTGATAATTTTTTTTCTTTTATTGACCATTTACAAAGAGTTACAAGTAATTGTAAATAACAGCATCTAAGAAACCACTAAGGTTTGTATTCATGCTATTTATAGTTGACATGAGGACTCTAATAATAACAAGAATTTTTCAATACCAACAGTGATATATTAAGTGTTTTGTTTGGATTCAGTTAGATTTGTACCTAAATTAAGAAATATTTCATACTAAAAAGAGTCTTAATCTCATATGAAAGACCAAAATATAGCGCCAATCACTTCTATTTTAATATCAAAACACTGGTATTTGCGATTTAATTAGTTATTGTTCAGCTACCGTGGGTCGGTAATGATGTTATATAGCTATGAACCATCATCGCAATAAAACAAAACAAACGCATGCGATAAGCTGGGCTGACAAGACGTCCAGTGACTTCAGGTTGGATTGCGGGGTGCGCCAAAGGCCGCGGACTCGAAGTCAGCGGCAAGCGGCGGCGGCGCGGGTGCGGTGCGTTCAAATGCATAGATTTCAATGGACCCGGTCTCGAAAGCAGCGGCGCGGCGCGGGCGCGAGGAGCGACGTACGAGCGGCGCGCGCCAAATGAGCGGCAACTGCGCGTCTGCATTGACGTAGTACTGTGTATTTTCAAAAATGCCCGCCGACGTCGTGGAGCAAATTATTTCAATGATTTTTATATGGAACATCATATTCACATCAATTTCGTTCGCGAACAGACACTAATTTCTCATAGTACAACACTACGCCGCTCTAGCGCCGCGCGATCTGCCCGCTGACTTCGAGACCGGGTGTACGCTGCACCCGCGCCGCCGCCGCCGCCGCCCCGCACCCGCTGACTCCGAGTCCGCGGCCAAAGGGGGCTTACCTCTCCGGGCGTTTTTAATATATATCTAAATGACTTCATTCACCTACAAGGTGGACAGATGACCTGATAAAGATCGCAGGAAGTCGCTGGATGCAGGCCGCTTCCAACAGGTTGATCTGGAAATCTTTAGGGAGGGGCTATGTTCAACAGTGCACGTCTTGTGGCTGATGATGATGATGAAATGACTTAATTGAGTAACTGAGAGGCACCAAAATATAACTAGCCTTATGTGAAAAAAAACGCGGATGTGCATGGATTAAAATGTATTATCACAGAAGATGTAAGTGATGATTATAACATCGAGCGAAGCGCTTCGCCAGAGACAGCAAAGATGCTAAAATAACTTTGTTTATAGCACACAATGACGCCTACATTTACGCATTACCCAAACAATCAAACCATCTCGAACAATATCACCATCCTTTCGTTTCAATATCGAATGCATCCACAATAATATCTTTACATGAATGCGGCTCTTAACAACTCTCTCCTTGGCTTGCTGCCAAGAGAAATGTAGGCTGAAAAGATTCACTTTATAAAGTTAACATTCGCACGATTCTGTTGTGTCAAAGCTTTAAAAACATTTGTGAAAAGGGACAAGCTTTCCTTTATGTTTATTACACGCGCCCTTAGTTGTGTGCTTAGCTTTTGTTTTTCGTATGCTCCGGAAGTATATTTTGTATAAGGTTTGGTAGCCAGAGAATGTAAAAGATCGAATGTAAAGTAAGCTCAACACTGGTTAGAATTTACCTGGTTATGCTAGCAGCGTCTAAATAATTCCCCAAGTGATGGCTGCTGGGACTACCAAGTAGGACTAAGAGGTACTGATGATCCACCCGGAACTACTCATTATTGTTTTTTATTTCTTTTTCTGTTATTTGTAGGATAACCTTCTGGGCTATTTGGAGTCTGTACGTCTTAAAGAGACAACTAAAAACAAGCGCTACGCTGTGGCTCGTCCCGGGCACGAACGAGCGGTATTGGGATACAACAATGTGCTGAGTAGTTACTTGCTTGTCACAGTGACGACGTGCAAGTGCTTATTTTTTATTTATTTCTTGTACTCAGTCATTTTTGGCTTCTGTGGCCTAGCAAGTACATATCTTGTGTGATAAATATTTTTTTTTTTTCTTTCTTTATCCCATAATTCATGCATATATATTAATATTTAAATAGTATCTACTAGTTAGTTCAAATTTATAAAATACTAGCTTTTGCTCGCGCCTCCGCCCGCGTGATCTGCTTTTCCGGGATAAAAAGTAGCCTATCACCCAAGTCAGCTCATACCCTGTCTGTATACCAAATTTCATCAAAATCCGTTCCGTAGTTTCACCGTGATTGACGGACAAACATCCAAAGAAACAAACTTTCACATTTATAATATTAGTAGGATTATCGCCAATGCCCAATCTCCCTCCCACCCATTCCTGCCGTTTGCATTTACCTTACATTAAACTTACGATTTTCAGTCACCGTATCTGTCCCCTTTGGTTATAAAATCATCCATCTTCATAGGTTGGTAAGAGCGTCTCGTCGCTGCAACATTTTGAATCAGGCTAATGCTCGCTTCATTCATATTAGTCGATTTCGTATGCTTTTATGGAACCCGGCGTACTAAGTGGTTGCAAATGCGATTAGAATTTTGAGCAATGATACAGATCTTACGATAAAATATCGAAGATGTGATATTAAAATTGTGTGTGTCACACATTAAATAGAAATTAAATTAATTGAAACGAATAGTTTGTGCATATCACGAAACCACGTACACCGTATTACGAAATCGAGAATAGATTTGCAAGTTTATTCTTCACTAGCTTTTGCTCGCGGCTCCGCCCGCGTGATCTGCTTTTCCCGGGATAAAAAGTAGCCTATGTCTTATTCTGATGTATAAGCTATATTATTGTAAAGTTTCATTAAAATCCATTCAGTAGTTTTTACGTGAAAGAGTAACAAACATACATCCATCCATCCATCCATACTTACAAACTTTCGCGTTTATAATATTAGTAGGAAGTACGATTACTACGTACTAGGTATATAGTGAATTTTATATTTATTACTGGAATGACGAAACTAGCAGTTTGCTTTCCTGGTGGTAAGCGCCACGCCTGTCATATACAGTAGCAGCACCACCCAGAATTTTGTAATACAAAGTCTCCATGGCACTGTACTGCGCTCGTAACCCTGATAGATAAGATGTTACGTCTCTAAATGTTCAGTAATTTCACTGGCGTCAATGTAATTAAAACCTGGTCAAAGCAGTGCTTATAGCTAGTACACACGGTTCGATTTTAATTCAACTACTAAATGGCATGCGATTCGAACCATCTGTAGACTTTCAATCTCTTTGATCAACAAAAACCAAACAGCTTATGATGATCCAAGTTAGTTGATCAACTAAAATCTAACCGTGTGAATCCGCTATTACACACAAAAATAGGCTATCGACGACATCCACCCAGACATACTTTCGCATAGGACTTCTAGACGATACAAATACACATACACAGACCATCCACCAAGTGATGCAAATAAATTCACGCATCAATGCACAACTAGAAGCAGGGCCGAGGCGGGTGTTTGTGAAGTACATAAACTATATTTATATGCCTCCACGCTCTTGTTATTTTAACTTGCGAGTCAAATAAAATACGTGGCAACACATGAAATTGAATGACAGCTCACATGCAGAGTACGACAGTCATGAGACAAACATAGGACATGTAGGTCCCCCGTATGCGAGAGACCGTCTTGGTGGGTGTCACCGCTTTGTCTATTTCTGCCGCCAAGCAACAGTGTGCAAGTGATGTTGTGTTTCGGTTTGAAGGACATTGAAGCCAGTGAAATTACTGGACATTAAGAGACTTAACATCTTTTATCTCGGAGTGACGAGCGCAGGTCAGTGCCATGCAATGTCTTTGTAATTTATGTTAAGTTATGTGTAGTGTTCCTTCTCGTGGCAGGCGTGGCGATTACCATCAGGTGATTGTGTGGCTCGTCTCGTCATTGAAATAAATAAAAAAAAGTGAGTAGAAATAAGTTTTGCAACCAATATGATAATATATTCAAGCATAAAATCACTTAATAAGCGTTTAATAACAGCGCCATCATATAGTTGTCGTAATGCAAATGTACGGTGATCTGTAAAGCATACATCATGGGAAGGGCATAATGATGGTGAGGGCACAGTAGTGTGGTAGCGTCTTTGTTCATAATCACCATCATCATCAGCCACAAGACGTCCACTACTGAATATAGGCCTCCCCCAAAGATTTCCAGACCGACCTGTAGGAAGCGGCCTGCATCCAGCAACTTCCTGCGACCTTTATCAGGTCGTCTGTCCACCTTGTAGGTGGAAGTCCAACGCTGCGCTTGCCAGTACGTGGCCTCCATTCCAGAACCTAATTGTTTGTTCACTAATGATTAAATGAAATATACAGAATGTAACAAAATTAAAGCATCTGAACCGGTATTACGAAAGTCAGTTGTATATGTGGAAGTTATAGGCAGGTAAGTTCGTTCAGTGCCATGCAATAGCAATAATTACAGTATAGATGTGCTGATTCTTAAAGAAAAAGGAAAATTCAAATAGTGTACCTAAAACAGAAAAATTCAAATAGGTACATCAAAATAGATATTGCAGAACTTTGAAATAAACTTTTATAGTGTATCTTTAATTATAAAGCAGTGTTTTATTTACTCGAGGATATTCATTTCTCATGATTTTACGATATGCACCACGTTTTATTGGCAGTTAAAGTGGCACGTAGTAAAAATCTTATTATCTATGGAATAATTAAATCAGAGGCTCATAAATTTTACGACTACGGCAAACCTCGGTTAACATTCGCGGATGATTGCAGATAAAACGTGAAATGTATGATTTACTTCACAACTTGTTAATTGTACTACCATTGTTACGAGTATATATAGATTCGAATGCCGGATGGGGAGTCTTATTTAATGTTTTGGTGGTTTAAATCTCGAGCGTCGCGTTGGAACACTTATGGCCGTTCCCTATAATCTGTTTTTTTAGTCTTAGCACGGCAAAGTGACTGCACTACACCTGATGGTAATCGTAGTGCAGTCCAAAAACTAGCGACCACCAACAAACAATGACTTCATCGGTGGTCACCAGAATCATGCCAGCCTGTATAAATGCTTCTTCCCTCTTGCGACAGGACAAGCGGATAACCGATGCAGGCACGGGAATACAAGGATATACCCCTATAGCCAGCCCAACCAACCATTAAGTCATGTCGCAAACCCCTCGGGAAAACCGGATACACTGGCTACATATATAAAAAGGCATAAAAATATAAATACGCGCCGAATTGCGAACCTTTTTTTGAAGTCGATTAAAACCAAATGGCATGCAAATTATGAAATATCAACCGTGAAAGAGGCAAAATTGCGAATTGTTGGTTTAATTAATTGTAATTTAAGCCGGCTGTATCGGGCGGAAAATGCAAATATTGAATTTTAAACAAGGCTTTTGGTGGCGCGGTCAATATTCACTTTATCGATGGAACAATTGGAGCGAAACAAAATAACGAACGCTTTTCCACTTGGGCGTAATTTAATAATCCGTGTGTTTTTGTTTGAGATGCACAATGGTACGTCAGCGAAGCTCTTTGATATAAACGCGGTCTGACTACGATTTGAAACTCAAAAATATGGTTAAATTTGCATAGCACCTCGGACTTGACTGTAGAATTATAAAGGTGATTTAGGCCAACTTGCAAACAAACCAGAAGTGTATTTGGCCGCTAAATATGTTTACTATTGTAAAATTTTCATAGAATTTCACATTTCATTGAATTTCGATGCGCAAATCTGACTCGCACTTGACCATTTTTTCCAACGATAATATAATAATATAATACTAGCTTTTGCTAGTATTATACTTTATATTAAGACTGATTTGGTGGTGTAGTTGTAATGCATACGCGGTACAACTGCTGAGCTGAGGTCTCGGGTTCGGTCCTCGGGTCGAGCAAAGTTATATTGGGTTTTTCTACCACGAAATGCTCAATATCAGACCGGAGTCTGGAATTGTGCCCGGTATGGCGATAGGCTCGCCCCCTGTCACATCATTGGGCGGAAATACGTTCGGCGATTGTGGGTGTACTGGTTACACCTCTGCTTACCCCTTCGGGGATTACAGGCATGAGTGTGTATGTATATATGTTATTGACTTGGACCTGTTAGTGTTTGTATTAAGCCTGATCTGTAACGGTCTCTGTATTGCGGTTGAGAATGGAGTCGTAATGAATTCCAATACACCTCTTGAAACATGTTTTGGGCAACAATGAGAACTTTGATCAAGTTAAGGTTTGTGAGTTGCATATTAAGTTGGGTCTAATTATCGTATTGTTAATGAATTAAACAACAACATTTACAAGGTGGTAGGTCCCACGTATGCGAGAGGCCGTCTGGGTTGGTACCATCGCTTTATCTATTTCTACTGCCAAGCAACAGTGTGTAAGCACTGTTCTGTTTCGGTTTGAAGGACATTAAAGCCAGTGAAATTACTGGACATTATGAGACTTAACATCTTATGTCTCGGGGTGACGAGCGCAGTTCAGAGCCATGCAGTGCTTTGTTATTCAAAGTTCTGTGTCCGAAGAGGGAAGAAGCATTTACCCAGGCCCGCATGATTCTGGTGAGCAGCGATAAACTCATTGTTTGTCGGTGGTCGCTAGTTTTTTGGATTGCACTACGCTTACTATCAGGTGAAGAGCAGTTACTTTGTCGTGTTCAGATAAAAAAGTATATAAAAATTGCAACAGCTACTAAATAGAATATTCAAGACTACTAATTACAGCCACCATTTACTCAATATCCCTACCCTATTCCATTAATTTTAGGTACAATAAATAATTAAGTCCCAGCTACCCCGGTCTAATAGTAATTTATTGTTTACACACTTCCCAGGCCATTAAATGGAGCTTGACCGCCGTCCTCGTATAAAATACTCCTTTTTAGCTCACAGCGAGCTGCGTAAATGTAATTTATGCTTCTACTCGGTTCTAGCGAAACTTCAAGCAGCTATTGATGAAGAAATAAATAAAGCTCACTTGAAAATCACTATATTTTTGAACCTAATTAAAAAACGTAGGAGGTTCTCAAGATTTCTTATTTTTTGAGGTATATAGGTATATAGTTTAAGGTAAGTAAGGTAGACATTTTTCCTAAATGAAATATTTAGTAGAATGTAGCTGCAATGTGGACCCATATAACTTTGGTTAAGATCTTATGATAGAGTACTGAGAAAAAAAAAAACTAACGGAAACCGCTCAGTCGGGTGTCTATTTTAAGGGTGTTGTGATATTATTTGCAACGATCTCAGATATTTCTATTATGAAAACGGAATTCAGCCAAATCTTACAAAGGTATACACAATATATTAATTTATTTTCCTAATATAATAATTGTACAGAATTGTAATTATACTATTACTCATGGGATTATGTTATATTATGCTTATGATTTCATTTAGTTCAATTTTTTAACTAATTAAATTTTTACCGAAGTATTTGTAATAAACTTTGTGTTAAATATAAATCTAGAAATCAAACTTTCATTATACCTACCTAGATTACCCGAGAGAGTTGTGGTAGAAATGGCATGCATACAGTAATCTTTAAAATTAGATTTTAAATTACAATGAAAGCATTTTTCTGATTAGATGGCGGGTTTGGTAAAAGTATTTTTATTTTTTATTCGAGTGGAACCAAGCCACTTTTTCTTTATTTTCGAGACTAAGTAAATGTATAGGTTATAGTATAATGTATAGTGTAATGTCATAGGGCACACAAATTAAAATAAACTTTATTCTAATGAATGAATTAGTAATTTATATTTTTCATCCAAATTTTTCACACATGTCAGCTTTGATCAACATATAATAAAAGATCTTATAATATTTTCAGAGTGCAATACAACAATGCCTTTCGAATGTTGAAAAAAGCACTATTTTGTAGTGCCTCGAATATAATTCACTGCGGCCTGAGTTTCGGATTTCTATGCTATTTTCCGATCTCGCATAGGGTCGTTTTGGTCCAGATTACGGGCTTCAAATATTACTATTTAGAGAGGTATTGCTGAATGCCCAAACAATATTTTTTTTTTTTTATCCCAGCACAGGTAACGTGACTGTACTGAACCTGATAGTTTTTTTCTTTTTTTTATATGATTGAATGACGAGACGAGCAAGGCGCTCGCCTAATGGTAAGCGCAGCGCCTGCCCATGAACAGAAGCAACACCACACAGAGCATTGAATTACAAAGCACTGCATGGCAATGAACTGCGCTCGTCACCCCGAGACATAAAATGTTGTCTCATAATGCGCAGTAATTTCACTGGCTTCAATGTCCTTCAAACCGAAACACAACAGTGCTTACATACTGTTACTTGGCGGCAGAAATAGACAAAGCGGTGGTACCAACCCAGACGGCCTCTCGCATACGAGGGTCCTGCCACCGTGGTAACAGTACATTTCAAAAAACCATCCACGATGAGTTTATCGGTGGTCACCAGAATCATGCTGGCCTGGATAAATGCTTCTTCACACTCCGAAGATGGAAGAAGCAAATCTAGGAGCCTGCGATAGGCCATTTAACAACAAAAAGAAAAATAATATAACTAAGGTGGTCCCTCATATGCTACGGGCCGTCAGTGTTGGTACCACCGCTTTATCTATTTCTGCCGTCAAGCAACAGTGTATAAGCACTGTTGTGTTTCGGTTTGAAGGACATTGAAGCCATTATAATTACTGGACATTATAAGACTTAACATCTTATGTCTCAGGGTGACGAGCGCAGTTCAGTGTCATGCAGTGCTTTGCAATTCAAAGTTCTATGTGGTATTTTGCTTCTGTTTATGGGCAAGCGTGGTGCTTACCATCAGGCGAACACCTTGCTCGTCTGGTCATTCAATCAAATAAAAAAAAGTAATACAACTACAACCATAGTTAGTAAATACGCGGCACGCAGCTCTATTGGCCGTCCATCACCGGTTCGTGTGACATGTTACCGGATATTGGTTAAATTTTTGTTACCTTAGTAATAGGTGACTTTAGTTCCGTCAGTGTATATACTAAGACAGCCTCCGTGGCGCAGTGGGCGAGTAGGTGACTGTGAAACGAGAGGCCGTGGGTTCGATTCCCGCACCGGGCAAATATTTGTCTGATACACAAATATTTGTTTCGGATCTGGGTGTTGTGAGACCAAAAAGTCTCTCGTAGTTCCTGATACCCATGACACAAGACTCGTATCTTACTGTGGGGTCAGGGCTATGTGTGTGACTGTTGGGTGTTATTTATTTATTAAGTATAGAGATTGTCACAAAGAAATTGTATTTCATTTCATTATTTATTTCGGTACAAATGTGTTTAGTAATAATTTGGGATTGCATATGATGAACGCCGTGTTCCAGTTTTTAATTCAGGTTTAATGTTAAGGTTGTATTGAATTATCCGTATGTATCATACTGGGTAGTATGTATGTGTGGGTAGGACTATATAGGGTGTGACTGATTTTTTTTATTAAATTTTTTTTAATGTCCCGTGATATGTTGGTACATTGTTCCCCGGTCAAGCTGGTCTATTCGCGCTGTAGAACAATCTAGCGTAGCTATATTTTTTTATTTCTGTCTGGCATTATCCTTATTAATTACCTAGGGTTACCATCTGCAAACCAGCACTGTAAAATTTATCTCGTTGTAGCAATTTCAAGCTGAGATGAGACCATTTACAGCCTTCAGAACAACAAAATACCAACTTGTGGGAGGATATCTGATATTTTTGCACCCGACCGAATAGCTACCACTTTACACATGGTGTAAAATCCGCCGTAGTAGCTCGTTCAGACGAGCCAGGCGGTCGCCTGATGTTAAGCGCCACGCCTGCCCATAAACATATGCAACACCTCACAGAACTTTGAATTACAAGGCACTGCATGGCACTGAAGTGCGCTCGTCCACCAGAGACATAACATATTAAGTCTTATAATGCCCAGTAATTTCATCGGCTTCAATGTCCTTCAAACCGAAACACAAGAGTGCTTACACACTGTTGCTTAGCAGTATAAATAGGCATAGCGGTGGTACCAACTCAGACGGCCTCTCGCATACGAGGGACCTACCACCTTGTAACTTGTGTATATACAGTAACTTCAGTTCGGTATGATTTCACCGGTCAAGGAACTTAATGTCTCTCGACGGTCGAAATTATGTTTGGACTACATTATACTTAACATAAGGTCCAGTGTAGTGACTTTGCCGCGCCAGGATAAAAGGCAACTGTTCCACATAAAATATATGGCATAAAATATGCATGTTTATAATTTTCCTTTTGTTTTTTGTCCAACACACAACACCCAACAGTCACACACAAAATCATGACCCCACACTGGATTAACCTGTACGTGGGTATCAGGAACTTCGAGTGACTTGTGATCTCAAGACACAAAAAAAATGTGGTTCGCACAAACATTTGTCTCTTTGTGGAAAACGAACCCACGGCTTCTTGCTTTGCAGTCGGCTACTCGTATACCTCAGCACGAAGGCAGTCTAATTATTTTAAATTTATATTAGCCAAACTTAGTATTTGTGTGAGATGTACAACAGATATGATACACTATGAGATAAACACATACATACGCACTCACTCAATCCTCGAAGGGGTAGGAAGAAGTGTAACTATTACACCCACATTTTGCCAAGCATATTTCCATGATGTTATAGGGGGCGAGCCCATCGCCATACCAGGCACAATTCCAGAATCCGGGCTCATATTGAGCATTTCGTGATAGAAAAAGCCAACATTACTTTTACCCGACCCGGCGATCGAAACAGAAACCTCAGCACAGCAATTGTACCCATTACATCTGCGCCACTAGAACAGCCTTTATTTATTGGTATGTAATAGCGGGTCCACACGATTCCATTTGATTTGATCAATTGCTAAATCGCTCACG
Source organism: Amorpha juglandis (assembly GCA_949126905.1). Classification (NCBI taxonomy): domain Eukaryota; kingdom Metazoa; phylum Arthropoda; class Insecta; order Lepidoptera; family Sphingidae; genus Amorpha; species Amorpha juglandis. The sequence goes on along the minus strand of OX421379.1, from coordinate 5,059,513 downwards.
ATTTGAACAGTTTGATCTAATCGAACTGATTATAAAAACCATATAGATTTTTTTATTAAACTCAGTTAATCAACTAAAATTGTATCGTCAGACCCCACTATAAGGTGCATTAATTAAAACACATATTATTATTTGCATGTTTATATTTTTACACCATAATAATTTTATTATAGAAAAAAAATACTTCGTACAAACATTTTGACAATGATCATTCGTTACATCGATGTTGCCGTGAGAGAATAAACAATTCAAATATAGCAATATGTGTACACGCCTAATGATGTAACCACAACATTTTAAAAAGTTGTAAGATAAGATAAATACAAATAAGAAATAGCAATTTTCGGTTTTCACGAATATAAAATAAATGCCCGGCCATTTTCTGAGGTTTTTAGAAAATGCTAAAATGTTATAATATGTATAAAATTCATAAGAACGCATAAAATCGAGCAATATAAGAACTCCACTCAACAACCCTCAAAGGAATAAGCAGAAGATAAACAACAAAATCTTAACACGATTATCAAATAATGGAAGACCAAGTCATTTTGGAAGAAACAAATGGAAGAATTGAAATGACTACAAATTAAAGAAATGCCACACACACATTAAATCTGGAATCTTATTATATTTTCTGCGGATGCTATCAAGTCATTGCGGCGTAGTATCCTCGGGATATACCCAAATTTATGTATAATCCCATCACAAAAATGCAATATCCATGAGGGTACTTACTAACTGACATTGCTTGACTATCTTTGAAATATATGCTATTGTGAGAAACATTGAATTCCACAATCCACCAAAATGTATGTGGAGTTATATGTATATATCATTATATTGTATTTTACTATCAAGGAAACACAATCCACCAATTATTTCAAGTGTACACATAATATATTGTAAATAATTTGAAAGTACATGAATATACATTAATGATAAATAGTCATATCTTAAAGACAATTACATATTATTATCTCATCACACCACGAAAATCACAACATCTATCTTGGATTTGGTTATATTAGCAATAATAATTAAATTGTTTGTGTATATAGTAGTACTACCTTTGGCCTATTTCACGATATTCACGTAAGATTGAAATATTAATCAATGTAGAAGAACGAAAGTCACCGACATAGCCCAGCGGATCAGAAAGCTCAAGTGGCCATGGGCAGGCCACATAGCTCGCAGAACCGATAACCGATGGAGGAGAAAGGTTCTGGAATGGAGGCCACGTACTGGCAAGCGCAGCGTTGGACGTCCGTCTACAAGGTGGATAGACGACCTGATAAAGGTTGCAGGAAGTAGCTGGATGCAGGCCGCTTCCAACAGGTTGGTCTGGAAATCTTTGGGGGAGGCCTATGTTCAGCAGTGGACGTCCTGTGACTTATGATGATGATAATGCAGCTACATCCGACTTTGAAGTGAAACTCAAACATGGTGAAATAGGCTCTTCAACAACAAACTCTGTAACTCCATGAACTTGTTACACAAAATAAATGTTTGTTTTATTGTGGGTTTTCACGATTACATTTTAGTTAGTCATCTAACTTGAATCAACAAAGTTTGTATGGATATTGTTGTTTAATTAGGTTGAAATCATCTTGTACAAATCACATTTGATTTAGCAATTGATCAACTAAAATGGAACCGTGCGAATCTGCTGTTATGACAATTAGGACCAACAAATCCAATATAAAAACTTTACTTAACACTACATATGAAAACAGCTTGCTTTGCTATTTCAACTATAACTTCGTTAATATGTACTGAAAGAACTAAATAAAATAAATATCACTTTTGTGATACATTTTGGTAATAAAATATACTTTATGGAAGAACTTAGATTTAATTATATCTACATAATAATATTTGGACTCCGTACATATGCAAACAAAAGATTTTAAAAGAATGAAGTATTTAAAGTGTCCTCGACATACAAGCTTAACATGCATAATATTAAGTGAATAATAAATAAAAATAAAAAGAGGAAAATATATAAAGGATAAAGTATTATAATGGAATGGAGGCCACGTACTGGCAAGCGCAGCGTTGGACATCCACCTACAAGGTGGACAGACGACTTGATAAAGGTCGCAGGAAGTCGCTGGATGCAGGCCGCTTCCAACAGATCGGTCTGGAAATCTTTGGGGGAGGCCTATGTTCAGCAGTGGACGTCCTGTGGCTGATGATGATGATGATGAAAGTATCAGGATAATCACATATACTAGAAACTGCTATCGAAGTCCACAACAAACATCTGAATATATACAACATTATAAAAATACATTCACATTAGACACTTTGTATAACATCAAAAATACATGTAGAGAAACTGTTCATATTCACTTAGCAATCGTATAAAAGTACATAATTTTACAGTATCTTCAGAAATAAGTCAGTGGAATACTTGACAATTACACTTACACCAATAATATTTTCATATACATTTAAGATATATTACAACTCATTAACAGTGAGAAACCAAGTTTTTAATGTGTATCAAGCCAACCATTCATGATATTGTTACTTAAATACACATATATCTATCAGTGGATCGATAAGACGATCTGGCTCAGAGGTCCAGCCCCTGCATTCATAAGAATACGAAGAAGTTTCCAAAGCATTGCAACTTTAACGTACCACATTCGAATAATCCCTTAACTCATTCGTTGCTAACTAAGCTATGCTAGCATTCCCTAGAAAACGGAGAACAGCGCGTCTATACCTCGAGTACCCCACCGCATTCAGCGGCCGCGCTTAGAGGAGGTACTCTCATTGGTCGGGTCTGTCAAAGGAAGTGTTCGGTGTGCTCTCCACTTTTTTCAACACTATCTTGAAAGTGAATGTGTGTTTGGGAGAAACCGACGCCGGGCGAGGAGTCTGCGGTGACCGTGGCGGAGGCTCAGGAGGCACCTCAGATCTCGTGCGTACTCGTCTTGGAGGGTTATGTATTATCGGCGCAGAAGATGGCTCTTTGGGCCTCTGCGGCGACAACCGATTCGGAGATAAGCGCCCAGGAGACGGATCTGGTGAGCTCGGTGGCAACATTAACGGCGGTAGATTAGCACATGGAGATCCTCGTGAACCACGACGCTCTTTCAATCCCATCGGCGGTGGCGGAGACGCGGGTGCGTCATCATTAACTGCATCTACAACTACTACAGGTTCAGCGCGTACTAAAGGCGCTCTCGATTCACTCGCATCCGAAGTTATGGACCTCCTGAAGTAATTCAAGCCATTCTCTATTTCTGCTAATGCTCGTCTAACGAACGGAAAACTCTCGGATATCTCGGAAGTTGACTTGCGGACTGGGAATTCTGTTTCACTATCTCTCTTCCTGGGTCTGCATCTTTCAAAGGTCGGATCTCCCGACGCAGCTACTGTTTCGGACACCTGTCTAGTCAGAGCTGCGTGTTTTATCGAGTCCGACTTGGATCGCGGCTCCCTAGTTTTCGGAGTGGGGGAACGACGGTCACCAAACTTCTTACTAGCAGCTCGTTTAATAGACGAGAAGAGTCCAAGTTTTTCCGGCGGTTTGTCCGGCACGGCTACGGGTGGAGGGGCGACAGGAGCTGTGGAGGGTCCGGGGACGGGTTCGGGCGCGGGACGGGGGAGGTTCCCCTCGCGTTAGTTGTGCCGAGAGTCGGACGACGGAACATCGCTCGAGCCGGTGGAGGAGAGGGTGGTATTGGAGCCGTAGGGATCAAGCGATGACTGCACGGACATAGAGCGACCGGCACGTCGCACTCGCGCTGGAGACAGTTTGCCTGGATCTACGCTGGCCGGGTCTGCCTGCAACAATAGTGATTTCAGCGCTCTACGCATTGATCGTGATTATTATTATTAGCGAGAATCCTTAGAGCCTTGAAGAGCATTGTTTCCATGTTCATTGTCAAGCAGCAACAGACTTTTAAGCTTAAGAATAATTTGAAATTGGTTACATATTTTGGCACTAGACTGCCTACTACTCTAACCTTGTCTTTTGCCAATTTGGTGATCTGTGGCTCGAATCCCCTCAATTTAATGGAAGATCTGTGCCCTGCAAAGGGATGTATTTAGGCTAATACTGCGCAGAATCGTCAATCAGAATATTTACTGATACAAAAATCTTTTAGAAGGACTTTTTCAAAAATATCATACTATGTTAATTACATTTTATTTCAAAGTCTTTTTAAATTTAGGATAATCATGATGTATGCCACAAAACTTGTATAGTAAGTTAAGTTTAGTGCAAAGTTCAAATACGTCAGATTTAAGAACGGGTTATTATTGCTTATATCTATTTACTTTTATTGCATATCTATGTAGTATACAAGGAAACCATATTATTAAAACGAATAGATTCGCTCTAAAGTCTTTAGCTGACTTTACGATTGCACAAAAATACAAAAATAAGGAAGGTTTTTAATATTCTCAAGACGTCATACCAAGCTCTTAACCCTGGTTTTCTTCGTCGTGTTACATCAAATTATTTGAGAGTAAAAGAACAAAACAACCCAAGAGGCGTGGACGTCAGGAAGACGTCCATTCGTAAAACTACAACTATGGACAAATTTTGTCCATCCCTTGAGGGGTTGACGGCAGGCAGGCGGCCGGCCGTATAAAAATACAAGCTAAATTTATCTGTAACGTGTTAAAAACCATTATGCACCGACCCCACAGAAGAAAAGGAACAAATGATTTTTATATAAAACCGATTGTGTTCTAAGCACCACCAGCTCTTAACAATTTCATATATCAATTAGAATATACCGCACCTGATAAGCCAAAGCGTTCATGATGATGGAGTAAGGCACCAAGCCCAATGGATGCACCTCCCTCATCAGCACATTGGCGGGGATCTTATGGAACTGTATGTACTCCAAAAAGTTGCCAATCACGTCCTTCAGCGACATGTTCGGGTTGGTGTCACAGTATTTCTTACTCCACATTAGCGCCGCCTAAAAAATATTAAGTTTTGTAAAACCTGCAGTTTTGCTGGTGGTAGGATATTCATATCCGCCCGGATAGCGTCCAACGTACACATGGTGTTAAAACCTACCATAGTGATCAACATGTCTTGTGTGGATCGCGTTCCAAGATCAGCCAGTACATATCCGGTTCTCCCGAGGTGTTTGCGACATGTGCAAGTAGACTCTATTTACACAGATTTTTCAAAGGCATTTGATAAGGTGAATCACCGTTTACTCTGTCATAAACTGAAAATGTTTGGCATACATGGTTCTCTTTTGCGATGGGTCCAATCATACCTCAATATGAGAAGTCAACTTGTCTTACTTAAGGGCGTAGTGTCATCTCCTGTAACCATCCCCTCTGGTGTCCCACAGGGGTCTCATTTAGGTCCATTATTTTTTATTATTTTTATTAATGACCTCATTGACCGCCTGAAATGTCCGTGTTTATTGTATGCAGATGACCTAAAAGTATTTAACGCAATAACATGTATTCGCGATGCCATTGCTCTGCAACAGGATTTGGACCTTATCTGCGAGTGGTGTACTGTAAACTGTATGTTTTTAAACGTCCTAAAATGCTTCTGTATTTCATTTACTCGAAAAATTAACAAGGTAATATTTGATTACAAGATACACCACCACAACCTTATACGCAGAACCGTTGCAAAAGATCTTGGAATCTTGTTTGACGACACATTATCTTTTCGAAACCACTACGACCATATTGTCAATAGAGGCTCACAAGTTCTTGGCTTTGTTGCCCGGATAGCCAAACCATTTAAAAACCCTCGCAGTCTTATATATCTATTCGAAACCTTAGTTCGTACTATATTAGAGTATGGCGCGGTCATTTGGTCTCCTTTTTACCAATTCCACATTGACCGGATTGAGTGGGTTCAACGTAACTGTTTAAAAATATTATGCTTCCGTCTTAACCTTCACCGAAAATTAAAATCTTACAAAGACAGATTGATTCACTTTAATGTGCCATCATTAGAACACAGACGTAAAATAAGTGATTTCATCTATCTATTTAAACTATTACATTCAATGGTTGATTCACCTTCCCTACTTTCTAACCTAAATATTAATATCAATCTTAGATGCCGCAAACCAAATGTTTTTGCCCTTGATATCTTTCGTAATAATACATCTTACTATAATCCCATTGTACGTATGTGTAGACAGTACAATGCACTAAACAACGACAATCCTTCTCTAGACATATTCCACAATAATCTTAATGTATATAAACGACAAATTCATAATATCCTCAAAGATTCGTAACTCATATTTTAATGCCTGTTTAAGTTTTTCAAACGTAATTGTTATTATTAATAATTAGATATTATCTCGTACTTATATTTTACTTTCTGGAACACATGTTTTGGGTTATAATTATTGTTCATCAAATGTATATCATAATGTATATTTTTACATGATTGTAACCTGTTTTGTGTTTAATAAATAAAATAAAATAAATAAATAAATTTGATGTTGAGGCGAGTATAGGGTTATCTCCGTGTATCCCTATGCCTACGGGGTCAACGTGCAATGGTCATCCACTTGTCGCAAGCCCCTTAATTTTCTTCTTCCTTCTTTGGAGTGTGAAGAAGCGTTTATACGGACATAATTCTGGGGAACACGATAAACTCATTGTTTGTCGGTGGTTGCTTGACTGCACTGCGGTTACCATCAATTATAGTGCTGTCACTTTGTCGTGCTCGATTAAAAAACAATTAACAGAATCTCATAAGGCATTATTTCAAAAGTGGGTAGGTAGATATCTGTTTACATTGCTATAATTGGCTGATGGAATATACTTTATATACTTGACTACTACTACTTGGCCGTGCTTGAATGAAAATAAAATAGGTTTTACCTGGAATTTAGTGAACTCGTCAGCTCTTAGCTCGTCCCGCGCTAATATTAGTCTAACAACATGCTGAGGTAGTAAGGTGAATGAACCAAGATTCAAAACATCATTGCCATGTTCATCCACAAACTCCAACACCTGTAAAATGAAGTGCCGAAGTGATTTAAATAGTGTAATGTCGAGATTTATTTTGTTATATTTTTGGTCTGTGGTCGCAGCAGCATTATGTTCCAGAGCAAACCACGGACAAGGCGCAAACTACTCGTATCACGACGTCGCATATCGTTTATTCGTAGTGATTAAAATTTCGGTACTTTTAGGTTTCGGATGGGTTTGCTTATGGGCAGGCGTGGTGTCTACCATCTGGCGACCGCCTTGCTCGTCTCGTCATTCACAAATAAAAAAAAAATACTTATGAGTGGGTCTCGTCTCGTCCGTGGCTCCATTGGCGCTAGCACACGTCACATTAACAAGAAGTATCGGTTCACAAAAATCTACTAAGTTTATCGTATCGTTATTATACGGAGACAAAATAAAGTCTCTTAATAATGTTAGACCTTTGGTTCTTTGAAACAACCCTTGCTTTATTCTTCTTAGAATTTTGATTATTATTTGAGTAATTCTGCAGAAGTTTGTGGAACGTAGGCATATTTATGTTATTATTTGATGTTCTGTGGTCGGGACAACCACATTATAGTCTTAGTTATCGTATCGAGGATCGAGTAGGTATTTAATTATTTACTTCTATTTTATTGTTGTTCTTGAAAGTAACTTTGTTAGGCACGTAGACGTGGTGGGATACTAGTGTGGTGGCAGAAATAGCATCAGGAATGGTCTAGCTCAGACCATAATCAGCTGTTTTGTGCAATCCAAATCACTCAATTTGAATTGAAGGCAGGATCAAGATTCACAGGCACATATACTTTCACTTATCCGAGGTTTATTGAAAATAGTAAATAATCAAACCAACTACCTTCTGGACCAAGCTCTTGGTACATTTGTATTGGATGTATCGCTCCGCCGACGCCAAGAGAGCGCACACGGTGTCCACAGTGATGCAGCACTGGACGAAGCCAGCGCATGCGCGACGCAACTCATCCAGTCCGTAGTAGTCTGCTGCGTTCATTACGCCTGGAACATTTATTTAAAAAGCGGCTCATCGAAATGTCTTTTTTATGGCCAAATTTAGCAAATGAGCAAGTTGAACATTTGATGCGATTTCCATCGCCCTTGAACATCTACAATAACGGGGCACCATGGATGCGTTGCCGACCCTAAAGAAAAGGGTTTTTTTTGGGCATAGGCCGGCAAACGAGCAATTGGGTCACCTGATGGTAAGTGGTCTCCACCGTCCATGTACGCCCACAATACCAGAAGAATCATGGACGCATTGCCGACCTTAAAGGAAAGGGATAATTAGGGATTGGGAAGAGGAGGGGTATTTGGGCCTCCGGATATCTCACTCACCGTACGAAACGCAGTACGAAACGCTACTTCACGTCGATTTTCTGTGAGACAGTGGTAACGACCCGATAGAGCCGGCCCATATATGCTGTAGACAAAACTGTCTACAGCGTGGCTCTACCACTCAAAAACAATGTACATATATTATGAAGTTCTTTTTCTGCGAACTGTATAATACAACAATGCCTAAATGGTATTTCCAAGGTTAATTTAGGCTTCTCCCGTAACCTTACGTCAAAGTTAAATAAGCCTAAGATAACTTGGTAACTTTCATAATGAAACACGCCTTGTTTACAAGTTATGAACAACATTCTCAGAAGATCGTTAGAAATATTAACAATATTGCTTATACACTTTATAAACATTTGCTTTTTGTTTCTTATCTTGTTTATAAGAACATTGTTAAGGATATTATATTAACAATATTTATTTACTTATTGCAAATAAGGTCACTAATCAAAAAATTACTAAAAATTACTACATCATATAACAAGGATGCACGACGAATGATGTGGTGATTGAAGATTTTCAGACTACCGTACGAGGATATATTTATACAGTGAAACCTGGTTACACGTATTACAAATATGGAAACAGAATGTATCAATTATAAAAATCTGTAATTTAGTTTAGTTTGTCTTTTGGAAGTATCAGCCATCAGATGTTTTTCAATGTTATAAATTGTATCAAATATGCTTTGGTCACCAATTGATGTCACTTCATAATAACTGTGTTCAAAGTGGCTTTTACTACTTCGCGTACTGTATGTACTATGTTAGTTGACAGCACACTTGATTTCGATATCAGTATCAATATTTAGCGTGAAATAGTATATTAAAGCTAAAAGTCAACAGCATGGATTCAAAGATTATTCTGTTTATCATAAATGTGTATATAAACGAATGAAGTGCACATTGACCTTGTGGTGCTAATAAAAAGATATAATATCTATGATATCAGTTTCATTATTATTGCTTTTCCAGATTTTGCACAAGCGGGTGTTATTAAACTTGTTCCTATAGTTTCAGCACATATAATACAATGATTAATGAATGAATTCATCCAGATATTAAACTAGTGTACATCTGTTTCCTACACAATATTCACTATGAAGATTAAAATAAAAAAAATATCTTTAGAAATTAGGATTATATTATGTGTTGCTCTCATTTTAATTTTACGGAGACTGATGTATTTTTACAAGCACATATTAAAAACAGGCTCGTTGGATACAAATCCGCGAAAAATAAAAATTTTCGGACCGAAAAAGCATATGACACCACTTGTCAAAATCGAACCCTAGGACTTTACGGCTAGCAGTCATCTTAAAATTCCACTAGACCAATAAAACAAACATTCGTCTAACATAAATATCTACCATAATGAAAGAGAACCCTTTCCAAAGCGTTTAAAGGTTGAGGAAACTTCGAGGAAAGTGCGGCCTTGTAATCCTATAAAAGACAGTTTAATCTTGTTTTCGTTCCTCAACTCCAACTAAATGCAACTTCAATTTAATTTACTCAATAGTTTTATCCTCTAGTAAATTAATTTGACCTTCTAGCTTAGCTGAATTTCCTTATCTGGATAGATTTTCTCCTATATCTCTCACGAAGAAATCGCCATATAACTATTTATTCCATTAAAGAACTTCGCTTATATCGATGGAGAAATTGTAACTCTTATCTTTCAGCCGCTTTTTTTAGCATACTATTACATGATACCCACTTTTTCTTATTTTGTTGAAAAAACTTCTTATTCACGTTCATCTCCTTTACCCTTTTTACTTTTTCTTTCCAAATCAGAAGTTGTCGTGGCGTATCTAATCGCTATTAATCTTTCCACTTCTGATACGACGTGATATTTACAAAATTTTTTCATAACTTTACAACAAGTGACATCCTAGCCGTACCACTATACTTTTTCTATACCCTCTTTTATCTCTGTTTCCATCTGAAAAGCTAATCATCTTTTCATTTTTCTATAGGTACTTTTTAAACGGATGTCTTTTACCACTTACAACTTTAAATATGCCTAAAAATCAGTCGCCTTACATAAAATATTCATATTTCTGGTAGTCACCCGCTTTGTCTAAATTCATTTTCCTAATTTGTATGTATGTATGTATCGACAGGGCAACATTAGGTGTGCAGGAATCTTTCAATAATTATTATGATCACGTATTGTCCTAGTTTAAAAATGTACTAAATCAAACCATATTGTGATCCACATATGTATATGTGAATAAAATATTCACTTAAATAAAATTTTAATAAATTGAGTTGCCATCCTATGTCATTTTAATTTTACCTGAACTTTAAATTAGTCACGTATGTAGGTAAAGTTAGGTAAGTTATGTAGGATATGTGAGAAGAATTCGCATTTCAGAAGTTGTAGGATATTATCGCTTAACGAGGCCAAAATTGCGAAGTCAGTCACGAAACATGCTACTTTAAGATGAAACTTTGTGGCGTGTCGAGTAGAGAAAAAAATGAAGTGCCGCGAGTTTTATCATCACCGGAATATGTACTTTTTATAAATGCTATTATAATAATACCTTAAAACATTATGATTATAATATGCATATCGGTGAAAATGTCTTTTTGTGTGATGATATGAGCTCGACGAAATATAGGCGTATGGTTTACACCGCTACCTACCCCTCCAAGGATTGAAAGCGTATGTATGCTTTTTTAACAGTCAACTTAAGGGTGAAACAGTGACAAACCAGTGATAAAGTAGGTACTTTGATTTAAGTGTTCTCTGATGTTATATTTACTTAATTTATTCACTTAATATATAACTTGTCTGGCCATAAACACTGTTTCTTAAAAACTCTTCAATTATTTTGAATTTGGAACACGTTTATTATGTTAAAAACTTCTTTCGATTTCCCGCCATTTCACATATTTTTCGTGTTTATTATGAAATTACAATATGGAATAGGGTGTTAAAAAAAATACATAAATACACCCAAAAGTCACACATATCGTCCTGACCCCAACGTAAGATATGAATTTTGTGTCGTATGTGTAAGGAACAACGTGAGACTTTCGGTCTCACAACACCCAGACGCGAAACTTACATTAATGGATTACAAACATTTGTCTCAGAGCGGGGATCGTACCCGCAGCCTTTACAGCCGGCTACTCACTCACTGTGCCACAGAGACTGGCAACTCAAAACTCCTAATTAATTTTTGGTAACAGCTCTGTAATTTTATCGACTCTGATAATCAGCTTTTAATTTACACCTGAACCTTTTGGTAATAGAATTTTCAACTTATTTAAACAACCTAACATAAATTGAAAAAGGTAACTTAGGAGGGAAATGTCACGGACTCAATTTCCAGACACCTATTGGAAATAAACAAACAAACACAAATAAACAAAGTTTAATAAATAAAGTAAGAAATTCGGTCAAAACCAATAATTATTTAATTAATGACTTTAACATTCGACTCATTTTGGGCCATCGTTCTAAATGAAGCAGTTCCAATGATTTTTTTTAATGTAAAATACGCAACGTCTCTTTAATCAGTAGTGATATTTAATCAACAACGTAGTTACGATCGGGCATTTCTTATTAATCAGTGAAAATGAAAATCAATTTTCAAAGTCAACTTACAATGCCAAATTACTTTTCCACGGGCCACTGAGTAAAGCGAAATTTGTTTGGTCATCCGAAAAAAATGAAAACACAATTCAATTCCCCACTTGGCGACAACGAAGTCGAGCGAGACTGAGTGGAATTTATTACATACGGGACAAAAATGTTCTAAAAGCTACTGGAATATGAAAACAAAAGGATACATTTTTTACTGCCCTGTTTATGTAGGGTTATTTGGAGGAATACATCGATAAATAGGGTTGCCAAATATATTTAGGGAGCTCTTATTAACTGAACAATGTTTGTTTTTCCGTAAGTTCAGTAGATAGACGGTATTTCCACTGTATTTAAAATTACATTCCTAGGGTTTTTTGCGCTTATTCCTTGTTTATGAATAGATTTTATTGTTTTGTAAAGTGGTAGAGTAACACCATAGACAATGTCTACAACATTAATGGGCCGGCTCGACCGCGTTGTTACTACTGTATCAAAAGAAATAGACGTGAAGAAGCTAGCTATTGCATTTCATACAGTCAGTGAGAAATCTGGAGGAGATATTCTCTTTCCTTTTCTAATACCATAATCATCAAATTCAAATTCAATTTCCTTTAAGATCGGCAACGCGTAAATGATTCTTCAGGTATTGTAGCTATTTATGGCTGATGGAGATCACTAGCCATCAGGTGATCCAGTGCTCATTTACCGTTTTCTGTCTCTATCCGTCTTAAATACTTACGGTATCCATAAACCTCAAATAACGCTACATTAAATAAAATTAATAAACTCAATACCATTAAATTAGATCACTAAATAGTCACATGTATGTATATTGAAATACACAAAACTCTGTTTATCATACGTCATACTATTATTATGTGTAAATGCAGTAAATTATATTCCTATAATCGTTTTTATATCTATTAAATAGAATAGAGCATTATATAGAAGAATGGAAAGAAGTGCAGGAGGGTCAATATGTGCATATAAGTTAAGAACAATTAATACCAAAACCATATTCTTTCGTTACGAGATTCAAAATCCCAACTGGCTTTGTAGCGATCTCCGATATCATCTTCAATCAAGTAAGTCGATTATATATTCAAAATATATAATTGATTCGACATTTCAAACGATGGATTGTGAAGGAAAATCGTACCGTATAAAGATGCCTTAACCGCAAACGCATGCTTATTCGAAATACATGAGTCAAAGCAAGAAGCTAGATATAGATGAAAACGCACGAGTATGAACATACAGAATTATGTAGCTAGAGAATGAATGATTTTGAACACTTACCCAAAAGTGTTCTAGGTTGAAGCGTGACGCATCCTGTATGGATATACTCGATCAGTTGACGGAATACATCAGGTTCAAATTCTTCTATAATGAGGGTCTGATGTTGTTGGGATGACGGCTGCAGAAGGAAATGTATATTATACAAGAAATCTAGTTAATATTACAGTAACATATTTTAATAATTGGAACGAAGTTCCTTACGGCAGGCTTGGAGGGGATAGGGCTTTCGCTGCGAGACCGAACTGAAAAAAATGTGATAGTAAAACCGTAAGAAAAATGCGTGGAAAAAATGCGTGGAATAAAACCGTTAAATGAGACGTGTGCAGGCGCGACAGTCGCATAACCAGTTTGATATCTAGCACACAAAGTTAAAGTCGAAATTCCGTTAATAAAACAGATAGGTGTGAAACTTATGACATTTGGAAATGTAGACGCGGTTTGAAATTTGAATTTGAATTTTTGATTATAGAACACGGCCGTCCACCGTTTAGTAGCCAGTCTAAGTCTAAATTAATAAGTTTTTATTTATAATTACATAAGTTGATAAAAAATGCTATACAATAGCTTTACCGCGGCAGTCTCCGAGTGCTACACGTCTTTTTTTTATTTCTATTTTTCTATTCTATTTCTATGTAATTTTATGTTGTCAAACAAAAATAAAGAGACATATTTTGTTATTTTAGTTGATAATTTGTATTTTTTACAATTTGTGTCGATTCTAAATTAGCCGAAGGAACTTCGTTCCTACCTGGTGTCCCACGACACACACCAATTTTTTATTATAGTAGTATTACTAATTAATCAGTCAAATTGATCGATCATTTAATATATACTTTTCAAAATTAATTGACAACGGTTGCACATAAATTTCCGAATGTAATAATTTTTAAGGCCGGTATTTATTCCAAAATTAATCTCGAATTTCCTTATGATCCCAAGCCGTATGTAACAACAGCTGAATATTGATAAATTTTACATGTTTTAATGCAAACTATATTGTTGTCCATGATATTTTACCACGCGGCAAACACTACTTTAATGTTAAAGTTATTTTATAGTTGCATATTAAGTCCATTTGCATGAAATGTAGATATATTCGTTAGATCTAACTTTATGATTCGCAAATAAAGTGCGGAATAGTACAATAACAATTAGAATATTAAAGGTGATGTTATGATCGGAATGGAATACGAAACAACAACTACATGCTTTAAGGTGCTACTATAACGATGGTCGCCCACAAACATATAAACAATGTAGTATATGTCAACATCAATATACTTACCTCCGTCGCTGAAAATACAAACATGCAACACGAAATCGAATTTCGTAAAACCCCGTAAAATATTGGAAAGTATACCAAATTGCGAATACCAATAAAAACCTATCTACATAAATACTTGTAGTATATTGAAAAGTGAAAAAAAATGTACAGTATGAAACACCGAATACTGAAACCGATGATACAAGTGCCCCCTACGAAATCGTTAATTTTGTTACCTCTTGTATGGGTGCCAATTGCTGCGCGAAAGTCGATCTCTGCAGTAAACACATTAAAAACGTTAACATTTCAAAAAATTTCGTTGCAGAAACTATTGCTTCTCATGATAATAATTCTCTTTGATATTCCATGCAAAATTATTGTCTTTTCCGATTTTACGCGTTTATGCACAGAAATATACGCAGTAGAGTAGATACCTATATAATAAAAGCTAATCACTTTGAAAGGAATAGTTGTTTATTTGTCGCGAAGTAGCTATCGGAAAACGCTTCAGAGAAACGAAATCATAAAGACGGCTTAATATCCGACGATAAGTATTGGAAAACCTTGTTATATTGCAATCAAGTCCTTGCAAGGCTTTAGATGAGAACCTTAACAAACAAAATAATATTATTCGCTTTTCCAATAACAAATAACTTTTGCTAAGATAAATGAATTACTCTGGATACTAATCGTTGTTTTATACTTTAAAGCAATTTGATAAATGATCGTTTTTCGAGGTACATACAGTGCCTAAATGCTGATATCTACAGGGAAGACATAAATTTTTAGGGTTATGACTACACTGATTATGGTCCGTATATTGGTAACATATAGCATTCCTGCACGGCTTTATTGATTAATATCAATTTACTTACCTGTTGCGCAGCATTTTGCAAATTTAGAAGGGGCTCTGAAGAACGTTTTAGGAATAGCCTGAGTTTGTTCTCGCGAGGCGCCGGCTCTTTCTTCCTTTGCGGGCTCGGGGCTTGGTAGAGCATCTTTTGGAATACCCTAATAAAAATACGTCTGTTTAACACTATTACCTCAACTAATTGCTCGTTATCACAAGATTTGTGAAGATGTTAAATGTTAGGTCACTAGATGTGATCAAATTACCGTTATATTTACGTTTTTACTACATTTCGGTGGCCAACCGTAATTAAATTCTACAAAAAATTTAATAAGCGAAATGATGATCATGACGCTCAGGAAGTTAAGGATCTGGAAATTCAAAGTTAAATTAGTAGCTGAAGATCCTATTCAGCTTCTACAGGTAGAAAATATAGAGGGAAGTCATACAAGACCGCTTTTTTTATCGCCCCAA
Source organism: Amorpha juglandis (assembly GCA_949126905.1). Lineage (NCBI taxonomy): Eukaryota > Metazoa > Arthropoda > Insecta > Lepidoptera > Sphingidae > Amorpha > Amorpha juglandis. Next base: position 5,043,722 of record OX421379.1, on the reverse strand, counting down.
CCAACCATCAAGTCCGGTCGTCGCTTAGGGAGAACTGAATTATACTGGCTGATCCTGGAATGCGATCCACACAAAGTGTGTGGATCACTATGGCAGGTTTTAACACCTTGTGTACGGTGGTCGCAATCCGGGCAGATATGAATCCTACCACCAGCAACCGTAATATTTCCATAATACTTTCTTTCCAATATCATTTAAATTTACCCGTCATTGACATCTGTATTCATACTCTGAATTATTCTGACCACATACCTGCTTCTAGCAGCCAGTACCGCCTTCACTGCACATACGGGTTCCCTGGTGTCGCCGACGAGGAATGTGACGTCACACAGCTCAGGCATGGAGGCGAGGAACTTCATATCCTCGGCCAGCCCCGACTTGTTCTCGAAGGTGCTGAGGTCGGGCTCAGCCTCCATCGCTGCTAGTGCCCCGCTTCGCATTGACGACTGTTGGGATATTTTTTTTTTTTATCCTGGCTCGGCTAAGTGACTACGCTACACCTGATGGTAAGTGTAGCGCAATCCAAGAATAGTGTCGACCAACGATAAACAATGTGTCCATCGTAGGTCGGCAAGATCATGCCGGCCTACCAAAGGGCCAAGGGGGAGGGGAAGGAAAAAGGGATGGGAAAAGGGTTAGGATCAGGGGACAAGTCCCTGGGGAGAACCGGATATACACTGGCTGACCCTGGAACGCGACCCATACAAGGTGGGCCACTATGGCAGGTTTTAGCACCAGTGTACGGTGGTTGCTATCCGGTCGGATACAAGTATCCTCCCACCAGCAAAATTAAAATGCATTACGAAAACTTAACGTAAGATCAACTACTGCACCCATCGATCACCAATATTCCCATTCCACTATGTCATAGATTTTAATCCTAACCAAATATGAAATGTAAAATTGTAGCAGAAATTTTCCCAGCCTTAAGGCACGTATGCGATCTAGACAGGAGACGTGACCCGTGTCAGGCGAAAAATAAACATTGGCTTTGTATGAAATTCCATGAAAACGGTCGCTCCTATCTCAGATACATACCTCAAAACGTAGCAATATAATTTCATACAAAGCGGATATGTCGCTGACGACTCTTGCCGCGGTCTCGTGTTTTGTTCGCGGACAACAAACAAACGTAAAGTAATACGGCACTATTTCATTAGATCCTAAGTATTGAATTATATGTAAATTTATACATGTTATTAAGTTTATACAGCAGCCGTGAACTTTACACATTACATTAAATATTTCTTACTACATATGAATTATTAATATTATAGCATAAATAGAGGTTCGTGCCCTAAGACAGTTGACGTCAGACAGGCGGCAGGTCGTAAGAACTACAAGCCAAATATTTCTGTAACATGTGTTGAAAAAGCATGTTGCGCCGACCCCACTGCGAGTGGGATAAAGGCAGGCGGAAGAATATTATTATTGCACGAATCAAATTTAATTATTAAATAGAAATTACTGGGCATTATGATAACATCTTATGTCTCGGGGTGTCGAGCGCAGTTCAGTGCTTTATAATTCCAAGTTCTGTGTGGTGTTGCTTCTGTTTATGGGCAGGCGTAGGGCTTACCATCAGACGAGCGAATTGCTCGTCTCTTCATTGAATTAAATAAATCAGAACCAAATATATGACAAAAAAATACTGAGTAGTTCCTCATAAATATACGTTATTAAAATGTTGATCATACAGAGCTTCAACTATAGTGCTCTTTGAAAAAAAACCACCTTAATGAGATTGATACGGCGAAAACTTATTTTAAAAGCGACCTATTTAGTACTGTCAGTTGATTTAAAAAATCTTTTTGCCTTAGTACATATAGAATACTTTATTTTCGGAATTAAATTCCACATTCTTCAGATGTTAATATTATGTAGGATTAAATAAAGCCTATGGCATAATCAAAGACTAAGAACATTCATATTAAAAATAAATTAGAACTAAAAAAGTATCACTAAAACCTCTACTTAGCTTAACACTCCTCTAATTAGATTTCCGGCTTTGGAAAAGAAACGCTAATCACATAAAACCTTCTGTCGTGTTTACAAGCGTGTGTTAATGGCTTGTTTTAGGTATGCAACCGAAATACGAAATCAGCCACGCGTGGCGCGAGTCAGCCTTCTTAGAATTCAAAAAAGGAACATTCCATCGCGTTTTTTTATAACATTATGCTATTAGACATTATGTCAAATTAGGGTTCCATCGCATTGTATCAGATTTGTATCGCAACACGTCACACGTTGGTCTCTCGACCAATCACAATCAAACGGCACGAATGTTCGTGTCGTAATTTTCGCCACATTCTAACCCCGCTGGCCACACTGATATGTCCGCTTTGTATGAAATTGTATGGAAATGTAGGCCTCCGGATATCCCTCTCCCGTACGAAATGCAACAGCAAGCTGCTACTTCACGTCGTTTTTCTGTGAGACAGAGGTAATAACCCGATCAAGCCAGCCTAATCGTGCTGTGGTGAAAACTGCCTACAGCGTGGCTCTACCACTTTCAACAGTATCAAAAGCCGAACAAAAGCTACCACTTTCGCTACACGATAATTTTATTTCGTAGATATTTAGGATGATAATAATATGACGGTGAAATTTAAAATATTCCAAACTTCTATAACTATCTAGTTTGTTCTAATGAGAAAATATATTGTATTACAAGTCTTCGTCCTAATATATCACTCCCGTTCCCTTCATGACAAATATATTGTGTTATCCGAGACATAGGGTCGTTAAGAATATGATATCCCTAAAACTGCCATGTAAACTCATATCGCTTGCTTTATTGGTACTTAAAATATAATGGCTTTTGGATGAAATGGCGTCTTGCAATATGGATGTGTGCTGAGATTATAAAATATTATAGTTGCTTGAATTTCAGATCGTTATTAATATGTTTCTACAGTAATCCTAATATGCGATATTAGGTTTTAATAGTTTAAATAAATTGTTATTTAAAAACAATGTGATTTGAAGTAAAAGATATATTGCAAAATAAAAAACAAAGTGCAACTGTCGATCTCATGAAATAGCAAAGGGGTCGTCAGTTGATATTGGCTACCAAAACTGAGGGTTTTAAAATAATATCAAATATTTTAATACACTAATAAATACACTTCTACTAAGCAAAAGTAAACTCATACTTGCAAATGGCAGTAAAAACCTAATGCGTCAGTAGAATAGTTTTTTTACTATATGAAATGTACATTTTAGATCTATCTATTATTAAAATGAATGTGTAACATAAATAATTAAATTCTATTTACGTATCCATACGTCTACTAACTCTATTTACGAATCAGGAAGTATTTAAATCAGTATCCCGAATCCAATTAAAACCTGAAGGGTAAAAAGCATGAAATCCATGAAAGAAACGTTCTGCTCATTAAAATATTTAAGTTAATTTTGAAACCAATTAAAAATAATTAACTTGTTAATTAAATATTCGCTTTAACTTTTCTACAGCGGGTCTCCCGTGGGTGGTTGATGCCAGGCAGGTAGCCGTAAAAACTACAATCTAAAACTTTCTGCAACATATGATAAAAAAAGCATGTTGTGCCGAACCCACGCGTGGGATGGGCAGGTGAAAGGGAGTCTTTTCTAAAGCATTGATTGATAATTAATCAATAAATTTATACTTACTTGTCTACTGAAATATTTTTGGTATTTGCTCTTTTTAATGTTTGGATAGTGTATGAGTACTAACGTTTATATTTTAAATAATGTTTGCCGGAATCTGTATTAAGGTAACGCCTGCACCCCGAAGGGATTGACAGAGGTGCACCTAAAGTTCGCGTTTAGAGTTTAAAGTTTTGAGTGGAAGAGCCATGCTGTAGATAGTTTTGTCTACAGCATGAATGTGCCGGCTCGACTGGGTCGTTACCACTAACTCACAATAAAATCGACGTCGCAGCTTGCTGCTGGGTTTCGCACGGTGAGTATCCGGAGGCCCGAATCCCCCTCCCTTCCTAACCCCTTTACTATCCCATTCCCTTAAAGTCGGCAGCTTGCTATAATAAAACATATATAGGCAACCATAAGCTCTAAAATGATGTATGGGTCATTGCATTTGATGCAGTATTACAAAGGTTTGTCGTTCTAACAAAAACATATTTGAGAAATAATATTATAAAGATATGTGTTAGAGAATGTTTGGCTGTAAACAATATAATCGTGTATGTAAACAGAAATAGCTCTCAAAGAAAAGATTCGAATAGCCGATCCTTGAGATTCGTTTCGTGTGTTAGATCAAAGTCAGGAACACGTGAAATTGATCTTCAGGGTGACTCACCTTCAAAAGAATTCATATTTTGTTTACCCTAGAAAATTTCCTTAGTCAATTCCGTTAAGGCAAACTTCTTATGGTCGCGTTAAGCGTCAATAACGTCGTGTTTGCTCGTTTATACTGTGTACTGCGTTTTTTTATCCGACAGTGACTGTACTAAACTAGTAAGCGCAGTGCAGTCAAAAAAAAAAGTCTATATAAATGCCTCTTTACACTCAGAAGAGAGAAGAAGCAAATCGAGGGGCCTGCGACAGGATAGGCGGATGGTGTAGGTACAGAGATACAAGGATGTACTATACTCGCACCAACCAACCATCAAACCGTGTCGCAAGCCTCTCGTGATCTGGCTGAAACTAGAACGCGATCCACACAAGGCGTGTGGATCACTGTGGCAGGTTTTAACAACATATTATGTACGGTGGTCGCTATCCGGGCGGATATAAATATCCTGAGACCACCAGGTAAATTCACTGAGACACGACGTCGGGGGCTTTAGTATAGTATTGAACAAAGACGAAATAACTGACATTTGACGCAACAATTGGAAGTCTACCATTAGACACGTATGTAAATGAACTTGGATCTCGTTTCAAAAGTTGCGGTTTCAGGTGCGCGCTTAATGACAAAATAACAAAGCTTGTATTAAATTTTTTGGTGTTAATTTGAGAAAGCCTTAATGAGTTGTACATAGTGGGTTTAATTTGCTACGCTTTTAAAACAATGTAAATGGAAAAATAATAAATACTTAGAGCCTGTTTCGCAATTTCCATTTATATTTAAACCGCCCTTTAACTCTATAATACAATTTCAGAAATACTAATTTGATATACGGTTAAAACGGGTTCACACGGATCGTTTTAAGTTGATCAACTGCTAAACTACTAGTAATTTGAACCGTCTGACGAGCATTTATGAACGAAGGTCTCCACAGACATTTAATCGAATTGATCAATAAAATTGTATACTTTTTTGGAGTCAAGCCCGTCTGGTACAAGTGAATGTTACATCATAATATTGAAGATCACTTGTAACAAAATACTAAACTGAATTAGAACTTCATTGCAATTAAAATAAACATACGGCAGTATAATTTAATTTTAATAAAAGTAACATATTTTTAGAACCAAGTATTGTTTCAAAGCGGCTTTGTTTAAATCTAAAGAACGTTTGAAATACTTTAAAAGTTTGCGACAAAAAAGCGATGTAGCTTTATAAAGTCAACATGCGAAAGCACTGAAAGCTTTTTGGAGAATGCAAAACGTTACATCGGAGTTTACTTTGCTAAAATGACTGCGATTGTATATATTCACCGAGTATAGTCCAAATATTTAAATATATAAAAGGAAAGAAAAGTAAGAAAAACCTTTCACCAGCATTTAGATTTCATATTCGATATGAAATCATGATATAATATCAACCCTGTATTACAACATCATCCCGAGACAAAATGTTAAGTCTCATAATGCCCAGTAATTTCACTGGCTTCAATGTCCTTCAAACCGAAACACAACAGTGCTTACTCACTATTGCTTGGCGGCGGAAATAAACAAAGCGGTGGAACCAACCCAGACGGCTTCTCGCATACGAGGGACCTACCACCTCATCAAGTATATACATTTTATGTATATACTATACAGTGGCTGGTCACTGTTGAAACAAATAATTTAAAAATGGTTCCAGTAAGATTTGTATTAAAATTAAAACTTACTTCGTCCAAACTGTAATGCCTTGTAATAGTTATATCCATTTTGATGAAACAAACTTTACCAGAGCAAAATTCGGAAAACCACGACCGTCCCCGACGAATTCCGAATGACGACTGCCATAAAATAGGAAATATAAGAGAACCAAGGCGAGACTTCACGCTGAAAAGCGCGTGTGGTATAAGTTATGAGCGACTTTATCTTTTTAATGCTTATCGTATAAAGAGGTTTTATAAATGACGCTATAACCTGTATATAAAAAAAATGGGTGCGTGTACTTATGTACGCGCGTGAGAAGTTATACTTCTTTGTTATTTATTCAATTTAATAGCAAATATTAAAAATTAATATTATTATTTGATGTTCAATTTTAATTTTTATCACAAACTTTTTATTAAATGTTTTTTAAATTTATTTCTTTATTTTGTGAATATTAAATAACCAATAATAAGTATTTAACATTAATAATTTAATAATATTTAGTGTTAATTATATTAAATAAAAGTATTTTAATTTATATCAATAAATAATACATACGGATAGTTAACCTCAATTATATTGGAGCACTTGAAAAAGTATATAAGCACAATTTTTTTCACTAATATTCACAAATAGTAAGTAATATCAATCAAAATATAAATAAATAAATAATACATACGGATAGTTAACCTCAATTATATTGGAGCACTTGAAAAAGTATATAAGCACAATTTTTTTCACTAATATTCACAAATAGTAAGTAATATCAATCAAAATATTCAATTTAAATCACTACTGAATATAATTTATTAGCACATATATAAATTATAAAGGACATTGTCAAAAATGGCCTATGAATCAACACGCATGAAACATTTACTATAATAATAATTATTATTTATAATGTACATTATAATTATTATTATAGTAAATGTTTCATGCGTGTTGATTCATAGTTTCAATAGAACGGACACTTATTAATTTCGAAAACAATTTAAAAAGTATTCACTTCCGTCATAGTCCTCGGTATTATAATTTTTGGTTCAAATTCGGGTTTTTAATAGGCAAAGGTATTGTAGCTCATACAGCCAAGTCTTTGTAACAACACTCTTAAGCTTCGCATTGTTATGCATTTCGCCAAAGACAAGTGTAATTTATTCTCAAGTCTTCACAACAACGATGAAATATCGTAACATTAATAATTTAATAATATTTAGTGTTAATTATATTAAATAAAAGTATTTTAATTTATATCAACATATCCACTCGACATGATAGAAGTACATTCTACTCTCTTCGCGTTTATGCGAGCCTGGTACTTTTTACGGCAACATGTTCCGAATAAGAAAAAACCTAAAGAGTTTTTCTTTGTCTAAATCGTCATTTGTTTATTAATTACGGCTACTTTCACTCTCATCATTTTTTCTTAACGCGCCTAACTTCATACTGTTAATTTTTTGTGTCACAGGTGCGCGCGCATCTTAAAATTTCACTCTCATCATTTTTTCATAACGCGCCTAAAGAAGTATAACTTCAATAATTAATTGGATTAACTGCAATTTCAATGTGGTTTTTAGTAATTTCAAAGCTGTGTTAATCGAGATGGTTATTAGAAATCTTTGAAAGAGTAATAATCATTTAAAACTTCAAGATAATTTCCTGAACGGTGATAATGCGGGTTGCGCTTCTATATTATTTATGTCATGATGAGATTTAAGGTAAGCTGAATTTGAAATTTATAATTTTTTTTTTACGAGCCCTGTATTATACATGTCCTACTGCTGGGCACGGGCCTCCTCTACTGAATGAGAGGGATTAGGCCTTAGTCCACCACGCTGGACTAATGCGGGTTGGTAGACTTCACATACCTTCGAAAAATCTTATCGAGTTTTCAGGTATGAAGGTTTCCTCACGATGTTTCCTTCACCGTTAAAGCAAGCGATAATTAACAATTAATATACACGTAACTTAGAAAAGTCAAAGGTGTATGCTCTTGGGGCAGATTTCGAACCTGCGACTTTCGTCTCGACAGTCCGTACCGCTCACCGCTATCGCTGCTTGAAATTTATGAGGCAGACTTGTTAGCAGGTAGGTCCCTCGAATGTGAGAAGCTGTCTGAGTAGGTACCATCGCTATATCAATTTCCGCTGCCAATCGCCGTCGCGTATAATGTTATGTTTCGGTTTAAAAGGCGTTGAAGTCAGTGAAATCACAGAGCATTATGAGATTTAATGTCTTAGGGTGACAAACAAAGTATAGTACAAAAACCACACTACACCCGATTGTAAGCCGAGTGAAGTCCAAATATAATGATACACTTTATGGTTAATTGTTATTCTGAAAATATCATATTAATATGTTGGCCAAAAGTTCCTTTCGTAAAAATACTTTTAAGCATACAAATAAAAAACAAAATTCAATAAAATTTTCGTCAGATTAACATCACTGTTTGATCGCCCGGATAGCGACCACCGTACACATGGTGTTAAAACCTGCCATAGTAATTCTCACATCTTGTGTGGATCGCGTTCCAGGATCGGCCACTGTATATCCGATTTCCCGAGAGGCTTGCACCCTTTTCCTATATCTTTCCCTTCCCTATATCCCTCTCTTCTCTCTTAGCCCTGGGATGAGATACTATAGGGGTAGCCAGTACCCCATTAGCAGGAACAACTGTAGTTCATCCCAAGGGTTGAAGAAAACACTGTTTTGAAAATTTTATGAAAGTGATATTCGTGTTATGAAAAAGCGATATGCTCTACAAAATACTTGACCTATCTTCGTAACATCAAGGCATTAAAGTCGTCTTAGAACCTACGGGTCGATACTGCACTGAACACTTTTTAAATTAGTTTACTACGAGATTATGATTAAACAAGGCTGGCTTTGAGGAACGTTAGGAGAGTTCGCTTGAAAATAAATTGATTGATGATATTAATTTTCTATAAATTATACTTTGAGAAAGGGTTTGATATTACTACGATATAATTTATTGTATCTTTTAGGCGTTTTTATTACTGAGACTTTATGGGCTTATTATTATTTATTCCTGAAGTATGATTAAATTGATCAATTTATGGCTGGTTTAGGTTTGCGAAAGCGAGTTTGTAATTTTTTTCTTAAAACGAAGAGGTTTTCATATTGCATTTTCAACCAAGTTCAAAAAGGAGGCGCTCCTCGACTGTATTATTTTATGCATCGCGACGTCTCCGCTAAATGAGGACCGATTTTGATGATTTTATTTTGTATTAAATAGGGTTCACCCTGATGGTGGTTTCATGATGGCTTTGCTGGTGGGAGGATAGTTGTATCCGACCGGATAGCGACCACCGTACATTGGTGCTAAAACCTGCCATAGTGGCCCACCTTGTGTGGGTCGCGTTCCAGGGTCAGCCAGTGTATATCCGGTTCTCCCCATGGGGCTTGCCCCCTGATCCTAACCCTTTTCCCATCCCTTTTTCCTTCCCCTCCCCCTTGGCCCTTTGGCAGGCCGGCATGATCTTGCCGACCTACGATGGACACATTGTTTATCGTTGGTCGACACTATTCTTGGATTGCGCTACACTTACCATCAGGTGTAGCGTAGTCACTATGCCGAGCCATGATAAAAAAAAAATATTAATTTGGTTAAGACCTGATGACGGAGTAGGAAGAAAAATGGGACTTCCCGGTCATGGATAGCCTCCAACAATCTCATTAAACATTTAATAACCAGTAATAAATCGAACACAACGTGGAAAATTTGGCTCTGTTCGGAATAATTAATCACTGTGGGATAATCCAAGACGGTTTTATGTTATTATTGTGAATGGCGAGACGAGCAAGTCACGTGTCTGATAGTCAGCAATACGCCTCCCTATAAATAAAAATAACACTACCTACCCTCAACTTTAAATTACAAAGAACTGCAGAACACTACATTGCGCTCGTTAATCTGAGTAATAATTAAGTTTCATATATTTTTTTTATATAGCATAGGTCGGCAAACGAGCAAGTGGGTCACCTGATGGTAAGTGATCTCCACCGCTAAGGTACGCCCACAATACCAGAAGAGAGTGTGAGAGAGTGTACTGAGTGGTAGAGCCACGCTGTAGACAGTTTTTTCTACAGCATGAATGGGCTGGCTCGACCGGGTCATAACCACTGTCTCACAGAAAACCGACGTAAAGTAGTGGCTTGCTGCTGCGTTTCGTACGGTGAGTGAGATATCCGGAAGCCCAAATCCCCTCCCCTTCCCAATCCCTAATTATCCCTTTCCTTTAAGGTCGGCAACGCGCCCATCATTCTTCTGGTGGTGGGCGTACATGGGCGGTGGAGATCACTTACCATCAGGTGACCCACTAGCTCGTTTGCCGGACTATGCTATAAAAAAAAAAAGTATACAGCGCGGCTCTACCACTCGTGAAATGACCAGTTGATGTACAAGCTTCAATGATCAAAACAGCGCTTACACACTACTACTTGGCAGTAAACATAAATAAATGGGTGGTGCATACCTAGACGGATTCTCGCATACGATAGAAGCAAGAAAGTAGAAGTAGCTGATTTAGTATGAACCTTATATATATCTTCTTCCAACTGCTTTATTATTCACCTCTTTATTGTTATTATTTGGCTTGTCGTTTTTACGACCGGCAGTGAAACCTTAAGTTATAAAATAAATATGTTATCTTATTTCTGGGCTCAGTTTGGTTAGACTGAATAGCTTTATACAATTAATTCTACCAGCGTCTTGCACTACTTTTAATTCGTACATGCGATCGTGCTTTTGCAGTAAACGTAAGGAGCTATAAAAAGTTTACTGTTACGACTTTGCTAGTTAACCAATTGTTTCTCTAAGTTATTTATTTTAGTGCGAGTTATCCCATAACTGTTACGTCATCTGTATTTACAAGATAATTCAGATCCGTGCAATACCCCTAGCAGATTGTATTATTAACGGATTAGCTTTATATAGGTACAACGTATCACAGAAATGTGTGGTCAAATGTCCGTAACGTACAATGTTCGATCTATGTATTAGTGCCAAATCCGATTGCATTGCTAGGGCACAAAGAACGCCTTTTTTAATCGAATGAGTAAAATGTCGATATTCGAGTAGTAGTTTTGGACAATATTAAATGATAAGCAGCTGAGCTTTTGTCTTACTTCAGCATTGTTGACAGCCTCGGTGGCTCAGGGGGCGAAAAGTCTGCTGTGAAACGAGAGGCTATGAGTTCGATTCCCGCACTGCGACAAATGTTTGTTTGATCCACAGATATTTGTTTCGGGTCTGGGTGTTGTGGGACCGAAAGTCCCTCGTAGTTCCCGATACCCACGACACAGGCTTAACTTTGTATGGGGTCAGGACTATGTGTGTGACTGTTGCGTATAATTTATTTATTATTTATTAATTGTTGTTAATCTTACTGATGCCCAATTTATAGGGATGTGATCGATCTTATCCATTCTAATAAACGAGTCATTAAAATTAACGCAAAATACTTCATTAAGATTTTGACAAGGTCCCGTACATAAACACCGCAACCGAGGCAGCCTTCATTTAATAAACTATTATTCATGTAAATAATAAATTTAATAAAATCATTCATCTTATTTCTTGTGACGTATTTTAATTACGGACGCGGGCGCGCTGTGTGTGACAGTTGGTTAACAAACTAATCTAGAGTGTGAAAAGTCTTGGCAGCCATTAACATCCCTTTCTATAACCTTTTAGCCTGGATTTTTTTGTGGGGCGCTATGCCCCACTCTCGTTCCCCTAACGATACGTCAGAGTTTTTAGTATTCTCTCTCTTTAGCTGGGGATTAGAACTCAAATGAGAGAGATGTGATAATTGAAAGCCTAACATTTCATGAGAAAAATCTTCCCCTAAGGCCGAGTTGCGTGACACATAATTTTAATCACATTATTCGAGCTGTTTTCAAGAAACTAAACACTTAAAAAAAACTTTTAGTCGGCTATTATTGACAACCTCCGTAGCGCAGTAGGCGAGTGGGCGACTATGAAGCGAGAGGCTGTGGGTTCAACTCCCGCATCAATACAAATGTCTGTGTGATCCACAAATATTTGTTTCAGGTCTGGGTTTGTTTTCTCCTGGAGGGGTTGATATCACGCACGCTGCCGCGCTGGTCGTAAAAACAAATCTTTCTGAAACTTGTGTTAAGAAGCATGTTGCACCGACCCCTCTGTGAGTAGGATAAGGGCACACATATTACGGTTCAACAAATAGAGCAATAATGGCTCGTTCGTTCTTGGGTCAGCCAGTCTATATCCAGTAAGTTTTGGCTGATATACTTCTGTCAACCGGGCAGAATGTCTCTTAGCGGTCGACATTATATGTGTACTGCACTGTTGTTATCATAAGATTAACTCATTCCAGTCTTGCAAATCTTGTTAGGTTTTAATATAATTTTCCATATAAATCAATTGAACAAGCTCGCAATCTATTAATAGAACCCAATCGATCGGAATACTTCGCGAATAACACAATTATTTACGTAATATCGATGTACTGCTTTAATTACACGCGTATGACTAGAAATATTTCTGCTTTAAATATTATATTCAAAACTAGCATTCGCTCGCGGCTCCGCCCGCGTGAAGTTCTGCACAGTTATATTACCGATATCTTTAAATTGGCATAACTTTTTTATTTATGAACCGATTGATATGAAACAAACGTTAAATGTTAAGCGAAGCTTACCATAATATATTAGTACGTCTAAATCGGATCAGCCGTTTCTGAGTTCATCGTGCACAAACGCACAGACAAACAGACAAAAATTCTAAAAATCATTGTATGGGTGCTATTGCGTTGATAAAGGTCCCTTATAAGATTTTTCTCATATATCTTCCATGTACAACAGTTACATTTTTATTATATACGTATAGATAATATGTATAATTGAAGTTCGATATCGGAACTTAAATATAGATTAACTAGCATTTATGTAGATTTTTAAAGATACCTACAAAAGTAGTTAGTGGATTTGATTTCGAGGAAAACACAGGCGTACCTACTTCAGTCGCGAATACAAGTACAAGCTCATAAAGTGTCTACAGACAGCCTCAAATCGCTGGATAGATGTATTAAAACAAGATATGAGAGCAAATAATCTCTCTACGGAAGATGTTCAAGACTGAGCAAAGTGAAAGCGTCGCAGTACAAAGGCGGAACCTGACAAAAGGCTGGGATAACACCAAGGAGAATAAGAAGACTTTTGAGTTGATTTAATATATCCTAAAGCCTCAACAATTTTAGTTACGTGTATTAGTTAGCCATTCTCGTTTGCTTTAACGGTAGAGACAACATCTTGAAAAAACTTGCACACTTAAGCTGAAGTTCTCACTGAGAGTTTCGATGATATGTGAAGTGGGCAAACCCGCATTAGGCTAGGGTTGGGGACTAAGACCTAATTCCTCTGATCCAATAGAGGAGGCCCGTGCTGAGCAGTGGGACAGGTTTATACAGGACTAATATTAAATGAGGAAAACGGGAATGTAGCGTTTAAAAGAGTGCTCTCAAGCATCCCAACACATTTGTCACTTAAGGCGCTTCCGTGAGCAAATGACCTTGACTGACTCGCGGCATACTGACTCGTGTACTCGGCGTGTGAATTTTCGTGCAGAATATGGACGTATTTAGCGAATAATTGATTTAAAACGTCAGGTTTTGGTTTTTTCGAAAATTTTAAACGGGCAAAATATTCGTTATTAAATTGCCTATCTAGTGATGTTAATCTCATATGAAAACAATCTCTACTTTAAAAGGAGACGCACGGAATCTTTGCATTTTTCTAATTTTTATGGTTCATTTATAACGACAATTTAAAGAAATATATCAACATTAACATGAATTTGAATCGAACAAAGTAAAGCTGACAGATTGTAGAAATATATTGTATATTTTTTTAATCAATATCTATTTTAGGTAATGACAAGATAGCCTCTAAAAATCTCGATCGCGCGGCGTTTTACTGGGGATATGGCCTTAAATTTAAGTACTACAATGTGTTACTTAGCCAAAGTAGTTTTTCAAAGGCTCAGACCTTGTTTTATTTTGTAAGACCGTCTTTTTATGTAGATTACAAATCCGTTTTATATTATTGTACCAACGCTTGTTTCCTTTCTCGATGTTACTATTCTTTATTATTCCGTTTCTTATTTCACCTGCCCTTATCCCACTCGCAGTGGGGTCAGAGCAACATGCTTTAACATATGTTACAGAAAGATTTAGCTTCCAGTCTTTACGACCAGTGGCTTGCTTAACGTCACCCCTCTGGGGAGAAAACACACCCAGACTAGAAAGAAATGTTTGTGGATCACACAAATATAATTGTCTTGAAGTGGGAATTAAACCCGCGGCCTCTCATTTTACAGCGGGTTACCCACCCACTGCGCCACTGACGGCTGTTTCATTAGTAAGTTTACAATCTATTAATTAATTAATTATATATATCGTCACCCGAAAATCACCTAAACTAATATTATAAAGAGGAAAGATTTGTATTTTTGTATGTAACGAAAGAACTTAAAAACTACTGGACCGATATGAAAAATTGTTTGACCATTAGAATCCTACATCACCCCTGATGAACATTTTGCAATTGCCAATACCTGAACCTTAAAAAAACAACTTTAAAACGCTATATCGTAAATTTGTTTCTTTTTTAATCACATATTGGCGCTTTAGTATTTTTATCTTTACAGTGACGATACCGCTCATACAAAAAAACAACAACGTAATTGCAATTTAGCAATTGCAACTACATCGTTGCTCTTTTGTATGAGCGAAATGTTTTAACTGCCCAGCCATTATATCTAGATACAACCTAAATGTTATAATATTATAAAGCATATTAAAAACATGCAATGATAAAAAAGAGAATATTACTATGCTGTTTTAAACAAACTCTTTCTTCCATTAAAATAAAAAAAAGCTAGAAATGAAAATGACAAAGTCGGTATTACAGGCAAAAAATAATATGTCGATTTTCTTAATCATAAAAATATCTCGAATGCCGCCATATTAGTCATAGCTAAAATTTAGATTATTTAACTTAAAGATTTGAATTACAAAGTTAAAATAAATTTGTCTATAAAAATCTTTCATTTCCAGAAACATTTTTAAAATTTCTCTCAAAACATAAAGAAAATATTGCAGAATTTCATAGTGAAATCCAATTTCGTACGGCGAACTTAATTAACTCATATCCTACCGCAATATGTAGGACAGAAGCGACGACCCGTGAAAATTTGCAGCACGCCCAATAGCCAATATTGATTTTGTTTGTGAAATACCAAATTTAAAGGTGCAATATTTGCATATTAATGTAACATCGATAATAGACATGCTAAAGGCTGTAAAAATAATGATGATGAAGTATTTCTTAATATAATGTTAGCAGTCAGTGACGTAAATTATTTGGTTTTGAATACTAGAATTAGTAGTAGAATCCTATGCTTTTGGCGCTATTGGTGACTAGGTACATAATGAAAAGTTTTATATATTACAAATGTGTGTGAAACAATATGACATGATTATTATAGTTTTGTAAATCAGTATAAAATTAATGGGTTTAAAAATGACTGAGGAGATATTAGCACCGTAAATGAAGTTAAATATAACAACGGCAACAGACACAAACTGACCAATACAAAATGGAAGCGAGCTCTCTAGCATTAATTTTCGCAATCAATAACACAACATTCTATTTCTGTATAGAAATTTAGTAATTTTTCAAATACCACGCACATGATTAAATGTAGTATGAAATTAACAAACGTTTCAATTAATACGGGAACAAAAGAAGATAACAATATAATCGTGTCGCTTATCGAAAGCATAGATATTGTAAGAACGGACAACGTGTTATCTTTTCACTCGAGAGTCCATGATGTGACTATTTACCATCGCTCATAGTACAATGAGCCAGATGTTACGCCTACGCGTCTCGTCTGGAGTAAACGCCCACTGCCGTCCGCATATCTTTACTTTCGTTGTCAAACAATCAAAGTAGCAGTAGACTTACATCAAAACGTATCACCTTTTCACCACAAGACTGTCCTTTTGATAAGCCTATCCTAATTATCCGAATATATGAATTAAACACTATAACAATTATCAACTAACATGGTAATGCTGAACATGAACTACACAAAGAAACACTACTGAACACAAATTAAACTACTAATTTGATTTTAAGCGATTAAGTAGTCATAATAAAAGCATAGACTTATTATTAAAGCTTGACAGATTTTGCTACATGAGGCGACGTACACAACAGTGGGCGTAGAGCGCATGATCTTGTTTCAACGCGCATGCGTGGAGTTGGTATCAATATGACATCGCACGAAACGAAGGTCGCACCTCAATGGACGAAGGTGAAAATCTATGAATGAATCCAGTGAAAGCTTATTTCATTTGGATATTATCGTGGTCAAGGCGAATGTAACTTTTAGACCCAATGTCATCTATGTATAAGAGGTTTATCATTGTAAGTGTTAGTTTTGCCGCCATTTTATGACCATTTGTTTCTGCGAGTTCTGTAACATTTGTTTTGTTTATTGATTGAACAACATCGATTGAATAATAATTACACTTACCTATACAGGGTTATTTTTAAAACACCAGCAACCTCGCAGGGGTAGATTCCTAAGGTTATAAGCTACTACTTTTGTTCTACGACTTTTGATAATTTGTTAGATTTTATTTTCATACAAAAATAAGTATTCATTTAATTTCCGTCTTGAATATTAACAACGCGCATCGCAGATTACGTAAACAAATACGCGAAGCATGGGGAACCGGGCTAGCGGCTTTGAAGGTCAACGCTCGAGCAGCTGAGCGCCGCCTTTGAGTCGCGCGCGCACGCCGCGCCGCGCCGCAGTCTACGAAGAAAAACACGACACAACAAAAACTTGTAAAATCATTTTTTTTTAAATATATTGAGTTATATCCAAACTCGTAGAACAAAAGTTGTTCCGTATGAGGTCAGCTATCTGATCCTGCGAGGTTGTTGGTGTTTTAAAATTAACCCTGTATAATGTAATTTAAATTAGTCTCATTCAGATAGGCTAATATAAATCATGGACGTGAATAATTCAGATGTCTTTTTTTTATTTGTTTAAATGACGAGACGAGCCAAGCGCTCGCCTGATGGTAAGCGCCACGCCTGCCCATAAACAGCAGCAACACCACACAGAACTTCGAATTACAAAGCACTGCATGGCACTGAACTGCGCTCGTCACCCCGACACATAAGATGTTAAGTCTCATAATGCTCAATAATTTCGCTGTCTTTAATGCCCTTCAAACCGAAACATAGCAGTGTTTACCACTTGGCGGCATAAATAGACAAAGCGGTGGTACCAACCCAGATGACCTTTCGCATACGAGGAACTTACTACCTAAGGACTACCTCTAAGGGAGAATAACTTTAAGAGATTATTAAGCAACAATAAAAGTTATTTGACGTTTCCGATTGTGCAAATTGCTTATTCATCATCAGCCACAGGACGTCCACTAGTGGACGAACTAGGCCTTTCCAAAGATTTTCAGACCGACCTGCTAGAAGCGGCCTGCATCCAGCGACTTCCTGCGGTCTTTATCATTTATTTTTATAATAGCTTATTATACGTATGTACGTAATGTAAAAATGACATTTGAATAAAGAACTTATAAATAATTTTTTACTAAAAAATATTTCTTTTTTTTTCTTTTTCTTTTTGTAAAATAATTTTTTGTACTAAGTTTAATGTTCAAAGCGACATCTAACAGGTTATTTCAGAACTTACATTTCAAGCACACTCTGTAAACCGCCCGCCTATCACGCTGTTTGAAAGTTAGGCGGGGAGCTTCGTTACGCTTACGTATTTTCGTGAAAACTCCACAGATGGCGTTTAAAAGACACGAATATTAGGGTTCAACGCCTAAAATTAGAGTATGATATCGGTGGTCACCAGAATCATGCCGGCCTATATAAATGCCTTTTCCCTCTTCGGAGAAGCAAATCGAGGGGCCTGCGACAGGACAGGCGGATGATGCAGACACAATAATACAAGAATGTACCCGTATGAATGTACTTTACCCGCCCCAACCAACCATCAAGTCATGTCGCAAGCCCCTCGGGAGAGCCGGATATACACTGGCTGACCCTGGAACGCGACCCACACAAGGTGGGTCACTATGGCAGGTTTTAACACCAGTATACGGTGGTCGCTATCCGGTCGGATACGAATATCCTTCCACCAGCGAAAATTACCACCTAGTAGATTTAATTTGCTTGTTTGTTTGTCTCGTACAAAAATATTTTCAAAGTCACCTCTATCCTCAAGATAAAAAAAAATACTCAAAATAACATTGAACTTTATAGCATAAAAGCACACCCATGTATAAAATACGAATTTAATTCAGTACGTAACACAAACTTGAAGGGCACGTGCTATTAATTAGAAGCATCAGCGTGGAATCTCATACGATTAGTGGCGTAATGGGGCAAGAAGACGTGGGAGACGTTGATGTATGTACCAGACATACGATACGTGTTTACTTTGAAAAATGACTCTCTTTAATACACGGATAAATTACTGTTTGTGTGAGACATTTTTGTTGGAAATTTTGTTGTTTACTGGATTCGTTAGTTCATTTTCAGATAGTATTGTGTTAGTTTTTACAATGTCCATCGTATGCGAGAGGCCGTCTGGGTTGGTATTCCCGCTTTGTCTATTTCTGCCAAGCAACAGCGTGTAAGCACTGTTATGTTTCGGTTTGAGGGACATTGAAGCCAGTACAATTACTGGGCATTATGAGACAACATCTGTCTCGGGGTGACGAGCGCAGTTCAGTGCCATGCAGTGTTTTGTAATTCAAAGTTCTGTGTGGTGTTACTTCTGTTTATGGGCAGGCGTGGCGCTTACCATCAGGCGAGCGCCTTGCTCGTTTCGACATTCAATCAAATAAAAAAATAACACAACAGTGCTTACATACAGTTGCTTGGCGGCAGAAATACTATACGGGTCCGGAGCAGTTTCGGAATCGTTCAATGTCTCATCGGTAGTGTGACGTGACCCCATTTCACGGTTAATTGACCCGAACGGGGACCTTTTTTGCAACTTTTGTAATTAAACTCCACGGTCGACTCGCATTCGGTTTATACGAAATGGTCGGTTTCAGTGTTTTGTGGTTGAAGAAACTTTACTAGTCGTAGATTTGGGTTGTTTAATTGGTTACTAGCTTTGCTCGTGGCTCCGCCCGCGTCTATAGTCTTTTTCCGGATAAAAAGTGCCTTATGTTCTAGATCATGGGTCTATTTGTATGCCAAATTTCATCCAAGAGTCATGGCGTGACTGACTCGCAAACATACAAACTTTTACAGATATAATAGTAGCAGGAATGGCAAAGAAAATTATATAAAGCTATCAAAATATAGCTATGAAAATAGCACCCTTACAAAATACCATATAATAGATTGTAGCAAAACATTAAGCTTCGTCACTAGCGAATTATAGCCTCGGTTACAATAACTAGTGTAATAGTATTAATAGTAATATTAAATAAGTTTAATAATAGTATGTATAAGTAATAGTATAATATTTATATAATATACTAGTTGTATATTACAATGTGGTAGGTCTCTTGTATGCGAGAGGCCGTCGGGGTTGGTACCACCGCTTTGTCTATTTTTGCCGCCAAGCACCAGTGTGTTTTGATTTGAATGATATTGAATCCAGTGAAATTACTAGGCACTATGAGACTTAACATCTTATGTCTCGGAGTGACGAGCGCAGTTTAGTGCCGTGCAGTACTTTGTCATTCAAAGTTCTGTGTGGTGTTGCTTCTGTTTATGGTCAGGCGAGCACCTTGCTCGTCTCGTCATTCAATCAAATAAAAAAATGTATATATAGCATAGTAATCGTCGTGGCAAGAGCTGAAGCGCCGCGTTCGCTTCACTATTTACTACGTTAACTGTAACCGAGTGCTACAGTAAGCAATACTGTAGCGGCTCGGTTACAGTTACAACTCACTAGTGTAGACGCGACTTTAAATCCGTATCGCTTTAATTTGAAAATATGAGTAAGTGAAAGTAGAAAAGCTTGTTTTTTTTTTTTTTATCCTGACTCGGCAAAGTGACTACGCTACACCTGATGGTAAGTGTAGCGTACTCCAAGAATAGTGTCGACCAACGATAAACAATGTGTCCATCGTAGGTTGGCAAGATCATGCCGGCCTGCCAAAAGGCCAAAGGGGATGGGAAGGAAAAAGGGATGGGAAAAAGGTTAGGATCAGGGGGCAAGCCCCCTGGGGAGAACCGGATATACACTGGCTGACCCTGGAACGCGACCCACACAAGGTGGGCCACTATGGCAGGTTTTAGCACCAGTGTACGGTGGTCGCTATCCGGTCGGATACAAGTATCCTCCCACCAGCAATTAAATTTCGTACAAACCACAATATCTTATGAGTAACTGCAAGACAAAATAAAAAAGGAAAACAACTGGACCTACTTACGCAAAAAGGAACCAACCCACAGAAAGTTCAAATGGAGATACTGCTTTTGTTTTACTAAATTCAATAATTTAATCCAATTGTATCTCGTAGTTTTTTAGAAAATCGGGCATGCAATATATTCCACGTACGATTTTGCAAAAAATACGGTATTACAATCAATTTAAATTAATAAATTTATCAAAATAAAACCAGTATCTCCATTTGAACTTGCTGTGCGTTGGTTCCTTTTTGCGTAACAAGGTCCATTTTACAACCAACGTCAAAGAAGATTAGATAATTTGATACTTTTAACTCAAATTACTGCATAGTTATAACTTTTGATAGCCAACGTGGAGCAGTGGGCGAGAGTCCGGCTGCGAAGCTAACGTCTCGGATTTGATTCTCGGGTCGGGTAAAAGTGATATTGGGTTTATCTATCACGAAATGCTCAGTATCAGTCTGTCATCTGCAGTTTTGCATGTGTATCATGGAACGAATATAAGCTGTTGTGAAATATGGATACACTGGTTACATCTCTGCCCAACCCTTCGGTGATTACAGGAGTGCGTATGTATGTATAATTTTATAAACTAAAATTGTAATCTGTAGTTTCCGTCTTGTATAAAAAGGCAGAAGCGTTTCTTGTTTGGTTTGTCTGATGAGTTGTTTGCGTTGTAAACGAGACCCGTATCTATTAAATATATTCCTGTCTTTTATATCGCAGCTCCGTGTTTTCTAGAATGTTCTTCATGAATAAATATCAACTATTTATATGACAACAGGATCAGCAGTCTGACAGTAAAAAAAAGTTAATTTTATTTGTAAAGGCTTGAGAATAGAAAATAAAAGATTTTTTTAAAACTGCTAAAAATCCTCTACACCAATTTAAAAAAATCTTCAAAGTTAGCTAAAATGGTTTCTTTTAATGTATGATCAATTCTTTATTTCCTGACACAGCAGTGACTACACAGAGATATAATGTTGAGTACAATGCAGTTCAAATAAAACGTCCACAGATAGAAGGCATTCCGCCCCCCACTGATCGGCAGAAGTTACTGGGTTTACACCATCTGAACCAGGAACGTGATTTTTTACCATGTGTTCGGTGGTCGCTATTTAGTTGGGTACAAAAATTACCAAGTACCCACCCATTCGCCAATGATCTTCCAAATATGTCTTTACCTTGTCTCAATGCAAGTTATCCAGAGAGAGAGAGAGAGATCCACGAGTAGCTTAATTTCATCCTGACAATAACAAATAAATATGCGAAAAGACCAAGACCGGGATGGTTGGCGCTCACTTGGGGAGGCTTACGTCCAACAGTGGACGGCAATGATGATGATGATGATGCGAAAAGAGTCCACCCCGTAACCACGAAGGCTGAAAATCTTTCGAAACGTCGGGATCAAAATTAATAAAAAACCGCGATAAAATCTGTTTAAATGAGTTTATTTCTTCTTTTTTTTATTTATGGCTTTCGTATTATTATGCATTTTGCCAGTATCAAGTATATTTTTTCTCAAGTTATTTTTACAAGAACGATGAAACACGGGAGCGGTCGATTTCAAGGCTTTGCCGGAGTTTTGGTCTTAACTCCTTTCAGTATGATTCTTAATTCACTTATTTCAATGTTTCTATACTCTGTTAATCACCGTCAATTATTATTGAACAAATCCACGCCACTTTTATACAACAAACACAACTCTAAACTAGTTTATGAAATAAATTAAAATAAGCGATGAACTGCACTGTCAGATTTCCCGCTAAAACTCCTAGTTTTATTTCAATTAGTTATATTCGCGTAAACATAAGAAATCATTTTGCCAAAAGAGGCTCATTACATAACAGTTCAAATATAATGAGATATTCCTAATGCCACGTCACCTGACATCGATAAATGCGGGTCCGATTTGAATGAATGGATCCTCGCCAATATCGGCTCCCACTAAAAAATGGATTAACGGTTAAACTGAGATTAATTACCCCGAATCTTTATGTAGAGGGAAATGTCTGTTCTGTCCTCTCAATTAACTTCATTGTTAATGTGACTTTATTTAATGCAGTAGTTATTTGTAAAACGTGTAGTTATTTAAATTTCCGGTAGCCAAAACGCCAATTTCAAACCACTGAATTACAAAGCACTGCATGGCACTGAACTGCTCTCGTCACGCCGACACATAAGATGATAAGTCTCATAACCGAAACACAACAGTGCTTACACACTGTTGCTTGGCGGCAGAAATAGACAAAGCGGTGGTACCAGCCCAGACGGCCTCTCGCATACGAGGGACCTACCACCTTGCAAATAGCTATAAACTTTTTTGAATAAAAAAGTATTACCAAAATCGGACCACATCACGAATAGTTATGCGTGATTGAATATAAAAAGCAAATATCACACGATAGTATCGAATTGAGAACATGCTCAGTTTTTTTATTTAAAAACATAAGCAAATGGAATTGTATTACGATCTTAGCTGCGGTTTTTACATGTAAGTTTAATTACGGAACAAACTGATTTAGTGCACACAGTATGGAAATTATACCGCAGATAATATCGTACATTAGAGTCGCAGCGACATCTATTGTCTCATGCTTTTCAGCGCATAACATGTGCGGTTGTTATGTCGCGGTGAAACTGTTCAAGAAAACTTGCCCAATGGAAACTAGGACAAGTTCTATACAGGGTTAATTTTAAAACACCAGCAACCTCGCAGGACCAGATAGCTGACCCCATACGGAACAACTATTGTTCTACGAGTTTGGATATAACTCAATATATTTAAAAAAAATGATTTTACAAGTTTTTGTTGTGTAGTGTTTTTCTTCGTAGACTGCGGCGCGGCGCGGCTTGCGCGCACGACATCAAAGGCGGCGGTCAGCTGCTCGGGCGGTCAAGGTCAAAGGCGCTAGCCCGGTTCCCCACGCTTCGCGTGTTTGTTTACGTAATCTGCGATGCGCGTTGTAACATTCAAGACGGAAATTAAATGAATACTTATTTTTGTATGAAAGTAAAATCTAACAAATTATCAAAAGTCGTATAACAAAAGTAGTAGCTTATAACCTTAGGAATCTACCCCTGCGAGGTTGCTGGTGTTTTAAAAATAACCCTGTATATTACAAAAAATGACATAAGGCCATTATTTCGGATTGACGCTTTTGAACATTTATGTATTTGATCCAGAATCAAAAGAGTTGTAGTTATCTACTAGCTGTTGGCCGCGGCTTCACCCGCGTCAGTGTCTTTTTCTGGGATCAAAGTATGACGTGTTCCCTCCCTACATTCTGTAAATGTAGATCACTACTAACATGTAGATCAATTAACTAGGTTACCAACGATAGACACACGGTTTGTCGTTGGTCGACACTATTCCTGGATTGCGCTACACTTACCATCAGATGTGGCGTAGTCACTTTGCCGAGCCAGTATAAAAAAAATATACCACACAAATACGGGTTCAGGTATTAACAATTTAAATACAGGAATAAAGAAATTCACATGAACCATAAAAAGAAA
The DNA here is from genome assembly GCA_949126905.1 of Amorpha juglandis. Classification (NCBI taxonomy): domain Eukaryota; kingdom Metazoa; phylum Arthropoda; class Insecta; order Lepidoptera; family Sphingidae; genus Amorpha; species Amorpha juglandis. The sequence continues at coordinate 5,019,737 of OX421379.1, read as the reverse complement.
AAAACTCTTTTTAACATTTAAAACCACCTCACTAAAACATGTAAAACCGCGAGACAATTTCAAAAACACCCAAAACATGCAAGAGGCTGCCACGTGCATGTACTTAAATAATAATGCTGGTCTGTTTTGTATGCAAGCGCATTCACAGCGTGTTTTGTTCCAGACCACGATACGGACAAGACACATGACTGTAAAGTTAGGAGAGTTTTGTACGTACACGGGAATTTTAAATGTCAATATAATATGTTCATATTCAACTTTATTGTTTACTTTATATAAGTCGCAGGTACGAAACCATCCCTCAGAGCATTCACCTCCGACTACGACGTGTTTATTCATTGATAATTGGACGCAAATATACAAGGTGGTAGGTCCCTCGTATGCGAGAGGCCGTCTGGGTTGGTACCACCGCTTTGTCTATTTCTACCGCCAAGCAACAGTGTGTAAGCTCTGTTGTGTTTCGGTTTGAAGGACATTGAAGCCAGTGAAATTAGTGGGCATTATGAGACTTAACATCTTATGTCTCGGGGTGACGAGCGCAATTCAGTGCCATGTAGAGCTTCGTAATTCAAAGTTATGTGTGGTGTTGCTTCTGTTTATGGACAGGCGTGGCGCTTACCACCAGGCGACCGCCTTGCTCGTCTCGTTATTTAATAAAAAAAAACAATCCCCAAGAGCATTCACCTCCGACTTAGTGATGTGTTTATTCATACTGGACGCAAATATGCATCGGAATTTTAACTCACAACAAGTAAAAATTGGAGGCCAAAGAGGTGTGTAAGGATCCTTGAGTTTATGTGTATTTTATAGCATAGGCCGGCAAACGAGCCCACGTGGTCACCTAATGGTAAGTGATCTCCACCGCCCGTGTACGCCCACAATATCAGAAGAATCGTGGGCGCGTTGCCGACCTTAAAGGAAAGGGATAATTTGGGGATTGGGAAGGGGAGGGGGATTTGCGCCTCCAGATATCTCACTCACTGTACGAGCTGTTACTTTACGTCGGTTTTCTGTGAGACAGTGGTAACGACCCGGTCGAGCCGGCCCATTCTGCTGTGGACAATACTACTCTACCACTCGAGGTGTATGTATGTAACTAAAAATTGAGATATTAACTTCATTTTAAATTATTCATTGTGGTTAATGAATTTCATAAACTTATATTAGTAATTAAATTTAGTAAAGTTCTATTTTACATAATCTTACAGGGGAATGATTTTTTTTTATGTACATACATATACCTAATGAACTCGGCAAAATAAAATCAATATCCCAATTCTAACTTCATGTGGGTTGAAAAGTTATTGCGTATTTCCAACCAATTATCGCTATAAATAAATGTGAAGGAATCATCGTGAGGAAACCTGTATACCTAAACTTTCTCACAAGAATCTCGAATATGTGTACAGTTTCCCAACCCGCATTAGGCCAGCGTGGTGGACTAAGGCCTAACACTTATCATTAATAGAAGAGGGCCGGTGAGAAAATATAATAAAGGGATGATATTGCTTTATTGTTATTTGCTACTTATTCGTACTAAGTGGTAGATCCTCATAAGCGAGTGTCCGTCTGGGTAGATGCCACCACTTTGACTATTTAAGCGCCATGCAGCACTGTGTAAAGCATTGTTGTGTTATGTTTCAAGAGACTTAACATCCTATGTTTAAAGGTGTGGTGTCTAGGTGGTATTGATACTGTTTCAAACGTGGCATGGCGTTCATCATCAGATAAGCGATCTGCTTGCAGAAATATGAGATATGGTGCGGCCACACCGGTGTTATAAAATGTTAACAAACATTTTCTAACATTAAACATTTACTAACATTATCTAACATTGTCATAAAATGTATCAAATTTTTGTTAACAAATGTTATAAAATGTTTTGTAAACATATATAACATATTATAACATTTTATAACATCGGTGTGGCAGCACCAATATGGCAATTTATACTTCCATTGATAGGTTAACGTGTTTGAATCGGACGGTCTGGATTCAACTATTTAACTTCCAACCTCTTACACTAAATCTCTAAAATATCCTCTTTCTTTAGGGTTGGCAGCACATCCATAGTTATTCTGGTGGGCAGTGCAGATCACTTAACATAAGGTGAGTGCGGCTCATTTGCTGGCCTCTGCTATAAAAATATTCATTTTAAACTTTTTTCATTCCACTTAAACTCAAAGACTGTTATAACAGTTATGTTCTTGCACTTCGAAACATTTTACAATAAAAAACTCGTCTTTAAATACGACGTCATTAGAAAAAAGCACTTTAAAAACCCACAAAACGTAATGAAAAAAGTTATAACATCTCCACATAACCCAAAAGATAGCGTAGATTGCTGCAATGAAGCACCATTTTACGGTCTTAATACAATAAAAAAGCCACAAACACCATCCGGAATTGCCTCACTAATCAGTCTGAATGATAATTGTCCCAAAAAACCAAGACACGAGAGCGTTTCGAGTGAAATTAAAACCACCAGTTACGTTTAAATGGATACTTTGTTACCGAGTAACATTAATTACTCGAATCTAGGAAGTGTGAAGCGGAATTAAAAATCTTTCTTCGATGAATTGCTACAATTTTTTCAATAAATTTTCGACGATCATGCATTTAATATTATGTTTTTATATGCCAAATTGTAAGAATTTTGAGATATCTAAGATCAAGTGTGGTATCCAGGATAACCTTTTACTAGGTGATAGGTTCTTGGTGGGTATGCGAGAGGCCGTCTGTGTTGGTACCGCCACCTTGTCTATTTCTGCCGCGAAGCAGCAGAATATAAGCCATATAAATTACGGGGTATTAAGAGACTATTATAGAGAGCAATTTATTTCTCAGGATGACAAGCGCAGTCTAGTGTTATGTAGTAATTTACTAGTATTCTGTTAGTTTCTAACAGACTCCGTGGCGTAGTAGGCGAGTAACCGTGAGACCGTGGGATCGATTTCTGAACAGAGAACATTTATTGCGTGTTCAATAAATATTTGTTTCGAGTCTTGGTGTTGTAGGACCGCAAGTCTCTTATAGTTCCTGATACCCACGATACAAGTCAATCTAGTCTGGCATGTAGGCTATGTGTGTGCCTGTTGGGTGTGTTTATTATTTTTTATTATTCCTGAAGAATTAAATGATACATTTATTATTAACTAATTTCTTCACCAATCTCCATATATAAATAAATCTTGTCGTATCCTATTATTTTCTGCATCTCCGTACTTCTGTACAGAGACTATCCCGCCCACACACCCGCCACTGTAACTCCTGTGAACCAGGATCAACAGTGGCACGCATTTTGTTGACACCGAGCAGTGAAGCTCGGCGAGTCTCTGGGAATGCCTAAATGTCTTTGTCCCGCAACGAAATTAATCAGATAGAAGGTTAGGGAGGAGTTGGAAATATTAATTGTCCACTTCCCTCCATAGCAAAGCGGGAGACAAAATAATGAATTGAGGAGGTATTAACCTCAAGTGTAAAGACAGTTACAACTGGAGAAGCCAGATGTAAAGCACCACGGATGTCTTTAAGTGGGTCCTATCACGCGAGCTGTTACACTTGATTCCAATAATAGGTATGGCAAAATCGCCGGAAAGCACGGAAATTCTTTCTAGTCTCCACAAGATCCATATAGTATACAACTCCAGATGTTATTTGCATACTGTCTAACATAATGTTACGCTCATGTTGCCAGAGACTACACTCCCAAAGAATATGATGTGCGGATTGTTCGTACCGACAGTTTAGTGTAGAGCATGGACACGCAGGCGAATCAACCAACCTAAATGAAAACAGTTTGAACTTAAAGTTGCCATGACCCGTAAGAAATTGGGAAACACAATGATCAACTTCTAGCCAAGTTTTTGTTAGGCGATCGCGAACCGACGGAAAGTACTGATATAGATGCCGTCCCTTAGTAGAATTATCCCATCGCCATTGCCATTCGTTTAGTAGATCGTTATAATTTTCGGAGCACGATTTGAATAGTCGATCGATTCTTAATAGCTCCCGCGACGTAACAAAACTTTTGTCTATATTTTCTTTCGTTGAGTAATACATAGCGGCGCGACGCTGTACCTCCAGATCGACTGGAAGTACACCCGCAAGGACAGGCAAAGCTTCGGTACTAACTGTTCTATACGCCTTACACAAGAATATCAACGCCAGGCGTTGGCTTTGGAGCATTTTTCTTCGCACGGCACCGATAGTAGCCCTATCAGCCCATACAGGTGATCCATAACATATACATCCCAAGTAAGTAGCTCCGTAGATGACTTTTAATGTGCTAAATGATAGACCCCACGTCGAAGTCGATATCCTTGTCAAGGCATAAAAGTTTCGTTTAGACTTTTCGCCCACGTTTTTAATATGCTCCAAAAATGAAAAATTTCGTTCTAAAACTAGCCCAAGGTAGCAAACCGATTCTTTTCTTTTAACGAAAACGTTGTTAAATTTTATTCGCGGCGGTGTTTTTAGAATGCCCTTTAAAAGTAATTGGTATGTTTTTTGTGGGGCAAACGCTAGACGATTTCTCTCACCCCAGGTGGAAATCAAGCTTAAGCACGTGCTGGCTAAACTTTCTAGTCCCGACCTACTATTTGACTGTATAAGTAAGAGTCCGTCGTCGGCATAGCCCGTTAACGTACATCCTTGGGGAAGAGGTAGAGCAAAAAAGTCGTCGAAGCCTAAATTCCACAAATACGGTCCGAGTACAGAGCCTTGAGGACAACCCATCGTCAGTGCCTTCGACACTTCATGGTGACCAAGTTTTAACTTGGTTATGCCTAAGGAAAAATATGAATATATAAGTGAATATATATTTTTAGGGCAACCTCGGATCTTTAACTTGAGTAGTATCATTGGCCACCAAGCATTATCGAAGGCACCAGAGATATCCAGAAAGATGCCTAAAACATATTTATGCACCGAATTGCTAACCGTCCTTCTAACTGATATTGCTGCGTCTATAGTAGATTTTCCTATAGAAAAACCGAACTGTTTGTCATGAAATTTTTGGACCGCCCGGCTCCAGTCGAGGTACAATCAGACGTTCAAGCATTTTACCTAAAGATGGTAACAATGTTATTGGTCGATAAGATTTTGGGTCTTCGGGGGGCTTATCGCCGCTTTTGGGTATTATCCGAATAAAACCGCTACGCCAAATTCGGGGAAAAATGCCTTCCGCAATACATCGATTAAAGACTATTAATATAGATTCAGCCGCTGATTTGCACGCTTCTTTAATCATTTTATTAGATATTTTATCCTCACCGGAGGCTTTGTTTAATGGCAATGAATTAACAATATCAATAAACTGCTCGAAAGATGGTAAGTCCGAGGAAGGAGTATTCGGTGGTACCGCAGCCCACATCCGTATTTGTTTATGATACTCGTTATCACGCGCTACCGCATCATCGGGTATCAACGAGTTGAGCAGAGCTTCCGTTGTCTCCTCAATACCAGTTGTATAGGTGTCATTGAGTTTTATATTTTGTACATAGGCCAAATTAATTGACCTATTTGCTTTAAACTCGTGATATAGAGGAGACCACGGGCCCTCCTTTTCTAACCGTGTTACAATTTAACGTAATAAATCGCCTTTAGATTTTTTAACCGCGGCCCTATAATGCGATCTGGCAACCCTGAGTGCATTAAAAGCAGCTGTAAACGCTTCTCCTGTTACACCACGTTTTTTAAGTCGGTTAAACGTCCTACGTGCCCTACGAAACGTCCGACGAAGATAGACTAGATAGTTGTTCCACCAGTCACATCTACGGGTACTAGTGATTACGCCCCGGCCGATAGCAATGTCCGCACAGTAAGTAAATGTATCCGTCATAATTTCGGCGCACGTTTCAGCGGAGAGGTCGTTGCGAGTAAAGTCCCCAGCATGATGAGCAAATAGAGAGCTAAATAGATCCCAATTAGCTCCTTTAGACTTATATCTAAAGTTAAAGTTATTATAATGAGGACCCTGCGTCAAACCAGGAACGAACTCGTACACTATCAGGCGATGGTCACTACACGACGCGTCTGGAAGAACGCGCCACCTATCAAGGCGAACGTCTCCACTAGAAAGTGTGACGTCAATAGAAGATTCGCCCGTAGGGCTGCAATACGTAGGTGGTGCATCAGGGGTATTGTGTATGACTAGATTCATCTCTGCGATGAAGTCTTCGACGGCACAACGTCTTTCGGTATCAGTGGAACGATATTTGCCATACCAAAGGATAGACGACGCATTGACGTCGGCACCTATAATAACTTTCTGACCTACAAGCGACCGCAATACATGACGGAGATGGTGTATGTGGGGACCCACGGGGTCCGAATATTGAAAATAACAGCTCACGATGTAAACTTTATAAACCGGTGTTGAAACTTCTGCGACAGCACAGTGTGACGTCATAAGATTACGCACTGATGTGATAGTAAAACTTGAGTCTGATACATAAATACCTGCTCGTGAACTATTATCTAGCTGCACTAGCCTATTACGTAATCGCGCGTGTTGGTATTGCTCTTGGACGAGTACTATATCGAGTTTATAATCCTGAGTTAATATTTCTAATTCCGACGTCGCTATTCTATCATTATGGAGATTCAACTGTCCGATGCTAAGGCTATTATCCATTATAAAATATTAATAATGAGTCGAGAGAATGAGAAGTTCCAACTTATGTTTATAAGAAGGACACTCTTGAGACCCGCACCGATGATCGTGGGGTTTTTTAAAACGCTTACATGACGCGCATACCGGCTTAAAATCCGAGATTGCCTTATGAGGACAAGCCCTAGTCTCGTGTGCCTCGGCGCAGATGGCACATGTTGGTGTCTTAATTGTGCAGAATTTATGCACATGTCCGAATTGTTGGCAGTTAAGGCATCGGACTATCTCGACATCATCTATAAATCGACAAGTTGCCCAATCGATGAACAATTTTTCTTTTGTTGCGACTAGGTGTTTGCGTACTTCCGAATCTAATTCTACACCTATCCATTTACGCCCGTTATCTAATTTACGCCTTCGAACAATTTTAATTGATTTTATGAAATCGTCTTCTTTAATAGGCATTTCGTCCTTAATATTTTGCCGATACAATGCACTTAGGAAAGCGCTATCTTCCATTGATGATGGCACGTCTTTAATTAGTAAACGCGGCCGACGACCCTTAGGTTTTTCTAAACGTAAACCGGCAGATTTTATTGCCTCAACGGATTGTAATTTTTTTATTTGACGTTCATTCGCGACGCGAAGTACGACGCCAGCTTTCGCGGTTTTTTTAACGCCTACAATCTGGAATCCGTCGTCACTTGGTTTTATGGCTTTAAACAGTGCCTCTTTGGTAGCAGACGATGACGCGATAACAGCTGTTTGTTCGCTAGTCGGATAAGCTACTATACACGGGAGTGGAGCGCGGGATTGCATTACCGGTGTTTGTTTGGGTAAACGAAGCTTGAGTTGGTCCGCGTACGATAACTTATTGTTCTCGTTGGATGAATTAACGGATGAGTTACGCTTCGCGATATCTAATTCCCGTTGCGTGTTGGCTAACCTTGTTTCGGTACACGACGACTTTAATGCGAGCAGTGAAACAATTGACGTGATTCGCTGCGTAAAATCCATTACCGCTGACTTATTTGCCACGTTCATTCGCGAGCCCTGATCGTTAACAAGTTCATTAATTTTGGCTAAATAACTCGATGCCTCGGAAACTAAGTCGCAGTAATTAGCGCGGCTAACGTCATCGCTGTTCGTATCGGACGCAGGCGATTCCATGTTTTCGGATTCAGATCGCTGAATTCGTTTAGACCTATCAGGAGAAACACACGTTGGTGAAACCTGGCTAAATAAACGTTTTGGAGTCGCCGTATTTGGTGACCTTGGCGTTAAACCACTTTTTTTAAAAACGTTCGGACCCCGATCGGGTGGGTCGTCATTATTTGTCGACATTGTAAGCTAAAGAAATAACTACCTATAAGTAATTAAGTTGATTGCGATATGAAAATACATTTGTTTACTATTCGAAAAAACAATAACTACTTCGATCGGCCAAGAGATTTTTTTTTTTTATGACACCCTCAGAATAAAATAAAATTACTTACCGAGGAAATAATTCGTTAATTATTTCGTTAATCCAAATTAAAACGCACAAAAACTTACGGACCAATATACACAAGGCAATACCATACACCAGAAAACAGTTCACAAGCCGGAATTCGATCTCCAAACACGTTAAACACAATTAATTATAAGCAGTACGCCAGGACGGTTACCGCACTGTGCGCGCGCGCGGAGGGAAGTGAAAAATTATTTATCTGCTGTACTTCTGTACAGCAGATAAATAATTTTTAATTAAACAACATATAAGACCAAACGCAATTAAGACCAATTATTTCGTATATGTCGTATTCCATATTATGCTAAGCAGAATCTAACCAATTTCTCAACCTAATTATGGTTGATATTAAACCATTCAGGTGAAAATTAAATAACCCTATGAAACATACCTATAGTAATGCAGATTTTACTCACACATGTATGTTTCCTGAGTGGAATTACTGGATATTATTGGATTTAACATCTAATGGCTCGGGGTGACGAGCGCAGTTCAGTGCTATGCAGTGCTGTGTAATTCAAAGTTCTGTGTGGTGTTGCTTCTGTCAATGGGCAGGCATGGCGCTTACCATCAGGTGAGCGCCTTGCTCGTCTCATCATTCAATCAAATAAAATAAAATATTAAATCATAATAAGAATTTCGCCAAACTGTAACCTACCTGGCTCGACCGGGTTGGTACCATATTGGCACAGAAAACCAAAGAGAACTGACAACTTGCCGTTATATAACCCTCTGTCTTTCCCTCCCGTGCAGATAATTTATCACCAGGTGACCGACTATAAAAAAACTCCAAGCGTATGTATGAGATAAGCTGCTTAAAATTCCGGCGATTCCCCTCATTACCCTATCAGGCGCGTCACAGATGTTTGATAATACAGACGTGACAAATATTATAAGAGCCATGAGACATGGTAGAACATTTTTAGAATATTTATGCTAAAAATATCTCTGATCATTACCAAAATTAGGGCAACAAAAGTATATATTTGTATTATGTGTTATTCACAAACGAGAGAGTTTTTGACGTCAGCATCTGACGCTTGAAGCGACCATCGGAAGTCGACCTTTAAAATTAGAACACAATATTAATTAAATCCTGAACAACCCGTGAACTGAATAATTGATTTGTTACTTTCAAACAGCCGTTCTAATAACAAACAATACAAATTACAAACATATTTCATCGTGTTTTCATTCGCAACAAATTAGATTACACGGTAAAAACTTGAGCTAAATAAAAGGAAATCTGTCAAACAAACAGGTCTGCGCCCGTTCTTCAGTTAAACGAATCGACAGAATTTGGATTTGTTCGGGCGAAGTTTAGACGAGATCCGGCAACTTCGCATTTTAGGGTTGAGCGATGTCCGAAGATTTTCGAGTTACCTACGTTTGTGTGCATGGTAAATAATAGCTTTAATTTGTGATCTATATTTTTGTGCGCAAAAGCCAGTATAAATTAACATCAACCCTGTATTGAGTTATTCTATTTCTGGACAAGGTTTTTTTTGACCCTATGGGATACACTGCAGGGCCTCTTGCTAATGGGATACTGGCGATCCCTGCAGTATCTCATTCCAGGGTCAAGGGAGTTCGGGAAGGGATTGGGAAGAAGGGAGGGAAAGGAAGGGAAGGGAGTCTGGACACAGGTTGTGTAATTAATGTTTATTAATTTGATGACACAGGTCTCTTTTACAACCGAGAGAGGCTAAGTCTTTCCACCACCATGCTGGCTTAATTACAGATTTTATATATCTACGAATTTCTTATGCAAGTATACAGATTTCTCAGGTATACAAGTTTCCTAACTATGCACTGGTTGGAACTAAATTTTTTTTTACAACTAAACACAAATATCACAAACATATAGCTAGAATATTCAGTAAAAAAGTGTTTTTTGTTTCAGCAAAATATGATCTTCATTCCACATACTTAATTCATTTGGTGTTCCAATTTTTTTTTCATGAAATATGTTAATATGAATATAAGAGTAACCTTCATTTACACCGTTACTCGCTTATTTTACACCGAAAGAAATTAACTGTTATAAGTTTTACTTTTTTGTTTGTGCGTGCGTGCATGCGTGCTGTGTATTTGTTTGTGGAAACGTATTGTATAACCAAATGGAACGAAGTGATTGCGATTTTTAGAATTTTGTACCAACAGAATAATTTAATATTATGCCTACGCCGACAGTTGCGCTGGCCTTATTTCTATTTTCAATTCTAATTTTTAAAATATGCCTGATGAGTTCGCCTTTGTCGAGTGTTAAATAGCAATCACTAAAAAATAAAAATCATCATTTGAGCCGGTCCATCCAAGCTGTAGACAAAACTGTCTACAGCAGAGGTTCTCGGACTTTTTTCTCATAGACCACTTTCAAAATTTAGCTGGTTCCGGTGGACCCCCTGCTGCTAAATTTCTGAAGTAACAGTCAATGAGCTTCTTAAAATATTATCTGCTGATAGCAGGTGAAGTCAAGCCACAATGTTAGTTCTTCACTATCGAAAGCAGATAAATTTGTCGTGGTCCCCCGCTTACGAATTGTGAACCCCCATTTTTTTGTCATGCCAATGTAGACCCATATCGAATCTCGCGTGGACCCCTGGGGTGGACCCCAGGACCACTGGACTACTTTGGAAACTAAGGGTCTACAGCATCAGTCTACATCTAAGCACGTTAATAAAACCATAGCATTTTCAGCCAATTACACTTCGGTATCACACCAGTCCAAAACCCACATGTCAGAACAGATGGATACCAAATTGTTTTCCAGGAAGCACGCCTCGTTCGTGACTAGAATTATGTGTTTGGTTACTCATCTCTTTGTCACATCTGGATTGTGACTAGCCTTTGTTTATGAAAGCGCTTATAATTCTTGTAGTAAAACAATACTGCCCATTACTTTTAGTGGGTTTTTTATTTCGTCTCTAGATTGGGTGTCGTGGATTGTGTTGAGAAATGGTTTTATGAAATAAAATAATATGCGGTTATATTGGAAGATTATATTTTAAGATTCGTTTCCTTTTACAAAAACAATGCTTCTTTTTATTTATCAGAGGCTGATAAACGAGCAAGTGGATCACCTGACGGTAAGTGGTCTCCACCGCCCATTAACTTCCACAATACCTGAGGAATTATGGATGAGTTCCCGACCTTAAAGGAAAATAACATAAACATTTAAGAGGGGTATTTGGACCTCCGGATTACCGCCACCATACAAAACGCAACATCAGGCTGCTACGTTACGTTTATTTTCCGTGGGACAGTGGTAACAACCCGGTCAAGCCGGCCCGTTCATACGCACTTCAAAAATAATCCTGATTTTCTAGTATGTACCAAATATATCTGAAAACCATTTTAAGCGTACACATACAATCAAAAAGCTGACAGAAACTGACATTACGACATAATTTATCTAAGAAACATGACCCCAAAATTGTTCTAAAAATCCACAACAATTTCGGAACAAATAACATTGACATCCATAAACTATTTAGATCACCCCATATCATGGAAACCGCAATACAAATTGTCCCTTTACGAACGAACCATTCAAAAACAGCAAGGCAATAAAATAAAACACATGCGGTCGTGGATAGCATAATCAACGATGTAATCAACTGATTACACTACATGTATTCAAGCACGCTGCACCAATTTGCGTTCTGCCGACGAATGTAATGTATCAAGTAGTTTACGTGAATCGGATGTTCTGCGTGTAGCTGGTAGTGATAAAAAAGCATGTTTATTTTAAAATATGCGCACCTATAACTGGTATGTGTTTTGGTTGACTTCCATTTAGTTTGCCGCATTGGTATAATGGCAGCGTATTGAGAACTGCGAGGACCTGGGTTCAAATCCGAGGTGAGGTCCTGTCCCAGTTCAGACAACTGCCCTTCTTTCTACCTGTTGTATTAAAAGCTGTATGAGTGTACGTAAATTACATTTGGGATGCATTGAAGTCATAGGATATAAAAAATGCCGTTTTACGCACAACCTTTAGCCATTGCGTAAAGTTTTCCTTCTTTTTCTGCGTGAAATTATCTTACTGGTATTTTTTTTTATTTACCAGTACGATAATTTTTATATCAAATACATCTATGGGTGTTGCAAAATCTATATTACTACAATGTACATAGAAAAAAAATTGCACTGTATTCACCATCAGGTCCAGTAAAGTCAATTTGTAATGCCAGGAAAAAGGCGCAGTTTTTCGGACAACAGTAGTCACTGCATATAGGTTTTATATTTATGAAAACCATTTTTGTATTAAAAAATCTATAAGTGTCCTATCAAAATATGAATCCAATTTGTACACGAAACCAATTTAAAATTCGAATAAATTGTTTATGAATAACTTTCCATTTTTTGTACATTAACCCTTAAATTGGCAGTACCTGATCCCGATGATTTTTTCAGACTTTTTATAAATTATGTATATTGTTAGAGATAAATAAAGATAACATATATGAAAATTAATCAAATATATTATATCTTCACGGGTTTTTTTAATGTCACTTATAAGTGACATTGCCAACTAGTCTACAGAATTGAGCGCAGCATATATGTCACATAAAAAGTACATTGCCAGTTTGACTAGTTAACAAAATAATACAAAGTAATATTAAATTATTAAAAAATTGGTGTGTGTCGTGGGACACCAGGTAGGAACGAAGTTCCTTCGGCTAATGTAGAATCGAGACAAATTGCAAAAAAATCAAATTATCAACTAAAATAACAAAATATGTCTCTTTATTTTTGTTTGACAACATAAAATTACATAGAAATAGAATAGAAAAATAGAAATAAAAAAAAGACGTGTGGCGCTCGGAGACTGCCGCGGTAAAGCTATTGTATAGCATTTTTTATCAACTTATGTAATTATAAATAATAACGAGCTAGCGTAATCTTTTAAAAATCGAAGGAGTATTTTTATATACTTCAATTATAACTGGCTGAATGAATTTCATTTTAAATATGTCTCTTTATTTTTGTTTGACAACATAAAATTACATAGAAATGACTGACATTAAAATTGACACATTGACTGTCGCGCCTGCGCACGTCTCATTTAACGCTTTTATTCCACGCATTTTTTCCACGCATTTTTCTTACGGTTTTACTATCACATTTTTTTCAGTTCGGTCACGCAGCGAAATCCCTATCCCCTCCAAGCCTGCCGTAAGGAACTTCGTTCCAAAAACATTCGGCTTATAACTAATTTTGAGTTCAAGTTACAATTTAGGAACTATAGAATAGCCTGACAACTGTTTTACCCCCAACGCCGAGATAATTTTGTTCCCATTCTGTAAATTGAACTCGTTGAAAAGTGTTTGCGCCATCATAGGCAAAAAAATCATAAACCATCCCTGAGGTGCCAGCTCGAACTAAGAATTTAAAACCCCATTTATGGGGTTTTTTGGGATTTTATTGCTTGCGATTGCCAGCTTTTTTACCTTTCTATGGTATAATCATTTCATAAATAGCAAATGATCTCTCTTCTTCCACTTTGAGCCACTGCTGCCGGACATGTTCCATTACGGCAGACACTTTTTGATAGCTGTCATTCTTGTCTACGTTTGTATTGTCACAAAAATGTAAAAAACGTTTGATAGATCTGTAACTTTTTATACCCATAGCTGATGCAATTGGTTCAAATCTAAGATCATTACTCCAGTAATCTTCAATTGCGGGCATCTTTACAATTCCCATAATAATCCCGATACCTAATACTATTCCTATTCCTTTTCTTGTTACACAGATAGATTTACCTTGTTGTTGTACTGAATACAGGTTAGTCATATCTATACTAATAATAAAGCTGTAGAGTTTGATTGTTTGATTGTTTGTTTGTTTGTTTGTTTGTTTGTTTGTTTGTTTGAACGCGCTAATCTCAGGTACTACTGGTTCGAATTGAAAAATTCTTTTTGTGTTGGATAGTCCATTTATCGAGGAAGGCTTTAGGATATATAACATTACGCTGCGACCATTAGAAGCGAAGCATCAGTGAAAAATGTTGCAAAAACGGGGAAAATTATTAATATTTGAAGGCTTCCGTTGCTAAGCTACCGAAATAATATTATTTGAAGGCTTCCGTTGCTAAGCTACCCAAATCTATACTAATATTATAAAGCTGTAGAGTTTGATTGTTTGTTTGTTTGTTTGATCACGCGGGCGGAGCCGCGAGCAAAAGCTAGTCTACAATATAATCTAATAGATCGTCATCAAAAAAGTTTTGAAATATTGCTGCGGAGACTGTAATGGATACTTTTCTGCAAAACTAACAGTTGTATCCACTTCCACGGCTCCTGTATTGGTTTTCTTAAATCCTAATTGTTTTAGTTTACGCTTTTTTGCAACAGGTTCTGTGGATAGAAGTGACATGGGCGACGACTCAATATTGGCGACTTGTCTAGTACGGCGACATGTTGTGACTGTGCTTGGTGTCAGTGGAGCTCTTATGGAAGTTGTGTTTCTGGTACAACGCAAGCTGGTAGAACTTGAGGTCTCGCTACTAATGAAGATGATGCTGATATCATAGGCGGTGTTTCGTTTTGGTTTACTTGGTTTTCTGATGTAAATCCCCCTAAATCTGCCTCTGCTGGTTCTTCGAAGTCACTGAGATCCTGAATTAGGTCATAAATAGCAGGCGAAATACTTCTCACCGGTGAAGAAGTGTGAGAGCCAGTGTAGTTCTTTATGAAGTACTCACGCGCTTACATTCTTCTCTCCTCATCATCTTCAGATTCAATCTCCGAATCTTCAGAATCGGAAGGAGGTAATAGCGTAAGTACTTGCTTAGACCTCCAAACTTTCCTCGCCATATTACTGAAATGAATATCGTCAATTCTGAAACTTATATTGTAAAAATGTGATATATATCTATATTATATAAGATATAATGTAAATAGATAACTTAAATTCTACTAGTAACTAACTGGCAATGTCCGTTACAAATGACAAATATAAGTAACCATCCTTCGTGGGACTTTTAGGCAAAGTCCGTTATAAGGGACAAACATAAAAGTCTCTCCTTATGAGACCTAATTGGCAATGTCAGTTTCAAGTGACATTAAGATTTAATTAGATATCGAAAAAAAAAATAAGAATACTATGGTAATAAAAACAATTGAACACTATCGATTTATCATTATTCTAACTAAATTAAACATAAAAAGGATATAAAACAAAGAAATACTTACGTAATAATAATATTTGTGACGAGTGGAAACTTAGTCCGCCATTGCAATATTTCAAATGATCGATACAACGCATCTATCGATCGAGATAGCGATTCCAATGCGCGAGTACTAAAAGGATAGCCTATAAGACGCGACGTACCACGTGACAGGTGCAAGCGTCACCTCAAATCACATTTGTGTGCGTTTTTATAACACGTCACATAAAACGGACAGAAACAATTTAAGGGTTAAGTTGATATAAACTCAAATCAAAAACTACACAAATTATATCTTAAATAATATGTATGCAGCCGACGTTTTATTTGATAGCGATTGAATGAAACTGATTGAATATTCCATCGCATCGACCTTTGAAAAAACTCATCCATTTGCAAAACATCTTTGAAGGCAGAAAGTTCAATTTTCTGCTGACGGCTTACCGGGTAATCGAGAAAGTACGATGAAAAAAAAAACGAGAAAAATTCCATCTTGCATGGTATAAATGTTGATAACAATATTTTGTATGTAAATTGGTTTCTCTACTCGTTTGTACGATACAAATTTTAAATGAGATCACACGTCTTTGGGAGACAGAATAAATCAACACGAACGTGGTTTTAATTCAAACTTTTTTTATCCGAAAAGAGACAATTCTATATTTGAATTATTCTCCAAGTAAATGAGTGGATATGTTTATGAAGTTTAAGTACAATATATGATTACGCTGAGCAATAAGTGTTTTTTACTAGAGAGCACGCTACGACAAAAGCAACAACACAAAGTTTTGAATTACAAAGCACTGCATGCCACTGACTGAGATATAAGATGTTAAGTGACAGCAATTTCACTGACGTCAATGTCATTAATATCAAACATCACATTTCGCCGAGATTATTTCCGTCCCATGATGTGGTAGGGGGCGAGCCTATCGCCATACTGGACACTTCATGATAGAAAAAGTCAATCTTTCTTTTACCCTACTCGGGGATCGAACCTGAGATCTCAACAACAGTCGTACCTTGTATGTAATACTGCCCTACCACGGCAGTCAATAGTTATCAAAACACATTAAATAAAAGTGTATTAAAAATATTCTACGCGTCCGAGTAAAAACAAGCGAAACAAACTAATTAAACCAAAACTTCAAAGGTACGAGTATAAAGTATATTTACAACTAATAACTTATATAATATCTCGATGAATCGAAATATAAAAGGTAATGGAAACGTCCGCTGAATGATTTGTTAAATGTTACAAAGGTTGAGCTGCTATATTTTTCACTGTCACCAAAGCATTTTGGTCAGTCTTAGACCCTTACGTGAGTGAAATTACATATTCTATCTTGAATTACTTCCCCCGACTACTAACATTTAGAACTTCGGTATATTTTTTGGATTAGGAAAGAGATATATTGGATATTACAAGGTGGTAGATACCTCGCATGCGACAGTACCGACTGGGTTGGTATCACCGCTTTGTCTACTGCCGTCAAGCAACAGTGTGTAAGCACTGTTGTGTTTCGGTTTGAATGACATTGAAGCCAGTGAAATTACTGGGCATTATGAGACTTAACATCCTATGTCTTGGGGAGACGAGCGCAATCCAGTGCCATGCAGTGCTTTTTAATTCAAAATTCTATGTGGTGTTGCTTTTGTTTATGAGCAAGTGTGGCGCTTACCATCAGGCGAGGGCCTTGCTCGACTCGTCATTCAATCAAATAAAAAAATGTGATCAGAAAATGATTATTTTCCATACATGTTTTCCCAATCACAACAGATCTTACACACTATTGCTTGGCGGCAGAAATAGACAAAGTGGTGGTACCAACCCACACGGCCTCTTGCATACGAGGGACTTACCACCTTGTTAAATTTATTCATTTACTTGCAACTTGTTATACATGCTCTTCAATAGATTTGAAAACATGTTTCACAGTTTTTATTAAATTGAACCCCTAAGATGACAAAAGCTGAACCAAAAATTTCCAAACTTGCAATAGAGACCCAAGTTGACAATTTTCGTGTAACATTGCCGAGGCTATATATTTCGGTCGCAGCAGGAGTCGCTAAACAAGTTTCGTGGAGATTATATCGACATTTAAATTAGATAAAATGTTATTTATATCGTGGGGTACAACCTGTTTATTTGGTGGATAAGCCTTACTAATGGTAGAACAATGAATTTCAATTCTACTGTTTACTGTTGTTTGCCGTATTTCGGTATTTGGAAAAACCCAAGACGATTTCATTTATTTTTAAATACATAATTTTGTTTCATAGAAATTTGTATAAAATAACACCGCAGCAAAGCTGTTTAATATATTTTCTAAATCCATTTATGGCTGGGATATTTCAAAAGGAGAATTAAATGTCAAAGAATTGCAGAAACTCAATTTTCAACACACATAACTAGCGGAATCAATTTATCTAAATATAATAAAGTTTTATATTATGTTAACATTAATACTATCTTCATATTATGTAGGTAAGTTAATTTACTACCTACTGAATGATCAGTATTAACTTCATCTAATATATCAACCCAACATCCGATATGATAAAAAGATTAATACGAGTGCCTCCAAAAATTATTATCCGAATATCTCGGACGCCGTAAGGTTTGCAAAAATAAATTAAGTCACATTCATGCAAGAAATGATTGATCGGAGGGTCGCTTACCTCAAGAATCTATTTTGCGTCGTTCAATAAAAAACCCCAAAAGATTTATTTCATATAAGAAACTCTGATATATTGCGATGTATTATTGAGGGTAGTCAATTGTAAATTTATTATAAGTATATTTGGAGCTTTGACCGTTGCTACGCACATCTCATCTCATTACCATTCCATCATTACCCTCAAACAGATATAATAATTCAAAACATCGGGCCTTTTCTTCGCACAATTTTAATCTAATGGAGTTTAGATAATAAAGAACAAAAAAATCGTCGTAGAAAGGTCCTGTTATTAAAATTGACAAGGAACGTAAATTTCATGTCAGGATAATGGACCTTTTTATGTGTCGGAAAATTTTATATACGCTCAAGCTGTTTTTACGTTTCACAATAATATATAAATCATAAAAATGGAATCATAACATGGTTTCTTTGTTTTATCATCAAGGTTTTTCAGAAAAACCTACTGTATTTAAATTAGGCCATAATTTTTTTATAGTAAGTAGTTTCAGCCCAGAAAACCCATAACATTTTCTGCAAACCCAAATATTCGAATATAGGAATCGGTCCTATAACACATCGTTTCTAGTTCACACATTTAGTATTATCTGCTATATTCTATTTTTCATTTCAAAAAGTTTTTTTTTCATTTATGAATTCTAAAATTTTACACATAAGTTTTTAAACATTTTAGAAAATATTTTAATATAAGAACAACACTCTCAACTATCTAGCTACTCAACACACAGGGGGCTATATAAACTGGACGCTTTGCACAAAAGGACGATAAAACACTGCCTAAAATCTAGAGGGCATGCTTAACTTTAAGCAAAGCTCGCTATAACCCCTACACAAGCAACTTTTTACAACCGTCCAACTCGAAGTCAACACTTATTAAGGTCACTGGCCCAAAGGGCATGCATAAACCAGGCCCTGCAAAAACTTTTCCATTTAACTTGGTCCGTGATATTCTGATTATATTAACTAACTTATTCAGTAGTATAAAATTCTCCGAGATAATATTCCAAGTTGGTGGAACGTGACAAACTTAAATTAACCAGGTGTATTAAAGGTAATTTTTTCGAGAATTGATTTTGTGAAAGACTGAAAATGTATTTTGTAGATTAGGCCTTGGAACAAAATGAAAAAGATATCTTCGTTATAGAACTGTGGATTAGTGCGCTGTTTTCGGTAAAATATGGAGTGACTACGTATATTTTTTTTTTTTATTTGATTGAATTACAAGGTGAGCAAGGCGCTCGCCTGTTGGTAAGCCTGCCGATAAACAGAAGCAACAGTATTTTATATATATAAGTAATATATAAGTTTGAAATTTTGGAAGGACATTGATTTTATATTGCAGTAGGCTCTTAAGAATAGATTTTTGAATTCAGCCCCCAAGGAGCGAAAGGTAGCAAACTTTGAATGGAAAACAATATTTTTTGGCCAAATTTTCTTTAAACGGGCGGACCCGTTAGTTAAAGCTAGTACAATATGTTAAAGTTCTTCTAATCAAACTTCTCGCGAACAAGTCAAGATTATGCGGTTATCGTGTTGCGTACGCTGTGTCAAGTTAACCGAACTTCTGATTAAAACTTACCAAACTAACTTATTGCAAACTAGTCCGTAACTTGAACCATTGTATTTGACATGTGCCTGGAATTCTATGTAAAACTGACTTGTTTACGTAAACTTCTTATTAGTTACTGGCCGTTGGGGCTTACACGTAAACTTTTCAGCCTATACAGACTGTTTTTGTTCTTAACTAATATAATAAATAATTACTCAAGTTGTAGAGTAACGCTTTATATACTTAATGATTTCTTATGTTTACGCGAATACTACACATTGAAATAAAACCAATTTAAACGTATTTTATCGCGGTTTTTTATTATCTTTGATCCCGACGTTTCGGAAGCTTTTCAGTCTTCGTGGTCACGGGGTGGACTGAGGTGTAGGTTGTCCAAAAAAGTTAATGTTACAGTGCCTATATTCAGTTTACGATTACTGTTTAATCGTAAACTGAATATAGGCACTTTTTATATATATTTTTTCTCCTTACCTTTTAAACCCTTACAGATATTTTTTTGTAAACTTGCCCTACTCCGTCTTGCCCTATCCCATATCCTAGTCCGTGAATCCCTTCACTTAAAGATGCCCTCCCTTTTCCCATGCTTGTTGGTGTGCCTTTTCCTGCCAGCCTTTAGCGCGGCGGTTTGTCCAAAGTTCCCTTAATTGTAAGTTAGTCTTTTTAATGATAAATGTTCTGTACTTGACCTGTCATAAGCGCTTTCTTGGCCTACATGATTAATAAAGATTTTGATTTTATTTTTGATTTTGATTTTGAAAAAAATATTTTTAGTATTAAGAAACGTCAGGATCAAAATTAGTAAAAAACCGCGATAAATTACATTTCATTTTAATGCTTCATATACTTTTCATGTATGATACAGGTTCTCGAATTTATTTCGTCTACTGCCCACTTTGAGAATCAATTATTTTCTAGCGCCCCCCGAAAGTCATTATTTTAAATATATTGTGTGTCATATGAGTCTCCCTTTTCTTGAGTTAAATCAATCGCCTACAAGAGACTGTTATTTCTCACTTTGAGAAAAACTGGACTCTATAGCATAAACGCACCGGCTCGACCGGGTTGATGCCACCCATTTCCCATGTCGACCCGTTTAATACCAAATACCGACAAATGTTTGGTGCAAGAAGGCGCATCCTGGCATTCATACGGGATAACGCCAGGCAGAAAGAGGATAGCTAAAAGTTTTCTTAGTTACACTCTTGGCAGAGTGGTCGTGGTCGTCACGTCAGGGTTTGTGGCTCGCTTGACAATCCTGCTCCACTCTTCTCTTATTGCTGCTTTCCTAGTGCACGTATATAGTGAACCATCTAATACTGATTTGACCTGGTCTGTCCACCGCATCGGTGATCTCCCTCGCGCCCGTGTGCCCTCAACTTTCCCTTGCACCACAAGACGTTCGATGGACATTTCTCCACGCCGCGATACGTGTCCGAAAAACGTGAGGATGCGAGATTGCACTATAGAAGACAACCGCTGCTTGATGCCGAGTGCTTGGAGTATGGACTGGTTGGTGCGAAACTCTGTCCATGAAACTCCAAGCATTCTTCTCCAGCACCACATCTCAAGAGCGTCTATCCTCTTCTTCTCGCTTTCTCGGAGGGTCCAGGTCTCCGCGGCGTATAAAAATATGGGGAATATTAGCGCCCTGACGAGGCGGATTTTGGTGGTCTTCGTAATGTTACGGTTTCTCCAGATCTTTTTTAATTTGTCCATCGCAGATCTAGATATTGCCATGCGGCGTTTGATCTCATCCTACTGGCTAAAAGTAATATCTGCCAAATGTAACTCTCCACGTCACGTATCTTTTCAGTTTGGTGCCTGTGTAATGTGTAGCGTTTGGACAATAAATCATACGTTCCGCAAACACAGATTGAATTCACGAGGACAAACGTTATGCTTCCTCTTTTCCTTGAATATCAGAATGGGAGTACGTCGTAATTTTACCCAACGTAAAAAAGGAGGAGGTAGTAAATTCGACGCGGATAACCAAGCTGAACTTTTCAGAGGACGACCCTGACAGTTTTTATTTTATTCGAAAGTATAGCTCAAAGTGAATTCCTTATTTTTTTTTTAAATTAGCACTCCAAAAAGAATGAAATCGGGAAAAATTTAAACTTTAATATTCATGCAACGTTTTGATGATTATTTCACTAATTGCCAGGAATTTAAATATAGGTATAAAATTGTTGAATTGTATTTTTAACTTGTGGTAAAAAGTTTAAATATTTAGATCATTTAATTCGGATCGCATTTGGCAGAATTATAGGTATACATATAAATATTTACATATTAAACATATAAAATCGTCGTGATCTTAGAATAGTGTCGGATTTGAAAAAAATATGAAAATGACTTTTTAGTATATTTGGGTACTACATCATCAGATCTTTATGGGTATATAAAAAAATATTTTTTTTTCCTAAATGATTTTAAATTACACAGTCAATATACTGACGGATTTGATATTCGCTCATAGAAAAATGACGGTTGAATATTTCCGTCTGCCTACGATGCGCGGGATTGCCCCGCCGTCCTTTTCCACCCCCGACGGATATGCGCAACCGTCACTGTTCGTTGAATTTATTCCCGCGTTGCATCTGATTTGTTTTAATCGCTATTACTCAATTACCCTAATTAAAATCATGTTATAAATATTGCTTTCGTGGCTAGTATTTGACATACTATGTACTACAATAAAATTAGGAAGATTAAAACTTATAATGAAACTTTTGAAGGAATTAAACAAATATGAAAAATTTACGAAATTCCTTCACCAAGAGAACAGTAATGAGGACTACATACCAGAGACTCCGGATAAGTTAGTGCATGAGGTTTATACATTTTTTCACACTTATAACCTGTTTATACGCAAAACTATGAAAGGTAAAACTTTGAAAGGGCGGTATTTATTATCCGTCAATTTTCTACGGAATACTATCGATACATTTTGTTATTTATTTTCCAAAAATTTTAAGTAACCAATTGTAAAATTAAATTATTGAGTTTAAATAGTATCTTTAACGGGGATACAATTTTTGAGCTGTACGTAACTATACTACATTGTTATATGGACATGATACTGACGAAAGATCAGTACCGACGATATTCTGCGTACACGTTGTTCTATCTGAGTGTCGTATTTGCCAATCCGATTTTATTCTCGAAACTCAATTTCACTTGAGTCTTTATTCTTTTCAAAAAAAAGTTTGTTTTTATTGATTTCAATTTATTACAATTAAAACATTAAACTAGTTAACGTAATAGTTGTGTAAGTGAATTGAAATAAATAAACTTTAAATATTTTATGATGTTTTGATATATATACGGTGTGCGTTATTGATACTATTGAACCACCGCTAAAAATAATATGCTTATTTTTTAACTAACATAGAAAAATAATAATATTTAAAGTGTTTCACAAAGTCTTTTTTTAGAAAGCCATTTACCATTATCCTCAGGAGTACGCGTAATAATTTAAAAAATAGAAGCTATTTGTAGAGATGTTTTTCAGAGGACGACGATACATTAAGTGAGGTCGTAAAATGAACATGTGAGGAAAATATGAATCCTAATATACCATCACCCGCATTCATTCTTAGAAAAGGTCCTTTTATGCCCGTGGATCAGAATTCATCCTAATATTTAGTCCTATTAAACTATCAGTAAACTGTCGCTTCCTGCTTAAATGTCAGCTCAGCTCCAACACTATTAGATACCACTTTGATCTCACATATCCACTTTGATCTCAGATTTGTCACCTTTCCCTCAACCAATTTCCTCAGCCATTGAAAAAGAAACATCTATGCTATCACCGCAAAAACTATGATAAGTATGTAAGATATGTAAAGATTTTTTGTCCTGTTTACGATTCGAATGATTATAGCAACTGTTCATCTACCAACGCAGCTGGGTGTTAATGCCAGTCGTGTCCAGCCCCTACTGTTTGATGTCGGGGTAAAATATGGGTCTGCAATTATGGCAACTGGGAAGAAGTGAAGAGACAGCGCCTAAAAATTAAGAAAAAGAATATTCATCCAAAAAGGGTATAACTGTTCCAGCAATAACTATGTGTAGACTTTGCACATGCAGAAATAAATATGGAACATTGTTGTCATTTGAAGAAAGAGAAAAGTTTTCAAAAATAAGCGATTGTAAGAAACAACGGCTTCATTTTGTAAACTACACTACAAAAGAGAAAAATAAAAGGGGTCCTCAAAGTGTATTAAAGCGTGATCATCAAATTACATTCAAATATTTTTTTGTCACGAAACTCCGAAACTCGTCGATAATACCGTAGGTCTAGTACGATTTACAAATACGTTCATAGTTTTAAAATCCATCTCATTCATTGTAATTCATCATAGTTCCTATATGGAGAGCATGGAGATAAAACGAGAACCGTCATCGTTTTAGAAAACTAAGAACTTGTACTAAGCATACGGGTATGCAAAACTATGTTTTTGAATACATCATTAGTGAAAGATACGTACGAACGGTTTGGTAGAAGTACGGTGGAAGCACTTCTGTAAAAAAGACATAAGGGGGAAACATAACAGTCATAAGAAGGTCGTTAACGAAGAAATAGTTATATCGGTCTGTGCCTATGTAAATGCATTAATATCGGTAGAGTCTCATTGTAACACAGCAGTTTCCAAAATACTGTATTTAGATGGTAACTTAAACATAGCTCGGATGTTCAACTTATATAAAGAATGGCCTGAACTTAATAATTACTCATTAAAGCTTTGAGTTTTAGACAGTATATAGACATTGTAAATACTCACTTTAATTTGAGTATTCATATACCCAAAAAAGATGATTGTGATCAAAGTCACAGTTTTAAACAAAAAGAAAACCCATTCGACGTTCTCAGTGATAGAATTAACTAATTGTTTTTGTACTTAGTAATTAATAACTCCAAAATGGCAAATACATTCAGGACCTTGAAGAAAAATAATAAAAATGATGCCATTGCTTCCAATGGACGTATTATTTCTACTACATTTGATTTCCATAAGGCTTTATCGTGTCCTTATGGGCCAATGAGTGTATTATAAGAAAAAATGCCTTATTATAATTTCACATATATCACATGGCTGACAAACAAGGTTACTGTTATATGTAAAGCGAAATTGTTGCCAAACGTGTGGCAAGCGAAGTGGGCATTTGTGTTTATGATTTCATAAAGAAGTTTGCATTGTAGTGTGTAAAAGAATTTAGTTTCTGTTCAGACAATTGTGATAGCCAGAATCTAAATCGTATAGTCTTCTACATGTATGCACATGCAGCCAAAAGATTTGATATTACTATATAGAATCCTTGAAAAAAGACACCTAAAATAAAGCCGCCTCTGTCCATAGTGTTATAGAAAGGGCTGCATTATTTACATTCCAGGTGAATGGAAATTACTGGCACAGTGGGCTAAGGTAGCAGGTCTAAAGTAACGTAAACAAAAGCATATAGTATAACTAAAATCGACATAATTTTTGTTTTGTGTCTAATACGTTATTCTTATTAATTAAAATGGTTACATCCTTATAATATGAGTATAATTTTAGAAAAACTTAAGTATAATATATCAAAACCGTCAATTTTTTTTCATTTGTCGATAGAAAATGATCGTAAAGTAACATCCGTCAATCCACCAAATTTTTTTGTTCGAAGAAAAACGTTGGATGGTATTATGTGGCTGCGTTGACTCCGAAGTAAAATGGAGCGAGTGATTTTTCTAGAAAACCATTAAATAATTACTTATTATTTCTATTTCATTTCAAAAAGTACCCCATCAATAAGATAAGTTTAAATTTTCAACATTTTATATTTTGTATTAAAAAAGTTATGGTAAAAAAACTGTAATAAATATTTGAAATGGCTGCCCTGTAAAATTTATAAAATGTCACATCCGTCACTGTTCTACGATCAGGACGAAATATAATTAACGAAATATAAAATCCTCCAGTTTTCAGTCGGTAGTATACATACCTATACATACGATATATACCTATCATTGATTATAAGATTAATTAACTTTTTTTTTGTAATTTAGTTTTTTGAGTCGTTTTTGTTTTCCTTAATCAATTTTCCTCCCAATTAAAAGTATTGTATTTATGAATCTCGCACAGTAGTATTTTTGAAATAAAAATCAAAACGGATAGTTATAATGCGAAATAACCATAAAAAGCAAAATTATTACAATGCTGTTGCTGTGGGACGAAACTGATTGATAAATATTACAGGGAAACGTTGGTAAAATTGTTTTTTTATGTCACTATGCGGCCGAGTGCCATCATCTGGCTTAGCAATTTGCAGCATGGCGTTCACCTGCAACAAGGTAGTTATGCATCCTGCACCTGTTCATAACATGACAACAATTTGCTTAACAATCAAATGACCTTATTTACTAAAGTAAAGGCTCTATGTAACTCTATCCATTGGAAATATGATATTCTTGTTTAGACTAAAGTTCTTGGAACTAAGTGAAAACATATCGACTATAAATGTGCTGACCACTGTCTGGAAGGTGGCCTTGATATGATCAAAATTCCTAGAGCTGAATACGCCTTGTAAATAAGTTAAGAGTATAAATAAGGATTATTGTTAATTTTAATTCAGTCTCAAATTAATCTTCATAGTGTAGAGTTGGACTCTACATTTTTGATTTAAAAACCTCGTGACGCTCCCGTGTAACTTTTGTCTAGGTGGACAGACGACTTGATAAAGGTCGCAGAAAGTCGCTGGATGCAGGCCACTTCCAACAGGTCGGTCTGGAAATCTTGGGGAAGGCCTATGTTTAGCAGTGGACGTCCTGTGGCTGATGATGATGATGGTTAGTGGCCAACTTATATAATATTACTTATATATGTTACCTACATATATTTATTTAAACGGGTCTTTATCGCTTAGTATTTCAAGGTATAAATACCTTCGCGTCTTCTACCTACTACTACGCGATCAAGACCAGTTTAAATAAATATTATAACATAATTAAATATTTACAAGGAAAAAATAGAACTTAATAAAATTTTTAAAAAAACATTTCATTTGTAGCTCTTGTACTACGTGACAAACGAGAAATTGTGGATCCTTTTCACAGACATCCCTTAACATTTGTTATAATAAATCGTAACACCGGCGGACTACGCGGATGAACTAATGTATTGTTATTAATGTTATTTTGTGTTACACTTGTCTGCGGATAACATCGGTTTATTCTTTGTTTGTTATGGACTTCGCGAGTGTTTGTGATTGTTGGATCATGTTGGTTTTGGATTTTAAACAAAATACATTTAGGTTTGTAAAAAGGATTATTTCACTTTGTGCACAACAGTGTATAGTATAGTAATATTAATAAACACATAATTTACTATTAGGCGAGAATACATTATTATTTATCATTTTTAATCAGCGATGAAAAAGAAGGTTCTCAATTTGATTTCAATTCTTTGTCCATATTTTAAGCTATGCCTTCGGCTAAATTAATCTGATTTTGATGATTTTTCCATATGTGTAAACTGTAAAGGTTATAAAGAAATTATGATTAAAATGTCATGACGACAACCATACAAATAGGAAATACGTACGAGGCAAAAATAGAAAACTCTTCAAAGGCACCGTAATTCTGAGTTTTTTATTTTAGCTGAACTTATTTATTTTACCTGATAAATAAGTATTTAATTTCTGTATTTAGTAGATATATCAGAAAAAAAACATAGACCAAGTCAACGGCATAAAAAGTTCACAAAGATGAATTCCCATTTTGGCACAATGTTATCCATTTATCTCCGTTACTATATCTACTTCTAAACTAGGAGCCAAACTGGGAATATTTTTTGTTTTTTCAAAACAGCAGCAGTTGTTACATGATAAATTAGTCTTGTCAATGTACCGATCGCTCCGCAGCTACGATACGAGTGAAAAACTACCCTCCACGGTGACGTACGACCGCCAGCTCCCGTACTACGTTTTGAAGTACCTAAAAGCACTATATTTATGGGTTTTCAAGTATGTGTGATTTATTTGAACAATTTAGTACATTTATCTATGACTAGCGACCTGCGTCGGCTTCGCACGCTTTTATCCAAGAAAAATTAGATCACTCGGAGCCGCGAGGAAGGGCCAGTTATTTATACTAGTAGTATAATGTGTAAATTACTGTAGATGCAGATGCACCTCCCTAAAAGTAAGTAAAGTAAAAGTAAAGTGGGACGGATATAAGGCAAACCATGTGAATAATATTATGTACAAGTTAGCTTGATCTTTTTGACAGATGTAAATTTATACATAAACATCAACATATACATACATATACAACATATAACATATTAATTTATTTATTTAATGATTTTAAAAATTGTAAAAATATTAAAAAAATACATATAACACAAAAGTCCCTAAAGATTCAAGCGTTATCCGAAAATTTTAAGACTTTTTATGTCTGTCAATAAAATCGAGCTAACTTGTACATAGTATAGTAACTGCAACCTGTCAACCACAATCTCTAATTTATTTACCACAGCGTCAGTCTAGACTCCAGTCAGCAAACTAATCTTAAATTTTAATAGAAATCCCATATCAAGCGAACCGCGGACATGTAAGTAAAGTAAGTTTGCCAAGTTGAAGGAATATGAGCCGTAACGCAAGTTGACGAGGCAGAGCGAAGGGTAGGGATGACAGATGTGCCACTAAACGCAATAATAATGGTCCATTTATATGAAAACTGCCTGAAACTTCGCTTATTTGATTACGTGAGTGTGTTGGTGAATATATTAAATATCTATACTTATAAAATAACATGTCCTGACTGACTGACTGATTCATCATCGCCGAGCGCAAACTATCAAGGCTTCAAGCATGAAATTCGGACTGTATATTCATTTTGTTATGTAGGCACCCACTAAGAAAGGATTTTAGAAAATTCCACCCCAAAGGGGTTAAAATAGGGGATGATAATATGTATGAAAGTCCGTCATTTTGAAAGCTACATAAACAAAATATGCGAAAGTGAGTTTGTTTGTTACGCTTTCACGCCTAAATCACTGAACCGATTTTGATTAATTTATCAACAGGGATAGATGGGACCCTGGAGACGGTAACTGGCTACTTTTATCCCGGAAAATGCTGTTCACGCGGGCGGAGCCGCGAGCAAAAGCTATTTCTAGATATAAATAAGTTACTTTTTATTTGTGTGAATGACGAAACGAGCAAGACGCTCGCCTGATGGTAAGCGCCACGCCTGCCCATAAGCAGAAGCATCACCTCACAGAACTTTGAATTACAAAATACTGCATGGCACTGAGCTGCGCTCGTCACCCCGAGACATAGGATGTTAAGTCTCATAATGCCCAGTAATTTCACTGGCTTCAATGTCCTTTAAACCGAAACATAACAGTGCTTACACACTGTTGCTTGGCGGCAGAAAATTAGGAAAGTTTGGAAATTTATGGGTATTGGTAGTAAGTTCAGAAATTTTCATATCATACAAGATAGGTCCCTCGTATGCGAGAGGCCGTCAGGTTTGGTACCACTGCTTTGTCTATATATACGTAGATCATCGTCTCTTAAAATCTAGTAAATAAAAAAGATGAATATCTTTCTACCAGCTATAAATCATTATCCACAAAAAGTTAAAACTTCTTATCCCCAATAAACCGTCGAATATCAATTTTATTTACATTAATTCACGCTGAATGAGCACATCAAAACGTTAAGTATAAGAAATTCTCAAAATGAGGGTAATTAGCGCTGTCTATTTAGAAAAAAAATCCTTTTCAGTAATTTATTTGTGGAGATTCTCTCCGTCCTCAAAATGGGCAGTCGGACTGGCGTAATTACAGGCACCGGGAGGGCACTCCGTTGAATTAAAGAATAACATTTTAAAAATGTTTAAAGAAACAGAAAATTAAGAAATTGGCCGTCCGAGAATAAACACGGTTGTTACATTTAAAATTATACGTACCATTATTTTTATTCCTCAATTTGCGTGGGACGTAGGAACTGCTAATAGCTTTAAATTAAGATAGTATAACATTATAATATATGTGAATAAGTGCTTTAATTAGATATGTACTTTCATGATTAATTAATTATCTAACAGCGACAGATATCTGAGTATCAACGTAATGGTTAGGTTTGAAGTACATTGGTATATAAATTTTACCTATATCGTAATTGATAATCTACACTATGTTACAGAAAGGTCAGATTTAAACAACCTAAAGTGTACGATATAAGTCTTTCACCCGCAGTAGTACCAAATCAAATTTCATTGCTAGAATATAAATAAAAAATCTTTTAAGGAGTCACATATCGATATCCAACTTGCAACTTTGGACAGAACTAAATGATAAACAGCTGATACGAATGAAGTTATTACTAGGCGGGCAGAGGCAATGCAAGTAATTTATAGTGATGTGATCAATCTTATCGAATTAGCATGAAAGTTTTGGATGTCAATACATTGATAAGAACCGGTATTTATTACATTTTGTTATTTATTATTACATTTAGTAACATGTACATTGATACAAAAATAGAAATAAATCTAGATTCAGTTGAAGGCGTGAAAGTTTAGCTGGAGCTATTTTTAAAAGAATCCAGACATTTTTATCGGGTTTTGTGATTCGTTATCAACGCAAGTCGTTTCGCAAACTTCAATCTCGCGGAGACCTCGTAACTCTTGTACTGTGTCAAAAGTTTTAACATGGAACAAAGAAAGAAATATACATTATTACTAATATTTATCTATTTGTAAATATAGGATCTCCGGTGATATATGTATTTTGGAAACAAGGGTAACATAGTACTATAGTTTCATGCAGATACATTATAAATGCGATAGTTTGTCTGCTTTTTGACGCAGCAAAAAACCGACGGATCAACATATTTTGTTCATAGAGATAGTTTATAGACCGTAAAACTTTACTTTTGCCCCAAAAATATGAAGGAAAAGACTATCACGAGCCACGAACAAAAGCTGGTCTTAAAAATAGCAGAGCTATACTGCACATAATATTGTCTACATAAATAAGCCAGTTCAATTGGGGTGGTATAGTCAGGCAGAAAATATTAAATAAAAGTAAAACATTTTAGATTTTATATAGTCAGTAAGATTATCGGATGACAAAAAAGATTTATTATTCAATTAAAATTAAATTTAAATCTATTTCTTCTCTTCCTCTTTGTCAATTATTGTTTTACACCGTTTGATAACCACCGTAAAAAAATAAGACGCCACGAGATTGCCTCCGATTCCCAGTCTATATTTTATATACGATCAGTAAGCACACATGATTTTTCTAGTGTTTTAGGTCATGGGCGGTGGAGATCAGTCTCCTTGATCTTCCCATAATTCCACCTTAGCCAACCATTGTAATTTTAAAATGCCTCCTCTATCTAACTCTACATTTCTTTTATCTGAGTAAATCTTACACATCTCATCATCGTATATGTCTACGAACTTCTCTCCAGGTACGAACAAAGTTTGATTGAATATTTCAAAGGAACCCAACTTTTTCGTTTCTCTTATTCAATTGCAATGTGTTTGATCTTAAATGTTATGTGAGAATTTGATTGCGTATTGTACCTAAGGATCAGATAAGTTTAATTAAAATATTACAAATTGGAGGTACTTGAAAATTTGTGGAGTTCGGTGCGTCATTATTCCACAAAAATGTGCGCAATAATAAATAAATTCATTTCATAAATTCATTTTATAATGCACTTATACTATACAACCATGGAAATATTTTTTTTTCTTTATGATACTTCGAAGGTAAACAAGCTGACGGCCCACCTTATAGTCAGTGAACCGTCTGGCATACAGGGTGTCCCAAAACTCAACGTCAAGCCGAAACGGGGTGACAGTATTGACTGTAACCATCATGGGAAAAATCATAAAAAAAATCTATCCCATGCATTTTGGAAATTATGGGCATTTAAGAAAAACCTAGAAATTTGGTCAAACTGTAACCATTTTTCGGTTATTGTGATTATTTTTTAATATTTTTGTTCATTTTAACTTTGGAACCGTAACCCTAAATAACATTCCTAGAATCACAGTCAAAAATAATGACACAATTCCCCCAAATTTCCTAGAATTAAGACTATTTGTTAAACTATGAATTTAAAATTTTCCAAATTTGTCGACTTTCAAAGGCTCTCCTTTAAAAAAAAAGTACTAGAGTGCCTTGGCACGTGCCATTAAAAGTTGGCGCATTTAATCAGGATTGTAAAATGGTGCAATACTTGTTAGTTTCATACTAAAAAAAACGAGTAAAAAAATAAAAACCGCAAGTAACCCGATTTTTCCTAACCCATTTTACTCAGTTAAAATGTTTTTTATTCGCAAAATCTTTTGGTAGGTTCTTAATTTTATGGCTAAATGATGAGAGAGATGGATAGTGGACATGTTTGCCATGAGTGAGAGAGACAGGTAGTGACGCCACTGTTACCAAAGTCAACAAAAATAGGTAAAATTCATAAAATTATGAAAAATCTTGACCTAGTTTAGGTTTATTTGAATAAAAGTCAGATACATAGGGAAATAACATTTTTAATTACAGCAAATGCTCAAATTGTTTACCTTCAGCCTCAATACACGCCAGATACTGCGATTACTGCGCTACAAAAGCGATACTGGGATCTGTCTAGTCGAATTAAATGTGGATTCTCCACACTTTTTTAAGAAGATGTAGGGCGTGTATTGAGGCTGAAGGCCAACAATTTGAGCATTTGCTGTAATTAAAAATGTTATTTCCCTATGTATCTGACTTTTATTCAAATAAACCTAAACTAGGTCAAGATTTTTCATTATTTTATGAATTTTACCTATTTTTGTTGACTTTGGTAACAGTGGCGTCACTATCTATCTCTCTCACTCATGGCAAACATGTCCACTATCCATCTCTCTCATCATTTAGCCATAAAATTAAGAACCTACCAAAAGATTTTGCGAATAAAAAACATTTTAACTGAGTAAAATGGGTTAGGAAAAATCGGGTTACTTGCGGTTTTTATTTTTTTACTCGTTTTTTTAGTATGAAACTAACAAGTATTGCACCATTTTACAATCCTGATTAAATGCGCCAACTTTTAATGGCACGTGCCAAGGCACTTTAATACTTTTTTTTTAAAGGAGGGCCTTTCAAAGTCGACAAATTTGGAAAATTTTAAATTCATAGTTTTACAAATAGTCTTAATTCTAGGAAATTTGGGGCAATTGTGTCATTATTTTTGACTGTGATTCTAGGAATGTTATTTAGGGTTACGGTTCCAAAGTTAAAATGAACAAAAATATTAAAAAATAATCACAATAACCGAAAAATGGTTACAGTTTGACCAAATTTCTAGGTTTTTCTTAAATGCCCATAATTTCCAAACTGCATGGGATAGATTTTTTTTCTGATTTTTCCCATGATGGTTACAGTCAATACTGTCACCCCGTTTCGGCTTGACGTTGAGTTTTGGGACACCCTGTATACATACACAGGTAGGCAGACAGGCAGACACAGCCAAGTCGCAACTTACCTTGGAAATATTTTTTAAAACCTCTATTTACGCTGAGGGTGCACCGCGAGGGGAAGTTTATTCTTCGAGTCAGAAAATGCGTGGAAAAGATGACCTCTGATAATTGACTGTACTGGAGATAGATAGTTCCAGGTGGAATGGATGTTTTAAGACCATAGGATATCGTTATTCTTTTGACATCTTAATACGTAGTACAGTAATAAATATTAATGTTTTATTCTAGTGAGATCACATAGAACTAACCACTGATTTTTTCTTTAATCATCTCATTTCTAAGATATTACTTCCGAGTACGCTAAGTTTAAATTATTTTTCTCTAAAACCAACTTCAGTTTGAAAGTTACTTAAAAGTAAACCCGACGGAATCTCATCTTTCCACCTTGCCGTAGCTAATTTAGAGATAGTTCTCACCTCCGATGTATCAGGTAATTCAAGTTAGATGAACCTTAACTTTACTTTAACTTAATCTCAGTTTGCACAGAGTTAGAAATACGAAGACGAAAGTAATCTTAACTAGACTATTTTTGAAAAGAACTACAGATGATGTATAGAATTTCATGTAGATGATGAAAGCATAATGCCCATACCTATATTTTTATAACATAAGCTGGCAAAAGAGCAAGTGGGTCACGGATGGGATGATGGTAAATGGTCTCCACACAAGATTTTAAGTCTCATAAGGCCCAGTACTTTTACGAGTTTCAATGTCCTTCAAACCAAAACACAACAGTGCTTACATACTGCTGTTAGGTGGCAAAAATAGACAAAGCGGTGATGCTAACCCAGATGGCTTTTTGCGTACCAGAAACCATTATTCTAGTAGTTTTCTAAATTTGATGTGATATTTCTTTCAGCATTTTCCTTCATAAATTCTAAATTTATTAATGCTTGAGAACATTTAAACCAACCTCTATAATATGCACAGACAGTCTAATAAATGTTGGGTAAAGTTTGTGACTGTCCTTGTTCCTTCGTTTAAAATTTAAACTCGATACTGCGGTATAGCGAGATGTCAGGTTCGATTTTAAACTTGTATCGGATCCGGGATCGACGGTTCGAATATTAATAGAATTTTATATACGATCTCGTGGGTGGCCCAAAAAGCGATGACTTGACGTATTGGAGGGAGACATGAGAGCCAATGGTCTCACTACAGAGGATGCTCAAGATCGGGCGAAGTGGAAGCGTTTAAGTCGGAAGGCGGACCCTGGCACATAGGCTGGGATAACGCTAGGCAGAAAGAAAGAAAGATATAACTGCCTGGAATCGTAAAGGCTAACAAACGAGTAAGTGAGACCCAGAATAAAAAAGAAGTGGGTTGTGTGGAAGATGTTGTTAAGAGTTTCAATCATCGTGTCAAGTGTGACAAGATAAGCTTGCCACCTACCACATCATGGGACGGAATAAGCGAAGCGAAAGCGAATCGCGAATGTAATAGTTGCACCTCTGCCTGCCCCTTCCAGTATAGATGTGAGCTTAGGTTTGAACAATAATGTAGACCTATTACAAGTTTTGATAGTTCTCTAAAATGATGACAGTTTTGTCTCCGTGAATCGAGTAGCAGTAGCCACTTGTGGGAACTATGATGAATTAAAATTGATAGTATGAATTAATTAATTAATGATGTTAGTGGAATACGAAATCTGTTTTAGAGCGATTCTTTTCTTTTTAACAGAATGAATTATGTACTAGTTTGACACTCCGATGATAGCGATTTTATACGAATTTTTATTTTATTTATTAGGGATTTAGAATATAGAATTCAAAAATCTTAAACGTATTTGTAAATTTTTCTGAACCTACTAATTACGTCACTACTAATTAATAATATGCTACTACGAAAGAAGCAATAGTGTACTTATTCTAATTTTTCGAAAATGTATTGTAAAAGGAATTAAGCCATATCTCTACAACTTGCCTAAACATATACCGTCTTTGTTAAATGGGCTTTGTTTACCATACAAGCTCAATAAATATTGCAGTGATTACAGACTTTTTAAGATAAATGTTCTAAGTTTTCTATCTCCATCGCCGATTAATCTTCGCTTAAGCTTCCAAAAAGCTTGAGCACACATTTAAAATTAATTGTTTGAACTAAATGTTTAGACGCGCTTAAGGACTGAGCCGGATTACATATGATTAATACACTTATGCTCCGTAACATAATTTAAAATTAAATATATTTAGTAATGAATATTTTTGGAATCAAAAACATGCATTAAAAATAATTGTGTACAAAGCGGACGTGTCGCTGTCGTAGTGTGTCGCGGTCTCATGTTTTGGTCGCGTACCTCAAAATGTGATTTTAATTTGTAAATCTATGACGAAATTGTTTTAGTGGTATAATTATACCACTAAAATTAATTAATTAATTAAAAATAAAATCTGCTTCTAAAACTAAAAAGCGTCATTTCGTCCTTTCTGCAGGTCAACTGATACCACCGAATCAATATTATCTTGCCTTATATTAAGATTTTTGTTATTAAAGTTTTTATTTTAAGCAAGCACTGCAGCAGGTATGGACTGTCGAGACGAAAGTCGCAGGTTCGAAACCAGCCCCATGAACATACACCACTGACTTTTCTAAGTTACGTGTATTGTCGCTTGCTTTAACGATGAAGGAAACATCGTGAGGAAACTTGAAGAACTCGATAAGATTTTTCGAAGGTATGTGAAGTCTGCCAACTTGCATTAGGCCAGCGTGGTGGACTAAGGTTTAATCCCTCTCATTCAGTGGAGGAAGCCCGTGCCAGCAGTGGGACGTATATAATACAGGGCTAGTAAAAAAAGTTTTATTTTGCTATTTTTAGTGAAAAAACATCAAAATCGTTTCATAAATGTTAATTATTGTCTCTTTTAAAAAGACCACTACCACCACATTTGGCGAAGTTGTCCGTGAACAATCATTAAATTTAATAGGTCGATAAGAAAGGCTTTTAGTATTTTGTATGTATGAAGTTGTAACTGTTAGTATCTGACTGGTTATGAAAAAGTCTGCGTATACAGTTCAATATTTAGGTGCTACACGAACTCACTGAAACAACCTAATGAACCGTGTACTCGTTTGTGATTCTCTGTTAAACGTAATGGAACCGAATCATTTTGGAATACATTGATCAAGGTGTTGAGAAGTTGTTCAAAATAACATGTCCTGACTGACTGACTGATTCATCATCGCCGAGCGCAAACTATCAAGGCTACAAGCATGAAATTTGGACTGTATATTCATTTTGTTATGTAGGCACCCACTAAGAAAGGATTTTAGAAAATTCCACCCCAAAGGGGTCAAAATAGGGGATAATTATATGTATGAAAGTCCGTTATTTTGAAAGTTACATAAACAAAATTTTGTATTTCGGTTATTGACGTAAAACAAATAAATACGTGTTTCAGGAGTTTTGGAAATTTTATTTAATAAGGGATGAAAAAGGGGGTGAAAGTAAATGCGAAAGTGAGTTTGTTTGTTACGCTTTCACGCCTAAATAACTGAACCGATTTTGATGAATTTATCTACAGAGACAGATGGGACCCTGGTGACGGTTACAGGCTACTTTTATCCCGGAAAATGCTGTTCACGCGGGCGGAGCCGCGAGCAAAAGCTTGTATACGATAAAAAAGGTACGGTCTTAGACAGCTAATAAAATAACGCGCAATATGGTGATATCGTGTACTATGGTGGGATTGGAAGGGCATCGTTCAATTTTAACAAGGTGGTAGGTCCCTCGTTTGCGAGAGGCTGTCTGGGTTGGTACCACCGTTTTGTCTATTTCTACCAAGCAACAGTGTGTAAGCACTGTTGTGTTTCGGTTTAAAGGACATTGAAACCAGTGAAATTACTGGTCATTATGAGACTTAACATCTTGTGTCTCGGGGTGACGAGTGCAGTACTGTGTGGTGTTGCTTCTGTTTATGAGTAGGCGCGGCGCTTACCATCAGGCGAGTACCTTGCGCGTCTCGTTATTCAATCGAATAAAAAAAATGAGCTTTTGCCGCCGAGTTGATTCGGTTCTGTACTGCCAACAGCTGATGACACTATAGCAATAAAATTAGGAATAAACGGCCGGAATTGATCAACAGAAAGGGAATGGAAAGATCTTACATCATGATAATGCTAAACCACAAACATATTTAGCCACTCAGCAAAAAATAAGAGAGCTTGACTAGTCGGTGCTAATGCATCGATCTTGAGATCTTCACTTGTTTTGCTCTCTTCAGAATTCGTTATTTAATTATCAACACAGCACTGACAAAACTATGTACATACCTGTCGATTTATCAAAAATCCCAAATTTTCTACAGCCACGGGATCATGTCACTACTAACAAAATGGCAACAATTTATATAACATATAATATTAATATAATTATACTCTGAAATACGACCTGATGAAGGTCGCTGGAAATCGCTGGATGCAGGCCGCTTCCAACAGGTCAGTGGAAATCTTTGGGGGAGGCCTTTGTTCAGCAGTGGACGTCCTGTGGCTGATGAGGATGATGATACTCTGAAAATATTTGAATGCATTTGTTGCAACTCTGCCTACCTTTGTGGATACAGACGTGAGCTTATATATTCTACACATAAAAACAGACCAATTGGAATCAGTATTTATGTCGAGTATATTTCAAAAGTGAAACACAATTTTATTATTACACTTTGTAAACTTCTGTACTCTAAACATAAAAGCCATTATCCACAAGTCTATAAAGACATCGCAGCATTATCGTTACCAAAGAAAATAGGGCACGCGTCAGGCAAAAAAAATATCGACAAGCAAAAACGTAAATGTACACACGAATATCAAGTGTCTGACGAAAAGACATTTCGTGAAGTGAAAAAGAAACGATCTCGAAGATATTAGCGTAAACGTAATAAATGCAATAATACATTTTCGGCGGGCCGATAACACCGAACAGTATCTATAGTTACATTGAATGATCCAGAATAAAGTAACATTAAATTGTCGACTATTCAAAATCAAAATCAAAATCTTTATTAATCATGTAGGCTAAGAAAGCGCTTATGACAGGTCAAGTACAGAACATTTGTCATTAAAAAGACTAACTTACAATTAAGGGAACTTTGGACAAACCGCCGCGCTAAAGGCTGGCAGGAAAAGGCACACCAACAAGCATGGGAAAAGGGAGGGCATCTTTAAGTGAAGGAATTCACGGACTAGGATATGGGATAGGGCAAGACGGAGTAGGGTAAGTTTACAAAAAAATATCTGTAAGGGTTTAAAAGGTAAGGAGATGTGTCGTGGACCTTACTGGCAGGAATATCCCTAGCCTAGCTAACCTACCAACCTTTCTCTAGCTGCCTACTGATGACGACCCGAAGAAGAAAGGCAGAAAGAAACTCCGGGCTTATTTTTTTCGCCATCAATTATATATTGCATAAATTTATTGGACTTATTTATTGGATTTATTTATTTATTATTGGACGTCCACCTACAAGGTGGACAGACGACCTGATAAAGATCGCAGGAAGTCGCTGGATGCAGGCTGCTTCCAACAGGTCGGTCTGGAAATCTTTGGGGGAGGCCTATGTTCAGCAGTGGACGTCTTGTGGCTGATGATGATGATGAAATTGTCGACTTAAAACGTTTTCCAAATACAGGTGTTTGTCTCTTTCATCAATACATCTATACAAATAAATAAAATTGGAGCGTCTGTTTGTAATATTTAAATAACCGCTTTTTACTAAGTGCATTTGTATGTATACATGGTACATATACCAAAACAATTTTTTTTACAATTTTTGTCTGTCTGTCTGTCGGGCTGTCTGTTTGTTCCGGCTAATCTCTGAATTGGCTAGACCGATTTTGACGGGACTTTCACTGGCAGATAGCAGATGTAACAAGAAGTAACTTAGGCTATTTTTATTTTAGAAATAAAAATCATTTTAGAAAATTAAAATAGTTTTTAATAGTGGTAGAGCCATGCTGTAGGCAGTTTTGTCTACATATAAATAATAAATATAAATTTACATTAACAACTGTAAGTTACTGGGTTCAAATCCCAGGTCAAGCAATTACAATTCGATAAGAAAAATTACACATGAATTCCCCAAGGTTGGAATTTGTACCCAGAATAGCGATAGAGTCCGATAGACTCGCCCCTTATCACATTATCCGACGCAATTAAGCTCGGCGAAGCATGGATGTATTAGTTGCATCTCTGCAATCCCTTCGGGGATACATGGCTGGGTTTATGTTATGTTATCAAAATTTCCACGGTGATGGGTTCCTCGTATGCGAGAGGCCGGCTGGGTTGGCACCACCGCTTTGTCTATTTCTGCCGCCAAGCAACAGTGTGTAACCACTTTTGTGTTTCGGTTTGAGGGACATTGAAGCCAGTGAAATTACTGGGCATTATGAGTCTTAACATCTTGTGTCCGGGGTGGCGAGCGCAGCGCTTTGTAATTCAAAGTTCTGTGTGGTGTTGCTTTTGTATATGGTCAGGCGTGGCGCTTACCATCAGGCGAGCGCCTTACTCGTCTCGTCATTCAATGAAATAAAAAAAAATGAAACATTAAAGTACCCCTTACCAAGGATCTGTACAACCTGCCTGTTTAATATTCCCGAAATAAATATTTTTACGAGGATGTAAAAGGCGCGGTCTATTAAATTACAAAGATGCTAATATCGTCGAGATGACATCCACCCTTTGGGTGATATGAACATTTTATGTCGTTTTATATTTCATCACCCCGAATAAGGTTATTAAGCCCCAATTACATTTGTTACTTTTACTCCAGTAAGCTAATTACGGACTGAACTTTTTTCCTGGCATGGCAAAGTGACTACGCTAAAGTAAATAGTACACTTCGAGTCTTTTCTCGAGAATATCCACGCAACTATTTAAGGCTCTGACCTCCGCCATCTTTTCTCTAAATGCCCGAAACTCTTCTCTTACCGTACGTAGTTCGTCTCTAATACGACGCAGTTCTTGATCAAAATCATTGATAGACTCTGAGATAGCGGATGCCGCATCCGGTGAAATTATTGCCGAAGCCCTTACATCTTTTGCATTCGGCTTTGTGCAGTTACAGTATAGCCAGGAGGCTATATTGCCTGTATGCGGTAGGGCCATACAAACACGGTGGAACATCTGACGGTGACATGAACTTACTACAATTGCCGTATTGTTAGTAGTAGAGCCACGCTGTAGACAGTTTTGTCTACAGCATGAATGGGTTGGCTCGACCGGGTCGTTACCACCGTCTCACAGAAAACCAACATAAAGTAGCGGCTTGCTGCTGAGCTGCGTTTTGTATGGTGAGTGAGATATCCGGAAGCCCAAATCCTCTCCCCTTCCCAATCCCTAATTATCCCTTTCCTTTAAGGTCGGCAACGCGCCCATGATTCTTTTGGTAGTGGGCGTACATGGGCGGTGGAGATCACTTACCATCAGGTGATCCACTTGCTCGTTTGCCGGCCTATGCTATAAAAAAAAATACACTTGGCATAATGTATCGATTTATAATCTAATGCACCAGGTAAGCTAATAGATGACGCTGTCTCTGTACAGTGTGTTTAGTTACGTGTAATTTTTGCTATGACCTATGGGGTATACACACCATAAGTCGTCACGCTTCTTTAGGTAGATAATGTTCAGTTCGGTAATGTTTAATATATTTTAAGATTTATAATTATTCACTGATTAATTCACTAATAATGTATAATGTATGTAGCACTATAATATCTGATTTGGTAATATATGACGCAAATTTACACAATGACTTATTTTATAGGCCATAAATAAATACACAGAGAGCGTAAAGCCGTCTCAACGTCCGTGACGTCACTCCAATC
Organism: Amorpha juglandis; assembly: GCA_949126905.1. Lineage (NCBI taxonomy): Eukaryota > Metazoa > Arthropoda > Insecta > Lepidoptera > Sphingidae > Amorpha > Amorpha juglandis. The sequence continues at coordinate 4,978,828 of OX421379.1, read as the reverse complement.
AGATATTGGAATCAGAATAGTCTTCTAAGTTACAAAAATAAACTCAATATAAATGTGTTTTTCCAATTCACTTTAAATATCAACCAATAGCTGAATCTACTAATAAGAAATCGATGCACCAATAAAACTCATCTCATTTCACAGGTGCTTCAAAAGGCAAAGCAATACCAGCGTTGAAAAATTCTACTTCGATCATAAATTTCGCATGCCCCTAACATATTTGTTAACCCTCATTCGCGCCTGCTACTTCAGTTACACCAATAACTGGTTGCCCCATTGTGAACTTTACCCCAATGTGTTAAAATTCAAAATATCTTTGCAAATGTAAATTAAGGGATTCAGTTTTCAGTGCGAGATGCCGGAGCAATTTTTCTTCATCCGTGCCTTCAATATGTTGGGTAGATGTTGGAATACCCCATCTATCTTCTACGCGGGCCATTATGCAAATCAGTTTAGGACCACGACGCCTGGATCTCTAAGGATACTACCTAAAATGAGATCTCATTTTTTCGGTTATTAGAACGAACTGGCAAGGTTGCTAAGATTATTTCTAGATGATGCATATCTTCAATTTGATTGCGATATTCGGCGGTTGCACAATATAATTAATTTTCAGATTCATTACAGTCTTTTGTGCTGGTGATAGGATATTCATATCCGCACAAATAGCGACCATCGTACACATGGTGTTAAAACTTGCCATAGTGACCTACCCACCTTGTGTGGATCGCGTTCCAGGATCAGCCAGTGTATATCCGGTATAGCCGGTTCTCCCGAGGGGCTTGCGGCATCACTTGAAGGGAAGGGTATACAGGCTATAGTATACAGGTATACAGGCTGGTATGATTCTGGTGACCACTAATGAACTCATTGTTTGCTTCGGTGGTCACTGGTTTTTTGAACTGCATTACGCTTGTCAGCAGTTTTAGAGCAGTCACCTTGCCGCGCTCAGATAAAAAAAAGAAAAAGCCTTGAAATACGCTTCAGACTTCGGATACCATCACTAGATAGAGATACGTCCATAGATAATGTATGAAATAATGTTTTTAAATTTGTACTGGTACGTGTCTGCTAGGTACTGTCTATCAATGCGAAGGGAGCTACTGGAACAGCCGTCATATATACATGAATTATAAAACAGTTTTACATTTTAGTTTAACAGTAAAAGTATTGTTAGCATCAACAGTAATATTAAATAATCATCATCTTATTGGTTTAGGCTGTGTATTTCGGTTGAAAACTATTTTATTTTATTTCATTGAATGACGAGACGAGCAAGGCGCTCGCCTGATGGTGAGCGTCACGCCTGCCCAGTAACATATGCAAAACACCACCCAGAACTTTTAAATTACTAAAGCACTGCATGGCACTGAACTGCGCTACCGACCTACTACACCCCGAGATATAAGATGTTATGTCTCATAACGCCCAGTAAATTCACTGGTTTCAATGTCTTTCAAACCGAAACACAACAGTGCTTACACATTGTTGCTTGGCGGCAGAAACAGAAAAAGCGGTGGTACCAACCCAGACGGCCTCTCGCATACGAGGGACCTACCACCTTGTAAAGCAACTGTAAACTACGGGTATTTTATGATTCCTAGGTCAAGTGCTCAGTTTTTGCTTCGAATAACCATTTACCAGGGATTCTGTTTGGATCACATAAATTAACAAAGAAATAAACAAAATTTATAATTAAAAAACACCTATAGTAGTCGGCAAAAATAAACGTAATTTTATAGCTTCCAACATTTGAAGTTAATACCTCAAAAGCACCGCAACATTTTAATGTTGGTATATCATTATGTTTAATTAATTACTGCGAAACATCGGAGGATAAACTTTACACTGCATTTTTGAGTACGTGTCAGAAATTATATAAAGTGTATTCCATCAGCCAATTATAGCAATATAAACAAATAATTCCCTACTCACTTTCCAAATAATTCTTTATAAGATTCTGTTAATTCTTGTTTTTTACGCGAGCACGGCAAAGTAACTGCACCACACCTGATGATAAGCGTAGTGCAGTCCAAAAAACTAGCGACCACCGACAAACAGTGAGTTTATCGGTGGTCACCAGAATCAAGCCGGTCTGTATAAATGATTATTCCCTCTTCGAAGAGAGAAGACACAAATCGAGGGGTTTGCGACAGGTCAGGCGGGTGACGGATGCAGGCAAAGGGATACAAAGATGTACCCCTATACAAGAGCCATTGCTCTCGAAACAAATGAGTAGTAGAGCCACGCTGTAGACAGTTTTGTCTACAGCACGAATGGGCCGGCTCGACTGGGTCGTTACCACTATCTCACAAAAAACCGACTTAAAATAGCGGCGTACTGCTGCGTTTCGTACGGTGAGTGAGATATTCGGAGGCCCAAATCCACCTCCTTTTCCCAATCCGTTAGTTATCCCTTCCCTTTACGATCGGCATCGCGCCTATGATTCTTCTAGTATTGTGTGCGTATATGGTGACTCACTTGCTCTTTCGCGGCAATATTCCATAAAAAAATTGTCTAGTATAGAACAAATTCGAAACAAGACTGATTCCACTTCACTTCAATTTGCGGTTATCGGAAACCAGGTAGCTATCGTTTTCATTTAATGAAAAACATCGGAGTTACCTCTACAGATCGATGGACCAGTACCAAAAGGCACCATCTGTTAAATTAAATACGCTTCACGTTAAAGTAATACGTAACTTTGGCAGTGTATTTTTAGTTTGGAAGTGCAGATTAAATGGGCTTTGAGAAATTGTCAAATGGAATATGAATGTAGTTAAAAAGTAAATTATTCTTTTTTTCGGGATAAAAAGTAGGCTGGTAAGGATGAGAGAATTTTTCAAATCGGTCCAGTATTTGTTAAGTTTTTCGTTACATACAAAAATACAAATCTTTCCTCTTATATATTTATATTAGTGTAGATAAAAGCCCACTTTCCTACTTCTGGGCCCGGGCCTCCTCTATGAATGACAGTGGTCTAGTACGCCCCAGCCTATTGCACCCCCAGAATTCACATACCTTCGAAATTCATTAGGAGAATTTTGAGATATGCAGGTTTCATTACGATGTTTCCGTTGAAACTGGCAATAACAAAAAAAAAACCCGTGACTAATAGAAGTCAGAGGGGCATGTTTTTGGGACTGATTTCATAATTATGATATTTAAAGATTTAAAATAAAATATGTTAAAATATTATCTTAAAAAACATGATAGCAAAATTTTAATATTGATTAAAAAGAAAAAAAGAAAAAATAAACTACAAAAAGGAAAGGCTTAAATATCGCATAATAAACTCTTTTTCTCATAAAACCCATTTTTCCTTGACGAACAGGCATTCATTAATAAAAAGGAAAAATAATCTTACATAATCTTACCTGGAGTTAAGGTATAAAATGTGCTCTAATTTTCCATTTCCATGGAAATATTTCACTCTGTACCAAGAATTAGGTTAATGTCAAGATAAATCCTTAAGATTTATAAAAAAGTCATTTACGGTGAATTTATAATGGCTGGTACAAATAGCCACGGGTTTTTAATTATTTAAGAACCGTAATAAGGTACATAATTTTTATTATATGTGAAAAAGATAAAGGTATAAAAACTAGATTTTAAAAAATTGTCTAAACCAGAAACCAGATTTTGTTATCGGTGGCAGTCTGAAATGTTTACGAATTACATCCGATTCATCCCTACCACCTGCCCTTATCCCACTCGCAGTGGGGTCGGCGCACAAAAAACCCCATATTAGTTGAAAACAGATGTCATTTCTAAAAGTTTGAATAGATTTAATTCGAACATCGATGTTTTCCACAACCGTCTCGATTAGAACAGTTTTCAAATAAAAAACGACATAAAGTCGGTCCATTCGTGTAGACGATAAAAACCCACAGACAAACTGACCTATAAGCAAACAGACAGACAGATTAAAGTGGTAAAATTAAAAAACCCTCTTATAAGTCGGGTGTTAAAAATAAAACAACGCTTTTAACTCAAACCCTCATATAATTTTGGCATCCATTATGAATTAAATAGCAGGTGGCCTAATTGCCGTATTTATCACTAAAGCAAATAGGCTTTATGACGCTCAACAAAATTAATTTGTGTTTGGTTAAATATTTAACGTTTCGTGCTATCGAAAACATTTCAAATAATAGTTTTTTTTAGTGAAATGTAAATCTGAATACCATAAATTAGATTTTAATTTTTTTTGAAGTACCTATATTAAGTTGATTATATTATCCATATCGGTACATACTAATATAAGTAGAATTATTAATGTGGATATGCCTGTCCGTTATATCGTCACTTCATTCGTTCATTCTAGTCGCGGTAATTTATATTAAAAATATTATTCAAATTCAAATTAAATTAAAAATATTATTATTAGTGTGTAGTAATGTGTAGTGTTATTCTATTTAAATATACCACTACAATCTATTAAGCTCTGGAATGAACTCCCTGCCTCGGTGTTTCCCGAGCGCTATGACATGTCCTTCTTTAAACGAGGCTTAAAAAGAGTATTCCTTCAGCGGTAGGCAGCGACTTGCTTGTGCCTTAGCTGTGTCCATGAGCAGCAGTGACCTCTTACCACCAGGCGGGCTGCTTGCTCGTTTGCCTATCAAGGCAATAATTAGAAAAATCCAAACTTGGTATGTTGCGAATTAGAGAATAAAGGCTCTAGTGTTGTTTACATCTAGTGCAGCTGTTACATAACTTTTAAGTGAACACGAATAAAATGTACCTCAAATATTCTATTTGTGTATTAAAATTCATGTCTATAATTATTTTCCCCTTTGTATAACATGCTTTTCCGTAAAACCACAATAATGTCAGAGAAGTCAAACGACCGTCCCTGCGGTTAAGGGTCAAACGTAAAAGGGACAGTAATAAAATATTTTGAGCTCGTAAATACGTTCTTTCCTGCACACTCGTTCCCGTTATCGCTATTTTAATCTCATGAATCTTGAAAATGTATTTATGATCTCCGAAATACGAAGTGTCGCAGGTTCGTTTGCCATAATTATTACATTACATACATTAGTCATATTATACTATTACTAGATGACCCGGTGAACTTCGTATCACCTACATAATATATTTGTGTAAAATGTGGTCAAAACTTAATACAAATGTTTTATTTACATTAAATGCAATTAAGTGATGTACTGCGCCATTGCACGTGAGGTAGCCCGTCGCACATTTAATTGACTTCGACGACCTAAGTCAGGTCGTCTCCCACCTCCCTCCGGTTGGACAGTCCTGTCCCCGTCCCGTCCCCGTCCTGTCCCCGTCCTGTCTGCGTCCCGTCCCCGTCCTGTCCCCGTCCCGTCCCGTCCCGTCCCCGTCCCGTCCCCGTCCTGTCCCCGTCTTGTCCTGTCCCTGTCCTGTCCTGTCTCACTGTCCGGTCTCACTGTCCTGTCTCACTGTCCTGTCTCACTGTCCTGTCTCTCTGTCATGTCTCTCTGTCCTGTTTCACTGTCCTGTCTCACTGTCCTGTCTCACTGTCTTGTCTCACTGTCCTGTCTCACTGTCCTGTCTCACTGTCCTGTCTCACTGTCCTGTCTCACTGTCCTATCTCTCTGTCATGTCTCACTGTCCTGTCTCACTGTCCTGTCTCACTATCCTGTCTCACTGTCCTGTCTCACTGTCCTGTCTCACTGTCCTGTCTCACTGTCCTGTCTCACTGTCCTGTCTCACTGTCCTGTCCCACTGTCCTGTCTCACTGTCCTGTCTCACTGTCCTGTCTCACTGTCCTGTCTCACTGTCCTGTCTCACTGTCCTGTCTCTCTGTCCTGTCTCACTGTCCTGTCTCACTGTCCTGTCTCACTGTCCTGTCTCACTGTCCTGTCTCACTGTCCTGTCTCTCTGTCATGTCTCTCTGTCCTGTTTCACTGTCCTGTCTCACTGTCCTGTCTCACTGTCTTGTCTCACTGTCCTGTCTCACTGTCCTGTCTCACTGTCCTGTCTCACTGTCCTGTCTCTCTGTCATGTCTCACTGTCCTGTCTCACTGTCCTGTCTCACTGTCCTGTCTCACTGTCCTGTCTCACTGTCCTGTCTCAATGTCCTGTCTCACTGTCCTGTCTCACTGTCCTGTCTCACTGTCCTGTCTCACTGTCCTGTCTCACTGTCCTGTCTCACTGTCCTGTCTCACTGTCCTGTCTCACTGTCCTGTCTCACTGTCCTGTCTCACTGTCCTGTCTCACTGTCCTGTCTCACTTTCCTGTCTCACTGTCCTGTCTCACTGTCCTGTCCCTGTCCAGTCTAGACGCTATACGACCCGTCATCACGGCAAGCTTCGCAACGACAACTCAACAACTACTAATAAATTAAAAATTAATTAGAAAAACATTGTCCAGCGGACAAAATTGTGAATCTAAACCATTCTCAGATCCCCTTGAACACACACAAAAAATTTCATCAAAATCGGTCCAGTCGTTTAAGAGAAGTTCAGGAACATACACACTCACAGAAGAATTATATATATAAAGATATTGGCAGTGGGCAGGCCACATAGCTCGCAGAACCGACAACCGGTGGGGCAGAAAGGTTCTGGAATGGAGGCCACGTACTGGCAAGCGCAGCGTTGGACGTCCGCCTACAAGGTGGACCGACGACCTGATAAAGGTCGCAGGAAGTAGCTGGATGCAGGCCGCTTCCAACAGGTCGGTCTGGAAATCTTTGGGGAGGCCTATGTTTAGCAGTGGTCGTCCTGTGGCTGATGATGTTGATGATGATGATACATTAGTCAAGGGAACTCCTCTTCTTCCAACTATGCTTAACCTACTCGCCGTGAGGTGGGCGCAACATGTGTTCCGCCATGGTGTCGCATTCAGGGAAGTCACATTCCGAGGTCAGCCAGTATATTTCTAGTAACTCCAGGCTGGCATAGTTCTACGAATTGTCGAAGGATGCAATATCCCTGATTGCTCGACATTAGGTTTATTTAGACTACACTCTTCTTACTATTAAATCCATTGCAGTCACTTTACTGTGTCCGGATGCATAATTAAATAAAATAAATCATGAACAAGATTCTACACTTTTTATTACACGACAATTGAATTCAAACACATTATTCCACAAATTTCATACAACGTTTATGGGAGAAGGAGTAAAACCAAGATTTAGGTTGTCGGCTACATAGTTCTCCATCGCCCATTTTTGATGGCTTGTTTTGAAGCAGTTTTCGAGGGTCAACTTATACCCTACTTTAAATTTCCCTGCGCCTAAACAGAGTTGAGTGGCTTTGTGTTTTATGTTTTTCGTCTAAAAAAAAAAATGTTTATATTTTATTGATACAAAAATCTTAAGTGTTATTAAAGAAGAAGCGCATTTTCGCTGTGTGTGAATGCATACACATTATATGGACCAACACAGTAAGGAAATACGGATAGAATTCAGAACATAAAATAACCAATAAATAAAAAAAAGTGTGCGTCTCGGGACGCTCGACAGAAGTGATAACTTAAACTAATGTGGGTTAAAGTAAAGTCCGGTCGAAGTCCGGTCAAAGTCCTGTCAAAGTCCGGTCAAATACCGGTCAAAGTCCTGTCAAAATCCGGTTAAAGTCTAGTCAATGTAATGTCAGTCTTGTCAAAATCCGGTCAAATACCGGTCAAAGTCCTGCAAAAGTCCAGTCAAAGTCCGGTCAAATACCGGTTAAAGTCCTGCCAAAATCCGGTTAAAGTCCAGTCAAAGTAATGTCAGTCTTGTCAAAATCCGGTCAAATACCGGTCAAAGTCCTGTCAAAATCCGGTCAAAGCCCTGTCAAAGTCCGGTCAAATACCGGTCATAGTCCTGCCAAAATCCGGTTAAAGTCCAGTCAAAGTAATGTCAGTCTTGTCAAAATCCGGTCAAAGCCCTTTCAAATTCCTGTCAAAGATCGGTCGAAGTCCGGTTAAAGTCCGGTCAAATACCAGTCAAATTCCGGTCAAAGTCCTGCCAAAATCCGGTTAAAGTCCAGTCAAAGTAATGTCAGTCTTGTCAAAATCCGGTCAAATACCGGTCAAAGTCCTGTCAAAATCCGGTCAAAGCCCTGTCAGAGTCCGGTCAAATACCGGTCATAGTCCTGCCAAAATTCGGTTAAATTCCAGTCAAAATAATGTCAGTCTTGTCAAAATCCGGTCAAAGTCCTATCAAAGTCCGGTTAAAGTCCAGTCGAAATAATGTCAGTCTTGTCAAAATCCGGTCAAAGTCCTATCAAAGTCCGGTTAAAGTCCAGTCGAAATCAGGTCAAATACCGGTCAAAGTCCTGTCAAAGTTTGTCAAAATCCGGTCAAAGCCCTATCAAAGTTCGGTCGAAGTCCGGTTAAAGTCCGATCAAAATCGGGTCGAAGTCCGGTCAAATACCGGTCAGTCCTGTCAAAATAAGGTCAAAGTCCTGCCAAGTCCGGTCAAATACCGGTCAAAATCCTGCCAAAATCCGGTTAAAGTCCAGTGAAAGTCTTGTCAAAATCCGGTCGAAGTTTGTCATAATCTAGTCAAAGCCCTATCAAAGTCCTGTCAAAGTCCGGTGGAAGTCCGGTTAAAGGCCGATCAAAGTCCGGTCAAATACCGGTCAGTCCTATCAAAATAAGGTCAAAGTCCTGCCAAGTCCGGTCAAATACCGGTCAAAGTCCTGCCAAAATCCGGTTAAAGTCCAGTCAAAGTCTTGTCAAAATCCGGTCAAAGCCCGGTCAAAGTCCTGTCGAAGTCCGGTTAAAACCCTGTCGAAGTTTGTCATAATCCGATCAAAGCCCTATCAAAGTCCTGTCAAAGTCCGGTCGAATACCGGTCAAAGTCCTGCCAAAATTCGGTTAAAGTCCAGTCAAAGTCTTGTCAAAATCTGGTCAAAGCCCGGTCAAAGTCCTGTCGAAGTCCGGTTAAAACCCTGTCGAAGTTTGTCATAATCCGATCAAAGCCCTATCAAAGTCCTGTCAAAGTCCGGTCGAAGTCCGGTTAAAGGCCGGTCAAAGTCCGGTCAAATACCGGTCGAAGTCCGGTCAAAGTCCGGTCTAAGTCCGGCCAAAGACCTGTCAAAGTCCGGTCAAACTCCGGTCATAGCCCGGTCAAAGTCCGGTTAAAGTCCGGTCAAAGTCCGGTTGAAGTCCGGTCAAAGTCCGGTTGAACTCCGGTCAAAGTCCGGTCCAAGCTGACTGGACATTGTGTGACGCCACCTGGGACTTCCTAACGCTGGCTGGTCGATGGACCGCTCGCGTTACGGAACGTTTCGATTCACCCTCCCATAAGAAGTTATCACTTCAAAAACAATTGTGGATCACAAATCAATAGTCTCGCTGCGGGGATCGAAGCTGCGGTCTCCTGTTTCACAGCCGGCTATTTGCCCGCTGCGCCACGGAGGCCGTCGAAATAGCACCCTTTCTTTTTTATCTTTTTAGTTCAAGATTGCAAAGTGACTACACTGGACCTGATGTTAATTGCAATACTGTCCAAATATTTTGCCAATCGGGTAATAGACTACAATATATTCGTAATAATAATATTATATTTCAATTCATCTTAAAAAATCGAGCTATTTTTACTATTGACATCCCTTACTCTTGATTTCCATCCATTACAATAATACTGTTGCTTCATTTTTTTTTATCCTGGCTCGGCAAAGTGACTACGCTACCTGATGGTAAGTGTAGCGCAATCCAAGAATAGTGTCGACCAACGATAAACAATGTGTCCATCGTCGGTCGGCAAGATCATGCCGGCCTGCCAAAGGGCCAAGGGGGAGTGGAAGGAAAAAGGGATGGGAAAAGGGTTAGGAACAGGAGGCAAGCCCCCTGGGGAGAACCGGAAATACACTGGCTGACCCTGGAACGCGACCCACACGAGGTGGGCCACTATGGCAAGTTTTAGCACCAGTGTACGGTGGTCGCTATCCGGTCGGATACAAGTATCCTCCCACCAGCAAGTATTGCAACTCCATATAGGATATTTTTAAAAAGCTGAAGTTCCTACATAAAAAATGTATGCCTTTATTACCTATCTATATATTTTTTATGAGAATTTGAACTCTAACCTTATTGTCGTAAATCCATATCTGCGAGGAAGCGCCGCCTCGGCATATAAATACAGTAATCGAGTTCATGAAGTAATCTAAACACATGTCATCGCGTCGTATCTCGCCATCTTTCGTGTAAACCCAATACTGAAACATTAACCTGTTTTGTATTTACATTAAAATTAAAGTAAAATTTAAATTAATTTGGATAGTTTCTCGTACGGCATAACTGGGACCGTAACAGAAAAACTTTTTAAAAACTAAAAAAAAATAAAAAAAAAATTTAGTAGTATCAAAAATTTGATCATTCACAGACTCTAAATTGTTTACTTTTGAGCCAGTTTTGAGTGGAGCGGAGCGGAGTGGAGTGGAGGAGACTGAGAGACTGGAGATGGTAAGCGTAGCGCAATCAAAATCAAATCAAATAATGAGTTTATCGGTGGACGCAGAGTCATGCAGTCAAAAAAAGAAAGAAAAGAAAAAAAACAAAAGTTTTAATTTAATTGCATTAAGCACCAGTTCTAAATTCCGTTGAAGGTATTATATTGAACAATTTTATAAAGTCAATTAAGCAATAACAACAAAACGAAAAAGTTAATTAATGTAAAAAAATTCGTTGTCGTTTCATTCACTTTTTAAATGAATTTCTTCAGATGTTAAATTGAGTGAGTTAAAGAAAAAGAAATAATGTTACTGTATAATTTCATTATTATTCCGTCTTTAATTGATATTTTTTTTTATAGCATAGGCCGGCAAACGAGCAAGTGGGACCTGATGGTAAGTGATCTCCACCGCTCATTGGCGCCCACCACTAGAAGAATCATGGGCGCGTTGCCGACCTTAAAGGAAAGGGAAAATTAGGGATTGGGAAGGGGAGGGGATTTGAGCTTCCAATTATCTCACTCACCGTACGAAACGCAGAATCGAGCCGCTACTTTGCGTTGGTATCCTGCGAGACAGTGGTAACGACCCGGTCGAGCCAGCCCATTCATGCTGTAGACAAAACTGTCTACAGCGTGACTCTACCACTCAAAAATATTTTACTATACTAATACTTTACTTACTTACTTTACCTAATGCATTTTACTTACTTGATTCCCTCCATGGGAATGGCATTGGCGTAAATTAACTGTCTCTTGAATATTTTGTAAAGAATTGGCCGAATCCAGACATAAACCGTTGTTTATATTGTAAATCTGAAATATTAAGTTTTATATAGTAATTAGGATCATTTGAAAGTATGCTGAGAGTACACAGTAGTGTCACTGCGACGTGACGTGCCAGCTTTGATGGTATATCTCGTAGGATCAGTGAAATTCCTTAAGGCGCAAATTACCCCAGCAACCAAGCATTCATCATTCATTACCTTTCATCGTGTCCATGATCCTTTAATGGTAGATCCTTTAATGGACAATGGTGATAAAAAACCGTCAAACGGATCACATAATCATTTACCGGACTATTTGTATACTGGCCAGTTGTTACTTGTGATCAGTCAAGTATCAAAATGCTCAAGACATAAGACCTTTATATTTTACTCTCCAAGCCTGATCGATCTTTACCCTGACTTCAAAACCGTATCACTTCAGTACAATTGACTTAACATGCTAATCTCCCCGTAATCGTATTCGATTATGGGGAATCCTCTACACTATACCTATATCCACTCATGAGCCTTAATGTGATTAGTTTATACCAACTGACCTACATGCATTTTATATTTGAGAAATATAAGCTACTAAATATTTTGGAAAATATTTTCTCCATAAATGGCTTTAAAGTGTAGACGGTATTTTACAATATTGAGAAAAAAGCTAAACTTAAGACAGATATTTCATAATGCCAATAAAGGTTTGAAGCCTTTATAAGCACAAAGGAGTTTTCTACTTGAAAGGTTACCGACAATTTTTAAATTGGATGTGGAAACCGCGGTTGAACATTGATGAAATTAGAGACAAAATAAGTGTATAATGGAAAACGCTTAGGTCCCTCGCCCACGGCGACTTTTTGTAGCGATGCTGCGATTTGCTTAACGCGCGACAGCATCGCTTCTAACGCGTGTTAGTCGCCTTTGCAACGAGCTACTGTATCGATACAAACGCGCGACCGAGTCGGACGACATCGGCACGGTATACGGTATTAGTATTTAACTCGGCCGTATCTTAGAAATAAATGCCTACAGCCGCGCAGTACGTAAACATGCGATAGGGCTGCCCGCCTCCAGCATTTTAATTACATTTGCCTACTTTGTGTTTCCATTTAGTTTTGTGATTGTAAAATACTTTTTTATACTAGTAGTTCTGGGAGAACAGTAGACCTCACGAGCCGCCCTATTTCCCACACAATCAAAAATCGCAATCGACTAAAAAAAATTAATAAACCAAGGAACTTGCAAATTTTCGTCAAAATCGGTTGATAAATGCAATGCGGCGAGAACTGACAGACAGACAGACAGAGGGACAAAAGCATTTTTGGCCAATCTCGAAACTGAGACGCTTTGCTCGCTTCGCTCGCTCGGTCAATAAACAAATTATATTCCGGTCAATTTAGACATAAAAATAGTGGTCAAATAACAAAAAATCCCACAGAGCCAAAGGTGAAGAAATGGGGTTTACCATTACAAATAAAGTTTTAAAAATCCCCATCGATTCCATGTGTGCTTCAAAAGTTATTCGGGTCAAAGGTCAAAATTTGAGGTTTTTTAGATTTTTCTCAAAAACTATTTTTTCTAAAATACCACGTTATTACTTTGAAAACACACCGTCCGTTCGTCACTGCGGCACAGTTGCGACTGTCTGCATATCGAACGCATACTGAGAACGAGTCGCGTAGGCATAGCTCGCGCTTCATCCGTTTGTATGAAGATGGAATACTGTATATAATATTATGAGAGAACGGAGAGACAACTTCTGAATTTAAGATCATAATTTTTCAGTATTTTGAACGTTGTTACATGATATCCACAAAGTTATCTCTATTAAATGGGTGCATCCAATATTGACGCTGCTTTCGTTGCCTACGCTTCGGCTGCTCACGTAAAAGCAATACCAAAGACAACGTGACTAATGTTGCCCCAACGGAATCCATCTTGCAACTGTACCAATCCAAGGTATTTTTGTGCCGTAACTGAATCGCGTTTGCATCGCGACTGAATCTGGGCCCGTGGGCGAGGGCAATCAGCTAGCGACCGCTTCGCGTCTGTATCGATGAGGACGCGCGACAGCATCGCTACAAAAAGTCGCCATGGGCGAGGGCTCTTAGTCTTTGATCTAGGCAATATAACATTAAACTTTGTTGAAAAAAACAATAATTTCTTATATACCTAAAATATGAACACTGGTAAATCTATTGAAATAAATCTAATTTAAACGGATTTTATCGCGGTTTTTTCCACCCCACCCCACTCCGTGACCACGAAGGATGAAAGTTTTCGAAAGGTCGGGATCAAAATTAAAATAAAAAACCGCGATAAAATCCGTTTAAATTAGTTTTATTTCAATGTGTAACATTCGCGTAAACTGGTAAATCTAATTATAACCAAATTCGCATAACATGACGTTATATAAAATTAAACCATATCAGAACCTATTTTTTGAATCAAAAACTAACAGATACGAGTGTTTATTATGAATAGTTTACGTTAATCGGGTCACGAAATACTTACAGTACAGTCACAGTATAATGTAAACAATATTTTCGTTTTTGATAGCAAAATAATCATCGACATAAATTAATTATTTAAAATCTACTTACTTGACCAGAAGCTACGTATGCATTTGGTAATTCTAATTCAGGATATACGTTTTCCAAATACCACTTAAAAGATTTGCAATTCAAACTTTCACGTAGTTTTTTTCTTTCAGAAACATCGCCAAAATCTTCTTTATCATGTCCCAGTCTATCATAGAAGTATTTAGCATAATCATCCATCCATACCTAACAAACAATTATTGTCTATACTTTATGTTTTTTTTAAGAATAATAGAATTGAATTTTTAGTTTTATTATATGTATTGCTAGAATACGAGTTGGCCTGGACAGATAGCTACACACATTGTATATCTGCAAGAGGGTTTCTGGCACATGTGATTAAATCATCTGAATTATTAAATACAACTTTTCTTTTAACACAAATAAACAGAATAGGTAAGATAGCTTTATTCCACAATTTAGAGAAAATAATATTCGAGCAATAAACTCAACCTGTTTGCCAAAAAAGATTATAGATAGAAGAGAATTACAAAAAAAACACTTAAAAGACTTTATGGTTAATATTTACTTCAAAAATACAAGTTAAATATTGAAAAGGAAAAATTTTATGGGTAAAATCAAAGGCGATTTCTATCAAGACTGAGGATAAACTTTACTTCTAAAGTTATTCTTAAAATAACATAACAAATTGAATACCTCGGCCAACCTCAAAAAATTCTTTTTAAACGTCTCTCCTTTACTTTTATATGGAAATTTCTTCCTAAAAATATGTCCGACGTGTGAGCATGGCACGATTTCCAGAGATCCACCACACATCCAGGTTTTAAACGATAATTCTAAATTCTCAGCCCCCCAAACATCGAAACCTTCGTCATATCCACCTAGTTTAAGGAAATAATCTTTGTCGATAGCAAAAAGACCACCAGATATTGTTGGAGTCTCAATTGGAGCTGCAGAGTATCTTCGCTTTGAGATGACACTATAAGGTATAGATCTCCATATGAAATTTAATGCCCAGTTAAAACCACCTATTCGTAGATCCTGAACATCTTGAGGAATGTACTCAAATGTATCTTCATGGATGTGATCGACAACAGGGCTTACAACTCTTGTTGGGTCTTCGGCAATGCGGTTCAGGAGTGGTTCGAGCCATCCTGTGAAAGTAAACAATTTTGCTTCATTAACACGAGGTTTACCGCACGATTGATGCGATAATTTAATAGAACACTCTCGATTACGAGGAAGGAAAGGAAGAATCATATAATGTGGCCTCGTAAACCAGAGTTTTTAACTCCCGGCAAAAAGAGGGGTGTTATAAATTTGACCACTTTGTCTGTGGGGTGTATGAATTGACTGATTTGAATATTTTTTTAATTGAAAGATGATTTAATTGAAATGGAGCTTAGGTGTATTTGAAGAAAATCTGTTCTGCTATACAAAAGTAACAGATGTTATACTGATTGACATCAGAGGCTATTAACGGTTTGATTATTTGTTGGACTCTTATTTAAGTCATATAATAATACTCCCTCCATGTTAAGCATTTGGAAATTGTGGAATGGAATATCAAAAAAACTTTGTAGTGGTTATCTATCTAAAGGAATACGATCTCTACTGAGTTAAAAACCTCCAGTGATTTAGAAGCGTTAATGAATCAGTCAGTCGAGTCAGATCAGTTGCAATAAACAGTTAGATACTGCATAATAGTTCTCACCTTTAGCGCATTCGCAATGACTGTCAAGAAATAAAATTACAGGAGCGTTTGCATATTTTATTCCTAATAGTCTAGCTCTAATGAGACCTTCGCGACGCTTCAGGCGTACCAGTGTTACTTTTGGGAGTGTTCTTATGAACTCATCTAGATGTCCTTGCAGATGCGCTGCAATAAAGTTTAAGCATGCTATAATAATAAAACTTCCAACAGTCACACTGTATAGCTCTGAACCCATATTAAGTTAAGACTACAATCCAACAGCACCCAGGCCCGAAACAAATATTTGAGGATCAAAATCGCGTTTGCTGATATCTGTTGAGGAGTTTTACATTTTCTCTATGAAGTAGTTATGTGATCTTAACCAAATTTATATGAAACTTCACTTGAATTTATATGGAACTAACTTTACGGAATATAAAATCATCAAAAATCGGCCCAAGTTTGAAAAACGAACAGTGGAATTATTCGTAAAAAAACAATATTTTCATTGATACGACAATTACATTTGGCGTTGGTTTCGGAACATAGAGGGTTTTGCCAGTATTCAATATCGACCAATGAGCATTTATCAATAGCATCACTCATTCCGCTAACTTATGAAGCCTCATTTAAATGGAGCTATTTTCTCGTAAAATACAGGTCATTATTTGTTTTAAAATTGCATGAGGCCTTATGACTGCCAGTTTTAAGTAAGATAAAGTTCCTCCACCTTTATAGAACTTAAATATTGTCCCAATGCACAAGTCAGATTTACTTACGCATGTCAGAAAAGTCATCAACGAGAATAATATTTTCCAAAAGATATGACGGCGATCTATTAAGAATTGACGTAACAGTTCTTATAAGCGTGGACCAAGCTTCGTTGTGGAAACATATTATGACGGACACTTTTGGCAGGTCTCTCGTATAGTTTTTGTATAAACACCTGTAAATAGAAATATACATACATGAATACTCAACCTAACCTTTGCTCACTCACGCCTGAGTATTTCCATATACTTTACGTCGGTTTTCTGTGAGACAGTGGTAACGACCCGGTCGGGGCGGCTCATTCATGCTGAAGACAAAACTGTCTACAGCGTGGCTCTACCACTCTTCAGTGTCGCGTTATTCTAACCTAACTTTTTATTTAGCAACTTAAATTATTTTCTTACCATTCATCTCTTGGGTCCATAAGCGTCCGATTGACAGGTATAAGATCACTGACAAACTCATTAAAAGCATGGTTCCTCCATCCCTTAGTTACCAATTGTTTTATGTAGGTTCGTAGATCCTTTTCTAGAATAACTGGACGTCCTTCTAGACCTAAGAAATTACATTTATTTTTTAAAATCGATAGTATAATATGTATAACTATTCATTCATTATTTGACAGCCTCCGTGGCGCAGCGGCCGAGTAGCCGGCTGTGAAGCGAGAGGTCGAACCGAGACAAATGTTTGTGCCATCCAGAAATATTTGTTTCAGGGTCTGGGTGTTGTGAGACCGAAAGTCTCTCGTAGTTCCTGATACCCACGACACAAGACTCGTATCTCACTGTGGGATCAGGACTATGTATGAGACTGTTGGGTGTATTTATTTATTCCAACATGAGATCCTTCATTGACTATCTAACATTGCGTTATAAAATTGATTCTTTCACTTGAGGAATACATTGCCTAGAGTTTACATTATTCTTCAATCAACATATAAAAACTGACTTTATAAATGTTCATAAGTTTTTCGCAAACTGGTTATAGTTTTAAACAGAAAATATTAGCCTATTCGCAATTTATGTAAATCGTTAATCATTTGCTTTTAAATTGGTTTAGTTGAATGTATTAATATCATAAATCTAAAATAGCATTATTAAATTAAGCAAAAGAGCATGATACAAATTGTTTCATGAGTTAATTACATGCATCATGAAACACCATAGTAGATATTATTTAATTCATTGCATTGCACTCGCAAATTATATATTATACATAGTTTTCTGTTGCATTGTACAAAAACGTAATGTTGAGTCAAATGAATTCTTCTTATTTTACGTGCCCTTATTCCACTCACGGGGCAGTCAACATGCTTTTTCACAATAATACAGGGTGGTAGGTCTCTCATATACGAGAGACCGTTTGGGTTGGTACTATCGCTTTGTCTATTTCTGCCGCCAAGCAACCGTGTGTAAGCGCTGTTGTGTTTCGGTTTGAAGGACATTGAAAGCCAAGTGAAATTACTGGGCATTATGAAACTTAACATCTTATGTCTCGGGATGACGAGCGCAGTTCAGTGCCATGTAGTGCTTCGTAATTTATAGTTCTGTGTGGTGTTGCTTCTGTTTATGGACAGGCGTGGCGCTTACCATCAGGCGAGCACCTTGCTCGTTTTGTCATTCAATCAAATAAAAAAAAACAGATAGTCCTGACCCCACACTAGGTTAACCTGTATGGTGGATTCCAGCATTCAGCTGTTACAAACTTGCTATTTATCTATTGCAAAGCCAATGCAATGCACTAACGTATTTCACCAATACTACGAATCAATAGTTGGTTTGAAAGACCACATACTCTATATGCTTTTAGAATTTTGAAAAGACTAGTTACTATCCTTTGAAAGAGTTATTTCCAGTTTATCAAAATACGTCATGAAACTTTACAATATTACGATAAAATTTATGTATGTCGCAATCATTGTTCCAAAAATATACACGTGACAATGATTCAATATAAACCTATAACCTTATTAGATTTTACTACTAATTTATCTCTTCAGCAACCGACGGCTTGGTTGCTTGCTTATTCATAGTAATTGTTAAAAAATGAAGATTTTAATCCTAGTACGTAATTGTTCCATGTCCGATTGTTTACGTGACCAGTCTTCCTGATCAATTTACAACTATTAGGCAAAGTCCTTCCCCCATTCTTCTTTTTCTGCTAATGTTGCCTAGCTATAAATAGCAATTTAAATAATATTTTAATCTTTAATCACATTACCATGGTTCAATTTAGATTGATCGCTATTTCTTTGTCTCGTACCTACTTAACGTATCTTAGTTGCCGGTGAGGTTCATTTGGGAGCCGAAAGATGTTGACTAAATCTCCTTACAAACGAATGCTGAGTTACAGTATTTAAATAATGGTTACCTGGAGGGAAATCAAATCCTTTGATCATAGATAACTTTTCTCCCATTGACAATGACGTGCTCACAGCAGGAAAATATTGCCAAACTGAAAAAAGCAAGTATTTATAGATACATAATATAGTAATGAAACCAAACATAGCAGCAAGCCACTACTTAACATCGGTTTCGGTGAGACAGTGGCAACAATCCGGTCGAGAAGGCCCATTCATGCTGTAGACAAAACAGCTTACAGCGTAAGACTATCTCTCAATTTGATGATAAATAATCACCTCCGCCTACAATGTTCCAGGATACAGAGGCATATTTACTATCATTAACCAAAGAGTATAAAAACAAAGACAGAAGGATTCGTTAGCTATCCAGCAATCAGAGTAACTATACAAAACGTAACATCAAAAACAACCGTTTCAAATCAAATCAGATGTTTTCTATGAGACATTGAAGCAGACGACACAGCCAATTTGTTCTATAAAAAACTGCCCACAACGTAGCCCTTGTACTTGCAGTATCAAAAAAAGTTTCAATTCCAAAACCAATTATTTAAAACAAGTCGGTGAATTACCATTAAAATCAGATTCAGATGAATTTATATTCCTTTTGGCTCTAAACTTTTTTAAGGCTTCATGATACGATTGCTCATCACTAAACATTTTAGCTGACTTATACTCCATTTCGATTGTTATTAACGACACAAACCACATAATAGCAACAACGACTAATATTTTTAATGCTTTCCTTAACATTATTGACACTTCTTCGCTGACTGAAATAGTACTGAAGAATGCCCTCGTTCAAACAATTGCAGGAAACAGACAGTGAAGTACTAAGAAAGCGTTGTTATATGGTAAGCGCATGGAAGGTAGGAGGAAGCGAGTAATTTAGTTTGAATATTCCGAAGTCAGACGTCCTAATAAAATAGATGGACAATTATTATAATTAAATCCATTGTATTCTATCAAAAACTATTGCTATTTATTCAGATATAATGCAAATATAATAATTAATTAAATTATTATTATTATTTTAATACTATTATTATTATTTTATCAAATTAGTGTATTGTCATCGGTCCTCGATAAATCTACAAAGTTTGAACGAAATCTCGCCGTTTAAAGTGGGTCAAAATCGCGCCCAAAGGAGTCGGTTACAAACATACAAACAAACATACAGGTGAAGTTAAAAAAAGCGTGTAAAAAGTAATAATAACATGAAGAATAATCCTGTTTTATTATATTTTCAGTACTTACAATATTAATGTTTTAATTAAAATATATAGTGTTAGGTACTTACCTAATTTGTGAACCATGTTATAATCAACTTAAATAAAATTGTAAAATGTTAATTCCTAAATAATTTAAAGTATCCTAGTCATTAAAAAAATATTAAGTATTATATGAACTCGTTATTTTATGAATATTTTGCTTGCAGTCATATTGCTTCAAATTTTCTTTATTCTTTTAACTTTATGATACTGGAACCTTTTGAATAAACTTAATTAACACGATGTTGCAAGTATTTAACATTTTCTTAGAAAAATTTATTAATTACTATTGAATACACTGCTTAGATAAAATGCACTCCTAAAGGAGTATGGGCTTTACATCAGCGGTTCCCAAACTTTAAAGTTATGGAACAATCACTTTTATTTTGTGGAGGTCTATATTAAATTATCATACCCTTACATTCAATGAGCTAACATATTAGAAACATTTAATGTGTTGTCGGATGCTTTGTGAATTCCAGCACGACATTCGCCGCAATTCAATAACAAATGTATCTAGCTCGTGGAACACTAGTGACTGTTTCACAGAACCCGTGGGTTGCGTGGATCCCACTTATAAACGCTATTGTACATGGTTATTATACCTGGCTATTTTTATCCAATACATTACTATAACAATTTATAAGTATCAGCTTTTATTCTTTCATTTACCTATTTCAAACATTTGCCCCAAACTTATCCTTGTTATTAAAGTTTTTCTCTACGTGACTTAAGTTAGAGTTTGAGGTGCGTGACCGAGACTTGAAACCGTGAAACACGACGCGCACTATGGCTTGAAATGCAGGATCGAGAATAAAGTCCGCAACGTGCAACCATAATAACTAGTCTCCTTTGTAGGCAATTGTATAGTGAGGTTTGAAGTAAATATGCGACCGAGATAGGAGAGGGCGTCGCGCGACCATTTCCAAAAAAATCATAATATAAAGCGGATGTATCGCTATCGCCTGACTCTCATCACGTGTCAAGGTGGCGTACCTAAAAACAAGTCTTTAAGTGACAGTGTCAGATCTAGAAAAAGAAAAAGAAAAAGAAAAATGAAGAAATGGAAACTGTCGCATGTCGTGGTCTCCTATCTTAAACGCATACCTCAAAACGTTATAGCAAACAAAGCGAACGTGTAGCCGTCGCGTCTCCTTTCTCGATCGCCTACCCTAAAATCTACGTGGATTTCCTAAATAAGATGTAAATAAACAGAAAGTTCCCATAACAAACGAACAAGAACACTACGAGGAACTCAAAATATTTACCCAGACGCACATTGAATAGTCAATCTTGATTTGTGAAGTTGCTGTTTAAAATGACAGTCATATAGTTGACAATAAGTGTTTGTTTTCTTATAAAGGATTTACACAGTTCAATTTTTTGGATTTGAATCAATCATAAAATCTGTTAAAAGGTTTTTCAGATTGTTCGAATCGTCGTTGTAGTTAAAACGCACCGTGTGAATCTTCTATTAGTAAAATTATAATTGCACAGTAAAGTATATTGAGAAATCGACAATCTTTTGGGCTGAAATATTTTTGAGCAGACCGTAGTGGAAATACCTACATGATTTTTCAAGTTAAATAGTCCTAAAAATATTCGGTTCACGATATCAATATTTATTTAGCTTTTAAAATCGAGTAAAACATAACGAACTCGTAGATTTAGTTAACTATTTGTACCTGTAATTTACTTAAACTACTACTGTAATTTACTATTTAAAAGCAAAAATTATAGAATATAAAACTATCAACTGTGAAATGTTGCTTCATTATATTAAAAATATCCATGTTCTTTCTTGCTCTCTCTTTTTCCGATTTGTAATGCTGTAATCTTTTTAAAATCTTTGCATTCGTGTAACGTTCAGAGAGAGTTTTCAAAAAAGACTTGCCCTTCCTTAATTAAATCCTTCCCTTTTAAAAACCTTCATTACACTCATTACTTGTACGATGCTCTGAGATACCTCAAAATTAAACTACTAAAGGATATTAGGCCTTAAAGTAACAGACAAAAGAATGTTAATTTCAAAACACGTCTACGTTAAACGCAAATTAATTTTGCTCTTCACGGTACAAGTCGGCGACAAAAAAATGGTCTCTTTAGATTTACTTTACAGAGCCGGTCGTTAAAATAAATTGAGGTTAAGGTGGGCAAATACTAAAGTTAACGAGGTACATCGAGAAAAAAAGAATAAAATAGAAGCGAATCAGGTAAATTGATTACCTTTATACATCAGTGGAATTACACTCCTTGGTTTCTCGCAATCGTTACAAATAAAGCATTATTTTGTGGAATAGTGAGTTGCTGAGTACAAAGAAAATGTCTTATTTTCAATTTAAAACAGTAAAATAAAAAATTGTTACAGAATGTTGTCTTTATGAATTTTCTCTGTAAATAAATAACTAGTCAGTTATAATAACTTTTGTTCAGTTATTTTTTAATTATGAAGTTTCTTCTTAAACGACGCTCATAGTGTAAAGTAAATTGAAATTTCGATTATCAATGGGAATTAATTAATAAAAGCCATACGAGGATATAATGTACATATGCTAATCATATCATGAGAAATAATTATACAGAGGAAATTATTTGATGTACTTATTTATTGTTCAAGTATAATCTACTAAACTATCAACCTAATCAGACAAACAGACAACAGATAGTAAAACATGTTAGAAATTTATCCAACCAACAAGAATTAATTCTGTAATTCATATTTTCTAACTTTTCAACAGTATAAAAGACAAGTTAACATCCATATTGTGCACAAGAGCAAACACACTTCACCCATTAAAAACAATAAAGCTTATTACCTCCTTAGAAGTTACCAACATCCTAAGCAACTGGGATTACGTGGGCCGCTAACGAATGAAGCATTACAATTAATACGAGAGTTAATTATTGTTGACTCGCGCACAGAATCATCCGCCATCATCAATTTCAATGTATCTTGGTATCTATGAACGTCCATATTATGAGGATAGAGTAAGACTTGACGAAAATTTTACGATCGGAACGTGACTTGGCCGATGCGGATTTGTATCCGATATGGCGATAAGTCCTAATTCCTCGCCTTCCCCAATCCCTAAATTATCCCTTTCCTTCAAAATCGGCAGCGGGTCTATGATTCTTTTGGTATTGTCGGTGTCCATGGATGATGGAGATCATCTACCATCAGGTGATTTTAGTCGTTTGCTGGCCTGTGCTATAATAAAAAGACTCATCATTATTGGACAGAAACTAACTGTATAGCGAAATGCTGAAAAACCTGACATAGTAGTTCGTTCAAGCGAGTCTGTATCTAGTAACTTTAGAGCGGCATTATTCTGCTCTCTCATAAGTATTATATATTATTATTATATGTGGACTGCACTCTCTTGTCTAGTGTAATCACTTTACCGTGCCGGAATATAAATAATTAAAAAAAGAAATCTCGACGAACTGTGCATTGGTTATACGTCTGAGGATTACTTCGAGGATATAGCTTATATTAAATTAAAATATATTTAAGACGGATATCAACACATTTGTACTCGAAGTAAAATAACATTTCTGTAATGTTGAAATAATATATACGTCAGTATCTCATACGGCACAATAACTCAGCAAGTCAAGAGAGACAAGCTACTGTTTTGTATGATTAATGACGCGGTCGTTAGACGCCACTGCAAATGGCAACAAGAGCGTCTTTATTTCGTGGTAAATTCATTCTTCCAACGCGTCTGTCAAATCTGTGTCTTCATTGTTTAGTACAAAGAACTTTGCTCCCATTCCTCCAAGATAAATTTTGTTTAAATATAATTTTGCTAGTATCATTTAAAAGTTTATGGAGTTGTATGGTATGTAGATTGGCTCATTTGGACTACCTTTTATAAACTGGTTGAATGACGCTATACCTTTTGTCTATAGTATGAGTAAGCCGGCTCAACTGGGTAAGTGTCCCTGTGTCAGAAAATCATCGTGAGGTGGCTAGCTGTTGCGTAGAACCTTGTAGGTGACCCACTTGCTCATTTATCAGTCAAAAGCCTAACTGTATTTTTATTACGGTTGTTTAACATCATACTGTTCGTTGTAATGCTATAAACTTTTTTCTCTTAACAAACTAGCTAATTGAATTAAATAACATACTAGTGTAATAGTAATATAGCCTTTTATAAGCCCCTGAAAACTCTTTATTGAGATAAACTGAACTATGAACCAGGCAGTAAAAATGCCTGCACTAAATAAGAAACGTACACGAGAAACAACAATGAGTGAAGAAATAAAAACATGATTTTAAAAATGCCCACAGCAAGACTTAATGAGAAAACAGATAAAATACCACTTATTTTCTGAGAGAACGGCACAAAACAACAATGCGAAGAGAAAAAAGTCGACGGTTTTAAGTTAATTTTATTGCACTTCGCATGAAACTTCTTTCCTGAATTTTTACTTTCAATTAAAGTGTGCTAATGGAAAAACTACGGAGCCGTCACACTGGAGATCATTAGTGGAATTCTATGGTGGGGAAAGTTTTTTGAAACGCTACCAAATTCACTCTTGATTCTATTACGAGTAACTTTGTGATCGTGAGAGGTTTTTGTAATCTGATGGATATCCAGTCCATTAGCCTCTAATAACAGTTAAAATGTTGGGTTGTAACTTATCCAGAGTCAGTTGTTTACTACGTCTATGAGTCCGAATAGTTTCTAATGGTTTTTATTTGATAGTATTATTATCATGATAATCATACGAGTATTGGGATTAGTAATATAAAATAACTAGTTTATGCTCGCGACCCCGCTCGCATGAAATTCTGGACCATCATATTTCCGGCATACGTCCATACAACCGTTCATCCTTATTTTACCCCCTTGGGGGGAAATTTCTACAAAACCTTCCTTATGGTCAGGGGGCCCTCGGGTAATAAAATAATATTTTTTTGAGTATCATCAAATCGAAATATTCTATCCTTGCTACCTCTGTTAGCTACCACAATAGAGAATTTTCGCATAGGGAATTGTTGGTCGTCTCATCGAAACTCACGGAAAATGAGCTTGATAGTAATCAAGTGGATCAGCTACCCGAGGGCCCCCTGACCATTAGTAGATGCTCACAACATAAAAGGCCTCAACTGCCAAAATTTCAGGTTTGTACGCATTGAATGAATCAGTCAGTCAAAACAAGGAATTAAATAGGTATAGATAAAGTGTGGCATTTTTTATTTCAAAACCTGATTATTTTTTGGTACAGACGTCACCAGTTCAGAGAAACTTGTATGAAGTTAATACATTTTCATTATAATCCGTCACCGGTACTATAGAGATCTGCATATAGTGAGAAAATTATAAGTTGGACATATGTGACACTGTTATTAATCTCTCATATAGACTGAATATTGACACTTTGACCGGTGACAAAGAGTCACTCTAGTAACCGTTTCTGAAAAGCCGATCAATGTAAAAATTAACTAATCTTCTGTCAAATCTGATATTAGATCATTTTTTTTTTTATAGCTTACGCCCACAATACTAGAAGAATCATGGGTGTGTTGCCGACCTTAAAGGAAAGGCATAATTAGGGATTGGGAAGGGGAGGGGGATTTGGGCCTCCGGATATCTCACTCACCGTACGAAACGCAGCAAGCCGCAACTTTTTTCGTTTTCTGTGAGACAGTGGTAATGACCCGGTTGAACCGGTCTATTCATGCTGTAGACAAAACTGTCTACAGCGTGGCTCTACCACTCGGTAATAGGTAACATTAACGTAGACAACATACATTACATAAGATGGAACAAAATGAATCTTTACGACATAGAATTCAAATTTAACATAACATAAGCCCACGGATATACTAAAGGGGTAGGCAAAGGTGCGACCGACGGACTACATGCACATTTCACTGAGCTCATCTTCCTCCCATGCTATATTAGGGAGCGACCCTATCACCATTCCGAGCTCAAATTTCAATCCCTGGCAATGCATACGTGATTTTCAAAACTAAAACTCAAGCACAAATTGTAATCACCAGCCCTGGGAATTAAATCCAGAACGACACAGTTCCTAGCTTTAGTACGCTACTACTAGTAGTAGTAGTACTAGCGTTGGTCTAAAACAATGAGGTGCCGAACTCAAATCTTTCCTAAAGAAACACTGATGAATCATAAAAACAGTCGCAATCACAAAATGTTGGCACATTCAATACATAAGTGCGCAGGAAGTCATTCTCTCAAGGAAAATGCCTTTCCAGGAACATATTTCAGGACTATTGTCGTGAACAATACTGTAGCTGATTTACTATAAACATTTGTTTGATATTGTCGTCAACAGAAATGTAAAAGAAAATTTGATATGAAAGTTAGCTTAATTCTAATCCATTATTAAACAGTATATAAAACAGTAGAGCGTTTAATTTAAAAAAATAATAATTTGGACTTTGTCGGTAAATCTTTCGGCTATTGCTTTTTACACACTTTTTATTTTATCTAAAAGTGCTGAATGCGTGTGGCACTAGCCTTGCGGGCAGTAGAACGGACTATCGAGACGGTTGTGTTAGGTTCGACCTCAACTCCAAGATTCCACTTTCCTATGATTTTTCAGAAAGTTATGTTTGTGTTCCATTTAATAATTATCATTCGTATCGTTTGCTTTAAACGACGAAGGAGATTATGGTGAGGAAATTGGTATTTTTGAGAATTATGGAATAATATTATACGATAGAAGTCCAACGTCATAAAATATGCCCAACTATCTTTGATTACCAGAGGCGCTTGCGCTTTAATTAGCAGAGAGATGAATAGAACCGATAAGTAAATTCTACAGGGTTGATGTTAGGATTATTAATATTATGTCAAACCATGAAACAGATAAACATAGCTAAGGACCATTTCGGTTAGACCAGCATATACAAAATAAAACAACAATACGCACACATACATACATATATTCATACAGAAAGACACATAGACACACACATACAGAGAGCGAGAGATAGAGAGAGACAAATAATGGGTAAAAATTACAACACCCCTCTTTTCGTGGGAGTTAAAAATATAGCATTTAACCACACCATTATTCCAATAACATCTTACCGATTGAATTACTAATCTACAAATCGTTTAAAGTGATTATCGATAAATCGATTCAGACCCTAATTCGAGCGCAAGATAAACTTTACCCCTAACTATTAAACTGTCAATATTACAAAAACATGGATAGCGAAAATCTGAACTATCGTGATTAAGGCATAATTAAAGTTGGTCCGTACTTGGCAAAGTTTAGGGATCTTCTAATCCTGGGTAACCCACCGAAAGCCCGTTTAATATTCAGTGTCACACTTGAACTCATCCCCGGATTAGGCGGTAATGCATGCTCTAAGAAGACGTTTATATCACCGCCCTATTCTGTATTGCAAATGGTTCGAGGGTTAGTATTTGCTTTAGCGTTGTAATTTCAGCGTGCTCTTATATTATTGTATGTATTTAACAGTATGTATGTTAGAAAAATAGTTCAGCATAGATTATTTTTAATGCAACACTTATGCCTAATAACAAAAACCAGTAGAGCTATATCCAGACTTGTGCGCTTTCATCTTCTATGACGCATGATCTATTGTATGCTAAAGAGTATGTGTCAAAACTATAAAAAATAACGACAACCTACAAAACATGCTGTTAACATACATTGATCCAAAAAAGAAAAATAAATACAAAGCTTATTTTTCGTCACCTTAGGAAACTATCAAAAGTAGTTTACAAAAATCAGAATAAGCCGCTGAACTAAACAGCATGTCACAGTCATTCTATGTATACGTATGTAGGATAACTCGAGATACACAGATCGAATATGTTACCCATAACTTTGAATCTTAAGGGATCGGCTTATTACGATGAATTAATTTTAATACGAGACAGGTATTGTCAATCCTTATGCTAGTCTCACGAGACCTTTGATAGTTAGCTTCCTGAAAATGCGTCCACACTTTCGTGACATTTACGATTATTACCAAGAGGCGTGGCTGTCACTCATAATTATTAAGCATATGTGAACGGATGTCGTAACATCTACTGCATCATTTTGCCGTGACTTATAATAAAAATGGCAAAACCTTAAGGTGCGTTCACACTTCCATAACTTTTCGTTGCACCGAGAGGCGTAGCTGTGACACGTACTTGTTATGCTGTTTTGGACGGGTGTTGTAACATGCTCTGTGTCATTTTGTTGTTAATTAAAAATGACTAAATCTTAAATTACATGTCACAGTGAACTGTCACGGATTATTTGAGCGTATCGCTCCCTGACTTGAATTAAGTCGTAACATTTGACCTGAATTAAGTCGTAACATTTGACAACTGTCTACACTCAAAAGTTAGTCACACGTTTTTGTCACAGTCACGCCTCTCGGTATGGCGAAATGACGCAAGTAAAAATGCACTTTTAAATTACATGACACGGCACAATATTATGGGGTCTCAGAGCGGATCGGTAGCAACATTTGACAACCGTCCTCATTTGAGAGTATGTCACAGTCATGCCTCTTGGTACAGCGAAATTTCACAAGTATAGACGCACTTTAAGATTTTATTAAGTCTACACGTATGGTATGGAGTATAAGTGGCCCACAAACATCAATCCCAAAATCAACCTCAAGTGCACGCGATACACTCTTGATTTTTTTTTTGAAGGAACGAGGCAATGGCGAAACTTGGTTCCCATTGCGAGCTGGTCATCCACCATAATACCAAATCCACCATTAAATCATTATAGGAAAGCGAAGCCGTGAAGCCAGGTAGAAAGAAAGATACATGTATGACAATTCTGAATGAAATATCATTGAAAATAGATGACTTCACAACGTGGTAGGTCCTTCGTATGCGAAAAGCCGTCTAGGTTGATACCACCGCTTTGTCTATTTCTGCCGCCAAGCAACAGTGTGTATAAGCACTGTTGTATTTCGATTTAAAGGACATTGATGCCAGTGAAATTACTGGGCATTGTAAGACTTAACATCTTATGTCTCGGAGTGACGAGTGCAGTCCAATGCCTTGCAGTGCTTTATAATTCAAAGTTCTGTGTGGTGTTGCTTCTGTTTATGATTACCATAAGGCGCGTATTGAGGTATTACCTCGTCATTCAATTAAATAAAAAAATAAATATAATACAGCTATTTCAACAAATAACCAAATATACCCGTGAGCTTAAAAATTATATTAGACATTAAAATCCATAAATATTAAATAAAGTGTACCTAAAACTGTAATAAAACCTAATTTGTCCAATCATAAACGTTAATTGCTGTAAAATAATTCCATTATAAGTAGTGTATCCCACACTAACAGCTACGGCTGAACATCTAGCCATATTGCCTATCAAGCACATCACAGGCTTGACTGACGAAGTGCCCAGAAATCCCCTTCGGGATAATTTGAAACTGTGCCAAAGACTATAAACATTTAGCTACGCCAAAGTGTCTGCTGAAAATGTGAGTTTAATGCCTAAGCCGTTAAACTAATATGATAGTAAACTTAGTAATTTAAAAGCAATTTTGTTTTAAACAAATACGTTAGATTTGGCTCAATGTATGGATGTTATAACATCCATACATTTGCAAGGTCCCTCGTATGCGAGAGGCCGTCTGGGCTTGTACCACCGCTTTGTCTATTTCTGCCGCTAAGCTACAATGTGTGAGCACTGTTGTGTGTCGGTTTGAAGGACATTGAAGCCAGTGAAATACCTTGGCTTATGAGACTTATATCTTATGTCTCGGGGTGACGAGCGCAGTTCAGTGCTATGCAGTGCTTTATAATTCAAAGTTCTGTGTGGTGCTGATTATGGGCGCTGGAGCTTATTACTATGGGGTTTGAATCTAAAACCCAATCCGTCTCTCAGCCTAAGTATGTTATAAGCAAACTAATAAAGCGACCTACATAATAATCTTTTCAGAAAGTAATAACAATATACGACTATACTATAATCATAATTATTATCATATTATAGTGAACCCAATATCACTTTTATCCGACCCGGTGATCGAACTCGAGACCTCAGCATAGCAGTCGTACCGCATACACAATACACTTGCCACCAAGGCAATAACTGCCTTTCTCTATCACGATATGCTCAGTATCAGCCCGGAGTCACATTTCGTCGAGCGTATTTCCGTCCCATGATGTGATAGGGGGCGAGCCTATCGCCATACCTGGCATAATTCCAGACTCCTAACTGATACTGAGCATTTCGTGATAGAAAACGCAGAACTTTAGCAGGTCAAAAATGTCGCATAATGTCCGCAAGCACATAACTTTTGTACAAAGTGTAAATAAATTAACTATCTAGGTTACAGAGCAGAGACAGTGCTGTCTACAGCATTAAATGTCTCGCAGAAAATCGACATTTAAATGGGCCATAATACCAACCAACATCTTTATTCCCAGCCATTATGAATATTTAAAAATTAATTCGCAGCTATTTCCCTTCTTGGAAATTGTATCAAGTACAGAAGTTAAAATGCGTATAATAAGATCATTATTTTAAAAGCAACTCTCTGTACACGAAAAAGGCGGTTGAAGATTCATGAAGTTAATAAAATGGGAAACCATTTAATGTTCCTCGAATCGTTCAAGCGAGGAAATAAGTACTTGCTTGAATAAAATAGCTTAAGCATTGACTTCACGCTCAAAAGGAGTTCGGAGGAAACTTCAAATGTATGTATATTAGAATGACTAGAGACATAAGAATATGTAGCAAGTAAGTACATTGAAGAATACTTCGAAGGCCGCATAATATAACTTCAAAGAAGAAATTCAACGTGTATATATTTTTGCTTTTTATCTATGTAAATAGATTTTTGTGATAAATGTTAATCGATTTCGATGAATCTTTTTTGTTCGATGGAGTTAAAGGTTAAATCTAATATCGAATTATGAACTAATTAAATCCCTCATTTCAATAAATGAAACTAAACGGTCGGTCTAACTATGCCAGCCTGAAGTTATTATATAAATATTGCCTGACCCCGGAACTCTAAAATAGAAGGGTTGAGAGCGCCTAAAGCGCTCACCCGAAAGTCCGGTGAAGCTGAAAACAGTCGACTCGCGTCAGGCTTACAGCATAGCGTCAAACAGCAAAAAAAAAACGAAGGTACGAGCCATTAGCCATAGCCCGACGCAGCAGCTACTTTTCGTCGGTTTCCTGTGAGACAGTAGCAACGACCCGGTCGAGCCGGCCCATTCGTACTCTACGAAACTGTCTACAGCGTGGCTCTGGCACTCACTGGCTTTACAAAAAAGTATAAAATTTAAAACAAAAAATACAAATCTCAATGTCACAAAGAGAACTCGCAAACCACTAACGCAATATCAAAAGGAATTATACTGGCAAATGCAAGATAATAAATCCAACAGATTATGACAAATGCCATTAAAAACTTTATGCAAGGAACGGCAAACAAAACGTGCCAGCTCGGTATAAAGTTATAACAGATTTAGATTTGCAGTTGCGGTCCGAAAACCAATTATTGTTAGAAACAGTGCAGCTCAACATTTGTTAGCCTAACCATACCTAGTTTTGAAACATGTCATAACTGAAACTTACTCTCGATTGAATAGCAAATTGCTAACGCTCGAGTCAGTAAGTCATTACCAACTCTAATATAGTTAGGTTCTTCTTTTCTTCCACCTGCCCTTATGCCACCCAGGTTGGGTAGGTGCAATATGTTATTTAACACATATTACAGAAAGATTTGGCTTTGACCGGCCGCCTATCTGACGTCAACGGCCCCTCTGGGGTAAAAACACACCCACACTAGAAACAAATATTTGTGGATCACATTTGTCTCAATGTGGGAATCGAACCCGTGGCCTCTCGTTTCACAGCCGGCTACTCGTCCACAGCGGCACAGAGACTGTAGCAATGATTGATACCATAGACTCAAGATTGGTTAAATTAGATAATAGTACTTAATTTTATTTTATGTTTTTATTCTTCTTTCCGTTTGTTTTTGTTCTTTATTCCGATTTTTTTACTGAAAGTGTCATCGAATCGGTGCCTACATGCCGAAATTTTGCCTTTTATCCTTAATTGCACCTCTTTAAGGGTGAAATATGATGACATACTAACATACATACGGATCGAAAATATATGTTTTGTAAATTAGTTTAAACTACTCATGAACATGACTGTTGGGTGTATTTATTTATTTATTCATATAATATTCAACAGATACACTTCAAAAGCACAGTTTATTACCCCAACACTAGGATTTATATAAGTATTATGCTAGTAAGACAAATGGTATAACAGTTAGCTCATAAAGCAATATGAAGTGATTTAAACTGAAGATTATTCAATTTAGAGATAGCAGTTCAGAGCTGTCTTCGCGGAATACGCCACTAGAGAATGTTCATTAAGAATATTGTAGACTACATTTTAAGCTGGCGTAACTGACTTAGAATTGTATGATGGTACTCAAAGAAGATCATTTGTTGCTAGTAGAGTTGGAAATATATGGATAGGACGTGTAATATTTGCTTATAATGGCCTTACGTATTTTTTAATGAATCTCGACTTATGGTTAGAATTTATAATTAAGTTTTGCTTTATATTTTAATGTTAAGCATGAAGTGTTTACCGTAGAAAATTATGCACTTAATTCCTAATAAGTAGTTGTAATTTTTTATGTTTGTTTTAGCGAGCAAGGCGCTCGCCTGATGGTAAGCGTCACGCATATCCATAAACAGAAACAATACCACACAGAACTTTGAATGGTAAGTGATCATACCATTATATGATGGTAAGTGATTCCACCGTCCATGTACGCCCACAATACCAGAATAATCATGGGCACATTCATAACTATAGGCACATAATATATTATTAGATTACGATAGCGACCGAGATTTGAGCTTCCGGATATCTCACTCACCATACGAAACGAAGCAGCAAGCCGCTACTTTACGTCATTTCTCATTGTTACAGTGATAACGGTCCCGTCGAGCCAACCTATACATGCTGTAGACAAAACTATATATAGTATAGCTCTATCACTGAATAATGCTTTCAGAATGAAGATCACAGACTATATCAATATCAACTTATTTTAAAAAATATATAAACCACGTATTCAAAAAATGTTACGGTACTACATTTTGATATAAAAGTATTTATCCCTGGCGGTCCACAGTCAAATAAAAAAAATAACTCCACTGGGAATTTAATACAAGATCCAATTGCTAACATGCCTCGGTCTATAATTACATCGTTCCAGAAATTTATGATGTAGAATTTCTGCTACGAGACGGTTCCTTAAAGACAAAGACGGCAATGCAAAGGTAAGAAATTAAATTTCCCGAATGCACCTCCGACCTCGTTTTAATTTATATCAATTGAGGCAAAATCATTAGAATTAATTTTTGCCGTATAAACTATGTGATTTTTTTATAGCATAGAGCCGCAAACGAGCAAGTGGGTCGCCTGATGGTAAGAGATTTTCACCGCCCATGTACGCCGACAATACTAGAAGAATCATAGGCGCGTTGCCGACCTTTAAAGGAAAGGGATAATTAAGGGATTAGAAAGGGGATCTTGGGTCTCCTGATATCTCACTCCCCATACGAAACGCAAGCAAGCCGCTACTTAACGTCGGTTTCCTGTGATACAGTGGTGATAACCCGTTCGAGCCAGTTCATTCATGCTGTAGATAAAACTGTCTACAGCGTGGCTCTACCACTTCAATTTACTTACCTGAGACATTTTGAATTGTAATAAAATGAAACTTCAACAACTTTCAGAATCAACTTTTATATGATTTATTTATTTATTTCATTATTTTCCTATAGGTAATGGAATGTTCATCGTGTTTGAAAAATATTTTTAGAATACTATAAATAAAAAAACATATTTTATTTATTACTTACGGCATCTGGTGTACCTGTATGGTGATAGAATCGCCTCCTATCATGGTACGGAAATAAGCTTGGCGAAATGGGTGTACTTGTTACACCTCTGCCTACCCTTGCGGGGATAGTGTGATAGTGATGTATGTATGTGTGTATTTTTATCGACTTTAAAAGCATTTTTAGCCAATAAAATGAATACTAATATATTATTAATCATCACGTGACATAGAAGAATAAAATGCTTGTTTACTGTTATTTATTCTGTCGATTCATTTACGTCGCGTCAAATTATCCCCTGTCCGATATCGTAAAATGGATTTTTCGGCAGTCATACGCTCCAAGAACATTGTACTGAAGTATCCAATTTGTTCATGTCTACAATGTTATATAAAAGGTTTTGTGTAACACACAATAGATTATTTCGAAGTAAGCTGGTGTGAAATATGTGAGAACAGATATTTAGTATCAAAACGGGAAATGGTACGCGACGTAAGCTCTTTTTTGTTGTGATAAACATCGAGTGTGAATATATTTTTTTCTTGAATGATGTGACGAGCCAAGCGTTCGCCTGTTGGTAAGCGCCTGACAAAAAACAGAAGCAGCACCACACAAAACTTTGAATTACAAAGCACTGCATGACTGCGCTCGTCACCCCGAGACATAAGATGTTGAGTCTCATAATGCCCAGTAATTTCGCTGGCTTCAATGTCCTTCTAATCTAAATACAACAGTACTTCCACACTGTTGCTTGGCAGTTGGCGGCAGAAATAGACAAAGCGGTGGTGCCAATCCAGACGGCTTCTCGCATACGAGGGATCTACCACCTTGTAAATTAAGAATAGGATTAATAGCCATTATTTATCCTTTAACATTTTAAAAAATCTGCATTATTTGAGTTTAGCCGTTGCTATTTGTCTCCTAGATCCAAATAAGTATTATAATTACCATAATTTTCCGGAGGCCCAAATCCCCCTCCCTTCCCAATCCTTTAATTATCCCTTCCCTTTAAGGACGGCAACGCGCCTAAGATTCTTCTAATATTGTGGGTTTACATGGGCGGTGGAGATCAATTACCATCAGGTGACACACTTGCTCGTGTGTCGGTCTATGCTATAAAAAAAATTATAGTTTTGTATTGAACTCATTAAGAAAAATAGCAACCATAAATAATGAAGCACGACATATAGACGAGGCGGCAAAGAAGTTCAAATAGGATAAATATATGATACGGTGAAAAAGTTCAAAGTTTTGTTAAAGAAATGATCCGGGTCGAGTGTGACTGCTTATAATAATTAAACATACATATTTCATGACGCCGCGCATCGGCCTCACTACCACAAGTCGTATCTCAGTCCACACAAAAGAAGTGTTTACTCAAGTAAAGAGCTTTTGCATTTTTAACCCTCTAGCCACCGTTAGTGAGCTAAGAGATGGGGCACGCGAGCGCGAATGAATGAATGGTTCTGTAAAAAGACCGACTTAAAAATGTTTTATCTCACGCACGCCTCTGTAATATTGTTGATGCTTATAAAGGTAATTCAGTAATAAAATAATCATTACAACTAAGTATGTTGTGGATAATGTAACATAATATATTCGGTTTAATAAAAAATTACCGAAGAGTATTTGATCGAGAGGGCGCGGGTTCCATTCCCGCACCGAAGCAAAATGTTTGTGTGATCCGCAAATATTTGTTTCGGATCTGGGTGTTTCTTCCTAGAGGGGTTGCTATCAAAGAGGCGGTCGGTCGTAAAAACTGACCAATCATCAAAACACCAAAACTCATCACTCATCATCGCTCACCATCAGGCAAGATAGGAGTTATACGCAAGCCAATTATGAATAAAAAAAAACTACTGCAAGTCAAATCATTTCTTAAAATGTGTTAAAACAAGTATGTTGCCCTGACCCCACTGCGAGTAGGGTAAAGGCAGGTTGAAGAAAGGAAGGATCTAAGGAAGGAAATATAAATAATTAAGTTTAAATATAAAGTCCGTTTTATTTCTATCTAATGGCAGCCAAGTAGTTTATTTGTAAAATCAACCCTACTATTTTATGGTCATTTACTAATTAAAACTATAATGATTCACGCTGCCGTGTATTTATAAGATAAGGCTTTTCGAACTAAAATGAATTAGCGAAGATATGAATTTGAACTCATATTTATATCATCGCTATCGGGTCATGAACTAAATCAATGTCAGGCGTGCAACCCTACCCGTCAGTTGCAGCAACCGCTTTCACGTGGAGTGGATGCTTTTATCCTTCCAGATATTTTTTCTTCTTGACTTTAATGAATTTGCTAGTGGTCTTTTTTAACCTAAATTAAAATTATTTTTACACAAATACCGTGAATGGACGCTACTGTAATTTGATTTGAATTAAATAAATTAAAATGTCGGGCTTTAAAATCTTATAGCAATTTATATTCACACAAAAATTATAATGTAATTTAAATGAGTATTATAAAAGTAAATGTTTAAAACATATTAATATCAAAGAGGGGAATTTGCCTCCGGATATCAAACAGAGATATCCGGACACCCAAATCGTTAATTATCTTTTAAGGTCGACAACTCATCCATGATTCCTCTGGTATTGATGGTCATGGGCCTTGGAGATCACTTTCTATCACTTGCTAGATTGCTGACCTCTGTTATAAAAAAAATCAAATTTCAACTTTGTTAT
Organism: Amorpha juglandis; assembly: GCA_949126905.1. Lineage (NCBI taxonomy): Eukaryota > Metazoa > Arthropoda > Insecta > Lepidoptera > Sphingidae > Amorpha > Amorpha juglandis. The sequence goes on along the minus strand of OX421379.1, from coordinate 4,942,463 downwards.
AACAAACTGATCATTATTATCATTATTGCTCTTTATTTTTTTCTGCCTATCGTTATCCCGGTTTAATGTCAAGGTCCGTCTTTCTCCATCATGATGTGACGGCGGATTTTGTATTTTTTTTTTTATAGCATAGGCCGGCAAACGAGCAAGTGGGTCACCTGATGGTACGTGATCTCCACCGCCCATGTACGCCCACGACCAGAAGAATTATGGGCGCGTTGCCGACCTTAAAGGAAAGGGATAATTAGGGATTGGGAAAGGGAGGGGATTTGGGCTTCCGGATATCTCACTCACCGTACGAAACGCAGCAGCAAGCCGCTACTTTACGTCGGTTTTCTGTAAGACAGTGGTAACGATCCGGTCGAGCCGGCCCATTCATGCTGCAGACAAAACTGTCCACAGCGTGGCTCTACCACTCACATAGGGGCTTTTATAGGGCAACCCGGCGTCTGACCGTCACAATACATAATACGATCCAAGTGAAGTACGTAGTAGGAACCAATGAGGAACATTAATCAGCAGAGTGCATTACGGGCAGGTGAAGTCACTGAACATTAATGCCATTATCAAAACAATAAAATTACATACCTTTGACTGTCTTGCGATGATGGTTTTAACATTTTCCTTCTGTTTAAAATATAAATGAATTTAAATAAAGAACAAATTATTTTTCTTATAGCCAAACAAATAAATTCTACAAGTTCATAATGTTGGAAAGTGCATTGCTACGTGAAGCTAACGAGCCGTCATTACGTCACGTCCGCCTTCGATGGAAGCGCCGTTGTAGGACATTCGCCACGTTACAAATGCTTTCACACTAATTGAAAGCAAGAGGTTGGTATTAATGAGAAGATTCCAATAATTGGATACTAAAATAAATAATAAATAATAATAATATAAATACACCCACCAGTCACATACATAGTCCTGACCCCACAGTAAGATACGAGTCTTGTGTCGTGGGTATCAGGAACTACGAGAGACTTTCGGTCTCACAACACCCAGACCCCAAAACAAATATATGTGGATCACATAAACATTTGTCTCGGTGCGGGAATCGAACCCGCAGCCTCTCGCTTCACTGCCGGCTACTTGCTCGCTGCGCCACGGAGGCTGTCAAAATATATCTTAAACTCTCTTTCAACACTTAATAGTAAATTTATTAGATTAAAATTTAAGAGTAAATCGCATCATCAGTCTATTAAACGTATTGTATTAAACAATGGTTTATTGAAATTAAATGATTAATAACTTGAAAAATTGCTTGTTGCGATAACTTTGACTATAACTAACGTACGGTGTAACCCATGTTAAAACTCACCACGTAATTCATTGTAAAAACAACTTTAACCGCGTTCGGTGCAACCCACATTAAATGAGGACTTAACAAATTCAATTCACTTATCAACATCGTAATTATTCCAACTTGAAACGTTTACGCGAACGTAAGAGTTTTATTTTCTTAACGATAAAACCTGACTATTGCAATATATCCTTGGACAGGAAGCTCCTGTCTTGGCAAGAAACGTTTCTAGTGCAACTAAGGGTCGTAGTAATGAGCTATGTACTAAGTGAGTTCTTATATTTTTAATCACAGACCATTTGTTATTATTTTTAATTTATTTGTGTACTCATCGGAATATTCAAGGCAATAGGTACGCCATCGCGCACTATAAGATTTAGACTGCTTCCTACATGACTGCGGAGTTGAGGTCTCGCATTCAATCCCCAAAGTGATGTAGGGTTAAAAGAAAAAACAAAACACAACCGCAACACAACACAATACAACCGCAACACAACACAACACAACCGCAATACAATACAACACAACCGCAAAACAACACAATACAACCGCAACACAACACAACACAACCGCAACACAACACAACACAACACAAACACAACAGAACAGTGTATTTACTAGTCTACCCTTTTGAGGATACAGGCGTGACAACTTATATTTACAATTTGTATTGTCTTTCTCTTTAAAAAATATTTATGTGTTTGTTAAGTAAGGACCCACCGCGCGGTTGGATGACGTATTACAACACCTCGCCATCTACCAAGAATTCGTCGCTTCCCATCGAACAACCACACCATCACCTGCATTTAGTGGAATTTAGTAGCACCTGCATCGCGTCATTGATGATTACGAAACTAAAGGTTATATTAGATACCGTAGCCTGGTTCCAGACACTCTTTTCGTTCCAACCTTGATCGGGAGAGTCAACCCTTTAGCATGTAGTACTTTAATTGTAACTTTTAATTAATAAATTAGTTTGTAAGAAATTAAATCGTATTTTTTTGCATCTTCAACGACGGCCCAACGTAATTGGCGCAGTCGGTAGGATGCTCGCGATCGGTTACGCGTTATAAGAAGATTTCCGTTTTTCGTCTTCAACGTCGCCGGTCGTGTGGTTTTTACGCCGCGTCAAGAAGCATCCGAATCTACGTGTGGAGCCGCCCGAGAAGTATCCAAACCTTGATAACGCAAAAAAAGGCGATTTAATGTGAGTACACTAGATCCTTAGTGGTTGCTCATTCCTAGCCGTAAGTTTTCCCAATTCAACTAATATGAATTACCAAGATTTTCAACTAATATGAAAAAACTTTGGACCCCTAGGTTAGCTACAAATAGTAGATAGTTTAAGAAACTTAGTGGTTATAAAATTACCAAGATTTTTCATCGCGAAAAACTTTGGACCCCTAGGTTAGTTAGAACTAGTAGACAGAAACTTAGTAATCGTTTAAGAAACCTTACTAGTTATAAAATGCCAAGATTTTTTCATCGCGAAAAAACGTTGGACCCTAGGTTAGTTACAATAAGTAGACAGAAACTTAGTGATAGTTTAAGAAACCTTATAAGTTAAAGTGTTAAGTTATAGTGTCATAGAGGAAGAAACCGATATGGCTGAGTTAGATATTATAATAAAATATCTAAATATAATGTATATCTATATATTATATAAATTACTTAGGTTAGTACCGCAGTTTATTGGAAATCCGAACGTACTTACATTTTTTAAAAAAAAAAAACTGATCACATAACATTTTGTACGACAATTTTGTGGACAAGGAAGTAATGAGCTAGCCAGGTGCGCCTTAATCAACGGTATACTCAATGAAGTAGTAGGCTCTGCTGCTCGCTTAATAAATTCTAATGGTATCTGTAGTGACTGGAATGGCATTCGTAACGTTTTAGTTAATAATCTCGCAGATCAGAGAGATAAGACCGCTCTTTACAACGACTTGGCTCTTTTAACTCAAGGCTCTAACTCTGCTCAGGATTTTTACGAAAAGTTTCAAAATTTATTTAGTACCATCATGACTCAGTTCAGAACTACTGTCGCCGCTAAGAGTGACTTATACCGAAAATTAACGCTACAGGCATATGTGCGAGGATTAAACGATCCTTTAGGCTTTCGTATTCGGTGCATACGACCCGAAACCATCGAATAGGCGTTAGAATTTGTTCACGAAGAGACAAACGCGATGTATTTGCAAAGTAGGAACAATCGGTTGCCTGATAAGAAAGTGCCAACGCCTAACAATTTTATTAACGCTTATAAAGGACCGAGCGAACGCGAACATTATTCGATGCAGGCATTTTCAATATCGCCGCGCCGTTCTCAACAGGTGAATCATGCGCATCCAGTGAGTGGCGTAAGCAACTACGTCACGCGACCTTTGTCGCCTATATCACAGGTACTTACTCCTAGCAATGTAATACGAAACTTGAACTTGAATGAACTTTAATGATTGCACTAATTCTAATTACGACGACAGTATTATGCTGAATATAATTGCGAACAACACTTCGATGATTATTATGAGTACGCAAAATTTTAGCCAGTCGAATACTCCCTTCAGGAATATCCTTCAGAACAGCCTTCTGCTAAAAATGAAGATGTGACAAGCAAGGAACAGGATTTTCAACGAGATCAGAAATCCGACACCTTAAAATAGAAATTAATTTGCAATCGCAACGCCAACTTTCTTTTATTCAAATTTCATCACCGCCGTTAAAGTTTTTAATAGACACAGATGCAAATCAGTCATTTTTAAGCCCTGTTGTAGTTGAAAAGTACTTTAGCAGTTTTCCACTAAATTATGACCCGTTTGAAGTATGTGCATGCTAAAACTAGATGTAACTATTCGATTACGTTGCCTAGTTTTAACAAATTCAGCGATAATAACGGTACGACATTTTTCATCTACAAATTTCATAATTAGCTCGATGATCTGATAAGATAGGATACTATATATAGGATTTCCGATAGGAACGGACTTGTTAGATAAATGAGAAGCAGTAATTGATTATAAAAATAAGATTCTCAGAACTAAAACCGCATCGAATCCGATCCAAGTGTATGATTCACATAACGCGAACTTATATGAGGACATTATACCGGCAAATTCATAGAAACTGGATAGAATTCTAATTAACACTCATGATAGAGAATCGTTCATACCGAGACAAAACTTTTCTAACTGTACGATAGAAGAGTGTTTAACTAGCATGTCAAATAGGAGATAGTTCAGAGGCATAGTTCAGATCACCAAACCTAGCCGAAATGACATCATATTCTCGATGGACAGACCGATTTCCGCCGAGATGTATAACTTCGAGACCGTACCTCACAAAAAAAACAGCCTCAACGCGTTAAAGAAGTACTCTCACGCCTTCGAACAAACCACCTCAACGAGGAAGAATGTACTAATTTAGAATTGCTTTGCGCGCAGTACGCGGACGTATTTTACTTAGACAGTGAACCCCTAACTTTCACAAATAAAATTAAGCATTCGATTAAAACTACTGACGAAATTCCAGTTTACACCAAAAGTTACAGATATCCATATATTCATAGATAAGAGGTTCAGGAACAGATTGGTAAAATGTTAGAACAAGGTATAATTAGGCCTTCAAATTCCGCATGGAGTTCCCATACATAGGTAACTTATACATAGGCCACTATTCCTAGTCTATTTAGGTGACATAATAGTGTTTAGTACATCCCTTCAGGAGCACATAGTTAACCTCCAAAAAGTGTTCGAAAGAATTACGCGAGTCTAATTTTTAAATTCAGATGGACAAATCACATTTTTTGATATTAGAGACACCTTATCTTAGACACATTATAAGTAAAGACAGGAATTTTAATCAATCCTAAGTTTAGTTAATAATAGGTTGGGTTCTATTAACCTATATATATACCTAATATGGCTATACACCTAATATGATGATTGGACAATTATACACGAGTGTTGAGTAGCATGGTTTATTCGCGACCTTATACTTAACTACTTTACATGTGTGCCCCTACACTAAGTTTGAAATGTACTCTATAATACCAGTTATTCAAAGGACCTTCAAAAATTCGGCAATGAAGTTAGTCTTAAAAAAATTAAATTGAGAACGTTAGAGATTATTTAAAGCAGCAAACCAAAGACCAACCATAGAGGCATTAATGAATGTTATCTCGCTCTTTCACGTAGGTATTATTGGCCGAAAATGAAAGATCATGTCACAAAATACATTAATGAATGCTGTATATGCGGACAGGCTAAATACGACCGTAATGCAGTTAGACCAAGACTTCAAATTGTACCACCTCCAACGAAGCCTTTTGAAGTCGTGCACTTAGATTTATTCAATGTAGTAACTCAAAAATACCTAACCATAATCGATGCTTTCTCAAAGTACGCTTAAGCGTATCCACTGAGAGATGCTACAGCCGTTAGTGTTGTTCAGGCTTTATTAAAGTTCTCATCGCATCACGGTATGGCTCTCAGATACGTCACCGATAATGGCTCAGAATTTACAAACCAGTTTTTCCTAGACTTCACTAGATTGCATAAAATTATCATTTTAAAATTATCACAGAACATGCCCCAATACACAGGGAAATGGAATGGTGGAACATCTACATTCTACTCTGTTGGAGCATTTACGTATTTTAAAACTCGAACATCGAAACGAATCAGTTTCTAATCTTATGACGTACGCCATATTAACTTACAATAGTTCGATACATAGCTTTACCAAATGTCGACCGATCGACATGATAACCATCTAGATCCTAGAGACCCCTCCCCTCAGACATGAACATAACTGAGCATTTGCTATAAGGATATACGCAGGAACATTGTAAGCGCATGTCGATGGTCTACGAATTAATTAACGTAAGTTCACTCCATAATCGCACAATGATAACCGAGAACATTAATAAAGATCGCGAACCCGAGCAGACTTATACACCCGAACAACAAATCTTTATATCAAACCCTTTGGCTCATAGGCAAAAGATTGCTGCACGTTAGAGTTTTTACAAGATCTACCAATTCACATTTATACTAAGAAAAACACGGACTTGTACCCAAGTCTCGTCTAAAACAGGTACCTAAAAGTGCTCGTTCTGGCCCAAGCGGACAAGATAACACTTGAAAGTCTATAAGATGGACCTGGTATCCTTCCCTTCAACTTAGGACCCACTAGAGTTATCTCACACTACCACTCATTCGTCCGAACTATAAACTTAGACGATGCTCGTACTTAAGTAAATTATGTTAAAGAACAGTTGCTCGATCTCATACCGCAGTTAAATAATAAAACGTCATCATTATACGCCCCTCACATTAAATACTTAGAAATTAAATTAAGAAGAATTTCAGATCAATTAGCTACTTTTGAATCAAGGCGCGTAAAAAGAGGTCTTATAGATGGTCTTGGATCTGTGATAAAAAAAAAAGCATATCCGGGAATTTAGACTATACAGATGCACTCAAATATGATAATGCCATTGCAGTTCTGGAACGAAATAAGAACAATTTAGCCAATGAAATAAATAACCAAATCAGTTTAAGCAAGCAGTGGGTTTCGGATAATTCAAACGTCACGAGTAATATCATTGCGAATCAAAAACAGTTAGAAGAAACTATTAACTCTATTTTACAGAGTGATACGAATCTGACATGACTAGGTATTTTCATTTAGCCCAGCTACTTTTAAAGATATGTTAGGCATATTAAGCACTTTATATAATAAGGATGTAATTTTAAACGTTAGCCTCAGAGAATATTTCGATATAATAAAACTAGGATATATAATCTTGGTAGTTCAATTTCCAATTGTCTTTCCCACTAACTACATCCTATACAAGTTATCCTTAGCTCCAAATCATGATAGTAAAATCCTGATACCTGCCTATCCATTTGTAGCAATCCACGAGAAAGGTCTATTGTACATAGAGACAGAATGTCCGAAGTACTACCACGATCACTTTTGCGAGGACAACTTAAGCCACCACTTTGGAGAACAATCAAATTGCATCCATCAGCTGATACTACAACAAAACATGCACGAGTCCTGCCGCTTGACTTCAGCAATCCTGTCTTCTGAAGCTATGGAACAATTGGACGACCGCCACTACGTGCTGAGCGTTCCCAGCCCAACAAAAGTTCACTTAACCTGTTCTCAAGACCAATATGAAATGTTGCAAGGAAGTTATTTGGCCATCATTCCAAAGGATTCGCCCTACACGCCCCATCATTTTCTACGCACAACTATCACGATCAAGTTAAAGGAAATATATTTAAATATCGCAGTTAGCAAGAACTCATACAAAGTACCTGCAAAGAAAATTTTGAAACTGAATACCATTGACCTGAGTCATCTACACTCGACTAACTCCAGGATAACAGTACAAGAATCAATGCCTTTGGAATCAACGAACGTGAACACTATCTATCATACTACCATACCTGTCTACGTGATACTCGGTGCATCAGTACTAATTATCCTAGCAGTATTCATGCGACGCCGCAAGTTACAAAGGAATGAGCTGAAGATTAATGACAACGAAACGCAAAATGGTCAAGAAGCCAAGGATAGCAGCTCCGGAGATCCCTTGTCTCTATCCGCACTATTTTCGACAAAAGTCTACAAATAGATGCTGATCTTGCGGAGGGAGATGTTAAGTAAGGACCCACCGCGCGGTTGGATGACGTATTACAACACCTCGCCATCTACCAAGAATTCGTCGCTTCCCATCGAACAACCACACCATCACCTGCATTTAGTGGAATTTAGTAGCACCTGCATCGCGTCATTGATGATTACGAAACTAAAGGTTATATTAGATACCGTAGCCTGGTTCCAGACACTCTTTTCGTTCCAACCTTGATCGGGAGAGTCAACCCTTTAGCATGTAGTACTTTAATTGTAACTTTTAATTAATAAATTAGTTTGTAAGAAATTAAATCGTATTTTTTTGCATCTTCAACGACGGCCCAACGTAATTTGTTGACTGTACATGGAATTCCTCTTTGTGCCTAACTTCGATACATCGTAGCAAACAATTTTGAATGGTTTTCTCGAAAAGACGCTTTTAATTTCGTTAATAGAAGCACTCGCTTTAAAAGCGCGCGTAGTTCGAGGCACCAACTAATACATTATACTGGTCTTTTAAAGTAGACTGACAAAGGTTTCTATTTAGATCAGAGGTCAGCAAACGATCAAGTGGTCAACCTGGAAAGTGATCACTACCGCCTAAAAATAACAGAACACGCACAAAAGGATGCGTTGCTGACCTTGAATGTAAGGAATGGGGAATCGGGAAGGGGATGACACAACAAGCGACCTCAAGTTGGTCCTTTATGAGACAGTGGTAATAACTCGATCGAGCCGACCTGTTCATGATTTTGACGAAATTATCTCCAGTGTCGTTTTACTACTCACAAAGATAATAAATAAATAATAAATAATAGTAATTAAATACAACCAACACTCACATACATAGTCCTGATCCCTCAGTAAGATACGAGTCTTGTGTCGTGGGTATCAGGAACTACGAGATACTTTCGGTCTCACAACACCCAGACGCCGAAACAAATATTTGTAGATCACACGAAAATTTGTCTCGGTGCGGGGATCGAACCCGCGGCCTCTCGCTTCACAGCCGGCTACTCGCCCGCTGCGCCACGGAGGTTGTCGAAATAGATATTTAAAGTGAAATAAAATCTACAAATATTTAAGAACGATATTTATATACTACTACTACATACATACTACTATATACTAGTGATACTATCATCACCTGGCGACGTACGTTGGCCAAGATTTGAAAGAACTGGAAGCAACGTTCTTTAATTGCATAATAGTTTAAACCAACAAAAAAAACGGCGGAGGTTCTTAATTCGATGCGTAATATATGTATACATATTTTATATCATAGACCGGCAAACGAGCAAATGGGTCACCTGATGGTAAGTGATCTCCACCACCCATATACGCCTACAATACTAGAAGAAATGGATTTGGAAGGGGAGGGGGATTTGGGCCTCCGGATATCTCATTCACCATGGGAATCGCAGAAGCAAGCCGCTACTTTACGTTGGTTTTCTATGAGCCGGTACACTCATACTGTAGACAAAACTGTCAACAGCATGGTTCTACATCTCATAACATAATATGTTTTACATACAGTTTTTCTATTGAAAAAGGCAAAGGTAGCTTAGTTCTTCAGCCATAAATATAATAAATATGCTGAAACAATGAAAAAAGTGAGACAATTATAAAACAAAATAAACAAATAAAAGCTATTAAAAGTGACTCAGTTACTCCAATATATAAAGCTGATATTAAAACATAGGTAGCATTATTTTATATATCCTCTACCTAGCCATCGTTGTCTAAACAAATTAACTTAACGAGATCACAAAAGTTAGCTTCATTTATCATAAACACCACATGGTCCTTTATATCCGTGAGAAATCGACGGGTTAATGCCGAATTAGGGACGAAGCGTTTTAATTGGCCGAATAAAGGGTCAGCATTACGTTTTATTGGGTTTTAAGTTACTTAACCCGAAAACTTGTATTGTCACTTAAGAGACATTAGGAAATTATATATTCTGCCGCATGGCATTAAATTTTTATTTGTTTAGCCAATTGTTTATGTTTAATTAAATAACAAGTAATTACACTGTCGTTATAAATTCCAATTTTGTATTATAAAATAAAAAGTATTTCCTCTGACACATAAAATACATCACATAAATATTTTTCACTGTTAGTTTCTGCATTTTTTAAAATATAGACAAAAATAAAACCTCGATATTGTTTTGTACATATATACTATAACAAGAACTGTGAGATGCGTGCTTTATTTTTTTTAGGCCCTAATGATAAGACGAGCAGGTCGCACGCCTGATTGTAAGCTTCACGCCTGCCCATTACAGAACACTAATTAGAACTTCGAATTTACTGCATGGGACTGGATTGCGCTCAGCCCCAACCATAAGATGTTAAGTCTCATACTGTCTAGTAATGATACTAGCTTCAATATCGGTCAAATCGGTTCCGATTGCGAATGTATTTATTTAATTGTTTAAATAAATAAATACACCTAACAGTCACAAACATAGTTCTGACCCCACAGTAAGATACGAGTCTTGGGTCGTGGGTATCAGGAACTACGAGAGACTTTCGGTCTCACAACACCCAGACCCCGAAACAAATATTTGTGGATCACACAAACATTTGTCTCGGTGCGGGGATCGAACCAGCCGCCTCTCGCTTCACAGCCGGCTTCCGGCTTCGCCCGGTGCGCCACGGAGGCTGTCAATAGTGCTTAAATACTACTGCTTGATGGTGGAAATAGAGCGGTGGTACCAATCGAGACATTCTTGCACATGACGGAACAGCTCCTAACCACCCCTAATAACAACGTCAATGTTTAAATTTTATCCAATATTTATTTATTAAATTGAGGCGCTTATAGCCAATTGCACTCACTTATCGGTAAATGATTAGTGAGTTAGCAACCATAGCGTACAATCATAGCATAGTCTATAGATGCGTGACCACATAGTATTCCAACTGGGCGTCTCCGTGCTTAGGGAGAGCACATAAGAAGTCGGTCACGATGATAACTGACAGCAATGGTTAGGCCAGGTCAAAGGACTTCGGGCGGCCTGGAAATTTTGACACTACGTTGACCACTAACGATTCGATAAAATTACATCTAATGTTTTATGGAAATAGCATTTAACACCATACAATAACCATAAAACACCAAAACATAAACAACAAAAGTAACTATCAACATTCCTCATCCAACAATGATTTAAGAATTTCAATGTCTCTAAAAAGCGTGAAAGTATACCTGGTTGTTCCACGACCCGTTTCCTTGCTTAGCAGTGCTCTGGTGTATTTTAAATGAGCTATTTCCCGTCATCACTCTCTCGTATCTGTTAAAAATGTCACAAGAACCCCGTATACGTGTTTTATGATACTTTAAAGTTATTTCTAAAGAATTTTAGCAAAGACTTATGATGTTGCGTGTTGGTGAAAAATTGTGGCTACTGAGTGAAATAAAACTAATTTAAACGGATTTTATCGCGGTTTTTTATTAATTTTGATCCCGACGTTTCGAAGACTTTTCAGCCTTCGTGGTCACGGGTTCGTGGTCATCATTATGTGGCTACTGAGGTTTTGGGTGTCTTTATTCGACGAGTGTAGGTTGTATGCTGGCTCATAATATAATACTGAGGTTCTCATACTTTTTTTTCATCTACTTTCAGGGTCCGCCACTTTCAAAATTTAGCTAGTACCAGTGGACCCCCTGCGGTGCTTTGCAAGTCTCGACACGTTGTACTAAATGGAATATGCAAGTTTTTACAAGTAACAGTCGCTGAGCTTCTTAAAATGTTATCTGCCTATATTGATAGGTGAAGTCAAGCCACCATTTTATTTCTTTCGATAGTAAAGAACTAAAATACACCGAAGCAGATAAATTTTCGTGGTCCCCCGCTTACGAATTGTGAACCCCCATTTTTTTATCATGCCAACGTAGACCCCCGTCGACTCTCCCGTGTACCCCTGGGGGTCCACCTGAAACACTTTGGGAACTAAGGATATAATGTATCTATAAAAATAAAATTTTCTGTCTAGACTGACTGAATCATAAACGGCCAGACTAAACCGCTATACCTAAAAAGCTATAATTTTATCATCGTAGTTCTATAATGATATATAATATAACGACTGGAAAAGATTTTATTTATATTTATCGTTATTTTCGTAGGTTAATAAAAAAGACTTGCAGGCTAATGAAACAACTAGGAAAAGGTAGTAAAACAAACTGTACTCGTATTAGACTATCAAAGATGAGTACATGATTCGAAATGATGCAAAGAAGAGTTGCCAAGTAATCTCAAATTGTCTGTGAATAAGATTGAGAAAAGGCATAAAAGCCTTCAAAGCTTTCAAGAAAATATAATGTAATAATCACTCAGATAAAATAATAATATTTTATTCTTACTAAAATATAGTGATGTTCTTAAACTATGAAGTAAATAACTTAATAATCATGATTTATTACTCCGTAAAGTGAATCGACAACTTCGTTGAAGCGTTAAAAACAACTTTTTTTAAATCATTTAACACTATTAAAACACACAACTTCGAAGACTGAGATTCTTGCCGGCGCAGTGGAGAGACGAGGTATGATTAATGACGTTGTCAATGGAAATCGCTGGGGTATCCCGTACCGCCTCTCAGAATGATCTATTGTTTTGAAGTTGTAACTTACAATACCGTTTCAATCAATAATAGCACTATTTTCTTTTGATTTGATGTTTTGCATTATAATATTTGTTTAAACGGGTCTTGATTGCGTAGTATTTGACGGGTGACGTGACCACAATCGATGTAACTCAGTCAAACCTTCGGAAAAGAAATAATAGGTATTTATACCTTCAAATACTACATACATACTACATATTGCTGGTAGTAGGATATTCATATCCGCCCGGATAGCGACCACCGTAAACATGGTGTTAAAACCTGCCATAGTTATCCACACGCCTCGTGTGGATCGCGTTCCAGGATCAACCAGTGTATATCTGGTTCTCCTGAGGGGCTTGCGACATGATTGATGGTTGGTTGGGGCGCGTATAGGGGTACATCCTTGTATTACTGTGCCTGCATCGGTCATCCGCTTGCCCTGTCGCAGAGACCTTGATTTTCTTCTTCCTCTCCGAAGAGGGAAGAAGTATTTATACAGGCCCGCATGACTTTGGTGACCACCGATAAACTCATTGTTTGTTGGTGGTTGCTGGTATTTTGGATTGCACTACGCTGACCATAATGTGTAGTGCAATCATTTTGCCGCCCTCGGAACAAAAAAAGAACCACAGCTATGTGACCTCCTTATTCTCAGCTCGAACCAAAAAGATCTCAAAACCTTACATCTACCGAACCATTAAGCCAGTATAACTCTGCCGATCTGCGATAGGTATTGGTAGACACTAAGTAGCGCGAGGAAGTACAAAATGATATGTTATTTATTTAAGTAAAAACTGTATTCTACCTAATGATAAATTATTCAAAGTTACCTTCGAAGTGATAATTAATTAATAATTCATACTATTCCATAGTAATGACTATGTATTAAAGAATAATTATTGTATAATACAAAACCCTCATTAACATAAAACACGCTCGGAACGTATTTTGAACATCGTGGAATAAAGACAGCGTGTGTCGCTTTGTTATTTATGTATAACAAACTCTTTTTTGGTTTTTGTACAATACGCACTCACGCGTGTATCCCTGGGGGTAGGCAATGGTGTAACTAGTACACCCACATTTCGCCGAACGTATTTCCATCACATGGTGTGATAGCGGCGAGTCTATCGCCATACCTATGGCTATTGACCAATGTGGCGGCTATTACTTGAATTTTAAAATTCGAATAAGTTTCTTCAATTTTTTAAACAATAGTCTCATAATAATAGCTATAAAATAGATAAAACTAAAACTTTGCACCAAAAAACATCCAACGAACCAAATATTTGACAGGTATTGGTAAAAGAAATTTAATTTCACGCAAAATTCATAAAAACTTTGGAGCAAAATAACGATATAAATGTCAGAATTGGACGTTGATTCACTGTAACAGACACTAGTATATTTGCTAAAAATCACCGACATTTACATCCCGGACAAAACTGAGAGTCCAGAGAGCCCATTCAAAAAACATTTGTTGCCTATGTTGACGAATTCAACAAAAACCTCGTAAAACTGTGATCAAATATCAGTGGTAGCCTAAAACAAATATTTACTACGGCGATGCGAGTCTAAAACAGGCTGTATACCTCTTTCATATGCAAATGTGGGTTAACACTCTAGGATCACTCGCCACTTTATACTGAACCCCGTACTTTTCACTGATACATGCAATTTCTTTGGTTTACATATACCTTTAGGGGTATATTTAAGTGGTCAGTTTAGCCAGATTGCAGGGTAGCGAAGTCAAACTAATTCAGGCTAAGCCTAGCATTGATTACGTTTTGTTTGGAATGTAGTGCAGGCATGAAAACATTAGGTTTAGAAGTTTATTTACAATGTATGTCACAAGTGCTGCATAATTAACACTCGCTAACTTGACAGTATTTTAGTAAATTCAAAGAAACTTAAGAATTAATACAGTGTTCCACAAAACTGAATATAGTTTTGAACCTTTATTCAATGATATAGATCAGGGATTCCCAAAGGGGTCGAAATCGATTTCCCATGGATCGACATAAACAAAAACCGCAAAGATTGTTAAGTATTTTGTATTAATAGGAAAAAAACTAAAGTAAGGATTTTTAAAGTAATTCGGCTATGTTATGGGTTCATTTTGGAAAAGGGGTCTCTTGCCCAAAATAGTTATACCACTTACCGTTTATATCAGGGATGATATAAACGGTCGATTTACTCAGATTTCGAAAATATATGGTACTTGATATTAATAAAAAAATATAAATCAAGAAAAATATTACGAAAGCCTTATCGATGCTTTTTACAATTTTATAGACTTGACACCATCATTTTATATACCGCCCTAACATCTCAGAGCAAATATGTGTCTAAGGGCAAACCGTAAAACGATATATGTATGGGATATTTGATCCCTACACCGCAAAAACGGCACTAAACTTCATACACACTAAAGCCTCAACTATAAAACGTTTTTAGAGATGTCAAGACCGTGCATTTAATGGCCGAACTAAAGTGGAGGATAAAAATATTTCTATACTTATCTTTAAGGAAAGTTTCTACGGAATACATCAAAAACTTATAACGACAAGTGGGAGTGTGCATATTGAATAAGTGTGCATATTATTGTGAAAAAGGGTTCCTTTAAGGTAGAATTTCAATATCTGTAAATCTTAAAGTGGAAAGTTTATATTGGACTGTGATGAATTCTAATTTGTTTAAAGCCTATCGTTTGAACATCAGAACAATAGCAAGTGAGTAAAATAATAGAAAATATTGCAAATTCTGAACTGTCTTTTAATCTTCTTCCACCAGACTTTATTTCAGTAGGGTTGGCGCAACATGCTTTTTAACACTTGTCAAAGAAAGATTTGGCTTGTAGTTTTTTAGTCTTTTCTTTAGACGGCTAGAACCCCTACCTGACGTCAAACCTGCTCTGCGGAACTGCCTGTACTGTCTTTTGGTAAAATTTGATAAACTCTTTTAAGAATAACGACACCAATAATAATTAGAGTACAATTCAATATTTGACAAATCTATTTATTATTTACCAACACAGTAGATTGCATACTATGATATGGCGATATGGCTATACTTGGCAAACAAATTTTACAAAAATGTTTTACCGTTTTAAATTATTTAAACACAATTTTTTGCTAGTTTATTAATCCTTTGCAACAATATTTCATTTTATTTCATTATTATTTATTGGATACGTATATTTAGACATATTGGATATGCTATTCCAAAAAACTAAACATACAAAACAAAACTTTAAAATAATAATAGTTTAAAAAAACTAAAAACACGCTTTTATAGAAAGTCTAACTAAAAAAATAGAAAATAAATTTGAAGAAAACAATGTATTTTATTGTAAAAAAACGCGTGGGGTGCATGGTGTCAATAGTTATATTTATATTTTATTGTATTGACAGATATGAGTAGAAGGATTATATTTAGATAGTATCTTAAAAAGCACCCCACGCTTTTTTTTTTTTACAATAAAATACATTGTTTTCTTCAAATTTATTTTCTATTTTTTTAGTGAGACTTTCTATAAAAGCGTGTTTTTAGTTTTTTTAAACTATTATTTATTTTTAATTTTTTAGTTAAAATATAAATATATCGTAGCAGAGAGTATAATTTTAAACCCGAATATCAAAAAAGCGCCATCTATTGACGCTCTTAGATACTACGATATTCCCTATAATTAACGAAGATCCAGAGAGTACAATTTTAATTCCCAACCCGAATATCAATAATTAATTAAATTAAATTATTATTATTATTTTATTATTAATAATAATTTTTTTTTTTATTAAATTAGTGTATTGTTATCGGTCCTCGATAAATCTACAAAGTTTGAACGAAATCTGGCCCTTTAAAGTGGCTCAAAATCGCGCCCAAAGGAGTCGGTTACAAACATACAAACAAATATACAAACCAACATACAGGTGAAGTTAATAAAAAGCGTGTAAAAAGAAATACGAATGGCAGTCTTATAGCTAACTGCGATCTTTCATACAACCTTTATACAGGGTTATTTTTAAAACACTGACAACCTTGCAAGGCCATATAGCTGACCCCATAAGGAACAACTTTTGTTCTACGAGTTTGGACATAACTCAATACATAAGAAAAAAAATGATTTTACAAGTTTTTGTTGTGTAGTGTTTGTGCTCGTACGTCTACACTCTACGTTTCAGTCATAAACGAACGACCCTACGCACGCTCGCGCACTTGCAATAGTGAAATCAGCTGACGGCTGGGTGTAGGTATTATCGACCGATATGGCGCGGCCGGTCATTGAACTGACGCGCGCGCGTGTATTGCGTAATGCGCGCAGAGCGTAGGCAACATTCAAGACGGAAATTAAATTCATAATTATTTTTGTATGAGAATAAAATCTAACAAATTATGAAAAGTCGTAGAACAAAAGTAGTAGCAAATGACCTTAGGAATCTACTCCTGCGAGGTTGTCAGTGTTTTAAAAATAACCCTGTATATTCCATTTTTATAAATTCTCCCAAAATCTACACACTATGTACCAAAATGATAATAAATTACTATTATACATTAATACTACACTAATAAATTTACTTTACAAAATTATTTGCAATTAAAATGCAAAACCGTTTACATAAATCAAAAACAAATAGCGAATAAATCTTTAACCAAACATTTGCTTAGTTAACACCAAAACACATACACTGCTATTGCATATCTTGGTATAGATTGAAATGTTTACTATATCCCTGTGCAAATGTTGTAGAGTGCTCGCTTCGTGCCCTCCCCAATCGACGATATCGTTGAAAGCTACTGAACTTTTGATGGCTTTACTGCTATTTACACTTTGCTTTTTACCATCGATTGCTCCTTAGATACAGCATACCTTTTCAATACATTTTTACTTTCAAATTCGATTTTAATACTTGGCATTGGCGAAATCGTCGAAAATCGATAGGCCATAATTTAAAAATAGAACATAATTCGATTTTGATATTTAGTTGATTATTGTTTATGAGAACATTTGAAGTGAATGTTTTTTTTTTATTTACGCACCAAAACCTACAAATTTGGTGCCTAACGTATCCTAATAGTGAGAATGTGACACCTAAAAATACAATTAAGTACCTATTTCCTTACCAGTCACAATTTTCTTTGACGTCGTATTAGATAAAACACCAAGCTATTCAGAAATATTTATAGCTTTTGATTTATGGATATACCTCGCTTTTAAAATTATATTATGTTGGCAGTATATTTATGTTTTGATATTAAAATCTTTCCACACGGGACCATATATCTACTAGAATTGATCCCGTTATAACTGAACTGGTAATAATAATAAAGTATAAAGACGAATTGAGAACCTCTTGCATTTTTCTTTTCGTCTGTTAAAAAATCCTCAACGTCGATTACAAAATATACTTTAATTTCTAAGTGACTGAACAGATTTTATTCAAACATAGCTAAGAACCCTCTGGATCATATCAACTTTAAAATAAAAAAGCCGCATTAAAAACGGTCCATTCTTACGCTAAGATGCTACCGACAGATCCACACTCATGGACAGGCAAAGGAGCCACACTTATACCACCCGTCTTTTTGTTTGAGGTTAAAAATTAATTCCATCGGAATCTTTCCCCGTACAATCTAGCAGGTCATCATGTCAAGGATCACCTGCTATTATACTCTGTCTCGCCACCCGCCACACAACAAAATATATTTCTCCAGTAAAGAAAATGTCGTGACGTATAAAGACAGGATCGAATACGGCAACCCGCGTCACGATTTCACTTCTTATTGTTTCAGCGTGCATTGCACCCTTAGGAATGCATGAGCCACAGTTTTAAGTACTTCGCCTTTTAAAATGCACATTCGGAGTGTGCATTAACAATTCGCATTCTTGAATACGTTGATGAAACTTTTGTATGCAGACTTTGTAATGTGCGTTCTCGGAATAATATGTCTGAAGAACTTATATATGTATGTGTGTTGTATTTAACTAATAATATTTAAATGATTATTGCATGCTTCGTTACTCGATTGTGAAATGTTTATTATAAGTTTGATCTCATGTAAGTGAACTGTATTGTTCTTATGAGAGAAATAAAGATTCTATAAACCTTCTTATAAAAGCGAATTACCACTTACTCCCTGATTAATCACGATGTCTCAAAAACTACTAAAGCTATTATGTCCATTAACAAATTAAATACCAAATGGATGAAAATGGTTTTTTATCTCCCAAAGACGTTAAATAACCTATCCAGAACCTACAATATCTTTATATTTGCCCACAATATGTATCCACCCATCGTCCTGTATTCAGCCGCTTCCCGCTACTTCTTTAAGGTCGTCGGTCCAGCGGGCTCGAGGTCGGCCTACACTGCACTTGGATAGACGTGGTCTCTACTCTAATATCTTTCGGCCCCAACGACCATCGTTGCGGCGACAAATATGGCCAGCCCACTACCACTTCAACTTACTAATTCGGTCGTTGCTGGGAGGATACTTGTATCCGACCGGATAGCGACCACCGACACTGGTGCTCAAACCTGCGATAGTAGCCCACCTTGTGTGAGTCGCGTTCCAGGGTCAGCCAGTGTAGGGGAAAGGTGTACAAGATGATTCCCTTAACGGAAAACGCTTGTAATATCAAATATATTTAACATAATTATGATC
Organism: Amorpha juglandis; assembly: GCA_949126905.1. Taxonomy (NCBI): domain Eukaryota; kingdom Metazoa; phylum Arthropoda; class Insecta; order Lepidoptera; family Sphingidae; genus Amorpha; species Amorpha juglandis. The sequence continues at coordinate 4,923,230 of OX421379.1, read as the reverse complement.
TGAAAGCGTTTACTACTAGCATATTTATCTTTCTTACTTTGGGCGTATGTTAAATCATTTAATTTATTAAAGTTGATATAAAAAAAATCCCTTTTTTAAAACCTTGCGAAAGGATCATCTTGTACACCCCGGTGTTCAAGATGATCCCTACGATATGGACAAGATGATCCTCGGACCATCATCAATAAACAACATACTTATTACATAAATTAAGTTTTTTATAGTCATTTTTAAATCACATAATATAATTTGTGAAAACAAAAATCATACATTACATAGTTACGGGCTGATTCTTCAATTAAAATTCACGACAGTTATTCTTTTGATAGGCGATTGAAAAATCATTCCTAAGTAGAACAATTAGAATAGAATAGAATCTTCTTGACAATAATTAACACTGTTAGTCAAAATCAACAATATAAAAGCTTCGTAACGTTCGAATTGAAAAAAGTCAATAAACTGACTTAATCTGTTTTTAGAATTCTAAACGCTTTTTAGCCGGCGACATGATCCATATATCACAAATAAATTCATCGGGATCATCACTACCTATCCCTGCAAGCTTCATGTTCCCATTTTTGGCATTCAGAACATTTTATCCATCCTTCACCCATCCTATCTTTGGAAAATGTTTCCGTGCAGAAAAGGCATTCTGTATCATTGTCAGATGATTCGGACTCTGAGACATACAAAGTTTTTTTCTTTTTATTTGATACTCCTTTTCCTACTCCCTTCCCTTTCTGTTTATTTTTAGTTATATATTTTTTGACTGTGTGCTCTTTTCGTAACTTCCTATTTTCTCTTCCAGTTTTTTTTGCTTGTTTCTTCTTCTAAGTATTTTTTTGTATGGTGTGCTGGTTAAAATTGACGTATCCACGTTTTTTCTCTTTATGTTGCTCCTTTTGCCTACAACTTTTGGGTAAGGTTTTATCTTGGCCGGTGAAACAACAAAATTTACAAAATTACGTTTGTCAAGGAGTGACGGTGAATCATTTCGGTTCAACGCATAACTTGTAGATGGCAACGGTGACAAAGGAATTCGAATAGAAAGCGATTCTTCTAGATGATCCCTAGGGACCATCTTGTACACTTAAAAGGTGATCATCTTGCCCCAACCTTAAGTTTTTCATTTATTACTCTGTATCATAACCTCTAAGAATTCTACTGTTACCATACTATCAAAAAAACTAAATTGATCATATTAGGAAGCTACAAGCACAACAATGACTGTAACTGACAGTATACAATAAGACTTACATGAGTTTAAAGTCAGCGTTACCTTAGATCAACAGCACACAATTTTAATATTTTCCCATCAAAACAAGTGCGTCGGTCGCTTCGCCATCACGAATTGACTAACGCGGGGGATGACCGGGGGCCACACATTTTCAAAGAATATGACTAGATAGCATTTACACTTTAGTCGCAATTGAAAGTGATCATCTTACCTCAAGGGATCATCTTGTACATCTTTCCCCTATATCCGGTTCTCCCCAAGGGGCTTGCCCCCTGATCCTAACCCTTTTCCCATCCCTTTTTCCTTCCCATCCCCCTTCCTCCTTTGGCAGGCCGGAATGATCTTGCCGACCTGCGATGGACACATTGTTTGTCGTTGGTCGACACTATTCTTGGATTGCGCTACACTTACCATCAGGTATAACGTAGGCACTTTGCCGAGCCGGGATAAAAAAAAAAACAAAACGACTTTCAAACGAACTTTAAAACAATATGTATGTAAAATGCGAATAAATTTCCTAGAAAATTACAAGAGTGAGTAGATACTGTTGCCTGGCTTGAAGTGTTGGAAACGCAGCGGCGCAGATGACTTCACACACTTATTTTTTATTGATTAGTTCACTAACACAATGTACACCGATACATTTTAACTTACAAATGCAGAAGAGACAAGCTTAATGCCATTGTAATTATAGGTGAAGACAGCATGCAAAATGGTATATAACCGATCTTAACTAAAATAGAAAAAAATAAATTAATTAAAATGTAAATTAAATTAAACTAAAAAAAATCAATATTAAATTAACATTAAAACTAAATTGAAATAAACTTGCTTACACTTGCTTCATGTTATTCGATAGGACGCGAGATCTCGACTACACTGCACCCACAAAACCCCTTAAAGGGAGATATTAGTAGATTGAAACTACAAGGTATTACAGTTTACAATACTACTGTATTAGGCATGTGCGGTATAGGCTACATTAATTTAAAAAAATCTTATTCTTTTTATCCGAATATTTACCTTTAATTATATTTAAAAAAGTAAAAAGATTTAAGTACCTCTAAAACAAAGATTGGCTGGATAAAAAAAAGGAAACGAAATACCTTCCTTTACAAGACGTTGCGACAACACCGGTTCCAAGGGAACACTTAATAATTTTATACTAAACTTCTACCCTTCACCCAACCGTTAATATATTATGTAAAGGACAAACTTGTGTTCCTTGTTAAACTTGGTAATTGAAAGGTTTGCGTATCCTTGTGAAAAAAGAAAGAATTTAACGAGATTTTTGAAAACTTCAAAGGTGCGTAGTACGTAGTAAATTGTTTATATTGTATCGTATGAGTTTGTCATTTTGATATCACAAAGTATTAATATTGAGGATAATAACTTAAGATAAAATTTTATCTTAACTTATTTATTGAACGTAGTCTACTTTGGAAATTAAAACTCGGACAAAACTACAAATTTTTGGACGCTGGAACGATCTTCTATTATTTAATGTATGTGAAGGAAAAAAAAAGTAATATCAGCGTTTTAAATGTTATCAGAATTTTATATTTGTTATTTTTAAATGATTTTTTTTTACATAAAAAACCAATACAAATAAAGACTACTGTCCATATTGATTGTACTTATTGAGAAGTGGGATAGCAAAAGCCTCTAAAACCTCATGATATCTATCTGATCAAAAGAGCTGTACGTTGAAAATGATTTTTTGCAACTGATAAATCCTGTATAAGAAAAAACAAACAATGGCTAAATGAAGTCCAATTTTAATTTCCTCCCAAACGGATGCAGTTGGATTTCGTTTGTCGAAACGTATGCCAATGGATCAGGTTTTTTATTAAAGTGCGGTAGGTTTGTATACTCGAAGTTATTATTTCTTATTGTTTTTATAAATGACTAGCTTTTCCTGGCGGCTTCGCCCGCGTGATCTACTTTTTCGGGGATAAAAAGTAGCCTATGTTCATCAGGGATAATGTAGGATTCTAATGGTGAAAGTACTTTTCAAATCGGTCCAGTAGTTTCAGAGCCTATTCAATGCAAACAATCAAATCTTTCCGCTTTATAATATTAGTTTAGATTTGTTTCTGAAATAATTTGATAAATAATTTTACAACCGAAGGAGTGGTCTGACTCTTGGGTCGGGTAGCAATTCAGTAATGTATATTCATTAATTTGGTTATGTTTTGCTATCATTGTAAAAACAATCAATTTTTTTTACTACGACTCATGCCTGTAATCCCCGAAGGGGTAAACAGAGGTGTAACCGCTACACCCACATTTCGCCAAGTTTATTTCCGTTCCATTATGTGATAGGGGGCGACCCTATCTCCATACTCCACAATTCCAGACTCCGGGCTGATATTTGGCATTTCGTGATAGAAAAATCTCATATCACTTTTTCCCCACTTTTTTTCGTACTACGTACGCAATACAACTTCGCTATCCAGTCAGTCAGAGAAACATAGAGTTCAAACTAATAACACCCCATTTTTTGTCGTGGGTTTAAAACATAACACAGCGTCAAAAGTTAGTATGTTAAAGTTAATAACAAGGTGGTAGGTCCCTCGTATGCGAGAGGCCGTCTGGGTTGGTACCACCGCTTTGTCTATTTCTGCCGCAACAGTGTGTAAGCACTTTTGTGTTTCGGTTTGAAGTATATTGAAGCTAGCGAAATTACTGGGCATTATGAGGCTGGGCATCTACTTATCACATTTAAAATAATACTAAGTATAAGTTTTCGTATTTTTATATCTCAAAAGAGAACATTTTTCATTATTTATCATCTACATAATTAGGAAATATTAATTAGTAACGCTACAAAGTCACGTCTGTGAAAATGTAAAACAGACATTTGTGAAGTTCCAACATTATTTGTTGAAATTTTGAATTTGGAACGTTAATTTGTGACACGTTTAAAATTTTCAACACGCCGATACAGTTGGCGTCGTTGGAGAGTTTCTGTGGGAACAGTCTGTGGCGAAGTAACTTCTCGGAACTTCTTGACTGCGAACTTGGTCCGCTTCGTGTGTGCTATCGTATCGCTGGAGTAAATTTTTAAATAGCTGATGGTTTTTGATATTGATTTCGATTCTTCATCCTGTGACTGACCTGTAACATATAATATCTAATTATAGGTATATTTCCTGCTATAATACCCGTTCCTAAATAACAGATATTAGTTTCTCAAACACGTCGCTGGTTCATCCAGGTTACTAGATCCATTTTATTAAAAATGTAGGTAAGCATCTACGCTTCACCTTATGGTAAGAGGCTGGTGGGAGTATACTTGTATTCGACCGGATAGCGACCACCGTACACTGGTGCTAAAACCTGCCACAGTGGCCCACCTTGTGTGGGTCGCGTTCCAAGGTTAGCCAGTGTATATCTGGTTCTCCCCAGGGGGCTTGCCCCCTGATCCTAACCCTTTTCCCATCCCTTTTTCCTTCCCCTCCCCTTTGGCCCTTTGGCAGGCCGGCATGATCTTGCCGACCGACGATGGACACATCGACATTATCGTTGATCGAAATTATTCTTGGATTGCGCTACACTTACCACCAGGTGAAGCGTAGTCACTTTGCCAGGATAAAAAAAAAGTTAACTGAAGTGAAGTGTGAAGTACAGAACTACAGACGATGTGTCTATCATAGGTACCGGCAAAATTATGCCGGCCTGTCTAATTGCTTTTTCACACTCCGTTTAAAGGATCCCATATTATAGGAAGGAGGGAACACGTCCCGGTTATGCTGTCTGAATTTTAAAGTTCAGCCGTCTCGGCTGTTGACCGAAAAGTTGGTAGTTGGTAAAAGTTGAACTGTTCATAAAATTTGGTCATGCAATTCACAGGAATGCGTCATTATATCGGGTTTTTCAGCAATTGTGCCCATAATGCAACTTTAAATCCTAAACCATTTAGAAGTTTCTCATATCTCTGAGTTTTGTCTACAGCATGAATGGGCTGGCTCGACCGGGTTGTTACCACTGTCTCACAGAAAACCGACGTAAAGTAGCGGCTTGCTGCTGCGTTGCGTACGGTGAGTGAGATATCCGGAAGCCCAAATCCCCTCCCCTTCCCAATTCCTAATTATCCCTTTCCTTTAAGGTCGGCAACGCGCCCATGATCCTTCTAGTGGTGGGCGTACATGGACGGTGGAGATCACTTACCATCAGGTGACCCACTTGCTCGTTTGCCGGCCTATGCTATAAAAAAAAATATATATCCCGAACGATTTTTATTAAACCAGCAATTACGTGTGCTCTATATATTGCCCGCACCCATCGCGGCTCACTGAATTCATTTCCACACATCAAGACACATTCATTTACACAACATCAAAGAAATAAAAACACATTGAACATTTTATAAAAACAGTATCGTACCATATGAAAACAGTACTGTAACAAAAGCAAAACATGTCACAGAACTTGTCCATACATCGATTTATTTCCGCGAGAGAGAACCCATTCAGAATGAAAAACGAATGCGACGCAGTCAACCGTGAGCTGATATGTGGGGATGAAGTCGTTGGTGTGTGTCTCGTTGGTTCCTAGAACTCAAAGGTGCGTTTGTTTATTTCACTTGAAAAGTCAGTACTACTTACCTGTACTATAATAATACTAGCCCTGCATTATACATGTCCTACTGCTGGGCACGGGCCTCGTTAACTGAATGGGAGGGGTTAAGCCTTAGTCCACCACGCTGGCCTAATGCGGGTTGGCAGACTTCACATACCTTCGAAAATCTTATCGAGTTCTCAGGTATGCAGGTTTCCGCACGATGTTTCCTTGACCGTTAAAACAAGCGATAATTAACAATTAATATACACATAACTTGGAAAAGTCAGTGGTGTATGCTCTTGGGGCTGGTTTCGAACCTGCGACTTTCGTCTCGACCGTTCGTACCACTCCCCGCTGAGCTAGCGCTGCTTAAGTACTAAGTGTACTGTACTAAGTGGTATGATATTGACGGTGGTGATAAACTGATACTGGGAGACTTAGACGAGTGACCAGAGTGTGAGAAATTGGATCTATGGATTGCTGTAGCATATTCGACACCTACAAAAGTGTTTAATTTACAGCTTCATTGTAATTGCTTTATTATATTATAATAAAAATATAAAACTAATAAATATGGTAGTTCCATCTAATAAGGATATAAAACTTGGACGCTATGATGAGGTAATGATGATAAGTTCACGTTTTTCGAAATAATTAAATACTTTCTATGTATTGCCTTCAAGAGTCTCATCTATCTAACGACTACCATACGTATTCAGTCCATCATTAAAACTAAATTCTAGTATTCTAATATAAAAATATTTTAATATTATGGTACTTACACATAAGTTGGCGTTTGAACGCAGCATAGCAGTGGATTGGTTTAATAGCAATATCAGAATATCACTCCACAGGTGACAGAACACATTAACGTGTGCTACGATATTAAAATGTATATTTTATTCCTATTTTGTGTATTGTATATAAACAAGAAGCTAGAGATATTAAGTACTATTCAGATCATGGGCACGGGTCTCCTCGAGTAATGATAAAGACTAGGCTTTACAGACTTTGTCAGAGAGACTTTGTCTGCTACGGCATTGGTAGTACGTACGTTAACATACCTTTGAAATTCTTATTGATGAATTCTCAAGTACCTACATAGATTTTATGATATTTCTAGCAAGTCATGAGAATCTATACCTAACTCAGAGGTGTGCCCTAGGACTAGGGACGAACCCGCAGTCTCGGCAGTCCATTCTACTCCTCAATAAGCTATCGCTCTATTAAATTGAAAAGTATTAAGTACTGTAAACTAAGGCAATGTGTAACTTTATATTAGTTCGGTATTCGTTAGATTTAAACTAAAATAAATTTTTGCCGAGTCACCATAGAAAACATCATTAATATAATTCATCAATATTTTAAGTCTACAATTTTCTTCCTGTTCATTTCGAGCACCTGATTTAGCTAGCACCTACCCATGAGTCAACATATTAAGAAAAAAAATCTTCTCCATCCAGACTCGTAAGGACACGAAGCCTTAAGCTTTCATTGTGCTATTGAAAACCTTTCCATTTTTATTCGTAGTCATGTTTGGGACATTTTGTAATTTAAGGAACATTAATGTGTTCTTACATTTTACGATGACCAGCCAAAGTGAGAGGTTCTGAAAAGATAAATTGGAGCTCCATCTCGAACGAAACAACTATTAGAACATATTTTTAACCTGTGCTATAATTTTTTTTTTAAATAACGCGTTAACAGATCTGCGGTAGCCTGGTGTATCCTACATTTATATTTGAGGGACATATTTATTTATAAAGATTTTTAGATAACCTAACATAATTACATAAGTTCATTGCATTCTATTTTGGCTTTTTCTGCCACCAAGCAGCAGTTTGTGAGCACAGATCTTCTACTGTTTACATTGAAGCCAGTGTAATCCAGTGGGCATTATGAGACAACATCTTCAAAGTTCTGTGTGGTGTTAGTGTTTATGGGCAGGCGTGGCGCTTACAATCAGGCGAGCGCCTTGCTCGTCTTGTCCATCAATCAAATCAAATAAAAAAAAACCTTAACAATATTTCTATCACAATACAAATTGTAAATACTCATCAAAAAACAACATCACTTCTTCCACAAACAATTCCCAAAAGTGATATTACAAAGTGTTAATAGTGTAATTCAGAACATATTTTATTGTGAGTGCAAACAAATGGAATAGCGGAACAATTTCCTAAGGGAGCGTAGTTACTCGACAGTTTTGAACGAATGTATTAACAATGGCTGCATATATGAATTTTGCAGGCCGAATGAGGACACCAAAATAAGTGAGATCGTTGTATATTTGAAAGCTGTTGCGTAATAAGAACTAAATATACTCAAAACTGTATTTCAACAAATCTAGAAAGCAGGAAATGTAATTGGTACTAACTTACATTGATTGAGACTTCATGTGTTTTATGCATTTACTAAGCATATTTTACTGCTTGATTATTAAATAGGTTTTTCGCGAAAGTTGATAGCTGTCTGTTAGTGGTAGAATATTCATTATTCATTTCTATCCGGAAAGCGACCACCGTACACGTGGTGTTAAAACCTGCCATAGTGATCCACACGCCTTATATAAATCGTGTTCCAGGATCAGCCAGTGTATATCGGGCTCCCCCGGGTATAGGGCCTATAGGGGTACATCCTTGTATTACTGTGCCTGTATCCACCTGTCCTGTCGCATGCCCTCCTAAGAGCACAGCACAGCACCTTTATACAGGCCGGCATGACTCTGGTGACCACCGATAAACTCATTGGTCGATGGTTTTTTGTCCCGTTTTATATTCTCGGCGAAGTAGCTTCGCTACACCTGATGGTATCTGTAGCTCAATCCAAGAATAACGCTAACTAACTAGAATCGATGTGTCTATCGTAAGTCGGCAAACTTATGCCGGCTTGTCTTATTGCTTTTTCACACTCCGTTTAAAGGACCCCATATTGCAAAAAGGAGGGAACACGTGTGCCGGCAAACTATTCCCCAGCTCTAGTTCGATCTCCGCACCGAGACAAATGTTTATATGATCACTAAATATTATTTTCGGGTTTGGGTGATGTGGGACCGTAGGTTCCTTGTAGTTTCTAATATGGATGCGGCGGCGTTGCCAATGTAGGTACTGGCTGATATCAATCAATACCTATGTATTGCCACCGCAAAACTATTTAGTCTTTGGGTGTGTGTAGTGGGTACAAAAAATAACGGATCCGACTCACGGTTTAAAAGTTGTATTTCACACAGCACACAAGACAGAAGGCACAATAGACAGAAAGCACAAGCACAGAGAGTCCAGAAAGAAGTAAGAATAGTTCGGACAGATAACACTCAAACAGTCTTAGGAAGTAGGCACAAGCGATAGGTGGTATATAAAGCGAAGTACATAAGCGTATACAAAAAAGCGTGCGTTTTGCGTCGTAAGCTAGTCTCGACTGATGACAGTTAATACATACGTCTGCGATTTGCGCGCGCGCTAGTTGCGCGGGTAGTTCGCGCAGTACATAATGGACTAGAGATGTGGGCGTTATCGCAACGCCCGACAATCGATATCGATATCGACAAGCTGTTCGCAGCGTGTGTATATTAATACATAAATATAAATAGTTATTAAGAATATTATAATGATAATATAATTATATAAATATGTTATGTAAATATAAGTGTAAGTGTAAAAATGTAAATGTATAATTTTAGTACATATAATAAAAATAAGTGTTAAGTGTAGGAAGGTTACCTACACCAATATCCACAATATTAGCTATCTTAATATACGTTCAGGACTATGTGTCTCTGTTGGGTGTAAATTATCGTCAAAAAAGTTCATAACAACTTTAACACCACTAGTACATTATTATCCCGTAGTGCATAAACCCGGGCGTATTCATTTCCTGCATGCATTCTTGCTTGGTACGCCTGTCGCTTTGGATTCTTGCCCTGCACAATTCTTTGTAAGAAGTTTCCTTTGCAAAATTTCAAGTCTGACTTTTATGCAACACTGCGAGTGGACTTTTAAGTATTTTACTACGTTAAAGATGGTGTATACGTACATGAAAATATGTTTTCTAAATAATTGGAGTAATTGTGTGGAGTAATTTCTTATGAAATTACTGTATCCATAATTTGATTTGGCAATTAGCTTAATTGCTCGATCAGGATTATTATTTATGATACTTTATAAATATAGTATAATATAGTAAATACCAAACCCTAATATTTTACTGATAGAATAACAAAAGCAATTTACAATACATGGTTTACTCTCTGCATAACTACCACGTTTTAAATACTATTAAATATTCCGCGTAGCGTGGTGTAACATTCTTAATATATATTACAAATCTTCTTTCACCTATCTTTATCCCACTCGTAGTGAGGTTAGTGCAACAAGCTTTTTAATACATACTACAGAAAAATTGGTCTACAGTTTTTACGGCCACCTGCCTCAAGTCAACCTCTGTGAGGAAAAAACACACTCAGACCCGAAACAAATATTTGTAGATCACGCAAACATTTGTGTCGGTGCAGGAATCGAAATTGCGGCCTCTCGCTTCACAGGCGGCTACCATAAAACCTGCTAAATTATTACACTTTTGCCATCCTCATGCAAGCCTTTCATTCCATTCAAGCCTCCAAACAAAGAGAGAAAATAGCATCAGGTGTCCAGTCACCAAAAAAGCGCCCGAAAATCCACAAACATACGTAAGCCTTTTTAATTGTCACACAGCCCTTTACAGTGGAATTCTCACACTTCCCTCGAGGCATGCTTGTCTGATACAACGCTTGGTAGCTTTGAATTGACAGAAAAAACGAAATAAACCCAAACGGACGTGGAGAAAAAGTTACGGCGCCGCTAGCGTACTCTAGCTAACTAACTCCACGTATTGTCTAAGGTTTAAGTTGCCCGTATTTCTCTTTGTGTAGGATTAAATGTGTTGCCTTTTTTGTATCGACTTTTGGGGAATAATGGGTGGTTTTTTGATTCTCGAAAGTCGTATTTTTCTGACTTATTTCAATATGCAATATGCACAATATGCCTGGAGCAAAACTAACAAGATTTTTAAGATTTAGAGCATCCTGATGTTGATAATGGTGTACAATAGATTATGTGTTTCTATAACTAGCTAAGTTAGGGTCCGTGACGCAGCGGGCGTGTAGGCTGTGAAGCGAGAGGCGGCGGGTTCGATCCCCACACCGAGAAAATGTTTGTGTGATCCACAAATATTTGTTTCGGGGTCTGGGTGTTGTGCGACCGAAAGTCTCTTGTAGTTCCTGATACCCACGACACAGGCCTTGTATCTTACTGTGGGGTCAGGACTATGTAAGTGACTGTTGGGTGTATTATAGCTAACTGACCTTTCAATTGATTGCTTCATATCTGAGTGTCTGTCTGCGTCTGGTAAGTTTCATAAATAAAAATGATATTTTGTCGCCGAATAAAATCTCAGACAAAGTGTCCTTCTTAAAACAAAACCTCAAGGCCAAAACCAGAAAGGTCTAAGGGAAATGTTAAATAACCCAAAAAATTCGGACTTGTACTAAGGCACCCCAAATATTCAGCGGCTATTCCGAAGATAAAGAAAATATTTACCCTCTATTTTAGGCGACAATTTCGCTAAGCATTGACGAATCTTATCGAATTCCCGCTGGGCAAGGCGGGCGTTATCGCGGCCTGGTACTAGCTACTTTGGAAAACAATACCCGGAACAAAGATCGAAGAAGAAAAGCGATGTGTTGGAGAAACCTAATGTAATTTTTTTCTTGTTACACAAAAATGTTTACAGGTTAGTTTTTTGTTTTTATGATAAGTTGTAAAATTTTTACGTGTGGTAACTTTTTCGTACCTTTACAATTATTATTTTTATCCGAATAAAAACTTTTTTTTTATCCAGGCTCGGCAAAGTGACTACGCTACACCTGATGGTAAGTGTAGCGCAATCCAAGGATAGTGTCGACCAACGATAAACAATATGTCCATCGTAAGTCGGCACGATCATGCCGGCCTGCCAAAGGGCCACGGGGGAGGGGAAGGAAAAGGGTTAGGATCAGGGGGCAAGCCCCCTGGGGAGAACCGGATATACGCTGGCTGACCCTGGAACGCGACCCACACAAGGTGGGCCACTATGGCAGGTTTTAGCACCAGTGTACGGTGGTCGCTATCCGGTCGGATACAAGTATCCTCCCACCAGCAAACATTCTCCAGTATTTTCCCAGTAGTATGTATGATTTAGCTACGCTGTTTTTTGACAGTCATCCCCATCGGTTAATAATATATAAAATGTAATATCTTAAACCACCTCATTGGTCTAGTGACAGCGGATTAAGGTTGAGAACCGTGAGGTTCCAGGTTAAATTCCTAGAGTTTGCGATTCGAAAATTAGGAAATGATTATTAATTAATGAGTTACCCGGGATCGGAATTTGTGCCTAGTATCAACATACCTATCTACGATAGGTTCGCCCCCTATCTCATCATGGAACGAGCTTATGTATGTATTATTTTAAACATAGAAACATTATTAACAAATTATAGGTATTTCTAAAATATGCCAACAATGACCAATGCCATCAACTGACCATGTAATTTAGTATATAGAACTTCTATATTTTTAATTCCCCTAATTTCTGGGAAGTATTATGTGTAAAATACCCTTTCCAATCTTTTCAAGTTTCATGTATCTAAAGATATCGTTCCGTAGCAGTTTACGCGACCGTGTCTGAGATGCGCGTAAAGCTTCCACACGATGATAAGATGGATGGATACATCTTTCAGTGGTGTTGCTTTGTGTTCGTGTTTTATGGCGGAGAAAATTTAGGACACGACAGCTCGAGTGCCACTCGTTTTGAACTACCGATGTTAGTGTGTAAATTTTTTATAGCAGAATGTAAAGGAAATGTTTGGTCGAGACAGTTATGTTGACTGTGTGGCTTTTATGTAACCTATTTCATTCAGACATAGTTAAATGCAGAATGTTTTGCCTAAGTGCATACTATTTTTACAATCTCCTATTTTGAATAGTTACGTTGTGTCATTTTTATAGAAAAATATAAATGTAGTATTCAATAATTTATGCTTAAACCAAGCAACAAATAAGGATAGCACGATATGAAATATATATTCTGACAAGGACACACACATGCTCGCACGACTGCCCAGTCGCCTACCACTCTGGCCATCTGACGGATGGAGGAAGACAGGTAATATATACACTCCACACGACCGTCATACCGTCCTCGCCGCGTTCCCCGCAATCCCGACCCGAGTACCGGCCCACGAGGCGATGATGACCAGTAGTTTCAAAAAATACCCAAACCAATAATCGTAAATGTCTCTGCCCTCCCCCAGCGACCGTCCTGAGTCGAGGTTCGTACCCCACAGGGGGCGCCCTCAGCGAGGTCGCTTAAATGTAAGGGTTGAGAGCGCCTAAAGCGCAAACCCGAAAGCTGAAGCTGTAAAAAGCCGACTCATGTCAGGCTAACATCATAACGTCAAACAGCAAAAAAAGGACCGACCGCCTGTACGCGTTGACGCACGCACACACACACACCCACCGAGAGGCAAAGAAGTCAAACTTTTAACATCCCTTTTATATGTTGCTTGATAAAAATAAACTTTATTATTAAGATGCGCTAAAATTCAAACCTTCAATACGCTAAATAAAGTCACAGACACACCTGGTATAACAAAGGAAACAGACAGCGCACCGCCGACGAACAACTTTCAAAACAAAGAAATACAAAAAATAAAAACAGTAAACTTATTGAAACAAGCAAAAATAAACTCCTTTGCAAAAAAAACGGGCACCTTACACACACACTTTACCTTAGCTTTTCTATGGGTAAATATTATTATATTTTTAGTATGTCATTAGCTTGGATGACTAGAAATTTCTTATTATCAATGAGAATCTAGTTTTTTAACACTTTTATCCTGGTATCGGTGTTTTAGTCAATGTAAACAGAGAGCCGTGTTAAAATGGACATTTTTATGGGTATAATGAAATTAAGACTACGAGTATTTTTATGGTATTTTAATAAAAGAGACATTAAAAAATAAAAATTAATAACGAGTATGACCTCCTCTTGCAGCGATTACGGCATGTAATCGTCTTGGCATGCTTCCCACCAGGCTTTTGATGGTGTCCTGTGGAATGTGTTCCCACTCAGTCGAGATTACACGTTTAAGCTCTCTGATGTTTTGTGGAGGTGGTTGGACAGATCGTACTCGCCTTTTTAGGAGGTCCCAAACGTGCTCAATGGGGTTAAGGTCGGGGCTCCGCGCTGGCCAATCCAAACGACGAATACCGACCTCTTGCATATAAGCATCTACGTCGCCAGAACGGTGGGCCCGAGCATTATCGTCCATGTAAATGGCATCTTCACCAATTACAGTCAGTGCGGGTTGTGCATTTTGAGAAAGGATTTCTGTTATGTACCTATGCGCATTTAGTGAGCCATTTTCTATGAATACTATCTCGGTACGATAGTTGGAAGTTACGCCCGCCCAAAACATAACGGACCCTCCACCATAAGGGGTGATTTCTTCAAAACACACATCGGCATAGCGTTCCCCTGGTCTTCGTAACACTCGCCGACGTCGGTCCTCACCATGCAGACAAATTCGAGCCTCATCGGAGAAGAGTACGCTACTCCAGTTACCTGGTGTCCAAGATAGGCAATTTCTAGCGAACCTCAACCGCGCAATCCGGTGCTCACGGAGTAACTTGGGGGCCCGCGCTGGTCGTCGACTACGTATATCAGCAGCTAAAAGTCTTCTCCTCACAGTCCATAGGCTAACTTGTGCTCCTCGTACCTCTTCAAGGTTTCTTTTGAGGTCTATGTAACTGCATTTGCGGTTCCTCAGCGCCTGAGTCACTAAAAAGCGATCGTCTCGCGGCTGTGTGCAACGTTTTCTCCCAGAACCTTGCCTTCTCTGAACGGAACCTGTCTCTTGGTATCGAGTCCAGGTTCTTTGTACGGTTGAACGACTCACGTTTAACCGCTGTGAGACGTAACATTGGCTACACCCCTCTTCCAGCAGCGCTATAATTTTACTAGCTCTCATTGCTTTTTCTGCCATTACGATAGACACAAAGATATCTGTTTTAAGTCACAATAAGGCAGAATTATGCGATAAACATAAATTGTTGTACTAAAAATAACGAAAAGTTACTTTTAGTTGCTTGATAACCTTTTAACCGCAAACCCGCGAAAAGTGTCACAAAATGAAAAAGGGATTAATAATTTAAAAAACAAAAGTTTTGAATTTGGAATGAACTTTTTTTCATACCCAGACTCTTTATTAAGTGCCAGTAACATAGTTTGGCTATTAAAACCTCTGAAGAACTAAATTATTACCAATAATGTTAAAAAATCAAACCCGCCCGTTTTTTTTGCAAAGGAGTGTATAAACAGTGCCGCAGACTCGAACTCTGGCATATTGAGAGTTACTGTACCGTAGACTAACGAATCACAGTGTAAAAACTAAATAACTTATTGGTGATTACATATAGATATTTATGCTGTGTATGTACATTGTATGTTGATACTGATATCTATATATAAGTTTCTTTTACTTTTGTACTGACTTGTCATAAGCGCTATTACAATTGCCTACATGCTTAATAAACTATTTCATTTCATTTCAAAGGCATATTTTGACGTATGCGACAAAGAAGGGAGACCATGACGCGCGACGCGTATCAGGCGACAGCGACAAATTTAGTTTGCATGCAAATGCATGAAATTTTAAATTTATAGTGCGACGCCCGAAATTACTAGTTGCAACAGTGTCTCTGTCTTCAGTTGTAAATTTCCTTATGCCTGAGGTTGATACCTTCTTAGTTCATTATTTTGTCTTTTGTCGCTTTGCTATGAAAGAAAGTGGACAATTAATATTTCTAACTCTTTCCTAACTTTCCATTTGATTGATTTCGTTACAGGACAAAGGCAATGTAGCATTTCCAGTGACTCGCTAAACTTCTCCACTCGTGCTTTTTCATCTTCACCATATGTTTTTCTTTGACGTCTGCCTCACGAATCACCGTGCGTTTTCTGCATATACAATGCATAGACGACGTCGGCTTTTTCGTCAGCATTACGCTCTTTGACCAACTGTATGCTTTTTAGACTGTGGTGAAACATAACAAAAATTGCGCTAGTTAAATAGTTTCGAGTTGCGTTCACTTGCACTGAACTCGTGAACATCGTGTCATTACTAATAAAAACAATTAAACTTCCTTAGTACCAATAAATTATAATCTAATTTATATGTATGTTTATAAAATGCAATATAATAGCTATATAGAGGTTATTTAGCATATTTTTCTACAGCTTTTATATTCACATAAATATATTTAAATTATAATTCAATCACCCATTTCGAAACATTATAGAATTTTGCGGTCATGACCTTCATTATAAATAATATAACACTACATACTCATTAGCCACTTACCATTACAAAATTTTCAATGAAGCTTTTGTGAATAAAAATCACAGACAGGTGAGTAAAGCTCTGAAACCGAAAGGCGCTGAGAAAGCGGAACCGGATGGAGGCAGGTCAAAGTAGCGTATTAGTCGGGTATTAAGTCTATGCGGTCTGAACTTTAACTCCATCTATATTTACTTTGGACCAGAACTGTAAGTTATTTTTGCTCCTGCTTACATTGTCGTATTACTGTAATATGTCGAAGTTGG
Organism: Amorpha juglandis; assembly: GCA_949126905.1. NCBI lineage: Eukaryota > Metazoa > Arthropoda > Insecta > Lepidoptera > Sphingidae > Amorpha > Amorpha juglandis. Next base: position 4,906,747 of record OX421379.1, on the reverse strand, counting down.
AAGCAAGTTTGTTCGACTGGTTTTAGACTGCAGCTTTTGAAGTGAAACTTCTTTAGAATCGTCGTGATTTGAAACTCGATGAAACGAAAATGCGTCACGACAAAGACACACATATTCATAAATAAAATTTGGCCTGCGATACTGATAGATTACAAGTATGCTGTCACGTGTCTTATATTAATTTAAATATTGTAACAACCTTTTGGGAAGACAGACGTGAGCTTATGCATGCATGCACATTGAACTACGTCATCATCATACCTGGGTATAAAACGATATGAAATAGTCAGTAATACATGTTTATAAGTTTTATTGGCGTAGTGTTAACACATTGTTGGAATTTGTATGTACTTTTTTAATTATTTTTTATTTGACACTAAAATAAAATTATTCTAAAAAACAGCAATAAACAGAAAAATCTATCATTTATCATATATACGTTTTCACTCACAAATTAAATATTTGTGATAGAGATCTATAACAAAAATATTATTATTGTAATGACATTTCTATACCTACTTTACTCTATGTATATTCCGAACTTCATTGCTTCGTTTTAGATTTATAGAATAAGGGCTCCGGAATACCAATTCTGAGAATACACACGTCATTACGCACAAAAGGAATGATCGATAATAAAAAGAATGCCAGCTGTACAGCATTGCACGAGACGGAACCTAATTCCACATTTGGCCGGACCAACACGCGCCAACATAAAAGCAAGGGCCCGGCTACACGAACATCTCGATCCATAAATTCCCTTTTCCCTCAGGCCATAAAGCTTGGTACAAACAAAATTGATTAGCGTGAATCTGCTTATCCGGCTATTTGAACCTTCATAAATTATCGGCTAATGTCTCTCAGGAGTCCAGAGCGAAAGCGCAATTCGACAATGTTCGATGTTTTAATTTATTAAATGCAATGTCGGCGATTGCTTCTATACTCTTTGCATTGTCAATGGATAAGTTTGAAACTTAATCTTCGACTTGGAGAAACACCTAAAGCACCTACTTTATTCTTTACTAGTGAGGTGAATTAAAAATAATCCTACAGAGATTATAAATATGATGGTTTTGGTATTGGTTAGTTTAGATTTTTGGGAGATTGTAATTTTATTTATATAGACCTGATGTTAAGTGATTTCAACGCCCATGAATATTCACAATCCAGAGGAATCATAGATGCGTAGCCCACCTTAAGGAAAGCGATAGTTAAGAAATTGGGAAGGGGAAGGGGATTTGGGTCTCCGAATATCTTACTCACAGTACGCAGCGCAGCAGCAAGCCGCTACTTTACGTCGGATTTCCGTGAGGCAGTGGTAACGACCCGGTCGAGCCATTAGTGCTGTACACAAAACTGCCTACAACTTGACTTTAGCACTCAAAAATATTACGCCAGTTTAACATAGTGGTAAGCAGATTCAACGGATTTCCACTTTCTACGATCCTTGGATATCTCATTTTCTTTTTTATTTAATTTTTTATTTATTATATTATATAACACAAAACAGGTTACAATTATGTATAAATTTAGATTATGAGATACCTTTGATGAACAATAATTATAACCCAAAACATGTGTTCCAGAAAGTAATATATAAGTACAATATTACGATATTAATAATAACAATTACGTTAGAAAAACTTACAATTAGTTAGGAAATAGATAATTAAAAGTGTGAGTTACGAATCTTTGAGGATATTATGAATTTGTCGTTTATATACGTTAAGATTATTGCGGAATATGTCTAGAGAAGGATTGTCCTTGTTTAGTGCATTGTACTGTCTACACATACGTACAATGGGGTTATAGTAAAAAGTATTATTACGAAAGATATCAAGGGCAAAAACATTTGGTTTGCGGCATCTGATATTGATATTAACATTTAGGTTAGAAAGTAGGGAAGGGGAATCAACCATTGAATGTAGTATTTTAATTTAATTTTCATCTTATTTAATTCCCTTGGAATAGGTGACCAGCCTTTCGTAACTTGTATCTTCATTATCGTATAATTTTCTGGAATGTTTATATTGGTAACAAAATTATAGACTACGAATATTCTTTGGAAGAAGTAACAATTAAGTATATTATATTATTATGCCCACGCGAAACAGTATTACTTCGCTATGAGATGTTTTTCGTGGAACATTCTGGTGTTCTTATATTGTTTTTTACGATATAAAAAATGAAATATTACAATATTTCTCAAATTAGAATATTTTGTTTAATGAATAATAATATAGTGCGACTATAGTGGGTTGATGAATGAAGAATTTCATATAAAGTATCACTTACTTTTTCTTATTTCTTTAAAGGCTCAGGTGGCCTCTCGTATATGAGGCACCTACCAGCTAGTTAAGTTATTCATTGACACGCACTATACAAAAAAAAACAAAGATTGGATTATTAGAAATATTTTGAGCACGGTATGATGTTGCTGAATCGCGAAAGTTTTTTTCTTCATTGGCTTTCCAATGCATGATATGAGGTCCCATCTGATGGTAAGAGGCTTCCGACGCCAACGGACTTCAACAGTGCTAGGGGGGCACAGCCAAGCCACATTCATTAGTTCATTAATTTTTCCCATACCCAGCTTAAGAAGTGAAATACTTTTTAAGCCATGTGTGGGAAAATGAATTACAATAACAAAAAAATTCAACCGACGAAAAAACTGAAAAGCAAATTCACGTTGCAATGTCACGTCACGTCATGTCACGTTGCATTAGATTATTTTACGAGGTTAGTTATTAAGGTTTAAAAGGTTTTTTATTTTATCGTATTTTCAATTTCGTCGGTTAAAAAATAAATACATATAATAAGGTAACACGTCTAACCCGCAGAGATAGCTGGTATTTATTTCCATCTCATGATGTGATAGGAGACGAGCCTACGGCCATACCAGGCCGAAATCCCAGCTCCAATCCATGAATTATTTCCTCTGTTTTAATCAGCAACGCCTCCAAGAGTTTTCTAGTATTAAAGTGGTCATGGCCATTGGGCCACCAGGATCCAATTGTTTGCTTTTTGGCCTCTGCTGTAATATATGGCTTTGCTATTGCAGAGACTAAAGTCTAATAAAGTGCTAAAATGTTAATAGCTTTTGAGTGGTAGAGCCACGCTGTAGACAGTTTTGTCTACAGCAGGAATGGGCTGGCTCAACCGGTTACCACTGTCTCACAGAAAACCGACGTAAAGTAGAGGCTTGCTGCTGCGTTTCGTACGATGAGTGAGATATCCGGAAGCCTAAATCCGCTCCCCTTCCCAATCCTTAATTATCCCTTTCCTTTAAGGTCGGCAACGCGCCCATGATTCTTCTGGTGGTGGGCGTACATGAGCGGTGGGGATCACTTACCATCAGGTTACCCACTTAATCGTTTGCCGGACTATGCTATAAAAAAAAAAGTTTATTCAAAGAACCTCAATGCTAATTATTGACGCTCCACAATATCTCCCTCAACGATATTTCCAAACACCTCAGATAGCTAAAGACAAAACTCGTGCTACATTCCAATATTCAAACCCTTCGTACGGCCTTTAATATCAGTTCAGGTGCTCGGTAATCTCCCGAGGGAAATGAATTTTTTTACAGCGACTCCTTTACGGGCGCGTGTGCCTTTGTCCAGGATATGCCTGGGTGCGAGCAAAAGTAGAACCTTTGATGTCTTTTTGAAATGTAAAAATGTTTTCACGAGATGCAAAAGTGAAAACAGAACTTAATTATGGTGAAAGGTTGGATGTGCGATGGGATTTAGATTAATGTATAGGTAAAATCAAATAGAACTACATACTTTGCGTGCTGAGAAGTATGATGTCTTGTACACAGCTTATCTGATTTAATCTGCGGTCAACTTTTCAGCAATAAGCCGCAAGTCAAATTACACGAAAAATCCTTTTATTGCTGTAAAATATTCCTCTGACGTATTTTAAAGATGAATCATTAATAAATTGATTATATAACTTACTTTGCTTTTTATTTTTTAGAATAACGACACAAGCAGGTCGCTCCCCCGATGGTAAGCGCCACGCTTGCTCATAAACAGAAGCAACACCACATAGTAAGTAGAATTATAAAGCACTGCATGACAAAGAACTGCGCTCGTCTCTCCGAGATGTATGATGTTATGTCTCATAATGCCCAGTAATTTCACTACCACCGTAATAAAGCAGTGTTTCCACACATTTTAGCAGCATAAATAGACAAAGCGGTACTACCAACCCAAGCGACATGACATCTCGCATACGAGAGACCTACAATCGCATATTTGCTCTTATTTCATACAAACGCACTCACATCAGATACAATCCCCAAAGGGGTAGGCAAAGGTGTAACACGTAAGCCCAGATTTCGCCGATATTACTTCTATCCCATGATGTGATAGGGGGCGAGCTTATCGCCATAGTGGATACAAATTCCGGACTCCGGGCTGACACTCAGAATTTTGTGATAGAAAAAACCAATATCACTTTTAATCGACTCGGGGATCGAACCCGAGACATCAACACAGCAGTCATTCCCCGTACACAGTACAACTGCGCCACCGAGGCAGTATCTTATTTCATATCCAGCTTTTATCTTCAACATTAATGGGCAGAGTCCACTGAGGTAGTTCCACTGTTTCACAGAAAACCAACGTGAAGTTTGCTGTTGTATTTTATATGGTTAGAGATATTTCCATAGGCTCTAATTTCTCCAATCTTGATCCACATTCCCTTCAATGCATCCATAATTCATCTGGAATTATGGGTGTTAAAGGAAATCTATGGTGATATGATATATCGATATATTATCGATATCGATATATATATATCGATCATGATATACAGATGATCGCTTTGATCGTTTGCGGGCTTCTGTTATAAAAAAAAAACTCTTGCGCAACCATTGATGCGTGTAATATACGAATATAACACAAAGATAACTAATTAATATCTAATCAATAAAAGAGACCATTGGCCCTCGGCCTCACTTTCGAATTCAATTCTCTTTCAATTCGGTCAAATAAAGGAACTTTTCTCATGTGTTATTCATAGTCTCGGTGGATGAAACATTCATTTCCAATAGTGGGTTCTTACGATTTTATCAATACTAACAATTTCATAGAACATTCATTGTTAAAGGGACGACGAAAGTCTACTGAATCTAAATCTACAATAAAACGTTTAGAGAAGAATAGCTACTATGGCCTTCATTTTGCGTGAAAAGAATAATTTACTCATTTATATGAGGAATTTATTTTACTTTTATTCAATTTTACAAGACATCCTTATTTTTTATTGGCCTTTGAAGGCAGAGGAGCCGACGACCATCTGATATTTACCTTTGCCTTTGGATCTTAGCAATGATAGGCACACAATGGAGTCGCTACCTACTGCGAACTAGTTTTTTCAACCTCGTTTAAAAAAATACAAGTCATAGCGCTGAGGAAATACTGTTGAGAGAAATTCCTTTCAGAGTGAACAGGTGTACGCGAGAGATTTTTTGAAAGGTACTGTAAAGATGGCGCTCCTTTTTAAAAAACAGACACTTGTACTGCTAAAATTATTTATACGAAACTTACACTTATTAACTGGACAATTATGACTAATCTAAAGTACGGATAATGTGTAAGTGCCCGGCGGCGTTAGAAACACACGTATATATACCCTAGTCTCGAGCACGTGGTCAAAAGGGGCATATTGTATATACATATATCCTGAACTTAAAGAATCAGTGCTGCGATATGAATGTTGATTCTGCCGAAAATATTACGTTGATGGTTATGGTTTTTGGGAATAACTTCCACCAACTTTATGAATAATATTAAACTGCAAAAAGGCACATCTATTCCTTGGCATTTCCATGGGTAATTAGAGCTAGACTTCTTAGTTTATTTATCCGTGAATTCTAATTATTATGAGTAAGGCAGATGCAAAACAACTATTTTCTGAACTAACTACCGTTTCATTAATGTCTATTTTAATATTATTATTAGTTGAATAATTATTTTCTGTACAGAGCCTGATTGATGGGTTTAGATTTTCAACCCACTGCATCCGATCCGAATATCTATCCAAAGTAGATGTGGTACTAAGTAGGTATTTAAATGAGAGGTTTCTCACTTGTTCGAAATTCCGTGCGGATTGTAATCTCGGTTTCTTAATCGATATAGTGCGTAAACACTCCTGTCACTATTGAGTTGGTTTAACCACCACACAATTAAGTAAATGCTTTAAAAGCATGAATAAGCAAATTTTATATTCAAACGCTGCAAATCCTTAGTAAGATGTCATTAATTCAGTTGGAAAAGCTTAAAAATCCTTAAAGCCAAGAGGATTCGCCGAAGCTTCAGGCCACGCGTACCGTTCATATATTATTCAGACGGCGTTCGAGAGCGTAAATGAAAAAGTTTTTGTATTCAATGACTATTGGAACATCACCAAAATACTGGTAAACCCGAAAAACTTTTCGAATTGCGTCGAAATTACGAGTTGGACAAGTTGTTCCGGCTTATAAGTTATTCGTGCCGCGTCTGTCACTTCCTAAGGTGGTACGGAGATTAAAGGGAAATACGAATCTTGTTCATCAGCTCCGAATGGATGCGGTTTTAACCAAATTTGCGAATGAATTACCTTTTTAATTTTTAGAGTTCCGTAGGCAAATGGCAAAACCCTTATATATAATTTCGTCATAGCCGTCTCTCCGATTGTCCAACTGTATACCCATTTTACTGGGAGATTATTAGATAGATATAATTCGGATTGTAAATGGCTACACAAAGGTGTAGTTTTTTTTTTTTTTTTTTTTTTTATTGCCTTGATAGGCAGACGAGCAAGCGGCCCGCCTGATGGTAAGCGGTCACCGCCGCTCATGGACATCGGCAATGCCAGGGGCACAGCCAAGCCGCTGCCTACAAAGTAGTATAAAGTAAGAAAATAATAGGGTGGCTCTCCATACATGTAACTGAAAGATGACCTTGTTTTTAATTGCACAAAACGTCGTCTCTTTTAATTAACGCATATTACCTTTATTCATACTCTTCTTGATATGTTGATACAAATGATACGGCGCACATAGCTTTATTTTCAACCATTACGAATATACTACGAGTATATTTAAGCCTTAATTACATTCAATGGAAGTAAACATAAAAATAATTCAATCTACAACCCCATTTAAACTGCTCATTATCCTTTGCCTCGTGTATGTTTTAATAAAGTCAGAAACATTTTATAATATAACGCAAACAATTTTCACAACATTTTTAGGATAAACACGACCGAGATGATAATATAACAATACATCGAATAACTGTCTCATATTATAGTAAAAACGAACAATAACGAAATTATTTTATTCAATATTACTATTTTGTTATCCGCCATTCTGATCTAATAACATCGTCGGAAACTACTTGCGAAACCCCATTTAACCGTGTAAGATTTAATCATAAAATTTCTCCTGTGCCCTTTCAGTGGGATTGGATGTAGTTCGTTTTGCAGAGCGTTTTGGAATCAAACGACGGGTGTTATATGGTTATGACTCTGAAATACTGTTCTAAAAAGCAGGTTATTAGCTTGGTTAATTTAAATATATTTTGTTTCTAGAAAGGCATATTCTAATAGTCATACATCCACAAAAGTGTGAGAATATGAGGTTCTTTAGAATTATTGGGAATACAATAATAACATTTGATGTAATATAGTCAAATGTCTCAATCATTTTTTTAATTACTTTTTGTTTGATACAATGACACATTCTATGACTCTATTTATAAACTATTACAAATTCGAACCGGCATCCGCAAATAAGTTTTATATCCTTCAAAAAGAACTGCCATTACTATGTTAATTCATCGACGAAAGGTACAATTTTAACGGTTAATCATCCGCAAAACTTTTGATAATGTTACGTTTATACATCTATAGGAGTACCTACTGATGGTACTTTGCGCACTCATCCACAAAAGTGTTATTATTGTTATATATTATACACAATTCATGCACAAATGTACAGGCAAACTTAATGCCGAAGGTATTCTATGCCAGTCAACCTCGAAATTAATCTACAAAAGTGGAACTAATTACTCCAAAGTAATTATTAAAAATAGTTAGTAAGTGAAGGCTGATGATAATAATATATCTAATAGTTTTATTTACTAACCATAACGTGACTTAAAAAAAATATAATTATAACTAATACAAGGTGGTATGTCCCTCGTATGCGAGACCGTCTGGGTTAGTACCACCGCTTTGTCTATATCTGCCGCCAAGCAACAGTGTATAAGCACTGTTGTGTTTCGGTTTGAAGGACATTGAAGCCAATGAAATTACTAGGTATTATGAGACTTAACTGTATCGTGGTGATGAGCGCAGTTCATTGCAATGCAGTGCTTTGTAATTCAAAGTTTGTTTTTTTTTTTTTTTTTTTTTTTTTGTGTTGGGATTGCTGTAAGCCTGACTCTAGTCGGCTGTATACAGCTTCACCGGACTTTCGGGCGAGCGCTTTCAGGCGCTCTCAGCCCTTGACTAGGTGACCACCGCTGAGGGCACCCCCTTTGGGGTACGAACCTCGGCTCAGGACGGTCACCGGAGAGGGCAGAGACATCTGCGATTGGGGTTTAGGGGACTATATTTTAGGACTCTACTTGATGATTATCATCATCATTAACATCGGCTCGCGGGCCGGTACTAGGGTCGGGGGCGTTGCGGGGAACGCGGCGCGGTCCTCGGCGGCGAGGACGGTAAGTCGGTTGTGTGCAGTGTTTTTTCATGAATTCCTCTCTCCTTCGGATGGCCAGAGTGGTCGCATCGTCGGGGTCAGTGAGGACGCTACGCGGACGTCTCCACTTTGCACGGTCAAAGGGAGTGTATATTGAGGCTCGTCGGACGAGCGGATCAAAGTTTGGTGTGGTGTTGCTTCTATTTATGGGCATGCGTTGGCGATTACCATAAAAAAATATGTTCATATAATTTTTCCAATTCCAAGAATAATGTCTTCCATTCAACAAGTTATATACTTTTGTACAATTTGTGCTATAAATTACACATAGAAAACGTCGAGTCACGAAAACGTAAACAAAAAGCCAGATTTGTCAAAGTGAATGGAATTAAATCGAGTGACATTCCTTGGGCGGTATTCTAGTCACGGTACACTGAATAAAGTGGAATCGGCGGTGGTCGATTGAAAAGTTTTTCAGTCTGGCTCGCCACTCGATTATGGACTGGAGGAGTGAAATCGGAAATTGCAAGGAGCGAAGGGGTTGCCATCCAGCGTTTATGGGGACTCGGATTATTGCGTCAGCCTCGATGTTGCTTTGGAAAATTGAAATATTTTTATTTGCAGTTTCAAGTGGACGAGCTGTTTAAGCATTTTTATTTGATTGAATGACGAGACGAGCAAGGCGCTCGCCTGATGGTCAGCGCCACGCCTGCCCATAAACAAATGCAACACCACACAGAACTTTGAATTACAGAGTACTGCATGACACTGAACTGCGCTCGTCACCCCGAAACATAAGATGTTAAGTCTCATAATGCCCAGTAATTTCACTGGCTTCAATGTCCTTCAAACCGAAACACAACAGTGCTTATACACTGTTGCTTGGCGGCAGGAATAGACAAAGTGGTGGTAAAATTATATATTGTTATGGTAACGAAATGTTATTTAGTTAATTTTATTTAATATTGGCTTGTGTATTCTGCTAATTTAATCCTATCCTCCTGCTAGAAATGACTATGTACAACATTATATTTAAATCTTATTGCTAGAAATGTGTTAGAAAATCTACAAGCAGAAGCATTATGATCGGTCAACCGTCGAAAAAATCAATGAAAAAAATTGACATTAAAATGATTGTAATTTTTAATTCTGACTATATTGTCCATTATTGAAATTGTCTTTTACAGCACAGCGCCACAGCGCTTTTGTTGCTTTTATATACGAGTCTTGGTTTACACACGGCCATAAAAACAAATTGACCGTTGCGAATTGTTTTTATTAGACTAAAAGCATTTTTACATTGTTTTAAAAGCTAGTCAATTATGAGTACAAATTAACTTAGTTAAAGTTTAGTTGTTATTACAGTTATGTTTGCTTTATGCTGTCATGTTCCTTTATTTATGATATTTGAATATATGAGTTTGTTAATTATTATGATTTGTATTAATACAGATTTAAGGCCAATTACTACTGGCAAGCGCAGCGTTGGACGTCCGCCTACAAGGTGGACAGACGACGTGATAAAGGTTGCAGGAAGTCGCTGGATGCAGGCCGCTTCCAACAGGTCGGTCTGCAAATCTTTACGGGAGGCCTATGATCTGTGGCTAATGATGATGATGATAAGGCCAATTTCTGTCACTGATCGGTAACGGATTAGCGAGTTAAGCTACCTTTGAAGCAGTCAGTCCATGGATAGGTCACGTGATGATGCTTAGTGATATTTCATCTGAGCGGCTCCACGAATCGGAGAGTACGTAAAAAGTCGGTCCCAACTGTTTTTAACTGACAGTAATTAAGCCAAGTCTTCGGGCGGCTTGAAAACTTCGATACTAAGTTGGCCACTAACCATTATATGTAGAATATAATAGAATTCTTGATTTTATGCACTACTTCCAAACTAATGAGTTAGAGTATAAATAAGCGTATATTCTTTGCTTAATAATGAAGAAAATTGATTTAAATGTTTGCGTAATTCTTTCATAGCAGACGCGTAACACTCCACAAAGAACCTACTTAACATGGAGATACTAAGTTCTATTATGAACTAGACTCCAATTAAGGAAGAATCAACTTTTGACCAACGAAGTTGTACAGTTGTTTTTCAGAGAGTTCCAAGTAGTCTCGAGAGAAAAATAACCGTTAATATCAAAGTTAGCTTAACAAGTAAAAGTATGTTAAGAGAAACAGTTTGTGTGGATCCGAGAATCGCGGCAATATTTTAGGTGAGCGACTAAACTATATAAAAGTGAGTAGGCGCTGCTGTAATAGCTATCTTTGATATACTTTGATTTATTTTATCTTTATTGATAATGTATTAAATATACGGAAAGACTGCTGTGTTCGGGGTACGACTGCTGTGCTGAGGTCTCGGGTTGAATCCCCGGGGTCGGGTAGAAGTGAGAAGGATTTTGTCAATCTCGAAATTCTCAGTACCAGCCTGGAGTTTGGAGATGTGCCCTTAAAGGGGATAGGCTCGCCTTGTATCTCATCATGGGAAGGAAATAAGCTCGGCAAAATGTTGGTTTACGGGTTACACTCAACCTAGCCCTTTGGAGAATACGTGAGTTAGTATGTATTCATTATATATTTTACTACTCTATTTTTTCAATTATTGAAAAAAAGAAATAGAAAACAATATAAATAGATAGAAAGAAATTAAGGTAACTAGGTTTTTACTGGACTGTTCATATCTAAAGTATAATGGGTAACAAAAACAAGGTCTTTAATAGTTATCATCTTTGTGCTAATAGCATTTATAACTTGTTTCGATTAATTTGTCTACGGAAAATTTAACATAAAGCAATTTTAGATGTAATCTTTTAATTATCAAGTTAATGTAGATTTTTGTTTTTGTTTCCTTGCCTTAAAATTGTCTCTCTTTTCTAGCAATAACTTAGAGCAGTAAAGTTCATAAATACACTTAAATACATCTATAGCATCAAATGAATCATCTCCTAAATTACTTAAGCGTTCAATTCCGCAGACAACCCACCCTTAACCACGTCACCCATTTATGGAAGGCAGTTGGTGTGACCAACATTTGTTGCCATGTCTCATTTCAAAGTTATGACTTTTTGTTTGGGCACATCAGAATTTATGATGGGACTTTTGGATCGTAAAATTACATGTAATTGGCTGCCGTTTTCTATGTAATTAAGTAAAGGAACTTCTGAAATTATGTTATTAGTGGCACTTTCGTGTAACACTTTTGGATTTTAATAACATTTGTATGATTATGGAATATCGAGAATTATATGGACATACCTACCTCTTTTATTACTGGATTTCTAATTTCTGTGTACGACGTAAGAGCATGTCTCACATATGGGCTGTTATGGCGTTATATTTACTTTTACAATAAATTAATAATAAAAATAAAACCAACATGAAGTAGCAGCTTGCTGTTGCATTTCGTTAAGTGAGTAGTCCGGAGGCCCAATCTCTCCCCACCTTCCCAGTTCCGTAATGACCCCTATTTAAAGTCGGCAACGCGTTCTTTAATCTTTTTGTATTGTGAACGTTCATGAGCGGTGGAAATCATTTAGCATCAAGTGACCTGCTTGCTCGTTTCCAAGCCTATCCTACAAAAAAAGTGAGAGTTGGACTCTCACATTGAGAGCTCTGTACCTAACCCTTAAACTTTTTCTTACTGTTCAATTTATTACTTTTTGGAATATCCACTTTAATAACATACTTACTTCAATTCAAAGGATAATTACAACCGGATACCAATTTCTGTTCATAAGGAAAAAAAGGAAAAAATATGTAGAAGCCATTTAAATTCAAAACAGAGACAGAGGCGAATATTAATAGGATTTTTAGCTCCCTTTGGGTACGGAACATGACATTATGGCTAACCTTTTCGCATTTGAATTATAGTGCAGATATTTATTAACCGAAAAATAGAACTGAATCGCATTGAAGTAGTGTTAGTATTAATTATTGTCAAAAAAAATCGCTGTAAAAGTTACATATATGCATACACATCTTGAATACACTCCTCCATTTTTACGTTGTTAAAAAATATATTCACGCCGACAGTCAATAGTAATACGTAAATATTTTCCCTAGCAAACATTTCTACCGCAGAAAAGATAGTAAGGGTACAAATCAAAACAAAATAGAGTGGGAATTTGAAACGTACATTAATCCTGCAGCCAACGTCCGTCGGACACGTAACAAAACAAAACATTCTGACTATAAGCCACCCGACGTAGCACAGAGATGAGACTGCGATACTTGGCGCTTGAATTCAGTTTTACTGCTTTAATATCAGCTATGGATTTTTCTGGTGTTAATTTCGTAATTTTTATCCGATTAAAAGAGGAGGTTCTGAATGACGCTGGACATATTATGTGTATATTTACGCATGTTTCCATCAAATGTGGAACGGTTTTGATGATATTTTTGTTTTCGATAGGGTTTACTTCAGCGGTGCTCTTTTAAATTTGAAGAAAAAATCCACACCAAACGTGATGGGATTGGGAATGAAAGACTAGCACTTTGACATTTATGGCAATTTGGATTATTCTGCCACTAAACATTTACAATGAAAAATTAACAAAAAATAAAACCAACTCGAAAAAACGTAGCCTATTTTCTAGTCCAAGTTTAACTACGTACCGAATATTATCCGAATTTGTTCAGCTCTTAAGATATAATCAATTAACAAACATCAAAATTCACAAATTAACAAACTAAGGTGATTTCTTTTTCCGAAGTCATAAGGAATTTGCAGTTTCATTGAGAATAAACGCCCTATTAAAATATGTTCAATAAAACAACCACCATACAAATCCAACATAATGCTTTATTTTACAAATACTACTTCATTGTCTAAACATTACAGTTCAATAACCTATAGTATAATACAGAGGGAGACACCGAAACTATATACAGAAATGTCAACATTCAAATATAATTAACTATTTCATAAAAGTATAAGGCACATTCATAACTTCCTAACAATACACTAGAAATATTTATTAACTAACTATAAATACGAACTTGGTATTTACACGAAACATCTTTAGATTCAACTAATTTTTTTAATTATTTAAAATTAAATTCTGAGCGATGCAATCATTATTTTCAGTAAAGTATATCTTACATCTGTATAATCTTTCAAAATAGTTTTTAATTAGCAAGATATGTTGAAATTTAATCATATTAAAACGAATTTATATTAAGTCGAGAAATTCTATCTAGTACTTTAAGATGTTCTAAAGCGAATAAAGTTTAATATGAATTACATTCACGACTCTGTGACTATATTAAAAGTTATAACGTAGTCCTTTTTTGAAATGTGATGACAATTTTGATAAAAGGCAATATAATATTGCCTATTACAAATTTATTTATGCGTAGTTTAAATGTAACGTATATTGTTGAACGTATTTTTACGATATTACATTATATTACAAATATCTCTAGGAAACAATTTGTCATAAAATGCAAGGTGCAATACTTATTTAGCTTTACTATTTTATATTTTACAAACAGTTTTTTTGTTAGTCTACTTTCCATTACCGATATAAAGTAAGGTTTCTTTCCGACTATGACGTAATATAATGCCCACGATGTTCCACTTGTATTTTTTATAGCCCCATACAAACATTTGAAAATGGATCATAGTGGACATTCAATACGCCATAGTCTGGCGCGAGCCATAAGTAATAGGTACGCGAAACGACGTAGAATATTAAATTGAAAATTTTCTTGATAAAAAATCGATGGAATTCTTTGTAGGAATGCTAAATATGACAAACGAGATTCCAATAAAAAGAAACTACAGAATTTTTATCACTAAGGAATGTTTACGCAGTCATAACATTATTGTACCACCATAACAGTACATTTACTGTTAGTCATTACTAATATTTATAGAGTCTACATTTCATAAACGAAATAGCTAAAATATACTCCAATTGAAGAGATAATAAGTAACATAAAATAATAAATAATTTTGTATACATTTTCGTCATAACAAAAATTTTATCATTTACAAAATATTAGAACATATGCAAAGTTAACTTGCAAGTTGTGTTCCAATTAAATAATATAATAACAAACAAAATACAAGACCCAAATTAAAACAACAAAATAGAAATATATCGAACAAAATAGTTTCAGATATAACTAATTAGAATTGTATATTCTGCTTCAAAATTTTCTCCCACCCGTAAATTAACGGCATCAATTGAATTATATTTTTTCGCTTCGCCCTCACGTCATCCTTAAATGCTGGCCGTGCCATATTTTGTTATAAAAATCACAATTACATTACTAGCTAAGCCGATTACTCATCGCTTTTGAGTAATCTTATAAATACCATCAAAGTTCAAAGCACATAGACGATATTTCAAGATATGTACAGTCCCTCTAACATCTAACAAGTATTATAATACTTCATAAAGAATACGATTACGTTTCTATTTTACATTAAATACTTTAAAAACTTGTAAAATGGATATAACATAATATTTCTCAGATATGTTTCCACCTAATCGATTTACGTCAGCCTATACATGATCTATTTTTTCATTAATCATACGAGTTGTTACAATTAGCTCATAACTCATACAAGTAAACAATACTAGTACGTTTATATATTATATTAATGCACAAATTAAATAATGAATAGCACAAGCTCATACGAGTAGTTTAAATGTGTAAAAACCCAATTTCCTTCTCTCTTTGTTTCTATTTCTGTATTCGCTTTGCTTTATCGTTCTCGATAGCTTTCCGATTCAAACGGGTCATATTATTAGTATTTGATACGATATTTTTACATCGACTAGTTGAATTGACACGTCAATTAGGTGAGTTTGACAGTACTCAGGCAGGTTTGTGTCAAATAACTCTGTTAGGAACTGAATATAAAATGGCAATCGTAAATAACATATTGAAACAAATCAGTCTGGATTTAGGCCGAACATTAAAGTAATACATTTTAATTTCTCTCTAGACATCAAATTAAAATCCTTAATTAACTAAGTATTTACATTTATGGAAATTAAAATTTAAAAATTTTCACAATAAAATTGCACTCTAGTCGAAAGACCATTTGAACAAATTGAAACTTCTATACAAATACATACTTAACCAAGTACACTAAGAAGCATACATTGCGTTTGACAACAAGTGAATTCTTCAATTAACACTAAGGGGTCACGTGACAGTCCACAGTAGTCTATATGAACATTACGTCATCATAGGCCTCTGGCTACTGTAGCTCCGCTACGAGTTCTGGGCTTAGTCTGTCACCGTTGAAATTCTCCATGGTCCACTTCTGCCGATCCTCTGACTCCTTGCATGTCTCCATCATTATTTTGTCCTTGTTACGCGATACGGCCATGCATTTCTCGCTCGATCCGTGCTTCAGTAACTTCGTCTGTAAATATATCAAGGAATGAAGACGATGAAATATTGATTTTATGAGAGATTCTCGGTCTAATTTTGGATACATCCTTGTTCCAAATGAACAACTGCAACAGTTTGATAAGTTGGAAACTTGTATTTAATAACTCTATATACTCTATCTATATCTCTATATACAACCAAAACGCAACGAATAAGATAGCCTTTATAGCAAGGAGACTTAAGACAAACAGCAGGAGACCGCAATGTTTACCTAGGGGCGGAAATGAAACTTGCACCGCTCAGTTTATGGTGAACTCTTTCTAGTTTTTCGCTGTCAGTAAAAACTTTTGACTTATAAGTTGCTAGCTTTAGCTGGCGGTATTTCTCTTGTGGTGCATACTGACCCGGAAAACTATGTGTTTTGTTGATTAAAGTCACCAATAAACCAATGAAAAGTAAGGTCTATACATCTACCTAGTGCGGCATTGTAGGTCATGTAGTACTATAAAGTTCTGAATTGCTACTATTTGTCAGGCGAGCAACCTGCGCGTCTCGTCATTCATTTGTGTAAATTTGTTAAAAAAATAACTATAATTAAAAATGCTTTACTGTTTCTTATTCCAGAACTTCAATTTTAATTCGACCATTTCAAATACATTCTACAGGATTCTTATTCCAGAACTTCAATTTTAATTTTTCATTTCAAATACATTCTAAAGGATCCCCATAGCGGTATAATTATGCAAAACTTACGTTCGGGTCATACAACCATAATTGGTTGCCTTTAGCACCGTGACACGGGTACAGGACGACGTCGTGTCCTGAATAATCCAGACAAGTCTCGTCTCTGCGTATCTCGCCGTTTTTAGAATACATCCAGTACTGAAATACATTTAAAAACACGTTGACGCAAAAATGTCGCTAGGTGACGTTGTAAATCGTAAAAATATTCTGAAATTCCCGAATATACCTACGATAAAGGATAATAATTTGCATTCTGTTTATTCGGGAATTTCAGTAAATGATGAAGTAAATCATACGAGATGATATTCAGAATTTAGAATCAAAAACCATCACCCTAAAAGTATGGAATGATTTGAAATTTTCGAAGCGCAAGCTTAAAATTATGGAAATAGTTTAAAATGAGACTCAAACCATAAGAGTGATTGATGTAATTTCTGAACGTCATCGTAATGTATTTATCAAGTAATTTAATTACAGAACAATTATTTTAAAATAAATAGTTGTTAAAAGTATAAATTAAATTATTAGAAGAATAAAACCATTATCCATAACCCTTTAACCGTAAAATAGTGAAATAAATTTGTAACACAAATAACGTAAGATATTGCTATGTAATAAGTATATACAATTATATATAATATATATTATTTATACACGCCTTAAATACTAGTGACATCACGGCAGTACCAAATTTTGAAGAGTTATAGAATGTGACATGAATCAATGTCAGTTTCTATAAAAAATATTAATTCCAAAACGTGTGACAACAAAAATTTTATGACAATCGTCCGACTGATATGCTACTTACCTTAGTAATCCCTCATTTCTATATTGAAACCGAATGTGGTATATGTATGTTTTAATTAACCTTAATCTAACAAATGTAGTGTTAATTGATGAATTTTATTTGTTACATTTCGTTCGTATTAGTACGGCATACAAAACAAATGAATGGCATGCATGTTGTGCGTGTCAAGCAAGAAATTAATACGGTGACACGCAAAACGCTCGTTGATTAATCAATGTCAATGATTTAAGAGCCAAGATTGTTAAAGCTATATACCACCTGCTAGATGATGATGGAATACCAACACCCGACCTTAGAAGTAAGCAGAAGCATAAAACTAAAGTTAAAACGTTTGGCGGCCTTTGACAAACCTGGTTTCCGTACTCGCCGTGACAAGGCCAAAGGTTCACCGGTTTCTTCATATCTTCAGGTCCGGCGGCAGAGTCGATGCACATTGCCGTCCGGGGATTCGCGATCTGATGCCATCCATAAGATATAAAGGCGTGCCAAAGCAAGCGTGCTCAACGAACATCATCACTCGACCATACCAACGATGAAGGCAACTCGGCAAAATCGAGTGATCATGTCAGTTGTATTACGTGATAATGGAAATGAAAAACAAACATAACATAAACTGGCAATACACATAACCCTTGCGTGAGTACAAATTAAAAACACATAATGCGACAACCGAGAAGGTAATAGTGATCCGGAAAGATTAAAACACCACAACTCCTTTCTGTAGGTAGGAGTACCTGGTTGCCACCACCTCCATGGCATTTGTGGACATAAACAGGTTGGTTCTCCTCTTCGTTGTCGTCAACGACTCCGTCGAGGCAGTAGCGACGGTAGAACCCTCTGTTCCTTATCTATCGTCATCATAAAAATGAATTGTGTGATTCCGTGCTATAAAAAGTGATCGTGTTCCTTCGTGCATAGTTGAGTGCAAAAGTGAAAGACCAATTAGATCGCATAACAACATTTAAAAAAACGACAACTCCTAAAACATGGTACTGCCGCAATATGTCGAATATGTAATCGACAGAAGACCTGATTTCCTCCCTGCCGATGACACGGGTAAAGTCCGACGGGTTTATGATGATCAGATTTGCGCGTCGGAGAGTCCAGACATATCTTTGCGAACGCCACATTGCGGATCTGTGCAGGAATAATTGTGATAGGCACGTTGAAAATAATTTTGCACTAACTGTCCTCATATCACATTTACCTAACTCTTTGTAATAAAAACAACATCATAAGAGTAGTTATTATAAAATACGTCAAAGGTGAATCATGATGATTTTCCTAACCAAATATCATGAAATATTAACTTTACTTCATTTCGAAGTACCTATTTAAAAAAGGTGAATGCTATTAAAACTGTGTTTCGTTTCAAAACATGTTCGCTTTTATGCTGCAACTTGTCTTTATCTTGCAATATGTTAATAAAAACCATCAATACCTGCGAACTTTTAATATTTCCACTTTTTAATATTTTTTTATGATAGTGTTCAAAATATATCAGAGCACAAAAACAAACCTCTCCATGCGCAACAGATTCTCCTGGTATAAACAATTCTGGGTAAATGTTCTTCAGATACCACTCGAATGATTTACAACCAAGCTTCTCTCGCAAGGATTTACGACCAGTCACGTCGCCGTAGTCTCCTTTGTCATTACCAACGCGCTGGTAGTAGTATTTGGCATAATCGTCTAGCCATACCTAAAATCATAAATCACGGTTACAAATGAATAGATAAAATCAAGGGTCATCAAAACTATTTTTGTGAAAGCTATTTAAGAGCTTCGGTGTATTAAGTCACGGAAGAAATGGACACGAAATTCGAATTCTATTTGAGCCAATATTTGTATAAAAAGACGATATTTTCGAGTATATTTTTGCTTCTGTATGGCACAAAATATCCTTAATGAAATATGAATGTAATTCATATAATTAATAAGATGTTTACTTACTTCAGCCAAACGTACTGAATTCTTTTTTAGCACATTCACACCGGTTCGCCACTTATAAGGCGAACGTTTCCTGAATATATGACCGACGTGCGAGCAAGGCACAATTTCCAACGTGCCACCACACATCCAAGTCTTGAACGACAGCTCTAAATTCTCCCCACCCCAAATGTCGAAACCGCTGTCGTAAGTTCCGAGCCTTTCGAAGAATTCTTTATCGATGGCGAAGAGACCACCAGCCATCGTCGGTGACCAGACTGGTTCCGCCGTATTCTGGTGTCTCGATCGTTCTTTCGCCGGTACTGGATGCCAATTGAATTGTAGGTTCCAATCGAATCCACCGACATTCACGGATGACGAGTCCCTGTAGTGGTACTCGAGTGTGTTGTCGTCGATGACATCTATCACGGGACAGACGACAGTTGTTTTGTTGCGTGCGATACGATCTAACAGAGGCTCCAACCAACCTAAAATTTAAATAGTTATTAGCACTATATGACAAAACGTACCACTACTGGGCACATGTTATTCTATTATACGAAGGGATTAAGTTAAATTAATCTATCTAGATAGATTTGAAATATTTGAAACTAGATAGTTTCAAACACTTTTACTAACGAAATGCTGCCAGCTGCTAATGCACTTTTACAAAATACGACAAGTGTGCTCACCTTCAGTACACTCGCAATGGCTGTCGAGGTACGTTAGTACAGGAGCGGTCACGTATCTAGCGCCGAGCAATCTAGCCCTGATCAGGCCCTCGCGACGTGTCGCTCTCACTATTCTCACTTTCGGTAGCGATGACATGTAGTCATCCAGTTGTTGCATCAGATGTGCTGCAAAATGATATAAGTTTAATAATGATGTTTATAACATAATACAAAAAGAAACGATAATTACACTAATTCCATATTGTAAAGTAGCCACCGCAGGTGCATAGTATCGGTATTGATTCGATAATACGAAACTATATTGTAGTGATCAGAATATAATAGCACCATCTCTATCCCACCTACAATTGAATCTCCGCAAAATGTAAATAACTACATAAGTATTCGTATTTACACTTTAATTGAGATAGACAATGAAAATCGCAAAATTTTCCAAGTCTCGACTAGACTAAAGTTAATTAGCATACATAATTTCGTTTTAATGATACCTGTATTTGAAAATTGAGTTTTGGTTGTATTCAATAATCAAGAAATACTTACGCATATCAGAGAAATCATCAACGAGAATGATCTCTTTGATCAGATGCGCAGGGGATCTGTCTAAAACTGAATGCACAGTCCTGAGTAACACAGACCACGCCTCATTATGGAAGCATATGACTACAGACGTCTGGGGCAGATCTTCTAAATAACGTCCTGGTTGTTTGCACCTACGAAAAATACACGCTTTGTGAATAATGATTTATGTTACTACGTATATTTTTTTATAGCAGTAGCTGGAAAACGAGCAAGTAGGTAGCTTGATAGTGAGTGATCTCCACCGCCCATGAACATCAGGAATCATAGACAAACAAGGAAACAAAGGAATCATAGATCCGTTTCGCTTTTATTTACATAGATATTACTATTTTTTGTCTTAAATTATTCGATTGCTTGTCAAGTACAGTGTATGGTAACTAACTTTGTGCATCGGATATATTCGCTTACTATTTGAATTAAATGTGAATATTCAATATATAATGTCGAGGTGTAAAAGATGTTTAATATATTAGTAAATACACAAAAGTAAATAATGAGACGATAAAACAAAATGCTATCTTTCCTTAGGCTTTCGGTAATAATTCGGTATAGTATTTAATGGCGCTAGCTTAGTTGCATCCGCATCAAAACAGGTCTTATAACTTATATATACCCTTTATAGGCTTGTACTTACTCTACGACGGTTCATGAGGTAAATATAGTAAGGCGTAATTTGTAGATAATCTTAAGATACCAAGCGTTGATTTTAAATAATTACTTGAATTAAAAACAAACTCCTTAGATTATTTCATTAAAACTTACCATTCATCCCTCGGATCAGGTAGTTTTCTCCTGATCGATATAAGATCGCTCACGTATTGATTGAATGCATTCTTTTTCCATCCTTCAGATACCGCTTGCTTTGCATCTTCAGTCAAATTCTTGGGCAGCACCACGGGCTTTCCTAATTCACCTGGGGCATTATCTGACCCAGGAGCAGCCAGTACGCCTAAACCTATGAAAATTATTGTATTAAATACTTATCTTTCGACATTGTGAACTTTATAAACAAACAATATTTGAGTTCGAATTTGTTAAACTTTTTGCAGATCGTAGTAACTGAGACTATAATATTTCATGATTATATAGCTCTCAGATGTTTGCCTATTAAACAGAGATTAAAACCTCTCACCTGTAAATCTATTTTTAATTTAATAGCCAAATAATGTATGTACTGTTTCTATGATTTGTCATAAGCACAGAATGACATCTTGATAAGCAATTTACTATGTTATCTAACTCAACATTTCTGTTAATGTTTACAATACCAATTTTGTTAACATAAAAAAGGCGAAAAGTTGTGTAGAAAATATAATATTAAAAGAATGATAGTGATTGCAGTTCCCGTGTTTGTAGCGGTGTTGAACTGCTAGTAATGCATGAAAAATTAAAGTATTTTGTGGTAATGGCATTTTTGTTAATAATGCCTAGCCTTATTATATATTGAAAAAGTTGACAGACAAGATGTTTCAATAGAAATAGATCGTCTTAGCGTGATGGGAAACATAGTTTGGATATCGTTTTTACAATGTAATCGAGAAAACCTCTCCAACTCTTCCCAAATAAGTTTCCGTTGAAATAAATTAAAAAAAACCAACACCTAAATCTACAAAACCAAAACCACAATCAATTACAAATAATCCATTGCCACCATTTACAAAAGTTAAAAGCTTTTTTCGAATTACCTTCACTTCCAGCAATCCGATCGAGCCAATTGACGCGCGTTCGTGCTGTGACGGACAAATTATCATGCATCATTTGAAAAGGAACAATACTACACATGCAAACGTACTTTTACAATAATTCCCGTTTCCACAACATATGAAGCAACACCTCAACATCTAGTAGATGAAAGCCCTTTCTCAACGACTTTGGTTTTGCTCAATATTGCATTTAGGCAATTCATAATAATTATGGCAAAATAATGTTTTACCTTGCGTGATTTTGCTTGCCCCATATTAAAACACGTAGTAACAAAGATCATTTAAGATTTTTCTAAACACATTGTCAATCGGTGTCGAACTTTTGGTTGTCATAATATGACGTATTTGTTGATAAAATATTTTTTTCTTAGAATATTCTGGATCGTATTTTGATGTCTCCAATGTTAGTGAAGGCGTAAATGTTGAAGACACATTAAGCAACAACGCGAGTATATTAGATATAACAGTGAAACATTGTTATAACGCTCGGAGGAAATTTCTCAAACATGTTACCTTATTAGCATAGCTATTACGTGTTTTAGATGCGACACAAACACATCTCGAGATGGAAGCGACAGAGAAAGAGCATCTACAGAAATTGGTAATTCTCGTACTCATTTTTTACTAGGGTATAGACTTTATTTAGGAAGGTGATTTAAACTGATTTCTAAGTTCAAATTATGTGTAAACACATTCGAGTTATTTTTAACTTTAGAGAATACTATTTGTTCTCTTTCTTATATTACTGCAGCCCTAAGGTTAGATTTTTGTATGTTCAAAAAATATTGGCTCTAAATGCCTTACATAATAACAATAAAAACAGAATTATTTGTCATAAATTGTTAAATAAATTCGAAAGTAGTACGAGAGTTTTAACAACATTTCACTGCTCATATCAAAACAATGCAACATAATTTTAACAAATAATAATACTAATAACGAAGAAAGCTGACGCCTACACCACATGCTCATGCAGTTATAATACAATCAAACTTACCATCAGACAAATTGTTGCCATACGACTCGCTCTTTCGTTTCGTCGCCGTAGGTTTGGCCATTTTTAAAGGTTTCGCCTCCGCATCTTCATACTCTACTGGTGGTGCACCAATAGCATTTCTTGTACCACCATTCGTCGTCAACAGCGCAACCATGAACCATAACGCTGTTAGCACCAACACTGCCTTCAATATCAACGTACGTCTCCTTAAGAAGAACATGCTGTAGTATTTCATAGTTATAACTAATTGATATTTAATAATTATAATTAATAGAGTCTTTATGTAGAAGAGTTTCAGGAATCCAACTATTCCCAGAAGATTTTTCTTTCAGAATTTGAGCAATACAATTTACATTATCTACAATCACAAAAGGTGACTAGCATAAATAATAGATATGTCTTCAGATTTGTTTTCTTTCTCCAGATATGCTTCTTCGATATGAACGGTTAGTTTCCAATTTACATGACTTTGGTGTTTGTTTTGGCTATAACACGGTCTGGGCGTGTTGAGATATTATAATTTTCTTTCTTGTCTTCTGTTTCATTTCTGACATCTCCGAAAGCATGATTTATCATCCATGATCTTCTGATAGTACCCTGTGAACAAAACCGATTATAAGTTCAATAACCCTTTAGATTAAATTTAGGAAATATCTCGAAATATATTTTCATTATATTCTGAAAAGTGTCATATCAAATGATAACATTTATGAATATCATTGAAGTCAAAAATATCCATGATTATTAACTTCAACGAAATAACATGTAGAAGTAGTTTATCTAGTCCTAAAACATTATTTTAAGAATGTCTTTACAATTTTATTGATTACAGCCGTATAATTAAATCATATTAAAATACGAAGAATCAAAAGTCGTTTAAAATCTTTGATTAATGTTAAAAGCACGTAAAGTCATCAAGACTACGGTTCACTGTGGTCGTTTTTCCATCGAATCGTTGACGCTTGTCGCAAAAGTTATTACTTTCGTCGCGATGGTCCATTATTAGGTGCTTCACGCCTGAGGGCGTGAATTTTATTCTCTGATACTATAATTGCTATATTGAAGATTAACATAGAGACACAAGTTCCGATTTAAAATCATAATTACCTATGGGACAAGAACTGGTCAATATTTTTGTATACAGTAGATAACCAAAACTACGTACATACGTACGGAGTTTTGGTTATTTGTAATATTCTTTGAACAAGTTTGCACGCTAAAGTATCTTTCTTGTATCTCTGCCGCCAAGCAACAGTTTGTAAGCAGTGTTGTGTTTCGGTTTGAATGACATTGAAGCCATTGAAATTACTGGGCATTATGAGAATTAACATCTTATGTCTCGGGGTGACGAGCGCAGTTCAAACGGTGCCAACGGTGGTTACTACTCTGCCTACCTCTTTGGGAATTACAGGCGTGAGTGTGTATGTTGCATGTATGGACTGCAAAACCTGTGTATTATACATTTTATTTTGAAAACAAAATGAAATATTTACCATTTATAAAAAAACACAAATTTGCACGAACGAAGGCACCTAAGCCGCAGTAATACTTTCTTATTTTAAAACATTTCATTCAGTAAGCCCCGGGGGAATTTCAATAGGTGAAGCCTCAACTACGAATGGGAATGAGTTGGTAAAATATGATGGGCCTCTGTACGCTTTCTGACCTGAATTTTATATTGCTCCACACAAGTGCCTAACCTGATTTAGAATTTCTCGTTTATCTCGAGATTTTCTTTAGAACTTAGATAGATTCTTCTGTACACTCAAGTTTGTAGAAACATTATGAGAGCACAAAGTACAGATATGAAGAAAGAACTTTATTTAACAATAGATTCATAATTATAGGTGACAATAAATCTTCTTTTAAAAATATAACAGAATTCAAAAAGTAATATAAAAAAAGAAGAAGAAAGTAAATTATATAAAGAGAATAAAATAAATACCCTTAAAACACGACGACTCCCGGCTCTGTAACAGGGCCCCGAAAAATCTGAAACAATAAAGAAAAACATTTTAATACAGGGGCTGAAGTGAGCCAAGATACGTGCAATAAATTTGATAAAATCTTTATGGGTTGAAATTTAACGTAAATAACGTTTAAATGGCGAAATATCCGGCCGTCCGAAACGTCTTCGGCGATAAATTCGAGCGAACATCTTCTCGGGGTTTACCTGCAGCTGTTTCGTACAATTGATGGTATTCTATTGGTTATCCCTTATACAGTATTAATTTGTCAACGTATTTTAAAGCAGTCGTAATATGGAAAACAATTTTCTCAGTGAATTTATCTGTACTTTTGTTAAATTGACCGGATTATGTAGGGATAACAAATCTATAGTTCACTAGCTTTTGCTCGCGGCTCCGCCCGCGTGAACAGCATTTTCCGGGATAAAAGTAGCCTGTAACCGTCTCCAGGGTTCCATCTGTCTCTATAGATAAATTCATCAAAATCGGTTCAGTGATTTAGGCGTGAAAGCGTAACAAACAAACTCACTTTCGCATTTACTTTCACCCCCTTTTTCATCCCTTATCAAATAAAATTTCCAAAATACCTGAAACACGTGTTTATTTGTTTTACGTCAATAAACGAAATACAAAATTTTGTTTATGTAACTTTCAAAATGACGGACTTTCATACATATTATCATCCCCTATTTTGACCCCTTAGGGGTGGAATTTTCTAAAATCCTTTCTTAGTGGGTGCCTACATAACAAAATGAATATACAGTCCGAATTTCATGCTTGTAGCCTTGATAGTTTGCGCTCGGCGATGATGAATCAGTCAGTCAGGACATGTTATTTTATAAGTATAGATGATAGCGATAAAGTACCCTCACCTAACCTAATCAACAATGTCACGTTTTAAGGAATCCCACATATTAGATACCTATAGATAAATTTAACAAGTGATAACATTATACAGAGTGTTGCCGTCCCTTATTTTACAACAAAGGATTTAATAATAATTCACGATTTCATTCACGATTCACGATTCATAATTCAGACGGGCAATGCGCTCGCCTGATGGTAAGCGCCACGCTCAGAAGCAACACCACACAGAACTTTGAATTATAAAGCACTGCATGGCTGCGCATGTCACCCCGAGACATAAGATGTTAAGGCATACTGCCCAGAAATTTCACTGGCTTCAATTTCCTTCAAACCGAAACACAAGTGCTTACGCTTGGACTGTTGCTTGACGGCAGAAATAGACGTCGCAGTGGTACCAACTCAGACGTCCTCTCGCATTCTAGGGACCTACCATCTTATAAATGTATTTACTTATTACACAATATTTATCCAGAATAATCGACAATTAATACTTTAAAAGAACTCAATACATTATGAATGCTCCTTAAAACTCCACAGACATACAACTGAACAGAATCAAGTTAAACAATTTTGCCTAGGAACAATCTAAATTCGTTCACATCGCTATTCTTGAAACGTTAAACACTCGCTAAATGTTCAGAACTTAAACACGACCAATTTGCGGCGAAAGAGTTAAACGATTCAGTATTCTAAAGCGCGTCGCACGTCGGAACTATAGGGTTACCTACCGTCCACATTTGTCCAGAAATTTCGACTTAATGGAAAATTCCTCAAAATGTCATCAGTTTGTATAATGTTCGCAAAACTAAATAATGGAATTTTTTTAACATGCTTAATTAATAAAATATGTAGTTTTATAATATTAAAATCCAAATTATAATTATTGTATAAATAAATAACACCCAACAGTTACATCACGTCACGTTTACAAGGTGGTAGGTCCCTCGTATGCGAGAGGCCATCTGGGTTGGTACCACCGCTTTGTCTATTACTGCCGCTAGGCAATAGTGTGTAAGCCCTGTTGTGTTTCGGTTTGAGGGTCATTAAAACCAGTTAAATTACTGGGCATTATGAAATCTTACAGATGATAGGTTTCACAATGCCCAGGATCTCGGGGTTACGAGCGCAGTTGAGTGTCATGCAGTGCTATGTAATTCAAAGTTCTGTGTGGTGTTGCATCTGTTTATGGACAGTCGTAGGCTTACGTTCAATTAAATAAAACAGAAAAAACACTGAGTTCTTTGTTTCTTCCACCACTCTCCCAATTACAATGATGAACATGATTTAATGTAGTGCTGTTAAGCGACGCGTGATAGCGCGAGCCGAGCCACAGATGCGCGTGCCCGTATACCCGACGCGGCGCGTCTACAAAAGTAAAGAAGTTTTGACATAATTGGTCTTTACGAAATATCAGTATGCGGCGTCGTGTACTCGTACATAAATAAGCCGCTCCTCATCTTTTAACCGCACCTTTGAGTAACATTATTACAGAGTCAAGTAACCTATTTTCGGATATGAACCTTTAATTTTTCATAACATCAGGAAATTAATTACCGCACTCAAAGACGTCTTTACACTTTAATTATCTTTGAGTAATTTCTTAGATTTTAATTATTTCCACTCACAGCTAGTTAATGCATTAAGTTCCGTTTGTTTATTCTGAACACAGGAAATGATTTATACTCCATTACTGAGTACAGAAAAATTGTAATGAAACCGAGTGGTAAGAAATGGCTTAGTGACAATTAAATTTTGGTGACGCTTCTGAATGAGGCAGTAAAACAATTATCTACATCTACACTTAATATTATAAAGAGGAAAGATTTGTATTATTGTATGTAACGAATAATCTTAAAAACTACTGGACCGATTTCAAAAATTCTTTTGTCTTTACAAAGTTACATTATCACAGAGTAACATAGGCTACTTATTAGGTATCCCGGAAAAAGCAGATCACGCGGGCGGAGCCACGAGGAAAAGCTAGTATTTTATAAGATCGCCCTCAGCGACTATAACGCTTTTTAGGCCGGGCTACATTATACCATAATTTTTGGATCATTAAAAAAATACGTTACTACAACATCATTATAATAACGAACGAGGTTAATATTTACGATTCCGATACGAAATAATTACTTACGATTGTGGCGGTATTTGTTAACAACATTATAATTAAGGATAATAGAAAGAAAAATAATAATAAATTAGTAATAGTACAATCGTCGTGGCAAAGCGGGCGAGTGGCCGGTTGTGAAACGAGAGGCCGCTGGGTCGCTTCCCGCACTGCGACAAGTGTTTGTGGGTCCACAAATATTTCTATCTGGTCTGGATGTTGTGTAACCGTAAGTCCCTCGTAGTTCCTGATACCCACGGTACAGGTTAACCTCTGTTATTGTTAGGTGCATTATTTATTTACCAAATGCTGCTCGAATAACCACCATAGCAACCAGAAGATATAAGCCTAGTTTAAAATTGGACAACGTTTTGTAATAAGGCCTTAATAATTTAATCACATTTTTTTGTTATTTGTACACAAATTCGCGTGCATTTAGCAAATCCGTTGTTACTGAAAAATATTTTTAAAGGTAAACCAAATCGTGCATTTAATTGGAAATACAGTTAACTGTTAGGTACTGTTTGTTGTAAAAATGTCATGTGACAACTTTGATGCGGTAGTAGTACCTACTTATTACTCAGGTTCGGGTTATACACAATTTCCTTCAAAAATAAATGTTAAAGGAAAATGTGTAAAATGGAAAAACTACTTAAATACCCAGTTAGTGAAATACTAATAATGAATAATTAATTATTTCCAATTTCTGCTGACTAGCAGGACTTTGTAATCAGTTCAGTGTCATGCAGTACTTTATAATACAAAGTTCTATGTGGTGTTACTTGTTTATGGGCATCGTAAGTGCCACACTTACCATCAGGCGAGCGCCTTGCTCATCATTCAATCAAATAAAAAAAAAACAATATTATTAGATTGCGACATGATGTAAAAGCAACGAGAGGATAAAATCATCAAAATCGGTCTAAATTTGGCGGAGTTATGCGTGGTTATTATACATACAAAAATAAACGTTTCGAATTGAAAACCTCCTCCGTTTTTTTCTTTTATTTAATACAAGCAATCCTTCTAAAATACATAGCAACTAGTTGTTAATGAAACAAAGAAACAATTTTAATTACACAATTGCAGTGTCACAACACGCCGCGTGTTCGCTTTGTAATAATTTTCTTTAGTTAACTCTACCACCACCGCCAGTGTCGGAGCCACAATTTGCAACGAATGCGATAATACGCTCGCCAGTAGTAATCCGCCCATATTTACAAGACTTGGGAAACTTATTAAATTATATTCTTTTAAATCTTAGTAGATTTATATAATTAAGTTTGTTAGTTAACGTGAGTTTTTTATTTTATACTCTGACACAACAAAATGTTATTACCAATTTCTTCACCTCGTTTTTTTACCATAGTCTGTCTAGAAGTCTGTCTATTTTACGAAGAAACGCGCTTTTTTTATATATTATATATTTATAGAAATAACAATCCGAACCGATTCTGGCTTAAGAGAGGCCTACCACCTTGTTAGTAAATATTATCAAAATATAACAATCTAAATAATAGATAGACTACATTTGTAGCTAAAATCAAATATGGTGTCTAGTTTTAACGGCCCGCCATAGTGATGCGACCACGAAGTAACCGTGACCTAAGCAGGCTGCGGTGACAGTTGGCACGAACCATTCCCACCCACGGGTCACGAGATACTGAGCTACCTGGAATTCTATGCCATTACTTCATTCATTTGTTGCTTAGCAATTTCATCATCGCAATCGGCTTTCTCGTTACTTTTAAGGTCATATCATTAATAGATATGTATAGTATGTTTTAACGGTAGGCAGCGGCTTGGCTGTGCCCCTGGCATTGCCGATGTCCATGAGCGGCGGTAACCGCTTACCATCAGGCGGGCCGCTGGCTCGTCGGCCTATCAAGGCAATAAAAAAAAAAAAAAAAAGGTATATAATACGACTACGAATACGAAATTCAGAAATCTTCATTTTTAAAAGAATTTTTACTGAAATGATCAACAAATTAAATTGAATATCATGCAACTTTATTCACAAGGGAAATTTATTATAATATGATATTTTAGCATTATCGTCAGCTTTGGCTACCATTAAATATTATAATATTTATTTTCCTCAAATACTAATCAAAAGTGTATTTACTGGAGTATTCACTAAATGGAATTGAATATCATACAATTTAATTAATAAGGAAAATGTATTATAATATGATATTTTAATATTCTAATGATAAAACAAAATATTCTTATTTAGCACAAGCGTCAGCTTTGGCTACCATCGACATTTCTTTTCCTCCAATATTAATAAATCTTGAGCTCAGCGGGGAAAAGATAATTACATTAAGATCAGTCGTAATCAGAACGAGTATTTCTGGAACAAGCAATCTCATCGGTTAATAAACGATCTCATGATAAAGACGAGATAATAAACCAATTAATTTATCTCGTAAAGTAATAATAAAAAAGTGAACGTCAGATGCGCAGAATCGAGTGAGCTATCTATGCCTTTGGTACGAAGATAAAATGGCCTAATTTTGCCATCTCTCTAGAGGAAGCTTCATTTTCCTCTTTATCGAAACGATAAAACCACCTGACGGGTGGCGGAATGGTGTAATTCTGCCAAATATTTGAAATTACAATAATTTTCCATATTTAAAATAGAACTTCGTGGAAATTTTGACAAAAACACATTCGAATACGGGGAAGTGGACGAAACTCAATTAGGCAAAGCGAGTCACCTCAATATAAAGTTTTCGCGTCTTGATTTTGAAAGGGCCTGTAACAAACGTTCTAATGTTTCCTGCTGTTTTATTTGAAACAAGTATTTACCTTCCTTATCTTTAAAACATAGATGACAGAAAATGGTGTAAAAATTTAAATCATACTACACGGAAAGATGTTATCCGCAGTGCTCTGAGATTTCAATTAAGTTAAAGTATTCATTAAACTTTTTACCATTACAGTTTAACCTTACCATTAAAGATCTTCGGAAAATAGATAACTATTTTGCGAAGACCTTAAAATCATAAAACCTATTAAGCCCTTAAACGACTTCAGACTAGTTCATAAAAAAAATCCTCAGTCATCTTGCAAACAATCTGAACTGATACTATTGTCTGAAGTATTACAATGCTCATCCTAAGTACTTCCAAATTATATTCCTCAATCGTAGAAATAACCTTCTAGATCTTTTATTTATTTACAAGCGATTCAACAATAGAATTGATTGCCCAGAACCTTTAGCACAAATCAATATATCTGCCCCGAATAGATTGCCACGCTCACATGTCTACAAACTGTTTAATGTACGCAGCCACAGAACCAACCAGGGTCTAAACTTAGCATTGTTCAGAATGACTAGACTTTACAACGATGTATCTAGGTCTATAAATATGCATATATTCTGTGAACATTTATTGTATATTATGAAGAAATTTACTCATTGTTGTGAATTCAGGCTGATTTAATTACTTATGTTGTGTTCACAATACTAGTAAAAGATTCCAGAATTCTTCATAAGAGTTTCGAAGGTGTGTAAAGTCTGCCAAAATGCATTAGGTCAGCGTGGTGGACCAAGACCTAATCCCCTCTTATTTGTAGAGAAGTTAAGCTTTGGTCGTCCACAAGGAGGAGGTATTTTAGAATCTCCTATACGAGAATTCAATTTAATAAATATTTCATGTCTGTCTAAAAACTACTTAAAAACATTTAAATAGCATATATAATACACTGATAACATACACCTGGCTGTTTTTCCATTATATTCTAAACTTTTGTACTCAGACCAGTCTGACGAAATACTGTGTAATATCGCCATCTAAAATATAAGCAACACGATCTAAACTCAACATTAGCAATTGGAGAGGAATTTACATAGAACGAAACCTTGATTTAAAATTTGAAAATAATAAACCCGCAAAGCTTCGAAATTAATCGAATACTTTGGTATTTGGAATTTGTGTAACTTTGGAAATTACGCGATATTAAGGTCACGTCGATTATTTAAAATTTAAAGTAGCGAATGATGTATTTGATGTCGAAGCTTTAAATTTATTGAAATAAATACCAGCATTGGAATTATGTTATACTGATACTAATTCACCGTCAAGCAACAGTGTGTAAGCATTGTTGTGGATGGTTTGAAGGATATTAGACGCTAGTGAAATTATTGATATGATAGTCTCTGGGTGACAAGCTCAGTGCAGTGCTCTTGTAATTCATAGTGTTACAAGTGCCAACTGTGCTAAATGGTAGCACCGCGGTAATCACGTCACACTGAATACCTTGGTATCGCCGGTTTACGTATGATAATCTCTGATTTAATATATTATCCAATTATAATTATTATAAACAGTAATAACCAACAACTACCAATAATAGTAATACCAGCAGTACTATACACGACACAGTGATGACGTCATGATAAGATTGTATAACTTTATAATAGATATCGCCGGTTAGAAGATATGATAATCCCTGATTTATTTTGATAAGTAATTATAAGACATTATTGAGAGTGTTTGAACATGTTCAATATTTATAAAATTACTAATTTGAAACATTTGTCGAAAGGTGTGGAATAATTATTGTCAGCAGTTAGTTAGTCGGTTGGTAGTGTAAGTTGGTAGTGTAAGTGGTAACATAAAACGTGACTCTGCCAAAATAAATACAGAAAATCAAGTACATGGTGTTTCAATTCATCTACTGCATCACAATAGTTCTAAGTAGTGTTGATTCAGGTTATGAGCATGCATGGTGCTTACTATTAAGCGACCTCCTCATTTCGTCATTCAAGTCAGAATACAAAGTAGTACACGTTGTACAATAAATAGATAAAATCTGTCAAAAGTAAACTTATTTCATGTCTAAGCTAAAAATATCCGCACATTTTTGAGTGAAAGTGCCTTAGTCAAGGTGCATTAAGGTACAAGTTGGAAGCGGACGACATGACGCAGCAGCAGACGACGTGTCGCAGCGACACTACTGGTTTCTATGTATTTCTATGAAATTACATCCGTAGTCAGCGACACGAAGCTAGCGACGCGTCGTCGAGCGGCAGACGCAAGTGTCGTCCGACCGCGGATCAGTAGTGCCGCTGACGACACGTACAGCGAGTTTCTTTTCAAAATGAATTTCAAGATTCAAACGACAATACTGTCTGAATTCTTTAATATCGCTTTCTAAATGGTTTTTAATCAATATTGAATAGGTTCCCTCACTTGTTCTGCATTTAAGCATAGGCCGTATGGCTTCTCGTCTTTTTCTGTACAAGTACAACAAAAACAAGTCATCATAGTCTTCTTCCTCTTCTAATAAAAGATATAAAAAAATGCATCTTGTTTCACGGAACACTCGGTACCCACTGGATTCCATCTGCTGTTGCCGTCTGCAGTCGGGTTCGAAATCATGACTGCAGCGACACGTCGTAACGACGTGTCGTGACGACATGAAGCGACTACACGTCGTCTGCTGCTGCGTCATGTCGTCCGCTTCCAACTTGTACCTTTACCATCATCTGATCTCAGACGTAGTCAGCAATCTTTTATATCGCCTGCGAAAATTCGCCTTTTCGAATAAAACCTGCCCATTTTGCTGTACAATTTTCTTTTAACACGATATATTTTTCACCTTTCGCTTCTTTATACCAATTCTCTTTTATGACTTTATCACTCATATTTTATATCTTTAATACCTTTGTTTTTGTTAGGAGTCTGATTTATAAACATTTTCAGTGTAAAATACGTTAATGAATAAAAATTTATTTTATGATGTCTAAAGCCTGATGGAAAGTCAACGGCCGAAAATACGGGGAAAAATAAAGCCGCCTTCTAAAATATATTATAATCAAAGTATCCCGTGATGTTATTACCGTGGGACCACCATTTGAGGAAGGAAACTACCGCTTTAAGTATTTACAGCCACAAAGCAACAGTGTGTAAGCACTGTAGTGTTCTGATTTGAAAGACATTGAAGACAGTGCAAGTGGACCAATTACTAGGCATTATGAAATCTGACGGACTATCTCCCGATATGTCGGGATGACGAGCACAGTGGCGTATCGTACTATACTTTTTAACTCAAACTTCTGAGTGGATTTCTAGTGTTTATGGGCAGGCATGGCGCTTAATATCTGGTTCGTCTTATTAAGTTGTATAAAAAAAGTACTTGCTTGTACCGTACCGATCCGTAAAAAAAATACTGATAAAAACAGATCTACGAATTTAAAAAAGCCGAAAGAGAAATGGCGTAGTGTGTAGAACACAATAGTCTCTATTTACCCTGTTAAGATATAGGCGTTTATGTAAACAGAGTTAATTTAAAAATATTACTATCCTCTTACATCAATTGAACAACTTTAGTTCTACGACTTTTATTGATTCGTAAAATTTCTTTAAAAATTAAAAGATATATAGGTCCAGTCCAAAGGACCGCAACCGTCGCCCAAAAAAATCTAACAAATTATCAAAAGTCGTTATGTCGTTATGGGGTTAGCTATTTTGTCCTGCGAGGTTGTTGATGTTTTAAAAGTAATCCTGTATATACGCATGGAAAAAACGCACCAAAACTTTAATATCTAATAAACCAAGTAGTAAGAGTAAATACTGATAGTTCCAATGCAAATCGATGGAGCATTTATAGTTGGACTCAACAGTCCGGTCTATACTGGTCAGAGGTTACTAACCTTGTGGTCCGGAGTCGGAGTAGAATATTTCGATTTGATGATACTCAAAAATTTATTATTTTATTTGTAGGACAATATGACTGTTAAATTATATGAATATTAACTAAGTAAAAACAAAAAAATCAGCTCATTCAAATCATTTTTATGACCTCGTTATCGATACCTATTATATTACGAAATATTCTATCCTTGCTACCTCTGTTAGCTACCACAATAGAGAATTTTCGCATAGGGAATTGTTGGGCGTCTCATCGAAACGAAGCTACTCACGGAAAATGAGCTTGATAGTAATCAAGTGGATCAGCTGGCCCAGGGACTCCGGACCATTGTGACTCCGGTCCTCCAATCCTACGGCCAGGCTAACATTTAACTTTGAAATCTATACTGACGTACCTACTAAGTATAAAACCTATTCTTAAACACGAAGCGATGGCGAAAATTCTGCTGAATTACCTAATACAAAAAAACATACTTATAAACTTGTTTTAAGCACTGCTTAGTTAAAAATTATTTTCGTCTCTCTTTAGACACTTATTGCAGAAGGATGGTATCATTAATAAATCTTCACAAAAAGATATATTGTGTTGGGTGTTTTTATTTATTATTAACTAGCTTTTGCTCGCGGCTCCGCCCGCGATAAATGTGCTTTTTCCGGGATAAAAAGTAGTCCATGTCCTATTCTGATGTATAAGCTATATTATTGTAAAGTTTCATTAAAATCCATTCAGTAGTTTTTACGCGAAAGAGTAACAAACCATACATCTATCCATCCATCCATCCATACTTACAAACTTTCGCGTTTATAATATAAGTTGGATAATTATTTAAAGTTTAATTGTGAAGTCTGGTGGTAGGTCCTTCATGCCGTAGGCCGTTTGGGTTGATACTACACTCACTAAATATATAAAACCGGTATTACTGGACATTATGAGACCTTATCAACTTATGTCCCGGATGTCGTGTTGAGCTTTGTCCAGTGCCGTGCAGTGCTTTGTAATTTAAAGCGTGTGTTGCTTCTGATAATAAGCCTACCATCAGGCGAGCGATCTGTTTTTATCGGGGTTATTAATTAAGTTTAAGTTTAAGAATTATTTATTTCTCATAAGATTTTACAATCGCTTACTGAGAAAATATATTATGTAGCTAATTTACATAGGCGAGCATACTTAACGCTTCAAATATTATTATAATTTTAATTCGATACAATATTAACTATTGTATCGATATAATTTTCAGCTTTTCTAATTATTAAGTTAAATGCGATTTTTGTTTTCATTTCTATCGAATAATTACGCTGCCTTTAAGTGCAGTTACTATTTATACAACCTTTCTAAAACATCCTGTGTATATAATAGGCACGACATTTCACATTTTTTAAAAAAAGATTATGATATTGCTGTATTCAAGTCAAGCTAAAAGGTTTTATAGGTTAAACTTTCAATTTAGTTTTTATGAGCGAATTGCATAAACTTGTATAATCGTCAAGTTGCTAGTTATTTTAATATTCCGACATTTCACGCTAGCTTTTTACGGTCAACACATTCATGATGTATTATGAACTATAGTTAGTTATATACGCTGTTCTAATATTAAGCGTTGCCCACTTAAGATAGGTTAGGCCTTAGTCCACCACGCCGGCCTGATAATAAATAGATATATACCCAGAGAAACAAATAGACAGACTGACAGACAGACAAAGGCATCAAACTTTTGGGATTTTTTGAGTGATAGAGCCACGCTGTAGACAATTTTGCCTACATCTTGAATGGGCCGGCTCGACCGGGTATAGTATCTATATTAATATCAACAAATTACTATGTTACGATAGCAACATATAGATATAAACACAGTTTAAAGTTAGACTACGTTTCTACAAAACATCGTAATTAAAATAATCTAAGTCAAATGAGTTTATAAGTAGGCAATCAGTGTCACGTAGCAATGATGTGATTGCGTGTCAGACTCAATCAAACGAAAATAAAATGCGTAGGGCATTTTCTTAGCATAACGAATAATATCAGGTAGGTTAAATGAAGACTAGGATTATCTTTTCTTGTTCTATGTAGTGTTATCTATTTATGGGCAGGCCATACCATTAGACGAGACTTCTACTAACTAAAACTACATCAAACTAGATATAGTTTTCTATGCTTTAGTCAAGAAGTGTCTTTCGTAGTCTCTTATCCTCTAAAATAGTACCGACTCAAAAAAGTATAAAATATATATTGCAGTTGAATGGACAAATATTGATACCATTTTATACGCAGTATTTTAGACTTTTAGGTAGATTTTATTATTGTTATACAGGATTAAGATATTTGCCATTATTATTCTGTCAAGGGTATTTATTGTTGATATTGTAGGAACACTTGGTACGTAGACGTGGAAGGATACAAAAGTCGTAGGAGAAATTATGTCATTTATGAGTTAGTTCGGTTCAGACATTAGTTGCCTTTTGTTGTTGTTCCTCGCAGTATTAGTAGGTAATTATTACAACCATTTTATAACTGTGGTTTATGTAGTATTCGTACTGAACAGACAATACAATGAAATTGTGATGGTAATAAAAAAGATATCGAACGCGACTTTATTCCTGTCCGACCTCATATTACGCAGAATATTCTCGTTTACATACCACAAACACATATATGTTACAGCAACGAGTGTGATAAATTTTCAAACAAACGTAACTCTACCGATGATAACAATATTAAACGCTAAAAAACGACGCTTAAAATAAGCACACGATTAACACCCGTTACCGATTAGAAAAAAAAGAGCAAGTAATTTATTCCGCGTGTACAGAACGTGAGAAAAATTGTTTTATAAAATCGCCCGCGGCGCAAAATTACTGTGCGATAAAAATTACACGATGTGTACTGAAAAATGTGTATATTAACATAGTACTGAAATATAGGCAGATATTTCGAACGTATTTGGTGGTTTAATAAAGGTATGCTAAAATGAAACGTGTTTCAGGCTGAGATTGTTGAATTTGAGTGACTACGCTACACCTGATGGTAAGTGTAGCGCAATCCAGGAATAGTGTCGACCAACGACAAACAAAATGAGTCCATCGTAGGTCGGCAAGATCATGCCGTCTAATTGCTTTCTCACACTTCCTTTAAAGGACCCTATATTATAGGAAGGAGGGAAATCGTAAAAGACGCTTAGCGAATAATATATACTTATCTTCGCCTCATTAGTCTAGTGACAGGGTACTTAAGCAATGAAAACGTGAGGAACTGAGTTCAGATCCCAGGTCGGGCATTCACAAAGATGTGTTTCGAGTTTCCTATTCGAAAAATCAATCATGATTTATCCGGGTTCAAATTGTATGCTGATATAATAATAGGTTCGCCTCCTATCATATCATGGAGAATAACCACTGCATAGGTATACTTATTGCATCTCCGTCTATCCCTTCGAAGATAACACGAGAGCTTATACAATTTTAATATGTATTTTTAACTTAAAAAATGCATTATTCTCCATCGTAACCACCATCAATAAATTAAATACTAGGCCAACAGAAGCACGAAGCAAATGGTTTCCAAATATACGTACATGTTTGATGCATTCGGTATGAAGGTGGATCGGCAGTTGGAGTGACAGCACTTAAATTACTTTTCCTCTTGTGATTTTTATTTGTTCCGACGCCACGGAACGTAGGAAATACAAGGCGAAACAAAAACTACGTACTGAGGAACTTTCTTGTTTTGCACTGCCTGTTTGTTGTTCAAAAAGAAATATCGATTAACGGACATCTTATGTTTTGTTGGTGTTTGCTACAGTTACGTTATCGTTTTATTATATTTGCCGCAACGAC
Source organism: Amorpha juglandis (assembly GCA_949126905.1). Lineage (NCBI taxonomy): Eukaryota > Metazoa > Arthropoda > Insecta > Lepidoptera > Sphingidae > Amorpha > Amorpha juglandis. Next base: position 4,867,795 of record OX421379.1, on the reverse strand, counting down.
ATCACATTAGAAACCTCTAAAATCATCAGTGTTTATAATTTTAGAGGTTTCTAATGTGATGTCGTAAATAAACACATTTTTTGCGCTAACATTGCAAACTCTAGCTAAATGCTACGAGATAGATCAATATAATGTACTACAATATTGTACACCATAAAAAGATCTACAAAAAAGTTCGCGATGGTATATGTCTATATCTTAGGGATAATCCACAACAACCATTTTTTTACTTTCTATCCCGGAAAAAGCATCACGCGGGCGGAGCCGCAAGGAAAAGCTAATTATATGTGAATTTATGGCATATTTGGTCACTATTAATATAAACTCCGAGGACATTGATTATTTTTACTCAAAATGTGATACAATAGTTTGTCAGGACGCCTAATATAAAAGTATTACGCCAAACCTTCACTACAACATTTATTAGAAAAGTTTTGTGCTAAAGCCACATAGGATAAGAGGAGGGCGATAAACAAGCCGGCATATATCTGAGGCAGAACAACTCGCATACGTGTATTTTATTTCTGGTATGTTTTTTTATAGCATAGCTTTTGAGTGGTAGAGCCACACTGTAGACAGTTTTGTCTACAGCATGAATGGGCCGGCTCGACCGGGTCGTTACCACTGTCTCACAGAAAACCGACTAAAAGTAGCGGCTTGCTGCTGCGTTTCGTACGGTGAGTGAGATATCCGGAGGCCTAGATCCCCCTCCCCTTCCTAATCCCTAATTATCCCTTTCCTTTAAGGTCGGTAACGCGCCCATTATTCTTCTGATATTGTGGGCGTACATGGGCGGTGGTGATCACTTACCATCAGGTGACCCACTTGCTCGTATGCCGCCTATGCTATAAAAAAAAATGATACTGTCAACCCTATCAAAAATATTTATGGTAAAAATTCCATTATCTGTATCACGCGCATAGTTTTCCGTGGCTAGATTCGTTTCGTTTGCAAAGTTCAAGATATTGTTGTCAATACACGAAACTCAATTCGCGAACCGTTCCGTACGTAATCCGACGTCAATTGCTCAGGGACTCGATAGTTTAATGAGACCACAATTTAACCACAACGTATTGCCACCCGGCCAGGGTTGGCACCGGCTTAATTGAACCGTACTGCGCTAGAAACCGACCGGGGCGTCTCTAAATAGTACTGCTAAACTTTACCAGACACACCCACATAAATCCGTGGTCCTGCCTTTGTAAAGTGTAGAGTAAATGATGTGTCTTCAAATACTTAAGCATTGTGGGTGTGTGTAGCGAGATGAGCCTGATTCAACTATTATTTAAATTGAGCAGTTTCATTATTACAGTTTCCACATTATTTTTAACTAACCCGTGCCAAATAAAGAGAGATGTTATAATATGTTTGACCCTTATTTTTGTTTGTCCCTCAGTTTGCCTGGGACATCGTAGCACCTAAACAAATGGACCTAACCACTTGGAAGCGATTTTTTTCATCCACTTTTTTCTAATTGATATTGGAGATTTACTTCATATATATTTATCACTAGCTAATACTGCTACGATGTACGACGACACTTTAATACAATTCAAATATAAAGTCTTTGTAAAATGTAAGAAATCCCTTACAATAAAATAGTTTCTGATAGGAAAAGATAAATATTAATTTGTATTATCACAGTTTATTTTCATAACATAGTTATATAATAAGTATATTTTCCATATTTTTAAACTAATTGAAGTTAAGTTGCAATTTTGATTTTTTCACCCACAGCTTTTAATTTAAAGTGGATGTTATCTATACGTAAATTTTCATATTTATCAGAAATGTATTACTGTGACATAGAATAAGGAAAGTGATAATATGTAATGATGTCAAGGACAATGAAAAGGCGACATATATTATCTCAAGCTCGAAATATTTTTCTCTTCTCGCAAAAATCAACCGGGAACCAAAAAAACAATCTTTAATATCAACCTTTTCGTTGTCCATAAAACACCTCACCTACGTGTGTAAAAAAGGACACCACCGAGATAAACCCACAGTTTCCATGCAAACGGCCACATATTTAAGAGAGGAAATAAAAAAGGCACATAAACAGTGTCTACGAGAAAAATTTACGCTAACTTCAACTCGAGAATTTATATGAGTTGTTTTATATTTCAAACGGATCGCCGACGTTTTTCAGCGAAACAAACTACTTTAGTCATGTATTTATCACTCATGAAGTGGTTATTTGTTTTTGTGTAAGTTTTTCAATACATTACATAAGTTAACTCCGGTATTTCAGAAGGGGTCGGCGAAAATGCAACTGATGCTACCATCCAAATTCGCCGAACTGCTTTCCATCCCATAATACAACAGTGGGTGATTCTATCGCCGTACCCGCCAACATTTCAATTTTTAAATATAAATAAAGTAAAATATCTCCCTTTTTGTCACGGGACAATAGAAGCATTTTTAACATCTACCTAACAATGGAAAACAAGAACATCAGCTTATAAACGTCTAGAACTCTAGACAATATAAATCACATCTAAAATATAAATGTGAAATAGGGGCCAAGTTCGGCGCAAGCGACGTTCCGGATAGTCGCGTCGTCACCGATAAAAATATTGAAAACAAACTTTAAATCTTTAAAAAAACAATTATCGCTACGTTCCTTGATACCGTTACCCAATAAATTACCTTTAATGCGGTGACATTTGATATAAGTTTAATTTTCCTAATTGTTTTACACTACAAACAATTTAGTTGAATGAGCACTGCGCCGTTATTTCAATCTAATTCGCGACCTTTTCTATCGCGAACTTAGCTGAAACACTGCCGCGCGCTTAGATACAAAATTCTCAATTAACCTTCATGCACTATACACATCGCAGGATGATAAACTGCCACTTACTAGACTTCCTGTCAATAACAATACATCGGTCGATGGTTCCGAAGAATCGTGATCACAACGGAACGTGATACACGCGTCTCTGGCATATGGCAAGGTCACGTGTACACGAGGCCGTCTGTACAAATGTTACGTCATTCGGTCATAAGGCTTGTTTTGAGGTGCGCGATTGAGACAAGAGTCGGCGACGCGCAACGACAGCGACACGTCCACTTTGTATGCAATGTACGTTTTAGCATACCCCAAAATTTTTGGGGTAAACGTCGTATACGTCGTATACGCCGTCGTAACGCCTTATAAGGAGCGAGCCTATCTTGTCTCCTTGTATCTTGTGTCCTGACTTTGATCAAAATCTCATGAAATGTTTTAAAATCGAAAACTCAAATCAAGTTTAAATGCATGACCTGGGTTATGAATAAAATGTACTCTTTGTTTGAAATCCCGAACCTCACCGCTTTGCCAGCCTACGTACACTGCCACTATTATGTCTATATTTTTATTAATTTGTTACAGAAAAAAATATGAATGAGAAAAAGTTTTCTTTTTCTAGTTTCTCTAGATGTTAACAAAATTTATATTATGTGACCACCCTTGAGGTAAACCCGACCGATCATAAAAAAATCCTCATTAAAATACGTTCACAATTGATGGATATATTGCGTAACATGCATTAAAAATTACGCCATATTTAGAAACTCCTCTTTTATTATTCGGATATAAACAATGAAAAGGGAGCTTGAGTAAGTATGTATACCTATTACAATACATAAACGTATTTTACATCATTATTAATAAACTATAATAAAAAAAACATAATATGTAATACGTATAATGGGCGTATTATTAAAACTGCCAGCAGATGATACGAAACACTGGCTGGCTATTTACATCAAGTTAAAATAACGATTCCATTTTCAAATTCAGACACTGGCAAATGCGTATTACACACCAGGGAGCGATATTTGAAACTGGCCATCATTTTATCGAAGCTCAGTGTGCAAAAATGTACCATAAATAAGTGCTCTGGACACGATTACAATCAGCCACACTTGACACAGTGACTTTCATAAATTAACGTCACATTGTTTACGTATTAGTTGCGAATATTATGATTTATTTAATAAGCTAAGCGCTTGTGTGTTGCGAAGCAATATTTACAATACTTGTGAATAGTACTTCTGTTCTTAGGGTGTTCTTACAGGCGTGAGTGCGTAAACATGTAATAATAATAATAATTAATAAAATGTATCCTCCAATTCAGAGAAGTTTTAAATTAACATCGAGTTGTATGGCAGTACACAATCCATTACACCGCCAACTCCTGAAATGCTGGTGACAAAGAAACATTCAGTAATGTTTAAAATGACCATAACTGCTGTGATTTTAAAAAAAGAACGCCCATGAGTATTTCAGATATCGTGACATCATAGATTCTACACGTGCTTTATATATTTTAGAAATACGAACGCGTGATGATGATAACCTAATACATGCTTATTCAACATTAGATAATGTATTTAGTCTTCTTTTGAAAGAATAATCAGATGCCGAAGCTATACCATTGATGATATTCCTGCTTATAGTAAAACCGATTATTGAAAGAAAGAAAAGAAAAGGTAGAAATATTTTATTTAAACACTAACTTGAGACATGAAAAGTTAAAAAGAAATTCTTATGATAGGTACTACGTATGAGGCATGCATTGCAAAGCAATCAAGCATATACAGGGTTATTTTTAAAACACTGACAACCTCGCAGGAGTAGATTCCTAAGGTCATTTGCTACTACTTTTGTTCTACGACTTTTCATAATTTGTTAGATTTTATTCTCATACAAAAATAATTATGAATTTAATTTCCGTCTTGAAAGTTACCTACGCTCGGCGCGTATCGCGGATTACGTTATACACGCAGCGCGCGCGTCAGTTCAATGACCGGCCGCGCCGTATCGATCGATAATACCTACATCCAGCCGTCAGCTGACGTACGAACACAAACACTACACAACAAAAACTTGTAAAATCATTTTTTTTCTTATGTATTGAGTAGTGTCCAAACTCGTAGAACAAAAGTTGTTCCTTATGGGCTCAGCTATATGGCCCTGCGAGGTTGTCAGTGTTTTAAAAATAACCCTGTATAATTCATTAGAGATATCCTAATAAAACAATTCTAATTTATAAACTATTCTAAAATAAATCTATCTTGCATTAAATGCACACGAGTCGTAACATCACCATTCAGTATCATAAAATATGTTATCTAAACAATGAAGAGGAAACAACTGCAAGCAAAATGTAACAAAATATAAGCGAGGGAAAAAATCTCGAAACAAACGAATTACTTATTTAACAAATGGTACCCCATACAGTTTTCTAGATTAAAAGTCCCGCAGCGATGTGTTGCAATTAGTGCAGTGGGACAAGCCGGCCGCAAACGGTCTGGAAGCGAAACCGTTGCGTTGCTGTAACTACTCACTATTTTCTCACAGTTAGAGATACGTTAAACGTGGTAGCGGTAGTTTCATGTGAAACTTTTGCCACTGCTATAAAATGAACTCTGGATTCCAAATATGAACGCATCGTGATGTGTCATCGATGGATGGTCGTTTAAAATATTAGGAACGATGACCATTGGACGGCCTTGAGGTAATTTTATAAATTGCTTCCATATAACCGTACCGTGCCGTATCGAATATGGTTTTTTTTTTTCATTTGTGTGCAATTACTTTAATGGTTATTACAAGTTTATATGTCATCAGTGTAGTTTTATTTTGAACACATTTTGCTATTAATATATTTAATCAATGCATATAATATGATTGATTGAATGATTCATCAAAGCCCATATTAAATCATTGGATCTAAAAAGATGAAAATTTGATAGCATATTCCGATAGTGACATAGATATGTATTAAGAAAGGTTTATTGATATTGAATCTCTTAAGGGATGAAAACGGATTGTAAGTTTGTATGAGATATAATATTTATTTAGTCAAATTTACTTGAAAATTAGTTATATTCTTAGAGACTATTAATGAAACACTTTTTTATCAAGATTATATTTCTAAGTAAATAAATAGGTAGAGGTTAAAAAGTTTATATGTAGCGGAGGCGGAGCCGCGAGCGGAATGCTAATAGCTATTTAAATTTGGGCCACGTAACATTTTAACTCAATATACCTTACCGCTCCACTCAAGACACCATTTAACTTTAATTGTTATAAAATAATTTCTTAGAATCTGATACCGAAATAATCATAATTGAGGTGTTGTGAGGAGTATCAACAGAATTCTAAGAAATATTTAAAGCTAATGAATATTTAATTCTGAATTAAACCAACAGAGTCATTAATTATGTGGGTGAAAACAAATTGAATTTCTGTGTGCATACTAATCATAAACTCAAACGCGCTGCAAACACACCTTAACATGAAAATAAGCAAAGAAAAACAAATCGATTAAAATGCTTTCAACTAAAAAATATATTGCCTGGTGATTCATGACACCGGTACAGTATATATTGTCCCAAATCAAATGCATAATTTAAAACGAAATCCAAAATTTAAAAGCAATAAAACCACTCCGGTTGATAGGATAAGCGCTAATATCCTGAACGTGGTGCACTGAACCCGTTGAAATGTAGTACAGTGCTTGATTTAAAGCGATAATTCGATAGTTCCTGCTATTGATATCCTCGAAGGGTCTATTGAGTTTATAATGAGGAAATTCACCACTTGACAAAATTCATAATTTAAATTTTTAGTTCCAAAATTAGTCGAAATGTTGTTAAGGTTGTCAGTTTGGGTTGTTGCTAATAACAGCACATTTTTATTAACACTTTCAGGCATTGTATTCCTGTAGACAAAAATAAAAAAAATATATAAGACAATACGCCTACAGGCGTTCTGATTAATACTGAATTTAAAGTAACTTCGTCCACAGGCGATTGTTTTCCTTAGTAAATATTCGTGACATGTAGATCAAAATGAGAGATTCATTAAAAGATCAATAGCCAATTGCCACTATTTTCAAATTATTCGTTACATAGCAAAAAAGCAGTTTCATTTATAATGTTATCCAGATAGACTTTGGAAAATTTCACAAGGCCAATGAAGTTAGGTTTTCTTTGTCACCGTGTATGCTATAAAATTTTCGGTAGTACTCACAACAACATTGCAAAGTAAAAATCGGCTAACACCACTCGTACATAGACATTTTAATTGTTTATTTGCACTCTCGTACATAGACATTTATATTGTTTATTGTGCACACAGAGACAACGCGTCTGGGCGTTATCATTTAATACTCATGCCAGTTTGCTGTGTTCGGTCAGTGCACATTCGTCAGTTAACCGTAAAAAAAATGGCTAAGTGTGAGTCGAACCACGCACAAAGAAGATAGTGTAACCGAGCTAAGTGTAAGTCAAACCATGCACAGTGAAGATTCCATAGTGTTACCGAAAATATCCTATAAGTTAAAACTGCGTAATTTAGCTTATTGAAACCAACTTTCGGTGGAAGTACTTTTTTTCAACCCGTTGTTAAAAAATGATGTGTTGCTTCTGTTTATTTACTAGCGCTTACTATCAGCCGAGTGGTATACTCGTCTCCTCGTTGAAGCTAATAAAAAATAAATGTATTTATTTGGGCAGCCTTGGTGCCGCAGTTGTATTGCGTACGCGGTACGACTGCTGTGCTGTCTCAGGTTCGATCTCCGGGCCGGGTAAAATGATATTGTTTTTGTTTTATCAAGAAATGGTTAGTATCAGCGCGGAGTCTGGATTTGGTATGGCGATAGGCTCACCCCCTATCACATCATGGGACGGAAATATGCGCGGTGTAATATGGGTGTACTTGTTACACCCCTGTCTACAGGCGTGAGTGAGTATATATATTTATTTGAACAGCCAAAAGCGAAACTTCATTATTGGACAGTTCCATTAAATTTATCAGCAGCGACTGATCGAAGGGTCAACATTACTATCGACAGTAATGTACGCAGTGGCGATTGTGTGAAGCTCACCCAGTATTGCCCGACCATTTTCAAATAACCCTCTTTCCGACCCCGTTCATGTCAATTGATTAAATCCGCGGCCGATCGGCCGACGTCACTCACAACGGCCGAATTAATGGCCGAAAGAAATGACATCCACGGGGCCTCCTTTATTGAAAATGTTTAATGATATTTTTGACTCGACACGTTCACGGCCCGCCCGACGCCCTTTCGAATTTATTCCGCTTTTGATCGTTTGAAAAATGGCTCGCTTTTTTTCGCGTTCGGAAAACTTTAGACGCCGACTGTATCTGTCAACGCGTTCATTAACCTCGCGCAGCTTGACTCATCGTATCGGTGGGCTGTAGTAAATTGGTCGGAATTGCGTTTCTTTGTCTCCCGAACACGGCGCGCGGTGATCACGCACTCAATTAAAAAATACGACGGGCGGTGACCGGTGACTCGTATACCGTACTTGGGCGGGTCGCAAAATCGGAGCACTCGACTGTGCGATCTCACAAGACCCTTCACATACACAACTTGTTCGGGAGCGCAGCGTTCGTTGCCGGATCGGGTCTCGGCACTCGAGTGTACTCGTCGTCCCTCGTTATTCCGGTGGCCATTAGACCAGCGGCGGCACCAACCGTACCGCACAATTTTAGTTTCCGACCCGACGCGTCGTCGAGTACTTATATCCTCACCTGTCCGCTTGTATCCGCACATAACCGACCCCTTAATAAGGGAAACCCGCGCCTAATTGACTTAACATTGGATTAATAACGGTTTCGCTCCGAAATACGTTTACCGATGAATAATTTATCGGAGCTTACTTTTTCCACTCAAATTCGGGCACAATTTGTATATGGACCTGGAAATTTAATGAATTAATTCAATTTTGCGTTGACATGTCCTTTATTTTTGCATTTTAAAAATTTATAAAAGTGTGATATCGTTTAAGAACGCATAAATTCAAAAATAAACTTACGCCTATATCCCCAAAGACATAGGCAAAGGTGCAAATAATGCATCCACCTTCCATTAGGTGCAATGCAGTCACTTTGCCGTGCTGGGATAAAAAAAAACGTATGTTTTTGTTTTATTGCAGTTGTTTTTTCTAATAACCATTATCTACCTATAAGAACAAAAATACACTTGGTAGGAGACACACACATTTTAATCGTGGTTCGAATCGACCAAACAATAAACAAAGACTAGGCATTTTCAAGTTCCATACACCCTTTCAACTTCTCTTCGTCGTGTGCGTGGAAAATGATTTTGCTTCAAATTAATTAATTCAAAAGCCGTATATTAAGCGTCCATACATTCCCAAGGTATCGTTTAATTACATACCACGATTTCGCTTCCCTGTCACGGCTTTATTGCCTCCGCAGTATGACTCTTTACATCCATCGTACTTATAATTAAACAAAAGAAATCGATTTTTGTAAATTTTTACGGTTTCACATCGACTTCATTACTTGTCTTTAAAACGATACAAAAATGATTAGGAGAAGAGTGACGGTCTTCTTAGGTTGAAGGTAGGGTATCTATTTGGCTGGCTAGCAATGTATTGAAATACTTGCTTTTGCTCGCGGCTACCAACGCGTTAATTTCTTTCACCGGGATAAAAAGTAGCCTATGTTGTAACTTGTAATCTAGGTCATGGTTTATACGGATCCCAAATTTCATCTACAATTGTCCCAAATATCTGTTGTTTAGGTTTGAAGGACAATGAAGGAAGTGAAATTACCGGGCATTATAAGACTTAACGTCTTATATCTCGGGCTGACGACCGAGGTTCATGCGGGCGATTCCCTACCTTAAAAGAAAGGAATAATTAAGAGATTGGGAAGGGGAAGGGGATTTGAGCCTCCTGATATGTCACTCATCGAGCAAAACGCAACAGCAAGCTGCTACTCTACCATACTCTAGCCGGTCCATTCACGCTGTATTTGAAATTAGTTTAAAATTTCGTATCTGGCATAATAAAGCAAAATTCAAAACAGTATATGATTTCGAATCTCAACCACTACGCGACAATTCACACACGGCAGACGTGAAACTTCAGAAAAGTAGCCAACAAGAGAAGGAGATAAAAATAGAGTATCAGTGGTATTAGGATAATTAAAATGTTTATTATTTTTATAATACTTTTACCAAGCTTAAAAAATAAGTATTTAAAATTTTAATGCGAAATATTACATTTCATATCTTTACATACCTACTTAAGATCTTGTTTCTTTCCAACCTCTTTAGTGACGCCTTTTTCGTTTCATCAAATTTTCAAATCACGATTCTAAAGAAGTTTCACTTCAACAAGGAACATGGCGCACGAAATCAGTGCGGTTCATTTTCAAAACATAATTTCATAAACGCGTGAGTTATCAAAACAAAAACAGTAATTACTTGAAACAACCTTCAATTACCACCGAGTGAAATGAAAACATAATCGAGATGTTTTTATGATTTTAAAAAAATGTGTACATATTTTGTATGACTAAATTTTAATTAACATTTTTCGTAACAGATTGCTCCATTCATGCTTAATCACGCAACGCAATTAGAGACGCCCATCTCTTGCTTTTTATTATTTCTTAATTCGATTCGTGACAGTTGGCAAAAAGTAACTCGCATATTATACAGTATCTAGAATGAAATAGATAGAAAAACAAACAAAAAAAAGTATAGAGCCAACAATCAGATTTTTACTTAGGACGATTTTAGCGTCGGTATAGAAGGTGTGTCTAATTTAACGGCCTTCGCGATGTATTGGATGATAAAGGAGGTTTTAAAAATGAGTATTCTAGCATTGAATCCTGATCCATCGATAGCTTCGCGGGTAATAGTACATACAGTCGAGATAAATGTTGAAGGTTCGAAACCAGTCCCCGTGCATGCACCTCTAAGTTTCAAAGTTACGTGTGTATCTTTACATAGTATAAAATGAAGTCGCTTCCGTTGTCTGGTCGCTTAGATCTTTTAACTATTCAACGGATTTTAATGCAGTTTTCAGTAATAGATAGATTCATGATGAAGGTATATATATATATATATATATATATATATATATATATATATATATATATATATATACCTTCATCATATATATATATATTCACCTTCATTCTATATATATATATATATATATAGAGATAGCCACACGCACTTTGTTGATCAACCGTGCCATATAGTCAGTTTTTTGTTGATCCAAAAACGTATGTTGATCCGGGTCATGATTTGTTGATCCATTACAATATCCCCATGCACATGTGTATCCGTTTGGAGCCACAAGTGTCACGGCCAGAAATAATAATAATTACGCCATTTTTATACAAATCCACCTTTTTGGCATGTTAGCAGTTGTTGATCTGATTCAAATGGGCCAATCAAAGCTTGTCATCGTTTGTGATTGGACTAAAGAGACTAAGGACTAAAAAGTGTGCGTCTTGGGACTCTCGACAAAAGTGACAACTTAAACTAATGGGGGTTAAAGTGAGAGGAGGAGCCTGCCTACTGCTGCCGTATGCGTGATAGAAAGGGAAGCCAGACAGAGGGGCGCCGTAACGCGTTACGTTACGAAGCGGTTTACTCTCCCATAAGAAGTTATCACTTCATTGGATTGCTCTGCACTGCACTGCACTCCAGTTAGGTAAAAGTCCTGTCAAAGTCTAGCCAAAGTCCTGTCAAAGTCCGGTCAAAGTCTAGTCAAAGTCCTGTCAAAGTCCGGTCAAAGTCCTTTCAAAGTCCTGTCAAAGTCCGGTCACAGTCCGGTCAAAGACCGTTCGAAGCACAGTCAAAGTCCTGTCGAAGTCTTGTCAAAGTCCGGTCGAAGTCCGGTCAAAGTCCGGTCAAAGTCCTGTTAAAGTCCGGTCAAAGTTTGGTCAAAGTCCTGTAAAAGTCTTGTCAAAATCTGGTCAAAGTCCGGTCAAAGTCCTGTTAAAGTCCGATCAAAGTCCTGTTAAAGTCCGATCAAAGTCCTGTCAAAGTCCGGTCAAAGTCCTGTCAAAGTCAGGTCAAAGCTGACTGGTTACTATGTGACGCCTGGGACTTCGAAAATTCTCAAAGTTCCAGGGACGTCGGCTAACGCTGGCTGGTCAACTGGCCAGCGTGACGTGTCACGGAAGGTTCTAGACTATTCTCGAACCTTCCGTTGATCGATGGAGCGCTCGCGTTACGGAACGCATCGGTTCACCCTCTCATAAGAAGTTATCACTTCAAAAATAATTTTCGAAATCATCCCAGGCGTAGTCAAGTAATCGGGGAATATACAGGAAAAACAGATTCTGACTAATTGTCAGTTTATTCCTTTTTTAGTCAGGGATCCCTGATCCTTTTTCCACTTCTATCAATTCTACTATCAAGCTGAACCTTCGTGAATAACTTGGTTTCGATGAGACGCCCAACAATTTCCTATGCGAAAATTCTCGATTGTGGTAGCTAACAGAGGTAGCAAGGATAAAATATGTCGATTTGATGATACTCAAAAAATTATTACTAACTGGTTTTTTTTTGTTCAATCTCAAGATAATCATCTAAATTATTTGAAAAAATATTTTTCCTACAAAATGGTTTGATCAAAGAGTCTCCCCTTCCAATATTTATTGATTTGAAAAAGAGTAAAAATCAAAAAATGAAAATTAAGAAATTTTAAAACAAAAAATCGTAGGATATGATCAGTTTGCCACCAACAAAACAAGAATTGTTGCAACAAATTAAAAGAGGAAGACTCAAACGGGTGGGGGGTAACGAGTGTCCGTTCTATACGTAGTACAGTAATACCCCGGACTTACGCGATAGGTGGGACCGAGCAATAACCGTGTAAGTCGAATTCGCGTAAGTCGGGGTACAACATTGCATGTAAATACATATAAAGTATGTTTAATCGGGACCAGAGTCTAAAGAAAATAATAATTTAGACGAACGAATGATGCTTGATTCAACAATTAAGTCTTTCACAGCTTCTATATTTTTTTCTTTACCATTTATAACCGTTCGGACTGTCGATTCCGGTAGGTCAATTTTCTTTACCATATCACAAATTTTTATTTTTGCTTAGAAGTCGATGGTAATATTCAGTTTACGCTCAAAAGACAGTGTTTTTCTTTTCTTGTTAGGTTCAAATGACACATTTTTTGTTTTTTTGGATGACATAATTTGAGGTTATCAATAAAACGCAACGTACATAAAACAATTCCACACGGAATACGTTCGAACCTGTCGTAAACAGAACACTAACAGGGCAGAGTGGAAGAGCTGATGCACGTGGCCATCAAAAATAAAAACCGCGTATCTCCGAATTCGCGTAAAACGGGGTAGCGTAAGTCGGGGTATTACTGTATTATCATATCTTCTTTGGTAATACGTAGCCGATGAAAATGGCGGCAAAATTTAAATCTTTGATGTTCGGAGCCTACAAAAACTCCACAACGCATATGGAATATATGCGCTACTATGTATATGTCAGATCAACATTAGTTCAAAATTTAATAGTATAAATGGAATCACCAATGCATTGTAGTTGAACAGAGATCAACATAATACTCCGGCTTTAATATATAAAACGGATCCAATAAGTACGTAGGCGTATCAGAAATTTGACCGTTGCGGAGTTGATTGAGTTCAAAATTATTAGAAAAAAACTTGCAAGTATATCGCTTTCTCATAGAATATGTACCTCCGTCTCGATCAGTTGAAGGCGACGTTGCCACTCCAAGCAGAGTACGCGCAATCGGAGTAGAGTTATTCTAGGGAAAAGGTGGACTCAGTAATGTACGGGGGCCCGGCTGGATCAACATAATGCCCAAGTTGGTATTTATATATATATATATATATATATATTTATATGTATAATACATATACATCATAGTACAGAAAAGCCGAAAAATTCAAAGATTTGTAATGTGATGTCGTAACAAATATATTTTTACCCGTGCCAAGCCGGCGTGGGTCGCTAGTTAAATACATATTGTTAAATTACTATCGCTCGCTTTGACAGTGTTGGAAATCATAGTGTGAAAACGTAGGTGAAGTCTACTAACCCGCATTAGGCCACCGTAATGGACTAAGGCCTAACTAACCCCTCTCATTAATATAAGAGGCCCGTGCCCAGTTGTGAGATATGTCGTCGCTGGAAAGGCCAAAATAATAAAGCGCCATTACATGAACTTTAGGGTAGATCATTTCAAAATGTTTTTTTTTAACGATAACTATTCATATGTAATAATTATATTAGAATAACAATATTATAATAACGTTTACTAAAAATATCTAGCACATAAATTTATACGACTTTTTTATAGTAAAAAATCAATGCTCTATCGCAAACTTCACGTATTGCCTTTCCGGTGCCGACATATAATGCAGCGCTTAATAGATTTTATTTATTATCTTTATGATCTCGGATACGTAGAATATTAATCCCATTTCCCTAACATAAGGAAACTCTAATGGCCAACAAGCATCAAGTTAATATGATTTTATATAGTATAACTGTTTATTTATGAGTTTTCATAGCCCGGATACTCGTTTTTGTAATATTGGATTTATCTATCATGAAATGCTCAGTATCAGGTCGGAGTCTAGAATTGTGCTCGGTATAGGCTCGCCCACATCATGGGATGGAAATAAGTCAAATGTTGGTGTACTGGTTACACCTTTGCTTACCCCTAAGAGGATATAAGCGTGAGTGAGTGTGTGTGTAATTACTTATTTGAAGATTTAGTACAATTTATTTCATAGCAACTGTGGTAGCATCGGATTAACTTTCACTATCCCCTAATAATCTTTATTAAATTAAACGGTAATGTTTATTTATTATAACTACTAATAAATTAAAATACTAACTCTACAAACACAACTAGCTAATAAAAAACAAGAAATCTAAATTTAACGAAACATCCTAACAACACTCGGACGATTCAATATCCCCCTACTTATAAAACTCGAGTCCGTTCAAAAATGAAACCGAGTCGAGTATCGCAAAAAAAGTTTATTCACGCGATAAAGAAAATTCCCTCGTTATGACGCCTGAGAAGCACTCCGGCGCGGCGGTCAAGCGCAAATTAATGAGGCGTTCTCAAAGCCGCGGCGCGGGCGGTCCACTAGTGATTCCGTCGAGTAAAAGCTTTTTAAAGGACACGTAATTATATTAATTGAAACACGAGTTATAATATTGCGTTATGGTATTAATGTGCTTATTATTTATGCTCAAGATCGGGTGAAGTGGAAGCGTTTAAGTAAGAAGGCGGATCCTGGTACTAAGCCGAGATAACGCAAGGCAAAAAGAAAGAATAAGGAGAAAGGTATTAATGAGGTGCTTATTAGAGATAAAGCTTGTAGCTTGGTTGGTAACATGTAAGTTCGAATCTAGTATTACGTTTAATGGTTAACAATCGGTAAGTGGTAGAGCCATGCTGTAGACATTGTCTATAGCATGAATGGGTCGGCTCGACCGAGTTGTTACCACTGTCTCACAAATATCAACGTGAATTGGCAGCTTGCTGTTGCGTTTCGTACGGTGAGTGAGATATCCGGAGACACAAATTCTCCTTCCCACTTCCTTAATTATATATAGTTTTGTGGTATAGTTAATGTTAGCTTCAAACGGAATACAGAGAATGTGCTCTGTGACACACCCAGTAGTGATGTATTGGTTCCGGTAAAAGCTATCCCGAAAATACATGCTCCGAACCAGCAATGTATTGTGAGCGTCTGGACATTCACATATTGGTTTAACAAGTCGAGATTTAATTTATTTACAACAATGTCGAACACCCGACTACGGAAAAACAGATCACATAAAACACAAGGAAATCGTATTAAAAAAGGTGATATTAAAATTATTTATTATCATTGTTGTAGTACATTACAACAATGATGGAAAATACATTTTATGACTCAAACAGCTGACGTATTCCCTTAAGCGAGAATTATACGAGTTAAAGCATTAGCTCATCAATACTGCATTACACGAAACCGAATGACACGTAATCCAATAAAAGAAAATGCAAAAACACGCTCCCACCGAGTTGTCATTAATTTAACCATTCGTATCCGCACTGTATGTATCCCGCAATTTCATAGGCCCGCTAATATTTAGGTCAGTGTGATTTGCACGTACGGTTCGCTGCAATTTTTAAATTGAAACACGAGAAAAAAAAATAGAGAGGGGACCACGCGCACGCTCCGACACATTTAATACACCGCCAGTGATGATAACTATTAAAATTTGTTCGTTCGTTATTACGAGAGGAGAGACTATGAGACATTTTTAAATTTAGTGTATTTCGCCATGCGCTTACGTTAATTTATGTTTCTTTTTGTTTTATAAGCATAGGCCGGCAAACGAGCAAGTGGGTCACCTGATTGTAAGTGATCTCCACCGCCCATGTGCGCCTACAATAACAGAAGAATCATGGGCGCGTTGCAGACATTAAAGGTAAGGGATAATTAGGGATTGGGAAAGGCAGGGCGATTAGGGTTTCCAGATATCACCATAGAAAACGCTGCAGCAAGCCGCTACTTTACGTCGGTTTTCTGTGAGACAGTGGTAATGACCCGGTCGAGTCGGCCCATTCATGCTGTAGACAAAACTGTTTACAGCTTGGCTCTACCACTCTTATTTCATTAATCATATATGGTTTTAATGAATGTTACTGTTTTTGAAGTCCACTTGTGAAGTCAGATAGAAAGCGGAAACTGGGCGTACCCATGAGCTATGCTCATTTCATCGATGCAACTCCCACATTTTTTTAGGAAAAGTTAACTGTTCAATTATTATTTTTACGAGCATTTAATCTGTATAAAATTTGGTATGTGTGTATTATTTAAAACCATGACTGATGTATGAATTTTATTCAGTAATAAAAACAGATCCGCCTTGGTATATTTTTTTGTAATATGCGTGACAGATTTCTTTTTTTTAAATAGAAAGGGCAAATGGTCAAGACGACCCAATACAGTGTCTGAAAGTAACCAATAGTAATAATGTAATAAATAATAAATAAATGCCTGATAATAAATAAATAATAATAATAATGATTGTATTTTTCCTCTCTAATAGGTTTCATTACATATTTTTTATTTTAATGTTATTCCTGACTTATGAAACAAATTGTAGTTATTGTTTCCATTTGCACTAATTATTTTCAACCCATGCTGTGACTTCTGAAGCTAATGCATGTATCATGTAAGTTACTTGAATGTTATTGCATTATTATGCAATAATGTCATTACCACTGATTCCCAAATAAAATAAATAAATAAAATAAGTATTCACCGTCACTCATAGGCACCTACAACACCAAAGGGATCGCTATTATTGCCAGCCCCGTGAGATAAAAATAAGCACTTCTCTTGAAGGTCCCTAAGTCGTATATGTATGGAAATAACGCAGGCGCAAGCTGATTCCATCACGGTGCAATATTTACAGACTTATTTAATATTACCGTCCGTCTGCACTTAAATTTGTTAACGCTTAAGGTCATGCCTAAGTATCTAGGTGTTGCTTATCTATATTTTTTTTAAGGCTAGGTACATAAGTGTTGTAACATTTTAAGTTGCCACTGGCCACTTAATTTACAATAGGCATTCTCGCAAACCTTCCTTTAAATTGGTCAAGTGTTATATAAACTCTTTAAAAGTGATGTAATCTCTAAGTTACTTTTGGGAAATATTATATCAGTAATAAAGGTTTTATTACTGATATGCACAGATAATTTACAGATTGAAGTACTCGCGTCATCTATTTAGATCTATGTCTGTGGTTGCACTACATTGAGGTTTGCTGGACGTAAGCGCCCTCAACTTAAAGATCTCTTAATAATAACGAAATGTTGATTAAAATGGGCATTAGTCAAATAAAATTCCCCACACAATAATTCAGATGAAAAAATTAAGTCCGCAATACAGCGGAATTCTCGTGAAAAGCAGAAAGATCACCGTTTAATATGACTTGATTTATGTCAAAGAGATCTCTCCCGATTCCCGAAGGATATCATTAGCATAATGAGAACAATCTGCGACAGTCATTTATCGTTTTGAAAAATATCACAACGCGTCAAACAATTTCGATAGCGTTTCCACTCAGCCGTTTGCATTTTGTGAAAAGGAAAAAAATATCATTCATCTTGTTCTTAATGGGGACTTTAGTACCTTTAATGTAAATGATCATTATTTTCATATTGATTAATGTATAGGTATTCACTTTAATGATGGAGGAAATATTTATACTTTTGTCACTTCTTTACATAGTATAAAATGAAGTCGCTTCCGCTGTCCGATCGCTTAGATCTTTTAAACTACTCAACGGATTTTAATGCAGTTTTCAGCAATAGATAGAGTGATTGGCGAGGAAGGTTTATATGTATAACACATAGTTATTATAGTACAGGAAAGCCTCTTGGGATATCTCACTTACCATATACAACATTCATCAGCGAGCCGCTATTTTACGTCGGTAAAGTAAATATCTTCATCAATAACGTTGACTATGTTTTTTATTTAACCATTTTATTTTTGTGTAATTTATAGTGGCGGAACTAAATAATTTAAAGTAGTGCTTTTAAACATTTCAAAATTATAAGAAATGTAATTAAAAAATCTGCCTCGGTGGCGCAGTGCATACGCGGTATGACTGCTGAGCTGAGATCTCGGGTTCGATCCCCGGGTCGGGTATAATTATATTAGGTTTTTCTATCACAAAATGCCCAGTATCAGAAGTCTGGAATTATACCCGCTGTGACGATAGGCTCGCCTCCCATCACATTATGAGACGGAAATACGCTCGGCGAAATGTGGGTGTACTGGTTACACCTCTGCCTACTCCTTCTGAGATTATAGGCGTGAGTGCGTATTTGACTTAAAAATCTGAATCCCGCGGTTTGGTGTCTTTGAGCCGTCGAGGAGCTTTTCATTTGCACTCGTACAAAGTAAGCCAATCTTAACCTAGCCTCAAACTAATCAATCATAATTAACGTACATTTGGCGGATATATGACGTACCATATTTACATTAACAAAATACAGTGGAATTGAGGACATCCTAGGGTTAAGGAGGAGGTACTCGACTCTGCTAGAAAAAAAAATATTTTTACCAATTCGGTTAATTATTATAAAAACGACAGTCAACAACTGAGATTCTAATCCCTTTGCCCTTCCACAAAATACACTATTTACATTAAAACAATCTCTTACCCAAACCATCCAACAATTCCCCCATGTTACGACCGAAAAAAAATATCTTTTTAATTTTCATCTAACTTCATAATATAAGAGATTTTCCAGGCTGTCTCAGCGGGTGGGTTCATATTCAATGGCAGGGGGAGGTATAAATCAAGTTGGTGGCGACGTAAGCACTTCCCGTCTTTTGGCTGCTCCACGCCATTTCCACATACAAGTATTATGTTTTATATAAATTTTATGGCTATAATTCGCTTTAGGATCTTTTGTGAAAAAGAAATGGCACGTCGGGCTCATTTAATCGTTATGTGCTTAGGATAAATAAAAATATATTTAAATTTACGGTTTTAGATATTTATGTTAATAAAGAATACAATTCACTTACTAGAGAAATACATAATAATTAAATTGATTACAAATTTTACGACACATTACGTAGGAACAACGGTATTCAATTACAGTGGGTAGTACTATAAAAAAACAAGACAAGGAACTACATTGCTACGCATGGTACTTATTACGGATCGACATTTCAATAGCGTATTGCTATGACAGTCAAATAATTATGTATTATTAAATGAACTTATCACATCTATATAATAATATAAGTTCTTATAGCCGCAAATTCATCTACGCGCTCTTATATGATGAGCTCAGACACAATTTTCATCCGTACAAATACAGGACTATAGAACTATAGACTATAGTTTAGAAACAGGACTATAGACTATAGTTTAGAAATACTATTGATCAGTTTAAAAGTGGCGATGCGTGTCGGTATAATTTATTTTTAACTAGCCGTCCCTAGCTGTCACCGTTGGCATTTTGTTTTCCTGCTCCCACGGGACATAACGTGATACACATATAGACCCTTTGGAAGAAATTCTCTGAATGCTAGTGAAAACTGCATCTAAGTCCGTTCCATTGCACTAAATTTTAAATTTACGCGTATTACTAGCTCAAGGTTTTAAACATTAGCCCATGATAAGAATATCCGGTGCTATGACTATTTGATGATAAATAAAACGCAATTACCCAACGTATTATCAACCAGCTATTTAATTCATCCTTGCTTATATTCTAGTATCGGAATTCAGAGTTAAGTCGAAACATAATTTAAGCCACCTTTGAAAACAAATATATTTTTTTCGTATCTGCTCTCAGGCCTTCTGTTTTCTCTTTAGTTTAGTGACAGTACAGATAGACTGTGGTTTGGGATTTCCTTGGTGCTATTCCCAGGTTAGGTAACGGTTTGCGTGAGGTTTCGAATACATTTAACAATAGCTCGGATTGAATCATCTAGAAAAGACTGTCCTCAGGCAGGCGATGGGCCATAAAAACTAAACAAAATATTTTCACCATCGTATATAAAAGAATGTTGTGTCGAGGTACTTCACTTGGTTTTCTCTTATTATGAGAAAAAACAAATATAGGCCACCATCGATGCTTACCATTCTCCCGTTCACTGACTAAAACGCGGCTAAATGAAATAGCAGCGAAGAACTAGGCAGCGGCTTGGTAGGCAGCGGCTTGGCTGTGCCCCCGGCATTGCCGATGTCCATGAGCGGCGGTGACCGCTTACCATCAGGCGGGCCGCTTGCTCGTCTGCCTATCAAGGCAATAAAAAAAA
The DNA here is from genome assembly GCA_949126905.1 of Amorpha juglandis. NCBI lineage: Eukaryota > Metazoa > Arthropoda > Insecta > Lepidoptera > Sphingidae > Amorpha > Amorpha juglandis. The sequence goes on along the minus strand of OX421379.1, from coordinate 4,847,135 downwards.
AAAAAAAAAAAAAGAACTAAAATCAATTGTGTGATTTCAGCTTTACATTATAAGGAGTTTCAATACGACGCATAACCAATTTTATTTTAGAATTCTAGCAATCCACAGGTTTTGTGATTTGTTTGTATCAGCCCACTATCGACTTAGTAATTGAATTCAAATTCACTTTACCTATACTCTATATATGCAAACATAAGACGATTGCGGCAACGTCCACGCCATTACAAATCTAACTACCGATAATTAAAAAAAACGTGTTTGTAAACGTAAATTTGAAAGGTAATGGTTTTCCAAATCAAAGTCAGGCACAATACCATCCGTACGAGCAGTTGATTTCCTTTTATTTCGACTCAGAGCTAGATGTTCGCGCAGATACGTGAAACACGCAAGTTTCCATGTCAATCCGCTTGATTATATTTACTGGAAACGTCGCGGAAGGGCGTTAAAAACATATTTCACGCTAATTATTATTTAAAAGAAGATTGAGGACTACTTATTGTATTAAAATTCTGTAGAGAGAAAAGTAAAAACCACCATCAAGGTACATTTGAATAGCAGTGCTGAAGTCAAAACGTAGTACAAAGAGTTTTAGAGTGACAGAAACTTACTGTAGCCAGTTTTGTCTACAGTCAGTATTAGCCAGTTTCACGAGGGTGATGCCATTGTCTCACAGACAACGACGTCAGTGTCAGCTTTGCGTTTGCGTTTCGAATAGAATAATTAATTAATTGATTATGTATGTGTGATTGATAGAATTTACCCATCTAATCCCCTTTCTAAACCTTAAATGATTATACAGAAGGAATTACGCCATGCCAAAGAAACTGTTGTTGGCTTTGTGGATAGCCGAAAGTTAGATATCAATAAGTGACGGACCTACGACCCCTTATGGTGCTGCCACACCGGTGTTATAAAATGTTTACAAACATTTTATAACATTAAACATTTATAACATTATCTAACATTGTGATAAAATGTATCAATTTTTTGTTAACAAATGTTTAATAATGTTTTGTAAACATTTTATAACATCGGTGTGGCAGCACCATTACTTTTTTAAAAATACTTTTGGATTTAAAATTCTTTTTTCCATCAAAAATATAGTTATTATAATATCAAATTTTATATATTATAATATTATAAAAAAAAAAAAAATCCAAACGACTTAAAAAACGAGACAACGTAAGTTATAAACACGAGTTCCTTCATCAATACTACCAGCAGTGAGCGAAGGTTTTTGAGGTTAAGTAAGCATGAACTTAATGAAAAAAAAATATTGAAGGTTTGTCCGAGATTTCCGAGAGGTCATAAAGGAATACGATACTTAATTACGTGAAGAATCTCTTTGATATTTATTTGTTTTTATATAATATGTTTCTGTCTGACGTCATTCCGGCCCTATACCAGAGTCCACCTTCCCGTTATGATTTGACGGTGGAATTGGTATTATGTGGAACGAGCGACCCACCGTCAGCTAATTAGCAGACACGTGCTACACGCACGTGCAGGTGTGGTTAGTTTTGTGTCTAAGATGTTGGTGACCGACGGTTCTTTCTGCCTGGCATTATCCCGGCTTAGAGCCAGGGTCTACCTTCCTACTCAAACGCTTCCACTTCGCCCGATCTTGAGCATCCTCTGTAGTGAGACCATTGGCTGTATAACTTTTAACCCTGCAACTTACTGATTTCTACGTAGAATTACATTTAGGTGCATAATTACAGTCAGTGAAATTACTGGGCAGCATGAGTCATCTTATGTATTAGAGTGATGAGCGCAGCCCAGTATCATACAGCGCTTGCAGTCGCTCCGGTTCCCCCCTCGCTTCACTCCATTTGTCTTCTTCTCCGTTATCAACTTATATATGCGACCTTACTCAGTTTCATTCATCTCTTATCTTGATTGATTAAACAAAAACTAAATTAAATATCGAACTCTATGATATTAGAGTAGTACGAAATACGATCTAAATAAATCTAACGACATTAACTCAGGGACGAAACATGTGTTGCTTATTGTTTAACATCTGGTCCGTGCGTGTTGTTGCGAATTAATTTGTACCAACACACTGGGCCACGTGTAACTTTTGCCAAATATCCCGACGGTTCGGGGAAAAAATTGGCAACCGGTCGGGTAATGTGTGCGGGAAATGTTCGAGGTTCGAAAGGTTGCTCAATTATTCTTCTACTGACGGCATAGTTTGGAAAAACGAAAAGGATTGATTCTCGGTATTTGGTAGGCTTATATTTTTGTTCAAGTATTGGAATAATTGAAAAATCTAAATAGCCAGGAGAGGCATAAACAACATTTTATTCGAGAAATTATTTGATATTTTTCGTCTACTTACTCTTGTACAACTGGCAGACACCTGTCTGAATATGTTAGCAAAGGAACACTAAATACACCTATTCATTCTCAAAAGTATATCCGTCCTTTAGCGTGGTAGAATACAAAATACAAACAGTCATTTTAAATAAAGACTCGATCTCGGGCGAAATATAATTTCACGTGAAAATATTACACGAAGATTTCGCGACTTAGGAACGATGACGCCTCATACCCAACAACTCTGCCTGTAGGCAGAGTATAAGACTTAAATGCTTTAACATATCTGATTTTAAAGACCTTTGATGAAACTATAATTCCAGATTGAACACCGGTAAAGTCGTAGAATCTCGGTTCATAAAACATCTGATAAAAATTCTAAACAACACATACGCAACTGCACTGGCGGGTTTAAATTTATGTCGCCGTTTTTATATCTCGTCCGTGATCCCTTTATAAGATGAAAGCTGACCGCTTCCACCTATCATAAAACTATCTATGAGTTTATATACTTTCATGGCATCACATTTATTTATTGCTATAGTAGAGGCCGGCAAACCAGTAAGTAAGTCACCTGATGTTATTTTACACTGCTCATGAACATACATCAAAAGAAGCATGGATGCGTTGCCGAATTAAAAGAAAAAAATTAAGATTTGGTCCTCTGGAAATCTCATCCTCCATAATAAACTCAACAGCCAGATGCCGCTTCACGTGGGCTTAATGTTAGACAGTGGTGTACCACCAACGCGGAATCTTCTACAAGTTGGCTTTATCACTTGAAGATTGAAATAAAACTGATTTAGCGGATTTTATCGCGATTTTTTTTTATTAATTTTGATCCCGACGTTTCTTTCGACTTCAAACATTATCGCCTCATTGAATTAGTAGCATCATTAGCTAAAAAACCGGTATGGTTCTGGTTTCAATCTAATATCCAGTTTATGCAATCTAAATCAGTATAAGTTCTCCTTCTATCACATTATGGGATGAAATAAACTGGGTCTACAGTGTCTATTTTCTGCAGAGTACATTTTACCAGTAGAATATAAATATCGTTTATTTTAGAACTACATCCGCTGCCCTGATAGCACGAAAATCGATCAAACTAAGCTTGGAGTGACTAAAATAGATATCTGTGTCGACGGCCTAATTTCTTAAATCTATACACTAACCAAATATTTGTCTATCGGCTTTTGATCTGTACTATAATATTGTTATATTTATTTAAAAAAAACACTATATCTACTAGTAGTATTTATGGAAATAACATACTTGTTTAATAAATCATAAATAAAAATCACCAATCCCGATAGTGCACACCAAAGAATAAATATATTATGGGCAAGGGATAGCTTCCATAAAGTGATCATGTTAAGAGAAAATATAATGCACCTTAAACGTATTTAATTGTTTACTAACTAAATCAAACTATACTTTGACAGTTAAACATCACAAACCAATGTATCGCCTTCCCACGTATAGATCAAAAATCACCTCCAAATTTACCCCACATCTTCAAATCTATACTGACGACGACTCGCGGAGAGTCCGCCACGTTTTTACATATTTTAATCGGCTTGTCGTATCCTGTACCGATTGCTTGCTCTTGGAAAATTTCCAGTCGCCAGATGTCGGCACGGTCGATAAGCTAACGCCACGATATCGGCCCGCGAGAATCCCGCCACAGATTTATTGGACAAACCGATAGTGTTCTATTAAAAATTCGATTCCGTTGCGAGCGTGCCGATTTACCGATATACGAGTACAGTTTACACCAACGCGTTTTGTAATTCCGTAAACTTGCAGGGTGTTCAATACTTAATATGGTTATTTTTATAGAAGAGACCGGTAAATGAGCAAGTGGGCCACCTTATGGGAAATGATCTCCACCGCCGATGTACGCCCACAATACTAGAAGATCATTGGCGCGTTGCCGACCTTAAAGGGAAGGAATAATTAAGGGATTGGGAGGGGTGCTGGCAATGCAACAATCAAACATAGTCCTGATCCTACAGTAGGTACAGTACTTTGCGGTCCCAGAGTCCAGACCCAACCAATTGATAAACAAAATATTTAAATCCATGTTCGGTTTCACATGCAAATAAAGCTATGTTCGTAGGGACTGAAAAAAAGTTTTTATTTTGACATCACAAACACTTTATGTTTATCTATATTGTCAAACATCTTATGCATCGAGGTGACGAGCACAATCCAGTACCACGCAGTACTTTGTAATTCAAAGTTTTGTCATATTGTGGTGTTGCTTCTGTTTTTGGGCAGGCGTAGCGCTTACCATCAGGTGAGCATCCTTAAAAAAGATGATCTTGAAAGGATTCAGCACACAAGTTAACAAAGAAAACGATAAACACACCTACACACTAATCTTTTAACACTATTCAACACTTCTAAAACAAAACTATCTCACTCGTCCACCTACAAAATATCATTACCAGCAGCAACATCAACATGATCGACCGCAACATTTTCCAATATCATACAAACAGCTTCCATCACGATTCTAATAATACTTGTTACGCTGGTTTCGTTTTTAAAACCGCAAGGAAAAAGCGGCGCTACCATTGGCCCAGTTTCACCGGCACACGATAGACAGAGTTAGGGGCAGTACGCGCGGGTGCACTTTAGTGCCCTCGTAGAAATAAAAAAAAAACTGAGTTACCGCGTGTCCTACAGTGTTCAGATTTCGCGATAATCATCTTTTGTGTGCACTTTTAGGCTAACTTGGACCGAGTTTTTAAACTCAGCCATTTTTATCTCACGATTCCGCTTGCATTGTCCGATGGTGGAATGTTTTTCGGAAAGAATTGCAAACTATTTTTTCAAATATATATTATAATATATTATAGTACTGATATTTTTAATACTATTAAAAATGGGAAGTACAGCGTCTTTAAACTATCTTGATATCAGTCTATAAACAGTTAAAGATAAGATTGATGATTAAATTAGGTATATTTTTTTCAATCCCGTATACATACAGGTACTAGAATAAATTTATTTTTTCTTGCCTTTACTGTTTTTTTTTCTATTAATAATATTATAAGTATGTTCGTTTAATCCCATAATGGCTAAAGGTATTCAAATGAAATTTACAATACAGTCTACAGATAGACCCTGACCTATATTAGAGCATAGGCTACTTTTTATCCTTGGAAACCACATTCATGAGGATCGAGCCGCGAGCAAAAGCTACTACCTACTATTATTTCCTCCCTCATCGTAACTATACAACGTAAAATATGCGCATAAGTGCCTTAGACGAACTACACTGAAAAAAAATATATAAAATTTAACATGCTTAGTAGTTAAATACGATTAAGGATTCTTGGGCAAGTCGTTCTAAACAATTTCATGTAAAAAAATATATTTATAAACCTATAATCTATACAAATTCTTGAAATACTATCTAACTTCAACCACGTCCCTTTTTTACCAGAATTGTCATAAACACTTTATAAGTCGATATAAAGTCTCACCGTGTGCGCCAACCATGGCATAAAAGCGATCATGCGACATGCCTTTACATTATCTATTTGTTATTGGTTCCAAGACATATCGTTTAGTGACCGGTTAGTGACATAACCGGTTATTTGTGTCGCCTGCATCCTTGAACTTTGAATTGTGGGCCCGTTGTTTATTATGAATATTTTTTTTCTTTTTAAAGGCGGCGGTTTTGAATGCGTCGTCTTTTTTAAATCAAGACATTTGTGTGATATTTAACCTTGAATTCAGATGGAAATCAATTGTGAAGGATCAAACTTAATTAAATTGAAAGCGACGGCGAAATAGGATAAGCTTTTAATTTTAACATGCCATACTGAAGGCAGAAGACCAGTACATACAAATCAAATAAAAACGTTTTCGCAATGTATTATTTTTTCCATTTGTTTCTTCCGTAGGTGATCTGATTCTTAAAGGAGAGGCGACCAATAGTGCCACAGTCAGAAACTCAAGATAGTGACTGGTAAAATCGATTTCCACAATAATAACATCAAATTAAGCAGACTGCTTACTTTTACAATCATTGATAGTATTCACCAAAAGAACAAAGGCAACAAATCCAGAGTTCAATTCTGTGAGCGTACAAGACTGAGCACAACAGTGCCATAAGATTCGTTACAAATTTAAACACATTACCAAAGAGCACAGCCAGTGCTATAATCCTGGCATTAAACATAAATCTGATTACATTATCACCACACAGGCCGAAGGAATAAAAGTATACTGCCATGGTAACAGCAGTTTTGTGTCTTGCTCGAATGTTTCGCTCAAGCTCGAGAGCCCGAAAGTCAACCCAGTTTGTCGGCAAATAGTCCAATATCGTAACTTTATACGAGCGACCCCTAGACATGGCAACAGTAAATTGTCATTTCGCCTGCTTAATGTAGCGAGTTTCAATTAAAAACCCATACGGCCTGCGTGTTTGCGTCGTTAGCTAAAATTATTCAGAGTGGTTGGTGTTACTAATGATGTAGTTTAGTGCTATTACATTAACGGTCAATCTATGTGAATTGAATTAATTACTTCATTAGTATTATTATCAGAAATTTTAATCTTTTTCATAATTTGACGCAATGAAACAATTGTTCAAAAATATTATAATATTTTAGTTCGCCACTCTTAGTCGGATTTATTTAGGCTGGTTGTTTTAGGGTTCGAAATTGTAAAACAAATGATACAACATAACCTCTAAAATTTGTTGTTTTCACTTAACGGTGTTATTTTTTGAAGTAATTTGTTTTATTGGAACGAAGTTCCTTACGGCAGGCTTGGAGGGGATAGGGATTTCGCTGCGTGACCGAACTGAAAAAAATGTGATAGTAAAACCGTAAGAAAAATGCGTGGAAAAAATGCGTGGAATAAAAGCGTTAAACAAGAAGTGCGCAGGCGCGACAGTCGCATAACCAGCCAGCGTAAGTTCCTTTTTTAAAATGAAATTCATTCAGCCAGTTAGTTGAAGTATATAAAAATACTCCTTCGATTTTTAAAAGATTACGCTAACTCGTTATTATTTAGAATTACATATAAGTTGATAAAAAATGCTATACAATAGCTTTACCGCGGCAGTCTCCGAGTGCCACACGTCTTTTTTTTATTTCTATTTTTCTATTCTATTTCTATGTAATTTTATGTTGTCAAACAAAAATAAAGAGACATATTTTGTTATTTTAGTTGATAATTTGATTTTTTTGCAATTTGTGTCGATTCTACATTAGCCGAAGGAACTTCGTTCCTACCTGGTGTCCCACGACACACACCAATTTTTTAAAATATTTTAGTGGTAGGTACAGCTATGACATGTAATTTCTAATATAATAACACAATCGCGACGAGTGGGCTGTTATTCGTTGAGGAGTTTAATTTTTTAGACTATCATCATCATCATAATCATCAGCCACAAGACGTCCACTGCTGAACATAGGCCTCTTCCAAAGATTTCCAGACCGACCTGTTGGAAGCGGCCTGCATCCAGCGACTTCCTGCGATCTTTATCAGGTCGTCTGTCCACCTTGTAGGTGGACGTCCAACGCTTTAGACTATACCAGATGTTAAACAAATTTATATCTGACTTCATCACAACTCTATCAAATGAATCTTTTTTCAACAAAATCGGTTCATAACTGCCCGAAAAATCGATGTACATAAAAGAGCAAAAATGAGAACACGTCGAATTGAGAAATATCTCCGTTTTGGAAGTCATTACTTCTTACGAACACAGTTTTATAATTACAAATGGTTTGAAATAAACTGGATGCCAAGTTGATCTTTATACAATCCAGGTCCTTTAAAACTTTAGCTCATGCACTTTAACAGTCGTTTTTATTTTCAAATATACATTATTATTAATGGATAACATAATTAATATACTCGGTATGATGCAAACTGTGATCATTTAATTCTGTACCGAAAACCTCTGTCCAACAGGTGAAAGGATATAGAAATGATTAGGTCAACTGATTCTCACGCGCTCGCGTTTTTATCATTACGAAACAATTGTGTCCCAAATTAGTAGAACGTCCATTAGTTATAGTTCAGACTGGTGAGTCAGCTGCTTTTTCAGAATATCTACAATTAATTGGAACAGTTGACACTTACCTATAAATTATTTTACCTATTTCATCTATAATTACGTACAAGTACTCTTGACTTAAATTAATTCTATTTTTTCTATTTTCATCTATTCTTTTTTGTCTACTTTTTATGTAATAGAACTGATAATGGCTAATAAGTAAAACTATAGTTCGTATAAACTGACTGTACTTAAATTAATACCTTCATTTACCAAAACAGGATTCCAACTAAAACCTTCTTTTTATAAATGGTGTATAAATAGCACGTTGATAATAACAGCAACGTCAATCTGATCAACTGAAATAATCACATCTCCTTTCATCACATCTTGGCACATATTAGTAAATATTAAAACAAAAGCCTGTTCACGACCTCGACGCGCCGGTCGTGAGAGCCGACGTCTGGGCCAGTTCACAACATACCTGGCGACCGTCCTTTTCTATCCTAGTATCAGGGAACAGGACGGCAATAAGTTGATCATCGATTGCAAGGGGTTAATACTTTATAGATTGCTATCTTCGTAAAGCATTAACTCTAAGAAAGCTTATTACCGGCCATCCATAGAGGGATTCCAAGTTACCAGTTCGAATGACATCCCATTAACTGGTGGAATATCGCGATTCTTTTCAATATAGACTCCCGACTGAACGTTAACTTAGTATAATACCGAGAATTAAAGAAGAAAATTATTAACTCACTCGAATTGAAGGTAGACGGCATGTTTATGTCATTTTTTTTTTATTTATAATCCTTAAATTAGATAAAATAAAAGAGAGATAGAGAAAAAAATAACATAAATTTAAGCATAGTACATTCAACTAGTGGCCTTATCGCTCAAGGCAATCTCTTATAGGCAACTATTGTGAATTTATTTGGAATTGTCATTTAATATTGAAGAGCCATACTACTAAGAAGCAATATAAATGGTACTAAATATTTAACACTTGTTAAGTATCAGTATCCTAAAGCAAAACAATTTATACATGAGAATTTAAAAGCAAAATAACAATATCCAGTCCACTGCTGTTTTTTATACAATAGTAATTCCTTTACGTCGACCCCAACGGTTTTTGCGGCACAACGCGACATTATTTAAATCCCGCACAAGCGATATTTATGCGAAAATCCGAATAAAACAGCAATTAATCACCACTAAGAACAAGACATGAACACAATAAAAGAAATAAGTACTGGGGTGGTTGTAAATCACTCCCTAACATGTTTCAAGCCAACGACAAACACACTGTTTCGAATATATTTCATTGTTGTAACAATTATGAGGAAACTCGCCAAAAAGTCCGGACACACGATGTAAGTTTGGAACTTCTTGCTATGCTATTCGTTACTATAAAGTTAGTTATAAAGAAGACTTGAACGATAAATTAGTGGTTAAATAAGTAAACTTGTAAGAATTTAATGTATATCGACTTACCTTTTAAAATCTACTGATGGTTTTGACAGATCTGAAACAATAAAGACGAACTAAATTAGTATGTATTGGGGATGGTAATATTTTAAAATTGATAATATTTTTTCTATAATATTAAATTTACGCAAATATATTCTGAGTTATTTAATTATACAGTTTGTAAACTAAACTCGCGTAGCTCACTGTAGATTTCATACTCTTATTATGTTTGTAGAGTTTCTTGTGTTTCCTACGAAAAGTACAGATGCACATCTTAAAAATATGTTAAAATTAAAAAAATATATATCATTAATCATTTTTAAAGCAATCTTAATCAGGAATATCGACATTATCCATGCCCTTCTCAATCTGTCTGGCTTTATCCTGCCTTAGTGCCAGAGTCTGTCTTCCTACTTAAACGCTTCCACTTCGCCCGATATTGGGCATCCGTAGATCGACTTTATCCAAACTAATTCATTTTCTCACCTCAACTTCTATAGATTTTTTTCGCTTTTTTTATATGGAGAATAGTGACAGAATTCATTTTAGGAACCAACCGATAACAGTTGCTAATGAAAGTGGCTAAAAACTGGCACATACTGTGTCATCTTACGTTACTGTTGCGTTACGTCGCGTCGCTGCGATGCGATTTCCCACCGCCTTTTGTGTTGTGATGACATAATAATATTATGATGTTACAAAATTTTAAATATTATTTTTACAATCTTCATTTATACGAAGATATAATATTATATATAATAGATATTATTTTTTTTAAATCATCTCAACACTAGTTGTTACGCTTATAGAGGTTTAATAATTGTTTGTGATTGAAATAGATCATATTTACCGACATCATATACACAGATTTATAGTCCTAAAGTATCTGAGATAAATTGATTTTCCCAAATTCAACCTAATTATTTCGTTTACGAAACATAATTATACACGCTTGATCAAAACTCCTACAGTGTCCAAGTGTATAATAATATTTTACTGAAAAAAACATGAAAGAATTACAAATCAATGGCAAAAAGGTAAAGCAAAATTGGGGCATCGTGTACACCGTCAGAATAACCCATCAGTGTTACGAACTTTCCGTCTTATTAGATAAAGCCAACGCAAAAGCGAATCAACTTTCCCCTAATAGTTGAAGCCACTTTGTCTTATTATATCTAATGCAATAAATTAGTTCTCTATTTCGTTTCCCATTTGCTCAATGGTTGTGAGGTCAGACGCTTCCTATTTCCGAATATTGTGTCCGCTGTCATTTTTATCATCCCCAATTTACCGTTAATTTATTTTTTGTACCTACTGATTGTACTCGAACAAACTTTTATATGAACCAAAAATATTTCAGTTTATAAAACATCTGACTCAATTACATTCATTCTAAGGTGATAATTAGAGTCATTTTGCATAACATTTGTTTTAAGAGACTTTTTAAAAATAATATTGTGTTATGTATTCGCTTAATCAAACTGAACCCATTTATTTACATTATCATAATTGAGTAATACTCTCAAATTGTAACAGTTGTTTTAAAACCGTTTGTTATTTTATTCAAAAATATTTTAACAAAACTTGTTGATCCATATGAATGTTCATAATAAAATCCATTTGCTAACACATTATAGAAAATATGTATCATTCACCTTTGTGTCGTCGGAGTGAGGAATTTATGTCTTCTATCAAACAGTTTTATAGATATGATCGCAAATTCATGTTTCTAAAGAGCCACCGAGTCAAAAAGTAGCGACGTAAACCCCTGAAGCAGTTCAACACAACGTGAATTATCTTTCCAAATTGAATAACTGCATTTATCGAATTATATTATTAGCAAACTTTGAAACAAAATCCTAAATAAGAATTGTACTGCCATGGTTGCGTGGTTTCAGGTCATACAAGCTAAGGTATAAAATTGACTCTTTAATAAAACTAAATAATTTAATTTAAAGGTGTTGAAATTATGATTTATGGAGCACTTAAAACGTCTTTTTTGGCGCAAACTACAGCCAACAGTTAAAAAAACTGAAAACTATCTGCAGAAAACAATGCAAGTAAAAAGAAATCAGAAAACATTAACGTACAACGGAAAAAAGTTTTAGCTAAAGAACACCTATTTCTAATAAAGCTCATAAACAAAGGAAGTGAGCTACAGTTGTGGAAATATTTTCAACATGAATCTGTGCGCAAAAACAACCATTATGTGTATTTTTCCGGATTCAAAGTGGCTGACGGTAATGGGATTTTAACTTCAAAGTTACTACCGTAGAAAAAATGTGCGGTAAATTTCTGTGTTAATTTTCATAAGGATGAAATGAAATCAGTGAATCAAACGTTCAGAATGTACGAGTATTTTTATAAAAATATTTTTTCTTTTATAAATAGCATTGCTTCCCTGACCCAAAGGCAGCAAATATAGCTAGCTAACTGTTGCCCGCGACTCCGACCGCGTGAACCCCCGTTTTCCCTTTTAAAATGTAAATTTGCAAAAATCCTTCATAGCGGGACCTTACCTTGCATTACATAACAATTTCCCAAAGAATTTGTGTCCGACATAGCTATAACAGTAGCTGGATACAGGCCGCTTCCTACAGGTCGGTCTTTGTTTTGTGATCTTGACATATTTGTTTCATGCTTATCGTAATAAAGATTTCATTTTTGTGATTTTTAGCAACATGTTTGTCATGATTTGTTTTATCCTATTCTTTGACGTCTAGCATTCTAAGCATTATTGTGTAGGGTTCCTTATTTCGTTACATTTATATTTATATTCATCTTCACCTGATAGTGTTGTTTAATATCCTTTGTCATCTCTATGTCCCTGAATTCGAATATACTTACCAAACTATATTATATAAATTACTACATCGATAGTTCCCACTACAACCATAATAAATTCCAAAGGTCAGAGGGCTTCCACAACGAGTTAATCTCTCGGGCAATCCCTAAACGACCTTGCGACCTTCCTGGAATCTATTGAGCGGCTATATTCCCTCCGCAGTATGATTTACAAACTGAATATAGAACACGAACGAAATCGAATTTCTGTTCAAGTTAACCTATTTAGTTTAAAACTAATATTCTGCCGGCTGAGAAAAAAATGGAAGATCAAAAATAATCTCCAATATTGTAATTCTGTATCAGTTTCATCTTTTGGAACTTCATGGAAATTTATTAGTACTCGGTAAATTACATATTCGCTAGATACTGGAAACGGTCCTGTTTGACACAAAGTATATTAGCCTACTTTCAGTTTAGACATAGTAATTTTTTTATTAAAATTTCTTTATAGTTGACTGTTTTTATTTAATCTATTATTATGTATATTATATTATTCAGACTTTTTAATTTTACCGAACAAACAAATATTAATACACCACTATTTTTTAAATACCAAAGAAAAAAAATGAGCTGATAGCCGCGAATGTTACCAATGTCTTGGTGAATCAATTTTTTAAATTGTACATAAGACAAAAAAGTTATAGGCAGTCCTAGTTTATCCAATTTGTGCAAAAAATTATGCCTACTGTAACGCTGCCGCCGTCGCCGCGGCAACGGCATTGCGCGCGCGCCCCCTTGTCGACCCCTGCCCCCGCGCTCGTCTATCGTACCTAACAAGTTACTATACGGAAAGTTGTAACAATAATTTAATGTTTTTTGTTCTAAAATTTTTGATATTTTTGTTTAATTTTTTAATGTGATATTTGGGTTAGGTAAATGAACCCCTGTTTTTTTTTCTTCTATAATTAAAAAATAGTAGTGTATAGTTGTTGGAGCGAAGTTAAAGTTGACAGTAAAATTGCCGGTTTATAATGTAGAAAGAAAAAAACTTAACTTTGTGAATTTATTTGTGGGGGATAATCTCTTAAATAACATCTAATTCTGAACATTTTTTTATCAATAGAAGGCTTCATTATCTCTTAGTGTTTGAAGCTATTTTTCATTGTAATAAAAGAACTTCTACGCGGACGGATCAGCAGCAAAAAGTTAGTACTAAATTACAGGATTGGCATTTAAAGCCATGTTGCAGTCCATATTTTATTCCACCTTTACGACAGATTGAGTTATATTTTCCTCGCCATCGTTCCACCCATAATACATAAATCCTCATAACGCACGCAGTAAACTCACAAACTCGTTCTTTATGAACCGACTCCCTGATATTCTTAAGTATTTAAAGAAAATCTCTTTTATTCGAGAACGGCATCGAATGCTGGTCTATAGGAATTTACTGCAATTTTTCACGCGAAAACAAAAGAGCACAAATTCCATTGCCAGCTCGCCGGCTGGAGCGGTGCAAGAACACGCTCTGGGCCCTGCGGTGGATGTTAATCTCTTCCGTTCGATCGCTCCTTTCACGGTTAATGGTGCGAGAGGGGCCATAGTGTGAATTGCGATTAAGGAAGATACTCACGTTACTATGCCTTCGTCGTCCCGTAGAATTTTACGTCTTCACCAGCCACTTTTAAAAGTTGCGCACACGGATCGATAACGATAATGTGATGTTTATTTCTATTATAGAATTTGGCATACCGGATGCAGAAACACAGAATTGTTACGTTCTTTATTAAACACAGTATCTTGAAGGTTTCCTTAAGAGAAAAAGAAATTAAATATTTAATCACGTCTAAAAGTACGATATTATTAATATTTTATAACGCTGGGCCTACAACTCAATTAAACAGTACATTTTCAGAGAAAACAAAAAATAATATTAAATAATAATTTAAATCCAGTAATGGTACACGGAGTGAACAAAAAAACAAACTCTTTGAAAAGTTTGAATGTAAATTTCCCAAGGGTTCCATGATGCCATGTCGTTTATTATTAATGGTGCTCAAGAAACCTTAATCATTTTCATTTAAATAAGAGAGAAAAACTCCAACAACAGTAATGCTATAAAACACATTACGTAGAAGCAAGAAAAAGTAACAAGTTCAGAATAATAAAAAACTACTCAATTTGAAACAGAAACTAATTTCTCAAGAGAACACAATCGTTATAATGAAGTTTGTACGTACAATTTGAAAACAGAACAACGCGGTCGTACAAAGCGCAAATGTGAAATAGAAGCACCAGTAGTTTTATAGTGAAAATATTATATTCCTGTGAAGTAAGACGCGATGCGACCAAGCTGACCGCTGCCCATGCTAGTGACAAATTAAATACATTTACGCCCCGGAACAAAGTTAGACGGCAAGTGGTGGAATAATTTCAGACAATGTTAAAACAACGGGAGCCACGGAATTGTGTTTTATTAAACTTCCAAGATTTACTGTTGGTTGTAAAATGTTAGGATATGTAAAACTATTCATCAACTCGACGGTGTTAGTGTTTTGACTCTGTTTTCTTTGTAACGGTCGGATTAGACAAGTAGTTTATTGTAATTATTAATTTTATGTATTTTGTAGCCGATCTTTACAATTTGTATGAATATAAGATTATAAAACATTTTATCGGCAAACTTATTTCTGGAAAAGAATGTTTACTATTTTGACGTTTGTACATAGATTTCTCTGCATATTATAGGCCGATTTTATTAGGGAAATTCATTCGATACAGTTTAGCTGCAATGTGGTGCTATAAATATTTGTTTAAGATCGTAAGATGGACACACAGAAAATTTACAATAATTAAAAACAACACAAATACAAGATCAATGAAACTGCCATCACGATGACGCAACAAAAGCTGTCACCACAATCAGAAGTTTCAAAAAGAGTTTTGTAAAAGTCATCCAGGGTCGTTACATTGCCACTGTACAAATGTGGCGTGAAACAGATATAAATGCCACGTCCAATACAACGCACAGATGGAAATGTGCGCCGGGCATATATCAGTTAGCAACCGTTTTGTGGATGGCGCTGGTTATGGCCACGGTGCCGATGAAATGCACGAGATGTTCACACGTGGCCCCAGTGAATTTATTCTTTAATCCTTGGTCGTTTTTATCATTTGTGAGGGTGTGAATGTTTGTTTGGGTACTCGTAATGATGTATCGATAGAGCGAGTAATTTAAGAAGAGAATGATGGCGCTGTTGATAAACTAACTAACGATTAAAAGAGTAGTCAAAGAGTAAAAAAAATAATAGAGGAGAAAGCTGCGTAAACATTCAAATTTAACAGTATTAATGAATATATTGTTATACTATTGAATGATTACAATAAGCATGTCGATCAAATCGCAACGCCATTCGGATCAATGAATTATAAAGTAAGTTTTTCCCGCACCTCCGCCTATATGGAAGTCTTTTCTGTTATTTAAAATAACTTTGGATTTATTCCAAGGGGATTTAATATCGGGACAAAATATATTCTATGTCCTACTCCAGGTCATGGCTACCTAGGTACCAAATGTTATACAAGCCTCGTCTGCCACTAAGGCGTGATTGAATAACAAAAATTCTAATTCACAAATATTCTTCCTTCCAAATTAATATTATTAGACAGCACGGCATTGCAATGCGCTTATTATCCCGAGACCTAAGATTTTTGGTCTCATATAGTGTTCTAACTTTAGTGGCGTCAATGTTCTCTTGATTGCCTCTTGTATGTGACCTTCGCATACAAGAGGACTCGTATGGGAGAACGCGAATTTACCATCTTGTGAAATACATACCAACAAATTTTAAATTGGCACGACTGGCACGATTGGCAAGAAGTAAACATTAAAGGACAGTTCAAAATAACAAAATACAAAGTTGTTCTGAATGGAATGTCACCAAAATATAAAACCAGTTGTTAGTGAATTAAAATTAGCAGTTTACTAACACCGGGATCCAATTATGGTATTCTATAAATGTGAGAGTTGCTCTCTCGCCACGAACGTTTATTATAAAGTTGACAAAGTTCACATCAAGCGATCTGAAGCAAGGCACTGCCGTTTATTAAAGACTGGCGACGATATCGCTTAACAAAAGATTAATGCACTGTATTATCACATTTTGAGAAAGATTTATCGTCAGCATGAGTATAAAAACCTTTATATTGTGCGATTCTACATTTTGAGACGTGAAAAGCTTTCTAAAAGGACTATATTAGGTAAAAAAAACCCTATATTACTCGACAAGGGTAAGGATATTTGACAATGTAGCCTTCTTGGAATTTGAGTTAGCGAGTGTAACACGATCAAAAAAGGAAAGGGTATCAATAGAAAATAAACATGCCTCTAATAAAATGTACTAGACAAGCAATAAATGAAACTTTGACTTACATAAAATTCCAGAAAATTGTCAATAAAGTCGATTCCCTTATGTTTGACAGATAGATTTGTTAGTGAAAGCGAAAACTAAAAATAAATATTCGACGAAAATTCGAAAAACTTATAACCCTTTTAAATATTGGATCTATTCAATTTATCATAATATTTAATAAATTGAAAAAGCATTCAATACTTATGATAAAAATTTATGTAAGAATTTTTAGCAAACTTGAGAAGAATATCTTGAGGTATCACCTTATTTAGGTACCTAGTTGCAAGATATAACTCTATTTAATGAAAGTTACCTTCTACAGTGTAAAGTGTCAATCTATACTAATAATAAAGCTGTAGAGTTTGATTGTTTGTTTGTTTGTTTGTTTGAACGCGCTAATCTCAGGAACTACTGGTTCGAATTGAAAAATTATTTTTGTGTTGGATAGTCCATTTATCGAGGAAGGCTTTAGGATATATAACATTACGCTGCGACCATTAGAAGCGAAGCATCAGTGAAAAATGTTGCAAAAACGGGGAAAATTATTCATATTTGAAGGCTTCCGTTGCTAAGCTACCCAAATAATATTATTTGAAGGCTTCCGTTGCTAAGCTACCCAAATCTATACTAATATTATAAAGCTGTAGAGTTTGACTGTTTGTTTGTTTGTTTGATCACGTGGGCGGAGCCGCGAGCAAAAGCTAGTACACAATATAGGAAATTAAGGCGATGCGTCGCGACGCTATGATTGTTTTATGAAACAAGGTATAATATATTTTTGATTTCTAAGAGAACAAATAACAAGCTAAACGCTTTAAAAGTATCGGAGACACGAAACTTAAACGGTAGCATAACTTTGTCAACAATCGCCTTAGTTCGTGTAACAAGCCGCCGGAATATAACAAACTAATTTTAAACAAAGTTTTGCGAATTTTCGCCTTAAAATCTGCTTCGGCATTGTGAGTGGGTCTTCGTTGGTTCACAACACTCGTGCAAGTTTGATACATGAGTCCGGCCATAAAACGCAGGGCACCATGTAATGTACGTTCACTGGCGGCCATGCGGAAGTGTTCGCTTTTGAATGAAAATATTAAAACCGCACGTATGTTTGATATAGCGGAAAAGTTTGTATTATGAAAGAGAATGGGTGTTTTACGCCCTTTGTATGGTGGTATATTGTTGAGTTTATGAAGGGATCGTGTTTACCTTTTTTCGAATTCTAATTTTATATTGGAATGGTGTATGAAAGTGGCAAAAATGAATCAGAGGTTATTTATTACTATTTTTTACTAATAACAAGTGGAAACTAGAATAAAAAATCAACACTTCTTAATTACACTGGTGTGGAAGTTGGAAATAATAGCAGGCAGGAGTTCTATCGAAAACTCTACAGACTACAACAATGACGTTTGCTCTCAAGCCGTCCGCCGCAGGTGCGCGGCGCGGCGCGGCGGTGAAATAACAAAACTTGCACGTTAACGACAAAATTTAAATTACATTCTATGATTTACGACAGCCCGCCCCACACGGACAATGCAATAATGATACAGACCAATATGTCGTTTCAGTGCACGCGTAATACGTTTTGGCCTTTTTTTTTTTTATTTAACCTATATTGTCCCACTGCTGGGCAAAGGTCTCCCTTAACTCCTTCCAACATTCCCTATTTATGGCTATTGTCGGCCAGTCTTTTTCGAAGTGGTCAAGGTCGTCGCGCCACCTCTTTCGGGGTCTGCCCCGTCGCCGTCTACCATCTTTAATATATTATTATTATTCTTTATTTCTGGCCTTTAATATGTTAAATAATGTAAAAGGTACAATAGGGTTGGTGTGTCCATGTGGACAAAATCCTAAAAAAGTAAAAACAAAAAATTAAATAAAAAAAAACGATTTGGCCTCAGTTGTACGCGTAAAAAACCATGCCCCCGATATTGCCGCATCGATGTGCCGGCGAATTATATACCAGAACGGAAGGTCCCTGTTTCGGGTACGTACGTTGTCATCCGGTGGGTTATTTTATATTTTTTGGAGGCGCGTGTCAGTAACGTACTGGGTGTACGGTCGAATTGCTTGCCAATGAAGTCCGGGTGGTTGATTTTTTTCAAGTTTATATTGTTTGATGTGACATCATTCATGTCATTAGCAGTAAATTGATTATTCTATAAACAGTATTCCAAACAGGCCTTATCAATTACCATTACGAAATTGCATGACATATATAAATGTATAATTATTATTACACCTTTAAAAATAAATAACACACCATCATTACAATGTATTACGATAATATTCCAGTTATTCATCGTCACGTAACAGCCATAATTCCGGGTCACCGTATCAATCAATCAAAGCCTTCTCTGACCTCGGTAATACTCGTCTACATCACCTCTGGAGTTCATTAAGTGAGTAAGTAGTTGAATAAAGATGACCTGTTCGATGTCGATTTAGATGAAATATGACTGTGACATATAAAATAGGTGATTTATTATTAAGCGTGTAAGCTCTGGCATGTACTCACTGCCTTTGTGTTTCCCGAGCGCTATGACATGTCCTTCTTTAAACGAGGCTTAAAAAGAGTACTTCTTCAGCGGTAGGCGGCGCCTTGGCCATGCCTATGCCATTGCCGAAGTCCACAAGCGGCGGTAACTGCTTACCATCAGGCGGGCCGCTTGCCCGTCTGCCTATCAAGGCAGTAAAAAAAAATACAACGGCTTCTAAATATTACCTATGTGCTCCTTTTACTTTGGTCTGAGGTGGTCGAAACTCAAAATAATATATTCCTATACCTACCTTCCTATAGCTTCAAGAGTATATACCCAGTTTGTTAATATGATGACGTGCAAGGTAATTACTAGGTACTAACGGAACTCAATGAGAGAGACTACGCGTTCTGTCTATCTGTTTGTCCTATGTCTATAAGGCTTAATCTCAGGGCTATAATACGTGTTATTATCGGGGATATGCCAATTAAAATAGTTTTAAAAATACAAAAATGTAAGTAGTTACTCGGAGTGCACAAGAACTGAGAGTTCAAGTCAGACTACCACTTAACCGATTTTCGTAAATACTAAAAAACCTTCCAAATTTAGAAGTAATCACTTTATTGAGACCGAAATAAATCAGAAAGCAAGACGTATTCAAACTCCCAATCAATTATATCTGATACGTCACAAAGGTTCTGTCATTGGGCTTTAACGATAATATCCGTCCTCACAATCGATTTTGGTAAGTCCGATGAATCAAAACGAGTGTAATCATTCAAAGGTGACGTCGGCTTATCGACTTTAATTCCTCATTTAATCATATCCGTTCAATCAGCCCTTTCATGGGCAATCGGCTCGGCGCTCCTTTTCATCCCATCGTCCTTTGATTAGAGGTCGCTTTCGTCTTTACCAGTGAATATTATGTCAATCAATTGACGTAAGTACCAACTTTTGCACGGCGCGGACTAGCGACGATTTTGACAACTGAAATACCAAATTGGATTGTTGTTTCTGAGATTTAAGTATTTTTTTGCGATGAAACTTTGCTGTTAATATTTTCTTGTAGGGTAGAGTGGTAGAGACTTTTTTATTTATTTAAACTTTATTGCACACAAGAAGTACAGGACAGAACACTTAAATATAACAAATATGAGAAGTACAATTGGCGGCCTTATCGCTCAGGGCAATGTCTTACAGGCAACCATGGGATGGAGATGAAAGAAGGAAAAAGAAAGGGAAGTTTAGAGTGTACAATAAGCTAATATCAGAAGTATACACAAATATAATTGATATACTAATTAAATATTTATAATAAATATATACATACATAACATATATAAACTAACTATAAAATACATATGTATATAAAATATATATACGTATATATATACATATAAATATATATAATTTATTGCCAGTGTAGTTATGTCACAAACTAAGTAGCACCGAGATAGTGCTCCTTCACCATTTTTTTAAAAACAGGAAGCGATTGGGCACGCCTAATGCCTACCGGTAGAGCATTCCACAGTCGAGTAGCCTGAACAGTAAATGATTTATCTGTATATATAGTGGAATGTGTTGGCGTCATCAATTTTAAATTATCAGATGATCTCAGAGACCTTGAATGTGTGTCATGAAGGAATTGAAAGCGAGACTTTAGGTAGCAGGGAGTGACAGGACAGAATAGAATATTATAAAGAAGAAATAGAATGTGGGCATTCCGGCGAAGCCGTATGGGCAACCACTTGAGCTTGGCGCGAAAATCACCCAGGAGACCACCCAGGAGAGAGGTTTGTCTAACTTTTGTCTGATAATATTTATAAACTTAATGGTTTCTTACGTTTACGCTAATGTTACACATTGAAATAAAACGAACACTAAAATATACATTTAAAACAAGATATGTATATGTGTTAAAATTATATTTTATTATTTAATATAATAAAACATAAAAATAGATGAAACATATTGCCCGTCACTATCTCAACTTCCTTGTACAGTCTGGAACGTCTCGCGAACTGCCAATGTAGAGAGTTAATAAATCCATCAGCGCTAGATCCGTGCGTGCCAATATCATCCGTGCGTGTGTGGTTCACATAGAAATAAGATAAGAACTTATTCCAGGGTCGTTATTTATTAACAAGTCTGCCAGTCACACACAATATATACAATATATATTTGAAGATATTTATTTTACACTTTATATACATTGTATAAAGGCGGGCTTAATGCCAAAGGCATTCTCTTCTAGTCAACCTTTGGGTAATGCAGAGATGTACAAAGTAGATGCAAAAAATATATATAGAAGAAGATACATAATATAAAAATATTACATGTTTGGTATATTAAAGTACCGAATTAAAATATATATATAGATATGTCCTTTGTATGCAAAAGGCCGTGTGGGTTGGTACCACCGCTTTGTCTCTTTCTGCCTACAAGCACCAACGTGTAAGGACTGTTGTGTTTCAGTTTGAGGGAATTGAAAGTGCTGACCATTATGAGACTTAAAATGTGATATCTTAGGATGATGAACACAATCCAGCGCAAGGCAGTACGTTGTAATTCAAAGTTCTGTTTGGTATTGATATCCTCCGAACTCAATATTCTTTATATTTAAATTCGGGTTATTACATATCGAAATTAGCAATCGGAACAATTAATATTTATACAAGCAATTAAAATAAAATGAACGTAGCCACCAACCGATGAGAGGTAACTTTTAAGTCCTCAATTAAAACGGAAACGACAGAACTTGAGAGTCTAATTAAAACGTTGTCTTGTAGATACCTCGAAATATGGACCGGAACCGCAAAGCGCTTCAAGCAAGCCCCACCTTGAGCTTGAATTAATGCGATATGATCCTTATTCCTTTCGCAATAAAGTTCATCCGGACAGAAAATGGGCTTTATAAGCCGACGGGTATAAGCCACCAGGAACAGCTGAAGCCGGGCAGAAAGGCAGCCGCTGGAAGCAACGTGGCCATAACTTGCGCCATTTCATCAAAATTACTGAGCGGGCGACGAGTAATCTTCACAAAACTCAATTTTAGTCTAGTGAGAGCTGAATTTATTCTTCGTCAAGTATTTTTGTGCCTCCGGTTTAAAGGTCTTACCTAGGCAGTGTCGTGATGAGATTTTAAATGTCTGTTCATTCAAATATGATAGCGGTATTGTTTATTCCATACTCATTTAAATTAGTAATTCATAATGTAAATGAAGTAAATATTACAAAACAAAACAGACCTAACTACGAATAAAGGAGTGCCACAGTCGTAAAAGAGATATTGCCTCATTTGGCGTGATTTATTAACAATGTCACTACGGAGGATTTATTAATTTTATCGTATCTTCTTCAAAACGAAAATATCGCTTAACGGCATTACAGTGCAGCGTAATAATAAATATATATAATATATAATATAAACATGTATAACTTTACCTATGTCAATAAAGAAAGAGATTACTGCTACTCAAAGCAGAGTGAAAAAACACACTGGATGATAAAAGTTGAATTAATTAATTACTTCAACAAACTAATCAAGTAAATCCATATTGATTCGACGTTTTTAGATAGCCTGGTATACATCCCACGTTCGGAACATAATTGAACTTGGACGTTTCTGGAATGTATAGCAGAAATAAATTAAATCTCATGTGACTACAAAATGAAGGCGTACTTTATTAAAGTTAGACAGGTTTTTTTACATTGGCATGTTATCTTTATGAATCTTTTATTAGGTCGTGATGCTCTTCGACATTTGTAAGTTAACAATAATAAAATTTATAAATGGCAAGCTCATGATCAGAATATCGACCAGTAGCTTCTAATTTTGATGATTCATCATTGCTTGATTTTTAGGACTAGCCAGTGTATGTTTACGTACTTTTTTTGTTTTTTTTTCGTGGACCCCACGTTGGGAAACACTGCTGTAGACAAAACTTGCTACAATGTGGCTCTACTACTGAAAATTTGAATTCCACAAGGCCGTAACTAAGTGTACATACATTTAATATAAGTCACTAGTCACACACTGATCGAAATCATTTGACGGTTTCATTTAACCATACCAGGCTTTAATTCCGTCGATAAAAAGAACAGAAAACAAATCCATCGAGTTATTCATAAAAGTTACAACACAATCACCATTAAACAAAAAAAAAAACAAACCATAAAACAGTTTGAAAATTTCAACATTTACACGACCACAAAACAGGATTACACACAAACCGTTCGGTGAGTGCGTATCACTTGGCCGCGTATATAACGCAACGCAGCTTTACGATCATGAACGTTGCACTAAAACAGGCGAACATTTTACCGCTTAATAAACATACAGACTGTATTTATTTAGACGTAACACGAGATGTAACAATGGGTCGGAAAGTTGTTACATCTTCATCGGTCGTTGACGCAACTATGCGTGTAGGTTAGGTTAGCTTAGATTACGTTTTTATAAACGACTGTCCAAAAAGAGTGTTGTATTTTTTGGGTTTCTTTTGTCCACCTAAACTTCTTAAGCTTCGAGGGTTGAAACGTGCAAATTCTATTGCCACAAACTCAATGAAAATAACGTTTACTCCTATCAAATGGGTGGTATTGATAAAGATTTTTTTACTATCGTTAATGACGAGACAATCAGGTAGCTTGAATGATGTTAAGCATCATCGTTTGCCCATAAACATATCGACGCTTAAAAGGCAAAAATATCTAAGCGACATTGAGTAAACTTTACAGGAGAGTGATTTAAAGTTCAAATTTTTTGAAAAAAAATCAAAGAAAGTTGTCGAATTTCGATGATTTTAACATACATAATATGTATGCAATATACAATGGCGATTTTCGTCTCGGTAGTCCGTGTCAATCCCAGCTGAGCCATCGCTGCTTATTTGGTTTAAATGTAATCAGACACGATTACGGCGACAAAAGAATTGACATTAATTATCTGAAGTGAATTCAAAAATTAATCCATATAAACCAAAAGCTAAAAGTATTAGTTAAGCAAAAATAATTTACCATAAGTAATCGTTTCATCCAATCAAAACTAAAAATAAACACTGAGACAAGTCAAGACTGACGATAAAGAAGGCGTAGATTTCAAGATTTTAAGGCCAAAGTTTTTAGTGCCCGCCGTTCAAATATGCAGATAAAGAGCTCCAGTCGTTTCTAACAGATGACAGCTGGTTGAGCGTATTCCACTTTTATATCTTTTGTAGTGTACGTTAAATTTTTCTTAGTAAATCTTTTTTGCGATCAGTCCGCCGCTGTACTAAAGTTTTAATCAAACTTGTGACATATAGCCACTGGGATTTACGAAACAAAGCAGTTTTATAGCTGGGGACGTCAAACTAAACATCGAAAAAACAAGGCGAATCGTGATTGCGTAGACGCTCTTAAAAGTACACCAGGATTTTGAGCCTTCAGAAATCTAGCTCATCGTAAGAAACGCAAAGTACAACCCTTAATCACGGTCAAGCCGGCCCATTCAGGCCATAGGAAATACTGAGACTGTTTAGACATCGGTGTTCTATAGGTCAATTGAAGTGCTCATATGCAGTTGCACTCACTGATCGGTAAATGATTAACAAGTTAAGCAAGCGGTCAGTCATTATGAATGGGTGACCGCTAGACCAACTGAGCGCCTCCGTGCTTCGGAGGGCAAGTAAAAAGTCGGTCCCGGCTGTTATCAACTGATAGCAGTCATTAAGCCAAATCCTTCGGGCGGCTTAAAAACTTTGACACTAGCTTGGCCACTAACCATTCGATATAGAAGAAATAGAATAGGTCCCATCAGTCGCCACACAACGACGGAACTAGAGTGTATCAATTTATCGCGGATGACTTAATTTTTTCATTTTATTGATACGGTTCACTATGTCGATAGAGGCCCATTAATTAGTATGGCTATCATCTTTTTGAAAATGGGTGTAAAATAATTATGTAAAAATCTTCATAATAATATTATTACCTATAGTGATATTATTTTCCGACTCTTTATTATATATTATTTTGTATTACCTTTAGTGCCACATTACTTCTTCCTCCCTGACGTCTTCCCACTAACCTTATATATCTAATAGATAATCCCTTTAGATGTTAATTCAATAGAATTCCTCGCCAAAGGGTTCACATATTATAAAACATCTCGTGTTTTCTTTATAGAAGAAGCCTTTGATCCTTCTAGTTATAAGTTGAACACAGGGTATTGCGTGGTTTTCAGCCTAACTACACAGTCAATAGCCTAATGACGATTAAGTATAGTTTAATTTAAAATTTTGTATAAAGAATCTGTAAATAATAATTTATATTTCAAAATAACTTATATTAGAATATATTAATCCAGTGGACTCTCTTCAGGATGTTAATGACTAGGCCATAAATACATTAAGGAGGGAGATAATTGTTGACAATCTTGGCCACAAATTTTATTAATTTAATAAAGACAAATTATGTGACCCAAGTACAGTCATAACTGAGCTTAACTAAAATTTATTTTGCAAAATAGTGAGAGAAAATTCCACCTACCAAGATTATTAAAGACAATGAACTCTAGAAACAAAAACAAACCCAGAACCCGAGGAACTCATCGGACAAAAGTTGAATAAATAATTCATAGGACTCGCCGATGCACGACACAACCACGACTGCCTACAAATGTAAATGTCAAACAAAAATAAAATATTCAGAGCACACATTTTTATACGACGCCTAGGTCATCAATAATTAAAACTTTCCGGACCGTGCGTAGGGGAAGAAAATAAGAGTTTATTAAAAATTTAATTAGCGGTACAGCCTTCGGAATGTAATAAAAAAATATGGAATATTTAACGGAAAGGAATGAAAAATGTTATTATAGACAGTGTATGATAATAATAACATTTTTGATTAGTTTTTGTTTCACTAGTATACAGTTAATGTGTGCCTGTAATTTTATAGCAGATGTTAAGAAACGATCAAGTGGGGCACCTGATGCTAAGCGATCTCCATCGTCCCCGGATACCCGCAATACGGTTTTTTAAAACGGCTCATCTTTATTATTCACTAGCATTTCCTCGCGGCTCCGCCCGCGTGATCTGCTTTTTTTCAGATAGAAATAATTTAGGATTATAATGGTTAAAGAATTTTTCAAATCGGTCCAGTAGTTTTTAAGTTTATTCGTAATGGTGCTGCCACACCGGTGTTATAAAATGTTAACAAACATTTTATAACATTAAACATTTACTAACATTATCTAACATTGTGATAAAATGTATCAAATTTTTGTTAACAAATGTTAAATAATGTTTAGTAAACATTTTATAACATTTTATAACATCGGTGTGGCAGCACCATTACATACAAAAATACTAATCTTCCCTCTTTATAATATTAGTGTAGATAATAACATCTTAGAAACTTTAAAACTAAGTAAAATAAAAAAGAAATAAAAAATCTAAAATTACAACATCTTAGCTAAAAACAAAACAACCGCGCCATATAAACAAGGTTTTGGAACAATGGTTAAGTCGCCAAAACATTCTGTATTTAGTTGTAATCGCACGAAATACAATAGGGTACTTCTGCACAGACCAAATTGAGCAGTAAATTCTACTTTGGTATAATACAAGATTTTCTCCTGTAATATGAATTTCATTTTGTATTTATATAATAAACAAAGGTCACAACGTAACGTATTCCAATGAAAAGGCAGATATTTACACATGTTTATTGGATTTCAGTCTAGGACATTGATTGCCTGCTGAATGTGTGTTATCGACAGATATATAAAATGGACACATTAACCTTATAAGTAAAGAGCGTGGGTTGTTTCATGTGTCACTTTTTCTTATTGTAGTTATTAAAGAAGCAATCTAGTTCATCACTCCGGGGCGAGTAGCCGGCTGTGAAGCGAGAGGCCGCGAGTTCGATTCCCGCTCCGCGACGTGTTCATTTGTTTTGGGTCTGGGTGTGTTTTATACCCAGAGGGCTTGAAGTCAGGCAGGCGGCCGTACTTAAAAACTACAAGCCATTTTTTTCTGTAACATAATATCAAAAAGCATATTGCGCCGGCCCTACCGTGTGATAAGGGTTTGTTAGTAAAGAAGATTAAGATTATATAAATGTAGGTATATATCGATACAATTATGCATACCAATATAAATAAGAATTTCTAAAAGAAAAATAAATAAGGATCTATTCGCCCAAAAATTAAATTACGAACATTTTTAATTCATCATCGTCAACACAATTTGCTGAACACGAACGAACCTTTCACGTCAAGCGACAGACGTGGTATTAAATGCGTCAAGTTTGTACCAAGTTTATAAAACCTGTGGATAAGTTCTATGAAAAGATTTTGATTAGTCAGAAACTAGTTGCAGATCGCTTTATAAAACTTTCGTCTTATGAAAGTGGTGATCTGACACAAACATTCCGTGTTTAATGAAGAGCAGTCTAGGTTACCTTTTTTACGTCAAAAAAGATTATAAAAATGAAGATACATATTTTGTTCATTAGAGGTAGATTTTTCTTATCTAAATCAATCAATCAGATATTAATCGTATAAATCACGGTATAAACATCTATAGCGAAGCATATTATGCCTAATGGTCAGGGGGCCCTCGGGTAGCTGATCCACTTGATTACTATCAAGCTCATTTTCCGTGAGTAGCTTCGTTTCGATGAGACGACCAACAATTTCCTATGCGAAAATTCTCTATTGTGGTAGCTAACAGAGGTAGCAAGGATAGAATATTTCGATTTGATGATACTCAAAAAAATATTATTTTATTTGTAGGACAATATGACAGTTAAATTATATAAATATTAACTAAGTAAAAACAAAAAAACAGCTGGTTAGTAATCATACCTATTGGAAGGAGGGGCTTCCAATAGGTATCGATAACGAGGTCATAAGAATGATTACTAACCAGCTGATTTTTTGTTTTTACTTAGTTAATATTTATATAATTTAACTTTCATATTGTCCTACAAATAAAATAATATTTTTTTGAGTATCATCAAATCGAAATATTCTATCCTTGCTACCTCTGTTAGCTACCACAATAGAGAATTTTCGCATAGGGAATTGTTGGTCGTCTCATCGAAACGAAGCTACTCACGGAAAATGAGCTTGATAGTAATCAAGTGGATAAGCTACCCGAGGGCCCCCTGACCATAATTGGTACGTCATAAGTTGGCTATTTAATACGCCATCAGCAACGGGCAGATATAATTAACTTGGGCATTGGCTCTTACACTAATTTATTTTTTCCAAGACCTCACATCAGAAATAAATCAATGCCTATTAGCTTCACTTTACAATAATTAAGTTTTCTTTTTATTTGATTAAATGATGAGACGAGCAAGGTGCTCGCCTGATGGTAAGCGCCACGCCTGCCCATAAACAGAAGCAACACCACACAGAACTTTGAATTACAAAGCACTGCATGGAACTGAACTGCGCTCGTCACCCCGATGCATAAGATGTTAAGTCTCATAATGCCCAGTAATTTCACTGGCTTGAATGTCCTTCAAACCGAAACACAACAGTGCTTAACAGCTTGGCGGCAAAAATAGACAAGGCGGTGGTATTAAAACCAACCCAGACGACCGGGCCTCTCGCATACGAGGGACCTACCACCTTGTTTATGTAATTAACTTCATTAAATAATTAATTAAATATATTAAATCTGCAATAAAACACACGCCTAATCAAACGCGTTGTGCCAACTTTGCTTACAAATGCGACCAATACAACGCACCCACTTCATAAACTTAAACTAATTTGTATTTACCGTGCGGCTGAAACTTCGTTTCCGACTAAGCATGTTTGCTTGCCGAAAATTACTCCCTACCCAAATCTCGCTTCGAATATACAGCTACGCTTTAATTATCGACAGATTGAAGTTATAGCGTTAATATCGCAAACTGTTGCCAATTACGCGAATCAGCCGTGGCGGATTTGCGAAGGTGATATAAGACACGGCCATTACTATAATTGGTGCAGATTCAAATGTTGATTAAACTCCGCGTTTGCCATTTCGCCGTGGAATCGCGCTTGAGACGCTGTAAGTGTTTCTTGATGACTGTAACATTGTGCGTTTACTTACAACCAGAAATCTTCTGTTCTTAGTTACTACATTGAAACTGGTTAATCTTTAACAGTAATCGTACTTTTGAAAATGCAAGCACTTAATATAAACCAGCATATCGTCGATGAAGTACCAATACCTCCCAAGTGTTGAGAATCTAATTTTACATCAGACTGCTTAAAATAAGGTTTTATTTTACAAAAACTGTTTAAAATAAGGTTTTATTTATTTTGATCAACTATTGATAGTATATAGTTTTCAATACATTACCTTTTTATTAGTTACTAAGGGATGTGGTTTATGTTTACGTCTATTGAAATAAAAAAGTAATTTTGGACTAAATTGTCAGTTAGGAGGTACTTCATCGACGATATGTACAAAAGCAAAATGTGAATTTCCAGTTTTCATAATAACATTATACTGAAATGATGCTCATTAGATGTTCATTATCTCTTATGTGACAACTTTTAGACTGGGATAACAATGACTAAATGTAAGTTAATAATATAAAGAGTAATATTAAATTAAAATATGTAGAAACAACCAAACAAATATCAATTAACATTTATATAATATTAGTTGCACTGTTTATAATATTGATAAAGCGTTAGTTCACCGCGCTAGTTTAACGTAGGGTTGATAGACGTCACATACTTTAAAATTAGGGTATTTGTAATTATTTTTCTAATAAAGAATACCCTGTTATATTACGCTATGGATTCCTTCACCATTTATTGTTTTTAAAGCGAATGATAAATTTAAAATGCATATACACATAACTACAAAAAGTAAGAGGTATATGTGGGCCCTGGTGATATCTTCGTACCCACAAGCCATATATTATTTAACAAAAACTAATCGAAACACAACACGATCGGATAACGAAGTACCATACAGCAATATACTACGCAATGCTAATACTCAGTGTTGAGGAAAGTGTAAATGAATGGAAAATGTACACAGAAAGTGACGTCAGGTATGTCACGCGTATAGACTTAGTGCTAACTATCGTTTCTGTTCTACAATTGTATGGCGGAATATTACATTCAACGATCATAACCTCTATAGAAATAATGACAAAGTGCACGACGGTTTGTAGTCTGGTCCATGAAATTGTAATGGATTGATCATTGGCCGGAATTTATTACAGTAGTGTCTTAATATATAGGTTCTTTAGATTTTATTCTTAAGAATAGTTATAGAGCAGCTTATATTATTATGACGTTTTAACGAATGGAAGAGTCAGAAGGTGTAGAGACATTTCAGTCATTTTCGTTTTAATTTATGATAGCGTCCTAATTACTCATACCATATGCAATAAGTTGTTAATGGTCTTTTTTAATAAAATTTGCAGACACTTTAAACAAACCTTTTATTCATTATTTCGTCGATTTATTATAATGAATTAAAAATGTCAATGTATCAAAAAATTTAAATTTCCTTTCTCATGAATTAAACTTTAAAAACACCGAAACCCAAAATATATTAAGTTTAATTTATGTTTTATGGCACATATTGATTCCAAAAATAAACAAACACCAGTGAATACGTTCAGCTAAAATAACAACACTGTCAAAGATAAAGATCGATAGTTACTATACCGCGATACATAAATAGTAAAGCGAAACGTTTTTCTTGATACTTGTATAAATATTTACGAGGACCAGTTTGGTCGATACCCGCGTGGGGTAGTGAGCCGTAACATAAAGGTGTGCAAGTCGAAGAATTTGGTTACACCCGGTACCCAATATCAAAACGACATATTTGCGATAGTGTTGAGAAAACACATATCGATAACAAAGTGATCTATAATTTCGATGTCAACATAATTCGACGGTAACTTAATCGATACGACTAATGTGCGATAGCAGTATTCTGTTTACCGACAGATGCATACAGGCAGCAATTTTTTGTCATATTTTGTATGAAACATCTGTCAAAACACTACTGATTTAAGCAAATTTATCTGTTAATTGAATATAGGGAACGGCCATTAGAGACATTTAAGAAAAGAACCAATTTTTTATCTACAAGGCTATCGACGCACTGACGTTCGCCCTGGTGTTGTAGGTGATCCTGTAGCTCGTTTACCTCTATTCAATAAAAAAAAACTAATGATGACTTATATCCAGAAACTTATATTAACGACATTAAAGATAATATAGTTGAGATACAAATGAAAGGATAATATACTTAGTGGCTTGTTCACATCGTCACATGCCGTTCACAAATGGATAACTCTGCTGACCTTTAGAAAAGCTCGACCTTATTGTAGTTTTTGTAAAATCTATACTAATATAATAAAGCTGTAGAGTTTGATTGTTTGTTTGTTTGTTTGTTTGTTTGTTTGTTTGAACGCGCTAATCTCAGGAACTACTGGTTCGAATTGAAAAATTCTTTTTGTGTGGGATAGTCCATTTATCGAGGAAGGCTTTAGGATATATAACATTACGCTGCGACCATTAGAAGCGAAGCATCAGTGAAAAATGTTGCAAAAACGGGGAAAATTATTCATATTTGAAGGCTTCCGTTGCTAAGCTACCAAAATAATATTATTTGAAGGCTTCCGTTGTCAAATCAAAATCAAATCTATACTAATATTATAAAGCTGTAGAGTTTGATTGTTTGTTTGTTTATTTGATCACGTGGGCGGAGCCGCGAGCAAAAGCTAGTGTCTGTATATATAACAAACTAGACTAAGACCCACTCCTAAGACGATCCTTAAATCGTATTTAACCACTAAAAATATTTATTGATTAGTCATTTGAGTGAGATTTAAGCTATTTTTGAAAGCACTTAGACATATTTCTTCCGATCTTTTTTATGACAAAATGTGACTTTTGTATTTGAATTTGTGATATTTTATTATGTAAGCAGCATTTGCTCAAAGTGATGAAACAGCTGAATGATGCTAGATACCTATTGATACCGAATATTATCACTAATAAGCACCGAATAATAAGCACTAAAATCTAAATACAACTCATCGGAACTAGCCATTACAGGAAGTATTTCACCATGGTCACAGGTATGGTTGCTATCCAGATAGGGTCCGAATAGTTCTGATCAACAGTTTTTTTCATTTAAAAGGCTTCATATTTTATCTGCTGTTCTAAGAACAAACTCGGTACTAAGTCACTAAAAAAAAAAATATGCCTACGATAAAGCAACTTCAACGCCCTAAATATATAAAAACAAGAAAGATTTGTTTCCATTCTAATCTTGTTTTTATGCAAGCGAGACATACTGAGATAGTCATTAAGATTAATTTAATAGAGTAACAAGAGCATCTACACAATCTATACTAATATAATAAAGCTGTAGAGTTTGATTGTTTGTTTGTTTGTTTGTTTGTTTGAACGCGCTAATCTCAGGAACTACTGGTTCGAATTGAAAAATTCTTTTTGTGTTGGATAGTCCATTTATCGAGGAAGGCTTTAGGATATATAACATTACGCTGCGACCATAAGAAGCGAAGCATCAGTGAAAAATGTTGCAAAAACGGGGAAAATTATTCATATTTGAAGGCTTCCGTTGCTAAGCTACCCAAATAATATTATTTGAAGGCTTCCGTTGCTAAGCTACCCAAATCTATACTAATATTATAAAGCTGTAGAGTTTGATTGTTTATTTGTTTGTTTGATCACGTGGGCGGAGCCGCGAGCAAAAGCTCGTACTGTATATAACAGTAGCAATCGCATTTCATAAACACCGAAAACGCGAAGTATGATACTTGGAACATCTGTTTAGATTTGGTTACAGTTCCCCTTAAAGGACTACAGTATTGGATAGTTCACAAGCATATTTTATGATACACTGAAACATTTTTATATCCGAATTATGGTTCTGCAAGGATAGCACTCGATACTGATATGAGGTTAACCGAAGTAATATATGAATATAGCAAAGTTAGGACTCCGCATACAGAATGCTGACGTAGCAAGCATAAAAATGTACATATTGTTGAAAATATTTAAATATACGAAGACAATGCAAAGCTATCCGTAGTTCTGTAGAACTTTCTTCAATAAGTTGAAATATCGGAAAAGTGCATAGTCGGAGTTGCCAGTCGTAAAACTTTTAGAATATAATCTGAAATTCTTTGTAGCTTGAACAGTTTATTTTACGTATTACATGTTAACTCAGATGTATCTAGTGTTAACGATGAAGCAACTGAATTTTATTAAAATAGATAAATTAAATATTATAAACAAAAACAACTGTTTTTTCAGTGACAAATGGTGCAACAGAAAATACTATTACGATTCAGTAAATAGTCAAACTGGTTTTCCCCCTTATCAAATCATAGGACAGAAATAAGCTTGGAAAACCGTAGGCTAGTTAAACCTCTGCCTACCCCAACCGGGACACAGAATAAAGACATGTATTAAGAAGATAAGACATATAATATAAGATAAGACATAATGTATGTGTTACACTTTTTTGCGACATGACAAAATTTTATTGACCTGTTTGATTACACAGAATTAATGATTATTTATGCTAGCAATATCCAATTTGGCAATAAAAAGAATCTCGAATTATTTTTTACTCGATTAAATCCACCTCACGCAAGAACTCATCCCATCACTATTATGTTAAACAGTATAACTGTATAGTATCGGTCGTATAGACGTCCGCAGAGCTCGATCCGTGATGAGATGACACTAGTTTTACGAGCGAACGTTCGCAATCCGACTCGATTCCGGCCGCACGACATTTTGTCGTTTATGTTGTGGTTTTACTACCTTCGTCTGTTGTTTGCTGATTGTGATAAAGATGTCGAGTACCTGACGTGTATCCATAGCGGTGGATATAAAGGAGTTTGTTGCTAGTAAATGGTTTTTCCCTTATGTTTGGCAAAAACTTCTTCACTATTGTTGTTAATTTTAAAAACAACTTTATCTCCTACTTTTAAACGCTTCATTATATCGTTAATAATCCTTCAAAGTACAATTTGTTGTTTTCCATTCCACTTTTATTCATTACTACAAACCCCATGATTCCCACAAGGAATACGATTGTTTGTAGCTGCAATACCAGCACTAATCTCATCTTACACCAACATATCAGTATTGTTCATCTCAAGCCGACACACAAACACATGATGCCATTTCCTATTCCAGGGCTTCGCTTGTTCTAAACGCACGCCGAACGCGATAGTGCGACCCGTACAGAAATTTGGACGTCACATTTCCGTGCGCGCTGCACAATTTAGTTACGGAAGTTCGGATGCCTCGTCCGGTTGATATTATCGTGCGACCACCGGCCGACCCGTGCCTGCCTCTAGTTCTATTTCTGCTAACTCAATATCGTTGCCGTATTAGTGCGCGTCTATTTTTGTTTTTTCCTGAAACTTATGTACTGAAATCTTGAACTCATTATATATCATTACATAATTAATTATACACTAAAACCTTCTGGAAAGTATGCAGACCATACTAGTGCTAGAATACTTAAAATAGATTTTTTGTTTTTTTGAGATATTTGCGATTTTTTTTACATATTATATAAGTCGAATATATAATAATAGAATTCCGTTCTTTGTTAACTAAATTAAAAAAGAATGGAGAGGCAAGAACTTCTTTTTTTATCGGCTAATGAAGTAAATCCGCATTTATTTCCCCTATTATGATTCCTTTTTTTCTAACTACCCACACTCCGACCACGTTAAAGTCTAAAAAATATAATCAGCCATCAATATATTATTACCAGAGAGAAAAATATATACCCGTATTCACGAGTAAATTCAATAATAACCCATATACTAAAAGTAGAAACGGGTGCCTTTTCTCAACCGCGATCTATGCCTGAATGAAAATGTCATAGGTCAGGCTCTTAAACGGAGTCTGATATCCCGGACCACTCGAACTGCGATATAGGTCACATAGTTAATTTATTGATGCAACATAAAATTGATTTCAAACAAAAACAAAATTAAGGATGGTTTTTGTAGCAGGCCACTATATTGGGTAGAGGGAAACACTTCTGACTTGTACTTCACGATTGGTTTAGTGGTACCATGTTCCTAGTGTACAACACTACCACCTTTTAGTTTTCGAAAGCATATGGTGAAAAACTCGCCGTAATAGCGTGTTGCGAAGAGTCACGGTCCGGGGTCAGCCGGTGTATATCCAGTGACTTCAGCCCGGCATAGCATATTTCTGCCGACCGTGAAGGGACACAATGACTTACGAGTCCCGACGGTCTCCGATATATTTTGACTTTCCTGTACTTATCATCTAATGCAATGTAGGCTTTGCCGTGCCGATATAAAAATCACGTATTGCTACCACCATTAAACTATCATTCATACCACCTAGTAATTCTATTTTTAAATCATCACAGTCTTATTACAAAACGTGGACTAGGCTCATATTATTGACCAATTACTATAGGTTACCAGAGAAACCTGTAGATATAAACCCAGTATTGACCAATTACTATAGGTTACCAGAGAAACCTGTAGATATAAACCCAGTTTAAAGTTTAGACTACCTTTTGTAATAAATTCGTCAATGTTTAATACATCTGAAATTCTCGAGTTACTCTGATAATAAATATTTAAGCCGGATTAAGTCATTTCCACAATCATAAAGCAATTAAGCTGCTCAAAGAAAAAACCCAATGCATGGTGAGTGAACATTAAAATATTGTGTATTTTGAATTAAATTTCATAGACCGCCGGCTTCTTATGGCTGGAATCGTAACATGTGCCTTTTGTACCGTATAAATATACACTTTTTTTTTTCATAATCGTCACGTCAACGTAGCGCACGCAATATTTTATTTTACACACAGATGATATTTTATTCATGAATTTAAGCATACTGTTGTGTTTAAGGATTACGTAATTCCATTTTGTATACGCTCATGTGTTATAGGATACCTAAATTCAGTATTAAGTTGGTACATTTTTAAATGTTATATTTGCTTTGACCTTCGCTGGTAATAAATACTGATAAATATTTATAGGGCTTAAAGTTTGTTGTAAAAATCATCCGTGGTCGCCAAATAGTAGCAATCATTAACTTATCCGAATGATCGTACTACTTTCTCGAATGATATGGATTACATATTATAAAAAAACACCTCAAAATCATTGGCCAATTTTTTTATTATTAAAATAAACTGGCAAAAAGCAAGTGGGTCACTTGATGGTAAGTGATCTCCACCGGCCACAATACCAAAAGAATTATGGTCTTGTTGCAGACTTAAAGAAATGGATAATTAAGGAATTTGGCGATTTGGGCCTCCTAATATCTCACTCGTCATACGAAGCGCAGCTTGCATGACGAAACTTGGTTCCCGTTGGTGGTTAGACGACGCGATCATGATAGGAAGGCGGACCCTGGCATTACGTCGGAATAACGCCGGAGAGAAAGAATACAAAATGCATAAATTAATGTGTTGTAATTGCGTACAGTACGTAGTACGTACTTTTATTCACAATTAAATTAACAGAAGCCACAGAACACTTTCAATTAACCTAGAAAAATCTCGACTTTAGGATATTTTAATCAATAATAAAAGGAATAAATTAAAAATACAAGTAGATCATTAAGAGATGGCAAAACAAGATTTATTTTTAGGTCAGACAGACATCCAATAGTTTGAAAGGTCAATATAGATTTGAATTTGATTGCTGATGTTTCCAATAAAGATTCTCGCCGAATAATAAAAATATATAAGACTTTGCAATTAAATTATCACTACCCAATGGTTTCTGAAGCCAAGTTAGAATATTTTTTATTAATAAAATGTCAATAGCAATAACTTTTTTAATATCTCTCATTACATCGTATTTCACCAAAATAATAATTAGTTCTATTACGTTGCTTAACAAAGGGACCTAATATACATAAATTCCAATGGCAGATTACTGGTTGTCTTTGTATTGTCAATACTAAGCTCGTAACTTACTAGTAATTGACTAACCCCCAGAAACATTCACCGTTGAACTCATTCCAGTTTGACATATTTAAGATATATTTTTTTTAATAGTAAATAATAAGTCGAACGTTCGCTAACTGTTTTAAAATAAAACCAACAAAATGTACTGCCTAACATTATAATGTCGATAATAAACTAATAATATAGAGACAACGGATTGACCCCCCACAAATATTCACCACGCAACTCATTCCAGTATTACATATCACAACTTCAACAACTGTTTAAAGAAACGAGTAAGGTAATTACGAAACATCAAGATTCCAATCGATTCAACGGTACACCACGACACGCCCATATTGACACGAACCGATGGCGAACCGGCACGTCTTCGACACCTTGTGAGTTTTAAGACTAATATTAGAGGCTGTACAAACAACGACTATGGTATATATCAATCGAACGAAGCTGAATTCATAACTAAAGCAATAACCGTCTGGAGCAATCGCGCCGACGATGCTGGGGCGAGTTGAAATGTGTTCGACAAGTTACATATTCATGTTCGTATCGTCAAATCGTCACATTGATTAGGCATTGATATGGCACTTAAGTCGTATGCAACGTGGGTGTCTGATATGAGAAGAATGCTATTATTTTGACTATTTCCAGTGATCTTGAATAATAGACAAATACCTGTTTACATACGAAATATATTTTCCTATTTTTCTGTATATGCAATCATCAAAGTCTTTCTGTATACCTATAATAGCATTTGCTTAATTGTGTGGATCAAAATAAGTAATCTTATTTAAAAAAAAAAACAAACAAATTGATTTCAACTATATAATATTACGATTTTCTAACAAGATAGATTGGTCGCATAAAAAAATCGGCCACGGCTGTTGATCAACTGACAGAAATCGGAAACATGAGATCCAATTTTCACACATAACTTGATAGATTATATTATGTATGCCGAAGTTCAGGTAGCCACTTCGTCCAACCTCCTTGACCCACTAAAATCTTGGACAATAAGACGGAATACACTGCGCATGGCATTTCCATTAGGGGCGACAATCCGGCTAGTGCTACCGTGCCGCGCATTGTAAACTACTAAACGAGATATTTACTAGTAACCCGTACACTTAAAGCGTTATTTAACACGTGCACCGATATCTTCATTAGCATCTTCAGTGGTATTGATCCATAGATGCGTAATAGTACATTTTGAGGTGCGCGACCGAGATAAGAGACCGCGACGTGAGACGCTAATGACTCGTCCACTTTGTATGCAATTGCTTAGATACGTTTTGAGGTATGCGATCGAGACGGGTGTGTGCGAAGTACGACCATTTCCATACAATTTCATACAAAGCGAACGTGTCGCTATCGCCTGACTCGCGTCACGCATTATGGTCTGCCTGTCTCATCACGTAAACTCAATATAGGCTTAAGCTAAACTTCTTTTCTTTACTCAAGAATCCGGCTCGAAGGACCATATGTTGGGATGTCAGGTACAAGTGGGTGATTAATTATGATCTCGATATTGGTTTCAACTATAGTATAATTCTTAATGTTCTAATTGTTACATGGTACTTTGAATGACAAAGACATGCAAAGACGAAATAGAGGTTAAGTGTTGCCACTTTAAATAACTTGACATATACGACCGAGACAGGAAAGTGCGAATTACGACCGTTTCTATACAAAGCGAACGTGTTGCTATCGCTCGAGTCGCGTCACAAGTCGCTGTCAGATTGTCTGGGTCGCGTAACTTAAAACGTACCTTTAGAAACGTACGTACGTACGGAATTCTAGACGTAACAACGAGATTTTCTGTGAGACAATTGGGTCGAGCCACCGCACTCATGCTGTAGACGAAACTGTCTACAGAGTGGTTCTACCACATATTTTTTTAAATAGTAAATGTAATTTTTATTTTGTAATAAAATGTATTTAGCCAGCTTGTAGATCCGATAACGGTTTTTATCTATAGATCAAAAGTATACATATACAGGGTTATTTTTAAAACACCAGCAATCTTGCAGGACTAGATTCCTAAGGTCATTTGCTACTACTTTTGTTCTACGACTTTTCATAATTTGTTAGATTTTATTTACATTGTATAAAATGAAGTCGCTTCCGATATCTGTTCGCTTAGACCTTTTAAACTATTCAACGGATTTTAATGCAGTTTTCAGCAATAGATAGAGTGATTCCCGAGGAAGGTTTATGTGTATAATACATACATATTATAGTACAGAAAAGCCGAAAAATTCAAAGATTTATAATGTGATTCCGTAACAAAC
The DNA here is from genome assembly GCA_949126905.1 of Amorpha juglandis. Classification (NCBI taxonomy): domain Eukaryota; kingdom Metazoa; phylum Arthropoda; class Insecta; order Lepidoptera; family Sphingidae; genus Amorpha; species Amorpha juglandis. Next base: position 4,807,355 of record OX421379.1, on the reverse strand, counting down.
ATATTTTTATTCGTGCGGAGCCGGTGCGGGTCGCTGGTTGATATTAAACCCGACATTGACAATGACCGTGGTGGTGCTGTTAATAGACTTGTAATGTGACACATCATGGCTTTTGGTGCTCGTAATCCGTGAACGGGTCATTAAACACGCATAATTATAATGCTGATCATAACTAGCAAAATAAACGGTTAATTAGTATTAAACATGGATGTCATATTATTAAAACCATACAATGCTTCTTCTGTTATTGTGTTGAGAATGAAGTTTAATTTTAAATTTACACTAATATTATAAAAAGGAAAGATTTCTATTTTTGTCATGTCACGAATAAACTTACCTACTGGACCGATTTCAAAAACTCTTTTGCCGTTAGAATGCCACATTATCACTGAGTAACATAGGCTACTTTTTATCCCGGAAAAAGCAGATCACGCGAGCGGAGCCGCGAGGAAATGCTAGTAGATAATAAATACATAACAATATAAAAGACATTCTGCTTAACTAATGTTAAATGTCAATCTCCAAGTAAACTTTATTTATCAGATAAGATATATAACACACACACACTTACTATAACGCCTGTAATTCCCCTAGTTATAGGTACAGATCTAATTAGTACATCCACATTTAGCCAAGCTTATTTCCGTCCCATAATGTGATAAGGGGCGAGCCTATCCCCATACCAGGCACAATTCCAGACGTAGCAACAAGCTGCTACTTTACGTCGATTTTCTGTAAGACAGTAGCAACAATTGGGTCGAGCCACCGCACTCATGCTGTAGACGAAACTGTCTACAGCGTAGCTCTACCACTTATTTTTTATAGTAAATGTAATTTTTATTTTGTAATAAAATGTATTTAGCCAGCTTGTAGATCCGATAACGATTTTTATCTATAGATCAAAAGTATACATATAGATAAACATTTATTTTTCGAAGAAATCAAACATTGGATGTACGATGGTATCGACATTTTAATAGTATTATGTTGTTTCAGTATATTTATCACCAGAATATCCGATTTTACATTGAGTACAAGGTGAAAATAACATCGACAATTTATAATAATCAGCATTTAATTAATCTAACGGCGCATTCACATGCCCAAATCTATTTTTTTCGCTGGTGGGAGGATACTTGTCGCTGGTGGGAGGATACTTGTATCCGACCGGATAGCGACCACCGTACACTGGTGCTAAAACCTGCCATAGTGGCCCACCTTGCGTGGGTCGCGTTCCAGGGTCAGCCAGTGTATATCCGGTTCTCCCCAGGGGCTTGCCCCCTGATCCTCACCCTTTTCCCATCCCTTTTTCCTTCCCCCCTCCTTGGCCCTTTGACAGGCCGGCATGATCTTGCCGACCAACGATGGACACATTGTTTATCGTTGGTCGACAATATTCTTGGATTGCGCTACACTTAACATCAGGTGTAGCGTAGTCACTTTGCCGAGCCAGGATAAAAAAAAAAAAAAAAAAAAAAAATGTCGATACGAGGAAGTCGCTCGCCTTAGCAACACCGCACAGAACTTTGAGTTACAAAGCACTGCATGGCACTGAAATGCGCTCGTCACCCCGAGATATAAGATATTAAGTCTCAAAAAAGACAAGACACTATACACTGTGGCTCATCCACTTGACAGCTATAGCTGCCAAGCAGTACAGCGTCCATTCTGTCAACCACCATTTATAATACTCTATTTGAGCTTTTTTGTAAAGTAGAAACTGTTTAATGGCGAAAAACAAACGCATCGCGTATGTGTGAATGGAAGCTTGAATTGCTACAGACGCACCAACAAAACAAGTGTAGTTACTGATCATAGTGGCATAACAAATATAAAAATGGCGTAAAAATAAACAATGGCCGTATAGAAAGTATTTCGCGTATAGTTTCCATTACAAATCCCTAGGATAACTATCAACAAAGTAATCACGGAGAGGAATCACATCTCTCCTCATAAATCACAGAACAAGATTATCAACCGCATGACGTTGAACAAGTGAACACGCAAAACACATTAGTGTGTTACTTAATGATTATAATAGAGGAGGGGCGTGGGATTGCAATCGCGTGAATCGTTTCTCATTAGTCCGTCTTGCATTTAACTCCGGCGATATTCTGTTTCATTTTTCTTAATTCTTCCAAACAACGTGATGGGTTCTGGAATGGAGGCCACGTACTGGCAAACGCAGCGTTGGACGTCCGCCTATAAGGTGGACCAACAACCTGATAAAGGTCGCAGGAAGTCGCTGGATGCAGGCCGCTTCCAACAGGTCGGTCTGGAAATCTTTGGGGGAGGCCTATATTCAGCAGTTGACTGTGGCTGATGATGAAACAACGTGTAAGACGAATGACTAGAGACACCGCGACGACGTCTGAGATTGGTCAATTCCCTTGCAGTGTGATGGTACTTCTACTTTCTAATTCGCTAAAATCAACAAAGATTACACGCAGCACTTTCTCGATATACTAAATGATTACTTTTTGTATATAAAAGGTGCGGTTCCATAGGCAGCTAAGGCATATATCACGAGGTTTCATTTAAAAGTAGGCGGAGAGAGTGGAACGACACTTATCTACATTCTCGTCGCATTTACTTCCGGCTGGCGGCGATTCGTATTGATTTTTATTTTATAAAATAAATCTATATTCCTCGATCAAATTCAAAGTATATCCGTCTAAAATAATTAATTCCTTGTTGAGCTATAAATAGTTATTACATAGCCGCGGCACACAAAACATACACGTAACATTGAAACATACAAAATTAAATTGGGATTTACCACTCACTCGAAATAAATGCATCAATCTTAAAACATTGACTTTAACTGAATATGATTGGCGGACGTTCACCAAATTGCGAAATTAAATGTTATGTAGGTCATGACGATTTTAAAGATCGAAAATCTAAACAATCAAGAAAACAAAACGCTTCTTCAAAAGTAGTGTTGCCGTGTTGAGCATACATAATAAGTGGCAGTAAAAACCGATAACATTGAGTAACGAGTTATTATCGATAATTACAATACAGCCGAAACGACAATCGCAGCAATACCGGATCTTTGTAACAGCACATAAAATTCGATTTGAGGTCTTCGAGACGACGCCGGCAGTCACATCCTCGTAAAATATTTATGGGTTATATATAATACGATCGTCGTAAACGGGAACTCGACTGGAAGACATGTGACGTCAAATGTCAGCATTAAGGAATACTCGGAATGATTTGTATTCATTACAGAATGTACTAGAAGTTCATCATTTTCAATCTCTTAAATTGTAGAGCCATGCTGTAGACATTTTTGTCTACACTACAATAGGACCGGCTCAATTGAGTTATTGCCAAAGTCGCACACAAAATCGATGTGAATTTGAACTTGCTGTTGCGTTTAGTACGGTGAGTGAGATTTACGAAGGCCCCGTCCACCCTACCTTTCTGGATCCCCATTCCTTTTTCCTTTGAGTTTGCCAACTAATGCATGATTCTCTTGGTAGTGTGGACCATTAGACGTGGTGGAAATCACTTATGGTCAGGTATACAGTCCATTTATGTGAAGACAAATTAGCTTAACTACCTATTTGGAGATGTTCGTCTTAGGAAACAGCTGATTTATGTACAAAACACAACACCACTAAAAATTGTGTTTGCTGCGGTGTGTTGTAATTTTACTTTAATATGATGAAAAAATATAAGGTTTTCAATTTTTTTTCTACGCGTATATTTGTTTTTATTTCATAATTAAACTGCATTTTAATAACACATTTTTATCAAATAAAATATTTCAATAAAATATTAAGACTTTTAAAATTTTATCATGGTTTGCAAATTAAAATTATTATGTAATCAATACCAGTCCTTTGATATAAAAAAATCAGATGCGCGTAATATTTAAAGATATAAATACAAATAAAGCAATAAGTTTGTATTAATACATTTGGAGGTTAAGCGATTAAGCATCGGTTTTGAATATAATTGTTAATATAAAAACAATTTTCAAAAATATTAATCATTAAAACTTTATTAATATTGATCTGTTAGTACAAAACAAGATTGCATCTCATTTAACGCATAACTCAAGAGAGCTCCGATTGTTACATATAGATAATGCCAAATGGCGTATTCCTTACCAAATGGCATTATTATGCCATGTGCAGCGTTCACCAATGTATTGGTCGATCGCCAAACGCCTACGGGAATGTGGCACCACCGCTGTATCAGGGGAAATTTATTGAGTCCCAAATGTTTCGATATATCACTTCGAATGTTGATATTATAATTATGGAAAATAATCAGGCAATTTGTATTACACTCCTGGGAGCAAACCGAATGGAGCGGTTTGATTAATTACTATAGTTGATAAACTTTGTGTATTATGTACTACTGTAAACTTATTTAAATGGCAATAAATACTTGTTTCCTATAATAATATCACGCTCAAATTACACTGTACTAATGATAGGCACGGGCCTTTTCTATGACCGAAAGGATTTAGTCCAAGTCCACCACATTACTACAATGCAAGTGTTTGGAAGAATGCGATCAAAAATGTTACGAACACATGATAGAGTCACAGGTCTAACGCGTGATCGTAATGTCGACTAGTTTTCGAACGTTTTCGTTGCTTCCCAACATTATTGCCTCCAGCGACGGGCCAATAGGTGAGCGGGGTGACCGCATGCCCTATGCCAATTTCATCCGAGTCACGAGAAGGGCAGACACGGTGAAATTGCTTTCGTTCTAACTCTACGTGTGCGTTTGCAAAAAAGTTTACATTATTTTACTTTGTGCGTGTGAACATTACCGTATGATTTATTCGTAAAACTGTAATCTAGATCATTATGCGATAACTAAGGTAGGTTTTGTTTTCTTTGCCTAGAAACTGTACCACGTTTCGGTTTATTATAGAAAATAATTCAACTTTTAATAATAGATCCATTCATTATCATATAAATAATAACATACGCAAAAACTCCATTGGAGTAAAATCAGATGTCTCATCACAAACCAAACTAGCAAAACACGGCAGATGTTCTGCTTATGCGTCTCGTTCTTCAAATGTTTTAGGATCTTTAGTAGCTGACAGTGTGCTGCGCAACATCCTTTTTATATTAAGAATGCCTCAGCAATTTATGTTAAGAGGAAGTCTAATGGAAAACACCTAGACGAGCATCAAAATCATGCCCATAAATTATATTCCTCGAATTTCAGTATTTATTCTTAATTTTTTATCTTAAGGTTTTATCATAATATCTACTAAATTACAATAATATAGACATTTTTCGTCATACTGATTGTAATGTACCTAAATTAAGTAGGTAATTGTGTGATTTTTTTAAACTGTATATTGTAACTAAAATCATAATACATCACCATGTCTGTAGAAAAGAAATCAAATGCGAGAAACCTAAATCCTGTCGGCACTTTAGATGCCAGACAAACATGTGTTTTTCGAACCAATTTCAATACTTTACCAATTTTATCAACAACATGAATATTTTTTTTAAATTATTTAACACAAATACGGTGAAGGAAACGTCGTGAGGAAACCTGCATACCTGAGAACTCGATAAGATTTTTCGAAGTTATGTGAAGTCCGCCAACCCGCATTAGGCCAGCGTGGTGGACTAAGGTCTAACTCCTCTCATTCAGTAGAGGAGGCCCGTGCCCAGCAGTGGGACATGTATAATATAGGGCTAGTAAAAAAAAAACACAAATACATACTGTAAGGATGGCGCTCCGTGGGTCCTTTTTAAAAAACAAACACTTGTACTGCTAAAAAATTATTAACTGGACAATTATGACGAATCTAATGTACGAACTACATTCAACATATTTCTAATGTAAGTAGCATTTAATTTGGTAATATCGAAACCGCAAACAAATATTATTTCAAACCGGTACATGATTATAATGACCTCTCATCATATTAATATTGAATTATTAATGACCTAATACGTAGAATGTTAATGCCTTGACAAATACTCACCTTCGAAGTGAATGATGCAACTATTCTTAATTACCATTCTAGACAGGCCTTCTAAAACATTCGATCTTTTACGTGGCATACCAGTATTTATATTAGCTGCTGCTGAGAGCAGGAAGGTAGCAAGTAAATAGTACATTTGATGGTAAGTAAGTCCATCGCGTGAGAACCATGGATCATAAATGCTTTGTCAAAATTTTAAAGAATGACATGGATATTGCGAAAGGACTATCTAAATGAGGATATCTGACTCATCGTACGAAACACAACAAGATACTATCACTTCACATTTTCTACAAGACAATGATCGTGCTAGATTATTCATACAACACACAAACTGTCTACATCGTGTCTCTACTAATTATAAAAGGTTTCGCAATCTTATTTTGGACTCGTCAATTTTAACATCTATATGACATATTTATCATTTTATATAACCATCAAGTGAATTATAATGACACACTTGCGTAGACCGTGTTAGAATGTTGCATCAACTTTGTACCGGTCACGTTCGAAGGTAAAATGTCATAAGATGTACCAGTTTGGTGGTGTTAATAAATATTTGCCGTCACAGCGAAATATATTTTAGTGAAATCGTCTGTCTACCAGTGAACATCTGTATCGTTATTATCGCTTTAATGCTGATTTAAATAAGATTTATTGTTGCTTACTGATTATAAGATAAGATAAGCAATTTTACAAGTGCAAGATTCTTCGAAATAAATACTGTAGCGATATCTTTATTGTAGGAGATAATTTGATGAAAAAAGGACGTATAAAATATGCGATTTCTACGACATTGAGACTCGAGTAGCCGGCTGCGAAGCGAGAGGCCATGGGTTCGATTCCCGAATCGAGACAAATGTTTGTGCGATCCATTAATTTTTGCTTCGGGTCTAGATGATGTGGGACTGCAATTCCGTCGTAGTTTCTGATACTCACGATACAGGTTAACCTAGTGTGGGGTCAGGACTATGTGTGTGACTGTTAGGTGTATTTATTATTATTACTATTATAATAAGAATAACAATAATAGGATGTAAAGAGGATGAATGAGAGACGACGTACGATTGGCGTAAAATGGAAGGGCCAATAAAAGGTGCCCGAGGAGATGGTATACTGATCAAAATAACATTTTCCTAAAAGGACAACTCACAAATAACCCTTAATCAGCGAAAATAGCTGAGAAGATGAAGAATGTGAACTACGATCCTGAAGTGTATCAGTAGAACCAGGCAATGTTAATAACACACTTCTTCGTGTTTATCATAACATTTCCTCTAACTTTATTAAATTGAATTTAATAAACTTTTAAATTTAACATCCTTTGCAAAAGTTGGATCTAATTACAATTGACAACTGGCCACGATATCGTGAGTTGTAGATTCACGTTCGTAGATTTTAGTGTACAAAATATTTTCCTGTGATGAGAAGACAAGATGCTTTCATTTGTTTTCAATTCAAGTGTTTTGTGTGAAAAAGTCATATGTGTATGTTCATTTGATTTTAAATGCTTCGACGGCAACGTAAACAAATTGGGTGGGTCACCTGATGGTAAGTGATCTCCACCGCCCATGTACACCCATCACCAGAAGAATCATGGGCGCGTTGCCGACCTTAAAGGAAAGGGATAATTAGGGATTGGGAAGGGGAGGGGATTTGGGCTTCCGGATATCTCACTCACCGTACGAAACGCAGCAGCAAGCCGCTACTTTACGTCGGTTTTCTGTGAGACAGTGGTAACGATCCGGTCGAGCCAGCCCATTCATGCTGTAGACAAAACTGTCCACAGCTTGGCTCTATTGCCAATACGTTTTAATGACATTATTATTCCCTTCTTTTTATAATTAACACTATAAAAGAAATCACTACTTTTGATTTTTAAGTATTAATAAATAAGATATTGTTATTTAATAACGTCTTTCCTTCAATTCGTTCATCTTAATTTTTCCTTTCCTCCTTTTTGTCACCAACATCTGTTACTTCTAATCTTTTACTTATTACTTCAGGAATCAAATCAATAGGGATTGCCTTTTGGTGCCGTGATATAAAGCAACAGACAGATTGAGTTCTTAAGTGAACACTCAAGATGAGTTTAATTAATGCCAAATTTCGGGTCACTTCTAAACAAATTGTATAGCGTTAGCTGCAAATTGGAAGGAGGCAATTGGAACAATGCCGTCAATTATTCCGAGAGTTCCAATTAAACGTGAAGTTGGAACGCATTTCACAGTTTCTGGGTTCTGAATTAGATTTTCACTTACTAATTGTTGGTAGTTGATTGTTTAGACGACAGTATTATACAATGAATATTTGTGGTAATATTCACAATCTCTGTAAACGTATAAATATTCAGCGTCGTTTTGGGAATAAATTATTAGATAGGTCACACAGTTGAAAATTTAGTTATACTCATTTCAATACCTAATTGTTATTAGAAAACTCCAACAAGATTCTCGTATTCGAAGATCTAATTTATTTAGAAAATAACATCGATAACAGTAATATATTTCACTCAATTCTAGGAAGTAAGTCTCAAAAATACATATTATGTTCCACTACATTTTGCTCACGGCTCCGCCAGCGTGACATTTTCTTAGATAAAAAGTATCCTATATCCTAATGCTAGTCATGGTTTTCCTATTTTTCAAATTTAATCCAAACCCACTCAGCTGTAAAAGCGTTATTGCTCAAGAAACATTTTAATTCACAAACACACAAACATCCAAACTTTCGCTTTCACAATATTTGCAGGGCTTCTTAAGGAAACCCATTAAATGTATTTTATTATGAATTGTAATATATATCTATAAGAATTGTTTTATAAAATATCAATTATAAGAAACCGCCTATCTACTGTTAACTTCTTCACGAGTCTGGCATAGGTACTAGTAGATCTAATTTAGTAATCGTCCTTTTCTCTCTTTCAAATTGTATGTTGTTAAAGTCCTACAAATCAATCAAATCTGCTTTCCTTAAAGGTTGGATGCACACCCATGATTGTTCTAGTAATCCGCGAATTCTTGGGCGCTGGAAACCCCTTTATATCAGGTATATTGCTCATTTGTTTATTTGTCTACCTACAGCTAATAATAAAATATATATCATAAGCTCACCTTTACTATTATGGTAAGTATTTAATACTCTCGTGTGTCCCGTACCTGTAAAAAATAATAACAATGTGTCATTAAAAAGCTATAAAAAGTCACTACCTATAGATTATAGTATTCGAATATATCCAAAAAAAATAAGTTAAATGTAATTAATATGTAATTTTTATCGAATGTTTATTATAAATGACCTACAACAAGTTTTGTTGTGTAGTGCAAGTTGTTTAATGATTGTTATTGCAATTCGAAAATGGAATATTAAGTAATTTGTAATAACACTAATATTTCATTTAAAATACCGGTTTTAAGACCTACTGTGGAATGGATAGTTCCCCAAAATACCAACAATACAAGGAGTTGTATTTTATTGTAGGGGCAATCGCAATCAATGCACAATATGAGTGAATTATTGTTTTTTTTTCTAGTCATTACCATTTCAACCTCATATTATTACATAGAAATCGTAAACAATCAGATACACTAAATGTAAAACAATTTCATATGTATAGCACATAACATCTTATCCATAAATATTATAATGAGCGTAAAAACGCCTGATACAATCACAACTAAACGCTCACTTTCGTTCGAAAAACACCAAACAAATGCCAATCAAAGTGCAGTACTGGTGAGAAAAAAAAACACCCATCGTCATGGTTGGAAAAAATAACAATTTGTTTAACAAACCGTTACACGGGACGCGGTTATCTGTGAATTCACGCCCACCAGCCGCCAGATAATACACTGTTTGTATCACAATCGTTGCAACTTAATGTCGGTTTTGTAATAATGAAAAAATAACATTTAGGATAACACTATGCTTTGTTTGTATGAAATGGAACGAGGACGCGTGCAGTTGTGCATTTTATGATATAATTGCACATAATTCGAAGTACAAAGGACGTTCGACGTACGTGATGTTTAAGTTGTAGAGCCAGAAAGAAATAAAGTTAGAAACAAGTAGAATAAGATAATAAAATTAGCAACAACTAAATTAAGTCTGTTAAAAAATTAACAACCGTACTTTAATATAACATGCGCCGAATAATTATTAGTTTATATCTACATTTGAATTTTATTTCAAAATAGGTTAATAAATGATTATTAATTAATGACGTGCTTTAACTATAGTATCATGATATACATTACTGCGAACTATTACCACTTAAAACTACCAATTAAAATTACTTCGAATGAATAATGCATTTTAATTTCGTTATAAATTTTCTTATATAGGTCAGCAATACAACATTTGTGAACTCACAAGGACCTAAGAACAGATCGCTTTTAGATGTAATTGTATATTGATTTACCTATTTTCCGTTAATCTTAGCATATCTTAGATGTATAGCACACTATTGTCATTTAAATAGTTATGAATCCATTTGTTTTCTTCTACACATTGTGACTGAATATCATCGGTCAACATTCTCCAATAAAGTCTAAAATATCACCATTATTGTCGAATACTGAATCTATCTCTAAAATTTCTCTTAGACATCTTCAATTCGTTCATCCACCAAACACAACGGCGCGGCGTCTTGTCAAACACAAAGAGAATTATAATTCAATCATGGGGATTAAACGAGGGCTTACGTACACGGTCGGCATTAGGAGCGTTCACGACGCACACAGACACAAAATCAGATAGGATTACGTATACGTCACAAGCAGATACACATCAATCACTGAGATCAATCCTAAGGTCCTTATCTCCGTCTCAATCCTGATGTGGCGTGTATATTGAGTGTCTAGGTGATGGGATAGCAATATAGTGCTACTAGCTGGTGGGAGAATATTCGTATTTGCACCCGACAGCAAAGAGACTATCTTACTTATAATCAAAAATACCACCACATTATCACAAACAGTTACTTGACCGGCATAATTCTGACGACCTTCGAGGGACGTTATGTCTCGATCGTAGACATAAATTGGACTGCACTATACTTGCCATTAGTTGCAGTGTAGTCATTTTGCCGTGCGAGAATAAAATATGTGGCCAGAGGTGCTAGATTTGCGATGATAATCTACGAAGAAGGTTGCTACTTTTAAAGTGAACTCCAATTCCACACGAATGATAAAAGCGGATTTTAAAATTAAGTTTTAATATATTTGACATTCGCAAAATTTTATAAAGGATATGAGTTATTAGCAAGATAGCTCTATTTAGAATACAGAAATAATAAATCTGAATAATTTCAACTCAGCTACAGTTCCCGAAACTTCATACTTTATTATTCATGTTTAAATACAAAGCGGTAGTAAATTAATAGATCTAAAATATAACTTGAGTGGGCGCTGTAAAAAGTATTGTAAAAAAATCAAAGTCTAAATATAGTAATAAAATATATTCTAAAACTAAAGTATCAGACAGAATTCTTATAACGTAATTAATAACGCACACCCAAAAGTTGAAATTTACGCGGGTGTCTTAGCAGCATGAAAACTTTTGTTAAAACAAATTCATAATTCTTGTGCCGATCAAAAAACGATTTACAAAAAAAGGACACTATTATAAGAAAAATTATATAAACATCATCATTGTACACATTCGTAACTGTCTTCAAGCCAATAGCCATAGCCAAGCAATATAATAAAATACGTAAAAAAGAAAGTCGTATTTGAAAAAGGAATTAATAATGGGCCGTATTAATAACGTGACACGGAATAATCTAATAGAAAAGAAGGTCAAAGACCGAATCAACGTCTTTTGAATTATATTAAAATATAATGTGAGCATAATGGAAACCGGTGAGGTCAGGTGTGATGCTTCTATAGCCGTGACGATATGAATACCGTTATGTTTGTATTAATACACTAAGGTTTCCCAGTAGGTTCTCTCTATATGGTCAAGCTTACCAATAATATGGTAACAGATTATTAATTATTTGTGTATGCTACATTATTAGGAAATTTTAATGTTTTAATGTTCAACCATCTAGTTTTCCAAGCATTTATTACAAAACCCAAGAGAAATGTCTTAAAAGTAGAAACGGGATTGAAATAAGAAAAGTAATAGTAAAATCAATGAAAACCGTGCACACGTAGCAACCGCAAATCGATATAGTATTAGAGATAATGATATAACCAATCATTCCATTCATATAACCATTAACCACAGAACGTATTGTTAAGGGTTCCATTTGAATAGAGACAAATCTGCGATGATCACGGCACTAGGCACAATCAACACATTGTGCGCCGCTTGTAACGCCTTAATTACATCGACAGGTACGAATGGAGTTGCGTCGGCAACAGAGCTGAAGCGATGAATATTAATATGAGAACGCGTACCTTCACAGCGAGAGGTAAAATTTTATGTGGATATAAACATTTGCATACGTTACGCGTGTTACGAAAGTACGTTATGAAACGAAAGTTCTAATTGATATCGATTCGGTTGTGGGTAAATATATTCGGCATTTACCTATTGCAATATGAGGAAAATTAGAGGTATCACAGGATCGTTCATGCGGATTTTGATTTCTCGGAATTACGGAATATTTTTTGGGACAGTAAAAAAATGTCTATTCTGAAATAAATATATTTACATTTTATCCTATAAAGGTCTAGGTGACAGTAGTAAATCATACAGCTATCATGCCATGAGTTAAATAAATACACCCAACAGTTACACACGTCATAAATAAATTAATAAATAGCACAGTTAAATAGCTGCATCCTGAGCTGAAGCATGATATTGCATTTTTTATGTTTTATAAATAAATAACAAACCAACACTACACAAATAAGCTGGAACTCTAACAATCACAAAAAAGGCTACACTTCGAACCGCCGAGCGCAAAAAAAACTGCAAAAAATCCATCAAAGAAAAACGACAGCAATATCAATATTGTAGATATCGGGACAGATCCGACGCGGCTGTAACAAGGCGACGTCGCTGACAAAACAAATTTACATAAATCCCGATGAATCCGTAAAAATGACGCGCGACAGTCAATCCGATAAGCTTCGGATATCATTAGCCGGAGGAGGCTTGATCGATCAGTCACTTGTGCGGCCTCCTCCACTCACGGGCCGAAGGAAAAAAAATCCCAAATATCAATCTTCTCTCTCTCATTCAAATCGTTGGCAATTCTAAATTGAAAATCCCTCAGCGGGCAAAATCACTGCGAAGCTTTTTATCTCTGAACCGATGTTGAGATGTGTGTACGATAAAATTATAATGCAAAGGGATTGCTTAGGATAAACCAAATATTTTGGCAATTTGTTACAGCTGAGACTTCTAATGTAACATTATTAAGTTGAAATATAGTTAAGTCGATCTAGTTTCAAAAGGACTAAATAAATGTGAATAATGTTTATACATAACTTATTGTTATATGTACATATCTTTTAAGCTAAGAGGCAACACATATTCCTAATTTTATCATCATGCATTATTTAGCGACAGTATATCTTGAAACCTCAATATCATTGTCTACATTACACTGAATATCATACATATTAATTAATACTGCCAACACAAATTATTTATCAAATTTTTCTTCAGCAATAAAATTCTTCACACCAAAAATTCAAATGTTAGCTTGAGTTTATTAATTTAATTCTGATCTCGTCGATGCAGCCCGAAGAAGTTTTATAACAGTCGCCATTTGAACTTCCAGAAATGGCGGGACTTTTGCCGTATTCTTTTATTTCACGAGACACAATCAAACGGGACGCCGCGCTAAGGATTTTTCAACGATTTCCATTGGCGTAGCGCAAATCAAAAGGGCATTTGAGAAATATTTAAAACGAAATTTTCATTGCAGACGTTCCGCGATCTTAATATGGCATTTTATACGAACAGCTGCCGTGCCAAGGTATGTAAATCTGTTCTTTCATATGTTTTCTTCAAATATTTATATCGATAAAATAACTTTGTATTTTATGTCACCATCTTAGCGGTTGGTCGTTCATGACAGTTATATCTTAAGAACTACTAGTTTAGTTGAAAGCATGCCATAATTCTGTATTAATAGACGGAATGCAGATTTGAATATAATATTTTAATATAGATAGTAGTCGTAGTAGTAGATCGCATCATGAACTGCGTGTTAAAGCTTTCTCAATTACAAGCCCACAGGTGGTTTCTGAATTTTAATATCACGAAATCTTGATCAATTTTAAGCACATATTTGAATACCATGTGATTTTTGTATTGGTTTGACATGTGAAGCCAGTTCTGTTACACAAGTAACAACGTTGTCGTAAATTATTCTGCGGTCCGACTTACTCAACTTTGATAAATTTTAATTATTATTACCAAGAGCGTCTGCGTCGGTCACATTATACTTAATATTAAAATTTACATTATGACCTAAATTACTTGGAAAGTAAAGCACACTTTCACCTTTATGGACAACATTTATAAGCATATTCAAATTTAATAATGTTTACCAGATATCGTTAACTAACTCGAAATCAGCATATTCGAAAACAGATCAAATCACACAGGAATAGCACCAAGCAAAAACATTATTATTTAATGAAAGTAGTTAAACCTCATACTCGCTTTATAATATAATGAAATGAATTAGGAAATATTCATGGATGAAAATAATTCGTACCTTCAAAGAAACACGCCTATAATTTCTGATATTTCAATTCATATCATCTTATTCCACAACTCTGATTAAACAGAAAAGCGAGATTGTCGCATCACGCTTCGAATGATCACGACATTCAATGTTAGTCTGTGGGGACAGTATAATTCCTCCATTTCTCGTAAACAGGACATAAATTTCGTTTAACATTAAAAAGGTAGCCAAACTCAACGGGCCAAAGATAACACTTTTGGCATTAAAGGTAAACGTAGCATGAAAATCACAATTGTTCAATGTAATGTCTCAACTGCGCGGCCGTGGTGTCTTATTACAAGCCGTTAGTATGTAATATATTTTTTTATGATCCCTGTTTTTAATTCAAATTGTCGATTGGTGAATAACATAAATTCACTTTCTTTTGCATTTTTATAGACAATATTTTTCATCATAATATAAGACGTACAAGGATGAGCTTATATCGCCAAATGGGTAGACAGGGATCCATTTAAATATACGAGTATTTGCAAATAGTTAATGACCGTTGTTTCTATGCAACACATTAAGCCAAATTCAAAACATTCAAGCAATCAATTCAGCAAATTCAATCCCAATCAACCGCAATTTTAAAAGCCTCGATTATTCACAAAGCCTTGTACATACGCAGCGAGTCAAACACATTGTGTTTATTAACAATGCATAGCAGATCCTCTCACTTTCTCCACATAAGGGAATTTAATGGAATTTCAATAAGTAAATCCTAAATCTGTTACTCCATCTAATCTTACTAAATCTTCAGTAAATCAAGAAACCACAGAGGGCGTAATCGTGCCTGTTTCTATTAAATTAGAGAGCCTAAATGTTGTATAGCCTATTCGGCTTTAGTCTGAGAATGTCAGAGATCTTAATAATATTCTGGGTTGCTATGTAAAGGCCAGAATTTGATTAATCGCTTTGAACACGATGGTGTTATTCATATTTTGATTGAACAATAAATTAATAATTTGTTGATGCGGTCTATCAAAACATAGATGACAAATAGGTATTATTGATTGTGATGAATCATTTGTATCAAACTGAATGAGATAAATATCTGTTATGTAGTTGTAAAGAATAGGATCGACTATGGAACTAAAGACAAAGCTATTTCTAGGCAGGTCTCTCGTATGCGAGTGACGGTTTGGGTAGGTGCCTCCGCTTTGTCTATTTCTATCTTCAAGTGGCGTGTGTAAACACTATTGTGTTTTGGTTTGAAGAACATTGAAGCCCGTGAAATAACTAGGCATTATAACATCTTATGTCTCTGGGTGACGAGTGCATTCCAGTGCCATGCAATACTTAAATCGAAGTTCTAATTAGTTTTGCTTCTGTTTACGGACAGGCGTAACGCTTACCATCAGGCTAGCGATCTCGTTATTAATGCTAAAGTAGAAGAGACTGACACAACGATAAAGGCTATTATTATTAATAAGCGAACGGTCGCTGATTGTATAAAACTATGATGATGAATTCACATAATGGTGTGATGAATAATAAGGCTTATTTACATAAAAATTACGTTTATATTCTGTAAGTATATTCATGTCATCTTTTTTGTATGTAATTTCATCTAAAGCGATAACGCAACAGTAACTTGCGAAACCTGGCATAATACTAAAAGCAGTTGGTAAGTACACAAGGCAAACATCAATCACAAAGCTTAGTCATATAATTTTATCAATGTTGAGTTCCTCCTTGCAGTTAAGATAAAATCAAACCTACGTATCGGTTGTTAAGCCAAATTAAAAACGTACAAAGATGGAACAAAAAGCTTGAGAACTGACAAAAAACTGAAATGTAGGAAACTTCTGAATCATTACCAAGTTCCTAGCAAGACATAATTTGAAAACACAAAACCCCACAAAATGAATCATACATTTGGGAATCCAACCTAAGTCTCAATGGTTCAGGGTCGATGACTGACGTTCACTATAACGAGATAAATAAGTATATTCTACAAGGCAATATATTGAATGACTCATCATCGGTCAGCCGAAAGCGTCAAAGATTGAAAATCGACATATTGGGAAGATACTGATTTATTAATGTGGGCATAGTTTTAAGAGAGAAATCTCAAATGCCTTCTCCTGCTGCTTTGTAATGATTTTCTTGATTGTGTCGTATACATGATTGATCCGTGTATATATAGAAATCTAGGCATGTTCTTGAATATGGGCAGTCGCATAACTTTGTGAATAATTGTTATTAAGCAATTACAATAGTTAATGTCCTATTTAGGAAACCCGATAAATAATTCACAAATTAATGTGACGTTAGGTCGAGGGTAACATAAATTTCTTCTGTAAAACATTAATTAAATTATACACCAATTTGAAAGGTCAGGTTTATCGATATTGTAACCAAACTTAATTAAGGCAATTTGGGAATACGTCTGAACCCCTTGGTATAACAATTAATGTACACATATTTCGATATGTCATATATTACTATGACAGGGATATGTATGTGGTTATTTTAAATAGTTGGTTTATTCACCATATTATTGTTATTTAAATTGAAGATTTGATTAACAGCAGGTTCATACGGTGCTATTTTAGTTGACGAACCATCTTGAATCCACATCAATTCATGTGATTCAGCAATTGATCACCTAAAATAGAACCGTGTGAACCCGCCGTAACAATTTATTGCAGAAGCAACAACTAGCAGAACTAAGGCTTAATCAAATAAATGAGTTAATAGAGTGAAACATATCTTAGGGTATTCATTTAAGTAGTAGCAGTATGTAATCAAGAAAGTGGGTCTTCTAATGGCAAATTATCACCTCTGTCGATCAACACCGACATGACCAGAGGAATTACTGGAACATAAGCGGACCTCACTGACTGTGTGAATAGTAAAATTTCCCACTTAACACTTTACGTCGTTTTTTTTTGTAAGACAGTGATATCTGGTCGAGCCAACCATGGTAACTACTCGAGCTAAACAATTTATGGTATAGCCAAAGTAGCTAGAGGTGGGTGATAAATAACGTAATGATCATATCACAGTGTTTTTTTCGAGAATAACAACGTTCCAAAATAACTCTTCTCTCGCGGCCGCTACTCTATCACTCCTGTACGTCGCAATGCTCAAATACTTAACAAACGAAACTTAGTATGAAGGAACAAACAACGTTTCAAAATCACATATATTTCTACTCACCGAGAATTCCAACACCAATCTTTGTTACTCACATCACGACAACACGTAAGATAAAACAAAGGCAACAATGAACGACCACAAAGAACGTCCGAAAGAAACGTGTGTATCAATTTGAGGAGAGATGACGTGACAAAATCATAATGATTTTTCATTGTTTTTTTTTGTAACTGGAACGACAGTCACGACGATAGAAAAATAACACATTTTCCCGAGTCTAAAAATGGTTGGTGGCTCTACCACATACTGCTAACTATGTACAAATAATAAATACACATTTCCGATACATAATAAATGAATAAATCATTTTTAACAACAAATAATTACTGGGAGACCGGGGAACCTCAGGCATCAATAGTTCGTCATAAATTATATTTGAAAATGGAAGTGATACAAAAGAGCAATAATATCAATAAACATGAATATAAATAAATTAAAGCTTTAATGACCAATTCAATTCAACGGTGGCATATCTCTTTATTACCATTCTAGAGGTTATAGTACAGTACAGTAGATATAAAAACAAGTTCACATAACCTTTGTAATAAAACGTACGTTTAAGAACATGTGTAAGCTTTTTAGCTTACAGTGTACAAATTGCACCGTTGCCTACCTTTTCGCGGAAACAAGCCTAAGCTCATGCTCTGCTACAATATTATGAAACTTTTCTATTTTTAACCGGCTAAAACTGACGAAGGAGGTTCTCAAGTCGACGCGTAAATATGCGTTTCTTGTATATTATGTGTAAGTATTTTGTTATTCTCCTATATTTGTTTACGTCTAATGCCTTATAATCAACTATCTATTCGTATGGATCTGTAAATGGCTTATTCTGTTGTAGTATTCTGATATATATTTTGTAATATAGCTGTAGATCTATTTAATCTATATATATATAAAAATGAATCGCTGTGCGTGTGTCTCGCCAAAACTCGAGACTGGCTGTACCGATTTGGCTAATTCTGATCTTGAAATATTTGTGGAAGTTCAGGGAAGGTTTACCCGGTGAGAAAAAATGAGTAACATAAATAATAAGTAAAGGAAACCACTAAAAACGACAACTTAATTTTCCAGTACAAACTGTTCCTGGGTATGATAATAAGTAAAGGAAAACACTAAAAACTACAACTTAATTTTCGAGTACAAACTGTTCCTGGGTATGAAACACTTGATGTCTTTTTGATGACAGGACAGGTCGGGACGGGACGGGACGGGACGGGACGGGATGGGACGGGACGGGACGGGAAGTGACGGGACGGGACGGGACGGGACGGGACGGCACGGGACAGGCACGGGACAGGCACGGGACAGGCACGGGACAGGCACGGGACAGGCACGGGACAGGCACGGGACAGGCACGGGACAGGCACGGGACAGGCACGGGACAGGCACGGGACAGGGACAGGACAGGGACAGGACAGGGGCAGGACAGGGGCAGGACAGGCGCAGGACAGGACAGGACAGGCCAGGACAGGACAGGACAGGCCAGGACAGGACAGGGACAGGACAGGCCAGGACAGGCCAGGACAGGCCAGGACAGGACAGGGACAGGACACGACAGGTACAGGACTGTCCCACCGGGGGGAGGTGGAAGACGACCTGACTTAGGTCGTCGAAGTCAATTAAATGTGCGACGGGCAACCCCACGTGTAATGGTGCAGTACTTCACTTAATTGCATTTAATGTAAATGAAACATTTGTATTAAGTTTTGACCACATTTTACACAAATATATGTAGGTGATACGAAGTTCACCGGGTCATCTAGTGTTAAAATAAAATAAAATAAAAATTCACTGAGTGATTAAATTTTGATGATTTTTTCGACTCAAAGGTTTTATAGTTCAAAGTTAGTCCCATTAAACTTTAAAAAGAAATTCCATCCCTAAAGGGGTGAACTTAAAGATGAAAGACTAAAATTTCGTAATTAATGCACCAATTTTGATGATTCTTCCACCAATAATAGTAAAGTTATTTAACAAAAAATAAAACCGACAAAAAACTAAAAGGCTAAAAAAGCATATATACGAAAGGGTAGGTAAGGGTGTATCCAATACACCCACATTTCGCCGACCTTATTTCCGTGCTATGGTGTGATAGGGGGCGAGTCGATCGCCATACTGGGCAAAAATTCTAACGTGACAGTAGAACCTAATATCCCTTTTACCCGACCGGGGATCGCACCCGAGACCTTAGCCCGATATTCGTACCGAGTACGCAATACAACTGAGCCATCGAGTTAGTAAAAATGAACATAGACATTTAATAGATTTTTATTGATGCAAAGGTTATAATAGCGCACAATATAAAATTATTAGGTGCAGGCAGAAACCCAAATTAATATGTACATCGTACCATTTCCGCACTTAGAATATACACGCGGCTATTGTCTAAAATTACTCACAAAAACACAAGTGAAAAAGTACATACAGTTTCTTGCGGTATAAACCTCATGTATGTCTGATTTGGTAAGGCCAAAGGTTGCGTATTCAACCATTGTTTTTTTTATATAGCGTGGGCCAGCAAACGAGCAAGTGGGTTACCTGATGGTAAGTGATCTCCACCACCCATGTAAACCCAAAATACCAGAAGAATCATGGGTGCGTTGCCAACCTTAAAGCAAAGGGATAATTAGGGATTGGGAAGGGGAAGGGTATTTGGACCTACGGATATTTCACTCACTGTACGAAACGCAGCAACTAGCCGCTACTTTACGTCGGTTTACTGTAAGACAGTGGTAACGACCCAGTCGAACCGCCCCATTCATGCTGTAGACAAAACTGTCTACAACGTGGCTCTACCATTCATAGTTTAATACTTACCTAAAAAGGTTAACGCAATGATAAAAATTTACCAATTTGATTTGCGACTATACTGTTTTACTATTGCTATTCTTATACGTTTGTTGGGCATCGATATTTTAATAACAGACTGCTATATTTATTTTAAATGATACTGATAAAAATGATCACTACCGCCAATACCGGTTTTCAATACAACAAGAATCCATGTCATTTTCCTAGACATTATTCCTAGGATAACCAGTCTAGATTTATCTGTTCCGACAAATCGAGATATAAAGATTGAAACGATACTTGGCTCAACAACAACACGAGAAATTGTTTTATGCTCTACAAAATTTTTATTCTTTGCCAGGTCATATATTTTTTTTATCCTGGAATAATTAAAAGACTACAGATCATCTATAGTAAGTGCAATTTCAATTATAATGTTGACCGTCGAGAGATTTTGCTTCACTCGACAGTCGCTAGGATTATGTCAGCCTGAACTCACTGGATATATTTATTTATTTATAACTTTATTGTACATCACACAAAACGTATTGAAAACACACAGCATACAATTTAATATAACATATAGAAGTACAATCGGCGGCCTTATCGCTAACGGCAATTTCTTCCAGGCAACTTTTAAATACACTGTTTGACCTCAAAACACGACTCCACTATGGCCAGTTTTTCACCATGTGTACAGTGGTCGCTATCCAGTCGAATACAATTATATTTTCCACTTTAAGGTGGCTTCCGACCATCTTCATTTCAATAGTAGAATCAAAACCGCAAGATCACAAAACAAAAATAAAATGATGTACAAATTACAAGTCTTCATTCTCAACAACACATCGTTAACGTTTTGATCATATCGCTCACAAAAAGTAAAACAGTAAACAGAATTCCTCGGTGCGATAAAAACAAAGGTTCATTAGCAAAGTAACATCTGATAGCTAAATCATCGACAGATAAACGTAATTTCCTTGATCTAAGCAGATTGATCACGCACTAGACAAAAAATCTCACATAAAAACTGCACGCCGATGACTCACCAAAAACACTTCCCATATTTAAAATCAAATTGTATTGAAATTTTTATTTTGGTTTAACGATGGATGTACCTAGGGTCATGTGTTTAAACAAAACTTGAAGCACAACCTAATGACCAGCGTCGCACAATACTGCGCGTGAATAAAATTATTGTCAGCACGTTATGTTGCATTCCATCTGGCAAGATCTTGCTCTGTTGCCCTAGACGATGTCAATTCAACGCAAAGGATGCTGATTCCATCGAAAAAACTTGTTAATTAATTTTAAAATTCGATATAAGAATTACAACCGCTATCTACTATAACAAGGTAAACAATAGCTAACAGACATATATGTGGTAGAACCACTTTGTCTACAGCATAAACTGGTCGTGTCGACCGGGTTGTTACCACTGTCCACATAATACGTGTAATAGCAACTTGCTGTTTATTGTGTTACATAGGGTGAGTAATATATCCGGAGGCTCAAATCTCCCTCCACTTCCTAATCTATTAATTCTCTCTTTCTTTTAAGGTCGGCAACGCATCTATGATTGCTCAGGTATTGTGGATATTCATGTACAGTGGAGATCACTTACCAAGAGGTGACCCACTTGCTCGTTGCCGGCCTCTGATGTAAAAAGAAACAATGTTATAAAAGCCTTAGAGGCCGTCGTATTATTTGACGATGATCACATAGAAGCGGTGAAGCAAGCGACTGACTGACCTTTCCATCCCCTCGGAGTTGGGCCACAGCGGTTACCGGTCCTAGGCCAGCGAGGTCACGGCACACGGATGTCTCTCGACTATGGTAGTTGTGCGTCTTGTGCCATCCTTGTCTTACAAGGTTATTATAACGACTGCAATATTTTATCGAGACTGTGCGTAAAATATCTTTTTTTTATAGCATAGGCCGGCAAACGAGCAAGTGGGTCACCTGATGGTAAGTGATCTCCACCCCCCATGTACGCCCACCACCAGAAGAATCATGGGCGCGTTGCCGAGCATAAAAGAAAGGGATAATTGGGGACAGGGAAGAGGAGGGGATTTGGGCTTCCGGATATCTCACTCACCGTCCGAAACGCAGCAGCAAGCCGCTACAATATGCTTTTTTTGTAATATAGTTGTCATTGTTGCGACTCCGACTATTGATTCAACTCCCATTGCCTCCAACTTTTGCTTAACTCCTAGTCAACCCCTAACACCTCACATACACCAAAGCTGTGCAAGGTCGATTTACGTTGCGTCGCGTCGCACCGATTTGATTTGTTTTAACCGTTTGAGGTCAAATAATGCTAAACATGAGTCTGCGAAAATGGTCATAAACCGACTTAATTGATTAATGGCTAATATAGCAGGAGTTATAGCCTTCCTCTATATTCTATTTAAAGATATATTTACATTCTATCAATAAATATTTCTTATGTTACACATTAAAACAAATCACAAAACTTAATAATGTTATATTGAAGGTAGATAATGTAACATTAACGTTACGGGACAACCTTCTCTGTTCACACTATGACCACGAAGGCTGAAAAGCCTTCGAAACGTCGGGACCAAAATAAAATATAAAATCACGATTAAATCCGTTTAAATTATTTTTATTTCAATATAAATAACTATTTTGAAAGAGATCAGCCATAAAAAATGAGTCAAAAATTGACTGCTAATAAGCAGGTCTGTCGGTAAACAGAACATTAGGAACGGCCATAAGACATTCACCCCTGTCCCACAGTAAAGGTATAGTACCTGTCCATTGTAAACGAATAAAAGCATAAACTATTATAGCATATAGAAACATTTTTATTTACAAATTAAATTTGGTGTTTTCCTCGAGCTCCTTGCAGAAGCACGAAGCAATTATAATTAATAGATATAACATTAAGCCTCTGAATATTGCTTATAAAGCACGTTATAACGCACTTAGGTTTTTACCATTTAAATATGAGATCACTTGCCATTTACTATAATTGTTAGTTAAAGATTCAAGGCAATAAGAATAAAACCTTAGACATTTATAACGATCAAGTTGTGTAAACCGAGCAGGTCCGAATCTAAATGATGTATAACAAAGTAAAATAAATTTGTTGTGTTCCGCAGTTTTAAAAGTTTGGGAACCGCTACTGTAGACAAAACATTTATTATATTGTATCGTTTGACTTTGAATATGACGCCTTTTTATCCCCGAAGAGGTAAACATAAGTACAGCAGTGGTATAGTTCGTAAATGCCATGTTCGCTCCATGATGCAACAGTGACTGTATAGTTCATCATCATCATCATCATCAGCCACAGGACATCCACTGCTGAACAAAGGCCTCACCCAAAGATTTCCAGACCAACCTATTCAGCCTGCATCCAGCGACTTCCTGCGACCTTTATCAGGTCGTCTGCCCACCTTGTAGGCGGACGTTCAACGCTGCGCTTGCGTGCGTACGTGGCCTCCATTCCAGAACTTTTCTGCCCCATCGGTTATCGGTTCTGTAAGCTATGTGGCCTGCCCACTGCCACTTAAGCTTGCTAATCCGCTGGGCTATCTCGGTGACTTTCGTTCTTCTACGGATCTCCTCATTTCTGATTTTATCACGTAGAGAAACACCGAGCATAGCTCTCTCCATAGCTCGCTGAGTGACTGTGAGCCGTCTTATACGGCCCATATTCTATTCTAGACAAAACACCATGAACCATTCGAAAGATATAAATGTCGCAATATCACAACCAATATTGTATATAACTGTGATAAATTGAAGATGCTAATGGAGATGCAAACAACATGCCTCCTTTCACTACACATCCATTTCAGTATAATATAAATAGCTTTGACATTGACTCGAGACCAGCCTTGATGTGGCTACAATATTGAATTTATAATGTGACATAATTATGCACATATTAAGTACACGCTGCCAACTTCATCGGGTTGGAATTTTCCTTTTCTAACTTAGTGCTTTGTTCAGTTACTACACCTGTGATTTGAATTTATATTGGCAGCAATGAGGTAAACACAAAATTATAATTCACAGAGCTAATATCGCCACATTTAGCTACCTGATGTTAGTTGCATTATGAAAACTTGTTTACATACAGTTGAAAGGTTAAAAGCCTTACAACCGACGCGACGGCTGTGTATGTTTTTGTAGCGTAACTTTATTTGAATTGCGAAAGATTATTAACAAATTATAGTTAATAACAAAAACTTAATGAAGTATTGAAAGAAACACGTATCACCTCAAACTCACACCAGTATCTCAAAAGGTTAGGCAGAAGAGCAACGATTGCACCCACTATTCGCTAAGCTTTATTACAATATCATAGTGTGATAGGTGGTGAGATTAACGTCATAGCGGGCATAAT
The DNA here is from genome assembly GCA_949126905.1 of Amorpha juglandis. Taxonomy (NCBI): domain Eukaryota; kingdom Metazoa; phylum Arthropoda; class Insecta; order Lepidoptera; family Sphingidae; genus Amorpha; species Amorpha juglandis. The sequence continues at coordinate 4,782,341 of OX421379.1, read as the reverse complement.
CTCTAATCGACGTTTATGATCCAATTTATAGAATAAATGATTTGAATGATAAAGCCATTATCCTTCTTGTAGAAACCATTGAAGTGCGTACAGAATCGGGTGAGTAAGACCTTTCGCTTTGTAGCAAACGTCGTCATTCGACATCCATTCATTCATTCACCATTCCAATTATTTATTTCATTTCATTGGTCCATTCCGCTCGTGTCTTCCACCGCACCACAACACACGATTGAAGTACTTATCATTAATATCTAAAGACGCGTAAACGCACGCACTAGCACAGAATAATCAATTCACACCGATAATTTTAATCCGGTGCCGGCCCATGTCTGTTCATTAGACGTAAATAGGTTCATAGATAATGTGTGAAATAATATTTTATCAATGTGTTACTACGTGTATGCTATGTACGATATCAGTAGATATGAAGGGAGATCGACCGTCAAGACGATGTCATTGGCAAATTGTATGGTATTTAGACTGGGATTGATTTACGGGATGGGGAAGGGACGGGGATTTGGACCTCTGAATATCTCACTCATCATACAAAACGCAGCAGCTAGTCGCTACTTCACGAAGGTTTTCTGTGAGACGGTGGTAACAACCTGGACAAGCTGGCCCATTCATACTGTAGAAAAAACTATCTACAGCGTGCCTCTACCACTAATAAATTACTGGGCATCATGAGACATAACATCTTATGTCTCGGGGTGACGAGCGCAATTCAGTGCCATAGAATGCTTTGTAATTCAAAGTTCTGTGTTATAATCAGGCGTTACGTTTACCATCAGACGAGCGATCCGATAGTTTGTTTCATCATTTATGCTAATAAAAAAATAAATGTTACGGAACAACATAGTTTCACCAATTCATTTTAACTTTCGATAATGTCAAAGCAGACGAGCGAGGAGATAAAAGGAAAGCTTAGTTTTGTTTAGCACTAGTCACTGTCGTCGTACACCTAGCTTATTACGTCATGCGGTATGCGAACGCATCTAAGTACAGTCGCCAACCTTTATGCATACATCCGGGTCAACAGCGATCGCGATAGGCATTTATTTTATTCCAAGAATATCAACGACAATACTAATAAAAAATAATGCACATAGTCATTCCGGATGGATGATTTTAATTAATACTCTGAAACTGTTCGAGGAATAAAATATAGGTTGGTATTATTTTAAATTGACGTGGTACGGACTGTCGAGACGAAAGTCACAGGTTCAAAAACATCCCCAAGAGCTTACACCTCTGACTTTTCTAAGTTACATGTATATTAATTGTTAATTATCGCTTGCTTTAACGGCGAAGGAAACATCGTGAAGAAATCTGCATACCTGAGAACTCGATAAGATTTTTCGAAGGTATGTCTACCAACCCGCATTAGGCCAGCGTGGTGGACTAAGGCCTAACCCCTCTCATTCAGTAGAGGAGGCCCGTGCCCTGCTGGGCATATGTCCCACTGCTGTGGGACATGTATAATACAGGGCTAGTATTATTATTAATAATATATTTTCAAGTTCTTTTTGAATCCGCTTATTTATTTTGAGTATGTCTTTGAACCACAAAATACTGCATAGGATTACAATGCACTCATAATCCGGATTTTGGGGACATAAGATGAGTCTTCTTCCACCTGACCTTATTCCACTCGGAGTGGGGTCGGCGCAATATATTTTTAACACATGTTACAGAAAGGCTTGTAGTTTTTACGACCGGCCGCCTGACTGACGTCAACTTCTCTGGGGACATAAAAAGAGACCCATAATACTAAATAATTTCAGTACTACGATTATATAAGTTACAACACAAAAGAGTACTCAGTATATTTATGTTCCATGAGCAACAAAAATTATTTCAACCAATCAAAACCTATTTTATTCTTTTTTAGATTGGCAGTTGAAGAACTCTGGATATGGAACGGCAAGTTAATTGGCATACAACATTGCTTTAGGCTAAATTTGGAGTACGTTCAGTTCATACAGAAATAGTATTGAGCTTATAACTTTCACAACTTAAATAGCATTTTTGGAGCCGAATAAACGATTTTAATCGAATTAACGAAAAGTAAATATTAAAAACATATATATTCCACCATAAAAATTACCTGAATTTTCTAATAGGTTTTTAGCTAATTCTGTTGCGTTAAAACATGTCCGAAATAAACTCGTAACCACGTTAATTTTAGTCGTTAACAGGTTAAGTAACCCAGCCGTCGAGCATGACTGAAACGCGCTAAACACAATGCACGGATGTATTCTATTCGTGGTGGTTTATTTTCGTTTGACGCTAAACCCGTTGTAAATGAGTTAGCAGATCCAAATCTGATAGTCTTTTAGAATGTAAGACTTTCGGTTTTTGAGATGGATTATAATTTATGTGGCCAAGTCTCGATGACTACTGGACATGATGACAAATTAATTGTACCGTTTATGTGCTGTCATTGAAATTGACAACGAGGTAATGATGAGACAGATGACGATAGCCCCATAGTCATCAATTAATTTATACAAATAAACTGAGTTTCTCCATATGCAACAGCCAAATATATATACAAATTATTGTGGTGCCAATAATAACTAGTGCAGAGTTGTAGTCGATATGTCAGATTTATAAAATCAACAGCACTCAACTGAATAACTGATCGGCATGCTTTCTATTGTTGTACTTTCAAGTTTTATTTTTCATGTGAAATAAAAACAATTACATCAAAACAACACTTCGAATACATAAACAAAGCAATCGTGAAACAAAACGATCAATTTAAAAAATATAAATTATCATATTAATAAGTTTCACTAATTTAGAAATATTGACTAATTTAAATATGATTAAGATGATTTGGCAGAAACAAAAAGCACAGACTGCAAAGTGATCGATGTCGATTGGATGAAAACTTACATTAGAAGTGATGTCTGCAAATTTGAAAGAACGGTTGAGTGTACTTCTTGGTACGAGCACTGACCACTTTCTACCAAGACACTACTGATTCTGTACATTCATCAATTATATTCGTAGCATTTTGTAATCATTCATAAAAATATGGAATACTTTTTCAATCATTTTCACACATGTCTGCTAATAATTATTTATCACTATACGGATTTTCAGAACTTATGAAGTAGATATTCGATAGCAAGGTAAGCATAATTTTGAATTATGGTAATTGATGAGCCAACGTGTGTTTGTTTTTACAGCTGATGGTGAATTTGATACTCACGCTTGTATCCTCAAAAGATTAAACAGAGGCGCAACCAACCACTATTTGTCAAACTTTGTCCCATGATGTGATAGGTGGCGAGCTTATCACCATAACTGTTAAAATTCCAATACCAGATAACTCATGTGGGTTTTTTCCAAAATCAAATATAAATAATGTTACTAAAGATTTGAAACCGGAACCTCACTGGCTTTTCACCATAAGTACGCCTGCCAATAGACCAATGAGGTGACTAAGGTATACTAATCAGTAAGTAAGCAGATATTAAAAAGTTTCACAATTTCTGACCACCACACCACCACACTATCTCCTTTTAGCGTAGAAACGATATTTGTATTACAAATAATACATATACTTTAAGACACAAATACTATAAAAGTTTTTAAATCAAGGTGATACCAATTACATGAACCACTTCATGAGTAATGAGTTAAAGATTTGCCCTTTTCACTCGAACGTTTTCGAATTGTGAGTGCATTACTCATTCAACAAAGAACCGAGGTGGGAATAGGGAGTGACAATTGCAAAAAAAAAATTTATTAACTCTGAACATTCTATGTCCATTATACTATTATGTACAGTTATATAAAATCCTTTCACTGCATTAATGTATGTATAATCAATGCTCAAGTGCAATAAAAAAAGGTTAAAGAATCAACCAGTACAATGTATTGTATTATGTGTGATGTCAATGTGAAATGTTATAAAGAGGAGTGTGTCATTATTTCGAAAAAGAAACTAATATGTAACACGTTATTTTATATCGATTGTTCCATTTAAATTGATTGCAAAAATTCTAGACAAATCATATAAGAAGCATAGTTTGTTCTGTCGTAAGACAATGTATGACATTTTATGTGTCATTAAAGACTTTGCTTTTGCTTAGGTCGGGCCACTACATTTTGTGGTTGAGTTTTCGATTGGAAAAATATCTCATGCGTTGACTAGGATTAGAATTTATGTCCTGTATGACCGCCACCGAGGTTCGCCCCTTATCATGTTATAGAACTCAGATTTCAGGTTGGGGTACCTACATTTTTTGGTTGAGTTTTTTATTAGAAAAATCTCTCATGCGTTGCCTAAGATTAGAATTTGTGCCCGGTATTAAAATTATGGTACAAAAATAAGCTCGGCCAACCGGGGATGCTGCACTATTTGTACTTCTTTCATCCCCTTAGGGAATACAGACGCAAGCTTATGAATGTCAGTTATTTGTATAACTTGTACATGTGCCTGTTAAGTATTATTTGAACAATACAGAACGAACGTAGGTATTTAATTCACAAAAAGCAAAAACAAATAAAAAATACATAAGAAGTGATTGTAAACATGCTACTGCACAAATAGGTTCAATTTTAATTAAATCGTTAAAATCGTCTACGTTTGAAAGAAATCAAATATGCTAATGTAACACTTTACTATCAATTCAATTTGAATATGCATTACGATCCAATTTGCCAATGAGATTGAAATCTTGATCTACATCTTGATGCTTTAAAGCTGAATGAAAGTAATTTGTAAATCCAACGTGTACTGCCGATAAATCAATTTGCTTTTTTGTTGATTAAATAACATTTGTTATTTTTAGAACAACACGAATAAGACAGTATTTATTAAAATTGATACTAATATATTTATGTATACCCATTAGTATGTAATAGTAATATCTCAGCGATAACTTTTAGTAAAATACTGACATCTGGTGACTTTGTACGTTAGTAACTTTCACGACGTCCGGAGGATATGGAGCGGTCATTTCCTTAAACTTTGATCTAGCTCAGCGTTGATGTTGTACCAGAATATCTCTTAAAATTTAATATTTCGTTAGTTAGTTATTGAATTGTTTTCTCATACCATTAACTTAGATTATTGTGCCCGAAAAATTGGTATCCTGATAGACGATGTCAATGTTAACCTGAGACACGGCTGAATAAGGAAGGTATTGGTCTTGACCTTGGAAACGATAATGGTCTGTAGTCGATAAACACAGGCCGATGGGTGAACCACAAAAAGTTTAAATTGGAAAACGTAAATCATTACGAGATACTGAATACCTTAGCATAAGACGTATTATTTATAGCACTATTTGTAAAATAGATACATTAAGAGAAACAAAATAAAAATGTGAAGTTATGGCTATAATCCACACAAGTCGCAAAATCTCCAATGAATATTAATTACACAAATGGGTCACAATGTTCGCTAATTAAAAGAATCCCGATTGTAACGATTAATCAACTCGTATTATGGACATGACATTGGACGCAATCTAGTCGTCCATTGATGAACGGATGTTCTATTGAAGGATCGCGTTATTCCGGTAAAGCTATCATAGCGTTTGTCCACACCCAAGCGGATTCATCTACAACTTGCGTTTTACGTTTTGTCTTTGCCTCCTGGAGACACTGTGCATTTGCTGCACACGCTGTGAATTCTCATTAAGTTGTAGATTTTTGAAACGTCGGTCGTTACACACAAGCAACAGGAATAGACGCATCTAGCGTGTTAAATGTGCATGAGCTTGGACACAGTTATACATGAACAGTTTTACCATTAGATCCACGACATGTAAACAAAATCCGTACCGTGTGTGGGTGTTATGGTCTCAAGGCCTATTTAAATGTATACTAGAGCCAGAGCCACTGAATCAATCTAATACTATAAGCCCGATTGGCCAGCTTATTTGGCACTAGCCGATAAAGCCGAAGTTCTAAATAGTGCAGATTCGTCTTAAACGATTAGCTTCTCCATGTATAGCGGCCTTTACAATACGAATGAAATGGACGGTAATTTGGTAACAGTCATACAAGCTAATCAAATACAAACGTCAATTACCACCGGGAGATATAACAGCATAAACGGCCAATATGCATTAATGTTTATTGTACGATGAATTTCTGGATCAATTGCAATATCTATGAACATTATATGGTATATGTAAACAAATTTCTTTTGTTCTTAGGTAGTACATGACGGGAGAATTTCTAGTTTTTAATTCTCTTTCTATAAGCATTTGCGAAAGAATACAGGAAATTGATTACATTTCCCAGGACTAATATGTCTAACAACCAACAATAGAAGTCATTCGAGTATTGTTGCATATTTTATAACATTGGACTCCGTATAAGAATATGGGACACTATCACTTGAAAATGAGTCAATTAATTTAACATTTTATTGCCTGAATAACGAGACGAACAGAGCTTGCCTGATACTAAAGCCCCAGGCCCGCATATAAATAGGAAAAACACACAGAACTATGACATTGGCCTGCAAGGCTTCGTACTACAAATAATACCAAGTAATTTCAGTAATTTCGATTTATTTCTAACTCGTATAGAGCAGTAATTATATACTATTGTTTGAAAACAGACAAAGCAGTAGTATCAAGTCAGATGGCTTCTTGCATACGATAGACCTAAAACCCAGTAAAAAATTGCAGAAGGTAGAAAAATACGTAATGTTAGGTACCAGTAAGCAGTATCTGAAAGCTAAAACCCTGTAGGTAATCAAAGATAAAAAGCATCTAAGTTGGTTTAGCAACTTTTTGCCTTGTAACGGAAAGTTTACAGCGGGTCGAAGCAAAGATTTAAGTTCAACTTTTGCGTCAATGCTTTTAGTCGAGAAAACGTTGAGCGCATGACACAATATCAAAGTTTATATCTCGTTCCCATAACAAACAGCAAAAAATGTATATAGCAAGAGATATTGATCAAACGACAATGCATCGAGGATTCCTCTGTTATGGATGGTATCTATGGGTGGCGGTGTTCACTTACCATCAGGTGACCATAATGCTCGGGGGCATCAGGAAAAAAAATTGTCATATCATAATCAGATAGTTAAAACGTTTTGTCAATGTTGAGCTTATTATGTGGATACTATTTTGATACGTGTATTTTTGTTATTATTAAACACTACGACTTTTGCTAGGGAATCGGACAATATTCTTCTATGCGGCTAATATTTTAAATATATCAATGTGAATGTTTGGATATTTATAAGTGTGAGTTTTGATATTAATCACACTTTAACGGCTGAACGAATTTGGATGAAATTTGTAGAACATGACTTGTAATTACATACATTTTATCTCTAAAAAAGACATTCATGTAGACGAAGCCGCGGGCAAAAGCTAGTAACAAATAAATAACTTAAACTTAATTAAACACACCGTTCTAAAAAAAATCCACTAAACCATGATTACCTTTATCTAATTACTTAATACGTATAATGTAATAATGACAATTATTACTTAAAGTTGAAGACGCCAGTATTAATCTTATTCAAATTTAACAACAAAAGTGAAATTTCAACAATCCCTGAATATATATGTCGCGTTTTCAGGCGGAACATAATCTACGCGTTCGCTACTGCTCGCCATATTGCTTTTTTTATTATCAATCAGCGCGCACACCGGCGCAGACGCTGTCTCGGAAGTAACCGTACTGAACTTCGATCGAGCGCACTACTGACTGATGTATGACATTGACAGTTGACAGTTTCAACTTCACTCTAGACTTGTGTCACAGACTATTCACAACTTGTGTTATCTATGATAAATGCGCGGTGTTACCGATCAAGTAATATTAAAACCAACTCAAATAAATAAATAAGATCAAACATTCGTGTATATTTTAATCTCTGACACGGCCATTCTGATTATCAACGCGCTCTCGCGTTGTCTCTCAACATCACAATCAGCTTGAGCAGTGATAACAAACAGTTTCGAACGAGTTGCAACTAGACTCAGGAATTAATAACTTGAAATAGAAACTGAACTTTAATCCTTCACGCATTTCATTGTTTCCAAAATCGAAGTAACTGCAAAGCGTTGAAGCTTTCAGCAACAGATCAACACAGATTATATCGCAAAGCGTTGAAGCTTTCAACGTTTTGATTACATTGCAAAGCGTTATAGCTTTCAACAATAGATCAACGCGGATTACATCGCAAAGCGTTAAAGCTTTTAGCATTTTGATTACATTGCAAAGCGTTATAGCTTTCAACAATAGATCAACGCGGATTACATCGCAAAGCGTTAAAGCTTTTAGCATTTTGATTACATTGCAAAGCGTTATAGCTTTCAGCATTCATTCGGATAAAACGATAATAAAACATTTTATCAATCAGCAGTAATTAAAAGCAATTTATTGGCTCGTGTCAGCAATCAAGAAAATAACAAAATCAAAATAAATCGCTCATAGCTCAAACAATCTATTAAATGTGCCAAACATAAAAATAAAAAAAATCACAAACTTCGTGGTTAATTTTTTAACATAATAATCTGAAATGAGTAAATAAAACTAATCATTTCCTTCTGTAGATTTAACGGAATCTAGACATTCGGACAATTCTGGTAGGCTGGCTGGATATTTGCGTACCCGTTCATGACACACATATTGGCCACGTCCTCCAGATATTGGCTCAACCATATAACGCTCGTTTGGGCAAATTTTTGTGATTTTACAAGGACCACTAAACTTTTCGCTCAATTTATTAATTACTCGAGGATTCTTTTGGACGAGAACTAAATCGCCTACTACAAAAGGATGAATGGTGGCTTTATTAAAATCATAGCGTATTTTATCCTTTGCTGCCTGCTCGTCCATCCTAACTTTAGCTTCCTGTCTTATGTCTATCAAATCCTGTTCGTTGTAAATGTTAAGATTAGTCGTGAGATAGTTTAATCGAGGTGGGCTCTTGTTACAACCAATTAGCAACTGGAGTGGACTTTTTCCCGTACTTTTAGATACTGAGCAATTTAAGGCGAGTTGGACCTCACCAATGACAGATTTCCAAGATCTATTCTCATGATTTTTGGCGACTGTAAAACAATTAGTTAAAACAGACATTATTCGTTCTACCTGTCCGTTGGCTCGACAGATGCCGCTAGCGATTTCATGAAATTCAATAGACCACTCCTTACATAGACTCTGGAACTCTTTCCCCGTGAAAGATGTCCCTTGGTCGGAGATGATTCGCTTAGGTGTTCCAAATGTGTGAACGAAATTTCGAAGAGCTTCACAAGCAGATCGCGAAGTTAGGTCTTTAACAGCCGTCAAATAACAAAACTTTGTGAAAGCATCTACGATAACAATCACATAATCTTTAGACACCCTTTCACCACTTAATTTACCACTAGTATCTATGTGAATAGTGTGGAATGGCTCCGCAATTTTGTCTATGGGGTGTAAAACAGATTGTTTTTTACCGGATGGGTTCTTGTTTATTTTACATGGCAGACAATGGTCAACATACGCTCTAACGGACGAAGTCATATTGGGGAACCAAAAATGCTCTCTTATTTTAGACAGAGTTTTATCCCAGCCGAGGTGTTTCAATTCGTCATGAAACCTTTGGATTATTTGCCAACGAAAATTTTTTGGGATAATAATCCTACTAAATGTTTTACCATCGACTTGAAAATTTCTGTAGAGTAAATTGTCTTTGTAGGTGTATGATGACCTAAGGTTGGCATCAATTGTGTCGTTTTCAATAGATTCAATAATGCGCCTAATATCAGAGTCCAACTTTTGCTCGGCCTTTAACCATTCATCATTTACACAGGAAAAGTTCACTTGTTTGCAAGAAATTGGGTTTCGACTAAGATAGTCTACGTGTGGGATTTTTTCGCCCTTTCGATACTCTATTTCAAAGTCAAAAGTCTGCATGTATGCCCACCATCTATGCACCCGAGGCAAAAGTTCACGTTTGTGACGTGATGCCTTTAAGGCGTTACAGTCCGTTACAACCTTGAATTCTCTACCAAGTAGATAGTGTCGAAAATGTTTTAGCGCCTTAAATACTGCTAGAGTCTCTAATTCATAGCTGTGATATCTACTTTCTACATCGGTTGTTCTTTGGCTAAAATAACCTACCACTTTTAGTTGATTGTCAACCTTTTGAAATAAAATTGCTCCATATCCAATCGAACTTGCGTCAGTGTGGAGTTCGATTGCTTTACTGGGATCAAAGATGGTCAGTACAGGCGCGGAAGTGAGATACCCCATAACCGTAGCATGGGCTTTTGTATGTTCGGCCTTCCAACTCCATTTGGCGTCCTTTTTAGTAAGAGCGTACAGGGGCGCCATGATAGTTGAAAAGTTGGGCACAAACTTTCTGAAATACCCGGCGAGACCGTTAAATTGCCGTAACTCCTTTAAACATGTTGGCAAAGGGGCGTTGGCCAAAGCCTTTATTTTTTCAGGATTCGGTTTGATACTATTGTTACTGACTACGTAGCCTAAGTACTCAACCGAGGACTTCAAAAAGGTGCACTTTTTCCAATTAAAAGTAAAACCTGCTTCTGATAAAGCAGTTAGCACTTGCTCTAGGTCATGAAATGCCTCCTCCTTAGTTTTCGAGAACACAAGGACATCGTCCATGTAGACGAGCGCTATTTTATCTTTTAACCCTTTTAGCGCTTTATTGATGGCCCTCTGGTAAACAGAGGGTGCGTTGCAAAGGCCAAAAGGCATTTTTAAGTACTCCCAAACACCATCAGGGGTGATAAAAGCAGTCTTTTCAATGTCACTCTGAGATGCCATCAAAATTTGATGGAATCCAGAGGCCATATCCAAACTCGAAAAATATGATGCCTGTCCAAGTGCATCAATTTGTTCCGATATTAATGGCAGGGGGTAACTATCACGCACAGTATTGGAGTTAAGCTCTCTATAATCAACGCAAAGGCGGTCGGACCCGTCCTTCTTCTTCACGAGCAAAGCAGGGCTCGAAAAGGGTGAAGAACTTTCGCGCACTATGCCCTTGCGCTCTAGGTCGGCTATAATTTCACGCATTATGGTTCGCTCAGATGGAGCCAAACGATATGGATGTCGTTGGACAATTTTATCGGGGTTTTTAAGCTTGATCTGCATCTCACCTGTACTGACAGTTGAATTAGAATTTCCACTGGCAAAATTATTTTTATATTTTTTTAATGTAGACTTTAACCTATCAATATCACACTGGTCAATCAAGTCTGTATCAATTTTATCTAAATCGAAGTTGGTGTTTTGAGCAAGACACATATTGACAGTGACATCGCGTACAATCTTGGCACCATCACTATTAAGGGTGAAGACCAAACCGGGGTTCTTAAATATATCCCTACCTAGAATTACATCATGTGGTAATAAATGTGAGTCAACAATAACAAACGTTATCTCCGTATGGAAGCCGTCGAATTCAACATAAGAAGTAATTTTTCGAAATGAAAAGCATGGTGCGGAGCCAATACCCGTGAGGCGTGTAAACGAGATTTCTTTTTTATCTGGTAAACAATCAGCGATTTCCTTTTTAATTAGTGAGCACTCTGAACCGCTGTCGATCAATGCTTGTAAGTTATAGCCGCCTACACGCATTTCAATCAATGAGTCGTTAGAGGGAGAACAAACATTTACTGATTTTGTTTCCAACTTAGGGTTTTTGGAATTTTTTATCTTTTCATCTCGTTGTTTTGTGAAACAAGTAGGTTCAGAATGCCCAGGTTTGTGACAGTAAGAACATTGAGCTGACTTATCGATATGTTTATCGATAGACGCCCGAGGGTGTATGGTCCCCTCACTATTTTTGTTGTTACGTAACAATAAACAGTGCCGCTTTAAATGACCTATTTTGTTACAATAATGACAGCGCTGCGTTGTCGGGTTTTCATGAATTTTAGGTCGCTTAAAATGAAGAGGTTCAGGTTCGTTCCGCGTCTTGTTAAAATATCGCTTATGGCTCTTAATGTTAGGATATGTACTCAAATGTCTATCGAGTGCTACGAAATTTGCCGGAGTGTTTTTAAGTAATTCGGAGCGTACCTGAACATCCGTAATGCCGGAGATGACTACTTCGATTTTATTCGATTCGTCCCATCCAGTCTCCAATCGATCTATCAGCGCCAATTTGTTAGTTGAATATTCGATATACGTTACCGCTTGTTCACTTTTGTATTCCACCATATCGCAAAACAAGTCATGGAACCTTTTCGTTGTAGCAAACTGACGAGTGAGCCGCTCCTTCAACTCTTCCCAAGTTTTGCACAGGGGGTACGAACGCGCAGCCCACTTTTTCGCACGTCCTTGTAAGTGGGTGAATACAGCGTTCCTAGTTTCATAATCCGTCCACGAGTTGTTTTTCATATGGTGTTCAATTTCCTCACACCACTGAGCTGCAGTAAACTGACAGTCGTCTGGATCAAACGGCGGTAAATAAATCTCACTTGCCTTCAACTTTCTCGGTTCATCGGTACTGGCAGAAGTTTTTGGGTTAGAACTCTGGAAACCTGCCATCATATTCTGAAAAAATGTCGCCCATATTTCAGGCGTAGGTGCGTCGAGTCCGTCGTCTCTTGAAATCGGCGGCCTCTCCGATGTATTTTCTTGAGGTTTATATCCCTGCGTGAAATAACCTCTATTTTGTGTAGCCGGCATCGCGGTATGCTCGCAGGATGTTTGTGGAAGCGATCCCATCGCTGCTGTCGCGTTTTCAGGCGGAACATAATCTACGCGTTCGCTACTGCTCGCCATATTGCTTTTTTTATTATCAATCAGCGCGCACACCGGCGCAGACGCTGTCTCGGAAGTAACCGTACTGAACTTCGATCGAGCGCACTACTGACTGATGTATGACATTGACAGTTGACAGTTTCAACTTCACTCTAGACTTGTGTCACAGACTATTCACAACTTGTGTTATCTATGATAAATGCGCGGTGTTACCGATCAAGTAATATTAAAACCAACTCAAATAAATAAATAAGATCAAACATTCGTGTATATTTTAATCTCTGACATATATGACATATCTACTACGAGGCCCTTATTGTTTTTTAATTAACTAACTACATCTCTCGGATAGCATCCATAGCGAAATACAAATTGGCTTGTATCCTCATAAATGATACATTTTAAAATTTAACCCCAACACACACGACCAGATGGGTGTTCCAAAACAAACTGAAGTTTAATGCTTCAGATTGAAAGTAAATTACATTTCAAAATTCACCCTGCGGGCTTAGCAATTGGGAGAGCAATTAATACGAAATCAAATTTGAAGGAGCAACAATAAATGAATTTTGCGATATTTCTGTTTTCACCCGTGATTGTTTTGTTCTTATTGTTCATGTATTGTTTTGGACGAAGTCCATTTTAGTGGGTTCAGGGAAAATGTTTAATACTAATAAATATGTGTAGGTTTTTTCATAAGTAGCATCTTTTCTCATTTTTACAATAGCACGATGAGTTTTGTCAATATCCACTTGGAATTCAGAGAGGTTATTGCGAACATTAACGTTGACATTTAAATGCTTTAGCGACTAGGTCCATGAACTGCTTAGTTGCGAAAGTACTAAAATATTATTATACTCTTACTGACTGTTTCAAAGAAATGGCTATAACAAAACCGAGAACTTTGATGTTAGACATATTACACTGTTTATGTGTGTATGCTCAAAGAGTAATTGACGCGAATGAATAAACACATTCATAAACTTTATTCACATACACTAAGTTTAGAAGCTTAAAACCAGACAAAGGTTAGAATCTAGCATTGCAAATAACAACGTTGGTAATCAAGGTTTAAACAATGAAATCCTGCTATAAATGTGTAGTTCGGATGTATGTAAGTTTGTGACTTTGGCGATTTAAATGTTTGTTAATCATTGAGATGAAAGTAATTTAAACGGATTTTATCGCCGTTTCTTTTATTAATTTTGATCCCGACGTTTCGAAAGCTTTTCAGCCTTCGAAGGCTGTAATAAAAGACCGCGATAAAATCCGTTTAAATTAGTTTAATTTCAATGTGTAATATTCGCGTAAACTTAAGAAATCATTATGTTTGTTAATCAATTATGCCTTAATAGCTGAACGGGTTTAGAAGATTTTAGCAAACATGTAACTAAGACCTTAAATAAGACATGAGCTATTTTTTCTTTCGGTAACAGATACTCACAAATGGACAAAAAAAAATCATTCAAAAGAACATCAGATTACTAGCCGTATAAGCGTATGACATTTATTAAATAACTCGATGAACCAAGAGGTATTCAGGCCAATCCCCTGACCGTCAGGACATAGGCAACAATGTACCGGAACGGCCTTGATGATCAATCAAAGCGAGATAATATGTGCGTGACTGGTGGCTAGTGGGCGCCAATACCTGGATTATGACGTTGTAGTGATTCATTGCAAATGTCAGTTCTCTTAGTAAAGACAATATCTAGTTTATAGACTTATCCTGTGATTGAAAAAATTAAGTTAATTCAGATGATCTTATTAATTAATCAGTAATGACCATAATTTATTTTAAATAAAGTATCCATATTTGAACAGGCGATAACAACAATCCAGACAGAATTAGTGCCTTTTTGATTCCCGAAAAAGTATATTACATATAATACATGTTATACTAGCACACTTTGAACGTAAAAAGGTAAATATAAAATCAAACCGTTTCAGTCTCTACATATTTTAAACTTAAACATGATTAACTTAGTTGATTAAAGTAAACGTACTCGTAGTTTTAATTACTTAAATGAAACTCGGTAAGTCTGTATGTAAGAACCAAATATACTTGTTATGTTAACGAAATATAAAAAACATTAGTCATAGTTTTCATTATACCTCTAACAATTATAAATCGATTAACTGTAGCTAATATTAATAAATAATTGTAAATTAATTCTAATAGATCGTGTGTAATATGCAAATATTGATAAAAAATCAAAGTAAAAGCTAGGTGTAAAAGTAATGTTGATAACGATGTAATTCTGTAAGTGGTGTGATTTTTTCTAACATTATTTGCCTTAAATCGGTTTGCCCAGAATTGTTGACTTTAAACCCAAACTCGTCCACAACTTGTGATGGCAACATGATATAGATTCAATACGAATAGAGATAGAAGAGGAAGATGATAATGCTCTGTTGTCTATTATACGTCAAACGCACTATATCAGTTATAGAACAAAGAAAGGAATAATTAAAATACCTATGAGAATGTTAAATCAAGACGGAACAAGCACGAGTAAGGCATTAATCGAGGATGACAAGCGAGAACATTGTTATGGTGGCATTCCGTTAGTGAACGAGGAAAGGTTCGTTTTCACTACAATAGAATATGATGAGGGCCAGTTGGAATGGCACAAGTTCCAATCATCGGCAAGTCATGCATGTAGTTCAATTCAATTTCAGACACAATGTTTGGTTTTCTAACCTACGTAATAAACTCAGAACATTTCTGGTTTTATACTATATTTACTCTGCCACTAGCGTTAAATAGAGCAATGAAAGCTCAAATTTAATTTAAAGTGTTATATTAAAACTTTTCTAAAAAGTTTCTATAATAACTGCATGTATTAATCTAATCCTTAAGTGCTAGGGGAAATGAGCCATATTTGAGAGATTTTCATCTTAAGTACAGTAATTGCGACTAAAGTTTATGCCCTTTGACACTCTTCGTCAGTTATATAATGTGTGATGATAGTGACATAATAGGTTTCATTGCAACATTAAATTTCTCTTGTATATTTACAGATATTTGAAGATTGATTTCATATTTGTACTAATACGTAAAAACGAAGCTATTCTGAGCTATGTACAATATAGCCTGTACTGTAAATTTACGTGGGTGCAAATAACTGAACTGTGTTTAGAAACGTATTTTATGTAGCCAATGTAATAAATAAACAACTTTATACCAGCATTCAAAGCACTGTTTAATGTTTGCTTAGTTTCATGTATTTCAACGCCAAAGTTCGAGGTCCCGTTAACGTTCATTGCCTAACAATTTTCACATTCAGTTATAATAACAATGAATATGAAATGCTCAGTGTTCATATCGCTATCCTCTAAGATTATTTAATAACGCTCGATAGAATTACAAAATTTTGATCAACCTTAAAAACACGTAAGGTTTTGTTTACAAAGAGAAAATACAAAAATAATTTTAAATACATATTGTTATATGCACCATCAAAAATTTAATAAAGCTTTATTGAAATCTGGCAAAAAATATTTTCCAAATATTTAATTTACGGAATTGAAAATATTACTGCAACATAAATTTTGATATATATTTTTAAATTTCATTAATTTTATGTTCTGTTTAAAAAGAGAAAGAAGAAAAATAATTTTAAATAAATATTATTATTTGCACCATCAAGAATTTAATAAAGCTTTATTGAAATCTGGCAAAAAAATATTTTTTTAAATATTTAATATAAGAATCTGAAATTATTACCGTTAAATTTATTATATATTAAATTTCATTACTTTTAAGTACATATATTTTTTACGTATTAATAAATAGTCCTAGTGAAGGAAACCCACCTTCAAAAGCCTGAGGAATAATGGGTTCTATTGGTAAGTATGGAAAAGTTGATATTAAGTTGTTTTGGAAGGGTTAGACAGTTAAAAAATAATTACTTTCGTACTCCTTTACTTATGATGATGTTATTAGAGTATTCCATACCAAAATCAAACAAACCAAATACATAAATTCTATCAAATAAAACTTTCGCTCGAAATCCCCGACCGGTCTCGAACCTTTCACGTCAGGTCGTAAGTTTGACCTCAAGAAAATTATACTAATAGGTCGACCCACATTACTTCATTCATTTTTATGAAGGTTAAGAATATCCATAGAGAGTTTATTACTGGGTCGTAACATAAAAATATATTACGTAAGTATGAAAACATAACTCTTTTAGGTCATGTTAATATTTAATAAAAAAAAAATTGCTCTGAACACTTGACGCCGTAAAAAAACTGGCGATGCTGTTACTGACAAAGCGTTTAGTTGTAATAAAGCTTATTTCTTTATTCCTGCTCTAAAGAATATCATCCGGCGTTCACAATTTTACGGCGTCCTACAGGAGGCTTAAGGAAAATCAGCCTCTCGCTGCGGATAAGCCGCATCTCTCAAAGAAGATTCTAGCCGTAATAAAACTGCAACGTAGACTGCTCAAAGTGAAGATATGCCACGTATTAAAAATGCACACTAGCATGATACTGATTTAAACTACTGACTAAATTTAATTCGAAATGTATATCGATTTGTGGAAAAAGTTGACTTTAATTTAATTAACGATGTAAATATGTTATTCGACTGCATACTTTTTTACTAGGTGAGGGGTCCCTAGTATGCGATAGTTCGTATTGGTTTCTACATCTGTTTGTCTATTTCCGCCACCAGTGTGTAAGAGGTGTTGTTTTTCGGTTTGGAGGATATTGAAGCCAATGAAATTTATGAGACAACTTATGTTTTGAATAATGCTCGAATATTTTAAATTAAAAAAACACAAATTTTGATTTTCTTACATGATAATTAATTAATCATGGTATAGAACATACTCCACTTCTCCGGTGTAATATGTAAGTCTAGCCTAAGTATTTACGTTACCACAACAATAGACCAATGAAACAAAGAAAATGTTGGCTCTAATAACTATTTCTTCCTTATAATAATTCTTGTGGCTTTACATTTTATCAGATACCTTAAATTTGTAAGCCATTATACAACCACGTAAAATGTTTCCAAGGCGTTCGTTTTTATGTTTCATCCATCACTTTTAATTTTAGGCTTCGATAAATAACTGTTAGCTTTGCACAAAGATGTATTGGCAAGAATCACGAAACTTTAACATATCGCAATCAATGTAATAAATCGAGGAATAATCCAGAAGATACCAATATTCCTATATTCTTGCCCGTTCTTCTTTAACGAAACAGCATTCCGAACTGGCGGTAGAGATAATTTTTCATGTATTTTTTTCATGATAATTTCATGTTTCAAGGTCTAAACCTATATGCCCAATAGTTTTTTATTCTAAAACCCACCACAAAGGAACTGATCTATACAGGGTTAATTTTAAAACACCAGCAACCTCGCAGGACCAGATAGCTGACCCCATACGGAACAACTTTTGTTCTACGAGTTTGGATATAACTCAATATATTTAAAAAAAAATGATTTTACAAGTTTTTGTTGACCTTCAAAGGAGCTAGCCCGGTTCCCCACGCTTCGCGTATTTGTTTACGTAATCTGCGATGCGCGTTGTAACGTTCAAGACGGAAATTAAATGAATACTTATTTTTGTATGAAAATAAAATCTAACAAATTATCAAAAGTCGTAGAACAAAAGTAGTAGCTTATAACCTTAGGAATCTACCCCTGCGAGGTTGCTGGTGTTTTAAAAATAACCCTGTATATGTATGCAACCACTGCCTTAGCACTTTCAATGTCACTTCAAACCGTTATTTCTCTTTTGTTTGTACCACATGTATGCATACATTTATTTAAACAAAAGTATGCCACAAACACATTGGTGCATTGAATAATGCGCCCGGAATATTAAGGCCACTGTTGAATATGACAACTCCATGCACTTAAGATGCAAAGCGTACAACAAACTGAAATCTGTTTAAGTTTTTGGGTTAGCCGAGTGATGTCAGAATTGAATACACGTTTACACGATTTAAAGTTACATTTGCTTGTGTAGTATTACAAAAGCATTAAACTCTGAGCCTCCAGCGTCTCATTATTTCTATCTAAATTCATGAAGACACCCTTCAACATTGTCTATATTATTTTAAAATTTCACTATGTAAACATAAGTTTAATATTCCGTGGTAAAACTTTGTTCAAAATCACATGTTGCTCGGCCATCGTTCCGCGCACCCTTGTCCAAGTGGAATGGCTTTCATTAGCAGTTCCTACGTCCCATAAAGCGGTTTAGATTTCACTGTAAACATGCATTGTAATTATAAATTGGGAATACGCTAATGGGATCTTAATTTAATTTTAATAGGTCAACATAATGATCGGTCATGCCTGTTTTTATTTTGTGTAATACGATAGTTAATTAAGTCATTTGATCTTGAGGTGGTTGTTCACCGAGGTACTGTAAATTAGGATTGCTTAGGAGGAGTTACTTCCATAATTTATGGACAACTTTCTTGATTCTTTCTTTCTATCTATTTTAACCCGGCTAGTTTAGGGCCCAATAAATCATAAATAGAAATAGAAGCGTGACGCTTAGGTACCATCCGGCGAGCCAACCACTCGTCTCATCATCTAAAGCTTATAAAAACAAAAAAACTAAACATCTTATTTTAAATTTATACCGAATAAATTGTCAAAATGATTAGCCAATTTTTTATTTTCACACAACTAACTGCTTTACTGCATCTGACAGTAAGTACGGTTCAATCAAAATATAATATCGACGGTCGAGAGACGTTGTAACCGTCGACGGTCGTCGGAATTATGCGGGCTCGTAACAAATTAAATTTTCTTTGATTTTCAGTAAATCAGCTTATAAAACGTTGTCGACCTAGACCTTGCAAACATTTTTTTTTTACTTCAGTAATAACAATAATAGTTGCTGGTGGTAGGATGTTCATATCCGCCCGGATAACGACCATCGTACATAACATGGTGTTCAAATCTGCTATGGTGACCCACACACCTTGTGTGGTACGCGTTCCAGGATCAGCTAGTGTACATCTGATCCTTCCAAGGGGCTTGCGACAAGACTTGATTGTTGGTTAATGCGGGTAAAGTCTGCAGTAGTACATCCTTATATCCCTATGCCTGCATTGGTCATTTGTCTGTACTATCGCAGGCCCCACGATTAGCTTCTTCCCTCTTCAGAGTGAGAAGAAAAATAATTCCAGACATCACGCCAAGAATTGTTGATTTATCCGTAATATTACAAACAAACGACGACCATGAGCCAGTGAAAGTGTCGACTTACCTCCTTGGAGTTTTGTTTACTTCGTGGAGAGTGTATGTAACTCGAGTTTCATGCAGTCTCGTTACAACTAACCTGTAACAGAATAATATGAGTATTAAATAAACATAGTTGCGGTCACAGTTACTGAGTTGTCAACATTCATTAGGTTTTTCTCACACAAATGCTGTATTTCGCTTCATTTATCTAGTGGCAACGTAATAGGACTGAGAATCGTGAAGTCCAAGGTTAAATTCATAGTTCTGGCGATCACGACTAATGTTTGGGTTTACGTTTCGAAATATGACACGAATTGCCTGGGATTATAATTTTTATGGCGATAGGCTCGCCCCCTGTAATATCTTGAGACGAAGATAAGCTCAGTGAAATTTCGGTACACTATAGAGTGGTTTGTGATTCATGATTCTGTGTGGTGTTGCTTTTGTTTAAAGGCAGGCGTGGTCCTTTAGACAAACGAACTCGTTTCGCCATTCAGGCAAATAAAAAAAAGCGAATATTCAATATGAGACAATGAATTGAAACTTAATTTGTTAATGGCTATTTTTCGATGAAAATTGTACCCATTTTGCTTACAAATTGAAATCTACAATTAGGTACTATTGCACAGGCAATGCTGGTTTCCGGCGCCGCGATAGAATCTATATTTTAGAACACGCAACCGACTTCGACGTACTACTGTACATACAATGTATATGTATATATGTATATAAATATGTTTTCAATTCGCATTAAGGGGCTCATGCTTATTAATCGACAAGTGATTAGAGAGTTAAGCAACCCTCGTCGCGGTCAGTGTATGGATGGGTGACCGCTTAGAGGTACTTCAACTGAGCGTCTCCGTGCTTCGGAGGGCACGTGAAAAGGCGGCCCCGGTTGTTATCATTTGAAACAAATCAATCATTTGGGCGGCTTGAAAACTTTGACACTAGACTGGCTACTAACCATAGGATAGAATATAGTTCATAAATTAAACTATGTTAATATCATTATCTCATAAATTAGAAAATAGCAAAATTATCTGTAATTTAAAATGATAAATCAGAATATATTCATAGCTAAGAAATTTCTGATAAATAAAACACATTCAAATTGGTTCATTTATTACGGCGCTACGATGGTACAGATATTCAAAGGGAACTTAAAACACTCCTATTTTTGTCGGTGGATAAAACGTTAGCCTATGGCGAAACTTTGAAAGTTTTATTATAATATATGTACGCCGTCTGTATGAAATATATTCCACGTGCGATTTTGCAAATAAATACGGTATTAAAATTAATATAAATTAATGAATTTAGCAAAACAAAATCAGCATCTCGATTTGAACTTGCTGCGGGTTGGTTCCTTTTTGCGTAACTAGGTCCAATTAATGTTATTTGATATGCCTGAGTGCGGCAGTAAATATGATTTAGGATCGTTGAGAAAATCGATCTAATTTACTCATTGTTAGTTATTTATACTATTCGTCCTATACAAAAAACTAAATAAAATTGCAAAACCATATTCGAAAAATCAATAGCGTATGTTGTACGAACAAATTCATCGTGATTATTCAAAAGCACCCTGAACAAATGTTTTTCTACCCCAAAATACGCTAAAAATCGATCCGCCACGTGTCAGTGCGTGCCCCATTGCGCAGAACGCCGTATGGTACATTCGGGGTATCCTATAGAAACTTTACCCCAAACATTATTCCGTGTAAATCTCATTTACCCCAGAGGTTTTACGACACATGTGCCCAGTGCAATGATGGCTCAGTTTGTTGATTCTACTATAAATATTAAAGTATATCCGTGTGCTGATGTTGGTATTGCTTATCGTGTATTTTTGTACACATTTTTCATACAATATGTTTTTTTATAAGACAAACATACGAGCAAGTGAGTCACCTGACGGTAAAAGAACCACCGGATATGAACACCTACAATTCCCGAAAAATCATAGATGCGTTGGTGAAAGCGAGAGGTAATTTGGGCCTCCGGTGAGTTGTTACTCACCGTACGAAACGGAATAAGCTGCCACTTCGAGCGGGTTTTCTGAGATACAGTGTTCTGAACCTGGTGGAGCTAGGCCCTTCGGCCTTCATGCTGTTGACAAAAAATGTCTACATCATGGCTCTTCCACTTAATAGTATCAATGTAAGATATTTTTCATATTTTTGATGTCATGTGGCAATAACGGCTACGATAATATGAAAATTAGTCCTACGCTAAAGTATTTTATGTGATTATCGGTTATACAATAAAGAGTTATTGTATTGTATTTTATAATATTTTACAACGTCTATAATTAGCAAAATATTTTTTTTTATTTATCATTTATAGAAAAACAATCATCGTAACTAAGTTGACGTTTTTAATTCAACCACGACTCCATTAATAAAACATTTCAATAAAGGACAGTGAATGGAATGCGACAAAATAACTCATAACACAGTGAAAGCTTTAAGGTCCGCAATGAATGCAAAATGTAAATTTAAGATGACTCTTGAAGATGAAATAGAAAGTACAAGCAAAATATATGTAAAGTTATACTTCAGACGAGTATCATTAGATTACAGAGCAGTATACCATGAAGAGGCAGTAATCGTCTAAAAAACTACCGTAAACATTTTCTTTTTTTATAATTGTATCGTCGAGGTGAAAGCTGACCATTAATACGGACGCACTTGGATAGTAGTTAAATATGCTTTAATTTTACTAACAATAAATGGATATTTAAGGAATACTTTGGATATAATATATTAGATAACATGTTTCAAAAATAATCACCGAACAACAGAAGACAAGAAGTTACATCTTAACAGTCATTGGTTAATGTTATCTTACTGAACAAATACAGATACAAAAGAAAATATTCATTTAAACATTCATTTATTAAAATTCTGAACCACATAAACTCACTCATACACTTCCTTCTTCCTTATAGGTCAAATGGTCATAACCCACAGCGGAGACAGTCCCCGTGACATGCCTCTTCAATTCCGGGTTTAGTTTAGGGGAAACCCTTGTATCGACAGTTAAATGTTCAACTTAATATTTGACCAAACATGAGTATAACATATATAATAACAAATAACATATTGCAAATATATAGGCAAATATTTATAGAGACATTCCTTATTAAAATTCAATTAAAATCTCCGCAATAAACCTAAATATATTTAACATATAGTTATGTATGTCACAATACGAAGCCTTTGACAAAAATAATTCTACAAGGGATATCCAGGACTCTACACTTTATCTCAGACTAGAATAATAAATGTATACAAAACTGAAACCAGACCCTCTATTGCACATACATAAAGGTCAGCAGCCATAAAGCATAGCGGCGACGGTCAACTGCGATACGCCTCATCGGTCCGGGGTCTAGTCGCACCCCTGTATCTGCAGTCAAAGGTCTGATCACGGTGAAAGTGAGGATGCTTTCGCTATTCGCCTCGATGCTCGATCGTGCTACAGACTCGATGTCAAATGTACAGACAGAGAGAAAAATGTGGACAAAATTCCTTAAAAGTGGTTTTTCACTTCTCACAAAAAGCTATATTTGTACATATCTGGATTTAGTTTCTCAGTTAGTTGTCATTTTATATAAGTAAAAGTTGATACAAAAAATATTTCATAAGTTTTTTACGCCCATATTTTATTAGCAGAAACTACAATTTGTATAAATAATAAATCCAATTTAATTCTATATCATCCATCCATAAAGCTATAGAGTCGAAATATAAAAGAAACTTACGGAACCATACATACATGCTAAAACTTATGGCGAGTAACGGTACCTCTGAGAGAGACCGATCCAAAGCCGTGAATCAGCGGAGATGAATCGCACCACGAAATCTACAAAAGGAAACGACTGCAATAAAGCCTAACAATAGGTGTCGAACAACGATTTGGCGCTCAGACGTAGCGAAATAATCAGCTGCCCCTAATGTTTGGGAATCGAAATCATTAAAGAACATTCGATACAAACTATTTGCTGAATGTGTACAGTTGATTAGGATTTGAATATTGTGTTGTACTTCAGTGGTACAATGATCTACGTTCATGACTCGACAGTAGGTGTAAAGAAAAAAGAGGTGCAAAAAGTGCATTCGTACTTCGTAAACATTATCAACTCAAAATATAAGAGGTAGCGTGCGATATTTCGCATTATAGGACACGAAGTCCATGCCGGGAAACTCGCACATTGGATTACCCAAATTGTGAAAGGAAGCAGGATCATTCTATTCATAACCTTTGAGTGCAACCAATAATATAATTGATTGAACTAGTTTACAATATTAAAACGAAGATAAATCTTGTCTGGTAGTTCGTGATCTTAGGACGGGTTATATGAATACATTTACAGTTAACCTACGGAGCTGGATTTAAAACTAATGGGATGGATTTAATACTGGAAATTTGGGTTTAAAACCTAAGACGTTGTACGAGTACCTAGAAAAGGAAAAAGAGGCTCACTTTAAAGTAGATAAAAATCTAGGAAAAACAGCTTCATTGTTTGATGGAGATAACTTTAGAGTTCACATTAACGAACCGGCGTTGTCTAGAGTTCTCTTTGGCTAATGCTGCTGTAACAAGGCCTTAATTATCTTGTCTCGTTGTGGATGTCAGGTATCTGGTTGATATTTTGTTTTGAAATAAGTTGATATTGTTTGCATAAGTTTAAATTTTGATAGTGGTGAATGAGATCCCATAGTGACAGTTGTATTTTGTTCCAATGTTTGGCCAACTTTATATACACAGAACTAATACATCATGCCTTAAAATTGAACTAATACGGATATGCAAATACAAGTATATGAATTCAACGAACGCGGAAATGGATGGCTCGTAGGTATGTAATTTATCAAAAGTGCTAATCATTTATTCATTGCTACGAACATATGAACGGGTGACATGTTACATAGAAATGTCATTACTGTTAATGTAACCCTCGAATATTCATTACATAATATATATTAAATTTAAATTAATATTAAATTGCAAGGCAAATATTTCTGCAAGATGTCTTAAAATGTATGTAGCACCGGTCCCATTGCGAGTGGGATAAGGGATATAAGAAGACAAAGATTGTACAAGTAACTTTTTCTTGACTTTTTCTTTTAATCAGTGAAAAAATGAACTCCATACAGCTAGAAATCTTGAGTAACATCTAACCGGTATAATCACATATTCATTAGTGTAAACGACACTTCTAAACTTCTGAAACTGGAAAGTTGAAACTATACTGTCAAAGTTCAAAGAGCAAATGACTTGTCCCGAGGTTTCTTTGAGGGAGACACAATTTCTACGGTCAATGTATAGGTACCGTACGATATTTTACTGAAAAGAGACGTCGAAGTCAATTGGTCTACCGCTGAAGGCATAGAGTCAGGCAATGGATTTTCGTTATGTGAAAAGTTTTCTTTATAGAAAGCCATTTTAGGGGCAGAATGTGGTGTGCGCCTTACAAAAATACGGGGGTATGTAGTTTTACAAACGTATATAACACTACTTCATTTGGTGGCGTGTAACTCTAACAGATGTTGAATCTCCGAAAAATAATAATAGCGTGTTAAAAAGGGGTATTGTTGAGTTGGACCTTTTTGTATTTGTATAAAATGTTCGATATAATTATACATTTATTCTAATTGATATCGGTGTTATTTAATAGACACAAATTGGTTATAAATATTTCATTATGATAAATAATTTTCAATATACGACTGACGATCCGACCCTGTCTCACATTTCGGACAAGTGAGATCAATGTATTGTAATTGGTACACAATATAAGCTTGGTAAACACCCACGACAAAAGGAATCTCGATACACCAAAATTATCACAACCAACTTTAAACAAAACAGTGATTTCAATTACAAATAACCACCGACGTTCTGAAAATATGATTAGCACCCACCGACGGCAACAATGATGAGAAATTGCGCAACAAAATAATTTGACGAACAAAAGGTCGAACAGTAATGAATGCACACACAACAATGAATGCATTCATCATAATTTAACTTCAATGAAAACATCCCGGTTGTTGCGAACTCTGAATTGGATATGATTGTGAAACTGAACCAAATTGACAGATTGCTCATAAATGTACCTACTAGCGGACAAAGAATTGAAGTATGTTCTTTGTAATTTTTGGCATAATTTCATCTTTAATAAATCATGTGCATTACAAATATTGCCTACTCTTTTTCTTCTTTCCTTTATCCCACTCATGTTACGAAAAGATTCAGCTTGTAGGCCAACTCTTTTTGCGTGAATCGAACGCGTGGCCTCTCGCTCCACAGACGGACAAACATTATCTAATGACAAAATTAAATTAACTTGCTCCAGTAAATATATTTTTCTTATATTTCACGAGATCATTACACATATA
Source organism: Amorpha juglandis (assembly GCA_949126905.1). Taxonomy (NCBI): domain Eukaryota; kingdom Metazoa; phylum Arthropoda; class Insecta; order Lepidoptera; family Sphingidae; genus Amorpha; species Amorpha juglandis. The sequence goes on along the minus strand of OX421379.1, from coordinate 4,755,995 downwards.
TAAATATTCTTGCCTAATATAAGTATAATGCAGGTCTAATATTTGCAAAATTAGTAATGTTCTAACGTGCGGCAATTGTTTTCCAAAATCGATCAGACGTTAAAACGTGATTAACAAAGATTCAAATTCACAACATACAACATACACTCTCAGAAATCCAACTTATTTTAGATTATTTAATTATGTTGATCGGAACAGCAACATTCTTATAACGTTTTGCGGTCATGCGCGGCAATAATAAAAAGATTTGTATGTCATAATAAATTATTCCATGTCTTAATCAATTTAATTATCTTTGTTTTTAGGTATCATTGGGTAGAAATTTAACCAACTATCAAATTGATTTATTATGGCTATAAAAGTCATTAAGGATATTCACATTTAGATTTTAAAAGTTGTATTAATCCAGATGTTGACTTAACCATAGCTTTGATTTTGAACTTAAGATGTTAAATAATAAATTCAATAAATTTATCTCATGCCTGGACACGGGTACATTACTGTGACACGGGTCTCTTCTACTAATAATAGGGGTGAGACCTTAGACTTTACCTACCTTACTAACTACCTAGCTACCTTAAATAATTTCTAGATCATTATGTTTGGCTGCATTGTAAATTATTGATGTTTTTTTTACGAATTTCAATTCTATTTAGCTATCCCCGTTACGATAATGTTATTTTTTATGTATTAAAAGAAGTATGATAAGAGACAAAGTAAGAAAATATAAGTTTACAGTTCAACGGTGTTGTCCCTTCATGGCATAAAGTTTGAATCGATTGAGAGCAAACTTAGCACGGGGCTAATACGTGACTAGAATTTACATGTTTTTGTAAAAATGTTTCACTTTGAAATATTGTTAAAATTGATAAAAATATTACGCTTTACAATCGATTCCATTTCATTAGAACTGTGACAAATATACATTAATACAATGTACATTAAGATTATCTGTATCGGGTGTATCAGTAACTACGTTAGACCAATGGTTCCGAAGCACCCAGACCCGATACAAATATTCTCACTACTCTTATCACACAAACATTTTTTTATTTGTTTGGTTTCTGTGCCAGCTTCACGTCTACCGTGTCGCAGAGGCTAACAAACTTGATTTTAATTTACTTATTCAAGCAAATAGTTTTTGAACCATATTTTTGTTAATCCCCTATTTCTATAAGGGGTTTTATTAGTTTGATTTCCTTAATTAGAAAATGATGCATATTTAAATTCTCACGCCCTTATGAAACAAACATCTGAAAGCAGAAACATTAGTAATCAAACGTAATAAAAATGCTATAATAAATGCAATCAAAACACCGACAATCGTAAGAACCAATGGGCTTATAATAGAGGACGCTCGACTGTGATGAAAACTTCAAACTGGTTGGACGACTTTGATTTCTTGCAAGAAACTACTAAAACGTGTACACGGAACGATTGTTGTCGTAATGTTTTTACATTTCATAAGCAACACGATAAAATATACACAAATACTATTTAACACATCCACATAAATATAAAATTTGAACAGCTAATATAAACAAACTACTCATGCGTAACTAACATAACTATTGTAATCTACAATAGTTCATACTGTAACATATTATAAAATCAAACACAATTTAATTAATAAAGTTTGTTTTCACAGTACAGTATACAGCGCGACACTGTGTTAAATATATTTTAATATTCATCGTGACAAAGTAAATTTTTTCACAATGTCCATGATCTCAGATAAACAAATCGTGTTGTCTGTACACAATGCACTGTGTCACGTTGTCAATGCGCCAACGTCAAGAGCGACGTACATGTATTGAGTATTCATGTATAAAAGCCAACGAACTCTCCTCATACAACTCAAATACAAATAAATTACAACCAAAGTGGACGCAAGCAATTACACGTTCCGGCGTGATAGGAAAACAACGGCCTTCGAAATATACAATGTATATTTGCATTTACCGTTGACTATGGAAAAAAAAATAGACCCGCCCAATTATACCCAATGTGGTGTTAACACAACATCCTGGGACGTTTAATGAACTTGAACACGTATTTTAAGGCATGGTTACAACGACATTGAATGAAAAACTATATAACAATGCAAATGAGATCGTCAAAAACTCAAAAGACGGCAGACCCGGTGGCGCGTTAACCATTTCTAATGGGAAACCGTCCCAAACCTATGTCAATGTACGGAGACTCACTTCCGACCGATGTGGAGACGCGGCGACTTCGACATTTAAGGCTTCGTCAAACAGAAGGCGTACTTAGCGCTGCGTAATAGCGTTAAAGCGCCGCGTATTAACGTCGCGCTCTTTTCATGTCACACTTGACTAGAGCGCGACGCTCCTTAACGCAACGTACCATTCGCCAAAGCGCAATTTCTATTGATAAGATGTCGAGTGATACAGATGTGGAAGAATTATTACTTTTATATGCTCTATCGAGGTCTTACCCGTTTGATTTATCTGATTTCCGATTTAAAAATATAACAATTAAATTGAAATTGTGGGAAATTTCAATTTAATTGTTATATTTTTATAACAATTATCCTTTATATTGTACAAACATGGGTTTTTTCGTACTAATTCAATCAATTTTTCAGTCATTATGCACATTCACTCGGACGCTAAAATAAAATCTGTAAAAAAATACAACGGCCGACGTCAAAGCGTCCTAACGCCGCGACAGAGCGTCGCGTACTCCTAGCGCTGGCGCTCTGTCTGACGGTATATTACTATAATAGTACAACACAACTCGGCGTCATATCGCGACGTCAGTTTAGCGCCCTGTCGCGCGCTAAGTACGCTTTCTGTTTGACGAAGCCTTTATCTCGTGTAACGGTACGCATATTTAACAAGTTCTTAACTTGACATACGTAATGTGAGCTTTGAAAGAACTTGTTAATTCATTAGCCTGTAAATCAATCATTTTATTAAAACACTAGCTTTTGCTCGCGGCTCCGCCCACGTGATCAAACAAACAAACAAACAATCAAACTCTACAGCTTTATAATATTAGTATAGATTTGGGTAACTTAGCAACGGAAGCCTTCAAATATGAATAATTTTCCCCGTTTTTGCAACATTTTTCACTGATGCTTCGCTTCTAATGGTCGCAGCGTAATGTTATATATCCTAAAGCCTTCCTCGATAAATGGACTATCCAACACAAAAAGAATTTTTCAATTCGAACCAGTAGTTCCTGAGATTAGCGCGTTCAAACAAACAAACAAACAAACAAACAAACAAACAATCAAACAATCAAACTCTACAGCTTTATTATTAGTATAGATATTTGGTCGTCATAAGCATTATAAGCACTTATACGACTGTTTTAATACTACATTAAATGTTGCATTACATTTTTTTTTATCCTGGCTCGCCAAAATGACTACGCCACACCTGATGGTACGTGTAGCGCAATCCAGGAATAGTGTCGACCAACGATAAACAGTGTGTCTATCGTTGGTCGGCACGATCATGCCGACCTGCCTAACTGCTTCTTCACACTCCGTTTAAAGGATCCCATATTATAGGAAGGAGGGAACACATGTGCCGTTTTAATAAATTATTTATTTAATAAACGAATCAATAGGAAATTTAACGTTTCGTTATAATTGGACACTATCTGTAGTTAGCCATAATGAACAACGTTAATGGTAATGTTGAAATAACAAATTGGCAACGATGATGAAGTATAAAATGGGCATAAAGATAAAAAAATATTAACGTAACAAATTGGGTAATATTAATTTAATCTGTACAAACACCACCACGCCACGCAAATCATTAAAAACCGTACAGTTAACAGAACAGGAGGTCTCATTAAAAATGGATCTGATTCTATCAAATGCGAATAATATATTGTTTTTGATACACAAAAAGAGAAAAGTAAACCACTAATTTGACATTCATGAAGTTCAAACATCGGAATGGGTTCCAGCAGCCGCGGGGAAAACCGATGAGCCTCACGTGCCTTTGATGAATAATGATTTTCGACATGTCCTTAAAGAGTTTGATAAAAAGATTATACAAGGTGGGTCCATCGTATGCGAGAGGCTGTCTGGGTTGATACCACCACTTTGTCTATTTCTGCCGCCAAGCAACAGTGTGTAAGTACTGTTATGTTTCGGTTTGAAGGACATCGAAGCCAGTGAAATTACTGAGCATTATAATAAGGCTTAACATCTTATGATTCGGGGTGACGAGCGCAGTTCAATGCCATGCAGTGCTTTGTGATTCAACGTTCTGTGCGGTGTTGATTCTGTTTATGGGCAGGCGTGGCGCTTACCATCATATTAGTGTAGAGGTATAGGTGGGTGAACAAGACAGTGGCTCGCCTGATGGGAGATGATCTCGAACGTCCATAAACACCCTCAATACCCAATACTATAAGAACCATTGGAATGAACCTTCATTAGAAGGTCTGTATTAAGACAAAGGTATTTTAGTGAGCCCCGTATGTACTAAAACAGATAAGCAATAATAAACCGCAAATAAAGGCATATCTAATATATGTTTGTAATGCCAATTTGTTCCGCCTGCCCTTATCCCACTCACAGTGGGGTCAGCGCAATATGCTTTTTAACACATGTTACAGAAAGATATGGCTTTCAGTTTTTACGACCAGGCCTGACGCTAATGTTTGCTTGTAATGGCGATTCAAATCTTTTTTTGTTACCTTAATGACGAAACGAGCAGCTCGCTCGCCTGATGGTAAGCGATACGCCTGCCCGTAAACAGATAAAGCACCATAGAGAACTTTGAATTATAAAGAACTGCATAGCACTGGACCGCGTTCGTTACCCCGAGACATAAGTTGTAAAGGCTCTTAACAGTAATTTCACTGGCCTCAATGTCCTTCAAACTGAAACACAACATTTCTTACACACTGCTGCTTGGCAGCACTAATAGGCAAAGCGGTGGGCCCAACCCAGCCGGCGCCTCGCATACAAGGAACCTACTACTTAGTATGATGAGATGATGAGCCAGCCCAAACGGAGTCTTGCATAATAGAGGCCTGCCACCTTGTTGTATACTTATAATAATTATTTTAGTAACACAAGTGACCATTATTACGTACCGCCGCGATTATGTGATGTGGGATGAAAAGATAATTATGCTGGTCGCAAATTACACACACTTACTGTGAACAACTATTACCGTAATAACTTCCAGGTTCTCTCGTGTTGCTGTTTATACAAGAACTTACATGTTATATATATTAAATATCTAATTATGGTTAATTAACCTAACCCATGCAAACCCCCGACATCAATTAAAAACAATATCTGTGACTTATAAATAGTTATACAGATTTTCTTTAATAAATAAGGTCCTATTGGATTAAACTAGCTTTTAAACAAACAAAAAAACCGCATTCAAAACGGTTTGTCTGTGTGTGGTTAGAAGCCCGTATGTTTAAATCATTACCTTTACATATATATTTTTTTTTTTTATAGCATATGCCAGCAAACTAGCAAGTGGGTCACCTGATAGTAAGTGATCTCCACTGCCCATATACACACACAATACCAGAAGAATCATGGGTGCGTTGCCGACCTTAAAGGAAAGGGATAATTAGGGATTGGGAAGAGGAGGGGGATTTGGGCCTCCGGATATCTCATTCACCGTACGAAACGCAGCAGCAAGCCGCTACTTTACGTCGGTTTCCTGTGAGACAGTGGTAACGACACGATCGAGCCGGCCCATTCATGCTGTAGACTAAACCGTCTACAGCGTGGCTCTACCACTCGTAAAGCGTGTATAGCGTAACATATACATATATGTTATCACAAATCATAATTAATTTTGATTTTCGGTCCACCAAGATCTAGAGTTTCCATCAAGATCGCTGGAGTTTTCATAAAAACCACCCGATTCACAATATTCTATTAAATTTAGGAAATACGAATTTGATGCACGCTTTCAGAACGTTGTACTTTGCTGTCTTTTATTGTATTTAATAACTTAAAACATTGTGAAAACAGCGCTAAATTGCCTTGATAACCAGAGCAATAAAGATTGGCTGATTTAGTGGCTGGGCATATGCTGCCCCAAGTTGGTGGTTTCTTATTGCCTCGTCTGATGGTCAGCAGATTGTTTTAAGAACGAGAAAGCTTGGAGTCACAAAGTCAGTTGATATGATAAGTTATCTTGTTATGCTGAGAGAGTTAATTACACCGCTTCTTCTTCAGAGCCATAATATTTTCCGCGTAGATGGTAGTTAAAAGATTTCACTGACCGTCTCGTATTTATTTTCCTGACTTCTATTAATATATATGTAGTATGTACATAATTAAAGTTTACACATTAACGTATACTTTTCGAAGGTGTCTCAATACATTCAATCCAAAACACTTATTTATTTCTATGACAATATTTACATCTCCATTCGCTCCACCACCCCAAACTGTACTTGCAACGTCTACTTCCATAACCAGATCAAGATCTCAACTGCAGACCGGTTGTAATTCTTTGGATTGGAAATCTTTATTAATGAGTCCAGCTGTTTGTCTGAGCACTACGCGGTCATTGCCAGTGGCCTTGGCTACGGTTGTGTATTGAATTTGTTCGAAACGCAACACGTAATTGCTTTGTTTGACCGCTTGTGTCAATACTGACATAGTTTCATTATTACACTGACCAATCTTTGTTTTGGTTTATCTATAGCAAATATTCTTCTCTTTCCAACTCTCATTATCCCGGTCGCATTGCATGCTTTTTAACATGTGACAGATAGATTTGGTTTGTGTTTTACGGCCGGCTGCCTGCCTGACGTCAATCCCTCTGGGGAGAAAATTCCCAGACCCGAAACAAATCTTTGTAGATCACAAAAAGTATGATATTAAACAGGGGCACATACATAATATTACTTAAGTATATATTAATATATTTTAATTCGGTACTTTAATGTACCAAATATGTAATATTTTTATATTATGTATCTTCTTCTTTATCTTTTTTTTTTGCACCTACTTTGTTCATCTCTGCATTACCCAAAGGTTGACTGGGAGAGAATGCCTTTGGCATTAAGTCCGCCTTTATACAGTGTATATAAAGTGTAATTAAATAAATAAATAAATATTCAATTTTGGAATAACTTATACATATTTTGTTATAAATTTATCACACCTAGCTTTTGCTCGCGGCTACGCACGCGTGGATATCTTTCCCGAATGAAAAGTATGCTATATCCTAATCCTGTCCATGATCTACCTGTGTACCAAATATATCCAAATCCGTAAAGCAATTAAGGCACGACTGATTAACATTCATATTCACAAACTCTCAAAAAATCTAACTTTTCTGTTGATAATATTAAGTAGGTTAATATTAAAAAATCTGTACTTGAACTGTACTTATTTAGTGTTAAGGTAACTGTAATACTGAAGCTAATAGAATATCACAATAACTTCACTATAAATACATCCATATTCTAATTGGACTAGCCCGTTGCGCTATAAACCAAACATCTTTCAGTGTTATGAAAGGAGGTCAGACATTTGCAATGGGACACATATGGGCCGATTATGTCGGTATCGCCATCAATGCCAGTGTGGCAATGATAGCATCGCCATCAATGTCATTGTGGCAGTGAATCTTCAACTATGCTCTTAAAACAAAATGACTTTTTAATTTTTTAACAGGTTAAAAATTTCAATATTAAATTGTCTACATTTTTTTTAAATTTATTTACTACAATAATTGACTATTATAGTAAAAAGGTGTTAATAATCAAGTTACATATACCTCATGTAATTAGAAGGAATTTATTATAGCTCGATGGAAATGGCAATGGGTAGGTGAAATGGCAGATGGAGCAAAGCATTACTGACGTCAATACCTTGTCGATACACTTAACTGTTCGCAGAAGCCGGTGTAAGCCACCGACGAGGTGATCCGACGATCCATTGAGTATAAAACGAAGAAGTTATATGAGGACTGCCCGGAACATAAAACGGCGTGCAATGACGCCTACACTTAACATCGGGTGTTATAGGCTAAAGAAAAAGATATTTATTAGAGACATGGATGAATATTAACAATTCAAAATTAGAACACAATTCGTCAATCGATTGTATTCGCAAACCCAATAGATTCAACAGGTAGTTAATCGATCTCCATATAAGGATGCGTGTACGCACAAAACACATTACAAAAGACAATATATTAAACATATTCGTACATTTGTAACACGATTAAACAGTTTATGTGCAAATAGAACGAACGACGCATTTCAATTAAAAACCACTGTTGAACAATCATCATAATGTAACGACCTGCACGTTCCGCCCAACGGAGCAAAGAAAGGAGGTACACAAAGTGATTGCATTAATTTTACTTTTCCACGTGAAATTTAACAATTTCGATGCTCAGCATCCGCGCGGAGATTTTAATTACGAGCATCATATTTTTTAATTATAGTTACTGTTCGACAGAGATGCACGTTCTTCAGTTGGTAAGTGATATTATCAAATCATCGGTGTTGAGTGGCGTGGGGTCCAAGATTTGACGAACAGAAAACACGTTAAAAATTCTGAGTCGTCAAGACTTACAGAGGAAGTCGTCCTGTTGGTCCTAATGGTAACATAGAGGAAATGTGTGTAAAGTGCGTGACTGAGACAAGAGACAGCGACGCACGACAACAGCGACACTTCCGCTTTGAATGCAATTTTATAGATACGATTTGAAGTATGCGACCGAGATAGGTCAATGCGACGCGTGACGCTAGCCGATATCAACACAGCTTTCAAGCCCATATCAAAATCAACTCTAATAATCTACTGGCGTTTCATAAAGAACTGAACACAAATTTACTTAGCGAGATATTGAATTTTTTTATAAGATTTCCTTCCCATTCATTTTTCTTAATTGGCCGAAGATCACTGGCGGCATCTTTCGCGGCGAAACGATATTACGTATTTAATTTTTTAAATGGGAACTCAAGTGAACTGTGTTGGGAGAACGACTTATTAAATTTTATTTTTCTGGCTCTTTTAAGCCAATTGTAAACAAGTCAAGATTGTTTTTAAGTAAAGCCACCATGTAGTAGGTTTTCTCAACGTTCACGGTATATAGTTTCTTATATTAAGTTTTAACAGTGAGGACCTTTAAAATTGCTACATGTTACTTATAAGTTACATTCATAATATATTTGAAAGCTGTTATTACTTCAATAAATTAATAAATAAACATGTCATTCATAATATTCTAGTGATGCAACATCGCGATGTTATCAAAATGCACGAAAACCTAAAGTTATTTTAAAGTTGGCGTTGTGAACCCACGCGATTCAAACAGGAAAAATTTAATGGTCTCATTAAAATAACAACCTACAGCAATATTTTAATGTAAAGTTAAATAAAACTATTTTGCTTTAATATATTATTATTATATAAGAAGGGAACGGTACGGACTCTTACGACAGAGATAGCGGGTTCGAACTCAACCCCTCTGGCACACCTCAGGCTTTTCGAAGTTACGCCGGCAAAATGATGCCGTCTTTAAGTTACTGGATATACACTGGCTGATCCCCGAACGGGACTCGCCTGCCCGAGCCAATTAGATGGGTTTTTCATCGTGTGTACGGTGGTCGCTATCCAGTTGGGTATAAAACATCCCTCCAACCAGTATCAGGCGAGCACCTTGCTCGTCGCGTCTTTCAATCAAATAAAAAAAACATTATCTTAAGTCAAAAATTTATATAAGTTGTATAATTATATTCGTGTCAATAAATAAATATTTCTTTTTCTTCTTTTGCTGTATCAAATACACCTAAATATCTGGCATTAATTACAAAAGGAAACTTTAAAAATAAATAAAATGAACTTTTTCAAAACAAAAATCCTTTAATGTGCACAAATCGACTCAATGTCTCAAAACAATTAACTCTAATATTCAAAGTAGCAATGTTTAGTCAAACATCTGCTACTGTGACGGATTTAGCTTCGCTCCAAATATAAACAGTTATTGCTCTCAGCACATGCTCAGGCCACCCATGGTTTTGTTGTATAATCCATTTGTTACGGGTTAACAGGAATTAATCCCATCATAAGCGCGGGAGACATTTTTTGTTTCTGACTTCACAATGGTTAAACCTGACTATGAGTTCGGTGCACTTTAAAAAACAAAGATTAACGATACGATGACTTTTATTTCATGTAATCGCTGGCTTACAAACTAAGGTATTACTTAAGTAGTGTTTCAAACAAATTCTGAGCTAATATTATTCATGTTACTTTTATTTATTTATATATTCAACTTTGTATATAAAGGCGGACTTAATGCCACAGGCATTCTCCACCAGTCGACCCTGGGTGATGTATAGTTGAAACAAACTAGGTGTATATAAAATAATTTGATATATATACATGATAATATAACACATATAATACATTGTTATAAAGACATTATATTCTACTTAAATAAAATATATATAAAGAAGTACTAATATAAAAATACAACAAAAACTAGTGCGGAGACTTTGCCACTTTGTCTGGTCAGAAACCCCAAACTTTAGACTTAATGTATAATGTATGTAGGTTAGTTGATTTCGAGGGTCGGAATTGAAGAATAAGGTTCTTTAGTGAACGAAATTTTTTGTTGTGGTTAGAAGCCAAGTACTGAAAGAAGGGAGTTAGGAAGGCGAAGTGGGAGAATTAAAGATAGTATAGAGTGCAGTAGGGGCGCACACAGCTTACGGCGTTGACGACTAGATAACCATTTCAGTTGAGAACGATAGGTAGACACATGGTCACACTTGGGAAGATTGAAAATATATTGAATGCAGTTATTGAGAAGACGGTCAAGTTTATTAAGAAGATCTGCATTCAGGTAAATATAGCACACATCATCGTGATCGATCAGGGGGAACCATAAGGTTTGCACAAGACTTGCCTTGCTCCTAGATTTGCACAAGCACTCTTGTCTTAAAAGGGATAAGTTCTTCAGGCGATGAAGAGTGAAGAGGGTACCGGTAACCTTCTGGCATACAGAAATGACTTAGAGGTTGCCAGTTCAAAGTGAAGTCAATAAGTTGCTCGAGATCCTTAATAATACTACTCAAAGGAATAATTGAGCTATTGGATGCGATTGGTGGAAGATTCACGTTGAGTAATCTACTCATCATTCGTTGGCTGCCTACAAGTATGTACTGTTATTTGGTTGGGTTTACCGTTAAACTGAAGTTGTCAGACTAGCTTTTATTATATTCTAAGTCACGATTTACTTTAGTGATTGCTGTGGATACGCTGTCAACACACGCCTGGGAATTAAGTTGCAAGTCATCAGAATATAGATAATGCACACGCTGAATATTGTGATTTATGAGATTAATAAAATAGAGATAAGTAGGGGAGAAACAATACGACTTTGAAGAACACCAAAGTCGATGTCACACCAAAACTCATCGAGGCGCACCGACTGCTGACGCTCTCGAAGATAATTCGAGAACCATTACAGCGGCTTAAAAGGGATCATAAGATGGGAGTGGATAGCCATTACGATGCTGACGGTATTGAATGCGTTAGAAAAGTCAACGTGGGTCAACACACTGACCTTGGTACCCTCCATATCAGTTCTAATGTCGATAGTCCCTTTTAAGAGCACAGAAACCGAGGCTCGGTGCCTACGTCCCATCGCCATCGGAACACCCCTCGTCATCTAAGGTGCAGGGAGATCCTTCAATATTGGTTTTTCTAATGGGACCATGAACGTCATACAATTTTGTCACAGCTGCATTAAAAATGTAAAATTTCTCATCAATTGTGTATTGCCATTATTTGATCCCAGTTGAGTTCTGCTACTTGCTTACTTAATTTGTCCACGCATTTTTTGAGGAGATAAACCTCGATGTTTTGAACTTCGTAATTTATTAATTTAAAATGCTGTGTGTTTGTGAATTTAATTTATTTGTTAAGTACCATTTACTAAGAGATGGTTAATCGGGCGCTGGTATACAAACCAAAACCCCACAAAAATGTTGTTAATACACAATGTACCAAGTCGAGACATTATCGCCATGCCTAAAGTGAATACAGTTATCTAATTTAATATGAATTCCTATAATTTATATCCATACATTGACACATTTTCGAAGTGTAATAGAAACGATTTTACTATTCACGATCAAGTGTTTTCGGCACGACGCATGGTCCACGCGATAAGCTCATAGCGAGTTATCATAAATTATAATTTAATAACTGGGCTCAATAGAGTATCAAAATAATTATATTACATCCGTGAAGACTACACATTAAGAAACGAAATTTGCTCTCCAAATTATAATATGGAAATGGATTTTAATCATAAAACGCGTAAAACTTTTAGAAACCAAATTGATTTACAAACACCTTTAAAATACTTCTATAATTGTGTGGCGTAGTTTCTATTTTACGCTGCAGATAAGTTACTATTGGTGATCTAAAACATTGTTATAGAGCTTAAACAAAATGTAAACTGTGGTACTTACGATCACTTTGTGTCATGTTGGAGTATCGTAGAGCTATAGAGATAGATATCGTAGAATCTATATACACTCCTTTGCAAAAAAAACGGGCGGGTTTGATTTTTTAACATTATTGGTAATAATTTAGTTCTTCAGAGGTTTTAATAGCCAAACTATGTTACTGGCACTTAATAAAGAGTCTGGGTATGAAAAAAAGTTCATTCCAAATTCAAAACTTTTGTTTTTTAAATTATTAATCCCTTTTTCATTTTGTGACACTTTTCGCGGGTTTGCGGTTAAAAGGTTATCAAGCAACTAAAAGTAACTTTTCGTTATTTTTAGTACAACAATTTATGTTTATCGCATAATTCTGCCTTATTGTGACTTAAAACAGATATCTTTGTGTCTATCGTAATGGCAGAAAAAGCAATGAGAGCTAGTAAAATTATAGCGCTGCTGGAAGAGGGGTGTAGCCAATGTTACGTCTCACAGCGGTTAAACGTGAGTCGTTCAACCGTACAAAGAACCTGGACTCGATACCAAGAGACAGGTTCCGTTCAGAGAAGGCAAGGTTCTGGGAGAAAACGTTGCACACAGCCGCGAGACGATCGCTTTTTAGTGACTCAGGCGCTGAGGAACCGCAAATGCAGTTACATAGACCTCAAAAGAAACCTTGAAGAGGTACGAGGAGCACAAGTTAGCCTATGGACTGTGAGGAGAAGACTTTTAGCTGCTGATATACGTAGTCGACGACCAGCGCGGGCCCCCAAGTTACTCCGTGAGCACCGGATTGCGCGGTTGAGGTTCGCTAGAAATTGCCTATCTTGGACACCAGGTAACTGGAGTAGCGTACTCTTCTCCGATGAGGCTCGAATTTGTCTGCATGGTGAGGACCGACGTCGGCGAGTGTTACGAAGACCAGGGGAACGCTATGCCGATGTGTGTTTTGAAGAAATCACCCCTTATGGTGGAGGGTCCGTTATGTTTTGGGCGGGCGTAACTTCCAACTATCGTACCGAGATAGTATTCATAGAAAATGGCTCACTAAATGCGCATAGGTACATAACAGAAATCCTTTCTCAAAATGCACAACCCGCACTGACTGTAATTGGTGAAGATGCCATTTACATGGACGATAATGCTCGGGCCCACCGTTCTGGCGACGTAGATGCTTATATGCAAGAGGTCGGTATTCGTCGTTTGGATTGGCCAGCGCGGAGCCCCGACCTTAACCCCATTGAGCACGTTTGGGACCTCCTAAAAAGGCGAGTACGATCTGTCCAACCACCTCCACAAAACATCAGAGAGCTTAAACGTGTAATCTCGACTGAGTGGGAACACATTCCACAGGACACCATCAAAAGCCTGGTGGGAAGCATGCCAAGACGATTACATGCCGTAATCGCTGCAAGAGGAGGTCATACTCGTTATTAATTTATATTTTTTAATGTCTCTTTTATTAAAATACCATAAAAATACTCGTAGTCTTAATTTCATTATACCCATAAAAATGTCCATTTTAACACGGCTCTCTGTTTACATTGACTAAAACACCGATACCAGGATAAAAGTGTTAAAAAACTAGATTCTCATTGATAATAAGAAATTTCTAGTCATCCAAGCTAATGACATACTAAAAATATAATAATATTTACCCATAGAAAAGCTAAGGTAAAGTGTGTGTGTAAGGTGCCCGTTTTTTTTGCAAAGGAGTTTATATAATCAAAATGTTCTAAACACCTGACGTCAATTAAAAAAACATCCTTAACTTATGAATGACTGAACAACTTTTCTTCAAACGTAGCTAAAAATCATCTCGACTAAAGCAACTTTCAAATAAAAAAAAATCTTAATTCGATCTATTTATTTATGCACTACCATATCACTGACAGGTACAATACACGCACATAGACACAAAGATAATTATGGGGTCGAACTTATAACATCCCTTTTTTTATTAGCGAATAACAATATTTCATCATCATCATCAGCCACAAGACGTCCACTGCTGAACATAGGCCTCCCCATAAAGATTTCCAGACCGACCTGTTGGAAACGGCCTGCATCCAGAAAGTCACCGACATAGCTCAGCGGGTTAGCAAGCTCAAGTGGCAGTGGGCACGCCACATAGCTCGCAGAACCGATAACCGATGGGACAGAAAGGTTCTGGAATGGAGGCCACGTACTTGCAAGCGCAGCGTTGGACGTCCACCTACAAGGTGGACAGACGACCTGATAACAATATTTGTTATTCGCTAATCCCCCTCTCATACACCACAAAACACATAAGCATACAATTCAACAATACGTATGGCCGGGCCGCGCTAACGGTACGTGCAGCCTGCACTGCTGCGATGCCGTGGCCGGGCTCGTCGGCCGGCGCGGTCAAACTCAAGATTCAATGATAAACAGTTGTGCCGTAACGGTCCACGTTTTTCTTTACGTTGCCCGAACGCATTACAATACACACATGAATTGTTTCAATTACACGGCCGCGTTTCGGACATTAAACAAATGCAGTTACTAATGTAATGTGTAATGTCATTGTCACAGACAAGTATACACATATTCCTGTCTTGACTAATGGCAAAAAAAAAAGTTAGGAACTCAATAATATTTATAATATTTGTGTTAACTTTCGCTTCAGATACATTGTCATAGAATAATTTAAAGCAGTGGCTTTACTTTATTTAATACACACTGGTGTTAAAACCTGCCATAGTGGCCCACCTTGTGTGGGTCGCGTTCCAGGGTCAGCCAGTGTATATCCGGTTCTCCCCAGGGGGCTTGCCCCCTGATCCTAACCCTTTTCCCATCCCTTTTTCCTCCCCCTTGGCCCTTTTGCAGGCCGGCATGATCTTGCCGACCTACGATGGACAGATTGTTTATCGTTGGTCGACACTATTCTTAGATTGCGCTACACTTACCATCAGGTGTAGCGTAGTCACTTTGCCGCGGCAGGATAAAAAAAAAAAAAAAAAAAAAATCGATCTACACATATCTAATCGACAGTTTTGAAACAACACAATTCGTTTATCGTATTTTTTTACTATTATCCCAAGGTTCTATTAGTATCTTAAGGTCATCTATTTACCTACACAAAATGGGGAGGTTTTTAATTCGACGCGTTTTAACATTTCATTCCTCTTGTAATGTCTCAATTTTTTCGCAGTGATCTGATTTTTGTGATTTCTATTTTATTAACCGACTTCCAAAAAGGACAAGGTTCAATTCGGTATACAAAAAATATATATCTATAAGTTCCTACCATTTCTATTTAAGTTTTGGTTCTGTTGTAGCAACAATAATTGAAAAGGAGCATTTAAAATAATGATAACGTGTGATCTACGTTATCAGATTATATGATAATTGTATCAGTGTCTTAATGGACTTTTGATGTTACTATGTGCGCGCGACAACGTTCCTACAACACAAGCGAACTGGAAACAATTAAAAAAACACACAAGGCAGCCATGTTAAAACAACTTAACGATCTTATCTTCAAACACGAAAAAAACTTTCCAAAGAATAATTTGACTGCTCCCAATCACATATTAGCAAAGCAAAAAAAAAATAGAAGATAAATATCGTTCGCTCCACGCAACAAAAGGGAATCTACTGAAAAAAAATGTAGTGAAGAGGTCCCAGTAAACACCATTATCATTGAATCGACACTCAACGCTAACAATGAGAGTAAATCTCAACGAATCACAATCAAAATGGAGAAGGAAGCTTCAACGTTCGGTGTCGATTTATCAATTGAAGGTGTCGGGCGAGCACAATGAAATGCGCCTACAAAATTGTGTCATGGCGAATGACCTATGAGCTGTAACTTGATCTTTGTCATCGTGTAGAAGGTACGAGTACCTTACTAACGTTTTATTTTTAATAAATTAGAAAACATGATTATATTTGAAAGCCAACTCGATTTTACCAAAACCAATAATTCTAATAAATTTTTCATTGATATCAAATAAGAAATAAAGTATTAGATATCAGATTTAAATCGTAAAGATGTCGAACCCACACAGAGAAGTCTTTTATATCATTGTTAATAGAAACATTATAAGTTTATAACACAGAATTGAATATAGGAAATATTGTCCATTCGGATCTAACTCATAAATAAACAATCTCACTGTTGCCTTACATAGCTTATATGGTTCAATATTATAACAACGAGGTCTTTGGTTTAATTCCCAGTTCGGGCAATTACAATCTGTTTTCGATTCGAAAAATTATTCATTAATTGCCCGGTGTTGGAATTTGTTCCCAGTATGGCGATAGGCTCGTCCCCTATACACCATGGGACGGAAATGAGTTTAGCGAAACTCAGATGTAGCATTCGTTGCACCTCCGCCTACCTCTTTGGGGCTATGACGGGAGCTAATGTAATTTATGTTAATAATATAATAGATCTTCCAGAACATAATATAGTATGTAAATATATTTTTACATATATGTATATTTTTATACATATATGTAAAAATATATCATCATTAAAAATATACCATCATTCGGCCTGTACTCCTGTATGGGTGCGAGACGTGGCCGGCCCTTAAGCGCCATGTCGGAGAAATCCATGTCGCGGAGATGAAGATGCTGCGGTGGATGTGCAATGTTACACGATTAGATCGTATTCGTAACGAGTACATCCGCGGCAGCCTTGGTGTCCGCGACGTGGCTGATAAACTCCAAGAATGTCGCTTAAGGTGGTTTGGCCATGTTTTGAGGAAACCACAGGAGTACGTCGGTCGCAGGTGCCTGAGCCAGATCGTACCAGGGGTACGATCCCGTGGACGGCCCAAAAAGCGTTGGCTTGACGTATTGGAGGGAGACATGAGAGCCAATGGTCTCACTATCGAGGATGCTCAAGATCGGGCGAAGTGGAGGCGTTTAAGTAGGAAGGCGGACCCTGGCACTAAGCCGGGATAACGCAAGGCAGAAAGAAAGAAAGAAAGAAAGTATATTTTTATATGTTCCGTAAGATCAGTGACAATATAATAATAGCGTTAAATATAATTGAATGGAATGTTATTTCAAATATAACTTTAATAAAATTGTACACTAGCTATCCCACGCGGTTTCACCTGCAATATATAGTTAAAATTTGGGGTTCAAATATTAAGGGGGTGTGAGTGTAACGCCACCTACCGAGTCCAATTGTCATTCTAAACCATCCATGGACCCACTTAAACACAAAAAAATCATTGTAATTTGTCCAATCGTTTAGGAGTTTTTGCGAGACTAACGAACAGCAACAGACTTTATAGATATAGATAGATGTACCTAAAATGGCTTTAAATTTATAATAATAAAAAATCAGCAATCGCTTACATATTAAGTCAAAAAATGTGTTAAAGAACAGTCCTATTCAAAATAATTCGTTCTGATAACTTTAGCAGTTTATTTATAATAACTGAATTAATAGATACAAATAAATAAAGGGACGATGTAATGATACTGCGCGATACGCGCGATAACTTACTAAAATAGTAGATACTTATTGTCATTACAAAAAAAATATCGCATTAATACCAATGACAATAAGATGAAATTAAAAGAACAAGAGCGTGATTCAATAAGTGAAGCGTGTTTCGCAACTGATCGAATGAATATAAGTGAGTCATTATTTTCAATCGGATCTTGACAACACGTGTGGGAACAATGGCGATGGTGCACTCAGACAAGTCAAAACAATGAATAATAACGGGAATGCGGTGCAGACGAGAACTAATGATTACGTGACCTTTTGCACTTCCGCACGAGCGAATAACTATTCGAAAGCGGTGACAGACCAATCTAAAAGCGTTCGATACTTTCTAATTGATAAAATATATAAAAATCGATAGAGAGGAATGTAGCCGAATATTTGTGAGTCAATACTCTAGAATTTATGGTTAGTGCATGCCCTTCGAAAGTTATAGTGAAATTTACAAACTGAGCACGATTTTTTTCATTTGCACTTCATTCACGCTTTCCTGTTATTTTAATGTGCGTTAATTGATGACAAAATACCGACAAGTGACCCGGCAAGAAAGTGAACATGAATATGAAATTTCATTTCTCACGGGCGTTAAATCAATAAATTCTTTCACACTTGCGAGTTAATAGCCTAACTATTGACAATAAAATCGATTCACGATAATAAATGACCCGTGTTTAAAAACATACACGGTATGTATTTAATATTGTTTCATACATGAAACACTGAACATAATAAATAATATACTAAACATTTTGGAACCTGAGTCAAAACACTTGAATTTTACGGCAAAATGAGAATATACCTTTCTTCATGCATTGACTATAACAAAGTTATGCAAACATGTATGCAAACAATAAAGTTTGATAATATAGTATTGCAGCATGTGGGTGAATAAGAGGTCCATTGTTGGCGCATTCATTTAATTTATTTCTTTTTTCATTTTGTAGCCTACAAGGCTCAATATGTAATAAAATTCAAAATATAAAATTATATTCTAAATTTAAAAATAAAATCCAATAATAAAAAAAATTCTTAGTTTCTTTCCTTCCTTCTTTCATCATTTCCCAAAAAATCAAAATAACGCATCGCACAATCATCAACTATACTATTATACATAAATCAGAATGTTTTGCTTTGATACGTCCGAAATCTATGTCACACAGTACGTGAGCTCACTTGTTGACGTACACCCACTTCTAACCGTAGCTTATCATATCGCAAATTATATTTCCAGTGATAATCAAACGCGTCCATTTAATGTACGATAATAATTAATGTGTACCGTTTATCAAGATTGTGCACACCCAGTACGGATCAACGCTGATTTATTAAAAGTGAAATATGGAACGTTGATTTCTATAAATTATTATTAAATATACATACGCACTCACGCATGTAATACCCGAAGGTGTAGGCAGTATCCACATTTCACCGAGCGTATTTCCATCCCATGATGTGATAGGGGGCGAGCCTATCGTCATACCGGGCGCAATTCCAGATTCCGGGGCGATACTGGGCATTTCATGATAGAAAAACCCAATATCATCATCATACATATCATCGGGGATCGAACCCGAGACCTCAGCATAGCAGTCATACTGCGTACGCAATACAATAACGCCACCGAGGCAGTATTATACATAATTTTTATTATGAATGCCTATGCTTGATAAGTAGTAGCAAGCATCTTTCA
The DNA here is from genome assembly GCA_949126905.1 of Amorpha juglandis. Lineage (NCBI taxonomy): Eukaryota > Metazoa > Arthropoda > Insecta > Lepidoptera > Sphingidae > Amorpha > Amorpha juglandis. The sequence goes on along the minus strand of OX421379.1, from coordinate 4,736,361 downwards.
TAGAGCACATAGCCAGATGCACTTACTAATCGGTAAACAATTAGCGAGTTGTGCAACAAGTCTGTCTATAGATGCGACCGCGTTAGTAGTATTTTCATTCAGCGTCTCCATGTTTTAAAGGGCACCTAATACGTCGGTCCTGTATATTATTACCTGACATTATTAGTTAAGCCGAGCCGAAGGCCTTCGGGCGGCATAAAGCTATACATACATACAAATTGAGTATACGTCTGTTTTTTTCCTCGGTAAATAACCAACGATAAAGAAATAATTGTTAAGTAAGGACCATCGCGCGATTTGATGACGCATTACAACACCTCGCCATCTACCAAGAAATCGCCGCTTCCCATCGAACCATCATTGCACCACCAAGGCCACCTGCATCCAGTGGAATTCGGTAGCACCTGCATCCCGTCATTGCTGATTGCGAAACCAAAGGTTATATTATCAGTTAGCGTATTCCGATTTTAGGTTTCGTTCTAACATCGACGGGGAGTCAACCTCTAGAATGTAGTGTTTTAATTGTAACTTTTTATTAATTAAATAGTTTGTAAGAAATTAAATCGTATTTTTTTGCATCTTCAACGACGGCCCAACGTAATTTAATCGTAAATAATTACCGAAGTCACAACATAAACACAAACAAAATTGTTTCATAATTACTGGGCTATGAGCTATGAACCCATAACATTCCACTCCATATTTCCGTAGACTCTAAATCGCTATTGAATAACCGATCAAATTTTGCCTTATCGAGGGTCTCTAGTGGACACTAATGGACTTTTAGGGACAATATTTCAGGGTAAGCCCCGGAATGTGGTCCGGGCAATGGCATTACGACCTCGGTAATTGTTCCTAAATCTCCGAGCAGCGACTCGGGTACAAGAATTGTTGGAAGACATTCGGTTGGGGAAACTATTCCTGTAAATTCAAATATGCCAATACCGTACGCAGCTGCTTTTAAGAGTTCGGATCGAGTTGAGTTTTATTAAGTGTGCCATTTTGTACGAGTACTATTATATCAACAACTGTATGGTAGTACAATACAGATAGCAGTAGTATGTTCGGGATAGGGAAGTAAATAAAAATAAATTATATTTTACCCGCGATAATAGTTTCTGAATTATTTATGTAACTAATTACAGTTATTGAATAAAGTTATGAGACAGACTTGGTGGTCTTCTAGTAATCATTCTCTCAACACTCTTTGTTGGCCACAAAGCCGTTTCCTCCATGCTTCTTTCATTTCCTTAAATGTCAGCAACCACCCTATGTATTCTCAAGCATTTGGTGCTGATTATTTACCAATTGCTTTTTTACATTCCTTCTGCTATAAAAATATATGTATGTGATTTAACAAAATCACACCTATTGGTCTAAACCAAATTGGTACTAATACCAACTGCCATGAGACCGAACATGATGTTTAGAAAACTATCAAAACTTGTAGTAGGCCTACTGTTAGTACAATAAACACGTCAAGTTTAACGTAAACACCATTACCGAACCTACGTTACATATTTGTAGTACTACTTACGCAACAGCTTTAATTACGGCAATTAACGTTCGGACATTACCTACAAACAAAAAAAAATCTGGTATCAAATATATTACACATCAAACAATTTTACAAAGCAATATTTTTTCCCTAATCTTTAATTCACACATATAATAAGAAGAGAGGGGAAAAAAGAAAACAAATTATTTGTACATTTGTAATAAACAGTGTGGTCCTGAGCTACTTTTGGCTAATTTAATAATTGGTTCGCTTTGAGAATATTTTACCTAATTATTTCTTTTAAATTATATCTTGCCATATTTTTGGTCAATGGAGTGAGAATAATGTACGTATAAACGTATTATTTCATAAATTGTTGTTGCTGGGTGTAGGATATTCATATCCGCCCGGATAGCGACCACCGTACACATGGTGTTAAAACCTGCCATAGTAATCCACGTATCTGGTGTGGATCGCGTTCCAGGATCAGCCAGTGAAGCATTTATACAAGAAGAAGCAATTATGCAGGCCGGCATGATTCTGGTAACCACCGATAAACTCATTGTTTATCGGTGGTCGCTAGTTTTTCGTACTGCTTACCATCAGAGGTAGTGCAGTCACTTTGCCGTGCTCGGATGAAAAAATGACAGGAATATTTTAAAATACAAAATCTAATAAAAAAATGAAAATTTTATAAAAATAAAATTAATAGCATGTATATTTCAGTCATTTTGATTTTATAAACTTAATTGGTATGCCTACTTAGTACATTTCCCTCGAGACTCGTGTACTCTGAGCTGAACCGTTTGCAGTGCATTTATTTTTCTGATTCTACTCTTACATGTTTCTTTTTTTTTTATAGCATAGGCCGGCAAACGAGCAAGTGGGTCACCTGATGGTAAGTGATCTCTACCGCCCATGTACGCCCACCACCAGAAGGATAAAGGGCACGTTCGCGACCTTAAAGGAAAGGGATAATTAGGGATTGGAAAGTACAAAACGCAGCTACTTTACGTCGGTTTCCTTATTGCTGTTTTTTCGCAATACGAAATTTATCCTACCAATATCAATGCGTAATTAACTTAAATATATTTCATCAGATAATCATAAGCATATATTATGTACCACAAAGAGTTCTTTATTTCCGATACGTCTAACGAATGGAGCTCAGCACTGTGAGCACTGAGCAAGTAATACATGTAAATATGCCATACATGTGGTACATGAAAGGAATACTAAATAGTGTATAGGTTTGCGAATTAAGTACATTTTAAATCGTCTTGTATCACGGTCTCATGCGCAGTTTGATTGCGCATCGTTTACTTCCATGCCAGATGTAGAGATTGTGATTCTGTTTCATCATCGACCTCGGATCACCTTGTCCATGCACTTAATTACGCATATATACACGATGAGAAATAAACCCGAATGAGGACAGATGCCAAGCTGCGGCCGCGCATCGTATTCGATCGTGCGGTTGAGGAATATTTTGCATGACTATAACTGACTTAACTGTCTATTGGAAATGTATTATTATAAATAATATCTAAAGAACTATAGTAAATAGACACAAAAAGAAAAGAAATCAGCGTGTAAGCCATTACGTGTGTCCACACAGTTGTATGACACAAAGTCGCTATTTTCGTATGTATGTTAGTCCTCATATTTCTCCTAAGCTATGCAACTGATTTTTTTTATTTAATTGAATGACGAGACGAGCACTTTGCTCGCCCGATAGTAAGCGTCACGCCTTCTCATAAACAGAAGCAACACTACACAGAACATTGAGTTATAAATCACTGCATGACACTGAACTGCGCTTGTCACCCTGAGAGACAATATGTTAAATCTCATAATGCCCAGTAATTTCACTGGCTTCAATGTCTTTCAAACAGAAACACAATAGTGCTTACACTGTTGCTTGGCGGTGGAAACAGACAAAGCGATGGTACCAACCCAGACGGTGCCTCACATATAAGGAATCTACCACTTACTATGATGGGATGATGAGCCAACCTAAACGGACGGATCCAGACAAAGCGGTTGTACCAACCCAGACGGCCTCTCGCACACGACTGACCTACCACCTTGTATATTTACATTTGCATATATCAGATCTATACACAACACGTATCACAATCTTAGTAATTTATTAAAGCCAGTCCATTCACAACACAACCACCTAGAGTTATTACACGCAACGGTCTAACACTGGACGTGCCTTATCAAATCATGTCTGCCTGGTAAGTATTTATTGTGGCCATTACATCGTAAATTCGGCTCGTACAACATAACACTGTAACTATCATGGACAATTGATTTATCAAACGCATATGCGATGCGGTAACGGTGCTGAACTTTGATTTACAATCGATGTGAATAAACCAATAGGACGTGTATGCGGAGTGATAAATGGTTATGTTTTGTTCAATACGACGATAGAAATTGCGAGAGTTATTGATAGTTGCGTAGGTAATTATGAAAATATTATATAATATGTATAAAGTGTGGTTGGATTAAACGAAGACTAATTGAATGGAAGTTATTTTTTTTATTTAATAGGATGACGAAACAAGCAAGGCGCTCGCCTGATGGTAAGCGCCACGCCTGCCCTTAAACAGAAGCAACAACACACAGAACTTTAAATTACAAAATACTGCATGGCTCTGAACTACGTTCGTCACCCCGAGACATAGGATATTAAGTCTCATAATGCCCAGTAATTTCACTGGCTTCAATGTCCTTCAAACCGAAACACACGTGCTTAAACACTGTTGCTTGGGCAGAAATAGACAAAGTGGTAGTACCAATCCAGACGGCCTCTCGCATACGAGAGACCTACCACCTTGTAAGGTAATCTAAAGAATATTGAATATCCAAAAAAAACGGAATAAGTCTCGGTAGGCATTGGTGTGAAGATCTTATAAAACAACTATCCTTTAAATGGTATATTAAATATTCATAATAATCATCGCTTAATATTGCAGATGACTTATGAAACGTTATAAAATATGTTTTATAACACATTTGCCACACATAACATACAAGTAATGCAACTAATGAGTCCGACCAACAGAATAATATCAATCCCGAACCCCCCATTACAATACAAATGAAAGAAGAAACAAACAGCACGGCTCTCGTCAGTAATGAACTGTTGCATTACGTCTTGGTCGCTCGTAATCGAAATCGAATAGTTTGCTTCTGATAAGGGCATTGTTGTTGTTGCGAACGCTTGCCAATACGATAACAGCACATGCACCGCTCTAAAACAACACTTATAACATGTTATAACGCAACGTGTATCGGTGTGAAATGCACATGAAATTGCATTTTTACGACTGTAGAAATAATGTTGTGCGTACCAGATGCAGTTAATTTAAATATGGTATTTTTTTGTGCCGTGGCAATATTCTAAGAATAGTCAATACTTATTGCCCTTCCAGCTAGTCCCGGGGGCTTAGAAACCATCTGTCAGGATGCTTATATTCGACTGGTAAATGGCTTCCTCGCCTTATCTACTTATACTCGTAAATCGATGCTACGAGATGATTTTATTATATCACCGTATGTGTATTGTATATATTTATAATTCAAAATAATGATTGTAAATTTAACTTTTACAATGTACGTAGTGTGTTTTCAATATTTCTATTTTACCTAGTAACATTTTTATTAAATTACACATCATAAGTAATTCACTTCTAACTATAAGTGTACATTATAAAAAGAGGACGACCTTGGACAATTAATTTTAACCTTTCGGAGACTAATATATTTGTGATATCTTGTCAGAATCTTTAAAACAGACAGACAAATGTCATTGAAATTTTCTGAACCTGCGCTGTTGTCACATTTTACGCCACTAAAGACTTTTTGTCACTGCTAAATATAATGCTTAGTTTTTATTCTAAAAATAGTAAATAGTTAGTAAATAATAATTGGATATTTCTATAGAGAAATATCAAATTATTATCTGTAAAACCTAATTCTTGGATGCCACTTAGTTACACACATTAAAGAACGAGTGTTATGATCGTATCAATTGTCTGGCGTTGCGATTACTGTACATGTATGATGTCATACAATTCAACGGCTGGTAGCATAACATGATGAGAAAAAACAACCGCAATGTTTTCTAAACGTCCGCATCAGATCTTTTGTGCCATTCATTCATATTGATTGTTAAGGCACGTTTTGTGTTACGCCACCGAGACAGACGACCGATACGACTGATGCTAGTCAGCGACAAATCTCCTTCCTATGACAGTGTATGGATCCGGTCGCGCTTCGCGTTATCCTGTCTCCGTCACATCATCATCAGCCACAGGACGTCCACTGCTGAACATAGGCATCCCCCAAAGATTTCCAGACCGACCTGTTGGAAGCGGCCTGCATCCAGCGACTTCCTGCGACCTTTATCAGGTCGTCTGTCCACCTTGTAGGCGGACATACCTATCTCAAAATCGACCTTTTATGTTTTCGTAACCAATGTAGCATACGGAGATTTACCTACATTTCGTCTATTGTTAGATTCAGTTTCAGACTCCATTTGTCACTTCTGTTGATCATTTAATTTCCTCGTCTGCTTGCTTATAGATTGAGTAGTTTCAGAATTTTGAGATCGATTGTTAAGTAAAATGGTTAAATTCTGTTTAGATACGTTACATTTGGTACCTTTTGCATAATTATTTATGTATCTAGTTTTCCTACTCGATAATACGTGTCATTAATATATTCAGAAGCACTTGTACTATTTATTAAAGATACAAGTCAATAATAAAACCATCAAGTTATATCTTTATTCGAAGCTACTCTTAAAATTATCTGATAACATACATCGCACTTATCAAGCCCGCGGTCGCATCTTGTGGAAGCGCATCTTCTTAAGCTTGACGCTTTATATGTTGTCCGTAGGTCATTCCTTCTTACTTAAAAGTTAAATGACCTTTAATGTTTTTTCTGGATTATTTAATCAAGTCTTTGAACTCAGAGGCTCAGATTTTTCACTGCTTTGGGATTAACTAGGTTCTCTGACAGGAAACGAATATTGGAGACCTAAAATGTATCTCTGTAAATTTCAACAAGCAATATTATGAATAACAGTATAGATCAACAGTTAATAAACAGGACAGGGAACATTAACAGGACTCCAGAAGAATTTTGATTTAAATACCCATACCAAAACTCAATTCTATTCAAAGATACAGTAACAAAATTGGAGTAACTTCAAACGTGTAACTCGATAACCTTTATATTAGTAGGCCGTCGATGCAGTTCACCGCAATGCCTAAGGTCGAGTGGTAGAAAGTGTTCAAAATATTCCAAGGAGTTCAATCAAAATACGTTTTGGTCACTGAGCGTATATTACGATAAAATATTTTTGCGTTAAATATCTGAAGGTGGTAATAGATAAATAAAGCACTTGGTGGAACGTTATTTACACATCATTTCGAAATACAATTTATTTAACAATTTATTATAATAACATTTTCAACAATAACGGGGAACTTATGCCACCTTGACTTGAAGATACTTATCTCAAAAATTTCAATTCAATAATAATGCTTTTTTGAATATTCTTTATACAAACAATTATATCAAACGCTTCTTGATGTTAATAACAAACACCTAACAGACTAATTCAGTGAAAAGATCACGTAACAATGTCTTACACTCGGAACGTATTCCATGCATGTTCTTTTTATATTCAAATTCATCCATTTAAATCACATGACGCATGCGCACCGTGCGCTCATTTACCTAAATTCATCTATTTTTTCTATGGAAACCATAATCCTCGATTCGACGCGTTATACTCTAGCGTATATCGTTTATTTCACACGGCCAATCGAAGTTCATTAACCGTGAACCGGCGCGGCGATGCAATAATAAGACGTTTCGTCGACAGATCGCTCGCTCGCTCGCTAAATAGTTATCAACGCAAATAAATAGTTCTTACGCGGCCAAACTGGTACACTTGACCGACGAATGGCCTCAGGTGACACCGGCCCACACCACCGCTGCGCGGGCCCCCGTACCACACGACGCAAATCGATACGTAGAAACGATCGATCGATTCAAACAAACTGTATCGATAGTGAACAAACGTTGACGCAACGAGCGTGGTGGCGGATGAAACCTGTTTGATGAGCGGTTGTTGGCAAACTTCACATACCCGTTCGACTAATGCATCGATTTTAATCTCTGGTCGAGTAATGAATGCTTGGATTATGTTGGGAAAATTATGATTACTGGATCTTGTAACAGCTTCTTCATTGCAATAGCGAATAGCGCAATGAATAATAACAAGTTTTGCAAGAGACACATAAATAGCGACTGGTTAAATGTATTTAACATACTATATATAACATACTATATAATTATTACAGAAAATAATAAAAAATACTGTTGAAAAATTGGTATAAGGTAAATGCAGTTATTAATTAACGACCCATCGAAAATCGGCAGGTATAACTGACCCTATAAATTAAGTTCCATTTTAAGTTGATATAAACATTTATGTTAAAAATATTACAGAAAATACACATAAACAAAGGGATCAAACTTATGACACAACACTTTTTTGCCGGAGGTTAAAAGTGACAAAATAGTTACAGTCAAAACGGTCATAGATATAGAAACAAAGTTTCTAAATACGTGTCTTATATACGCGTTGAATTGAAAACCTCTTCCATTTTTTGTAGGTTAAAAATAGACACCACATGTACTGTAACAGATCTATATTAAATCATGATCACATGTTCGTATTTTTAAACCTCGACTAACAAGAGGGCCGATTTATGTTTGAGCCTTTTGTCTGTTTATATGTGTTTGTTTGGGCATCACATCACCTAAACGAGAAGACCGATTTAGATGCGGTTTTTTTATTCGTTAGTTAATTAAATAAGATGGTTCTTAGCCATGTTTGAAAAGGATCTGATCAACAAAAGTTACAAATAGTTTTCTAATTGCCGTCGTGGTTTTTGACTTAGACTATCGAAACAATCTAACATTTCCAAAGCATACTAGTAGTAACTCCTGATAGTAGTAAACTACTATTTTTTTCGTTTACCCAAGATTGTTCTACCCAATCTAATAATCCCAATCTTAAAAAAAAAAACAAATCAATTCGCGCCTATATAAACTTCATAATTTATTGCACGTCCGTGTGTACAATAAAAAAAAATTAAACGTTGAACAATGAGTTAGTAGTGTCGTAAAAAATTATATGTAGGAAGAAGGCGGGCGACGCGACCAAAGTTTATGCGGCAAGCCATCGGAACTACCGATACTTTATTACATATTATTTTTAAATGACGACCTCAGAAACCGCCTCGGTGGCACAGTTGTGTTTCGTATGCGGTACGACTGCTGTGCTGAGGTGTCGGGTTCGATCCCCAGGTCGGGTAAAAGTGATAGTGGGATTTTCTATCACGAAATTCTCAGTATCAGCGGGGAGTCTGGAATTGTGTCGATTGTGGAAATAAGCTCGAAATGTGGACGTACTGGTTATACCTCTGCTTACCCCATCGGAGATTACAAACATGAGTGCGAAGAAATGACCTCTAAAGCCGTGTATTACATCAAGTATGATTATCATTATTTGCAACTTATGGTAAAATAATAACCTAGCGGTATGGATGCGTAATTGGATGAGAAACCGATTAATTTCTGGGTTAAATCCGAGGCAATTCGTGTTCGAGGGTTTCGATTCGAAAAATCACCTACGACTTACATGGAATTGGAGTTTGTGCTGGATATAACGTTAGGTTTGCGTCTACTTCTTCAATCTTTATGGGATGAAAGTAAGCTCAAACCGTGAATGCACTGGCTGTACCACTGTCTAGCCCTTTAAGATATGGGCGTGAGTTTACATTTGTTATGTGATTTTTTGCTAAGCATCTAACAAAATTTCCAAAAAAAAAATCAGACTTTTGTACATTAAAAATACATAACTGTACATTAAAAATACATAATTGCATCCAACAATACAATTGCAACGAGATAATCTTATATGCTTCATTTATCAAAGCTATATATTGATCTATAACTCAACATAGAACAAACTTCAACATATCATTATAAAGACATAGGTCATTCAAAACACTTACCAATCAAGCCAGCCAACTGAAAATTTAACTCACCACATTCCCCGCGTGCGTTCTCACGCTTTTTCTCCCCACAGTCGTATGATTAATTAATAAGCGAAGTTTTTTCCCTAGTAATTAGCGACGGAAACTAGATCGTAATAAGGGAACACCTAGACAGTACGCAAAGACATAATTACAACGTCTCGTGCGGTTTCCGATTCATAATAATATCGTCAAACGTGTATTTGATGTTTCGTGGAGTGAAACCATAGAATGTTCGTAATTAAGATTGTTCGCGCTCGTACTACAAAGGGTAAATGTATGTGCTCTTTATTTCTTCACGTAATTCTTCAAGGAGATAAATATTATAGTAATATTATGTTCTCTGAATGATAGGTCATTTTTCGAAAATATCTTTAGTTATTACTTATGTCAAATCTTGATTTTGTAGCAATGCTAAAAATCTTGAAAATATAATACCAGTGTGAGTACTAACATTATTGATAGCAATATTGTAAGGAAACAAACTACGATTAGCAGCATTATAATTTGGATGTTCAAATTAAGTTTTGTATGCCGTCCTTGTTTCTATGTTCTGATTTACGGTTTTTTTGCGCCTGTTTTACCACCTTTGAATAAATCCTACTTACCAAATAAAATATGACACGTTCAAAATAAAAATCACACGACATTACAAATTTGTCTATACTATAATCAGTACGGGACATGCGGTCAATAAAATATATAAAAAAAATCGCCTTGCGGTTTTCCGATAAACCTGTCTGAAGTCATTTTCCCTATGACACAACTATCAACGCCAACCTTATCCAAAAGGTAGATACATTTGTACCTACGTGTAGGTACATTTGTAAACATTTTCCTCTCACAAAAGAAGCTTCGCAACGCCAATTAAAATATTTTACCAATTTCGAAACACAATATTCGGTGGCGTACACTTTTTTGTTTGCATAATCGCTGTTGAGTTTTAAATCGATGACGAAAATTATCGTTAAATGCCATTGTAAGAACATCACAAAAAATTATATTACGACATAACATGAACATTTGAACATTTGCAACTAATGAATTTTATATTATGCTTCTGGTGGTGGGTATAATAATACCTTCAGCGATTTTGCTGAACACGTCCGACAAATAATGAGTTTATCGGTGGTCACCAGAATAATTTCAGAATGTATAAATACAGATCGAGAAGCCTGCGATAAGACAGGCAGATAGGCACAGAGATACCAGGATGTACCCCTTTATCCGCCTCAACCAACCATCCATTCATGTCGCAAGCCCCTCGTGGAACCGGATATAAACTGGCTAATCATGGAACGCGATCCACACAAGGTGTATGGGCCACTATGGCAGGTTTTAACGTGCAAGCCTACTGACCCGCATTAGGCCAGCGTGGTGGACAAAGGCCTAACCCTACTCAATAGTAGAAGCGGCTCATACTCAGCCGTTAAATAGTATAATACAGGGCTAACATTACAATATTAATATTGTTTCAAGCTCTCATATGTAAACACACAAACCTTTCCAAAACCATTAACTTTATCACATTTTTTTCAACAAATTCCAAAAAAAGCCATAGCAACTGGAATTCGTTCACAAAAACCCGCATGTTTATCAACGAACATTATTTTAAAACAGACCGATAAATGTTATGACTTTTAGTCACCCGCAGTTGTTTATACGCTTCCGTTAGTCTTAATGGCGTATTCAGTACCTACGTGTGGTTTTTTCTTTTCTTATACAGGGTTAATTTTAAAACACCAGCAACCTCGCAGGACTAGATAGCTGACCCCATACGGAACAACTTTTGTTCTACGAGTTTGTATATAACTCAATATATTTAAAAAAAAATGATTTTACAAGTTTTTGTTGTGTCGTATTTTTCTTCGTAGCGTTCGGCGTGCGCGCGCGACTCAAAGAAGCCGCTCAGCTGGCTCGGGCGATGACCTTCAACGCTAGCTCGGTTCCCCACGCTTCGCGTGTTTGCTTACGTAATCTGCGATGCGTGTAGGTAAAATTCAAGACGGAAATTAAATGAATACTTATTTTTGTATGAAAATAAAATCTAACAAATTATCAAAAGTCGTAGAACAAAAGTAGTAGCTTATAACCTTAGGTATCTACCCCTGCGAGGTTGCTGGTGTTTTAAAAATAACCCTGTATAAAAGCATAAACTCGTTTGTTCCTTAATTACTCATTGCAAAATCATAATTGTTGAGTAGTAGGTACGTACAGTATTGAATAAATTAGTATCGTTAAGTTTCATTATGAGCAAAATAAACTTTAAACTTTATTGAATTATAATAAAAGACAGCAAAATATAAAAACATCTAGCTGTAAATATAAACAGCACTTGTAAAAATGGCACTTCATTTACATTGAGTAATGTGAAATGGAAGGCATAGGTGAAGGGAAGGGAAGAATCTCATACTGATCATTACGTAGATGCATCCACCAAAACGTTAGATCAAGTTTAATTCTTGACAAAAAGGTATAGAACTTTTATTGTTTTTTTTTATTTTATTACGACATATCTCATATTTGTATACAATATGTGAAATAAACCAGTTTTGTTCCTATTTGTTCCTATTTTGTTGCATTCCCATTCACCCCGTGTTACCGTACCGAGTATTTTCAATTGAACATTGTGGTATTACCCTTATTGGTTATACATCAACTAAGAAGTCTGCAGTTAATAAAAAAAAAAGACAAAAATTCATAAATCTTTAAATAGTATAAAATAAAGTCACTTCCGCTGCCTGTTCGCTTAGATCTTTTAAACTATTCAACGGATTTTATCGCAGTTTTCAGCAATACATAGAGTGATTCATGAGGAAAGTTTATATGCATATCACGCTATGACCCATGGGAGCAAGACAATAACATGCAGGTGAAAACGCGAGAGACAGCTAGTTAAATAGAAAAAATAAAAGGTTCAATTTAAAAATATGAGAAAATGAGTGGTAGAGCCACGCTGTAGACAGTTTTGTCTACAGCATGAATGGGCTGGCTCGGCCGGGTCATTACCACTGTCTCACAGAAAACCAACGTAAAGTAGCGGCTTGCTGCTGCGTTTCGTACGGTGAGTGAGATATCCGGAAGCCCAAATCCCCTCCTCTTCCCTATCCCTAATTATCCCTTTCCTTTATGGTCGGCAACGCGCCTATGATTCTCTGGTGGTGGGCGTACATGGGCGGTGGAGATCACTTACCATCAGGTGACCCACTCGCTCGTTTGCCGGCCTATGCCAAAAAAAAAAAATAGTGTAAAAATCGTGGAAAAATAGCAACTAAATGTTGTTTAACGCACATGATGACATACACAGTATCGCGAATGTCGAGTTAATCTACATCGGAAGTGTACTGAGCCAGGGCGATTACATCCGTGCACGGACAATGGAGCCACGGTTGTTATGTTCAACACACACGATTAAAACCTTCTTTTGCTGAGCGTTGGTCCGCAAAAAAAATATTTTTCTAAAGCCGCAGTTCTAATGTACATGTGTTTTCATGCATGCAAATATGACGTCATATTTGCTTACGTTGCTTGCGTAGGAAACAAAGGTTTTTGGTGTACAATTTACTTTCTTAGCAGCTTATGTGTAGGTTTAATTTTTAATTTCGACTAATCAACCTGGGTATACCCAGGTTGATTAGTCGAAGTTATAACTTGCTCCGTACTTGCAAGCACATATACAATAGTTAAACCGCTTAAGCACTCGTTCTCGAGAAAATAATGCTATTTATTAATAAAAAGGCCAAACACAAAAGCAACGCTAATAAAAAAAAAATTGGGTATATGACTGGTGTCCGGTATGACGATAGGCTCGCCCCCTACCACATCATGGGAAGGAAATACGCTCTGTGAAATATGGGTGTACTGGTAACACTTCTGCCTACCACATCGGGGATTACAGTCGTGAGTGTAGTATGGAATGTTTAAACTGTAGAAATTATTAATATCCTTGTTTCATTTTTTATTTCACTTTTACTGAGCTAGTTACAAATAAAATAAACAATATCAAATATGCGAATGCATCCTCTATTGTTAGGTAAAAAAAAAGTTAAGCCAATAACATTGTGAGTATTGTGACCGAGCAAAGCGTGCCATTCTGTGACATAAGTAGGTCTGTGTATTGATTCGAACAATACGATTTTTTACGGCCTTTGTATTATCACATGACGAATGAATTGAATCGATTTTATGCAATTATTCGCATTACACCACTTATTATTGGAATTTCATTCTTACAAATTGGTTATTTTAATGTGTAACAATTAATTCTATGAATCGTTTGTATAATGTTTTACTAAATTAATTGTTAATTTACAACAACTTGTTTGCTAACAATTGAAAATATTAGTCTACCTAAGTTATTGCATAAGCTATTATTTAGTTTCGTTCATTAACGAACATGTATTTTTCTATTGTAGTTTACAAGTTCTTGTATAATTAATTTCATCATCGGTTAATCGATAAATTTTATTTCCACACTAATCGCATTTTTATATCGCTAGGTAAATTACAAATTTAACCGTTTCTTTACGACATCTTACACGTTACAGTATGCAAATAGAATTAATTATATAATAACAAAATATATACAATTTATTACAACTGCTGTGTTAATGAATCATGAAAATAATTTACGTACAAGAGTCAATAGGACAGAAGAGTCATTAATTCTATTCATAACAGTATTACTTTAAATCCAAAATGAATTTCTTAGAAACTTATTATTTAGTGCGAAGGTTGTTATTTTATAAGTATATTGAATGTACAGCAGTTTTAGAATTCAACAAACAACTTAGTCTGCCCTTAAATTCCGGTACAGGTCTCCCTTCAAATTGCTGTGTGCTGTGTGCACCTTACTGATCTAGAAAATCTAAATAAGGATACTATGTCCATGTATGTTTGACAGGGACTACTCCACCAGTTGTCTCATATAAATTTAATGACAAATAAAAAAAATCACGACGTTTTCTTCACCGTTAAAGCAAGAAATAATTAAGAATAAAAATCTTGTAATTAGAAATATTAAAGGTGCACGCCGTTGGGGCTGGTTGCGAAACTGTGTCTTTCGTCTCTGCAATCCGTGAGTACCATTCCCCGCTGAGCTATTTAAACATTGGATACAATCTTATGACTGAGTAAGAGAGGAAAATAGGAATCTGTTTAAACATACCACTATTTTGAATTTGAAGACTTTTTGTATTTTTTTATGTATTCATGACTAATAGTCAGGGTTCCCTGGGCCAATTTCCACTTGACTACTATCAAGCTCATTTTCCGTGAGTAGCTTCGTTTCGATGAGACGACCAACTATTCCCTATGAGAAAATTCTCTATTGTGGTAGCTAACAGAGGTAGCAAGGATAGAATATTTCGATTTGATGATACTCAAAAAATTATTATTTTATTTGTAGGACAATATGACAGTTTTTTTGTTTTTACTTAGTTAATATTTATATAATTTAACAGTCATATTGTCCTACAAATAAAATAATAAATTTTTGGGACTCATCAAATCGAAATATTCTATCCTTGCTACCTCTGTTAGCTACCACAATAGAGAATTTTCGCATAGGGAATTGTTGGGCGTCTCATCGAAACGAAGCTACTCACGGAAAATTAGCTTGATAGTAATCAAGTAGAAAAATGGGTCAGGGATCCCTGACCATAACTTATTTGTTGGACAAAGGCATATTTCAAACAACGTAAACCATAATAATCCAATCAACTCGGTCCAATCCAAACAAACGGTTTTTGTCCCCCCCGAAAACGGCTTGTAAAATCCCTACATAATAATATTCCTGGCGAATACCTGCAGAGGTATTAATGAAACGAAAACCGCAAGACAATGGCAAAACATTTTCTCCAAACGCGCTCAAACTGACCACAAATTCAACAAGGTTCGTATGTTTTTGTAAGTGATAGAGCCACGATGTTGTAAAATTTGCCAATAGTAAAAACATCCCTGACGAACAGTACCTCTGTTTTGTAAAAAAAACTCACGTGGAGCTGTTTTAACCGACGAAAGAAATGTAGGAAATGCCAATCGACGCGTATATTTGTTTTTTCTTTCTATGTATAACCATTTATAACTCCGCCAAATTAGGGCCGATTCTGAGGATTTTTTTTTAAAAAGGATACTTCGAAGTTAGTCTCATTAAAATTTCAAGAAGAAACTCCCACCCTAAGAAGATGAAATCGGGGATGACAGACTAAAACATCATCATTTATGCACCAAATTTTGATGATTTCTTCACTACAAATAGAAAAATAAAAACTTTTTAACAAAAATAAAACAGAAATGCTGAAAATAAAAAAATATTTTTTGAGTCAAAAATTGGCCTCAGTCATGGCGCCAACAAAAAATTGGTCATTTTCATTCTTAACTATAACCTTTTTTGAGCCGGTCTCATTTTAATAAGCCTTTTCCGTTTTGATTTCAGTTGCCGTGGTCAAACTGTTCTCTCTAATTTATAAATCGATGATTCAATAAATTTGAATACTATGAACAAACTTTACGAATAAGACAGACGCTTCAATGATAATCTTGGTTCTATAAATACAATGGTTCGAACGAAGAGGTTACGCGTTTTCGGATATAAAGAGTACTTAATATTTCCCATAGGTTCTCACGATGTACTCTTATTCCGCATAGCGGGACGGAAGCCCAGTTAACTTTAATTACACATGCTCGTCTGCCAAGTCTCGCGAGAAAACTTCGTATTACGTCACACACTCAATTAGACTCGGCTACGTTTAACTGATTCGTTCCAACGATAGTGTTATGATTATCTGACGATTATTTAGTGTGATATGTTTGTTTAACACCCAACAATCACTCACATAGTCTTAACCCCACACTAGCACACTAGGTGAATCTGTAAAGTGAGGATTAGGGACTACGAGGGACTTTTGATCCCACAACACCCAGAGCCGAAACAAATATTTGTGGATCACACAGATTATCACTTGTCTCGATGCGGGAATCCAACCCACGGTCTCTCGCTTCATAGCCGGCTGCTCGTCTACTGCACTACGGAAGCTACCAAGAAACTATTTTTAGAATTATCTTATCTCTGAAGCTATGTATTTTAAGAATCTTCTTCAAATCTCTAACTTGAAAGGCCAAAATCATTCAAAATTCGTCATCGCTGAGTCCAAAAATTTGGGTAAATTGGTTCGCCTACAAGGTGGACAGACGATCCGATAAAGGTCGCAGGTAATCGCTGGATGTAGACCGCTTCCAACAGGTCGGCCTAGAAATCTTAGGGGGAGGCCTATGTTCAGCAGTTGACGTCCTGTGGCTGATGATGATGTTGATGGTTCTACATAAATTAAGAAGGGTATTCCTAAATACTTCGAAAAATTTTATGGGAAACACTATTTTTGGCCGGGAAACTTAAATACGCGGGCGAAACAGCGAGTAAAAGCTCGTGAATAATAAAATACATTTCGGTTTAGACAGAAACAGTATACTTAAACAATAATAAAACGAATAGGCAAATATTTAGGTTTTTCTCCATTTAACCGGCCATTCGTTTGAAATTATACAAGTTTTCATCTGCATTCTTGGCCACCCACACATGGAATCAATAAAGAATAATGGCACGAAAACATTGTAATTTAATGCATAAATTCAAATACTTGTTTCTATTCGAATTTATGAGTATTCTTAGTTTCTAAGAACCGATATTTCTATAACATTGACGGCGAGTCAGAAAATTTCCCAGACGGCTTACAAAGTTATCGTTTGACGTATTTCATGTTAAGAAATATTATTATACTTGTGTGCTCCATCATTTACAACTTTTATAGAGCTCAACTGAATTATAATAAATATTATGAATACATTTTGCTATGCTCGTTAAATTAGCCCGAAGTCTGGATTTTTGCTCGGTATGGCGATAGGATCGCTCCCTATCACACCACTGGACGGAAAGAAGAGGAATTAAAATAGAGAAATGTGAGTGTACAGGTTACACCTCTACCTACCCCTTCGGGAATTATAGGCGTGAGTGCGTATGTATGTAATAAATTTTGCGAACATTAAGTACGCCTGAGAATAACATTACCTCACATAGGAACGATCTGAAATGAAAAATGAATATACATCTAAGCTCCAAACGTTGTATTTCTACTGAATGACACACAAACACCACTTTTTGCACACACATTTTTCCCATCCATCATATTTATGTAAGCTTACAATCAGACCGTATGGTTATAATAAGCTATATAAATTAAGCACCTTGACGTTTCTTGTTGGATTTATGACCACTGTTCAAAAGCACTTGGATGTTAGAGCCAAAATTGCCGCAGCAGTTGGTCCCGAACGAAGGGTGGGGAACAAAACTCGTTACCCGGCACCGAGTTGACGCTCCAGAAATATGGATGCCGCCGTGCATAATTTTGATTGCCTCTTAAACAAAGCGCTTTAGAATTATGCCTCACATTGTTCAGCGAGTATTACCCCTCGTATGATGTGGAATTTAATTCAGTTTTAGACGAAGCCGTAGAAGTAAAGTTTGAATTATCTCTGATACTAATGATTTTTGAGAGCTCTGTACCCAAAGTGTGCAAATGGGGTAAAATAAGCCTCTGCCTCTGTTTGTCTGTCCGTCCTACCTATTTTTAAAGTACTCGTATCTTTGGAACAGTAATATGTAATCGAACGAATTATTAACAGAATATGTGTTATTATAGTTTATGTAACAAATAATAGATAAAGTAAAATTTTAAGTGGGGTGTACGGAAGCCTTTGTACGCGAATTCTACTCGCACTTGGCCGGTTTTTAGTGAGATCTATTGGTATGTGATACTTTTAAAAACCTCGCTAAAACTGTTTTGTTGGTTACGAATAGTTTCTACAGTTACAACTAGTTCAATTGAATATGACGTCAATTGGAGTAATTAGAATAAGAGGTTTCGACTAAATCACGAATTCTAATAACTTAATGACAATTAAAGTTAATTGACGTCTCTGAGGGCAGCAGATATTGTACCAAGATGTAAATAAGGCATTTTGACTATCTTTGTCTATTTCGAAAATATGAGGCATGGTGATGATGACGCTTTAAATTAAAAAGCCACGCTGAAGATAGTTTTATCTACAGTATGAATGGGCCAGTTCAAACGGGTTGTTACCAATGTTTCACAGAAAACCAACGTAAAATAGCGGCTTACTGCGTTTTTTTAAACCTACTTTTTGTCATGTCTGATGTCATCCCAGCTTATTGCCAGACCCCGCCCTTCATTCAGACGTTTCTGCTTCACCAGACAGAGCATCCTCCCTATTTAAACCATTGGCTATCATATCTCCCTTTGATACGTCAAGCCAGTACTTTGACGGTGTTATGAAATTATTAATTTCACATTCATCTAGTGTACATAAACATCTGCAATTTAATAATAGCTACACGGCAACAAATTCAGACCAGTCAGCTCATAAATTGATGCAGCATTAAATACTTCCGTAATTTTACAACGTCTGTCGTTCGACGGAAACTCGTTGACACAAATCTGGCTCTACAGACGAGCTCACCTTTCTAATTAGCCCCAAGTCAGCGTCTTCAGAGCTTTACTTAGTTAAAATAACTATTCTCATTACAATCCCCCACTTACCATTGGAGAAATATCTGTGCGAGTTTGAATGACAGACGCTCTTAAGTTTACGACTGTGATTATCATTAAAGCGTAAAAACTTTTGTAAGTGATACGTCTTTTGCGGCTTTCATCAGTCATTCTTCTAAACGGGAACATAAAAATTTGCTAAATTATATTTATCATATTATTTTGCACTTTTATGTATTTTTTTTATTTACAATCAAATTTATCTTAAAAACTAGGCTCATACCTCACACTTTCGTAAGGTGAGTAAAATTTCTGGAGACCTAAATCGGGATCTCCTTCCCAATACCTATTCATCATCATCATCATCATCAGCCACAAGACGTCCACTGCTGAACATAGGCCTCCCCCAAAGATTTCCAGACCGACCTGTTGGAAGCGGCCTGCATCCAGCGACATCCTGCGACCTTTATCAGGTCGTCTGTCCACCTTGTAGGTGGACGTCCAACGCTGCGCTTGCCAGTACGTGGCCTCCATTCCAGAACCTTTCTGCCCCATCGGTTATCGGTTCTGCGAGCTATGTGGCCTGCCCACTGCCACTTCAGCCTGCTAATCCGCTGGGCTATGTCGGTGACTTTCGTTCTTCTACGGATCTCCTCATTTCTGATTTGATCACGTAGAGAAACACCGAGCATAGCTCTCTCCATAGCTCGCTGAGTGACTGTGAGCCGTCTTATACGGCCCATATTCAGAGGCCACGTCTCAGTGCCGTATGTCATCACTGGTAACACACATTGGTCGAAGACTTTGGTCTTCAGGCACTGAGGTATTTTGGACGAGAAGACCTTGCCAAGTTTCCCGAACGCTGCCCAGCCGAGCTGGATTCGACGATTGACCTCTCTCTCGAAGTTGGACCTGCCTAGTTGGACTACTTGTCCTAGATAGACATATTCGTCGACAACTTCGAGAGATGAGCTTCCAACAGTAATCGGGGTGGGCACAACATGGACATTCGACATGACCTTCGTCTTGTCCATGTTCATCCTGAGGCCCACCCGTTGAGAAACTCTGTTGAGGTCTTCGAGCATTGTACTCAGGTCTTCCAGCGATTCCGCAAGGACCACGATATCATCGGCAAAGCGGAGGTGAGTCATGTACTCGCCATTTATGTTGATGCCGAATCCTTTCCAGTTCAAGAGCTTGAAGGCATCTTCCAGCGCGGCAGTGAACAGTTTCGGAGAAATAACATCTCCCTGTCTCACGCCTCTCTGTAGTGGAATAGCCTTCGTACTAATACCTAAATAATAATAATATGTTAATACCTATTACTTTCCTTTAATGTCGGCAATACATCCATGATTGTTATGGTAGGTACATATGGTAGGTATGTTTATGGACGGTGGAGATCACTTACCATCAGATGACTCATAAGTACGTTTGCCGGTTTCTGCTATAAAAAAATATATTGTGTAACGTATACAACACTTTCGTCTTCAAAACAATTCCACCTTGCAGTGAATTTTTACAATCACAACTGTTATCATATGCAAATATTATATTACAACTTCTACTCCTAATCATTAATATTATTTATCTTATCAAGTGATATCTTATATTTTGACTTACACGTACTTACGTATGTCTATTACGTAAATATAGGTAAATTCTAAACATAAACTATCTATTTTTCCATTTTTTCCTTTTCTTTATTTTTAATCCAGTCCATCTAAAGGCCGTCTGGAAGAGATAGATAGCGATAAGACCGCCGATTGTATTTTTTAGTTTTAAGTTTCTTTTGCTGTAGTGTACAAATATTTTTGATGTACGATAAAGTATAAATAAATAATAAATAAATATTTAGGTACTTCCGCTATCAATTCTGATTATTCTTACATCGCGGAAAACCCGTACATTCTGCATTCTGATAATAAGCTGTGAATGCGTAATTTATGCCAGACATTAGTACGGATTCGTCACTTGTCACGTCTAGGAATTAAAGTAGCAGGTATTGTGATGATTCAACACCATTTGTTGTTTTTGTTGGACGCTTTGACTGTTATGATCTAGATTATGTTCTAAACTAGCTTTTACTCGCAGTTTCGCCCGCGGGAACATTTTTTCTGGTATAAAAAGTAGTTGGTTTTCCTTAGAGTCGTAGTAGTCCCTTAATTGTATTAGTTAAATACACCTAAAGTCGTACACATAGCGCTAAACCCTAGATTAAGTTAATTTGTATCGTGGATATTATGAACCATATTATGTCAAACCAACATTTGTTTGACATGAGTTTTGGCGGGAATTCTGACAGTGCAGTTCATCGCTTATTTTAATTTATTTCATGAACTAGTTTAGAGTTGTGTTTGTTGTATAAAAGTGATGTGGATTTGTTCAATAAACATTAACGGCGATGAACAGTATATGGAAACATTGAAATAACTGAATTAAGAATCGTACTGAAAGGAGTTAACACCATAACTCCGAAAAGACCTTGAAATCGTCCGCACCCGTGTTTCATCGTTCTTGTAATACTTGAGAATACATTATACTTGACACTGGCTAAATGCATAATACTGCGAAAGCCATTAATAAAAAAGAAAGAAGAATTTGTTTGACATAATATGTAATGTACAGATTGATATAAAGGCTTTGCTCAATATAAAACAATTGAACATTAATATTTGTTTTCCTCACATTATTAACACGGAAAAGTAACAAAATTTATTAATCTACTTTATTAATAGTCGATAGGAGGATAAATCGTTAGCTGAATCACGTCATAGCCCGTATATTTTTAAAGGTCGACTCGACAAGGATCGTTCCATTGTCTCATAGATAACTAACGCCCCCTGTTTTTTTTAAACAGGCAAGGCCGTCAAGCAAGTAAGTGGACGTATTACCCACCTTAGAAGAAAGAGATAATTAAGAGATAAAGTGGAAGAAGATTTGGGCCTCCAGATATATCACCCCCCGGACGAAACTCAACAACAAGCTGCTAGTGGTCGTTTTTATATTATAGCAACTTAGCGACTATCACAAGCTAATTCCACGATAGGGTTTTGTACATATATGAGTGGTGTATCTGCGAAATAACGACCTTGATATCGCAACAGTTACTGAGCTACTGTGAATTTAAAACCTTATTTCAAACAAAAATGCTGATAAGATCAATACAACATCATTAATCATAAATGATTATCCATCAAAAGTGCTTAACATTCAAATAAATCACATTAAGGACGATACTCCAACATTCAATTATCTTCCGAGCACGCCAATTACTTAACAGAATTAAATAAATAATTCGGCGTCCGCGACCCATCGTTACGGTCGTTAAATGGTCATCAACGTGACCAATGATATTTAAACCCACATTACCAATTAATTTATCACTAATAAATTTGAACGAAGACAGAGATATTACTAAATCCGAAATTGAACTAACTGATACAATTCTTTATAGGGACACTGTTGATCCTTGTTCACTGCATGCCCCGTAACAGACCAAGCAATAATCCACTAGAGATAGAATCTTATCATTTGTTTAGGAGAGCCACTCAAGCCTGAGGCATAGCGTTTACACACGATGCTTACAAAGTTTGAAGGCCACCACCGTGTCAAGGAGGCTTGACAATAATAGAATGCCATTTAAACATTGTAATTTCGGAATTCAAGATGGCCATCGTTAATCATACCCACGTTCGAAATGTCAAAGGCTGTGCGATGCACACAAATAGAATTTGTTGTACTAAGAAATGTCTTATGTTCTGTGTGTTTTGAATTTATTGTATTGATTTAGGACTCCATTCTGTAATATGTTAATAAAAGCATAGTTCGCTGACCTCACTGGGCACACCCCACTGGATAAGGACAGATGGAAGAAGAAGCAGAGATTTATGAGTTAACTATTAACCTAAACTTGTATTTTTGTCATTATTTAAAGAATGAAAGTAACGCATTTTGTAATAATTTGGTAAAGTGAAACCGTGGACAGTTTTGTGTATAGCATAAATGGGTCGGCTTCATCGGAGTAATAACACTATCTTAAAGAAAACAGACAGAAAGTGGTCATTTGGTACGGTGACAGGTTTTTGGAAGCTCAAATCAATTTCTTCCTTCCCCATTCCATTCCTTTAGGGTCGGCAATGCATCGATAATTCTTCTGGTATTGTGGGAGTTCATGGGGGGTTGGAGATCACTTACCAACAGTACTACAACTTACCACTTACTATATTATGCTGGTTTGCCGGCCGCTGTGAAAAATAAACTGTAAATTTGATTGTACAGTATAAAATATTCAATAGCAATTAATTGGTATTATGTATTGATTGATGCATCTACATTTTATGAATATTATCGATGAATATTTTTATATTACGTGGTTGGCTATTATTGAGTAATCCAACAATTATTTACAACCGACTATGTTCATAGTTTTTATATTTAAATGCTAGACGGATGCGTTATTAAATAATCAAAAAAATAAAACACAATAAGGTAACATTTGACATTTCACTCAATTCGTAGATATTATGAGCAAATCGATCAACATCGTAATCAAATTCAACGACCGCAAATCTAATCAGAATCTTGGCTGACTTAAAATGTGTAAGCAAAATTATACAGACGTTAGGCATCTGGCCTAAATAACCTATTGTTTTGAAGTTAGACCAGAAATCAGAACTGTGGCTCGATTCAAACGAAAATGGTAATATCGAATCATCCTTTTAGTTCGAACATTTTATTTATAAACTCAAAAGCGACTTATCGAGTGCAGAAACCCCTCCCACGCTACTGACCGGTAAATCGACAAAAAAAATAAACAAAAAACATAACACACAAGGCGGGTGCGAGACGTCAACGAACTCCCCCGTACACGAATGTAAAATTTCTACACTTGAACCAAGTTTTAAAAGCCAATAAGACCGGATAAGTGACATTCCGAGTGCATCCAATCGCATTATTATTCGCAAAGCATACAACACACCGACCTTGAATGATGACACGATCAGCTCCCGTGGACCGTCGGTCGCGACCGATGCTAATCCTCAAATGGGCACAACGTTAATACTCTCCCTTCAAAAACACATGTCACTGTCAAATCCACAGGTAAAATTCGAAAGCTCGCGTACGTGTGGCGCGCGGCCGGAGCGATACGTCCGCACTCGACGACGCAAGAAGCAACACTGAGGGCAACCTGAGGTGCAGAGGTCCGTTTGGTCGGAGGTCGGAGGCGATTGGCGGAGGGACGAGTGAAACGGGATGCGGCTACGAGATGCGCGCACCATTCGGCTTCCGTTCAACGCGTTAGATAGATTTCGCCGTGGAAAAACTTGAGTAGCGCCCGACAATGGCCCGCTGTTATTATTAAACTACTATCTTATCTGCACGTAGTTATTCAGAATCGTTTGATATTGTGTAGCATTGATTACAGATACACTGCGTATACGATTCTATCTATAAAGGTGTTTGTAGTTGCTTCACATTAATTAATATATCAAGTAATTTTAATTATTTTTATCTAATTTGTATTTTATCAAAATGTTGATGTAGTCTTTGATATAAACGCATATACGTATATAATAAAATAATAACTACATCCATTTGATATACATTTATGTACTTTATGTCCTTTGATTCAGGTATTATCTTTTCATAGTTTTAGTCCGTTTTTATCTACTCCCTTTTCAGGTACGCATTAAAACGCCTGATATCAGTGGAACAATATTATCCAAACTTTAAAATATTTAAAAACATTTTTATTAGCTCGAATGTCGAAGCGAAGAGGTCACTTGCTGGTCACTTGCTTGATCGCTTGATGGTAAGCGCCACGCCTGTCCATAAATAGATACAACGCGACACAAAACGTTAAATTACAAAGCACTGCATGACACTGGACTGCGTTCGTCACCCTGTAACGTATGCTGTTACGTCTCATAATGCGCAGTAATTTCACTGGCCTCAATGCCCTTTAAACCAAAACACAACAGCGCTTAAACAATGCAGAAATAAAATTCAATCGGTCATCAGAACTACATCAAAATGATGCTGTTATTTCAATTATTGTCTTATGGTGCTGCCACACCGATGTTATAAAATGTTTACAAACATTTTCTAACATTAAATCTAACATTTTATAACATTTCTTAACATTTTATAACATTTCTTAACATTTTCTAACATTTCTGAACATTATTCTTTGACGGCTTCTTTGACGGCGCCGCTCTCAAAAGTACCGCCGCCTGCGGTTATAAAATGTTAAGAATTAATGTTACAAAATGTTACAAATTGTTAAGAAATGTTTACTAAATGATGCTGCCACACCGGTGTTATAAAATGTTATATAACATTTTCTAACACCGGTGTGGCAGCACCATTAATTTTAAAACTATTCATCCGTTACGTCGAGGCAAGCATCACAAGTCCTAAATAAATAACGTGTCGAAGTCACTGCTGATTGAGTTTATATTTATTCCTTTTCCATACTTGCCCGATGTGCTCCAGGATCGGCTTTCCGTTTCAATTTCCTTTACTTTGCCAACGTTTTTTTTTTGCTATGTGCTGAGTTTTCTTTCACTTATTTATTTCCTCAGTCATGCGCCAAACTCGTTTTAAATTAAACTTTGTACGTTCAAAGGGGACATCATTTTAAACTCATTTTGAATTTTATGTAGATATGCAATGTATACAAGGTGGACAGATGACCTGATAAAGGTCACAGGATGTCGCTGGATGCAGGCCGCTTCCAACAGGTCGGTCTGGAAATCTTTGGGGGAGGCCTATGTTCAGCAGTGGACGTCTTGTGGCTGATGATGATGATAATGATGATGATGATGCAATGTATGTATGTAAAAACTAAGATTAATTTAAGGATTTATATAGCTGCATAAACTGTTTAAAAAAGTTTGAAATAAGTAGTAACATTGTCTACATACTTTTGTACTAACTTTAATGAGCTGCCGAGCAGATTGCTCGCCTAGTGGTGAGCGGCACGCCTGATATAGACAAAAGCAATATCACACAGAACGATGCTTGGCAGCAGAAATAGACAAAGCGGTGGTACCAAGCTCGCATACGACGAACCTAACACCTATATTCTCGAAGTGATAAACAGAAGGCACTCAGCGCACATTTTGTATGCGGAAACTCGTCATTAAGTTATAACATTAATAACTTCGATTTTCCCCCGAAAACAAAAAGTCCTATATCTTTGAACAGGGAGTGACATTTTTAATATCTAAAATGTATTTTATTTTTGTAAATAACTTATCTGACTTATACTATAAAAATATGAAATCAACCATCAAAAAAACAATCACTACTGCACATTCACTCCTGTTTTTTAAAGCATAGGGCGGCAAACAAGGAAGTAAGTCACCTGATAGTAAGTGATCTCTCTCCACCGCCCATGTACGCCTACAATACCAGAAGAATCGGCATATATGCAGCATGTACTCGTAGACTACTGCGCTACGCTACTGCGCTTCTGTGGCTCTGCTTGCGCGATCACGAACCGTGTAAGTACACCATTAGAAACCCGAATCCTCCCTGTTTATGATAAATATACACTACCAACAGGCTAAGAAGGCTCATATAATAACAATAAGTAATATTTATTTAACAAATCACAATGACAGTTGACGTTGATTAAAACAACAATAAAATATATTTCAGACAATAATTACTCTTAGAGAGCAACAACATTAACAAGAATTACATAAAGTGTTTGACGTTACTAATACAACAACATGTAATAAGATAACGTTTGTTAACATAAACAAAGAAATAAAACAGGTTATGCAACTCGAAATAAAACAAAGAGAAATAGAAGTAAGTCAGAGTGACATGTTTGTTTATCCACATATTTGCATAGAGATAAAATCATCACCTAATTTTCTGTAATGGCAGCTACTCCGGCTGAGAAATTGACGAGGTCCTGTATTTAATTTAAAAATAATATTTAAAAAAAAATACCTGTGCCGGGATTAAAAAAAGCAAGCTATTTTACAATAAATTCAAATTATTATTCTAATTTTCAATTTGTTTAGGATCGCATGAAATTACATTGCAAAAAGAATTAAATCTTCTCTTTGTTTAAGTGCAGCTAAGATGGGCCGTGATCCATGAAAGCCCTAAGTTTCCACGTTAACAAATTTTAACAGATTTCAACAAGGTTCTCAATACGACGGGTTTTTTTTTATTTATTTTAAAACATGATTCGCTTCGAACTGCTGACCTAAGCAGTTGAAATTAAGCAGGTTCTAAAGTACTTAATCACGACTTTTCTGCAATATCTTTAAACCATACCACATGTTTTAAATCACAAGAGGGAAATGGGTGACTTCTTATCGAACCCAGCCAACCTCGAGTCCATAGAAATAAGGTTATTTTTCGTCATTGATTTCTTGTCACGGGTATATTTGAAATTTGCCTTGGTAATTGAGATTATTAGATGTGAAATAGGGAATATTCTTCATTTAAAACGAACTGAAAATACAACAATACGGCTTGATCGGGGTAGTACCACTATTTCATAGAAAAGCGATATGAAGTGGCAACTTGCGTTTGGTACAGTCGATGATGTTTCCGGAGACCGAACCGTCAGTAAAGCAACCATTATGCATGATTCTTTTCTTCATCCGTGTTCATGGCTGTTAAAGATCATATACCATCTTAGAGTACTTATGAGTTTGTTAGTGTCTGTTCTAAAAAGAGTTTCACTACTTATTTTACTCATTCTACTCTTATAGTTTTCTGTAACCATTGTTTTATTTCTTGTAGCTATTTTAATACTTTTTATGGATATCGACAACATAACTAGTGAAGTAGCAAAATGAATTCAATTTTATTGCAATCTGTAAATACTATTGTGTCGGAAAAATTAAATAAACCATTGCAGACGGATTTTATAGCTGTACGTGTACATAAAACGCGTTTTTACTGCATACATGGTAATCATGTAAAAATAGTGCTGAACCTCAAAACCGTAGAACTAACAGAAACGCCTTTTAAAACATTCATTAACTCCTTTTGTGTGCCTCATAAAGAATTAGTGCAAAACATAAAAACTTTATAACAACAAATAGAACCGACTGAAACAAGTATTAAAAGCTAAAAATAAATAAACAATTTTGAGCCGGTGCTGCTATTGCACTTTAATAGTCAATGATAGATACCACCGAATCAAAATTTAACTTTATTTTAGCTTTTTGTTGATTATTTTTTTGATAACTTGTTTTTTTTTAATTCTGGCTCGGCAAAGTGACTACGCTACACCTGATGGTAAGTGTAGCGCAATCCAAGAATAGAGTCGACCAACGACAAACAATGTGTCCATCGTAGGTCGGCAAGATCATGCCGCCCTGCCTAACTGCTTCTTCACACTCCGTTTAAAGGACCCTATATTATAGGAAGGATGGAACACCTGTTCCGGCAAACTATTCCACAGCTTTATAGCCCGGCAGAAGTAAGATTTCGGGAACCTTTTAGTTCGAGCCGAGATGGAGGAGACCACGAAGCTGCGGTAACGCAAGCCAGCACGCGTGGTTCTGTTAAGGAAAGGTGAGGATGGGATAAGGTCAAACAATTCTTCAGAGCATTCACCGACAATTTATATTACGACTTCTAGTGAAGTAATCATTAAACTCGGTGTAGTAAAGCCGAAATGTCAGTCTTTCATCCCCGATTTTATCCCCTTTAAGGTACATTTTCTACATATCTAAATGGAACCACCGCCGAAGTAAGCCCTATCGTATACACAAAAAAACAATTATCCAAACCGATCCACATTTAGCATAGTTAAGCGTGGACATACATAAAAAATACAGACGAATTGACAACATTCCTCCGTTTTTTCGCCGTTTTAAAAACACAGAATCCAACTTCACCTAGACGTGCCTGAAAATCGAACTGCAACACAAACAAAATATACCATGAACTTATTCGCGTACTGGCCAAACAAAGTTCGTGCGATGTGGAACTGCCGCCTGATACAATTATGGTCAGTGCAGTGCATCGGTGTTGTTTTATATCTTTGATCCTCTGTTGTCCTGGTACAAAAAATTGTATTTTTGTGGGTCAGTGCTGTGACATTATGGACGTAGATTGGATAGAATTAATTGTTGTATCTTTTTGAAGTGATAACTTCTTATGGGAGGGTGAACCGAAACGTTCCGTAACGCGAGCGGTCCATCGACCAGCCAGCGTTAGCCGACCTCCCTGGAACATCGATAATTTCGAAGTCCCAGGTGTCGTCATACAGTGACCAGTCAGCTTGGACCGGACTTTGACCAGACTTCAACCGGACTTCAACCAGACTTTGACCGGACTTCGACTGGGCTTTAACCGAACTTCGACTGGGGTTTAACCGGACTTCGACCGGACTTTAATAGGGCTTTGACTAGGCTTTAACCGGATTTTGACAAGACTGACAGGACTTTAACCGGATTTTGGCATGACTTAGACCGGTATTTGACCGGACTTTGACCGGGCTTTGACCGGATTTTGACAGGGCTTTGACTGGACTTTGACCGGATTTAGACAGGACTTTGACCGGTATTTGACCGGACTTCGACTGGGCTTTAACTGGACTTCGACTGGGGTTTAACCGGACTTCGACCGGACTTTAATAGGACTTTGACCTGGCTTTGACCGGATTTTGACAGGGCTTTGACTGGACTATAACCGGATTTTGGCAGGACTTAGACCGGTATTTGACCGGACTTTGACCGGGCTTTGACCGGATTTTGACAGGGCTTTGACTGGACTTTGACCGGCTTTAGACAGGACTTTGACCGGTATTTGACCGGACTTCGACTGGGCTTTAACCGGACGTCGTCTGGGGTTTAACCGGACTTCGACTGGACTTCAACCGTACTTTGACCGGACTTTGGCCGGACTTCAACCGGTATTTGACCGGACTTCGACCGGATTTTGACAAGACTGACAGGACTTTGACAGGACTTTCACCGGATTTTGGCAGGACTTAGACCGGTATTTGACCGGAATTTTACCGGGCTTTGACCGGATTTTGACTGGACTTTGACCGGATTTAGACAGGACTTTGACCGGTATTTGACCGGACTTCGACTGGGCTTTAACCGGACTTCGACTGGGGTTTAACCGGACTTCGACCGGACTTTAATAGGGCTTTGACCAGGCTTTAACCGGATTTTGACAAGACTGACAGGACTTTAACCGGATTTTGGCAGGACTTAGACCGGTATTTGACCGGACTTTGACAGGACTTTGATAGGGCTTTGACCGGATTTTGATTGGACTTTGACCGGATTTTGACAGGACTTTGACCGGTATTTGACCGGACTTCGACCGGACTTTGACCGGACTTTGACCGGACTTTAACCGTAATTTGACCAGACTTTCACAGGACTTTGACCGGACTTTGACAGAAGTTTGATAGGGCTTTGACATGACTTTGACCGGACTTCGTAACGTAACGCGTTACGGCGCCACTCTGGCTTCCCTTTCTATCACGCATACGGTAGCAGTAGGCAGGCTCCTTCCGCTCTCACTTTAACCCACATTAGTTTAAGTTATCACTTCTGTCGAGCGTCCCGAGACGCACACTTTTTTTTATAGTATAGACTGGCAAACGAGCAAGTGGGTCACCTGATGGTATGTGATCTCCACCGCCCATGTACGCCCACACTACCAGAAGAATCGTGGGCGCGTTGGCGATCTTAAATGAAAGGGATAATTAAGGGATTGGGAAGGAGTGGGGTATTTGGGCCGCCGAATAATCTCATGCACTGTACGAAACGCAGATACTAATTTACACCGGTTTTTTGTGACGCAAATTAATGTCTTTATAATCTCATGTCTCCAAATCGAAAGTGGAAATCTTGTAGTGTCATTTTGTTTTCCGTATATCGGCACATATGTCAAGGCCATTTTTCTTAGAAATAGGTGCAGGTACCGGGTTGAATTTATTCTAAAATGCTGAGATATATGGCCCCATATGGCTCTAAAAGTCAGGATCCATGTGTAGTGTAAAAAGAGACATAGCCTTTCAAGTCTCAATTTAACTGGCTAAGTCATCATCAAAATTCTTAAGGTGCTTCCGAGTGACCTCAGGTTCAAACATAATATGAAGATTACGAAGTATTGTGGTGCAAGTGAAGAGATTTTTTAAAATTGAAATACCTTGCGAAATTATTACAACTGTAGAATAATTCCTGAATGTTACGGAACTCTCTTAGATCTTTTAGTTCGCATATCACGGCTTTTTTTATGTCCCTGTAATCCTTATCGTAAAAGAGCGACACACTAAGAGTAATAATAATAAGCATAAGCTTAAAAATCTAGTAAAACCTTGATTCGATTTGGGTCGTCAAAGGTTCAGATTATTCATTTATAACACAATTGTTCAATTTCTCTCCAATGATAATAATATTATCGTTAACATAAGTATTAGCAATTATATCTATTTTGTTAATCAGGAATTAAATTTTATGATATCAACACCTACATGACGCACTTGTTGTGCTTGTTCAATATCATAATTCGTTAATTTATGAAATTTCATTTTATATTAAACCGCGGTGTATCGAGTTGGAATATATGTGATATTAACATTAAAGATTCATCATATATTCAGGAGGGTTCCTGATATTTTGGTATCCGCCTACCGTAACATGGTGCAAAACCCGGCATAGTGACTCGTTCAGGCAATTCGGGTTCCAGCGTCAGCTAGTGTATACCCAGTAACATCAGGTCACCATAATTCTGCCGACCGTCGAGGAACCCAATGTCTCTTGACAGATGCCATTATGTTTGGACTGCATTGTATTCAACATCAAGTCCAGTGTCACTTTGCCATGCTAGAATTAACAAAAGATATGACAATGATACTTATAACGAGGAAAAGCTAGTCAGATATTAAACCTTATTATCCCGTAACGAATTCAAATTACACACAAATGAAAGGTTCGCGTGCGTGTACCTTAACGACCTTGACTAATTAAAACGTGCCACGTCAAAATCTATGATTCATCTAATTGGTATAAGGGTTTCTGAGAATCACTCACAATCGTTTAATAGCGTTCTCTTAGCTGGTGGTAGGATATTCATATCCGTCCGGAGGGCGACCACCGTACACATGGTGTTAAAACCTGCCCTAGTGACCAAATCTTGTGTGGATCGCGTTCTAGGATCAGCCCAGCATATATCCGGTTCACCCGAGGGGCTTGCGACATGACTTGACGGTTGATTGGGGCCGGTATAGGGGTACATACTTGTATCACTGTCTGCATAGTCATCCGCCCGTCCTGTCGCAGGCCCCTCGATTTGTTTTTTCTCTCTTCGAAAAGGGAAGAAGCATTTTGCTGGTGGGAGGATACTTGTATCCGACCGGATAGCGACCACCGTACACTGGTGCTAAAACCTGCCATAGTGGCCCACCTTGTGTGGGTCGCGTTCCAGGGTCACCCAGTGTATATCCGGTTCTCCCCAGGGGGCTTGCCCCCTGATCCTAACCCTTTTCCCATCCCTGTTTCCTTCCCCTCCCCCTTGGCCCTTTGGTAGGCCGGCATAATCTTGCCGACCTACGATGGATATATTGTTTATCGTTGGTCGATACTATTCTTGGATTGCGCTACACTTACCATCAGGTGTAGCGTAGTCACTTTGCCGAGCCAGGATAAATAAAAATATTTAAACAGGCCGGCATGAGTCTGGTGACCCCCGATAAACTCATTGTTTCTTCGTGATCGCTGGTCTTTTAGACTGCACTACGCTTACCATCTGGTGTAGTATAGTCACTTTGGCGTGCTCGGATGAAAAAAAATTACAAAATATCACAATTAGGTTCTCATAATTTTTTTATAGCTTTTAGCCTTAGGTAAATACGTGAGGGATGCAATGTCGCCGAATGGTAAGATGACTTTCAAAAGGCCTTGGACAGTAATTACTTAAAGGATAACAAACCAAGCCGATCGAGCCTAGAACCACAGGATTTGTATTTACACAATAATAATGAGTTAATCACAGAAGAGTATAAAAAACTATGGAGGTAAATTCGGTTCATTTTTGCACATCTTGTACCATAAGCTTAAAAATATATAGTTTTGAATTGTGTAACAGTAGTCTACGTTAGCTAGTCACTATTGGTTTTGATGTACCTATGGGATGACATACATCTAAGCCAATAGTGACAGGAACACACAATCTGTCTATAAAGACACCACGCACACATTGCAAGACGTGCAAAAATTAGTTAAAGTAGCTATATTTTAAAACAATCAACCAATTTCCTGTTCGAAACTAATGACCTAAAATATAGTAAAGGTTTTTATAATAGTCTTATACTCTTTGGGTTTCTGCGTAGATTATTGAAACAATGTAGGTAGTCTACTATATATGGAAAAAAATCATCATGATTTTGAAAGAAATTGAAGAACAATTGATCAATTGTTTTATGTATTCGAATACCGAGTCGAACAATTCGCTCACCTAATGTTAAGCGCCACGCTAGATAAATTTGAATTATAAAGCCACTGCATGGCACTGAACTGCGCTCGTCAGCCCGACACATAAGACGTTAAGTCTCATAATGCCCAGCCCATTGACTCCAATTTCCTTCAAACCGAAAAACAACATTGCTTACACTCGGTTGTTTGGCGACAAAAATAGACAAAGCGATGATACCAACCCAGACGGCCTCTCGCATACGAGGGACCTACCACCTTGTAAAACACTTGCTCAAGTATGGACCCGATTCGTACATTGAACTCAGAACTTGTTAATCCACAACCTATTTACACTCGCTCAAAACCATAGAAGTGGCCGACATTTGTTACTCACAGACATTATCACTTGAAGTACATTTCGTAAACGAAACTGGTTCGTTTCACCCAACCACGAATTTTTTATCGCATTATGTTTGTCCGTGCGTCATGCTCGGATGAATTTTGTTGAGATCTATGAACTGCTCCGTTTCTAGGAGAAAGAAAAAACGTTTCCACAAACTATTTGGATAATTATTGCTTAATCGTATCTGAAAGAAATATAAATGGAGCAAAAGTAAGCCACAGGACCAATGAGGCGAAAAAAGTTGAATACCAAATAGCGCACATCTATCTATCTATATCGAAAGATTTCAAGTCTGCCTGGAGACTCCGTAGGATTAAACAACTGATAACAGCCGGGACAGAGAGCAAATTAAAAAGCACTGAATGGAATTGAACTTCTCTACTCACCGCGAAACTTAAAATGTTAGGTCTCATAATGCGCAGCGTTGGACGTCCACCTACAAGGTGGACGGACGACCTGATAAAGATCGCAGGAAGTCGCTGGATGCAGGCCGCTTCCAACAGGTCGGTCTGGAAATCCTTGGGAGAGGCCTATGTTCAGCAGTGGACGTCTTGTGGCTGATGATGATGATAATACTCAGTAATGTCACTAGCTTCAATGTCCTTCAAAACGAAACACAATTTTAACCACAAACTACTACTAGGCGGCGGAAATGGACTAGGCGGCGGTGCGTCTCGCACACGAGGAACCTATCACCTATTAAAATAACAATTAAACATCTGACTGCTGACGTCACTGTTTTTTTATATAATAAGGTCAATGCCTCACTAAAGTAACAACAGTCTTACACTCGGCTGCATTTATAACGCACAGTTCCGATTGCATCGCGCGGTAATGATATCTTATCAGTTCATTACCACTTTTATTTATACACAAGTATCTACTTGACTCGGGTCAGCTGGTGAGTCATTTTAAACCTACCTTTTTTATTTTGTCGACTTCATCACTCAGTTTGATATTTTATTTAGCTGATATAATATTATTATCTCTAATCCAGTACACTTAAATTCCGAACCGCTCTCTCTTCGATAAATATTCAGACAAAAAAAAAACTATTATGTAGGTGCATCTCTTTACTATATGCTTGTCTTTTATCACCTACCTTTATCCTACTCACCGTGGAGTCGGTGCAACATACTTTTTAATACATGTCACAGAAAGATTTAGCTAATATAGTTTTCAAAAGCGGCCGTCTGCCTGTCGTCTACCCCTCTGGGAAGCAAATACCCTATTTGAAAAAAATATTTGCGAATCACAAAAACATTTATCTCGGTGCGGGAATCGAACCCACGACTGTCGACGCTACTCGCCCACTGAGCCTGCATTATCCTGCATAATATCTTTACAATATACGCCTATTAGACGACTGATGGAATATATTTATTTAGGTAACTACCTGCTTTCAATAGTATAACAAGTTTTATTATTGCCTGCCTATGTTTTATTTTATGATCTTCGGCATTTTCGGTACGTTTATTGGTAACGACATTAAAATAATAATGAAACTGTATTGATTTATTACTTTGAACTTTCCCTGGCCTGTAAAAACGATTGTAATCTGTGATTTTAAAATAATTACACTTATGTTGACGTCATTATGATCAGTGTGGCGGGAATTCTAACGCTGCCGTTAATCTGATATTTAAATATATATTTTTTATTGCCTTGATGGGCAGACGAGCAAGCGGTCTGCCTGATGATAAGCGGTCATCGCCGCTCATGGACATCGGCAATGCCAGGAGTACATGGACAAGAATAAATTAATAAAATAAAAGAATCATGACTTACAAATTAACAGGCCCTCCACACCACGAAGCATCACATAACTTGTCAACATTTAGTTAAAGTTGGTCGATCCTAACTGTATTTAAACACCGTATACTAAATTATAAAAATCTATAGGCCTTAATATAATATAAATTGACAGCCTCCGTGGTACAGCGGGCGAGTAGCCGAATGTGAAAAGAACCGGGCTCGATGCCCGTATCGAGATAAACGTTTGTGTGATCCACAAAAATTTGTGTTTATTGAGACCAAAAGTTTCTCATAGTTCCCGATACCCACGACACAAAACTCATATTTTACTGTCGGGTCGGGCCTATGTGTGTGGCTGTTGGGTGAATTTATTTATTTATATAAATGTTCACATCTATTAAAGCCATATTAATTATATCCCAATAATCGAGATCATCACAATCCCAAAACGGAATGTCATGTTAAAATATAGGAGCCTTGCAAAAATCTATCATAACTCAATTACACGATATTGTATCAAGAAGTTGTATGTATATATGATATGAAACGGGTTTATAATAACCGGAGCCACCTGCGCATTCCTTGAATTTTAAGTATTATTTTTAAATTTAATTATAGCTGTTCGTTAGTACCACTAGTGAGTTGATAACGAGGAGGTAAAAATTTACGACATTTATCGAGCGTAATCATTAAATGTCTGAAATAATTAACAAAAAATAACTGTAATTATTAAAAAAATAAGTGTACTGTAATTAAGAAATCATTAT
Source organism: Amorpha juglandis (assembly GCA_949126905.1). Classification (NCBI taxonomy): domain Eukaryota; kingdom Metazoa; phylum Arthropoda; class Insecta; order Lepidoptera; family Sphingidae; genus Amorpha; species Amorpha juglandis. Next base: position 4,699,820 of record OX421379.1, on the reverse strand, counting down.
GTAATTATTATTGAGAGCCTACTAGTCCCTACCAATAGTTGTTATGTAAGTTGATAACGAGGAGGTAAAAATATACGACATTTATCGAACGTAATCATCAGAAATATGTAACAATTAGCGAAAAATAACTGTAATTATTATTGAGAGCCTACGTGGCGCAGTGCCCGAGTAACCGGCTATGAAACGAGAGGCCGCGCATTCCATTCCCGCACCGAGAAAAAATGTTTGTGTATTTTTTTATAGCATTGGCCGGCAAACGAGCAAGTGGGTCACCTGATGGCAAGTGATCTCCACCGCCCATGTACGCCCACCACCAGAAGAATCATGGGCGTGTTGCCGACCTTAAAGGAAAGGGATAATTAGGGATTGGGAAGGGGAGGGGATTTGGGCTGTGTGATCCATAACTATTATTTGTGTCGAGTTCTAGGTTTGTTTCCTCCCTAGAGGAGTAGAAGTTAGACAGGCGGCCAGTAAACACTACAAGCCAAATCTTTCTGTAACATATATTAAAAAGCGCCGACCCCACTGCGAGTGGGATAGCGGCAGGTGGAAGAAGAACTACTTTTATTTCCAGCACGGCAGTGATTACATTGCACCTGACGGAAATTTAGTGTACCACCGCTTTGTCTTTTTCCGCCACCAAGCAGTAGTGTGTAAGCAAAATTGTGTTTCGGTTTGAAGGACATTGAAGCCATTGAAATTACTGGGCATTAAGAGGCTTAACATCTTATGTCTCGGAATGACGAGCTCAGTCCAGTGCCATGCAGCAGGGTTTTGTATTTCAATGTCATCCAAGTGTATACTTCTATATGACTACCAACTACTTGAAGTTAAGTATCCAATATTAAAACATGAAGCTCAAGTTCTTGGAAGTGAAATATAAACAACACCATAATAAAATAATGTTACCAACAAACAAACAGACGACACAAAGTAATATTATCTTGTTATCTTCCTCTAGTTTGTGTAGCAAATATTTGCCAAACGCGTTATTCCCACTTGTATATTAAATAGAATCAAGTGAATTTACGTGTTTATTACAATGAGCGGTTAGAGAGAACAAAGCGACGACAAATGTATTGAAACTATAGTACTAATTTATGTTACAACTGCTTACATAATATTTGATTATAATGCCGAAATTGGTTCCTTCATTTTACACATAGTATAAGATCCCAGGTAACACTGACCTTCACCCATCTGTTTACCGGATGAAAATAATAATATTTTTAATGAACACTTATATAATTTCCCTGACTGGCTTACCAAAAAAATGAACCTTCAATGAAAAGTGTACAATGTATACTACCTGCAAAAAATAGGTTGCCTACCTTTTTCTGGTCACTACTACCTGGCTACCGTGTACAAACAGGTAACTAAAAAGTGGTCATTGCGCTCATCTAGCTCCTAGCTTTTGCAGGTAGTATACATTGTAGGTTTTCATTGAAGGTTCATTTATTTGGTGAGCAGGTCAGTGATATAATATCTTTTTTTTTTAATTCGTAAAACATATCCTTGACCATATTTTTTTAGGCAACCCTATTGGTATGTGTTCAGCAACATCTTTTATACCCTAAAATATATTTTTCATCCGGTAAACAGATGGGTGAAGGTCGATGTTACCCGGGATCTTAGACCAACAGTAAAAGTACATCACCTTCATGTAAGCACCTTCATGTAATGGTAATGTTAAGTCTCATAATGCCCAGTAATTTCCTTCAAACCGAACCACAACAGTGCTTACACACTTTTGCTTGGCGGTAGAAATAGACAAAGCGGTGGTACCAACCCAGACGGTCTCTCACATACGAGGGTCCTACCACCTTATATTAGGAACTATGAGAGGCGTACGGGCCCACAAAACCCAGGGCCGAAAAAATATATATAGATAACTCAAACATTTGTCTCGATACAGGAATCGAGCCAGCTCGGCGATCACTCGATTCACAACCTGCTACAACCTATTATATTTATTTAATTTATTGTTTTTTTATAGAGTCCGAGGCTCAGCGGGTTCACTAACCTGCTATGAAACGAGAAAATATATCAGCTATTAAAAAATAACAGATCTTCTAATTGATGTCTGCATTTTAAACGGTTAGGCTATTTCATATAAAAACTAATTAACATACCCGCTATTAATAACTTTACGACTATATAAAAATGTCTCCCATAAAAGAGCTCCACGCAATAAATGTACCAAGGCACCGACAATAACTTGAACAAAAATTTAAATTAACTCGTATAAAACTCAACAGAGGCAAATAAAAGCATGCTTTTGGCCAACTTACATCATTAAAAGGCCAAAGTTATGTTTAAATGTAACTTAAAAGAGCCCAAACTTGTTAATGTACCACGCATAAAGGCCTTTAATACACCCAAGAGGGCTCAATGTGGAGGGAAATATCATAATGCCATTACAAACTTGCGCGACATCAAGAAAAAAGGAAATAACCTGGATGTAAAATACTGTCTATTTCCCAAAGGTACAATAAATGTATTTATAAAGATATAATATACTACATTTCGAGAGTATCCACCGAATGCGGCAATAATTATTAATCAATGTTCCTGTGGCTATTAAATATGTAGAATTGCAATCTAATTTGTACTATATTGCAGGCATTCTATAAACTGTTTGTCTGTACAGTCTCGGTGTTGAGAGCTATTATATTCTAAAATCCAATCATCATCAATCTCTTCAGACAACAAACGTACTTCATCAAATATTTTCTCAAATATTGGACCCTATGTCCAACGTGTGAAATTTTTGACAAACATTTGCAGATATATTACAGTATAAATATAATATAGGCCATACTTATGAGAAAGACAAAATAATTTTAAACAAGGAAAAAATTACAAAATATAGAGTATTGCACACCAAATATCGTCTGAAAAAATAAACACCATGCCAATCTTCAGAACAGAAGAAAAAAGATAACAATTCGATATCAATCCAATAAAGGTCAGGACGGAAGCAACCTTCGAGTAAGCGAATAAGTAACACAACTTTGGAAGGAGATAACAGTTGACAACGCAAACAAGAATGAAAGAGATAAATAAACAATTGTCCAGACTTTCAGAAGAACCATGTAAACAATAAAAGTTTTGCACGAATTCCGCAATTATTCGGGACACGGAAGGGTTCTAGAGCAATGAATATTACAGAATATAATTTATTCACAACTGAATCGCGTTATATTCGTGTTGCTTATGAAATTTTATTACCTCGTTCGTAAAAGTTACGAAGTATTCATTCGTGCGATTTATGAACTTTTGTTTTCGTTAAGGAGTAATTAAAATTTTCATGAATGAAGTACGCTCGAACGGCGCTGCTAATGAATCAAATTGTTTCATCTGCTTTTGTGTTGTGCCACGTTATTTATCTCGGAAATTTTAGTGGTGACAAATTTGTTCGCACGACAATACCGTTTTGAACAAGAAAATACATTGTTTTAGAAGTGACGCGGAAGATGATACCACTACAAGAGGTAGTTATCGGTTGCAAAGATCATTGAAAAAATTCTTTTGTCGTATTTTAGAATGTTGAACAGCTATTAACATCGTTGGATAACCTTTTCTACATTTTAAATAATATAGACCTTAACATACTTGAGTCTATCGCGAATACTTTTTTTCCATAACTAATTTTAGGTTACTAGATTTTATCAATCTCAAATCTAATCGACATCTCTTTTATCAAAGATTAAAATTAGCAATATTCTTTTTTATATTTCCTTTAAACTACGATTATAAAGGAAGTTTCCATCCAATTATAATTCTACATTTCCAATCCTACCCATATTGTTATCCGGAGATAATCTGAAACGACCTATTAAATCAGGGGTCAATTGTGTTACTGGCATCGAAGTCATGTATATTATTTCTCTTTCAAAGAAACTGAACGGTTTCCATTTAAACAAAGGCATATTGGTTTGACTCGTGTGTTTATATCATTAAGGATGTTCGAAGTATTTGTGGGTAATTTATAATCGATTTGTGTGGCCGAACAATCCATTTGGAGTAATAGTTTTAATGAAAATCGAATGAACGATTGATCAAATGAATAAATGTTATTCATAAGTCTGATAGCCGTGGACATTAATAGTAAATTCAATCAATAACGTGTAATTTGTAGTAACGTTGTTTGTTAATATAGCATTAATATAGAAAAACTATTAGTTAACGTTTAATTTATGAAATCCGTAGGCATAACAAATCCATAGTATGTATTTTTTTTATACATTTTACTATATTTAACAATGTATGTAATATTTATGGTTATTAATACCGTGACTGCCTCGGTGGCGCATTTGTATTGCTCACGCGGTACGACTGCTATGCTGAGGTCTCGAGTTCGATCCCCTGGTCGGATAAAAGTGATATAGGGTTTGTCTAACATGAAATTCTCAGTATCAGTCAGGAATCTGGAATTGTGCTCGGTATGGCGATAGGCTTGCCCCCTATCACATTATGGGACAGAGAGACGTTCAGCGAAATATAGGTGTACTGTTTACACGTCTGCCTATACCTTTGAGGATTACAGAGGTGAGTGCGTATGTAATACCGTGTAAGTAGTCGCTTGGTGTGGCGTGTCGTTCGGTAAGTGAAATTACCGGAGGCCCAAATCGCCATTCCCCATCCTAATCCCCATTCCTTTTCTTTTAACGTCAGTAATGCCTGCATAATTTTTTCATACAAGATACGTTCATAAACGATAGAGATGACTTACCATAAGGTGACCCACTTGCTCGTATGCTGACCTCTGCTAAAAAAAGAACATAGTTTGACTTTCATAATATAAGCACGAATAACGTAGAGTAAATATTTCCAATTCCCTTATATTAACGTATGTGTTACTCTACATTCAGTCTACGAACCCGAGACAAATATTTGAACCGAAAATCAATTCAGCTCACAAATCTCGAACGCTGGAGATTTAGACAAAAGAAAAAAAAACACACACGTACCATTCAAAACGAATGAATACAAATCTGAAGATAGTATTGAAAATATCACTACCATTGTCATTATCTGATAGTGATCGAATGTTTCAAACGCGTTACAAGACAATAGAATGGAAGTAAAAGGCGTAACACACCGGTAATTGAATATTGTATGCAATTCTTTTAGAACTCTGGTGGAGAACGTATTATGGGGATTTAACGAACGCAAGAGGATTTTTAATATAGTAAGATAAATGCACTTACGCATGTAATCCCCGAAGAGGTAGGAACCAGTACACCTACATTTCGCCTAGAGCAGTGTTTCCCAAACTTTTTTAGGCCATGCCCCCACCTTAACATTTTTTTGTTAAATTTGTCACCGATATCTAGCATTGCATTTAAATAACCCAAAGCGAAAGGTTTAAAGTCGTGTCGAGTAAATTTTTAAATTGCCCCCCGTAACTATCAAATTGCCCCCCTGTGGGGCGTGGGCCCCACGTTGGGAAACACTGGCCTAGAGTATCTCCATCCAATGATGTGATAGAAGAATGCGAGCCTATTGCCATACACAATTCCAGACTCCGGGCTGATACTGGGCATTTCGTGACTGAAAAACTAAATATAACTTTTATCACCCAGGGATCGAACCCGAGACCTTATTTCGTGGTTAAATCTTAATCAAAAATTGTGAAACAGGCACCGAAACTTGGTGTACTTAATTAAATAACTTTCCTTATTAATTATTAACATAATACGTATTTTACTGAATAACATGAAATAACGCCAATAACAAACATAAATCCATAAAAAAAAACAATTATCGATAAAAGTAGGTTATAGTTTTATGTAGGTATCACTAAACTTGAGTAACGCGTTTCGTACCAAACAGTTATAGACAAAACAAACCCAATTAGTTTTAATTACGTCTCACAGACCTGTGCACTAGATTTCAATAGAAATATAGTTTTTACATCACAGTTACCTAATGAAACAATTACAGCATTGATACAGGTAACACAATATATAACATTCGGTATAAAACTCGGGAGCTGTGCTTCTACTATAAATTAGTTTACAAGAAAACTACGTACGTATATAACAGCTGCCCACCAAAAAACGACACTGCCACTATTGATACTACTGCTATCCACGAACATCGCTTTTAAAATAATTACAAAATTACCTAATTAATATTTTATTTATGCTTTTGTTAATTTAGGTACGGAGAACATTTTACTCAACTGCATTGCGAACACTTTTTGTTCCATAGATAGACATTACACTTAGCACTAAATGACTCTCTCCTCGACCATAGTCCGAACCAGTCTTAAGGCCATACCCCCAGCAAAACGCCGCGCGATCGAGATTTTTAGAGGCTATCTAGTCATTACTTAAAATAAACATTGATTAAAAAAATATACAATATATTTCTACAATCTGTCAGCTTTACTTTGTTCGATTCAAATTCATGTTGATATATTTTTTTAAATTGTCGTTATAAATGAACCATAAAAATGAGAAAAATGCAAAGATTCCGTGCATCTCCTTTTAAAGTACAGATTGTTTTCAAATTAGATTAACATCACTAGATAGGCAATTTAATAACGAACATTTTGCCAGTTTTAAATTTTCGAAAAGACCAAAACCTGATTTTTTAAATCAATTATTCTCTAAATACGTGCATATTCTACACGAAAACTCACACGCCAAGTACACGAGCTAGTATGCCGCGCGGCCTTAAGCAAGATGTGGTGTGTTAGTGCCACTCAAACACATCGAGTGCACGGAGATCGTTTCTCGACTAATTGCAACCTCATGCCGCACTAGTTCGCTTCTGCAAAATGGAATAAAACTTGGAAATTAAACTTTATTCGGACATAAAACGTACACCATTGTAGTACTAAAAGTACACCAATTCAGTTCATTTATTACACTTTTATTCTGATTGAAACAATTCAGAGGCTTACCGCTCACCTTTATCTGGTGATTTAAGGCATAAATGTTTTGTAAAAGGTTAACATATCTAAAAAATATGCAAAGAATAAATAACTAGTTACTAAAACTAGGGTAATAGGATTAGAGGATGCCGATTTTAATAAAGTATTGCTATCTATATTTTATTTTTAATAATACTTATGTTTGAAATTTAAAAATGAAGTTTTTTTATCTCCTGAATGGTAAGACGGACAGATCACTCGCACGATATTAAGCGCCACACCTGCGCTTAAAAGCAAAAGTAACATCACTCAAACATTAGGATTACACAGTCCTTTTTTGCTACCTACATGAAGAATATCCTGTAGTATTCCGGGCTACTTTAAGATATAGACGGGGGATACAAGATTTTTACTGACGTCAAACCCATGGTTGTCTCCATATGTCATTTAAGGGTTTCGAGACCTCCAGAAGAAACACGCCGAAACCCCTCCAATGCAACGCTGTGATAGCATTGTACTGCAATAGACCATTACATCTCTTAGGACCCTTTTGGTACAATCAGTGAAGAAAATTCCTATATCAAAGTAGAAACTCTCACTGCACATTATAAAGAAAATAATTTATAAATAATGATAAAATAAAGCATTTATATAACCATTACCTACCAGTTTCTAAAGCGGCACCTAGTGGATTGGATTAAACATGTAGTGTATGCCTAAAGTAAGTGCTTTTCGTGGTATTAAACGTTCAGCTGGGAATAGCCGGAACGTTCAACTGCGTATTATTGCTTAGTCTTTTAATTTTGTAAGTTATCTGATTTATTATATATTAAATCGTATTATAACATAATAAATCGTATACAAATTCGTCTCGATAATCAAGCTAATAAACGAAATGCCTTTTAGTCATCAATTATGGTACTCTTTTTTATCCATGATACTGTGTATTTTTTTTGCTATTTAAGGGTTTTGTGTAAACCAATATTATATTACTGTGAATTCGCGCCCGTGAAAGTCTTTATAAGCGTGTAATGTAGTTTTTGTACAGAAAAAACATATTGTGTAAAAATGTTTTTTACGATAAAATAGTAAAACTTATGACAGCCTTCGTGGCGCAGCGGGCAAGTAGCCGGCTGTGAAGCGAGAGGCCGCGGGTTCGAGATCCACAAATATTTATTCCGGGGTCTGGGTGTTGTGAGACCGAAAGTCTCTCGTAGTTCCTGATACCCACGACACAAGACTCGTATCTTACTGTGGGGTCAGGACTATGTTGGGTGTTATTTATTTATTTATTATATAATAGTCAAACCTGCATCGAAATCCATTCAGCAGTTTTTACGTGTTTATCCATAAACAATTTGAGAGACAGACAGCAGAAACCACTGTTTTTGAACTGATTGATGAACTGTGTTAAAGGACAGATAAGATTTTTTTTCTTTAAATAGAAGAGCGGATAAAAATTAACGCCCGTATTTACAAAGAAAACTCAAGTGAGCTCTTTGCTAAGCGTCGACTTCTTTATACACGACAGAGTCGTCTCCATGCATTTGTAGACACTATGAGATATAGTAATGTTTGTGGATGTCGTGTGGAAGAGTACTAGTGGCATCCTATTTCAAATGATAAAGCATCAAAGCCAAGCCAAGCCATCAAGACCAAATCCCCTCCCCTTCCCAATTCCTAATTATCCCTTTCATTTAAGGTCGGCAACGCGCTCATGATTCTTCTGTTAATGTGGGCGTACATGGTCGGTGTATATCACTTACCATCAGGTGACCCACTTGCTCTTTGCCGGCCTATGCCATAAAAAAAAAGAAAAAAAATCAACTGCGGTATTAGTATGAGAGAACTGAAATATTATTAAAGTTACTCTCAGATAAAGTGTTTTATTTAATTTTTATAATATCACATATTATTTAGAAGATAGCCTCCGCTGTGCCAGAGGGAGAGAAGCTGTCTATGAAGCGAGAAGCTGTGGTCTCGATTCCCGCATCATGACAAATGTTTGTGTGATCCACAAATATTTGTTTCGGGTCTGGGTGTCTTTTCTCCCCAAGCCAAATCGTTCTGTAACATGTGTTGAAAAGTATGGTGCGCCGACTCCACCGCGCTTGGGATAAAGGCAGATAGAAAAAAGCCAATTCCATTCATATTATTACACTTAAATTCCATAGGGTCAATCGTCCCTAACACACCGGCAGCTACCTCGTAACCTTTAGCCAAATGACCCGCCACAAAATGGCATCCGCCCGTTGTCAAAGCACCTTTCAAACATTCATATCAAATCGTAACATAATGGCGCGCAAAGGTTAAAGATATCTTCGTCACGTTATGTCGGCATTATGTAAGTGGATATTATTTAGAATGACCCGTATCAGAATTTTGAAGCCGTTACGATGTCTTAATAGTAAAGCAAGCAGCTTAATATTAAGGCAAAAGATTTATAAGTATTTGCCGCGGGAAACATTTCTCTTAATACTCATAAATAATTCTCTAAATACTTATGAATGTAATGCAGTCCAAATTATATCACTATATCGGCCTAACAAAACTAGATACATCCCGACTGACCCCGGAATGCGATTCGCCGCAACAAGGTACTAGGGCAGTTTTTTCATCTCGTATAAGTAGCATAATAAGAATAGTAGATAATGTACCTAAATATATTCTCGGGCGTCAAGGCGATATCTGATAATGTATGGACCCTCATATAAATTGCATGTAACTCGTGTTCTAGCGACGGACGTGGCTCAATTTAATGTCATCAATTTTTCTTTGATCTTTATTTGAATCCCGGAGTACGAAGCAAAAATTTTAATATACGTAGGTACGGAGTAATATACGTAGAGTTTAAGATTTGTAACCGTCTTCAAAAAAAGAGTTCAATTCCGCAAGTCTTTTTTTAAGTATGTACATCGGTTTTTCTTTGGAGTCGATGTAATTTCGGTTGACTAGCAGTGATACAGGCGACTGTTATTTTTTTTTATAAGTTTTGTTGATCTCATTTAAAGAGTGAAAATTATAGCGATGGCAGAAGCTTAAAAATTTGAGCGCTTGGATGAAAATAAAAAGAAAATAGTTCCGGCATTAAGCCGGGCTAACGTCAGGAATAAAGAAAGAAAACAGATATGTAACTTATATTTTATCTGTTAAATGTTTACTTGGACACAGTGAAACAAGCTCTAAATCGCGTATATATAAGCAAATTCGATATGTTCCGGACCTCCGATACATATCATCCCTTCGCGAAGTATAGAACGAACAAAGTTATAAATCATAAATAGCACAAATGGTAAAGTGCGAACATAATACAAAAGTTTACACAAACTGTCGCCTCACAAACAAACCTTGAACACTGCTCGGTAATAACTCACGGGGAATAGATCTAAAGTGCAAATTAAAACTTAGGTGTTGGCGCTTATTCGGTACGTCTAGTTCTCCTCCACTATCGGCCAAGTTGGAATTTAATGAAGTTATGTAACCCCGCTCTCGGCCGTGTATGAAAGCAAAGCGTTGCTACCCCTCGCGCCCAAAACCACCGTGTAACTTGCAAATTAATGGCGCAGTAAACATTGTCTGCTTCCGAACTTACCTTTACCGGCCATTTATTTCGCCCAAATTAATTATAATGCTGGTGGTAGGATATTCATAGCCGTCTGGATAGCGTACACATGGTTTTAAAACCTGCCATAGTGACACGCCTTGTGTGAATCGCGTTCCAGGATCAGCCAGTGTATATCCGGTTCTCCCGAGGGGCTTGCGACAAGACTTGATGGTTGATTCCTATGCCTGCATGGGTCATCCTCCTGTCCTGTCACAGACCCCTCGCTTGGCTTCTTCACTCTTGGGAGTGTGAAGCATTTAAATAGGCCGGCATGATTCTAGTGACTAATGATAAACTTATTGTTTCTCGTCAGTCGTTGGGTTTTTTGGAATGCATTGCACTTACCATCAAGTGCAGTGCAGTCACTTTACCATGCTCGGATAGAAAAAAAGAAATATTATTTTTTTAATATCTATTGATTTCATGACAGTTAATGCCGGAGTCCCGCAAGGCTCTGTGCTTTCGCCCATCTTGTTTATTCTGCATATCAATGATATGTTACCACTCGGTAACATTAATTGCTATGCAGATGACAGCACAGTGCATGGGCGTTACTGCAGTAAGCCTTCTGGTAGCCGGGGAGTCACTGAGAGGGAGCGAGAGAATCTCGTCATTGAGCTTAATCGGACCAGGATAAAAAAAAGCTATAGGTAATTTTAGACGATCTTAATCTCGACGTGAAGTAACAACTTACTATTGCGTTTTGTACGGCAAGTGAGATATCCAACGGCTCAAATCCCTCTCCTCCCCTTATTATCATGTTCCTTTATGGTCGACAATGTGTTCATGATTCTTTTGGGTATTGCAGGCGTTCATAGGAATTGGAGATCATTTACTATCAGGTGACCCCACTCGTTTGTTCGCCGCCCTTTTCTTCAAAAATAAATAGACTTCAAGAATATAATATCATAGCATGTTAAGGAAAACACACAACTCCAAAATGCTACAGACGAAAGCAAAACACTTTCGACCTACATATAGAATGAAGCGAACAAACGTTGCGACCCAACCAACGTCCATGCACCTCACAAAAGGGGATGTGGAACATTTATCGGCCACTTAATTGGTCAATTACAAATTGGTGGCGATTTCCGTACGCTTGTGGACCTGCTGCGGTGGCTTCAATTATACTGGACTAATTGCTTACTGAATTGATTTTGGCTTAAGTGATTGGCCCAAATTACAACATATATAAAAAGAGTCGATGGCCCGTGACACTCGCGAACTCCCAATGGAGGTATGTTATATGCAATACTACGTTGCTGAATTGAAGAAACATTTTGCGTGTTGTACATAGTTGATTTGTTTCTGAATCTACTGTATATATCGCTCTTATAAAAGAGCCACGACGTCATTGCGTTTTATCCATTATTCAGTTTTCAAAGTTTGGAATTGAAAATATAAATGTATATCCAATAATTCTGATGAAATCTTTCAATATTTACCTAAAGTAACCATTGAAAGATTGTGAAATGTTGAGTTTAAGACTGGCACGTTTAAGTTATCTAATAAGTAGAGTTTTAAGGAGTGTAAGTGGGCCACCAATATCTTAAGCCCAAAGCGAACCTCACCTACACGTAGTACATTCTTCTGACGGACGGGGCGATGGCGAAACTTGGTTCACGTTACGGGTTCTGGGGGTCAGACATCGCGGCGGGTCGCCCCACATAGTACCAACCACCACCGTCAAATTATAATAGGAAGGGGGACCCATGCATTAATCCGCGAGTTATCCCGAATTAACGCATGGATTAGCCAGGCAGTATATAGAGTAGAGTTTTATAACATTATACATATTTCATATTCTACAAAAAAATCTCATAATGGGTTAGCTCATACCACGATAATGAAATCGCTCGATATTTTCATTAAGTAGGTATATTAATATAAATACTACATGAACATTAGATAGGTAGTCACCAAGTTTGCCAGAGTCCTAAACTGTTGGAAAGTTACCCCCCTTTTTTATAGCATAGACCGTCAAATGATCAAGGGGTGGTATGTAATCTCCACCGCGCATGTACGCTTACAATACTAGAAGGATCATAGACGCGTTGTCGACCTTAAAAGAAAGGTATAATTATAGGAGGGGGATTTGGGCCTCGGGATATCTCAATCACCGCCCGAAACGCAGCAGCAAGCCGATACTTTACGTCGGTTTTCTGTGAGACAGTAGTAACGACTCGGTCAAGCCGGCCCTTTCATGCTTTAGACAAAACCGACAAAGTATGTATACCTGTTTTAGCTAGTTTTCCCAATAAATATACCAAACTACTTAGTTATGTACCCTGCACCAGTTCATAACATAATACCAACTTACTTGACATTCAAATGACCTTATTTACTAAAGTAAGGGCTCTATGTAATATAATATCCATTGGAAATATGATACTCTTGTTTAGACTAAAGTTCTTGGAACTAAATGAAAACATGTTGACAATAAAAGTGCTGACCTGGTGTCTAGACGATGGCCTTGTTATGATCAAAATTCCTAGAACTGAATACGCCTTGTAAATAAGTTAAGAGTATAAATAAGGATTATTGTTAATTTTAATTCAGTCTTAAATAAATCTTCATCGTGAAGAGTTGGACTCTACATTTTTGATTCAAAAACCTCATGGCGCTCCCGCGTAACTTTTATCTGGCGCAGTCGGTAGGATACTCATATAATCCAAGCATCGAAGGATACTAAAATCGATCCTGAGCTTATGGTGATGAGTATTAGCGAACCAATTGGCAGGATACTCTTATAAACCGAGCATCGAAGGACACCAAAAATTGGTCCTGAGCTTTTAAGGTGTTGAGTATTCACAAACCAATTGCAAACAAATAAATTTGATAAAAGGAGGGAACCGAAGGTGGTTGGTCATCTACAAGAGCAGCTTTACGAGAAGGCATTGGATCGAGCAGACTGTAAGTAGACCTTTTACATTTCCTGTCTCATCCTTGCTATTTCCTGTGGTTAATTTTGTACGACTCAAAATTTTGTAACTTTTAACCCAACATCGTTGAAAGTTATTTGACTTCTGCACTAAAATAGGCAGGCTAATTTTAAGTAATTTTGTAATCTGTATTTTAATTTGTATTAATGTGTTATTAATTATATAAAAGTAGAGTCATAATTTTCGGACAAAAATCGTCGAAAGTTATTTGCCTTTACGAGTTAATTTAGAGAGTTATTTTAAGTTTTATTTGTTTAGATTTCTGCACGAAAATCGGCAGACTCATTTTAATTTATTTTGAAATCAGTGTTGTAATTTACTATGTGTTATTAATTAAATATATAAAATTAAATTCTTAATTTTCGAACAAAAATCGTCGGAAGTTATTTGAATTTAATAGTTAATTAAGAAAGTTATTTGAATGTAATAGTTAATTAAGAAAGTTATTTGAATTTAATAGTTAACTAAGACAGTTATTTGAATTTAATAGTTAGTTAAGAAATTTATTTGAATTTAATAAGTTATTTTTTTTTTATTTTTATTTGTCGATATGTAAGCTTGAAGCATAAGCATTAATTAAGTTATTTACAATGGCCGAGCAGGTACAGATAATTTTTAAAGATTTGCACATCCTGCCTAAGTTTTATTGGGACCATATTATGTTAAATTAACTTAACAAAAAATAAAAATGAGAATTTATATAAAGAAATGTCAATTGACCAAATACAGTAATAGAGTCAAAATATGTATTTCATGTTATTACTATCTGGTTGTGTGGTAGAGCCGCAGTTTTATTAAGTGAAAGGAATGTTTTAACTTCTTCGTAAAATTTAAAAGGCATATTAATATACCCAGTAAGCTATGTTAACCTAATTAAGATAAAATTATGTATGAAGATCAAAGTTTATTTGAAAAGAAGTCAAATAATATTCATTTCAGACATACCTGTAATATAAAATGAAATGTACATTTGTTATAAAGTAATTTCAATACCCATTACCAATTCCTTTGTTAATACAACGATCATAATTCCAAAATATCCCAATCTCCTAGTAAAAGGGTCATACATGCTCTCACTCTACCAGCTGTGCAGTGAACTCTACGAGGCGACGTTCCTGTGCTACGAGGATGAAACTCATTTACCCTTAGAAGACACTTGTATTGCATAACATCATTGATGATTTTTTTTATATAAAACCAGTTCGTGCCAACCCATACCGGCTATAATAAACTCTATAAAAATAGAGCCAATAGAGAAATTAAGATAGATTCATAATGAAACAACGACCATAAAGCCACAGACGCAATGGAAACCTATAAATTTTGATGCTGCCGAATCAAGAAATCTTCAGAATCAAAATTACCTACTGAAGAACAGTGAAAGTGAAGTGGAAAATTGTGAAATGAGCATTTATGTGAAAAGTGTTAGCGCATTTACTCTATTATTATATAATCATATTTCTGTAACCTTTTAAGATATATTTTTCGAAATAATCAGAGCAATAGCCATTCCTCTGATAATTTCGAAGCTATGGGGGGAGGAGTTATGTACCCTGCACCAGTTCATAACATAATACCAACTTACTTGACATTCAAATGACCTTATTTACTAAAGTAAGGGCTCTATGTAATATAATATCCATTGGAAATATGATACTCTTGTTTAGACTAAAGTTCTTGGAACTAAATGAAAACATGTTGACAATAAAAGTGCTGACCTGGTGTCTAGACGATGGCCTTGTTATGATCAAAATTCCTAGAACTGAATACGCCTTGTAAATAAGTTAAGAGTATAAATAAGGATTATTGTTAATTTTAATTCAGTCTTAAATAAATCTTCATCGTGAAGAGTTGGACTCTACATTTTTGATTCAAAAACCTCATGGCGCTCCCGCGTAACTTTTATCTACTTAGTCCATAGCGTCCTTAACAAAAACATTGTCATACTTCCTCGCTTTATCTACAATAAAAATATTTCTTTATCTAAGTCAAACAACCTCTAATATCGGGTAAATATTCAAATGTTATATAAACAGGAAACGCAGCCATCCAAAAATTTAAATAGACGTTTTTTATTCACCAAAAAGGCCCCTATCATTTGTGCCTTATCAAAAGGCTCGTTAAGGTAAGCATTTTACGAGGCCTTTAGACAAGGTCATGACTGCGTTTTTCACCATCCCACTGGTTAACAGTCGTAAAATTGTAAGTTATGGTTGTTTTATCAAACTTATGTAAATAGATGGTGACAAATTGCGTGCATTGCAATTTAAGTGCCTGATGTTTTTATCTAGGCAACAAACACGGTGTAAACATTGCTATTATTTAAATAATAGGCACAACTACTATAAATACACTCAACAGTCACACACATAGTCCTGACGCCACACTAGGTTTAACATGTTGGTATCAGAAACCATGAGGGACTTGCGGTGCCACAATACCTAGACCCGGAACAAATATTTGTGGATCATACTAACATTTATCTTAGTGCGGGAATCGAACCCACGGCCTCTCGCTTCGCAGCCGACTACTCGCCTACTGCGCCACGAAGCCTGTCTTTCTCATGCTTTGAATTTGTTACGCCGCGCGGTAAATAAAAACACTTAATAAAACTACTTTTTTCGTAGTGGTCACTGATTCTGATAGCTGGACTCGAGTCGGCTGTTTTCAGCTTCACCAGATTTCGGGTGGGCACTTTACACTTTTACTTACATTTAAGGTATTCTAAAGTAAAGGTATTCTGATTGCAGGGTCTGCGGTTAGTGATTTTGGGGGATTTTACGGGTCGGTACTAGGGTCAGGGCAGCGGGGAACGCGGCGAGATCTTCAACAGCGAGTACGGAATTTAAGAACAAGTTATAATGTTATATCAACATAGTTACAATCGACGTCACACAGAATTCTTTTTACATATAAGTAGTGGAAAGTAATTATACAAAGTGACGGCGAACTTATATCAATAAATCACACAGTAGCATCCACTAGTTACTAAAACAGATCTAAAAATAAAATAAAAAATATTCCAATAAAAATTAAAAAACGCATTTTTCGAACAAAATAAATACCGTAAAAATTGACCTCAAATAAAACACCCCTTTATGAATGTTATACAAGTTCACTCACCTGGCGCGGCGGCGGCGAGTTGTCTTTATCAAAGACTCGCGCGCGCGTCTCATGTCGGCTGCGATGAATGAAAGTGAAACCACTACAGGCGTCCGCGCTATCATGTTCCTAGGTATCCACAATGCAGCTCAAGCTATGTATTGTTCAAATCGTTCGTTACTAAAGACACTGTTTTAAATATTTAAATTTTCAAAATGACCGCCACGTTCTCGAATACATAGCTGACACCGTCGTATAATATTATTTTTTAATTTTCTAATCAACTCCCCTTCTGCAGCTAACGTTTTGACTTTATTGAAAGCTAATACGATCCGGTTTTTTAAATCCTCCACGGTGGCTACTTCAGTCGCATAAACTTCATTTTTAATGTATCCCCACAAAAAGAAGTCTAGTGGTGTGAGGTCTGGTGATCTAGCTGGCCACCGGGTAGGTCCGTACCGGCCAATCCACTGCTCTCCGAACATAGCAGTTAGGCACTCTCTAGCAGCCACCACTGAATGAGCAGGTGCTCCGTCTAGCTGGTACCACAACCGCCTATTTGCTGCCACTGAGAGCTGATCAGTGTAATCAGTTACGGGACCATGAAGGAGCTCCACAAACTTAGCACCGTTCAGGGTCCCATCAATAAATAACGGACCGATAATTTCACATCCGTGAATTGCAGCCCAAACATTGACTGCGAACCTGTATTGATGCGCAGATGCCCGGCACAGTCTTGGGTTTTCATGGCTCCAGTATCGCAGGTTCTGGCGATTCCAAATCCCGTTTCGAGTAAAGGTACTCTCATCGGTCCACATTACGTTAGACAAGAATTCATGATCATTAGCTACTTTCTCAAGTAGCCACCGACAGTACGCTTCTCGGACCGGCTTATCTCTATCCAACAGAGCCTGCACCTTTAAGTATTTGAACGGGCGTTGCTTGTTCCGTTTCAATACTTTATGAATGGTTTTGTGATGCACTCGGAAATAGCGAGCCGCTTTACGGAGACTGGCTGTTGGATTACGTGCAAAATAATCCAATATTTGTTGCTCTTGAGCTACTGGCATTCGCGGAATACCTTCACACCGGCGCGGAACCAACGGTTCGTTATCACGCAATCTTTGAACTGCCCGTGTAAATATGCGTGTGTCAGTAGGGCATACGCGACTATTGCCATATCGCTCTCGATAAGTTCTTAACGCCAAAGCTGAGTTTTGAAGACACTCCGTAAATGAGAATCATATCCGTGTATTCGGAAGACGTAAAATTAACACGAGGCATAATGAAAATATTAAAAACACTATAGGCGTCTATTTCGCAAAATGTCACCACACTTACAAACAAGATACTTATTTACTATCACTAAAAATAAACACTAAAATAAAGGCGTCCTATTTCGCGAAAAATGTCACACACACACACAGTAATCTTAAACTAAGTACTAAATGAAATGACTTAATAACCATAGAAGTATTATTACTAGCGTATACTTTATCATAACCGACTCGTGACGTGAAGCTTAAAAAGTGACACGTCTACCCGTTAAGAAATCGGTTTGAAACTGGCGAAAAAATCAATATTAATTAATAACATATTTGTTAGGTACCTACTGTACCTAGACTTGCGCAAGAGTTTTAATAGAGATGTGTATTGTGCATCAGTGTTGTATAAGATAATATTTAGCAAGTATGGTTTGTGTCGACTTTTTTAACTACACTAATAGTAACATAAAGTTGCAAGTGTCAAGTAGGTCATGTAGGTACAGCTAATAATAGCCCCCATGCTAGGCAAGCTTCAAGGAGAAGAAAACGTGATTCTAATTACTCACTACCCTTTGACGGAATGCAAATAATGCCTTGTTGCTTGCATTATTTTTTTAAGAAACTTAAAGAAAGTCAACATTTATTTGACACAAACATGTCACACTCAATCAAATTACAAACTGAACTGTAAAACAACAACTGATTAACAGCAGTTTCTTAATTTTTAAGTAGAAAAAAAAGTATATCATTTTTTATAAGTTGATACTCGATTTGTGAAATAATCAATGCATGGAAAACATCGACCAATGCATCAATAATGTAATAAGGTTTTGATTAGATAAAAAAAAACATCGATATTTTTAACAACGCTGACGTCGCTACGATGGTGGCGGCAAAGCGATGAAGCTACTTTCGGCAAATACACAAAGGATGCCGCCTGTCCTACAGCCGCTCTCAGTACGTAAACACGCGATAGGGTACAGTATTTTAATTTCATTTACCTACTTGAGTTTCTTTCTAGTTCTTAACCGACTTAAAAACGGAGGAGGTTCTCAAAACGACTATTTTTTATGTGTTACTTTCTCGCTTTTTTGTAAGTGAGACGATTTTGATAATTATTTTTTAATTTCAAACCTAGCGTTTCTCATGTGATCCAATTTAATTTGATTAAGATCTGACCAACTGTACGTTTTGAGTTGAAGTTGGTTTTCTTTTAAAATGGAAATTAAATTCGTTCTTAACAAACAGGAACATATTAGGTAAATATTTGTGCTTATTTCAATAAAAATATTTACAAATGGTTAAAACACGTTTTTATTTGAATGAAATTTTATTACATCATCCATAGACTATGATCTCTTTTACAGAACAAAATTTATTTCATATGAATTTCTAAGGACAGTGATCTTTCTTTTTTATTTCTGTTTTCACAGTATGATAAAACACCACATTCTTTACTAGATGGCGTTGTTACCACTATTTATAAAAATACTGGCTATGATCCTACTACGCTACTGCTTACAAAACCGAACAACTATGTACCGACTGTAAACAAAACTTGACACGTAGGTAGATTCGTGTTCCAACCGTTTGTATGAAGATAGAATTCTGAATAATAACATTACTGTGACCACTTAGATAGGTAATAATAGGTATGATCGTCGCCTTTGTTCCGCCGCCTTGGCACGCGCCGCACTTTGTCAAAGCAAAATCAAAGCATGCCGAATTGCCGCCGCATGCGGTGTACACCCACAAGTGGTTTTGGCATTTTGTATTGTATTAAAGTGACGCTGCCGCGCTGCGCCGCATTGTGTGTCGTAGGTGAAAGTGAAGAGTTGTTGTTTTTGTTGATTCTACTCTGATATGTGGAAAAGATATGTAGTTCACGCGATTAAAGAAGAAAATCGTTATTTTAGTATGGATTTATTCTTCATCATAACTGCACATGGCAGGCAATGACTCTGACTCAAGTGATGAAAAATAGTGTCCATTTTCGTTTGTTCACATTTTAAATTAAAATTATCTTTGCTACTTACATTGCGTGCAATTAGTGCGTGCGGGTGTACCGACGGATTTTCAAGTTGTAAATAAATGAACCTGATTCATTGCGTCATAAAATATTTTTTTGCCTCGTTGGTCCAGTAGTAAGCGTGTTCGCATAATAACCGTCAGGCCTCGCGTTCGAATCCCAGGTCGAGCAAAATGACGTTTCTATTGAACTTAAATAAATCTTAATATCAACTTGAAGTTGGGAATAGTGCCCTATGAACGACAATAGTTTCGCCCCCTATTTACTTACGGGACCTAAGCTTAGCCAGTGATGTGTGGGTCATATTCACCTCTGCTTATACCTTCGGGTAATACAGGCGTAAGCGCTATGTTAAGTTAATAATAATAAACTTATTTTGCCGGTTCACCAATTTACAACTAACGCGGTACCTTCTGTATTTGTATCAGCTACGAGGCGAAGCGCGGCGCGCGGCGGTAGACGCACCGCACGCGTCGCGCGCCGCGCGCCGCCCGACAAAGGTCATTAACCGTCTAGTACTTCTCAGCTAATATGTTTACGCAGATACAGGTTGATTGCAAAGTAAGAATCCTAAAAAACTGTCTGCAGTCTAAAATATTGATCTTTCGGCGGTTTCTTTTCGCACAGATTTTTAGAATAGGGTAAAGAATACACAGAATGATTTTTTGACATAAGTCCGGCGCCACTTTGTAGACACAATAACAATGAAAATAATTTATTCTAATACACATAGCATTTACAAATGAGTTCCTTTTATCAACAGACTACATTCTATTATATACCTTGCGTCAGCAACTACTAACACTAAAAAGGGGTAAAAATCATTTGTCAAACCACAGTTTGATTTATTGATGTTTTTACCCACAAATGATAATACCCATTATTCTATTCAGGCATAAAATGGTGAAGCCACGCTGTTGACAATTTTGTCTACAGCATGAATCGGCCGTCTCGAGCGGAATGGTGTCACTGACTCTCATAAAACGTTATAAATTACTGGGCACTATGAAACTTAATATCTTATGTCTCGGGGTGACGAGCGCAGTGCATCGCCATGCAGTGCTTTATAATTTAAGATTTTGTGTCTTATTGCATCTGTTTACGAGCAGGCGTGGCGCTTAACATCAGATCAACGAACTGCTCGTCTCGTCATTCAAGCAAATTAAAAAAAATAATTGACGACTTGAATTGACAGCTTGCCTCGTAGGTCTAATGGCAGCGCACTAAGGCTAAGAATCGTGAGGTTCTGGATTCAATTCCCAGTTACGAGTGGTAGAGCCACGCTGTAGACAGCTTTGTCTACAGCATGAATGGGCTGGCTCGACCGGCTCGTTACCACTGTCTAACAGAAAAGCGGCGTAAAGTAGCGGCTTGCTGCTGAGTTTCGTGCGGTGGGTGAGATATCCGGAAGCCCAAATCCCCTCCCCTTCCCAATCCCTAATTATCCCTTTCCTTTAAGGTCGGCAACTCGCCCATGATTATTTTGGTGCTGGGCGTACATGGGCGGTGGAGATCACTTACCATCAGGTGACCCACGTCGGGTTTTGTTGTATTATATTATTATTTTTATTTATGAGTACCTAAATAGTGAAAGAAAAACTAAATAATTCATTTCAACACATGCAGCTCAACATGACTTTCACGGCGCCCATTCACAGGTCGTGTAAAACAATTTAATTATTAATTTACGTGGTCGCACTAAGTCGGCAACAACGGACCTTACTGGGGAACAGGGAAGCAGGGCAAAGTTTGAACGTCGAACGCAATAAATTGTTAATACAACACGACGCCTAAGTATCGCGGTGTGCGCCAACGTTCCGGGCTTGCACTAAAAGTTCCTGCAAGGTGTACATGATGTAGAATGTAGTGTAAGTATATAAAATTTAACCCAATACACTTTTCAACTAGTACCTTCTGACCACGATTAACGCATTACGCCGGCTACTCACCTACTGCTATACGGATTATGTTTATATTGTCTCGGGTCTGGGTATTTTCTCCTCAGAGGAGTTCACGTCAGGCAGACGGCAAGTCAATTTTTGACCCACAAGACCTTACTGCGAATGGGATAAGGGCAGGAAAAAGATATTGGATATTGAGAGAAATAATAAGAAACAACATGATTAAGGGCGATAGTTCTCAGTCATTCCAAAAAAAAAAAACAGAGAACTATATTTTGGATCTACAACCTGGACAATTATTATAGATGATACAATGTCCTAGAATCGTACTTTGTATGGAGTCGGCTGCTCACTTGCTACGCAACGTGCAGCGTTCCCTACTTAGGTCGCATCTAGTTTTACTAGGTATCGATTTTGCAAGTTACAAATGAAAACAAACAGATTGCGAGGGCGGCTTATGGGCATTCCCATAATTGCACAGAACTGAAACGTATTAACAGTCACTGGTCGTCCCCTTTAAAGGTTCGTATTTGAAATCTAATCTGATACGTTTCAATTCCGTCATAATATGGCGGGACCTTAAGCCGTCAATGAACAAGCATGTACATAATATAGTAATGCGTATTAAAGCGGCATGAGGACACGTTACGGGACCGCTTACGTCAAGGTTACGAAGTTTCATGGCTGACTGGCGTTTATGACATAAACCTATATAAGATTACATGACGACTAATGTTTCGTAACACATTGTTAGATACATACCTAAATGAGTAACATACAAAGAGAACTACTAATAAATGCGAAATCATAGCTGATGTTCTTATCCAGGTTTGAAATATGCTAAACAGAACAAAGGCTTTCATCATCATCATCATCATCAGCCACAAGACGTCCACTGCAGAACATAGGCCTCCCCCAAAGATTTCCAGACCGACCTGTTGGAAGCGGCCTGCATCCAGTGACTTCCTGCGACCTTTATCAGGTCGTCTGTCCACCTTGTAGGTGGACGTCCAACGCTGCACTTGCCAGTACGTGGCCTCCGTTCCAGAACCTTAAAGGCTTTAATTAATAATATTTATACGCTAATATTTTATGAAATATTAGCTGTTTGCAAGGGGGAGGAGAAATTGATCCTCTAGAAATCTCAATAACCGTACGAAACGTATATCAGTCGACTGTAAGCCAGTGGTTCGACCCTGGTCAAGCCGGCACAATCATGTTGTAGAAAAATAACAGTAAAGTAAAAAACAGTGTGTCAGTACCACTAACAAAATAGCCTATTTTAAGAGTATACTTTAAAAGACTCTTATGTCCAGCAAATACTAATCTAGGAAACCAACCAATAAACAAGTAATCTCATATCAATTAATACGATGTCAGCAGACTTCAGTTAATCATGAGCGTGGAGATTGAAGTGTGCGGTCACTGTGGGACGAATGGTTGTCAGCATATAGACCCTAATGACAGATAATAGGACAAATACAGGGAGAACTAACTCCACTTTATCCTACATGATTAATTAGTAGAAATGGATGAATCTGGCAAGTGTAATAAAATTTAGTTCAGTTCAGTGAATTTTTTTATGTATGTATATTGTATGTATTTACGTATCAAGCATGTAAAGAAACATGAGATATAGAGTTTAATTTTAATTAAATCCACTTATCGTTATATAAAGAATAAAACTATAGTAACGTAAGAATAATAGAAATTAGCCAATGTATCTAAATTAGAAAATTACCAAGCGATAAACAGTGATAAAAACATAAAAGGGCGTTCCTTTTCTTTGACATTTTTAATCAGTGGTTAATCAAAAGGTATAGCAAATACCATTTCATGTTAAAATAAATATTTAATGTCAAACTAGAATATGTACTTATCTAACTTTTCATCGATCCAAAATCAATCCATCACACAACCTTACTAATTACCACACTCAAAACCCCCAAAAAGGACAGCCAAAATCTACCCCCGCGTAATCAGATAAAAAACTGTTTACCAAGCTTAATAAATGAGGTGGCGGCAATTTCCTTAATATAATGGAATCTTTTTAGACACTTTAAGATAGCACTTTGGCTTAATGAAGAGGCATAATTCATTTTGACGCTCCTACTAACTGGAGCAATGGCTTGCTGTGCCCCGGCAGACGTGGGGTAATTAGATCTACGTGGAAATATTGATTTTTGTTATAATGCCTGTGTAAGATGTGAAGTGTAAGTGCTGAGTAATTTGCATAGGAAGGATTTAGTGAGTCGTGACTGTGCATATGGGTATGACTTGTATGATCAAATATCTATAAAAGTAATTATATGTGACGATAGATACAAGAAAGTTTTTAGAATGATTAACGCTTTGTACATTAAACATATTTATTTCTAAACGCCTGTTTAACCATCTCTGAGTAAATGCTATATACCAAATAAATTATTACACGTTCAAATACAAAAGTTACACCCTGACATTCATACCGGCAGAAATATGTCTACTATATAGTTATAAAGATATGTGTAAGATCGTTATAACATATTATATAATTATTAATAGATTATTTATATAAAAGAAACAAAAATCAACAATTGTTCAAGATAAAATTGCACATGAGGTTATGCATACAAACGAATATTGCATAAACTATGTAAATAAATGCAAAATGCAGTCCTTAAAACAGCGTCTAACTAAGCAGACGTTTATTACTCGTCCTAAATACTACTGACCCAATAAAATATAACAATTTTAAATACAAAGTCACAGTGACATAAATATACTAAGAGAAAGATGCCTACTAGGGACTTTCAAAAAATAGCTGTCTTATACATTCATGAATAGCTAAATGTTACTTAAATCATGTAAAACAAAGCCTTAATCACACAGACTATATTAACACTTAACACGTAGTAGTGATTATGAGGAAGGACGTACGCTAAAACACTGCGGAAATTAGTTAAATCTATGAAGTAACGAGCCGAGCACTTGACTTTGCCGGGGTAGAAATCGGGATTTTCCAAGAAATAAACTGTACGCGAAACTCGTTGGAGGAAGGGAGCCCCTTAATTTATTGTGATTTAGGGATAGTAGGAGTTCACAGAAGAAGGCCCTCGGAGCGCGCAAATGAAATTAGATTTTCTATTTTGTAGACCTTGAGGTGTCTGCAATTAAACGTTGTAAACCTCTTATAAAAATAAGTGTATTCTAAATTTTTATTCAAAGCCAGTTAGTGTGCGATTTGTATGAGACCAGAAGGCTTAGCATAAGCAACACGAGATAATTTAGTTGACGCGTTTTGTCGTCAAAAACCAATTTTATTTGATTGAACGTGGTTTTATCACAGGTACAAATATTTATGAATAATGACCTTTTGCATTTGAACTACTATTCGAATAGCGTGATGGCAAGCTAATACACTCAAGCAAGCATTTAAATATATCATTGAGTTATTACTTACTAGCTTTTGCTCGCGGCTCCGGCCGCATGATTTGCTTTTCCCGGGATAAAAAGTGGCCCATGTCTTATTCTGATGTATAAGCTATATTATTGTAAAGTTTCATTAAAATCCATTCAGTAGTTTTTACGTGAAAGAGTAACAAACATACATCCATCCATCCATACTTACAAACTTTCGCGTTTATAATATTAGTAGGATTAATACACTGTATGTCTAGTCATTGTTCATATTAGTAAACAAGCCATGAGACCAAATTGAAATGTTAATTAACCGATTCTATCCAATGTTACGTCTAATATCATCCGATTATTAGCGAACATCAATCGAGCAATTAGTTGTTATTGTGCCAATACGAGTCGTTACTATTCGGTATTCGGCAATCGTCGTGTTACTACCTGGGCTCCATCCCCCCCTTGTACGTCGCCCGAACCACACTCACACCGTGAACACCATTTATCTACACACGGAAAACACTCCGTTATTGATTTATTGATATCTTCTTTTCATCCTGGCACGGCAAAGTGACTTTTTTTATAGCATAGGCCGGCAAACGAGCAAGTGGGTCATCTGATGGTAAGTGATCTTCACCGCCCATGTACGCCCACCACCAGAACAATCATGGGCGCGTTGCCGACCTTACACGAAAGGGATAATTAGGGATTGGGAAGGGGAGGGTATTTGGGCTTCCGGATATCTCACTCACCGTATGAAACGCAGCAGCAAGCCGCTACTTTACGTCGGTTTTCTGTGAGACAGTGGTAACGACCCGGCCGAGCCAGCCCATTCATGCTGTAGACAAAACAGTCTACAGCGTGGCTCTACTACTCAACGAACTGACTACACTGAACCTGATGTTAATTACAGTGCAGTCCAAACATAATATCGGCCGCCAAGAGACATTGAGTCCCTCGACGGTCGGCAGAATTATGCCGGTGATAACGCTTTTTTTTAGTTTTAGCACAAAAGTATACTCATCATAATATGGTATAACCTAATCTTTTTAGAGTAAATAACCATGCAAAGGTTTTACAAATTTATTCAATCAACATAAACGGTACGGAAGGAAACCTACACATATATAAGAAGTTCTCTATAAGAATTTCTAAGGTACGTGAAGTCTGCTAACCTGCACAAAGCCCACATGAAGCTTTAAGGCCTTACTATCATTCAGTAGAGGCCCGTGACTAGCAGTGGAGACGTATTTATATACGGACAGGGCTATTATAAATTTATTTATTTTATTTATTCCAGCGACATAGCCTGTCTACCCACGCCTGATGCAGGAACTAATATTCATCTCAACAAAATATCAATTACGATATAATATCGTCAATTTGCGATTCAAATGAGCCAAACGAATGGCAGTGTTTAAATTATGCATTTTGTTATTTTAAGTGGGAAGCGCTGCAGCCGCGAAGGTTGAAATGATTAAATTGATGCTGCCACGTCGAACACTAGATTCAGGTCATGTTTTTCCTTTTTATAAAAACAGCACCAGATGTCAGTCAAATAGAGTGCTCATTAATTTACTCTCAGCAAACAATATAAATATATGTCTAAAGTAATCTATCGATGGAGTTGACGCGTATAGACAGGTATATAGCTAAGTTTTTGTAATTTTTCGTTTCTTTTTAACGCTGTTTTAAAATCCAACGTTGATTAAATTCATGGAACGAATGCAGTTATGTTTGATTAATGTGTATATATAAAATATAAATATGGCTAGGTTCGGTGGTCGTTTGAGTGGCTTTTTATAAGTTGGGTAGCATAAGCTAAACAAAAACACTGCAATTTGAGAAAAGTCGGATGCTGAAAATGGGAAATACCAATAGGCACATGGCTAGCCGTATAGCCCGTATATAAATAAATAAATAAATACACAGCACTACATAAATACACACCAAATAAAAATGCCAACTATAAGAAACGCGAATAAAGGAATCATTCATTACAATCGCTGTATTATCGTACAACAAAAATACCAATGTAATAGGATGGAGAAAAAGGCTCGCCTACTACAAAATTATCCCGAAAGAATTAGAACTTGTCTTCAACGACAAAATGAGTGGCTTATTTCGATACCTATTTATACAGTATCCCCGCCATCCCTCGGGACATGGAGCTCCGACATTGGCTAATAATACCAATAATGCATCAATAGCTGAAGTGGAAATGGTTACTGATATAATGTATGATTGAATAGATTGTCAGTGTAGGGAAATCTATGTCGAAAATGAAGATAAATATGGGATAGAAGGCGATTATAACAAGAGAATAAACTTTTAATCAGACATAAGCCTAATCAGGGAAGACGTAAGACAGAAAAAAACAAAATAGCTATTAGATGCTGTGCCCTTTATGTTTGGAGCATAATTAGGCTTCAAATAATTAAGCCTCCATGAGCTAGATTACAGTAAATAAAATGTATGCTATTTTGTATTGCAATAGTAATTTATTGAGATTACAAGAAATGACAAGCGGAAGCCGGAAATCTCTATTGTCAAATCAAAATTAATACCAGTATAAAATTAAAACTCTGGCACATAAACGCTATTAAATTCTATAAATTTAGCTGTCTAAAATAGAAACATAATAGCTAATCAATATTTTCATCGAAGAAGAAGAAGAAGAATAGGCCTGTGAGGAAGCAAATCAAAAACCTGTTTAAAAACATTACTAAACGTGTAATGTGAAACATGAAACGTGAAATTTGGCTTGATTTACGCTTTAAAATGCATCATTTAAAAGTATCACATTATATCAAATCTAGCTTTTAAGTGTAGTAACATAAAAAGCGTAACTTTTCAAAAAGCTTTCTAAAATAACGATAACAAATTAAATTAAATTGAATGCCGGTGTCATACAAAGCTCGGTGAGCGAGACTGATCAAATTAATGAAAATATGTACAACATTAACCAGATTGTAACTCCAGTGCGCTGATGTTTATTCAGTTGGCGTGCCATTGTATGCTCGCCGTTGAAAAAACTGCAACGGTAAATTTACCTACCAATAAAAATAATTTTATCTTACGTTATTTGTTTTAAATATTTATTACAGTTTGTTTTATTAATACCGCAGTGTACATTATGTAAATTATATTCGACAGAGTGAATCAAATAAATAATTCTGTTGTAGTGCCAGATAAATTTTCAACTTTGACCCGTTTTCTGCTTTGTATGTTAAAATATTTTTTTCACATAGGTACTTACTGCGTGGTACTTCCCTTATAAGCGAGTGGCTATCTGGGTTGGTACCACCGTGTTGTCCTATTTCTGCTGCTGAGCAGGAGTGTGTTAAAACTGTTGTGTTTCGGTTTGAAGAACATGGAAGGCAGTGAAATTTTTAGGTATTGCGCGACTTAAAATATTTTATCTCGGGGTTATGAGTAATGTCTAATGTTATGCAGTACTTTATGATTCAAGGTTCTATGTGGTGTTGCTTCTGTTTATGGGCCGGCGTATCGCTTAACATCGGAAGAGCGACCATTCAGATTATTTCGTCATTTAAACTAATAAAAACTATTGATGTCGCTAAAATTGTTTTTATAGAGATAATTAATTTTTCTATTCTTTCAGGTATCTGGAATCTAGATACTAATTGTTCAAAAGATAATTGAGCGCTTTTTTTAAATATATTATCGATTATTGGAACTTGTGTAAGTACTGCTATAAATAATATCCACTGCCATGCTTGCTATGAATAAATAGCAAATACCTTGCTGGCAAGGAATAGAAAAGTGAAAACAATCACTTAAACAATTAGTTCATAAAACATCCTTTGATCTGACTTCATTACCTAGGTGTAGAAACTTTATCGATCTACAGACGTACTGTCCTAATGAACACTGTAACTCATTAGAGCAGTTTGTAAACCTATCTACAAGAAAATTGCTTGGAACTTACTACGAAATGGGTTTAGTGGTGTGTGTATTAAATCCCATTTCTTCCAAAGCAATTATAAATCACCTTAACGTTGAAAACCGCCGACGTCAATAAGAAAAAAAACGTCCGTAATACTTAAACCGCTGAATAAATTTTCTTCAGGCATAGCTAAGAAATATCTCGACTAAAAACTTAGTCCATCCATTTAGGCAATACGATACCACAGAGAGACAACGGGGTTAATAACACATCCCTATTTGTCTGGAGTTAAAAAAAAAACAAATGATTATGTTAAAAATGTGTAAGTTTTTTTAATCAGAAATGAAACATTCCCCATGTACGATTTTGCAAAATATAACTTTTAATCATTGATTTAAGTTAATGAATTCAGCAAACTCAAATTATAGTCTCAAATTTTACTTGATGTTGGTTGAAATGTTATTGCATATTTGCATCCAACTACTCTTTTTTGCATTAAAGGGTAATAAGTAAAAGTATACCTTTTTGTAGCGTCCCAGCATGTAGATCACTTGACGGTCGGTAATCTCCACCGCTTATGAACAACCACAACACCAGATGAACGAATGGAGATTGGGAAGTTGGATACGTTTTGGTCCCTGAAAAATCTCATTCTACGTCCGATTAATTCATGTCGTAGACAAAACCATATGCAACGTGGCTCAAATACTTTGGAAATGTAAAATGCACGAAATTCGATTAATGGATGCACAACAGTCGAAAAGCAACCGATTCAACAAAAATGTCATCGCCATACGACGGGCGAGCGGAAAGCCGCCGGGCAACGTCCGAATTTTAAATTTTTAATCGTCCTCCGCGACAAACTTAATTTCAATTTAAATTCATATTGGCTCTTCATTTTCGGTTCGATGATGCGTCAAATGAAAAAGACATTAACTACGTTTCATTATGTACCTACAAAGAACGAACAATTTTAATGCTTAAAAAATACAAATGAACAATACGGCGCGGTTATTGGAGATCAAATTTTTATGAATTAAAAGAGAAGTTAAACTCTACTCTTAAGTTTTTTTTCCTGGCTCGGCAAGGTGACTACGCTACACCTGATGGTAAGTGTAGCGCAATCCAAGAATAGTGTCGACCAACAATAAACAATATGTCCATCGTAGGTCGGCAAGATCATGCCGGCCTGCCAAAGGCCCAAGGGGGAAGGCGAAGGAAAAAGGGATGGGAAAAGGGTTAGGATCAGGGGGCAAGCCCCCTGGAATGAACCGGATATACACTGGCTGACCCTGGAACGCGACCCACAAAAGGTGGGCCACTATGGCAGGTTTTAGCACCAGTGTACGGTGGTCGCTATCCGGTCGGATACAAGTATCCTCCTACCAGCAAGTATTAGATAGATTAGTATTTTTTCATAGCATAAGCCAACAAACAAACAAGTGGATCATCTGATAGTAAGAGATCTCCGCCGCCTATTACGTGTTGCTGACTTTAAAGAGAAGGGATAATTAAGGAAGGAGAGGGAGATTTTTTTCTCCGAATATCTCACTCACCATCCGAAACGTAATAGCAATCGGTTAATTCATCTCGGTTTTCTGTAAGACAGTGGTAACAACCGGTTGAGCTGACTCATTCGTGTTGAAAAAATGTTCACAGCATGGCTCAACCATTTATGAAAAGTGACGACATAAATAAGCTATTTTCTTGATGGTGAGCTATTTAAGAATAGAAGATAAGATAAAAAGAATAATCATTCAACACATCACACAGCGAGACAATAGATAACAATCTCCAATATTAATAATAAAAGGAACTCTACTTTTAACAGATGAATAGATTTGCTTCAAACTTTGCTGCAGTGCCATCTTGATTAAATCACTGAATACGGAAGAATACGATGACATAATAATCGATGTAAATAAAATTTATCGACGCTCGAAAGGCAAAAATAAAACTTTACAGAAGAGTGGTTTAAAGTTCAAATTTGTAGAAAAAACAAACGAAAAAATTATCTAATTGTATATTGCTTACATGTCATATGATGTATGCTAAAAGCATCGCCATTCGACAATTAGATAACTTTTGTATATGTCGGAGCATAAAGAGTACAGACACTGAATTGAACTATTTAAATGACGTTATTCTACGTCAATTGTCGGTACCGCCACTCATATTGATAATTTGAGGGTGGTTTGTGTTGTTTACCCAGTAATTCTACTTTCGAAGTAGGGATAATGAAAATCCCTCTATATAAAGTGGCGTCTTGTCATTTCAAGATCAGTTGAGTTCCGTCCGCGATTCGTAACAGTCGGGAACTGCTAAAATTATGGCAGACTAGAGTCATTTGAGTTCAGTGTCGATCTTAATAACTAGTTGACCGCAAATAACGTGATTTATAACCGCGAAGTGTTTCGGTTCAAAGTGTTAAAGTATCCTCAGCACTGTAACGGGTGGTTTTTCTGTCGCCGGCTCTTTTTCCCACCTAAGATTGTACCTCCGAGCCGGTAGTAACTTAAAAGAGTGAATAAACGATAAAGTGATAACCCTGTGTCGTTATTATTGAGAGTTTTCATTCGCCGTACATCTTGACCACATCAAGTAAAGACTAAGGGTTGTAAAACCCTCCTCTCTGACACATCTACATGGAGCTCGCCGCGTCATCAGAAGTGGGATAAGTCCACAGCCTATCCATTGAACACGCCCGAGGAATTGCAACTGTCTACGAGTAATTTGGTGAGTCTATTCCAATTTACAATGTGATGAGTTGGATCATCACGGTGATCCATGGTCCGGCAGTCCGGTGCCATACAAAAATTGATTCAGTGTAAAATCATTGCATTCCTGGATTTGATGGTGTTCAGAAATGTAAATGAATAATTATCTACCCCATATTTATTCATAATTCCAATATCTTGAAAGTTACAGATGTTAAGTTTACTGCCCATGGATACGAAAAGTCTTGCATATGGTGGGGATGATTGTGTCCACACCTACAAAGTTATTAATCGTGTACCAATTGTTGTGAGAGTTTATCTAGGACTATAATGGACGAGTTCTACTGATGTACCACCGGCGCTGGAGTTCCCGATCATTGAACCGTAACGCAGTACTCACGGTGTGGCGGTACCACTTACAAAGCAGCTTTACGGGACGACGGTGATCGAACGGATTTACGAGTATTGAAACTAACAAGGATTTGGTGAGATCGTTCCATTTTTATGTAGATCTTCGCTACAGTTCCTTTAGTTCGTCGAGAGTAGGAACGCGTTCCCACCGCCGTCGACCCGGATGTCGATGAGCCATTTAACCCACTCTCATCGGTGACATACAAAGAAGTAAGCCAACTGGTCAGGTTACTCAAAAGACGTAAAGCCCCCGGCGGCGACTGTATTCCTACCCGCGTCCTTAAGATACTCCCCAGCCATCTGCTGGAAATCCTGACTGACTTTTGGTGCAGTCTTCCGCAACTGCCTCTTTCCACAAAAGTGAAAGGAGACAATTATCATAGGAATCCCCAAACCGGGTAAACCCGCTGCCGAACCGACATCTTACCCAAAGAGCTAAGGAGGCTAATGGGATGGTACAAGCAGTTGTTAGGAATCTCAACCTGCTCCCCGAGGAACAGTTTGGATTCAGAGCCCGCCATAGTAGCGTACATCAGGTGCTCCGCATCACGGAGCACATCCACGCAAAGTTCTTTACTAAGACCCCCACCGGAGCCATATTTTTCGACGTCGAAAAAGCGTTTGACAAGGTGTCACAATGGCTTGCTTCACAAGCTATACACTATAAACGTGCCCAGTCATCTCGTGAAAGAAAGAAAGAAAGCTTCGCGGCTTCAGATATCGCGTGGAGGGAAGCCTCTTTTCCCGACACACTATTACGGCCGGAGTACCGCAAGGCTCCGTCCTATCTCCCCTTCTTTTCACGCTATATACTAGCGACATTCCCAAACCAAGGGACACCCATCTGGCGCTCTTTGCCGACGATACCGCGATCTATGCATCGCGCAAACAACCGGTTTATGTGGTTCGCGTTTTGCAAGCCGCTACCGACAGTCTCAGCAAGTGGTGCCACAAATAGTGAATCACCATCAACCCAACTAAAAGCACGCGACCCACTTTGACCGATGTTGAGTTCGTCTTGCAGATTCAGTACATGTTTAACATGGGCATTCCCTGGACCAAAACGGCTAAATATCTAGGAGTGAACCTCGACCGGAGGCTTGCCTTCGCTCCACATATAAATGCAGTACGTGCGCGAACTACACTCGCGTGCAGCTAGCTTTACTGGCTGCTTAATAATAAAAAACGAACTCTTGATCCGCAACAAGGTTAGGACATACACCACGTGCATTAGGCCGATCATAACGTACGCGTCGCCCGCGTCCGCTCATGTCCCCGAAGTCCGATATAGACGATTGCAAACCCTGTAAAATCGTTTTCCGCGTAACATTTCTGGGGTCCCGTGGTTTGTGAGAAATCACAATCTCCATGTGGACACACATCCGGCAGTTCATGATAATGAACAGCAAGCCCTATTTTGATCGCACCACTCTAGCTATCCGAAGGAGGGAGGAATTCAGACAACAACAATACTCTACAAGACCGACATATCGTCCTAGCCGCCGAGGACCGCACCGCGTTCCCCGTAACTCCGACCCTAGTACCGGCCCGCGAGCCGATGATGATGACAAGTATAATCCTCCAAACCAATAATCGCAGATGCCTCTGCCCACAGCGTGGTCACTTAAAATTAAGGGTTGAGAGCGCTTAAAGCGCTCACCTGAAAGTCCGGTGAAGCTGTATATAGCCGACTAGCGTCAGGCTTACAGCAAGCGTCCAAACAAAACTTTTGTCGAAAGGATAAAAATATTAAGAAGTTCAGACACACACGAACCTGTCTTCCTTACCAACAGACCAATAGACAAATAGGGTAACCAGCCCCAAACTCACGATCTTCCTCTCCAACAAACCAATAGTCAGGAACGAGCCGAGCAATCGTGCAAGTCGACGTTGAAATAATCGGATCAGCTTTTTCCTACTTATTACTGTGCCGGATCACTAGAAATTTTGATGAGTTTACCATATAATAACTGAACAATATGTTGAAATCATTTATGGTGACAGGCCAAAATGTTATTTGATTTCAGAACTCCGAGAAATCTACGAGAACCTCCGAGAAATCTACGAGAACCTCCGAGAACCTAAAATATTATTTGTTTTCAGAACCTCCGAGAACCTTTTAGATATCTACGAGAAATCCACGAGAAATCCACGAGAAATCTACGAGAAATCTACGAGAAATTCACGAGAAATCTACGAGAACCTCCGAATACCTGATATCCTTAACAACAATAACCCTATAAAAATAAGCAACATAGGCTGCTTACTACCATATACCAGATACCTACTTAAAAAGAGTGATTTCTCTTCTTTCAGGTCAACGAGAATCGACGAGATCCAACGAAAAACTACGAGAATCCACGACAGTCTACGCGAATCTATAACAATCTACGAGAAGCAATGAGGCAAGCGTAGAGCACGCGCTGCCCTACAGCATGGCCGTATCGGAGCATGAGGAGTCAACGGGAATCGACGAGATCCAACGAAAAACTACGAGAATCCACGACAGTCCACGCGAATTTATAAATCTACGAGAAGCAATGAGGCAGGCGCAGAGCACGCGCTGCCCTACAGAATGGCCGTATCAGAGCATGAAGAGTCAATGAGAATCGACGAGATCCAACGAAAAGCTACGAGAATCCACAACAGTCTACACGAATCTATAACACTCTACGAGAAGCAATGAGGCAGGCGCAGAGCACGCGCTGCCCTGCAGAATGGCCGTGTCGTGGCATGAAGAAGATGAGGCAGGCGCAGAGCACGCGCCGCCCTGCAGAATGGCCGTGTCGGAGCATAAAGAGTACAGACACTGAATTGAACTATTTAAATGACGTTATTCTACGTCAATTGTCGGTACCGCCACTCATATTGATAATTTGAGGGTGGTTTGTGTTGTTTACCCAGTAATTCTACTTTCGAAGTAGGGATAATGAAAATCCCTCTATATAAAGTGGCGTCTTGTCATTTCAAGATCAGTTGAGTTCCGTCCGCGATTCGTAACAGTCGGCAACTGCTAAAATTATGGCAGACTAGAGTCATTTGAGTTCAGTGTCGATCTTAATAACTAGTTGACCGCAAATAACGTGATTTATAACCGCGAAGTGTTTCGGTTCAAAGTGTTAAAGTATCCTCAGCACTGTAACGGGTGGTTTTTCTGTCGCCGGCTCTTTTTCCCACCTAAGATTGTACCTCCGAGCCGGTAGTAACTTAAAAGAGTGAATAAACGATAAAGTGATAACCCTGTGTCGTTATTATTGAGAGTTTTCATTCGCCGTACATCTTGGCCACATCAAGTAAAGACTAAGGGTTGTAAAACCCTCCTCTCTGACACATCTACATGGAGCTCGCCGCGTCATATATATATTTTTTAATGAACTTTAAATCACCTCGTGTAAAATTTACTCAATGTCGCTTAAATATTTTTGCCTTTCAAACATCGAAATTCATTTCGATTTCATTAAAAGTCGGTACACTTAGCGTTTCTATAAAATGCGCGTGTAATTAGGATGGATTGTTGGATCTATCTGTTATTTTAACCGTATTCAAATGAGCGACGAAACGGTTCACGTTAATTAAAGGTTGTTATTTTTAAGACTAACAATACGTCGCAATCAATATATTTCCTTACCCATTGTTTCTAATGAATAATAGTTAAAATGGCAGACGGATGAAAAAACCCACGGTTAGGCGAAATTACATGGAGTTTCTCGTACGACATAGGTAAGAATTCTAAATAATATTATAAATGCAAAAGTAAGTTTTTTACACTTTCACGCCTAAATATCTGAACCGACTTTGATTAATTTTGGTATAGAGATAGATTGGACGTTGAAGACAGTTATGGGTCCTTTTCATCCCAGAAAATTATCGCGGTATAGAGTGCTCACGCGGGGGCAGCCGCGAGCAAAAGCTAGTATAAAACTCTGCTTACGAGGCCACCGTCATGAGACTGTGACTGACAAATTAGCATGACGATGCTTCATAATCATCATTCTGTTACATTCTCACTTCTATCGTGCGCTAAATTCTTTCCGTGAAACTGGTGCTTGATAAATTACAGAGTCATCTTAGCACATCTTCATCATCAGCCACATGACGTCCAGTGCTGAACATAGGCTTCCCCCAAAGATTTCCAGACCGACCTGTTGGAAGCAGCCTGCATCCAGCGACCTTTGTCAGGTCGTCTGTCCACCTTGTAGTTGGACGTCCAACGCTGCGCTTGCCAGTATCTTAATACACAAAGTACAAAAAAAAACTTGTTTCACACAATATATTTTCAAAAGGCAAATACAAACAAATAAGATCATCTGCTGGAACACAAAACGCGGTTGCATTAACACCGAGCACGATACTTAATTACAACTGCATATTGTACCGCGGTGTGACCAGTTAAATTTTGAGCGAGTTGCCATGGCGACCCGACGCGAAGCTATGATTGCGTTACCTCTTAAAAACTTTATTAATTTTAACTGTTGACACTACTGGCGGTTGGGCGGACGAAATTTAATTTTCTAAAACCGAAAACTCAGCCGCATTTTGTCCATAGTTTATTAGTTTCGTTCAAACAGATTAATCGGTTAATCGTTCTGTTTTGATTTACTTTTGAAATGTGCGTTATGATTATAGGATTAAATTAAATATTGCCATTTATTTAATTATATTCTATTTTATTCTAGGTGAATTTTCTGTTAATCGTTCTTTGATTTATTTTTGAAATGTGCGTTATGATTAAATGTTTAAATTAAATATTGCCATTGATTAAATCATATTTTATTGTCTTCTGTGTGACTTTTATAGGATATTTAAAATTGTTTACGCGCTATGAGCACTGAGCAATTTTTCTTTCAGACAGAAGACTCTAATTAGCCCGCATTGACGAAGAAGAGCAGTGAAACCTAATGACGCTGTTAGTTAAGAGTACTAATTACTGTTACCGTACCAGAACCGTACGCCTTACATTTCTGTTTTATGGACAAATAAGTCTTTGAGTACATATACATTTTTATACTCGTGGTCAATGTAAAAATTTTCAAGTTAATACACTATAATACGAAATTATCACATTGTCAATACGCCAGAAGATACACTGAGAAGCCTATTTTATTCTTTTTTAAAAATATTTGATACAAATAGCTGTAAATATTTATAAATATTTATAGTCACTCACCGTACCTTACGTCGGTTTTCTGTGAGACAATGGTAACGACCCGGTCAAGCCGGTCCATTCGTATGAAGTGAAAGAAAACACTTCAAAAGTGTTTGCCAAGCTAACTAACTTTTTGCTTTATATTATTTAGCTGGTGGTAGGATATTCGTATCCGACCGGATAGCGACCATCGTACACTGGTGTTAAAACCTGCCACAGTGACCCACCTTGTGTGGGTCGCGTTTCAGGGTCAGCCAGTGTACATCCGGTTCTCCCGAGGGGCTTGCGACATGACTTGATAGTTGGTTGGGGCGGGTACAGGGGTACATTCTTGTATTATTGTGCCTGCGTCGGTCATCCTCCTGTCCTGTCGCAGGCCCCTCGATTTGCTTCTTTTTGGCCAGTATGATTCTGGTGGCTACTGATTATTTGGACTGCACTACGCTTACCATCAGGTGTAGTGCAGTCACTTTGCCGTGCTCGGATAAAAAAAAATATTCATACTAATTCGTAAAATAAAACAGATTGCTGCTGCGCATTACTTTAATTATATCACTGCATGTAGGATAAATATTTTTTCTAAAGTAATTACTTTGATTCTTTATGGACACGCTATAGTATGTATGGACATAGATTTCGGTCGCCATTTACAATCCACCGAGGATTGATAATAGATCAATTGGTATTCTCAGGTCGTCGCGTCATCGTATAATGGATTACTAGATTACCTACAGTCTAAAATATTCCGGTCTAACATCTTGCGGTCGCCTACATTTTTCTATTTTAGTAACTTTATTATTCTTAATTCAATATTTTTCGAATGGCATTAGGTAAATTTAAGATTAGACATTTGCCATTTTGGCGTGTGAGTTATAAAAGTCCATTTTGAGGTGCGCAACCGAGACAGGCGACAAGGAACCGTGATGACAGCAACGCCTTTTAGCCTAAGATCCGACCGTAGAATCTCTACGTTCATGGCGTAGATGCTCAAGCTCAAATTTCTACATTCATTTTCGAATAGGACATACATTGATCATAGGGTGCCAGTCAAAAAGTGCCCGCATTTTTTTTTTTTTTAAATATAATTACATTTTGGGAAAAAATTTCGTTCATGGTGTAGTTAAATAAAGCATTGTTCCTATTACACAGCTATGTATGTAGAGAATTCAAAAAACCATAGTTGCCGTACAAAAAAGTATTATCTGTTTACACCTGGCTGCCAAGTAGTTGCGGCCGAGTAGCCAACGGCACCCATGGTTTTTTGAATTCTCTACATACATAGCTGTGTAATAGGAACAATGCTTTATTTAACTACACCATGAACGATTTTTTTTCCCAAAATGTAATTATATTTAAAAAAAAAAAAAAATATGCGGGCACTTTTTGACTGGCACCCTATGATCAATGTATTGTCCTATTCGAAAATGAATGTAGAAATTTGAGCTTGAGCATCTACGCCATGAACGTAGAGATTCTACGGCCGGATCTCGTGCTATTTGTTTTATACATAAATGTTTAGAAATGGTTTAAGATAATTATGCAATCTTTAGACGGGACATAGCTACGTATAATCCTAGACAACTGGACATTGCACACTTAACAAACATTTATATGTTCTAGTTTTTGAGTGGTAGAGCCACGCTGTAGACAGTTTTGTCTACAGCATGAATGGGCTGGCTCGACCGGGTCGTTACCACTATGTCACAGAAAATGGACGTAAAGTAGCGGCTCGCTGCTGCGTTTCGTACGGTGAGTGAGATAATCGGAAGCCCAAATCCCTTATCCCTTCCCAATCCCTAATCCCTTTCCTTTAAGGTCGGCAACGCGCCCATGATTCTTCTGGTGGTGGGCGTACATGGGCGGCGGAGATCACTTACCATCAGGTGACCCATTTGCTCGTTTGCCGGCCTATGATATAAAAAAAATAGTTATGACTGAGCATTGGTATGACTGACTGAGCCCCCTATGTAGGGGATGCTTGTTGGCCGATGATACAGCTTCACACGTCATCCTGATTTCAGGATGATCATTTATGAAGGTGGAGCTACACAACGGGTGGGAATCCTTAACACCGATGTTACTCCGTAAAGCCTGTGGAGACACCAGGAGGGTCCTACGCTTCTGGTCGGAGTTAGGCTGGCTAGATTTACGTATAAATCACGACCATTGGCACGACATTTTACAGGCTACGTGCGGAGAGAATGAACCCACAACCAACAAACGGATTGAGATATGCAAAGAGTGCGATAGGTGACCGTGTCAATACAAAGCGAACGTGTGGCCATTGCCTGACTCGCGTTATGCGTCGCGGTTTCCTGTCTGGGTCACGTACCTATATAGTGAGTGGTCACCTGATAGTAAATGATTACCTCCGCCCGTGAATGCCAGAGGTATCGAGAGTGTATTGCTAAACACCGCACACGTAACTGCAGCGCACGAGACACATCGTCCGGTGCGGAATACATCTAGGTGCACGCACATATGATTTAATTTTAATAATCGTGGGCGCGTTGCCGACCTTAAAGGAAAGGGACAATTAGGGATTGGAAAGCGGAGGGGGATTTGGGCCTCCGGATATCTCACTCACCATACAAAATGCAGCAGCAAGCCGCTACTTTACGTCGGTTTTCTGTGAGACAGTGGCAACGAACCGGTCGAGCCGGCCCATTCATGGTGTAGACAAAACTGTCAACAGCTTGGCTCCACTTGAAAAATTACATTTATTTATATCAGTTATTATGTATAATAACTGATATAAATAAATGTAATTATGTATGTATGTAAATGTAAGTATGTATACTTATTTATTTTATATATACACACACGAAACATTTGTGGTATCCGTGAATAATTCGATGCTAGTTTATTATTTATTCAACTGAGCGGCGCGTAATACGCGTCATAACGACTGAACACACGTAGGGGTGAACATTACCTTAAATAATATACATTGCAAACTAATGCGGCTACAGATTTAGCTTTGTTTATGCGTATAGTCAATGTATCTTTTTAATATTAATAATAAATACACCTAACAGTCACACACATAGTCCTGAACTCAAACCAGGTATTTATATACCTATTATAATCTGTACCGGGTATAAGGACTAACAAGGGACTTACTGCCCCACAACATCCAGAACCGAAACAAACATTTGCGAATTACACAAATATTATTTGTCTCTACGGTCTCTCATTTCACAGCTGACTATTCGCTCGGTGCACCACAGAGGATATCAATTAAATTCCAATTTTCCATCCATCCATCCCATTTCCACCTATCCCATTCTCATGGAGAGAGTTTCTTGTAGGACATAGACGGAAAGATAATAGAAAACAGCCAATTACAATGTTCATATTATTTTCGTTTTTAATTTGAATGACGCGGCACATATAAAAAGCGCTTACAAAATCGGTTATAAAATATATGTTTAAAAAAGTTATTTAAATTTGCAATAAATAATCCACCCACAACGTAAAAACATGAAACCCAACCCTATACATACAACGAAAATTAACCAACCACAAAACGCAAGGTCCGCCGTATCCCGTTCATCCATCCTCACATCCCAGTTTATTATAACATGTTACTCATTCATCAACTATGCAAATGAAAAGCAAATAAAGAGAGGAGCGGCCATCCGCGGCGTACGACCGTCGGTTTTATCTCGAAACGATCAAACATTACGCTCCCCCGTTTCACACCGAGCCATTACCATATATGCCATAAATATCGCCACTTACCTTACATTCAAATAAAGGGGATACATGGAAATGATGTGCGTCGCTATAGCTACTGGATACGCCAATTTTTTATTACAATACGGTTGCCTGAATTCAAAAGTATGCTTCCAAAATAGAAATGATAATGTTTGTTACCCTTATACTCCATACTGCTCCAATCAACCATCAAGTCATGTCGCAAGCCCCTTGAGAGAACCGGGTATATATACACCGGGTATACACTGGCTAATCCTGGAACACGATCCACACAAACCGTGTACGGTGGTCGCTATCCGGGCAGATATGAATATCCTACCACCAGCAAGCTGATATTTGTTATTTAGTTAGAGTGATATTACTAACGCATATGGGAGCGTTGCAAGAAATAATTAAGGGATTAGAAGGGGAAGGGTATTTGAGCCTCCGTTTACATACAAGAAAGTAAATTAGGTACCTCTTATTAGCATCTAAATGTGGGAAACCGAATAGGGGACACAACAGCTGTAAAAATGGTTAAAGAAGACCAGGAATTAATATGAATTGATTGCATTAAGTATAGTGCTATCACGCAATTTAAGAACTGAAAAAACCGGCCAGGAGCTAGGTGGAATTGCGTACTCAGATTTCCGTACCACGCCCTTCAAATGTTTGCTTTATGTATTCTTTATTAAAATATCCGCTATATAATTTATTTTTATTGCTAAGGTTGACATACGAGCGTGCGCCTATTATATAATATTATATACACAGATTATTCCTTGAACCATCAAACCAATTGCGCCAAGTTATGTAACAATTTGTTAAATGTCAAGCCAAAAACCGCTTAACATGATTTATGGATATTATTATATTCATTGAAGATTCATGTTGAATCATCGATGCTGTACGCTTTCTAAACCAGTGTACTTCAAATAATGTGGGTTTATGTGATTGCAATAATGTTACGCATGCATCTGCATTCGATTTCCTGTAACTATTACGTAACTGATAAAGTAAGAATCAGCTGTAGAGTTTAGTTCTACAACGCACTGCATTTAGTCGAGTGACATTATGAGATCATTAAATCTTCTTCTCCCACCTGCCTGTTACAGAAATATTTTTACGACCAGCCGCTTGCCTGATGTCCACCCCTCTGGGAATAAAACACACTCAATCATCAATATGAAACACATAAACTTTGTATCAGTGCGGGAATCGAACCCGCACATCCAGCTTCACAGCCGGCTACTTGCCCACTGCGCCGTCAATGAGATTATTGATATATGATTATTAATTACCAGCTTTTGTTTCTAGCTTCGCCCGCATAATATTATCCTAATCCATAGTCTACCTGTCTACCAAATATTATCCAAATCCATTCTGCCGTAAAGGCGTGACTGAGATTCACACACTTTAATACGAAAATTAAATATCTTTAATACACATTTCAATAAGGATGAAATCAATGGAAGATAAAGACGTTGCCCCTCTCATTAGTCGAAAGCAGAAAAAGCCGGTGCCCAGAAGTAAAATAGCGTATGCGATTTACAAGCACAGCAACACATCTAGTAAAACAAAAGTATCATCGCTTGAAAAACATTAGATTCGTGGAAAACGGAGAGCCCCCGAGCGGTGTGAGGCTTTCACGTATCGAAATCTCTCTGACGTGTTCCTAACGTGAACATAACAATAATTCCGGGGATCCATTACACCGAGCCAGGGCCTACATTGTTTTCACCAAGTTTTTGTACAAAGCACCTTGTGGGATTTTACGCGCCGCATTTTCGCGGACCTGTGAGCTGAATTCATAATATTGTAATTAATGACGATCCTAAACATCGGGTGAGTACGGGGCTACATGCAAAAACCTGTTTTCGGGGAGGCAGACAATATTTATTACGGGGCTTGCAAGAAGCTTGAACAACACACGGTAAATATTTAGGCTTGGTGTTTAGAGATTTTCCTTACTATAGACTCTGTCGACGGTATTTCACAACACAATTTATTGTTGTGATGTGAGGAAGATTCAATGTCCCGAATCGCTGAGAGGCTTTTACACAATAACTATTTTTGCTGATTATCAACACTTCACGTCAACTGAAGTAAATTTTAACTACCTTGTCCTACTATGGTCTTTATTCATTAGAGAAATTTTACAAGTTGGCAGGTCCCTCGTATGCGAAAGAACTTTGAATTACAAAGCACTGGCATTGAACTGTCACCCCGAGACTTAAGATGTTAAGTCTCATAATGCCCAGTAATTTCACTGGCTTCAATGTCCTTCAAACCGAAACACAACAGTGCTTAATCCCTGTTGCTTGGCAGTAGAAATAGACAAAGCGGTGGTACCGACCCAGACGGCTTCTCGTATACGAGGGGCATACCAACTTGTATTACCTAGTAGTATCTATTATTACGATTCAAAAGAAACCTTTAAAGATAGATTGACGGGCAGAAAACAGATAGCGTAGACTTAAAAATAGCACTTTAGCATCTTTTGGGTACGATACTGTAAAAACAGTAAGCACTTACGATTGTTACATCAAAAACCGCCCTACACCTGCGAATACATTTCAACGGCCACGTAAAATTGCTATTGGAAGGCAATAGGCGTTTATTTGAATAATGGCAGCCTTCTCTTGCCTTTTATTGGAAAGGCAAATGATTTGACGCGAAATTTATTCCTATACAAAGTTACCTTTTCGTATGTAATAAATTATCATGTAGCTACATGTGTTACAGTGTACAATCGAAGGATAAATGCCGACTGATTATATGAGCGATATCACCTGTGTAATGGTAGGTATACATATTTTTAACTTGCTTTATACGAATATAAAAAAATGACTACAATTATAAATAAATTTTTAATACATTGTACTGTACATGTGTTTGTCGACCGCAACGAGATATTGCGTTCCTCGCCGGTTGCCAGGATTATGCTGGCTTGAAGTTACTGGATGTGCACTGACTGATCTCGGAACACGCCTCGCCGGAACTAGCCACTAAGGCAGGTTTTTAACCGACGAAAAATCAGGGGAGGTTCTCAATTTGACACGTATATAGTTTATATTTTTTAAGTTAAGTTAAGTATAACCACGCATATATTTCAGATTGGTCCGATTTTGATGATTTTATTTTTATTAGAAAGGCTATCAAAATTGTAAGCTCAAAGTTGATATCATTTAGTTTCAAGAAGAAATCCCTAAGGGGTGAAATCGGGAACGGCAGTGTAAAACTACGTTATTTCATCACCAATTATATCGCCTCTCACAAAAAATATACATATTTTGAGCTAGATTTATTAATGTTAATTCAATAATAATTTACACTACAAGTCCATTTGAATTATACCAAAATGGCTACCTAGTTAGATACATATTATTAATAAAAAAAAATTAAGATGCGACTATAGAACTCGTTGTCTACGAGACATTCTCTCTGTTGCCTAGTGACATATGTAAATTGCTCACAAACTCACAACACATACAAAGAAAATGATGCTTTTACGTCGAACGAAACGTCTCGAAAAGGATGCCTCGTAATAATACCACCTACACACGAGACAGCGATATAGGTCATGGTTATACTGTAAGGCTTAGTAACACAGAATGAGTTGCTCACTTGACAGTGGACAGCTACTGCCATCGTTAACTCTCATATCAGCAGCAGCGTTGCAATAAGACCCTATTTACATTTGACAGCGATATATGTCACCATTATACGTTAAAGCTTTGCTAGTGTTAGGATATTCATATCCGCCCGGATAGCGACCACCATACACATGGTGTTAAACCTGCCATACTGATCCACAGGCCTTGTGTGGATCGCGTTCCAGGATCAGCTAGTGTTTATCCGGTTCTCCCGAGGGGCTTGCGACAT
Source organism: Amorpha juglandis (assembly GCA_949126905.1). NCBI lineage: Eukaryota > Metazoa > Arthropoda > Insecta > Lepidoptera > Sphingidae > Amorpha > Amorpha juglandis. The sequence goes on along the minus strand of OX421379.1, from coordinate 4,654,930 downwards.
GACTTGATGGTTGATTGGGGCGGGTATAGGGGTACATCCTTGTATCAGTGTGCCTGCATCGGTCATCCGCTTGTTCTGTCGCAGGCCCCTCGATTTGCTTCTTCCCGAAGACACTTTGCCGTGCTCGGATTAAGAAAAAAAAATTGATTACACAGTACGAACCACGGAGTTGACAGCGGACAGTTCCTGCCATCGTTGACTTGCATAGCAGTAGCTGCATCGCATTAATACCACCTATAACATTGACAGTTATATGGGTCAAGGATATACATTAAAAGTCGGTTACACAATATACACTCCAGAGTTCACTGGAGAAAGCTTCTGCTATCATTGACTACCATATCAGTAGCTGCATTACAATAATACCACCTACACATTTGACAGTGATATAGGTTACAGATATATATTAAAGCTTGGTTACACAATAGCAGCTATCAAATTGACAGTCAACAGCCCTTGCCAGTGCTATTTCGCAAATTAGTACCGGCTTTGCAATAATGACGACCTACATGTTGGACAGCAATATATGTCAAGGTAATCATTTTTTACGTTTATGCGAATGTTACACACTGAAATAAATCTGGCTGCTTCTGCGTAGATCGGACAAGCCACAAAAGTTAATCATTTTAAATTGAGAGTAGATAATGTAACATTAACATTTTGGAACAACCTACACCTCATTCCAATCCGTGACCACGAAGGCTGGAAAGTTTTCGAAACTTGCCCATGACTCTTCTAGTGGTGGGCGTACATGGGTGGTGGAGATCAATTACCATCAGGTGACCCACTTGCTCGTTTACCGGTCTATGCTATATAAAAAAAACGTCGGGACCAAAATTAAAATAAAATGATAGTGGATTCAAGCAATCGTTAACACGCTTGTTAGTAATTCTTCTCGAGACCATAATGTTGAATAACTGCTATGGCCATGGCAAGCTGCCGCTTCAAGAAACTGTAGCGTGCTGGGGAAAGACGAATGGTGAAACAAAACAGAAAATTTTAAAGTAACTCAAAACTTATTAATTAACTTATTACATGTGGCTGCAAGATGTTTAAGTGCCTGTAGGTAACCGGTGAGGGACTCGTTTGCTTGTTGCCGACCTAATCTAAACACATGACGTTCGGCTATCTCCGAACGCTGAGGTTCTAGATGATTCGACAAAAGCTTAATCAAACCATCATTAGTGTGATCTTCCGGAAACTTAGGTGCACATAAATCGCACATAAGGGAATAGGTTTCTGACCCTACTACCGTTACCAACATTGAAACTTTAAGATCATCCCTTATGTCATTTAGCTTGATGAATTGTTCAACACGCCGAACGTATGCTGGCCACTGCTTTGACTCCAAATTAAAAAGTTCCAATTTAACGATTGGCATATTAGCAACGAAAAAAAACTGTTTTAACACGCGTGATATCTCTTAAATAATTTATATCCCATCCTCGTCGCCAATGAAATGTCAATGAAAAGGCAGGTAAGTGACAGACTAATATATTTATAATTAAAACTAATAACCAAAGGAGATCGTCACAACTTGGATGTGAATTACTGACTGATGCCCGCTTGATGGTTACTCCTATTACGCGGTCACACGGTGCGAGTAACTGCACTACAGTAACACGCACTGCCGACTCGCAAGCCAATTCACACTGTGTAACCTAGCCATTATCAAGGTATGAGGTTGCGGTACATTATGTAACTTATTTGGCTTAACTTGACAGTTTTCATGACGCAGTGGGCGAGCTAGGCTGTGAACGCGGTGGCCGCGGGTACGACACACGCACCGAGACAAATGTTTGTGTGATTCACAAATGTTTGTTTCGAGTCGAGATTTATAAAACCGAAACTCTATTGTAGTTCCCGATATTCATGAAAATTAGCATGAATCTTGGGTTGGGTATGTGTGACTGTATATACCCATAATTACCCGTATATTGATTAACATAAATTATCAATTATCTAAATAATGATATTCATAAAGTGATACCTGTATCCACGTTGAAGTAGACAGAAGAGCAACTGGTGTACTTACGTTTAGCCGAGGTCATTTGCATTTAATATGACATAATTCAGCTTATCCCCACATTTGATATAAAATCAAATCCCGAAACAGCACCGTGTGTTTTGTCAAATCGAAGTGAGATAATAAGCTGAGCGGATCGTGGGTGGACAAGTTGCACCTCTGCCGGAACCTCTGGCGTGAACTTATGTTTATGTTATATATTCTAAAAAAAATACTCTAACATTAAAAATGAGCAGTAGCCCTAAACATACGAGGGTGATACCTTTTTAGGGCTAAGAAGCCACTCTTTGCTTGCAATTAATTTTGGCATGATTAATAATTTTAAATTCTGTTTACCCAACAAGGAAAACACCAAACCAAAAACATCGCTGGTTTTACATACTGTACAACACGGTCGGACCAATGAAGCGAAACTAATAATAAATTGACTATTGAATATTAATTATGATTTGAAAAGTTATAATACGAATAAATCTTGGTGATAAGGCAAGTTCATGAAAGCCCCAAAGGTCACTAGTCGCGTTAGAATACGATAATAAATATGGGGCATTTCACGTCAAGCGGACAACGAAAAAAAAGTGAGGTCGTGAATTTTGTTTATACTCTGGTCAGTTATACTTCTAGTAGGCATGGATGTGTACACACAATTTTTTTTTCGTATGAAGCTTTATTGCTGAGTTATGAGCTTTTAAAAATTTACTAAGTATGAAGTCATGAATTTTTGGATGCTTATTATCTGTACCAATTAATTAGTAAAAAAAACTACAAAGTATTGTTTCTTATAGTTCAAAAGTCGAAGTTTTTAATTTTTTTGTCGAATTCTAAATTTAAATTGTTTTACGTATAGTAAACCGGAAGTAAAAATTTCAAATCGATATTTGAGTAACTTCGACCGGTTTTTTTTTAAATATTTTAACCTTGAATTAAAGCCTTAAATGTACTAATTCTTCACCAAAAAAATTATAATGGGACAGCCAATAGTTTAAGACTTAGAGCATATAGAGTACATACACATAGCTATGAGCTCTTTCTAAGCAATCGCGTTTATGCTCAAATACTGCGCTATTAATGTTTTATTCCTTTATTCTAACATGCAAAAATATAAAAATAAACGATTTCTTTAATTCTTCATAAAAATAATTAAAACGTGATCACAAAAAAAAAATTAAGACTAAGAACGATTTCATTTATTGAGATTGAAACAGTATTAATTAAAATAGAGAGATTTGTATTGTAATTTTTACAATTTTACTATTTGCTCTAGCATTAATTCTCTTTACACATAAGCCCTCGTTGGTTGGAAGAAAAGCATGCAGTTTTTTAGTTCCTGGAACAGTGATAGCGTAAGCAAAACAGACTCGTAGAAAATCTCACTCTTGTTCAATACCTTCCTTCGAGCAGTAGTAAATAGAAGTCTCAGTTAATGATGACTTGGCCCATTCATATAATCTTATAGGTGTCTGGTGTAGTCATAGCGTTATTCGCAGACCGTACACTTGCACGGGTTGAGGTTTCCCCCAAGACCATCACATGGCCGTCTTCTATGAGCGGTGGCATGGAAGTGTAACTGTGCTTCTTTCTTAAAATCTTGTTTGTTGTAGTATAGGTTCACTAAATTTAACCTATTCTTAAAATGTTGGGGAGCCCAACTACACCAGACACCTATAAGATTATATGAATGGGCCAAGTCATCATTAACTGAGACTTCTATTTACTACTGCTCGAAGGAAGGTATTGAACAAGAGTGAGATTTTCTACGAGTCTGTTTTGCTTACGCTATCACTGTTCCAGGAACTAAAACAATGCATGCTTTTCTTCCAACCAACGAGGGCTTATGTGTAAAGAGAATTAATGCTAGTGCAAATAGTAAAATTGTAAAAATTACAATACAAATCTCTCTATTTTAATTAATACTGTTTCAATCTCAATAAATGAAATCGTTCTTAGTCTTAATTTTTTTTTTGTGATCACGTTTGAATTTTTTTTATGAAGAATTAAAGAAATCGTTTATTTTTATATTTTTGCATGTTAGAATAAAGGAATAAAACATTAATAGCGCAGTATTTGAGCATAAACGCGATTGCTTAGAAAGAGCTCATAGCTATGTGTATGTACTCTATATGCTCTAAGTCTTAAACTATTGGCTGTCCCATTATAATTTTTTTGGTGAAGAATTAGTACATTTAAGGCTTTAATTCAAGGTTAAAATATTTAAAAAAAAACCGGTCGAAGTTACTCAAATATCGATTTGAAATTTTCACTTCCGGTTTACTATACGTAAAACAATTTAAATTTAGAATTCGACAAAAAAATTAAAAACTTCGACTTTTGAACTATAAGAAACAATACTTTGTAGTTTTATTTCACTAATTAATTGGTACAGATAATAAGCATCCAAAAATTCATGACTTCATACTTAGTAAATTTTTAAAAGCTCATAACTCAGCAATAAAGCTTCATACGAAAAAAAAATTGTGTGTACACATCGATGTCTACTAGAAGTATAACTGACCAGAGTATAAACAAAATTCACGACCTCACTTTGTTTTCGTTGTCCGCTTGACGTGAAATGCCCCATATAATAAATACACCCAACAGTCACACACATAGTCCTGACCCATAGGAAGATACGAGTCTTTTTTGTGAGTATCATGAACTACGAGAGACTTTCGGTCTCATAACATCCAGACGCCGAAACAAATAATTGTGGATCACACAAACATTTGTCTTGGTGCGGGGTTCGAACTCGCGGTCTCTCGCTTCAGCTGAACCCGCAGCCGAGTACTCGCCCGCTGGGCTAAGAGAGCTGTCAAAGAATAAATGATATTTTTATATAGCAGAGCTTGCAAACGAGCAAGTAGGTCACCTGCTGGTAAGTGCTCTCCATCGACCATGAACATCCATAATACCAGAACAATTATGGACGTGTTGCCAATCGTAAAAACAATGGATAATAATTAAGGGATAGGGGAAATGGGAAAGGGAATTTGGGCATCCAAATATCTCAAACACAGTACGAAGAGAGTCTTCCCAATCATGTTGTAGACAAAATTGTCTACAGTACTGTACAGCTTAGCTTTACTACCTAAAATGACCAGTATCAAACATGACAATACAATTATCATTCAAGTACATAATAATTTATTAAAGACTTATCATTACATAACAATTTATTAAAAGAAAAAATAGCGAAGGTACAATTCCATTCAGCCGAGTCTTCCGATGTCATATCGAGACTGGGTTGGTAAAACTTTCTTCGGAGAGAAAAAATCATACGCATTGTAATTTTTGATAATTAGATTTGGCTTGTTTTCGTTTAATTAACAGAAATGAACAAAACTTCGTCGACTTTACGGTTCTTTAATATGCAAATTAGACTTTAGTCAGATATGTTAAATTAACATAAGTCTTAATTATTAGTAGAGAAATATAGACATTAAATAAATATTTAAGACGTTGCAGATAAGGATTTCACTCTCATTTGTATGAAGAATTGAATTTTTAATTCTGTCATGCTAAGATATATTGTTGTGCCTATATGTGGTGTGACTTTGAGAGATAGCTATAGAGTAAGAGATAATTAATAGTATGGTAAAAGATAGGTGTGATGTTGTAACAAAGATCGAGACAGTAATTAGTTGACCCATAATGTATAACTGATTGTATTGACATATTAAATGACTTCGTTTCTACATGCAAAAAGAAAATACAGAACAATGCGGCTGAAACTTCAACTTAATATATTGTGTTTAATTGTCTGTTTAATTATGATTAAAGTAGTTATAAAATAAATAAATACACTCAACAGTCATACATAGTCCTGACCCACAGTAAGATACGAGTCTTGTGTCGTGGGTATCAGGAACTACGAGAGACTTTCGGTCTCACAACACCCAGACTCCGAAACAAATATTTGTGGATCACACAAACATTTGTCTCGGAGCGGGGATCGAACCCGTGGCCTCACGTTTCACAGCCGGCTACTCGCCCGCTGCGTCGCGGAGGCTGTCAGGTATTAGAACCTGACCTCTCGTTACCAACTGTGGTTAAGGTCATAGTCGAGAACGAGAGATTTAGCTACGCGACGATTGCATTTTGCAAAACGGTCTTACCGGGTAGGAGGCGGCGGGGCGCGATCGGGAAATCACATCCCAGATCACCATTAGTCGCCGAAAGATCACACGTAGGAGGATGCGGGAAGCATTCCCACTCCTCTGACAGAGGCATGTGCTGCCGACATGTGGAAGTCCGTCATTTAATAATTGAGGCCTCGAACGCGTGAAGCGTTCCCGCACCAACGTCATTTTAGCGGAGAAAAATGGTAGGTAGGTAAACTTCCCCATCTGCCACCGACCGGAGAGGCCCTCTACAAGGGCCGGCGCCGATTGGACTGCAGAAGAGTACGAAAGTACACCCGCAACCCCGACCGAACAAGCGCACCCGGAGGCATACCATTGAAGTTTAATTAGTGGGAGTCGGACATAAACGGCCGGCTGGCCACGCGATGGAGCGGTACCCATAAAGGATTTTCCAATGTAATAGTATCTACATGGTGATAACTTTGTATAAATAAACGCTACATCAAAAAAATGCTTCATGTGACAGAAGCCGCAAGCGAAAGCTGGTTCAATACGAAAACGAATAAATTATTATGGTTCGTCGAAATATTGTATTAATGATTTTATTTAAATAACGTTAACAGTGTACTTGCATTATACCTTCCATATTAGATGTTACAGTATTTTTTCAGATAGGTATTACATGAGACGATCAGCCGTCTGACCCCCGCAACCTGCTACGAGAACCTAGTTTCGTTTAAGTAGGAAGGCAGGCCCTTGCACTAAAGCCGGAATAACGCAAGGCAAAATGAAAGTAAACTGTGTACGTACAACTCTTTAAATGTATAACAATTTAGAGAACATTACCAAATAACATGGAAATCACATTTTAATTTACAAAGTAAATTATGTAATAATAAAGCTAACATTCACATTTGATTTACTCGCAAACTCCTTGGCAGTAAACTTAAGATATCACATACCTTTACCGCATCTCTATCCAGCACCACTGCACCGATTACTGCCTTTGTCACTTTATAAAATTAAAAAAATACCACAAGATGAAAATGTAAGTCACAAACTCACAACTTTGAATTTATTTACATTGTCCTGAAAAAAACATAAACACTAATATGTGAGGTTATTTCATAAAACCACACTTTACTTTCACATTTATTTTTGTCCATCAACAGAGTAAATGGAATAAAAGAAAAATATCACGTTATTTTATATCAATATCGTAGGGAATGTTAACTTTTTATTATTTATCGGAGACAGAGACGTCCCGACGGGTTTGTTGTCAAAACTGTCATTTGTTAGACGCCATGGTTATGACGCATGCGCAGTACAATTTCCGTGAGCGCGCATGAATTTTTCGTCACAATCAAGATGGGTTTAAAAGTTGTCATCAAAACCTCTTTTGTGAATTATAGTTGCAGTCACTTTGATTAAGTTTTGAATTTCTAGTGCGAAGTTCCGCACTCGTACGAAATAATTAAAATTCTATTATAAACACGTATAGGTTAAAAATGAAACACAGAATTATTGGATGTGTTATATATTTATTATTATTATTCGAATATTTGAATATCGAACTGACATAATAAATTAATTTTTAATTCATCACCTTTTAATTTTGCATAGCAGCAGGTATATTATTACTAATTTTAAATGCTAAGGACGGATTGTTATAATAAAAATACCATTAATAATTTACGGTAATGTCTAATTTCAACAGTGATTTGCTAAAAAGAAGAAATGAAAAAGTTTACGAATTTTAGAAACGACTACATAGATCACCAGAGAAATTACAAAAGTTTTGAAAATCTTAAATGTTCAACCACACTGTCAAAACTTTAATTAAATTTGTGAAAAATTATAATTTCATTTTGATTGAGTTTGAGATAACCCCAAATTTGTAGTTAACTGTCCTTTTTCTTTTATTACTAATTAGGATCAGTTTTAGGTTTTTTTTTATCCTGGCTCAGCAGCGATAGCTCAGCGGGGAGTGGTATGGACTGTCGAGACGAAAGTCGCAGGTTCGAAACCAGCCCCAAGAGCATACACCTCTGACTTTTCTAAGTTACGTGTATATTAATTGTTAATTATCGCGTGCTTTAACGGTGAAGGAAACCTGCATACCTGAGAACTCGATAAGATTTTTCGAAGGTATGTGAAGTCTGCCAACCCGCATTAGGCCAGCGTGGTGGACTAAGGCCTAATCCCTCTCATTCAGTAGAGGAGGCCCGTGCCCAGCAGTGGGACGTATAAAATACAGGGCTTGTAAAAAAAAAAAAAAAAAAAATGCTGGCTTGGCAAAGTGACTACGCTACACCTGATGGTAAGTGTAGCGCAATCCAAGAATAGTGTCGACCAACGACAAACAATGTGTCCATCGTTGGTCGGCAAGATCACGCCGGCCTGCCAAAGGGCCAAGGGGGAGGGGAAGGAAAAAGGGATGGGAAAAGGGTTAGGATCAGGGGGCAAGCCCCCTTGGGAGAACCGGATATACACTGGCTGACCCTCGAACGCTACCCACACAAGGTGTTCCACTATGGCAGGTTTTAGCACCCGTGTACGGTGGTCGCTATCCGGTCGGATACAAGTATCCTCCCACCAGCTAATTGATCTTAATCTAGAAAGATGTACAAAAGTAAACGTGGTGAAATTAACTGTCATTTATGTGCAATAATTTGAATGTCCTGAATACATAATCTCACGTATTTATGCTGCTAAATCTAATACTATATATTAGCTTAAATTCTTTATAAAGGTATAGTAAAGCAAGGTAAGTTAAGTCATCTGGGGAAAATTTGCCCAAATAGTATCATTTTGGGTATTGTTTAAACTTAACATCAGAACAGATAAAGAAAACTTCATTAGCGACAAATACAGAATACCCTAGATACTTTATGTTCTGCCAACATTTGACAAATTATATGATACCACAGCTCCAATTAAATGTACAATAAATTCATGAATTTTGCATCACTTGAACACAAATCGTCCGATAACGCACCATAAAACTGTCAAGAGACGAAATCTGAGCACACCGCGTAACCCGTCCTTCTGACATACTACGTAGCTTAAATAAACCAGATTGTTGAGAGCTGCGATAATATATAGCCGTGGTTATCGTGACGGGGTCTAAATAAGTCGGAATGTAATATTTTTGTGAAAATATGTTAGTAGTTTTTTTTTCTACTAGCCCTGTATTATACAGTAATACCCCGGACTTACGCGATAGGTGGGACCGAGCTATAACCGTGTAAGTCGAATTCGCGTAAGTCGGGGTACAACTTTGCATGCACTTTTGAGTGACATAATTTGAGTTTATCAATAAAACACAACGTACGTAAACAATTCAACGCGGAACACGTTCGAACCTGTCGTAAACGGACCATTAACATGGCGGATTAGGAGAACTGACGCGCGCGGCCAACAAAAAGAAAAACCGCGTATCTTCGAATTCGCGTAAGTCGGGGTATTACTGTATACGTCCCAGTGCTGGGCACGGGCCTCCTCTACTGAATGAGAGGGATTAGGCCTTAGTCCACCACGCTGGCCTAGTGCGGGTTGGCAGATTTCACATACCTTCGAAAGTCATGTAAATCGTTAGTAATACTGGATTAATATAAAGATGGAACCGTGGTGCACTAATTTCCCCTGTATTTACCGCTTCTAAGATACGGGTGTGAGCTTATGAATATATGACTGAATATACCCAATAGTCACACATACAGTCCTTACTAACCTGTATCGTGGGTATCAGAAACTACGAGGGACTCGCAGTCCCACAACACAGACCAGAATTAAACATTTGTGGAACACACAAACATTTAATATGTTGAGTGGTAGAACCATGCTGTTGACAGTTTTGTCTACAGCATCAATTGCCCATCTTGACCGGGATTACCATTTTCCCGCAGAAAAGCGACATAAATTTGCGACTTACTAGTGCATTTTGTACGGTGAATGAGATATCCGGAGTCTCAGATTGCCCTCTCCTTAATTATTCCTTTTTTTTAAGGTCGCAACGTGCCCATGATTCTTCTGGTATTGTGGGCCTACATGGGCGGTGGAGATCACTTACCATCAGGTTACCCACTTGCTCGTTTACCGGTCTATGCTATAAAAAGAAGTTGTCTCGGTGCAGGAATCGAACCCAGGGCCTCTCATTTCGCAACCATCCCGTCTCACGCCACAGAGGCTGTCAAGATGGATAAAATTGATTTACCAAGTCTCTGTGAATTCAATGTTTAAACCACAGTCTTTATTACCGTCATAAAACTGTAAGTAAATGAGCTTCGCTGTGGCATCGGAAATATTTAATTCCATTTTATATTAAGAGTGCGCATAAACCCAGCAAATTTCTAAAATTCACCCGCGAGCCCGCACACACCCCGCTTATCGAACACGATCGCACGCTAAAACACAATATATACTTGTCTCGCTCGTTCAACGCGTATCTTCCGTAGTATACGTAAAATAATTATATAAAACAGTGGGGTATTCTTTTTTCTTACATTTTACTTAGTGCGTATTTTAACTTTGTGTATTATTTTGTAATAAGTAATTGTACATTTATTATTATTAGTAGGGTTCCGCTTTCGTATCCAAAGGGTAAAAACAGGACCTGTGTGCGTCTGTCTGGCTGGCTATATTAGTCCAATCAATTTAGGTGTTCACCTCGGAAAATTGACATACCCAGTATATTACCACGTAAAACATGTATTTTGGCATCCCAAAACTGTTCTAAAAAATCACATATAATTGGATGGTCGCAAGTTTTAAAATCAGAGGTCAAAGGTTACAAAATCGATTTCTTTTTGTAATTTTTTGCCAATATCTCGTTTTCTATGGGTTTTACGCTATTCGTAGCCATTATCGATATTGTAGAGAATTAAATTCTCTACAACTTTTGTATTTAACATTTTTTCATAGCTTGAACTGCTTTCGAGATAGAGGGTGGAGTGCGCGCGGTCAGAGAATCATGTGAGGTCAACTGGTAGTTCCAATAAAAAAAAAAAAAATATATATATATTATTGCATAGGCTGGCAAACGAGCAAGTAGTAGTAACCAGAAGAATCATGGGCGCGTTGCCGACCTTAAAGGAAAGAGATAATTAGGGATTGGGAAGGGGAGGGGATTTGGGCTTCCGGATATCTCACTCACCGTACGAAACGCAGCAGCAAGCCGCTACTTTATGTCGGTTTTCTGTGCGACAGTGGTAACGACCCGGTCGAGCCAGCCCATTCATGCTGTAGACAAAACTGTCTATAGCGTGTCTCTACCACTCAACATAATTATCATTTTATATTAACTTTTTAATGAAATTCAATTTTTTTGGTAACTTATCTATTTTTAATTAAGTCTCAATTTATTTAATAACACTTACCTGGCCATGTAATTAAAAAATTGTTAAGGAAAATACTTAAATTAATTATAATAATGACTTTCTACATAAATAAAGAAGAAAATAAATAAATTTTAAATCAATGTTTTTATTAAAAGTGTCATTTTATAGATTTATTATTGTCAAAATTCATAAAAATTTCGAGAAAAAGTTTTAATTTCAATTCTCTTCTTCTTCATCTTCATCTTCTTCTTCATCATCGTCGTCATCGTCCTGCTGCTGCAGAATTTTGAATTCGTCTTCATTACCGTCTTCAACGACATTTGTCTCCAAGTCATTTATGATTTCTGGGTCAAAGGTTCCATCATCATCAATATCGGTCTGATATGGTACAGCATTGAGACAAGCTTGTTCACCAATTATCTGAAATCATCACCACGTTCTTCTGCTCTTTTGATAATTGTGGTTTTAAACTGAAGAGTACTCACTTTTTTATCTTGCGTCTAGATTTTTCTTTTTTCTTCTTTTCTGCCTCATCAGCAACTTCACCACAAAACAAGCATTGCTTCTTAAAATCAAACACTTCGTCTTTTATGAGGTACAGATGGTGAAATTGTAGTTTCTTCGTCTTCTAGTCGCCGTTTTGCTGCTTGAATACAATGTTTTTATGCCACGTACTACTTACGTAACGAATAACTGAGGTTAGTAGAAAGTGGTCCCTTGAAAGAGAAGACGGTCGTATAGTAATATAACTATACAATACAAATCCTCAAACCTCACAAACCCTCCTACAAATACTCCTTCGAGTAGCTCATCGCTTCAATGAACTGTAAAGAAAAAGTTACGCTATATAAGTAGGTGGTTAGGTCGGTGGGCAGCTAGCTATGTAAGGTATGTAAGGAGAAAGAAAAAAATAAAAAAATAATACTTAAAAAAAACACGCTTTTTATAGAAAGTCTAACTAAAAAATAGAAAATAAATTTGAAGAAAACAATGTATTTTATTGTAAAAAAAGCACCCCACGCTGTTTTTCACAATAAAATACTTGTATCCGACCGGATAGCGACCACCGTACACTGGTGCTAAAACCTGCCATAGTGGCCCACCTCGTGTGGGTCGCGTTCCAGGGTCAGCCAGTGTATATCCGGTTCTCCCCAGGGGGCTTCCCCCCTGATCCTAACCCTTTTCCCATCCCTTTTTCCTTCCCCTCCCCCTTGGCGCTTTGGCAGGCCGGCATGATCTTGCCGACCTACGATGGACACATTGTTTATCGTTGGTCGACACTATTCTTGGATTGCGCTACACTTACCATGAGGTGTAGCGTAGTCACTTTGCCGAGCCAAGCTAAAAAAAAAATGTGATTACTCTGCATAATATGCATATTCACAACCTGTTTACATTATTTTACTGGTACACCATAGGAATCTACACTCATACTAATAATATTATAAAGAGGAAAGATTTGATTGATTGCACCGTAAGAATTAGGTACCTACATAACAAAGCATAAAAAGTATGTTTGTAGGTACCCACTATGAATGTATCGATCTATCTCGATATCGTCGCTTCAATACACCGCCCGCGGAAACGAATTTATGGTCTCGTCAAACAGCGGACGGGGCGGGACGGCAACGCGACGTTGACGGGACTTTGTATAGATAATCGAGCGTCGCGTCGCGTCGAGCGCGACGGGTCTGTGTGACATTTTCTATATTGACTAATACATTACAACTGCTGCATGTCCCGTCAGCGTCGCGTTGCCGTCCCGTCCCGTCCGCTGTCTGGCGAAACCATTACACTCTGTGACGCAAAGAATAATATCTAAAGGCGCCTACATAAACTTTCTCAAATGAATCAAGACTGTGTTTTTTATTTTTTTTCCCATAAAGTTACTGTAATAAATTAATACTAAACAAATACACCCAACAGTCACATACATAGTCCTGACCCTACGGTAAGATACGAGTCTTGTGTCGTGGGTATCAGGATCTACGAGAGACTTTCGGTCTCACAACACCCAGACCCCGAAACAAATATTTGTGGATCACACAAACATTTGTCGCGGTGCGGGGTTCGAACCCGCGGCCTCTCGCTTCATAGCCGGCTACTCGCCCGCTGCGCCACGGAGGCTGTCAATATAATATTACAATACTATAATAACTTACCTTCGACAATTAGTCATCTTTTCAATTTGCAAATTTTTTAATTCTCGTTTCTTAAGTCTTTTCAATGTCCTTTTCTTGTTTCCCATTTTACTATTAATTTCGAACAACAACAAAAAATAAGATCAATATTATTAAAACTCGGCGCAGCTAAAAATTTGAGCATAGTCTTCTCGTCTCAACGGAGCGATAGCGACTGATGTGTGAAATAGAATTATGTTTGAAGCTCCTTAAACGTGCGACGGAAGATGACTTCCGTGCGGAAAATAAAACGTAGTAAGTGCCAAAAGTGTTTTATCGTTATAAATCCAAAACTAAAAGTAATTACACAAAATGCCGAAACATAACCCTTGCATATGTTTTAATATATTTATTTATGAAAAAAAAATCTTAATAGTTATTACCATGTCAAGTATACAACGGAAATATATGAAAATTAGAGGTAATTTCGTGATTTTTTTCTATCGAGTCAATTGTAATATTTTATGTTTTTGACAAAAGAGAACCCTTGAAAATATCATGTAGTTTGATGTGTATTTTATATTTTAGATTTGGTCTTGAATATTACATGTAACATCGAATATAAGATTGGTAATTTTGCTTTATGCGCACTCTTAATGTAACAGTTATCTCGCCTGTAAGTTTATTCCACCGAATTAACTTACATACGTAGTGGTTAAATCTTTCCATTATTTAAATGAAATATCTGCTATATTTGGGTCGGTACACCGCTCCAAATTCCATGAAATTTTATTCGTTATTATAATTTTTGTACTGACATGTCATCGCTTTAAAAAATATGTAATTTTTTTTATATATTACTCACTAAATATTTTATGAAAACATTGAAAATTTAAGTTTCTTGTCTGGTTTGTTATTATTCTGAATAAACGCGGCAATTCTTTCTACGCCGAGAAGCCAGTGTTACCAACAAAGTACGTTTTAAGGTCTATTCTATTTCCAATGGTTGGTGGCTTAGTGTCGAAGTGTTCAAGCCACCCGAAGGCTTTCGAGTTGGCTTAACGACCACTGTCAGTTGATAACAGCCGAGACTGACTTTTTACATGCCCTCCGAAGCACGGAGGCCTTCAATTGAAATACCACTAAGCGGTCACTTATCCATAGACTGACAGCGCCAAGAGTGAACTCTCTAATCGTATCCCGATGTATGTGTGTAACTGGCTATGAGTGCTTGGTGTATTGAGATATGGGGCCGACAGAGGGAGAGCGCAACTCGTGACGAGAGTCAGGCGACTCGACACGCCCGGTTTGTATGAAGTTGTATGGAAGCGGCAGCGTGTCGTGCTCTCCAGTCTTGCTAACATACCTAAAACATACTATTTTGGTTGTTAATTGATAGCACGGTGTTGAAAATATATTGTAGGAGCCTATAGACTTAATACCAGAATTCGTCTTTCTACTTAAACGCTACCACGCTTATTTTTTTTTTATTCGCCTGAATTATGAAAGCCAGTCGCTTGCGTGATGGTAAGCGTAACGCCAAGCAATACCACATATAACTTTGTATTATTAAGCATTGATGGCAGTATAGACAGCGATCGTCACTCCGAGACATTAGATGTTATGCAATAATTTCACTGGCTTATTGTCCTTCAAACTGAACATAACATCGCTTATACAGTGCTGGTTGGCGGCAAATATAGACAACCCAGACGTCCTACCGCACACGAAGGACCTACCAGTACCATCACTAATTGCGTATGGACCTTACAATATTGCATAATGTACCAGACAAGACTTGCGCTTGTATTAATTTGCCACATAATGATCATATCGGTAATAGACCTCAGGCTTGACTCTAGAATAAAGCGAAAGGGCATGTAGCGCCCGTTGAGTAACAAATGGTTTAGCATATCGTATGTAGACATTTCACTTGTTACATTGCTTGGTAGGATTGCATGCATTGCAAAACTAACCCCTACTACTGGTCGATCAAAATCAAAATCTCTATTCATCATGTAGTCTAAGAGAGCGCATATGACAGGTCAAGTACAGAACATTTGTCATTAATAAGACTAACTTAAGATTAACTTTGGAATAACCACCGCGCTATAGGCTGGCAGGAAAAGGTCCACCAACAAGAATGGGAAGAGGGAGGGGATCCTTAAATGTAGCGATGGTAAAAGTGTCTAAAAATCATATTTTTTTTTACATATGTAAAAGATTGCATGTTGTGAGTTTGAGATATCGGATGTTTGTTATTCAATCCCATTAACGTATATGGTTCCTCCTCGATAAAACCACCTTAGAAACAAAAATCCGCATTTAAATCGGTTCATTTGTTTAGGCATTAAGATGCCACAGGTGTCTGACATTAGGTGTGTACCTAAAGATATACAAAAAGGTCAAACTTATAACACCTCTTTTTTGACGGCAGTTTTTTTTTCTAATACTATAGGCTGGCAAACAAGCAAGTGGGTCACCCGATGGTGAGTGATCTCCATCAATCATATTATATACCCACAATACAAAAATAATCATGGGTGCGTTTCCGACTTTAAAGGAAAAATATAATTATGGGATCAATTAAAGGAAAAAGATAATTATGGGATTGGCAAGAGAAGGTTGATTTGGGGCTCGGGATATCTCAACCACCGTACGTAACGCAGCCGCTACATTGTGTCGGTTTTATGTGAGACCACTGTCTACCACTGTAACGACCCGGTCAAATCAGCTCATTCATTTTGTAAACAAAACTGTCTACAGCATGGCTCTAACAAAAAAAATATTATTTCAACACATAAATGTGTTTGTTTGTGTGTGTGTGTGTGTGAAGTTTCTGTCCCAATTAATTTTAGTAGGCCAAATATATACTGACCCTACGGTGTAGAGCAGTGTTTCCCAACCTTTTTTAGGCCATGCCCCACCTTAAAATTTTTTTGTTAAATTTGTCACCGATATCTAGCATTGCATTTAAATAACCTAAATCGAGAGGGTTAAAGTCGTGTCTAGTCCATTTTTAAATTGCCCCCCTTAACTACCAACTACCCTGTGGGGCGTGGGCCCCACGTTGGGAAACACTGGTGTAGAGTGTGACAAAAAACAGCTACAACATTTTTAACGTGGTGTTAAAATGTTCAGGATACATAGTAGTGGCCAAAGCACGTCTTATCGTGATTCCTGTACATTGCCGGCTCCCAGGTGTACTCAGTAATAAGGTTGCAGATATACGCTACGACAACTGTGAAATTGCCTGGCCGTGATGTATATTGCTAGATCGATCGCTGTCAATAAGTATTGCTAGCGGTAAGCTGTGTGGCGACGGGAAAAAATGCTTGATTTGTCCTTTGATTTGTTTTGATTGCTTAATAGAAGCATCTAGATTTATTGATAGCTGAATTACTAACATGCAGTATTTCTTATAAATAACGTGCGTGAATATAAAAAAAAAATGGCACCTTGACTAGCGCATACTTAGCGAGACGTGCAAGAATGAGTTGAAATATCTATAAGAAGGTATTCTGACTCCACACTAGGTTAAACCTGTATCGTCATGTACGGTCACACAGCACCAAGACCCGAAACCAACATTTGTGGATCACACAAACATTTGTCTCGGTGCGGGAATCAAACCCACGGCCTCTCGTTTCGTAGCCGGCTACTAGTCCGCTGCGCCACGGAGGCTGTCAAAAGAAATCTACCTATTAACCTAGGTACAAGGTTTTTTCGGAGACTATAAACACACATGGCATATTAGCAGTATTTTTAAAATTACATCTTGTTTGTTCACATCGTTCTGAAATGTGATCAAAAAGGCAATTTTATTTTATTACAGGAAGTCACCGTCCCCATACATCGACGTCGCTGGCAAATGTATGTAAATGAAAATTTATTCGTAACCGTACAATCCATTTCCTACATTTTCTCATGCGTACGTTAAGAAATCGTGTTATCTTCTACGTGAGTGCAAATAGTTACATTGTTGTTGTTTATATTGGATATTGAAGTAATATTGTATCCCACTTCCGATATTATAAATGTGAAGATTTGATGTTTGTACGGTGATCGCTATACGAGCGGATATGAATAATCTACCACCAGCAAAAGGAGCATCAGCTTCTAGAAGAGAGTACAATATTCCTTGATTTAATATTTAAATATCTCAGGGAATGGTATGGACTGTCGAGATGATTGTCGCAGGTTCGAAACCAGCCCCAAGAGCCTCTGACTTTTTTTAAGTAATGTGTGTATTATCGCCTGCTTTAACGGTGAAGAAACCATCATGAGAAAACCTGCACACCAGAGTATTTCTCCACATGAATTACGAAGGTATGTGAAGTATGCCAACCCACACTAGGTCAACGTGGTGGGCTAAAGCCTGACCCCTCTTACTAAGTAGAGGAGGCCCGCGCCCAGATGTGG
The DNA here is from genome assembly GCA_949126905.1 of Amorpha juglandis. Taxonomy (NCBI): domain Eukaryota; kingdom Metazoa; phylum Arthropoda; class Insecta; order Lepidoptera; family Sphingidae; genus Amorpha; species Amorpha juglandis. The sequence continues at coordinate 4,636,944 of OX421379.1, read as the reverse complement.
GACGTGTATAATACACGGATAGTATTATTTATTAAAAGCTTTCCCAGTGTGATCATATTCTAAGCATTCTTTCTAACTTTCGTGGGTGCTTTCCCACCTTAGTCCGCCTTCCTACTAAGATTCCTTTATTTCCCTCAATCTTGAGTATCCTCCATAGTGAGATCATTTGGTCTTCTGTCTCCCTTTAATGTATAAAGCCATCGCTTTTTGGACCGTCCGCGAGATCGTATCCCTGGTACTTTTGGTTTGCGACCAACTTTATCTGTAACATGTGTGAAAAATCATTGTACTGCGAGTGGAATAAGGGAAGGTGGAAGAAAAAGTTATGTGAGCCATCAGACTACCACTGTCGAGCCGGCCCATTCAAGGTGTAGATATAATTGGCTACAGCAGGACATAGATAGTCTTTAGCGGTATTTGCTTTTTGCTATATATATTTGGTAACTGATTATAATATATTCATAATTTATTGAATTTTATATTCTTTTAATGCAAGATAGAATAAGAATCAGTTCCGTGTTATTACTAAGAATGCCAAAACGAGTATTGCCTAAATATAAAAATAACTCACAAGTTATTTTTAAATTCAAATCTAATCAAAGTATTAAAAATCTGTTTATAATGTATGATCAGTAAATCAAAAGTATTTATTGCTTACAATGCCATTTAACCTAATCAAATGAGTATATGAGTGCACAAATGGAATATGAACGTGCGTGCGAGTGTAGATGAGCGTATATATATGTGTAAGTGTACCTACATATGTGGTCTACTTAAATGTGTGCAGTATTGACTGAGCGTCTGCTTAATAATTTCTCATGTTTACGCGAATATTACTCATTGAAATAAAACCTAATTAAAAAAATTATCGTGTTTTTTTATTAATTTTGATCCTGACATTTCGAAAGCTTTTTATCCTTCGTGGTCACGGGATGGAAAAACCGCAATAAAATCCGTTTAAATCAGGTTTTATTTGAATGAGCGTCTGCTTCCCTTTTCCCCTTTTCTTTTCCCTAATTATATCTTTCCTCTATCACTACCACCAGAAGGTAACTTAGTCCTAATTTACCTGCCATAACTAATAAAGCAATAACTAGTGAATCGGGTGTTACTAGGCAAGCATGCTTCATCTTAGGCCTCATCGTCGCTCACCATTAGGCGAGATTGTGACCAAACGCAAGCCTATTTTAAATAAAAAAAATTACCCCGAGTCTCATTGGCATGATAACCCAGTGTATTGCATATTTCATCATCACACTACGCTCGATGAATCCCCATTTCATACGTATTTGGCGCAAACACCAAATTCGATAAGTTGGCCGCTTTGAGTGGGAACTCGAATGCATTTAATGGAATTACGCGACTCGTACAGTGGTTTTGCATCCAGTAAAATGAGTTTGAAATAAGCGGTCAGCTATCCAAATGTTTTGGAGACTTAACAATTGTATTTTTTACACTGTGTTCAGCTGTTGACAATTTTTGGTAGTGGAAGGATACCTGATACATTTTTGTACCCGACTGAGTGTATCCAGTAACTTCATGTCAGCATAACACTACTAACGGTCGAGGGTCATAATGTTTCTAGAGGATTAATATTATATTGGGATATCACTGTACCTAAAATTATAGCGCAATGAACGAGTAGCCGACTGAGAAGTGCAAGGCCGTGGGTTCGATTCTCGCACTGAAACAAGTTCTTGTGTGATCAACAAATATACAACACCCAGATCCGAAGATCTGAGTGTTGTGAGATCGCCAGTCCCTCGTAGTTAAACTAGTGTGGGGTCAGGACTAAATGAATGATGTACGTAAGTACATTGTACATTGTTGTACATTCAATATCCAAAACATCGATTAAACTTACTACTACTTGTAGTTGAATAGCGATTAAAACACTCGACTCTCATATCCCCCTTTATACTCAACGAGTGTTGTCAAAACCTCAAACAAACAGGATATATGCTCGATATCGATTACGCTTTCCATCGAACACTGAAATTAATTACATCACTCACTGCTAATGAAGCGTGTTGGTTTCGGGGCAATATTTACAAAACTCCCGTCCCCGCGCCGCCCCATACCCTCTGTACAGTGCATCGCTTTGTTCTCACGTTATTATAATATATGTTTATATAATCTAGCACCGATAGCTCAGCGGGGAGCGGTACGGACTGTCGAGAAGTCGCAGGTTCGAAAGCCCCAAGAGCATACACCTCTGACTTTTCTAAGTTTACGTGTATATTAATTGTTAATTATCGCTTGCTTTAATGGTGAAGGAAACATCGTGAGGAAACCTGCATACCTGAGAACTCGATACGAGTTTGAAGGTATGTGAAGTCTGCCAAACCCGCACTAGGCCAGCGTGTTGGACTAAGGCCTAACCCATTCAGTAGAGGAAGCCCGTGCCCAGCAGTGGGACGTGTATAATACAGGGCTAGTATTATTATTATATATTCTATCAGCTTTTTGTTTTATAATTAATTTGTTTTAGTAAAAATGGACTGCCTCAGTGGCTCAGTTGTATTACGCTCGCGGTATGACTGCTATGCTGAGGTCTCGGGTTCGATCCCCGGGTATGGTAAAGGTGATATTGTTTTTCTATCATGAAATGTTCATTATCAGACCGGAGTCTGGAATTTGTGCCCGGTATGGCGATAGGCTCGGCCCCTATCACATCATGGGGCGGATATACGCTCGGCGAAATGTGGGTGTACCTACTGGTTACTACTGGGCCTGGGCCTAAATTCAAATCCCGTGCAAACAGTGTGATGTGTGTGATGAATTCAAAACTCAAACTAAAATTGTGATTGCCCGATCTGGGAATTGAATACAGGACCTCGCGGTTCTCAGGCTTAGTACGCTGCCACTAAACAATGACGCGATATACCCACCTTTCAATTATCTCTATTTTCATTTGAAATTATTTAAAAAATGTGTAGGTAGTGAATGGATAGTGATGCATTTAACAAATCCTGACCTTTGGTAAATATGTCGTTTTAAAATAGATTGTATACCTATTTGATAACGTCTCTAGCTTTAATAAACATTGCTTCTCTGCTTTACATTAAAAGGCTAAAATATTAATATTAATGGTTTTAAAGGCGTTATTAAATGTCATTGAATTATCTTGTAATTTCAGTAAGAATTAGATTCAAGCATTCTGCCTTAATGAACTCCATCATACTAAATTAAACAGAACATACATCACATTATTTTACCAAATTGCTCATTATTTAAAATCATAAAAAATATATTATTTTGAATAATGTTCAAGATATTATAAAAATCAAAACATGGTCTGAATGCTCAGTTTATGGTAACGCCTGTTCCTAAACAGTAGCAACGCCACACAGAACCTGCGTGCGTGCGTGCTTTTTGCATGCGTTCATATGTGTATGTGCGTGTGTGTGCGTGCGTGCATTCATGCGTGCGGTCGTGCATTGGTGCGTGCATTCGTGCGAGCGTGCATGCGTTTGTGCGCGTGTGCGTGGGTGAGTGTGTGTGTACATGTGCCATTGTAAGGACTAAAAGAATGAACCGATTTGTATGTGATTTTTTTGTTTGAAAGATGGTTTGATCAGTAAGGGTCTTAGCTATATTTTAATAAATACTGTTCAACCGTTCCAATATTACACATGTGTTTCTACTTGACGGCAGGGGATTTTAACGGTTAGGTTTTGACTGAAATTAAGTAACGACACTGTTACGGTATTGCAACATTATTTCACTTTAATCATGAAGAATATAAAACTAAACGAGTGGCATAAGAAAAAGAAACAGATTCGGTTAGAAAAAAAGCTGTATTTTTTAAACGGAAGACTAGATTTTCTTCAATCATGGGTAGGAATCATCTCGATGTAAACAGCCTTCAAATTACAAAACCACATTTAATACGGTCCACTCGTTTAGGCTATAGATATATACAGACAGACAAACGAGATCGAACTTATAAGACTGTCTTTCCTTGGGAGTTAGAAAGGGTTAATATTACATGTACAGTAGTAGCTGTAACTCCAAAAAAAATACTAAGTCAATTCAGAACAAAGTTTGAAGGTTACTAGTTGAAATATTCATATTGTGTTTCGTAATTAATTCACTGAAGTTATTGATCGAACTTGAACTTTCGCCTTCACAAATTTTATTACGATGCATCATACATTTACTCACGAACATTGTAGATACATAATAATCTTCTTTGATATATTGGTCGATAAATAATAATTATTAGAGACTTTTGGTCTCATAACACCCAGACCCGAAACAAATATTTATGGATCAGACAAATATTTGTGTCGGTGCGGGGATCGACCTATCGGCCTCACGTTTCACAGCCAGTTAGTTAACTCGCTCACTGCGCCATAGAGGTTAAGTTGTAACCAATATCTAAAATCCTTTCTTATAATATTTTTTTTATTATAAGAAAGAAAGGACTCAAATATACTTATTACATTTGATTCCTATTAAAATTTGTGATGCAGATTTGTACCCGTATGTGATTCCGGTATTATGTGCAGTACTCTTTATTTTAAAAGGTTTACTACATTTCAGGATATAAAAACATGTCACACTCCAATGGTTAGACCTAGAACCCAAACCATCGGTGGTTAGAAATCCAAGATTGAGGAAACTCTTCACATTGCTTTCCGTGTCTAATACTTAATGCTGCTTTTTGGATTTGAATCTTGACCCAATCACCACTTGAGGTCCTCTGGAGATGTTGGTCGAGGTTCTTTATTATCAACCTATGGGCAATTAGTAAGCTCGTGTGCCAGATCTAGATATTTGATAATTTTATATTTTGCGGCTTTAAGAGGTTCTCGTCATGCGGAATGGTGAATCAACAAACACTGCCCGGCGAGCCAATCGATCTACTACAATATTAAACTTATTGGCAATCATAATCGGTACATACATAGTATAAAATAAAGTCGCTTCCGCTGTCAGTTCGTTTAGATCTTTTAAACTATTCAATGGAATTTAATGCAGTTTTCAGTAATAGATAAAATGATTTATGAGGAATGTTTATGTGTATCTCGTTATGACCCATGGGAGCAGGGCAGTAACATGCAGGTGAAACCGCGAGGGACAGCTAGTTATTATTAAATTACTTAAATTATCATGCGCTTCATTACAACAACCGGTAATTAAATCGGCTTATTCGATTACACTCTATGATACGACATATATTTTTTGCCAGTGGTTTAAAATGGTGATAAAGTCAGTCAGTCATTAGGTACTTTAATGTTTGTACCAAACATGTAATATTTTTATATTATAGTATCTTCTTCTTCTTCTTTTTTTGCACCTACTTTGTACATCTCTGCATTACCCTAAGGTTGACTGGGAGAGAATGCCTTTGGCATTAAGTCTGCCTTTATACAGTGTATATAAAGTGTAAAATAAATAAATAAATAAAAAAAACACAAAAAATGTACTGTACCGAGTTCCTTTTTAATTATTCAGGACATTTACATAATTGCGACTAGAGATAACAAGATAGGCAGTTATTTTTGATGTTTTCATAGTATATTATATCTTATTAACTAGATAAAATTAAACTCTAGTGTCGGGCTTGTAATTGGCTTTGATGTACTCCAGACTTCTGAGGATGTAGTCGGGGATTGGTTCAGGAGCGGGGGGAGTGGGGAGATGAGCACCCTGGAACAAAACAATCATGATTACGAGGAACACAGAAATAAGTTACTCAGTAGTTAATAGTGACGACTTATTGTGGAAATAACTTATGGAACTTTTTCGAAACGAATTGTACTAATTAGCCTTCTTAAATACCATATTTTTTTTATTCGTAATTGGCATGCGTTTAGCCACTATCACGCTTGATGGTGAGCGATGATTTGGCCTAAGAATAATTATTTCCAAACTTTGAGACAAAGATCTGCATTTCTTTTCTAATTCTGTATTTGAGTGGAGTTGGTGCAACTGTTTGTACTTCTTTGAAAAGGTTAAGCTTAAATTTAAATACTAACCTGGGGCTGGTATCCATTCTCATCAGCGATGTAGGAGAGAGAGATTTGTTCACCACCGGGAGCAGTGTAGCTGCTGGAGCCTTGGACGGAGATAGCTTCAGCCTCCTGAAAAGAATATTATAATAATTGCATAACAATTAACGCGAAAGGACACATATCGAAATAACATTATAATTTGTGTCTTAGTACTAATTCAATTTTTCAAACATCACTGCAGTTGAGATTCGAAATAAAAAAAAGTTTAATAAACGGTAACGGATGCAACTCTTAATGTTAAAACGAACGACACTAATACATAACGTGTTAAAAATATGTGAACTAAGACATGCTACATTATTATAAACACGATTGTTTTTTTTATTATTGCCAAGTAACTTCGTTACTGTAGGAGCTTGACACGAACCTCTAGGTGAAATATGTAAATATATTAACATATTTTGAACGTAGGATCCTCTCATGCTGTGTCTGCGTGTTTGTATATGGCCTTGACTCTCAGATACCTACTTTTAATTTACGTCTTTACGGACCATCCTTTCATTATTCTCGTGCCGGTTATCCTTGAATGGCGGGTCACTTAGCAATTCCATGTGATTTTATTTATTGATTAAAAATCGAAACACTCGTCAGTGGTTTTATTATTTGTCGTGTACGGTGCGACCGATTTTATTCACTGATCAAATGCTTATTAATATGATGGGTCTGTGAAGTAGTTATTACTTTAAAAGGTTACTTTTGCATTAATTAGTTATCAATTTTGATAAAAAAAATGTTTTTAAAGATATAAAAATGACGTATCCTCTGATGCCAAAGCACAAAAATGTATGGATTGTATTATTAGAAGTATCAAATATGAATCTTGTTTTTAATAAAATTATACATAGTAATTTAACAGGGATGCATCTATATTTTTTTGTGAAAGATTTAAAATGTATGTTTTCTCATATCACCGATGCTCCTTTTTATTATTGGCTGTTTCACTGTTCATGCTAATTAGTTAATTATTCAAGATGATTTTTTTTTTTCCATAATCTCAAAATTTTATTGAATCTATTTTTTTTATAAGTAATGCAGTTCACGGACATATTTTATGGTTAGATATCTGTCATCTCATCTCTCATTTATGATTACTTAAGACCCATTGAAAATTGATCGATGCTCCCGAAATATATTTATTGATACAGTAAGACCTTTAGCTTGGTCGTGATGTTCCGTAACAAGCAGTGAACGGACATGGATTCGTATCTTAGATTGGGATCGACCATTGATAAAAGCATAAATTACTTTCAATAATTTTATCAGATGTCAAATTAATAAAGACGTTATCAAATTAGCGAATCCACTCATTAAATCTGATTTCAAATACTGACACTACTTACACACTTCCAAAACATAAGCTTACACCTGTACATCCAGAAAGGGCAGGCTAGGGTACAGCTAGTGCATTCACGCTGAGCTTATTCCGTCCTATTATATGATAATGAGTTAGCCCTTCCCACATCGGGCCCGAAGCCCAGACAGCCCAGACAGTGATTTAACGAATTAAAAAACTCGAACACAAATTGTGATTGTCCGATCTGGGATTCGAATCCGGGACCTCATGATTTCTTAGCTTTAATACGCCACTAGACCGATGAAGCTAAGCACAAGATAATAAATGTTACATACACTGCCGACGTTCTTCAAGGCACCCGATTCTTGTCCGGAAATTCCATTGCTGGTTTGGTATCCATATTTGTATTGGTCTGGAAAGACATCAGCGTCCTGTGCGATGATTTGGGCATCGGCTTCAGGAGACCGGAGGTGAGAGACGTCGGCGGCGGCGACCGCGACAAGAGCGAGGATGATGAAAGCCTTCTGCAGAACGAAGGAGTGTGTAAGATAGGAAAACAATTCAGATGCTAGATTTGGTTATAAACGGTTATCGTTAAGAGTTAAAGCTATTTATATCTTGAGACAATAAAGTGACTACAAAATTAATGGCCTTTATATTCCCACACCAATAATTCACCCATATACTAGTAAACCTAGTTGTTGGTATTATAAACTGTAACTATTTAAGAACTTAGGCTACGTGAATAAAAAAATAGAAAAACAAATATGAGTAATGTAAATATATTATTAAAATGTATAGGTATTATTAAAAGAACAGGTTATCAAGGAAAATAGTGCAAAATATTAACTTAACCAGGTATACAAAATTTTAAATAAAATAATGAAAAATTATGGCGCTTTTTTCGAAACGACAATTTTTCTTTTTACTGTCAAATATCTTATACTTTTATTTCCTTTCGAGGACTTTAATAAACTGAATTCATATTTGAAACTCAATTATTAAATCACGTCATTCAATAAATAATAAGCGTGACATAATATACTTCCAAAAAAGCAATAAAAGTGTCACATCAAAATATTTAGTTTAAGGAAGAAGAAGATGCGAATTACGCGACTATTATCAGAGTAGCCCGGGTCGTGCTTGTAAGCCCACTCACCATGTTGTATGTGTCAAAGTTAACGGTCGGTGTGTAACTGTGATAATAAAATATACAGCCGGCCGTTTTATACTCTAGCATCATCACCGTGGCGTACCATTTGCATTATTTTGCAAGAAAGATGCTGGGAGATTCAATATGTTATGTTAGTTTACAAGGTGAACACGATATTTGGGTGTTGGCTAGCACATCCGTGTTCTTGATAGGATTCCAATTAAATATAGTTTATTATAGGATAAATTAATAATAAACGTGAATTGGTTGTCACTTGATATCATCGAAATAAAAAATTAATTGTCTACCCATTGTCATACATTTCATCAGAATGCTTCCTTCAAGGTAATATTGTTATCCATAAAATTAAAACATTTATTTTATCTATTTTCATTTTCGGTGTTAAGAAAAATACGCTATTTACTTTATTTGAATACATTTGGGGTAGCGGCGACATTAACTAGCTTTTCTTTAAATATTCATCTTAAATGTATAACACTAATCAATAAAAAAAACATTTCATCAAAAATAGAACCGACTTAAATTTCAATTGAAAATTAAAAGGTTAATCAACTTCTAGCGATATCTCTCACTGTTTTCGCTATACCTACTATCAAGTTTGACGGTTCGCATGATTCATTTAATCATTTGAGTCTTCTTCTTCATGACTCTACATATGACTGCTTGTAGTGGTCATGTAGCAGTGGTATGGGCTGATGTGAATCGTTTTACAATGTTTCGTCATCTCTCTCAGTTGCTAGTTATTTTGGTACTCTCATGCAAGGGACCGTCAATAGCTGACTTAATTTGGTTGGTCTATCACATGAGCGGTCTTTCCGGGACCTGGTGCCTTCAACTCCTTTGCCTGGTACGACAACCACGACGGCTACGATCACCCGCTCTATAAAGTCGCTATCTCGCCTAGATACGTTCCCGAAGAATTAGAGTATGGGAGATGCTTGATGTTGAATTCTTAGTATGTCGACACATTTGTGCTAAATTTTGTCTATATTAGACTAAACCATCTAAAGTGTATCTCCATGTCTTAGTGTCAGTTGAAACTGATTAGAGCCATTGCAATATTTTCTGTACGTCACAGATTTGTTCGGAATACCTTTGCCGATTTTTATCCTAGAGGAAAATAATTTTATTGCTGGTGGTAGGATATTCATATCCGCCCGGATAGCGACCACCGTACAAATTTTGTGTGGATCGCGTTCTAGGATCAGCCAGTGTACATCCGGTTGTTCCCGAAGGGCTTGTGACATGACTCGATGGTTGGTTGAGGTGGGTATAGTCTACAGGGCTACATCCTTGTATCCCTGAGTATCCGACAAGCAATGACTTTATTGGTGGTTACTTGAATCATGCCGGCCTGTAAAAATGCTTCTTCACACTCTGAAGAGGGAAGAAGTAAATCTAGAGGCCTGCAGCAGAACAGGCGGATGAACGATGCAGACACATATAAAGATGTATAAAGATGTGCCCCTATACCCACTCAAACAACCATCAAGTCATGCCCTAAGCCCGTCGGAAGAACCTACTTGTTTAATTCTATTAGTTAATATGTATTTTTTTATAGCATAGGCCGGCAAACGAGCAAGTGGGTCACCTGATGGTAAGTGATCTCCAACGCCCATGTACACCCACCACCAAAAGAATCACGGGCGCGTTGCCGACCTTAAAAGAAAGGGATAATTAGGGATTGGGAAGGGGAGGGGATTTGGACTTCCGGATATCTCACTCACCATACGAAACGCAGCAGCAAGCCGCTACTTTACATCGGTTTTCTGTGAGACAGTGGTAACGACCCGGTCGAGCCAGCCCATTCATGCTGTAGACAAAACTGTCTACAGCGTGGCTCTACCACTATAAAAATAGCACAGCTTCGGTCTCCTCCACTCCGCTCAGCTCCAGTGGACGGGTAGCCTTAAGCTGTACGTGGCTGGTTATGATACCATAGGTGAGATGTGATGACAATAATTAAAGAAATATAAAACCATTTCCAACAGAAGTACAATTTATGATTGTCGAAACAAAAAAAGGCTCTATCGATTAAATTCATCGTTAATATTGGCGGAATGTGTACTTCTCAGATGTTGTCATTCTATTAAAAACTGAACTGATATTAGGTTTTTCCCTGATTTTAAATTGTATTTCTGTCCAAGAAAATTATTGATGTAGCGAAGATATTTGCTACAATTTAAGGTTCTATTACAAAAAAAGGGAAAAATACTACACACGCCGCAAAAAAAAACGCATACATCACCTACAATATGGTAACAATTTATAGAATAAGATGTATATTTTAACGAGCTGTCCCACTAGATATCATCCGCCTTCGTATTACAGCTTTGTTCCTTTGGGTTTTAGCGTGGTGAAATGTAGCACAGATAACTGATAATACTGATGATTCTTATGGTATCGTGGTTGTTCATGGGTGGTGGAGATCTTTTACCATGAGGTTAACCACTTGCTCTGCACGTTTTTGCCGGTTTATGCTATAAAAATATATAACTTAAAAACCGACTTTTGGTAGTCAGTGCCATTTCAGTTGATCTGTAGCGACACAGGCACTGACTATAAAATTTTAAAATTATTTTTAGTTTTCCAGTGATATTATTTTGAAGTAAAAAAATATATATACGCGCTGAATTGATAATCTCCTCCTTTTTTGAAGTCGGTTAACAATAGTATACATACAAGACTGGAGCATTGTTGGGAATTTCAAATATAAGATCAAAAAAGATTAATTATTTTTACCCATGAATTTCAATACAAACAATTTAACAAAATCAAAAGAGTAGTACATAGGCACATAAATTCATGCTTTTATTTTTAATTTCCAAATATAGTTGAGGCGAGAAAGATCAATAAAACATTTCTATGACTATTCAAGACTTAATTTACGCAAAAATACACAAACTAGTAAATATTTAAATTAAATTAGATATTATATTATATTATTATTTATTTTTTTAGATTTCGTTAAGTGCTACAATAAATCATTAGTCACAATATGGCTGTTACAATAAATTCTGTTGTAGTAGGTCAAAATCAAGTTTTAATATGTTCATACATTACGAACCAATTTTGTTACGTGACGGTTCTATAGTGCTGTGATACAAAACTCACATAATAAATATTCCTTGCATAATATGAATAACGACCAAGGATTTAAAGTAAATATTCAATAACATAATCGTTATGAGCGTGTTAGAGCCATGCGAATTTGAAAATGATTATAAGATTTTCTATCAACATGTGTTGCGTTTTTATTTCTCTTTAGTGCTGCAAGTAAATACTAACTTTTATCATTTCCACAAATAAATGCATAGACTGGATTGGAATGTGAAAATAACCGAAATACAAAACATGGCTTAGGGAAATGAAAGTAAATGAGGTAACGAGTGTGGCAGTGGTCATTTTTTGTTATAGCATAGACCGGCAAACGAGCAAGTGGGTTACCTGATGGTAAGTGATCTCCACCGCCCATGTACGCCCACAATACTAAAGAATTATAGGCGCGTTGCCGACCTAAAGGCAAGGGATAATTAAGGGATCCGGATATCTCACTCACCGTACGAAACGCAGCAGCAAGCTGCTACTTTACGTCGGTTTTCTGTGAGACAGTGGTAATGACCCCGTCGAGCCGGCCCAACCTGCTGTAGATAAAACTATCTACAGCTTGGCTGTACCACTCAATTATCATCATATCGAAGTAGAACCTCTATCGTCTTAAAATATGAAGTTAGCTCATTTCCTACCGACGCCTTACGTCTCCCTTTAGTTTCTAAAATGTTAACTGAGACGCTACATATTATGTTTTCCTGGCCGGCCCAATTAAATTGCACAATTTGTAGTAGCGATTCCTTTATAGATTCCCAAAGGAATCCATGCAATTTGTCACAGAGTTGTGAATAATAGAACTACACTGCAGGTAGGTCTGTCTACATGAATATTTGTTTTTGATCCAGGTAGGATCCACTGCCTTATATAAAAGTCATACATTCAGGATTGAGATTTCAGAAGGGCCAATAATCCTCCCATTTTCTCCTTAATCTTCACTCTTTTTCTTTAAGGTCGACAACGCACCCATGATTCTTTTGGTATGATGAATCTTTGTAGGCCATGGAATTCACGTACCAAGTATTTTGTTGACCTACTTGCTTGTTACAGCTACTTCTGGGTATAAAAAATAGGGTTACTTATCCAAGCGCGGCAAAGTGACTGTCCAAATAACTAGGGACCACCGAAATAAAGTTATACTCCGCTCCGTTCCTCTTCAGTAGACAATTGTAGGATTGGTGGAGTTTATTAATAACTCGGGTGCGATCTTGAAAGGCCTATGTCCAGCAGTGGACGAATCCAGGCGGATGGATGGATGGATGATGGATTAAAAACTCATATATTTTAAGGCAAAGCGGAGAAGTAGAGCGGGAAAGCGGACGGGGAAGTGGAGCGGGTAGCGGGGCTTGTCGCCACTCACCAGTACGTACGTGACCCGTAGCCTATCTCCGCACAGTATCCATCCCTGTTCCGCATCACTCCCTCGCTCCACTCCGCTTCCTCGCTACGCGTCAATGGACAAACACAGTTCGCAACTCGGCTCCGCATTACTTCCTCGCTCCTCTCCGCTTCCTCGCCCCGTTCCAGTGGACGGGGAGCCTAGCGAAGGAGCCTTTATTATAGATTCATACATACAACATTCGTAAAGACTTTCCATAGACGTGTATATTCATTACAAAACATTTAAAAAATTAAGTATGTGAGTAGGTTGTATTTTAGTATATAAATCTAACTGGTTTATCTGCTATAAACGATAGAGGTCAAGGATAGGTTTTGGATGGTAACGTGCCGGGTGGCAACACAATGTTAGCTGATGCACGTGCTTATTTCTAACATGATATTAAAGTAAAGCTTTTAGAATAATATATTTATAATTAACATATATATTTATAGGATGAGGAAGGCGGAGGACCGTCAGGGGTGGCGCGATCTTGGAAAGACCTATGTCTAGCAGTGGACGAGTCTAGGCTGATGGATGGATGGATGGATATATTTATATAGATAATGTTAGAGTGTCCCTACGTAATTTCGTCCCCTATACCTTCTAGTGACAATGTAGTAGTACGAAGCAGAGGACTATAAGCCAATTACGCCTGTAATCCCCAAACGGGTAGGCAGAGGTATAACCAGTATACCCACTGTACAGTTTGTACACTTGATTTAGCTGTAGAGTACGACGAGAAAGGGTTTAGTAGGAAAAATATTTATTTCACTAATATCGTACAAGTTAAGTTGGCTATTTCTTTCTCTACAGTAGTGCGGCTAAGTCCGCGGTGATGTTTGCACTGAAACAGTAGCAGCATTACCCGTTTATAAGGCGCGTAAAATATATGTCGTGACTGCCAGGATTACATGTACAGTAGAAACTGTACACTCACATTCATCATCGCCCAGGCCAATCCGATAAAAAGAGAAAAAACTTGAGAGGTGTCAAGGGACACCCGGATGGAACGAAGTTCCTTTCGATTAATTAGTGAAGGAATTGTAATAAAATTTTATTTTTTTTAAGTTATAATAATATTTTTTTTATTATTAACAAATATAATGTTACATAAACTTAATCAGTAGGCTCAATTTTCGTAATAATATTATTTACAAAAAACCTGTATACACTCAACAAAAATAATCGTCGCTACACCACATTGTTCAATGCGAAATAGAAATGAAATACACCGGCTGCTACGTCGCCCAGCCCGTAAATCTTGTTCGATATTCAAAAAAAATTCAAATGCAAATTTCGAACCGTGTCTACATTTCTAAATGTCATAAGTTTCACACCCGTCTGGATGGGATTAAGTCCTTTTACTTTTATTAACGGAATTTTGACTTTAACTTTGTGTAATAGATATCAAATTATTTAAACAAATGTCATAACTTTCACACCCGTCTGGATGGGATTATATCCTTTTACTTGTATTAACGGAATTTCGACTTTAACTTTGTGTGCTAGATCTCAAATTAAGTTATCACTTTAAAAAAGTGTCGTGACAACTTTTCGTGAGATTTTTTTTCGTCTAGCCCCCTTTCACAACGCGCGATAAGGAACTTCGTTCCAATATTAAATTTTGAGAGCGTATTGATTTTATATGTAGTTAAACATTATAAAAAAATATAAGACATTTCTTGAAAACCAACCTTTAGAGGGCGAAATGGAAAATGCAACGTATGTACCTGACACAATTTTTGATTTAGTATTTAAAACACTAACACAAGCAAGGCCGCGAGTAAAACCTAATGTAGCTAGTGGTAAATTACTGTTAAATTTCTATGGTTATTCGATACAACGTAATGAACGCACTGACCTCATATTATAATCGAATTAACAAAAGGCTGGACCTTTTCCTATGATGAAACTGCAGACGAGGCAGTTTTCGTAACGTCATTCAAGCTCACTCGTTAAATTGGTATGTACATTACTTATCACAACTAATATTAGTCTACTTCACTAGTATTTTAGCTACACGAAGCTAAGTTTAAGGAAATGATTTGTTGCGCCTCTCGTGAGCTGCCACTTCTTAAGTTTATTGATAGTTTTGCTGGTGGGAGGATACTTGTATCCGACCGGATAGCGACCACCGTACACTGGTGCTAAAACCTGGCATAGTGGCCCACCTTGTGTGGGTCGCGTTCCAGGGTCAGCCAGTGTATATCCGGTTCTCCCCAGGGGGCTTGCCCCCTGATCCTAACCCTTTTCTCATCCCTTTTTCCTTCCCCTCCCACTTGGTCCTTTGGCAGGCCGGCATGATCTTGCCAACCTACGATGGACACATTGTTTATTGTTGGTCGAAACTATTCTTGGATTGCGCTACACTTACCATCAGATATAGCGTAGTCACTTTGCCGAGCCAGTATAAAAAAAAAGTTGAAGATTACTTCAAGCGTGTTGCATCTCTATTAAAAATGCAACACGCTTGAACAAGTTTTATTAATTAACTCGGTTTTATTCGTGGTTCCGGCAGCGTGAATGTATTTTTTCTGAATATAAGTAGTCAATCTTCTAATCCAGCTCTACTTGTGTGAAATTGAATTCAAATCTGTTCAGCCTTGATTAACAAATATATAGAAAGAAAAGAATGAAAAACACTTTATTTGCATAGTTTACTACGCGCATGTACCACATTTAGGCCGCAGACTCGAAGTCAGCGGCAAGCGGCGGCGGCGCGGGAGCGGCGCGTTCAAATGCATAGATTTAAATGGACCCGGTCTCGAAAGCAGCGGCGCGGCGCGGGCGCGAGGAGCAACGTACGAGCGGCGCGCGCCAGTCGAGCGGCGCTTGCGCGTCTGCATTGACGTAGTACTGTGTATTTTCAATAATACCCGCCGACGTGTTGGAGCAAATTATTTCAATGATGTTTTATATGGAACATCATATTCACATCTATTTCGTTCGCGAACAGACACTAATTTCTCATAGCACAACACTACGCCCCTCTAGCGCCGCGCGATCTGCCTGCTGACTTCGAGCCTGGGTGTCCGCCGCTGCCGCGCCGCGCCGCTTGCCGCTGACTTCGAGTCCGCGGCCAACATACAATTTACAATTACTATTGATATTTTAACATGCGAAAGCTTATAAAATGGTTATTAGATAGTTATAAAGTTATGTAATTAAGTTATGATAAGTACTGTTTAAAATAAAATAATATAAAATTAAAGAACTACGATATCTAAATCAGTTTAGCCGTTGAGGCGTCATTGATTAACAAACATACAAATTCCTAAACTCACAGACATTTAAACTATCACATTTGTAATATTAGTAGGAAGTAAGATTTTTATGTGCTGGGACTACGCTGGAGACAGTTTTATCTGTAACATGAGCAGTCTGTCTTGACCAGGTCATTAGGACTATCTCACAGAAAACCAACGTAAAGTAGCGGCTTACTGCTGCGTTTCGTACGGTGAGTGAGATATCCGGAGGCCCAATTCCCCTTCTTCTTCCCAATCCCTAATTATCCATTTCCCTTAAGGTCGGCAACGCGCTCATGATTATTTTGGTGGTGGGCATACATGGGCGGTGGAGATCACTTACGTTCGTTTCGTCTGCCAGCCTATGCTATAAAAAAAATGTGAGTACAACTGGCGATCACTGACTGATTTTTTTTGTAGTTTTTTTTTTATTTTTTTTTCAAACGAGTGACAGTCGGTATTCTTACCGCCAAACGTGGGTCGCCAAGCGATTTCTCCTTTGAAAGCTTTTGTCCTTGCCACTAACTAATGACAATAAATCTCGCCGGCAATGTGAACAGTCAACCATCAATTATTAATAAATCAGGTGTCTTTCTTAATACATATTGCACAATATTATAGGCCAGCTGTACGTTTCTTGAGCGTGAAAAAAGTCAATCGCCAGTCATTCACTAGTCCGCGCCATGAGATAATCTTGTTGGATTTATAGGCAGAGTATCATGTATTATTTTAACCGATTAAAAAACGGAGGAGGTTTTCAGTTCGACGCGTATTTTTTTATGTAAAACCACGCGTATCTCACACCAAATGTAATTTGTATGATTTTTTTCATTCGAACAAGTATAGCTCAAAGTTGGACCCAATTCTACTCAAACGATTTTGATAATAATTCTATTATAAATAGTAAAATAAAAACTTAAAAAAAACCGGCTTAAAAACTAAAAAACAGAAATTAAAATTAATTAATTTTAAATTGGTGGTAACAATGATTGGCTATTATACTACAGTACCACCGACCAAAATTGGTTTAGTTTTATTTTTACCTAGGTTTTTAGTATTAGAGTCGGTTTTTTTATATACCTGACCGCAGCTCCGCTCGCATTTAATTCGAGGTCACATGCATATTAAATTCAAACGGTGCATGAACTAGTCTGTTTTTAACCAACTAAAAAAGGGGTGGTGGTTCACAATTCCACGCGTTTATAGTAGTAGTAGTGGTAGCCGAGAGGCGTGTCACACGTACTTATAACTCTAATGTAGACGGGTGTCGTAACATGCACTGTGTCACTTTACCGTGACTTAAAACAAGATAATAGTTTAAAAACACTAAAAGAACAAGATTTTATAAAAAAATCAAACAAAAATAGAAAATACATTTTAAAACAGGTTCCCTGTCCCATGAATCAAATATGATTCATTTGATATATTTTGTACCAAGAATTATACGTTCATGAATCATATATGATTCAATTTTAGAGTCAAATTCATGCCTTTATTTGAAATGGACGTACCCTCCAAAAATATATTTGAACAATTTACTAAAAAAAAGAGTGGGACATATATGATGGAAAAAAGTGGTTTGTATGAGGACAGGCAACCTGTTAATAAATTTGAAGAAAAAAATGTATTTTATTGTAAAAAAAAGCGTGGGGAGCTTTTTAAGATATTATGAAAATGATAATCCTTCTACTCATATCTATCAATAAAATATTTATAACTATTGACACCATATACCCCACGCTTTTTTTTACAATAAAACACATTTTTTTCTTCAGATTTATTTTCTATTTTTACACGCTTTTTATTAACTTCACCTGTATGTTTGTATGTTTGTAACCGACTCCTTTGGGCGCGATTTTGACCCACTTTAAACGGCCAGATTTCGTTCAAACTTTGTAGATTTATCGAGGACCGATGACAATACACTAATTTGATAGAAAAAAAAATTAATAATTTAATAATAATAATAAAATAATAATAATTTAATTCATTATTGATATTCGGGTTAGGAATTAAAATTGTACTCTCTGGATCTTCGTTAATTATAGGGAATATCGTAGTATCTAAGAGCGTCAATAGATGGCGCTTTTTTGATATTCGGGTTTAAAATTAAATTTATACTCTCTGCTACAATATATTTTTATTTAAACTAAAAAATGAAAAATAAATAACAGTTTTAAAAAAACTAAAAAACACGCTTTTATAGAAAGTCTAACTAAAAAATAGAAAATAAATTTGAAGAAAACAATGTATTTTATTGTAAAAAAAGCGTGGGGTGCATGGTGTCAATAGTTATAAATATTGTATTGACAGATATGAGTAGAAGGATTATCATTTAGATAGTACCTATCTTAAAAAGCACCCCACGCTTATTTTACAATAAAATACATTGTTTTCTTCAAATTTATTTTCTATTTTTTAGTTAGACTTTCTATAAAAGCGTGTTTTTTAGTTTTTTTAAAACTGTTATTTATTTTTTAGTTGGATTTTCTATAAAAGCGTATTTTTTAGTTTTTTTTTTAACTATTATTTATTTTAATTTGTTTACACATTTTGAATTGTTATCGGTCCTTCAAGAACAGACAAGACCGGGAAATTAACAAGCGTATCGAGAATTCTTGGAGGAGCTATTGGTCCCTGAAAGAATTTTTAAGAGGCGACCTTCCACTCGCTTTAAAACGCAAACTCGTTGACATGTGCATCTTGCCCGTCTTAACCTACGGTGCCCAAACCTGCCCCCCGACCGCCTATTCAAAGCGATAGCGATAGCGATAGCAATGCGCGAAAGCGATGACAATGTATTGTCTTAATTACTTAAAAATTACTGTCTGTTTACTGTCAAATGTATGGATAAATCATTCGGTCAATTTTTAAGTAATTAAGATCGTTAATTTTTAAGTAATTAAGACAATACATTGTCATCGCATCGCGCATTGCTATCGCTATCGCTATCGCTTTGAATAGGCGGTCGGGGGGCTGGTCATTAACAGAGTCACAGAAGCTCAAACTCAAGGTGTGCCAGCGAGCGATGGAGCGCAATATACTCGGTGTTAAACTGACTGACCATGTCAAAAACACCGAATTGCGTTCCAAAACTCGTATCGCGGACGTAGGGAGAAAGGCCGCCTCATTAAAGTGGGACTGGGCGGGGCATTTGCTTCGAATGCATCCAAATCGTTGGGCCAAACTGGTGACAAACTGGACTCCAGCGAATGGTTACAGAAAACGCGGACGACCGAAAAAACGGTGGAAAGACGAGTTGGACGCATTCGAAACAAATTGGGAGAAGCTAACAGAAGACCGAACCCAGTGGAAGAGTAAAGGGGAGGCCTTTGCCCAGCAGTGGGACACTTTATAGGCTAGAAAAAAAAAAAAAAAAAAAAAATCGGTCCTTGATAAGTATTCCAAATTTCGATTTAATCTGACGTTGTGAAGAAGGTCAAAATCATGTTCAAAGTTTCCGTTACATTCTAACATACGTATGAAGCTAATAAAAGAGTTTTAAAAATGACAAAACCATAAGTGACATGTAAAGACGAAATGTTACGGAGTCTCAGAGCGGTTAATTATGACATTATGGTGCTGCCACACCGCTGTTATAAAATGTTTACAAAGATTATTAAACATTTGTTAACCAAACATTTGATCACATTTTATCACAGTGTTATATAATGTTTTCATGTTAGGTATGTAATGTTAGTAAACATTTCTAAACAAAATTGGCAGTTAACAAATTGTAACAAATAAAACATTTTTTAACATATTTTGTTTGTAAACATGTATCCAGGCGCCTTAAACTTAGTGTTTGGCGCATCCAAATAGAGCACTTTTTCTTTTTTTTTTTAACTAAAAATAAAAGCTAATCCAATGAGCAAATCTTCCATTTTCGTGTAGACACCTCGGAACGTAAATCCAAATTGCGAGCCGATGTCATGTTTTCAAATGTAATAAAATGTTTGTAAACAGTTTCCATCGGTGTGGGAGCACTTAAAACATCTTACAATTCCTAACAGAATGTAACAATCCCTAACATTTGTTAGTAAATGCTTAGTGTTTGAAAATGTTTGTAAACATTTTTAAACACCGGTGTGGCAGCACCATTAGGTCGTAGCATTTGACAACTATCCACACTTGAAAGTTTGTCACGCGTGTTTGTCACAGTCACGCGTGTTTGTCACAGTCACGCGTCATGTTGCGGCGAAATATCACAAGGGAACACATTTAACATTGCCTTTACCCGTAACTTAGTGACAATAAACTGTTCTGTGTTTTAACAACATAATTCTATTTTATTGCTTGTAAAACACGTTACGGATTCATTAATACACTCATAATCATATTATTAATGTATTAAAATGATGATTTTATAACAAATTGTTAAAACAAGGTGGTAGGTCCCTCGAATGCGAGAAGCCGTTTGGGTTGGTACCACCGCGCCGTCTATTTCTGCCGCCAAGCAACAGTGTGTAAGCACTGTTGTGTTTAGGTTTGAATTACATTGAAGCATGTGAAATTACTGGGCATTATGATACATAACATCTTACGTCTCAGGGGTTACAACCACAGTTTAGTGCAGCGTTGCCATTTTAGCGATTTTATCACTAGATTTAGTGAACTTTTTGGGGTATGACAGTGATTTTTTGAAAAAGAAATCGCTAAAACAATATTTAGTGATTTCTAGTGATATTTGGCGATTTTCGAAAAATTTAGAAGTTAAACGAATTATTCTTTAAAAACCAAATAAATCTAATGAAACTGATCCATCTCGGCCTTCTATACTACACGAATGTGGCTAAAAAAAAAAAAAATCAACATCAAATACCAGAATAAGTATTGGATGTTGTTTTTTTTGTTTTTTTTTAGCTGTTCGATATTATTTTTGTAAATTATTTTGGCAATTACATTATTTTGTTATACTTATCGTGTAATTTCCTTTTAAATTATTTAGTGATTTCTAGTGATTTTTTTTAGTTCCAATTAACCCGGTATCTGGTGACTTTTGAGACCAAATCTAGTGATTTTTTTTTCTGCGAGTTGGCATCACTGGTTCAGTGCCATGCAGTGCTTTGTAATTCAAAGTTCTGTGTGGTGTTGCTTCTGTTTATGGGCACGAGTGGCGCTTACCATCAGGTAAGCGCCTTGCTCGTCTCGTCATTCAATAAAATAAAAAATATAAACCATAACATCAATTTTAAAATCGATCGAATCGATCTAAGGCCAACTTGCACAACAATCGTTAAATCATATTTAACCACTAAACATGTATAAGAAACGTCAATTTATATGATAAGTTGACATGTTTAGGAGTATCGACTTATTTTTTTTTTCTAAGTCGATGTTAAGCGTCTAAACATTATTTAAGTATTGTATTGCAAGTGTGTGACTGCTCATTACTATGAACTAATAAAAAAATGTATTATGGTAATAAGTAGGTAGATACGACAAGTGTAATGTCATAATTTTTGTTATTTATTCTTTACAAAAAAATATTTCTTTTGTTTTGTTATTAATTTCCTGTAACATTGTAGCTGTTAAACTCTCTGTAACATCGCTTTATTCTTGTGCATGCAGTGGTCGTTTATAATTGTGACAATATTTAAATTAAGAATATTATAAATGAATACACTAATTACTAATTTTATTGTATGTCATGTTGGTGATCCTTAAATAAATAAATAAATTAAAGAGCAGTGTTGGAATAGATATCACGCAAAAACTAGTGGACTAAATTTGTTTTAATAACTTATAATTAAATTTATAATAGGATGCAAATATACAATAACATTTTAACTCACATCAAACATAAATTGAGATGTCAATTTTATTTTGCTAAATTCATTAACTAAATTCAATAATTTAATGTTCTATTTTGCATAATTGTATGTGGGAAATTTTCCGTTTATGATTTTTTATCAAATAAAGAATTTAAGCTACAAAATGCTAAAGCTTACAGACCAAGGTAAATATATATGATTTAGATTTTTATATCGCAAATATGGGTCTACGGGATAATAAACCACATACTACAAGTCAAATTTTTATTTCTTTTTAAAAGCATGTAGCGCCAACTCCACTGCGAGTGGGATAAAGGCAGATAAGGCAGAAAGAAGAAGACTGTATGCAACATAAGGTCAAGTATAGTCATTTTTCTATGAGTTCCATGATAAAGAAAGGTTATGGTTTTTTTTTTGCAGGTAGTATACATTCTATCTATTTTATTTTGGTCGTATACACTTTTCATTGAAGGTTAATTTTTTTTGGTAAGCAAGTCAGGGAAATTATATATTTTTTTTAAATGTTAACTAATTCTTGACCATATTTTTTAGGCAACCTTATTGGCATGTGTTCAGCAACACATTTTATACCCTAAAATATTATTTTCATCCGGTAAACAGATGGGTGAAGGTCAATGTTACCCGGGATCTTATACTAATATACCACATTGTGCAGACTGACAGAAGCGACTTGAGTCGCGTCCATTCAGTTTATATCTAACTGGATTTTCCTCGCGGCTCCACCCGGGTGATCTGCTTTTTCCGGGATAAAAAGAAGCTTATGTTACTCAGTGATAATGTAGCTTTGTAACGGCATTCTAACTTCATATCCGCCCGGATAGCAACCACCGTCACATGGTGTTAAAACCTGTCATAGTGATCCACACGACTTGTGTGGATCGCGGTCCAGGATCAGCCAGTGTATATGCGGTTCTCCCGAGGAGCTTGTGACATGACTTGATGGTTGGTTGGGGCAGGTATAGGGGTACATTTTTGTATTACTCTGTCTGCATGGTCATCTGCCTGTCCTGTCGCAGGTCCCTCGATTTTCTCTCCGAAGAGGGAAGAAGCATTTATACAGGCCGGCATGACTCTAGTGACCACCGATAAACTCATTGTTTGTCGGTGGTCGCCGGTTTTTTGGACTGCACTACGCTTACCAACAGGTGTAGTGCAGTCACTTTGCCATGCTCGGATAAAAAGAAATACAAATCTTTCCTCTCTCTAATATAAGTGTAGACTAAGTAATTCAAATCAATAATAATAAATAAATTACAAAAATTCACACTCATGACCTTACGTTCACAATAATAGTTTGTAATAAAACTATCAATGTGTGATGACCATAAAATTGAATTTCAATGAAAATATTGATTATACATAATGTTACATATGATTGGTTGTAAATAATAATATCTAAATATATAAAACTCAAAGGTGACTGACTGACTAGTGATCTATCAACGCACAGCTCAAACCACTGGAGGGATCGGGCTGAAATTTGGCATGCAGGTAGATGTTGTGACGTAGGCATCCGCTAAGAAAGGATTTTTATGAATTCTACCCCAAAGGGGTCAAAATAGGGGATGATAATATTTAAATGCTGTTCACGCGGGCGGAGCCGCGAG
Source organism: Amorpha juglandis (assembly GCA_949126905.1). Classification (NCBI taxonomy): domain Eukaryota; kingdom Metazoa; phylum Arthropoda; class Insecta; order Lepidoptera; family Sphingidae; genus Amorpha; species Amorpha juglandis. The sequence continues at coordinate 4,613,317 of OX421379.1, read as the reverse complement.
CAAAAGCTAGTGTTAATATAAAACAATTTCTTCTAAACACGTGCCTATTTCAGTTGTCAATAAAACCTACACAACGTATAGAACTAAGATTAATGTATGTAATTTGATGGTGGTAGGATATTCATATCCCTCGGATAGCGACCACCGTACACATGGTGTTAAAACATACCATAATGATCGCGTTCCAGGATCAGCCAGTGTATATTCGCTTCTTCCGAGGGGCTTGCGACATGACTTGATGGTTGATTGGGCGGGTATAGGGGTACATCCTTGTATCCCTGTACTTGTATCGGTCATCTGCTTTTCCTGTCGCAGGTCCTTCGATTTTCCCTTTCCAAAGAGGGAAGAACCATTTATACAGGCCGGCATGACTATAGTGACCACCGATAAACTCATTGTTTTTCGGTGGTCGCTGGTTTTTTGAACTGCACTACGCTTCTGGTGTAGTGCAGTCACCCTGCCGTGCATGGATAAAAAAATGTCCTTCGTTAATGTTTTTGAGTTATAGAGCCACGCTGTAGACAGTTTTGTTTATCGTGAGCCGGCTCGTCTAGGTCTTTGCCACTGTCTCACAGAAATATGACGTAAAATACTGGCTTATTTCTGCGTTTTGTACCGTGAGTGAGATACCCGGACGCCCAAATCCCCATCGATTTCTCAATCCCTCAATTATCCTGTTCCTTTTAAGTCGGCAACGCGCCTATGATTCTTTTAGTATTGTGGGCGTACATGGGGGATGGAGATCACTTACCATCACGTGAACCACTTGCTCGTTTGCCGATCTATGTACTAAAAAAATATATAAATCTCCGACTATTTCAGATAAACGAACGCATGATGATAATAACTTAATAGAAAGGTCACTAGGTAAGTTCTTCACTAGACGTGTTTTACATAATTGAGAATTCATTTTTTTAAACAAAGTTCTAACATAACATAAGCTCACGCCCATATAGAATATACCCCCAATGGTAAGCATATGTGCAAATAGTGCTGCGCCCACTGTTCATCAAACTTTTTTTCTTCCCATAATGTAACTCAATCCCGGTCAACTCAATCAAAATATTTATAGCTATCGTAAATTTATATTTACAGCTATCGAGCTATGATAAATATCAATAGCTATCACAGCCTCCGTCCACCAAGCTGCCACTTCATGAGTTTGTTGATAATTCAAGTAATAGAGATGCAACACGCTTAAAAAAGCTTTATTCTTCAACATTTTGTTGTCATAAACCTAGCCAATTTTCTTATTCTAATCCAGGTCTTGGTGTGCTGGTGTGCCAAATTGCATTCAAATCCGTTCGGCCGTTGAGGCATCATTGAATAACATACATTCATAAACTCACAAATGACGTAACTTTCACATTTAAAATACTAGTAGGAAGTAAGTTTTTAAGTAGTAGAGCCACGCTGTAGACATGTTTGTCTATAGTACGAATGGGCCGGCTCGAATTACAGTTTGTTAACAAAGTCTCATAGAAAACCGACGTAAAATAGCGACTCACTGGTAGCAAATCCCTCTCCCATTCCCAATCCTCTGAAATTCTTGTCATTCAAGGTCGGCGTCAAGGCTACGAATGACTCTTGTAGTATTGTGACCGTTCATGGGCATTGAAGATCACTTACAATCAGGGGACCCAGTTGCTCGTTTGTCAACCTATACTATAAGAAAAATCCGCTCGTATATTTTTTTACTATATATATTAAATATCGAAAATAATACTAGCCTTATATTGCACGTCCCACGGACCTCCTCTACTGAATGAGAGGGGTAAGGCCTTAGTCCGAGCTAGTCTAATTCGGGTTGGTAGTCTTCCCATACCCTATGGAGAACTTTTCAGATATGCAAGTCTTTTTACGATGTTTCTTCACCGTTACGGTAAGCTATAATTAACAATGAATAAACACGTAACTTAGCAAAATTAGAAGTGCATGCTCTTGGGACTGGTTTCGAACCTGCGACTTTAGTCTATACAATCCATACCACTGAGCTATCGTTGCTTTTTTTATTTTATTCGAAACAAACGTATAATGATGATGACCTTATACCATTACGTGGTTATTTTTTCTTGAGTGAGCCGTTTTTACGTGATGCGTGAACAAATTCACAGACGGTCGGCAGACATAGCCTATTGTTTTATAACAAAGATTGTTCTGTTTTCGTCTTCCGAGACTTATATATTTACGTGTCTACCTTAAATCTCTTCGACGAAGACAGAACAATTTAGGATCGAACTTCACTTCAGGTAAGTTCGTTTGATCATTAAAATAACTACGATTGAAATTATTCCCTTCGACAATGTTGGTTTTTCCTAACAAATGCTTAAATAACCGGGCCGGTCAGTCACTCACGATGAAAAATATGTTTAACAAAACTTAAAAACCGACTTCAAAAAATAAAACTCTAAAAAGTCAAACATAACAATTGCTAGAAGTTTTATTTTTGCCCGGCAAAGTGACTGCACTACACATGATGGAGAGCGTAGTGCGTTCCAAAAAACCAGCGACCACCGACCATCAACGAGTGTGATTGTGGTCACCAGACTCATGCCGGCCTGTATAAATGCTTCTTCGCACTCCGAAGAGAGAAAAAACCAATCGAGGGGTCTGCGACAAGACAGGCGCATCCGCCTACCGATACAGGCACAGGGATACAAGGATGTACCTCTATACCCGTCCTAACCAACCATCAAGTCATATTACAAGCCCCTCGGGAGAGCCGGACATACACTGGCTGACCCTGAAACGCGATCCACACAAGATATTTGATTCACTATACCTCGTTTTAATACCATGTGTACGGTGGTCGCTATCCGGGCAGATATGAATATCCTACTACCAGAATAGTCTTCTTGAAGTCTGTTTTATTGAGCAATAAAAGTTGTTTTGAATTTTCATTATTTTTAAATGTATAATTTAATATCGGAATATTGCCGTAGCGCGTCTTTTTAATATTTATATCCATAGTTTATTAGTGACAAAGGCAATCACATGATTAAAATTACATTATACTATTAGATGGTCATCAAAACCAGGTATAGAAACTAAACTTGTGACCCTGAACACACGGTATAATTTATTAGCAATATATTTTAAAGGTCGCCTATAAAACGATAAGTTTGGCCGAATATTTATTTCTATTTCCATTGACAGCCTCCGTGACGTATTGGGCGAACTGGCTGCGAAGCGAGAGGCCGTGGGTTCGATTCCCGCATCGAGGCCTACACTGCGTGATCCATAAATATTTTGTGCTGGGTCTGGGTGTGAGGGACCATAAGTCCTTCTTTATTCCTCTTACCCACGATACAAGTTACCCTAGTGTGGGGTCAGGATTATGAGTGTTTGTTTTAAAAAAAATGTAATCGGAATAGACCGGTTCCGATATGAAAATGTAACTGCGAGAGGCCATCTGGGCTGGTACCATTGCTTTGTCTATTTCTGCCCACAAACAACAGTGTGTAAGCACTGTTGTGTTTCGGTTCGAAGGACATTGAAGCCAATGAAATTACTGGGCATTATGATACTTAACATCGTATGTCTCAGGGTGACGAGCGCAGTTCAGTGCCATGCAGTGCTTTGTGATTCAAAGCTCTGTGTGGTGTTGCTTCTGTTTATGAGCAGGCGTGGCTCTTACCATCAGGCGAGCGCTTGACTCATCTCGTCATTCAATCAAATAAAAAAAAAAACTTTCTTCCTTTACACCTTTATTTCTCGATGAGACATTGCAAGACATATTGATATGAAGATACTTGCCACTTGAGCATCCACGCTGCAACACCGCTTCGTCTCTAGCACGCTTGAAGTGCGTCTTCACTTGCGACATTTCGCCGCACCGAGAAGCGTTACTGTGACAAACACGTGTGACAAACTTTCAAGTGTGAACGTGATAAAGTCCGCTTTGACACCTCGTAATATTTCGCCGTGACATGTTAAGGTTGTGACATTTTTTTAGGTTAAGTGCATGATACGTCATCAGATTACATACACGTAACAAGTACATGTGATAACCAGGGACCTCAATGCGGCGAATGTCTCGGAAGCTTGGACGCACCTTTAGATACCTACGCGACGATAGCCTCATATGTGAGAAAGAAACCTTTGTCGAAATTGAATAGTATATCATAACGCGCACTTTACGGCGTAAAGAGAGTGATAGAGATATAGAGATGGCGTGAGAAAACATGAAAACAATTTATCTCGAGATATTATATTAAGCCTGCTTGTCTAATATTTTATTTATTTATTTTATTTTATTGAGTCAAAGCAAGTCGTTCCCCTGATCGTAAGCGCCACGCCTACCCGTAATCAAAAGCAATACCACACAGAAGTTTGAATTACAAAGCACTGCATGGCACTGAACTGCGCTCGTCACTTGAGACATAAGATGTTAAGTCTCATAATGCCCAGTAATTTCACTGGCTTCAATGTCCTTCAAACCGAAACACAACAATGCTTACACACTGTTGCTTGGTGGCAAAAATAGACAAAGCAGTGGTACCAAACTCTCGCATACGAGTGACCTACCACCACCTTGTATAATATAGCAATATGTCTGAGGATATGTATTTAAGCATTGGTAAGTTGGTAAATTGCCGCCAATTATTTTAGGTATCCAATTTCGCCAAGGTATTACCTATCCAGGAAAGTGAGACCTTTATGCCTGGTAGAGCAACACTGTAGACAGTTTTGTCTACAGTATGAATGGGCTGGCTTGGCTGAGTCGATACCTCTCTTACTGAAAACCGACGTAAAGTAACAGCTTGCTGATGTGTTTCGTATGGTGACTGAGATATCTGGAGGCCCAAATTCCCTTTCCGTTCCCAATCCCTTAATTATTGTTTTCCTTTAAGGTCGGCAACGCGCTCTTGATTCTTCTGGTATTGTTGGCGAACATTGGAGATCATTCACCATCAGCTGACCCACTTGCTCTTTTACCGGCCTATGCTTTAAAAAAACACTACTAGGCTAGACGCTCAAGATCATGTGAAGTTGAAACGTTTAAGTAGGGTACCAAACCTTGGCGCTAAGCCGGGATATTGCCACACAAAAAGCAGGATAAGAGTTGCCACTTTTGAGATATAGAATTATATTTCTTCGTTAGTCTGTTCTGTTTGCCTTTGCCAGCGCTTATAAAAATAAAAGATTCATTTTAGAGGTAAGCTAATAGGAAAATTACAAAAAATTAAAAATAAGTTTTACGCGTCAAATAGCAGATGTTCTACAAGTTTTTAAATGTCAAAATTATAATATATAAATAGATGAGATAATACCGAATGGAATTCGTTGATTATAATATTTTTTTATCACGACCATGAATATATTACCTCAAATTATGTTAAATTTATTCGAAGATAATATCAGTGCTACTTTATACGGATAGCACTTTATTTATTATTTCATTCAATCAGATTTCAGTGAATTTTTTACATAATACCTACCAATACAAGCTTATTATAACTACACACATTTAATATTACTGTAACCGACTGGATTGCGACCACCGTAGTACAGTGATTGTACATATGGTGAAAACCCCGCAATATTGGCTCGCTCAGCAGAGTCGCTTTCTAGGATGAGCCAATTTATATTCAGCAACTTCGGGCCAGCATAATTCTGCCGACCGTCAAGTGACACAATTTCTCGTGACGGTCGACTTTATATTTGGACTGTACTGTACTAATATCAGGTTTAATGTAGTCACTTCGCCATGCCAGGATAAAAAGAAGAAAAAATACACAAACATGTCTAAAGCCCAACTAGTAATCTTAAGTCAATTGTAAATAAAACAAAAGCATAGATTTCAACTATTTATTCATTATCTACATTATGGCAGTGTTTAAGAGTATCTGGTGTCCTATTGATTTAGGCGTAACGGGAAGGGGCGATCTTCTCAACTGGGGGAGGGTGGGCTTGGATGTATTGGAGGGCACGAACGATGGCTTCGGGTACTGGGGGAGCAACGGGGAGATGGCTTCCCTGAAAAATAAAGCAAAGTCATTACATGTTTTCGAAAAAAAGACTATTTCCATTAACACACCAAAAACTGGGCAAATTGCTGGCCCAATTCAACAAAGAAGATAAATAAAAATCATGTGTCTCGTTATACAAAAAAAGGGTAAGATATTAATTGTAATTTAAATTACAAATTCTGGTCGATTCAATAAAGTAAATAAACAAAATTATTTATTAAATCAGTTAAAAGAAAGTTGATATTAAAAACTTTCAAGATATTAATGATATTATCAAAATGAATGTCCAATTCTTTTGAATAAAGTCTCATCTGGTCATGATAAAGCTGCTTTATAAGACTGTACGGGCTGTGATTTATTTATGCGTTCCAATTCTTTTAAACATGGTACGTGCGTCGTCTGATAGCCAGCGCACATTATTAATATTTTTATTATTTATGCAACAGCAGAGTGCCTCCGTGACCAAACGGGCGAGTAGTCGGTTGTGAAGCGAGAAACCTTGTATTCGATACCCGTAACGAGACAAATGTTTGTGTGATCCACAAATATTTGTTTCGTATCTAGGTGTGTTTTCTCCTCAGAGAGGTTGACGTCAGGCAGATGGCCGATCGTAAAAACTACAAGCCCAATCTTTCTGTAATATGTGGTAAGAACCGCGTCTGATCCCACTGCGAGTAGGATAAAGATAGGTGGAAGGAAGAAATGCAAAAAAGTTACCTGGGGCTGGTAACCGTTCTCGTCGGCGACGTAGGTAGTGTCAATAACTTGACCGTCAGGGGCGGTGTATCTGTATGCTCCGTTGATGGCGACGGCGGGGTATTCCTAAGAAATACAATAAAAGTTTACCCAAGAGGTTCAAATAAACATACAACTCCTTCGGGGTACAGTCTAGCTGTTGTATTTGCGATACTAAAATAAATTTCATTTATTTATGTTAATAATTTATTTTTAAGACAGAATTGATTTGCTCTATGTCATATATTGACTCGTTGATCTTTTAAAATGGCTTCTATAATAATTTTGTACTGTTCATAAAAGATACGTTACAACAGAGAATCGTCTCATCTATTCTCATGAAAATCAATGCAAAAGACAATAAATTTACTTACAGCGTTGACGTTCTTGAGGCTACCCTCGGCCTGGCTGTAGATTCCGTTGGCGGTTTCGACGGCGTAAGCGAAGTTACCTTCGGGAGTGATATCGTAGGAGGACTTTACGATTGGGGCAGAGGCCTCGTCTTTGACGACGTGGGATACATCTGCGCTAGCGCAAGCGACCGCGACGGCGAGGACTACAAGGAATTTCTGAAAGCAAATTAACGAAGATTTGTATTGAGGGCATATTATTGTGGCTCGTGATTAGCATATCACTATAGGTATGCTATGCATATTAGCCCTGGCGATGTAATCCATTGACAAATGCTTCTTGAAATAGAACTATTTAAAATGATCTAACGGTACAGTTCTTAGTATAATAAATGCGTTTCAAGGACTACGGAAACTTTTGAGTTACTAAACCCATTAAGATCAGAAAATGCCAGGTAGCATTGTATATATGTGAGTTCTACGTGGTTACAGTAATTTTATTGCGATATTTAATTTAATTAATATGATTCAGTTTGTTCAAATCAAATCAAGTTCAATGAGTTCACGTCCACTAAATAAAATAAAAACACTTGTCAACAGTGAGTATAGGTGAAAATGATTGCCTTAATTGTAGTTCTATCTTTTGTATAAACGGATATGAACATTGAATTATCAATAAAAATAAAAATAATGTAAACAGTCATACAAGCTCTGGTATGATCAAAAATGACCAGTGAACAATAATTAATTATTATTCCGGTGCGACAATCAATTTCAACTTGTGAACTGCTGACAGTATTTTTTTATTAAATGTTTAATGATGAGTATTGGGAGAACGCCTTACCATTTTGCAAGCCGGTTGTTGGAGATGAACTGACGATGATTTTTAATCATCGGCTTTATATACTGCATGTACAGAATCGGAATGTGTTGTTATTGGGTTTTTTATTGGCCGGCTCGACTCGTCCGTGTCGTCACAAAATAAAAGGTTGTGATCTAAATATTCATGTGTGATAGAGGGTGATAATCTACTATTTGTGGAATGTTGTTGAAAGTGTTGACTCGATTAATCTTTTATTTAATATCCTTAATATATTTACCTCGCGTTGCATCATTCTTAATATCCAGATGCCTAAATCATCCTTCGCTTCCCAACCCCTCAATTAACACTTTCCTTTAAGGTCGGGAACGTGCCCATAATTTTTTTTTAATTGTAGGCGTACATGGGCGGTGGAGACCACTTACCATCAAGTCATCAACGTGCTTGTTTGCCGGCTTATGCTATGAAAATATTCTATACAAATCACAGTCAACTTTCTCGAAATCGAATGTGAAGAAAATATCTATCTTTCTCGGAATTTACGTGGCCTTGCCGAACAATGTTTTTTTAAATTGTATATCGTAGCCAATCAGTAAGTAGTAAAGCCCCGGTGTAATTAGTTTTGTCTACAGCATGAAAGGTGCGATTTGACCGGTGAAGCACCACTGTCTCATAGAAAACCGATGTGGAGTTAGTAACTTGCTGTTACGTTTATAATCACCATATGAAACATCATATCATAATTTAACTTAGGTTTTCAGCTCATAATAAAGTCTGTTAAACCAAAGTAGAGTTTATGAAATGAAATGAAATCATTTATTAATCAAGTAGGCAATTGAAATAGCGCTTATGACAAGTCAGTACAAAAGTAAAAGAAACTTATATTACATAGAAATCAGTATCAACTAATGTATACATACATACATAGCATCATCAAAATACACTCGGCAATTACACTAAAACTATTTATAATTATTATTTTTCCATATTTTTACTATGGAATAGTCCAGAATCATCATATATTTTGGGGGGTCGTCTATATGGACCATAGGCATTATCGAAAACGGCGGAAAATTATAATAATTTTGTTTTCTATTCTCAATCTTGTTTCAGTCTTTGCAGTGCATTACTTTTAAATTGTCTTTTGTGCAGTCGGGTTTTTGATTTTTTTTATTATTAATTATTGACAGTATGAATTACTAGTTTTACTCTTTGTCAATAATTATTTTATACAAGGTGGTAGGTCCCTCGTATGCCAGAGGCCGTCTGGGTTGTTACCACCGCTTTGTCTATTTCTGCCGCCAAGCAACAGTATGTAAGCACTGTTGTGTTTCGGTTTGAAGGACGTGGAGCCGCGAGTGAAATATATTTATTAATATTACCATATGAGGTGTAAACAAATAATGTAAACGCTTAAATGTTTGTATAGCTTGTGGTATCAGAGTCAGGGATTGTAAATGACGTAAGAGATGACTCATGAGAGGACTCATGATGAATTCTTCACGTGGGCATAGTAAAATAAAATATAAAATAATTTTTGATCCCAATTCCAAAATTGTTTCAATGTCAGCTTAAAAACTGACACAAACTCAGATATATTTAAAATTATCAAATTCACGGTCATAACAATCAGAAATTTACATATTTTAAATAACAGCAAGGCTTTAATCAGCCATAATGTTGTTATTGAATTATTTAGGAATAAATTACATATATTCCCTAATATATTACATTTTTTATGTTTCGTTAAAAATAAGTTAATCAATTACAGTCACGTGTTAAGTTTATTTAAACTAAGAATAATTTAGCAATTTCTCAGAGTCTCTGGTAACGTCCAAACGTTTTGTTCGAGTTTTATTCACTTAGCACACTTAGCATCATTAATACAATTGTTCCCTATCTAACTTCAAAGGGTTTAGTTCTTTTTAGTCTTCGCAAAATGTTCATGTTATCGAGCAGATTGTTCGCCTCGATGTTTAAGTGTTGCCAAAGTCTGTATTCCTAAGTTTTAGCACAATACTTTTTTTTATTGCGCTTCGATGCTATCTCCAATTTTTTTTCTTTAATCTCTAACCCCAGTTTGTTTGGCATTATAATATCACCTCCTAAAATTGAGTTTCTTCTCAAGGGTCTTCTCAAGATGCGTCGTTTTGGATCCGGTGGTAGTTTTATAATACGTGCCGTTTCCATAATGGTCCATATCGACCTCCTTTTCCCCAAATATTTTACAATTCTGTACATTTCCATAATAAAAATATTGTAAAATTAATGGATAAATCAATAGATTTAGTGTAATTGCCTAGTGTATTTTGATGATGCTATGATTACATTAGTTTATATTGATTTCTATGCCTATGTTTTTTTAAATTTTAGTACTGACTTGTCATAAGCGCTATTTTATTTGCCTACATGATTAATAAAGTATTTCATTTCAAAATCAATCTTTGCCCCAGGAGATCATTCCTCTATCCTTATCATGTGCCTCCGAGTACCGTTTCTTTTATGGATTCTATTGAAACACGACAAAATTTGGTCTGTACAGATACTACCACTGATTGTATGTCCTGTTCTTCATATTTAATCTTCTCATAGTGGTGGATATTTTCATTAGTCATGACTGCCTTGCCCCTTCTAGCAGTATTATCAGGGGGGAGCAGGTCCTAGTTTTTACCTGACCATACAATTTTAGAACGACTATTGTGTAAACTGTAAGTTTATTTTATATAGCAGAGTCGGCAAACAAGCAAATAGGTCACCTCATGGTAAGTGATCTCCACCGCCCACGAATATACACAATGCCCGGGAAATCATGTATGCCTTGCTGGCCTTAAAAGAAAGGGGTAATAGATTGGGAAAGGGAGGGTATTTCGGCCTCCAGACTTCTTACTCACCGTTCATAACGCACCAGCAAGCTCTGTGAGACAGTGGTAACATCCATTCATGCTGTAGACAAAACTGTCTACCGCGTGGCTCTACCACTTGTATCACTCAAATTAAAACATAGTGTAATACTGGACAAAGACATTTGATGAGTCATATCACCCTTTCTTTTCGTTGCATCCTTTGGAAAGTTTCCGTATAAGACCCTCATAGTATCTTCACTCACATTACATGACATTGGGTTATTTTGTTTCTTGCCAACGTTGAATACATTTTACAATGTACATTACTGGTGCTTTAAATTCTATTGTCGTACGTAATAATGTAGCTTTGTGTTCATATTCTATATGCTAACGAGTATTTTCTATGTGCCTATTGCTAGAGCCAAATGTAAGCCACCAAAGACTTCATGCAAGAGGAATGGACTTATTATTTATTTAATACCATAGCAATAGTAGTTAGTGTATATCTTTTCGATGTCTTTACATTAATGCTGAAGTTTTATATCGTCACTGAAAAAGCAAAAATACTTACAACAAAGTGGTAGTGGTGGTCCCTCGTATGTGAGAGGCCGTCTGGGTTGGTACAACCGCTTTGTCTATTTCTGCCGCCAAGCAACAGTGTGTAAGCACTGTTGTGTTTCGTTTTGAAGGACAATGAAGCCAGTGAAATTAATGGGCATTATGAGACTTAACATCTTATGTCTCGGGGTGACGAGCGCAGTTCAGTGCCATGCAGTGCTTTATAATTCAAAGTTATGTGTGATGTTGGTCTGTTTATGGGCAGGCGTGTCGCTAACCATCAGGCGAGCGAATTGCTCGTCTCGTCATTCAATAAAAAAATAAAAATAAAAGACGGGCGAAATTGCAAGGAAAAGCTACTCTGTTAAATCGTTAATAACTAGTTTCTAAAACACGGCTATTCATTTATTCCATAAATTGTTTTATTTAGGGACCTTGTAGCTACTACATTAAATAGTCATCAACGTCTAGACGTTACACCGAGACGTTTGATGAAATGCAAATGTATTAATTAAACCCTTTCGCAAGGTCGTTCTGGCGGTCGTGAAAGCACAGAAATGTTAAATCCAAGGATTATTCTTATTATAAAAAAAAGTCGACCCTATTATTATGGAATTGAATAAGTGGTATTTTATTGCATAGGAAAATAGAGAGTGAACCTATGACAATATAATATTATTGATTATACCTTACGTTGTTATAAAAAGATAAACGTAAAATTTATAAACGCTCCTTTATAAAATGAAATTAAATGCATAGTTTATTAATAATGTAGGCAATTAAAATACCGCTTATGACAAGTCAGTACAAAAATAAAAGTAACACAAGTATAAAAATCAAAATCAACTTATGTATTATAATACTGTGGGGTCAGGACTATGTATGTGACTGTTGGGTGTATTGGGTGTATAATACATAGCATACATGGCATCATCAAAATACACTAGCCAATCACACTAAATCTATTTATGTATCTTTTAATTTTATAATATTTAATAAACAACACAAAATGATAAACAGCTGAGCTTATGTCCGATTATTATTTTCGCTCACGCACTTCACTTGACGTAGTGCACAAGTGATAAAATTTCACTTGAAATTTTATGATATCTAGATTTTGATAAGATCCGGTACATAAACACTCACTGTCATTTCTAGACGACTTAAATATGTCTATACCTTTATATTATAACATATTGTATAGTGTATGCCCTGAATGTTAATGAGAACTGATTTTAGAGAAGCATACGCAAAGGGTAGGTACCACTGAAACACTAATACAGAGCCTACTCAATCTACGAGTATATTATATTTTATAAGCCTCCACTTTTAAACGGTAATAGAAGTTTTCTGGAGTTTTACCAGAACATGTTTTAACAATGCGATTATCTTATAAAATAATAAATATTACAAATAATAAAGATTTATGTGTGGAACCCTCGGTGCGAGAGTTCGACTCGAGTTCGACCGGTATTTTACAAGACTGACTCTTCTTATTTCTATGGTCATAGAGTAAATATTGCTCTATATAGCTTATCTAATAGATACGATACATGTCTAAATTAAGAAGAGGAAAATACATAGTTAAAAACATTTATTCGTCATATCACAAAAAGACTTAAGACACAGATTTCTACATCATCCACCATACCAAGAAAATATAAACAATAATACGTTATTAAACAATCTAATGATCTGATGAATAACTTATGATAAACGAGCAGGGCAATTCATACTGTAGATCAAACTACAGTGTGGCTCTGCTACTCCGGCGTGTTTCTTGTGATATCGGGTGGTATAGTTCAGTATATACATTTATATATTATATAAGGCCTGCCTGGCGCTGGATTTCAATTACGTTTTCAAAAATTGAGACTAACAACTCATAATATATCTATATATCTTCTACCCCACTAGAATTTTAAATACTGTGGCTGACAATTCATAGGGTTTTACTTAAAAACTTTCTTAGCATTGCTTAGTTAAAATACTATATTCTACTTCTTTTAGCTTTTTTATAAATAGCGTTATCAGAGAAATACAAAAGAGTGTTTTATTAATCAATGCTTATGTCCCGTTTATAAGTAAAGCCCATAATATATTACAGTACCTACAATAATATACGTACATTGGAATAACAATAGCAATAATATCAGGTCTGTATCATTACAATGTCATGGCATCAATGGGCACGAGCTTACTCTACGAATCAATGGGATTAGGCTTTAGTTAGACTAATGTGGGTTGGTCGATTTCACATACCTTCGAAATTCGTAAGGATAATTCTCAGGTGTCATCACAAGGTTTTTTTTGCTTAAATGACAATGTTTTATGTTTTTTTTGTTTTTTTTGAGCAGGTCGCTTGCTAGATGGTAAGCGCCACGCCTGTCCATAGAGAGAACACCATACATAACTTTGAATTACAAAGCATTGCATTTCAAATATTACAGAACGACTTGATAGAAACACATTAAAGACAATTATAAGATTTTTTTATAGCAAATTCAAAAAATAACTGAATATTAAGTTTTATACCTGTAAGTATAAAACTTTAAAAAATCAACATTATTCAAAAACTTCTCAATCTAATCATGAGTCAGTCATCATTAGGAACTTTATAGTTTACTCGTCTCGAATAACGTTTTCGAACATTTCACAAAAAAGAACTTCTCTTCCAAAACTATCTACGAGTTTCATAAAATGTTAATAAAATTAAAAATAATCTACCGCTAACAAAGTTTTTTTTTTTTTTTTTTACTAGCCCTGTATTATACATGTCCCACTGCTGGGCACGGGCCTCCTCTACGGAATGAGAGGGGTTAGGCCTTAGTCCAAGCACGCTGGCCTAATGCGGGTTGGCAGACTTCACATACCTTCGAAAATCTTATCGAGTTCTCAGGTATGCAGGTTTCCTCACGATGTTTCCTTCACCGTTAAAGCAAGCGATAATTAACAATGAATATACACGTAACTTAGAAAAGTCAGTGGTGTATGCTCTTGGGGCTGGTTTCGAACCTGCGACTTTCGTCTCGATAGTCTGTACCACTCCCCGCTGAGCTATCGGCTAACAAAGTAAAAAAATTAAAATAATTTATTACTAAACAAACTTCAATCTTATCAAACTTTTTAAGTTCAACTATATTTTGATCAGTAATTATAAATAACACAGTCATGTCCATGTGAAGCAACTCTTCAACAACTTCTTCTTCTCTTCAAGAAGAGAGCGTATTCCTTCCTTAAAGGCCGGCAACGCATTTGCAAGCCCTCCGGTGTTGCAGGTGTTCATGGGCGGCGATCACTTTCACTGATCACTTTCCATCAGGTGAAGGGATGCTCGTTTGCCCCTTGTTCCATAAAAAAAAACTCCAGCAAAACCTTTTAGAATGGGCACGATCTCCAACAATGAAGAATATAATAAGAATATGAAGAAGAGAATTAAGGAAAAAGTTTACATCAAATTTATACATAGTTTATGATTGTTTGTTTTACCACGAGTGAATTCCAGCGACCTTGAATATAAATTATGTGATGTATCATTCGATTACTGGAACGGCCACAATTGCCTATAATAAAAAATACACCACATTAAGATTATTGATTGCCATCGATAAATTAAACAGTATCGGATATAAAGTATTATATAAAACGTATTATATAACGTTATACCTGGTTTCTAACAACTAGTAACTATGGTAACCCATACAAACTGGCCATTACAAACCTGGTTTACTTATTATTTTTTATTTCATTAAATGATGAGACGAGCAAGGCGCTCGACTGATGGTAAGCTCACACCTGCTCATAAACAGAAGCAACACCGCACAGAACTTTGAATTAAGAAGCACTGCATGGCACTGAACTGCGCTCGTCACCCCGAGACGTAATATGTTAAGTCTCAAAATGCCCAGTAATTTCACTGGCTTAAATGTCCTTCAAAGCGAAATACAACAGTACACACTGTTGCTTGGCGGCAGAAAAAATTACGTTTTGTAATAACACCGATAGAGCATTATATGTACGGGTTGCTATGGTAACCTATAGTATTTTTTTTTATTAGTTTAAAGTAAGACAACGTTTTGTAGTAACACCCGATATTTATTATAAATATATAATATTTATTATAAATGAAGAGTCTCTTCTATTGCCAATAAAACTATTCGTTGACCACATCCGAAGCGATATTATTAGCCCGTGTGATATTTGTATAAAATTTATGCTGTGCGTGTAGGTGAACGTAAAAACCGGGATCTGTTTATGATTCAAGGTCGTGCCATCACATTTTTTTTTTCGTAGATAGCCATTATATTATATTTAACATATCGTCGGGTGCAATCGTGCGAAAAACTATTTATAGCGTTATAAAATATGACCAGGCACGGAATTGTAAGTTGGGTCTCATGACCATCTTTTTTAATATTATTGACTAGCTGTTCCCCGCTCCCGGGGGTCATAGCATGATGTTATATAGCTATGAACCAAATACTCTATAAAATAATCATTTAATTGTAAATCCTCAATCTTTCTAGGCGTTCAAAAGTTTCATAGTGACCTAAAATTGATTTAGTTAAATTGTGATAGGCCCGAGTTCGTTTTCATTAAAAGCATTTCATTTATAAAGAATCATAAATATTAATTTATAATATTATTCCTTTAAAAATAAATAATTAATTGCCGCACTCGGATTTGTCAATTACCATTAATTTCAATTGTCTATGCTGATAATTTATGGCAAAATTATAAGTCTCCGTTTTTCCCATTTGGCTCGCGATCCCAAACATAAACTAACATGATCTTGTTTATTTAATTACTTCATTTTTTTTTCGCAAAGACCGGCTCACGAGCTAAAGGTCACCTGATGGTAAGTGATCGTCACCGTCCGTGGGTTAATTGCCGACATAAAGAATTTTTTTTAGAACAATAAAACGTAATCTAATTTATAATAAAACTATTTATATACAGCTCTGCCTGTGTGAATGTCATTTTCTTGAATTTCTTATTCTTATTCATAACATGGTTTATCTGTGTGCCAAATTTTATCCGAAATAGTTCAGCTGCTAAGAAGTGATTTATGAAATTAAAATGAAAAACTTACAAAAACTTTTGCATCAATATATAGAAAATTCAACCTCACCCTTGCGAGAGTAATTTAAAAAAAATTAAAACTCTTGTTTAATTCTTTCAATTAGATGCAAATATACAATAACATGTTAGCCCAGACCGAGTAAAAATGTATATAGATATCAATTTTATTTTGCTAAATTAATTGACATAAATCAATAATTTAAAATTCTATTTTGCATAATTGAACGTGGGAAATGTTAAATTTATATATTTTTTTATAAATTAAGAAATTTACCGTAAATAATCTAATAAATTTAGCAAAATAAAATCAACATCTCAATTTTTACTCGATGTGGGTTAACATGTTATTGTATATTTGCATCCAATTACGCAATAGAGTCAGACTCACTGGCCCGGTTTTTATGCATTCGTCTCAACTAAGTATTGAAAGTGAAGATGAACCACGTGTTTTTAATAATATACCACGAGACCTGAGTTTTAAATCAAATTAGTATTAAATAATTCTGTCACCAAGAGAAGCTACTTAAGTGACATTTTGTCGGTGGATGGGATACATAAATCTATTCTCAGCTACTCGTAAATGTCAATATTTTTTCCTAAAATAGGTACAAGGTGACAATCATCTGTGAATATTGTTACGGATTGACTTCTTATTATCCTTACCTTTATTTTATTTAATTGAATGACGAGACAAGCAAGCCTGCTCATAAACAGAAGCAACACCACACAGAAATTTAATTCAGAGCACTGCATGGCACTGAACTACGTTCGTCACCCAGAGATATAAGAAGTTAAGTCTCATAATACCCAGTAATTTCACTGGTTTCAATGTCCTTCAAACCGAAACACAACAGTGCTTACACACTGCTGCTTGGCGGCAGAAATAGACAAAGTGGTGGTACCAACCCAGACGGCCTCTCGCATACGAGGGACCTACCACCTTGTAGCCTTGTAGCAACGTACCTCGTTTATATGGTCTATGTTTACTAGACTTTCATTTAACTTAATGAAACTGCCATCGAAATCCATTCATTCGATGTTGTCTACATACACTGTATTGTTTATTGTACACAACACACACCCAAGCAATAAAAATGCTATAAATAAGTCGCATCCTTGTCTTACAAATTTTATTTTATTGCAGTAATTAACACACTCCATCTAATCAATAATATAATAGTTTATACCTTCCGGGTTAGCTTTTTACATGCATTTTTTATTATTACGAGCAAGTGGGTCACCTGATGGTAAGTGATCTCCACCGTCAATGTACGCCCACAATAGTAGAAGAGTTAAAGGCGCGTTGCCGACCTTATAGGGAAGGGATAATTAAGGGATTCGGAAGGGGAGGGGGATTTGGGCCTCCAGATATCTCACTCACTGTACCAAACGCAGCAACAAGCCGCTACTTTACGTCGGAGCTCATCATCTAACGTATCTTTACCGTGGCCTTGCGAATGAAAACGCAGTTGCAGGGAATCCTACTAATATTATAAACGCGAAAGTTTGTAAGAATGGATGGATGGATGTATGATTGTTACTCTTTCACGTAAAAACTACAGAATGGATTTTAATGAAACTTTACAATAATATTGCTTATACATCAGAATGAGACATAGGCTACTTTTTATCCCGGGAAAAACAGATAACACGGGCGGAGCCGCGAGCAAAAGCTAGTTATAAAATAAAAATGAGTTTAAGATTTGTAAACATGCAGATAATAAAATGAAATGACCTGTACGAGGTTTAGCCAATTTACGGATGTACGTGTAATTTGCAGAGGACTTTTCTAATAATTAGACACTTTAAAATCGTAACAACATACTCTTTGTCTCGACGTGAGAAACATTCCAAATAAATGCAAATGCATTGGTCGTAGTTCGTCGCTAAAGTAAGTTATTTTAAAATTGTACCATATTAATTTTGTGTTAAATGTCAATGCATTTATCAAATAATTACCATGTCTTAAATACCAAAGTATAAATTTTGAAGACCTGAAGTGGCATTTTAATTGATTGTGAACCCGGAACAGTTAGTCTTATTATAATTACTTAATGATATATTACTAAGGACCCTTTACAATCTAAGGCCTCAAGTTCGTACATAGCGGTGAGATGTATATTATACTACAGGACTGGTATTACTATAACATTAATAATACAATCTCCAAGTAAATGTTATTAATATGATAAAATATAAGACTGTAAAATACAAAATTACCATGCTGTCAATATATATTTTAAGTGGTAGAGCCACGCTGTAGACAGTTTTATCTACAGCATGAATGGGCTGGCTCGACCGGGTCGTTACCACTGTCTAACAGAAAACCGACGTAAAGTAGCGGCTTACTGCTGCGTTTCGTACAGTGAGTGAGATATCCGGAAGCCCAAATCCCCTCCCCTTCCCAATCCCTAATTATCCCTTTCTTTTAAGGTCGACAACGCGCCCATCATTCTTCTGGTGGTGGGCGTACATGGGCGGTGGAGATCACTTACCATCAGGTGACCCACTTCCTCGTTTGCCGGCCTATGCTATAAAAAAATATATATATACGGAGAAGCTTGTGTCCTTTGCTACGTTCTGAATAACCTGTATAATCTGTTATCTGACAGTTAACGTATATTATTCGTACTATGAAATATTGACTCTAAATATAATGATTTTAATATGTTAAAAAGCAGCGATAGCTAAGTAGCAAGTGGTACGAACTGCCGAAACGAAAATTTCGAAACCGGTCCCAAGACTCTGACCTCTGACTTATCTAAGTTACGTGTGTAATTATTGTAAATGCCTTTTCCAAAATAAAAAATAGCCTATGTCCAATCCAGTTTATGATCTACTTGCGTGAATAATTTCGTTCAAATTCGTTCAGTCGTTAAGGCGTGATAGATTTACAAACATCATTATTGACATCCAAACGTTCATATTTAGATTATGGGAAGCTGAGAGTTTGCAGCCTCCGTGGCGTAGCGGGCGAGTAGCAGCGAGAGGCCGCGGATTCGATCCCCGCACCGAAACAAACGTTTGTGTGATCAACAAATATTTGTCTCGGGGTCTGGGTGTTGTGAGACCGAAAGTTTTTCGTAGTTCTTGATACCCACGACACAAGACTCGTATCTTACTGTGGGGTTACTGTGGATGTATTTATTTATGATTGTCAGTCATCAATAATAAATATTGAAGTATGAAGATTAGAATTAGGAAGTATCATTTTAATTTCCTCAACAGGATTTCTAATTTATACAAAAAATGCTGACACTTAATAGTATTATTGCATAGTAATTAATCATAACACCGTTCTTGTTCTACTTTAAAGGTTTATAAAGATCAAGTACATTCAGTCAGATTAAATGAAACACGCATGTGTAAGTTCAACCTGTATCCCCAAAGGGGCAGGCTGTAAACAGTGCTGCGCCTACGTTTTGCCAGATTATTTCCGTTCCGTGATGTAATCGGGGCGAGCCTAGCGACATACCGGGCATAAATTATAAACCCGACTAAAACAAGTGTAATTATTTGAATCAACATCTCAAAAACAATTTGCTAGTATCTGATCTGGGATTTCAACTAAGGATTTCACGTTTTTGGTATTATTATCAGTAGAGTAGGTGAATATGTGTCTTCATTTATGACAACTGCCATTTCAATGCACTGAAACTCCGTATCAAATATACGTCAAGAAAACATGTGTAGTTTGTCAAATGTTATGACCTAATGTTTCAGTTATATAATAATGTACTCTGTGACCTAATGTCAGGAAGCGATCCGTTCCGACACCTCATTGAAATTATCGAACGTTTTGCTGTCATGACGCGATTCTTGTCTATATTGAACGTAGTTAGTACGGAGGTCCCTAGACTCTAGGTGCGTCGAAATCTCGAAATGGATGGTTGCACTCACACCGATTGGCGATTGGGATAAGGCCAGGTGGAAGAAGGAAAGAGATTGAGTGCACTAATACAATTTGAATCAGATTTTTTAGATCTTTTTTGTTACTTAACAGCATTTTTACGATTTAGACTTAATCATCCCCACCCCTTACCGGGGGGCATAGTGTCATTTCTGACGTATCTTTTTTTGACGTGTCATAACTTCCTCGTATGCGTAAGTCCGTCTGGGTTGGTCTAATTCTGCCACCAAGCAGCAGTATGTAAGGACTATTGTGTTTCGGTGTAAAGAACACTGAAGCTAGTGAAATTACTGGGCATTATGATACTTAACATCTTATGCTAGGATTGAACGCAGTCTAATGCCGGGCGGACAGTACTTTGAAATTCAAAGTTCTGTGCAGTGTTGCTTTTGTTTATGAGCAAAGGTAGCGCTTACTCCGGCGTGCGTTCGGCCCGTTTCGTCATTCAGGCAATAAGTAGCATTATTAAGCTTTGCTTGCAGTCTCAATACATCAAACTTGCCCCTCCGCGATCTCATCTTTCACACGCATCCCACATTTTGTAACAAGTGTAGACTCCTTGCGAAATGTCTGACACTGCACAATTCCCTCACGTGAACGATGAAAGAATTCATAATGCTGACGCCATATCATAAATCACAATTGTAACGTCCGATTCGACCTTGATTTGCATATCTTGGAATTCAGTCATTATGCATTTTATAAAACCTTGTATTAAGAATAAATGATTTCATATGCGCGCTTTTAAGTGGTAGTTGAGGAAAAAATGCATATATATTTTTATAGATTCGTAGACTTATGCCTGTTTTCCACGTTTATAATTATATTTCTGCTAAGCGGCACCACTTAGCCTATCACCCGTTTCCAGCTTGACGTTGAGTTTCGGGACACAGCTCTAAAACAATCAGTGGTATTATATAATGATTTATTACTGATTTGTATTAACTTTGACCAAATCAGCCAAAGTCTATACCCGCGATTGCCGCTGGTTAGTCTGGAAGGTTCCGTCGCTGTCTCGGCTTCACGAACTAAGTGAACAGTAAATACTACAATACATCAATTTTAATATAGCTATGCTTACCCCTGACTCCGCCAATCTATATGAGGATTCTCCGCTTTTATTGAATCGCCGCAATTCCTGATCAGTTCTTTTCCGCTAGTTTTAATAGACCGCTAGTCCGCTCGTCATAAACCGACGTCAATATTCAAATTTAAATCCGTTCTTTTCTTTTTCCTCCTTTTTTGTATATTTAAACTCTTCGCTTTATCGGCAGAGTCCCCAACCCCATACTTAATTAAAGGAGGACTTATTCATAAATAAACTAATAAAATAATTATAATTTAGGGATGTATTATGTATGTGTGAATGTACCGCTAGTTTAGATGGTAAACCATACCCGCTTTCCATATAATTCCATCATAAATAATAAACATCCCCCCGCCCGAGAAAGGCTGAAAAGCCTTTATCAAATTAACAAAGAACTATTAAACTTTACCGAAAGAGTTAATTAAAAATAAAAATAAAATTGAAACTAAAAACAAATTCTGTGACCTACTCCAGGGGCAACCTGGCTATTTTTACCACTGGTCTCAGAAATATTCCTGAGAGAGTTTTCAGCCTCACAGATCTGATCACCCCATCCTTTCCAGGCAGAACATCTATAACCCTCCCGCGTTTCCATTTAAGAACAGGCACACTCTCCTCTTTTATCAAAACAAGGTCCCCCACTTTAGGTGGATTCGTCGGTGTTGTCCATTTATTACGGTTCTGTAGACAATGCAGGTACCGGTCACTCCATTGCCTCCAGAAACTTTGAGCTATAGCCTGAACTAGCCTAAACCGAACTAAACGCGTTTTAGTTACATCTTCCAGATTATATTCTGGTACAGCAAGTAATGGCTTGCCAACCAAGAAATGTGCTGGTGTCAGCACTTCAAGATTCGTAGGATCATTAGATAACGGACACAGTGGTCTAGAGTTGAGTACCGCTTCAACTCGAGCAAACACCGTAGTCAGTTCCTCATAGGTCAAAACTTGTTCCCCGATCATACGTTTTAATAAAGTTTTTGCAGATTTTACAGCTGCTTCGAATAAACCCCCGAAGTGAGGCGCCCCAGGAACGTTAAACAACCAAGTGATACCGCTCTTGGCTGCCACGTTCATCAGGCTATCCTCGACTTCCCTATTCATTAAATATTTATTAACCTCATTCAGATGTTTGTTCGTCCCTACATAGTTAGTACCATTATCGGAACGTATCACGCTTGGAAGTCCGCGACGAGAAGTGAACCGTGTCAAAGCCGCTATGTATGCCTCTGTCGTTAAATCACTAACAACCTCTAGATGTACCGCTTTGGTAACAGAACAGATAAACACGCATAAGTATGCTTTTAATACTTTAGCATTTCTTAGACGAGATGATTTAATTGAAAACGGCCCTGCAAAATCCGTTTGCACCGTATGGAATACGCCAGTTGCATTCACTCTGTCACTTGGCAACGCGGACATTATAGGTTCGACCGGCTTCGCCTTAGTTCTAAAACACGAAATACATTTAAAAATACGACCCCGGATGGCTTGCCGAGCCGACAGGATCCAGAAATCTTTTTGTAAAATAGCCTGTAGAGCTGTTGCTCCAACGTGACAATGAACCCGATGTGCATGATCAATAATTAATTTGGTCAACGAATGATCCTTAGGCAAAATAAGTGGATGTTTTGATTGAAACGGGAGACTCGAATGGTCTAGGCGACCTCCTACGCGTAGTAAGTCCGTGTTATCCACAAAAGGAAGCAATCGTCTTAACCGTGTGGAACACAATTTGTTTCGTTTCAAACAGTCTATGTCGGCAGCAAATTCCGTTTGCTGCATTAATTTAATTAGGCGATCCATGACCGATTTTCGTTCCTTAACTGTCAAAACACCAGTAATTTTATTAGAAGGATCCCTAACATTATGTATAAATCGAATACAGTAAGCTACTACCGACTGTAGCATCACTAACGAGCTGTATCTATTAAATATGGAGTCTGGTTCCGCAGTACCCACATGAACCGTCAACGTTTTTCGGCAAGTCTTTATCTTGCTTAACCAAATCTAAAGGCCACGTCGTTTCATGGCCTTTTAGCCACTGGGGTGCCCACCACATAGTACATGCGAGCAGATCTGACGCCCGACATCCCCTACTTGCGACGTCTGCCGGGTTCATTTCCGAGGGCACATGTCTCCATTTCAATTCTAATCCGCAATTGACTATTTGGGACACCCGATTCCCTTCAAATGTTTGTAATATATGAGGAGGCATTCGCAGCCATGAAAGCACTATTGTACTATCAGACCAACAGTACATTTCTTGTATTTGCACAAGATTTTTAATTGAATCGAATACATATTTTATTAGCCGAGTCAACAAAGCAGCGCCCAGTAATTCCAGTTTCGGAATTGTGACCTTCATTTTCGACGGTGCAACACGAGATTTGCCCATCATAATAGAAAGTTTCACTCCGCCGTTACCATCCACGGTCCTCAGATATACAACGGCGCTGTATCCGCTTTCAGATGCATCCGAGAAACCGTGCAAAGAACAAATCTTATTTTTGCTTAAAGCGAAACGCTCAATGTTGATATTTTCAATTTTAGGTAAGTCAGCAACAATACTACTCCATTCCGCTACCACATCCGGTGGTGGAGATTCATCCCATGACAAATTTAATCTCCAAAGCTGCTGCATAAGAACTTTGCCCTGAAATAGCACCGGTGCTATCCAACCTAGTGGGTCAAAGGTTCTTGCCAAAGTCGATAAAATTATCCGCTTACTGTACTTTCCAGAATCCGTCAATTTACAATGGTACGAGAAGCTGTCATTATTCGGATCCCATTCTAGACCTAAAATTTTGTAAAAGCCAGTACCGTCCTCCTTATCAAAAATTCGTGGCTTCTCCAAATCCTCAGCTGGAATGTCCTCCAGCAGGCGCTCATTATTAGACACCCATTTGCTTAACTCAAAACCACCAGAAAGAAGCAATTGTGACAGATCTGACTTTAAATTCTTTGCTTCTGTTTCTGTATCTGCGCCCCCTAATATGTCATCCATGTAAACTGATGATCTTAAAAGATCAGCCGCTGCCGGGTATGTCGCCTCACCATCATCAGCCAATTGACGCAGAGTTCTAATCGCAAGATATGGACTGGACTTCATACCATACGTAACCGTATTCAAGGCGTACAAGAGCAAAGGCTGATCCGATGCCTCTCTCCAGAGCACCTGTTGATACTTTCCATCATCTTCATGGATCACGATTTGCTGAAACATCATCTTAATATCAGTGGTGAAAACAAATTCGAACATTCTAAACCGACAAATGATCTCCATTATATCCCGTTGTAACTTTGGTCCAGCATGTAACGTGTCATTTAGGGACACCTCATTGGTAGTCTTACAACTGGCATCAAATACTACCCGAATTTTATCCGAACCCGTTTTAAAAATACCATGATGAGGTATTACGTAACCCTTTTCCCCTGCATAGTCGTCTGGGTTCCGGTCACAAACAGACATATGCCCCATACGTTCATAATCCCGCATAAATTCAATATACTTAACACGCAATGCTTCGTTTAAAACTAACCGCCTTTCCATTGCCAAGAACCGTTTCTTAGCTATTAAAATAGAGTCACCCAGGTCGGGTTTATCGTCTAAAAAAGGTAATCGTACCACATATCTCCCTGTCCGCTCATCCCGCTGATGAGTTTTCCGAAACCCATTTTCACATTCGGCATCTTTAGGGTTAACCAAAACTGCTTCCGGAATACTTTCCACCTCCCAGAACCTTTCCAATATTTGGTCGGTGGTAGTATGCGCCGCGAACAACGTTTGAGCCTCAAAATTTGAATCATTTTGAGGAGTCGCATGGGTTACCGGACCCATTAGTATATACCCAAACACCGTATTCATTGCGCACGGTAAATAATCATTAACTTTTACGCAACCCCCAATCATTATTTCACCCATGAGATCCGCGCCAATTAAAATATCTATAGGTCGACTAACATAAAACTGATCATCTGCTAAATAAATATCCCTATACCAATCCGCTAAACCCTGGGAGAGTGTGTCAGCCGGTAGGTTGTGGGTGATGTTACTCAATACTACTGCCGTTGTGACCAATCTAGGGCGTTCTGAAAACGTAGGACACATGGTCAAATTCACCCCTCCCCTACAATCACTCACCGGCCTTCCCCCTAGTCCCGTAACTGAAATAATATTTGACTTAAACCGCTTTAAGCCAAGCCTACTAGCGCAGTGTTCAGTGATGAAGGTACTCTGACTACCCCCGTCTAATAGCGCGCGCACTTTATGATATTCACCGAATCTGTCCATAACACGCACTACAGCCGTTGCGAGTAACACTGTCCGCCGATAACTACCTACAGCCTTCTTTGTGTTACATGCCGTTAAAGCCGCACCACCATCCACTGCTAATGCATTTGACATATGATGATCCCTAACAGGGCCCGCTACCCTAGTCGTGGTATAAGTAGGTACGTTCGCGCGACATGTATCCGCTCCGGATGCGCCTGACCGACTTGGATCCACATTGGGTCCCCCACCCGCTGGTGAACCCCCTGGCACCCTTTCAGCTGCAGCCGCTGCCGGTAAATCAAAGTGAATGAGGTAGTGGTGTTTAGTAGATTTACATTTGAAACAAGACCAACCCGAATGGCATTGGTTGATCCTATGCTTTCCTAAACATCTAAAACAAAGCCGATATTCTTTCACATGTTCTTTACGTTGACGAGGATTCAAAGATAAGAACTGTTCGCATTTTGATAAATAATGGCTTCCCCGCTTACAAAGATTACATCCTATCGGTTCACTAACAGATGTTGAATGGTGTACCCGTGAATGAAAAGAACCGCTTTTCGAGCAGAGCCCCTCTCCACTGGATTCCAAGATCCTAACCTCGTTTCCCAAAAAATGGATAAAGTCAGAAAAGTTAGGCAACTCTTTATCTATTACTTTCGCTTCAAACCGTTTTTTCAAACTGGCATCAAGCTTTTGGAAATTTATGAAAAATTAAAGGTAAGACCATGCCGTCACAGGAAAATTCATTTTCTCCAAGCCCTTTGTGTTTTCTAGCAAGGTATTTAGAAATGGTTTCAATGAGGAATAGGTCTTGGTAACCCTAGTGGTTCCCAATAAATTATGTAATAGTTTATCCGCTAATACTCTTTTGCTACCGTATTGACTCTTCAACAGATCTAAAGCTATTGAATAATTGTCACCAGTAATGTACAAATGCTTGGTGAGCGCTTTTGGCTCCTCAGACAGAGACCCAAGTAAATAATATAGCTTTTCAGTGTCAGACAATGTTGCATCTTTCCCAACTAGTGATTCAAACAAATCCATAAAAGACGCAAAATCCTCTATTTTACCCGAAAAGGTTGAAAGCTGAACCCTTGGCAAAAGTGCCCGCTTGCCCTTTGCCCTATCCGTGGAGGAAGCAGTGCCATACTCCGATGACTGACAACTGCTCTCAGGAAACAATTCCAAATACTTCAGTTTTATATCATAATATTTCTGGTTATATACCGTATATCTTTTCGTAAACTCTTCCGAATCAACTTCATCCTCAAAGCCGGCCTGGAGTTCCGTATGATTAAAAGTGAATTCGGTGTATATTTTTTCCAAATCCCCACATCTTAACTTAAATTCATTTCTGTCTTCTTCCGAAATAAACCCCGATTGTGAAAGATCATAAAGTTTATCTAAATTCAGAGAAGCTATATCATATTTCACTTTGAAAAAGTCTAGGGTTGGCTTTAGGAGGCATCTTGAAAATATAGGAAAATTATAATTTTAATAATAACTGCCTCAATTAATACTGAGACCAGAAATAAAATTATATAGAACTAAAAAATATATTAAAAACAAACAAAAATAAAAAGTGGGATTTGAACCCGCGTTCAGTAATACCACTCTATATTTACGCTCAAACCGCTAGGCCACCAATTGCCTTATGTCAACAGCTAATGTCTGTCACAAATATAAACTTCAACTTTTGAAATATAATTTTATTATTATATTGACAAAAAATAATTATTGTCGCTTTATGCAACCCACAAAAGAAAGCGTATTATAATTACACCAAATAAACCAACGGCGTGCTATGTGTAATGCATGAAACATACTATATCTACCAATTAAAAGGGAAATCGAAGATAAATATATGTAGCCCTACCGCAATAATATTATTTGAGTTTCCTTGTGCATGTGTAACTTAATATTTGCACCTATCCGCTCGGTGCAAATCGTTCAAAAATTCGTTCGTTTTTGTAATAGAACGAAAAACCAAGACAACGGTAGAACCCCAGAACAACAATATCCGCGCTCGATAGGACCAAAATGATTTGTATAAACTTTGACCAAATCAGCCAAAGTCTATACCCGCGATTGCCGCTGGTTAGTCTGGAAGGTTCCGTCGCTGTCTCGGCTTCACGAACTAAGTGAACAGTAAATACTACAATACATCAATTTTAATATAGCTATGCTTACCCCTGACTCCGCCAATCTATATGAGGATTCTCCGCTTTTATTGAATCGCCGCAATTCCTGATCAGTTCTTTTCCGCTAGTTTTAATAGACCGCTAGTCCGCTCGTCATAAACCGACGTCAATATTCAAATTTAAATCCGTTCTTTTCTTTTTCCTCCTTTTTTGTATATTTAAACTCTTCGCTTTATCGGCAGAGTCCCCAACCCCATACTTAATTAAAGGAGGACTTATTCATAAATAAACTAATAAAATAATTATAATTTAGGGATGTATTATGTATGTGTGAATGTACCGCTAGTTTAGATGGTAAACCATACCCGCTTTCCATATAATTCCATCATAAATAATAAACAATTACGTTTACGCGATTATTACACATTGAAATAAAACTAATTTAAACGAATTGGGTGGACTGTCCATCCCCTGAACACGAAGGCTGAAAAGCTTTCAAAACGTCGGGACCAAATCTATACTAATAATAAAGCTGTAGAGTTTGATTGTTTGATTGTTTGTTTGTTTGTTTGTTTCAACGCGCTAATCTCAGGAACTACTGGTTCGAATTGAAAAATTCTTTTTGTGTTGGATAGTCCATTTATCGAGGAAGGCTTTAGGATATATAATATTACGCTGCGACCATTAGAAGCGAAGCATCAGTGAAAAATGTTGCAAAAACGGGGAAAATTATTCATATTTGAAGGCCCCCGTTGCTAAGCTACCCAAATAATATTATTTGAAGGCTTCCGTTGCTAAGCTACCCAAATCTATACTAATATTATAAAGCTGTAGAGTTTGATTGTTTGTTTGATCACGTGGGCGGAGCCGCGAGCAAAAGCTAGTTTAAAATAAAAATCCGCGATAAAATCCGTTTAAATCAGTTTTATTTCAATGAATCGTATTGCCTACAATATTTATTTATTTTAATTATTTAAAACTCATATACATAACATGGCGGGTAGATGCACTATAGGCAGTGTGTGGCAGTACCTTTTGAGTGAATCAGAGACGATATAATGTGCGTATAATTAAAAATATATTATAAAACTAGCTTTTGCTCGCGGCTCCGCGTGAACGTTTAAAATTGACAAAGTTTCATACAAACTTTCATCCCCTATTTTATCCCCTTGGGGGTAGAATTTATCAAAATCTTTTCTTAGCGGATGCCTACGTCATAACATCTACCTGCATGCCAAATTTCAGCCCGGTCCCTCCAGTGGTTTGGGATGTGCGTTGATAGATCACTATGTCAGTCAGTCACCTTTGAGTTTTATATATTTAGATAACTCAGTCAAATATTGCCACCGAAATATCAATATATTCTTAATGTCTTCAACGCCTATACACTTTCGCAATGAAATAACTTTGTTGCTTTTAAACGCCTGTGGCAATGTGCTAGATTTTTTGCCTCCAGCCCACCATTCTATTCAAATTTGTAAAACCTATGATTACTGTAAGGATGTTCTAGGAATTTCAAACGTGGGCAAAGAGGTCAATGTCGGATTATAATAAAAAATTATGACAAGCCGATTACGAAGTAAATGCATTGTGGGTATTATGTCATCTGCAAATTGTAAGCACAGTCATGCTTGTGGGTGCATTGAGTTCGTCTACATTACGCACTATTTAGCCAATCTGAATCTCTGACAGCCTTTTTTTATTTGATTGAATGACGAGACGAGCAAGAGTCTCGCCTGATGGTAAGCGCCACATCTGCCCATAAACAGAACCAACACCATACAGAACATTGAATTACAAAGCACTCCATGGCATTGAACTGCGCTCGTCACCCCGAGACATAAGATGTTGAGTCTCATAATGTCCAGTAATTTCACTGGCTTCAATGTCCTTCAAACCGAAACCCAACAGTGCTTAAACTGTTACTTGGCGGCAGAAATAGACAACGCGGTAGTACCAACCCAAACGGCCTCTCGCATACTCCACCTTGTGTGTGCCTTCTTGGCACAGTGGGCGAGTATCCTGTTGTGAAACGAGAGACCGCAGGTTCGATCCCCGCACTGAAACGAATGTTTGTATGAGGCCGAAATCCCGTCCCCTTCCCAATCCCTTATTTAGCCCTTTCCTTTAAGGCCAGTAACACGCCTATGATGGTATGATATTGTGGGCGTACATGGGCGATGGATCACTGACCATCAGGTGACCCATTTGCTTATTTGTCGGTTTATGATATAGAAAATTAAAAAAGCATTTGTAATTTCGTAAAAGCTGAACAGATTTTCTTCGCTCAACCGCATTCAAATTAGTTTAATCGGATAGAATTCATATGCGACGTCACATAAACACAGTTAGAGAGAACACACCTCTTTTTATCTAGAGTCAAACGTCTTTCCTTTTTTGCGTCGATCAAAATCTACTACTGGTGTTTTTTTTTATAGCATAGGCCGGCAAACGAGCAAGTGGGTCACCTGATGGTAAGTGATCTCAACCGCCCATGTACGCCCACCACCAGAAGAATCATGGGTGCGTTGCCGACCATAAAGGAAAGGGATAATTAGGGATAGGGAAGGGGAGGGGATTTGGGCTTCCGGATATCTCACTCACCGTACGAAACGCAGCAGCAAGCCGCTACTTTACGTCGGTTTTCTGTGAGACAGTGGTAATGACCCGGGCGAGCCAGCCCATTCATGCTGTAGACAAAGCTGTCTACAGCGTGGCTCTACCACTCAAACTACTACTGGTGTTCACATACCATTTATCAAGTCATAATGACATGACACAACTCCGACATGAACTAATAGCCGTGGTCCGTAAACCAGTTATTTAAAATATGTTTGAAGATGCGTCAGAATATTAATTCCAATATATTAGTTAAGTCTTGTTGTGAATGTTGAGGTCATTTTTTTTTATAAAGAATAAAGGTCAAGAAAATAAAACCCAACAAGATATTACATTCAAATTTATTATGTCTATCAAACACAAGATATTGAAGCATATTTTATGATTGGTAAAGGTACGCTGTAGACACCTTTGTCTACAGCAAAAATGTGGCAGCTCGACCGGGTTGTTACCACTGTCTCACAGAAAACCGATGTAAAATGGTAGTATGCTGTTTCGTTTCGTAAGGTATGTAAAAATCCTAGTGGTCCGAATCCCCCCTTTACCAATCCTCTTCTCTTCAAGGTCAGCAACGCATTTCTAGTCATTCTGGTAGCTTAAGTGCTTATCGTCTGTACAGACTAGGGCTTGAACACTGCAAAGCAGGAGATTGCAAACTCCAGCAAGAACTATCAACATAGACTCTTGGGTCTTCTTGCTTTGTTTCTTTTAATTGGAGTGCATGCAAGAGAAAGAGCGCATACTGGAGCCCTCTCCTAGTTGCTTTAAGCAAAACCACTACAATGGTAAATTAATAGAATGGCTCATTATGTCAAACACTGATTGCCATGTTGCATGAAAAAAAATGTAGTATCAGGTGACCTACTTGGTTTGCCGACTGCCGAGTCTGTTATCGCAGTTTCGATCCCCAAGCCCTGGCTTTACTTTCTTATTCATAAATGCTTATTCATTGCTCGCTCATTGCCAGTTGCACTCGCTAATCTGCAAACAATAAGCGGGTTAAGCAACCCATGGCGCGGCCAGTTTATGGATGGGTGACCACTTAATGGTATTTCAACTGAACTTCTCCATGCTTCGGAAGGCACGTAAAAGGCCAGTGCTGGCTGTTATCAACTAACAGCAGTCATTAAGTCAAATCGGAGGCCTTCGGGTAGCTTGAAAACTTTGACAGTAGGTTGGCCTCTAACCATTTGATATTGAAAAATTTGCTTATTACTGCTCGTTTTAACGGCGAAGGGAAATGTCATAACTAAAACTGCACACGAGGTAGTTCTTATAAGAATTTCGATGATATGTGAAGTCTACACACCTGCATTAGGCCAGCGTGGTGAACAAGGGCCGCGCCCCACTCGTTAGTAGAGGCATGTATCCAGCAGTAGTACAATATAAATACAAGGGTATTATAATTATGGACAGAGGGTAGATAGGTACATCGTCAATATTAAAGCTGGTTCACAAGGTTCGATTCAAGCCAATCAACTACTTAATCGCATGTGATTTGAACCGTCTGAACGGACTTTCAAAAGAATTGATCCACATAAACCATACAGCATTTGTCGATTCAAATCTCTTATTGAAAGTGAGCGACTTATCTGCTCATGTCATTAGTTAATTGACAGGCTTATCGAGAGCGATCAATGAAATTCGACCTTGTTAGTATTTAATCATCATGGAACTTTGGTTTGTATGGAAACACAATCTTATGATTTAAAGGAAATTTGGGAGGGGACATAAAGGAGCCAACAGAGTTTTTAGTACAACAATGCATTATACAACATAGAAATATGCTGAGTGCTGGGATCGTTAAGCTGATATTAGTCGTAATGCTTGAGTTACACTACTCCAATCTAAATATATAAAACTCAAAGGTGACTGACTGACATAGTGATCTATCAACGCACAGCCCAAACCACTGGAGGGATCGGGCTGAAATTTGGCATGCAAGTAGATGTTATGACGTAGGCATCCGCTAAGAAAGGATTTTGATAAATTCTACCCCCAAGGGGATAAAATAGGGGATGAAATGATTTCTTACGTTTACGCGAATGTTACTCATTGAAATAAAACTAATTTAAACGGATTTTATCGCGGTTTTTTTTTATTTTTATTAATTTTGATCCCGACGTTTCGAAGACTTTTCAGCCTTCGTGGTCACGGGGAGGACTGAGGTGTAGGTTGTCCAAAAATGTTAATGTTACAGTATCTACCTTCAATTTACAATTACAAAAATCTTTATGGTTTGGTCCGATCTACGCAGAAGGAGCTCACAGTGTCTTGAGGTCTGGCAATTGGTCTTTTGGGTTCCGATTTAATTAAATGTATAACCGGATCCCAGGCTTGTGCTAGCTTCCAACCATCTTCTCTATTGAAATTTGGATGTTTTTTGATTTCAATAGCCTCACGAATCATCCTAGGTAGGAATCGGTGTTCTTTAGCAAGGATTTGTGGTTTGTCGAATCTAAGATAATGATTGGAGCCTTCCTCAGAATGTTCAGCAACTGCAGACTTCGTAGAGCGTCGGTGTTTAACATCAGCTATGTGTTCTTTTACGCGGGTCCCTATGTTTCTTTTGGTTTGACCGATATAGGAGAGGCCACAGTCACAGTCAATTTTGTATACTCCCTGTTCCTGTAGAGGTATATGGCACTTGACAGGTGGTAAAAATTGACTAATCTTCTTGGGCGGCTTGAAGTAAGTTTTAATTGAAGCACGCTTCAGTATGTAGCCAATCTTGTCTGTGACTCCTCTTACAAAAGGTAACACAACAGGTACACGTTCAACTGTGGCTGGTTTCACTCGGTTTCTGTGACGACGGCGTGGAATTTGGAGCTTGTTGTCTCGCAGTACTTGCTTGACATGTTGCAGCTCGGCAGCCAGATGTTCCTCGTCACAGATTCCTTGTGCTCTCTGAAACAAAGATTTACCCACGGTAGCTAACTGTTTTGGATGGTGGTGAGATTGACCATTCAGGTATTTATCTGTATGGGTCAT
Organism: Amorpha juglandis; assembly: GCA_949126905.1. NCBI lineage: Eukaryota > Metazoa > Arthropoda > Insecta > Lepidoptera > Sphingidae > Amorpha > Amorpha juglandis. The sequence continues at coordinate 4,579,930 of OX421379.1, read as the reverse complement.
TTTTCTGTATACAGTATGGCCTAAAGACTGATCAGGATTACGAATAACTAAAACATCTAAGAAAGGAAGAGATTTATTTTGTTCTAACTCCACAGTGAATTGTATTTTATTGTTGATGGAGTTAAGATGATCTAAAAATGCAGATACTTTGTCAGATGGTAAAATTGTGAATGTATCATCTACGTACCGTTTGTAAAACCTGGGAGTGACGGGGGCTGTGCTTAGGGCTGTCTCCTCGAAGTCCTCCATGAAAATGTCGGCGACTACTGGAGACACAGGTGAGCCCATAGCTACTCCATCCACTTGTACATAAAATTGATTCATCCACAACATATAGCCAGATGTGAGGCAATGTTTGAGTAATTCTGCATATTCTATGGGCATGTTATTATCTGCTAACTTCTTAGATACAATTTCGATGCAGTCTTGTACGGGTAAGCTTGTGAATAGAGACTGGACATCAAAACTAACCATGGTTTCATTGTCAGCTAATTGTAAGTGTTTAATATCACTGACAAATTGGTATGAATCCTTCACAGATGCTCTAGTGTTTCCTCTTAGTGGTGAAAGCACTTTTGCTACGTGCTGAGCCAGTCTGTAGGTTGGTGTGTCGACCTGACTCACGATGGGACGTAGTGGAGCATTTGGCTTGTGTATTTTTGGTAACCCATACAGTTTAGGAGCTTTTGCACACGAAGGGACAAGTAAGTTTACGTCAAGATTTAATGTGTCGGAGTAACAGTTTATTAGAGAGCTAGTCGCCTTTAAAACTTTATTAGTTGGGTCTGTTCTAACCTGCTTGTATGTATTTCCATCCGACAGAAGTTGTTCTATTTTATTATTATAATCTGACGTATCCATTACTACTGTCGCATTACCTTTATCGGCACGGAGAATAATTATGTCCTTCATTGATCGCAAGTTCTTTAAAGCGATATATTGTTGTTTAGGAAGATTTGGTTTCGGCGCTGTCTTTTGACGTAATATAGACGAAATGTCTTGACGTATCGCCTCCGAATCCTCCTTTTTCAAATTATTTTTGAAGAGACTATTCTCAACGTTACAGATAATATCTTCATATGGTATCCTTCGTGGTGTTACGGCAAAATTTCGGGATCAAAATTAATAAAAATAAAAAAAAACCGCGATAAAATCCGTTTAAATTAGTTTTATTTCAATAGGGGATGAAAGTTTGTATGAAAATCACGCGGGCGGAGCCGCGAGCAAAAGTTAGTGTAACATAAGCTTTAGTAATCCCCGAATTTGATTAGAAATCGACCTATAGCTTCTAAAAGGCTTCTGAAAAAACCGCATTCAAATCAGTCTACTCCATTACCTGTTATGTAATACGGGGGATTCATAAACGTTCATTAATAACCTCATAGTAAGCGACATAGTGACGATGTCTCTAATCGTCATTGGTTTATTTTTGATGCTAAATAAAAACACACCAATACACAGAATTCGCACTTGGAAAAGAGCTAACTTAAGTGTTGTTTGTTAATATGGTCATGACGGTAACCGTTGACACGATGATCGGAAGTATCTGTTAAATAATGACAATTTTTAATGCATAATACACCTTATTATCATAATTATCAATTTGATGAGACTAACCGAATTTGCATCAATACATAATAATGAATTGCAAGATTAAAAACACATCAAATTTGCATTTGATACCAAGAAAAGTAAAAATATCGGCATGATATCTACATTTTTATTTCTTGTTTTCTTAAATATTGACGTGAATATAAAAGATCGTTAAAATATATGACTTTCTAAAACTAGTAAAAAACCTAATAAGGGACAAATTAGCTGAAACTAGGACCAAAAAGATTGTTAAAAAGGTATTGTATTTCTCTCCCATAAGGTCCTTAAAATCGATCGTATATAGTAAGAAAAACTCATTTATAACGATTTCATATTATTTATTGATTTTAATAACATTCAAATAAAAAATAAAATCCTTAAAGCCATTATATGATTTTTACACTGTGGATGTTTTGGTTACGCTTTGTCTTTAGACTTTCTTGGAGTTAGCGGCGATGTAGGCGAGCGACCGGACGATGTACTCGGGGATGGGTTCGGGGGCGGGGGGAGTAGGCAGGAAGGAAGCCTGTGGACAAAAAAAAATATTAGAGAAGTATAAGTAATAGTAGATATCTCCACCTGTACTGTAACTCCAACAGTAGTTCACGTATAGTCATTGGCAGAGTAATTGAGCATGGGGTGCCGACGCCTTACGCAGTTGGTTTATCAGTCGATACTTGACGACTATTGGGCTCTCAACTGACCCTACTTCTGTCCATCTGCACTCGCGACTCGTGTCGGTAATGAAACTATGCAAAATATTGAAGTATAATTGATTTCGTAAATGCTGTATCGCCTGAGACGTTATTAAGACAGCGCAGGCATCCCCAGAAATAAACACAGAAATGGATGACCTCATACCGTGTCATTTATAGGACTTAGCTCTTACTTAAAGGACGCCCAATTCGAGGTTTCATTTTAGTTTACTTTCTCAAAATTTATATCAATATCCCTCACACGTGCACTTTAATCTTTGAATTGCCTACTACGTCTCTGGTGCGTATGGCATATGCATCAGCAGTAGTCATTATGTGGAAGTTGAAAGGTACGTTGATTTAAGAGGCATGCGTCAAAGGAAAACGCAAGTTAAAGGTTTATGGCACTCGATGTTATATGATATGCTGGTGGGAGGATACTTGTATCCGACCGGATAGCGACCACCGTACACTGGTACTAAAACCTGCCATAGTGGCCCACCTTGTGTGGGTCGCGTTCCAGGGTCAGCCAGTGTATATCCGGTTCTGCCTAAGGGGCTTGCCCCCTGATCCTAACCATTTTCCCATCCCTTTTTCCTTCGCCTCCCCTTTGACCCTTTGGCAGGCCGGCATGATCTTGCCGACCTACGATGAACACGTTGTTTATCGTAGGTCGACACTGTTCTTGGATTGCGCTAAACTTACCAACAGGTGTAGCGTAGTCACTTTGCCGAGCCAGAATAAAAAAAAAAAACACGACTGAGGACACAACTATGTGGGCATGCACTTACTTGGGGCTGGTAACCGTTCTCGTCAGCAACGTAGGTCAGAGCGTAGACGTTACCGTCAACACCCTTGTACTGGCTAGCGCCACTCACAACAACTGCAGCGGAGTCCTAAAACAAAATATAGAATTACAGTAACGAATCAAACATGTTTCCATAACTTTTGACCAGACTACACGCAAGAAAGGAAATGATTAATGTATTACTTATAAAGGAAATATGCTGCACCTAATGTTAATTTATACAAGCCTGTTCAATTGCTTCGGAATTTCGGATTAAGTCATTTGGTCAAGTATGTTTGGAGTCGATATATTCTACTGTGACATCAAACATATTTTTATGTGACTGTTGTTAGATTGAATTCTGAACACATTGATTCCGAAATTTTTACGTCTGGATCAGATAATAAAAGAATGAACAAAAGATCAATAATAATTGAAAAACAAATTCCCTTTAAATAAAAACGAATGAATAATCAATAAGGTATCACAAGGTGTTACTAAACAAGCCGACAAATTATACATGCATAAGCTCATGCCTATAACCCGGAGGGATTGGTAGAGGTAAATGTAGTGCATCCACGCGAGGTTTATTTCCAATCTATAATAAGAGGCGAGTTTATCGCTAATAAACACAAATGAAAAAAAACAGATTTTCCGACCTGGGGAACACACGCAGGAGCTCATTCATTTAGAACCTAAGGACGCCAAAACCAATGAGATGATTTATTTACCTTTTCTTGCCTGTGATTATAAATAACCTATGAAAATATCAGACACTAGCTTTTGCTCCGCCCGCCTGAACAGCATTTATCGGGATAAAAAGTATCCTATCACCCAAATCAGCTCATACCCTGTCGGTATACCAAATTTCATCAAAATCCGTTCAGTAGTTTCAGCGTGATTGACGGACAAACATCCAAACAAACAAACTTTCATATTTATAATATTAGTGTGATGATCAGTATTGTCCTCGTATTAAAGTACCTAACTCGAATCTGATGCAACTTTTGACATTTCGTTTGACACGTGAACGGAGCGTGGACGCATCAACCTTTATGTTTATTACACAATTTAAAGCTAAATCGAGAATTAGATGTGTAACTATGAAGTGTGTATAAGAACAAGGAAAATGTTGATAGGAAGTAAAAAACAAGTAGTGAATAAGATATCCAGTGATCATTGGTCTTATACAAATGTCTAGTTTTTAATCAAGACACCGAATCAAAGTCACGACTAGTTTTTGAAGCGCTTGATCACTAACTGCATCCAAAAAACTATAGACCGTCACTGATATGCAGTCTTTAATTATTTTTTTCGTATCAAGTATCTATATTTAAATGATGTGAAAGATCGCAAAAATCAGAAGATATAAGCTTGTCTCGCCCATACTATGTAACCTTCGACAAACGGTAATAATTAAACAATCGGTTTACCGACATATTATGGTGTCAATATAACCAGATACTTCAAACCGGCAACATTCTGGTGACCGTCGAGATGCAACGTCTTTTAATGATGTATTTATTTGGACTATACTGTAGTTAGCATCAGGTGGAGTATAGTCACATTGTCGAACCAGTGTAACAATAAATATCTCTATATTCAGCATGGATCTAAGACCTGGCAAAAAAAATATGTAAGCACGTGCAAGTAATAATTTTAGATAACATTGTACCTTGTCGAAGACCTTCAATTTGCCCTCAGCTTGACCGGCAATACCGTTGTCGGACTCGTAGGCGTAGTTGTAGCTGCCTTCGGGGCTCTGGGAATAGTCATTCCGAAGGACCTGGGCAACTTGGTCGCTGGCCAGCGCGCAGCCGACAATGCAGAGGGCAACAATGAAGGATTTCTGTAAATGATTATTAAACTAAATTGGTTAAAGTGATACAGACACGCTGTAGACAATTTTGTCTACATCACGAATAGTTTGGTTGGACAAGTGTTACCACTGTCTCACAGACAACCGACGTGAAATAGAAGCTTGCTGTTGTATCTCGTATGGTAAGTGAGATATTCAGAGGCTCAAATTCTCTTTCCCTTTTATTTCTGTTTCTTAATTATACCTTCCCTTTATGGTCGGCAATGCGTCTATGGTTCTTCTGGAATTGTTCATGGTCGCTAGAGTTTAATTAACATTTGGAATGACTGTGGATGAAGATACGAATACATAGACAAACATAATGCCCAGCAGTCACAAAACTAAATCCAATTTCAGGTTATATATTATTATCATTTTAATGACGAATACCAGGTAATAATATGGTGAGTTTTAGATTGTTTTGATCGCATTTAAATTTTTAGCGACTTAAAAATGAGAAGGTGTTGTATGTACATCGACATCTATAGTGGATCCATTTTGATGAAGAAACAAAATCAATAGAGTTTATCAATGGTCAATTCTTATTATCACTACATTAGCAAAGTCCGTTAAATAAAATGTTCCATGCGCTAAAGTTGTCAACAAAGTGAACACAAACTAATCATAGATTAATTTATTGATCGAATTCATCTCGACTTTGAAAATATCTGAACCGGTATAATTAAACTGGAAATTTTTAATAAAGCTTAACTGCGTCTTAATATCGTGTAAAACATCATCATACATGAATTAAGCTCGGGCCTAACATCTTCACGCGTTTCAAAAGCCATTAATTGACGCAAGATTCGAATGATTTTAAAGTATTAAACGAATATAAAGCACAATCGGTCGTAGTCATTGACCCACAAGCCAACAAAGGCATGTAATTATGTCATAATGTAACAAGATGCAACCTGGCATTTCGTTATTGCATAACCGTAACCATTCTTTGTCGACGCATTATAAATATCGTGTCAAACGGATTTTATTGTTATAGAGTTGTCATAAATTTATTTGCTTTTGTGTATAATTTATTTTAAATTATATTCGTATTGATAACCACAATAACAATCGATTTTAAATTGGACGATTATCGAATAAGAAAATATAAGGTTTCGTCGATAAACAAACATGATGTAACACTGTAGCCGTATTTTTTTCTGTAAAAATTATGATGACGTATTTCTTCGAATGTGTATCTAATTTTATTTTGATATTAATTTAAATAAATACAATAGTACTTAATTATATTTAGTTAGACTGTGTTGCAAACATTCTTATTACAGAACATTTAATTCAAATACTGTTCTTGTATATATTACCAATAAAATAAGCCAATTATGCGAGATTATTTAATCTTTAATTAACTATTCAATGTCAAAATAACAATAAACAAAATAAATATTTTAATTTTGAATCTAGCGTCACTAATTTCAAATCACATTGTTCACATATTAAAATTGATTAGAATTTGTACCCGTGGATGATCACTTACCATTTTGTGTGTCTTAAAAGAACTTCCAGTTCAATCTAATGATGAATATTTCCAGTTCGTATCTTTTATACACATTCCAAAGTATATAAAATTTATTTTATACCTATATTTTTTGCGTGTGAAAAAGGTCACTTTTTAAACATAGCATCCACTAGATGCCTGACATTTCGATTTTAAATGACTGGAACTTGTTTTGTTGTCAATGTGCAAAATAACATAATCGATAACTATATTACATGTATCGAAATTTATGATTCATTAACATTCTTAATGCCTGTTTAAGTATTGTTCAAATTTAAACGCGAAAAAAATATTCCATGAGTGACAAATCGTAAATTAGAATTTTTTTTTACTATAAAATGCGAGTTTTTTGATACCCGTCACGCATCCGTATTAACAAAATTATATACGCAGTTCCGTATATCGCTCCTAGCAAATGCATCGTAAACCCATTAGATTTACACATCTTTCTGGTATACATGTTACGTTAAAGGTATCGAAAAACTCACACATCGTGTCCATACGTCACAACGCATACTTACAGGATTGCTCAATTGTGGACAATAAGCACACACATTTGGAGCACCTTTGTACAAGGTTGCTTTAAAAAATAGTCATGCATTTATATTTTGAATAAATTAAGAAATTAACAAAATTTTGGTTCTGAGATAATGTACCTTTACCAATCTTTCAATGTATCCTGTTAGGAACATTAATAAGTATTTGGCGATGCTTGCACGCCAATTGATGCATAACGTCGCAGAATATTCGGAAGTAAAACCACAACAGTGCTTACACACTGTTGCTTGGCCACAGAAATAGTGAAAGCGGTGGTACCAACCCAGACGGCCTCTCGCATACGAGGGACCTACCACCTTGTAAAGAGTGCCTGCCAAGAAGCAATAGTAGTATAAACTGCGATCTTGAATTATGAATTGACAAAGCTCTTCTTACGTTATCATAATGGACCTTGTTTATAAAATTTATCTACTTAAACAACATTTTAGGTAAGGCCCAATGAGTTCAGAGATACTGCTTACGAATTATCTATAATTCATATTAAAATTCATAGAAAAATTGATTAAATAAATACCAATCATATTAATTTGTAGATATATGCATATTACTATTATTATCATATCGTGGGCGATTAGCGACTGTCTATTCTATATAAAAAAACAGATTCAGTAGGAAGATTCCGTATAAGTAATAAAAGACAAATGTCAGTTTGTATATACCGACAAACAATGAGTTTATCGGTGGTCATCAGAGTCATCTGGCCTGTATAAATGCTTCTTCCCTTTTCTGAGAAGGAAGAAGCAAATCGAGGCACCTGCGATAGAACAGGCGGATGACCGATGCAGGCACAGTAATACAAGTACCCCTATACCCGCCCTAATCAACCATCAAGTCATGTCGCAAGCCCCTCTGGAGAACCGCATATACACTGGTTGATCTTGGAACGCGATCCACACAAGGTGTGTGGGTCACTATGGCAGGTTTTAAAACCATGTGTACGGTGGTCGCTATCCAGGCGGATATGAATATCCTACCCCCAGCAGGTTAGAAGCGAATGCCTTCAAAAACTTTTTAAGGCAATCGGCTTAATAATACGCGAACGTACGGGAATATTATTATCACTCGTAGGATTGTAACTAAAATATTTTTTTTAAGATAGGGGACAACCTCTCAACGTCCCCTCTAATTACGACCCTGTCACTTACTTTTCTTGTCAACGTCGGTGCTCCAACGATAACAAAAAAAAAAAAAAGCCTATTATATTTTTTATGTTAAACACGTGTAACTTAACATTCGACTATAAAACATGCCTAAATTAATAGTCCCGGCCATTGAAGTAAGAGAATACTAGAAATGACACCATGAATTTTTGAGTGGTAGAGCCACGCTGTAGACAGTCTTGTCTACAGCATGAATGGGCTGGCTCGACCGGGTCGTTACCACTGTCTCACAGAAAACCGACGTAAAGGAGCGGTTTGCTGCTGCGTTTCGTATGGTGAGTGAGATATCTCCAGATAGCCTAAATCCCCTCCCCTCCCCAATCCCTAATTATCCCTTTCCATTAAGGTCGGTAACGCGCCCATGATTCTTCTGGTGGTTGGCGGTGGAGATCACTTACTATCAGATGACCCACCTGATCGTTTGCCAGCCTATGCTAAAAAAAAATGAAGAAAATGTTTGCGCCATGTATTGCGGTGCAGCACTGCAATTGTGACAGTAGCTACCCATAGCTCATTTTTCAACATTGAAATTAATTGTGTAGATTTTTAAGCAGAAAAGAGTTGTTCACGATAAAAAAGGAATGTTATAAGTTTGACCCCTTTTTTACATCTGTGCGTTTTTTTAAAGCTAGTTTATCGTGATGATTCTTAGTTAAATTTTGAGAAATCCTGTTTATAAGTTTTCAGATGATTTTTCTGGCAGCCTTCGTGGCGCAGCGGACAAGTAGCCAACTACGAAGCGAGAGGCCATGGGTTCGATTACCGCACCAAAAATGTTTGTGTGATCCACAAATGTTGGTTTCGGTGATATGGTAACGCAAGTCCCTCGTAGGTCCTGATTACCACGATACAGGTTTAACCTAGTGTGGAGTCAGGACTATGTGTGTTGGGTGTATTTAGAAAAAATAAAACCTCATTGTCTGAATTCCCGCCAAAACTCCGTGTGACTGTTGGATGTGTTTATTTCTGACAGGAGATAGCGTGCTCGAGCGGTGCACTGGAGCACCTGATCAGCGGGCTGGGCGACGCGGCAGAGGACGTGTCTGCGGAATAAAATATGAACTTCATTGTCTGAATTCCCGCCAAAACTCCGTGTGACTGTTGTGTGTATTTATTTAGATGACATAAGCCCGTGGCGCAGCGGGCGAGTAGCCGGCTGTGAAGCGAGAGGCCGTGGGTTCGATCCCCGCACAGAGACAAATATTTGTGTGATCCACATTTATTTGTTTCGGGGTCTGGGTGTAGTGAGAGGGAAAGTCTCGTGTAGTTCGTGAAACCCACGACACAAGACTCGTACCTTACTGTGGGGTCAGGGCTATGTGTGTGACTGTTGGGTGTTATTTATTAAAACAAAAAATGGGTGCGTGTACTTATGTACGCGCGTGAGAAGTTATACTTCTTTGGCATCATTAAAATATAAACTAGAGACATGTTGATAAATATTATAAATATGAAAACAGTGATCAGAGGTGACGAGCGTACCAACATGCGCGACTAATATCGAGGTTCAATTCCTATTTTGTTGGTAGCTTTTTTTTCGAGACTTAATGAGCGGTTAAGCAGACGGCTAGTGATGTTCATGTACAAAAAACATCGATATTTTTTCCGATATAATATATCGTGTACAAAAAATATCGATATTTTTTCCGATATAATATATCGAAATATTGTATCGATATATAGCGATATATCGGTCAAAAATATCGATATTTTCGATATATCGAATTGTAGGAAGGAAAAGACTTTCTTAGTAAATGATTAACAAAAATAATATCGATAAGCTAAAAAAAAAAAAAACAACATTCAATACTCATTCTGGTATTTGATGTTGTTTTTTTTTTTTTTTTTAGCTACATCCGATAGTGTTTTCTATTTTCCGATATCCTTATTTCGATCTATCGGATAAAATATATCGACTTCAATGATTCGATAGTATCGCATTGATTCGATATATCGGATAAAATATATCGATATTATATATCGACTTCAATGATGCGATAATATCGCATTGATTCGATATATCGAACAAATGTATCGATATTTTATCACATATCGATATATATCGAGCACCCCTACAGACGGCTTCATACTGTTAATTTTGTGTCACAGGTGCGCGCGCATCTTAAAATTTCACTCTCATCATTTTTTCATAACGCGCCTAAAGAAGTATAACTTCAAAAAAAAGTTTGTAACGATTAGACAACTATAATTTATTTAGTGAATAATATATTTTTGTGCTGAGCGTAGGGGATTGGCTAAAGCGACAATTAGATGGAGAGTGTTTATCGCATGACACAGGAGGGAATATAACAAAAGCCTTGTTCACGAGGTCGCGTCATACTGTTTGAGAAAATAATTTTATGTCGCGGCTTGGTAAATAACGGTTCTTACGAGAAATTGTCTCTGGCTTAATTACTTTGCGCTGTCCATTCCAGTATGTTAGTAAGTATATACTTCAATGATTTCGTCCTATATTGTAGGTTTGTAATATGCTTATTTATTCAACATATTTGTTTAAAACATTCCGAGAATTTATGGTCTGACATAATTCTTTGTGTTTGATTTCTCAGCATTTTAAAATTAATAATCTTTGTCTAATCTGTGTTAATATTTTTATTTCATTACTTACTAACTAATTTAACATCTTATGTCTCAGGTTACAAGCGCAGTTCAGTGCCATGCAGTGCTTTATAATTCAAAGTTCTGTGCGGTGTTGCTTCTGTTAATGGGCAGGCGTGGCGCTTACCATCAGACCAGCGCCTTGCTCGTCTCTTCATTCGATCAAATAAAAAAAAAAAAAAAAAAGGATGAAACTTTATAAAAAAAAATGCTAAGGAACACTTGAAAAAGGAGGCGGTATGGATGTGATGATCCGGTTGTGAAACGAGTACCGCGGATTTGATCGGCACACCGAGACAAATGTTTGTGTGAGCCACTAATATTAGGAGATCAAAAGTCTCTCGTAGGTTCTGATACCCACGACAAAAGACTCGTATGTGAGTGTAGGGTCAGGAGATGTATGTGAAGTTTGGGTGTATGTTATTATAAATTCAGTGTTTTGATATAAATAATATGTTCGTCATGCAGGCATAGTCGAAGGCAAAAGGTAGTTCATGTTTTACTGCCAAAAAAACTTAAAATGATCGCATTTCAAAGCGTATATAATATATATAGTTTTTATATGTTAAGCATAATTTGTTACGAAGTGATCCGATTTTAATGATTATTTTGCATACAAATGACATGACTTAAAATTGGTCCTATTTCTTGAGTGGTAGAGTTACGCTGTAGACAATTTTGTCTACAGCATGAATGGGCTGGCTCGACCGGGTCGTTACCACTGTCTCACAGAAAACCGACGTAAAATAGCGGCTTGCTGCTGCGTTTCGTACGGTGAGTGAGATATCCGGAAGCCCAAATCCCCTCTCCTTCCCAATCCCTAATTATCCCCTTCCTTTAAGGTCGGCAACGCGCCCATGATTCTTCTGGTGGTGGGCGTACATGGGCGGTGGAGATCACTTACCATCAGCTGACCCACTTGCTCGTTTGCCGGCCTATGCTATAAAAAAAAAAAAAAAAGAAACGACCAACCATAATTGGATGGTTTTCGTCATTATGCGCCTGCGCCGATGTTGACTATTCTTTTACTCAAAGCCCACTAAAATTCGTCAAAGTATTTGGAACTAAGTTAGACAATAAAATTTCATCATTTATGGATTATACAACATTGTTATAACATACAAAGAAATCTAATATAAGAGCTTGAGTTTTTGACCCCTGACCCGAGATTCTCAGACACGACCTATAGATGTGCTGGGTTACCTTGAGATTATCACTTTCATTGGGATCGCTTTATGCTGTATACGCTCATGAAACATTACACCGGATATTTATAAAATATCTATTACAAGGTGATAAGTCCCTCGTATGCGAGAGGCCGTCTGGGTTAGTACCACCGCTTTGTCTATTTCTGCTGCCAAGCAACAATGTGTAAGCACTGTTGTGTTTCGGTTTGAAGGACGTTGAAGCCAGTGAAATTACTGGGCATTATGAGACTTAACGTCTCATGTCGCTGGATGACGAGCGCAGTTCAGTGCCATGCAGTGCTTTGTAATTCAAAGTTTTGCGTGGTGTTGCTTCTGTTTATGGGCAGGCGTGGCGCTTACCATCAGGCGAGTGTCTTGCTCGTCGCGTCAATTAACCAAATAAAAAAATATATGCCTAAAATCCATATGAATTATTGGAGAGTTTTCTTTCACTACAATTACATTAGTTTTTAAAAACATGTATTTAATTTATTTGTTACATAATATTCTTAACCAGTCTTTTTGCATGTAACGTATAGTATGTATGTTCAAGAAACGATATTTGTAGAACTAATAATAGTTATGAAGTCTATTTGCTCTTACATACATACTTACATCACGTACTTCATTGTCAATATTTGAAAATTAACATATTTAATTTGTTAGTTATACACACATGGGATATTAAATACGTAACTGGAGTTTATGAGCTTCTAAATAAGACTAAAATTTTCAATCTTAACAGTATAATATATTGATATTAATACTACCTTTCCCGCGCGTTTTCACCCGCAACATATAATTAAAAGTTTTGCAGCGCCACCTACCGGGTCCAATTGCGAATCTAAACCATCCAGGGACCCACTCAACCATACACAAAAAAAACATCGAAATCTGTCCAACCGTTTAGGAGTTTTTGCGAGCCTAACGAACGGGTTTCAATTCTTGTACCGAAAAACATAATTTTATCACTGTGTTTTAAATCGCTTCATTGATATCGTAGCAGCGTTCTCAAGCTGAGAAACCTTAGGTCCTTGGGTTCAAAGTCTGGTCGAGCAATCACAATTTGTGTTTGAGTTTTCAATTTGAAATACTACACATTAGTAGTCCAGGTTTGGAATTTGTGGGGATTATGTCGATAGGCTAGTTTTCACAATATGGGACTTAAATATTTTCGGCAAACCGTGGCTTGCATCTCTGCTTATCACTTCACGAATACAGACGTGAGCTTATGAGTAGTTTTTTATTAAGAGTGAGTGCACTTCTGGCTTTCTATTATTATTGATGGAGAAACTGTCAATTATATAAATTAATTCAAAATAAAACAAAAATCAATATTAAATTGCTCGTTGTTGCATAAAACATCTCACGGATCATCTTTGATTCGACATTAAAAACGAACACGTTTTATTTGACAAATAAATTTTATTATTTCAGTTGAAGTTCCTATATAACGTCGTCCAGTTAAACTAGTTTCAAATCGTTTGGTACAAAAAAAAAGTTGTCTACAACTTGTCTGTACATCATTTTTTATATCCTTGATTTTTATAGCTGACAATGTTGATAGTAGAATTTTAAATTGTATTCGTGTTTCCTCAATTTGATTTAGTGTAAGTTTTTGCAGATTTTTAAATAAAGAACGTTATTTTAGAATGCCCTTTAAATATTTGTTTGTGGCACCATTAGTGCCTCGTAGTTTATGATAATTATACTCGTAGCACCGTTTCTTTTTTGATTTTTCTAAAGCATAAGCCGTCAATTTGTGGGTCATTTAATGGTAATAGATCTGTACTGTGTATGAATTCCCTTAAAGAGAAGGTATAATTAAGGGACTGGGTATGGGGAGGAGAGATTACGTACTCCGTACATGTACGCAGCTTGCACACATACACCTTACGAAATGTAACATCACACATTGTATACAACATACGATTATTAGTAGACATCATTAATTTTACCTTAAGACCAAAAGATGCGCAATCGTCTATTATTTATACGGCTTCCTTTTGATTATTTCAGATCATACATCAGGGATTTGATTGTTAATTTGAAAACATATTATTCTTAACACTGATCATGTTTAGGGTATGATGTGGCTGACATACCATTGTTGGGTAAAAGTCCCTTAAAAACAAAAAAAAACATCGCTACTGGTAAATTTACCTAGAGATTGAAAAACCTACCACCTTTATAGATTACTAGCTTTTCCTCGCTGCTCTGCGTGATCTGCTTTTTCCGGGATAAAAAGTAGCCTATGTTCATCAGGGATAATGTAGGATTATAATGGTGAAAGAATTTTTCAAATCGGTCCAGTAGTTTTTAAATTTATTCGTTACATATAAAAATACAAATCTTTCCTCTTTATAATATTAGTGTAGGTAATATTCACCACGAAACAAGTCAAATAGAACATTAGTTTTTATAAAATTGCTTATTTATTCAACATTTAGCATATAAACATGTTCCAGTAATTTTATTCTAACTTTTATTATGTGCGGACGTCGCATCGTTGTCGCTTGTCTTTAATTGCTTAAAACTTTTAAACAAAAAATAAAATCGACGGAAAAAACCAAAAAAAAAGTTATACAAGTTTGAGTTTATGGTACCTATTGCAGTTTAATGTCTATGATTAAAACTACCGACTCAAATTCGTTTAATATTATCTTACTTTTTTTAATCGGTTGTTTCAAGTTTTTTTTACTATTCTAAGTGAAATCGTCGACATTAGTGCAAAAATGTCGGAATTTAGTATTTCGTCCCTTTAGGAGTGGATGTCTTTGTCCAAAAAGTGAGACCACTTTTAGAGTATTTCTAATCAAACAAACACACAATCATCCAATTTGGTTCACATTTGGCCTATATTTTATGGCTGAACATAAGTAAAATATAGGTTACATATACTTTTTTCGTCGGTTGAAACATTTTTATAATAGAAGCCAGCAAACGAGCAAGTGGTTCATCCAATGATGATGTACCTACTATCATGGTTGCGTTACCGACTTTGAAGGAGAGGATTAGGAAATGTAGAGGAGATTTAGGCCTCCGGAAAATAGGTTCGGCTAATTTATATGGCGCGTGTTTTATAGCAGGTACTCTTCAAGACGGCTTAATAAAGCCTTACTAGCAATATTTGTGTGATCCTTAAATATTTGTTTCTGGTCTAGGTTTTGTGAGAACGCAAGTCCCTCGTAGTCCCTGATATCCATGATACAGGTTATCTTGGTGTGGGGTCTAAACTTTGTGTGTTACTATTGGGTGTATTTATTTATTATTATTCATACTCACCTGTATCGTGAGATAAACTCTCTTCATGTGAATAATAATAATAATAAATAAATACACCCAACAGTCACACATTTAGTCCTGACCCCACAGTAAGATACGAGTCTTGTGTCGTGGGTATCTGAACTACGAGAGCCTTTCGGTCTCACTACATCCAGACCTGAAACTAATATTTGTGGAACAGACAAATATTTGTCTCGGTGCGGGATTCGAACCCGCGGCGACACGTTTCATAATCGGCTACTCGGCCACTGACCCACGGAGGTTGTATATATATATATAATGTAAATAGTAATAAAATAGAATGTAGTAATAATAATAATATAATGTAAATAGCGCTATAGTAATATAAGTATACTAATTGAAATAAAACTAATTTAAACGGATTTTATCGCGGTGTTTTATTAATTTTGATATAAAATCGATTGTGACTGTGGACTCTCTTACATAGATCAAACAAAAAGAAGCATAGGGACCCGCGTAAAATAACATATAGCTGATGTTAAACACCGACGCTCTACGAAGTCTGCAGTTGCTGAACATTCAGAGGAAGGCTCCAAACATTATCTTCGATTTGACAGACCACAAATCCTTGCCAAAGAACACCGATTCCTACCTAGGATGATTCGCGAGGCTATTGAAATTAAAAAACATCCGAATTTCAATAGAGAAGATGGTTGGAAGCTAGCACAAGCCTGGGATCCGATTATACATTTAATTAAATCGGAGCCCAAAAGACCAACTGCCAGACCTCAGATCTCAGACCTTCTGCGTAGATCGGACCAAACCATAAAGATTTTATAATTGTAAATTGAATGTAGATACTGTAACATTAACATTTTTGGACAACCTACACCTCAGTCCTCCCCGTGACCACGAAGGCTGAAAAGTCTTCGAAACGTCGGGATCAAAATTAATAAAAAAACCGCGATAAAATCCGTTTAAATTAGATCTCGCGGCTCCGCCCGCGTGATCTACCCTGTCTCTATACCAATTTTCAACAAAATCCGTTCAGAATTTTCGGTGTGATTGATGAATATCAAGATTCCTGTTTTATCCCAAGGGAACATTTAATCGGGATAAAAAGTATCCTATCACCTTCCAAAATATACCAAACTTCATCAAAATCCGTTCAGTAGTTTCAGCGTGATTGACGGACAAACATCCAAACAAACAAACTTTCAGATTTATTATATTAGTGTGATAATGTATATAGCGCTAAACTGTGTGCAGATCTCAATATGGCTACTATATATTATACATTCAGCTGTTATATAAACGCATAATTCACCCAAAACATCCATAAGTGCTTAGCTAAATGTTTGGAGTTTTAATAAAGCGGGATAACGCCCGCCCGTATGATATATCTGGTTAATACAGACTTCATGAATTATTCCCATAATAACCCCACCCCGGGGCCAAGTGCCCATAAATTGTTTCATACCGTGGATAAGGTACTTTTCTTGTAATTTATAAATGTTCTGATTTTTGTCTCACTTAGTATAATATCATAAATATATAGACTCTGGCTCATAAATATATGATGATGATGATGATGACTTCTTAGCCGGTTTCGGCCACAGCGACTATTTCAGGCTCTAATAAATATATAGACTAGTGAGAGGATACTTGTATCCAACCGGATAGTGACCACCGTACACTGGTGCTAAAACCTGCCATAGTGGCCCACCTTGTGTGGGTCGCGCTCCATGGTCAGCCAGTGTATATCCGGTTCTCCCAAGGGGGCTTGCCCCCTGATCCTAACCCCTTTCCCATCCCTTTTTCGTTACCCTCCCCCTTGGCCCTTTGGCAAGCCGGCATGATATTGCCGAGCTACGATGGAAACATTGTTTACCGTTGGTCGACACTATTCTTGGATTGCGCTACACTTACCATCGTCAGGTGTAGCGTAGTCACTTTGCCGAGCCAGGATAAATAAAACAAAAAAAAGACTCACGCCTGTAATCCCCAAAGGAGTAATCAGATGTGTAATTACACCTACATTTCGCCGAGCGTATTTCCGTCCCATGATGCGATAGGGGCCGAGCCTATCGTCATACCAGACACAATTCCAGAGTCCGGGCTGATAATGAGCAATTTGTGATAGAAAATTCCTAATAAATAAATAGACATTTTTGTCTACAGCATGAATGGGCCGGCTCGACCGTGTCGTTGCCATTGTCTCACATAAAACCGACGTAAAGTAGCGGCTTGCTGCTACGATTCGTATGGTGAGTGCGATATCTGGAGGCCCAAATCCCCCTCCCCTTTCCATCCCTAATTATCCCTTTCCTTTAAGGTCGCCAACGCGGCTATGATTCTTCTGGTATTGTGAGCGTACATGGGCGGTGGAGATCACTTACTATCATGTGATCTACTTACTCCGGCCTATGCTATAAAAAAAATGTTTTCGTCACCTCAACGACTGTAAAAGGTGACTGACAGTAATTGGATGAAACTATGTGAAGATTTAACTCGATGACGTCATCAAGAGAAGCCATGCAATACAATGGGCTGACAACTGGAACTATATTGTCTAGAATGTAACAACACGACAAACTATCACTTCACTGATAAGTCACTTACTGATACACTTCAGTTATTTAATTTCAGTTGAATTATGATTGTCCAGTATTTTATTTACTTAGAAACTTAT
The DNA here is from genome assembly GCA_949126905.1 of Amorpha juglandis. Taxonomy (NCBI): domain Eukaryota; kingdom Metazoa; phylum Arthropoda; class Insecta; order Lepidoptera; family Sphingidae; genus Amorpha; species Amorpha juglandis. The sequence goes on along the minus strand of OX421379.1, from coordinate 4,562,019 downwards.
ACAGAACTTTAACGAACAAAACTAAAATAGAATTACTTACGCATACGTTTACGTTGTATTACGTTGGAATCGTGTATAAAGATCTTAAGTTCATACAAAATACCAACAGAAAACACACCTTCACTTTTCACGAAATAAAAAAAACAGTATAACTTTTCCACTTAGCAGCATTTTAAAATTTTGCATACATACATATGCACTCACCCTTGTAATATAAACATAAACCATAATAAACCTTATTCGGATTATTACGAATAAATTAAAACAAAAATAGCCGATAGATTTTAATAAATAGCCAGTCATTCTTAAGTTATGCTGTTACCAACGAACAGCGCTTCATTTTTATTTATTTAAATAATTTATCTATAAAAATCGAATAATGATCCTTTAAAAAAATTCGCCCATTTTATAAAACTTTTTATGAATTTATGCGTATCAACATTCGCAGGTATTCTATTTTGAGTAAATTTTCAATAGTAAATTTAAAAAAAACATCACCGAATTTTGACAATTCTACTATATTAGTGCGAAGCCTTATAATAGTCTACACAATGCTAAGGTAAAATTTTAACACAAATTCTATTATTCTAAATCTCGCCTTTTGTGAAACTCCCTTACTAAAAAAACGTAAAAAAATCTTTTCAACGAAAAAGCCATAAAGAAAACCGCGAAGAAACAATAATTATTCAGTAGCAGTCAACTGTATTCAGCCAGAAGCATTATAAATCAGTCGCTTACAAAAGCGAGCTTTTTCCGAAAAGCATTGTTATGACAAGTGTGTCATAGACAACGGTCAATGTACATTATGGCATTATATTGTATAGATGATTGGTTACGACCCTTGTTCTTTTGAAGTGCTTTATGGTGACTTTTTTTATTTTTAACACAGATAAAAAATCATTATTAAGCAAATTTTAAATATCTGTGACAAACTGTTAGTAATTTGTATGTTAATTCATAATGATACACATACATACTTAATGCTCGTAAGTCGAATTGTAAAAATTAAACACACACAAGATGTGTGGGTCACTATGGCAGATTTTAACACCGTGTGCTATCCGCGCCAATATGAATATCTTACCACCAACAAACTGTAACACATGCTGACAGCAGCCACAACACATTGTGTAAAAATACAGACGATTTAAGAACCTCCTTTTTTGAGGTCGGTTATAAGAAAATAATGTTACCATTCTTAAAAATTAGATCGAACATAAAATTTAATAAGGGCTCAATTAAAATTCCACTAAAACGCCAAGTAGCCTCTGTAATTGAAATTTATTCAATAAAATTGACGGCCTACAGAATTCAATAAGAGTTTAAATTGAGACTGGTGGAGTAATATAATCAGAAAGGAATTCATTCTAATTAAGGACGAGTTCAAATGGGAATTAAAAAACCTCCACGGTTCTATCGCAGAATACTTAAAATTGTTTTTTTTTTTATCCTGGCTCGGCAAAGTGACTACGCTACACCTGGTAAGTGTAGCGCAATCCAAGAATAGTGTCAACCAACGATAAACAATGTGTCCATCGTAGGTCGGCAAGATCATGCCGGCCTGCCAAAGGCCCAAGGGGGAGGGGAAGGAAAAGGGATGGGAAAAGGGTTACGATCAGGGAGTAAGCCCCCTTTTTTTTTTTTTTTTTTGTGTTGACGCTTGCTGTAAGCCTGACGAGAGTCGGCTGTATACAGCTTCACCGGACTTTCGGGCGAGCGCTTTCAGGCGCTCTCAGCCCTTGACTAGGTGACCACCGCTGAGGGCACCCCCTTTGGGGTACGAACCTCGGCTCAGGACGGTCACCGGAGAGGGCAGAGACATCTGCGATTGGGGTTTAGGGGACTATATTTTAGGACTCTACTTGATGATTATCATCATCATTAACATCGGCTCGCGGGCCGGTACTAGGGTCGGGGGCGTTGCGGGGAACGCGGCGCGGTCCTCGGCGGCGAGGACGGTATGTCGGTTGTGTGCAGTGTTTTTTGATGAATTCCTCTCTCCTTCGGATGGCCAGAGTGGTCGCATCGTCGGGGTCAGTGAGGACGCTACGCGGACGTCTCCACTTTGCACGGTCAAAGGGAGTGTATATTGAGGCTCGTCGGACGAGCGGATTCGGGTGGTGGGCGGCGCGATCGAAATAGCGCTTGCTGTTCATTTTCATGAACTGCCGGATGGTCGGCAAGCCCGTGTCCACGTGGGTGTTGTGATTTCTCACAAACCACGGGACCCCAGTGATTTTACGCCGAAAGCGATTCTGCAGGGCTTGCAAGCGTCTATATCGGGATTCGGGTACATGCGCAAACGCGGGCGATGCGTAAGTCATGATCGGCCTAATACATGTCGTGTAAATCCTAATCTTGTTGCGGATCGAGAGTTTGCTTTTATGGTTCAACAGCCAGAAGAGCTGGTTTAACGCGAATGCGGCTCGCGCGCGTACCGCGATTAAGTGGGGAATGAAGGTAAGCTTCTGGTCAAGGGTAACTCCTAGATATTTAACTGTCTTGGTCCAGGGAATGGGCATGTTAGACATGGTCACATTCGGGACTGGATCAAGACGAGCTGGGAATCTATCGAATGTAAGCCCCCTGGGGAGAACCGGATATACACTGGCTGACCCTGGAACGCGACCCACACAAGGTGGGCCACTATGGCAGGTTTTAGCACCAGTGTACGGTGGTCGCTATGCGGTTGGATATAAGTATCCTCCCACCAGTAAATGGTGTCGGGTATCGCGAATGATTTTCCAATTCTTTGAAGATACGGTATCTACCTTTTAAATCGTATGTTGTTCTTTTGTGTATTTCGTATTCTATAACTAAACCTCGAATCTTCGAACGACTTTCGTCTCAGCAATCCATAATACTCCCATAGGCTATTGCTGTTTCTGACATGTATGTGTCTACCAACCCGCATTAAGCCAACGTGGTGCCGTGGACTACGGCTTAAGTCTTTTGGAGGAGGCTAGTGCCCCGCAGGGGACAAACTTTATCACTAGGATGATATTATTACTTACAATCATTCCGGCATTTACAATGATCATGAGATTTATAAATATATCAATTATATTAAATATTTTGTAGTGTTTTCTTACATTGACCACTGAAAATCAGTGACGTGTTGTGTCTACAGAAATATGCAGTGTGAGAAGCATACAGGCCGGCATGATTCTGGTGACCACAGATAAACTCATTGTTTGTTGTAATAATTGTATTTTTCTTTTCTCCCATTTAAAAGTACAATCGCTTTTCACTCGCTTAATATCTCAGTTTGAAATTCGCCTCTTCTAACATAAAATCGTGAATCTACAATCATGTGCTTCAAAAAGAGTCTTGTGACGTCACAAAGCGAGACCTCGTTAAGCCCTCATTCGTTCTATGTAAAAACTCCCCCGCTTTTCATGCCAAATTGGCTATTCAAAGCAAATCATTGATACGAGCTCAAGCGGTTACCGTAAATGCCTACATTCATTCACATTGATTGGTTTCGATTATGGAATATTCAATATTTGATAGTTGATGGATTACTTAGAGCTGTAAATAAATTATTTTTTATGTGCTGGTAATTTTTTTTAAGTAAAATCCACCACCATTGTTTCTTGCGCGCTCTTTCTTATGTATTTGAATAGGTGGTAAAATAAAATAAATATTCGGCAGAATAATGAAGCCGTGAAGTTACTGGATATACAATGGATAATACCAGATCGCGACACGACAGAACGAACCACTATGATAGGTTTTTCAAAACGTGTACGGTGGTCACAATCCAGTCGGTTACAAAATTGACATTCTCAAACTTTTCTTTTTATAGAATACTATATATTATGATTCTTTGGAAGCGGTAAATATTATAAAAGGATTTTATACGAACAAAACGCCCGCACGATTCAAAGAATTTAAAAATGCTTACACAATCTACTAAAGATAACTGCCACACTGGCAAAAGGCACCTGCGAATATCACAACAAAAATAACAGCGTTCTTGATTACTAATCAATACCCAAATATTTGCAATAATGAAGAAAATATTTTCTGCGATACAAGCCAATCCTCGTTAACGAGATCTGGGACTCTGATACGATTGTTATAATAATTGACAGGGGAGAGCAGATAGAATGTGATTTCAGCATCAACCACTTACATCACTTAGTAAGTATATAATATTTATTAATACACCTTCTAGGTTCCCGTAAAAGTTAAACTTGTATAATTGTTAAAATCTCCTGAAATCTATTATAAAATGAACTGAAAACAATTATTTATATACCTAGGTGTGCCTGAACAAATGTTCAAACATACAAACAATTTCGATGAGACTTTAAAGAATAGTAATATTTATTTAAACGGGTCTTAATCGCGTCGTATTTGGAAGTACAAATACGTATTATTGTTTTATCTCAACATTTCAACCGAGTAGTTTTTTTTTAAATTTATTTAAAGGGCTTTGTCGCTGTGCGACCACATCGCCCAAAAACCGTGTAGTTTCGAAGTCAGTCCCAAACTGTCTATACATATTTTGTTATCGCATTAGAAACTTTAAGTTGACCTTTAATGGCAGAACACGGGAATAACCGGCAGGCGATTTAGAAGTGCTCAAACATAATTAGGGTTTGACACCAACTGATCAGATCAGTCACTCACTCAGTCATCACATATCGAAAGGTAAGGGTGACAAAAGACAAATGCCTATATGCAGATAGTTAAATTTGATTTATGTACATCTTACTAATATTATGCGAAATGTAATGTTACCCGAATCATCAATCACAAGACATGGAACCTCTGGTAAGGTAACTGAGGTTTGTAGGTTAATTGACTCAAGATGATGGCAAGATACACCGAACTCCAACAACAAGAAAAGGTGAGGCCAGCCTTTCCTTACCCGGGTAAATTACGTGCCGACCTAATTAAACCAAGTAAATTAATATTTCAGCAATTTGAGTTTGTTAAATTAAAGTAGGCAGTTTTTGCTCTCATCACAACGAAATGTAACTTTAAGCCTAGAATATTATAGCAAAAATGATATTCAAACGAAAGACCCTTTCTCGAACTCTGAATAAGCAATGACGATGAATTCTGAATTAGTAAAAATGGTGTTCAAATTTTACTGTAATTTATTCAAATGAGCTAGGGTTATTATTGACAAGAGCTGTTATTAGATTGACTTGAATAAAGAATGTTATTCTTCGTCCACATATATAATTATTTCTTAACCTACCAGACTTATTGAAATAAGCAAGGAACACAAGCGAATTAAGTTTATTAGTTGTTTGTCGGTGGTCGCTGGTTTTTTGAACTGCACTACGCTTACCATCTGGTGTAGTGCAGTCAGTCAAAAAAAAAGATATAAGATAAAGTGGCATTTCAGTCAATTTGAATTCGGCATGAATAAAATAATAAAGGTCAAGATCGTGTATATTATTTTATGTTAATGTCTAAAATGAAGAATATTTTCAAACTCACAATTTTTCATAGCACTCTAAGTGCATTATGTAAATGATGTAGACGCGAGAAAATGTATATGCAGAGGTTATGAAAAAGCTATTTGATAATAAAATCAGTCTGTAATTCCATGTTTCGTAATACAGCGCTACATTAGCGCGACAGGTGCAAACGTTGCCGCTAGGGGCCACTATTGTCGAAGTTAGGCCTTTTGTCGATCACCTCTGAAATTTGCTTACTAGACTTTCAAAGTAATTTTCTATTTGCTAGTTCGTTCGTAAGATATATTGAGAGAATTTATTTTGGAAGCGAAAACCTAAAATATAGCATTTTTTCTAGAGCTTTCATATATATTTATCGTCCCGCCTTTATTCTATTAAAGATACACTTCAATGCAATTGTTTTCGACATATTCATTCATTATTAACTTGTTACCTACTCCAAAAATTCATTACCAAAACAAAAAAAAAACAATTAATAATAAAAAAAACAAATAATCTTCATACATACGTATACATACATATACGCACTCTTGCCTGTTATCCTCCAAGGGGTAGGCAAAGAGGTAACCAGCCCACTGACATTTTGCCGTGTTTATTTCCGGACTCCGCGCTGTCAGTATTCATAATAGAAAAATCCAATATCACTTTTACCCGACTCGGGGAACGAACCCGACACGTCAATACAGCACTCGTACCGCGTACGCAATATAACTACGTCAACAAGTCAGTCTTCATACATCCTACACAAATCATAAAAACGTCATTAAAATTAATGAATTTACTTTCTTCACAAACTTTCGTCAGATTCAATTGTTCCCATTTCTATGGGATTAAACTCACGTCTAAAGTATTGTAATTACAGAGACATCTGCAGAACCTGGGCGTCATACTAAAGACAAACTTAATCCGTAATGGGGAAACATTTTGGGATTCAAATGTGCTTTATCTTGGAAATTAACCTTAAACGACAATACCAATTAGGCGGCTATAGGTCTCAGTAGAGGTCAATTTTATCATAAAAAATAATCCAACCAGATATTTTTGTGAAAAAGAATTAACAAAATACTTAAATATTATTTTATAGGAAAATATTTATATGATTGCGAGCATTGTGCCTTTTTAATTGACTTTAAAAAAGATGTTCTGTTTATCTTGTTAATTATTTTTTCTTTCGTTTATGTCATCATAATTATATCACATTGCATTAGTAGAAAATACGCTCTCATTATCTTTTGTCTTATCATCATTAAGTATCGCATACGAAGGACCTACCACCAACTAGTTTGCAAGCTTGTTGCTATATAATTAGGCAAAACTTATACATATAGTATATCATCAACGAAGGGGGTAGACAGATACACAACAGTTTCAGTCCCGGGCAGCACATGTCTCATTTTTCGAAAAACTCAAATACAAATGATGACAGCCTCTGTGGCGCAGTGAGCCAGTAGCCGGCTGAGAGGCTGCGGGTTCGATCCCTGCACTGAGACAAATGTTTTTAAACTACATTCTGATATAGTACATGGGTAATAAAATAGTCTTTTTTACATAGAATTTTTCGCATAAATGTCACACACGTATATATTTTATAAAATACATGAAATATACCCCCGTTGCATATTTTAATGCGCACCGAATGCGACGAAGCGCGAAATGGAAATCTTTCTGAATCGTAACGGGCTGCTTTTAGACTGCGCAGCAATATCGAAATGTTATATATTAAAAAAAAGTCTACGATGTAAATCACTTGAAACAGATATGTTGACTAATAGTAATATAGCTTTTGGTGTGCTAAATATAATAATACCCAGACCCTATAACACTGTAAGTGATAGGCCCACGCTATAGATTTTTTTACATGTCCCTTACGGGAATATAACAGAGAACTCATGTTTACGAGACCACACCAGATAGATTGAAATAATAATCATATATCTCGCCAATGTCGTACGATAAACTCTCTTCAACTAAATGGGGATTTATACAATATTATGCTATGTTCTATTTTAGAGTGCTATACCTAGGTATAATTGCTTATATGAATACAAGCAATTACATTTTTTTTATGTTTTTTTTCGCTCGGTAAAGTGACTACGCCACACCGGATGGTAAGTGTAACGCAATCCAGGAAATGTCGACCAACGACAAACAATGTATCTATCTTAGGTCGGCAAGATCATGCCGGCCTGCCTAAGGTTCGAACAGGTTCGCTAACAGATGGTTTATCCTCTTTCATCCACCTACAGTTATACAACTCGCAGCAGAGCCGACGCAACATGCTTTTTAATACATGTTACAGAAGATTGAGCTTGTAGCAATCGGCCGCCTACCTGACATCGAACACTATGAAGAGAAAACGCACCTAGACCCGAATTTGTGGATCACACAAATGTTTATTTCGGTGGAACATCGAATCTGCTCACTGCATCACGAAGCTTACAGAGCATTTATAAGCATCAAAATTGTAAACATATTAATCCACTGATTTAAATATAAATTGCATGCCGGAATTGAAAATTATATGCTATGCCCAATATTGAATTTTAAACTATAATACTAGTCATAGGCAATCAGGTAAACGACCGCACAATGGTATCTAATGATTTACCTATAATGGAATTCGGTGATTATTTGCTTTTGGGTGGAAATGTGGTTTTTACATCACAATGGTAATCAGATTTCATATACCATTGTAGGCATCCAAATATTTTCATTTTAAATTAGTTTGGGTTGAATTGGTTGGTTAGTGTTGGGGTCCGGTTTAAAGGAAAAAATAATAATAATAATACACCCAACAGTCACATACATAGTCCTGACCCCACAGTTCGCAAAATCGTACTTTTCCTTCCTATAATATGGGGTCCTTTAAACGGAGTGTGAAGAAGCAGTTAGGCAGGCCGGCATGATCGTGCCGACCACCGATAGACACACTGTTTGTCATTGGTCGACACTATTCCTGGATTGCGCTACACTTACCATCAGATATGGCGTTGTTTGCCGAGCCAGGATATAAAAATAGGATTTTAGACAGTAAGCTAAAGTCAGCATTCTGTAATATTTATAAATGTAACAATAAACCCTTTTTAAATAGAAACTGCTGTACATCGGTAATATTCCCCGGGTCAAATAAGATCTAAAATTGTTTCGCTTGATAGAATTGTATTCCAAAGTTTTTTTTTGCAACTGGACCCAGTTACGCAAATAGGAACCAACCTACAGCAGTTCTAATGGAGATATTGCTTTTGTTTTACTAAATACAAATAATTTTAACTAATTTTATCTCGTAGTCTTTTGGAAAATCGGGCATGAAATATATTCCATTTACGATATTCCACACAAGATGTGTAGGTCACTAATGATGATGGCAGTTTTAACACCATGTGTACGATGGTCGCTAACCGGACGGATATCAATATCCTACCACCAGAAAAACCATGAATGTGTTAATGAATTACAATGGACATGATAACTCTGACGTGAACACTTAGCATGTGATTGGATAAACAATAGCCAGAAGCTTATTAATCCGATGTTCGATGCCATCGCCACTTTGTTTGTTTCAGAAATACAGCATCAAAATCATTTCCCAAATTCATCACTAATATATAATATAAAACGTTGATGCAATGCGATCAGCGCCGCAAATGCAAGCCTACCATTCTGTAATTGAAACCTAAGCACACACTAAATAAGGTACAATTTTATATGGGAACTAAATTGTTCTCTTAATATTAAATCCCGGCGGAACTGACTGTAATCGAAATTACACTTCAATAATACTTACGGTTGTCTGGAAGAGATTGCTTCTAGCAATATGACCGCCCATTGTCTTCCATAGGTTTAGCACCAACTTTTTAGTTTTAGCTACTTGCATTGTAAATGGTTTTCAATAAAGAGTTTTGTATTGTATTGTAATACAAATAAGGACAGACAACGTTAGTGGGAGGGTACCTGATATTTATGTACCCGACTGGATAGCGACCACCGTACATATGATGAAAAATCCACCATAGTGGCTCGTTCATTCGAGTCGCGTTCCGGGATCAACCAGTGTCTATCCAGTAACTTCAAGCCGGCATAATTCTGGCGATCATCATAGGGACACAATATATTTAGTCAATCAGTCAGTATTTACTGTCGGGACCAAAATTAAATAAAAAACCGCGATAAAATCCGTTTAAATTAGTTTTATTTTTTTTTAATTACATAATAGATTCCAATTGCCGTTTAAAAATATAACAAAAACAACCTGTTATTTATTTAATTGTCAGTCGCTCTTATGACATTTTATTTTTATGTTTGTAGGTGGTAGGTCCCTCGTATGAGAGAGGCCGTCTGGGTTGATATCACCGCTTTGTCCATTACTGCCGCTAAGTAGCAGTGTGTAAGGACTGTTGTGTTTCGGTTAGAAGGACGTTGAACCCAGTGAAATTATTGGGATTTATGAGACTTAACATCTTATGTCTTGGGGGGACGAGCGCAGATAATAGACATGTGTAAGTACTGTGAGTAATGCATGACATGTTATATAGCACGACCGAGTACTGAAACAGTACACAGTACCCGGCGAAATGTTGCATGGCACATGGCATGGCATGACGTGCGCACTGCCATAGTACATACACGGGCCGGGCCGCGGTCGGCTCGGTGAAGCGAGCGCGCAATCGGAAACGTTCGAGAAATTGTGCGATCGAGGTGTGTCACGCCCCTTAGTAGAATTTTGATTTAGAGCAGTATATAAAATACTGTTCATGAGTTCATGAGAGTTTACATTTCTATGGCACCGCCCAGTAAGTAATAATAACTGGCGCGCTTTTTTTCGTCTTTTACTATTGTTTTGAATTATTTCACAATTCACATTTGTTTACGAGGACAAGGTTATTGTATGCGGTATGGTAAAAAAATTGTTGTTTTGGAAAGTGTTTGTTTTGTGTGTTTGTGAAGAAAGTACTTAATTTGTTACCTACTTAATTCTAACTGTAAATAACTAGAAAAAATATTGCTAGGTGTGTAAATATATTTTTTGGGTATTAATGTATTTGTTTATTATGGCGAATTTGAAGTGTTTTTAATTCAAAGTTCTGTGTGGTGTTGCATCAGTTTATGGGCAGGCGTGGCGCTACCATCAGGCGAGCGCCTTGCTCATCTCGTCATACAATCAAATAAAAAAAGTGTGCGTCTCGGGACGCTCGACAGAAGTGATAACTTAAACTAATGTGGGTTAAAGTGAGAGCAGAGGAGCCTGCCTACTGCTACCGTATGCGTGAGAGAAAGGGACGCCAGACAGAGTGGCGCCTTAACGCGTTACGTTACGAAGTCCGGTCAGTCATGTCCAAGTCCGGTCAAAGTCGTGTCGAAGTCGTGTCGAAGTCGTGTCAAAGTCGTGTCGAAGTCGTGTCGAAGTCGTGTCAAAGTCGTGTCAAAGTCGTGTCGAAGTCGTGTCGAAGTCGTGTCAAAGTCGTGTCGAAGTCGTGTCGAAGTCGTGTCAAAGTCGTATCGAAGTCGTGTCGAAGTCGTGTTGAAGTCGTGTCGAAGTCGTGTCAAAGTCGAGTCAAAGTCGTGTCAAAGTCGTGTCGAAGTCGTGTCGAAATCGTGTCAAAGTCGTGTCGAAGTCGTGTCGAAGTCGTGTCAAAATCGTGTCAAAGACGTGTCAAAGTCGTGTCAGTCTTGTGAAAGTCCGGTTAAAGTCCGGTCCAAGCCGACTGGTCACTGTGTGACGCCACCTGGTACTTCGAAATTATCAATGTTCCACGGAGGTCGGCTAACGCTGGCTGGTCAATGGACCGCTCGCGTTACGGAACGTTTCGGTTCACCCTCCCATAAGAAGTTATCACTTCAAAAAAAATATAAAAGGTCTATCTCTCTAATATTGCTATTACATTACACCTGAGTCCTGATTGAACAAACAGTACACAACAGTACAAGTAATGGTGGGCCGTACACATTACTTCACATAGCGTGTCATGTCAGGTCATGCCTAGAGTAATGCTATAGTGCCATATTAGTAATAGTGGGCCGTACACATTACTTCACATAGCGTGTCATGTCAGGTCATGCCTAGAGTAATGCCATGCCATGCCATGCCATGCCATGCCATGCCATGCTATAGTGCCATATTACGCCGTACGAAATGACATGCCATATAGCATTACTTCATAGCGTACTGTTTTGCGCATGTCTAGCAGATAAGTGCCATGCAATGCTTTGTAACTCCAAGTTCTGTTCGGTGTTGATTCTGTTTATGGGCAAGCGTGGCGCTTACCATCAGGCGCCTTGCTCGTCTTATCATTCAATGAAATAAAAACAAAGAATCTTTTTGAGTCTTTATTTTTGTTGAATAGTTTTAACGGGCATTTTTGCTTGTTTGTTAACATCTGTTATAAAAAGACATCGCATACCTACTACTTACTAAAATATTACATAGCGTTTCGTTTAAAAGCGCGAAAAACAAATTATAATATAACACGCGCGTGCACGCTCAAAGTATTTTTATGCTATTTAAAAAAAAAAACAGGTGTTATAAACATAGCATTTCGTTAAAACACGTTTTTGATTTACTCGAATAGCTGTTGTAAACACCTCTACATATAGATGTTTCTTCTTTCTTCAAGATTGATTTCTCTCTGCATTTTATTTTGACGTACATTTATTCGAGGTAGATACATACTGCAAAGGCTATATTGCAGAAATCAATAATTGATATTGCAATGTTATCACAGATATGGAAGCATCAGCGAGTGTACCTAAATTAAATTGATAAAAGGGGAAACCGAATTATGAATTATCTACTTCATACGGGTGATGTGTATAGTGTAGGTATATAAACTCCTTTGCAAAAAAAACGGGCACCTTACACACACACTTTACCTTAGCTTTTCTATGGGTAAATATTATTATATTTTTAGTATGTCATTAGCTTGGATGACTAGAAATTTCTTATTATCAATGAGAATCTAGTTTTTTAACACTTTTATCCTGGTATCGGTGTTTTAGTCAATGTAAACAGAGAGCCGTGTTAAAATGGACATTTTTATGGGTATAATGAAATTAAGACTACGAGTATTTTTATGGTATTTTAATAAAAGAGACATTAAAAAATAAAAATTAATAACGAGTATGACCTCCTCTTGCAGCGATTACGGCATGTAATCGTCTTGGCATGCTTCCCACCAGGCTTTTGATGGTGTCCTGTGGAATGTGTTCCCACTCAGTCGAGATTACACGTTTAAGCTCTCTGATGTTTTGTGGAGGTGGTTGGACAGATCGTACTCGCCTTTTTAGGAGGTCCCAAACGTGCTCAATGGGGTTAAGGTCGGGGCTCCGCGCTGGCCAATCCAAACGACGAATACCGACCTCTTGCATATAAGCATCTACGTCGCCAGAACGGTGGGCCCGAGCATTATCGTCCATGTAAATGGCATCTTCACCAATTACAGTCAGTGCGGGTTGTGCATTTTGAGAAAGGATTTCTGTTATGTACCTATGCGCATTTAGTGAGCCATTTTCTATGAATACTATCTCGGTACGATAGTTGGAAGTTACGCCCGCCCAAAACATAACGGACCCTCCACCATAAGGGGTGATTTCTTCAAAACACACATCGGCATAGCGTTCCCCTGGTCTTCGTAACACTCGCCGACGTCGGTCCTCACCATGCAGACAAATTCGAGCCTCATCGGAGAAGAGTACGCTACTCCAGTTACCTGGTGTCCAAGATAGGCAATTTCTAGCGAACCTCAACCGCGCAATCCGGTGCTCACGGAGTAACTTGGGGGCCCGCGCTGGTCGTCGACTACGTATATCAGCAGCTAAAAGTCTTCTCCTCACAGTCCATAGGCTAACTTGTGCTCCTCGTACCTCTTCAAGGTTTCTTTTGAGGTCTATGTAACTGCATTTGCGGTTCCTCAGCGCCTGAGTCACTAAAAAGCGATCGTCTCGCGGCTGTGTGCAACGTTTTCTCCCAGAACCTTGCCTTCTCTGAACGGAACCTGTCTCTTGGTATCGAGTCCAGGTTCTTTGTACGGTTGAACGACTCACGTTTAACCGCTGTGAGACGTAACATTGGCTACACCCCTCTTCCAGCAGCGCTATAATTTTACTAGCTCTCATTGCTTTTTCTGCCATTACGATAGACACAAAGATATCTGTTTTAAGTCACAATAAGGCAGAATTATGCGATAAACATAAATTGTTGTACTAAAAATAACGAAAAGTTACTTTTAGTTGCTTGATAACCTTTTAACCGCAAACCCGCGAAAAGTGTCACAAAATGAAAAAGGGATTAATAATTTAAAAAACAAAAGTTTTGAATTTGGAATGAACTTTTTTTCATACCCAGACTCTTTATTAAGTGCCAGTAACATAGTTTGGCTATTAAAACCTCTGAAGAACTAAATTATTACCAATAATGTTAAAAAATCAAACCCGCCCGTTTTTTTTGCAAAGGAGTGTATTTATTCCATAGAAATATAGCGTAGACGGTAGAGCAAGTGGGTCACCTGATGGTAAGTGATCTCCACCGCCCACACACCACACACACATGTACCTACACCCACACTAGAAGAATCATAAGCGCGTTGCCATGGATTGTAAGAATTAAAACCTTCAAAATATTTTACAATTCTATTTACAGAAATAAAGGAATTGTTGTTAAACGTGATTTAATCTACGATTATAATCCATACTTTTTAATACTTCGTTGTGTGTTTGAAGTGATAACTTCTTATGGGAGGGTAAACCGATTCGTAACGTAACTTGAGCAGTAAGCAGGCTCCTCCTCTCTCACTTTAACCCACATTAGTTTGTTATTATGTAATATAAATTGTCTTTTTGTGTACGATAGTGTGTACTTTGACAAGACTTTGGCAGGACTTTGACCGGACTTTGACCGGACTTTGACTGGACTTTGACAGGACTTTGACCGGACTTGTGTACGATAGCGCAATAAATGAATGTTGTATTTAACCACATAAATTATAGTACTTTTATACTAATAAATAAAGCAATTCGTGCGAAATTATTCGCTAACCATTCCAAAATATTAAAAAATGCACAACGTTAATGTTCAAGTTTTCACCTCTCCCGGCACTCCCGGAGTGCAACCCTTTGTTTTTTCTGTTTATATTCGTCAATTAAATGCAAAACCTTTACAAATTCTGGTATATATTTTTATTTATTGAAGGGAACCAACGCTTTTATTATTATTAATCAAAAACACGTATATCAAGATAAAAATCTATAACAATCAAAAACATCATATCTATGGTTGTTGGCGCTGGTGTGCACAGTAGCCAACACAAACAAAGCCGACCCTGACGCCCTGGCCGCGCCGCACATGCGCAGAGGGTAGCACACCTCCACAAGCCGCGACATGCCGCTGCCAACCACTTATACGTCGTAAACATCGCTAAATACACGTTAAAATACCCACAAAAAAGTAAAAATAACATTAATCATCGCATTCCCACCCGCACCTAAATAATATCGGGCAGTGAGTGAGCTGGAACACGCACGCGCGGTTCCATGTCAAAACAAACTAGTGCTTTTGAGATGTAAACATGAACGAACGCAGGGTACTACTTTTTATTATATTCGTTGTCGTTTACTGCATGTACAGTGTACAAATGTGGCTAATGAAGCAAAATGTGCAAGAAAAAGAGATCGATAATAACGACAAGGCGCCCGCTGTCGCATCGAAACCGCAAACACAAAATACTCAGGTAAAAAATGAAGCGAAGAAAGAAATTCCTTTGTTCATAAAAGACGCCTGCAGCATTCTTCAAATATTCACTGAGAAATTGGATTTAAAACAAAGAGATAAAAGGGCACATTTGAGTGCTGACAACAATGCAGTCACGGTCATCGGTATCACTGTGTTTCTAGTTATTTTGGTATTAAACGCTGTTTTAGACGTACTCAAAGTGAAAGAAGAAGAAAGAGCTAGAAGAAAACTTAATCCAGATGGAGAAAGACGTCAGTCGTTAGCAGAATTTGCTAATAAAAAGACTTTGAGACGAGAATCAAGCAAGTTTGGCCTTCAATTATTTCAAATCGCAGAAAACATTGTGAATAATGATGGTGAAAAGAAGAGTCGTCGAAGCAGACCGTATACCCGGGGCGAGTCCATAAATTCATACCTCAGTGATAGGAAGAGCCAGATAGAATCTACATCAGGATCGGCTGCAGAGACACCTGCTGCGGAACCAAGGCTTGTCAAAAGGCAGTCGGTGGCAAAGCTTATCGGTATGCTTTTATTTTTATATGTCTATCTATTTTTATCTGAACGTTTATCTAAATTCGAAAGTAATTTATGAGTTCATTGCAAGTCTGCTATTTAATTGATTATATAAATAAAATTGAACGTTAAATGTTTATTATTTTGATAAAATCAGTGTCTATCTCTTCTGTCACTATCTTAAATTCTCTGTTTCGAAATAAGGTCTGTCTGACGACTGAAAAAGGTTTTCAGGTAATTAATGTTTTTCACACTTGTAGTTGAAGTAGCTGCAATTTGATTTGTAGTTTTGGTTTGAGTATTTTTATTAAACTGTAATTTATTTGCTTGCTGCTTATATCACTATATTTATTTCCCGCTATTTTAATCACTTTTTGTATATTCCATATTAACTATTATTAAGTATCATAAAAATCGTGGGCATAAGTTAGTAAGCTGTGTGCTACAGTATTGTTTCTCCTAAAAAGTAGTTTTAAATATAAATATTGCAGAATTTACAAATTCCGCATTTTAATAAACACTGTGCCACTTAATGTAAAGTTTATTGATATTGCAGATACAAAGCAACAATTTTTAGGCTGTGGCATTACCAACAATATGAATTAGTATAAATTAAGTATAATTATGTATCTCGTTATATCGGTTATCTTTTAACTAGCTTGAATGACGAGACGAGTAGATCGCGCGTCTGATGTCAAGCGTCACGCCTGCTCATTAAATAGTAGCAACCCCACTATGATCTTTAAATCACAACGTGCAACATGGCACTGGACTGTGCTCGTAACCCCGTGATTAAATAGTAGCAACACCACTAAGATCTTTAAATCATAAATGCATTTTGCATGCATGGCACTCGACTATGCTCGTGACCCCGTGACATAAGGTGCCAAGCTTGCCTAATCAGCAATTTCACTGACTTCAATGTCTTTCAAATCGAAACACACGCTCCCGCTTGGCGGCAGACGTAGACAAACAGGTGGAACCTAAACAGACGCTCTTTCGCAACTGAGGGACCTACCACCTAATATACGTTAAATTCATAATATTAATAAGTAGTCAAGATGAATAAAAATCTTATTTTTTTTTTATTGGAACGAAGTTCCTTACGGCAGGCTTGGAGGGGATAGGGATTTCGCTGCGTGACCGAACTGAAAAAAATGTGATAGTAAAACCGTAAGAAATATGCGTGGAAAAAATGCGTGGAAAAAATGCGTGGAATAAAACCGTTAAATGAGACTTTTTTTAAACTTAATTTGATATCTAGCACACAAAGTTAAAGTCGAAATTCCGTTAATAAAACAGATAGATAACTTATGACATTTGGAAATGTAGACGCGGTTTGAAATTTGAATTTGAATTTTTGATTATAGAACACGGCCGTCCACCGTTTAGTAGCCAGTCTAAGTCTAAATTAATAAGTTTTTATTTATAATTACATAAGTTGATAAAAAATGCTATACAATAGCTTTACCGCGGCAGTCTCCGAGTGCTACACGTCTTTTTTTTATTTCTATTTTTCTATTCTATTTCTATGTAATTTTATGTTGTCAAACAAAAATAAAGAGACATATTTTGTTATTTTAGTTGATAATTTGTATTTTTTACAATTTGTGTCGATTCTACATTAGCCGAAGGAACTTCGTTCCTACCTGGTGTCCCACGACACACACCAATTTTTATTTAATTGAATGACGAGACGAACAAGGCCCTCGGCTGATAGTAAGCGCCACGCCTGCCCATAAATAGAAGCAACACCACACAGAACGTTGAATTACAAAGCACTGCGTGGCACTAAACTGCGCTTGTCACCCCGAGACATAAGATGTTAAGTCTCATAATGCCTAGTATTTTCACTGGCTTCAATGTCCTTCAAACCGAAACACAACAGTGCTTACACACTGTTACTTGGCGGCAGAAATAGTCAAAGTGGTAGTACCAACCCAGACGGCCTCTCGCATACGAGGGACCTACCACCTTGCACTGTACTTAACATCAGGTCCAGTTTAGTCAAGATAAATAAAAAAATATATTTCATACCAACGCCAAACAGTAGAATCAGTCTTTTTTCTTATGATCACCCACACCACAATCAGTACAAATGCTGGTACAGCCCTGTCTGTTTCATAATCAATTTATATCAGTCTATTGAGCACATGACTTTCCAAATGATTAATCAAAGGATTCATACACGGGCACATTCATACAATTATCTGCTTTAGATATCTGCATTATCAAGGGCTCTGGGTTTGAAAGCTAATTGGGTTGATTTGGCAGACGTCCTTTATGTAGTGAATATGGGTAAGTAAATAGCCTATTTTAGTAATAGCATATTTAAATTGGCTGAGTAGATATTCCAAAATCCCTGTGTACAAAAGCTACTGAAATCATAACGATGGTAGGTTTAGTATCCTATTATAATTGTGTAATGTTAGTCATAATCATATCGTATGAGATGTCTTTTAGATATAACCTACAAAAGGATTATTGACAACGATATGAGTATTAATTTAGAAAGTATACTCCCCTTGATCGAAGATTTTGAGTTATAATTCGACATCATTTGACGATCATTTGACAGCCTCCGTGGCGCAGTGGGCGAGTAGCCGGCTGGTAAACGAGAGGCCGCGGGTTCGATCCCCGCACCGAGACAAATGTTTGTGTGATCCACAAATGTTTGTTTCGGGGTCTGGGTGTTGTGAGACCGAAAGTCTCTCGTAGTTCCTGATACCCACGACACAAGACTCGTATCTTACTGTGGGGTCAGAACTATGTATGTGACTGTTGGTTGTATTTATTTATTTATTCATTCATTAAGACGGGCGGAACTGTGTACTTCTCATTCGCCATTCTATCCAAAACTGAACATGATGAACAATTAATGAACAACATAACATGATGGCATGATTCGCAAGAATTATATTTAGTAAAAGATATTTTATCAGCAGCAGTAAGACTTGATGCTCCGTGAGGTACAGGGTCCAATTTTCTGAATGGCTACAATAGGCAATAGAATAATATGTATCCTCGTACGTATATTTTATGTTTTAATATCATTAGGGCTGGTGGAAACAAGTATAGAAATTATATGTATCCCCATTGATACTAGAAATATTCTAGAAGCCTATACATTTTACAAAGGTTTGATCCGCTTATAGTTTATTAGTAAGTACCTTCTTAGATAAGGTATGTTAATAGACTTATAGTTAAGTAGCAAAAAGATATATTATATAGTTATAGTAGAAGCAAAACTACATTTTCCAATACTTTCCCTTGTCATACTCCACCGGAATCAGTAGATGATAATCAACATAACTTGACAAACCTTATCCTTTTTAAACAGATTTTGTATCTCTCAGGAGCTCGTCCAGTCCCGATGACTCGCCGCTCGTCGTTCCCTGCCCTGCCTCTGAACCCTGACATCCAAGCCCTGATGTTGGGACATCGCCAGGCCTCCTTCGATAGTGACGACGAAGACGGTAAAGGTAGACGCGTGAGAATCATCAGGCGATATTAAAACCGATATCACTGCTCGGTGAATTTTGTGTTTAGAATAATCTATAAACGTTCTCATTACTGTGCTTTCGAATAACAAATTATGTCTCTCTCAATTGCATGCATGTAATGCAATTTAACAATGGCAAAAGGGCACATGTCAAAAGTATATAATTTCATGACTACTCACAGCAAATACATACACGGTAGTCTGAGAGGCATTGTGACAAAAAGCGTGGACATTGTGGACAACGTCGATAATTAGTTCATAGAAGCAGTTGTACATTTGATGGTCAAAATCATTGTGATAGAATTTAGGTAGATAGATAAATATCTATGTTTAATACTTGTAATGGAACTGTACTACAAGCGTCTTGAACTAGGTTATGAACTTTTAAACGTGTATGTTTACGTCTAGACGTAAAAAGTAAATGATTTATCATTCAATGGTGAAGTAAATATTTAGACGAATACTTACCATTCAAAGGAAAGCATCAAAGCTTTTGTTTTGGCTATAACGTGACTGACGAGATCAAACGATTGGGGGCACAACAAATAGATCATAATTATTAATGAATGTAATCTTAAGAAAAGCTGTTTGTTGCAAAAATGAATGATTGTAAAAATAATGTAAAATGCGTCTTAAAACAAATTGTGTC
This sequence comes from Amorpha juglandis, assembly GCA_949126905.1. NCBI lineage: Eukaryota > Metazoa > Arthropoda > Insecta > Lepidoptera > Sphingidae > Amorpha > Amorpha juglandis. Next base: position 4,542,193 of record OX421379.1, on the reverse strand, counting down.
GAAAACACGTTGAGCCTATCCTAAGTCATGGACAGGAGGAAGATGGCGAAGAATATGTATACCTAGGTGCTTAAAGTTTCAGACACGGGATAGTTCATTTTTGTGGGACGTGTTATAGCTTCTGTGTTATTCTTCATTATATTGTAGAATGATTCATAGACACGCCCGGTTTTAATAATCTTCACACATTAGTTAGAACACTTTTATCATAACAATATAAACATAATATAATCGCTATGTATACATAGGCACTATGTAAAAAATATGGTATTAATAAAGTATGCTAAGGAGTTAGTACATAAAAAGTATATTCTGCACTCATAAAAAACCAAAGCTGATACGAAACTGTAATCTAGTCGACGTAATATAATATTGATTTTAATATTATAGAATAGTCATAAGAACTATGTAATAATGGTTTTAAAAGATATGGCACTATTATATTTAAGATATACATCTTGTATATTATGTTATATTTTGTTAGTAAAGATCCTTTATATCTTGTAATGATGTATTGTGCTTTTATTAAATATTCTGTACCTCTGCAAGCATATTCTCTAAATATAATATAAATAATAAAATATTATTAGAAATAACAAAAAGTTCGTTTTAGATTATACTGATTAAGAAGGATCATACTTGTAAATTGTCTATTATACGTACCTAAATAATATAAAGGCATTATAAAGATGTTCATTCCGCAGCTAAGAGTAATTATTTAAATGGACTTTATGATACATAGTACAGTAAATATTATTACAACTCTGAGAATTGGAAAATGGAAAGATTTTAGAGTGAGTCTGAATAATATTAAACGTATAATGATATGTCATTTTTAGATATAATAAATTATTTTAAAGTCTTAAACTGTATTACTGTAAAATCGTGATTTTATAGCATTAATGCCGATTTGTAGAATGATCCTATTTCGTTCAAATCGCATGAAAATTTGACATAAATAAACATGTTTAGTACTTTAGTAACATAATATATCATTGTTTCGTGGTTAAACCCGATTTAGGATCATTGTACAAGACGGCTCTAGTATATTGACAGGATTTTAAATGTCTATAATGCATTGATTGTCAATAATTTATCAATAAACACAAATATATCTTCAATTTTATTCATTTTTTTAGATTATATTTCTTTCATTTTTTATAGAGATAATGAGTTTTATTAAAATTGTTACACTCTTATTTATAGATCAATTAGAAAGAGTCTGCATCTTTTATCTCCCAACGAAGATTAATAAAATTCATGCCTTATACATTAAAATATTATAAAATCTTTTGCTGTTAATCGCATTCTCTATATTCTCACGTAAGCTTTCAATGTCCTCGACCTGACAAGGTTCATTACTGTTCATTGGAAAAGATCCAAAACGATCTATAAATGCATATTTTTAAAATGAATTGTCATTGTTATTTGTTTTTAACCTGAAAATAATGATATTTCGCGATATTTTATATTCGTAGACCGTAGTTGGGATTTTTCAGGGTTCCCGTACCGAGAAATTGGACGTATCTCGCCTTAAGAATTTATTTTTGGGAAATCCCGGAAGTGGAGGAGGCCCAAGAAGTGTGCTAAGTCTTACCAAGTGGAATACAATATTTCTGCGTACCCCTATGGGAAACAAGCGAGAGTGTAAATAGATTCTTAATGATTAAATTAAGTAGAAAACTTAGAAAACTATCATATTTCAAAATATCAAAACAAGTAGGTAATAATAAAAAATGATAATCTGAAATATCAGAGTACTTAACGAAATTTGTTAGCTTAGTGATCAACCAAAAATAAATGGAAAATTTGTATGCAATCATTTTGATTAAATTAAAATTTTAATATAAATTTTTTGAACTTAATATGGTGATTGATTATATTCAATTAATTTAATTTGTATGTAACCGTGATTGAATTTAAATAATAAATAATAGTAAATGTGTTCATGCTTTCTATAACAGTGCATGGCGTAGGATTACAGACACGTATGTAATTTTTGTATGTTTTTTAAATATTTCATTATCATTTTTAATTTACACACAAATTGAGAAGCATTTGGTTAAATACTTTCAATATTCCTGGATAAAGATTTTTCTCAGTTGCGGAAATACGAAAGAGCTGGGAAAACAAAATATCTAGTCTACGTCTCAGAAATTGTTGTTGCCATGGAAGATACAGGTGTACCGTTATTTACCGAAATAAATGAAAATAATAAAGTATAATTAATATAAAATGAATAGCTTTTACAACTTGCTTACTTCGTGCGAGTACTTCCAAATTGCCATTGTTTATCTATTAAACAATTGTTTACGTAATGAATTCGGGAGAGTAACAAACGAAAGACCTAAAATTAAACGTTATCTTAGCAAAGACCTTGTTATAGTTTTAAAAATAATTCACGCACGCTCCGCTCAGAGAGTGATGCAGTCTTCATGAATCGGGATAAAGGGGAACCCGCCGCGTATTTATACCGTCGATTGACAGATACGTTAACAATCAATACTGTGTACATGAAAATTCGTTAAGTTCAAAGTGTATTATTAAAAACAAAGCTGGTTATCTAAAAAAGTTAACAACAGATTTAACAAAGACGTAAACAATGAAGACATAAATGAAAAAGGGGATTGAAACGTAACTAAATCTTAATTCAATCATGAATTACTACCAAGATATGATACCGAGTACAGTCCTTCATTGGAATTATCGAGGATTTACTGAATTTCCTATTGAAAAGATACGAGGTGAAGAACCAACGATAACTGATATTTATTTAAAAGAGAATCTTATATCTCATTTGCCGAGGGATATTGGACTATTCGAGCATCTCGAGAGTTTGTATATAAGCGGTAATGATATAGTGGAATTGCCTAAGGAGATAGCTAAGTTGCGGTGTCTCAAGTGCCTCGATGTTAGCGGGAATAGATTGAGACGTATACCCGATGAAATTGGAGATGTGAGGTGTTTGAAATTTCTTATATTGGATGAGAACGAGCTGAGCGAGTTGCCGTTAAGGATTGCGGAATTGCGTTATCTCCGGTACCTATCGGTTTGTGGTAATTTGATGGGTTTATTTATTATGCGTTTTATTTGTGTTGTAGTTGTGAGATTTTCTTACACACAGTCTTTATTGTGTGTAAAAAATATAAACCAGTAACAACTTTCTTTTGCCTGTGAAACAGACTGATTAGTAAAACATCCTGCGTTTGAAGAAGTTTATCACTGATCTAATTGCTAACACAAAAAGGATGAGGCGTAGGTGTGTGATATATAATAATTAGATGTTTATGACAAAATTTTAGTAATTGGCATACAATCTCTATTGTCGAAATCATTATCTTGCTACTGAACATAGCCATTACATCTTGGCCTATATTTTACAGCAATTTACCAATAACGGTTAGGCAATACAGCACCCAGTTTCAGCTGGATTCCTCGTAAAGTTTTAGAAGATTGTAGCTATACCGCGCCAATAATCAACCGAACACTAAATCAAGTTTACCGCTTCCTCATCCATTGACCTATTTAAGACTAAAGCAATGGTTGCTGACCGCTGATTTATCTGTGCACCATCAAATGCTTTCGTTGTATTTCCTTTTACTATTAGCCTTGGCTTAAATAGATACGACTCTAAATTGATTTCATTTTTCTTTGAGATTAAATAATTAAAATAGTAATTTTCAAATCGAGTTCTGTATCAGTATTTCTAAAGTTGTATGTTCTACTTAATTTCTTAGTGTAGTAATGCACTCATCAAATAACATTCTCCAATTTATTTGTTTTTTTTTATTAGCGTTAATAGTCAGAGATTCTGGGTCCATTCTTGCACTTGATTACTATCAAGCTAATTTTCCGTGAGTAGCTTCGTTTTGATGAGATGAAATCCTATGTAATAAAGGAAATACTAGAAATGAATTCGATCAATTGCCATCATTAGAAAATCCTTGGTTTTACAGATAATAAACTTCAATGGCTTCCACAAAAGCCAGTGTACAACTATCACCACTGCGAGTTTAGGTTCTGGCGGAACTTCGAGCTGACACACATGCCTTACTCGCTCTGGTATCATATGTTCCGAGATCAGCAAACTAGAAGTCTTAATATAGGGTAAGTTGTAAGGTTACGAGAAACTTGAGACGACTTTGGGATTACTTACCGAGCTTGCTTCACTATATCAGACGATATATGAGGTTTATTAACATTAAGTACCGCACAAACTTTAGATTCTGTACTGGTTAAAGTTATTAAACAGTTTTATTTGTTTACTACTATTTGGATAAATTACGAACAAATACACGCCTTTGATCATGACCATCACATATTTTGTTTCAGAAGTTTAAAAATAAAAAATCATTTAAACACAAGAAGAGAACGCGGTTGTCAATTACAAATCCAAGATTATAATGGCTTAACTATCAGTATCAATATACCACCGCAACACAGTATAGTACTTCAATCTAAGTATTCTTCACCACCTAGTCTTTCTGAAATTTGCAAGAGAATATTGTATCAATACATATATGACGAAGCAAAAAGTTTAAGTACTCCACCGGTAAGCATCTATTCTAACATTACAGAACATGAATATGAAAATAATAATAATTTAAACAATTTACAAAATAATTTTGAAGACTTTAATATAGATACAAGTGAAACAAGCAACTCAGCTAAGAGAAAATACAGCAACGAAGTCCAAACGAATGGTTGCATATCAAAATTTAAGCGAAGAAAAAATTATTACGCACCTGGTGATATAATTGAAGAATATTATCATTTTCTGCCGAAGTTTCTAAAATCGGAACTGATGAATGGTCCCATATCTAGATGTGAAAATGTCAACTGCAAAACTCCTGTCTTTGATTATATTTATTATGAGATTTGTCTCGGGTATGTATATTAATAGTAATATTTTAATTCTTCCTAGGCTTTTGAAGAACATGAGGTCGAAAAGTCTCTTTTTGCTCTTTCGTGAAATTATAAGATCTTGCTTTATGGGTTATATATCGAGATACCCATTACTGGTGTTTGAGTAACAGGCTGGGTAATCGTTTGTATGAATTTTTATAGCCGATAAATGTTATTAGAACAATATTTTGTAATAACTTGCAACATAAATTAACATTTATAGAAGTAGAAGAGTTATGTTAAAACAAAATTCAAAATGTTTTATTTACTTAATTTCTACATTACCATTCTGTGAAAATGGGTATAATATTATCTAAGTCTGGGACAAAGATAATATACCTATAAACACTACGGTCTTTGTTGAACAAGTATGACTAATATATTTTCAAAATAACACTATATTTAAAAGGTTTGCCTTTTTTAGGAAAATAATACTTATTGATAATACTGAGGAAGTGATACTTAGCGCTGCTTTTTGCTCCAAATCTTGTGCTGATATATGGAAATGTGGCAAAGAAACAATACCGTGGACATTAATGGGAGATTGAAGAAAAACTATAGACGTGATGAGAAACAAGATATAATAATTATGATTTTAAATTATAATGTGATCTAGTTTATGGTGTTTGTGCTATTATAAGATGTTAAATTAAATTAAAAGCTCTTTTTATAAAAACAATTGTTTTGTTTCTCACATTCCGGGTGCGTGGAACAACAAGATTCTTATAAAAGATTACCAATATTTGGATGATGAGAGCTTGTGGCTTTTAGGAGGAGCCTAATTTCACTCACTTGCACAATAACAAAATATTTTCTATACAAAATATATTTCGGTTCATTTATTAGTTTTATAGCATCGAAATTTTCTAAGAATGGATTAGTCTGTATTGGATTTGTTTCATTACGCTATATTGATACAAGTTTAAAAACTCTTTGGACTAGTCTATCAATATGTCAAAGACAGTAATTCACTTACATTTAAAAGATAACTTCTAGAAGCATGTAATCTGGCATGTAATTGCACCTGTAAACACTACCAAAAAGGCGTGCGTTTTCAGTTTTCCTTGTCTAGTTTAATACCGTTTAATACTTTTGGCGTGCGGTGAATAATTATTGTTATAGACATAACATTGGAAATATTTCATTAAAATGCAGAAGATAACTGAAGAAAAAATCAATGTGATGATATCTCGTGGATATTTTCAAGGGCATCAATGTCACTTGCCCAATGAGAAGCTAACAACATATAAATTCAAATGCAGCCAGCTTCGAAAGCTATTTCTTGATGTGACCACCGTTGATCCAGATGATATTAGAGCTCAAAAAATGTACAGGTAATATTACAAAAGTTATAAAATAATTGAATGTAGAGCATATTTATATTAATTAGAATTAACCAAATTAAATCTATTCCTAACGTAACATGTACAAAATTTAATCCCAAAGTAACAAGATTTTCCTTGCCTAACTTTAATGAGCAAGGCATCTCAAAAATAAATCAGGATCTCAACTAATTATTCCATTCGCGGTCTTCATCGTCCTTATTTATCTGGAATTATGTTCTTTGACCCAATACATTAATATTTTTGCATTTATTATACGAAGTGAACCAGTTTCTACTTATAAGCACTTCGGTTATTTAGGATAGGATGTTTCTAAGGTCTATAGACCCGACTTAAGTCATCCAGAAAGTTACTTTGCGTGGTAAACTTATATGAACTCACCAAAATCAACTTTCTAAAGTCGACGTAAGATTTTTCAGTGTGAAGAGGTCGACTCAATCAGGTAGTAGGTACCTCTGCCTCACAGAAAACTAACGTGACATTGCCTTCTGTTGCGTTTGTAAGGTAAGTCCCATCTCTGAAGGTCCAAATTCCCTCTCTCTTCCTAATCCTTATAGGTATTGCTGGTGAGAAGGTACTTTATATTTTACCTGATTGGAAAGCAACCATCATACACATGGTGATAAAAACGCCATAGTGACTCGTCCTGGGATCAGCCAGTGTACATCTAGTAACCTTAGGTCGGCATATTTATGTCGACCGTCGAAGGACCCAGTATTTCATAACGATCGAAATTATATTTGGAATACACTGTACTTAACAATAGTTTGTGTCGTCATTGCCGTGCCAGTGTAAAAAAATTGGTACCGCATCCATATTTTTTTTTTTTTTTGAGGGTGTTTATCGGCAGTAGAGAATTGGAAATCACTTCGCATAATACCCGCATGACCCACTTGCACAATTGTCAGCCTGTTATATAAAAAAGGTACTTAAAAGAAAACACAAAACACTTGTAAAGACAGTGTAAAGACAACTTGTCTCCCAAGTCCAGGAAATTACAAATGTGTAGTATGTTTCTATCTTTTTCAAACGGAAATAACACGATTTTCAGATCGTACGCAGCGCTATGTGCCGAGAAGTACCGTCAATACATGTTTTTCCCGTTTTCCGTGCATCCATATAGCAAGTTACGGTTTTGGCTGGAGGCGATGTTTGTGATTTTTATGTTGACATCCAATGCCCTTGTGGCGGTTCATTACTGTGAGACTCGACCAGATTACAAGGTAGGTTTTCATAATCATGAATGCAAATTAGATTGTATTTTCAATTATTATCTGAAGCTCACATTGGTTGAGGAACACGGTTAGACATACTAATAATTGTAATAATAGAGTACTTTTTCCATTAAAATTAATTACATAAATAACATACTTTCGACGGCAAATAAATACCAGGCTTTACTTAACAATTACAATATGTAGTTAATTGAATTACAATAATAATTGATCTATTGCCACTTAGATACATTTCTAGTGTCTCTAGGTCAGTCTGTCTGAAGGAAGATTTCCCCTCCTTCAATCCCACCTATTACGATTAAAGTTAGTGCTTCAGCAATCTTCGTGTTTAGGGCAAGATTATGCAATTCAGACGCACCTGATTTATAAGAAAAATAAGTAGGTATTATGTGGGTAACATAATCGATGTGACTGACTGTGTTCAGCATCACACATTCGTGTTTCCGCAATAGACATGTATTGCTATCTATAATCGCAATACTGTGTTTAGATCCAGAAACAAAGTTGTACCTAGTTGTTTAATTTCAGGATTTCCACGATTACATGATGTATATATTTGATATTATGTACAATTTAAACGTGATTGTGAATTTTTTCACTGGATACGTAGAAGGCGTGTCGTATAAATACGCGGTGTTAGACTTAAAGAAAATCGCTTGGAATTACACAAGCACGTGGTTCCTAGTGGATCTATTATCATCAGTTTGTTACTTACCTGCACTGATAAATATACAATCAATGACACCGCATTTGATACTGGTTTCTATGAAGGTATTGAGGATGCCAATACTCCTCATGTATCTGAATAATGCTATGACTGTTATGAGGATTGAGGTAAGAATGCTGGAACGCAAACGATATATATTGCTTAATTATTTGAATTCTCAATCTGCTAAAAACTAGGTGATACGGCCTTAGTGTGTGCCGTTTGCGTTGGTACCGCCGCTTTGTAAATTTCTGGCGCTAAGCTGCAGTGTGATACATAACAAAAAATATGAAAAAGATTAAATATGCGGGGTAGGTTTTTTAACATTTTTTTTTGTATTGTGTATTTCATATTTTTAATACTTACCTAAGTTTATTTCCACAGTTCACATAAATTATGCTTGTCTGGCCTGTTTTAAATATAGTTAATAACTCATTAAATATTTACTATTATCGCTAGCTCATTTGAACATTATTTGCCAGATATTCAAAAAATCCGCAATCGAAATATTCGCTCTTATAGTGTCATACTTGTCATGGAACATTTACTTTCAATTTGCGACAGAGTACATAATCGAGGGGACATTTGTCCCTGTGAATCCTCGAAATTGTTCGTGGATATCCATAGGGAAATTATGGAATGCTTCGACAACTACGCGACTTATTTTCTCGTTTGATAGAGCAGGTAAGGTTTTATAGGTTTAGTTAGTAAGTTATTAGTAAGTAGTAGTAAATAAGTTAGTCCTTGAGATGACAGGTGTGCCTACTTATGGGATACTCGCGACCCCTGCAATATCTCATCCCAGGTTTAAAGGATTTGGGAAGGGAGGGATGATTTAGGGAAGGGAAGGTAAGGTAAAGGAAAAGGAAGAGGAGTGGATAGGTTAAGTTAGGTTTTTTTTACCCTTGGGATAAACTACAGGGGTCCCTGCTAATGCGATACTGGCGACCCATGCAGTATCTCATCCCAGCGCTAAAGGGGAGGGGAAGGATTAAAGGAAGGCAAAGGTTTAGGAAGAGGGGGTAAGCCCCTCGGAAGAATCGGTTATACACCGTCGGTTTCCGTCACCGTCGTAGGTACATCGGTTTAAACCGACGTAAAGTAGCGGCTTGCTGCTGCGTTTCGTACGGTGAGTGAGATATCCGGAAGCCCAAATCCCCTCCCCTTCCCAATCCCTAATTATCCCTTTTCTTTAAGGTCGGCAAAGTGCCCATGATTCTTCTGGTGCTGGGCGTACATGGGCGGTGGAGATCACTTACCATCCAGGTGACCCACTTGCTCGTTTGCCGGCCTATGCTATAAAAAAAAACTGGCTGATCCTGGAACGCGACCCACACAAAATGTGTCACTATGGCTGGTCTTAACACCATATGTATGGTGGTCGCTATCCGGGTGGATACGAATATTCTACCACCAGCGCTTAAGTTAGATTAGTTACTTTTTGTTTGTAGTCTACTAAATATCCATCCCATCAATTATAAATAAATCTGAAGGGCGCCAAGTTCGGTACAAACCACGTTTAAAGTTGTAGCCGTCGCCTATAATGTTGAGATCCAAACGGCTGCCAAGTTCCATAGCAGTTCCTTAAATCATAGCTATGGGAATGACTGACGATCTTCAATTGATTTAAAAAATTGACATTTAATTTACGTTTGTTGATATTGAATTTATAACTTGGCAAGTGTTATATGTTCAACTAAATTGTATATGGTATGACATAGAACAATCAGAATAGTAACATTTTAAACTGGCTTTTCAAAATAATCAAGTTCTTCTTCAAACAAATATTTGCGGATACACAAATATTTGTCTCGGTGCGGGGATCGGAGCTGTGGCCTCTTGTTGCACAGCTGGCTAATCGCTCACTGCACCACGAAGGCTACCATCGAAATAGCCAACATATAAATTTAATGTCGCTTATCCAATTCCTATTCTTTACGAAGTTGGGCAACGCTCCTACAATGGCTCTTGGAATTCACAGGTGGTTGTAATTAGTAATCTTTCAACATCACGTGATCCATTTGCTTTATGGGTATAAAATATATGCCTCAAACTATCTTCATCAAGATTTTATTTTCAGTTGGTTTGTTGAGAAAGAATTCGAATTTGAACCTAATAAGACAGGATGGGTGTTTTGAAGATTTTTTTGTCGTGTCTTGGCTCATTGCTAAGGTACCTAATACTTGTTGTACTATGATTATTGAGCATTTCTGTTAAATTATAAGCATTAAGGTACACTTTTAAGTACGTGATAGAAGACAGCGACATGTCCACTTTGTATACTGCATGGAAACAGTCGCCCGTCGGAGTCTTTAGGCTGCGGTTAGACGACGCGAAAAATTTCGTGCGGCCGCGGCGCGGCGGTGGGATTCCGTGTCATATAAACGCGCCCTTAGTCTTCTGAGAACGTACCTATACCATTAATTATAAAGCAAATTTGAAGCTGTGGTCGCGCATGCCGGTCCCCCGTCGCTGTCGCAAACCTCAAAATGTACCTTTAGCTTGTAAAAGCTGAATCTTTCTGCATGGCGTTATTCCAGCTTAATACCAGGGTCCATTTTCCCGTCATGATTTTACAGTGGATGGGATGGTATTATGTGGGGCGACTCGCCCTCTGACAACAACCACAACCGGCTATGAAAACCAAGTTTCTTAATCTCTGTAGTCAATGGTTGGCGTTATAGTTCGGGGAATCCCCGCTGACAGGATGGTGTAAATGCACCCCCTTACCGCCCTGCTGCCGGCGCCCATGGTGCCACTAAAATCCAACTCGACTTACACAAAAAGCCGAATATCAAATTTAAAATAAATGTAAAATTTCAGCTTCTTATATTCCACTGTGCTTTAAAATATGTGGTGTCATTATTTGGATTCGAATCAGCACGATCCAGATACTATATAATGACTAAACAAATTGAAAACTACATGAACCAAAGGAAATTTCCGCCTAGGATCAAAAGCAAGATTTTAAAATTCTACGCAATACGATTCCAGTCCAATTTCTTTGTGGTAAGATTGCTTACTCCATTATGTACCGTTTACAAACTTTTTAATTATTAATCTCCTACAAAATGAGGGCAGTTCTTAGTTTGGTACCTTTGTCTGTCTATGACGTAACGCTTAAAAGAATAGATGATTTAAATCTTTTTTTTATTTAAAAAGTGGTTGGTAGATGGTTCTTAGCTATTTTTGAAGAAAATCTGGTTATTGTATTGTTTACTCGGGTTATCTCTATATCTCTCTCTCTCTATTTCGTAGGATGATCGTGCCGACCAACGATAGACACACTGCTTGTCGTTGGTCGGCACTATTCCTGGATTGCGCTACACTTACCATCAGGTGTGGCGTAGTCATTTTGCCGAGCCAGGATAAAAAAAAACGATACCTAGCATATACGATTTTTTATGACTCCGCGTCTAATTACATTCTAACCAACATCTATCTCTAGCACATTACTCTCCTCAGTACAAACTGGACCTATGAAACTACGTGACTGAATTCATTAAGATCCCTCAAGATCTGTACCTATACTTCACTAGAATAAGTAATAGTTAAAACGAACCTTCACCTCTTTTGCATCGCTCAGGAGCCACGGTTGCTGGCTTGCGTTTCTGGACAATTGCGCCAGGACATAGTAATGCATGCAGGCAGACAGTTAGTAAGTGAGCTGGAATTTCTCAAACAATTGCCAAGGACACTGCTTCTACAGATTGGGCTCAAGTTACGCATCGTAATTTTCATCGCTGGAGATATTATATTCAAAATAAATACTGTTGGTGAGTCTGAATTCAAGATTTGTTTTACATTCGATAAGCTGTGTCTCACCGTCTTTGGGTCGGTACTGATGGTCGCTTCAAGAGGCAGATGCGAGCAGTGACGCCGAGGCCTTTCAACGTCCTACTGAAGGTGTCAGTGTCACCGTGCGTTAGTAATGTTACTGTCGAATTGAGTCCCTTAGTGCTCAACATAAATATTACATTCTCTTACTTATTGCACAGCACAAATGTGCTGGGACTAGCACTCGCGTCTAGCTTTACGCCAAATATTTAACAAAACAAAGTGAACTTATTTTATTAGCCAATAGCAACTATACGGTCATAAATAATTCCCTTTTGTTGGAAAAGCATGTTTAGTACAAAAATATTACTTATCACAGGAGACCCTGACGTAGGAAGAAAAATAATTCATAGCACAATCAGGGATATCTATATAAATTGTCGGATGCAGGATAAAAAAACATCACATTTTCAGGTGATTGCCTTTATTTCATCGACAAAGGAACCGTAGCAATATACTCAGAGTCTGGCAAGGAAATATGTCATCTAGAGGATGGCGACTTCTTCGGTGAGATCGCACTAGTCATGAATCATGGTTTTAGAACCGCTTCAGCTGTCGCAGTCTCTAACTGTGAACTCTTCAGACTAGATCGGGAAGATTTCGATAGTTCCATCGCATGTTATCCGACTGTGTATGAAGATATAAAGAAAGTAGCCATTAATAGATTTGAAAGAACTTGCGTGTTGGATGAACATCACAAGTCTGAAGTTAAAATTAGTGAACAACAAAGGGGTGGGGAATAAAAGGTATTCATACAAACCTCTAAGGAATACATAATAGAGAAGATCTGAAGGAATGAGACATGTCAATTCGAAGCGTATATTTTTAGTTTTTGTGTGTATACGCATAACTTATTTCAAAGTGATACGATTTTGATTTTGAAAAATATTCTATACATTTGAAAAGGGGAAATCAGAGACGATAATATATCAATAAAATTTACTCTAATATTTCCTACTAAATACTCGTAATCTCATATTCGTACATTCAGAATTCAGCTTTGCTTTATTTTAAAAAAATTGTGACCTTCGTCATGAACGTATTCACGTCACGTAAATAGTGAACTAATAATAACATTATGTGCGTAGCGAAAAACATGCGTTGTAGAACATCATTATTGTGTGATTTTCAGAAATATGTTTATTCGTACAAGATCTGATGAAACTTAATTTAATGTGAGAATAAAATATTCACTGCCTCGGTGGCGTAGTTGTATTGCGTTATTATTAGTACGACTGTGCTGTCTCGGATTCGATCCCCGAGTCGGGTCAAATGGTGTTGGGTTTTTCTATCACGAAATGTTCAGTATCGGCCTGGAGTCTGGAATTGTGTCCGGTATGTCGATGATAGGCTCACCCCTTATCACATTATGGGACGGAAATACGCTCGGCGAAATGCAGGTGTACTGGTTACGCCTCTGCCTACCCATTCGGGAATTACAGTGATGTACTTAGGTCTAGATAAATAAGGCGTATTTTTAAGCATTCTTATAGGTATGTTTTCTTTTTATTTCTACGTGCAAGTAATTTATTTCTTTCTATAAAAAAGTACCTACTTAAGAATAAATGTAAATAAATAAAACAAAATATTTGATCATTTGACTTTTATTTAAAACCAGCCACCATGTTAAGCGGACTAAATTGAAAAATAGAAAATACTGTGATTAAAACTTACAATTTAATAAATGCTGCCGATCTCGTGTTCTAAAAATATTTCCTCTTCACATCAGCAGTCGTTTCTTTTATTACAATAATGTCATTAATTTGAGTATGAGAAATTGTAATATCACATTCAATATGTTTTGTCTTAAATATACACTTAGTGAAATGGAACGTGGTTGAAATATTAAAAAGATTTTCAATTATTCCAAATTTAAACAAGTTTTTTAAAGGAGTTTATGACGCGGACGCGGTGTTGCCAAGCTGACGGGTAAATACGGTAACTATAGATCTCGATTCTTATATACAGACACACGTAGCAAACTCGTACCAGCACAGTCATAAAAATATTATTTAATACACATACAAGAAATATACAATGTGTTCAAGAACGGTGTGGGCAAATTTAAGCGACGCGTGGTGTACGATAATAGCATTTCACCCAAGTAGTACAGATAGTAATATAGACAGTAGTACCAAATCCGATTTCATTAGTTGTACATAAATAAAGCAGTTTCTTTTTAATCGATTCGATCATGTCGATATTCGACTGGCAACTTTGGACAACACTAAATTATTTTGTTAAAAAATTTTTGGGCAACACTAAATGATTTTGTTAAAAAATATTTGGACAACACTAAATGATTTTGTTAAAAAATATTTGGACAACACAATGATATTGTTAAAAAATATTTGGACAACACTAAATGATTTTGTTAAAAAATATTTTCTTGATAAAACAATCGCAATAAAAAACATACCAAAGATAAAAACAAGTTTGGTATATTTCATTATAAAAAGTAAGAATGTATACAAGAGTATAAAAAAATCTATTTTGGCATGCAATTATAATGTCTCTACATAATATAATTTTAGCACCAATATCGATTACTGCTAAATTATAAATGGTCAGTAGTCATGAATGGGCACGCCGAATTGTACATATAAATAGTATTAAGTTGTATTAAACTATCAAAATATGTATTATGGCAACCACAACAGACTTCGATATAAATAGACCACGCAAGTAAATAAATATGTATGAAAACCAAGCGTGCCAATTTTTATTAACGTCACTGCGGTGCGCATAGATTGTCGTGTCTGGTGCGTTGATCAATAAGATGCGTCAGATGTCGGCACGCGAATTAGTATGCCATACTAATCTTTGGTCTGTGGCAACAATGGAGAAATGTTTTAAAAATTAAACATCTATTAAACTAAAATACTGGAAGTCTGTAGCAGATATATTTTTTTAATTAATTATCAAGTTCATACATTGCTTTTGTATTGATTTGTTTGTTAAATAATTTAATTGTTTTGCGATAAAAAATAATTATCTGAATTCATTAAAAGAAATCAAAAACAGAATGAGCCAATTAGTAAGCGTACTAACTTATTTTTAACTAAATGTAAATGTGGGTAAAAAATAGTTTATTTCGCGAGATCGAATCTACAATTTTAAATATAAATATGTGGTCAAGTCTACTTTATGTAAAATGTATAATCAAAATGAAGAAAATATATTTTGTCCACAGTCCATTTCACTAAGATTTTTTAAAAACATGTTAATAGTGCGCGTCCACTACAACCACGAAAAAATGACCTGTATTCCATACAATAAATTATAATGTATATCCGCATTTTGAGCGTGTAACAATTCGGCAACATATATAAATAAATCTATATTTGCTTCAAACTTGTTATATATGTATAAATACACAACATGAACAATATAAATGTATACTTAATATCAAGAGTCTGTGTAAAGATAATATTGCTTTTATGGTATGATTACATAGACAGTACTAATTTTCGTGTATTTTGAAAAATACAAAGGGCTCTGATGATCTAATAAGGAGGCCTTGATAGCCATTCATTAAAAACTCGTACTAAATCAGAATAACGATGATTGCTGCTGCGATATATTTAAATCGCAGTACTACATTTTTTTGTAATTTATTATAGGCCCTGAGCACTTTTTCATACATCGTACGTCTCGTTTACTTTCACACGTCTTGAATAGTTAAATAACAGTAGAGGCACTGATATATTGCGGTAATATTCAGTTTTCTACATATTGCTTAATGAGCTAACAAACGGGAATGGAGTAAATATTGATGTTTAGCTAAACATTTTACATAATTTACATGTGGTTATATCGACCTGTGTCAAGACACAAGCTGTTCAAATATTAATCTCGGGTGTAGTGTACGCGCACCTTTATCTCATAACATTCCCAATGATTATGGGGAAATGTCGTCGCATAAGAAACAATACTTGGCCTTGATATACTGCGTTTGTATAAAATACAATGAAAATTGGAGTCATTGAAATAAAACTAATTTAAACGGATTTTATCGCGGTTTTTTTTATTTTAATGGACATTATAGTGGACAGTCCACCCCGTGACCACGAAGGCTGAAAACCTTTCGAAACGTCGGGACCAAAATTGTAATAAAAAACCGCGATAAAATCCGTTTAAATTAGTTTTATTTCAATATGTAAAATTCGCGTAAACGTAAGTTATCATTAAAATGAGTTTCATAATAAATAAAAGTTATGTATGGGATATAGTAATTAAGTATTATTTATACCACTGGAAATTGGTATTTAACAGTAAAACCTTTATTTATTTTACGCAGTATTTTTTCTCAGCGACGATGTTAAAACATGATCAACATTTTTAATTTTTAAATTAAGACAATTGAACCATGAAAATAAATGAGATCACAGTGTGATTTTACAAAATCATAATAAATTACTGGTGAATGTATGAAACCGATTAAAAGTATGGAGACAACCCTGAAGGCACTAACTAACTGAACTCTTTATAAGACAGTGCTGCGCGAATTTATTATCACCGCTTTAACACATTATTTTGTTCACGAATATGTTGAAAGCAAAATTTAACAGAAGAAACACTAACACAAAAATACCAAAGTATTTAGTATCGAGAGAAAAGTAAGTATTCGAATAGAGCTTGTAAATATCTAGTTTTGATTTGTGTGACAATGCAGCTGTCATATTATACATCTAAGCCAATGTAGACAGGCACACAGTCTTCTTCTTTTTAATTTATCGCTTCGCATTATTATGTATTCTGCCAATGAAAAGTATAATTTATTCTCAAGACTTCACAAGAACGATGAAATAACGGTGTGGACGTTTTCATAGTCTTGTTGGAGTTTTGGTGTGAATTCGTTCCAGTAGGATGCTTCAATTATATCAATATTTCCATACACTGTTCATCACCGGCAATGTTTATTATACAAATCCACACTACTTTTATACAACAAACACAACTTTTAAATAAATTAAAATAAGCGATGATCTAAGGCCTAATCCCTCTCATTCAGTAAAGGAGGCAAGTGCGCAGCAGTAGGACATATAATACAGGGCTAATAAAAAAAAAAGCGATGAACTGCACTGTCAAAATTCCCGCCAAAACTCAAGGCACACAGTCAAAGCACAACCTTCACTCTCCACGTGACATCGGCTGAATACTAAGTTTGTCGCCATAAACCAATAAGAAGATTGTATCTATACAAACATATCACGCACACAGCAAGTCGTGCAAAAATGAATTAAATTATATCTTGTTTCAAATGAATTTAAGCAATGACAAATTCATATCGTGCCTGCATTATGAATGTCGGCATCAAAAATAACTTTGTATTACCAAGCCGTTTTTGCTGTCGCGTTGTTTTCGTTATCTATGTATGGCGTGTTTTGGACTGCAAATAGAGTTAGTAATCTATCTGTGTAAATAAAAATCAATTGCTATTCGTTAGTCTCGCAAAAACTCCTAAACGGTTGGACCGATTTCGATGATTTTATTTGTGTGTGTTTGAGTGGGTCCCTGGATGTTTTAGATTCACAATTGGGCTCGGTAGGTGGTGCTGTAATAGGGCTCAGTAGGTGGCGCTATAATAGGACTCTAGGTTCTTATTTTTCAATATTTGAACTCTAACTTTTGATTATATGCGTGTGCAACCGCAGGAGATAGCTAGTCGCTCATAAATTCAATTGAAACAGCGTTTATTTTTACATGTATCGTTTTAACCATACCCAAGAACAATGCAACAGATTTCAGGCATGTACCGACGATTCCTTTTGGCTTTATGGTAATTCATGAACGTGGCCTACTTTTTACGCGTCCCAGCCATAAATGCTTACTAGCGCGCAATTCACACCTTAGCAACACAGAAATCTTTCTCAACAAAAGTGTACTCCAGCTACTTTATTGCTTACTAGCATTCGCTCGCGGCTCCGCCCGCTTGAAAATTCTGCACCGTTATATTATAGATATCGCCTATGTTCATCATGGATAATGCCGGATTCTAATGGTGAAAGAATTTTTCAAATCGGTTCAGTAGTTTCCGAGCCTATTCAATGCAAACAATCATATCATTGATCTTTATAAAATTAGTTTAGAAAATATGTTAGCCAGTGCATTCAGCGATGAACTCCTTTATACGACTTGTTTTTTTATAAAATCCATCTCACGCAGAATATGAATAAGTCTCTTAATATGTAAAACGACATTAAAAACTAGTTTTTTCATTTTCTTTTAAACCAGGCTTATTGCATCGTCTTTATATGGACCGTCAGCGTATAACGGGGTTTTAATTAATATTGATTTAGGTTTGCCCTATTTATATTAAGTACTTTTGTTCGATAAAATTCGATTCTGTTCGAATTTTCAATAGTTTCTTGGCTATGATCCTTATTTTATCTTCTGTAAGACCGAGAACGGCTCAAACTCAAGTAAATTGAGATAAATAATAACATGGATGAAAGATCCCACATTTGTACTTAAATATGTACACGCATTTTACAATTTAACACCTACAGAATAAATTAATAAAAAATATATACAACCGATACTTAAACCGTTACGTTGTTATGTGGCTATGCTTATTAAAGTGAAACTTCTTTAGAATCGTTGTGATTTCAAACTCGATGAAACAAAAATGCGTCACGACAAAGACAAACATATTCATAAATAGTATTTAGCTTACTCACCCTTAACAACACCCAGACCCCGAAACAAATATTTGTGGAGCACACTAACATTTGTCTCGGTGCGGGGACCCAACCCAGGGCCTCTCGCTTCACAGCCGGCTACTCGCCCGCTGCGCCACGGAGGCTGTAAATCTCTATCATGTGTATGTAACCACCCAAAAATATGACCACACTTTTTGTAGCACGCTGTATATATTGCATGTGTATACTTGATGACAATAATCCATTCTCTACTTTTATACTACCGTTCTACCGTTCTACGCTGACGGCACCAACCAACCTTAACACATGGACGTCATCACTTCACACAACAATACAAAATAAACTTCCATCTCACTCGCTCCACTTCATTTATAAATATGCATCTGTTCATTTAATTTTGTGCTTGTAAACATCACATTATAACTAAGAGGAATTCAAACGTAATTGTAACGCGTTTCTGTCGGCACGCAATACCCGCTGTGTATGTCGTATGGGCCCATAGTGCTGAAAAAAAAACATTAATTTCTTTATTTCTATAGCTTAATAAAAACGCGTGTACTAAAAACTTTATTTTTGAAAAAAATATATTGTCAACTTTTTTTTATCCGAGCACGGCAAAGTGAGTGCGCTGCACCTACAAACAATGAGTTTATCGGTGGTCACCAGAATCAAGCCAGCCTGTATAAATACTTCTTCAGACACCGAAGAGGGAAGAAGCAAATTGAGGGGCTTGCAACAGGAATATAAGTACGTACCCCTATATCCGCCCCAACCAACCATCAAGTCATGTCGCAAGCCCCTCGGGAGAACCGGATATACACTGGCTGATCCTGGAACGCGATTCACACAAGGTGTGTGGGTCACTATGGCATGTTTTAATACACACACGTACGGTGGTCGCTATCCATGCGGGTAGTAATATCCTACCACCAGCACATCGAGTGTATTTTTTACTTTTTGGTTTATTTTGTATTTTTTATGATACTTAAGATACATTAATTTGTACGTCAGATCAAAATGAATACGGCGTATTCATCAACGTTCTGCATATTCATTTATTACTTCGATGATCGGATTGACTGAAGGTATGGTCCTTCGAGCCGGATAAAAAAGATATCGTAAAAAGCAACAAATTCTTTTGATAATGCTGGTGTTCATGGTCGGTGGAGATTATTTATCATTAGGGGACACGCTTTCTATTAAATACACCGTGTATACTAAACTGAAGCGTGTATCACTGATGAACCTTACTGCACATAAAACTGAATGGTGTAAGAATGGATAAATCGCGTTATTTTAGAAAGGACGAGCTATACGTAGCACAATCTCGTCAATATTTATGACCGATCCGAAGTTAGTTACTTCACACTCTCTTTAAATCTCGTGTAACTCCTTAGTATCGTGATAACTGACTGGCACGCCCCTCATAACCAACTTCAGCGCGGCAATAGAGATTGGAGAGTCTTTTACTTACAGTTCACTATATGGCCCATATAAAAGCGTCGGCTATGATTTAGTCTCCTCTTCTTTGACTACTCTAGCTCTTGACGATGTGTAGAACAAAACGCAAGGGGATTTCCACCACGCGCCGAACTGTACCATCTCCTCGGGTGATACCGGGACTATACTGTCAATAAACAAGGTATAGTAAAAAAACAATCATTAAGGCCAAAATTTATGTCTGTTTCTCATAGAGAGAGAGAGAGACAACGGATTTTTTTTTATCCTGGCTCGGCAAAGTGACTACGCTACACCTGATGGTAAGTGTAGCGCAATCCAAGAATAGTGTCGACCAACGATAAACAATGTGTCTATCGTAGGTCGGCAAGATCATGCCGGCCTGCCAAAGGCCAAAGGGGAGGGGAAGGAAAAAGGGTTAGGATCAGGTGGCAAGCCCCCTGGGGAGAACCGGATATACACACTGTCATTTACTACAATACTTTTTGTTTCATGATTGTTTCATTCATGCGCTCTACACGCCCTAACTATCTCACTCTTTTCTTGATCATCGTTACTACATCTTTTATTAGATTAGACAATAGAATTAGATAAGATTAGGAATTGATTAGATTAGACATTATTAGATTAGATAAAATTATATAGACATTTGATTAGATAAGATATTAAAATATTATCCAGTAAGTGAAAACAAGGTGGACAGACGACCTGATAAAGATCGCAGGAAGTCGCTGGATGCAGGCTGCTTCCAACAGGTCGGTCTGGAAATCTTTGGGGGAGGCCTATGTTCAGCAGTGGACGTCTTATGGCTGATGATGATGATGAAGTGAAAATAAAATTAAATTCAAACTTACCACAAATCATTAAACAGGTACCACCGCGGATCGCCCTCCTTCTGTGATGTTTGTATGTACGCGACCAAATTCTTAGGATTGTCCTCGACGCACACCACCGCCGCCGACAACGTATACTCCTCTTCGGATTGTGTTGTCACGTGTTTCTTTTTATGTTTGTTCGTGTCTGCCCTGTTGCTAGGTGAGTTCTCTGTCGAGTGGTCGTTCTGTGAAGGAAATATCGGACATCCTGTACATCACGTGCATTGTTTTAATAATCGTTCAGGCGAGACGCGTTCCAAAATCAGCCAGTATATCCTGATACTTCAGACCGGCTCAATTCTACCGACCGTGGAGGAACGCAATAGCACTTGACGATTGTCATTAATTTGGACTGTAATATATCTGATCAGGTCCAATGTAGTTTGTACTTTGGATAAAATTATCGAAAATAACCTTTAAATAACATGAGCTTCTGAACGCTGCAGCTATTATTTTTCATAGATGGTTAAAAACGTTGGGTGTTGCTAAGTATGATTATATACTTTAAATGCAGTTAAAATCAATCGTCATTTATTTAGTCATATGAAGTAACTCGAAGCATACTGGCTGGTCCCAAAACCGACATATAAAAACGTGTTTTTGACATGTTTTCTTTGCCATATTTATATAGTTGCTATACAGGCTTCAAGGCAGGGGTTTATTATGTTCTGCCTCACGACTAAAATCATTTCCTGTAATATAAGCTAATAAGCCTTTAATTAAAACACAAACCTTGTCATTGATAAGGACGTCACCATCGGATTGTACCCTGATGACCAACTGTAGTGGTAGAACACAATGAGAGTCATTTTGTGGCTTTGAACTATTTGACGTTGAGGAATTTGGTCTGAAAATTCAAAAAAAAAAAATTATCGATATTAATACTGCTTTAGTGATATAAAAGACCCTGGAATTAGGCGGGGTGGCGTCAGGCAGAAATAAAGATATTAAATAAATAAATACACCCAACAGTCACATACATAGTCCTGACACCACAGTAGGATACGAGTCTTGTGCCATCGATATCAGGAACTACGAGAGATTTTCGGTCTCACAACACCCAGATCCCGAAAATATAATATTTGTGGATCACACAAAGATTTGTCTCGGTGCGGGGATAGAACCCGCGGCCTCTCTCTTCACAGCCGGCTACTAGTCCGCTGCGACACAGAGGCTGGCATATTGAGACCAATTTAATATGAAATGTACATATTGGTATGGGAACTATTCAAGGGAATACAATTTAGTCGCTAAATATTTATACTATTTAAATTTAAATTTCAATGCTATGAAATGGGTACGATAATTTTCTTTCTTTCTGCCTGGCTTATCCCGTCTTAGTGGCAGGGTCCGCCTAAAAACCAACTACGAGAATTCTTAGTCAAATGTGAACTTTGTTTTCTTTATAATAATGTAGAAATCCTATTATCATCGCAATTTCTTTGATTTTCTTGATGATGTGATGACCCTAAAATTTCTAAGAAAAAAAAGTAAAATAAAAGATTCTAACCTGTCTGGATGTTTAAAATGACACCCTGGCCGCGCACAATGTAGACCGTACCGACACGGCTTACTACTACTGCCTCTCTTCGCTTCTGGCTATAAAATATGGGTATTAGGAATTAAAAACATAAAAAAAACATTAAAACTAATTCAGGGAACTATTAAAAAAAACGAATGGACACGTAATTTTTTTTTGTTGAGTTGATTTATCTGAGCGATAAATCGATTGATAAGATCGATTTCAAAATTGTATCGAATTATTCATGTTTAAAACTCGAAGTATGATAGTTATGATAAACATGATACGTATTTTTCTTCATTTATGGGGCAGAGAAAAGGTAATAAAATGACGAAATTAGAATAAGGCGACTTATCTGTAGACTAAGAAAAACACAAATCAAAAACGTATTTCATCGATTTCTATAAACATCATATGATGATTGAAGATAGATATTATTTTTTGCAAGTACTGCTCCACTCACTATTATTACACTGAAATGAAATCTAATTCTGAAATGTTATTGACGATAATATGAAAATTCTTATTAACGCAAATTCTAAACAAAAGTAACTTTCCTTGTGTAATTACCAATAATAATAATAATAATATAATTATTGTAAGACGTACCATTTCTTTAGATGATCCCTTCGCCCAGAAAGCTTTTTCTCTGACAGTCACACCGCCGCAGTTGATCGCTAGAATCGGCGGTAATCTGAAATTCATTGAACACCTAAAAACAGGCTTGCGAACATGACTTGATAATTACGTATATGAAAGTAGTACAATTCGGTAACATCGTTGGTAAATTTAATTATTTACATTTGTCGACAAACAAGATAGTGAATGATTTAATTATAAATGATCTCCATCGGTCATAAATACACACAATATCATGAAGAATCATGGACGCGTTGCCGACCTTAAAGGAAAAGGATAATCAGAATTTGGGAAGGAGAGGGGTTATCAGGGCCTCCAGATATCTAAAATGGATGAACGTAAACCCCTTTATGTAGCATAAATATTGACATTTTAGTACATAAAAATACAACATCGATAGTTATCGTGAGAGCAACGTAAGATTTCGAAATAGAAGAAAATTAATTCATCAGGTGATTTAAAAGATATTTGTCCTTTTGATACATTTTTATAAAATATCCATGATCGAAATGGATATTACAATAAGTTTTTTTTTAATGAAGTGTAGATATAGGGTGAAATGTACACCTAATGCGTAACAACTGCACTCGCGAAATATAACTATAGCATTATATGTAACTTATTATAACAATACAATCACAGAAGATATAGCTTATGCGTCGCAGATACATGCGGGCGTGTAAGGGAACATTGTACATTGTAATAAAATATCGATAGTCAAAACGCATACACTCTTACTGACAATTTTAACACGCTTTTATTAGCTGCATACTATGTTAGCATGTAACGGAAACTTTGAACATGATTTTTACCCCCTTCAAAACGTCGGATTAAATCAAAATTTGGCATACTTATCAAGGATCGATGACAATTCAATATTTATTCTAAAACATTAAAAATAAATAATAGTTTTAAAAAAACACGCTTTTATAGAAATTCCAACAAAAAAATAGAAAATAAACTGTAATACATTTGAAGAAAAAAATATTTTATTGAAAAAAAAATGTGTTGATATTGTAAAGAAAGAGTGTTTTTTTTACTAATTTATTAATCAATATCAATCCGAATCTACAGATGGCTCAACAAATGAGCCAATAAGAATAAAGTTTGAATGCCACGTCTACAAATGACATCGTTTGATTGGTTTTTACCTATTTTCTGCTACGATCCGTAGGTGCGGATTGAGATATTTTATTGAAATTAGAAGTTAGTAAAATATAGATGATAATCGATAGTCTTAAAGTAGATATATCTGCGATACTGCGACGATCGTCCGATGGATTGTCCTTGTCATCGGCCTCAACCAGTCCTTGAACCTCACATCAATTGGGAGCAAGTAACGTGGTTGAGTTCAATGCCAAGAAAATTTACTGCCACTGTAATCATTTTCCTCTTCATTTTTCGTATACAATTTGCTTCGATGAATATTTATATAATCTTTGACGTGAATCACCTTATTTTGTCGCCTTTCAAACAATATAAGGAGTCAGTAATATCTGTAAGAGGAGCTTAGCAAAAATATTAGGATATGATAAAGATACGATATATATACGATACAGTATTTTTACATTTTTTTCTAAACAGTTTCTAAAATGTATGTAAATATATAACATACAAAAAACATGTAAAACAAACATGTTCATGTAAAATACCAAATAATTGCATTCATATTCTATAAAATAATTCATGGTACAATCGTATGAGCAATCGACATAAGTAATAGGTATATCGACATTTTTATCGATGTTTACACAATATCAAGTTTATGTACTACAATTTTTATAACAGACATCGACAAGCGAGCAAGTGGGTCACTTGATAGTGAACTCCCACCATACCAAAAAAATCAAGCGTAAGAAAGCTGGGATTAATTAAAATTAACAAAATCAATACCCTCAATTTGAACTTACGTTGTGGGTTGAAAAGTTATTGCATAATATTTATGTGCTAAGTATGAAATTCAATATAATAATAAAATAACTACACCCAACAGTCACATACATAGTCCTGACCCCACAGTAAGACACGAGTCTTATTTATTTTATTTATTTATTTTACACACTTCATACATACATGTATAGGCGGACTTAATGCCGGAGGCATTCTCTGCCAGTCAACCTAAGGTGGTGCAGAGATAGAAGAAAGTAGGTGCGAAAATAAAGTCTTGATCGAGTCTTGTTTCGTGGGTATCAGGAACTACGAGAGACTTTCGGTCTCACAATACGTATGTGTGTTACCTGACTAGCCGCCCCCGTTGCGTGGTGGGCGTGAACCTGTCGCAGTGGTCGCACCACGCGGGGGTACTGCGGCGCCATACCAGCGACGCGCGCAGCAGCGACGGGAAGCACGACCGCGACCACTCCGCCTCGCGCGACTCACGCGACTCACGAGACTCACGCGACTCACGAGACTCACGAGACAGCTGCCCGTACTGCAGCGCGCACGCGAGCACCACTGACTCGCGACCCTCCTGCACAATACACACATTGTTGAAGTGAAGCTTCTTTAGTACCCGTTGTGACTTGAAAATTCGATGAAACGAAAAAGCGACGGTAAAAAGAGACAAACATATTCGTAAATAAGATTCAGCCTGCGAGAGAATGGGATAGGTTACAAGTATGCTATCACGTGGCTTTGCGCCTGCGTACAACGAAGCCTTCGAAAAATGTGTCATAAACAACAATCATTCATGTGTTTTATTTTTTTGCATTTGGAAGATTTGGGCCTCCGGATATCTCACTCACCGTACGAAGCACAGCAGCAATCCGCTACTTTACATCGGTTTTCTGTGAGACGACTCGGTCGAGCCGGCCCATTCATGCTGTAGACAAAACTGTCTACAGCTTGTCTCTACCATTCATAAAACACATACACATAACCTCACCACACAGATAGACAGAGGTGTAACTATACTGCACACACGATTAAAACGATTTTTAATCGATTATTTGAAGGTGTCATAGAAAACCGGATTCTGACACTACTACGGGATAACGCTTGGCAAAAAAGTACTATTAAAAGCAGTATCGTGAACATTCAAACGTGATAAATCAGCGTTGCAGTATTACTTAGGTCGTACTGCAACATCAAGTTGAATGAGAGTTACCTTTGCTGGTATTTATTTAATTTAAATTTAGTTTTAGTTAGATAGTAATTAATTATAGGATATATTGTTATGTTATTTAGTTATTGTTATGCCA
The DNA here is from genome assembly GCA_949126905.1 of Amorpha juglandis. Classification (NCBI taxonomy): domain Eukaryota; kingdom Metazoa; phylum Arthropoda; class Insecta; order Lepidoptera; family Sphingidae; genus Amorpha; species Amorpha juglandis. The sequence goes on along the minus strand of OX421379.1, from coordinate 4,515,808 downwards.
GCAATAAATGTTTTCTTTCTTTCTTTATTCAACGAACCTCTTTATTACACTTGAGACATCTGTTGAGCTGATGCCTGCCGATGGCGAACAGTCGTGATATGTCCGACTCCTCCCTGCTCGCGTGCTGGTTGTTCAACTCGTGGTTGTCGTGGTTTTGGACTGGCTCGCCGTCACCCGTTCCTATCAAACAAAATGGTTAAATGGTATTTTGTAGGTTTGGTTAGAGATTTTGTAGGTAAACTTATGATAAATTTATGAGTGGTAGAGCCACGCTGTAGACAGCATTTTGTCTACAGCATGAATGGGCTGGCTCGACCGGATCGTTACCACTGTCTCACAGAAAACCGACGTAAAGTAGCGGCTCGCTGCTGCGTTTCGTACGGTGAGTGAGATAACCGGAAGCCCAAAGCCCCTCCCCTTCCCAATCCCTAATTATCCCTTTCCTTTAAGATCGGCAACGCGCCCATGATTCTTCTGGTGGTGGGCGTACATGGGCGATTGAGATTTTTTATGGGCTGTCATATTGGATTTAGTATTAGCTTACACAACTCACTTCAATGTTTATTACCCGTTAAAATTATTAATTTGATATGAAATAGAGGAAGCCACTGAGGTTATCAAAATAATTATGGTAGTTTTATACTAACCTCCGAAATGGTTTCCAATTAGAACTGCGTGCAATGAAATATAAATAATAGTTTAATAGCAGAAACAAGTGAATAATCTATACTTATAAAATATCATGTCCTGACTGACTGACTGATTCATCATCGCCGAGCGCAAACTATCAAGGCTACAAGCATGAAATTCGGATTGTATATTCATTTTGTTATGTAGGCACCCACTAAGAAAGGATTTTAGAAAATTCCACCCCAAAGGGGTCAAAATAGAGGATGAAATTTTGTATTTCGGTTATTGACGTAAAACAAATAAATACGTGTTTCAGGAATTTTGGAAATTTTATTTAATAAGGGATGAAAAAGGTGGTGAAAGTAAATGGGAAAGTGAGTTTGTTTGTTACGCTTTGACGCCTAACTCACTGAACCGATTTTGATGAATTTATCTATAGAGACAAATGGGACCCCGGAGACGGTTACAGGCTACTTTTATCCCGGGAAATGCTGTTCACGCGAGCGGAGCCGCGAGCAAAAGCTAGTTGTTAATAAATCAATTCGTTTTTACACGTCTACGCATGTATGCGTGATGTGATTGTATGGAGATGATGTGTTGATTGAGCCTATGTACCTGTCACTATTGACCTAAATGTATATGTATATATAATGATGTTCTTTGGTAAGGATTTGTAGTTTGTTAAATCGATAAAATCCATTTAAATTTCAATGTGTAATATTCGAATAAACATAATAAATCATTAAGGCCCTATAACTTTAACCGACACCACATTTACAGCCCTGAAGTGAATGACGTTACCATGCTTTTACGCCGGTTTTTTATAAGATGTGGTACCAAATCCGATTTATAACAAATTGGACATCATGGTCCCTGTGTATTTGGATTACCTGTTGACACGATACAAGTAGCATCCGAGTGAGTATCCGAGCATAGACTTATCGTGTGAACGCGGCTTTAGGTGTGCAATACTACATTTAATTTAATTTAAGCAAATGGCAGTCATAGGGACTGCCGATAGAAGTGAAAACTATGGCAAGTATATTTATTTAGTACTCACTCTCAACTCAACTCGATTAGACTCGACTCGACTCGGACTGACGGACCGACGGACCGACGGATTGATTGACTGACTGTATAGCTACAGATACTCAGAGCTCACAAGATTTCACCCACCTAAAAAGCGTCCGACGCGCAGAGCACACTATCAGGTATATACTATGTGTTATACATGTATAGTCTGAATTAACATTAGCATGTCACTGACACGAAACCAAAAATTTATCCCCTGCCAAAAAATGCTCAACGCGGCTAAAGAAGTTTTCACTTCAAAAATAATACCTTCATCCTTCCCCTGCCACAGTTCGTCCCCACCATCGGAACACTCGAACTCAGTGGGTCCCAGGAACTCCAACTCCGTGAACTGGTACTCTTCAGAATACTGCCCGTTGACTTGCGGCGCACTTCGGTTCTTCGCAGGTCGGGGCGTTTTAGGCGGACTATTCGCCAGTAAAGCTAACTCCTTCTCTTTCTTTCTCGTTTCTAGTATCTCGTAATGTATTTGATGGAGTATGAAGCGGTTCCAACTCTGTAAATAATTTAATTATTTATTCTAAAAGAATTTTTGTCATTATTGGCGGTGCAATTCAATCTACTCAAATCTATGTTATCCTGGTAGAAGGACCATCATCATCATCAGCCTCAGGACATCCACTGCTGAACATAGGCCTCCCCCAAAGATTTCCAGACCGACCTGTTGGAAGCGGCCTGCATCCAGCGACTTCCTGCGACCTTTACCAGGTTGTCTGTCCACCTTGTAGGTGGACGTCCAACGCTTGCCAGTACGTGGCCTCCATTCCAGAATCTTTCTGCCCCATCGGTTATCGGTTCTGCGAGCTATGTGGCCTGCCCACTGCCACTTCAGCTTGCTAATCCGCTGGGCTATTTCGGTGACTTTCGTTCTTCTTTCTTTTTTACTACTTTCTTTCTTCTTCTTTCGTTTTTCTGAGACGTGGCCTCTGAATATTGGCCGTATAAGACGGCTCACAGTCACTCAGCTAGCTATGGAGAGGGCTATGCTCGGTGTTTCTCTACGTGATCAAATCAGAAATGAGGTAAAAGGACCACTTAAACATAAATGTTCGACTAACAGACACTCATGACGTACACTGTACCTGTATAAGTGGTAGAAGGTCGGCGGCAGGTCCCCGGTCGGGCAGTATGAGTCCGAGTGCAGCCGCTTCGGGAACGGTACGGAACGCGCGAAGGAAGTTGGAAGCCGCACACGGCGACCCGCCCGATGTATCCAGCATGCGGAATAGGAACCCTGACACACAAATACATCATCATCATCAAAAAAAAATCAAATCAAAAACTTTATTAATCATGTAGGCTAAGAAAGCGCTTATGACAGGTCAAGTACAGAACATTTTTCATTAAAAAGACTAACTTAGAATTAAGGGAACTTTGGACTAACCGCCGCGCTAAAGGCTGGCAGGAAAAGGCACACCAACAAGCATCGGAAAAGGGAGGGCATCCTTAAGTGAAGGGATTCACGGACTAGGATATGGAAATCGGGACAAGGGCAAGACGGAGTAGGGTAAGTTTACAAAAAAATCTGTAAGGGTTTAAAAGGTAAGGAGATGTGTCGTGGACCTTACTGGCAGGAATATCCCTAGCCTAGCTAACCTACCATCAGCCACAGGACGTCCACTGCTGAACATAGACCTCCCACAAATATTTCCAGACCGACCTGTTGGAAGCGGCCTGCATCCAGCGACTTCCTGCGACCTTTATCAGGTCGTCTGTCCACCTTGTAGGCGGACGTCCAAATAAAAAAAAATACAAATACAACAACGTCTAATCCTACAGACTAATTCATGACATATAGCGCAGCGGGCAAGTAGCCGGATGTGAAACGTGGGGCCGCCGGTTCGAATCCCATATCGATATTATGACGTCTCATAATACAAAGCAGCGATAAATACAATTTATAAACATAATACATATCATTCTAGTTCACACCAGGGAGAGTGCCTAATAGTTATTTATTTAGTTACTTTTTTATGTATTACCACTTTGTTTTCCTAAAAAAATAAAAAAAAAATAGTTTTATACCCTGGATAGCAACTACCATACCCAAAAAACCAACCATAGTTGCTAGTCGCTGAGTCGCATTCCGGAATCAGCTATAGTGTATATACTTCAGCTATACTTCAGGCCGGCATAAATCTGCCGATGTGTCTTTTGACGTCGACAATATGTTTGGAATGCATTGTACTTAACATCAGGGTCAGTGTAGTCATTAAGATGCCAGAATAAAAAAAAACTCCTTACCAAGCTCGCAACTAAGACAAAATTCTTTGGCACAGGTGTGTGCCAATAAAGTTGTTTTCACGGGTGGTGTGTAGTATAATACCTGAAATTAAAAGAGGACCTCATTGGTCTAGTCGCAGCGAACTAAAATTGAGAACCGTGAGGTCTTGAATTCAATTCCCAGGTCGGTCAATCACAATTTGTGTTTGAATTTTTGTTTCGAAAAATCACACATGTATGGCCCGGAATTGGAATTTGCGACCAATAAGCTCGGCGAAACGTGGACTAGTTTCACCTCTACCTACCCTTTCGGGGATATGGGCGTGGGCTTGTATGTGTAATGAGATAGATTATAACTAATAATCACTACTTTACTTTTTTTTATTGCCATGATAGGCAGACGAAGCAAGCGGCCCGCCTGATGGTAAGCGGTTATCGCCGCTCATGGACATCGGCAATGCCAGGGGCACAGCCAAGCTGCTGCCTACCTCTAAAGGAATATTCTTTTTAAGCCTCGTTTAAGAGCATGCTGCCTAAAATATTTCGTGCGTTAGCTCCGCCCATCCACCCCGCTACCCTCTGCACTTGTACGCAACGCGTCGTTTCGCGCGTCGCTTGACGTTATAGTAGTGGGCATAAATACACGGAGACTTCTGTACATAAATATTTTTTTAATAATATATTTTGTTTTGAAAGACAAATGTTTTGTTGATATAATATAGCAAAATTGTATCAGAGCTGTGTCTGTACATTTGATATGTTTAAAAAGTAATGATAAACATATTCGATTACAGAAATATATATTTTTAATTATCTTGTCTGTATGTTTGTGCGTGTATTGTACACGAAAACCCACTGAATGGAAATATGAATAGGATTATCGCAGTTTGTATGCATATTTCCAAACTTAGAATCTTTGATGCTTTTTTCACATTTTTTAACCAATGGAAAAACAGAGGAGGTATATATATATACAGACGAATTGCGAACATACAATTACATTACATTTTGAGTGGTAGAGCCACGCTGAAGCCAGTTTTGTCTACAGCATGAATGGGCTGGCTCGACCGGGTCGTTACCACTGTCTCACAGAAAACCGACGTAAAGTAGGGGCTTGCTGCTGCGTTTCGTACGGTGAGTGAGATATCCGGAAGCCCAAATCCCCTCCCCTTCCCTATCCCTAATTATCCCTTACCTTTCAGGTCGGCAACGCGCCCATGATTCATTCTTCTGGTGGTGGGCGTACTTGGGCGGTGGAGATCACTTACCATTAGGTGACACACTTGATCGTTTGCCGGCCTATGCTATAAAAAAAAAGTACAATATATTTGTTTATTATATGTTCACGCATAATGCCGCTAAATGTAGACTGGTTACAAAAACATACTCTAGTAGTTTCATGAAAGAAATTAATGTTATTTGCGCCTTTTGAGTGTTTTTTCTTTTTTTCTTCTTCAAAATTTAAATGAAATATATTTTCGTTTGAACAAATGTGTTGGTGCTATTTTAAAGGAAATTCATTTATTTTTTGTTTTATATACACATGGTCCGGGTTCCCTGGGCCAGCTGATCCACTTGATTACTATCAAGCTAATTTTCCGTGAGTAGCTTCGTTTCGATGAGACGCCCAACAATTCCCTATGCGAAAATTCTCTATTGTGGTAGCTAACAGAGGTAGCAAGGATAGAATATTTCGATTTGATGATACTCAAATTTTTTTTATTTTATTTGTAGGACAATATGACTGTTAAATTATATAAATATGAACTAAGTAAAAACAAAAAAATCAGCTGGTTAGTAATAATTTTTTATGACCTCGTTTGCGATACCTATTGGAAGGTATCCTTCCAATAGGTATGATTACTAACCAGCTGATTTTTTTTTGTTTTTACTTAGTTAATATTTATATAATTTAACAGTCATATTGTCCTACAAATAAAATTAGAAATTTTTAGGTATCATCAAATCGAAATATTCTATCCTTGCTACCTCTGTTAGCTATCACAATAGAGAATTTTCGCATAGGGAATTATTGGGCGTCTCATCGAAACGAAGCTACTCACGGAAAATTAGCTTGATAGTAATCAAGTGGAAAAATGGCCCAGGGAACCCAGACCATGTGTATATAAAACAAAAAATAAATGAATTTTCTTTAAAATAGACTATACTTTAATTTTCTTTTGTTTTTCAAAAAATGACTGTACGTCGATGATACGTCTACCCATTAGAACGTGTATTCAAAAGGAAATAACGAAAAGTGCAAAAAAGAAGGAATAAATACTGTGTATTTATTTATTAGGATGATACTCATGTGTCTATAGAATGGTTTAAGGTCGAAATAAAACAACAAAATCTTACATCTTCACCTTATATTTTGTACCTCGTAAGGTTTTTTTCATGATCAACATCAATCTGAAAGACATCATAATAATATACATTTTGTTATATAAAAAAAAAATATCGTAAATTAAACAACATAACAGTTCGTTCCATACAATGTCAGTTGCATCAAGTAAGGGCTATATATTGTCATATTTGCTTTCATGGAACAAATATTATGAGAAATGTTCTCTTTGACATCGTATGGGAGGTTTGTCCCCGAGAGTTGATGGTGGCGAAATATATGCACGATGAATAGCTGTTATGTTTTCAGTGTTCTCGCTAGATTCAAGGTTTATCAAGTTTAGTCTGCAAAAACATCATCAACAATCATCATCATATAATCAAATCATATTTTTTAACATCACTAGAAGTTAGAGCTCAGGATCATCATCATTTTCATCCTTACCCATTTATGTAATCAATTGAGGAATTGGCTATTGGTAGGATATTCCTAACCGCTCGGATAGCGACAACCATACACACGGTGTAAGAACCCGTCATAATGATCCCACACACCTTGTGTGGATCGCATTCCAGGATCAGCCAGTGTATAATTGGTTCTCCCGAGGAGTTTGCGACATGACTCGATGGTTGGTTGAGACGGGTATAGGGATACATCCTTGTATCCCTGTGCCTTCATCAGCCATCCGCCTATCCTGTCGCAGGCTCTTCGATTTGCCTCTTTCCTCTTCCAGAGTGTGAAGAAGCATTATTTTAGGCCGGCATGATTCTGGTGACCACCGATAATCTCGTTGTTCATCGATGGTCGCTGGAGTTTTTGGTCTACACTGCGCTTACCATCAGGTATAGCGCAGTCATTTTGCCGTGCTAGGACAAAAAGTAGGTAAGCTGATGGTAAGTGATCTCCACTCATTGGTGATTTATGTAAATAGATTAAATAATAATGTAACAATGATTTAGGTAATTATGTAAATAAATCATCAATGAGTGGAGATCACTTAAGTATGAATAACAGTCGAGCCGGCTTATTCAGATTGTAGATAAATCACAAAGGTGTCTACAGCATGGTTCTTTACATAGCAAAATAATCGTCATTTTGTTTCTCCATGATAATAAAAAGAACATAGATTAGATTTAATGTAAATAATTACATACATAGTTAGTAGTTATTACCCATTATCATATAATAATGCCAATAAAATATGTAATAGTTTGTTTTATTAGCATGAATAACGTTTTGCTAGCCTGATGGTAAGCGCCACATCTGACCATAAACAGACAATATTACACAAAACTTTAGATTACAACGCACTGCGTGATATTGGATTGCGATATTTACTCCGAGACACAAATTTTGCAGTCTCATAATGCCCAGTAATGTCACTAGCTTCAAACCGAAACACAACAGTACTTACACACTGCTACATGGTAGGACAAATAAACGAAGCGGTGGTACCAACCTAGTTGGTCTCTCGCATACGAGGGACCGACCACCTAGTGAAGAAGAAGATAAAGTAAATATTACTTACAATATCAAGTTAGTAATTATACATGACGATTAGATGCATACTTGCTTATAATCTTATTATTAGTATAGTATAATATAATGTTAGAGTAACTCACTCTTCATGCATCACAAAAGTAGAAACTAAATCAAATAATTGCCGAGGCGACTCCACTGACTCTTTGTTCCGGATAACCATCATTCGATTTTCTTTATTTCTTTTTCTAAAAAAGATAGGGTATATAAGTCATTATAATGATTGTTTATACATACTCACAACTGTAATCCCCGAAGGGATAGGCAGAGATGTAACTAGTGCACCCACATTTCGCAAAGTGTATTTCCATCCCATGATGTGACAGCGGGCGATCCTATCGCCATGCCGGGCACAATTCGGGATCAAACTCCGGACCGATACTGAGCATTTCATGATAGAAAAACCCAATATCATTTGACCCGACCCGGGGATCGAACCCGAGACCTCAGCATAGCAATACCGCGTACGAAATATAACTACGCGACCGAGGCATTATTATGTATGTAATAATGTAAATAGTTAAATTCTATTTTAGAAATAATATTATTAAAATATGTTATATTATATATAATAATACTTTTAATTTCAAAATGTACAAATAACATTCTAACAAAATACTTACGCTTTTGCTTCTCTCATAATCATTGCAAAGTTTTTGAAACGATTCACTTTCTTTCTTTTTTGCACAAATTATTTATTGTCTGTTTCGCATAGTTTGTCAAATATAATAAACTGATTCAACACTCGGGCAGAGCGTTCGCGCGGCATAAAACACGTAGACTTTCCTTGAAGCACGGCGCTGTACTAACGATAAATAGCTTTAATTATTAGTTACCGTGCACTACTCAACACACTATGAGAAATGACATAAGGTTGAATATTGCGCACATCGTCGGACGTTTATCAATGCACAGAAGTAAATGACGTAAGTCGCAAATCTATTATAATTTATATTATGAGTTTTAATTGATCTAGGTAATTTATATCTTAGCAGTGGATAATAAACAATATTTACTAACTGTGAATATTTATTTTAGACATATAACTCAAGCCATTTATTAGAAACAGCAAAAATTCTACCAAAAATACATCGTTTTCGGAATAAAAATGTATCGAGGGAAAATAACACAATTGTGTAACTGTCTTATTAACGGAAAGAAATAGGACTGAAAAATCATATATTAAAGTTTTATATTCCTTGGATATATAATTGACGCAGTATGGTCATCGAAACTAACGTACAATTTAGGGAGCCTCCTCTTAAAGGACTTGTCATAGCGCTCGAGTTACACAATTTGCAATAAAATATCCATAGTCGTCATAACATCACGCCTGTATACCCCAAAGAAGTTAGAAGTGAATATAGTGCAACCACCGTTTAAAAAATTTATTCCCGTCCCATGATATGATAAGGGGGCGGGGCCTCATATATTTTACAAAATTTAATGTAGAAAACATACACTTTGTCGAATTATATACATACTTATTATTTTAATTTATTATTACAAAGAGCACGTACCTGTAACATAGGATTGCAATATGAATTAGACAATGTAGCTTCCAGACCGGGCATTCCGGTCTTATTGCAGTTTTCGAAATCAGCATCGTTCGGACCGTGTTTGTTATACCTTATGTCCGTCTGTAACAATGAAAGACACTATAAAATGTACGTAGGTATAGTTATTTAGTTTTAGTAAAAAATTATGCAGCCAATACTAAATCCTTTAATAATAATTGAATAATTATTTCAATAATCCATAACCGAGTCCCCTATGCTATAAACCGAAACGATATTATTATATTTTCCTGTACTTATTATTTATGTTTCTCACCGCTTAAACCTTCCCTGAACTTCCACAAATATTTTAAGATCAAAATTAGCCAAATCGGTGCAGCCGTTTTCGAGTTTTAGCGAGACAAACGAACAGATCGTGATTCGTTCGCTGTTTTCGTTTCAATTCAAATCAGCATGGACTGTCACTGTCATATATGAAATTCATTGGAATGACAGTGGCGCCATCTATCAAAAATTGGTCGTACCAACTCAGAAACCTTCGTGGACTCATGCACAACAACTTTGCTAAAAATCATCACATGATCAAATGCATAGTTTACGATTTTATAAAGGATATACAGACAAACAATTTATATATGTATATAGATTTAAAGAACATACTTTTTGATAATGCTTGGGAATCGGCTGCGGCACGTACTTATTGTCGTTCAGTTTCAATGCTTGCAAATCTTCTAATTTTTCTTCAACGTACGGTAACTGAAAGTGGCAATTTATTGATACAGGTGTTGTGTCGCTATTACACGTTAGTTAGCTTTAAATATCCGCATATTTTTTTATTATTTATTAATGAAAAAAAAATCAACTATCACCGCAGACGTACGCAAACAAAAAATTTAAATAAGTTAAGCGTAATCTTATTTGCTTCTACATAGTGCCAAAATTTGTATAACGAAAATACAGAACAGTTCGAAGCGTTAGGCGCGTAGTATTATTATTATTATCGAATTCGTACAAGTATGACAAGAAAAATGGCGCTGTAAAAATCGATGATTTTAATATGATAAAATTATCGATTAAGGAATCGATAATGTTATTACGATACCGCATCCCTAAGTACGAATTAAGCCACGTTCGGATAAGAATCGTCGCCTAGGCCCAAAGACTTTAGTCTCATACTCCGACCCGGCCTCTTATAAGCCCAAATAATACCTGATTCCTCCTAAACGTTTTAGGATTTGGTGCGTAACCTATAGGGCCTTGCATTTTCATCGTCTTCAGTACTTCAGGATCGATGGGTTTTGGTTTTCTGAAAAAAAGTATTCACATAATCACAAAGATTGGTAAACATTGTTGTGGTAAAATTCCATTAGTGTGGGCATAAAGTTTAAATTTATATTGGAATGGTAAAAGTATAACAGGAGTGTTTCAAACAAAAATCCCTTGTCAAAAGTAAAAGTAAGTACAGTTGTGACCCACAAACAAATGATTAATATTTGATTTTTTTTACTTTATTCATAATATATTAACATGCCTTTATAAAATGATTTCTTATGTTAACGCAAAAATTACACATTGAAATAAAACTAATTTAATTAACTTTTTTGGACACCCTACACCTCAGTCCACCCCGTAACCATGAATGCTGAAAAGCTTTCGAAACGTCGGGATCAAAATTAATAAATAACAGCGATAAAATCCGATTAAATTAGTTTTATTTCAATATGCCTTTATAAAGTAATCATGCCAGCCTCCGTGGCGCAGCGGGCGAGAAGCCGGCTGTGAAGCGAGAGGCCGCGGGTTCGATCCCCGCACCGAGACAAATGTTTGTGTGATCCACAAATATTTGTTTCAGGGTCTGGGTGTTGTGAGACTGAAAATATCTCGTATTCCTGATACCCCCGATACAAGACTCGTGTCTTACTGTGGGGTCAGGACTATGTATTTGACTGTTGGGTGTATTTATGATTATAAAAAAAATGAAAAAGCGTGTTTAAAAGTTGTTCTTCTACCTGTAAACCTTCTTGAAAAACTCCTCCGGTAGCTCGTTGAACCACTTGGAGCCCGACGACAGTTGTGGCAGGGGAATGGAAGAGAACTGGAATGTTGTATCGTTAAAGCTTACGCTCGGTATACCGACCACTGCATCGGCGAACTCGGTTGCTCTGTGGACAAAAAAGCTTAATAATAACAGTTTTCAGTTCTTAGAGACTGTCATGACTTCATCCTTCAAAAACTATTATTTTTTATAACAGAACAAACAAGTGTGTCCACCTGATGGTAAGTGATCTTCACCGACCATGACCGCCCCTAATGCCAAAATAATCAGGGACGCGTTAAAGAAAAGGTGTAATTAAGAAATTTAATTAAGGGACCCCTAATTGCCCCTTTCCCTTAAGGTCATTCACAGGATATCCTCTGGTTATCACTCACCGTACGAAACGCAACACCAAGCTGCTATTAACCGTCGGTTTTCTATGAGAGTGTTAATAAGCCAGTCGAGACGGCTCATTCATGTTGCAGACAAAACTGTCTACATCCTGGCTGTATCTTTTGGAAATCCTTGAATTTATTTCTGCCTGGTGTTATCATGATGACCCGATTTTAACCATCCTTCATAGTTAGCTCTCATGTCTTTGTACTCTAAAAGATCAATCCAGTACTATATGGACCATCCATGTCGACATGGTGCATTTGTGGGCAGGTACATTACCTTGAAAAATTATTAAAAACAGGATCGTGGTTGTGCTGCGGCGAGAACAAATGAATATGTCCGGACTGATCGCCGAACACCAACGCTTGACTAGTGGAAGACACGTCCATCACACTGCACTGGGAACTCTGGGTGTCCACCTGAAAAAAATTGAAATGAAACGAATTTAAACGGATCTAAAATCTCGGTTTTTTATTGAAGTGAAAACTTCTTTTAGCGCGGTACGCATATTTTTAGATGACATAAAATCTCTGGACTCGCGACACCGTTACGAGACGCAGCTATAATGTGTGCCTATATATGATGATACAAGAGTAGTCAAAATTGTTAACGATGATTCATAAAAGAATATTAAATGTATTTTAACGTTTCTAATGATTAATAAAATACAAATCATAAATAAAATGCAATTCATAACCCAATAACCCAGTAACCCTAGTACCCATCTGAAAAATTTCTAACGCGCCAAGATAAGTTGTTAAATCCGTTTATTCAGATATGTATGTACTGGATGACAGTTATAGATGTTAATATAACCTCGCATTGATCTGGGCTGCTATGGTGTTATATTTACTTTTACAATAAATAAATAAATTTTCATCAATGAAAATTTTTGAGGGGTAGAGCCACGCTGTAGATAGTTTTGTCTACAGCATGAATGGGCTGGTTCGACCGGGTCGTTACCACTGTCTCACAGAAAACGACGTAAAGTAGCGGCTTGCTGCTGCGTTTCGTACGGTGAGTGAGATATCCGGAAGCCCAAATCCCCTCCCCTTCCCAATCCCTAATTATCCCTTTCCTTTAAGGTCGGCAACGCGCCCATGATTCTTCTGGTGGTGGGCCTACATAGGCTGTGGAAATCACTTACCATCAGGTGACCCACTTGCTCGTTTGCCGGTCTATACTATAAAGAAAAAAATATATATGAAAAAGCTTACTCACCCGAAACACAGACTGCTCCTCATCCGGTGCGTTAACATGCAGTAGAGCGACGTGTCCATCACCGGACACAGCGACGGCCCTGCCTGAGAAGGCGGGCAGGAAGTGCAGTAGAAGTGGTGGGGAGGCTGTGCGTAGTGACCACGCGCTCTCCGCCTTACCGCGACGGATGCATCTCACGTCCCACACTACCACATGCGGCTCCGGTAATGCACCTCCGGCTCTGTTGGATACACCAAAGAATTACATGCTCTTAGTAAATATTCATAATAATAAATCAGATCGTATATTACCTCAAAACAGACCTACGCTTACCATCAGGTCTAGTACAGGCACTTTGCCGTGCTCGGATTAAAAAAAAAAACTTAACAAATAAGAACCAAAACCATTAAAAACTCTACTGGCGCGCTGTATCACCTTCAACCTCAGCGCGGAACCTTCACTTCAGTAGATTTTTGTATGGTTCCAATCACGTTCCAGGGTCAGCCAGTGTATATCCTCACAGGGCTTGCCGCCTGATCCTAACCCTTTTTCCCATCCCTTTCTTCCCCTCCCCCTTGGCCCTTTGGCAGGCCGGCATGATCTTGCCGACCTACGATGGACACAATGTTTATCGTTGGTCGACACTATTCCTGGATTGCGTTACACTTACCATCAGGTGGTGCTTAGTCACTTCGCCGAGCCAGGATAAAAAAAAAAAACCTGCATCACTGTTGATGTTAGTAGCGCTTCGTCCTCCTTTTTTTATAAGTCGATATGTGATCCACAAATATTTGGTTCGGGGCCTGGGTGTTGTGAGACCGATAGTCTCTCGTAGTTCCTGATACCCACGACACAAGACTCGTAACTTACAGTGGTGTCAGGACTATGTATGTGACTGTTGGGTGTATTTATTTATTGTTAACACAATACTCCAGTAGACTCACGCGTGTGTGAAGCCGCACGTGATCATGAGGTCGCCCTGCATGTCGAGGTCGGACAGGCACGCGGTGTGAGCTCTGAACGTGTGTTGAGCGGTGGCGGGCGAGCGCACGTCCCGCAGCGACACGGAGCCGCGCGCGCTGCCGCACCCCACCACCGAGCCGCCGCCGCCGCGCACCACGGCGCAACCCTCCTCTTGGATCGCCTGGTGGAAGATAGAAACAAACATTCATTGGCAACCATTGAGTGGTAAAAAGTTCAACAATATAAGTAACAAAACATTAGGCAAATAAAACAAACAAAAACAAGTGTGTACGGTATATGTCCCACCGCAACAGTGCCAAGTGGATCTAGATCAGCATAATGCCAAACTAAATAAATTGCTTGGCGCTGATTTTCATCCAGACCCTGGCCTAGAGAAACGTCACGCAAAAATAAAAAAAAAAGTAAACCAAGACAAGAATAAACAAAAAATTAAAACAAAATCAATAGGCAGCATCATGTCTCCTGGCATTTTGACATAGGTGACCATTTACCGTCATGCGGGCCGCATGCACGTCTATCTGAGCAATCAATAAAAAAATACAAACATTACTTACAATTACGGTTTCGACCATTTTCTCCAAATCTAAATTAATTAGTTTGTCTTGATGTCCGCCCATCAGTAATTTTGTAGAACTTAATTGAAAAAGACATTGCATGTCGGTCATATTATTCGATCTGAAACAAATTTATTTTATTTTTATTATTTCACTATATCCCGTCCGTATACACATTCAGTTAACATATTTTTTTCACGGCCGAATAATTGCACTACACCTGATGGTAAGCGTAGTGCAATCCAAAAAAAGCGGCGACACCGACAAACATGCCGGCCTGTACAATACAAGGATGTACCCCTATACTCGCCCCAACCAGGCATCAAGTCATGTCGCAAGCCCCTCAGGAGAACCGGATGTACACTGGCTGATACTGGAACGCGATCCACCCAAAAGTCGTCGCTATCGGGCCGAATATGAATATCCTACCACCAGCAACACATATACAATTTACGAAAACAAATTATGTAAAACATAGTCGCTATACGATTGGGTATTGGTATCATGTACCTTCTCAACAGCCATGGCTAATGGATGCTTAAACGTAATTCAAGTCTCTGAGTATGGCAGTAAGTAGTTAAAACTTAAAAATCCCTAGCAAACACAAAAATAAACAACCAAATAAGGCCTTTAAGATACACTTTTTCCTTGTTACCTATAGGTATGCTTGGGAAGTCCTCTTCGTATCTGATGCCTTAACACTGTCTTGGTCAGCACATAGATGCCTTTTTCGACTGTGATAATGTCTCTGACTTCATCAGATTCGTGTACTTGGAATGACGTGTACTTTTGCATTCCTGGACCATAGTATGATGTCACATGACCCTGGAAAAACATACCATTAAAACATAAACTTTAACTTTGATGGAGCATTTAAGCCAGTGTTTGTGTGTGTTTTTTTAATTAACTACATACTGATAACAATGCACAATGACGTCATTGTAGTCCTTATATTCATGTCTTATTAGAGTTATGTTTTCCTTGGGGTTATAATTCCTGTTATAATTATTATTTTTTCAATAAAATAAAAAAACATGTGCTGGTTGCACATATAACTGTAATAATACTTAACAACCTCTGTTTTACCCAACTATTTCCCTGTTTATAAATAGTTTATTGTAATTCTACTAAACCTTATCATTGTCATAATTATTTCATGTTTATTATTTATTCATTGTTCATAATGGGTATTATTTTAAGTAATATATTTTATAATACATACCTATAATTATTATGAATTAAGATTAATTTTAATAAACTAGCCACATAATTACCTTTATTTCATTTTTGTATAAACATAAGATAAGCTCACACTTTTATCTCCGATGGAGTAGGCAGATGTGGAACTAGTGCTGAACTCACAACCACACTTAGTTTTTTTTTTTTTTTTAATATTTGTAAAAAGTGGCGTGTCATTAGTAGAGGAACCTGTCAAAACCCAATATCACTTTTACCTAACCCGGGGATCAAACCTCAACACAGCTGTTGTACTGTGTACTCTATATACAACTACACCACCAAGGCAGTCACTACGAAATAATATTAGGTATGCATTTTATATGCACCTCATTGTAATGCTACATCATGATGCTACTGATTTTTTAAATTAAATTATTTATATCAACTCATCGGTAAAGTGCCAACATCTTTGGTTGAGAAACCGTGAAGTTCTAGGTTCAAGTCCCAGATCAGGCAATCACAATTTTCAAGTGGAAAAATGACAGATGACTTACCCAGCATTGAAATTTGTACCTGATCTAGCAATAAGATTGCCCTCTATCACACCATGAAAGGGAAATAAATTCGGTGAACCTTGGATACAGCACTAATTGCACCTCTACCTAGAATATCGCTACCACATCTGGGATACACGCATGATATATGTTAAGAATCTATTTAACAAATAAAATTTCTGTACTTACTCCTTGATTCCCCATCCATACAAGCTCCTCATATTTGTCAAAAACTACAGCAGACACTCCAAATCTGTCCCCACCATCCACCAGCACACTGCTACGGACTTCGTATTCTGCCTCTTGCGATGGCACCATATATTGGGGAGCAAATTCTGGTGTGTATTGGCCTTAAAAAGATTAGAGTACTATGTAAATTATTGTATTACAAAAATTACTACAATAAACACCTTCATGTGGGTAAGGCCAAAAGGAAAAGCTAGTCAATTATTTATAAGACAAATTGTTGTAGATTTTTGTCATACAAATGACTCATATACCTGTGTATGATTTTCACAAATAAATCACCATGCTAGTTATCCCCTTTATATTATATCTACTATCACTGAAGATAAAATATATATAAAATATTAAATAGGTCTGTGTGAAATATGCTACACTAAGGACCAGTGGCCTTTTGATAATCTATGCATTAATACATACTGTCTTTTAGTAATACAAAGATGTAATTTCAGCATTATTCTATAGCTTGCCACCTGTAGCATGTGCCAAGTATATTGCATGTTTATATACACAGTTCAGTCCTTCATTCCTTCTCATATTGTTGAATATGTGTTCTAATATTCAATAGTACGGTAAAATTTCATATTTAACAATATTTTAGTTGATACAAATGCCATTCTAGAACTCACTAAGGATGCATCTATACAAAATTATGAATTGTTCAGAATTTATATTATTCATTGATAAGCAAGTATAGATGTACTCCTTTAGATATGCTTACAATGATATTTGTATAGAAGTACACATTTTAATTTATATGCAGATGAATATTTCTGTCCTGAAGGTGACAATACACTCATAAATGGCACACATACCTTGAATATGATCAAATGACCTTTGACATTAAAGTAAACCATTATCAGAAATATTTTTTGTAAAAATGTAGGTCACTTCCATATTTTTTTAGCAATGATTATACGTATGCAAACATCGACATGTAAATCGAACTAGTGTTATATACATTCGAAGTATTAGCATAAAAAGTGAATAAAGGCATACTACTAGAGTTCATCATAAGAGAAACTGTATATAAAACGATATCGTGACATCGTCCAGAGGCTTATTTAATATTTTAATCAATTTGATAGTAATTTATCACGAAATTATACTAACCACTTAGTAGATGATCCGTAGGTATACATAGATCCGAATAATGATATTCCATGGTGGTTAAAACAGAATTTTAATATGACGCGGCATTTATTATTTGTATCATGTGTTAAAATTATTAATTACTTTGTAATAAATAACATAAAGAAGTCGGATTAAACGGTTGGGTTCGAGCTACGACAGCAATTTTTTTGAAGGCACTAAGTTTGCTGTTTGACACGCTATTGAGATAAATTCTTTCACAATTTATTTCATCACACCAAATTATGCCTTAAAATCTTGAGATAAGGTCCTTGACATTGACATTGTCTCTCACTGTGTTCATTTTGGAAAACGCTACAAGTAGGTACGAGAAATAAGCAGAGCACAGGAGCAGGCTTGTCATTGTCAACAAACCAGGGCTGCCAGTATAGCAAAATCGTTTTATACTGTTGAGTACCTAGTGATATACAAAATGGACTTTCAGAATGCAAGCATTAGCGAAAAAATTATAAACAAATACAACCGTGGTTAAATAAATTTATCACTAAAACCTACGGTGATTTTATTTTTGATAAAGTATCCAAGTATATGACCTGATAAAGGTCGCAGAGAGTCGCTGGATCCAGGCCGCTTCCAACAGGTCGGTCTGGAATACTTTGGGGGAGGCCTATGTTCAGCAGTGGACGTCCTGTGGCTGATGATGATGATCCAAGTATTTATATGAGACTAAATTCTTACTATATACAAAACGGATAGTCGACAATCCCATTATACAGTTTTTGTACCTAATTAGATAATCTTGCAGCCATAGTACAAACAGGAACATCGTTCCATTTTACGCAATCCGTATTTAATTAAAAGAATAATTGATTATTATGTACATATGTATGTACAATCAACCTGGGTAACTTAAGCTTTCAATGTAACATTGACTCACTAACTTGTATTTGAACGTTTAATTTTTTCTCTTCTTACTGATACACTGTATAATAATAAGTTGTTTAATTTATGAAAGTAAAAAGTGTTTTTAAACGGAACCTGCAGTGACAATTGATATTTATCAAATATATATTTTTTTCTCACCATTCAAAATTTGGGCGGTAAACAGAGTTAGAAATACACTTGCTAAAAAGTTGTGTATAGCAATTACTACAGAAGAACTACAGAAGGCGAGTTCAGTTTTATGTTGAAGAATCATATGTTTTTATGTAATAACACTGAAATATCCAGCGATATTGATAGATTTTTTAAAAAATCTTTAATTAATCTTCGAGCAGTTTCATTTTCAGTCCATTTGGGGTAACATTAGCTCGGGGCGAGGACAGACAATGCGTGAAAATTTCAATTATGCAAAAAAGTTTTGAAGGGTGGAAGTGGCCATCAAAGCTTGACATATTTAATTGTCATCCTCGAAATATAGTTAGTCGATTTGGAGGATCTAAAATCACAAAATGAAGCGATTCTTAAGCGATTGATGATCAATTTCTATACATGGTATGGGGGAATTGAGAGCCGATATTATGTTTCTTTTTATATGTGATTGAGTTTGTTTTATTATTTTAGGCATTGCTCAATAATTATAAGTACATCAGAACCTGATTAATACAATAATAACTTGATTTAAGAGGTCCATAAAATAGAAGTTGATTTCGATAAACCAGGCAGTTTAATATTGTATTAATATGGCAACGCTACGTTGCCACTAAAAAGGAGATAGTGATATAAACGAAATGTATTTTTTTTATCAATATGACAAGCTAATCTTACCGAGGAGTAAAAAAAACTACATAAATTAGAGATTTTCTTCATCAACTCCTCATACTTATTAATGTTACCCAAATGTCAGTGTAACTTTGGCTCACCAAATTTTTGGTAATTTAAGGGTCTTTTATTTATCTTTTTGATAAATAACACAGGAATTTAGATTATAGAGGCCAATATCCCACTAGAAACACTCATTTAGGACAAATAACAATAAAAGTAAATCCGTACTGCTATAAATTACCTCTAAAGTGAGCCAAAGTTACCCAGGTTGACTGTACCTACTTATTTATTTTAATAAAGATTTCAGATTGCAAGTAGGTATCTATGTGAGTAATATGCTTTAAAAAGGCGTTGTAGACAATGTTCGTTTTTTGCGAATTGTACGAATATGTGATTTAAAGCCTGACCATCCACATCTGGCCAATCACAATATTAAATATTTATTTACCAAAGATAAGTACATACTAAGTATTGTGTGTCAATTGTTAAAGGATAACACTGCAAATTTGAAATGACAAAAAATATTGTCATGGACTAGTGCCGACATTTCACCTTTACGGATCCTAGCACTAAGAATAAAACAAAAAAACAGATTATCAATAAATAAATAAATAAATACACCCAAGTCACATACATAGTCCTGACCATACAGTAAGATATGAGTCTTGTGTCGTGGTCAATGGTTATGTTTTGACACAAAAAGTACAGTATAAATGTGTATAGTTTTTATTTTTAGTTGCAGTATTTCATACATTACGTTTTTAACTTTATTAGCAAATGCCATAATAAATTATTAGAGTACATATTATTTAGTGTACATAATTACAGCTTAACTTAAACAACTTTTTTTTACTTAAAACACCACTAATTGCCAGTAATTGGTAAAAAATGCTGGTAATAACTCTTGGTAAACTCGGTCATCAGGTCAGGCAATGCTTCTGGTAATGTTGTGATGAGTTTTGCTGGACTGCCAGAATATCTTGCGAATGATGGCACAACAGTTTCAGCAGGCAGGACAGAGTTGTCTTCTATCATGCAACAATCTTTGAGAACACATCTCCTGCCCTGGAAGCAAGAGTTTATATTTATCTTATGATCTCTTTGCTCACTGTTTTTACAAGTTTGATTTCTATGCATGTATGTGTGTCTCTCTGTGGCATCATAGATCCTAAAGTAATGGACCAATTTAAGTTTGTTTTTTATCTTTCTTTTTGGATGGGCGTTAAATTGAATTTTCAATGCTTTACATAAAGTACTACAAAAGTATTCATTCATTTAAATATTTTTTGTTCAATGCACCTTCTAATCTTAAAATTAAATTAAAATGATCAAAAGTCTTACTTTTAATTATTCTTTTCATTTTTATTTAAAGCAGATGTTTTTTATTCTGTTCAATTTCTCATTTGTAATTTCAAGATTATCTTATTGTTTATGGACAGACATAGTTCTAATTATCAGGCAACCTTCTTGTCTATCATTCGAGTGAATAAAATAAAACTTACAATCACTACATTTTTTCCAATGTATACATAAGATCCGACAACTGCTGCATTGACCACTGTATTTTCACCCACATACACATGGTCACCCATCTGTAGTGGGAAGAAAGCCACACTGAAACAAAGTAAAATTTTTAGAAACATTTTAATCATCCCCTACAGCATATATTTTAAAAAATTAACTTTAAACTTCAAATACCAATGAATGATTGAGAATAATATAAATAATAATTTATAGAAACAAGTGAAGGGTTATAAAACTTAACAAATTTTTTCACTACCATATGAACATAACAATTTCTTTTTTTACATGAATTACTAGTAAAGAAGGAAGTGGGTCTACTGGTGGTAATTGATCTCAAGAGTCTCAACCACCCATGAATCATAAATGCCAGAAGAATCATAGATGTGTTTATGAACTAATAGAAGTGTGGAGTCAGGAAGGAGAGAACACCCCTCTTTATTGTCAAATCTAAATCAAATATAAATCTAGGTACTCTTGTGACAGACAAAAGACAATGATATCTATCATATAAATAAAAAATTGCTATAGCCAGTATGCACACACAGTTCACATTATAACAAATTTGTTGTGCTGATCAATGTTTTAAAGGTCATGAAAGAGTCTAATAAAAAAAAATTATAAAATAATACCCTTTGCTGAATTTCTTGAAAGGAGGCCGTATAACAGAGCCTTTACTGATTATACAAAATCTTCCCGTTTTTACATTTGCCAAGTCGCCTCTTATGATTGCATCGCTCTGTACTATCACTTTGCCATGTAAAACAATGTTTTGAGATCCACAGAGAACTGTTTGTCTGCTAACTTTGTTTCCAGAAGCCTGAAATAAAAGAAGGTTGTATATAAATTTACGTATATTTTCGAGAGAAGTTGATGAAGCATGAACCGCTTACAGTTTCTACGTATTCAGATTTATTGTAGTAGATGTCCTGTAGCTCCATTATTATAGGTTTTTAAGTATTTTTAAATCAATTGATTTTGTAGTTTATGCATAAAAATGACTCAAGTAAATGCCAAAAAGTAAAAACATGTCAAAGTCAAAAGACAAAACCTGCCAAAGCTAAGTTTCCAAATTCCCCGTGTTGTGTCGAAAAAATCCTCTTTTCTTTTTGCCGAAACTCAAAAGTTTAAAACTAATACGTGTTAGTTTATACAGGATTTTAAGGCTGATATTGAAGTAGACAATAAAGTGAATGAAGTAGACAGTGTAAAGGGTTTTGACCGCTAAAATGTGTAAAATAATAAAGTTTTGTGTACAGTGTATTGTCACATCTATCGTCAACTTTATGGACCAACCATAAACAATGTGTCCATCGTAGGTCGGCAAGATCATACCGGCCTGCCAAAGAGCCAAGGGGGAGGGGAAGGAAAAAGGAATGGGAAAAGGGTTAGGATCAAGGGACAAGCCCCCTGGGGAGAACCGGATATACACTGGCTGGAACGCGACCCACACAAGGCGGGCCACTATGGCAGGTTTTAGAACCAGTGTACGGTGGTCGCTATCCGGTCGGATACAAGTATCCTCCCAACAGCAAAACCTCTCTCTCATCTCTAGTACGGTGCAGCGTGTGAGGACAATAATGAGATGTTCCTACTATGCGTCAACATAATATAATAAGTCTAATATTTAAAATAAAGGTTTATTATATTTGTAATTTTTCACAAAAGATTTCCTCATTTGCTTCATTGACTGTTTTTAAAATAATATATAAATTATAACATAGGAAACTAGTTACTCTATACGACATCCGTAAAATAACATAAAGAGATATTTAAAAAATGCGCTAACACCTAAATGAAAAGTCCAATCACCCATAAATCACAAAATCCTGCTAAATCTGGTCACATTGCTTTGTCACTGTGACATTTACTGTTAATGACGTTACCTTGGCGTTATCAGAGTCTGATAGAATTTGATACCCAGAATACATTAGAAATTTATTATAAATGGCAGAGCATTAAATTACATTGTAATAAAACACCTAAATATCATGTTATGTAGTAATTCATATTAATTTTTTGGTTAACAAACATGTAAATTTATTTATCAATAATTAAACATTCTGGTCAGGGGGCCCTCGGGTAGCTGATCCACTTGATTACTATCAAGCTCATTTGCCGTGAGTAGCTTCGTTTCGATGAGACGACCAACAATTCCCTATGCGAAAATTCTCTATTGTGGTAGCTAACAGAGGTAGCAAGGATAGAATATTTCGATTTGATGATACTCAAAAAATTATTATTTTATTTGTAGGACAATATGACAGTTAAATTATATAAATATTAACTAAGTAAAAACAAAATAAAAAAAATTGTGCGTCCCGGGACGCTCGACAGAAGTGATAACTTAAACTAATGTGGGTTAAAGTGAGAGCGGAGAAGCCTGCCTACTGCTACCGTATGCGTGAGAGAAAGGGAAGCCAGACAAAGTGGCGCCGTAAAGCGTTACGTTACGGCGCCACTCTGTCTGGCTTACCTTAACGCGTTAAGTTACGAAGTCCGGTCAAAGTCGTGTCAAAGTCGTGTCTAAGTCGTGTCAAAGTCGTGTCAAAGTCGTGTCAAAGTCGTGTCAAAGTCGTGTCAAAGTCGTGTCAAAGTCGTGTCAAAGTCGTGTCAAAGTCGTGTCAAAGTGTTGTCAAAGTCGTGTCAAAGTCGTGTCAAAGTCGTGTCAAAGTCGTGTCAAAGTCGTGTCAAAGTAGTGTCAAAGTCGTGTCAAAGTCGTGTCAAAGTCGTGTCAAAGTCGTGTCAAAGTCGTGTCAAAGTCGTTTCAAAGTCGTATCAAAGTCGTGGCAGTGTCGTGGCAAAGCCGTGTCAAAGTCGTGGCAAAGTCGTGGCAAAGTCGTGGCAAAGTCGTGTCAAAGTCGTGTCAAAGTCGTGTCAAAGTCGTGTCAAAGTCGTGTCAAAGTCGTGTCAAGGTCGTGTCAAGGTCGTGTCAAAGTCGTGTCAAAGTCGTGTCAAAGTCGTGTCAAAGTCGTGTCACAGTCGTGTCAAAGTCGTGCCAAAGTCGTGGCAAAGTCGTGGCAAAGTCGTGTCAAAGTTGTGTCAAAGCCGTGTCAAAGTCGTTTCAAAGTCGTTTCAAAGTCGTGTCAAAGTCCGGTCCAAGCCGACTGGTCACTGTGTGGCGCCACCTGGGACTTCGAAATTATCGATGTTCCAGGGAGGTCGGCTAACGCTGGCTGGTCGATGGACCGCTCGCGTTACGGAACGTTTCGGTTCACCCTCCCATAAGAAGTTATCACTTCAAAAATCAGCTGGTTAGTAATCATTCTTATGACCTCGTTATCGATACCTATTGGAAGCCCATCCTTCCAATAGGTATGATTACTAACCAGCTGATTTTTTTGTTTTTACTTAGTTAATATTTATATAATTTAACTGTCATATTGTCCTACAAATAAAATAATAATTTTTTGAGTATCATCAAATCGAAATATTCTATCCTTGCTACCTCTGTTAGCTACCACAATAGAGAATTTTCGCATAGGGAATTGTTGGTCGTCTCATCGAAACGAAGCTACTCACGAAAAATGAGCTTGATAGTAATCAAGTGGATCAGCTACCCGAGGGCCCCCTGACCATTCTTGTTAGGTATATACATAACGTTTTAATTCAAATTTGCGTAAAATCATATATTATTTAGATAGAACTCTTTTTTCATGCGTATCAGAAATTTATTAAGAGCAAATAACTTTCCTTATTAGGCTTTATGAACCATATTTACTTTGCTCATTGCTGTATTTTAAGACAACATAAAAATCTTGGCGGGAAGCACTAGTTCTGATTTTCTTCGTTAAGACATTTTCGATATTTAAGACATTTTCGATAATTATAATTTAAATTATCAAAATGGATCGATACATAATAAGAGAACCACGAGCTAACACAGGTAAAGATTATTAAAAATAGGTATTAGGAAAAAAATCTGCTTAAGTAAGTTACGAAATATGAAAACAATTTCTTTTCAGAGCATCCTCAGGGAAATCACATGATAGCAATTTTAGCGAATGCTAGTGGAAGTAATGTGGTGTAAGTAATTCGATAATTTTTTCATGGAATATTATTATACCCACTTATAAAAGATTATTTTACTAGACGGTAAGTCCCTCGAATGCAATAGGCTGTCTGGATTGGTACCGCGGCTTTGTCTAATTCTACTGCCAAGCAGCAGTTTGTAAGCACTGTTGCGTTTTGATTTGAAGGTTATTGAAGTCAGTGAAATTACTAAAATTAATTTTAGGCAACCAGAAAATATTTATTACAATGCACCGTACCATCCAGAATTTTCTAATGTGCAGCGTGTAAATGCACCTTATATGGGAATCCCGCAAGTGAGCAGTTCATTCCCGCAGCCGGTAAATATACATCTATTATTATATTTTTAGACAAAATCATTTTGCATTGTCGTACGAAAACTGTTGGACTTTAAAAAATCACGGTCGAATGGTAGAGCCACGCTGTAGACGGTTTTGTCTACAGCATGAATGGGCCGGCTCGTTACCACGTTCTCACAGAAAACCGACGTAAAGTAGCGGCTTGCTGCTGCGTTTCGTACGGTGTGAGATATCCGGAGGCCTAAATCCCCCTCCCTTTTCCAATCCTTAATTATCCCTTTCCTTTAAGGTCGGCAACGCGCCCGTGATTCTTCTGGTATTGTGGGCGTACATGGGCGGTGGAGATCACTTACCATCAGGTGACCTAGTTGCTCGTTTGCCGGCCTATGCTATGGTCTAAAAAAGGTTGGGAAACACTGGACTTAAACCGGTTGTAGCTTATACAGTCTTAGAGAAAATGTGTAGCCGTAATACGCGTTGTAAATTTTGCCGGGCCGAAGTTTGTTCCCACGTCGTGACTATTGTTTTCATGGACTAAAAGGGGTCGGGAGGCGAAGGGGCGGGTAATATGACGAACTCCAACTTAGTTATCTTGTGGGTATATACACTTTGTTGCTGCATTTCCTGCTGACAGTGAGATTGACTAAGACCAAAGCCTTAAACCCAGCTGTCCTGTCCTTCAAGATGCAACCTCCATTTCCATGGAATTTGAAGATGCCCATGAATCACAGCTACAGTGATTTAGCACTATCGGGTGTAGGTGACCCACTTAATGGCAGCCTTGTGTAAAAAATATATTGTAATGCATGTACTTAATTCAAACTCAGCGTGAATGTTTTAGACATGAATAGTACAATGTTATAAACAAGGTGGTAGGTCCCTTGTATACGAGAGGCCGTCTGGTTTGGTACCACCGCTTTGTCTATTTCTGCCGCCAAACAACAGTGTGTAAGCACTGTTGTGTTTTGGCTTGAAGGACATTGAAGCCAATGAAATTACTGGGCATTATGAAACTTTTCATCTTATGTCTCGGCGTGACGAGCGCAGTTCAGTGCCATGAAGTGCTTTGTAATTTAAAGTTCTGTGTGGTGTTGCTCCTGTTTATGGGAAGGCGTGGCGCTTACCATCTGGCCAGCGCCTTGCTCGTCTCGTCATTCAATCAAATAAAATGTTGATATTAAAAGTCCAAAAGCCAGTGTCTAAATTAAATCGAACGTACAAAGAAAACGACAATATATAAGCTAATTCCTAACACAATACCAACATCTCGGGCAAATTAATTTAATAAACGCCTTGCCCTATTGCTTCTTCGCCATTTATTGTGAAGATAAAATTTCACTTCACAGCTAGTGCCAGGCCAAGGCCAAATGTCTGGCATCGATCCTAGATACTTGGCCAGCTTCAGCGACAATAGCGCCCAGTTTATAGTGACAGGTGGGCTGTATTTGATTGTGTTATAAAACATGCAACTTTACACCGGCCTTTTCAGTTACGACTGGCATAAAAAGTGTCTTCGTTAAATGGACATCCGACGTTTGATGGTTTGTAGGATTACAGGCTATAAGAACGTTGTATTAAATTTGTAACAGCGCATCTGAAGATGAAGCATCTTTAGTGTTTTAGTCACAAAAAATACATCTTTCTATTTTTGTACTTTATTTCGTTCGTGTCATTAATTTTGTAAGACTTGACCCAGTTTACACGTCTTTTATAAATTTAACTTGTTATTTTTTTTTTATAATAGATATTTAGGGACAGTTCTTTTAATAACTTAGGCCGCGTCCTTTTTAAATCATGAAAGGATATCCGAAAATTTGCTTTTCACTTAGGTATATACAGAATCTCAGTCGATCCTATCTGCCTATGCAATAAATGCACAATGAAACGAGGAAGTTCGGCAGAATAGGTTTAAAAAAGCCACGGCAATTATATTTTTGATATAAATTAGTACAACTAATATGAATTTCTAAGCACTTGAAAATATGAAAACAAAATATGAAATTTTCCTACTTATTGTGGTTCCTAGAATATTTATGTTAAAGTTAAAAACATAAAACGTCCAACACAACACGTTGCAATCATAACAAAAATATTGCCTTTTTTCTAGAGGCTTTTACCCACGCCTTAAATTTAACCATAATATTTTAAATTACAAATATTATAATTGTGATCGATATTCTATTATACACTAGGTCTATGTTTACGAACTCCTTCGTAACGTTAAAGAGCATAAAGGGCTTGCTCAATAACTACTCAGGATACGCCATATTTTGTCCTTTATCAGTCATCACTAATCTTTTCAACCGACTGCTAAATGGAGCACGTTCTCAATTTGTATTAAATTTTGTTCTATGTATGTTAGGCGATATCCACGATTCTTTAATAAAGGTTTGGTTAAGATTTGATGATGGATTATGACGGAAAACTCCTAATCCATCGAGATTCGGAAAAAACATATAATGCATCGAGATTCGGATTTTTAAGTCGATACAATACGTAGTAGTAAAGTTATTAACTTATTCTTTAATTTCTTTGATGGCGATGAGGTAAATACTTCTGTTTTCCGCTAATATCACGTAGTGGATGAAGGAAATATAAACTTAATCATCGTAGACAATGTAACGTGACATTTTGAAGCAGGTCCACAAATACAAACTGAAAGGATGTGTATGCCAAGTACGGAATTTGGCATGAACTATCAAAATCGCAATGTTATGGCACCGGAGAGGAATAAACCTAAAGCTTTTATACATCAAAGGATGGCTATTGGTAAGGAATATATTATACAAGTCTTTTAATATAAAGCAGAATTCCTAATACAAATAGCTACTCACTTTTTAAATAAGTCCTTTGAGAGCATAATACAATTAAAGTGTGATCGTCAGAATTGTACTAGAAATGTAAACAAATACTAACCACTTATCAAATATTTTTTAAAAAGTGGGTAGTTCTTACAACAAACACAACGTAAGGTTTTTGGCGGTAATTCTAACCATGCGATGCATA
This sequence comes from Amorpha juglandis, assembly GCA_949126905.1. Classification (NCBI taxonomy): domain Eukaryota; kingdom Metazoa; phylum Arthropoda; class Insecta; order Lepidoptera; family Sphingidae; genus Amorpha; species Amorpha juglandis. Next base: position 4,487,604 of record OX421379.1, on the reverse strand, counting down.
TTTTAATTATTTTCTAAATTAGTTTTAAGTTGAGTTTGTTTTACAAAAGTGGTGTGGTTTTGTGCAATAAACTTCTCTTATGATGAACAGTGCATAGAAACGTTAATGTAATTGGTAATTTTTACCCAAGGATTGACTGACCTTGTGCGTTCTATTCACTTGGAAAGTCGTCTAGGAAGCATCGTACTGAATCGAATAACACCAAAACATTCGTGAGAATTTGGGATACGGTCACACGAAAGATATGAAAGATACATAATATGTAAAGTTCTGTGTTTGACTCTGTAGTCTTGTAGTTTTTTTAGATAACTATTCTGTTATTTGACTTGAAATTTATTCTTATTTTTGTCTTTGAAGTTGTCTAAACAATTCGAGGTAAAAAAAAAACTCAGATTGTTTTGGTAACTTTATCTTGGTACATTTAGTTCTTTTATAACTTCTTTGTTTACGTAGTTTTCAATATCTTTAAGTATTCATTTATTCAGAAGATTGTTTTCGCAGATTTTCTACAATACCACAATACTCATGAATTATTATTGTGGATAGCAAAATGTATTTTCTTTATTAGTAATTTCATTTCATTCATGTATTTATTACTGTTATTATGTAGTTTCATAACTTTAACTTGTATGGTAATGAAGACATTGATGATGAAGATTTCCTGTGGACATCCACGATTATTTTGACAATGAGGGAGTTCGTACGCATTGGAGATCACTTACCAACAGGCGACCTACTTGGTCGTTTGCTGACCACTGTTATAAAAGTGATACAACTCCCTTTGTAACTGCTCAAGCATTTATTGTAAAGCTAGTATATGCAGATACAGTAACTTTGTTGTTAGTAATCACACAAAACTGAACAAAGAGTTTCATATCGCCTCGTGGAGTTTTTACTTATTCAAATCTGCAGATGACTGTCAGCATATTTTAGGCATATTGACTCAGTTTTGTCTTTGCTACAGCTTCTAGCTGTTGTCTTTTCTACGTTTGACCTAGTAATATTTGAACGGGCCACGGGCTTTTGGACGTAGTTTAGCCAAATTCTGAAGGACAAGACAAACTGACTCAGAATTCGAAAAGTACTGCAAATGGGTAACTTCATTATATAAAAATAGATAATGTTTTGTGTTCTGTATTTGGCGTACCAAATTTGTATATCATACTTGAACGTAAAATAAATGTTGGTCTTCACGATGTGGATTCATGGGTGACGTCAAACGAAGGAAGGTCCTCAATTCAACTTGTATTTTTCTGTTGTATTTATAAACATGCTTAACTTTTCCCAGGGTGATCCAATTTTGGTGGTTTATTATTATTCTATACTAACTGTCCCTCGAGGTTTTATCGTAGGCACATTACTGCCCTGCTACCATAGAACCTAATAACCATCCATAAATTCTCTAAATTATAGTAAAAACGGCATTTAGGCCCACTTGCACAACAATGATTAAACATATTAAGCCACTAAACATGTTTAAAAAAAACAGTCACTCAGTCATTCTGTCCTCCCCGTGACCACGAAGGCTGAAATGCTTTTGGAACGTCGGGACCAAAATTAAAATTTAAAACTGATATAAAATCTGTTTAAATTAGTTTTATTTCAATGTGTAATATTCGCGTAAGAAATCATTGTTTAAAACACGTTAAATTGTATGACAATTTTGACATCAGTAAACATGTTTAGTGGTTAAATACTATAAGGGATCATCGTGCCAGTTGGTCTTAAATCCGTTACATAAATAAGGAGAAGTAAGCAGATAAACCGACAGACGCAAATAGCTGACACTTGGTTTTATAATATGTATTGAAACTCAAAGGGTGGATTTAAATGTTAAAAATGAAATGGGATCACATTTACATTTTGAGATTAAAATCCACCCTTAACCCTTTTGCTTTATATTTTTTGTAGGTATTTTTAATTATTGCAATCGATTTAACCACGCGTCCTTTATACAATTAAGCATTTGGTATATCAACATTTTATGTTTATTTCCCAATACAATTGCGTAAGTTACAGGAAAAAACTCTTAATTAATGCTTCTTGTGAAAATTATTGTGGCAATTTCACTTTGTCTTAATTAGAACCGAAAAGGGAGGAAGCCCCAAAACCTAAGGAAATAAACGCTTGCCCAAATAATAATAATAAAACCTTCAAAGCTGATGTAAAACAAGAATTTCAAAGCGGAACAAACGGTGAGGCATTTGAATGTTGGTATTGTTAAAATAAGACTTCGTAATTATTTTAAGAATGCTTCTAAATGTTTATAAAGAAACAATCTCTGGGCAGCGGGCGAGGAGGCAGCTGTGATACCAGAGGATATGGGTTCGATCCCCTCACCGAGACAAATATTTGTGTGATCCATGAAATAATACTTAGGAAATCAGTTCAGCTAACCGTGGGTGTGGATGAATGTATTTGTTATACTTCTGTCTACACATCAAGGACATAGGCGTGAGCTTATTTAATGCAACGTACCTTTTTTATATAGCAGAGACAGTTTTGTCTGCAGCATGAATGAGCCGGCTCGACCGGGTCGTTACCACTGTCTCACAGAAAACCGATGTAAAATTTGCTGCTGCGTTTCGTACGGTGAGTGAGATATCCGGAAGCCCAAATCCTCCCCCCTTCCCAATCCATAATTATCCCTTTCCTTTAAGGTCGGCAACGCGTCCATGATTCTTCTGGTATTGTTTGCGTACATGGGCGGTGGAGATCACTTACCATCAGCTGACCTACTTGCTCGTTTGCCGGCCTATGCTACAAAAATAAAAAGACGGCCCATTCATGCTGTAGTCAAAAGTATCTACAGCGTGGCTTTACCCCTTGAACTATAAACTTAAAGCTCTATTGTATATTTAGTAAGTCCTTTAAGTCTGTATAACAAGCTCATTTCTACATTTTGAAGTGAACTATCAACTAAGTTTTGTAGACGAAGTTTGCGTTGCATCTCCAATGGGCCGTAAATTCAGAGTCCTTGTCGCGAGTCCATGATTCTTCTGTATTGTTGATGTTTATGAGCGTTGATGATCGTTAGAATGAGGTGACCCAATAATGCGTTTTTCGGCTATTGCTATTGAAGTCTGGTCTGGTCCATATGCCAGAGACCTCGTCATGGCTGTCCATATCAAGCTAACAGTTGGAATCTTGATTGACGAAACGAGCACTTTGTTCGTCTGATGGTAAACGCCACGCCTGCCCAGCAAAAAACAACATTTAATTACAAAGCACGGGCATTGGACTGCGTTCGCCACCCAGAGACATAGATTTTTTAAAGTTTTATAATACCCAGTAATTTCATTGGTTTCAATGTTCTTCAAACCGAAACACAACAGTGCTTACACATTGGTGCTTGGCAACAGAAATAGGCAAAGTGGTAAGCGGCAGTGATACCTATTCAGACGGCCTCTTGCATACTAGGGACCTGGCACCTAGTAAAGTAACCTTACTTTACTAGGTGACAGGTCTAGTATGCAAGATATATAAAGAGAGAAGATGCTATAGGTATAGAATATTGAAAAATCAAACGAGTATTTACTTTCAAAGTAAATTATATAGCATTTAAATTAAACTCATGAATAAGCATAAATTTTTACGATATCATAAACGCAATCACAGTTCTAACAAAGAAAATATTAAAAACTTTCCAATAAAATTTTTGAATTCATATTTCAATTAGCAATTCTACTACTTTATTGAAAGTCTAGCATAATAATAAACATATTATTATTTGCCTTTGTAAAGTTAAAATAAAAATTACAGTTGAGAAGAAATCATTTGAAACCGAATCACACAAAGACGAAGCCAAGAAACGTACAACGAGCCGTTTCGATAAACTCCAAGTAAGTTATTAATTCAGTATTCGCACAATGGAACTAGTCGAGACTATTGTGTATGCCGCTTTATAATTAATCATCTTGTGAAATTAACACAATCTTTTGCACTGTGCCTTATATCTTGATAATAGAATAAGTTAGTACTTTTTTTAGCCTACTATAGCAAAAAAATCGACTCGAGTGGAGCCACGCAGTAGACAGTTTTGTCTATAGCATGAATGGGTTGGCTCGACCGGGTCGTTACCACTGAAAACCGACGTAAAGTAGCGGCTTGCTGCAGCGTTTTGTACGGTGAGTGAGATATCCGTAGGCCCAAATCGCCCTCCTCTTCCCAATCCCTAATTATCCCCTGCCTTTAAGGTTTTCTTTTTTTTATCCTGGCTCGGCAAATTGACTACGCTACACCTGATGGTAAGTGTAGCGCAATCCAAGAATAGTGTCGACCAACGATAAACAATGTGTCCATCGTAGGTCGGCAAGATCATGTCGACCTGCCAAAGGGCCAAGGGGGGAGGGGAAGGAAAAAGAGATGGGAAAAGGGTTAGGATCGGGGGCGAGCCCCCTGGGGAGAACCGGATATACGCTGGTTGACCCTGGAACGCGACCCACACAAGGCGGGCCACTATGGCAGGTTTTAGCACCAGTGTACGGTGGTCGCTGTCCGGTCGGATACAAGTATCCTCCCACTAGCTAAACTTCAGTGCTTACACACTGTTGCTTGGCGGCACAAAAAGACAAATTGGTGGTACCAACCCAGACGGCCTCCCGCATACGAGGGATCTACCTCCTTGTGGTGTAGTTGATACTTCTGTTCAGATTTAACATTTTTTCGATCAAACGACTTATGTTTTCATCATCTTATCTTCTTCTCTTATTTCTTATATATGAAAATCAATTCCCCTTTGCTAGTCTTGCCAAACTCCTAAACGGTTGGACTGATTTCCATGATTTTTTGGGTGTGTTCGGGTGGGTCCCGGGATGGTTTAGATTCACTATTGGACCTGGTGGCGCTGCAGTCTTTTTATTTTATAACGATTTCTTACGTTTACGCGCATGTTACACATTGAAATAAAATTAATTTAAAATATCGCCATAAAATCCATTCAAATTAGTTTTATTTTAACTTTATGTTGCGGATGAAACCGCGCGGGACGGCTAGTAATATAAGTAATGGATTGTTGGTAGTCGTGGTAATTTTATTCCGATTACTGGACTCGATTTCTTTGATGTGCATTTATAGATAAGACGCTCAATCATACGTCAAATGGTTGGAAAAATAGCAAATCTCTCAATAACATTGAGAGCGGCTTGTAACCATATCTGATCTCCCAAATCAGTCATACCGTAAAACATTTTATCTGAATATGTCCCAGATTTATGGGCGGAGTGGTTTATAACCGACCCTAATATCACACCTCATTCGATCAGTCCCGAATAATAGTGGCTTGAATCTGAGAACGGTTTGAGATGGATACTGTCACACCGACGCGACGCGTAAATGAAATCTTTGTTAATTTTCATAACCAATTTATGTGCCGAATGGAGAACCTTTTTTGAAGTCGGTTTATTATCATATCATATCACTATATACATATCATATCGCTTTAACGATAAAGGAAAGTATTGCAAAGAATCCTGTATATCTGATACTTCATAAGAATTACGACTCGTCTGCCAATTTGCATTAGCGTGGTTGTCTAAGGTCTAATCTCTCTCGTAAGCAGAAGCCGGTGAGAGACCTGAGTAGAGCCATGCCCAGCAGTGGGAAAATATTATATATAGCTGATATCATTAAGGCTGCTGGTGGGAGGATACTTGTATCCGACCGGATAGCGACCACCGTACATTGGTGCTAAAACCTGCCATAGTGGCCCACCTTGTGTGGGTCGCGTTCCAGGGTCAGCCAGTGTATATCCGGTTCTCCCCAGGGGGCTTGCCCCCTGATCCTAACCCTTTTCCCATCCCTTTTTCCTTCCCCTCCCCCTTGGTCCTTTGGCAGGCCGGCATGATCTTGCCGACCTACGATGGACACATTGTTTGTCGTTGTTCGACACTATTCTTAGATTGCGCTACACTTACCATCAGGTGTAGCGTAGTCACTTTGCCAAACCAGGATAAAAAATATATAAAAAAAAGGTTAGGTGGTATCTGCTGTAATGTGTTTGATGGTCAGTCACGATCATTTATACGATGATACTGTTTATTTGCATTAAACTATTGCTGTGAACGATAAAGGAATAGGCTTCACTGTCGGGCAAAAGTTGTTGTTCTAAAATTACAACAATACCTAGTTTAATCATGAACTCTAGTGATGTGACCTATAGACAAGCCATATATTGATAACATTATATTATAATATTTTTTTTATTTTATTACCAATTTGTATCTTCTATACTCGTATCTTTTTAATACCCTGGATGACAAAACGAGTTGGTCGTTCCTGAAATGGTAAGCGCCACGCCTAGCACCTAGCATTATATTTACTTATATTAAATAGGTGGGTATAATAGGTCGCATTTAATAGCTTAGTGTTGGAAAGCATGACTAATATCAGGATATGAGGTTGTCATACGCAGCGTCTAAAAAGTTTCTCACCCACAGAATCCCAGACAAGTTTCATCTGTTGTTCTCAGCGTCATAATAAGCCCTGAAATAGCGTACACAAACGAATAGTCATTTTAAATTCAAGTAAGAAGCAGCGATAGCTCAGCGGGGAGTGGTACGGACTGTCGAGACGAAAGTCGCAGGTTCGAAACCAGCCCCAAGACACCATTCACCACTGACTTTTCTAAGTTACGTGTATAAATTGTTAATTATCGCTTGCTTTAACGGTGAAGGAAACATCGTGAGGAAACCTGCATACCTGAGAACTCGATAAGATTTTTCAAAGGTATATGAAGTCTGCCGGGTGCATTAGGCCAGCGTGGTGGACTAAGGCCTTACCCCTCTCATTCAGTAGAGAAGGCCCGTGCCCAGAAGTGGGACAAGTATAATACAGGGCTAGTAGAAAATAAAATAAAATTCAAGTACATTCAACCCTCTGATTCAACCATTTTTTAATACTGCGAATGACACGGGATTTGTCATCATTGAACAAGAGACCTCCAATGACATGCGACCTCCATTATTATGCGGCATGGGTCAAAACCAAAAAGGCACTAAAATGCAGTTCTATTTTTTGTCAGTGTGTTCAAAACGACTGTTTAGATAATATATCGTCACCCAACGACCTGCGTCGGTCGGACTTCATGTTTGGGGATGAACAATGAAATACGCCGGGCGTAAATAAAATTTACGACTCAGTCAAAAACCACGGAAATCTTGTTTAAATAATCATGGAAGTTGATTTAATTTCACTAGCCTGAATGGCATTCCTACAAATATAAATGTATGCTGCATTTAAGTTTAAAGTTAATTCACTATTATTGATAAAAACTTAATTTAGATATTTAAAAATCCCCGACAAATACTTTATGATAATAAAATAGAAAATGAACTTATAACACTTAAACTTCTAAACAGTAAAAAAATAATACAAGGCATTATACTAATAGGTGTGTTTTTATTCTTAAGTGATAAGGAACCTGCATGTTATTTTTAAGTTAACATTTTTCAACTTAAGCTGCAGTCCCCTGAATATATTAGAACCCAAAACACAAATTATTATAATGCCTTTTTGTTATTATTTCCTTTTTAATGATAAACTAGAAGAATAAAATAAACTAGAAAAATACAAGGTGGTAGGTCCCTCGTATGCGAGAGGCCGTCTTGGTTGGCACTACCGCTTTGTCTATTTCTTTTTTAAATTTTATTTCATTTCTTTGTCTATTTGAACTGCCACAGTCTTTATGCCAATCGAGTTTTTACCATAAAGGTTTTTGTAAGTAATGTTACTAACCCTTTTAAACCGCATACAAAGCTTAATCCATTACTTATTACTACTACGAGCATACGTAACCCAAAATACCTTCGTACTCAAATTTAATTTGGCCCAACCGTACTCAATCACGCCACTTATTCAAGACGTTCTGACAGGCAGCCATCAAAATGTACTAACTCCACTCATAAAATGAAATCTCAGGTATGAAATATCTCTCCAGTTTGGGCTTCGTTAGTTAAATTATTTTCGATATATGAAAAAGAGTCATAAGAGCATGCACCTCTGACTTTTCTAAGTAACGTGTGTATTTATTGTAATACAATAATAAATACACACGTCTTGCTGGTGGTAGGATATTCATATCCGCCCGGATAGCGACCACCGTACACGTAGTGTTAAAACCTGCCATAGTGACACACACACCTTGTGTAGAACGCGTTCCAGGGTCAGTCAGTGTATATCCGGTTCTCCCGAGGGGCTTGCGACATGACTTGATGGTTGGTTGGGGCGGGTATAGGGGTACACTGCGCAGCGGAGGGCTGTCGTAGCACCCAATTAGTACCTTTGTAGGTGCGATCCCGAGATGGACGGCAGCACGTGTGGTCGGCCTCGTTGGAGACGGGCCGCTAGGCGGCACCGCGCAGGGGCGGTTCAGGCAGCAATCCTTGGCTTGGCAAGGAGAACCCGGGACCGCTCCATATGCGCCGAAGAAGGCCACCGCGGGGTAGTTACCGGCATAGGGTGTAAATAGTGTTAAGGACTCGGCCCAGCGGTCGCCCGGATGATTTTTCTCTCCCGGGCGGTTCGCTGGGTCGTAAGGCCGGTAGAACCCAACATAACCGTTCCACCTCCCCCCGGTGGGGCGGTATCAATAAACAGCTTTCCCCGCGACAAAAAAAAGGGTATAGGTACACCCTTGTATACCTGTGCCTGCATCAGTCATACGCCTGTTCTGTCGCAGGCCTCTCATTTTTACATGCAGGCATGATTCTGGTGATCACCGATAAACTCATTGTTTTTTAAATTAAATATTTTTGCGCATGGCGCTACGTGTACGATATGTTTGTATGATTAGTGTGTATACGTGTGTGTCAATACGTATACTTAAATTTGTATTTTGTCTACAGCATGAATGGACCAGCTTGGTCAATTAAAGAAAGCGATAATTAACAATTAATACACGTAGCGTAGGTAATTAAAACCGATGTAAATCGATGATCTAATTGCGTTATCAAGTGAATAACGTCATCAGTCGAGCTGCTACAATTTACTGACCTAGAAACTGAAAGAAATTGCTTGTAATGTAGTAACTAGGGCTCTTTGTCATTCGAGGCGTAATTCAGTTCACTGGAGTAAATAAAGTGAAGTCCGTAGCGGCAAGCGGGCCGGTGCCCTCTTCGATGCAATATCCGTAGACTTTGTCTTAGTGAAAAAAAATGAAAACTGAAGATAGTCTTAGTCTTACAACAAGTATGAAGTCACAAAATTATAGGTTCGTCCTATATTTTACTTCTGCTTTGTTGAAGTATACGGTGAGACTTGATTGTAGTCGCGTATTAGATAAAAATATAGTAGTTAGATTTGCTAAAAAATATATACTAGGTGGTAGGTCTCTCGTAAGCGAGAGGCCGTCTATATTGGTACCATCGTTTTCTCCATTTCTGCCGCAAGCAGCAATGTGTCAACTCTGTTGTATTTCGGTTTGAAGGCCATTGAAGCCAGTGAAATTACTGGGCATTATGAGACTTAACAGCTTATGTCTCGGGTTGATGAGCGCAGTCCAATGTTATGCAGTGCTTTGTGATTTAAAGTTCTGTGTGCTGTTCCTTCTGTTTATGGGCAGGCGCCCCGCTTACCATCAGGCGAGCGATCTACTCGTTTCATCATTCAGGAAAATAAAAAAACAGTTAAATAATTTTGATGTAATAAATAAGATTATAGAGTCTGTCTTTATTATTTATTACGTGGCAGTTGTAGTCTATGTATTTAAGGAAATATTATATACTAGCTGTTACCTGCAGTTCCGCCCACACGTCTTTTTCTGGGTTAAAAAGTAGCTTATGTTCTAATTCAGGTCTTTGTTTACCTATATACCAAATTTATCTAAATCCTTTAAGGCGTGATTAGTTGACAAACATTCTAACTTTCACATTAATCATTAAAAAAATTCAAAACTCCACAGACTTTCGTGAGTGGATTTTACAATATATGAAATACGTCCAAAAAAACAGTGGAGGTTCTCAATTCGACACGTGTATTATAACACCACGCATAACATTTTACAGAGTAGACCAATTTTGATAATTCTTTTTTTTATGGATAGGGCTTTGAACGAAAATTCTAACTCTAAGGGTAGAAAAAAAAATAGGGGATGATTGCGTATTCACTAACTGATTTCACTGAATTAGTGTAATAGTTGGTCTCATATTAATACATAAAATTTCTACTAGTATATTACGTATAGGCACAATAAAAAATAATAACCTTTTAACAACTAAATTCAACCCACGAAAAAACTGAAAAGCAAAAAATAAAAAACCGCATTGCAACCGCAATTGCAGGTCTCTTTAGAGTCGGTGCAATTTTATGTTTTTGCTTTTTAGTTTTTTCGTCGGTTGTTTTTTTTTGTTAAAACGATATTATATTAAGCAATATGTGCACTAAATTTCACAGGAGTATTTTATTCCATAATAAAGTTTCTTAAAAACACATACTACACACAATTTATCATCTGAGCAAATTTCAAAATTCTAGCTTTAGTAGTTTTTGAGATATCGTGATTAATCCGTGAGTGGTATTTCCCTTTTATATATAGATTTCACTGATTACTTCTATATCCGTACTTTAACGTAGCATATTAATTTTCCCGCTTCAAATTTCCTTGCAAGGATAATCTCTGAAAGTGACGATAAAATGTAAACTAATTTAGAACGGAAAGCTAAATTAAGTAATTCAAAGAAAGTATAGTAACTATTTAAGGCGCTTAAAGGCATCTTCAAATTAAACAAGACAAGATTAGTGAAGGTTCTCAACTCATGAAAGTTTAAATTAGATATTAAGTTGAATATTCACCTTCATTGCCTTTTATGCGGAAATATATGGTGCTATTATATCAATATACGATGGCATTCAGGCGGTGTACAAAAGCGGGCCTCGGGCGTTCTCCGGACCCGTCGACAAAGTGCTGAAGTGGCATAAATCCCTTCATGATATAGGCGTATTTGTGATATACGAAATTGTTGGTAAGTTTATTTGATTACATGAGATTATAAGTGAATTCGAGGAACGCAAAATGGAATTTTAAGGCCTGTTTTGATGCGCGCGACATCAAAACAGGCCTTAAAAATCCATGATAATGTGGATGTGTGATGTGATGAGAAATTCCGTGATAAGACAAGGTGACACGCGACAGTAGCGACGGGTCCGCTTTGTATGTAATTGCTTAAGTATGTTTTGAGGTATGAAGAGGCGAGGAAGAGTACGATGTGTGATCGTTTCCGTATAACAAAGCGGACGTGTCGCTGTCACCTGTCTTGCTTGAGGCGAAAATACTTGTATCCGACCGGATAGCGACCACCGTACACTGGTGCTAAAACCTGCCATAGTAGCCCACCTTGTGTGGGTCGGGTTCCAGGGTCAGCCAGTGTATATCCGGTTCTCCCCAGGGGGCTTGCCCCCTGATCCTAACCCTTTTTCCTTCCCCTCCCTCTTGGCCCTTTGGCAGGTCGGCATGATCTTGCCGACCTACAAAGGACACATTGTTTATCGTTGGTCGACACTATTCTTGGATTGCGCTACACTTACCATCATGTGTAGCGTAGTCACTTTGCCGAGCCAGGATAAAAAAAAGAAAAGGTCGCGTACCGTAAAACAGGCCTTAAGAATTATCATCAAGATTTTCATATTCATTAATATTGGATTTTAGATCTAGCAACGATGTACGTACTTATGATAAGCATAAGAAATGTTTAAATCTACCAAGGCTATTCTTAGTAATATGAAAAGGCTAAAGGTCTTTATATGGTGGTTAAGATCTAATACCACATTATAAAATAGGCCCTTAATCTTCTTTGCTATTACTGATATTTATCATTAAGTGTACCACGATTATCTATACAAAATAACAAATCATATTGTAATTTAGCCTATGATAATAGATTATTATGAAGCATAAAATACCAACTCCAACTTCCTGCTCCCGGCTTCTCTCACCACGATCTCATCTATGTTTCCTATGCCTTAAAACCTCCCAAATTCCCCTCCAAGGTGTTGCACTTACGTAGTTTTGGTCGCATGGATGCGAAGAAGCTGGACAATGATGCCGCTAACTGTTGCTGGGATCAACTGTACGCAGCCGCCTCAGTTGATGAAAAAGTGGATATTTTCAATCGTTCTGTCATTGCTCTCTTCGACATTCATGCACCTATTAGGAGGATTAAATTAAAGCGCTCTCCTGCACCCTGGATGACTCGAGGAATTCGAATGGCGATGAGACGAAGGGATCGCTCGGAAGAGAACTGGTGCCTCTTCAAAGCTGCGAGGAATCGGTGTAATCAGATGGTGCGCAACGCTAAACGCCGTCATATTCTCAGCAATATATCTTTATCCTCTCCGGCCAGTATCTGGAGATTCTTAGGTACTCTAGGTATTGGTAAAGACAAAAACCTTGACTCCTGTGGGGCGACTATCGGTTTGGATGATATTAATCGTCACTTCTCCTCCACTTCCCTGATTGATCACCAAACCAGGCGTCGCACCATAGGTTTCTTGGCCGGCCTTCTTAGGCCTAACATCAACTCCTTTCAGTTTTCTCCGGTTTCGTTGGGTGAGATCAGAAAGGTAATCCTTTCCATTAAATGCAATGCGACTGGCTGCGACAACATCAGTCGTCGTATGATAACCCCTATCCTGGATCACCTTCTCCCAGCCATCTCACACATTATTAATACTTCCCTTTCCTCTGGCATTTTTCCATCATTATGGCGGAAAGCCATTGTGATTCCTCTGCCTAAACTCCCTAACCCTTCACATGCGAAACACTTCCGTCCTATTTCCATTCTTCCTTTCCTATCCAAAGTGCTTGAGGCATGTGCCCACAGACAGTTATCTGGTTTTGTGCACCTAAACAACCTATTGTGTCCACTGCAATCTGGCTTCAGGCCTGGTCACAGCACTACTACCGCGCTCCTCAAAGTGACTGGCGATATTAGGGCGGGAATGGAGGACACCAAGGTTACTGTGTTGGCTTTGGTCGATTTCTCGAACGCCTTTAATACCGTCAGTCACGACATCCTTCTTGCTATCCTCTCCCACTTTGTGATCTCGCCCTCGGCACTGGATTGGTTCTCGTCTTATCTTCAGGGACGCCAGCAGATGGTTCGGCTCGGCGACTCTTCGTCAAGCTGGTGTGCTATCGATGCTGGGGTCCCTCAAGGCGGCATTCTCTCCCCTTTATTGTTCTCCATCTTTATTAACCTTCTCACTCAAGAACTTCAGTGTGCATACCATCTGTATGCTGATGACTTGCAGTTATATTCTCAGGGTGGAATAGATTGTGTACCCGCAGTCGTAAACAAGGTAAACAGGGACCTGGCTCGGATTAAGACCTGGTCCGATAATTTCGGCCTGTCAGTAAACCCTGCGAAATGCCAGGCTATCATTATAGGTAGTTCAAGATTGATGAGCGTGCTGGATGTTACGAACGTTCCTCCTATAATTTTCAATGGTTCTGTCATTCCCTGGAGCTCCAGTGTTCGTAATCTTGGCCTACATATCGATTCCACCCTGAGCTGGAGGCCCCAGGTAACCTCTGTCTGTCAGAGAGCCACCGGTACACTTCGCGCTCTGTACCGCCTGAAGAACTTCCTCCCGCCTAAGATCAAGGCTATGCTTGTGCAAGCCTTAATCCTTCCTATAATCGACTATGGTGACGTGTGCTATTTTGATCTGAATGCAGACCAACTCAATAAACTTTACCGCATGCTAAATAACTGCATTCGATTCGTGTATAACCTTCGTAAGTATGACCACATTTCCTCCTATCGCATACAATTAAAATGGCTTCCCATACGTAAGCGCCGTTCTTTGCGAGCACTTACCACTCTCTTCTCTTTACTCACCTCCCCTACACCTCCTACTTACTTATCTTCAAATTTCCAATACCTTTGTAATAGCCACGATAGGAACCTTCGCTCCTCTAACAATCTTCTTCTGTTGTGTCCTCCTCACAGCTCAAACTTCACACATTCTTCATTTGCTATTCAATCAATTCTTCTTTGGAATTCACTCCCCTTTGAAATCAGATCGTGCACCACTCGGTATGCCTTCAAAATGAGGGTACGTCAGATGCTGATGAATGAAGCAGAAGAGTCACCACCTTAATTAGTTTTAATATTATATATGTGTAGGTATGTATATATTATGCATATATTATTAATGTATATATTTATTCATGTATATGTTTATATGTTCATTTGTTGTTTGTATTTATTTTTATATGTATTGCGTAATTTTGTCACATTCCTTGTAATACTTGTTGCACCTACCTTGTCTATCTCTGCACCATCCTAAGGTTGACTGGTAGAGAATGCCTCTGGCATTAAGTCCGCCTATATACATATTGTATATGAAGTGTAAATAAATAAATAAATAAATAAAATAACTTTGCAGTAATTTACTAATATTTCTATGGCATTTAATTCTTGAGCCCGAACCGTATACAATAAATTTTAGAGTCGTGTAACGGAGTGTTATTAATCCAAAACATACCGTAATAAACGTACATGATAAAGAGCATATTCAAATTGGAGTGTATAAAAATATGAAGTTAACAAGCCTTACTATATATACATCGCGTACAAAAGCTTTAATAATGTTCTAATACAAAAATAAAAACAAAATGAAACCCCAAGAGTTTTGAATAATTCAAATAAAAATCACATCACTCAGATTCGCTTTCCATTTTGGCACCAAATCCTAAAACAACAATTTCAGCCAAATGTGTTAGCGTGAGGGCGAGCGACTCTTGTGCCAAGAATTTAGTGGTGAGGGACGAAAACGGGCCAGCCATGCAGGTCGTTTATTATGAAATCGACTTTCTGCTGCCCGAGTTAAAGCCACCTTGCACTGTCAGGTGAGTTATATCTGGTTTTTAGGGTCCCCTACCCATAGGATGCCAATCGAACCTTATTATAAAGCTTATGTCTGCATGTCTGTTCTATTTTTAAATTGTCTATGGTTTGAAACATAGTAAATGGCCGGCTGAAATTATCAAAGAATAATATGTCGGATCATTATATTTTTATTGTCAGTAAACAAAGTATGACAGCCTTCGTAGCGCCGGCTGCGAAGCGAGTAAGTCCTTAGGTTTGAATCCCGCATCTAGACAAATGTTTGTGTGATCAACAAATATTTGTTGCGTGTCTGGGTGTTGCAGGACCGCAATTCCCTCGTAGTACCCACAGTACTGGTTAGTCTAGTATGGGGTCACACTGTGTGTGACTGTTGGGTGTATACTTATTTAAATTGAAATGTGTGGATACGTGAGTCCGACTTGCGTTTGATCGGTGTTTTATTTAAATTTGGGAATTTTTATTGAATGTATTCCGATGTAATTGTATAATTTGTCCACGTCACAGCGAAAGGTTTTCTAATTTGTCATGTTTAACTCGTAAACCCATATAGTCCATTGAAATGTTACATTTTTTAGGCCTCACCTTGCGTTTCTTAGAGGAGTCAATTTTATTTTTTTGATGTGTAGGGGGGGTAAGTGTAAAGCTAAAATCAAGTTTGTGGGGTCGCCACCCTTGTCCCACGGCCGCCATCTTGAAAATAGGGGTTGAAACGGTTTTTACGATATATCTCTTAAACTATTTATCTGATAAAAAAAATTTGTTAACGTTTTTTGTTGCTAATTAAATTCTCTATAACTTTGGTCCAGTAACTTTTTGTCGTAAAACTATAAATAAAAAAGTTATAAGTGAAAATGTAATAAAGAAAAAAATAAAGATGATAATTCTCTTGACAGCCTAAGATACAAACAATTCGCCAAGGCAGTGACAAAAAGTACTTCCTCCAACACAAGACACAGAACACAGTTCTCCAGAACAATGGAAGCACACTGCGGAACATTTTAGCCCTGCTTTTCGACATCCACACATCGCTCCACAGTTTCCTTTGCATTTACAAAAGATCAATTTAAGAAGCTCAGGGGGTGCTGGAGGTTTAGAGCTCTGCACTGGCATCAATAATTTTCCACATTTTTTCCAGCCCCAGTCTTCAGGATCATTATTATTACCAAGCCACGACTGGACCTGATGGTAGACTCGGAAAGTATGAAAGCGAGCTGTGTCTTGTGTTGGAGGAAGTGAAGATAAATTAAATGTACTTTTTGTCACTGCCTTGGCGAATTGTTTGTAACTTAGGCTGTCAAGAGAATTATCATCTTTATTTTTTTCTTTATTACATTTTCACTTATAACTTTTTTATTTATAGTTTTACGACAAAAAGTTACTGGACCAAAGTTATAGAGAATTTAATTAGCAACAAAAAACGTTAACAATTTTTTTTATCAGATAAATAGTTTAAGAGATATATCGTAAAAACCGTTTCAACCCCTATTTTCAAGATGGCGGCCGTGGGACAAGGGTGGCGACCCCACAAACTTGATTTTAGCTTTACACTTACCCCCCCTACACATCAAAAAAATAAAATTGACTCCTCTAAGAAACGCAACCCCAAATGTAACTTTTCAATGGACTAATAGACAATTTAAACTTGGAACAAGAACGTTCTGAAAAGCCATGCATCGTTAAACATAGAGTGGTACAAATTCCCTAATATAAATCATACTTATTAAGTTGTTGGAAGCTGCTATGAGGGTAACAAAATAGGCAGTAATTACAAGACATGTTACATAACATAGGCTCACACCTTTATCTCCGAAGGGGTAGGCAAATGTGCAACTACACTAAAAAGTTCTACAAACTTGTTTGGAAATTAGCTGTATTGTATTTTCTTGTAAATGAGCTTTAAAAATCGTTGCTATTTAGCTAATATCGTCGTGATCGTAGAATAGTGTCGGATGTGAAAAAAATACAGATCTTTATTGGTACATAAAAAAAATTTTTTTTTTCCTAAAGGATTTTAAATTACACATCAATATACTGACGGATTTGATATTCGCTCATAGAAAAATGACGGTTAAATATTTCCGTCTGCCTACGATGCGCGGGATTGCCCCGCCGTCCTTTTCCACCCCCGACGGATATGCGCAACCGTCACTGTTCGTTGAATTTATTCCCGCGTTGCATCTGATTTGTTTTAATCGCTATTACTCAATTACCCTAATTAAAATCAGGTTATAAATACTGCTTTCGTGGCTAGTATTTGACATACTATGTACTACAATAAAATTAGGAAGATTAATACTTATAATGAAACTTTTGAAGGAATTAAACAAATATGAAAAATTTACGAAATTCGTTCACCAAGAGAACAGTAATGAGGACTACATACCAGAAACTCCGGATAAGTTAGTGCATGAGGTTTATACATTTTTTTACACTTATAACCTGTTTATACGCAAAACTATGAAAGGTAAAACTTTGACAGGGCGGTATTTATTATCCGTCAATTTTCTACGGAATACTATCGATAAATTTTGTTATTTATTTTCCTAAAATTTTAAGTAACCAATTGTAAAATTAAATTATTGGGTTTAAATAGTATCTTTAACGGGGATACAATTTTTGAGCTGTACGTAACTATACTACATTGTTATATGGACATGATACTGACGAAAGATCAGTACCGACGATATTCTGCGTACACGTTGTTCTATCTGAGTGTCGTATTTGCCAAACCGATTTTATTCTCGAAACTCAAATTCACTTGAGTCTTTATTCTTTTCAAAAAAAAGTTTGTTTTTATCGTTTTCAATTTATTACAATTAAAACATTAAACTAGTTAACGTAATAGTTGTGTAAGTGAATTGAAATAAATAAACTTTAAATATTTTATGATGTTGTGATATATATACGGTGTGCGTTATTGATACTATTGAACCACCGCTAAAAATAGTATGCTTATTTTTTAACTAACATAGAAAAATAATAATATTTAAAGTGTTTCACAAAGTCTATTTTTAGAAAGCCATTCACCATTATCCTCAGTAGTACGCGTATTTAAAAAATAGAAGCTATTTGTAGGGATGTTTTTCAGAGGACGACATTATACATTTAGTGAGTTCGTAAAATGAACATGTGAGGAAAATATGAAGCCTAATATACCATCACCGCATTCATTCTTAGAGAAGGTCCTTTTATGCCCGTGGATCAGAACTCATCCTAATATTTAGTCCTATTAAACTATCAGTAAACTGTCGCTTCTTGTTTAAATGTCAGCTCAGCTCTAACACTATTAGATACCACTTTGATCTCACATATCCACTTTGATCTCAGATTGGTCACCTTTCCCTCAACCAATTTCCTCAGCCATTAAAAGAGAAACATCTATGCTATCACCGCAAAAACTATGATAAGTATGTAAGATATGTAAAGATTTTTTGTCGTGTTCACGATTCGAATGATTATAGCAACTGTTCATCTACTAACGCAGCGTTGGTCTTAATGCCAGTCGTGTCCAGCCCCTACTGTTCGATGTCGGGGTAAAATATGGGTCTGCAATTATGGCAACTGGGAAGAAGTGAAGAGACAAGGCCTAAAAATTAAGAAAAAGAATATTCATCCAAAAAGGGTATAACTGTTCCAGCAACAACTATGTGTAGACTTTGCACATGCATAAATAAATGTGGAGCATTGTGGTCATTTGAAGAATAAAAAAGAGTTTTCAAAAATAGGCGATTGTAAGAAACAACGGCTTCATTTTGTAAACTACACTACAAAAGAGAAAAATAAAAGGGGTCCTCAAAGTGTATTAACCCGTTGAGGACACACATCGAAAAAATAACGTTGAGGACACACGGGGTCCAGCGGACCCCACGCAGGAAAACAGTTCTCATTTGTGTTCTACGCTATGTATCGACTTAAAACCGGTGCGAAACATTAATTTTATATTCTCTCTAAATAATGTTATGATTGTTTTAATCTTTTTATGATTTTAAAATACTAAAAAATTGTTAAGAAAAAAAAACTCACGAAATTGAACTTTTTTTATAAAAATAGTATTAGAAATTTTAATTTTCAAAATATCAAAAAAAATCCAACGGCGTTTTGTTCAAAAAACAATATTTTTTTGAAAAAAAAATAAACTTCCGATGAAGTCTGAAAAAAGTATATTTATTTTGAAGTTTGAAGTCACGAATTTCGGTCATTCTTGTAATAAAGAAATAGTACAACTAAACATGCAGAAAAATGTAAAAGCATAATTATTTTAATAGAAAAAATATTTATTGTATCAAATATAACATAAATATGTAAATATTTTTAAGAAAAATTAATCAAATCATTCAAGAACACCACGGTCGGTACATACGATGATTGTTGCACATGGGCTGTTCGCAGGCAGGACATTGTATGCTAGTTTTTCGATCTTTTGATCGTGGGCAAAGTCCACATCTTTTTTTAGTAGGCAGCTTTACTTGTTGTACACCATCAGCTGGCGGAGATTTATTTAGAATTGTAGCAATAGCGCCGCGTAAACTCTTTCGAATAATTTCATTGCTGTACCGGCGTTCTAAGAACGGCTTTACAAGATACAATGAAAGTTTATCCAAACATTTTTTCGCGGTAAATATTCAGACTCATTCGAAACGTGGTCTTCTGACTCTGATCCATTGTCATCATTACCTCCACCATCTTTATTTTCTTACATTAGACGGCTGGCGATAGTTCGACGTCGAAGATTATAAGGCATCTATATATACACACATATATATTTAATTAATAACCATTATTTATTGCTGGAAAAAAAATCAATTCATGCATGAATACTTACGTTTACAGAAACAATATAACACTAATCAACGATTAAAAAAAAATTGAATTTTTAAAAACTTTGCCACAGTAAGGCCACACGGGGTCTACAGAACCCCACACAAAAATATGTCCGCACTAATATGGCTCTGCAGGATGACTAATGCTAAAAAGGCCTTCGTAACGTGTCAAAACTTGTTGTGGAGACTTCAAACAACAACAGATAGAGCTATATATCTAATTCCTAAGGGTCTTTGTAGATTTAAAATTGTATTGAAATTTGTCTGGGGTCCGTTGGACCCCATGTGTCCTCAACGGGTTAAAGCATGATCATCAAATTATATTCAAATATTTTTTTGTCAGGAAACTCCGAAACTCGTCGATAATATCGTAGGTCTAGTACGATTTACAAATACGTTCATAGTTTTAAGATCCATCTCATTCATTGTAATTCATCATAGTTCCTATATGGAGAGCATGGAGATAGAACGAGAACCGTCGTTTTAGAAAACTAAGAACTTGTACTAAGTATACGGGTATGCAAAACTATGTTTTTGAATACATCATTAGTGAAAGATACGTACGAACGGTTTGGTAGAAGTACGGTGGAAGCAAAGACATAAGGGGGAACATAACAGTCATAAGAAGGTTGTTAACGAAGAAATAGAACTAACGGTCTGTGCCTATGTAAATGCATTAATACCGGTAGAGTCTCATTGTAACAGAGCAGTTTCCAAAATACTGTATTTAGATGGTAACTTAAACGTAGCTCGGATATTCAACTTATATAAAGAATGGCCTGAACTTAATAATTACTTATTAAAGCTTTGAGTTTTAGACAGTATATAGACATTGTAAATACACACTTTAATTTGAGTATTCATATACCCAAAAAAGATTATTGTGATCAAAGTCACAGTTTTAAACAAAAAGAAAACCCATTCGACGTTCTCAGTGATAGAATTAATTGTTTTTGTACTTAGTAATTAATAACTCCAAAATGGCAAATACATTCAGGACCTTGAAGAAAAATAATAAAAATGATGCCATTGCTTCCAATGGACGTATTATTTCTACTACATTTGATTTCCATAAGGTTTTATCGTGTCCTTATGGGCCAATGAGTGTATTATAAGAAAAAATGCCTTGTTATAATTTCACATATATCACATGGCTGACAAACAAGGTTACTGTTATATGTAAAGCGAAATTGTTGCCAAACGTGTGGCAAGCGAAGTGGGCATTTGTGTTTATGATTTCATAAAGAAGTTTGCATCGTAGTGTGTAAAAGAATTTAGTTTCTGTTCAGACAATTGTGTTAGCCAGAATCTAAATCGTATAGTCTTCTATATGTATGCACATGCAGCCAAAAGATTTGACATTACTATATAGAATCTTTGAAAAAAGACACCCAAAATAAAGCGGCCTCTGTCCATAGTGTTATAGAAAGGGCTGCATTATTTATATTCCAGATGAATGGAAATTACTGGCACAGTGGGCTAAGGTAGCAGGTCTAAAGTAACGCAAACAAAAGCATATAGTATAACTAAAATGGACTTAATTTTTGTTTTGTGTCTAATACGTTATTCTTAATAATTAAAATGGTTACATCCTTATAATATGAGTATAATAAAAAAAAAACTTAAGTATAATATATCAAAACCGTCAATTTTTTTTTCATTTGTTGATAGAAAATGATCGTAAAGTAACATCCGTCAATCCACCAAATTTTTTTGTTCGAAGAAAAACGTTGGATGGTATTATGTGGCTGCGTTGACTCCGAAGTAAAATGGAGCGAGTGATTTTTCTAGAAAACCATTAAATAATTACTTGTTATTTCTATTTCATTTCAAAAAGAACATCAATAAGATAAGTTTAAATTTTCAACATTTTATATTTTGTATTAAAAAAGTTATGGTAAAAAAACTGTAATAAATATTTGAAATGGCTGCCCTGTAAAATTTATAAAATGTCACATCCGTCACTGTTCTAAGATCATGACGATATACTCCAAATAGTTCATTGATCCGGTGTCAAATGTTTTGTGTTACTTATGTCAATATTCTATGTTGTCCTCAGTAGCTACGTAGTTTGTAGACTGCTGCTCTATGGTTAAAGACCAATTAACATATAACTAATTTTTTTTTTCTATGAAAATACTGTTGACCACTATCGTACACGTCACAACTCTTCTGAGCCCTATCATTATTTACTTTAGATTATATTTTAACCGACTGAAATAGGAGTTTCTTAATTAGGTTTATCGTGTCGACATTTTTTTACCAGAGTTGTGGGTAAAATGATGCCCGGGACATGCCGTCTGCACGCATTCAGCGTTCGTTTAGCGACAGGCGACGATGTAGCTATGTTGCCACGTCGTGCAGCGGTCGCCGCCCATCACGTAGCCAAACTTTGCAAGGACTATGGAAGCGTTTAATATTGTACATGTTTTACTGATTTCTTTGCTTGTATTAATTTTATTACATGTCAATAACCTATACCTACGACGAACTAGTTCGATGTGTTTTCAAATTGTCTTCATTGTAGTTGCATTATTTAAATTATAATAAAATGTAAAGCAAACAAATTTTTTCATTCATATCACATACCTACCTTATATATTATAACAGTAATAAACCGCTCTGTTATCGATTTTTGTTCACTAAACATAAAGTAAAAGAAATGACACTCAAATTAACGATACGAAATAAAGTATATTTTTAAATACGTAACGACAGAACACAGTAAGCGAGAGGCCGCCGGTTCGACTCCCGCATCGTGACAAATGTTTGTGTAATCCACAAATATTTGTTTCGGGTCTGGGTGTTTCCTTCTTAAGCAGGCGCCTTCTTAAGTATGTGTTAAAAAGCATGATGCGCTGGCCGCACTGCGAGTGGGACAAGGGCAGGTTGTCGAAAAAGACTTGAATAAAAAATGTAAATCTTTACCCATCATAATATTATTTTATATTAAGGATCTGCAGTTAGTGCAGACTATAAAAAATAGGGTACCTACCACTCGGTTATGTTTTGTTGAGACATCAAATGTCTAACCTACGCGTATGAACCCCGTAAAGCATTGTAAACGAAAATGTGTAGTTTGGATTTCATATTAACAAACAACATCATAAACGAAAAGCTAAGAACTAATAATATATTTTAAGAATTCTATAAACCGAGCGGAGTTATTCATTGCGGGTGACATGCAAATTACAAACGCTCGCATTCCCATCTGGATAGAACCGTTTGAATTTAAAATTAATCTCACGGACCCTGACGACATATTTTATGGTGCATTGCTCGGAAATTGCGATTTCATAACTCTATGAAAATTAACTTCACGAAGTCCTTTTTTTTATCCTGGCTCGGCAAAGAGAAAGCTACACCTGATGGTAAGTGTAGCGCAATCCAAGAATAGTGTCGGCCAACGATAAACAATGTGTCCATCGTAGGTCGGCAAGATCATGCCGGCCTGTCAAAGGGCCAAGGGGGAGGGAAGGAAAAGGGATGGGAAAAGGCTTAGGATCAGGGGGCAAGCCCCCTGGGGAGAACCGGATATACACTGGCTGACCGCGACCCACACAAGGTGGGCCACTATGGCAGGCTTTAGCACCAGTGTACGGTGGTCGCTATCCGGTCGGATACAAGTATCCTCCCACCAGCAACTCACAGAAGAATTGTATAAAACTTCTGTAACTTATTTATTTCATTGACATGGCGGCATAAAGCTTTCTCCTATAGTTACGTGCTGATTTCTAGCTTGTGATCGAACCATAAGTTTTTATTTATGTTTAGGTTATCCGTAGATTTTGTGTTGTTTATCAGTAAGCACATAAATTATCAACAACTGATAACTCTCAAGAATAGGCATAGATAGAGCAAGAAATTGACTGAATAATTGACGCACCAAAATTATGAAACTGGTATATTAATTATTTATAAGTCAAAAGATCTATCACAATAATTGAGCAAAATTAAACCACTTATTAACGCTTAATGGCCGGCGCTCATTGACGGCATGGCACGGCAGGTCATGCTGCGGCATCCCGCGGCGTCCCGTAGCATGCCGTGGCATCCTGCTGAATGCCCAGCCACTCTCTCTCTCTTGCGCACCGCGGCAATCCGTGGAATGAAACGGCATGACACGTCTGGCCGGAGCATCCCGCGGCGCGTCGCGTCATGCCACAGCATCCCGCGGCACGTCGCGGCACTGTGGTATTGAAATAAAGTAACGTGAATTCTAAACTCGTGGCAATAAGATTCAAAATAACTTGATTAGTACTAAAATCCTTTGCCATGCCATGCCGTGCCATGCCGTCTGTGAGCGCCGGCCCTAAGGCAGCTTATTTCAAAATAGGTATTAAGTAAACGTCTTTCCATCGGTATATCCAAATGCTATAATTACCAAATAAAATATGACACATTCAAGAACAAAAGTCACATTCTGACATACCAATACGAATTGTCTATTAGGCACTATCAAAAGTTTTTTTTATTTGATTGAATGACGAGACGAGCAAGGCGCTCGCCTGATGCTAAGCGCTACACCTGCCCATAAACAGACGCAACACCACAAATAACTTTGAATTACAAAGCACTGCATGGCACTGAACTGCGTTCGTCACGCTGAGACATAAGATGTTAAGTCTCATAATGCCCAGTAATTTCACTGGCTTCAATGGCCTTCAAACCGAAACACAACAATGCTTACACACTGTTGCTTGGCGGTAGAAATAGACAAAGCGGTGGTACCAATCCAGATGGCCTCTCACTAATGAGTGACCTATCACCTTCATCATCAGCCACAAGACGTCCACTGCTGAACATAGGCCTCCAAAGATTTCCAGACCAACTTGTTGGAAGCGGCCTGCATCCAGCAACTTCTTGCGATCTTTATCAGGTCGTCTGTCCACCTTGTAGGTGGACGTCCAACGCTGCTTGCCAGTGGCCTGTGGCACGTGGCCTCCATTCCAGAACCTTTCTGCCCCATCGGTTATCGGTTCTGCGAGCTATGTGGCCTGCCCACATAACTATACCTATCACCTTACTATCCTATATTTAATTTGTGGTTAAATCGTTCTCGAACATTGTGAAATATACCCTTAGTCAGATTAGACTTGTGTTTGAACATTTCATAATTTATTTAGTAAGTAGCAATTACTTAGCGGTGATTAAACAGGCACTATTTTACTATCTCCAAATAAACGTTACTCTTCTAACAAAAGATTATATAGCAATCAATTATATATTATGTTCGTATAGAGACTATCCCGCCCACATACTCGCCACTGTAACTCCTGTGCACCAGGATCAACAGTGGCACGCATTTTTGTTGACAACGAGCAGTGAATCTCGGCGAGTCTCTGGGAACGCCTAAATGTCTTTGTGATTTGTGAAATAGAAATAGAAGAAATTATGTTCGTATAGCAATATACATTTTTTTACTGGTAGAGCTACGCTGTATACAGTTTTGTCTACAGCATTAATGGTTCGATCGGGTTGTTACATAAAACCGACGTAAAACAACTGCTTGCTGCTGCGTTTCGTACGGTGAGTGAGATATTCGGTCGCCCAAATCCCCGTCCCCTTTCCAATCCCTTAATTACCCCTTTATTTTAAGGTCGCTATCGCGTCTATGATTCTTCTAGTATTGTGGACGTATATGGGTGGTGATCATATACCATCAGGTGACCCACTTGCTGGTTTGTTGATCAATGCTATAAAAGAAACATCAATACAGTGAATCAAATTCGTAATTAGTAAATTGTCTGTGTTATGCGTTATCTGGCGGTTAACATTTAATTTCATATTGTGAAAGATGTAAATATTTTGTAAAGAAAAAAGACGTAAATAATTTCTAGTTTTTAATGAACATTAAAAATAGCATTCAGTAAAGCCAAAATATATGTTGAACTTAACAAATGGCTAGATTTCCTCCAGACTCATTTAGATATCGATTAAGTAAAGCTGAAGCGATTAAAATGATTAAGTACCACTCCGTTTGGCCCAAAATGGACTTAACAGGCTATAAAAACTCAGCTTAGATCAAGTACTCGATGTTCCTTTTAATCGACAAAAACTAAACTAATTTGTTTTAAGGATCGTATCAACAGTGAGTGATTAAGTGCCAATGCGGTGTACATTTGAGGTATATGTTAACTTGGAAGGAATAGTGGTGTGATGATTTTTAAGGCTGTGCAAATCTGGCTTTTTTTTTTCGTTTTCGCGGGGAAAGCGATTTATTGCTATTACTACCGCCCCACCGGGGGGGAAGGTGGGGCGGTTATGTTGGGTTCTACCGGCCTTATGACCCAGCGTTAAGCCGCCCGGTAGAGATGGAAAACATCCGAGCGACTGCTGAGCCGAGTCCCTAGCACTATATACAACCTATGCCGGCAACTACCAACTAAAACTCCGCGGTGGCCATCTTCGGTGCATTAGGGACGGCCCCGGGTACCCGGGGCGAAAAGCACCCCAGCTTCAGCCGAAACCGCCCCTGCGCGATGCCGCCTAGCGACCCGTCTCCATACTAGGGGGGCTCAGAAGCCCCCGCGCACCGAAGGACGCCCTCGGCGTCCAGGGCAGCATCGAGGCCAACCACCTGTGCTGCCGTCCATCCTGGGGTCGCACGTACAATAGGTACGTGTACAAAAGTACTAACTGGGCGCTACGACAGCCCCCCGCTGCGCGCCCGCGACCCCCGAAGGCCCCTATTAGTCGCCTCTTACGGCAGGCAGGGGATACCGTGGTGGAATTCTCCAAACGCCCCCAATCCACAGGGCGGGAGACGCCGGGCAGTCGTCACCCCGGCGCCTCCTACGTCTCCTCTGACGGCGGGAGGGATCGCTGTGCTCGCGATCCCTCTCGGCACTCTCCTTCTGCGAGATTACGGCCGCGCAGAAGTGGGCCACCGCACGCCAGGACCTCCGACTGTTGACCATGGCGGACACCACAGCGCTGGCACATACGAGAGCGCTGCGCTCTTCGTCCCAGGCTGGGCACACTTCCAATGTGTGTTGGGCCGTGTCCTGCGGACAGTTGTCACAGTGGTGACACACGGCCAACTCCTCGTGAAAATCTGGCTAATTTAAGTTGCAACCGGTGGCAATTAAAAATCAACATCGTTGCGCCGCCCCTAACCCCCGTATTCATAAATGTTACCATGAGGCCTCATAGTGAATGTGAACGCATTATAACGATTCCTCTAAACGTCATTGGTTAGTTTTGGGCGCTAAATAAAATCAGACCAATCATGTACACAGATTCGACTCTTGCCAAAGACCTTACATAAATATTGTTTTTGAATACGGGCATTAATGGAATTTAAAATAATTTTATAGTTATTGTATCATACCAACTAGACATATAAGATAGATGCTTTAAAGATAATTTTTAAAAGAAAGAAAGACAACAAATAAGACAAAGATAAAGGCAACAAAAATAAAATCAAAAGAACATCCAAAGAGAAACAACATTTATTTTACGACCTTTTCGAAGCAAATGTTAGTTATAACCGTTATTGTTTTAACAAGCGAAATCCGATCAGCCGATCCGACGCAGCTGTGCGTCTTGCGTTCAGGTTTTAGTTTTTCTAACTTTGATAATTTTTCATAGCAATATGTTCTTGTTACAAGGTCATGAAATTTACATATATGTATATTTGAGGGTACCAGCATTAAATGGTTTCCCAAAAGTTCCGTCACTATGTTTTAAAATAAAAGAAACAAGGTTATTCAATCAAATTGCGTTACGCTTGGAAAATATATAAACCATGAAATTTTTACAAGTTGTCTGGAAGAAATCGCAGTCTCTTTTGTATTTTTCATATTCTTGCCTAATAGGATCAACAATAAATTGTTTAAATAATCTGTAATAGGTACTTATTTATATGAAACAGCAAAAATATCCATTGTGTCTATTCTATTGACACCAGTTAAACTCATCCAAAACTAATAAAAACAAATAGTAAGCTAAATAATAGCTTTGCTTGTATTATCAATAGTTCTAAACTTGGCTATCTACAATTTACTTATTTTCTGGTTGGATGTTTTCCAATATAACGACACTGTTATTGTTCATTCGGAGAGATAACAGCATTTACAAAACGTCCTCACAAGATGTTCGAACGAATGTTGTTGAAAATTCGCTAAGATTTGCCGACGGCTCATCGTGATTGCAGACTCAAATCCGATCATCTTCAATAAGCCGGAGTAACTGATTTCCCCAGTCAATTGAGTAAGCTAAGTAAATAGTAGGTATACAATTAATGTTTTGTATGACGCGTATGATTCCTGATAGCTGTTTTTATAGAAACAAGCAAGCAAACTTGTTTAGCAACCAAACATGTGGGTCACTTGATGGTACGTCTTCCCTGCACGTTAACATCTAATGAGGAATCTTGGGTGTCAACCTCTACGAAACGAGGCTTTTTAGATTGGGCCTTCGAAAATATCAATCTCTATATGAAACACAAGAGCTTGCTGTTGTAATACAACTTTAGCCGAGCCGTCCTATTCATGCTATAGAAAAACAACAGTTGCGGTTTCTACGGTTTGATTTTATACGAATACGAATCAACATTACAGTATATCCCATCTATTATGTAAGATACAAATCCTCTCTTTCTGAATCCTATACCTTTCCTTGAAGGTCCAGGATGATCGTTGCAGATCACTAACAATTAGATCACCCACCTGTTATAAAATAATAACAGAAATATACAGTATGTACAAAAAAGTGTCATATTTAAAGATCATTAAATATAACTGATGGTAAGTATATTTAAGCATGATCCTAAAAAAAATCTAGACACTTAAAATTGCACGCTAATTTTAATCACTCGTTTATTACGATCGATTACCTACATCCCTATAACTTAAGTGAAGAGCGTGAGCGAGAATAACAATGTACTTAGCATTTATTGTTATCCAAAGTTTCAATCCGAATAGCGACATGTTACGTATTCGATAAATATGAAATGTTATTAAAATAAATTATTTTCTTATAATGCAATCGGATATGGTACTACGGGGGATGAAATACTTATGCTGTAAGAGACTATACGTTGAATACATTTGATTACACCTTTTTATACCACATTGTATAACCTTTTCACAGTAAAACA
The DNA here is from genome assembly GCA_949126905.1 of Amorpha juglandis. NCBI lineage: Eukaryota > Metazoa > Arthropoda > Insecta > Lepidoptera > Sphingidae > Amorpha > Amorpha juglandis. The sequence continues at coordinate 4,458,832 of OX421379.1, read as the reverse complement.
GAATGATCAGCGGTTGTGTCTTCTAAGTTCCACAGATAATATTTCTCAATGTACATTCTGAACAAACTGCAGTGAAATTTTATTGGATATTGGTCTGAATAGCAAGGTTGAAGGTACATACCAGGTTCACATGTTTCGATTTTACTTGATCAACTACTAAATCTCATGTGATTTGAACCTTCTGAACAGACAACTAAAATCGAACCGTGTGGTCCTACCATTACTTTTAGATATAAGAATAAAATATATATAAATATAAGATAAATGATTTCGCTACGTATCATTATTTAATTTCAAGGTTGGAAGCTTAAGCATTGGTGCCTAGATGACAAGGAAATTTCCCGGATTAATCTTAAAGTTGCAAGAAGTCACGAGAAGTCAATCTAAGTTACCGAGTTCACAGCGGTGATAATAATTTTACAGGAGTGGTTTAAAAAAAGCAGCAATTTGGCTGGATGATATTCAACGGGGAACTTGGTTTTGAATTTGGCACCGAATATTAAAATTTTAAGAAACTCGTGGGTCATGCATCGCTTGCTTTCAAAAAAAATTTAGGGTTAAAAAAACGAAATAATACCTATGGTTTAATAGCAGATCTTTAAATATTCCATAGGCATTCTTGATTAATTTGAATAATATTTCAGCTGTAGCACTGTATCCCGCTGCTGGAAGTGGGCCCCCTCTGTTATTAAGATGGTTTAGATACTCCATGCCTATGCTGGCCTAATGCAGGTTGGTAGATTTCACAAAATTCTTTTTTGGATTGTTGATAACTAGGTTTCCTCGTGATGTTTTGTTCATAAATTATATTTATTCATTTAAAATTAAACACTCAATACTGATTTTATACAACAATAATAACTCAAAATTGCTACAATAATACGTTAAAAATGCAGTTCGTTATAATGCCAAGAAAGTTTATAGTTTTCACAGCTGGCTGAGATTAATCTTTATTTATACGGGTCTTAAACGCGCAATATTTGAAGGTATAAATACCTATTATTTATGTCTTCAAATAAGTACTATGCGATACAAATCGCGAAAGCTTAAAATTGTTGGCTAAAAATATAGCAAACACACCAAATTAAAATACGTTTTCATTGCACTTACTAAAGCAAGAGTTGAACACATAACTATTAATTAGCTAAATTCGCGCCCCGTAGAAAATTTAATTAACGACCTAAGAAACTTCATCTTGACGAAAATTAAGATTTTCCCTCCGAATGGACGATTAACATGCAAATTGCATATTAATTCCTGTGAAATGGACGGGCTATTAAAAGTTAACGTTGCAGGATCAAAGGATCATCTCGTCTAACAAGTGAAGTAGTGATTTAGGAAACAAGGCTGTCGGGGTGTATTGCTATCCGTGTCTAGTCCGTGATTACTTTAATACGATCAAAGGATACGATACATTTTTTAAATTAAAAAAGCAAACTTCAAAGGTTGTGATCCCTTTTTTAAGACTTTTTGGTGTTATAAGTTTATTGAGATAGAGCAGTGGAATTTATATCACTCTAAGACTACCCTCCACTTATATAACTAGTTTATAAATAAGCTTAATAAGCAGAACACTGAATATTGCGCTCGTCACCTTAAGACATAAGACGTTAAGTCTCATAATACCGGGTAATTTCGCTAGCTTTTAAAAGAAGTCAGCCTTGTTTTAACAGCTGATTTCGGGGTTTTTGACAGTTAGGTTATGGACCAATGATTATTCAGTTATGATATTATTTTGTTGCTTACCCAAAAACTTCAATGTATACTACTAGACTTGGGCTGAGCGGTACCTAAAAATTGCGCCACTAAGTTACGGTCAATTAACCGTAACTCTATCGCTCTCTGTCTGTCAGCTGTCAAACTCCCGCATTATGTGATACAATTTTACTTTAAAACAGCCCGTTTAGTATTATACAATGAAGTCTTTATGCTTAGCTAACAAATAATCATAGTTTTGACTGGAATTTATAGTTTAATTTATCTTGATTTCAGTACAATAAAAGTAGGTAATAATACCTTTATAGTATAATAGTGTCGCATCAAAAATCCCTCAACATTTATGTTTTAATTGTCAATACAACACATAACAAAGTTGCAATAGTGCTGATAAATGATAGATAGATAAATGTGTAAAGAATAAATTGGACCTTTTCTATTTCCCACAAACTGTGGCAGGGAAGAGGTGTAGAAAATAGATTGATATACCGGCTGTTCGTAGTTTCATTGTAACAAGACAAGTTGCAGTTGAAAATGCTTTTTGATACACCTTAAAATCCGACAAGAGGTAAGGTTGTTGCGGGAAGTTCACGAAATGTTTCTATATTGTGCACTTTTCATGCCACTGGAAATGGCAGATTTTGGTATAAATATTTTACCATTCTAAAGTAAATGACAATTAAACTTAGTATTAGAAACAGTGTAATGTAATATCTGCGATTTAAACAATACAAGGAATAAGTTATTAGTGGCGTTTATCTTAGTATAAACTGTTATTTATAAATTTCAATTTATTATTTGGTAATTATGTATCCATTATAATTATCTTTGCTAAGATAAACTACCTATATTTTCAAGTGATAGACAGGGTAACTTTCCTATTCATAATTGATCGCTTGGCAGCCACTTAGTTTTAGCCACAAAAGATTCCTCTACAAGCCTCTATACCTTTCCTTACAGGTTAGTAATGCATACACGATTCCTCTTGCATTGTAGATGCACATGGGCTGTGGTGATCAGTGATCACTTATCATCAGTTGATGTATTCTTTACTTACCTATCTTATACGTATTAATTGGCTGTTTAATTTTATCTTTTCAATTGTTTTCCCTGATAGCACGAAGGAAGGAGGGCAGTATTTATATAAAAATAACTCTAATTCAAAGCCTACGTAGTGTTAAGAATACCACCTGTTCGCAACTTATATCAACATCCAAGACCAGCAACTAATTACTTTCAGGTTCCATTAAATCCAAGATCCACTAATTGTGGCCGGATAGTGTTAAAAGTACGAATAGAACAGGTTGAACGAATGAGCTTAGCAATTAAACTAGTCGGGCAAGTTTGACCGGTACCCTTGCGGTGTGTCCCTTCTCACCGCAGAGTAATCAGTGTTGAGCTGTACCCACGGACTGGAACTTGTGTAATTATACCTACGTATCATGTAGGGTACTTTATTTATATGAAATGAGAAAAGATTACTTTTACATAGTATAAAATGAAGTCGCTTCCGCTGTCTATTCGCTTAGATCTTTTAAACTATTCAACGGATTTTAATGCAGTTTTCAGCAATAGATAGTGATTCATGAAGAAGGAGGAAGGAAGGTTTATATTTATATCACGCTATGATCCATGGGAACAGAGTAATAACATGCAGGTGAAACTGCGAGAGACAACTAGCGCTAAATAAATCGATGTCGTCCTTCGATCATGTTTACGGAAACTCGTAGTTATGACATTAAAACGAATAAAAAATACTCCACTTTTAGTTTATTAATTGTTAATATTGCTTGCTTTAACGAAGAAGGAAACAAGTGAGAAAACCTGCATACCCGAAAAGATTTCCATAAGAATTTCGAAGGTATGTGAAGTCTGCCAACACGCATTGGGCCAGCGTGGTGGATTAAGGCCTAACCCCTCCCATTTAGTAGAGGAAGCCCGTGTCCAGTAGTGGGAGGTGTATAATACAGGGCTAGTATTAATTTTATTCGTTTATACTGGTCACAGTCCAAAGATCAAAATGGGCGTAAGTATTCAATCAACCAAAACGTGCCAGTTTTTACTATATACATTGACATTGTAAATGCGGTACGCATTAAGACTTTTAGAATGCAATTGGAAGTAAATATGCAAAAACATTTTAACCCACAACAAGCGAGAATAGAAATATTAATTTTATCTTGCAAAATTCATTAACTTATATCAATAATTTAAAGTTCTATTTAGCATAATCGTACATGGGGAATGTTTGTTCAATATCTCAATTTTAACTTGATGTGGGTTGAAATGTTATTGCGTATTTGCATCCAATTATAATTGGGTGATGACACGTTTTGGAATTATAATTGGAACCACTTACGCAAACAGGAACCAACCCACAGCAAGTTCAAATGCAGATACTGATTTTGTTTTGCTAAATTCATTAATTGATTTTAATACTGTATTTTTTTGCAAAATCATACATGGAATATATTTCATGCCCGATTTTCCAAAAAACTCCGAGATAAAATTAGTTTAAATTATTTAATTTAGTACATCAAATTCAGTATCTCCATTTGAACTTGCTGTGGGTTGGTTCTTGATTGCGTAAGTAGGTCCAATTGTCGCACTGTATTATAAGACGTTATGTGGAAACACGAAATAGTAAGTTATATTATTTAAGATATTGGCTATTGTAATACTAATATCGCTTAACTATTTTTTTTATAGCATAGGCCGGCAAACGATCAAGTGGGTCACCTGATGGTAATCAGAATCATGAATCATAGGCGCGTTGCCGACCTTAAAGGAAAGGGATAATTAGGGATTGGGAAGGGGAAGGGGTTTGGGCTCCCGGATATTTCACTCACCGTACGAAACGCAGCAGCAAGCCGCTACTTTACGTCGGTTTTCTGTGAAACAGTGGTAACGACCTGGTCGAGCCAGCCCATTCATGCTGTAGACAAAACGTGTCTAAAGCGTGGCTCTACCACTCAGAAATTTTCATAAATAAATAGTTTTTTTTTATCCTGGCTCGGCAAAGTGACTACGCTACACCTGATGGTAAGTGTAGCGTAATCCAAGAATAGTGTCGACCAACGATAAACAATGTGTCCATCGTAGGTCGGCAAGATCATGCCGGCTTGCTAAAAGGCCAAAGGGGAGAGGAAGGAAAAAGGGATAGGAAAAGGGTTAGGATCAGGGGGCAAGCCCCCTAAGGAGAACCGGATATACACTGGCTGACCCTGGAACGCGACCCCCACAAGGCGGGCCACTATGGCATGTTTTAGCACCAGTGTACGGTGGTCGCTATCCGGTCGGATACAAGTATCCACCCACCAGCAAAACAAAAAATGAAATGATAAAAAACATGAAATTGTAATAAGTTTATATCTTTTATTTTTTTTTATATCCAAGCGCGGCAAAGTGACTACACTACAGCTGATGGTAAGCGCAGTGCAGTCAAAAAAAACGAACGACTACTGAAAAATTAATAAATCTGTGAAAATAAGGGCCAGAATTTATTTAAAAGCGTTACTTAAACACATTCCACAATAAAATATTAATTATTTCATCCATTTCACTACATACCTTTCATAATAATAATTGAATTTGTCGGATTCAGTTTCATCTAGTTAAACAGTAGCATTGCAGAACCATGGAGTTAATTAAATGCACAAATCATATTGGATGCCAATAATAGCAAATAGATTCTTAACTAAATAATAATGACAATACGAACTCTTTGGAATTATAAATTTTGTCAATATCAGAAAAGTCCTGAATGCGCTGTCGATCTGAGGACTGAAGAGGGGTAGGTTATTTGGGCCTCCGTACGAAACGTGAGGTGTTTCATATGGAGGCAAGAATCCCCCCCGAGTGGCTAATTCACGTGGGTTTTCTGACTGTGGTAATTTATCTTCTAGTATAAAAATATAAATAATAATAATAATTCTTTATTTTTCGGTTAACAAAAATCCATTGTGTTAGTAATACAAAACAATTACTTAAAGAACCAATGTTAGTGACAATGAAAATGATAATGCATATGTGTGGAGAAATTAGTTTATCATCTTCCACACAAAATGCCTCATAATAGATGACATTACAGTCTCCGCAACGCATTTCAAGATGCTGTTGTGACTAGCTCGTATCCTGTTTACGAGGGATATTGTTTGCTTTCGAAGAATGGCTTCGAAACCATGCGTCCTGTTTAATAATAGTATTAATTGAATTAAATCAATAGTAGGTAGATAAGTTACGCGGGAGCGCCCGGAGGTTTTTAAAAAAAGACAAGTCTTCACAATGAAGCTTTATTGCGAACTGAATTACAATTGTCAAATTTCCTTATTTATACCTGTTCATCTGTTGACAATGAATGCTTAGATCTACGCATTATGATCATAACAAGATCACCGTCTAGACGCCAGGCTAGCACTTTTTATGGTCAACATAATTTGATATTAAGAGCTTTAGACAAAACAAGAATATCATATTACAAATAGATAGAATTACATCTGAGTACCTGTGTCAGCAATTGTAATGCTATTCCTATAGTAAATAAGGTTACAACACATTAGCATGCGGTTATAATGTCATGAGCGGGAGCGGGGTGCATAACTCCTCCCCCCATAGCTTCGAAATTATCAGAGGGATGTATATTTCTCTGATTATTTCGACACACAATATATTTTAAAAAGTTATACTTATACCCTATACACACAAAAAGGAACAGAAATATGATTACATATAATAACAGAGTAGCTGCGCTAACACTTTTCACAAAAATGCCTTTTTCACGAATTTCCACTTCACTTTCACTGTTCTTCAACAATTCATTCAGATTCTGTAGATTTTTCAACTCGGCAGCATCCAAATTTATTGGTTTCCATCCTGTTTGTGGCTCTATAGTCGTTACTTCTGGAAGATCAATAATTGGCAGTTTTCTGAAGTTCATTGTGCTTATTCCCGCATAGTGGGATTTCAGGGTAACGTTGTCTATTTTGGCGTCACAGTGATCGTCAAGTGTGAGGAGGTAAGTCCCTTTTATACTTTCTTTTGTCATTTCATTATGACAGCTTTTCGTAAATATAGTTTCCGCTTTGCTGTAGAGAATCCATCTTCGGTTCTCTATTGGCTCTATTTTTATAGAGTTTATTTCAACTGGTATGGGTTGACAAGAACTGGTGTTGTGCGAAAATTTCATCAATGATGTTATACATGTGTCTTCTAATGGTAATTGAGTTTCATCTTCATAACAAAGGAACGTCGCCTCATAGAGTTCGCTGCACGGCTGGGAGAGCGAGACCATATTTGACCCTCTTACTAGGAGGTAGGGATATTTTGGGATTATGATAATTGTTTTAACAAAGGAATTGGTGATGGGTATTGGAATGATTTTGTAATAAATGTATATTTCATCTTTAATTATAGGTATGTCCAAAATGAATGTTATTTGACTTCCTTTTGAATAAACTTTTATCTTAATACATAATTCTAACTTAATTAAATTATCATAGTTTACTGGGTAAATGAGTTTATTAGATTTCTCTATTTCTTTTAACAAAATTAATAATTCGTCAGAATTTAAAAGTGACTGGTGTAAAGTTTTTAATTTACTAAAAGTAATACAAGTTTCAATCTCTTCCAACCGAATGTACAATAATTGGAAATTGTGCAAAAATAAATTATAAATATTAATAAAGTTATAAATTGTTATATTAACATTACTCTGGTTTATTAATTTTCTCATTTCCCATAATTCTTTATCTATGTTAATAAAATTATTGGTTGTTGAATTATTTATTTTCAAAAGTGATTCAGACATTTCTGATATCAAAGTTACCTTTTTACTTAATTTATCTTGACGTGTTTGTACAGCCTTAATTAAATTTTCATATTTGATAGCGTCATCATAATCTAAATTGCCAGTAATAATTTTAATTATAGATCCCAAAGGATTCAGAATTCCACGTTTAATTCTAACTTGAGGAGCTAATTGCTTAAATTTTTCAATTGTAGAGTTCATTATATAATTTATTTGAAGCTTTATATTAAGTAATTGATGGTTAGGTGGTCTATTCCTAAAATATTTTCCAACATGATCATTTAAATTAGCATATCTATTGATGTTAATTTCTAATTCCTCTTTTGTGATACTTAAATCTATAGTCTTAATTATAGTCCATTTATCATAACTTACGCTAGCTTCGCCTTGCTTCACGACCAGCACCCCTGGATTTTTCTCAATCCTTTGAAGTTGAAGGGCGTGCGTACTGGTCATCAGCAGCACTAACTCGAGGAGGTACCTGTGAAGGTCGTTTTACGTCCTTAATAGGTACAGTTGTATCTCGATGTTTTATTTTAACAGGACATGTATTCCTGTTAATTTCACCAGTGACATGTGCTTTTTGGAAGCGAGGTTTATCTTTACTTCGCCTCGTATTAACACCTTTTATGAAAACTGTGTCACCTTCTTGTATATCAAAGGAGGTTTCACCGCCGCGTTTATCTATCACCTTTTCTTTGTTAGCTATTAATTTGTCTGTTAGATATTTATAAAGATATTTTGTACGTTTCATGTGATCTGCTACTAATTGTTGGGTATACTGTCTGTTAAAGTCAAAATCAAACATGCTGTTAGAATCAGTATGTCCGAATACAACTTCAAAAGGTGTAAGACCGGTTGCTGAGTGTATAGTCTGATTATAAGACATAACTGCGTATGTCATAATGTTAGCGGCATCTGTTATCTTATGTTCGTATTTCGCGATACGATATATTTCTAAAATGGTTGAATGAAAACGTTCAATTAAACCCATGGAGTTAGGGTTGTGCGGAGTACCTATGTGAAGATCTATCTTATAAAATTGTAATGTTTCTTTCAACAAAGTATTCTTGAATTCGGAACCAGGGTCAGTATTTATTTTAGATGGGACACCATAAAATGAAAAGAATTTAATCAGTGCACGAACTACCTCAGGTGTGGAACGGTTGGGTACTTTAAATGCTTGACCTAATTTACTGAACGCATCCACTATAGTAAGGAAGTATTTTCCTTCTATAGAAAATAAATCCATAAATAATTCGGTAAAAGGTTTTGATTGGGTTTGAGTCAACTGTAATTGTGGCTTTAAAGGTTTACGGTCATATTTTAATGCTTTACAAGTTTCACAAGCATTAATAATGGTAGAGACTACTATATCCATATTTTTCCAATAGTAGTTGCGTTTCAGTTTCATTATTGTTTCTTTTATACCACGATGGCATGTTGTACCATGGTGATACTTTAGTACAATCGAACGTTGTTCATCTTCATTTTCCACATATATTACCCTTTTAGTACATTCATAAAAATGAACAGTATCTTTTTTGAACAGTTTAATAACCGCATCTGTAAATTGGTTTCGGTGTACTTGGTCTTCGAAATAAAAGAAATATTTAACTTTCGGTTTAATATATTCTAAAAGGAATCGTTTAACAAGTTCGGGATTATTTGAAGGTAAGTGAACTTCTAAAACTTTCTGTTTATCACGTGACAAATCTTTCACTGATGTTTGATTTCTATTCCAAGTAAAAACAAGTATTTGGTTCGGTTTCGTATCTATGGCTTCATCAAGAATAGGAATACCGTTAGTATCAATATCGTCAGCAGAGTGAACTGTTTCCGGTAATGAACTAGCTGTTATTGTACTAGATGAGGGAGAACGAACTGGATAACTCATAGTTTCTTCTGAAATAGAAGGAGCAGATAATGTTTCAGATGAGTCTGATATCACGATTGATTCAGTATCATCTATATTAACTTTCATTGATGTATTACCGCTTTTCTTGGTAAGTACATTCAATCTTATACGAGAAAGAGCATCTGCATTACTATTTTGTTTTCCGTTCTTGTATATAATGTCGAAATCAAATTCAGACAATTTTAATTTCCATCTAGTCAATTTGCTTCCAGGTTCTTTAAGTGAATTTAACCATGCTAAAGGTCGGTGGTCAGTATATATTTTAAACTTGCGTCCATATAAATAAGGACGGAAGTGCTTGACTGCCCACACTATGGCTAGTAATTCCTTTTCCGTTGTACTATAACGTGTCTCGGCATCGTTTAATGTACGACTTGCATATGCAATGGGTTTATCATTGCCAACTGTTCCTTGTGAAAGGACAGCACCTAAAGCGAAATTCGATGCATCAGTAGTCAGAATAAATTCTTTGGAAAAGTCCGGAAATTGAAGTATAGGGGAATTAACAAGTAATTCTTTGCATTTCTGAAAAGCATCAATGTATGTTTGAGTGATTTCTATTCTATTTTTCTTTTTAAGGCAAGATGTAAGAGGCTGTGTGACCTTGGAAAAATCTTTAATAAATTTTCGGTAGTAACCGATCAAACCTAGAAAACTTTTAATTTCCGTGGATGTTCGTGGAAGTGGGAAATCCAATACTGCTTTAATTTTATCGTCATTTGGTTCTAAACCGTTTTTGGTAATCTTGTGCCCTAAGTATAAAACTTCTTTACGCAGAAATTCGCATTTGTCCAAAGTAATTTTGAGATTGGTCTGTCTGAGTCTGTCAAAAACTTTTCTAAGTTTCTCTATATGTTCCTGTAAACTATTTGAATAAATTATTATGTCATCTAAGTAAACGAGACAATGAATTCCTTGCAAACCTCTCAACACATTATCCATTGCGCGTTGAAATGTTGCAGGTGCAGTTTTAAGTCCAAAAGGCATGCGACTAAATTCGTAATGACCTGCGGGTGTAGTGAAAGCTGTTTTGGGTCTATCATGTTCCTCTACTTCAATTTGATGATACCCACTTGCTAAATCCAATGTACTGAAGTAAGTTGATTTTCCTAACTTGTCAAATAAATCGTTAATGTTAGGAATTGGGTATCTATCGTCAGTAGTTAAGTCGTTCAAACGTCGGTAATCTATCACCATCCTAAATTTTTGTTCACCTGAAGCGTCTAATTTTTTTTGGGATAATATGCACGGGGGCACTCCACGGTGAAAAAGATTCTTGAATAACGTTGTCTTTTAATAATTTATCAACCTGTTTCTGTATTTCTATATTTTGTGAAGGTGGAAGTCGATATGGTCGAACATAAATAGGATCTTCATTCCTTGTCCTAATTTGATGTTTGACTTGGTTACTAAATGAAAGGGGCAACTTGTCACAATAAAATATGTCCCTGTATTCGAAACAGAGCTTTTCTATAGCCTTTCGTTCCTCTGTATTTGCGTGATTCAAGCGTAATTTAGAAAGATTTTGTTTAAGTAATTCATCAATTTCGAAATTGCTTAAACTCTCATCTGATGTAAAATTTGTTTCGCAAATATTGGTATTGAATCTAGTCGTAGGCAGTGGTTCGCAAAATTTTATTGTCACTCTATTTTGGGAGGCGTTTTGAATTATCGTAGTGGCATATGAATCTATGCATGTAACTATAGCACTGGGCATACGTACATTATCACCAAAATCTTTGAAGTTAATAATTGCATCACCATTTTTTACGCTGGTGGGTACTTTGATGCGTGTTTCAGTGCGGGGTTCTAAAGTAACTTCGTATGGAGGACTGTATACTATTGGTATCTCTGTATCACGTGTATTCAATATCTGATTTTTCATATCAATTGTTGCGTCCAACATTTTTAATAAGTCCGATCCGATTAAACCATCGTAACGACTATCGACATCGTATACATAAAATTTATGTTGTTGAGTACTTCGGAAAGTTTTCAAAAGTGGTATAAAAATTATTTCATTATGTGAACTACGGGCATGAGTACTAATAACTTCAAACGGCTCGTAATATTTATAATTGGAAAAATATTTATCAGCTTTGGCTGGGCTAATAAAACTTCGAGTACTTCCAGTGTCTATCATTAAATTCGCGTCAATTTCGGGTATGTAGATATGAGTTAATCTGTATTATTTCGGATGGTCGGTCTTCGAGGCCACTATCCGAAAATTTTCGGATTCGTCTAAATGTTCCTCATCAGTGGGATTCATGTTTTCGGAATAAAAATTTTCGAAATCAATCTGTTCATTATTATCGGAAAAATTGACATTCGGCATATCATTGTTCTGATCATCGGAGTCCTGCATTATCTCAGCATAGTTATCTGAGTGAAATAAATTATTATGATCGTTATCCGATTCATGCTTGATCATATTTTGTCTTAGGGGACGGGCAGTACGCATAGATACATCAGTGTCTTGTATATTACGTTGAGGTAGGCTTTGATATGGAATACCAAACTTAAACTGTTGGTTTGGTGCATTGTTAAACGGTCTCACTTGAGCATTATTAAATTGTGGCCTATATCCCTGTTGGGGCACTATGCCAAACTTAAAATTGTTTTGGGGATAGTTTACATTCGGTCTAAACCCTTGTTGATTCGGTAAACCAAATTTAAAATTACTTTGGGGCTGTGGATAATTCGGTTTGGAATTAAAGCCCTGATTTGGAAGACCAAATTTAAATCCATTTGAATTAACAGGCCTGAAATTATTTGATAATTGATTTGGCATTCCAAATTTAAATTGTTGATTTAAATTATTTAAAGGGTTTGGTCTAAATGTCGGCTGAAAATGAGCTTTATTCACATCTGAATTAGTAGAGTTAGGTGGGTAAGAATGCTGAGGTGGCTTTACTGCACATCTATTTTTATTTTTCGCATTGTATTGCATTTGGAAGTTTACTTCTTCCATTACAACACTAAGTGCGCTTTCAAGACTTGTGCAATCTTTCAATCTTACAATTCGAATTAAATCTTCTGTAAGGTTGTACATGAACACGTTCAGAGACAAATTATTATAAATTATCATTTTTGCTGCTTTAATATTTTCATCCAATAAAAGGTTTATCTTAGAAAGAAGAGTGCTGCGTATTTGTTGGATGCGATTGCAAAATTGCAAATAGCTTTCGCCAGAATTGATTTTTAAATTTTCTAATTCAATAGCTACGCACTCTTCAGATCTAGGATCTCCAAAATGTTGGATAAGAACAGATCTGAGCTGTTCCCATGTGGTTATGTCTTCGCGTTCGCTTAATAAGCCTGCGGCTCTACCACACAATCTACTACTAATGCACTGAAAAACGTATGTGGATTGTACAGGATTATTTACTTCACCAAAATTTCTCAAAATATATTCACTTTTTCTTATGAATAAGTTTAATATACTTTGATCTCCATCGAATTTTGGAATTAAGCATATAAAGTCTTTGGGAATCATCTGAAATTCACCGTTGCGCGACATATTTTCACACGTATATATAACACACAGTAAATAAAATGAAAATAAAAATTAACACACAGTTATACACACAGTAAATTAAAAATAAAAATTAACACAAGTAAGTAAATTAAAACTCTCTATTAATATATCAAAATTCAAATATTTCAATAAAAAAAATCAAATATTTCAATCAAAAATTCTTATTTCTTAAAATTAGCCTGCCTATTTTTGTGCAGAAGTCAAATAACTTTCGACTATTTTTGTTCAAAAGTTACGGAGTTCACCTTTTTTTTTAAATTGTGCCGTACAAAATCAACCACAGGAAAAATAGCAAGGATGAGACAGGAAATGTAAAGAGGTCTACTTACAATCCGCTCGATCCCATGCCTTCTCGTAAAGCTGACTTCGTGGGCGACGACCTTCGGTTCCCGCCGTTTATCGTATTTATTTGGTTCGAGGATACCCGGAGCTATGCCGCAAGACCGATGCTTGTGTACTCGCAGACAGAGCTTACAGTCGCGGATATCCTACCGGCTGCGCCAGATAAGTTACGCGGGAGCGCCCGGAGGTTTTTAAAAAAAGACAAGTCTTCACAATGAAGCTTTATTGCGAACTGAATTACAATTGTCAAATTTCCTTATTTATACCTGTTCATCTGTTGACAATGAATGCTTATGATCATAACAAGATCACCGTCTAGACGCCAGGCTAGCACTTTTTATGGTCAACATAATTTTATATTAAGAGCTTTAGACAAAACAAGAATATCATATTACAAATAGATAGAATTACATCTGAGTACCTGTGTCAGCAATTGTAATGCCCTTCCTATAGTAAATAAGGTTACAACACATTAGCATGCGGTTATAATGTCATGAGCGGGAGCGGGGTGCATAACTAGGTAATAGGCATTGTTTATCTTTCACTTTACTGTGCTTCACCTTTTCCCTTGGAAAATGAAATGAAAACAAAACAATAACGCAATGTTCACTTCCTACCGTTTCAATTAGCAATAGTGTTGATTAAGAGTTTTAATTTAAGCGCACAATTCAGGAGGAATTTTGCAATAATGTTTTGAAAAAGGCTGTAGTAATTTACAAGCAAAACACAAACTAGGGATAGTATTCACAGTACTTAAAGGGATTAGGTAATCCATTTCCTATTTGTTGTGTTATGTTTCTTAATCGAAGAAAAAATAATGGTGGAGGTTCTCAATTCAATGCGTAGGTGTATTTTTTTTGTATGTAGTTATACCACGCATAACTTTCCATCGAGTGATCCGATATTGATATTTTTTCATTCGAAAGGGTTCAAGATGGTCCCATTTAATTTGCCTGCTCGTAAACAGAAGCGATACCAATTATTGAATTATGAAGTACTCTGTTACACTGGAATGCGCTCGTCATCCGGAGACATAAGATGTTAAGTCTTAAAATGCCCAGTAATTTCACTCGTTTTATTGTCCAAACCGGAGCACTACAAAAGTGCTTATACATTGGCGCTTGGCGGCAGAAATAGATAAAATTATCCTAAACCCTTAACAAGTACTGTAAAGAACAAAAAAAAAATAGTTTAAGAGGGGTGGCACGCAACCCTCTCTGCTGAACTCTAACTCGCAATTGGTCGTTTTTTTTTAATTTATGTTGTTAATGAAGCAGCCACAAACAGTTTATCATCAAGCTGAGAAGACGCATGCATATTTAGCTCTTACAATCTCTAAGTTTTCTCCAGATTTTACTTACCAGTAACTATTGGCCAGCAAAATATTGTCGATCGTCGAGGGACACAGAGTCTCATTACGCAGTGTCAGGCAGTAGAGTTGCCGGTCAAAGTTTACTAGGACTAGGTCCAGCGTAGTTACTTAGCTGTGCCAGGATTAAAAATATTGGCTGGTTTTTAGGATTTAATTTTTATGAGAAAATGTTTTAAACAAATTGACTGCCTCGATGGCGTAATAGTATTGTGTACGCGGTACTACTGCTGTGTTGAAGTCTCGAGTTCAATCTCCGAGTCGCTAAAAGTATTGAATATTGGATTTTTCTACCACGAAATGCTCAGTATCAATCTGTGTGTGCTGGTTACACTTCTGCCTAGCCTTTCGTAGATGACAGGCGTCAGTATGTATGTATGTATTTAACCAAACTACATAACACCCAACTGGGTTGACCATTAATGTCCTGTGTAATTGGTTTCGGTTGATGGGAAATGATTTTGATTAATCCATTCCCGATAGTTCCGCTGTTTGTTTAAATTATGAAATATTAATGAGTCCCCAACGACGGATTATGATATATTTAATTTCTGCACCGTTGACTCTTGCATTGGGTTTGATGTTATACGTGATATACATACATAAATGGATTTATCTATTATTAGTATTATTTTTATTCGTTTTCATCGGATGAATACGCTTTCTACAACATTAAAACTATTGTGCTTTTAGACATATTTGTATAAGCGTGTATGGTATAAATCCATTGTAAGGAGCCGCTACGGTAACCAGTTTTTTTTTCTAATTTTGTTGATGAATGTTTCACAGATACTTTAGGAAGGTACGTGAAGATTTTTTAATAGCAGAGGTGGTCAAACGAGTAAGTAGGTCACCTGATGGTAAGTGATCTCCACCGCTCATGGACATCTATAATACCCGAGAAATCATGGATACGTTGCCGGGATAAGGGAGGGGTATTTGGGCCTCCGGATATCTCATTCACTATAAGAAACACAACAGCAAGCTACCACTTTACGTAGACTTTCTGTGAGACAATGGTAGAAACCTGGTCAAGCAGGCCTGTTCATGATGTAGACAAAACTCTCTATAGCGTAGCTCTACCACTTATACGTATACACATATCATCCAGTGACTTTAGCTTGCATGCCAACAGTTAGTCAATAAAAAATCGAAGCGGAACGCCAATAACACAACGGGGACTAATCGCTTAACAAGTTCTCAAAAATAACACTATAGAGCAGACTTATCATTGCGCCAATTAACGTAAATCATTTAACACAATCATGTGAGTAGGCACAAAATTACATGTGTGGTCGCATTCAATGTGGTAGGGTTACTAATAAATCCCAAATCTCTTTCGGCTTACACAACATCGTTGTTTATACAATACGACACGCATAATATTGGGACAAAACGCAGGATGTGTATTGAACAGAACAACAACTTATATATGTGGTTTTATTTATTTATATATGTGGTATACCAATTCTACGGACCGTACGAAACGCAAAAATAGAAATAGCCAAGCTGTCGCTTCAAGTCGATTTACTGTAGGCCAATGGTACTACTTGATCGAGCTGTGCCAATTAATTTCTATAGATAAATTGGTTACAGAACAATATTTATTTATCGACATTCAGTTACCAATCCTATTGACAGTATAAAACGTAATAGTAATGCTGTCACTTCAAGGATGATTGGAAGCTGTCACTTCAATTCAGTTTATAAGATGGTACCTAGCAGGTACTTGGTGGAGCTAGGCCATTTAGTTCCTGTAGATAAAGTGGCTACAAAACAACAAATTTAATTAATTAAAATAATATTAATAGTATTTTTTTCACTTACTCGATCATATTCATGATTAAAATTTTATAATAATGATGTTTGATTTGGTGCTTAAATATCTCGGCATACCATACATTTATGTAGTAGATTAATAAATATCAATCAGATAGTTAGGTAGAAAAACTATAATTGTTTTTTTTAACAAGGCTTTCAAAAGCGCAATATTTCAGTATTTAAGCGTTTTAGAATACTGCCCTGATAACAAAGAATGCAGTCGTCATTTTTGCGATTTTCCAGAAATGGCATCCCAAGAGGTTCATGTACATGAAAAAAATATATTTTCATAAAAAAAATTCACTCGAAGTATATAAGGCTTTTATGTAATGATTATCGCCGTACATGCAAAAATAAATATGTTTTTTGCGTTTATCTCGTTACCGCCATTTTGCGATTACAGCATTCTTAGTTATGACGGCAGAATACTTTAGGATACCAAGATCACTAAAAATATTATCAGCATACACGTGAACAGAAAATTGTATCACAGTACTGTACATTTCATATAGGAACAACACCGGACAACGGTCGCGACGGTGCTGATTTATTATTGCATATATTCGAATATTCCTGTATTTATGCCCCTACGGCTTATTCTATGGCAAGGATAGGGTGTTCAGGCGCATAGCTAATGTAGGAGATGATGTAGAGTTTTGTTTTCGTTGAATTTATTATGTTAGTCTTCATTCTGCCATATATTTGAGGTGAAAGATATGATTTATTTTCTTTTTATTAATACTTGCTTCTACAGCTATATCGATTCATAAGTATGACGTCACTGTGTGACATCACTGGCTGAACCTGTACTAAATTTTATAATATCTGAACCACAGAGCATAATTATTTATTTTTTGTCCATTTGTAATCCATGATGAGATTGATAGCCTATCATCATGTCGTCGTTCAATCCCAGACACATAGGTCCTTCGTATGCTGAGGCTGAGTATGTGAAATTCAACTTAGAAGACCACAAAGTTACTTCAATGTAATAAAAGAAAAATAACAAGACCAGAACATTCCGGTTGAAATTAAAGTAAGGGCGGGTGACATGTCTAAGTGGACCGCACTTATTGCGGTCGCAGTTCATTACTAGGGTTAATTCAACATCCGCCATAAGTTTTATTTGCTACCCCACATATGGACACAGTAAATGTGAAATGTTTAATTGGCGGCCATTCGTTTTAATTTTTAAAGTTCGTTGCAATTGTTCTGGGTTGAAAGGTTATTGTGTAAGTCGGATGAGTATTACGATCGATAATAACAAATAGGAGGAATATCGTCCTATTTTATTTAATTAAATGACGAGACGAACAATTCGCTCGCCTGATGTTAACCGTCACGCCTGCCCATAAACAGATGCAATACCACACAGAATTTTGAATTACATAGCACTGCCTTGCACTCAACTGCGCTCGTCACCCGGAGACATTCCTATGTCTCCGGGTGACGAGAGATGTTAGGTCTTATAATGACCAGGAATTTCACTGGCTTCAATGTCCTTCAAACCAAAACACAACAATGCTTACACACTGTTGCTTGGCGGCAGAAAAAGACAAAGCGGTGGTACCAACCCAGACGGCCTCTCGCATACGAGGGACCTACTACCTTGTCCTTAAGCCAGATGGATTTATAGCGGAAAATCGTAATACAGGATTGATGGAAATTAGTGTCAATCTCAATAATCAATCTTAATCCGCATCAACAGATTTGAGCCAAAAAGAATAGAGTTTGAATGCCATAGTTATAAATGACATTGTTTGATTGCTTTATTGAAGTGATAACTTCTTATGGGAGGGTGAACCGAAACGTTCCGTAACGCGAGCGGTCCATCGACCAGCCAGCGTTAGCCGACCTCCCTGGAACATCGATTATTTCGAAGTCCCAGGTGGTGTCACACAGTGACCAGTCAGCTTGGACCGGACTTTGACCGGACTTCAACCGGGCTTTGACCGGACTTCAACCGGACTTTGACCGGACTTTAACCGGACTTTGACCGGGCTATGACCGGACTTTGACCGGACTTTGGCAGGTCTTTGGCCGGACTTAGACCGGACTTCAACCGGTATTTGACCGGACTTCAACCGGACTTTGCCCGGACTATGACCGGACTTTAACCGGACTTTGACAAGACTTTGACCGGATCATGACAAACTTCGACAGGACTTTAACCGGACTTTAACCCGACTTCGACCGGACTTTGAGAGGACTTTGACCGGGCCTTGACCGGATTTTGACAAGACTTTGACTGGACTTTAACCGGACTTTGACAGGACTTTGACCGGATTTTGACAGGACTTTGACCGGTATTTGACTGGACTTCGACCGGACTTCGACCGGATTTTGACCGGACTTTAACCGGACTTCGACTGGACTTTGATAGGGCTTTGACCGGATTTTGACAGGACTTTGACCGGATTTTGACAGGACTTTGACCGGTATTTGACCGGACTTCGACTGGACTTTAACCGGACTTCGACCGGACTTCGATAGGACTTTGACCGGATTTTGACATGACTGACAGGACTTTGACTGGGCTTTAATCGGATTTTGGCAGGACTTTGACCGGACTTTAACCGGACTTCGACCGGACTTTGACAGGACTTTGATAGGGCTTTGACCAGGCTTTGACCGGATTTTGACAAACTTTGACAGGACTTTGACCGGCCTTTGACCGGACTTCGACCGGACTTTGACCGGGCTTTAACCGGACTTTAACAGGACTTTTATAGGGCTTTGACCGGATTTTGACAAGCTTTGACAGGACCTTGACCGGACTTTGACAGGACTTTGATAGGACTTTGACAGGACTTTGACCGGACTTTTCCAGGACTTTGACCGGACTTCGACCGGACTTCGATAGAAGTTAGACATGACTTTGACCGGACTTCGTAACGTAACGCGTTACGGCGCCACTTTGGCTTCCCTTTATCACGCATACGGCAGCAGTAGGCAGGCTCCTCCGCTCTCACTCTAACCCACATTAGTTTAAGTTATCACTTCTGTCGAGCGTCCCGAGACGCACACTTTTTTTTATTTTTATTTTGGGATTTATATTTAGGTGTGAATTACAATTCTTTATTGAAACTGTCTGATAAAAATCAGATGAGCTCTGAAATATGTCATAGTGATTCTTTTCTCTTTCTGACTGGCGTTCGCCAGACTTCGACTTGGTTCGCCCGCTGCGCCACGGAGGCTGTCGATGTACTCAAGATAATAAAAGTGATGCTGAGATGGTCTTAGGTTAATTTTTAGCAAATGGACGTTTAGTTCTGGGTTGCGTTCGAGTTTTATATTTCTTAAATAGACGTGTTAAATAATGAGGGGTAGAGCCACGCTATAGGCTTTTTGTCTGTAGCATAAATGAGCCGGCTGGACCGGATAATTACCACTGTCTTATAAATACTGACGTGAAGTAGCAGTTGATGTTTTGTTTCGTATGAGAAGTCACATTTCCAGAGGCCTACGGCACCGCTATCCTTAAAAGGTCGGTAATTCATCCATGATTATTCTAGTACTGTGGGTGTATAGCGATGGTGTTTTATTGTACTCAGTTAATTTACTCATTTGCAGGCTTCTCCTATAAAAAAATATTAGATACGTCACTATTGTGTAAACCTTAAACAAATTACATTCTTCTGGTCTCCTATACTTAGTTGTTATGAGAAAGATAGCTTTGTGTTTTGAGGAATGACTCAGATATAAATAAACTTATCTATAAATTATGTTATCGCCAGTAATGCTAATATATATTTGTTTAAAACGATCATTACCTGTAACGTCGATTCTATCTGGCAATTTTAACAGACAATTTGCCGTATTACCTCTTTATAGCTTCGATTTTTTGCGATCCACGAAATTTTGCACGTAAAAGTTTCTCAATTTCGACACGGGGCCACATCTCACAATCCCCTTAAATCAGAACCGATCATTCGTGAAAGATCTCTTTTCTCAAGTGCATCTATTCAACTCGTAATACGTTCTCGGGTTTCGATATCGATATGGTTATAGGGTTAAGGTATAGAAACTTACTTTTATCAATATCGTCAAGTAAATGATCCTTGGAATTCATATCGTATTAAAATAGTTGCGACGTTGGAATCTATGTTACTTTGTTTTGGACATTACTTATGTTCAAATATGTATACGATTTATGACTTACTTGTGAACTAAAAATCTAATAAAAGCGTATAATTTGATTTTAAGATGCTGTTTATTTTGGGAAAAATGCACCATAATACATATTTTACTAGAAATATTGCAATAAATTTTTAGAAGCGTGTTCCAACAAGCGAATAACTTGCAGCAAAATGTTTTTAAAGATCATTTGCATTAAATCCGACTTGCAGCATATTATAAATCGCATTCATTCCAGAATACATTTTCAAGATTTTCGTTGAAAAGCTATCATTGTAACACGAACAATGATGGCTTTTTGTCGCTGACATAAGTAAATGGGCTCGCGTAATTTTTGAGTTTTGCACCGTACAATTTGGCACGTTCATTCAAAGACAAAAGCTGCAATTTGAATGCAATGCTATTATTATAGTATTTAATAACTCAGTATCGTTCAAGCAGCTTATGTGAAATTTAAAATATACCATTTCTTTTTCGAGCGATGGGCTCTATAGATATAAAATGAGGAATATAAATATTTAAATGTCTTTCAGGGTTCCGTAGCCAAATAGCAAAACGAAATACTTATAATTTCGTCAAGTCATGTCCGTATATCCGTTCGTATGTTACAACAATTTTACTCGGAAACTATTAGCATTATACAGGGTTATTTTTAAAACACCAGCAACCTCGCAGGGGTAGATACCTAAGGTTATAAGCTACTACTTTTGTTCTACGACTTTTGATAATTTGTTAGATTTTATTTTCATACAAAAATAAGTATTCATTTAATTTCCGTCTTCAATGTTACCTACACGCATCGCAGATTACGTAAGCGCCGAAGGTCAACGCCCGAGCCAGCTGAGCGGCGCGGCGCGGCGCCTTTGAGTCCCGCGCGCACGCCGAACGCTAAGAAGAAAAATACGACACAACAAAAACTTGTAAAATCATTTTTTTTTAAATATATTGAGTTATATACAAACTCGTAGAACAAAAGTTGTTCCGTATGGGGTCAGCTATCTGGTCCTGCGAGGTTGCTGGTGTTTTAAAATTAACCCTGTATAGATGAGATTTGTATCGTAAGTGTATTCTATGAACTGCTACACGTACAGGTGTAGTGAAGTTTTAAAAAACACATTAATTTAGAGGTAGCTCTCCTTAAATGCAACTCCAAGATTTTTTTCCACATCGTCAAGTGTACATTGGATAGGTGCTTAAAATTATGTAGTTATTACTAAATGACTTATTATATAAGTTAGTGAGATATGTGTATCCAAAATCATGGAAAATGTTTATTCCTCTATAATTTGCTGGTGGGAGGATACTTGTAACCGACCGGATAGCGACCACCGTACACTGGTGCTAAAACCTGCCATAGTGGCCCACCTTGTGTGGGTCGCGTTCCAGGGTCAGCCAGTGTTTATCCGTTTCTCCCCAGGGGGCTTGCCCCCTGATCCTAACCCTTTTCCCATCCCTTTTCCTTCCCCTCCCTCTTGGCCCTTTGGCAGGCCGGCATGATCTTGCCGACCTACGATGTACACATTGTTTATCGTTGGTCGAGACTATTCTTGGATTGCGCTACACTTACCATCAGGTGTAGCGTAGGCACTTTGCCGAGCCCGGATAAAAAAAAAAATTAAGGTGTGAGAAATTCTAAAAATATTCAAGGAACTTTAACTGAAAAGCTACCTTTTCAATGAAAATGTTTGGTTCAAAAAACTAGTAATGGTTTCTATAAGCTAGGTTGTATAATTTTTGAGTTGTGCGATATTTTCGATTACACCATATTTCAGTTTAGCTACCGCAAAAATGAATTTTTGTTTCACAGTGTCTTTGAGAAATACTTAAACATAATTTTACAGTCGCTTTATTTTAGATACCTTATTTATACTTATTTAAAACTATGAACATTCATTCTGAATACGAAATCCTTCACTGTGTGTGTTCCGATACGCACTTAGCCGTTTTTTTAAAGAGGGGGCAACCGGGCAAGACCGATATGTAATTATTATAAATGATAATGATGATGATGTTCTGCTCGATTTATCTGATAACGACCGTTTATCCAGATTATTATTATGAGATATGTGTATAGTATTCTTTATTTATAAAATGCTTTTTTTACATTTTTAAATATTAAAGTTACAATAAAATAAACAAAACATTTAAAAATATAAAACACATTACCCCCCAATGGCGAGGCCTAGGACCCAAGGCCCTGGCGACTAGGACACCAGAGAGAGAATCCTCCTCACAATGCGTGCCGTGTCTAATAACACCGCTTTCTGTATGTGGCTCTTGACCCAACGACCAATTGAAAGCCTCTGAAGATGTTGGTCGAGGCTCTTCGGTATCAACCCATGAGCTGAGACGTCTAACGGGATAATAATTGCTGAGTTCACATCCCACATATCGATAACCTCATGTGCCAGATCTAAATATTTACTCATTTTATGAGATATATTTTTATTATGAATCGCAAAATAAAATTTATTTTAACGATATTTGACATACACTAGAAACATGTATTAAATAGATACAAAAAGATACAAAATATACACATATTATAAATGTTTCAAAAGCCTTTCAAAATAGTTTTACCATTTTCGTGCTGCTCACTTTGAAACAAAAAGGCTCCTTTGCCTCAGTTTCCATGCGAATTGGTAAACAAAATAGAAATATCAGCAGGGATTAGATCCAATAACCTGTGATAGAGTGGGCTATTTCCCGCTCCACTGTCGAATGGGCAAATAGATCCCAGCTCGTTCCATTACACTCGACGTTTTATTACTCACAAATAAACCTAAGGCTTATGAATCATTTTGATATTCATATTCAACGATCTTCTTCTATAATAAATCATTACATAAATTTTAATCAAGGTAAGGTCTGTTGGCGTGTAAAATATTTGCTGAAAGTTCTTTAAATGAGATTAACTGGAAATTGTTATTTATTTTAGTTTGTGTGTGTAAATATTTTGTTATATTTTACACTGCTACTCCCCAGGGCGGTATCTAAGTCCCATCATTGTCTTTATTTACCCAGTTACCGCGTAAAATATTAATCTCGTAAATAGTTCCATTCGCGCCTATACTAAATATGCCTATTCAGTGACAAATAATACCTTTATTACACAGTTTTTGGTCGCATAATATTGTGTTATTTATTTGTGACTTATCTCAAAGAAATCACAAAATATTTGCTAAATGGTTTGCCCAACACGCGAATTCGCAATTTAGATCTTAACAACTAAAGACTTTAACAACCTCTTGTTATTATTTCACCCGAATAAATATTTGCGGACATTTAAAGAATTGCTTCGAAATGTAAACGAGCCGAGTTTGATATGGAGTTTTGGAAAAACAAAGTTGCCGTTGTCACCGGTGCTGCTAAGGGTATAGGAGCTAAAATAACTGAAGATTTAGTAAAAGAAGGCATGATAGTAATTGGCTTCGAACCTACTATAGAAAAATGTGACCAAATGTTTGAAAATATTGATGGTTGGGGCAAAGTATCTGGTCAGTTTATTCCGTGTAAATGTGATATATCAAAAGATGAAGATTTAGAGATTGCTTTTAAAGGTATTGTTGCGACATATGGTGGAGTTGATTTATTAATTAATAACGCTGCAATTGGAAAAAATGGTTTATTATGTACCGGTAATATTGAAGACTTCAGAAAAGTCGTAGAAGTTAATATATATGGTTTGATAGCCTGCACGAAATATGCCATCCAATCTATGATTAAAAAGAAATACGCTCTAATCATAAATATTAATAGTATCTGCGGCCACTATATGCCAGCTTTTGAAAAGCCAACGATAAACATGTACATCGCTTCAAAAAGAACAATGACTATTTTGAATATGTTACTGAAAGAGGAATTTAAATTTCTAAATCGAAATATCAAAGTTACAAGTATATCCCCAGGGATCGTACGAACAGGAATTTTCCAGACAGCTGGAATACAATTTTTTGACAGCAAATATTTCGTTAAAAACCCATATTTGACTACAAAGGATGTATCCAATATCATACTGATGGTGTTATCTGCACCTCAGAATTTGCGAGTGCGTGAAGTCATATTCCATGCTTTACATGAAAAATTGTGAAGGCATAGAATATTAACAACTCACTTACTACAGGAAAACATATTTCAAGTGTGGCACTCTGAAATGGTAACCATAATGTTTAAAAATATTTTATGCTTAAATTAGCGCATAATAAATGAGAGCAACTTATTATAACAACGTATCAAATTAATGCAAAATAAACAAATTACAATATTGCGTGCAATATAGAGTTTATTTTTTACTACACAGTAAACACTATTTGTTATCTAAACAACTTATCAAAATAATAGGAATTAGTCACTGTATTACGATAAAATTGTATATAACAGGTAAGTATAATATTTTACCCGTATTTTGTTCTTCGCAATCGTTCGCTTAGCATAGATAAAATGTGTTTTTGGTTTCATAGAGTAGCAGTTATTACAGACAGTGAAAGTGAACTTGGTATATGTATTATAAAAACATTGGTCAAATCAGGAATGACCGTGATAGGATTTTGTAAATCAGTTAGTAATTTAAATAATGTTAAAGCAAAACTAAAACCTATGGACCTGAATGAACAAGTAATACTTTATGAATGTGATATAACAAATGTGACCCAACTCAAAGATATTTTTGAAGAAATCATAGATAAATATGATGGAGCTTCGGTACTAATAAACAATGCATTTTGTGACATTGCTTGTGGTCTGATTGATGGTGCCATAAAAGACGTAAAAAAGACTATAGATGTCAATATAAATGCTGTATTAACGTGCACTAGATTAGCAGCGGGGCATATTATTGAGAAAAATCAGCGTGGTCATATAATTTTCATCACAGATTTCACACATACTGAATCCATAAATTCAAATACGTTCACGGCATCGAGAGCTGCTGTTAATTCCATTAATGATATTTTAAGGGAAGAATTCAGATACTTGAATGCAAATATAAAAGTTACTAATATTCTCTATGGAAATGTTGAGGAATTTGAAGAAACCCCATCAAAAAAGACAGAAAAGGAAGTTGCTGAAATTGTTAAATTTTGTCTATATACTCCAGAGCATTTGCAAGTACATGAACTATGGTTGGACTGAGATTAAATACTGAAAGCTGAAACTGTAATTTTTTAATAGTTATTGTTTAAATTGGTGCTTGTATATATGGAAAGGGGTGTAACTTAATTATATGGGATAGATGTATTTTCCGACATTTGTTGTTTATAGTAATTAAATCCTTCTAACATGTATTTCTTTCTTTTTGTAATTATCTAAATCCTTCTAACATGTATTTCTTTCTTTTTGTAATTATCTACCAAGTGTGTATATTGGTTTTGTAAAGAAAATTCTCCATTTCCCTGATGAATTCGCCCTCAAAAGCTGGCGTGAGTACGCATTATCATAATTAAATGGATGGAACATTAGTGCTCATTACAGTATGTTGTTTTACGCGAGTATTTTGCAAATCACGCTTAGTGTAGGGATTCATTTCGTGGGCTTAATTAGATATGTAGTCTTGATAGTGGATAATTTCTGGTGAAATAATTAGATGTTCGGTGGTTATGCGTTATTTTACTGGTGGGTGGAATGTTCTTCCATAAAGAAGGCAGACAATAAAAGAGTACTTCTATACTCTACTACATTATTGTCTTACAATAATAATCAAAATAAAACAAGCCTAAATTTTTGAAACTCATTTTGCCAGAACGACGACAAAAATCGATAAATATTTTATTCATCCATCATGCATATTATTATTATGCAGTTTAATTTTATGAAAATATCCTTTTACATTACGCAAGATTAGAAACGATAAATATTCTCAAGAGTGTGATATATTACAATATATAAAACAATATATTCTGCTATAACGCGTGGAAATTTGTGTAATGGGTTTCAAAAACATGTTGACATGGTGATTTATTATTATATTTATGTTCACATGTAATCACACAGGGATTTGTATTTTCCAAGTATTTTCACCTGAGCGAGACATTCATTATTTTTATACATTGTGCTATTACCTTAATGAATACAATTCATTATTAATCCGTTTTAGACTCTGCAAGTGACAGAATTTACGCTAAATTCTTAAATTTACGCATCTACATATCTTTGATAAAAATTACTGGCTCACTCATCAGAAACCTAGACCACTTCTAAGTGACTTGGAATTTGATCTTTAGGCGTAGACCTTTTTCAGATATATATACTAATAATAAAGCTGTAGAGTTTGATTGTTTGTTTGTTTGAACGCGCTAATCTCAGGAACTACTGGTTCGAATTGAAAAATTCTTCTTCCTTCTTCTTAATTTATAATCTTTTTTTATATCAGATTGGCAAACGAGCAATATCTAATGGCAAATAATCTTCATCATCCATAAACACCTACGATATCAAAAGAATCATAACTGCGCTACCAACCTTAAAGGAAGGGAATAGTGTTTGGGAAGGGGAGTGGGACTTGGGCCTCCGCAAACCTCACCAAGCTGCTACATCTCGCCGGTTTTATGTGAAACAGTGGTTTCGATTCTGTCAAAGCGGCTTATTAATGTTGTAGACATGAATATTATGTGGCTGTACCACTCATACGGTTTGGAATGACTACTTGAAACTTAAATAATCATTTATTGATGGAATCCTTACATACAAAAAAATTAAATATACCCGTGGAGTGGAGAACCTCCTCAGTTTTTACGTTATTTAGAAATTAATACCTAATACACAGCTGTAATTTTTTTTTTTTTTTTTTTTTTTATCCTGGCTCGGCAAAGTGACTACGCTACACCTGATGGTAAGTGTAGCGCAATCCAAGAATAGTGTCGACCAACGATAAACAATGTGTCCATCGTAGGTCGGCAAGATCATGCCGGCCTGCCAAAGGGCCAAGGGGGAGGGGAAGGAAAAAGGGATGGGAATAGGGTTAGGATCAGGGGGCAAGCCCCCTGGGGAGAACCGGATATACACTGGCTGACCCTGGAACGCGACCCACATAAGGTGAGCCACTATGGCAGGTTTTAGCACCAGTGTACGGTGGTCGCTATCCGGTCGGATACAAGTATCCTCCCACCAGCTTAATATACTAAGATCCACTTTAGAGACTGTAAAACAAATGTCGAGGAACTTTTGGCGCTTAGTAAAAAATGGTATCAAATAAGTGCAGTTCTTAAAAGTAATTCATTCCACGTATACACACATGATGAAGAACTCGCCAAAATGGCTAGTTTAAGCGAGTTGCGTTCTGGAGTCAGCCAGTGTATATCCAGTAACATTAGGCCGGCATAATTCTGGCAGCCGTCGAGGGGCGTACTGTCTCACGATTTGGACTGAATTGTAAGTTACTACTAGATTAAAATGGATCGATAATACATGTGTAAGTACGATATTGAGATGTACATTTAATATTTCAATATTTGCATATTAAAGACAAATAAAGACCCATCATTAAATCAGACCTAAGAAATTGTTCGTACAAAGTTTAATTATTAGCATATCAAAAATAAGAAATGGGTAACAATATATCATTTTCTAACAAGATCAAAAAGGAGGCTTAAGTATACACTGAAACAAAGTCCTAAGGGTTGAGTTAAATTTTTCAAAGCTTAATTGACTTGACGAACAAAAGGCACAAACACCGAGCCTTTTATTTAACAATGGAAAGAAGTTAATTAAGTTCTTTTCTGTGTCTCTATCTGATAGCCGGGATCATTTCATGTTTCAACTTGATTGTTAAGAGTTTAATTATGTTTTGCATACGTTAGTTAAATAACCTGTTTTATTGATTTATCAGTTAATGTAGGATTGGTTATAAGATAAGGTAGTAAAATAAAAGAAAACCCTTTAAGGAATACTGTAGATTTTGATGGGATGAGGATGCTACAATACTTTAATAAGACCTTATTGTAGAAGCATGATGGCACCGCAAACTATTTTTAAATTGGAAATAAAGACATTGATATGAATGACAGATCTGAAAGTCTTTTTACGTAAAGTGTCATTTCATATATTTATTATAGTTATTATAAAGAGGCTATGAGTATCCAAGTTAGCCAGAGAAGCGCAGAAGAAGAAGACGATGACGAAGATCTCTTAGAAGAAACTCAAATAGAATGGAGTAACCTGATATTTCTCCCTTTCCATCCTGTATTTAAACTAGCTGTGCTATTCAGTGTTTTTGTGAAGAGCATTCTGGTGAGAGAGTATGAAGTGTTTGATAACTATGTTACCGTTTTGGTAAAATTGATATTATTTCAATGTATGTTACTGGTTTTATGGGTTATAAGTCTTGTTGAAACCACGTAAGTATCCCTGAAATCAACAGTGTTCAACATATTTTTTCCAAACTAGATATTATATTTATTCTTGTCTGTTTTTTTTTCAGCATTACCCGTTTTGTTTTGTTACTGATAAATAAAGTAGAATCTTAATCAGATATGTTATTTTAATTTATAACATCTCTGATTTATTATTATCATTTATCTTCAGGGTCCGATCCAGTCAGTATATCCGATTGTTTACTGCTCGAACGAGATGGACCGCGATCCGTATCTGTCGTTCATAAAATATTTCTACTTATACTGTTGTGATGCCATATACGGCGTGGATACATTCCTTCATATCGTTCACAGGTTATTGAATGATTATACAAGTAAACATGCATAGGTTAACATCTGTATTCCCTAAAGAGTAGGCAGAGGTACAACTAGTGAATTAACGGATTACCTACCTTAATTCCTTATTACTTTCCTTTACCTATTACCATATCAGGCACAAAATTCTATCCTGGACAACTCGTGTGTCATTTTTCGAATAGAAACCTCAAACAAAATTGTAATTGCTTGACCTGAGATCTCATGGAACCTAGGACCTCTCAGTTTCTAAGTGTATGTGCGCTACCGCTAAACTAATGAGGCGATAATTATTTCTTCATTTCATTAATATTTTTATTGCTATACATAAATATGTTATCATACAGACACAAAGGTTCTAAATTAGTTCAATATCTTAGTTAATTATCGTAATAAAAATCACAAAAAGGTCATATTTTCAGACAAGTAACCGATAAGGCAATGAGACGTGAATATTTACCAAAGTCAGCATTTCTTTTATTATTGGACATGATATCTCTGATACCATTCTTTCGATTGCTAGTCTCGGACATTTGTCCGCCAACTCAACTGTGGCCAAATGTATTAGCTGTCACTGAGTTTGTTATGTGAGTACTAACTTTGTATTGGAAATTGTATTATATATATGTTTATCAGCATTGAAAATAAATGCTTAAGTTTAACTATTCTACAACAATATTTATTGTGTAATTCTTAGATTCTATTATATTTACTACATGCATATGCTGCATAGCTGCATTCTATCTGTTGATAGCATATTGTGGTACAAAATAATAATTAATTAACAGTTGTATTTATTTGTACAAACCGCGATAACATTTTAAGCGAGGTAAGACTGCCGAAACGGATATTGATACTTGAATTCCAGACGCTATAGCACGCACCTCTGACTTAAAAAGTTATGTAGGTATTTGTATGTTAATTATAAGTAGCCCAAACCATGAAGGAAAACATCGTGAAATAACTTGTCTACCTGAGAACTCTTTATAGGTATTCCGACAATCGTGAAGTCTACCAACACATATTAGGTCAGTTTTATGGGCTATGGACCTTACTTATATACGTTAGTTATGTATGGATTAGTTAAACATTTTTATCTCTTTCTCTGTCATGCGATTTATAAAGGGACTAGAAAGAGACGTAAACAGTGTTTAACTAATCATTGCTGAAGAAAGTTGTAAGTAAGGCCCTAAGTGCCTCTCATAAGTAAAGAAGGCTCGTTCAGTAGAGGAACAGTGTACAAGTTATTAATTGGGGAAATATGAATTTCCGTATGAAACTTATATAGAATTCAAGCAGCGATAGCTCAGCGGGGAGAGGTATGGACTATCGCACTTCGAGACCAGCCCCAAGAGCATACACCGCTGACTTTTCTAAGTTACGTGTATATTCATTGTTAATTATCGCTTGCTTTAACGGTGAAGGAAACATCGTGAGGAAACCTGCATACCTGAGAACTCGATAAGATTTTTCGAAGTTAAGTGAAGACTGCCAACCCGTATTAGGCCAGCGTGGTGGACTAAGGCCTAATCCCTCTCATTCAGTAGAGGAGGCCCGTGCCCAGCAGTGGGACGTATATAATACAGGGCTAGTAAAAAAAAAAAAAAGAATTCTTAACATTGGTATATATGGATTAATTATAGATGTTTTTTTTTAGAATTTATAGAGTCGTGGAGTACTTTTCGCTGGCGACTACACATTCGATCTGGAAGACGTTTATTGGTTTCCTATTGATGCTGGCCAGTTCCATCAATTGCACAACTTGTTTTTTTCTTCTGCTTACCAAACACGGTCTATGCCGGAGATGTAGTAAAATGATTTATGATTGGAGGAATTATGTCATGCATAAGGTACTGAAAATTGCAATCCTATTTCTTAGTTCAATACATAGTATATAACAAAGTCGCTTGCCGGGTCTGTCTGTCTGTTTGTCCGCTTAATACTCTTAAATTATGGAACGGAATAAGGTATATTATTTCGGAAGGTTTATATGTATATCACACTATGACACATGAAGCAAGGCAGCAAAATTTTTACATAAATATGTATATTATAAATTTTAAAGTTTAGTCGAATTTGGTGCTTTATTAAATATTATTAAACATTGCCTTAGCGGCTAAACAGATTTGGATGAAATGTGGCAAACATGTATAACATGATCTGTAGATATTGGGATATAGACAACATTTTATCCCAAAAAGCCATAATACGGGCGGAATCGCGAGCACAAACTAATTTCCAATGACAATTATACGGAAGAAACTTATCCCATAAGTTATTATTATTAATTGTTCAGAATTAAGAACAATTAATTTTTAATAGATAAAATAATACCATTATTTGCCATCAGTAATTTATTTGTAATATATTCGTTGCTATTTTTTCAGTGAAATTTGGTATAAGCATTAAACATGTTTTTCAGCTAAATGAAACAGATGAAGGCTATGCTACTTACGTTTATGGCGCATCATATGTTTTATCATTTGCCATAAATAGAACACTGGATGAAACAAAACCTTCCACAATCCTTGAATTCTTTGTAATTTCCGTACTAATGATTTCCGGGTACTTATTCGTAATATACGTGGTTTTGCCAAAATTATTTGCCGAAGCGATTCTAAGACTCAGAAGAATTTTTACTTTCCACCCGCAAATTAACAGACTCATTCAGGAAACTCGTCGAAGAAATCCTTCGCCTACAGCGCACGTGAATGTTGAAAACTTTTATAAATTAATGTGGAAAAAGCGAAGGGGAATAACTTGCCTACCTGAAGTCATAGCCGAGTTGCCAAGGTATTTGAGATTGGATATCAAACAAGACCTCGTCTGGCCCGTGTATTACCACAGCCCCACTTTAAGAAAAACTTCGTCATCATTCAAACGATGGCTCTGTGATTACATACGGTTGGACTATAAATTACCCGGTGAGAAGTTTTTTGCTGGACCTCATTGTCATACAAATCTTTATTATTTAAAATCAGGTATAGTCCAACTCCTATCAGCAGATGATGGCACAACTTCAATTCTCTCTGCCACCGGTGGTACCGTTTTTGGAGATATTAATTTTTTGATACCTCCGTGGAAAAGGAAAATAATAGTACGCTGTCTTACATATTGTGAAATATATTTTGTATCCCGCTTTAACCTAGTGAAAGCTATGCATAGGTTCCCAGAAGATCGCCGTAAAATTTTGGCTACTGCTGCAGATAGGATTAAACACGCAAGAACTTTGTATGTTTGCAAACAACATGTTAGAGGACTCGATAGGACTGAAGATGAAGGCGTAGCTTGGGTCAAGAGAAGATGGTGGGAAATATCTGATGCGGTTGCTAATTGGAAAAAAAGATCTGGAAAGAAGGATCAGATTAAGTGTGAACTGCCACCCGAGGAAACAATTTACCACTGTGCTAAATATATTGGGCAACTGGTTTTATGCAACGATGTTCAACTGCAGACTAAGTCGATGTTCGTTAATGTGAAGTTCCCGTGGATATTAGTGCCGCAGTCCAGTTTTGTTGTTATTTGGCGTCGCATCGTCATATTCACAGTGTTGTTGGTTTTTGTGTTTTATCCTCCTAACATTACGAGGCGCACAGTCTCACCAACGTTCAAATTGTTTCAATGTTGGGCTGATTTTGTATATGTCGCTGACATATGCGTATCTTTAATGACATCGGTGACTAGACAAGAAAATATCACTACTAATTTCACTACAATCATGTTTGCACGTTGCAAGAGTCTTAAGTTTTTCCTAGACGTTCTATCTACGTTGTGGGTAGAAAATTTGGCCTTGGTGTTGGGCAAACCAGAATTTTATTATGTGTTGCAATTCAATAGATTGATCAAAATTTATATCCTATTCACTGGAGGTTTCGTTAATTGGGACGTTAGAAATGATCCATTAATCATTGATTGTTACAAAATTGCATTAACCCAATTTAGTTTTGTTTACATCATGAGCTATATTACTTATGTTCTCGCCTGCCATATATATCAGTTGACAATGAGATATTTTTTTCGTGAAAGAATTTGTTCGCCGGGCGCTTCTTGGAACGAGTGTGATCCAGCACAAACTAATCTGTTCGTAGTGTCTATAGCTTGGACTTTTGAACTTGTATTCTTCGAATACCTTCCATCGACCTTGGCAGATATATATCTGGGAACAACGATAACTTTATTAAGTTTTGTAACCTACGTATATTGCCAAACGAGATTCATTGCAGCTTTATATTTGAAGTATCGAGAAATAACCAATTACCAGTATTTCGTGGAAAATCTCAAAAAATATTTTCAATACTACAACATTCACCAGGACTTATTGAAACGGCTTGACAGATATCTCACATGTCACTGGAAATATTATCATGGTGTAGACATAATGCATCCTGATTTATTGAAAAATGAACCGTATGATATTTACTGGAAAGTTCACGGAGAGATAGCAGAGAAATTGATTAGTGAATCAAAAGCTTTTGTCGGCGCTGATCCGGCTCTCATAAGAGAACTTGCGTATACAGCAAAATTTTTGATATTACCGAAAAATTCCGCTTTATTTTTATTTGGAGTTCGATGTAAAAACGTTACCTGGATCGCTCAGGTAAGTAGCCAATTTGATTCTTAAATTTTAGTATTTTACAGTTGAAAATAGTAAGAATATTCCACAGGGATATATAAAATGTGAATATCACAACGATGAAGGTGAATTACTAAAGATTTTTCACGGCCCCGGGCACATGCTGTCGGTGAACTCGGTATTTCTTGGAAAGGCGTCCCTAAGAACGTACACAGCTTGTACCGAATGCGAGGTTAGAACTTTTCCCATTTGTTAGTTTGTTTTAGATAGAAGTTCTTTTCTGCTCTATTATCATATAAATAATTTATCAGGTATTGCCGGCTTTATTGCATAACTTTAATTAGGTGGTTTATACATGTGTCTTTTCAGATCCTATATATAAGAATCCATGACTTCTTTAATATCATCAAACGCTATCCAAACGAATGGTTGTACTTCGAAAATTGCATTCAAGAATTCAGATCTGCTTTTGATGATATGTGCCAGACTTATGTTCGGAAGCATAGAGATGTGTGTAAAAATATTTAAATCAAATAATCGAGTTATCAAATGACGGTGTATTTTTTAATAATAATGGTACTGCTTTATATATCAGCGCTATCATATCCTTCTTTAAAGGAGGCCTAAAATATATGATGGTAGGCAGCTGGTTGGCAGTATCCCTAGCACTGTTGTGGTTTATAGACGATAGTAACCATTTAGCAAATGGGCTAACAGCTCGTCTGCCTTCGAAGATCAATAAAAGAGCAAAACCCATAAAAGCAAAGCCTTTATACTGGCTTTTTGCTATTGTCGTTTTGTGATGGCAAGTATTTCACAATTATCGAACCATAATCAAATTAACACTTATTTTAAAAAAGTCGTGATAAAATGATCGCTCCACTATGAACACCACCTTTTATTTTAAGGACAAATACTGTACTAACCTTATTTCCCAGCTTTAAAATATTTAATTTACAGTATCAAAACAAAATACGTGATCGAATATTTCACTCTAAAATGACTGGGATAATTAAAAACCAAAGCGAAAGTTTGAATGGTCATTCTATATCTTTCAATGGTAATTTCTGGAAAGAGCCTGAATCGGTGTACGTACTTCACTATCCTTAACTTTACTAGAGAACATTTGGGAGGTCTTGCATGCAGTACATAACAAATATACATAACATGTTTTTTTTCTTATAGTTTTATGGGGTATTGGATGTTATTTAGAACAATCGTTGTATTCGTGTCAATCGCCTCAGCTTCGTTACAAGGTTTGTATAGCAAATCAATTAATGATTTTATGAGTTTCGTGTATATAATACTTTCAAACGATTAGTGCTCTTGTTAACAATATAAAGTTTTTGAGATGTTATTATACTTCGACTTCACAATGTTATACTGAATGAAGTAAGAATTTAATACATGTAAGTAAGTATAATACGCGCAGAATTAAGTTGAAGTTTAAGTCACTTAAGTGCTCTCTATATTTCCCGTCACCATTTACCTTGCTGGTGGGAGGATACTTGTATCCGACCGGATAGCGACCACCGTACACTGGTGCTAAAACCTGCCATAGTGGCCTACCTTGTGTGGGTCGCGTTCCAAGGTCAGCCAGTGTATATCCGGTTGTCCCCAGGGGGCTTGCCCCCTGATCCTCACCCTTTTCCCATCCCTTATTCCTTCAACTCCCCCTTGGCCCTTAGGCAGGCCGGCATGATCTTGCCGACCAACGATGGACACATTATTTATCGTTGGTCGACACTATTCCTGGATTGCGCTACACTTACCATCAGGTGTAGCGTAGTCACTTTGCCGAGCCAGGATAAAAAAAAAAGTGTGCGTCTCGGGACGCTCGACAGAAGTGATAACTTAAACTAATGTGGGTTAAAGTGAGAGCGGAGGAGCCTGCCTACTACTGCCGTAAGCGTGAGAGAAAGGGAAGCCAGAGTGGCGCCGTAACGCGTTACGTTACGAAGTCCGGTCAAAGTCATGTCAAACTTCTGTCAAAGTCCGGTCAAAGTCATGTCAAACTTCTGTCAAAGCCCGGTCAAAGTCCTATCAAAGTCCGGTCGAAGTCCGGTTAAAGTCCAGTCGTAATCCGGTCAAATACCGGTCAAAAACCTATCATAATCCGGTCAAAGCCCTGTCAAAGTTAGTCAAAATCCGGCCAAAGGCCTATCAAAGTCCGGTCGAAGTCCGTCTAAAGTCCGGTCGAAGTCCGGTCAAATACCAGTCAAAGTCTTGTCAAAATCCGGTCAAAATCCAGTCAAAGCCCTGTCAAAGTCCGGTCAAATACCGGTCAAAGTCCTGCCAAAATCCGGTTAAAGTCCAGTCAAAGTAATGTCAGTCTTGTCAAAATCCGGTAAAAGCCCGGTCAAAGTCCGGTCGAAGTCCGGTTAAAGTCCAGTCGAAATCCGGTTAAATACCGGTCAAAGTCCTGCCAACATCCGGTTAAAGTCCAGTCAAAGCAATGTCAGTCTTGTCAAAATCCGGGCAAAGCCCGGTCAAAGCCCTATCAAAGTCCGGTCGAAGTCCGGTTAAAGTCCAGTCGAAATCTGGTTAAATACCGGTCAAATACCGGTGAAAGTCCTGCCAACATCCGGTTAAAGTCCAGTCAAAGCAATGTCAGTCTTGTCAAAATCCGGGCAAAGCCCGGTCAAAGTCCTATCAAAGTCCGGTCGAAGTCCGGTTAAAGTCCAGTCGTAATCCGGTCAAATACCGGTCAAAAACCTATCATAATCCGGTCAAAGCCCTGTCAAAGTTTGTCAAAATCCGGTCAAAGCCCTATCAAAGTCCGGTCGAAGTCCGTCTAAAGTCCGGTCAAAGTCCGGTCAAAGTCCAGTCAAAGTCCGGTCAAAGTCCAGTCAAAGTCCGGTCGAAGTCCGGTCAAATACCAGTCAAAGTCTTGTCAAAATCCGGTCAAAATCCAGTCAAAGCCCTGTCAAAGTCCGGTCAAATACCGGTCAAAGTCCTGCCAAAATCCGGTTAAAGTCCAGTCAAAGTAATGTCAGTCTTGTCAAAATCCGGTAAAAGCCCGGTCAAAGTCCTATCAAAGTCCGGTCGAAGTCCGGTTAAAGTCCAGTCGAAATCCGGTTAAATACCGGTCAAAGTCCTGCCAACATCCGGTTAAAGTCCAGTCAAAGCAATGTCAGTCTTGTCAAAATCCGGGCAAAGCCCGGTCAAAGTCCTATCAAAGTCCGGTCGAAGTCCGGTTAAAGTCCAGTCGTAATCCGGTCAAATACCGGTCAAAAACCTGTCATAATCTGGTCCAAAGCCCTGTCAAAGTTTTTCAAAATCCGGTCAAAGGCCTATCAAAGTCCGGTCGAAGTACGGTTAAATTCCGGTCAAAATCCGGCCGAAGTCCGGTTAAAGTCCGGTCAAAGTCCGGTTGAAGTCCGGTCAAAGTCCGGTCCAAGCTGACTGGTCACTGTGTGATGCCACCTGAGACTTCGAAATAATCGATGTTCCAGGGAGGTCGGCTAACGCTGGCTGGTCGATGGACCGCTCGCGTTACGGAACGTTTCGGTTCACCCTCCCATAAGAAGTTATCACTTCAAAAAAAAAAAAAACCTCCGTATTCATAAACGTTACTATGAGGCTTCATAGTGAGCTCGAAAGTATAGTGACGATTTCTCTAAACATCATTGGGTTTTTGGCCCGAAATACAGACCAATAATGTACACAGAATTCCAAATTTGGCTAAGCGCTTACTTTTGTATTGTTTGTGAATACGGAATTATTTCAGTGTAATAAACGGTCTTCACTTTTTTCCGTAGGTGGAATAGGTGTAATTTACAGGTGGCCTTTGATCATGGTAGGTGCATTTTGTGATTGTGTTGCGTGTATGGACATCGTTATAAAGCTATTTGTAAGTTACCATTACCTTATTTTAAAAGATTTTATCAATAAATTATGCAAAGTAATAGTGTTAATGATAGATATTATTTATATGATTTCCAATGCCTTTGTTGAAAAGACAATGAAGCGGTGACATAAATACTAAATTTACCTAATAAATTTATTTTAGTTTTTTTTAAATGGTACAGCCACGCTGTAGACAGTTTTGTCTACAGCCTTTGTCTCACAGAAAACTGACGTGAAGTAACAGTTGTTGTTGCATTTTGTACGGTGAATGAGATCGCCGGAGGCCTTCCTTTCTCAATCCTTTCCTTTAAGACTGGCAACACGTCCATGATTCTTCAGGTATTGTGTATGTTCAAGGGCTGTGGAGATCACTTACCCACGGCGAGCACGTGCTTGTTTGTCAGCTATAAAGAAATAAAAACCATGATCTAGTAACTGACTTTTTTTGTAACTATCTGGGTAGCCTCCGCGGCATTGTGAGTAGGCATTATGAAAGGAGAGAAATCGCATGATGTTGGTCTGATTCACGTTTGCATTACATCTACTTTTCAGCTGGCCTATTACGACGACCGAGGCCTTCTCATATACGACAAACGTAAATGTATGAAACACTACCTGACCAGAGGATTTCTCATGGATGTTATCGGAGCGTTTCCCTTGTACGAAGTCCTCAGGCTCATTCTATCAACTCCTATAAACGATGACGATGCTATGCTTATGAATACGTTTTGCAAATTCGCACATTTGTACATTTTGTATGGCTACTTCAATTACATTGCCGATGTTCCAACCATAAACGTCACTTACATCATGGTAAGTGTTTGTTTTATCTGTCGTATTGACAAGACGAGCAGTTCGCTCGCCTGAAGGAGACCATCACGTCTGTCCATAAACTCTAGTAACACCATCCAGCGGGGTTAGAAAGTGGCGTAAAAACAGGACACGAATGCTCGTGCCATTTGTTTGTGATTAGTCGATAGACCAACGTGTGACGTTTTCCGATACAAATTCGAAACGTCGAGATGGAATTATTAGTTTATTGCATTCTAAGAGGGCAGAACTTTGAATTACAAAGTTCTTCATGTCACAGAACAGCGCTCACACCTAATATTTCGGATATTAGCTGTTAATACTCATAATGTCCAGAAAATTTATTGGCCTCAATGTCCTTCAAATCGGAACATAACAATTCTCAAGCAATTGCTGTTTGGCGCCAGAAATGCGGTGGACAGAAATAATTGTCATTCTAATTCAACTATTAGGATACTAAGTAGTTTTATCACAGTTTGTGTAGCCCGACGAAGTTGTCCGGCATTTAAATTTGTGCCTTATATGGCGGTAGGCTTACCACTTATTACACCATAAGACGTAAATTATCTCGGTAAATCGTGGGTGTATATGCATCTCTACATATACCTTCGGGGATATAGGCGTGAACTTATGTATGTATTAAATTAGTAATGATATTAGATGGTATATTTAGTTGATGATTCTTCTTTCCTCGTAGATCTTGAAATGGCAATTGATACTCATCCTGGTAATGCTGGGTGGTAGCCACTACCTAATGAGTTACTGCGTCGAATTCACCTTTGATGACAAAGACAAATTTAAGATCATGAACATCCAACTTATGAATACATGTTGGATGCCCAAATTATTTGAGCTGAAGGAACAAATATCTTTCGACGAATTGCATTTAGTAAGTACAAAAAAACAAAACCTTGGTGCTGGTCGCTTAACATTATTGGCAAAAGGTAACCATCTGTGAAGACTTGGCTATCTCAATTATATGGGAGATGATGGATAAAAGGTTGGTCAGAAATAATACACACCATCTAATAAAGAACTCTTCACAAATTATTTATTTGCGTTTGTTTACGTATTTTATATGCTTGTTAAATATTGTCTAAGATTTTTAAAAATAAAGTTTTGGGCTATAAATCATCTTGAAGATAGTTTAATATCACTAATATTGTTTTAAAATTTGTAGCTATTTGCCCAAAGCTTGAATCTGGTTCAGTGCGGCTTCATGAGACTTAATTTTGGTAATTTTTACATCGATCGCGTTCACCTTGGAGTTGGAATGGCTTTATTTTTCCTCGGTTTTTTCTTCTGGTAAGTATAATAGACTTTATGGCTTGATCGACTGATGTAACTTTAAGTGACGTTGAGTATTTTTAATAGATCTTGGGGATAGTGTTAACAATGATTCTTAAAGCGCAAAGACTGCTGGGTCAGTCATATGGAGAGGATGGGGAAGATCAGCGCACCTGGCGTAGCTAGTAGGCTGCCCCAAGTACTGCTGGAGTGATGGAGTAGAAAAGACCACCAGCAACTTCTCGAACTTATTTAGCTTGAGATGATGCAGGATAGGAAGCAGTTGTTACTTCTTATATCGGGGTTTAAAATCCACTTTATATCGCTGCGTCATTAAAAGCGTTTCATAGTACATCAATATTAGATTTAATCCATCTAAATTTCAGTTTTGTTTATCCTGAAATCCATTTTTAATTTACTAACAGTTTGTCGATCCTCTGCAGGTTCAATCGAAAAATACTTAATATTTAGTATGTGTTCATAAATAAATAAAAAAATCTATATCAGCAAACACTCGATAATCCGTATCGGGAATAATAAAAAATAAATAACGTACGCCGCCTCCTATTTGGTTCTGTCGAGGTGGTGCGGAAATTAGGGCATCATTATTCAATACCTATTTTCCTCTTGCTCTGCCACGAAAATGCATTTTCACTGCAGCAGTAAAATTAGTACTGTAGCACATTGGCATAGAAATATTATCTCTATGATAAAAGAGGGCGAAATTAATGTTAAAGGTAGGTTGTCTAGATATTAATAAGACAGTGTAGTGATGTACGACTAAAGTAACGCGCTTTGACAACCAATGTTTTTCACGAGTTATTACGAATAAGTAATCTATGTTGGCCCATTAGCGCCTGATTAGTCTTAAGAAAAAGAGTACTAAAGTAATCCAATATTACTCGTTCGTATTTCCGAAAAAGACGAAAATTACTTAAGCTCGTAAGTTACGAGCAATAACTTTAGCGGTAGTATTATAATACTGCCACTGTAGACAGTTTCTGTCTACAGCGTAACTCCGCTCAGAAAATATTTATTTTATCAGGTTCGTGTTCTGCTATTCGCTCGCATTATTAATACTGAATTCACGAGGGAACACGCTATTCCAACATGGTGTCAGTCAGTTAAAAAGATTTTTGAATGCGGAAAGAGTTGATGAGAAGTTAATACATCGGACCGTCCGCCATTTTAGATATTGGTGGATAAGGTAAGTGCCCATAAAATGGGTTATATAATAGGTTATACAAAGACAGGTTCTTAATTAAAAAAGTGAAAACTTGAACATTAACGTTGTGTATTTTTGAATATGGAATGGTTAGGGAATAATTTCGGACGAATTGTTTTATGTGTCAGTCTCCCTCCGTCTTACAAATTTTCGATCAGGTCACGTGTCCGGACGCGAGTTTAATATTTTCTATCCATCCCACGAAAAGTGCTCAACGCCGCTAAAGAAGTTTTCACTTAAAAAAAAAAGAGGTAAACGAGCACAAAAGTCACCTAATGGTAAGTATTCACCGACGCCAATGGGACTTTCAATACTAGAAAGTTCGTTGAAGAGTTACCAGCCTTGAAAAACGAAAAGGGTCTTTGATAGCTCACAAACTGCCTCCTTGGTCTGGTGATAGCACACGTAGACTGTGACATTCTTGGATTCAATTACTAGTTTAGAGACATCTTTGTTATCCTTTTCAAATTCCCTAAATCGCTGGGGATTGAATTTGTATCCGATATGGCCAGAGACTTACCCAATATCAGACTGGGGAGGGACATATACAGACGGATTGTAGATGTATCAGTTGCCCCACTGCTTACCCATCGATAATATACAGGCAGAATTTATGTATATACAGATATGTATGTTATTGAAGCGTATGAGTAATTATTTAGATTCTACTCACTCACTTTTTTTCTATCCGAGCACGGCAAAGTGACTGCACATCTATACCTGATGGTAAGCGTAGTGCACTCCAAAAAATCACGGCGACCACCGACAAACAATGAGTTTATCGGTTTATCTTACTAATCATATCTTAAAAACTTCTAAATCTAGGGCTGTGAAATTTTATTATCTAGTTAGTGTAATGCACGTCAGAAACAAAGGTTTTATAAAACAAGAAAGGTTTTTGGTATTTTACATTTAAAGGGAGTTAAAGCCCTTTGGAATTTTATATGAAACTTTTTTGTAGAACGGAATTCAACTGAGAAATTAAGCACAATTAATATTGCGTAGGTATTAAAATAGCGAGACATGTGTTTCATAATTATCTCGGAAAAAGACTTTCACTCGAGCGACGCTGCGAGTGAGAGCTAATTAATAATACAGTTACATGCCACATACACACGTGAATGGTTTCAATATAATTACAGTTATAGCCTTTGTGTCAATCAATTCGGTTTCTAGCACTTTGGTTCCATATAATCCAGGTATATTTCAAAGATTTTTCTGATTGTGTTTTCTTCTAGAACAAAAGGCATCAATATACATCATTTGACAAACGAGCGCATAGGTGTGGTCTTCAGACAGGATTTGAACTACTATTTTTTTAAGGAGTAAGTATTTTATTT
Organism: Amorpha juglandis; assembly: GCA_949126905.1. Lineage (NCBI taxonomy): Eukaryota > Metazoa > Arthropoda > Insecta > Lepidoptera > Sphingidae > Amorpha > Amorpha juglandis. Next base: position 4,416,441 of record OX421379.1, on the reverse strand, counting down.
ACGATTGAATATTTAGCTGTAATGCTAAAGATGTCCAAAGAGTAAAAAAATTAGTTGTTTTCACTATATAAGTATGGACATCAAGTCCATAGAAAATCAGCCGAATGCATAATTATATTCTCCGAAGCATATGTTTATTTGTGATTTTAGCCATGTATGGTTAGTCTGAAAGCCTAGTGAGTCCTAATGCAAGTAGGTCAGTTGCAAAAAATGAGGTTCTCACTCCCAGATCCAGTCATCCTTTTGTGAGTTATCGGTTCGAAAAATAGGATAGCAACAGACATTCATAAGGCTTCAGGAATGCCTTCTGTCATATTACAAGACGTCGTATGTCGAAAAGTCACGTGGTGACTGTAATACGTTAAGGACCCTGAAGTGGAATCTGAGAACCCGAGCCTTTGTGATTATTCTTTATTCTTCAAATACCCCAGGACCTTCACAGCGCTAGACTCGCTGCTGCAAGGAGGCGAGTCCTTCCAACGTCAACTGGCTAGTACCAGTACTCAAATTTACTACTTGCCTGGTGAAGAAATTACAAGGGAAATGCATCTGGCACCGTGGGTATTTGTTGTGCATCGAGGAAGAGTCACCCTTAGCCAGGATGGAGAGAAGATTGCTACACTTTCGAAAGTAGGCTATCTTTGTCTTATATGTGATTAAAATGTGAGGGGTAATAAAATATATGTGGTAATGTGGATGGCGCCCTCACCACTCTTCGTCTTTTCTCCTCTTGTCCCCGTATGGATTTTTTGGCCCGAGTCAAAAGACGTGACGAATAAGTCGAAAAGATCTTCTAAATAAAATGAAAGTGTGAATGGCTAGCGGTTTTGCATCATCCACTCGCCATGGCATGAGCCGTCACGAGGTATATTCGTTAAAGAATAAAGCCATGGTTACTGTAAACACTTATAAATTGCCATCACATTTTTTTTTATCCGAACAAAGCAAAGGGACTACATTAAACCTGATATTAAGCGTAGTGCAGTCCAAAAAAAACTAGCGACTACCAACAAACAATTAGTCTATCGATGGTCACCAGAATCCTGCCGGCCTTTTAAACACTTCTTCCCTCTTCGGAGAGGGAAGAAGCTAATTGAGAGGCCTGCGTCAGGATAGGTGGATGACCGATGCAGACACAGTGAAACAATGCAGTGATACAAATAAAGTCATGTCGCAAGCCCCTCGGGAGAACCGGATATACACTGGCTGATCCTGGAATGCGATCCACACAAGGTGGGTAGATCACTATGGCAGGTTTTAGCACCATGTGTACGGTGGTCGCTATCCGGGCGGTTGTGAATATCCTACTACCAACCAATGTAACAGCCAGTACATGACTGACTTGTTTCTAAACCTGACTGTTTATAAAATAAAAGAATATTGCCATTCATTTTCTGTACATAGGGTGGTGTTTTCGGACAATTAGACGGCATTATACCCCGTCCAATCCGCATTTCGGCTGTTGCTGACGATTACGCGGATTTGCTTCAGATTACTGTGAAACAATTTCAAGACCTCCTCACAAGTGACGTATGTAAAAAAAATATTCTAAATATTCTATTTTTAATCATCATCATCAGCCACAAGACGTCCACTGCTGAACATAGGCCTCCACCAAAGATTTCCAGACCGACCAGTTGGAAGCGGCCTACATCCAGCGACTTCCTGCGACCTTTATCAGGTCGTCTGTCCACCTTGTAGGTAGACGTTTTAGTATAAGGTAGAAATTGGAATTAGAATTGTTATACATTTTTATTTAAACTTGTATGTTTTTCTTTTTTTTAAATAAACTTGAATTATATTTGAACCAAACCCCTTGCTATCATTAAATATATTTTGGTTTAGATACCAGCAATATTATAGTAGATTTCAGTCAGAATTTATAAAAAATAATCGGTTTTGTTCTTATGCAGATGAAAGCAACTGACCCATTGGACTGGCCAATGAATAAATATTACATAAATAATTTATTTATAAAAAAATAATATTGATGTGTAAATAATGTAGCATACATAGCCTTAAAGATTATACCTTGTAATAAATAATATCAATCAATTCAGGTAAGAAATAATATAGAATTGAATCCTCAATCTAAAAACGATTACATGGCTACAAAGAAACACTTTTCTGAAAAACCAAATGATACAGTCCAGTATATTCTTCAAGGCAGAAAGACTGTCAAACTACCAGTAAGTACAATCTGGCTATTATTTTTATTAGCTATTCAATTAATTCACAAGGTGGTAGGTTCCTCGTATGCGAGAGGCCGTCTGGGTTGGTACCACCGCTTTGTCTATTTCTGCCGCCAAGCAACAGTGTGTAAGCACTGTTGTGTTTCGGTTTAAAGGGTATTGAAGCCAGTAAAATTACTGGGCATTACGAGACATAACATCTTATGTCTCGGGGTGACGAGCGCAGTTCAGTGCCATGCAGTGCTTTTTAATTCAACGTTCTGTGTGGTTGGTTCGGATTATGAGCAGGCGTGGCGCTTACCATCAGGAGAACGCTTTGCTCGTCTCATCATTCAATCAAATAAACAAAATACTTCTTATTTTTATCGCCTTGATTGTCAGGTCGCTTGCCCATGGCGGTAAGCACCACGCAAGCTAATAAACAAAAGCAGTACCACCTACATTCTACTTCGGATATTGAAGTACTACATGGCACTCCATACTGCACATCATTCGCGACCCCAACACATTAGGTAATATAATATAGCATAAAAAGAATATACCTTCAGCGGTAGGCAGCGGCTTGGCTGTACCCCTGGCATTGCCGATGTCCATGAGCGGCGGTGATCGCTTTCCATCAGGCGGGCTGCTAGCTCGTCTGCTCTATCTCTCTCTCTCTCTCTCTCTCTCTCTCTTATTCTCAAAATGGGCAATAGATGCAATCAATTTGAGATCCTATGCTCCAGGGTATGGCACCAATGGAAGCTCGGCACGGCAACTGGTATACAAGATGGCTATACATCGCGTGGTTGGGAGCGCCCTTCGCATCGACTGCTATAGTTTTCATTCTAAATACTATGCCCAGAGAAGTGATTGTAAGACTGTATTGGGGATTATTACTATTGGATCTTGTGCATTTGGCGCATTTCATTGGTGAATTTTATACGGTAAGTTCTTTTATTAAATAGCAGTGTATTAGTAGTGTTTTAGCAGTGTGGGTGAATGTTTAATTCAACTATTTGTCTCACTGCAATTATTAAGTAAGAGACGTCCGAAGACATCCTAAGACGTCCGTCTTCGAGTGGTAGAGCCACGCTGTAGACAGTTGTGTCTATAGCATGAATGGGCCGGCTTGACCAGGTCGTTACCACTGTCTTACAGAAAACCAACGTAAAGTAGCGGGTTGCTGCTGAATTTCGTACGGTAAGTGAGATACCTAGAGGCCCAAATCCCCTCCCCCTAATTATCCCATTCCTTTAAGGTCTGCAACGCGCCCCTGATTATTCTGGTATTGTGGACGTACATGGGCGGTAGAGATTACTTACCATCTGGTGACCCACTTGATCGTTTGCCGGCTATAAAATAACTAGTTCTAATGACAAAACTGTTGCTCCTAGATGGAAAAGACAATAGTAAACAACAAATGCGTGTTACAAATCATCGGATTGCGGGTTTTGAAGAGATGGGGCTTCTATGCCGACGCATTCACGCTAATTATACCAATGCTGACGATCCCAACAAATGATTGGAGATATCAATTAGCGAGACTATTGAGGTTGAGATTGTTTTATGATTTCCATATACATTTCTGCAAAAGTTTTAAGGTGAGTTCTGTGTTTTTACGGTATTCCCTCTGGTTTAATGATTTTTTAAGTAAATTGAAGATAAAAATAATTGTATTCTAACAAATTTATGTTATGTAGTAATTTTATTTTTTAGATTTGTGGTAAGAGTATTTGTTAGCATCAACATGTTGTAATAAATAAATATTATTATTATTATGTATTTTATATTTTGCTTCTAAAGTATAACATATCATTTTGAAGGACATATTCCAACCTGATAAATACTCATTGTAGTTTACGCAATCTACCCTACACTGTCTCGGGCTTATGCAATAGGCCGGTGCGTCATTTGACATTTCACTAGTGCCGCTCGACGTGAGTGGACGTGTTTGTTGCTTGCTTGTTCATTATCGAGAAAGTAATTTCATGTGATAGTCATGATACTATTTCCATGCGATTATGGCACTCTTAAATACCTATTTTAAATTTTTAAATGACTTAGATTTTTCTGACTGAACTTACATTTAATCAAGAGTCCAAAGTTCGTGTTTTTATAGAATACCCCATTCCTCTCAACAAGATCACTTCAAAGCTCGGCCAAGATTCCACAATTTAAGGAAATTGGTAGAGTGTTCAATAAATAATTTATGATCCTTACAATTCACCTACCTTTGACCCTAATAAAACCTTAAAACCACCCTTTCATCTAATCATCTAAGAAATACAAGCTATCGGCTGGTATCCTTTATATAAGTAGGGTTTTAATCTATCTTCATTTTAAAATTCACTCAGGGAGAAAGTCCTTCATCATCTTAAACCAGTTTCAAAGGTCGTTTTAAATATTCGCGGTAAATTAACAGATTTTACGGGTTTTAAATTAATAGCCTTGTCTTGAAATGAAGGCATTGGTTTCACTTCCTGGAATAAACCTTATTAGAGGATAATTGGATATTTCTGTCATCACGTACCTACCTATGATTGGGTTTCAGTAATTTTTCACAGATGGGCATCACTTATTTAGCCGTAAGATGATTGAGATTTCCGAAGGCCCAAAAACACCCATTCCTTTTCCATTTCCTTCTAATATTGTGAATGTTTTTATGAGCAACGGCTGACAGTTACTATCACGTCACTGACTTGCTCGTCTGCTGGCTTATTTTGTGATTCTAATCCTTAAAACCTCCGGCATAAATTAGACAAACAATTGGAACTTTTATACAGTTCATCAGATCTTCAAACATATGTAGCTCAGCATCATATCGATCAAACTATTATTGGGACAAATGTCACATTCAAATCGGTCTATTTGTTTAGATGTTACGATGTCACAGATAAAAAGAAAACAACAAAGCTTATAAGATCCTTCTTTTTTCGTAGATAGAAAAAGTGGTGTGTCGGTAGCGTACCATCTCGTCCTACCCCGTGCATATCATAAAAAAGGACCACTTCTTTCGCACAATCTACAGTTGCTAATTTTATTATAGTGCTGTTCAAATAAATGATCTCTCATACTAAATGTAACTTTATGCATTGTTTATTTTTCTGTTATGTAAGTGTTTTAATTTATTTACTCAACAGAGCAAAGCTGCGCCCATATTGATGAAATTTATCATCGTGTTTCTATTATTACACGCAGCGACGTGTGGATGGATTCATGTAGCTTGCAGAAGTAAGAATAAGTAATATATTTTATTTTTATCCTAGTTCGGCAAAGTGAGTTCGCTATACCTGATGGTAAATACAGCGCAATCCAAGAATAGATCATTCAAATCATTATTAAATAACCTTGCTTTGTATGCGTGATGTAAATAAGTATAGGACGACTCTAAAATAATAATAAATACACCCAACAGTCACACATATAGTCCTGACCTGGGGGTGGGTGGTCAGTCCACCCCGTAACTTGACACCTTAACCCCGTGACAAAATTAATAAAAAACCGCGATAAAATCCGTTTAAATTAGTTTTATTTCAATGTGTAATATTCGCGTAAACATAAGAAATCAATACATGTTTAGCGGTTTCGAATATCAAAGTAGGCAATGTTTGCGAATGTTCCGCGAGACGTGGGTGTATCTGTGCTGCACCCACGTTTCACCAAACTTATTTCTATCCAATGATGTGACAGGGGGCAAGCATATCGTCATACCGGACATAAATTTCAATTCCGACCATGTCGTTTGTGATTTTCCGTAAGCAAAATGCAAATACGAACTGTGACTACAAAACACGGGATTTGAACCCATTACCTAGTGCCTCGCAGTTTTTCAGTCAAGTGCGCTGCCACGAGAACAATGAGGCGATGTTGACAAAAGCATTTTAATTTATCATTAAGATAGATGAACAAATCAATTTAATTTAATGGAGTGGTGTTTCAGGTGAATTTCCATTAAAATTGTTTATGCCTCCCGAAGTAAATTTAACTATAGATTATGAAGAATGGCTGTCTCCGGATCAAAGATATGGCAAGTAATAAATATTAGTATTAGCCAGAGCGTTTTTCTACTTATCGATAAATTCGAACAATAATAGAAAATATTTTTACTCAATTACAAAGTTGTACAAGGTAGGCCTCTCATATGTAAAAGTCTGGCTATATTGGTACTACCGCTTTATCTATTTCTAGATGTGTTTCGGCTTGAAGGACATTGAAGTCAGTCAAAATACTGGGCGTTATGGGACTTAAAAACTTATGTCTCATGATGACGAACGCAGTGTCCTGCAGTGCTTAGTAATTCAAAGTTCTGCGTGCTTTTGCTTCTGTTTATAGACAGGTGTGGCGCTTACTATCAGATCATCAGATGCCGAGCGATCTGCTCATTTCGTCATTCAAGATTATAAATAAAAAGTGTGTGTGTAATTCACACACGGTAGAAGTGAAACTTCAGAATTATTAAAATAAATTAATTAACTAACGAATTTTAATACGCAAATGCAAAAAATAAAACACGTGAATAATACACCACATTGTTTATGACATATATTCCGAAGGCTTCGTTGTACGCAGGCGCAAAGACACGTGATAGCATACTTTAATCTATCTCATTCTCTCGCAGGCTAAATTCTATTTATGAATATGTTAGTCTTTGTCGTGTCACAATTTCGTTTCATCGAGTTTCGAATCACAACGATTCTAAAGAAGTTTAATTTCAAAAGTATTTTTTTTACTCAGGTTGTGCAAGAGTTACAAAGTGTACCAAGGTGGGCGATTACGAATTGCCAAGTTTTGTGGTGCCAAAGAACTGGCAAAACGACTACATAGTCGCCATGACCTATGTCTTATTGATTCACACTCACACTGGCATTGACGCGGTGCGTTATATTGGACATATTATTTTGTTATAAATATATTTTTTAATATTAAGTGATAACATTTAAGAACCTGAATATCATCAATAATTTCTAATTTTTGTATCATTATGAAACTCGGAGAATGTGTGTATTTCTGTTGGTAATACAATATTAACACTTATTTAAATAAATATACCGAATAGTAACACACATAGACCTGACTCCACTCTAGGTTAACCTGTATCGTTTGTATCAGGAATTTACAAGGTGGTAGGTATGAGTGGTAGAGCCACGCTGTAGACAGTTTTGTCTACAGCATGAATGGGCTGGCTCGACCGGGTCGTTACCACTGTCTCGCGGAAAACCGACGTAAAGTAGCGGCTTGCTGTTGCGTTTCATACGGTGAGTGAGATATCCGGAAGCCTAAATCCCCTCCCCTTCCCAATCCCTAATTGTCCCTTTCCTTTGAGGTCGGCAACGCGCCCATGATTCTTCATGTGGTGGGCGTACATGGGCGGTGGAGATCACTTGCCATCAGGTGACCCTCTTGCTCGTTTGCCGGCCTGTTCTGTAAAAAAAAAAAAGGTTCCTCGTATTCGAGGGGCCGTCTGGGTTGGTACCCAGTGAAGCCAGTAAAGCCAGTGAAATTACTGAGTAATTCAAAGTTATGTGTGGTGGTGCTTCAGTTTATGGGCAGGCATGGCGCTTACCATAAGCCGAGCGCCTTGCTCATTTCGTCATTAAATCAAATAAAAAAAAAACATGTAACAATTTTCGTACTTAATGCAACAAAGTTTCCACCAATCGTATCCATATGTACAATACATATTATTATTTTAGGTGATCGCCATATCCCTAAGCCAAATCTACTACAAAGTCGTATTGAACCTGATCATGGACCTCATCGATATTTGGATGATAAGTGTCGCCATTAGCGCCATCTATACTAAGTTCCGGGAACTATACCAGTATGATTACTATGTGAACAATTTGATCACGTATTTGAACCATAGTGGACTGTCGCCTTCGTTGTTGGAGTCTGTGAAGGAGTATACTGAGCAACTGTGGAGGAGACAGAGAGGTATATTTGAAAAAAAATATTATAATTTTCGGAGCTCGGTATAGTAGTCCAATCAGTCAATTTTAACAGTTACGGCCGGCATAATTCTAGCGACAGTGCAGAAATAGCATGTCTCTGGGCGATAGATGGTCTGTGAGTGATATATAGATATATATTGAACGTATGACTGCACTATATTTACTATCAAGCTAGTGTAATCAGTTTGCCGTGCCAGGTTTTAAAAAAAGATTATTTATTTACATAATTTATAACATCAATTACAGATGCCACCAATGCGATGTTATAACTAATACATTATGGTTAGCTTTTTTCTACGCACTTATATTTAAAAATATATCTTAATGACGCAGTTGTAATGCGTACGCATTACAACTGTTGTGCTGAGGTCCCGGGTTCGATCCCCAGGTCGGGTAAAAGTGATATTGGGTTTTCCCATTACGAAATGCTCAGTTGCAGCCTGGAAGCTGACATTTTGCCCGGTATGCGACAGGCTCGGTCCCTATAACATTATGGCATGGAAATACGCTAATGTGGCTGTACAGGTTAAATCTTTGCCTACCCCTTCAGGGGTTTCAGGCGTAAGTGCGTATGTATATATAAAAAATATTACTCACAAGGTAATTGGCTACCAGAACTGGCCCAGCAAGCGCCGCCATGTCTCAGAGAGGATTTGCTGGATGCACTGTACATGCACCATCTTATGACTCCGCCCCTGTTTCGACAACTACCCGATTACTTCGCGCGACAACTAGTCGCACGACTTCATAGGATTGTCGTGTTCCCTGGTATGTATGATTACAGTTGGTTTATAGTCCGATCCCCGCACCGAGACAAATGTTTGTGTGATCCACAAATATTTGTTTCGGGGTCTGGGTGTTGTGAGACCGAAAGTCTCTCGTAGTTCCTGATACCCACGACACAAGACTTGTATCTTACTGTGGGGTCAGCACTATGTGTGTGACTGTTGGGTGTTTGTTTGTTTATAGTTTATACGATGAACAACTAGATTTGATTTCCAACCGCTTAGACAACGTTATGTGAAAAGTTTTGCACATACATGACATCAAAGAAATAGATTTCTTACGTTTACGCGATTGTCACACATTGAAATAAAACTAATTTAAACGGATTTTATCGCGAGTTTGAAGGACATTGAAGCCAGTGAAATTACTGGGCATTAAGAGACTTCACATCTTATGTCTCCGAGTGACGAGCGCAGTTCAGTGCCTTGCATTTTGTAATTCAAAGTTCTACGTGATGTTACTTCTGTTTATGGGCAAGCGTGGCGCTTGCTCGTCTTCTCATTCAATCAGTCAACTCAATTCAATCGTTTATTTTATCATTCAATAATACTCGTAACTATATCAAATGCGTTGTTATTTATAGGAAAATGTTTGATTCAAGAAGGCGATATATTTTCGTGTATCTATTTTATACACGAGGGAGAAGTGGAGAAGTGGTTTATCGATAAAAGGTAAATTAATGATACTGTTTATTTATTTATATGAACGGATTTTAGAAATATTGGGGGCTATTTTAACCGAATTCAAAAAAGGAGGAGGTTCTTAATTCAGTCAGTTTTTTTGTATGTACATCGATTTCTCCACCAATTATGGTTCGATTTTGTCAAAGAATAATTTTATTTGATGAGAGTTTCATGTGTTTTCCAGGATTAGACTTTGTGTCAAAAGCGGTCATAAAATAGACTCATACTTTATCATATCATGGGAATAACCAATCTAATAATAATATAATCTTTATCATATCACATAAGTTCGGGGAACCGTATGCATTTTCGTTGCATCTATGCTAAGCCATCCGGGGATTTCCTTTACAAGGTGGTAAGTCCCTCGTATGCGAGAGACCGTCTGGATTGGTATCACCGCTTTGTCTATTTCTGCCGCCAAGTAACAGTGTGTAAGTGTTGTGTTTCGGTTTGAAGGACATTGAAGCCAGTGAAATTACTGGGCGTTATGAGACTTAACATCTTATGTCTCGGTGTGATGAGCGCAGTTTAGTGCCATGCAGTGCTTCGTAATTTAAATTTCTGTATGGTGTTGCTTCTGTTTATGGGCAGGCGCGCTTACCATCAGGCGAGCGCCTTGCTCGTCTCGTCATTCAATCAAATAAAAAAGGCGTGAGCTTAGATATTTATAATAGTTTAATTTTATATTTATTGACTAACAATATTATTTTTAATATTATGTCATGACACTCAATATTGTAATTTATTTTAGTGGTGAAAATAAAATGATATCTTTATTGTCTATTAATGGGTATTTTGGATTAATACCCGGATTGTTCCCGAACACATCGTTTCAATTTTCGTATTTCACTCGAACGGTAATTATATATTTTTTTGTTATATCATTCTACATTTTTGGGGTTGGCAATGCGACCATGATTATTTGGTATTATGAGCGTTCATGGGCGGTAGAGACTTGCCATCAGGTAACCCACTGCTCGTTTGCCGATCTATGCTATAAAATAAATGATTAAATAGGCATATATAGTAATTGTGTCTATACGAATACACGTTCATATTACAAGACGTGCATAAATGTTGAACCATGTACATCAATCTGGGTGACCCATATATTCCGCAGAACAAACTTGGCTGCATCAAGACTCTACCATCGCCTAATGTGTTTCATGATTTATTAGTTTATGGTCGTGGCTCTACCACCGTAAATGTCTTTCCAGAATAAAAACTATAATATCTTAATCCATGTTATTGTTCTGTTTGCGTACCAAGTTTCATTCAAATTGATTCATCCATTTCGTCATTCATTCATGTCATTCAAATTAAAACACTTTAATTAAAGATTTCTTACGTTTACGCGAATGTTACACATTGAAATAAAGCAAATTTAAACGGATTTTATCGCAGTTTTTTGTTTTAATTTTGATTCAGACAGACCTCAAGACACTGTGAGCTTTTTCTGCGTAGATCGGACCAACCACAAAAACGAATTATTTCAAATTGAAGGTAGATCATGTAATATTAACATTTTGGAACAACCTACACCTCAGACCTACACAATGACCACGAAGGCTGAAAAGTCTTCGAAACGTCGGGATCAAAATTAAAATAAAAAACCGCGATAAAATCCGTTTAAATTAGTTTCATTTCAATATTTAATTAAATTCAAGTTTAATTAATTCACAAACATTCAAACTTTATGGTTTTGTTTTTATACTTATTATCGAACACTTATTTCCAGGTTGTGGACCTGGTGTACTTGAGACTTAAAGATTGGCAAGATTTGCTCGACTGTTACCCAGATGTGAAACGTGACTTGTACATTGCTGCCAAACAACTGAAGAAGGATATCGGGAAATGAAAGGAAGAAAATATAATATGATGAAATATCATGATATACATAATAAATCACGAATAATAATATAGTAATTAAAATATATGGCTTACAATATTGTGTTTCGGCCGTATCTGCCTTACATTTCAATTAGAATTTAGTCCTTAATTTATCTTTTTTTTAAAAGTATTGGCCGGCAAACGAGCAAGTGGGTCACCTGATGGTAAGTGATCTCCACTGCCCATGTACGCCCACAAACAAGAGAATCATGGGCGCGTTGCCGACCTTAAAGGAGAGGGATAATTAGGGATTTTGAAGGGGAGGCGATTTGGGCTTCTGGATATCTCACTCACCGTACGAAACGCAGCAGCAAGCCGCTACTTTACGTCGGTTTTCTGTGAGACAGTGGTAACGACCCGGTCGAGCCAGCCCATTCATGCTGTAGACAAAACAGTCTACAGCGTGGCTCTACCACTCAATCTATGATTTTTTTTCACTACAAAATTAAAAAACCGGTCAAGTGCGAATCGGACTCGCGCATCGCGCACATGCATACATTTTTTATTCTTTTTTATTTGTTAGGATGTCCGCCATAACAATACTGTTAAAATTGCAGCCTACCGCCTATTACGGTTCAAAAGAACCTTTAAATGTAGGATATACTGATAGATAAACTACATAGTCACAAGTATTAGGGTTCTGTTGGCTCTCTTTGTGTACGGGACCCTACAAACGAAAATTGACGAAGCGCATAATTTAAATTACAACTAGATATCGTTATAATTAAATTTTCTATAAGTCAATTATCCGTAAAAGACGTTGATTATATTATTCGATTTTTAAAAATAGACTATATCCCCACAATAAATATTCCCGCTTCAGCTCCCATTATACAGCACTTGAAATTGCTAATAAAAAGAAAATAAAGTTCCCAAGAAACAAATGATTGCTACCGGGACTTTTGACTAATCAAAATTTTTATCCAAACAAATGTTGAAGTTATCGCGGTCGCGTTTGAGGGTACTCTGTAATTTTATGAAGTTTAATTCACCGGATCTCCCGCTCGAAGAAGCTAAAACAATTTGGCATAATTTGCCTTTGAATATCTTATTCAAATAATATTGTGCTATTATCACCTTTTTATTTGGGATAAGAAGAAATTGTTGGGGTTAGCACGAAGTCGTGAACGATTTTCTTTGTTAGGTTGGTCTGCAATTATTGAACTAAATGGTTTCAATGATGATGATATGAATTTTTCAAGCAACAACGATCAAGAGAACACATAGCCTCCGTGGCACAATGTGCGAGTATTTCTAAAATAAGGACGCGGGTTCGATCCCCGCACCGAGGCAAATGTTTGTGTGATCCACAGATAGTTTCGGGTCTGGGTGTTGTGAGACTGAAAGTCTATAATAGTTCCTGATACCCACGACGCAAGACTCGGTATTTTTCTAATCCTCCTGAACAGTCCTGACCCAGGACTATGTGTGTGACTCTTGCACTGTAAGAACTGCAACCAGGAACACTAACTAGATTTTACAAGTTCTGCATAAAGAAATGCTTTAATTTTACAACCAACGATTAAAAGCACTAAGCAGTCAACCAAATATCAACAGTAAAAATGTCTGTTGTGAAAAATAAACTAAAAGCAGACCATTAGGTTTATTTACTCCAAAACGATAGCTTCAGTGACAATTTTTGTTATGACCACGCTAAGTCTCACGACACGACGCGATGGCAGCAAAAGTAACAGCCATTCTAACCTTAAACCGTGTTTTTATAGCCAGCGTTAACATCGGCAATTTCAGTGAAAATAATATACCATTTTTACTCCGAGAAATTTACGCACTATCGTGTAAATGAGTTAATAAACATTTACTGATATTACACTTTCTCACAAAACGAAAATTGTTTTAATCAACATGAATTTCACTCCATGGGATGAGTACATTCTCCTTGCAGATTTTGTAATTTTGTTTCTTATTAAAGCAAATGGCAGTTAAACGTGGGAATTACTGCCATTGGAGAAACGAGTTAGCCATATTCTGGAAAATCCGACATGGTGTAATTCGCACGTGAGAGGATTTTGTTATATGCCAGCGTCTTAAAGACTGCGAGCTCTATAATTAATAGGTCTGAATTAAAAAAATATATATATTTAAATTATGCGTTTCATTGTAAAAAAATCAGAAAATTATTATAATATATACTCTACAATTATAGCACCTACAAATTAAATACCTTCAGGCCCGCATGATTCTGCCGACCGTCGATTTATGCAATGTTTCTCAACGGTCGGTATTAAGGGATCAAAATTAATAAAAAACCGCGATAAAATCCGTTTAAATTAGTTTTATTTAAATTTAAGCACAGCTACAATAAACACTATTTTCGTCTCTTTCTAGCCACTTTATAAATCGGGTTGAACGAGAGAGACAAAAGAGTGTTTATTACGAAATTAAGAGTATTTAATTCTTTCTTTGTGCCTTGAGTTATCTCATTTTAGTACCAGGGTCCACTTTTCTACTCAAACGTCGCTACTTTACCCGATCATGAGTGAGCGTGATAGTAAAACCATATTCGTCTCTCACATCTCTCTGCAATAGTGGTAGATCTACGCTGTAGACAGTTTTGTCTACAGCTTGAATGGCCGGCACGACCGGGTCGTTAACATTGTCTCACAGAAAACCGACGTAAAGTAGCGGCTTGCTGCTAGGTTTCGTACGGTAAGTGAGGTATATGTCCCAAATCCACCTCCCCTTCGCAATCCCTTAATTATGCCTTCCCTTTAAGGTCGGCAATGCGCCTATGATTCTTCTAGTATTATGGGCGTACATGGGCGGCAGAAATCACTTGCCATTAGGTGACCCACTTGCTCGTTTGCCGGTCTATGCTATAAAAAATACGTCAATTATGAGTACAAACGCGAGTATTTTTAATAAATATCATTCCTTATTTTTACTGTAGTCTAAATTAGTATATAGGGTTGAAAATATTTCATTATGAAAATATAATAGCTTTGCTAGCTGCAAAGGTATATTAAAAAGTTGTTCATCGAATGCTCAATAAATAAGTCTGAATGAACGGTTGGATCGTTGGTGCAATCTTCTTATTAATTCTCTCGCTATGAGCTTCAAATTAAACTCAATGGTGAAACGGACCGTGCCTTGTTACAATTTAAGTATGAAGCGAAGGGCGACGATTTAATTTTGTATTTCTGAATTTATTCGAATTATTTCTGAAATTATATCGGCACTGAGACGTGGCCTCTGAATATGGACCGTATAAGACGGCTCACAGTCACTCAGCCTATGGAGAGAGCTATGCTCGGTGTTTCTCTATGTGATCAAATCAGATATGCGGAGATCCGTAGAAGAACGAAAGTCACCGACATAGCTCAGCGGATTAGCAAGCTCAAGTGGCAGTGGGCAGGCCACATAGCTCGCAGAACCGATAATCGATGGGACAGGACGGTTCTGGAATGGAGGCCACGTACTGGCAAGCGCAGCTTTGGACGGTCGCCTACAAGGTGGACAGACGACCTGATAAAGATCGCAGATCGCATGATAAAGGTCGGTCTGGAAATCTTTGGGGGAGGCCTATGTTCAGCAGTGGACGTCTTGTGGCTGATGATGATGAATATAGAAAACTAGCTTTTGCTCGTGGCTCCGCCCGCGTGAACGTTTAAAATTGACAAAGTTTCATACAAACTTTCATCCCCTATTTTATCCCCTTGGGGGTAGAATTTATCAAAATCCTTTCTTAGCGGATGCCTACGTCATAACATCTACCTGCATACCAAATTCCAACATTCAGCCCGATCCCTCCAGTGGTTTGGGCTGTGCGTTGATAGATGACTATGTCAGTCAGTCACCTTTGAGTTTTATATATTTAGAAGATAATAATCGCAGTTTAAACTGTACACTGGGACTGATCAGTTTTATCGGTACGCATATAGGTAAAACTAATAACTGTTTAAATCTGCGTTAGTATTGATTATGCATTCGGACTGTCCTTTTGAAACTGTTTTAATTGAAAAAGTAAAGCACGTAAAGCGGTACAACGTAAGACGGTTCCGGCAGCAATCCAAAATACACTTAGGATCCCTTGGGACTGTCCCACTTACGTCGAAGAAGGCCACCGCGTATTTTAGTCAGTATGATCGTAGTAGCGTAGGGATCTTAGGGATCCGGTTCAGCGTTCGTTGGGGTAAAGACAAATCGGTCGGAAGACTAGTGAATCCGGTACGACCATCCGTCCTCCCCCGGGGCAGATATCCGTAAACGGGATTTTCTCGCGGGATAAATGTATTTTGTGAGAAAGTTTAAATCGCCGTCACCTTAGTTTTGCACCTTGTAATAATATTTCCTTATTTGCTATTTCGTATATTCTATTTAATTAAGCATCGGATTAATTCGTTTATAAACGCATTTGTTGCCAAATTAGATCGTATATTTCCACTGAGATAACCCGACCACTGGTATTCGATGGAAATTGGTCTTACAAACGATGCCTCTTTGTCTAAATGTTTTAAACTTTCGCGAAATAATTAACTCTGAGGATTACCTTATATATCTATCTATATTTGTATATATTACCATACTAATAGATCGATTCGTTCTTGTGCGTTTTATTATGTGTGCGTCAGCTTGTAAGTATATTGTTTTTAAAGTTTATGTGCTAGTGACGAGTTTTTTTATCCCTTTGGGATGAACTACAGGGGTCCCTGCTTATGGCGACCCCTGCAGTATCTCACCCCAGGGTTAAGGGTTTTGGGAAGGCAGGGATTTAGGGAAGGGAAAGGTATAGAAAAAGGGTGCAAGCTCATCGGGAGAACCGGATATACACTGGCTGATCCCGTAACGTGATCCACACAAGATGTGTGGATCACCATCACACGTAACACCATCTCACCTCGGATCTTCAGGACTGGTGAATAATCTTTGAGCACCTAAGGAGTCCCTACTTTATTCCTATTTCTGTCACGAAATCTTAGTTTCGCACCAAGCATAACTCGGTACATAGTACGAACAAAAAATACAGTCCACTTCATTTCAAAATAAGCAACCTTAGGGTTTTTAACTTCCAATGGTATTATACAATTAGGCGCTGGCTTAAAATTTTAAATACTTTGTGGTATAATAATAATTTTAGACACTGCTATACTGGCTTAACACAATTACTCAAAGGTAATGTGAACAAAGCAAAATGATAAAATCTTTGCCTTCCCACGTGTAATCGTGCCGTTAAACAAATAACAACAGAGGGAATCTATATCGCTTCAACAAATACTGTGTACCCTTTGTTATATTCAGTATAAAGCGGGGTTTTACACCGTGGCGTAGTTTCATATGCCTTTTTTTATATAATATTTTTTTTTATATTGAATTGGCATCGGCCCTTGATAAGTATGCCAAATTTCGATTTAATCACGACGTTTTGAAGGAGGTCTAAATCATGTTCAAAGTGTCCGTTACATACAAACATACTAACATACCTATGAAGCTAATAAAAACGTGCTAAAATGAAATCGTTTCCGCTGTGTATTCGCTTACACCTTTTAAACTATTCAACGGATTTTAATGCAGTTTTCAGCACTAGAGTGATATTATATTTAAGTAATAGTGAGGAAGGTTTATATGTATAATACATACATATTGTAGTAATAAAATCCGAAAAATTCAACGATTTGTAATGTGATGTCGTAACAAACATATTTTTACCCGTGCGAAGCCGGCGCGGGTTGCTAGTTTAATGATAAAGATGAAAGGAAACTTAAGAAACATTTTTTTGAGTGTACTCTATTGAATTGAATTGTATTGTGGATTTTCATGGGCAGTGGAGATCACTTGCCATAAGGTGACCCACTTGCTCATTTTCCGGCCTCTGCTATAAAAAAAGAATTGTGTTTATTAGGTGGTAGGTCCTCCATCCGTCTGGGTAGGTACCACCGCTTTGTCTATTTTTGCTGCCACGTAGCAGTATCCTACCACCAGCAAATCAACATCTTTCAGTGCAATATATAAATAATTTGTTTACTATTATTTACTACAGATTATTTTACTTAGTGGTTGGTCACTTTATGCGATAGGCCGCCTGGATAAGAACTACCTTGTAATCTGTTTCAACCGCCAAGCAGCAACATGTAAGCAGGTTGTATTTCGATTTGAGGGACAATGAAGTCAGTAAATGACTGGATATTATGTCTGGAGGTGACGGCGCTGTCCA
This sequence comes from Amorpha juglandis, assembly GCA_949126905.1. Lineage (NCBI taxonomy): Eukaryota > Metazoa > Arthropoda > Insecta > Lepidoptera > Sphingidae > Amorpha > Amorpha juglandis. The sequence goes on along the minus strand of OX421379.1, from coordinate 4,398,788 downwards.
GTATCATCGAATACTTATTTCGAAGTTTTAATGTTGCTCTGTTTATAAGTCAGGCATGACGTTTACCATCAGTCAAACGATCTGCTCGTCGCATCATTAACGATAGAAAAAAAAAATAGTATAAAAATTCTGCAAATAAACGAGAAAATAACTGGTTTTGCTACAAAACGGTGTAAAACAACAGCTTCGTGTTTTGTCATACTCAAAACGTCGTGTACACACACTCCACCGAACAAATTATGTTGGTTCGCATTTATTTTACGTTTTCAACGATAATGTTGCCGTGTAGCACTTGAAATGCGAGTATTTTCACTACTCACACACTTTGTACGTTGCTATTTTATACAAGTACACGTGTTGCTGCTCATGAATCTGTGTTGGCAACCTTTGTTTCAGATTTACTTAATACTTTGTAGTATTTATTTGGTTAGTAGGGAAGGAAAAAATATAATCTGTGCCCTTGACTTTATTGTACTGAATCCAAACAGCTTATCTTGAGAAAATATGAAAAATGTGGACTGATTCGGTGATGCAGTTATATTTCGTACACTGTGCGATTGTGTGGTCTCGGGTTCAATCCCCGGGTCATTTAAAAGTGATATTGGGTTTTAACTTTCACTAAGTGCTCAATATCGGTCCGAAGTCTAGTAGTTGTGTCCGGTATGGCGATAGGCTCGCTCCCTACAACAATACTAGAAGAAGCATAGGCGCGTTGCCGACCTTAAAGGGAAGGGATAATTAAGGGGTTGAGAAGGGGAGGGGGTTTGGGCCTCCGAATATCTCACTCACCGTACGAAACGCAGCAGCAAGCCGCTACTTTACATGGGTTTTCTGTGAGACAGTGTTAATGACCCGATCGAGTAGGCCCATTCGTGCTGTAGACAAAACTATCTACAGCGTGGCTCTACCACTCTCAAACTTATTTTCTCAGTATTTTTTTCAATAGTTAATTTACGTATTTTTAAGGACCTCAATATTTTAGCCAATGACTTGATTTAACCTAACCTGTACTTACTACAGATAAGAAAAAAACTAATTTTAGGTAAATTGGGTAGAAAGAGTGATTTGTGCTGGTTTATTTATTGATTGTTCTGTGTATAGAAACATCACAATTATTATTGTATTGTTAGTTACAGTTGTAGATAAGATGCGGCTTATAAGGCCACGTCTTAATCCAATTGGGAATAGTAAAACGTAGTATTCAAGACTCCTTGCATAAACTAGGTAGTTTGTAGAAACTAATAACTGTTGCATACAAATGAATAAAGCTGTCTCAATGGATACGGCTCACAGGGCCTCGGACTCCAAGAAAAATACAAGTTTATATTGGATTTCATGAAACTAGCTCACACCTCGGCTAGTAATAACATGATTCTTTGTACATCTCTTTTGTTTTATTTTTATTATACGATATCATGTGTAACTTATATTATCAGGCAAGTGCCAGGTCTTAAAAAAACACAAACTACAAGCCAACTTTTTCTGTAACAATGTGTTAAAAAGTATATTACGAGAGGGATAGGAGCACATTCCTTTAAGATTTATTAAAGAGTTTAATCGTATTTGCTTCATCCAGGATTCAATTTATGGTAGATATTTTTTTTATTATTTATTCAATTGAATGTCGAGACGAGCAAGATGCTCGCCTGCTGGTAAGCGCCACGCCTGCCCATAAACAGATACAACACCACACAGAACTTTCAATTATAAAGCACTTCATGACACTCAACTGCACTCATCATCCCGAGATATGAGATGTTAGGTAATGCCCAGTAATTTCACTGGCTTCAATGTCCTTTAAATCGAAACACAACAGTGCTTTAAACACTGTTGCTTGGCGGCAGAAATAGACAAATGGGTGGTACCAAACCAGACGGCCTCTCGCATACGAGGGACCTTGTAATATCGCAATAGATTAGATCTATTTTAATTTAATAAAGGCCTAGATATGTGCTAGGTATGGTGATAAACTAGCCTCTTAACAAATTATTATGGAACCTAAAAGTTGTTACCAAGCCGTCAATACTGCCCACCCCTTCGTGGATACAAACATCACGGTATGTTCAATCAGTTCTACACATAGTTTATCAACCCTTACGCCGAAGAGATGATACTATAAGATCACGTATAAGTATTTTATCACGAGTTTCATTGCCTCATGAATGCGGCGGGTGTAACAATTTCTCACTTGTCTCAACTGTACTACATCTTAGCGCTCAAAAGCAATTCCACTTTGTGAATTTTTCATCGTATTATGGAAGGCGATAAAACTCTTAGATATTTTATTATGCCGGCTTTATGGCCGATGATGTTAATAAAAGGTACGGTTTCAATTATCATCTTTTTACGTCGGTTTTTTGGTGTCTGCGCTCGTTTATTCTCCTGATTATTTTTTCCGTTTATGACTTACCGGGTTCTTGATAACAAGGGTCTTTATAAGTAAACGTTTTCTAGTGTTAACCCGTTAAGATTACTAGATAGTAGGTTTCCCGTAGGCGAAAGGTCGTCTAGGTTAATGCTACCGCTTTGTCTATTTCTGCCGCTAAGCAGCGGAGTTTGTTTCGGTGCTCAGGACAATTAAGACAAATGAAATTGAAAATGCTGATCTTTATCAGACCTAACATTCTACGTCTCAGGCTCATGAACCCAGTCAAATGCCGTGCAGCGCCTTGTAATTCAAAATCTGTGTAGTGTTGTTTTTGTTTATGGTTAGGCGTGGCGCTTACCATCAAGCGAATGATTTCTATTCTTCAAGAAGTAACATTATAATATATGTCTTCCGCTAATGTAACTTCATTATGTATTAATACTATCAAATATTTCTGTGTAAACCCTTTCATTGCTATATTCTTAGTGGTAGAGCCAGCTGTAGACAGTTTTGTCTACAGCATGAATAGGCTAGCACGACCGGGTCTCACTAAATACTGGCGTAAAGTAGCGGCTTGTTGCTGCATTTTCTACGATAATTGAAAAATCCGGAAGCTGACAAGTCCGCCCCCTCCCCAACACCTTAATTATCCTTTCCCTTTAAGGTCGGCAACGCGTCTATTATTCTTCTACTAATGTAGGCGTACATAGGCGACGGAGATCACTTCCAATTGTTCGTTTGCCGGTCTATGCTATATAAAAACTAGGAAATTAGATGTTATCAATATTAAATTATGTAGAATCAATATTATTTTCATAGTTTATTTTTATTACGTAAGGGTAATAAAATAACATAGAATTATGGAGTAGGTATGTCCAAAAATAATTTCTTCACTGTTTATAATAATTTTAAGGCAAGTCGCTATCTAGATCCCATTTTTCCAACATCGTTGATATTAGTACCTGGGTTTCAACATTTAACGAGATTTGTTTGCCTTGTTTCGTTTTAATCTTATAAAAAGGTTTTCCGATCTTCAGTTTTACCAATTTTGTTATGAAAATATTTTCGCAATACATTTTGCCTTCACATCAATTTCCCCTACGTGAGTTAATTTTAAGCTTGAGTTTAAATATATTAAAAATAAATCAGCTTTGTCTTCCGTTTAAAAGCTTTGATGTTTGAAAAAGCACACAGCCTTACAAAGAGGACATTTAATGAAACTTAGAAATCAACTATAGGTCATTTTGGAGTCAGTGCAATTTTAGTTGATCGACAGCAACACAGGAGACTCCGAACGGACCGACTCCGAAGAAACCTTTAGAAATTGTAATTTTTGACACTTCAATGTAATTTTTTTAAATCGGCTTTTAAGTTTCGCTGAATCTCGATTTTTCTAATACATTAATACGTAAAAAGGGACGTCACAAATTCAATACAACAAATATTAAAATATTAGAGCAATCCGCAAATCTTCGGAGTATAGTTGTTTTAGGAACAAAAATATGTACATATGATACGGAGAATTACTAGAATAAAAGCAAGACTACGCATAAAACATGCAACATTTTGATGCCAGCAATCTTTGCAACAAATATGTTATAAGCAGATAAAAAGATGAAAGCATGCTATAATAAAGTGCGGGCGCTTGAACTTTGTCGTTAACCGTTTGGCCGACACATAGTATTTTAGATCCCAACACGTATTTATTTTATCTTTAAATTGTTGGTTTGAAACATACGGGATTTTAATGGGTCAAGCCGTGCAAGGGGGTGAAGATAAATCCGTTCGACATTTTATTGTATTACTAGCGACCCGCGTCGGCTTCGCACGGGTAAAAATATGTTTGTTTCGACATCACATTACAAATCTTTGAATTTTTCGGATATTCTATGCTATAATATATATGCATTATATTATAAACCACATTATATTACATTACAAACACATAAACCTTCCTCATGAATCACTCCATCTATTGCTGAAAATTGCATTAAAATCCATTGAATAGTTTAAAAGATCTAAGCGAACAGACAGCGGAAGCGACTTCATTTTATACTATGTAAAGATTATAATAATGCGTACATAGTTATGACCCCTCATTAGGTTAACCTGTATCGTAGGTATCAGAAACTACGAGGGACTTGACAACACCCAGACCCGAAACAAATATTTGTGGATCAGACACATTCATCTCGGTGTGAGAATCGAACCCACAGCCTCTCGCCTCACAGCTAGTCACTCGCTCACTGCGTCACGGAGTTTGTCATGACGGTGACATGAGGGTGACAACGGAGCAAGTGTGTCACCTGATGGTAAGTGATCTCCCTGAACACCCATAATTCCAGAAGAAACATGGAGGCGATGTCGACCTTAAAGGAAAGTAATGGGATTTTGGAAGTGTAGGGGGTTTGCGGTGAGACAGTGGTAATAACACGGTCAAATCGGCCACTTCATGTTGTAGGCAAAAGTGTATCCCTTAATAGTTACAGCACCTATTTAAAACTGTAGGTTACAATTATTTTTGAATCGGTTATATTTACTTATTTATATACTCTATCATATACATCTTATTATGTAAGAGAACGAAAGAAATTCGGTTTAATTTTTATGAAAAATGATTAGACTACTTCCATATCCTTGATGCTAGGCTTGAAAGAATTTCAATCCGTAAGTATATTATCGCTTCCAACAAACTTTGTAAGATTTACAGCTCACGTGCGTTGTAGAAACTGTATTGAGTTTACTCTGAATAATAGTTCTCAGGTGTATCGGTACTTAATAAGATAAAATAAGCTACGTAATAAAGATTTATTGTGATCTTTTTATATTATTTGTGAAAAGGGAGAGGTAGACCCTATTAAGGGTATACTTTTTTTATTCGAGCACGACAAATTGACTGCCTGATGGTAAGCGTAGAAAAAGAAGAAGAAAAAGAATATTGCGCCAACCCCACTGCGAGTGGGATAACGACAGGTGGAAAAAGAAGATTCAAATACAGGAGAACTCCAAGTACAGCGCCGTGCCAGTGCCTATTTCCCACACCCCGCGTACCCCCAGTGCCGACTTAACTCTCTTTCAGGGTAAACGTGCGCGTGGGCACGACTTATACATTTTTTTGTAACGCTTGACGATGTGCTTAAAAGCTAAGTGTGTTAAAATTATACGGTTATTAATTCAGACGCGAGTGTATTTTATTACATTTCGTACCCACCACCGACGCGGCACTTGTCATCACAAAACTACCACTATAAGATCTGTATTCACGCGGTGGTTTATCCGATATGAATGATGAATACTGAAGCGCATAACTTCAATCTTAATACTCTGTAGTAGCAGAGCTTGAGTGCAATATGCCACAAAGCAGCTGCGACAGTGAGCGGTGTGTGTAGATACGGCATTTCAAGTGGAAACGTAAATGTCTCGTAAAGTTTGAGCCACACTTATAAGCATAACATGACTTTTTTTGCACGCCTTTTTTTATAGCATAGGCCGGCAAACGAGCAAGTAGGTCACCTGATGGTAAGTGATCTCCACCGCCCATGTATGCACAGAATACCAGAAATATCATGGGCGCGTTGCCGACCGTTAGGCAGTACAATGCCATAAAGAGACAAAGGGGTTAAATTTATAACACCCCTTTTTTGTCAGAGGTTAAAAATAAAGCCAGATAGTCAAACAGCGAAATAGCAACTCATTTAACGAACTCTATAAACGAAGTTCAGTGTGATCAAATCTTAATTTAACTATCAGTCTGGTAGATTTTAATCTAGTAATATGCTTATATTATATGTTTAATAACTGGAACAAGTCTTGATTACTTGTTTTACAACCGCAAGGAAGACATCCAGGTGCTTTCACGATGACACTCTGCCACTTACATTTGAATATTAAATTTTACCTTCGTAAAAGCAAGATGGTAAGACGTGACTATAAAAATGTTGAGACTGTAAATTTTATTTCTTCTCGGCCTTTAATTTTATAAGTTAGCGTTTTAGTGCTCGTAGTTTTTATGAATAACTTAAATGCTTCTCTAACTCCATTACTGAATAAGAATAATAACCGATTAGAATTTGATTTATTTTTATTTTATTTACTTATTTCAACTTTATTGTACAACAGGAGTACAAACCAGAACACTAAAATGAGAAGTACAATTGGCGGCCTTATCGCACAGGGCAATGTCTTACAGGCAACCATGGGATGGAGATGAAAGAAGGAGAAAGTGTGTGCAGTCAAGTGTGTGAGTTTTACTACTTTTAGTGAAGGTTTCATCAAAATCGATATATAAATGAGGAAGTTTTAGAATACCATGTATTATAATTTCTTTCCCTTTTTTCGTGCGCGAGTATTTCTTCCCTGCTCTTTTACCAAAACTAATAAAAAGGGTCAAAACACGCACAATTTAATGGATATTAATTTGCTTTTCGCCTGGATGTTTAAAATTTGTCGTCGTTATGCGTAATGTAGGTATAATTATATGGGACACGGAAAACATTTCAGATTGCTATAATCGTTAAGAAATAAGTTTGTGGTGGTAAAATTAGCTGTAAAATATTTGACTTTAGAAGGCGAAGTCTAATAATAATTATGTTTTACTAAGTTCAACTCATTTTACAAGGTGGCAGGTCCCTCGTATGCGAGAGACCGTCTGGGTTGGTACCACCGCTTTATCTATTTCTGCCACCAAGCAACATTGTGTAAGCACGGTTGTGTTTCGATTTGAAGGACATTGAAGCCAGTGAAATTACTGGGCATTATGAGACTTAACACCTTATGTCTCGGAGTGACGAGCGCCGTTCAGTACCATGCCAGTTCTGTGTGGTGTTTCTGTTTACGGGCAGGCGTGGCGTTTACCATCAGGCGAGCGCCTTGCTCGTTTCGTCTTACAAACAAAAAATAAAAACATCTGTTGCCTCTATGTAATGGTGGATAGAATTAATTTCTTCTCTTTTCATCTGCCCTCATCCCACTCGCAGCAGCGATGCAACAAGCGTTTTAACACATGTTACAGAAAGATTTGGCTTGTAGTTTTTATGACCGGCCGCCTGCTTGATGTGAACCCTTCTGAGGAGAAAATAAGCCCACTACGCTATGGAGGCTGTCATTATAAAGGGGAGCTAATGGTGATTTCGAGTCCCACATCACCCGAGCTTTTGACAAAATATCCTCAATATTTAGTCTTATTTGTGTTGTCTGATAATATTTCCAACCGAATGGATAGACACACTGTTTGTCGTTGGTCACCACTATTCCTGGATTGCGCTACACTTACCATCGTGTGACGTAGTCATTTTGCCGAGACAGGATAAAAAAAAATGAAATACATGCAAAATTTCTATTTCAAAATATTACAATATGACATGTAAAAATAATTTGAGACCAAAAAATTCAATGTAATGCAAAAGACCTACGGCTGGGTTTCTTAGTGCTTCTTCTCAGACCAGTGGGCATTTCCGAGGCACCAGTAGAGACATTTCAATTAAATTTATCTATTTTTGACATGTAATAGAGCCCTTTGTGGCCTACTAGAAAAATAAACATATTGATTTTCATAAAAAATAGGAGTAATGGATTCGTAATTTTTTATTTCTGTTAATCTGTTAATCATATCATAAAAAAATACGTTAATGTTTTGGATCTACATGCGAACCGATTTAGATGATTATTTTTATGTTCAACGGGGGAAAAAAAACAGCGCCATTCAAGGTTTGAAGTCAGTTTTGGAAGTTTTAATGTTATGATTATTGTTATTGTAGGTAGGAACATAATATTTGAATAGCGCTAATCACTCGGACTTATTTTCTCCTTTTTTCTACAACTGTATCTTGAGACCATACAGGTCGTTCACGTCTGCTTATTAATATAAATATTTTACTGTAACTTCACTCTACATATGATAAGAGTCGTTTGTTTGGTTTTAATCCACAATAAAAATATAAAAGTTTTATTGAAGACTTTATATATAAATTTAAAATTATATTTCAATGGAGATGTTTAAGTTTGTGTATTCAAGTAACCCTAAATACCATTTACTATTCTTTAAAGCACCTTTGGGAAATTACCTTCCTTCAACTGTTAGAATTATTTTAAACTAACGTAATAGAAATATTTATTTCTGTAAAACTTTGAAAATGTGTTGAAATAAACAAAATAATTTTGAATCAAACAATGATATAATTAAAACAGAATATTTATGATTTTAATAACGATAATGTCGATATTACAATTTACAAGTCCATTGTGTAAGTTTTTACTTAATAAATATAATAATATATGTGGGATGTTTGAAGTTTTTACGTACTGCATAAGTATATGTTAAATTACTTAAATTACTTTCTACTCATCAACAACTCTGGAATTCAGTGCTATTACCAGCCAGTGAAATTACTGTGCATTATGAGACTTAACATCTTATGTCGCGGGGTGACGAGCGCAGTTCAATGCCATGCAGTGTAATTCAAAGTTCTGTGTGGTGTTGCTTCTGCTTATGGGCAGGCGTGGCGCTAACCATCAGGCGAGCGCTTGGCTCGTCTCGTCATTCAAGCAAATAAAAAACAAAAAAAATAGTGTGCGACTCGGGACGCTCGACAGAAGTGATAACTTAAACTAATGTGGGTTAAAGTGAGAGCGGAGCAGCCTGCCTACTGCTGCTTTATGCGTGAGAGAAAGGGAAGCCAGAGTGGCGCCGTTACGTTACGAAGTCCGGTCAAAGTCATGTCAAAGCCCTGTCAAACTTCTGTCAAATTCCGGTCAAAGTCCTGTCAAAGTCCGGTCAAAATCCGGTCAAAGTCCTGTAAAAGTCCGGTCAAAGTGCAGTCAAAGTCCGGTCAAGGTCCTGTCAAAGTTTGTCAAAATCCGGTCAAAGCCCGGTCAAAGCCCTATCAAAGTCCGGTCGAAGTCCGGTCAAAGTCCGGTTAAAGTCCGGTCAAATTCCGGTCGAAGTCCGGTCAAACACGGGTCAAATCCTGTCAAAATCCGGTCAAAGTCCAGTCAAAGTCCTGTCAAAATCCGGTCAAAGTCCTGTCAAAGTCCGGTCATATACCGGTCAAAGTCCTGCAAAAATCGGGTCAAGTCCAGTCAAAGTCTTGTCAAAGTTTGTCAAAATCCGGTCAAAGCCCTATCAAAGTCCGGTCGAAGTCCGGTTGAAGTCCGGTTGAAGTCCGGTCAAATACCAGTCAAAGTCCTGTCAAAATCCGGTCAAAGTCCAGTCAAAGCCCTGTCAAAGTCCGGTCCAATACCGGTCAAAGTCCTGCCAAAATCCGGTTAAAGTCCAGTCAAAGTAATGTCAGTCTTGTCAAAATCCGGTCAAAGCCCGGTCAAAGTCCTATCAAAGTCCGGTCGAAGTCCGGTTAAATCCCAGTCGAAATCCGGTCAAATGACAAATACCAGTCAAAGTCCTGCCAAAATCCGGTTAAAGCCCAGTCAAAGTCTTGTCAAAATCCGGTCAAAGTCCTGTCGAAGGCCGGTTAAAGTCCGGTTAAAGTCCGGTTAAAGTCCGGTTAAAGTCCGGTTAAAGTCCGGTTAAAGTCCGGTTAAAGTCCTGTCGAAGTTTGTCATAATCCGGTCAAAGCCCTATCAAAGTCCGGTCGAAGTCCGGTTGAAGTCCGGTCAAATACCGGTCGAAGTCCGGTCTAAGTCCGGTCAAACCCCGGTCATAGCCCGGTTAAAGTCCTGTTGAAGTCCGGACAAGGTCCTGTCAAAGTTTGTCAAAATCCGGTCAAAGCCCGGTCAAAGCTAATCAAAGTCTTGTCAAAGTCCGGTCGAAGTCCGGTTAGAGTCCGGTCAAAGTCCGGTCGAAGTCCTGTTAAAGTCCGGTCAAATCCCGGTCTAAGTCCTGTCAAAATCCGGTCAAAGTCCGATCAAAGTCTTGTCGAAGGCCGGTTAAAGTCCTGTCGAAGTTTGTCATAATCCGGTCAAAGCCCGATCAAAGTCCTGTCAAAGGCCGGTTAAAGTCCTGTCGAAGTTTGTCATAATCCGGTCAAAGCCCTATCAAAGTCCGGTCGAAGTCCGGTTAAAGTCCGGTCAAAGTCCGGTCAAAGTCCGGTCGAAGGTCGGTCAAATACCGGTCGAAGTCCGCTCAAAATCCGGCCTAAGTCCGGCCAAAGACCTGTCAAAATCCGGTCAAACTCCGGTCATAGCCCGGTCAAAGTCCGGTTAAAGTCCGGTCAAAGTCCGGTCAAAGTCCGGTTGAAGTCCGGTCACAGTCCGGTCCAAGCTGACTGGTCACTGTCTGACGCCACCTGGGACTTCGAAATAATCGATGTTCCAGGGAGGTCAGCTAACGCTGGCTGGTCGATGGACCGCTCGCGTTACGGAACGTTTCGATTCACCCTCCCATAAGAAGTTATCACTTCAAAAAAGAAGTAATAAGGACCCACTAAAGTTATAATCGAGACCTTCGTCATATAGACTGGTGATTTTCCAATTTGAAACATAAATAAATTATAGTAGAATCAAACCCATTGTCAAAGGAAGAGAATACAACAAAATTGATAGGAAAAATAAATTAACGGCGATCTGAGGTCGGGAAGTGGGAAGGGGGGGGCTTTTAAGGGTAAAAAACGGTTTATCTCGATTTCCGGAAAAACTACAAGTCCTATGGAAAAAAGTTAAATCGCAAAGTTGTAGGTAATAAAAAGATCTACAACTTTTGTATACACACTCTCTTCACATAACCCCAAAATATATGTGAAAAATTCAAATAACCAAGTTTTTTGTTTTTATTTTTATCTATTATAATAAATCATTTTTTTTCACGAAATTTGGTGAAAACTTACCTTTTTGTATCCCAAATACACTGTAATTTTTTTGATTTAAAATATTTATTTTTGCACCTTATTTTGACTTAATATCGAAAAAGCAGCCTAATTTTCAAACGAAAAATCTCACGTCAAAATATGAGCTTTTTTAAAAAATTCTGTTGGTTTCTTGTTCATTGAATTCTCTACTTTCTGATGGTGTAAAAAAATATATACAGTACTATGGTAAATGTGCTCAGAAAATGCAAAGAAACGAACTACTAAATAACAGGTAGTAAGGCCCAGACCCACCTAGCCCCTTCCCCACTTCTTTATGATGGGCTAAAATTTTCCGTAGATCACTCAGGTATATAAGTTATATTAAAATAACAATAAAGAGGCATCTACGCATATAATTTAAAGAAGATTCTACAACTTTCTCAAAATATTGTAGATATGTCTTATTAAATATTAACTTATAACTTTACATTTTCTGAGCACATTTACCATAGTAATGTATATATTTTTTTACACCATCAGAAAGTAGAGAATTCAATGAACAAGAAACCAACAGAATTTTTTAAAAAAGCTCATATTTTGACGTGAGAATTTTCGTTTGAAAATTAGGCTGCTTTTTCGATATTAAGTCAAAATAAGGTGCAAAAATAAATATTTTAAATCAAAAAAATTACAGTGGATACAAAAAGGTAAGTTTTCACCAAATTTCGTGAAAAAAAATGATTTATTATAATAGATAAAAATAAAAACAAAAAACTTGGTTATTTGAATTTTTCACATATATTTTGGGGTTATGTGAAGAGAGTGTGTATACAAAAGTTGTAGATCTTTTTATTACCTACAACTTTGCGATTTAACTTTTTTCCATAGGACTTGTAGTTTTTCCGGAAATCGAGATAAACCGTTTTTTACCCTTAAAAGCCCCCCCCCTTCCCACTTCCCGACCTCAGATCGCCGTTAATTTATTTTTCCTATCAATTTTGTTGTATTCTCTTCCTTTTACAATGGGTTTGATTCTACTATAAATTTGTTTCTATTTTTACCATTTTCAACCGGATAATCACCGGCCTAATAATATTTATTGAGGTTTCCATAGTTTTTTAAGTCTAAACCTTTTCTTTTCTCATTTTTCATATCTGTTATAAGTCAGAATTAATAACAGTTCAAACTCCATTGCACAAGTTAAAAGGAAACGAGCATCGGGCAATTTCTATCCAAAAGCTTAAAAAAATCGGCCAAGTGCGTGTCGGTCCACACACAGTGAAGGATTCCGTAGAATAACCATTCATAGTTTTATACAAGTAAAAGATACTTAAAATAAGGTGATCTAAAAATAAGTTTGTTTTCTTAAGGACACGATTAAAACAAAGTTATTTTTGTGGTCAAATTATTATGTAACCGAAAATATCCCATACCACAAAAAATAAACATACAACCTAGCTTATTAAAATATTTTTTCCTTTTAAATTATACTATATTTAACGGGAACACCCAAATACTCCGAAATATTTTATTCCGAATTTCGATGTTCCGATGTTCAAAAGTCCGAATTTCATAATACCTAAAAATTATAATGTCTATTATTCAAATTTACGAAAATTATTTTACCGAAAGTTGTAAATACGATCTGTTTGTTTTCCGAATTTTATATGTTCGACGAGTCAAATGCTCGATGGGTTCTCGGTCCGAAAAACGACATTCCGATTTTCAATATTCCGAATAAATTGCTAAAATCAGGATTTTGATTCAGTTATAATCATTACATACATTTGGGTTAGGTTAGGTTAGAACTGTGACCATTAAAGGGCGAAGGCGAGCGAGCGCAGCGAGCGTGCCGCGGCAGCGGCCGCCGAGCGCCAGATCCTCTCTATTGTTGGTGAATCATTTGGGTTAGGTTAGGTTAGAACTGTGACCATTAAGCGCGAAGGCGAGCGAGCGCAGCGAGCGTGCCGCGGCAGCGGCCGCCGAGCGCCAGATTCTCTCTATTGTTGGTGAATCATTTGGGTTAGGTTAGAATTGTGACCAGCGAAAAAAATATTTTTATTGGAAAGAAAATATTTTTATAACGAATTTCACATTAGTTTTTTAATTCTACCTCCTCATACTATTATATTTCTCTTTGACAAGAAATTATGTGTTGATTTGTCTTTCTATTCAGTTGTACAAGGAGTTTTTATTTCGGAATTTTAATTAATAGGTATTTTAATAATCGGAATTCGTATTTTTTATGTTTCGAATTATCATTAATTCGGTCTTTTTGTTATTCGATCTATTGAAACTCGGTATTTTGAGAATCGTAATTATATACGTTAGGATTGGGATATTGAAATTTCGGAATTATAAAAATAGGATAAATGATACATCGGAGTTGTTAAATTCGGAATTTTGAACCATTCGGAATTATGAAAATCGGTATTTTGAAATTCGTATTTGTGCCTATCGGAATAAAGTTTGTCGTATTATTGTAGTGTACCCATATTTAACGTATGTATAATTAAACGTCATTATAACATCTATATCATTTTTAGAGACCTAGCCAATGACTATATAAATACATGACTGGGCATGAAGAAAATCTTCAATTACATGTATAGAGAGCCACGACAAAAATATTTTTCTTAATTTCACTGCTCCTTTATGTGGCGGCTATATAACACACTTACCATCCAAATTTCATCCATATAGTATTATCACAAAATAGCTGTGACATACGGACGGACAGACGGACAAATAATTATTAGTGTTCTCTGTTATTAAAATATTATTGGTGTTCCGTTTTAGTCACTTGGCTAAGGAACCCTCGAAACTGCACGTTACTCCTTTTGAACTCTCTATAGGACACAACAGGCACGGATTTAGATGGCGTATAAAAGTAGTAACAATTTCAATAAAATGACATCTTTGTAAATACCCATTTAAGTATAATTTCTTCCAAGTGTTGTCAGTAGCTGACGGCTGCCTTCCGTGATATCCTGAAAAATATTGTTTATTTCGGTTCGATATCGAATAGAATTTGATCTTCGATATGATTATAGAGAATTACAATTATTAAAAATCATCGAACGATATCCAACCAAATCGATCTGAGGAGACGGGAGGTAACGTGATTAAACACGTTTTGAGGAAATCGCAAGAGTAATTTGGTCGTACCGTCTCTGAATGTATCAGGGATACAATCCCACGAACGGCCCAAAAAGCAGTGCCTTGACGTATTCTACAAAAAACCGCGAGAAAAATCAATGATCTCACTGCGAAAGGTAACCAGGCAAAGTAGGAGTAGGAAGGCGTTCTGCCTTAATTTTTGAATTCATCTACAAATTTAACTCCCGAGGCTTATCTCAAACATTACACAATAGTCGTGAGATATACCTATTATAGCGCTGCAGTGAAAAATAAATTCAGAAATAAATCTTGTTTTGTATAATTATTTTTTTATTCTTAAGAATAATTTTTTCTTTAATTAGTCAAAAGAAAATCTCGTGAAAGATCTCCCAAAAGCGAATCCTTATTACGTGTCTGGAGTGAGCGTTAGAAAGCCTGTAATTTGGTCGCTTCGCCAGTTTATTTTCCCTTAATATCGAATCTCAATCCGACCTGATTGCAAAGCAGCTTGAAAATGCCAGAAAGTCATGCTGAATAATTTTTGCGCTCGGAATACGAGTGTCGTGGTAATTCAGATTCGAAATATGATTTGGTTTTTTATTTATCGTTAACACGATAAAATATACCTATTTTATGAATTCTAGTGCATCATAGGAATTGAATATAATTTGAATTTATTTAGTAAATAAAATAATATTAAGTAATTATTTATACATTTTACAGCTTGATTTTGAGTTGTAGAGCAGAAATATCTGTTTGAATAGAGATACTCATATCTCGCTTCGCTTTTTTAAAGAGGTTTATTAACCCCATTGAACAAGCTTCCCAAGGATTCAGAAAAAAAACAACCAGGAGAAATAATGATTTCTTACGTTTACGCGAATGTTAAGGTACAAGTTGGAAGCGGACGACATGACGCAGCAGCAGACGACGTGTAGTCGCTTCATGTCGTCACGACACGTCGTTACGACCTGTCGCTGCAGTCATGATTTCGAACCCGACTGCAGACGGCAACAGCAGATGGAATCCAGTTGGTACCGAGTGTTCCGTGAAACAAGATGCATTTTTTTGTATCTTTTATTAGAAGAGGAAGAAGACTATGATGACTTGTTTTTGTTGTACTTGTACAGAAAAAGACGAGAAGCCATACGCCCTATGCTTAAATGCAGAACAAGTGAGGGAACCTATTCAATATTGATTAAAAACCATTTAGAAAGCGATATTAAAGAATTCAGACAGTATTGTCGTTTGAATCTTGAAATTCATTTTGAAAAGAAACCCGCTGGACGTGTCGTCAGCGACACTACTGATCCGCGGTCGGACGACACTGGCGTCTGCCGCTCGACGACGCGTCGCTAGCTTCTTGTCGCTGACTACGGAGGTAATTTCATAGAAATACATAGAAACCAGTAGTGTCGCTGCGACACGTCGTCTGCTGCTGCGTCATGTCGTCCGCTTCCAACTTGTACCTTTACTCATTGAAATAAAACTAATTTAAAATGGATTTTATTTTGGTTTTTTATCAACCGCGGTGTCGACCCCGTGACCACGAAGGCTGAAAAGCTTTCGAAACATCGGGATCAAAATTAAAATAAAAAACCGCGACAAAATCCATTTAAATTAGTTTTATTTCAGGAGAAATAATTTCAAAACATGAGACAGATGATAAAAATAAAACAAATGAGAAGGTATAAACATAATTTTCAACATACATTTGAGGTAAAACTGAATAAACCCGAGTGTAAATAAACAGAGAAACATAAAATCGAGAGGAAGGGAAGCGCACGTAACCAAAACATTAATATGTCCCAGTGTGTAACAATGACAAATGACTGCGCACAGACATAACTGCGAGAATTCTAACTACGGTGCAAGTGAGAAAGATGATGGCCTGCATGGTTGTAGGTATATGTTATTTATTATAGAATGGATGTATAGAATAATAAACAATAAACAGAAACACTGACGAGAATTACTTGTTGCAAGAATAGCTTACGGAATACAAATAGTGGATACAAATGCAATAGGCATGGCTTTTATGAAAGAATCTATACATATATACCTAGTTATTGACTGACTGATTCATCAACGCAGAGCCTAAACCGCTGAGGCTACAAACTAGAAATTTTGGCAGTTGATGCCTTTTATAAGCGTTTAAGGAGGATTTTTGTAAATGTCTAAAACTTTATTGAGGTATACCGGAAATATGACATTTGCGAGTGGAGCTGCGAGCAAATGCTAGTATTATATATTTTACTAGCTGTTGCTCGCAGCTCCACTCGTGTGAATCACCTTTTCCGGGATAAAAATAGCCTACGTCCTAATCCAGGGCATAGTCTACCTGTGTGCTAAATTTCCATTCATTCAAACCATAAATGCTGAACTTGCTGCTTGACTATTAAATATCCAAATTCATAAACTCACAAATATTTACATTTGTAATAATAGTAAGATATATGTTTATATTAATAAAACATAAATAATAATAAGTAGATAGAATTTTTATGTGGTAAAGCCACACTGTAGATAGTTTTGTCTACAGTATTTAGGCGCCGGCTCGATCGGGGTAGTTAATCCTGTATCACAGAAAATCTAGGATAAGTAGCAGCTTGCTGTTGAATTTTGTACGGTAAATGAGATATCTGTAGACCCAAATTCCCCTCCCCTTTCAAAACCCTTAATTATTCCTTCCTTTTAGGTCAGCATCGCATCCATGATTCCTCAGGTATTGTAGATGTTCATGAACGGTGGAGATAATTTACCATCAGGTGACCCACTTGCTCGTTTGTCGGCTACTACTTTAATGACTTATTATAATATGTGATATAATTTTGAGGAAAAGATTATTCCAGAATACAAGCTGTCGTTGAATTGGGGGACTTAGTAAGTGATCTATTAAACATTAGCCAGCCTAGTTATAAAAAAATGAACTAGTTATTTTTTATTTTATTTTATTGAATGACGAGACCAGCAAGGCGCTCGCCTGATGGTAAGCGCTACGCCTGCCCATAAACAGAAGCAACACCACACAGAACTTTGAATTACAAAGCACTGCATGACATTGAACTGCGCTCGTCACCACGAGACATAAGATGTTAAGTCTCATAATGCCCAGTAATTTCACTGGCTACAATGTCCTTAAAACCGAAACACAACAGTGCTTACACAATATTGCTTGGCGACAGAAATAGACAAAGCGGTGGTACCAACCCAGACGGCCTCTCGCATACGAGGAACCTACCTCCTTGTAAAATTCATATAGTTATTATTAAATTCCTGCCTTGCGTGCAATATTTCTCACTCTATGGAATAATTTTATGAACATAATTTTCCACTCATTTTCCCTACCTTTGACGCAGTAGCTTTATAATATAAATGCAATTTGCTGCATCTGCTATCTTACGGACAGCTTAAAACAACACTCTCGGGAGGGAATTTAATGCTCCAGTATCAGAGAAAACGTTTTACAGTTTATAAACGTTAACAGTGTATTAAAATAGCAAACAGATGCACGGTACAAATAGATAATAACTAAACTCATGATTTTATTTATGTTACTCTGTAATAAGTTATGTAACTACTCTGTAGTGTACCCTGCGAGTTTTATTATGCAACTGAATGTAGGGACAATCAAATCACTTTCTTATGGTAAACGTCACGTCTGCCTATAGGTACAAGTAGAAGCAACCACTAAGGAATTTCTCACTATGCCCGGTAATTTCATTGGCTACAGTGTCGCTCAAAGCTTAAGATAACAGTACTTACTCACTACTTTTTAGCGGTACAAATAGATAAGTAAAAAAATTGTATCAACCTATACGGTCTCTCGCATATGAGAGACCGAGCATAAAGAACATAGTTTAACCACAAATTATACTCCAGGATATCACAATGCACAATTGCATCACAAAACATATCGAAATGCTACGTGTTAATCACCACATACACGGTCAACGCAATGCTACGCATTTACCGTATCGCTTCGCACACGTTGCAACGTAAATTTTCATTGGCGCAATGCTACGCACATGAGTCAACGCTACATACTATACTGCACTGCTACGCGCTCGGGGCAACGCTACGGTATTTCATCACAATGCTACGCACGCACCTGCTACGCGCTCATAGTAACGCTACACACTTCACACAACACTGCCTGCTCAGTGCAATACTCATTTATGTACACTTACCGTAGTATCCAACTGCTCGATAAAAAAATATCCTTCAACTCAAAAACACAATAAGTGCAAAATTACAATTAATAATCTGTCGGATTTATTTTTATGTCATTATACGCATTCCACAATTGGACCTAGTGAAAATGGAACCATCCCACAGCAAGTTCAAATGGAGATACTGATTTTGTTTTACTAAATTCAATGATTTAAATTAATTTAACCTCGTAGTTTTTTGGAACATCGGTAATGAAATATATTCCACGTACGATTTTGCAAAAAAAATACGGTACTAAATTCAATTTAAATTAATGAATTTAGCAAAACAAAACCAAGCAAAGTATTTCCATTACCACTTGCTGTGGATTGGTTTATTTTTGCGTAACTACGTCCAATTGACAAATAATTCTTGATATTGTGATTCGTTGAAACAAAATCACTGAAAACGGTCAATATTTAATGAAGATCGCTTTTGATCCGCTTCGCACAGTTCCGAAAGTTTCACTGGATTCAATTTAAACTTGCACTGCGCGAATGAATATTCACACTAACGGAAAGACTATTGTTATTAACGCTTTTAATATGGCTATATAGTTAGCTTTACTTAGGCATTTATTAAATTATTAACAAGCATCAATTTCTTTTATTATTATTATTATTTTTAATTAATATTTTATGCACCTGGGTAAAAAAATTAAAGGGAAGTAGACGACGCCAGTTAAATTATTATGTATATTTTATAATTATCTTTTCTTACAGATAGCATTTTATTAGAATAGTAATGGTATCAAGACAGTTACTTTTGCTCAATTATATTATCATACATACGCACCCACGCTTGTAATCCCCAAAGGGGTAGGCAGAGGTGTAATCAATCAATGTACACCAACATTTCGCTAAGCGTATCTCCGTCCCATGATATGACTGGGGCGAACCTTTCCGTTTATGGGCAGGCGTGGCGCTTACCATCAGAATTTATTAAAGCACCTTGCTCGTCTCGTCATTCAACCCCCTAAAAAAAAACTAAATCTTTAAATCCGTTCCAATTCCCACCCACATATACGATACCAACAAGGTCTCCGGCTCTAAGCGATAACCTACATCCGTGGTTTTTCCAATAGACTATCTCTAATTGCGGATTTGGCGCGCACACAACTGTCAGCGATAGTGGATTAGACTACGGGACAGTGTGTTGTAATCCCACCGCTTCGGCTGCCGGCACGGACCTTCGATTTACACTGGCTTATTGTGTTAAATGTTAATTTATACTAAAATGGGTCGATGACTTTGTTATTGAGCTAAATAAACTTGGAGTTTATCAAAGTACCGTCACTTCGGTAGAGATTAGTAGGAAAGAGAATTTTATCCTGGTATTATTATAGCGATGAAATACCATTGCTATATCGAGTTCAGATCAAATCCTGGGTAAAAATAAAAATAATGGTTTAGTAAAAACAAAAAAACACGCTTTTATAGAAAATCTAACTAAAAAGTAGAATAAAAATATTTTATTGTAAAAAAAAGCATGCAGTGCATGGTGTCAATAAAGTTATAAAATATATTTTATTGACAGTTATGAGTAAAAGGATTATCATTTAGATAATATCTTAAAAAGCACCCCATGTTTTTTTTTACAATAAAATTCATTTTTTTTCTTCAAATTTATTTTCTATTTTTTAGTTAGATTTTCTATAAAAGCGTGTTTTTTAGTTTTTTGAACTATTATTTTTATTTTTACCTGGGATTTGAACTTCCCTCTTCCGTTTTCGAAATGTCAATAAGCATTTATACAGACCGGCATGATTCTGGTAACCATCGATAAACTCATTGTTGGTCGGTGGTCGCTGGTTTTTTGGACTGCACTGCATTTACCATCAGGTGCAGTGCAGTTACTTTGCCGAGCTCGGATAAAAAAAAACGTCCCGATGGAAATATGTATGGAACATGCGATAGGGACAATTTTTTTTACCTATGTATGATAAGTACGTACCTACCTCCTACTTCGTATCCGCGATAAAATGATGTTGATATGAAATAAATGAAATTAGGAATGGCACTTCTTAGATGTGAATGAGGGTGATTTTGTTGACGATTAGTGACGGTGTTGAACAATATAAAATAAATAAATTTTAGAGACTAGTTTAACTGAAAGTGAGATGTTTCCTACGAATTTTATAGCCGAAATGTCAATAAGATATTGTTTTTCCCGCGATTTCTTTGGAGTCGGTTTGTAAAATATATTTCAGTGTTATTTTTTAAAAGTCAGTTTCACGTTTTGCCAAAACTTATTTTTTAATAGATATAAATAAACACCTTATAAATAATACAGTAAATAGCGAGGTGATTATTATCAAATGGTAACAGACGCTAAGCCATCTAAGAATCCGATGGTTGGTTTAACAATGCCAGAGGTCTGGAGATTAGCCTAAATTCCATCGACAATAACCACAAACTAAATAGCTTACAGAATATTAAAGATATAATATACTGGACCCTAAAACAATTAGTTCTTGATACAATTACTGAGATTAAAATACATTGAAATAAAACTAATTTAAAAGGATTTTGTCGCGGTTTTTTCCACTGGAGTGAGACTAAAGCACAGCGTTTTGTTATTTAGAGTTGCTAAAGTTGCATGTCAAATTACAATTTACTCATTCAATAAAAAAGAAAACATTTAATTAATGTCCTAACAATGCAATTTGATTTGTGTACTTGGGGTGAAATACTTTAATCTTATACTAAACATTGCTTAGTTTTACAAACCACACCTTTTTGTAACATCTTGTATACAGATCGATGTATATGTCATATCAACTAGTATATAATTATCCGTGATTTGTGGTTTTATGTCTATACCGCTATGACGCATGCAATACACCTGTACGTGATTATCATAGCGGTTGCCACGTGTATAGTGATCGGAGAGAGTTGCATTAAAGGAAAACCCATGTTACCACGCAAAATATTAAATAAATAAATAAATACACCTAACAGTCACATACATAGTCCTGACCCCACAGTAAGATACCGAGTCTTGTGTCGTGGGTACCAGAAACTACGAGAGACTTTCGGTCTCACAACACCCAGATCCCGAAACAAACATTTGTGGATCAGACAAACATTTGTCTCGGTGCGGGGATCGAATCCGCGGCCTTTCCCTTCACAGCCGACTACTCGCCCGCTGCGCCACGGAGGCTGTCAATATTTTGGCCAACCTGAAGTTATTCACGAGTGCTGTTTATTTGTGTATTTGGGTGATTCTCCGTTTTGGCGAAAAACCTTTTTCCGGCGGTATTGCATTTTGCTAAAAACACTTACACACTAAAAGCGTGTTGCTAATTAATACTCATGAACCGAACTTGAAGTCGCAACATTTAATTTAGTGCTTAAACAAATCATAAACAAAGATTTTTATCAAAATAGCACGTAAATCGTCATTCACCTCCGTTTCCAAACATATATCAGTAACAGTTTCAGTGTCGTGATTTATACAAGCGACTGAATAAAAAATATATAACGATATTTTTAAACCATTGAATAACATATCTTCTTAAAATAAAATAATAATGTGAAATTTATTAAATAAAACTATGTTTTTTTCTTGCCTAAAATTTTGTCACAAGCAAAACGTCATTAATCGCATCCAAGTTGTCCAATAGGGTATTTATCAAAGTTAAACATGAAATTTATATGTGACGCAACCCACCCCTCCCGTGATGCATACGGTACCCGTGACCGATACGCCGAAGGAGATACACGCGTTATTTTTGCCAAAATTTAGCCAACATTTTCAGTTCTCCGGAATTTGTCACAAAATTTGTCATTTGTTTCATCAAACTTATCTAGATAATGTGTAATGCACTGTTGTTCAATAAGAAATTATTTTATTATACTATCATGATTAAGTCTTTACGCGAAAATCTTTACTTGCAATCTCGTTTTATAAACATGTCTCAACAATTCTAAGTAAAATCCGTCATTATTCGCTACGTCATTTGTGGCAAAATTGTTGTTGCTCCTAATGACCCATGTTGAACAAAATGACTGTACGTAAAGAAATAATTATTTTCATAGACACATATTCTAATAACCGTTTGTGAGATCCTTATTGAGGTGAAGTAAACAACAAAAATAATCATTTAAATGATTTTTATTACAAATTTGTACCATTATAATTTAAAAAAAATTACGTTTTGAAAGATTTGAAGAATTTGAAAGATTATTTATTCACAATTTAAAAATGGTACAGGACTCGTATTTATTGCATGCTGGCATGCCCTCTTTTATCCGTTCTTAGTATAATGGTTAATGATTGAGCCATAATTATGGTAAATAGAAATTATTATTGTATTTTTTCTTTTTCTTTCTAGACGATTTTGTATTTGTTTTGTATATGTTTGATTTATAAGATTGTGCACCAATACCAGGTAATCCAAAAACTCAAAGAGAATTAAATGTAATTGAAGCACTGATTCATGTAGATTTTTCAGAAAATTACTCTCTGAAATTTTCAAAAGTGCAATCGATGCATTTTGGTGCCATCATTGTTATTTATACTCATATTTTTCAACTGGAAGCGTGTCTCCAACGTCGTTTTTTACAGTTAGTAAATGTCTTCGCTATGATGTTCCTGCTATTTGGGCACATTTAGATCCACTCATAGAAGAAGTTAAGGCATTCAATCCTTTCATAGATACAATGCATTGTTTATCAGATTCACCTTTGTTACAATATAGGAACAAAAGTATGTTTTACGTAATTAGCCAATTAGGGTTTAACCACGAGCTTAGCAGAATCACGTGGAACTATTCAGAAGCAGGCCACGGCAAAGGTGCCCCTGGTGGTGTAGGTGCGACTGTCAAAAGGACAGCCGATCAAATGGTTAACTTTGGTTGGGATGTCGGGTCGTTCAAACAATTTTATGAATAGATTGAAAACTAAGTAAACATAATAGTAAAAAATGTTGAAGAAAAGGATATTTTAAACAAAGAAAAACTGATCCCGTTTAATTTAAAACCATTCAAAGGCACCTTGTCTGTTTATCAGGTTTTATAGGATAAATTTGTGAACAGGACGATTTTGAGAAGTATGAGTAGCTTTCTGTGTGACTTTTTTGAAATATGTGTACATGGAAAGCATCTTGGGTCGATAATTAACATACCAGATTCAAAAAAAGAAAAAAAATATCCAGAAATAGTGCTTCTTACTAGTCAGGTTAATCCAAAGGTCAAAATTCTACCTGATATCAATGTCACCTATCTGATTACTTCATCAACACTTCAAAAATGGCGTTAGGCGTAATACCTTGTTTTATACCGAACACCCCTTCTTAAAAACACACAATCTTTTATAAGAGCAACTACCACACTCACAAACGTGAATTAACGTTGATTGTCAAGTAATTTCTTAGATTACGATTATTTCTACACTCAGAGACAGTTACTGCTTTACCAGCCACTGAGTATACAAATAATCATAATTGACGTCTCTGAGAAATAACTGAATTTTAAAATATTACTAATAAATACTTAAGCTTAATTGACGTTTCTGATGACGAAAGATAGTTTTAATTTTTAAAATTGTAACAGATACGATGTAATTTTGAGTCGTAATCGTTTTGCATGGTGCGTTTGATTATTTCAGTTTTCTGAAAATTCAATAACAATGTATATCATCACTGTATGGAGCTGCTCGGTCTGATTAGGTCAGCATATTAATTGTTTAATTAAAGAAAAAACGGAATGGACAATATTGGGCATATAGGCAAAGTTGTGGCAAAGTGTACTGTTAGTATTTTGTAGTTGATTTCGAAATGAAAATGTATAGTAAAGAAACTTGCTAATGTAACGCGACGTACGCGCACCGGGCCGAAAGGCTCGTGTCCAGATCCTAAGTTAATTTCCGCGTCCCGCCAACCCTTCCGCCGCAAGGCCGCGCCGGGAGGATCACGCCACCGCTCGCCGGTCGAGCGAAAGCATTAGAAAGTGTGTCCACGCACATCAATTCGCCGATTCCGCGACCGCGACCCGCGCCCCACGTTGGGCGCCACTATAACTGTCCACTACGGGGCGGTTACTAAACAAAACTCACGTCACGTACAAAATGTTTTTATTATAAAAATACATTGATATTAATGCTCAACTTATATATTTGACGACCGTAGTAGGCAAAAGAGCGCGAGTCGCGAGATCGGCGGATTGATGTGCGTGGACGCACTTTCTAATGCTCTCGCGCGGCTGGCGAAAGGTGGCGTGATCCTCCCGGCGCGGTACTGGGGAGGGAGGGTTGGCGGGACCCGGGAATACGGAGCTGGACACGACCCTTTCGGCCCGGCGCGCGGGCGTCGCGTTACACTAATAATAATAATTAACCTAAATTCGGGAGACAAAATACTTATTTTGTTATTTTCTGTAATTGTATTGTGATTATATATAATTATGATAATGCCAAAAAATTAAGTTTTTAATTAATGTTAATTTTTTTGGGTCGATTTTGATCTTTTTCTCATTCTGTGTAACATAAAGTCATTATCATCACCACAATTATCATTCATCGGAGGTGTACGTCATTATCCTCAACATGTCAATTTCTTTCGATTAGATTATCTCGTAAAATAAAAGAAAGTTTTATGTGCCCTTTATATTATTTTGTTGACAATAGTGTGTACAATTTACCTAGCCGCAAATAAAAAGAATTTTCAGGGGTTTTACAAAAAATCATAAAACCTGTCAAAAATAACATTTTTCCGCGAAACACCCATTTAGTGCTGTTTCTATTATTTTGACAGCCTCCGTGGCGCAGCGTTCGAGTAGCCAACTTTGAAACGAGAGGCCGCGGGCTCGATCCCCGCACTCGTATGTTTGTATGATCCACAAATATTTGTTTCGGCATCTGGGCGTTGTGAGATCGAAAGTCTCTCGTAGTTCCTGATACGCACGACATTAGACTCGTATCTTACTGTGGGGTCAGGCCTATGTGTGTGACTTTTGGGTGTATTATAAGATTAAAAGATGCCTGTAGCCATAGTAAGCTGGTGAAGCGACTCGCTTTCAATATTTGCCACTGCCAACGTATAGTTGTTGTACTATATTTAAAAATCCTTTTTACTAAATGAAACAAAAAATACTATCCTTTTAAAGTTGAAAAAAGATGGAATGTGAAAGCGGACTGTTATTTTAAGACAGATGTTGAAAATTCCGGTGTAGTTTTATTCATTCTCTAGTATCAACTTTCGATGGGCATTGTTTCTTTGTGTTTTTATTCGAACTTATTCATGACTATATAATGCGTATTAAATTCCGAAAAATAAAATAAACAAGCGTGACGTAATAATGAAATTGACTGGTATACGTCATAAAAATCAACATAACATCACATAAAAGGGAATGTATTAGCAAAAATATTCGCTAAAAATGTCGAAAACACATTTGCGTGGAGCATTAATAAATCATCGAAACATCAAGTACATTACAGGCGGCGTTGTAACACAAAGAATTACTTACCGAGGCTCGTCCCTCGGGTGGAGAATGGATCAATTTCAAATTATACATTTATTCACCGCAAGATTTTGGCGGAGATAAGACAATATTTTAAATAGTTTACTTTTTATACTGGTCAAAAATCCCGGGAAACACCGACCTTCACCCATCTGTTTCATCATCATCATCATCATCAGCCACAAGACGTCCACTGCTGAACATAGGCCTCCCCCCAAGATTTCCAGACCGACCTGTTGGAAGCGGCCTGCATCCAGCGACTTCCTGCGATCTTTATCAGGTCGTCTGTCCACTTTGTCCTCTGTACCCATCTGTTTACCGGATGAAAAATATAACTTAGGGTATAAAATGTGTTGCTGAACACATACCAATAGGGTTGCCTAAAAATATGGGCAAGGATATGTTTTATTAATTTAAATGTCATGTTAATGGTCAATGTTACCCGGGATCTTATACTATACGAAAAGACGGGGGAACATAGTGACATAATATCTAAGTACATACACGCACACACACTCACGTGTTGATGTACACTCATACTACTACAACATAGGATCAAAAATAACATGAATTGAGATTAGCACCTGTGCAAGGCATGGCGCTCGCCTGATGGTAAGCGCCACGCTTGCCCATAAACAAAGAACTCTGAATTACAAAGCACTGCATGGCACTGAACTGCGCCTGTCACGCTGAGATAGAGGATGTTAAGTCTCATAATTTCTAGTAATTTGGATGGAACTGGATTCAATGTCCTTGAAACCGAAACACAACAGTGTTTACACACTGTTGCTTAGCGCCAGAAATAGACAAAGCGTTGGTACCAACACAGACGGCCTCCCGCATACGAGGGACCTACCACCTTGTAAGTTATAATTGTAATTAACCTAAAAATAAACAATCAACACTTCGCCAAATGTTTTTCAGTTTATTATTAACGACAATACAGAATATTCTGATTTCCTCAATCTCATTTCACTCCCTAGAAACCATTTGCCTAAAAGCGCGATCCATTTACACAGGGGCATTGTTATTTGTGGAACATACAAAAAGCTCACTACGTAATGTATTCTACAAATAGGCTGAAAGCGCGTCTTTTAAGATTTAATCAACTGGGTAGTACTGGGAACTGTTACGCGAAGTAATCCGTCAGTGTGGGTGGGAAAATATCTATGAATAACGTGGTAAGGGATTGAACGAAATATCTAGTATGAATTACGTATGTGTAATATGGATTTGCTGGTGATAGGATGTTCATATACACCCGGATAGCAACCACCGCACATAATCATCATCAGCCACAATACGTCCATTGCTGAACATAGGCCTCCCCCAAAGATTTCCAGACCGATCTGTTGGAAGCGGTCTGCATCCAGCGACTTCCTGCGACCTTTATCAGGTCGTCTGTTACCTTGTAAATGGACGTCCAACGCTGCGCTTATACCACCATCAAATACTTACTTATTTACTTGAACCACCGTACACATGGTGTTAAAACCTACTACAGTGACCCAGATCGTGTTCGTGATCCCAGATGTGTGGATTGCGTTAAGAAAGATTAAGATTTCGAAAGCTTAGAAATATTGAGGAATGTTCAAATATAACTAACTTTTTCTTTTTAAATCATACACACAAAAATCTGAAATATAATTTATTTATTTAATTGAATGACGAGACGAGCATCATCGATGTGATGATGTGTTGTGAGGTGATCGCCCTATGGCAAGCGCAATGCTTCCCATAAACAGATACAACACCACACAGAACTTTGAATTACAAAGCACTGCATGGTACTGAACTGCACTCGTCACCCAGAGACATAAGATGTTAACTCTCATAATGTCCAGTAATTTAACTGGCTTCAATGTCCTTCAAACCGAAACACAACAGTGCCTACACATTTGCTTGGCGGCAGAAAAAGACAAAGCGGTGGTACCAACCTAGACGGCCTCTCGCATACGGGAGACCTACCTTGTGTGAAATAATTACAATAATTGAATAATGAAACCGCAACATTTCCTAGAACTTATGATACTTTGCTAACAAGCCGCAAAAGTAGATACGAAGTCATCAACATATAAATCGAAACGTAAAATTTCAATTGTGAAAGTTCTTTAATTAAAGAACGTTATCGATAGTTCAGGCCCGAAGAGATGTTAATTGGTGTTCGGAATATTCTCGTCAGCAGTTCGCAACTGACCAATATCGTCTTACAACTTCTACGTTTCTTGACAGTGGTGATGTAAAGTATCTAGATGTGTTCGAGATTGGCTGTTGCAAAGAGGTGGTATAATAATAAATCCACATACACTGATTTAAAGCTAAAGTTAATAAACAAACGAGGCAAGTAATGTGTGATCTTTAAATGTGAGACCGTTGGTACCTCGTAGTTATTGATACCCATAATACAGGTAACATGGGGTCAGGACTATATGTGTGAGTTCCACAGTTAAATTACTATTATTGTTGTCTCTACCTACCCCTATGAGGGACAGACGTGAGTCTTCATATGTATGTAAATTACTAATCATTTTTGGCCACAACATTGCAGTGATTGTGGATTTCTTTATTTATCTGTGAATGACACGCAGTCAATTAAGATGTTATTAATCTGGTGCTGGCTTCGGACTGCTACAACTACTTCTTCCCAGGATTCGCAATTCATCTGCGACATATGCGGCAAAAGGTGTCGTGCTGCCATTAGCCTTGTAAGCCCCCAGAGGAAATTACTATTCAGCCTCTCTATAATTGCAGTTATAGTTAATCTGATACCATTTTTCTACAGAACCATGAATTTGTAATTTTATCTACATCATGTATAGGCCGGATGTCTTACAGAAAATCGACATTATTACAATATGAAGACCAGCATAGTATTATAGTGATCACAAATTGAATCATAGATAAGAAATTATTTTGCTATAATGCGATATGATTCATTAATCTTAGGATCCAACGATAGTTAGCAGACTAATAGTAAATAATGATGTAATACGTAAATTTAAATTGAACATGAATTTAAATGAATATATATCTCTCTCTCTATATCACTTTTAGCAAGAGTTTACATCCACGCCAGCTGACTCGTAAGTTTTGAATAATAATCGTTGGCCGAGGCATTTGCAGGACGTTCCGCCAACTTGGTAGGCGATAATGCAAATGGTTTTAGCAAATTGGTCAACAATTTCTAATTTCTTACACATAGGAACAAACCTTGAATTCACTTCTAAATACTGGCACAAACCATATTTAGAAGTATGCACTTATTTAAACTATGCTCCTTATTTCGTTCCCCTAGATGCATGAGATGAGAGTATTGAATGTCTATTGTAGTATTATAGAGCGTCGGTTTTCTATGGCTACAATTACTGTGTTCTGTATCCAATTACTGAGCAATGCGTTCGAAATTTGAACCATTACAGAAAAACTGGCTTCTCATCGAGATTATCGCTTTTGTAGGGACCGGTGCATAATTTTAATTGGTTAAATGTTGTAGTCTAATGAGTAAACTTTAATTATGTTCAGTTATATTAATAGGAAGTTGAATACTTGAAGTTTAGCATGTAGTTTTAGTGTTATAATTTATTTATGAATATTGCAATCTGACAATTACTTAGATGAACGCAATTGACTTCCTCTCTATGTAGTACTAATGGAATGCGGCTGTGGAATATAAACACTAATCACTATGCTTAGTCTACAGAATATATATTGGAAGATTTACAGTCACTACGTACAATGATTCATATAGGTACGTGGTACAGTTGGTCAATAGATAGGCTAAGCTTTATTAGTAGTAAATCCTAGTTGCTAATTTTGTAAATACAACATTTTATTTGAATTTTTTTGTGAATGAGAACTATCCACATTAATCCTTCTAAAGAACTGTTTTATATTAAAGAGAATCTACCTACATGCAAACATCAGCCATTATATACCTATTTTCTCGCGCCAAGTAAAATATCCTAAAATAAATAAGACATTTTTAAAACTGCTGCTAATCTCTCAACTCACATTCATCATTCCCCCAAAATACGCCTCTTTGTGAGCACTTCAGTGCGATTTTCAGCAAAAAAGTTACACAGTTGGTGGTGTTATTCTCGGTTTTGCGTTAAATGTCCGTGTGACTTTTGTCTCGCACATTTTATATGTCATCGCATGAATTGTGAATACACATCGTTTGGTTGGAACTAACAACTAATTTTGATTTGTGAGGTAGCATCATACGATTTTCGTTCTGAAATTGCAAGACTCAGGTTTTTAAGAGTGTTCGGTTATATTCATATTCAGATGTAAATGGAGATAATAATATAATAATACTAGCCCTGTACTACATTGTTCCCATTGCTGGGCATGGGGCTTCTCTACTTTATGAGAGGGGTTAGCCCTGAGTCCACCACGCTGGGCTGATGCGGGTTGGTTCACATATCTTCTAAATTCTTATGACTTCTCAGATATATAGGTTTCCTTACGATGTTTCTTTCACCGTTTATTATATTGTTAATATAATTTGTCACCTTATTGATGTTCTGATATCGTATTAAGACTGAATAACCGTGAGGTTTTGGGTTTAATTGTCAGATCGAACAATTACAATATGTGTGTGTTATCGCATCGAGAAATCAGGTCACGAAATGTTCAGCATCAGTATTAGTTGTACCTCTGATTTACCACACGGGGAAATCAATTTTTTCAATTCTTCTTTTTATTTTCCTCTTTGTGACAACTAACCTTCAGATAAAGAGACAGACCTTTTAGATAGTTATTTTGTAGTTTTCCAAAACCTCGATAGTGTTTAAAAATTTATCGAAGTGTACAAAATAGTAGCCCATTTCGTAAAGTATTAGACAGATAGAGTACGTTCGCCACAAAGCCTGCGTTTCACTACCGGCAACTTTGTTTCACATTTTCAGTTCGGCTTTTCGTTTATTATTTTCTTCTGTAACAAGTATCGACTTGTAAAGAGTGTTGATTAAATTTTTTATGTATTAAATTAATAAATAAAAATAAATATTTTGATTATGCCAGTTGAGATATTTAAAGTAGACTCATGTTACTCAATCGTCAATTTAAGACTGTTTTATTCCCTGTCGTGTTTCAGTCGAAAAAAAATTACAGTTTTATTAAAACGACTGTTTTAGTCCCCTGGTGACTGACTCACAGATTCATTACGGCTCGTACATCGATTATCCACTTTATGAATAAAATTATGAAAAGATGGATGCAAAAATTCATCTTCATTAGAGAAGACATCTTAGTCAAAGCCGATTAATGTCTCTCCTTTAATAAAGGGAGCGCACTTCCTTCGAGAATTACGCGTTGTCGACAAGCTTCTTAGAGCAAGAGTGATGTCAGAAGTGTTTTGTTTATTATACAAATTATCAACTTTCCATAAGTAGCTATAGCTCAGTGCGAAGTGGCACCGACTGCCAAGTCACAGGTTCTCAACCAGCTCCAAGAACGTATAGTTATGACTTTTCCAAATTACGTTTGTATTAAGTATTAATTATTGCTTGCTGTAACGGTTCACCGTTAGTATATAATGCAGGTAAATACTCCATAAGAAATTCGAAGGTATGTGAAGTCTGCCAACTCGCATTAGTCCAGCGTAGTGGACTATGGGCGTATCCCTCTCATTTGAAGAAGATGCCCGGGGCTAGTAGTGGGATGTGATTACAGGGCAAGTATTATTATCAACTTTCCATTAATTAAAACTAGGTTTTTAGCTACTCCGACCGCGTGGAAGGTTATTTCCGTCATATTTTTAGGATGTGACTCTCCGAATCAAAGTTTTTTGTGCGATTTATTTCAATCATTTGCTTTGTATTACATGAAAGAGGGCCAACCAAAAAAAAAACTCATTTTCGCCTATAATATTAATATAGATTACGACAATTTTTTTATTTCTATTATATAGCTGATAGAATAGATGTACCGTCATAAGTGCAGCAAGATTTTATCAATAATTAAATAAATATATTTTTTATAGCATAGATTAGCAAGCCAGCAATTAGGTCACCTGATGTTAAGTAATCTCCACCACTCATGTACGCCTATAATACTAGATAAAGAATAATAGGCGCCATCCTTAAAGGAAAGGGATAATTGAGGTATTGGGAGGTGAGGGAGATTTGAGCCTCCGGATATCTCACCCTACGAAACAAGCAAGCCGCTACTTTACGTCGATTTTCTGTGAGACACTGGTATACTATACTACATATAATTTATAGTAGGCGAACGTATCGCGGCGCATAATCAATATGGTTAAAATGTAATTGGGAATATTAAATTATTATGCAGCAATAGCTCAGCGGGGAGTGTTACAGAATCGCGAGATAAAAGATGCGGGTTCCAAACCAGCCCAAGAGTATGCATCTCTGACTACACGTCACGTGTGTGTTAATAGTTGACTATCGCTTGCTTTAACTGTGAAGGGAACATAATTTTAAATTGTATTTTTCGGCCCATTACTTGAACTAAAAGTGCGGTTAGTTTTTAACTACGCTTTAAACACTCAAAAGTAAAGTGTATAGAACTAGTTTAGTAATAAAACTAGCTACAATCACGTCGTCCGAAAGTTATATCGCAGTAAAACTACAGATTACATAAAGATTACGACATCGTCGGACAATCGTTGAAATTACCAGGTGTGAAATTGAGCTGTAAAGTGACCGTGTAATGTTTAGGGTGTTCATAAAGGTTAATTGTGTTACACTAGTTCTAGCTAGTAACTACTAGCTTGGAAGATTAAATCTGAAAATGGCTACCTTTAGAAATTATGTTCATTGTTTGAAGAAGCCTTTGTGGAATGAAGCACATAATTCTAAATAGATTTGTCATTAGATATAATACAAATCAAGTTTGTATTTCCAAAGGTAGGCTGAGATACAACTAGTGTTTAACCGTTGTTGACCGAGTTTAACCCATGTGATTGTCGACCAAATTGTGATTGTCGATCTACGATTTGAATCCAGGATATCACGGTTTCTCACCTTAATAAGGCTACTAAGCTAATGAGGCAAGGCAAGGGACAATTAGGGATTAGGAAGGGGAGGGCTATTTGGGCCTCCGGATATCTCACCATGTATCGTCTGGTGAGTGCACCATATGAAACGCAGCAGCAAGCCGCTACTTTACGTCGGTCGGAGACAGTCGTAATGACCCGGTTGAGCTGGCCCAATCATGCTGTAGACAAAACTGTCTATAGCGTGGCTCTACCACTCATAAAAACAAACGTTCATGAAAATAGCCTAGTCTTTCCTCAAAGGCCGGATCGGGTATTGAAGTCCGGTCCATTAGAAGACGCGCTTGCATTCTTGTCCCCTCTTTCAGAAAAAAAAATATTTATTTTAATAAGACCTGACTCTTTGCTGGTGGTACGATACTCATATCGGCCCGGATACCGACCACCTTACACTTAGTGTTAAAACCTGCCATAGTGACTCACACACCCTGTGTGGATCGCGTTCCAGAATCAGTCAATGTATATCTGGTTCTCCCGAGGGGCTTGCAACATGACTTGATGGTTGGTTAGGACGGGTATAGGGGTACATCCTGTGCCTGCATCGCTCATCTGCCTATCCAATCGCAGGCTCCTCAATTTGCTTCTTCTCTTCTTCCTTAGAAGCATTTATAAATGCCAGCATGATTCTGGTGACCTCTGATGAACTCATTGTTTGTCGGTGGTTGCTAGTTTTTTTGGACTTTACTACGCTTACCATCAGGTGTAGTGCAGTCACTTTGCTCGGATAAAACCTGCCTGCTAAAAGGCAGTACATTTATATTTGTACACAACTAGGTAACAATCAGCGTATTTATGATGAAAAATAGCCATAGCAACTTGTTCCGGCCTCTAACTTAATTATATCGATTTTATTGCGGTTTATTTTTAATTTAAATCCTGACGTTCACCCCGTGACCACAAAGGCTGAAAAGCTCACGTCGGTACCAAAATTAAAAATAAACCGCGATAAAATACGTTTAATATAATTTTATTTCAATATTTTTTTATAGTAAAACTCAGAAATGTGTAAGTGAGTCATCAGAAGATAATTGATCTCCATCGCCTTTGAACACGTACAATATCAGAAGAATTATAGATGCATTACCGACCTTATAGGAAAGGAATGGGGAAATGGAGAGGAGAAGGAGATTTGGGCCTCCGGACATCTCATTCACGTCGATTTTCTGTGAGATAGTAATAACGTCTCGGTCGAGCCGACCAATTCACCAGTAGACAAAAGTGCCTAAGCGTGGCTATACCACTTACATATGTCTTCATGCAAATCAAGTATCAAAATACGGATAACGAATTACCTTATTCAAGGAAGTACGTAATATATAGCAGAAACTCGGAAAAGCAGCTATTAGGAAACACCCTGCGATCCAGTGAGCAATCCTTGCTAATTGGGCTACCTGTATTGTTCAACAAACATACTTAACTTTGCATTCATCTGTACCGTACCTCCTTGTAATAAGGTCGAATTTCGA
Organism: Amorpha juglandis; assembly: GCA_949126905.1. Classification (NCBI taxonomy): domain Eukaryota; kingdom Metazoa; phylum Arthropoda; class Insecta; order Lepidoptera; family Sphingidae; genus Amorpha; species Amorpha juglandis. The sequence goes on along the minus strand of OX421379.1, from coordinate 4,364,401 downwards.
TCAACCTATGTTTCGGGTAAAGTTTAATGTCAAGAGTTTTATTGTAACTTTTTAATTAGTGGCACACATTGTGCCACGGTTATGAATTGCCTAGATGATTCAAGGCGTACATTGAAGTTACTTTCCATATGAATTATACTAAGGACCCTCCCCTATTTATTTTAAATAGGCTTGGGTATCTTTAATAATATTTCAGTCAATAATGAAATATTGGAACGAAGTTCCTTACGGCAGGCTTGGAGGGGATAGGGATTTCGCTGCGTGACCGAACTGAAAAAAATATCATAGTAAAACCGTAAGAAAAATGCGTGGAAAAAATGCGTGGAAAAACTGCGTGGAATAAAAGCGTTAAATGAGACGTGTGCAGGCGCGACAGTCGCATAACCAGTTTGATATCTAGCACACAAAGTTAAAGTCGAAATTCCGTTAATAAAACAGATGGGTGTGACACTTATGACATTTGGAAATGTAGACGCGGTTTGAAATTTGAATTTGAATTTTTGATTATAGAACACGGCCGTCCACCGTTTAGTAGCCAGTCTAAGTCTAAATTAATAAGTTTTTATTTCTATTTTTCTATTCTATTTCTATGTAATTTTATGTTGTCAAACAAAAATAAAGAGACATATTTTGTTATTTTAGTTGATAATTTGAATTTTTTGCAATTTGTGTCGATTCTACATTAGCCGAAGGAACTTCGTTCCTACCTGGTGTCCCACGACACACACCAATTTTTTTTATAAATTGACGTGAGGATGGCTTATTGTAAAAAAATAAAAATGCAAAGATTATTTATTTTGTAAACTTTTGGCTGTAGCTCCAGTCGGGAGAATGTTTTTTTTTCGGGATAAAATATAGCTTATGTCCAATAAGGCATATATTCTATATGTTTTTAAATATCCAAATCCGTTCTGCCCTAAAGGCGTGTTTGATTAATAAACATCCAACCTCGCAAACATTCAAACTTTCACAAATAAGATTGGCAGATTTTGTACTTTTGCAATTTTCGTATATGGTATATCTTTTTCATAATAGTCAAATAATAGATAGATTTATGATATTCGATAGCGTTTACCCTCGAATCTAAATTTAATTAAGACTATGTTTATTATGCATTGGGCCAGCGTGGTGGCCTAATCCCTCTCATTCAGTAGAGGAGGCCCGTGCCCAGCAATGGGACATAATACAGGGCTAGTAAAAAAAAAGTTTACGTCTGCGTCTTGTGGCCTAGAAGATTTTAATTCGTCTTTGTACTGTTTGTTATCTCATTTTTTTTCACCTTCTACAGAAATATTCCTTTGAATTCGTAGAACAATAAACAATGGCGCATCAATGGAAATGACCATTTTCCATGGCCTGAGGACCGGTTACATAGTTATTCATAAAAGAAGGGTCTCAATTATAAGTTTTGAACAATAGTTTGTAGACTGGCCTTTCTGCGATGGTAGGGTTGCTACATCTTTACCTTAGTTTTTAAGTTTAATACTCTTAAAATATCATAAGCTCTGAGAATATATTTCTTAAAATCGACACCTTTCAATTTAAAAGTTTGATTGGTTATTCGTTTGTTGTAGAATGGTTTTTTTGTTATTATTCGGATAAGTAAGAATATAAATATTATGTAGGGTGGATTATATAGTGTCTACTTTGTATCATTTTCCGTCTATAATTACATTAACAAAATAATATGTATATATACTTATTTTTACATAATATTCAGGGGCAAATAATATTGCATTTAATCTTGAAAATACACAAAGATATTCTATTATTTAATTTGGTTAGCAACCCTAATGCAAGCGTTGCAATTTTAATTGCGCTGGATCGTTTTGTTACGTCACAGGATTATTAACAGGGAAATGAGAGTTGATGCTTACTTAGTTAACAATTATACTGAAGTTCAAATCTGTAACAATGGAAATGAAAAGCAGATAGAGCGAGTGTTACTAAACCAACAACCATACAACGTGGAATAGAAAGGTGAAGTCAAATTTAAGGTACATATAGTGTACGATATCCTGTATAACCCTGGGGCATAAACAATTTTCTTTTTTATCCAATGGGTAACATGTCGATTTCTTACGTTTACGCGAATGCTATGTTTTGAAATTAAACGGATTTTATTGCGGTTTTTTTATTTTATTTTTGTCCCCACGTTTCGAAGGCTTTTCAACCGTTGTGGTCACGGGGACTCGGGACTCTTTAAATTCGTTTTACTTCAACTTGCAGTTTTGGACCACAATAAATGAAAACTACTGATACGAATGAATATTAATAAAAGCACAGTGGTAATGCAAATAATTTATAGTGATGTGATCGATCTTAAACGAATTATTATAACTAGCGTGAAATTTTAGGATTACATTTTGATAAGATTCGACACGTAAACAATCACTGTCGTGTGTATGTAAAGACTTTTGAATATGACCTCAACTTTCTATAACACAATGTATAACAAAGGACTTTATTTAATATTCATTTAAGATATTTGTATCTGTATTACAGACGTCTACTTGTTTGTTTTTAAATTAATTTACAGATTTATCTACACAATGAATATTCTACCACTAGCAAGCAACAATTGATTCTGTTCACCGTAAGTACAATTAATAATTTCTGCTTATCTAGTGGTATATCGGTTAACTCAAATATATTTTCAACACAATATAAATCCAGCGATCAAAGACTTCGTGAATATAAAAGCATTACCAGCGAAATGAAGTTTCATAAAATTTCTCCGAACAAAGTCAATCTTGGCTGCTTGCGTCGTAGGCTATAGATTTTGATTAAAAATTAATTAACTTACATATTGAACGCGAGCTATATTGTTTTTTGCAATTAAGCAAGTTGAGTTGTTTCAGCGAAGTTGGTTTATGGTAACCACTTTGTATGAACCATTATGTAAAATGACCACCAAGTGATGCATAAGTAAAACTAATAATAGAACGCGAGACATTGGTTGCAATATTAACTAGGTGCCAGATTATTTCTGCTGCCAAGCAAAAATGTGTGAGCACTGTTTTGTTTCGATTTGACGAACATTGAAGTTAGTGAAATTACTGGGCATTATTAGACTTAACAGCTTATGTCTCGGGTCGACAAGCGCAGTTCAGTGCCATGTAGTGCTTTGTAATTCAAAATTCAGTGGGGTTTTGCTTCTGTTAATGGGCAGGAGTATTACCATCAGGCGAGCGTATTGCTCGTTTCCTCATTCCTCATTAATTGAAATTTAAAAAAAGGTTGAAATGTTGATATTCTTTTGAGTGACTTCAGAATGTACCAATTTCGGATAATTTATTTATGGATTTAATTCCAAACCCATATTCGAAGCCATATTTTTTATAGCAAAGACCAAGTGACTAGCAAATGTGTAAATAGTGTCCACTAATATATGTCCAAAACACCAGAAAAGTCATGGACATGTTGCCGACCTTAATTGAAAGGGATAATAAGGGATTGAGAAGGAGAGGGAGGTTTGGACCTCCATATATCTTACTTAACGTAGCTACGCACGTTCTACTTCACGTCGGCTTTTATGAGATTGTGGTAACAACCCGGTCGAACCAGTCCATTTATGCTGTAGACAAAACTGTATTACAAAGTGGAAGGGGGTGCTGTGCTAACGCCTTTGAACTAGACCCATTTATCTAGCCGCCAGTCGTCTGTCATTTAATCTTTTTTTTTCATGTATTGAGTTATGTCCAAACTTGTAGAACAAAAGTTGTTCCTTATGGGGTTAGCTATCTAGTCCTGCGGGGTTGTTGGTGTTGTCACCCTATACAGGGTTGATTTTAAAACACCAGCAACCTCGCAGGGCCAGATAGCTGACCCCATACGGAACAACTTTTGTTCTACGAGTTTGGATATAACTCAATATATTAAAAAAAAATGATTTTATAAGTTTTTGTTGTATCGTGTTTTTCTTCGTAGACTGCGGCGCGGCGCGGCGTGAGCGCACGACATCAAAGGCGCCGCTCAGCTGCTCGGGAGTTCAAGGTCAAATGCGCTAGCCCGGTTCCCCACGCTTCGCGTGTTTGTTTACGTAATCTGCGATGCGCGTTGTAACATTTAAGACGGAAATTAAATGAATACTTATTTTTGTATGAAAATAAAATCTAACAAATTATCAAAAGTCGTAGAACAACAGTAGTAGCTCATAACCTTAGAAATCTACCCCTGCGAGGTTGCTGGTGTTTTAAAAATAACCCTGTATAGCGTGGCCCTACTACTCGTCTTTCCGGAAAGATATGAACATTTCAGTACTTGTTATTCTATTCAAGTCTGGGTTAAATAAGCGAAAGAATATTATTTCCTGACGTTTCCAGGACTCCTCAACTATATTTCAAGCTTGCACGTGATGAAAATGACATTTTTATATTGTATTAAGTTCATGAAAGAAAGCACTTGAGACGAGTCATAATGGACTTGGAAACTTGTTAAGAGGGGTAAAATTTACATCTTTGATACTTATTTTTTTATTCTGGGTGAGTAAAATGGTAAGGACATCGCTAATAAATTTTCTTTATTTTTATATTTTTGATTTGATTGAATGACGAGACGAGCAAGGTGCTCACCTGATGGTAAGCGCCACGCTTTCCCATAAACAGACATAACTTTGAATTACAAAGCACTGCATGGTAGCGAACTGCGCTCGTCACCCCGAGACATAAGATGTGAAGTCTCACAATGCATAGTAATTTCACTGGCTTCAATGTCCTTCAAACCGAAACACAACAGTGCTTACACACTGTTGCTTGGCGGCATAAATAGACAAAGCAGTGGTATCAACTCAGACGGCCTCTCGCACACGAAGGACCTACCACCTTGTATTTAATTGAAATAAATAAGTTAAAATTTCGCTTATCTGTATATGTTGTAATTTCCACATAATGTTTTTTTTGATCCGATTAAGGCAAAGTGATTGCACTACACCTGATGGTAAGCGTAGTGCAGTCCAAAAAACCAGCGACCACCGACAAACAATGAGTTTATCGGTGGTCACCAGAGTCATGCCTGCCTGTATAAATGCTTCTTCCCTCTTCAGAGAGAATTCAGGGGAAGGGGAGGGGAGCAGGAGGTTCTGGGATCAGCCAATGTACACCCGGATATACACTGGCTGAACCTGGAACGCGATCCACACAAGGCGTGTGGATCACTATGGCAGGTTTTGACACCATGTGTACGGTGGTCGCTATCTGGGCGGATATGAATATCCTACCACTAGCAAAACTGTATACGTAGATACATACATTTTCGATTAAATCATAATTACTGGCCAAGTTAGCTTAGGACGCGTTTTTGCTAATAAGCCAACCTATGCAATATTCATCTTCAAACATTGGAGAGCAGTAAGATCATTTTCATTAGTCAGCTTTTCAATTAAAAGCTTTACCGAGAGATAATTAAGCAGCAGCAGTTATTAGCATAGTTCGACAAAGCAGCAAGTGGGTCTCCTGATAGTAAGTGATCTACACCGCCCATAATATTAGAAGAATCATGGACGCGTTGCCAATTTTAAAGGTAAGGGATAATTAAGGGGTTGGTGTTAAAAGTGCCAACAGCCATGGTCGCACCACGGTTATGACGTCACACTATTATTGTATTGCTTAGTATCGCCGGCTAAAATTATGATAATCAACATATAAGTTTAGTTAGATTTACATATTACTTTGAAACATTTGTAGAAAGGCTTATGGTGGAATAATTATTATCAGCAATCAGTCGGGTGGTAAACGGAATAAAAAACGTGACTCTGCCAAAATAAATGGAGAAGATCGAGTACATGGTGTTTCAATTCATCTATTGCGTTACATTGGGTTGTTGGTTGAAGTTTCTTGTCATACAGATTAAAAAGTATGGAATTAAGTGAAATTACTGGGCATTATGAGTCTTGAGATGATAAGCAATAGCTTACAACACTTTGTAATTCAATGGTATGCGCGAATATCAGTCTAAAAAATTGTAAATATGAATTTTCATTAATCAATCACGCCTTAAGGTGGTATGGTCATGTTTTGAGGAAATGGAGTACGTCGGTCGCAGATCCCTGAGCCAGATCGTACCAGGGGTACGATCCTGTGGACAGCCCAAAAAGCATTGGCTTGACGTATTGGAGGGAGACAAGATCGGGCGAAGTGGAAGCGTTTAAGTAAGAAGGCGGACCCTGGCACTAACGCCAGGCAGAAAGAAAGAAAGAATCATGCCTTAACAGCTAAACGGCTTATTGTTTAACATAACATAACATAAACGCCCACCACATATCACAAGAAAAGATATTCGTCTCACGCTGCTGCACATCGAAGATACAATACACAATTCTCACAGCTCCTTAGGTAAGTAGGCCGCGGGTCCGAAAGAATTTAATGACCCGTGAACTTGAGTGCTAATCGAGGACGACCCAAGCGTTGGGGTTCTGACGGATATCGAGATATGAAAACCGTGAACTTGTTGTTACTTTTAAAAAAATGTTATCATAATTGTTACTGGTACGAGGTAGGGCCGGAATAAAACTTGATTCCGTCGTGTTTGAACTCATAATTACCCGCACAATTTCCATATTTTATATGTTATTACGAGCATTACACATGCCACAGTTATAAAGTACTTCTTGTACTAGTTAGCTACTTAGGTACTAACACTATAAGGAACAGAGTTTTGACGTCAAAATTGTTACAAGATAATAGATTGTGGTCTGAACTGAGCTATATACCTTATATGCTGCTTCACCCAGTACTTGAATATTCTACTACGTCTATATGCCGAGCAATCCCTTATATATCGCTTCACCCAGTACTTGAATATTCTACTACGTCTATATGCCAGACAAACTTACCTTCATTAACAACACTAAAATACAAATAAATAATGAAATAACTACTAGATACTCTCAGCACAATAATAAAAAGCAAATACTAGTACTAGCAAATACTAATACTAGGTATTGTATGATATCGTGTAGATCTTGGCAGCTTATGTAGGCTGTGTAGGTACCGCGTACGTAATACAACAGCGTCCACCAAGGCAATCTAAATGTACCTGGTCTCATGCGTACAAGGCGGGCGTAACACTATCATCGCGCGTCACACTCTCTTACCTCGGTCGCACATCCAGAACAGGTTTTTAGGTACGCGCCAGTTACGAAGTACTAGTCGCCGACGTTCCATTATGCTATATTTTATTTTTTCCCATACAAAAAATGGATACGTACTAACTTTTAATTAGACACTACAGAAGATTTTAAATGGATGCAGCAGAATCAATAATAATAACTACACCCATCTAACTTAACGTAATAGTCAGTAACATATCATAAATCCACACTAATATAACAGTCTTGTGTTATGTACCTATATAAGGAACTGCATGAGACGTTCAGTATCACGATACTATGATACAAAATAAATATTAATTGTGAATCACACATACACATATCACTTGGTAGACGTTCAAAACCAGCGATTATTGAATGTGAATATCATTAAATTGATAAGACAGCCTCAATCATTGATCCTTTTAGCAGTCAAGTCCATTGTTTAATAGTTACCTTATACCTATCATCATAAAATCAAGTTTGTGAATTTCACGAGTTGAGATATCGTTTTGAGGCAGGCGAAAACGTGCCAAATTAACTGAAGATACGATATGACTGAAAATCATATCGTTTCAGAGTCAGAGAGATTCCTCTTTCCATGGATATCGTAAAGATTAATTAAGGATTTGTGCTTAGTTTGTCGATAGGCTCGTCACATCATAGAATGGGGAGGTCAAGAAATCATGGGTGTACCAGTTATGGCTCAGTTTACCCCTTCGGGGATACAGAGATGTGCTTAAATATGTCAACTAAAGAATTTGCTTAAAAGTTATATTAAATGCAAATCCTCGGAATAAAATGATATTTTGGGATCTTAAAATACCGTCTGATGGTTAGGCACTTACTGATTTTTCTTACCACGGATAAGATCAGTATCACATCTGGACCATATAAATCCGTGTCCACTGATATGTAACAGAGAAGAGAAGAAATATGAATGAGCTACACGTTTCGATTAAAGTAAAGTAGAACAGAGAAGAGTTGAATGAAAATTAAAATAAAATAGCATGCAATGGGTTGAATATTTCTAAAGACCTTTTCGCCAAACAATAGTGTGTAAGCACTGTTGTGTTTCGGTTTGAATTTTTTCTGCACCCTCTGTATTAATACAAAGTTTATCGATTATAAATCGAATAAAAGCAGAGAAGATGATATTTTATTATTATATAAATCAATTTAATGGTTTCAACGGACAATTATCTTTATCACTTCTAGCTGTGAATCTTTACGCTTCATTTACTGATTATTCTGTAGTCCGTTAAATTCAAATAAAATTTATTAGAGATCTTTATTACCATTATACAAGCACGACCAAAGATAACATAGACAAGATTTGTCTTTAAATAATTTCTACCATATGTCAAAATATCTTCATGGAAAGTATATGATTATTCTTAAACATCCCGGAGAACGCACTACCGTAAAACAGGGTGAATAAGGACAAAACTGGTTAGTTTGTTTACAGATATAAACTGAGATAAACTGGACTATACTATAAAAGAATAAAACCTGCTTTACATTTTGGACAATAACTAAGCTTGAGTTAACATTTGAATGAAATGAGAAATGAGGAGATCCGTAGAAGAACGAAAGTCACCGACATAGCTCAGCGGATTAGCAAGCTCAAGTGGCAGTGGGCAGGCCACATAGCTCGCAGAACTGATAATCGATGGGACAGAAAGGTTCTGGAATGGAGGCTACGTACTGGCAAGCGCAGCGTTGGACGTCCACCTACAAGGTGGACAGACGACCTGATAAAGATCGCAGGAAGACGCTGGATGCAGGCCGCTTTCAACGGGTCGGTCTGGAAATCTTTGGGGGAGGCCTATGTTCAGCAGTGGACGTCTTGTGGCTGATGATGATGATGATGATGATAATATTTTAATGGATCCATATACGTAATTTTCTCAATACAAATTTGGTTCCCATCCACTCCCTCATCTCTATTCACTCCGTTTTACTGTACTTCAAAAAATATTATCCGTCCAGTGTCCATGAATTTTGACTCATACGTCGTATTTTCCCAATTAGAAGTACATCGACGTCCCTTGGGAGCGTAGCTTTTCTCTTAATTAATTCTCGAATATGCTCGAGTACGCGGGTAACATTTAGGAAAATAGTCTTCACTTATAAGAACAATTTAAGATATTTGATCAAAGACGTTTTAGTTCCAGTTATCTTGAGAATTTTACTAAATTAGCCTCGATCCATGATAGCAAAAGTTAATGCGATGAAAAAAATCAAGATAATACTCATTATGCGAATATTATTGTATAATAATAATATGATTATTATGCCTATGTAAAACAGTGAACTATATGCGTTTTTTTAATTTATTTAATTGAATGATGAGACGAACAAGTTGCTCGCTTGATGGTAAGCGCCATAAACAGAAGCAACACCACACAGAACTTTGAATTATAAAGCACTGCATGGCACTGAACTGCGCTCGTCACCTCGAGACATAAGATGTTAAGTCTCATAATGCCCAGCAATTTCACTGTCTTCATTGTCCTTCAAACTTAAGGTCAAGGTTGAAGAAGATTGTAAATTCCCATTTGAACATCGTAAGTGTAGTAAACACTAAATGTTGTCCTTGAATGTATCACTTTACTCGAAAATCAAACCAGAGACCCCAGTTCACCAGTTCTAAACTAAAGTTACTAAACTACTGTAATTATAAACTAAAACAAATAACAAGCTATTATGTTTCTAAAACAGCTAACAGCACTTTTCATTCAAAATAAGTTGGTGGCAGTGCTACTCGATGAATGCACAGCAGTCCACGCGACAAGGTGTGATACCGTAGTTAGATAATGAAGTGTACCATTCCTTGTCTATATACAGACAGTTGTTCCTCTATCTATTGAGTTAACAACTAGGTAGTTTGGTTGGTTGGGCATTTGTAGGAATTTGTTAGTGTTATCTTGGTTGTGATGCATATAATTATTAAGAGATTTTTCAGCAACACTGTGGCTTTTCTATACTATTCATGGTATAGCTTTGAAGAAACGTGTTATTGTTAACGTGTTCCCTCCTTCCTATAATATTGGGTCCTTTAAACGGAGTGTGAAGAAGCAGTTAGGCAGGCCGGCATGATCGTGCCGACCAACGATAGACACACAGTTTGTCTTTGGTCGACACTATTTCTGGATTGCGCTACACTTACCATCAGGTGTGGCGTAGTCATTTTGCCGAGCCAGGATAAAAAAAAAATGTCGGGATTTTTTTTTCAATTTCAATAACCAGCTTCTGTGTGACATTTCATTTGTTACTCACGCTTGTAGGTATATTTTTGCTTAATCACTTCTTTTTCTTTCTTTTAGGGATCCACACTAAAAGGCTGTCAACGGAATCCAATTGAATTATGCCTAGGCTACCTAGGCTTGGGTTTTGTGGTAAAACTATTGTATTTTAAGCCTCGCAGCGTAGGTATGTCTATCAGTCCTACCTCAAGCTTTATGTTTTAATCGTAATAAGTGTAATCAGCACCAATAATTTAGAGTAAACTGAATACGTTCTTAAGTTTGTCGTTGAATTATTAGTAGCCTGTAAGCGATTGTGCAATTAGATGAATTAGACAATCAAAATATTTAAGTGTATGTACTCCTATTATTATTGTCTGGAAATCTTTGGGAGAGGCCTATGTTCAGCAGTGGACGTCTTGTGGCTGATGATGATGATGATGATGTACTCCTATTATTGCAACTATCTTAGGTAGAATTTATGTATAACTTAACTTATTTTACTTTATTTATACAAGCATATGGTTCTACGTGATAAATGTTACAGAAAACTTTTTGAATTACGTGAACAAGACCCGAAATTAGACGAGGTAACGAACTAGTTCATTTTACGCTCCGTGCCTAGTGTTTAGCTAGTTCTGTTTATCAAGTTTGCTTCTCAGTTCGAACTTTGAAGTTTCGTGAAATGCAATCCATTTGGTTATACCGTTCTTGTATTTACCTCCAAACGTATCAGTGCCGGGTCTTTCGCTTGAATTTATAAATAATGCATACAAACTAGTACGTGAGTGTGTTAAAGATGTGAAAGAGACTATTTAATCTCTACATACATACTGTCGATAAGGGTGCTATCTAGTTCATTTGCGTTAATAAAGTACTGAGTTATCGCTATTGGTAGCGAATAAATCTGTCAATGGTAAACGATTTTTCCGTAATTCAAAGTGGAAGTTAATTTTGGTAACGTGATAAGTCAAACTATGTGTCATGTTTTAAAAATATGTAAATCATTTCATTAAATCGCATAAAAATGCCTCAGACTTACGACTTTTAGCATCGTAGGTATACCTATAACCAAGCATATATTATCATTCGACAGCCTCCGTGGCGCAGCGGGCGAGTAGCCGGCTGTGAAGCCTGATGCCGCGGGTTCCATCCCCGCACCAAGACAAACATTTGTGTGATCTACAAATATTTGTCTCGGGGTCTGGGTGTTGTGAGACCAAAAGTTTCTCGTAGTTCCTGATACCCACGACACAAGACTCGTATCTTACTGTGGGGTCAGGACTATGTGTGTGACGGTTGGGTGTTATTTATTTATTTTAATTATTTATCATGTTCACCTGGGCCGTGGGAACACGGCGACCATAACACATAAATGCTTAGCGGGCTAAAAAGACTGGACGATCTGGTAATATTGATGACATAACTACCCAGTTTAACATTATTGATAAATAATAATGAACTATAAAATACTCGAATTCGGTTTGAAGAAATCGTTGACAGCTGAAATCACCGCTGCCACATTTCACGTTCCGATTCGAATTCACTTTTTGGAATAGAATTTTCGCTATATCGTAGCGAACACATTGGCCATCGAAATAGCGAACTCGGAGTGACACGATTAACGAAATCGGTGGTCGAAACCGAGTTAGAGTTAGTAACGCTACATGATTTGAAATTTCATTATGTTGTTAGGAATCTCAACCTTTCGATCGGAAATCTGTGATTATGTCTGTGGACAGGATTTTTTTTTAGAGTGATATATAGGAAACGTTTTATATCCGGTATCAGAACTCGCGTGTTTTTATAGCCGTTCCCTATATTCTATTTACGGATAGATTTGCATTACTATTTATATTGTTTTGACAGATCTTCAAAGCAATATTAATAGTAAAAAAATCTGTCGATAAACGGAATATTGCAATCCGAAGACAATTTTATGCCAATATTAGGTCTATAATTTTTTTGCAGGCATGTTTTAATACAAATGAATTATTTTAAGTTATATTAGTGCCACTAGAAATAAATAATCATTTTCAAATATTTTATAACCAAATACAAACATTTAATGTGAGGTTTTATCTAATACAGCACTCTGCGGAAACATTGAATTTATAACCTAAAAAGCTTTGCCAACGAATTTCAAAAGCCACACGTTTATTTTGCGACATTTTCGGGCTAAGGATCACTTCTGAGATTTCCCTTAGGTATCCTTTTTTTTTCTAAAATGTAAAATTGGTGGATCGAGAGCGATTTTCTGTGTTTCTAATCGTACATTTGGGATTGTACATGTGTAGTTAGAGAACGTATTTTTTTTTATTAAATTTGCAAGTATTGCGAAGTTGACTTGTTTTAGTTTAGTATCTACGTCGGGATTCTATTCAGGTTGGGTGACATAGAAATATATATTAAAAATATGCAACGCGAAATAATTTTGTCGAATTGTTTTGTCGTAAAAAAACCAGTTTCATTTGATTATTTCTATATAACATATATATAACTATCAAAGCTAACATAGTTGCACATAATAGGTAGGCGTAACACTTACTAGGCTAGCGACCTGCTCCTTCAACCATTCAGTCTAGGAAAAAATACAACAAATGACGTAATAAGATTGAATTTCTAAAAGAAAATCATCAATTTCCTTCACCGATATCCTCATTCCGTGGGGTTTAACGTGAATGATACAATAATCCTATAATCGACGGGCGACTCAGGAACGACTTTGAGTAATACTGCATTACCCACTACATCGATGTTCTCAGGTTGCGTTGGATTGTCAAATAGATAGCTATATATTTTTTTTTTACGATATTACCTTTTATATATATTTTCATCTTATGACAAATACTCAGTAACGTGGCTCAGAAATAAATTAAATTATTTATTTTATCAATGAAATTACTGGGCATTATGAGACTTAACAGCTTATGTAATTCAAAGTTCTGTGCGGTGATGCTTCTGTTTATGGGCAGGCGTGGCGCTTACCATCAGGCGAGCGCCTTGCTCGTCTCGTCGTTCAATAAAAAAAATCTTCAAACATTAGTGTCAGGAACAGTGTAATCAGTCTAGACCTTACTGAACAGCTAGTGTCGCAGTGACCTCCATAGATTTACACAAGTATACAGTAAGAAAGAATGATAAAATCCTTTTTAATAGCAGAGGCTTTCAAACGGGCAAGTAGATTACCTAATGGTAGGTAAGTGTTCACCACCGCATCACTTAATAGTAGATAAGTGATCACCACCGCCCATGGACATTCACAATAGGTCCCCAATGAACCATGGACGCGAAAGGGGAGGAGATTTTTGGCCTCCGGATTTCACTCACCGTACGAAACGCAACAGCTAGCTGTTACTTCATGTCAATTTTTTTCTGAGACAGTGGAATCAGACAATGGTATCAACCCGGTCGGGTCGGCCCATTCGTACTGTAGACAAAACTGTCTATGGTAAATTTACCACTTACACAAATAAAATTTAATTTCTAATACATTTTTATTTAAAATCTTTTAAACGATACATTAAATAAACAGCTTTATAAACGCACAATAATTAGCACAACAAAACAAAGCCATTCTCCCATAACAAAACTTTCCCCAATCAGAAAAGAAACATCAAGTTAACCCTTACATAAACAATTGTATTGGGACAATGATAAGACAATTGAGGCATCGACCGAATGTCGGATATATTGGGCCATTAGTCTGCGCGACCCGTGGACTTACACTCGATTGGCCCTTGATTGCCCTCCGTCTTTTCATGTCGAACGTATATTGTTCTTTCTGTACTATTGTGGGAATGAAATCGTTGGGAATGTGTTGTGTTGAGAGGGTTAGACAATAATGCTATGTAATGTAGGATGATTATATTATTATAATAATACTCTTAAATGGCGAGACGTAAGTTGGCTAGATGAGTGGTTTAGGTGGCTGTTTATAAACACTGATTGGTTCATTTTCAGTATTAACAGGATATTCTATATGTAATACACCCAACAGTCACATACATAGTCCTAACCCCATACTAGGTAAAACATGTGTTGTAGGTATCAGATACTAAGAGGGACTTGCGGTCCCACAACACCCAGACCCGAAACATGATCCACGAATATATGTTTAAGTGCGGGAACCAAACCTAGTCTCTCCTTTCATGCCACGGAGGCTGTTTCAATTAGTTCCAAAACCAACTTATAACTGTCGCACTCCACGCTGTGTGCCTATTTAAAAACATCATTATCTGCTTTTTAAGAGAGAGTCTATAATTCAGTAGGAGTTTCCAAATTAACAAGGAATCTAATTTCATAGGAATAGGTATAATAATTGAGCTAGACCACAATCCCAACTTTGCCAAAAAAAACCAATCACTTTCATTATAAGCGTCTGCGTAACATTTGTTGTGGATTTTTTTCATTTACCTGCCAAACAACGAGGCATATGAGAAAACTTTCAACTGCGAAATAAAGTAAATTCATAACGAAATTCGGCGACAACAAGCCACGTCATTGTTGGCAATAACTTCCAACAAGTTTGTTCCACAACTTCGGTATATTGTGCTGATAGTTCGGGCCCAACTTTTTATATTGAGTCTTATATTTTATTTCGTTTACTTTCATATTTGGTGACGTGTGGTGCGCTTGTAAAACTGCCGAATTGTTCCGTGGAACACTTTATTCCTTGCGCAATATGTTTTGTATCGGAACTCGGTTCTCTCTTGATATTTTATTTATATTATTTATTTATAATGTTTTATTGTAAGACAAATTAAGAAGTAGAAAAAAGTAAAATATATACATTTAAGCATAGTATGATTGGCGGCCTTATCATTCAAAGCAATCTTTTATAGGCAACATTAATGTTAATGCAATATAATGATTATAAATGTGAGTCTTGTTATAAAACGTCATTAAAAGGCTTTTTATCTGGCTTAAATGTTCTTCATTTTTACATTACTCACTAGAAGACCCTATATCATTAACTCCAAGAAATTCTGCCGTAAAAGGCACATTTGGAACTCAAGGACGATTTTCATCTTTAACAAATCTATCGGAGCAGAACGGAACTTCCGCTATATCATTCGGTGCCTACTTTCTCATTTATTTCTGGGATTTGGGTTGTTACGTTGAAGTATTCTATTCTCGATATTAGACTGAATGAGTTAAAAGAAATAACGTCGAATGATAAAGGCGGATTTCCGGATTTCCGATTTACGCGTGCGTCAATAACGTGTATTTCTACCAAGTCCCTAATAAAAGCGCACGGGACGTGCGTATCCTGATATTTTTTTAAGAATTTTACGGAAACGTTCACTACAAACGCGCGCACCTGCCGCCTGACGCGGTGATCAAAAGCTGGTTTAATAAAAATTAACATGACTTTAATTATTATATTTTCATTCATGAAAGAAATCAAAGTTATTTGGGACTACATTTTTAAATACCGATTTTATTTAAATTATTGATGTCAAATTAAGATCGGCCGTTTTGGGAAGTTGGTTAAAAAGTAGAAACAACGTTTTGGTATGGACGTATTTTACGAAAAGGAAAATAAAAGGTAAGCGAGATAATTAAATGTCGAAACACCAAGAATTTGATACCGGGCTATCAATAATTGATTGTTCCAACTGAGCCGGGAAATAAGATATCACCTGCGGTATTATCTTTCGAGACCTTATAAACGAAAGGTTTTCACAGGCAGCGGCCATTGTTGAACGCATTAAAGTAGATGGCTCCCTATTAAGGGCCATTTGGAGGTTGGTGTTGGTGTAATTAGAGGAAATATTAACTAACTATTGTTCTAATTTAGTGTAATCTATTTATTTTGTGTAATGTCGATGCTCTTAAAGAGACTGAAGGGGAGGAGGGTTCTAAGGAATTGTTTGAATTTGTGCCAACTGCCACATTTCACCATGTTTTAAGTTGGAATTTCATCTCCCTCACCTGGGTAAATAAAAGTCCAGAATGGTGCGTCTTGTACAAAATTTGATTCTCAATTGCAAGTCTTTGAGAAACCAGCTTATACTTGCGATGTTTCTAGACCAATACGACTTAAAAGCCTCAGGAAAAGGTCTCTAGAGTCACAATCACCGAAAAAAACGCAAAACGCATGAGTCACATCACGTCAGTTTTCTCTGAAACAGTGATACTACCCCAGTAGAATTCTATTCTAGACAAAATTATCTACGTGTGTCTACCATTTACAATGGCATTACAATAAAGGCACACGACAATATAGTTATTTAACTGGTGGTAGGATATTAGTATCTGACTGGATAGCGACCACCGTACTCTGGTGTTAAAATCTGCCATAGTGACCCACCTTGTGTTGGTCGCGTTCCAGGGTCAGCCAGTGTATATCTGGTTCTCCCGAGGGGCTTGTCGCCTCTTCCTATACCTTTCCCATCCCTTTATCCTTCCCCTCCTCTTGGCCCTGGGATGAGATAATGCAGTGGTCGCATGATAATGCACTATCCCATTGGCAGGGACCCCTGTAGTTCATTCCAAACAGCCAAAAAAAATATTTACTTAGTGTTTTAAAGAATATTATTGAGATGAAACACTCTGGGATTGTAACTAAAATATTGCCGTCCATCCATTGCCTTGCAATTTCCCTATCTCGTATTTCGTTCTAGCTCCTTACTACGTCGACTCACGAAGTAATTTTTCTTACTTCTTACAACTTGGTTTAAATAATATTATCACTCTGTTCAAATTTTTGGTTTCATTCGTGAAAACTCAAGTTATTAATCTAATTGTACATTATCTTCAGATTAATTATTGTCTTCGCCTTTTTTGTACATTTTTTCATCTATTATGCTTATTAATGATATTACTCAGTAAGTTACTAATTTTAGGCGCAGTTACTATATGAACATGGTCAATTTCAGTTATAAATTATAATTAAACTACGCTTATATTTAAAAACATGTGACACTTGCGTGGTTGCTTGCGCGCAACCCATGACACTCAACACATAAGCGATGCTCTAGGCAGCATGTGACATTTCCAGCTGTTGTAGAACACGATCCCTAGGATTAGCAAAGGGAGGGGAATTTGGTCCCCTGCATATTTCACTCATCGTACGGAACACAACAGCAAGCTGCTACTTCCCGTTGATGGTCTGTTAGACATTGGTAACATTCCGGTCGAGCCGGCCCATTCATGATGTAGACAAAACTGTCTACAGTGTTGTTCTATCAGTTAAAAATAGATCTCTGTAGATTTATATATTACGTGGTAAATTTTGCCTGTGAATTCATGACTTAACATCTCATTTGCTTACGACAAACCCTATTTATACCAGGGGAAAAATGAATTTGAGTCACGCCCCCCTTCTACAAAAACAATCATGCTCCTGCACAACTTTTGATTCTAATGAATATTTGATAATCAGGTTAGAAAAACAGGCCGAGTGCGAGTCGGAGTCACGCACTGAAGGTTACGTATTTATACCCTTAAGCTATTTTCCTTTTTTTTCATTAGCCTAAATGACGAAACCAGCTGATCTACCGCCTGATGGTTAGCATCTCGCCTGCCCATAAACATATACAGAATAGATACAGAACTATACAACAATACAAAAATATACAGATAGAGAACTGACGGATCGAAAACTCGAAAACTTAACGTACCTTCCGAATGCCGACAAGCCGAACTAAATTTTACTATCCGCCTCCTTACTGAAGTTGTGCTTATCGAGTTGAATAGTTTCGTAGACGTATCCTTGGACAGCAACAATATTAGCATGATCTCTTAAGTTCAAGCGAATGTTACACATTGAAATAAAACTAATTTAAACGGATTTTGTCGCGTGTCGGATATAGTCCACCGTGACCATGAAGGCTGAAAAGTCTTCGAAACGTCGGGACCAAATTGAAATAAAAAACCGCGATAAAATCCGTTCAAATTAGTTTTATTTCAATATTAGCATCACCCACTACATGTCTTATGAGGATGTGACGATTAAACACAACTTACGTCTGGCCAATATTCATCCCGAGACTTTTTCATTTCGAAGAACGGTTAATGTTGTTCAGCAATACTTCCAACGGTAACATATTGTCGCTCCCCATTTAAACTCATTGAACTTTTCGGGATGATCTGAATTAACCCTCGACAATAGCATAAAGCCATGGCTCAATATGAAAAGATGAAGATACTTCTTCAAGAGGATATCATCTCATTTCCTATGGTTTTTGCCAGTGTAGATGGTGGTATTATAGAGCATAACAAGCTCCATCAAAATAGGTGTGGAATCTAATAGATAGGTTTTACTACGGTGAATACATTTTAAGTCTTCATACAAACCAGGGTTCGAAAATATCCGATATTTATTATAAATATCAAAATATCGGATAATTATGATATATATCCGATATATATCAAGTTTGATATGTATCCATTTTGTATGAAAGCCATATTATTATTTTATTGTATCATTTATGAATGAATACTGTTTGCATATTGCAAAATCTACTTTTACATAAGACATAATCAACTAAAAAACATAAAATCTTCTTTTAGGACAGAAGTGTTGCCATTAATGGATTAGAACTTACTATTAGGGAGTATTTTACACGCTTTTTTATTAACTTCACCTGTATGTTTGTATGTTTGTAACCGACTCCTTTGGGCGCGATTTTGACCCACTTTAAACGGCCAGATTTCGTTCAAACTTTGTAGATTTATCGAGGACCGATGACAATACAATAATTTGATAAAAAAAAAAAAAATAATAATAATAATAATAAAATAATAATTTAATTTAATTAATTATTGATATTCGGGTTAGGAATTAAAATTGTACTCTCTGGATCTTCGTTAATTATAGGGAATATCGTAGTATCTAATAGTGTCAATAGATGGCGCTTTTTTGATGTTCGGGTTTAAAATTAAAATTATACTCTCTGCTACAATATATTTATATTTTAACTAAAAAATGAAAAATAAATAATAGTTTAAAAAAACTAAAAAACACGCTTTTATAGAAAGTCTAACTAAAAAATTGAAAATAAATTTGAAGAAAACAATGTATTTTATTGTAAAAAAGCGTGGGGTGCTTTTTAAGATACAATCTAAATGATAATCCTTCTACTCATATGTGTCAATATAATATTGATTACTATTGACACCATGCACCGCACGTTTTTTTACAATAAAATACATTGTTTTCTTCAAATTTATTTTCAATTTTTTAGTTAGACTTTCTATAAAAGCGTGTTTTTTAGTTTTTTTAAACTATTATTTATTTTAACTCTACTCCCATGCCATCTACATTCGGGAAGTTGAAATACAGTAACAAACGCTGAAAATTACTTAATATCAATTTATTTAACCATTTTTGTATTGCAATATATTATAAAACATTTGATATATATATATTCATTGATATATATCATGAAACTCAGTCTGATATATATCGGATATATATCGGATATATATCTTGATATATATCCATTGATATATATCCTCGAACCCTGATACAAACCAATTTTAAGTCCTAGTATTCGGCCCATGACCCTTTCCAGATAGATAGACATACCCCTTAGAAGGTCCCTGCGCCTCCTTTAAAGCGCACATTCAAAACCGTTGATATGGACTATTAATACTGCCAATTACACAGAAGTTATAAAAACCCCTTAAACAATATTTACATTGAATATTTGAGTAACAATCCCGTCCACGGTGACAAGTCAGATTGGTGTGTAATTTACAGGCAAAGTTGTGATCCCTCAACTGTAGCGGACACGGGAGAAAATTGTAACTTTGCCCATTTATCCACCGTTGATAAATTCCCAAAACGTTTATAAAATATATTTAATTTTATTACATTTGTCACCGTGATTTTCAGTTTAGGGTTGTTTGTGATTTATTGCTCTTAGCCGCCTTCCTGGCGTCACGTCGTGCCGACTTTGACACGAGAGGCCGTGGGTTCGATCCCCGCATCCAAACTACATCCGATCCACAAATATTTGTTCGGTATCGGTTTCGAAGTGGTAGAGCAACGCCAATAATAAATGGACTGACTCAACCGGGTTATTACCTTTACAGAAAATTGACGTGCAGTGGTAGTTCGCTGTTACGTTTCTTATGGTAAGATTACCGGAGGCCCGAATCCCCTTTCCTCTTAACAATCGCAATTTCTTTCCTTTAATGAATGCATCTATGATTCTTCTGATATTGTGGATTTCATGGGCGAAGAATATTTACCATCAGATGATCTAGTTGGTCGTTTGCTGATTTCTAATTAGTATATCTAGCCCATTTAGCCATATAAATAATTTAATTATTTTTTAATCTAACAAAGCAAACTTTACAACTTCTTCGTTCTACTCAAATATGAAACAGATTTTTTATAACAAATTCCGTCTAGCACTTAACGTAATAACTAAAATATGAACTCGTCCCAAGTTATCGGCGAAATCACGATTTAACCGCACTTTCCGAAACTCAATAACCTGTAATTTTTCGCATCACTTTTCTTGTCAAACTATCCAAGTCCAATCGAAGTTAGATGATATAAGAACACGTAACGTCTTGTACACATGGGCCAATGTTTTACTCAAATATTTTTGCAAAATTTCCAGAATTTTTAGGCTAGACTAATTAGTCTGAGAGACAGACAGAGATGACAGAGAGCGGAAGAGTATTGGAGGTCAAAATGTAGTACCTGCTTCAAAAATATGTTGCGAGTACAAGAAACATAAAACGTATGTTTTTTGGAAACCTACTGATAAAACATATCAATATGTGTATTGTTGCGAATTAGATTCTTGACTATTTTAAACTAAAAGATTTTGAACAAATTTCGAATACAAGGGCACAAAGACACCAAATACACGTATTATCTTTAATAAGGAATATATGACTAAAACACTGGCTTAATTCAATGAAACCGCTACTGGATCCCCGTAAACTGTGCATAAAGGTGGCCCAACATTAGTGTGTCGGGATCTCATAAAATATTAATAAGCAACTTCCATGCCCCCAAAAACTTTGACAAAGAATATTTAATAAAATGATGACGAACTTTTAAGAAGGGACGAGTGGGAAAGTCATAAGCAGGTATTATTTACCGTATATTTTATGTAAGGAAATAAATTATAAGATTAGAATAAGACGTGTTAATTGCATAGGATACAAAAAAATATTGATATTATTGAAGAGAATATCAATATTTAAAACTTATTTTGTAATTTACTATGTTTAGAAAAAAAATATATGAGGGACCATCTTATCAAAGTTTCATTAGTGATTTAATTCATATGTAATTAATTTATTGTTTTGTCTTTAAGTATGACGAGTTGGACGAGGTAACTAATTAACATTTCTGCCTGTCACAATCCACACTTGGAACTAGATCTCCCCAAGTGAGCGGCAACCATCTCGCTCTAGAGCAACCCGCATTCGTTACCCACTACCCGTTTCAAGTCGTCGGTCCATCGTGCACTAAGGCGTCCTACACTACATTGACATTATTTTTTATATAGCATAGACCGACATACGAGCAAGTGCATCTGATAGTAAGTGACCTCCACAATTTTACAACACAATTTTAGAAGAATCATAGGCGCGGTGCCGACACTAAAGGGAGGGGAGAGATTTGGGCCTCCGGGTATCTCACTCACCGTACGAAACGCAGAAACAAGCCGCTAATTTACGTCGGTTTTCTGTGAGACAGTGGCAACGACCCGATAGAGCCGGCCTATTCGTGCTGTAGAAAAAACTATCTACAGCGGGGCTCTACCACTCAATAGCTCGATCTCTTCAGCACACATCTGCGAACAACTTTATATTCAGATATAAATTTACTAAACTTAATCCCTTTATCTACAGTAATATTATAAAGAGGAAAAATTAGTAGAAGAGAGTAATTAGTAGAAGAGTATTTTTGTATGTAATGTTTAAACTTAAAAACTACTGGACCGGTTTAAAAAATTCTTTCAACATTAGAATCCTATATTATCCCTGATGAACATAGGCTACTTTTTATCCCGGAAAAAGCAGATCACGTTGGCGGAGCCGCGAGGAAAAGCTAGTGTATTATAAATTTTAGCGACAGACACGCATTACGATATTGATTTCTAATCATTCCTTAATCTTGTTTTAACCGAAATCAATTACAAAACAGTGAGCCACGGATTTTTCTATAAAATATATAAATAGTTATCATAAATCGGTCACATCTCGTATGGAATAAAATATTCGCAGTTATTCAGGCGTCTGCGGACGTGTTTGGAGAGATACGCTGCGTGAAATGGAGCGAGCAGTGAGATAGTGACAGATCTGAGGCGGACGTGATGTTTGTTTATTCTATTGCTGTACGATTTTATTTTAAATCGATTGTTGCTTGTTTTATGCCCTCGAGTTGAAGAAAGTTTCCTCAAACAAGCATTATGTGTGTGATTTAGGGTCACCCAAAAAAACTGAGGTAGAAGATATTGTATTGAAAACTAAACTCATCTAAATTCTTTATAACTTGACATTGCAGTTCTGAGATGTCCAGATATATAACTTAGTGCCATTTGCACTAGATTTTTAACCGATGAAAATTAAGGAGGAGGCCATATAGGAACGGATTCGGATTATTATTTTTATATTCGATAGGGTTTCGCTGATGTTACATTTTAATTTGAATAAAAAAGGGATGAATTTAATGAATACGAATAAATAAACTTCGACATTTGTACACCAATATTGATGATTCTTTAACCAAAACTAATAGAATATTAACCTTTAAAAATCAGTCTCAAAAAATTAAAATCCAAATACAAAATTGGTGCGGTAGATTGGTGGATTTTTTTTATGGAATAGAGAGCAACTGAGCAAGTGGGTCATCTGATGGTAAGTACATCACCACCGCCCATATCTACAACACCAGAGGAATCATCCGTGCGTTGCCTGCCTTTGAGGATTGCTAAAGCCTTATTGGTATAACAGGGTAAAAACTATCATAGTGTTCAATCGTAAACTCTACAATAAATATGACAAATTATAAGGCCAGTTTATCTTGAAACTAAAAACATCAAAAACAAATTTGAATCTAATGAAACAACGTAAAATTTATTTCATGATACAAAAGTTGTTCAAATCATTTTAAATAATTTGCCACCTCACAAAGTTTGGTGAGAAAGCTGAAACCGCTAAGCATACTTGTAATAGCTGCTACATTTTGGATATAATCGACGTACTTATGCAAAAACCAACCCACAGCAAAATAAAATGGAGACATTGATTTTGTTTAACTAAATTCAATAATTAACCAATGAACCAGGGGTACACTAGTTGCATCTCTGTCAGTGACAGAAACAGAAGTGTGCTATACATTGCATGCAAAGTGTATCCTGTGCTTGAATCGTGTCGAGCGAGATATGAAAACGACGTAATATAATTTATTTTTTCTTGACAGAACACTTGCCTTGTAATATGAATATGAAATTAGGAACTTGAAGGCGTGATTATTCATGACCATGGTCGGCATTATTATAATGTCTCAATGCTGAATTAAAGGCCTCTCCAATTATACAAGGAGTTCGGCCTGTACTATACGGGGTCGATATTCCTTGTTAAATGGATATTTTTAGACTAGTGATATGTTACTACAAGATTAATTTGTTTATTGAGTGGTAGCCACGCTGTAGACAGTTTTGTCTACATCATGAATGCTCAACCGGGTTGTTACCACTGTCTTACAGAAAACCGACGTAAAGTAGCGGCTTCCTGCTGCGTTTCGTACGGTGAGTAAGATATCCGGAGGCCCAAATCCCCTCCCCTTCGCAATCCCTCAATTATCCCTTACCTTTAAGATTGGCACCGCACCTATGATTCTTCTAGTATTGTGGGCGTACATGGGCGGTGGAGATCATTTACCATACCCATTTACCCACTTGCTCGTTTGTTTGTTTTGGAAACGAACTAAGTTCATACAAAAAAACCTCACACTATACCCAACGTTATATCAAAATTAACCATATTAATAATAATATGTCAAAATTTACAAGTCAATAAAATAATATATACAAACATAAATACATTCGGTTGCCCTACATAATAAGCTAGTAAAACTAAAATTAACATTACGGTTGCTTGAATTCATGACTGTACGTACAAACTTTAAGGCAATTAATTACACATTAATTAATTACTACAACGATATGAGAAACAACCTCGTAACATGAGAACTAATTATTTATTTTCGAAACTAATAAGCCCTCTACAAATAATGAAACATTAGAATGCGCGTGTAACTAAAGAATTAGTTAACTTTCGTTTGATAGTGGAAAACGAGAACGAAAAATGTAGGTTCCGTTGCTCTTGTTTCTTTTACAATAAATCGCACCTTGAAAACAAAACTGACATTAAACGAAAATTGTCGATTTTTAGTTATGAACGCTATTTTATGAAACATTTAAACTTAATCTCCCATAAACACATTTTTCGTTTAGTGTCACTTTTGTTTTCAACGTGCGAAATTATTAAAATAAGTCACCGTCTAGGTCTATTGAACCGAAAATATATGTATTTACACTAGCACTTGCCTGCAGCTTCCCCTGCTTCCACGTACAGACAGCGATCCGTTACATTTTGATTACTATTTGTATAGATAATAATATTTGGTATTTTGGCACAGGTAGGTGAGCACTCAGCATATTGCTGTGCTGTGGCACGTACATACCACAACACACCGCTGGTTTTCAGTGGCCACCTTAGTTTAATAAAATGTATTTACACAAAATATTCCCACGGATTAACACCACACAGAACATTGAATTACAAAGCACTGCATGGCCCTGAACTGCACTCGTCACCCCGAGACATAAGATGTTACGTCTCATAATGCCCAGTAATTTCACTGGCTTCATGTCCTTCAAACTGAAACACAACAGTGCTTACACACTGTTGCTTGACGAAAAAAATTGGAGTGAGTCCAAAAGTAATATAAAAACCGCACGGTCTGTCGATAACATATTTTTTTCTATCACCCGTCCCCTACATTTAACGTGTATATATACAACTTTTTACTATTTATATTCAATTTGAAACAAGATAAAGTTCGGTTTTTAAAGAATTCAAATTCATATCAAATAAATTCTATCCAAAGAATCCCTTGCGATAGGAAATGGCTATGTTAAAGTGTATTCTAAAGGAAACCTCACAAATAAAGTCTCACTTTAACAGTGCAACTGTTATTTTATTCAGCAGTGATCTTGGATATTGCCTATTTATAGTATAGGCTTCTCTTTATAGTTCCAATCGTAGAAAATACTAGAATACTGAGCCTGTCACTGTTTATATTCTAGCCGCGTTACCGACCTAAAAGAAAAAGGATAATTAGGCGATTGGGAAGGAGAGGGGATTTGGGCCTCCGGATATCTTACTCACCATACGAAACGCAGCAGCAAGCCGCTACTTTACGTCGGTTTTCAGTGAGATAGTGGTAACGACCGGTCAAGCCGACCCATTCATGCTGTAGACAAACTGTCTACAGTGTGGCTCTACCACTCACAACAACTTTTTTAAAAATCTTATGCCACGTTCTCTTCTAGAGAGTCGTGCACTCATATGATTGTAAATATTTTCTTCCTTTATTGAATTTCGTTGTAATTATGTTATCGACCAGTTAATTGGACAAAATAAAAAAAATATGCAACATATATATGCATATGTTGCATGTTGCACAATGCACCGTACGGTACGCAGCGGCTTGGCTGTGCTCTGGCCTTGCGATGGTAGTGGTGAACGCTTACCATCAGGCGGGCTGTTGGCTCGTCTACCTGAGAAATAAAAACACACCAGATACACCCATCACGTGCAAAATATATTTTTTACAACCATTTCCCATCACCTACTGTATAGTTACGGTAATATTTTTCAAACTCCCCTATAAACATTCCCGTAAGTTTTCTCAGATACCACCAACATATATCTTCCATTCTATAAAACTAACTTTACAAAATTGTACTCTATTTTATTATCGTAAGGTGTAAGTTTCTTGATAAGTGTTTTTGGGCTGCAAAGATAAATTTGCCGTACCTTCTGAAGGTTCGTGACATGTCTATTTAGTGCGTTGAATGAATGGGTGATTGATGACGTCGTGCGCTAGCCATTTTCGTAGTTATTTGGTTTGTTAGTACAGTAATTATCTGATTTTAGCGATTTAATACCTTATTTTATGTTATTTGTGACGTCTGACATGCAAGTTTATTTATTGACCCAAAACTTATTCTGTTTCCTTATAATCAATCATCTTTATAGCAATGGCCTTGAATTTCTACCGCCAAGCAACAGTGTGTAAGCACTGTTGTGTATCGGTTTGAAGGACATTGAAGCCAGTGAAATTACTGGTCATTATGAGACTTCACATCTTATGTCTCGGGGTGACGAGCGCAGTTCAGTGCCATGCAGTGCTTTGTAATCCAAAGTTGTGTGGTGTTGCTTCTGGTTATGGGCAGGACTGTTAGATCACGGCAAAGTTACTGCACGATGCCTGATAATAAGCGCAGTGCAGTCCAAAAAAACCAGCGACCACCAACAAACAATGAGTTTATCGGTGGTTGCACGGCCCTGTATTATGCTAGCCTGTATAAATGCTTCTTAACACTCCGAAGAGCCATTCTTTCTTATAATATTAGTTGCGATATTGGAAAATATGCCATATTCTATTTCGTTTTAGCGACACCTGAAATTCATAGTTAAGATTCAGTCCCAACGATACATATTGCTTTGAGATATGGAATTCCAAAATATGATTATCGTATCCTGAATCGGATTATTGTAGCGTGTTAGCCTTTAATCCAGTTTTATTGGTAGATTGAACAAACCTAATATTTCTTCTTCCTTTTCATATTATTTTCCGTGACATACGACAAATAGGATGTTCTTGCGGCTCAGTCCACCTGCATACCTTTATCCGGTATAAAATCTAAGTTTTTTTTTATTTGTTTAAATGACGAGACGAGCAAGGAGCTCGCCTGATGGTAACCGCCACGCCTACCCATAAACAGAAGCAACACCACACAGAACTTTCAATTACAAAGCACTACATGGATGTTAAGTCACATAATGCCCAGTAATTTCACTGGCTACGACAGATAGAGTGTACTTGCGGCTCAGTCCACCTGAATATCTTTTTCCGGTATAGAATCTAACTGACATCTTTATCCAGATCGTGGTCTACCATTGTGCGAAATTTTATCCAAATCCAATAGGCCGTTTACGCGTGATTGATTAACAAACGTCCAAATTTATTTATTTAAATATAGGTCTAAATACAATAATATGGTTTTGGCAGGGATATTTTTAGTCGAGGAAAAATACGAACAGAATTCAACAAGGTTTCCGCGGAGCGAAAATAGCTTGAATAAGTACTTAGCTTACTTATTGAAAATTAAACTTCGGCAGATCAAGTTATTATCCTGGAAATGGATTTGTATACAGTTTTACGAGAAAAATAACATAATAAACCAGTCCGTCAGGCCGTTATGCCAGAGCCGCATGACTCCGAAGTGATTAGGTAGAGGTGGCATGAGTGAAGAAATGTGTAAGTCCATAATGTGTTCCTGAATCGATATAATCATAAAAATTGTGTACCTGACATGACATCAAACCCAGTACCTGTTTCCTATAGAAAGTAGTTAAATTAGCCCTAAGCCTAAAGGTACTTAATACGATTTCCATGAATTTCCCAGAATTACGGTTAAAGAACTTTACCCAGTTGGTCTCGCACCATTTTTTGTACCAGGTGTTGTATCGACACTCTCGGAATTGAACAAGAGTAGGAAGCAGATTTACTATAACTACGTCATAAAATACGTAAAAAACACCCTTGAACTACGAGTAAACAAGTTGGCTTCTATCCGTTCAATGAAACAGTCATCAAAAGTAATAAACATCAAAACTTTTCACATTAAAAATGGATAATGAACTAGAAGAATTTGCTTGTAATTTGTGGGTAATTTTATATTGTGAGATTTTGATTAAATTCCAGTAGAGAATCAATGACGTCATAATCATTAAAACAACTCCAAAATTTCTTTTCAATAAATGTAATCTCAAATAAGTAACTGTGTATCATTAATTCCTGGAAAGTAGGCACCTTCGTTTAGTCACAAATTCCAATTTACCTTCATCCTCTTACATCCGTAAATCAGGAATCCCCTCGGCACAGGGACGGCAGGCATCCGGGATATCCGGGAAATCCGCGACTGCCTCGGAATTTCACGCCTTGTGTTTGGATTTTGTAACCGGACTGAGATTTTTTGTTGTAACTTGTATTGAAAAAATTACATCGTTATTAATATTAGTATTAACTAAATCGTCAGTACATCCTATCCTATCCTCCTACTAATATTATAAACGCGAAAGTTTGTAAGTATTGATGGATGTTTGTTACTCTTTCACATAAAAACTACTGAATTGATCATAATTAAACTTTACAATAATATAGCTTATACATCAGAATAAGACATAGGCTACTTTTTATCCCGGAAAAAGCAGATCACGCGGGCGGAGCCGCGAGCAAATGCTAGTAAATAGTATATTAAAAAATATTACGAAGCTTAAAGTGAGTTCTTATCTTTAAATAATAATAATTGTTACTGTGGTTTTGATGTATGAATATTACATATTTCAGTCAGACAATCGTTATTTCTTAATTAATATATTACGCACAGTACATAACACCACCTACAAAAAATATGGAATTATATAATGTAATAAAGTAAGAGCATATAGTATCACTACATAATAATTGAACAATCTATGTCAGTCCTGACTTGTAATCGATTGTTTCAGCCAAGATAAATTACTCGAATATTCTTTTTATTCTACGACAAAAAGAGGGATTTTCTAAGTCTGACC
Source organism: Amorpha juglandis (assembly GCA_949126905.1). Taxonomy (NCBI): domain Eukaryota; kingdom Metazoa; phylum Arthropoda; class Insecta; order Lepidoptera; family Sphingidae; genus Amorpha; species Amorpha juglandis. The sequence continues at coordinate 4,335,211 of OX421379.1, read as the reverse complement.
TCTTTATTTACCTGTGTTTGTGTTATATGTGTATTAATTAGCCTGTGGAGGTTTCCACGAGGGGTTTCTCCATGTAAACAAATACTACTTAAATCTATGTGTCTATATACTATTAACACATTTGTATACATACTCGTCTGATATCACATTATAAAGTGAATACTTTACTTCATTTTCTCGAAAACTGTGCACTACAAAGTAATAAGAGCGGTAATATTGTGATGAGGAACCGTAACTCGACCAGTCAGTATAGGTTTTTACTGTCGATTATTCATAATAATCGATCATGAAATCGATTACAATGTTCATGACTGATAAGGACCGAATGTTTAAATGATCGATTATTGATAATAGAATATCAACATCACTAAACAATAGTACAAAAAATCCCGGATATGTATAACATGTGTAAGGCAACCCCTCAATGTCGCGAGCTCCCGGAGGCCTACTTACGTTAACGGGTCGGTCTACCTGCTCATTTGCGATGATTATTGCGTAAAAAAAGGTCAATGACCAATCCCGAGGGCTCGAGTCTTGGTCAAGAATTGAAGCAATTGCGACATTTATAGATACTGTCATGATATTCGTGTTTTAATTTCAGTTTTCGGTAGAATTTCGAATAAATACTTTTAATGTCTGTTGCTGTTTGATTGCGTATGAATTTTACTTGAATGTTTGTTAGCATTTATTTATGAACTAGAAATGCCTATTATCTACTTTAACCGCTGGATTTCTTCTTGATTTTCTCAGACCAGACCCGGAACAAATATTTGTGGATCAGACAAATATTTGACTCGGTGCGGAGATCGAGCCCGCGGCCCCATGTTTCACAGTCGGCTACTCGTCCACTGCGCCACGAAGGCTATAGAAGAAGGAAAGCGTAATATTTTTGAAACCTTTCACTGTCGTGTAGGCTTTGTCAGGTGTTATGTATAACAGTAACGACGTAGTTACCGAAAGGTTCTCGGGTTTGCATTACAATAGTGAAAGGTGGACGTGTGTGAAAAGGGATAATGTTCTTACTTTATGTTGATGTGTACCGTGGTTTAAGAATGGCTTATTATGTAGATAGACAGAAGTTTTATTTCGGCTTATGTAACACGTCACATAGAGTAATATTATGACAAAATAAATAAAAAAACAACATGGTAAGAATGTACTTTACTTCAATGATGCCAAGCGCCAGTAATTTTTCAAGCACCTGGTTTTGAATAAACAGTTGACGATGCTTTGGAGCTGGTAAAGCATCGCAAATCCTACGCATTATGTAAATTTTCTTTTTACAACCACAACATTTCTTGGTCACAGTTGAAAAACAAGTCTTCTAACAACCGACCACTGCCATCGTTAATTTTCCACACCATGTATTTTAATTTTCGTTGTTTATACAGGGTGGAACTTTTACAGGACCTTGTTAAAGCGTGTCTTTTGTAATTTTGTTAAAAGGGGCCCGGCAGGGTCGGCCGTCACATATATATGTTAATTGTGATTTTGAGCACCTACGGACCTGTAATAGAGGCACACATGTTCAGAATTAAGCATGAGGGGGACCAAGTAAATAGCCGTCCGTGTTTTCACAAGTGTATTTTTTCTCGATCTAGTTTCAAATTCAATTGCTGTCCGTAATGAAAGTACTGTGAAAGGAACCTAATACGCTTTTATGTCGGGTCTAAGGGAGTAAGTACCTAAATTTGACTGAGTGAAAAGTAGATTGTTTGGATCGAACCTTTTGGGGAAAGTCACGCTACCAATGCTTTCGAAGATACAATCTTGAAGTAAATTAACAGGGATCAAAATAAAGAGACTTTACAATGGTCGGCTAGAGATTTTTTTTTTTTTGGGATAGGCCGGCAAACGAGCGAGTGGTAAGTGATCACCACCGCCCATGTACACCCACAATACCAGAAGAATCATGGGTGCATTGCCGATCTTAAAAGAAAGGGATAATTAGGGATTGGGAAGGGGAGGGGGATTTGGGCCTCCGGATATCTCACTCACCGTACGAAACGCAGCAGCAAGCCACTACTTCACGTCGGTATTCTGTGAGACGGTGGTAACGACCCGGACGAGCCGGCCCATTCATGCTGTAGACAAAAAAACTATCTACAGCGTGGCTCTACCACTCGTTAAAGATTTCAGTAATTAATTAGGTCTAAAATAATATGGTAATCAAACGCATGCTATTTATATATTTTGATTAGTGCTGAAAACATACTCAGTCATCGCTATGAGCTTGGGCCATGCCACTTCGATTAATGAAATGAGTTTTAATTAATCGACACACACTCACAAGAACTTGAAATTATTTATTTTGTTCATATAAATTATTACCACACAAATTAATTTGTATCTAAAATTAAAAATAATTGATTTTTCTCATCTATTGTTATTTTCTAAAATATTTTTGTTCAAGTGATAAAAAGAATTAAAAAATACATAAAAATTCCAACATAACACGTTGCAATAATAAAACGTAATCCCAATTACGAACTTGTTGTTACTGACTGATTTATTTTAGTTACAGCATTTTATATTAGACATTATTTTAATTGCTATGGATATTTTAAGTTACATTGGGTCTACGGTTTCGAACCTCATAACTAAGGCTGAGTACCGAAAGGCCCTTGGTTCTATACCCAGGTCGGACAATCACAATTTGTGTTAGTCAACTTGTCAACTGCCCGTGATTGGAATTTGCGAAACATTTGTAAAACACTAGTTGCATCTCTGTCTGCCTCTTAGGGGATAAAGTCGTAAGATTATGTAAGGATATATACAATCATAGATTAAGAATGACATTTGCGATATTACATACTGACTATTTTAGCCACTTACAAGACAGAATGTAATTCAAAACCTTTATCGCAAATTACATATAAGTAAAATGCTACTACTAAGTTTCCTTAAAGTAATATCAATATATGTACTGAGTAGTGAGCCCTGAATAGGTTGCGTCGAGTGGGCCGGCTCTCTAATGAGACCGAACGCTGCGTTATTAATACTAATGGCCTTTGCCAGCTCTAGATACGCTTTTAAAACTTGCAAGGAATTTCCTAAGTTTTTCTTGTGAGTCATTTATGTGAGCGCAAATTGGGTGTGCTTTATCTCAGTATAGATCTTTCATTATTAAGTGCAGTTGACAGCTTTATTTAAATTATATAAAATAATTTATGTGCCATGAATTTTACACTGTCCCCTTGCGGCACGGTACATGGGCAAATAAAACAATACACAAGGTGGTAGGTCCCTCGTATGCGAGAGGCCGTCTGTGTTGGTACCACCGCTTTGTCTATTTCTTCCGCCAGTGTGTAAGCACATTGTATTGTGTAAGGACATTGTAGCCAGTGAAATTACTGGACATTGTGAGACTTAACATCTTATGTCTCGGAGTGACGAGCGTAGTTCAGTGCCATGCAGTGCTTTGTTATTCAAAGTTCTGTGTGGTGTTGCTTCTGTTTATGATCAGGCGTGCTTACTATCAGGCGAGCGTCTGGCTCGTCTCATCATTCAATCAAATAAAAAAAAGTTAATAAGTAGTGATATTGTATTTAAAGTACTTGTTATAACTAAATATAACTAATTAGGTGCGGTCATGTGACAACAGATCGGACACCAGCTAAGGGCGCATTCACATATAATGTCCGTTTTTACAGGATCCTTTTTAAGTTCGCCCTAAGTTCTAATTTTACATATGGGAGAGCAGGACGTGTCTACTGAAAAGCTGACATTTCATCACTATGCAGTCTATTAAATTACGTTATTAATTAAATGAAAATAAGGGCGCCACGGTACTTTACGGCATGGTACTTTACGTCGGTTTTCTGTGAGAAAGTGGTATCGAACCGGTCGAGCCGGCCCGTTCATGCTGTAGACAAAACTGTCTACAGTGTGGCTCTACCACTTAAACAAAACTGTCTACAGCGTGGATCTACCACTCGACTAGTAACTAGTAAGTATGATAACCCATACAAACTGGCCAGAATAAACCTGGTTTAAAGTTAGAATACGTTTTGTAATAAGAGCGTTAAGATCTGATATTATCTGTCTATTCTGTTAATCGCAAATTACAGTAAGCCAACACGCTACTACTATGAGAGCATAATCAACTTAGAAACTAATGCAGGCACATTCACGAGCTATAAATATCAAACAGTCGATTAGAGCATTAGCCAATAGTCGTTTAAATATTTTAGTATACTATAAGATTCTGACCAAATACATCTACAAGGTGGTAGGTCCCTCATATACGAGAGGCCGTCTGGGTTGGTACCACCGCTGTGTCTTTTTCTGCCGCCAAGCAATAGTGGGTAAGCGATAAGGCCGCTAATTGTAGTTCTCATCTTAGTTATATTTTAGTGGTCTGTCCTGTACTCCTTGTGTACAATAAAGTTGAAATAAATAAATAAATACCAATAAATCAGCAGAAGATAAAATAGAATAGACAAATGCAAATATTATACATATAACATTCATACAACATATACCTTCTCTGTATAAAAAAATATTTAGCAAAGATTAAGGTGCTTCGAAACGTCGATAACCGTTTCAACAGGTCAAGATTGATTGAGAAAAATCATCAAACACCAAAACAGGTGTTTATAAAAACGCCGTACATCCATCAACCTTTTTGTAACATGTCCCTTCGAGTAAGACAAATGAACCCCGCCCGTGTAATCTGTCTCAAGCGAGGTATTTCGCTGTTAGCATGGCGAAAAACAACGATTGAGTGTTTTGGAATTTCTGTTTTTGTTTCCTCGGATTTGGTTATTTGAGTCGTGGATGAAAATTGTCCATTGTAAGGTGATGTTCTTTTTAACTTTGTTCTAACTTTTTACTATGAATAAAATTATCGATTCTTTTGTCACTAAACTAAAACAATTGAAATAAAACTACTTTAAACGGATTTTATCGCGGTTGATATTTACTTTTGATCGCGATGTGTCGAAAGCTTTTCTACCTTTGTGGTGACCGAGAAGATTGAGATATTGGTTGTCTCTAAAAGGTAATATTATATTTCCTATCTTCGTAATAAAATTATTGCTCAATATAAGAAAAAAATATTTTTGTAAGGTGGTAAGGTCCCTCGTATGCGAGAGGCCGTCTGGGTTGGTACCATCCCTTTGTCTATTTCTGCCGCCAAGCAACAATATGTCAGCACTGTTGTGTTTCGGTTTGAAGGACATTGAAGCCAGTGAAATTATTGGGCATTATGAGACTTAACATATTGGGTCTCAAGGTGACGAGCGTAGTTCAGTGCCATGCAGTGCTTTGTAAGTTCTGTGTGTCTTCTGATTATGGACAGGCGTGGCACTTACCATTAGGCGAGCGGCTTGCTCGTTTCGTCATTCAACCAAATAAAAAAAAAATATTTAGTGGTTCGTTCAACACATAAAGAGCTCACGGTGTCATATGTATCAAAATTAAATACACACCGCGATAGAATCCGTTTAAACTAATTTTATTTCAGTGTGTAATGTTCGCGTAAACATAAGAAATCATTTGCTAACTAAAATCAATTAAGGTTTCACTATTTCTCAAACTACTTCAAAACGAAAAGTCAATGCAGCCCGGACTACCCCTGAAGCTTAGGAATGGTGAAGGAGGTTGGGACCAAAAGTTTTTTTTTTCTATATAGTCCAGCAAGTATTAAATTTACAGCAGATATTATTGGGGCTGACAATTTTAATGCTGATTCTAGGAGGGCTAGAAAAGGTTAACAACTAGGATTTATGAAAAGACATCCATAAGATTTTGCATGTTTAAAGTTTGACTGTAATTACTAGCTATTTTTCGGTACCCCCTCTTACCAAGATCACCTAATCTTGTGTTAACCCGCTTATAGGATAAGTTAGGGCGAAATTAATTTTTAAAAAATCATTAATGATATTTTAACTAATGGCCAACATACCAGATTTTGCTAACGAATCCAAAATCTGCTAACCAAGGACTGATTCAATTTAAGAAAGTTTGGAATATCTTTAAAAAATATCTTTTATTTGACAATCAAACCATAACTTTCCCGTCATACCCCACCTTCTTACTATTAAAATATTCTATTGTAACCAACTTGTTCACAAATCTCACCAGTCTTTCGTCGTTGGCACTAAGCGAAACTTTGCCAAAGGTTGCATTGAAAAGTTTTATTAAGTTCACACTGCGGGCCGTAACAGGTGCGTTCATATTTCAGAATTTGCCAACTAGTTGGAGTTACTTGAAATCACTTTGGTGATTGGTTCGACGCGACTTTTGATGGCTTCATTTGGATATTTAATGCTTGTAATATTAAAGTCTTACCATACTACGTAGTTGGTTACAGATTGAAGACTGAAGTGGATGCATGGTTATTTTTTTTTACCTCGATAGGTAGACGCAAGCAAACGGGCCGAAAAGATGATAAGCGGCCATGGGCCTAGGACTCAGGATGATTAATAGATAAACCTTTGTGTTATTTGCCAGAATGACGAGACGAGCAGGTCGCTCGCCACGCCTGTCCAAAGACAGAAGTAACACTACAGAGAACTTGAATTCCAAAGCACTGCATGGCACTGGTCTGCGCTTGTCACCTCGAAACATGGGATGTTAAGCCTCAAAATACCGAGTAATTTAACTGAATTCTATGTTTTTCACTGGCTTCGTTGTCCTTCAAACCGGAACATAACAGTGCTGACAAACTGCTGCTTGGCGGTTGACAAAGACAAATCGATGGTACCAACCCAGACGGCCTCTTGCACTACAATGTCGATTGCCTGCTACTCATACGGAGACACGCCAGAATAGCTCAATAACATAAAACTTAGACGAAGATTAAATCGTAAAACTTTTATCGAGGCACAAATAAATAGTAGTCAATTTAGATCACATACTCGTAGACGTGAGTCTTCAATTTCAGCACAGAATAACTAGCCTTTTAATTGGAACCATAAATGTACTCTGTAAATCGTGGCAGACATAATAGTTGTTCACGATCAAGATCTTACGAAACTCAATGTAATATTAATGAAATGGAGTAAGATAAAATTATTTGCCATTTCTAATTGAGAGAATAAATGAGAGCTTTGTAAGCGGATGATAGAATATTTAAAGGTCAACTAACATCTGTCAGATGCCATGTAATATTGTGGGCATCAATTCTTTTCAAGATATTTAATTCCCATTAATTATTATCTCTTCATTATAGGGTAGTATATATTTCTACTTCTAGCAATGCAATCCATTAAATACACGCTTTGGAGGATTTGTTGGTTCTATATTTTATGCAATGCAAACGTAACGTACACAGGAAATTGCCTTTTCTTCTTCTAATTTATTATTCTTATCTGAGCTACTTTTTAAGGTTATAAAATACAAACACGATACAGTTCAACACAATTTTATTGTTTCATTACAATTTCAGCCTTGCTTTTACAAATATACATTATTTACATCACAAACTTCATTCATTTTTGAGTACAAATTCCGTAAAAAGTTTAGTTTAAAAAGATTAATTTTGCCTTTGTTCAAGATATGAGAAAATAATTTTCATTTATGATACAATGATAATATGAATATAATGTCCAATAATAAGAGGTATCAGGAGTGGATCCTGTGACGAAAATAAATGTGGATCCATATACTGGCTTCTTACAATAACGATCATAACATTCCGAGATGATTGTCTGTGGAGCGACATTCGCTCTTCTCGTACTGTCATTGACGCGATAACCCTAAGCTATTAGCTAATTGCGAACACCGAGCCACCACTTCATCTTGAAGGAGGCTGAACGACATCGCTATTAATATCAGCCCGAAAACTAGATACGCACAACACGCTATCATCTGCACATATTCACTTTTTGAATTGTCTGTATTTGTTTTTGAAGTAAGGAAGCTTGTAGGGACAAAGTCGCCGAAGCCTATGGTCGCTAATGCTATGAAACAGAAATACGCCGCGTCTAGAAAACTCCAGTTCTCCCAGGCGGAGAATATAGCGGCTCCTACGCAAATGTAGGCTAAGAGGAGGAATAAGACGATGCCAACTGGTATGTGGCAGTGCTCGATGCCATGATGGTGTATGGTAGACACGGTGCTGCTAGCGACCCCACAGTTCTTGCTTTTGTGGTTCTCCTCATTCCAGATCAAAGGCACTCGTGATGGGGTGTCGTGTGGACATATTCTGTGAACAACATACGAATATTAGACTCACAATTTTATACTAATTTCGTAATAATTTTATTCATTATATACATGGTCAAACACTAATATTCTTTTCTACCAAAATAGACTGGTGGCAGTTGCGAGTTACTCTTGTAAAACTTCTGACATCAAACAATACAAGAGGTTTTTTTTAATATTTTGGTACAAAGATATTTAACAAATTGTGTTTTTGGCCAAAATACAAATCAAATTTAATAAATACACGGTAAATTCGCTAAACTAATTCCTGTGATATCGGTTCATCATATAACTGACTTATTAATCATTAGTTACATAACTAGTGTAAATAAACGCAGGAACCTATTTCCCAGCACCATACTTAATTTTTATAATCCAAAACATACCTTCAGCACATAGATCATTACAAGATTTAAATATGTGTTCAATAAACAAAAATGTCCATAAAACACATTTATTTTTGAAGTTAAAACCTGGGAATCGTATTTGTGCATTTGTATTCAGTCGGGACGAATTGGTCTACGTTCAATTTCAAAATCAACAGAACGTTATATTGGCTCATTTTCACCTTTGCCAATTTCTAGTAGTAATATTAGATTTATCCAATACTCGTTTTCGTACGGAAATATAATACGAAAACTTGGTAAAATATAATGTTCTCCATCAGACTAGATCAAACAGGCTAAATCCGTGGTCTCGGTGCTTGGACCCTATAACGGGTCTACAGGTAATTTACCCGTGAAACAAAAGTTTAGTATTCTTTTAGTATTCAATATTGATAAAAGTTGAAAGCCATTAATTAGATAAATTTTGCTCATTCAATAATAGTCGAATAACATACTACGGAGTGACGTAGTAATATGATATAAATTTATCTTGATAATAATAGTATCTGATCCTGGTAATTTTATATTTCGTACACTTTACCTACAATGGTATAATTCAAACAAACAATAATTGTTACTTACGCTTCATCAGGATCTTCTGAATCATCAAGCTCATCTTGAATTCTGTTCAGCGTCAGTTCCCCACACTCTTCAGCAATGAGCTGTTCTATAGCTGGTCCTCTTGGCCTCTGGATAGTTCCCTTTCCTCTCCCCCGACCGGGCCCATGCACAGTGGCCAGGCACTTCATACTTGTCGTTTTCTTTCTGTCTAAAGTTTGTGTTTGAAGAGCTGATGATGAGTGGGGTTCTAAAAAGAAAAGTATGGTTAAGTCATTTTAGAATAAGATTAGTAATATATTGTAGTTTTAACTTCCGAAAGCACTTTTTACAATAATATCCCATAAACCAGTAGAAGCTTACATAACGGTTTAGTGAAAAAGTAATGGAAAATTTAAATCAAGATTAAAACTAAGTGCAATTTTGTCTACAGTATGAATGGGCCGGCTCGACCGGGTTGTTACCACTGGCTCACAGAAAACCGACGTGGCGACGTAAAGTAGCGGCTCGCTGCTATGTTTCGTACGGTGTGCGAGATATTCCCTTCCCAATTCCTTAATTATCCCTTTCCTTTAAGGCCGGAAACGCGCCCCTGATTATTTTGGTATTATGGGTGTACATGGGCGGTGGAAATGATTTAGCATCAATCAGCTCACTTGCTCGTTTGCCAGGCTATCCCATAAAAATGGCGATAGTGATAATGGTCATGGGATTGATGATTGATGACGAAGGATAATTACCATCAGTCAAGGCACTGCGCTTCACTCTACCCAGCGTTGCCGCTCTTGGACTTGATGGAGCTCTTTCAAATACTTGCGAATACTGTCCACGATCCCCTGCCCTGGCTTTGACAGTTCCAGGCGATCTGTGGGCTCTGGGCGGGAACGATGTGTACTGGTTGTTTTCTGCTGGCTGTGGTAACAGTCTTTGCTGCTCGTGGAGCTGCATGTGGTTTTCCAGCTATAAGAAAAAGGTTTACTGTTTAAATTTGCAACCAAATTCCTAGCAGCTGAGCTAGTAATTGCTAGACGCCTGTCTCTATGGATCTCACGTAGTATATAAAAAGTGCAAGGAAAAACAAAATGTTTAGTTACAATGTACTTAGATAAATCGGTTTTAAGCTGAACGGCCAAAATATCACCTTTTTACCTATTAAAAAGTCAAACACACTTTGTCTCATAGTGGTGATAAATTCAAAAAAAACATTGATTTTTATTCATCGCTATTTGCCTACAAAATGTAAGTACAGACTAAACAGACAGGATCAAACTTATAACACGCATCTTTTTTGTCGGGAGTTAGTAATGAATTAACAAAATTACCTCCCCATCTTTTCCCCAGGAATTGGGCACTTTTCTTCTTGTAGCCTTCAACCATGCCATTCTTGCTAGTTTTGCCAGTGATGCTCCCAACCCTGCCAGACATGCCAGAGTGAGTGGCACGCCAGCTGCCGCATACACTACAGTCGCCGCTCGGCCGGCAGCGGTCCGAGGCGAAACGTTGCCGTAACCTAAATTTAAAAAAATAAATATCGTTAGTCATATCCCCAAAAATATAGGCAGAAACATTTGATTTAAACTTTGCGAAATATCTTTACGTTTTATGACGTCAATTTTACATATAAATCTATAAGCTTAGCAAATTATGTTTGGATGTAACACATACTATTCAACCTGAAAATCGAAATCGGGACCCTACGATGAAAATCGGACTAAAGATGCCAATATATGACCAAGGAGGCCTTAAAAATTGATGATAAAGAGTTATTGTTATTATTAAACTATATATAATCGTTTCTTTCTAATTTTACTAAATAAGTAATGAACGACGAAGTAATAAACCAGTATCCAGTAATACTGGAATATGGTAGATGAGGAACTTCCCTCACATGTTTAATCTCTCTTTAGACATCATCAATAACTTACCGATAGTAGTAATTAAAGTGATGCAGTATATGAGCGCTCCCGAGAATGTCCATGTTGAGTCGAGTGCTAGCTCCGGTGGTTGGGACTCTGGGGACTGCCTCGCCGCAGCTACAATAGAATACTCGAATTTTCTCAGCTGCTCGTGCACTAGTCTTGTCCAGTTTCTTTCGTATAGGACATTGAGGCGTTCTGGAATAACGAAAGATATAGGAATATTAATAAATTGGTACTGAATTGTGAATAATTTTAGGTGATTACATTCTCCGAAATATTCTCAAAGCGGCTTTGTATAAACTGTCTTTTTTTTTTTAGAGTCTGTCTTGTCTATCTGTTTAATTAAATGTATGGCTACTCAACTCAACAAGGAATAGGATCAAAAATAGATTCAATGATCAAACTAAATATTTAAGGTGTTGAATCTTCTGAGATATTTACATTCACATTCTTAAATAATACAAAATAATAAATATTGTAGATAATTTAGTTTCAAGCTTTCTGCTTAAATGGCTTTGGACAATCATTTTTTTTACAAATTAATCTATAATATCAAAACTAAGTTATAAGTTGACAAAACAAGGACACAACCTATTTACTTCATTGACGACGGTCTGACGGTCAACTAAGATAGTTATGTGGAATTGGTTTTGCTTTGTATTTCGATTGGTTATTTCTTTAGATATTGTTCTCAGTAACTATTGTACAGTTGGGGTTTAAGATTTATATGTAACACCATTCATTTTGTTTTTATGTTTAGTGAGTAAGGCCACCGCCTATTTTTGTTGCTTCATGGGAGGAACATCTATAATAAATTATATTTACATACATAATTCCCGAAGGGGTAAGCAGAGGTGTAACATGTACATTCACATTTTACCGAGCTTATTTTCATCTAATTAATTGATAGGAGCGAGGCTAACGCCATACCGGGCACAAACGCCAGAATTTGGGTTAATACTGAACATTTCGTGATAGAAAAATCCAATATCACTTATTACTTTACAACATATTTTATTATAGTAATATTACTCGAAATAAAAACCAGTATTTCGAGCCAACACTGTTAAAATTAATACATACTTATTGTTATGTCTATTTTGTCAATAGAGTTTTTAATGTTATGCACTTAAGTCCACAGAACTTATTGTATTAGTACGGAATAGTCTGGCAAATAGAAGATACCATTTATAAACATTTAATTAAAAGTACAAGAACAATAACAGTTTGCGATTTTTTTATTACAGTTGTAAGTTCCCAGGTAACTTGACTTCACGTTGGAGTGGCAAACTTGCATACGTTCCTGAGTAATTGAATACATAAATTTGATTCATATTTTAGTTTTAAAACATTCAATTATGTGTGTTGGAAGGGTTTTTTTTTATTTTATTATTTGAATGACGAGAAGAGCAAGGCGTTGGCCTGATGGTAAATCCACGCCTACCCATAAACAGAAGCAACACTACACAGAACTTTGAATTACAAAGCACCGCATGGCACTCAACTGCGCTCGTCACCCTGAGACACAAAATGGCCTTACAATGGCCGGTAATTTCACTGGCTTCAAAGTCGTTCAAACCGAAACACAACAGTGCTTACACGCTGTTGCTTGGCGGCAGAGATAGACAAAGCGGTGGTACCAACCCAGACGGCCTCTCGCATACGAAGGACCTACCACCTTGTAAATATTATCTGATAACAAGGATCTGTTAATAACATAATATATACTAATACATTTTCTATAACTTGTTGTTTTATACTAGCAAAGAAAGATAGATAAGTAACAATTTATTTAAATAATCCGTAATCCGCTGCAATCCCTATTTGGCTTCGGTAGTGTCGCGACTATTGCATTGCCAATGTATTTACATCTGTATAATACAGGCCCGTATCCAGGAATTGCGCTTGGGTGATGAGGCAATTGAGATAAATTGAGATTGAGAGTTTGGGTAAGAGAATTGAGATTTTAAAAAATCTAAATAATAATTATAATTATTGTAAAACGGGGTGAATAAAAATACAGGGAAATATAATTCATGGTTGGTGCTTAATTTACTTATCATCGTATTGTTTCATTCGTTGCTATTTTTGATAAAAATATATACACCCAACAGTTACATACATAGTGCTGACCCCACAGTAAGATACAAGTCTCGTGTCGTGGGTATCAGGAACTACGAGAGACTTTTGGTCTCACAACACCCAGACCCCGAGACAAATATTTGTGGATTTGTCTCGGTGCGGGGATCGAACCTGCGGCCTCTCGCTTCACAGCCGGCTACTCGCCCGCTGCGCCACGGAGGCTGTGTTTGTGTGATAAAAATATATCTTAAAGTCTTCAACAAAAATCCCAATACAAAACTACGCATAAAAACGTCGATGGCGCAGATCCTAGAAAGTTAAACGACACATTTACTTTTGATTAAACTAAGCAGATTGTTGATTGCGGCTCTTGACAATTTGAGTGGCTGCTTGTCGAAATTATAATGGACACTTGGAGGGATCTTGTTTAATACTCGAGCTCAAAAGGCAATTTCCAGTAACATTCACCGAGCTTGTTAGTAATTCTATATCGAGATTGATAAATATATTAGTATTTTACACTAAATTGGCGCATGAAAGCTTGTTGTAAACTACAAGGTTCGATGTTAGTAGGTCAACTGCTAAATTGTATGCAATAGTATTCAAATCGCATTTGAATCAAATGAAATAGACCATCAATCGAATAGTTCAAAAATCATACATTTTTTGTTTTAAGCCAGTTGATCAACTCAAATCGTACCGTGTGAATCCTGGGCAACCTATTTGTCATTTTAGCATCGGCATAGTTAAGCACGAATTGTGATTACCCAACCTGTTATTTATACTTAACCAGGACCTTTTCAACCTAGAACCAGACCAGCTCATGGACAGATCGATTTTTCCAATCCTAATAACTCGCTTATAAAATTACTCTACATTATTCAGTAAGAACGATTCAAGCGGCTACTAAAATAAACAGAGCAGAGCATGATCAAAGGTAATAAATTAATATTATACTAATAATTCTTGGCATTTTACTCTTTGATACATAAATTATAGGTAATAACTAATATGTATTTACTGCCAATGTAAATAAAAGACAGTAATCGCCTTAAAGCCTCCCTTTCTCAAAGTGAACAAAATCGACAGAAATTAGGAGGCATTTACGACAAACTGATGACATCGGAGATGTATTTGGGATAAATAAACGGGGCTGGACCCACCAATATACAAGAGAATATATATAAATAATAATAATACTTACCAGTCAATATAATAGCTGATAAAATATTGCCGTCGAGAATATATCGTCTGTAAGTGTGTGATGTAAATGTAATAATATTAATGAGAAAAATATTGATAAATACCGTCAATACCGAGTGTGTTAAAAATAAATCCTTGCGGAAACAAACTTTTCATAGTAGTGTACGTTTCCACGACTGACGGAGCTATATGATCTTGACGCGGAAATCTATTTTTGCCCAAGTAATAAATGTAAATGAGATTTACGATCATATGACAGATGCGGTTGTATATCCTAGATTCGTGTGTCTATATTTTTGTCAGCCTGGCGATTTTTTTTCAGTCTTCATGTCCTGTCATGACTCCTAATGTGTTTGCCACAACTTTTTGGGCCATTTGCGAGATCGTACCTCTGTCACAGGCATTATTGTTTACATTTACATTACCCAAAAAAAATAATTATAAATTTGACCCCCTAAGAAACCCAAACTCCGTTCACCTGACCAAGCATGATCAAGCATTCTATGATAAATAGGCCTCGTCTAAATAACTGATTATAGGAGTTATTTCATTAAGCTCATTTCGGCTGTTTAAATCTTTTCTACGTGATCGCATCCTTAAACAGTTAATTAAAATTCCAGTTGATTAAACTATAAACAAGCCATGGTTTTCATTCAATGGGTATTTGCATTAATTGGATTCAAAAACATGCTGAAATAACGAAGGAGATCGGAAGGCGAAGTTTTAGATCAGGATATTTTAATTTGTTTATTCACTTTTACTTAAGACTTTCTATTGCGAACATAACACTCTGTTGAAATAAATATATGTACTTGGAAGAAGAACTCATTTATTCGAGATGACTGTCTCGGTGGCGCAGTTTTAATGTACAACTGCAATGCTGAGGTTCGATCCCGAGTTTCGGTAGAAGTAATATTGGGGTTTTGTATCATGAAATGCTGATAGCCCGGAGTTTGGAATTGTTCCCGGTATAGTTATAGGCTCGCCCTCTATTACACCATGGGAAGAAAATAGGCTCGAAATGTGGATGTACTGGTTACACCACCTGCCTACCCCTTCGGGGATTACAGATGTGAGTGCGTATGTATAATTTTAGATGTTAAACGAAAATAGACCTAAACAAATTAAACATACGGGATATAGGCACAGCCAAGCACCTTAGTGTCATTTCATGTATATATGAGTGGCCGGCAGTATTGTAGAAGCCGTTAATTCAATGGGAATCAAACTTCCAAACTTTACATTATATGAAATTGCTGGCCAATAAGATACGTGTAAGGAATAATATATGGTAAAAATAAATAAAATTAAAAAGGCAATCACTGAAAATTGTTGAAAATTACTGGGTCGCTTGTATGCGAAAAGCCATGTGTGTTGCCATCACCGCTTTGTCTACTTCTACACCTAAGCTATTGCTTGGTGGATCTTTATTCAGATCATTCATTCTGAGTAAATATGATACATTTATTCTAAAGTTTAATTTCTAGTACTATGGGTATTTGAACTTGTTCGAATATTCGAATTAATTAAACATCGAATAATTATTTATAATTCAACTAACACCGATAGATCGATATCAAAGAAACTACGAGCCATAAATCATTCTTATCATTTCAATATTAGGACACTGGACCCTAAAGTTGGTACCAGTTATAAAATTGAATTAATGGGTCAATACAGCCGAGGGTCCATTTCGCTTACCATTTAGTGTTTTGAAAATGTTTATTCTAAAAACAGTGACTTTAATTTATTAACGAGAAAGACCTAAAAGTTCTTAGCAAATAGAGAATTAATCTTTTTAGCCACATAGTGTTCTGAATGTGAAGTCTTAGAGATATATTACTTCCGTCGAATTTTTTCGTGTAAAAAATCAAGATCCTAAGATCTATTATTATGAAATTTCCCCTTTTCTTCCATTGTAGTCTTCTTCTTCCACCTGCTCTAATTCTCTTGCAGTGGGATCGGTGCAACATGCTTTTTAACACACATTACAGAAATATTTGATTTGTAGTTTTTTACGACCGGCCACCTGCCTGACGTCAACTCCTTTGAGGTGAAAACACATTATATTTGTAGATCACACGAACATTAGTCTCAGTGCGGGAACTAAACTCGCGGCCTCTAGCTTCACAGACGGTTACTCGCCAACTGCGCCACGGAGGCTGTCTTCTTTAATTATTGTAATGTAATAATTTAATAATTTAATTTAATATTGCATTTTGAATTTGTATTAGTCTTTAAAAAGATCCGTCAGTTACAATTAAATATCCTGTCTTCTACTGTAATTTAAAAAAACCGCTTCTACTAAAGATAATGGACTTTAATCCTCTATTGATAAAGTAGCGCTTGGATGAGTTACTTTCCTCACAGCATGAGTTTGTCGGAGGCCCTTCTTTCGAGATTTTACCGCACTGACAAGCGTGATTGTGACCAACACGTGTGACAACGTCTCAAGTATGTACAGAAGTCTAATGTCCGAAGCGCTCCGCACTGAGCTTCAAAATTTGTAAGTTTGAATGTTTAATAATTAAGGATTTGGCCGAAATTTGGCACACCGGTAGACCATGGTCTGGAGAAGGGCATATACTTTTTATTTCGTAACAGGATATTCACGAGAGCAAAACCGCGGACAAAAGCTTGTCTATTAGAAGAGTCACGAAGAATTTATTTGAGAATCCGAATATGTAATTCTCATGAGACTATGAAGAGTTCTTAAAGCGGCACGGTTTTTTTTATAGCATAGGCCGTGTACATGTACGCCCATTATTATGGGCGCCTTTTAAAGGAAAGGGATAATTAGGGTTTTGGGAGGGGGATTTGGTCCTCCGGACATCATTCACCGTACGAAATGTTGTAAAGCAGTGGTAACGACCCGGTCGAGCCGGCCCATTCATGTTGTAGGCAAAACTGTCTACAGCGTGGCTCTACCACTCGAAATAGTAAGCAGTAAATAGTCTTGATTGTATTATTTAGGTATCCTTACTTTCCTTTCCGATTTAAATTTTAAACAACCCTATCACATTGATCGATTTGCCATTCAATTTAGGTGGAAAATTCGCGAGCAAACCGACTCGAAATCCTATACGGGCGATCTTGTAGTGATCGTGCGGGGGAATTGAGTTCGTGATCCCGCATCCGAACCGACAATGTACACACAGGTAAGTGGGTTCGAAACGCAGATTAACGATAGAAGACATTTAAAATTAATTAAATTGGATTATGTACAGTAAATCTTTACATAGTATAAAATGAAGTCGCTTCCGCTGTCTGTTCGCTTTGATCTTTTAAACTATTCAACGGATTTTAATACAGTATTCAGCAATAGATATAACCCAAATAAAAGCAAGGTTACGAGGTGGTAGGTCCCACGTATGCGGGGGGCCATTTGGGGTGGTACCACTGCTTTGTCTATTTTCTGCCATCAAGCAGCAGTGTATAAACACTGTTTTGTTAAGGTTATTGCAGTCAGAGAAATTACTGGGCCTTATGAGATCTAACAACTTATGTCTCGGGATGACGAACGTTATTATTTAGTGTCAGTATACAATGTACTCAGCATCTCGAGAACTCAGATGCTAAGGCTAATAATGTCCAATAATTTCACTGGCTTCAGTGGCCTTTAAACTGGAACACAAGGTAAAAAACTTACCAACAGGCGAGCTCCTTGCTCGTCTTGTCATTGAATCAAATAAAAATAAAAAAACACAACTGTGCTTCCACAATGTTGCTTGGCTACAGAAATAAAGTGGTACATAAGTAAAGTACCATAATCGGTAAACAAAAAGAGTCCAAGGGATACCTCCGAATACTAGATGACTGAAAAAACATGTCAAGCAAACTGTGCCACGAAATGTGAGTTATGTACCAATTTCAGGGTTAAAGCATCAGAGCGAATGCTTCATACACGAGAATTCTATATGAAAAATTCCGAACGCCTATCTCCACAGCACGGTCGAATGAATCGGATATAAAAATCGCGCTCGTATAAATCTTGATTTGAGAGCCATGTAAGTTGCATGTATCGTTGAAATCGCGTCGGAAATAAAATATACCGCTAGTGCCGATTCTGGGATATTCCGATTTTTTGATAAATTCTTTTTGTAATACAGTTTTTTTTTATTCAGGCAGGTTTTGTGATATATCGTTGTTTTGGATTTATAGTGGATATGAGTTTATATTTACTATTAACTTCAGTAACACGCAATTTAATGATAACTTTTTATATATAGGTACGTCTGAGAGGTTTTGATTATAGTCAAATTGTATGATATTTATGTTTTTTTTAATCTCAAATCGCTGAATGAGTGCTCAATAAAAACAATAAGATGCGGGAATTATTTTGATAATTTAATTTGGCTAATAAATTGTGATTTTACTGGTTAATTCGACTTTTGAAAAGATTTTTACGAGATCGGTTCATGAGCAGGCAATCCGATTTGATAACATGGAATCCATGCATATGACGCATTGCTACCTAAAAAGACGATTCAAAGAAAAATCGTCCATTCCTACTCGGGACTTGCATCGAACCCGCCATCTCTTCAGTCTCGAGAGTCAATTCTACTCCCCATTATGAACCATAACAATATACTGTTGGCAAATTAGTTAAGTACATACTAAATCTACTATCAAAGTTTTCTGCCCGGTAAAAGATGGTTCGCGCCATGCGAGTCAGAAGTCATTTTTTTTTAAATAATTATGTTTGTTTCGAGTCTACTAAAGCCCCAATTATACAGAGAGTGTCTCATACGACATAGGCTAGAATATATTAGAAGAATATTTAAGAATATATTTTCTATCAAATTAAATATGCAGAGAAAATTTAATTATGCGAAATACATTATGACATAAAGCTTAAAATAAGCATAAAATAACTAAACCCTGTATAACACGACACGCGCTACTACCGAATAAAAACCACGAACAAAAAAATCAACAGCTTGTAACTCCACTTCCTGGGTTAAATATTATTAGAGCATAATAAAAAATAAACGTTCAACCATAATAAAGACAAAGATCGAACGCGGTCTTGCGTGTCGTTCAAATTACCCGAAAATATGGGAAATTTATTTTATTTACGGTAAAATTATTATAATAAATAAAATGGAACAACGGACTGTTTTATTGCGTACGCGGTTCGACTGCTGTGCTGGGTTTGAGCGCTAGGTCGGATTTATTTTTATTTGTTTGAATACCGAGACGAGCAAGGCGTTCGCCTGATGGTAAGCGCCACGCCTGCCCATAAACAGAAGCAACACCACACAGAACTTTGAATTACAACGCACTGCATGGCACTGAACTGCGCTCGTCATCCTGAGACATAAGATGTTAAGTCTCATATTGCCCAGTAATTTCACTGGCTTCAAGGTCCTTCAAACTGAAACACAACCGTGCTTACACACTATTGCTTGGCGGCAATATTAGGTTTTTCTATCACGCAATGCTTAAACTAGACTGGAGTCTGGCGTTGCACCCAGTATGGCGGTGGGCTTGCCCCGTATTACATTATGGGACTGAAATAAATTCGTCGAAATGTGCCTGTACTGGTTACTTCACTGCCTATACCTTTGGGGATTCGATTATACGCTACAAACATTATGTATTATATTTTAAACATCCAATCCACGAAAGTTGCCTATTGATGTCGTTTTTAAACCGTACAAATCTTATTATTAGTTTAGTAGTAGGGAATAGTGTACCGACAATAGCTTTTCACGAAGAAATTATATCCTCACTACACACAAGCGTAGCCAATTCTGAACAGTCCAACTTTTAATTGGGCTATGTGCCGGCCAACGCTGCGTTTGATGTTTTGGCCAAATTTAATCACGGCTTTTTTCGCAGATGTTTCAGAATGCTGAATGCTAACATGTAGAGCATGTTGGGTATGTTAAATAAACGTATAACAGCTACGCTATCGTCTCGAAGTGTAGTGGCAAACGAACCGTGAGATTCAAGTTTCAATTCCCGGGTCGGGCAATCACAATTTATGTTTGAATTTTCGATTCGAAAAATCATCATCAAATTCGAAAAATCTAAAGATCGAATTTGTGCCCGGTATGGTAATATATTCACCATTTTTAAAGTATAATAGGACGGAAATAAGCTCGCTGAAATGTAGGCGCAATAGGTGCCTCTGCCTACCCCTTCGGGGATAAAGGCGCGTAGTTCGTTCGTTTCGTTCACAGTTGTATTTCGTTCATTAAAAAAGTTTCATACAAATTGCAACCTCACCTTTAAATGTAAATTTCCAACAATTCTTGCTTACCGGGCCCCAACATTTATCAAACTATCATCATGATCCTAGATTTAGTAGTATTTCAAAAATCGTGATAAATCCCATCCGAAAATCCACTCATTAATGAGTGCTATTTTAACTTTTATATAAAAACTAGCTTTTCCTCGCGGCTCCGCCCGCGTGATGTGTATATTTTCCGGGATAAAAAGTAGCCTATGTTATTCAGTGATAGTGTAGTTTTCTAACGGCAAAACAAAAACAGTCCAGAAGTTTTTAAGTTTATTCGTTACATACAAAAATACAAATCTTCCCTCTTTATAATATTAGTGTAGATCAAAACATAGACTAATAATTTTAGGTGTTCAAGGGACCCTTATCAGACATGCAAATATAATAGTGTTTGAGTTTTGGAGATCGAAAGAAACTGGAAATTGATCATGTAATTAAAAAAACTAAAAAACACGCTTTTATAGAAAGTCTAACTAAAAAATTGAAAATAAATTTGAAGAAAACAATGTATTTTATTGTAAAAAAAGCGTGTGGTGCATGGTGTCAATAGTAATCAATATTACATTGACTACATATGAGTAGAAGGATTATCATTTAGATAGTATCTTAAAAAGCACCCCACGCTTTTTTTACAATAAAATACATTGTTTTCTTCAAATTTATTTTCAATTTTTTAGTTAGACTTTCTATAAAAGCGTGTTTTTTAGTTTTTTTAAAACTATTATTTATTTTTCATTTTTTAGTTAAAATATAAATATATTGTAGCAGAGAGTATAATTTTAATTTTAAACCCGAACATCAAAAAAGCGCCATCTATTGACACTATTAGATACTACGATATTCCCTATAATTAACGAAGATCCAGAGAGTACAATTTTAATTCCTAACCCGAATATCAATAATTAATTAAATTAAATTATTATTTTATTATTTTTATTATTAAATTATTATTATTTTTTTATCAAATTATTGTATTGTCATCGGTCCTCGATAAATCTACAAAGTTTGAACGAAATCGGGCCGTTTAAAGTGGGTCAAAATCGCGTCCAAAGGAGTCGGTTACAAACAAACATACAGGTGAAGTTAATAAAAAGCGTGTAATATAATTATTTATATTACATACGGCCAATGCACAGTTCGTTTCTTACAAGAACTTTGCTAACACACTACCGTGTGTTTAAAACTATTTTTTTTGATATCAGAGGCTGGCAAATGAGCAAGTAGGTCCACTGATGTAAGTGATATCTGTCGCCCATAAACATCCACAATACCAGAGTTGCTGGTGGGAGGATACTTGTATCCGACCGGATAGCGACCACCGTACACTGGTGCTAAAACCTGCCATAGTGGCCCACCTTGTGGGTCGCGTTCTAGGGTCAGCCAGTGTATATCCGGTTCTCCCCAGGGGGCTTGCTCCCTGATCCTAACCCTTTTCACATACCTTTTTCTTTCCCTTCCCCTTTGGTCCTGGGATGAGATACTGCGGGGTCGCCAGTATTCCGTTAGCAGGGACCCCGTAGTTCATCCTAGGAACTTTGGCAGGCCGGCATGATCTTGCCGACCTACGATGGACATATTGTTTATCGTTGGTCGACACTATTCTTGGATGGCGCTACACTTACCATCAGGTGTAGCGTAGTCACTTTGCCGAGCCAGGATAAAAAAAATTAAATAAAAAGAGTAATCATAGATATGTTTCAGACTTCAAAGGCAAGGTATTATTAATGTATTGGTAAGGGAGGTTTGGGTCTCCGGATATCACACTCACCGTAATAAACACAACAGCAAGCTGCTACTACACGTCGACTTTCGGTGAGACAATAGTTTTTTATTGAATTTAATAATGAGACGAGCAAGACGCTCGCCTGATGGTAAGCGCCACGCCTGCCCATAAACAAAAGCAACACCAACTTTGAATTACAAAGCACTGCTTAGCACTGAACTGCGCTCGACACTCCGAGACACAAGATGTTAAGTCTCATAATGCCTAGTAATTTCACTGTATACCCAGTGGCGCCGGCCCATTCAGGCTGTCGACGAAATTGTCTTCTGTCTCTACCACAAATGAAACAAGTACTGACACAATTTTATTGCACGGTCATTCACGCGCACGCAATCTTAATTCTACCGAGTGCCATTGTATTAAGTTGTATTTTAGCCTGCACGATCATTTTTGCCTATCGTGTTTTGTAAACATGAAAACGGTTGGTTTCGACATGCGGTAATGGGTAAGCGTCCGGTTTAGGCACCAACAACCTACAAGCGTAAGCTTACGGGTTGATTTTTAATGGGGAGTTTATTATATACGAGTAATTTGTGGCGAAAATTGGTTTATTTATCTGACATGGTGCTTATATCGGCGAACTTAGCATATGCGCCTAAAGTTTTTTTTATTTTTTTTTGTCGTGAAATAATTAGATTACTGGTTGTTTTATGACTATTGAAGTTAACATGGTTGCAAGACTCGATTCGTTATGTCAAATGATAAAGAGAAAATAGAATCTTTTACTTCTCTTTTAAGGCTCACAAGCTGACGGCTCACCTGATGGTAAGTGGTTTCCGACGCCCATAGACTGCCAATGCCAGGAGCACACATAAGCTGCTACCTACCGTAGAAATACTTTTAGGCCTCGTTTGAAGAAAGACATGTCGTTCATCAAGAAGTGCATTCCAGAAAGTGCGTGGGAGCAATGACCTCTGGAAACACACGTCTCTTTGGTGTTGGACTCGCACGCGAGATATCTTTTCGGTTTAGTTCCCCAGGGGATCGAATTCAATTGACAAAAAAAAAAAATTAAGAATGAAATCTTAGAGCATTTATATTTTAAGTTATATATTTAATTGAAAAAAGGTTTTATATACATAATAGTAAATGTAATATAATAGTCAAAGTAAACAAGTCTATAATACTTTTCTATAATAATGTAATACAGAAAGTAGCTTTTTAACTTTCTACACACCTTAAATCATATTTACACGATCGCCTGTGGCAGGGACCATAAAATCCTTTATTAGGGTTCACACGGGGATCAGAGAAGAGTTAGCCAAAAAAAACTCGCATACATTTTATCAACAGTAGATTTTTTACATGAGATAAAGAACTGTAATTAAATTTTTTCGTGGGTTATTTTATAATTTGAAAAGGTACAAAGGGTGAATTATGTTTTTTCCCTATATATACAATCCATTGCTGCATTTTAATCGGAGTAAAAAACAATATAAAATTTTATTTTTGCGATACATTGGCTTCAAATAAAATGTTGCCTATTTCATTCAAAATAAATTAAAATATACCGTTTAACAACTTAATAAGTTTTTAATTAACAGTTGAGAGTATATTATATTCCTTGATTAACAGTATTAGAAAAAGGTTACTTTGAAAAGAATTTTCATAGTGCCAACAATACGTGTTTTCACTATCTGTGTTTTATCTAATAAGGCCAACGTAGTCGGTTGTGCTTTTGATCAAATATTGGACTATGTCAATGTGCTGTTTGATTGGCTTTTGATCAAACATTAGATACTGCTTAATGAACTGGAATTTTGAACATTGCGAGTAAATACTTTTTAATGACAGTTAAGTTTCACACAAATTTAATAGATAGTAAACTATAAAATCCTAATATTATAAACGCGAAAGTTTGGAAGTATGGATGGATGGATGAATGTATGTTTGTTACTCTTTCACGTAAAAACTACCGAATGGATTTTAATGAAACTTTACAATAATATAGCTTATACATCAGAATAAGACATAAACTACTTTTTATCCCGGAAAAAGCAGATCACGCGGGCGGAGCCGCGAGCAAAAGCTAGTATTTTATATTTTCATCTCTCAATATTTTTACTGATCTTCTCAAAAGGTTCGTTATAGCTTAAAGGGTTATTATAATCTTAGTTTACGAATCGAAGAATTAACAGCAACTTTGAACAACAACCATTGTTTTGGTTAGAAAGTCCGTGAGCAAACAATGAATATCGATTAGCAATGTACCAACAAACCATGTTCATGGAACTTGAACATTAATCAAACTAATAAGCGGACATAACCTTATCACGGTCAAATAAAATGGTATGTTTATAAGATTTACAAGATCAAGGTACGACGCGGTACGACTGCAAAGCTGAAGTCTCGAGTTCGATCGCAGGGTCGGGTAAAAATGATATTGGGTATTTTATGGGTTCACCCCCTATCACAGCATGGTGCGGAGATACGCTCGGCTAAATATGGATGTACTGTTTACACATTTGCCTACCCCTTTGGGGATTACAGGCGTGAGTGTGTTAGTATAATCTAATGACAACTAATTATAAAATTTGAATCTCTCGACAGTAAATAAATTTAGCAGTATTTCCTCCTAAATAATGTTGATTTATACCTATAATTAAGTTTAGGTACTTTTATAAAGTTAATTTGTAAACAGGCTAGGTTATTTTATCGCTGATGAGATTTAACTCTTTGATCATCGTTGATTTTTATCAATTTCAAATTAGGTCGCAGAAAAAATATCAAACCCATTAAAAAATCCAATTTGTGCCTTGTAAGTGTTTTATAATTTAAAACTGTAAGCAAATAAACTGAGCTAACAAAACGTCAGATATGCTTTTAAGATTTCAAATATTCAGGTGCTATAAAGTAATTTTCAATGTTTTTAGTCGACGCGATTCAGTATTTAGTAGAACAGCTTTCAGTCTAAGGTTTGTTGGAATTGCTTTTATGATACTTGCGGCTTAGAGTTTTGTTTAGATAATTTACTGAGTAAAAGAGCTTGAATTTTTAAGTGTTTTCATAAAATAATAAAAATTAAGAGATATTTATCAGTCTATACCTCTAAAATCATTGACTTATTGTCAAATAAGATGCTAAAGTTATTGGTCTAATTAGTGATGATGCTAAAGATTGTATTTATTGAAGATCATTATGTAGAAGGTGGCCATTTTAACCACTAGGACATCAGAAAATATAACAGAGGAAAGAACTCAAGTCCTGAAAATAATAATGACCCTGATGAACAAAATTTCTTTACTGTAATTAATAATACGGTATTATTAATAGTTAAAATTGTAAATATGTACTTTTAATACATACTAATTTTTTCTCGTGGCTACGCCCCTGTGAATATGTGTAACTCCATCCCCCTTGCCCCTTTAAAACAGAAATTTCCCTTTGAAGCGGGTCCCTTACTTTACATAAACTATCATCAAAACAAATTTAATAATCCTCTGTTTAGTAGTTTTTGAGATTTCGAGAGTAATCAGTGAGTTCGTATTCAACGTTGATGAACTCGAAACATTAGCCGTATTATCAATTAATGCTTCCAGCTACATACCAACTGCCATGATCTACTTAAAGGTCTAAGACAAACGTAGACGATAATCCTCATAAGTGAGACATTTCGACTCCTTAGGTGTACCTTTGTACACAAACACCCTACTGGGTGGCTGCCAACTAATTAGTCATGTAAATGGAAACTACACAACGCGTCGTTTGGTAATAGTCACGGTACGTGTATGTACTCAACTTACGACTTCTAGATACGGCTTAATCTGAGCATTCTAGAGATTTTAATCACCTAAGTTACAGGTTATATTCATACATTAGATTCAGTTTTGGTTTATTTAAAGCTAATAAATAGGCTTGCTACTTGTCATATTAATTGACAACATTTCAAAATCCAAACGTGCCTAAAATAAAAAATTCCGTTTCTTTATTTTGCTATCCTAAGTTCTTTATTTTTTATTACTAGTTAATTTCGGAGAAAAAAACAAAAAACCTGTGATGACGTCACATATACGGTTGAATGATGATGCATTAATAATTAGCGCTACGCTGTAGACAGTTTGTCTCACCTTTTCAAACCCCGTTCTTTTTCTTACGTTTATAATGTACCCGTCAGTTCTTCTAGTATTGTTGGTAGATTACGTACCGTTAGGTTACGTAATCGCTCATTTGCCAGCCTTATGCTCAAAAATGATGATTGTTGAGAAATCAGGTGATCACTTTTTGCATTGACACTGTTTTGATCCTCTATTGAGACATATAAGAAAGCAGGAGCACCAGCAACTGAAAATGGTTTTCTGAGATTTTTGAAGAACGGACGATCATATTTTAGGTAACAATTTCATCCAGGATTTCAACCTGCATCCCTACTCTGTCGCTATCGCTTAAATCTTACAAATAAGTGACATTTCATAAATCGATCCCCCAGTCTCACGAGAATCGAGAGAGCATCAAAGTCTCCATCAACCGAGTATAGCCACGATCCGGTCGGAAATTATGCCACCTCCATGAACTGGATTGCAATGTTCAAATGCAAAACGCATTGATTGATCGGAAACTATTCCTCATGTACCCTCAACTATTGCTGGATTATTATGTTACTTTTCGTTAAACTTTCTCATTGATTACGTAGTACTGAAGTTTTGGTGGGAGTTATTTTCTTTAAATGCATTGTTATTATAGACTCTTTATTACGATAGCAATAATATAACGTGAAGATGGCATTAGCGAAGTAATCAGAATGCCCAGTAGTTATGGTAGATTTAGCTGATTTTAATTTTAAGTATAAATGTCTCGATATTCCTGTTTTGTGTTCTTCATAAATTATAGCGTTAGAATCTTTTCAAAAAGTAACAAATATTTCAAAATAGTGACGCATACGCGGTAACTTAAAAGTAATAGCTAAACTGTTTTGTTCTACTGTTAGAAAAATTGGACATCTGCTCTACCTTTTTTAACGCTTTCATAGGCCTCGCGCGTGATATTAATATTTCTATTAATAATTCTAAAATATCGTCAAGCTTCGTCAAACCTCAAGTCACCAAAAAACTAATAAACGTATGAATATAAAAACAAGTATAAAACAAAACTCATAAAAGAACACTTTTATTCAAAATGAAACTCAAGAAGGCAGTAAAGGCAATGTTTACAATTTGATTACAAAATAGAAGAACAATATAACAGAATTTCTAATTATTTCTTTCTTCACAGCAACAATTCTTAACGAATCAACCGGCTAATGAATTTGTCATTCCATTGCCCTGAGGATGCTTTAATGGGGCTGTAGGGAAGTCGAAAAACTTTTTTATTGTGATTCTTATCAAAATTTGGGCACCCAGACGCGGATACTTTTATAATATCAAGTTACTGTTTATTGGTGTTAGCGTCTTTTCAAAGTTGACACTTTTTAAAGGGAAGTCAACTTTTTAATTACTACGATCATACTATCTGAATAAAAAACATTTATTCGGGACTTTCGAATTGAGAAACCAATCGTATTGATATCTCTTATGACAGCCTCCGTAGTTAAATAAATAATAGTTTTAAAAAACTAAAAAACACGCTTTTATAGGAAGTCTAACTAAAAAATTTAAAATAAATTTGAAGAAAACAATGTATTTTATTGTAAAAAAAGCGTGGGGTGCATGGTGTCAATAGTAATCAATATTATATTGACACATAATAATATGAGTAGAAGGATTATCATTTAGATAGTATCTTAAAAAGCACCCCACACTTTTTTTTTTTAGTTTTAATTTTTTAGTTAGACTTTCTATAAAAGCGTCTTTTTTAGTTTTTTAAAACTATTATTTATTTTTATTTTTTTAGTTAAAATATAAATATATTGTAGCAGAGAGTATAATTTTAATTTAAAACCCGAGTATCAAAAAGCGCCATCTATTGACACTATTAGATACTACGATATTCCCTATAATTAACGAAGATCCAGAGAGTACAATTTTAATTCTTAACCCGAATATCAATAATTAATTAAATTAAATTATTATTTTATTATTATTATTATTAAATTATTATTATTTTTTTTATCAAATTAGTGTATTGTCATCGGTCCTCGATAAATCTACCAAGTTTGAACGAAATCTGGCCGTTTAAAGTGGGTCAAAATCGCGCCCAAAGGAGTCGGTTACAAACATACAAACAAACAAACATACATGTGAAGTTAATAAAAAGCGTGTAAAAAATAAAATAAAATACATTAACAACGTGTTATCAAAGTGTAGTCATATTTAAGCTGCGTATAGTGTGCGATATAAGTATTCTGCTACGTAGTACTAAATCCGATTGCATTGCAAGGACATAAATAAATATTTTTTTTTATCGAATGAATAATATTTCGATATCAACTTGCAACTTTGGACAACACTAACAGCTGAGTTTTTTCTCTAGCATTATTCTCGATGACGCACTTCATTTATAGGGATGTGATTGATATTATCGAACGTAATGAACGAGTGAATAAAATTATCGTCAAACTTTAGACTATCTAGATTTTGATAAATACATCCGGTATTTACGGATCCGGAATATAAATGTCAGGTGTAAATAACGATCTATAAATATGACTACACCTGTAGCACGTTGTATAAGCTATATATCGTCGGGGATAGTGCAAATCCGCGTATCTAGCATTGGATAATTCCGCGTATCTGACAAATGTAGCCAATTTTGAATTTTGCGGGCAATTCACATTTATTTAATTAATTTAACGGATAATCTACATTAAGAATACATAGAACCCATCAATTATTACTCTCTATGTAAAAATGAGTCCAATTGCCCTTAAAATAAGAAAATATAAAAAAATTTAACCTTCCCATGTAACATTTGATCTAATGCAGATACGCGGAATTATCCAATGCTAGATACGCGGATTTGCACTATCCCCGACGATATACTATATCGGGAATAAACTGTGATAAACAAGCTTCATAGACAATAAAATGTGCTAAATCATTGTTTACACTGACACACAAAGGACTTATCATTAAACCTCTTTCCACTTGTAGATATTCCGAGAATGCGTGTTTGATCAAACGTTTGCCAAATTAAACAAACTTTGGATCATGCATTTTGCCCAATCAACATAATGGCTTAACGACATCAAAGGCCGTAAATGTAATTTATAACTAACCAAAAGCTAATTTCCTTTTAACCTGAATTTAAATATTCTAAGAAAGGGTTGGAAAGGCACATTGTCGCCGTAAAGTATTGTAATTTTGATAAGTAATAGGATTTCGTATAATAGCTGTTCGGTGCAGGCCATTTGTCTGACTTTAGCCTCAATTTTGGATATGAATTTATTTGTTCAACGTTAAACATTTATTTGAAGTAATGATGTCTTCTGAATTTCGCTAGTAAAATATTTAAGGCGGAGAAATGGCGTATGGAAGCGCAAAGCGTACTTGATCACAAGCATTTACACGGAGTGAATTTACCGTTTTTATTATCCTGGCTCAGCAAACTGACTACGATACACCTGATGGTAAGTGTAGCGCAATCCAAGAATAGTGTCGACACGAATAATAGTACGACAGACAGTTTTGACACAGGATTACTTCCTTACACATGGCACACAATGCATCATAATATGTTATATAATGTTTGTATTTAATTATGTAGTACCAACATGGTTATAAATTGGTGGAGGCTTGTAATTAGCTATTAGTTTATACTATAGATTTTACTAATCGTAATTGTAATTAGTTTGTAAGCTTCCCTATAATAAATAAATATATAGACAGACGATGTGTCTATCGTAGGTCGGCAAGATCACGCCGGCCTGCCTAACTGCTTTTTCACACTCCGTTCCCATATTATAGGAAGGAGGGAATACGGGTGCCGGCAAACTAGGCCGGAATATATAAGAAAACTCTGCTTTATGAGGCCACGCTATGCAATAATATAATGCAGCTCTTAAACCAAAGTTTTCTGCTATATTCTCGCCTACGTTATGGGAAACTTCCTTGATGTAATTGGAAGAATTATCCTCAATAAACAATTATGTTTATTGATATTTAAAAGCGTAATGATCCCAGCAAAATCGTGGCTGGAATGATTTTTAAACTATGTCCATAAAAACATTGGTCCTTACTTATAAACTTACTTAAGGCCATACCCCCAGCAAAACGCCGCGCGATCGAGATTTTTAGAGGCTATCTAAACATTACTTAAAATAAATATTGATTAAAAAAAGATACAATATATTTCTACAATCTGTCAGCTTTACTTTGTTCGATTAAAATTCATGTTAATGTTGATATATATTTTTTAATTATTATAAATGAACGATAAAAATTAGAAAAATGCAAAGATTCCGTGCGTCTCCTTTTAAAGTACAGATTGTTTTCACATGAGATTAACATCACTAGATAGGCAATTAACTAACGAACATTTTGCCCGTTTTAAATATTCGAAAAGACCAAAACCTGATTTTTTCAATCAATTATTCGCTAAATACGTGCATATTCTGCACGAAAACTCACACACCGAGTACAAGAGTCAGTCAAGGTTATTTGCTCACGGAAGCGCCTTAAGCAATGATTAGTAATAACACTGTTTTCGTCTCTTTCTAGCCTTTTCATAAATCGCGTTGACAGAAAACGAGAAAAGAGTGTTTAACGTAATAAGTTTAACGCATAAGCGTTACCTATAAAGGTAAGACCCAAAATATCTATCGCTTAAACTGAACCAGTCTGCAAACTCAACGATTTTTTTACATGTTACTTTAGTACAGAACGGATAGCGTTCTTCAAACGCCTGGAATACAGTTTCAATTTTGAAGCTTTCAGCAAACCGAGACAGGTTTTTCTAAAAATAAACATGTCCGTTTCACCTGTATCTCATGAAGGGTGGAAACGAATTGTGGAAATCCCGCACTGTCAGGCCACTCGAGCTCGAACGAAAAATCTAAAATCTGCAGTTTCGGACGCAGTTTCGCACTCTTTTAGCCGTAAAAGTTCGGGCTGGTTAAATTTGTTTGTATCCTAGTAAACAACTATTCGAATATAGTATAATAGTTCGAACAACTATTTCAAAGTAACTGTTTTTTGTTGGGTTGTTTCTTTTTAGCA
Organism: Amorpha juglandis; assembly: GCA_949126905.1. Taxonomy (NCBI): domain Eukaryota; kingdom Metazoa; phylum Arthropoda; class Insecta; order Lepidoptera; family Sphingidae; genus Amorpha; species Amorpha juglandis. The sequence goes on along the minus strand of OX421379.1, from coordinate 4,303,793 downwards.
GGTTAACAAGGTACGATTTTAGCTGATCTGTTAAATCACAAGCAATAATCAATTGAACAGTCTTTCAATGGAATATATCTACAAAAAAAAAACAACGTTTGTTGATTCAAGTTAGTTGATCAACTCACATTGAAGCATCTGAACCAGTTATTATTAATGAAATTCAGTATGTGATTTTATCGGTTGGGGCAATAATAGCACATTAGAAGAATAAAGGCGCATCTACAAGGCATCACCTTTAAGCATAGTTAAAGTTATGAATTCGAGACTATAATCCGAACTGGAGGTATTCGAGACTTGGACCGTGAAATTCAGATTCACACAAATAGTATTATGATTACTTCACCGAGATTTTTCGGATTTGGATCGGATTTAGATTGAATGAGTGCATCACGCACTACCAAGTTATATAATAACACTTGTACTACAAAAATAAAATATACCAATAGGTAGCTTACATTAATTTGGTTAAAACTATTTATATTATTATTTTCCATTACTAAACCTTATTCTTCTAATATGTCGTAATGTTGAGAAAGAAATTCTAAAAAGTTTACGTTGATCACTATCCTCTAATTTAAAGACAATACTTGTCTTATATCGATGTATCAGACTGGTCCCTAAGTTTACACAATAACGACCATAATTCCCATTAAATCGAAACCGCTAAAGATAATGAAACTGCTCGTAAAGCGGATACCCAAACATAACCCATAATGCCATGTATCCGAATGGAATTAATGTAACGTATCACGAGCAAGGGCTTATATCCGGTATTAGTTTATTAAGTTGAAGGATCTCATTAGATCCTTTAGTGAGATAAATGATATTATTTTATTTTGTTTGAATGACGAGTCGAGCAAGGCGCTCGCCTGATGCTAAGCGTCACGCCGGCTCATAAGATGAATAAGATGTTAAGTCTCATAATGCCCAGTAATTTCACTGGCGTGTGGTGTGTGGATCACTATGGCAGGTTTTAACACCATGTATACGGTGATCGCAATCCGGGCGGATATGAATATCCCACCACCAGCTATTTTTTTAATTTTAATTATGCTCCACAAAAAAGGACTAAAAGCGAACAATACGATGAAACCGTGGCAAATTGTTTCACACTGTATATTTGCGTTGGGCGCCACAAACAAACGTATCAAAGTTACGCCGCGCAACTTTTATTTGCTACGCGTAAAAGTTGTGTAATATTAATGCGCTACCGTCCGAAGCTCGCAACGCTGACTGTACTTCAACTATTGCTATATGACCACTAGATATGGCTCGTTGAGTTAACGTACACCTATCTGCGTCGCAAGAGCCGCACGCGCCGCTGTCAATGCGGTGATTACGGCGGTTGATGCGGCGACGATAAGTGTGGAAAATTGTAATAATAAAATTAATGTAATTTTGTTATAACTCATTCATAAATTCAATGACTGAAAAGCATGCGGCTGGTGGGCTGAATTTTAAGAATTACTTAACTATATTATTAACTTCTACACTGCCATTTACAGAAAAACACTATAGTTTTAATTTACCCGTACAACCACATTGCTAAAGACACGAAAATATATATTTTTGGAACGAAGTTCCTTATCGCGCGTTGTGAAAGGGGGCTAGACGGAAAAAATTCTCACGAAAAGTTGTCACGACATAATTCTCCGACCAGCCAGCGTTAGCTGACCTCCCTGGAACATCGATAATTTCGAAGTCCCAGGTGGCGTCACACAGTGACCAGTCAGCTTGGACCGGACTTTCACAAGACTTTGACCTTGAACCCCAACCGTTCCCTTGACCTTGACCCCGACTTTGACCTTGACCCCTATTTTACCTTGACTCCGACCTTGACCATGACCCCGACCTTGACCATAACCCGATTTTTACCTAGACTCCGATCTTGACCTTGACCCCGACTTTTACCTTGACTCCGACTTTGACCTTGATCCCCACCTTGACCTTGACCCCGATTTTACCTTGACTCCGACCTTGACCTTGACCCCGACCTTGACCTTGACCCCAACCTTAACCTTTACCCCGACCTTGACCTTGACACAGACCTTGACCCTCAAAATTAAAATTAAAAACAAAGGAAAAAAATACTGCATAAATAAAATAAATAAATAATTATAATTACATAAGTTGATAAAAAATGCTATAAAATAGCTTTACCGCGGCAGTCTTCGAGTGCCACACGTCTTTTTGTGTTTTTTGTAATTTAAAAAAAATAAAAATTTATTACAATTCCTTCACTAAATAATCGAAAGGAACTTCGTTCCATCCGGGTGTCCCTTGACAGTTGACACCTCTCAAGTTTTTTTTATCAAGATGAATGAAGCTATGAAGGTATTGAATTAGTCATTTAAAATATGTGCCTTACTTATAAACGTTACTTAAAAAACTTTATAAGTAAGGCCCTTATAGTTTTATTTCAAACCTAAGAATGTAAAAGGTTATAGAATAAAGTTTAAAATCTCTAGTTGCTTTAAAAAATACATTAACTTAACGATAAAATTTGTGGCCACAATTCTGGGCACGAATCCATTTTGGCAATTTATATTTTTAAATGTCACAGGGAATTTACCCAAAATCCAAACAACTATTTGTGGCTCTCATATGAGGCACTACCTTAAGCGCTATTCGATAATAAATTGTCATGATGTCAAATCCAGTCGATTACTGTCTTTAGCGAAGTTATATAGCGGGGTTACGAATAGGCACGGCGCGGCGGGGTGGTTGAGTGAAGCATGCATAAATACGATTACCGCGGGCACCGCACATTCCTTCCGGAATTATCACGTGCTTCCAGTTTCGAGTACGAGCGTCTACTAACTTGTGCTTCTTACTTAATCTTTATTGAGTTTTACTTTTTTTCGCAGTTGTGCGTACACGGTGCAAATGCGGTCGCGAAAAAGTGATTGGGTGTTTTTCTACCACGAAATGCTTATTGGCAGACCGGAGTCTACAATCGTGCCCGGTATGGCGATAGGTTCGCCCTCTATCACATTATGGGACGGAGACACCCTCGGTGAAAGGCGGGTGTACTTGTACTAGTTACATCTCTATCTACCCCTTTTGGGATTATAGGAGAGAATGCGTTTAACAACAATAACATTTAATAATAGAAATTCATTTCCTTTTTTGCGTCGTTAAAAACTTATCCACAAAAACTCGTATATTATAAGTATACCCCAATACTGCTCAACACCTATACCATAATAATCACACATACAATTTCAAGCATTGTTCATGTAACTGCAAATAATCTTGGCGCAAGTCAGCAGCTGGTGTCATGTGCGGAACATAAATTTTGCAACATCCTAGCTCGGGCGTATGTAATTTGTAAAAATTACGCTCCACCAATGCACGAAAGTGTCCGTATGAACCGAAATCCCATGGAGTGTGAATGTTCGATCCCACCGGGACTGTATGTTAACTTCGATGGGTGTAATTAATGACTGATTTCATTTGTCTTTTTGTTTTTCATTTGTTTGTATGACATAATGATAATAAAACGTCACATTGAAGTGAATGACTGATGATAAATGAATGAAGTGGTGTGACTCTACCACTCGAAGGACTCTACCTATTTTTAAGTATCGTTAATTTAAAAAAAATACGGATGTAGTCTGCCATATTTTATTCTGTCGTGTTGCAATATTTATCTGAATTACAGTAATTGTACATAAGATAAAACAATATAACAGAAAGTAGAGATTTTAATATTTTACCTATATTTTCATGCGTTGTATTACAATGTTCTTTTTAACACCTCTTTTTGTTGATGGTTAAAAACATACATAAATTTTACACCATTCAATTGAAAGCTTGCATTGTATCAATAGCACTCAGTACTTCCATAATCGCCGGACATCTACTCGTATAAATTCGAATAATTCTATTGAATCGTATTACCGCATCGATAGTTTAATTAAGACCTGCGACTCGATATGTCGACGTGGAACGCGTTATAACCGCGCTGTCCATTGAATCAGCGCGCGCATTAATTGGATACCGAAAACGGATGTATTACGTGTCCAATTTACGGTGACTTCGCGCTTCGCTGCACCGCATTGTTGTTCATTAATACACGTGTATATAATAAAATATATATCATAGGTCGCTGGTTCAGATCCGGCTCGAAGGACCACTTCATGTTTGAATCCAAATCAAACATGAGTTTTTATGAATAAACTTTTATTATAGGACGCAAGTACAAAAACTATCATTTACACCATTTTTTTTTGTATATAAAATTGCCAGCATAACGGTGTGGCTACTATATTGAAAAATAAACAAAAATCTTGTGTTCATGGATTGAACAATTATAATTTATATTTAGTACAGTTGGGAGGGGAAGACCTCGGTGAACTTTTTCAAATCACGTCGGAGATATTCTCGAGAAAGGCCTGGTCAGAAGTACCCTAAACCGACGTGCATACATGAAGAATTAAATGAGAGTGAAGGAAGCCAAAGAGCTGTGTAAGGATCGTAGCAGATGGAAGTCCGTTGTCTCTGCCTACCCCTATGGGAAATAGGCGTGACTCTATGTATGTATGTATGTATATAGTAATTTTTAACTGACTTCACAAAAGCAGAATGTTACCAAACGGATGCGTTTTTTACTATGTCATTACTACATTAGGTGGGAGATACTTCGTATGACATAGGGCGCCTGTGTCGGTTCCACCGCTTTGTCTGTTTCTGCCGCCAAGCACCAATAGCATGGCGCTGAATTACGCTCGACACCCCAAGACATAAGATGTTAAGTAACAATCCAGACGGCCTCTCGCATACGAGGGACCTACCACCTTGTAAAAATCTATTTGAGGAGAGAAATGTTTGAATCTCTTTGAGGAGCAATATTATACTAAAAGATATCTTAAGTAATATTCAAACTTTATACCTTATTGTTAGAATATTTTCATTATTGTTACCATTTCCAATTGTTGAAGGTATCCTATTCAAAGCTCCCATAGTTGAAGAGCAAAAACTTGATTCAATTTATCTTATAATATTTCAATCTCGAAAGAGCTATTTACTGAATCTTTAGAATAGAATATAAGATTAGTAAACTCCATTCAAATGGTTGGTTTTGTCCAAGAAAAACAATGACGAAAATGTATTGTGTAGTCAAATAAAAAATCAGAACATAAAAGAGTTAGAATTGTATTTTTTATTTATTTCAGTATTTCACTCGGTACTTAAACGTAAAAAAACTGAACCATAAAAAAGTAGTAAAAATGAAATATGACCAGTTTTGATTACTTAATAGGTTGACTGCGATATATTTAAAATAAACCTTTAATGTAAATGGTCTGTTACTTTTATTTCCTTATGACAGCATTATTGTTTTTATTTATGAAACCTTATTTTGTAGTCGAATAATAGTCGAAATCACTGAACACCGTTTATTTAGCATTGTTTAATGAATTTGATAAAAATATCTGATTATAGTAAAAAAAAGAAGGACGTATCGCAGTCTTTTGTCTCAGTCGCTCACCTCAAAACAGGCCTTAAATAAATATCATCCGATATAATTTGACTGGCATTTTAATGTTACTTGCTCAATCCACCGGATGTCCGTGATTTGGATGACAAAGCGACCAAGCCCATTTCAAATATTTATCTACCTATAACTTAGAAAAAGTAATTAACTATAATGCAATGGTAAAAGCATGATATTCTGAAACTCAAACGCTTCTAAACTGCATTGTAGTTAGCAAAATATTTTATAATTTATGCTTATACGGTATTTTTATACAAACAAGGTAAAGCGTTGTTTTCTCTTTATAAAGATGAAAAATCTATGGAAGCCGCAATGTTTTAAAAATGGATAAAGCTTTTGCTCGAAGCGGCGCGGCATTTGAAGAATTTTTTGATTAAGTTTCATTCACGTGTGGATGGTTATTGCTTTTTTACAGTATTCAATATTAAGCTTTTATTTACATAGATTGTTGATCAAATAATTCAACGTACAGAATATTAAAAATCAAAGATTTATTATCAGTGTCTGGAATGGTATACGCACTTTGTGTTAGTGTGTCGTTAGATGGTGGGAGGATTTTTATTTACTATTTTAGTGAATGACGAGACGAGCAAGGCGCTCGCCGGCAGCAACACCACACAGAACTTTGAATTACAAAGCACTGCATGACACTGAAATGCGCTCGTCACCCCGAGGCATAAGGTGTTAAGTCTCATAATGCCCAGAAATTTCACTGGCTTTTGTCCTTCAAACCGAAACACAACAGTGCTAACACACTGTTGCTTGGCGGCAGAAATATATAACGCGGTGGTACCAACCCAAACCGCCTGTAGTATATGAGTGACCTTGAACCTTACCTTGTTGAAATAGTTATTGATAATTTGTTAAGCAAATTTTTAAAAAACGACTTAACATTTGGATGACACGCAGGAGAAGGCACGAACAAAACCTAGTAAATTATAAATATCTCGACACTGAATCCTATGTATTGTTGGAGTTATCTTAGAGAATTATCCACAATGCCTGCTATTGTGGGCAAAGCGCTGTGAAATATAGTATTGTTCGCACTATTTAACAGCTACGTCAGTCGCAAGCCTACTGACCTGTGCCTAGGACGGGGTCGGGTTGTCTATTTACAAGGTAAGTGATAGATAACTAGTAAGACGTTGAAAACAATGGCTCCATTCGAGATTGATTCATTTGTGTCATGCAATTTCGATAAAAATATAGTTGCTTTAGTAAAGTATGATGATGGATGGACTTTGGTCGCACTCTTTCTTTCTGTCTGGTATTATCCCGGCTTAACGCCAAGGTCCGCCTGGACATCATGTTTTGACGGACGATTTGGTAGTATATGGGGCGACCCGCTTTCTGACCCCCACAGCCCAACCAAGTTTCGCCATTGCCTTATTCATTTCTCAGCAGATTTTGTGAGCAGGTAGTTGAACTACAGAAATGATATCGAGCTATTAAGTAGGCATTTGCCACATAAAGTTAATCAATAAAGTTTTTTTTATTTTATTAAATGACAAGACGAGCTAGACGCTCGCCTGATGGTTAGCGCCACGCCTGCCCATAAACAGACGAAATACCAATAGAACTTTGAATTACAAAACACTGCATGGCACTGAACTTCGCTCGTCACTCCAAGACATAAGATGTTAAGTCTCATAATGCCCAATAGTTTCACTTTAAAGATTCAGTAAATATATCTAAAACTAGCTTTACCTCGTAGCTCCACCCGCGTGATCTGCTTTTACCGGGATAAAAAGTAGCATATGTTGAAAAAATGTAAAAGAATTTTTCAAATCGGTCCAGTAGTTCTTAAGTTTATTCTTTACATACAAAAATATAAATCTTTCCTCTTTATAATATTAGTGTAGATTAGTAAATATCAGGCCCGATAAACGATAAACCTAGTACACTAAGTTTCAACAGCACACTATTTTTATTCCATAAATCAATAAAAATTACACACAACCGAGAATTAAGTTCAATAATTCTCTATTCATTGCGTAAAACAGCGCTGGCCTTAAGTAGAGCCGTTAATTACCCAATGACCTAATTAGTGGTGGATGAAAACTTCTCAATCGTCGATAAATCAATAGAGCAACTCATTATAAAGGCCTGTTCGAGATGCGCGACCAAGACAGAGAGAACGTAACGCGTATCGTGGATCAGCAGATAGTCACAAGTTTATTATATAAATAACTTTATAAGCACCCGGCAATAAAACGAAAAAGAAAGTATTTTGCAAAAACAGAATAAACATTGGGTAAAAAATTAGGTTGCTGTTCGCATTCGCATTCGACTCGATCGCCGTGGGTTCGATCCCCGTACCGAGACGAATGTTTGTGTGATCCGCAAAAATTTGGTTCGGGTAATGTGGGATCGTGCGTACATAAACTACAAATATACCACCCAACGCCTGCCAATAAACGCTTTCTTTCTTTTTTCTTTACCGCGTGCCTCCCAATAAAGTTTTATGGGTATACCTGGGCGGAGGAGTTACCTTACCTTAAGGTGACACACATGCCCGTTCTGATTACTACAAGGTGGTAGGTCCCTCGTATGCAAGAGGCCGTCTGGGTTGGTACCACCACTTTGCATATTTCTACAGCCAAGCAACAGTGTGTAAGCACTGTTGTGTTTCGGTTTGAAGAACATTGAAGCCAGTGATATTACTGGGCATTATGAGACTTAACACCTTATGTCTCGGGGTGACGAGCACAGTTCAGTACCATGCAGTACTCTGTAATTCAAAGTTCTGTGTGGTGTTGTTTAAAATCAGTATATTCACATAATAAATTTTAATAAAACAATAATTCACACACAATGTATCATAATCCAGCAGATTTGAACGTGCCTATATACAAATGTCAATACACGAGCAATAAATTAAATACGCCAACGTTTCCAAATGTAATCGCTTTAGTCGCTTCGTCTGAATAAAATAAAATTAAACGGATCGTTTGGCTTACACCCGCACCTATGTATGTCAACTGTGAATTAGACCCGCCATGTGTTGGATATTGGGATATTTTCAAATAACTGGCGATTGGTACGTGAGTTCATATTGGATTGATGTAATGTATGGAATTTGATAATGGAAATAATTGACAATTTATGTTCGGAGGGGGATGTTAGAGCCAATGGTTTCACTACGGAGGATGCTATAGATTGAGCAAAGTGGAGACGTATTAGCAAGAAGGCGGACCCTGGTATTAACCCAATATCCTGAGTTAATACTACTAGTCCAGTCCAGTCCAGTGCTATCGCAGCAAGCAAAAAAAGAAAGCAAATAATACCAATAAAGATAGGAGCTACGTTCGTGTCGTGATCAGCGTTTCTCGATAGGTAGATCGTTATTGATAGGTAGAAGCCTATGTTTTAACCACCAACAAAAAGAGGGATATTTGAATGTGGTTTTTTTCTATCTATATCTTCTTCTTATGAATAAAAATCAATCGCCGTTCCTTAATCTCGCCAAAACTGCTAAACAGTTGGGACCGGTTTTGATGTTTTTTTTGTGTGTATTTGAGTGGGACCCAGGATGGTTTAGATTCACAATTGAACCCGGTAGGTGGCACTGCAAAACTTTTAATTATATGTTGCGGGTGAAACCGCACGAGACAGCTAGTGTTTGAATAAAATTCAATTCGCCTTGAGCTAGTCGCAACCTAGTTCAACGAAATTAATATACGCCAAAATCTCGTTACAGAATTCACTTTTGAAGTTTTACACGTATCAATATGGCGCGACAATTCAGATTGACAGGCAATCGGCCGACACATATATACGAATATTTTTTTTATATTGTTTCGTATAGCTGTGGACATCAAAATGAAAAATCATGAATTTAGAGTATGACAGTTTGAGTTCAGTGATCAATATCGTGTATGTAATGTCAAAACCAAGAGCTTTCTTCTTTTTTATTTATGGCTTCGCATTATTATGCATTTCGCCAATGTCAAGAACGATGAAATATCGGTGTAGACGTTTTCAAGGTCTTGTTGGAGTTTTGGTGTGAATTCCTTCCAGTACGATGCTTAATTCACTTATTTCAATGTTTCCATACACTGTTCATCACCGTCAATGTGTATTGTACAAATCCATACCACTTTTATACAACAAACACAACTAAAAACTAGTTTGTGAAATAAATTAAAATAAGCGATGAACCGCACTGTCACAATTCTCGCCAAAACCTGAGCAGGAGGTTTAAATGGAGGTTTAAAAATAGATAAGCATTGAGCTGACTTTTGGATGAAGAGTGCTAGGTATCATGTCGTGTGACTGGTTGGCAGCAGCCAATTCAAAGACAGCATTCAAATCAATATAAGCCGTGTAATATAAAACCCATTAAATTGCGTCTACATTTGTAACATTTAGACGCACGTTGCGACGGTTTAATAAGAAGTAAAAGATTAGAAATATGAAGTCGACAAAAAGTATTCTCCGTCCCATCATGCGATATTTGTTAGCCTAAAGCCAAACCGGGCACAATTCCAGACTCCGGGCTGATACTAAGCATTACGTGATAGACAAAACCCAACATCACTTTTAACCGACTCGGGATCGCAGACGAGACCTCAGCACAGCAACCGTATGTAATACATCATCAAATACCTAAATACCCCAATAAAGAAGTAAAACTAGCAACTACTAGACATCAATAGAGCGCGTATCGTCCGTCCTGATCTGTTTATAGTAGATTTATTTTATTGCGATACACTGTGTTAACAAATTGCATGCCTATAAAATAGAGCTGCGACAAAGCTTTATCGCTGCGCTACATACATTGGGCGCGGTCGAAAATTGACTGATAGTACTGGATTAATGGTCTAAAATATATTGATTTTTTTGTGGTAAATTTGTTTTTTGTGGCACAAATCCCCCTCCCCATCCTAATCCTTTATATTTAAGCTTTTTTTAAGGTCGGCAACGCGCTGGAAGATGCCTTCAAGCTCTTGAACTGGAAAGGATTCGGCATCAACATAAATGGCGAGTACATGACTCACCTCCGCTTTGCCGACGATATCGTGGTCCTTGCGGAATCGCTGGAAGACCTGAGTACAATGCTCGAAGACCTCAACAGAGTTTCTCAACGGGTGGGCCTCAGGATGAACATGGACAAGACGAAGGTCATGTCGAATGTCCATGTTGTGCCCACCCCGATTACTGTTGGAAGCTCATCTCTCGAAGTTGTCGACGAATATGTCTATCTAGGACAAGTAGTCCAACTAGGCAGGTCCAACTTCGAGAGAGAGGTCAATCGTCGAATCCAGCTCGGGTGGGCAGCGTTCGGGAAACTTGGCAAGGTCTTCTCGTCCAAAATACCTCAGTGCCTGAAGACCAAAGTCTTCGACCAATGTGTGTTACCAGTGATGACATACGGCACTGAGACGTGGCCTCTGAATATGGGCCGTATAAGACGGCTCACAGTCACTCAGCGAGCTATGGAGAGAGCTATGCTCGGTGTTTCTCTACGTGATCAAATCAGAAATGAGGAGATCCGTAGAAGAACGAAAGTCACCGACATAGCCCAGCGGATTAGCAGGCTGAAGTGGCAGTGGGCAGGCCACATAGCTCGCAGAACCGATAACCGATGGGGCAGAAAGGTTCTGGAATGGAGGCCACGTACTGGCAAGCGCAGCGTTGGACGTCCACCTACAAGGTGGACAGACGACCTGATAAAGGTCGCAGGATGTCGCTGGATGCAGGCCGCTTCCAACAGGTCGGTCTGGAAATCTTTGGGGGAGGCCTATGTTCAGCAGTGGACGTCTTGTGGCTGATGATGATGATGACGCGCTTATAATTCTTCTTGTTTTGTGGGCGTACATGGAATCACTTACCCACTTGCTCGTTTGCTGGTCTATGCTATAAAAAAAACTTTACAGTAATGTTAGGGGGTACTGAATATTATCACCGTTATGCAGGGCATTGATGAATTACGGAATTACTGACTTCGGATTTCACAAGTAGTGGCAGAACTGTCAGCCACTGTCTGTAAAACTGGACATCCATTTTCTAGTGGAATAAGCATCCATACTGATACAGTAAATCAATTTCCGAACACAGCCAAACTCTGCTTGAGCTTCTGTCATACAAAATTTTGTTTTTGTGAATCGGTAAAATAACATGAGTTTAGAAATTTGGTAATATATATAAATTGTCACAAAATTACGACGATCTGGGAAGCATTTAGTGGTAGAGCCACGCTGTAGACAGTTTAGTCTACAGCATGAATAGACCGGCGCCATCAGGCTATTGCCAATGTCTCACAAAAACTGCGGGTAAAGTGATACTGGGGTTTTGTATCGCAAAATGCTAGTATCAGCTCGGAGTTTGGATTTGTGCCCGGTATGGCGATAGGCCCCTATGGGCCGGCGCTCACTGACGGCATGGCACGGCATGGCACGGCAGGTCATGCTGCGGCATCCCGCGGCGTCCCGTGGCATGCCGGAGCATCTCGCGGCTTGCCGGGGCATCCCGTGGCATGCCGTGGCATCCTGCTGAATGCCCAGCCACTCTCTCTCTCTCGCGCACCGCGGCAATCCGTGGAATGAAACGGCATGACACGTCTGGCCGGAGCATCCCGCGGCGCGTCTCGTCATGCCATAGCATCCCGCGGCACGTCGCGTCATTTCGCGGCACTGTGGTATTGAAATAAAGTAACGTGAATTCTAAACTCGTGGCAATAAGATTCAAAATAACTTGATTAGTAATAAAATCCTTTGCCATGCCATGCCGTCAGTGAGCGCCGGCCCTATCACATCATGGGACGGAAATACTCTTGGCGAAATGCGCGTGTACTGATTACACCTCTGCCTATCCCTTCCGGGATTACTGGCGTGAGTGTGTAAAAATAATAACATGAAAACATACCCGATGAACTTCCGACAAGCGATCAATACAGTCGCCTGTTGCACACATCAGTCAATAATGTCAATAAAGCAGGTCAGTATTACCAGCTAGTAGATACACTGGAATGAATGAATGGATGGACGAATGTCGTAAAACTGACGAGTCCTGCAGTGGGCGCATTAATGATTGAAGATACATTATTTTTATTCATGCGGTAAGTTCTTCGTTTGCAAGAGTTCGGGTTGGTACCACCACAACATCCTTAGTAACCACAAGGGCATATATTTCGAAGGGATTCCACGACCTTGAAATTGGAATCCAGGCATTTTAAATTTTGGATTGAAGAAATCTTTAAATCATATCTGCAGAAACTACGATACGATACTAAATAAAATATGAGGTGATAAAAATCCCTCTTCCGTATGCGAAAGGCCGCTTGGGTAGTTTCCACCGCTTTATCTATTTGTGCCGCAAAACAGCAGTGTGTATGTCAGCAGAGTTGTTTTTGAAATTAATGGGCATTATGAGACTTTATAATTTAAAGTACTAAGTGGCGTTGCTTTTGTTTATGGGCAGGCGTGGCGCTTACCGTTAGGCGAACGACCTGCACGTCTTGTCATTCAGATGAATAAAAAACAAAAAAATATTTTTATCCGCTCATGTCTTTTGGGAATGAAAGATATTCTGTATTTATACTTACATAATTAAATGAACTTTCATGAATGTCGCCTAAATCACCTATGTCGACGCCATTTAGCAAGTAATAAAAGAAAAAAATACTTGATAATTAATTAACTGTGATAGAATTTTACCTGACTAGATGACCCGAGCGAATACTTCGCACCGATAGTGAATTTAATAAAATAGAAATTAGTACATAATCAATACAACAAATTATTTGATAATCCTATCAATAATGGCACTGGTAATTTTCCATCTTTTTTGGCAAAAGCTATAACTTTAGAATATTTGTCTATTTTTCGTCAATAGCAGTAAACATAACCTTTATTAGTAAGATTTGTTTGGATGATAATTAGACTTTCGTAGTTTTTTTTTATATCATTTATTTACTTCTTGTTAAATATTCTTCTTTCTTTCTGCCTTGCATTACGCGGCTTAGTGCCAGCGTCCGCCTTCTTACTTAAACGCCTCCACGTCACCCGATCTTGAGCATCCTCTGTAATGAGACCATTGGCTTCTTAATTTCATTGAGTTCTTGTTCAATATTAATATCCCCAAATCCATATCAACATCATAACTTTACTACCCAAAAATCCACAACATCCATAACCATAGATGTATTTATGTATAACGCTGACACTTCAGTCTAACCATAAAATCCCGCAATCCAGATTTGCAGACGAACAAAAATGGCAGCATCGAAAAATATATTTTTCAGTTTGTCGCATCGCAACGGGTAGGACCGACCGTCATTATTTTGCGGTGGCAATAAAAATGTCATTCGGAACGGCTCGATATTTTTTATAATGCCGCACGGGTTTGACCTTGTTTACCTGCATCAAACTCGTGTGGTTTCTGAGGGATTAATTTGTTACTTTTAAAACACAGGTCTATATTTCTTGTTCGGGTTTAACAGTTTTGACGGCACGTGCTTGGGTAGTCTTGCCTTTTATAAATGTATCACCTTGACCTCGCACTGTGCCTAAATAAGGGACGAAATAGACTGACATTGACATATTGGAATTGGATGGAGCAAATCCTTGCTCACGGATACCAAAGATGGACTCAAACCAATCATAATTTAGACAGCATAGAAAACTTTGTGAGATTGAGAAAAATAGAGATAAGCACACAAAGCAGTAACCGACCAATTTTAGATTAGAAGCTATTTAAGAGAAAGATAAAGAAAATAGATATAAACTATAGAGAAACAGCACGTTAAAATTGTTTTCATTGTGAATTGATAAATAAAACCGTATGGTTAAATTATGATATTCACGACCGAGTCGACGTAAAAAACTATGTAACATACATTTTATTCACAGAAAAATATTTCAGCAGCATAAATCAAGCAAATTCGCTGGTAAATTATTTGGCGGCAGTTGCGTGATCGTATGTATTATTCAAAACATGCTACTTCACGTGCTGTTGACATCTCGGACTTGGCTTGTGTAATATTAAACAGATTTTTGTGTCTGTTTCTAGGCAAAAAAACACGAGTGTTATGATTAAAGAAGTGTATCTAAATATATAAAACTCAAAGGTGACTGACTGACATAGTGATCTATCAACGTACTACAGCCCAAACCACTGGAGGGATCGGGCTGAAATTTGGCATGCAGGTAGATGTTATGACGTAGGCATCCGCTAAGAAAGGATTTTGATAAATTCCACCCCCAAGGGGATAAAATAGGGGATGAAAGTTTGTATGAAACTTTGTCAATTTTAAATGTTCACGCGGGCGAAGCCGCGAGCAAAAGCTAGTTATTTATATAGTATGAAGTGTGGTATGGAGTAGTGTCAAGTTAGTTGTACCATCCGTAGGTTTAAGATATTTTTTGTGACAACCAATGGTTCATGTTAATGAATTGCTGTATCATTTCATTTCTTCAATACTCTCAAAATATCGAAATATGCAGATTTCGACAATCATTGCTTGTTACAATAATTTTACCCGATGGTGCAATCCACATAAAGTATGCTGCTTAGGAAATTGGAGAAAATTACTAAGAAAAAAGTGGCTGGTAGTGCCTGAGCAAGATAAAAGACGGTATTTTTTGTGAAAGTTTTTCTATAAAATAATATGATTAAAGTGTCAATAAAAAGATTTCATCAATATCTCCTTTCTTATGAACCGCGTAAATTTACAAAACCGCCAGTCAATGTTTATTGGCTGTCTAATATGGGTATTTAATTTGAATATTCTTACTAAATGACCTTAGTAAATCACGAAGTAATTCAGATTAGCTTATAGATCTTCCTGTATTGGGAAATTCGTTGCTTCGAGTTTTTCTTTTCCCATAAATTGTAGCAGTGCGTAGATGTTAGCACAAACTATGAAATTAAAAATATCATCAAATAAATCATAATTTTAAGAAAACGTATTTAAAAAAAATTGCAAAAGAACGCTTTAATTTTACGTTCTCTCTGCCAACAGCCTGGAAAACGACAAAGCTCATATTTAAACCTCTAAAGCAAATATTTAAATACCAAACAGTGAAAATTAAATTCATTATTTATGTAAGCGTTGTAATTACGAGTATGTCTGGAATATGAATATTACAGTTACTTCTAGAGTATCTAATCTGTATAGAGTTCACGGTATACGAGTTTCACAGTGGCGCAGCTGTTTTGCGTACTCGGTACCACTGCTGCGCTGAGGCCTGGGTTCGATCCCCGGGTCGGCAGTTATAATAGGTTTGTCTGTTACGAAATCCTCAGTATTAGCTCCGAGTCTGAAATTTGTGCCCGGTATGGTGATAGGTTCGCCCCCTATCAGGACATGGGACGGAAATAAGCTCAATATGGCGAAATATGGGTATATGGGTTACCTCTATGCCTATCCTTTCGAGGATTACAGGCGTGAGTGCGTTTGTATGTAGGTAATTGTTGAGCTATCTGAGATAAATATATGCGAAAATATATTTAACAAATTGATTTGTGGTAAGTCCCTCGTATGCGAGAGGCCGTCTGGATTGGTACCACCGCTTTGTCTATTTCTGCCGCCAAGCAACAGTATGTAAGCACTGTTGTGTTTCGGTTTAAAGGACATTAAAGCCAGTGAAATTACTGGGCAATAAGAGACTTAACAGCTTATGTCTTAGGGTGACTAGCGGAGTCAGTGCCATGCGGTGCTTTGTAATTTAAAATTCTGTGTCGTGTTGCTTCTGTTTATGGGCAGGCGTGGCGCTTACCATCAGGCGAGCACCTTGCTCATCTCATCAATCAAATCAAATAATAGAATTTAGAAAAGGTATTATTGGATTCAAGGGTAAAAATAAAATAAAATGAAATAGTAGCAACATTTCTATCTAAAAATAAACAATTTCAGCAGTTACATTCCACATTGCCAAATAAATTCAGCAATCCGCGAAGCGTAGTCGACACACTCAACATGCGTAAGTGTGACGAACATATTTCCTAGCGCAAACATTTCTGGCTAAATGTGCAAATATAACAAAATTCAGTTTGCATCGAACCTCGATACTTGCGAATCAATATTTGCCTTCTGACTGGCAAGCGGCGGAGTTTGGAATTGGTTACGGCTAAAATATTTACTCTGAACAAATTTTGTATACAGACGTATTTGATCTAATAATTTGTCTCATTAATATTCAAATATTCATGGTAAATAATCGTGTGTTACCTCTTTTTATTAACCGACTTAAAAGAGAAGGAGGTCCCCAATTCAGCGAGGTTTTTTAACCGACTTCGTTATATTTATTTTTATTGCTTTTTATAGCATAGCCCGGCTGAAGAGCAAGTAGGTCACCTGATGGTAAATGATCTCCACCACCCATGTACGCTCATAATACCAGAAGAATCATAGGCGTGTTGTCGACCTTAAAGGTAAGTAATTGATTGGGAATGGGGTGTAGGCCACCCCATTTCTCATTCACCGTACGAAACGCAACAGCAAGCCGCCACTTTTTACTTAGCTTAGTAACTTATTTATTTAACCTTCCTTTCTTCGCAAACTATAGGGTAAAAACTATTATAATACTAGTACATCAATTGTAAGGCCACCATGCGCCTATGGGACGGAAATAGCAAACGCCAATGAGTGGTAAGCCAAAGCAGCAAGCTATAAAAAATCTAATAGCTCCTTTTACTGTTGTTCGTGACTCCAATCTTTTTAAAATTCACCTAAATAGCTTATATAAAAAAATATATTGGATTTTGGAGATAAACTCAAACTTAAATGTTTGTGTGATCCATAAATATTTAGTTCGGTGTCTGGGTGTTCTGAAACCGAAATTCTCTCGTAGTTTCTGATACTCATGACACAAGACTCATATCTTACCGTGGGATCAGGACTGTGTGTGTGACTGTTGGGTGTATTTATTATTATTTTTTATTTAACTCTCTGTCAAATTTTTACTTGCAGTTTAACCGAAAACTACATAAAAAAGTTTTCTTTGTCAACACTAGCAAAATACAGGGCGTTGTATAAATAAACGAATAAAATGTCGATGATTTATAGGTATATCCTTATTCTCATTCTATTCACGATATAGACATTTAATTTTGGTCTACAGTGTGAAATGTGTACTTCGTCTCTGCCTACCCCTTAGACGTTGACAGACATTAGTACGAATGTATGAATAAATATCGTAGTATCGCTTATATGTAAAGTAGTATATCTACTGATTAAAATAAGAAATATAATGTCAACATCGCTGTTTGCTTAAGGCGGGACTAAATTTTAACATGTTGTTCATTCGACTAGATGTTTACTCCCCGTCAGTTACCACATATTGTAAAAAAAGCCTTGAATATGGCACGTCTCTACTCACGACCTGTTGGCGTTCGTGGTATGTGCTTGTTTACATCATCATTCACTTTTTTATTCCCCAGAGATAAAGAGTAGTTCCCGTTGCATTTTTTTTATTTAGTTTTTATGGCATGCATCGGCAAACGAGCAAATGGGTCACCTGTTGGTAAGTGATCTCCACCGCCCATGTATGCCCACAATATCAGAAGAATTATGGGCGCGTTGCCGACCTTAAAGGAAAGGGATAATTAGGGATTGGGAAGGGCCTCCGGATATCTCACTCACCGTACGAAACGCAGCAGCAAGCCGCTACTTTACGTCGGTTTTCTGTGAGACAGTAGTAATGACCCGGTTGAGCCGGCCCAGTCATGCTAACAAAACTGTCTACAGCGTGGCTCTACAACTCACAAAAACAGATTGGTCAGATGGCAGGCCACCCAACATAATACTAAATGCATCAAATTATGATAGGTATACGGATCCCCGCATTAAGCCAGGATAACGCCGGATAGAAAGAAAGACGTAAAGGGTATACAGGAGTAAACCCATGCTGCATTAACATTTTGTAGACGGTTGTAATAAGTCAAACATAGGTTTATCTTGTTATGGATAAGCTTCCAATTCACTGTTTCGTGTGGTGAAAAAGGACGGCTTATATTAAAGGCACCAACCAAATAACTATATGGGAACTGAGGATACAAAAGAGAGAAAAGGCAAATGTCGAGAATCTGTTCGACTCTTCACCTCTTACTGATAATATCTAATTGTTGGTAAGTCATAAAACTCATGGAAAATTTTGAGAAACTAACATTATTTCAATTAACAATTACATTCACAAACCTATTCGGGAAACATAACTCATTCGAGTATAATATTAAGGTATTAAGTTTTATAATAGAACATTAAAAAATCAATCACGTTGACATATTTCGACAAATTCCGGATCGGGTTCACGACCCTTGATCCTTGATTCGTAATCAAATTAGGGAAAAAAAGCAATTAAAAAAATCGAGTGGTGTGTCTGGTCATATGATAAAACCTGATGACCGGCAAATGAGTTGTGGAGTATAACCGTATATTGAAGCCAAGTATGAAGATTGACTAAGCGAAGCAGTGACCTGTGTAATACGGCTGTAACTTATTAGAACGTGGATAATTATATAGACATTATTAATAACCTCGTGTCGTGCTTTAACGATGAAGAAAAAGATCGTAAGGAAACCGGAATACCAGAGAATATGAAGTCTATTAATTCGCATTATGACAGGATGGACTAAAATCCAACCCCTCTCATTAGTAAGAGGAGGGAGTGACCAACAGTGGGACAGTATAATACAGGCTAATATTATTTTTACTACAGTTCTAAAGATGTTGTTTATTTTTTTTTAAATCCTGATATAATGTTTTCATTCTAGTTACCGTCAAGAGATTACATTTGGCCCGCACTCAATTTTTTCTAATCCAAAACCCATGTCGCCATTTTAAAACGAATTAACCAGTAAAATAGCCATTTGACATTATTTAGATAAAACCCAATCCATTACGATAATCTTTTCATCGGCATTAATTAACTAGTCGCCGGAAATTAAGCGTCAATTTTCCATTAACCAAAATTCCAATGACCATCTCCATTCTAAATATACCACGTAATTTTACCTAAATGTCAACCCGAATGCGAGTTTATTGTTTGCTCCTCTATTATTTAGGTGATTACAAGGGACTGCGATAGAGCCACGGGGGGATTTCAATTTGCAGTATCTAATGCAGGGCAATCCAAGATAGTAAGGATAGTTGCTTAATGGAAATTGTTAGCATCGATTGCTAACGTAACCTCTTTGTCTCGTGCCTATTTACATAATTAAATGTTATGTGTGAATTGTTTCAGTAATAGGGTATTTGGCAGTGTCTAATTTTATACATTAATTAATTTGCCACCGACAATAATACGAAAAAAAAATCTATTTGCGAAATAGAATTAAAATTGGGTAAGAAATGAGGCCGCAGTTCATAAGGATGAGCAAATGTGGGCGCTTAGTAGGGAAATCTCACTATCTCGCTTGCACGCGTGCACTGTAATGACGTAACCTGTCTAGTGACGTAACACGACATGATGTGCATCTTTTTCCATCATTTGACAGTTATCCCTTCCAGCAGATTTAAATGACTTCTAATATATATATAAGGAATCATAATTAAATGTATTGATCTTTATTTCTAAAATTATATCTGTCTAGTTTTCTTTAAATTAATCCTTTATTTTTCATAGACAATTAAACCGGTGGACATTATTTTCTGCGAACCTAACTAAGCCACATGCTTTTATCTCAAGACTTTAAAAACATGTCAAATCAGCAAACAACAAAACAATGATCTAGAGACAAAACAAAATTTTATTCGGTCTAATGATAGTCCCAAAAGGATTCGTATATATTATTTAAATTCATACACCGGTCTTTAATATTTCAAATAAGCTTCTAAATATTAATAAAGTTCGATTACAATTCCATAAACAATTGCCCTAAAAGGGAACGGGGATTTGATACTCAGGAAATTAACTCCGAATAAAGGGAGGTTGGGGTCGCAAAACATGGAGGAAACAATTTTCTGTCATTTATCGACACATCAGCAGGTGAGAAATAGGTTTTACCCTCCATTTTTTTGAGTTAAATTATGAACCGGATAAAATGTTAAATCTATTGTCGAAAGAATAACAATAATTTTAAAACCACGAATGAGAACTTAATTTCGATAATTGGCTAAATAAAATTGGGTCCAAATCCAAAAAAAAAAATGAGTCGACGCTGTTACAGATTAATAAGTCAATGATTAAAAGCACTGGCTCCAAATTGCGTAAAGGAGGTGAGTCTGTTTTCATATTATTCTTCATTTTACTACTTTCATAACTGCCAAAGTTGTATAAATGCCAAAGTTATAGTTATCATATCTTGCTTTACTTTATTAAGCGTAAAATTAAGTCTTCAAATTTAAATGGCCCCTTTAAGTAACTATATCGAATAAAAAAGAATCTCGAAAAATTATAATTAATAAGTTCGAAAAATCACATAGAATTGCCCGGGATTGAAGTTTGTGTACGGTAGGGTTTTAGGCTTGACCTCTATTACATTATGGGACGGAATTGCACTAATTGCACCTCTGCCTACTCCTCCGGGGATAGCACCGTGAGCTTATATGTATGTAAAAATTATACCCATCGAAATGAAAAAAATTCAAACGATAATTTAACTCCCCTTTATCGATTCTTTTCGAGTTTCCGACATGAAAAAGTAAACTAAAGTGGAAGGCAATATCATTAAATCCTAGTAAGGTATTCGCTAAGACTTTGCCATAGTAAAGCAAGATAAGAAATTGAGACAAAGAGATTTTCCACGATGAATCGTTTCAGCTTTGAGGACTTTAAAACGATGCTTCACGCCTTTAAGTAAGCTTATATCAATTATTGTGGTCGATAATGAAGTGATAGTAGAAATATAGTAATTCTGATATTTTACAAGGTGAGAGGTCCTTCGTATGCGAGATGCCGTCTGGGTTGGTACCACCGCTTTGTTTGTTTGTTTCGGTTTGAAGGACATTGAAGCCAGTGAAATTACTGGGCATTATGAGACTTATCATCTTATATCTCAGGGTAACGAGCGCAGTGCTGTGCCATGCAGTGCTTTGTAATTTTATGTTCTGTTTGGTGTTGCTTCTGTTTATGGGCAGGCGTAGCGCTTAACATCATGCGAGCGCCTTGCTCGTCTCGTCTATCAATCAAATAAAAAAACGCAGACCCGCAACCAATATTCGTGGATCACACAAACATATCTGTCGACAGTGCAGTACATGCAGTTGATACTAAGCTTTTGAAGTGTCTTAAATATGACCGACGGCTCCATACCCACTTGGTGCAAGCCGATCACTGCAAGCAATCACTGACTGCAATCCTATTTTCTTTAACATTTCATTCCATATTGTAGTTTGATAATAAATACGCAAAAATATGCAAAATGGCGGGAAATCGAAAGTAGTTATAACATAATAAACGCGTTCCAAATTCAAAGTACCTAATTAAATAGTTGTAAAAAATAAAACTTTTTATCTAGCGGTATTTATAGCCAGCCTAGTTACATAAAAAACCCTGTTCCGGTTTTAAGTCGGATAAGAATAAAAAAAGATTTAGTAATATCAAAAGGTATTACATAATCATTCTTTCTTCGATTTTTCCCTTCATTACGTATCTGCTAGCAAAGATTTATTATTCAGATAAATTCAGATCATCTGCTAAATTGATACCAATCAATATGACGTCACAAAAGGTCTACGTAACGACGTCAATCTTTTGAATGTAATAATTGTACCATTCAGCTGACATGACACAATTTGTTTTTAATGTAGTAAGAGGAATAATAGATAGCTTGTGATAATTCGCTTCGATATTTATTAGAAGTCAATCGAGGGTGATAGGCAATTTGTTATTTGCGGACAATTACATAATTTGCTGGTGGTACGATATTCATATCCAGCCGGATAGCGACCACCGTACATTATGTTAAAACCTGCCATAGTGACCCATACACCTTGGATCGGGTTCCAAGATCAGCCAGTGTATATCCGGTTCTCACAATGGTGATGATTGATGATTTGATGGTTAGTTGGGGCGAGTATAAGGGTGCATCCTTATATCGGTCATCCGCCTATCATATCACAGGCCTCTCGATGTGCTTCTTCCCTTCTTGTAGTGGGAGGACATACAGGCCGGCGTGGTTCTGGGGACCACCGATAAACTCATTTGTTTATTGGTACTCGCTGATTATTTAGACTGTACTGCGCTTACCATCAGTTGTAGTGCAGTCACTTTGACGTGCTCGGATAAAATAAATAATAATAATAATTTGGAAGACATCAAAATATAAAATTATCAATCTGTTAAGCTTAAGTCAAATTGATATTAAATTAGCTATTAAATATGTTATGTGACGGAAAAAAATTAAACGGACATTATGAAACAGGCCCTAAGTCCTGTGATCAGTAGAACTACCGATTAAGGTAAACGGACTGGAACTATGTCTGCGCAACAGAAATGAATACTTTCCAAAACATTAACCAGTTTGTAAGATTGACAAACAGGTGAACAAAAGTATTTTTATAACGATACAGTTCGGTTGTTTCGTTGTCGCAACTATTTCATGATTCAGGGTTATTATAAAGGAATTATACAATGCCATTATTTTTCTATTTTCACATTTCCACGCTGGAGGTAGGATTGAATGACGTTGCTATGACGTGAGTCATGAGAGGTAGCGAGTTAATCTTTATTACATAAAATGAAGTCGCTTCCGGTCTCTGTGCGTTTAGATCTTTTAAACTATTTAATGGATTTTAATGCAGTTTCAGCAATAGATGAATGGTTTATGAGGAAGGTTTTTATGTATATCACACTTATGACTCATGAGAGCAGGGCAGTAACAAGCAGGTGAAACCGCGAGGGACAGCTGATTGAATGACGAGACGAGCAAAGCGCTCGCCTGATGGTAAGCGCCACGCCTGCCCATAAACAGATGCAATACCACACATAACTTTGAATTAAAAGCACTGCATGGCACTGAAATGCGCTCGTCACCCCGAGACATAAGATTTTAAGTCTCATAATGGCCAGTATATTCACTTGCTTCAATGTCCTTAAACCAAAACAAAACAGTGCTTACACACTGTTGTTCGATTCTTTATTCTTGATTCTTCATTCGTGATACATATAATTAGCTTATTTTAATCATATTAATCTAATAAATAAATAAACATAATAATATATTACTCATATTATAATTTAAGTAATTAATAATAACTTTAGACACTATATACTATATTACTTGTAAAATACATATCTTCATCATTACTGTTTTTAAATTAACTGAGCTTACCTGTCATTTTGTCGAACCACAATAAACAAAAGACACAACCGACGCGGCAAAATCACAACGCTAAGCATGAAATCACAATATACTCGGTAATTAAAACGCAACATTCTGTGTCCCGCACCAGAGTATCAGAGACAATAGCGTGACAGGCTCAGCCAACGGTGTACAATGCCATGCAGTGCCTGCAAAGTTTTACAATAAGAAACTATGCACGTCTGTTCATTGGACAATTGATGGGTTTTGAGTTTGTTCTGTAAGTCTGGTTTCATGTTTTGAAAGCGTCCAACTTCAAAATATATTTTTTTCAATAAGACACTATTTCCTGACAATTCACTGAATTATTTGGCAAACTAAATTTGCTTTATTTTTGAGATTTATTTTGGTTGATTTGAAGAGGTCAATCTAATTACTTATGTATTAGTAACCGAATAACTAACTCAGTAAGTTCAGAAATACCAAATAAGTTTCAGATATTAGACGTTGTCTTCTAATTATTTGCCGTCATTCCATACTTACATATATTTGTAGAATAGGTTATAAAGACCCAAATCTAACCCAAACACACAACTAAAAGCGTCTAATCCATCTGTTGTATTACAGAAACTCAATAAGAAGTCCCAAAGTACTGAAACCTTACGCAAAATCTTCAAAGTTATTCGTTGGAAAATGTGTCAACCGCAATTGGCAAATGTTCTGGAATTATGTTGATGAAACTGTACGTTTGTTGCTCGCATTTTATTTGATGTCTATAGCTATGTTCTGCGTAGATGTTGCTGAATATCGTTAATCTTAATTGCGAGCATCAAAATGCCGTTTTTGAAATATCATTGCTGCAAATGTCTGCGTCCTATTTGGAAGCGTGGCGAAATTAAAATGAAATGG
The DNA here is from genome assembly GCA_949126905.1 of Amorpha juglandis. NCBI lineage: Eukaryota > Metazoa > Arthropoda > Insecta > Lepidoptera > Sphingidae > Amorpha > Amorpha juglandis. The sequence goes on along the minus strand of OX421379.1, from coordinate 4,279,198 downwards.
TGTGCGAGCTGTACGAGATTTATACACTCTTTAGTGTGTAAAAATAACTTGCTTTTGCACGTTTTGAGTGTTGCGACTCTCCGTGATATATGACGACAATGATACACCCAATTTGCTTCCAATTGTATTTGTACGTTTGAAGGTATGCGACCGGGATAGAAGACCACGACGCATAACCGTATCCGTTCAGTTTTATATAAAGTAGAAATATTGCGATCACTTGCCTCGCGTCGCACGTTGGTGTCTTAATTTTTCGATCATGTACCTTAAAACATTCCTTTATTATCTCGTGTAGTAGTAGCTTCGGAATCTCGTAACGTAAGAATTTTATAATCTGGAATTACAAAGATGTTTTTGCTTATTCCGATATTTTTTTTTATTGCTTCAAACATGAAAAATCAGAACTGGATTAATTTACTAAAGTTTGAAATATATCCTAAAGTATTATGAAATATATTTAATGCTGTGCTAATGCCATACAATTTTCTAACCCAAAATAGACCGCGATAAACTCATAATATCATTACCAACAGTTCAACAATAATCTACTCAATTAAATACAGAATTCAAGAGCATTATCCCTTTTTAAATCTCGACACTTTATCGAGGATAAATACCTTCATAACAATAAGGGAAATATTTGGCAAACAAACTTAAAAACATGTACAGAGCGGCTCATATTTTCAAATAATTAAAATGCTAAATTCCTCTGCGGATTTCTCGGTTTCGGTAACGAGTGGCATTGTTATCTTTACTTCTCAGTTGAGCGAGTTGGATGTAAATTGGCGCAAACTTTTGTGCAATCCTAATAACACAACTTTGATATTGGCCTTGCTAATGTCTCTGAGGAATATTCTATTTTTCATATTGGGTCCTGTTGGCTAACAATATAAATGTTTTGGTGTAATGTCTGCTTTAAAGTTTTCGTTTTACAACTTTTAGTGAAATAAACATCAAAACAGGCGCATAAGGTCAAAGTATTAGTCTTTCCCCCCAATTTAATACCCTAAGGTAAAGAAAATTTTCTTCAAAATTAAGTGAAAATACCACTGAGGTAGAATCTAACAAATACAAAAAGAATACCTAATCCAAATTGGTGCCATTTTGGTGTAGTTATGCATAAACATTCATAAAAAATATAAACAGGCAAATTGAGAACAACTTTAATTTTTGTTTTTAAAAAATAAGAATATTCACTTTGCCATGCCAGAATAAAAATATCTTTAAGTTTTTAAGGTTATGATGTTATGTATAATGATTCTTTTTTCGTTATAATTAAACGTGTAAATGCACATAGTTACACAAAAAGGAAACAACCCACGACAAGATCAAATGGAGATACTGGTTTAAGTATATCCATTTGATAAAAATATAAAAATATGGCTCAGTAAAAATAAGTTTTACCGAAAATTATCCAGTAGGTAAATTATTATATTTTTTTTATCGTAAAATACAAAGGAGACCGCCATAATTGGGCTAAACTATGTACAGTAACGATATATATATGTAAAAATACTAGATTTTTTACTGATTAAAAATAACATATAACAATAATAACTTTCTACCGGAATAAGCTAAAAAATATAATTTAAAATATGGTTTAGAATGGTATGTAATTCTGTAAGTAGCTTCGTAAACAAGCTTGTCATGTCATTCAGGTCCTTTTAAGCTCGTTCTAAAATGATAGTTTTATGGGAATGATTATATAAAAGTCATCATAATCTTGTTTTACTATATTTATCGCGAGCATTATGAGAATTGATAAAAGAAAACATGAAATCGGATGAAATCATTTTTGTTTTTGTAATAATTATTTATTTATTTCACAATAACAACGATCAAATTGTCTATCGAGCTTCTATCGGGTGATTGTTTCAAAACGAAAAAATATTGACGTCTGTCAAAAAACAATGTCACGTCATATTTTGCGTGTTCGCGTCAATCATTCCGTTCATTTATTTATATATATTATATTATTTTAAATATATATAAATAAATATATTTATATTAATTGTAATTGCATTGTAGGCAGGCGAACAGTGGGTTGCTGTGCACATGTAATGGTGGTAACCTTAGTTGGGCAAGGCACCAAAATACCATCACGCCTCCTGCAACATGCCTCGATAAAATAAGGTTTTTTTTTCAATATTTTATTCACCTTCATTTTAATACTCTATTAATACACTATCGAGGAATGTTGCAGGAGGCGTGATGGTATTTTACAACGGCATTGTATAATGGCTTCTTTATCTGCAACAGAACTGTCAACTAAATATAAATAAAATATATTTTCCACTTATATGTATTGACTGAATGCGGCCTCTTAACATATAAAGTGTTAGAAGTTGACAAATTCCTTATTAGGTGGCTATCCAACTCTACATACTTCTATTTTAAATATGCGTTTGCCTTTATATTGTCTCCATAATACGACCGTGCTTGTTTTATTTGCTATGTACCTAAAGATATTAATATAATTTCAGAAAAGCTTATCTGTGGAAAATCCGGTAAGTTACTTGGGGCATCAATGCGGGTGAAATGAGGTCTACGTCTATTCAAATTATATTGCTGCACAACATAGGCCAAAGTGTTATTGAGATACATTTTCTCATTGATTATGTTTAGTATTTCCACAGCATCAGGACGGTCTAATAGGAGGGTGAAATCTATTCATGAGAGCTACGGCAACTTCAAAATGTTTCATTAAATATTTACTTGACATATTAAAATGGAGCTGGAGCAGTTTATAATCCCTTTTAAAGCACCCATTCACCACTTCTACAACCAATCGACAAATGGTTTCTGATCTTGATTTATTCGCTTCTAATGTAGACATTTGTGTTTCACCCAAATGTAACAACTAGGCACAAATGTTCTGTAACCACAGTCATTTAATATGGGCAAGGCGTCTCTAAATCCTCTAAACTAAATGCATCACCAGGTCTAAAGGATTCTTTTAATTCAGAATTTGGTTTTTCAACCTCATTTAATTATATCAGCATCTAATGTGGTTGTGGGATAGGGACCTAAAACATCAATGATGTGGCCATTTGTACATACTAAAATATGGTTTCACCAGAATGGTATTTATGTAGACTATATGTTTTTTTTATATGAATAATTGGAACTTTTTTCTACATATATATATTCCATCAAAAATCGTCACTGACCTTTCCTGTCCCTCGAAGTTCCCAAACATACCCTTCGGAATCAGAAGTATTCTATTTAATAATTGTTGCCCATTTAAATGGTGAAAACCTAAATGGTGTGGCACAAAATATTCAGTTAGGATATCATGTGCCTGTCCCATTAATACTTTCAGTGAACTCCTCGTAATTTTAAACATTGTTGCAATACAATCATAAGAATCTCCAGTTCTTAATTTCATTAAATAAACAACCAGTGCAGTACATCCCTTTAATGTTACTAAATGGTGTAACCTCATTAAATAAACTATTGAATTGCTGTTTAGCCCAGTCCAAAAAGGAACAGTGCCGTCATCAAATCAAAAGTGTATTGAGTATGAAAATGAAGGTGAATAAAATATTGAAAAAAAACCCTTTTTTTATTTTACTTAACTCCTTTGTTATGCATGCTGGTGGGAGGATACTAGTATCCGACCGGATAGCGACCACCGTACACTGGTGCTAAAACCTGTCATAGTGGCCCACCGTATGTAGGTCGCGTTCCAGGGTCAGCCAGTGTATATCCGGTTTTCCCAAGGGGTTTGCCCCCTGATCCTAACCCTTTTCCCATCCCTTTTTCTTCCCTTCCCCCTTGGCCCTTTGGCAGGCCGGCATGTTCTTGCCGACCTTCGATGGACATATTGTTTATCGTTGGTCGACACTATTCTTGGATTGCGCTACACTTACCATCAGGTGTAGCGTAGCCACTTTGCCGAGCCAGTATAAAAAAAAAATGCTAACGGTGGCATATAATGATAAGAAATATGCTAAAGCAACGGGCAAATATGCTTTTAAACAATGTATCCTTCTGATTATGGTCTTTACAATACATTTTTCCTTAATCAGTACAATTATTACAATCTGCCGCATAACCTAACTTTAGTCTACCAAAAACTTATTTGCTCTCAATTCCCATAGAATTTTGAAAAAAATCTTTTTGATATTAATTGGCATGTGTGTTATCTATTAAATAACACATAAATTATTATTGTACTACATGGGCCCAATGATGTATGGATTTCTGGCGGTCTCCTTTAAAATGTTCTGCCGTAAAGTTCACGTATTGCCGCTTTAGTATTTTTTCTTTCACAGTGACGAAACATATTATGAAATCATTCGAATACATTTCGTATAGCGAAATAATCGTCGCAGTGTTGCCATTGTTGACCGATGTTCGACATTCCGAGGAGTGCGGCGCCCACCGCATTTGGTCGGCAAACATTTGTGATTCAATTTTTCGTAGTGGGTTTGCTCTGAAAACAATGGATACAACGCGTTTTGTAATAATGTTTGTAAGCACATATTTGTATACCCAAAAGATACGTGTAATATTAATATTTTTTTAATTGATTAAATGACGAGACGAGCAAGGCGCTCGCCTGATGGTAAACAGAAGCAACACTACACAGAACTGTGAATCAGAAAGCACTGCATGGCACTGAACTGCGCTCGTCACCCCGAGACATAAGATGTTAAGTCTTATAAAGCCTAGTAATTTCACTGGCTTCAATGCCCTTCAAACTGAAACGTAACATTGCTTACACACTGTTACTTGGCGGCAGAAAAAGACAAAGCGGTGGTACCAACCCAGACGGCCTCTCGCATACGAGGGACCTACCGCCTTGTATATTGTATCGGTATGGCGATAGGCTCGTCCTCTATCACATCTTGGGAAGGAAATAAGTTTGGCGAAATGTGGATGTATCAGTTACACCTCTGCCTACCCCTTTGGAGATTATAGGCGTGGGTTCGTATGTATTATAATAAGCTGCAAAATAAAAATTCCGATTCTCATCTCATAAGCTAAGAGAGTGCACAAATGTAGGAGGAGCGAGTCCTCACTCTACCGACTCATTTAGATCTTGAAGTTACGAGTCCCTCCGTTCATTAGATTGTATATTTTACTGGCAGATCCCGGTCATTTCGCCGACTCAGAAACCAACAGACTTCTAAATATATTATTGAATATTTAGAAGTAAAGTTCTAAATTAACGTTTCCCGAGCAATAAAAAAGATCAGCGTTCATGAATTACGGTGCTTTATCATGCTTAGGGACTTCATTTCATTTCAAGAGCAGTTCGTGCCATGATAGAAATCGGCAGTCTCCGTGGCGTGGCGTGGCATACCTAAAATAAGACGATACGAGTTCGATTTCCGCTCCAAGACAACTGTTTGTGTGATCTAAAGATATTTGTTTCGGGTCTGGTTAAGACTGTGTGTGTCTAGTAGTATCAGAATACAATGGTGCAACTCATTCCGCAATCTTAAAGTCAGCGTTACTGTTATCGTCAAATTTGACATAAACCTTAACTATAACTGCTATTATGGTGCAAGCCAGCCTAGATCTTTAAAAACCTTCTCCATTTTTTTGTCAGGTAGCATTTGCATTTCACACCAGTGTCTGCTATAAACGACAATAAACGTCCCAGTTCTGCGTTAACAAAAGTGTTGACGCAGAAACAATAGCAGGACTCGGCGCAGTGTGGCCAGGAATAGGGATTTACGAGAATCTCCACGGATTTTTAAATTGAAATATTTGCTTTGGCTACTGGGTAAACAGCCGCGTTGCTGAGCTGTGGTATTAAGTTAAACAAAAGCGGTTTAATGTAGAAATTTTATTCAAAGTTTCATGCGTGGGTAGGTTTGGTTTTTATGAGCTTGTATGACTAGATGGGCAAGTCACCTGATGGTAACAGACACGTCTGTATAAACAATAGGAACACCTCGCAGAACTTTGAATTGGACTGCGCTCGTCACTGAGACATGAGATAATTTAATGCCTTCAATTTCCTTTAAACCAAAACATAACAGAGCTCATCTATCATACAAATGATTAAATATATCTTTTATAAAGCAGCCTCTACTCAAAAAGTACCGTATCTTCTATGTTTACTTATTTACATTAACATTTAGAATATTGTATGTGAAACTTCACTATATTAGGAATTATCAAATTAGATCTAAAAAATTTGATAATTTTATTGATTTATATAAAATAGGTCATCTCTAAAACCACTTTAAGCATGTTCATATTTATATTTATACATAGGTATGTATAGAACAACCACAATATCAAAACCATTGGCAATATGTTTATCGAGTTTGGCATTAACCGCTTTGGCTGTTATAACTCATTACATTAACTGTATTCAGTGTCATACAATAATATCACTGCAGGCGGTTCCTCCTACCTTGTTTACTGAAATTATTAAAGCTTATAAGATTATATTTTTAAGTATGATAAAGTATGGAAAAACAATCAAGTCTGAAAATACATAACAAGCTATGTAATAAAACAATGTTATAGGAAATCGACGAAGTAAGGTTCTTGTTTAATAAAGCCTCCTATTGCAAAAGCTAAATAGGGAGTCGCTTGTAATTCCCTCGAATGCATCTTAAGTTCTTAAGTTAGTCTACGAATCTGTTACTTCATGATCTTTATTTACTAGGTTATATACACTAAATCTACTCCATACTCATATTCGCCATCATGATGAACACATAAAAATATATTCTCATTCAATACATAGACTCTTAGAACGCAAATCGAACACCTGACAACACAGCAACGCATCATAATATATAGCCGGCTATTCATAGCACAGAAACGAGGTTACCATCGGCAGCAGATAATGGACATTGTGCACTTATCTATATACTTGCGCCTAGTGATGGCAATCTGCGCTGTAACTCAATGCCATTTGTTCTACAAAGTCTACTTTTTTCAGAACAAATGGCAGCCTTGTTACATCTATTGATAAAGATGGAAACTACAATTTTCATAATTTAGACAGTGATATTACTCATATTAAATAACAATTTATACATTGCTTATATTACTGGCAACACAAAAATATATTTTCACAGAGACATTTATTTAATTCCACCTAATTGACTTCGTTAAAACACACACCCAAGTATCGTTTACAGAATAAATTTGTTTTCGCCTTATATAACGACCGATTTTCTCAATTTACATACGCTTGTCTCGTAATTGGAAGGATAGCTGATATTTAGGCAAACAGATTGTATGTCATTGGCTTAGTTGACTACGACTTTGATAAAAATATTTACAATTGCCAGACGGTTACTTGTTTTAATTTTCTTATGTAATGTAGAGTAAGCCACGAAAACTACGAAACAATTTAAAGAATTTGTCATATCTACGAATTTTGCTGGTGGGAGGATACATGCTATTTACACCCCCGTACACAAAGCGAAAAACCCGCCATTGTGATTCTTTCAATAGTTTTTTAAAGAGATGGCATGTCGACATGGTTATTAAATTACCAACTAAATGGTTGCCCAGTTCTCTTAATTTTCTAATTCATAGACAGACGATCTGCTCTTAGGTCAGAGGATAATACAAGATTAATCGACCAAATGGGCTGGATGGATGCAAGTTCAGAAGACATACCTTATTTATTGATTAAACCCTACAGTTTACACCTGCTGCAGATTAAGCTCGTCCCATAAGTCTGGTTATGGCGAAATTACAGAAACTGATGTTGCTCTAAAAGTTGATTTATATTTAATAGCTAGTGAGGGTGATGTAAATTATATGGGTAGAAATGAAGATGAGAGAGAAGAGGTCTTAGTGACTCCTTATGGCAGCCGTGGATTAATAGTGTTTAATGATGATACAAGCCATGTTGCTTACACTCCATTCACAGTTTCATAAGTAACCTCCAATAGTGCTGTTTCGAATAAAGCTATCAACAGAATTGTTGATGAATATTTTTCCACCCGCATAAACAATAATATCGCGATAAAACAACCATTAAACATCTGAATTGCCGTTATTATAGCTGCTAGTATAATTCACGCAAATAACTTAATCGGAAGCAACTAGCCATTTGCATAATAACTGCTTTTTCAACATCTCATACTAATGAAATTTGATTCTAACGTTGAAATGAATTATAGCCCCTTTAAATTTCGAAAGTAATTAAGTAGTTAAGAAACGCTTTGATTAAAGTTTTAAGTACTTTGAGCGTATACAAAGAATATAAGTCTTGAAATAAAAAGTTGGTTTATAAGAGCGAAGTAGGAGTGTGCCTTGAGGCAAATAGCGACGCCTGTTTCCTACATACGCATATTCTGATAGTAGTAACTGGTATTTTTTCAGCGGCTAATCCGTAGAACGTCTTGGCAAAGAGCTATTTTTTATTCCACCTACCCTTATCCCACTCGCAGTGGGGTCGGCGGAATATGCTTTTTTAACACATGTTACAGAAACATTTGGCTCGTAGGTTTTACGATGGGCCGTTTACCTGACGTCAACCTCACTGCTAAGAAAGCACACACCTAATATTTATTGAAATAATTCAATAAAAAACCTATAAAGGTATACCCTGTAAACCTATAAAATTGACCAGATCAATAAACGAACAATTTGAAAAGTAACCTCGTCTTTCAAGATGTAATTTTTCTTGACTGTACCTCGAAACTGAAAGTTAATTCGAATCTTACTCACGTATATCAGTAAGTACCCTTAAATGCACAAACAACTATAACCCCATTACAGAATACTTAAAGACAGGAGTTGGAAAGACATTGTGAAAGCTGAAACGATGACAACTACTTGCACATACGCCAAGTACACATTTAAGTCCTTGCAACTTTAACATAAGTAAATTAAATAGAAACTTCGTGATATCATGCCGCAAGTAGCTGAGCATAATATACATAAGAAGGAACTTTCAACACCTGTAGTGCGAAGTAATTTATTTATTTATTTTATACAATGTACAAATGGAGATTTAATACCGAAGCTACTGTCTTATGTCTATTAATGTTAGAGTGATGCAGACACCAGATAGATGTAAGATGAGTTTAGAAATATGGTAAACCTTCTCCTTAGTTATCAGACAAATATTACAACAACGGATTGAAAGTAGCAATAGTTGAAGTTTGTGAGCTATGCGAAAATTATACGTGTTTTCACCAACATTCTTTTAAAATAAAATACCTCTAATAGCTAATACTTATCAAGATATTGGTTCTTTGAGCGTATTGTGTCGCCACACTGCTTTGATGTGTGTTAGTTATTAGGGGTCTTCTAGTGCGCACATCACTTACGTAAACTAGCCATAGAGACTAAGTTGAGTTGCTTTTGGAGTTAAGTTGCTTTTGTTTTTAACTCCGGACAAAAATAGGGAGGTTACAATTTTGGCCTCATTGCTTCGATCGATTTTTTTTGTTTGAAAGCTGTGTTGTTTATTCGTTATGGTGCTTAGCTCGAGTTGACGAAATGTTGTATAGTCGTTTCTAAGTTACAGATACAGATACAAAATTATTATTTATTATTTCCATTTAATGGAATAACGATTTCTGCGATCCAGAATTTTATAATTTCTCGATTCCAAATTAAAGGTCCAGGGACTCCTTCTGAGTAATCAAAGCGATTGCTTGTTTGGATTGTCGTTGCTGTGCATGCTTGTCAAATTTCACAAGCAAGTAACGTCGAGTGTTCTGTAAGTTTTCGATGTTATGGTCGGATATACTAACATGATATCTTGAGTTAGTTCATAACTAATAATTGCATTAAGGGCACGAGGATTCCGCCAAAGTTTCTGAGAAGACCAACTAAATGCACTTGTACGTTGAAACTTTGTAATTAATTGAGTTTATCTGGAATTTCAACAACATTGAGTTTTGGTCAGTTATTTCCGTAAACTCTATATATTTTTGAAATATAGCTGATTTTGATCTGGTAAGGAGGTATCAAATTGCGATCACTTTAGTATTTAAGTATTTAATAATAATATAAAACTATCTAGTTGTCTAACTTTTAACCTTTTCATTTGAATATCTATTAAATACTAGCTGTGCCTGCCATGCGTTGCAATTCCACGTAAAGATAAAGTGTTCGGCAAAATATCATCAAATCGGATGAAGGGTTTAGGGACGCATAGAGGACAAAGGTACAAATAAAATCTTACTAGATATTGACTGTAATACCGTCTAATAAAAAATAGATATAATACATTCTTCATCGCGTTTTACGGAATATCTGCGTTAGATAGTGGTGTGTAAATCATGCGTAATTGACTACAGTCGCTGTATAGAGTTTCTAAAAAGGAACTATATTGCCGAACGGCGATGCTAAACGTAGCAAGTCTACATTGGGCCTAAGAGCTACACAGCAACTAAGCAATGCAGCATTCTGATATTGTACTCAAAGGAGTTGTTAACTTACGACACAGCACTGAAACATCAAAATGTCGAAATCGATGCCGCTAAATCGCCAAATAACCGCTGATGTTAAAAATAATAATAAATAATGCTCAACAGCCACACACATAGTCCTGACCCTACAGTACTATATGTTTATCTAGGTGATATCAACAACTATGAAAAACTGTAATTCTGACAACACTCAGACCCGAAACAAATATGTATATTGTATATATCACATAAACATATTATGTCTTATTGCAGGCACTGAATCAGCGCCCTCTCGTTTCACATCCGGCACGCCCACTACGCCACGATATCCTGTGTGCTGCGATCCATAACCACAAATGTTTATGAAGGAGCTATTCCGGTGAAGTATTTTAATAACATGAGTGTGTGTGCAGTTTCCTAGATATTTTCAAAGGAATTCCATTATCCGGCACACAAAGCAAGTTAATTCACTCGACCACTAGAAGAATGGAGATTTCATACAAATTATGCAACGCATAAGTATACATTATTGTTAATATACTTTAGTAGTGAATGAGTGAGTGCTTTAGTTTATTGCATTGATAGTGTAATTAAATTGGTTAATAAATATTCCGTTTGCTAAGATCCGACGAAGATCACAAGTTACTGATGTCGGAATTCAGATCATGGATCTGAAGTGGTGTTGGGCGGGACATATCAGGGTAGGCGTGGTGACGGCAGGTGGAGTGAAGTCCTGATAGAATAGATATTATATAGGTATTTTAACCGCTTTTTATTATGCTGAGTCAGGAAAAAAATGGTTCTGTCAAATTGATCAGACGGTTTAAAAGGTTTTACAAAATAAATTATCAAACTTAAATAAACATAAGCATAAACCTATACAATTGAAGCAGTCCAACGTTGAAACTCAAAATAATTAATCGGCTGAGGTTTAATAAAATAAAGTTCGTTTCGAAGTTAATTAAACCGCCACGAAAATATCTTTCCGGTGCGCTCCGTACATTTTGATTAATTAATGATTTTTTCAGGATTCCCCCACAGTAGGTTCCAACAAACTTGTTAATTCCACAGTTTTTTGGGTCATTGCTGAATTAGCGATAATGCAGCTTAATTATACCTTAATTAGCGGAATTATCTTTAGATTATCTCTGGAACTCATTTTATATCCTGGCACGGCAAAGTAGCTAATTATATTAGAATTAATGATATGTTTAGTATTCACAGTGAACTATATAAATACTATTAAGAGACATCGCATCCATTGACGGTCGGCTGAATTACGCTTGCCAGCCTGAAATTACTGGATAAGCATTGGATGACCCGGAACGAGACTCACTTGTACGAGCCACTATGGCGGTTCTAACTAGTCACTATCATCAATTCAGGTACAAAAATGTATCCTCCCATTTTATTAAGTCCAATATAATCTATACAATTTATTTTTATTTAAAAACTGACGTGCATTATGGCTGAATTTCGATTTAATCCAACAAATTCCTTGTATTACAATATTATAAAGAAATATTATGTACGATAGAATTTCTTTATCGCGTAATTTTATTATTGCATAGCGTGAATTTCTCGCACAATTTCTGATGAGGAAAACGCTTGTTCATACACATTTTGCCTCGCGATAAAATGTGATATTCTGACGATTTAATAAATAAAATATATGAATATGGCTCATAGTATTTTATTAAACTTCGTATAAAATTTAATAAAATATATTGTTTTACATACTAAATATTAAAAGTCGGACATCCGGCGAATATTTACTTAAATAAAAAAAATGTTTGTATTTGCTTACAACGTTTAAACTGTTTGTTGGATTTCACATTTAGGGCTCATTGAATTGTTTGATAAAGCTTTTTTTTATCCGAGCACGGCAAAGAGTTTATCTGTGATCACCAGAATCATGCCGGCCTGTATGAATGCTTTCGCACTCCGAAGATGGAAGAAACAAATCGAGGGGCCTCTGACAGGATAGGCGCATGACGGATGCAGGCACAGAGAAACAAGGATGAACCTATACCCGCCCAAACCAACCATCCACTCATGTCGCAAGCCCCGGCTGATTCTGGAACGAGATCCACAGAAGATGTGTGGGTCACTATAGCAGGGTTTAACACTATGTGTACGGTGGTCGCTATCCGGGCGTATATAAATCCTACCACCAGCAAAATCTGATCCCTTAATTATCCATGTTCTTTAAGGTCGCCAACGCGTCTATGATGGATGTCCATGGGTGGTGAGGATTACTTACCATCAGGTGACTCACGTACTAGTTTGCCGGCCTCTGCTATAAAAACACAACATCTTTTGTCAGACCAGAAACCAAACAGCCAATGGGCTCCCACGCAATCACTTAATGTTAATAAAGTCAATACATATTTAATGATGGAGCCATTAATATGTTAGTGGCTGTGGTAGATGTATCGCACGAACACGAAGAATAATTAGATTTCAGGGAAATGATCTTATACGCGGCCAACTTTTATTATGCAATGAAATAAAACATGAACTTACATTTTGCGTATAAAGTAGATATAACATTAGCTAACGTCTGTATACCTGAATAGGTAGACAGAAGAGCAACTGGTGCACCCACAGTTCTTAAGATATGATACACAAAATCGAAATAATTTAAAAAAGAACAAGAGCATTTTACTTACTACGTAATAGGCACCCCGTATGTAGATATAATAATAATATTACTAGTCCTTGAAATAAAATTAATTTAAACGGATTTTATCGCGGTTTTTTATTAATTTTGATCCGAATTTTGATACGTTTCAAAAGCTTTTCGGCCTTCAAGGTCACGGGGTAGACAGTCCAAATCCACATCTCATCAGTCCACAGTCCACATCTGTTTAAAACAGTTTTATTTCAATGTGTAATATTCGCGTAAACATAAGAAATCATTATAATACTAGTCCTGTATTATACACGTCCTATTGCTGGACACAGGCTTCCAACTATATGAGAGGGATTAGGCTTTAGTCCACCATGCTGACCAATGCGGTTTGGCGGACTTTACATATGTACCTTTGAAACTCTTAAGCAGATCTTCTCCGGTATACAGTTTTCCTTCACCATTAAAACAAGCTATAATTAACAATCAAATCAATTCAGAGTTGCATACTCTTGGGGTTGGGTTTTTTTTTATGGCATAGGCCGGCAAACGAGCAAGTGGCTCACCTGATGGTAAGTGATCTCCACCGCCCATGTACGCCCACCACCAGAAGAATCATGGGCGCATTGCCGACCATAAAGGAAAGGGATAATTGGGGATAGGGAAGGGGAGGACTTGGGCTTCCGGATATCTCACTCACCGTGCGAAACGCAGCAGCAAGCCGCTACTTGACGTCAGTTTTCTGTGAGACAGTGGTAATGACCCGGTCGAGCCAGCCCATTCATGCTGTAGACAAAACTGTCTACAGCGTAGCTCTACACTCACACTTTCCAACCTTTCGACTCTACAGTCCGTACTACTCCATGCTGAGCTATCGCTATTTACCTGCTGTATATGTACCTATACATACATTTTGAATAATAGCATCGAGTGCAGCCTGCATAAATGGCCCGCATCGTCGGTTGCACATCGTTCATTCCTTTATAAAACATTCATGAAGTATATTTTTCTTTTTGCTTTCGTTATTTTAATGCAAATAATTTTACATTTACAACGTCGAAGTTTAAAACGGTATGTTTCATTATATTCTTATCTTGTCATGTTATTATTTTATGCTCGTACAAATTAATAACAAAGAAGCTATTCTGTTAAACAAGTCCGTCTACATTTTTTTTATTAAATTGAATCACGAGACGAGCAAGGCGCTCGCCTGATGGTAAACCCCACGCCTGTCCATAAACAGAAGCAACACCACGTGACATAACTTTGAATTACAAAGCACTACATGGCACTGAACTGCGCTCGTAACCCCGAGACATGGGATATTAAGGCTCATAATGGCCAATAATTCAATGTCCTTCAAATTGAAACACAACAGTGCTTACACACTGTTGCTTGGTGGCAGAAATAGACAAAGTGGTGGTACCAACCCAGCCGGCCTCTCGCATACGAGGCACCAACCACCTTGCAAACCATTTGTGACATTTCGCCACACCGAGAGGCGTAACTGACATAATATAATTTAATTTTTGTGTTATAGCACAATCATCGGTACACGATAGCAAGAAGTATCAATTTAACGTATTCTACATCTTTGACAATTTTGTACTATGTCTTATATTTTTAACCAACTTAAAAAGGGTCTGTCATTATGTTCATTTTCATTTACTTGGACATGAATCCGTACCACGAAATGAAATACGAATGGGCGAGCCTATCGTCATATCGCCATCTAGACTAGTGAGGTAATTGTTTCAAACCACCATTCAATTAAGGCCAATAAAATATATAAGGCCTATATGTTTTCTGTCCTTTATTTATCTTGCCTATGTACCTTCAGTAATGAAGGTTCAGTAACTTCCCTGACTGAATTTTTACCCAGACATAATCGCATCAAAAGCAGCAAATAGATTAAATTATTCAACACAATTCCACCCCAAAAGAAGCGTATTATAAGTTGATGATATTAGTATAATGCTGCCACGACGAGACGTCTACATAAAAGTCAGAAATTATCCACCGTTGAGACCATCCCGCAAATTGCCGCGTTGCATTTTTCATGAGCCCACGAGTATCGGATGCTATGAATCGTTGATTTAATTACCGGTATGGCCTCGTCGATCAACGTTTGAATAATTGTTTAGAAAGACTGTATAATATAATTTAAGAATATAATTATACGCAAAAAGTTCATTTTAATTTTATAAATGAGTATACAATCTTCGAGAGCAACGATAGATGTATGACTGGTGATATTGATTCATAATAATTAGGTAAATAATTATTAACATATAGTAACTTTATCCGAAAAATATGAAAATTTCAAACGGCTGAACATATTTTCTTCAAATTGAGTTATGAACGGTCGATTAAATCAGTTTAGAAATAAATGAACTGATGCCAGAACCGATGCCACAGACAGAAAGCAAAAGATCAAATTTATAATATCTAACAGGCTGAGCTTCGCGTAGATGTGTCACGGAAGAGGGTTTTACATCCTTCTTCCTGATTCTTGCTGATCATATGTCATACCTCTTTTTATACTAGGCTTCAAAATAGAAACTACTTTCAAAACTATAATTTAATACTAACCCTGTATTACACGTCCCACTACTTGTCACAGGCCTCCTCTACCGAACGAGAGCGAAAATTAAAGAGGCGATGAAAACGCCATCATTTTTATTACGGAAAAGGATGAATTATATAATGTAGTATATCAAATTTCATAGGGTTTTTATGTAAGCGTGCCATCAAGCGTAACACACGGTCGTCGACCCTCGGAATGACGAGTTCATACGACGTACTTTAATAAACTTTATGCGGCATAACATTACTGGCGCTTCACTTGCATTTTATTTTTGAGGTGCTCATGGTATCTATTCAACCAGTTATCCTATGTGTTTATCCAGTTGCGCGGTGTTCATAAATTTCATCCTACTAATATTATAAACACGAAAGTGTGTAAGTATGGATGGATGGATAGATGGATGTATGTTTAATACTCTTTCACGTAAAAACTACTGAATGGATTTTAATGAAACTTTACAATAATATAGCTTATACATCAGAATAAGACATAAGCTACTTTTTATCCCGGTAAAAGCAGACCACGCGGGCGGAGCCGCGAGCAAAAGCTAGTAATAAATATTTAAAGTACAGAAGTAAGGATGACAGAATTATGATGACCTATTTACTTGTTTCCTGGCCCATATTAGAAAGAAAGAAAGAAAGAAAGAAAGGTTTATTACCAACATAATAGCATGCAACTTAAATATGATGTACAATCTTAATAGTAAAAAAAATATTTGCCTAATAAGTTGCACGTCGTCATGATGGCAAAAGGTGGCATGCTCAGCATAATGCTGTGTCGTGGCGAGCCACAACACAACGCTGATTTTCAGCAGCCACCTAAAGTGGCATCCAGACGATAAACCAGCTTATATCACAAAATAATTTACATAAAATATATATATATATATATATGTCGTGGATAACAATATCATTTTAATAAAAGTCACTCAATTGATTACTGTAGTGGTAAGGCAAACGCCGATTAATTGTAAATTGTAGGTACCGCCAATGATATTGTTTATTTGAGGGTGATTTAAATAGTTGGTCAGTTGATATCACTCTCGGACTGGGGAGGGAAACTGAATATAAGCAGCGCCTCCGCATTAGAGAGGGACGTTCTGTGTCTAGCTGGGACTGAGGATAGAAGTTCACCCAACGTTACTCAAGTAAGTGTCGTTATGGTTATTATGTGTGGCTTATAATTGTGTGTGATTTATCTCTATGTGTGAATTGTCACTGTGTACAGTGTGTGAGGTTAAGGGCCGACTGTAGGGGATGGAGGAGGTCGGGTTAACACACATAGTAATCATGATGTGAGTTTGTACAATTTTGTGTTGATATTATTGAACTTATGCTGGCCGATCATAGAGAGGTGTAAATGGCCTCTCATAGACACGAGTAAATGAGTTCTATTATTCCCTGAGAGAGATCTTCTATCTTTTCCCCGACATCAGAAGTGGGATTGGCCCCACAGCCTATCCATTGACATGCCCGATAAACTTCGACTATCTACGAGTGATTTGGTGACTATTTAAATTTTATTGGTTCTTGGTAAAACAAAAATGGCGAGTAATATTGTCATGTGATGAGTTGGTTAGAGATGGATCCATGGTGCAGCAGTTCAGTGCCATTCAGTGTAAAATCATTGCATTGCTGAATTTGATGGTGTTCAGAATGTAAATTAATAATTATCTACCCGTCAATTATTAAAAATCATTGCACTCCTGAATTTGATAGTGTTCGGAAATGTAAATGAATGGTTATCTACCCGATATTTATTCGCAATTCCATGTCTTGATATTTTTAAAGTTATTAGTTTGCAGTAATTAAATTTATTGTGAAATTGATTATTGTGTCCACACTTACAAAGTTATTAATTGTGTACCTGTGTAATTAACTATGTGTGTCTATTGTGTTGTAAGAGCTTATTTAGGACTATAATGGACGAGTTCTACTGTTGTGGCACCGTCGCTGGCATTGAGTGCAAGATATTGATGTGCAAGAATTCCCGATCACTGAACCATAGCGGCGTACCCACGGTGGCGGTTCACCGGTACGGCTTACAGAACAGCTTTGAGGGACGACTGTGATCGCACGCATTTACGAGTGTTGAGTATACGGCGAGAAACTAACAAGAATTTGGTGAGATCTTTCCATTTGATGTAGATCGCGTATAAAAAGTGATTTGAAGTGCCTATAGGTTTTATGGAGTTGTTGGGATGTGGCGACCCATCACTGTAGAAATTGCCTGACGAAGTGAAAATAGGTTTCACTAACGAGCAAAGCTGCAGGGAATCTATTTTATTACTTTTGACATCAATCCATCCTGATATCTGCAATGAGATGTGAACGATAATTTCTTTTTGATTTTGTTATGAACCAATGTTTCGTAGAATAGAAGTTTAAAGTACTTAATTATTGACGATTGCACCAATTACACTGGAAACGTGAGCCCGATTCCATTATAAGAATATTGATTTGCTTGGACAATCCATTAGATTTCCAATTATTGTATTTGACTACGACCTGTGACTAATTGAATTAGATCTTCGCTACATACATTTTTGAAAAGAAAAATAATAATTGAAACGTGTTTTGCTTCTGCCTATCTTGTGAAGATGACGGCGTGAAGATTTCTTATTTTTTTTTTTTACATTGTAGTCAATTTAAAATTAGCATTTAGCGAAAACCAATTGATTTTATGGCAAAAGTATTTTTTTTAAACAATAACGTAGAATCACAATTAACTATCGTCTACCCGACAAGATATTTTTATTTTGTTCACATGATATTTTCATAACTGTTCTTGCATATCGCTTTGAGAAGTTAAAAAAAAAACCGAAAAGTATTTCTAATTACAAAAACTGTAATTCCTGGTTTTTCAACTTTTTAACGAAATGCCTTTCGGGTCCCTGTCCTGGCAGATTTATTTCCCAATACGTATCAGGCTTCTGCCTGGCACACTTTCATGATTGCACGCATTCTCGTTTTGGTGATTGTTTTCAGAAGCAGTGGTGACAAGTAACGCTGAGCGGCGCTTATTTGAGAGGCGCGTGGCTGTTTTCCGCTTCACCGGCTTTAGTCGCCCATCAATGGCTTGCGTGGTTACTGAAACTAGATGCCTATTCCTGTGGTGAGCCTGGTGCTGACGATGATGAAGAGGTGTGTCCAAAAGGAATTGCCCGGTCCTTTATCTGCACAACCTGCTGAAGACATCTAAAGACTGATGAGTATCCATGTGAACTAATTCTCTTTTATGTTGTTTCTGAGAGTAAAATTAATTTTGAAGCCCTAAGTACAAGGGACCATTAAAAATTGTAGAGTTGCTTGAAGGTGATCGTTACCTATTGAAATCAGACAGTAAATCGAACGTATAAGTACGCCCATGATCACGTACGAAGGATTCCTCTAAGTGATGTACCAGTTGAATTAGATTTGTCTGATGTAGAAGATGGTGAGGAGGATGCCTTCACCAGTAAATAGAACACATACGATAGCTAGGTCGCACTGCACGCACTAGTCTGTAGTCGTAACTGTAACTCTTGGTAGTTATTCAGGGGGCGATGGGCAACTAGTGGTGTGGCGAGGACCCGGGTCTCGAAAGAGACTATTGTGTGGTCATGTATTGGCCTGGGAGTCTGGGACTCTAGTTGGTCGTATCACATGAGGTGATGACGATATGGGTGACAATAGTGAATTGTCACTAGCTGCTGGGGCAGCCGGGCTATTGATGTATGTGACCTATTGCGTTTATGATGTAATGAATTGAGATTTGATAATTGAGACATAGAGGAACCTTTCGTGCTTAGCTTAGACTATTTTGAATGGGTGACAATAGCGAATTGTCACTAGCTGCTGGGGCAGCCGGGCTATCGATGTATGTGATCTATTGCGTTGATAATGTGATGAATTGAGACTCCGATAATTATGAGACTCAGAGGAACCTTTTGTTTGACTATTTTGAAGTTTATTTGATTATAAAAACGTACTTGTAGTTGTGTAATGTAACGGCATGGTCAGGTTGGCCGAGCGTGCACGGACGCTTTTAAGTTGGTTATTTAGTTACACATGCTGGAATCCACGAGGACGTGTAACATGTCAGGCTGGCCGTGTCGTGGATAACAATATCATTTTAATAAAAGTCACTCAATTGATTACTGTAGTGGTAAGGCAAACGCCGATTAATTGTAAATTGTAGGTACCGCCAATGATATTGTTTATTTGAGGGTGATTTAAATAGTTGGTCAGTTGATATCACTCTCGGACTGGGGAGGGAAACTGAATATAAGCAGCGCCTCCGCATTAGAGAGGGACGTTCTGTGTCTAGCTGGGACTGAGGATAGAAGTTCACCCAACGTTACTCAAGTAAGTGTCGTTATGGTTATTATGTGTGGCTTATAATTGTGTGTGATTTATCTCTATGTGTGAATTGTCACTGTGTACAGTGTGTGAGGTTAAGGGCCGACTGTAGGGGATGGAGGAGGTCGGGTTAACACACATAGTAATCATGATGTGAGTTTGTACAATTTTGTGTTGATATTATTGAACTTATGCTGGCCGATCATAGAGAGGTGTAAATGGCCTCTCATAGACACGAGTAAATGAGTTCTATTATTCCCTGAGAGAGATCTTCTATCTTTTCCCCGACATATATATACATTTTAATACACCTACATATTTATATTTTCTTGTTTCTTGCAAATAAAACTTAATAATTATTATAACTCGGTACGCTTCTACCATGGACTGTGAGCCGTGAGGTGAACAGTGAGTCTATTGCGTCATAGTTCATACGGGCGACGTCCGAGCCCAGAGGTAGTCGCGTGACCATCGTTATACGAGTATATAAACAACAATTTAATCTTTATTGTTATAATAATGGCGCAGAACACTTGTGGAAATTATAAGAACTAACAGCTAAATTAAGTAAGATGTTATAATGTAATGTTATATTACTCATCGAACGGCGAATAGTTTACAAATATTAATAATAAATACACCCAACAATCACACACATAGTCCCGACCCCACTCTAGGTTAAATCTGTATTGTGGGTATCATGAACTACAAGGGACTTACGGTCCCACAACACCCAAACCCGAAACAAATATTTGGGAAACACACAAACATTTGTCTCTAAAAAACATTTGTCTCGGTGCGGGAATCGAACCCACGGTCTCTCGCTTCCTAGTCGGCTGCTCACCCACTGTGCCATGAAAACTGTTGACATGAAAACCCAGTACATCACCTTTAAAATCTTAACTCCTAAAAGGCGCTTTAGTATTTTTGTCTTTCCACTGACGATACATACACTTACTCCCAGGTACACTTGGTAGTAACTGGTCATATATAAGGGTCATTACATACTTATAATGACCCTTAATATGACCATATCGTTCTGTAACACGTTGCATATTACACAAAAGCCCCTTAGCACATCCCTACTACGTATTTTTTGTATGGACAAGCAGTAAAGTGGATTATTAGGGTTGTCCTAAATAAATAAAGATCCCATATAAGGGTATCGGTGTATGAAAAGAGTCAAAATTCCATTATACGGATGGGAAATGCAAATATGCTTTGTATTTCTTGGTTTATAATGAAATTAAAGGAGATTACAAATAATTCAATTAAATTATTTTATAAATGGTAGAGGTCGGTCTGGAAATCTTTGGGGGAGGCCTATGTTCAGCAGTGAACGTCTTGTGGGTGATGATGATGATGATGATAAATGGTAGAGCCCTGCTGTAGGCAATTTTGTCTTCGGCAATGGACCAGCTCGACCAAGTTGTTACCGTAGTCTCACAGAAAATCTAAATACTATAGTATTCCCTAAAGAATAGTAGACATAATGTTATTCTACTTCTTCCACCTGCCCTTATCAATCACAGTGGGGTCAGCACAATATGCTTTTTAACACATATTTCAGAAAGATTTGGCTTGTAGTTTTTACGACCGGCCGCCTGCCTGACGACAACCCCACCCAGGAGAAACAAACTCGAAACAAATATTTGCGGTTCAAACATTTTAACTCGGTACGGGAATCAAACCCGCGGCCTCTGGCTTCACAGCTACTCACTCACAGCGCTACGGAGGCTGTCAAAATTATGTTACTCCACTAAATTTCCTAAATGACCACAAACCAAAAAACATATTAAATGTCAATACATTTAAACAAACAAAATGTACCAACTCCCAAATAGATAGAATAGATCAAATAGTATAAAGAGATCGTAAGTCAGAGCATTTCCGATTCGAATCAAATTTATTCAGAGTACAGCCTGAGTGTTAACACAAGCAGATTTGATATAGGAAAAACATATTCTTTATACGGGACTTTTTATCTCACATCTGTCATATGGAGATTTAGAAACTTTTCCTTTGTGCTAAAGAATTTTTGTCAAAAATGTTTATGAATATTGATTTGTCAGATGTTTTTTTGTAAATAAATGTTATAGGGCCGAAATTTATAAAAGATGTTAGTAGAGAACCTGCTAACTTTGGTCTTTATTCGTTTTGAAATCTTACAATTTAATATTTATTGATACAAGATATATTTTAAAAGACCATTTCCAAATTTGACTCTTCCAATTAATAAATCAGTTTACGAAGAATTACTACGTCTGTATAGATTAGTCAAACTACCTATCCCTCGAGGTTTCACACGCGCTTATTGTATTGTTTCGCTCCTATAGGTCATAGCCTGATATAAATACAAACCTTTCGGAAGCAATTGTCTAAACAAAAGTGTAAACTGCATCAAAGTCTGCTGCGTTGTTTACAAGAAACGGACAGACGCGGATAGTGAGATTTTTTTTATATTAGATATTAAATTTATAAGAGATCTTTGTGGAAACGTTTATTGATTTTAGCCGTCGATAAATTTAATGATAACGTGATTTAGGACAATAATTGCATGAAGTATAAAGAATCGTATCATAAAATACAGAACATGGCTTCACGATATTGTTACATGACTTACCAATTTCGATTACATGTGACGCAAAATTTACCTGAAAATAGAAAAAATGCTATTATAAATTTTGCAATAATTAATATCCTGTGTTTCGGGATAGTGAGTTTATTGGAGTGTTATGTATAATAGAAATCAAAATTTTGAGTGTTGTTAATGCTGTCCATTAGACATACTAGTCGTGGTGCTTACCGCCCGGCGAGCTACTTGCTCGTCTCGTCAATTAGCCGGTTAGACACAATTTACAGATTAGTTAGTAGGAGTAAATACAGAAATATTAAGAAAACAATATATTTTAAAATTATTCGTGTATATATTTTTTATCTGACTAAATATCGCAAAAGTATAGATCACGATTGAAAATAATAAAACTTGAGGTTCAAAAATCGCCTCATTAGTTTAGTGGTAGCGTATTTCTGAGTGGAATCCTGCGTTCAAATCGCAAGGTCGGCAATTACAATTTATTTCCCTGACCTCCTGTAATGTATTACATACTATTAGTACAGGAGTCAGAGCCACCAATTGTGTATTTTACTTTTTTGCCAATAAAATTTATTATCATCATTTTATTTTTAAATTTTCCACGCGAATAAATCATACATGAGTTCATTGGAATTTGTCTTCAATATTTTATAATGAAAATGAGTTCGGCGAATCGTGGATGCACTTGTTGCACCTAGGCCTAATTCCTTCGAGGGTACAGGCATGAACTTATGTGTTTATTTTTATAGAAATAAGCAATTCGCATTTATTTAATTAAATATGTACACATAGTACAGTATACATTTAGCATTTACAACGTACAGGATCTACTAACCCTTTACTCCGCCTCACCAAAACTAGTCCCAAAAAGTGGTACCCAAGCCTTTGTTCCGGTGTCCAACAAAAACAAAACCTCGCAACGGTCAAGACAAAACCATTCCTTTTGTAGCCAGCATCAAAGTGTGTCGAACTGGGTGTTTAGATAGTGAGGCTAGGATAAGGTGACCATACGTCCTATTTAAACGGGATTGTTTTGCTACCATCCTGTCGGAATTTGTCCAGATTTCACATTCCTATTTAGTTTTTGTAAGTCGTTCATGTTTGTAATTTTGTTCTAACTATACTTTACACTACAAGGTGGACAGACGACCTGATAAAGGTCGCAGGAAGCCGCTGGATGCAGGCCGCTTCCAACAGGTCGGTCTGGAAATCTTTGGGGGAGGCCTATGTTCAGCAGTGGACGTCTTGTGGTTGATGATGATGATGATGATACTTATTAAATATGTAAAAAATTCTTGATGCGATACGAAAAAATATGAATGAGGACAAAAATCTGATCAAATTAAATTCAAACAATATAAGTATATTCCAGACACTTATGTCCATTTTCATAATAATCAAGAAACAGAATTAGTACAAAGTTTAGTATATATTTTTTTACCCTTTGGGATAAACTACAGGGGTCCCTGCTAATGGGTAACTTGCGACCCTTACTGTATCTCATCTCAGAGTTAAGGGATTTGGGAAGGGAAAGGAAAGGAGAACCAGATATACACTGGCTGATCCTGGAACGCAATCCACACAAGATGTGTGGGTCACGATGGCAGGTTTTAACACTATATGTACGGGGTCGCTATCCGGCAGTTCATTATAGTTAAAACAATGATTTCATTAGTAAAACTGATCAGTACAGTAATACCCCGACTTACGCTACCCCGTTTTACGCGAATTCGGAGATACGCGGTTATTCTTTTTGATGGCCGAGCGCGTCAGCTCTCCTATTTCGCCTTGTTAGTGGTCCGTTTACGACAGGTTCAAACGTGTTCCGCGTTGAATTGTTTTACGTACGTTGTGTTTTATTGATAACCTCAAATTATGTCACTCAAAAGTGCATGCAAAGTTGTACCACGACTTACGCGAATTCGACTTACACGGTTATAGCTCGGTTCCACCTATCGCGTAAGTCCGGGGTATTACTGTACAACTAAATACAGATGTCCCGTTTGGAGTCAAAAAGATTGTCACCAGGCTAAGAATGTTCTCTGTTTGTTACCACGTTATTTGCATTTCTAGATTGTTTGAATGAGTTACAGGATGTGTGGAGAGTTTATTAGGAGATTACTATGGATTTATAACATTGTTTAGAGTATTTGTAATGAGTTCGCTTTGACGCTTAAACTCTGAAAAGCTTAATTCTATATTCCTAAAGATGATATAGTCACCCCACTCGCAAAAATACTTAAGATATTTTTTACTAGCCTGAATGAACAAACGAGGAGGTGGCTCGCTTGGCCTTTCCATAAACAGACACATCGCTACACAGAACTTTGAATTACAAAGTACTGCATGGCACTGGACTGCATTCGTCACCCCGAGACATATGTCTCATAACGCCCCGTAATTTCACTGGCTTCAATGTCCTTCCAGCTGAAACAACAGTGTTTACATTTTGCTGCTCGACAATAGATAAAGCGGTGGTACCAACTCAGACGACCTCTGGCATACGAAGGATCTGCCATCTGGTTCAACAAGTGTAACCGACGACCTATACGTCATTGCACCATACGGTCATATCTTTTAAATGTATATAGGTACATCATTATACATAATTTTAATCCCACAAACTCTATGTACGTATGAGTGTATGTCATATTATTATGAAAGTTATAAGACAATAAGCATAGATATTTCTCTAACTTGAATAATCCTCAAGACACTATGGCAGTAATATTAATATTCAGATCTCGTTTGTAGTCGTCTTGGTCCATATTAATACAGACACCAGATGGGTTTCGCGACACGCCAAGCTTTATGAACCGCTAAGCAATCCCATTGGCAGTTGATGGTTTTATAAATAACTGTTGAGGATTTTGGGTTCTCTGAAAACAGTATTTTTTTTTTTTACACTGAACTGCGTAGAGGAAACTGATTTTCAGTCTAGTAGTAGTGAATGAAGTTAGTTAGTTAGAAAATTTAAAGGCCGCTGCAGATGAAACGCATGGGCCAGTAGCTTGCGCAAGTACTACCACTGTATATAAATATTAATTAGTGAACATATTTTGCTTAGTAAAAGTGCTAGTGCAAGTTGGTAGATTGTACTCGCTTCGGTCCTTGCGCGAGCATGTTTGCCTCCACTACGCCTGCTCCATCCCTGCCATATTTGCATTGAGCGTCTTCCGAATGGTTAGTTCTGGTGCCAGTTTATTCTTGTTCGCCAGCGTTAGTGTTCTAAATCTTATCACCGATGCTATCCAATAAAAAAATGAAATTTTGTACTGTGATTCGTATGACTCTTTGATTTTCTTTTGCATCCTCTAAAGCCAGTTTCGCCATAAACAACTTTGCTCCTCCAAGCAATTTTTCTAGCAATCCACTATTGGCGTTTACTCTGTTGTTCTAGTTTCTGTATTTTCTGCATCAGTTCCTCAGTTATTATTTAATTTAGTTCTTTATGTACGCACTTAAATAAATTACGCAAAACGATATGCTTGTCCATGGCTGTTTCCTATGAACTGGCTCTGCACAAGGCAGGTGCAAGTGATCTGGTGATTTATGTTTGAACGCTGTCGCAAGTACCTATGTTTAGTAGTTGCGCAAGTTACTGCGCATCGTCTGCACGGACATAAGTTTCAAGTTTCCTTTTTTAAATTATGATTACGAATTTTCCGAAACGATTAGCCTCTGATTGTATTTCTACGAAGGGTTTACGTTAAGCAAATAATGATTAGTACAAAAATAAACCATCTATCTGCCAGATATCTGGCATATCTTAAAAGCCAATTGTACGGACAGCACCCAAGTGGGTATCATCTAATTCTTAATATTTCACTGGAGTCAGCGCATACTTTAATACGTTATAAATAAATAAATGACATCCAACAGTCACACACATAGCCCGTAGCCCACAGTAAGACGTATCTTCATACCGTAGTAGACTTTCGGTCTCACAACACCTAGATCCGAAACAAATATTTGTGGATCAGACAAATTATAATTAATTGTCTCAGTGCGAGGATCAAACCCGCGGCCTCTGGTTTCACAGTTGGCTACTCGCCCACTGCGCCACGGAGGCTGTCAATAGCAAATTAAAAGAATGTTTTATAAACAAATACACTTTGTTTTCGCGTGATTTTTCAAATTTGTAGATTTATTTATGATTATGACTATTCTTTTGCAGAACAAACTTTATAGATTTAACAAAATAGAAGTTACGAACTGTGACAAACATTTTACGATTGAAGAAACTTGACGAAGCTAATTTAAAGTTAAAATAATTTGAATACCTAAATAAATTGCCCCTTAATAATTGGGTAGCATTTTGATCTCTTAATTTAATAAATAACAATTATTTACAAATTCAGCGATTAACAAAAATAACGAGTATTTTTGAAAATTATTAATCTCGTACACTATTATTGTGGAAATTGGAGATAAAGTTCAGGTTAAATCTGAAAAAACCTTTTATTTTTAATTGAAAATTTGAGACGAGCAAGGCGCTCGCCTGATGGTAAGCTTGCCTATGAACAATAGCAACACCACATAGAACTTTGAATTACAAAGCACTGCATGGCACGGAACTGCGCTCGTCACCCCGAAACATAAGATCTTAAGTCTCATAATGCCCAGTAATTTCACTGACCTCAATGTCCTCCAAACCGTAACACAACAATGCTTACACACTGTTGCTTCTCGGCAGAAATACGGCCTCTCGCATACGAGGGACTTACAACCTTGATAGACTTCCAAACACGCACAACTGACGTATTCGTGTAATATTATATAAATACATTCTTGAAGCGTTCATAGCTAGTTGCACTCACTGGTCGGTAAACGATAAGCGAGTTAAGCAACCTTTGACGCGGTCAGTCTATGGATGAGTGACCGCTTAGTAGTAATTTAACTGACCGTCTTTGTGCTCCAAAAAGTCGGTTCCGGCTGTTTACAACTGATAGCAGTGGTTATGCCAAGTTGGCCTTTGGGCAGCTTGAAAACTCTGACTATGATGGCCATTAACCATTCGATATAGGTAGATAGATAGATTACATTCGTCATGATATATCATCATCATAAGCCACAAGACGTCCACTGCTGAACATAGGCCTCCCCCAAAGATTTCCAGACCGACCTGTTGGAAGCGGCCTGCATCCAGCGACTTCCTGCGACCTTTATCAGGTCGTCTGTCCACCTTGTATATCTATATCATGATATATATGTGTCCAAAATGTTGTTTAAATCCGTTCAATCGTATAAGCGTGACTTATTTACAAACGACCGAAATTAGTGAAATTTCACGTTTATATTACGTTTTAGTTGGAAATTACTCGAAATAATGAGTGTTATTGCATATTATATATATCTTATATCTGGCGGCCGGTAAAAGCCACCCATAAGACAGTCAATAGAATGCATGCAATTTTCATATCGTGTGGATTATTGCACTGTAAAATTAGTGGGATATTTTATGCTCTATTGAGCAATTCCAGATCTTCGGAAATATGAGAATAAAATAGAATAGCAAAAATCTTTTAACATAGATATAAAGGGACAAAAAGCAATTATTGCACAGTATAATTAGTAGGATATTTTATGCTCCATTGAGCAATTCCATATCTTCGGAAATATGAGAATAAAATAGAATAGTAAAAATCTTTTGACACAGATATAAAGGGACAAAAAGCAATTATTGCACATTAAAATTAGTAGGATATTTTATGCTCCATTGAGCAATTCCAGATCTGTGAAAATATGAGAATAAAGTGGAATAATACAAATCTTTTAACATAAATATAATGGGACAATAATTAAAATCTTATTAATAATTATTAGAATAAAAATATAATACCATAAATAAACGTTGAGACAAGTCTTTTTTATGAATCATAGAGCCACGTTGAAGACAGTGAAATTTTGTCTACAGCATAAATTTGCCGGCTCAACCGGGTTATTACCACTGTTTTATAGTAAATCTATGTGAAGTGGCAGCTTAAGTTTCGTACGGTGAGTGAGATATCCGTAGGCCCAAATTCCCTCGCCAATCTTTCAGTCATCCCTTTCCGTTAAGGATAATGATTTTTCAGGTATTGATAGTGTTCATGGGCAGTGGAGATCATTTACCATTAGGTAAACCACTTGCTCGTTTGCCAGCGTCTTTTTTTTTTATCTGGCTCGGCAAAGTGACTACGCTACACCTGATGGTAAGTGTAGCAGAATCCAAGAATAGTGTCGACCAACGATAAACAATGTGTCCATCGTAGGTCGGCAAGATCATGCCGGCCTGCCAAAGGGCCAAGAGGGAGGGGAAGGAAAAGGCATGGGAAAAGGGTTAGAATCAGGGGGCAAACCCCCTGGGGAGAACCGGATATACACTGGCTGACCCCGGAACGCGACCCACACAAGGTGAGCCACTATGGCAGGTTTTAGCACCAGTGTACGGTGGTCGCTATCCAGTCGGATACAAGTATCCTCCCACCAGCAGTCTGCTATAAAAAGTCTTGTAATGGCATATTGCGAAACAGCCGGTTCGGTCCGGTTTTTACGACAAACATAGGACGAAGATTTTATCTGACAACTGACCGCGCCCGCCTTTTGTCACGACCATTTATAAAGTTTTTATATTGTTTGAAATCCTTCTACAGTTCATAGCTGTCCCGGTTTTTTTATATACGATCCTAAATCACTTTACGCAAATTCAAATGGTTTATTTATTTTACTGTACAATGCCCATCCCGGTGTATTTGTGAAGAAATTTCATTGCGGGATTTTATCCTTGCATGGCAGAGTGTAACGGATTCACATCGCATAGCTTGGCTTAGAATTGAAATCACAATGACGTGTCACAGCCGATACACGCTGTTAATACACCAAACATGGTTAACTATATATTATTGTTACCAGTAAGGGTTACCATATGAAAACCAGCGCATTTTTAGCTCAATTTTTAAGTGGACTAGGGAGCATTTACCCCACACACAGCTGATTAATAAGCACCCTTTGCATACACATTTATTTTAGTGTTTGCGATTTTCGCTTTGTGTATTGTATTGCATACTACCCTGTATCTGGATCGTAAGTATTGTGCAGTCTTAATATCAGACCCATGCGAGCTTACTCTCCCTGCTTTCCAGAATTAGGCTTGTTTGCTTTAAGTGGACGTACACCTGCTGACTCCGTAACGGAATTTGCTAGGATGAGCCAATTGATTTTTCATTTGTGTACGAGGTTTTAAATTTAATCTAAATCTAAACTATTATTAAGGAAATATTTGTATTTTGTATGCAACGAAAAAACTTAAAAACTACTAGACCGATTTCAAAAATTCTTTCACCATTAGAATGCTACATTATCCCTGATGAACATAGGCATACATTTTATCCCGTAAAGCAGATCACGCGGGCTGTGCCGCGAGGAAAAGCTATTGTTAGATAAAATACCTCTCTGCACCTCATACTAATCGATAATTATTTCAACCACAAAACCCCGACTGCTCAATCTCAATACAACCTAAAATGGTCGAATCCAGACAGAAGGTAGTCATTAAAAAGCCGGACGAACTGCAACAAGGCTTATCGTAACCGCGTTTGTAACATGAGCAACATCGAAAGCTTGAAGTAGTGTGATGAATAGGAACGACGCATTTATCTGTCGGTACCGGATAACTATGTGTGATTTAGTACATTGCAAAGAAATTCACGTCATTAATCTTGCATGATTGCTGTAGAGAGTAATGTAAAGGTATAAGGTAAGGTAATATAAGGTAAAGAACCGCCGTTTAGCGCCTATACTACTGGCTTAAAAACCTCGTGATTATCATAGCTAGTGAGATCCTAAGTAAAATTTTTGAAGCAAAAAAGAAGAAAGAAAATGAGGTTATTACGGTACCCTCACGTATACGTAGTATTGCTAGAGTACTGTAATATAAAAAAAATACAAAACAAAAAAACAATGCTCATTAATCAGCTGTGTGAAGAGGCTCCCATGTCAGTTTTCAGATTGTTACCCTAACTGGTAACAATAATATATTTTTAAACATGTTTTGTGTATTATCAGCGTGTATCGGCTGTCGAGACGTCATTGTGGTTTCAATTACCAAGCCGTATGTGAACCTGTGGATGGATGTAATGAATGGATGATGGATGAATGGATGTAATACCAGTGGTTTATATCTCTGCCTACTACCCGGCCGGAACGATAAGTTGCTATTTTACACAACTTTCGGAACAGCAGAATTTCATTAACTTTTGGTTATGCACCGAAGTCGTTGTCTAATCAATTTCCATTTTACAACCGCACACGTAGTAGGGGCAAAAGCTGATTATTTTTCAAGCGTCCGCCATAAGATTGTCAAATCGTAATGAAATCTCGGAATGGCGCAGTTTGATCTCAGATCGAGTGGCATTTGACACAGACAATGCTCGGCTTATTTCGTGAAATCACAGGGAATTGTCGATGTTTTAACGAAGAGTAGAGCGGTGGCAGTCAGGGATCTCGTACAGACACTTCGAAAACGACCATAAAACGTTCCACGATGAAAAAAAATACAATTGTTGCTTTCCTCTGTTTTTGTGTTACTGCAGTATTTTTTTATTCATCAAATTTATTTCAGACACAGTAAATGCTCATTTTTTTATTTCATTCGGTTTATTAGGGGTAAAAATTTCGAGGTCACGTGTAATTTGGCAAATATATTTTTTTTCTTATGGCTCACAATTCTTTGATTGACTTCTTTAACTTGAAAATATTCTTTGTTTCCATGCTCGTATTTTTCTTTGATACATAATTTATTGTAGTGCTGGTAAGATTAAGTAATTACAATGTAAGACATATGAATATATATATTTTGAATCGCAAATAAAGATATGTGTGCTAGAAACACTTTATATTAATACAAAAGGAGTCAAAGCAACATCACCCTACCTATTCAATCCGAACCAAAGAAGTTCGACAATACAATGTCCATAAATTCGGTTTTATTGAAACGTTCTCATGGAATCGCGTGTCAAATGGCCCAAAGAATCCGTAGGGTTGGGTCATCAAGATTTTTTCTTCGCCCAGTGAGAATCAAGACCGTACTTATCCGATAAAATCTTTACAAAAGGATTTTATTTCTCATTCGTGTTCATTATATTATGCTTTCTCTTTTTGTTTGTTGATAGGGTTAATGTAGTTAACTATTGGTTAAAGCAGGTAGGTAGCACGATTTAAATTATGCGATTCGGCAATCTTAGTTTATCTTGGAAAACAATTATTATTTTATTGATAGAACCATGATGTAATTTGTCTGCAGAATGAAACGGATCACATCATATGGAAATAAACATGGCGAAATGTAGGCGTCCTTGTTATACCTCTGTCTACCCCTTCGGTGATTAGAGGTCTGAGAGCGTATGTATTTATATATGTTCTAAAACGTTTCATAGAGTCACATGAACGTGATTGATTCCTTAATTAATGTGTTAACAGGCTTCCAGAACGCTATACATAAACAATGTGTTCTAATGACAAACCAGAGGAGAGAATGTGCCATTAATTGGTATGAAATTGTTGTGTAGTAATTTGATAATTATATGTATCAAAGGCTGTTTCATAAATGCTAAATACTAATTATAAATTACTAAGAATGTTTAAATTAAAGGGCATGTCACGAGTACTCTTAACTGGCGAAAATATATAAATGTGGAAGAAGTAAAAGACGTGTCAGGATTGTAGCCTTAGTCAATAGTTTATGCCTACCATCATGGAATATAGGCATGCCAGTTTATGTAAGTATGTCTAAATCAAAGAAAGAGACGGAGAAATGATACAGACGCTCCTACGTATCGCCTTTGATTTTGTTGCCGAGAAAAATGTTTAAATAATAAAATTCATGTACAACCGCTTGGTTGCACATGAACGCCATCATTTTATTGCAACTACAAATCTTAAAAAATATAAGGATTATGTTTACATTTAGGGCAAGTTTCACAATTTACATTAAAATTGTATCCACTAGATAATGCATTATGCATTTGCATTTTTGTAACTGACCGGGTAGCGACCACGTTATAACTTTAGCTGTAAACCGTAACCGCCCAATATTCGCTGGTTAAAGCTATTTAAGTTAAATATCTGTCAGCATCTTTGCTCCAAAATAATATTATGTCCCTACTTCTAGAATTAATCGAGGAATCTAGTAGTATCATAATACGTACTGCAACACATTCCGCAGTCAATGTTAGAGTCAGCGTTACTATTATCCTCAAATTTGACATAAACCTTCTATAACTGCTATTATGGTAGAATCCAGCATTATATTTTATCTGTTAAACATATGTACGTGGTACGTGTTCATGTAAGTGGTAAATGTAAAACAAGCCCTCATTTTTAAAAATGTTCGATTTTGCTCTTCGCACGTGTAAGTACAGGAAACATTTGAGCTACCATAAAAATAAATATTTATTACTGGCAATAATATAAAAAGGTTTCGAAGGAAAGATACCCGTGATGTAGGAAGCAAAAACCATATGCAAGAGTGTAATGTTCCCTCACCTATCTTAAATAGCATTAGATATAGCTTTTTTGAATTGAGTACCGAAACAATATTCTTCCACCTGCCCTTAACCCCGCTTGCATGCTTAAAGATATGATACAAAAAGATTTGGCTTGTATTTTTACGACCGGCCGCCTACTTGATGTTAACTCTCAGACCCGAGAAAAATATTTGTGGAAAACACAAACATTTGTTTCGGTCCGGGAATCGAAGTTGCGGCATTTACCGCTTCCTAATCCAGTTTGAAATAACCAAATTTATATGGGACCACAACGCAGCCAAACTCTATCGAATCACATTTTTTCGTCAAAATTGGTCTATAATTGGCGTAGAAATCGATGTACATACATAAAAATCAAAAAAAGAATCCACCCAACTGAAAAACTCCTCCTTTTTTGGAGTCGATTAGAAATAGATTTAAATTACATTTATTATGTTCACTTAGAACTCTCATATCATATTATCCGATCTCTAAAACCCGCAACATAAAGTATTCACAATCTCACTACGGTTCCATCTCTAAAAATAGTTCTCACTTAACCCAAAAATACCGGCGAACATTTTTACTAAATAAAGAAAGCGGGTAGAAATGCCCCCAGCGTATTTTCTCCGTAATCCACAAAGAATTTAATCAAAAGAAAGCACAGCATAGTCGTAAGAAACTGCCGGCTGTATCAGGCGATGCAGCTGTTGTCGTAAAACAACTTACTGTCGTATACAAAAGATATCTGAGTGATTTAATTTTCCGCCAAAACAGAGTAATGACCAAAAGGGTCCCTTTAATAAGACTGACGAGATTCCCTTGTGATTTTATTGCCCACTCCTGGGAGTAAATCGCTCGTTTAGATGTAACGACGGCCGATTTACAGATCTCTTCACGCTCTGTCCTAATTTTCTTTGAGTTTTATGTTTCATCTTTTCTTTACTAATGTTATAGTTTATGCTTAATGATTTATTAAAGATGGGCTTCGGATGGGTGCGACAAGCATCGTAGTTGAAGTTTAATATGTAACTAAAGTAATCATTTAATTTGGTAAATTGAAATAAACCTCTGGGAAATCCGTTTAAAGGTCACTCCGAATTTTCTGATAGGGTCAAAGCATTCTTATTAATTTGTATATTTTTTGTAAGTCCGATACAAACGATCAATGGATTGTTACAAAGCTAACATTTGACTTTTAATAAATCAAATTATACCGGACGCTCGTTCTATTGATAACATCTCTATTCAAAAACCATTGTACAGTGGCGTGTACAAAAAATGCGATAAAACATTTGTGATAGCAAAACAATTTACTAATACTGCAAGGCAAACTATTGCCGAATTTTACTATTTAAATGTAAGCTTGAAAGGTAAAAACAAGGTTACCTTGATTGCGAAAATCGTTAAATAAATGAAATACCTGGAAATACTTGAAAATGTTGCTAGTTCTTGCCAGCGTGATGGATAAGGAAACTACTCTTATTAGAAGACGAGGCTTGTGCCCAATACGTCCAGTAGTAGGACAGAATAATACACGGCTTATATATTATCATTTCCTAAAAGGTACCTAATCTAATATCGTAACATGTATACGTAAAGATAAAATAAATGGATCATCTAAGGGAATTTTGTTTACGTATTATTATCACGCAGAGGCAACTACGGTCCCTTATACAATAAACCACGGCCAGAGTAGTTTCGAAATAGCTTTTTCGTGTAAAGGATTTCCGATAAATACGATTGAATAAGAATATTTCGTCAGAAACACCTCCAGTAAACGGACTTTCGAAAACGAAAGATGTAATCTCAACTCGACAATCGATGGACCAATCATCTCGCTTAGTACTTTAAGGGTAAGCAGTAAAAGAAATTGCACAAGTGAAATGATCCGGGGAAATAAACTTTAGTTCAGTTGTTCCTCGAACTTTTTTACGTTGATAGCTTGAGGTGTTTTTAATCCGTTCAAATGGAGTTTTTTGAAACCGATTTAAGTCCAATAAAAAGGATTTGCGCCGAATTTTCAACCCGTTTCATTTGCAATTTTATAATTGAAATCTCGAACTGAGAACTTATTTTTATAATTGGTTCTACTCAAAACTTGATTTTAATTACTGAAATATACTTTTTTATAGCAGAAGCTGGCAGACGAGCAAGTGGGACATCTGATGGTAAGTTATTTCGACGGTCAAACAATGAGTTTATTTGACCGGGAAAATAACATCTATAACAATAATATTTCGGTGGTCACCAGAATCGTGCCAAAAATGCTTGTTCACACTCCGATGAGGTAAGAGGCAACAAAGGTGATTTACAATTCGCCATTATTTCCGTCCTATGATGTCATAGAGCACAAGTCTATCGCCAACTCTATAACTTTAGTATTAAGCACAAACGCTGTAATATCAACAGTTCAACGAGAAAATAAACATCCTTTACAAGTTATACATTACGGGATCTGTTACCGGCAGACACCATTAATTCACTCGGTTGTTTATACAATATTGCGACAAACAATGGGAGTGATAAAAGGTCGAAGGGACAGTGTACAAAAAACGTTTGCAAATAAATAAGTCGAAATTTTCAACGTTGCATTGAAAGCGTAGCTTCCGGGTTTTTATAGCACAAAAGATAAGGCGTTTTAGGAAATATTTTTAGGAGTGTCCGTGAAATAATTATTTTATGCTTGTGTTTATACTTTTTTACGCTTACAGTTCGATTAATTTTATACGTTTTCCTTATAAAACTGTGCGTTTCCTGAAATAAAAATTCTCTGAAAAACTTCAACAAAATTCCTTAGTCGTGAACAGCTTCAAAAACAGATATACTTATCTTTAACAACAATATTAAATGAGTACAGCAGTTAAATTATATAAACTGAAACATTGTATTAAAACTAATTTAAACAGATTTTATCGCGGTTTTTTAATTAATTTTGATCCCGATGTTTCGAATACTTTTCAGCCTTCCTGGTCACGGGATGGACAGTCAACCCCGTTCAGTCAAGCCGCGATACAATCCGTTTAAATTAGTTTTATTTCAATAAGTAATAATCGCGTAAACATAAGAAATCATTATGTAAACTGAAACATTCACTTCATAACTTTCAAGGAAAAGTAAATATCACCAAACATTTTTAATTGTCTTATCTGGTAATTCGTCGGTCTACAAAACCAAACTAACAATTATCAAAATCACTTATAATTTAATTGGAGATTATATCAAGCCAAAACGTAAAAATTACAAAATTTAACACAACTTTCTTTTGTCGTGACCTGCTTATTATTTCGATAGACCAGTGTTTTTTATCAAAGATTTAATGCAGTAAAGCACGAACGTTTAAGGAATGTCGCTTAAAAAGCAGCGGCGGGATTTCATTTGCCCGAAAACAAAAAGAACTGACAAACTTGCTTGATAGTTTGTGGCATGTAATAAGAAAATATTGTAGAACGATGGCTTAGGAATACTAATGTTATCCTATTTATCCCGAAGAGATATTTTTTTTTGGCAGGAGATCGAATAACGATCAAAAAGGACATCAAGTAAGTGATAAAAGATAATAAAATGAATATTCATCAAACCTATTTCTATGGGCTTCTTTAAACGGTTATGAGTTTCGAAATATATATTTTATTTTTTTTGTATATTCACGCATAACTCCGACAAATGTGAACGGATTTGAATCATTATTTTTGATTTGATAGTGTTTACTTACAGGCTGGTTTCATTTAAATTTAAAGAAGAAAGCTCCTCCCAAAGGAGATAAAATTGTGTATGAAATATAAAAATTTCGACATTTATATGTACTGATAAGCTCCGCCTTTCTACTTAAACGCTTTTATTTCTCTTGATCTTGACCATCCTCCATTGAGGATTACTTCACTAGAAATAGTAAATAAACTTTTAAAATAAAACCTAGAGAAAACTGTTTTTGCAGGGTAGTATAGTATGTCCAATATTCATTAATTTTATACAACAGAAAATAATAAAAACAGAAGCCCCTTTGTTTTAACAGAATCAAAACCGATTCATAAACGAGCCTACAATTGTGATTTTAAATATTCGTACGAGCAAACGTGAGCGTGTAGTGGGGTCATCGCAGTATCGCATGCACCGTAATGACCATTTCACACAGTGACGTCAAAGTTTGTGTTGTCTATTAATTAAGTGCCCCCTCCATCAGATTCGAATGGCTTTTGATTGATTTAAATAATTAAAAAATCAACTGTACTACCCTATTCCACCTCTGCCTACTCAATCGCGGATACAATCTTCAGCTTAATTACTATACTATATTTTATCCCAACCATATGTTAGTTTAGCATTGCGTAGATAATCTCGCTTATAATCCCTATGTATAGAATGGTCTAAACGACGTGTCGTCATCATCATTCATCCCTCAGACGCTGCTCTGTGAACTTTGACAGATTTAGGCGGTGTTTGTAAGGCATGAAAAATTGTCGGCGAGTTTCGTCCGGAAAAAAATGGGATGATAATTTTCTTGACGTATAAAATTGATTGAGATATTAATTCCGGCAATCGTCTCATTGATCTAGTGGTACGGTACTACGAATGTGAGGGTTCGACTTCCGGGTCGGTCAATCCTTTGGGTGGGTTGTTTTGAATAAAATTGCCTTCTATTATAATACTATCATGAGAGTGGTACGAAGTGTCGAAACGAAAGTCGCAGGTTTGAAACCAGCCCCAAGAGCATGCACCTCTGACTTTTCAAAGCTACCTGTATATTAATTGTTAATTATCGCTTGTTTTAACTGTAAAGGAAACATCGTGAGTAAACCTATATATCTGAGCTCCATAAAAATTTAGAAGATATGTGAATTCTGCCAGCCCGCATTAGGCCAGCTTGTTGGACAGTCTAACCCCTTTTATTTAGAGGCCTGTGCCCAGCAATGGGACATGTATAATACTGAGCTAATATTATTTTTATTTAATGACATAAATAAAAAAGTTGTTAGAGGGCTCTATTCCAAACATTTATTTACCAAGACCATTTTATAAAAGTCAAACAACCTATGTGCAAGTAAAAGTAACATTTTCCATTAAAATCCCTTTTTATACAAAGTTTGCGAAAAAAAGTAATTTTCGGTAAATGTCGTCCGGGGCAGGTTAATGGGTTTGGTCCGTTTTGAATCGTGTCCCTGGCTATTTGACAAAATATACCATTGTGCCATAGCTATATAGGCTGTTTTTTAGATTAAGGGCAAATTTTTCAATTTCCAAACAACATTAGATTAAGGGAAATTTTTTCACACGTTATTTAATTTTATCCCATGAAATATAAGACGGCAAAATAAAAATGCTGTCGATATAATACGGAGAAGCGTACGTCAAATTGGTTTTAATTGGTTAATTATCAGACAGATACAATTTATACGGA
Organism: Amorpha juglandis; assembly: GCA_949126905.1. NCBI lineage: Eukaryota > Metazoa > Arthropoda > Insecta > Lepidoptera > Sphingidae > Amorpha > Amorpha juglandis. The sequence goes on along the minus strand of OX421379.1, from coordinate 4,240,782 downwards.
CATAAAAATTAGCCGTGAAGTTGCTATAAATATCATGAGATATGGTATTTGTAACATAAATTTGTGGTTGACGTAGAAGCTACATACGTATGTCTGTAGAATTACGTGCACGTAATTCATGTTTATTATAAAGTGAGTGTCATTCATAATCGGACCTACTTACGCAAACAGGAACCAACCCATAGCAAGTTCAAATGGAGATACTGATTTTGTATTGCTAAATTCATTAATTTAAATTGATTTTAATTGCAAAATCGTACATGGAATATGTTTTATGCCTGATAATTATAAAAAAATACATGATAAAATTAGTTTAAATTATTGAATTTAGTAAAACAAAAACAATATCTCCATTTGAACTCGTTGTGGGTTAGTTCCTGTTTGCGTAATAGTGATGTGTTCGATCTTAATAAATGAATGATTTAAATTAACATGAATTTTTAGAATGTCTCAATTTTGAAAAGATCGGTTCCATAAATAAACACAGAGTATTTAACAATCCTTACATATGTCCACACCATTCTGTAGCACACAATAAATTATAATTTATTCTAATTAATAAATAAAAGCAATAAAAATAAACAAGATGGTTTGTACGTTACAAATACATAACCCTTTATTTATTAAAACGATAATCTACTGTAATTTAAACAAAAGTTAATCCAACCGATCTCGACGCCAAATTGGATAAAAAGTACTTGTGAGATTAGATCTTTCATTTAGGGAGAGGTCCGAACATTGGCCCTCGGTGGCCTTTAGCAAAAACGCCAGATGGACGAATCAACATTTATACACAAGTACATTCGGAAAGAGAAACGTTAAGACCTGCTTGCACAATAATCCTTAATTGAATTTAACGCTACAAATATTTAGTAATGTCAATTTTTCATAACGATTTGACGATTTTTAAGCACGAGTGGCTAATTACGATTTAAGGATACGTTTTAATATTTAAACATGCATAGCCTCAGTTGAATCGAAAATGTGTAACCAAAGCAAATAATAGAAGTCACCTTATTAACAATATGCAGACAGTTTGTACAGTACTATTTTAAAAGGTTTCTTTTTACATTTTTAAATATTAAAGTAACAATAAAAAAACAAAACATTTAAAAATATAAAAAAACATTACCCTCCAATGGCGAGGCCTAAGACCCAAGCCACCGGCGGTTAGGACCCCAGAGAGAGAAACCTCCTCACAATGCGTGCCGTGTCTAATAACACAGCTTTCTGTATCTGGTTCTTGACCCAACGACTAATTGATAGCCTCTTAAGATGTTGGTCGAGGCTCTTTGATCAGATACAGTTTTATTAGTATGGTAATTATTATAGACATGTTCACAAATACATCAAATCAAAATAACAAAATTTACATAAATAAAACTTATAAATCTAGTACCGTTATATCAAAATTGTATTGTTATCGTAACACGAGTGAAAATACCAATGTACTTTGCAGAACAATAGCATAGTACGAATAATATAACATACTACGAATTGATACTTTTTTACAAAACGTCTGGCTGACGCGATATATCGAATGAAAGCAGTATCGTATAACAATTTCACTAGATATTACAGTACATTGAATATATAAGATGTATTTATTGTAGCTTCACAACACTGCTGTAACAACTTGGAAGGAGATAGAACGATATTTGTTTACGCTGGAGCCTTTAAAAACAAATAAATAGTATTGAAAGGTCCTCTACAGATGGCTTAATAGATATCGAGTGAAAATAGTAGCGGAAAGACATTTGATAAAGAACCAAAGGTGGCGTCTCTGGAAAGCCCAAACTCCAGGACTAAATAATTCTCTAGTGAAGTTAAATCTGAATTCCAAGTAAAATAACCGTGACCGAAAAATATGAAGAAATTTATGCGAACGAAGTTTAGTTCAAGTGCCTAAGGATCACGATGTCTTCCAACAATAGTTTTGTTTCTCCTAGACACAATAATAACAAAATAGATTAAACTAGGTGGTAGGTCCCTCGTATGCGAGAGGCAGTCTGAGTTTGTTACCACCACTTTTATTTTTGTTGCTAATTAGCAATATAGAAGCATTGTTGATTCGGTTTGAATGACATTGAAGCCGATGAAATTTGAGCATCACGAGGCTTGACATCTTATGTCTCGGAGTGTTGAGCGCAATCAAGTGCAGTGCTTTTTGATTCAAAGTCCTGTGTGGTGTTGCTTCTGTTTATAGGCAGCAGCGGTGTTTGCCATCAGACGAGCGCCCTGCTCGTTTCGTTATTCAGCCTTATAAAAAAAGTGATCACTATCGAAGAGAAAGAATCCGTAGACGAAGTACTAAATAAAACTAGCCCGAAATCCCTCGAGCAATACTACACGATGTCAGAAAAAGGGTTTTCAAATATTCGAAAGTAAATAAAGCCCTGAATAACTTCGAGGCAAATACGTTATGCATTTGTATCTTATTGTTGGTTGTTATATTTCAACAAATGATCGCGTGTGGATCGGTGGAAGTTAACAGCGGTAGCGTTAAATATGAAGATCAACCTGCGACAAAAAACAGAGGAGCTTCTCAATTTGGTACATTTGCTTTTACTCAAAATTAATAATGAAATAAATACACTTAATAATGACACATATAGTCCTGACCCCAAACTGAGTAAAATTTGTATCGTATGTGTCAGGGACTACGAAGGACTTGCGGGAATATTCGTGATTCACACATTTATCTTGGCGCGGGATTCGAAACCAAGGCCTCTCGTTTCGCATCCGGCTAGTTGCCAACTGTGCCACGGCGGCTGTCAAGTTACATATTAGCTCTTTATTTTTGTTGGGACGATTATATTTTTATTATTTTTTAAAAATAAAATAACTAAACATTGCCACACATTAGGCTGGTTTTAGGGTCGGGTTACACATGAAAATATTGTATACAGGCTTTCTTCTGCGGGAATGCTTTTTTTCCAGGAGAAATCTAGCTTAGTCCTAATTTAAGTTGTAGTTTACGTATGTGCCAAGTTTGACGCAAATCCGTTTAGCCGCCGTTATCTGTTACAATTATTTCCTTTTAGAATGTATAATGACATTGCTTATATTACAATTAGTATTTCTATATTACAATTAGGCTTCCTTGACAGATCCAGTAATGTGGATCCCAAACAGCTCAATCAATCGAGTTTAAATTTAGAACATAGGGAGCTCTAGCCGAGCGGCGTAATAAATATTCCAACAAACACTAGACTATAATAACTATAATATAAACCATATATTTCAAACGTCTACATTAACATCTCCGAAGAGGGAAGAAGTATTTATATAGGCCGGTATGACTCTGGTGACCACCGATAAACTCATTGTTTGTCGGTGGTCGCTAGTTTTTTGGACTGCACTACGCTTACCATCAGGTGTAGTGCAGACACTTTGCCGTGCTCGGATAAAAAAAAAGTCTGTTGCAGGTTGCTGGGTACAATCTTCTTTTACAATGAGAGGAGTTAGAGTTTAGTCTATCACGATAGCCTAATGTCGATTAGTACAATTCACAAGACTTCGCAAGTCGCGGCCTCTTTTCTTGGTCGTGAACATCAAATAGGCCTTTAATCCTCTTTAACTGCCATGGAATACCGCTAATCATCTATGTTATAAAACTTACACATCTTAAGCCTCAAGTTTCATCCACAGCTTACAAGCTTTGATAAATGGGCCACACGCCTTCTCATTTTCACGGCAGCTTGATTGATTAGTTCCAATATTGAAAGCAGCTCGTGTATCATGATTATGGAAAATGCTAAACAGGACTGTACATGTTTTGCTAACTTATGCAAATGTCTTAAACATGTTAACGCAAATTAATTAGTTAGTTGTTTATCTTCTACTTGATGGATAACCAGGGCAACGTTCTAAGTTACCTGAGTGTTCTCCATAGTATCAGGGTTTGGGTATAACTTATTGATCCTCAAAAGCGGGTGTGACGTCACAAAATTTAGTAGTTAATAATCACTTTTTTGTTTAACACCAGTTCCAGTGGAGAAAATGGATTAAATCGCATTTCGAAGTATGTATTAGATTTTTTTTTAGTTTGATTGAATGATGAGACGAGCAAGGCGTTCGCCTGATAGTAAGCGCCACGCCTGCTCATAAACAGAAGCAACACCACTCAGAACTTTGAATTACAAAGCATTGCATAGCACTGAACTGCGCTCGTCACCCCGAGACATTTTTTTTTTTTTTTATCCTGGCTCGGCAAAGTGACTACGCTACACTTGATGGTAAGGGTAGCGCAATCCAAGAATATTGTCGACCAACGATAAACAATGTGTCCATCGTTGGTCGGCAAGATCATGCCGGCCTACCTAAGGGCCAAGAGGGAGGGGAAGGAAAAAGGGATGGGAAAAGGATGAGGATCAGGGGGCAAGCCCCCTGGGGAGAACCGGATATACACTATTGAGCCGAGATGTGAATTTAATTCTCATAATGCCCAGTAACTTCACTGGCTTCAATGTGCTTCAAATCAAAACACAACAGTGCTAACACATTGTTGTTTGGCGGCAGAAATAGACAAAGCGGTGTTACCAGCCCAGACGGCCTCTCGCATACGAGTGACCTACCACCTTGTAAATGTTTACGGAATATAGGATGGTTATGTTTATGGAATTTATTATTATAAAGAGCTTAAAAACCTGAACTTGATGCCGCCAAAACTGCATATTATTCTAAGTTATTTACAGACTTTGATAGTGGATTTTAAATATAATAAATAAATAAAATAGCTACTCTGAAGACATTCAGTTATTGAAATCATTCATAAATATAATTTCGAATACCAGTAAAAAAATAAACTCCAACGCCGGTTAATTACAAAGTTTACAAATCATATTAAAGAAACTTTTTTATTTATTTTGAACTTACTTTGACCTCTTGGTAATTAATTGAAAAGCGAAGAGATTGAGGTCTGGGGCACAGCTGTGACGTGCCTGATTGATTCTAAAACAGGCGAATGTGGTGGTATTAATCACACGGTCTGTCTTACCACAACCTTGGTGGATATCATTTGAGAATTATCAGCGATTAGACTAATAGGCATGCTTAATATCACGGTACGAAAATAACTATTATTAAAATTATACACTATTGCAATATTTTTACCAATTAGTACGTTTAAGCTATCGATTTTCAGTCATTCGAATCTGCTCAGCCATTTCAGTACAAAATAAGTATATTCAATAATATAAAATGTCACAGGCACAATTATTATGATTATCATATATCCGAAAAAGGCAAAGATTTTCGAAGAGGATAATATTTATCTCGTCATGCAGAAGAATAAAAATATCGATACTTTACAAAATTTATTTACAGTACGCATTGGAACGCGTAAATATTTCATAAGTATGGCATAACAAGCAGAAAGGTAATATCTGGCCAATCGGATTATATATAGAATCTTGCTACGAACAAAATTTATCCAATAAATCCAATATGGGTTACAAAAACCAATAAACATTTCATAAGTGACAACTTTACAAACAAACTCCAATGGTAAATCCACGTAATGCCACTCAAGAACACACCTTAATACAATCAAATTAAAATTCTAAATTCAATATCGTGTTTTAATTGACACCTTTTGGTTTTACAAAATATCGATGCAAGATTTAAGGGTAGCTGTCCCAATTACCGGCCTTCGATTAAGTTCTCACAAAACATTTTTCACGTTAATCGTCTGTCCGAATTGTGTACAGTGTGCAAGTTTTGACAGGCTGACAAGTTCAAACTCGTGTTGTGGGGAACGAGGCCTTGTTACTGCGGGATGTGACCTCGAAACGACGAGTATATAGTGTACGGGTTATATGAAGATTTAGAAGCATTGTTCTACCATACCAATATTAGTTGTAAGTATAAACCGCTTTGAATGCGGTTTTTTTAACCGAGATGGTTTTCGTCTATGTTCGAGGATAAGCCATTAAAAAACTATAGATATTTTTCAAATTGGCGTGGAGGGTTTTAAAAGGATAAGTTACTCGGATAAAAACTGTCAAGTATTCAATACTTCTTAAATTTAATGTAGCCTTCATAACGCAATGGGCGAATAGCTGGCCGCGAAGCGAGAGGCCGTGAATACGATTCCCGCAATGAGAAAAATGATTGTGTGATCCACAAATATTTGTTTCGAATCTGTATGTTGTGGGAGCGCAAGTTTCTTGGATTTCCAAATACTCAGGATACATGGTAACCTAGTCTGTAGTGTGTCCTATATGTGTGACTAATTATTGGGTCTTATATTTATGTGTTATATTTAAACTAATACGTTATATGGCGGTTAAAACATATATTCTGAAGCAGGCCTCAATACAACGGAAACGTTCGACACATAATAAACGTCGGGCTCGCGTGTTCCGTCCGTGTGCCTTTGACAAGGGAATAGATCACCTTCTTTATAGCCTGTAATGTATGTTATTGACTTATTTATTTACTGAAGGTTCGTTCGTTCATTCGTTCATATTATTGAAAATAAGGTGCGTCATGACAAAAATTCGAATCCTATATAAGAACAATCAGGTGTTTGGAATAAAAAAATAAGAAATAATTAATCATACAATACTAGGTGGTACATTTTCTCGTATCGGTTTATCACCTGAAGATGCGTCCAGACATCAGTGACATTTCTTCGCACTGAGGCTATGCTAATGAAGACGGGTGTTATAACATACACTGTGTCATTTTGCCGTGGAAACAAGAAATGACTCACCTTAAATTATTGGTCTCAGCCAAATGTTACTTATAGCAGATCGCTCCATGACATTAGGTCGTAAAATTTTACAACCGTTAACACTTGAGAGTTTGTCACGCCTATTAGTCAAAGTCACGCCTCTCGATGCGGCGAACTGTCACAAGTGGAGATATACTTTTATGTCTCGTGATGACGAATCTCATATAGGTCTATCCAGTACTTTGTAATTCAAAGTTGTCTGTGGTAGTCCTACAAAGGTTTAAAGGTTTGCTAAGTGTAGCGTTTATCATCAGGTAACCGAGCTCGTCTTGTCATGCAGGCAAATAAAAAAGCCATCAAACCAAAATCAACTTATTATACCTTAAATTTTTTTCATGATAACTAACAATCAATTCAAACATTACAAAAAAAAACAATCGCGCTAATAGTATTCCATTTCGAATTAGCCCATGACAAATGACGAGCGTCGAAGAGTTAAATGTATTATTAAACTTTACTGCAATCCCTTAACAAATCGAATGAATTATTTATTCAAATAACTCAACAATGTCAAACTAAACATTTGAGGCTTTGCGAGAATATTTACATTTTAACGTTAGGACTCGATGTTTGGGAAAATTTACAATGTAATTGATATCTTCGTAACGAATCTTTGTCAACGGTGACTTTGATGAATGAATTATGTTTTAATAACATGTTATTTATATAAAGTCAAAATAGTTGCGTTTATTCTAGCATTTGTTTGTTGTTTGCGTGATCCAATACTGATTACACCGGAGGAAATTAAATTTATTGGCACTAAAATTCGTATGAGGTGTGTTATTGTAGGCAGCGTCTACGCCGTAGCTTTACTTCGTAGCAGTGCGTAGCTTACTTCTACAATACTGTATAAAACAGTGTAATAATATTTAAAAAGCAAGGTAAAAAAACTGAGAAAATTGAACTTTGTTTAGAAAAATAAATAAATTACTTTAGAAGTTCAATTTTTAAAACTCTCCTTAACAAGCTAATATCACCTACCTACATACTTTAAACAAGAATAAAAAATATAATCATTCGATAATTATAATAATAGACTATTATTGTCAAGTTCTACGTGTTTCATATTCCACAACGCAGGAATAACTACACAAAAGCCTTGTTCAAACAACGCAACAAAGCTCTCAAAATCTTTTTAAACGTTTTAATATAATTTGAAACAAATTAAAAACCGCGAGCACAGTAACGTTTTAGCGTGGTAGGAGGGCCCTCTAGTGGCACGACATAGCAAAGTCAATCGGCAAAGTGCCTGGAACGAGGTCAGCGCCTTGGCCGGGCCGTGGTGGAAATAGCGTGAGAGCACTTGTTGTGATGACGACTCGCTAACCGTAATGTTGAGATTTCTGCGGTATAATGACGGTTTTTGATAAGTTGACAACTATTTACTAGATTGACAATGTTGGCTGATTGTTTCCTACAGTAAGCATTGACTGAGAATGCGCATTTTGTGAAATATAATTTAACCCCTCTTATTGTCTTGTATGAGTGGTAGAGCCACGCTATAGACAGTTTTGTCTACAGCATGAATGACATTAAGTAATGAAAACCGACATAAAGTAGCGGCTTGCTGCTTGTACTGTGAGTAAGATATCCGGAAGCTAAAATCCTTCCTACCTTTTCCGATCCCTTAATTATCCTTTTCCTTTAAGGTCGGCAAGGCACCCATGACTCTTTTAGTTTTATGGGCGTACATGAGCGGTGGTGATCACTTACCATCAGGTAACCCACTTGCTTGTTTGCCGGCCTATGCTGTAAAAAAAACATTCTAGTGAATATCTCAACATAATAAACTAATTTGCGTAGACACATGGATACAAACAAGTTTATCCCTTTCAACATTAAGTTTAAGGATTCATAACTCAAAAGTTTGTGACGTTTCGACTCACTCGCTTAGCGATAAATTCCCTCGCGGATACGTCGAGTACTAACAACGAAATTCGGCTAATTATTCAAATTGTTACGAATTTTGCGGGACACGTATCGTTGTTGGGACGGGAATCTTTAAAGCTTCGAGTTTAACGCTTTTGTTTTTATTTTTTTTATATAGGATGTAAAAAGGTTGTAATAGTTTTGTCAATGTATCTTTAAAGAAATAATAATCATTCTAATTTAATCGTTCTTTTTTTACTAGCTTGAATGACAAGAAGATGATGGTTAAGCGATTGGGAAGGGGAGGGGTATTTGGACCTCCGGATATTTCACTCACCGTACGAAACGCAGCGGCAAACCGCTACTGTATGTCGGGTTTCTGTGAGACAGTGGTAACGACCCAGTTAATCCGGGCCATTTATGCTGTAGACAAACTCTCCAGCATTATTCTACCACAATGGCTTCTTAAACAATAATCTAAGTGTTAAAACATCTATAACTGGTGGATATTGTTCGCGTTGCTTAGCATCCCAATTATATTTATGTATTTATATAATATCATTCTGTATTGTACAACACTAGAGTACAAGTATATAATAATACAATAAAATACATATTACAATTGACGGCCTTATCGCCCAGTGCAACCATAGGACGTGATAAGAGAAGGAATAAAAGAGGGCAATGTATTTATAGTACATACATAAAACATAATACCATTTTAGGGTTTGGTCTTTTGGTTTTAACTTTCAAACATTTAGGTGCTCCGATATCTACGATACCGATACACAATTATAAGGATCAAACGTTCAACACCCCTTTTCGTCGGAGGTTAAAAATATAGTTTGCATATCTTGAAACCCTTTAAGTTCCCTGCACACTACATATGTCATGACACACAATACATCCCTTTTAACATATTCACTTACTCGGGACGCCACGTGCTTTCATTTCAAAGGGTAAACGTGATCTTACGTTTTCAATGTAAATGGATACTGGACACCTTAATCTTTTCATTTAGGCGTATGGGGTGGATAACGCAGCTCGTGAAGGGGATTAGAGAGTTGGGATAAATGCTTACTGGGTATGTTTTCATTATTTACTGTTTGTTTTTGTATAAAATACACGCTTACATTTTTGTAGATATTTTCTCGGTAAATAATCTCTGTTATGCTCTCAGTTATAACATTTTTAAACCAGTGTATCTGTTTGATAATATTATTTGAAACTGTTGATTTTTAACTTTAGATATTTATTATGGACGATAAATTTCTCATAATCTCAGTTGCAACACTTAGAATAGTGTTTGTTTCAAATTACTGTTGGCAACGAACTATTATTATACTGATATCGTGAGTGTACATGGACGGTGGAGGTCACTTACCATCAGACGATACACTTGCTCGTAGGCCTATGTTATTAATAACAAAAGAATTGTACGAAAAATGATGTACACATTATTTCGTCTGTTCGACAGCTGACCCGAAACACATCGGTAGGCGGATTAGGTTTTGACACGGTTCGCTTCGTTTCACGCCGGTAATAAATTTGATTTCGAATGACATTTGGATTGGCAGTCGCCTTGACTGATGCCGGCCGGTTATTAGATTATACTGCTTTGGTTTCACTGAGCACTTCTGTTGAATCAACACTACAAATTATTGTCATACTGTAATTTTAATAGTATTGTTTTTAAGTTGCGTTTAGTCATTGGGGAGGGGGGGGGGTATTTGTTCCTGCGGATAAATTAGGTTAGGAACTGATGACGGACTGCGAGGGAAAATAGCAAATTCCTCAACTCGGGTTTTTATGATGTTTTTAATTAACTTCAATACTAATATATTCACTAAAAATATTCAATTATATAGAAATATTCGAATTGCATTACATGAAATTTAACTTAAGCTCAGGCCTGTACCCCTAAAGTGGTAGGTAGAGGTGCAACTAGCACTCCACCCATGTTTCGTCAAACTTATTTCCATTACATACTATAGTTGGAGGCTAGTCTATCGTCATACCGGTTAAAAATTGCAATCCCAGTTACTCATTTGTCATTTTTCCTATCGAAAATTTAAATATAAAGACCATATCATAAAAAAAACCATATCGAGTAATGGGATTTAAACCCAGTATCTCAAGATTTCTTAGCCTAGGTAGGCTGCCACTAGATCTAGAGACGACTGCATCACACAAACCCAACAAAAACGAAACTAAAAAATTCCTTTTAGAAATAAAATGTACCCAATAACATCTTCAAATAAATGGTTCGCGTCCAATCAGCGATTGTACCCGGGGGACCGTTTACAGAGGTCCGCGATTAAGTGAGATTAGATGAATGGAGCTTAAGGACTACAAAAGTAGAAACAACAACACTAGTAAAATACGATCGATACGGAAAAGGTATAAAAGCGAAGCACAACACAATTTTTGTTGAAGGAATTATTCAATTTACGGATGAATAGACCTTGGATAATATATTTTTTGGTATCTTAGTGAAGATTTGAGTTGATTATGGACATAAAGGCGTTAATGGGATCGTAAATTAGATGGTTGATGTTGAGTTGGATGACCTGAATGAGAAGCGATGAGTTTAAAGCCTGGGCAATTGATTATAAGATTCATATAAATAGCTTCTTAGTCTGAAAATACCTAATCTATTTACGTAGTAAGCAGAGATGTGACGGATTGTTAAAAATGTATAATCGCGGATATGTATCCGGATCAGTGCCTAGATCTACGAATTTTATTTTTTATGTGATTGAATGACGAGACGAGCAAGGCGCTCGCCTGATGGTAAACGCCACGCCTGCGCATAAACAGAAGCAACCCCACACAGAACTTTGAATTACACAGCACTGCATGGCTCTGAACTGCGCTCGTCACCCCGAGACATAAAATGTTAAGTCTCCTAATGCCCAGTAATTTCACTGGCTTCAATGGCCTTCAACCCGAAACACTACAGTTCTTACGCACTGTTGCTTGGCGGCAGAAATAGACAAAGCGGTGGTACCAACCCAGACGACCTCTCGCATACGAGGGACCTACCACCTTGTAAGATAAGATAAGCCTTGTAAGATAAGATAAGCCTTGTAAGATAAAATAAGCCTTGCCTTAAAATAGTTGATTTTCAAAATAAAATAAAATTTTATGTGAATTTGAGGACGAGCTAGTTTCTTCAAAGATATTTTTAGACCTTATCAAGATCGATTTTTATCCACACTGCAAACCGCCGTTTGCAGGTAATTGCTGCATACGACAGGCGGTCTGAAAGGCGTAGGCTTTAATCTAAAACTAGCTAATCTAGCTTTCAACGTCTGCTTGGCACATTGAATGGCAGAGTTAACAGCTCAAATATACTTTATCTAAGCATCATTCATTTTGGCCTTTTATCATCTTCGAAAGATGGTTTAAGCAGCGTCTAGGCGACACTTATGTTCGTGACTTACAAGTCCTATTCGCGAACGACAATTACGGCCACAAATATATATAATAATATCTAATCATAATATTTAAATAATAAAAGATGGGACGGAAGGCGAACTTCTGATAATCTTTAACAGCTTGACAGGTAATGATACCGTAAATTAAAATGAAGCCTCGTAGAATGGTGGGTGTACTAATATAGTGCACGGTACTAATGTATAAAGGCGGAGTCTCTGACGCTGCGCTATTGACATGACCATTGAAAGTCTCTTTTAAGATAAAAATGTCTATAATAATTGACATTACTAATAGTAGGAGATCCCACCTAATATCGACCTTCACCCATCTGTTTACCGGATGAAACATATATTTTCGGGTATAAAATGTGTTGCTGATCACATTCCAATAGGGTTGCCTAAAAAAATATGGTCAAGGATACGATTAATTAAAATTTGAAAATAATATTTTTTTTATAATTTCACCGATCTGTTTACCAAAAAAATGAACCTTCAATGAAAAGTGTACAATGTATACTACCTGAAAAAGCTAGGTTGCCTACCTTTTTCTGGGCACTACTACCGGGTTGCCGTGTGCAAAGAGGTAACAAAAAAGTGGTAATTGCGCTCATCTGCATTTTCGCTTCAAAAGTATATTAAAATGAAGGAAATTTCATTGCGAATTTAGTAATATAGGGTTGCCTATGAAAATCTGTTCATGGATAAGGGTTGCCTGGCTTTAAAATCCGAAAATCGGAGCAAGTTAGAGATGAGTTTGTTTCGCCAGGTCTTCTCAGGAAGGGTCACCTTTGGATCTGGTGGTAGTTTTAAAACAACAATCTGGAGATACACATGATACGTATTAATCTGCCTTATAACTACATAATTATATATATAAAAGGCTTTGTATTTCCGCAAATAATTTGGATTGAAAGACCGGACCAAAAACAAGCCCACTGAATTTGTCTAGCTGGATCATCTCAGGGCTGGGTCGCGCCGCGTCGAAGCCCACTTGAGTTTGTTTCGCCGGGTCTGCTCAAGAGGAGTCTTTTTTGGATCCGGTGGTAGTTTTAACACACGTGCCGTTTCGATAATGCCTATGGTCCATATCGACGACCCTCCCCAATATATAACGATTCTGGACTATTCCACTACGCATGCGCACTCTCTTCCATTGTACAGATTCATAGCACGCATCTGATGAACTGCATCCTCCTCTATTGTATCACATAGTACGTGCAATGCGTCTCTCTCTTTCATGAAATGAAATTAAATCGCTTATTATTATGTATGCAATTGAAATAGCGCTTATGACAAGTCAGTACAAAAGTAAAAGAAACTTATATATAGAAATCAGTATCAACTAATGTATACATACATACATAGCACCTTCAAAATACACTCGGCAATTACACTAAATCTATTTATTATTATTATTTTTCCATATTTTTACTATGGAATAGTCCAGAATCGTTATATATTGGGGAGGGTCGTCGCTATGGACCATAGGCTATTGCTGGTGGGAGGATACTTGTATCCGACCGGATAGCAACCACCGTACATTGGTGCTAAAACCTGCCATAGTGGTCCACCTTGTGTGGGTCGCGTTCCAGGGTCAGCCAGTGTATATCCGGTTCTCCCCATGGGGCTTGCCCCCGGATCCTAATCCTTTTCCCATCCCTTTTTCCTTCCCCTCCCCCTTGGCCCTTTGGCAGGCCGGCATGATCTTGCCGACCTACGATGGACACATTGTTTATCGTTGGTCGACACTATTCTTGGATTGCGCTACACTTACCATCAGGTGTAGCGTAGTCACTTTGCCGAGCCATGATAAAAAAAAAATAGGCATTATCGAAACGGCACGTGTTTTAAAACTACCACCGGATCCAAAAAAGACCCCTCTTGAGCAGACCCGGCGAAACAAACTCAAGTGGGCTTCCTTTACCCCTGGATGCAACGCGGCGAGACCCAGCCCTGAGATGATCCAGCTAGACAAATTCAGTGGGCTTGTTTTTGGTCCGGTCTTTCAATCCAAATTATTTGCGGAAATACAAAGCCTTTTATATATATAATTATGTAGTTATAAGGCAGATTAATACGTATCATGTGTATCTCCAGATTGTTGTTTTAAAACTACCACCAGATCCAAAGGCGACCCTTCCTGAGAAGACCTGGCGAAACAAACTCATCTCTAACTTGCTCCGATTTTCGGGTTTCAAAGCCAGGCAACCCTTATCCATGAACAGATTTTCATAGGCAACCCTATATTACTGAATTCGCAATGAAATTTCCTTCATTTTAATATACTTTTGAAGCGGAAAGCAGATGAGCGCAATTACCACTTTTTTGTTACCTCTTTGCACACGGCAACCCGGTAGTAGTGCCCAGAAAAAGGTAGGCAACCTAGCTTTTTCAGGTAGTATACATTGTACACTTTTCATTGAAGGTTCATTTTTTTGGTAAACAGATCGGTGAAATTATAAAAAAAAATATTATTTTCAAATTTTAATTAATCATATCCTTGACCATATTCTTTTAGGCAACCCTATTGGAATGTGATCAGCAACACATTTTATACCCGAAAATATATGTTTCATTCGGTAAACAGATGGGTGAAGGTCAATGTTCCGCGGGATCTTAGACCATAACACCCATTAAGCAGTGTTAATAGAATCGTAATTCAGTATTTCAAAAATATCGAACATAACTATAATATCGGTGTTTCCCGAGCGCTATGACATGTCCTTCTTTAAACGAGGCTTAAAAAGAGTATACCTTCAACGGTAGGCTTGGCTGTGCCCCTGGCATTGCCGATGTTCATGAGCGGCGGTAACCGTTTACCATAAGGCGGGACCGCGTGCTCGTCTGCCTATCAAGGCAATAAAAAAAATAACAAAACTCAAATTCAATGGTTTGGAAAATTACTACCTCGCAATTATTAGAAACATTCAATTAAAATAACAAGAATTATCTATAACATACCTTTCCGAATGAGAGAGCGTTCACAAACGTACGAACTAAACGTTTCAATAGCGCTCCACAGATAAAATATTATTATGACCCAAATGTGTACGTCAGATATGGGCGCCTAGCGTTATGTCCCCGAGCGCCCAAACTTGGAAACGCGCCAAGCACAACCGCCGAGGCTTGTGGCCTTTTTCAAATATCGAATGTGTTCTAAATCCGAAATTGGTTGTCGTCTCAACATAAAGCGGGTTCACACGGTTCTAATTTAGTTGATCAACCGACTTTAAACAACAAAATCTGTATGGTTTTTATTGATCGATTTGATTGGAAGTCTGTTGATATGGTTCGAAATGCATATAATTTAGCAATGGATAAACTTAAAGTCCCCATTATTAAGATCATTACATAATTTGTTATTTTTTTAATTTCTACTGTCATGTGCATAAATACATGATAAAAATATCATCACTGATATTCATTTCAATTTAGGATTTTGTATTTGATAAATGCCTGTCCTGTGGCAAGCCTTTTTGAGTGGTAGAGCCACGCTGTAGACTGTTTTGTCTACAGCATGAATGGACTGGCTCGACTGGGTCGTTACCACTGTCTCACAGAAAACCGACGTAAAGTAGCGGCTTGCTGCTGCGTTTCGTTCGGTGAGTGAGATATCTGGGAGCCCATATCTCCTCCCCTTCCCAATCCCTAATTATCCCTTTCCTTTAAGGTCGGCAACGCGCCCATGATTCTGATATTGTGGACGTACATGGGTGGTGGAGATCACTTACCATCAGGTGACCCACTTGCTCGTTTGCCAGCCTATGCTATAAAAAAAAGGCCTCTCGTTTTGCTTCTTCCCTCTACGAAGTGGGAAGTAGCATTTATACAGGCCGGCATGATTCTGGTGACCACCGATAAACTCATTGTTTTCGGTGATCGCAATTTTTTTGGATTTCACTATAATCAAGTTTAGTGCAGTCACTTTGCCGTACTCGGATAAAAAACGAACAGCACACATGGTAAGACAAAGACACTGATTAATATGCACGTATTTTAGTTTGCACTTATTTACGTTTTCTCATCTGAAATGAAGTAGTTTTCTTTAATTTATTCAGAAAAAGTTTGCTCTAACTTCGCCTAGTTTTCTTTGTCCGGTTGTGAAGCCATTAAAACGGTTTTATATTTATGTTTATGAAACTTGGTCGGAAGTCAGAAAATGATTTTGTGATAACATCTCAAGTTTCCAAGAAAGCGATCCGTTGGTAATAGTTTTAGCTACCTTTATTATCAAAATAAATAATTATATTTTAATTTTCTCTTGTGTCATGTCTATTGGTCCGGGTTCCCTGGGCCATTTTTCCACTTGATTACTATCAAGCTAATTTTCCGTGAGTAGCTTCGTTTCGATGAGACGCCCAACAATGCCCTATGCGAAAATTCTCTATTGTGGTAGCTAACAGAGGTAGTCATACCTATTGGAAGGAGGGGCTTCCAATAGGTATCGATAGCGAGGTCATAAAAATGATTACTAACCAGCTGATTTTTTTGTTTTTACTTAGTTAATATTTATATAATTTAACAGACATATTGTCCTACAAATAAAATAATAAATTTTTGGGACTCATCAAATCGAAATATTCTATCCTTGCTACCTCTGTTAGCTACCACAATAGGGAATTTTCGCATAGGGAATTGTTGGGCGTCTCATCGAAACGAAGCTACTCACGGAAAATTTGCTTGATAGTAATCAAGTGGATCAGCTGGCCCAGGGAACCCGGACCATATGTAAAATAAGTTGCACAGTGCACGTGCTGCAGATGTTACTTCTTCTCCTTCCACCTACCCTTATCCCACATGAAGTGAGGTCACCAAAACATGCTTCTAACACATGTTACAGAAATATGTAGTTTGTAGTTTTGACGCTCGGCCGCCTTCCTGACATCAACCCCTCTGGGGAGAAAACACATTTAGACCCGAAACATGCGGACGTTACTTGCAAACGAAAAAAGCCGTTGAAATATAAAGGTCTTGTATTGTACAAGACCATTGTTCGTCTTGTTGCCATATATGGGTGTGAGGCGTGACCCGCCCTTGAGCGTCATTCTTAGGATTTCATCGTCACGGAAATGAAGATACTGGGTGTATGTGCAACGTTATCAGACTAGATATGTTACGTAATAAGTACATCTGAGACAGCCTTGGTATCCGCGGCATATCAAATACTCTAGGGATATCGCTTAACGTGGTTTGGTCACGCTTTGAGGAAACCGCAGGAGTATTTTTGTCGTAAATGCCTATGCCAGATTCCCGTCCCAAAAAATCCTGGCATTAAACGCATTAGAAAGAGTCACTAGGGACAATGGAGGACTAAAAGAGGAGAAAGGTACTGCGGAGGATGTTCAAGATTAAGTGGAATCCAAGTAAAAAAGCGGATTCTGGCACTAAGCCGAGATAACACAAGATAGAAAGAAATAGAAACCACTTAAATTATTGATACTAAAACGTGACACGGTTTTAACCCCTATTGTTGTCTTTCAGATTGAAGGATATTGAAGCCGTTGAAATTATGAGGCTTAACAACTATTGTCTCGGGGTGACCAACGCAGTCCAGAGCTCTGCAGTGTTGCATAATTCAAGGTTCTGTATGGAGTTGTAGCTGTTTGTTTCGCTTACCGTTATGAATGAACTGCTCGTTCCGTCATTCAATCCAAAAAACATGAAGCAACCAAACACTGAGTTAAATTAGCCCAAGTGTCTTCTAAGTCTTGTAACGCTACGCGCCGTGAAGGGTACTCGCGACGGCACCGCTTCGACCTTGGCATGTTTCAGGCACAATGGAACCTTGACATGGCCTTGCGAGTATTCTAAATAAATAATGAGTTATTACCATCTGTTACAGTTTGTAGTGCGCGTCGAACTTGGAGCTGCCTTCCATTTGTACGACGGTTAATTACTAGTAACATAACATAATAACTGTAAGAAACGTGTACTAGGCTAACACTGGAATATAGTATTCATTTATTTATGATACATCAAAGGCGAGGCTAATGGAAGGGGTGACGCAAGTAGGGAATCGAAGGGTATTAGATCTTAAGAAGAAAAAAAAGAGCAAATAAGCATCGGTCGTCCACCTGTCCTGTCGCAAGACCCTCGATTTGCTTCTTCCCTCTCCAAAGAGAGAAGAAGCATTTGTACAGGCCGGCATGATTTTGGTGACCACTGATGAACTCATAGTTTGTCGCTAGGTTTTTGGACTGCACTACGCTTACTATCAGGCATAGCAATCACTTTGCCGTGCTCGGAATAAAAAGGTCCTTATACAACCTCAAAAAATACGTAATAATAATAAGTTAAAATTTGAAGACCTTCCAATTTTACTAAATATTAGAAACAGTAATTGTAATTCACATAAACACTCAGAAGTTGAAGTAACAAGAATTAACCAAGACCATTCTAGTTTAGAAACAGTTGTCGCCGATATAAGCAATCAAGTGATCAATAGTTTTGATCGGGCCAAAGACATTTCCATTTAGACATGAATATTAATGAGAGTTGTAATCAATAACCGAACTACTTGAAACAACTATAATTCAGGTTAATTTGTGGGACGGAACAGCGTCAATCGACCAATCTAATAAAACTCACTTTGTATATTTCTGGAGTTTCTGATGTGGATATAAGTCTAATAATGGCCAGTAATTTTACTGGCTTCAATATCATTTAAACCTAAACTTATCAGTACTTACACACACAAGCCGTCGGTGACCAGTTACATCTCTGCCTTCCCTTTCATGATTCAGTAGAACTATGTTACTTTCATAATTACCCCTATAATACACTTAACAACTTCCGTCATCGATTAGTATAACCGTACATACGGTAGCCGCAGTAGCGTCTCGGTCAGGCGAGCAAGCCGTGTGCACTTTGCCGTGCTAGGATAAAAAAATCCTCTTTTTTATTAGAAGTTTAAAACGTGCACAATTGCTATCAAACCAATCTAAAAATAATATACTAAAAGCTTGTGATTGACCTGACAGATATCGAGTTGATTAAAATAAAACGTTTGGCATCGATTCGTCTGGTCGCACCAATAGGATCGCTGATAAAATTGAATATCTATTGAATATACAACCAATAAAAGCTATTATTAATATTTATCAGCTGATATTCTATACAGCCTTTGTGGAGCAGTGGGTGGCCGGCTGCGAACTGTAAGGCCGTGGATTCGATTCTCGCACCGAGGTAAATGTTTGTGTGATCCATAAATATTTGCTCCGGTTCTGGGTGTTGTAGGTTCGTAAATCCCTTCTGTGACTGCTGGGGTTTTTTAAATCACATAATATATGTTACACAATCGTATATAATGGTTTAGTAACAGTACTTTACGCGAGTTTTTGGGTTTGAATTCCTTTTTGATATCCTTCGTTTTTCATATCATTTTTAAAGGTTTTTATTTTACAAACATGCATTACAATTACATCTCACAGATTTTTTGAGTAGTGGAGTCACGTTGAAAACACTTTTGTTTACTCTATAAATGGACTGTAAATTTCAAAGTGGTAGGACTCTCGAATACGAGCAGCCATCTATATAGATATCAATGCTTTGACTTCTTTTATCCTCAAACAGCAGTTTACAAGCAATATTGTGTTCAAGTTTGAAGGATTATTGAAACTGGGGAACTAGACTTAATTATGTAACATTATAACTTGTTTCTCAAAGCGAAGAGCGCAGAGTGGTGCCTTGCAGTACTTTGTTACTCAAAGTTTGAAGTGGTATTGCTACAGTTTATAGGCAAGCGTAGCGCTTACGCTCAGGCGAGTGACCTACACATCTCATCGTCAAGGCGAAGGAAAAAAAGATAAAATTAGCAGTTGCAAGTCATAATTTCGTGAGTCACGAAAGAGAAAATTTACTAGGGCATCATAAATTAATGAGACTATTGAATGTTCATGCTTATACTGCCACAGCGTTACAAGCAACGTCAGGAAATAAACTGGGACATAATAAACGACTCACACGTCAACTAAGATACAGTCGCGATAATCCACCAGGGTATGATAAATGGTAGAGGGTGTTCTAACTCCCAAGGATTACTCAATTGCCGCTTAAATCCAAGTCACTGTCGGGGGACAAGTAATAAACTTATATCGTATGAGTTTAAATTAAGATCTTGATTCTTTAGAACAATACAATAGGACTTTGAAATTGTTTTGCTTCGGATTTATTTGTCTACGGTTGTTTTGATTCTCTGTGAATATGTGATTAATTTTATTAGTACGTCGGTGCTTCTTCTTCTTATTTATATTTTAATTTCAAGTGCTTATTTACTATACAAATATTTAATAGGGTGTGTATGTTTGTACTGGTGTAACTTTAGATCGAGTTGATCGATTGAGGTCATATTCACACCATATATTTGTTATGTCGAGTTCCTACTTCATAAATAATTTAAGTTTATTATGCGATGGCGCGGTGTCAAAATTACACATAACTACGGCACGCTATTGGGGGGTGCAGCAATTATAACTAGACAGTGGTAAGTTTCGAAACTATTTGAAAATGTATTGTATATATGTCAAATTCGAAAATCGAACAATGGTGTTCAACAATAGCGCCACTCATCTCGCTAACTTATGGTGATCGCACTGTAAACATACGAAATCTATATGTTATCCGTGATCCATAGTTGTGATACCTCATTAATTCAAATAATGAAAAAAAAACAATAATTTTGAGGTAAAGGAAGTTCTTTGTCTTAAATATTTGCGGAAATTGAGTTTCGGGCCGCTACTGAAATCTTTTATAACTTGTCACAGCACCGATTCATGGATTATGTGATGATTCATGTATGATGCGTGTGACTGTTGGGTGTATTTATTTATGAATAATAGGACGTTAATTAATAGCCAGAGTATTTAATGTACATTAAGATTCGGCCTTTAAAGTTACTGGGTTTAAAAAAGAAATTCTATTTTGTAGAGAAAACGTTGCTGTGTTTCTAAAAACCATCACAACTTAATTGATATACAGAGTCAAAATTCCCTTCTCGCTCCTCTTCCTAATTCCTTAATTATCCCTTTCCTTTAAAGTCGGCATCGTGTCTATGATTCCTCTGCTATTTTGGTTGCTCATGGGTGGTGGAGATAGCTTTATCATCAGCTGATCCACTTGCTCATACGAAAGTAAAAAGGACACAAAAAACTGTTTTGATTTATATATAGTTTATACAGGTAAATACATTAGACATACATTAAAGTTGATGACATGCGTAAGATCTTCAGTCAAGAGCGAAGGGAAGGGTTATACGACTCTCGGTTGCTTGCATGACATGCTTGTTGAGGTTTAAACGTTTGCTTCTAATTTATATCAGATTTTTATTTTTGACTGCCTCGGTGGCGTAGTTGTATTGCGTACGCGGTACGACTGCTGTGCCGAGGTCTCTGGTTCGATCCCCAGATTGTTTAAAAATGATATTGGGTTTTGCTATCACGAAATCTTCAGTATTAGCCCGGAGTCTGGAATTGTGCCCGGTACGGCGATATGCTCGCCCCCTATCACATCATGGGATGGAAATAAGGTTACAACTCTACCTACCCCTTCGGGATTACAAGCGTGACATGTATGTAGTTTATATTTTTATTTAATTTAACATCGTAGCTCTAATATCATAACTAAACCGATTGCAGACTGGATTCAACTTATAGCTTTCACAATAATAGATTCCAAAACTTACCATATTCTTGAAATATTTTGGACTTAAATAATTGTAAGTCCAAAATATTTACATTGCTATTTATTTGATATTTGAAAAAGCCAAAGCCGGTCGCTGAACTGGCACGAAGCCTGCACTACAAACAAATGATATACAAAATTAAACAAAACGACAATAACAATGCCATAAACCCTAAATATAAACCCAATAAACTCGTCACGAAGTTCGCAGCTAACATAAATTACAATAAGACAACTGCGCCGAAATATGAAAGTCAACGATCCCGTAACGTGCTCATAAACCGTTAACATCCATCACGGTTGCAATCTGTTACTCGGGCCGTCACGAAATAAATCAAGGGCCAATTCTCTTCACGGATTCAACCCTTATTTATCAAGCATCTGACTACCCGCGGTTCCGGACGCATCAATCTCAGACCTTCAGATTGTAAGACGCTATAGTACCAATTTAGTAATTGTGTTTTTGAAGTTATACTTCTTTAGGCGCGTTATGAAAAAATGATGAGAGTGAAATTTTAAGATGCGCGCGCACCTGTGACACAAAATTAACAGTATGAAGCCGTCTCACGTCTGCTTAACCGCTCATTAAGTCTCGAAAAAAAAGCTACCAACAAAATAGGAATTGAACCTCGATATTAGTCGCGCATGTTGGTACGCTCGTCACCTCTGATCACTGTTTTCATATTTATAATATTTATCAACATGTCTCTAGTTTATATTTTAATGATGCCAAAGAAGTATAACTTCTCACGCGCGTACATAAGTACACGCACCCATTTTTTTTTTTTTACTAGCCCTGTATTATATACGTCCCACTGCTGGGAACGAGCCTCCTCTACTGAATGAGAGGGATTAGGCCTTAGTCCACCACGCTGGCCTAATGCGGGTTGGCAGACTTCACATACCTTCGAAATTCTTAGGTATGCAGGTTTCCTCACGATGTTCCCTTCACCGTTAAAGCAAGCGATAATTAACAATTAATATACACGTAACTTAGAAAAGTCAGTGGTGTATGCTCTTGGGGCTGGTTTCGAACCTGCGACTTTCGTCTCGACAGTCCATACCAGTCTCCGCTGAGCTATCGCTGCTTTGAATAGCATTAGTATTTTTAAATAATCATTGTTACAATGAGAACGACTTAGACAGTGAAGCTATGAGTTCCTGTGGTCAAATCCCAGGTAGGATAGTCATAATTTGTTTTTGTTTGGGAACGTCACTCAGTTCTGTGTTTGAAATTTGTGCACGATATGATGATAGGTTCTCATATTCATCATTATACTAGTTGCAGCTCTGCCTATCGCCTTGGAGATACAGACCAGAGCTTATGCATGTATGTTTTATGGCAATAGCAGTTTCCGGTTTATCACCTTATAAGTAATCACAAAGATTAAACAAAGCAATCACGTCACTAAATTACCAAAATCGACAACAAAGCACATTAACACACGTTTTTCTGTGCAGACAGTATATTTACAATACACATTTCGTAAATTTTGATATCTTTAGTCTTTCTAAGCCTACATTTAAAAGAAGTATGCTTGAAATCCTCTCTCCGAACAGAGTAGAGTAGTTTTGTAGAGTAAAGCTAACCAAATTTTGTAATTCTTGTATTCTAGATGCTTATTGATGTCTGTTTTTCTTTTATAATTTTTTATGTTAATTCGTGGACAGTGTTGTAGGGTATAAATTTTAAATTTATAAATTTAAAATGTAAGCGTATATTATAATTATTCATTGGGTAACTGTTTTCTGTTCCTAATAAATAAAATAAAAAAAATTGGTGTGTCGTGGGACACCAGGTAGGAACGAAGTTCCTTCGGCTAATGTAGAATCGACACAAATTGCAAAAAATTCAAATTATCAACTAAAATAACAAAATATGTCTCTTTATTTTTGTTTGACAACATAAAATTAGATAGAAATAGAATAAAAAAATAGAAATAAAAAATAGACGTGTGGCACTCGGAGACTGCCGCGGTAAAGCTATTGTATAGCATTTTTTATCAACTTATGTAATAATCTTTTAAAAATCGAAGGAGATATAAAATACTTCAACTATAACTGGCTGAATGAATTTCATTTTAAAAAAGGAACTAACGCTGGCTGGTTATGCGACTGTCGCGCCTGCGCACTTCTCATTTAACGCTTTTATTCCACGCATTTTTTCCCACGCATTTTTTCCACGCATTTTTCTTACGGTTTTACTATCACATTTTTTTCAGTTCGGTCACGCAGCGAAATCCGTATCCCCTCCAAGCCTGCCATAAGGAACTTCGTTCCAATAAAACAGTAATACCATGTTAGTCGGGTATATTTATTTATTCTGTAGACCGAACTGAAATCAATCAAGAAAAGGGATGTGTTGATCCTTGACTTTATCTCGCTACGTACAATCTACGCACGTTTTGATATATTTCAGTGTGTCGCAAAACAGTGGCTTCTGGTGTACGGGATATAAAAATATTACCAAGTGAAGAAACAAAAATGTACACATATTTTTACATTATTCTCAAAACTCAACTTGACAAGGTGGTAGGTGCTTAGTATGCGAGAGGTCGTCTGGGTTGGTACCACCGCTTTGTCTATTTCTGCCGCCAAGCAACAGTGTGTAACCACTGTTTTGTTTCGGTTTGAAGGACATCGAAGCCAGTGAAATTACTGGGCATTATGAGACCTAACATCTTATGTCTCGGGATGACGAGCGCTGTTCAGTGCCATGCAGTGCTTTGTAATTCAAAGTTCTGTGTGGTGTTGCTTCTGTTTATGGGCAGGGGTGGCGCTTACTATCACCTGAGCGCCTTGCTCGCTGGTCATTCACTCAAATAAAAAATCTAGTTTCTTGGTATAAAAGACCATAAATAGAAACTCAACGACACCGGTAATATTCTGTAAAACAAAGTGATCAAGGAATCACTGGTAACAACTTACACATTCAAAATAGTTACAAGTAGCTACCGAATTACGTAATGCCTATTGATGTAGTGAAGATTAATGTGGGATCGGTTTCCGGTTTACGGCAATTAGCACAGTGACAGCGGAACGACGTCCGACCTCCGGAGTGGTGAAATATTGAACGAAGACTCTGCAGTCCAGGGACATATTTGGGAAGATTTGTTATTACGCCAAGGTATCGAGATGATTTTTTTTATTAGCTAAATGACGAGACGAGCAACTCTCTCGCATGATCGTTACACCTGCCCATAAACAGAAGCAACACCACACAGAACTTTGAATTATAAAGCGCTGTTCAACTGCGCTCATCACCCCTAGACATAAGATGTTAAGTCTCATAACGCAGTAATTTCACTGGCTTCAATGTCTGAAACTGAAACACAACAGTGCTTACAAATTGTTGCTTGGCGGCAGAAATAGACAAATCTATGATACCAACCGAGACGACCTCTCGCATACGATGGACCGGCAAGGGAATTTGGGCCTTCGGATATCTCACTCACCGTACGAAATGCAGCAACTTGCTAAATGCTACTTTATGTCGGTTTTCTGAAAATACTTGTATGAAATTTTGTTTACCATCTTTCTATTCCTTGTCAGCATATGCTGCTTACAAGAATACCATATGGTATTCTAGTAAAATAATGAGCAATTACGTTTGTAACTTGTGCATGAAATCCGAGGCTTAAATACAACTCTGTTTGTACGCCCTGTTTGTGAATCACTACAACCTTGTCCTCATTAGCTTTGACAGGTAAAATTGTGTAAAAGTTACATTGTATTTTTAAAGTCGCGACTATTTAGTAATTTTTAACCAACGCGAATAGGGAGAGTTTATTCGACCCGCATGTGTCTCTTTGTTAATTTCAATTATAATAGATTTCGGGCCCATATTATTCTCTTTCAGTTTATTCGAGACAGTTTTATTTTCGTTATGATTTGAAAATATTTTGGGACGATAATCCCACGTTTAGGTATGATATGCTGGCTATATAGAGATAATTTTATTATATGATCATTAAAAAAATATTTTGGATGTATTTTCATTATTTTTTTTTTATCCGAGCACGGCAACGCATTTGGTATATTATGGCATTTATTTATATTTAACATCATCATAATATGAACTTAGGAATATCAGCAAACCTATTGTATTCGATATTATATATTATTATTATGGCAATACAACCATTGTAAGTACCTGCATTTTAAATAACTTAGCCAAAAAATTACATATATAATTGAACATAACATAAGCTTACGCCTGTAAGGATGGTAGGCAGAAATGAAACTACTACATAACCTTAACCCTACCCGAGATCGAACCCGACACAGCACAGCAGTGATACTGACTGACTATGTACATACAGTTGTACAGACTAAATTAGCGCTATATGTATTTTACAATTATCACAAAACTAATAAGTTTATTACTCTAATCAGACAAATTATCAGACTCTTAAAACACGAAATATCGAAGCCAATTAGAGGGTAAACGATAAAACATTTATGCGGCGGAACAATCGCAGAGCCTTGACCGGGCATGTGGAAATAACCTCAAGAGCACTTGTCGTGCGACCTCACTCGTTCACTATGATGTTATCCCCATATTCTTTAGCTTATTACTCTCTACTACTGAAGTGACATCTTCAAGCTAGAAATTACCTTGAAGGTTTCTAGTAGTTTTAACCGTATTTTTATACAAGTTGAAAATCATTTGGAGAGTGAGTCTTCGGCAACCCGCCCATGATTCCTCTGGTATTGTGCGCGTACATGGGCGGTGGTGATCACTTACCATCAGGTGACCCACTTGCTCGTTTGCCGAAAAAATAAAAAACGAGGTTATGCAGTAGTTAAGTGTGAGTGTTTTATATATATATATGATTTGCATATACTATTAAACAATAAATAAAACAAAATAATATCAGCGTAATTTGTGTTACACAATTGTCATTAAATCTTTGTAACTGTTCTTAAACAAACAAAAGTTGAGTTAGTGAGAGAGCTATTGTCGATAATGTGTTTAACCATGTCGATATTTCAATAGTTTTAATACAAATGCGTATAATTGTAGTACTATTGTAATTCGTAGTTGAGCTATCATTTGAATAATCACTGATTTGTACTAGCCAACGAGCTCTAATTGCATTTAAATTACATGTTCTATGCGAATACTATTTCCCAATTAGTGACTTACTTATTATCTATTTTATACATAACAATGTACGACGATGTTATTAAATTTGAACTCTTGAGAGACTTCATTTAGTGAGAATACTCGAATAATTAGCAGAGGATTGATTGATTAATTGTATTTTAAAACTAGTTGGTAACTATTGTTCTCAAATTATTTTAAAGCCTCAATTTCATTTATAACCTAGCTAATAGGAGCGTGAAACTTTAATTAGTATTTAAATATTCATAAGTACCAATAATAATAATACTAGCCTTATATTATAGCACCCACTGCCAGGCATGGACCTCCTCTACGGAATGAGAGGGGTTAGGACTTGGTCTACCACGCTGACCTACCAATAATACTAGTC
This sequence comes from Amorpha juglandis, assembly GCA_949126905.1. Classification (NCBI taxonomy): domain Eukaryota; kingdom Metazoa; phylum Arthropoda; class Insecta; order Lepidoptera; family Sphingidae; genus Amorpha; species Amorpha juglandis. The sequence goes on along the minus strand of OX421379.1, from coordinate 4,213,558 downwards.
TCGTATTATAGCATTCCACTGCTAGGCATGGACCTCCCCTACGGAATGAGAAAGTTTAGGTCTTGGTCTACCACGCTGGCCAAATGCGGTTTGGCAGACTTCAATACATTCGAAATTCTTGTGGAGAAATTCTCAGATATGCAGGTTTCCTCATGATGTTAACTTCACCGGTAAAACAAGCGATAATTAACATTTGGTACACACATAACTTAGAAAAGTTAGAGGTACATGCTCTTCGGGCTGGTTTCGAACCTGCGACTTTCGACTCCACAATCCGTACCACTACACACATTAGCATATATAAATGTCTACATAATCGAAATGATTTATGCATCATTGACCAAACATCAGATTTGTTTAAAATGGTTGTTATGTGTCATCCAAAATAAATCCACATTAAAAGGTTTGTTTGACCTTTACGGACACTCGTTATCCCTCCAACGTTCGTGTCAACCTCAATGTCGAGAGAAATCTTGAGGACAGCCGGGGATTTAAGTGTTTTCCTAATTTATTACCTTTTACACTGGAGCGCAAAATCTCTTGTACGTCAGAGGTGAATTTTTTCATGACATTAATTTAATCAGTGTTAATTATGTATGTAAATTTTTGCTTTCGTAAAATCCCAGTTGAGTATTTACTAAAATAGAATTAATTATTAAATCACAGGTCATCCAACTAATTTTGAGTTAGTGGTATTGCAGAATCAATGACAGCATAACCTCCGTTCCAATTAAATTTAAACCGTTTACCAACTTTATTTGTAGACCATAAACACCAAAGTCACTCATAGACAGCGAAAGCATCGCGATAGCAATTAGAGGTGAAACCAATATATTAATATTTGTTAATATATTAGTAATATTAAACGTATTCATGTGTCGGTAATCCGACGAATCGTAATATCTTAATATTGCATATTCTCTTTATTGATATATCGGTCGCATAATATTTGCAATAATCGACGTATTCATGTATCAGTAATCCGACGAATAGTGATATTCTAACATTCCAAATGTATTTTCATAAATCGATTATTACTCAGCGAACACTGCATAGTCGATAAAATGACATTGTATCCAGCGTGAAATACATTTTTCTATACAAACACTCGCCAGAAAATTGGCATTTCAAAAATTTCGTACTTTACAGAACGTTTAAATAGCATTTGAGTAAAGTTAAAACTCAGGAACCCATAAAATTTGTAGCATTTCAAATTTTACATTCCACCACAAAGAGGCACGCAATGCTTTTAATAATTTAGCTATATTTTGTCAAAGGTTCACAAAGTTAGCTGAATTAACGTGAAATTTATTTGAAGACTAGATGACCCGGTGAACTTCGTATCACCTACATAATATATTTGTGTAAAATGTGGTCAAAACTTAATACAAATGTTTTATTTACATTAAATGCAATTAAGTGAGGTACTGCGCCATTGCACGTGAGGTAGCCCGTCGCACATTTAATTGACTTCGACGACCTAAGTCAGGTCGTCTCCCACCTCCCTCCGGTTGGACAGTCCTGTCCCCGTCCCGTCCCCGTCCTGTCCCCGTCCTGTCCGCGTCCCGTCCCCGTCCTGTCCCCGTCCCGTCCCGTCCCCGTCCCGTCCCCGTCCTGTCCCCGTCTTGTCGTGTCCCTGTCCTGTCCTGTCTCACTGTCCGGTCTCACTGTCCTGTCTCACTGTCCTGTCTCACTGTCCTGTCTCACTGTCCTGTCTCACTGTCCTGTCTCACTGTCCTGTCTCACTGCCCTGTCTCACTGTCCTGTCTCTCTGTCATGTCTCTCTGTCCTGTTTCACTGTCCTGTCTCACTGTCCTGTCTCACTGTCCTGTCTCACTGTCCTGTCTCACTGTCCTGTCTCACTGTCCTGTCTCACTGTCCTGTCTCACTGTCCTGTCTCACTGTCCTGTCTCACTGTCCTGTCTCACTGTCCTGTCTCACTGTCCTGTCTCACTGTCCTGTCTCACTGTCCTGTCTCACTGTCCTGTCTCACTGTCCTGTCTCACTGTCCTGTCTCACTTTCCTGTCTCACTGTCCTGTCTCACTGTCCTGTCTCACTGTCCTGTCTCACTGTCCGGTCTCACTGTCCTGTCTCACTGTCCTCTCACTGTCCTGTCTCACTGTCCTGTCTCACTGTCCTGTCTCACTGTCCTGTCTCACTGTCCTGTCTTACTGTCCTGTCTCACTGTCCTGTCTCACTGTCCTGTCTCACTGTCCTGTCTCACTGTCCTGTCTCACTGTCCTGTCTCACTGTCCTGTCTCTCTGTCATGTCTCTCTGTCCTGTTTCACTGTCCTGTCTCACTGTCCTGTCTCACTGTCTTGTCTCACTGTCCTGTCTCACTGTCCTGTCTCACTGTCCTGTCTCACTGTCCTGTCTCACTGTCCTGTCTCACTGTCCTGTCTCACTGTCCTGTCTCACTGTCCTATCTCACTGTCCTGTCTCACTGTCCTGTCTCACTGTCCTGTCTCACTGTCCTGTCTCACTGTCCTGTCTCACTTTCCTGTCTCACTGTCCTGTCTCACTGTCCTGTCCCTGTCCTGTCCCTGTCCAGTCTAGACGCTATACGACCCGTCATCACGGCAAGCTTCGCAACGACAACTCAACAACTACTAATAAATTAAAAATTAATTAAAAAAACATTGTCCAGCGGACAAAATTGTGAATCTAAACCATTCTCAGATCCCCTTGAACACACACAAAAAATTTCATCAAAATCGGTCCAGTCGTTTAAGAGAAGTTCAGGAACATACACACTCACAGAAGAATCTTTATATATATAATTCTTCTGTGAGTGTGTATGTTCCTGAACTTCTCTTAAACGACTGGACCGATTTTGATGAAATTTTTTGTGTGTGTTCAAGGGGATCTGAGAATGGTTTAGATTCACAATTTTGTCCGCTGGACAATGTTTTTTTTATTAATTTTTAATTTATTAGTAGTTGTTGAATTGTCGTTGCGAAGCTTGCCGCGATGACGGGTCGTATAGCGTCTAGACTGGACAGGGACAGGACAGGGACAGGACAGTGAGACAGGACAGTGAGACAGGAAAGTGAGACAGGAAAGTGAGACAGGACAGTGAGACAGGACAGTGAGACAGGACAGTGAAACAGGACAGAGAGACATGACAGAGAGACAGGACAGTGAGGCAGGACAGTGAGACAGGAAAGTGAGACAGGACAGTGAGACAGGACAGTGAGACAGGACAGTGAAACAGGACAGAGAGACATGACAGAGAGACAGGACAGTGAGGCAGGACAGTGAGACAGGAAAGTGAGACAGGACAGTGAGACAGGACAGTGAGACAGGACAGTGAGACAGGACAGTGAGACAGGACAGTGAGACAGGACAGTGAGACAGGACAGTGAGACAGGACAGTGAGACAGGACAGTGAAACAAGACAGAGAGACATGACAGAGAGACAGGACAGTGAGACAGGACAGTGAGACAGGACAGTGAGACAGGACAGTGAGACAGGAAAGTGAGACAGGACAGTGAGACAGGACAGTGAGACAGGACAGTGAGACAGGACAGTGAGACAGGACAGTGAGACAGGACAGTGAGACAGGACAGTGAGACAGGACAGTGAGACAGGAAAGTGAGACAGGACAGTGAGACAGGACAGTGAGACAGGACAGTGAGACAGGACAGTGAGACAGGACAGTGAGAGGACAGTGAGACAGGACAGTGAGACCGGACAGTGAGACAGGACAGTGAGACAGGACAGTGAGACAGGACATTGAGACAGGACAGTGAGACAGGACAGTGAGACAGGCCAGTGAGACAGGACAGTGAGACAGGACAGTGAGACAGGACAGTGAGACAGGACAGAGAGACAGGACAGAGAGACATGACAGAGAGACAGGACAGTGAGACAGGACAGTGAGACAGGACAGGACAGGGACAGGACAAGACGGGGACGGGACGGGGACGGGACGGGACGGGTAAAGGACGGGGACGGGACGCGGACAGGACGCGGACAGGACGGGGACAGGACGGGGACAGGACGGGGACGGGACGGGGACAGGACTGTCCAACCGGAGGGAGGTGGGAGACGACCTGACTTAGGTCGTCGAAGTCAATTAAATGTGCGACGGGCTACCTCACGTGCAATGGCGCAGTACCTCACTTAATTGCATTTAATGTAAATAAAACATTTGTATTAAGTTTTGACCACATTTTACACAAATATATTATGTAGGTGATACGAAGTTCACCGGGTCATCTAGTTATATATATAAAGATGCTCAGATATTTTTAATTTAGAGGACTAAACAAGCGAACAATCCGTGTTTTACAATATACCTTATCTTTAAGATGTAAGTGGCGATGGAAGCATTCTGTGCAACTGCCATATTTGCTTAGCAATATTTGGTAGCACTCAAGCTAGTGACTTACACGCAGTACAATAAATTACACATTACAGTTTAGTCATGTGATATCGCATCGTTTTACGAGATTACTAGATGACCCGGTGAACTTCGTATCACCTACATATATTTGTGTAAAATGTGTCCTGTTCTTGTCTTGTCCCCGTCCCGGTCTCCGTCCCGGTCTCCGTCCCGGTCTCCGTCCCGGTCTCCGTCCCGGTCCCCGTCCCTGTCCCCGTCCCCGTCCCCGTCCCCGTCCCCGTCCCCGTCCCTGTCCTGTCCTGTCCTGTCCTGTCCTGTCCCTGTCCCTGTCCCAGTCCCAGTCCCTGTCCCTGTCCCTGTCCCTGTCCCTGTCCCTGTCCCTGTCCCTGTCCCTGTCCCTGTCCCTGTCCCTGTCCCTGTCCCTGTCCCTGTCCCTGTCCCTGTCCCTGTCCCTGTCCCTGTCCCTGTCCCTGTCCCTGTCCCTGTCCCTGTCCCTGTCCCTGTCCCTGTCCCTGTCCCTGTCCCTGTCCCTGTCCCTGTCCCTGTCCCTGTCCCTGTCCCTGTCCCTGTCCCTGTCCCTGTCCCTGTCCCTGTCCCTGTCCCTGTCCCTGTCCCTGTCCCTGTCCCTGTCCCTGTCCCTGTCCCTGTCCCTGTCCCTGTCCCTGTCCCTGTCCCTGTCCCTGTCTTGCCCTGTCCCTGCCCTGTCCCTGCCCTGTCCCTGTCCCTGTCCCTGTCCCTGTCCCTGTCCCTGTCCCTGTCCCTGTCCCTGTCCCTGTCCCTGTCCCTGTCCCTGTCCCTGTCCCTGTCCCTGTCCCTGTCCCTGACCCTGTCCCTGTCCCTGTCCCTGTCCCTGTCCCTGTCCCTGTCCCTGTCCCTGTCCCTGTCCCTGTCCCTGTCCCTGTCCCTGTCCCTGTCCCTGTCCCTGTCCCTGTCCCTGTCCCTGTCCCTGTCCCTGTCCCTGTCCCTGTCCCTGTCCCTGTCCCTGTCCCTGTCCCTGTCCCTGTCCCTGTCCCTGTCCCTGTCCCTGTCCTGTCCCTGTCCCTGTCCCTGTCCCTGTCCCTGTCCCTGTCCCTGTCCCTGTCCCTGTCCCTGTCCCTGTCCCTGTCCCTGTCCCTGTCCCTGTCCCTGTCCCTGTCCCTGTCCCTGTCCCTGTCCCTGTCCCTGTCCCTGTCCCTGTCCCTGTCCCTGTCCCTGTCCCTGTCCCTGTCCCTGTCCCTGTCCCTGTCCCTGTCCCTGTCCCTGTCCCTGTCCCTGTCCCTGTCCCTGTCCCTGTCCCTGTCCCTGTCCCTGTCCCTGTCCCTGTCCCTGTCCCTGTCCCTGTCCCTGTCCCTGTCCCTGTCCCTGTCCCTGTCCCTGTCCCTGTCCCTGTCCCTGTCCCTGTCCCTGTCCCTGTCCCTGTCCCTGTCCCTGTCCCTGTCCCTGTCCCTGTCCCTGTCCCTGTCCCTGTCCCTGTCCCTGTCCCTGTCCCTGTCCCTGTCCCTGTCCCTGTCCCTGTCCCTGTCCCTGTCCCTGTCCCTGTCCCTGTCCCTGTCCCTGTCCCTGTCCCTGTCCCTGTCCCTGTCCCTGTCCCTGTCCCTGTCCCTGTCCCTGTCCCTGTCCCTGTCCCTGTCCCTGTCCCTGTCCCTGTCCCTGTCCCTGTCCCTGTCCCTGTCCCTGTCCCTGTCCCTGTCCCTGTCCCTGTCCCTGTCCCTGTCCCTGTCCCTGTCCCTGTCCCTGTTCCTGTCCTGCCCCTGTCCTGTCCCTGTCCTGTCCCTGTCCTGTCCCTGTCCTGTCTAGTATATATACCAACAAACCGGTTTATACCTACGCTTATAGATGTTTCACATCAAAAAGACATCAAGTGTTTCATACCCAGGAACAGCAAAATCAACAACTACTAATAAATTAAAAATTAATAAAAAAAACATTGTCCAGCGGACAAAATTGTGAATCTAAACCATTCTCAGATCCCCTTGAACACACACAAAAAATTTCATCAAAATCGGTCCAGTCGTTTAAGAGAAGTTCAGGAACATACACACTCACAGAAGAATTATATATATAAAGATTTGGACCTACTTACGCAAACAGGAACTAACCCACAGATAGTTTAAATGGAGATACTGATTTTGTTTTGAATTGTCGATATTGAAATCGAAATTCATTAATTTAAATTGATTTTAATACTGTTTAATTTTTTTGCAAAATTGTACATGGAATATATTTCATGTCCGGTTTTCCAAAAAACTAAAACATAAAAATAGTTTCAATTATTGAATTTAGTAAAACAAAATCAATATCTCAATTTGAAATTGGTGTGGGTTGGTTGGTCCTGTTTGCGTAAGTAGGTCCATTTGACAACATCAGGCTTGTATTATATACTACCTCATTGCTAGAATCGGGCCACTTTTACTAATGAATGTTAGGCCTTAGTCCACTACGTTGGTCTGTGGCTGAGTGCTTGTATATAGATTGGTAGATTCACACACCTTTAAAAAATTCATATCGAGAATTCTTAAGTATGCAGGTTTTACTCTTTTTTCAAGCTTTAAAAAGTTATTGTTCGATTAAATTTCCGAACATATAATTTTATAATAATGGCGACATTTACAGCGCGGCAACACTTTTTTTCCTTTTCCGAATTACGCGTCCCTTTTTTCCTTCCTTCTCGTACGAATCATAAAATAGCCACTAGATTATGTACATCAAATTATAAATTAAAAATTAATTATACAGTCCATTCCAAATAAACGTTGCATTATATTTTTATACATGCAACGAGTGATCCAACGAGCACATCCGTAAAATAAATATCAATTTAAAACCAACAGATCACTTGTATTGATTATAAGGCTATTTTCAGACTAATAAAAAGACAATTTGATCGTGATCGCTCAAAAATAAAATAATTATTTTTTCGTCGCGTATTCGTAATTGCCGACACCCACGCCTTAATGACTTCCCCAATTTCCCACGGGATTTTATCGTGAAAGTGTCTGTTTGAGATGTGTGCCTTTGTTCAACGTGTTATTACGGGCCCACGATATTCCACGATTTTTTTTTATCTGAAAATGGCACTAAGTCCTATTATTTCCGTTCATGTCGAACATTAATATATCCTGGTACGGTAAAGTGTCTGCATTGGATCTGATGATGTTTTTTTTATCCAAACACGGAAAATTGACTGCACTACACCTGATGGTAAGCGGAGTTCAGTCCTAAAAACTAGCGATCACCGACAAACAATGAGTTCATCGTTGGGTACCGGAATCATGCCGGCCTGTATAAATGCTTCTTCCCTATTTGTAGAGGGAAGAAGCAAATCGAGAGGCCTACAATAGGACAGTTAGATGACCGATGTAGGCACAGGGATACAAGGATGCATTCCTATAATCGCCCCAATCAACCATCAAGTCCTGTTTCAAGCCCTTGGGAGGACCGAATATACACTGGCTGACCCTGGAATGCGATCTATACAAGATGTGTGGGTCACTATGGCAGGTTTTAACACCATGTTCGCTATCCGGGCGGATATGAATATCCTACCACCAGCAAAAGTACTGCTTTTTAACTATGTGTAAGTACGGTATACAGCTATCTGTTTGTCTGGTCATTTAGAATAATAAAACGCTTCTTTCCAGCTCCATTTAACTGTCTATGATTGTGGAAATCATTCTCAAAGTGACTTTTATTTAAAAAACAAACGCATCCAATCTTAGAGTAATATCCGTAACTATCACTGGCTGGGAGTGCTGAAGCAAATCAAGTGAGTTACATAATGGACAACATTAGGCCGGTAGTGAGCCACTTCGGATGCATTAGGGGACATTAGAGTTTATGTTTCAACCCCTAACTCAGTATAATGCGTCACATCGCGTTTATTACATGAGAATATAATTAATTTTAGTTTTCCGTAGGATGTTTATGTCGTTTATAATATGAGTACGGTAATTGGATGTAAACATGCAATGATATTTCAACCCGCATGAAGTGAAAATTGAGATATTAATTTAATTTTGCTAAATTCATTTATTTATATCAGAAATAAGAAGGAAAACGTTTATTGCCAACACGAAAACATGTAAGTAATTTAAATATGATGTCCAATTTTAATAATAAATATACAGTTAACATAATAAGTTGCACGTCCTAACGGTGTCAAAAGGTGGCATGCTCAGCATAATGCTGTGTTGTGGCGATCCACAACACAACGCTGATTTTCAGCAGCCACCTAAAGTGACACACAGACGAAAAACCAGCCTGTACCACAAAATAATTTAGAAAAAACAAAATAATAATCGATATTTTTCTATTTTGCATAATTGGCAAAAGTTTCTTCAAGTTTTTGTATAAAATACGGAATTTTTACATAGTATAAAATTAAGTCGCTTTCGCTGTTCGCTTAGATCTTTTAAACTATTCAACGGATATTAATGCACTTTTCAGCAAGAGAGTCATTCCTAAGGAAGGTTTATATGTATATCACGCTATGACCTATGGGAGTAAGTCAGTAACATACAGGTGAAACCGTGAGGGACAGCTAGTTTATTATATTTCCTTGTTGTTCAAACACGAAAACCTATTAAATATAAATGCAAATTTATTTATTTATTTAAACTTAATATACAAAACATGTATAAAGGCGGGCTTAATGCCAGAGGCATTCTCTAACAGCCAACCTACAGGTGATGCAGAGACGATACAATGTGGGATAAATAAAATAAGTCATAAATAAAATAATGTAACTCAAAAACGTCAAAACCAAGCGCCCTACTAACCAGCGGGCAGGCTTGTTTAATTTTATTACTGCTTAGCGTTTTATAGTCTTGTAAATACGGGCCAGTCATGCCACGAGGTTGCATATAATGGCTTTATTATCATAATTTCACACAAAATAAATGGACAACGTTCGTGATTCGGTCTCACTAATAACGTTGGAAAAACTCGGCCACTGTTAATAAGATACTTGATTTATACATTTGAAATTACCATTCGCATACCTGTTGGATTTGTGGGTAAAATATATGGTTGATATCATGACATTTATATATTTATTTATTTGATTGAATGACGAGATGAGCAAAGCGCTCGTCCGATGGTAAGTGCTACGCCTGTCCATAAACAGAAGCAACACCACACAGAACATTAAATTACAAAACACTGTATGGCACTGAACTGCGCTCGACAACCTGAGATATAAGATGTTAAGTCTCATAATGCCTAGTAATTTCACCGGCTTCAATGTCCTTCATACCGAAACACAATAGCGCTTACATACTATTGTTTGGCGGCAGACATAGACAAAACGGTGGTACCAACCTAGACGGCTTCTCGCATAAGAGCGACCTACCACCTGTTACGATCATAGATATTAATAATTGTTTGTCTGTGCTACAGTGTCTGTGCTACAGTGTCTGTAGTCGTCCGCTTCCCCTTCCGGTAGTCGTACTGAACGGAACATGTCGACCTTTGTAGATTGTAATCTTGTATTACTAACTAGCTGTGCCGCGAACTTCGTTTCGCCATCTTCATACAAACTTTCATCCCCCTTTAAACCCTTCAAGGGTTGATTTTTGAAAAACATAGTAGCCTATGTCTTATTCTGATGCATAAGCCATATTATTGCAAAGTTTCATTAAAATCCATTGAGTAGTTTTTACGTGAAAGAGTAACAAACATCCATCCATCCATACTTACAAACTTTCGCGTTTATAATATTAGTAGGATAGGGACAGACTAATCACTTTGTAGATGCTTCAATAAATTGTTCTTATTTTCATATCTGCGTGCATTAGTATTAAGAATGAATCCAAGAAACACAATCAGTGGGCAGCACTGTCGAGACATAATACTGTTTAGTGTACTGTACATGCCCACAAATCTCACACCGTATTCATATATTATTTTTTAAAATAAATACCCCTAACAGTCACACACAGACTTGACCCCACAGTAAAATACGAGTCATGTGTCGTGGGTATCAGGAACTATGAGAGACTTTCAGTCTCACTATACCCAGACCCCGAAACAAATATTTGTGGATAACACAAAAAATTGTCTCGGTGCGGGGTTCGAACCCACGGCCTCTCGCTTCACAGCCGGTTCTCGCCCGCTGCGCCACGGAGGCTATCGAATACTACACATTTTGTATACTCTGCATAATAAATTCTTTTACGGTTACTCCATCAAAAGCTTTTACAAAATGTATTACCTTAGTTTAATATACAGGTATCAAAGTGAATCCGGCATCAGCAGGGCTATTAATTTAAAGATACTTTAAGGGTGCTACATTAACTCTCTTTACTTTGATTTTAGGTAATTTTACCCTAACATTAATGTTGTAAGGGAAAATGAAGTTTATAATGAGGATGATAAAGCACAAATTGGCTTGAGGGGATGACTTTTGTTTTATCCTTGGTCGTTAGGAATATGAACTCTTCGCGCGGTCTCATTACCGTCTAGTCTTTTTTTTCAGAGGGAGAAAGCTGCGTGCGGTTTCCTTAAGGGAACGACGGAAGCGTGACCGAGATTCATTCATTGTCTCTCGCGTCTATTCTAAATGTTTTCGTTGAAATATTTCGTCACAATGTTACGGTTTCTTTTTGTTTCTTACTATAATCGTCTTGTGACGTGACGTTTTCAAATGGAGTTAAGTTTTAAGGAAATAATATCCCACTAGCCTTTTCCTGCGGCTCCACATCGAAATTTTGTTCGTGTGGATAAAAAGTAACGTATACTCTAACATGGGAGAGTGTTCCGACCCATAAATTATTTTCACGCAAAAAATCATGTCGATTCGTTGCTCTCGCGTGAAATGATAAACCAACAAACATATAAAATTAGTATAGATGGCGATGATTCTTTATTTACAATAGCCTATAGGTCCCTCGTATGCGAGAGGCCGTTTGGGTTGGTAGCACCGCTTTGTCTATTTCTGCCGCCAAGCAATAGTGTGTAAGCCCTGTTATGTTTCGGTTTGAAGGACATTTAAGCCAGTGAAATTACTGGGCATTGTGAGACTTAACATCTTATGTATCAGGGTGACGAGCGCAGTTCGGTGCCATGCAGTGCTCTGTAATTCAAAGTTCTGTGTGGTGTTGCTTCTGATTATGGGCAGGCGTAGCACTTACCATCAGCCGAGCGCCTTGCTCGTCTCGTCATTCAATGAAATAAAAAATAAATACTGTCGTCATCAAAATGAGATTAACGAGACGTTTGCTTAAATGATTTATGATGTTATTTTAGTACCTTACATAGATACTAATAAATACTATAGGAGTCTGTATATCATGGGACAGAAATAAGTTCGGCCAAACATACTGCAGCTCTAGTTGCACCTCTGCCGACCCATTCGACGGTAAAGACGTGAGCTTATGCGTAATGTTACATACACACAATTATAACCGTCTCACAATATATACTCCTGATCCTTACTAAGATACAAATCTTGTATCGTGGCTTTCAGAAACTTCATATTACAAGGGATTTATAGTTCTGCAACATTTAGACCCGAAACAAAAATTTGTGGATCGGATATATTCCGATCCAACGTAATCCTGGCTATACGCCCACGGCACCAGGTCTCTGTATACGAAAGGCTGTTCGGTTCAGTACCACTGCCTTCGCCGAGCAGCAGTATGTAAGTTTCTTTATTTCTTCTTCTTTCTTTACATGTTCCAAAAGTACTAAATTAGTTTATTGTACACTCTTAACTACCTTTTCTTTGTCCTTCTTTCATCTCCATCCTATGGTTGCCTGTAAGACATTGCCCTGAGCGATAAGGCCGCTAATTGTACTTCTAATATTAGTTTTTTTTTGTGTTCTGTCCTGTACTCCTTGTGTACAATGAAGTTTTAAATAAATAAATTTTCATGATCGCATCGCGGTTATGACGTCACACTGGGATTGAATAGCTTTACATACGTAGCATACGTAAGATAATGGCTGATTTATTTTATTAATTGATTTATCACACATGGGTTGGAAATAAGCACATAGATACACCTTTGCCTACGGAAGCATGTTTATGAGTAACTATGAAGTCATTTAGGTAAACAAATATACATACATACGCACTCACAAAGGGGTAGGTAGACAGGCTGTGATTGAATAGCTTTAAATCGGCAGCATGCATAAAATAAAGTCTGATTTATTTAATATTCAATTATAATTATTTTAAACTGTAATTTAGCGTGAATGACACAAGTAACATAAATACTAGACACGACACGGTTATGACGTCATTAGTACGACGATGATGATGATGATGATAATCATAGTTGATTATCATCATCATCATCAGGTACAGGACGTCCACTACTGAACTTAGGTCCTCCTAAAGATTTCCAGACCGATGATTACATAGCATTAATGCTTTGTAATTTAAAGTCCTGTGCCTATTTTTGGTCAAGCAACATGCTCGTTTTGTTATTGAGGCTACTTAAGAAACTTAAAAATAGAATTCACGAAAAAATACAATTGTATTCTAACAAAATGAAGCCGTTTAAAACAACGCCCAGTTATTTAAATCCCGCAGCTCAATTCCCAAAACACTATGTCCGAGATTTAGGTCCCAAAATTCAATGCTTTAGCCAGATTAAATCTTCGAGCTTTTCTTCCAAACATTTTTCTCGCCTAGATTTTTCTCATTCTTAGGGAGTAAGGTATGGTATTTTCGTTAAATATATCTTAGTTTAGTCTTTATAAAACAATAGAGAAATTGTTGTGGTCATTTTGTATACACGTCAAGCTTAATTTTATAAACTCCTTTGCAAAAAAAACGGGCACCTTACACACACACTTTACCTTAGCTTTTCTATGGGTAAATATTATTATATTTTTAGTATGTCATTAGCTTGGATGACTAGAAATTTCTTATTATCAATGAGAATCTAGTTTTTTAACACTTTTATCCTGGTATCGGTGTTTTAGTCAATGTAAACAGAGAGCCGTGTTAAAATGGACATTTTTATGGGTATAATGAAATTAAGACTACGAGTATTTTTATGGTATTTTAATAAAAGAGACATTAAAAAATAAAAATTAATAACGAGTATGACCTCCTCTTGCAGCGATTACGGCATGTAATCGTCTTGGCATGCTTCCCACCAGGCTTTTGATGGTGTCCTGTGGAATGTGTTCCCACTCAGTCGAGATTACACGTTTAAGCTCTCTGATGTTTTGTGGAGGTGGTTGGACAGATCGTACTCGCCTTTTTAGGAGGTCCCAAACGTGCTCAATGGGGTTAAGGTCGGGGCTCCGCGCTGGCCAATCCAAACGACGAATACCGACCTCTTGCATATAAGCATCTACGTCGCCAGAACGGTGGGCCCGAGCATTATCGTCCATGTAAATGGCATCTTCACCAATTACAGTCAGTGCGGGTTGTGCATTTTGAGAAAGGATTTCTGTTATGTACCTATGCGCATTTAGTGAGCCATTTTCTATGAATACTATCTCGGTACGATAGTTGGAAGTTACGCCCGCCCAAAACATAACGGACCCTCCACCATAAGGGGTGATTTCTTCAAAACACACATCGGCATAGCGTTCCCCTGGTCTTCGTAACACTCGCCGACGTCGGTCCTCACCATGCAGACAAATTCGAGCCTCATCGGAGAAGAGTACGCTACTCCAGTTACCTGGTGTCCAAGATAGGCAATTTCTAGCGAACCTCAACCGCGCAATCCGGTGCTCACGGAGTAACTTGGGGGCCCGCGCTAGTCGTCGACTACGTATATCAGCAGTTAAAAGTCTTCTCCTCACAGTCCATAGGCTAACTTGTGCTCCTCGTACCTCTTCAAGGTTTCTTTTGAGGTCTATGTAACTGCATTTGCGGTTCCTCAGCGCCTGAGTCACTAAAAAGCGATCGTCTCGCGGCTGTGTGCAACGTTTTCTCCCAGAACCTTGCCTTCTCTGAACGGAACCTGTCTCTTGGTATCGAGTCCAGGTTCTTTGTACGGTTGAACGACTCACGTTTAACCGCTGTGAGACGTAACATTGGCTACACCCCTCTTCCAGCAGCGCTATAATTTTACTAGCTCTCATTGCTTTTTCTGCCATTACGATAGACACAAAGATATCTGTTTTAAGTCACAATAAGGCAGAATTATGCGATAAACATAAATTGTTGTACTAAAAATAACGAAAAGTTACTTTTAGTTGCTTGAAAACCTTTTAACCGCAAACCCGCGAAAAGTGTCACAAAATGAAAAAGGGATTAATAATTTAAAAAACAAAAGTTTTGAATTTGGAATGAACTTTTTTTCATACCCAGACTCTTTATTAAGTGCCAGTAACATAGTTTGGCTATTAAAACCTCTGAAGAACTAAATTATTACCAATAATGTTAAAAAATCAAACCCGCCCGTTTTTTTTGCAAAGGAGTGTATATTATATTAATAATAGATATATACATATTTTAAGTTATAATATGTTTAATCAATCTTAAAACATACATGCGAGTGGTAGAGTCACGCTGTAGACAGTTTTGTCTGAGTGGTAGAGCCACGCTGTAGACAGTTTAGATGAATGGGCTGGCTCGACCGGGTCGGTACCACTGTCTCACAGAAAACCGACGTAAAGTAGCGGCTTGCTGCTGCGTTTTGTACGGTGAGTGAGATATCCGGAAGCCCAAATCCCCTCCCCTTCCCAATCCCTACTTACCCCTTTCCTTTAAGGTCGGCAACGCGCCCATGATTCTTCTGGTGGTGGGCGTACATGGGCGGTGGAGATCACTTACCATCAGGTGACCCACTTGCTGGTATTCCGGCCTATACTATAAAAAAAATGCAGCCTTTAAAAACTATATCGAAATTTTAAATATCCAGCTTAGATTTTTTTTCTAGCTTGTTTGACAAAACCAGCAGATGGCTCGCCTAATGGCTTGCCAATAAACAGACACAAAATTACACAGACATTTTATTTACAGCGCACTATAAGGCACTGGACTGGGTTCGTCACCCTAAGACACGTGTTGGTAAGTCTCACATTTCCCAGTAATTTCACTGGTTTCAATATCCTTCAAACCAAAACACAACAGTGCTTACACATTATTGCTTGGCGCAGATATACTAAAGCGGTGTTTCCGTACATTAGAGCCTAGTGTGATTTTAAATGTATGATACCTAGAAACATCAGAATATTAAGCATTTCTTTTTATTTATATTTCACTTACGAAGTACGTAAAAGTGACAGTATTACCTGAAAGGTTCGTAAGAACGTCATAACACCAAGACCACAACCTTTAGATACAACCTATAAAGCTTTTGAGCTCACGTTATACCTGGAGTAAATCCGGTTGCTCCATATGGTGCTGCCACACCGCTGTTATAAAATGTTATATAACATTTTCTAACAGCGGTGTGGCAGCATCATTTAGTAAACATTTCTTAACAATTTGTAACATTTTTTAACCGCGGGCGGCGGTACTTTTGAGAGCGGCGCCGTCAAAGAAGCCGTCAAAGAAGGGCCGATGTCATGTTTTCAAATGTTATAAAATGTTAGAAAATGTTAAAAAATGTTAGAAAATGTTAGAAAATGTTTTTGTTAACATTTTATAACATCGGTGTGGCAGCACCAATAGGATGTTCTAATGATAGCGACTCATCACCAATCACTCATCAGTCCTCAGACATCACTAAAGTTAACCTGATAGTCTTGCTCCTGTCACACATGGGGCGGAACTAAGCACTTAAGTTGTTCAACATTTGTCTACGGAAATTAGATTAATTAGCTTATGTGTAACTATGAAATTATTTATATAAATGCATACGCACTATCGCCTGTAATCCCCGAAGAGGTGGACAGAGGTGTAACCCGTACCTACATTTCAGCAAGCCTATTTCCGTCCCAAGACGTGATAGGGGGCGAGTCTATCACCATACCGGGCACAATTCTTGACTACGGGCTAATACTGATCATTCCGTGATAGAAAAACCCAATACTACTTTACCCGACCCGCAGATCGAACCCGAGACCTCAACACAGCACCGAGTACGCAACACAGCTGCGCCACCGCGGCAGGTAAACAAATATCTACTTGATTATTAACAAAGTATTATTAACTCTGTAAATTCATCTTCCACACATTAAATTTCCGGCACAAACGCTCTCATCTCGAGGAGTTTTAAAATTAAGTAGAATTATTCAAATCGCGTCGCAAGTTTTGTAATAAATAATAAATGAATTATAAACTTCCCATTTCTCCACTGTAATTATATGAAATAAATAAGATTTGAATTTACGCAATAACTTTTATATTGTTTTCTGTTATAATTTACATGCAAAAAGTGTTTTTTCTTTAATAAAGGTGGTAATCTTTCACAAGGTGGCAGATCCCTCGTATGCGAGAGGCCGCCTGGGTTGGTATCACCGCTTTGTCTATTGCTGCCGCAAGCAACAGTGTTTAAGCACTGTTGTGTTTCGGTTTGAAGGTTATTGAAGCCAGTGAAATTACTGGGCATTATGATACTTAACATCTTATGTCTCGGGGTGACGAGCGCAGTTCAGTGCCATGCAGTACTTTGTAATTCATAGTTCAGTGTGGTGTTGCTTCTGTTTATGGGCAGGCGTAACGCTTACCATTAGGCGTGCGACTAGCTCGTCTCGTCATTCAATCAAATAAAAATAATAAAAAATGGGACCCACTTTGGGTTACTCTTGATGAAATTAAAAACTATCATGCAAATCAGTCCATATTTGGCAGTTATTTGTAAGTATACATACAATAAAAATATACGCGTCGAACTGCGAATTTCCCTCCGTATTTTTGGGCCGACATAAAGCTTCTGCTTCTAGCTAGCTGAAGTTTCGCATATATCCCAACCAACAATAAATAAATATATATGAAGGCGGTGCCTGGTACGAAACACTATCACACTTACTAGAGTTTACAAAATAAATACTACAAAATTTACCACTAAAGTCAGGAATTAAGAGCAGGAAATAATTCATCCAAGGAGTTTCACCGTTGCGAAAATTGTAAACATTTTCCGGTTAATACTTTTACGAGCGGAAATAATTTTCGCGGTCCGCCTTCATTGTTAACCATTGTTTTTTATGTAAATTGTACTGCGAAATAACAGTCAACATTCCGGATACGAACCGATGACAATACACTCGTGTTTTTGAAATGTTTTGATCATTGGTGAAGAGCTTTTATAACCGGGGGTCAATTTGTGTTTCATCTTGCAGTCTGTTATGGTTTGTAAACAATAGTATAACTATTTTTATGAAAAAAGGGGGCAAACGGGCAGGAGGCTCACGTGAAAGTGATCACCGCTGCCCATGAACACCTGCAACACCGGAGGGCTTGCAAATGCGTTGCCGGCCTTTCAGTAGAGACTATGCTCTCTTCTTGAAGGTTCCCATGTCGTAACGGTCCGGATAGCCCGCCGGCGACAGCTGGTTCCACAGAATGGTTGTGCGAGGTAAAAAATTTAAAATAATTGAATAATATTTAAAACTTCTCATTATATGAAATGTCGATTAATTACTATGGTATCCTAACAGAACGGGAATCGTGATCAATTGATTTTTTTTTATATTTATTTGTTTGAATGACGAGACGAGCAAGGCGCTCGCCTGATGGTGAGCGCCACGCCTGCCCATAAACAGACGCAACACCACACAAAACTTTGAATTACAAAGCACTGCATGGTGGTGGCATATACAGGTGAATTGAAACCTTACTTTTTGTGTGTCACAGTCGGTTAAATACCGAGAACACATTTCAACTATTCGACTCTCGAAAACCGGTATATTAACGAAGTCATTGAAGCACAAAAGGCCGCAAACGACACTCGAACTGAAGTGTCATTTTAGTACTTACTTTATTCTTATTTCTATATAACAAGAACACTCTGGTAAGAAAAAATCATTGGAAACGAGGCGCATTAGAGCGAATGCCTCCACGTAAAATCCCTTTGTAAACCTTGAAAGGATTGTTCTTCAAATATTTTAAACGAAAATCAACCTTAGTCGGTTAAAGTAAGGTCTGTTTTCTAGCGAGGATAATTATTCACCTCGTTATAGAATTTGGTGAAAAAAACGTGTCTTTTTGCGGTTTTAAAGAGCGGCAAATTAAATAAGAGTGAATTTTGACTTTTTATAGAGCATTTCAATAAAGGTTCTTTTTTTAAAGATACTCTAGGGCCTTATAAACCAATGGATTTATAATTTAGTTTAAAAAATCATGTAATTATTCTTTCTCCAAATTGCACAAATTTAAATCTAGGAACAATTTAACTGTACTGTATAAGCAAGATGTTAAGTGTTATCCATCGCTTCATGATACTATACTTTTTAGCAATCTCCATCTCAGTTCATTATTCGAAATTAACAAGGTTTTATACAAAATATTTTAAGCAAGAGACCGACAAACGAGTAAAACCTAATCCAATGTAACAGGTGTGTATCCAGCCATCATCATGCGATAGTTGTTCTAAAAGTGCAAGAATAATGCCGAAGCGTATAACTTTAATTGTACAGTCAGTATGAAATACATAGTAGTAGGAAAAGTGTCCAAATATTATAGTATAAGATCCCGGGTAACATTGACCTTCACTCATCTGTTTACCGGATGAAAATAATATTTTAGGGTAAACATATCCTTGACCATATTTTTTTAGGCAACCCTATTGATATGTGTTCAGCAACACATTTTATACCCTAAGATATATTTTTCATTCGGTAAACAGATGGGTGAAGGTCGATGTTACCCGGGATCTTAGACCATTAAATTTAATTTAAAGTGAGTAATAATAACATCGATGCAACCAAAGTGCTCTAACTATTTGGAGAAGGTAGTGTAGTCAAAATCGCCAAATACATTAAATAATGTATCGTGGATATCAGGAACTACGAGACACTTACGGTCCTACAACATCCAGACCTGAAACACGTATCTGTAGATCATACAAACATTTGTCTCGGTGCGGGAATCGAACCCGCGTTCTCTGACGTCACAGCGGGCTACCTCACCGACTGCGGCACCGAAGACTGTTAAACATGACGTATAATGCTATAGTTTTGTCGATATATTATGCTAAATATATAAATACGTTTAACTGGGAAATAAATTATAAACGTAACACCCGTGGTCATAAACCATTCATTCAACCAATAAAATTTGCATAAACACTATTTACTAATTACATTAACACACTTTTGAGTAGGTGTGACAAGTTTATACAACTTAATCGTCCACCCAATTGTAATCCCAGTATATATAAATTATAAAGAAAAATTTATAATTAAAATAATGACATGCGGAAATGCGGAAACAAAAACACGCGGTTCATAATTAAAAATAACAATAATATAGAAGTCTCCCTGCTGTCTCTGTTTGCTTTTCGCGCAAAAACGGCTGAAATATTTCGATGCACCCCTACTCTAAAAATCCGAATAAAATACATAGAGCAAAGTAGGTATAGAATAGCCATTACAATAATAATAATTTTGATATAAATTAATACCACAAAGATTAATTTGTAAGTAAAAACGTACCTATGTGAAAAATGATTGACTTACCTAATCTATTATTGTTTTCTGGAATATCTTTGTTTATGTGATAAAAGTGGCGCAGTTGTATTACGTACGCGGTACGACTGCTGAGCTGAGGTCTCGGGTTTGATCCCCGGATCGGGTAAAGTGGTATTGGGTTTTTCTATCACGGATCAGTATCGGCCTGGAGTCAAGACTTGCACCCGGTATGGTGATAGGCACTCCCTATCACATTATGGGACGCATATGTGCTTGGCGAAATGTGGTGTTAGTCAATCACTTTTTAATGGTTGGACGGTTTTGGATAAAATTTGGTACACAGGTAGACCATACCGTAGACTAGGACATAGACAATTTTTTTCGCCCCAGAAAAGGCCGTTCACGCGGGCGGAGCCGCGAGCATAAGCTAGTAATAAAATAAAACCCTAAAACACCCGGTAATACCGCTGAAAAATATTCATAAAAATCTAAGAAGATACAGTACAAAGCTACCAGAAACTAGCTTAAAATGTCAGGCAATATGTAAAAAGGTTGAATGTTCGGGTATTTTTTTCGTAAACTGTATTCTGAAATACGCTTTACACGTTACAATGTAGAAATCCCACCCACGTGTACAAAAAGGTCTCCATTTTCATTTTGACTACGGTTTTAAATTCTTTAGTACATGATACCTGTTTTTATTTCATTGTTTGTGTCTTGACAGTATAAATAAATACAGATATAGGTCCTACGTTACAGATTAAGGTCGTAGAAAACTAATAACTAGGTGAGTGATAGAGCCAAGCTGTAGACAGTTTCGTCTACAGCACGAATAGGCCTGCTCGTCCGGGTTACCACTTTCTCCTAGAAAAACGACGTAAAGTAGCGGCTTACTGCTGCGTTTTATACGGTGATTGAGATATCCGGAGGACCAAATCCCCTCCCCTTCCCAATCCCTAATTATCCGTTTCCTTTAAGGTCGGCAACGCGCCCGTAATTCTTCTGGTATTGTGGGTGTACATGGGTGGTGGAGATCATTTACCATTAGGTAACCCACTTGCTCATTTGCCGGCCTATGCTATAAATAAAATAATGTCTGACCTGTCTGATAATATACTAGCGTTTACTCACGACTCCGGACGCGTGAACTTTTTATTCGGGACGAAATATCCTATTGCAAGTTAGACTGATCTGTGTCCCAAATTTCATTCTGATCCATTCACCTAAAATGGCGCACTTCACTTCACCCCGAGACATAAGATGCTAAGTCTCATAATGCCTAGTAATTTCACTGACTTCAACGTCGCTCAAAACGGTACACAACAGTGCTTACATGCTACTTGTCTGCAAAGTCAAAGCAGTGGTACCAACGGCCTCTCGCACAAAAGAGACCTACTACCTATGTATAATATTTTCGTACGTTGTAAAAACGTATAACAGATTCCATTTTCATGTGCGCGTGATAAATATTCTGATCTTTGCCCTCATACGCCATTAAAATATTTTCACTGAAATTGGAAAACACTATTGAACGAAAGTCACGTCTGAATTTTACGATGGACAGAATAAAACATTAGTTTTAAAGGACATTGTATCGCATGAATAATTATTCAGAAATCGATAGGCCTTTTGGCGTTAGTGGGCTATATTTGGCTTATAAATATGGCCTCGTAGAGAATGAAGATTCACATTTTTACAATATGGACGAACCGGCTCGACTGGGTTAGTTAGTACCGTTGTCTCACAGAAAATAGCGTAGCTTACTGTGGGTAATTGTATGGCAAGTGAGATTTCTGGGGGCCCAAATCCTCCCATCTCTTTCCAATCCTCATTGCTTTCCTTAAAGGTCAGCAAAGATTCCATAATTCTTTTAGTGTTGTGGGTGAAAGAGCGGTGGAGATCTACTTACCATCAAGTGACCCACTTGCTCGTTTCTCGGCCTCTTCTATAAAAATGATTTTTTTTTAAAACTCAGGTCGATATAAATTTTAATATTTTTGCCATTATCCAAAAAACGCGCTCTAATGAGCAAGAAAAATTAGTTCACATAGCATAAAAATATTGTGTAAAACAAAAGAATAACAATGGCGACCGATCAAAGCCACGAAATGTAGACAAAACAATATTTATAAGGCACCCGAATTGAGCCGAGAAATGATATTCCCTTGAATACTAAATTTTTATTTCAAATCAATAGGCGTCTGCTTGTTATTTTTTCTGCATAATTTGAATAGATATTGTTAGAATTTTACACGCGACTTGACAAATAAAAGCGATGTGTTTAAGTTTACGTATTCCAAGAGGTAGTTTTACTTCGAGACAATGGTTCAATTTGATACAACTCAAGTGGAAACATGTACTAGTGTCTCGCCAACACAAATTTCGTCATTTTATACGAGCTATATTGACGATTTTTTTTGTGCTCGAAGGTGCTTCAGTCAATTCGAATCATGCGCTTAAAATTGCGTATCCAAAAGTAGCAGCCGCAGTGATACAAGGATGTACCCCTATACACGCCCCAATCAACCATCAAGTCATGTCGCAAGTCCCTCGGGAAAACCAGATATAAACTGGCTGATCCGTGTACACGATACGATGTGCATACGATCCACACAAAGCGTGTATTACATACACAGGTTTTAACGCCTTGTGTACGGTGGTCGCTATCCGGGCGGATATGAATATCCTACCACCAGCAAGACTTACCCACTTATCATACTGTGGAGTCAGGACTATGTGTGTGACTGTTGGATGTATTTATTTATTATAAAGTTACCCTAGCCTTCTGTTATAATAAAAAAAAAACTTTAATGAAAGAATGAAAGAATGAAAGCATTTATTAATCATGTAGGCAATTGAAATAGCGCTTATGACAAGTCAGTACAAAAGTAAAAGAAACTTATATTACATAGAAATCAGTATCAACTAATGTATACATACATACATAGCATCATCAAAATACACTCGGCAATTACACTAAAACTATTTATAATTATTATTTTTCCATCTTTTACTATGGAATAGTCCAGAATCATCATAAATTTTGAGGGGTCGTCTATATGGACCATAGGCATTATCGAAAACGGCACGTGTTTTAAAACTACCACCGGATCCAAAACGACCCACCTTGAGAAGACCCGGCGAAACAAACTCAAGTGGGCTTCCTTTACCGCTGGATTCAACGCGGCGCGACCCAGCCCTGAGAAGTTCCAGCTAGACAAACTCAGTGGGCTTGTTTTTGGTCCAGTCTTTCAATCCAAATTATTTGCGGAAATACAAAGCCTTTTAAATATATAGTTAGTTATAAGGCAGATTAATACGGATCATGTGTATCTCCAGATTGATTGTTTTAAAACTACCACCAGATCCAAACGCGACCCTGCCTGAGAAGACCTAGCGAACAAACTCAGTGGGCTTGTTTTTGATCCGCTTAAGCTATTCTCGAAAATAATAACTTGTCGATTAAAAAATTGCCATATTCACGTAGGTATTTTATTTGTTACACGATCGGTCGTCTTTAATTCAATTTATTGTAGTTTTCATTAAAATTTATTTATTTAATTTGCTCGTATTATATTGAAGTCATTTAAAGATCAACATATTTAATTATTTAGGGTAAATTTATGAGTTTATTCCCTACATAGTTTAAGCTACAGGGTCCCTAGGAGGTCGCAGTATGCAAGAAGGAGCCGAACGCCAAACATGTCTATCCTCTAGATATTGCTTAACATTATAGTAGCCCCTAGACATGAGCACTCGTTTAATGTGTGCCTTGAACATTTTATCGGGCATATTAATTACGTTATTGGGGAGCTTGTTATAAAATTTAACGCTGTTACCCATAAATGACTTTTTAGTCTTGACTATTCTAAAAGCGGGTACAGCGAGTTTGTTTTTGTTCCTCGTATTTATACTATGAATGTCACTATTTTTCTTAAATTTATTGAGGTTTTTACGAACATACATAATATTTTGATAGATGTATTCAGACGGCACAGTCAGTATATTACTATCCTTGAATACAGATCGTAAGGAATCGCGGCTACTTAGGTCATATATAGCACATATCATATTTACACACAGGTCATATTTAGGTTTTTAATATACCTTTTTATAAGCCACAGTCGATAAAAATAACAAAATCATTTATAGTGCTCTGCCGATTCTCTCAAGTGGGTAAACAGAACTAAAAATAAGTGCTTCCGAACACTCCCTACTATTTCCAACTACACAACGTAAAATATCTAGACCTGAAACTTTAAAAATGGCTTTTGTAAACAACTCTGGCCGCAGTGGGAGAAATCGAAATAGCGGATCCGTTTATACTTATGTTACTTAAACTTTTTAGGATTGGGTTTTTTTATAACATAGGCTGGTAAGTGAGTTAGTGGGTCACCTGATGGTAAGTTATATCCACCGCTCTCATGTCTACAACAACAGAAGAATCATGGGCGCATTGATCACCTTCAAGGAATTGTGGAAATGGGGATTTGGGCGTCCGAATATCTCACTCACCGTACAAAACGAAACAGTAAGCCGCTACTTTACGTCGGTTTTCTGTGAGACGGTGGTAACGACCCGGTCAAGCCGGCCCATCATCGCTGTAGACAAAACTGTCTGCAGCGTGGCTCTACCACTCCAACGCTAAGCGTTAGTTTAAACGGTAAGCAGATGAGTTATTGTGAGTTCATATTATAAGTAAATAATAAACTGAAAGAGCATAATTTTCTTTTTTATACATTGAGAGTTTCAGGACTATTTGTTTTGCGCGGGAAAATAATTTATGGCGTGATAAGACCACCACTGAATAAACCCTAACGGATACAAAAGAATAATAAAAATTGGTTTATACTTGGAGTTCTTGAAATACATTTAACAAATATTCTACACACTAGCTGAGAACCTCCTACTTTTTTAAGTCGGTTCAATTTTCATATTCCAGTACCAAGACTGGCATAAACTAGTAATAAAATATAATTGATAGTTACCTTTGTATAATGTTCAGATCTCACGATATGAACATTATTTTCAGCAATAACTCGTCGGAATGACGATAAAATGACATATTTTCGATTATGAATTCAATGTGAATTCGTGCTTGATTCGAATGTATGCTTTTACGGGACGTATCCGATGATATTTTTTTTTTTTTTTTTTTTTTTTTTTTTTTATCCTGGCTCGGCAAAGTGACTACGCTACACCTGATGGTAAGTGTAGCGCAATCCAAGAATATTGTCGACCAACGATAAACAATGTGTCCATCATTGGTCGGCAAGATCATGCCGGCCTGTCAAAGGGCCAAGGAGGGGGGGAAGGAAAAAGGGATGGGAAAAGGATGAGGATCAGGGGGCAAGCCCCTGGGGAGAACCGGATATACACTGGCTGACCCTGGAACGCGACCCACGCAAGGTGGGCCACTATGGCAGGTTTTAGCACCAGTGTACGGTGGTCGCTATCCGGTCGGATACAAGTATCCTCCCACCAGCATCGCTATCCGGTCGGATACAAGTATCCTCCCACCAGCCATATATATCGCTTGAACATTGTTTGTTGGACGCGGCTGTGGTATTAACTACTGCGGTTAGCTGTTTAAACGTTGTTAAGATCCAATTGAATTATACAGAGGATATTTCGGCTCATTCGTACACGACTTGACACACGACGACGTGACTCAGAGTAATGTGTGTACATTTTTTATTTTATTTGATTGAAGGATGAGATGAGCATGGCGCTCGCCTGATGGTAAGCGCCACGCCTGCCCATAAACTTCCGTTTAACTTTGAGTTACAAAGCACTACATGGCATTGAACTGCACTCGTCATCCCGAGACATAAAATGTTAAGTCTCATAATGGCAAGTAATTTAACTGGTTTCAATGTCGTTTGAAGCGAAACACAATAGTGCTTACACACTGTTGCTTGGCTGCAGAAATAGACAAAGTGGTGGTACGGATCCAGACGGCCTCTCGCATACGAGGGACCTACCTACCACCTTGAAAAATAATCCATACATAACACAATATATTATGTACTATACATACCAGATAAGTAAATATAGAATATCCAAAGACGTAGAGTACAAAATCGTACGATTTCTACATAATAGACCCATTGAACGCGACGAAAGTATTATTACATCGGATATGAAAAATCGCCCGTCACAACAGCGTAATTTATTGCCTAGGCTTTGGATATACGATAAGGAGTACAAAGAAACATGACTTGAAAAGTTAGAAGTACAAAGCATATTACGATAAAACGTATGCAGAGTGTGTGTACTTAAAATATCATGAGCTTCCTTTGTCTATTTCTGCCGGCTACAGTGTGTAAGCACTGTTGTGTTTCGGTCTGAAGGACATTGAAGCCAGTGAAATTACTGGGCATTGTGAGACGTAACATCTCACGTCTCTGGGTGTCGAGCGCGAGTTCAGTGCCATGCAGTGCTTTGTAATTCAAAGTTCTGAGTGGTCTTGCTTCTGTTTATGGGCAGGTGTGGCGCTTACCATCACCATCACGAGCGACTTGCTCGTCTCATCATTCAATATAAAATAAAAGCTGAGGAGCTGAGTCTGTCCTGTCGCAGGCCCCGCGATTTGCTTCTTCCCTCTCCGGAGTGTGAAGAATTTTATACAGGCCGGCATGATTCTGGTCACCACCGATAAACTCATTGTTTGTCGTGTGTTTTTTTATAATTTGGTACACGTTCATCACGCGTGTAATACAAAAACAGATGAATGTCGCCAAAGGACAAACTTGAAATTAAAACGTAATGCTGCAGCACAATATATCGTTAGAAAAGATCCGGTCTTTACAACCATGCAACTAGTTTATCTGAAGTTTATTAGTTTGTAAGGACGGCAGAACCTAAGGGACAGTCGTTCGCTCATTTTTATCGTCATATAAAAAGATCGTAAAGAAACTTCCAAGTCACGGTTTTTGAGCACGCATGGAATTTTACGCTGGATTAATCTACTATATTTTTCCTTGCTGACAGCGTAAACTGGTCTGGAATTTTAGGGTACGTATCTAAAGCTCATGGATCCCTATGATTCATGGGCATTTCCTAAATTATATTTACAGATTTGCTTACTATGAATAGTGTTTTGACAGATCTTCCATACAAAATGTGGTAAAATTTACTACCAGTAAGCTACGGAGGGTGGAAGTAAGGAGTACCAACTCAGTGTATTAAAAGTGTCCGCTGAATGGGAGCAAATTAAGATGGCGGCACAGTAGTAAGTGGTAGGATTTTAAAAACAACACCATAAACTATTAGAGTAGGATACTAAAGAAAAAAGGAAAGAAAGACTTCCGCTTTGTTACCGCGCATTTTTAAGTTTGTTAATTAATTATTTTGATGATGCATAATTATTATAAAATAACTAATTATTGGGATTTTAAATACTGCATATTGAAACCCACTGGCTACTGTGGCGCCATCTTAATTAACTCCTTTTCAGCGGACACTTTTTGAACTTGTCCCCTATACAAGATGGGCCTCCTTAGTTTTTACCCACCATACACTAAGCAATCTATCTGGCTGTTCTACATTTAAATAGTTCTATCTTTTGAATCATATAAGTTATACGGCTGTACCCGTATACAAAACAAATGGAAACATTTGTCAAGCTCGTTTAGAAATCGATTCAAGTTTCGACTCTCACAAGTATTCGTTCATAATATAACGTACAATTTCCCAAGTTAATTACACAAGCGTGAGAAGTATTAATCTTCGAAAACAACTTAGTATTAAAATAAATGAAACTCCAAACTCGCAACAAAAGGATTAATGTCATTGTTACAAAACATTTATAAGAAATTAAAGGCTTATTATAATTAAAAGAAAAATTATGCAAATGGCACCAAGCAAGTATATAATCTGCCACCAACAGTCTCTCTGGTGCGAGCACGCCATTAATTTATTCATAGCGTAGTACCTACTATTAAAGTGTATCTATATTTGACAAATATATAGATGTACAAATATTATTTGTAATATGTTGACGTAACGAGACTATGTGACCGTGTCAGATATGCATAAGTCATAACAAAGACGTAAGTGTACACGATTGTTAAAGGTGAAAACTTAAAGTGACAAGCAATGCCTTCTGACGATACTTCGGTGAAACTAAACTAAAACGCATTTGTCAATTTATGTCATAACTCGCGGCCACATTAAGCGTAACACGTACGTGAAACAGCCACAAACTTTCGGTGCTTCGAAATAGATGAAGACACACTTTTTAATTGATAAAACCATGTTGTAAACAATTTTGTCGACAGCCTATATGGGCCGGCTCAACCGGGTTGTTACCGCTGTCTCACTAAAAGCCGAAACCAACTTGCTGTTGTGTTTCGTACGATGAGTGAAATATACGAAGGCCCAAATCCCACCTTCCCTTAATTATCCCTTTCCTTTAAAGATGGCAACGCATTCATGATTCCACAGCTATTGTGAATGCTCATGGGCAGTGGGCAATATCAGGTAACCCACTTGCTCGTTTGGTTGCCTCTGCTATATAAAAACCTCTTTGTTCCGTAGTAGGTACTATTGTATTCTATGATACTATTAAGCATTTTGTAGGGTTTCGCCAACCGTTTCATTTATTCACCAGCTGATTGGCAACAAAACTTCGCAAATTAAAGTTAGCGGCGATATGCGCGTAGACTAATTTACTATTCGCAGAAGTTACGCGTGCGATTTGCAGAAAATCGGTCAGCCAAATGTCAGTTGCCAAGTATTCGTCTAGTGCGGTTGGAGTCTAAAAGTTCGCGACAGGTCTGTTATGCAACTCGCTCCTGTAAACTCTTGTTGGCGCAATAATTGCGCAGTACACAATTATAAGTTTACGTTGTTGTTTAATATGTTTTTAACTCTTTTTCTCTTTGTTATAGACTTTTGCTCCAACAATAAACTTCCTTCTTTCTTTCTCTCTTTCTTTCTTCTTTAACCCGTTTTTGTTTTAGTCATGACGATGAGTTTGTGATAAAAGTAATACATTAAACGTTATTTAAGCGCCGATTTAAAAAAAATGACTTTCCCGCGGACAGAGCTGCGAGCACAAACTAGTGATACCTACTTCCTGCTACTATTATATACGGGAATGTTTGGATGTTTTTAATCCGGAAAAGACCATTTATCTGGCTAGGGCCTAATATTGACGTGGCCTTATAAAGGTATAACAATATAATAAATAATTACTTCTTTTTGAATAACTGACCGGAATAATATATACACCAATCGCGAAAGCATAAAATCATGAACTTATCCGGACGCTCGGGAATTCGTTACATATTCATACTACAGTTAATACAATAGTCAAATAGCGTATATTAATAAGGCGGTTAAGGAATAAAAGTCAATGAACGTGTACGATGAATTTCGCCAAATTATAACCGCTTCAGGCGGAGAGAAAAATGTACGCCATACAAAGGAGAAGCGAGACGCAAGTTTCTTTGTGCGGAACCACTTTCAAGACAAAAGACAGTTTTGTACCAACTCTCTATTGTACTGCGCCTAATAAATTATGCATTTTACAACTTACAGCGTGTCGGTGTCGGTTGTCGATACATCTACATTTTAGCTCTCTTTTAAACTTTTTTTTTATCCTGGCTCGGCAAAGTGACTACGCTACACCTGATGGTAAGTGTAGCGCAATCCAAGAATCACTATTCTTCTTCGACACTTCGACCAACGATAAACAATGTGTCCATCGTAGGTCGGCAAGATCATGCCGGCCTGCCAAAGGGCCAAGGGGGAGGGGAAGGAAAAAGGGATGGGAAAAGGGTTAGTTATGGCAGGTTTTAGCACCAGTGTACGGTGGTCGCTATCCGCTCGGATACAAATATCCTCCCACCAGCAAAACTTCTGGGCTTAAGGGATTTGAACATTCCCTTGAATGTTTCGTAGTGTTCAGATTATGACTGTAGTAGCAAATTGCAATCTTTTTATTGGTCTTTGAACTTAACAGCGAGTAGTACAGGTCAGTTTTCTATGAGACAAAGGTTCTTAATCAAGCCCATTCGTGCTGTAGACAAAAATGTCTACTTACAAGGTGGTAGGTCCCTCGTATGCGAGAGACCGTCTGGGATGGTACCACCACTTTATCTATTTCTGCCGCCAAACAACAGTGTGTAAGCACTGGTGTTTCGGTTTGAAGGACATTGAAGCCAGTGAAATTACTTGGCATTATGAGACTTAACATCTTATGTCTCGGGGTGACAAGCGCAGTTCAATGCCATGCAGTGTTTTATTATTCAAAGTTCTATGTGGTGTTGCTTCTGTTTTTGGGCAGGCGTGGCGCTTTCCATCAGGCGAGCGCCTTGCTCGTCTCATCATTCAATCAAATAAAACAACAAACAGCTAAATGTAATACGAAACCCCTTTACAATTTTATAGTGTGGATAAATGTAATATTATTTCGCCATACATAATCCCCAGTAATAAGTTTGTTCTCAATAGAGATCGGGTCTGAGATAAACGGTTTAGACCCGTAACACCATTTATGTTGGACGCAACTTACATGATTACATCGCGATACATTAGGTTTTAGTGTAGATAAAAGCTTTATGTGTGAAAACAAGCTTTTCAAGTTGAACTTTCTAAAGTACAAACATGATTTATGTTTTTAACCGTTTTAAAAAGAATGTTCTGTACTCAACGCTTGTGTATGTATAACATGATATATACGGGTATGTATTTATGGTTTTCTCAAAAGGCCTCCAAACAAGCAAGTGAGTCACCTTTTTTATCCTGGCTCGGCAAAGTGACTACGCTACACCTGATGGTAAGTTTAGCGCAATCCATAGCCAGCGTGAGCTAAGGCATAACCCCTCTCATTCAGTAGAGGAGGCCCATGCCCGTGTCCCATATAGTAGTAGGTCGTGTATAATACAGGGCTAGTATTATTATCATTATAATGTTATGTGTGGCTCGCACGTATTTTCACTATATTAACTCCTAGCAACGGTTATATGAGCCAATTAACACTCTATATGACAAAAAACAGGTCAACACGAAATCTGACCTTTTCAAGGTAGAAACATGATTTTAAAAAAGTCCAATCAGAAAAAATAACTTTACACCTTGTATATTATATTTACACAATTTACAAAGAGAAATACACGCAAGTGTTACCATGTATATGTCAAACTCCAATAAGGCCCAGTACATCATTTTTAATTAATCATAGTGCGATGAAATATTTGTTCAGTGTGATATCACGCGGCGTTATTGCGTGTCGACTATTTTGTTTTTATATTTTTATTTTATAACAAGATTTTGCTCGCGGTTTTACTTGTTTATGTATTACGTCAGCGAACTTATATCAAAAAAGTTCACTCGAATTGATTTTCGGATACGATGAGATGGATATATCGAATTTCATATACTTCAACTACATTATTTTATGAGACATGTCGGTAAACGAGCAAGTTGTTCACATGATATTAAATGTTTTCCACCGCCCATGAACGCCCACAGTATCAGAAGAATCATAGACGCTTTGCCGATCTTAAGAGAATTGAGAAGGTGAAGGGTATTTAGTCCTTCAGATGTCTCACTCACTGTACGATACACAGCAGAAAACTATTACTATACACCTGCTTTCTGTGAGATAGTGTGTTCTCGCCGGCTCTACCACTCAAATTACCATGGTACATGCCATCTAAAAGCGATAACCGTTACAATCCGTTTCCTCATCATTCCTATTTTTTTTAATGGTCTTGAGCAAGCGGTCCCGCCTGATGGTAAGCAGTCACCGCCACTCATAGAAATCGGCAAAGCCAGAGTTCTTTCAAATACAAGTTTATTTGTCCATAGACCTCCAAAATAGTTAAAGTTCAAAATGTTTTTAAATTTACACTCACGAACCATTAAAGTAATATAATAATTAGGTATTTTACAAAATCGTGTCAACACCGACGTCCCGTAGAGTTTTAAGCCTAACGATAAGAATTTTTAATATACGTGTTATATACACGTTATATACAAGTTAAAGGCGAGATTGAGGAAAAACCTCGGCGTAACATAACTTATATACGTAAATGTTTCCAAGACGTGTTACTTTAACAACTTTTAATTTGTACCGATTACATACACACTCACGCCTGGAATCCCCGAAGTGGTAGGCAGAGGTCTAAACAGTACGCAGTTTCGCCGCGTATATTTCCGTCTCATGATAATTTATCGAGCCTATCGCCATACCGGATACAATTCCAAACTTCGGCTAATACTGAGCACTTTGTTATAAAAAGACCCAATTATACTTTTAGCCGGATATTTGTGGATCACATAAACATTTATCTCGGTGCGGGGATCGAACACGCGGCCTCTCGCTTCACAGCCGGCTACTCGGCCACTGCGCCACGGAGGCCGTCATTGAAATGATATACAACCTTAATAAGAAATTATGAAACAGGCCTTTAGTATTTCAAATGGATCTAAATTTAAATTCGCAAGATCCAATCATTATTAAATCAATCAATGCCGATCAGTTTGCTCGTCCCGTTAGGTCCGATGTGGATTTAATAAAAGGTGAAATGAATGCCGTGGGAAACGCCATCTGTTGATTTGTAATTAATGTCTTTACGCGACAAATTGTCCCTCATTTAATACTAACAACAAGAAATTACTTTTACCGCTCCCCTTGAATAATTTGCTGGTGGGAGGATACTTGTATCCTCCCACCAGCCCACCTTGTGTGGGTCGCGTTCCAGGGTCAGCCAGTGTATATCCGGTTCTCCCCAGGGGGCTTGCCTCCTGATTCTAACCCTTTTCCCATCCCTTTTCCTTCCCTTCCCCCTTGACCCTTTGGCAGGCCGGCATGATCTTGCCGACCTACGATGGACACATTGTTTATCGTTGGTCGACACTATTCTTGGATTGCGCTACACTTACCATCAGGTGTAGCGTAGTCACTTTGCCGAGCCAGGATAAAAAAAAAAAAAAAAAAAAAATATCGGTAAATACCGGACTTGATAGAATTGCTACCATATTATTATTTATTTAATAATCGTATATTATATCCTACTTCATACTGCTATCATTATTATCCGAGCACGACAAAGTGACTGCACTACACCTGGTGGTAAGCGTAGTGCCGCAAGCTTTACTTTACGTCGGTTTTCTGTGAGAAAGTGGTAACGACCCGGTCGAGCCGGCCTATTCATGCTGTAGACAAAACTGTCCACAGCGTGCCTTTACCACTCATAGCTTTTAGCCTTAGTTACACCCTTAAATGACAGACGTGGTGTAGTCCTGCGAGCGATCCGCTCGTTATAGGCCGGTGATTTTCCAATTTGAAACATAATTAAATTATAGTAGAATCAAACCCATTGTAAAAGGAAGAGAATACAACAAAATTGATAGGAAAAATAAATTAACGGCGATCTGAGGTCGGGAAGTGGGAAGGGGGGGCTTTTAAGGGTAAAAAACGGTTTATCTCGATTTCCGGAAAAACTACAAGTCCTATGGAAAAAAGTTAAATCGCAAAGTTGTAGGTAATAAAAAGATCTACAACTTTTGTATACACATTTTCTTCACATAACCTCAAAATATATGTGAAAAATTCAAATAACCAAGTTTTTTGTTTTTATTTTTATCTATTATAATAAATCATTTTTTTTTTCACGAAATTTGGTGAAAACTTACCTTTTTGTATCCCAAATACACTGTAATTTTTTTGATTTAAAATATTTATTTTTGCACCTTATTTTGACTTAATATCGAAAAAGCAGCCTAATTTTCAAACGAAAATTCTCACGTCAAAATATGAGCTTTTTTAAAAAAGTCTGTTGGTTTCTTGTTCATTGAATTCTCTACTTTCTGATGGTGTAAAAAAATATATACATTACTATGGTAAATGTGCTCAGAAAATGCAAAGAAACGAACTACTAAATAACAGGTAGTAAGGCCCAGACCCACCTAGCCCCTTCCCCACATCTTTATGATGGGCTAAAATTTTCCGTAGATCACTCAGGTATATAAGTTATATTAAAATAACAATAAAGAGGCATCTACGCATATAATTTAAAGAAGATTCTACAACTTACTCAAAATATTGTAGATATGTCTTATTAAATATTAACTTATAACTTTACATTTTCTGAGCACATTTACCATTGTAATGTATATATTTTTTTACACCATCAGAAAGTAGAGAATTCAATGAACAAGAAGCCAACAGACTTTTTTAAAAAAGCTCATATTTTGACGTGAGAATTTTCGTTTGAAAATTAGGCTGCTTTTTCGATATTAAGTCAAAATAAGGTGCAAAAATAAATATTTTAAATCAAAAAAATTACAGTGTATTTGGGATACAAAAAGGTAAGTTTTCACCAAATTTTGTGAAAAAAAAATGATTTATTATAATAGATAAAAATAAAAACAAAAAACTTGGTTATTTGAATTTTTCACATATATTTTGAGGTTATGTGAAGAAAGTGTGTATACAAAAGTTGTAGATCTTTTTATTACCTACAACTTTGCGATTTAACTTTTTTCCATAGGACTTGTAGTTTTTCCGGAAATCGAGATAAACCGTTTTTTACCCTTAAAAGCCCCCCCCCTTCCACTTCCCGACCTCAGATCGCCGTTAATTTATTTTTCCTATCAATTTTGTTGTATTCTCTTCCTTTTACAATGGGTTTGATTCTACTATAAATTTGTTTCTATTTTTACCATTTTCAACCGGATAATCACTCGTCTATTATTTATTTAATGAAATGAAAAAATCGTAATAATTGTAGATCATTTAGTTCACAAAGTCTGCACCTACCTACTATTCATTTATATAATTATCTTAAAATCGCATTTGCATGTTTTATCCAATACTATATAATTTAGTAGAAAAAGGGAAGTATTACTCAATAACAGACAGACGGGCCTGTTAAAAAGGTTAGAGCTAATATTTTTATAGTTGACTTCTTTTTACGCTGTCGAATCAAAGGATCGCGGATATGTCGTTTTGTTGCGAGATCCGCAAGATGTCGCCTCAATACTAAGTGTACTCTTTGAGGACCCTTTTTTGTATCGTGAGTGACATACTTTTTTCTATTTCCGTACCTATAGTTAAATTTGTGGGCCGAGAATATGGTAACTGAGGGATCATAGGTTGTTTCTGTCATGATTGACTTTGTACATATTTTTGCATTTTATATTACTTAATATTGTAAGGTAATACCTCTACGCTGCTGCATGTATCTAAATATTGTCACTTATATAATGTTTATTAAATAGCACTAAGTAGGGTAAAATACTATACAGGGTTATTTTTAAAACACTGACAACCTCGCAGGGCCATATAGCTGACCCCATAAGGAACAACTTTTGTTCTACGAGTTTGGACATAACTCAATACATAAGAAAAAAAATGATTTTACAAGTTTTTGTTATGTAGTGTTTTTGTTCGTACGTCTAAGTGCAGGTATTATCGATCGAGACGGCGCGGCCGGTCATTGAACTGACGCGCGCGCCCGCGTGTATTACGTAATCTGCGCGTAGGTAAAATTCAAGACGGAAATTAAATTCATAATTATTTTTGTATGAGAATAAAATCTAACAAATTATGAAAAGTCGTAGAACAAAAGTAGTAGCAAATGACCTTAGGAATCTAGTCCTGCGAGGTTGTCAGTGTTTTAAAAATAACCCTGTATATTACCGCACACTTTTTATTTAATTAGCCACAAAATCTATGAGTTAAGAATATCACAAGATTTAATTATGAAAATAAATTTGAACAATCACAACAATTATGATAATTATATTTTCTTTCGACTGATTTACCCCGCCACGTCGCTTCACTCACCGTTTTTGCATGTCACCCTCTGATTTTTCTATTTTTCTACACAAAATAATTATTTTACTACGAACTTAATTTCAATTTTACTTGTGTCGTTGGTATCAAGAAATACTAGAGACTTTCCGAAACAAATATTTATGGATCACCTAAACATTTGTCTCAGCGCTGGGATCGAACCCGCAGCGTCTCATTTCACAGCTGATTGTTCGCCCGCCACGCTACAGAAGCTGTTAAATGCCTAATTCAACTACCACTCACCTGTAATAGCCCAGAGTTCCTTCAAACACTCCTCTCTGGATCGTTGTATCGCCGAACGCTTCTGCACCTCAGGACCCGACTCCAAGTACTCAAACAGCACAGCACCCAAGAGTACATACAGTACTACCAACACTACCAGGCCTATTTGTGAACAGGCAGCCCTGACACATGAAGAGCCAACCCTGCGGAGACAGCTCGGCCTCTCGCGCCCGTCCAACGATACTTCGGACGACATTGTTCAAATAATTGGCACCGAATTCATTTTCGAGTTACGTGGCTTCCATGTTCTGGAACAAATAAAATAAATATATACAACCAACATCACGGCAATTATAAAAGTTTATTAACTTGTTACTCTGTTAATTAAGTGAAGTATTTAGCGCTATTGTGGCAGAAAATTAAAGGAAAACAGTCAGTCACGAGGCCGCGCGATGCAATTTAAAAATAAGAATGTTTATAACCCGTCCTTGTAATGACAGTTTTTTGTAATACTCTTGCCCATCGTTCAAAAATCACTATCTAAATGCAAGGAGTGAACTATTGCGATACATGTATGGAAACTTGTAAAAAACATCTATAAGATCATGTATTACATAAGCGTAATACAATTCTCAATAAATAAAAAAATCGGTCCATATAATCAGTGATAGTCAATTCTCGAAATTGTTATAAAGGGTTGCTGACATGTGCGCCGACGCCCTTAGTAGGTACTTCAGTGTAGCAAATAACTCAAATCCTTAAAGCCTTTGAAGAGTTCGATCAACCGGTAGTCTCGACTTTCAATAGTCATCGGGAGACAAGTACCGGCGGATTTATGTACACTGAAATAGGTGAGTCAAGGAAATATAAATAAAGTAGGGCCTGTTACATATTATCGTCGGTGGAAAGGGAAAAATACAAAAACGCACTTATAGACCGATGATTTTCCAATTTGAAATATAAATAAATTATAGTAGAATGAAACCCATTGTAAAAGGAAGAGAATACAACAAAATTGATAGGAAAAATAAATTACCGGCGATCTGAGGTCGGGAAGTGGGAAGGGGGGGGCTTTTAAGGGTAAAAAACGGTTTATCTCGATTTCCGGAAAACTACAAGTCCTATGGAAAAAAGTTAAATCGCAAAGTTGTAGGTAATAAAAAGATCTACAACTTTTGTATACACACTCTCTTCACATAACCTCAAAATATATGTGAAAAATTCAAATAACCATGTTTTTTGTTTTTATTTTTATCTATTATAATAAATCATTTTTTTCACGAAATTTGGTGAAAACTTACCTTTTTGTATCCCAAATACACTGTAATTTTTTTGATTTAAAATATTTATTTTTGCACCTTATTTTGACTTAATATCGAAAAAGCAGCCTAATTTTCAAACGAAAATTCTCACGTCAAAATATGAGCTTTTTTAAAAAAGTCTGTTGGTTTCTTGTTCATTGAATTCTCTACTTTCTGATGGTTAAAAAAATATATACATTACTATGGTAAATGTACTCAGAAAATGCAAAGAAACGAACTACTAAATAACAGGTAGTAAGGCCCAGGCCCCTTCCCCACTTCTTTATGATGGGCTAAAATTTTCCGTAGATCACTCAGGTATATAAGTTATATTAAAATAACAATAAAGAGGCATCTACGCATATAATTTAAAGAAGATTCTACAACTTTCTCAAAATATTGTAGATATGTCTTATTAAATATTAACTTATAACTTTACATTTTCTGAGTACATTTACCATAGTAATGTATATTTTTTTTACACCATCAGAAAGTAGAGAATTCAATGAACAAGAAACCAACAGACTTTTTTAAAAAGCTCATATTTTGACGTGAGAATTAGGATTAATTTTCGTTTGAAAATTAGGCTGCTTTTTCGATATTAAGTCAAAATAAGGTGCAAAAATAAATATTTTAAATCAAAAAAATTACAGTGTATTTGGGATACAAAAAGGTAAGTTTTCACAAAATTTCGTGAAAAAAAATGATTTATTATAATAGATAAAAATAAAAAACTTGGTTATTTGAATTTTTCACATATATTTTGAGGTTATGTGAAGAGAGTGTGTATACAAAAGTTGTAGATCTTTTTATTACCTACAACTTTGCGATTTAACTTTTTTCCATAGGACTTGTAGTTTTTCCGGAAATCGAGATAAACCGTTTTTTACCCTTAAAAGCCCCCCCCCCCTTCCCACTTCCCGACCTCAGATCGCCGGTAATTTATTTTTCCTATCAATTTTGTTGTATTCTCTTCCTTTTACAATGGGTTTGATTCTACTATAAATTTGTTTCTATTTTTACCATTTTCAACCGGATAATCACCGGTCTATTACGTGAATTTTACGGTAGAACATTTTAAAGCTGTTTTTTATGATAAAAATTCATAATAATTCACCTACTAGATAATTGTCTATAAAACTTATAATTAATTGGATAATATTTTTTTTCATATTATAGTTATTATGATTTTTAAAAACACATTTAAAACGCTCTACCGTAAAGTTCACATATTAGCGCTTTAGTATTTTGGCTTTTCATTGGTTCTTTAGTTTTTACATAATTCAAATTCTACTATGCTTTGAGAGCATTATCTGGCCCTGGATCGTGTGACTTAAACATTTTGTTTTCTGAACTTGGTTGATAAAATGCCGTTAGTCTAAATTGCTATTAATTATGATATCGGTAAAAATGGGTCGTTCTGCATATTCTGTTCATTCAAAGAAAATACATAATATACAAATCTATCTCTTTTGCCTACATCCACGCAATGCTGAGTGTAAGCCATTTTGCATTGCACGCCATTTTGTTTTAGGCAGTCCTCAACCAATCATTCACAGGATTCACCAGATCGTCGGTCCAACTCATCGGTGGTCTAGAGACTACACCGCCCACACAACCGCTACCTTAACTCCTGTAAGCCGGGATCGACAATGGCACGCATATTTTGACACCGAGCATGAAGCTCGAAGGGTTTCAGGTAATGCAAATCTGTCTATCCCGCGACAAAATTATTCAAATAGAAACACAGGAGTTGGAAATATATGTTTTTCCACTGATCGGTAGTATGCCACAGTGTCGTGACCAGTTTGCGTCTCCATTCCAGTACCGCTTTGCCTCATCTGTCATCATTCTTGTGGCATATGTAGCATGCCCAGTTCTATTTCCGTCGAGCCACAATCGCGGTAATGTCGGTAAGTCCGGTTTGTCGCCTTATTTCCGTATTTCGGATCTTATCTCGGAGAGAAACATCTAACAACGTTCGTTTGATGGCTCTCTGGGTGACTTGCAGTTTATTAATGACTTGTGTGAGCGTCCAAGTCTCATCTCATATACCAGCACGGGGATAAATTGGTCGAAAATATAAATGATGAGGTAAAATGTCAATGAACATTACATAATAGGGCACCAAACTAAGCAGATAATAATGAAAAACTCATATATAGAGCACGGAAGATATTTTAAGCATACTGGCGATATTTTAAAATAGGATTTAATATTTAAACCAAACACAACAATCAACTTTTATCTTTTAAAATTGTTTTCATTAATACAATTGCGTCAGAAAACACCTTTTGACCTTTAAAGCATTAGAACAAAACCGACATTCCAATAGAGCTCACAAACTGGAGCCGTGAATTACAATAGAGTGAGAAGTACATAAGTTTCAACCGTGGGGTTAATAAGACTTAAATATTTATTACGTTCACATTGAAACGTCGTAGTTCGACAATAAGTCGGCTTGAATTTAAACGAGTACTTACTTAGTTTACGTTTTATGTGTGGTGTGAGCTTTAAAAATATTTTTGGACTTTCGCGTTTTTATACATTTACTATAATTATAGAGATTAGGTTTTAGACCACCACGGTGACGTAACGTGGGTTGCTAAGTTTCATAATACTTAGTAATTTCACTGGCTTCAATATCCTACAAACCCGAACTCACTACTCTATAGGTACAAAAATATGATACCTACTCAGGAATTCGCATACGAGAGACCTATATACTAAGTTTTTAAATAAAATAAGCCACATAAAACAAACATGTAGGTATATTAAAATAAACACCACACCCAAAATCACGGAAACCACAAATACGGCCCACGGGATTCCCTCATACATCACCGCGACACGAAAACTACTGCCGAAATCTTGTCACGCGCTTCAAACCGAATGTAATAATTCCCTTACATCCCCTCCATCCTTATACAGGCAAATTGAATGATATCACCCCTGGGGTTTACTTAAAGCCGCGGTATGACAGTACGATTCTCGCTTGGGATTGACAGAGATCCGAATATTAACTAGTTGCTATGTATAAAGGGAATTTGCGATCTGCTACGTTTAATTCCGAGATTAGGTGGATTTGTGTGAAGGTCGTAAGGTGATCGCAAGCAGTGTGTATCTAATGATGGTATATTGGCATGGTATAACGGGTTATAAATTACTAGTTTTTCAACTACTACTACTACTACTACTGCAACTCCGCCTGCGTAACCATCTTTTTCTAAATGAGGTTTTGGGGGTTGGTAGCGGCTTGGCCGTGCTCTTGGCATTGCCGATGTCCATGAGCGGCGGTAACCGCTTACCATCAGGCGGGTCGCAATAAAAAAAAACTCATTTTTATCACGTAAGTGTTTGTTATTTTCGTGCAATAATGTGTTTACTCTTCTTCTGCTTCCACCTGTCTTTATCCCACTCGCAGTGGGGTCGGCGCAACATTTATTTTTTAACTCCTGTTACAGAAAGATTTGGCTTGAAGTTTTTACGACCGCCTACCTGACGTCCAGCCGACGTCGTCTCTGGAGAGACAATACCGGTTTTACTATAAATAAAAAGCCCCTGATATTCTTTCTGCCTTGACTTAATGCCAGAGACCGCCTTCTCATCATGATTTGATGGATAAACAGAGTTTCGTCATTACCTCGTTCGTTAATTAACAGTACTAATTGACACTACTACCTGCATATAATTTTGGCTTTAAGCCTAAGATGTTGGTTGCCCACTTACACTCCAAAAAGCCCTAACATTAATTGGGAAAAGATCAGTGTCTTCAAACGTATCTAAGCACAATCTTGTTTTTAAAAGGCTTCAAATAAAAAAAAGCATTTAAAATCGGTCTATTCATTTAAGTATGCGACGATCCCACAGACAAATAAAGGGGTCAAATTTGTCACCACTATATGTTATCGGGGTTATAAATAGTCTATAGCGACCAGGGATACTGTAGCTTCCTGTTATGAAAAAAATATAATATCGGATCAGAGATCACCGCTACAAACAAAAGTAAAAACTCTACCACGTTCCTAAAGCACCCAATAAACGTACAAATAAATTTTCAAATATACGTCAAATTTTACGTTTAACGCATATAATAAAATATACTATCTACAATTTTTTTTTCAAACACATCAAACAAAGCTACACTATGAAATTATGTTCAAATAAGTTGTCAAAGTTTATTAGATTAATTCAAAGTGCAGGCTTGTGTTTAAAAAACTTCCAAATTATGCGTAATACGTAAAAATTTACAATTTTTTTGAACTTTTACGGGATGCTACGCACAGGTAATTTATTAAATGAATCTTACATAAGTATCATTCAATATTAAACAATAGAGAA
Source organism: Amorpha juglandis (assembly GCA_949126905.1). Taxonomy (NCBI): domain Eukaryota; kingdom Metazoa; phylum Arthropoda; class Insecta; order Lepidoptera; family Sphingidae; genus Amorpha; species Amorpha juglandis. Next base: position 4,172,067 of record OX421379.1, on the reverse strand, counting down.
ATCAATCCTACACGTTACCTACATGAAAAACGATCCACCAACATGGTCATTTTCACTTTCAAAAATAAAGTCATCGTATAAATAAAAGGAAAGCTTTTGTTTAAAGAATATTTAGTACACTATCGTTGCACGAACTTGTATTCATTGCAAATTATTTAGGTACATATATTATAAGGTATATTAAACTGGTTATACTTACTACTTATATTACTTGTAGTTATAGTTACTTTTTTTACCCATTTTTTATTGATGTCAAGTAGCTATACTTAGAGTATTGTACATACGTTAAAAATTTTGAAATAGTACCTACTACCATTATAGTTATGCACTTGAGCAATTTTTAATTTTTACTATAATCATATGAACGACTACGCAAATACTTATAACTGCGCCTCGTTAGTCATTCAGTAGTCACATAAGACGCACATTGCTATTCATGAAAAAAGTACTTATTTCATGATAATGTTATTACCTACTTAAAAATAATAAGTTACCTGTGACAATGGGTACCTAATGTGACCACAATGAGAGTCCGAGAGCAGGATTTATTTATCTATCCTTTAAATTATGTATACAAGTTTTCGGTAAATAATTTTACCGAAACCCAATTCCACCAAATTCTATTTATTCAGCCATTAGTTAATCAATATTTATTATTGGCGAAAATGTAACAGACCATATAGATAAATCAAATTAATGGAATGACTTTCAAAATATTCACTCATAGTTTAAAACAATGAAATGTATTTATTCAAAAATATTCTTGAATAGGTATGTTTAAAGTTTAAGAAAAACATACTCCATCCCTTGTAAATGTGATAATCAGATAATAATAATATTAAGTAAATCTTTTTTAACTTACCAATATTATTAACACTTTTACCCAAAGCTATCAGATTGATATTAAGTATGACTACAGTAATTACTCTATTTTTTTCACACGAAGTTAAAAAAAACTAATCATTTACACATAAAACTAACTCTAGATAGGCATAATTGTATTATACAAGCACAATTTAAAATGTTAGCGACACTTTTCAACTAAACATTTTTCCGAAATACATTTACTTTCGAAACTTCATCGGGACTCGCGTGGGTACGAGACTACTTCGTACCGACATCCAAAGTGGCACTGAGACAAAACCTGCAAACAATTTTCCATCGTTCCTTTCCTTCTGTAGTAACGATGCGCAAACCTTCGGGAAAGCATATCCACGTGGTTTACACTATTTACTTACTACAGCGACATCTGTGTGATAAATATGACACTATTAGTGCTTTAACATTGTCATTCGTTTTAAAATGTATTATACGTAATCCTAGATGGCGATAAATAAGAACTATTTTTGCCATTATTGTAAAACGAACAACTTAATCCTTTTTTAAGCCATAAAAGTCATAAAATTATTTTTGTTATCTAAATGATAACTTAAAATATTAATTTTACCCAAAACATTCGTTTTAGAATTTTTCGGATCATTTTACATTTTACAATACTCGACAAATCTAAATGTCACTGTCAAATCGTTGTTCGTTTTTGGAAATTGTACACGAACAAAGATTGACACGCTTACCTGCTATTTATTAATTTATTGTGTAAAGCACTGACTTATTACGTTATTTATTTATTTCCATTAATCTGGTAAATAAAACCGATCAAAGAAAACCCCGAAAATGTCTACGATATTGGAGAAAATTGCGGCTATCGAAGCCGAGGTTAGTATGAGAGGTTATGAGTTAAATAACGATAAATTCACCTAAAACCGAAGATTTTCTTACTGATACCTAACTTAGTGCATGTAATAATGCATATAAACATGTTTTTATCCATGAAGAGAATATTTCAAACACGTAAGTTTGAAATGAATTTCAGATGGCCCGCACACAAAAAAATAAAGCAACGGCGCTTCATTTGGGTATACTGAAGGCACGTCTTGCTAAATTGCGACGAGAATTGATAACACCAAAAGGTGGCGGCGGTGCGACAGGCGATGGTAAGTCTTAATTCAAAATGTATTCGTGAGTATTGAATATACTAAAAATAAATGAAAATTTTGTCCTGTAAATCAATGTCTGAAATGTAACATTAGTTTATTGTTATTACTTCATTAAAAAGGTAATGCTACTTCTCTATTCCATTCTGGGCAGGAGCCCAGAGCATAGGCATGTAGCAGTGGTTAAGAAACTACTAGGTTTGGCTAGGCTTTCACAATTAATGTCTTATTTATTTCTTCATTCTTCTATTACATGTATAAAATCTTAATAAACTTTGAAACTCAGGCAAATTAAATTGACAATATTAATTGACACTTTTATAGTCCTTAAATAATGTTTATTTAACACCCATTTTGTAATTAAATCTTGCATTGCAATATGTAACAAACATATCCAGTTCTAAAAAATATAAGTAAAGTCAAATATATAAACAATATAGCTCTAACGTTATATAGCCATGCTGTAGACACTTTTGTTTACAGTATGAATGGGCCAGATTGACTGGGATATTACCACTGTCTCATTGAAAATGAATCTGAAATAGCAGCTTGCTGTTTCATATGGTAAGTGAGATATCCGAAAGCCGAAATCCCCACCCTTCCATTCCCAAACCCTTAATTATATTGGAAATGCATCCCTGATTCCCCTGGTATTGTGGATGTTCATGGGTGGTGTAGATCACTTGCCATCAGGTGACATACTCGCTGGTTTATCAGCCCTTGCTATGAAAAAAAAGTATTGTTTATGGTTATGCTACAATACTTGAATTTTTCCGTTTCTTACAGGTTTTGATGTAGCCAAAACTGGTGATGCCCGTATTGGTTTCGTAGGGTTTCCATCTGTAGGCAAGTCCACCTTGCTCTCTAACTTGGCGGGTGTGTATTCTGAGGTGGCAGCGTATGAGTTCACAACACTCACAACTGTACCAGGCTGTATAAAATACAAGGGTGCTAAAATTCAGGTAATATTGATGTAATACAAGAACTGAAATTTCACCGAGCTATGGTAGTACATACAATAATTCTGTGGTTGCCAGTCTTTGCTATATTAAGGTATAAGCATTGAGCCTATATATGTATGTGTCTTCTAGTTAAAATTATTAGCTGTTTAAGTGTAAAACAAATTCCAATCCAGGGCAACTCACATGTGATGTTTTTAAATCAAAGATTCAAACATATTATGCCTGAATTGGAATTTAAACCCAGAACCTCACTTTTTTCAACATATGCAACTACCATACCTGTAAGGTGCATAATAAACAGGCTTTATATTAACTTTTATCCCAAAATATTTCTCATAGTTGGCAACATGCAAAAGTTAGAAACATTTTATAAATAGAATGTAACAAATTTGCTATTTTGATTTTATAGCTTCTGGATCTTCCTGGTATCATCGAAGGTGCGAAAGACGGCAAAGGTAGAGGTCGACAAGTGATAGCAGTAGCTCGCACGTGCAGTCTCGTATTCATAGTACTGGATGTGCTAAAACCGCTTCAACATAAGAAACTGTTGGAGCACGAGTTGGAAGGCTTCGGGCTGCGGTTAAACAAACAACCACCAAACATACACTTCAGGAAAAAAGACAAGGGTGGCATTAATTTGAACACTACAGTAAGTTATGTTTTAATGTTTAAATTACAAATGAATGGTGTTTAAGCAAGTTTGATAGCTTCTACTATCAGATTTAAATATGTAGCCAAATAGGTTATATTTATTTCTTGGCCTGAATGCAGCTACACTAAACCTGATATTAAGTATAAGTAGTGCAGTTCAAATATAATTGAGAGACATTGCGCCCATCGACAGTCAGCAAAATTATGACAGCCGGAAATTACTGGTAAAAAGGTATACACTGGTTATCCCCAAAAAGGAGCCATTATGGCAGGTTTATCATAATGTGTAAGGTAGTTGTTAACTAGTTGGGCAAAAAGTGATAAAGTAGCCTCCCACTAGCATTTAATATTCATTTGTTTTGAGAACCAGCAAACTTACTAGACCTGCACAAAACGAAACGATTTGCTACTTCATGTGGGTTGTCTAATGGCCATATAATAAATAAATAAATAAATACACCCAACAGTCACACACATAGTCCTGACCCTACAGTAAGATACGAGTCTTGTGTCGTGGGTATCAGGAACTACGAGAGACTTTCGGTCTCACAACACCCAGACCCCGAGACAAATATTTGTGGATCACACAAATGTTGGTCTCGATGCGGGGATCGAACCCGCGGCCTCTCGCTTTACAGCCGGCTACTCGCCCGCTGCGCCACGGAGGCTGTCGAGTTATATATTGAGTCGATATTCAATAAAAGATCGGTAATTATTTCGATTGGTTCCTGAAAATAACCAATCAAACTAAGTCATTTTTATGCATGAACCTCAAGCTCTATTCTGATTGGCTCATTTTTAGTATCTATGATAATATTGTTAAAATAATTAGATCGACGCGATTTCTCATCGTGCTTAGCATAGCTCTGACATATCAAACATCTTATGTATTTATTTTTTGTTCTTTACAGTGCACACAATCAGAGCTGGACATAGAAACGGTAAAAACTATTTTGTCTGAATATAAAATACACAACGCGGATATTACGTTGCGTTACGATGCGACAAGCGATGATTTGATTGACGTGATCGAAGGGAACAGAATATACGTACCGTGCATCTATCTGCTTAACAAGATTGGTAAGTAATGCTCGGAATAATAGCAGCTTTTAATAATTTGAATAGTACTGTCCCACCCTAGGGTACCAACCTCTTCTAATACAAGCGGTCATACTTTGAGTCTACAATGCTGTACTTATACAAGTTAATAGACTGAATCTAGGAATATTCAATACGCTTATGGTGAACCCTAAAGTCTGCACTACACTACTCGCGAAGTTACCCCGACGAAGTACTCTTCGAAATTGACCGAAGTCCGAACTATGTGACCACACACTCGTGCAACCTCGCGAGGACGCTTCATGTTCGAACTTCGGGACACTTCGAGTCCTTTGACTCGGGCGCAAGAACCGACAACGACTGGTAGTCGCACGAGGCGTATCGAAGTACCCTTCTACATTATCTTATTCGCTCAACTTCGATCAATATCGCGAGTAGTGTAGTGCAGGCTTATGGTTCCTGTTTCAGTGGTTTTGTTCTGAGAAACTGATGAGGCCCTGGGTTCAAATCAGGTCGGTTAATCATTGTTTTCTGCTTGAGTGATCAATAAAAAAATGGTACCGTGTTTCAAAACAATTTAATAACAATTAAAAATTTATTTGTGCTTCAATTAAAGTTTACATTCACAGCTCTCGGCTGTTTTTATATTTAATTTCAGCCGGCGTATTTTTAAATTTTCATCTGCAACTAATTTACATTTGCGTCTATTACAGATCAAATCAGTATAGAGGAGTTAGACGTGATCTACAAGATTCCTCACTGCGTCCCAATATCGGCCCACCACAAATGGAACTTTGACGATTTACTTGAGAAGATGTGGGAATACTTGCAACTCGTTAGGATATATACTAAGCCCAAAGGACAACTGCCAGATTACAACGCGCCTGTCGTGTTACACGCTGACAGAACAAGCGTGGAGGACTTTTGTAACAAATTACACAGGTCTATTGTGAAGGAATTTAAATAGTGAGTGATGAATTTTTAATGTTACTATTTTTTTTTTTTTACTTGATTTAATGATGTAACGAGCAAGGCGCTCGCCTGATGGTAAGCGCCACGCCTGTGCATAAACAGAAGCAATATCACACAAATCTTTGAATTACAAAGCACTGCATGACACTGAACTGCGCGCGTCACCCTGAGATATGAGATTTTAATTCAAATTCAAATTCAAATCATTTATTCTGTAAATTGGATCATAAATATCACTTTTACATGTCAATAATTTTATACTAAAATTAGATTACATTTATTTCTTTTTTCGGCATTTCGTGGCTAGCCATGAGAAGAAATGCCGAAACAAACTCATGGGTTATGGCCTCTTTTAATGTCCAGACATTGATTTTCCAGAACTGTGCGAGTACAATGTACAGGAATTCCTGGATTGACTATTAGAAATAGTCCTGAGTATAACCAACATACATGGCACTCGCACTCACAAATTAAAAAATGAAAATTAACAAATATAAATTTAATATTTTTCTTAAAAAATATTAAAAATGTCAACTTTACATATTATGTATCTTAAATACTAAAAATGCGCCAATAGAGCAGTCAAGTATAATAATTTACCAGAGGACCATGGACAGCCATATTTTGTATGGAGTGAGCGGCTCAATTCCAAGCCGTTTTGTCTTCCAAATAATCTTTAACATTATAGTAACCTTTTCGGCAAAGGTTCTGTTTAATAAATAATTTAAAGTTATTTAGACTTAATTGTTGAATATGGCTAGGAATTTTGTTGTAGAAACGTATACTTTGACATTTGAATGAATTACTAATCTTTTGAAGTCTGGTCTTGGGCAATATCAGTTTATTCTTATTTCTAGTATTTAACATATGAATGTCGCTGGTTTTTGTAAAAACATTAATATGTTTTTTTACATACATTAGGTTTTCATATATGTATTGAGAAGCGACAGTCAAAATATTTATTTCTTTGAATAAATCCTTAAGAGATTGCCCACGTTTGAGATTGTAAATAGATCGAATAGCTCTTTTCTGCAGCACAAAAATAGTTTGAATGTCGGCAGCATTTCCCCATAATAAAATGCCGTACGACATTACACTATGAAAATAACTAAAATAAACTAATCGCGCTGTTTCTACATCAGTTAGCTGGCGAATTTTGTAGACTGCGTAAGCTGCAGAGGTGAGCCTTTTCGACAACTGGTTTATATGTGGTCCCCATTGAAGCTTAGAGTCTAAAGTTATACCCAAGAACTTGGTAGTGTCCACAAGATCCAATTCTTCTCCATTTAAACTAACGCAGGTCTTAATAGTTCTAACGTTAGGTGTCAAAAATCTAACGCATTTAGTTTTTTTCTAAGTTTTTTCTTAAGTCTCATAATGCCCAGTGCTTCAATGTCCTTCAAACCGAAACACAACAGAGCTTACACACTGTTGCTTGGCGGCAGAAATAGACAAAGCGGTGGTACCAACCCAGACGGCCTATCGCATACGAGGGTCCTACCACCTAGTAAAATCTGGCAATAAGTTAAATCCAATGAGTGGTAGAGATTTTTTATAGCATAAGCTGGCAATCAAATCAAGTGGATCATCTGATGGTTAATGATCATCTCCAATGAATTCCAACATACCAGATGAATGAAGGACATGTTGCAGACCTTAAAGGAAAGTGGTAATTAAGGGATTGAGAAGGGGAAAGGGATTTGGGCCATTGGATATCTGATTCACCATATGAAACGCAACAGCTGTAATTTCACATTAGTTTTCTGTAAGACAGTGGTAACAAACAAGTCGATTTCATAATTGGGGTCATATCACTATCTCAGAATGCCAATATGATGTAGCACCTTGGTAACAACACGGTCGAGCCGGCCCATTCGTGTTGTAGACAAAACTATGTACAGCATCTACCACTTTACTTTGGTAATCCATTGTGCTATATGCTAGGCTACTGTTATTAATTGGTAATTCATTTTACTCTAGGCTATTGCCATAAATTATTTTCCTTATTCCAGTGCATTGGTATGGGGATCGTCAGTGAAGCATCAGCCGCAGAAAGTCGGTATTGATCATGTCCTAGCTGATGAAGATGTCGTCCAGATTGTCAAGAAAGTGTAAAATATAATAATTAAATATAATAAAGTATATATTTTTGCGAGAATTAAAATATGCACAGCAATGAGTTGGTGTATTGAGTGTCTGAAGAATATGTATGCTTGTATTCACGAATAAGGATAAATTCATTGATGTAAAATAGCTGTTATGATAAAAAATAATGTTATAGATAAAATTCGATAAAAAATAATAATGTTGTGTACAAAGCATCTAATAGAGATACATGTTGCGTAGGGTTTGACGTCAAATAGGCGGCCGTAAAAACTATAAGCCAAATGTTTCTGTAACATGTGTTAAAAACCATGTTGCGCAGACCCCACTGCGAGTGGGGTAAGGGCAGGTGGGCGTAAATATCGCGTAATGTATCTCATTAATGTTTTCCTGTCTATAATCAACTTTGCATGTAAATATATGTTTTCACCGTGTTAGTTGTTCAAGGAAAAAATACTAATTGTCAATTTATTTGTTTGTTAAAACATTATAAAACATGGTGCATATTATAATCAAACTTACCTTACCAGATTCCATTCCAAAATATTACGAAAGAGTAGATCGAAAAACCCGGAGATCAGATTTTTTTTTCAGTGTTCAAGTTATTCGGCCATGTCCTTGAAATACTGACATCCAATTGATTGATTGACGATGCGATTTTTTTTTATTAATATATGGTACATTTTTAGTCATTGTGGCGGGAAATTGTACCAGGTTATACTTTGAAATAAAACGGATTTTATCGCGGTTTTTTATTAATGTTGATCCCGACGTTTCGAAAGCTTTTCGGCCTTCGTGGTCGCGGGGTGAACTGGTCATAAAATCCGTTTAAAGTAGTTTTATTTCAACAGGTTATGCTTATCAAAATAATTTTTTTTCATCAGTAAAGTCATCATCATGAGATCTGCCAACTCGTGTGTATATTGGTATGATGTTTTAGTGTGATGGACATGTCTAAATATTAAAATACATTTATATTAAATGTACCGAATACTGAATTAAATCTAAAGGTATACCTTCAGATACTCAATACTTGACGTTATGGATAAATATTTAAACATTGAGTTAAGCATTTTTTTACATAATAATTTTATGTATTGAGCATTTACTAAAATCAATCTTCACACAATACAGTAATGTGTATAAATAAAATAAGGCTGCTTTGATAGTATGAATCAATGACAGATTAGGAAATCCAGTGAATAATTTTCTTATTATGTTTCTTTTTACATTCATTTGAAAAACTTCAAATATTTTTTAAGTAAGTTTATAATTAGGTATTTGAGAAATAATTTTAAATATGATATGTACTCAGTCTTGTTGGCTATGAGCTATATTGGAATAAATTATGACTACAAAAATTATATATTTTTAATCAACCTATGTGCTCTATAAGAGATTTTATGTACCTAATCTGTTGGAATTCGAATTCAGTGCTGCCTTAATGTGTTTTTCTTAACTGGGATGTTTTACATAATAATATGTTGTACAGAATGCTCATTAAATGTTGAAAATATAATGATGTATTATTTACAATATCTATGTTATTGGTATTATATATTTCGTGGGAAAGTCTCTCTCGGAGGTAATATAAAGCTCATTTACTCGTATCTATGACAGGCCATTTACACCTCTCTATGATCAACCGGCATAAGTTCAATAATATCAACACAGAATTGTACAAACTCACATTATGGTTACTATGTGTGAAAACCCGACCTCCTCCATCCCCTACAGTCGGCCCTTACCTCACACACTGTACACAGTGACAATTTACACACAGTGATAAATCACACACAATTATAAGCCACACATAATAACCATAACGACACTTACTTGAGTAACGTTGGGCAAACTTCTATCCTCAGTCACAGCTAGACACAGAACGTCCCTCTCTAATGCGGAGCCGCTGCTTATATTGAGTTTCCCTCCCCAGTACCGAGTGACATCAACTGACAAACTATTTAAATCACCCTCAAATAAACAATATCATTGGCGGTACCTTCAATTGACGTAGAATAAAATAGGTCAATTCAGTGTCCGTACTCTATGCTCCGACACGGCCGTTCTGACACGTCACACGTCCCTGTGTGATGCTCCTGCAAAAGAAGAAAAACATTCTGCAATATCTCAAGCTCTTAGCTCGGCCCATTCTGATTATCGTTTAGTTAAAGAATCGGGTTTGTTACGTAATAAACCACAACACTAACGGTTAAGATCAAGTGTGTTTCAATTACATCATGCTATCACATCACAAAATATCATGAAAGCAACTCGCTCATTAGTGAACAGTATCATAGTAGGTAGTAAAAAGCATCATAGCATAGAATGACAAACGTTAGTAACCGATAAGTGTCGTTGCTATCACCTATATCGAGCGATAGCAACTCATGCCACCTCCAACGAGTGACGATAACCTTGCCACCTCCATCGAGTGACGATAACCAGCCAAAAGCGTCGTTGCTATCACCTAAATCGAGCGATAGCAACTCATGCCACCTCCGTCGAGTGACGAAAACCTTGCCACCTCCATCGAGTGACGAAAACCTTGCCACCTCCATCGAGTGACGAAAACCTTGCCACCTCCATCGAGTGACGATAACCAGCCAAAAGTGTCGTTGCTATAACCTAAATCGAGCGATAGCAACTCATGCCACCTCCATCGAGTGACGAAAACCTTGCCACATCCATCGAGTGACGATAAGCTTGCCACCTCTATCGAGTGACGTTAACCATGCCACCTCTATCGAGTGACAATAAAAAGTGTCGTTGCTATAACCTAAATCGAGCGATAGCAACTCATGCCACCTCCATCGAGTGACGAAAACCTTGCCACATCCATCGAGTGACGATAAGCTTGCCACCTCCATCGAGTGACGTTAACCTTGCCACCTCTATCGAGTGACATATCTCCTAAATCGAGCGATATGCTCCTTTTCCAGCTTAGTAATGATACCAATTACTGTTCACTAATCAGAAAGAAAGCACCACTAAATTTAACTCATCATTCAGTTAAGCTAAGGTCATTGGACTCTACATCTTCTACATCACCAGAATCAAATATTATCATTGCCGGGCATTGTTCTTAAGCGATCATGGGCGTCCTCCTTCGTTCTTTAGTAGGACATAATCACCCAAAGAAAAAGGAACAATTTTAGCCTTTGTGAAGGTTTAAAATCTTGGGATTCAAATTTTACTCTTGGGAACAACATAAAAGAGAACTAGTTCACATAGATACTCATCTGTCTTTAGATGTCTTCAGCAGGGCGTGCAGACAAACAACAGGGCAAATCATCTGGATAGTCCTCTTCATCATCGTCAGCACCAGGCTCACCACCAGACTCTGTTTGAACCTCTTCATCATTGCCAGCACCACCAGGCTCAGCACAGGAATCCATGCAAAAAAACAAGGAGAACATTAAAATGGTTATTACAGTGCGCTAAAACCCACAAGCAGAACATTAAAAACGGTTATTACAGGTTCGTATGTGTCTGAAGCATAACTTCTTACTATTTTTATCTTTTCAAAAAAAGAACTGTACCAAATGAAGTGACAAACTGTACTATAGGCGCAAGCACACTCACTACCCTGCGACGCCAGTACGGAAGGTATCTTTAAGGGGAAGACTTACGTCTGTCACCAACAAACATTGATCTTAAGAATGTACTCCCTAAATAAACCGATTCGAACCGTGTAACCAGGTTATAGTGTCCATTCAATGTCTTAGTCCCAGCCGTCAGAGAGCTAGGTCCGATTGATCGCCACATCCCAACAACTCCACAAAACCTATAGGCACTTCAAATCACTTTTTATACGCGATCAACATAAAATGGAAAGATCTCACCAAATTCTTGTTAGTTTCTCGCCGTATACTCAACACTCGTAAATGCGTTCGATCACAGTCGTCCCTCAAAGCCGTTCTGGTTCCGGTGCACCGCCACACCGCGCCGTGGATACGCCGCTATGGTTCAGCGATTGGGAATTCTTGCGCACCAATATCTTGCACTCAATACCAGCGACGGTGCCACAACAGTAGAATTCGTCCATTATAGTCCTAAATAAGCTTTTACAACACAATAGACACACACAGTTAATTACACAGGTACACAATTAATAACTTTGTAAGTGTGGACACAATAATCAATTTTACAATAAATTTAATAACTGCAAACTAATAACTTTAAAAATATCAAGACATGGAATTGTTAATAAATATCGGGTAAATAATTTTTCATTTACATTTCCCAACACCATCAAATTCAGGAGTGCAATGATTTTTAATAATTGACGGGTAGATAATTATTAATTTACATTCTGAACACCATCAAATTCAGCAATGCAATGATTTTACACTGAATGGCACTGAACTGCTGCACCATGGATCCATCTCTAACCAACTCATCACATGACAATATTACTTGCCATTTTTGTTTTACCAAGAACCAATAAATTTGGAATAGTCATCAAATCACTCGTAGATAATCGAAGTTTATCGGGCGTGTCAATGGATAGGCTGTGGGGCCCATCCCAACTTCTGATTTCGTGGGAAAGTCTCTCTCGGAGGTAATATAAAGCTCATTTACTCATATCTATGACAGGCCATTTACACCTCTCTATGATCAACCGGCATAAGTTCAATAATATCAACACAGAATTGTACAAACTCACATTATGGTTACTATGTGTGAAAACCCGACCTCCTCCATCCCCTACAGTCGGCCCTTACCTCACACACTGTACACAGTGACAATTTACACACAGTGATAAATCACACACAATTATAAGCCACACATAATAACCATAACGACACTTACTTGAGTAACGTTGGGCAAACTTCTATCCTCAGTCACAGCTAGACACAGAACGTCCCTCTCTAATGCGGAGCCGCTGCTTATATTGAGTTTCCCTCCCCAGTACCGAGTGACATCAACTGACAAACTATTTAAATCACCCTCAAATAAAATAACACCTAAATATTAATAACACGTCCAACAGTCATACACATAGTCCTGACCCCGCATTAAGTGACTCAGTGGATATCAGGAACTATGGGGGACTTAAGGTCCCACAAAACCCATACCAAATAGATATATGTGCATATTACACAAATATTTACGAGTGGTAGAGCCACGCTGTAGACAACATGAATGGACCGGCTCGTTACCACAGTCTCACAGAAAACCGACGCAAAGTACGGTACGCGGCTTCGTACGGTGGGTGAGATACTCGGAGGCCCAATTCCCCCCAAATAATGATAAATCATTAGGTATGTGTTTATATAATGACGACTAGTGCTATAATGTAGCATACACCAAAAGAGCCCAAACCTAGGTTTTTCCACGATAATTTGAAAAGAAAACAAAGCCCTGCTATTACCTATTAGTAAATTTAAGTAGACTCGGCAAAATGTGTATGCACTAGTTCCACCTCTGCCTACTCCTTCGGGGACTAGAGGCGTGAGTGCGGATGGGTTGATGTATAATAATCATTGTACAGAAAATTAAGTGAATTTATGTGAACCGAGCAACCGACGGGTTTGTCTGACTATGTCCTTCGTTCGATTAACGTGGGAAAGTAGTCTGAAAAACATAGTACTGAGAGAAATTAACAACAAAACTCCAGCAAGACCTTGAAATCGGTCATACCCCTCACCTCGTTTCATGATTTTTAGAAAATAAATGAATATCAAAAAATATCTATCACGAGGTCAAAGGACAAGTATCCAGAGCCGTAAAATAAAAAAATAATGTCTGAGATTTGAGGTTATGTTGATAAGTTGTTTATATTTTAAACGGTGCTTATTTTTGCTCAAATCAAAAAAATATTGATAAAATGTAATAGCTTTGTTAAATTTGTAAGAAAGATTTGCTGTGATAAAGTGTATCATGTGAAATTTATTTCAATTACAAGTTAAATAAGTTAAGTTAAACCTCTAACGTATGTAAACAAACGATGACGACGTTTGATAATTTATCCAAGGCACAAGTAAGTATAATAAATTTATTTTATTCAATCAAACACATTAAATTTTAAATTTTGAGCCATAATCCGCTATCTATCGTATTCTATAGTGCACTACATTAAAACAAAGATTTATTTTTCGACTACGTAATTTTAACTGTCGTTAATAGATGGCGCTTTAATCAAATTATGGTTTTCAGAGAGCTCGCGTTGCGTTGTACAGAGACGTTAAATCAATTTGTACGGAAACGTGCCATTTCCTGGGTCTGGACGTTACCAAGCCAGCAATGGAAATTGTAGTAGAACTGGTTTATAAGAAAATTTCTGTTTACGGAACAGACTTGGAAGCTTTTGCTAAGTGGGTACCTATGGTAATTAGGCACAACTAAGCGAAATGCCCTAAATAAGTATTCGGTGTTCGCAACCAGTTGTACTAAAATGTTGTTTCGAAATTTTAATTGCTATATTTTACTTCCTGGCTACCTACCTTATCTATACCCATTTGAAGCTTTGTTATTATGCTTTTGGCTAGTAGTGGAAGGCCAAATATTCTTAAATTAACAAGAATCTTAAATAATTTTCAGACACGCCAAGCGCAGTACGATCAACGACCAAGATGTAAAACTTTTAGTGCGAAGAAACCCTTGTTTGGTAAGATTTACACTATACGCAGAATAACTTGGTCGGGCTGAAGTTAGTTAACCACCTCCACGGTACGCACTACGCCTAACGTCACCATATAATCTTTGAAAACAATAGTCGCGACACTGCTTGTCACTAACTTCAAAGCGGCCTTATTATTTTGCGCGTACTGTACTGGTGGTAAATTTCCTTTGGTTAAGGATTTTGGAATGGTGGCCACGTAGGTACTGGATCAAGCAATCTGTACAAGCGCAGCGTTGGACGTCCACCTACCAGGTGGACTGAAAACCTGATAAAGGTCGCAGGAAGTCGCTGGATGCAGGCCGCTTCCAACAGGTTTGTTTGGAAATCTTTGGGGGAGGCCTATGTTCAGCAGTGGACGTCTGATAATGATGATGATGATGAGATAGGTGATCGTCGCATGATATGATCGGTGGCGATCCTATTTCGCGGCTGCTGGACCTGTGATTTGCACTTTCACCGTTTTCATAGCCTATAACTGGCATTTGATCACTGAGACGATATCAACCAACATTCCTATTTCGAAATACCTACTTATATAACTTTTTTTTTTTCTTTTTTTTTTCAACAACGCAACAACACTTTAAACAACGACAGAAACGATACCTCGCTTTGCGTTCACACACTGATTTGAACTCAATTAGGCGCATGATTTCGGCTTGAAAACAGCAATTGCATAAATAACAGCCTCCATCACACAGCTATTTAAACATTCAGTATCGAATCTACATTTGGAATTGTCGTTTATATCACCGGAATTCGATTCTTATTACGAATTGTGTTTTACACGCGAGACTACGTAAATTACATTTTTGTGATCTTCTTGACGAATCTATTCTATTATCTTGCTGTAACGATACTGTGAATGTAGCTCTGGAATGAACTCCCTGCCTCGGTGTTTCCCGAGCGCTATGACATGTCCTTCTTTAAACGAGGCCTAAAAAGAGTATCCCTTCAGTGGTATGTAGCGGCTTGGCTGTGCCCTGGTATTGCCGATGTCCATGGGTGGCGGTGACCGCTTACCATCAGGCGGGCCGCTTGCTCGTCTGCCTATCAAGGCAATAAAAAAAAAGTCATTAATGTATTCCCTAATTCTTTCTTGGTTTCTGCCTAGCGTTATCCTGTTATAGTGCCAGGGTCCCTTTTCCTTCTTAAACGCTTCCACTTCGTCCGATCTTGAGCTTTCGCCGTAATGTGACTGTGGCTCTCATGTCTATGGAGACACAGATGGATTAAGCGTCAAGCCAGGGCTTTCTGGGCCTTCCAATGTTCCCCGATTCTTGAATTATAATAAAACCTATGACATTCTGTTTCGTTAGAGTCACTCAAAAACTTACTGACTGTTTGAGGAACTTTTGTAATCTAGCAAAAGCTTAGACATACCTCTCGAAGTAAATCTTTTTGAGTTTGTTATTAAAATACGAGTCAATCGTAAATTTTGTTTTTATTTGATTGAATGACGAAACGAGCGAGGCGCTTGCCACGCCTGCCCATAAACAGAAGCAACGCCACACATAACTTTGAATTACAAAGCACTGAACTGCGCTCGTCACCCCAAGACATAACATGTTAAGTCTCATGATGCTCAGTAATTTCACTGGCTTCAATGGCCAACCCAGACGGCCTCTCGCATACGAGGGACCTACCACCTTGTGTTCTTAGTAAATGCTTGAATGGCTTAATGATCATACACGATTGTAACAATTTTACAGAAATCCCGGCTAGAAGCCCTAGCTCCTGATTCAGCCAAGAAAGAGAAACGACGCAAGACGGTGGTGCCGATTACTAGGGCGCCAGAAACACCTGCAGCTTCTAAAACTGTGGTACACACAGAGAAACCTTCCACATCCAAAGTTACTGACACTGGTAAAGAGCTTGAAGTACAAATGGATATCACAGATGATGCTATAGATTTGACGTTTGAAGATTGAAATGTTTTTATTGTCAATAAATATTAAGTACCTATATCGTGTTTTTTTTAAGGTTTCATCGGTGGCGCAGTTGTAATGCGTATGCGGTTGGACCGCTTTGCTGAGGTCTCGGGATTGATACCCGGGTTGGATAAAAGTGATTTTGGTTTTTTCTATCAGCACCGAATCTGGAATTATGCTCGATATGGTGATTTATTTAAATTTGATTGAATGCCCATAAACAGAAGCAACACCACACATAACTTTAAATTACAGTGCATTACATGGCACTGAACTACGCTCGTCACCCCGAGACATGAGATGTTAAGTCTCATAATGCCCAGTAATTCCACTGGCTTCAATGTCCTTCAAACCGAAATACAACAGTGCTTACACAGTGTTGCTCGGCGGCAGAAATAGACAAACTGCAAACAATAAATAAATATAAATAGATATGCTCGCCCCCTATATCGTCATGGGATGGTAATACGCTGGGCGAATTGTCGGTGTACTGGTTACATCTATGCCTAATCCTTCAGCGGTTACAGGCATGTGTGTTTGTGTGTGTGTGTTCATTAAGAAGTTATTTTTTACAACTAATTGGCGTGACGATTGTTGGTACGGTGTTTCTATACTATGTCATACAAAGCGGACGGTCACTATCGCCTGACTCGCGACACATGCGTGCCTCAAGACACCGAAATTGACAGCAACCGTGGCGCAGCGGGCGAGTAGGCGGCTGTGAAGCGAAAGGCCGCGGGTTCGATCCCCGCACCGAGACTAATGTTTGCATGATTCACAAATATTTGTTTCGGGGTCTGGGTGTTGTGAGACCGAAAATCTATCGTAGTTCTTGATACCCACGACACAAGACTCGTTCTTACTGTGGGGTCAGGACTATGTATGTGACTGTTGAGTGTAGGCTATTTATTTATTTATAGCTTCCATATTTGTGTCCTGAAGAGACAAAAACTTTCTAAGGCAAATGTCAATATTCAATTACATTAACGAACTCCAAGGCATAAAGATTTAAATGTGTACATATAAGACAGGAAATGAGCATAGCGAATGCATTGCACAGGCGAGGCGGGGGCGCGCCCGCGGCGACCGTCGCCAAAAAACCTCGTTATAAACGAAACACAATTACCATCGGACAGGCAAAGGTGTAGAGTGGACTTTGATATAAAAACAATGGTGACCTACCTTGATAAAAACAATTTATCAACGTGGTAGGTTCCTCGTATGCGAGAGGCCGTCTGTGTTGGTACCACCGCTTTGTCTATTTCTGCCGCCAAGCAACAGTGTGTAAGGACTTATTACTGGGCACTATGAAACTTAACATCTTATGTCTAAGGGTGACGAGCGCAACTCATTGCTTTGTTTGCAATTCAAAATTTTGTGTGGTGTTGCTTCTGTTTATGGGCAGGCGTGGCGCTTACCATCAAGCGAGCGCCTTGCTCGTCTCGTCATACAATAAATTAAAAAAAGCTTTCTTAAGAGTATGTTTATTACTGAAACAATTGTCAACTGCCTCGGTGGTGCAGTTATAATGTGTACTTGTTACGATTGCTGTATTGACTGCTGATCTCGGGTTCGATCGACAGATAGGGTAAAAGTGATATTGGGTTTTTCTATCACAAAAATGCTTAGTTTCAACCCTGAGTCTGGAATCGTACTTGGCATGGCGATAGGCTTGCCCCCTATTTTATCATGGGATGGAAATACGCTCAACGAAATGTTGGTGTACTGGTTACTCTGCCTACCCCCCTGGGATTACAGGCGAGAGTGCGTATATACATTCCTATATTTTGAAAGTTAATAGAGTCATGATCTGGATAGTTTTGCCGCAGCATGTACCGACTCGACTGTGTTTATCACCAATGGCTTACAGAAAAAGCATGAAGTGGCCTGCCTTGCGGTTGCGTTTCGTGCCTTTAGTGTGATATTTTCTGAAAAATCAAATCGTTATTCTTTTCAAGATTCTTCCGATATCGTAGCTGTTCACGGGTGGGGGCGATCACTTCACATCAGGTGACCCCCTTGCCCGATTGTCGACCTTTGAAAAAAATACATTAAAATACAAGTTTTGTCTTGTGGGTATCAGGAACTCCAAGAAACCTATTACATAAAAACTTTTTTCTAAATTTATAATACCATCAACACGACTCCACACTTTCCTCTATTCTTAGTAGTTAATTACTCCTATAACGACAGTTAGACCATAATGAGATTTTTGCAATTCAACAGTAGCACATTACAGGGTGCTGTTTGTCAACCCCCCACCCCCGGGGGGGCGTCTGACCCCCATTGACCCCCTGTGACCGGGGGAAGTTATTAGGCGGCTTTGTTAATGAATTTCATGTACCATATATCTGTATACAGGTTGTAAATTATTTGAGGGTGTCAAAGTCGTGACGCGTCCTCAGTTGTGTGTATGGTCGTAAAAAAATTGTGAGCATAAAAGGAGTCTATATATTTTTTTATTTAATTTTTATAGCATACGCCGGCAAACGAGCAAGTGGGTCACCTGATGGTAAGTGATCTCCACCGCCCATGTACGCCCACAATATCAGAAGAATCATGGGCGCGTTGCCGACCTTAAAGGAAAGGGATAATTAGGGATTAGGAAGGGGAGGGGGATTTGGGCCTCCGGATATCTCACTTACCGTACGAAACGCAGCAGCAAGCCGCTACTTTATGTCGGTTTTCTGTGAAACATTAGTAACGACCCGGCGAGCCGGCCCATTCATGCTGTAGACAAAACTGTCTACAGCGTGGCTCTACCACTCTATTATAATCATGTTTCTTTTGATAAACAATATGCGAGTCCTTCATATCGATGCTCAATTATACTAATTTAAATGACTTAAAATCCATTAAATTTATTAAAGTAAAAAAAAGTAAAAAATTAATTGAAGTTCAGGGATTCCCAAAGTGGTCGATATCGACCCCTTGGGGGTCAACATTGCTTTCCCAGGGGTCGACATAAACGAAAACCGCAAAGTTTTTAAATTGTTAAGTATTTTGTATCAATAGGAAAAAAACTAGAGATAGGATTTTTAAAGTAATGGGGATATAGTCATAGACAAATCCTCATAAGGTATCAGTTCATTTTGGAAAAGGGATCTCTTGCCCAACATAGTTTGGGAATCCGTGTTTAAACGAATGCACACAGAATTTACTTCGGTGGTAGGTCTCTCGTATGTGAGAATCCGTGCAACCATCTGCCTAGACCAAGGTACCATCTATTTGTATACTTTTACCGCTAATGCATGAAATGCTTAGTATTTGCTGGTGGGAGGGTACTTGTATCCGACCGGATAGCGACCACCGTACACTGATGCTAAAACCTGTCATAGTGTCCCACCTCGTGTGGGTCGCGTTCCAGGGTTAGCCAGTGTATATCCGGTTCTCCCCAGGGGGCTTGCCCCCTGATCCTAACCCCTTTCCCATCCCTTTTCCTTCCCCTCCCCCTTGGCCCTTTGGTAGGCCGGTATGATCTTGCCGACCCACGATGGACACATTGTTTATCGTTGGTCGACATTATTTTTGAATTGCGCTACACTTACCATCAGGTGTAGCGTAGTCAAAAAAAAAAGAAAAATCACCCGGAGTCTGGAATTGTGTCCGGTATGGCGATAGGCTCGCCCCCAATCACGTTATGGGACGGAGATGCGCTTGACGAAATGTGGCAGTACTGGTTACACCACAACCTACCCTTGAGACGGGGACTACAGGAGTGAGTGGTTATGTATAATTAAACGTAATATGTCGGTATAAACAATATAAAGTTTATGTGGTGCTGAAAATAGCTTGTTAATTACCTTTAAAATGTTCAACGGGTTTTTGCTCGCGTGATAGCGAACGCACGATATCATTACTGGAGGTGAAATGGTCTACAGCCTATACAACTTAATTTATGTTTGTTATTCTAGAAAATTCCAATATGTTATTAATTTAATTCCTAGGCTCGTGTCTGTATCCTCGAAGGGATAGGCTATGGTGTAATTAGTGTTTGTTTTCGCCCCATTCGAGCCTATCGCGTCCTCATATCGGAATTCAGGGTCAAATACAACAATGACAAACATTTTTCGAACTGGAAACTCAAACACAAAGTTACGCAAACAAGAACTTACGCACAGCAAGTTCAAATGGAGTGAATTACACTGTTGCTTGGTGGCAGAAATAGACAACGCTGTGGTACCAACCCAGACGGCCTCTCGCATTCGAGGGACCTACCACCTTGTACATGGTTGGTCTATATTTATTTAACAGCCAAAACTAACCAATTAGAGATATCGTACCATGAGTTCGCGCTCACTATAAAGTCTCATAGTAACGTTTAAGAATACGGAGGTTAAACACGTTCAATGGCTAAATACTACTAACAATCGTTGTTTAAATGGGCTTTATAATAATTGAAAATAAAACCTAATAAACAAACCCATGAAAGCATTTTCAAAATAGGGGAAGTACGTACAAAATGACATATGGTTTTGTTTTTGGGTCATAAGTCTTTATTGGTAAATCACAGCACTGCCATATTTTACACTAATCATCTTTGGTTCTTTGTCTATTAAATCTAAAAAGCATTTGTAGAATAAAAATAATAGGAAAAAAATATTATTATTTTAACTGAGGTCATCCTAAATCCATTTTGTCCATATGCTATGGACATAATGGCATATTACATATGGACAAAATGATATACACGTTGAAGCTATAAAATTACTGACAAAGTTCACAAATAAAACGCTTGGTTCGTTTAGGAACGTCAGCGCAAGAAGCGTGAGCCCAATGCGAACAATTTAAGCATCGCAACCAGTCCTCTCAAGGCTTAGATCGGGAAAAGAGATCATTGCAATATATGCATGGGCAGTCCTGTCCATCATCTTGAGAGTCGTTACGAAAATTTTATTCTTTACTATCGTTTTCAAATAAAGTTTTAGTAATATTTCGTCACATCTTCTCTGGCGGAACTTTAGACATTTTTTTCCGATTTAATTGCCTGTATATTGGAGTAGAAGTTAAAATTGATGAGGTTTGCCGAGTCTTAGGCTTACGTTTTCCTAATTCACGTATAAAACGTCCTTTTGGGACTGGAGAAATCTCTTCAATAGGGATATTAAGAGTAGAGGACGATGGCTGTTCTTCATTAGCAGCAGATGGGTGATTTGGATTTAAAGAACTTAATACAAGTTCTTGGACAGTATTTCCTGACGGAACCTAACATGAATTGTCGCCTTGTTGTTTGATAGGTGATTCAATTTCAACTATATTATTATCTTTAGGTGCCACGGCACGGGATCTTTCTAGCTGACATTGAGGTTGTGTAGTTACAGCCACCTGAAGAACGTCTGTTACAGGGCACAAAAATAAATCGTCTTGCTGCTATATAGATAGCCCAGCTATAGAAACTGGACCAGGAGTCGTTCCCTGATAATGTTGCTCATTGAAGCCGTCTTCCTGCGGTATGTTTGTAGTCTCCGCAGGTTCGTTCATATAATCGGGATATATTTCAGAATTTAAAGGCCAAATACCAGTGCTTTTAAATCCGTGACAACCTTTTGCAATGTAGCTGCCTTGCCATATGCTTCTAATTCTTGAAGCGACCCTCGCGTCAATCCAAACAAACGAGATTCAAGTAATTTCAAATGCTGAACAAATTGTCTTTCCACATCAGGTGGAAAAGTAGATTTCCAACATCCAAGACCCTTTTAACTGGACTCCAAAGTTTTGTTACAACCCAAAGCATGCCTTCGAAGCGTGGCTTGCAGGACACCAAATGTTTTAGATCTTAATAGCCAGCCCATTTTATTATTTCGAACAGCTTCTATAGCTTTCTGCATTAATTCTACACTCCAGGATTGGCGATCAGTCATACGCTTATAATTACGCGGCATTTTGTTATATTTGTAAAGAAATTATTAGCTAATGAAGTTCCTTGACTGGGCTCTTATGGACAAAATGACATACGTCTATGTCATTATGTCCGTTACCTATGTATGTTATTTTGTCCGTATATCGTTATAAAAAAACAAAATTCTAAAATAAATACAAACAGGATAATATTTAAGGAAACAATTATTGGAATGCAACATTAATTCCTTAAAAAAATAAATAAATGCTACACAAATAGACACAATGGAGAAAAACTTAACATTTACACAAAATATATGTTGTAAGGAAAAAAAACTCTTAACGTACTCAAATTTGTCATCGGCCATGGCACCGGGGCGAATAAGAGCAGTGCGTTCACGTTTTGGCAGGTTTTTAAAAGTCGTTCGGGTTATGTGATGCGGTTGGCAGTTGTGCGCTGGAGTTCACCAATTTCGAATTATACCACCTATGTCATTTTGTACGTATATGTCGTTTTGTACGTATTTCCCCTACATCAAAAGCAGCCATAATCGATAATAAAGTAATTTCAGTTAATGTATTAACTAAAATTTGTAACAAAAGTCTCACATCACCTACATTTACCAACAAACAACACAGAATAATTAATCAGCGTGTATCAATTAATACAAGGTACAAACCACGGGCACAATTAAACTCCATCCATCACGGAGTACAAAAGGCAAGTGAGAGCGGCCGATCTAGCCTACCTAGTGTCTAAGCTGTACTGAGATAGGCCCGCAGTGCTCATTAAAATATGTAAATTCACTGCCGAGACATTACGCAGATAGGTGCTTCTGACTTATTGACTGGACGGCTTTCAATCATAATGGGGTATTTGGGATTTGATTTCTTGAAAGTCTTTTTATTTACCCAAAAATATGTTTTAATTCTAGTACGGCAAAGTGACTGCAATACACCTGATGTTAAGCGTAATGCAGTCCAAAAATCTAGCGACCACCGACAAATAATGAGTTCATCGGTGGTCACCAGAATCATGCCGGTCTGTATAAATGCTTCTTCCCTCTTCGGAGAGGGAAGAGGCAAATCGAGGGGCCTGCGACAGGACAGGTGGAGACCGATGCAGGCACAGGGATACAAGGATTTAACCTGCCCCAACCAACCATCAAGTCATGTCGCAAACCCCTCGGGAGAACCGGATATACACTGGCTGATCCACACAAAATGTGTGGGTCACTATGGCAGGTTTTAACGTGTGTACGGTGGTCGCTATCGGGGCGGATATGAATATCCTACCACCAGCATTTTCTCTTATTTACAATATACTTTTGCTATTACCTCTTTACGTGATCATACAATACTTTTAAAATAGCATACGAGGAACTTACCACCATGTCAATCTCACCGATTCCTATGCAATATAGTAATAATGATATCCATTAGTCCCTGGCGCATGGCGCCGTCCTCACGTTGGACTTGCGAACGCATTACCTGGGCGGGTGTACCTACCGCGCGCCACTATTTAGTATCATTACAAATGTCGTCCGCCGTGTCCGTGTGTCCGTCTGTCTGTGTGCTCGAGACCTACCGTTCCTTATTAATAAGTATTCGATGGTTATGCGGTGTGGAGATGGATTTGTAGGGTTATTTTTGGCATTTTACTACGTTCTGCTAGCATTTACTGTACCTACGAATACTTATTGCTTAAGTTGTAGAGACAAACGTTTGTGTGATCCACAAGTGTTGGTTTCAGGTCTGGGTGTTGAGGGACCGCAAGTTCCTCGTATTTCCTGATACCTGCAAACAGGTATCACATCTGTTTTCTGTGAGGCAGTGGTAACGACCCGGTCGAGCCGGCCCATTCATGTTTTAGACAAAAATGTCTACTGCGTGGCTCTACCGCTATAAAAGTTTAGTCTCTGCCACCCACACCATTCCCCGCTATTGCTGCTTCTTTTGTAAGTTCTTTTCATCATATGCCTATTATCCACAAAGTTATAAATACACCACTGTCAGTCTGATTAGTTTATGCGAAATATCTTGATCGCCATTTACGGCTCTCTTGGGATAAGTAAGAGGCAAATGACGTGCTTATAGTACGAGAGCTAGCAACGTCAGGAAAACAAGCATTTCAGGTAGGCCAGTTCTTAGATATCCTATCTCTCTTACTCTTCCGGACGTCATATGGACTATCTGGCTGGTGGTAGTGTTTGCGTTCATCAGTGCGCATCCTACCTGCACAGGTAAAATATCGATTTTTTTAATCATTTTAAGAAGTTTCTTTTTTTTATTATTATTTTTATTGAACTTTCCACAACGTAAATCTAATATTGCCAGACATTTTTATTGCTGTTTAAACTGTTCCAGACGCTAATTTAGAATTAAAAAAAAAAAAATTCAAAATAATTCAGTATGGCTGAAATTTTTTTATAATATTATTTAAGTATCTAAAAACGTAAAATTAATTTGCCAAACAATAATTCGGTTGTTAAACCTTCAGCCAGACCGATATAAAATTGAAAAGTTATTGGGCATGTTGGAAGAGTACGGACAATCACGTGTTAGCTGCGCGAGCGCGATAGACGACAGCAGCTGTTTGGAGTCAAGATGGCGTCAGTTTAGTCACATTGGTGTATTCGTTGTTGTTATTTTTAATGTTTTTAACAAAATTGTGTTACAATGGCTAATGAAAAATTAAAATGTATTTTTTGCAAAGACATAAATGGAAAAACAATAACTTTCGTAGAAGATAAGTTAAAAAAGTGTAAAGAAGTTCTACAAATACGTGTAAATTTTAAACTGAAATATGATAGTGTACTGTTACCGGAGCAAGTTAATGACACTGATGGATATCACAGAAATTGTTACAGCAGTTTTACAGCTTTAATGGCAAAATACCGTAATTTAAAATCGTCGAAGTCCGGTCGAAGTCCGGTCGAAGTCCGGTCGAAGTCCGGTCAATGTCCGGTCAAAGTCATGACTAAGTCGTGTCAAAGTCGTGTCAAAGTCATGTCAAAGTCGTATCAAAGTCGTGTCAATGTCGTGTCAAAGTCTCGTGTCAAAGTCGTGTCAAAGTCGTGTCAAAGTCGTGTCAAAGTCGTGTCAAAGTCGTGTCAAAGTCGTGTCCAAGAGACACTTGTCAAAGTCGTGTCAAAGTCCAGTCCAAGTCGACTGGTCACTGTGTGACTCCACCTGGTACTTAGAAATTATCAATGTTCCAGGGAGGTTGGCTAACGCTGGCTAGTCAATGGACCGCTCGCTTTACGGAACGTTTCGGTTCACCCTCCCATAAGAAGTTATCGCTTCAAAAATAAAAGTAGTATTTAATATATTTAGATGTCAGGAATTAAGTCTAACCTCAAAGCAAACTCTCATTGACTTCATGTTACTTAACAACGCCATCTGCTGTTGTGCTCAAAAAAAGTAGTATTGATGATATAGCCAATAGATGTCTTCCAAGTT
The DNA here is from genome assembly GCA_949126905.1 of Amorpha juglandis. Classification (NCBI taxonomy): domain Eukaryota; kingdom Metazoa; phylum Arthropoda; class Insecta; order Lepidoptera; family Sphingidae; genus Amorpha; species Amorpha juglandis. The sequence goes on along the minus strand of OX421379.1, from coordinate 4,146,470 downwards.
TATGTTTAAGTTGATAAAACACGAATAAAATGACATTTTCTAAAAATGATTCCTAGCTAGAACGATTTATCGCCCCCGAAACCTCCTGTATACTAAATTTCATGAAATCGTTGGAGCCGATTCCGAGATTCCAATTATATATATACAAGAATTGCTCATTTAAAGATATAAGATAAGATAAAGATATAAGATTATAAAAAAAATTCAGCCATACTGAATTATTTTTAATTCGAAATTAGCGTCTGGAACAGTTTAAACAGCAATAAAAATGTCTGGCAATATTAGATTTACGTTGTGGAAAGTTCAATAAAAATAATAATAAAAAAAAGAAACTTCTTAAAATGATTTAAAAAATCGATATTTTACCTGTGCAGGTAGGATGCGCACTGATGAACGCAACCACTACCACAAGCCAGATAGTCCATATGACGTGCGGGAGAGTGAGAGAGATAGAATATCTAAAAATTGGCCTACCTGAAATTCTCTCTCAAAAACGTTGCTAGCTCTTAGAATATTAAGCCTCCCTGCATAAGTAATTAGTAATTTACAGGCATCTAAAAAAATCAAGATGCTTGATGATCTGAAGTATGTACGGTTAAATGTATTTTATTAGTATCTATTTAGTTATTTGGGACTGAATTTTCCTTCTAATTTCAGATATCCTCGCGGATAGCGACACCGTGCACATTAAAACCTACCATAGTCACACACATAGACCTTGTGTGGATAGCCGGTGTATATCCGGTTCTGCTGAGGGGCTTGCGATATGACATGATAGTTGATTGTGGTGGGTATAGGGGTACATCCTTGTATCCCTATGCCTGCATCGGTCATCGCCTGTCTTATCGCCTATATTCCCTCTTCGGGGTGTGAAGAGGCATTTATACAGACCGGCATGATTCTGGTCACTACCGATAATCTCATTGTTTGACGGTAGTTTTTTGGACTGAACTGCGCTTACCATCAGGTATAGTGCAGTCACTTTGCCGTGTTTGGATAAAAAAATATTTTAGTATGGGTCAGGGTCATGTTCGTGAGTTGCATTAGTTTTGCTATTTTTTATAACCAATATATAGCATTTTTAAAGCCGTCTCTATATATATATTATCCCCCGTTCGTTACCCCGTCCCGCTGAGGTAAGCAAGAGTGTTGTTTTGTTCCGTCCCTGAGTCCCCGTCATTACCTACCTTTCAGCTCATTACTGGTAACAGATCACTCGCTTAATTTGTGCATTTCCGATCCGTAGATATTCAAATTTCAACTCTAATGACGCGAGGGAAATGTTAATAAAATGTTAATGCGGCGAAAGCGGACCCCGCAGCCGCAATAAATGACAGATTTGCTTGACAGACAGCCCTCGTTTGTTGCAATGCATGGATAAGTCACGATTTAGTTTTTTGCCGTGCTGCCATTCTATTGCTTCAGTATTTTCTTGTGGGATTCAATGTGGTCTTATTAAATTATAATAAAATGTTAGCTAAATTTAGTTAAATAATACAGTATTAACATGTACCTAAACTTTTTATATACATATACGCACGCCTGTCCCAATCCCTAAAGGGGTAGGGGCCCCACCCACATTGTGCCGGGCTTATTTCCGTTCCATGATGTGATTGGGGGTGATTCTGTCACCACACCAGACATAGTTCCAAAGTCCAGACTGTGATACTGAGCATTTCATGATAGAAAATCTAATATCACTTTTACCCGACTCGGGGATTGAACCCGAGGCCTCAGCACAGCACTCGTACCGCGTTCATATTACATCTGCGCCACCGAGGTAACAGAGTAAACTTTATAGATTTACATGATTTTGATTATGCACGAAAAAACTGATATAGTAAAAACTACAGGAGAGCAATGTAGCTTATTTATTATGCGTTTGCACATTATTAACCTCTGAAAAAAGAGGGGTGTTGAGTTTGACTTTTCAGTGTATGTAAAGTAGGATCAACTATGAGCAATATGTTTTTGAATGAAAAAATAATCATGCAAATCTCATTTAGCGGAGTTATCCATGGTTATATATACAAAAAAACCGCATCGAATTGACAACCTCCATTTTTTTCGTCGGTTAAGAACAGTGTTCTTAGATTTCTCTACGCACAAATTAGGGTTGGATGTAGACTAAAGACTTTCTACTTTCCAAATATGTCCACACAAATCAGTTAGTTGGAAAATTTGTAATTGTGTTGACATGAGAATGTCCAGTCGTATTTGTATTGACAATAAGCCAGTTAATGACATTGACAAAATACATAATAATGCGAAGCCATAAATAAAAAAGAAGAAGAAGTCAGTTAATAATTTACTGTACACGTATGCGTTGTAGTGTCTCTTTTTCTTTCTAAATTGGTATACATTAAGCGTAGGTAGGATTTTTTTTATATTACCATAAGTCTTATCTTAACTTTCTATAATATAGGGTCCTTTAAACGGAGTGTGAAGAAGCAGTTAAGCAGGCCGGCATCTTCTTCTTTCTTCTTCAAGACCAACTTTTGTTGTAGGTCGATACCTACAACAAAAGTTGGTCTTTATGGGGTCAGCTATCTAGTCCTGCAAGGTTGCTGGTGTTTTAAAAGTAACCCTGTATTAAGCCTTCAAAGCGTGAATTACTGACAAACTTGAGAGCGCCTAAAGCGCTCACCCGAAAGTCCGGTGAAGCTGTAAAAAGCCGACTCGCGTCCGGCTGACATCATAAAATCAACCAGGAAAAAATTACAAAGTCACAAATATCCAAACTGTCACATTTATATTATTAGTAAGAATTATGATAAAAAACGTTTCGTAAACTAGCAATAGCGTAACAATTTAAACCGCAGACATTAATAATAATTAGGAAACTGCAATAAAGCTTAGCTAAACAGAATTTCCTACATAGTCAATAATAATCTCGATTAAAAAGGCTTTCAAATGAAAAGTACTATATTGTCATTGATCTATCCATTCGGGAGCTACTATACTGCAAAAAACAGACTGGCAGACAAAGATTTCAAACCTGTAACAATCACTTCATTTCTGAGGCAGACGACGAATAGCAACTGAACCCCTGAAAACCAAACTAAATAATTAATTCCACAATGTTTCGTTACGAATTAATTAGGCATAGTTTACATAATGAATTCAAAAGTTAAAGATAAGTTTAATAAGGTTGAATTTGAATGAGTCTGGCCCACGCAGCTACCACTGCTGCGTTACAGATATTCACCTATTGAATTATTCATTATAATCAGTGCAGTCTTGGTACCGTTTTAGTAAACACGATATTGTATTTAGCTTGTTTTGTTGAATTAAAAATTGCTAATCGCTTTGTGCTTCAGAATAATTAGCTTCAGCTATTTGAACTTTGAAGGGAATTGAAGCAAGCGTGGTGCAACAATGTGTACATCGCCTATTATTATGAAGGGAAACGAAGCCAGTAAGTACTTCATAGATTCATAATATAAATATTTTTGTCTATTCCATGAATAGGCCTGTTCTTTGTTGCCACTGCACCTGAAGAATTGGACGTGAAGTAAGTTTGCTGTTGCGATACCTACAGTGAAAGATATCCGGAGGCACAAATTATCCCAAAATGTGGGGAAATGTCCCAATCGCTTAACTATACCTTTCCTTTAATCGGTTCCTTTAGTCCATGATTAATCTTGTATTGTAGGTATGGCTCATTATTTACTGTCGGGTGGCCCACTAATTAAAAATATTACTAAATAATATAACTTGTTACACTTTCTGTGTGATAAATTAAAAGTGATACTCACTGACAGATTACTAACATGTCGATTGTTAACTCAATACTGTTTGAATCAATACGCAAAATTAATGAGTCAAACGTGCGTGAGTATTTTAAAGGTAGTCGCAGACTTATCGCCTCGCCACCAGGATGGAACCCCTGCGCCTCAAAATACAGTATAGAAATAAACGGACAGTACATTTTATTATGCATTGGTTTGAGATTAGAACATGACAATGAATTTATTGAATGGTAATAATGTGTTTAAAATGTATCATTTGCCATATTTTAATAGTTCAATTTCTATTTTGAGGCGATCCGAGGGCCTAGCCATTGGCAAATTTATTATACCGAGGCGATGCCGTTTGCACATTCGCTCTGGCGATGTATAGTTATTAAACTGGTTAACCAAGTGACTTATGGTGCTGCCACACCGCTGTTATAAAATGTTTACAAAACATTATTAAACATTTGTTAACAAAAATTTGATACATTTTATCACAATGTTAGATAATGTTAGTAAATGTTTAATGTTAGAAAATGTTTGTAAACATTTTATAACACCGGTGTGGCAGCACCATTAGTCTCGCATAGGTAATTAATTCATAAAATTATTTGATTTTTACTATTTACTGTGATGTTTTATAGCTCTCTAGAGTATAACCAAACCCAAATGAGCAGAGATGAGAGTCTTGAAAAAGACATTTTGATGGGCAAAATAGAGGGCAGACGCTCTCCAGGTAGACCACCGGCTAAATGGAGTGAACAACTGACTAAACCCCTGCAACTTAAACTGCAAGATGCAATTCACATGGCCGGTGATAGAACCATTTGGAGGGCCCTTATATCCTCGGTCTGCTGCGGTCACGATCCTCAGCATTGAGGGAACGACAGAAGGAAAGAGTATAACGAATGTATAGAATAACGAATGTTGAATTAGAAACGCTTTGCAACAACAACCAATTAAAGGTTGACTGATGTCATGGCAATGATTGTGCCTCTGCCTTAAATCAATCGGTTCCCGCTCGGTTCCCGCTCGGCAAGCGCCGAATGGCATTGACATTTTTTGGTTTTAAGCTTAATTATTTACAAAATAGTGAAAAAGTATGGAACGCTGTTGCATCGGCGTATGATGTTCGGGCATGGTTGAGGTTCGATTAACCCCTTTTTTCGATTGTTTTAAGGATATTTCAGTGGGCAATTACAAATTATTGTTAATCATAGATAAATGTCACAAGTGTGATATTGATGATTCTATCACTGAATTTAGTAAAATAAAATCTTTTTAACAAATATAAAACAGACTCAAAAAACCTTACAAAACTAACCAATCCCCGTAATATTAGCCTTAGCCTAGGACATAATTACAAGGAAGTGCAGTTCTATGCAGTATTATTTGTTAAAATATTTGAACATGGCTTGCTAGCGTCAAATTGATAGTTATTTTTATGGTCGACATGCATTTTCTTACAAGTAGAGTTTTGCGTCCTTCTTCCTACTGGAAAATAGCTTTATAACAATTTCTTATAACATAAGACCGCGCCCGTATCCTTGTAGGGATAGGTAGATGCTACTAGTGGTACATCAACCTACCTTTCAACAAGCCTATTTAATCCTATGAAGTGATTATATCGCTATACCGGGCGCAAATTCTAAAAATGAGTAAGTCAAATGACTTTTCATATCGAAAATTCAAATAAAATTGATTCTTTTATCTTTTATTTGATTGAATGACAAGACGCGCAAGGCGGTCGCCTAATGGTAAGCGCCACGCCTGCCCATAGACAGAAGCAACATCACACATAATTTTTTAGTATTGAGATTTGTACCTAAGACCCCACGGATTAGCAGCCTAAACTACTCCACCATTAAGCGATTTCTTAATAGAAGGGAATCGAATCTACTAGAATATTATATCGGTATTTGAGGGCGATTATTGGCTGGATATAAGGTAGAGAGAAGTAAAGCTACCGCGGTAAACACTACCATTCGCAAATGAATGATAGTTATTTTATTTTTCGATTGTCGCTGCGGTCCGTTCGATCCGACTGTCCAAGAATTAATAACGGGCCGGCATGCACGGGGTTCGAAACCGCGAACAAGCGTCGCTCTTTTTGAGTGTACCAAATTTTTTAATATACTTTTTTCTATTCATGTGTGCCGGATAGTTTTTTGCGGTCGATGACCGTTGCCGCTTTTATGAATACACTGCAAGATTTTTTAATAGGCTGTGACAGTTGCAGGGCTCCGGTATTGAACTTTTGCTTGGTTGTTTTCGTTTAATACACAGGTGTTAACGACTTTTCGCTTCTTTTACAAGTTGAAGATATCGTGTGTGTCAATGTAGATATGATTTGTTAATGTTATCGCTAATTAGACCCTTTTAATGAACGTTATATTATCTGTTATTCTTATCGATTATTTTATTCGCTTGAATTACAAAACGAGCAGGTCGTTCGCGTGATAGTAAACACAACGCCTGCTCATAAACAGAAGCAACACCGCACAGAACTTTAAATTACAAAACACTGCATGGCACTGGACTGCGCTTGTTAACCCGAACTATAAGATGTTAAGTCTCATAATACCCAGTATTGTCACTTGCTTTCAATGTCCTTTAAACCGAAACACAACAGTGTTTACACGCTGATGCTTGGTGGTAGAAATAGACAAAGCGTTGGCAACAACCCAGACGGCCTCACGAGGGACTTACCACCTAGTACATATATGTACTTATCTTGAAATAATAATATAAAATGAATCTTGACTAATTCCTCTACACCCAGAGCAAACTGCTAGAGATAAAGAGCCGAAATGTTTACAGCATGTCCCTTTTTTTTTTTTTGTCGCGGTCAAAAGCGTTTTATCACTACCGCCCCACCGGGAGGAGGTGGTACGGTTATGTTGGACTCTACCGGCCTTACGACTCAGTGCTGAGCCGCCCGGGAGAGATGGAAAACATCCGGGCGACCGCTGGGCCGAGTCCCTGCTAACCCATTGATTGGTTGATTTTCGGAGTCTATCGCTTACTTAACAGCCACCGTGGCGCAGTGAGCGAGAATCCGGTTGCGATAAGAGACAGTGAATACAGTTCCCGTACCAAGACAAACGTTATACTATGTGTGAAGGGATATGCAGATGCGCCATTAATGTACCCATGATTTACCGAACTTCTTACTGTCTTATGTTTATTTGATTCAAATCCTGAGCAACTCATGAGTAATTGCGCGAATCGAAAACTCAAATATAAAATTTGCCCGCTATATGATTGGAACCGAGGACATTACGGTCTCTCGTCCTATGAATGCTACCACTAGACCAACGAGGAAATAATCAAGAAACGAAATCTCTTATAATTGCTTCCTTCTACCTGCCTTCTGCACATGTTACAGAAATATTTCGCTTGTAGTTTTACGAACTGCCTGTCTTTAACCCTCTAGGGAAAAACACCTGATAATATATGTGTACTCCACATTCCTTCTCCAAACATTTTTGTTTCGGTGCGGGAATCGAACCCACGGCCTCTCGCTTACTGTGCCACGGAGACTGTCGACACCTTATATAAATTTAGTAGCATCGTAAAGTTCAATATTACCAAACTCAATGCGAATTAATTCTTTGATATGCCATACAAGCTTATGGAATTCCAAATGGTATTCTGTTGTTTGTCATTTAAATACCGAGTTAGTCTTTACGTTGCTAATGAATTCATATCGGACCACGACGTATTAATGTGAAATGTTTCGATCATCTGTGTTCAACTGTTGTGGAGAACAACGCTGTAGCTGATGTGATTATTTATTGGATTTAATACCTGAAGGGAGTCAACGAAACTTTATTACAGAGCCTACGCTCTCTGGTTTTTTTATATCCTACCTTTCAAACACTATCTTTGCAATCGTAATAGTAGTAGTAATGTTATTACGATATATACATACTCGTATTCTAACAAATAATAAATTTAACTTTGTAATAATGTAACTTTGCGGGTGGTAGGAAATTGATATTTATCCGGATAGCGACCACCGTACACATAGTGTTAAAACCTGCCATAGTGACCGACACACCTCAAGAAGATCGCGTTCCAGGGTCAGCCTGTGTGTATTCGGTTTTCCCGAGGGGCTTGCGGTATGACTTGATGGTTGGTTGGGACATCCTTGTATCACTGTGCCTGCATCGGTCATCCGCCTGTTCTGTTGTAAGCCCCTCGATTTGCTTCTTCGCTCTTCAGAATGTGAAGAAGCCTTTATTACAGACCACCATGATTCTGATAACCAGTAATAAACTTATTGTTTGTCGGTGGTCGCTGGTTTTTTTTACTTATATTTTTTTTTAAACAGTACAGATGTATGCTGTACGTAAAACTGCCTATAGTGAACCACTTGCAAACGCACCAGAATTCAAAAAACCAATTGTGTTAAGTCATATGCAGAGTTGTGGAACAGACCACAAACTACTGGCGCTTATTGTAATGTCCAATTTATTTTTGGCGGTGGTTGATCGTTGCTTTGAGGTGTATTAATACGGTATAACAGTTAATTTTTAATGGATATCGGATAGTTCGCCTCCTGCACGTTTATGACAATATTGTGAGGGTTTTGTACACTTTTAACAATTTCATCGTGTCAATTAGTTTGGCGGTGTGTCGTCTGTATTCGATTAAATGGATTTAAAAAAGGAAGATATTAGTGTGGGGGTTTATTTTGAGGAAGGTGTGTGAATATAAAGGCCTATTCTGAAGTAGGTGATCGAGACATGAGACACACGATTACAACGACACGTTTGATTTATAAGTTACTAGTTGTCCCTCGCGGTTTCACCGTAGACATGTTATTGCCTTGCTCCCTTGGGTCATAGCGTAATATACATAAAAACCTTCAGTGAAAAATTATGTAACTGATGGTGAAAACCGCTTAAAACTCCGTTGCGTGGTTTAGGAGGAATTAGCGGATATACAAACAGACGCGGAAGGCGACTTTGTTTTATATGTAAAGATTGTATAGGTATGATTTGAGGTATGTATGCAGCTGTGATAGGGCACCGCGACCTTTGCATTCAATATCATATTTTTTTTATCCGAGCACGGTAAAGTGACTGCACTACACCTGATGGTAAGCGTAGTGCAGTCTAAATAACTATTGACCGCCCACAAACAATGAGTTTATAGGTGGTTACCAGAATCATGTCGGCCTGTATAAATGCTTCTTCCGTCTTGTCACTGACTCGCGAAACGCGTCGCAGTCTCCTCAAAACATGTCTTAAGGTTTATTATTGAGATGAAATTTTACGTAAGACATTTTTTTAGATTGATAAGGGAGAATATAAAATTAAATGTCAAGGTGGATTTCTGATGTTCACGTTAGACGCGGGCGTCAATTATTGTACTCTTGTCTGTCAACACAATAATAATTTTAGCTTGACAGTCTAACGCCGTGTGTTAGTGACGTAACCGTAGAATGCTCTACCATAGATTTACATAGTACGTCGTACTAACGCGTAAATGCGTGGTACAAGGTGGAAGGTCCCTCGTATGCGAGAGGCCGTCTAGGTTGCTACCGCCCCTTTGTCTATTTCTGCCGCCAAGCAATAGTGTGTATGCCTAGTAATTTCACTGGCTTCAATGTCCTTCAAACCGAAACACAACAGTGCTTACACAATGTTGCTTGGCGGCAGAAATAGACAAAGCGGTGGTACTAACCCAAACGGCTTCTCGCATACGAAGGACCACCTTGTGACCTACCACATTAATATACATATAACTTTAATGTGCTCTTGGGGTTGGTTTCAAACCTGCGACTTTTGTCTCGACAGTCCGTACCACTCCTCACTGAGCTATCGCTCCTCTATCTTATGTAGGAGACCTGATACAGTGATTGCCCCATTTGGGAATTTGAACCCTGGACTTCATTTTTCTCGTCGTAAATGAACTGGACGACGATAATAATGACGACCTGATAAAGATCGCAGGAAGTCGCTGGATGGAGGCCGCTTCCAACAGGTCGGTCTGGAAATCTTTGGGAGAGGCCTATGTTCAGCAGTGGACGTCTTGTGGCTGAAGATGATGATGATGATGATGAAATGAACTGGCACTAGACCAATGAGGAGAGTTATAGCTAACAATAGTCACTTCAAGTCTATAAACTATCGCAAACCCGTTGTAAGTAATTTAATAAATGATTAAATAAATTATTAATTAATAAATGATTAAATAAATTGTAACAGCAATTTATTTAATCAACTCACTGAAATGTTTTATCTGAATACATGCATAGTGAATTAAGTATGCAATTAAGTGCATAATAATGCGATAATGACACCTTATTTAAATATAACATTACGTTAGTCTCGTGGAATGTTTAATGAAGGTCAAAGTAGAGTATTTTATAAAAAAACAGCTTTTGCTCGCGACTCCGCCCGTCTCGCCTGGATGTCTTTTTCTGTAATCAAGAGCAGCCTATGTCCTCAGGGCATGGTCTTCTTGTGTGCCAAATTTTATCTAAATTTGTTTAGCCGTTGACGTGATTATTTAACAGACATCCAAACTCACAAAAATACAAACTTTATTCATAATAAATAAATACACCCAACAGTCTTACACATAGTCCTAACCCCACAGTACGATACGAGACTTTTTTTATTTGATTGACTGATGAGACGAGCAAGTCGCTCGCCTGATGGTAAGCGCCATGCCTTCCCATAAACAAAAGCAACATCGCACAGGACATTTCATTACAAAGCACTGCATGGCACTGTACTGCGCTCGTCACCCCGAGACATAATATGTTAAGTCTCATAACGCCCAGTATTTTCACTGGATTCGATGTTCATCAAACTGAAACACTGCAGTGCTTACACACTGTTGCTTGGCGGTAGAAATAGACTAATCGGTGGTACCAACCCAGACGGCCTCTCGCATACGAGGGACCTACCACTTTGTAAAAGACTTAGTGCCTAAGATGTTGCTGACCCACTTGGATACACTTCTTATTAAAAAATATAATACAAGCAGCATTTTAGTTAGAATCATTTAACATACGTTTATTAATAGGAAATATCTTCAGCATAAGTTTTGATAAAAGGGACAAACGATAGCTCTAATGTACGGTTAGATACAACAATTCATGTACGAAGGAATTATCGAGCAGGAAACCTGCAGTAAAACGCATTACACTTAAATTTTAATTATAATATATTGATAATATCCAGTAATGCAAACAAGGGCCGGCGGGCTCAAATACGGCTACCAGTATCTAAAGAGGATTGTACACTGTACATAATTCCATATTGTTTATTGTACGTAATAGCAAGCAAGAGCAAATCGCTCGCCTGATGGTAAGAGCCACGTCTGCCCATAAACAGAAGCAACACCACACATAACTTTGGATTACAAAGCACTACTTGGCACTGAACTGCACTCGTCACCCCGAGACATAAGATGTTAAGCCTCTTAATGCCTAGTAATTTCACTAGCTTCAACCCGAAACACAACAGTGCTTACACACTGTTGCTTGGCGCTAGAAATAGACAAAGTGGTGGTACCAACCCAGACGGCCTCTCGCATGCGAGGGACCTACCACCTTGTTTTTCATGTAATATAACTTAAACCCAAAAGTAAGAAAAAAAATCTGAAATACTAAGCAGCCTTTTCAAATATAGCTAAAAACCACCTTGATTAAATTAGCTTTAAACATATACATTCAAAGCGGTTCATTAAGCTTGTTGTACGTATACATCACTGTCTATGTGAAGGTGTCCTTGTTGCTGGCTGATTCTAATATCGAAATACAATAGTAAAATTTACAACCATCAAATCCATTTGGTCCTTCGAACCAGATTTTCAACGCTTGCATATCCCAAACAATCATATGTACCGTACCCCTAACTGCAAGTGCATCGAATTAAGTTCGCGATTAGCATACGTAATTACAACTCTTATCGTCCGCTTAATTGCGCTGTAATGAATCAACTTGTTCGTATTGACGTTGCGTTTATTACACCAACGCTTTTCAATGGCTCGGTTATTTTTAAACATCATTTATCAGCCACCCGTTCGAAAGATCGAGGCATAAATGGAAATTTTGTGATCGTTTTCGTTAGGAATCATGTTGAGATGGATGTCTTTTCAACTAGTTGAATTCTGTATAATGGAATTATGTTGGTGACTTAATATAAAATGAAATGATTAGGATTACATAATGCAGTTTATGTTGACAATGATAAAAAATTAAATATAAATTAAATTATTGAAATCAATTGTGTAATTTACAATTGAATGAACTATAATTTGATTGTAAACATTACTTTTACAATTAAATTGTCCAATTTTTCTTTTTGACACTGGTAATAAATTTATTGTAATAGACAATAAAAATGCGTGTATGATTGGCATGCATTATTTAATTTATTTAATTTTCCGTACGGTTTTATATGCGGTGTTCTAATTGCTTGGCTGCCGTTCGCCCACTTATCATAATGTCTCGCAAATCACGACGCCACGGGAATAAATCTAGCGCCGATACCACTTGGCCGCTCCCTAGGGCTGCACATCAGCTTGTAACTTCAAATTATTTATAGATCTTTGAAGTTAAATTTTCGAGCATCGCGTCAATGGCGTCATGTCTGCGCATTTGTAGTGTACAGTACTTCAAACGATGGGAGACCATTTGAAGGTAACATCACTAAGGAATACGTCACTAGCGCTTTCGCTTATATATTAACAGATGAGGATGCTACAGACGCTCGCGTCTAACGTTTGATACCGTTCATAGGAAGTTTGGCTTTGTAAAAAGTAGACCCTTCATGTCCAAAAAAATTACATTTTATCACTGATTATTATCACGTCGGATACACACAGTTTCAATCTGGGACAAGTATTTTTTTTTTGGATTATACTGAACTTACTACTGGGTGTTGTGAGACTGAAAGTCTCTCATAGTTCCTGATACCCTCGACACAAGACTCGTATCTTACTATGGGGTCAAGACTATGTATGTGACTGTTGGGTGTATTATTTATTATTATTTACTAATCTACTACATCTTTATCATTAATTAATATACAAATCTTCTTCTTCCACCTTCCCTTATGCCATACGCAGTGGGGTCAGCTTGCTTTTTACCACACATTACAGAAAGATTTGGCTTGTAATGTTTACAACTGAGCGCCTGCCTGACATCAATCCGGGACTTTAATATAATAATTATTAATGTTTCAATATGTTAGTTTCTTTGTTAATTTGCTAGCCCTACAGAATCCAGTTACGTACAAAAATGGAGCTAGCAGCACGCCAATTTCCAACATAAATCCAAACTGACTACCCTGCGCTCACGCACGACTCCTTTGGCTTATTATATTTTATTTATCAATAGGAAATTATTACAATCTGCATTATTGACACAAACATCGGCTTTGTAGTCAGCAATAAATTATATATAACATTAATTTGCTTTATGTTTAAGGCTATGAAGAATTTTGTTTCAAGAAATCGAAATTGAAGTTGTTAATTATCCTTTCCCTTTAAGGTCGGCAACGCGGCTATGATTCTTTTAGTATTGTAGGCGTACATGGGCGGTAGAGATCACTTACCATCATGTGACTCACTTGCTCGTTTGCCGGTCCCTCGCACGCGAGAGGTCGTCTGGGTTGGTACCACCGCTTTGTCTATATCTGCCGCCAAGCAACAGTGTGTAAGTACTGTTGTGTTTTGGTTTGAAGGCCATCGAATCCCGTGAAATTACTGGGCATTATGAGACTTAAAATCTTACGTCGCGGAGTGACGAGCGCAGTTCAGTGCCATGCAGTGTTTTGTAATCCAACGTTCTGTGTGGTGTTGCTTCTGTTTATGGGCAATGAAATAAAAAAAAGACATCTTCAAATCTTATTTATTACATTGTCAGATAACACTGAAAACAAACATCAAACATGATATTTACGCTACGTAACAGTTTACAATATTGATCCCATCCCGAGATACGTTTACTCTATAAATGATCAAATATACATGCCGAGAATATCCTTCCGTATTTACGCTGTACCTATGGTAACACAAAACACCCACCTTGTACGTTGAGACTAGAAATCTATGCCTACAGAGAGCCTAGGCCGAAAATTATTGGGGGCGGGGGGGTATCAGGGCAGGGGTGGGGTGGGTAGGTTAGAGAATACATCGTCTCGTGTTACGTGGGTGTTACTGCCTTTGCGATGACGACTCTTAGAGACTTTCTTGGATAGATGTAAAAGGTGGGTCTGAAAGGATGTAAAGGGTTTTATGGATAGGAATCATAAAGCGAAAGTAGGTTATTCGTCAACTAAAAATGGGGGTTTTAAGTTTGATCTGTACCCAGTAAATCCTTACGTCAGTATCTTTCAAACTGGATTTATTGCCTTTATACTACTTGGAGACATAAATAGAAGAACAATGGTGGTGTCTCACCAGGATGACCTTCGATTTTATGATGACCTTGGATTCGAAATGGCTTTCAATGTCAACGATTTTATAAAATCCCTATTTACCCTCTTTTTCAGAAGTTCGACAATTTGGTCCGAAAAGGTATCTAAGACATCCTCAGCTGATACCATCACTCATAACAGAAACTCATACCTGTATCCTCGTAGGGATAGGCATAAGTCTGACTAGTGCTGCATCCACTGTTCGCTGAGTTGGGTCATCATGCCGGGTTCAATTAGAATTTCCAGCAAACTCGACATATATGATTATTGGAATCAAAAACTCAACCACACATTATGACTGCCGGGTCTTGGATTTGAATTGATTTAAACCCAAGACTTCAGTTTAAGTATCTTAAGTACGCTTCCACTAGACTAATTAGGCGATCCTACCACTCACTTATATATTATTTTTTGATGGAAGTTTTATGACATCATTCTCCACTGTCGCATCTCATTGAACAGCGCCTTGCTTACTCTATGGCGCCGGCCAGCCGTCGCAGGCCTGATATGTGACCAGAGAGTCTTGTTCAACAAACGATGACGATGATTTAAGCTCAGGCGTTTTAAGTGTATTACGGGGAGAAGTCCGGCTTTTGGGCTTTAGGCTTAGATTTGAGTGAGCTCGCTATTATGGGGAGGCTCCTCGATTTATGTACGCCCGTTCGTTTGACGGTGCATGGAGACGCGCCGTCATTTCGCTTCGTTGCTTGATGATTTTACGTCATTCGGTGACGTTGGTTACAAATTATGGTCATGTGTCATGAATTTTGTAGTCTTTTGATCAGAATTGTTAATGAACTTGATTGCATTGTTCGTTTATGTAAACCCTTTTGTCTAGCTCTTTGAAGATGTAACAGGATAATTTGATTCAGATTTTTATTAAGTAGATAGGACTTAGTAGATATTTCAACTCATTCTTGCACGTCTTACTATGTATGTTTGTAGATAATGATTGCGTAACTGTCACCATTGATTTTTTTTCTGACACGACAAAGTGACTGCAGGGGACTTGATGTTAAGTACAACGCTGTCCAAGTATAATGTCGACAGTCAATAAACACTGTGTTCGTCGATAGTCGGCAGAATAATGCCGGCCAGAAGTTGCTGGATATACACTGGGTGACGCCAGAACGCGACGTGCTTGGCGAGCCAATGTGGTGGGTTTTTCACCATGTGTATAGATACAGTAATCCTTCCACCAGCAATGACTTTAATGTATATGCTGATAGTGATGCGTCTTTGTCTCATTAAAACCACATATCTACAAGCTCACGTATAGGTAGATAGCAAGACATATTAAAAAAACTGATGATAGTAGCCCTACATACAATACAATACATGTCCGACTGCTGGGCACGGGCCTCCTCTACTGAATGAGAGGGGTTAGGCCTCAGTCCACCACGCTGGCCTAATGCGGGTTGGCAGACTTTAAGTACCTTCGAAAAATCTTATCGAGTTCCCAGGTATGCAGGTTTCCTCACGATATTTCCTTCACCGTTAAAACAAGCGATAATTCGCGCTGTAAGAGTCAGATAAACGTATCTACATTTTCTCAATTTTACAGGAAAGCAAAAATACTGTGAAAATTCGGCTCTTTCAACTTTACCAGCTTTTTAATACAGATAAAATACTAGTCAAGAAAAAAATATTCTTTTCTATGTATTGCCATACTCTTAGAGCTTTGAAAAAATTTGAAATTATTTATTTATAGATGCTTACATAGACGCATTATATATTTTTTTTAAATTCGGTTGACATACGTTAGTGTGGCCCTTAATTATTTTCAAACTTATGTTGTTATCAAAGTTAAATACGTCATTTGTGAAGTTCCAAGTTGTTGGAGTTCCATCTGAAAACCCTTTATAAAACCAAAACAACGTATGTATAAGCTTTTACGTTGTTATGGTTTGTATAATATTGCCAAACAAACTATATTCTAAGAATAAAAATATTGTTTTTGGAAATACGTTCCTATAGCTCTAAAGAGGTAGGAAGATAATTAGAACTATTTAAACGGTATTCATAATACGTTTTTCTGGTTCCATTGAAAGTTATTCTTAAGCTATTTCGTTTTATTGGAATTTGATAAATATTGACATTACCGTTTCATAGTTTTGGCAATTCATAAAGGACTATATTGTGAACCGTTTTATGAAAAAAAACGTTTTTTGATTTTTTTGTAGATACGTTCATCTGGTTCTTATAGCGCGAATTAACATTTAATATACACGTAACTTAGAATAGTCAGAGGTGCATGCTCTTGGGGATGGTTTCGAACCTGCGACTTTCGTCTCGAAAGTCCGTACCGTTCCCCGCTGATCTGTCGCTTGCTTAAAAAAACTGATACAAATATTAAATAAATTTTTGTCTCAAAGATGTCGCAACACCTCATACATAAATTAAAATTCGCCATAAAAAAATATAATTGTTACATCTAATTTAAATTAGAATGTGCCCGCCCTAAAATCCTTTCGTCGAATCATAACACCGTAACAGAGTGAATTCGATATTGAATTTTTCTCGAGTTAATCTTGTATTCAAATTTTAATTATATCATTCGGGCGTTTGAATAAAAACGAATTCATTTCGTGCCGTCGGTGAATAATAATGTGTTCGGACGAGTCGAGTCTCGAATTACACTGGCTGTGCGTCACACCGACGCGTAATGATTAGCATGCATATAATAATAATACTAATTAATTGGTCGTTGGGTCAAAATCCGATTCAGAAGGCGGTGTCATTATATACGGCACGTATTGTGAGGAGGTTTCGCAATCTGGGGTCTTAACCACAAGTGGCATGGGTGTGTCTCGCCATTGGAGAGAGATAGCTTTTAAATTATTGTTAATGTTTTATATTTAAAAATGTAAAAATAAAATATTTTTATATATCCTTAAAATTGTAGCGTTTTTAGAATTGTAATGTTAATAAGTCGGTTATTACCAAAATAAACGTTTTTGGCAAATATTCGCTAAGGTTAAAAATATGGGAAAAAAAAACTGCCTTTATCTTATTGCGAGCTTATGTCCCTTTTATCTTACTTGTAATAATGCTGACACCTAGATATCAGGACCGGACTTGACAATAAGGCGTAATTATAAAAAGAATTAATAAATTAGTTAATAAGTCAAACTACATTATTTTAGGTCAAAAATAGGAGATTTTCTATTCTAAACAAATACTGAAGACTGAACGAATTCTAAAAACAAAAGATTCTATTGCTCTGAATAAAAGAAACTATAACTTTAAGTAACGTACATACTATTCACATAGACATATTACCACCCAAATTAAATAATACCACAAATATACTAAAATAGCTCAGTCCATTCTATTCCCCACACGTCTGGACATTGACAGTGAATCGGTGTGACAGGCAGTATGAGTTATGGAGATCAACAATTAATTCGTATCTCTGTATCCGGAAAAGCACTTTTCATGACCTCATATGCATATTAAAATCATATTATGATTATTGCGTTTAGAATTTTAGCACCATCAACAACGTATCTGTCATGTGACAGTTAAAGTGACATCTATTTTGGACTGGCGTATGTGACAAACAAAATTTGTTGATATAGGGAGGATACTAAAATTTATTAAATTTTATTTAAATTCCCACAGTACTGTTATGGTGCCTACGTATTAAAAATTTACAGTATGTACTAAAATTTATTCTTAAGTTGTGGTTTCATTAATATGCAGTAATTAACAGAGGCCAGAAAAGTTAGTAATCTCCACCGCTGAACCCCCACAGCACCAGAAAAATCTACGGATGTTGCAGATCTTAAAGGAAAGGAATGGATTTGAGAAGAGGGAACATTTTCCTCGTTAAAACTCACTCACTATACGACGCACCATAAAACGCAATAAGTTGTTATTTCGGTTTTCAGACAGCAGTGTTAGAGGCACGAGAAAGTTTTGTCTAAAGTTTTGTCTACAGCACGAATGGGCTGGCCGGACCGGGTCGCTACCATTGTTTCACAGAATACCGACGTAAAGCAGCATCTTGTCGTAACAGAAATTATTTTTTTGTCTGAAATTCGTTTCATCCATGTAAGGTACATAAAGTACAGATTAGATACATTAAGTACAGATTTTGAGATGTAAAAATAATTAGAAGTTTATCAAAATTATAAAAAAGTAACTAATATAGAAGCATTTGTGACGCTGTGGGTGAGCTGGTGTGGCAGCTGTGAAGCGAGGCCGTAGGTTGAATTCCTGTACGGAGACAACTGTCTGTGTAATCCACAAATACTCGTTTCGAGTCTGGGTATTGTGGGACCGTAATTCTTCGTAGTTCCTGATATCCACAAAACAGGATTAACTTAATATGGGATCAGGACTTAATGTGTGTTGTTGATTGTATTTATTAGAACAATATCCGTTGATTAACAATCGTGAAATGAAAGTGGTCTAATAAAACAAGTGTAAACATTTCAACATTTTCTAATACAACAGACACAATCTGTACAAAGAGCACTCCCATTTATATAATATTCGTCAATAATAATTTCATTAAAATGTAGATCTAGTTAAAAGCATTTTTTCTGATTAATTTTCAGTCGCGGGGCCGGGCTCTTCTTTTTTTAATTGAATATCAGGCCATTTTGATGGCGCGACGAGAAAGGGTTGGAAAAAAGTTCACCCTCATTTGAATAAAATAACACCACTCGCACTTTGCATTTACGGAGATATTTCAAATTATATCTGGACTCTTTTTTGTTTTAATTTTTTTTTGTTCCTCGTATTTATTTTATTTTTCCATCAGCGCTCCCATCTAATTGAGTTAGGCTTCCAAATCGAAAATGTCGATCGAGTTGTAATTCAATTTATTTTTGTTTCTAATGGAGTTCGGAGCTTTTTATACTTTTTATCTGTAATTTTGAATCATTCGCCTATTGAAGGGTTGATTCTGTTTACCGATACCGAGTGTTTAACAATTGATTTGTTCTTCTTCATTTGCATACGAGTGATTTTTGGGAAGATTAGTTGTAATCAGATCTTGAATGGTTGAGTTACGCTGTACAGTTTTGTATACAGCATGAGTTGGGCTGGATGGGTTGTTACCACTGTCTCACATGGAACTGACGTAGAGTAGCGGCTTGGTGTTGCGTTTTGTACAATAAGTGAGTTATCCGTAGACCCAAATTCTCCTATCCTTCCCAATTCCTTAACATTGGTAACGTACCCATGAATTTTCCGGTATTGTGGGCTTTTCATGGGCTGTGGTGATCATTTATCATCAGGTAACACACTTGTTCGTTTGTCTAAAACTGGAAGCTAATTACCTCGTCTTTAAGAGTCTCTGTAAGTACTGACCCACATTCCGCAGGAAATGGTTGAACAGTTATTTGTCAAGCATAGCTAAGAACCATCTCTAGAGCAGCTTTCAAAGAAAAAAATGCATTTAAATCTGTCCATTTGTTTAGACGCTACAGTGTCTTGGTATAATGAGGGTGTGTACTTAAGCATTATTATATTAGGTAGACACGTTGCAACAACGCCGTGACGCGGCGCGGCCGGGCGCCACTCGACCGACACTTGTCGCTTGTACCACAGCGGGACAATCTTGATACTAGACATGGAAATAAAAATAAAATTTTTAAAGCCTCGTGGTTATTAACGGTAAAGGAAATCAAAATCAAAACGTTTATTTTGCAAGTAGGCCACAAAGGGCTCTTTTACACGTCAATAATAGATAAATTTCATTGAAATGTCTCGATCAGTAATCATCGTAAGTAAACTTATATACCTGAGATAAGAATTATGAAGCTGTGTAAATCCGCAATCAACTCACAGCCCGCACTAAGCTAGCGTTATGATGATACTATGTGACGTAACCAAGTCGCGATGCAAGGTATTTTAAATATTATTTTTCAATAAATTGCCTTTCTGTTGCTTACGAAATTACATTTTTATTTGGTTTGAAATGACGTTATATTTGTTTATTCCGATTATAGACGTTGGGTTGATACGGAGCATTATGTGGTAGAAAAATCCAGTATCACTTTTATCCGACCTGGATAACGAACCCAAGACGTCAGCACAGCAGTCACACCGCTGAGGCAGATTTAATGAAATATGAAGAAAATATAATCCTATTGACTGTACAGTATCTTGCTTAATTATATAAATACCTATTCCTTCATTATTAAGATGAATCTTTTTACTTTTGATTTTATATACTAATATAATAATCATCATCATCATCAGCCACAGGACGTCCACTGTAATTATAAGAACTTCTAAGTCACGTGTATATTAATTGTTAATTATCGCTTGCTTAAACAATGAAGGAAACATCGTGAGGAAACCTGCATACCCTAAAACTCGATAATATTTTTCGAAAGTATGTGAAGTCTGCCAACCCGCATTAGGCCAGCGTGGTGGACTAAGGCCTAACCCCTCTCATTCAGTAGAGGAGGCCCGTGCCAAGCAGTGGAACGTGTATAATACAAGACTAGTATTAACACAAAATTTGTTTATTTAAAAAGTTGATGACATTTACTGACCGTACTTGACCGCCTTTTCAAGTATCAAGACGATCTCGGTGCGGTACATTTGGCGAGAGCGTTTAAGAGAGTGAGAAAAGCTTGCCGCCCCGGCCTATTCGTTTCATGGAGGGCGGCCGCCTACTTTTGTCTTTGCACTCCGTTTCCCGTAGCGAGTAAGTTAACTTTTACGTTTTTTGAGTTTCTTCCACTTATAGTCAATTTCGTGTAGGGGTTTCATTTATCTTACAAGCTATAAGAGATATTTATTAAATTTTTAAACAAATATTTTTTAAATTAGATTTATTTCTTTTTTTTTTACTTGTGAAGGTGTCGTGTATAGAAAAATCGGTTCGTTTTTGCACGTGTTGTTAGTAAAATATATTAATATATTTTATAATATATTAATATATTTTATAATATATTAATATATTTTATAATATATTAATCTATCTATTATATATCTTTTCTGAGTGGTAGAGCTACGCTGTAGACAGTTTTATCTATGACAAATTTTTATCCCGACGTTTCGAAAGCTTTTCAGCCTTGTGTGGACCCACCCCGTGACCACGAAGGCTGAAAAGCCTCCGAAACGTTGGGACCAAAATTAAATAAAAAACCGCGATAAAATCCGTTTAAGTTAGTTTTATTTTAATGTATTTATTTATTTATTAATTATATAAAAATATTACTGTAAAAATCGTTAAAAGCATTAATAGTTCTTATCACATACATGTTTATCATAACTGAGTAATTTAAAAAATAACGCCTTAAAATTTTCAATTTCAGACTTACCCCTCTTGTGTGAGGTGAAACAATCTCAGAAGAATCTCGGGGTGAGGTGAAGAAGTGAGTGGCCCTCACAGTGGGGGCGCCACGGGCTTACGGACTTGACACTCATTTAAGTAGCATATAATTCAGTTTATTTAGCCGAATTGAATCTTGGCGAAGGGTTAGCGAGGAAAAATTATGTTGTACATAACTTAGGTTGGCTGCTTTTGTTATTGTTGGAAATTACCCTTATGCTGCCACACCGATGTTATAAAATGTTAATAAACATTTTATAACATTAAACATTTACTAACATTATCTAACATTGTGATAAAATGTATCAAATTTTTGTTAACAAATGTTAAATAATGTTTTGTAAACATTTTATAACATCGGTGTGGCAGCACCATTACATTACAGACTAAGCCTCCGTGACGCAGTGGACGGGTATCCGACTGTCGGCAAGATGCCGGCCTACGATAGGGCTAAAGGGGAGGGGAAGGAAAAAGGGATGCGGAAAGGGTTAGGATCAGGGGGCAAGCCCCCTGGGGAGAACCGGATATACACTGGCTGACCCTGGAACGCGACCCACACAAGGGCCACTATGGCAGGTTTTAGCACCTGTGTACGGTGGTCGCTATCCGGTCGGATACAAGTATCCTCCCACCAGCAAAATATGTTGTCTTTGACATATGGATAATACGTATTTGAGACTTTTTTATTCGGTTGAACGACAAGACAATCAAGTCGTTCGCCTGATGGTAAGTTAGGCCTGCTCATACACACCACACACAACAATGAAATAAAACACACACAATTTCCAAATCCCAGTATATATTGTGGTAATAATCCTTGAGAATAGTACATGTCTTTTTGGATACACGGTTGGCTAAGGTCATGTCTAACGCCACAGACCGTGCGATCGTATCTCTACACATGTTTTGCTCTCTTTTGTTAGACATATATTCTACTGACATTTAGTGCTCTACAGTTACCAGCTATGGCTCGCAGCTGCGCCCACGAGACTTTTTTCTACTGGGATAAAATAGCCTATCTCCTAGTCTAAGTCATAGTTTACCTATGTTCCAAATTTCATGAAGATCCAGCTGTTAAAGCGTAATTGGTTGCCAAATTCCCAAACTCACAATAATCCAGAATAATAAATGTATCAAACTGATTATACTTAGATCGCCCCATTTCTGCTCGTCTTGCAAGTATATGTCTTATAGTTTAGGTAGACAGATGATCACATGGTAAGTGGTCACCGTCGTTCATAGATTGCAGTAAATCTAGGGCACAACCAAGCTGCTATCTACCGTAATTGTATTTGTATCGATACAGTAAATAATCATAATAATAAATACACCCAACAGTCATACACATAGCCCTGACCCCACAGTAAGAAACGAGTCTTGTGTCGTGGGTATCAGGAACTACGAGAGACTTTTGACACAACACCCAGACCCGAAAGAAATATTAGTTGATCACACAAACATTTGTCTTGGTGCGGGGATCGAACCCGCGGCCTCTCGTTTACACAGCTACTCGCCCCCTCCGCCACGGAGACTGTCAATGACAGATGGCCGACGTATTACATACATATATGCAAGCTTATGCTAACATAGCCGTACAAAAATGAACCGATCCATCTCTACGCAAATCTCGAAAGACACTTGCTTTAATAACCATGTAGATCCAAATTTAAAACGGGTTGAAGGGGTGGTGGGGGAATTATTCCCTTTTTATTGGAATAAATTAGCGGAATTGTGCTCGGGTTGGTATTAATGAATGTCTTGAGGACTGGTTGACAACGAATTCGACCCGAGTTTGTGTTTAATTAATTGATTTAATGGGAATTTTGCCAGTATTTATGACTTTGGTTTATGTTCTTTAAAAATTTTGTGGCTTATTCGTTGTATATAATGTGATGTGAAGGCAGTTCCTTCTTTGCCGAAGATGAATAATTTCTGTTTCAATCGGCTACTTATAATAATAAAAAAACAAAAGGCTTAAATGGACTTACTTTAACATGTCAATACAATGAACAATTACATAGAAAGACTCAGTGCTGGTCTGAGAAGAAGCATTAATAAACTCAGTCGTAGATACTTACATGACGTAAAAACTGCTGAACGGATTTCGATGCTGCATATGTTACTTGGAACTCCCGCAGATATGCTGTGTACACTGTTTGCACCTAAACTGATGGTAGGATAGGCCTACATAGCGAACACCGTATACATGGTGTTTAAACCTGTCATAGTGACCCACACCCCTTGTGTTGATCGCGTTCCAAGATCAGAATGTATATCTGGTTCTCGAGAGGGCCTAGACACATGACTTGGTGGATGGTGGGGCGGGTATATTGGTACATCCTTGTATGCCTGTGCTCGTATTGGTCATCAGCCTGTCGCAGACCCCTCGATTCCTTTCTTCCTTCTTCGGAGTGTGAAGAAGCATTTATACAGGCCGGCATGATTCTGTTGACCGCCGATAAACTCTTTATTTGTTCACGCAAATCCTAAAAATCTTCAACTTAATTCTTTGCCTAGTAGAGAATAAAAAAGAAACAAGCAATAAACAATCCCAAACGAACGCATTAGAACTGTATGTTTTATCTCGCCAACAATCACAGCGACCGCAACTTTAATTATGCAAACATCACGCCGTCGGCAGATTTCTCATTAGAACCAAGATAATGACGGTACATACTGTCACCAAATTAGATAGCAAGCACGCACCCAAACAGATATACGCGGCACATTAACATAAACCGAATTTGCATGTAAATTACATTTTACAGCATCTTAATTAAAACATTTTGGCATTATAAATGATCAAGCGGGCGAGGGTGGTGTACCCCTGACCTTAGCTGGCGCCCCCAATGTCGGTTAATTCGATAGTTTGGCATTTGTTATTTAATGTTTTTATCGAATATTACTTTCAAATTTAGAATTGTGGGACGCCATTTTGCTTATCGTCTGCACGTGGAATAAATAGGTCTGTTTAAAATTTCATATTTATATTTTCTGTGCATAAGTATAATAGTAAAACTATCCTTAAAAATTGTAAGTTTTAACTTTAAACTTTAAACTTTGTTTTACTAAGTTTTTTTTCTATATTGCATATGATTAAAATAACAATAATAGTAATATGCAAATATAAACTATTATTTTTATTATTTCTACCAAAATATTAATAGCAATTGGTCTATGTACTGACTATGTCTTTTGTACTGACTTGTCATAAGCGCTATTTCAATTGCCTACATGATTAATAAATGCTTTCATTCTTTCATTCTTTCATTCTTTCATATGTTATTTATCTAAATTTATTAAGAAAACATTAAGAATAAAAATCTCGTTTCGTAACCCAGTGTTATATAAGTTTAGCATTTAAAAACGTTATTCGAATTTTAAAACGCCACTCCCTTGCAACCCCATCAATAGATTTTCTAACAACATTTGTATGCGATTTTGTGAAAAGAAAATCTTGGGAGTGCCGCCCTCCCCTTCGAGGAAATTAACAGAAACCTCTTTAAATAAGTTGGCAATTAGGGGCGACATAAAATTTACATAATTGTACAAGTTCTATAACTGTTTATGTTTTGACAATAGAAATTGCGTTGTGTTTGTTACGGTGTCTGATTGTTTAGTACTCCTTGTACTTAGTTCAGTACTCTAAATGTGAATTGAGATTTAAATGTCTACTGGATTTATTATTTAAATCTGTCTATTAAGACGAATTAACTCTATTTTATGGAATAGATCCCAAACGCTTTAAGATAATCGTAAGGATTTTGTCTATAACTTTATATATCCACAATATAATACAGCTCTAAATAATAATAATTCATTACTTTCTAATTACACAAGATTAAAATACGATAAACTATTTTTCTATTTCATTTCCCATGTGATAGGAAATGACACTTTATCCCCGCGGGTAAAATCCCATTTACCTACTCGTGCGAGAAGAGATGGTTATCCCGAACTCACCACTCTTCCAACCAATTGTCTTTACCCGAACAACCGTTGGATCAGGTACTTTATCATAATCCCTACGCTGCTACACCGACTAAAAACCATATAGGTACGGGCCTTCTTCGGCGCCATTGAAACGATCCCGAGGGATCCTGAACGTACTTTGGATTACTGCCGGAACCGCCTTTGCGGCCCGTCTCCAAGCTACTCAGAAGCCCCTCACAATAACGATACCTATCAGCATTTCTGGGAACACGGTGATTTCGCGCTGCCGTCCATCTTGCCGTCGCATCATACATCATCATGTTAAAAAAACTGTTCCCTCTTCAAATAAATATTTTTTCCACGACCTTGACTAAAACAATGATGACACGTGCTGGCCACCTAAAGACTACGTCAACTTGATAACGGGGTTCTTTATTTAAAATTTAATGATAAAATATATTTTTTTAAATGTATTTACAAAGCAACAACCATGTGCTAATTGCACAATACTGCCAACGTAAGGAAGAAAAACTTGTAATTTCTTTTTTGTTCACAGGCACCTTGTCCCATCACACT
Organism: Amorpha juglandis; assembly: GCA_949126905.1. Classification (NCBI taxonomy): domain Eukaryota; kingdom Metazoa; phylum Arthropoda; class Insecta; order Lepidoptera; family Sphingidae; genus Amorpha; species Amorpha juglandis. The sequence goes on along the minus strand of OX421379.1, from coordinate 4,120,482 downwards.
TTTATGATTTTTTTATTACGTAAACGCTACGTTTCCGACACAGAACGTAAAGAATGCCAAAGTATGCCCCCGGGTTACACTGTGTTCTGTCTATTTGACGTTGTTGTCTTTATGCTGTTTTAATAAGTTTCTTGATCTGTCCAGAAAAGGTTCAGCTTAATATTTTGTATGTCACAATTAGGGTTGCCAGTTTCCGTCTAAGACATGACATGTCACAGGCTTCTGGTTATGTCCGGCTAAATATTTACGTGACGGGCCTGTCCGGTTTTTACTATGGTGTTGCTTAGGTATACGGTTGGTGGTGAGTAAGCAGTAATAATAATTAATAAATGTATCATAAAAGTTATGTCTGCCTTTAAAAAAAAGTCTGGCTATAAAAAAGATATATCCGTTTTTCAGGGTAAAATACTCGGTTTAAAACAGCGCTAAGTCCGGCTTTTTTATTTTAGACACTAGCAACCCTACTCACACGTCTAATAAGATATGCTCTGACATATTATAAACTTTTATATCTCGCTTATTAAAGATAGTGCAACTATATTCCTTACCACATCTTACACTAGTAAGTAGTCATACATAAATATACATAAATCTCATAAATATATCCCAAAAAGGGAAGGCAGAGGTACATCTATACATACACCCACGGTCTGCCAAGCTCATGACCTTCCCATGATATGGTAGCGAGCCTAAATACACGGCAGAAATTTTAATCTCGGGATCTGAATTCCACAAATTCTGCTTGTCCGACCTGGTATTTGCAAAGTTTCCAAAGTTTATTTGAAGCAAAAAACTAAATAAAATTCCACTGTAAATACGTCAAAAACAACCAACACCTACCAAAAAGATGTTCTAACACGATAGTATACTAATTTAAAATTACAAAAACAAAGTCTGATATGATCTTACAATAAACAATAATACAACAGACTTCATTAAAAAAACAAATTATAAAAAATAACAAACAGAAAAATAATGATACAAAGCACTTTATTTTCACACAATTACTGCGATATGTGGAGAAGACGGGCTCTCGTACGTGCACAGATTACGCCACCTTTTTATCCGTACTTTCACAGCTTAAAAATATTCTATCCGTAAAAATATCGTACTGGCAACTCACAGACTGCACGAAACGGACCGTGTCTAAAGAAAAAGTTTTAAACAAAAGTCTGCAATGTATGAACGTACAACCTGGGGGAAAGTAGTGAAAAACAGTGTAGTGTCAAGTGTAAATCGCCTTGTTAATTTCGCTAGCCCTGCGGCGAATTTTGCCAAGGACGCATTGTGTGCGCCGGCTTTATGTCGCGTCTTCCCGTTGTCTGTACACGGCTTTAATTGTGCGCGTCATTGGCGCTTTTTGAAAAAAGAATGACATGTAATTAACGCGCGAATATGGAACGTGACAACGCGCGTTGTGAGGGAGCAATTTTTTAATTTTTTTAATTAGGCATTGGAAGGGTTTGCGTCGCCGTTTGCTTTTGTTTTCATGAGTAGTATATAATACGGTAAAAGAAATAACTGTCATTTTAGTACGTTTTTTTTTATTCGCCTGATTGCATGAATCTATACTAATATAATAAAGCTGTAGAGTTTGATTGTTTGTTTGTTTGTTTGAACGCGCTAATCTCAGGAACTACTGGTTCGAATTGAAAAATTATTTTTGTGTTGGATAGTCCATTTATCGAGGAAGGCTTTAGGCTATATAACATTACGCTGCGACCATTAGAAGCGAAGCATCAGTGGAAAATGTTGCAAAAACGGGGAAAATTATTCATATTTGAAGGCTTCCGTTGCTAAGCTACCCAAATCTATACTAATATTATAAAGCTGTAGAGTTTGATTGTTTGTTTGATCACGTGGGCGGAGCCGCGAGCAAAAGCTAGTATAGAATATAATAGTTCGCCTAATGGTTAGTGCCTGCCACAGAAGCAACAACAACCAGAAATTTGAAATAACAAGACCCACCGCACATTGCTCGTTAGTCTGAGATATTGGATGTTATGTCTCATAATGCCCGGTGATTTCAATGTACTTCAAACCGGAACACGACAATTCTTGTACATTGGTCAATGGCAGCAGATATAGATAAAGTAATATTACTTACTTGAAATAAAAACAATATTCATAGATCTTACACTTACACAAAATAATATGACTAAATAAAGACCGCCACAAACTATTTAACATTCAACGAGTGTTCGATATAATTTACAGAGTAATTAATATGACGTACACTTTTCCGTAAATAATAAAAAAAAAAATGCGTGGACAATGACTGGCCGAAAAAAGCGATGATACATGATCCTCGTTTGGCTGGTTCGTGTATAATATATTTTTATTTTTTTATTAAAAAATCACATTAACAGCGTTCATTGGGGCGGCGATAAATAATGCCCTCCTTATTCAAATTTTTGTTTTTGTTCTGCCCCCGCTCGTAATAAATGAGCTTATTTGGTTACGCTGCGAAATGTTATGGCGAGGTATAAAATGACCGATTAAAAATACGCGACGTGTACATATCGTGATTCTATATATTGTGTATGTAAAGAGTAAGTCCCCCATCAAGTATGGGAGGGATGAGATGGATTGATCACTTTTCGAGTAAAGAAAATAAAAAAACATTTTTTTATGGTATAGGCCGGCAAACGAGCAAGTGGGTCACCTGATGGTAAGTGATCTCCACCGCCCATGTACGCTCACCACCAGAAGAATCATGGGCGCGTTGCCGACCATAAAGGAAAGGTATAATTAGGGATAGGGAAGGGGAGGGGATTTGGGCTTCCGGATATCTCACTCACCGTACGAAACGCAGCAACAAGCCGCTACTTTACGTCGGTTTTCTGTGAGACAGTGGTAATGATCCGGTCGAGCCAGCCCATTCATGCTGTAGACAAAACTGTCTACAGTGTGGCTTGGTGGATTTGGTGCAACACAGCTTGAAAACAAAAAGAAAAACTTTAAAGACTTTCCACCGGCTCCTTATCGTACTCGCTGTACGGTCGGATCAACATGGTTTAAACACATAGTACCTTACTTATAAACTTAGCACTGCTTAATAAAAATATTATTTTCGTCTCTTTCTAGCCACTTTATGAATCGCGTTGACAGAGAATGACAAGAGAGTGTTTAACTATTCAATGCATAAGTAACGTTCATAAGTAAGGCGCAATATGTTACAAAAAGATTTGGCTTCCTTATAGTTGTTTTTTTTTATAGCATAGCTAAACGAGCAAATGGGTCACCTGGTGATAAATGGGGTTTGGGCGGTCAACTTTACCGCCCATGTACGCCCACAATACCAGAAGAATCATAGTCGCGTAGCCGATCTTAAAGGAAAGGCATAATTAAGGAGTATTTGGTCCTCCCGATATCTCACCGTACGAAACAGCAGCAACGTCGGTTTTCTGAGAAACAGTGGTAACGATCCGGTCGAGCCGGCCCATTCATGTTATAGACAAAACTATCTACAGCGTGGCTCTACCATTCATATATCATAGGAACTGCATATTCCTTATACGCAGTTCCTCAAAGACAAACGCCCAGACATTATAATTTTGACAATAGATATATTATAATATCATCGTGCTATTTAAACCATCAGCCATTGCTAACGTGATCCTGTTTGTATGTGACCGCGGGCACGAGGCCCTCTGCGTCTCGTAATAGAGCCATTATATCCCGTCCCATCAAATAATAATAAATCAGGAGTGACTGGTTGAGGTCGATGCGTTTTTCCTACTGACCTCCAGCTGTTGCTATCGGTGCAACCAATGGCTTGATTTCTTTGTATTAAATAGCTTGTGGTGTGTCCCTGTTTGTGAATTGTTTGTTCGGAAATCGAATAATATATTACAGACATAGCTATAAACTCATGCACGTTTCCCATAGAGTAAGCAGAGACAACAAATTTGCACTTGATACAATCCTTGTACGCCTCTTTAGCCTCCTTCACTCTGAATAAATTCTTCATACAAGCAAATCGATTTAAGGTACCTACTTCTGGCCTGGCCTTTTTCGAGAATATCTCGGTCTTGATCTCAGAATGTTCGCCGAAGCCTTCCTCCTCGATTTTTGTTTCTACATCCTCTTTCACATCACTATTTCTTACTCTATCTTTTTTTTTATCCGAGCACGACAAAATGTTACAAAAATGACTTCAAAGTCTGTACTTCAGTAGCCGTAGTGCGAGTCTTTTCGATAGCTGTCACATTCGTATACCAGAAAACGTATAAAACTAGTATATTTCCAATAAAATCCACTAGAGGCGCTGTACGACATTTATAATTTACGATATAACATGATGACGTGACCGCTATTGAATAACTCGCAAAAACTTAATATACGGGCGCAAAAGTTGAAATAAAATGTAACATAACAGCACAACACCAACATACATAATGCATGAAACTTAAAGAAATGCAATGAAATGATAAAATGATCGTCCATTGTAGATAAACGGACGATTTCCACTGGCACAATTGGATGATGACAACCCATTGTAACTATGTTTAGAGATCCTGCGAGTAATCTCATAGGTGCCTTAGTAGGACTATTTCGTCCACTTATTGCGCTGTATTATTGCGCCTTATTGGGTCAGCATATGCGAATGTTGATACGATAAGTGGTTTATTAGCGGAGAGGAAAACTTTTAGGATGTCGATTGTTGATCGTGATTTTGTGTTGTTGCTTTGTGTAAATGAAAAAGTGATAGACTTTTATTTGTATTTTATTTGTATTAACTATTTTATTTATTTGGGAAACATACAGAAATATTCAATCTGAGTGGTAGAACTACGCTGTAGACCATTTTGTCTACAGCATGAATGGACCGACTCGGCCGGGTCGTTATCACTGTCTCACAGAAAACAGACGTAAAGTAGCGGATTCCTGCTGCGTTACGTACAAAGCCCAAATCCCCCTCCTCTTCCCAATCCCTTAATTATCCCTTCCCTTTTAGGGCGGCAACGCGCCTATGATTCTTCTAGTATTATGGGCGTACATGATTGGTGGAGATCACTTACAACCAGGTGACCCACTTGCTCGGTTGGCCGATCTATAATATAAAAAAGATTCTTTGTCCTCGATTTTTTTTATTAATTAAACACCCAACAGTCACACACATATAGTCCTGACCCCAAATCGGTAGTGATCCGCACACCTTGTGTGGATAGCTTTCCAGAATCAGCCAGAGTATATCCGGTTCTCCCGACGGGCTTGCGACATGACTTGATGGTTGTTTAGGACGGGTATAGGGGTACATCCTTGTGTCCCTGTGCCTGCATCGGTCATCCGTCTGTCCTGCCATGCCTGTCATGCCAGGACAAATACTTATGAGAATTATGTGAGTTATAATTTGTTGAGGAGGCAGTTTTTTATCCTATTACCGCCGAGTAACTACATCGAACATGGTGGTAAGAACAATATACTCCAAATATAATGTCGGAAGTCCAGAGACACGTTATAGTAGAAACTCAAAAGAAGTACTGGCAAGAATGCCAGAACTTCTTTAGCTAAACCACACTCTGAACTAGCAGTAATTTTTTTTTCTGAATCTAAATATGTAATATATAAAATTTTAAGGATTGACTGATTGGATTGATATTTGCTTTTGATTTCTATTACACCAGTGGCCAGACTAATACCAGCCTAAAGCTACTGAATACACTGGTTCACCCTGGAATAAAACTCCTAAACAAAGCGCTGTGGCAGTTTTTACATGTTATGATCGTTATTCAATCGGCTATTAAATTGTATCAGGGAAGTTGTTAATGAATAATGCGAATTAGCAGTTAGCACTACATTACAAGGTTGACAAGAACTAATGGAAATAAGACAAACGACTCTCATAACGTTATCATAACGTGACGGAGTAGTGGACCGTCGTGTGTGAATGCACGCACTGCGACTGGCTACTCTATAAATTACGTGTGCCCTGTGCAACTATGTCGCCAACCATTTTTGTGTGGATAATATTTTTGATTTTCGAACGTTAGTTTTGAGGTCTTTGAAGTAAAAGCAGCATATTGAAAATTAAGTTAACGTCTGTACTCTCGAAGGGATAGGCAGTGATGCAACTTGTACAGCAACTGTTCACCGAGGTAACCTCCAGATGAGGGCGAGCCCATCGTCATACTGGGAAAATTTTCAAGCCCATTTTTTCAAAATTTCAAATGTCTTGAAAATTTCCACGTCTATGTCTATTTCCACCGCTTTGTCTATTTTTGCCGCCAAGTTGTCTGCCTGCCTGACTGTCTCGGTTTGAAGAACATTGAAGCCAGTGAAATTACTGGGCATTATGAGACTTAACATCTTTTGCCTCGGGGTGACGAGCGCAGTGCCATGCAGTGCAATGTTTTGTGTGGTGTTGCCTCTATACATCTTTATAGACAGGAGTGGCGCTCACCATTAGGCGAGCGACTTGTTCGTCTCGTCATTCAATTAAATAAAAATAAATCCAGGAGGAGTACCCCACTTTTAAATTCCGAGAGTATATCTGTACGATCTTATTGATAGCAAACTATCCTCTCAAAGCTTGAATCGATTCAAATTTTATTCATTCATATAATAAAACAGTAGAAATTTAATACACGGCAAAATAACACTGACCCAGTTATCAACTAAACAAAACAATTTTCAAAAAAACCGTATAATAATGAGAGAAATCCAGTATATTCGCTATCTGTGCCACCGGTTATCGACAACTGGTACGACGTTTAAATTACGAGCCGGGACCCATTTTTGTCTGTTTTTTTACCCGCCGAGCCTAGGGGTGGCGCACGACTTTTTTGGCCTTATTTTTTTATCGAACGCTCCCGAATGGACCACTTCGGTGTGGGGGTTAAAATGTCGATAAATGAAAACTACGCGTTGTAGTTATGTTTTCGTTGTTATTTATGTAGATGTCTCGTCAAATTTTGTGTGCTCCGCGGAGATTTTATCGAAATATATTGTTGAATCAATGCACCGCTAGATCCTTAAAGTGTTCAAATATTCAGGCATTTCTGGCTAACGTTCTTGTTTCAGACCGTCTGTTAGCCAAACCCGCATTGTTCGTAGGCGTTTAAGTCAAAATTAACTTAAACGTATGTTACACGAGTTTAGTAGTTTATTATTTATTTGGATTCTGCAATCATGTCTGTAAGGAGTGATAATATAAATATATCCCAGGTATTAATTATACAATCAAGAGAGTTTTTTTAAGATTAATAACTATTACTTGGAAAACTTAGAAAATATCAATTAACCATCTAATGTGAACTAATAATGACGCTTTATATTATATCTAAAGGAAGGTTCTGGAATGGAGGCCACGTACTGGCAAGCGCAGCGTTGGACGTCCGCCTACAACGTGGACAGACGACCTGATAAAGGTCGCAGGTAGTCGCTGGATGCAGACCGCTTCCAACAGGTCGGTCTGGAAATCTTTGGGGAGGCCTATGTTCAGCAGTGGACGTCCTGTGGCTGATGATGAATGAAAATGCAATATTATATCTGAGACTCAATGACCCGAGTCAAACCGTCTAGATGGTTTTGTGTGGTATATGTATAAAAAAATAGTTATGAGAAAGATTTAATAAATGAATAAATAAAAGTTTTGAGCTGATAGGTAAACATATATCGTGGGTATCAGGAACTACGAGGGACTGGTGTTCCGACAACGCAGACTCGAAACATATAACGTATATTTGTGAATTATAGATCAAACATCTGTCTCGTAGAATTCTTTCCACGGCCCTTCGCTTCGTAGCCGGCTACTCGCCCATTGCACCACGGAGGCTGTCAATCCTGATGACTCGGTTTCTGTGAGTTTGCAATTCGATAAGATTGGATGTGAGCTACGCTCTGCACCTACGTTTCATGAATGAGCTATATCGACAGAGTTATCGCCATTGTCTTACTAAAAACAGATGTCTTTACGGTGAGTACATTTACCAGAGGCCTAAATCCATCTTTACCAATTCCAATTTATTTTCTTTAATGTCGGTAACGTAAACACAATTCTTCTGGAGGTCGGTTTCTTGGACGGTGGATATCACTTACCATTGGCTTGCGACATGACTTGATGGTTGGTTGAGGCGGGTATAAGGGTACATCCTTATATCCTGGCCTTTCGATTTGGTTGTTTGCTATTCGCAGTGTGAAGAAGCGTCTGTACAGGCCGGCATGACCACCGATAAACTCATTGTTTGTCGGTGGTCGCTGATTTTTGGACTGCACTGCGCTTACCATCAGGTAAAAACAGTTTAGAATACCTGTCAGGTACCCTACTTTGATAGGTAACAAAAGGGCGTGCAATCTCCGACGTTCACAACTATCACAGCTTGCACTTTCATAACCGACACTGGGCTGGTTTCTACGAATACTATTTTAATAAATATTTTCCTGAATTTTGATACCGAATCAAAACAATATGAAACTAGGAGTCCACCCCGTGACCACGAAGGCTGAAAAGCTTTCGAAACGTCGGGATCAAAAATTAATAAATAACCGCGATAAAATTCGTTTAAATTAGTTTTATTTCAATGTGTAATATTCCCGTAAATATATAAAATCAATATGACACTACCTATAAATATTTTGTACCAAACTCACGCCTGTGTCTCTCGATGGGTAGGCAGAGGTATAACTAGTAGTGTAATGTTCAACGAGGTTATACTCCTCTAGCTTATGCTTGCGACTCCGTCTGCGTGAATAATTAATCAGAATAAAAAGTAGCTTATGTCCTTATTTAGGCCATGGTCTATTTGTGTGCCAAATTTCATTAAATTCCGTTTAGCCATTAACGTGTGATTGATTAACAAAGATCCAAATTCAAACATCAAATTTCAATGCCGGGCAACTCATGTGTGTTTTTTGAGTCAAAAATCTTAACACACACGTTCATTGCCCTGCCTGGGAATCGAACCTAATATTTCATCGATTTCAGAAACACTAGAACTGATGAAGTGACAATCATGAGAATAATAAGAGATAAGGTTTTTTTTTATCGCCTTTGTGTTCTTATTCCGCAACCGAGTGAAGTCAGACAAAATTATTGTGTAGTGAAGGGTGTGTATGAAGGGTACGCAGAAGTACAGTGAGTGTACTTATATTGGGGCCACAGTGTTTCAGTTCTAATAGAGGGTGAGTCTTTATTGAACAAATACAAGGTGGTAGGTCCCTCGTATGCGAGAGGCCGTCTGGGTTGGTACCACCGCTTTCTCTATTTCGGCCGCCGAGCAACAGTGTGTAAGCACTGTTGTGTTTCGGTTTGTAGGACATTGAAGCCAGCGAAATTACTGGGCATTATAAGACTTAACATCTTATGTCTCGGGGTGACGAGCGTAAGTCAGTGCCATGCAGTGCTTTGTAATTAAAATTCTATGCGGTGTTGATTCTGTTTATGGGCAGTAGTGGCACTTACTATCAGGCGAGCGCCTTGCTCGTCTCGTCATTCATTAAAATAATAACATAAAATAAAAATAAAACATATACAAGGTGGTGGCAGGTCTTTAGTATGTGAGAGGAGGTTTCGGTTTAAAATACGTTGAATATAGTAAAATTAGTGGGCATTATGAGATTTAATACGTCATGTCTGGGGGTGACGGACGCAGCTGCCGCTGTTTATGGACTGGCGTGGTCCTTACCATCAGGCGAACGACCTACTCGTTTGATCATTTATGCAAAAAAAAAATTATAAGCACATTGGTTTCAAAAGACAACTTTTTATCCGTGCACGGCAAAGTGACTGTATTACACCTGATGGTAAGCGTAGTACAGTTCAAAAAACCAGCGACCACCGACAAACAATGAGTTCATCGATGGTCACCAGAATCATGCCGGCCTGTATAAATGTTTCTTCCCTCTTCGGAGAGGGAAGAAGCAAACCGAGGGGCCTGCGACAGGACAGGCGGATAACCGATGTAGGCACAGGGATACAAGGATGTACCCCTATACCTTTTTTTTTGTCGCGGGAAAAGCTGTTTATTGCTACCGCCCAACCGGGGGGAGGTGGAACGGTTATGTTGGGTTCTACCGGCCTTACGACCCATATATCCCTATACCCAACCAACTATCAAGTCATGTCGCAAGCCCCCTGGGAGAACCGGATATATACTGGCTTATCCTGGAACGTGATCCACACAAGGTGTGTCGATTACTAAGGCAGGTTTTAACATCATGTTTACGGTGGTCGATATCTGGGCGGATAGGAATATCCTGCCACCAGCAAAACTATATGTAGAATTAGCCTCTAAGTCATAAAGTCGTCTCTTAGCTCTGCATTATTTATATCTATGACCTGTCTACAATATCTACTATTCAATAACCCATTAACGTATCTAAACAATTAACCATTTTCAAATTACGAACAATTACAGCAAAAAAGTCGGCTACTTCCATTAGCTGGCTAATAAACTAAGAGGCAATAATTTCAACAACCCTATCTAGACACGTACGGTAGCAATCGACTCGGCTTATTAATAAACATTCGCTAACAATAAATAATTGTTTATAATGAACTTTATAATATATTAGTTGAGATAGTTCATTATCTCGTGGGCAGTTCACGCACACAGCCTTCACGCGATACCTTCACTCGTCGGTTTGTTAGTGCTGTGTTGGTTTATAGTTATCGATATTTGGTTATATAATTACGCGCTTTATACCCAGTTTCTCGAAGGATGATTAAATCAACATTCAACTAACAGAACTTTAATTTTGACAGCGTTTCAAAACCGAGTTTCTGAAACGTTATTTAGGGAAAAAGTTATTAATCTCTTTTATATTTGAGACACCTTTTAACGATAGAATTATCTATGAATCTTCTAGAAACAAATATCGTTTGAAATACGACTTTTCATATTCGTTGGAGTTGGGTCAAATCAAAAACCTCGACCATGCTTCTAACAATTCACTTTTGACTTGACATAACAGATAATTATTTAATTTTTACATAGATCATCATTTCACAAATCGGGCGTAGTCTTTTAGCGGTAAATGTACCGAAAAAGTTGATATATTTTTAATAGCGTAGGCCGATAAATAAGCTAACTTATGGAACAGTGACGAATTCTAAGGCTGTCAACGTATTTAATTTTGTATAAAGAAATATTTTTAATCGATATACGTAACATCGGCTATAAAAACGTAACATCCCTAGCGTGCGCAGGAGCATCGGCTCTCGCATTTTCTTTTATCGATGCATTGATTAATGCTGCTCGATTTGAATAATAATTTTCAGGTACAAACGTTATTGTATGATAAATTTAGTGCAAATTGTAACGTGAAGCCAATTGTGAGTAACGAGTTTTAATGTTTCATGGACGACTGTTAGGAAGTATCTGCATACGTTTTGTGCCTGCAATTAAAAGTTTTTTGCCAAGAGACTACTTGCATGAGAATGTATGTGTATACAGTAGCAGTTTTGGAGTTGGCATCATATTTTTTTTTATATTTGGTTTACAAATCTGATTTTCGATTGGTAGACCAACGCTGTAGACAGTTTTGTCTACAAATATAACTACGTACTTACACCTGTAATATCTGAAGGGGTAGGCAGAGCTGTAATCTGTACCTAAACTAACATTTCGCCAAGCGAATCTCCATCCCATGACGTCATAGGGGGCGAGCCAATCGCCATACCGGGCACAATTGCAGATTCCGGCATTTCGTGATAGAAAAATCCAATACCCGACCCGTAGATCAGACCTGAGAACCTCAACATAGCAGTTGTACCGCAATACAACTTCGCCATCAAGGCAGTCACGCACACAGGCGTGAACCTATTTATACTCTTTATTACTATGTATAGTTACTAGTATTTTGTAAAATAGCCTATTAAAGACGGCTTCGATAATAATAGAAGGCACAAAATGGATTACAATGTCGCTGTAAGAGCGATGTCTAGCCCTAATCGAGACGCAAACTAAGAGGGGCCACTGTAATTTTTTTATGCGAACACGGCAAAGTGATTGCACTACACCTCATGGTAAGCATAGTGCAAAAAACCAATGAGTTTATTGGTGGACACCAGAATTATGCCGGCCGGTATAAATGCTTCTTCACACTCCGAAAAAGGGAAGAGGCAATTCGAGGGTCTGCGACAGGATAAGCGAATGACCAATGAAGGCACGGGGATACAAGGATGTATACCCACCTATACAGTCATATCGCAAGCATAGTATAGGCCGGTAAACGAGCAAGTCGGGTCACCTGGTGGTATGTGATTTCCACCTACTATAAACGCCCATAATAGAGTTATGAATGCGATTTAAAATCCTCGTATTTAATGACCGAATAAAAAAAAAGATCTTTTAATACTGATACTATAACCGGAAGCCCAAATCCCCTCCCCTTCCCAATCCCTAATTATCCCTTCCTTTAAGGTCGGCAACGCGCCCATGACTCTTCTGGTGGTGGGCGTACATGGGCGGTGGAGATCACTTACCATCAGGTGATCCACTTGCTCGTTTGCCGGCCTATGCTATAAAAAAAAAAAATACTAATATCGAGCTACCTAATATAATAAACTAACCTCAATATTATCATCCAATAAGATTTGTTACACATTAACTGCAATTGATTAACAATGAAATCACTCATCAGAACATCTTAAATTTGCCCAGTCACATTCATAACTTCCCTAATATAATCACAAAATAAAAAACATCAAAAAGGCAAAGGAAGCGAAAGCAGAACTCGGCAGAAGGTGAAGGTCGCACACAAAAGACGACACGAAAACACAGTCACTGGACAGATACACAACGGAACTTCGCTACTCGGTTACGTGGTCCAAACGAGACAAATAAAAAACGACGTTTGGGAGAAAATGAGAACTCTATAGAGCTGATAAGTCAATTAAAATTTATGACGATATTAGTTATTGACTTTTTGTTCTTGCACGGCAAAGTGAATACACTAGACCTGATGTTAAGTACAGTGCAGTCCAAACATAAAGTCGACCATCAAGAGACATTGAGGCCTGAAGTTATTGGATATCATATTTATTACAACCTCCGTGGCGCAGCGGGCGAGTCGCCAGCTACGAAGCCAGAGGCCGTGGGTTCGCTAGATAATGGACTAAACTGATAGATAGACAGAAAATTATATTCAGTGGAAATTTGTTACGTAGTCATTAATCCATAGTATACTATGGAAACAGATTCACGTGAAAACAAAGAGATAATAATATATGGGTGTTAAGTAAAATATTATGCTGAGGCAAACGAACTATTGCCACTTATACATAAAAATGTTGATGTAAATATGACACACGAATTCTTAGTAGAATATAAATAATATTGATTTCATTGTAATGCTCTCATTATTATAAAGATGAAATCGAAAATGAAAAACATTGGTTTTATCGAAAAAAATAATGAGTTATTTTTTCAACTCTATAATGATCCATGGTGTCGGGAGGGCGCTGTAAGGCCGGTGGTCCCATATTTCACAGCGGTACGGCGCGACGTGGCACCTTACCGATCTTTTATATTTTACACGACACTATACGACTTGTTTAAGATGTTATTGTGTATTTAATTGCATAATAATACGGTTGTTTCGGGTTTTATCCATTGATACGATTAGATGCCTTAATATCAGAAAATAATGTCTAATTCTATTACGGGGGAAATAATTCAGTATCCAATAAGGCTATAGCGATAGCATATTAGGAATGAACGAATGGCAAGTCGGAAAAAGCAGTTTCGAAATCAGCCCCAGGGGGCTTGGCATATGCAACACGTCATGTCTAGCTCGCAAGAGAATAAATTGTTAACGACAAATATCTCGAGTAAAAATGTCAACATTACGTTTCGTAGACTGTGCGACGAGTCGAGTATTACAATATTCGACTAACATGGTTGCATAGATGCAAAGATGCAACTGTCAGTATATAAGTGTATAATCTATGGATGCAACCAATGTAATCTTGCAATAATGCGTGCGTGCGTTCCTGGCAAGTTCGAAAATCTAGATACACTTAAGAACGAAGAAGACTTCCGAGGGTCTCATCGAACCTCAATATTGATGCGTCTGTGCATTAGTACAACTCCCTATCTACATCTGTGGGAAGCCATTCGATGGTAGCGTCATTAAGGCGTGGTGCCACTAGCGCCGTCAGAATTCGTTGACAGACGAAAGCGGCACTGGTGCTTTCGTCTGATCCTTGACGCAACTATCGAAAGTCTGCCTTTAATCGATGCTGTCTCTTCTATTCGTATTCTATCTCAATAGTAAAATTCCTAAGCCAGAGTGTTTTTTCAATCCACTTTGTGTGCCATTCATTTTTTAATATACTTAAATAAAGATAGATTATTATTAATCGTGAGATGATGACCATAACCTCTGTGTGATTGTAACTCAATTGGTACTAACTGATTGACGCTTGCAAGCAGTTGCGTTTAGAGATGTATTTTAAAATTGATACCTTTTCTTTTTTTTATGGCAAAGAGTGGAGTCTCTAGAGTGGTAGAGCCACGCTGTAGACAGTTTTGTCTACAGCATGAATGGGCTGGCTCGACCGGATCGTTACCACTATCTCACAGAAAACCGACGTAAAGTAGCGGCTCGCTGCTGCGTTTCGTACGGTGAGTGAGATAACTGGAAGCCCAAATCCCCTCCCCTAAGGTCGGCAACGCGCCCATGATTCTGGAGGTGGGCGTACATGGGCGGTGGAGATCACTTACCATCAGGTGACCCACTTGCTCGTTTGCCGATCTATGCCATAAAAAAAAACCTTTTTGCTTCGCCTTTGACTAGTCTCGTTTGCTTTATTATTGAGGCAAGTCCAAGAATTGACCACGACCTGAACTAGACACTCGGAGTCTAATAGCAACCTTGACGTTATACAATCATCATGTTTTTGATGATAAAACACAACACAGTCACGTCGAGCTCATTAAAAGCTGTATGCGTAATAAAGCACCACATTAATGCTGTACAAATACAATGTAGCGTCGGCTGTAAATTACTTACTGTCGCCAAATAGCGCATCGGCGAATAGTTCGCGCTTCTCCACTGGTCACGACTGCATCTTAACCTACTTGTATATTATCTATACATATAATAAAAATCTAACGGCTGATCCGTTATCCGTCTGTACATGGAAGATATATGAGAAAAAATATTATTGGAGACCTTTATCAACGCAATAGCACCCCATACAATGATTGTTAAAATTGTTATCTGTTTGTTTGTGCACGATAATCTCAGAAACGGCTTATCCGATTTAGATGTAGTTTTCTCTAATATATTGTGGTAAGCTTCACATAACATTTAGCGTTGTTTCATGTCAATCGGTTCATAAATAAAAAAGTTATGCCAATTTAAAGATATGGATAATATAACGGTGCAGAACTTCACGCGGGCGGGGCCGCGAGCGAATGCTAGTTAGTTTAATAGTTTTTAGTATTATAAATGTAAAATTTTGGATGTTTGTGACTGTGTTTGTGAATTTAAATGTTTGAACATCTGAACGGATTTAAATGAAATTTGCACACAAATAGACGATGTGCTGAACTCAAAGATAATCTATTTTTTATACCGATAAAATATATTGACGTGGTCGGAGCCGCGAGCAAAAGCTTTATAAGAGTATTGTGATTAAGTCGCCTTTTCGGTCAATTGACACCTAATTGGTGTTAAAAACTAATTTATAAGAATATTTAATATATTTCAATGTGTCGGTGTCAGTGGAAAACCCAAAGAAGGGGCGCGAACTCTTGTCCCATCCCATTGTGTGGACTTGAAACAATAATCTGGAACCGTAGTAATGAGTCGAAGAGCCAACCGCCTCTACAGTGGTGCCATCTTTAACTTAAATTAATTATATAACACTAGGCAACGGCGACTAGTATACCCACGGTTCGTAAAGATTCCAATCCGAGGATTCCATATATGATTTTTGGAATAATAATCAAATAAATTATGATTTCCTGATGTGAGATTTGAACTTAAGGTCTGAGTATTCATTAGAAGTAACCATTTCAATTACTTACTTAACATGATCATTTTTCTTGTATAACTATACTATATTAGAACTTGCGGTATAGACTAATTTTAGTTAAAAAGTAGTGCCACTCATCTCGGCAACTTATAATCATTTGTTTATAATTTTGTATAGCATATAAATCATTATTATTATTCACATGGTAAATCTGCTTTACATGCTTTATATGGTAAAGCTGGTAGTAGGATATTCATATCCGCCCTGATAGCGATCACCGTACAGATGGTGTTAAAACCATCCATCGTGATCCACACACCTTATGTGGATCGCGTTCCAGGATCAGCCAGTGTATATCCGGTTTCCCCGAGGGGCTTGAGACATGACTTGATGGTTGAATGGGGTGGGTACAGGGGTACATCCTTGTATCACTGTGCCTGCATCGGTCATCCGCCTGTCCTGTCGCAGGCCCCTCGATTTGCTTCTTCCCTCTCCGAAGAGCGACGACAAATAAAAAGGGTAACATAAATTATAATTATAGTTAGCAGCCATTGTAGAACAGTGGACCGCAAGTAGTCCGCCTCAAGGCTGGCTTCTTATGGAGATTTTACGAGGACATAGTTGTAAGCTCGAATCAGACATCCAAACTAACAAAAACTACAATGTATTTGGCAGGAAGCGATGTAAGCGCTTTGTCTATAATACACGATCAGGGGATATTCTTAAAGTCGAATGACTCTTTTTAATTGTAGCATCAGATTTTACACGGGTAATTAAAGGTTTTTTCTCCGGTCATAAACACCTATAATTGCACATGATTTCTGGATTGTCATTCACGCACTACTATCTTAAACGCGAGTACTCGTCCAGAAGGAATGTAAAGGTGCGTTTACACTTCCGTGGACATTTCGTCGCACCGAAGACGTGGCTATCGCACGTACTTATTATAATGTGTGTATATATCGTAACATACTCTGTGTAATTTTGTCGTAACTTAAAACAGAAGATGACAAAATCTTGTATGACATGTCGTGGTGAAATGTTACAAGTTCTCAGAGCGAACAGCTGCGTAATAAAACTTATCCTATCATTTGACAACCCTCCACACTTGAAAGATTGTCACACGTGTTTGTTTGTCATGCCTTTTGGTGCGTCGATATGTCACAAGTGGAGACGCGTAGTTTAATACGCAGATTTGTCCCCATTCTCAATAAAACATTCTACCACTAATATGTTCTTTATAAAATAATTAAAATACCCTTGTCTTGGTTCTTGAAAAATAGAGCAGTATTAACATTCTGTAGAAATCCACCTGGCTGGGTTCTATACATAACATTAATGACATTCAGTATCCAGTGCAAAAGCTTAACCAGAGCAGCTCAAAATAATCATGAGTCATAAGTCAACATCTCTGAATCAGTCATCTAATTTTCTAAATCAATCCTTACAGAGAAGCTGAGACAATAGAGTTGGATGTAGTCACAGCCGCATTTAGGCGCCGCCATAAAAGTATTAATTGCACACCAAGACGCTATTGTTGCCTTTAATGTAGTATATGTGCACGCAATTGTTGCAGATTAAATATATGCAACAGAAACTCTTGTGTAAAATATAAAGTAGAATATTATTAGATATTTTATAAGCCGGTACTGGGCTTTAACTAAGTCTGTTTTTTTGTTAATCTTCTTAGATTTAGTGTTTTTATCATTAGGTCGTGTTGTAATAAATTTTTGGAGCCAGAATAAATAATAATATAATTAAGTGTCTCTTCTATCGATTAATGTATGGTGTAAATCTTTTCTTCTTTCTTTGAAGCTTTTATGAAAAATAAATATAATTTCAATAATAGTCTAAACATTTTGCAGGTGATTAGGAAATAATATTAATATCCGCCCTGCATTATCCAGCCTACTTCTGGGCATGGATCTCCTCTTCGAATGAGAGGGGCTCGGTCTTAGTCCACCACACTGAATTAATGCGAGTTGGTAGACTTCACATACGTTAAAAAAAAATATGTGTATTTCTCAGGTATGTAGGTTTCCCCACGATATATCCTTCACCGTTAAGCCAAGCGATAATTAACAATACACACGTACTTAGAAAAATCAAAGATGCATGCACTTAGAACTGATTTCGAATCCGTAACTTTGGTCTTAGCAGACTAATCTTACGACTTATCACTCCCCGCTGAGCTATATTATTAGGTTATGCTTTTCTCCTTTTTATCTGAGACAAAATCAAATCTTATTAGCTACTTATATCCTTGCATCAGAAGACAATAAGAGCAAAATCCATTTCATGTGCAAATTTCGCATACTCTACACCATCTCTTGGTTTATTCTTTAATAAGCAGTCATAACAATTAATTGTCCTAAGTACTAGGCGAGGCTCGATAATTGTGCACGGAATATCTGCGGACTGTTGGTGACTCACCAAACATACATTTCATACAAGCGAACTAGTTAGTGGTTATGATAAATATTCGCTTGATAAAAGTGTTTCTTTAAAAGAGTGATCGTAACGTTCTAGTAGCAGCGTAATTACGCTGAAAACTGTGGCATCCTGCGTTCAAATATCAGGTTGGGTAATCACAATATGTATGTTTCCAATTCCAAAAATCAACTCCTGTGCGACTTCAAGGGCAAATATAGTTTTATAAATTAAAGCGACTTTTATTAATTGCACTGGTGGTCTGAGCCCTGATAAAAACTATCCGTAACTACTTGCTACTTGAGGTTGCTTTGCAAACCTACAGATAAGATATTCCTTAAAATAAGTAGTAAATCTAGTAAGGCATCAGAACTGTATGATTTTAGAATACGTAGTAGAATCCAGTTGTACACCAGGCCTCTAAGACTTAGATCTAATCTTTAGCAAACTGACGTAAAGTAGAGTATTGTTGCTGCATTTCGTACGGCGAGTGAGATATCCGGAGGCCCAAATCCTCTACCTAATCCGTTAATTATCGCTTTACTCAAGGTGGTAGGGTAAATACACACGGTGGCTAGCAAAGATGAAAAATGTAAAAAGAAAGCACTAATAAATACTGTATATACAGACTTCTGTGCAATTAATAAACATGATAACAACGTGGTGGTGGGTCCCTCGTATGCGAGAAGCCGTCTGGGTTGGTACCACCGCTTTGTCTATTTCTGCCACCAAGCAACGGTGTGAAAGCACTGTTGTATTTCGGTTTGACGGACATTGAAGCTAGTGAAATTACTAGGTATTATGAGACTTAAAAAATTATGTCTCGGGGTGACGAGCGCAGTCCAGTGCCATGCAGTGCTTTGTAATTCAAAGTTCTGTGTGGTGTTGCCTCTTTTTATGGGCGGGCGTGGCACTTACCACGAGACGAGCGCCTTGCTCGTCTCGACATTTAAACAAATAAAAAAAAACTTAAAGGTCAGCAACGCGGCATACATGATAATGTTTCTGGTTTGGTGCGCGTTCATGAGATGTGATGTGATGCGTTTGTAGCGCTGATACTATAAATAAAAACAAATTAGTAACTCCACTATCATAACCTATGATATCAATTATCCATAATCACATACTGTAAACTCTGAAGTCAAACTTTCACCTCAGACGTTCATTAATTTTGCAAAGCAAGCACTGACCGGTCTTTTCAGCAATTCTATTTAAAATTAATTATAACTCGACGGCAGTAAACACGCCAAGTGCATTCCTAACTCTTCGACATCAATATTCAAGTGGACCGTTTATTATCATATCTCATTATACAACTTAGCGCTTATACAAGCAACTCCCTTCTTAATGGTCTTAATATATACACAATACGTGTATTCATAACCACCTTTATGCCGTGAATGGGAGAGTTCAAAATCGATTAATACGTTTAAATACCAAAGACGAGATTCGGTTCTGAAATGCAATTTGGAAATGAGATCCGGAGGGTAGGTTACCCTTGAGGGGGTGGAGGTGGGGAGGGTTGCGCCTTACTACTATTATTTATAAGGGTGGGTCAGCCGACGGATAGTCAGGATGCGTTGTCTACAGCTAGATAGTTAGTGCGCTAGTTCATATTATATCGCAACTTGTTATGCATCATTGATATTTGATTACAAGTGGTCGAACTACGCTGTAGACAGTTTTGTCTACAGTACAATGGGCCGGTTTGACCGGATTGTTACCACTTTCTCACGGAAGATCGACGTAAAGTAACAGCTTGCTGTTGAGTTTCCTTGGCCCTAAGAAATTGATAATGGTAGCAATTCCTTCATCAACCGACTAAACCAAACTATACTACATTAAGTAATTTTTATTTATTTGTAATTAGTTGAAAGTCTAGTCTACAATTAACTATAACTAAGTCCGGTATATTAATAAAAAAATACTAAATTATTCTATACTGAGTGCTTACAGGCCAATCTAGGGTCAAAGGTTTACCCCGAAAGCGTACGTCTTGGCTTAACCACTGCTGGCAGTTGATAATAGCCAGGATCGACTTTTTACGTACCCTCCGAAGCACAGAGATGCTCAGCGGAAATACCACTAAGCGGTCACCCATCCATAGAATGACCGTGCCAAAGATGCATAAATCGTAAGCGTTTACCGATTAGTAAGAGCAACCGGCTATGAGAGCCTCAATTATTGGTGAATGAGTAATATAAAAGTACTCCAATAATAATTTTACCATTTAAAATAAGTAACCAAACAAATTTTATATCTGTGAAACTAAAATTCGTCAAGTCTGTTCGTTACACATCCATTTGACATTAGTATGCTATACTATTATTGTATAAGTTGGCTGGTTTAATAATATGTACTTTAAAAACTAAAAAAACACGCTTTTATAGAAAACGCAACTAAAAAATTGAAAATAAGTTTTAATGAATTTGAAGAAAAAAATGTAAAAAAAAGTAAATGCAAATTTATGGTAAAAAAAAGCGTGAGGTGCTTTTTAAGATATTATCAAAATGATAATCCTTCTACTCATATCTGAGTAGAAGGAAATAATAAAATATTTACAACTATTGACACCATGCACCCCACAATAAAAATTTTTTTTTTCAATTTTATTAAAATTGATTTTCTGTTTTTTAGTTGGATTTTCTATAAAAGCGTGTTTTTTAGTTATTTTTAACTATTATTTCTTTTTCATTTTGTTTTTAATATTGTATTATCGTCGGTCGTTGATAAGTATACCAAATGTCGATTTAATCCGACGTTTTGAGGAGGTCAAAATCATGTTCAAAGTTGCCGTTACATAGTAACATACCTACGTCTGAACTTAATAAAAGCGTGTTAAAAAGAATAGCTACAATTTCTGGTCGTAAAACAAACAGTGTTTGACAATGACTGTTTCAGTGTGGCGCAATCTCTATAGGTCCAACTTAAACTGCAACCGCTTACGTAAATAAAGCCTCATTTCATTCGTAGATTGTTTTGTTATATTAATTAGCATAGCTGGTAGCGTCTTGTTCAACGTTCGGTTTGTTGTTGATAGTGTTGTTTGAGTTGTTGCTGGATTGTTTTATTTCTGGTTGATGTTTGCTATTTATTAGTAGAAAACTTAATATTTCTTTATTAGGTAGGTCTGTCATATGCAGGAGGCCGTCTTGGTTGGTACAATTGTTCTGTTTATTTCTGCT
Organism: Amorpha juglandis; assembly: GCA_949126905.1. Classification (NCBI taxonomy): domain Eukaryota; kingdom Metazoa; phylum Arthropoda; class Insecta; order Lepidoptera; family Sphingidae; genus Amorpha; species Amorpha juglandis. The sequence goes on along the minus strand of OX421379.1, from coordinate 4,098,936 downwards.
GTCAAGAAGCAGTGTGTATGCACTGTTGTTTGGGTGGTTATTACCAGAAGATTTTTACAAAGGGACCAGATTCTGGTAATTATTATTATAAGTATTTCATTCAAAGTGATTCAACATAACATTTCAGGAACAAATTTTAACTGTCATTTTGAATGAAATATTGACATTTAAGCAGTCATGTTAACTAATGATTGTTTCACTCAAAGTAGTAAAATAAAAACTATTAAACAAAAAATAAAATCGACGCAAAAAAATAAATGCTTAATGATTTCTTACGTTTACGCGAATGTTAATCATTGAAATAAAACTAATTTAAACGTCCACCCCGTGACCACGAAGGCTGAAAACCTTTCGAAACGTCCCGTCGGGACCAAAATAAAAAAAACACGATAAAATTCGTTTAGTTTTATTAATTAGTTTTATTTAAATAAATGCTTAAATTAAAATTAATAAATTTTCAGTCTTTGTTATAATTCTTTTTTCTCAACTATTGGTAAGACTGGCTCATAATTGATTAGGTAATTCATTTTTAGCTTTATATTCTCGGTTTTAATTTTGTTACGTTAAACCACCAAAATTACCCAGTATTTTGAATCTGGCTACGTTAAAGATGAACTTCGTGACCCGACCAAAAAGTATGAACTCAGTTCAAGTATATTACTTACATAATACATAGTTATTCCGAGCCGTTACATCTATCATAGAATGCGTGTAGAATTGATTAAACAATACTCATATAATTTTATAGCCTATACGGCGCGTTAGGCGATCAAGACGAGCCTTTTGTCGGCACATCTTAACTCTTAGTTAATTGTACGTGATGAAAATATAATTAAAAAACAAGTTTTACGACTTGTTTTACAGAAAAAATAATGTTGTCCATTAATTTCACGGTTATCTAATTTCGGAAGTAAATGTCTCATTAGAAACGTTTCCATGGTCGGGTTGTATCCGTCATTTTTATTAACCGACTCAAAAAGATTCGTTTTTATGCAACTTTTAGTTCCATAGATCACAAAAGACATTACAATTTGAAATTATGATTAAAACGCGTTCGAGGAAATCACACTCATTTTTAACCCCCGATAAAAGAGGAGTGTAATAAATTTGACCCTTTTCTCCGGTGTCTGTGTTTGTCTGTATGTGACACAATCTTAACGAAGGGAAAGATTTTTTTTATTTGAATGCGCTTACCTTTTTTGAAAGAAATATGTTCAGGAATTGTAACGGTTCAATTAATAAGGCTTCTTAAGTTAATCATATAGACACCTATAAATATATTAGAACCTATTAAATATTACAATCATGATCAACTTGTATTGACCCACTGGTCATTTATTTAATCCAATCTAATATCGAATGTAAAATATGACAAAGAATCCATGCACCAATCGGATCGCGCAGCGCAGTAACTCGACTCTTGTGCGTAAATCCGTAGCTATTTGTCGACATCGTCGGCGGATAAATCAGTCTCGGTGCGTCGATACATCAGCGGGTAAGGCGTTACAGTGTTGACTGCCATTTGTCAACCTGATACATTTTTATCCCAACTGTTTGGGCCCAGTTTCATTGTTAGACATCTAATATAATAAAAGCTATTCTATTATTCATTACTTCAACTTCGAGTGGTAGAGCCACGCTGTAGACAATTTCGTCTACAGCATGAATGGGCCGACTCGACCGGGTCGTTACTACTGCCTCACAGAAAACCAACATAAAGTAACGGCTTGCTGTTGCGTTTCGTACGGTGAGTGAGATATCCGGAGGCCCAAATACCCTTCCCCTTCCCAATCTCTAATTATCCCTTTCCTTTAAGGTCGGCAACGCGGCCATGATTATTTTGGTATTTTGGGCGTACATGGGCGGTGGAGATCACTTACCATCAGGTGACCCACTTACTCGTTAGCAGGCCAATGTTAAAAAAAAAAACCTAACCCCTCTCATACAGTAGAGGAGGCCTGTGCCCAGCAGTGGGACGTATATAATGCAGAGCATTATATTATACCTCTCAAATATGCGGATTTCCTCGCAATGTTTCATTAAAGCATACTTCACAATGAAGAAACACTAAACTTAGAAATGTCAAAGGTGCGTGCTTTTGTCTATAATATGTCAAATCTAAAAGTTCGTCTAGGTTTAGATTTGTGAGCCACTTACGCAAATCATACGTGAGTAAAACTTACAAACATAATTCAGGTGTATGAAGATAATTTCTAAAAGTGATCTTTAGAATACTTCTGGACATATAAGGCCTCATTACAAATGTATTCTAAATTTCAACGACGTTTATACTGGCCAGTCATACTTTTTGTTAGATAGTTTAAAATTAGAATACGATTTGTAACAAGGCATCGAGGCTAATGATCACGAGGTATCAGAATCATTTTCCATCAATTTTACCGTCATATATCATAAAAGTATCCCCCAAAACAATGGAAACGCACAATTTATAGCATAGGTTTACAGAATTTTAATATTCATTATTAAAATAATTAACACAGTCGTTGTTAAACAATTGCTAAGTCTTGATGCGCGGACTATTATGATAAAAAATACCATCACGCCTGTGTGGTGTATTAAGAGACAAACAGAGGTGCAACGTGTACCCAAAAAATAAGCAATTTTCATGATATGATGTAGAAGGGGGCTAGAATATCGTCAAGATTTTTAAGCAAGTATGCCTTCGATCACCTAATGCTAATCACCAGTTACCTATCTCTCTCTGTAATCTATCAAATCTCTGATCACCAGGGCGAATATCCGGACGGATACTCATATCCACCCGGATAGCGACCATCGTACACATGGTGTTAAAATCTGCCATAGTGACCCACACACCTTGTGTGGGTCGGTATATCCGGTGTATACCCGGTTCTCCCGAGGGGCTTGCGACATGACTTGATTCCTGGTTGGGGCCTTGTATCTCTGTGCCTGCATCGGTCATCCGCCTATCCCGTCGCAGGCCCCGCGATTTGTTTTTTTACTCTTTGGAGTGTGAAGAAGCATTTATATAGGCCGGCATGATTCTGGTGGTGATTGTTTCTCGGTGGTTTTCTTGGACTGCACTAGGCTTGCCAACAGGTGTAGTGCAATGCTTGGTCGTGCTCGAATAAATATATGAGACCTTTGTCTCACATATATCGACATAACAGCTTTTCAGTATACAACTAAAATGTTTTAAAACTTAACTTTGGTTAAAAAAAATAAAGTTAAGTCAGTTTATCTTTTTAATAAATTATATCCAAATTACATGTCTTTTTATCCTTTAATTTCTATTTACCATATATTAAACATTCTTAATTACAACAATTAAAGTTGTTTAATTAATAACTTGCTAATCTAGGTTGATGTTTGGGCGTTCGCGTGGCCTTCTCAAAATTAATGAATGACTCGATACTAAAACTATTCTTAACATCCATGATAACGTCATGTAAGTTTAATTAGCAATTAGCTATTTATATACCATTTTATGTCGTGGATATTCAACATTAATTTAGTAGCAGCATGTGTCTATTGAACGTTTTCTTTTATTTTATTGAATGACGAGACGAGCAAGTCGATCGCAATATTCGAATTCTATGTTTATGATTGGTCAGCGGGGTTAGAATGTGGCGTAAAACACGAAAAGAAAGTTCGTGCCGTTTGACTGTGATTGGTCGAGAGACCAACGTGTGAAGTTTTCCTATACAAATTTGAGACGACGAGATGGAACGTTCTGTTTTTGAATTTTTGTTTTCTAAGAGACTCTGATTTTATTTTTATCCTGGCTCAGCGAAGTGACTATGTCATACCTGATAGTAAGTGTAGTGCAATCCATGAATAGTGTCGACCAACGACAGACGTGTCTATCGTGGGTCGACAAGATTATGTCGGCTATTAGCGTCAAAAACTAACCAATGACGTTTAGAGATATCGTCACTATGCATTCACGCTCACTATGAGATCGCACAATCATAGGTGAGACTATTATTTGTAAAATTTTTCATTGAAGCATCTTTTCACTTTATTCAGAACTTGATAGTTAAATTTTTCCAACGCAAACTTAAAGTTGACGCGGTGTGGGTTACCGGTCGATAGTTAATTCCGTCGGTGGTTGGTAAAGGGGGTTAATTAATAATAACGGCGTATGGGTGATTAATGAAACTGTACCCTTCCTAATTTATAGTTGGACTTAAGCACCGCGTCCCGCGCGCCCCGCCGGCCCAAAGCAAACTAAATATCCAATACCTCGATGTTGAATGCGGATCGAGCGGGTTTGGTGCTTGGTTTATTTTAATAAGGTGTAATGTCATAATCAGTAGGTAGATTTGGTAAACGATAATATTATGCAAGGTTCTTTAACGAAAGATATATAAGAGATGCTTCGTAAAAGGACCAAAGTTCGGGGCGAAGAAAAGCATGGGCTTGATAATGTTATTGATAAAATTATGGCTACTTGTTATAACTAATTAAGATAATAAATACATTTCCGAGGCAGTGGGTTCGATTTCGCACCGAGACAAATATTTGTGTGATCCACAGATATTTGTTTCGGGACTGGGTATTGAGGAACCGGAAATCCCTCATAATTCCTGATTCCACGATACAGGTTTAACCTAGTGTGAAGTCAGGACTATGTATGTAACCATTGGGTGTTTTTATAGTTTGTTTATTTCAAAGTTTAGCGTGTGATCAAAATATAGTGTACAACGATAGTCATTGACTAAATGGTGTCAACATTTAAAATCCCTTCGGGGTCTTTACTAGATTAAATGACGAAATTCTTACTACAATCACTGATTTTCTAACTTATTATGATACGCACGTTGATTGAGTGCCACAAACTACGATCTTAATATACATTTTTCCCCTCTTCTACATTCATAATTTTCTTTAATATCTCAATATCCTGTTCGTAGAAATAATTGTCTAGAAAACAACTGAAATTACATAAGCAAAAAAATCAAAATAGTTTATTTGTAAGCATAGGTGTTAAATAACAGATCTTATATTTACAACAAAAAATATAAAGTATCAAAACGCACGAGTCGTGTATCATTATTATGAAGACAAGTACGAGCAGTGTATTCGGACTTTGAAAATCTAATTACGTAGCGAGTACCCTTACCTCGGTCGTTCCTTCGCGCCCGCCCAGCGACGTTCGCCCGTGCCGCTTTCCACACCCCGCATTATCAAAGTCTGGAAAAATATTTAAGTGTTTATTATGCGAAGAAGAGGGAAGAAGCATTTATAGAGGCCGGCATGACTTTGGTGACCACCGATAAACTCATTATTTGTTGGTGGTCGCTGGTTTCTTGGATTGCACTGTGCTTACCATCAGGTGTAATTTGCAGTCACTTTGCCGTACTTGGATAAAATATGTTATTATTATATGTGTAGTGTGTTTATTTTAATTAATTAAATTACCTTTTATTACATTTAAGACAAACCCCAGATTGAGATCAGTTTTGACCTGAAAATTTTATGTCTTCAATATTTTCAATTTTAAGGTATACGTGCTGTTAGTTTTCTTATTATCTAGGACATCGGCAATATAAGAAACTCAGCTAAGCCAAAGCATTGACTGTTTAGTCAATATTATTACTTATCTATTTATCAGACTTTATAATCCTGACTGGCTCATATCGCCCAGCCCAAACCGTTAGGGTCAGACATTGAAAGTTTTGAAAGAATGTTGATTTTATATTTTAAGCATAGTATAGGATAATATTTTTTGAAATTCAAACCCTAATAGGAGAAAATGGGTTGTAAACTTTGGGCAGTACAATTAAAACAATTTCATCCGGGTAAAGCCGTGAGTCTAAGCTAGTAAAATAATAAGGCGCGCAATTACTACGACAATTCCCGATAGTATTAAAGTATCTCGCCAGTTAATTTGCTCAAACTAAAATAAATATAAAAATTAACTAAAAAATCCAAACCGTACCCAATGGAAAACACGCCAGTTTGTCCAAGCGCACGAATTATACATGGTGTATTAATACGCTGTTCAACTCTACTATTGCTAGTGAAGTTTTAATTCGATAACCCACCACCTTGCACCCATTCCCCTCATACCCCGCAACAACCCCCAACTACCCCGCAATAATGTATTTATGGACGATACCGCGGACCTAATGAGCGGCTCCCTGACCTTTATAGATACTTAGGATAAAGTATCTTTACGTCATGTTTTGATTTTGTGGTGTGCAGATATATGCAAGTATGGGTTTTTAAGCCACAAATTCCCACTATCCCATCCCACTTCTCTTATAAATGTGGTGGTTTGGATGATTGTTTGTCATTCACGCCTTGTTTCACGCAAAGTTTTGAATGAAATGAAGACAGATCATGACCCTCACTAGGACATAGACTTTATATCTCTGGAACTTTTGTTTTTTACTTCTGTTTATTAGCAGGCGTGGCGCTTAACATCACGCGAACGAACTGCTCCTTTCGTCATTCAAGGAAATAAAAAAAAAAATCATTTAAAGGCAGACAGTAGCTAAGTTCAGACTAAGAAAACAAATAAAAGATAATACAAAACAATTAGGGGAACAACGTAAGACTGGCTGGTAAAAAGGTTAAGATAGTAAATGAGCAATTTGCTACATAAATAAATTGAAGCGATATAAAAAAACTTCAGTTCCTACGAGTAATTGAGACGATGAAATAATTTAATTGTATTTTCTGTTTTATTAGGACTACAATTAAAAGTAATAGATAGATAAAGTGAAATTCGAAAACGATGACAATAAGAGAAAGGTAGTCGTTGGTAGTAGTCGGTAGGACGGACTACAAAATATATCTGGAAATTAGTTTAAGGTCATATTGCAGTGTCGTCTCTTATCGTGTCGTGTTGTGAGGCATCGCGAAAAAAAGCGGTATATTTAGTATATTAGTTTATCTCTTCTACCTCTCTATCTGTCCATGCATCGTAACATATTATTAAATGAATCGAATTCAATGTGGTTTTTTATTTGAATGTTTTATCAGGATGATTCTTTGTCGTGTTTGAAGAAAATCTGTTTAGCGATTTAGAGATCACATTTTTTATGATTGATGTCAAATGTTTTTAACCGTCAGGGTATCAATGCAAGCGTGCAAACTCATCTGTCCTGACGGAATAGTTTAAATTCGCAATGAGTTCACACAACATTCATTCACACACATTCATTTATGACTAGATCGGCTCAGCGTGTACGATTTGCTATGCGTGCATGAACTTGTAAATATGTAGTTTTGATTTGTGTGACAGCGACGCGTCTGCCGTCATCCTACATGGCCTTACACACAAACATTATCTCCTTATAAACATACCACATACACATATGGAAGAGTGAATCCTATTAATAATATAAACGCGAAAGTTTGTAAATATGGATGGATGGATGTATGTTTGTTACTCTTTCACGTAAAAACTACTGAATGGATTTTAATGAAACTTTACAATAATATAGCTTATACATCAGAATAGGACATAGGCTACTTTTTATCCCGGGAAAAGCAGATCACGCGGGCGGAGCCGCGAGCAAAAGCTAGTTATCTATAAAGGTAACACAACATGGATATTATTGCCAATATTGGATCCAACACGATTAGCTTTGCTTCATGACGTAACAAAAGGTCAAAAGAACAATAGATATTTCCATCTAAATTTTAATTATAAGTAATAATGATTAAAGCCATCAGTGGCGCGACAACGGGCTGACCTCCCGCCTCACACCCTTTTCTTTTCACATGAATCCGGGAAGAGATAGATATGGTAATTTGCTTTAGACCTTAGCCTTTCGCTGGTAGTAGGATAATAATATCCGCCCGGATGGCGACCACCGTACACATGATGTTAAAACCTGCCATAGTCATCCACTCGCCTTGTGTGGATCGCGTTCCAGGATCAGCCAGTGTATATCCGGTTCTCGCGAGGGGCTTGCGACATGAGTTGATAGTTGATTGGAGCGGGCGGCTGCATTGATCATCCGCCTATCCTGTCGCAGGCCCCTCTTCGGAGAGAGAAGACGCATTTGTAGAGGCCGGCATAACTCTGGTGACCACCGATAAACTCATTCTTTGTTAGTGGTCGCTGGTTTTTTGGACTGCACTACGCTTACCATCAGGCGTAGTGTAGTCACTTTCCCGTACTCGGATGAAAAAATTGTTGGTGGAATTTTATAGTTTTCTCATAAGAAGAGATTTATGGTCGATTTTGTGTGAGGTGCGCAACCGAGCAAGAAGATGACGCATGATGCTAGTTAGGTGCCAACGACACTTCAGCTTTGTATACAATTGTATAACTATGCGCTACGACATCTCCTGTGATTATCTTTTAACGCAAAACGTACTTACACTAAATGTAATTTGTACAAGTTCTCACTGTCAAATGGATATATTTGGGTTTAGAATAGAACGTAAATTAATTAGGATTTAATAAAAACTTGGAAGATATTAATAGACTTGTTATACACGCTGTATTAGCGGAGGGAATGTTTATTTTTTTATTTCTTGATTGTGATACTTTTTTAAATTGATGATGATGCAAGTTAATGGATAGCAGAACACGGATTTTCTTGCGGATTGCGGACTATCCAATAACCTATAACTATCCAATAAGCCTAACTCAGTCATCTACAATTTCAAGGTTCACTTTAAGGTCATCCACAATGCCATATCCGACACAATTGAAACTAGTTTCATCTATCTGGAGCCACCTACCGCACCCTCGAAGTGCGTCTTGAACCAAGTTCCTATAATTAATTACACTCATTATCATTATTGTTCGGAAGGCAGTTTTGCTTCGATAATGAATCGTACCGCTCCGTCATTAATCAGTTTATTATAATAAGAGGCTTGAACTTTGTTTGGTACATTCATCAACTTTTATCTGATTGCTATTGCTTAAAAGTGGCTGCCGTTTTGAAAGGGCTGTTATGAACTTTTCATCTTCGAGTTGTACAAGGTTTGTATTATTGGTAAACGTCTCAAGTAGTTAAATAATCAGTTTAGTAAGCTGAACTGGTCCCCATTTGGTGTGAAGGAACATTTTAGTTTTAGTTTTCAAAATCGAAACGTTTATTTTGCAAGTAGGCCATAAAGGGCTTTTTTTACACGTCAATAATAGATAAATTTCATTGAAATGTCTCCACCGGTGCTTCTGAAATGGTCTGAGAAGAAGCACCAAGAAACTCAGTCGTTAAAGCATATTCCTTAGTTTTTCCCAGTGGGTTTGACTTTAGGTAGGCGGCCCGTCGTAAAAACTACACGCCAAATCCTTCTGCAACATGTGTTATAAATCATGTTGTTTCGTCCCCACTGCGAGTGGGGTAAGGGCAGGTGGAACAAGAACAAGACTTTTTAAAGTCATTTCTATCGTGCTGCACCAAATAAATGCTATTACTTTCTTTTTTTCTATTAATTAGTCTAAGCCCATTGCTAATTATTTTGATTAGCCGGATTGATGAGTCAAGCAGATCCGACGCTTGATGATAATCACAACGGCTAACCAAAATTAATATCATACATAATTTAGATGTACGAAGTCTTCATGGCACTGTATTGCGCCTGAGAAAAATGGGATGTTAATTTAAATGCCCAGCTATTTCAATAACTTAAATGTCCTTTAAACTTGAATATAAAACGCTTACATACTAGTGCATGGCGATAGAAATATATCAAGCGGTGGTTCCTACGCAGACGACCTCTCGCATATAATCGCATCGCAATCGCATACATACCTAGTATCTAAATAAACCTATATGTCATGAGACATGAAATGCATTAGCCAATACACTTACAAGGTGGTAGGTCTCCCGTATGCAGGAGGCCGTCTGGGTTGGTACCACAGCTTTGTCTATTTTTACCGCCAAGAAACAGTGTGTAAGCACTGTTGTATTTCAGTTTGAAGGAAATTGAAGCCAGTGAAATTACTAGCCATTATGAGATTTAACATCTTATGTCTCGGGGTGACGAGCGCAGTTCATTGCCATGCAGTGCTTTATAGTTCAAAGTTCTGTTGGTGTTGCTTCTGTTTATGGGCAGGTGGTGCTTACCATCAGGCGAGCAACTTGCTCGTCTCGTCATTCAATTAAATAAATAAAAAATGCTCAAAACTAGTAGATACATCTTGTTTCCTAGCACCTATGGTACCAATTATAGTACATTGATAATACGCAACATGCTCCCTTTAACCAGAAACCCTTAATCCTATTCCAGTCATGTTCTCCTTTCCTGGAAATTCGGTTTCCTTGAAATCCCTTCTTCTACATACAAAGCTTACCAACTAGATTATCCATAATATTTGGAAGACGTAAATTCAATTCGCAACATCAAACAAAGGATTATTTTAAAGTTATTTCACCCAAAAGTTTTTGAGTTTTTTTTACACTTCCGTCGAACATCTCTTATAATTTATTCATGTCTTGCCTCCCTTCCGTACAAGTTTTCGGTTCGCGGTTGCCAGTTTTTTCGCGCATATTAAATTCGGCGGTTTTTGTTAATTTTATTTTTATTACGCAAAACTTCTCTGTGTAACTTGCTTACATTTTTATTAACAGTTTTTTTTGTAGCATAGGCCGGCAAACGAGCAAGTGGGTCACCTGATTGTAAGTGATCTCCACCGCCCATGTACGCCCACCACCAGAAGAATCATGGGCGCGTTGCCGACCTTAAAGGAAAGGGATAATTAGGGATTGAGAAGGGGAGGAGATTTGGGCTTCCGGATATCTCACTCACCGTACGAAACGCAGCAACAAGCCGCTACTTTACATCGGTTTTCTGTGAGACAGTGGTAACGACCCGGTCGAGCCAGCCCATTCAAGCTGTAGAAAAAACTGTCTACAGCGTGGCTCTACCACTCAAAAACAAGTTAGAAGATTCAAGCAGGGTATATCCGAAAATTAATATGCTTAATATGCTTTTCGTAAATTAATATGCTTATGTGGATATGTTACCGCTTCTCCATAAAATGTAGGATTACGTCGTATATTTGGTATATACGACTACGATATTATTTGAGACTAATAATAATAACAACTTATTTTTTATTAGTTACATGTTATTCTGTTCTACTACTGCTACTACTCTGCTGTTGTGAGGGGCTGGAAGTTATTCCACCACTAACTAGCCTAATGCGAGTTGGTATACTTTTATTTATTTATTTAAGTAAATGACGAGACGAGCAAGTCGTTCGCTTGATGGTAAGCGCCACGCCTGCCCATAAACAGATGCAACTTTGAATTACCACACAGAACTTTGAATTACAAAGCACTGCAGTGCACTGAACTGCGCTCGTCACCCCGAGACCAAAGATGTTAAATCTCATAATGCCCAGTAATTTAACTCGCTTCAGTATCCTTCAATCCGAAACACATCAGTGCTTACACACTGTTGCTTGGCCGCACAAATAGACAAAGCTGTGGTACCAACCCAGACGGCCTCTCACATACGAGGGACCTACCACCTTGTAATCTAGTTTCCCATACTCGGTGAGTGTAACCAAACGTTCGGAAACGGATTATATCTATTAATAAATGTAACGTAATAATTAAACATAAGTACATACTAACACTACATTACATTTGTGTATAAGTTAATTTTTAGATCCGACCCAGACATCGGATACAGCAGACAGTGATCTAATAGAGGGTCATATTATGTATCGCTATAGAGACTTGGCAATGTCTATGAAAACTTTTATTAAAACGTGGCAGCTAGTCTAATAAGATTTATTTTACCATAAATAATTATTCCAAATTCGTGATTTTCCTTCGGAAAAATTGATGTCTTATTTTATAAAAAAAATTGCTTATGAAAAAATAGTATGAAAAAAAAGTTGTCTTTGGATAACTTTTACAACCACTTTGGTCTCTACTAACATATTTTTTGTTTTTTTTTAAGAAGACACTAGAAAAAGGCTTTTATTTTCCCGATTAAAAAGGTTTCCAAATGGTCAATTTTAAATTTATAATTTACATAATATTTAATCAACTACCTCGGTGGTGCAGTTGTAATGCACACGTGGTACGACACCTGTGCTGAGGTCTCAGGTTCGAGTATTAGATAAAAGTGATATGGGGTTTTTTTATATCGAAATATTTAATTTCAGGCCGGAGTATGTAATTATGCCCGGTATCGCAATGGCCTCGCTCTCTATCACATTGTAGAACTAGAAATAAACGCGGCAAATTTTAGTTTTGGTTGAACCGGTTACACCTCTGCCTACCCCTTCGAGGATTACAAACGTGAGTGATATTTATGTAGATGTACAATATTTAAAATACTCTAACATAAGTTGTGAAACATTATTATTCCTAACACTAATGTAAAAATAACAAATAAAATCGAATAACCATCAGTTGCATACGTAATAGCGCCAGCTTATCAATTATTAACCGATTCGGCAACTTTCGGCCGCGGCAAGTTGGCCGGATTTAAAGCTGTGACGTCATTTAGCTACACAACTTGTTGGGAGCGATGCGCTCGTCTTGTCTGCCTTTTTAAACATTTCACGTGTCGATGTTATTTCTGTGCCTTCTTTCGAATTATAAATGAATTGATCTTCAATAGGAATGCTCGGTTTTGTAACCTAGATTGTTTGTGTAATAATAGACATTTTGTCGCCTTATCGGTTGACATCTATTTTATTATGATTATTGTTATTCCATATTTCAAGATCGGATCATTCTTTATGTTTGCCATCTCAGGCGGTACATGGTTTGCGGTTTACAAGGTGGTTGGTACCACCGCTTTATCTATTTCTGCGGCCAAGCATCAGTAAACGCTGTTGTGTTTCGATTTGAAGGACATTGAAATTACTGGGCATTGTGAGATTTAACATTTTTTGTCTCAGAGTACCGTAGAAGATATTTCATCTGCTGATGGAATGTGTTCGGAATAAAAATGAACGAATACTGGTTTTCGTTCAAGTGTAAAAGTTGCCAAAAAATTATGTCAGCTAATAAGTTCCATCTTTTTTATAATACCTTATGCACTTAAGTAAATTTTATTATACTATGTTTGATACTATTAGCTATTACTAGCTAGCTACTAGCTATTGATTGCGGCTCCACCTTCGTGAAATTCTTTTTACAATCATGCCTGATATGTGATCTATTACAGAAAAATCACTTTTAAATCGTAGAGCCTTCAAAGATAACGTAGCTTTTTTTTATACGAGCACGGCGAAGTGACTGTACTACACCTAATGGTAAGTGTAGTTGAGTCCAAAAAACTAGCGACCATCGACAAACAATGAGTTCATTGGCGATCAACAAAATCATGCTGGCCTGTATAAATGTTCTTTGGAGAGGGAAGAAGCAAATCGAAGGGCCTGCAACAGTACAGGCGAATGACTGATGCAGACACAGGGATACAAGGATGTACCAAAACAACCATCAAGTCATGTCACAAGCCCTTCGGTAGGCTGATCCTGGAACGCGATCCACACAAGGTATGTGGGTCACTATGGCAGGTTTTAGCACCATATGTACGGTGGTCGCTATCCGGGCGGATATAAGTCGTACCACCAACCTTCCTGCCGATGAAAACAATATTCGGTTCAAGAAGCATTTCCACCCATCTAGCTAGCGACCATTATGAATAGCATTGTCAAATAATAAATTAAATGAATGGTGATTCATTTGTAAGTGATGATGTCCTTGAGCAAAAATAAGTAAATTTAAGTACTATATTTTCATTCTAGCCAGTATGGTGAAAATTATGTATTCCAGCTAGCTACATCTCCGATTAAGCGGATCGTTGCAGCCGTTGACCCGGTCTCTTGAGGATATTCTAACTTCTCATGTTGTATCATAATAAAATAGCTCTACTCGATGTAGTCTGCTCCTTAGAACACGAGGTGCTGATTTTGACTTCTAAGTTAAGTAACATGTTATACCAACTGTTATATTGAAATAAAACCAGTTAAGTGCGAGTGGTCACGCACTACAAGCATTCCGTACCCACAATCATAATAATTTACTTTTTCATCTTTTAATTATTTGTTAATAATCATAATAAAACATATTCTGTAAAAACACCGGGTTACCTGTAACCTGAAAGATTAATTGAAACTGCAAGTAAAGTTTAAATAAAACCTTACTTTTATTTTATTTTTCAATTTTTAGTCGCAGCTTCAGCTTTAGCATGTAAATTACAATACAATTAAACTATTGCGACGACTATACCATTATCAGTTGAGTATCATTTTTTTTCAACAAAATCTATCTATATTTGGCGGAGAAATCGATGTAAATACATAAAAAAACAACAACAAAAATGCGCACAAAGGTGAGAACTTCCACCTTCTATGAGGTGTTTTTTGGTGTGGCAGAGGACGACTAACGAGTAAATGGGTCACCTAATGGTAAATGAACTCCAACGCCTATAAACATCCAAAATACTTGAAGAATTAAGGACTCGTTGCTGACCTTAAAGGAAAGGGATGATTAAAAGATTGGGAAGGGACTTTAACTGCGCCTCTGAAGTCGATTTTTTTTTTTCTAACACAAAGGTCAGTTTCCATGACTAAGCTATGTGATCCATAATAGTAGGTATTAATATATTTTCCTATTACATGACGTATGATGAATAGAAACAATGGCATCGAAATACGGTAAAAACCTGGACGTCAATGCTAGTATCGGATATCCAATTGTTAAAGCTATACGAAGGCCATTAGAAAAGCCGTTACAGCAAATGGAACCTTTTTTCAATAATATTTCCAGGAAAAATGAATAATTTTTATGCTGTTTTTTCTTTTTTTTATCCGAGTGATGAAATGAATGCTCTACTTGATGGTAAACGCAGTGCCGTCCAAAAAATCAACGAACATCGATAAACTAGAGTTTAGATTTAAACACCGATAAACTCTAGCTTTTTCTTTACTTGCCCAGTATTATATACGTCCCACTGCTGGGTACGGGCCTCCTCTACTGAATGAGAGGGGTTAGGCCTTAGTCCACCACGCTGGCCTAATGCGGGTTCACATACCTTCGAAAAATCTTATCGAGTTGTCAGGTATGCAGGTTTCCTCCCGATGTTTCCTTCACCGTTAAAGCAAGCGATAATTAACAATAAATATACACGTAACTTAGAAAAGTCAGTGGTGTATGCTCTTGGGGCAGGTTTCGAACCTGCGACTTTCGTCTCGACAGTCCATACCACTCCCCGCTGAGCTATCGCTGCTTAAACTCTAGCTTATCGGTGTTTAAATCTAAACTGTCTGAAGGTGGTCATCTTCACACTCCGGACGAACACAAGACGGAAGAAGCAAATCGAGGGCCTGAAAGACAAAAATTTCGGCGTTTAAACACTTACTTTGAAGAATTTTTTCACTAAGAAAACTTTTTAACAAAAAATAAAACCACCTCAAAAAAGCTTAATAGTTAAAAATAACACTAAAAAAATGTTTTCGTATGTTGCCATTGTGTTGTTGTAATCAGGCGAGCGACTTGCCTGTCTCGTCATTCAATGAAACAAAAAAATCAAAATAGTTTTTAACAAAAAAAAAATTGGTGTGTGTCGTGGGACACCAGGTAGGAACGAAGTTCCTTCGGCTAATGTAGAATCGACACAAATTGTAAAAAATACAAATTATCAACTAAAATAAAAAAAAGACGTGTAGCACTCGGAGACTGCCGCGGTAATGCTATTGTATAGCATTTTTTATCAACTTATGTAATTATAAATAACTAGCTTTTGCTCGCGGCTCCGCCCGCGTGATTAAACAAACAAACAAACAATCA
The DNA here is from genome assembly GCA_949126905.1 of Amorpha juglandis. Taxonomy (NCBI): domain Eukaryota; kingdom Metazoa; phylum Arthropoda; class Insecta; order Lepidoptera; family Sphingidae; genus Amorpha; species Amorpha juglandis. The sequence continues at coordinate 4,083,217 of OX421379.1, read as the reverse complement.
AACTCTACAGCTTAATAATATTAGTATAGATTTGGGTAGCTTAGCAACGGAAGCTTTCAAATAATATATATTATTTGGGTAGCTTAGCAACGGAAGCCTTCAAATATGAATAATTTTCCCCGTTTTTGCAATATTTTTCACTGATGCTTCGCTTCTAATGGTCGCAGCGTAATGTTATATAGCCTAAAGCCTTCCTCGATAAATGGACTATCCAACACAAAAATATTTTTTCAATTCGAACCAGTAGTTCCTGAGATTAGCGCGTTCAAACAAACAAACAAACAATCAAACTCTACAGCTTTATTATCTATTATATAAAAATAAGTCGGGTTTTCCTTCCTGACGATATAACTCCAGAACGCACGAACCGATTTCCACGGTTTTGCATTCGTTGGAAAGGTCTTGGGCTCCGTGAGGTTTATAGCAACGAAAATCTAGGAAAAATTTCAATAGAAAAGCGGGAAAATAGGGAAAATCATTTTTTAAATACAGCGCCATCTCTGATACATAGCATGTACTACAAACCAATATTTTAAGTAGATGGCGTCGGTGCGTGACACATTGCTGACAGATGGCGCCACTGTTAGGCTACTTTTATCCCGGAAAATACAGATCACGCGGGCGGAGCCGCGCGGGACAGCTAGTATTAGTATAGATAACGAGCTAGCGTCATCTTTTAAAAATCGAAGGAGATATAAAAATACTTCAAGTATAACTGGCTGAATGAATTTCATTTTAAAAACTGATTGAGCTGAAATTCGCACACAATTTTGGTGCAGGCAAAAAGGAACTAACGCTGGCTGGTTATGCGGCGCTTTTAACGCTTTTTTCTTACGCTTTTACTATCACATTTTTTTCAGTTCGGTCACGCAGCAAAATCCCTATCCCCTCCAAGCCTGCCGTAAGGAACTTCGTTCCAATAAAAGTAGTAGCGACTCAAAATTGTTAGGTTTTATTTTAGTTTTTATTGAGTTGATTATATTATTTATTAAAAAATTATCACACTATTATTGTTTCAACTCATACACCCTGAAGGCTCGGAAGCATTTACCACTCACGACAAATAAGGTGATGTTATTATCGAGTGCCGAGCGGAGACGTTGAACGGTCGACCGATGATTGAGTTACCATGACCTACCCGGTATAATGTAAGCGTTAGTACGTTAGCTTACAGTTTGTTTACCCAGACCCGCCTGTAATTACGTTAGTTAAGTGAACGGACCTTACAGGACGCCAATCGCCATAAAGGAATTAGATTTGCGGACATATTATAACGTAAGGCAAAAATGCTAGCGCCAATACGTGAACGTTGCGGTAGAGTGTTTTATTATGTTTTACAGTATGAATTGATATTAACTTATAATTTCTTAAAAGTGGGTCCCTCGTATGCGAGAGGCCGTCTGGGTTGGTACCACCGCTTTGTCTATTACAGCCGCCAAGCAACAGTGTGTAAGCACTGTTGTGTTTCGGTTTGGAGGACATTGAAGCCAGTTAAATTACTGGGCATTATGAGACTTAACATCTTATGTCTCGGGGTCACAGTTCAGTGCCATGAAGTGCTGTATAATTCAAATTGATGTGTGGTGTTGCTTCTGTTTATGGGCGGGAGTTGCGCTTACCATCAGGCAAGCGTCTTGCTCGTCTCGTCATTCAAAAATAAAAAAAATATTCTGGTCTGGTTAGTTAAGTCATTGAGATAGAGGAAGTTTAAAGCAACTTACGATAATATAACAGTATCCGTACTGTAACATTTTGTATGGGCGCTTAATACACTCTAAAATAATCTAATGATGCTGCCTTGCAAATAACATTCAGTAGACCTAGTAGAAGTTTCGATGGTTTTCTCAAACGATGACAGTTTTTGTTTACTCTCCATTCATCAAGTAGGTAGCAGTAACCACTAGGATCTATGAAAATTAAAATTGATAATATGATTAACTTTGAATCATATTAGTCGAAAACGAAATTAGTTTTCGAGCGTTTTTTTTCCTATTTTACAGTACGAATTATTAGTTCGACATTCGGTCAATAGTAGTTTTATGGGATTTCGAAAACTGTGAACGTATCTGTAATTCGTACTAGACCTACTGTTATATACTCGCTTGTGAAGTATGAGAAACTGTCGCCATCTAAATGGCCTAAGTCAAGAGAAAAAAAGTACACAATCCAACGTAACAAATCTATATTAGATCAAAAACGTCACATGTTCGAATTTTTGAAAAATTCGAAGCGAATAACTTAGTAGTCCTTTAGAACAGTTTATAATGTTTTTTTCGAAATTATCATAATTTTTTGACATTTTATTATATCTCTACTAAATAATAATTGAAATTGACGGATTCTACAAAATATTATCATAACATTTATAAAGCATAGAATGATGTAATGAAAAAATTATTAAGCATATGTACGTGAATTAGTAGAATTTAGCAGAAAGTATCAATAATTATCTGATTTTTCTATGCATTACGTCAATTTTGTTTTTTTTTAGATAAATGGGCGGTTCCGGTGGGCAATTGAATACTTCCAACTAAACTAATTTAAATGTAGTTTATACAACCATAGCGTGATATTAAGTAAATTGATTATTTACAGTCTCTGCAAGTTCTACTTAAAAATAGCTATACCTATAAAGAATAATGCGTCTTTAAAAATAATAAAAATGAATTCAATACTTGTTTGTATCTGATATTCGAAGTAAGTTTGTCATTTTATTGCTCATTATAATATAAAATGAAATCTGAAATGTCAAAAAAAAACTGAAATCTGAATGAATCTCGGAATAAAATAATATTCATCCTCACAACCTTTTCACAATATGCGAATAAGATTGAACTACTAATTATTTTAAGTATAAGACAGCTATTTTTGAAAGTCTAGCTGCTGGCACATCTTTCTTCCTGAGTATTTGTCAGAGAGTTTGTATTTGATAGGTGGTGAAACAGTCGCTTAAAGTTATTAATGACACAAACTTTCTAATTTTGGAATGACAACAATTACTTCAAATATGCTCTTTCATAAAGTTAGACTATTCTCTAAAGAAATTCATTAAATTTATAAATCACCACATATCATATACCATGTATTGACAACGCGGGAAACTTATAAAAAGTTAATTCTCAACTTAAATTTTATTAGAATAAAGGCATTTTACTTTTTATAAAGGTTCCATAAAACTGTTTATTCATATTCTACAAGTCAATTGCTTTATTTTAAATGACAATAAATCATCTCAGTGTTGCCTGCAGACATCACGAACCTGCCACTTTCTAATTAAACTCGTTATCGACGAAGAATTCGTTTAAAAGCGATAATAATTGCACATAATTTCAACATCCATTTAAAAGGAATAAAATTTAAACTTGTAGAAAGTAATTTTTTAAAGTGTTCAACTAAATATTGAATCTTAATTAATAGTTTTTTAATTAAATCATCGTTTCGAATGGTTGTTTTTCCAAATTATTTATGTTGTTATTGGGAAATTTTCGTTCTGCACATGGCATTAATATTCGTTTTGGAAGTATAATCGTGTTAAGAGGCCTGTTTTCCATCCAAACATTGTTTTTGCATCCATATATGGTATTAAGGTGACGCAGTGTACCCTTCCATCGGCGCCCCGTAATGCATTGTCCAGTTGCGCCGGCACCCCCGAAAATACAGCATGCGAAAAAAGCCATCCTCACCACCTCCCGGCATTAATGTCCCCCCACCGCGCACTAAGCTTCTTTTTTTAATACATAACTTTTTTTCAAGATGCATTTTTACATGTTTCGGCCTAAAACTTTACACACCCAGCAGCGTGTGCCGACACAGCGGGCACCGCCTCCCTCTGGTCGGAGCTCTCTGTCGCTCGCGCGGCGGCGGCGCGCCGGCCCGCACCCGCCAGAGCGAAACGGCCCGATCCGCGGCCAATGCTGCGTCTTCAAACCACATTAGCCTCCGCCACGCTTTTCCGATCGCACGATCTCCGTTCAAACGCACCGACCGTCGACGTTTTCCTCTTAAAACACACGTCGCCTTAAGACGACGCACTCCGCATTACGCGAACGCGTCCAATGTTGCTAATTAGCGACACCGGCGACACGTTTCGCGGCGATACGTGCATCTCACTCTAGCGTCCAGTTCGAAGGCATTCGCGCCACGACAATTGAGTTGAGTTGAATTGAATTGAGTCGGTTAAACTGTAAAAATGGTCGGGCGGGCATAGCCGCGTTAGAGAGAGACGAACGAAAGGCGTGTTGCACGAGACCGCTGCCTTCTTCTCCTCGACTTAGCCGAGTCGCGACTAGTGAACGTCAGCGTACTGACGTGGACGGCTGTGTCAGTGTCGGCGCGCCTCGCCTCACACTTGCTGTGGAAAAAATTAACGTAACCCGCGTCGTACTCGACGCTGCGCCGCGTCGTCTCCACGCACAAACTTTGTTGTGAATAATCTCCGGCCGGCGTGCTCGGGCCGGATCGGGAGTGCTGTGCTACTAACTTTTAGGACAGCTGTGCTCAGGACGCTGGAGACGTTGCTAAGTGATGAATCAGCGAACTCCAGCTAATTAACCAGCTCGCGAACACCAAAACAAACCTCGCTGCAACTCCTTGAATATTGTAAGTGCATAGTCTAGTTACGGATAATCTTTATTTATATTTAACTTTATTTAAACTTTGAACTTTATTTATATTCTAATCGATTGCATTCGTAATGTACAAATATCTGAAATATATTGCATAATTCATTATCTACGCTTGAAATATTTTTTCAAAGTTTAGCGTGAAATGAAATTAACAATATTAATTTACTATTTTTTTTCCGTATCGTAAATTGTATTTTGTACGTTACTTCCTCAATACTCATTGTATATTAATAAATTATTCAAATTCCGAACGAACATTAAGGAAGTTCTGAAACTCGCGACTGACAGTTGAATGGAACGTGAAAAAAGTTTTTCCCTCGTGTCGAACGAGTAATGAAATAGTAAAATATAATTTCTACGTGCAAAATGTGTAAAAGTTGCCGCGGGGCGGGGCGTCCGTTGCCAACGAACAGCTGATTGGTTCGGATACATGTGTCTGATTTTTCTGTAGGTATTTTTTATTCGACTTTTTTCTAATTTCCGAACATAATTTATGAAGTCGATTATTTTCCCTTTTTTCCAAGTCGTTGACAAGGCATAATAGTCGTGTTCCTTTGCGTTTATAACCATTTTTTCAATCAAGTTTTTTGCACTATGCATTTTAATTAAGAATCAAAATAATAATTAGTTATTGCGCACCGTGTAGGGTTATTATTGAAGTGATATTAATTAATTTTTAATCATGAGTCGCATCTTCAATAGATTTTAATTGAATAGTAATTTTATATTGTTTATTGGCATTTAAAATTTAGTAATTTTCCAGTATGAAGTTTAATTTTCCAGTATGAAGCTGGAAGCAAAAGCATAAAATAATTGCTCTAGACTAGGGTGAAGTTGTTTTATTAAATGATAAAAAAAAATTACAAATCAAGGCATTTACGCGAAGGATTTAATGTACACTGAGTACGTTCAACTAAGTTGCATATCTAAAACAAATGAGTCGTTCTATTACCAAATAATTAAGTTACAAACACATATTATTAAATTCATAATTACACAATATATAAACGCATTGCTCATTTTTGTATACTTTTATATTCAGCTAGATTCACTGACTTGCTTTTCATCATAACATTAACTTATAAAACCAGATAATAATGTTAAAGCCAGATAATAAAAAAATCTAAAACATCATTCAAATCTTTTAACACTTTTTAAAAATTAAAATTTTACATCTTAAAATGCAAATTTCCATTTTTTTGCAAAAATTATAATTATTAACAATTAATTTTTATTATTAAAATATAGCATTTTTTTATTACTAATATTACACTAATCAACTACCCGCGTAAAGTTTATGCATTCATCTGTATAGCGCCCCCATGGGAATTTAAAAAAACCGTGTGCCAACGTGACTACGGTATAAGCTATTATAGTAAATATATACATCAATATTAGCCTTATCACGGGCCCTTAGTCTGTTCTGCATAAGCATATTTTTTTGTAAAATTATATGACGTTGCATATACGATGTAATAATAGTTTTACATTGACGGTAAAGGGATTTAGATAATATTTTGAATAGAAAAAAAATCATCAGCCAATAATTCATTCCAATAAAAAAAAATACTAGGTGGTAAGCCACTCGTATGAGAGAGTCCGTCTGAGTTCATACCACCGCTTTGTGTATTTCTGCCAGCATGCACAGTGTATAGCTGTATGTCGGTTTCAAAGTCATTGAAATTATTGGGCATTAATATAATTTAGGTCTCGGGGTAACGAGTGCAGTCTAGTGTCATGCAGTTCTTTGAAATTTATACTTCTATGTGGTGTTGTTTCTTATAATGGGTAGGCTTAGCGCTTACCATCAGCAGCAACCTGCTCGTCATGCCACTCAAGGTTATAAAAATAAGAACAGCAATATTTAATTTAATTTAAAAAAGTAATTTTATTTGTTATTTAAACACGTTTAAAAATACTTTGATATAATTTAAATGCATAAAAAAATAAGTTACCCAATTATCCCTTCCCTTTAAGGTTGACAACGCGCTTATGATTCTTCTAGTATTATGGGCGTACATGGGCGGTGGAGTCAGGTGACCCACTCGTTTGCTGGTCTATGCTATAAAAACAAACTAACCATAAGAGTTGAGTTTGGTAAAACATACATTATTTTCATATCTTTTGTATAGCTATTATCATCCATCCATCAGCCTGAATTCGTCCCTTGCTGGACATTGGCCATTTCAAGTTCGCACCCTTGATGGTCCTCCCCTTATGCGAGCTATCCTCATTATTCGAATCTATGAAACTAAGTAAAATAAAAGTAAGCTATTAGGTTAATAGTTTTTTAACATTAACAATAAACCAACCAATAATACAAGATGGTAGGTTCCTCGTATGCGAGAGGCCGTCTGGGTTCGTACCACCACGCCGTCTATTTCTGCCGCTAAGCAACAGTGCGTAAGCACTGTTGTGTTTCGGCTTGAAGGACATTGAAGCCAGTGAAATTACTGGGCATTATGAGATTTAACATCTTATGTCTCGGGGTGACGAGCGCAGTTCAGTGCCATGCAGTGCCTTGTAATCCAAAGTTCTGTGTGGTGTTGCTTCTATTTATGGGCAGCCGTGATGCTTACCATCAGGCGAGCGACTTGCTCGTCTCGTCATTCAATGAAATAAAAAGAACCTTTTGGTAAAAAAAAAAATGAGTTTGTGTTAAAGCAAAACTAAGTAAGGTATTTTTTATACCTCAGTGCGTTCGTCAGTACAAGTCGCTTCATCATTAAATATTTGTGCTAAATAGTTTTGTCTAGGGTCTATTTTGAAGATTGTATCATGTTTATTAAATATTTAGATGCACATGTCACAGGACACTAAATATTGTTTTTTTATCTCCCCTATGCGTTTGCGCATACTATGACACAAGTTAGTAGATATGTGAATACAGGTGTTAGCTTTTGAGCTTATATAGCTTAAATGTTATATTAATATTACATTTACTTTCTCGTTGGACCCATTGTTGCATAAAAAGATGTAGAGTATGTAAAAAAATCCCGATAAAATCATATTGCTCTTTGCTCTAGGTAGAGTTGTGGCAGCCATAATAAAGATGGGAAAAGATGTCTCCGAAATTTTACGATGTGCTTAAGAAATGATAAATTATGAAAATTACCATATTTAGAGGATGTATTTAAAAAAATATATTCCAAAGTTGGCGCCGGCGCATAACCATAGACGAGGTGCGATTTCCTTAGTGATAATTTAAATTTTAAAATGTCTATTAACTCTACATTTGAATATATATCTGTACGAACTTACATATTATTAATAACTTGTTTACTGAGTTGAGTATATGTTTATGCTAAATATATCGTAGTATATAAATTATTTTTAATTAATATTAATTTCCTCTATACAGTTACATAGAATTGCATTGCGATACGGCGGCCTATTGTCCATTACATGGAAACAATATTATATGTAATTTAAATCATTAACAGTTCAGTAAAATACTATCACTATGTGTTTAGTCTAGACATCTAGCTCTGTCTTAATCCCATATATCCATACCATTGTTTTTGTAGGAGTTTAATTCGATCTATGAGAACTGCAAACGTACATTCTATTTATATTTTTTAAGCATATCGTCACTGGAAAGGTAAAAAAAGAAAGGTTAAAGCGCCTATACGTGAACTTTATGGTAGAACATTTTAAAGTGTTTTTTTTACGATAAAAATTCCTAATAATTTGCCTACTGGATAATTTTCAGTGATAAGTTTATGAGTGGTAGAGCCAAGCTGTAGACAGTTTTGTCTACAGTATGAATGGGACGGCCAGACTGGGTCGTTTCCACTGTCTCACAGAAAACCGACGTAAAGTAGCGGCTTGCTGCTGCGTTTCGTAAGGTGAGTAAGATATCCGGAGGCTCAAATCCCCTCCCCTCCCCAATAGGTAATTATCCATTTCCTTTAAGGTCGGCAACGCGCCCACGATTCTTCTGGTATTGTGGGCGTATATGGGGGGGGGGTGGAGATTACTTACCATCAGATGACCCACTTGCTCGTATGCCCGGCCTATGCTATAAAAAAAATTATATTATATTGAATCATATTTTGTTCCTAATATAATTATTATTAATTATTATCGTTTAAAATCAACTTTAATACGCTCTACTGTAGACATATTAGCGCCTAAGTATTTTTACCAGTGACGATATATAAATAAATATTTTTGAAGTTTAAATATTACCAGCTAATAAACATATTTCTATATTTACATATTTATAACAAAGAATTTTAAAAAACATTATAATTTATTGTCAGAGAAGTAAATGATAACATTTCTTTTTAAACAGAAGACTGCATTAGAGCTAGGCCTCCACTGCACAATCCTGAGGCTACGCCGCGACCTCTACCGTTCTCTACCTCTTCAACCGTTTCATGGCGTCTTCTTCTTCTGGTGCGTATGCGCAGTTTCCAAAAAATATTTTCAAAAATAAATCTTTACTTAAAGTGCTTGAAAGAGCTCTCACTCAGATCTCTACCACTATTTTATAAGAAGTTAAATTCGAAGAGATTCAATTTCAAAGTAAAAGTAATGCAAATATGTACTAACAACTCAGTTTTGGTATTTTAACACTTTATACACCTGTCTTATAATCCAGAAAAAAATCTAATCAAATTATCATTAAACTTGACCCAATGATTATGAACACGTATTTATTAAAATAATATTGTTTTATTATTTGAAGACACTGATCCTTTCCAAATAACTCTTCAAGTAACGAGATATAATCTAAAAATACTTTTATGATCTAGAAATATAAAAAATAAAACTCTACATTTTAAAAAGAAAACAAATTCTCCATTTCTTATTTATGTATTGCGACGATTAGACCAATCGTAAAAATAATGTAGAACCACATCCGCTTAAATCCGGTTACCATTATTTGCTTTTAATAAATTCAAGTCGAACCCACGACTCGTCGGTTGGTACCTAATTACCTCGCACGTGACTCATTTGTCCCAAGTTGTATCGTTTTGTGTGAATCAGTCATTTTAATTGTGGCACAGTCATTAACATAGACTTTGATTAATATTAAGATTATTACAATTGTAACAAACTGCTGTTATTGAGGTCATTGTTGTTTATTTTAATGTCTAAAATTTTAATGGATAGATTTATGTGATATTTGAAACCGTAGATGGAGTAGACGATTTTTATTTGGTCGTGCATTTTTTTATATAATTAAATGATATGACGAGTTTGGTTGCTGTTTTGCTCAGTAGTAATACTACTTAATACTTGAAATTGTACATCATGGCACTGTACTATGCTCGTTGCCTTGAGCTGTAAGTTCATAATGCCCAGTAACTTCACTGCCTTTAATGTCCTCCAAATCGCGACAACAGTGCTAACTCACTGTTCTTTGCCAGCAGAGATAAATACAGTGGAGGGTATTTGATTTTTTTAATTCTTTTTTTAAGGGCTTTTTACCAGGGTATTTGATAAGTCCATAAATATGCAAGCAGATTCGTAAAGATATTTGTATAGGAAAATTAAAAAAAAACAAATACCTGACCATTATTGACTGTAAAACGTAGTCGTATGGTGCAAACTAATCATCATCATCATCATCAGCCAGAAGACGTCCACTGCTGAACGTAGGCCTCCCCCAAAGATTTCCAGACCGACCTGTTGGAAGCGGCCTGCATCCAGCGACTTCCTGCGATCTTTGTAATAAAACAAACTAATATAACGAATAATATTAAGTAGCATTATACTAACTCGAAAAATAATAACTTCCTTGTATATAAGGTAAACATGTAATAATGAGGCTAAAATCTATTCTGAAATAACTAAAACAGTGTTATTAATTAAACACATCTGTTTAAGGAAGTGGGAAACTTTGTGTCACAAAGTGTATTGCAACCGGATTTAATTATATTCAGGTAAAACTTTACCACATATTTTCCTCATAAATAAAAACGATGACTCGATAATCTTTGCGTGTGTTTTTAAATGTTAATAATGACTTAACGCATGGGAAATTATGTGAACATTGACTTAACACTCCATTCCGTGTTCATTCACTTAATCAAGTAAAAACTTCTTTGACTTAATAAAAATAATTTATTACACAATGAGATGAATATACTTCGAACGTCAGAAAAAAATTACATCACTTATAATGATTCACATAATATGTAGAGTTTTCCTTCTGGAAAGGAGTTTAATTAAAAAAAACTTAGATGTCATTACATGACTTACACGCGATCTTTAATCGTTTTTAGTTTAAGGATCGTTGTGTAACTCGGCCTAAATAGTCCAATTTATAACCATGTTAACTTAAGTTTCATTTCTATCTACCCATTAGGTGATATGGGCGTGAGAAAACGAGTTGTATAACTACTCTGGCTTGTTAATTTTGGTATGTCAGAGAGCAAATCTTATAAAAAGATATAATATATTTGAATGCGCATTATTTCTTTATTCTGTACACATCAAAACATTGGAAATGGAAACATCTCGCACATTTAACGACAAACAGAACACCGTCGCTGACATCAACTTTTATAACCGTTCAAACAATTACATCTAATCATATCTTCCATCTCTTTTCATCTCCACCACACTTAATAGGTGTGACGAGGACAGACACAAAGCCTCCGTTCCGCCCATCAATGTCTAATTGCTTTTATTATTTTAAGGCATCGTAATCATTATGGCTGCAATAAAAATTGTAATTACTGCTCATTAGTTCAATTAAGAATTTTCTAGACACGGTATAGTTGATATGTTGATTGCAAAATGATTTGTACAACCGATGCATTGTGTTTAGAAAGCGACTGTTTTATTACTATTATATACGTTATTATTAATTCCCTTGTGTATCGGTGAAATCTTTAGTCGATAATCAATAAATTTTATGTGCGTTAGACACGGTACGTATCAATCAATATTAATGATCATACCGAAATTTGGAACTAATCGACTTTATTTTAAATTTTTAATATCCATAAGTTACTAATCTACACGTTAAAGTACTGAACGATTATGTTTGAGACCGTTGTTTCTTTGCTCCGCGGCCGACAGAGCAATTTCCGAACGGAATTGACATTAACAATTAACTTGAACGTGAATTGGTGGCGCGTTCTATACACCGATGCCATATATACACATATTTTGCGGACAAGAAAAGTTCTGCACGGGCACAGACAACTCAAACTATGTCTGTGTGCACGAGTGTCGAAAAATGAGCGCGGTAGACGACACGGGGAAACTTCGCCAAAAACTTTCCATGCACGTGGCAAACACGTGGTTCTTGGGTGAAAAATCGCGCAGGCCCCGCGCGTTCCTTGCACCCTCCGCCGCCCGCTACCACCCTGCGTCACCCCCTTGCCGAGGACTCCCGAGGAGTCTCTTCTAAACAAAACTGGGAAGATGCGGGACAAGCCGATGTGTGCTCGACGGATTGTGTTCCGGGACTTTCGTACACAATTTGCGGTTGTTTTTTTCGAAGTGTTTATTACACTTTGTTAAACACATTAGCGATGCTATCTTTACTTGGTTGAAACACGATTGGGCTTAGGTTAGGAGAAAAACTGTGATCCGATTGTGTATCACTTATCGCTTATTATATTTACTTAATTCTATATACAGTAAAAGTTAATGAGCCTATCCAAAAAAACATACATACGCACTCACGCCTGTAATCCCCGAAGGGGTAGACAGGGGTGTACCAGAACATACATTTCGCCGAGCTTATTTCCGTCCCATAATGTGATAGAGGACGAGCCTATTACCATACCAGGGACAGTTCCAAACTGCGGGCTGATACGGAGCATTTCGTGATAGAAAAACCCAATATTACTTTTAGTTGATACGCGGATCTAACCCGAGACCTCAGCATAGCATTAGTACCTTGTACACATTACAAATACACCATCTAGACAGTCTAATATTCAAAATTATATCATAATGATCAGCTTTTTCTGCAAAGGTTTTTCGTGGCATATTTTCAGGGTAATAAAACCGATATCACTCTCCGACTTATAAACAATCTATAGACAACAAAAACATATCAATCCGTTTCTCCGCTGCTGCCTGAAAGAACAGCAACAAAATAGAAAGTATTTAATACTTTCGCATTTTTAATATTACATTAGTATAGATATGTTATTCTATTATTTTTATTTGATTGAAGAGACGAGCAAGGCGCTCGCCTGATGGTAAGCGCCACGCCTGCCCATAAACAGAAGCAACACCATACAGAACTTTGAATTACGCTGTAGACAATTTTGTCTACAGCATGAATGGGCTGGCTCGACCGGGTCGTTACCACTGTCTCACAGAAAACCGACGTAAAGTAGCGGCTTGCTGCTGCGTTTCGTACGGTGAGTGAGATATCCTGAAGCCCAAATACCCTCCCCTTCCCAATCCCTAATTATCCCTTTCCTTTAAGGTCGGCAACGCGCCCATGATTCTTCTGGTGATGGGCGTACATGGGTGGTGGAGATCATTTATCACTTTATCAGGTGACCCACTAGGTCGTTTGCCAGCCTATGCTATAAAAAAAAATGCCCAGTAGTTTCAATGGCTTCAATGTCCTTCAAACCGAAACACAACAGTGCTTACACACTTTTGCTTTTTTTCACATCACTCTTATATGGAGTCTATAACTTAGTTTAACTTGATATTATTCCTTAACCAGAATGTAGAGTCGCCCATTACCTCGAGTTTACTTGACTTTAGCTTAACTAATTGTTTTCATTTGCGACAGTTGGTGACGCCAGTACCCGAAACGGCGGCAAGCTGTTTTACCCTTACCTGAAGACGTCTTCCCTACACAGGGACTTCCTGTTTGCCAGTGGGTCCGGTGAGTACGACCAGACAAGTAATACCCATGTCATTGCAGGCCTGGTTCTTCTTTTTTATGATCGGAAAGGTCTCTTATGGGGGCTTAGCATATTTTATGCAATATGATTTCCTCATGCAACATCATTTTGTCATAAAAACCATCTATGTCTATCGAAGCTAACATAACTGCATAGAATATTTGACTCGTCATGTCAAATGTAGAGATAAAGTAGAGATAAATTAAAGAAAATAATACTTTCAATTTATGATAAAAGCCGTCTGGGTTGGTACCACTGATTAGTCTATTTCCGCCGCCAAGCAACACAGGCAGTAAGCACTGTTGTGTCTCGGATTGAAGGACATTGAAGCCAGTGAAATTACTGGGATTTATGACATTTAACATCTTATGTCTCGGGGTGACGAGCGCAGTTTAGTTCCATACACTAAAGATAAAGGTCGCAGGAAGTCGCTGGATGCAGGCCATTTCCAACAGGTCGGTCTGGAAATCTTTGGGGGAGGCCTATGTTCAGCAGTGGACGTGGAGTGGCTGATGATGATGATAATGATGCCACTTTTACCCGTGACATTTGTCGTCAACAGTTAAATCTCTCGCGCGGCATATGTTGCATATTCTAAGCCCCCAGGGTTCGAAATAAAGAGAGGCACCTCCGTATGAAATGGACAGCATTCGGACTTTAAGCATACCCAACTATTTTATGAGCTGGTAGATCGCTCGTATGCGAAAGGCAGTCTGGGTAGGTACCACCGCTTTGTCTATTTAATTGTTGTGCTTCGGTTTGTTCCAGCACAATGACTGGTTATTATGAGACTTAACATCTTATGTCTTATGATGAGCGCAGTATAATGCCATGCAGTGCTTTGTAACTCAAAGTTATGATAATTGTTGTTAATGTATATGGGCATGCGTGGCGCCTACCATCAGGCAAGCGACTTGCTCACCTCGTCATTGAGTTGTGTAAAAAAATGAGTTAGTGTTCATAAGAGTATTATTATTTAGATATCGTTACATCCATAAGCAGTCTTGGGCCAGCTATGCATGTCGACACCAAAACTGCAAAAAAGCTGATTAATCCAGATATCCAAAATCCCTTCCTATACACCGTAGCATACATACGTAGTTAAAGATTTCCGTGGGAAAAAAATGATGATGAATGAGAAAGTGCGTCACCTATAGGTAAGTGATCTGTACCGCCCGTTTACGCCCACAATATTAGAAGTATCATGGGCGCGTTGCCGACTTTAAAGGAAATAATTGATGCCGGTGCTTTTGCTGTTTTCGAACTAAGGCTGAACCTCTCACATTCAGTAGAAGAGGCCCGTGCCCAGCAGTGGCACTTAAATTTCACAAGAATGGTATTATATATTATTATAGTTACCCATTTTCCCTCGTAATCCGTCATCAGAATCTTAACCAGATTACAAAAAAAAAAACAATGAAATATTCAATAACCAAGAGAATCTATTTCCAATGACAAAATGGTCATCCAAATACGTACATATTTGTCGAATTAAATCGTGAACATACATAAAACAACATCAGATTTATATTTGGACTGCGCAAATATGATCATGTTTCCGAGTTTCGTGCTAAGCTCAAGTGGTTACCCATACGACTTCGCCGGAATGCCCACATTCTCTCTCTTCTCTACAATATCCTTTTCTTTCCTCTTACACCCTGCTATCTCAAATCTCGCTTCCAATTTCTTAATGATACGCACGATAAATCCCTGAGATCATCAGAGAACATGATACTGAAAATGCCGGCGCATTCTACTTCCTTTATGGACAAATCTTTCGCTGTACAGGCTACTCGGTTGTGGAATGCATTGCCGGTCGCGATAAAACGAGCCAAATCACTGCCTATTTTTAAAAAAATGGTGATGGATCATTATCTCTCTCACTAGCTGTTTGTATGTGTGTTATGCTTATGATTTCATTATTACTGTATGTATGTATATAATATGTATTATGTATATTATATTAGCTATCTATTTAGTATATATTATTGAAGTTAAATGTGTAGTTTTTCTTTTATGTACCCTACCCTTTCAGACTCCTTCTTTTATCTCCATCCCATGGTTGCCTGGAAGAGATTGCCTTGAGCGATAAGGCCGCCAATTGTACTTTTGTATTGTAATTGATTTACTTCCAGATATTCCAATGTACAATAAAGAATTATAAATAATAAATAAATAAAATAATAATAAAAAACAACATACATACAGAGACGAATTGAGAACCCCCGCCTTTTTAAGGCCTTTTTTTATTTATCCTGACTGCAGATAAATATGAACACGAACAAAACGTTCAAAACCATCAAAAAAACATGTAAGACACGGAGAAAGTTTAAAATTTCATTCAGCGTTCATTACAAAAACCAACTCGCGTATGTTTTAAAGTAATTATAATGTCAATGCATAAATTATGAGCCACACATAATAACAGCTTTTCGTCTACAACATCTGTGAAATATTTTATCTTAAGTATGATCTACGTTGTGGTGGAGACCAGGCGCGTAATTAAGTACTCAGGAGGGACCCAAAACGATGATCGGGTTCGCTATTTAATAACATTTTATAAATTAGCCAGTGAGTCACGGATTTCTTGAGTGAGGCCCGTACGCTAACAACGTAAGTGGACTTACACATTCATGATATATAAATAGTATTGAAGTACTATAAATGCTTTAAAAATACATAAGATGTAAGTTGGGAAACCTTTGCTTGATCTAGAAATTTGTTCAGGTTTAAACGTATTTATAAGCAACTTACGCAAGTCTTACATAAGCCCTTATATCTGTGTGCAATTAAACTTACAAATGTAATAGAGACCTTATGGCAGTTTTGTTAGATTTTTGTTTAACTGCTTACTTTTGATCAATAAAAGTTATAGTATAGCTGCACTAAAAGACATAAAGGGCCTTACTTATAAAGCCAAAGAAATTTTTTGAGTGGTAGAGCCAAGCTGTCGACAATTTTGTCTACAAAATGAATGGGCCGGCTCGATCGGATCTATCGTGGACGTATATGGGCGGTGGAGATCATTTACCATCAGGTGACTCACTTGCTCGTTTGCCGGCCTATGCTATAAAAAGACGTATTAAGTAACGTAGGCATTACTTAGTTAAACATTTGTTGTCTTTCTCTGTCAACGCGTTTTATAAAATTGATAGAAAGAGACAGAAATAGTGTTTTAACTAAGCAGCATTATGTTTCATATAGCTCACCGAAATAAATTAATAAATACACTCAACAGACACGCATATGGTCCTGACTCCACACAAGGTTAAACTTATATCGTGAATATAAAGAACTAAGAGGGACTTGCGGTCCCCCAACACCCAGACCCGAAACCATTATTGGTCGATGACACAAACATTTATCTCGATTCGGGAATCAAACCCACGGCCTCTCGGTTTGTGGGCGGCTACTTACCTCCAGCAGCACGGAAGCTGTCTTTAATATAAATCATGGTTAATATTAGGTATTATATTTTTATAATGAAATATTTTTATATTCAAATTTTCTGTTATATATCAAATGACTACTTATAAGATGTTTATCAATTTTATGTTAGTTTAATGAAATTTTAAGACAAACTATTTAAAAAAATAATTACTTGGCCCCAGTTTAAATGACTTAATACACGTCTGTGGCATACATTAAAGAACCCGTAAAAACTATTAACAGTACAGTAACCGTGTTTGTTTATGTATGAAGAGTTAATTCTATTGAACGGGAAGTTATCGATATAGGTTTATCGAGAAAACCGATTAATCGATTAAGGGGATTAAGTGAATGAGACGTTGAGCGTAGATAGATGGCGGGCTGACATGTGGAATCGATTTTGTAGATCGTTAAAAAACACTCGTAACGAGAGGGTGGTCTTTAAATAAAAATCATTTTTATATTTATGACATATTTTTGTTATTTAATTACCAACTTTGTGTCTTACAATTTTTAAAGTTATTTAAAATCACATAAAATTCTAAGTCCAATAGATCAAAGATCTGCTATAATGTTAATCACATTTTACAAAGTTATCGTTTTTTTAATAAATTAAATAATTATCTATTTTAACACGTAAAAATATACTCCACTCATATCTGCGTAAGTAAAAACCTAACAGCTTTAACATTTACGAATGCAAACGATGACGATTCCATTCGGAAAAACCGAGTAATAGATATATCGATTCTAAATGTCGTTAAATATAATTCGAGTGCAAAACAAAGGTCGTTGATGTAAATGTGAGTTCACAGGTTCCGTACGCCGTGCGATCGCATTACGCTAAGCGCGGACATTTACCGAAACCCTATTCGTGGAACACGTGGCGTTTTGAACCGCGGCGCCCAACACCGCGACCGCCTCGCTCGCCAACAAGCGCTATTAGATCGCCTCCGAGAACTGCCCATAAATCCAACCCTAAAACAACCGCTCTGTTTAGTTTGGAAGCTCTCATCCCAGTAATTATACAATAATTCATACTTTAATAAATACTAATAAATCGTTCCCTCGCGCCGCCATCGCAGCATTATCGACCACTATTACACGATGTAATTACACACAATAAATTACCAAATAATACATCAATCAGATGTGTTATAATTTTCTTATTACATGTCGTATATTTTTTTTATTATTTATATCGAACGTCGGGCAATTTTATTAAAATTATAATGCAGCGGGCCCGCTTCAAATTGGGGTAGCTGCGGGCTAAGCTTACCTTTAATTATATACGTAATGTTTAATGATACATTCTTATAATAAGCTACCTGATCCTCGCGGTGGGCATAAATCAAATATTTCATTAAAATTCTAAGAGCCCACAACCCTTCATTTAGTTATTGTTATTAAGTTCCCAGCTCTTACGATTGCTCGCGAATTCGTCCAAAGTATAGGTACAAGCTTGATTTTTGTCGAAAATAGCATTTTCGCGACGTTGATTAATGGCAACGATTTATTAGGTGCTTATTTTTTTTGTTTATATTCATTTTTACATTTCATAAATTCAATGTGATGAGTAACAAGTATGTGAAAATCTTAAATGTAACGATAATTATTATAGTGTCTTTATTTTAATATTTATTGTAAAAATAATACATTAATTGTTATTAAACTATGTTTTGTATAATAGTTTGTTATTCAATTATAAATTGCAATTAATTAATATTTCAATATTTACAAAAATTAAACGTCGCGTCGTACACAATTCATTACAGTATGAAATAAGATAAATAATTGTAATAAACATTATTTATCCAATTAAAATATCCGCTATGGCAAACGAGCCGAATTTCAAATTAAGAATGTTTTAACAATTTAACTGTAAATTCTAATATTACAATAATATTTTTTTAAGTTGTTTAGGCATTACAAATTTTATTAGTGGACCATTGTGCATAAAGGGATATGACTACTTATAATAATTGTACGAATCATGTCTAGTCAATTTGATAGTATGATCATGTTATTTGTATCAAGTGCCGTCTTCCTAGGAAGGGGAACTGCGAATCTACAATAGCGAAGCTCCAAAAATAATCTACTGGTTCCGGGACGTGACTGAGGAAATGTTATATAAGTAAATATACGCACATAGTCCTGACCTCACAGTAAAATATGTGTCTTGTGTCGTTGGTATATGTGAGACAATCGGTCTCACAACACCCAGACCAGAAGCAAATGTTTAAAAATCGAAGTGCAAAATCGAACCCGCGCAATAGATAACGGATTTCCTTGCAACCATCCTTGTACATCTCTACATCTGATAACATGCAGACTGCAGTCGAATTATAATAATATAATGTGGTTCGTCGAAAGACGTTGTATCCCTCACAATCCCCAGAATTATACCGAGCAGAAATTATTCGATAACACGTCTTGTCGACAAGCGGCGATATCTCAGCGGGGAGTGGTATGGACTGTCGAGACGAAAGTCGCAGGTTCGAAACTAACCCCAAGAGCATACACCACTGACTTTTTTGTAATTACGTGTATATTAATTGTAAATTATCACTTGTTTTGACGGTGAAGGAAACATCGTGAAGAAACCTGCATACATGAGAACTCGATAAGATTTTTCGAAGGTATGTGAAGTCTGCCAACCCGCATTAGACCAGCGTGGTGGACTAAGGCCCAATCGCTCTCATTTAGTAGAGGAGGCCCGTGGCCAGCAGTGGGACATATATAATACACGAATAGTAAAAAAAAATATTGTCGACTGGCGACTCGCCTGAACGAGCAACTATGGCGGGATTTTCACGGTTGTCGCTATACAGTCTGGTATAAACATGTACCACGTACCATCCTACTAGCGAATTCTATATACAATATAGCTACAGGTTTCCTTTACAATACAAATATGAATTAATTTTAATTAAAACCAACGTATCTAACGGATGTTAATGAGCCCACACACGGCTTAAATAAACAACACAAAGTTTTGACATAATCAAAATAATGATGTACTTAATTAAAAGGAAACTATTAATGTTTAATCAATTGTGTATTATTTGTTATCGGAACTAATGCGCGACCACATTTCCGTTATATAATTACTGTTATTTTCCAAGTGCGTAACATAATTAAGAAAATATAACGCGTCATTACCTACAGGCAGGAGTCCGGTTGATTTATGTTGATGTGAACGCGACAATTTTAAAGTCTTGTCCACATTATGCTACGTTTAGATAGCCTCCATGGCACAGTGGGTAAGGAGCCGGCTACGAAGCGAGAGGCCGTGGATTCCCGCACTGATCAGTAGTTCACCATCAGTCAGTTCAGTGCCATGCAATGCTTTATAACTCAAAGTTCTTTGTGGTGTTGCTTCTGTTTATGGGTACTCGTAGCGCTTACCATCAGGCGAGCGCGTTGCTCGTTTCATCATTCAATTAAAAAAAAAAAATGTTTGCGTAATCCACAAATGTTGGTTTCGGATCTGGGTGTTGTAGGAAGTCCCTCGTAGTTTCTGATACCCACCGTACAAGTTTAATGTAGTGTGGAGTCAGGACAATGTGGGACTGTTGGGTGTATTTATTTATTTGTACCACAATTTTTGTAAGCTGCGATATAAAAGTGCTATTGTTATTGCATGAATGGGTCGACTCGACCGACGTTACCACTGAGGACTAAATGAACTGATGAAATGAGGACTAAATCCTTATTGACTCCTTATCTGAGTTCCATAATTGGACCTAGTTACGCAAAAAGGAACTAACCCACAGCCAGTTCAAATGGAGATACTGATTATATTTTACTAAATTCAATAATAATACTAAAAAAACACGATAAAACAATAAAATGCATTTTTTTCTTATTTACACTATTCTTAATTCAAATTTATTAAAATTTATTTTCTATTTTTTAGTTAGATTTTCTTTTTTTTTATTATAATCACAATTTGGTTTAAATAATTGACAAAATACTTAATCATAATTTACTTATCCTGGTTTAAACAATCGTAAATATAACTCTAGCTGGACGTAAAAAAAAATATAGTGATTGTCAAAATAATTTGTATGAAAATATTTTGATGTTTTTTGACAACGCCAAAGTTAATACAAAGATCAGGGTAACATTTTGAGGTTAAATGAGATTTTATTCAAATCACACACACTGCATGGTGATTATCAATTACCTCATGCAACAATTTGATAATTTTAATTACGGTTTGAGGTAACTAATATTTTTTTAATATCCTAAAATGTATTTAAATTATTCGACCGCTGTCATATCTCGAGAATTAAATCTTTGATATAACTTTAATTAGCCGTTGTATACACCGCGATAACGATGGTTTAATTATGTCCGAAATTAATAGCTCATTTTGTGACGAACTTGTATACAAAATTCATTATAATATAATACAGTCGGCCATTTTGTTGCGGTTTATTCTGATAATAATGTAAAACTTATTATTATTACATACATTTATATACATTTTTTTTACCCAAGCACGGCAAAATGATTCACTACAACTGATAGTAAGCGTAGTGCAGTCCAAAACTAACGACCACCGACTAACAATGAGCTTATCGGTGGTCACCAGAATCATGCTGACCTGTATATTTATACCCCAGCGAACCGTAGGTACAGCAATAGTTGCACTTCTGCCTACTATACCCATACAAAAGTTAGAATCAGAATCATTTATTTGTAAACATAGGTATTACATTATAAATAGATCTTAAAATTAAATAAATTGTCCTCTATGTTTGCCATTAGGGCGTACAAATAGCTAATACTTAATTAATATTTAATGCTATATGTCATTTTGTTTAATAATTACATTTATTATATTGTAAAAAAAAAACAAAATTGTCATCATTGTCAATAATAAGGTGATAATTTAAACATATAATGAAGTATGTCCGTTAAGTCAAACCAATAAAAATTTAGTAAATCAATGGAGCGGTATGTACATCAGTTATCAATCTTGTCATGAAGGAACTCCTCAATACCATAATATGCCTTGTCTATCAGGAAGTTACTTAATTTATTTTTAAATACTTGATTATTTAGTTCTTTCCAGAGCCTAGGGATTTAGCTGTTATGTTATGTATATCTATACAGATACTATATTTGATAGATATTTGTGCACGTATTTTGTGAATGAGCTTATAAATGTGATTTGCTGGCAGTGACGTGTCAGCCGTCATGCTTGACAGCTACATACATGAGACGCGTCAGACACACATAGCAAGACATGCACGAATGAGTTACATTTTCTATAAATAATTATCAGTGTTTATGTTCCTTACAAATATATTGAAGATAAAGATATTGCTTGTGGTAGGAGATTCATGTCCGCCCGGTTAGCGATCACCGTACACATGGTGCCTGCCATAGTGACCCACACACCTTGTGTGGATCGCGTTCCAGGATCAGCTAGTGTATATCCGGTTCTCTCGAGGGGCTTGCGACCTGACTTGATGGTTGGTTGAGGTGGGCATAGGGGTACATCCTTGTATTCCTGTGTCTGCATCGGTCATCCGCCTGTCCTGCCGCAGATCCCTCGATTTTCTTCTTCCCTCTCCGAAAAGAAGCATTTATACAGGCCGGTATGACTGGTGACCACCGATAAACTCATTGTTTGTCGTTGATCGCTGGTTTTTTGGACTGCACTACGCTTACCACCAGGTGTAGTGCAGTCACTTTGCAGTCTCGGATAGACAAAAAAATCACGGTAATACACGTGATGTATGACGTTTTGTCTCAAACACTATCCTTTTTCCTTACTAATGATGAATCTCATTATGTAAAAACCCACTCACAGTAGTTTAACATAAGTGACACGTCATTGATTTATTATTATTATTTACATATAATAAAAATGTAACGGATCGCTGTCTGTACATGGAAGATATATGAGAAAAAATATTATTGGGACCTTTGTCAACGCAATAGCACCCTATACAATGATTGTTAGAATTTTTGTCTGTTTGTGCGTTTGTGCACGCTAATCTCAGAAACGGCTTATCCGATTTAGATGTAGTTTTCACTTATATATTGAAGTAAGCTTCACTTAACATTTGTGTTTGTTTCATGTCAACCTGTTCATAAATAAAAGTTATGCTAATTTAAAGATATCGATAATATAACGGTTCAGAACTTCACGCGGGCGGAGTCGCGGGCACAGCTAGTATTTAATATGTGTCATTCGCGTGAAATCTTTTTTTTTTTTATCCTGGCTCGGCAAAGTGACTACGTTACACCTGATGGTAAGTGTAGCGCAATCCAAGAATAGTGTCGACCAACGATAAACAATGTGTCCATCGTAGGTCGGCAAGATCATGCCGGCCTGCCAAAGGGCCAAAGGGGAGGGGAAGGAAAAGGGGATGGGAAAAGGGTTAGGATCAGGAGGCAAGCCCCCTGGGGAGAACCGGATATACACTGGCTGACCCTGGAACGCGACCCACACAAGGTGTGCCACTACGGCAGGTTTTAGCACCAGTGTACGGTGGTCGCTATCCGGTCGGATACAAGTATCCTCCCACCAGCGGAATCAGGTGATTTCAAACGCATTCGAATTTAGTTTTCACCGACTAATGATTAACTTTAGTTGACCCCTAAGTCCTAACCGTGAAACCGGGGCAACGTCAGACTGTGTTTACGTTACGTCGTCATTTCAATGTGTATTGACTGTTTGACGTTTGGACGACAACGTGTAAAGCGATGCATTAACACCTAGAGGTCAATTTAAGACTATAAGGCGAAATCTTAAAAACAACTTTGAGTGAGTGTTGTGTTAAGTTTTTTTTTAAGTTGTGGGTAGTTTTGCTGGTTTAAGGGTAAGTGTAGCAATTACCATCTAGACAGAAAACTGTTCGTCTCGACATTCATTCGAATAAAATGTTTCCATCGAAAAAACTTTTTCGAATGGTAGAGCCACCCTCTTCCACTGCCTTACAGAAAACCGACGTAAAGTAGCGGCTTGCTGCTGCGTTATATACAGTAAATGAGATATCTGGAAGCCCAAATCCCCCACCCCATTCCAATCCCTAATTATCCCTTTCCTTTAAGGTCGGCAACGCACCCATGATTTTCTGGTTTTGTGGACGTACATGAGCGGTGGAGATCGCTTACCATCAGGTGACCACTTACTCGTTTGCCGGCCTATCATCATCATCATCATCATCAGCAACAAGACGTCCACTGCTGAACATAGGCCTCCCCCAAAGATTTCCAGACCGACCTGTTGGAAGCAGCCTGCATCCAGCGACTTCCTGCGATCTTTATCAGGTCGTCTGTCCACCTCGTAGGTGGACGTCCAACGCTGCGCTTGCCAGTACGTGCCTCCATTCCAGAACCTTTCTGACCCGTCGATTATCGGTTCTGAGAGCTATGTGGCCTGCCCACTGCCACTTCAGCTTGCTAATCCACTGGGCTATGTCGGTGACTTTCGTTTTTCTACGGATCTCCTCATTTCTGATTTGATTTGATTTGCCGGCCTATGCTATAAATAATAAAAAAAAAACAAATTAAATAAAATAATATCGAAAACGCATTTCCCACCGTGGACACGCACAAAACAAATAAAAGGAACATTTCCACTCAAGGCTACATACAAAAATAAACACAACAAACAATAGCGAAATTAACGCATTACGTTTGCTCGTAAAAGTTAAAAATCGCTGTGCCAATCGTAAAATGCTTGGCCGAGTTATAATTTCAATGGACAAAAAAATAGACGATTCCGAATTAAAATCGCTAATGACTAAGACCATTAAGTTAATCATTTTAATTAGAACTTGGCGTTCGCTTTCCGTTTTGTTGTTTTTTCTGCGCGGCCGGGTCACTATTTTAATGTAACTTTTGTTTGGGCTTTGTGGGCGGTTGGCTACCGCAGTACATTTCCCTAAAGTATCGTTTTAAGGTGTGCGATCGAGTTAGAATCCGTGATGTGCGCTGACATTGACACGTGCGCTTTGTATGCAAATATATACGTTTTGAGATATGCCTCGGTAACGCAGTTGTATTGTGCAAGCGGTACGACTGCTAAGCTGAGGTCTCGGGTTTTTCCATCACGACACTCTACTGAGCTTGTCTTTCCGAGATATAAGTGTCTCATAATGCCCAGTAATTTTCTGGCTTCAATGTCCTTCAAGCCGAAACAACACTGACAGCAGAAATGGACGAAGCGCTGGTAGTGCCAAACTAGACCGCCTCTCATATACGAGAGATACCCTTCTCCGAGTGGACGCTTGCCCGGTTGCCTCCTCTTTAATAAAACAAATACTATAATCCTTTTGTTATAATAATACAAGGCCTGTATTATATACGTCCCACTGCTGGGATCGGCACGGCCCTCTACTGAATGAGAGGTATTTGTCCAACACGCTGGCCTAATACGGGTTGGCAGACTTCACATACCTTCGAAAAATCTTATCGAGTTCTTAGTTATGCAGGTTTCCTCACGATGTTTCAATCACTGTTGAAGCAAGCTATAATTAACAATCAATATACACGTAACTTAGAAAAGTCAGAACTGTATGCTTTTGGGACTAGTTTCGAACCTGCAACTTTATCTCGACAGTCCGTACCACTCCCCGCTGAGCTATCGCTGCTTTTTCTTTTTAATAATCCTTTTGTTAATACAGGACTAAATTCTTATAATGAAGTATTCGATTACCGTCTATATTTATATTTAAGGCGGGTTACAATTTAACTGAATTAAAAACCCCTTTCATTTAGAAAGCTCTGTCTTCGTCAGTCGTGATTTCGTGAAGGACGTGCCACGGATGTGAGCTTAGTTGGATGTGGCTCTCGGACAACTAGGCCAAGTTGATTTATTTTTGTTTGGTTTTATGAGACTTACGTCGACTTGATAGATGATCCTTAATCTTATTTAACTACTAAATATGTTTTTTTTTTAAATCTCATTGAATGACGAGAAGAGCACGGCGCTCGTCTGGTGGTAAGCGCCACGCCTACCCATAAACAGAAGCAACATTACATTCGTAAGTTTCACTACAGAAAACTCAATCACCGTACGAAACACAACAGCAAGCTTCCAATTCATGTTGCTATTCTGTAAAACGGTGGTACTACCCCGATCCCGGCCTTTTCATGCTGTATAGTGTAAACCAATGTATATACAGCGTGTTTTTATCGCTTAAGGTTATAGCTAAAGATAAATCGCAAAAAGATTTAGAATTCTAGTATCTAAGTAACTTAGAGCCTTCTAGTGTATGAGTTACTAAATAGATAATGAATATGTATGGTATAGTTTTGTTAGGGAAATATTTGATTATATTTCCCTAACAATTAGAAAATTAGAAAACAAATAGGGATATATTTAAGAGCACTCAATGTATTTTTATCGATTGTTATCTTTCTTTGTATTGGTGTACCATTTGTTGGGTAGTCAAATATGTATTCAAAAAAAGTTCTGATTACTGCTATTTAACAACATAATACGAACTAAGTCAAAACAAGTCGGTTAAAATGAAGTTTAAATGCCTCCTCCGTACATTTGAACGCTGTAACAGCAAAAGGATCCAGACGGACATCTGAATAGCGTCTCATTATCTTTAATTATATACTGATTCTTCGGCAGAAGGGTGCTCGCTTTACTTATTGCATTCGACATTTATTTTATATCCCACTGTTATATGTTTATTATTTATAAGAGCTCGACAAATTAAAATTTTTACAAGGTGGTGGGTCCCTCGTATGCGAGAGGCCGCCTGGATTGGTACCACCTCTTTGTTTATTTCTGCCGCCAAGCAACAGTGTGTAAGCACTGTTGTGTCTCGGTTTGGAGGATATTGAAGGCAGTGAAATTATGAAGCATTATGAGACTTAACATCTTATGTCTCGTGGTGACGAGCTCAGTTCAAGTGCCACGCAGTGCTTCGTAATTCAAAGTTCTGTGTAGTGTTGCCTCTGTTTATGGGTAGGAGTCTCGAGCCGAAACCGGGTTCGAACCCGAGACCACAGCACCGTAATCGTAGCGAATATACATCTGCGCCACCGAGGCAGTATATAAATATACCAATGATTTTTATATTATTACGTTATAAATCAACATTCGTATAATCGGCATGTAAATGTTGACTATCTCCTTACTAAGATTGAGGAAACGCTCATAAAACGCACATTAAGACGCGGAAACAACCGCCAGTGTATAAAAGCGCACAAATTTTATCGCGTTGAACCCTAATCACACAAAAAGCCAAGCACCAGTGTTGACATCTCGTAATTTCGATTCTAATTACGTTTAATGTCGACTGTTATTTTTTCGAGTTTTAATGTTCGCCCGCCATAAAAAGATAATCACAAAAATAATTGAAACGAAATAATAAAGGGCGAAAGGAAAGGGGAGGCGGGGGGGGTCGATTAATGATGGCCCGGGGAGGCGCGGGATAGTCGGCGCATTAAGGCCTAAATAATCAACATAATTACACTTTTTACCTCGGAATCCCCTTTTCACCCTATTAAGTGGCAACGGAAAGGTTATACACAGTTCTATATTCGAATGACATTTCGAATGCTTGTTTGTATCGATTTGATTACTCATTACCGAGGGGTAGGCACAGATGCTAGTAGTACACCCATTCGCCGTGCTTGTATTCCATCCCATGATGTGATAAATGGCAAGCTGATTGCTGTACCTATCACGAATTCTAGTCCCCGTTATTTCATGCGTGATTATTATAAACGAAAACTCAAACACAAATTGTAATTGGCCGAACCAGACCTCATGTATTTTTTAGTTTAAGCGTCTATTTCATCACCTCTGAGTAAATGCTACTTACTTAAGGATGACATAATACAAATATTAATATATATATTAAATATTAGCACTTTAATTGTCATTAAGTAAGTGAATTTCTTAGAACTCGATTATTTCTCAGAGACGTCAATTAAGATTTTTCCTGTACTCAGTAACGGAGTATAAATCATTTTCTGTATTCGGAACATAAAGCATTGGCTGTGAGTGTGAAATAATCGAATTCTAAGAAATGACTTAATGACAATTAAAGTTTAGTGACGTCTCTCAGGGCGGCAAATACACGTTAATTAGTAGTCGAATATTATGAAAAAGGCTCCAAGCACGTTGCCACTAGACTAAGGAGGTGATAGGTTTTTCTTCTTTTGTGATGGCAACTACGTCACTCGAGCATAAATTACTCGTTTATAAATAAGAGTCGTCCCCTGGCATTCATAATAATGTACAGCATTATTTCTAAAGAAACGGAAATATAAAAACGTGTATAATTATATTTAATACATATTTGACGCGTGACTATTAACAATAGGACCTGGATTTGCCAACCCTTTGATTCGATCTACTAATGAATACTTACTCTACGCAACTTACATTCCACTTTAACTACTTATGATTAGGTCGAAGTTCGCGTGCATTATGCCGGTTAATGCATATTATTAAGAACGTTTTATGGATGAGCAATTTTTATTATTGAACCGTGTATTGTGTAGGCACACAGATGTTTAAGTTTATTGTTTAAATTAATCGTTAAAAATCTTTTCGAATACTCTGTGCGGCACGAGTTTGAATAAAATCGAATCCGTTCTCGCATTCCGAATGATGCTTAGCTGTCGAATGTTTATGGTTGCCTTTTTTATTCTTTTCCACCGCGTGTCGCTAGATGTCGCTGTATTATTAAAGCGGTGACTGTTGCCCGTGTTTTATGAATGAGAAGTGTGATCTCGCAAATATAACTGTGGTTTAAACATCAGTGCAAAAATAAAGGTGTGACGTTGTGTTAATCATTATTATATTTTTTCAAATAACGGTAAATTAGCAAATAAATCACCTGGTGGAAAGTAATGAACATATACTTACAATATCAGATGAATTAAAGATTCGTTACCGACCTTAAGGGTGAGGAATTAGAAATATTCCAGAAGCCTTACTCATCATGCGCACCGCAAGAGCAAGGTTCCACTTAAAGTTTTCAAAATAACAGTAGACTACCGGTCGAATCAGTCCATTCATGCTACACAAGTGTGTACAGGGTTTTTGGCGGGAATTCCGAACTTACGGTCGGCCATTTATTTTACAATCTAGTTACAAGTTGTGATTGTAGTATAAAAGTGGTGTGAGTTTGTGCAAATAATATAAATAAAAACGAACACTGTCTGGAATCATTAAAAGTAGTGAATTTGGGGGTTTTGTCGAAGGGATACCCCCTTATTCAATAAGTAACTAACTAATAACTACTACTTATTCAATAGTTTGTTTGTTCGATCCGGATTGGAAAAATCGTCTATGAAGCATCTAAGTGCGAATCTATTATATAAAAAAAAGGAAAAAATGCAGAAGTGTGAACTGCGCGGCGTAGCTTTACCACTTGTGGCTGTCTCGAAGGCTAAATCGTAAAAAAAATACATTAACTTTAAAGTATTGTATCATTTAAAAATAAGGGTACGACTACACTTAATGTCTCCAGGTGACGAAGACAGTGCAGAGATATACATTACTTCATTATTCAATGTTCTGACTGGTGTTATGTACAGGTGTTGTGTTTACCATCAAGCGACCGACCTGCTCGTCTAGTCATTCAGACAAATAAAAACACCCATAAAAATCACCTTAGACATAGACAAAACAGTCCCCACGCAATAGGAAAACCAATTACCAATCACACCTATACACGTGTGTGGGTATTTCCCGGTTACATTTAATAATACATTTTAATAAGGCTATTATTAATTAAAATTCGTGTAAATAAGCCACGGCTTACGTGCACGCGGTCGGTGACGTGATGTTACGTAGTGTCCACACGGTGTTTGTACAGCAGGACATTTAAATTGATTGATTTTGAAGTACGGTTGTGTTTTTTCAGCGCTGGTATGGCGGATGAAGTGACTGGCAAGTGTTAGTTTTTAAAAATAAATTTAAATAATCTACGTTCGAAAAGAAAATACAAATCGATATAATTATTTCCTCTACATTTGTAGACAGATTGTGCCTTTTACATAATATACTGAAGACTTGCATTGTCCTTATTTTCGTTGATTGTCAAGTAAGTTTAATTACTTATTTAATAAAAGACCATGAAGTAGAAACAGCATCAGCAAAACATTGACTGTGTTCATTGCAAATATTTCTGTTACTTATTTAAAGCTTTTTGAAATAATATGATGTATTGGATACGTTCTCTAAAACCGCAGACAAAAAGAGGAATGTTATAAGCTTGTCTGTCAGGTTGAAGCATTACGAACTATAGTATATTTAGGAGATATCTAAAGTTCATGTGACAGACAAACTTCAAAGTATTTATAACCATCAATAAATAAAATATGCCTTATTGTTTATTTGAATATTGTAATGGAAGTAATTATATTTACAATAGATTCGGGTTGCCTATTACGGCTAGGCAAATTAGTATTTCGTAGTAATTAGGTCAAGGACGCGTTTAGGCGCCTCTGACTTCAGCTTAGTGGACTGTGACCTAGAAAATGACACTTCAATACTATATTGTCTAAAACACCATTAACTCATCGACCTTAGTAACATTTGATTTTCTATTCTTTTCACAATCATTTGTTTCGGGTCCGGGTATCTGAGACCGAAAGTCTCTCATAGTTTTTGATACCCACAACTCAACGATCTTTCTATGTAGTCACGACTATGTGTCTATTACATCTAATTTAATTAATTCTTAAGTCAGGTTATAAATAATAGGACTGTCCCGGCAAAAGGCTGGCCATAGTACACAGCGCTTGTTTCCTGAAAATTGAAAGTGGCCAGTCCGAAAACGTGGACATGCATTGATGTACATGTCTATTTATATTATATTTAGCGGGTATACGCGGCCCGCGGTGAAAGCGAAACCGTTTTCAATTGTTATCTCGCTTGCCGGTTAATTGACCGATATTTGTAAATGTGAGTGCGGGGGTTAATTTGTGTTTTCATCGTCATAGTTCGACGCGATACGTATTTAACGCGACGGTATGTTAATTTTGTTGGACGACATTTTTGTTGGATCAAATGTTGGGCGTATCGCTCGAAAAGTTCGTGCTATTTGGTATACTTATTACGGGTCAAATATAGAATACGGCATGTTTGAAGAACATATGCTCGGGCCCATAAAGAGGCAATAAGACAGCCTCGGATTAAAAATGATTTACTGCTATTAGGTTTTTTATTCGTCTGAATGACGAGCAGGTTGCTCGCGAGCAAGTAGCAACACCACCTAATATTTTGAATTACAAAGCATTTCGTTCTTCACCCCGTCATAAGATATTAAGTCTCATAACGCCTCGCAATTTAATTCAATGTTATTCAAACCACCCTACTACCCATTACCGAAACACAATCTTACATAAAGACCTACCACCCACCACAGTGTGACCACTGATAAACTCATTGTTTGTCGGTGGTTGCCTTTTTTTTGGACTGCACTACGCTTACCATCAGGTGTAGTGCAGCCACTTTGCCGAGCTTGGATAAAACAAAAAAAAACATTATTTATGGTATTTTAGTCATGCAAGTTTTTCAGTATAATTACATAGATACGAAATCACGAGGTGACCTATTCGACCAAAATAGATATAAATGCATGTTAGTTTGACACTTAATTATTACTGCGATAGTGGTATTCTCGCCTGCTTTGTCACGATTGAATAAAGGTTTATCTTAATACTCACACAATTGAATACACGCTTACATTTATAGCCCGGAAATTAAGGGCAAACTTATTTTTTCCTGCTAAGTGACACAGTTGCATAAATACATGCACTCACGCCTGTAACCCCAGTAGAGGTAGGCAGGGGTGTAACCAGTACATTCACATTTCGTTGAACGTATTTCCTACCTATCGGGGCAATTGGGACAATGATATCGAGTCCATATTCCACATCACAAGGTGGTAGGTCCCTCGTATGCGAGAGGCCGTCTGGGTTGGAACCACCGCTTTGTCTGTTTCTGTCGCCAAGCAACAGTGTGTAAGCGCTGTTGTGTTTCGGTTTAAAGTATATCGAAGCCATTGAAATTACTGGGCATTATGCGACTTAACACCTTATGTCTCGGGATGACGAGCGCAGTTCAGTGCCATGCAGTGCTTTGTAATTCAAAGTTCTGTGAGGTGTTACTTCTGTATATGGGCAGGCGTGGCGCTTACCATCAGGCGAGCGCCTTGTTCGTCTCGTCATTCAATGAAATAAAAAAAAAATGTGTGTAATCTCGTGCGCCAGATCTAGATATATTTTATCCCTCTTAATATTAGAGGAGACCCATACCCAGCGATCGACAAAAATACAGTCTGCACCTACTAAAGATATGTAGACAATACAGATACGTACCTAACCAATATAGACACATAGATCAAAAAGGCTATACGTTCCTAAATATGCTTATATGAGAGACATAAAGTGTGAAATGAGACATTAGAGGAATACCGTCAAATGCATTATAATGCGAGGAGTTAATGTCGTGCTATTTGCCAGTTACGATTGTACCCGTGTGATGTGACTGTAATAAAACTATATATAAAGCGGTTCAAAGAACCGTCTTCGCGCCAATTTATATGCGACGTAAGCGACACGGGACTTTTTTTCTCTGCAGTTCGTATGTTAGTGTTGTGTCATCATTTATAGGTAACAAATAACAGTATCTGCGTGTCAGGCGCAGCGGGCGAGTAGCCGGCTGTGAAGCGAGAGGCCGCGGTTCGATCCCCACACCGAGACAGATGTTTGTGTGATTCACAAATAGTTGTGGGTCTGGGTGTTGTGAGACCGAAAGTGTCTCGTAGTTCCTGATACCCACGACACAAGATTCGTATCTTACTGTGGGGTCAGGACTATGTGTGTGACTGTTCGATATATTTATTATTATTGAATAGCAATAGTAACGGGGAAAATGTAATGATTTAATTATCATAGATGCAACTAGTACCGTACGGTTCAGCGAGCTTATTTTCGTCCCAAGACATGATAGAGAACGAGCTCATTGCCATATCGGACATAAATAATTCCGAGCAAATGTATGATACATTTAGAATGGGAACTCAAACACAAATAGGGTATATGCATATACTCAATTCCATACATGAATTTATACGCAACAGAAAATAATACAAAAAAGGAACCATTTCGTGAAAACACAATCCAAATTGGTTTAAAAATGAGCCAGATCAAAAGAAAGAAGTGTCTTGTCTTGTATGTATTGGATTATATTGAATTAATTCAACTACGAGAGACTTTCTGTCTCACAACACCAGACCAGAAACAATTATTTGTAGATTATACAAACATTTGTTTTAGTGCAAGATCGAACTTGCGGGCTCTCATTTTATAGCCACTTATGGCCTGGCCTTTAAAAAACTTCTTACGGCTTTTTGCTGCATTTGAAATGCTTAAGTCTTGATCATATTTTATATTTTAAAAAAATGCATAATAACCAATGTAACAAATACGATCTTAATCCACCTAAAATACTATTGACTTTATATAATTCATGAAATAATCTCAATTAAAATATACCATGGGTCGTAAAAAGTCCGTCTTACGTCACACGAGAGAGCCCTCGGGTACACTCGACGCACAAAAGCACTCGCGGGCTGCGGCGCACTGCCGAGATTGCCCTTGCGCCCGCGTTCCAATCACTTATTATTTCCTCACCTCCATTGTTCTAAATTTAAAATTACGCGGGAACTTTATTGTTATTTTTTTTTCATTAACATTAGATGCAAAAATCATAATAGGTATTAATTATAACACTGGCCATTATCTCTCACCTCATATAACGTGTTAATGTTGTCTACAACTGACATTTTAGTTGTGACGTAAATACCTTTATTTTTTTGGCAATAAGTCATTTTATAATGTCCATTTGAGGTGTTGTTTAGTTATTAAGCAAAGCACTATTCCGATATTTTAATGGTGATGAAAATATAAGCTAGTAAATTCATTAGGTTATTTAGAGGATCTATGACACAGTCAATTATGTACGTAACCGTGTAATTAAATCATAAACCTTTTATGACTTATTTCCAATCACGTAAACAAGTTTTATCATCTACTTAAGTAACAGTAAATGGCTAATTCAAATATTATGTAAAACGGAACGCTTTAATACAATCAGAAATCAGTGCCTGGCCGAAATAAAAAAAAAACAATAATTATAAAACGCGCGTAATTCTAATTCCGAATTCAAATTAAAGCCGCTTAATGCGCGGGAGCGACCCCGTTAAAAAAAAGAGTTGACGAGTGCTCGCGGAGGGTGGTAATTTTTCATTAATTTAAGTTCACCATTCCCTGTTTTGTTTGCTTTTAATCGCATTTCTAATTAATCCCGTCGAGAATAACGTGACAACTGTCGACTACGGCCGCCATTTTTTCGAGCCCGAGTATAGCAGATGTCGGCCGATTTCCATTTGTTTCTGAGATTAATGATTCGGTGCGATTGTGAATTTTTCCGGTTAGCTTTTGTTGTTTTAGAAGCAATTTGTCCGCTTACTTTTGTAGAGAGCCAGTCGTTAAAACCTCCGCAAATGATATTCGAACGGAATAAAAAAATGTCGGACAAAAGGGTTTCGGCGTGTTCCCATTCGGGTGTGACGTAACTGAGTAGAAAATGAAACTATCAGATTGCGTCTCGGGACGCTCGACAGAAGTGATAACTTAAACTAATGTGGGTTAAAGTGAGAGCGGAGGAGCCTGCCTACTGCTGCCGTATGCGTGAGAGAAGGGGAAGCCAGACAGAGTGGCGCCGTAAAGCGTTACGTTACGGCGCCACTCTGTCTGGCTCCCTTAACGCGTTACGTTACGAAGTCCGTTCAAAGCCCTGTCAGAGTGTCGTGTCAGAGTCGTGTCAGAGTCGTGTCAGAGTCGTGTCAAAGTCGTGTCAAAGCCGTGTCAAAGTCGGGTCCAAGCCGACTGGTCACTGTGTGGCGCCACCTGGGACTTCGAAATTATCGATGTTCCAGGGAGGTCGGCTAACGCTGGCTGGTCGATGGACCGCTCGCGTTACGGAACGTTTCGGTTCACCCTCCCATAAGAAGTTATCACTTCAAAAAGTAAATTTTAGCTATTACAGATTCCATACTATTTACTCAGTGTTCCTAATATTATGACAAACACAAGTCCTGCTGTGAAAATCCATCCCTCACTCGTTCCTAAATCATATAGATTCGTTTTTGCATCTCTTTCCGTGTGTACGTGAGCTTGTAATTATATAGTTTTGAATTGTGTGAAAATTACAAGTACACCGTTTGTCATAAACCTTTAGTAAGTCATTAGTTACCCCCAAGTCTCACTGCACCTCTAATGTCAGACTCAACAGCTTCTTTCTCGATTGAAAGCTTCAGTTGTCTGTCGGCGGTTAGCCTAACTGTGAGACGAGTAGCTCCCGGTTCGATCCCATATCGAAGTAAACGTTTATGTGATTCGCAAATGTTGTGATGAGTGATGTGAGATCGAAAGTCTACTAGTGGGTGGTAGGTTCCTCGTATGCGCTGAGCCGTCTGGGTAGGTAACACCGCTTTGTCTATTTCTGCCGCCGAGCAGTAGTAAGCAATTTTTGTGTTCCAGTTTGAAGGACATTGGAGCCAGTAAAATTACGGGCATGAAACTGAAGCCAGTAAAATTACTGGACATGAAACTAACAACTTACGTCTTGCATTGACGAACGCAGGACCGACTTGTTTGGTCATGCAAGCTAATATAAAAAGTCTCTTAATTCGTGATACCTACATCATAAAATAAGCGTATCTTTCTGTAGGGCCAGGCCTGTGTATACTGTTGTGTGTATAGAATATTTTTATTCATGTTTCTATATAATATATTTAGTAACAGATTATTATATTTTCCACAGCGCTTCTATCATTAAAATATGCCTAAAACAATATATTAGACGAAATCTTTTAAATAAATTACTGCCACAGAAGGCTACAGTACTATTCTGTAGCTCTTCAGTAGGGAACGCGTTAAGATAATTCCACCCTATTTTCTCCCCAACCCCTTTCCACTCGACCACCCTTACGATGGGGTCGTAATGTGCAAAACCAAGTTAAATGGTCATATGCCAAAAGTATTTTGATTCTGTGACTGCTTGACTTCTAACTGGTATTTTGTTTGACCAGTAGATTAATAAATAACTGTGGAGTTGACACGTCAGTTAACTTTATTTGACATTTGTTTCTTAGAATCGGATTTTTTCAACTTACTGAGAACAGACATGATTCTTATTTTCCGGTTGGCTAAATATTAAAAACATTTAGAAAAAAAAACCAATTTAATTGCATTGTTCACAATTTACGGTCATATACCACAATGAAACAGAATATTTACAAATATTTGTTTCTTTATCTATGGATTATCGATAAAGGCCGGCGTACACAACGTTTTTATATTATTTATACAACGTATTACAGAAAGATATGGTCAAATTAAGGTGACGTATAGTGTTTTATTTTCATGACGAGACGAGTAAGGCGCTCGCCTGATGGTAAGCGTCACGCCTGCCCAGAAACAGAAGCAACACCACACAAAACTTGAATTACAATACTTATTATACTTACAGTAGCAAAGCACCTAGAGTTAGTTCCTAGTTTATAAATGCCATAAATAAATGCTCCAATGATTTATTAAAGCATTACACGTGGCGCTGTGACTGCAATTTGACAAAGCTGAATAAGCGTAGAACAATAGAGCTAGATCGAACAGCCAGCGATCAGAAAAAAACGAAGAAGGGCAATCTCTCCGGTGCATTTAGTCTATTGACTTGCACCTGCGATTACCATTCTTTCAGTAAATCTCTTTAGCTACAATCTTGATTTCTAACCGCCGATAAAATGAGGGGTGTTATACATATAGTACGACTCCTTTGTGTGTCCACTTGTCTGGCATCGTGGCGATAAAAGTGGATTAATCTAAATGCTTTTTTATTTGAAATCTTCTTAGTTATGTGTGAAGAAAACTCTGATCAGCTATTTAGTAATTAAAAACATTTATATGGAAGGTTCATTTAATTTGATTTAACCCTTTATTTCAGGCTACAAATATCAAATTTACAATCATTTGAACTTTCGTAAAGTATTTTTTTTAAAGTACATACATTACAATGTAAATTAAAAATAAACATATTTTAATATGTTAATAATATTCAATTAAATATATAAAAAATTAAGTAAAGATTATAATCCTTGTTCAGTCTTTCTTTTTTCTTTCTCTCCCCTTTTTTCACTTACGTTTGTGTGCCCTAGTGTTTTGATGGCAGGCTTTGTGAAGTTTGCTAGTGCAGACACTATGGTCGTAACTCGTAGATGTAGGTGATAGTTTGTTTAGCGCATACTTTATGGCCAGGTAGAGCGTTGTTTATGGTACTAGATTTCGTAAGATGTTCTAATTTATCAACTTTTGGTTCTAAACGAAACAGATGATAGTGATACAGAATATCTGCTACTTAAGTATTTAGTACACTAAATAGTTATTTATCATCTCGTTACCCGTGTGTTTTCGGTAAGAAGTTTTTTGTTTTAGAGGAGTATATCCGAGTTTCAAAATGTACGAAGAAAAGTTTGACTCAAGATAGTGTCCAAGTATAGCCCAAAATCTGAGATTTGTATTCAGCAAATCCTCAACAGATAGAAAAAAGCTGACTACCCAAACTGGAATTAGATAAAAAAAACAAAACAAATTTTTAATCACTATTTTATAACATTTTGCAATAATGTCGAGTCAAAATGCATAAAACTATGCATCAACCAAAACTTATTCTCAATAGCATTAAAAGCAGCTATTGGTTTAAATATAATACGATGGCATAACTAAACCGTTGCCTTTATCGTCGGCAGAGCTATAAGTGTCCGTAGCTTGTAAATTTTCGCTGCGGCGATCTGTGGCCGGTCTTTGTGCTATTAATTTGTAATGTCCCCCCTTCTGCAGGCTAGATGCATGCCAGCCACACAGTAGTACGGTATCGTACGATAGATCTCGAGATAATGTGGATCGAATAATTGTTATGTGGATGTAGTAAAATTAAGCTTTTTATATACATAAATAAGATCACGCCTGTATCCGTAAAGGGATATGTAAAGGTGTAATTTGTGCACTTATTATACACGGAACTTATTTCCGTCTTATGATGTGAGTGATGATGAACCTATCAACATAGGCCGATATCCCGGGCAACAGATGTGTGTTTTTTTAATCAGTCAGTCGACGAACGCAAGTCTCTCGACGGTCAACATTTAGGTTGTACTTTCCATGCAGTGAAGTTTGCCGTTCCAGTAATAAACTAGGTAGGCAGCCACAAGCAGTAACTTATCCGTGCCCCTGGCATTGTCGATGTCCATGAGCGGCGGTAACCGCTTACCATCAGGCGGGCCGCTTGCTCGTATACCTATAAACAGTAAAAGAAAAAAACTAGTAATTGTGGATTCTTCCCTTACAATTATAGAAGTCTAATTATTATTACACACTTAATGTGAGAATGCTCCAAGTCAGGCAACATCTAAGGCCATATTAATACAATTCTTTGCGATAATATCTTCCTCTATTATAGTTAATTGTCTTAGAATCGAGAGCTTTTCATGCCCTTCAAAGTTCTAATCATATAATACCTCTTTGACAAAAATATATCCGATTCAATATAAACAGAAAGCTAAAAGTAAAACTAAATAATTTTGTGCCGATGGTACTGTAGTACAACAACGTTTGATTTTTTTCGAGGCAATTTTAGTTTTTGTAGATAAGTTTCATTTAACAATATTTTTCGTGTAAGAATCATAGAAATCGCTGCATAAATGTCGAAGTTTTAGTTTTTCATCCCCGGTTTCAGCCTCTTATGAGTGGAATAGTTTAAGTTTAAACGGGATTACAACCGAAGTAAACTCTAATTTAAAAAGCTCTTCTTTTTCGAAGTCAGTTAAAAATATATGATTTATGAGAAAATTTAAGTACAAGTTGACCGCAGGATATAGAATCTGACCAGTCTATGGTCGGAGCTCAAAGTACGTCAGTGAAAGGCCGCAAGATTATGATGCAACTGGGTTTTACTAATTAGTGATTTAGAATATTCTTGTACTGTAAATTGTTTACAAACTCTATTTGGTCCGAATATAATTAATTAAATGACTTATTTATTAAGGCAATGGCGAAACTTGGTTCCCGTCATGGGTTGTGGGGATCAGATAGCAGAGAGTCGCAACACATAATACCAAATCCAGTGTCAAATCATGAAGGGATGGCAGACCCTGGCATTAAGGCAGGATAACGCCAAATATTTTTTTTTGCTTTGCTTTATTGGCATAGATAGGCCTAGAAAGATTAAGATAACTAATTTGTGTTTGAAAAGACATGAATTGCCCGTGATTGCATTTCCCGGGACGGACAATAAGCTTGGTGAAATGAAGATATACTGCTTACACCTCTGCCTATCCCTTCGGAGATTACAGGTGCGAGTGCCTATGTATGTACAATTAGCATAACAAATATTGAGGTATATCACTTTTTTTCATTCCCCCCATTCAAGACACAACGTAATACGAGTAGTGTACCCGCGTTTAATCGAGAGGATAATTTAAACTTAGTAAAAGTATACTGTTCCCACTTCGAGACTTAGATGATCTGTTCAAAACTTTTAACAGACTTTAGTTAAACAATTAAGTACCTCAATAAACGTCATGAACACTTAAATAACTCGCTGTTTTAAACGATCCTACACGATTTAATTTTTAATAAAAAAAATAAAAGACGGTTGTTATTTGTTTGACTTCTTATATGACTGTGTGTCTGTCTAATATATTCTAATATTTCGAACTCCTCCCTTACCTTCTATCTGATTAATTTCGTTGTGGGACTGGCATTCCCAGAGAGTCGCCGAGCGTCACTACTCGGTGTCTACAAAATTGCGTGCCACTGTTGATCCTGGTGCATAGGAGTTACAGTGGCGGGTGTGTGGGCGGGATAGTCTCTCTGTGTGTGTGTTTATATTTATATGTAACTTCGTAGCGCCTAAACGACTGGACTGAATGGACTGATTTGAATGCGGTTTTTTGTTTGCAAGGTGATTTAATCTCGATGGTTCTTAGCTATTTCTGAAGAAAATCTCTTGAGTTATATAAAGTTACACGTGTTTTTATACTTGGACCTAGTTACGCAAAAAGGAACTAACCCACAGCAAGCTCAAACGGAGACACTGATTTTTTTTGATAAATTAACTAATTTAAATTGATTTTAATGCCGTACTTTTTTGCAAATTCGTACATGGAATATATTTTATGCCTGATTTTCCAGAAACATTATGACGTATAAAATTAGTTTAAATTATTGAATTTAGTAAAATAAATCAGTATCTCTATTTTATCTTGCTGTGGGTTGGTTCCTTTTTGCGTAACTAGGTCAAATTAATGTCGGGGTGTTAAATGTCTAATTACAGATAATTGTTATAATATTTAGTTGCCTTTATGGATTGTAGTGTATTTGTGTGTGTACTTCAATTCGGATTTGGGAGTAAAAGATCACATATAAGATCTGCTCCTTAGCAGAGTGGAGCGAGCATATCTTTTTGCAACCTTTTTTTAGAAAGAAAAGGGGAATTTTTCGGCGCTTTTCCTTTTGTTGACCATCGATGTAAACCGACCAGAAAAAAATAAGTTTAACGGCTCAGTCTACATTTTTCGTTTCTATTTTTAAATATCCTTGAAATTATCGTTAAAACGTGTTACTAACAAACGCAATATTAATTCCATTTTCAAAATAGTATTTAAATCTCAGAAACGGCTCAAAAGACACATTCCCACGCAACATTATAAATGAATATCTCATTCCAAATTCGAAAAATCTCAGAAATCGTCACACACGTCACTACATAGCCGTCCAGCCTGAACCCTATGCCGATCTTCAATGGGGGCCCGCGTTTCCGATAGGATTAAGCCAGACTTACTGCTCGGTCAGGAACACGACGCGACGCAGTAACCTCCCCGCTGCCTCCACACCCAGCCCCCCGGCGCATTAGGAGCAATCATATTCGACGGGTGCTAGGTTTTGGCATCAGTTCGTGTTGCTTAGGCCGGCCGAGGCTATTTGCGGAACAAT
Organism: Amorpha juglandis; assembly: GCA_949126905.1. Lineage (NCBI taxonomy): Eukaryota > Metazoa > Arthropoda > Insecta > Lepidoptera > Sphingidae > Amorpha > Amorpha juglandis. The sequence continues at coordinate 4,042,260 of OX421379.1, read as the reverse complement.
GATTGGTGGTGTCTTAGTTTGTAACGGGAGCGTTGGGTTTTGTGCGCTCGGTGGTTGTTTGATGTATTGGAAAAATGTTTATTTACTGCTACTATGGTTATTGCCATGTATGAGATGAATATTTTTTTACATATTATAGAATGAAGTCGCTTTCGCTGCCTGTTCGCTTAGATCTTCGGGCGGAGCCGCGAGGAAAAGCTATTTAGAAATATTTTTGTGATGGATATTCTATGTTATATAAGGTCTACATTTTCTAACTTCATCACTTTGTATCGTTTTATACAATAGGTACAATATGTACGTACTTTTCCCTTGAGTGACTGACCGGAACCCGATGGCTATTTATTGTATATTCGTAATATATCTTAAAAACCAAACATTACGTAATACACAATACAATGTATATCGTCGTACTTAAACATCACAAATGGGACGACATTATTAACTTGAAATATTTTATTTCAAACACTTAACATAACACGATGATAGGCGTGAAAGGAACAAAAATAAAGCTGTATTCAACGGTTCGTCCGTGTGACGGCCGTGAAAGAAAAAAACAAAAGGTCGGAAGATACGTTTTCCCTCTAAATCCTTGTACCTTGACCTCCTCGTGCCGCCGCGTTGGGATAGGTCGAAATTTTCGTGTTTACTCGTTTAGATTCGCAAAAGGAGCGCGTGTGCCCCTTTTAAATTGAGATTTGGAAGTCTTAGTATGAATAAATAGTGACTTATATTTGCTGTCAATCGTACTTTTATTTATTTATTTATTTTTGAAGTCGGCTTACAGACTAATAAACAAATATATAACAAAATCTAACATAAGAAAAGAATGCTAATAACAAGCCTCCACATTTGTAAATTACTAAAATGTATTAACCCACATTGATTTGATTTGACAGCCTCCGTGGCGCAGCGGGCGAGTAGCCGGCTGTGAAGCGAGAGGCCGCGGGTTCGATCCCCGCACCGAAACAAATGTTTGTGTGATCCACAAACATTTGTTTCGGGGTCTGGGTGTTGTGAGACCGAAAGTCTCTCGTAGTTCCTGATACCCACGACACAAGACTCGTATCTTACTGTGGGGTCAGGGCTATGTGTATGACTGTTGGGTGTATTTATTTATTTATTTATTGTATTGATTTCAAGAAATGATATTTAAAGTTTGTAATTTTTTTATTAGCTTAAATGACGAGAGGAGTCGTTAGCTTGATGGTAAGCGCCACGCCATAAACAGAAATAAAACCACACAGAACTTTGAATTACAAAGCACTGCATGGTACTGGACTGCGCTCGTCACCCCGAGACATACGATGCTAAGCCTTATTAAACTCAGTAAATCCACTGGATTCAATAATAGTGCACTCACGTTTCTCCGGCCTTATTATCCATAAACAAGAAGTTAATAAAACCTTTTTCTACTATTAGTATATTTTTACTAGCCCTATAATACATATGTCCCACTGCTGGGCACGGGCCTCCTCTACTGAATGAGAGGTTAGGCCTTAGTCCACCACGCTGGCCTAATGCGGGTTGGCAGACTTCACATACCTTCGAAAAATCTTATCGAATTCTCTGGTATGCAGGTTTCCTCACGATGTTTCCTTCACCGTTAAAGCAAGCGATAATTAACAATTAATATACACGTAACTTAGAAAAGTCAGTGGTGTATGCTCTTGGGGCTGGTTTCGAACTTGCGACTTTCGTCTCGACAGTCCATACCACTCCCCGCTGAGCTATCGCTGCCTATTTTCTACTATTAGTATTTTTTAATTTTTCGACGTTGTTTTGTTGGCAGACGAATCGGGATGCGAGGCTGATATGTTGGAGGGCGCGGAGGCGGGCAGGCACTCGCCGCCCCGGCCGCAGCAAGAGCCCATCAACCTCAAGAATGAGGTAAGCTTCAGTGTCTTCGCCTTTTTTATATTTAATTTAATGATACGTCAAGCAACTTGCTCGCCTAATAGTAAGCGCTTCGCCTGCCCATAAACATAAGCAACACCACACAGAACATTTTCACTAGCTTCAGTATTCTTCAAACCGAAACACAGTGATTACATACTGTTGCTTGGCGGCAGAAATAGAAAAAGCGGTGGTGGTGGTGCATAATTTCATTTCTTAATATTATGTGTAGTGGTAATCACCTACCATCAAGTTCAATTGATCGTTACCTTACCTACCTTCTGACATCAAAAAAATATTAAGGCATTTCGACGCTAACATAAAACCAGAGTCAAATATTTATTGTCTTTATACTCCCAACTACTGAAAAACCGTAAACAGAAGTTTGAACATTAAAAGAAATGCATTAGAAAAAAGTAAGAACAGTCCCAAAGCGGAACGTTAACGCGCGTGTGAAAACAAAAAACGCGGGTACAGTTAAGTGCGAACACGCTGGTCCTCAAGTGTTGAGCCGAACTTGAGCCGGCTCGCACGCCGCCCGATAAAAAGACGATACACACTGCCCAAAAGTCGTCGCAAAGACTAAACACACGCCGCTTCGTTAGTGCTCAGCGAAAAAAATCGCGATTCCACGCCGACCAATCGGCGTAGTACCTCAACCTACTTGCCTCAGAATCTATAGTATCGATTAGTGAGCGTTTTTTTACCCACACGCACTCACACACCGCCGCGGTGGGGCCAGCCTTTTTAACAATCTTTTTTTCGTCCACCCGTCTCCCCAAAACCGCCATGTCCATTGCGCGGATGCAAAGACCACCCCGGCCGCCCCTCCCCTCATATAGCAGCATTGAAAATGGAATTTCCATGAGTGATGGAGTGTCAAACGGGAAGTGAAAAAACGGAGAAAAAGTACATTATGTTAATTATTGAACGCGTGGTTCTGTTGGTGCGAGTTTAAATTGAATGTCATGTCGTCGGTGGACGGTCGCTGTCGTCCCGACTCGTCCCGTTTACGTCTACAAGCGTTTTTTCCCTCCTATTACGTTTGTGTTTGATAAATTTTAAATTTTATTTCAACTTTGTACAATATTCATAGCGATACAATAACTCTCAATCTTTTAACGTGTCCTTATATATTTTTTAAGAAAAATATTAATTCCAAAGTTGGCAATTTTAATTTTTCACAATTGTGGTAAATCAATATCTAGACATTAAAAGAGGCCATAACCCATGATTTGGTTTCGGCATTTCTTCTCATGGCTAGCCGCGAAATGTCGATAAAAGATAATAATAAAAGTAATCTAGTATAAAGAATGTTGTCATGTAAAAGAGATATTTATGATCCAATTTACAGAACAAATGATTTGAATTAGATATGATCGCATTAGTTTTGCATAGTTTGAATAACATTACGAAAGTATTGTCAAATGCGTAAAATTAAAGCTACTTAAGTATTGTCAAATGCGTGAAATTAAAAGTTAAGATCAATGTCACAAAGCGTAATCTCCATGTCCGAATGTCTTCACTCCCCAAGGCTATGAGTCGACGCGGCGCGCCGGGTGCTTTGAATAAGCGCGGAGTTCACCTACTTTTCACATCGTATTTTGACCCGATGCTAGAGTTCCTTCTCTGTAAATTCATTGACACGTCAAAGAGTCCTACATTGTTGAAATAAAACTAATACATCTATACTAATAATAAAGCTGTAGAGTTTGATTGTTTGTTTGTTTGTTTGTTTGAACGCGCTAATCTCAGGAACTACTGGTTCGAATTGAAAAATTCTTGTTGTGTTGGATAGTCCATTTATCGAGGAAGGCTTTAGGATATATAACATTACGCTGCGACCATTAGAAGCGAAGCATCAGTGAAAAATGTTGCAAAAACGGGGAAAATTATTCATATTTGAAGGCTTCCGTTGCTAAGCTACCCAAATAATATTATTTGAAGGCTTCCGTTGCTAAGCTACCCAAATCTATACTAATATTATAAAGCTGTAGAGTTTGATTGTTTGTTTGTTTGTTTGATCACGTGGGCGGAGCCGCGAGCAAAAGCTAGTTTTTAATAATTTTGATCCCGACCTTTCGAAGACATTTCAGCCTTCGTGATCACGAGGTGAATTAATAAGAAACCGCGATAAAATCCGTTTAAATTAGTTTTATTTCAATGAGTAATATTTACATAAACATAAGTAATCATTAAGTCATACATTGTGTTAGAATAAGTGGTAAGACTACATATAGTGTTAATGTATCCTTATTCCTATTTATTATCCTTTAAACGCTTATTAGCCTACATTATTAACGCTGTTTCTTATATATACGCACTCACGCCTGTAATCCCTGAAGGGGTAGTCAGAGGTGTAACCAGTACACCCACATTTCGCGGAGCGTATTTCCGTCCCATGATGTGGGGCTCGAGCCTATCGTCATATACAATTCCAGACTCCAGGCTGATACTGAGCATTTCGTGATAGAAAAAACCCAATATCATTTGATCCGACCTGGGGATTGAACCCGACACCTCAGCAGTCGTTCCGCGTACGCAATACTACTGGGTCACCGAAGTAGTCATTAACTTTATTGCATAATAACCTATAGGAATCAACGTTAATCAAAACTAAAGCATAACGCCTAACATTTAATCCAGACATCTTAGGTACGAAAATGGTGCATAAGTTAGCTAAGGTAACTAGTGTTAGTAACAAGAGGGTGAACTAAACGCAGAGCGAACATATGTTTTAGTGGGGACTACCGCGGGCCGTGAGCTCGTGACATGTTTAACTTTTAATGAAATCTACTATCAACCGAGCATTGCACAAAAAGACCGGGTAAAGCACTTATAAACCGGACAACACGACGAACTATCGGGACAGTCGCGCTGCTAATGGAAAATCCCGAAAAAATATCGAGGCGGTGAAAAAAAATAGTTTAAAAAACCATGCACATTTGAATGAAAATTGGGTGGGGGCAGGCGGTCGTGCGCGCCGCCCGATCGCCTATTATTATTATTATTACTTGCATTATATCTGCATTTTTTCGACGCACACACGCGCGGCGCGCACGCCATTTTTATTTTCTTCGTTTTTTTCCCTTTTTTTCGGGAAATCGCCGGGGGTGGGGCCACCCCAGCCGCACATGTGGGCCGCACAGGACGTTGCAGAATCGAACTATGCGATGTCTACAAGTGGACGAACATTTAAATTGGCTCTCATCAAATATTGACTGCATGTAGTTTTTTCATTAACCATTGGGCTTTTTGTGAGGTATCGCATCGGGCGGCCGCCACCGAGCCGATTGCCGTTCAATTTGTATCTACTTCCTTTGAACGCGTAATGTTAGAAAATGTTACCTTTTTTCGTTACCATTTTTCATACCGACCGTATTTACGTTTCCAAATGTAGTAGATTCCATTGAAATACGTCAGTGATTCAGTTCACCAGTTCAGTAAAGGTTTGAAGAGATGAGACATCTCTGCATTTTCTAAGTCCTACATTCCTAAATTGCGCGGCAATTTGCTGAAAGGGTTGCTCGGGGTAAACAATTGCTTACTTTGTTTTCAAAATGAAACAAACCTTAACGAAGTCGTTGTAAACTTTATTTGCTGTCACACAAGGTAGGTCCCTCGTATGCGAGACCCTCTGGGTTGGTACCACCGCTTCGTCTATTTCTGTCGCCAAGCAACAGTGTGTAAGCACTGTTGTGTTTCGGTTTGAAGGACATTGAAGCCAGTGAAATTACTGGGCATTGTGAGACTTAACATCTTATGTCTCGGGGTGACGAGCGCAGTTCAGTGCCATGCAGTGCTTTATAATTCAGAATTCTGTGGCTTGGCGCTTACCATCAGGTGAGCGCCTTGCTCGTTTCGTCATTCAATCAAATAAAATAAATCTGATTTAACACTATCTCTTGTATTGTTCTGAGATAAACATAATCTATTCTTCAGATAATAATTATCCTAACAGTATACCCGGTATTCATTACCATTAATTTAATTAATTACCAAAATAGTACAAAATCTTAGTTCCGAGAAGTTGTTTAAGCTTAAAACGTAGCCCGTATTTGAAGATTTTCTAAGAAAAGGATATTTGAAGTGTTTATTCGGCCAATAATAATTAAGCAATATTATACACTATCTATAATTTCTGTTGCTATGCCGTCATATTGTTAGGCTATTTATTTTATTAATACTTTGTTGGAATTCGATTTTTAAAAGAGCAACATGATAACTCAAACTTCATAAGGTGGCAGGTCCCTCGTATGCGAGAGGCCGTCTATTTCTGCCGCCAAGCAAAATTGTGTAAGCACTGTTGTGTTTCGACTTGAAGGACACTGTAGCCAGTAAAATTACTGGGCATTATGAGACTTAACGTCATATGTCTCGGGGTGACGAGCGCAGTTCGCCCATATTGCTGAGCCGATTTTGACGAATTTTGGTACGGAGATAAATGGAACCCTGGAGACGGTTATAGGATACTTTTTATCCCGGAATAGGCTGTTCACGCGGGTGAAATTGCGAAGCTAGTGGGTTCATATATCTATAAACAATGTCAAATTATAAACCAACAACAGAGACAAGCTAATTTATCATTTAGAATTGCAAAAAAGTGATTAAAGGGGTGGTGTGTGCGGGGATACAATCCATTTTTTAATTTAATTGGCTTGTAAATTACAAAAGTTTTAGTGATAGCGGTGGAGGTATTTTAACGGTGCCATTATGGATTTAATGTTTTTTTTAAGCTGGTGTTAGGTTTTGCAACATTAGCTGTACTCACATTCACACTAAAGCCTGCGAGTCCTAACTTCATTGTTTTTATAATTGTCTATTTTATCAAAGTATAGTAGAGAAGAAATGCCAGCATCACAAATCCTCCTTCCTGATTCCCAGTCCTTTGCTCTGAGCTTATCGCCATACCGGGCAGAAATTTCTATTCCGGGTAACTCATTTTTTGACTTTTCAAATAAAACTCACTCCAGAAATTGTACATGATTGCCTGACCTGAGATTTGAACCCGGGACCTCACGGTTTCTTAGCCTAAGTACGCTACTACTAAAACAATGATCTAACCTAATACTGAGTATATTAAAAACCAGATTATTCTTTACGAACTCCAAAATTCGAACAAATTTGCTACAGCTAGATTACAATCAAAGTTGTCGAAGCTTAAAGACTCTTTAGAATCAAACATCCATCGAGATCGGGAAATTCCTGATTTCCTATCTTTCATTCATGACCGGTCAATACAAGTACAATGAAGTAAAGCTCCAATTTTACTTATGTCACCTAATACTTTAGTCGAAAGTTCATCAACAAGCAACAATATTGCTTACTACTATGGGAATAAAGTCCAAAATCACATATAAATTATTATTGACAACCTCAAATGCCGGCGCCTCCGAGCTAGGGTTGCCGCTAATATAAATCTCCTCGCAGCCGCGGCCAGGGCTGCCCACGGAGGACGGCCGTGATTGATCAAAGTCGTTTGTCAGGCTCGCGTCGCGACTGTTGGTAGCTCTGCGCAATTAGCACATGATTCTGGCCGTCTAATGCGCCCAAATTTAATTTTAATTATAGAACACCGTTACCATGGTAACATGATTTTTATATGTGGCCAGTTAAGTGTCTGCTTTCACTGAAAACGGGCTAAAAGTACCTAATAAGTTTTTAAAAACTGAACTTTTATACTTTTGTGTCTTGCTTTATCAGTTTATAATTTCCCCAAAAATACTCTAATAAGCACCCAACAATTTAGTACCATAACGTAAATTTATGAGATATTGGGAAAATCTTTTGCGGCTTATACCCGAGAATTCAGAGACCTGTGTAAAAATTCCATGAGTTTGGATCGCAATATATAAAACAAAAACAGGTGATATGTACGGGTATATCATTGGTTTCAACATTTCCACTTTCTTCACCGCAAAGACTTGACAGGAAGCAATTTGCGATACATGAAATTATACATGAATTCCACATACTAATCTTTAATTACACACGCGTCAAAAACTCATGTCAATATGAGAATAGTAATCATGACACGTTTTCCGATCGTAAAGATATAACAGAAATCCAATTATTTTCCAATGAATATTCAAAATAATTTATGGTACAGAGCGACTCGTATGAGCGATTAAATAATCTCATCAACATATTCTATAATAATGCATTAATGTAACATCTATCACTTTCAATAGGGTTGTCAAAACATACAACTCTAAGTGGTAAAAACTCTGTAGACAGTTCTGTCTACAGATTCAATGGCTTGGTACTACTGTCTCACAGAAAATCAACATGAAGCGGCAGCTTGCTTAAGGTCGGCGACTAAGGTTCTTTCGGTAGTGTGGTAAGGGCTCGGTGGGAGTGATTGGTGGAGATCATTTAGCATCTGGTTAGCCACTTGTTCGTTTGCTGACCTCTGCTATAAAAAAGTATTTTTTATTAATCTGAATGAGAGCAATAGCTAGCTCGCTTAATGGTAAGTGCGACACCTGACCGAACATCGACATCCAGTACTTTGAATTTCAAAGTACGTCTTTGGACTGCACTGCACTCGTCACTCTGAGATATATTTTTTTTATCCTGGCTCGGCAAAGTGACTGCGCTACACCTGATGGTAAGTGTAGCGCAATCCAGGAATATTGTCGACCTACGACAAATAGGATGTATTAGTATGTAATGTTAAGTCTCATAATGCCCAGTAAAGTAAGCCGGTAGCTTCGGAATTCTTTAAAGCAAAATACTACAACTCTTACACATTACTGCTTGGTGGCAAAACTACAAGAAATGCATGTATGAATCCAAAAACGTTCGCGTAAATTGTAAATCTATGCAACAGTCTATGTTTGAATTTATAATTGTTTGGAAATTATGAGATGCCAACGGGATGAAATGAGAAAAACTATTAAGTAGCAAGTACATACTGAAAATATTAAATTATTATGCTTGCGAAGAAAACAAAAACAATAATTCTAAGTCCTGGTACCTATGTGAAATCTGAAAATCCGCAGCGGACTAAGGCCTAACCGCTCTCTTTTAGTTGAGGAGGCCCGTGCCCAGCAGTGGGACTTGTGTATAATACTGGGCTATTATTATTATATTTCCCAAATAAAATTAATCATCCAAATGATCTATAAAATCTATATTTAATCTATATATCTATAAAAAATTTAAAACTTTAAGAATAAGTCATAGAAATAACACCCCTACGCATGCGTTGATGCAAATCTCGCATATATGCACACAGACGTCTACGCTTAACTCAATAATGCGGAGGTAAAAAAACACAGAGAAGCAATAAACATTTAAAAAGGGAGATGTCCCGACATTACAGATGAATTAAAATGCGGAATCACGTACATTACAGCTCGTTCGGGTGTTTTTTTTTCAATACACTTACAAATGCGCACTGCGGAACGCGTGGAGTCTCTTTAATTGTGTTTTTTTTTGTTTATAGTCTAAGATTTTGTCGCAGTTCTAAATACAAAGTTGAATTAAAATTATGCCCTTCGCCTACTACTACATTTACGAATTAATATGAATATACAATGAATGCCTGGCCATCCGGTTCCTAGTATTCATAGTCATCACAATAATATGTCCGTATTTCCGAAATGCCCGAAGATTGCCGAATCGTGTAATAATCATACATTCACTGCAACATGCTTATATAACACATAATCCAAATAGATTTAGTTTGTAATTTCTACCCACTTTTTTTTTAAACGCTTATGGCGTTGTTTTTTTGGATATTCAGTAGAAGAGACATGGTTATTCAAAATTATTGTTCCAGTAAGTAATCTCTAATCATTCAAAATTCTCAGTTGGTCCTAAAGTATAAGACTAAAACAAACATTAACAACAAACACATTGATGAAACAATTCAAAATACATCGCAAATCTACGAAACGTGAAATCAAATCACGTCAGAGGAATTATAGTGACAATAACGAACATTTTATATCCAATAAGAGCATCCGATGTTGTGGAGAGTGAAATCAGACAATGTGCACCTATCGATGCACCTAACAAAGACTCTATTAACAATATGAGTAATGCACAACTTAGATCGAGTCGCCATCAGATATATGAATGCGGCGGAGTAGACGGGCGGCTTGGGTTGAATGGTGTGATGAAGTTTATTTACACGCTAGAAATTGAATTATGTTGGAATGGTGATGTACGCTGGTATTAATGTTTCTATTCATTTGCACGTCTAACTATGTGTGCGTGAGGTTGTAAGTATGCATTTTTGATTTGTGTTACAATGACGGGAGGGTAATGGTTCTTTACCGTTAATAAGCACATACAGTCATGTGTTTACAAACGCATCACGCACATGTATGATTACACATTTTGCCATGTAGCAAGATGTACCAAAATGTATTAAACGAACAGTTAAAATCATATTTTTTACAATATGTCTTGTAAATATCTCTCTGAAATCAAATTGGAATATCGCGTGTTTTAGTGCCCTGATGATAACAAATTAACAAGAGACATGATCGATTTTTTTAGCGTCAGATTAATATGGTTATATATGGTTTTGTGTGATTGATTCATCATTAGTAATTACAATCTTTTAAATTATAACTAAATGAACACAAAAAAGTCATCAATACCACATAAATTATATTTCACGGGCATCTATAATCAAAATTCATACCTCGTCGTTACTTTTTGTTTAAAACGCTGCGTGCGAACCGCCCGTCTGCCAGGCCGCTCTCTGCCCATCCTCTGAAAATGGAGCGACCGATAAAAAAGGTAACGAATTATAAAAAAGCGGAGGCACACAATCGCGAGCGCGGACGTGTGGGAGGTGGGCGAAATGAAATGAAATAATGAAAAAAATGGGCAAAAAGCAGTACAAACATGCATTGTCCTGGCCACCCCCACCCTTAATGAGGGAACGGGTGTCCCCCCCGCTGTACGCGCTACGTGTATCTGAAGTGGCTGATTATCACTTGATTCCATCTGTGTCCGCGTGAATTTGTCTATACTAAACTGGGTCGAGATTTTCTTATTAGCCTCGATGTTTGAGATTGCTTACGACTTAATCGCACTAGCTAATAAATAAATAATTCATTCATAAATAATTCAAATTGATTTTTCCCAAGATTTTATTTAATGTTTGTTTCGGTGTTCGCGTATTATCAGCTTGTACAACCTAATTCTTCATTTGAAAGCGAATACTAACTTTTTTACAAGTGACATGAATTTTTCACTGTTCGTAGTCTACATATTCTCTGATGGTATAGTAGGTAGGTATAACTCAAACACAAAGCCTGTACAATTTCTACTAACCACACCGTCCAACAGATGTACGTGCTATTATTAAGCCGTCTTCCAAACCATCGATTCTCATAGGAAAAAATCCCAATTTTCGAACACATTAACCATCAAAAACAGCGTCCGAAATTAATTTGTTTATGCGAAACAAAGGTGGGTGCTGGCTGCATGCTCCCGGGCGCGCCCACCTCCCGAAAAAAAGGAAAAAATACGAAAAATGGGGGGTAGCGGCGGGGTTCCCACACCCCTCTCGCGGCGCGATCGGCATCAGACTTCTTTTTTTAATCGCGTCGCACTCAGAATGGTCGTTTTGGTAAGCACACACTGCGCGTTGCCTATTTTCCAATTTAGATTGCTTTGTATTACCGGTTGAGCGATGCGCAATAGTTTTTGAGGCCCGTGACACGTGAGCACAGGAAATTAAATTCTGTGTTAAAATAAAAACGCCGAGGTTGTGAAGGATTTTTGAGAGAGAATTACGCGGATTTGATAAGTTGGTACTCCTGCTACGCGGAATTGCTTATTGCTATGCATCACCTTATATTATCTGAGGCTACTAATCTCACGCTGTTCTCCGATAAGGATAGGACTGTATAGTACCTTTCAAGTAAATTTACCGCACAAAGACAAACAAAAAGTAAATAGATCGTTGTTGATCTTCCGAAACCACAATGTGTTCATGATTTTAACGATAACTAAGCGTTGATAATTCTCAAGTATATGAAATACAATAGTTTTAATCAAAAGTATTCTAGCAATTCCTGATTAAATAATTTACGAAACGCCTGATAAGATATGAATTATATCCCAACAAGTATTATTTAGTTTAATTAAAAATAACACATTGACAGAGTAATGGTGGCTAATTGAGGCACTGGTTAATAAATATAGCTGATAGATTGAAAGAAAACAAACATTTATAATTAAAGGTTATGCAGGAAACGTAAATGCAGGGCTGGTACGTTTAAATCTACATTTTGATATACATCGGAACCCGTTGTATTGCATTTATTTATTATCCCGTAGAAAACTAGAACATTTCCCCGCGGCAATTATATCTGTATTAAAATTAAATATAATTAACGAAGTCCCCGTTCGCAGGCGTAGACCAATAACTCAAGTATCAAAATTCCCAGATAATTAGCGAGCAAAAGGCAATAAATATCACCACGATGATTATTAACCGGCGACGCATAATCATAAGGAGTTTATAGTTATACAAAGTGAACTAGAGACATTTGCCAATAATTATATGCCAGCTGTTGAAAAATACAAAAAAAATATACTAATTGTTATCATCGTTGTAGACGGAGGAATTAAAGTTAACGATCACCTTGGCGAACATTTAAATCGCAAAACAGTTGTACCGCGAAGGAATGACGACGGTCTTTGTTGAGTGTTTTAGTTTACAACGCTTGTGTTGAATCAATTTGGGTTGAAGTAAATATATTCTATTTATAATTAGATATTATAATATATTCCAGTTTTATATTAGTGCCAGTTGGCACAGCAATTATAAATTTGCATACATTTATCAGAAATTGATAAAACGATCGAAGGAATCAACTACGTAAAATAGCAGACTGTACACAAATCTGACCAAGTGAAAATCTTTTCAAATTGAAAAACGGCAACGTAGTGTCTGACATCGGGATTGAACCAAGAAACGCATTCATAGCAAGATAGAACAACAAACCGGGGTTGATAGCCACGCAGTTTGAGATGTGTGGCAATTGTACATTCCCGAACTGAACAGCCGCTCAAAAACCTCGTACTACCGCAGGGTCAGCTATCCAGGCACACCAACATCTTCAGAAACCATTCCGTTTAAGTCAGTACATCGGCGTAGGAAAATTGGTTAGGGGCTAATCTAGCAGTTACTCGAATCTGAACTAGGTCGAAAAGCTGGTCAGTCTGCCATAACCACCCTTACACTCCCGGAGTTGAGAAGTCATCGGTAAAATAGATTTGTTAAAAAGATACAACAACACAAAGCTTTTTCTTTCTGAAATGCCTGAAACAATTGAAGGATGGTTGTAGCTGTCTTACTATACACAGCAGTTATTCTACAGGCGAGTCCTATCCTTTGCTTGATATGAAACACCTTAAAACACAGCTGATAATCAAATCAGGTTCGTAGTTTTCTCACTCACCACACCGCCGCAAGCGACGCCGCGCCTTTCTGCACCCTTCCATATAATTAAAATGCACACTTACTGTTTGTGATTAGAGAGTAGTACAAAGAAATCATTCCGAAACGTAAGATAATATCGCAGTAAGTAGCATGAAGTTATTAATGACCAGAATACGGTCTTGGATTGTAATTACGAGTGTTTAATTCTGATAGTTAAAATATTACTAATGCGGCAACTAATTATTACTGCGTCTTAGTTGTGTGTGAACGCCGTAAGCGCTTGCTTACGTCGCGTCGTCCGAAGAAATTGTAAAAGGTAGTAGCAATTATTAGATTAAAACCGGCTCAATTTTTTTGCTGTAATTAATGTTGTTGTAATTTCCCGATTTAGATACATAATATCATATTTATTTATAAGAGTCTTAATCGCATAGTATTTGAAAGTATAACATAATAACATATATAACATATAACACATACACCTGTATGTGTCTCAACGTTTCGAACGAGTTACATAGGCTTGACTGTTGTTTGACTTTTTGCTGTAATTAGTTGAGGAATACCTAATTAACCTTACTCAGTTATCAAAGCTGAAACTAATCTAAATATATAAAACTAGGTAAATTTCCATTGAACACAGAAAGAATCCTCAAAATCAGTATTTTGCAGATATATCGAGAAATATACATAAAAAATGCGGACGAATGAAAAACCTGATCCTTTTCTTTTTAATAATAAAATCAAAAGAAAACAACACTATTCAATGATTACACATACCTTCAAATAGAACAGACAGGTTAATAAATTGGATATTGCCGAAATGTGGATGTTCAGGTGGTCCGCAATCGTCACAATGCTAGATAAAGTGTTGAATATCTTCATTCGGAATAGCTTCATGATTAAACCAGAGAAGCTCACTGAGACGCGCTTGCGCTGATACGGGTATATCATGTGAAGACCTGATGAACAAAGTATTACAACTTGAATCGAAATGTCTCTGGAGAAGGACGATACGATAGCCACCCCTAATTAGAATTGGGAAAAGGCCGGAAGAAGAAGAAGACCCAATAGAACAGGGACAATGTAGTGTTTAGACTATGTTACTACTTAGTATCTTATAGAACCAGACGTGAAGTTCCTACTTCACGTCTTCACGTCTGGTCAACAGATCTCCTGATCTGTTGTTGCTTTGTTATGGTCAGTGAGATCTGAGATCCATATTTCTTCTGAATCCCTATCCATAAGGATCCGAAACGCATCACGATTCCTCTGATATTTAGAGTTCCATGGTAGGTTGAGATAATTTACAATGAGGCGATCCACATGCTCGTAATCCAACTGCTATAAAAACAAAAAATGCTAAGTAATAGTATTTGTTTCTACTTCTTTACAACTACGCTGATCAATATTAACAAATCTGTTCACTCCATTGCGGTACAACGTACAGCTAGCAAAATACGCGAGTATATCAAATGTCCTTGAAACAGTCTCCCCGGATAGGAAAGTGTACGTTTACGATGGATATAAATGTGTATCATTAATCAACGTAATTAGATCATTACCGGGATCGAGTTGCTCGCCTCCCGGCCCGGCGGAAACTATCTTATGGATTCGGCTCCTTTTTTCAATTAAATGAACTTTCAGTGTAATTTACCATCCATTGCTTTGTGGATACTTTATTTTGTACAGTTTTGAATTTGTACAGTGAATAGCGTGGATTTGTTTTGTTCAAGTTTGCTAAATAAATGTACAGTGCTACTAGTATTACCAGGGAGAACCCTGGAAATGCGGCACGCCATAGCCCCACGTGTGTTTTGTATGAAATTGTGTGGAAAGAGTCGCGCGTCGCAGACTGTGGTCTGGGGCGCATACCTCAAAACGTACTTAAACAATCACATACAAAGCGAACGTGTCGCTCTCATAGCACGTTGCGGCCTTTGTCTCGGTCGCGTGCCTTAAAACAAGTTTTCATTTTCAACCAACTGCAATTTCTGCTAAATTTCTTCCTTTATTCATAATATTTTTTTCTTAAAATAAGAGGTATTTCCGACAATTAATATTTTTGAAAATTCTTGAGAACCGCCAAATTGGGTATAAAATATCATTTTTCATCAATTTCTGCTATTCTTTTAATCTAGAAGGTAGACTTTCTCCAGAAATTAGCAGTAATTTCCAATACTGTGGCAGATATTTTCCGCGTTGTTTATTAATCCACACTATTCGATCTTGTACAGGTTGTTGCATTTAATTGGAACGGCTATATGATTTATTATCGGTTAATTTTATGATAATGAGCCTATGAATAATCTGCGCTTGGGACTATTATGCATATCATGCGATACGTGCGAGTATAGCGTTCGATTTCGTGTCGAATGTTGTTATTATGTCTTCGAATGTACGTTTTATGTCATACAGGTTTCTTAGTAAGTAGATTAATAAAAATACTTGGAAAGGGGTTTAAATTATTAATACATAAATCTTGTTTGCAACTTTGATATTGATACGAAACTTAATTTAGTTTTAACGAAGTTTTCTGAACAAAAATGTCAATGTTGCCATACAATAAAATCACAAATATTACCATCAAAACAGTTCCACATTTTATTAGAATGCAATAAAACTTTATAATTCAACACAATTTGTCACATATATATTTAACGTTTGTAGATATTAATAGAAAATACACTATTTATACACGCCGTGGGCGTCGATAGTCCGAGAAACAGTTTGTCTATAACATGTAATAATACACCTCTACTTGATATTTCTCAATAAAATTGATATCTGGAATAACATTAGCAAACACGGACAACAATCTTGGTGTATAAATCACTTTAATTTAATAAGTACTGGGTGTTTTTTTCACTTCCTGGGCCGCTGTTCATTGTAAACTCGAACCGAATATTAATTTCATATCAATATCAAGTTTGCAAACAAATAATAAACGATATTTTATTGTTGTGCACTGTTTTATTGTATTTTTTTTTTGTAGTGAACGAAATAACTTTTGCCTTATAGAAATTGTTTAATGGCATAAACACCGGCGAAGTTTGTTTAACGTCTTTTTTACTTTCGGTTTTTGAATTATAGTGATGAACAGCTTTTTTTAAATTCTATAATTTGAACCTAAACATTACACAATTTACTAACACCCCTTCATTCAAAAAAAATCATTCTGTCATTTCAGCTGGCTATCTAATAAGGTTGAAAAGATAGAGCCATATAAATGTAGGATAGCCAGACAGGCAGAATGTATTATAGGTAAGAATCCGAAAAAAATATTACTTCAAACTGGCATGACTAGCGACTGACGAGGGTCCAAGGAGGGAGGGACAATGCAACGTCTCTTGATTTAATGTAGACCACATTACATTTGAACTACAGACTGTAAAAGTACAGTCCAATGTGTACTACTTCGTACTTACATCTTCAACTTCTTCCAACTACCTTTCTAGTAGTACTACTACTATCTATATACTACTATCTTTCTTGTAGTGGGGTCGGCTCAATAATGTTTTTAACACATATTTACGGAACCCAAATTCTCCCCCTTCCAATCCCTATTCTTTTGATTAGTAATAGATGTCCATGTTTCTTTGGGCATTATCGGTCTTCATGGAAATTGGAGATCTCCGCCGGTGACCGACTCGTTTACCGACAACTACTGAATAAAAAGGTATTTTTTTTTTATTTTTTTTATTTTAACACCCAACAGTCACACACATAGTCCTGACCCCACAGTAAGATACGAGTCTTGTGTCGTGGATATCAGGAACTACGAGAGACTTTCGGTCTTACAACACCCAGACCCCGAAACAAATAAATGTGGATCACACAAATATTTGTCTCAGTGCGGGGATCGAACCCGCGGGCTCTCGCTTCACAGCCGGCTACTCGCCCGCTGCGCCACGGAGGCTGTCAATAAACACAAACACAAAAAAACATACACACAAACAAATTCCCTTTCGACATCGTGTATAGAATACAAAGTGGTGCGTATCGGTTAATACACCTCGGGCCAGCGTGTATCGGAACGGGAGCGGATTGTAATAAGTCGCCATAATTTATGTTACACGCAATTAAAGTAAGATTGTTGCGCGGCCCCGTCTCAGCCCGAGAGCCCGCACTCGATTATAATGTTGTAACATTTAAAATTAGCGGATATAATTTATGCATGATGACATTTTTATTAACCGGCTCATTAGAGTGGGCGGTTCGTTTTGCCAACCAACTTAACGGACCGCTTCCGGGTTGATTAGCGATAGATTAATAGATAATGTCGCTGCTTTAAAACAAAAGGGCCACAAATCAAAAAATTTCAAAATCCTTTTTATTGTAAAAATTCAAATGTTGTCGGTTATATTTTCATAATTTAAAAAGATCCCCATGAATTTCTCACTTTAAGCAATAAAAATACTACTGACGTCTTTTTTGTATTTTCGAATTTACGCTGCAACATATGTGCAAAACTGCCATTTTGTGAGTTGCGGCCCGAACGTTGACGAAAGTGCACGTTTGTTTCGTGCTAAAGGGCCATAACGCTAAAAAATCCCTTGATTAAACTTTTATTATTTAAACAAAAGTGCCATATTTTGAAAAACGTCCGTTTTGCATATAATATTCATGTAAGTATCACATATTTTACTTAATCAAAAGGACCATATTGCAAAAAAGCCTGTTTTGTCTATAACACTTTATAGGAGTTGTAATAACAATTTAAAAACAAAAGTACCATATTTTGAAATAAGTATGTTTTGCATAGAAGATGCATTTAGGAGATAATAATTACGTTATTTCAAAAAGGACATGTTAGGAATACGTCCGTTTTGCTGGTGATTTTTTCTAGGTTATAGTAATTATTAATGAATAAAAGTTATTATTTTGATATACATTTGCATTGTATATTTATTTTTAAAAGTAAAATCATGTTATTTTATAATTAAATAGACTGTTTTTGCTTATTATTTTTATTGTAAGTTTATTTTATTAAGGTAAAGGTTTATTTTATGCATTTTAACATTTGTTTTAATTATTTTTTATATAATGAACAATTGAGCGCATAGGATACTCAACATGGTAAAGTACAAAAACCAAATCAAGCAGCCAAATGACAATGATGAAACTTTATTTAAAAACAGCGACGTTGAAAGTGATCCCTGTATTGAGAAGATGAATAACGCACCAGCATTGAATGACTCCTCGGACAGTGGTTCCATTCCTGATAGTCAATACAATTTCAGTTTATTGATTTTTTATTTGTTTTTGTTTATATTTGTTTAGTAAGTAATTTAAAATTTAAATTAAAACTTACCAATTACTTTTAAAGGGCACTCTGAAATCACCGCCACGAATAACATTTAACAACGTTTTAGTTAAAAGAAAAGAATCGGTTTGCTACCTTGGGCTAGTTTTAGAACGATTTTTTTAATTTCTGGAGCATATTAAAAACGTGTGAGAAAAGTATAAACGTAATTTTTATGCCTTGACAAGGATATCAACTTCGACGTGGGGTCTATCATTTAGCACATTAAAAGTCATCTATGGAGCTATTTACTTGGGATGTATTTGCTATGGATCACCTGTATGGGCTGATAGGGCTACTATCGGTGCCGTACGAAGAAAACTACTCCAAAGCCAACGCCTGGCGTTGATATTCTTGTGTAAGGCGTATAGAACAGTTAGCACCGAAGCTTTGGTGTCCTTGCGGGTGTACTTCCAGTCGATCTGGAGGTGCAGCGTCGCACCGCTATGTACCTGTTACTCTACGAAAGAAAATATGGACAAAAGCTTTCTTACGTCGCGGGAGCTATTAAGAATCAGTCGACTTTTCAAATCGTGCTCCGAAAATTACAACGATCTACTAAACGAATGGCAATGGCGATGAGACAATTCTACTAAGGGACGGCATCTGTAGCAGTACTTTCCGTCGGTTTGCGATCGTCTAACAAAAACTTGGGTAGAAGTTGATCATTGTGTTTCCCAATTTCTCACGGGTCATGGCAACTTAAAGTTAGCAGTTAAAACTGTTTTCATTTAGGTTGGTTGATTCGGCTGCGTGCCCATGCTCTACACTTAACCGCCGGTATGAGCAATCCGCAAATCATATTCTTTGGGAGTGTAGTCTCTGGCAACATGAGCGCAACATTATGTTAGACAGTATGCAAATAACATCTGGAGCTGTATACTATATGGATCTTGTGGAGACTAGAAAGAATTTCCGTGCTTTCCGGCGTTTTTGCCATACCTATTATTGGAATCAAGTATAACAGCTCGCGTGATAGGACCCACTTAATGACATCCGTGGTGCTTTACATCTGGCTTCTCCAGTTGTAAATGTCCTTACACTTGAGGTTAATACCTCCTCAATTCATTATTTTGACTCCCGCTTTGCTATGGAGGGAAGTGGACAATTAATATTTCCAACTCTTCCCTAACCTGATTAATTTCGTTGCGGGACAAAGACATTTAGGCATTTCCAGAGACTCGCCAAGGTTCACTGCTCGGTGTCGACAAAAATGCATGCCACTGTTGATCCTGGTGCACAGGAGTTACAGTGGCGGGTGTGTGGGCGGGATAGTCTCTACAAAAGAAAGTAATGTTTTGTAGCATTTCTTTATATTTCACAGAAGAAAAAGTTGTTTTAGTAATTATTTTTATGTGACATGGTCACTTTCTTTGGTTTATAATATATTTTTTCTAATTTGTGTAAGCTATGGTACAAAATGAACCATAAATACATATTATTTTTAAAACTTGTGACTGTTTTGTTAAATTTTCCCCATAATTCAAACAATATCTTTATATACAAAAGAGACATATCTGCTCATAACTTTTTTTTTAGAAAAAAATACACATAACCAAATTAACCATTAAAAGCAGATTAAAAATATCTTTCTAACAGTGTATAACACCTATTTATCAGTTTTAAAATCACAGAGAAATTATACAAAAACTGATTTTGAAAACTTTAAATGGCTCTCCTGTAAAATTAGGTCTATTCGCGTTGTGGCCCTTTTGTTTTGAAGCAGCGATGTGTCTATCGTTATAATTTATAGTATTGTGACATCTGACAAGTATCAGTTTTTTTACCTATAAACTTCGGTGAAAACTTGTTTAGCGTTTTTATACATGTATTTATTTTCGGTTTAGTGGTAGCGCACTTGAATTGAGAAATAGGCGAGATACTGGATTTAAATCGCATATCGCGCAATCAAAATTCATGATTGCTTTGTCGATATAAAAAAACTTAAATTACCCGCCATTGGAATTTAAGAAGATATGGCGAAAAACATAAACATGATGAATCGTGGGTGCAACTAGTTTCACCACTGCCCACCATTGCGATGACACAGACTTGATCTTAATAAATAATATAAAAGTTCAAAATATTAAAGAACCCTTCGTGTATCAGTTCAACTCGCATATAGCCGGTTTTGTCTTAAATTTTGTTTTTACAACCATCTTCCGTCACGTAATATGATTTACTGAAAATAATCGAGTCTTAGCTCCTGGTCTATAATTGCGCTACTATTAGTAGGTTTCCTGTCACTAAATGAGATTAAATACAGTTAATGTTACTCAATATGTAACACCGCTAATGAACCAGTGGTAAACGATGTTTATGAGACCATATTCGCGATAATTACAACAGTCGATAAGCTTGAGCTTTTAATTTTTAATGAGTTTGACATTTCGTCCTTATTCTTGGCTGTATGGCCTTCGCACTCCTTCGCCAGGGTCTCGGTAAAAGTTATTATACATGTGGCATATAATTACTGTGATTTATTTTATGAAGATTTTTGCCGTGTTAGTACATACTGTTTCTTTAAAATCTCATTAAAGATTTGTGATTTTTCGAATCGATAACTGTATCGATAACGATAACTTTGACAGCCTCCGTGGCACAGCGGGCGAGTAGCCGCCTGTGAAGCGAGTGGCCGCGGGTTCGATCCCCGCACTGAGACAAATGTTTGTGTGATCCACAAATATTTGTTTCGGGGTCTGGGTGTTGTGAGAGTGAAAGTCTCTCGTAGTTCCTGATACCCACGACACAAGACTCGTATCTTACTGTGGGGTCAGGACTATGTATGTGACTGTTGGGTGTATATTTATGTTTTTTATGTTTATGATAACTCAAACACAAATTATGATTGCCTGACCTAGGACTCGAACCTTACGGATCCTATCGGATCTCACGGCTCTTAGCTTTAGTACGCTGCAACTAGACCAACGAGTTAATTATTCACTATTCGTTAATTTATAAGCAATTGCTTTTGCATATCGTATTCATGACTGACTAGTACAGTGTACTTAATGTATCATTTAAGACAATGGTTATTGGTAATCAATGATTAAATGTAAATCATAACAAGTTTCGTAATATATGCGCACGAGTTGACTTTTAAGGCGGTGACCATATAAATATTTTGAAGTATGTATTAATTAATACAAAACTTTAATACTGATTAAAATTTTAATGAAGCAATTTACCTTTCTTGAGGAGCTTTTTTTAATGTACTTTTAAATGTCTGATAAGATATGCCACTGTCAGACTTTTTGAATGGTATTATTTATTTTTATCCAGGAATGGCATTTTTTTACCCGGGCATGTCAGTGACTGCACTACACCTGATGATAAGCGCAATCCAGTCCAAAAAAGCAGTGACCACCAACAAACAATGAGTTTATCGATGGTCACCAGAATCACGCCGGCCTGTATAAATGCTTCTTCACACTCCGAAGAGGTAAGAAGCAAATCGAGGGGCCTGCGAATCGACAGGCGGTTGACTCTATACCCGCCCCAACCAACCATCAAGTCATATCACAAGCCCCTCGAGAGAACCGGATATACACTGGATGATCCTGGAACGCGATCCACACAAGGTGTAGGGGTCCCTATGGCAGGTTTTATCATCATGTATATATTGGTCCCTATCCGGTCGAATATGAATATCCTACCACCAGCAGTATACTTACAATAGTAGAAGAATCATGAATGCATCGCTGACCTTTATGAAAAACATGGGGATTCGAAATAAGGAGGGAGATGGGGTGTTATTAGCTTTAGGAAATCTGGCTCACCATATCACATACCATTACATTGGTTTTCTGTGAGACAGTGGTCCTGGCGTAGTCGAGGATGTCCATTGCAGCTGTAGAGCAGTGTCTACAACGTGGCTCTACCACTTGTACCATTAGACTACGTTGGGAAACCTTTAATAAATTAATCAAACGTATCTTTGTATTCTCGCAACAAGTATTAAACTAGCTTATTGCGTCAAATACACAGTGGTAGGACATACTAATTAAACACTATTACAGAACAACTAAAACTGGTATCCACGTTACGTCATACGAAATATATATAAAAAAACAATAAACAAAATGCTATGGCCAATCAAGGAGCCAAAACGCTTACTTTTTTTTCTCATTCACTGCCCCTTATCTGGGTTGAACACTTATGGATGCAATTTTATTAATTAATTTCGAGATGCATTTATCTTCCTCGCATGATGCAAACGTTTAATAAGGACGAGGCGCCATTACGGGGGATTGCGTTTGAGGGAAGCTGGGGAGAATCGTACAAGCTGAGTGGGCGATAATTTATTGCGCGAGAAATTAGGACTGCATTCACGTTAATTGTATTTTTTGCGGTATACGCTGGAGTGGGCTAATTATACTTAATTTTAAAATGCTATTTTTTTGGACTTTTTAATGGGATAATTAATCAAGTGTTCAAGTCAAGCTGAAGTCGTTTTTACAGCTGAAGGATGTCTTTTAATCTTTAGGCAAGAAAATATTATTTTGTTATCAATTTAATCACATGATTTTATAGATAATGTCTATTTTATTCTATTGTGTCTATTGTGTGCTATTTTATTTAATGGAATTATCATTTATTGTAAATATTACGAATTTCTTTCTTAAATCTCCGTGATATCAGAAAAATCAGTGTCATAATATGTAATAAATATATTTTTTCTGTCCACCAAAAGAGCGAAATAAGAAATGCATACATATTGGCCGACACTACCCTAATTTAAATAATAATCGCACCATCAATCTGTTTGGTTTGCCTCGTTCCTTATACATTAAAACAAGAACTTATTAAGATTAACCTCCATTTGATTATACGATTTCTAATTTAGCATTCGTGTAAATCTTATCCGGCGCAGTATCTGGGCCAGCCCGCGTACCAATGCATTATTTGCAATACGATATGGTGTATATTTCTATCTCTTTAGATAACAATTATCTTTTGGTACAGTGGTATTTCAAATTTCCTAATTTAATATCAATAATATCCGCCGTATTATGTAGTCTTCCACTATTGGGTACGGCACCCCTATTCTATTGAGAGGTTCTAAACCATCACGGCAGATTAATGCGAGTTGGTAAACTTCAGACACCCTCGAAATTCTTATAGAGAATTCTCAGGTATGTAGGTTTTCCCAGGATATTTATCTTTACCTATTAATATATTCTCAAATTTGGGCGCTAGGTCTAAATAGCCACGTCTCCTTCCCATAATTAAAACGAATTTCAGACATGACTTACGACAAATCACTATTAATTAAAGTTACATGTTCAACTATTACGCGCGTGTACTCGGTGATTTAGAATAGCCGTTAACTTATAGAAAACTAATTTACTGAAGACTGAATTCATAAATTTGCAATTTGAAAACTACCCCAGTCACTTTCTGATCTTTTATTCTGCAAAGCTACTAAACTGCATCTGATGCTTTATGAGTGCAGTCGAAGAATAATGTCGATCATCGTGAGACGCTGTGTCCCCGGTCCCCGGAATCATACCGGCTAAACCCGTAACACGACTCTTCGAACCAATATGGCACGATTTAGCCGGACTAGCATACTGATGGTAGTTGCTATCCAATAGAATACAAAAAGTATAAGGTACCCTAATAAAAGATCAGCAATAAAAAAGTTCAGTTGCTTTATTTAATATTTAAATCAATAAAAAAAAGATAAAAATAATCGAAAGTAATATAGTGAAATGCAGGATACAAGCACTATCAGTTGCAAGACAACTGCCTGCCTGATTAATAAATAAAATAAATTACGTACCTTACCCAAAACTTATTGCAGGAAGAACTTTATAATTCCGTCCAAAAATAAATAAGTTAAAAGCCGTTAAATCTGATGAAAGGGCTTTTGTCAAATGACAGGCAGCGCTAACCTCGACGGCATCTTGCAAAATGCCGTAATTGCCATGTGAGCAAGATAGTGAGATGTCCCCATTATGCGACCACCTATTTAAAATCTTAGTTGCGGACTCATTTTTGAACTAATTTCGATTGTGTCTTGTTTCTATTTTGTGTTTTCTTTTGTTCACAAAATATTGTATAACATTCAATATAGGAAACTATCCTATTCAAATTTCTAAGTTCCACTTTTACAAATCCCAATAAAAAGGATATTATGTCGTAACGTTATAGTTTCGATTCATATTAAGAATAACTTCTTATATTGGAGTAATTGGTCCATAGTCAATATCATAAATGAAAACAGCAGCATACGAATTATACGTATAACTATTTATAATATGTAAATTTGTATACCATCTTATGGTTAAATGTGGCTGCTCTAAATAATCTTATGTATGATAATCTTCTTTAACCATATTTGCAAAATAAATATATCTTTATATTTTTTCTCCCCAACATCGATAAACCTCATTTCACACTAGTTGCTAACTCCGCATCTCAACATAAACACCACTTCATTCCCGAATGATATTAACATGCTTATTAATTGCATCCCGCGGGCTACCATGGTAGCCTCATAATATTTCTTCGATGGTTTACGACTGCACGCCCCGCCCTGTACCAATCCGGATCGGAGGCAAACGCAAATGCGTGCAGTCGTACCGACAAATGAGCCCGCTGATTAAAGCCCTGTATGTGCAGTTTATTTCATACATCACCTTGGAAACATTACTATGATATCGCGTCATGACTAACGTATATCTTGACGGGGTGTCGTGAACATTCAGGTATAAAAATTTCTTCTATCTCAGCTTCAATTAATATGTTCGCAAAACCTACTTCTGCCTGAAGCTGCCATTTGCCGGCACACGTGTTTTCTCTTTCTTACAATATAGGTGACTTTAATTTTTTTATGCAGCTATTTATACAAAAACATATTTCTTTGATCACATTTGACTTTTAGTCTCTCTTGCCTGGAAGTCAATTGTTAGTAGTGTCAGTTGTTTTTGTAGACAAAACTGTCTACAGATTGGCTCTACCAATTAATTATTGTATTATATGACTTTTATATTTTTTTCTGTTTTCAGGTAAAGTACCGATCGTCGTCAACCGTAAGTGAATTAAAAAGTCTAACGTAAACTAACATGTCAAACACTGAATACAAAACAAACATTCGAAACGAGCATCGCAGTCTTCAATCAAGGCAAGTCGCATTTCGAAAGCAAATTATCAAGGCGGGGGTAAGGGGGGTGTATAATTAAAATCCGTTGATTAATATGTAAATGTAATAAGATTACCCACCCCTGAATAATTTAACTGGGTGCTTGGGAGATGAGTTACGCAGCCGTTGGACTCTCATTAAAGCGGAGTTGTATCGGCCAGTGTAATGTATGTAGCGTGGCGTTTGATAAATGTACCAAGTGCCTACCACCTATTGCCTGCTGCTGACCTAGTACTTCTCAGTAGCAGATTCGGTGGTTTGTTAATTGTTTTGAGTATAGAAAATCGTAACGCAAGTTGGATCTACTAGCAGGAACCAACCCACAGCCAGTTTAAATTATGATACAGATTTTGTTTGATTTGATACTAAATTCAATAATTTAAACTAATTTTCGAAAATCGGGCGTGAAATGTATTTCAATATAATAAATAATATTTTAGAAATAATAAATAATATTTGCTCTTAATATTTGCAAATTCTTACAAGAGCTATTACAATTTTATAGGATAATCATAAATCCCGTAAAGGCGCGTTTTGATTATCTGAGCAACACAGAAGACCGCGACACATGACAAGAGCGACACGTCCACTTTTATGCAATGATATAGGTACATTCTGAGGTAACATAATGCGCGACCGTTTCTAGACAACTTCATTCAAAATGAGCTTGTCAGTATCACCTGACGCGTCACGCGTTGCGGTCTTCCAATGTGACTCAACATATAGAACTGCAGTTTCGCACATAATTTCATCATCGTCCAAAATTTCGCCAAAACGTTCCATGTTCCCGCCATCTTTATTAAGAACGCATGACCTCCCGCCTCCTGGCGTTGGTCAACAGCCAGCAAGGCGTTAAAGGCATCAGCTACATCGCTCGCCAATTTTAATGGACCTTCGTGCCTCCCCTCCTCTCGCCTGAATATCACCAAGGTGGGGAAGTTGTGAGGAAGTCGCCGGCTCAAGTTACGCCGGTCGTAGGTGCTTGGCTCACTTGTCTAATGGCTTTGATTAAACTGCCAGTTTATTTGACGGTACGATGCGTGCGTGCGGCCACGTATGAATTTATGTTTAGGCCAGACGTCCGAATATGGAATTATGATCGAAGATTTAGGATCTTGATGGTTGTTAGTGAAATTCTCTTGTAGATTTTGTCTGGGTGTCTAGATTACTGGATGCAACATTCGAGTATAAGTGTAGCCAGTGTATCTTGAGCTTCCTGCGCTGTCAGTTTATGGAGAACAATGAGTATGCTAATTTGCTGGTAAATTAGTTTGGATGTTTTTGGGTAATGTATTATTTAAATTAGGTTTTCCAAAAGCGATAAGCTAAATAGATATTGTTATTACTTTTATAAAAAAAACTTTGCTTAACAGTATTTCTCGCCTAAAGTATAAAACTTGCATAAACTCACATGTATTCAACGTTTTGACACTTGTCAATTTCGTAGTTATAGCGGGTTCGATTTTATCGCATGCTTATCGCACCGTCTGAACAAACTTTCAATCGAACTGTTGAATGGAATCGTTGATTCAAGTCAGTTGATCAGCTACATTGACACGTGTGAACCCGTCATTGTGGAATCGCTAAAAACTAATCTCAAACATGTTCCGTTTTATGTAACCACACTATTTTCCAACTACAAGTTTTTTTTTAAATCAATATTCAAAAATGCGATAAAAATGCTCGAAATGTACTTAAGTTAACAAATTGCTGAGAAATTATAAGTCGTGTAATTACAATCTGTGTTTGAGTTTTTAATTCAAAAAAATCACACATGAGTTGCCTGGAAATTGTGCCGGGAATAGCGATAAGCTCGAACGAAAATAAGTTCTACGAACCGTGGATGTACTAGTTGCAACTCTACCTACTAGTTCGAGGATACAGGCGTGAGCTTATGTACATGTATGTATAATGATAATAATACTAGCCTTATACACGTCCTACTGCTGAGCACGGGCTTCCTCTACGGAATGAGAGGGGTAAAGCTTTAGTCCACCACGCTTGCTTAATGCGGCTAGGCGGAGTTCACATACCTTCGAAATTCTTGTGTAAAGCTTCCCAAATATATAGGTTTCCTCACGATGTTTCCTTCACCGTGATTCTTAACAATTAATACACATTTATCTTAATAAAAAGTCTGAGATGTATACTCTTGAGGCTGATTTCGAACCTGCGACTTTCGTCTCAATAGTCCGTATCACTCCCCGTTGAGCTATCTCTGCTTTTTTTTTTTTTTTTTTTTATGGCATAGGCCGGCAAACGAGCAAGTGGGTCACCTGATGGTAAGTGATCTCCAC
Source organism: Amorpha juglandis (assembly GCA_949126905.1). Classification (NCBI taxonomy): domain Eukaryota; kingdom Metazoa; phylum Arthropoda; class Insecta; order Lepidoptera; family Sphingidae; genus Amorpha; species Amorpha juglandis. The sequence continues at coordinate 4,014,202 of OX421379.1, read as the reverse complement.
TGCCCATGTACGTCCATCACCAGAAGAATCATGGGCGCGTTGCCGACCATAAAGGAAAGGGATAATTAGGGATAGGGAAGGGGAGGGGATTTGGGCTTCCGGATATCTCACTCACCGTACGAAACGCAGCAGCAAGCCGCTACTTTACGTCGGTTTTCTGTGAGACAGTGGTAATGACCCGGGCGAGCCAGCCCATTCATGCTGTAGACAAAACTGTCTACAGCGTGGCTCTACCACTCAAAGGTTTATTTATATATAGCTTATATTATATTATACATATTTGACTAAGCCAACAATGCAACATTTATAAAATTAAATAAATAAATAAATACACCCAACAGTCACATACATAGTCCTGACCCCACAGTAAGATACAAGTCTTGTGTCGTGGGTATCAGGAACTACGAGAGACTTTCGGTCTCACAACACCCAGACCCCGAAACAAATAAATGTGGATCACACAAATATTGGTCTCGGTGCGGGGATCGAACCCGCGGCCCCTCGCTTCACAGCCGGCTACTCGCCCGCTGCGCCACGGAGGCTGTCTGTTTATTATGTATAAAATTATGTATAAACTTTGGCCTAAAACCATTGACATATTATATTTTGTGCCTATATTAAACAACTAAAACAAGCTATCTCAGGGAAATTATGTTAGATTCGCCGGTAGCATCAGAGGCCATCTGGTGGAGGTAGTCGGAACAATTAATTTACCAATAATCTAGGCTTTGGGCGGGCTAAACACGTTAGCTTTATACGTACTTACAAAGTTCAAAATTGATCTTATCGGTTTTCTCTAATACAAATCTGTGATACATGACGTAACTTTTATGATAGTGGTTAGTTATTATATCTTGGCACGGAAATATGACTACACTGGGCCCGATGTTAAGTACAGTGCAGTGCATGATTTTTTTGTTATAGTGGAAGTTCTTGGGCGGTGGAGATCACTTACTATCAGCCCAGGTGACCCAATTTCTTGTTTGCTCGGCTTTACAATAAAAAATCTGCCAAGTTCTTACTGGACCACACACAGTGAAGGGTTCCGTAATCCGTAATTCCGTAAACTATACTATATCATCATCATCATCAGCCACAGGACGTCCACTGCTGAACATAGGCCACCCCAAAGATTTCCAGACCGACCTGTTGGAAGCGGCCTGCATCCAGCGACTTCCTGCGACCTTTATCAGGTCGTCTGTCCACCTTGTAGGCGGACGTCCAACGCTGCGCTTGCCAGTACGTGGACTCCATTCCAGAGCCTTAAAATATAACTTTATATAACTTACTGAAATCAATTTTCGTTAGAAGTGCATTTATAATTATAATACCTTGAAGAGTTTTATGAGTGTAAGTGTCGAATTGAGAACCTTCTCCTTATTTTGAAATCTATGAGGTGGTAGATCCCTCGTATGCGAGAGGCCGTCTGGTTTGGTACCACCGCTTTGTCTATCTCTGGCGCCAACCAACAGTGTGTAAGCACTGTTGTGTTTCGGTTTGAAGGATATTAAAGCCAGTGAAATTACTGGGCATTGAGACTTAACATCTTATGTCTCAGGGTGACGAGCTCAGTTCAGTTACATGCAGTGCTTTGTACTTCCAAGTTCTGTGTGGTGTTGCTTCTGTTTATGGGCAGGCGTTACGTTTACCAACAGGCGAGCGCCTTGGTCGTCTCGTCATTTAATCAAATTTAAAAAAATCTGATATTAGATCATATTGCAATATGAAATATAAATAATTATTTATATACAACTATTTATATTTTGATAAAGTCAAACAATAACACAAGCAAATCAAATGTAACCTTTCTACGACCTGACTCCACTTCAAAGGTTGAACGCCACTAATTTGGTCACGAAACTCAATTTTAAATTCAAAAGTATTAATTAACATTTCAAACACAAAGATTAGATTATAAAGATTCTATACAACGGTCGGACAATAGAATTCAACGGTCTAGTCTCTCAATAATTAGGATAGTGCATCTCCGTTTACCGAATGAGAATAAAGCCTGCCCTTTGTGCCAGTGTGAGGGAAGACCCGGTATGTGTGTGCGTTTATACATGCATCTTGATTCTGTGTATTTATGTGTTCCACGTCGACAGGGCTGTCACTATCATGCATTTATATTTCTTTGACATTTATTTTGGAATTACTACTGGGCGTAAGGCCTAACTAAATGAGGGGTCATTAGTAGAGGAAACCGCAGTCAGTGGGATGTATGAAATACAGGGCTGTGGTATATTTTGAAATATGGGTATTGCGATTCATTCTGTACAATGACTGCGCTAAAGTGGCATTGGTCTGTTAAACTTGATGCTATCTTTTAAAATTACAAATTCAGGAACGCATAGAGTAACAGTAAACGTACAATTATTTTTTGTTTGACCAGGAATCTTCGCAGGCGTACGCAGTACCACTCACTAAAATTTCACCACATTGGGATTAATGGTTTTCAAACGCAGATATTTTATATAGATGCATTTAAATAGTGGTAGATAGACTTCAGTTACCATGTTCCAGTTGATGCTAGCGTCAATGTCATTAATGATTTCTTTTAATAAAAATAAGAGTAATCTTTAATAAAAAATAATAATTTGTAGTAACTTCATAGTCTCCATACAAGTTTGATGTTTATTAAGCAACATATTATGTTTTACGTAATAGGTTAATGACAATAAATGAGGCCAAAAAGGTGTATAAGGATCGTAACAGGTCAAAAACCGTTATTTCTGCCTAACCTTATGGAAAAGAGGCGAGAGTCTATGAATGTTTGTACCTGTATGTTACGTTTCATTGAAACATGGTGTCGATCTACCATTATATCTATTATATAAAAATAAGTCGGGTTTTCCTTCCTGACGATATAACTCCAGAACGCACGAACCGATTTCCACGGTTTTGCATTCGTTGGAAAGGTCTCGGGCTCCGTGAGGTTTATAGCAACGAAAATCTAGGAAAAATTTCAATAGAAAAGCGGGAAAATAGGGAATATCATTTTTTAAATACAGCGCCATCTCTGATACATAGCATGTACTACAAACCAATATTTTAAGTAGATGGCGTCGGTGCGTGACACATTGCTGACAGATGGCGCCACTGTTAGGCTACTTTTATCCCGGAAAATACAGATCACGCGGGCGGAGCCGCGCGGGACAGCTAGTATTTTATAAAATTTTATTAATAATTTACAGCTCTTAATAATTTTATTTCAAAGTGTCTTAACTTTATGAGTAATTCTTAATTATTTACTTTATTAAATTACCATTTATGTAGATTTAAAAGATTTTTCATAACACTTGTGTCAATAATGTAATTAAGTATAACAATTTCAATTTGACTACAGTATATATTACTTGTTATTAAAATTTAATGAAATATTAATCTACCCTGCAAAATAAGCAATGTTAGGGTTACGTCTTTCGCGCTTATTAGAGAATCCTTCATAAACACTGTATGAACACTATTAACATCCTTAGGCTTCCTTTTCTATTCCTTAAACATCTTCCAACCTTTAATCAAGAACTTTAAATCCTGAATAAATAATTAAACGTGCCAACCCTACATGCAACGTGGGGGCACGTCCTCCGCATGCCACTCTCTGATAGTAATGTCGTACATTTCGGTCTGTGCGTGCGTTACCCTGTCTTATTATGTTTTAGCTAGTGGCACAGTGGACTGACGCTACGTACAGATTATCTATTTTATAGGATATTAATAGCTAGGTAACATGTTTAAGATAAAATTGTTTTAGTGGAATAATCACTGTTTAAATGCGCCTTTGCTTATTTTAAACAAAGTTTAAGCCGAAGTTAGAGGTGGCTAGTGTAAATTGCTCTAATTATATGTTTTCATAAAATAGTCGGTGCTTTTTTTTCTATCACTAAACTAAATCTTTGCCGAAATATCTTTACAGATACAATGAAAGAACTATCAAAATAAAATCATTCTTATAAAGGTATCCGTGGATAGAAAAGAAATACGCGTCGTATTGAACATGGATATTTTAAATCGTCGTTGTTATTTAATCGAGTAAAATAGGAGGCTACTTTTTTATTCCACGTATAAAACTGAATATCCAAAGTTACCTCTGTTACAAAATACACCCGCGTTTAACATGTTATTATTTATTTACATCGGCACCGAACATTTGCAAATTACAGCGACGTCTAAATTCTACGATTCTGCCTTGCATCGCGTAAAATCCAATATGTTGAGCTAAACAATATTTGTAAAACGTGTGCATAATTAATAGCAATAAAACGAGTAATTTTCATTAAACTTTTATTATCATAAATTAAAATCTAATCAACCATACCGCCGACATTAGCAGACATTAAAGAAACACAAAAATAATGTAGCGTTAAAATAGCAAAACTTAATTATCAGACACGAAGCGCGCCGACAATAAAATATTCCAAATACTTCGATTTAATTTTTGTTAGCCGACATTTTGTAATCAGAAATCCTTTGGAGACCACGTTTTTTATTGATATTGGCGTGCCGTTAATTAAAACCAAATCGAATTAATTACAGAACGAAAACTGAGGAAAAATTGTCCAACCCCATTCCTTTTGACCTTTGAGTATGAATGTAGGGTGAATGTACATAAAATTGGCACATACATATTACAAGCACCGCACGCCATAAACTAATATTCGCTCGGACACTACTTGGAGTTATTGGACAATGTAAATGAACGCTATCTCCTATAATGCCTGCCTTATTTCCCCCTCAGCCAGGCCAGTGCCCGGAGCAACCCCCCAGGGTGGCACCGCCTCACCCCCGGCCGATGTCTCATCAGTAAGGATTGAACCCTTTAATGTATTCACCGTAACTTCGGGATGAGTCTTGTATTAGTGTTATAATGAGACGTGGCCCTAAGGAATTATGGCTATACTTGTATATCTCTGGGGTCGAGATTAACCCGAACCTAGTTTCAATTTCTATATTATGTGCTTAGTTTATTTTAAACGGGTGCATGACGTTGTCTTTATGTTTTTTTTATATTTTTGTCATAAATTTCGTTAATATAATATTGGTTTTCAGCTAAGCTTAATTTTGCAAGTTTGTTAAATTTTATAAATTTTGAACTTGTATTCTTATTTAGGGAAAAATGGAAGTCTTAAATGCTTACTTCTTTTTAATTTTTATTAAGTTTAAAGTTAACAGTTATGTACCAAGTACGTATCCCAGTTCACATAACACAAATTGTGAATTAATTTCACTATTGTTTTAAATGGCAACAAGGCTGATAACACCTCAAGTAGCACTCGACTAAAACTTTTAAGAGCCGATTAATAGAGTTACAGTTAAAATGTTGGCTTCAATCACCAATAACCGAAAACGTTTCATTAAAAATGTTATTTACTCTTGCTCCTTGAGTCACCGACCGATCGATAATGCTGCCAATTAGCCGCTACCAATTTCCCAATAAAACTTCAAACTGTTTTCCATTCCATTATCTCTCACCACCCTTTATTGCTGGCAAAGTTAAGCTACGACTCTCTCCACTCCGCTCCGAAATTATTACAATAATAATATTATTATATTAATAATTGTATTGATAAGGAGACTCTCGTAATAAGGGTAAACCGTCCCCTTTCTGCCAGCCATCCTCAATAGGAGAATTTATGTAACTAATGAAATAAGCGAAGTGCCGCACCCCCGAGCCCCGCAACCCGTGCCGACCCGCTCCCATCCACCCTTCATTATCGGAAAGTTTGAAATATAATTTGAAATTATGCTCAATGTTATATTGAAGATAAGAGAAACACAAATTCCTTTAATTGGACTTGTTAAAGTGACTCAAATTAAGTTAACACCGAGTTGATGGTATTACTTTTGAAGTTGAGAGTTATGACGGACTGTCCGCCGAGTGGTGCGGAATTCACGGGGTGATTAGCGGTTGAAAGAACAGTTATCGGTTTCTGAGCTCGCGTTATTTTATATAACAGTCCGACGTTTATGGGAACTTATTGTTCTGAGCGTGTTAAGTGGAGCAGTTAAATTATACGTCGTTTGTACTGAAACCATTCTATTAATGCATTGTTAATTTCTTTTTTCAATGGATAACTTTTAAATTACAATGTTGCAATGATTAATATGCCGACTATTTCTCACTCTAAACTGTGAATTTCTAAATTCATAGTTACTTGTATATTACTAGGTTGTTGTGGCATGTAATGTAAAAGTATCTTTTCACGCAATATTTGATTCTGATCTACTTTGAACTCGAAAGTAGTTTTGGCACCTTAAAATCATCTTAAATAGTGTACATATACTGTAAAATTTCATATTTCGCTTGAGACACGATCATGTGAGTACAAAATTATTTATTAACATCACAATGGATTCCTTCTGGGGTGTAGGTTAGGTCAACTATTGATTTTGCAAAGCGGCCGCCAGCCCGCACCCGCACCTAGGGGCTCGCAACTTGAGACCATCACAATTAGGCGTCGGTCTCAATCTAATTATATTTCTGATTGGGCTAGTGACGACGCACGGGTGCCTGCCCGTCTGCCTTCTATGTACGACTCTGATTTACAACCAGTTTGTGGTGCACATTGTTGGAATCATTTAAACGGAATCTAACAATTGGAGTAATATTTTTTTAAACAAAAACCAGTTTTTTACGAATTTACCGACGTAAAGTAGCGGCTTGCTGCTGCGTTTCGTACGGTGAGTGAGATATCCGGAAGCCCAAATCCCCTCCTCTTCCCAATCCCTAATTATCCCTTTCCTTTAAGGTCGGTAAGGCGCCCATGATTCTTATTGTGGGCGTACATGGGCGGTGGAGATCACTTACCATCAGGTGACCCACTAGCTCGGTTACAGGGCTAACCAATAAAGAAAAAAAAAACTTCACTACGTTGTATATATTATATATCAATAATCAACTAAATAAATATAGTTATTTGTTAAGTGGTAATCAAGTAGTGAAATAAACAAGCTACCAATGTAACTGTATTAGTAATTACAAATGTAATTAATATCTGTATCAATTACGTACAAATCATTTAGACCAAGTCTCTAATTTCACAATCATAAAATAAAATACAGTTAGCAACATAATATCAATTGTCATATAAAATTTTGTTCAAGGTCGGTTGCCTTTTATAATGATAATAAAACAAGTAAAATGTCACTTGTTACAGAAATAAATCACAATGCGTTTGCTAATTTTATTTCTATCTCACTCTTCCGGTAAGAATAAGACAAGGGCATATTATAACAGGTAATATCAATTAGGATATCAAAATCTAATTTATTCAGATTCGAGTGGAAGCTAGCACGGCACTATTCTGACGGTCGACAAGCGATTTCGGAAATTAGTAAGGCGTTGCGTCGCCGCCCGCTCATTCCACCGTTCCTTGCGATTCGGCTGGACGGTCAATCATTGGTACGGTTACCCTATAAATTATGGTGGTGCAATTTGGTTAAGTGTTCCCTATTCTGTGTTCTTTCGTTTTGTTTGCGATGGATTGTGTTCATTGTATTGCAACGGGTATTTATTGGCTACACGTTAATTGGTGCAATAAATTAGCGAAATTATCTTTTTCATTATATTTTCACATTAGGTAGGTACAAGAATATTTGTCTTAGTGCGGGGATGGAACCCGCGGCCTCTCATTTTACAATCAGCTACTCGCCCATTGCGCCACCGAAGTTGGAAAATGATGACTTGGAAGTGGATTGTGGAAGTCCCAGATTTAGGGGCGATCCGCCGTCTGACCACCACAACCCGCAACGGGAACCAGGTTTCGCTATGGCTTCGTTAATCAACATAGTATACAACATGCTGGTGAGGTTGGCCTTGGGCCTAAAATGTTGGTGGCCAACTTACATTCCAACTTACTAGAAATAACAGATAAAAAATATAAAATAACAACATTAATACTAGGTATATAATGTATAAATTAACTCTCTAAGAAATACTGTGTAATATCGACCAAAAATCCCCAATGTTCATTAGCATAACAATTTAATTAATCAAGACCGAGCCGACAAAGATACAAACATTACAATAACTTGCCAGACATACATATTTACACACCGAATTATAGTTTATGTATGACAAAATGTTATTTTACTTCTTAGCTATATGTAATTTAATGTACTATAATATATGTTTATTATTTTAGTACAAGTTTTTACAAATCACAGTAGCTAGGTAAGATAATTAGAAGGTGACCATGTAAGTGTCTTTTCACACGTTCCGGTTATGGTGCTGCCACACCGCTGTTATAAAATGTTTACAAAACATTATTAAACATTTGTTAACAAAAATTTGATACATTTTATCACAATGTTAGATAATGTTAGTAAATGTTTAATGTTAGAAAATGTTTGTAAACATTTTATAACACCGGTGTGGCAGCACCATTACTAATATCGGAATATCGTTACAATTAATACATTGTTTTGCAAGATTATGTCAAAAATTGCCATATAGAAGTTTTATTTACCGGGCTGCGACCTTTCCAACGACGTAATTATAAATTGATCGATCGCATTATACACTTGTGCATGTCTTACTATATCTGCATGATCTTGTAAATATTTTAATTTTTGTGTAAAAGTGACGTGCCAGCAGTCCATATATTTAAGTCAATAATGGCAGGTACAAACGGTCATTGTTTTACAAACAACGCACATTTAACAACGAGCAAGATTGAGGTAAATTATCTATATAACACTTTAATACGCACCGACTGTTGTGGCATTAGTGTAGTACATTTTTCCACCGGCCAGCCTGCGTCCGTTACCCGGCTACCGGGACGTGTAAAAAGACTCTTATAATGCCAATTAAAGCATGACTTAACGGCATCGTAGACGAAACCCCTAAAACCATAAGAATGCGATATATTAAGCCGGTTTTTAAATAAGAAATATCCTCTTCAATGACCATAATATCGAAATCAAGACTACGATTGATTAGTTTAAGTATTTGATACAACAATTCGATCCCACGTGTCAAGAAAATGTTTTAGAAATATTTAATTGCCATAAAATATCTGTAAGACACTCGAACACACGAAACCAGTTCCAATAAAATATAACACAAAAAGCATATTTATAGTAATCACAGTCTATTCTCATTCGTTCATGGTTATTTGCAATTAATTAAGTACACGCAAACCGGCCGATAATCGCGTACACCCGCGGCGTTTGGCCGCGTCTCGCCTCCCCAACGACTCCCCTTGCCACCCCATCTAGCTGTACATCATCTCATTTGAATTTCTAACTAGGAAACCTCCATGCAATTATTGGATTAATGTAAATTACGCAGTCTACAGCTCCACGGTGCACTATCAGGGACAGGGTTTAATTAGAATCCGGTTAAGACTAATAATTTCTCTAGTGTCTTCTAAAGTCAGTCTTATGTGGTAGAAAGAACGTTCATTTTACTAGTTTTAGTGTGTGCTAGTTATATTTTTTTGTATATGCATTGATTGGTACATTAAGTCTGGCATTTCGCTATCGGTCTGATGTAAATCGGGTTGTTTATTTACAGAGTTTATTTGATACATTGCTAGATACTTTTCTTTTGAATTGTCTATTGTCACTAAAACCTGATAACACTTAACGAATTATCATAGGAGGCGCCCAAGCTCAATACTAGGCACAAATACCAACCGAAGACATTTGCTTATATATTTTAAAGGTAGATTGAAGATTGAACCCAGAACTTCATCAGCTTCACAGCCTTCTTTAGCCACTAAATTGACGAGTCTACTAACCATTACATATATCTGAACACAAATAACAATCTTTTCTTCTTGCAGTTGTATAAAAACCTACCTATTAGAATGACTTGCGTATACATGCTTAGTTCTTTACTCATCCCTACCTAATTTTCTTTTAGTAATATCATGTTAGAATAATATCAACTATTGTAGTGTGGAAATAATTATCTGCCAATGATTCATATGTATTTTATTAATGACATAACGATTTCTAGATAATGTTCTTGTCATTCAGTCCAACATATATGTGCGAAATAACTTGGCCGGAATAAAATTCTTCACTTAACCCGTCCTCTATACCCTCTATACCTCCCGTAACTCTTTAGTCTCTGAAAACAATAATGTGACGCCGCAGCTATCTATAAATTAATACATGAAAAAAATATTGTACGTTGCTTGTATAAGTTCTAGAAAGCTATTTAGACATATATGTAACAATATACACTAAAATATAGAAAATAACACATTCATTGTGAATTTATAAATAGCTTATCTCTGAATGTCAAATCTCGCTGCTGACGCTATAAAATAAAAGTCAAAAAATTATGAATATAGAAGTAAAATATAAAAAATAACGATTACAATCGTATTTCGACCCCTACGCGATCGTGCGTTTGTTCATATCATTGTAGAGTAACGACTTGAAGTTATAAATCTCCCAATTGCTTAAATTTCAAAATGAAGTGGACATTATTTTTGTACGTATTATGTATAGAGTTATGCTAATTGTGAAACACAGATTTCATGACCGAAATATGAATAAGGTAGTGACTTACTTGGACGCCTTCTCGAAGTTTCTTCCTCAGGCTTGCGGAACAAGGTGATGGTGTTCTGGTGTGGTGGTTGACGATTGTACCGCGACGCGAAAGCAAGAGACTTCACTTTCTTTGACATCTTTATGTTATACGTAGGTACGTCAAACGCAAGTTCCCTTATTGCTAATGTTCACATTGTGAAGAAATGGGAAGGGAGGGCCACACGATTTGTTTTGCATAATATTATCGGAATGTATTAAGGATGAATTGTTTCAAATCATCTGTAATCATAAAACTGTACGTGGAAGACATTTTAAAAGACAGGCCGGCGCGCGGTTCCAATTCCACATTCGGGGACAAATATTTGTGTGTCAATTATTTGTTTTGCGGTTTGGGTATTGTGAGACCGAAAGTCTCTCGTATTTCCTGATACCAACGACACAAGCCTGGTTTCTTAGTGTGCCACCATCAGTTTGTGTGTGACTATATTGTGTATTTATTCGTTCAGGAATTCTATAATTTTTTACCTCTCTATAATTATTATATTGATAACCCATGCCAAATTGTAAATTAGCTAAATAAATTGAGTAGATATCTGTAAATGGAATCTTTTTGCCTGGTGTAAGTGTCAGCTATTAAGCAGCTCCCACTACGCCCGATCTTTCCCGATCATTCGTAACTAATGGGATGTAGTACCTATTATAGTTCAATTTATCTGAACACCTGCTAGTGATTTAGTCAAAATAATTAAGTTACTCATATAATATTTTTAATGGAGCTTCCTATAATAATCAATGCTCCAACCAAAACCTACTTTCTAAACATCTTTTCTAACCTATCAAACCGGTACACTAATCCTTACAAAGTTCGCGACGCGAGGAACGCAAAAAGCGCGCGAAAACGTCAAAACATAACCTAAAAACATTCCAGACGTGACCTCGAAAATGCACGTAGGTGAAAGCCCTCGGGAGTTCACGTAGGGGAACAAAAAAACCCCTAACCCCCGCGTAAGGAGCGGGGGGTAGCCCGCCCGTGAATGAACGAAGGAGGCGTACGTCCTTGTAGCAAAAAAGTCACGTGATCTGACGCAACAGGTGGCGCCGTGAGCGTGTCCTTGCGCGCCGGCGATTAGAAAAAAAAACACGCGTACCAACTTTTTTCCTTTCTTTGGCTTTCGATCAAGTATATATTTGATCGAAGTGTTTGGCGCTTAGATTTAACAGATAGAGCCGATGTTAGCGAATTAATTTTAATGTGTCGTGTTATCAAATTTTTGTATGCAAATACTTTTTGCTGCCGCGTAATTATTATAATGTATGTGTAACAACAATGCCAGTATACCTATTACCAGTCCATATAAAGCTAGACATTAATTATTATGACACGGACAGTCAACATAAAATGTTAATGAGCAAAAAATATTGTGGAATTATTATTTGCTGCATTATAGTGTACATTCTTAACGTATTAAAAATCAAACAAAAGAAACATTCGACCAAACGCAAGAACAACACAAGTGTTTCCTAAAAACGCAAAACAAAACTCACGTTGCCGAAAAGCTCCATACATCCAACAAGTTTACGAAACAAGTAGCGCCCTCCGACGCTCCTTTATGAATGGTGGTTCCCTCGGCCCCGCTTAACACGAATGTCACGGGGCTGCGACGAGCCGGAAAACTCTCTTTTCTTCCTGAATTACTGCGCTAAGCATCTACACAAAACTCAACCCTACTGACTAACCTATAGAGTCCAAATCTCCATCTCAACCGTTTGAAAATTTAAGGAATTTTCTCCATGTGATTGTCAAGAGAATTTCAAACTTATTTCTGTAGGTTAGAGTTGAATTTAGCGCGTTTTGTAAAGTTAAAAGCATGAAATCTTCCAGTCTCCCGCGGCAAATTGTTTCCTCGCGCAGCGTGTTTGTATTTTATTATACATTTTTATTTCTCGATAACATTAGCTTAACCGACTTTTCATTGCCTTAGCTAGGGATGTCACGAGACTACATTTTTAGAATTATTTTTGTTTTACAGATTACGTTTTATGATACGTTGCTGTTACGTTAAGTCGGTGTAATGTTATATCAAGTTCGGTTTTACTATATCAAATATATTTAAATTCCTATGTAAACATCATGTATGGTACAATCTCATATTTTGTAAATTAACAAGGTTAATTAATTTAAATTCTGAAGTTTTTTATGTTCAATATAATTTGCATGAACATTTTATTGCTGATATTTTAAATACGTTATTATCTAATCAAAATAATAAACTAATTAGACAATCTCTATAAATAGTATGTAAATTTTGCTATCGTAGATTAGAATCGCAAGCCACTATTAAAATTAATTAAGCATATAATTAACATTACACCCACGCGCTGTAGTTTACGATATTATTCATAGAAAATAGATTAAACGAAACAAGTCGGACAAAAATACGTAACCAATGATATGTTAAGTGCGTTCCAAATACACCATAAAATTTCCTCCTAAATATATCTTTTACTCATAAATTTACCACCCAAAAAACGAAAATAACAATTAAGTTTGTTACACACTACAATCATCACAAGAGTTTCATATTTTAAGAGTTTTTCTTCTGTTGGATAATTTAATTGTTTTGGTGTAAACAGTACTGATTGTTCCCTACACTAATAAAAAAACATCGAAAACAAAACGTTCAAAAACCTGTTTGTACCAACCCTGAACAAATGTAAAGCTGGCCGGTACAACCGCAGCCCTAAGAAAAGTTGAGGCGAGGTAGGAATGTCAAAAACGTCGGGGCGCGAACAAATATGTGCTTTGCCGTCGGGCGGGCGGGTGCGACCCACAGTGTCGTTTGAGCACAGATTAAACTTCAGTTAGTACCGCCACGATCAAACCGGATTTGTTACAGACAACTGGTTTTTTCATCGACTTTTTCTTGAATTTTGCTATCAGTAGTTTCGGTGTGATAGCTTTATTTGTACCGCTTTTTATAGCATAGACCAGCAAACAAACAAGTGGGTCACCTGATGGTAAGTGATCTCCACCGCCCATGTACGCCCACAATACTGGAAGAATCATAGGCGCGTTGCCGACTTTAAAGGGAAGGGTTTTTTTTTTATAGCATAGGCCGGCAAACGAGCAAGTGGGTCACCTGATGGTAAGCGATCTCCACCGCCCATGTACGCCCACAACCAGAAGAATAATGGCCGCGTTGCCGACCTTAAAGGAAAGGGATAATTAGGGATTGGGAAGAGGAGGGGATTTGGGCTTCCGGATATCTCACTCACCGTACGAAACGCAGCAGCAAGCCGCTACTTTACGTCGGTTTTCTGTGAGACAGTGGTAACGATCCGGTCGAGCCAGCCCATTCATGCTGTAGACAAAACTGCCTACAGCGTGGCTCTACCACTCAAATAATTAAGGAATTGGGAAGGGGAGGAGGATTTGAGCGTTTTTTGAATAGCAATTATGGGATATATAATGATCCTAACTGAGGGTTTGTTTTCCTACTTCATCATAATTTATAAGTGTCTCGCCCCCTCTCCATCTCCATTCCTTAATTTTAAATTGCATGATTCTTTTGGTATATTGAATGCTCATGAACAGTAAAGATCACTTATTACATTAAGTGACTTGTTCGTTTCTTAGTCTCTAATACAAATAATTGATTGAATTAACGAGAGTTAGATTATTATTAAGGGAAAAATAATATTAAATTGTCAGTAATATAATTGGAGAAGTTACTTATAATTACGACTATAATACTATAATCTATAACAATTTAAATTTAGAAAACTAAACTATATACAAAGTTAATCAGAAATTGAAAACTGCTGGCAATAAAATAATTTTAATAAGTATTAGGTAATTTAATCTTAGTTTAACGAAAGTATTAACGTGCGATGCGATTGAGCTGTCCGCTGGGACCCCTCCACTGGAGCCTTTCCCTCGCACTTTTCTACTCGAGTTTATTTTTATTCTATTTTTTTTATTTACTTTTTATCGCGTTAGACGCTTCGGGCACCACTTGCTTTGCACTTTTCAGTACGAGTGTTGAGTTTAATTTCTAATTCAATTTTTTTAATCGAACCGTTCAATAATGTTGTGTTAATTGCAAATATATAGAAACTTTTATCTTTCATACTGATAATATACATACGCAGTCACGCCTGTAACCCCAGAATGGGTAGTCAGAGGTGTAACCGCCCACATTTCGCCAAGCGTATCTCCGTCCCATGATGTGATGGGGATGAGCCCCTCGCCATACCAGGCACAATTCTAAACTCCGGGCTAATACTGAGTAAATCGTGATCTCAATATCACTTTTACCCCACCCGGGATCGAACCCGAGACCTCAGCATAGCAGTCATTCCGCAGGCGCTATATAACTGCGCCACTGAGAATATAATTTTCAAAAAAATGTTGTTTCTAAAAAACATGCTGAAGGTGCCGAATGATACGAACCCAATTATTGATAACATATTGTAGGAACACTTATTGCATTAAATGTCCCTAACACACATCCCTCTAAATATTCATTTATACACAATTCAACATTCAACAAATGTATCAACGTAACACAAACAAAACAATGCGAACAAATCTCAACGGCAAATTAAAACAAGCTACAATCCGTTCAGAACGCAAGGTTATCCTGGATTGTTATTAAGCCTTGCATGTCTCCGGTCCAGTTTCTCATCCAAAATCGATAGCGAGCCTCCGGGGGAGGCCCCTAGCCCCCTAGCCCCCTGTTGTTATATCTAGTGGAGACGGTCGGCTGGCCCTAATTCGTGCCCCCACGTATGCCGATGTTTCTCGCCTGTACTTTGGTAGGTGCCGAGGCGATGCAATAGTTTTATGACGTGTACAATACAGATATGTGTACAGAATTCGGTTTCATTGAATGATGCACATGATCCATTTACATTGAGTCTATGAGAAACTTTAATAAGTATTCGTTTCTTGCAGTTTGTGCTGTATGAATGGTAAAATTCAGAAAAGATATATAAAAGTAGTAAATAATTTAATATTTTGATTTACAACCATTTAATACATACTTGAAATACACACGCGATATTTTCACGAGAGATTTCATTGCAAATATATGACTTTGTCAGCCCATAACTAAAATTCATCTCATTTAACAAAAGACAAAAGAGTTAAGCTTAGGCTGACTAGGTATTTTCCCAACACAAACAAAATAAACAAAGTAACATTTTTTTTTTATTGCATGTGTATATCAGATTTTATTCATCTACCATGTTATGCTCTCCGTTCCACCTGCGTGAAACTTATTGAAAACTTACCTATTTTTTACAATGATAGTCTATGAAACTCAGAGACAATGTATAAAACTCCTCTTGATAAACATCTGCTTAAAATCCAATCAGTTGGTTTTTATACATATTTTTTAAGCAAGTGGGTCACTTGATGGCAAATATTCTCCACTGCCCATGATTAATAATTTGGTCCATTTTCAACGACCGAATAAGTTTTATCTGCAAGGAAGTATTAAGTATTTGACATACATATCTTCGTGTTTATTGATAGTGTGACAAATTTTTAAATTTTTCCTAATAAGTAACGTTTACTTGGCGATCGAGAATTCAACCGATAATTTAAGTAATTTAATTACGATTTTATAAAAGTACAAGTCCGTCATTTCGTAAGTGGCGTGTTCAGACACAATCATATCATGACTGATTAAACATAATCTTATTCAACTCTGTTCTCACCCCGTCCCCTCTGCCCCGCCATCAGCTGTTTCCAATCTCGGACACAGACTAGTCAAGAACTAAACAGATCTTGAACCCGTGGCATCGGCTTATTGAGTTGTAAATAGTTGTAATGTTGATATTAGTTGAATGAATGTAAGTTTATTGCATTGGATAATGTTTCTCAACTTATATTTTACATATTATGGTTTGTTTCCTAATGAGTAAAAAAGGTTTTTATGCTAGCCCTGTATTAACAAGGTGTGGAGATATTCAAGAGTTACGAGAGTCAGAGGTGCATGCTCTTGAACTTGGTTTCGAAGCTACAACTTTCGTCTCACCGTCCGTACCACTCCTCGCTGAATATAATAAGTAGCTGTTGCCCGCGGCTCCGCCGTACTTAATGTTTTTCTGCGATAAAATGTAGCCTATGTTCATCAGGGATAATGTAGGACTCTAATGGTGAAAGATTTTTTCAAATCGCTCCAGTAGTTTCAGAACCTATCCAATGCAAACAATCAAATCTTTCCTCTTAATAAAATTATATAAAGTTTAGATTACATATAGACTTAATAATAATCATGAGACTACGCATAGCCCCAGTTATGCCAACATTGGAAAAACAAACTAAAATATCTCTCCTATTTTCATTTCGATCCTTACAAGCTATAAACATCTTTATAAACGATATTTTGATATCTATAATAATTAGAGACGCGCATTATACAGGCGGGTAGCATTTGAAACTACATCGACCTCAAAAACTTATTACAATCCGCCCTACCCAGCTCATTATCTCTTGCCCCATAGTTCCAAATCGATACTAGAACACAAACACATGCAAACTTAATGATATAGTCACATTGATAGCTAACAAATATCTATGGCATTCGTTGGCAAGTAAATTAATGCATATAAGTAAAAAAGACTTTAAATTTAATACTTAATTTAAAATTGCATTTAACTATTCCTATTTATTTGTATTCCTTGTTTGCGCTACACTTACCATCAGGTGTGGCGTAGTCACTTTACCGAGCCAGGATAAAAAAATATATATCAAAATTTACATTAGTAGTACGTGCAGTTAAGTGCAGTGTTTTTCCGCGTGTGTAGGAAAAATGACACAAACCAGGTAAACATGGAATATCAAAATATTTATAACTAAAATTTTAATTATAACGCGAATCCTTATGATTAATTTATTTAGGAAAATGCACAAAAATAATAAACAATAACGCGAATTAATTTAGGTCGAAACAAAAGAGTGAAACCACATATACCTAAATTAAAACGTTACACTGACCACATTGTTTTGGCTTCTTCAATAATCAGAAGTAATCATTCAGAAGTACGCCGCAGTTGACCTTATAATCTAACTTATTAGATGTTTTAAAATAAGTGAATGAATGTTTACAAATGTTTAGCGCTATATTCGTTCTAAAACATTGTCAAATGATAGCGATCAGTGCGACAACACCCATACTTAACTCACACAAACACAAAATAAACGAAAGTCTACGCTTACCCGTAACCGGCGCGTCAACTTAAAACTTAATTATAATTAATTAATTCCAATTGAACGTTGTCCCTCTCTAGTGCCAACATCTTGGCTACATCCATCCCGTTCTGTTGTAGACGCGAGGGTTGAGGTATTGTGTTTTCGAAGACCTTTTATCACGATTTCACGATGCAGAGCAATCGTTAGTTCGATTCCTGTTCGATTTTATTAGCACTTGAGCTTTTTAATTGGCGTTATATCGAGTGTGGTTTTTTCATATACCTTATTAATAAAGTGGCCAGTTTGCGCTCATAATTTATGTGAAATACACGTAATATGTACCTCGTTAAATGTGAGGTTGCCGTAGTATATCAATTTCAATGTATTTTTAATGATATCTTTCCGCGTATGTTCCACGATAGTGTTTGGCATATCGGGTATTTTATTGGTATTATTTAGAACATCAAATCACGCTAAATGTTATTATTTGAGATTATATCTCATGTTTTAATTACATGAAGTTTTAAAATTCATGAGATTTTTTTCGTTTGCGAATAAGTCAGTGTTGAGATAATCTTGAGTTCGATCGCCGCAGGCGTCTGAGAAGTTATTAATTCCTTTTATATTATAATGTTAAACAAGTTATATATATATTTTTAAGTTTTTTTTTATTGAACGACGAGACGAGCGTGGCGGTCGCCTGATGATAAGCGCTACGCCTGCCCATAAACAGAAGCAACACCACACAGAACTTGGAATTACAAAGCACTACAGGGCAATAAATGTCTATTAGTATTTAATTTAGAAATGAGTCCATTTTATGAGATTTATACACAGGGACAGTATACGCTATTAAATCAGAACAGTATGAAGGATTATGTATATCTTAATTGTAATCGTCACTACATCGGCCTGACGAGTATCAACGAGATGCGACTAGAAGGGACCGACCACCCTCCAACCACCACCCTCCCCCAAGAAGGGGTTAGGCCCCCCCTCATTACCATATTTCATTTACTCAACGAAATTATGCTAATTACTTATATTGCTTTGTGTAAAAAGGAAATTTATAAGGATTAAAGTTGCACGCCCCATTTTGAACTGTTTAGATCTTGGTATGTCTAGATCTTATGTTGAATATTAAATTGTACTTAATTATTTAATAATAAGTTACCCTCATAAGTTCCTTGGAGAAATCTAATCAGTATCGGAATATACCAAGTATATTCAACCCTCCGGCACGCAATGATTGTGGCAACCCTAATTACTTTTAAATTAATACTTATTAATACCAAGCTATCAAATCAAAAATGTAGGGCTACCTCCAAAACCACATTAACAGTTATACCGTAACAGAAATTTAAAAAGATGATATTATATAAACTATTAGGTATAGCAGAGAATTCGAATTTCGAATATAAAAATCACACATGAATTGCCCGGTGTGGAATGTTAATATGGCGACAAGTTCGCCTATCATATCATGGCACGGATATAAGTTTGGCGAACCCAAGCTGTACTAGATGCATGTCTCCCTACAGACACCTATACCGGTGTGTATGTGTTGTCAATCACATTCAGCGTTACAGGAAAAAGAAAAAAAAGCAAACTTGTTTATTTAACAGGACTGGGTTTGCTTTTGATCAGCTTTGTCGCATGTATCTGTGTTGAAACGTGTGTGTTACTTGATTTTGGACACTCGTGTCTATATGGTATGTTTGTAGCCGAGTAAAATACCATTTTTAATTACAGACACGTAAAGACATGTTTTGAGCTACGTGTCTAAGAGAAGAGACCACGACAAACAACGACAACGACATTTTTGCTTTATATACAATTGGACCCTGCGATCCGAGACTTTTCCATACCCTTCCTGACTTCTTTCTACCTGCCCTTATCGCGTACAAAGAATTGTGAATTGTCACGGTTCATGTCAATGCGTAAGTTTATTTTATAACAGAGACAACAGGCAACCTGATAGCTAAGTTTCCACCACCCTTGAACAAACCACAATACTTGAAGAATCATCGCCGAAGCTGCTGAAAGGGCTGATTAACGGAAAGGGATTTAGGCATCCAGTTATCTCCCTCATCGTAATGAATGCAACAGCATACAACTACTTCACGTCGGGTTTCTGTGAGACAGTGAAAAAATCCTTGTCGAGCCGGTCCAATCATGCTGTAGACGAAACTGCCTATAGCGTGGCTCTACCACCCTACAAGACTAAGATGTGAATGTTTTCATAGATAATGTATGAAGTTAAATATAATGTCTGTGTTGGTACGTGTCTGGTACATACGATGTCTGTAGATATAAATGGGAAATCGTTTCGAGCACCGTTAACCCTTCAAATTTCATTCATCGGCCTCGCGTGCCAACTAACAGACGCACCTTTACGCATCTTTTAAAGCCGCAGAATTATTTAGATGTATTTTCAAATTAAAAATCGTCCGTCAGCGATTGGCTGCCGTTCGCGGTACGGTCCATAATCGTACGCAATTAAAATTCAAATTGGAGAATATTTTTAATTTTGTTATTGATGACCCTCTTTCGCGAACGGGTTGAATCGAACGTTGTTAAAAAGTTTTTGGTGAACTCGAAGGATCAGAAATTATGGAGAGAGAAATTGTTTGTTTATTTTATTAATTTTCGTATTTTTTGCTTTTTGATGTTAAGTGATGGTGCGAGGGTTTTCATTAGGAAATATTTTTAAAGTTTATGATTATTCGCTAAGTGTTGGAGTTTGAATATTTTTTTTTATTTATTACTTTTGCTGGTGCTAGAATACACATATCCGACTAGATAGTACCCATATAGTGATGGTGACCCACACACCTTGTGTACATCGCATTCCAGGATCAGCCAGTGTATATCCCTTTTCTTCCGAGGGGCTTGCGACTAGACTTGATGGTTGGTTGGGGCAGCTATAAGGGTACATGTTTGTATCTCTCTAGGCTTGCAACAGTCATCCACCTGTCCTGTCGCAGGACCCTCGATTTGCTTCTTCCCTCTTCGGAGTGTGAAGAAGAATTTATACAGGCCGGCATGATTCTGGTGGCTAAACTCATTGTTTGTCGGAGGTCACTGTTTTTTTAGACTACACTGCACTTACCATCAAGTGTAATGCAGTCACTTTGCCGTGCTCGGATAAAAAAAACTTAAATGTTAACAGCGTACTTTGGCCGAGAAACCGTGAGGTCCTGAGGTCAAATTAAATTAGCCAACCACCATTAGTGCTTGAGTTTTACGATTTGAAAACTCACATGTGAGTTTTCCGGAAATGTGTCTGATATGACAATAACTTACCTCTATCACGTATGATAATGTCTCCGCGAACTGTGGGTGCCGTAGATCCATCTCTGCCTACCCATCCAGGCGTCAGCTTATATTTAATGGTAATCCTGCCATAATGCTTTAATTGCGTACTGACCTTTTAAATTATTATTATTTTATAATGTACCTTTTAATCAGACGTAAGCTACGATTCAATTATACCGGTTACTGACTTAATCTTACCTAAAAGAGAAATGCTTTATAGCCATAATGTTGCCATAAAAGTCACCTTAGCAACAATGTTGCAAGACACTTATCATTAATACTAATAAGTACTTATTGTTGAAACATTAACGGCCTGTTTCACAATGTCCGTTTAAATATTATCTGCGAAATGACATATTAGACATCAAATTTAGAGTTATTTTTATAGCACAGGGCTACCCAATTTAGGAAGTTTTTTTTTATAGTGTAGGCCGGCAAACGATCTAGTGGGTTACCTGGTGGTAAGTGATCTCCACCGCCCATGTACGTCCACAATACCAGAAGAATCATAAAATAATATATAAGTAATAAAATAATTTATCATAAGAATTTACAGGAAAGGGATAATTAGGGATTGGGAAGGAGAGGGGGATTTGGGCCTCCGGATATCTCACTCACCATACGAAACGCATCAGCAAGCCGCTACTTTACGTCGATTTTCTGTGAGACAGTGGTAATGACCCGATCGAGTCGATTCATGCTGTAGACAAAACTGTCTACAGCTTGGCTCTACCACAACAACAACAAGTCTCCCTTTGACATACGCTTTCATAATTTGTATTTTGCTGTCTAATATTTTTTATAAATAGAATTACTTGCACGTTGTGAAACAAGCGCTTAAACTAGTACTTATGTATTACAAACGGGTACACTACAATAATACGACAAACTTTATTCCGACATTCACAAATACGAATTTCAAAATACCGATTTTCAGAATTCCGAATGGTTTAAAATTCCGAATATAACAACTCCGGTGTATTATTTATCCTATTTTTATAATTCCGAAATTTCAATATTCCTAACGTATATAATTACGATTCTCAAAATACCGAGTTTCAATAGATCGAATAACAAAAATTCCGATTTAATAATAATTCGAAACATCAAAAATACGAATTCCGATTATTAAAATACCTATTAATTAAAATTCCGAAAAAAACCGCCTTGTAAAACTGAATAGAAAGACAAATCAACACATATTTGCTTGTCAAAGAGAAGTATAGTAGTATAGTATGAGGAGGTAGAAACTAATGTCAAACGCGTTTTCTTTCCAATAAAATTTTTTTTTTGTTGGTCACAAATCTAACCTAACCCAAATGATTCACCAACAATAGAGAGGATCTGGCGCTCGGCGGCCGCTGCCGCGGCACGCTCGCTGCGCTCGCTCGCCTTCGCGCTTCAATGGTCACAGTTCTAACCTAACCTAACCCAAATGTATGTAATGATTATACTAACTGAATCAAAATCCTAATTTTAGCAATTAATTCGGAATATTGAAAATCGGAATGTCGTTTTTCGGACCGAGAACCCATCGAGCATTTGACTCTTCGAACATATAAAAATCGGAAAACAAACAGATCGTATTTACAACTTTCGGTAAAATAATTTTCGTAAATTTGAATAATAGACTTTATAATTTTTAGCTATTATGAAATTCGGACTTTTGAACATCGGAACATCGAAATTCGGAATAAAATATTTCGGAGTATTTGGGTGTTCCCATTACAAACATAAGCTCATCCCTGTATCTTCAAAGGTAGGTAGGTGCAACCAAGGTTTCACTGAAGTTATTTTCATCCCATGGTATGATAGGAGAAAGTTTATACTGGGTGCCAAATTTAATCGCGATCTACTCAAGTGATGTTTCAACACAAATTATGTATGATCTGGTATTTGTACCCAAAATATCTCAACCAAGAATAAATACTAACCTCCAGACCAATGCGTAACATACCGTATTTAATTACAAACGCCATCCATAGAGAAGGTAAACGACAAGCACATTAAAACAATATCTTCACATAATAATGTTGAATTGAATTATAGTAATGAAATAGCTCCGTTGCTTTGGGCAGGAGTGGCTCAGCCCTCAGGCCGCTAGTTTCCCAACTTATCCCAGCTAAGGCGAGTCCTTATTTAAATGTAAATTAGGTTCATTTCACGAAATTAATGTCGTGGGGGTACACCCCCTTTGTGATGTGACTACGCTGCGAAATGTGTAAGGACACGTTCCTTTCTTTAAATAATTTATGTATTTTATTTTTCAATTTAAATATTAAAATAATTTAATATTAGTGTTTTTTTATAAAATAATTAACATGTAAATAAATTAAAATATCTATCAATAAAATTATTAATCAAAATGTTTTAGCATTGACAGATTATATAACAAAAAGTATTGTAGCCAATCCAAAGTTATAAATATGTATATTTTAACAAAATATGTCCTTAGAAACATCTTAATTACTTTATATCTGTTGTTTATGTTAAATTAGTTTTATTAGTTTCCTATAATGGATACGTTTTAATACGATGATTAATCGACTTAAAATAATTGTACATTTTATTATACAATTATACTAATGAAATTAATTGTTATTTTCGTATTTTGAATATTCAATATAATAATATAGAATATTCAAATGATATATTGGCATAGTGATTTCAAATGCTTTTTACAGTAATATTAGTGTCCAGCGCACATTTTTGTGTATGGTTTGATTGTGTGATTGGCTATCTGCCTGTCGACAACTACATAAGACTAATTTATTTATAAAAAAAAACAATTTAGTTAGTAACAATGATGGAAGAAGCAAATCGAGGGGCCTGCGACAAGATAGGCGGATGACCGATGCAGGCACAGGGATACAACGATGTACCCTTATACCCGCCACAACTAACTGTCAATGATATCATGTCGCAAGCCCCTCAGTAGAACTAGATATACACTGGCTGATCCTGGAACGCGACCCACACAAGGTGGGTCACTATGGCAGGTTTTAACACCATGTGTACATCGCTATCCGGGCGGACACTGATATCCTACCACCAGGAAATGTTACTATGTAATGCAGTTCACTCAAAGACACCACTACTCTAGATAGCTGTGTTGCTTCTGTTTATGGGCAGGCGTGACAATTACCATCAGGCGAACGCTTGACTCGTCTCGTCATTCAATTAAATAAAAAAAAAACTTAACACTCGATAAATCATTCATTCTGTATTTAAAAAGAAATGTCTATGGAAAGCAAACTACATTGTCACCCTGTAAGGAGGGAGTAATGGTTGCTCTATGATTATATGGACAGACGAGTCATTACTCCTGTATAAGTGTTGTTGCGAATTGCTAATGTTGTGCTTTCACAATTTTACACACACAAATTAATCGTTATTTTAACTTCAATTACAGTTTTGGGCCGCTCTCGTAATGGAAACAATGTTATGTGTAAATAATGTATGTAATTCTAATTAGGGTGTGTTTTCTTTGAGCGCGAGAATAATATTATTTAATATACTTTTTTTTAAAAAAGCACAACCACGGCAAATATATACATTGCTATTATTTCAGTTTGATTGTGGGCAATATTATCTGCTGTATATGACAAATACGGCATTACTAACATTACAGTAGTTGTATATGTTTATTAAAAAATATTTGTAAAATAGTGGCTGTCTATAACATATTATAAGTCTTTGTCTGTACTGTGTAATAGTTTTTACTCATAGACTTTTTGCTACTGATTCCGCTTTTTCTGTGACACAAACTACCCTGTGTTCGTCTTCAGAGTTGAATTTAGTCTCATACTGTTTATCAAAATGGGTTCAGCCTTTTACCCTTAAAATCGTTTCAGAAATACTCACTTCATAATATCAGTATCAAAGTTTCTTACGAGATATTAAAGAATTCGATATTTTTCCTATCTATAACATATTTTATGTTGAATCTTAAAATATTAATATTCTGATTTTGAATATTATTATATTATATTTTCAATGCTTATTTGTATAATAAAACGAGTCTAATTAAGAACCTCTTCCGTATTTTTTCGTGGATTAAAATCTATAATCACGCCCTAAACTGAACGGATTTGCATGAAACTTATAAGATATTTGGTAGATATCCATTACAATGCAAAGGAATATAGCACCTAGTCTAGATAGATATACCTAGTCCTAGTTTAAAATAAATCTAAGATTATTGTACTTATTAATACAAAAGGTTGAATACATTAAAGTCAATATTTGTCCCTAGAAAAATAGGCTGTCAACTATATTTAACAATTTATTTAAACCTCACACCAGCTTTATCTACATTGAAAAAAAATGCATTTTTTAAAAGTGAAAGCAAGCTTCGCTTTAACATTTTGCTATTAAAACACATGTCGACTGCTACAATATGGCAACACAATTTAAAACTCGATTACAATTACAATCGGAAACTAAAACAAAATCATTAATCGAAACATTAGCATCGCGATCACTTCGCGACGCGCGATATGAACAGAAAGGGTTAAGCCACCCCTACAGCGGTACATAATTACACCCACACAGAGACGCAGCGCATTAACACAACGATAAAACAAGGCAACTACTTAGCATTTTCAAATTAAATACAGTAATCACTTGTATAAACGCAGTGTGTACGTATACAAAGTGTGGATCAATAATGTCTATGTGTGGGTGGCGATTATAATGAAGGGGTAAAAGGGTGATATTAAGTGGCTCTATTCGTGTACCCCTCACCACTAGCTGTGTAGTCATGCCTTCGCCACTTCGTTCCGAAACCGATAATTTTAGTTTTTTTTTATTAGAACATCGGTTATGGATTTGGGTGGTTTGATCGTGGAAGTTTAGTTGAGTAATTATTAAGGTTTAGGAAATATTTCTTCAAATGTTATTTTTGTTTGAAAGGTTTTGATAGGCTTTAATTAATCTGTTATGGATATTTTACATTTGATTGATTCAGAAAATGATGTTTTCTATAATGTAGCATCTGGGGTTTTTTTTATCTGATTTGGAGGTATTTCAAAACATATATTTAGTAGTATATGTAGTAGTCTTATCGAAATCAGGCTAGCCGATCATAAAAACTACAAGCCAAATTTTGTAACATATGTTTAAAAGTATGTTACCGACCCCACTGCGAATAGAATAGAGGCAGGTGAAAGAAGACAATGTACTATAAGGTTTATGAGGAAATCACTCCCCATTTTGTGGTTTTCCCTTTATGCTTAATGTTTTCATATAAACTTTATAATATCTACACTAATATTTTAAAGAGGAAAGATTTGTATTTTTGTGCGTAACGAATAAACTTAAAAACTACTGGACCGATTTGAATAATTCTTTCACCTATCAAATACTACATTATCCCTGATGAACATAGGCTACTTTTTATCCCGGAAAAAGTAGATCACGCGGGCGGAGCCGAGAGGAAAAGCTAGTCATGTATAAAGAACAATATAATGTCATAAAATTATAACGTCTATAGATTTAGTAACAAAGAGTTAGCAGTGTAGAACGCAGAGATGAAACTAGTGCACCCATGGTTCGCCAAGCTTGTTTCGATCCCATGATGTGATTGATATGCGAGTCTATCACCTTACCATAAAAATTCCAATTTAGAAACACAAATTTTGTGTTTTTTTTTAAACTCAAGCATTTATTGTGTGTCCGATCTGGGGTTTGAACCCGTACCACACTGATTTCCGAGCCTAATTTCGTTGCTACTGAATCAAAGAGGCAATGGATGGAGTAAACGATGACTTCCAAGTAAAACGGTATACTTTTTTTTGTACGGGTTTTATTAAGTGTTGACATTCTTTTGTTTATTCCATTCAAACAATTTGTTCATAGAAACCAGGAAGTACGAAAAAACTCTGATCTCACGTGACGGAACAAGGTTTCTTTCCAACGAATAAACAACAAATGAAACACTTTTACGGCCATTGTGTTAGTTGTAAAGAAAATTCAAGTCACGCGTCAACATAAGCAGCAAAATACATTTTTTTTTACACCCAACAGTCCCATACATAGTCCTGACCCCACAATAAGATACGAGTCTTGTGTCGTGGGTCAGGAACTACGAGAGACTTTCGGTCTCACAACACCCAGACCCCGAAACAAATATTTGTGGACCACATAAACATGTCTCGGTACGGGGATCGAACCCGCGGCCTCTCGCTTCACAGCTACTCGCCCGCTGCGCCACGGAGACTGTCAAAATTTTAAACAGTCCCATAGAACTGTAATTATACTGGCACTTTATAAGAATCTGATAGTGTTTGCAATAACCGTTTGAGCGGCCGCAGTACGCGGGTACTTCGAGACACGTCATAATTACAAGCCAAAACCTCTGCTGGTGGGATGATACTTGTATCCGACCGGATAGCGACCACCGTACATTGGTGCTAAAACCTGCCATAGTGGCCCACCTTGTGTGGGTCGCGTTCCAGGGTCAGCCAGTGTATATCCGGTTCTCCCCAGGGGGCTTGCCCCCTGATGCTAACCCTTTTCCCATCCCTTTTTCCTTCCCCTCCCCTTTGACCCTTTGCAGGCAGGCATGATCGTGCCGACCAACGATAGACACACTGTTTATCGTTGGTCGACACTATTCCTGGATTGCGCTGCACTTACCATCAGGTGTGGCGTAGTCACTTTGCCGAGCCAGGATAAAAAAAAAATGTAATTATACTGGCACTTTATAAGAATCTGATAGTGTTTGCAATAACCGTTTGAGCGGTCGCAGTACGCGGGTACTTCGAGACACGTCATAATTACAAACCAAAAACCCTTGATGTGAATTTCGAAAAAAGCCTCGCTTCGCTCGTGCACCGATCGATTAATTAGCGTTATTACATACTGTACGCCGATCCATCTGTCGTAATTAGCCCCGATCCCTTTCGCCGGCGAAAAAAATAATGACGCACCCTAAAACACTTTCTTTTTTTCATCATTTTTTAATCCAATCCGGCGTGGATTATGCGCGTAATTATATATTTTTTTTCCAATTGCGTTCGTCTGTGGAAATACGTTCGCTTGATTGCGAAACGAAATCCGTGCGTTGATTAGGCTTTTTAAAATGTGATTGTGTTTCACCCCACGATCGCTTGTGACGGGTTTCATGGAATTTTTGGTTCTTGTTGGCTTATTTAAGAACTGTAGTTGTTCTTGCAGAGTAAATGTATGAAAAATTAACGTAGTTGAGATAAGACTTAACTTATAATCAGACTTATGTCTTTAAAGGGGTAGACGATGTTACCATCTTTAGTTTCACCCCATATTATGAGTTTTAGTGACAATAACAGAAAATCAAAACCCGATTAAATTATGAGCTTTGTCCTGGTAAAAGGATAATGATCTTAACGTCTACAGATAGACGCTGGTATCGTTTTTTTATTTTTTGAATGACGAGACGAGCAAAGCGCTCGCCTAATGGTAAGCGCCAGTCTGCCCATAAACAGATGCCACACCACACAGAACTTTGAATCACAAAGCACTGCATGGCACTGAACTGCGCTCGTCACCCCGAGACATAAGATGTTAAGTCTCATAATGCCCAGAAATTTCACTGGCTTCGATGTCCTTCAAATCGAAACACAGCAGTGCTTACACACTGCTGCTTGGCGGCAGAAATAGACAAGCGGTGGTACCAACGCAGACGGCATCTCGCATACGAGGGACCTACCACCGTACCAATAAGGTTGAAAATATGACAGTAGAAATAGAAGCTTAGGTGTGTATCTATACAGCCGACATTATTATAATGGAAAACAGAGCTCGTAGCGCCTAGTTATTTTATAGTCGTATGATTAAGGACATAAGGTTTAGATTTAGTTATTATCAAGTTTAGTCTCTTCGTCGCCACTCCGTCCGTCTATATTGACCCTACAACTACAGTTTGAAAATCAATCAGCCTGTCAATGCGTTTGATGTTGATGAAATAGCCGACATTGTCCTTAAAAGTTGACCGCTTCAATCTACACTATAATATTATAAAGTGGAAAGATTTTATTTTTGTATGTAATGAATAAACCTGAAAACTATTGGACCGATTACAAAAAATCTTTCGCCGTTAGAAAGCTACATTATCATTGAGTAACATAAAAAAGGAAAAGCTCACGCGGGCGGAGCCGCGAGGAAAAGCTAGTCTATTTATATAACAAAATTTTAATCTGGATTGAATCATCTGTCAGTTGAAGTTACTCCAACAACCAATGGTTGACGATATCTACAAATTTATTTTAGTACTGAAAATAAATGATATAACGTAAACTCTTACTTAACTTACTAAACTATTAACTGACAGATAGTGAAAACATTGTTATCTCCTTTACATAGTACAAAACGAAGTCGCTTCCGCTGTCTGTTCGCTTAGATCTTTTAGACTATTCAACGGATTTTAATGCAGTTTTCAGCAATATATAGAGTGATTCATGAGGAAGGTTTATATGTATAATACATACATATTCATCATCATCATCATCTTCAGCCACAAGACGTCCACTGCTGAACATAGGCCTCTCCCAAAGATTTCCAGACCGACCTGTTGG
This sequence comes from Amorpha juglandis, assembly GCA_949126905.1. Classification (NCBI taxonomy): domain Eukaryota; kingdom Metazoa; phylum Arthropoda; class Insecta; order Lepidoptera; family Sphingidae; genus Amorpha; species Amorpha juglandis. The sequence continues at coordinate 3,984,622 of OX421379.1, read as the reverse complement.
AAGCGGCCTCCATCCAGCGACTTCCTGCGTCGACGTCGACGTCCAACGCTGCGCTTGCCAGTACGTGGCCTCCATTCCAGAACCTTTCTGTCCCAGCGGTTATCGGTTCTGCGAGCTATGTGGCCTGCCCACTGCCACTTTAGCTTGCTAATCCGCTGAGCTATGTCGGTGACTTTCGTTCTTCTACGGATCTCCTCATTTCTGATTTGATCACGCAGAGAAACACCGAGCATAGCTCTTTCCATAGCTCGCTGAGTGACTGTGAGCCGTCTTATACGGCCCATATTTAGAGGCCACGTCTCAGTGCCGTATGTCATCACTGGTAACACACATTGATCGAAGATTTTAGTCTTCAGGCACTGAGGTATTTTGGACGAGAAGACCTTGCCAAGGTTCCCGAACGCTGCCCAGCCGAGCTGGATTCGACGATTGACCTCTCTCTCGAAGTTGGACCTGCCTAATTGGACTACTTGTCCTAGATAGACATATTCGTCGACAACTTCAAGAGATGAGCTTCCAACAGTAATCGGGGTGGGCACAACATGGACATTCGACATGACCTTCGTCTTGTCCATGTTCATTCTGAGGCCCACCCGTTGAGAAACTCTGTTGAGGTCTTCGAGCATTGTACTCAGGTCTTCCAGCGATTCCGCAAGGACCACGATATCGTCGGCAAAGCGGAGGTGATTCATGTACTCGCCATTTATGTTGATGCCGAATCCTTTCCAGTTCAAGAGCTTGAAGGCATCTTCCAGCGCGGCAGTGAAGAGTTTAGGAGAAATAACATCTCCCTGTCTCACGCCTCTCTGTAGTGGAATAGCCTTCGTACTCTGTTCTTGTACTCGGACCGACATGGTGGCGTTGTTGTACAAGCACCTCAACACTTCGATATACCGATAGTCAATGTGGCACCGCTGGAGAGCCTGCAGCACTGCCCAGGTCTCGATCGAATCAAAGGCTTTCTCATAGTCCACAAACGCTAAGCAAAGTGGCAAGTTATACTCCTCGGTTTTTTGTATAACTTGCCGCAGCGTATGAATGTGGTCTATGGTACTATAGCCTTTTCGGAAACCGGCTTGTTCGGGAGGCTGGAAGTCATCTAACTTGCGCTCGAGACGATTCGTGATAACCCTCAAAAACAGCTTATAGACATGGCTCAGGAGTGAGATGGGCCTGTAATTCTTCAACAAGGTATTGTCACCTTTCTTGAAGAACAGTACCACCGCACTCCTGTTCCATGCCTCAGGCGTTACGCCCTCGAGCAGAACGAAATTAAAGAGCCTCTGAAGGACTTTCAGTACCGGCGCTCCGCCCGCTTTCAGAAGCTCCGCAGTAATTCCGTCCTCGCCCGGCGCCTTGTTGTTTTTGAGCTGTCCGAGGGCCATTCGAATCTCGCACAAGCTGATGTCCGGGATGTCATCGCTGTAGTGCCGGACCAGCTCAGCTCTTGGGTCTTTAGCCGAGCAGGTAACGGGTTTGGCAACCGAGGTATAAAGCTGTCCGTAGAAGCTCTCGATCTCTCTCAACACCTCTGCCTTGGTCGATGCTACACTGCCATCTTCCGTCTTCAGCTTTGTCATTCGGCTTTGCCCAATAGACAGGTCCTTTGCAAACACTTTGGAGCCTTTGTTCTGCTCGATCGTCTCCTTTATGCTTGCAGTGTTGTGAGCGCGGACGTCGTGTCGCAAGGATTTCCATATCCGTCTATTGAGCTGCCGATATGCCTCAGCGTCATCGGAAGACCGCAGCGCCATAGATCGACGTTCGGCCATGAGCTCGAGCGTCGAGACCGAGAGTTTCTGACGTCGATTTTTACGACGGGGTCTAAAGAATTTAGAACCCGCCGTGTGGACAGCTTCTACCAACCCGTCATTGATATCGTCCACAGTTACGCAGTTATCTAGGCAAGCGAAGCGGTTTTCCAGCTCGAGCTGAAAGCACTCGGGGTTTTGAATATGGGCGCGAGTAGGGCGGAGCATAGACTTCATCAAGCGACGTCTTTCTACCTTGACGTCAATACTCAATGTGCCCCTTACCATTCAGTGATCACTTCCGGTTTTCACCCTGTTGATCACAGAGACATCATTGAGTATCCGTCTCTTCGTCGTCAAGATGAAGTCTATCTCGTTCCTCGTAGAACCATCCGGGCTCATCCAGGTCCATTTCCTGTGAGGCGGCTTCTGAAAGAAAGAGTTCATCGCAAAGAGTCCCTCTTTCTCCAGAAAGTCGGCCAGTCTTTGTCCCCTGGGGTTTCGTTGCCCATATCCAAATTGCCCCACTCTCAGCTCCTCATCTCTTCTCTTGCCTAGTTTTGCGTTAAAATCCCCCATAACAACATTGAAGTAGGTTTCGGAGGTGTGTATGGCCCGACTAATGTCGTCATACATCTCCTCTACTTCCTCATCTGGGTGTGTCGAGGTCGGCGCATATACCTGTATGACCTTCAACGAATATCTCTCACATATTCTGAGTATAAGGTATACTACCCTGCTCGACACACTTTCGATGGTAACGATGTTGTTAACGAGGGACTTGTGGACGAGAAATCCGACACCACCTCGAGATTGTTGATCGCCACCCCGGTAGTAGAGTAGGTTACCAGACTTGAGGATTATCGTGTCCTCCCCGTTCCTTCGGACTTCTGATAATCCCAAGATGTCCCATCGTAACCTACTCATTTCTTCTTCCAGCTCAAGGATCTTCTCGTCGGTCCTCATAGTGCGAATGTTGTGTGTTACCAGGGCCAGTTGTCGTCGGGGGTGGTAGCGGGATCTTACCCGGGGATTCTTAGCACCCCCTGCCCCGCCGTTACCGTAGCTGCTACCGGAACTAGGAATAGCGGGGCTGCCGGGGACTGGGGGCCTGGTTCTTTTCTGTCCTATCATCTGGGAGGTTTTGCCATTACTCGCCACGCTTGGCAGGCGGGTTGGCGAGCGCAGAGGCGTAGCTTCTGGCGCTGATGATGCTGCTGCCCATCATCAGCCTGTTGCATTTAGCTGCGCCTTGAATACGATGGTTATACCGCCATCAGCCGGTCGCCAGAGCCTCGTCCGTTAACCAGCAGGGTGCACCACGGGCAGGTGAGGTTGGCTTGGATTCCGAAAGATGGTGGTTGGATCCCCTTACACAGTACAGAAAAGCCGAAAAATTCAAATTTGTAATGTGATGTCGTAACAAACATATTTTACCCGTGCGAAACCAGCGTGGGTCGCTAGTATTAAAACATTTTAAATGTAAAATGACATCATTATTTGTTAAAAACCAATATGTTTTCACGTATCGGCAAGTTCTAACTTTAATGAGTAATATTGTAATGAACTGCACATACGTGAGTTGAGACATGTATAATTCTGAAGTGGCGTTAAATTCATTCAACCGCACTTGTTTATCTTGGCGTGGCAAAGTGACGATGCTCTACCTAATAATATACCTATATAATGCCTAATAATGTACCTATATTATTATATTTATTTTTTTTATCCTGGCTCGGCAAAGTGACTACGCTACACCTGATGGTAAGTGTAGCGCAATCCAAGAATAGTGTCGACCAACGATAAACAATGTGTCCATCGTCGGTCGGCAAGATCATGCCGGCCTGCCAAAGGGCCAAGTGGGAGGGGAAGGAAAAAAGGGTGGGAAAAGGGTTAGGATCAGGGGGCAAGCCCCCTGGGGAGAACCGGATATATACTGGCTGACCCTGGAACGCGACCCACACGAGGTGGGCCACTATGGCAGGTTTTAGCAACAGTATACAGTGATCGCTATCCGGTCGGATACAAGTATCTTCCCACCAGCATATAATGCATATAATGCCTAATGATGTACCTATATGCAGCTCAATAATAATGTCGAACAATGTCAGACGACCCATATATCGTAAGTCGCCATAATTATACCGACCTTTTAAAGCCTTATTTACACGGAGAAAGTTTCTCGTACGATAGAGGCAAAATATAACAGAAAACCGTCATTCAAAAGCCGTCAGCCGAGTTATGTAATTTGAAAAAGAATCTTAAGACATGTCCTCGGAAATAACAGTTTTCTGTGATATACTCGCCAGTATCATTTATGGAAATAACTCGACATTGAGGACATTGAGTTGATGTTATTAATATGATAGGCAGTTTGAAGTGACCTCGCAGTTTACTTTATCTCTGTTTATGAATGTGAATGGAGTTCTAATCCTGGATCGGGTGGTCATAATTAGTATTATTAAATTTAAATTCCATTTTTTAATTTTAAAATTGGGTTCTTGGAACTTGTACCGGCTTTTCCGGTAGGCTCGCACTCTATCGCATAATAGAACCGAAATAAGCTGGACAAAATGTAGGTACAGTAGTTGCTATTTACCCCTTACAAGGGCACGTTCGGAATTTTTTTAAAAACATTAAACATTTATAACCACAGCACTGTCAGAATCTCGCAACTCCGCTGTTATAAACATCTTTTTCCGAGATAAGGTAAGCTATGTCCTAATTCAGTTCTAGGATTACATTTGAGACTTCGCCATTCATTAGTTTTTGAGACGTAATTGATTAACAAACACTCAAAATTTTACAACTATTATAATATAAGTAGAACGAAAAATAACATTCCTAGATATTAAAGCTTCTTATTAGAAAGTAATTTTCAAACAAACCAACAAACTACCGTTATAATCGATATTATTGTAGACACGCCATATCAATAAAATGCAGCAAAACTTCAATTACTAGCGTATTTAACCTATACACATTCTTAATGCTATAACCCGGCTGAATTAAACAGCATTGTATTTAGTGGAGAGTGCTGGCGAGAGAGGGCCACGGTAACCAACCGGCTGGCACGCTTAATAGCAAGTTATTGTCATTAACGACGCCTAGCTGCGAACGGTCGATGGCTGCCACCTCCGAATCCGTGTTGGTTTCCAATGACTTACGCTAAGACAGATTTTAAAGTTACGTATAAAGGGTACTATCGGAACCCTAAAAAAATATACAGATAGGTGGATAGGAGTTTTATTTTAAGTTATATTAAAATTAAAAAAAAATTAAACACGGTACGAGTAATTCTGTGGTACATTGTAGCCGAAGTCAGGCCCCAGCTTAGCAATATAGCCAGCAATATGTAAGCAAATAGTTTCGGTAGCTAACACATTATATTTTAAGCGTAGAATAATGTAGAATGTAACGCCATAAAAGGACATACATATTCAATAAAGAAATAAAACAAATTAATTTACTTGGTAGTAGACAAAATAGTCTACAGCGTGGCTCTACCACATGAATTATTTATGTAAACCGCAAATGACATTGTATACAAAAATAAAATCATTTTATTAGTTGCGCAGATGATTCACAAGCTTTGGGGAAATACCAATTGAAGACTCCATAATTTTAATGTTTTTGGTTTATTTAATGTTAATTCATCCTTATGTGTATTACCCAGTCCAGTCTTACATCAAACTTTTTTTCTAAGAGCACAGCTATGTGATTGCCCTACACCTGATTGGTAAGCGCAGACAGTCCAAAAAAACCAGCGGCCCCACCGACAAACAACGAGTTTAACGCTGGTCACAAGAATCATACTGACCTGTATAAATGCTTTGCTCGAAGAGGGTACAAGCAAATCGAGCAGCCTATGACAGGACAGGCAGATGACCGATGCAGGCACAAAGATACAAGTATGTACTCTTATACTCGCTCCAACCAACCATAGGGCCATCCTTGTGTGGATAGCGTTCTAGGATCAGCCAGTGTATATCCGGTTCTAATGACATGACTTGATGATTGGTTACGGCGGCTATAGGGGTACATCCTTATATCTCTGTTCCTGCATCGGTCATCCACACGTACTGTCGCAGGCTCCTCGATTTTGCTTCTTCCCCTTCGGAGTGTGAAGAAGCAAGGCCGGCATGATTCTGGTGACCACCTCTAATCTCATTATTTGTCGGCGCTCGCTGTATTTTTTGGACTGCACAACGCTTACACCATCAGGTGTATTGCAGTCACTTGATCTTGCTCGGAAAAAAGGAATATAGTGTTATTAAAATCCACGGCGAAGTAACTCAATGTAAATACCGTATAACAGTGGACACAGTTTCCAGTACCCGTACTGACGTGGCGATCTTGCCCGCATACTTAGGGCCATTAAGCATTCAACTAATGAGTGCTCATGCACACACACGTACGAAAATGTATTAAATATCAGTATAATAGGCTTTGATTGTTATTTATTACAATTATATGCGTTATGACTACATGAGCAATAGGTATACTTGATTCTATGCAACTGATGGCTTTCAGAATTATTTGGTTAATAATTTTAAAGTTTTGTATTAACAATAATACACCCAACAGTTACACACATAGTCCTGAGCTCAGAGTAAGATACGACTCTTGTGGCGTGGGTGTCAGGAACTACGACAGACTTTTAGTCACAAAACACTCAGACTCGAAACGAATATCTGTGTATGACACAAACATTTGTATCGGTTCAGAGATTGAACTCGCAGCCTCTTGTATCACAGCCTGCTACTCGGCCACTCCACCTTAGAGACGTAGATTAGTGAGTGGTACAGCATGAATGAGCCGGCTCAAAATTACCACTGTCACACAGAAAACTGACGTAAAGCAGCGGTTTGCTGTTGCGTTTCGTACGGTAAGTGAGGTATCCGGAGGCCCAAATTCCCCTCCACTTCTACACACTAATCTAATAATAATTCACACTAATGATTCTGACTGCCTTTGATTCTTTAAGTATTGTGCAAGTACATGGGCGGTGGAGATCACTTACCATCGGTTGACTCACTTGCTCGTTTGTCGGTTTATGCTATAAAAACACCTAGGTGACCTAAGTGCTTGTTCCCGACCTTTGCTACAACAAATCCACAAAAGACATCAATAAAAATAATCCAATGCCTCACACTACAGACAAATGCATCATTCTTCACACATAGAGGATAGTAGTGTGTGTGCACCCTAATTGCTTTTGTCATTATTAGTCGCGAATACTTCTTAGTGGGTTGTTGTACAATTAGTTATAATGAAGCATAATTAGTCCTCGCTAATATAAGTTGTGTTTGTGTGCGTGTTGCGTTCTATACACGGCACATAAAAACAAAGTAATTAATTTTAAGTAAATATTTTTGCTATTTACGTAATAAGGTGATGTCATGATTATCTGCATGGAAATACTGAGTTAATTTTCCTTTTTAATTACATACTTTGGTTATGAAAAACTATTTATCTATTTCCAAATTGTGATATTTTATTTATAAGTTCACGTCTGTGTCTACGGAGTGGTGGGCTAAGAGTTCATGAGCGGTGGAGATCACTTACCATCAGGTGAGCTACTTGCTCGTTTGTCGGCCTCTGCTATAAAAGAAAAGATTATCTATCCTTGGATTTTTTATTTATATAAATACACCCAGCAATCACACACAAAGTCGCGACCCCACACTAGGTTAACTTGTATCGTGGGTATCAGAAACTACTGGAGTCTTTCGGTCCCACAACACCCAGACCCGAAATAAATATTTGTGGATCACGGCCTTTTGTTTCAAATATATAAAGTTATAAAAAAAACTAGCTTTTCCTCGCAGCTCCGCTCGCGTGATCTGCTTTTTCCGGGATAAAAAGTAGTATGTTCATCAGGGATAATGTAGGATTCTAATGGTGAAAGAATTTTGCAAATCGATCCAGTAGTTTTTAAGTTTATTCGTTACATACAAAAATATAAATCTATCCTCTTTATAATATTAGTGTAGATAAATAAACTATATGATTTTCTATAGGCATATAGATAAATATATCCAAAACTATGAAATTTTGCTGAAAATTTGCTACATTTTACACAATAGCGTTCAAAATACACATATAAATATATAATTTTAACCATGGCATATCAAGCATTGTAAAGGCGCCTGCACGGTGCATACTACACAAAGCCGTTATAAAATATGCAGCGACTCTGCGTGATCATGATCGAATATTAGCTTATAATGTTCTTTTATCCGAGTACGGCAAAATGACTGCACTAAACCTGATGGTAAGCGCAGTGCAGTCCAAAAAAACCAGCCGATACGAGTCTTGTGTCGTGGGTAAAAGGAGCCTTAGGTCTCAAACAAATATTTGTGGAACACGCAAAGATTTGTCTAGGTGTGGGGATCGAACCTGCGGCCTTTCGCTTCACAGCCAGCTACTCGCCCGCTGCGCCGCGGAAGCAGTCAATTTTGAGCACCATTAAATAAAAAAAACACAAATTGTGATTACTCTGCTGATTATTTGCTGGTGGGAGGATACTTGTATCCGACCGGATAGCGACCACCGTACACTGGTACTAAAACCTGCCATAGTGGCCCACCTTGTGTGGGTCGCGTTCCAGGGTCAGCCAGTGTATATCCGGTTCTCCCCAGGGGGGCTTGCCCCCTGATCCTAACCCTTTTCCCATCCCTTTTCCTTCCGCTCCCCCTTTGCCCTTTGGCAGGCCGGCATGATCTTGCCGACTTACGATGGACACATTGTTTATCGTTAGTCGACACTATTCTTGGATTGCGCTACACTTACCATCAGGTGTAGCGTAGTCACTTTGCCGAACCAGAATAAAAAAAAAAAAAAAAACTCTACCTTGGATTTCAACCCGGAACCTTAAGTTTCTTATCCCAAGCTGAGGATATTCCTTCCATTTAATGAATGTATGATAACTGTGAGCCATGAGTGTCCGGACAATCCAAGTTGAACAATTCTTGTAGTTTTTTCTATTTAAATTATATGCTTTGACTAATTAGTGCCTGATTATCTTACATTAGTCGGAAATATCATTACTACATATGATCTCACTCGTTTCACCTCTGTCTAACCCTTCTGGGAAAAAGGCGTGACGGTATTAAATGTTTAATTCATTTCGAGCTAATTAGAGGTTAAGGTTTTAACTCTGCATAGAAATCTCATACGAGTACAATAAAGGCAGACATTGGCTGGCTGGTCGCGTCAAACGTTGTTTGATTGCGTGTCTTATAGCAAAGACCGGGAAACGAGCAAGTGGGTCACTTGATGGTAAGTGATGATGATAGTCGTCCATGAACGTCCACAATACCCGGGGATCATAGATGCGTTGCCGGCCTTAAAAGAAAGGGGTAATTAAGGGATTGGGAAAAATAATAAGATTTGGGCCTCCAGATACCACACTCACCATAAACGCAAGCTACCAGTTTACATCGATTTTCTATGAGACAATGGTAAACTGTCTACAGCGTGGCCCTACCATTTACGCGTTTGTATTGTATACTTAGACTGTTCAAAGGCAGCGTTATTAACGCATGACGTCACTAATGCCTTTAGTATGGCATTAACAAGTGACAGTACCACTGACATTCGGATTTGACTGTTGACGGGACGATCGGAAGTCGGTACAGTGACGCAGCAGGCACGTAGCCTGCTGGCTATGAAAGAATAGGCAGTGGGTTCGATTCTCGCTCCGTGACAAATGTTGGTGGGATCCATTTTTTGTTTCGGGTCTGTGTGTTGTGGGACCGCAAGTCCTTGGTAATTGCGGATACTCTTGATACTCTTTAACTTCGTATGAGGTTGGGTATATTCATTTGTTATATTACTTATTTATTGGCCAGACATTGTTTTTTTTATATATTTATTCGGATAATTTTAACTATGATTTATATCCAAGTAACAACGGAGTGTGAAGACGCAATTAGAGAGGCCGGCATGATCTTGCCGACCTACGATGGACACATTGTTTGTCGCTGGTCGACACTATTCCTGGATTGCGCTACACTTACCATCAGGTATAGCGTAGTCACTTTGCCGAGCCAGGATAAAAAAGATAATTCGTTTGTAACTTCCTAGTTTAAAAAACATTTACCAACATATTGAACTATATGTAATTATTTTTTAATTATTGATACAGTTCGAATGTGGTTAAGAAATGCAGAAACTCGTTCAGGTGTTGTAAAATAACAATTGTGGTGTAATTAATTTTTATATCAATATTTTAACAGTTATCAACTTATTATGTTATCTTAATTCTTACGTCATTCCACCAAATTAAATTAATTACTTCAATTATTACGGTTAATTAACCGAAACATAAGTATACAGTCAAACATGGCATGAATCAAGTTTGAGATGTTACGTAATGAACTGGCGGTGTTGATATATAATTGGATAAAAAAGCATGTGACATAGTTTGAAATATCAATATATTTGAAGCCAGTAAAATAGCTGGGCAGTATGAGACTTAACGCCTTATGTCTCGGGGTGATGAGCGCAGAGGGCCATACAGGCCATTCAATATTTTGTGTGTTCTGTTTATGGGCAGACATGGCGCTTAACATCAGCCTAGCGACTTGCTTGTTTTTTATTTTTGTTGATTAAAGTTAAGTATTTCAGATTAAATCTACAATATACGTATAATAATTACTTAACCCGAATATACAACTATTTTCCAATTGACAAATATGTTTCTGAATTCATCTATACTAATATAATAAAGCTGTAGAGTTTGATTGTTTGTTTGTTTGTTTGTTTGTTTGAACGCGCTAATCTCAGGAACTACTGGTTCGAATTGAAAAATTCTTTTTGTATTGGATAGTTCATTTATCGAGGAAGGCTTTAGCCTATATAACATTACGCTGCGACCATTAGGAGCGAAGCATCAGTGAAAAATGTTGCAAAAACGGGGAAAATTATTCATATTTGAAGGCTTCCGTTGCTAAGCTACCCAAATCTATACTAATATTATAAAGCTGTAGAGTTTGATTGTTTGTTTGATCACGTAGGCGGAGCCGCGAACAAAAGCTAGTCAATAATAATATTAAATGGAAAAACAGACCGGCCAGACTTAAAAGTAAAATATCACACTGCATTTTTTTTAATATTTTGTATGACTAAACAAGCAGCCCGCTTGCTTCATGGCAAGCTCCCATGCCCATATACAGAAGCAACACCACACAGAACTTGGAACTACGAAGCAGCGCATGGCATTGGACTGCGCTTTTCTCACCGAGACAAGTTGCTAATTATCACAAAGCCCAGTAATTTCACTGAAACACAACAATGCTGCTTGGCGGCAGGAATAGACAAGCGGTGATATCAACCCAGATGATATATCGCATACGTAGGACCTGCCACCTAGTGATAGTTATTTATTATCTACATATTTGAATTTATAGGTACTGTTTGTATCAAAACACCTACTTTCGAAAAGCAAAAATAAGTTCTCGACATTTGGTTTATCAACTTATGAACCTCAACACAATCTCATACAAAACACCAATTATTGGCATTTCAAGTTTTATGACATCAATCGATAGCATAAACTGTTTAAAATATTATAATATTCTAAGAATAATACAATCACAAATAACCATAAAATTGCTGTATGTGGGACATAAAGCTGTTTTTACTAATCATTAGCAGTAATTATGATCCGTACATAAGCATAATTATAATAGCTATAAAACAGATAATTACATATAACTTCCCACATATACTCTTGTGTCGCAGCAATAAAAACAAATTACTTTTCACGGATTGACCAAAATTTGAACGCTGTTAATATATCCGAGAAATCTTTAAATGCAATATGTTCATTTTATTTATTTATCTAGAGACAAATTAGCTGCCAGTCGTGATTTCGCTGTAAACATTTTACTGCCCTGCTTCCATGGGTCATAGCGTAATATAAAAATAATCTTCCGGAATAAATTATAGATATTCATGTTAGGGAAACGGCGTCTCAGTCCTTGGCATAGTTTAGGAGAAACAAGCAAACAGACAGACAGACGCAGATAGTGACTTTGTTTTGCACGCTCTTTGTTTCTTGCGCTGGTGACCCCGAGACTTAAGATATTAAGTCTCATAATGCCCAGTAATTTCACTGGCTTCAATGTCCTTCAAACCGAAACACAACAGTGCTTAGTGTTGCTCGGCGGCAGAAATAGACAAAGCGGTGGTACCAGCCCAGACGGCCTCTCGCATACGAGGGACCCACCACCTTGTAAAATCCTTAAAAATACATCTAATTATTCGTCGACTTTAGTGGTAGATTACTGCTAATATATATTGTAACACCAATAATTTTAGTATTAATACTCCAAACTTAAGAGATAATATTGAACGACATAATATAAGTTTTTAAATGCTCAATTATATTGTAATGTGGCTCCAATCGAAATGCTACTAACATGTACGATTGAGGCAACATTTCGTTTTATTATATCATGATGGTTATAAAATGTAATCATCTGGCAGATCTTTACGGCAATTATCTCCTTTAAGTACAAATAATCTTGTTAAATTTTACATTTATCTTCATATCTGTGTTATTTCCTCTAGTTCAATAATTTTTAATATTTCCAACTCCTCCCTAACCTTCAGATTAATTTTATTTCGGGAAGAAGAAATTTAGGCATTCCCAGAGACTCGCCGAGCTTCACTGCTCGGTGTCGACAAAAATGCGTGCCACTGTTAACCCTGGTGCACAGGAGTTACAGTGGCGGGTGTGTGGGCGGGATAATTTAATAATTTTATAGGTTACACTTCCTTCTTTCTGGTTGTCGATATCCCGGTTATTGTCAGGTTCGTCTTGCCATTAAGAAGCCTCCTAATCATTGTTTGTTGGTCGTCGCTGCGCTTACCATTAGGTGTATCCCGTGAGTATGTATCACATTTCCCGTGCTCGAATAAAAAAGATAAACTTTATACATCACACAAATTGATTTTATTTTGTCCTTTAGAATCTGCTTACTTAATATACTTCTCAAGATATTTGGTATCTCTATGGCACAAAGTAATACCTTAAACATTTTATACGTGGAATCAGACAGTTCGAGGTATGCCATCATATATCTACAGCCAGAGCATCATTAACAAATACTCGCCATTCATCACATAGAAAACCTAGATTTCCCATAAAAAGTCTTACTTCCCACACAAAACGCAACGAACACATAATAATATAGCTAATTAACACACTTCCATTATCAGAGATATAATTGCAAAACTATTAGAAAAACATAATTTGCAATTTGAATGCCATAATCGTGGATTGTTAAATAATTAATAGGTTGGACGAAGGTCGGGCATTAAATAAATTACATATTGATTTTATAGTATGATGTTGATTATAATTTATTATATAAAGTTTAGTTGCATAATTTTAATAATTACGTTCTTATCGTGTGTTTTGTAAAGTTGTTTAATACATCAAACCGCATTACATTTCGGTGACATTTAATTCAATTAAATGACAATTCATCTGAATAACAACAAATAAATTACGTGGAACATCAAAAGCGAATAAGTCAAATCATCATAAAAATAAAATACCGAATTGTTTTGTTCTTTTATGTCCAAATTGTTTGAATTAACAAAAAGAGTAAAGACGATCTCATCTGTTAACGAAATATAAAAGGACACTAATACTTAATATCAATCAAAAATCCAACTCGAGTAAATTAATGATCACAAAATAAAATGTAATGACTAATATGACCTTTAAATTTATCCGGCACATGTTAACAATAGCCAGGCGATTATCGTCCGTAACCCGTTCGATTAAGGTTTTAGCACATGCAATACAAGGCATATTGTTCATGATATCATAGCTGCCATTTGATTTATTCCTTTTAACCGTCTTGACCTACATTCGAGCAGCGCCTTTAATTGTTAATAAGGCTAATTAGAATGCGCGTGAAACAAACGCACAATGCGTGTTGTTAGTTTGTAGTATAATATCCAGCCATTCCTAAGGAACTAGGGTTTTAGATCCGTGAAGGTTGTTAATATTATGCCTAGGTCTACATTGCTTCACTGGTTAGTCCTTATTGACGTAAGTAATCTGTTAATAGTTAAATCTTAGTACGTTTTATTTGTCTAAGATATTGATCAGGTTTTTTATTCATTTTTTTGAAAAGACGGTCGCTAGCCAGATGGTAAGCGCCACGCCTGCCTACGAACAGAAGCGACACTACATAAAACATTAAATTAAAAAGCAATGCATGATGGACTGCGCTCGTCACCCGAGACATAAGATGATAAATCTCATAATACCCCAATTTTAAAACTAGACAATGCAAAAGACACAACATCAGGTATGTTCTATTTAAAACTGTATTTCAATAGAAAATTCTATAACATATGTTCAGACGTAAAAGATACACGATCCAGTTATAAAACTGTTACGTGGCCAATAAATTTTCCGTTATTAATCGCTAATAAGCTAAACTGGAGCCGGCATGCAGTTTATAACGTATTAATACAAGAATACAGCTTATTGGCATTGAATAAAATATTAAGTACCGTGTAGGTACATTCTCTTGGATTTTGCTATGATTAAAATATTGCTCACAGTTTTCTGAGCTTCTAAATTTCTAGAACCTTATTGCAATGTGGTAGGGTTGAAGTTTGTTGTACACGGCTATGGAGTTAAGGAAATCGGGATTATTATATTTTGGATCTTTAACGTAACTGGACTTATGGAAGGCTTTTACTGGTTCATATTAACCGAAACTATTTACGTATGAATAAACAAGTTGGCTGTTGGGAGGGTACCTGATATTTTTGTACCCATCATAGTAGCGCGTTCCGATATCAACCAGTGTAAACCCAGTAACTTCAGGCCGGCATAATTCTGCTGACCGTTGTAGGACTCGTGTCTCTTGACGGTCGACATTATGTATGGACTGCACTGTAATTATCATTAGGTCTAGTGTAGTAACTTTGCCGTGGCAGGGAAAAAAGTTTACATTTACAAATCAATTTAAACGGATTTTATCGCGTATTAAAAAAAAAGGAAATTTTAAAAAAAGGAAAAAAGGGTGTATGTGTGTGAGAGAGAGAGAGAGAAGATGAATGGCGCTAATTGGGAAAGACGTGATAAGGTGTAAAAAAAAAAAAAAATTAATGACGTTTTCTCAAAGTTTCAAAAAGTTTTCTTTTTATATCGGTCAGCATTCATACATACATATGGACCCAATACGACATATTTATTACGCTTTAAAATACCTCGACACATAAATAAATCTCCCCTAATTACAAATGTATACCTCAAAAATAATAATACGATATGACGCAAACAGATACCGTATCTATAATCATAGTTTAATATAAAACAACCATCACCTACCAAAATAATTATAGCACACGACAAAAATTAAACGATCGGAAAAAAATCCGTTTAATTGGTGAAATCAACTAAATAACATGTTAACAATCAATTTGGTCTAACTATTATATGTTGGAAACTAATCGGTAGGTAATAAAGAACACGATAAAATTACAAAAGAAATCTATAAAATGATTAAAATTTCTAATCGTGCCAATTAGTTGAATTTATGGCATTTAAGAGCTGTGCTTGTAGTTTTATTTGGAGCGTATTGTGACGCGTATTTAACAGCATCTTTTTATGATTATGTACCCAAAGGGTACCAATTGAACCCTATTACAGAGTATGCCGCCGTCTTTCCATCTGATTGTCTTGCCGTCTGTAGTTCCCTGTTATATATAGAAAACTCCATCTACTGAACTGTAATAAGTAATCAGTAGAATAAGTTTTTATAAAGCTATGCTAACAAATAATAAAAAAAAAAGTATCTGGGTACTGATCCCAAGGTGCACGAGCCCGACTCGCACTTAACAAGTTTTGTGCCGATTGCCATATCCTCCACCCAAGTCCGTGAATCCAACAACATCTAAGCATCCCCTCCCGCTTCCTATGCTTGGTGAGCCTTTAACTGTCAGCCTATAGCACGGTGGTTATTCCAAAGTTCCCATAACCTTAAGTTAGTCTTATTAATGACTTAAATGTTTTATACTTGACCTGTCATAAGCGCTTTCTTAGCCTACATGATGAATGAAGATTTTGATTTGATTTGTTTTCTTCATCTCAATGACGAGGTAAGCAGATCGCTCGCTTGGTAAAACTAAAGAAACTTGGTACTTCATGGCATTTAACTGCGCTGGTCACCCTGAAACGTAAGATGACAAGTAGAATAAAAGATCTCGTAGCTATGGAAATTTTACACCTAATGTAGATGCTGGTGGTGGGATATTAATATGCGTCCGGATAGCGACCCATACCTTTCCTCTCCGAAGAGGGAAGAAGCATTTATACAGGCTGGTATGACTCTGGTGACCACCGATAAACCCATTGTTTGTTGGTTTTTTGGATTGCACTACGCTTACTATCAGGTGTAGTGGAGTCACTTTGCCGTGGTCGGATAAAAAAATATAGGATAGCGATACTTATCTACATTAGCTAATAACAATACCTACATTACCTCATATTAAATTTTTTTATATGCTCTATCAAATTGTATATGTAAATGTGTCGAAAAGATTCCAAACAAGTGATTTTGTGCAATGCAATAGTTATACTAAATAAAGTTAAATAAAAGAACAAGAAAGTTAAACGTCTCGCGACTGTAACCTGTTTAATTGCCTCTATAATATGAAAGTAAAAGCGGTCCCGCTGTAAACCGCACTTGCACTTTAATAATACGTAAGAAATAATAATTGATTTAGATAATTGTAGATTATTATAGTTCTAGATTATTTTATTACTTATAATTATAATAAGAGAATAATAAATACACCCAACAGTCACACACATAGTCCTGACCCCACTCTACGTAAAACCTGTATCTACGTAGTAAATTTGTATATGTGCGACTATTTTATGTTTTCTGTTACATACTTTACACTATGTTGAAAATTTGTCAAAAATGTTGGTTAGTTTTCTTTGTAATTTGTTTTGAATATACAGTAGGGAAACCGTAGGATCTAACTTTACATGAATGCACGCTCATGAAGCTACGTAAATATTGACAACAATGTCTAAAAGAACCGTACTTTATAATTATAGGGACCGCAATAGTAGCTAGAGCTATAAGTTTATGAAACTACAATGTTTCTACACGAATGTCCCAAGTGACCCCGCACCATGCAGCTAGTATAGCTTACTGCAGAACTAAAATATATACGACATCTGTAAATTATCCTAATCTCATAGATTAACTAGAAAAAAATCTAATTTTATGAAGGGCAAAGGACACTCGGTCCGTACAGCCAAACAACACCTAAATTATTTAGCTGACTGGCTAGATATTTTTAAAATTATTCGAATTCCAAATCGCAATTCTAAATATGAATCGACGCGACGCGCCATGTTACATAAGTGCCCCCATACACGTACGCGTACAAAGTGCAATGCACACCCCAATGCTCATAATTTGCTGACAAGAAAACAAAAAACGGAAAAAACGCGGCACCCGTTCTAATTAGGTCGTCGAGTGAGAACAGGGCGTTCGTCAGCACAATAATAATTAACACTGGCTGTAATGAAGCGTACCATAAAAACTAATTGGAGACCCTACAATCGCTGTCGTGTCGCGGGGGTGAGTGACGACCGGTTTACTCCGATTTCGATTGGGTTCAACGATTTTCGATCGTATGAATTATTCCAATATTAGCGAATTACGTTTGAGATGTGAGGTGAGACTTTATATAATGTAACTAGCTTTTGTTCGCGGCTCCGCCCACGTGATCAAACAAACAATCAAACTCTACAGCTTTATAATATTAGTATAGATTTGGGTAGCTTAGCAACGGAAGCCTTCAAATAATATTATTCGGGTAGCTTAGCAACGGAAGCCTTCAAATATGAATAATTTTCCCCGTTTTTGCAACATTTTTCACTGATGCTTCGCTTCTAATGATCGCAGCGTAATGTTATATATCCTAAAGCCTTCCTCGATAAATGGACTATCCAACACAAAAAGAATTTTTCAATTCGAACCAGTAGTTCCTGAGATTAGCGCGTTCAAACAAACAAACAAACTCTACGGCTTTATTATTAGTATAGATGTGTTTTTTTTGACAGTTGGTGTGCATATTTTGTTAGAAAATTGAAACGTTGAATTCTCAATAATGACTTTTCGTAACTTCTGTCAACCAAGTGACCTTAATAATAGAAAAAACTTCTGTTCATGAAAACCTTCATTGGAAAAAATCATAATTTATTCCTTCAGAACATTTTTCTTAAAATGAAAATGCGAAGTAAAACATGTCATAAATTATTCTTTTACCTTTAAATACAACCTAAAGAAATTTGTAATACAAAGCAAACAACAAAAATCTACTTTTCTAAAATCAAACGTCATCCACACACAACTATTCAAATATCGAACACAATTTAAAAGAAACTAAAAATTCACCCATATCGAAAAAAACATAATTAAAAATCCACATAATCAACAAACTCTAATGTAGTAAACAAGCAGTTAGTATTTTAAATCGAAAACCCGGCAAACTGGCGTCTATCAGCTAGTTGAAAAGGGAAATAAGTCAATAATGCACTAATTTCCCCTCCTTAATGGCTCAGTCCGGCCTTACTCAGACACTATTACGGCACTGCAAGTTTGTGTATAATGAAATAACTAGTTACCTATGTACTGTGGACGTGGGGTAAAATTATACGATGAAAAGGGCAGTATTGTGTTGATTTTTGAATAATAATTATTTTAAGCAGCCTGTATCTATTATATTACACAAGAGCTTCTATTTTAAAAAATGGAACGTATGAATTGTAATATTTCAGCGTTTTAAAGTTGAGTTTTGAATCAATTTGTTTTTTTTTTTTTTTACTTTGAATAGTAACCTATTGAAAAAATGTAAATATGGGTGTAGAATGAAACAAAATTATCGAAAATTTACAAATTAATAGTGAATATGTATGTATTGAATTTTAATTGCTGACATTGTGTAGGAATCGCCTCATTGGTCTACTGACAGTTCTATTCGAAGAAACCACATAGAATTGCCCGGGATTGAAACCTGTCCCTGATGTGGCGATGGGCTTACCACCTATCATATCATGGGACAAAAATAAACCAGTGAAATGAATGGGCATTATAATATTTAATATCTAATGTCTCCAAGTGAGAAGTGCAGTACAGTGTCATGCAGTATTTTGTAATTAAAAGTCCTGAGTGAGATTGCCACTTTTTTTGGGCAGATACGGCGCTTAATATCAGGTGAACAACATAGTCGTCTCGTTATAAAAAAAAACGCTCTATGAATAGTTATGCGTAGTTACACCTACATAGAAAAACAAATATATTCATCGAATTAAGACCCTCTGCCGTTTTTTTGGAGATTTAAAAAGAGGTAAATGCTCTTAAAGAACCAAGATAAGATCGTACAAAAATGATATATGTAAAAACTACACTGATTTCGAACCAGTTTAGCCGCGTCGCAAACGTTTCACATTATCTCACTCATAAAATTTACATATCGTAAAATTATCGTAGTTTACATAACAGTACACGGCGGCACAATTATATTGCCATTAGTACATTGGCACGGAAAAATGTCTGCCTTATTAATAGAAATGTCGACTAACACACTTATTATTTGGCCGTAAAGAGGTCATACCGATTACAACATTGATTACATTGTGTTTTTTTACATATCCCAAAATATTATAAATTTGAGTGGTAGAGCCACGCTGTAGACAGTTTTGTCTACAGCATGAATGGGCTGGCTCGACCGAGTCGTTACCACTGTCTCTGTATGGTGAGTGAGATATCGGGAAGCCTAAATACCCTCCCCTTCCTGATTATCCCATTCCTTTAAGGTCGGCAACGCGCCCATGGGTGGTGGGCGTACATGGGCAGTGGAGATCACTTACCATCAGGTGACGCACTTGCTCGTTTGCCGGCCTATGCTATAAAAAAAAACATATACACACTCACGCCTATAATTAAGAGTATGTAGAGGTGTAGCCAGCACAACCACATTTTGTTAGCGTATTTCCGTTCCGTGATGTGATAGAAGGCGACTCTATCGCCGTACCGGGCACAATTCCAGACTCCGGGCTGATACTGAGCATATCGTGATAGAAAAACCCAATATTCTTGGATTTATTTATACTTTTAAGGGGTGTTGATTTGCACTATCGGGTACAGGTAACTTTTGCGTCTTATTAACCATGTTACGATTACGGATAGTTTGAAATAATCCATGCTTAGTCGCAAGGAAGCTCAACACAACGACGCTCATATTGACCAATTTTATTTATAAATTGTCTTGTAGACTAGTGTAGTGTAGTAAGTACCTTTAATATATTTTATAAATAATTGATTTTGATTTATATTCATAGTATGGTATAACAGACCTAATTACCCTTTTACATGATACAATTTTCTGAGGCCTTCCGAAACATAAGAAAACACACCTAAACTCATTACCGGACATTAGTAAAACATTACCATTAGTGGTAATTGCCTAGATAGGCGGACATTGTGTACGATAAGCGAATTAAAGCTTTTTTCATGCGAGGGCGCGTTGTGAATTGTTACCCGTAAATCATCAGTTTTCAAATGACAGTTTCCATTTTTAAATTTTAAGTAAGCTCTAACGTACGTAAACAGCATAATTATTTGCTTAATGTTAAGTTTAGTAATAATGTAAGCTGTAACTTAGGAACATGTGTCAAATCTAAAAGTTCGTACCTGTGTAAGATATAACTTTATACCTAGGGGTCCCTCGTATGCGAGAGGCCGTCTGGGTTGGTACCACCGCTTTGTCTATTTCTACTGCTAAGCAACACTGTGTAAGCACTGTTGTGTTTCAGTTTGAAGGACATTGAAGTCAGTGAAATTATTAGGCAGTATGAGACTTAACATCTTATGTCTCGGGGTGACGAGCGCAGTTCAGTGCCATGCAGTGCTTTGTAATTGAAAGTTCTGTGTGATGTTGCTTCTGTTTACCATCAAGCGAGCGCCTTACTCATCGTATAAAATAAAATCTCAATCAAATAAAAGAAAATCTTATATAGGACTGTAAATAAAACTTACAAACATAATTCAAGCTTTACTATGACATAATTTCCAATAACACAAGTCAATTGGAAAAGACATGTTAATCGAGTGTATACTTAAACAGGCCAGCAACCGACGTACACAAACCACCCTGCACGCAAACAAAACGTACATAATTAGCATACATTATCAAAGTATCAGGAGACCGCGTTAAAAAACCACCTTAGCCATTAGCTGGCCATTATGGTTTATTAGAGTTTTTTGATTATCCCTAATTAACCCACCAAAACATAGTGTTGTTCTTCCCATCTAATTGTCTCATAGGTGTGACATCCATTATTTTAATTGCAAAACGGGCTTTAATTGTAGTTCACGTTTCTTTCTATGTGTTTTTAATGATATATCGTAATGTTACGTGGCGTTGCTTATTTTCCTAAGTAATAATTTGTCAAAACTCGCGACGGTTTATGGTCGGTTCACACGGCGTCGACAGTTTTATACCACTACGGGAGTGGGGACAATGTTTTATGCTGGTTAAGAATTACGATTTTCTACAGTGTATTACTGTTTAAGGTTGCTTAATGTTGCTAGTATGTTATACATACTAGCTTTTGCTCGTGGCTCCGCCCGCGTGATCTGCTTTTTCCGGGATAAAAAGTAGCCTATGTCTTATTCTGATGTATAACCTATATTATTGTAAAGTTTCATTAAAATCCATTCAGTAGTTTTTACGTGAAAGAGTAACAAACATCCATCCATACATACAAACTTTCACGTTTATAATATTAGTACGATAGGATGTATGAGTCACGCTGTAGGCAGTTCTCAAAGAGACCATTTGACATCAGAAGACCTATTATTCTCCAGAGTCTACTATAAAAAATGTTCTGAATTCTTATAAGTAAACAGTTTTAATATTAGCTATTAAAATTAATAAAAGACGTTTTTTTTTAAATAAAGTCATTAATTCAAAATATTTAACTCTTAAAGGCTTAGTAAATATGAAAATACTTTACAAAAACGTTTTATTTTCTGTCATTATTAATAATAATGTACATCTATCCGGTTTAGAACATCCTGTATAATGACATGGCATTTATGTCGCTTCACGCACATTAGCTCCTTTACTTTTGCTTGCAACGTTTATTTGCAATTTTGAAAAAGTTCTATTCCAGTTTTCTTTATTAAATCACTAATCATAGGGCTGTCACATCTCTACATATTACGTTTATGAAAAACAAAATGCGAAAAAATATAAAAATGCAAAATAACGGCGCATATTAGAATAAATATATAGAGGGTGTGCCCCAGAATGGAGGGGCATTCGATTTTATTTACCATACGTGGGCCTTCTCTTTCGGCGTGGTTTTTTTTCGTCTCGTTTTTACGCCATTTTCCATGGCCCCCACCCGGCGCGGGCGACCGGAGCGCCCAAGCTTCTTTTTTGAAAAAATCAGTAAATTGCATATTTGAAAAACTACTGCAGAGTTGGCTGGATATCGATTGTACAGGTGTACTTACGGTGTTTTTCATGTGAAACGTAACTGTTTACTTTTATAGCCAACGTAAAAGCACTTAATTCAGATCGAAAGGGATGCGCTACGTCCTTTGACGAAAAGAAAATTGTTAACGAATTTTTTCGGTTGAATTTTTAACTCGTGTAAATTTAAAGCACGTTGTGAAACTTTCGTTTACATCGTTAGTTTCATGGAATCTATAAGTGGACCTACATGTACATCAAAAGTGTGAAAATATTTTTAATTCATACCATATGTCTTGATTTCTCTTTCAGTAAATGTTACTCAGGAAAGCACGACAAAACACTATGTAATTTTTACAGACATGTACCATGTTCAGGATAATTTGTAATTTTTCGTAAATACATATATCTAACCGCAATATTCACGAACTGCAAAAATTAGATCGTAAAAACAAAAAGAAATGTGAATATTATGCATGTGTACTTACAACCCCTTTCTAATCAGACACTGGAACTTCTATTGTTTAATAAACATAAAAGAATTATAATTCAATTCTTCCGTTAATTGCATGAAATCAATAGAATTCGACTTTCAAAATTCAAATTTAGAACGATTATGAGCGAACAATCGAATGAATGCGCGCGGATGGAGTGCCCACGCGCCGCTCCGCGGGGGTTGGTTGAATACTTTGTGACCTCACCGCTCAAGTGTCAACGCAAGTGCTCTACGATTATTAGAAAAATAATTGGGAATATATTAGATTATTGAACAATTCCATTCACTCGAGAAGGAGAAGGGAATTCAATCCTTAAGGCCAACGATGTTCCACTTTTAAATTTTGAAAATGTTCTGAAACGAATGTTTTCCAAGTCGTCAACGTTAAAACTTCGAAGACTGTTTGCAGCTACTTTTTGGTTCTAAGGATAAGCACGTAATACAAACCAACATAGCAATAAAGTGTATTAAAATTAACTGAGTGGAGACATATATAGTTTGGCCCAGTATAATATGAGCTACCGAATAAAAGAGAGATCAAATTAAAATGGTCATTCCACGCGCGTCGTGTTAAAAAGCTACAACACCCAACGACGCCAGACGTCCCGATTTTGATAGGATTTCCCGCTTTTGATACCTCAAATACAACGTGTCGCGCAAGACCCTGAAAATTACGCTCTTTTAAACTCGGCTTACAATAAATATACGGAAAAATACTAATAATAAGTTTATTTTGGGCATTTTTAGTATTCATCAATTTTTACAGTAACAATATTATTATCGTTTATAATATATCCTGCTTTGTTGTAAATAATTATTTAAAATCCCGCTTCCGTCGAAAAAGTCTGGCAACACAAATAACACTTAAATGACAGCAAAACAAACGCCGATAGAACATCGTTCACATCTGTAACCTCGTTACAGAGCGATAAATGAAAGGTAATTGAAAGGAAATCACGCAATAAATGGGTTATTATTGAATTTAATGTTAAATTAATCGTGAGGCCCCTTCTAAACATCTGTCGTCGCTGCGCCGTTTCCATACTCTCCAGTTTACAATCAATTTCATTATGTTATGAGTGCTTTCAATCATGTCATTATATTGTTTTCTGGATAAAATTATTACGAGGTCTATGCTGGCAAAAATCTATGACAAAAGACTTACCGGTCACAACACAGCTCATTTAAATCTTTCAATGTGCAGTAAAATTATCTTTTTTTCGGAAGTTTTTGGTCCTTCGATCCGGATTTTAAAGCAAATTACAAAGACTATGCCAAGTACTACGATCCAAACACCCTTGTTCACAACAATAATCTCCTCCTTACTGTCTCTCAGTAAGCAATTAGATAAAGAAATACAATTGCTTTACTCTAATCAAGACTTAGACGAACTAAACATCTGAAATTAATCATATTTCATTCCACATATAGCGTGTACACCGACCCACTTAATAGCAATTAAGTTTTCATACATTTCATACGTGAATATATTCGAATTAATAATCGAATCGGATTGTTAGATAATAGCAAGAGTCGGCCTGTTAACTTGTACAGTATAGGACGTGGTAACTAATGCGTGACACGGTACAAGGTATATCGCCGCCGCGACACCTGAAAACGAGTCTGCATAATACATCGCTGTACGCTGTTGTACGTCGGACTTTAATTATATATCTGCTACAATTTCGCCGTTTTTTCGGGTATTTTTCACATATCCCACCCACACACCCCTTCACCCACAGCCGAACGAACGGCCTGTGCACCGCGCCGCCCGCGATGTGACCAGACACGTCACGCGCCATGCAACACCGTCTTATCAGCAACAGACGTTCCAAGACGCACAACCCTAATGAACAACACTATTGTCGTAATAAAAATACACCTTTAATGCAATTAAGCTTGTAGAACACGGAGAGGAGAGTCCGATAAGCCGCGCTCAACTTTTCCTGTAACAGGCTGTTATTTCACGATTTAAAATCGGTTCTCAACCCGTTAATGACGCGAGGTACAAGTGCAGATCGGCGGCTCCGTTCGGCCGCGGACCAATCTATTTAATAACCCCCTCGGTGACACCCCACCCGGCGGCCATCGCCAATTTTCAACCCCCTCGCACCCCGCACCGACCCCCTAGCACCCGCCCTGAAAAAAATCCGGAGCGTTTTAAAATTAATGAGTAAAAATGTACACACACATCGCCGTGGACAATGGTACGCGTGTGTGTGTGCGCGGGCGGCCGATAATGACTGCGCTTTGCCGGCCGAGCGACGACGAGGACGCGAGGCAGCGGTCGACGCTAGCCAGCAGGCAGTACGAGCCTCTGTCCAGGTAGCGTCTTATATCGCCTAAACTAAACTACTGAACTTCTGTGCTTGCTGCCCGCCTTCGTTAGTGTTAGTCAAAGTGGGAGCTAAAGGGAGCAAAAGTTCTGCGGGATCAACCGCCGTTTCAGACGGAATCCGTGATCGCGTAGCCTTTTCCATTAGGACCAACTATCCGAGAAAAAAAATGGAGTACAAATTGAAATTTCGTCGGTACGGGCGCTAATTCAGAACGAAGCGGCGCCGCGGCGCAAAACGAACGCAGTTAGATAACATTTGTAGAGGGGAGGGCGGGGTGTCACCCCTACGCAACGCCGTTTTTATTTTGGCCGGCCCTTGCCCCCTTCACCCCCTTCGTCCGTCCAACTTCATCTGAATAATTACTGATTTTTCCGTGTACCGCTGATTATTCCGAATGTTACTTGTTGATGATAATTTTTTTTTCAACTTTTTTCATTAACCGCCATCCGTTGGGTCCTGATTGTACTTTTTAATAAATAACGTTTTTTTTCTAATGTTCCATTTACGAATGCTCGTATTGGATGAGTTTTGATGAATATTTTTAATTTTCACGATACTATTACATTCTAAATCATACCTAACTAAAATAGATAGAGAGAGAAAATAGAGATGGAAAAACAAGAATTTGTTATGATTATCAAACTACAACTCTCTAGGAGAGTTGAACTAAACTATAAGAAAAGTTTAGTAAAACTCTAGGGTTTTCTCCAGAAAGTAGTCGAAAATTCACTAGTGGGGTGATCAGATAGTAAATTATCACAATACGCACAAAGCGAGACACCATGGACGCGTTGAAGAACTTTATAAAAACCTAATTCCTCACCGCTCTGATTCAGTTAAGGGGACCCGCGCTCAGCAGTGGGACGTATATAAAACAGAACTAGTATTATAATATTTTATATGTAGGTAACCAAGTAAATAAATTTAATTATCTTAAAACGATTTCTTCTAAATCAAACAAACCACATAGACCTTCTACAAAATACTGAACTAATGTTGAATTTACTGTTCTTTTTCTTTTCTTATTTAACACCATAATGTCTTGTAAATAAATCTAATAGCATAAATCAGCTGGTAGTGCTACAAACGCCATCTATCGCGCATAGAACTAACTATTCATGCATTAAAACTTCAAAATAGGGCTGCTGCGTTATGTTAAATATGGCCTTAAAATTCAAATAATTTGTAGAGTCACAAAGTCTTCTTTCACTTGCCATTTTTCATTTTAATTAAAATATTTATATTAATTAATATTTTTATATAATTTAGAAATAGACTAATGCATGTGCAAAAATCATAAAACACTATAATTGCGATAACGGTACTAATCACAATATTGTCAAAAAGAACAAATTCAAATATCGAACAATAACAAACACGTGAGATGTCATAAATTAGCTAACTAAAACGAGCAAATACTAAACGGAAAAACTTTAATTATCATGCTTATTCGACAAGTGACAAGTCGGGCCGATGCCGATCGGCTCGCTTTGGCAAGGATTTCGGTGGGACCACCCACCCGCCCGGAGGGGCCGCATTTTTTCCCGCCACCACGAAAGGGGTTGATTTTTTAAACTGATGACGCGCTTTCATTCCGCGTTGTGCAACTAGCCCGCGCGGCTGTATGTGTTGCCGTCGATAAATAAATTAAAAAAAATAACGTGAACGTTTTGTCGATAGTGCGCGGCGCGTTTCTTTTTCGCGGACGTTACTCGTATCTCTTGTCTGTGGGTTCCGTTCTAAATTTGAACTTTTGAACACGGAACAAAGTTTATTGTATCGGCGGTTATTCAAATAGCGATATTTAACGTTTGGCGGTCGGAACATTTTTATAGTACGCGACGGCTCCCGTGTGCTTGCTAACTTTAGAAAGTTTTGTTCAAGTAAACTTCCGGAAAATTCAATACATATCTCTAATGACGCATTTTGAGAACATTGTGGGCAGTGAAATCAAGTGAAAAACTGGATAGAATGACATTGTCTTTCGTAAGTACTTATTGTAATAATATATTCGTTAAATAACAATTAAAAATAATACTTCACCTGTTTGTAAAATAATATAAGGAATTATCAGTAATTACATGATAAAATTATTCTCAGTTATGAATAAACATTAAAATATTTAAAAAAACGCTTCGTAAAACACAAGAACATTTGTAAGCAAAATTTTTCACAGTACAATCGGTAATTATAACAAATTAACCATTCAAGGCGTTTCCTCGCCGTAATATTTTAATAGGGGTAATAATTAAAAAGTCAAGTAGGCTGACCTTCTGTGTACTAAGAGAATTACAAGCATTATAGATATAAAACAGTGAACGATCATTCACACAATGGTGTTGTTAATATATATTTAATATTGATAGTTTATAATATAAACTTGCTTAGTACAAAATAATTGCTATTGCCGCTTTGTCTATCTCTGCCGCCAAACACCAGTGTGTAATATAGAAAAAACTTGCTTAGTACAAAATTATTGCTATTGCTATTGCCGCTTTATCTATCTCTGCCGCCAAGCAACGGTGTGTAAGCTCTCTTGTGTTTCGGTTTGAAGGACATTGAAGCCAGTTAAATTACTGAGCATTATGAAACTTAACATCTTATGTCTCAGGGTGCCGAGCGCAGTTCAGTGTCATGCAGTGCTTTGTAGTTCAAAGTTCTGTGCGGTGTTGCTTCTGCTTATGGCCAGGCGTGGCGTTTACCATCAGGCGAGCGCCTTGCTCGTCTCGTCATTTAGTCAAATAAAAAAAACAAATGAGTAGACATTTTAGAGTACCTACAATGTAATAAATATGTATACCACACCATTTACACTCAACATAATGCTACTTTTATCCAAATCATAACTGCATATGTGGCATGAAAATAAAAGACAAAAAAATAAAGCGATTTATGTAGCAAAAATATAAATAATTGCAAAATATACTTTTAAAAAACCTTAAAACGTCACAATCAACGTAAAAATTCTCAAAAAACCGAACATTTCTTTTCGAACGTCTTTTATGGTTTCTCGTCAAACTTGGCACGTTTGTTTTTAAAACCACAGATATCGTAAAATAAATTGTTTGGTTTTTCCTTATTTTACGCAGCAGTAGAGCAACGGGTTGACATTGTATGGAACGTTGTATGGAAATAGTTCAAGTTCCACTTTTTATTCTCGCAATTGTACTGTTTAATTTATTATAATAGCTATTTTATATAGGTACATATACGCACTCACGCCTGTAATCCCCGTAGGGTTAGGCAGAGGTGTAACCATTACACCCACATTATGTCGAGCGTATCTCCATGATGTGTGGCGGGCCTATCGCCATACCAGGCACAATTCCAAACTCCGGACTGATACTAAGCGTTACGTGATAAAAATTAATATTACTTTTACCCGACCGGGGATCGAACCCGAGACCTCACACAGCAGTCGTACCGCGTTCGTAAAACTACGCCACAATGACAGTCCGTCTACACTATATAACATTATAAAGAGGAAAGATTTGTATTTTTGTATGTAACGAAGAATAGCTTAAAAACTACTGGACCGATCACAAAAATTATTTTGCCGTTATAAAGCTACATTATCACTGAGTAACATAGGTTACTTTTTATCCCGGAAAAATAGATCACGCGGGCGGAGCCGCGAGGCAAAGCTAGTTTTATATATCTTTATTATCATTTCCTCAATTAAACAACGATTGTCGATAACCTAAAGCAGTTTGTAAATTAATATGACACCTACGTAATGCATTATTAGAATTTTAGCAATAAATTAACGTCTTATTGTGATTTATTAAAGTTCAACCGGTTCATTATAATACAATGTACGAATGGCTGGATATATTGTTTTTTTATTGCAAGAAATTATTCTTAAGTATGTGATTGTAGAAAAAAATATTGAACTTGATCGACCTGTGGCTTAAAAACCTCTTAGTCTACCAACATGGTGTTAACTGTTAAGTTTATACACAAATTGTGATGAAAAGGAAGGAAACACACACAGCAGAACACAGCACCTCACGGTTCTCAGTCCTAGTAGTCCCTTAGACCAATGAAACGTAAACTATAATTTTATTATAATAAATATATCAGGCGGTCTCTACATACTTCGAAGAAATCAATAATTAATGTAATTTTCGTATAATATTATCATTCTATTCTTAAATATAACACTAACACAAAATATAAACAACAACCCGTATATCGTTAAAAAAAACTGTTGTTTCTTACCAGCAATGATCATAATATGCAGTGCTTTAGCCAAAAGCCAATGAAATTACTGGGCAATTAACAACTTATGTCTCAGGGTGACGAGCGCAGTTCAGTACCATGCAGTGCTTTGTAATTCAAAGTTCTATGTGGTATTGCTTCTGTTTATGGGTAGGCGTGGCGCTTACCATCAGGCGAGCGCCTTGCTCGTCTCGTCATACAATTAAATAAAAAAAAGTGTTGTCCTGTATAAATTTGGTTAATGATGGAGTACGGAGTAGATAATGAAACTCTTCAACGGATAACAGCACACTCGTCGCAATTTTGTTGGAATTTACGTACCATGTACCTAACACTGACAATTGAAGGGTTATTTACAAAAACAACATATCTGAATTGAATGTCATTTATCAGAAACCTGAAAAAACTTAATTTCTTTGTCAATAATCATGACTGATGCCACATTTCTATATATTATATAAAGAAAAAAATACAGATTAGAAATCATCTCAGTTTGATATTATAACTGTTTTAAATAATAAGATATTTAATAAAAGCTATCTGACACCTATGCAGTTTTTGTGAAATATCCGTAGTTATGTTGTTTTTGTGAAAAAAAAACACAAGTTTACCAAAGTTATGTTGTTTTTGTGAAAAAAAACACAGTCTGCTAAAGTTATGCTGTACCTATTTGCAAAAAAATATCATATTAATCATGATTATTAATCTTCTGTGCCACTGCTATTGTCCTCGTTGTCCACATCATCAGCTAAATTAGTGGGTGCTGAAGTACTCAGAAGATTTTTATAGAAGTTGTGAGATGCAAGGTTTGACAAATAAGGCATCAGCTTGCGTAAATCATTTACTTTATGTGGATTCAAAGGCAGCGATGACTGGTACATCCTACTTAATTACAGATCCTCTGGCAATTTGCGTTTATTCCTTATCATAATTCTATGCCAAGGACCTGTGAACGGATATCGTACTAAAACAAAAGGAACACCCGTCTTTATTTTGATCATTCGAACTTCTTTAAGTTTCATTGGAGGTTTGCTTTGACGTAAAAAAATGGCTAACAGCTTCTTTTATATAAAAAAACATGTCATATGTTATTTTGTCGACATTATATGGTGATGTCTTCGAGCTTCTTCCGTTATAATATTCCAGTCTTCAGGTGTCTCTGCAGTGTATTTCTATTTTTATCCCCAATCAAGCTAAAATCCTGATCATTAGGTAGGTATGTGTGTCCTCTTATAGGAAATATATATTAGCTTGAGTTAAATAAACCCAAGACATGAACTAAACAATAAAGAAAGTACACCATTATGTAATTTTTATTTTGTCCTGAGCATCCATCACTGATTAGTACTAATTTATTTGAATGAATCTCATACTTATTTAAGTATCTCAGTAGGAGTGATGTTACATCATTCTGTCCCTCCCTCCCTCTGTTTCTAAGCAGCTATTCATAACAACTGGATTATTTCCAACATTATGGATCCCAAATACATACATCCATAGTTGACGACAGTAAAAGACATCACTTGTCATATAATGTAATATGTGGCAGAGGGAGATTCTGTATGAAATCAAAGGTTAAGCAGACAGTTTCACCCTTCTGAGCCTTTTGTTTTTCCATTCGTCTCTCATTAAATTTTTCCACTTTGACCACAGACATGATATTTTTTACAAAAACTACTTAAGTACAAAATGTTATGCAGTTTTTGTAAAATATTTATGAAGATATGCAGTTTTTGTAAAATATTTATGAAGATATGTTGTTTTTGTAAAATGGCATGATTTTTAAAGCCAAATATCTTCGAGATACGTAGTTTTTGCAAAACATGTAATATATCATTCGATAGCTTAGTCAAAGACGAACACAGTGATACCAATAACAAAAAAATAGTGAAAGTGTTGGTTATGTAGTTTTTGTAAAAATCCCTTCAATTGTAAAACAAAATAAGTTTTAACAAAACACGTTTCGTCATTCAGAAAAACAATTATTAAAGTCTGATTTATCCTTAAAAAGAAAAAATCTCGCAGCATAAAGCAGAAGGAGCAACAAATTCAGCCAGTGTTCTAGATTGAACTCTATATAATCTTAATGGTGGCTCTGAAGTCAGCCAACTAAAGGGTGACTGCAGCCGAAAAGAGGGGTCAAAGTGACTAACTTTAGGAAGGCCATAAATATAGACAAACTTTTTAATTACTCCCAAGTTGTTTTTTTTTAATTACATATCTGTGATTTTACGGCCAGTTTTTTAAATATACTTATGTGTAAGCGCGAACCAAGTCAAAGCTCCAAAACAACCGAAGTTTTGAGAAGTAACTGCGATTCAACGTGTCGTTTCATTGAAACATTATATAGTTTTATAATTACTAGCTATTCCTCGCGGACATGCATGTTACTCCCCTGCTCCCTTGGGCCATGATATACATATAAACCTTCCTCATGAATCACTCTATCTATTGCTGAAAACTGCATTAAAATCCGTTGAATTGTTTAAAAGATCTAAGCTAATAGACAGCGGAAGCGACTTCATATTTAACACGCCTTTTTACTATACATATAAAGATTTGCAAAAAAAACGTGTGTGTCTCGGGACGCTCGACAGAAGTAATAGCTTAAACTAATGTCGGTTAAAGTGAGAAAGGAGAAGCCTGCCTACTGCTGCCGTATGCGTGAGAGAAAGGGAAGCCAGACAGAGTGGCGCCGTAACGCGTTACGTTACGAAGCGGTTTACCCTCCCATAAGAAGTTATCACTTCAATAGTTTTAGAAGTTATTAACAAACCCGTAATTAATGTGTAACTGCAAGATTCAATTCACATGGCCGGTGATGGAACCAAATCTCCATTTGGTTCCATCACGTCACCGTCATCACATCCGGCCCTTATATCCTCGGCCTGCTGCGGTCACGATCATCCTCAGCATTGAGGGACCGGTTCTCCCCAGGGGGCTTGCCTCCTGATCCTAACCCTTTTCCCATCCCTTTGTCCTTCCCCTCCCCCTTGGCCTTTTGGCAGGCCGGCATGATCTTGCCGACCTACGATGGACACATTGTTTATCGTTGGTCGACACTATTCTTGGATTGCGCTACACTTACCATCAGATGTAGCGTAGTCACTTTGCCGAGCCAGGACAAAAAAAAAGAAAAAAAAAATTGAGGGAACGACAGAATGAATGAATTAACGTGTATGTGTTGTCAGCAGGCGGAATCGGACCGGGAGAGCGGCGCGAGCTCGCCGGAGGGCGGCGCGACGCGCGCGCAGCTAGCCGAGCCGCGCACCCCGTCGCCGCGCGCTCGCACGCCGCACCATCACCAGCACCAGCCACATCTGAATGGCTCCAGTGAGTTCGTACTACCATCACTTATCCTACTTACAACTATTATCATTTATTGAAATAAAACTAATTTAAACGGATTTTATCGCGGTTTTTCTATTTTAATTTTGGTTCCGACGTTTCGAAAGTTTCAGCCTTCGTGGTCACGGGGTGGACTAAATTATTATTTAAATGTGAAAGTTTGGATGTTTGTGAAAATTTGATGTTAGATAATCACGCTCTAACGGCGGAATGGTATTGCATGGAATTTAGCATACGGCAGACCATGACTTGAATTAGGGTATAGGCTATTTTTTATCCCATAAAAGGCCGTTTACGCGGGCGAAGTCGCGAGCAAAACTAATTTATTATGCCTTTCAGAGTCACTTAACTAAAAACTAAATTGGTAGGCGTTCAAGATATTAAACTAGAACTTTATAATCAAAAATTTTTATAACAAAGCTAATCAGTGAGGTAAGGTAAGAGTGACCCGGGAACAGCATTTTCGCTCGATAAATCGATATACTCATGCCCTATCATAATATGCTGGATTAAAAATACGCACGAAAAATCATGAGCGCACTAGTTACATTCCTGCCTATCCCTTCGAGGATACAGAGGTGTAACTTAGTTTATGCATTCTTCCCCTTTCTTTTTTTTTTGATTTGTGAATATGGGATTCGAATCAATGAACATGTCAAGCTAAAATGCGAGAAATTGTTTTCCTGTATATATTAGGACTATATTATATGGTATGGGAAAATCCCGCCGTATTAAGAAATACGAAAAATTTTAATCATCAATAATTCACTACGTTTTCTGTGAAATTACCTGTTTAATTTACCTTGTACATTCACACGAAGTTATAGGCCAGATTTTATATTTACAAATACATTCATCAATAATTTCTTAGTAGTAAAGATATGTTCATAATGGCTAAATCATTTATGGTATAACTGTTTTATGTCATTAAAACGAATTTGTTTGAAGGAAACGTGTGAAAAATCCAAATCTCTTTAACCTTTAGAAACAACAGAAGCCAACTTGCTGTACAATAAATATATATAGCACGTGGAACTAATCGCATAAAAATATACGAATACATGTTTTTTTTTCAAGAAAAGTAAACATTATTATCGTTACTTTCGTACGATGGTATCGAATACCAATTTCCAATTCGATACGAACCGCCCCTGAAAATTTTACCCAGAATTCATTATTGATCATCGAAATTTCTACAAAAACAACGATCATCGCAACCTAGCGTTAACAATTGTTCAAAATTTCAAAGTACCATCAAAATTTCGGATTACTTACGAATCGCATTAAGATAAACTGCATCGATATCCTATTATATTCGATTGTAACGCGGTCGTAACGTTTTATTGAACATTTTATTATCATGTCAATGATATATTTGCTCTATGACACACAAGTTGAATGAAACTCTTGCGGCAACAGATATGAACATTATAATTACGATTAGAAATGCATTGGTTGTTAAAAGTTATTACGTTTTGATAGTCTTGAGAAATAAAACAAAGAGTGGTGTGATGCGATACGTGGATCATTATTATAATAACAGCAATGCCTTGGAAATATTACACATTAATTAACTTATTATACTTTAGCGTTATTTTAAAACAATCAAGTTATTCGTGTAATACGCCCGAATACTGAAAGTCAATTCATGTATTTATAATAATTTTAAACATGTCTAGGCCCTCTAGCTGTTAAAATTGTATGACAGTAAGCTGTTGATCGTCTGATAGTTGAGTTCCATTTCAGTAGCTTTTGCTGGTGGCAGGATATTTATATCTGCCTGGATAGCGACCACCGTACACATAGTATTAAAACCTGTCATAGTGACCCACACACCTTGTGTAGATCGCGTTTCAGAATCAGCCAGTGTATATCCGGTTCTCCCGAGGGGCTTGCGACATGCCTTGATAGTTGGTTGGGGCGGGTATAGTGGTACATTCCTATATCCCTGTGCCTGCATCGGTCATCCGCCTATCCTATCACAGGCCCCTCAATTTGTTGCTTACCTCTCCGAAGAGGGAAGAAGCATTTATACAGGCCGACGTGATTCTGGTGACCACCCATAAACCCATTGTTTGTCGGTGGTCGCTCATTTTTTAGACTGCACTACGCTTACCATCACCTGATGGTCTTAATGGTGATGCACTACACCTGTAGTGCAGTCACTTTGTCGTGCTCGGATAAAATGTAGATGTACTGTATTATTAGGACTTTAGTCTTATAGAATCTAGACTATTTAGTTTCCCCGAAGTTGTTGTAATGATTAACTTAATGCACTAAACTTCCATACAAAATCTTCAGTAAATGTCTCGACAAAGAATCTAACTAATTTGTTCCATCCGCAGTGGCATCGATGTTCCAAAACCTTCAGAACCTGGCGAACATGCAGCAGAACATGCCGATGTCACAGCAATTGCAGCAACAAATGTCGCAGCAGATGTCCCAGCTTGCTGCCAACCTGCAGGGTCTGGCTTCGATGCCCACCAACCCGGTCATCAACTCCCCATTGAATTTGAGCGTCAGTGCGCCTGGTAAGTTTGAGGCTTAAAAGCCTTAAAGGCTAAAGTATCTTATGGGCTAGTTAAATTATGCGTTAAGCCTTGTTAATTATTGGGTAAATATAAGTTTTGGATTCAAATCCTAGGTTGGGCAATCAGAATTTATGGTTCTTTGTTTTTGTATTCAATAGAGTTTACGTCGATAGTGATCTAATTTGTCAACGCCTCGGTGGCGTAGTTGTAAGCGGTGTGATTGTTGTATTGATCTGCGCTTCGATCCCCGAGTCGGGTAAATTATATAGGGTTCTTTTTTATCACGAAATGCTTAATATCAGCCCGACGTATGAAATGTTATTGGCAATAGGCTTATTAAAGCTCGGTGAAGTGAGGAGATACTGGTAACACCTCTGCCTACCCTTTCGGAGATTATAGGCGTGAGTAAGATCTTAGAACTAATATATAAATAGAAAATTTTAAACTCTTCAACGGATAGGAAACAAAAATAAACAAGTATTTATATATCAGGCATATCATTAAATAAATACACATAGTCCTGACCCCACACTAGATTATCCTGTGTCGTGGATATCAGGAACTCGCGAGACTTGCGGCCCCACTTGACTAACTTGACTCGTGGATCACACAAACATTTGTCTCAGTTCAGGAATCGAACACACGACCTTTCACTTCGCAGCCCGCCACTCTCCCACTGCGCCATAGTGGCTGTCAATATTATTGTGAGAGACTATGTTACATAAGTTCTACATTTTTTTTAATTTGATTGAATGACGAGACGAGCAAGGCGCTCGCCTGATGGTAAACGCCACGCCTGCCCATAAACAGAAGCAAGCCGGCAGAAATAGCCAAAGTGGTGGTAACAACCCAGACGGCCTCTCGCATACGAGAGACCTACCACCTTGTATACATACTTGTGTAGCATAGAGACCGTGAAGTCTTTAACCTATAATTATGTTATGTGGTTAATGATGACTAAAGTATAATGATGTATAACAGTATACTGCGGTATTAGCTCGCTAGAAATTATGACTCTTAATCATTTTTATGAGATCACACCCACCCGATGATTAGAAATACCCATATAAAACAAACAACTGCTGTCTGTAGACTCATTTGCACTGGATCCCTTCATAATATTTCTCTCTGTCTTTAGATATAGCATAGGCCGACAACTAATCCAATAGGTGATAAGTGCTCTCGATCGCCCATTTACATCCACAATACTAAAGAATCATGGGCGCGTTGCCGACCTTAAAGGAAAGGGATAATTCAGGAATTAGGAAGGGGAGAGGGATTCCGATCTCCGAATATCTCACTCGCTGTATAAAATGCAGCAGCAAGCCGTTACTTTAAGGCTTCGTCAAACAGAAAGCGTACTTAGCGCGCGTCAGAGCGCTAAACTGACGTCGCGCTATGACGCCGAGTTGTGTTGTACTATTATAGTAATATACCATCAAACAGAGCGCCAGCGCTAGCCGTACGCGACGCTCTGTCAGCGCTCTGACGCGCGCTAAGTACGCTTTCCGTTTGACGAAGCCTTTATGACGGTGTTCTGTGAGACATGGTAACGACCCGGTCAAGCCAGTCCATTTATGCTGTAGACAAAACCATCTACAACGTGGCTCTACTTAAAGACCAGTCTAGCGTTATCCCGGCTTAATACAAGGGTCCGCTTTCCTCCATCATGATTTGACGATGGATTTTTATGTGGGGCGACGCGCCGTCTGACCCTCACAACTCGCAATGGAACCCAAATTTCACAAGGAAACCGTCCGTTAATCAGCATACTATATCACGTGCATGTGAGGTTGGCTTTGGACCGAAGATCATGCACACCTTCCATTTAACCCCCTTAATCATGCATATTAACATAATTAAAGATTATTATTTTCTGTCGGCGCTAATTAACTGCATGATTAAATCAATAAAAAAAATATTTAATTTAATCAATTTTATTAGAAGCTACGAACCCACGAGCACATATACCTACAAATTGACCAAACTTATAGATATAAAATTAATAAGTAATTCACCCAACAGTCACACACATAGTCCTGACCCCACAGTAAGATAGTTATGGATAACAGGAACTACAAGAGACTTATGTCTTTGCAATATCCATACGTGAAACAAATATTTATGGACTACAAAAATAGAGTAGAAATTTAATAAACGCGTTAGAGAGTAATGAGATCAAATTAAGAATCCAAAAATACGATGTTTTTCCTAGCTTTCATAATGTCACACAAACGACTCTTCTAACAGAAATATAATTGTTTCTCCCACATCGAATGCAGAAAAATATTTTTGTATTTTAGCTAAACATTATGCAAGTCTGTCACATCGGCGTCTGAATTAACCTATCCTCGGATATTATTTTATTCTTCGCGCTCGCGCACGGGACAGACCGCTAATTAGACTAAATTAGACAGATTGGGATAATCAGAATATACACGGTTTGCGCATTAAACTCTTAACTTGAAAATCACGTGGTCGTAATTAGGTGATTACCGAATCAAATCGATTTAATGAGTTCAAGATAGCGGCTCTGTCGGCGCGCCTATTAAGGCTATGCCGTAATGGACTAAAAAACCTATTTAAATAATGAGTATAATTACATATATATTTTTTTTCACCAACGCACGGATATTACGAGTGTTGCGGTATCATTAAGAGTTTTATTGTCTTAATAGAGCTAATTATACATTTTTTTCGGTTGTTAATTGATGCGCCGTAGGAAAAGAGCATTTATTACAAAATGTGAAATGTCATGGTATAAATGAATACGTTATGTTAATGTTGAATTTAACGGGCTTGTAAGGCATGCGGATGGTGTTTGGTAGACTGACTGAGCGCGCGCGTTCTTCGATTAATATTAATTTGATTTAATAGTTGCATTTCTGGGAATAAGTATTAAAAAATATGGTTATTCTTAGTTCTTATTTCGGTATGTACCACTGTTGACCAGGGCAGGCTTTCACCTACTTCTCTACTCTTCATTCAACGCTGTCGAGGGCAGTTGTGGGCCAGTCTTTTCTATGACTCCAGTTTATCCCTCCACCTTGCCTCAGTCTTAAAATTTTATATCAATAATGTTTTTTCATTCCCTTCGAAGTAAGTAGAGGAACGTTTCTATTTCAAACTTTGGATATTCATCTCAAAATAAACAAAAATATATTATTCGTTGTTCATATTAATATGATAATTATAGTATTATTCATCAATTTACAATTATTAGTTAAAGATGTATAATTTTAATTACAACGGATCTCTATTGTTTCAAGTTGCATTGTTTCTACATTAGAAATATAATAAATCCATTCTACACCTCCTGTAATACGTGAAGGCTCCCTCTTCGAATTCTTTTTTAAGGTCGCCAACGCGTCAATGATTCTTCTCATAAGCAGTGAAGATCACTCACCATCAGATAAACCACTTGCACCTTTGCCAACCTATGCTATAATATCTTACCAACTGGAAATTGAATGAATCCAAACCCAAAATATAGAATTCGTATCAAGTCGCTCGTACCTAATATGAAACATTCGTTTGTATCCGTTTTGTTCGCGGTGAATTAGTCGCGCTCGGATGCCGATGGATTTCGTGTAATTCTATCGTTCTCTATTATCTTCCGCATTATGAGTTAGTTTCTCCGTTTTATTGGAAATTAAAGAAAAACGTAAAGTCAGGTGATTATTACTGTATTAGCTTTTGCTCGCGATTCCGCCTGCGTGTATAAAAAGTAACATATGTCCTAATGCAAGTCAATGTCTATATGTATGCCAAATATCATCCAGTGTAGTCGTGATTAATTAAACATCCATACAATAATGATATGATTAAATGTAACTGTATTAATGAATTTTAAAAGTTTCATATGAATATTTTCCTTCAGATTTCGAAAATTGTGAAGTCTACCGTATTAGGACAGCATGGACTAAGCCTATGTGGGTCAAATAGTTAGAACCATTGATATGGGCCATCTAACGTGACCTTTGAGACTCACTCCTTATTTACACTAATTATAAATAGTTTAAGTTTATGGATTTGTAAATCTCTGGAAATACTGATCTAACTCTGCAAATTTTTTCACCAATATTTAACTGCATTATCACTGAGTGCTGATATAGACTTAAAGACAACATTTAAGTTAGGTCATTGCAATTGCCGATATCTGTATATATAATTGGTCTATTTTTATTTAACGCCAAAACTGACCAATGACGTTTAGAGATGACGCCACAATGCTTTCGCACTCACTACGAAGTCTCATAGTAACGTCTATGAATACGGGGCATCAGTAAGAAAAAAAAAATCACGAGGACAGTATCGCGAACTATCGTAAATTAGTCTAAATCTAAACTAATATTATAAAGAGGAAAGATTTGTATCTTTGTAGATATCTTCTTATAGTATCTTTGTCTTGTATGTAACGAATAAACTTAAAAACTACTGGACCGGTTTCAAAAATTCTTTCACCATTAGAATCCTAGATTATCTCTGATGACCATAGACTACTTTTTTCCCGGAAGAAGTAGATCACGCGGGCGGAACCGCAAGGAAAAACTAGTTGTATATAAATGTATTGGAATATTGCGCACAGAGCATGTAATGTATTTAAATATTTAAAATGTTTCCTTCCTTGTAAACATATAATAATTTCATAGCAACAAGCTAAATGTAATATTGAGGAAAGATGTTAGATCAGATAGTATTGTGACGTAACACCAAGGTCTAATTATGAGCAAAATATAAATTACTTAAAATAAGATTTGGTATTGGCAATGTTTTAATAATATACCCAACAATCACATACATAGTAACATAGGAGTCTTGTGTCGTGGGTATCAGCAACTACGAGAGACTTTCGATCTCACAACACCTAGACCCCGAAACAAATATTTGTGGATCAGACAAACATTTGTCGTGGTGCGGGGATCGAACCCACCGCCTCTCGCTTGTTGCTACTCGCCCGCTGCGCCACGGAGGCTGTCAAAGTAGTATAGTAGTTAATAGAAAATCTATGAATTTATTTTGATCAGAACTATTTAAGAATACAAGTAGGCAATTGAATTTCCCAGAATATATTTTGACTGATAAAATGAATACAAACAAATGTTTAAACTACAGCCTCAGCAAGTAGTCGGCTCTGAAACGAGAGGCTTCAAGTTCCATTCCCGGTCTGAGATAAATGTTGGTATAATCCAATTATAACATTTATAAAAGAAACATAAATATGTACCCTTTTCCTGCCACATTTAATGACTATGCATCATTGGTTGACGTTATCGAAATAAGAAACATTGCAAAAACCATGCACGTACACAAATATAAATACATACATACGCACCCTCGCTTGTAATCCCCGAAGGGGTAGCCAGAGGTATAACATTTCGCCGAGCATATTTCCGTCCCATGATGTGATGGAGGTCGAGCCTATCGCCATACCAGGCACAATTCAAGACCCCGGACTGATAATGAAATTTCGTCATAGAAAAACCCAATACCACTTTTCCCGACCCGAGGATCGAACTCGAGACCTCAGTGCAGCAGTCGTACCGCGTACGCGATACAACACGCCACCGAGGTAGTCACAAATATAAAAATTCGCTGGTGGTAGGATATTCGTATCCGCCCGGATAGCGACCACCATTCACGGTGTTAAGACCCGCCATAGTGACCCACCTTGTGTGGGTCGCATTTCGGAGTCAGCCAG
Source organism: Amorpha juglandis (assembly GCA_949126905.1). Taxonomy (NCBI): domain Eukaryota; kingdom Metazoa; phylum Arthropoda; class Insecta; order Lepidoptera; family Sphingidae; genus Amorpha; species Amorpha juglandis. The sequence goes on along the minus strand of OX421379.1, from coordinate 3,943,688 downwards.
TGTATATCCGGTTCTCTATAGGGGACTCGCTCCCTGTCCTATACCTTGCCCATCCCCTTCCCTTTGGCCCTGGGATGAGATACTGCACGGGTCGCCAGTATCCCATTATTACCCCTATAGTTCGCCCCAAAGGTCAAAAAAACATATAATATGTACTTCAATATATTTTTATATTATTCCATATTCAAAGGTAACAGAAAGCTATCGGTATTGTATTGCCGCAGCTAATGCACAATGAAGTGTACACATGTTTCAGTCATCATTAATTACTTATTTTATTTGCCAAAGCTAATGTTAACATTATTAAGAAACGAGTTTTGTATTTATGTGTGACCATTATCGGTCTTAGGTAAGTGTGTCTAATTTTACATTTATTTTCACGATCGTTCCTAGTAAATTTTTCTAATAGAAACTATTTCAATTTGCAAACGGTAATGTAGATTTGTTGTGAAATTTTTATTTTTGCATTGATTTTGAGTGGAGTTGTGATTGTTTTTTCTTTATAGCTTAGACAGGCAAACGAGCAAGTTGGTCACCTGATGGTAAGTGATTTCCACCGCCCATGTACACCCACAATACTAAGAAAATCATAGGCGCGTTACCGACTTTAAAGGGAAGGGATAATTAAGGGATTGGGAAGGGGAAGGAGATTTGGGCCTCCGGATATCTCACTTGTACACACCGCATTGTGGTATTGTGGATATTCGTGGGCCGTGGATACCACTTACTATCAGGTGATCCACTTGCTCGTTTAGCGGTCTCTGCTATAAAAAAAACTCCTATTTCATATTACATCAGTCCAGTATTATACACCGTCTAACTGCTAGGCACGAATCCCCTCTGTTAATATAACCTCACCGCTTAAAACACCCCACGTCAATTCATATATACGTCATTCACGATTTCACATACCTTCGTAAACATTATGGCCAATTGTTAGATAGGCAGGCTTCCTTTACCGTTATAGTGAGCGATAAAAGAAAAAACGTGGCCTAGTTTTGAAAATACAGAAATGTGTGGTTTCGAACCCGTGAGCTTTTCTTTATCCTGGCATGCCAAAGTCACTACACTAAGCCTGGTGTTAAGTACAATTCAGTCCAAATATAATGTCAATCGTCCAAAAGACATCGCGTCTGGCTAGCCTTACCTGAACGAGTCACTCTGGAAGGTTTTTCACTATGTGTATCAGCAGTTTATTTCACTCTGTGCTAGACTATCGCTGCCTTTTACTTGATTCATAATATAGCAGTTACGTTTGCCCTAGGTATGGGATCGCCGAACCCGGTAGGAAATAATAACATGCTGCCTCCAGCGATGCCGTCCCCGATGCCACAGTTTATTCTGGCCTCAGGGCAATTGGTCCAGGGCATACAAGGCGCCCAACTCCTGATACCAACCTCGCAAGGTAAGATATTCTTATAATTTCCTGATCAATTTGTGTATCATCAATTGAATGTGAACTTAGAATCAATAATTTGATCGATATTGTTGAAAACAGTGTATGTCTCGATGTGAATAAGAGACCTTTATTATACACCATCCCACAGCTGGACTACTAATGGAATGACAGGTTACGTCCATCACGCTGGCCTAATGCGGATTGGTAGACTTCAAATTCTTTCGAAATTCTTTAGGAGAATTCTCAGGTACGCAGGTTTCGTAACGATGTTTTCCTCCCGTGTTATAGCCGACAGTAAACAAGGCAATCTTTTAAAATTGAGCAAGGAAAATTAAATAATACAAACAATAAATACGGACCGAATTTTAAATAAATGTCGTACGTTCTACTGCTTCGTGTGCCGCTCGAATTATTATATCAACTAAAATAGATTCTATTTTCTACTCAGGAATAGCAACGCAGACAATCCTCACAATACCAGTTAACCACGTCAACTCCAACGACCAGATGGTGAACCTTGCACTGAACAACGGCCAAGTGGTATCCACATCTTTAGCCAACCTCCAAGCAATGGCCCAACCGCATCAGCTTCTCAACTCCAACCAGCAACAACCGGCCAACATTAGACCAAATATGCTTAACCCAACTCTATCGAACGCGTTACTGAACCCTGGATTGCCAAACTTTTTGTCCAACGGTGCGGCCAATGCCCAAGAGTTGCTGCAGGCTTTGCAACAGCAGCAGCCGCAAAGCAATCATAGTTTACTGCAAACGGTACAGCAGAATAGTATGCCTCAGCAAATGCAAGGGAGAAGGTCTTCGTCCCCACGACCTGAGAGGCATTATAAAGAGAGAGAGAACTATGAAAGATACGCTGGTGTCTCCAGGGAGAGGAGTGAAAGGGACAACGCTAGTTCGGCAGCTTTGAACAGTATTAACAGGTGAGTAATATTTGAATCATATACTAATCATGTATTGTTGTTCTTCATTAGGAATGAAACCACAAATGCCGCTAAACTTAGAGGAAATAAACAAATTTAATGGACGGTCATGTGTTTTACGCAAGATGATGTGTCCAATCGCTTCATTCATATATAAATGTAGGCCAGGACGACTCATCCGTACCCTTGGTACCTTATCTATACCCTCCATTATGTGTGTCTAGGTGCTTTGTATTTTCATAAATAGCCTATGGTTTTCCAACCACTGGTATGTAGTTTTGTTACCGCCAGCGTAAGTTGACCCCTTTACGTAAACTTCTTGGTGGACAACAATATAATCAAAGAAAGTATGAGTTTAAAGTGATCTTACCTCGATGTACGCCAATGATAATAGAAAAAAACATCGGCGCGTTATCGACCTTACAATAGGGGGGATAACTAATTTAACATTTTAATTAATTTATTAGGAAGAGGAGGGGGATTTGGGCCTCCGAATATATCAATTACCGTACGAAATGCAGCAGCACTACTTTACGTAGGTTTTCTGCAAGACAGTGGTAACGACCAAGTCCATTATTAATGCTGTAGACAAAACTTTCTACAGCGGGACTCTACCACTCATATTAGAACAAAGTTACCATAAAGTAAAGTAGTTATTCGATGCAATGAAGTTTATGACAGCTGGTTTAGGGTGTGCGTGGGTGCAACGCAGTGTCGTCGATGATTATACTACATACAATGAATGTAATTACTCGAATGAAGCTAACCGCACACGGACAGACGATCGTGTGTCGGAATTACTAATCAATGTTTATTGTGAAGATGTAGTCACAAGTTCCAGTTTTTATGCGAACGTTAAAGGAAAATGATATACCTATTTGTTATTGCATATTAAAAACAATACTCTGAAATTAGAATTCATTCAGCATTGTATAAATTTATACATGCATTAGCTTATCATGCCTATACTACCGAAGCGGTAGACAGAAGTACAACTAGTGCCCCCATCGTTATCTAAGCTTATTTCCGTCTAATGACGTGATAAATGGTAACCCTTTTTTACGTGGAGAAAATCCTCTTGAATCCCTGCCCACTATGAAAGGCAGACGGTGTATGCCGCATTTTTACCAGCTAAAACCCCATAGTTGTCTCCGCCAGCACTATATAGAGGAACTTTAGGACCTCCAAAAGAAATACCCCTGAACCCATCCAGTACAACGTTGTAACAGTTCGCCAAGGGATGGGGGGGGTGCTTTATTCCCCCATCATGTCCCTAACTTGCCCTTATGTAAAGAAAGCAGGGCGAATCCTTCCATCGCCTCAACATTTACATAGAAGATCAGCTTCCTCCCGATCCCGCTCCGCAGCCTTTCTGACCTACTAAGGACCTAAGGAGGCTACCAAATTCCATTCATTCTCTCCCGCCAACATCGATGATGTAACTGTTAGTAGGGTGAGGTTTTAACGAGCCTATCGCCACATTAGCACAATTTCCGATACTGAGCAACTCATGTGTAATTCTTCGAATCGAAACCTGGCATTGCCCGAACTAGAATTTGAACTTCATCATTTTCTAAGACTAAGGCTGATATCTATAGAACAAACTTCGACTTAAGTCGTTTTGTACGAAAATAGCTTTGCTAAGTCGGAACTAACAATACGGTGACTCGATCGACCCGTGACTTCGACTTACAATGACGTCAGATTACATAATATTTTCTATTTTAGATTAATTAAAATCTTTACTCTCGTTTCTTCCCTGACAGTACTATTTAATGGATTTATCGTTATTTATGGCTTTAAAAAAATTTACTACGTGAAATGAACATTCTTACGTTGACTTTTTTTTTTATCCTGGCTCAGCAAAGTGACTACGCTACACCTGATGGTAAGTGTAGCGCAATCCAAGAATAGTGTCGACCAACGATAAACAATGTGTCCATCGTAGGTCGGCAAGATCATGCCGGCCTGCCAAAGGGCCAAGGGGGAATTTTTGGACGACTTAAGTCGGGTCTATAGATCTCTGCCTAACCACTATACCAATGATGCCATAAGTCACATGCAGTCTACAAAAATATTCATAAACCGGAAAACGAGTTACAAATACAGGGACATTACGCTGTTTCCTTGTAGGTATGCCGTCACGGTATGGACAGAAATTCGTTCACGCGTAGGTGTTATTATCCTTCTTAGGTAATTACTGGTACACATTGATTTGTACCTGAAACATTGTAAGTGTTTATTAATCGCCCCATTGGGCTAATAGCGTACTTATATTGAGAAATCGTGAAGTCCTGGGTTCAATTCTGAGGTCGGATAATCGAAATTTGTATTTGAGCCTTTTGATTGCAAATTCCCCGGTATGGCAATAGGCTCGTCCCTCATTAATACCATGGGATAGTAACAAGCTGAAAGAAGTGTGGGTGCACTAGTTGAATATCTGCCTACGCCATCAATGATACAGGCGTGAGCTTAAGTTTGAGATTTTCTAACAGATTCCATGAAAATATTGCAATAATTCAGGGGGTATATACAAATGTATTTACCATTTTATTATACCGACAAACGAGCTAGTGGGTGAGTCACGATGGTAAGTGATCTCCACTGCCCATGAATACCCACAATACCAAAAATAATGGGTGCCTTGCCAACTTTAAAGGAAAGGAATGGGAATTGGCAAGGAAATCTCACTCACCACTACAGCAAGTTTAACAAAACGATGCTACTTCACGCCGATTTTTTGTGGAATGTGGCAATAACCGTCCCATTTATGCTGCCGACAAAAGTGTCTTCAGCGTAGCTATACCACTCACAAACAATGACCAATAAACAGCGGTAGGCAGCGGGTTGACCGTGCCCCTGGCATTGCCGATGTCCATGAGCGGCGGTAACCGCTTACTATCAAGCGGATCGCTTGCTCGTCTGCCTATCAAGGCAATAAAAAAAAGAATTATATTTTAGTACACCACTAACTAATTTATGATAAATATCATTTAACATGACTTAAAATCGGTACTTATTTATTAAAAAATCCACACCTAAATGGACTGAAGTGCAAGCCAAACAAGTTTAAATACATTTAGAGACAAATAAAACAATTTACGATGGTCAGTACGACCCGTGAATTTCAGGCCAAGTTTCGTGAACAAACATACAAACGCACTTTCTAATCCATTATATTAATGGGATTTGGGATAAACAGACGGATGCCGTAGTGATGCACCAGGGTGGCAAGGTATTAATGAGTTTGTTGTTAGAGACTTGTCTGTAATGACAGGTTCAGACGAGTCAAATAGCTTTTTTTTTATAGCATAGCAAACGAGCAAGTGGGTCACCTGATGGTAAGTGATCTCCACCGCCCATGTGCGCCCACCACCAGAAGACTCATGGGCGCGTTGCCGGCCTTAAAGGGAAGGGATAATTAGGAATTGGGAAGGGGAGGGGATTTAAGCTTCCAGATATCTCACTCACCGTACGAAACGCAGCAGCAAGCCGCTACTTTACGTCGGTTTTCTGTGAGACAGTGGTAACGACCCGGTCGAGCCAGCCCATTCAAGCTGTAGACAAAACTGTCTACAGCGTGGCTCTACTACTCAAAAGAGAAAGAGAGAGCTTTCAACAAGAGGTTTGAATCAACAAAATATATAAGGTTTTTGTTCATCAATTCATTAGAAAGTCTGTTCAAATGGTTCAAATAACATGCGGTGTGGCAGTTGATCAATTAAAATCGAATCGAATATAAGTTGATTTATCGCTTTTGTTTTCGCAAAACCGCTTTTGGCGTTTGTTTCTGTCACCAATGTCGTATTTACGATAATAATCGGATCCGTCCAATGCCCCTAGCGGATTGTAATAAAAACTTATTAGCTTCATACATATTTCATATACGAATGTAAAGACTCACACTAAGACTACTGAAAGCCTTTTGCAAGTATCAGTCAGTCAAACATCAATGTGGATTACAAATAAAAACAAATGATTCAACTTTTAAATAAAATGAGCAATAACTTGCTACTCTATATTTAAATGACGGAAAGTACAATACACACTTGTAGCTAGTGGATTAACAAACTTTAATCCAATCTCTATCCATAGTTGCCTGGATAAACCCCAATCCCGCCATCGACATAGCTTCAATAGTAAAGTTATTCGTATATTAGTGGGCGTGTTGTTTACGTGTAACAAAAAAAAATACAATTACCTTTCCTTAACCTACAACATTTTCCTCAGACGTATTTCCCAATGGCAATACACAATTATTCATATAATTAATGTTGATGAATAAAAGCATTGTATGTCACATCACGCGATTTATTCGCCTTAATGTAAATGACATAAAAATACAGATGCTATCGAATCCCTTATTACAGTTAATTACGACGAAATTATAGTGACGCATTGGCGATGACATGTGGGGGACGATAGTAAACAATGGAATGTAAAAAACATAATTATGATACGAGCACGGGAGTCGAGCGCACTTCAAATGTCCAAGTATTTTTGCATTATTGTGAATATAATGTATCTGTATACCGCTGGTAGTTCGTCAGTGGGGTTCGTTGGGTTATAGAGTGTGTGGTACAATCTTTTTTTAAATACTGTGCCGATCTTACAATGTTTAAGTAAACAATAAATATAAATTAAAATACAAATGATCACGCTGTCAAACGCTGAAGCATTATGTCTTTGTACTACCAAAATTGACGGTTAATGCTTTATCTAGTAGATAACATTTAAACAAACCTTGTAAAGCCTTAAGATACACTAATTATATTTTTATGCAAGGCTGAGTGATTTTTAGATATTATGACTTAAAAGTCGAACTACTGGGGAAAATGGCGTATTAAGGAGTCATATACCATAAGATTTTAAGTAGTTTAGCACAAGTCGAATCGTACTCATGTATAAGACACCGCAAACATTTTTTTCCTCGTAAAATTTTTGTATTTACGGCACGGCACGAGGCGATGTGTGTTCATAGTTTGATTCTTCCCTCTTCGGAGTTCGAAGAAATATTAAACAGACTGGCATGATTCTGGTGATTTAACATCAGGTGTAATGTAGTCAGTTTGCCTAGCTCGGATAAAATAAAAAAGGAATTAAGTAGTAAGAAAGATATGCATTGTTTGTTTAACTTAATCTGTACTAATTTAAATGGGGCAGTGTGATTGTTGGTAGGTATTTATTTCACGCAGTATGATTTTTTCATAGAAAATATTTGTGATCCGAAGAGTGACATAGATTGTTTTTTATTTCGAAAATATGTGGGATCGACTTCCCACAATCGACGCAGCGAGGAATACCTAATAAAACATAAGAATGGTCATTTAATACTATATTAATACTAACTTCACAAGCGGAAGAAAATATTTAAAAATATATTTCATATTAAAATCAACACCTCATTAAATTCGAACAGCCATTGTCAAACATTAACTAAAGACTATAACATAACACAAACAGGTAACAAAACAGCTTATTCCTACACAAAATTCATAGAACTCTTAAAATAAACGCACTAATTATAAGTACAGTACGTGCAAGCAAGGCATTATAAGGAAAACTTCCCATCGCCAACTATTATCTACGTTAATGAGCTATTTAATGTTAATTACACACAGGATGTAATGGAACTCGGTGTTACTGATATAATTACATATATAATGCCATGTTCACGCACTTTATAAACAATTTTCTGCCGTTGGCAGTGCGGAAAAATAATAAAAATGGCGAACTCAATGCACTTGCGTTTTGTTAATAAGTATGGCTCTTTTATTGTCACGATTGTCTAATTAGATGCTTTTTGTTGTGTATTTCAATGTATTTTTTCGGATTGCTCCCACTTTGTTTCATTGTGATTTTTTTCATTGCATTTACGCAACGTGAGAATGATAATATACAAGACTATCAAGAATAACAGATATTTATTGTACGCTAATAAAAAAATATATTTTGCAATAGTACATACTGACGTTGAACACAGTAATAAATTATGTTTTCGTGACTAAACATAACTTTCGACCGTGTCTCTGCTCGGCTGTAAGTCCGGATCACTCGGAAAGTTGAAAGAACTATTATAATGATGATTAGAAATTATCATTAATGACTATTCCAAAATCTTATTCTATAAAGCTGGCAACTGACCAGCGAACCTTATGTAACATTCGCGACGAGCATGTAAACGTTAGGGCATCTGATAATCAAGTTTTGTTAGACCTTGTTTTATTTTTAAATTTTTAGTGGTAAGTATAGCTATGGCATATAAGATGGTAGACCCCTCGTATACGAGAGGCCGTCTGGGTTGGTACCACCGCTTAGTCCATTATTGCCGCCAAGCTGTTGCTTGCTGTTACGTGTAAGCACTGTTGTATTTCAGTTTGATGGACATTGACCCCCACTGGGGTAATATCACTATATTACTGTGCATTGTGAGACCTATATCTCGGGGTGACGAGCGCAGTCCAGTGCCATGCTTTGTAATTCAAAGTTCTGTGTGGTGTTGTTTCTATTTGTGGGTAGGCGTGGCGCTTACCATCAGGCGAGCGTCTTGCTCGTCTCGTTATTCAAGCAAATAAAAAAAGTCACAATTCACAATAGGTGGAGACATATGGCGATGTTTATACAACAATAAATACATATTTTATAAAGGCAGGCTTAATGCGATCAGGCACTATCTACCAGCCTAATTTCAGTAATACAGAATTGATATGATGTTTTTAATTATTCCTTTTTTGAAGTCAGTTAAAATTCTGCTTATCCATACAACACACGCTATCATGCGTCAGTAGGTACTCATTAACTACAATAACTGTACCAATGTTCACTTTGTAACACACAATTGTAACATACATTACATTCAAATAATACAGTTCCATCGCCGGCTTTATGTATCTAGTTTTTTATACTACCAAGGCAAAGTAACTACATGCAGTCCAGTGATATATATCTGCTAAATTCTTGCCTAGATCATGCATGCAATAAACTCTTGTCACCTAAATTAGGCTTAAAGCTAGTGGTAGAGCCACGCTGTAGACAGTTTTGACTACAGCATGAATGGGCCGGCTCGACCGCGTCGTTACCAATGTCTCACAGAAAAACGACGTAAAGTAGCGGCTTGCTGCTGCGTTTCGTACGGTGAGATATCCGGAGGCTCAAATCCCGATCCTCTTCCCATTCCCTGATTATCCCTTTCTTTTATGGTCAGCAATGCGCTCATGATTCTTTTGGTACTGTTTGCGTTCATAGACGGTGAATAGCACTTACCATCAGGTGACGCACTTGCTCGTTTGCCGGCCTATGCTATAAAAAAAACTTAGTGTTAATATTATTATAAACATAACGATAGATTAATATTTCGCTGGTATATTCATTCTGAACTCCGCATCATACATTGTATCAAACCGCTATATACAGGAAAAAATAATGATTCCATACCATTAGGGCGCATTTATATGACAAGGAATCCCACCGCGTTGCGGCCGCCGCGCTCGAATCACTCTAAAAACTAATGTAAACTCTATTGACTAAGCCATAATGTTTAATACTTCGCAACGCTCCAACCACGCGGCGACTGCGCGATCGTGTAAACGGGAGCGCGGTCGCCGCGCGGCCGACCGCGCGGCGGCCGCGCGGTTTGTTACTCACAAAGAATTTCAACGTTAAGTCCTAGTTAATAAGACATACATTTGCTATGACTGAAAAATTTTTCACGTCGTCTAAACGCAGCCTTAAGCCGACATGACCACAGTTTTGTCGTTGCCATAAAGAAACTATTACACAGCCTATTTACCATTATCTATGCACTTGTGCTTAGGGTTGCCAAGTCTTCTTTACATTACACAAACTTTCTACATATCGTCGATGAAGTACCAATATCTCCTAACTGACAATTTAGTCCAAAATTACTTTATTATTTCAATAGACGAAAACATAAACCACATCGCTTAGTAACTAATAAAAAGGTAATGTATTGGAAACTATTTACTATCAATAGTTGATCAAAATAAATAAAACCTTATTTTAAACAGTTTTTGTACAATAAAACCTTATTTTAAACAGTCTGGTGTAAAATTAGATTCTCAACACTTAGGAGGTATTGGTACTTCATCGACGATATGTCCGTTATATTGTTTATGTTTTAATAATTCAGTCATAGTTGTCCCACTGCTAACTAACTAGCGGCTCTGGTACTCATTTGGAGTGTTGAGTAAGGCAGTTTCGCAGCAACAATACAATAACAGCCAGTTACTAAACTGGGTAGTGAATAATATGCTATTAAAAAAATATGGTCGTGGTTAATGCCTCATAATCTTTTAAATTTAGAATGTCCTTAATAATGAAAGGTTTTGTAAATTAAATAATACCCAACAGTCACTAGATTGTCATCATAAATTTCAAATTCATAAATTTGTCATTTAATGTGGCTGTCTCACAGAAAAGTGACGTAAAGTAGCGGCTTGCTGCTGCGTTTCATACGATGAGTAAGATATCTGGAGGGCCAAATCCCCTTCCCAATCCCTTAATTATCCCCTTCCTTAAAAGTCGGCCATGCGCCTATGATTCTTCTGGAATTGTGGACGTGCATGGGCGGTGGAGATCGCTTACCACCAAGTAACTCACTTGCTAGTTACCCGGTCTATCCTATAAAATTACATGACACAAATTAATTTTCGTAAAAATTTGTCGATATAAATGATGAATTTACAATACGTTGTTATTAAGTTTAAATGTCAACCCTGTTATGTCTGAGTGTCCATGTGCCTCTGATCACGCTCCACTTGTTTTTAATCAACGGATTATGTTTTCCTGCCCATACATTATGGAATCTAATCGAATTATGTGATCAGGCAAAAACTCTACATTTTATTGGTAGATCATTTCCTTGCGTTAATAGACTTTTGACTGTCCGCGACTTATGTCATATTATGTTTAATTACCTATAAGATAACCATCTGTGAAATTAATTGAGTATTTAAAAAAGAATTAGTGTTAATACGTCTGGGAAATTGAATTGAACAGATTATTTAAAAAACCGGTCAAGTGTGAATCGTACTCACGTAAGAGTTCCACTACCATAAGATCTATAAACACCTTTTATATTTTTACCCGACGAAAAACATGGAATGGTTCTCAATTTGACGCGTATTTTTTTCTATGATGTTTAACCACGCATAACTCGCCAAATGTAAACCGATTTGAATTATTCTTTTTTTTTTACTTTTAACTGGCTTCAATATTCCCTCACAATAGTGCTAAAGTTCTAATAGATATCTGTTTATGGCAGTGGACAAAGCGATGGTAGCTACCCAGATTGTGAACAAAAATTACCATATTGATACAACGCTAAATTAGCCTTAATTAACTAGCGACAGCCTCCGTAGCGCAGCGGGCGAGTAGCCGGCTGTGAAGCGAGAGGCCGCGGGTTCGATCTCCGCACCGAGACAATTATTTGTGTGATCCACAAATATTTGTTTCGGGGTCTGCGTGTTGTGAGACTGAAAGTCTCTCGTAGTTCCTGATACCCATGACACAAGACTCGTATCTTACTGTGGGGTCAGGACTATGTGTGTGACTGTTGGGTGTATTTATATTTTATATATTTTTTAATTGAATTATATGTTACAACTTCAAACACTTCGTCTAAAACCCGAATCATGATGCATTTGCTGTGTGTCATTGCCAAGTTTGACATTTTCCCTCCTACTTAGTTAAAAACCCACATTGATATTAAATGAATTAGTTATTAATCATGTAGGCAATTTAAATAGCACTTGTAATTAGTCAGAATTAAAAGAAGAAAACAAGAATAAAAGAAACTTACGTATAAAAATCAATATCAAATAATTTACACATAGCACATTTGACATCATCAAAATACACTATGCAATTACACTAAGTCTATTTATTTAACTACTAATTTTACAATATTTTTATTATGAAACATTCTAGAATTATTAATTATTTGACGTAGAAATCACTTAAAATACATTTTATACAGACGAATTGATAATTTTCTCCTTTTTTTAATTCCAAAAATATAAATTTAGAATATCAAATAATTCTTTTCTTGTGTTTTCGCGAATATTACACGTTAAAATAAAATTAATTTATAAAGACATAACATGGAATAAAGCTGCATTATCAAATGTAGAGTAAACTCAAGGCCTCGCACACTACTCAACGCAGTTAATACGGCCATATAATTAGGTACAGTCGCGGCATTAAGTATTCCACCGTCTATAATTACGTTGGAGCCCGTGACGTGTCTAATCCCGCAAGTAATGGTGATAAATAGATCCTATGCGATATCGCCTCCGAATATATTAGCGAGCCATTTAAATTACGTAGTCTGGCTGAGGCTTTAATTATGTATCAGTAATTTACTGGCTTTTTTAAGTTGCAAGGTGGTAGGTCCCTCGTATGCGAGAGGCCGTCTGGGTTGGTACCACCGTTTTGTCTATTTATGCAAGCAAGAGTGTGTAAGCACTGTTGTGTTTCGGTTTGAAGGACATTGAAGCTACTTACTGGGCATTATGAGACTTAACATCATGTATGTATCAGGGTGACGAGCGCAGTTCAGTGTCATGCGGTGCTTTGTTAATCAAAGTTCTTTGTGGTGTTGCTTCTGTTTATGGGCAGGCGTGTCGCGCTTCCCATCAGGCGAGAGTCTTGCTCGTCTCGTCATCCAATCAAATAAAAAAAACTTAGTAAAATATTCTTGCTGAAGAGACACAATTCACACAAATACCTGTTGCACCTTACATTATACTAGTAATGTAAAATCTATGTTCAAAATAAATATTCTGTTTGAACAAGCAACAAGTTCAATAACTTAAAAGTACTATTGTAAATCAAGAGAAGTGTACGAAAGAATGCATCCTCTTTTCGAGCGCGACAATGCCATCAAGTGACATATAGAAGCTTATCGTCTTATTGAAATTCAAAATAAGTACACATGCAAATCTTCTTCACACAAGGCACTCATAATTCAGACTAGAATAGTACCTGAAGACTCGTAGTCGTACACCACTAAACCATTGAGGCAAAACAAATATATAACACGATTATGTCACCATGGCATGTTTACAATAAAATAATAGTAAAACCAGATACGTTGAGTGACCGTGCTCATTACTGTGGATGTATGCGGCTGTGCCTTAGCCTGTCTACACAACTACATTAACTTAATGCGGCCTCATAATTACCGGTTACTACCATTAATTCTCGCATCCATAATTAAGTTTAATACCTCATTTCTTGGCCTACAATCTAGATAAATATTGTGTCGTTTGACGTCAATTAAAGCTACATTAAAATAGTAAATCATTGTGGAATAAACAACGTGTTTATGTGGCCGAGCTGTATCAAGGTTACATTTTACATATACAATCATATTGTTAGCTTTTTATCTATTATTGTATTGAATGTCTGTGCTAAGAAAAGTGTTGCGTCTAAAAAATAAACTCGTCAATGGTACGACAACATCGTTTGGATTGCGCACAGCGAAATGAGTGGAGTCTGTATCACTTTCTAATATTTTATGTGAAATTAGGATAATTTATTTAGATTGAATTATTTTAGGATGTGATATAATAATGTATGTATAAAATAGGTTTACGAGAAATATATAAAAATATTATGGACGTATTAATAGAAACGTATAAATAAATCACATTTAGTCTGCATCTCCATCCGTGTAAGATTCTTATCTTGTGAGAATATTCAAGAACTCATAATTTTCTTGACAAAAAATAAGAGTCAATAAAAATATTATATCTTAATTATATCACGACTCTTTTATATAACTGGAACATTTGAAGAACATTATGTTTTAACGACCATTTACACATATACACAGCGAGACTTGTCTCGCGGCTGCGCTCACGTGAAATAAATTTGACCAAAAATTATTATATCCCATAAAAAGTCTGCCCCTTTCTCTCCTAATGGGTAGAATTTAAAGAAATCCTTATTCCTAAAAGGTTGAAATTCTGTCCTTAACGTTGGTGATCAATCAGTCAAAATTTTGCCTTTTATGTACAGATAGATGGGTACGATACACTCTGAAAGCATTAAATTAGAGAATAATTAACAACAATAAAAGAATAGACATGATTCTATACGCTTATTAGTAGATTATTATATGGGTAATAAAAATCGACGTATTCACATCATATTCCCACACTAAAACAATACAAAAAACCTATAATTAAAACAAAAAGTTGCAAATATTAAAACTCAATTAACCGAATGGATTGTTTGACGAGCTGTGGACTCGGCGCGCTGAGTGCCTGGTTGAAAATGATAGACCGTGAATTTGATTCCTGCAAGAGATTATATGAGAAAAAATATTATATCATTCAATCTTAATACTAAGTTCATGTCGTTAAAAATTATCAAATTCAGTGTTTTTCTTTATTTTAATATAACTAGCTCTTATGTATAAGTCTGTGAATTATTGCATGATTGTAGTTTATCATTTAATTTATAGGAAATAATACTTTTTAACCAACTTTAAAAAACGATGATGTTCTCAATTCGATTGTTTTTTTTAATAATAGATTCCTTTAGGATCGTACCATTATTTAATTAACATCTGATTACAAATTATGAAGAAAAATGAGACTGCTTAGTGGATAACAGCAATCGCACTGCGTTTAAGTGTTGATTGCACTTAACAAGATAAATTCTCTATATAAAATCTTTTTCCAACTTTAATATGTCTCTACCATGTTTTAACATATTCCCTTCAAGTAAGTTACTACCGCACTCAGAGACATGAATTAACTTTATTTGTTATTAAATAATTTCTTACCTCTTACCTGTATCTCTTGTTACTTATACTTGAAATTTCTGAGAAATAATCGAATTCTAAGAAATGGCTAATGAATACTCCAACTAAATTGACGTATCTAAGTACGGAAGTTAACCTTCGAAAACTGAAATAGATTTCAATTACCCTTACTGTATTATCCTTACTTTCAAGTTACTTTATTTGGTGCTCTATAAGGAATATTTTATCTATCAATATTAAAAGGGACGAAGTAAATATAATTAATAAAAAAATATTTAATTTGGTGACTCCAGAGACGTCTATGTCTCTTTGCATCGCAGTGAGAACTAAGCGCTAACTTTTTATGCGAGTTTTCTTTTTTATGTTAACACTTCGCGCTGGAAGCTTAAGTATTTATAAAATGAAGTTAAATTAGCTTGTATCTAGTTACTTTAAAAGGAAAATCTTTAGTTTATACTCTTGTATTTTTGCTTTACTTTTGCTGACAGATCGTTTTGTTTATGTCTATAAGTAATAGTGGCTGCTTATTATTGCTTTTATCATAATTAATGAGAATTAAAGTCGAATCTTGTAAACTTTATTTCACACGGTATCTCTAGTTTTAGAGTCACAATTTTCATATTTTATTTGAATTTAAATAACATTGGGTATCACATGCCTGACGGAATCTCAGTTAATCAGGGTCCGCCTTCCTGAACGCTTCCACTTCACCCTAATTGGAACATCCTTCGTAATAAGACCATTGGCTCGTGTCTCCCTCCAATAAGTCAATCCAATGCTTTTTGGGCCGTTCTTGTGATCGTAAGCCTGGTAAAAACTGACTCAGGACTCTGCGACAGACTTTTCTGCAGTTTCCTCAAAACGTGACTGAAATATAATTTCGTTAGATCTATTTCGAATGTGATTATTTCTGGATTAGTTATTAAGCATATAAAATTATAAACAATGTAAAATAGTTATAGCTATTGTACACCATGACCACTTATCGCAATTATAAATATTTCTTCTGCTAAAATCAAACTCAGGATCTAACTTTGCTGGTGGGAGGATACTTGTATCCGACCGGATAGCTACCACCGTACACTGGTGCTAAAACCTGCTATAGTGCCCCACCTTGTGTGGGTCGCGTTCCAGGGTCAATCAGTGTATATCCGGTTCTCCCCAGGGGGCTTGCCCCCTGATCCTAACCCTTTTCCCATCCCTTTTTCCTTCCCCTTTCCCTTGGCCCTGGGATGAGATACCGCAGGGTCTTTAGATAGTCGGCAACGCGCCCATGATTCTTCTGGTGGTGGGCGTACATGGGCGGTGGAGATCACTTACCATCAGTTGACCCACTTGCTCGTTTGCCGGCATATGCCATAAAAAAATATATATTTTCCAGTGCTCTGCCACTATTATTATGTAATACTAGCTTTTCCTCGCGGCTCCGCCCGCGTGATCTGCTTTTTCGGGATAAAAAGGAGCCTATGCTACTCAGTAATAATGTAGCTTTCTAACGGCAAAAGAATTTTTGAAATCGGTCCAGGAGTTTTCAAGTTTATTCGTTACATACAAAAATACGAATCTTTCCTTTTTTTACATTACTACTAACAAATCCGAAAAGGCACGTCTCGACTACCGTCAAACCGGCAAACTGTATGAGAAGATGTATGAAAGTGGAAGAGGCGGAAGAAGTTTGCTAAATGGTGCGGCAATCAATAATCTCTGCCTACTCTCATGGAATATAGGCGACAATTTAAAAATAGTACCAGCTTTTAATTAAAAACACGACCTAATTCCTCCAAAAACAATACTCTGTCCTAATTTTGAATGGCACTCACACTGTCAGATTACTATCCATTACTCTTATTAAAATTGTTATAACTGTACACGAAACGTTTATGAACATAATACGAACATATTAAAATGTAATTATTGGCCTTAATTTGAGCGCGCGGTTAATGTAATCGCGCCTTAAGGCTATTAAAGAATATCGCACGATCTGTCATGTTTCATAAAGAAAAAATATGGTACATTAAATAATAGGCACTCTACAGGATTTTTAAAAAAAGATTAAAAAAAAATAAGATTAAAACGTCAAAAACAACAATTTCTAACAAGCCATTTCTCTTGGGAGTTATTATGTTATTTTTTACTTATCCGGGTTCTTTTTTTAAGTTGGTTTTCAATTTTGTTAATATGGTCCAGTCATTTTAGCTTAAATTAGGTAAGAATCTCGGAATTCGAGATACCCAGCTGTAAGTCTGTAAATACTTGTATATTGACACCCTAAAAGTTGTCTCAAAACCTGCATATGGTAGGGTGTGCGCAACTATTAAATTTCAAGGTCAAAGGTCACAAAAATCGTTTTTTTGCGCTTTTTTTGTAAACATCTCATTTCCTATGGGTTTTTTGCTATTTGTATCCATTATCAATATAGTAGAATACAAAATTCTCTACAAATTTTGTTTAAAACTTTTTTTCATACGGTGAACCGTTTTCGAGATAGAGGGCGGAGAGCGCGCGGTCACAGGATCACTTCAGGTCAAACGGTGCCTCCAGTCGAAAACGCGCCATATATAGTTGATGAACTGTAGATAAATCAATGATTATAAATATTTGTCAATTTTTATTAACTATTATGTTATACTAGCTTTTGCTCGCGGCTCCGCCCGCGTGAACAGCATTTTCCGGGATAAAAGTAGCCTGCAACCGTATGCAGGGTTCCATCTGTCTCTGTAGATAAATTCATCAAAATTGGTTCAGTGATTTAGGCGTGAAAGGGTAACAAACAAACTCAGTTTCGCATTTACTTTCACCCCCTTTTTCATCCCTTATTAAATAAAATTTCCAAAATTCCTGAAACACGTATTTATTTATTTTACGTCAATAACCGAAATACAAAATTTCGTTCAAGTAACTTTCAAAATGACGGACTTGTGACCGCGCGCTCTCCGCCCTCTATCTCGAAAACGGTTCACCGTATGAAAAAAAGTTTTAAACAAAATTTGTAGAGAATTTTGTATTCTACAATATTGATAATGGATACAAATAGCAAAAAACCCATAGGAAATGAGATATTTACAAAAAAAGCTATTTTTGTGACCTTTGACCTTGAAATTTAATAGTTGCGCACACCCTACCATATGTAGGTTTTGAGACAACTTTTAGGGTGTCAATATACAAGTATTTGCAGACTTAACAGCTGGGTATCTCGGATTCCGAGGTGAACTTACTAAAATGACTGGACCAATACTTATTTTATCTGCTTTCACCTGCGGTATTTAGACAGATATGAATTAGGTACCTTCAAGAAAAGAGCCTTCTCTTTCCTTAAAGGCAGGCAACGCACCGTGATTCTTCTGGTGTTGTAGGTGTCTATGGGCGGTGGTGATTACTTACCATCACCTGACCCACTTGCTCAGTCACCCCCTGTTCCGTAAAAAAAAGTAAAAGCACTGCCTGAGCCATTTATGTTTTCACGTTGAAGTACTAGGATATCACAAGCTAATAGGAGATTTTAGTCCTATTACGGGTATAACATGCACTTTGTATATCAGTATCCAAAGCCCACGACCGATTGTTTATGAGCAATTTTTTGTCTCGCTTTAGCTCATATTAATGAATAAAAAGACGGTACCCATTACTGTTATTGAAGGAAGTAGGTACATTGTTTGATTTAATTAAAATTATTCGGTGTTTGGAAATACCAAACATACAGAAATATTTCAGATAAAACATATTAGTTTTGTAACATAAGCCGATTGTCATATCGAATATAAAAACCTATATTTGATATTTAATTACTGAAGCACCGACTCAAACACCGGAGGGCCGAATTCTCCTCCCCTTCCCAATCCCTTAATTATCCCTTTCCTTTAAGGTCGTCAACGCGCCCATGATTCTTTTGGTATTATGAGCGAACATGGGTGGTGGAGATCACTTACCAACAGATGACCCACTTGTCAGTTTGTTTAACTTTTTAGATTTTATTTGAATCGGTTTTGTTTTCCTAGATTTTTTTTATTTCACTGTTTTAGTGAAAGAATTATTAAAATTGGTCCATATATAAAAACGCGTTAATTTGATAACCTCCTCCATTTTTTCGTCGGTTAAAAAATTACAATTCCAAATAAATTATATTTTTCTCATAACTTACGAAATTGAACGTTGAAAATACTCTAAAAATAATATATTACCACGATACAAAAATTTTGTAGAATTGCTCTCACTGAGTAATTTACGTGACTCTATATTGACACCTTCCTAACTGTATACATGTTAAAAATTGCTCAGTGGGAGTAACTGCAACATTTTATTATCATTTGCAAGGGTTTATTAAAATAGTTTGAAAAGTATAAAAGAGAAAATAACTATTATTTGCACACAGCCTCCGTGGCACGATGGCCGGCTACGAAGCGAAAGGCCGTGGGTTCAATTCCCACACCGAGACAAAATAATATGTTTGTGTGATCTACAAATGTTTGCTTCGGGTTTGGGTGTCGTGGGACCGCAAGCCCCTCGTAGTTCCTGATACCCACGATATGTATGTCTGTTGGGTGTATTTATTAATGTATATAAGCACTTTTATTAAAAATCTACCTACTCTACTATATACTCTACCGATGTATTCCTCATAATAAAGGACGTGATTAATAATTGTGCAAGCCTACTGACATATGTTTTAAAGATGACATTTATAAAACAATAAAATGAGTCTGTAATTATATTTATTATCAAAATGACCGAGAATGCGGCGAACTGGATGGTGACCGCAAGTTCTGTATACAATTTTATATCGTATTGAATAAATTTCTGAGAATTTTTACATAATTTCCATGGAGACATCTCTATTTAGAAATCGGTATGAAAAATTGAAAAGACAAATTAAGTAACTGGCCATGTGCGAATCGGACTGCCGCATCGAGGATCCCGTATCACTTAAACTTTTTTACGTTTTGTTAAGATTAAGGATATCCGCCATAAAATTAAATTGCAGATAATATGATGTAAACATTTCAGCCGGCTACTTATTATTTTTTAGAAGTTAGAGCACTTTATTATAAGTTAATAGGGTTCAGTAAGTACGTAACTCTAAAAAGAAACATCAGGCTAAAGCGTATTTTAAAGTGTCATTCGACAATTGAAGTCATTGTCATTCCTATTCTTAATTACGTCACAATATATTACACAAAATCTACAATGATTACAAATATACAGAACCCTAAAATAATTATCTTAATACACAGTAATTTCATAATGACATCAAGTCGATTTTGTAGGTACAATTAATGACAAGTGTGCATGTGTGCGTAACACTTCAGTCATTACGTAAATGTGTATGCGTAGCTATATGTGTGTGTTTATTAATGTTTTTCTCGTATATTATTGAACCACTAAATTAATATGCACTTATTGAAACATTAAAGGGCATATTCAATTTAAATGTAAATAGTTTAATGCGAGCAAGGTATAATACTGGTTGATCGATTAATGTGGGCAGTGGTGGAATGATGAAAAATTAGTCCTTACAAATAAATTGCCTCGGTGGCGCTGTTGTAATGCATACGTACGACTGCTGTGCTGAGGTCTCAGATTCGTTCCCCAGATCGAGTAAAAGTAATATTGGGTTTTTCTATCACGAAATGCTCAGTATCAGCTCGGAGTAGGAAATTGTGTCCGGTATAGCGATATAGGTTCAGACCTTTTTAACATTACTGGTAGAAAATAAGGTTGGCGAAATGTGTGTGTACTGGTTACAATTCTGCGTACCCCTTCGAGGATTACAGGCGTAACCTTGCTTATAAAAGTCTCCACTGTCTGATAATTTGTTCGCGCAACAATTAAAAACTGTTCGATACAGGTTTCTCCTGTAAAACTGTACTTATAAATCCGAGGTGCATACTCTTGGGGCTGGTTTCGAACCTGCGACTTTCATTTTGACAGACCGTACCACTTCCCCGCTGAGTTATCTCTGCCATTAGCTATGATTTGCCAGCGCTGCCAAAACATAGCTAAACCGATATGTAACTTGTCAAATCACGTTTATTATTAGTTATAAATAATGATTAATTTATATATATCTAAGACTCAATTACAAACACATCTCGTAAACATGCCATAAAATAAAAACGCACTCTCACGCAGTCGCGGGGACTATATAATAAGAGGTGTTTGTGTGCGTCCGTTGCAACGGATGGGCTCTAATTAGCCGGCAATTACTGCTAATGCAGCTACACACTTAATGAAGCGCACACCTCATTTGTACACCGCAGCACATCCACTTGCTGCGGCGCTCTTCGCACTATGCCGTGGCAAGGACTGTTGAGGACTTTACGTATACTATATAGTATATGTTACACGACAGATGTAATTCGTAACATTTTGCTTGTCAGTTGTTGCTTGTTCACTCATAAACTGTTTGCAGGAGCGTTTTTATTTTCGTAGTGACGGGCATAGGATGAGAGATTAACGCGACAGTATTTTGGATTCAGTAAACTAGTAGTCTAATACATCATTTTTTTTTAAATTCTAGATGTCGGAAAATTTTGTTAAACCACCAACCCTTTTGTTAGAACACAAGACCTCAACGGAACCTATGCATGCTGCCACTAAACCAATGAATACTTAAACCTTAACACTCCTTTTTCGGCGGTTGTGTAAAAATGCCGTTTCGTTTCAGATATAGAACTATCGTACCACAACAATAAAGTCCATCAACGAAACAGCTAAGCGTCCAAACAAATTGTTTCCGAGAAGCCATTACAGTCCCTATTAATCTCGCTGGTATATCTAAAAGTTTCCAGCATGTAGTCATTGGCCCTAATTAACTAGCAATTGCCGCTAATGCGCGGTACATATGCGCCAAACTCATTTGTTGGCATGTCGATACCGTTCATTACAAACTAATGTACAGACAAGTATATGGTCCGGAGTCCCTGGGCCAGTTGATCCACTTGATTACTATCAAGCTAATTTTCCGTGAGTAGCTTCGTTTCGATGAGACGCCCAACAATTCCTTATGCGAAAATTCTCTATTGTGGTAGCTAACAGAGGTAGCAAGGATAGAATATTTCGATTTGATGATACTCAAAAATTTATTATTTTATTTGTAGGACAATATGACTGTTAAATTATATGAATATTAACTAAGTAAAAACAAAAAAATCTGCTCATTCAAATCATTTTTTATGACCTCGTTATCGATACCTATTGGAAGCCCCTCCTTCCAGTAGGTATGATTACTAACCAGCTGATTTTTACAACCTGCCATAGTATGAACCCTAACAATTATAGAGAGCAACATTAAGTACGTTGCTCACCTCTAAGCAAAGGAATGGGAATTGGAGAAGGGAGAATATTCTGGAACTCTGAAATATCCTACTGACTTTTTTTTTTTTTTTTATCCTGGCTCGGCAAAATTACTACGCCACACCTGATGGTAAGTGTAACGCAATCCAGGAATAGTGTCGACCAAAGACAAACAGTGTGTCTATCGTTGGTCGGCACAATCATGCCGGCCTGCCTAACTGCTTCTTCACACTCCGTTTAAAGGACCCAATATTATAGGAAGGAGGGAACACGTGTGCCGGCAAACTATTCCACAGCTTAATGGTCCGGCAAAAGTACGAATTTGCGAACTTTTTAGTTCGAGCCGAGATGGAGGAGACCACGAAGCTGTGGCTCCGCAAGCCAGCACGCGTGGTTCTGTTAAGGAAAGGCGAGGATGGGATAAGGTCAAACAATTCTTCGGAGCATTCACCGTGATACAGAAGGTACAAGACGCTCAGTGAGGCAATGTCCCTCCGCAATTGTAGCGGTTCTAAGTGTCTTGTAACGTCTGCATCATTCACAATGCGGACAGCCCGACGCTGCAATCCGTCCAAGGCATCGAGTAAGTATTGGGCGGAACCGTCCCAAAGGTGCGAACAGTACTCCACACCCGGCCGCGCTTGCGCTTTGTATAAGCGGTAAAGCTGACCGGGAGTAAAAAACCGTCGCACCCTGTTCAGGATTCCGACCCTGCGTGAAGTGGCGGATATTACGCCCTCGATGTGGTTCCTTGGATTCAGATTGCAGACTATATGAGACTTAACAGTGAAGGTGAATCTTTAGGTCAGTTCTTTCAGATAGCGGTATTGCCACCCATTCATACATTAGCCTAAATTAAATCTTATTGCAGCGTCACTAAATAAATTTGACAGCCTCCGTGGCGCAGCGGGCGAGTAGCCGGATGTAACGCGAGAGGCCGCGGGTTCGATCCCCGCACCGAGACAAATGTTTGTGTGATCCACAAATATTTGTCTCGGGATCTGGGTGTTGTGAGACCGAAAGTCTCTCGTAGTTCCTGATACCCACGACACAAGACTCGTATCCTACTGTGGGGTCAGGACTATGTGTGTGACTGTTGGGTGTGTTTATTTATTTATTTTAATTATGTATGTGCAGACTCGCTGCGTCGAACGGCGAGATCACGATAACGACGTCGCACGGCGCGACGGCCGGGCCTGCCAGCAGCGCGGGCAGCGCCAGCTCTGCCCCGGTGTCATCGCCGCATGCCCAGGTCAAGATGTCACCTGGCTCTGTCAAATCTCCCTCGCAGGACGATGGGGATTTACTCGCTGATTCGCCTAGTAAGTACATTTCTGTTTATAAAACTTGTAGTTGTGTATACAACGAGTTAAAGGTGTGGTCATATTTAAGTGTCTATGAACTGGATCTTATCAAAATGGAAACATCCTAAAACTTCACGTTAATTTTAATCATTCGTTTATTACGATCGGTAAGATTGATACCATCCATATAAATTAAGTGAAATGCGTGAGTGAGAGCAGCAAATGGCGAGACAAAAGTTTAGCTGTTTATCATTTGGTGTTTTCCAAAGTTGCAAGTAGGATATCAACATGTTTCTCATTCAATAATAAGGAAACTTACTTTATGTCCTAGCAATACAACCGGATTTCGTACTATGGGTGTGAAATGCAAATTTTTTGAAAAGATTCAGAAAATGCTTATTTCAATTAATCTTATAGAAAAATACACGTTTTTCTATAACTTCAAGTTTATTTAGTTTCAACAGCTAAATATTAAATAAGATAATGTCATGGAAAATTGCGATTAATACCAGTTAAGTTATTGACAGTGTCATAACTAAATACTCTCAATAATAGCCTTTAAACTTAACACAGTATTCTTCACAGCTCGTATCACATTGTACTAAGAACAATAGCATTCACTGATACTGTATTAGAAATAACCACAAACACAATAATCCAATAGAAACTACATGTAAAGCATGAACACTAATAAATATCATTTGCTATTAAAACGGAGCGTAAACGCTATTTTCGACTAAACTCGTAACTAGATCGTACTTATCTATAAAAGTTTCACGTAAGCATAGAGACGATCCATTAGCCGTGACGAAGTCGAACAGTGTCCTAGGAGCTATTTCACATAATGCTATAAAGTGTTGTTTTAGAGAGACGGTTGGCTGCACTGTTTTGAAGTTGTGAGTGCGTTCTCAACCAACTAAAGTTGATTAGCGCAAAGGCTTGCGTTCAGCGTAGGTGAGCGGCCACTGATCTTATCAATGGCTAAATTGATTTAGTCGAATTAGGTTTGTTTACATTTTTCGTAATGTATGTGTAATTACGTGTTCAACGGACCGTTTAATTTATGATGAGAACTGTATACAAAATGACAATGCGAGAAACCTTCGTATTAAGTTGGAAGTCAAATCTTGTATTTCGCGTCTCGGATATCGGAACGTGTGGAAAGTATGTACATAATTTATAAAAGATATTTTGGATGCAAATATGTAATAACATCTTAACTCACATCAAGTTGATATATTCATTTTTTTACTAAATTCTATGGATTTAATTAGGTTGAATTAAGTTTTTTCATATTTGAAACATGTACGATTATGCAAAAGAGAACTCTGAATTATTGATTTAAGGTAATGAATTTAGAAATAAAATTTATATCTAAATTTTAATTTGATGTGGGTTAAAATTTATTTGAAATATTACCTATTGCATACCAATAACATATCCAACATTGATAAAAAAAACAGTAGTTTCTAAATAGTTTTTCTAATTTTCTTCACATAATTATGAACCATTTTGATTAAAACCTTTCAAATAAAAAACCGTAATGAAAGCTACCACATACATACATGATTAGACAGTAGCAAGTAGATTCGAAGTAGCAGCTTACTATTGCGTTTCCTACGGTGAGTGAGACACCCGGAGGCTGAAATTCCCTTCCCTTTCGCTTTATACTCACTTTTCTTTGAGGACGGCAACTCGTTTATGATTCTTCAGTTATTATGGTGAACATGGTGGTGGAGATCACTCACCATCAGGACCCCCACGCTCGTTTACCGGCCTCTGCAGTAAAAATGTAACAAGTTGCGAACACATATAGATCGACATAAATTATACACACAAGCTTATTGGAACTAATTTAGCTATCCGCCCAAACACCAGACGATACCAATTTATTTAAGACAAAGTTATTTTTGCTGGCCCATTTCATTCACAGATAGAATTGAGACGATTTTTAGCTATAATTACAAGAGCTATATCGGGCATGTGGGGGAAGAGAGGAGACAATTCTATTCAGTAATAATATATCAATAGAAAACTGGGGGGGTAGGGTTGATTCCATGTGTCGCATTATCCTAACATAGATATATGGATAATAGTGAGATACATTTCCCACTACTGGGCACTGACCCTCATTTCTTTTTTATATCCGGGCACAGCAAAATAACTGCACTTCACCTGATGGTAAGCGCAGTGCAGTAAAAAACCAATGACCACCGACAAACAATGAGTTTATCGGTGGTCACTAGAATCATGCCGGCCTGTATAAATAGCCTGCGACAGGACAGACGGATGACCCGCCCCATCCAACCATCAAGTCATGTCGCAAGCCCCTCGAGAACCGGATATACACTAGCTGATCCTGGAACGCGATCCACACAAGGTGTCTAGGTCACTATGGCAGGTTTTAACACCATGAGTACGGTGGTCGCTATCCGGGCGGATATGAATACCCTACCACCAGGAAAACCTCAACAAGTTAATACAGAGCGTCTTTACAAAATGCATTTATTATGTCAAACGGAACAACACAGACGGCGCAGAACAAGCGGGACTCACTTCGCTTACTGTTGCATGATGAATCCATCGAAACCTTGCTATTTTCGCGCTAAACACCGACAAGTTAAAATCACATGTAAATAGATAGGCAACTAAGGAAAAGTAATGGACTTATCATTCACCTACAAGGGCGGGTCGGCCCATAGATATAAGTAAAAAAGGAAGATACGTTAGCGGCTCACAGCGCATAGGACGGCCAAACCAGGTCCAATGGACACACTTCGCACCAGTGTATGCGACAATAGTTTACCGTGCGGACGTGTCGTCTCCTACGATTAAAATAGTGGATTTCGATCACAATGCCTTCGTGTTCATTAGACAAGTGTTTGAATCAAATACTTAATCGTAAATTATACAATTTAATTGTAACAATATATTTCTTATTACCTTATTTGTATTTTTATTTCTCAAATTAAAAGACGGAATTATTTAATAATTTGTTGACGCTAGCCCGGCACCCGAACGATCGTGATCGGCCAGCGATGTCCGAATCTTTTGTTTCAAATTGAATGTGATGCATAGGCTTGTCTCTGTCACACTCTCTTTTTTGCCGTATTTCTTTCTCCCTTTTCATTCATTTTTTATTATATCTATGGGTCGGCCCCTCGATTTGCTTCTGCCCTCTCCGAAGACGAAAAAAAATTATCTGCTTTCGATAGTGAAGGACTAAAATGTTGATTTTACTTCATCTATCAACGTAGGCAGATAATATTTTGAAATCAACTCAACGCAGATTTCCATAGTTTGATCTAATGTTCACATTTTTTGTCGAGTTTTGAGAATATGCTAGAAATGCAGCAGGGGGTCCACCGGAACCAGCTAAATTTTGAAAGTGGTCTATGAGAATAAAAGTCTGGGAACCGATGGTTTATATAATCACATAATTCACCGGAAGTATAGTATAGTTCCGGTCTTTCAATTTTACGTAACAAATACAAGATCTAATTTCGCGGTTATAATATCAATCAAAATCATTTAAAATATCTTCCTTTCATAGATAGAAATGAAAGAGCCGCAGTGGGCGAGTAGACAGTTGCGAAACTAGAGGCCGTGGGTTCGATTCCCGCACTGAGACAAATGTTTGTGAAATCTACAGATATTTGTTTCGGGTCTGGGTGTTGTGGGACCGCAAGTTACTCGTCCCTGATACCCATGATACAGTAACCTAGTGTGAGGTCAGGACTATGTGTGTGACTGTTGGGTATATTGATTTTATTACTTTTATAGAAATTAATCTATTCTATATCTTTATTTACCACTTCATACACATGCAGTATAAAGGCGGACTTAATGCTTAAGCATTATCTCCCAATCAACCTTAGGATAATGCAGAAATTCACATGGCAGGTGACGAAGAAAAATTAATAGAAAAAGAAACATATTTTTATCAATTTCTTGTTCAACAGTCTTTTATTTATACGAACAAGCAATGTCATTATTAAGATAAACCGAATGACTATTAACATTGTGATGAATAAAATATTGAGTTTATTCGAGTATAGGTTACAACACCTCGATACGGTGCATCAATGAATGTTTTATTGTATCGTTGTAGGATCGTTGTGTGATGGTCATTTGTAGATATTGAAGGAAATTGCCGCTTATTCTCGATTTATTGTTAAAAAATATAAATAAATAAATATACCCAACAGTCACAGGTAGTACGGATCTCACACTAGGTTAACCTGTATCGTAGGTATCAGAAACTACGAGGCACTTGCGGTCCCATAACACCCAGACCCGAAACAATAATAATATTTGTGTATCACACAAAGTACAGTAAAGGATTCGAAACCACGGCCTCTCGCTTCACAGTTCATGAAACGAAAGGCTCGCGTAGTGGTCTGTCAAATGTCAATATTGCATTAAAAAATACAATTATATTTTTAATTTCATTATTAAAATGTTATTTACCAAAATGAAATCTGTTCTTTGTAAAGTTCGCGAATCTCTAATCGATTACCAAAAAAACTTATTTTAGTGGTACATAAAAAACCTTAACTTTATTTGGTTGTATCCTACACAGTACGGGAAACGGCGCCAAAATTCAACTGTCTTGCATAAAGCATTACAATCACATGCGGACTGAATCATCTGGGGACCAACCAATCTATCCTAAATGAACAGTCCCAAATGTACCGAGGACGGAATATCCAATACATTTATTTATACGAACACATTCGCGGACAGCAAGTAGGAAAGGAACTGAGTAATTTAGTAATTGTATCCACTAACAACGAATTAAATAGTAATCAATAGAACTGGGGCCCCGGGGCACTAACTCATCGGTCACTTTAAACCATACGACATGTGATACGACACGATTGTTTAATGATAATGAAGTAGATTTTATTGATTGAAGAGCTTCGTGAATGTGTGGGATTATTGAGTTGAAATAAATGATGTTTATATATGCCTATGCTATCTCTTAAGGAGTTAGTAGAGATGTAATAATAGGTCTGAGTGATGCCATATATTAATGGATAGGTTACTCGTTTCATCATTCAGTTGTGTATAAAAAAAACTTAAAAAACCACGGTCCGCCAAATTTATTGCCATCTCAAGTTGTATATGAAGTAATAATCCTATATGAAATCAGCTTATCGCCGTCCCTGTGTGTTTTAAATAGAAAAACACAATCTTTTGACCGGCAAGGGGATCAAACATAGGTCGTCAGAATTCCATTACTTAGTAGTTAATTAAGGATATAAATTGTCTAATGACATTAATTATTGATTAGATTGAAGAGCATGTCTGTGTACATAGGGGATCAGCAATTATTCAATTGAAATTAAATATCACATCAATTTGGTGATCGTTAGCAGAGGACAGTTCAAATTTATTGCAAAGCAGCAAACCTGCAATTGACGATTCTTGATTATGTCTAAAAGCGAAAATATCATGATCAGGTCTAAAATAGCGAAAATCGAAATAAAATGTTTTAGTAGACTACATAAACCTAAAGATCGTTTGGAAAAGATCGCAGCGATACAAAATGTTTGTAAATAATAATAAATTATAAATAAATATACATATAATTAAACTATGTTATTAGATTACTGTTCTTAACGAGTTCGTCCGCGGCAGCCTTGGTATCTGCGGCGATAGGACGTGGCAGACACATTTCAGAAATATCCCTTGAGATGATGTGGTCATGTTCAAAACAGCAAGAGTACATCGGTCGCAGATACCTGAGCTAGATCGTACCAGGGATACGTTCGACAGACGGCCTATAAAGCGGAAGCTTGATGAATTGGAGGGATATATAAGAGCAGATGTTCTCACTACGGTCGATGCTCAAGATTAAGCGAAGTGAAATCATCTTTGTAGCCAGTCTTTGTAGGAAAGTGGAACCTGACACTAAGCTGGGATAACTACAAGCAGAAAGAAAAGTAAAGATTCCTGTAAACCAATAAAGACTCTATTTGAGTCGTTAGCGTGTGTAGCAATTAGATACTTTAAAACTGATTTGTAAATACTGTACGAAAAAGAAATCCCAAAAAATACACACGGCCAAAATGTCGTGAAATGTAAATAGTACCAGTGGATTTGCAAAGCTATTGTTTTAAATGGGTACTTATGCTTAAAGTTCGGGGCCTAATTTCGCGTGTTTAGCTTTCTAAGTCTGTTTGGTGAATAATGATGTACCCGTTTATTTTGTGTAATCTATTATTGTATCTAATTCTATTTCATCGATCGGAAGGTTTC
Organism: Amorpha juglandis; assembly: GCA_949126905.1. Taxonomy (NCBI): domain Eukaryota; kingdom Metazoa; phylum Arthropoda; class Insecta; order Lepidoptera; family Sphingidae; genus Amorpha; species Amorpha juglandis. The sequence continues at coordinate 3,913,697 of OX421379.1, read as the reverse complement.
CATTTAGTTTCTTAGTTATTGTTTGTTTTGGCTTCTGCTGGCAAATTCAGTTATATACAGTGCAGTTCAAATATAATTTCGACCGCGAAAAGACATTACATCCCTCGACGGTCGCAAAAATTATGGTAACTGTATGTGATGGGCTGACCCTGGATCGCGACTGAATGACGGCAGATTTTTCACTTATTACTGTGGTCGATATGTGTACCAAAAAAAATATGTTTTAGGTACGCTTACCAGCAAATGAAATCAAATAACCTTTTTGGTGGTAAGGAATTTTAAGAAACAGGCTTTGTGTTTCACGTCGATTTTCCCGAGAGAGTGGTTCCATTTCTATCGAGCCGGCCAATCTTGCTGTAGAGTCTACATCAGGGATTCCCAAACTGTTTTGGGCCAGTAACCCCTTTACGAAAATGAACTAATACCTCAGACTCCCATAGCCAAATTACTTTAAAAATCCTATCTCTAGTTTTTTTACAATACTTACCAATTTTAACACTTTGCCGTTTTCGTTTATGTCGACCCTTGGGAAACCGATTTTAACCCCATGGATCACTTTGGGAATCCCTTGTCTACATGGTAGACCGTATGGCTACAACGTTTACCGCATGTATCGTTTCGAATTTGTATTCGTAATTAATAGAAATTTGATCTAATAAATGAAACAGTTGTAACATAGAGACAATGCTGCAAATTAAACCTATCCTACTTCTACTGACCTTTGCACTACTTTTAAATGTCAGTATTAAAAATAAAATCTAATCTTGTAAATGGAACAACTTTAAATACACCGTTTGAAATGACCCTTGCAGAAACCGCGAGAATACGTAAATTAATTAGAACCAAAAAATTATACAACTCTCTGTATTCCTTAAAATGTGAACTCTTTTAGGAGTCAAATTAAAGGTACGTTTTGAGGTAAGCGACCGAGATAGTAAATAGTAACATGTGATGCTAGTCGAATCATAGTCAGCTTTGTACGCAATTGAATAAACCATTTACAGCACGAGATGGCGACGCGAGATTGCGACGTGTGAAATTACTTGGTGCACCAGTGTCTCGATGTCTCGTCTTGTATTACGCGTCGCCGTAGTCTGTCGCGCCTTTGAATCCCAATGTCTACCTTAAGACTCAAGGCGTGTTCGTTCTAGGAATCGATCTGCCTGGTTTGTAATAAATACCACTGCTAGACCAATGAGGCATTTAAACGCAATAACTGATCCTCTGAAAAAAACTATCCAGGAAGATCCTCAACCATTTGTTTAACAGCACACGTGTGACCGTTAAATCTGTAATTATAGTCATAAATTAATAATAACACCTAATTTCAAGTAAACTAATACCGAAACGTATTCATAAACGAGTAAAGGTTTCGCCGCACCATCAAAGAAACCGACAATCATTCTAAAACGTTCCCGTATCGAAACTAAATTAATTAACTAATTAAAAACCATTACAAATAATTAAAGTCGACGATAAAATTAAACGGAATCGATAACGTAAACAAAGAGTTAAAGCCGGCGGTACTTAGTTGATGAACACTATGTTTCCTTACGTTCTGAAATAATTGTTTGCGTCCAGTTTGTAAAGAGGTTTAGCTGGATTTTGTATCATGGGTGAAATATTTTCCTCGTCTAGCTTCGCTCCTTCTTTACATAAAAGCCATTTCTTCCGATGGTTACGTCAACAAAACCGTCAACTCTACTCGATTACCAATCAAAATTCACTAGTAATTATTTTTGTAGTATTGCTTGTAGAAAAAATACTGAAATATTTAGGGCAAAACGGTGACAAATTTCCATGAGAATTCAGTATGGAGTGATTATTGAATTTGTGGCTTGCAAGTTGATGATTTTCTTAGAAAACATAATTTAAGTATTTAAAGATGGTGGTAAATTCTCTTTGCCTATTATGGATGGTCGACAATATTATATTTGGACTGTTCTGTTTTTTTCTCTCAGATGTACAATTTGTATTCCCGGATAAATATAACACTTGTTTTAGCACAGTCGGATAAAAGCTAGTAACTAAGTCGTACCGACTTCGAAGGGTTAAACATTTTCAACGGCTATAAACAACAAAAACATTTCAACAATTTAGACCGGCATTTTTTTACAATGAGCTGAAACCAATACGCAATCGTTCACAGCTGCTCAATTATAATTTTTGCGACTCGACCGGTTTCCGATCCTGGTCAGTAACTAGCGTGAAAATGTAAATTACTAGCCAAATTTAATTAAAATTACGTGTCTATCGACACTCTTAAAACATAATGGTGCTGATGACCCAACAAATCGCGCGATCTCTTGGACTTAGTTCAAGAAACCGATAAACTGCAGTTTTTATATTTACATGCATTCATTTCTTTCCAATGACTTTATTTTACTACCATTTGATTCACTTTTTATGACTAGTTTGGTTTGCTGGGCTCCTCCTTTCCTCCAACCCTCCAGTTCCGGTGTTTTGTCTCGTCGAGATGTAGAGAGATTCTCTTACATAACGTAATAGAATCTCTCGAGAGAGACAAGATATAACAGAAAACTCCTATTTACGAAGTCGCGTAATATAATTCTATTTTCAAACTGTATGACGCGGTCTCGCAAAGAAGAGTTTTCTGTCTATGTCATGTGATACACTCTCCATCTTAATAAAGCTTTCTTAATTTGTAATGATTTTTTTACCCGATTAATAAGAGCAAGTCGCTCGTCTGATGGTAGAACCACATACACAAACCAACTATAAATTTGAATTACAAATTAGTCTATCGTACTACACTGCCCTCATCACCCCGAGACATAAGATCTTAAGGATTTTAATGTCCAGTAATTACACTAACTTCATTGTCTTTCAAAGTATTTTGGCGAAAAAGCGAGTGATTATTTGGAATGTCTCGTGTCCAATCTAGTTTCGGAATGTAGGGTTTGTTTAGCTTAATGACAGACTTAAATTGAATCTTTGGCTTAGGTATGCCTAGATAATCAATGCTGATTCCAGGCGCGTATCGAAATTGTCCTAGGTAGAATTGACCCCCACCCCACTGAGTCTTGCATGTAAACCGATGTACTGAAGAATATTTAAAACAATCCCACAATTGTTAAATCGAACAGGAAATAAAATGACTTCACCAATGACCTCCCTTATCATTGAAAGGAAAACTGGAACCCTACATTATCATGTCGATATAAGAGAGGTAGACAGTGATATAATGAGCACACTCGCATATAAAATATTTCTATTATCTTATTTAAAATTAAAATATATCATTTACAAACGGGTAAATAAGACACTTAAACCAAAACTTACACAAACTGTTACCCCATCTGGAAACCAACATACAGCCCTGGAATTCAAACCTAAGCTAAGACATTTAAAAGCCAATACCACTCGACCGATGAGTCATTATTGTTGTACTCAATAAAATAAACTGCGTTTTTTCTAACAAACCGTTCCACATCGCGGTCTGATATTTAGGGCTCATTTCGACGCACTCGCTTAATTGCAATTAATCGGCTTAATACGTAAATTGGTAGTATACAGTATTGGATCATTTGTTACCCACTTTCCGGTTGGATGGTGTCAGTTTGGTTGATTGTAAGATTGTTTATGTTCTTTTGATAAGTTCAACTACTCGTAATTTCATAGTGCAGTGCTGAGTATCCATGGGGAAATTGAAATTGCAGATGAAGCAGTACCGAAAAATTATTTATTTAACCGTAGATAAGAGGGTGTAGGACTTGGGTATCAAATCTAGAGGGCTTATCATATACAAAACGAAATAATTTTGTCGAATCGTTTCATCAAATTATACAGATTTTATTGATTCAAGTAAGTTTATCAAAAAAAAACTAACTATATGAACCTATTACTGCTGACATAATATGATTCGATGTATATGTATAGATTAATAACACGATATCCAACAAAATCTATTGATGATTTAATTACTGAAACCATGTCTTCACTATTTAGATGTGTCAATAAAATAAAATTTTAACTTCAGTCACGAAATAAGCATTAATCGAGTATTGGCAGGATGTGCTCCGTATCCGCATCCAGATAATTAATATTCTTTCGTTTATTACAAATTTTGCACACTCGATCACATCTTAATTATTTTCATTTTTCTCGATACCATCGCGTCTAGTGTTTACTCATGTGAAGTTTTGTTTCATAACAGTCATGGTAATTTTTTCATTTGCGAATCTTGTATTTGCATTTTTCACTTTTCAGTAAATTCTTATTTCTTAAATACGACGTAGACTCTCTAATTTAATTCTGTCGTAACATAATAATACATAATATGGAGGACAATTTGAAACTTCCAAATACTGGTATTATTTACTTTAATTGTCAACTTAAGCTTAATATCGGATCTTTAACAAAATTGATTTTTAATAACAGTTAAGGTGGACGAAAAGCTTTCAATGATATTACGTTTAAAAACTTTTGTAGAACACATAAATACTTGAAGAAAACACATTCAAAACTACTTACAAACAGTTAAATCGATAATATGAGTTAATTATAAACGATTTTGTATTCGATTGTTCGTTGTAATCGTAACATGAATTGAGTCGATTCGGCGCGCGTAATTTACCCATTACATCTATTCACAAATTTATAATTTGCGTGTAAAAATATTGTTGGTGTTAACACGAATATGATTCTTATATCAGTAACATAACGTTTATTATCGAATATTTTATTATTAAAGTATATACGACTAATGACACGTAAATTTTAATTAAATATAATGAACCGTTGAATGTCTGAGTAACGGAAAGTCGGCATTATTAACTGTGACGAATTTTTCAGTTTATATTACTATGCATGTGATACAGGCATTAGGCAACAAACGCAAAACTGATATTAATGGATAATTTTCAGAAGGAACCCATTACGTGTAAACTGATGTGATTAGAGAGTTTCGTAAAACAGTATGTAAATCAGTTGTGATTTATATGTGGTTCAGTCCGTACTAAGTTTGCTTTATGGCTGTGGATTTCTCCGGAACACTCATTATTGCGTAATTTGTATTTATTGCGTTTTATTACATATTTAAAATGCGACTTATAATACTTCCAGAGTCAACGTTTGTAAGACTAGGATTAATAAGTCGAGCATATTAAAATCTACGATGATCTTATCTTTTGGTTGTTATTTCATTTCAATGTGATATTGGATCTTACCCTTATGAGATTGTAGTTCCTAAAAAGGCTTACAGAAAAATGCGCGGTGGCATATGTTAATCTCCTAAGGTTGACTCACAGAAACCATTTATAACTTTCGATAAAAATAGCGATGTTACACAGGCAGAGCCGCAAGCAAAACCCAGAAATATTGAAACTAACTAAGGCTACATTACATGACATTTTATGATAATACTAGCTTTTGCTCGCGGCTCCGCCCACGTGATCAAACAAACAAACAAACAATCAAACTCTACAGCTTTATAATATTAGTATAGATTTGGGTAGCTTAGCAACGGAAGCCTTCAAATAATATTATTTCGGTAGCTTAGCAACGGAAGCCTTCAAATATGAATAATTTTCCCCGTTTTTGCAACATTTTTCACTTATGCTTCGCTTCTTATGGTCGCAGCGTAATGTTATATATCCTAAAGCCTTCCTCGATAAATTGACTATCCAACACAAAAAGAATTTTTCAATTCGAACCAGTAGTTCCTGAGATTAGCGCGTTCAAACAAACAAACAAACAAACAAACAAACAAACAAACAATCAAACTCTACAGCTTTATTATTAGTATAGATTTCCAAGCTGCGTAATAAGCTAACGTTTACATGTCCCCGCAAATACGCAATGCAATAGCTTTTTAATTGTCCTCATCCACGATTAAGGAAGTAAAAAATTGTGTGTATATAAATGTCAGAATAACACAATTCTTTAAACGAATAGCCAAGTGATTATATTAAAAGAAAATTTAAATGCAAATGCCATATTACGTACATCAATTAAGTTGTATGACACGAAAGCCATCACTTACCGAAAACATTAGACAATAGAAAGTTGCAATACGAAATAATTGCCATTACAAATTAGAGAACAATAAGCTAAAAGAACTATACACGTAACACGGGTCAGTAAGCGAATGTACAGGCATGTATCGGGGCGAAAACAATTAATAAAGTTCTCTTTCTCACGAAAACACAAAAGTTCCAACTGCGAAAATTTAGTTAACGGGTATTGATCATAGAAAACTTTGTAAAATGATGAGTTTTCAAAATTGCAATGTTAGGTTAGGTATAAATGAGTTTTTCGTAAAAGGTATATTTTTTTGTCTATGGCTATTGCAAGTGAAATAAGAAATGAATATACTATATGTACTGATGGATATTTCTATTTTATTGCATTTGCTTAACTAATCTTATGATGACTTTTGGAAAGACAAAGATCTAAAATATGGCAGGGATTTTAAATATATTAACTGACTGTGACATGGACGGTGAAATGTTAATGGTATTATAAAGTATGAATGTCAAATAGATAAAATAAACACGTTATAGCTACAATAAATGACCAATAGTTCAATATTAAGGAAAGAAACAACTCCAAAATAAATGAAGAAATAAGTAGAAGGAAGAAAAAAAATATAATAAAAATTATATTCAAGACAAAACAAAAAGGAACGTGTCGCTATAAAATTAAGTACAATCACCCTGAGCATTTGAAACAGGGAATACAAGTTTGGACCCGTGTATAATGGTCATATTTTTTATTTATCTATAATACTGCACATTACTTTAATAGACCGTTTAAAGAATCGTCCGATCTACGCCTGTTAAAAATAGTTATAGGTAAGAAATTATCCAAAAAGTTTCCCGGTACCCGCTCGATGCAGACACGCGAACGTTAATTGCGTCTAATTAATTTATTACATGTATTAAACAATTAACAGAGCGGTATCTTGATGTATTATTGTTATTGAATTCTGGACGCCACGCGCAGTTACAACTCTGCCCAATTGACTTATCTTTGAAATTAATGGGTGCGCTAGCATCACGCGATATCGTTTGTAATTGAACGTCGAAAGCAGATCTAATTGTTACGGAATTACGACTTTTTTATGTTAAAGGGTTGATTGCACTTCGGTCGATGAACTATTTTTTTTTAATTTATGGAAATTTCATACTTGACGGTCGTTTGTATCTTCATTTTGGTTTAGTTGACCCCTAACTCCTGAAACACATGAAAGAGCTACTCATCATATCTATTCATACTTTTACTGTACTTTGCTAAATCGCTTTTATTTATGGTAAACTATTGGGCATTAGGTGTCAACTAAATTAGACATAGGTCGGTGATAGGCATCAAACTTTTAATTTATATTCGATATTTTTTATCAAAACAAAATCTTATCTATAAAATATTCTTTGTACATATTTATAGATCAAAAGCGCAAAAGAAATATGAAATTGTTTTTTAAAACTGCAATAAAATAATCACTAATGGTAAGGAAAACAATCATAGCACGGATATGAATAATATTGCATTACCTCCCCTAAAATGGTTGCTAAATTCATTACCGACAAATAATAATGCTCCCCTTATATAGGCATTATTGAGGGAGGAAGCACCTAATGGTAAACGAAGTGTCGCTGAACGCAGCATTGGTTTATCGCTCGTTTAAGTTCAAAGTAACATCATCGGAGTCATCAGCAAGGGCTTAAAATATAAAGGTCTTATTCATAAAGCATTACTTTTATATGTTTTGCCACTTTTTATCTTAGTTCATATGCTATAAGAAACAAAAGAAAAAACAAAATAAGACCCTAAGCCCTTTCTTAAGTCCCGACAAAAAAGAAGTATTATTTGAATAATTTGTCTGTCTGTGTATCTGTAGCATCGTAGCATCTAAACAAATAGACCGATTTGAATGCGTTTTTTTGTTTACCCCGGCAATTTCTAAGCTGTTATTAAAAAAATATTTTTATATATATTTTTATTTTACGTTGAGGATTTTTAAGGGTTCGGGTATGCAAATGTTGATTTCACATCTACTTCCATAGGGAAATATTATTACAGGAACTCTGAACTGTAGTTGATAGTCGAAGGTGTTCTGCGTAAAAACTACGAAAGATGTTATCTAGCTCTATCTAACAACTTACAAATTGTATTTTATTTATATTTTTTTATTCTTACCATGTTATTTTCTATTTTATTTTATCATTTTATTATTATTACTCTGTGTGATGTGTTACATAAACCGAAATAATACTTCTATCTATCTTATCAAAGCCGGTATAGATTGGCAACCGATTTGAAACCTAAAATCTTGCAACCTGCATTAATGAGATGACAAATTGAAGTTCAAACTCAGTGTCTCTTGCATTATAGATAGGGACCACTGTACAGACGGTAAAAAATACGCCATAGTGGCTCGTTCAGGCCAGTCGAGTTCCAGTTTTAATCCAGTATAATTCTGCTGATCGTCGAGAGAGGGATATTTCTTGACGGTCGACGTTATATTTGGGAGTTTACTTAACACCAAGTCCAATGTCACTTTGCCGAATCGTAAAAAAATCTTCCAGTTCAAAAAGTCCATTGTCTTTCACAAACCCAACCAACCCCATAGACGAACTGGTGTTTCTTTCATTTCATAGTCCCCCTGATTCGGCAACAAAACGAAATTAGAAATCGTCTGAGCTTCGAACACCGGTAAATGGAGAAACGATTGCCAATTTACCAACCCTACCTCGTCTTAATTGATGCAGACTACTCCTTAAACTAGCGGGGTATGGCGAAAGTAATTTGTCATCGGTTAGCTAAGCAGGGATGGGAGCATTCGCGGGTGTTGTGTTGCAATCTGTAAACATTATTCTTAAATTTGCAATTTCCTAATAATATCTAGTGTTTCAAAATTTGTACAAGTAACTATGGGGTGACGGGGGGTATGAGAAAAAGTATTTATTTTTCATCTACATCTACACTTCTACACTAACGTTATAAAGAGGAAAGATATGTATTTTTGTATACGAATAAACTAAAACTACTGGACCGATTTTAAAAATTCTTTTGCCGTTAGAAAGCTATATTATTACTGAATACTTTTTATCCCGGAAAAGCAGATCACGCGGGTGGAACCGCGAGGAAGCTTGTTTTGAATATATAAAATATTTTTCAATACCTATGACCCGTCATAGTCGTCGGAACGTCGTTTTGTGTGTATCACATGTAGCAGTCAGAGGTTATGTATTAAATGGGAACCCTTGTTTTTCCAGTCTCCGATTCTTAATTTTAAACATCGCAATATTTCGGCAAACACCTCACTTGAACACTTTAATTTTTCAGCACTGCCATATTTACAGGTCACTTAATTACACCGCTTTATTCGCGGTAGTAGCAATTTAGCTTTGGGCTGGCAACCCATCTCGCGGACCAGCCTCCGCGGAGCTAGCACGTCTCCTCACTAATGACATCCCGCATAATTAGGAGCCGCCACCATCTACTAATTACATAAATTGCCCACTAAACTCGGCTATAATTTCGCTTAGCGCTTAAACGAGCCGGCTTTAAGATCGCGCACAAATTATACCATTCATTTGTACGATTATCGTATCGTATACGGATTTGTGGTTTTTTTGTTGGGTTACTTATTCCATTACGCGCTTCATGTTAGGACTGAGTTCTATGATCTAGATATTAGCTAGCTTCTACGTAAGTAGGGGGAAGTCACTTTTTAACATAGTAAAAAAAACAATATTAACCCAGTCTACAGACAAATCAAAAGTATATCAAACGTTCCAATCCAATGTTACAATACCGAATGCAATATTATGTTTTATGCGGCAAATCTCATGGTCTCTTCGATTCCGAAAGTTTCGGGATTATTTTTATAGACAATGATCAATAAATACTGTATAGTACGGAACGGAGATATGTATAGAGTAATCATAATAATTATAAGCTACTACAAAATTCACTAAGCATTATTTGACGGAGGTCACAAAATGCTCCAATGTACTTCGATGAAGGGATATAAAACTAACCTTTAAACTCTATCCTCAGATCAACCCACAATTAGCCAATCATCCAGCAACGTTGTGGATGGAATCAACTTGGAAGACATCAAGGAGTTCGCCAAGGCATTCAAACTACGGCGACTTGGCCTAGGCCTCACCCAGACACAAGTGGGCCAAGCCCTGTCTGTCACCGAAGGCCCGGCGTATAGTCAAAGCGCGATTTGCAGGTAACTTTATTTTTAAACCCAATCTGCCTCTTTCATTCCAATAACATGTCAAACATGATGATGCAATTTATATACTCTGCTAGTTCTAGCTTGGGACGACTTAAATTTAAATTATAGAGCTAATCTCTATGTTTATATTAAACATATTTATCAATAATGAAACTGATATTACGCTATAAAATAATAGCAAATGGTTTGAACATATTACACATTTTACCAAATCTAGAACTATTAGAATTACCTACATTTATTATTTATTAAAAGTTGTGTAGAACAGAGATTTTATTTCATTTTAAAACAAATTTTGATTTATTAATTTAAGTTATTTTTATGTTAATGTTTCCTAACTATTTAAAAATGAATAGTTATTTTATTTAATGTTTTCTCATGGGATAAAGTTGCACGCTTTTCGAAAACGCATTTGATTTTCATAAAATAAAAATCGTATAGCACTAATATTTTTTCCTCGGCTTACTTTCAATATATATAAAGATTTTATTCTAATTGTAGTTTACTATTCAATATTCAGAATTTAAAAAGAAAATACAACACATGCTAATCATGTAATAAAAAATATTTACCAAGTTCATAGTTATGCAAGTTCCATCTAAAGTCAGACGGATATAATTCCCAAACTTTTTAATATCGTTAATTGAAGTGATTTGTAAAACAGCACGACTCCTTTCGTTGCTTACAATTCGTTTAATTAATCACCATTGGACGGCTTCCGTTCCGCTGTATCGTGGCTTACACCATTTTTTACTTGGCTAGGCCGGGCCACATCTTTACTAATTATTTTTTTGATATCATCTATTGTAACGTCCATTTGCGATGTGTTTACAAGTTTTATTTAATTGTCTGGTAGGTTAAGCGATTGCTCCTCCACCCTTGACGATATGAAGGTTATAAATTGAGGAATGAAATTGTTCAAAATATAATTCATTTAAGGCAGGATAAGTAATGACTGTCTTTAGATGTTTAAAGTTCACTGATTTGCGACACATAAACGTACTTGTAACTCCTGAAAATATGGGTGTCTAGTGCAGAAATTGTTTTTAGCTATTTAGAAAAACAATTTCATGTTACACATAATAGGCCTACGACTAGAACATTCCATTTTCTATTTACATCAAATTACCCGCTTTTCGTGGAAAATTGAGTTAAAGCTTTTGTTTTTTTTTACTGTGCATCCGCGTTTTGAGAACAAATACTTAAAGGGACAAATTAATTACTCACGAAAGCATTACGGCTGTTATGTTTAATTGAATCAAATCATTGGGAACGGTGTTGCCAGCGGAACAAATCGAATTTCGATGCAAAACTCCACGAGACGGACCGAACGTTAGATTTCAATCCGCTCCCTAAACGAGCTCGTTCGTATAATAAAATCATTAATCGTTACTTCTGTTCCAGTTAATTAATTATCTTGCCAGTAATTACTTTTTTCGTGTAATTAAAAAGAGTAAAATTCCCCTGTCTTTTGTACCGTCGTGATTTCATTTTCCATTAATTTTTCTTTCTTCTCCCTACAATTTGGTGTCGTGACGTCGCTACATAGTAGTTACCCCTTTCATTATACTGGACTTAATTAATTTGCATTTTAATTAAAACATATTATTATTTAAGAAAAGAATTCGTTTAACTCGTCATTTCTACGGTAAACTGGTGCTTTTGTTAAAATTTTCATAATAAGTACCCTTTTGAATGGGGTTGCTAATTAAAAAAGTTGATAAAAACGAGTTGATAGTTTAATTCGACTAAAGTTTTTTTTGGCAGTCACACACAATAATCATATTTCTTTATACCTATTTATGATTCGTTTTTCATTTCATTTGGCTTACTTAATAAATTAACTTTTGTCATTGTAATGTAATGTAGTGGAATGATTTATTCGTTCATTGATCAGGACTTAAACATTAGTCCGTGTGTTGTAAATGTGAATGGAATAACATTGAATTAACCATTTTTGAATTACAATTTCATATTTTGTAGCATGGGTCAGTTCGGGTTACTGGCTATTTTTAAATCTCTTAACAAAGCAGCAATCGACATCAACAATTTAAATCCGTCTTAAGAACAGTATAGAGTTACAGATATAATATGTTCAATCGTTCCTATATATTTATTGGTACTTTTCTGATGAAATCTTTTCTTATAAATCATAGAAGATCAATGATTGAGATTAAAACAAACAAAAGAAAGCCGTTAAATAAGATAAAATTAAAAATTAACATTGCGTAATAATAAGAAAAAATATTAATGATGATATATTTTCGTGTAAGCGTGCGGCTTTATTCCTGCAGTGCAATAGAGTATGTGACGGTCTCACAACACTTGCGACATCGTCACTCAGTGGATACACATCTAACATATTACTTGTTACCGTCCCCAGTGCCCTGGCTTCGCAGATGCTAGCAGCTCAACTGTCTTCACAACAACAAAACATGTATGTGTTTTGTTTTTTATCCATAAAACCATCTCTGAATTTACCTTCGCATCATTTGTACATACATCAACGAAGATAAATTCAGAGATACTCAACTTACATGCATTAAGTACACGCTTTGCTCATATACTATCCAGTCGAGTAGTGTCTTTAAATCAAAATGTTTAAACGCTGTTTACTGTAATCTTATCTGGATCGGCGATCCGTGCATACTCGTACGTAAGCCGTAATTATTTGTAATTAACGGTTTTGACGCCATTTCTTATTTCCTTTTCACACGTGCTAGGTTATTTGCATTCGTCGTAATAACAGCCGGCCGACACTCGCCCCGCGTTTGATGTTAGACGACCCACCAACGACCAACAACCGTGTCCGTACAACATGACTTATTGTTATGAGAACTTTATCATTTGTTACAAACATCACTTTAGTAATCTAACTTTCCATCTAATGTGGCATGATGTATTGTTTCATTATTTTTGTTTATTATTTTATTTTATATTTTTATTAATTCATTTTGCGCAATTCAAAAGCCAGGGCATTGGCATACGTTACCTTTCGCTTGTAATTGAATTCGTTGTTTTGTTACCACGTTCGGTATTAATCAAACTGATTACCCCGGTCAAGCTAAATTGCCTATTGTTTTTTTTTTTCATCTCTCCGTTTGGTATCGTTAACGTGATGTCAATGTCCTGCGTATGCTTAGGAGTTAGAAAGGCCGCGTACGAAACTTCGCGTCGTAACACTTTTTGTTTGACCGGTGCGTTGATCTAACATTAAATTTATGTTCGATACAGATTTGAGAAATTGGATATAACACCAAAAAGTGCGCAGAAAATCAAACCGGTGCTCGAACGTTGGATGAAGGAGGCGGAGGAAAGGTAATTATAAGTGATTATGTTCGTGGTATTGTGTGACACCGTGTACGTGAATATTTGGCCTGTAACGCTTAGCGTCGTTGCGATATACATTTCTCAAATCTGGACTAACTATCGCTTTCCGGCTAGGTTTTGTGTTCGTTCAGTTTCGCTTCTCACACTAACATTCATTTACACTGAAATTAGGAATACACTCTTCCTCGGTTATAACTTGTTCATATATTATAGCGTTATAGCCGGTTTTCTTTTTCCTTTTAGATCGAGCAGCTATTACGACGAATCGGAATACAAAAGGTACATAATTTTAAATGACAATATAAAGCGTGTTCCTAATTTCTGTTGTAGGTAACGCTTGCACATTTTTGTTGATGCATGTGTAGGTAATCTGTTGCTTTTATTTATTTTATTTATATGTACATAAAATGTATTTATATTTACATTGAAATAATTTGTAATCAGTTCCGTTTTTTTATTGTGTCTACCATCCTCGTAATATTGTCCAAGTGACTAACTACATCAAATAGACTGGGGAATGGTATTACAGAAAGACAGTTTACTCGATCTCAATGCGGGAAATCTTCAATGAAGTGATTCCCTTTCGGAGTCGTTGAATTGGTGAAGAATGTCTGGAAATGGTACCCATTGTTTGGATAAACAAAATGTTATTCAGATAAAACGGTGTTTACTTGTCTAACATAAACATAAGTATGTATGAGGTACAAGTTTTAGTAGTATCTGTTGTTTACAGCATAGGTAGCAAACGATCAAATGGGTCACTTAATAGTAAATGATCTCCACCGCCCAATACACACCCATAATATCAGAAGGACGCGTTGCCAGCCTTAAAGGAAAGAGATAATTGAGGATTTTTGGATATCTCACTCACCGTAAGAAATGCAACAGCAAGCTTACGTTCACGTAGTTCACGTTGGTTTTTACTAAGACTGTAGTAGGTGAGTCGGCTCATCCATGCTCTAGGCAAAACTATCAACAATGTAGCTCTGCCATTTTCATGTTATTTTTCAAATGTATTTTTAACATCAACATAAAATAGCTAAAATAAAACCTCGTGGCAACCAATGCAGTTTAAAAATTACACAACAAAAAGCGGACTCTCATTGCTAAGCCCGAAATATCATTTACATTATGGAACCCTACACAGATAATGCCGCCCATGACCCAAAACGTTTCATAAACATTTCCCATAACTTTACCTTCAGTAAGCAACAATCAAACAAACAAGTTTACATTTCAAATAACCAGGTGCCACTTAAATCTCCGACGCACACATTATTATAAGAAGCTGCAACAGCATCTATTGGTTTTACATTTTGCACCATTAAAATTCATTATCTCGATGCAGCGGGATGAGGTTTTAACATTGCAAATGGCTCCGCAATCCTTGACGGTAATTTTTAACAAGCCTTCAGTTAGCGATACAGCTCGAATTAATTCTGCTGAATTAATGTTTTACGTTGTTGTTCCTGGTTGAAAATTTTAAAGAATTAAAAATAAAATGTATTTCTCTTCTGCGTTTATGGAGATCACTATGAAGTAATACGCTTCATTTTTAGGATTTGATACCAAAGAGTCTGTCTCGCTAAGAATTATCTATCTTCTGAACCGTAATAAGTAGTACTTGTTGCCTGAAATTCTCAGTGTGTTGTTAGCAGATATCCTAATAAATTATAGTAAAAAAAGTAAAAATGAAAAAGACCTAAGTCAGTCTGTTCGACTCGCACGTGCTCTGTACTTTCGTCTAATATCAGAAATCCATGAAATGTAAGGGTCTGTAAAAACCTAGCATTTTCCGTCACGTAGCCTTATTAATAAAGTTCCGTTTATATCCTATAGGCACAGAACGCAAAGACTTCAATGTATGCTACCAGTCAGGCTGTTTAGAACTAAAATTGTGTCACATAACAAGGACGTTTGACGATTGACAGTCAAGGAAGAATTGAAAGAAGAGGGGTTCTAGTTAGTAAGAGTAAGCGAAATGGTAGTCTCGAGTTACGGTCAATTAACCGTAACTTAGTGACGCGATTTCCATGTACCACGCAGCCGGTCTAGTAGTACATGGAAGTCATTGACAGAACCCTAAAAATGAAGTACTTAAACTACCAATACATTTAAACACGACAAGCCTCACGTACGTCACAGCTGCATAAGTACCGCATAATGCTGGGTAGTTTAATAAAAAGATTCATTTATGCACGATAGCTGGATCAACATTGACATTATGAAACCAGAGCAAGGCTGATTATTAACATCCGTCCGTACGTGTTACTGTCAGAACATTTTGATTTTTCAATGTGAACTTGAATATTATATGAGCAACGTTTAATCTATTGTTTACTAATGCATTTGTGCTGTAGGTTACTACAATATATTATACGTAATATCGTTATATAATCTAACAAGGTGGTAGGTCTCTCGTATGCGAGAGGCCGTCTGGGTTGGTACCACTATTTCTGCCGCCAACCAACAGTGTGTAAGCACTGTTGTGTTTCTGTGTCTGTTGTCTTTCCTGGGCATTATAAGACTTAACATTGTTATGTTTCGGGGTGACGAGTGCAGGTCAGTGCCATGCAGTGCTTTGTATTTCAAAGTTCTGTGTGGTGTTGCTTCTGTTTATGGGCAGGCGTGGCGTTTACCATCAGCCGAGCGCCTTGCTCGTCTCGTCATTCAATCAAATAAAAAAAATATAATTTATAATTTCGAGTATTTGACAAGATCCGGTACATAAGCACTCATAGTTAGGTGTATTTAATGACCCTCAAATATGAACACAGCTTTCTGTAATAAGATGTTAAGTCTCACAATGCCCAGTAATTACACTGGCTTCAATGTCCTACAAACCGAAACACAACAGTGCTTACGCACTGTTGCTTGTCGGCAGAAATAACAAAGCGGTGATAGCAACCCAGACGGCCTCTCGCATACGAGAGACCTACTACCTTGATGTCACGCTAATTTTAATTATTGGTTTAATACGATCGATATGATCTATCACATCACTATCATTTATTCGCATCTCCCCGGCGCATCTAGTATCACCTGTTTAACTTTTAGTATTGTCCAAATTTGCAAGTCGAATATCGATATGTTACTAATTCGATAATGCTTTATTTCTGTTTGATCAATGCAATCAGATTTGTTTGTGGGGATCGAAGAACATATTATTATATTGTACACTATACGGTATTTAAATTTGACCACACCGTTTTGTAGCACGCTGTATAGTAAGGCTAATAAAAACTAGGGTTTTTAATATGTTTCATGGAAAATATGTGTAATATATGATGTTAAGTGGAAGCCCGAGTCATAATAATTCCTTTCCTTAAGGCCGGCAACGCATCCATGACTCTTCTAGAATTATAGGTGCTCATGGGCGGTAAGGATCACTTACCATCAGGTGAACCACTTGCTCACTTGCCAGCATCCGCTATAAAATAGAATTAAAAGACCTATGGATTAAGTGGGCGATACGAGTCCAGCACATTCTTTGAACATTTATAATTACGAATAATAAATAAAATAAAAAGCCTTTATTTGTTCTTCGTAATTACATAATATCAAACTATTTCCTAAATTAAATCTAGATCAAGAACCTCGGGTGGGTAAAGGATGCCCATTTTTCCCTATTTTGAGCTGTTTGAGCTGAAAAAAAATACGAATAACCCCCTCAAAATACTCGTGAATTTCCGATAATGTCACCCCAAAGGTGCTTCATCCAATTATTCGAAGGATAGGTACTAATATCTAATCGTAACACGTCACACTTATGTGAATGCATAACGTTATTCAAAAATAAATGAATTCCGGCTAACAAACTGTCAGACAATAAAAATACATTTACTAGAAAACATGATGAGGTAACTACAACGAGGCGTAATGCGTGTACAATAACTCACAATATATTCAAGCGATTGGCTTCAAACGTAAAAATCAACATAATATAATATGTTAATATGTATTCCACATCAATTGACAAATCAGAACACCGCTTCCGATCGTTTTATTTCGTAAAACCGAACATCACCGATCGTTTGACCAATCACACGTCATATTTACCACCCAACACGTCCACGATAACTGCGGAACTAGGTAATTTAAAAAAAAGGAATATATTTAGATTGTCCGTTACGTAATTAAATAAGAATGGCGCATTAATATTAACAAAAAAGAAGTTAATGCTTTCTGTACGTATTAAACATTATACGTTGATTTAAAAACGTCCCAATTAGAATGTTTAGCACATAGTTTGCGTACAGAGGTAATAGAATACCGTCATTTTCAAGATTCCTTAATCAAACTATATGATGCGGCCACATAAATGTCAGTTTTCAGTTTCGTGCCGCGTCTGTTGGGCGATAAATTCTCTCCGTGTAAAAGGGGCTTAAGATCTGAACATCAGCACTAGCCCGCGAAGTTCTTTTTTTGAAAATTGCACCTCGACCCTTCGACAAAATATCGACAAAAAAGTTATTTGACAAATAAACTGTTTATAAAAGCTTTATTGATAGTTACTATGACTATTATTGTCCTAAAAGTATTGTCTAAAAAAAACAGACTGCCTCGGTGGCACATTCGTACCACTGCTATGTTGAGGTCTCGGGTTCGATCCCCCGGGTCGGGTAAAAGTGATTTTGGGTTTTTCGATCACGAAATGCTCAGCATCAGCCCGGAGTCTGGACTTTGACCGGTATGGCGATAGGCTCGCCCCCTTTATATGAAAACTATTAAGTTGGTTGGTTAAGATTTATTACATACATCATATTTTGACGTGTAAAATTATAAAAATAATGCAATATTTAAAGACTGGACTTAGCTTTTCTTCTATAATTAACAACTCGTCGCTTATATAAACCGCGAATATGCATTTTTAACGATTTGCATGTCTTAAATTCATTGAATAGAAAAAAATATTCCAATTTTAATATCAATACCTTTTTGATCTCCCTACTATTTAAAGAAAACTAATAAATACTCGCAAAATAAACTGGCATTAAATTTATTTTAAAATAGAAAATACGATGTTTTCGTCTCTCCTGTAAATTTGTTAAAATGCACTTTCGCGGTGTTGGAATATAAGCGACGAACTATCGCTTCGCATCACTAACATCTCAACATTCAGCTAAGGACCTTAGTATTGGAAACTCAACCCTACATCAATCTAAATAAGGTTCTTTGTAATTCCAGGTACGCGTCGGGACAGAACCACCTCACAGACTTCATAGGGATGGAGCCAAGCAAGAAGCGCAAGCGGCGGACTTCGTTCACACCACAGGCTTTGGAACTGCTGAATGCACACTTTGAGAGGAACACACATCCATCTGGTATGTATGAGTTTAATAAATCAATCGGTAGCCTTGATTCCTGGTCCGGTTTCGATCTGGGATGGGTCGGTCTGGCCCGCGGTTAATTTTGAGTACATGATGTGATTTTTAAATAAATAAATAAATAACACCCAACAGTCACACACATAGCCCTGACCCCACAGTAAGATACGAGTCTTATGTCGTGGGTATCAGAAACTACGAGAGACTTTCGGTCTCACAACACCCAGACCCGAAACAAATATTTGTGGATCAGACGAATATTTGTCTCGGCGCAGGGATCGAACCCGCGGCCTCACGTTTCACAGTCGGCTACTCGCCCACTGCGCCACGGAGGCTGATTGTGTAAACACACTGACTGTGTATGCATGTCAGTAGTTTTATGACGATTACTGATGTCACTGATAGATCAAAACCACATTATATTTACAAGGCCATGCATAGGTAACCTACATATTAGAGCGTGCTCAAATGAATCGAAGTTTTGAAAAATTCGCTGGTGGTAGGATATTCAGATAGGTTCCAGGATCAGCCAGTGTATATCCGGTTTTTCCGAGGGGCTTGCGACTTGACTTGATGGTTAGTCAGGGCGGGTATACGGGTACATGCTTTTATCACTGTGCCTGCCCGGTCATCCGCCATTCCTGTCGCAGGCCGCTCTATTTAGTTCTTCCCTCTCCGAAGAGAGAAGAAGCATTTACACAGGCCGGCATGATTCTGGTGACCACCGATAAACTAATCGTTTGTCGGTGGTCGCTAGTTTTTTGGACTGCACTACGCTTACCATCAGGTGATAAGGTGTAATTAAAGCCGGACCCTGGCATTGGGCCGTTTTAACGCCAGGCATAAAGAACAAAAATCAGTAACTAGTAGAGGAGTTCGTCATTCTTGTTCGATTCAAGATGAAATTGTTTATCTTATTCATTAACAAACATTCTGGATTTATGTTCAGGATAATATGCATGTATAAAAAGATGACAGGCTATCTCAAGGCTTTCTTATGCACTACTAAACAGAACCGTGTCATCCGAGGCTACACTCGCGCATAATGTAGGTTACCTCGGAAATTCATAACAATTCTACATTAAAAACATAATTTATTTATATTTAATGCACCAATTTATGCCATCTGTATAAATATAATGTCATGTGCATACATTATTAAATTGCTTATTAAAAAAATCGCACATTCCACTTACAAATGTAGGATCATTGTGACCTGCCAAACAGCGGTGTCTTAACACTTTTGTGTTTCGGTATAATTGAAGCCAGTAAAATTATTAGGCATTATGAAACTTAACTTGTTTCAGGGTGACGAGCGCAGTTCAGTATCATTCAGTGCTTTCTAATTGAAAATTCTATCTGATGTTGCTTCTGTTTATGGACAGATGTTGCGCTTACCATCAGGCGAAAGACTTACTCGTTTCATCATTCGAGCTAATAAAAAAAACACCTCATAACTATAGTGGACTTTTAAATTTTCATTATGAAAAAACACACGTGTTAAACAGGGTTAGAATTTGTGCCTTGTACAACAATAGGGTCGCCTCGTATCATACCATAGAAGCAGCATCTTTGCCGACCACTTTGATACAGTTATCTAAATATGTACGAATTATATTTTTCTTTGATTTCAGGTACAGAAATCACAGGGCTGGCACATCAGCTGGGATACGAACGCGAAGTGATCAGAATATGGTTCTGCAACAAACGTCAAGCGTTGAAGAACACCGTCAGAATGATGTCCAAGGGCATGGTCTAAACAGCCAGCATTCATCCCTACCCAAACGTTTTGTTTACAACTAGTGATGCGAACATGTTTCATTTATCGACATCGATCGTTTTCGCTTCACAATATTTCGCACGTAGACTCGTGATCTCGGTTTTCACAATAATTTGCATTAGGAGAAGGTGATTTTTATAATAATAAAAAATAATTGGCCTTAACCGCAAAACATTATGCGATTCCAGCCAACATGAAAATTAGCTATAGTATTAAGTGTGACGTAAATGTATTATAATATAAAACAAATTCGACTGAAATATTCGTCTCGATGTAGTTCACAATGATATGAATGGAATGTCGTAGTAATTAATATAGGTCTCTATTAGTACAAATAATGAATTGAGAATTGTCAGACGTGTTCTATCCTTGTCTATTCAACAATAATCACAATATCATAACTCATTCCTAATAAGAAATCTATAGTAACTGAATCCGATCACACGACGAGATCATCAATGTAAAACCGTCAAAATGCTTCGGAGCATTAGAAGATGTCCAGACGTTGGTTCAGGTTCCGCTCGAATCCTGAGCATGAACTTCACCTGTACAATAATACATGTATAGTTCTGATTGGCGGATTAAAGGAGAGCGTACGCCGAGGCTTTACGCGATTGGTTCGTGAGTCGATGCTCATAATTTATTGGACTGTCAACTGCCCCACTACCGCCCATCTGTGCTCACGACTCGTGCCGGTAATTATAATAGCGCTAGTAAACGTTTTTTTGTAAAAATATTGCATTTTGTAAATAAGTACAACATTATATCTTTCGGCGATAAATTTGTAATGTAGATGTTACATTAATTTATTGAAATACTCCTGAGTTGATTCGTTCTATTTAGCGAATGTTGCACTTTATAGTTTTAAGGATATCAATATGTAGTTAATACTGTGTCGTCAGTCTTAGTGGCCTACTGAGATATATTGTCTTTAGTAGGTTTTGTTGATAGATAGGTACACATAAAACGGTATGTATAGCATATTAAATGTATTGTCCTACATTGTACATATTGTTTCGATAATTTTTATTTCAATAAGTCGTATTATTAGGTTCATAATGTATGATTGTTTAGGCTTTTTAAGAGATGTTTTATTGTAATGTAGATATCAAGTTGGGTTTTGTGGCGGAATTAACGTTCTTTGATACATCGTGATTGTTCATTTGGTATCCAATACGCACGTTTTTCATATAAAATACAAGTAACAGGGGGTCTTGAATGTATACATTGAGGTTATGTGCATATTTTTCGGGTGTCGACTGTTTAACTAATGAAATTGCCTCGCATTTGGAAACGTAGATTTTGAAAATATAAATACATATTAGATTTTCCAAAATACTAAAATTTGACATTATTGTATATTTAATTATGTTTTAAGTGATGTCCTCGGAAAATATGCACGGATAACTTTTAGCGATTTCTGATATTAAAAAAAGATTATCGTGATCAGAGTATTTAATAGTCTCATCAAAGTAATCGAATGAATCATTATTATATTTTTATTTGACACCGTCTAAAATGTGGGTGTAGTTAACATCTTAGCAATTTTAATTTATTTCATTGATCGATACTTTTTTATTACGAAACTGTCATACCCCTAGTCTGCTGAGACAGGTGCCTTATTCATGTTTTAAAACAAAATATGATAGTCATATAAAAACCCTTTCGATTTACAATCCTAGCGTGTAACTACTGAGTTATTGACTGAGGACAAAATTTTTGAAAAATCAATTTAATATTTGTACTTTATCTATGTCGACGTATCATATAGGTTCATGTAAATAATTTATTTAGATAGGTTCCACTGAAGACCTGCTGTTAACTGTATTACCAATAGATATAAGGCTGTAATTGTAATATTGTATGTTAATGACCAATGAAAACCAACTTGTGATCATTAATATTTGTACTGTTACCTACTACTTAACAAGAGTCGTTAAAAATAATATTATAAAAAAAATTGAACATATTTTTCGGCTGTTGAAAAATTGTAAATACAATATTAAGGATAATAAAACTATTTGGATTAAATATTTAGGAACAAATGAAAAAAATATTATCAAAATTTATATTTTCAAAAATTAATACAAATGCAAAAAAATGTGTATTTAAAAAAATGGGATGTTCGGCCATAAACAAAAATTATTCTCTCGGGTTTTTTATCGACTTACACACACAATCACAACCAACCACATCGAGCAGTACGGTAAACAGTGACTCTTGAATAAATAACATTGTGCGATGCGGTATTGTACGTCTTAAGTACTTATTGTATACGGAACCAGATTTTTCATACAACTCTTCTTTCCAATAGCCAAAAGTATCACTTACAGTTATCCTTTACTCTAAAACAGAAAAAAAATCTATTCAACCAACAAAAAAAAACATTAATTTATAATAATGAAAAATCTGATTCCCAACAAACATTAGCGTAATAGAAAGAGCATAGAATGCTAAGTACAAATATAATTTTATGATAATACTGCTAGTCCCGTTACGAGATAATTAAATATAACACGGCAAAATCGCGTTGCACCCTGGTTTTCATGATCCATTTGTATCTAATATAATAATAGTAATACGAGAATCTACACATAATTTCAGCTGTAACACATATTCAAACCAAACTGTAACAGTATGTAATAGCGTATTAATTTTTTCTTCCTATAATGGTACAGATCGAACGATTATGGCTGCTGGTTTATGAAGAGGAGCAAAATAAAGGCAGATAACTGTTTGATTGCTTGTTTTATTCATTTTCTACCTTTCTATGTTACACATGAAGTACATAAAAAAGCAATAAAATTGTAACCAAGAGCGTACGGAAAGGTAAGCCACCTTTCCGTTGTCTTTTTCTGTTAAAAAAAAATGGGTGCGTGTACTTATGTACGCGCGTGAGAAGTTATACTTCTTTGTTATTTATTCAATTTAATAGCAAATATTAAAAATTAATATTATTATTTGATGTTCAATTTTAATTTTTATCACAAACTTTTTATTAAATGTTTTTTAAATTTATTTCTTTATTTTGTGAATATTAAATAACCAATAATAAGTATTTAACATTAATAATTTAATAATATTTAGTGTTATTTATATTAAATAAAAGTATTTTAATTTATATCAATAAATAATACATACGGATAGTTAACCTCAATTATATTGGAGCACTTGAAAAAGTATATAAGCACAATTTTTTTCACTAATATTCACAAATAGTAAGTAATATCAATCAAAATATAAATAAATAAATAATACATACGGATAGTTAACCTCAATTATATTGGAGCAGTTGAAAAAGTATATAAGCACAATTTTTTTCACTAATATTCACAAATAGTAAGTAATATCAATCAAAATATTCAATTTAAATCACTACTGAATATAATTTATTAGCACATATATAAATTATAAAGGACATTGTCAAAAATGGCCTATGAATCAACACGCATGAAACATTTACTATAATAATAATTATTATTTATAATGTACATTATAATTATTATTATAGTAAATGTTTCATGCGTGTTGATTCATAGTTTCAATAGAACGGACACTTTCTTTCTTTTTTATTAATGGCTTTCGCAGTATTATGCATTTAGCCAGTGTCAAGTATAATGTATTCTCAAGTATTTTTACAAGAACGATGAAACACGGGTGCGGACGATTTCAAGGTCTTGTCGGAGTTATGGTGTTAACTCCTTTCAGTACGATTCTTAATTCACTTATTTCAATGTTTCCATATACTGTTCATCACCGTCAATGTTTATTGAACAAATCCACATCACTTTTATACAACAAACACAACTCTAAACTAGTTTATGAAATAAATTAAAATAAGCGCTGAACTGCACTGTCAGAATTCCCGCCAAAACTCCAAAACGGACACTTATTAATTTCGAAAACAATTTAAAAAGTATTCACTTCCGTCATAGTCCTCGGTATTATAATTTTTGGTTCAAATTCGGGTTTTTAATAGGCAAAGGTATTGTAGCTCATACAGCCAAGTCTTTGTAACAACACTCTTAAGCTTCGCATTGTTATGCATTTCGCCAAAGACAAGTGTAATTTATTCTCAAGTCTTCACAACAACGATGAAATATCGTAACATTAATAATTTAATAATATTTAGTGTTAATTATATTAAATAAAAGTATTTTAATTTATATCAACATATCCACTCGACATGATAGAAGTACATTCTACTCTCTTCGCGTTTATGCGAGCCTGGTACTTTTTACGGCAACATGTTCCGAATAAGAAAAAACCTAAAGAGTTTTTCTTTGTCTAAATCGTCATTTGTTTATTAATTACGGCTACTTTCACTCTCATCATTTTTTCTTAACGCGCCTAACTTCATACTGTTAATTTTTTGTGTCACAGGTGCGCGCGCATCTTAAAATTTCACTCTCATCATTTTTTCATAACGCGCCTAAAGAAGTATAACTTCAATAACACGCAATGAAGTTATTTTAAAAAATCAATATACCTATGCACTAAAAATATCCGTAATACTTGTCTCAGTATTTTCCACTTTTTCTATGGTTTGATAATATTAAATTACCTACACATCGTTTCAGTACTAGGATTTAAATTATGCACTACATACGGGAAGTCTCATTGTGTCAAACTCTTTTTTGTTTGTTTTGTTACGAACTCATGATGATGATACAAGCCTGTTAAAATACTAGATTCAGGACTTAGCGTTTCTCTTGTGTAAGTAAGGCTTGGGATCGCCGGATTTTTTTTCTTATTCGTAAAAAGATGAGTGCCAAAGCCCATAACTTTAATAGTACTCAGTACTGATCCCGTTCTTTGCTTACAATTCAGACAAAATGCTAACTTAATTATAGTAGAGGCCGACAAACTAGGAAGTGGGTCACTTGATGGTAAATTATCTTCACCGCTCATGAATACACATAATACCAGATGAATAATACAGACAGTCCCCATAGCGCAGTGAGTGATTAGTTGATTGTGAAACGTGAGGCCGCGGGTTCGATCTCTGCACTGAGACAAATATTTATCTAATCCACAAATATTTGTTTCGGATCTGGGAGCGAAAGTCCCTCGTAGTTCTTGATACCCACGACACAAGATAACATGTTTTCTTAACTTCTTTCTGTGGGGTCAGGGTGCCTTTATGTGTGTGACTATTGGTTTTTCCTCCTCACCTCACTGGAAACCTCACTCGCTGTACGAAACTCTACAGCAACAACAGCGTAGCGTCGGTTTCCTGCGAGTTCGAGTCGGCGCATTCATGCTGTAGAAGAAAATTATCTATAGCGTGGCTCTACCACTAATTAAATTAACTTTATCTTTTATTTAAACATAGACATTACTAGTATGATTACATATATTCGAATTAATTATATAAACTTAAACAATTTGAAATCGAAACTGGCTCATAATAAAGCAGGTGTCAATACGAGTAGAGACGCGGCAAGGTTTAAAGCGCTCAGGCGAGAATAATACGCGTAGTAACCGGCTCAAGGGCTCAACTAGAGAAACATTCAACATTGTACCTTGACCTGTATCATAGATACAAATCATGCCAGGATAAAGATTAAATAATATTAATATACATTACAGGACATTGAGTAAAATCGTATCTTAAGATATAGCAATATAAATTGGCTTTGGCGCTTTTAGGTTAGCCAGTGCATCGTTTTATTCTTGTAAAATTTCGATAAATTTGTTAAAAGCTAATGCAAGTAAAACAATTTATTATGTACATTTAGTTACATATTATTTTAATATGTTGTAATACATATGTACATACATATGTCTGTTTCTTTGTTATAAAACTATGTAGTTTTTAAATACATATTATAATCTGCTATGTAGCATAAGCAGAAACAAAACGTAACATCAATCGACGTGAAGTTTAGGAATGTGCACATACTATATCGATACCAATATTATTTTGATCATAATTTTTTTGGAACTCGTAGGTGTGTATCCTAACCTTGAATTACATTTTGAAAAGTTTAAACATTATATAACAAAAAAATATAGTAATTTTAATAGTTTATTAGAATTAAGACTAAGGCCTAACCCCCTCTCATTCAGTAGAGGAGACCCGTTCCCAGCAGTGGGACATAGGTCTAGTAAAAAAAAATAATTAATAGTACAATCAAATTATAAACGAGAAATATTCTATATTTATTTTGATATTTTATATTATTTTTCTCGATTTCTTTTGGTTTTTAACGGTAAACTTTGTCCGTGTGCTAACTTATTGTCACCATGAAGTTGTTTTAAACAATTAACGTATTTTGATTTTTACATTTTGCCCAAAATATTCGATACCAAAATATAGCAGGAGTAATGTACGATATACGTACTTGATTTGGAGACTTTAATAAGGATGAAAGGCGTAGAATGCGTGTAAAATGAATTCTATAATGTATATTGCGCAGTAGTTTAACTAATTTGTGCACCTAACTTTGATTTACAATTGCACTTATTTATGCACGTAATGTAATAATATGTCTAAGCATGTTAAAAGATTTGGAACTTAGAATAGAATAAAACCTCTATTACTGTGATACCGATAATCGACACGTTGATATTAATGTGACATCACTGAATAATATTTTTAATTCTAATATGGCGGAATGTCTTATCAGGGAGTGTGTGATTCCACAAAATTTCCCATTAGAATACTGTTTTTATAAATAGAACTGTAAATTAAGACCATACATAAAATAAGAGTGAGCTGTATTATTTATTTACCATGTCTGAATTGTTGAACAGTTACTAAAATAAACGTAGCAGATTATCAGCAAGTTTAACAATAATAACATAACAAACAGACTCGCGGATTAAATGTAAAAATTCGCTCGGAACATTACGTCACGACGCGCGCCGGGAACACTAGTGTGTAGTGCGAATTGAGACGAAACGGTCGACGAAAATGATTCATGTCGGGGTTAATTGAGGTTTACACTGATAAGTAGTAATTGTCCGAGTGTTTTAGTGTTATTAGTGCAGTGTAGTGTTAGTGAGGTGTTGTGTGTGGTTATACGATGATCGAGAGCGTGTCGCGGCGTGCGTTCAGCAGTTCCAGCGGCACGTACAATGTACGAGCGTCAGAGCTGGCTAGGGAACGGAAACTCAATATCTTTTGTGTCACCGTCCAGTTCTTGGACGATACGCAGCAGACGTTTCAAATCGAGGTATGCACGCAAAGGCAATCTTAATGTTACTAGTATTTCTATGAAATTGCACGACTGTCATTGAAATAAGTACTATAATCATGCTTGTAGGAGGGTACTAGGCACATATTTTTACCCAAATAGATAGCTACACATAAAGAAAAACTCGTCGTAATGGCTTTTACTGGAGAGACACATTCATCCAATTAATTGAGACCAGCATGGACTATATTATATTTAGTGGCGGTGCAGTGGAGTCATTTTATCATGCCAGAATTAAAAAAAACATTATGTGTGAATATACCCGGCTTCCGATTTCCGTACATACCATTGGTTACCATTCTATTTCTCTAATTGCTATTACATATACATCATACTTGACAACTTCCTGAACATTCTCTGTTACATATTTATTGCTATGATTTATAGTTGCTTTCAAATGTAACAAATCAGGTACCTTCTAATGAATTTTTTTCACTTATCAATATTTTACCATTTTTTTTTTATCATATTAATTAGTATGGAAAATGTATTTTCATAATTTTACACTATCACAATTTGTAAATGTACTATAAGATACAACGCGGCATTGTCTGTGTTTATATGCATCATGCACACATGACAAGACACACAAAAGCTGAATTAGGTATATAGCTATGAATTTAGAAAAAAAGCTCAAAGCTAAAGGTCTGAAAAATGTGTTACCTAAATTTTATTTGTTAAAAATATGTTTTTATGGTTGTAAAAAGTATAGTATTGTAGCATGATGAGAAAATAATACTTTATATTTATAATCTTTAGACTGCTTTATATGTGCAACGTGTGGTAGGCAGGGGCTGTGCCTTGGCATTGTTGAATTCCATGGGTGGCAGTGACTGCTTACCATCAGGCGGGCCAGAAGCGCATCTGCCAACCTTAGTAATAAAACTACTCAGCAGGGCTCAAGTCCCTTCACTACACTTTATTCTCGCTTGCATCACCATTAATATAGCCAAATACAATAGACATGTTGCTATTTTATCTTAATTCCAGGCTGGCCAAGCTATCTTACATGTATATGAATATATTTGATGAAGTTCCAAAGAGTAGTTAAAAAAGTCTGTTTTATTTTTATCCTGGCTCATCAGGCCACACTGGACCTGATGATAAGTTACTGCAGTTCAAATATAATTGCTACCAGCGAAAAAACATTGCATCTCTCGACTATTGACAGAATTATGCTCACCTAATGTTAATGGATATACAATGGCTTATCTGAAATGAGACCCGCCAAAATGAGCCACTATAGTTGTTTTTTCATCATGTGCTTGATGTTTGTTTTCCAGTCAAACACAAAAATTATGGGTATAAAATTTTTGATCATTAAAAATGACTGCAATAAATTCTATTTGTACTGCCTCAGTAGGTAATAAAAAATTCCATTGTAGCTGCAACATATTTTTTTCTTTTCAGAAAAAAGCCAAAGGAAGTGTTCTATTGGAACAAGTGTACCGGCATATTGAATTGGTTGAGAAGGATTATTTCGGTTTGCAATTCACAGAAAATGGATCCCCGCCGAATGCGAACAACACTGAAATTATTGTGAGTAAATTAGATATCATTGGGCACAGCTTTTTCACCTTAACTTCTGTTAACATCAATCTCTAAGGTGTAATTGTTTTACATTACCTACCCTTTACATTACTAAAGCTAGGATCATGAAATTCTAGCTTTAGTTGTTTTTTAAATTTCGTGTTAGTCAGTCAGCCAGTGAGTATTGAGTGGTATTTCGCGTTTATATTTATTTATTTATTTTATTTATTTATATATGTGTACGCATAGATATATAGATTTGTCACACTTGTGTATGCAGACTATTGTTAACATTATCTTGAGTGTAATTTTCTCACGGATTCACATGTTGTCTAAAATATTAAAAAAATAAACTAACAAGAGCAAGACACGTCCACAGATGCAATGCACATGGTTTGAAACAATGAAATTTAAAGGTCCTTACGCACTTTTCACATGCTGTATGTGTTGTTATTTTTTATAACATTAAGTTCACGTCTGCACATGCACGCTTAGCATAAGCGCACGAGAAATATCGCGCGCGCGAGAGAGTTTATCTCAAACGACATGAGTAACTCGAGGTGTTATGTTAAGCTCGCTGACGAGGCGGAGTTGCATTTGTGCCATGATTCGTTTTATAGCATAGGCCGGCAAACGTGCAAGTGGATCACCTGATGATAAGTGTTCTCCACTGCCTATGTCTGCCCACAATACCAATAGAGTCATGGGCGCGTTGCCGACCTTAAAGGAATGGGATAATGAAGGGTTTGGAAAGGGCAGAGGTATTTGGGTTTTCGGATATCTCACTCACGTACGAAACGTAGTAGCAAACCGCTACTTTACCATCAAATAATGTCGCAAGGAAGAACCGAATATACACTGGCTGATCCTGAAATGCAATCCACACAAGGCGTGTGGGTCACTATGGCAAGTTTTAAGACCATGTGTACGGTTGTCGCTATCCGGGCGGATATGAATATCCTACCACCAGCATAATACATAAATGTCTACAGCGTGGCTCTAGTTTTTACTCTACTCGTACTTTTTATTGTTTTTATCTGAGCACGTCAAAGTTACTGCACTACACCTGATGGTTAACGTAGTGCAGTCCAAAAAACTAGCGACCTCCGAAAAACAATGAGTTTATTGGTGGTCGCCAGAGTTATGCCGGCCGCTATAAATGCTTCTTCTCTCTTCGGAGAGCAGCAAATCGAGGGGCCTGCGACAGGACAGACGGATGACCGATGCAGGCACAGGGATACAAGTATATACCCCTATATCCGCCCCAATCAACCATCAAGTCATGTCGCAAGCCCCTCGGGAGAACGGAATATGAACTGGCTGATCCTGGAACGCGATCCACACAAGGCGTGTGGGTCACTATGGCAGGCTTTAACACCATGTGCACGGTGGTCGCTATCCGGGGGATATGAATACCACCAGCATCTCATCATCTGGTTCTCTATATGTGAATGTAAAGTAAAAACATGTGTAATATTTATTTATATGGAGTACTGTAAAGAATCTGTGCACTGCAGTAATCAATACGAAGCCATGTGTTAAATGAATCATTGTGCAAATGTAAATCGAATATTCAACTTTATAATATGTAGCAGGATAAAATCTACAAAAATAAATCGATATAAAGTATTTAAGTACCTAATTTAGCAGATAAATGTTTATAAATAAACCACAGTTGCTGACAATATGAATTTATTTATTTCATGGTATAAAATGTAATTGTACACTATGCCTTGGTATCTTATTAGTGCTTAAATAATAATAATAATACTAGCCCTGTATAATGTTCCCCGCCCACTGGTGGGCACAGGCCTCTACTGAATGACAGGATTTAGGCCTTAGTCTACCACGCTGGCCTAATGTGGGTTTGCAGACTTCACATACCTTCGAAATCCTTATGGCGAACTTCTCAGGTATGCAGGTTTCCTCACGATGTTTCCTTCACCGTTAAAGCGAGCGATAATTAACCATAAGTCTAGTAAGTGTTTTTGTTTGGCGTTAAGAATGGACCAGTCATGCATATGGTATCGCCTTTACGCGCGCACTACGAGACGTCATAGTAAATTGAATACGGGGTGCAGACGCATCTGTGTATTTCCCACCGTGGTTTAACCACCGGTTACACATGTCCAAAACCTACTCTGTGTAAGTCTTTTCTATGAGAGACACTCAAGTCTATGACTCATCCATGATGAATCTCATTTTAATGTTAACTCAGTGCAGTGCAATGACGTTGTATAGTAAATGAATTTACGAATTCTTTAAGCGTTACGCTCGTGTTGTGTGAAATACAATTATTGCCAAATATTTGTGTTGTGCGTCATGCTAATAATTTTGAGAGTTTCAAATATCTATTTTATGGCAGCGGCTGGCAATCGAGCACGTGGGTCACCTGATGGTAAGTGATCTCCACCGCCCATGTACGCCTACAATGTTAGAAGAATCATAGGCGCGTTGCCGACCTTAAAGGGAACGGATTGGGAAGGCGAGGGGGATTTGGTCCTTCGGATATCTTACTCACTGTACGAAAGTCGCAAGCCGCTACTTTACGTCGGTTTTCGGTGAGACAGTGGTAACGACCCGGTCAAGCCTGCCCATTCATGCTGTAGACATAACTGTCTACAGCGTGGCTCTACTACTACTCATTCATAAATTCCGAATGTTATAAAAGATAACATCTTAACTGAAACATTCCCCATGTACGACTATGCAAAATTGTACTTTAAATTATTGACTTACGTATCTTAATTTTGACTTGATGTGGGTTGAATATTATAGCATATTTTATTTTTGACCCTTGCGATGAACTAAAGGGGGTCCCTGCTAATGGAATACTGTCGCTACCCCTGCTGTATCTCATACCAGAGCCAAAGGGGAGGGGAAGGAATAAGGGATGGGAAAAGTATAGGAAGAGGGGAACAAGCCCCCTCGGGAGAACCGGATTTACACTGGCTGACTGCGGCTCGCGACCCACACAGGGTGGGTCACTATGGCGGGTCTTAACACCGTGTATAGTGGTCGCTATCCGGGCGTATACGAATATCCTCCCACCAGCGATTATTTCATATTTACATCCAAATGTGATTGTAACAACATTGATAATGTTTGCATCAAGTAAATACTCGTACGGTCACGGTGGTGTATAGCCTGAGGTCAACACGTACTGTTGACTCGTGATGCGCATGCCGCAAGAAATACCGTGTTTCAAAAGTTATTATAATTAATATTTGGATGCAAATACGCAATCACATTTTTTTTTATATAGCATAGACCGGCAAACGAGCAAGTGGGTCACCTGATGGTAAGTGATCTCCACCGCCCATGTACGCCCACCACCAGAAGGGTCATGGGCGCGTTGCCGACCTTAAAGGAAAGGGATAATTAGGGATTGGGAAGGGGAGGGGATTTGGGCTTCCGGTTATCTCACTCACCGTACGAAACGCAGCAGCAAGCCACTACTTTACGTCGGTTTCCTGTGAGACAGTGGTAACGATCCGGTTAGGCCAGCCCATTTATGCTGTAGACAAAACTGACAAAACTGTCTACAGCGTGGCTCTACCACTCTACATACCACAACCCACATCAAGTAAAGTCGATTTTGTTTTACTAAATTCATTCGATTTAAGTAGGTTAAATTCCGTATTTTATAAAAAAAAAGTCATAAATGAAACATTTCCAATGTACGATTATGCAAAATTAAAGATGAAATTTTTGATTAAGTTAATTAATTTAGCAAAATTAAATTAACATTTCAATTTTTACTTGATATGGGTCGAAATGTTATTGCATATTTTCATTAATTTATAGCTTGGATTCTTATAGTCAATATTCTAAAATTATAGTGGTATTATTAAAGTCTTTAATATTTTATCTGTGGATTTCAAATTCCCTTGCCTTCCTTTATTTAATCTTTATGCGTCCTGTTCTGTTAAAATCTTCCGAGATTTTGTACAATTAAATTCCAATAAAAGTATATTCCACATTATTTAAATATAACAGGTATAAATATCACAAAGAGATTGATTCAATAAATGTCTTTAAAAAAGTCTTATTTTAAGACTTAACTGATAGCGATAAATCTGGATTACTGAGCGTTGTCCGATAATTTTGATAATATTCATATCGGACAGGGTTTCTCCACATTGAGTCACGATTTTACGTCGCATAATTTAAGTATCTCGAAGATACCACGTGTGATAGTTAAAATTGTTAATAATGGATGCACCATTATTAACAATTTTAACTATCACACGTGTGTATGTATGTGGATCACCATGGCAGGCTTTAACAACATGTCTACGGTGGTCTCTACCGGGCGGATATGAATATCCTACCACCAGCAAAGTAAAGATGTAGCATATATTTCGCGCGATTCTCGATCGCGCTTTACGATCAATATCGCTTGCCGAAGTGAATTATTTATGCTTCACAAGTAATTTTAAGCGATTAAGATCTACGTATAGTGCTTGACATGCGAATGACGTGCTGCCTGCTTAGAAAAATTCAACGGTCCATCGTGTCGTCTCAGATTTGTATCGAAAAACGTCACACATTGAGCTCTCGACCAATCACAATCAAACATTCTAAACCCGCTGGCCAATGCTTGATATCCATCCATGCTTGTATATGGCACGGAGAACACGCATAATATGTTGATGCTTGCGCAGTGTTGCCGGGTGTCCCCTTTTGGCGGGACGTCCCGCTTTTTAGCATCTTCAGAACTCGTCCTATCAGTACCATGAACGGAACACCAATAATCTAGGTTTATGAACATAGGCGTATTTTGGCGCATCGGCAAAATATGCAGGTGAAATAGAAGAAAATAAATAAATTTTGTTTTGTATTCGCAAGAAAAATATCTTAATGCCCATCTTTTTATAATTCTTGTCCCATTTTTTCTTCTTTTAAGTCCCAGTATTTGGAAAAATATATCTGTCAACACTATGCTTGTAGCAACATCGGCTTTAATAAAAACATTGTCTACAGCGCTGGCTGGACAGCAGTAAGTCTGTCAAGAAGCAGGTGGGAGTGAACGCTCAGTTCTGGCTGGCTGTACGCTTCTACCCGCCTGAGCCGTCGCGGCTCGCCGAAGAATACACACGCTACCTGCTCTGCTTGCAGTTGAGGAAATTGCTGTTAGACGGGCGTATGACAGCACCCAAGAACACATTGCTGCTTCTCGCCTCGTTTACTGTGCAAGGTGAGTTGTTGTTTACCTGAATTTATTGTCGCCAGCCCACTTAGCATGAGAACACGAGAAAACATGAGAAAAATTTGGCGCTATCGACCAGTGTACCCTCTCTACGGCTACCCTGCAACATAAAGAGAAATGTTGGTAACCACAAGAAAATAAGACGACAAACTGGTTCTCGTGTTAACTTAGATGTTGAAATAGCACGAGAAAATAAGTCGACAAAATTTTCTGCAATCGTTATCTTAAGCGCGCAAGTAGAGTTTAGCAGTTACTAAGATATGCTAAGTTCCATTCAGATAAAGGGGTTGATGACTTGTTTGATTTGATGAGCACAAAGTTTGATTTATGAAGTATATTGTGTGTTAACAATATTAAAAACAATTGTTAACAATATTAAAAAGGTATTTTTTCCCGATAACGCAAGTGTACAAGGCAATTTATACCGTAAATAACTCGAGTTGCGTGTTTCCTCTCGTTTATCCTTAATGCAATATCTATTGACACATTAAATGGTGGTTTCCTCGTATACAAAAACCGTCTGAGTTGATACTACCGCTTTGTCTATTTCTGGCGCAAAACAGCAATGTTTAAGCACCAGTGGTGAGAACATTGAAGACCACTGGGCCAGTGTAGTTTAGTATCATTAGGTAATGTAGTTTAGTATCATTAGGAAATATTTGTATTTTTGTATGTAACGAATAAACTTAAAAACTATTGGACCGATTTCAAAAATTATTTTGCCGTTAGAGAGCTACATTATCACTGAGTAACATAGGCTACTTTTTATCCCGGAGAAGGCAGATCAGGCGGGCGGAGCCACGAGGAAAAGCTAGTATCTTATATCTACAATGTTTTATTATTCATCCTCCGTGGCGCAGCGGGCGAGTAGCCGGCTGCGAAGCGAGAGGCCGCGGGTTCGATCCCCGCATCGAGACAAATGTTTGTGTGATCCACAAATATTTGTTTCGGGGTCTGGGTGTTGTGAGACCGAAAAGTCTCTCCTAGTTCCAGATACCCACGACACAAGACTCGTATCTTACTGTGGGGTCAGGACTATGTATGTGACTGTTGGGTGTATTTATTTATTTATTTCAGCTGAGCTAGGCGATTACAACGTATCGGAACACCCACCGAACTATCTGTCCGATCTGTGCCTGTTGCACAAACAGAACGCAGAAGACGAGCGAAGGATACGAGAGTTGCACAAGATGCACAAAGGTCAGGCGCCGGCCGACGCGGAGGCGAACTTCCTAGAACACGCCAAACGTTTGGACTGCTACGGCGTGGAATCGCACCCGGCTAAGGTAAGGTTGTATTTATTTAGTTCTCATTTAATCGCCGATGAACAAAGAGGGATGTTATAAGTTTGGCGACTTTGTTTGCGGTTGTGTATGTGTCTGTCTTTTTTAATCGCCGGCAAAAAAGATAGGGATGTTGTAAGTTTGACCCCTTTGTTTGCGGTTGTGTGTACATACACACAACCGCGTGTCTGTTTATGCCATCTTGCACATGGTATTAAAACCTGCCATAGTGGCCCACGCACCTTATGTAGACCGCGTTCCAGGTTATCGCCGTATTACCTTACGGCTAGCCGTTTCCAAAAACAGCGCCGTTTTGTATTGCGGCGGGTCAACGATTAGCCGGATTGAATACGGCTGAGTCAAAATCCGCCAGAAAGGATAGTCTCGGACCGGTTAGGTTATTTTTTATTTATTTTACGTGGACAGTTGTTATTGGCTGTCTAATTCTTTTTTTTCTAAATTTAAGTTCAGTGTGTAAAGAGCTGTTACTATTCCTGTACAATAAAATAATAAATAAATAACAACCCAAAACCTCCCTCCGTCCGGAGAACGTCTCGCAATGACAATCCGGCTAATCGTTGAACCGCCGCAACACAAAACGGCCCTGTTTTTGGAAACGGCTAGCCGTAATGTAATACGGCGATTTATACAATCGGACTGCGACATATACATTAGTTGATATTGATCTCTACATAAGTTTCTTTTATTTTTTCAACTGACTTTTCATAAGCGCTAATTTAATTGTCTACATGATTAATACATAAACTATTTCATTTCGTTTCATTATTGTTTGTTTTCCGTGACTTCCGTCATTGTGGAAATCCAGTGACGGAATCGTGTCGAAACATTTACGTCCCGATTGGGTAGTGACGCTATTATACACAGATCAAGGTAAACCTATATCCTCTGGACCCGCTTACATGCCGGCATGCACGGGCACCAGATTCTTTTTAATCGAAATTCGATTTTTTTATAATTAAAATTTTACTGTATGTTACGTAATCGTTACTTTAAATTCGAGCATGTGGACTACTACTTTGATGATTCTTTTGGTGTTCGATAGAGTTTTATTCCGAGGGTGATATCATTTAATGTTGCTAAGAACTGACTGTTTACGAGGGAACATGGTAAATGCCTCAACTGAAAACAAATGCATCGCGATTCGAATTTTGAAATGCCAGACTCAAAAATACAGGGTTATTTTTAAAACACTGACAACCTCGCAGGGCCATATAGCTGACCCCATAAGGAACAACTTTTGTTCTACGAGTTTGGACATAACTCAATACATAAGAAAAAAAATGTTTTTACAAGTTTTTGTTGTGTAGTGTTTGTGTTCGTACGTCAGCTGACGGCTGGATGTAGATATTATCGATCGATACGGCGCGGCCGGTCATTGAACTGACGCGCGCGCTGCGTGTATTACGTAATCTGCGATACGCGCAGAGCGTAGGTAACTTTCAAGACGGAAATTAAATTCATAATTATTTTTGTATGAGAATAAAATCTAACAAATTATGAAAAGTCGTAGAACAAAAGTAGTAGCAAATGACCTTAGGAATCTACTCCTGCGAGGTTGTCAGTGTTTTAAAAATAACCTTGTATATTATTCTTTTTTATCGAACGCAACGCAGCGTCATAGGTAGACTGCACATTGCAAAAAACTCAAATTCAGTGTAATTTTGCGTGAATTTATAAGACACATTATTTTATGAATAAATAAAAAATCTTATAATATTCGGTTGCTTGTTTTTTCGTCTTGAATCATCTTTTTATAGGCTTAAGAGGCCCACGATGATGACTGTACTAAACGAACCAATGGGATCGTTTTAGTGTTAAAAATACAGTACCTATATAAGTAATACCTACCTTGTCATTTCTTTTTCTGGTATTCTATTCCATATCGAAAGGACACGGTCAATTGATTAACGAACATCCAAATTCACAAACTGACAAACATCCAAATTTTCAAATTGTTAGTAGTTATTAGGATATACATGTATAAATATGCGGTTATTCGATAGAATCACCACATTAATTATTATTGCAAATGTATATTATACCTATTATATATAGTTCACGCATTATAAATGTAAACTGAGTGATAATTTGTGACCTAATTTCGCTTGTGTGTAACGTTTTATATAATTCAATATTATTATCGTTTATTCTAAACAGTGTGTTGAAGTGCTATTACCTCATGACTAAGATATATGCAGCGATAGCCTCGCGGGGAGTGGTATGGACTGTCGCGACGAAAGTCGCAGGTTCGAAACCAGCCCCAAGAGCATATTACTGACTATTCTAAGTTACGTGTATATTAATTGTTAATGATCGCTTGCTTTAACGGCGAAGGAAACATCGTGAGGAAACCTGCATACCTGAGAACTCGATAAGATTTTTCGATGTGAAGTCGTCCAACCCGCATTAGGCCAGCGTGGTGGACTAAGGCCTAATCCCTCTCGTTCAGTAGAGGAGGCCCGTGTCCAGCAGTGGGACATATAGAATACAGGGCTAGTAAAAAAAATGATATATGCGTAGGCACAGGTATAGTCCTAGTGCAGGACCCAGGGTTCGAACAACTTGTTTCCGTCCATGACGCGATTGGGGTTCAAATCTACTGCCATACCAAACACAAATTCCAATTCGATTTTTGGAATCGATATCTCGAAACACTATTGTGTTGCCCATCATAGGATTTGAAACCAGAACCTCCGGTTTCTCAGCCTAATTAGGCCGCAACTAAGCCAATAAAGCGATGCTAAATGGGGTAGTTGACTTGGATTTTTTTTATTATTTTAATCAATAAGTTACGTTGACCATAATCTATTGCAAAAAGAATTTTACAGATCCATTCAAAAATGCATAAGTTAGAAGCAATACAAATCTGAGGGAGGGGGTATTTTCAGACGACGCAAACTTTGACGTCACCGTGTAAAATGGCCATTACGGTGCACGCGTGCGAGCGGGATAGTGAGATATCTCCATTCCGTCCAACCTTTGCATATATGTACCATCAATATTTAAAATCATAATTGCGGGCCCATTATTGGACCAATTTTGATAATTTTTTAACAGAAGAGTTTCTTTTGCATAACATTTTCTGTTACATATAAAATAATTTATACAATTCAACGTAGGATATTGTAATCGCATGTAATTCATAAACTGTTACAATATAGAAATGCGCAGATTGTTTATTTCCTTTTTTGATAAAATAAGTATTTTTGATTTGAATTTGTTATCGTAATCCGTGAGATAAAGCTTCAAATATAAACCACGTCTATGTGAAGCGCCAGCCTAAGACCCAGTTCATACTTTGATAAAATATTTTTAACATACGTATTTTCTCGGTGGTATGCCAGAGCTGTCTGTATTGGTATCATCGCTTTGTATATATCTACCACCAAACCACAGTGACGTGTAAGCACTGTTGTGTTTTGATTTGAAGGACATTGAAGTTATTGAAATTTCGAGACTCCAGTCCCATGCCATGCTGTAATTCAAAGTTTTGCATGGTGTTGCTTCGGTGTGGCGCTTACCACAACGTAAGTGACATGCTTCGTCTCGTCATTCAAACTAATAAAAAAAAAACGAAAAAACAACTTTAAGAGATGCTCAATACGACACGTATATTATGTATTTTATTTTTCCGAGCACGGCAAAGCGACTACACTACACCTGATGGTAAGCGTACTGCAGTCCAAAAAAACTAGCGACCACCGACAAACAATGAGTTTATCGGTGGTCACTAGAGTTATGCTGGCTTCTATAAATGCTTCTTCCCTGATTGCAGAAGCAAATTGATTGATATTTTTTTTAGCACTAGCTGCACCTCTGCATACGCCTGCGGACATAAAAGCTTGATCTTATGCTATGTCGATTCTGTAATTTTTATGAGATATCAACTCAACAAGACTGTTTTTTTTTTCAGGACTATAACGGCAAAGACATATTCATTGGCGTAACGTCAATAGGTATCGTCGTGTTTCAGAACAACATCCGAGTGAACACGTTCTCTTGGAGTAAAATCGTTAAGATTTCCTTTAAGAAGAAACAGTTTTTCATACAACTCAAACGGGAACCGGTAAGTAAATTAAGAAAAAAACACAGCCAACAGTGATACATCTAATCCTCAAACCACACTGGGATAATCTGTATAGTGGTTATCAAGTACTACGAGGGACTTGCGGTCCAACAACACTCAGACATGAAACAAACGTTTGTGGATCACACGTTTGTGAAAAATACATATATCGCTCCTGTCTGTCAGTCTGTCCTGCCCTCTGACAAACGCACGCTAAGCCCAAAAAAATGTTACATTTCAATGAACTAAAATGATGTTTGACATGGTACGAGTGGTGGGCCGGCTCGTCCGGGTCGTTACCACTGTCTCACAGAAAACGAACGTAAAGTAGCGGCTTGCTGCTACGTTTCGTACGGTGAGTGAGATATCTGGAGGCCCAATTCCACCTCCCCTTCCCGAATTAATTATCCCTTTCCTTTAAGGTCGGCAACGCACCCATGATGCTTCTGGTATTGTGGGTGTACATGGGCGGTGGTGATCACTTACCGTCAGGTGACCCACATGGTCGTTTGCCGGCCTATCCTATAAAAAAGAATGATTTAAAAAAAACAGTGCAACTTTAATCAAATATTTACTTTACAGTCCGAATCGTACGACACGGTGCTCGGTTTCAACATGCGTTCAGGTCGTGCGGCCAAAGCGTTATGGCGGTGCAGTGTGGAGCGGCACGGGTTCTTCCGGCTCCGAGCCCCACGTCGGCGGCCACTGCTGGGCGCGTTGGGCGCGCTGGGCACGCTGGCGGGACTCGCCGCGCCCGCCGTGCCCAGGACCGAGACGCAGGCGCTCGAGGACGCCAGGAGGTCAAGGTCGACCAACAGGAGCTTCGTCAGGTAACGTTACGCTGTTGGGGCGTATCGTCCATTGCTGGGCGCGTTGGGCGCGCTGGGCACGCTGGCGGGACTCGCCGCGCCCGCCGTGCCCAGGACCGAGACGCAGGCGCTCGAGGACGCCAGGAGGTCAAGGTCGACCAACAGGAGCTTCGTCAGGTAACGTGTGTGTGTTGGTGAGTGGTAGAGCCACGGTGTAGTGTGGAGCGGCACGGGTTCTTCCGGCTGCGAGCGCCGCGTCGTCGTCCATTGCTGGGCGCGTTGGGCGCGCTGGGCACGCTGGCGGGACTCGCCGCGCCCGCCGTGCCCAGGACCGAGACGCAGGCGCTCGAGGACGCCAGGAGGTCAAGGTCGACCAACAGGAGCTTCGTCAGGTAACGTGTGTGTGTTGGTGAGTGGTAGAGCCACGGTGTAGTGTGGAGCGGCACGGGTTCTTCCGGCTGCGAGCGCCGCGTCGTCGTCCATTGCTGGGCGCGTTGGGCGCGCTGGGCACGCTGGCGGGACTCGCCGCGCCCGCCGTGCCCAGGACCGAGACGCAGGCGCTCGAGGACGCCAGGAGGTCAAGGTCGACGAACAGGAGCTTCGTCAGGTAACGTGCGTGACGTGTGTGTGTTGGTGAGTGGTAGAGCCACGCTGTAGACAGTTTTGTCTACAGCATGAATGGACCGGCTCGACCGGGTCGTTACCACTGTCTCACAGAAAACCAACGTAAAGTAGCGGCTTGCTGCTGCGTTTCGTACGGTGAGTGAGATATCCGGAAGCCCACATGCCCTCCTCTTCCCAATCCCTAATTATCCCTTTCCTTTAAGGTCGGCAACGCGCCCATGATTCTTCTGGTGGTGGGCGTACATGGGCGGTGGAGATCACTTACCATCAGGTGACCCACTTGCTCGTTTGCCGGCCTATTCTATAAAAAAAAAGTGTTGGGCATATTATTATTATGCCCTACTAGCAGACCTACCTAGATATACTAGCAGACCCGACCACGCGTTGCTGTGGCTAAGGTATGTGTTAAATTATATTGTAGTAAACTATTCAATACAGTATGCGCCATCTATTGAATACTTACTCAATCCAGCCGATAAATTACCTTAAAATGCCATATGTTAGAATCTTATGGAACTCACAGATAATTATAGCAAATAATTTGCAATAAAAAAATATTGCGACTATAAATTGAGATATAAACTATCCTATCCCTCAAGTTGGATCAAACTGCACACAGTTTGCAAAAAAAATATTAAAATCGATTCAGTAGTTTAGGAGTTCATCGCGGACAAACAACGTGACACGACATTTTTATCCATAAAGATATTGAAAATTGCAGACGCAACAGTTCCCGTACTCGGGAGCGGTCGTCGGGCACCGCGTCCCCCGGCGGGGTTCAGTCCATCAACTGCAGGGGGTCGCGCGTCACGTCGCACACTGAACCACCGCCCAGGGCCGCGTGGACCGATGCCGACAACCAACCTGCCGATATTAAGTGAGTTATCATTAATGGCTCAGCTCGCAACTAACTCTAGACGCTAAAAGATGGGTGTTCGAAGTATGCGTATATTCGTATATATTTTTTGTGATTTTGTAGCTGGCAAACGGGTTGATTAATTTTAATGTGGTTTAACCCCCGACGAAGAGTGTGCGTGCACGCATGTACGCATGTACACATGTGCGCGTCCTCTTTAAATCACTATCTTGTAAAGTTTACTCAATGTCGCTTAGATAAGCAGGGGGTGCACTTGCACCCTGTCAGCAGGCAGCGGGGATTCCCCGAGCAATAACGCCATAATACAGACCAACCATCGACTACAGAGATAAAGCACGCTTTCGATTAGCGAAACATATTCAATCAAATACCCGCGCGATTTGAATTTGATATTACATAATATACATGTATAATTCTATATTTTATATTAGTTAATAGTATAATGTGTAGATGCAGATGCACCTCCCTGAAAGTGATCCTGGCTGCGCCCACGTCTATACCGATAACATGTTTGATTCAGCGTTGCCATTTTAGCGATTTTATCACTAGATTTAGTGACTTTTTGAAGTACGACAGTGATATTTTGAAAAAAAAAAACACTAAAACAATATTTAGTGATTTCTAGTGATA
Organism: Amorpha juglandis; assembly: GCA_949126905.1. Classification (NCBI taxonomy): domain Eukaryota; kingdom Metazoa; phylum Arthropoda; class Insecta; order Lepidoptera; family Sphingidae; genus Amorpha; species Amorpha juglandis. Next base: position 3,870,790 of record OX421379.1, on the reverse strand, counting down.
TTTGGCGATTCTCGAAAAATTTAGAAGTTAAACGAAATATTCGTTAAAAATCAAATAAATCTAATGAAATTGATCCATCTCAGACTTCTATACAAAGATATAGCTAAAAAAAAATGTTGATGAAATGATGTTGTTTTTTTTTTAGCTATCCGATATTATTTTTGTTAATTATTTTCGCAATTACATTATTTTGTAATACCTATCGTGTAATTTCCTTTTAAACTATTTAGTCATTTATAGTGATTTTTTTAGTTCAAAATATCCCGGAATCTAGTGACTTTTGAGACCACATCTAGTGATATTTTTTTCTGCAAGATGGCATCACTGGTTTGATTTGATTTGCAGCGAGGGTGATTTCCTAGAGCGCATACTGCGCATACCGCTCTCGTACGTGGACGAGTCGGAGTCTTGCTCTGAGGGCGGGGAGACGGGCGAGGCGTGCGACGCGCCCTCCGCCGACGGGTCGGTGTGTAGCGGGGGTGCGGGCGGGGGTGGGGGTGGCGGGGATGGTGCGGGTGGTGCGGGGGGTGGTGCGGGTGAGGGTGTGTCGGTGCGGCTGCGCGCCGGCTCCGACGGGCTGTTCGGGTTCAACGTGCGCGGAGGGGGGGGCGCGCCCGTGCTCGTGTCGCGCGTCGCCTCCCGCACCAGGCTGCATCTGCAGGAGGGGGATCAGGTCGGTACGCGCATCCTAATATGCAGTGACATTACAATCCAAATTGAGTAACAATTGAGATATTGTTTTTATTTTGCTCAATTTTTTTTTACGCCCTGCAATCTCACACATAACTCTCTCCTACAGTAAGTGTTGTGGATATCAGGAACTACAAGAGACTTTCCGTCTCACAACATTAAGACTCGAAACAAATATTTGTGTATTATAACAAATATTTGTTTCGGTGCGGGCATCAAGCCCTCGACCTCACGTTTCCGGTCGGCAACTCACTTACTACGTCATAAAGGCTGTCTGGCTGCATTAGATCTAATTCGAGTCAATATGCCTGCGCATGCAAGCGCAGTAGTGAGAAGGCTGAGCAGTTTATATGCCAGGTGCATGAGTAGAGGATCTGTCGATACAGTACGAACTAGACCAGTGTTTCCCAACGTGGGGCCCACGCCCCACAGGGCGGCAATTTGATAGTTAAGAGGGGCAATTTAAAAATGGAATCGATACAACTTTAACCCTTTCGCTTTGGGTTATTTAAATGCAATGCTAGATATCGGTGACAAATTTAACAAAAAAATGTTAAGGTGGGGCATGGCCTAAAAAAGTTTGGGAAACACTGAACTAGACCAATGACGGCGATATACATATTCGACGAATTGCGAAAACAATTTTGCAATTAATTTGTTTTTTTCCAGGTCATATCGATAAATGGCACTGACGTCGAAGTACTGACGCACGAACAAGTCGTTCAACTTATCAGGAACACAAGAGGTGTCCTCACATTGGTTGTCAAACCTAATGGTAAGTTATAGGAAAATAAATTAAAACTTAAACAGACAGCTATGCGGTAGGTCCCTTGTATGCGAGAGGCCGTCTGGGTTGTTTATTTCTGCTAACATGCAATAGTGTGTAAGTACTGTTATATTTCGGCAAGCTTATTTCCGTCCCATGATATGATATGGGACGAGCCTATCACCACACCGGTCACAAATTTGAATCCCGGTCAATTCATGTGTGATGTTTACGAAATAGCCCGACCTGTGAAGTGAACCGAGAACCTTATGGTTATCAGCCTGAGTTGTTTTTGAATACCGGCGTATATACTGATGTATTTTAATCAATACGTGATTTTTTCATATAAAGCGGTATACCTCGGTGGCGCAATTGTATTGAGTACGCGGTACGACTGTTAAGCTGCGGTCACGGGTTCGATCACCGAGTCGCGTAAATGATTATAGGCTTTTCTATCACGAAATGCTCAGCATCAGCCCGGAGTCCGGAATTATGCGCTAAAATAAATAATAATAATTTTATGGCGATAGGCTCGCCCTCTATCACATCATGGAACAGAGATACGCTCGACGGAATGCAACTGTACTGTTTACACCACTGCCTACCCCTTCTGGCATTACAGGCATATTTTATTTTTATTGTACAGCTGTATACGACGCCGAAGATGCCGGCACGGAGGAGCCCACAGTGTGTTTCGTGCCAATCGGTTCGGGACAGTTCCAAGGCGATGCTCTAGAACAATCCATGCTGTTGCTAGGCGACGGACTGGCAAGTGGAGCGGCGTTGAAACAGTACGAAACGTTGCTGAGAAGGTTGCCAGACGAACCTACCACTGTGTCAAAACTTCCTCAGAACATAAACAAAAATAGATATAGAGATATCGCGCCGTGTGAGTATAAATCCTACTCCTACTAATCCTTCCTATCCTACTACTATACTATTACTATATACTATACTTACTATCCTACTAATATTATAAACGCGAAAGTTTGTAAGTATGGATGGATGTTTGTTACTCTTTCAAGTAAAAACTACTGAATGGATTTTAATGAAACTTTACAATAATATAGCATATACATCAGAATAAGACATAGGCTACTTTTTATCCCGGAAAAAGCAGACCACGCGGGCGGAGCCGCGAGCAAATGCTAGTCTAAACTAATATTATAAAGATGAAGGATTTGATTGTTTACATTGAATAGGCTCTGAAACTATTGGACCGATTTGAAAAATTCTTTCACCGTTAGAATCCTACATTATCTCTGATGAACATAGGCTAGTTTTATCCCAGAAGAAAACATTCACGCGGTCGGAGCCGTGAGCAACAGCTAGTTGTATAATATACATGTCGCGGTTTCAGGCGGAACACAATCTACGCGCTCGCTATGCTATGCTTGCCATATTACTATTTATTTTCAATCAGTGCGCACATCGGCGCAGACGTTGTCTCGGAAGTAACCGTACTGAACTTCGATCGAGCGCACTACTGACTGATGTATGACATTGACAGTTGACAGTTTCAACTTCACTCTAGACTTGTGTCACAGACTATACACAACTTGTGTTACCTATGATGAATGCGCGGTGTTACCGATCAAATAATATTAAAACCCACTCAAATAAATGACATCGGACATTCGTGTATATTTTAATCTCTGACATACATGTTACATAAAAGTCGATACATACACCTGACAGTGAGTGTTTATGTACCGGATCTTATCTAAGCCCAGATATCCTAAAATGTTACACTAATTTTGATTATTCGTTTATTACGATCGATAACGATCACATCCTTATGAATGGAGTGAAGTGCGCGAGCAAAAACAATGCTAAAGTGAAACAAAAGCTCAACTGTTTATCATTTAGTGTTGCAATTCAATTATCGCCTTGTTACTCATTTGATAAAAAAGAAAATTCTTTACTTTATGTCCTAATAAGATCGGATTGGGTACTACGTGGTGTGAAATACTTTATCGTACACTAAACATAGCTTAAATTTGACTACACCTTTTTGTAACATGTTGTATAATATAAATGTATACAAAAACAATGATTGTTTTATATTTTTATCGCCTCCATAGCGGGCAGAAGGTAGCTTTAAAACGTGTGGCGGCAGGTTCGGTTCCTGCATCGGGACAAATGTTTGTGTGCTCCACCAATATTTGTTTCGAGTCTAGGTGTTGTGGGACCGTAAGTCCGTTGTACGTATTTATTTTAATAATATATTTGTATGTATTGTTAACAGATGATTCGACGCGTGTTGTATTGAAAAATGGACCTAATGGCGATTATATAAACGCTTCGTATATAAACATGGATATACCTAACTCTGATATTGTACTCACCTACATCGCTACACAAGGTAAATTTTATCTTATTTATTATAGAGGATAGATTGGATGCCGTCATAGGTTTTGTAGGGGTCATGCTATATATAGGTATGTATATCGAGTGTGTATAGTGATTCACGCCTGCTGTAATCCCCGAAGGGGTAAGCAGAGGTGTAACATTTGGCCGAGCGTATCTCCATGATGTGGGGGAGCCTATTGCCATACCGGGCATAATTCCAGACTCTGGGCTGATACTGAGTAATTCGTGATAGAAAACCCATTATGACTTCACCCGGCCCAGGGATCGATCCCTAGACATCAGCTCAGCAGTCGTACCGCGTACGCAATACAACTGCGCCACCGAGAGAGTTTGTAACATATCTTTATTTAAACGGGCAAAGTCCAAAGTCACTTGATGTGTGTACATATACAATGATCTTTACTTCGTGATTCTATTTGCCTTGTAAATGTCACTTGTAGTTCCTGATACCAATGATAACAGGTCAACCTAGTGTTCATGATCATGATTTGAATATCATACGTGACACCTAGCGCTCATGATCATGATTTGAATATCATACGTGACACCTAGCGCTCATGATCATGATTTGAATATCATACGTGACACCTAGCGCTCATGATCATGATTTGAATATCATACGTGACACCTAGCGCTCATGATCATGATTTGAATATCATACGTGACACCTAGCGCTCATGATCATGATTTGAATATCATACGTGACACCTAGCGCTCAATTAATGAAGTAACGTGCTGACGTACTGTCATTGAGTCGCTGTGATTGGTTAATTGTTCACTTCACTTTATCCACAAATTTTGTACGTTACTTTTATTCTTTCTATTGCAACGTTGAGCCCCATGTAGGACAGTTAAATTTTGTGACAGGATTTTTTTAAGTTTCAATTCACAAGTCCTAGGTCAGAAATCCGTCTACAGCTTCAAATTAGCACCAAGCCGCAACACCTAGTAGGTCAGGCCCATGTGTGTAACTGTGGGGTGTATTTATTATTATTATCTCTATGCAACACTTTCTTTTTTGCAGGTCCTCTATCTTCAACAGTAGGTGATTTTTGGCAAATGGTGTGGGAATCTGAAAGCAGTCTCATTGTCATGCTGACCGTACTGACTGAACGAGGTCGTGCCAAATGTCACCAATATTGGCCCAAAGTTGGCACCACGCCGCTCAAAGCGACCAATATGCTGACTGTATTCACTAACAGCGAACAGACTCTCGGACATTATATTAGGAGGGAGATGACTTTAAAGGTACGATAAACCCACACTTATGATTAGTTTAATTAAAACATAAAAATTGACTTCAAAAATGTATACTTGAAATTCGAAGGTCAATGAATTTGCTGTTATTTGTTATGGAGTTTTTAATTTTTCCTCTCGTAGTCCATCAATAACTTAACATAATTATTACATCCCCAGGGTAAGCATGTCGGAAGTGTGAAAAAATATCGATATATTGCATCGATATTATTTAACGGTTTAAATATTGTTTTTCATAAATTGACAAAAAATATCGATATATTGACTTGATATTTGAACATACTTTTCTGGCATCTATAAAAACTATAATTTTAGATGCCAATTCGATACTTGATAAACATATCGATTCATCGAATAAAAATATGTGGACTAAAAATATCGATATCGTTCAACATGCCTTAAACTCAAGGTATACCCTATCGAATAAAAATTACGACCCACATTTCGCGGATATATCGCATACATGTGTATACAAAATTGTCTACAGTGTGGCTCTATAACTAAAAAAAGTATTTTTTTATGTTGGGATAGATATTCAAGCGTGCGCAGTCTCTAGCAAAATGTAGTGTTATACGACTTGTTGCAAACGAATAGATTACATATATAAGATATAAATAAATCATTTTCTTTTTTATCAGATGTGTAATATGTCAATATCGACTTGCAACACACAACACTAAAAATAAACAGCTGAGCTCTTGTCGCTCTATAGCATAATTCTCGATGACGCACTTCACTTAATTTATAGTGATGTGATCAATTTTATCGATTGTAATGAACAAATAAAAAAAAATACCCTGATATGTTCGGATGTCTACATTTTGATAAGATCCGGTACATAAACATTCGGTGACAGGTGTATGTAATGACCCTTAAATATGACCACACCTTACGTGTTATAACGTTGTATAAGTTAGAGATTATCCCGCCCACACACCCGCCACTGTAACTCCTGTGTACCAGGATCAACAGTGGCACGCATTTTTATCGACACCGAGCAGTGAAGCTCGGCGAGTCTCTGGGAATGCCTAAATGTCTTTGTCCCGCAACGAAATTAATCAGATAGAAGGTTAGGGAGGAGTTGGAAATATTAATTGCCCATTCCAGTTGTATAAGTTGACGTTTCGTTGCCAGGAGAGCAGCGGTGCAAGTCGTAACGTGACGCAGTTACAGTACACGGCGTGGCCCGACCACGGCGTGCCCGACGACTCCGCCGCATTCATATCGTTCACACAACTCTGCTCCAGCTTGAGGAACCATCGCGCTGGTATGTCTTACTTATTGCCACTAATATAAATATCGAAACTTAGGATTTTTTTTTATGGAATAATTAAAACACCGTCAAAATCGGTTCAAAAATGAGCCTGCAATTATGATTTTAAATATTGGTATGAGCAAAGGTAGGCGCATAAAAGGGACATCTCGCTGTCTCGCTCGCACGCATGCATCGTAATAGCCTTATTACACTGTGACGTCAAAGTTTATGTCGTCTGTTTTTTGACAAGTGTCTCCTCCATCAGATTTGAATGGCTTCTACTTATTAAAGTGATAACTTCTTATGGGAGGGTGAAGCGATTCATTCCGTAACGCGAGCGGTCCATCGATCAACGGAAGGTTCGAGAATATTCGAGAACCTTCCATGAGACGTCACGCGAGCCAGTTGACCAGCCAGCGTTAGCAGACCTCCCTGGAACTTTGAGAATTTCCGAAGTCCCAGGTGGCGCCACACAGTGACCAGTCGGCTTTGACCGGACTTTGACAGGAATTTAACCGGACTTTGACCGGAATTTAACCGGACGTTGATCGGACTGTGACGGGACTTTAACTGGACTTTGACAGGACTTTGACAAGACTTTCACCTGACTGTGACTGGACTTTGACTGAACTTTACCGGACTTTTACCGGAATTTGACCAGACTTTGACAGGACTTTAATATGACTTTGACCGGGCTTTAACCGAACTTTGACAGGACTTTGACCGGACCTTGATCGGAATTTTACAGGACTTTGACCGGACTGTGACCGGGCTTGACTGGACTTTACCGGACTTTGACAGGACTGTGACCAGACTTTGACTGGACTTTACTGGACTTTGACAGGACTTTGACCGGACTGGAGTACAAAGCAGTGCTGTGCAGAGCAATCCAATGACGTGATCATGGGAGGGTAAACCGCTTCGTAACGTAACGGCGCCACTCTTTCTGTCCCCTTTCTCTCACAGCAGTAGGCAGGCTCCTCCTCTCTCACTTTAACCCACATTAGTTTAAGTTATTACTTCTGTCGAGCGTCCCGAGACGCACACTTTTTTTCCCCTGCCTTTCCTAAGAGGCGACTGATAGAGGCGATCGGGGGTCGCGGGCGCGCAGCGGGGGGCCGTCGTAGCGCCCAAATGTACTATTGTACGTGCGACCCCGGGATGGACGGCAGCATGGGTGGTAGGTCTCGTGCTGTCGTTTATGCAGAAAGCGCCCTTCGGTACGCGGGGGCTTCTGAGCCCCCCGCAAGGAGACGGGCCGCCGCAAGGCGGCACCGCGCAGGGGCGGTTCCGGTAGCAATCCTTGGCTTACCCAAGGATACCCCGGGGCCGCCCCACATGCGCCGAAGAAGGCCACCGCGGGGTTTTTGGTTGGTTTTTGCCGGCATAGGGTGTATATAGGGTAGAGACTCGGCCCAGCGGTCGCCCTGATGTTTTCCATCTCTCCCGGGCGGCTCAACGCTGGGTCGTAAGGCCGGCAGAGCTTAACTTTCCCGCCCCGCCTCCCCCGGGGCCCCAGGTAGTGATTAAACGCTTTTCCCCGCGGCAAAAAAAATAATAAAAAAAAACTTATTGATTTACGAAATAAAAAAGAAATGAACCACCGTATTTGACAACCATGTTTAATTCCGTAGTGGTGCCGGCCGAGGAGGACGGTGAGGTGTTGCTGTCGGCGCCGATGGTGGTGCACTGCTCGGCGGGCGTGGGTCGCACGGGCGCGCTGATCCTGGCGGAGACGGGCGCGGCGCTGGGGGCTCGGCGCGCGCCGCTCTACCCGCTCGAGCTGGTGCGGCACATGCGCACCATGCGGCCCATGTGCATACAGAACGCGGTCAGTGCACACACACACACACACACACACACACGCACGGGCGCGCTGATCCTGGCGGAGACGGGCGCGGCGCTGGGGGCTCGGCGCGCGCCGCTCTACCCGCTCGAGCTGGTGCGGCACATGCGCACCATGCGGCCCATGTGCATACAGAACGCGGTCAGTGCACACACACACACACACACACACACACGCACGGGCGCGCTGATCCTGGCGGAGACGGGCGCGGCGCTGGGGGCTCGGCGCGCGCCGCTCTACCCGCTCGAGCTGGTGCGGCACATGCGCACCATGCGGCCCATGTGCATACAGAACGCGGTCAGTGCACACACACACACACACACACACACACGCACGGGCGCGCTGATCCTGGCGGAGACGGGCGCGGCGCTGGGGGCTCGGCGCGCGCCGCTCTACCCGCTCGAGCTGGTGCGGCACATGCGCACCATGCGGCCCATGTGCATACAGAACGCGGTCAGTGCACACACACACACACACACACGCACACGCACACGCACACTCGCGCACACACGCACACACGCGCACACACGTACACGCAAAACATGTTACAGAAACAACGTGTTTAGTATTTTTTAGAGTGGTAGAGTCACGCTATAGACAGTTTTATCTACAGCATGAATGAGCCAGCTCGACCGGGTCATTACCATTGTCTCACATTAAAACGACGTATAGTAGCGGCGGAGTGTGAAGAAACATTTATGCAGGCTGGCATGATTCTGGTGACCACCGATAAAATTATTATTTGTCGGTGATAACTGGTTTATTGGGACTGAACTGCGGTTACTATTAGGTGTAGTGTAGTCACTTATGTTGTGCTTAGATAAAAAAAAACAATAATGTTGAAATTAATTTAAAAGTCACATAGTTAACGACAGCCAAAAGTAATGTATGTAATTAACCTAACAAATACAGCTCCATATAATATGTCTATCCTCTTTACAGAGTCAATACAAATTCGTATGCGAGAGCCTGCTAGCTGCGTACGCTCAGGGTCTAATCAAGTCTTCGCCAGACAGTGTGTCTAACTGATAGCACGCTCAAGCTAACCCGCAGGTCTGTACCTTGCCAACAATTGTCAGTACCGCCTGTGAAATTCAGGTTCACGGGGCCCTGTGTTCAACCTGCTTCTGGAAATAGGCACCTAACAGGCTGACAGATTTAAAATGTTATACGTACATTATCGAATCGAGTGGTTAAGTAGTGGTAAACAATGTAAAAAATACAACCGTATTGATAACTCGGTAAACTTGTTGGTCACATGCTGACTGACATAAAATAAACTTTTCCCGATACGGCGTGTTGAACAAGTCCAAAAAAATCGATATTACTGTTCTTACTGCCACATACGCAAACGGCTCGGCTCGATAAGGTTTATTTAAATATAAGAATAGTGATTATGTAAATAATCGGGATATGTCAATAATGTCTATTTATTTAATGTGATTAAACGGACTCAGTGATTTTTTTATTATTATGATAAAATTAAAAAATGTGAATAATAATATCAGTGTAATTAGTCAAAATCTGATAACTTTATGTTTCCAACTGTATATGTGATTGCATTTTATTGATACTCTGATAGTCAGATTAAATAGCCTAATACTTTTTCAAGGTTCTAATTCTAAGATTCGTGTATAAATTTTGTAATACTGTAAAAACTATAGTTGAAAAAAATATTCTTGGAGGGTTTTTTGTTTTGTATTATGAATATGAGATAAAATTAGCATCATTCGTATGAATTTTCATTAATTCGTACGTACTAAAATTATTACTGTTTAAAATATACAGGGTTATTTTTAAAACACTGACAACCTCGCAGGGCCATATAGCTGACCCCATAAGGAACAACTTTTGTTCTACGAGTTTGGACATAACTCAATACATAAGAAAAAAAATTATTTTACAAGTTTTTGTTGTGTAGTGTTTGTGTTCGTACGTCAGCTGACGGCTGGATGTAGGTATTATCGATCGATACGGCGCGGCCGGTCATTGAACTGACGCGCGCGCTGTGTGTATTACGTAATCTGCGATACGCGCAGAGCGTAGGTAACTTTCAAGACGGAAATTAAATTCATAATTATTTTTGTATGAGAATAAAATCTAACAAATTATGAAAAGTCGTAGAACAAAAGTAGTAGCAAATGACCTTAGGAATCTACTCCTGCGAGGTTGTCAGTGTTTTAAAAATAACCCTGTATAACCCCTACGAAAATGGGCATGATGCAAAAATCTTGCAATGCAATGCTTCAAAATCCATTGGAATATTTTCATTCACTTTTTTATCGACTTGAGATATATTTTGTGACTAACCGTATAGCAAAAATAATGCTTTTTTAAGTTAATGTACTCCCGCCATGTAAAAACTTTAGTTATCAATCTCATTATATTTTTTGTACATTTAAATTTTATTAAATCTATGAAAAAGTATGTTCTCGAATAATAAACTTCCCGCAAAAACATATCAAACTTGTTGAAAGTATAAAAATCGTTATATTTCTTTTTTATTTATTTTAGACTAAGTTTTTCAATAGCTTTTTGTGATTTTTCATTTCACAGTTAAATGACCTGTTGAAATATATTTTCTACGAATAATCTTGCCTTCGTAACGAATTTAAATATTAGATAGATGTAGGATTCATCTCGATATCGGTAGGTCAGTTTCAAGTAATATACAGGCTTGTAGTTATTAATTATTATTGGACTTGAAAAAACTATCGATACAAACAGTTTTATCGAGAATTCGTTTATTCTTTAAATCCAAAGTTATTAAGTATAATTTGTTGTATAATGTGTTTAGAGTTATTTCATATAGAGACTGCCTCCACACACCCGTCACTAACTCCTGTAATATAGATTCAACAATGGCATGCCTATTTTGACACTGAGCGAGGAAGCTCGGTGACTCTTTGGGAATACCAACCTCTCATTATCCCGCAACGAAATTAATAAAATATAAAAATAGGTTGTAGTTGGAACTATATACATTTATTCCAGCTATTTCACAAACATATAACATTTGGAAAAAGATCTGTCGATATCGATATAAATGTTCATAATTTATACTAATTTATAATTTGATGTATGTATTCACCCCTATCCTGTGCCATTGATAAAATTAGAAAATTTAATATTTTATTTTGTATTATTTTATTTTACCCCATTGACCAGTATTTGGTAATTTTTAAATAATCTTTTATACGTAAAATTAAATGTCGATAATTTTTATCGATGGTAATGATGTGTTCTCGATCATTGTAAGTTATTGGGACCTAATATATTGTAACTAATTTAAGTAATATTTAGGCGTTATAGTACTCTGTAGTATTTATACTATTTGTTTATTTCTTTACGTTATATGATTTCAAGAGTTTATTTTTTTGAATTTTTTGTACCAATTATCGTGTGACTACGACAATTCTTCATGTCAGTAAGTATGTCTTAATTATAACGCGGTTTTTTTCAGTGTCATTTTCCATTTACTTTTCGTAAAACCTCCCACTTCAGAAATATTCTATACCTATATGCTTTTTTATGAATATTGAAAATAAAATATCATATGGCCATTGACACAAAACATCTCGAATTTGGCTCGATTTGTTTGCTATTTGCATTGACCGTGATTTTTTTCCCTCGTGGGTAGTGATTAGTACAGAGTGAACAATAAATTGTGTGGGTTAAGTATTTATTTAGATATCATATGTTGAAGACCAAAATATAGTTTGAAATTTGAGGTGTGACAATGTGACTTGTGTATTATCATAATACAGGCTCACGCCTATATCTTAAGGGGTAAGCATACCTGCAATTTATGGACCAACCGTTTAATTCCGTAGAGAGAGAGCCCTTCGCCATATTGAGCTCAAATTCCAATAGCAGACATTTTTTAAAGGGCAGATAGCTCGCCTCTGTGTAGGCGTCTATACTACTACTATTACTCTAAACCTTAGATTACGAAGCACTCACATGCCCTTGCGCATCACCCCGAGACATAAATTAAGTCTCACAATGCCCAATAATTTATTTACATATTTTTTTTTCGACGTGACTATCGAACTCAAAACCATCGTTTTCCAGACATAAGCAGGCTGGCATTATTTGAGACTAGCTGGATCAGGCTCCGTTGGTTTAAATGATATAGGTGGATAAGATAATCAATCTTGCCTGACTGCAGTCATATATTTTATAGTGCTTGACTAAGACTAGAAAAATTATTTGACTAACCATGGTGTGATTACCTGCATGTGATCTCTTTCCGGCAAAATTAAAGATTTAATTTAGTAAATAAATAATAAATAGCAGCGATAGCGCAGCGGGGAGTGGGTATGGACTGTCGAGACGAAGTGCGTTTTGTAGATAGACGTTAGCTTGAAGCGTTAATCTGATATCTGTCTAATATAGACTATGTCTATACATTTTAGATTCATTCATATTTTTATTAACTCGCCTAAATAAATGCAAAATAAATATAGGTACTATCTTTCGTTTCAATATTTGGTTTTCAATATGCGATATCAAAATAAGCAACCGGCGTATGATGTATTTTTCACTACATTGGATAATTGATGTTACACACACAAACATATCATGATGTTTTGACTTTTGTTGTGTATAATAAATTATGTTTAACGTGTATGATATGAGTAAATAAACTGCGACCGCGGTTTGCCGCGCATTCGGTATGTTTTTATACTTCTTTAACTGATGTTTATAGTTTTTATACGTTTTATTTCGTGACTTCTTATGTAACAGAAACTAGATCACTATAGTGTAATTTAATTTATTAGAATTTCAATTATCGATAATCGGATAAGCGATTGTATTTTTTTATTGCCTGCATTGGTTGAAAAGTCCGCCGAAGACCTTAAAATAATAAAAAATCTTTATTTGCGTTAATACAATTTTCTTTTTTTTTACCTTATCCGGCAAAATAGGTAGCGATTTACCTAATGAGAAAACTGGTTTATATTTATATCTCAGTCACAACACTATCCGTCACATTATACTACGTTATATAGCAATTGTTTTTATGAAAAGCGTATTAATTTTTTATAAAGTAGTTTTTTCGGGTGGTAATACCGAATAAGCATTACTGAATGCGCAGCAAACTAAGTACTGTGCCTCGTACGATAAGTAATTGTTTGCCATAAAATAGTTTAGCGTGTGTTAAGAGTAGATTAAGTCTAGTGTGTCATCGAAAGATGAGTGTTGCTACTGTATTTCACCATTTTCCCCCTAGTTCCCTACAAACTATATATTTTAAATCGACATTTAGCCATGATGACTTCTTTTTACATGGTATTTTTGCCCAGTTAAGCGAAATTAAAATCCCCAAAATCTATGGCGCCATTATCTGCTATTGGTAATAATGAGAAGTGACAAAAAGAGCGTGAGGTATAATGATTTTGAACTTTATAACAGAGTATTCGGGATTCTTTTTTCGTGTCTATTTGACGAATTTCCACAATTTAATTTGATTTTTTTTTTCCTTTTTTTTAATTATGCCATTCTGTGAATAACCTTTCTCCTACAGAATTCGTCCATATTGTAATTATGATATTGTTAAGATGTTCCTTTAGTGCTACAACTTCTCCGATAGTTACTGGCATATTTTATAATCGAACCGTAAATTATGATTGTGTAAAGAAAGTTTATTTACTTTTTAATTTGGAATTTTATATAAATCATTAAAAATGAGTGTAGACTATAGTGTGAATTATTTATTTTTATCACCGCTGAAGATACATGTGTTGTTATACATTTTAGGTCATTTTTTCACACAATATCGATTTATAAAATATATACAGTTAAATAAATCATAAATTGTTGTAATTGGACGAAGAATTTCTGGTGGGATTTGCTGTTGAATAGTGGGTAAACGAACAATAATTCCACAACAGAATGTTTTTTTTTTTTTTTTTTTATATAGCATAGACCGGCAAACGAGCAAGTGGGTCACCTGATGGTAAGTGATCTCCACCGCCCATGTACGCCTACAATACCAAAAGAATCATGAGCGCGTTGCCGACCTTAAAGGAAAGGGATAATTAGGGATTGGGAAGGGGAGAGGGATTTGGGCTTCCGGATATCTCACTCACCGTACGAAACGCAGCAGCAAGCCGCTACTTTACGTCGGTTTTCTGCGAGACAGTGGTTACGACCCGATCGAGCCAGCCCATTCATGCTGTAGACATTACTGTCTACAGCGTGGCTCTACCACTCATAAGTAATGTTATAAGCGCCATCTGTGAAAGCTAATTGCAAACTGTGTAATTCTTTTTACATTATCTATATAGTGTCATAGGAAGTCCACATACAAAGTCTACTATGTTTTCTATGGCCGGTGCCCAAGTCTAGTCTTTTAAAATATCCTAATGCTTCAGCAGAGTCAGAACATTTTCGTCCAATTATTTCAGTGCAGCCTTAAGTGTATAAAATTTCACTTTTGTATAAAACATTTCAAATTCTTCAGATTGTAATGATGTGAAAGTTATTTTGTTTACTTTTAGTATATCGTAGAGTTATTGTTAACTTAGTGAATCTGTGTTATTACCGCTGCAAAGCTATTGTATCTCCGATTCTTGCAGTTTTCCTCTTTTTTATATAGCCCTACGCCACTTGATAGATTGTGGCTGAATTCTGATGGCCTCGGGTTCGATCCCAGGTCGGGTAAAAGTGATATTTCTTTAAAGAAATGTTCAGTGTCAGCACAAAGTCTGGAATTGTGCGTAGAATGGCGGTAGGCTCGATCACTATCACATCATGGAACAGGAATACACTCGACGCAATTTGGGTTTACAATCTACACCTTTGTCTATTAAATAAGAGATGCGGTGCGGCGCTATCAGGCGTTGTTTAACTAAATAAATAAATACACCCAACAGTCACATACATAGTCATGACCCCACAGTAAGATACGAGTCTTGTGTCGTGGGTATACTACTACGAGAGACTTTAGATCTCACAACACCCAGACCCCGAACCAAATATTTGTGGATCACACAAATATTTTAACTGGCTCATAATTTAAAATACGTGTAGATTTGCAGCGGCGATACAAACCAAACGAGTGAATGACTGATAGTAATCTAAATGTGGATATTTATTACACGCAAAATGTTATGGAAAGTAGAAAAGGTGTATCTATTAATAATAGTTGGACCTAGTTACGCAAAAAAGAACCAACTCACAGCAAGGTAAATTTTAAAAATAATTTAATCTCGAAGTTTTTTGGAAAATCGGGCGTGAAATATATTCTATGTACGATTTTGCAAAGAAATATGGTATTAAAATCAATTTAAATTAATTAATTTAAAGCAAAATCATGCGTAAAAAGTGTTTTTAATTTTAGTAAATCGTTTTTGGAAAAGAAGCTATCAAATATACCGTCATAATTAATGATAGCATTTGGAAACTCATTTTGCGTGTAGTAAAACCAGAAAGTGTTCAATTATTGGTAGATACGAGTGTTCGAATTTAACGATTATCCCAATTTGATGTTTTTGTGATGTAAATGATGTGCGTTTTATTTTCTTTTAAGAGAATATTAAATTTTATTACATCATACCTTTGTTTAATTTTCATCATTACTCATCCTATCATGCGGCGATAGTCGCAAAAGACAAAAGTCGCAAGTAAAGGTAAGGATGAGAGATGTCTAGGAGAAGGGATTTGGGCCTTTGGATATAATAATAATAAATACACCGAACAGTCACATACACAGTCCTGACCCCACGCTAGGTTAAACCTGTATCGTGAGTATCAGGAACTACGAGGGACTTGCGGTCCCACAACACCCAGACCCGCAACCCACGTTCGAAGATCACGCAAATATTTGTCTCGGTGCGCGAACCGAACCCACGGCCACTCGCTTCGTAGCTACTAGCCCGCTGCGTCACGGAGGCTGGTATATATTTACATCAAAACATTTAAGTGGGCCACCAACATAGCCACAAAGCCAACCTTGTCGTACTCTTTACTGATTAACAGACGAGACAATGACGAAACTTGGTCCCCATTACGGGTAATAGTTACTAAACGGCGGGTTTCCCCATGTAATACTAAATCCCCCGTCAAAACATGATAGGAATGCTGACCCTGACATCAAGCGGAGATAACGCAAGACAGAAAAGGAAAGAAATAAAATGACGTCAATCTCGCAAATATTGCTTACGTATCACAACCACAATATGATCGGTATTAATATGCGTGGTTCAAGCACGTTGTCTGCAAACTAAAAATACATTTGTTAGTCTCGTAAAAGTAAATTCCATAACAATGAGTTTACAATGAAACTTTTATTGCAAACTTTAATATGCACAAAATAATTTGCCCGGGCTAACGTTATAGACAGACTCGCCCTTTACGCCTCCTGTCACCCTTATTTTTTTATGGCTTGAATAACGAATAGCACGGTCGCTTGATGGTAAGCGCCACGCCTGCCCATAAACAGAAGCAACACCACACAGAACTTTGAATTACAAGGCATTGCATGGGACTGCGCTCGCTATCCCGAGACATAAGATTAGTCTCATAATGCCCAGTAATTTCACTGGCTTCAATGTCCTTCAAACCGAAACACAACCATGCTTACACAGTTATTTGACGGCAGAAATAGACGGCGCGGTGGTACACGGCCCCTCACATACAACGAACATCTAGTAAAAGAATAGCCGTAATATAGCAATTTACGGTTTTATTACAAGACATAGTCTAACTTTAAACTACGTTCATATCAACAAATTACTATATGTAAGTTATCATAGCAACTGCAGATAAACCTAATGTAAAGTTAGAATAGGTTTTGTAACATGATATTACTAAAAACAATAGCCGCGACACCGCGCGCGGGGGAATCATTTCAAATGAATAAAAATATCTCTTTTTGAGGTGGGTTAAAATACGATCTTACATTGAAAATTAAAGGAAGGCTGTCAAGTTGAAAACGGTATGTATTACGATAATAAAATGGTCAGCGGTGTCGGGTGGCAAGAGATATCCCTGAGGGACCTTGGTGTATTTTGTAACCCTCGTTCCCATGGACACAATGTTTTTAATGAGTTTCATCAAAGGTTAGAGTTTCTTCGTGACCCTATAAAAATGCTGCATTTCAATGGCTGAATTTAATTATCTACCCACCCAGCACTTTAATAAACAATGCCTAGAATAGTCTCTTTTTTTATGCGAGTACGGCAAAGTAACTGCTCTACACCTTTTTTTTTATCCTGGCTCGGCAAAGTGATTACGCTACATCTGATGGTAAGTGTAGCGCAATCCAAGATTGGGTCGACCAACGATAAACAGTGTGTCCATCGTAGGTCGGCAAGATCATGCCGGCCTGCCAAAGGGCCAAGGGGGAGGGGATGGGAAAAGGGTTAGGATCAGGGGGCAAGCCCCCTGGGGAGAACCGGATATACACTGGCTGACCCTGGATCGCGACCCACACAAGGTGGGCCACTATGACAGGTTTTAGCATCAGTGTACGGTGGTCTCTATCCGGTCGGATACAAGTATCCTCCCACCAGCAAAGTTTACCTGATGGTAAACACAGTATAGTCCAAGAAGACGAACGACCACGGACAAACGATGGGTTTATCGGTGGTCACCAGAATCATCCCAGCCTGTATAAATGCTTCTTCACACTCCGGAGAGGGAAGAAGTAAATCGAGGGGCCTGCAACAGGACAGGCGGATGACCGATGAAGGCACGGGGATATAAGGATGCACCTCCATAGCTGCCCCAACCAACCATCAAGTCATGCCGCAAGCTCGTCGTGAGAACCGAATATACACTGGCTGATCCTGGAACGTGATCCACACAAGGTGTGTGGGTCACTATGGCAGGTTTTATCACCATTAAGTTGACCTGACCTGATCTGACATTTAAGTTGACCTTCCTAAATGATTTCGCGCTGAAACTATACCTATTTGTAATTCAATTTTATTCATCGCAATAACTTAGATCAATTAATGATTTGAAACCAAAAGTCACTTGTCTGTCGTATGGTACTTAATCCATTCGATTATTCTGCGATGTTATATGTTTTGAATTCAAAGACAATAATTTCATTATCATCATCAGCCACAGGACGTCCACTGCTGAACATAGGCCTCCCCCAAAAATTTCCAGACCGACCTGTTGGAAGCGGCCTGCATCCAGCGACATCCTGCGACCTTTATCAGTTCGTCCTAAAAAACCTCCCAATAAGTTTATGATAGTACAATTACTTCAAAAATAACTTTCTTTCGGATTCGGCATCTTTTTAATTTCAGAATACTTGCGCAGATAGAAAAATATTTTAAACGCGGCATAGGAAATCATAAAAATCTACTACTATCGAATTTCCATTTTACAATTATCCAAACACTTATTTTAACCCAAACATTAAACCGGAAAACAATCATAGGAACAATTCCTCATTAAAGTCATGATAAAGATTGGAAGCAAAATTAACTAAGTGGACATTCTCGGAAGATTGCGTTGAAAATAAAATTATTATCTTAATGTTCCGAGAATGCGTACTTCGGATAGTCACTCGAAACTCGACAATAATACTAGCATTGGTATTAACTGTACACATGGAAAACCGCGCCATGGGAAGAGCGAGATAGTCGTTTTATTATTTCACATTTGCATTGTTCATATTGGCATTTTGAACAGGCGGTAGAGATAAAATTTGACTGCATCTAAATTATGTTTGACATTTTAAAGATTCAATAATTATTAGTTTTTTATAGTATTATTTTTAATTTAATATTAGCTGGTTTCGAACCTGCGACTTTCGTTTCGTCAGTCCGTACCGCTCCCCACTGAGCTATCGCTGCTTAAATTAAATAAATACAATATATGTATCAATAAGCTCATGTCGCTCTTCGACTTCTAAAACCTGCAATAACAATAACATAGTGCACTAAGGCAAAAAACAAAAACAACTTAAATAAAAAGAAAACAAAAAAACTTTGTTAGCAGAAAATGTACAAAATGAAAAGTCTAACACAGGCATGTTCCCATGGTAGGCGCATACATTTCACAGCGAACAAAGTTCAGTATATCCGCGATAGTCGGTTGGGCGGGCCGCCCATGTGCCGCCCTGCAGTGTACACTGTACTTGCGTACTTTAATATCGAAGTATTTATAGTGATTTAATTTATTGTAGTGTTAAAAAGTGTTCTTTTTTTAAACATGATATTTATAAACAATTCTAATAATAGTTTTTAAAGAACGTATTGTACATTTACTGGCAGGTTTTAAAACAACTAGACGGATTTTAATATTGTTTTGACTAGTATAAAAGTTTGTTTATTAATGTTTGGGAGTTATGCGCGTTAGTTGCGGTCAAAGAGTATTTACTGAAGTTGCGATCGGATGAAAATTAGATGGTCGTGCAGTACCGAAATGATTTTTTTTCCAAAGCATTATTATCGCTGACTAAATGACCCAACCATATTTGTTTTGTGTTAAATATTTTATTATTCCTCATGAAAACCGTGATAACTAATAATAAAAAATAGTTATTGATATGTTATTTGATGAGACCGTGGGTTCAAATCCTAGGTTGAGCAATCACAATTTGTGTTTGAGTTTTTGTTTTGAAATATCACACCTAAGTCACCCGGGTTTATAATTTGTGCCCAGAAATAAGGTCAGCGTATCGTGGATGTACTAGATGCACCCGTCTACTCCTTCAAAGATGCATGCGGTTAGCGTATTATTTGCTATTTGATTTGGTAGGATTGATATCCCCCCGGATAGCGACCGCCGTACACATGGTGTTAAACATGCCACAGTGATCCACACACTATGTGTGGATCCCAAGGAGGTTGCAACAAACTTGATGATTGGTTGGCGGGCATAGGGATTCTTGCATCCCTGTCGCTACATCGATCATCCGCCTGTCCTGTTACAGGCTCCTCGATTTGCTTCTTCGGAGTGTGAAGAACCATTGATACAGACAGGCACGATTCTGGTGACTACCGATTAACTAATTGTTTGTCGGTGGTCGCTGGATTTTTGTAGTGCACTGCGCTTAACGTCAGGCGTAGTGCAGTCACTTTACCGTCCTCAGATAAAAAAAGTATGTAGGTAATTTAGGTTACCCAACATAAACAATAATATTATGATTTACAACATGTTACAGAAAACTGTGGTCAAATTTAAGCAAATAATATTGTACAATACTCGTATATCAACCCCCCTCGGGTTATACCAAATTTGATTGCATTGCTAGGACATAAATAAAACATTTTGTTTTCAGGGATGCAGTATGTAACATAACATTCGAATATCAATTTTTAACTTTTCTGATCCGGTACATAAACACTCTTTCAATTGTGTCACAATTATTAAATATTTTTCGAGTGGTAGAGCCACGCTCTAGACAGTTTTGTCTACAGCATGAATGGGCCAACTTGACAACGGTCAAGAACCACTCATAGAATATCGACGTCAAGTAGCGGGTTGGTGCTGCGTTTCGTACGGTGAGTGAAATATCCGGAGGCCCCGATCCCCTCCCCTTCCCAATCCCTAATTATCCTTTCCTTTAAGGGCGGCAATGCGCCCATGATTCTTCTGGTATTATGAGCGTACATGGTCGGTGGAGAACACTTACCACCAGGTGACCCACTAGTTCGTTTGCCTACCTAAGCTATAAAAAAATGTGACCTCAACACACCTGCTGGTCTATGAACTTAGTTCCTCCTCTACACTTTGTCGTTAAAATAAAAATTAATACTTAATACATTATACTCTATTTCCTTCTGCTTTCTTATCTGAAAGAAGCCCATTACAGTACAAGTTTTCATTATAGATTTAAGGCTTATTACGATTCATTTCCCGACTCTACCACCTGCTGGTCTATGAGCTTAGTTCCTTCTCTACACTTAGTTATTAAAATAATAAATAATAGTTAATACATTATTTCTTCTGCTTTCTTATTTGAAAGAAACTCATTACAATACAAGTTTTCATTATAGATTTGAGGCTTATTACGATTCATTTCCCGACTCTACTATCTACTTGTCTATGAGCTTAATTCCTTCTCTACACATAGTTATTAAAATAAAAAATAATACTTAATACATTATACTCTATTTTCTTCTGTTTTCTTATTTGAAAGAAGCCCATTACAGTACAAGTTTTCATTATAGATTTAAGGTTTATTACGATTCATTTCCCGACTCTACCACCTGCTGGTCTATGAGCTTAGTTCCTTCTCTACACTTAGTCATTAAAATAATAAATAATAGTTAATACATTATACTCTATTTTCTTCTGCTTTCTTATTTGAAAGAAACTCATTACAATACAAGTTTTCATTATAGATTTGAGGCTTATTACGATTCATTTCCCGACTCTACTATCTACTTGTCTATGAGCTTAATTCCTTCTCTACACATAGTTATTAAAATAAAAAATAATACTTAATACATTATACTCTATTTTCTTCTGCTTTCTTAGAAAGAATCCTATTACAATACAAGTTTTCATTATATATTTGAGGCTTATTACGATTCATTTCCCGACTCTTCTGTTCAATGAGTTTCGCTCCCCTACTTAATTTTGAATCTGACATTGAATAGAATATAATAGAGGAAGTAATGACGGCCGTTACAGGGGAGGATGGGGTGAAGGTTGTCCCAACCCATTAAAACTGATGTCAAAAGGTTGAACGGGAATTATTAATAAGTACCATTAAAGCCGTATAAATTCAACGCTAAGTTATCCCGAGCGGAACTAAAATTAATTCCTATTTTAATCTTTATCTTATACGTAAGCGATTAAAAGAAAATGTTTTAAACTCTTCTCATACTCTATTCATCTGTAATCCCCGAAGGGGTAGGCAGAGGTGTAGCCTATACACCCACATTTCGCCATTGTTTCCGTCCCATGATATGATAGGGCATAATATAGATTAAGAAAGCCCATAATCGCATACAATTTAATACTTCTCTAACATCATTAATTTTTTTTAAGATAATAAATGGCGATACCGACCCTACCTAGACTACGGGCTGATACTAATAATTTAGTTAAGTTTAGTAATTTAGTCTGATTTGGCTCGCCCAATATTACATCATAGACGGAAATAAGCTCGACGTTAATAGATAGTTCTCTGCCTATCCCTCCCGGGACACAGGTGTGAGTTATGTTACACATGTCCATCATCTATATTAATAGTGACTGGCATATTATCCCCAGAGTCAGACGTCAGGCAGGCGGCCGGTCGTAAAAACTACAAGCCATTTGTTTCTGTAACATGTGTTAAAAAGCATGTTGCGGCGATCCCACCGCGAGTGGGACAAGGGAGGTATAGAACCGTGATTGGCATATTACTTTGTTTATAAGGGAAATATTCCATAATTTTTTTTACGCGAGCACGACAAACTGATTGCACTACACCTGATGGTAAGCGCAGTGCAGTCCAAAACAACCAGCGACCACCGACAAACAATAAGTTTATCGGTTGGATATTTATCTCGATAATTATCTCGAGTTGGATATTTGCACCATGTTTGCATAGAATTCCTCTTTTTTTTATTTATTTATTTGACTGAATGAGGAGACGAGTAAGGCGCTCACCTGAACTAAACTCGTTATGTCAATAATAGATATGAAGTAGATACAATAATGCTATAAATTAGTGTAAAATAATAATATAGATTGAGAAAGCCCGTAATACCACATACAATTTAATACTTCTCTACCCAAGTTAATTTTTTTTAGATAAAGAATGGCGATACCAGAATTAAAATTACGACTCGAGATTATTGACCAAATAATATCTGAATGTAGTACAAATATTGTAAATCAGTTTAGAAAACAGCAACGTTAGATTTTCTTGCCCGTTCTTTAACGAAACAGCATTCCGAACTGGCGGCAGAGATACATTTTGACTGAATCTAAATATGATGTTTGACATTTTAAAGATTCAATAAACATTTGATTTTGATTAATTCCGACAGATAATCCGGGTGCATAGCGGAGGCTTTATATTCATACTGGAAATAAACAGGAGTAAATTTGCATCGTGTAATGTAATATTAAGGGCGTGGATCTATTGACATTATAGGCGATATCAAACAACCACTCCATGCGATTGGACTTAAAATAATATATCCATGGATCGGACAGTACTCTTTTTTTTTTTTTTTTTTTTTTTTTTTTTTTTTTTGTTGACGCGGGGAAAGCCGTTTATTGCTACCGCCCCACCGGGGGGAAGGTGGAACGGTAATGTTGGGTTCTACCGGCCTTACGACCCAGCCACCCGACCGCTGGGCCGAGTCCCTAACACTATATACAACCTATACCGGTAACTACCAACTAAAACCCCGCGGTGACCATCTTCGGCGCATTAGGGACGGCCCCTGGGTTCCCGAGGCGAAAAGCACCCCAGCTTCAGCCGGAACCGCCCCTGCGCGGTGCCGCCTTATGGCGGCCCGTCTCCAATTGGGGGGGCTCAGAAGCCCCCGCACACCGAAGGACGCCCTCGGCGTCAACGGCAGCAACGAGGCCGACCACCCGTGCTGCCGTCCATCTCGGGGTCGCACGTACAATAGTACGTGTACAAAAATGTACTAACTGGGCGCTACGACAGCCCCCCGCTGCGCGCCCGCGACCCCCGATGGCCCCTATTAGTCGCCTCTTACGACAGGCAGGGGATACCGTGGTGGAATTCTCCAAACGCCCCCAATCCACAGGGCGGATCGGACAGTACTCTGTTGTAAGCCTACTATCTTTACATAGTATACAATGAAGTCGCTTCCGCTGTCTGTTCCCTTAGATCTTTTGAACTATTCAACGGATTGTAATGCAATTTTCAGCAATAGGTGATTCATGAGGAAGGTTTATATGTATATCACGCTATAACCATGTACCATGTAGTAACATGCCGCGAGGGATAGCTAGTACTATTATAAATATGAAAATTTGGATGTGGATAAATTTGTTTGTTTTTATAAACCATTTTTATATAGGTTATTAGATCATTTTTTCGGTGCTTATTTTTTTGCACAAATTATTATTTTGCGATTACTTTATTCGCTTGGAGTAGAAATTTGGCGGATATATTGCACACATACATTTAAAAAATTACAGCCCATTGAGAAATTCTTTTTCGTTTCAAGTCGCTTAAAAATTTGCTTTAATATGCCTCGCTTTATAACCTTTACTAGGATGTGCAATTATTCGTCAGATGTTGAAAGCTATAAATATGATGAGTGGTTTTAAACACAAAACCTTTTAACTCTTTGCACAAATAATAGTGAATTTTATGTTCGCGTAACTGTACCGACAAACGAAGATTCTTCATAGTATGGATGACTCATGTTGCCATTTATATTAATTGTACACACACATAAAACATAATGCAGAAAATATGTACATAAATAAAATAATAATTCAACGGACAGACAAACAAAAATAGCATTAGATGTAAATTTTATATAGCTAAACCGAACTTGCTTATAAAACAAGCGGTCGGCTTCCACAATATTTACAATAAATAACACAATCAATAATTTATTAAATTGTCCATATATGAACTTTAGACTTTCACTTTTACGAGTGGTAGAGCCACGCTGTAGATAGTTTTGTCTACAGTGTCAATGAATAAATGAAATGAATGGGCCGGCTCGACCGGGTCGTTACCACTGTCTCACAGAAAACCGACGTAAAGTAGCGGCTTGCTGCTGCGTTTCGTACGGTGAGTGAGATATCCGGAGGCCCAAATCCGCCTCCTCTTCCCAATCCCTAATTATCCCTTTCCTTTAAGGTCGGCAACGCGTCCATGATTCTTCTGGTATTGTGGGCGTACATGGGCGGTGGAGATCACTTACCATCAGGTTACCCACTTGCTTGTTTGCCGGCCTATGCTATAAAAAAAAACTTCTTCGACTTACTTCATCTTTACTTCTACTGCCATACATCCATAATAGAACAGTTGACCGTGTCGGCCTTGTCCGTTGATCGTAAAACAATGTTTATAACGCCTATACTCAACGCATGTAAACATGTAAAAGAAAATATACTGTTAGGAGTCAGAAATAAGGCAACCGGCTCGTTACAAATTGCTCATTTTATTTAGCAATTTTTCCCGAAGGAAGCATTGACAATTCTGAATTTAACAAAACATCTTTATATATAAAAATGAATATTTGTCTGTATGTCCTTATTGAATCGTAAACCATGCGACGGATTTTGATGCGGTTTTTTTTAATAGAGTGATTCAAGAGGAAGGTTTATACATATACACATATAATACATGCAAAATATGTTAGGTACATACGCGCGGGTGAAACTGCGAGGGACAGCTAGTAGTTTATAAAACACTGAGAATTCTAAATTGAAAACAAAAAGGAATCGAAGTTCTATGAGAAATGAAATTATTAATAATTATTATAATTTTTATTGTGAGTTGGTATCATCGCTTTGTCTATTTCTGCTGCCAAGCAACAATGTGTAAGCACGGCTGTGTTTCGGTTTGAAGGACATTGAAGCCAGTGAAATTACTGGGCATTATGAAACTTAACATCTTATGTCTCGGGGTGACGAGCGCAGTTCAGTGCCATGCGGTGTTTCATAATTCAAAGTTCTGTGTGGTGTTGCTTCTGTTTATGGACCGGCGTGACGCTTAGCATCACGGGAGCGACTTGCTTGTTTCGTCATTTAATTAAATTAAATAGTCACTAAATTATAAGTACAAAGTACTGCTACTATATTTACCATAGCGGATCTATCCGCACGAACATAACAATTGATTTAACAATTATGAAGTAAACGTTAACATTAAGTGACGTTGACTCGATAAAAGAATAAATAAATAAATAATAAATAACACCCAACAGTCATACACATAGCCCTGACCCCACAGTAAGATACGAGTCTTGTGTCGTGGGTATCAGGAACTACGAGAGACTTTTTTGTTCTCACAACACCCAGACCCCGAAACAAATATTTGTGGATCAGACAAATATTTGCTCGGTGCGGGAATCGAACTCACGGCCTCACGTTTCATAGTCGGCTACTCGCCTACTGCGCCGCGGAGGCTGTCAACATGCCTATGTATATGTCATGTCTGTGAATATGCCTATAAATATCTCAAACCTATTTATCATCCCATACATAATGTAGATATGTTACTTAAGGGCCTTCCGTGAGCAAATGACCTTGACTGACTCGCGGCATACTAACTCGTGTACTTGGCGTATGAGTTTTCGTGCAAAATATGCACGTATTTAGCGAATAATTGATTTATAAAATCAGGTTTAGGTCTTTTCGAAAATTTAAAACGGGCAAAATATTCGTTATTAAATTGCCTATCTATTGATTTTAATCTCATATGAAAACAATCTGTACTTTAAAAGGAGACGCACGGAATCTTTGCATTTTTCTCATTTTTATGGCTCATTTATAACGATAATTTAAAAAAATATATCAACGTTAACATGAATTTGAATCGAACAAAGTAAAGCTGACAGATTGTGGAAATATATTGTATATTTTTTTAATCAATATTTATGTTAAGTAATGACTAGATAGCCTCTAAAAATTTCGATCGCGCGGCGTTTTGCTGGGGGGATGGCCTTAAATGATAATTGATGAAAAACTGAATCTAAGAATCGACCGTAAACAAACAAATATGAATCAGTTTTGAAAAAAAAAACATAATATTTAAAGAGTTCAGTATCTATAACAAAGTTTGTTTGAGAGATAATTCATTTTTGGTTGAATAGCGCGGGAAAAGCTCTCAGCCTGCTCATAGATTTAATCTACGTTATAAAATAAATAATAATTTACGTTTTATAAAAGGTTAACAAAATAAATCATAGAGTATATTCCCGTTTGTGAAAAGCCGTCTTTTACGAAATTTAAAAAACCGACATTTCTTTTTAAATTTTCAGTGTTTATTTTCAATGTTTATTTTGTTTTTCAATTTTAGATACAGCTATGTTATGTAAATTCCAACACTATCGCGGCGATTGTCCGTGGAAAAGTTTATTTTTTTTTACTCCGTACTCCATCATTAGATCTTAACCTTTATAGGCCACATGGCAGCCTAACGCTATCGAATCATTTGTTTCGACAAAATCGGTCCATAAATCTATGAAAATGTATTAATAAGCAAAAAATTCACCTCATTGGCAACCTCATGGTTTTTTGAAGTCGGTTAAATATATTTTGATATTTTTAGAATATCAGTAATTTTTATTGCCAATTTGATTCTATTTACCACAAATAGACTTTGTCGACGCCTCAGGGTCAGTAGTTAAATGTAGAATAATACAATTAGTCGTTGCTACAGAACATTACGTTTATACGTGTACGACACGCGGTTGCCGGTTTTTTCTATTTCATTAAACAAACGCCTTATGACTATTTTTAACATTTCTATTCTATTGATACACTGTTTAGAGATATTCTGTTATTATTTAGACATTTTATTAACAAACGCCAATCCTATGTCCGTGGATGTACGCAGATTACGAAATAATTTATTATTAGCTTCGCCTGCCAGTATTTACTATAACTCCATTGTTACTAAACAAATTCGATATAGGAAATTTTAGAAGTTTGTTACTCCAAATATGTCGTGTCTATTGTAATTTTTGGTAATGTTTAGTTTAATATATAAAATAAACTGGAAATACAACTTCGGTACGTTATATATTTGGTTTGCTTTTCTGAATTTCGCTAACAATACGTCAGTTCGTCTCTGTCCGTTGAGACGACATTCCTACATACGCTAAGACGATAATAAGATCTAATCATATTTCAATGAAACCAGTTCGGTCGTAAATTAGGTGGACCAATAAAAATTACTGACAAAAATACATTGAAACAACATTTATGGTCATAAAGTTCAACTGAGAATTGACATAGAAGTGTTCAAGAAAGTGGATTAAGTTTGATTAAATTTATAAACAAAGTTAATAACTGGAAATAGTGAATGTGAACATCAACCACTGTGATCGTTGAAAACAATTGAATAACAAAGTCATACGTCGTGCGAGTACAAATGTTTGAACACATTATTATGTAGGCATACAAGATGAATAAATGGCAAATAGCAGTGTATTGTGTTACAGTATTCTTGTGTCCAAGTGAGAACGCGGGGTTTGAGAACAAACATTCCTTACTTCCGGGTAAAGGTGTGTTAAACGCGATCCCGGATATCCTGGGACATCCCGCGACGGAACTGACTGTGGGAACACAATCGGGATTGTCCACGGAAACAGCAAAGACTACGACGGGGGACTTGAATCTTGAACCCAGTGAATTGATGGATGTGAGTAAATTTATTTTTTTATTATTAGAGCCCTACTCTAATCTATAAACTACTTTATTTTATAGTCTTCACTGCCACCCATATGGGTCATCACCATCTATGGTATCAAGATGAATTTGCTTATTGCTGATATTTGAGGAAAGAAAAACACGTTAGTAGCTATATTCTTCTCTTTCACCTGCTGAGTTATATTTTTTTACAACGCAATCAATCAAGATTGAATTGAATCGAGGCGGTTTATAAAACGTTCAGGCATTTCTCGGTAAAGCGTGGAGTATTTTAGTGCATTATGTGTTTACATACTGGCTTATTGGTTATTCACGGGTTATTATTCATTGTCATGAGTTTAATAAAACTAAGTGTTTACACATCACACTGCGTTTACATTATGTGGTGTCGGCGTAACAGGTTATTATCCATATTGTAATCTGGTTATAGATTTAGGATCTTTCATTTCTTTGAAGTCACCTTGTCTAGGGTTCTTTTGAACTGAATATATGGATCATCTATAATAAGTTTTATTGTATGTTCACGCGTAACTTCAGCAAATGTCCACAGATTTGGATTTTTCTTGCTAGAATTTTTGCTAGAGCTGATAATGGATTACGAGGTGAAATGGGATAACATTCAATCAGCAAACGTACCGCAATTCGAGGTTTGAAGTCGGGTTTTGAATTTTTTTACGGACCTGCAAAGCAACCGAAAGAAATTCATAACATTGGGCACTTAATGGTAAGTGGTCTCTATCACCCATTAAACATCTATGATACCGGCAAAATTATGGTTACGTTGTCTATCTTAAAATAAAGGGATAATTAAGGGATTGGGTCACCTACTCTCATTATTTGGTAAGCCCTCATTTGCGAGAAGTCATCTGGATTGATACCACGGCCTTATCTATATCTTTATGTGTATAAGCACTGTAGTGTTTCGGTTTGTAGGACTTAGGAGTTACGTCGGTTTTCTGTGAGAGTTTTGGTAACGACGCGGTCGGGCCGGCCCATTCATGCTGTAGACAAAACTGTCAACAGCGTGGCTACTACTCTTTATAATCGAATCCCAGGTCATGATATCACTATTTGTGTTAGAATTTTCGATTCCCGAAATCCCATATGAGTTGTCTGTATATCCAATTGTAACCGACATGGCAATAGGCTCCCTACTATCACATCATGGGACGGACATAAACGCGATGGTGCACTTGCTGCATTTCTACTTACTCCGTTACTTAATACAGGCTTGAACTTATCCAGTGCTCGTTATAGACTATAAATAAATAATCCCTCATTCTTCCAGCATTATTACCAAAATACACGCATACACAAATGTACTAATCTTATCAACCGTTGTATCTAGATCACACGTCAGCGGTCTCTCGAGTACTGAACGCCTATTATCGACAGATTGGCACCGAAAATTGATAATACACTGTATCTTAATGATTAAATAATAAGTATTTGCGAGCGCTTCGTTCTGTTTGTTTCGCGTTTCAATCACTGTTCAGTTTTTGTAACCGTGTTGTGTTGTGATGATGGAAATAGCATTGTTGACGTTGTTGGCCATGTGTGCTGGACTGTGTGATGCGGATCAGGATGCGTTTCCGATGGATCATCACCATCACAGACCACAGTATGATTATGTGAGTTCGAATATTTGCTTTGACAGTGTTGTGGCAAAATAAATCGTTTCTTTCACAATGTCCTGAACTGTAGTGAGCATTATGAAATGTAGTAAACATTACCTACCAACAAATTTAAGACAGCAAATAATAGCAAAATAGAAAATTGTTACACTTGTCAATATAACATAGAGGAGTCTATGTTTCAGTTATATAATAATGTACTCTGTGAGTCTATGACTAATCTAGACACACGATAATGTGTCAGTGAAGTTCAAGTAGATACTCCTTTCGCTGTTTAATTATTTGGCGATTAAGATTTAATTGCACTTTGTACAACAAGTCTTGAGTCTAAACAATGCTGCAATAATATAAGCGGGGCTGACGGCATTGCTTGAGCCATGTTAGAGCTAGCATCATCTAGGATTTGAATACCGTCTATAGTTTATCAATTTCTCCAAGACGCCTCCTCTTCGGTCGAAGCCTGTGCATTCTAGATACATGCTAAATACAAGCTAAAATCGCTATTAATGCAATGTAAAATCATATAGCCTCATTTTAACAAGGCCATTTTGTCAGCGTTTCCGAATCTGCATTGTGAGGCAAATTTTCTATTATGTCTTGGTCCATCTCAGTATCCACGAAGACATAACAACATTGAATTAGTGAATGTTTGGCTAAATAAAGGTGTTAAAACCACTTAAGCAATAGATATGATTCGTTAAAATAAAACTAGTTTAAACTAATTAATAAAAAACCGCTATAAAATCCGTTTAAATTAGTTTTATTTCAATGTGTAATATTCGCGTACACTTACGAAATCATTAGATATGATTTGTATTTAGTTTATGTTTTATCAACTTATTTTGACACTTGCCAAACTCTTCACCGAAGGTAAATAAACACCAGGGTTTGAGGTTTCTTAAAAAGTTGTCATTGTCATTGTCGTTAGTGTTCAGCTAAAATATGTAGCATCTACTTATTAAATGACGTGCTACAAATAGGTGTAGTCATATTTAATCGTTAACTTGACAGTGGGTGTTTATGTATCGGATCTTATCAAAATCTATACATCCTAAAATTCCACGATAATTTTAATCATTTGTTTATTAAGATAGATCGATCACACCATTATTAATCATGAATGAAATGAGTATGTAGTTACTTTTTTATAAACGAACATACGTATGTACTTTGTAAGGAATTAACACGGAAATAGCCTGTGTACTGCAGACGATATACCACCTTTCAGTAGCACTATAAAGATTTCATTCTCGGGTCTTTCGTCTGTGAACTTGAAATAAGATCGTCGCGCCACCTCTTTCGGGGTCTGCCCCGTCGCCGTCTACCATCTTCGGAAGCCCATTGAGTGACAGTCCTAGCCCACCTTTCCGGATGCATGCAGCTCACGTGACCTGTTACCATTTTGACATAGGGGATTTATGGCATCGGTTATTGTGGTTAAGGAGCGCTCCAAAGTAATTTTAATGTATCTTGAACTAATCTACAGACACATGCAGATATGCAGCGGCTCAGAATAGTCAATTCAGTGAATTGTCATCCGGTGCGGCGGAGTCTTTTCAATTCGTAACAATACGTAAAATATATTCTATGAAGCTAATACGTTTCCAATATGTACGGCTGCATCCATATTTTCGTAAATACGGATGACGTGACATCCATCGAATAACTCGCAAAAACATGAATTACATGTATTGTTAAATATAGATAATGTATGAATGTATGTCCTGGTACATGTCGCTGCGTATGATGTATTTAAACATGAATGGAGCGAATCAATCATCTACTGTTCTCATCACATTTTACTTATATCTGATTTACTTTTTAAAGATATTTGTGTCACTTATCAAACTTCTTTGTTATTTTTGTCTGTTATCAGTACGGATATCTGATATCTATTTGAGGAATTGATCGCGTTAACACTTATCTTTTTAAACCTGTACATTTAAAGTTGATAGTTTTCCTTGTATCAGTCAGCCTTGATTCGTTCGTATTGGAAAACATTTGATTCATTTTATCAGTTGAAGGGCTCTTGAACTGACGATAATACGTAAGGTGTAAGATTAAAGTATGTTCAACTGCTATATTGTGTACGATTTGAATTGTCTGAATAGATTGTCAATTGCATTGATCAACAATAACTATACATCTTTTGTTAATTCAAGTCAGTTGATTAATTTAGTTGCTTGCAGAAAGGTACCTGATCATTTTGTACCCGATTGGATAGCGACACATGGTGTAAAACACGTCATAGTGTCTTTTTCAGGGGAGTCGCGTTCCTGGTTCAGCCAGTGTATATCAATAACTTCAGGCTGGCATAATTCTGCCAACCGTCGAGGGACGCAACCTCCTGTAATGTCAATGTTACCACAGCTTCGTGGTCTCCTCCATCTCGGCTCGAACTAAAAAGTTCGCGAACTCTTACTTCTGCTGGACCATTGAGCTGTGGAATAGTTTGCCGGCACACATGTTCCCTCCTTTCTATAATATAGGGTCCTTTAAACGGAGTGTGAAGAAGCAGTTAGGCAGGCCGGCATGATCTTGCCGACCCATGATGGACACATTGTTTGTCGTGGGTCGACACTATTCTTGGATTGCGCTACACTTACCATCAGGTGTAGCGTAGTCACTTTGCCGAGCCAGAATAAAAAAAAAATGTCGGGATATCACAATTCAGCTGAAAATAAACAACCGCATCCATTTTTCGTCACTACATATGGGAACATTGAAAGCTTTTCGATAGAGGACGTATTCATACCAAATATTTGTCTTGTCTAGACATGGGTTTATGCCTAACATCATGCTATGACGCACGGGAGCGGACTAGTAGCATGCAATAGGGTGGAACTACGAGGGCTAATTTGTAATACATATTTTACAAGGTGGTAGGTCCCTCGTATGCGAGAGGCCGTCTGGGTTGGTACCACCGCTTTGTCTATTTGTGCCGCCAAGCAACAGTGTGTAAGCACTGTTGTGTTTCGGTTTGAAGTACATTGAAGCCAGTGAAATTACTGGGCATTATGAAACTTAACATCTTATGTTTCGGGATGACAAGCGCAATTCAGTGCCATGCATTTCTTTGTAATTCAAAGTTCTGTGTGGTGCTTGCTTCTGTTTATGGTCAGGCGTGGCGCTTACCATCAGGCGCCTTGCTCGTGTCGTCATTCAATCAAATAAAAAAAAAAGTAAAAATTTTGTGCTTGTTTCAGGACAACATACCAGACCCACCAGATAGTCATGACCTCCCGCCAGTGGATCCAGACTACCCGCCAGATGACCCAGACTACCCACCAGACAGACCAAGCTATCCACCAGACAGACCAAGCTATCCGCCAGATAGACCAAGCTATCCGCCGGACCAACACCCAGTGCAGTACGCGGCATTGCCACGAGATCTCGCTGTCGTACCTCTCCCACTTGATGATTCAGACCATGAACTGAAATTCAACGTCTCGTGGCAGGCTGGTTTGGGTAAATATAAAGTTAAGCTACACTATTCCTAGGTATGTTGGTGGTAGGATATTTATATCGCGTTCCAGGATCAGCCAGTGTATATACGGTTCTCCTGAGTTGCTTGCGACATGACTTGATGGTTGTTTGGGGCGGGTATAGCCATCACTGTGCCTGCATCGGTCATCCGCCTGGCCCCGCCTGTCGCAGGCCCCTCGATTTGCTTCTTCCCTCTTCGGAGTGTGAAGAAGCATTTATATAGGTGTCAGGTGTAGTGCAGTCACTTTGCCGTGGCCGGATAAAAAAAGAAGGTAGGTTTTAAGTGCTAGAGCCACGCTTTAGATATTTTTGTCTATAGTATGAACGGGCCGACTCGACCGGATTATTAGCACTGTATCACAGAAAACCAACGTGAAATTGTAGTTTGATGTTGTGCTTCGTACCATAAGTGGAATTTCCGGAGGCCCAAATCTTCTCTCCCCTCCGAATCCCCATTCTCCTCCGTTAATATCGATATAACTCTTCCAATATTATGGATGTCCATGGGCGGTGGAGATCACTTATCATCAAGTAATACACTTGCTTTTTTGCCGGCCTCTTCTATAAAAAATGGCTCTCGTAAGCGAGAGTCAATCTAAGTAGTTGCCATCGGCTTTGTCTATTTCTGCCGCTGAACAGCAGCTGTAAGCTCTTTATGTTCCAGTTCGAAGGATATTGAAGCCATTAAAATAACTGGTCATTATGTTATGCATGTAAAGTCTGGCAGCCCTGATTTCCAACGATAAATTATCAACAAAAATCACTGAGTTAAAGAAAAAAGTCGAGTATATAACCGGTTGTGTTTATTTTTCTTTAACACTTCCCTGTTTTGAAAACTAAACGTTGGTTCTAAAACGGGATGGCTATTGTATTACATAATTCTCTGTTCGCTGTACTGAGCACGGACTGCTGATCAGTCATCGTCATGTCTTAGAGCCAGTGCAACATCAGCATAGACATAAACATTTTTTTAATGTACATCTAGCCCATTGATCACAGTTTTATACCTAATATCTGATTTTAAATCTCGGTCAAAAAAACTCCTTTATCTGTTTGCACTATACTCACAGATAATGAGTGGTAGTCACACTGTAGATATTCTTGTCGTTACCAATGTCTCAGAGAAAATTTACTTAAAGTAGCGACTTGCTGCTTCGAATCGTAGTTAGTAACATATCCGGAGGCCCAAAGCCCCTGGTCCAATCCGTTGATTCTTGGTTTCCTTTAAGGATGGAGACGCTCCCATGATTCCTCTGTTATTGTCGGCGTACATGGTTGGTGGAGATCACTTACCATCAGGTGACCCACTTATATAATCTTTTTTTCCATTTATTAGGCTCAAAAAAACTGGTCTAAGCGATCTATAGGCTTTGTTAGTACCAACGCTTTCTCTATTCTTCAGCCAATCAGCATTCTGGAAAAACTGTTTTGTTTCTGTATGAACGACATTAAAGTCAGTAAAAATACTAGATTTGATGAGACTTAACATCTTATGTCTCCGGGTGACGAGCGCAGTTCAGTGCCATGCAGTGTTTTGTAATTCAAAGTTCTGTATGGTGTTACTACTGTTTATTGGCAGGCGCGCTGTGGCGCTTATCTTTGTCTTGTCATTCAAGCAAATAAAAAAGTATGTCAGAGATTTGGCGGAAATTCTGACAGTGCGATTCATCGCTTATTATAATTTATTTCAAATACTAGTTTAAATTCGGTTTATTGTATAAAAGTAGTGTAGATTTGTACAATAAACATTCACGGTGATGAACAGTGTGTGGAAACATTGAAATAAGTGAATTGAGCATCGTACTGAAAGGAATTCACACCAAAACTCCAACAAGACCTTAAAAACATCCACACCGAAATTTCATTGTGAAGACGAAAATAAATTATACTTGTCATTGGCGAAATGCATAATAATGCGAAGCCTTAAATTGAAAAGAAGAAGAAGAAAAACATGTCACGGCGTGTCTCAGAGAGAATCGCTCCGTGACATTAGGTCGTAACGTTTGACAACCAGCCACACTTGTGAGTTAGTCATGCGTCTTTGTCACAGTCGCTCCTCTCAGTGTGGCGAATCGAAAGTAGTGACGTACTTAATGCGTTCCACTTCTGGCATCTAAGCATAGTCTTTACCCCTTATTATGATAAGAAACGGGCCTGAATAAAACCAAAGTAAAAATAATATACGATCTGTCAAATAAAAAGCGCCATAAGCGAGGTGTGTTAGTTTATTGTAACAAATCAACAAACATTGGATCAAATGCCGTTTAATTACAAAACAAACATATGACGCCAACGTTAATGCGTTATACCTCGCCTCGGAATGTGTAGCATAATTGGCCGTAATGGGATTTTTTTGGGTTAAATTTAGAAAAAAAACTTATATATTATGTTTTATTGACTATAAGCATTATCTCTAAAGATATAGATTTACTGATGGTAGGATATTCATATCCGCCCAGATAGTGACCATCGTGCACATGATATTGAAACCTGCCGTAGTGACCCACACATCTTGTGTGGGTCACGTTCCAGGATCAGCCAGTGTATATCCGGTTTTCCCGAGGGGCTTGTGACATAACTTGATGGTTGGTTGGGGTCTAGGGGTACATCTTCGTATCGCTGTGCCTGCATCGGTCATCCGCCTGTCTTGTCGCAGACCCCTTGATTCCCCTCTTCCCTCTACGGAGTGTAAAGAAGCATTTATTCCTGCCGACATGATAATGGTGACCACCGATAAACACCATTGTTTGTCGGTGGTCGCTGTTTTTTTTTGGACAGCACTACGCTTACCATCAGATGTAGTACAGTCACTTTGTCGTGCTCGGATAAAAAAAAAATAACAAATACAATAGTTATTATCCTATCGGTTAAATAGTGGTTCAAATAATTTTATTATAGGGTAACGCTCGTTTTTTATGTGGTGTCATGTCCGTAATCACCAGCACTACCTGTCATAGTTTTATTTATTTATTTATTGTTTTTCGGTAGCATTGTCCTCGCGCTCTGAATATTTTAGTAAGATTTTTGTATTTGAACTATAATTTATTTGATGACTGCCTCGGTGACGCAGTTGTATTGCGTACGCGGTACGACTGCTGCGGTGAGGCCCCGGGTTCGATCCCCAGGTTAAGTAAAGTGATATTGGGTTTTTCTATCACGAAATGCTCAGTATCTGCCCGGAGTCTGGAATGTGCCCGGTATGGCGATAGGCTCAGCCCCTATCACGTCATGGGGCGGAAATACGCTGCGCGACATGTGGGTATGCTGTGTGTACCTCTGTCTATCTCTTCGAGGACTACAGGCGTGACTGCGTATGTATTTGCTGAGTTGTATTTGCTCAGAGATGCTGAAACATGCACTAAACAAAATGTTTGTTTCCCAGGTCCTCCAGCCAGAGAGTATTCCTTAGAGATACGCAGTGTGACAGACACGGTCGACTGCCAGTCCTCGATGTGCTACGAGTACAATATTCCTGGAGTGAGTCATTTTTACTTTTTACTAGCCCTAATACTATACACGGGCTTCCTCTACTGAATAAGAGGGGTTAGACCTGTGGTCGTCACAGTTTTCTAGTCAAAGGCCACATAGTACAGTGGGTCACCGTATCACTGGGGGCCGCACATTGGTGGGTTGGATAGTTGACACCACTAATCAATTGAAATGTTTTGATGAGTTATACACATGTTTCCGTCACGCGTTCTTTTATTTAGTTTTTTTTTATTTGAATGACGAGACGAGCACGGCGTTTGCCTGATGGTAAGCGCCACGCTTGAACAGAAGCCATAAATAGAAGCAACACCACACAGAACTTTAAATTATAAAGCACTGCATGGCACTGAACTGCGCTTGTCATCCCGAGAGATAAAATGTTTATTCTCATAATACCCAGTAATTTCACTGGCTTGAATGGCCTTCAAACCGAAACACAACAGTGTTTACACACTGTTGCTTGGCGGCAGAAATAGACAAAACGGTGGTACCAACCCAGACGGCCTCTCGCATACGAGGGACCTACCACCTTAAATCTTAGTTAACTTCATGTGCAAAATCAGTTTTGATAATATTGTCATTGTCTACTAAAATTGTTTGCTATGTCGTGGGCCACATTTTTGTTTGACGACCACTGGGTTAGGCCTTACTTCATCACGCTGGTCTATTACGGGTTAACTTCACATGCATTCAATTCTTATGGAGAACTTCTCAGTTGAGCAGGTTTCCTCACGTTGTTTTCTTCACCGAAATAGTAAGCAATAATTAACGATTTAAACATATGTAATTATACTGCTCTGGTGGTAGGATATTTATATCCTTGGGCCCACAAACCATGTGTAGATCGCGTTCCAGGAGTATATCTGGTTGTCCCAAGGGGCTTGCGACATGACTTGATAGTTGGTTGGGGCGGGTATAGGGGTACATTCCTGTATCCCTATGCCTGCATCGGTCATTCGCCAGTCCTGTGTCGATCCAGGCCCCGTGATTTGCTAATTCCCTCTCCGAAGAGGGAAGAATTATCTAATTCGTTTTTTTGCTAGGACTCGGCGATGTGGACTGTACCAGCATATTCAAATCCAGTGGCAGAGACGTGTGCAGTGAGACCAGGCTGCGCGTACCGCGTGCGTCTCATCGCACATCCCTGGGACGGACACACAGCCGCTAACTTGTTCGTCGAACTAGACGGTAAGAAGGTTTAATTTAGTGTAAATTGGACCTACTTACTGAGGAACCAACCTACAGCAAGTTAAAATGGAGATACTTTTGAGATTTATTAATTTAAATTGATTTTAATACTGTATTTTCTTTTTGTCTTCTTGTTTTCTTTTTTTTATATCTCCCCAAAAAATACTTACAAATTAAAAGTAATGTTACGGTTTTGTAAGTCTATTTATTGTCTTGGATCTCTTTTTACATGTAAATACGTTACAAGCGGGCATTTTTACGGAATTCGTTACGCACGCAATGTCATTTTTAAATTGCGGATCACGCAGCACAACTAGTTTTGTATTACGTGAATGAGGCCTCAATGGCGCCTCGAAGGTTAAATACTCAAAGGAAACACCTAAACAATATATTGTACAAAATTTACTCATAATAAATATCAAAAACATTAAACCGCTAACCGACGAACGAAAAATATCGTCCAACGTTTTAAATTCCTACATGATTGAAAGAGATGATAGAGGGACGCCAGATGGTCGTCAGCTTTGCAAAGCATTTGCATTCCGAATAAATTCAACTTTCCTATAAAGTTAGCAACGTATTCATGATTCTTCTGGTATTTTGGATGTTTATGAGCGGTAAAGATCGATGTAGCTTGTTGGCTGATTTCTGTTAGAAAGAATAGAATAGAATAGAAGAACGTTCAAACTACCTTTATGTCGTACCACTCACGGCCAACATTCACCAGTCTATCGCATGTGCTCAGCTTACAATAGCATTGAAGACAAAGTCGACATCTTTAGTGCATCCATTTCCACGATCAAGAGATGCCTTTAG
The DNA here is from genome assembly GCA_949126905.1 of Amorpha juglandis. Lineage (NCBI taxonomy): Eukaryota > Metazoa > Arthropoda > Insecta > Lepidoptera > Sphingidae > Amorpha > Amorpha juglandis. The sequence goes on along the minus strand of OX421379.1, from coordinate 3,831,704 downwards.
TATTAATTTATTTTTAGTACCTATCCCTTTTTTTTTGTTGAACATTACTTGTATTATAGAGTGATTTTGTAATCTGATATTCATACATGTTGTGTTCATATCAAGTAGGTTGTTCACTTTGTTGGTACTTTCAAGCCTTACAAATATGTTATTTAGTGCTTCAACCAGATTTGTGAACCTTTCAAATAATAAAAAAAAAATCCCCTACTTGTAATCCGTATGGTAGCTTATACCACAATTGTATTTCAGAGTGCGTGTCGGGAGTGTGTTCTTGCGGGCATGCGCCACGTCTCCCCGCGCCGCAGGTAGTCGCGCGGTTGGTCACCGTTCAGCAAGAAATCTTCGCAAATATAACGTGGTTGCTGCCTCGCCCAACATACCCGCATCGTCTGCCGCCGGGGCTATACAAGCAACATTATGTAGTCAGGTTTGTATACTAGGTATCTCTTAGTCGAGAGTATGTCTGGTTAGATACCACCGTTTTATTAATTTCTACATGTGACAGTGTATACACACCGTTGTATCTCGATTTGGAGGACATTGAAGCTAGTGAAATAACTAGGTATTATTTTAACATTAAGATGTTTAAAGAACGAAGACTGCAATGGAGTGCTGTTCTTTGTAATTTAAAGCCCTGAATGGTGTTACTACTTGCTATTGTTTAGGGGTAGACCTTGCGTTTTCATCAGGCGAGCGACCTGCGCGTCTCGTCGTTCTATTGTGTAAAAATAAAGCATTTGTTAGTGTATATGCGATTTAATGAAGTGCGATGCATCCTTGTATTTCTATTTATGGCGGCAAATGATGACATTTATATCTCGGAATGACGAGTACTGTCCAGTGTCATGGAGTGCTTTGAAATTCAAAGTTCTGTATCAATATCAATTCTGTTTATGGGCAGGCGCGATGCTTACCATCAGGCAAGTGACCTGCTTGTCTCATCAATCAGGCTAATAAAAAATGTAACATATTATACAAACAGTACATTCTCGCGGTCGGCCATGGCTTGACGTTCTAGAGTATACACAAGAGTCTCAATACAGAGGATGCTCGAGACTGGTCGAAGTGAAAGTGTCTAAGTGATAAGACGGACCCTGGCACTAGGTTGGGATAGTATAAAAAAAGAAGAAAAGCAAACAAATTATAAAATTATAATAAAGAAGGCCATGAAACAAGCGTTTGCATATACAGTGACGAATCAAACGATTATTATATAGAGAATTCATAGCATTGGCGTAATTGCAAAAGTATGAAGTAAAAATAAAGATAAAGCCGAAACCTACAAATTCAATTTCAATGAATCACATTCCTGAAAAACTCCACATGTCTCAAATAGTGTTTCACGTAAGAAAAAATGAGTCCTGCCGTAATAATAAACTTTATTTATTTAAATCCATCGTATTTTAACGCACATAGAGTAATTAATCTCAATGCAATGCTGACGATGTACAACGCATTCGAGTATTTAGATTTTTAAAATATTTAGATTAGATTTATTTAGAGTAACTGAATATTATGTTTTATACTCTAACTGCTCTTGAAACTGAGGAGTATGAATCATAATGTATGATGTATTTTTACAATGCGCGGGTGTTATTTATCCTGGTGCAACAAAAAATCTTATTGTATGTGTTGCTGCAATATAGACAGTTTTGTCTACAGTGTAAATGGACAGGGTTATTATCACTGTCTCATAGGACCGACGTGAAGTAGCAGCGTGCTAGTTATTTATTTATTAGATTACCGGAGGTCCAAAGTCCCCCTTATCTTTGCAATCTCCATCCCTTTTCTTTCAGGTCGGAACGCATCCATGATTATTCTGGTATATCAAATATTATATGTACAAATATTTGTTTCGGGTTTGGTGTTGTGACTTGTAGTTTCTGATACCCACAACAAAAGTTAACCAAGTGTGGGGTGACTTTTATAGCCTAGGACGGCAAGCAAGCAAGTGGGTCACCTAATGGTAAGTGAACTCCACTGCCCATGAACGACCACAATATCAGAAGAGTCATTGGCGCGTTACCGACTTTAAATAAAAGGTATAATTAAGGATTGAGAAGGGGTTGGATAACCAGTTTATTTTCATAGTATGGCAAACGTGCAAGTGAGTCACCTGATAGAAAGTGATCTCCACCACCGATGTACGCCAACAATACCAGAAAAATCATGGGTGCGTTGCCGACCTTAAAGGAAAGTGATAATTAGGGATTGGGAGGGGGAGGGGGATTTGGACCTTAGGATATCTCACTCACCGTACGACACGCAGCAAGCCGCTAATTTACGTCTGTTTTCTGTGAGACAGCGGTAACGACCTGGTCGAGCCGCCCCATTCATGCTGTAGACAAAAGTGTTTAGAGCTCTACCACACCAACTATTGGTTATTTACACTAACTTTGAAGGTTTTCGGTATATACTTACCGTACTTGACATTAAATGAACACTTTTCCGTAATTATATGGTTATCTTCGCAGATCAGCGTTATCACTGTGTCGAACACAAATTACAAATAGATAAGCCTGTAGCGCTCTCGTGAAACAATCCGGTTTCATCATACATACTGTTAACAATTTAGGAATTACTTGGATATATTTCAGTAATTGGAAGCAAATATGCAAGTTTTTTTTATTTAACTGAATGACGAGACAAGCCGCTCGCCTGATGGTAAGCGCCGCGCCTGCCCATAAACAGAAGCAACACCACACAGAACTTTGGATTACAAAGCACTGCATGGCACTCAACTGCGCTCGTCGCGCCGAGACATAAGATGTTTAGTCTCATAGTACCCAGTAATTTCACTGGCTTCAATGTCTTTCAAACTGAAACTCACGTTCTTACACACTGTTGCTTGGCGGCAGAAATAGTTTCATGGACTGTTCCCATGTTAATATCCAGTATTTTACATGATCCGGATTTACGGTTCATGCATTAGTTTCACAAGAGAAGCGTGTTTTCCGGATCATGCAAAAAAAAAGGCGGATTTTGCTATTCCGTTTCGTAAGTGAAATATATTTTTTTTGGTACACTTTTCATCGCGGATAAAGACCTTCACGCAGGCGGAGCCGCACAGCAAAATATAACATAACCTTTTTTTATCTGAGCAATGTGACTCCACTACACCTGATGGTAAGCTCAGTGCAGTCCAAAAAACCAGCCACCATCGACGTTCGATCAAGTAGGCCTATATAAATACTTCTCCATACTCCAAAGAGTGAAGAAGCAAATCCAGGGGCCTGCGACAGGACAGGCAGATCTGCAGGCATAGGGATACAAGGATAGACCCTATATCCGCCTCAACCAAGCATCAAGTCCTGTCGCAAGCCCCTCGGGAGAACCGGATATACACAGGCTGATCCTGGAACGCGATACACAAGGTGTTGGTCACTATGGCAGGTTTTAACACCATGTATACGGTGGATGCTATTTTTTTATAGCATAGGCCGGCAAACGAGCAACTGAGTCACCTGATGGTAAGTGATCTCCACCGCCCATGTACGCCCACCACCAGAAGAATCATGGGCGCGTTACCGACCTTAAAGGCAAGGGATAATTAGGGATTGGGAAGGGGAGGGGATTTCGGCTTCCGGATATCCGGGTGGATATGAATATCCTTCGACCAGCAGAATTAAAAATTAAATATTTTCACAGCATCGGGAAACAAATGGTCTCCAATGCTCATCCTGCCCCATGGTTCGCAAACACTGTGACACGTCGGGTAGACACTGATGGGCCGGTGGCAGAGGGAGATGATACCCGCTGGCTCCTGCTGCCTATCGACGAGCGGAGCGTTGAGCGGAGCGTCGAGCGGAGCGTCGAGCGGCGCGACAAGCGGACGCGTAAAATCGCTCTTGATGTCCGATTGCTGGCACGTGTCAGCTTGATCGATGATCGGGGATGTTTTGGACCTGCTGGAAATGCTACGGTTTATGGTATGTGATACTACGTGTTACAAAAGTTTTTATATACGAGCAAGGCGCCAGCCTGATGGTAAGCGCCACGCCTGCCCATAAACAGATGCAACACCACACAGAACTTTGAATTACAAAGCACTGCATGGCACTGAACTGCGCTCGTCACCCCGAGATATCTGATGTTAAGTCTCATAATGCCCAGTCATTTCACTGGCTTCAATGTCCTTCACACTGAAACACAACAGTGCTTACACGCTGTTGCTTGGCGGCAGAAATAGATAAAGCGGTGGTACCAACCTATACGGCCTGTTGCATTCGAGGGACCTACCACCTTGTAAAACATAATATTCAAACACTCCCAAAAGTAACCCAGCAGTGGTATTTTTTTTTTTATCCTGGCTCGGCAAAGTGACTACGCTACACTTGATGGTAATAGTAGCGCAATCCAAGAATAGTGTCGAACAACGATAAACAATGTGTCCATCGTCGGTCGGCAAGATCATGCCGGCCTGCCAAAGGGCCAAGGGGGAGGGAAAGGAAAAAGGGATGGGAAAAGGGTTAGGATCAGGAGGCAAGCCCCCTGGGGAGAACCGGATATACACTGGCTGACCCTGGAACGCGACCCACACGAGGTGGGCCACTATGGCAGGTGTTAGCACCTGTGTACGGTGGTCGCTATCCGGTCGGATACAAGTATCCTCCCACCAGCAAACCAATATAACCATCAATACTGCCCACAGAATACTCAACACCAATTTATTTAATACAATTCAATTTATTCTAAAGGTCCAAATGAATTCTAAGTTTGATGCTTGTCATTTGCAAACAGAGCCAATACCGTTCCTATTTAACAAGATAGTTCATTATTAAAACAATAGGGATTTAAACCTTTTGTGCTGAAATAGAATCTGGATGGTATCGATCGCATTGTTTAGTGGCAGAATATGTATTATAAACTAGCTGTGCCCGCGAACTTCGTTTCGCCATCAAAAAGCTTTCATACAAACTTTCATCCCCTATTTGGGCCCTTTAGGGGTTGAAATTTAAAGAAAAAAATACTCTATGTTTAACCCTGGGTCATCAACAATATCTGTGCCAAAATTTATTGAAATCGGTTCAGCGGTTTAGATTGTTCATACAAGCTTTCATCCCCTTTTTAAACCCTTCAGGGGTTGATTTTTAAAAAACATAGTAGCTTATGTCCTGTTCTGATGTATAAGCTATATTATTGTAAAGTTTCATTAAAATCCATTCAGTAGTTTTTACGTGAAAGAGTAACAAACATACATCCATCCATCCATACTTACAAACTTTCGCGTTTATAATATTAGTAGGAAGGATATAAGGTTGATGTTATAAAATTATGTAAATATACAATACAGAAATGTGTGGTCAAATTTAAGCAACGTATAGTGTACCATATGAGTATTTCACTCCCCGCAATACCAAATGGTTTGCTTCGACCTCACGTTCCAGAGTCAGCCGGTGTATTTCTAGCCACTTCGAGATGATCGGTCGTCATTTCTTTTATATCTGAGCACGTGACGCAAAGTGACTGCACTACACCTGATGGTAAGCATAGTGCAGTCCAAAAAACCAGCAACCGTTTACAAACAATGACCTTAGCGGTGGTCACCACAGTCATGCCAGCCTGTATAAATGCTTCTTCCCTCTTCGAAGAGGGAGCAAATCGAAGAGTTTGCGAAAGGACAGGCGCATGACCGATGCAGGTAAAGTAATACAGTTATCACTTCAAAAACCGCGATAAAATTCGTTTAACCTAGCTTTATTTCAATGTTTAATATTCGCGTCAATATAGGAAATTTAAGATAATATTATTGTTAGAATATTTAAAATCAATATTTCTTGCAGATCCTGCCGAAGTTGCGAAAGTGTCCTTAGGAACGTATGTAAGTTTTTTTTTTTAATTCTTTGAGTCCAAGATAAGGTCGGAACAACTATTGCACTGTAGTCAGGTTTCTCGTATGGGCTAATAAACAGCAACTGCGTAGAAAAAAATGGGTGCGTGTACTTATGTACGCGCGTGAGAAGTTATACTTCTTTGGAATCATTAAATAACCAATAATAAGTATTTAACATTAATAATTTAATAATATTTAGTGTTAATTATATTAAATAAAAGTATTTTAATTTATATCAACATATCCACTCCACATGATAGAAGTACATTCTACTCTCTTCACGTTTATGCGAGCCTGGTACTTGTTCCGAATAAGAAAAAAACCTAAAGAGTTTTTCTTTGTCCAAATCGTCATTTGTTTATTAATTACGGCTACTCGCCATGAAAAATGGACATTCTACTCTCTTCGCGTTTATGCGAACCTGGTACTTTTTTTACGGCACCATGTTCCAAATTATAAAATAAAAACCGCATCTATATATAATTATATATATATATATATATTTATATTTATTTATTTATATTTATTTATTTATTTTTTTATTTCACTCATCATTTTTTCATAACGCGCCTAACTTCATACTGCTGGCATAATGTATAACAGATGCCATTAAAAAAAAAAAAAAAAAAAAAAAAAAACTTCATACTGCTCTCACGCGCCTAACTTCATACTGTTAATTTTTTCTGTTAATTTTTTGTGTCACAGGTGCGCGCGCATCTTAAAATTTCACTCTCATCATTTTTTCATAACGCGCCTAAAGAAGTATAACTTCAAAAAAAAAAATCTTTAGAGGTGTCAAGGGACACCCGGATGGAACGAAGTTCCTTTCGATTATTTTTAATTTTAATTTTGAGGGTCAAGGTCTGTGTCAAGGTCAAGATCGGGGTAAAGGTTAAGGTCGGGGTCAAGGTCAAGGTAGGGGTCAAGGTAAAAATCGGGATCAAGGTCAAGGTCGGAGTCAAGGTAAAAACGGTGTCAAGGTCAAGGTCGGGGTCAAGGTCAAGGTCGGAGTCAAGGCAAAAATCGGTGTCAAGGTCAAGGTCGGAAATTAGGTAAAAATCGGGGTCAAGGTCAAGGTCAAGGTCGGGGTCAAGGTCAAGGTCGAAGTCTAGGTAAAAATCGGGGTCAAGGTCGGGGGTAAAGGTAAAATAGGGGTCAAGGTCGGGGTCAAGGTCAAGGTCACGGTTGGGGTTCAAGGTCAAAGTCTTGTGAAAGTCCGGTCCAAGCTGACTGGTCACTGTGTGACGCCACCTGGGACTTCGGAGAATTATGTCGTGACAAATTTTTTCGTGACAACTTTTCGTACCAATTTTTTCCGTCTAGCCCCCTTTCGCAACGCGCGATAAGGAACTACGTTCCAATAGTGGATTATTTTGGGAAACCATGATTCAATTCTCAATTTGTTTGTAATTTTTACGTATATTATGCTACATCCACGCAGTTCGTTTTCAAAAAGCGACATTGACTCCTGAATTCTCAAAGGCTGGTGAAATCAACAACATATTTTGTCTAACAGAACTTTGATTTTGACGGCGCTGCCAAATTTGATTTTGACATCGCTGTCAAATTAATTCGAGTTACTGAAACGTTATTTAGTGAAAAATGTATTATCTGATCTAATTTTCGAACAGTCGGTCGTTAGTTATTGACACACCATTTGATGATAGAATTATCTTCGAATCATCCAGAAACCCAAATTAGCGTTTGACATACGATTTTTTATATTAGTTTAAAAGCTACTAACATGCGTGTCAAATCAAAAACGCTGACCACGCTTCTGGCAACTCAATTTTGACTTGACATGAGATTTGACAGATGATCAGTTACTTTTTACATACTTTCCGAGCCCGGGCGTTAACCATAGATATTTTAAATTACATAGGTACACATAGCTAAGGAAAAAAAAACTAGAATAATATTTAAAAAGTCTACAAAAATTCTAATATTCAATGTCATTACCTACACTGATGTGTATCGAGCTCACGATGCTTTCAGACATCGTATTATTTATTCAGACTTGCTGCCATTTAAGACTGCGTCTTTTATAAAAAGGGCAGTATATTCATTAGTGAAATTGTAAATTTTATCTGCTCTTTTGTCTAGGCACTATGGGCAGTGTTCGGCGGCGTATGCGTGTTAGCCATGAGTGCCGTGGTTGCCGTAAGCGCTCGGGTGGTGAAGAGAATTCTCAACGCATTCCGCCCGCCGGGTTCAACCGCCCCGCTCGACCAGCTTCCCCGCCGACCGGCCTGGTTCCCGTTGCAAATCCGCACGTGAGTACTTAGATTAAGTTTTTTTTTATCCTGCCAGCAAATATTTGAATTACGAACGTGTGTTTTCTTTTTTTCTCAACGTGGCAGGGCGTGATTTGCGAATCTACCAGTGTTAAAGTTTTCTCAGATACTCACTACAAATAGTTATTATTCTCATTGTGGTTTCGTGTCTTTTAGCCAATTGCAAGATTTCAAATTAATCACAAGAACGATGAAACACGGATGTGGGCAATTTGAAATTCTTATCGGAGTTTCGGTGTTAATTACTTCCTCTAAGGTGTTTCTTAGATAATTTTCTCGAAGTAGGATCAAACGGACAAGGTCGATGAACACGTAACTCCCCCAATTTGCTTATTTCAAAGTCTTCATAAACTGTTCATCATCGATAATGTTTACTGTACAAACCCCCTTTTAAACAACTAACGCACATTTAAACTAGTTATGAAACAATTAAAATAAGAGGCCGACCGCATTGTCTCAATTCCCGCCAAAACTTGAACATGTTTTATGGTAAGTATACTATAAGTTTTTGTTCAGTGAACGTTACTGGCATTGGAAATTGAAACATTGTACCCGATTTTCGACTTTTATGACTTATGCTCCTATATTTTTTTATCCCACTTATAAAATAGCTTTTAATTTGCTATTGGAAATTGAAGATGTTTGATTTCTTAGATAAAATATAACCGAACCGGATATACACTGGCTGACCCTGGAACGCGACCCACACAAGGTGGTCCACTATGGCAGGTTTTAGCACCAGTGTACGGTGGTCGCTATCCGGTCGGATACAAGTATTCCACCAGCAAAGGTGGGTTATTGCTTTACTTTCAATACAATCTATTCAGTTTTTATTTTCGAAGATCGCGGCTCAGTTGGGCCCCTGGCATTGCTGATGTCTAGGCATGTCGAAGTGTAAAAAACATCGATTTATATCCTATCAATGATTTTAAAAAGTATAATAAGTATCAATTTTGATATATCGTGAAAAAAATATCGATAAATGAATTTGACATTTGTATGAGCTTTTTTGTCTAAATTTAAGTCTTAAAATGTTTATTGGTCCAAATTTCACAGTATCTTATTTAAAAAAAATAGATTTAGATATGAATTAGATTCTTGTTAAAAATATCGATACTTTGATATATCGATATTTTCAACAACCCTACAAATATCCATAAACGGCGCGGCTGTGACCGATTACCACCATATGGGTCGCATCCCTACCTAGGCAATAAAAATATTCTCAAAATATTCCTCGTCTGACGGCATCAATGCGTTTTGATGGTACCTATAACATCAATGGCCAGTCTAAATTGAGCTTCAAGTTTCACTGGCTGCAATAAATTATGTGCTAACAAGATACGCCTACGAAATTCTAAAGATAATAAGGAAACACGGCGCACGAAACGCCTAACAAAATAAAATAGCAACACTACAATTAGGCAGATTTACCAAACAAGGCCCCGGGCATTCGCCAAAACATTTCCCCAGTCAGAACTTTAACAAGTACACAAGCATTAATATAACATTATACAAAGATACACCTCTGTGCCTCGGTGGCGGAGTTGTATCAGGCGAGTGCTTTACTCGTCCCGTCATTAAATCAAATAAAAAAAAATGTATGTGTACTTGTTTATTGACTACACTCTAAGTTGCATTTCGTTACGCAAGCGCAAGCGGGCTAAAGCTAGTCCCTAACAAAGAATAGCATTTCCAAAATACCCTTTACAATACTTTAAATTAACCTCTCGACCAAGGCTTTTGATGTTGATTTTCTAATTGTACACCAACCTTTAGAAAAGTGAAAATCCGCCTCGAACCAGGCCGTGTACATACAACGGGTCTTCGCTACATAATGAGTTATTTTGAAAATAACAAACTTAATTAAAAGTTAACCATGTAACAACTGTCAGAGTTATGATGTCGAGTAAAGGGATTTACCCCGCCTCTTGTTATTGGCATATTGATTAATAAGTTATTTCGCTGTTTCGGATTCGGATTAAAAACAGTACCTTATCTATAAAACATGTTACAGAAAGGTGTAGTAATATTTAAGGGTCGTTACATACCCGACAGTGGGTGTTTATGCTGATCTTATCACAATCTAGACATCGGAAATTCTCACGCAATTTTAATGTCTCATCTTTATCACGGTTTTTTCACCATGTTCAGTCAGGTACAAAAAAAATGTTTGGTACCCTCCCACCAGCCGTCACTTTTATGTATTAGTAGTGTCTTACTGTCTTACTCTAGCTTCGCGATTGGGACTCTATATCTGTTTCGTTGATGGTCGACTTTGCTCTAAATATACTATCAGGCAAATTAGCACTACAAGTCAGGAAAAAGGAGCATCGCATTGAAATAAAACTAAGTAAGTTTTTTGAGTGGTAGAGTCACGCGCCAAGAGACAGTTTGTCTACAGTATGAATGGGCCGGTTGGACCGGGTCGTTACCACTGTCTCAGAGAAAACCGACATAAAGTAGCGGCTTGTTGCTGCGTTTTGTACGGTGAGTGAGATATCCGGAGTCCCGGCGGCGGAGATTGCTTGTTGGAGGGCTTGTAAAATGCTTGTTGGCAACACTGATTACAGGATATAGGACTTAGTACTACTAGCTAGTAGGTAACTTATTCTAGTTACTTTTTAACAAGTTTATAGAAAAGCCTAGTCAGCGCTCATTTATACCACGCACGTGTAAACTGGGGAATGAACTCCCTGCCTCAGTGTTTCCAGAGGGCTATGGCTAGGCTTTTTTAAACGAGGCTTAAAAAGAGTATTCCTTCAACGGTAGGCAGCGGCTTGACTGTGCCCCTGGCATTGCCGATACCCATGAGCGGTAGTGACCGCGTACCATCAGGCGGGACCGCTTGCTCGTCTGCCTATCAAGGCAATAAAAAAGCCAAAAGGAATCTTCTTTTACGGAGCGTTTGCTGCTGCTGTGGGACACTGATTGTTGAAGCCTTTCACTCACATTGAGTAACTGGGAAGAGTGTAAAAAATAAAAGTAAGGTTACATTCAGCAAGTAAAAGTGTTACAAATGTTGCGAGTATGATGATTTTACTCAATCTGCAACTAATTGTGCAACTAAAGGTAACTGTGAGAATCCGTTCACATAATGCAACGAATTAATTTTGCATCTGGTATGCATTCACGCCCATACAAACTTCGAAAGTACTGTAATATTTATTACTAGCTTTTCCTCGCGGCTCCGCCCGCATGATCTGCTTTTTCTGGGATCCAAAGTACCTTATGTTCATCAGGGATAATGTAGGATTCTAATGGTGAAAGAATTTATCAAATCGGACCAGTAGTTTTTATGTTTATTCGTTACATACAAAAATACAAATCTTTCCTCTTTATAATATTAGTGTAGATTACTTAATACGCAGAAGTGATAGCGGGCGCGCCTATCGCCATACCGGTCACAATTCCAGACTCGGGGCTGATAAATTATGTTAACCGTATTGATATCGAGCCATAGTATTGTGGGCGTACATGGGCGGTGGACATCACTTACCATCAAGTGTCCCAAATAGATATAGAAAATATTACGTTGTAGAATTTCACGCAAGCGTAGCCGCGTGCAAATGCTAGAATTTCTATATAAAAAAAAATGATTCTTTGTATGCTTGTCCTCTATTTGTTCTAAAACCATTCATCCAATTGTGATGAAACTTTGCCAAACACGTTTTTTCATTACACGGCATTGCAACGCCCGCCGAGTACAGCTAGTTATACATACTAATGCAATATAAGTATTGAATAATAGGGTAACATAATTTGGATCTCGTTTGTTACGCGTCTAACTAACGAATGTAATATTTCTTAAGTCTAAATGCATTCGAAAAGGAAATTAAGTATGGCCTAGAAGTCTAGACGTTGTTATGACTATTATCTTTAGCTATTACAAATTTTCCTGTCCTTTTACCACTGCGAGAGATCGCAGAAGTGGTTGTTGAGTGGTAGAGCCACGCTGCAGACAGTTTTGTCTACAGCATAAATTGTTAACACTGTCTCACAGAAAACCGACGTAAAGTAGCGGCTTGCTGCTGCGTTTTGTACGGTGACCGATATATACGGAGGCCCAAATCCCCTCTCCTTCCCGATTTCATAATTTTCCTTCTCCTTTAAGGCCGGCAACATCTATGATTCTTCTAGTATTGTGGGCGTACATAGGCAGTGGAGTCACTTATCGTCAGGTGACCAACTTACTTATTTGCCGGCCTATGTAATAAAAAATGGGAGCTAAGCAACCATTGTTGCAATTAGTCTATGGATAAGTGACAGCTTAGTGGTATTTCAACTAAGGCTGTCCGTGGTTCGGAGGGCACTTTAAAAGTTGGTCTCGCCTGCTATCAACCGACAGCAGTCATGGATGCTTTCGGGCTTGAAAACTTTGACACCAACCATTCAATATAGATATTCTGTCGCCACGCAACAGTGTGTAAGCACTATTGTGTTTCGGCTTGAGGGACATTAAAGCCAGTGAAATTACCGGGCATTATGAGACTTAACATCTTATGTCTCGGGGTGACGAGCGCAGTTCAGTGTTATGCTTTGTAATTCAAAGTTCTGCGTGGTGTTACTTCTATTTATGGGCAGGCGTGGCGCTTACCATCAGGCGAGCGCCTTGCTCGTCTCATCATTCAATCAAATAAAAATAAGATATTGATTGATTAACAAGTTGTAATATAAAAATACCTTCCAGTTGTTTTGTATACGTCACATGGGCAGGATATGACTAATTTGATTTGCGCAACCAAACGTTAGATATGACCGTTTCTATAAAGTGGGCCGAGTGGGTGGGGCAACTGATGGAAGCCACAGTTAATTGTTAAACAAGATGCCGGCACCGATTCTGCAATCATAATTATGTGTGTATTATGAAATGTTTGTATTCACAAACGTTTGTTCCGGGTGCGATGATGAAGTTCCTCGGGCTTGACCAGTTTGAAAATATTTGGTTATTTACTGTTGAAAACCAGTTTGCAATCATTATTTGTAAAGTTATTCATAAAATGCAATTTAGACTCGCACCATACTCCATACTCGCACCTACAAATTGCGCATTTATTATTTGTACGGAAAATAATAAACAATTAGTATGCGAGAGGCCGTCTGGGTTGGTACCACCGTTTTGTCTAATTCTGCCGCCATGCAACTGTGTGTAAACACTGTAGTGTTTCGGTTTGAAGGACATTGAAGCCAGTGATATTACTGGGCAGTATGAGACTTAACGTCTTATGTCTCGGGGTGACGAGCGCAGTTCAGTGCCATGCAGTGCTTTGTAATTCAAAGTTCTGTGTGGTGTTGCTTCTGTTTATGACTAGCAGGCGAGCGCCTTGCTCGTCTCGTCATTTAATAAAAATAAAAAAAAAGTAATTATTCAAATCTGTTATGAAATGCTAGAGATATGGGGTAAAATATATAAAGTATTGACACCAGGAGGCCCAAATCCCCTTCCCAATTTCTCAATTATCCCTTCCCTTTAAGGTCGGCAACGCGCCTATGATTCTTATAGTATTGTGGGTGTACATAGGCGGTGGAGATCACTTGCCATCAGATGACCCACTTGCTCGTTTACCGATCTATGCTATTAAAAAGCCTTACTTATGACAGCAATATCATCGAACTCCAACAGAATTGGTTTACTATTAATATAATATTGAGAAGCCCATATATTCACAGAATGAATCCATAGCAAATATTGATATAAAGAATTATATTTGGGGCAAACAATATTGCTATATACAATTTGTATAGTGGCTAAGGTAATAAAGTAAACTTTTACACAATAGTGACTGCCTATAATAGGAATATTAGATATACTATCGTAGAATTTATTGAGTGGTAGAGCCACGCTGTAGACAGTTTTGTCTACAGCATGAATGGGCTGGCTCGACCGGGTCGTTACCACTGTCTCACAGAAAACCGACGTAAAGTAGCGGCTTGCTGCTGCGTTTCGTACGGTGAGTGAGATATCCGGAAGCCCAAATCCCCTCCCCTTCCTAATCCCTAATTATCCCTTTCCTTTAAGGTCGGCAACGCGCCCATGATTCTTCTGGTATTGTGGGCGTACATGGGCGGTAGAGAACACTTACCATCAGGTGACCCATTTGCTCGTTTGCCGGCCTATGCTATAAAAAAAAAAAATGATGGAACAGTTGCGTAGAGCACTTGTAGATGAAAACGTACACATTATTGTGTCTTGCTTTCTGTAGATTTTGGCAGTGACTACACCATACTTGATGGTAACACTGTGAGGAGACATTATGTCCCCTACTGTCCGCAGAATTATGACGGTCTAATGTAACTGGATTTGCACTGGCTGATCCTTGAATACGGCTCGTTTGGCAGGAGTTAATAAGGCGGAGTTTTCAATATAAGTTGATCGGTATTAATTTTTTTTTATTCGAGAACGGCAAAGTGACCACCACCGACAAACACTGAGTTTATAATGCCACCACCATAGTAATGCTAGTCTTTATAAATGCTTGTTACACTCCGAAGAAGGAAGAAGCAAATCGAGGAGCCAGCACCAGAATAGGCGTATGACCGATGAAGGCACAGGGATACAAGGTGTATGTAACCTTTTACTCGCCCGAACCAACTACCAAGTCCCGTCGCAGGCCCTTCGTGGAACGCGATTCAGACAAGATATTGGTCACTGTGGCAGGTTTTAACCATGTGTACGGTGGTCGCTATCCGGGTAGATATTAATCCTACTACCAGTAATTTTTGACAGCCTCCGTGGCGCAGTGGGCGAGTAGCCGACTGTAAAACGTGAGGCCGTGGGTTCGATTCCCGCACCGAGCAAATATTTGTCTGATCCATAAATATTTGTTTCGGGGTCTGGGTGTTGTGAGACCGAAAATCTCTCGTAGTTCCTGATACCCACGACACAAGACTCGTATCTTACTGTAGGGTCAGGACTATGTGTGTGACTGTTGGGTGTTATTTATTATTTATTTATTTATTTATTTTATTTAGTAATTCAGTCTGATATAAAAATGTTCCAGGAAAAACTTTGACGTCTCGGCCGCGACAGTGTCTTATATTATCTTTACTCAGTTATTCTCTTCACATATTACAAACAGTAATTAGTCTTTAATCGGCTCGTTGCTTGTCTAAGTAGTTTTCACTGTGTTTAAATGTTTAATTTAATTTACATGAAGGCGACATACTTTAACCCTTTTGCAAGTCGGAATAAATGAATGTTTCAACGAAATAGCTGTATATTTACAAGTACTTTCTTTTGTTAATTCGTGAACTTCCGAAAAAGTTAACCCCCGCTTCCATGGCTTAGTGTCTGTGAAGCGAGTGGCTGCGGATTCGATCCCTGTACCGAGAGATGGAGTTCCAGGATCAGCCAGTCTATATCCGGTTCTCCCGAAGGGGTTTACGACATGACTTATTTGGAGGGTATAAGGGTACATCCTTGTATCCCTGTGCCTGCATCGGTCATCCGCCTGTACTGTCGCAGGCTCCTCGATTTGCTCCCCTCTTCAGAGTATGTAGAAGCATTTATATAGGCCGTTATGATTCTGGTGACCATCGATAAACGCATTGTTTATTCGTGGTCACTGGTTGTTTTTGACCTGCACTACGCTTAACATCAGGTGTAGTGCAGTCACAGTGCCGTGCTCGAATAAAAAAAAAACCACGAATTCGATTCCGAAGCAACACTGTGTGAATTTTTGTATGGTTTCAAAACAATCAACAATTACTATAAAATCCATTACACAATTTAATGTACACGATGATTTTACTTTACGCAATTCGATTACCATCGGCACCATGACGGAAACGATCGGTCCATTGTTTCAGGTTCGGTTCCCGGCGATCTTATCGCAGTTCATTTGAATTCACTTTCTATGGCGATGTGATTTAATTCTTTGTAAGAAATCGCATTGTTTCGAATTGTTGAAACAATGTTGAGTCGATTTTAAATTAATTGTTTTATGTAGTAACATTATGCATGTTAAATATTTTGTTGACTGCCTGTGATGGATGCCGGTACGACTGCTGAGCTGAGGTCTCGGGTTTGATCCCCGGGACGGGTAAAGTGATATTGGGTTTACTATCATGAAATGCTCTGTATCAGCCCGGAGTCTGAAATTGTATGGTATTGCGACAGGCTCTCCCTCTATCACATCATGGGACGGAAATAGGCTCGGCGAAATGTGGGTTACACTTTTGCCTTACGGCTCCGTAATCCGTAATCGGTGTTTTTTGGACTACACTGCGCTTACCATCGGGTGTAGTGCAATCACTTTGCCGAGCTCGGATGAAAAAAAACGACTCGTAGAACTGAAAACTTACTGCTTTTTCATGTTGGATAAAAGACATGTTTCACGTGGTTAATCATGACATGCATTTAGTTTGCCGGGAGCGCAAACAGTTATTCTAAACGGATTGTAATAACTCATTAACTGACGTTATTACGAGTTAACTTTTACTATTTGCATGTGAATTACATCGTCATTTTAGATAATGAGGCCTTTAAGCTATTGTAGAATATTTTAAAGTATTTTATTGCCATTATTATTGACTGTGTAAATCGTCTTATTGTTTTAGGGTTTCGAATCAATTACGTGGTTTTGTGACTTCAAATCTTCTTCTTACAACTTATCCCACGCACAGTAGGGTCAACGTAACGTGTTTTTTTGGACATGTTACAGAAAGATTTGGCTTGTAGTTTTTAAGACCGGCCGCCTGCCTGACGCTAACCCCTCTGGGGAGAACAGACGCAGATCCGAAACATATATTTGTAATCACGCAAACATTTCTCATGGGAATCAAGCCCGCGGCCTCGCGTTTCATAGCCTGCTACACGCCTACTGCGCCGCGGAGGCTGTTGTAACTAAAAACAAAAAATAATACCGACTCAAGAAAAACAAAAAGCTAAAAATAAAACTAAACAATGTTGAATCGCAGGTACTGTAGTTAATAATCAATAATTGAAACGACCCACTCAAAATTGTTTAGTTTTCTTTCTGACTGGTTTTCTGTATGACAGTGCCTACCCCGCTCGTAAAAATTACACATGAAATTTGATTTCTTTCGTTTAATAAAACTAATTTAAACGGATTTTATCGCGGTTTTTTATTTTAATTTTGGTCCCGACGCGCGACGTTTCGAAGACTTTTCAGCCTTCGTGGTCACGGGGTGGACTGAGGTGTAAGTTGTCCCACCCGAACAGGTGTAGAACATTGGTTGCTTGTTTCCCGAAAAAGGTCATTCAACGCGTGTGAATGTCTGAGTAAAAGCTAGTATAAAGAAAATTACAAACAATCTAAGTTAGGTTACATATAAAAATATAAGTTCAAGCCTTTCATATGATTACTTAATTACAATAATTATTATATTAACTCTTTGATATCGAAAGCACCAATTGCAAGACACATTCATAATGATGCTTGTTATTTTCGATAGCAGATTTAAAAAATATAGCACATGCAACCTGCTATTGATTTTGCTGTCTGCGCATTAGTAATATTATATTCTGTTATTTTTGAATCGGTTCTATTTTTGTTGATGTTAACGTGCACTTTTAATTGATTGTTGATATTTGTTACAAAAATGGCATCGCTTATTACTCACTAAATAAGACCTAGAATTAGAATTCATTAGAAATGAGATTAGAATTAGAATAAATAAAATTATATATTTATTTAATTAGTAAATTAGACCCACTTTGAGAATATACATATTGTTTAAAAGCGCGGAATACTAACTATACCTTAACGCATGCGGTTACGCTTAGGATATTTTAATACTATTTGTAGCAAAAAAAATAATAGGTGTTTTAAACATAGCATTCGAACGGTTTTTTAATTGATACTTCTTTAGAATCGTTGTGACTTGAAACTCGATGAAACGAAAATGCGCCACGACAAAGAGTCAAACATATTCAGAAATAGGATTCAGCCTGCGAGAGAATGAGATAGATATAGTATGCTATAACGTGTCTTTGCGTCTGCGTACAACGAAGCCTTCAGAAAATGTGTCAAACAACGTGGTGTATTATTAACTCGTTTTATTTTTTGTTATTGCGTATTAAAATTCGTTGGTTAATTAATTTATTTTAATAGTTCTGAAGTTTCACTTCTGCCGTGTGTGAATTGCACACACATTTTTTTTTATTTATCGTCATTTGTGAATAACAAAACACACTCATAAGTGCTCTGTAAACCCACTGCCTAATTGGGTGCGGTTGAGTGGTAATACGAACACAATAAAGCCACTTAAGATGAATATTTTGCCAAATTATTAACTAGAATTTCTCATAACCATTATTTAGGTGTACGGAACATTTGTCTGGTTTTATTGTATTAAAGTTGAATATTTTCTTTGGTGTTGGGTTATTACTTTTCGATTGTGCTTCACGATATAATATGAAGTGTACGTTAGCCTTTATTTATTTATTTTTTTGCTTGAATGACGAGACGAGCAGGTCGCACGCCTGATGGTAAGCGCGACACCTGCTCATGAACAGAGCCAACACTGCATTGTACTGGATTGCGCTCTTGAAGAGCGCGGATGTATACATCCGGAGGCCCAAATCCCCCTCCCCTTCCCAGTCCCTAATTAGCCCTTTCCTTTAAGGTCAGCAATGCGCCCATGATTCTTCTGGTATTGTGGGAGTACATCGACTGTGGAGTCCTTACCATCAGGTGATCCACTTGCTCGTTTGCCGGCCAATTCTATAGAAAACATGGTGGAAAACAAGGCTTTACAAGGTGGTAGGTCCCTCGGATGCGAGAGGCCGTCTGGGTTGGTACCATCGCTTTGTCTATTTCTGCCGCCAAGCAACTGTGTGTAAGCACTGCTGTGATCCGATTTGAAGGATATTGAAGCAAGTGAAATTACTGGGCATTATGCGACTTAACATCTTATGTCTCGGGGTGACGAGCGTAGTTCAGTGCCATGCAGTGCTTTGCAATTCAATGTTCTGTGTGGTTTTGCTTCTGTTTATGGGCAGGCGTGGCGTTTATCATCAGGCGAGCGCCTTGATCGTCTCGTCATTCAATCAAATAAAAAAAAATCGCGAAACCGTGGAGCTTTTCCACTGAACCCATTTTGAGAATCAATGCTGTAGACTAGTGTAGACAACGTCTACAGCGTGACTACTACTTGTAATACAATCGTTGCCAATACAGGAAGCAAGTAACGAGCGGGTGAACTCATAGTCTCATCTAATTTCATCGCGTCACACATGAGATGACTATGTGCAGATCATGTTCGTAATCTTGCGAAAGTGTGCGTCATGCCGCGTTTCCATTGTACAAGTGTTGTGTGTGTAATGGTCTTGCATGCATCATTTGATTGAATGACGAAACGAGCAAGGCGCTCGCCTAATGGCAAGCGCCACGCCTGTCCATAAACAGAAGCAACTTGCAAGCAGAACTTTGAATTACAAGGCACTGCATGGCACCGAACTGCGCTCGTCACTTTGATACATAAGTCCCACAATGCCCAGTAATTTTACTGGTTTCAATATCCTTCAAACGAAAACACAACAGTGCTTACACACTGTTGCTTGACGGCAGAAATAGAAAAGCGATTGTACCAGCCCAGACAGCCTCTCTGGTTTCCGTGTCCTTCAAACCGAAACACAACAGTACTTACATTGTTGTTTGACGACAGAAATAGATAAAGCGGTGACACCAACCCAGACGACCTCTCGCATACGAGGGCCCTACCACCTTGTACTACCACCACTCAACGTCACATTTAAGCGCAAGTAACCTGCATTGGTTGTCTACCTGACGGTATACCTAGCAATACAAGATGTTACATGCATGTCAACACCAAATGGAATCGCTTAACAAGACTAGCGTCAAGTTTATATTGAAGAGCCTCTACCACATTAAAATAAATTTAGATATGTTTTACAACAAATTCCAGAATTTATCCCATGTAATCTGCTGTTTTGGTTCTTAATAAGTGTGTGAGCCTCCTTTTAAAATCTAGTATAGCAGGGATGTGTTCATTGACTTTTGATGTTGACTGTACATAAGTAGTTGCATACAAAAGCTTATTTCGGATGCGATTAACTTGCTCATGTATCAGTCGCCTTATATGCGACATGCAGCTTGCATTCAGACTAACATAGCCATTACTCAAGTTGCATCCAACTTGCACCGTGCCAGGATACTTGCACAATGGAAACGCGACTTTACGTGCGAAGTTTGAGCCTGTAATGAGGTTTCAAATAAGTAAACTAGTCACCGATTTCATAACACTGTCTGTACAGGTGCTAACAAGGCTTGATTCTCACTTCTGATTAGGGTTTATCCCTCAGTTAAAATTCCAGGAACAACGCCGGAAAAAAAAAATAATTTCGAGTACCTTGTTAATCCCGGGAAAGAGTGAACGAACTCGTTAATAAACAAAGTAAATTTCGTTAATAACAGAAAATGGTTATTCGATGTAGTTGTATAATCCATAAATTTATGTGAAGTTTATAAGTTTTTTGCATGAATATAAATTTAAAAATAATTCTTCTTCCTTATGTATGTATACGAATAAATAAATTATAAATAAGAAAGTTTGGTCTAAATACTAGAAAAAAAATCAACAATCTCACACCTAGTCGTGTTCCCGATCTAAGAAATGAATCTTGTGTTGTGGAAATTGACACCTACGAGACACTTGCATTTCCACAACACCCTAAAGTGGAACAAATATTTGTAGATTACACAAACATTGGTGGAAACGGCAGCATCTAGTTTGACAGCGGGCATATATAAAAAATTTAAAATGCTTAATCTTAAGGTGCGTCGTAATATACCGAAAGTCTCAGACGTGACTTGTTACGCCTAAATTAATCGTCAGACACTTCACAAACTTTAAGTAACCTTCAACGTATAAACATCGTAAAACATTGTGAACTCAAGGCGCCTCGGTGCGGCGTCGCGTCGGGTTGTTATTGCCTTGCACTTGACTGACAGATTGTGTAATCATTGAACTTGTTCAAGAAGGCGTGTCTGTGTGACCCGCGGGTCACACCCTTTAACATTATCCTTATGAGTTACTAGCTTTTGTTCGCGGCTCCGCCCGCGTGAACGTTTAAAATTGACAAAGTTTCATACAAACTTTCATCCCCTATTTTATCCCCTTGGGGGTAGAATTTATCAAAATCCTTTCTTAGCGGATGCCTAATGTTATAACATCTACCTGCATGCCAAATTTCAGCCCGATCCCTCCAGTGGGTTGGGCTGTGCGTTGATAGATCACTATGTCAGTCAGTCAGTCACCTTTGAGTTTTATATATTTAGGTATGAATTTAAATTTAATTTAAATATAAGATTAAGGCAGGTTTTGACGCTGAAGTGTGATTGAGCCACCAACGTCTTAGGTCCAAAGCCAACCACACTCGCACCTAGTACACTCTGCTGACAAATGGTCGAGGCAATGGCGAAACTTGGTTCCCGTTGCGGGTTGTGAGGGTCACACAGTGGGTCGCCCCATACAATACACAAAAAACTCGTACCTTACAGTGTAGAGACTATCCCGCCCACACACCCGCCACTGTAACTCCTGTGCACCAGGATCAACAGTGGCACGCATTTTTGTTGACACCGAGCAGTGAAGCTCGGCGAGTCTCTGGGAATACCTAAATGTCTTTGTCCCGCAACGAAATTACAATAATATAATAAGTAATATTACCTCACCTGTACCTGTAGTCAGGACTATGTATACGACTGTTGGTGTATTTTTTATGACATTATGAGACAGAAATAAGCTCGGCGAATCATACCTTAGCTATGGCTAATACTAGTTGCACTTCTGCTCAACTCTTCGGATATACCGGACTTGTTATGTTACAATGCTTGGCTAGAAAGAACAAGCTGCAGATCTGATGAACGGTTTTCTCCGTGAATTAAGGATGGTGGTGTGATATGCGACTGTCGCACCCCTTCTCAACTCTATCTAAAGTCAATTCTACAGACCACAATTTACCCTGTACGAGGGTCAACTCCCAATAAAGCTGCAGCTCTGACGAAAGGAGAAAGAAGGACACTGTTTTGTCGGTGAGACGACCTAGGTCAGTGATTCTTTGTGTAGTCTACGTTCTACATTCGGTGTAACATACCTTCGACCTGGCTCGGAGAGATCCGTTACCGGATTCCCCGTGTTAAGATAGACTAGAAAGAGATTCAACAGACATAAAACAAGTTATATTAGTGCGAAATGATTGGAAAGCAGGATTTATAAATAGAAATCGGCATTAAAAATCAAATAATGCATTGAACATTCATTAATTTCACATTCGGTTGCAAGAGAAAGGCGTTTGTAAAGCCACACCTATCATTGACAAACATATACTAGAAAAACTCATAAGAAATACAAATGTGATACAAGACTGTATAAGTAAATGGTAAAGTCATGCTGTAGACAGTTTTGTGTATAGAGGGAATAGGCCGGCTCGTTCGGGGCAGTACCACTTTCTTACAGAAAACCGGCGGAAAAGTGGCAGCTTTTTGTTACGTTTCGTATGGTGAGTGCGGTTTTTTGCAGCCCAAATCTGTCCCACCTTCCCAATCACCATTCCTTTCCTTCAACGTCGGCAGCTCAACCGTGGTTCTTCTGGTATCGTGAGTACCTACTCATGGGCGGTAGAGACTACTTTTTTTTATTTGATTGGATGACGAGACGAGCAAGGCGCTTGCCTGATGGTAAGCCCTGCCCACAAACAGAAGCAACACCACACAGAACTTTGGACTACAAAGTCCTGCATGGCACTGAACTGCGCTAGTCACCCCGAGACATAAGATCTTAAGTCTCATAACGCCCAGTAATTTCACTGGCTTCAATGTCCGTCAAACCGAAACACAACCGTGCTTACACACTGTTGCTCGGCGGCAGAAAACTTAATATATATAAAACTTAATATCAGATGATCCATTTGTTCCTTTGCCGTCCTCTCTTAGTCCACCTGTCCTTATCCCTTTCGCAGTGGGGTCGACGCAATATGCTTTTTAACACGTGTTACAGAAAGAATTGGCTTGTAGTTTTTACGACCGACCGCCTGTCTGACGTCAACTCCTCTGGGAACAAAGGCCGGCCTCTTCTTCAAAAAACCCTATATAATTTATATATTATTAGCAATTTATCTAGTGGCATTATGTATAGATCATGAGCCGAGAGGTTCTAGATGCGATTACCATGTCTGACAATTTCCGTTATAAAATAAATAAATACACCCATCAGTCACTCACATAGTCCTGACCCCACAGTAAGATACGAGTCTTGTGTCGTAGGTATCAGGAACTACGAGAGACTTTCTACCTCACAACACCCAGACCCCGAAAAAAATATTTGTGGATCACACGTGGTCCCTATCCGGGCGGATATGAATATTCATAACAAAAAAACACGAAGATTCCTGATGCACCTAATTTTAATATTCATCTGTATATTTGTTTGACAACCCTAAGTCCATCTCAGGCCATCCTTGACCCAGTAGGTACCTTTTCCTTTCGTACAAATTGAATCAATTCTACAAACACCAGACATTCTCATTTTTGCGAAAATAACTTGAAATACAAATAAAAAAAATACTGGGCTTTATGAGACTTAACTACCTATAAATCGGGGTGACGAACGGCGTCCAGTGACATGTAGTGCTTTGTTATTGAAAGATATGTGTAGTACCACCAACCTCTTAGGCCTAAAGCAAACCTCTCATCCAAGAGATACGCTCTGCTGATTAACGGATGAGGCAATGGTAAAACTTGGTTCCCGCTGCGAGATATGGGAATAATGGCGGGTCCACATAAAACCAAATCCACCCTCAAATCATGATGGGAAAGCGGACTATCGTAAACATAAAAAAAGAAGGATTATGTGTTTCTTTATTATTAGTTTTATTTTTTACTAGTTTTGCTCGCGGCTCCGCCTGCGTGATCTGCTTTTCCGGGATAAAAAGTAGCCTATGTCTTATTCTGATGTATAAGCTATATTATTGTAAAGTTTCATTAAAATCCATTCAGTAGTTTCTACGTGAAAGAGTAACAAACATACATCCATCCATCCATACTTACAAACTTTCGCGTTTATAATATTAGTAGTAAGTAGTATTTAACAGTACTAAAATCTAGTTAACAGACCTTAAATGAATTCTGTTAAAGTTAGATTGAATAAGGTAATTTGTTCTCGAGTTAGAAATGTACAGACAGATTGCATTTAATGTAAATAGTATTGCACTTCGCTAACCAATTCACGCATTAACATTAATCAAATTTGTACAGAGTGCGGTTAAAAGACATTCTCGTTACCTTTACTATTTTTAACTTAGATTTCGCAAGTATCCAGAGCCGTAGCTGGAAGACACTGTGGGGGAAATACCCACATTGAAATATTCAGGGGCCCTGTCCGAATAGACATACTGAGCAATAAAATATCAGCGCCTAAAACATTAGCAACTTAGCTGGAACCTAAACAACTAAGCGACACAAGTATTTTTTGTACATCTGATATCTTCGGAATTCGCTCGTCGTGTGAAACTTTCCAGCGGTTGCCATACAACGAATGTACCTTACGGGTGACAGTGCGTAATAGCTTACATGTTATGCTTAAATAACTACATGTACATAAACCCTAACAAAACAAGATTAGTTTAAATCATATTTTATTGATATATAGTGAGAGTGTGACCAGTGGCCACCAACATCGAAGGCTCAAACCCAACCTCAGTAGCACGTAGTACACTCTGCTAGTTAACGAACTAGGCAATGGCGATACTTTTTTCCCATTGAGGGTTGTGGTGGTCAGGTGGATCGCCTCTCATAACACAAATCCACCGTCAAATCCACGTAGAAAGAAAATTGTAACTTCTTTTATTTAATTGGTAAGCAATTATGGTAAGCGCCCCGCCTGCCCATAAACAGAAGCCACACCACACACAGAATTTTGAATTACAAAGCACTGTATGGCACTGAACTGTGCTCGTCACCCTGAGCCATAAGATGTTAAGTCTCATAATGCCCTGTAATTTTGCTGAATTCAATGTCTTTCAAACCGAAACTCAACAGTGCTTACACACTGTTGCTCGGCGGCAGAAACAGAGAAAGCGGTGGTACCAATCTAGACGGCCTCTCGCATACGAGGGACCTGCGATCTTATAAACTAACTACTGGTTATCTCCAAATAAACGGTTGCTCTTATGTTTTGGATCCCAATACAGTATTCTTCCGACGGCCCTGTAATTATGATGCAATCGATCCATCGCTCGTTCTTTAAGAAGTTTCAATGCCGCTCTCTGCTTGTGACATGTTAAAAATGTAAAGTGTGACCGTATATGGCACATGCTGTCAAGGGCTTGAGTTAGTAGCACATAGAGTGAAGTACATAGAGTATAAAGTAAAGTAAAGTATATACATTAAGACGTATACTCTAATATTTTAATGGGTGGGTCAAAAAGTCACACGAATTTTATAATACTGTATAACTTTTTATGGAAAAAATAGGTTTTTTTTTCGAAACTGAATGAATTATATAGTTTACAGGCTCCGTGGCGCAGCGAGTGATTAGCCGGCTGTGTAGCGAGAGGCCGCGGGTTCGATCCCCGCACCGAGACAAATGTTTGTGTGATTCACAAATAATTGTTTCGGGGTCTGTTGTGAGACCGAAAGTCTCTCGTAGTTCCTGATACCTACGACACAAGACTCGTATCTTACTATGGTATCAGGACTATGAGTGTGACTGTAAATAAATACACCCAATTTCTTTTATTGCAACGGCACCAACTCATAATTGGTTATTTTTATTTTTAAGCGTTTAAGCGTTTAACAGCTTTGTTTTCGTTCATAGGTTTTTTATAAGACGAAACGTATAGTGGCTTGTATGACAATAAGCGCAATGCCTGTCAATAAACAGCACAAACCCACCCAAAACTTTGAATTCTACATGAATTCATTTTTGTTTAATCTTGGTCACATATCTGAGCGGATTCATCTCTACGAACATTTCGAACGGGAATGATTTATGTACAGGGATATACCCAGGGCCATCTTCACTTATGGCGGGGCCCTAGGGCACACAATAATTTGGGGACCACTTGCAAACTAAAAAGAAGTGAATATCAAGAAAAACCATTTTTCTTTTTCGATATTTTAAATTGTAAATCTATTTGTTACAAATCAAATAGGTACATCTACATGTTATTATAGAAACATAACTTAGATACATTGTAAAATAAACAAAACCACCAGATTTTTGTAAAGTGGGTAAATAGTAGGAATAAAACTGTATTTCTTAATTTACAAAAGTGATTTTTTCGTGTTAGCGAATATAATTTATCACTCTTTCAGGCCCTCTCTGAGTCCGGGGTCCGTGGGCAAAGGCCCCGTGTGCCCATATGGTAAAGACGTAACTGTACATACCTAGAGCCGACAACTCGATCTAGGCCACAGGAATTAGGGATCAAACACTATAAATCGCTTGCCTCAAACGTACAGATTTAGAACAGAATGTTATTAGCCACCGAAAATCTTTGAATACAATTTTCTACCCAATACCTTTTATTGAATGTAGAATTTACAATTTTCTACCCAATACCTTTATTGAATGTAGAATTTGTAACTAATGTTAGTAAGTATTTTTATTAAGGTCGTAAAAATTTCGTTACATTTCAAGATAATTTTTGTCGTTTTCGCCTGAATCGCGTCACGCATCACGGTCTTCTTTTCTAAGTCGCATACCCCAAAACATGACTTAATGACGTAATAACAGTCGTAAAATGTTGCCAAACATGATGAGCGTCAATTGTTACCTAGTGACGTCGATATTGCGTTATTATTTTAAAATTCACAAAATCATCCAAATACTGAAACGCTACTCAACTGGCCATTGGCTAACGGCATAATTATTATTTTCATATAATTTTGACAGCTGAGAGTGCGTCAACATGTTTAAAATAACTAAACTTAATATAAAGAGGAAAGATTTGATTGTTTGCATTGAATAGGCTCTGAAACTACTGGATCGATTTGAAAAATGCTTTCACCATTAGAATCCTACATTTTCCCTGATGTACATAGGGTACTTTTTATCCCAGAAAACACATTCACACGGGCGGAGCCGCGGGCAATAGCTGGTCTTAAATATACCCATTGGCCCTGACCTAGCTGATTGTCGCAAACATATTTTCGACAAGAGCGTAAATCGATATTAAAACAAATTACATACCATTCAATACATATACGTAAAGGTTAACAATTTTCAATCAAATTGTTTTGATAATTTAATGATTTCATTCGGAAACATTGCGTGTTGACAAAGTATAAGAACTATATAGTGTGACAACGTGTTTGGCATTGATGAAAAAGACGAACGAATTATATTTACTGATATTATAAATAGTTTATGGGCCGGAAAGTAACATAGGCTATTTTTATCTTGAAAATATGTCGGGATAAACTACCTCAATCTCGAGCAAAAGCTCGTTATTAACACATTTTTAATGCCGAATTAAAAATATTCAAAAGGTCATTTACTGGGCTTCTAACTTATATCTCCAGATGTTTGCATAAGAATTCATATTAAAACTGTATAAACAAATCACAAAAGTATACCCTCCATCATTGCAGACTTCGGCCAGATTATGTTCTTGCTTGCAGTCATGAGCCGTCAAAACCAATGGACTAATCTGTTATACAATATTTTCATTCATATTATTCCGCACAGCATAATTCCCGGCAAATCTAATAACTATCTAATACCGGAATAACATTGTTACAAATCGGCGCGGGTGCAAATGGCCGCATCTCCTCTCGTAATATATTGTACGATTGTCTCGTTGACAGACTGTGATTGGTCAATCGCTAGATGATTGACAGTACTGGCCCCGAGTCATTTGTAACGAAATCATATTTGTCTAGTTCTGTATTTATTTATTGCGTCACACACCCTTTGGGTTTCGTTATGTTTACCAATCTATCTTCAACAGCCTCTTAACCACTGCGTGGGATTACATGAGCGACATGACTTTATCTA
This sequence comes from Amorpha juglandis, assembly GCA_949126905.1. NCBI lineage: Eukaryota > Metazoa > Arthropoda > Insecta > Lepidoptera > Sphingidae > Amorpha > Amorpha juglandis. Next base: position 3,803,591 of record OX421379.1, on the reverse strand, counting down.
CACTAATAATATAAAGAGGAAAGATTTGTATTTTTTTTTTATAGCATAGACCGGCAAACGAGCAAGTGGGTCACCTGATGGTAAGTGATCTCCACCGCCCATGTACGCCCACAATACCAAAAGAATCATGGGCGCGTTGCCGACCTTAAAGGAAAGGGATAATTAGGGATTGGGAAGGGGAGAGGGATTTGGGCTTCCGGATATCTCACTCACCGTACGAAACGCAGCAGCAAGCCGCTACTTTACGTCGGTTTTCTGCGAGACAGTGGTTACGACCCGGTCGAGCCAGCCCATTCATGCTGTAGACATTACTGTCTACAGCGTGGCTCTACCACTCATACGTAACGAATAAAAAAATACATAAATTTTTGTACGTAACGAATAAACTTAAAAAGTACTGGACCGATTTCAAAATTATTTTGCTGATAGAAAGCTACATTATCACTGAGTAACAAGGCTGCTTTTTATCCCGGAAAAAGCAGATCACGTGAAGAAAAACTGGTAATCTATAAAAGAAGCTGTGAAGCAGTTATCCAATTTTTTAATTAGATGTATAGATTATATTATCACATATTAAGTATCCGCGCCGGACGAGCTAGATTGACCGTAGTCAAATATCAAATACAAACGTAAGGCTCATGTAAGAACGCTGGTGGTAGGTAGTTCATATCCGCCCGGATAGCGTCCACCGTAAAACCGGTGTAATGACCCACACACATTGTGTGGATCGCGTTCCAGGATCAGCCAATGTATATCCGATTCTCGGGGCTTGCGACATGACTTGATGGTTGGTTGGGGTGGGAATAGGGGTAGATTCTTGTATCCCTGAGCCTGCATCGGTCATCCGCTTGTCCTGTCGTAAGCCCCTCGATTTGCTTCTTCCCTCATACAGGCCGGCATGATTCTAGTGACTACCGATAAACTCATTGTTTGTCGATGTTCGCTAGTTTTCTCGGACTGCACTGCGCTTACCATCAGGTGCGACGCAATCACTTTGCCGTGCTCGGATAAAAAAAGTTGAAGGTGTAAGTTCATAATTAATATATATGCTGAAATATGTAAGATTTTATTTTGTTCTATAATCAACTACATGCTTGTACTCCACAGCATACTCATACCATAACTAACAAACTCCACTGCACAAAAATGCAGTCTGTGCGTCAGCTTCTCCCAGCATATTTATTGACTGATGCCAAGGGAAAAGAAGTCCTTTGATAAACATGGCTGAAAATCCGGCTTGGCAATCAAACCTTAGTCCTCCGTTCACGGTTTATGCACACAACGCAGAAACAATAAAAACTGTTTAAATCGTTGCTTTATGTTATAAATAAATTTTCTATGAATATTCGAGGCACGCGAGAAAAAATCGTTGGGGCGCGGTGTCTTCCAAACATTAGGATTTCGTACACGATGCATTCCGTATTATGGTGCGCACGGTGTGAATAAAAATGTGATATAAATGTAACATGTAATATTACGTGGATTTTGTAATTACTTTCTTTTTTATGAGCGATTCGTGCCCGATTGCACGACCTAGCTCTTGTCTGATGGCCAGTTTCTGGGTTTACTTTCAGTTTCTGTTCTGCAATGTATGTAAAGTTGAACTGCTGCATATAGAGAGTGTAGTTAACAATAGCTTATTCCTGTTCTACTAAGACCTTTCTACTTTGTTCTTCTTTTTCTTTTGAAACTTTATTTGTTCAGGTTATTTTTGCAAGGTTCCTTAACTAAATGATGCGTAGGGAACACAGTTACAGATCCTGCGCCGTCTGTCTGTTTCGGGCTTTATCTTTTGAACCGTAACCTTATGTCCTGGAGTTACGAATGCAGTCTAATACCATGCGATGCTTTGTAATCCAAAATTCTGTGTGGTGTTGTTTCTGTTTAGGCTTAGCGCTTGCCATCAAGCGAACGACCTGCTCGTTTCGCCATTCAAGCTAACAAAAAAGACTAGCAAATATTAAAAATGTAGGGTATAGAACCCTCGGTGTGTGAATCCAACTCTCATTTGACAGCTTATTTGATGACTGTTTCCAAAACACCTACGGATGAGTTTCTAGGTGCTTCTTTTCAGAACAGTGGGCATTACCTAAGCACTGGGAGAGTTTTTCTATGTATCTACAAATTACACATGTAAACTGTCCATAGTAGCTTACTTATAAACTAGACGCCTTGAATTTGATATTGTGATAATGCAGTCATTTTAGCTTAAATTAGGTAAGAATCTCGGAATTCGAGATACCCGGCTGTAACTCTGTAAATACTTGTGTATTGACACCCTAAAAGTTGTCTCAAAACCTACATATGGTAGGGTGTGCGCAACTATTAAATTTCAAGGTCAAAGGTCACAAAAATCGCTTTTTTCGTAAATATCTCATTTCCTATGGGTTTTTTGCTATTTGTATCTATTATCAATATTGTAGAATACAAAATTCTCTACAAATTTTGTTTAAAACTTTTTTTCATACGGTGAACCGTTTTCGAGATAGAGGGCGGAGAGCGCGCGGTCACAGGATCAGTTCAGGTCAAACGGTGCCTCCGGTCGAAAACGCGCCATATATAGTTGATGAACTATCCATAAATCAATGATTATAAATATTTGTCAATTTTTATTAACTACTATGTTATACTAGCTTTTGCTCGCGGCTCCGCCCGCGTGAACAGCATTTTCCGGGATAAAAGTAGCCTGTAACCGTCTGCAGGGCTCCATCTGTCTCTGTAGATAAATTCATCAAAATCGGTTTAGTGATTTAGGCGTGAAAGCGTGAAAACTTTCACCCCCTTTTTCATCCCTTAATAAATAAAATTTCCAAAATTCCTGAAACACGTATTTATTTATTTTACGTCAATAACCGAAATACAAAATTTCGTTTATGTAACTTTCAAAATGACGGACTTGTGACCGCGCGCTCTCCGCCCTCTATCTCGAAAACGGTTCACCGTATGAAAAAAAGTTTTAAGCAAAATTTGTAGAGAATTTTGTATTCTACAATATTGATAATGGATATAAATAGCAAAAAACCCATAGGAAATGAGATATTTACAAAAAAAGCGATTTTTGTGACCTTTGACCTTGAAATTTAATAGTTGCGCACACCCTACCATATGTAGGTTTTGAGACCACTTTTAGGGTGTCAATACACAAGTATTTACAGAGTTACAGCCGGGTATCTCGAATTCCGAGGTGAACCTACTAAAATGACTGGAGTATGACGACATTGCTTATTTTACTCGTAGAATCACTCACATTATTTGAGTGACCAGTCGTTAATTTATTATATCATTTTTTTAGTAATCAAAGTCAATTTTCCGCTGAATTCGAAGTATATACCTTAGATCTAATCACTGTTAGCTTAAAAGCAAAGCAGTTCAAGGTTTTCTAAGAAATTAATTAATCAACTTGTCTTGACATGTTAACATAGTTAGAAATCATCGGCAAATTTTATTTGCACTTTGCAGACCGCATCGCAGAAAACGTGCTGTATGGGACATTGCTTTCTGATTAGTTATATTTTGCACGCTGCTCCACCCGTCTGAAGGTCGTTTTGTGGGATAAAATGTGTACTCTAATCCAGGTCATGGTCTACATATGGGCAAATTTAATTTAAATCCATTTATCCGTTAAGACGTGATTGAATAACAAACATCCAAATCCACAAAGCCATAAACTTACAAACTTTCACGTTTACAATATTTAGCAGGATTGGATTGTATCCTGTGATTTCTATAGATTCACAACTGTTACATGGAACCTTACATCATAGAACAATACTAACTATAGCAAAATGTGCACTTGTATCTCTGCCAATTGTTGATCGTATGTTGTATGGAAATCATATCTTCATTCAAAATCTACTTCTGAATTATTATATTGATTGACAACTTAACTTTAAATTAGCAAATCATAACTTAAATCACGCTCTAAATTGAAGTCTGCTTGGCAATACATGACCTCATCTTTGACGGCTCTTAGCTTATTAGGAACTTGATCTCATTTTCTAAAGCATCCTTAAGCTTATTTGGCTGTTACGTTCACATTACATCAGTAACCATGAATTGATAATTATTTGATGAGTATAAGGCAAAAACTTCATGTCTACTAAAGATTCCTTAAGTATTCAAAGTTCACAAACTGGTTGGTTTGGTTACATAATTAATTATCTAATAATACTGTAATGAATTGCAGAATCGTTTGAATTTATTTGAAACTGCTTATATCTATATTGAATCGTTTTCAGCTTTCTACCGTGGGCTGTAAATTTGACTTTATAAGTTAAATATGATCACGGATTTATGTCTAACTTGGCATTAGGCTCGGTATCTGTTGATTGGAATGATTTTTTGCAAATAAAATGGTACATATTTTGTTGTATTATCAGGTTCTCCCGAGGGGCTTGCAACATGACTTGACGATTGGATGGGGCGGGTATAAGGGTACATTCTTTTATCCCTGTGCCTACATTGGTCATCCTCTTATCCTTTCTCAGGCTCCTCGATTTGCTTCTTCCCACTTCGGAGTGTAAAGCAGCTTTTATACAGTTAACTCATTGTTTGTCAGTGGTCCCTGGTTTTTTGGACTGCACTGCGCTTACCATCAGGTGTAAGTGCAGTCACTTCGCCGTACTCGGATAAAAAAGTCTGTCAACCTCCTTAAACATGTAATGTCCTATACTAGAATACTCTCATTAGTACTCTGTCTAATAACATATGGAAATGTTGTAATTCTAACCAGTTATTTTCTTTTTTACCTTAAGATCTACGATCTCAGTATGCAATCATCAAGTTTGTAATCTTAATATATTTTATTTATATGTGCAATATGAATTGCACAATAATTGTTATTCACAGAAGCATCTCGACTGGATGTTTCATTCAAATCATCAATTAAGATAGAAGATATAAATGTAATATTTCATACATTCTATCAAGATAATAGAAACATTATTTTACATAAGACGATTACTATGATTAAAACTATGCGCTTCGACAATCTTCGAATGGAAATAAAAATAATTTAAACAGATTTTTTATGTAATTTTTTATTTTAATTTTGGTCGCCACGTTTCGTCGGGATTGTATACAAAAAATCATATTTATGCTAAACCTATTAGATATAAAAGTTACAATAAATTTCTGTCATCACCTCCAAGGCTACGTAACTCAGCAATTTGTCTCGCCTTAAGTAACTAATGGTGTATTATACCTTAGACCTTTGAACTTTATATCTAACGCAATAATTGAATGGTTGAATGGTTGAAATCAATAATATATAAAACAAATTGAGGTTTCGATTCGATAAATCACACATGAATTGCCCAGGCTTGGAATTGGTGTCCGGTATGGCATGGTATGGTTTGGCTCACCCCTATCAGTAGGCCTAGTACAAGTTTTGATAGTTTTCTAAAACGATGACAACTTTCGTTTACACTCCATACATTAAGTAGCAGTAGTCACTAGTCAGAACTAATGAATTAAAATTGATAGTATGAATTATTTTATATCAGACTAGATGACCCGGTGAACTTCGTATCACCTACATATATTTGTGTAAAATGTGGTCAAAACTTAATACAAATGTTTAATTTACATTAAATGCAATTAAGTGAGGTACTGCACCAATGCACGTGAGGTAGCCCGTCGCACATTTAATTGACTTCGACGACCTTAGTCAGGTCCCTGTCCCTGTCCCTGTCCCTGTCCCTGTCCCTGTCCCTGTCCCTGTCCCTGTCCCTGTCCCTGTCCCTGTCCCTGTCCCTGTCCCTGTCCCTGTCCCTGTCCCTGTCCCTGTCCCTGTCCCTGTCCCTGTCCCTGTCCCTGTCCCTGTCCCTGTCCCTGTCCCCTGTCCCTGTCCCTGTCCCTGTCCCTGTCCCTGTCCCTGTCCCTGTCCCTGTCCCTGTCCCTGTCCCTGTCCCTGTCCCTGTCCCTGTCCCTGTCCCTGTCCCTGTCCCTGTCCCTGTCCCTGTCCCTGTCCCTGTCCCTGTCCCTGTCCCTGTCCCTGTCCCTGTCCCTGTCCCTGTCCCTGTCCCTGTCCCTGTCCCTGTCCCTGTCCCTGTCCCTGTCCCTGTCCCTGTCCCTGTCCCTGTCCCTGTCCCTGTCCCTGTCCCTGTCCCTGTCCCTGTCCCTGTCCCTGTCCCTGTCCCTGTCCCTGTCCCTGTCCCTGTCCCTGTCCCTGTCCCTGTCCCTGTCCCTGTCCCTGTCCCTGTCCCTGTCCCTGTCCCTGTCCCTGTCCCTGTCCCTGTCCCTGTCCCTGTCCCTGTCCCTGTCCCTGTCCCTGTCCCTGTCCCTGTCCCTGTCCCTGTCCCTGTCCCTGTCCCTGTCCCTGTCCCTGTCCCTGTCCCTGTCCCTGTCCCTGTCCCTGTCCCTGTCCCTGTCCCTGTCCCTGTCCCTGTCCCTGTCCCTGTCCCTGTCCCTGTCCCTGTCCCTGTCCCTGTCCCTGTCCCTGTCCCTGTCCCTGTCCCTGTCCCTGTCCCTGTCCCTGTCCCTGTCCCTGTCCCTGTCCCTGTCCCTGTCCCTGTCCCTGTCCCTGTCCCTGTCCCTGTCCCTGTCCCTGTCCCTGTCCCTGTCCCTGTCCCTGTCCCTGTCCCTGTCCCTGTCCCTGTCCCTGTCCCTGTCCCTGTCCCTGTCCCTGTCCCTGTCCCTGTCCCTGTCCCTGTCCCTGTCCCTGTCCCTGTCCCTGTCCCTGTCCCTGTCCCTGTCCCTGTCCCTGTCCCTGTCCCTGTCCCTGTCCCTGTCCCTGTCCCTGTCCCTGTCCCTGTCCCTGTCCCTGTCCCTGTCCCTGTCCCTGTCCCTGTCCCTGTCCCTGTCCCTGTCCCTGTCCCTGTCCCTGTCCCTGTCCCTGTCCCTGTCCCTGTCCCTGTCCCTGTCCCTGTCCCTGTCCCTGTCCCTGTCCCTGTCCCTGTCCCTGTCCCTGTCCCTGTCCCTGTCCCTGTCCCTGTCCCTGTCCCTGTCCCTGTCCCTGTCCCTGTCCCTGTCCCTGTCCCTGTCCCTGTCCCTGTCCCTGTCCCTGTCCCTGTCCCTGTCCCTGTCCCTGTCCCTGTCCCTGTCCCTGTCCCTGTCCCTGTCCCTGTCCCTGTCCCTGTCCCTGTCCCTGTCCCTGTCCCTGTCCCTGTCCCTGTCCCTGTCCCTGTCCCTGTCCCTGTCCCTGTCCCTGTCCCTGTCCCTGTCCCTGTCCCTGTCCCTGTCCCTGTCCCTGTCCCTGTCCCTGTCCCTGTCCCTGTCCCTGTCCCTGTCCCTGTCCCTGTCCCTGTCCCTGTCCCTGTCCCTGTCCCTGTCCCTGTCCCTGTCCCTGTCCCTGTCCCTGTCCCTGTCCCTGTCCCTGTCCCTGTCCCTGTCCCTGTCCCTGTCCCTGTCCCTGTCCCTGTCCCTGTCCCTGTCCCTGTCCCTGTCCCTGTCCCTGTCCCTGTCCCTGTCCCTGTCCCTGTCCCTGTCCCTGTCCCTGTCCCTGTCCCTGTCCCTGTCCCTGTCCCTGTCCCTGTCCCTGTCCCTGTCCCTGTCCCTGTCCCTGTCCCTGTCCCTGTCCCTGTCCCTGTCCCTGTCCCTGTCCCTGTCCCTGTCCCTGTCCCTGTCCCTGTCCCTGTCCCTGTCCCTGTCCCTGTCCCTGTCCCTGTCCCTGTCCCTGTCCCTGTCCCTGTCCCTGTCGCTGTCGCTGTCGCTGTCGCTGTCGCTGTCGCTGTCGCTGTCGCTGTCGCTGTCGCTGTCGCTGTCGCTGTCGCTGTCGCTGTCGCTGTCGCTGTCGCTGTCGCTGTCGCTGTCGCTGTCGCTGTCGCTGTCGCTGTCGCTGTCGCTGTCGCTGTCGCTGTCGCTGTCGCTGTCGCTGTCGCTGTCGCTGTCGCTGTCGCTGTCGCTGTCGCTGTCGCTGTCGCTGTCGCTGTCGCTGTCGCTGTCGCTGTCGCTGTCGCTGTCGCTGTCGCTGTCGCTGTCGCTGTCGCTGTCGCTGTCGCTGTCGCTGTCGCTGTCGCTGTCGCTGTCGCTGTCGCTGTCGCTGTCGCTGTCCCTGTCCCTGTCCCTGTCCCTGTCCCTGTCCCTGTCCCTGTCCCTGTCCCTGTCCCTGTCCCTGTCCCTGTCCCTGTCCCTGTCCCTGTCCCTGTCCCTGTCCCTGTCCCTGTCCCTGTCCCTGTCCCTGTCCCTGTCCCTGTCCCTGTCCCTGTCCCTGTCCCTGTCCCTGTCCCTGTCCCTGTCCCTGTCCCTGTCCCTGTCCCTGTCCCTGTCCCTGTCCCTGTCCCTGTCCCTGTCCCTGTCCCTGTCCCTGTCCCTGTCCCTGTCCCTGTCCCTGTCCCTGTCCCTGTCCCTGTCCCTGTCCCTGTCCCTGTCCCTGTCCCTGTCCCTGTCCCTGTCCCTGTCCCTGTCCCTGTCCCTGTCCCTGTCCCTGTCCCTGTCCCTGTCCCTGTCCCTGTCCCTGTCCCTGTCCCTGTCCCTGTCCCTGTCCCTGTCCCTGTCCCTGTCCCTGTCCCTGTCCCTGTCCCTGTCCCTGTCCCTGTCCCTGTCCCTGTCCCTGTCCCTGTCCCTGTCCCTGTCCCTGTCCCTGTCCCTGTCCCTGTCCCTGTCCCTGTCCCTGTCCCTGTCCCTGTCCCTGTCCCTGTCCCTGTCCCTGTCCCTGTCCCTGTCCCTGTCCCTGTCCCTGTCCCTGTCCCTGTCCCTGTCCCTGTCCCTGTCCCTGTCCCTGTCCCTGTCCCTGTCCCTGTCCCTGTCCCTGTCCCTGTCCCTGTCCCTGTCCCTGTCCCTGTCCCTGTCCCTGTCCCTGTCCCTGTCCCTGTCCCTGTCCCTGTCCCTGTCCCTGTCCCTGTCCCTGTCCCTGTCCCTGTCCCTGTCCCTGTCCCTGTCCCTGTCCCTGTCCCTGTCCCTGTCCCTGTCCCTGTCCCTGCCCCTGTCCTCAAAAAGACATCAAGTGTTTCATACCCAGGAACAGTTTGTACTGGAAAATTAAGTTGTCGTTTTTAGTGTTTTCCTTTATTTATTATCATACCCAGGAACAGTTTGTACTGGAAAATTAATTTTTCGTTTATAGTGTTTTCCTTTACTTATTATTTATGTTACTAATTTTTTTCTCACCGGGTAAACCTTCCCTGAACTTCCACAAATATTTCAAGATCAGAATTAGCCATCATAATTTAGTCTCGAGTTTTGGCGAGACACACGCACAGCGATTCATTTTTATATATATATATAGACTAGCATTTGCTCGCAGCTCCACCCGCGTGAAAGGCTTACTTTTATACAACCTTTTATCCCTTGAACACATGAAATCATGTGTCCATCTATAAAATTTACGAAGTTTCACACAAACTTGCGACCCCTATTTCACCCCCTTAGAAATGGAATTTCCAAAAATCCTCTCTTAGTGCTCCCCTACACTCCCTGAGAAACCTTAATACCAAATTTCATCATTCTAAGCTCAGTAGTTTTGGCTGTGCGTTGTCCGTCAGTCAGTCACTCAGTAACGGAAAAGTTTTATATTTATTGCTTAATCGAATACGAAATAAATTTTCGGGTGATTCTTTCTTTTTTTATAGTATGAAGTACTAGTTTGACACTTCGTCAACAGTAATTATATACGAATTCGAAAACTGTGAACATATCTGTAACTCATACTAGACCTGCAGGTCATGGACGTCAATACGCTCGTCGAAACGTGGGTGCAGCACTAATTGCACTTCTGTCCACCTCTTCAGGGATAAAAGTGTGAACTTATTTATGTACGAACACATGTCACAACCATACAGTCAGAACTGAAGGCAATTGCTAATGATTCAGTTACTAATGTCCTCTCATAATGATGAAACTCAATTACCTATGGCATTTCGTAAACAAACATTGCAAAGCTTCTGCATTTGATTATGAACCTTCCACTAATTCAATTAGGCTTCAAAACAAATACGGCATTAGGTCACGGTAAGGAATATATGACAAAATACGCTACTGAATGTATACTTTTTGCGCTGGAACTCTTTGTATGTCATCATCTAGTTTCTAGTGGAAGCATTTATATGCTGTAAACAAGTTTTGACTTCTTCTCTCTTCTTCTTCTTCTGAGATTCTACAAGGTTGTAGGTCCCTCGTATGCGAGAGGCCGTCTGGATTGGTACCACCTCTTTGTCTATTTCTGCCGTCAAGCAACAATGTGAAAGCACTTTTTTGTTTCAGTTGGAAGGACATTTAAGCTAGTGAAATTACTAGGCATTATGAGACTTAATATCTTATGTCTCGGGGCGACGAGCGCAGTTCAGTATCATGCAGTGCTTTGTAATTCAACGTTCTGTGTCGTGATGCTTCTGTTTATGGGCAGGCGTGACGCTTACCATCAGGCGAGCGACTAGCGCGTTACGTAACTAGATCAAATTAATAAAAAAAAATTGAGGTGGTGTGGGTGATATGTGAAAATCTTAAAGAAATAAATAAGAACTTAGAACCCGATTGCAGCGCCACCTACCGGGTCCAATTGTGAATCTAAACCAACCAGGCACCCACAAACAGACCTCAAACACACACAAAAAATTCAACAAAATCGGACCAACAGTTTAGGAGTTTTGGCAAGACTCACGAACAGCAATTGATTTTTATCTATACTAATATAATAAAGCTGTAGAGTTTGATTGTTTGTTTGTTTGAACGCGCTAATCTCAGGAACTACTGGTTCGAATTGAAAAATTCTTTTTGTGTTGGATAGTCCATTTATCGAGGAAGGCTTTAGGTTATATAACATTACGCTACGACTATTAGGAGCGAAGCATCAGTGAAAAATGTTGCAACAACGGGGAAAATTATTTATATTTGAAGGCTTCCGTTGCTTTGGTAATCAAATTGTTGCTATGGTAATCAAATTGTTTGATTCCAAAGCGTTATCAACATAATATTATTATTTATCCAAATAAATGTATTGTTGATTAACATTATTTCATTGTAAACAATAATTTATAAAGAAGAAATATTTGTATTTTTGTATGTAACGAATCCCGCCCTGTGGATTGGGGGCGTTTGAAGAATTCCACCACGGTATCCCCTGCCTGTCGTAAGAGGCGACTAATAGGGGCCATCGGGGGTCGCGGGCGCGCAGCGGGGGGCTGTCGTAGCGCCCAGTTAGTACGCTTTTTGTACACGTACTTTTGTACGTGCGACCCCCGGGATGGACGGCAGCACGGGTGGTTGGCCTCGTTGCTGCCGTTGACGCCGAGGGCGTCTTTCGGTGTGCGGGGGCTTCTGAGCCCCCCCCATCTGGAGACGGGCCGCCGCAAGGCGGCACCGCGCAAGGGCGGTTCCGGCTGAAGCCGGGGTGCTTTTTGCCTCGGGAACCCGGGGCCGTCCTTAATGCGCCGAAGAAGGTCACCGCGGGGTTTTAGTTGGTAGGTACCGGCATAGGGTGTATATAGTGTTAGGGACTCGGCCCAGCGGTCGGGTGGCTGGGTCGTAAGGCCGGTAGAACCCAACATAACCGCTCCACCTTCCCCCCCGGTGGGGCGGTAGCAATAAACGGCTTTCCCCGCGTCAACAAAAAAAAAAAAAAAAAAAAAAAAAAAAAAAAAAAAAAAAAAAAATTAACGAATTAACTTAAAAACTACTGGACCGCTTTGAAAAATTCTTCCACCATTAGAATCCTACATTATCCCTGATAAACATCGGCTACTTTTTATGCGGGAAAAAGCAGATCACGCGTGCGGAGCCGCGAGGAAAAGCTAGTATATTATATAGATAGAAGATAGATAATGATCGATAGTGCGGAAGCCGCCGTTGCGTAGCAACGCTTTATCTGATAAACCCCGAATCTCGAAGTTTGATGACACTCAACCACTCATCGGAGACTTTTTGGTACCCGTATAGATAAACAAATATCAATTACATTTATTCCAAAAGCTAAAAAAATAACTAATCTTGCACGTTATGGGGCGGAAATACGCTCGACGAAACATCGAAGCACTATTTGCACCTCTACCTACCCCTTATGTAATTAGAGGTTGATGAATGCTTGGTGATAGTAAATTCGTGTCGGACGAGTATACTAAATCACGATTGTACGTTTGACATTTAATATGCTCAAATAGAATGGTAGTCGGTGGCCAGCCATTGACACGTTATTAGCCAGACCTGACTATACCCCTTACCTGCCATACCCCGCCAAATCCCTCTAAACTCCGCCAAACACCGCTGGTACCTTTTCACTACCTATTAAATTAGCTAACTTGCTAGCGTCACAAAACATATTGACAGCCTCCGTGGCGCAGTCTGCGAGGAGCCGTCTGAAACGAGAGGACGCGCGTTCGATCCCCGCACTGAGACAAATATTTGTGTGATCCGCAAATATTTGTTTCTGGTTTGGGTGTTGTGAAACCAAAAGTCTCTCGTAGTTTGTAATTCAACGTTCTGTGTGGTGATGCTTCTGTTTATGGGCAGAAGTGGCGCTTACCATCAAGCGAGCCCCTTGCTCGTCTCGAAATTAAATCAAATAAAATAATAATATTAAGACTAAATTAAGATTATGGGAACTCTCAGATCAAGCACTCGAATATTATATATTTATTTCAATAAAATTCTGCTCCGATTTACCTGATATTGTTATGGGCACTTTAGTGCTCTTTAATAAAATGAAGGTTGCGCTCATTTCATATTTCTCGAATACAATCATGACAAAGTTTTATTTTGGGAATTTACAATACAAAATTGATACTTATATGTAGTATTACGCGCAGAAAACATATTGTCCCTCTTTTTAAGCATATTGCGTGTACGTAGGAGTATGAGATTTGGCAAATTCTAGTTATTTAAATTATCTGTAACAAAAAAATTAATTAAATTAATAATTAATTGTTTATGCTCATGCTGTTATTTTTGTCAGTGGGACACCTGATGGTAACTAATCCCTACCGCTCATGTACACCCACAAGACCAGAAAAATCATGGGCGCGTTGCCGACATAGTTAATGGATTGGGAAGGGGAGGGAGATTTGGGCCTCTGGATATCTCTCTTACAGTACGAAATGCAGCCACAAGCCGCAACTTTAGGTCGGTTTTCTGTAAGACAGTGGTAACGACCCGATCGAACCGGCCCATTCATGCTGTAGACGAAACTAATATTTGGATGTCAAATCTCACACCTGACATAATAGAACAAGATTCAAAAAGGTAGAAGTACTATTGTACCTACTTACGCACACAGGAACCAACCCATAGCAAGTTCAAATGGAGATACTGATTTTGTTTTACTAATTTAATTAATTTAAACTTATTTTTTCTCGAAGTTTTTTGGAAAACCGGGTATGAAATATATTCCATGTACGATTTTGCAAAAAAATACTGTATTAAAAATACAAAATCAGTATCTCCATTTGAACTTGCTATAGGTTGGTTTCTGTTTGCGTAAGTAGATCCAATTTCGACCACTTCGCTACCACTAGTTACACTAGTTGTTAATAAATCTACTAATAACGTATGCAAAGTTTATTCGATCGTTCCATTCATGAAATTAGTTTTAAAACTAAAGTAAAAAACGCAATAAAATAAAAATGCAATTGGTATGCAAAAACTAATTACGGGATACTTGATAATAATTAAACTATTTATTTGCCCGGTTTCACACAGTGGTAAAGGTCACAGACTGATATTCACAACAGAATTCCGTCCAATTCCGCACCTTTCCCCTGTGAATTGCGAAATATAACAAACTTGTTAACCTTAAAAGTGAAAGTTTGAAAGGTGTGTGTATCAATCAATTTTCGTTGAAGGACAGCGCATTAGACATCAATGATTATAGATATATTTCCATCACACAATGTAATGGATGGCCGACATTTTGAGTAATCGGATATTGGCGGTATTTTGTCGCCATTCAAATTATTAAGACGGCCTCGGTATCGCCAGAATGCATACGTAGCTGACTGCTGACTACTGACTGCTGAGCCGAGGTCTCGGATCGATCCCTGGGTCGAGTAAAGGTGCTATTGGGTTTCGTAGCATTTCGTGGCTTCTGCCAGTATCAGCCGGAGTCTGGAAATGTGCCCGGTATGGTGATAGGCTCGACCCCTATCACATCATGGGACGGAAAAAAAGCGCTTAATGTTTGGGTGTACTGGTTACATCTCTAACTACTAATTTATTTATTCTACAAATTACGCAAAATGTAGGGAATCTTTACGTAGTATAGAATGAAGTTGCTTCCGCTGTTTGTTCGCTTAGATTTTTTTAACTATTTAACGGATTTTAATGCAGTATTTAGCAATAGACAGAGTGATTCATGAGGATGGTTTATATGAATAATACATACATATTATAGTGCAGAAAAGCCGAAAAATTCAAAGATTTTGAATGTGATGTAACAAACATATTTTTACCCGTGTGAAGCCGGCGTGGGTTGCTAGTATAAAAATAAAAATCCACGCGATAATCGTAAAGTGTATTTCAGCCGATATTTATCTAGCATAACCCGTGGTTCCCGAGCTCTATGATTGCACACAGCTTGTGTAAACGGACCTTTACAACGTGTAATCATTCATTGTGTGTTGCACTCGTGAGAAAAAAAAACCTGTTGATGCAACCATTAATAAGAGCCTTTTATATGCCATTGATTCACATTTGTTACTGGCCATTGATTTTTAAAGTTCTATTGTTCGTTCTTTTTTTGAATCCATTCTAATTTATTGTTTTAATTGGATACTGTTTTGATATTGTAATAGATGTTGTTTTGATTGTTACTGGCAAGTGCGATGCCACTGACGTCAAAACAATGTTCATGTTTCGAAGTTTCGGTTGTTGATTCGGTTTTATGTTCAGAAATTTCAATAATGAGGAAGTGAATAATAGTGAAGAGAAGAGAAATTAGAATGTTCCTATTTATATCAAAATAGCTAAATGACTTCTTAACTAGTACTAAGGATATGGACAGAAATCTGTGTTTTTTAAATACAAAAATGGTTCTCGGAACATAATTTTTACAAACTACAAAAATGTTGTCGGTTTTTTTTCCGCCAATGTTGGACTAAACTTTGTAAAAAAATATTCGATAGAGTTTGGCTGCGTTTCATTACCATAGTCCCAAATTTAGTTAAGATCTAATGATAGTGTGCGGAGTAAAAAAAATAACTCTTCAACGGTTGCGTTTCGAAAGCTTTTCAACCTTCGTGGTCACGGGATCAAAAATAAAAAAATACTGCGATAAAATCCATTAAAATTAGTCGATGAGCGATATGGTATTTAAATCGAGTTTGCACATAGGCCGTTTTTGTTCTCACGGCGCCAGTTACAGCATGCAAAAAAGAAGTTTCTGTGTCTATTCCTATTTTAAAAAAAAGTAAGTGCGTATGTTATGATCGAATGTAACAATGGCGTCCAGCTGGCTGCAACACGTTTGCAGAGCCAGAGCCGGATTTAATGTGTAAGGCAACGAAAAAGTGGGCAATACGGTATCTGTTTTAACCGACTTCAAAAAAGGGAGGAGTTTTACAAATCGGCGAGTATTTTTTTGCTTTTTTATGTTTTTTTGTATATCCATCGATTTTTCCGCTAATTGTGGACCGATTTTGTCAGAAAAACGCTACAATATGGTTCGAAATAAAGTTGGTTAAGATTTGATGGAGGATGATGGAGTACGGAGTAAAGAAATGAAACTCCTCAACTGACACCAGCTGTCGTCACGATTGTGGTATTGAGTTGGAATTTACATACCATAACTGTACTTAATACAGAAACTTGAAAAATAAAATAACTTTTGTTATGTAGGGCAACTAAGTCTTTGTCATTTTAAGTATAATTTATTTAGAGATAAATAATATACTTTTAACTAACTTATGCGAATAATTATGGTTGTTTATAATTAATCCCTTTTCCCCCAATAAGAATGTGATTGCTTTTATCTAAAAAACTATACCTCATCCTGGTAGCCTGGTAGTGGTTTATTTGTTGGCCCCCCGGGGAACTGCCCCTTTTGCCGTCCCCTAAATGCGGCTCTGTTTAGATCATACAAATTAAGATGGAATTTCAGCACGTGTTTTGACACACTACACAAAACTATGACCCCTTTTAAATGCTTACTGTCAAAACTTAGAAAAGTCAGAGGTGCATGCGCTTGGCGCTGTTTCAAACCTGCGACTTTCGTCTCGGTAGTCCGTACCATTCTCTGCTGAGCGATTTCTGCTTCTACTTTAAACTGCTTTTCATATTATGTTGAGTGCTTAATATGTAATCAATTAACTCGTTATGGCAGTTATACAATACAAAATGCATGCAACAAATTCACATTTTTTTTTATTTGATTGAATGACGAGACGAGCAGGGCGCTCGCCTGATGATAAGCGCCATAAACAAAAGCAACACCACACATGAATTTGAATCACAAAGCACTGCATGGCACTGAACTGCGCTCCTCACACGGAGATACAAGATGTTAAGTCTCATAATGCCCAGTAATTTCACTGACTTCAATGTCCTTCCAACCGAAACACAACAACTGCTGCTGTAGACAAAACTGTCTACAGTTTGGCTCTATCACTCATAAAATTATTTAGAGGCCGCTACTTCGGTTATCTCTGAGACAATGGTATCGAGTCGACCCAATCATGATGTACACAAAATTGATTGAAATAAAATTCAAAACAGATTTTTCAAATACTACCTTATAAACCGATTTCTCCAGTAATATTGACATTATTGGAATTTAATACACATAATTTAATTTAAATTTAAATAATTTCTGCATAACGTACATATTCTGTAAATAGAAAAGAATGTATTAATTATCTATCTATTTTGTGATTAATGTTTCATATAACGTCGCGTCGTGACCGGTGTTTTTAAAAGAATTCATTTCGATAATAATATTCCACTTTAGATTATCAATTTGAGAAAATTAAATATCCATTTAGCTAAAATGAGCGCGAAAAAATAATTTAAAGTTTAATATAACAATAAATTCATTTAATATTCACACGTGTTTCGGTTATTTATTTTATTCTCATGTGTTTTTATATTTTCTCTGTATGCTATTAGCTGTTGTCCATGATAGATAACCGAGCCGGCCAATTCATGCCGTAGACAAAACTGTATTAGTTAGTAGTTTTGACAGATTCCGTGGCGCACTGCCCGAGAAGCCAGCTGCGAAACGTGAGGCCGTGGGTTTGATTCCCGCACCGAGACAAATGTTTGTGTGATCCACAAATATTTTTTTCGGGTCTGGGTGTTATGGGACCGCAAGTCCCTCGTAGTTCCTAATACCCACGGTACAGATTAACCTAGTGTGGGGTCAGGACTATGTGTGTGACTGTTGAGTATATTGATAGTAATATATTTCTTTTTCTATCATTTTTAGAATTCCGTACAAAGTGTGTCAACTGAAGACTATAAAAACACTACGCCATCTGTCTGTCTGTCCTGCTTATAAATGACTATCGTTTGAACAAGAACAGATTGCCGGACGAAATTATCACAGAACCTGTTATAACAGACACCTCGTCTCGGGTTCGATCCCCGCGTCAGGTAAAAGATTTTCTATCACGAAATGCTTAGTATCAGCCTAGAGTCTGAAACTGTGCCCGATATAGACTCGCCCCCTATCACATCATGGGATAAAAATAAACTCAGCGAAATATGGTTATACTGGTTACACCTCTGCCTACAAACTGGGAAATAGAAGGTATAAGTACGTATATATGAATTATATAATATCATTATGTTTTATTACGTTTACACGAATGTTACACATTGAAATAAAACTAATTTAAACGGATTTTATCGCGTCAGTCCACCCCGTGACCACAAAGGCTGAAAATCATTCGAAAAGTGGGGCCAAAAATTAAAATAAAAATTAATTGGTGTGTGTCGTGGGACACCAGGTAGGAACGAAGTTCCTTCGGCTAATGTACAATCGACACAAATTGCAAAAAAATCAAATTATCAACTAAAATAACAAAATATGTCTCTTTATTTTTGTTTGACAACATAAAATTACATAGAAATAGAATAAAAAAATAGAAATAAAAAAAAGACGTGTGGCGCTCGGAGACTGCCGCGGTAAAGCTATTGTATAGCATTTTTTATCAACTTATGTAATTATAAATAATAACGAGCTAGCGTAATCTTTTAAAAATCGAAGGAGTATTTTTATATACTTCAATTATAACTGGCTGAATGAATTTCATTTTAAATATGTCTCTTTATTTTTGTTTGACAACATAAAATTACATAGAAATGACTGACATTAAAATTGACACATTGACTGTCGCGCCTGCGCACGTCTCATTTAACGCTTTTATTTCACGCATTTTTCTTACGGTTTTACTATCACATTTTTTTCAGTTCGGTCACGCAGCGTAATCCCTATCCCCTCCAAGCCTGCCGTAAGGAACTTCGTTCCAAAAACCGCGATAAAATCTGTTTAAATGTTTTATTCAATACATAATATCATTGTTTACTACCAACATGAGACTCAATATAACCTCCGATTCTAAATTTAAACTTTACGAAGGTACCAACATAATGAAGACAGTAGGTACATTTACAAGGATAATCTATTTAGAAAGTGGCGCGGTCTGACTCAGTAGAGTTGTGAGCACACGAGCTGCATCGTAATAGGAGTTTCAAAAACGTGAACGGCAATCTCGCTTCCTTCATTCTCTCAATCATCGGTCAATCGCCAAGATAAGCGATGCAGGGACGGACTTAGAATGCAATAATATAATTCTAATATAATTATAATAATATAATTATTATTTCCCATTATTATACATTTTGCCAGTGTCAAGTATAATTTATTCTCAAGTTATGTTTACAAGAACGATGAAACACGGGTGCGGTCGATTTCGAGGTCTTGTCGGAGTTTTGGTGTTAACTCCTTTCAGTACGATTCTTAATTCACTTATTTCAATGTTTCCATACACTGTTCATCACCGTCAATGTTTATTGAACAAATCCACACTTTTATACGACAAACACAACTCTAAACTAGTTTATGAAATAAATTAAAATAAGCGATGAACTGCACTGTCAGAATTCCCGCCAAAACCTATATAAAACTATATGTGCTTTATAAGATATTATCTAAATGATAATCCTTCTACTCATATCTGTCAATAAAATATTTATAACTATTGACACCACGCACCCCACGCTTTTTTTACAATAAAATACATTTTTTTCTTCAATTATATTTTCTATTTTTTAGTTACATTTTATATAAAAGCGTATAAAAGCGTGTTTTTTTATTCTTTTAAACTATTATTTCATCATCATCATCAGCCACACTGACGTCCACTGCTGAACATAGGCCTCCCCCAAAGATTTCCAGACCGACCTGTTGGAAGCGGCCTGCATGCAGCGACTTCCTGCGACCTTTATCAGGTCGTCTGTCCACCTTGTAGGCGGACGTCCAACGCTGCGCTTGCCAGTACGTGGCCTCCATTCCAGAACCTTTCTGCCCCATCGATTATCGGTTCTGTGAGCTATATGGCCTGCCCACTGCCACTTGAGCTTGCTAATCCGCTCTTATTATTACATTCTAAACTATTATTTATTTACAATAAAATACATATTTTTCTTCAAATTTATTACAATTTATTTACTTGATGTGGGTTGAAATGTTATTGCGTATTTGCATCCATTTAAGATGATTATAATGTTGAAGCCACACATCTCTTTTCCTTGACCTACAAGTTCACTACGCCAACAATAAGAATTGAGGTTAATATAATAATGTTTTTTATATTAAAGTAATAGACGCCTCCAAGAACAAAATAAATAATAATATTTTTCCTAACCACATTTCTTTGATATTTTTATTTTATTTGATTAAATGGCGAGACGAGCAAGGCGCTCGCTTGATGGTAAGCGTCAGGCCTGCCCATAAACAGAAGCAAAATACTCAGAACTTTGAATTGGAGCTGGTGGGAGGATACTTGTATCCGACCGGATAGCGACCACCGTACACTGGTGCTAAAACCTGCCATAGTGGCCCACCTTGTGTGGGTCGCGTTCCAGGGTCAGCCAGTGTATATCCGGTTCTCCCCAGGGGGCTTGCCCCCTGATCCTTACCATTTTCCCATCCCTTTTCCTTCCGCTCCCCCTTGGCCCTTTGGCAAGCCGGCATGATCTTGCCGACCTACGATGGACATATTGTTTATCGTTGGTCGACACTATTCTTGGATTGCACTACACTTACCATCAGGTGCAGTCACTTTGCCGAGCCAGAGACAGTGGTAACGACCCGGTCGAGCCAACCCATTCATGCTGTAGACAAAATTGTCTACAGCGTGGCTCTACCACTCAAAAAGGTGGAAGAAGAAGGACTAGTATGATAGTAGAAGGCTGGTTTAGAGAGGCCATTCGGCGTCAGATGTTAAGCTGGTTAGAAGTATGTGGATAGATGTAACTGTCACCAATGTCAGCGTCTGACGTTTATCATGACCCTCAGATTTAGAAGAGGAGGAAATTAGAATTATGAGAGAATTAGGGCCCCTGGCAACCAACGCACACGTAATGTTCCGCACTGATAAATATATAATACAGATTGTCTAGGAAGGTACCGTTCTGCATTGTGCCCCGTCGGCGTTTTTTAATTCTCAATCTATCTAATTAATAGCCCTGTATTATATACGTCCCACTGCTGAGCACGGGCCTCCTCTACTGAATGAGAGGGATTAGGAATTAGTCCACCACGCTGCCTAATGCTGGTTGGCAGACTTCAAATATCTTCGAAAAATCTTATCGAGTTCTCAGATATGCAGGCTTCCTCACGATGTTATTTATTAAATAAATAAATAATACTAGCTTACACTAAGTTAAACCTGTATCGTGGGTTTTGGGAACTACGAGGGACTAGCGGTCTCACTACATTCAGACCCAAGACATTTAGGTATTCGTGGACCACACAAACATTAGTCTCGGTGCGGGAGTCTAAGGCTTCTCGTTTCGCAGCCAGTACTCGCCCACAGTTCTATAAGTCAGTCGGATTCAGCCATCAGTGACACTTGTCTTTAAAACTAATAAAATCCATATTAAACGTTATTTTTAAAAACTTATTTGGACAATTTCAGTTTCAATTTCATCAGTACGCAATGAAATAGCCAACTGCCTCCATTACCAAACAACTAGTTCTTGACAAGTTCATTTCAGAATATACCTCTATAATAAAATATAATCTTGAATTCGGACCTGGCATCAGAGCAGAAATCTGCTATAAAGTTCAGTGCATCTGAGGAATAACTTAGACTTTATTATGGTTTTCATTTTACGAAACTAAATTATCAATCTATCACGGTTGTATGTGAAAGGTTAACATAACACAATCCATTGCCATTTTAGATACATTACATGTTATCTATTGTATTTCGTTTTTACAGCTGGGCAGCGAATTATACAATCTCAACATCTTATGTCTTAACAGCATAGCCCACGACATGTGGGTATACATCGACAAGATGGCGGGTCCCTTGTATGCGAGAGGCCGTCTGGGTTGGTACTACTGAAGGACATTGAAACCATTGAAACTACTGGGCTTTATGAGACTTAACATCTTATGTCCCGGAGTGACGAGCGCAGTTCAGTGCCATGCATTGGTGTTGCTACTTTTTATGGATGGAAGTGTCTTTTTATTTAACTTAATAAAAACCTATTTGGAATTCCAATAACGGGCGACTAAAATAAAGATTCAAGTGTTCCCCGCCTGAAAATCGAATCTAGGACCTCCCGGAGCGCAGCACATATATTGCCACTGGATCAACGAAGCAATTATGTCAATGACGATAAACAAAAATATTTTATTGCGTAAGTTACCTAATGCCATAAGTAAACCTGTAAACATTTCTGCAGAAAGTGAATCTTTGCAATTTCACACGTTTCTCACGGCCATACCAAAAATGTTTAGATTAGTGCTAAAATATACTGTTTTTATGCAATTCCATTGCGGATGGTGTCTATTTTAGCGCTTTAAAATGTATTAGCTGCTATTTAGGGTTAATTAAAATGTTTTTTTTTACATCTTGCCTGTTGGCGCTTGTTTATGGCGCGCAGGTTTTATGCAAAATTATGAAATCATTTTCCCATAATGGAAACATATATGGCAGAAAAGCTAGTTTATGCGTTTACCTCATCAGCCTCGGTTTAATGGCAGCGTACTGATGTTCAGAAACCGTGTTGTCTTGGGTTCGAATTTCAGTTTGCGCAATCACAATTTATGTTTGAGTTTCAAATTCAGTTGGAAGGAAACACAATGATAAATCCTGCATATTTGTCAGCTCTTTATAATAATATCGAACGTTTGTGAAATCTTTTCTTGTACTAGCTTTTGCCTACGACTCTGCTTGCATGAACATCCCTTTAAGGAATAAAAATGCCTATGTCGTGATCCAGGTCTTGGTCTGTCTGCATCGCAAATTTCATCGGGGATTGCAGGCGTGAGTGCGTATATGTTATTTTTTTTTATGGTATAGGCCGGCAAACGAGCCAGTGGGCCACCTGATGGTAAGTGATCTCCATTGCCCATGTACGCCCACCACCAAAAGAATCATGGGCGCGTTGCCGACCTTAAAGGAAAAGGATAATTAGCGATTGGGAAGGGGAGGGGATTTGGGCTTCCGGATATCTCACTCACCGTACGAAACGCAGCAGCAAGCCGCTACTTTACGTCGGTTTTCTGTGAGACAGTGGTAACGAACCGGTCGAGCCAGCCCATTCATGCTGTAGACAAAACTGTCTACAGCGTGGCTCTACCACTCACAAATAATAATATCATATGTTAATAGTCGTCATATAACCACAATCGGCACACATTCCGATCCGGAACAACTTATCTGTGATTTTTAAAATCGCTACCCAGGCACAAATTGTGAACTGTGACCTGGGATTTGGGCCCCATTAGTTTCTGACACTATATTCCTAGACCAACAAAGCGATCTGAACTCATTGACAGCCTCCGTGGCGCAGCGGGCGAGTAGCCGGCTGTGAAGCGAGAGGCCGCGGGTTCGATCCCCGCACCGAGACAAATATTTGTGTGATCCATAAATATTTGTTTCGGGGTCTGGGTGTTGTGAGACCGAAAGTCTCTCGTAGTTCCTGATATCCACGACACAAGACTCGTATCTTACTGTGTGGTCAGGACTATGTGTGTGGCTGTTGGGTGTTATTTATTTATTTATTGCAACTCTAAAAACGGTAGTTGGGTAATAACCGGTTCTTTAACTGTTCAAACGGGTATTATGGATTATTTCATATTGTTGCAACACCGTGTGTATGCAATACTATATCGTATAGAACTATCACGGGGTTGCCAGATCAGGTTAACCTGCAGCCGGAGGAAAAGGCACATGGCAACAACACAGTTAGTAAACCGGTTTACCTCGTAACTCACCAACTCATAGTTGTAAATCTTAATATATAAAAATTACGTGTCACGTTGTTTTTTTTTTATAAATAGCTCGGCAAAGTGAATGCGCTACACCTGATGGTAAGTGTAGCGCAATCCAGGAATAGTGTCGACCAACGACAAACAGTATGTCTATGTTTGTCCGCGATGAACTCCAAAACTACTGAATCGATTTTAATCAAATCATGCTGTGTGCCGTTTGATCCAACTTGAGAGATAGGATATAGTATATATAGTACATATAAGCATACCTTTTTTATTTGATTGAATGACGAGACGAGCAAGGCGCTCGCCTGATGGTAAGCGCCACGCCTGCCCATTAACAGAAGCAACACCACTCAGAACTTTTATAAGGCACTGCATGGCACTGAACTGCGCACGTCACCTCGAGACATATGATATTAACTCTCATAATGCCTAGTAATTTCACTGGCTTCAATGTCCTTCAAACTGAAACACAACAGTGCTTACACACTGCTGCTTGACGGCAGAAATAGACAAAGTGGTGGTACAAACCCAGACAACCTCTGGCATACGAAGAACCTACCACCTTGTAAATACATAATAAATAAATACACAATACACAAATTTCAATAAATCCATTATGAGAGCAGAAAATTCGAAATATAATACGTTTCTTTTTTTGGTTTAATGGAACTATGATACCCTTGTGAAATAAAAATATGTTCGCAACCTTTGTCGCAAAAAAATCAAATGTGAAATGGGATATTATTGATACTTTTCCCATTAATGTATATTGTACTAGCTGTCCCTCGCGGTTTCATCCTCGTGCATATTACTGCTCCGCTCCCGTGGGTCCTAGCGTGATTATATATAGCTTTGAGTTTCAAATCACAACCATTCTAAAGAAGTTTCACTTCAATAACAAATACACCCAAGAGTCCTACCATAGTCTTGGCCCACAATAAGATACGAGTGTTGTGTCGTGGCTATCAGAAACTAGGAGAGACTTTCAGACTCACAACACCCAGACCCGGTACAATGTTTGTTTTCACAAATATTTGTCTGGGTACAGGAATCGTACTCGTTTTACAGCAGAGTAGCCCACTCACCAACTGCGCCAATCTTACTATCAAAAAGTGAAACCCATACATTAAAGTGAAAAAAACTCTCCAAAAACTTTCATGCAGCTCATCTACATAGTAACAGCACGCAGTCTGCAACGGATGTAAAAACTTAATCCATATTTAGTCATGTAAGACACATCCCCTCAGAATTTAAATGTTCAGCAGTAATTTACTACGATTTACAGCTATCCGATGCAAAAATGTAAACAAAACTGCGCTGCACGAATAGCTTAAAGTTATGCCCACTTTCGTGCGCTTTCAACTTGCGTTTTATCTGTCTGTTTCATATCTGTAACTTACTTCAAAGCTAAAACCGAACCTTTTTTTACTGCCTTAATAGGCAGACGAGTAAGCGATTCCGCCTGATGGTAAGCGGTCACCACCCCTTATGGACATCGGCAATGCCAGGGGCACAGCCAAGCCGCTGCCTACCGCTGCCTGCTTATTTTATTTGAATTCAAAGAGGTAAAGTAACCATGTAACAGATAAAATATGGCGATAAGAGGTAACTATCGCTAACAGTGTCAAATCTTACCGACTTTTTTAATGGTAGAGCCAAGCTGTAAACCGTTTTATCTACAGCATGGCTCGACCGGATCGTTACCACTATCTCACAGAAAACCGAAGTAGCGGTTTGCTGCTGCGTTTCTTACAGTGAACAAAATAGCAGGAGGCCTAAATCCCCTTCCTCTTCCCAATCCCTTAATTATGCCTTTCCTGTAAAGTCGGTAACGTCCCCATGATTCTTCTGGTATTGTGGGCGTACATGGGCGGTGGGGATCACTTAACATCAGGTGACCCACTTGCTCGTTTGCCGGCCTATGCTATAAAAAAATATTCTCTAGCCACTTATTTTATTTTTATCCGAGCACGGCTAAGTGGCTGCACTACACCTGATGAACAATGAGTTTATCGGTGGTCATCAGAATCATGCCGGCCTGTATAAATGCTTCTTTCCTCTTCGGAGAGGGAAGAAGCAAATCGAGGGGCCTGCAACAGGACAGGCGGATGACCAATGCAGGCACAATAATACAAGAATGTACCCCTGTACCCGTGTGTGTATTTCCGTCCCATGATGTGATAGAGGGCGAGTATAACGCCATACCAAGCACATAGATATAGCAAACTATAAAATAGAAGCCAAAGACAATCCTATCTAATAAGCCAAGAAAATTGTAGGAACTCTACCAAACAATCAAGCTAAGGCACACACACAAATATCAACTAAGTTTGTTGAACAAAATTAATTTTCGTAGGCACAGAAAAAAAGTTCGGAATGAACTGCCGGTCTTCAGGGACCCGAGCACCTCATTTACAATAATTTAAATTACTTCGAAACTTTTATTACATTAGTTCAACGTAATCCATTGCTTTTGGGACTGTGCTAAATCTTATTAGAAATATGTCAAATAAAACGTGGGTTGTAAGTTTATTCAGGTCTACATTATCCGTCAATGTTGTATCGACCCATTTGCTTATGTTTGAGAGATTATGTGGAGACTACGATTTAGTCAGGACTTGGTAAAGTTATTATGAACATATATTTAGGAATTTAATGAGATGACTTTTAAATAATAGCACACAAATAACATGATCACTTCAAACCAAATCATTTTACTCGCAGAGAACAAACTCGAGTCAGGATTAACCAATTGTAGGCCTTACTTTAATTGTACTTGTATACACGCTCAGTATGATTAACTACTACTATAATAACGACCACGACTGATACTAAGGTCTTCACTGCGCGACGACTGATAGCGAACCACCCGTGTCTTTTTTTTTTTGTGTTGACGCTTGCTGTAAGCTTGTCACTAGCCGGCTGTATACAGCTTCACCGGACTTTCGGGTGAGCGCTTTAGGCGCTCCCAACCCTTACATTTAAGTGACCACGCTTAGGGGACCCTCTTTGGGGTACGGACCTCGACTCAGGACGGCCACTGGGGGAGGGCAGAGACATCTGCGATTATTGGTTTAGGGGAATATTAAAACTACTAGTTATTATCATCGGCTCGCGGGCCGGTACTAGGGTCGGGGGGTCCACCCGTGTCAAGCCGTGCGTCTCTTTTATACATCATTTTAGGTGTATCTACCCGATGACAATTTTATAAACACCGTCCGCAAAGACTAATAAAAATTCACACCTAACAATGTCATATATGCACTAGTTAGTAGTTAGAAAGAAACCTGAAGAAACGACTCAACCAGTTTCTAAATTTTAAAATCGTCTGTAGATGAGATTTTTAGAGGTCCAATAATATTTCCTCGTGAAACGAGTGGACAGCAACAACCGTACCATTAGGTGTCGTGATTGCTTCCTCTTTCATAAAAAAGTATATTAAATACAACCAATAGACACACAAATAGTCCTGACCCCACACAATGTTAAACCTGTATCGTGGGTATCAGGATCTGCGAGGGACATGCGGTCCCACAACACCCAGACCCGGAACATGTATTTGTGGATCACAAAAACATTTTTCTTAGTGCGGGATTCGAACCCGCGGCCTCTCGATTCACCGCCGGCTATTCGCCCACTGCGCCTTTGCTTTCTGTGATATCTTTACATAGCATAAAATGAAGTCGCTTCCGCTGTCTGTTCGCTTAGATCTTTTAACCTATTCAACGGATTTTGTTTTCACTGTCATTTAGATAATTTATTCCGGAAGGTTTATATGTATATCACGCTATGACCCATGGGAGCAGGGAAGTACATGCAGGCGAAACAGCGAGGTACAGCTACTAAGAAATAAAACAAATAATTTTGAAAGATTTAACTAATTGATATGATAACAAACATCTACATTACTGGTTTAGTAATAAACAAATAAGCGAGTAACTGTTTCCAGTAATATAATGGACCATTAGTATACTGTGTCACGTTTATAACATTAGAAATCCTATGGAATACGTATGTTACGTCACTGAATCTTATTTGCGGCGCATTAGCAAACAAAGCTCCCGCGGCTGTCGTGCCTTGCCGTCCGCATTTACCCGGATTTGTCCAGATTCGCGTCCGGGGAAAATTAGCTACCTGCGGACAAAACATGGACATACGGAAAAAAAAGGAATACATTATACTAATTATACACACATTGAAAGTAGTAATTAAATGTACGACCAACTACGCTATCCACAGATAACTACTATTTAAGTAATATTTAGTCATATATGCGGACGTGACTAATAATTATACATATAACACAAAAATGCTTAACTGTTATATATAAATTGATAACTTAATAAAAAAAAAGTGTAAATGATCGACATTGGCTTTAAGCCGTACATTATAATGTTAGACCCTGGTGGATATTACGAAATTTCAATTCATTTATCAAAAAATCGTTAGCAGGTTGCTATCTTAGGAGTGGTTTAGTAGCTTGTTTTTTAAAGATGATTCGTGTTGTGTGAAAAATGTCAATAGACAAAAACACTATGTTTTAAGTTTCAATTATTACAACAGCCATACACAACAGCCCAGCATTGATCCGACTTCCGACTCCGATTCCGCCCGATTCCGACTTCACTAATATCGGAGAATGTTACAAAAAAATAACCAAAAATCGAATTAAGAATTAACATCATTTTTCAAGTAAACATATTAGGTCTAATTTAAAATATAATTTAAGTACATAGTTTTATTTAGTTAATCACTGTTTTCGTCTCTTTCAAGCATTACTGTAAATTGCATTAACAGTGTTTAAATAATCAATGCTTAAGTAACGTTTATAAGCAAGGCCTTAGATATCCGGTGGAAACATTAAATTTATCTAAAATGTCCCATTTATTAGTCAATTTTATCCGACATCTACAAAACTGATGGTAATTCTACTCATGACGTAACGTTTCCGAGTGTGCGAAAAAGTAGGCGATATTCAAATCAGATTATCTACGTTCATCTTTAAAGCATATAACTTTGTTTTTAGTTGGCAGTGTTGATGCGTCATAGATTGAACTTTGTGTTTGATGTAACCCTCGTTCATCATCATCATCAGCCACAGGACGTCCACTGCTGAACAAAGACCTCTTCCAAAGATTTCCAGACCAACATGTTGGAAGCGGCCTGCATCCAGCGACTTTTTGCGACCTTTATCAGGTCGTCTGTCCACCTTGTATTGTATTTACTGGGCATTGTGGGATTTACGATGAGTGTGTTATTGCCCGTTGAAGAGTTTCAATTTTTACTCCCTACTCCATTTTAACCAAATTTTTATAGAATCACACCGCAGCCAAAGTCTATCTACCTTTTTTCTGACAAAATCAGTCCATAATTGTTGGTGACTTAAAAAAAGCAAAAACACTTGCCGAATTGAGAACCAGAGAAGAAAGAAGAAGAGCTTCTGAAGCCGGTTTAAAGAACCCGTACTGTAAGGGTGGATTTTTGTCTATTTTGTGTTTATTATAATAATACCTTTTCTTTCTTTCTAATCCGCTTTTTCCGAGATAACAAGTAGCCTATGTTACTCAGTGATAATGTATCTTTCTATCGGCAAAAGAATTTTTGAAATCGGTCCAGTAGTTTATAAGTTTATTCGTTACATACGAAAATACAAATCTTTAAATAATATTAGTGTAGACTTATACCAACCATCACTTAAAATAAATTATGTAAACTTAGCAACAATGACAACCATCCACTTTGGATTCATTTTCTACACGTGACAAACTTACGAAATATATCTCAGTGGAATACAAAACGAAGTAAGTCATTAACCTCAATGTATTTGCATGTAATGATGAGGCTTTTGATTTTACCATTGACCTGGTGTAATTCGGTAATTGTTTTGGACATGTCAGTAAAATTGTGAGACTAATATATATTTTTTTATTGAATGACGAAACGAACAAGCGACACCACACAAAACTTTAGAGTTATAAAGCACTGCATGGCATTGAACTGCGCTCGTCACCCCGAGACATAAGATGTCAAGTCTCATAATGCCCAGTAATTACACTTGCTTCAATGTCCTTCAAACCGACACACAACAGTGCTTACACACTTTTGCTTGGCGGCAGAAATATACAAAGCGGTTGTACCAACCCAGACGGCTTTTCGCATACGAGGGACCTACCACCTTTTATGTTGGTCCTTAAGGCCTCTTTACACGACTATTCTACTTCGGGTTTAACCATATATTTACTTATGCTAATATTTCATACGATTTGGTGTTTCCTAAACAGGTTAAGGGGTTATTCACGATTTAAGAATTATGGATCCTTATGCAAATCGGCCTAAGCAATAAAATGTTCTTACATAAAAATACCACGCTACATTAATAGACAATAAAATACTTCTCGTATTATATAAAAATTAGCTGTCCCTCGCGATTTCACCTGCATGTTACTGCCCGGCTCCTATGGTTCATAGCGTGATATATATAAACGTTCCTCATGAATCACTTGCTTGCTGAAAACTTTATTAAAATCCGTTGAACAGTTTAAAAGATCTAAGCTAACAGACAGCGTGAGCGACTTCATTTTATACTATGTAAAGATACTCACGCTGTAATCCCCGGAGGGGTAGGCAAAGGTGTAACCAGTACCCCAACATCTCGCCGAGCGTATTTCTGTCCCATGATGAGATAGGGGGCCAGCCTATCGCCATGCCGGGCACAATTCCAGACTCCGGGCTGATAATGAGCATTTCGTGATAGAAAAACCCGTAATCACTTTACCCGACCCGGGAATCGATCCCGAGACCTCTCCACCGCCCATGTACGCCCACAATACCAGAAGAATCATGGGCGCCTTGCCGACCTTAAAGGAAAGGGATAATTAGGTATTGTGAAGAGGAGGAGGATTTGGGCCTCCGGATATCTCGCTTACCATACAAAACGCAGCAGTAAGCCGTAGCCGCGGTTTTCTGAGAGACAGTGTTAACGACCCGGTCGAGCCAGCTTATTCATGCTGTAGACAAAACTGTCTACAGCGTAGCTCTACCACTCATTGTGTGTACAACTAAGTCGCTATTTGCGTTTGTCTGCTTATTACTACTAAAATAGGTAATAGATTTGATGCCGTTTTCACTATTATTTATAGAATTTATTTCAAAATTCATATGCATATCACGCTATGACCCATGGGAGGAGGGCAGCAACATACGTACGGTGAAACCGCGACGGACAGCTAGTATGTAATAACATAGTAATCACTACGATAGAATCCTGCACAGCTAAAAAAATTCTGCTTTCGCTTCTAAGTTGGAATATAAATAAACCGATTATGTTTTTGGTACTGTCGCTACACAAAAGTGTTATATTCCATTTAATATAGCATACACGCCTGAATCATAGAAGGGGTAGGCAGAGGTATATCTACTACATCCATAGGTCGCCGAGCTTATGTTCGTCTTATGACGTGAGTCTATTACCATGTCGAACACAATTTCCAATCACGAACAACTCTGTGTAATTTTGTTAAATAGAAAAATCACACACAAATTTACCTGGCCTAGTATTGGAAACCTCAGCACCTTCTGAGTCTTAATACGCTGCCATGAGACTAATGAGGCGATATTCAATTATTTTATTCGATTCTTGTTTCATAGATATTATTCAGTTGATGCGAGTCGACACCATCTTTGACAATTCAGTGTTTGGCATTATTATCAGCTTAAGAAGATAATGCATCTCATGTCTTATGGCCAATTTCAGGCCAATAATTTGGCCGAAGATTAGAATGCTTGTCCATAGATTTTATATCTTTGTGCAAGTTACGTATCCTTTAAGAAACAATTCTTTGACATAAATGATCTTTGTTGAGGTCTTCGAGCATTGTACTCAGGTCTTCCAGTGATTCCGCAAGGACCACGATATCGTCGGCAAAGCGGAGGTGCGTCATGTACTCGCCATTTATGTTGATGCCGAATCCTTTCCAGTTCAAGAGCTTGAAGGCATCTTCCAGCGCGGCAGTGAACAGTTTCGGAGAAATAACATCTCCCTGTCTCACCCCTCTCTGTAGTGGAATAGCCTTCGTACTCTGTTCTTGTACTCGGACCGACATGGTGGCGTTGTTGTACAAGCACCTCAACACTTCGATATACCGATAGCCGATGTGGCACCGCTGGAGAGCCTGCAGCACTGCCCAGGTGTTTCCACAGAGTTTCTCAACGGGTGGGCCTCAGGATGAACATGGACAAGACGAAGGTCATGTCGAATGTCCATGTTGTGCCCACCCCGATTACTGTTGGAAGCTCATCTCTCGAGGTTGTCGACGAATATGTCTATCTAGGACAAGTAGTCCAACTAGGCAGGTCCAACTTCGAGAGAGAGGTCAATCGTCGAATCCAGCTCGGCTGGGCAGCGTTCGGGAAACTTGGCAAGGTTTTCACGTCCAAAATACCTCAGTGCCTGAAGACTAAAGTCTTCAATCAATGTGTGTTACCAGTGATGACATACGGCACTGAGATGTGGCCTCTAAATATGGGCCGTATAAGACGGCTCACAGTCACTCAGCGAGCTATGGAGAGAGCTATGCTCGGTGTTTCTCTGCGTGATCAAATCAGAAATGAGGAGATCCGTAGAAGAACGAAAGTCACCGACATAGCTCGGCGGATTAGCAAGCTCAAGTGGCAGTGGGCAGGCCACATAGCTCGCAGAACCGATAACCGATGGGACAGAAAGGTTCTGGAATGGAGGCCACGTACTGGCAAGCGCAGCGTTGGACGTCCACCTACAAGGTGGACAGACGACCTGATAAAGATCGCAGGAAGTCGCTGGATGCAGGCCGCTTCCAACAGGTCGGTCTGGAAATCTTTGGGAGAGGCCTATGTTCAGCAGTTCTTGTGGCTGATGATGATGATGATGAAATGATCTTTGTTAAAATACCTAATATTTTCTACTAGGTCATTTTAGCTATTTTTATCCTGACTAAGAATAGTGTTGACCAACGACAGAAGATATGTCTATCGAAGGTCGGCAAGATTATGCCGTCCTGCCAAACTGCTTCTTCACACTCCGTTTGAAAGACCCCATATTGTAGGAAGGAGGGAACACGTGTGCCGGCAAAAAATTCCGTAGCTTAATGGTCCGGCAAAAGTAAGATTAATCGAACTTTTTAGTTCAAGCTGAGATGGAGGAGACCATGAAACTGTCGCATTGCAAGCGAACGCGTGGTTCTATTAACGAAAGGGGAGCATGAGATAAGTTAATACAAGGTGGTAGGTCTCTCGTATGCGAGAGGCCGTCTGGGTTGGTACCACCGCTTGTCTATTTCTGCCGCTAAGCAACAGTGTATAAGCACTGTTGTATTTCGGTTTGAAGGACATTGAAGCCAGTAAAATTACTGGACATTATGAGACTTAACATCTTGTGTCTCGGCGTGACGAGCGTAGTTCAGTGCCATGCAGTGCTTTATAATTCAAAGTTCTGTGTGCTTGCTTCTGTTTATGAGCATGCGTGGCGTTTACCATCTAGCCAGCGCCTTACTCGTCTCGCCATTCAATTAAATCATAAAATAAGGTCAAACAGTTCTTCAAAGCATTCACCGGGATCCAGACGATAAAAAACGCTTTATTCTATTAAATATTAATGATCTGTGTCGCTTGTTCATCGGCCTCTCCTGAAAATAAAGTTTTAGATGCATTTTATTGTATTTGTGAGAAAATAATATAAACACATGTACTTTTCTTAGTCAATTTCTTTAAACAAAAGAATGTGATCACCTGAATAAATCCACCGTTTCTAACAAAACCTGTTGTAATTTGTGTTGCCTAGTTTTGAATTACGCAATGCTTGTGTATTTAAACTTGTATTGTTATACAACAAATTCTGCCATAGCGAATGTGATAAATTACACGCTTGTGTCTCGCCTAGTCATTATCTTGCAAATACATATTTTCAAGAGAATGTAGACAGTTTATATTTCGCTTGAACTGTAACGTCTCATCATCATTAATATTGCACTATCTTTTAAGCCCTATTTACATTGGTCAAGTTGGTAGTGGCGAGTACGGGCACAGTTGCGAGTGCTTATAAGTGAATGTTTACACTACAGCGAGTTAAGTGGAATGATAAGGCGTTAGGTCCCTCGTATGCAAGAGGCCGTCTGGGTTGGTACCGCTTTGTCTATTTCTGCCGCCAAGCAACAGTGTGTAAGCACTGTTAGGTTTCGGTTTGAAGGACATTGAAGCCAGTGAAATTACCGGGCATTATGTGGCAATGCCATGCGGTGCTTTGTAATTCAAAGATCTATATGGTTTTGCTTCGGTTTATGGGCAGTCTTGGAGCCTACCATCAGGCGAGCGCCTTGCTCGTCTCGACATTCAATCAAGTAAAAAAGAATAAAGAAAAACTTACTTTAAGTGCGATTTTACTCAGAACTCTTCATTGCTATGGAACAAATAGTAAAAGTGTTATACTAAATAAATAAACCAAAAAGAAAATGGAAGCGCAAATGTATTGGCAGCGAGCAACTCTTGATAGTGCTTTATGACTAAAAATAATCAGTTCATAAAGATCAAAAGGAATGTTGAGTCTATCCGTGTAACAGAAGAATATTTTATTTAGTTACTCAGAAATTAAATAAAACAAAACACACGTGGCTCCTTGTGTTGGCGGTCACTTATACCCAGTATTAGATTTGACTGTTTAAACTACGCCGAGTGGGTAAGGTGGTTGTTGAGCGGACGCTCAACAAGCTCCTTGAGAGAGCCGGATACACACTGGCTGATCGGACATGCGATTCATACAAGGTGGGTCACTATGGCAGGTCTTAACACCACGTGTATGGTTGTCGCTATCCGGACGGATATGAATTTTTTTTTTTATAGCATAGGCCAGTAAACGAGCAAGTGGGTTACCTGATGGTAAGTGATCTCCACCACCCATGTACGCCCACCATCAGAAGAATAATGGGCGCGTTGTCAACCTTAAAGGAAAGGGATAATTAGGGATTGGGAAGGGGAGGGGATTTGGGCTTCCGGATATATCACTCACCGTACGAAACGCAGCAGCAAGCCGCTACTACATCCAACCTAACTATATCCTACCACTAACATAATATTGTATGTATAAGGAAATATCATGAGATAGAACGCTTTTCAATCAACCTTATTGCTCAGATAAATATTTCTGATAATGTTACGTTCATTAGAGCGCGAGTGATTACATCTGGATTATTCTCGTTGACTAAGATTATGTCGTATCGTATGACATTACAGGCCAATAACCCTCATTTCTTTATGTATTTATTTTTATAGCATAGTCCGGTAAATGAGCAAGTGGGTCTTCTGATTGTAAGTGAGCTCCACCGCTCATGTACGCCCACAATTCTAGAAGAATCATAGGCGCGTTGCTGACCTTAAAGGGAAGGGATAATTAGGCTTCTCAATACATATATGAAAACCTAATGTATGTAAAAAAACATATTAATGTTTTTACAAAAACCAGCGACATTCATATGTTAAATACTAGAAATAAGAATAAACTGATATTGCCCAAGACCAGACTTCAAAAGATTAGTAATTCATTCAAATGTCAAAGTATACGTTTCTACAACAAAATTCCTAGCCATATTCAACAATTAAGTCTAAATAACTTTAAATTATTTATTAAACAGAACCTTTGCCGAAAAGGTTACTATAATGTTAAAGATTATTTGGAAGACAAAACGGCTTGGAATTGAGCCGCTCACTCCATACAAAATATGGCTGTCCATGGTCCTCTGGTAAATTATTATACTTGACTGCTCTATTGGCGCATTTTTAGTATTTAAGATACATAATATGTAAAGTTGTCATTTTTAATATTTTTTAAGAAAAATATTAAATTTATATTAAATTTATATTTGTTAATTTTCATTTTTTAATTTGTGAGTGCGAGTGCCATGTATGTTGGTTATACTCAGGACTATTTCTAATAGTCAATCCAGGAATTCCTGTACATTGTACTCGCACAGTTCTGGAAAATCAATGTCTGGACATTAAAAGAGGCCATAACCCATGAGTTTGTTTCGGCATTTCTTCTCATGGCTAGCCACGAAATGCCGAAAAAAGAAATAAATGTAATCTAATTTTAGTATAAAATTATTGACATGTAAAAGTGATATTTATGATCCAATTTACAGAATAAATGATTTGAATTTGAATTTTGAAGGTATTGGGAAGGGGAGGGGGATTTGGGCCTGTGGATATCTCACTCACCGCACGAAACGCAGTAGCAACGAGTTTATGTCAATTTTCTATATAACATATAGTGCAAAGTTCTGTGTGGTGTTACTTCTGTTTATGGGTAGGCGTGGCGCTTATCATCATGCGAGCGCATGCTCGTCTCGTCATTCTATGAAAAAAAAAAACTATCTACAGCATGGCTTACCAAAGAGTTCGAAAATATCACTCTGTTTGTTAAATAAATTAAAAGTTAACACATTCCAACGCGACTGTACATTCTAATAGTAAGTCGGACAAAGCAGACATATGATATCTAGTAAAAACCCGAAACTCGTAAAAACAACATTTTTTATAGTTACGTGATTAAGGAAGTAGTTCCATCGCACATATTATGCGTGCCGTATGAATTTATTTTATTTCTTTACTTTCCTGCTTCTTCATAAGACAGAAGGTGATCTAATCCTTTATTAAATAAAAATAAGTCTAATGTATTGCGATATTACAAGGTAGGTCACTCGTATGCGAGAGGTCGTCTGGGTTGGTACCACCGTTTTGTCTATTTCTGCCACCTAACAACAGTGTGTAAGTACTGTTGTATTTCGGTTTGATGGATGTTATAGTCAATGAAATTACTAGGCATTATGAGACTTAATATCTTATGTCTCGGAGTGACGACCGCAGTTCAGTGCCATGCAGTGCTTTACAATTCAAAGTCATGTATGGTGTTGTTTCTGTTTATTGTTTATTGGCGCTTACCATTAGGCGAACGCCTTGGTCGTCTCGTCATTCAAGTAAATAAAAAAAAACTCACTGGTATTTCTAATCTGAAAACATATTATTTATATTCGGCCTGGGAATCGAACCCAGTACCACACTGAATTCACCTAAGTACGCAGACACCAAACAAAAAAAAATGTGCGTTAACTTTTATGTGAAAAGAAATGATTTCTTAAAGCCCTTTTTAACATGAAAGGCTGTGCCGGAAAAATATGCTAGCTAATTATGGGAATTTCTAAAGAACTCTAATGAGGCATTTTAGCCCGTATTGTTGTGAAAATCCGCATTTAATGTACATGGAGCCAAGCAACTCCAACTTGGTGAAAAAAGTAAAGGTACATTATTTTTAGATAGTCCTGTATTATATACGTCCCACTGCTGGACACGGGCCTCCTCTTCTGAATGAAAGGGATTAGGCTTTAGTCCACCACGCTGGCTTAATGCGGGTTGGCAGACTTCACATACCTTCGAAAAATCTTATCGATTTCTCAGGTATGCAGGTTTCCTCACGATGTTTCCTTAACCGTTAAAGCAAGCGATAATTAACAATTAATATACACTTAACTTAGAAAAGTCAGAGGTGTATGCTCTTAGGGCTGGTTTCAAACCCGCGACTGTCGTCTTGACAGACCGTACTACTCCCCGCTGAGCTATCACTGCTTCATCACATTTTTTGACTTATATTTGCCTTTATAGGCAGACGAGCAAGCGGCCCGCCTGATGGTAAGCGGTCACCGCCGCTCATGGACATCGGCAACGCCAGGGGCACGGCCATGCCGCTGCCTTCCTCTGAAGGAATACTCTTTTTAAGCCTCATTTGAAAAAGGACATGTCATAGCGCTCGGGAAACACATGAATTTCATAAGTATTGGTAATTTTGGATAGACATTGGAGTGTAAGTGGGTCACCATTATCTTAGGCACGAAGCTAACCTCACCTGTACGTAGGTGACTCTGCTGACGTATGAGGAAATAAATAAATAAATACTCCCAATAGTCACATACATAGTCCTGATCCCACAGTAAGATACGAGTCTTGTGTCGTGGGTATCAGGAACTACGGAGACTTTCGGTCTCACAACACCCAGACCCCAAAACAAATATTTGTGGATCACACAAACATTTGTCTCGGTGCGGGGATCGAACCTGCGGCCTCTCGTTTCACAGTCGGATACTCGTCTGCTGCGCCACGGAGGCTGGCAAAGTGGCGAAACTCGGTTCCCGTTGCGGATTATGGCGATCAGACGGTGGGTCGCTTAACAGAAGGTGAATGCTGATATTAAGTCGGGTTAACAGCAGGCAGAAGAGAAAAAAAATGCTAAATATTATAATGCCCATTAAAGGTATATAGACATCTACAGACAAGAAACTCCAGCTATTATGCTCACTGTCGAAAGGGTATAAGATTATTTTGGTTTACAAAGAAGGGATTTCGTGAGATCCGAAAAGACGAATATATTTTTTGGTTTGGCATTTCAAGAGATTTGTTAAGGAAAGAGAATTTACAAAGCCTATAAAAGCCTTGCCCTGTATGACCTAGATCATGTCTTTTTAATCATCTCATTGCTTTTAATCAAAAGATCGTAAAGTAAACAAAGTAAAAGCCATAAGACATAAAGATAATAATTCTGCGTAAAAAAACGCATTACTATTTCGGTGCTTCAGGGCTCACATAAGGCTGCCCGTCCACTGGAGCGGGGCGAGTAAGCAGAGTGAGAGATTATACGGAGCGCGGTTGGATACTGTGCGGGGCTAGGCGTCGGGTCACGTACGCACTGGCTACGAGCCTCGCTACCCCGCCCAGCTTCCGAGCTCCGTTTCTCCGGTCCGCGTTAAAATATATCCAATACATCGCAAATCCATGTTCACTGAAGCGGAGCGGCGCTAGCTTAAATTCTATTGGTTAATATGGCACAGCTTCGCTCTTCTCAGCTCCGCTCTGCTCCTCTCCGCATCACTCCAGTGGACGGGCAGCCTTAGACTCCTTAAAATTTATGGAGCGTACAATTGTCTGAATTCGGCATTTATTCACAGAACATTGTTTTAAATAAATGGATTATGCAGATTAAATAAAGTAATGGGCTAAAATTAATATGCTTCTTTTTTGTGTATATTCGTATGTGAGTAGTACAATGAATTCCATGCAGTACTTCATAACTCGAAGTTCTGATTGGTGTTGCTTCTGTTTATGCTTGAAGTGTTAGAGGCACGCTGTAGAGAGTTTTGTCTACAGCATGAGTGGGCCGGCTCGACCGGGTCGTTACCACTGTCTCACAGAAAATCGACGTAAAGTAGCGGCTTGCTGCTGCGTTTCGTACGATGAGTGAGATATCCGGAGCCCAAAGCCCCCTCCTCTTCCCAATCCCTAATTATCCCTTTCCTTTAAGATCGTCAACGCGTCCATGATTCTTTTGGTATTGTGGGCGTACATGGGCGGTGGAGATCACTTACCATCAGGTGACCCACTTGCTCGTTTACCGGCCTATGCTATAAAAAACCATCACACGAGGGACCTGCTAGTCTCTGCAATAACGGTAATAAAAAAAAATATTGAATTAAAACACGATTTCAAATGTTTTTGATGACCATCTACGCCATGTAGGCTTCGTAATTGCGTCCTTTTAGACGAATCCCACCGATCGCTAAAAAACTGGGTCTGCGTTTTTGCAACAGTGTGAATAAAGATGAACTGCTTCATACCGATTCAATCGCATTTGCAAGCCCTATGTGACGAAAGAGAAGGCTGTAATTGTGGCAACATATCATTATGACAGGCGTTGAAAACCACACTAATGATGTAATTTAATTCTAAAGCTGTCTTGTTTCTAGGTTTATTGGCTATCCGGTAAGGTTTTTGATACGATTCCCATATCTAGCAAACAATTTTGTGTATTTTTTTCCTTTCTTCAAGTTCAACAATAAATAGATAAAAGTTACGCGGGAGCGTCATGAGGTTTTTGAATCAAAAATGTAGAGTCCAACTCTTCACGATGAAGATTTATTTGAGACTAAATTAAATCGAACAATTATCCTTATTTATATTCTTAACTTATTTACAATGCGTATTCAGTTCCAGGAATTTTGATCATAACAAGGTCACCGGCTAGACACCAGGTCAGCAGTTTTATTGTCAATATGTTTTCATTTAGTTCAAGAACTTTAGTCTAAACAAGAGTATCATATTTCCAATGGATAGAGCCCTTACTTTAGTAAATAAGGTCATTTGAATGTCAAGTAAGTTGGTACTATGTTATTTACAGGTGCAGGGTACATAACTAAATACAATGAAAGCTTATGTAACAAATCAGCGATGAGGGACTTTTTTTATCCTTGCTCGGCAAAGTGACTACGCTACACCTGATGGTAAGTGTAGCGCAATCCAAGAATAGTGTCGACCAACGATAAACAATGTGTCCATCGTAGGTCGGCAAGATCATGCCGGCCTGCCAAAGTTCCTGGGATAAACTACTGGGTTCCTGCTATCGGAATACTGGTGACCGCGCAGTATCTCATCCCAGGGCCAAGGGGGAGGGGAAGGAAAAAGGGATGGGAAAAGGGTTAGGATCAGGGGGCAAGCCCCCTGGGGAGAACCGGATATACAGCTGACCCTGGAACGCGACCCACACAAGGTGGGTCACTGTGGCAGGTTTTAGCACCAGTGTACGGTGGTCGCTATCCGGTTGGATACAAGTATCCTCCCATCAGCAACTACAAACGGTTTATGTATCACTGCTGTTACTCGCCACTATTATTAACATTTTGTGCACAGAGC
The DNA here is from genome assembly GCA_949126905.1 of Amorpha juglandis. Taxonomy (NCBI): domain Eukaryota; kingdom Metazoa; phylum Arthropoda; class Insecta; order Lepidoptera; family Sphingidae; genus Amorpha; species Amorpha juglandis. The sequence continues at coordinate 3,763,519 of OX421379.1, read as the reverse complement.
TGATCATCCCCTCTTGGCAGGTACATCGACTTTAGGATTACTTTACAATTCTCGGGTATTGTTAATAGTTTATCATGTACGTCATTACTTAACTCATTTAACAACATTGGGAATATATATTCCCAAGTTCGTTTTCCAAATGTGTCATCATATGGTGGTAGAAAATACCTTGGTAAATATGCCAGGTTACGTAATTGTCCGGGATTAAAATTTGTGCCTACCGTAATGGTTTCAGATCCGTTCGAGTGCTAGGTACTCAATTTGTCCGAAAAATGCTCTAGATTCTGCCAGTCTTGCGGGCACTGCCCGTTAAGGCTATAAGCTCGCCCCCTTATCACATCATGTAACTTTTTTTATCGGCAAAGTGACTAGACTTGATGGTAAACGCAGACCAGTCCAAAAAACCAGCGACCACCGACAAACAAAGCGGTGGTGTGGTCACCAATTCCTGTCACAAAAAATAATAATGGAAATCGGTGCATGTTTATCAGGGTTATGCGTAAACATTCATAGAAAATATTTAATATTACAGACGAATGAGAAGCTCCTTTTAATGTCGGTTGAATAACTTGGTGCAACATGGTGGCATAATGAAGATATAAATTTAAATTTAAAGATTTTAAACCCTTTAAAACGATTTACTATTTATAAATATTAAATTTAAATTTAAATTACTCTTAAAAATTACAGCAGTAATTACTAATTTATAAGCATATAAATGTAATGTATGATATCTTCCGAACTACTTAATGATTCATTAGATGATGAGTCAATAAATTAGATGGTCAATAAACTGGACATGAATTGATCAGGCAGTAGAAACACGCATATATTAAAATTAGTACCAACATAATAAATAAACCGCGGCAGCCTTGGTATCGGCAACATAGCAATTAAAGTTCAGGAACGTCGCTTAAGGATTGGTCGCATTTTGAGGAAACCACAGGAGTCCGTGGCCGCAAATATCTGTGTCAGATCGCAAGGATTACGATGCTGCGGAAAGTCCAAAAGAGATGGCTTTAAATATGATAGGGAGACATGGGATGCTATTGTCTTACTACGGATGCTCAAGATTGGATAAAGCTAAGGGAAAGCGGATTCTGGTACTAATCCAGGATAACACCAGGCAGAAAGAAAGAATACCAACAAAATAATAACAGGGTCACGCGTAATACGAATTGTACCAGCATATACCCGGGTCTTCGACGCAATAAACAAAGTAAAATGTGCCTTATGCCCATAAAAGATATTAAAAAGTTATGTGGTGCAGTCAACTCAGATAAATTACGGTTTTCGAAAGCGAAATTGGCATAAAGGTACTGCCCACAAAATCGAACACAAGAGCTCAAGATCATAAACACGCGCGATGCACACCGGCTAAGCATAATACTATTTGTTACGTCATCATCAAATGGAAATATCAGTCTAGTTCAGACTTTTTAAATCTAGATTTTTATGATCAATTTAAAAACAACTTTTTCTTAAGAAATTCATCATGCAATCACTTCCACGAATTATATATGCAACAATTAATAGTTTGTTAATGAAGCAACAACTCATATAAATATATTTCTACCTTAATCGGCGAAGTATTGCCAGATTCCGTTATTGTGCCATACTTCTTAGATAATAACTTTCTACATTATGGCTAGGCAAAATGGGTACAGGTGAAACTGATATGTGGAGTTCAGATACAGCAGAATAAAATAAAATCACTGACACTTGTTAGATGCCAAAATTTGCAGTTACAGTTGAAATTTTACTGTTCTTAGTTGATTTATGTCTTTTGGCTGCAGCATGAATGCTAGCTCGACCGTGTTATTACTGCTGTCTCATAGAAAACCGACGTGGACAGTTTCGATCAGTTTCATATTTTGAGGGAGATTACCAGAACGGCTGATCAAGATAAAAAGAATCGAAAGATCTTCCCTGTTAAAGGAAATTACTGGGCTTTATGAGACACATCGTAAGTCTCCCAAGTGGCGAGCGCAATCCAGTGCCATGCAGTACTTGGGTATCTAAAAGTTTAACTAGGGTAAAAAAAGGGTTATTATTGGAAATTAGAAAATTAAGCCCGACTTACATCATGTCGGATTTTAATAAGTATAGCAACACTAATCTTACCCAATGATATATTCAAGTTTAAATCAACGTGCATGCATAAAGTTTTATGTAATTTTAGATATGCATTTTTAATACGCAATGAACGGAGAAAGTCGAACAAGCCTTTAGTACTAAGTTATGTAACACATTAACATAGGACGGAAGGCTTTCAGGTCAATTCAATGCACATGTCCAATGCGATCGACTGAGTATTGATACCACAGGAAATGTCTGGTGAAATGGATTTTAAACAAACATAGCCTTAAAATTAAACCGCACATAGAAGAGCTTTCTCTTACGACACAGAGATCATAGAAAACTGTAATTTACGAGGACGCGTGATAGGATTCTTATTTTCAATTGCATGACGCGGCCTCGTGAATGACAGTTTACTGTCAAATTTTTGACGTGCGATAAACCCTCTACATCCAAATGGAGCTGTACTTGATGATATTTTTTCTACTATCATCACATTTTTTGCCTCATTGGTCTATTGCCAGCATACGTATTTAAGCTGAGAGACCGTAATGTCCTGGGTTCAAATCTCAGGTTGGACATTGACAATTTGTATAAATAAATACACCCAACAGTCACACATACTCCTGATCCCCAACCCCCCCTCACAACACCCAGACCCGAGACAAATATTTGGGGATTACACAAATATTGTACAGTACAAAATTGTATCAGTGCGTTATCGAACCCTCATCTTCTAGTTTCACAGCCCACTGCTCCACGGAGGTTGTCAAAATTAAAATTGTACTAACAATTTAAAACATTGAAATAAAACTAATTTAATCCAATTTTATCGCGGTTTTTTATTTAATTTTAGTCCCGACGTTTCGATTTTCCTCCGTGGTCACGGGGTGGACTGATATCCGTTTAAATTAGTTTTATTTCAATATGTAACATTCGCGTACATTAAACAAGAAATGATTAAACATTTAAAAAAACGTTCGCATTCAAGAAGTTAGGCAATAGTTTATTCATTTCGAACGATCAAAAATTATTGCAGATTAAAATGTGTTGCATCGGCCCCATCCTTGCTTTAATAGCCAACATTGCTTGCTTCAACAATGCCAATAGCAGCAATAATAATATAATCCTAATGGTCTTACTCTATTTCACAATTTTTCATATTTACTTCTGCGGTTCTTTTATGTTGCACATTACAGCGACACTAGGCATCGCCTTCGGCTTCTCTCAATTTACAAAACGCAATAATTTTGGTTGAGATTTATATGCAGGAGTGAAATTTACTTTTTTTCGCCTCATTGGCTTATTGGTACTTGACTGAAAAACCGTTAGATCGCGAGTTCAAACCACATACATCCCATACGGATTGGAATTTATACCCGTATGGTGGTTTCCTATCACTTCATGGGATTGAAATAAGCTCGGAAAAACATGGATGTACTATTTGCACATCTGCCTATCCCTTCGAGGGTATAGGCAAGGCTCGTGATATGTTGAAATCGGCTGCAAATAACCATTAGTGAATGGTAACCGCTACCGATAAATCATATTGCGGGTTCACAAGATTTAACATTATGAATTGACTTGAATATTTTGCTGGACATATTCCTATTCGCCCTGATAGCGACCACCGTACACTTGGTGTTAAAACCAGCCAGAGTGATCCACACGCTTTGTGTGGATTACGTTCCAGGATGAGCCAGTGTATATCCGGTTCCCCCAAGAGGCTTGCGACATGACTTGATAGTTGGTTGGGGCGGGTATAGGGGTACATCCCTGTATCCCTGTGCCTGCATCGGTCAACCGCTTGTCCTGCCGCAGACCCCTCGATTTGCTTCTTCCCTCTCCAAAGAGGAAAGAAGCATTTATACAAGCCGGCATAATTCTGGTGACCACCGATAAACTCATTGTTTGTCGGTGGTCTCTAGTTTTTTGGACTGCACTACGCTTACCATCAGGTTGTAGTGCAGTCACTTTGTCGTGCACGGATAAAAAACACAATAAAAGCTGTATGTTCAGTTCGATTGAAATTCTGTACAGACGGTTCAAATATCATGCAATTTTTCAGTTGATCAACTAAAATCTAACCGTGTGGACCAGCTAGTACAAACATGATGTTCAGACACATTCGGATTAGAACCGTTTGTGAAAAGACGAGGTCGTGGATACATCAATTTGCATCACTGCGTGAAAGGACGGCTAACGGCTTTAATTTAGAACATGACCATCTTTCGATGCTTAAGCTTTTAATAGTGTGTCGTGTTTGGCAATCCCCATAAGTAAACGCTTAGTCTGAGGTAAAGTTACAGATGGAGAATTGATTTTTTAAATTACGTAGATATTGTGACATAGGCGTTAAGCAAGTTATGCGTGAAAAGCCATAGAGGCTCATTTAGGTGACTCGTGTTCTGGGTTTAGCCAGTGTATACCCTCTACCTTCCGTTCCTTTCCTTTACAAGGTGGTAGGTCCCTCGTATGCGAGAGGCCGTCTGGGTTGATACCACCGCTTTGTCTATTTCTGCCGCCAAGGAACAATGTTTAAGCACTGTTGTGTTTCGGTTCGAAGGGTAATGAAACCAGTGAAATTACTAGGTATTATGAGACTTAACATCTTATTTCTTGGGGTGACGAGCGCACTTCAGTGCCAAGCAGTGCTTTGTAATTCAAAGTTTTGTATGTGGTGCCCACACAAGTGTAAGCCACTTTGCCGTGCAACAAAAGGACCGGGGTGTTCTAGGCCTAGTACAAGTTTTGACAGTTTTTTGAAACCTTGACAGTTTTCGTTTTCTCCATACATCGAGTAGCAGTAGCCACTATCATTCATAAAGTATTAACTATGAGAGGTAGCTTGTAATGAAGCTTGCTTCCAAATTATTTACATTTTTTTTTCAAATTCAATTGTTTTTTTTATTCTTATAAACGGCAATAGTACTGAAATACTCCATTTAATTTTATCAAATTTGTATGTTACACAATATCACAATCAAACCTTTGTATGATCTCACGGCGAATCTATTTATTCTGTCTCGTAAATTATGTTAGAAAGGTTCCGTGCAGATTACCTTTGAACGTTTGACCAGTGTGAAAGTTGTTATGACCTGGTGTTACAATGTTCTAATGTCCTCGCATAATACCTCATTGGGAGGTGTGACCTATTTTCGGACCGATTTTATTATTCCAAAGTAACCTCTGTCTGGTTTTTTATAGAATAAGCCAGCAAAAGAGCCAGTGGGTCACTTGATAGTAAATGATATCCTCCGCCCATGTACGCCTAGAATACCAGGAGAATCATGGGCGCATTGCCGACTTTAAAGGAAAGGGATAATTAGGAATTGGAAATGGGGGATTTCGGCCTCTGTATATTTCACTCAGCGTACGAAAAGTAAGCCGATACTTTACGTCGGATTACTGTGAAAAAGTGGTAACGACCCAGTCACGCCGGCTCATTCATATTGAAGACAAAACAGTCTACAGCGTGGCTCTACCACTCATTGGTTTTGTATTTATTCGAAAAAACAAATGCGAAAAAGACGCCCAGTAACTAATGTTCTCGAACCTACCATTTATTCAGTATATCTTACTGATCATGAACGCTTCTTGACGATTGACATTATATTTCGACTGTAGTGGACTCGGATTACATTCAGATTTTATTTTTGGCTTTGTGTATTTTTGCCGGAAAGCAGCAATGTCTAAGTTCTGTTGTTTTTCGGTTTGAAGAAGATTTAATCTTCTTCAACAGGTGATTAACTTAACTTAATCTCTTGTCTCGGGATTACGAGCGTAATCCAGTGCCATGCAGTGCTTCGTTATTCAACGTTCTGCTGTTGCTTCTAGGCATTTATGCACAAGCGTGGTGCTTACCCTCTTTCGCGATCTGCTACCTTCTTCATACAGCTTATAAAAAAAGATGCAGTATAGCCTATTGCTATAACGGAGACACTTCCAGACTCCGGGCTGATACTGAGCATTTCATGATATAAAAACCCAATATCAATTTTACCCGACCTAGGACCGAACCCGAGACCTCAGCACATCAGTCGTACCGCGTACGCACAACAACTGTGTCACCGAGGCAGTGGGTATTTCAATGTATATTAAAGGAATAATGTCCAAACCAAAACCGTTTGTGTATGAGTAGGCATACGTCGAAGGTTCGAGACTTGAATGTTTATTTATCTCCTTTTCAACGAGCTGAAGGAGTAAGCACGTGGTAAGAGGTAACATCGTATGGTTCCCGGACTATTTTTATAGCAGAATCTGGCAAATTAACCACCTGATATTGTCATCTCCACAGTACATATAACCATGAGAATCATGTGGGCTTTACTGACCTTAAACAAAATGAATAGTTTTTTTTATCCAAGCACGGCAGTGCCTGGACTACACCTAATGGTAAGCACAGTACAGTACAAAAAAAACAGCGACCACCGACATGCAATAAGATTTTCGGCGGTCACCAGAATCATGCCGGTCAATATTAATGCTTCTTCACATTCCGAAGAGGGAAGAAACCAATCGAGAGGCTTGCGACAGGACAGGTGGATGAACGATGCAGGCACAGGGATACAACGATGTACCCTTGTACCCGCCCTAACCAACCATCAAGTCATGTCGCAAGCTATTTTATTCTAATATCATTATCTCCGTGCAAACTTTTACAATATTAAAGATTTAATCTTTTTTTATTGTGTTTAATTTACCTATGCGTGTAAGCTAGTTTTAAGTTTTTTTATTGTAATAATATCTGTTAGCCGTTCCATTTATTTTATTTATGTGGTGTTTGCCGGTAAATGGCAGGAACACTTATAAAGTTTTATTTAAATATTCTGTGTTGAATAAGCGTGGACAACCGAAGTAATAAATAAATCTAAGCGAGCTCGGTGTTGAGTGTTACTGGACAGAAATAAGTGAAACCATAGCGTCCGTGGTCGCTAAGATACTGCGTACAAGACTACGACCGGTACTTCCTCATGACGTAACAATGCTGAGCTGTCCCTATGAAGCAAATCAGCAAGGCTTAGTCATCGATAAGTCGATACTCTTTGACCAGTTGCACAACTAGTACAGTAACTCCCGTACTCTGTATTTGACAGCCTCCGTGGCACAGCGGGCGATAGCCGGCTGTGAAGCGAGAGGCCGCGGGTTCGATGCCCGCACCGAGACAAATGTTTGTGTGATCCACAAATATTTGTGTCGGGGTCTGGGTGTTGAACCGAAAGTCCCTCGTAGTTCCTGATACCCACAACACAAGACTCGTATCTTACTGTGCGGTCAGGACTATGTATGTGATTGTTGGATGTATTAATTATTTATTATTAAACGTTACTTCGAGGCCTCATACTGAGCGCGAAGTGACGATTTCTCTTAACGTCATTTGTATTAATAATAGAATTAGTTTTAGGCGTCAAATAAAAACTGACCAATCATATACACAGACTTCGAAACTTAGCAAAGAGATTACTTAAGTGTTGTTTGTGACTTGCCTTGGATTCACTTCATATACTGCATATGTTCTCAAACTTATTTCGTCTACTGCCCACTTTGAGAGTCAATTATTTTCTAGCGCCCTCCGAAACCCCTTCGAAATTACTTAATTTTAAATATACCTAGTGTGTCATATGTTTACAAGGCGGTAGGTCCCTCGTATGTGAGAGGCCGTCTGGGTTGGTACCACTTTGTCTATTTCTGCCGCCAAGCAACAGTGTGTAAGCACTGTTGTGTTTCGGTTTTCAAACCTTGTCCTTCAGGACATTGAAGCCAGTGAAATTACTGGGCATTATGAGACTTAACATCTTATGTCTCGGGGTGACCAGCGCAGTTCAATGCCATGCCGTGCTTTTTAATTCAACGTTCTGTTTGGTGTTGCTTCTGTTTATGGGCAGGCGCGGCGCTTACCGTCAGGCGAGCGCCTTGCTCGTCTCGTCATTCAATAAAATAAAATAAAAACTTCAGGCCGCCATAATTATGGCGACCGCTCTTCTTACGTTTACGCGAATGTTACTAATTGAAATAAAACTAAATTAAACGGATTTTATCGCGGTGTTTTATTAATTTTGATCCTGACGTTTCGAAGGCTTTTCAGCCTTCGTGGTCATGGGGTGGACCGCGATAAAATCCGTTTAAATTAGTTTTATCTCATGATTATATTTTCGAATCGACAAACACAAATTGTAATAACCCGACATGGGATCTAAACTGAGATCCTCGCGATTTTCCCGGCCCAAGTACGCAAAATACCAAATACATCATAAGCTTATCAGGATATAATTACGCAAAAAAAAAGACTGCCTCGGTGGCGCTGTTGTATTGCGTACGCGATACGACTGCTGTACTGGCGTCTCGGATTCGAACTCTGAGTCGGGGGTAAAAGTGTTTTTTTTTTATTTGTTTAGATGACGAGACGAACAAGGCGTTCGCCTGATGGTAACCGCCACGCCTGCCCATAAACAGAAGTAACACTACACAAAACTTTGAATTACAAAGCACTGCATGCCACTGAACTGCTCTCGCCACCCCGAGACATATGATGTCAAGAAAGAAGCCAGTTAAATTACTGGGCATTATGAGATAAGTCTCATAATGCCCAGTAATTTCACTGGCTTTAATGTCCTTCAAACCGAAACACAGCAGTAGTTACACACCGTTGCTTGGCGGCAGAAACAGACAAAGCGGCGGTTTCTATAACTAAATGCTCATTATCAGCCCAGAACATTGAATTGAGTGAAACATTAGCGAAAAGTGGGTGTTACATCTCTGCCTGTCCCTTTGGGGATTACAGACGATTTCCGAATACACCAGCATGATCGTCTACCGCTCCGTTCATCTTAATACAATCGAATAAACACTGACCACAGTTATTTATATAGTGAAATGACACGTGTGTTGGTGTGCCTTTCGCCCCGCGTCGATGATCTCAGAGCGGCCCACTTTCCGCAATCTGTTTAGGTTCCATGATGGGTACTGAGCCATCACTTTGAATGCCAATTAGGGACCCTTTCGTAAACATTTTGAACTATGTTAGATTCAAACTTTACATGCAGTTGACGTTTTATGACTTTTTTTGTTTGAATGGCGAGACGAGCAAGGCGCTCGGCTGATGATAAGCGTTACACCTGCCCATAAACAGAAGCAACACCACACAGGAATGCTGATGCTGAGTAGAACTGCGCTCGTCACCCTGAGACATAAGATTTTAAGTCTCAAAATGCCCAGTAATTTCACTGTCTTCAATGTCCTTCAAACCGAAACGCAATAGTGCCTACACACTGTTGCTTGGCGGCAGAAATAGATAAAGCGGTGGTAGCATTCCAGACGGCCTCTCGCATACCTACCACCTTGTACTGCCTTAAGTTAAGGGGACGGCAGTTAAATTTTGATGTAACCTAATACTAGCATCAAATTAAAACTTTTAGTAATTTTCATGCGGGCAGGCTAGCAAAAGGTAGTTTTTTTTATAAATTACAATCAGCCCTATATATGTCCTACTTCTGGGCACAGACCTCTACGAATGAAAGGGTCGTCCTTTAGTATCTTTTAATTAACCTAATTTTATTTAGTCTTAATTTCTTTTCTGAAAAATCCAGATACCATAAACCTATTTACAAAGAAGGTAATGAGAGAATGAGGTCAACGATATATGAATAGATCTAAAGCAAATTCTGTTGTATCTACTTACACCTAAGGGAAATAGGCATGAGTTTATTTATGTATGTATTTTTATTTTAATGTCAATTAACAGTGTCTGGTCTACAGGGTACAGTATCATGATTGTGGTAAAAGCGATCAACAGTGTACTTAAGTCACCTAGATTAAAATTAATGAGTGATAGAGCCACGCTGTAGACAGTTTAGTCTACAGCATGATTAGGGCCGGCTCGACCGGGTCGCCACCACTGTCTCACGGAAAACCAACGTAAAGTAGCTGCTTACTGCTGCGTTTGGTACGGTGTGTGAGATATCCGGAGTCCCAAATCCCCTCACTTTCCCAATGCCTTAATTATCCCTTCCCATTAAGGTCGGGAATTGTAGGCGTACATGGGTCTGGAGGTCACTTACCATCAGGTAACCCACTTAGTCATTGGCTGATCTATGCTATAGAATAATTATTAAGTAGTTCATATTTCGCTACCTTAGTAAGTTACCAGTAGGGCTTCCAAAACGACAGTTTTTCCATTTACATAACTGGTTACGCACTCCGCTGCTCCAATTCTGTAATTCCGAAATTACGTAACTAGGTACTAAAAAACGACGCAACGTCAACTTTATTTTATAGGTACTCACATGGCAATTTATTTGTAAATAAAACACCTTTTACAGAACAAATATCGGTGCTTTATTACTGTTATTAAGCGACGCAAAAAAGGAGATATCGTGTTATGTTTATTCTTGTATTCGATTGGATGTAGAAAAAGGCATTCAAAAGAAAGCTCCAAACATTATCGACACCGATTCCTACCTAGGATGATTCGCGAGGCTATTGAAATTAAAAAACATCAAAATTTTGAATTGAGAAGATGGTTGGAAGCTAGCACAAGCCTGGGATCCGATTATACTCTTAATAAAATCGGAACCCAAAAGACCAACTGCCAGACCTCAAGACATCGTGAGCTCCTTCTGCGTAGATAAGACCATCAACAAACCTTAATAATTTTGAACTTAAGGTAGACAATGTAACATTTTGGGACAACCTACAACTCAGTCCACCCCGTGACCACGAAGGCTGAGAGGCTAACGAAACGTCGCGTCGTCGGGACCAAAATTAACATAAAAACCGCGATAAAATCCGTTTAAATTATCTATTTCAACAATTAATAGTTTTTAAGTATCCTACTTCCGCATACACTTCCAACTTATTCCAACGATATTCGTTCAGCTGCGTTATACCATTATTTTTTAAACTGTATAACTATACCTTATATAGAAGACTTTTGACAGGCTCTGTGGCACAGTGGGCGAGTAGCCGGCTGCAAAACGTGAGGCCATGGGTTCGAATCCCGAACCGAGACAAATGTTTGTGTGATCCACAAATATATGTTTCGGGTCTGGGTGTTGTGGGACCGCAAGTCCCTCGTAGTACCTGATACCCACTTGGGTAACTCTTGTGGGTCAAGACTATGTGTGTGACTGTTCGGTGTTTTTATTATTATTATTTATTTTCTGCTATTAAAAACATACATGGGACTAAATAACTAATAGGGACTTTAAACGTCAAGCTAGCGCTTTTCGGGCCTTCCGCGGTTTTTTTACCCTAGACACAACTATCGCCTCTAAAATAAAATCATTATAAAATCAAATAATACTATTATAATTTCAAAATACAATTTGCAACGTGGTAGGTCCCTCGTAGGCGAGAGGCCGTCTGGGTTGGTACCACCGCTTTATCTATTGCTGACATCAAGAGTGTGTAAGCACTGTTGCGTTTCGGTTTGAAGGACATTGTAGCCAGTGAAATTACTGGGTATTGTGAGACATCTTATGTCTCGGGATGACGAGTGCAGTCCAGTGCCATGTAGTGCTTTGTAATTCAAAGTTCTGTGTAGTGTTGCTTCTGTTTATGAGCAGGCGTGGCGCTTACCATTAGGCGAACGCCTTGCTCGTCTCGTCAATAACTCAAAAATTGGTGTGTGTCGTGGGACACCAGGTAGGAACGAAGTTCCTTCGGCTAATGTAGAATCGACACAAATTGCAAAAAATTCAAATTATCAACTAAAATAACAAAATATGTCTCTTCATTTTTGTTTGACAACATAAAATTACATAGAAATAGAATAGAAAAATAGAAATAAAAAAAAGACGTGTGGCACTCGGAGACTGCCGCGGTAAAGCTATTGTATAGCATTTTTTATCAACTTATGTAATTATAAATAATAATGAGCTAGCGTAATCTTTTAAAAATCGAAGGAGATATAAAAATACTTCAATAACTGGCTGAATGAATTTCATTTTAAAAAAGGAACTAACGCTGGCTGGTTATGCGACTGTCGCGCATGCGCACTTCTCATTTAACGCTTTTATTCCACGCATTTTTTCCACGCATTTTTCTTACGGTTTTACTATCACATTTTTTTCAGTTCGGTCACGCAGCGAAATCCCTATCCCCTCCAAACCTGCCGTAAGGAACTTCGTTCCAATAAAAAAAAATAAGGCCAATAATGAGCGCACATATCTTATTATGCAAAGTTATTTTTCCGGCTTCTGTGTCAACTGCCAGGCGTGTATTGTAACATCTGTAACTTGTATCTTATGTCATAGAGCAGTGACACGCGATCACAATCTAAATCCTTTTACTTATCGCGACGTGTCAGTTAGGAAGCAGGCAGAGTTTAGACCGTTCACTTTAGACCGGCACGCGATCGACTGAACTGTTAGAATCCGCGATTCATCCGAGTAGTTCTAAATCCCACTCGCAATGGGGTCGGCGCAACAGAAAAAACACATGTGATTGAAGTATTTGGCTTATGGTTCTTACGACCGACCGCCTGCCTGACGTCAATCCCTCTGGGGAGAAATACCCGTAACAAATATTTATGGATCTCACAAACATTTTTGCCTCAGTATGGGACTCGAACCCGCGGACTCTCGCTTCATAGCGTGTTACTCGCCCACTGCGCCACGAAGGCTGTCAATACACTGTCTGCGGAATATACACAATTTATTTTAAACTAGTGACCCGCGCCGGCTTCGCACGGGTAATAATATGTTTGTTACATCACATTACAAATCTTTGAATTTTTCGGCTTTTCTGTACTATAATATGTATGTATTATACATATAAACCTTCCTCATGAATCACTCTATCTATTGCTGAAAACTGCATTAAAATCCGTGGAATAGTTTAAAAGATCTATTCGAACAGACAGCGGAAGCGACTTCATTTTATACTATGTAAAAATTTAATTAATTCCTGCATAATGCACATATTCTACAAATGGAAAAGTATTTATTAATTATCTATCTATTTTGTGATTAATGTTTTATATAACGTCGCGTCGTGACTGGTGTTTTTAAAAGAATTCATTTCGATAATAAAGTTCCGCTTTAGTTTATGAATTTGCGAATATTAAACAGCTGTTATGTAAAAATGACCGCAAAAAAATATAAAATATTCATTTATTATTTCTCATGATCCTTGGTTATGTATTCTCCTATCATCCTAGGGAACCTGCTCTTCTAACTACGATAACATTTATTCGTAATTTTTAAAGTGACGATTTTAAATCGCACATTTTTTATAGAGTAGGCCGGCAAGCGAGCAAGCGGGTCTCCTGATGGTAAGTGATCTCCTCCGCCCATGAACTTCCACAACACCAAAAGAATCATGGACGCCTTGCCGACCTTTAAAGGAAGGGATAATTAATTATGATGAGTAGTTTTAAAGATCCCCCAAAATCATTAATCGCAGATGTCTCTGCCCTCTCCCAGCGACCGTCCTGAGTCGAGGTTTATACCCACGTGCGCTGCCCTCAGTGAAGTTGCTTAAATGTAAGGTTTGAGAGCGGTCAAAAGTCAGGTGGAGCTAAAAACAGCCAACTAGCGTCGGGCTATCAGTATCACATCATTTCGCAAAAAAAAAGAATTGGGAAGGGGAGGGGGATTCAGGCCTCACATCTCACCGAGAAAACGCAGCAGCAAGCCGATATTAATGTCGGTTTTTTTGGAAGGCAGTGGTAACAATCCGGTCGAGCCAACCCATACATGCTATAGACAAAACTGTCTACAGTGTGGCTCTACCACTCAAAAACACATTAACCTAATCGCTCATATACCAGAGTACACCTACATTTCGCCAACTTAATCCCGTGCTACAATGTGAAAGGGCCGAGCCTACCGCATGACGCCATGTGTGTGTAAAGAAGGCAATTCAATCAATTAGGCAGGCCGGCATAATTCTGCCAAACCACGAAAATATATTGGTCTTGTCGACACTATTTGATTGCGCTACAATTACCATCAGTTTTGGTAGTAACTTTGCCGAGCCTATCTGTGTGAAATTACTGTAACTTACAACTTTTGTCTCGGAGTGATGAGCGCAGTCCAGTGCCATATAGTGCTTTGTAAAGTCAAAGTGCTGTGTCGTGTTGCTTCTGTTTATGGGCAAGCGTGGCGCTTATCACCAGGCGGTCGACCTCGACTTCGTCTTTCAAGGAGATAAACAAATCCACTACATTATGTAGCGTCTTTTTTTTATTTAATTGAATAACGAGACGAGTAAGTCGCTCATCTGATGGTAAGCGCCACGTCTTCCCGTAATCAGAAGCAACACCACATAGAACATTGAATTACAAAGCACTGCATGGCACTGAACTGTGCTCGTCACCCCGAGACATAAGATTTTAAGTCTCATAATGGCCAGTAATTTCACTGGCTTCAATATCCTTCAAACCGAAACACCACAGTGATTACACACTGTTGCTTGGCGGCAGAAATAGCCAAAGCGGTGGTACCAACCCAGACGACCTCTCGCATACGAGGGACCTACCACCTTGTCTCTATTGTTAACAAATATAAATATACACCCAACAGTAGCACACTTCCTTATGACCTAGACTAGATTCACATGTATAATGAGTCTAAGCATAAGCCAAATTGGTTATCTAATGCGATTTAAACTCGTACATATAAAGCCACTCTTTAGACAGTTTTGTACATGAATGTACCGGCACTGTAAACTGTATTGTAACTCAGCTGAATTTTAGAAATAAATGCCTACAGCCGCGCGGTACGTAAACATGCGATAGGGCTGCCCGCCTCCAGCATTTTAATTACATTTGCCTACTTTGTGATTCCATTTAGTTTTGTGATTATAAAATACTTTTTTATGGATTCAGTTAGAGCATTACACCCATTCTAAATAACGACGACAACTAAGTAAAAAAAAGTACCTTTTAAGTTGCCAATATTAATAAAACTGCGCAGCTGCGTACATTGTTTTGTCGCTTTATTATCCTAGTCTGTAAAAACTCGACTGTCGGTATCATGCATACCGAACTTTCTAAGAAATGACGAATTCTATAACCAAAAACAGCACAATATATCCTATTCGTCATATTAAATATGTACTTGGTCTTATTTTTAGTGAAATTTTCTTTAAAAAAACAATACCGTCCGTTCGTGACTGCGGCACAGTCGCGACTGTCTGCGTGCCGCGCGCGTGCCTTGATCGAGGCGCGTAGGTATAGCTCGCGTTTCATCCATTTGTATGAAGATACAATACTGTATACTATACCTTTACTGTGGTACCGGTTCGACCGGGTTGTTATCACTATCTCTCAATCATGAGTAGCAGCTTGCTGTTGCTTTTCATACGAGGGATCCGAAGGCCCAAATCCGTCTCCGCTTCCCAATCCCTTTCCTTTAACAACGTTTGGAATATACTAAGAATGGTCATAGGCGGTAGAGATAATTTTCCGTCAAATGAACCACTTTTTTTTCTATTCTGAAACTGGGTTAGTTCGAAAACTCCCTGCTCAAACGGATGTAACCATTGCAAAGAGAATCCTGGCTTAAGTCTGTCTTAATTTTTTTTTCTTTAGTTAATACACTCAACAGTCACGCATATAGCTCTGATCGCACACTACGTTAACCTGTATCGTGGGTATCAGAAACTACAAGGTACTTGCGGTCCCACAACACCCAGAACATAAAATATTCTGTCTCGGCGCGGGGATCGAACCGGCGGCTTCTCGCTTGCGCTACGGATGCTGTCAACAACTATTTCGTAACTAAATTAGTCTTCAAGCCGATCTAGACAGTATAGCGATCTGGTCAAAGGAATGGCTCCTAAATCTGAATGCCTCTAAATGTACCGTATTACACATAGGTAATCGCAATCCCCATTTGACTTACAAACTAGATGACTTGCAACTTGTGGAAGTCAAGGCACAAATGGATTTGGGTGTGAAGATCACGGAGGACCTGAAATGGGAAGAGCATATAACTTCGATCACCAAGAAAGCTAAAAGTTTGATATACCTTATTAGGAAATCCTTTGGAATTCTCACACCAGACATGATGCTAAAGATCCATAAAACGTTTATAAGACCGATTCTAGAGTATGCATTTCAAGTCTGGAATCCTTATTTTGTTAAGGATATTGATCTTTTAGAGAGAGTGCAGCGTAGCTTTACCAAAATTCCAAGAACACTAAAACGACGATCATATGAGGAACGTTTAAGAATGCTGAAACTTACAACCTTAAAGGATCGCAGGAACCGTGGAGACTTAATTGAGACCTATAAGATTTTGAATGAGCATTACAGTATTGAAAACTTCGAAAAATTGCTTATACGAAGTCGCAATATTCACCTTAGAGGCCACCAATTCAAACTATGTACCAGTATCTCAAACAATAATCCTCACAAACACTTTTTTAGCAACAGAGTAGTCAGAGCGTGGAACGAACTCCCAGAGAACGTAGTCACAGCTCAAAGTGTAAACCAGTTCAAGAATCGACTTGACAATCACCTTAAGTCTAAAGATAAAAAACGCAATTAATATAGTGAAATGCAGGATACAGGCACTATCAGTTGCATGACAACTGCCTGCCTGATTAATAAATAAATAAATAAATAAATAAAAATTTCCTATTTCGAAACTAATCTCTCAACGAACATGTAGAGAATCCCAAAAAAAAAACAAAGGCCAAAATTAATATTTTTATCAAAGGCAGGGCTTGATTTCAATATTCTAACAAGGTTATGTTTTTTTTAAAACAAAAACATATTAGTATAGTATTAACTTTTTAAAATAAAGATAAAACTAAATAGTTTTGGAGTCGATGGTTATAATCAATGATTGAACGTTATGAGTGAAACATAGATAAAAATTATATACCTATCGAATTAAAAACCTCTTTGTTTTTTTGCGTCGTCGGTTGAAAACTGCAAATTACAAATAAATTATCAAATTAAGATCATAAATATATAATTTTACTGTAATACAACGTTTATTAGTTTTATTTTAGTATTTTATAGTGGTAGAGCCACGCTGTGGACAAATTTGTCTACAGTTCGTTCCGGCTCGACCATGTAGTCACTGTCTCACAGAAAGCCAACGTGATGTAGCTTGCTGTTCCATTGCCTACAGTGAGTGAGATGCTCTGAGGTCCAAACTCCCATCCTCTTCCCTTTCCCATCGATTTTTTTAAGCTCGGCAATGAGTCCATGGTTTTTCAGGTATTGTACATGTTCATGAGCGAATTACTTACCATCAGGTGACCCACTTGCTCGTATGCCGGTCTATACTATAAAGAAAAAATTAAGTAGTTAATATTCTCCACTATAGTAAGTTACCACTACGGCTTTGGTGACCAATTACTCGTTTGCGAGCTTCTGCTATAAAAAAACACAATAGCCTTGGAATTAAAGTTAAAGTACTCATATATGGGAAAATCCCAAACTGTGTAACAGCAACAAATACTAATATTTATCTAACATTAAAGTGTTATTGCTCGTTAAAAGGTCTTAAATATTGACTCACTTTCCTTATTAGTTAATGCATTAGTAGAATAATATGTTATTTCCAAACAGTTGAAATACTTCGTAGATTCTCTACATTGATCTGGTGACAGCGTGCCAAGGCTGATAACCTTGAAATCCTAGGTTCAATTCTCAGGTCGGGCAATCATAGAATGCAAATTCAATGAATTGGTATGGCGATAAGCTCGCATCTATCACATCAAGGGACGGCAATAAGCTCGGCGATAGTTGAACCTCTGCCCACCCCTTCGGGATAAGCAGCTTGAAATTAAGTTATAAACTCCTTTGCAAAAAAAACGGGCACCTTACACACACACTTTACCTTAGCTTTTCTATGGGTAAATATTATTATATTTTTAGTATGTCATTAGCTTGGATGACTAGAAATTTCTTATTATCAATGAGAATCTAGTTTTTTAACACTTTTATCCTGGTATCGGTGTTTTAGTCAATGTAAACAGAGAGCCGTGTTAAAATGGACATTTTTATGGGTATAATGAAATTAAGACTACGAGTATTTTTATGGTATTTTAATAAAAGAGACATTAAAAAATAAAAATTAATAACGAGTATGACCTCCTCTTGCAGCGATTACGGCATGTAATCGTCTTGGCATGCTTCCCACCAGGCTTTTGATGGTGTCCTGTGGAATGTGTTCCCACTCAGTCGAGATTACACGTTTAAGCTCTCTGATGTTTTGTGGAGGTGGTTGGACAGATCGTACTCGCCTTTTTAGGAGGTCCCAAACGTGCTCAATGGGGTTAAGGTCGGGGCTCCGCGCTGGCCAATCCAAACGACGAATACCGACCTCTTGCATATAAGCATCTACGTCGCCAGAACGGTGGGCCCGAGCATTATCGTCCATGTAAATGGCATCTTCACCAATTACAGTCAGTGCGGGTTGTGCATTTTGAGAAAGGATTTCTGTTATGTACCTATGCGCATTTAGTGAGCCATTTTCTATGAATACTATCTCGGTACGATAGTTGGAAGTTACGCCCGCCCAAAACATAACGGACCCTCCACCATAAGGGGTGATTTCTTCAAAACACACATCGGCATAGCGTTCCCCTGGTCTTCGTAACACTCGCCGACGTCGGTCCTCACCATGCAGACAAATTCGAGCCTCATCGGAGAAGAGTACGCTACTCCAGTTACCTGGTGTCCAAGATAGGCAATTTCTAGCGAACCTCAACCGCGCAATCCGGTGCTCACGGAGTAACTTGGGGGCCCGCGCTGGTCGTCGACTACGTATATCAGCAGCTAAAAGTCTTCTCCTCACAGTCCATAGGCTAACTTGTGCTCCTCGTACCTCTTCAAGGTTTCTTTTGAGGTCTATGTAACTGCATTTGCGGTTCCTCAGCGCCTGAGTCACTAAAAAGCGATCGTCTCGCGGCTGTGTGCAACGTTTTCTCCCAGAACCTTGCCTTCTCTGAACGGAACCTGTCTCTTGGTATCGAGTCCAGGTTCTTTGTACGGTTGAACGACTCACGTTTAACCGCTGTGAGACGTAACATTGGCTACACCCCTCTTCCAGCAGCGCTATAATTTTACTAGCTCTCATTGCTTTTTCTGCCATTACGATAGACACAAAGATATCTGTTTTAAGTCACAATAAGGCAGAATTATGCGATAAACATAAATTGTTGTACTAAAAATAACGAAAAGTTACTTTTAGTTGCTTGATAACCTTTTAACCGCAAACCCGCGAAAAGTGTCACAAAATGAAAAAGGGATTAATAATTTAAAAAACAAAAGTTTTGAATTTGGAATGAACTTTTTTTCATACCCAGACTCTTTATTAAGTGCCAGTAACATAGTTTGGCTATTAAAACCTCTGAAGAACTAAATTATTACCAATAATGTTAAAAAATCAAACCCGCCCGTTTTTTTTGCAAAGGAGTGTATTATAGATTTATATATATTAAGTAGGAAATAGTTATATTGCTATATCTGTTTAATGATAATTTTAAACCTAAAACCAATCATAAAAACATTCTTAAAATTTTGAACCATCTTGATTTTACTAGCTTTTAATTAATAATCCGCATTTAAATAATTAATATAAGGACTACGATGCCACAAACACACGAATAAACAGACAGACAAAGAGTTGAAATGCATAACACGCCTCTTTTTTTTTCGACTGTTAAAATGTAACGAAACGGTGCATTATGTCAGATCCGTAATTAAAATTACATATTTAAAGCTTACAGGATTAGCATAACCTTAATTAATTTTAATTATACACTCACAATTAACTTGCGTAAATCAATTTCATAATATTGCTAAGTTTCTTTTTAATTAAGAATCTTTATTCATTATTTTACCGCATATACCTCTTATGTTCAACAAAACAAATCTTAAACCTTCTAAATTTTTATTAGTATTATTGATTTATTAAATTATTGTACATTTTTTTAATGAAAGGTTTGTTTCTTATTTCACGAATTGATGTGTGTCATATATACAAAATTATTTTTAAACCAAAGTATATAGAGTCGTGAGGTCAAAAGTCCCGTGAAATCTTTTAAATCCTAACATAGCACTCATAGCACTTCAGTAATACATAAAGCATTTATGATCCCCAATAATCATTATAAACCCGTGTAATAAACCAACACAAAACCATTTCTAATATTACAAAGTATCACGCAGTTCTGTAATATATTTTATATAACAAATAAATGTTTAGTATCATATGTGTTTGTGACTGACAAAATATTACTACTATGAATTGAACCAGATGAATACAAAATATATGTGACGACATACATCTTATATCGAAACTATTGGACCGTTAAGCAGATGCCCGACAAAACAATGGAAAAATAATAAAATATGTCACCCCAGAACAATTGATTCGTTAATTTACGTGAGATGAGCGTGAAAGTGTTCAATGTCCACGATCCACATTGTTTTCACCGAAGAAGAATCGGACGGGTGTCATTAAAATCATAATTCTCGTATGGCCCGAAGGCCGAATGTTAGGAAGAGCCCGGGAGAGAGGCGTCTACGATCCACCGGTATATAAACCAGCCGACGCAGGCACAGAGCATCACACAACCACGACACCTCCGTGAGACAACATGAAAGCATTCTTGGTAGGTACTCGTGTGCAGTGAAAGTGAATTGTGACCTGTGCGACCGCGCTCCTGTGACCGAGCGTTTCCTTGTGAACTCGCCACTCGCCAGTGACCCGCTCTGTATTGTACTGTGACGTAATCAATAACCGTGTTTGGATTGTTCCGTAGGTATTAGCTGCCGTCGCGGCACTCGGCTCAGCCAGGCCTGAGGCGGGATACTCTTACAACGCTCCTGGTGGCGGAGGCTTGGGAGGACATGGTGGACTCGGCGGAGGCATCGGCGGCGGCCTCGGCGGTGGCCATGGAGGCTTCTCTTCAGGCGGCGGCCATGGCGGCTTCTCCTCAGGTGGTCTGAGCTCCAGCAGCTTCGGTATCGGCGGAGGCAGCATCGGAGGTGGATTCTCCTCTGGCGGATTCTCGTCAGGCGGTGGTAGCTTCTCCTCCGGCGGAGGATTCGGTGCCGGAGGTGGCGGCGGATTCGGTGCCGGAGGCGGCGGCGGCGGTTTCGGCGGTGGCGCTATCGGCGGCGGCTTCGGCGGCGCTCCCATCGTCCAGAAACACATCTACGTCCACGTTCCCCCACCAGAACCCGAAGAACAGCGCCCGCAAGTGATCTCCGGAGGAGCCATCCCCCAGAAACACTACAAGATCATCTTCATTAAGGCCCCGGCTCCTCCCGCACCCATCACCCCCATCATCCCCGCCCAGGCTCAGAACGAAGAGAAGACCCTCGTCTACGTGCTGGTCAAGAAACCCGACGAACAACCCGACATCACCATCCCGACCGCTGCTCCCACTCAACCCTCCAAACCCGAGGTTTACTTCATCAAGTACAAGACCCAGAAGGAGGGTGGTATCGGAGGTGGTGCTATCGGAGGCGGACTCGGCGGCGGACTCGGCGGTGGACTCGGCGGCGGCTCTATCGGCGGTGGTCTTTCTGGCGGTAGCATCGGCGGCGGTCTCGGCGGCATCGGTGGTGGTCTCTCTGGCGGCAGCATCAGCATCGGCGGCGGTCACGGTGGCAGCATCGGAGGCGGTAGCATCGGCGGTGGTCACGGTGGTAGCATTGGCGGCGGTCACGGCGGTTCTTCCGGCGTGTCCTCCTCCTACGGACCCCCCGGCCACTCCGGCGGCCCTTACTAAACGGCGCGTCCAGCTCGCATCGAGCATTCCCTTGTGATACCTGGTTAGCCGGCGACAACCCTAGTGTTAAGTAGAGAAAAAATTACGGTGCCTAAATGTATTTATGTAAATAGTAATTTTAATGTACGATAATTGTAGATGTATTATAATTCCTTTTTTATTTTTGCATAAAAAACTGATAAACAAACATAATCTTTTCATTATCCTCCTGTGGTACATACATACATACAATACAAACACTGGCCACTCACACACAAAAAGCAAAAAAGTAAATTTGTAAACTCACCTCGAGTTGAGTTGTGTTAAACATATTCCCTCGGATCCATTAACACTGCGAGGTGAAACACGCGTCTAGGTAGAAAGTGTTTTCTCCGTAGCTGTGGACGACATGTATTACGTAACGTGGGACAGCGTGACCCCGCGTTGCATAATGCAGTCAGAAATGGTTGCAACAGATACAGAAAATAAGAGAGTTTCGCTAATATCGATTACGCAACACGCATCTATCGCCGCTCTTCACTATATTGCGTAAACCTTGACATTAGCATTTTCCCTTTTCGAGTTTGAATCTTAAAATGTATTTCATAATAAAAAGGTAACGTTCGACGACACATGATAACATCAAACGAGTTTCAACTTAAATAAATCGTATACAAAATATATTTTAATTCGTATATTTAAAATAAATTACTAATAGACACCATATTCTCGTATTTATTAGTATTAACTTATAATCCCTAATACAGCGTAATCGATATAACTAATCGTGATCGATAAGAAATGGAATAAAAATACCACAGATTATAAATAAAATATACAATTAGTAAAATACAAACGTATTCATGTGGTTATGTAACACAACGTTGGAACAGTACGTAAACAAGTTTTAACTGGATGTTTATGACGTGAAACTTTCGCAACTTCCGCTTGGAACGTGTTTGGACATATCATTATGTCTGCTGATGGATGACGTATAAACGACGCGACGGTTAAATCGAGATGAGATAGATCGATCGAAATTATGAATGTAATCTTCGATTGGATATTACATGTATCGGTAGCTATCGTGGGAAAGTCGTAAAAACTTAATTGCACCTTATATCTCGCAGGTCGTTAATGCATCTGTAAATTAATTTACACTATCACATCATTAACGAACCTTTATAATATCAAATGAATATAATAGTACAAAGTGGTAGGCCCTCGTGTGCGAGGGGCCGTCTGTGTTGGTATCACCACTTTGTCTATTTCTGCCGACAAGCAACAGTGTGTAAGCACTGTGTTGTGTTTCGGTTTGATGGACATTGAAGCCAGTGAAATTACTGGGCATTATGAGATTTGACATCTTATGTCTCGGGGTGACGAGCGCAGTTCAGTGCTATGCAGTGCTTTGTAATTTAAAGTTCTGTGTGGTGTTGCTTCTGTTTATGGGCAGGCGTGGTACTTACCATCAGGCGAGCGCCTTGCTCGTCTCGTCATTCAATCAAATAAAAAATTAATAAAATCACCCATTTCTTAAATTATATTTGTATTGGTATCAAATATTTTACAAAGACTACAGATACTTATCATATCATACGAATCTTACATTTATTAAAAATAAATACAACAAAATTAGATGTAATATTTATCAATAATAACATTATTATTTGTTACCAACAATCGATACAAATAATACAAATCTATCAAACATTTCCATTTTTCATTCCATTTCCATTCCATTCCAAAACAATTCCATTTGTAGAATAGCCTGTTAGATCACGTGTTTCCTTTATCATACGATATTAAGTGTCATGAAATATAGAACGGTCCGGAATAATTATTATGACGGTGGAAACACTCTCGCCGCCTGGTGATCGACATGTTTCTCAAACTGATGTCTAACAGTAGAAAGTATAGTTTTGAAATAAAGTTATTTAATATTATTAGCTATAAAAAAATATTATGTGAATTATATCGCCTTCAATGTAATAAAATAAAACAAGAGATTCGGAACATAGGTTTATTATTTAATATTACCTTTCGAAGCAGCGATAGCTCAGCGGGAAGTGGTACGGACTGTCGAGACGAAAGGTTCGAAACCAGCCTCAAGAGCATACGTCTCTGGCTTGTCTAAGTTACGTGTATATTAATAGTTAATTATCGCTTGCTTCAACGGTGAAGGATACATCGTGAGGAAACCTGCATACCTGAGAACTCGATAATTTTTTTAAAGGTGTGTGAACTCTGCCAACCCGCATTAGGCCAGCGTGGTGGACTTAAGACCTACTCCCTCTCATTCATAAAGTGATTTATAAAGTGTGGTGTTTTGTGAGACAGTGGTAACAACCCGTTCATACTGTAGACAAAACTGTCTACAGCGTGACTTTACCACTGAATTTGAAACTTGTAACCTCACAGCGGCTATCACTAGTCAGATGTAGTCATAAAAACCCAAACAACGAACGAGTCATGAACTACGCCTTTCTAATGATAAGCATCTGATTGGGCCGGTCGACAGATGCAGTACAAAAATAATTCCGTAATATCTTTGAGTACCAGACAGGTCATAAAGTGGTCAGATGATACGATGCACGAATTTGATATTATTGATTTCTTACGTTTACGCGAATGTTACACATTGAAATAAAACTAATTTAAACTTACGAAGGTAGATAATGTAACATTAACATTTTGGGACAGCCTACACCTTAGTCCACTCCGTGACCACGAAGGCTGAAAAAAGGCTGAAAATTAGTTTTATTTCAATTTGATATTATTATTACAGTCGACCTGATAAAGGTCGCAGGAAGTCGCTGGATGCAGGCCGCTTCCAACAGATCGGTGTGGAAATCTTTGGGGGAGGCCTATGTTCAGCAGTGGACATCTTGTGGCTGATGATGATGATGATGAGGATTATCCTGGCTTGGCAAAATGCCTAAGCTACACCTTCTTTTTATCCAAGCACGGCAATGTGACTGTACTACACCTGTTAGTGCGCTACAATCCAAAAAACCAGCGACCACCGACAAACAATGAGTTTATCGGTGGTCACCAGAGTCATGCCGGCATTTTTAAATGCTTCTTCTATGAATTAAATAAAAAACATACTCCTTTTGCTAGACTAATATGTGAATGAACTAAACGTTCTAAAAATAATCCGTCCATTCATTTAGTAAACCTTTCATTTTTTTAAGTGGAATATGTTTTAACATATAAACTCCGAGGTCCGTCCTTGACCCGGTTGGCAATACTTTTTATTCTCTCGATTGTTATACAATAAAAAATCGATTATTAGTTACGCAATCTGTAAACAAACCAATGTATTTTTGGCGTGGCATCCAGTACGCAGAAAGATCTCTGAACTATAAACGTTTTATTTTAAACGAATTCAAGAAAGGCGGAGGTTCTCAATTCAGTGCGTATACATATTTTTGCTTTTCTTATTCTATTTTTCCACTCAATCGTTTTGAATGGGTAGACTTTTTTTATCCGAGCACGGCAAAGTGACTGCACTACACCTGATGGTAAGCGTAGTGCAGTCCAAAAAGCCAGCAACCACCGACAACCAATGAGTTTATCGGTGGTCACCAGAGTCATGCCGACCTGTATAAATGCTTCTTTCCTCTTCGGAGAGGGAAGAAGCAAATCGAGGGGCCTGCGACAGGACGGGCGGATGACAGATGCAGCCAGGATCCACACATGGCGTGTATCACACTATGGCAGGTTTTAACACCATGTGTATGTTGGTCGCTATCCGGGCGGATATGAATATCGTACCACCAGGTAATACATAACTTACTACTTACGTAAACAATGTGTCCATCGTAGGTCGGCAAGATCATGCCGGCCTGCCAAAGGGCCAAGGGGGAGGGGAAGGAAAAAGGGATGGGAAAAGGGTTAGGATCAGGGTGCAAGCCCCCTGGCGAGAACCGGATATACACTGGCTGACCCTGGAACGCGACCCACACAAGGTGGGCCACTATGGCAGGTTTTAGCACCAGTGTACGGTGGTCGCTATCCAGTCGGATACAAGTATCGTCCCACCAGCCAGCCAGTATTTATAGAGCTTAAAGCACTTTCTGTACTCGATAACGGAGCATGAAGCATTACCTAGCTCCGAATGTAGAAACAATTGAATTCTAAGAAATGTCATAATGGCAATTAAAGTTAAGTGTAGTTTGTGAGAGCGGCAGTTAGTGATATGTTTCTATGCGAGAGACTGCCTAACCAGTCGCGGCTATCCAGGTAACACCACAGCTTTGGATATTTCTGCTACCCACCAGAACTATGTTGTCGGAACACCTTTTTTTCATTGGTTTTAATATGCTTCAAATTTTCCAGTTTTATTGAGCATTATGGGCCTTATTTATAAACATTTTAGACACTGCTTAGTTAAAACGAGTTGGAGTGGTAGAGCCATGCTGTAGATAGTTTTGTCTACAGCATGTATGGGCAGGCTCGACTGGGCCTTTACCACTGTCTCACAGAAAACCGACTTAAGTAGCGGCTTGCTGCTGCATTTCGTACGGTGAGTGAGATATCCGGATGACCAAATCCCATTCTGTTCCCAATCCCTAACTGTCCTTTCCTTTAAGGTCGGCTACGCGCCCATGATTCTTCTGGTATTGTGGGCGTACATGGTCGGTGTAGATGACTTACCATCAGGTGACCCACTAGCTTCACTTTAGATTTCTGTTTACTTGATTGGCCCATTTTTGATGCCAAACAAATACTACAATCACGTACACAAAAATCTACACTTAGCAAAGGACTCATTTAAGGGATTCTTAAATACGAGATTAATTTTACTTACCTGACGCAATACTTTATCAAAGACGTATAGCTAAGGAGCACTAAGAAAAGAGCTTAATCGGGCCCAAGTTAACGTTTGAAGTAAAGAAATAATTAGCCACTTTTATTACATGACTTTGTAAAAACACATTTTCCTCTATAACCTTCTTTGTGGAGGCTTTCATAACCGCAATTACGGATTAAAAGTATGACCTCTTGAAATTTCAATAACCGTGTAGTAATAAGGTAAGCGCTTCAAAATACTGTCTTAAAGGTTTTTCTTAATTTGTCTTTTTTTTATAGCATAGACCGGCAAACGAGCAAGTGGGTCACCTGATGGTAAGTGATCTCCACCGCCCATGTACGCCCACAATACCAAAAGAATCAAGGGCGCGTTGCCGACCTTAAAGGAAAGGGATAATTAGGGATTGGGAAGGGGAGAGGGATTTGGGCTTCCGGATATCTCACTCACCGTACGAAACGCAGCAGCAAGCCGCTACTTTACAGTTTACGTCGGTTTTCTGCGAGACAGTGGTTACGACCCGGTCGAGCCAGCCCATTCATGCTGTAGACATTACTGTCTACAGCGTGGCTCTACCACTCATGACTGGAATGTCTCCGGCAAAAATGTTTCGAATAATTTTGAAAATTCATTCAGTAATCAATATAATTTAGTAGAGAAAGGAGACCCATATAAGTTTGGCCAAGGTCTAATGACGGAGTAGGAGAAAAAAATGGAATACTCCGTAACGAATTACAGAAAAAGCAAGGCGATTCAGAAAATAAAGATGAGAATTTATGCAATAATTATTCCTTACACAAAAAATTGTATAATAAAATAAATATAACTTATAAACTGACCTTAAAAAGAACATATAAAAGCATCGAGCGTATTATATATAAAATATAATATATTTTTTTTCACTCACACGAAAATCTCATATAATACATCGAAACAAACGTTCTCTCAAAAGCGCAGCTCAAAATTTTTATTTTAAAGATTCTCCATATACCCTAAAGGTTTTCCATTTAAATAACATAGGATAAAAGTATATTTAACATATTTTCATTCCGCAATTCGGTTATTTTTTTTTTCATCAAATTAGTGAGGAAGTCTTATTCAGTATTACATTCTCAACAAAGTTTCTGTCGTCAATAATATATTTTCTGCAGAGCTTTAAAATTTTAATATATAGAAACGTTCGAATTTTCGCATTTTTTCTGATGCTGCAACTACGACACTCTCCAGGCACTTGTGGTATTTAGCTGAAGAGTTAGTTGGCTTAGCTTTGTTCGGTGACAGTGTTCCCTTATAAATTAAAAAGAAAAGAAACCTAAAAGAAACCGTAGCTGCTATCCTACTAATATTATAAACGCGAAAGTTTGTAAGTATGGATGGATGTATGTTTGTTACTCTTTCACGTAAAAACTACTGAATGGATTTTAATGAAACTTTACAATAATATAGCTTATACATCAGAATAGGACATAGGCTACTTTTTATCCCGGAAAAAGCAGACCACGCGGGCGGAGCCGCGAGCAAAAACTAGTTTTATATATGTCGCAAATAACATGGAAAATACATATTTTTGTCGTAAATACATTCATATCGAATCATGTTATTTGTGACTTTGATTCAAATGTAAATTAGTTTTTAATACAATTTCTGATAAATTTGCGTATGTATATTATTTTTTACGCAACCAAACTTGATTGTAAGTCGAGCTCTGAAGTAATTTCTGTCAATTTTCCTTTGCAATATCGCCTTTGACTTGTCAGGATATTACCAACAAACTTCTGAAAATTCTTAATACACTAGAATAATGGCTTTCTTTGACGTGTTATTAAAGTTTTCAGCGGGTTTATCTAAATTATGATATATTTTTGCGTCCAATTTCCGCTTAGTAAATGTTCAAAGAGCTACCACGGTACTTTGCTTTCTTGAAAATATAATCTTAACAAGTTCAATATATAATAAGACTAGCTTTTGCTGGCGGCTTCGCCCGCGTGATCGTTTAAAATTGACAAAGTTTCATACAAACTTTCATCCCCTATTTTATCCCCTTGGGGGTAGAATTTATCAAAATCCTTTCTTAGCGGATGCCTACGTCATAACATCTACCTGCATGCCAAATTTCAGCCCGATCCCTCCCGTGGTTTGGGCTGTGCGTTGATAGATCACTATGTCAGTCAGTCACCTTTGAGTTTTATATATATATAGATACCAGCCCTGTATTATACACAACCCATTGCTGGGCACGAACCTCCTTTATTGAATGAAGGTTAGGTCTTAGCCCACCGCGCTGAACTAATGGGGGTTGGCAGACTTCATTATACCTTCGTAATTCTTATGGGAAACTTCTCAGGTATGCAAGTTTCCTCACGATGTTTCCTTCACGTTACAGCAAGCGACAATTAAAAATGAATACACAAGTAACTAAGAAAAGTCAGAGACGCATACTCTTGAGGTTGATTTCGAACCAGTGACTTTTGTCTCAGCAGTCCGTAACACGCCCCACTGAACTATTGCTGCTGCAAGCTTAATAAAATAATATTTTTAATAACCTAGTAAAATCTTATACAACCTCCGAGGCGCAGTCTGTGTGTACGCAACTACCCGGCTGTGAAACGAGTGGTGCCGCGGATTCGATTCCTGTGTGGGTATGTTTGTGTAATCAACAAACATTTGTTTCGGGTCTGGGTATTTTCTTCCAAAAGGGATTGACGTCAGGTAGGCGTCCGCTCGTAAGAACTACACCGAACAGTCACACACATATCTGACCCCACACTAGGTTAAACCTGTATTGTGGGTATCAGGAACTATGAGGGATTTGTGGTCCCACAACACCGAGACCCGAAGCCAATAAAATAAAATAAATACACCCAACAGTCACATACATAGTCCTGACCCCACAGTAAGATACGAGTCTTGTGTCGTGGGTATCAGGAACTATGTGAGACTTTCGGTCTCACAACACCCAGACCCCGAAACAAATAAATGTGGATCACACAAACATTTGTCTCGGTGCGGAAATCGAACGGCCTCTCGCTTCGTAGCCGACTACTCGCCCGTTGCGCCACGGAGGTTGTCAACAACCCAAACCTTTCTGTAGCATGTGTTAAAAAACATGTTGCGCCGACCGCACTACGAGTGGAATAAGGGCAGGTAAAAGATTAAGATAACCTGTTCAAACCTTATAAATGCGTAATTTGATGTAATTTTGCGCTAAAGACATAATACTGCATAATATTACTGCAGTTAAGATTAACTCAGTTCATCTGACATAACTCAAAAGGTCACATTTCCTTGCTTACGAGTTACTGTAGCCTGTTTGTTACGCTCGTATTTCCTACACTGGATTAATTCCCATATCAAGAATTATTTATGTATATTCTACAAATTATTATGCCCATAAGCTCATACCAGTATCTGGGGATAGGCACGAGTGCAATTAGTGCAATTTGAGTGGTAGACGTTGCTGTTGATAGTTTTGTCTTCAGCATGAATGGGCCGGCTCGACCAAGTCGTTACTACTGTCTCACAGAAAACCGACATAAAATAGTGACTTGCTGCTACATTTCGTGCGGTGAGTGAGATATCCGGAGGCCCAAATCCCCTTCCACTTCCCAATCCCTTAATTATCCCTTCCCTTTAAGGTCGGCAACGCGCCTATGATTCTTCTAGTGTTATGGGCGTACTTGGGCGGTGGAGATCACTTACCATCAGGTGACCCACTTCCTCGTTTGCCGGTCTATGCTATTAAAAAAACTAACGTTCTGATCTCACAACACCCAGACCCGAAACAATTATTTGTAGATGATACAAACAGTTGTCTCGGTGCGGGGATCGGACCCGCGGCCTCTCTTTTCACGGCCGTCATCGAGACTGCCAAATCGAAGAATCGGCTCTTAATGAATCAAACACTCACGTTAATACACAATACGCTGAACAAACAAGTTTTATACAAACGTATGAAGATGGAATTAATGCGCGGAACGAAGGCAAAAAAACAATTATACATCATTTTCTCAATTCTTTACGGAATTCTGAACTTTAGCTGTTGAATTTAAGGTTCTGTTTCGAATGAAGAAACAAAACTTGTGATTCAGTGTACATTTACATCACTGACCTGATGTGATAGTGAGAGTAAGCGGTGCTTTCGCCGACGTAATGCAATTACCATTATAAACACAAAATGATCATTGCTCATCACTTATTATTGTAAAAGAAGATTAATCCCTTACTATATTTAGTATTCTCGAAGGGATCCTCCCTTTCAAGAATACTAGTACTACGAGAATACTAGGCGTAGGTCTTACTGTGACGTACTCGTTTCGTCATTCGAGCAACTAAATAAATCCTCAGGTATAAAAAGTCCACTTTAAGTTGCTTGTGGACTTTTTTTTTTTTATAAACTTAATATACAAAACATGTATAAAGGCAGGCTTAATGCCAGAGGCATTCTCTAACAGCCAACCTACAGGTACTTTTCTAATATGACTGATAAATTATACCTGAAGATTTATTTAATTGCTCGAATTACGGCACGAGCAGTTCGGTCGTCTGATGGTAATCTCTACGCCGGATTTTATACAGTAGCAACACCACCTTTGATTTATGAGGTACTACATTCTATGCGCTCTTCATTCCGATACACGGGATATGAAGTCTCACAATTCCCTCTAAATCCAATAGTTTCATGTCCTTGAACCCGCAACACACAGTTTAGCGGCAGAAATGGCCAAGCGATGGTACCCACTTCGACGGAATTAAGACATTTTTAAGTTTATATAATGCCAAACTTATCACTCTTATATTTGTGACATGAGACACTTCTTAATTGGAGGTTCATAGCTTACAATAAAAAGCTGTAATCAAATACGAAGTTGTTTTGTAGTAATTTGTACTGATCATAATTATTGTTATAGTAGTTTTTTACCATCCCCATAATGTTAAGCTCGGTTCACACTCACCACAAACTAAGTGTTGTTTGTCTACAACCACAAATTGATGGTTATTTGTTACATGTTATATTGTTTGGTCTACTAACAGCGTGTAACAGTAACTCTAATATGAGTAACGACAATATTCTAATTCATAAAAAAGTGTCTAACTTTGCTGGCTATACATACATACATAGACTCACGCCTGTTTCCCCTAGGGGTAGACAGAGACAACGGACTTCCACCGGCTACGATCCTTACACACCTCTTTGGCTTCTTCCACTGTCATTATATTGTTCATACATGCACGTCGGTTAAGGGTACTTCTGACCTGGCCTTTCTCGAGAATATCTCCGACTTGATCTAAGAACGTTCGCCGAGGCCTTCCCCTCCCAACTGTACCATTCACACTCGCCTTGTATATTTGTTGCGTCAATCTTCTTTCATCAATTTCTTTTTTAAATCTTTTTCTTTCGTGTAGATTATCTATGAAATATAAAACCATTGAAATAAAACTAATTTAAACGGAAATTATCGCGGTTTTTTATTAATGTTGACCACGACGTTTCGAAGACTTTTCAACCTTCGTGGTCACGGGGTGGACTTTTATTTCAATGATTAATATTCGCGTAAACATAATCATTATTTATTACATATTATTATTTATTACATTTATTATTTATTACATATATTATTTATTACATTTATTATTTATTACATATATTATTTATTACATAAAATAAAACCAATTTCAATTATAATCAAACTTTTAATAGCATGTGTAGACAAAACTTAATGTGGCATAAATGACACGCTGTGAGGCAAAACCATGGCAATTAAGTAACCCGTGTGACACGCTGCATTTCGTGCAGCTACGGCTACGTAACACGCTTGTCTACGAACTCAATTATTTCTTCACGATGAGTTTCACACACTGCATTAAATGCGGCGTTCAAGTCCTCATTTTATTAGCATACAAAAGTTGAATCGAATTTTTAATATTTTGTCAAACTATATACAAAGCTTAAATATTTCGACGGAACGTGTGTAGGTGTAAGCCCATAGAAAAAAAAGAAATATTTGGCGGTGCTTAGATTTGAAGCGACGGCAAAGAATTTTACAAATGTAGATAAAGGATTAGATTTTTCTGAAGCTAGGTGTAAAAAGTTGATAATAATATCAGCCCTGTTATATATACTGTTCTCCTGCTCA
Source organism: Amorpha juglandis (assembly GCA_949126905.1). Taxonomy (NCBI): domain Eukaryota; kingdom Metazoa; phylum Arthropoda; class Insecta; order Lepidoptera; family Sphingidae; genus Amorpha; species Amorpha juglandis. The sequence continues at coordinate 3,730,804 of OX421379.1, read as the reverse complement.
GGATGATCCTTCTCTGCTAATGAGAGTATTTAGACCTTAGTCCACCACGTTGGCCTAAATGCCTAATACGGGTCGGTAGACTTCACATATCTTTGAAATTATTTGGAGAACTATTTTATACCAATTCTGGCACTATGTTTTAATTCAATATTGATTCGGTCAACGCTGACAAGGCTCGTGAAGCAGTGTGCGATTTTTTTTAACCCTTTGGGATAAACTGCAATGGATACTGGCAACCCTTGTAGTATCTCATTCTAGGGTTAAGGGATTTGGAAGTGAGGGGAGATTTAGAGAAGGGAAGGTAAAAGAAAAGTGTGCAAGACCCTCGGGAGAGCCAGATATATATTGGCTGATCCTGGAACGCGGTCCACACAAGATGTATGGGTCACTATGGCAGGTTTTAACAACAAATATCCTGCTACCAGCGCAGTGTGCAATTTGCTGGCTGCAAAGCGACAGGCCGTGGCTTCGATTCCTACACCGAGACAAATGTTTGTGTAATCCACAAATATTTGTTTTGGGTCTAGGTGTTGCGGCAAGTCTCGTAGTTTCTAATAACTACGATACAGGTTAATCAAGTATGAGGTCAAGGCTAAGTTTATGGTTGTTAGGTTATTTATTAATTATTATGTAGGCCGTTATTGATTAATTATTATGTAGGCCGTAAAACCGTAAGGTATTGGTGTCATATCCCAGGTCGGACAATTGCAAATTGTGTTTGAATTATGGATTCAAAAAAAACACACGTATTGCCTGGGATTGGAGGATGTATGGTACCCGGTACGGTGTTAGGCTCACCATTTATCACATCATAGGACAGAAATAATCTCAGCGAACCGTGGGAGCGTTTGTCACGACTCTAGATAGATACAGGCGTTGATTAAAAAATATTTTTTTTACGTTTAGATTTTCAATTCTTCTTCTACCATCTGCTGTTATCCCAATTGCAGTGGGGTCGGTGCAACATATTTTTATTTGAATCATGGAAGAGTATTTGAATGAGCCTTAATTAAAAGTCTGTTTTGAAAAATTTAATGTCATACAAATTATTTTGTATACCAACATCAAGAAAACCTAATGTCATTATGTAACGCGTATTATGTCGAAGAAGGTTAACCTTTTGACTCCCTTTCTAATAAATACATCCCAGTACGGAAACCTTATCCTCAATTTGTATACCGCATTCAAATTTATAGTAATTTACTTTCATCAATCTGCAGAACGAAAGTACACTGAATTACAAATTGTTGTCCGAAATACTCGTTACTTTCTAACGCTGGGAAGGATATGTGAAGCAATAATTCTACATGAATGTTACTTTACAATTCAAGAGGAAGTAATATAATGACATTCATGGACGGATTTGTCGGTTTCATAAAACTTTGCATTTATTACGTGTTTTTATAGCATAGGCCGGCAAATGATCAAGTGGGTCACCTGATGGTAAGTGATCTCCACCGCCCATGTACGCCCACCACCAGAAGAATCATAGGCGGGTTGCCGACCTCAAAGGAAAGGGATGATTAGGGATTAGGAAAGGGAGGGGATTTGGGCTTCCGGATATCTCACTCACCGTACGAAACGCAGCAGCAAGCCGCTACTAAACGTCGGTTTTCTGTGAGACAGTGGTAACGACCCGGTCGAGCCAGCCCATTCATGCTGTAGACAAAACTGTCTACAGCGTGGCTCTACCACTCTAAATACAATGGGAACAAAATTTTATTTCGAAACTAGTGTATCAGTATTCTGTCTGCTTATTTCTTTTAGCATCATATACAAACTACTGCACTGATAAAAAAAGATGATGATATTGTGTTATCAATAAACTTTACTTTTTTAAACTTCAGATGTATAAAAAACATATAAATATCTGGAGTTAGAGAAAGAAACATCGGTTTCCCGCAATCGTTTGCTACTCATATCCATCAAGATGATGAGACCTGACGATAGGGTAGTTTACTTTTACATATACTTATACATATAAATCAATAAGTTACGTTACCCGAAACCTTTTACAAAAAGAATTTTATAAATTTTGTGAGTGGTAGAGCCACGCCGTAGACAGTTTTGTCTACAGCATGATTGGGCCGGCTCAACCGGGTCATTATCACTGTCTCACAGAAAACCGACGTAAAGTAGCGGCTTGCTGCTGCGTTTCGTATGTTGAGTGAGATATCCGGATGCCTAATTACCCCTCCCCTTCCCAATCCCTAATTATTCCTTTCCTTTAAGGTCGGCAACGCGCCCCGAATTCTTCTGATATTGTGGGCATACATGGGCGGTGGAGATCACTTACCATCAGGTAAGCCACTTGCTCGTTTGCCGTATAATGCGACAAAAAAAAACCGTCCAACAATAAATACAATAGGAGCCATTCAAATCTGGTGCCATGACAACGCAAACCCTAACGTCACCGTGCAAAATAGCCATTAAAGTGCACGCGTTCGAGCAAGATAGTGAGATGTCTGCACTAGGCGCCCACCTTTTCACAGACCAATGTTTAAAAGCATAATTACGGGGCTACGTTTCAGCCAATTTTGATTGTGTTTCATCAAAAGGGTTTCTTTTTCGTAGTATTTTCCATTGTAATAAAGTATAAAGTTCAACATAGGAAACAACCCTATTGTTTGATTCGTTATCAGTATTTACAAGCCATTATTAATGATGATAAAGGCTCTTTTCCAAAGTTCTGAAATTTGTAGTACGCTACTTCAAACAGATTTCATTCAGTGAATCAAAATATTAACAGATTGAGTAAAATCTGAATTAATTTATGTTGACAGACAATTAATAACACTGAAAGACCTCTGACACAATGTTTTTTTTAAATTGAATACATTAAACCTCAAATTAGAATAATGCCCAAAGCGGGTTATAAATTCTATTGCGCGATCGCCGGTTGTCTTTTTTATTAATTACATTATTTAATGTATCAATGCATGTGGTAATTTTATATACTGTTAGGTGTTAATTTTTATTAATTTATGCGATCGGTGTTTATAAAATTGTTGTCGGGTAGATCCGCCTAAAATAATGTATAAAAGAGTGGCGCATGACTTGACAGGGACAGTTCGCATTCAGTCGTCGCGTAGTACGGACCGTAGTGTTAGTTGTTATCGTAGTCAAGCCTTTTGTTTGGCTGACCGTTACAGTAGTAGTAATTCTGTCGTAGTTAATCATACTAAGCGTGCATACAAGTAAAGCTTTTATTGCGGCCACATGTTGTGTTGGGAATACCTTGAAATTACTGGGTTAACTGTGGATTGAAGCTGGGATGAGCGTTTGTCTTGGAGTGCATCGGACACGCTATCCCAGTGTGCTCGGAAACTTAATCTGTTAAGTTGTCCTGGAGCAGGGCTGCCGGAAAGTCACGCGGGTGGCGATTCATGCAGCGTGGGACATGTCTGACGGCAGACATGTGGAGTGAAGCTGGGAGGAGCGTTTGTCTTGGAGTGCATCGGACACGCTATCCCAGTGTGCTCGGAAACTTAATCTGTTAAGTTGTCCTGGAGCAGGGCTGCCGGAAAGTCACGCGGGTGGCGATTCGTGCAGCGTTTTAGACATCTAATGTCTGTCGGCAGTCATTGTCCGTACTGGTTTAATGCATGCTTTTATGTGAACCGATACACACACGCAAAGCCATGCCTCACGTAAGTCCTCGTAGGTCTCTGACGAGTCGTGAGGGGCGATCTTCCGACAAGTCCCGCCCCGGGTGGTTGGTTCATGTATTAGGATGTTTTACACCTATTGTGCATAGGAAATAATGGGTTTGTTCTCTGTGAATAGAATAAATTAGTTTGAAAGTGATCATTTTATTTGTGTCCTATTATTTTTTTTTATTCATCTCGGCATTAAATTGTTAACATCAGAAGTGGGATAGGCTCCGCAGCCTATCATCATCTTCTTGACAGTTAAATTTTAAGGCATTACTTAGTAGCTAGTGTTCGAACTTTAAATGCACACTTGTATTTGTAACTACACGACATGTCAGTAACTACGCGATGAACTGCGACTGTCTACGAGTGGTTTGAATTTATCCATGGACTATAATGGACGAGTTCTACTGATGTGGCTCCGGCGCGGGCATGGAGCGCAAGATATTGGTGCGCAAGAGTTCCCGATCGTTGGAGCATAACGCCGCCGTACCCACGGTGTGATGGTTCACCCGTACAGCTTATAGAGCGACTTTGCTGGATGACTGTGATTTACGAGTATTGAGTTATACGCCGAGGATTTGGTGAGATCTTTCCATTTTATGTAGATCGCGTATAAAAAGTAATTTGAAGTACCTATAGGTTTTGTAGAATTGTTAAGATGTGGCGACCCATCGCTGTAGCAATTGCCTACCGAAATCAAACTAGTTTTCACTATCGAGCAAAGCTGTGTACTGTGTTTACTAAAGACCTAATGCAGGGAATCTGTTTCATTGCATTTTACATCAATCTATCCTGATATGATTGTCGTTGTAGATGTGAACGATAATTTCTTTTTGATTTGATAGAGGGTTAATGACCCGATGTTTCGTAAAATAAAAGTTTAAAGTATCTCATAGTTCCTGATACCTGCGACACAAGACTCGCGTCTGATTATGTGTGACTGTTGGGTGTATTATTGACATAATTACAAAAACTGTAAATGCTGTAGTACAATCGTGTTTCAGTAAAATTTATCACTTGTGATCGCTATACGGAACTGCTGAACTCGAAACAGTTTTTCAACTTTTTAACGAAATGCCTCTGGGGTCCCTGTCCTGGCAGACTTATTTCCCAATACGAATCAGGCTCTACCTGGCACACTTTAGTGTGGAGAGAATTTTGACAAACTTATAATTGTGATAATCACCTGCCTTCTCGTTTTGGTTTTTGTTTTCAAGAGCAGTGGTGACACGTAACGCTGGCCGGCGCTTAATGTGGCGCGTGGCGGTTTTCCGCTTCACGGGCGTTGGTCGACCATCACTGGCAAACGTGGTTGCTGAAACAGGATGTTTGTGCGTGCATGAATAAGCGTGCGCAAGGTCTGTCCGGAATTGCGGAAAGAATTGCCCGGTCCTTTGTCTGCACGCGCTGCTGAAGACATCTAAGGACTGATGTGTATCCATCGTGAACTAATTCTCGTTTGTTTTATTTCTAAGAGTTAAATTAATGTTGAATCCCAAGCTAGGATTCATATTAAGCTTTTTAACTTTAAACCTTTACAAAGGCTACAGCAGTGATTGTTTAAATTAGTCAGGATTGGTCGAAGCGGTGCATAACACAGCTATGTTCCCGAAATTTTGTAATATAAGAAAGTGTCAAATGGGTATCGGATAACAGCCAGCTTCCGCAACGCAGCGGATAAGCATCAGGCTGCGGGTTCGATTCCCGCACCTAAGATAAAATGTGATTATACCCATGGTATCGGATGACAGTTGGCCTCCGTAACTCGGACAAGCGTCAGGCTCCGGGTTCGATTCCCGTACCTAAGGCAAATATTTGTGTGTGACTATGAACTATGTGATTCTGCCGTGTATTTTTGTTACCCAGGAGGTGTGAGATGCTCGTCGGGTGCGTCATGCGGGCAGACGAAAGCTGTGAAGTACAACGACAGCGGTTCTGATGAAGAATACGGCACAGCGTGCATGGTGCGGAGTGGCATTGAATAACGGCTCCGTCTAGAATCGAATCATTTGCATTGTATTCTTCTAAACTCATTGTCTGTTCTGTAAATACCTAATGTGCTCGGGACGCGCACGCGTCAGGAGAGGCCGTGTTAGGTGTTAATTTTTATTAATTTATGCGATCGGTGTTTATAAAATTGTTGTCGGGTAGATCCGCCTAAAATAATGTATAAAAGAGTGGCGCATGACTTGACAGGGACAGTTCGCATTCAGTCGTCGCGTAGTACGGACCGTAGTGTTAGTTGTTATCGTAGTCAAGCCTTTTGTTTGGCTGACCGTTACAGTAGTAGTAATTCTGTCGTAGTTAATCATACTAAGCGTGCATACAAGTAAAGCTTTTATTGCGGCCACATGTTGTGTTGGGAATACCTTGAAATTACTGGGTTAACTGTGGATTGAAGCTGGGATGAGCGTTTGTCTTGGAGTGCATCGGACACGCTATCCCAGTGTGCTCGGAAACTTAATCTGTTAAGTTGTCCTGGAGCAGGGCTGCCGGAAAGTCACGCGGGTGGCGATTCATGCAGCGTGGGACATGTCTGACGGCAGACATGTGGAGTGAAGCTGGGAGGAGCGTTTGTCTTGGAGTGCATCGGACACGCTATCCCAGTGTGCTCGGAAACTTAATCTGTTAAGTTGTCCTGGAGCAGGGCTGCCGGAAAGTCACGCGGGTGGCGATTCGTGCAGCGTTTTAGACATCTAATGTCTGTCGGCAGTCATTGTCCGTACTGGTTTAATGCATGCTTTTATGTGAACCGATACACACACGCAAAGCCATGCCTCACGTAAGTCCTCGTAGGTCTCTGACGAGTCGTGAGGGGCGATCTTCCGACAAGTCCCGCCCCGGGTGGTTGGTTCATGTATTAGGATGTTTTACACCTATTGTGCATAGGAAATAATGGGTTTGTTCTCTGTGAATAGAATAAATTAGTTTGAAAGTGATCATTTTATTTGTGTCCTATTATTTTTTTTTATTCATCTCGGCATTAAATTGTTAACAATACTATAAAAAGAGGAACAGTAACTGTATAATTATTTTATGTATCTTACATAATGAACATGTCAGTCTTATCGAACCGTTTCCGAAAAAATTATCTAGCAGAATATCTTATATCTTTTTTTTTATATAGTATAGGCCAGCAAGCGAGCTGGTGGATCATCTAATGGTAAGTGATCTCCCCCGCCCATATACTCCCACCACCAGAAGAATCATGGGCGCGTTGCCGACCTTAAAGGAAAGGGATTGGGAAGGGGAGGGGATTTGGGCTTCCGGTTATCTCGCTCACCGTACGAAACGCAGCAGCAAGCCTCTACTTTACGTCGGTTTTCTGTGAAACAGTGGTAACGACCCGGTCAAGCCAGCCCATTCATGCTGTAGACAAAACTGTCTACAGCGAGGCTCTACCACTCTAAAATCTCTCTACTTATGATTCTATCCATCTCATGTTTGCCTAGTACTTCAAATGTAACTAGACTGAACTTTAGGTCACGGAGGATGTCACAACTTTTGTTTTATGAGATAAAAAGATGAGAGATTCTACCATTGTCTACACCTCCTGGATACCTAAAGGAGCGAATGTACTAACATCAGGCTGTCCAAGAAAAATTTAACGTATTTAAATGACTATAAACTTTAACGACTAAATTCTTTGAAATATTTTAAAGAGCTTCATGCTCAGATTAATTCTTTAAAAGAAAAGCAAGCAGCAAAAAGAAATGGCGATTCATGATTTGTTTTTACCTTAAACCACAAGGATATTAAAGAACATTGACATAAACAATGACTAGAGTAAAATACTTTAATTAAAAATCTTAAGCTAATCTTAAAAGTAATTTCCAAATCTACAGACATTTGCATTTCTTAATGACGTAATTAACTACCAAAATGATCTAATAGTTTGGAAAGAATTCATTAAACTTGACCTAAGCTAACCGGACCTCGTGTAATCGTCGCGATCATTGATCAACTCATTGTTAAAATGTTAATAAAGTTTTAAATGTTAATTCGGTATTTCACCAGATTTTTATCTTTGGATGCGTCTTTTGTAATTCTAACTGTGGCCTTGTTTTAACTAGCTTTTTAATTTATGTTACAAAATTAAACCTATCTGCTGTTACAAAAGTATCGGAGGTATGTCTGTGCATTGAATAGATTGCATAAACAGATTTGTATCTAAATATATTTATTGCAGACATTTATTGTACGTGCTATTAGTAATATTAATAAACACTGGTTATCTGTAAGACGATTTTGACAAGAATTCAGCAGTTTAAAGGTGTTACACGACAATAAAATGTAATATTGTTATATGAGTTGTTTTAAGTGACGCAAAAGGAATTAAAATTCGAAGCCAGGGACAAACGAATATTCATCATCATCAGCCACAAGACGTCCACTGCTGAACATAGGCCTCCCCCAATGATTTCCAGACCGACCTGTTGGAAGCAGCCTGCATCCAGCGACTTCCTGCGATCTTTATCAGGTCGTCCGTCCATCTTGTAGGTGCTAAGAATCCCCGGATAAGATCCCGCTACCACCCCCGACGACAACTGGCCCTGGTAACACACAACATTCGCACTATGAGGACTGACGAGAAGATCCTTGAGCTGGAACGAATATTAACTTAAAAAAAAATTTACAGAATGTGGGTTAGAGTCATCTTTTAATTAAAGTAGTTATGAGATATGTCTAAACACTGAACGTAAAGTTATGCAAACTATAATATTCAACTTAAATTTTATATTTTTACGAGCTCGTAGTCGCTAGTGGGCCTTATTTTTAATGGCCTGAATGATGAAACGAGCAGGTCGTTCGTCTAATGGTCAGCTCTACTACTCATATACAGAAACATTCATAAACATAAAGTACTGTAAGCATAAACAGTAGGCCTAGTACAAGTTTTGATAGTTGTCTAAAACGATGACAGTTTTTGTTGTCTGGTTTTAATGATGAATTAAAATTGATAGAATGATTTTATATCATATTAGTCGAATACGAAATTACATTTCGAGCGATTCTTTTTATGGATCTATTTTATGGATTACTAGTTTGATATTTCGTCAATAGTAATTATTTATTAATTTAATAGCAATTTTTTTTTAGTTATACGATTTGTTCGATATGTTTGTAACTCGTACTAGACGTACAGAATCTTACAAAGCATTGCATGGCACTTGACAACGTTCTTCTGCTCACGACTTGATAATGCCTAGTAAATTCACTGGCTTCAATGTCCATCAAATCAATGCACAATAGTGATGAGACACTGCTGCATGGCGGTAAAAATAGACATAGCGTTGGTAACCAGACGCGCTTTAAGGCACTCATAGCTACTTGCACTGTTGCGAGTTCAGCAATCCTTGGCGCGGTCAGTCTATGGATGGGGGACCGCTTAATGGTATTTCAATTGAGCGTCTCCGTATTTCAGAGGGCATGTAAAGTCGGTCCCGATAAGTGTAAGCAGTACACCCACATTTCGCCGAGCGTATTTCCGTCCCATGATGTGATAGGGGGCGAGCCTATCACTATGGCGAGCACAATACCAGACACCGGGCTGATACTGAGCATTTCGTGATCGAAAAACCCAATATCACTTTACCAAACCCGAGATCGTACCCGAGACTTTAACGTAGCAGTCGTACCGCGTACGCAATACAACTGTGCCACCGAGGCAGTCAATATCATGTTATAAAATTAAATAATAACTGAATCTCGGTAGTACGGCCGGCACAAAAAAGTATTGTTTCATAACAGTAAATTACACGATACTATGACACTGTCATGCTTCATTACCTGCCAATAAAAGTTTATGACAGGCGAAGCTAATGCGACAATCACTACATTTAGCTTTGGCATCATAATTATGTTTTATTTTTATATTACCTCTTGCGACTTCGTCCGCGTGGTATTTAACTAAAACTATTTTTTTCCTAAAATAAATGTAACCTAAGTTACTCCTTGTTACATCAGCTATCTGCCAGTTTAGGTCCCATCAAAATCGGTCCAGCCATTTCAGAGATTATCCGGAACAAACAGAGAGACAGATAGACAGAAATTTTTAAAAATGTTGTTTTGGTATATATGTACCGTGAATACATCTAAATGCACTTAGTAAAAAGCGGATATTTTAATATTACAAACAGTAAATTAATTAAACAGTAAGTAGACTTAGATTTTATTTATTTGTATAGATATAGCAGTGGCCGGCAAAAGAGCAAGTAGTGTGTGTTGTGTGGATCGCGTTCCAGGATCAGCCAGTGTATATCCGGATCTCCCGACGGGCTTGCGACTTGATAGTTGATTGGGGGTATAGGGGTACATACCACTGTGCCTGCATCGGTCATCCGCCTGTCCTGTCGCAAGCCCCTTAATTTGCTTCTTCCCTCTCCGAAGAGGAGGCTGGCATGATTCAGGTGATCACCGAAAAACTCATAGTTTGTCGGTTGTCGCTAGTTTTTTGGACTACACTATATTAGTTAGACATTACTGGGCTGCCTCGGTGGTCCAGTTGCATTGCGTACACGATACGACTGTTGTGCTGAGGTTTCAGGTTCGATCCCCGGGTCGAATAAAAGTGATATTGGGTTTTTCTATCATAAAATGCTCAGTATCAGCCCGGAGTCTGGAATTGTTGAATAGGCTCGGCCCCTATCACATCTTGGGACGGATATACATTCGGCGAAATGTTGGTGTATTGGCTACACCTCTGCCTACCCCTTCGGGATTACAGGTATTAGTGTACTTATCCCAATTAATGACATCTATAAACCATCTAACGTATATAGTGATCTCATTATAAATCTATAATAAAGCCTTCTATAAGTGGGATATGGTCCGCCAGAGATCGTCAACAATTTATTATCCACGACAATTACCTTAATCGTCTTAACGAATAATAAAAATCTTATTCCGCTCTCCGTACAGATAATATTGATATAATAAGCCGGCATAACGAGGTTACGTAATGCCATTGTCGTTCAAGTGACAAGATCAATGAAACCAAAACAATGTCGCGTGCGCATCCATTGTTGTCGAGCCGGAATTCCACGTCTCTATTGCGGAATTGCTCGTGTGAATTAGACATTATTTTAATACATGGAAACTAGCTTCTTGTACTAATTAATTTGCAAAATAGTTCCTGCATTAATAATAAATAAATAAATACATAATAGCTCGCAGAACCGATAACCGATGGGGCAGAAAGGTTCTGGAATGGAGGCCACGTACTGGCAAGCGCAGCGTTGGACGTCCACCTACAAGGTGGACAGACGACCTGATAAAGGTCGCAGGATGTCGCTGGATGCAGGCCGCTTCCAAGAGGTCGGTCTGGAAATCTTTGGGGGAGGCCTATGTTCAGCAGTGGACGTCTTGTGGCTAATGATGATGATGAAATAAATACACCCAACAGTCATATACATAGTCCTGACCCCACAGTAAGATACGAGTCTTGTGTCGTGGGTATCAGGAACTACGAGAGACTTTGGGTCTCACAACATCCAGACCCCGAAACATATATTTGTGGATCACACAAACATTTGTCTCGGTGCGGGAATCGAACCCGCGGCCTCTCGCTTCACAGCCAGCTGCTCTGTCTGAGATATTAAGCCTACGAAACCATTAATTACTATTTGCAACATTCAATCATATTTAACGGAGGCCGGCATGATTCTAGTGAGCAAAGCCAATCGATTTTTTTGCAAATGAATCTCTAGCCGCGGACTCGAAGTCAGCGGGTGCGGGGCGGCGCGGCGGCGGCGGCGCGGGTGCGGCTGACACCCGGTCTCGAAGTCAGCGGGCAGATCGCGGGGCGCTAGAGCGGCGTAGTGTTGTACTATGAAAAAATTAGTGTCTGTTCGTGAACGAAATTGATGTGAATATGATGTTCCATATAAAAAATCATTGAAATAATTTGCTCCACCAAGTCGGCGGGCATTTTTGAAAATACACAGCACTACGTCAATGCAGACGCGCAGTTACCGCTCATTTGGCGCGCGCCGCTCGTACGTCGCTCCTCGCGCCCGCGCCGCGCCACTTGCCGCTGACTTCGAGTCCGCGGCCTAATAGAGCCAAATGATTAAGTTATTTTTTTTCCAACATAAATATCCACAGATTATGTAAGTCTCTCAAAACGCTTCTACTAACATCCGCTGTGCCAAAAATGGATGAAGCATGTTGGCTGGTTATTCTAAATACTTCAAATGGTACAACTTTTTGTGATTTGCATCTTTACAACTTGTTTTAAATCTATGTTATATATGAGAGTCATGGATATCGGTTTAAGGTTTCTTACATTGTGTTAAATGCCTGTTCTTCTACACTAATAATATTATAAAGAGGAAAGATTTGTATTTTTGTATGTAACTAATAAACTTAAAAACTACTAGACCGATTTCGAAAAAATTTTCACTATTAAAATCTTACATTATACCTGATGAACATAGGCTACTTTTTATCCCTGAAAAAGCAGATCACGCGAGCGGAGCTGCGAAGAAAAGCTAGTAATATAATTCAAGAAGTAGACTTATGTACCGATAACATACGACCTTGCCATCAAAACTACAATTTACATCGACGGTAGAGATACTGTGGTAGAGATTCGGAAGTCTGCTCTTGTTTATCAACAAATTGAGTAAGGTAATGAATTCTTTGTTTCTGAGGTCTGCGTCACGGGCACTCATCAAGGGATAAAACGACATGAAAGCATTCTCATAAATTACCTTTTCTCCTCTCTTTCACTTCTGAAGGAAATTTTGAAGGAATAAACGAGAAATTTGTGAGTTGAATATTTTGTACTTAAGAAAATATGGCAGGCATGGGTTAGGCTTGATGTATAACATATTTATTTATTAAAACTTTGTACACATGGTATACAGGCGGACTTTAATGCCTTAGGCATATATGGTAGATGTCTGAGAGTATTGTAAGGCTTGTCCCCTCGCTAAGATACCCTGTAATACGAAGGATTGACTTTTAATAAAAATAATTTTATCCAAGGCAATTATTGGTCGGACGGTAACGGAAACGGATTATCTGAATACAATATATTGTATTATATTATGTATTATATGTTCGCGTTTATAATATTAGTAGGATCCAGATAGTCCGTTCCCGTGGGATCTAATACAAAATTACATTCACGCGGACAGGGTCGCGAGCAAAAGCTAGTAAGAAATAATGTATACTCAGAAAACAAATTCTATTCTATTTGCTTTTTGAATATTACAATTTTATTAAAAATTTCTGTTTTTTTTACATGACATTAAATAATATTAACATTGAATAATATTAAAATCAGGACTAACATTTTGTCATACAAAGGCCAGAGTAGCTATAATACATAAGTTCATATAATCTATATATATAAAAATGAATGTTTGTCTGTATGTATTTTATTGAATCGTAAACTATGCATTTGATCATGTGATGATCTTTAGCAAAGTTGTTGTGCATGAGCCCACGAAGGTTTCTGAGTTGGTACGAGCAATTTTCGACAGATGGCGTCTCTGTCATTCCAATGAATTTCATAACATAGGCTACTTTTATCCCGGAAAAAGCAGATCACGCGGGCGGAGCCGCGAGGGACAGCTAGTAGGTATATAAAACTCATTGCAACACAGTTTATGTACATAGAAGTGGATTTACACTAACCGTCTTAACCGGATTTACACTAACCGTCTTAACCGGATCATGGCCACCTGCCATATGACATCTGCTTAGGTCAGTCAGGTACTCTCAGGTACACAACCTTGTATTATTATTTTATTTTTTTCACTAAGCACGGCAAAGTGACTGCACTACACCTGATGGTAAGTGCAGTGCAGTACAAACACCCAGAGATCGCCGACAAACAATGTGTTATCGATGGTCACAAGAATCACGCCGCTTTTTTTAAAGCATAGGCCGGCAAACGGTCACCTGATGGTAAGTAATCTCCACCGCCCATGTGTGCCCACAATACCAGAAGAATCATAGGCGCGTTGCCGACATTAAATAAAAGGGATAATTAGGTGTTGTGAAGGGCAGAGTGATTAGGGCCTCCGGATATCTCACTTACCGTACGAAACGCAGTTGCAAGCCGCTACTTTACGTCGGTTTTCTGTGAAACAGTGGTAACGACTCGGCCGGCCCATTCATGCTGTAGACAAAACTGTCTGTCACTCGAAAAATACTGTATAAATCCTTCTTCACATTACTTACTTTCCCGTTCCATAATTTGTTATTCTCATACATTTCAAGTCCTTATAAATGTTACATTTTCCATATTCGATAGTCCTATTCACTGAGCCTGTTATATCACGAAGGCCTTTCAGATGTCTTATGATTGCACGCTCCACGTCCGAATTAGATTTAGCACTCGGCTAGACCGCAAATTGTGTAACAACTTTCCCAGACATCCATAATAAATAAATAAATAAATACACCCAACAGTCACACACATAGTCCTGACCCCACAGTAAGATACGAGTCTTATTTATTTATTTATTTATGGGTACAGTTACAGACAACAGACTGCATTTTACATAAAGTTACACTTATATAAGACATGATATAAATCTGGCGTCTATTTACTACTGTACACAGCATTCAAGATACACAGCTTCGTATAGCTTTCATTTGAAATATTATTCTTTGATATTTGAGGTACTCTTGTGTCGTGGGTATCAGGAACTACGAGAGACTTACGGTCTCACAACACCCAGATCCCGAAACAAATATTTGTGGATCACACACACACGTAGTTCCTGGTACCCACGACACAGGTTAAACCTGGGGTCAGACTGTGAATTTATTATATTTTATTATGATTTATTATTCATTGTTATCGAAAACACCAACTCAAAATTGGTTATTTTGCCATTAGATTTTTAGTTCTTTTAATTAACTTTTTATTATTTTACAACTTTTAGTGAAAGGATCATCTTAATCGGTGCATAAATGGCGAAGTTTTAATCCACCCCCGATATCACCCCCTGAGGGGTGGCATTTTTCCAAATCAGATCACTTTGTAAAACTTTATACTCGGTTATAACCATACGTTTTAATAGTCGCACAAAAATGAGTAGGTATATCACCTTCATTACAATTACAATATCTTAAAAAATATTGTGTAATTTGTAATAATTGTTTCGAGCCTTTACAGGGTACCTACTAACTTCATTACACAGATATTACATCAGAAATTACAATCAAAAGTTGACGACTTACTTTGATTATCGGCCAATACACCACTTTTAATTTAGTACACAAACCAATGTTGTAACCGATGAATCACACATTTTTCCATATAGAAAGCCATGGTTGTGTAATATCGGATATTTAAGTGAATGTTGCATTTAAATTCACTACACATATTGATTGTGAGTAAAATGCGAGAGAACCGTGAGATTGTATTATTTTTAGCCCCGAGTTCACTCGCGTGATCAACAATGCTGATGTAATGCAAATCATTATCGGGAATGATATTGGAATAAACTGTTCTCATAGCTTTCCAATTTGGAAAAAATAAGATCTACGCAGTTGCGTCATTCACTTCATTAACATAAGCCTCAGTATACCTTTAAACAAGGTTAGACGGAATGTGTATTAAGCTGAAAGCACATAAAAGTACTTGCAATAAAGTAATTGACTTGATTATTTTAATTATTTAAATCAATAAGTTACTATGCCCAAAACATATTCCAGACAGAATTTTGTACTTGCAACTTTTTCAAATGTAATAGTTTTAGAGATATTGGTGTTTAAAGATTCTATAAAAACTACTTAAACATAACCCTATGTTCAGATGTATCTTTATTTGGAGACGGTGCCTCATTTTTGTGTTTTGCTGCCACGTCAAAAAAAAACCTTATGTGACCCTATTGTGCCAATTCTGTCTCTTCAGTAGTAAAGCCTCGCTGTAGACAGTTTTGTATACAGCATTGATAGACTTACTCGAAAGCCTCGGTACCAGTGGTGGTAGTACCAGGCAGTGGTGTCTCACAGAAAATCGACTTCATGCGGCATGTTCTTGTTGCGTTTACGACGATGAATAAGATTTTCCTGAGTTTCAAATCCCCCTCCCTTTTCTGGTCATAAAGGACCCAATAGAGTTTCGTTTACAGACTAAAAGTAATCTAAAATCAATTCAGAATTTTTTAATGTTCCTTTTTTTCAGTATGAACCCCTTAAAATACATATTATAAAAGATATACTACCATAAAAAGGCAGACCTTCCATATATTGGACACTTTACATTCAGTACCAAAAAATATTTATGAGTGAGAGTGGAATGACGTCATTGCGACGTTGTGTCTGGTCGCGACGAAGTATAGTATTTTGCCTCCTCGACCTCCATTTATATATTAATTTCCTATATTATATAACGTCGCATTGAGCACAAGCCTCGTCTACGGATGAGAGGGGTTGGGTCTTCGTTTATCACGCTGGGTTACTGCGGGTTGATAGTTTTCGTACCTTCGAAATTCCGATGAAAAATTCTCAGGTATACAGGTTTCTTCACGGTGTTCTTATTAAGCAAGCTGTAGTTAACTATGAATATTAGAGATGTTGAAAAATGCCTATTTTTTCTACGATACATCGATCTTTTTTGACGATTTATTTTAATTCGGTATATTGATGTATAGACATTTTTATTAAGTATCGAAATTTTACCAAAAACTATGCTTCTTAAAATAGTATGCCATAAAAAGTGGATCAATTATTTATATAAAATGCCAAAAAAGGCCACTTAAATGTTAAGCTGATATATCGATATAATTTTCTCGATATATCAAAATCGATATTAATACTTTTTGCACTTTCGACATGCATAATGAATATACTCATAATATATCGAATAATGAATATATCAATATCGAAAATATACAGTTATGTTGCCCTGGAGGCGACGATCTAAACCGCGACATCCATATATTATGTTTTATGTAGTCCGCTCCAGTCCCTGTTAAGCTATCGCCACTTAGCACAGATTACCAACTATATACTATATTTTTATTGGAAATTGTATTAGAATGCATTCATGCACTGAAGGGCTGAGGAGGGCGAGAACAAGGCATCGTCTCTCGGCCGACAGAATTTATTTCTTGAGTACTTTTTTTATTGATTGAATGATGATGGTAAGCGCCACACCTGCTCATATACAGAAGCAACACCACACAGAACTTTGAATTACAAAGCACTGCATGGCACTGACCTGCGCTCGACACCCCGAGTAAGTAAGATGCCCAGTAATTTCACTGGCTTCAATGTCCTTCAAACCGAAACACTACAATGCTTACACACTGTTGCTTAGCGGCAGAAATAGACAAAACGGTGGTACCGACCCAGACGGCCTCTCGCATACGAGGGACCTAGATACCACCTTGTATTGCGCCGACGGATTTCCTTGTGAAGTTTATTTCCTTCCTTACACACTGCAGACCAATTAGCTAGAATAAATCAAGCCCTAACATTGTTAACGTACTGCATCCATTCCGAATCCGAGAAATGTCTATCCGAAGTAGCCTAGTACTCAAGAACGGTTGCCCACTAGATCTGCAGTCCATTTTCTGAGAACATTTCCATTCATAATCTCGAATTCGGAACAAATGCAATACTCTAAAGAGAGGTAAAGATATTTTAAACTGTTTATTCAACTAGAACTTTCACGCAGACAAAGCTGTGAGCAAAAGTAACTTGACACGACGCAGATTAATCGTAAAACGGAGCTTACCGTGACGTAGATAATAGCTTATTACGATGATGTCATACTCATAAAGCCATGGAGTTGATATGAACCATAAAAAGCAAACACATAAAACTGGGAACCATAAAAATCATCTTTCAATTAATTGAAATAAAACTAATGTAAACGGATTTAATCGCGGTTCTTTATTTTAATTTTGATCCCAACGTTTCGAAAGCTTTTCAGCCTTCGTGGTTACGGGGTGGACGGTCACAGGGTCAGTCCAAAATCCATTTAAATTAATTTTATTTCAACGTGTAACATTCGCATAAACGTAAGAAATCATTAATTATAATTAAGTTGCTATACATTGCTTGCTTTAACGGTAAAGGTTACAAGGTGGTATGGATTGGTGCCACCGCTTTGTCTATTTCTGCCGCCACGCACTTTACGTCGGTTTTCTGTGAGACAGTGGTAACGACCCGGTCGAGCCCATTCATGCTGTAGACAAAACTGTCTACAGCGTGGCTCTACCACTCGGAGATACCTTCGGAGATACAAACTTATACCTGCTGATTTTTTATTTGTTTTTATTAGCTGAATGACGAGACCAGCAAGTCGCTCGCCTGATGGTAAGCGCCACGCCTACCCATAAACAGGAGCAACACTACCCAGAACTTTGAATTATAAACTGCACTGAACTGTGCTCTTCACCCCGAGACATAAGATGTTAAGTCTCATAATGCCCAGTAATTTCACTGGCCCCAATGTCCTTCAAACCGAAACACAACAGTGCTTACACATTGTTGCTTGATATTATTATATAACATTCCGATAATTCGCTCGGATATAAGGTTTTACCCAAAGATTGACCAACGCCTACATAAGTGTTTATTACGGTTAGGAAATATCAAGTTCTGTCCATATGTGCAATAGCCCACTCTCCGTAAAAGGCGGTGTGCGCGGGTGCATCAGATTCACGCGTTCACGACTGGGAGTGCGTAATCGTATTACTATTGCAAATGGCGGTTGGTGTAATTGTAAGGATTTAGCGATTGGTTGTTTTTAACCGACTTAAAAAAGGAAGTTCTGTTTTCTACCAGTAAAGAATGTATATTTTGTTCGTTATTTATTAGATACAAATATTTGATACTTATCTGCTTGCGCCTCCTTTCACATTATTGAATATCCAGGGGCTTATTTTTTATTCGTCTGTATGATGAAATATCTGGATGCTTGCCTGATGGTAAAACTGTAAGTAAACAGTAGCAATACCACTCGAACATTGAATAAGTACCGCATGGTCCTGCCCTCTTAGAATGCAAAAATTCAAAAACAAAACGTTCCATCGCATCGTCTCAGATTTGTATCGGAAAACACGTTGGTCTCTCGACCAATCACAATCAAACGGTACGAACGTTCGTGTCGTGTTTTTACGCCACGTGATACATGAGGGAGGTTTATATTATAATATACTATTGAGTGGTAGAGCCACGCTGTAGACAGTTTTGTCTACAGCATGAATGGACTGGCTCGACCGGGTCTTTACCACTGTCTCACAGAAAACCGACGTAAAGTAGCGGCTTGCTGCTGCGTTTCGTACGATGAGTGAGATATCCGGAAGCCCAAATCCCCTCCCCTTCCCAATCTCTAATTATCCCTTTCCCAGGTCGGCAACGCGCCCATGATTCGTCTGGTGGTGGGCTTACATGGGCGGTGGAGATCACTTACCATCAGGTGACCCACTTGCTCGTTTGCCGGCCTATGGTATAAAAAAAAATAGTACAGAAAAGCCGAAAAATTCAAAGATTTGTAATGTGACGACTGCGCGGGTCGCTAGTTAAATGTAAATCGGACGTGTCACTGACGTCGCGCGTGAGGGAGGTCCCTCAGGTGGGAGTGCCTTAAAAACGCTTCAGCTTGTGATATTAAAAGCGACAGTCCATAGCGATGCGTAGATCAAAGGGCAAGTGAGTGGCTCCGAACGATCTAGATAGCAACCGTCCTACATGGAGATTGATTGCGAATCCATAGATCTCTTTAATTGGATCCACTACGGTTCTATAATTTATGCAAATGCAATTATGTGCCCACTGCAATATTTTTTTTCATAGCTTAGACCGGCAAACGAACAGTAGGTCACCTGATGGTAAGCGATCTCCACCGTCCATGTATGCCCATAATATTATAAGAACAACATGCCTTTATAATTGAGGGATTAGGAAGGGATGAGGAATATGGGATCTGGATATCTCACTCACCGTACGAAACAACAGTAAGCCGCTACGT
The DNA here is from genome assembly GCA_949126905.1 of Amorpha juglandis. Taxonomy (NCBI): domain Eukaryota; kingdom Metazoa; phylum Arthropoda; class Insecta; order Lepidoptera; family Sphingidae; genus Amorpha; species Amorpha juglandis. The sequence goes on along the minus strand of OX421379.1, from coordinate 3,711,199 downwards.
TACGTCGATTTTCTGTGAGATAGTGATAGATAGATATAAGATAAACATAGATAGTCTTCTTCCCTCTTCGGAGAGGAGAGCATTAATATAGGCCGGCACGACTCTGGTGACCACCGATAAAGTCATTGTTGTCATGACTTATGTAGGTGGTCGCTGGTTTGTTGGACTGCACTGCGCTTACCATTAGGTGTAGTGAAGTCACTTTGCCGTGCTCGGATAAAAAAAATCATCAAATGACACTTCAAAAGATAGAGGCCCTTACAGGCAGATAAACAGAAGGCATGAGTTTAATAATAGGGTTTTCACACTTGGGTAAAGAACCCTAAAACAAAGCCACATAAACCCTAGGTGAGAGAAAATGCTTTATAAATCGTATATGTAAAAAATACAATTTTTTGAACATATATTTTATCCTTTCACCTGATAAATTGTCAGCTTCCAAAATGGTTTAAGGTAACTATGTAAATATTTTATTTGCGGACCTTTTCCATCAAAGGCCTAACCAAAATATAAGATAAACATCAAACAAATATACACAAATTCGTCCTACGTCAATAATGAAACGACACCTTTGCTTCATGTACGAAGCCTTTACGGCTAAGGTTGCCAGGCGATATAGATTTTACAAGGTGGTAGTTCCCTCGTAGGCGAGAGCCCGTCTGGGTTGGATCCACCGCTTTGTCTTTTTCAGCCACCAAGCAACAGCGTGTAAGCACTGTTGTGTTACGGTTTGAAGGACATTGAATCCAGTGAAATTAGGAGTGAGACTTAACATCTTATGTCTCGGGGTAACGAGCGCAGTTCAATGCCATGCAGTGCTATGTAATTCAAAGTTCTGTGTGGTGTTGCTTCTGTTTATGGGCAGGCGTGGCGCTTACCATCAGGCGAACGCTTTGCTCGTCTCGTAATTCAATCAAATAAAAAAAAACCTCTATACCCGCCCCAACTAATGTATATATACTGGCTGATCCTGGAACGCGATTCACAAAACGCGTGTGGTCGCTATCCGGGCGGATATGAATATCCCACCACCAGCAAGAGCAGTGCAGAAGAAGTAGTCAGTGTTGGGTGTATTGTTTGTGATAGTTGTCAGGCCAGGACAACACAGTTCACGTCACGCAAACATCACTAACTATGTGGCGTTAATTATTATCGATTAAGCATGGTCGACCTCTCTTCGTAGTATGATATTGTGTACCCTAGTGCAGTGGTGTACCTTACGCAGCACACTCTGTGATGCTGTAATCATCTGATGAGGGTTGTCAACGCTTCATAGTCAATATTTCATAGACAATACAACGCATCTTCTGTGTAATCTCTGGTCAGTGACTACACCGACTCATTCCTGGGTTCCCGTTCTATTCGTATTAGATTGTATTTTTTCTGTGGTCTTAAAGGTCATATCAAGAAATTTGTTTATATATATGTCTGTACATAGACCTATATCTATTGAAATAAAACGAATGTAAACGGATTTAATGGGACAACATACAACTTATCGGGACAACCTATATCATAATACACGTCGTGACCACGAAGGCTGAAAAGCGTTCGAAACGTCGAGACCAGAATTAAAATACAATCCGCGATAAAATCCGTATAAATAAGTTTTATTTCAATGTGAAATATTCGCGTAAACATACGAAATCATTATGTAAATCTATATCTGTATAAAGACCTTCCTAGCCCGCCTTCCACGTTTCAGTCCAATGATTTCTGTCGCCTACCTTTCCAATACGCTTCTAACTCGTTCCGCCATCTCTTGGGCTTGCCGCGACGTCGTGTGATATTTAAGGTCTCCACTTGGTTAATTACTTAAGTACTATATATTTTTCATGCTGGTTATTTTTACCTATGCAATTATATGTCGCAGGAAGTCGCTGGATGCAGGCTGCTTCCAACAGGTCGGTCTGGAAATCTTTGGGAGAGGCCTATGTTCAGCAGTGGACGTCTTGTGGCTGATGATGATGATGATGACGAATTATATGTCCTGACATGATTCATGAAGCCTCAGGCCAACCCGCCTTTCTGGATCTAATATATTTCTAGTTAAATTTACCTCCGACAAGTTATTAATTTTCTTCAACACAACGAAACACATATTTCGGTGTATTGCTAAATTCAACCCCTAAGGATAGGAAGGGGATGAAGTTTCATGCGACTGAAACCGGGTACAAAGATAGGCTTATAAACTAACTAGCTTTTCTTCGCAGCCCGCGTGATCTGCTTTTCCGGGACAAAAAGTAGCCTATATTCATCAGAGATAATGGAGGATTATAATGGTGAAAGAATTTTTCAAATCGGTCCAGTAGTTTTAAGTTCATTCGTTACATACAAAAATACAAATCTTTCCTCTTTATAATATTACTGTAGATGAAGTTTGGCAACCCTAAATATGCCTAATACATGGCCTCGGATTTTTCCGTTTCCATCACTTAAGCATTTATCACTTGATACAAAGAAACATGTTGAAATGACATTTCACAACTTTTTCGCGTAACGTTAATAAAAATATTTACTTGTAGCTAACTTATTATGAAATTCTGTAAGTTCTATTTAGAATGTATTAAATACTTTCAAATTCAATATTCATGTTGATTAATTGCTTTTGATCGCGGATTTGTTCATCATTGTTCATCCTCAATTGAATTATTTAATGGTTTTCATTTTCTATCGATACATCGAATAGTATAAATAATTAATTTATTATTAAGCCATACTATATATTTATATAACTACCAATTATTATTAGTCTTAACATTAATAATAAACTATTTATAGAATTTCAATCACAACTGTCACAGATCCACAGGTAAAAAGATACAGGAAAAACTGGGAGCCTGTCTCTGGAGACTTGTTTTAGCTAAATGACTATTGCCTTGTGTATTTTCGTTTTGGCTACTTTATAGCTAACCATTGAAATCATTTATTAGTTTTTAATACTTTACATTTAACGTTCAGTACATATTTGACAATTATTATGACTTCAATATACACGAATAAACAGGGTTAAATCTTTGTATCCCTGTACTTGCATCGGTCATCCGCCTGTCCTGTCGCAGGCCCCTCGATTTGCTTCTTCCCTCTTCGAAGTGTAAAAAAACATTTATACAGGCTGGCATGATCGCTGGTTTTTTGGACCGCACTGCGCTAACCATCAGATATAGTGCACTTTACCGTGCTCGGATAGAAAAAATCTGTTTGCCCGGCCTGGTATTTGAATCCAGTATTTCACCGGTTTCTCGGTCTGCTTTTTCGATCATTCGAGGCGTATTCAAATATTTACTTACAAAACCCTCAAAGCAAGGCAACATATTTCGTAAATTTCGCCATACCTTAACGTTTTCGGGTACCATCGAATTTTTTATAAATATTTCCTTTCATGACATGACCCTTCAACCACCACATTGCTGCCGAATTACGTAACACGTTCGATGTATTTACAATGCCACATTTTTGTCCGCAGAAATAATGAAATTCCAATCCGAGGTCAGATGGAAGAGAGCCCTCTGTACACGCAAAAAATATTTGAGGTACGTGCCTATTGAATTGTTACCCCTTTATGCAAGATAGGATAGGGCTTATGTTTTGTATTAAACGCTGGGATATCGTCTTACATATATCAAATCTTTCAATAGAATTTTCAATGTTAGAACCCTGTTGAATAGGGTAAACAAAAAAATGATTATAGTTTTTTTATTTATTTTTTTGATTGAATGACGAGACGAGCAAGTCGCTCGCCTGATGATAAGCGCTACGCCTGCCCAAAAAACAAAAACAGCACCACACAGAACTTTGAGTAAAGCACTGCATGGCACTGAACTGCGTTCGTCATTCCAAGACATAAGATTTTAGTTTATTATAATGCCATTTCACTGGCTTCAACGTACTTCAAACCGTAACACAACAATACTTACACAAACAGCAAAAGCTTGACGGCAGAAACAGATAAAGCCAACACAGACGGCCTCTCGCATACTAGGGACCTACCACCTTGTAAATACGTACCTATTTGTATAAATATATACGCAAAGGACAACGGCACTACCACACTATTCAAACCTACTTATAGATAGGCTCAACTATCTATACTTAGCATCTTCTATATCAATTTTAAGCCAATGTTTCTAACAGCCAGAAGAAGAAGAAGGAGGTGACGAGTGGGAAGTAAGCAGGTCCCGCGTCCACCTCGGAGCTCTGATTGGCAGCGGCGCCTTTGGACGGGTCTATGTAGCACAACTGGATATGCCTGGCGGGGAAACAGCCACTGTTGCTGCTAAAATGTTAACTGGTATGTACAATCAGCTCTACATATAGAACTTGGAGATACAGCCCGACTTGGTGTCAGTGATCTTATTTGATAGAGCAGTAGAGCCACGCTGTAGACAGTTTTGTCTACAGCATGAATGGGCTGGCTCGACCGGGTCGTTACCCCGTCTTTCCAATCCCTAATTATCCCTTTCCTTTAAGGTCGGCAACGCGCCCATCATTCTTCTGGTGGTGGGCGTACATGGGCGGTGGAGGTCACTTACCATCAGGTGACCCACTTGCTCGTTTGCCGGCCTATGCTATAAAAAAAAAATAGAATCATGTTGGCGGCTTGCATCCGTGGGAACTGCCTGGCGCATGACGGCGGCTTGAAGGCGTGCTCAGATGACAGCTCTACTACTAACTGTTAAAACAAAGTTACTCACCTTCTGCAGCCAACATGCAGACAAGCTGCCGACTACCCGGCGTCGGCGCGTTCTGTGTGTAGACCCCTTCAATTCTTCCATTTTGAAACTGAACGCTACACAGTAAACCACAGTTTTTTTGTTATATTATAATTTATTTTGTAATCATGATTTGACGATGGCTTTTGTATTATGTGGGCTGCACCGCAGCCTGTAACGGGAGCCAAGTTTAACCATTGCTTCGTCCGTTTATCAGCAGAGTGTACTACGTGCAGGCGAGGTTGGCATTAAGCCTAAAAAGGTGGTGATCCACTTACACTCGAAACTTGGTGTGTAGAATACATGATAATTATTTTATTCTTGTTGAAAAGTCTTTTAATTTATTTAAAACTTTGGGCCCCTTAGAATTTATAACTGGTAGAGCTAAACTGTAGACAGTCATCACTGTCACAGAAGACTTAAAGTAGCGGCTTGCTGCTGCGTTTCGTACAATGAGTGAGATATCCCGAGGTCCAAATCCCGTTCCCATTGCCAATCTCTTTATTATCCCTTACCTAAAAGGTCGGCAATGCTCTCAAAATTCTTCTGACATTGTAGGCGTACATGGACGGTGGAGATCTCGTACCATTAGGCGGCCCGCATATTCGTTTGTCGGCCTATGCTATAAAAAATACATAGGTACAGAAGACGACGAAATTTGCTTGCGCCTGGGGAGATGAAACCCTCGCTAGGCCACTGAAATAAGCTAGTACAAACATCACCCAATAGTATATATTTACCACTGCCCATAATCTTGCACAATACAAAAAGAATCATAGGTGCCTCATTCACCCCTGTTAGTATTAGGAGGGGGTTCATTTTTGGGACTTGTGCAAGTAAAAGTCAGATAAATAAGATAAATCTAAGATTCACCTTGACATTGACCTTTAAACATTAATCAAATATGAGGAAGGTCAAGAGATCATAAATTTGAAATTATAGTCATTACTTCCTATGGATCGGATGTCGTGCAAAACGAAGTCTGTAAAATAAGACGATGACTTGCATATTGTTGTCATTACGAAGGCATTTGAAGCGTGCTGAAGGATGAGCTCGTCTTAAACTATTCGAAAGTTCACTTTCATTTCCTAGATTATGTTTATATAACACTTATACTAAGCATGATTGCACCATCTGCCGCTTTTTTAGTAGCTGAAGCCGGCAAACGAGCATGTGGGTCACCTGATAGTAAGTGAACTCCACCACTTACCACATCATCATGTTATAAAAAAATCGATAATAATAATAGCTAATTATGTTTTACAGAAGATGCCAGTCAAGAAGAAATGCGAGACTTTCTCCGAGAGATCACGATGCTCAAGCATGTGGGTTACCACAAACACGTGATTAGATTAGTCGCCTGCTGTACTAGGCGGGCACCTATCATTGCCCTTCTAGAACATGCTCCGAGGGGCGATCTTCTATCACTTCTTAGAGCTGCTAGAGGGAGACGGAAAGAGATCCAGGATTCCGACAGCACGAGAAGAATTGACAGTGACGTAGATAAACCTTCGGAAGCAGATTGTAAGTGGATATTGATTTTGATGTTTTCTGACGTGTCTCCATGGATAAGTAGAGAAATTCTTGAAACGAAAATGAAATACTCTAGGATTTTTGTGTGGTGTATATACCGAAACGCGAGCAGTAGACCTGGTGTTAGTGACTGTAAGTCGTTTATTTTTGTCATGCTGTAGCTCCCTCCCGTCCTAGCTACGCTACTGCATGTATGGTATTAGTTAGGCTCGCCTCCTATCTCTTTTTCTTCTTCAGTTAAATTACTGCACTTTATAAGGCTTAGCAACTTATGTTTCGGAATTCGGACAAATCAACGCAGTCATACTGGACTGTTCTTTGTTCATGTTCATTCATGCAGTTCTTTGTTGTTCAAAGTTCTGAGTGGTGTTGCTTCTGTTTAGGGATAGCTTTACTAATTTGATGGTAACGGCTGTTTTTCAATAATGAATTACGCTGTTGCGTTATTCTTCGACTGCTGTTATTGTAAACTATTGGTTATTTCGTTATTGTGCAAATTACACATATTGTTTTGTATCGTTTGGAAGTGTTACATGATACGATAATGAGTAATATCGATAATCTGTAAAGTCCATTCATAATAATTATACCATAACGTAACAATAAAAATTCGTGGAAATAAATTAAATACTGAAAATATTGAACTTCTTTTTTCTTTCTTTATAGCAAAGAAAAAAGAAGTTCAACTGTTGTCAAAACAAATTATTAAGCGTGGCCTTGACTCTAGAACGTGCGCCAGGTGTCTTCTCTTTCACTCTTTTTTTTTTGTTGCGTATGGTTGATGCTCGCACAGCGCTATAATACAAGCAACGCAATATGCATTATCGAACAACGGCTAATCGAGAACAGGATAATGAGTAAGGTGTTATTACATTGCGCAAGAATAATGCATTGCTTTATCGGTTGTTATAATTATAATGACCATCTTTAATGGGTAGGCGTGGCGCTTACCATCAGGCGAGCGTACGTACTCGTTTCGTCATTCAAGCTAATATAGAAAATAGACAATATGAGGTAGATAGTAGTCAGCAGTAAAGTTAGTACATGGTAGGTAAATAAGTAATAACCCCTTAATTATGGTAATGTCATATTCATTATGTCGAAGCGCCTGATCGAATGCTTCTGCAATGGCATCACTACGTGCATAATTATAAATTTTAATTGACATTGCTTAAATAAATGAGTGTCACCTTACAGTTTTGGCGGGAATTCTGACAGTGCAGTTCATGGGATTAAAAGGAGTTAACACCAAAACTCCGGCAAGACCTTGAAATTGACCGTGTTTCATCGTTCTTGTAAAAATAACTTGAGAATAAATTATACTTGTCACTGGCCAAATGGATAATAATGCGAAAGCCATAAATAAAAAGGAAGAAGAGGGTCACCTACATATCCCGTACCACACAGTCGTTTCATTTAGCAAGTCTATATAATTCCTCGAAGATCTCAACACATTACATATAAATATTGATACAAATTTTATATGATTAGGAAAAAAAACATACGTACGTTCAATCAAGAAATCTTTGTTCACGTATATAGAAACTCGTTATATTTTATCACAGCGCCTACCAATACAATTTGCGCAAAAGTTATTCTTACCTCTTTGATATAACCTTGTGTCAGGCGCTTCAATAAATGTAATGAAACCTACATAATTATATTAGTACCTGGGCGACCGAGCTCTGCTCGGGTGAAAAAAAAAAAAAAAGTGTGCGTGTGCGGGACGCTCGACAGAAGTGATAACTTAAACTAATGTGGGTTAAAGTGAGAGCGGAGGAGCCTGAGTCAGAGTCGTGTCAGAGTCGTGTTAAAGTCGTGTCAAAGTCGTGTCATCACATTAGTTTAAGTTATCACTTCTGTAGAGCGTCCCGAGATGCACACGGTTTTTTTTTTATCTCATACTAGGTATTTATAAAACAAACTTCAAACTTATGTAATACCAGCTTATACTCGCGGCTCCGCCCGCGTGATTAGCTTTTTCCGGGATAAAAAGTAGCCTATGGTACTTCTAATACCTCCAAGAACATGTGTATAAAGTTTCATGATGGTTGCTTAAGTAGTTTTCGCATGAAAGTATAACAAACAAACTTACATTCACATTTATAATATTAGTAGGGATTTAAATAGAACGTGTCATATTTGAAGTTATACTTCTTTAGGCGCGTTATGAAAAAATGATGAGAGTGAAATTTTAAGATGCGCGCGCACCTGTGACACAAAAAATTAACAGAAAAAATTAACAGTATGAAGTTAGGCGCGTGAGAGCAGTATGAAGTTTTTTTTTTTTTTTTTTTTTTTTTTTAATGGCATCTGTTATACATTATGCCAGCAGTATGAAGTTAGGCGCGTTATGAAAAAATGATGAGTGAAATAAAAAAATAAATAAATAAATATAAATAAATAAATATAAATATATATATATATATATAATTATATATAGATGCGGTTTTTATTTTATAATTTGGAACATGGTGCCGTAAAAAAAGTACCAGGTTCGCATAAACGCGAAGAGAGTAGAATGTCCATTTTTCATGGCGAGTAGCCGTAATTAATAAACAAATGACGATTTGGACAAAGAAAAACTCTTTAGGTTTTTTTCTTATTCGGAACAAGTACCAGGCTCGCATAAACGTGAAGAGAGTAGAATGTACTTCTATCATGTGGAGTGGATATGTTGATATAAATTAAAATACTTTTATTTAATATAATTAACACTAAATATTATTAAATTATTAATGTTAAATACTTATTATTGGTTATTTAATGATTCCAAAGAAGTATAACTTCTCACGCGCGTACATAAGTACACGCACCCATTTTTTTTTTTTATTGGCTTTAATGACGATACAAGCAGGTCACTCGCTTGATGGTAAGCGACACGCCTGCCCATAAACAGAGGCAATAACACAGAACCTTGACTTACAAAGCAATGTATGGCATTGGGCAGCGCTCGACAATCCGAGACATAAGATGTTAATTCTCAGTAATTTCACTGTATTTTGTTTTATCCGTGCACGGCAATGTTACTACACTACACCACTACACTGCCCCACATAAGGCGTGTGGGTCACTATGGCAGGTGTTAACACCATGTGTACGGTGGTCGCTATCCGGGCGAATAAGAATATCCTACCACCAGCCATTCAATGTCCTCAACACCACATTGCTTACACACTGCTGCTAGACGGCAGGAATTGACAAGGCGATGGTACCAACAGAAGGCTTCTTGCATGTGAGGGACAGGGACAGGGAATAAATCTGAAAAATGTTTTTGTAAATAGCAGAGCCGCAGTGTATGTAATCAGTTTTGCCTACACTGTAGACCAGTCTTTCTCAAACTAGGCGATAACGCCCCCATGAGGGCGCTGGAGGGGGGCTTTTAGGGGGACCGTAAAGGGTCTAGAGGAAATTCGGGGGCGATGAAGTGATTTGGAGCGGGAAGAGAGCGATTTAATGACTAGGTATATTCAAAATAAAGTAATTGATTCTCATATTTTTGTATAGCATAGACCGGCAATCGAGTAAATGGGTCACCTGATGGTAAGTGATCTCCATCGCCCATGTATGCCCACTATGCTAAGTGAATCATAGGCGCGTTGCCGACCTTAAAGGGAAGAGATGACTAAGGAATTGGGAAGGGGAGGGGGATTTGGGTCTACGGATATGTCATTCACCGTACGAAACGCAGCAGCAAGCCGCTACATTACGTCGGTTTTCTGTGAGACAGTGGCAACGTACCGGTCAAGCCGGCCCATTCGTGCTGTAGACAAAATTATCTACAGCGTGGCTCTACCACTCAATAGACGAGTGTACAGTGACGTGTAAAGTGAATAAGAGCGCCAGTAAAGTGGGCAATAGACAAAATAAATTGAAAACCTATGTTGTAGACAAACTTTTGTAGACTGTAGACTCTACACTATCAAGCCACTTCAACCAGTTATAATAATATAATTATTTATATGACCTTTAGCTTTAATTTACTCGCACCAAATTTCCATTACGGGCCCAAAAAGTAATTGACTGAATTTCCTTTCAAACAGGAAAAAATAAATCGGTATTTATGAACGAACGGACGATTTTACTTGATCTTAAATACCTCGATAATAGATGTTTTTATAACACCTGGCAAAAAAGCAGGGTATTCTAAAATTGACTCGTTAGGTGTATGTGTGAGTCTCTATTTGTGGCTTGATAGTGCCTAAACGGATCGACAGATTTAAATGCATTTTTTCGTTTGAAAGCTGGTTTAGCCGAGACGGTTCTATATCATTGGATGGTTGAGCTTGGTGATGATGGAAGCGTGGAATTAACTCTATATATAAAACTATTTTCTAAACCAAAGATGAAATATTATAATTTACACCAAATAATGCAATCATTACCTGGTTACCTACTTCCATTTGATTCCAAATAACATTCTCACAGAAAACCGACGTACCTAAGTAAAGTAGCGGCTTGCTGCTGCGTGTCGTACGGTGAGTGAGATATCCGGAGACGCTAATCCCCCTCCCTCTCAATCTCTTAATTATCCCCTTCCTTTAAGGGCCGTCCGTGAGCAAACGACCTTGACTGTCTCGCGCCATACTGAATCGTGTACTCGGCGAGTGCAGAATATGCACGTATTTAGCGAATAATTGATTTAAAAAATCAGGTTTTGGTCTTTTCGAAAATTTAAAACGGGCAAAATATTCGTTATTAAATTGCCTATCTAGTGATGTTAATCTCATTTGATAACATTCTGTACTTTAAAAGGAGACGCACGGAATCTTTGCATTTTTCCCATTTTTATGGTTCATTTATAACGACAATTTAAAAATATATATCAGCATTAACATGAATTTGAATCGAACAAAGTAAAGCTGACAGATTGTAAAAATATATTGTATATTTATTTAATCAATATTTATTTTAAGTAATGACTAGATAGCCTCTAAAAACCTCGATCGCGCGGTGTTTTGCTCACGGACGGCCCTTAAGGTCGGCAATGCGCTCAAGCCTCTTCTGGTATTGTGGGCGTACAAGAGCGGTGAAGATCACTTACTATCAGTGACTCACTTGCTCGTTTGCAAGCCTTAGCAATAAAAACAAATATGATAATGAACCTGAACTCCTAGTTTTCAAATCATTCCCTCAAGTATATCTTTCAGCTGAACTCACAAACCTCAGTGACTCGGACCCAGCGCTGTCGGAAGGGAAGCTGTGTTCAGACGAGGACCGGGATAAGAACCGGGATCACTACGTCGCTGAGCCAGCACTACACATGGACGGGAACACAATGCGGGACTACGCGTTACAGGTCGCGCTGGGTATGAAGCATTTGGAGGACAGAGGGATCACACACAGGTACGAAAATATCCATTTTACACGCTTATTATTAACTTCACCTGTATGTTTGTAACCCACACCTTTGGGCGCGATTTTGACCCAATTTAAACGGCCAGATTTCGTTCAAACTTTGTAGATTTATCGAGGACCGATGACAATACACTAATTTGATAAAAAAAAAAAATTAATAAAATAAAAAAGAAAAGAGCAACCTTAGAGTTTCTTGCCCGTTCTTCTCTAACGAAACAGCCTTCCGAACTGTCGGTAGACTTTTGACGGAATCTATAATATAATGTATACATTTTATTGATTCAATAAATATTTACAATTTAAATTTGAACCAAAAAAGGTCACATATTTGAATTGTCCGCTCTGGGAATCAAACCCAATAATTTACAATAAAAGAAGCTGCCACTAGTCAAATGAGATTGCATTTAAATATTTTTTAAACATTGAAAGTGCTCATACATTCCAAATTCCATCAAGAAAAAAATTACATTATCATCTCACATTCAATCACGAAGTTTCAGCAACTTGACATTATGTAAGAAAGATGGATTGACTTCTAAACAACGTCTTTATTCCATCACTGAGGTACAAAGTTACTAAGTAGACATAAACATATTCTCAAATGTATCCCATGGGGGTTGGCAGACACTGTTGAGCGACAACCTACGATTCTGACATAAATCTTTTCTACCACGCTCTTTCTGTTCATACATTTTCACCGGTTAAGAGTACTCGTGACTTACTGTTTTTATACAAATCGTTCTGATCGACATAAGTTTTTTTTCTATAGCAGAATCGGACAAACAAGCAAGTGGGATGTTTTTTATTTGATTGAATGTAGAGAAGAGCAAGGCGCTCGCCTGATGGTGAGCGCCACGCCTGCCTATAAACAGAGGTAACACCACACAGAAATTTGGATAACAAACTCGACTCGACTCGAGTGGAGGCGAGGACTCCACTCCACTCCGCTAAATTCTAAGGTGACAGATCCCCTGCTCTAAGTAATTCTTCAGAAGTAACGACAGAGGAACATACAAGAGTAATAATTCTAAAAACGAATATAACTATACGATAGCAATATGTAAATAAAAAATGGATATTTTTTTTTATTAGCCCTATATATTATATTCATCCCACTGCTGGGCACGGGCATCCTCTACTGAATGAGAGGGATCAGGCCTTAGTCCACCACGCTGGCCTAATGCGGGTTGGCAGACTTCACATACCTTCGAAAAATCTTATCGAATTCTCAGGTATGCAGGTTTCCTCACGATGTTTCCTTCACCGTTAAAGCAAGCGATAATTAACAATTAATATGTACACGTAACTTAGAAAAGTCAGAGGTGTATGCTCTTGGGGCTGGTTTCGAACCTGCGACTTTCGTCTCGACAGTCCATACCACTCCCCGATGAGCTATCGCTGCTTTCCACCACTACCTGCTGATATTACCACAAATAATTATTTAATATAGAAATTGATTACACAATTGATAGAATCATATAATTACACCGAAACCAGCATGAAATTACATGATCTACCATAAATAACTACGATAATATGATTCTTAATTCCCGTCCATTGAACCCGAATTTGGTAGAAGAAAATAATATAGAACACTAATGTCGTAATAAAATTTACCCAAGTCGTCATCGCACTTGAAATCCTATAATTTTTTGTCAAAACATGACATGAGTTACAAAGGGTCTTAAAAAAACAAATTCCTATTATATGGGAAAGACAGACAGTGGCGCAATTGGCGAGTTGGCTGTGAAGCGAAAGGCTGTGGGTTCGATTCCCGCACCGAGACAAATGTTTGTGCGATCCATAAATATTTGTTTGTATGTGTGTGACTGTTGGGTGTATTTTCGTGGGGTTGTTTAAACAGAGTGTGATGAATCAATTAGGCATGATCTTGCCGACCTACGATAGAAACATCGTTTGTCGTTGGTCGAAACTATTCTTGGATTGCGATACACTTACCATTAGTGGTAACTTTGCTGAGCCAACACAAAATTAATGTTCCATTTCAAGAACATTTCCATTTTCTGGCGTTGAATAAGAACATATTAAGGCAGATAAACAATACTTCATCGTATTTACACACTAGGGCTGTATGCAATGGTAGTGTGATCCACAAATATTTATTTCAGGTCTAGTTGTGTTTCTCCCCTGAGGGGTTAACGGTTTCGTACAATGAGAGAGACATCCGGAGACCCAATTTCTCTCACCACCCCAATCCCGTAATTATCCCTTTCCTTTAAAGTCGTCATCGCATCCTTCCTCTGGCATTGTAGTTGTTCATGGGCGGTGAAGATCACTTACTATTAGGTGACCCACTTGCTCGTTTGCCGGCCGCTGCTATAGCAAAAAAGCAATGTCTTACGTTCGCGCGTTTCGCGGTAAAATCTCGATAAAATTCGTTTTATTTCAACAAAAAAGCAAGTTCTTTTGCAATAATAAGTGAAGATTAATCACCATATTCTGTTTATAATCATAATATGTATAATCATCATACTCAAATGTATTTTCAATCTTAGTTTTACATATAAACGGCTAATATGACCCTATAACTTACGAAGTTTCCTGATAAAAGTATAAAAGACAAAGTTATCAAAATATATTACCGTACTAATGTGATGAATAATAAAGTATACAATATTCTTCACTTATAACTTAGCGAGCAAATAACTTCGTAAGTACGGTCATAACTTTGTTACGATATCGAACCTGTTACACAAATTATTACGCATGATTTTGCCCGCGTTTTTCGGACGTGATATAACGATTTTTTTGGATATTTTTTCACACGTTGGGTGTTACATTATAGAAGTTTTCATACGTATCCCTAATTCTTTTGGAAGTATCCTATCGCCTATGTTCATCAGGGATAATGTAGGATTCTAATGGTGAAAGAATTTTTCTAATCGGTCCAGTAGTTTCAGAGCCTATTCAACCAACAATCAAATATTTCCTCTTTATAATATTAGTTTAGATTCTGAATAACTGCCGTCAGTTGCCACCCAAGATATTTGTTAGGGGATGACACATCTATTTTGCGATTATACAATCCATGTCAGATTCACGTGGATTACATATAAACATCTTTATCAAACAAAATATCGGATTCGGCGAATAAATCGAAAACAACCTCGATCAGGATTGTTTTTATTCGCTAAGATGACGAGACGAGCAGGTTGATCGCATCATGTCGCACGCCACTCATGGGCACAGGTGGCTGTTTATGGGCATAAACAATAGCGACATTACTCAGAATTTTGAATCACAAAGAACTGCGTTACATGTAAAGCACTGCGCTCATTTGAAGTCTCATAATACCCACTGATTCACCAGCTTCGTGGTAGCTTAGGTGGTAAGAACCTCGTATAATAGGGGCCGTCCGGGTGGATACCACCTTTTATCTATTTCTGCCGCTAAGCAACAGATGGTAAACACTTTTTTTTTTCAATTCAAAAGACATGGAAGTTAGTAAAATTACTTACCATTATGAAACTTAACGTGATGAGTGCAATGCAGTATATTGTAATTTAAAGTGAAGAAATGCTGCTTCTGTTTATGAACGAGCGACATGCTCGTCTCGTCATTCAGGCAAATAAAACAAAACATAGCTATCTTAGTAAATTCCACATGAGGTTAACAGCGAAACTCTCAATCAAAAAGTAAACTTCATCAAACATCTCATAGTTAAAATCCATATTTCTTTCCCTTCCCATCCCCTCCTCTCCCTTTCCCTCATCATCTCCTTCTTGCATCTCTTCCCTCTCCTTCCTCTTATTTCCTCCTATAACCCCCTGCCCGCTCCCATCTTTATAACCACCTCTTACTTCTCAACTTCTCCACCCAATACCACTTACCCTCCCACCCTAACTCCTACAACCACGATGATGTGAAGTATCTCACCGATCACATTATCTCACCTGCTAATGCGAGAAGTTTCCCTGTAGTTCATTAGGATAGCAAAAAATATATATAATCCATAAATCAACAAGCTAACTACGTCATTCACCACTCGCAACCTCGGTACCCAATAGTGATACAATTAATTTCGTTTTCTATATCTCTTATTAAGGCTTATAAGTTAATCAATATGAGGAAGAAATGGTTATTTCGCCGAATCAATGAGGTATATTGTATGTTGTACCTAATAATGAATATAATTTTCTGTTCGAATAATATCCATTTGCGTAGTGGAAATTATGACGAACCTTATGATATAATAATATAAACATTTAGTTTTGGCGGGAATTCGGACCTTGCGGTTGAACTCTTATTTTAATTATTTCTTAAACTAGTACAAAGTTGTGTTTGTTGTATAAAAGTGTTGTAGATTAATGCAATAAACATTGACGGCAATGAATATGTTTAACAATGTAATAAGTTAATTAACATAATTTTTTTTCTAATAAATGACCTTGTGCGTATGATTCGCTTGAAAAATGTTGTCTAAAAAGGATTGTACTGAAAGGAATTAACACCGTTTTGTCATTTTTGTGAATGCTTGATATCATTGGTGAAATACATAGTAATGCGATGCCATATATAAAAAATATATATGGAAAACAATACCAAACTGCATTATCTCCTACATATTTAATAAGAGTAAGACTGGAGTAGAGTAAATTTACTATTTTATTTTATCAGGCGTTTATGTATTGTGCAAATATGTAGAGGTCTGTGTGGATACCCACCTTGTGTGGATCGCGTTCCAGGATCAGCCAGTGTATATCCGGTTCTCCAGAGGGGGCTTGCCTTTCCCTGCCCTTTGGCCCTGGGATGAGATACTGCACTTTAAAAAAATGTTATATTCGTAATATGTATACAAATCGCGAAAGCCTAAAGCATTTACTTTGTGGAGTTCAAAACTACAATAAATAATTGTGACCTTATGCCTAAATATCCGGGTGTTATCCTAGAAGCCCGGTATCGCCTGAGGAATGATGTTCCCGATAATTTTCAACGTTTTTCCGATACTCGAGTCTGTGAAGTGCCTTCAGGCGAGGAATCACATTATAACGTTGTGTAACAATGCGAAACTAATCTGAGTGAATCTTTTCCTGGTTCAATAAGAAAATAATTATTATCAGCTGTATGTATGTATCTATATGCTGGGAGGTGCCTCGTATGCGAGGGGCCGTCTGGGTTGGTACCACCGCTTTGTCTTCTTCCGCCAAGTAACAGTGTGTAAACACTGTTGTGTTTCGGTTTGTTGGACATTGAAGCCAATGAAATTACTGGGTATAATGAGACTTAAAATCATATGACTCGGGAAGATTAACGCAGTCCAGTTAAAGTCCAGTTAAGTTAAAGGTCTATGTGTTGTTGTATCTGTTCATGGATAGGCGTGGCGCTTACCATCCACACCACACATAACGTGGAATCACAAAGCACTGGTATTGTGCTGGTCACCCCGAGTCTAAGATGAAGTCTCGTAATGCCTAGTAATTCAGTGGCCTCAATGTTCTATAAACCGAAACACAACAAAATACCCTAAGCCCAATAATAGCCTGGTCGAACCGATCCATTCTACCACATGGCATGGCTCTGCGACTTACAAAACTAATATTTTATTTATATACTTACCGTTCGCGATACGGCTGCTGTGCTGAGGTCTCGGGTTCGATCGCCATCGGGTAGAAGTAATCATCATCATCAGTCTTCCACTGCTGAACACAGGCCTCCCCAAAAGATTTCCAGACCGACCTGTTGGAAGCGGCCTGCATCCAGCGATTTCCTGCGACCTTTATCAGGTCGTCTGTCCACCTTGTAGGTGGAAGTCCAACGCTGCGCTTGCCAGTACGTGGCCTCCATTCCAGAACCTTTCTGCCACATCGGTTATCGGTTCTGGGTAGAAGTAATATTGGATAATAAATTTGTGCCCGGTATGGCGATAGACTTTCCCCTATCACATCATGGGACGGAGATAAGTTTGGCGAAATGGGGTGTACTGGTCACATCTATATGTATCCCTTTGGGACCTTCAGGGATTACAGGCGTAAGTGCGTATGTATATGAAATTTGCATTGAACTTCCTCATCTCTAATTCCAGGGACCTGGCTGCTCGCAACATCTTAGTCGACGGCTTGGGCCTGCTCAAAGTGGCAGACTTCGGCCTCTCAAGGTCTGGCGTATACGTGCATACCAGGTCTTGTCCAGTGCCTCTACGATGGCTGGCCCCTGAGGCCATACTCCACTCCCAATATTGCAGCAAGAGCGATGTGTGGGCCTTCGCTGTGTTGCTGTGGGAAATAGCTACTTTAGGCGAGTATTTTTTTTTATGTGATTGAATGACGATACTAGCAAGGCGCTCGCCTGATGGTAAGCCACGCCTGTCCATAAACAGATGCAACGCCACACAGATCTTCAAATTACAAAGCACTGCATTACACTGAACTGTACTCGTCACCCCGAGACATGAGATGTGAAGTCTCATAATGCCCAGTAATTTCACTGCCTTTAATGTCCTTCAAACCGAAACACAACAGTGCCTACACACTGTTGCTTGGCGACAGAAATGGACAAAGCGGTGTTAACAATCCAGACGGCCTCTCGCATACGAGGGATCTACCACCTTGTATCATGGGAGGCCATTCAATGGCAGCGTCAATAACGCCTTCAAAACTTCAGTGGACAGACGACGAAACCACTATTGACGCTGGCGACTGATGGTTGGTAACATCATCGTTAGGCTGATTAAAATATGATTAAAATAGGACAGTCTGGGGGACGTGGTCGCTTCATACTTTATGGTGTAGTTAGTTGTGCTAGCTCATGGTGGCCCTAGCGAAGGAACAAGTCTAGGTTTATTCGAGGTTTTCTTTCTCCAAATGGGTTGCTAGCCTATTATTAAATGAACATTCAGCAAAATACAACCCAACTTTTGATGAACGCTGTTTACCGCTTCAGAACTGCAAACGTTATTTTTATGAAATAGTTTACAGTTTATTAATTTACTTACACTAAACATGTAATGCGCAATTCATTTAAATCTAAACACGACAATGAAATAAAATCTAACAATTCAACGTTGCAGGTGGATTCCCGTACTCAGATCTTAGCAACCACCAGGTACCTCCTTTCTTGGCTGGCGGCGGCCGACTGCCGAAGCCAGCACGAGCTTCCCCTCGCCTCTACCAGCTCATGATCGAGTGCTGGTCCGACGACCCCCAGGATAGACCCACCTTCGCACAAATCGTAGATAAGCTGACTGCACAGAAACAACTTTACATAGACTTGGACTGTGTGTTACCACCTTCGGAAGAAGAAGTGATGCTAAAAGACAACAACTTCGCGACTCACAACGCTCTGCTACAACGGCTATAGACTTAAATAAAGACTGAATATTTTTAGTGTTAATTACATTCTTTACTTCGCACAGTAAATGTTTTTAAATTACGATTTGTTTTACAATTAAAATCCTTGCCCGCTAAAACTCAGCCACCAATTGAAGTATATTCATAAAAACATTAGCTTCTAACATCATCGTTCATCCGCCTATCCTGTCGCAGGCCCCTTGATTTGCTTCTCTCCTCTCCGAAGAGGGAAGAAGCATTTATACAGGTCGGCATGACCCTGGTGACCACCGATAAACTCAATGTTTGATGGTAGTCGCTGGTTTTTGTATTGCACTACGCTTACCATCAGGTGTAGTGCAGTCACTTTGCCGTACTCGGATAAAAATAACCTCAAAATCCGAAAGTATTTTATTCATTTTTCGGAATTCTCAAGTGTCCGTAGTTTTAATATAGTTTCAATCAAATATATACATTATCTAAAACCCAAAAGTAATTCACCTACCTTTTGGTTCTTAGGCCAACTATGTATGGACGACGAACAATGTCCTTTTCGTAAATCTAGTTTTAAAAAGCCCGCCTCAATGTGTTTGATATAGGAGAAAATGTTCCCTTTGACGGATGGCTGGTCTAACCTGTCATTTCAGACACGTTGTTGTGAT
Organism: Amorpha juglandis; assembly: GCA_949126905.1. NCBI lineage: Eukaryota > Metazoa > Arthropoda > Insecta > Lepidoptera > Sphingidae > Amorpha > Amorpha juglandis. The sequence continues at coordinate 3,691,648 of OX421379.1, read as the reverse complement.
ATGTGGAAGATTTAATATTTATGTTTTAATTTTTTTAAATCTCGAACGCTGCCGAACGCAAAGGCCGATTGTGCTTCTTTGTCGCTCGTTCCGCGCTCTCGCTTGCACTTCGAGCCTTAAATGGAACGTGACATCTAGCGAGGTAACGACGCATGAGTCATTTTTTTTCGTGCGTGCAGCCGACTCTATCGAATTATAATAAGACGTTATCACGTCAAAAACTGAATACACATTGGCTGACTCTGACACTTAACTCGTTGGAACAAGCCATTGTGGCGTCTTTTCCTTGTGCACGATGGTCGCTATCCAGTCGGGTAAATGGTCAGGTAGCCTCCCACTAGCCAAATATTGTCTCGATGTACGAGGGCGAAGTGTGTATTTTTGCGGTACCTTTTTTGCTTTTCTACCAGTACCCACCACACACTGTTTCTTATTTTCCCCTTTCTATTTAAATCATTTCGTTAAGGGATAAAAAAGATTAACATACCTACCTGGGAATGTCTCGTCATCACTGCTCAGCATCACAAAAATCTGTGCCACTGTTGATCGAGACTTACAGGAGTTACAGTGGCTGGATATAAAAAAATGATAATAAATAATAAAAAGTAACATCTTAAAAAAATAACACCTGCCAATAAATGCTTTCTCCCTTTCTTTCTTTATATTGAATCATTCTAAATCAGGCTTGCGGGACGCCGCGCTGGAGAAGTCGTCCCTACAAAGTCCTGCATAGCAACTCCTGCACGTTTTGCCAGCCGCGATGGATGAAAAGACCAAAACTTACAGGCCAACCACAAATTGATGGCCGACGTGGCGTCCTGCATGCTGGACTATGTATAGCCTACGTTTGAGAATGAAGACGCGAAACTATCATTATTTTTTTTCAAACTTAGAAAGTAAACTAGATTAATTTCACTTAAATAAACCTTAATTCGGTTGTGTCTACTAAAATTGACAATATTACTGATCGATCATTGTTTTAATCACTGCACACATTGAAATCACTTCTTGGCTGCGCGTGGAAACATTTCGTAGATTTCGCTTTGTAAGTGCATTTTATATTGCACATAAACTTGTGATAACAAAACGCCTCGATACTTTTTACCTTTTATTTTTGAACGAACAAATAGAAGTCCGTAGCATTTTAATATAAAATAAACCTAAAGATAAGTAAGTCAGATTTAATATTTTTTTATTATTCAAAATTCATTTCGTCGTAAAACTATATACTCTAAAAATGTTTTCTTTCCGTTAATTGAGTTGATACAAAACATAACGTTGGAAAATGATATGAATTAATTTATTGACAGTGATACTCCGCATACTAAATGGTATACTGGTGCCCATTATAATAACGTTTGCAGCAAGATGGCCTGATCCAAAAAACGACCCCATTGTATTCATTGCAAATCCTGTAGAATCTGAAATGCCCGGTCATTGGATGCCTCTAAGCGTGATGAAAATAATTCTAGAGCACTCTACAACTACGATCAAAACAATAACTAAACCTACACATCTAAAGTTGGCGCAGAAGAAAATTATTGTGCTAAAAACGACACCAATTACTAAAACAACAACACAAGAGTCATCTCCTAGTAAAACACCGGAGCCTGTAACACAAGCGGTAACACAAGAAATAACTACAACAACAATTAAAGCTGTGACTGTCGAATCAACTACAGAAAACTCACCTGAGACAACTGCGGTATCAGCAACGACAGCACCCACAACGGAAGCACCGACCACACCAACTACTGCAGAAACCACCACTACAGAAACAACCACTACAGAAGCAACCACTACAGAAACAACCACTACAGAAGCAACCACTACAGAAACAACCACTACAGAAACAACCACTACAGAATCAACCACTACAGAAACAACCACTACAGAAACAACCACCGCGGACACAACTACTACGGAAACAACCACCGCGGACACAACTACTACCGAAACAACAACAACGACAACAACTGAAGCTACGACAACACTGAAGGCTAAACCTAAAAGAGCTAGAAAACCGATAGATGGACACGAAAATGGAAATATTTAGAACGTTTTTTATTTGTAAATAATAGTCTACACTTACTTTAAGGTTTTTTAATGTTACCTTTAGATGACGAGATGAGCGGGTCGAGTTATGCCTGTCCATAAACAGAAGCAACGCCAATCAAAACTTCGAATTACGCACTTCAAGCAATCGTAACATGCCTGTGGGAAATAATCCTATAGGTTCTACTGATGCAATAGTTGAGAACATTGGCGTTTGCGACGACTTCCCAAATCGGGTTAATGAATTTATGTGTCGAAAAATCGATAGAACTTTTTTTATACTTGATTGAATGACGAGGCGAGCGAGGCGCTTGCCTGATGGTTAGCGCCACGCCTGCCTACAAACAGAAGCATCACCACACAGAACTTTCAATTACAAAGAACTGCATGGCACTGAACTGCGCTCGTCACTCCGAGACATAGGATGTTAAGTCTCATATGTAGTTGTAAATTTAAGAAATTGAAGTTAAAATATATATTGAATTTATAATATAAGTACTGAAAACCAGCGCTGTGTTGTCGCTTCTGTCGTAACACAGCACTAAACTAAGCTGCCCACCTACTTTACCACACTAGAGCTAATTGTGTCTTTGTTTTATTTTTATTTTTTTATTATTTTGTTTGTTAATTTAATTTTTTTGGTGTTAAATAAATTATTTCTTTCTTTTTTTCTATAATGCCCAGTAGTTTCACTGGCTTCAATGTCCTTCAAATCAAAACACAACAGTGCTTACACAATGTTATTTGGCGGCAGAAATAGACAAAGCGGTGGTACCAACCCAGACGGCCTCTCGCAATTTTGCAACGTGTATATTTTAACGTCGCAGATTTATGTAACGTAATAAAAGATACGAATAAATAATAAATTGGCTTGACGTCGTAAAAACTACGAAAATTAGATTTTATAAATAATAGTCATTCCATTAATTGTTTTCTTTTTATCGAAAATGATGAATAATATGACGTGTTTAGAAAAAAATCTATTTCGATTAAATACAAAGTAAGTGTTATTAAATAATAAATAATAATCATTATGAGCTGTATGAGGGACTCAGGGTGAACATGGACAAGACGAAGGTCATGTCGAATATCCCTGTTGTGCCCACCCGGATTACTGTTGGAAGCAAATTTCTCGAAGTTGTCGACATGTAATACATGTATATCTAGGACAAGTAGTCCAACTAGGCAGGTCCAACTTCGAGAGACAGGTCAATCGTCGAATCCAGCTCGGCTGGGCAGCATTGGACGTCCGCCTACAAGGCGGACAGACGACCTGATAAAGGTCGCAGGAAGTCGCTGGATGCAGGCCGCTTCCAACAGGTCGGTCTGGAAATCTTTGGGTGAGGCCTATGTTTAATAGTGGACGTCCTGTGGCTGATGATGATGATGAGCTGTAGAATATTTTGGAGAGACAGCAAAATAATATATCCAACTTTGTAAATGATTCAAAAACATATTTTCATTTCAGTGGTACTTGATTTAATAAAGATCGTAGTTATGCTCGCCTTCATCCACAATACCCTAGGAGGAAGATGGCCAGACCCTGCGAAAGATCCTTTATTATTCATAGCCAACCCAGTGGAAGCAAACATGCCAGGACATTGGATGCCACTGAGCATCGTCAAGCATTTACTCGGAGGTACCACTACTGAAAGCACAATACTGTCAACTACGCCCAAAAGGCAGGCACTATATTTCAAAATAGTTTCAACAACGACAACTCCAAAACCAACCACGACTGAATCAACAACAACCAAAGCCACGACGCCATCTACAACGACCTTCCCTAAGACTTCGCCACCAACAACTACGGCATCAACGACTACAATGGAAGCAACTACTACAACTCCTACGACAACGACAACAACTCCAACTACTACAACGACTCCTACTACTACAACAACTCCAATTACAACAACAACGACTCCAACTCCTACAACAACTACAACTACAACAACAACTCCAACTACAACAACAACGACTCCAACTACAACAACAACAACGACTCCCACTCCAACTACAACAACAACGACTCCAACTACAACAACAACGACACCCACTACAACAACAACAACTCCTACTACAACAACAACGACTACCACTACAACAACAACAACCCCCACTACAATAACAACGACTCCAACTACAACAACAACTACTTCCACTACAACAACAACGACTCCCACTACAACGACTTCTACTACAACAACACCAGCACCGACCCCCACGACGACAATAAAAGCGACGACTACGACCACAGTTAAAAGGTCACCGAAACGGAAAAAGCAGTTTATCGACGGCCATGAAAATAGAAATATATAAATTTAGACATTGCCTCTTTTTGTGTATCAAATAAAGTTGTTTCTCAAATATCACTTTATTAGTTCTGTTTCAAGAAGGGAACGGACGTGGACTATTTATTTACCACGTTTACAGTACGTGTACTTATCTTGATGTCAGGAAAGGATTTTTTAGCTTCACATTTCCGTAGTACGGTCTATGTATATATACATACATACATTTGGGATCAGTAACGTCGTTCCATACAAACCACTTTCGGCATCTCTTTTCAGTTTTGTCTATAGCATGAATGGGCTGGCTCGACCACCCGGTCACCACTGTCTCACAGAAAACCGACGTAAAGTAGCGGATTGCTGCTGCGTTTCGTACGGTGAGTGAGATATCCGGAAGCCCCCCCCCCCCCCCCCCCCCTTCCCAAGCCCTAATTATCCCTTTCCTTTAAGGTCGGCAACGCGCCCATGATTCTTCTGGTGGTGGGCGTACATGGGAGGTGAAAATCACTTGCCATCAGGTGATCCATTTGCTCGTTTGCCGGCCCCTATGCTATAAAAAAAAACTGTACCAACTCAGACGGCCTCTCGCACACGAGAGACCTACCACATAATAAGTAAGAAAATACCATATAGATTTAAAACTCAAAAAAGCAACAAGACGACAAGTTAAATGAAAATCGGCGTCCAGTATCCAAATAACATGTTTTTTTATGGGCACAAAATTGGTTGAAAATGATGCCGCGGTTGAGATGGCGGTCGGCGATGATTACGGCGTACCTTTAAAAAATGAAATATTTGCTTTGTACAAGTTTTTTGTTCTCATTTTCGCGGTTTCGTGAGAGCAAAAGAGGTTGTTAAACTTTTGTATTGTGTAATCAATATGTATTTTTTCTAATAAAAACGTATCCGCATTACATCAAACTGGTGGAAAAAAGTCTCGCGGAAAGTGAACAAGAAAATTGTAAGTTATGTTCCATTAAACCATGCAGGCGCATCCAACAGAATACCCAAGCATTTCTTACCGACCGAATACAAACTGCGAAAATCTTATCAAAATCGATTAATTAGTATCATTAGTATTACATGAATCTCGAGCAAGTATAAAAAATGCTTAGTTCTCGTTACAAAATATCGAATATGTTTCAAGATTCTCTTAGGATCTTTGTAAAAAAATTAGCTCTGTTACAATTAATTTAATATCTGGCTATTATTAAAACTCTTTTTTTATCCTGGCTCGGTAAAGTGACTACGCTACATCTGATGGTAAGTGTAGAACACAGTTTGAGAACCACAGCACCAACCACGCAAAACTAAGGAGTCGAATGATGTTCTTGACTCAATCAAATTACCGTGGTTTTTTGTTTTGGTTGAAGCCAGCGGCGCGGCGCGGTGGTAAGGGTTTTTGCATATTATGAAAATACGTTTACCAACATCTGTTTGATAGGCTTGTGGGACTTTCTAATCGCATTCAAACCGTATTTTGTAATTCGATGCTCTCTGCCGAATAAGAAAGTTGCCGTTAATCTGCATCATTTTTTAATGACTTGATAATAAAATTAAATAATTAATTAATCAAAAATTAAAAAGTACCTATGCGACAATTGATTCTAAATTATTTTCTCCACAGATAGGTATTTTTAGGTAGCTTAATTATTTCGTGCTGTCGCCAATATATATCAATCACAATTATTTGTGTACTGAGGTTTTAATTTGATTTATAGATGAGTTGCTTAGTATTGTAAAAAACCCCATTTATTTGGATATAGTTTCTCGTATAGCGGCAAATTTTAATAAATTACCTTAATCTACAGATAGATCCCTGAAATGAGCCAATAGGAATACTTAAACTTCACATGTATTTAAGTTTTTTGGTTTATTTTCGGGATTGAGCTATGCGGATGCGGATTGAGGTTGTCTAATGAAATTGAATTGGAGCGAATATAACAAAAATATGTGTTTTTTTATCCGAGCACGGCAAAGTGACTGTACTACTCCTGATGGTAAGCGTAGTGCAGTCTAAAAAACTAGCGACCACCGACAAACAATGAGTTTATCGGTGGTCACCAGAATCATTCCGGCCTGTATTAATGCTTCTTTCCTCTTCGGAGAGGGAAGCCCTGCTGCCGGCGCCCATGGCTATTTTGATAGGAGAATCCTTTACACTTATTTTAATTACATTAGGAGACACCTTAAACACAAAAGTTTAAACTCCAAACTGTTGACTTACCTTTAATTCCCTCAGTACTATTTATAAAGGTAAGTCAGAAGTAAATAACGGTTCGTGGCGCCATTTAAAAGCATTCCGAGTACTTAAGAGTAAATTACTTAACTATTGTTTGTTCAGCGGCAAGTTTTTCACAATTATCTCCGCCTCAGATTGTTGATAAGGACTGTGGACGGGCGCCGTTCGTTGGGCCTTGGTAGCCGAGGCCATAAAGTTGGCGTTACTTCTCAATAGGTGTTAGGGCATCTAATGAGGTTAATATATGTATAGAAAATAAGTTGCCTGTAAAATGTAGGGTGCTAGCCAAGCTCTCTTAACGGTTTGATCTGAATGGTAGAGCCAAGCTGTAGACAGTTTTGTCTACACCATGACTGGGCCGGCTCGTTATCACTGACTCACAGCAAACCGACGTAAAGTAGCGGCTTGCTGCTGCGTTTCGTACCGTGAGTGAGATATCCGAAGGCCCAAATCCCTTACCCCTTCCGAATCCCTAATTATCCCTTTCCTTTAAGATTGGCAACGCGCCCATGATTCTTCTGGTATTGTGGGCGTACATTGGCGGTAGAGATCACTTACCATCAGTTGACCCACTTGTTCGTTTGCGGGGTCATAATACGGGGGTACTTATTGTTGAATGATCATATTTTTGCTTATTTGTGTGGTATCATATGCCCTTGGTTACGTCGTGATTATGTTTTAAACACGTATGTATTCACGTATTTTCTCAATTATTTAATATGTACCTACGTGAACACGCCACAATTTGGTGAGTAAGACCACGAAAAATTCAATTTTTAGATAAGTTTTCTGTTGGCTTGGCTTTTAAGTAGAGCCAAATAACTAACGAAACTCTTTTACTTTTAACTAGAATTACATGTACCAGTAGCTATATGAGTAAGTAGCCCTTTCTTCCTCCTTTCATCTCCATCCCATGGTTACCTGTAAAACAATGCCCTGAGCGATAAGACCGCCAATTGCACTTCTCATCTTAGTTATATTTTAGTGTTCTGTCCTGTACGCCTTGTGTACAATAAAGTTGAAATAAATAAATAAGTATATCTTTAGTTGTATGGATGAATCTAATCCTTTAAACTTAAGTCGATGCTAGGGGTAGTTGTAAAGGTGGACAACAAAAAAAACATTGTTATTATTTTACAAGTGAGTATTATTTTTAATAAACAACTTTCGTCCAACATTCAACAGTTTTTTTATAATGAGTAATTTTATTGGAATTTACTCGCATTGTGAAACAATAGCTACATTAAGCCCTTAGAACTAAAGCCTATAATAAAAGCGGCTCTATCCGCTACAGTAAGTAATCCTCCGGTTTAATGGCCCGTCCCAATACAACACCTTCCCAGAATTCGGCCAAGTAATTACACTTTACAGTGAGAATTTAAAACATTCTTTTGTTTTTGTTATATTTTACAATTTCGACTTCTTAACTGTGCTACTTTGGACAAAATGGTGTCTAGACGCATTATGATTTTTCAAAAACAATTTTTCAAGTGGTCATAAAATATTGAGATTATTCTGCGACTTTTGTTTTTTTTTTATTTACAGAACTTTAGTTACGTGTCGAAAAAAGTGCAATGATATTAGAATGGTCTTTATGAAGGTAAAACATATTATATAATTAAGACCCCGTACAAAATAATCACACTGTGAAATACACGGAGAAGCGTATGTCAAATTGTTATATACATTTTTTTTATCCAAGCATGGCAAAGTGACTGCACTACACCTGATGATAAGCGTAGTGCTAGATAATAATACTGTGGTAGTGCAGTCCAAAAAACAAGCGACCACCGGCAAACAATGAGTGCATCGGTGGTCACCAGGATAATGCCGGCCTCTATTAATACTTCTTCTTAGAGGGAAGAAGCAAATCGAGTTGTCTGGGACAGGACAGGCGGATGACCGATGCAGGCACAGGGATACATATTTTCTTCCCGTGTTCTCGTCCCAATATTGCCGCACAATCAAGGACCCAGTCCCCCAAACCAATAATCGCAGATGTCTCTGCCCTCCCCCAGTGACCGCCCTGAGTCGAGGTTCGTACCCCAAAGGGGGTGCCCTCAGCGAGGTCGCTTAAATGTACGGGTTGAGAGCGCCTAAAGCGTTCGCCCGAAAGTCCGGTGAAGCTGTAGAAAGCCGACTCGCGTCAGGCAACAGCACAACGCCAATTTGAAAAAAAAAACTGGTGGGTGAGTCATTTCAAAACAACAATGAAGTATCACACTGTCCAGTAACACGTCTACATCCTACTTATCCCTCGTGATAAGAATATGAGTCAAAATAATTAAACATTACCGAATAGTAGACGGTAATAAATCTTAACTGATAATACATACAAACATGTTGGTAAGTAAGAAGAAAGAGTCATTATGTGGCATTAATGAGCGATTCTCATCTCACAAGAAAAATAAGCAGAATTTGAGAATCCAATTTTTTTGGTAGATTATGACCGCGGAACATTTTATGGGAATATTGAAATCAAAACTATAACATTTAGTGCCAAAGACACTTAAATCCGCCGTCGAATTAGAAAGTTATTCGCATTTACATTCTGAGTATTTTGGGGAATGATTTGTTTTGCTAAGGTAATGAAATTCTTACTTTTGGGAATAATTTCGTTCTAGGAGTATGAAAAAATAAACAGTAACTAGGATTTTTTTTTTTTTATTATTAACTTTGGTTACAATCAATCAAATTCAACAACACGATAATTAGCAAAAGAATAATAATAGTCCTAATGTCACAATCTTTATCTACTTTTTATTTACGTATATTAAAACAATATTTGCTTTCACTCCAATAATTATTACTTAAGATTAACTTAAATCACAATCAACAGCAACTAGATTATCACAATAGATTATCAAAATAATAATCACAATTTTAGTCAAAATTTTAATCTACGCATAATAACAAAATACTTAGACTTTTATAAATGTAAACAGTTATTATTTAAAACTATAAAGTATACAGTAAAAATCGTAAAAATTCAATCAGATCAATCTCAATAAATCAATACTTCCGTTTTTTAGTAATTTAAATATGTAATTATATTATCATAATCAAGTAACAACAATAACTCTTATTATAACCATTATGAATTATCAGGTTTTTGTTATCATGATTATTCGACTAAATCAATAAAGCAATAATTATAAAAAAATGTACTCATAGTTAGTCCGTATCACTATCATAATTCTTAAAATATATCTAGTTTCGTCTACGATGCTTATTTGTTATGTACGCCCTAGGTGTTAATGAGATACTTCTAGATGCTGAGACTCGTGCTCTAGATGTTGATGGGAGTGCCCTAGATGTAGATGGAAGTATTTCAAACCCTGATGCTGGTGCAATAGATGTAAAAAGTTCTTGTTGACTGATAGCTGTGGCATCTATCATGTCCTCAAAATCTTTAGCAATATTGCCGGACGATATGTTGTAAGCTTTATTTTTTGCTATTATAAATGGGATCGGCTTTGACTCTAAATTATTCGATATTAATGCTAAATCTTGGGCATTCAGTTTTATTTCTGATAAAACGGTTACTTTTTTGGATTCAGGAAATATTTTTTTTACAACTGGCTTTCTTGGCACTACCTCCATGATTGGGTCATTAAGAATATCAATGAACCCCAAGTGTCTCCCGTGCATGCATGGACTTCGAACACATTTACAAATAAAGCAGCTTAGACTTCGGGCAGCCATGACCGATGCATCAGAGTCCCAATAAATTTGGTGAATTTTCATTGTTCCTTTAAAATTTGTAACTTTATAAGGAATTATACTTTTGAGTTCGTTGATTTCACTTTGTGTTACTACTTCAACTTGAATATTATGACTAACTAACTTAACGGCTGAAACGAAATCCGTAAAAGTGCCAATGTCCTGCCCATAATTGACTTTTCGATCAAGAGCCGTCTTTAAAGCACCCCCAACACCATCTGGAGCACCTTTACCGTGTCCGGCCTCTGTGTAATTCCAGGTAATACTTTGAATTTGGCCGAAGGATAAATGAAGTTTTGAAACTATGTAAAAAATAAATTTATTCCGGTATTGGCTACTTGGACTATCAGACAAAAAGTGGATAGTGTTTACCAGAGGACAATTTTCTTGAATGTATCGCAACAAAGGCATCAAATGTGCCCAAATGCCTGCCGATGTGTGATCCAGACTTTCACTGACAGTGCAAAAAGCACGAGGAGTAGTGAGACCAGTTTGAGAATTACAAATATAAATTACTGAAGTGTGTAAACTAACATGAGCACGGCTACCTCCAAAATGGAGAGACTGTATTTCTTCCGTGTATTTAAGGCTATAATTTTCGCTCCAATCACAATGGATAATTACCTCAGATACCGTAAGATTAGACTTAAGATCTCGTATTATTTGATATTGTGCAGCAATATTTCTAAGATGTACAAGGTATTTTTGTATAGTTTGTTCAAATTTTATAATTATTTTTTTCGGCGGATCAATTAATTTAGACTTGATAGTAAATGATTTGGAATTTTCGCGTTTTGTTACCCACTCATAATATACAATATTTTTATTGTTATCAAACTCTAGATATTGAATACCTCTTTGCTTGCAAGACTCACATTGTCGACTCAAACAATTAATGTTATACTCATGACAGCATAAAGCAGAAACCATTTGACTCGCATTGTGCTCTTTAATAATTTTTGCTTTATGTAACGCAGTAATTAGCAATTGCATATTTGTGTGGGCCCTGCATAGACAGGTATCTCTGGAATTTTTAGGAAAGCAGACATTAAAAGGTCTGTTTCTGCAAAACGTTGGATAGCTAATTTTTAAGTGAGGATAGACTATTTGAATTTTTTTATATAAGTTTCTTAAAGTGTCCGATAAATATCTCTTTGGCTTGCGTATACCTAATCTTTTTATAAATTGTTTTTTACCTGGAGCTGGGTAACTGTTTAAGTTAGAGTCGTAAAACTTTTGAATAATTCCAACATTGCTGTTTTGGTTATTGTTTAAGTGTTTCGTCACATTCTTTGTTTCTACTTCAATTATGCTATTTTTGGTTTCTAATGATTCGGTCGTCTGTTCAGTTTCTTGTGGGGGATTATCAACTTCTACTCGTCTTGCGCGTTCTAGTTTAATAATTTTTTTTAACTTTCTATTTTCCGCTTGTAAAATTCTAATTGTCTTTTGAGCAAGTTTCTTCTCCTTTTTCATTTTGTATCTCATCTTATTTATTTTATTTGTAGATTTTAACTGATTCAAATTGGTTGATAATAGAGGATCAATAGATTCTGTAAATGAAACTTGAAGAGATTCTTTGCTGACATCAACATCTACTCGCTCAGGTTGAACCTTTCTTTTCTTATCTAAGTATCTTTTTGTATTTTCTCTCCATTTAGCCCGTTGAGCTTCTTGATCACGACGGTTCAATTCAGTTATACTTCTTTTGATTTTCCTTTTTTTCTGTTCTTCATATTTACGTCTATCTTTTTCTTTTTGTATTTTGTATAGTTCCGGATTATTTTTTATGCGTTTATATCTTTCCCTTTGGTACAACCGGTTAGCTGCCTGTAGTTCTTCCTTACTTTTAGTAACCCGAGGCATTTTAAACTGTAATTAGAATACGAAATATGAATATTTTTTTTAACAAACGCCAATAACATATCATTCCCCTCGAGATGTTTTCATTCCCTTAGATAAAAAAAAATGGGGAATGATTTATAGGGGAATGAATTATTACGACTTTGTAGAAGATTCGACTAGAATGTTCTGGAAATCGTAACAATTGAAGATGCATGTCTACGCCTACTTGAATCTACTACATAAATAAATATTTTAGATAATTTTAATTACATAACTTACCAATTTTCCCGGGTAGAGGCGAATGATTGTTCACTGTGATCTATTTCTCAAGATTCAAGAAAAAACGTCGTCTATCGGCAAGTGACACACCTTTTCACTACAACAGCGCGTGGGCAACTGAACCGTTATGGAATGCATGCGGGGCTCGAGGTGGAAGGAGAAGGGAACACGGGAACATATAAAAAAATATATATCGTTGTAAGACGAGGCGAATGATGAATATAGCGTGGCAATAATTTATAGCGTCGTTGTAATTATTGTAATTACTATAGAATTCTAGTATTTGGGCTAATTAATCTAGGATATTATTATGGTATGATGTTGATATTAATAATAAAATATTTTAACAAAAAAATGGAAATATAAGGCAAATGTTACATACAAATGGTGTGGAACGGTTAGGGGAATGAATTTTGCGACCGTATTTTCCTAATTTTTTATTTAAATACATAAGATAATACAGTACAATTTTGTTTGTCCTTTCTTTTTATTATATATACGCAATATGATTCCGATTTATTTTTAATTGTGAGTAGTTTTAATTTGATTTCTTCGAAAAGAGACGTTTACAGCGTGATATGAGAATCACTCTAATATGCATGGGCCCCTGAACAGCGCCGCTTACTCATAGAATAAATATGACAGAAGGGATAATTATTATTTCACCCAACAATCACCTACATATCCTGTCCTACACTAGGTTAACCTGTATCGTGGGTATCAAGAACTACGAGAGACACAAACATTTGTCTCAGTACGGGTACCCGCGGCCTCTCGCTTCGAGGCTGTCATATTATTACTAAATAGTTACTAGGTAGCAGTCGGCCTGGGTAGATCTTCCTCGGCTTGGCATTGTCCATGTTATTGTCTGGGTCCATCATTCCACTTCGCCTAGATTCTTGAGTATCCGTATTGAATTTAGCTCAAATTCAAAGTTCTGAATGGTAGCTGAGGCAAGCAACCGATTATTAAAAAAAAAAACAATACAAATATAGTTTCAAGGGGATTTAGCAGAAGTTACTCGAACGAGCAGGTGCATCACACAATGCCAATGTGTGTTTTTATTCTAACTTCTTAAATACGACGACCTAACATAATGGTAATTTCAGTCAAACTCAAAAACGTGTGATTATGAACACGTAAAAAATATTAGACGTATATAATTAAAATAATGAGTAGACAACGAGATTCTACCATTGTGTTGTATAGATAAGTGGTATCTACTTATAGTGGTATTGATACAATAAAAAAACATATACTAAATATAAAATTACTAAATTATTCTATTATACGAGTAAACGGCTACAAGGCTTATACAAGGTGGTAGATCCCTCGTATGCGAGAGGCCGTCGGGGTTGGTACCACTGCTTTGTCTATTTCTACCGCCAAGCAACAGTGTGTAAGCACTGTTGTGAATCGGTTTGAATGATATTGAAGCCAGTGAAATTACTGGGCATTATGAGACTTAACATCTTATGTCTCGGGGTGACGAGCGCAAGTCAGTGCTTTGTAACTCAAAGTTCTGAGTGGTGTTGTATCTGTTTATGGGCAGGCGTGGCGCTTACCATCACCATTTTCGTCGGTGAATAATAAAGTAATTGACCAAGAAAATGAAATTTCAAAGTTTTAATCTCGTAGGTATTTATCCACGAATATCTCTTCTCTCACATATTTTATTCTATTGACAACAGCGGGCTATACATCGAACGCATTCCGACCCCTAACAAAAGCAGCGTTGCATCGGCCGCGGACCGATTCCACCGCTTTGTTTTTTTATATGCGCATGTGCACGTCTTTAGGCCAGCTTTTGTTTCTTTGTTTCAAATTCCGAATGCGACCATTTTTTGTTTTATTAATGAGAACTGGCAATTAGTTCGGGGAATTTAAGAAATAAAAAAATTGCTAATGACTGCGTTATGCAATTTAAAATTAGAATTTAATGAATAATCCTATTATATGGCCACTTAAGTACGTACCTACTTATTTATAAATAGTCATTTATTAAAATTTTGATAGGTGCTTAAGGACGGTAAGGACTTATCAAATTATTTATGCAATACCTATGCATGCGTAATGTAATCAGTGGCGGATTTACCAGTAGGCTGAGTAGGCTGGAGCCTAGGGCGGCAAATTTTAAGGGGCGGCAAATTTAGTTCATAAATTTTTTATTTTTGTTTACAAATTTAAAAAAAAAATTATTATACACACATAATACGAATTTCGAAAATTTGAGAGAAATTAAAATATTTTACAAAAATCGAAATATTCTCATATACAGTGCTAATTAATAAATATTTCAACATCTCTGCATGAACAATTCCTAAACGCTTTACCAATAGGGTATTTGACTAGATTTTTTTTATTATTTTAACCAATAAGTTACGTTTCCCGAAATCTATTAATGAAAGAATTATATAAATTAAGTAAAAAATAAATAAGTTACAATCCATTTCAATTTGCTGGAAGGGATAGTAATTATCGCATGACGGAAAAAGGATACACGACATAGCATGTTACGTCACAAGCAAGGTCTCGCCATTACGATGCACGCGTGCGAGGGAGATAGTGAGATTTTCCCACTACACGCCCACTTTTGCTCATACCAATATTTAAAACATGAACAACAACCTCATTTTTTAACCAATTTCAATTCTGTTTTCGCAAAATAGTTTATAATTGGTATTATTATCCAATAAATACAAAATAATGTATAAAATTAAACATAGTCAAATACCCTATTATACATTAATGATTATGAACTTTTAGAATAGCGCTTCGATATTGTAATCGAAATTTAGTAATCTATACTTATAAAATAACATGTCCTGACTTACTGACTGATTCATCACCGCCAAGCGCAAACTATCAAGGCTACAAGCATGAAATTCGGACTGTATATTCATTTTGTTATGTAGGCACCCACTAAGAAAGTATTTTAGAAAATTCCACCCCAACGGGGTCAAAATTAGGGATGATAATATGCATGAAAGTCCGTCATTTTGAAAGTTACATAAACAAAATTTTGTATTTCGGTTATTGACGTAAAACAAATAAATACGTGTTTCAGGAATTTTGGAAATTCTACTTAATAAGGGGTGTGTGTAAAAAGGGTTGAAAGTTTGTGTGGGACTTGCATTATTTATAACGCTTGAATACGTATCTACTCATTGTTAATCAGTAGCTCAAAAGTTTAAGCGTTTCTGGATATTCTGTATATAATCAACTTCCACGCGAGCAAAGCCGCGGGCAACTGCTAGTTTTTATTTATATTCTTTACTGATAACTGCTATAATTTTTTCTCCGTGTACCTAATAATTATGAGACCTGCTTACCCAATTCAATCTTGATATAATATCGATGGTCTAATCATGATTGCTGCAGCAAGTTTGCAACTTGTCAAATTCAAAAATGAAAAAATGTATCCTAAGGGCGCGTTTATATGACACGGAATCCCACCGCGTTGCGGCTGCGCGGCGACCGCGCAGCGGCCGCGCGGGCGCCTCGCTCGAATCACTCGAAAAACTTATGTAAACTCTATTGACTAAGCCATAATGTTTAATTCTTCGCAACGCTCCAACCACGCGGCGACTGCGCGGTCGTGTAAACGCGCCCGTACGGCGACCGCGCGGCCGCCACGCGGCCGCCGCGCCGCGCGGTCGCCGCGCAGTTAGTTACTCACAAAGAATTTCAACGTTAAGTCCTAATTAATAAAACATACATTTGCTATGACTGAACAGTTAGTACGCGGTCACCGCGCGGCCGCCGCGCGGCGGCCGCAAGAAATTTGTCGCGTCGTCTAACCGCAGCCTTATGATTTAGAAACAGACTTAGTTCAGGAATTACTACACTTTCAAAGCTACCTTTCGTCTGAAAGAATTTCAATAAAACCAATTTATGGATCATTAATAAGTCTGTCTTCATTCCTGCGAGAACAAATCTAGGAAACATTTATCCAAACTTGGATATAGCACTTCGTATGACTCTTTGTACACCAGCGGCAAATTGTTCAGGTGAAAGAAGCTTCTCTTGATTGAAGAGAGTAAAGAACTACCTACAATCGATGTTAAGTCAAGAAAAGCTAAACGCTTTAGCTCTCTTGTGCATAGAGTCATAGCTAATGAACAAGATTTCGTACGACTATATAATAAATGATTTTACAAATTCAAAGTCTCACAAAAAAGTTTTGTAATGCGTTTATAATTTAACTTAAATCATAATGCTAACAAATAATTAAGAAAAGATATATTTATTGTATTGTTTTTAAACTGTGAGTGTAATAATAAATGTTAATCAACGTTCGCCAAATGTATGTTTTTTACGTAAGCTTAATTCATATTATGTAAGTATTGTATAGTTTTAAGACATACCTTACCTTACTTTAAAAGTGGTATATGATTGAGATATTTTTTCCTTAAAATAATGTTTTTTGATAATTCTTTGCTGTAAAAATAATCAAGGATCTAACACGGTACCATAGTTCTCAATAATAATAACTATATGGGAAAAGTTGATGTAACGAGGATGATGGAGCACAAATTATAAAGTTGGACTTTTATTGATAGAAAATTGAAATGATTGAATACTAAGATATCAAAATTTAGAGGCGGCAAAAATTGAATAGCCTACGGGCGGCAAATCTATAAATCCGCCACTGAATGTAATTGTAAATAATAATTATTAGTGCAATTATCTACACTGATATTATAAAGTGAAAAGATTTGTATTTTCGTATGTAACGAATAAACAGAAAAGTTACTGGACCGATTTGAAAAATTCTTTCACCATTAGAATCCTACATTATCCTTGATGAACAAAGACTACTTTTTTACTACTATATTATACTTTTTACTAATATACAAAAGCACCAAGGTGACATACAGGTATTGCGGGAGGCCGCGGCACCGCTTTATTAATTTCTGCCGCGAGGGAGCACCGTATTGTAGTGTTTCGGAGTATATTACATTTAAATCAGCGAAACTACTGAGCATTATGAGACATTATGTATCCGGGTGACGAGCGAAGTCCAGTGCTTTGTAATTCAAAGTTCTGTGTGGCGCTTACTATCAGACTAGTGACATGGTCATTTCTTTATTCAAGCTGATAAAAAACTGAGAAAACAAACATGATTACCATTAACCATCCACCTAAATTACAAACTATCTCGATGCTGTCCAATTTTACTCCTTGAATTATGTAGTAAGTACATATAATACTGTAAGGTATATATACCTATCATACTGTTTTTTGACACAATATTATACATAAAAAGAGCGTATTTAAGTCAAAGTCAATTTATTTGTCAGGATTTGCTCCCAAAGACTTTTGAGAAAGTTATCTTCCCATTTTAGTAACTTTAAAAAAAAAAGTCAGATCGCAAAGAATGTGCACCGCGTGGCCGGCTCATAGCGCCGGCCGGCTGCAAAAACCTATACAAACAAATATAAACCTTATTGATCATTAATTATGGTGCAAATAGCACTTAAATGCTATAGACATAGAGTACAAAATCAATTCAAAGCTTCCATAAACTAATTACCGATGCTGCTTTTTGTCATTGGTGTGGAAGAGCGGCCAGTGAACAAGCACTATCGACTATCGATGATTGTATTTTATTGGGTTTGGATTATAAACCGTATTATAAGGTCACCGTTTTGATGAAGATGTTGGACCCTTTAGTCTCTGTAAATATTATCAACGAGTACAGAATTTATGAATATTTACTATTCCTTTTAAAAAACAATTATATTCTGTTGATAGAAAAATACCAATTACATTTTAAATGTTGAATACGTTTGTCTTTAAACAAATATTTTACGGCAAAAATAAATAAAGTACATACATACATAATTATATAATAGATAAAAACACGACATAACTTTGCCGATATCGATAACGACACACATGTTTAGCATCGTACTACACTACAGAAGCGATATCATTCGCCGACTCGCTCGCGCACGTTCCTTTCATTCAGTCAATTTCAGTCAGTCGAGCATCGAGCTTTGATCGCTCACGTGGTATCATGTGTAGTTGCTGACATTAACAAAGTGCGACGCGTATTCAATATTTTTCATAAAATTTTCACGTGGTTTGATACATAAACAAAAATAAAGTGATACAGACTCTGCACTGGATTATTTTCTCGTGTGTTATGACAGTAACTGTGATTGATTTATTATTATATGGTGATATTTTTAGATATTTATTTCGGTGATGACTGATGATGTTTTATGGCAGTACTAACGTTATGGTGATCGCGTAGTGTTTATTAGTTACAATAAGTGGTAATTGACGTTGCCATGGCGGCGTTTAATTTTAGCGTGTGTTTTGTACTTGTTTTGTACCAGCTCTCGGCGGCTTACGGTGACGAGGCCTCCTCAGAGTCAACGGACCTTGGACTAACTGGTAAATGTTTTGATTTTCGAATCATTGTAATTACACAATGAATTTAATTTGTGTGATAGCGGTACGCGCCATTATTTTGTTTGCGTTCTGTTTTCAAAATTGCTAACGAATTTAAACATACAGAGGCATTATTTCCATAATATTCATTAGCATTATTTATCTAGCCTGTAACGCATAGACAATTCGGATATTCAAAATACTCTAAAGAATTCAGCACATATACTTAACGAACCGCTTAAAAATCGTGGAAAGTAGCAAAATGCACTAGTTTAGCTAATAATGTGGCACAGGCGCCTTGTCAGCTCATTAAAGCATTCCCAACAAGCCAGCTGCCGGCGGCAGAAGATAAATACTTGGTCTCGGAAGCAAAGCAGCACATGTCAGCTATAGGCTGTCCGTAAGTAACCCATTGAAATTGGAGGCAAGTGTGTGCGTTTAACATTTTATATGCAGGAAGATAGCGGTTTTTAATGGTTGCACATGTATCTTTTCTATTGAGTGCATAGCTAGATGTTAAATAGATGTAGATTCTAAACTAGATATTCTGTGTGTCTTTTTCCATTGATTTAAGTGCCTATCTGGGTACGGTTTTTTTCAAACTGTATCTAATATTTCAAGATTTTATACTCTGTAGACAAATTAAATCCCAACAATTGTTTCCTTTATCATAAACTTAGGTGTCTATGGTTTGATCCAAAACCAGTCACATATAGTCCTCACCCCACCTACTATCTGGGATATCAGGAACTACTACGAAGTACATACGGTCTCGCAGTACTTAGTGCGAAAACAAATATACCTATGTGTTCTCTCAGTTTCACCGCTAGCTACTCACGGACGCGACGGAAGCTGTAAAACTTATCCCTAATAAAACTTTTTCTTTTTAATCACCTATAGGTACCAAGCTAGTAATGTTTAGATTTCACCGAAAAAAAACCTAATGTTAACACTAAAATAAATTTAATTGAAACATTCTTTTGTCGCGATTTTTATTTTTGGTCCCGACGTTTCGAAAGCTTTCAGCCAACGTGGTCACGGGGTGGACTCTGTCCAAAACTAAAATAAAAACCGCGATAAATCCACTTAAATTAGTTTTATTTCTATGTGTAATATTCGCGTAAACATAAAAAAAACAATACGTATTGTATAAATTATGCCTTAATTATGTTTAAAATCCATATATATACCTACCCACAAGATAAGTGTTTATTAGTGATTGTCCATTAGTGTTGTTATGCTTATTTAAAATTTAACGTGAATTATTCATAACATTCGTAAACAAAAACTAGGTTAGGTTGCTATGCCAAAAAAATATATAAAACATTAAATTTATTCTCAACACTCGTAAACATAACCTAATTGCCATGCCAAAAAAATATAACATTTTAAATTTATTCTTGTCTTAATTACCGGTGTATAATTAATGTAACAATTAAAAATGAATTATAAATCCGAATTCATTGATTAATAAATAACTCCGGGCAGATACTAAGCATTTTGTGATAGAAAAATCCATTATATTATTTTGACCCCAACGCAGATCGAACTCGAGACTGCAGTCTAGCTGTCGTACCGCGTACGCAATACAAGAGGCGCTACCGAGGCGAGCACCAGTAAATGTTGATCCTAACTGCATACAGTTTTCAATCCCAATGCATATAATAATAGCAAAAATCTAATAGTTTATTGCGTTTACTCAAAAGTTGCTAAAATTAAGATTGCCATTAGCCATATTTGATTCTCTACGACTCAATTATACAAGGCACGTAAAGTCGTGCAAATCCCTCATGACCCCAAAAGGTAGAAGTAGGCGTAAGGTACCCGATGACAGTGCGTACCACCCACATTAAGGACATTGGAGTGTCGAATTAAACTCACCAAAATATAAGTCAAAGAGTCTACAACCATAGTTCTCACAGCATCTATATCTTTAAAAAAATACTTAAAATTCCTTTCTTTGTAAGCACTGTTCTGTTTCGGTCTGAAGGACATTGAAGCCAGGGAAATTACTGGAAAGATGAGACTTAACATTTCGTGTCTCGGGGTGACGAGCGCAGTTTAGTGCCATGCAGTGCTTTGTAATTCAAAATTCTGTGTAGTGTTGCTTCTGTTTATAGTCAGGCATGGCGCTTAACATCAGGCGAGAGCCTTGCTCGTCTCGTCTTTCAATCAAATAAAAAAAATGCCTATAACGCTTAACCAAGTGATAAATGATAGTTACAAATTCCGAGATGAGTTTATCTCTAGTTAATGAATGAACTAAGTACACAAATAATTTCCATTCACAGTTAATTGCGAAATAGTTAAGCAAGCGTTAATCACGTGTTAATGCACTGATAAAGTTAGTGACGGCCGGTTAAGATAAAAAAAACTTTAAACAAAATCCTTATCACGGTTCAAGTTCATAAGTTATCTTATAAAGTGGTTAATATTATTTTTGCCTTAATTAAACAGCATTTAACGCCGATTTGTGTGTAGAAACGGTTTCATATTTCAATGTATGGAAGTTTTACCAGACTGTTGTGATTAATGAAGATGTTGTATATAAAAGAGTCAAGTTACAATACAATCTATTAGCTGCTACAAGGTGGTGGGTCCCTCGTATGCGAGAGGCCGTCTGGTTTGGTACCACCGCTTTATGTATTCCTGCCACCAAGCAACAGTGTGTAAGCAGTGTTGTGTTTCGGTTTGAAGGACATTGAAGCCAGTGAAATTTATGGGCATTATGAGACTCAACATCTTATGTATCGGGGTGACGAGCGCAGTTCAGTGCTATGCAGTGCTTTGTAATTCAAAGTTCTGTGTTCATTCAATGTTGTCCCCTTTGAACTGCGTGAAGAGAACAATCATAAGTTGACTTTAGTGAGTTCAAATCTAAGTGTACTACGCAGTTTCTAACCAGAACTAAGCCTGAGTGACAGATGCGTAATGGTGCTGCCACACCGGTGTTAGAAAATGTTATATAACATTTTATAACAGCGGTGTGGCAGCATCATTTAGTAAACATTTCTTAACAATTTGTAACATTTTTTAACCGCGGGCGGCGGTACTTTTGAGAGCGGCGCCGTCAAAGAAGCCGTCAAAGAAGGGCCGATGTCATGTTTTCAAATGTTATAAAATGTTAGAAAATGTTAAAAAATGTTAGAAAATGTTTTTGTTAACATTTTATAACATCGGTGTGGCAGCACCATAAGTTCAGCCAGGCTAACTTATCTTGCTCTTAATGTATGCAGTTGTTTTCCGTAGGAATCCAAATACCTCTATTTATTTATCCAAACCCGTTCATAGTGGGGTGGTGTCACATTATACCGTTATCTACGCCATTATCTGACTTGCAATGTAATTTGCTAAGGGTCCATTATTTATTCATTTACATGATCATAATAACGCAATTAGTTTAATCCTTATACAATATTTGAGTTGTTGTTAAGCATTTTTAACGGCTCATAAATACAGTTGATCGATTCGATTAATTTATTAATAAATAATCGATTATGTTATTAAAGATCTATTTCTAGCGACTCGCGCCGGCTTTGTACAGGTAAAAATATGTTTGTTAGTAACAAACATACAAATCTTTGAATTTTTCGGCTTTTCTGTACTATAATATGTATGTATTATACATATAAACCTTCTTCATAAATCACACTATATATTGCTGAAAACTGCAATAAAACCCGTTGAATAGTTTAAAAGATCTAAGCGAACAGATAGCGGCAGCGACTTCATTTTATACTATGTAAAGAAGAAGAAGATTATAAGCATTTAAGTCGATCGTAATTATAAAACAGCAGAACAAGAAACAAGGATTTAATTAAATTAACCTATTTTATCGGGTCAGTCGCCAAGTTTGATGGGTAGGTACATAGGCTAAGAAATCGATACGATAATCGATAAGTCGTGAGTTTAGGTACGTACGCTATGGAATCGATAAGGTCCTGAGCAGCAAGGTAATCACATTTGTATTTGAGTTTTTCAATTCGAATAAATGTCACATGAATTTGTCCCCGATATAGCTATTCGTTCTTTTCTTTTTTCTATTCGTTCTAGTTGTCACGCTATGAGGATGGAATGTGCAACCTCGTTTCACATCCGGCTAATCCGCAATTGCGCGAAACTGTCAAATCCGGAGTTTCGGAGACCAAAGACCGGATACCGGTATAATTTCACCGGACAAGCGTCCAAAAGCCTCTATGTCTAACATTTAATGACTGGCGACCCTAAGTAAGTATGTAGTGTTGCCATAGCGATAAGTGATCCGACGATTACGGGTGCCGGCGACACACGGCTAGAGTTGTTTCACCGCGCCTGCCAACTTTACATATATGTATAATAGTACCCATATCTAAACGACTGATAGTCACCAACTTGTTGCAGGATTAGGGTTGTAATACGTGGTAATTGAGCGTAGGTTGTTTCTCGTGACCCTATTTTTACCGTTTTGTTGCGTGTCCAGGCAAAATGGTTTGCTGTTCCATATTATATCATGGTTTCAAATGGTTTTTAGTTTGTTTCTCTTGCAAAACTTGTAAATGTATTCAGTTATGGTAATTTTCTTTTGGAGTTTGTATCACATTCGATAGTGGTACCTTTTTTTTAATCGCAATGCCTGTATAAAAGTAATAATAATACTAGCTCTGTATTGTACACGTCCCATTGCTGGGCACGGGCCTCCCCTACTGAATGAGGGGGGTTAGGCCTTGGTCCACCACGCTGGCATAGTGCAGGTTGGCAGACTTCACATACCTTCGAAATTCATGTGGAGAAATTGTTAGGTAACATCTCTTATTCTCTTATTGTACTTATATTTTGGTGTACAAGGAATTATTTGAATGGTCTATTTCTGGGACTATAACAATAAAATGTCTATAGCAATTAGACTCTTCCTATCAATTGATAGACAATTACTGACATTTAAATTTCTGAGTAAATTCAATCTGTATTTAGACATGGTAACATTCATCATCATCATCATCATCATCAGCCACAGGACGTCCACTGCTGAACATAGGCCTCCCCCAAAGATTTCCAGACCGACCTGCTTTATCAGGTCGTCGATAATAACATTGCTGTTATTATTTAACATTTAAATAAATAAATTCCCGATTGAAGTCGATGGTTATCCATCGACCTACATAACGGTAACCTTTACCCAATATTTATTATTCCAAGAAACATGGCATGTTTTATCTGTTTGCTGTTAGTTTCGTGTTTGTACAAGTATCAGTGTGACGTCATGTCGGTGTGAATCGATACGCTATCAAGTGATCTGATAAGGCGCAGACCTGGCGCCGCTTAATACCCTCTATCGGTTATTGATTAATCTGGGATCATATTGCTTTCACCCAGTCGTATGAAAGTCATGGAATGTGTACAACTGTAGCTTCTTATCGGTCTTTCTTTCTGTCTGGCTTTATCCGGACATTACGCCAGGGTCTGGCTTCTCCTACCATAGATTTAACGGTATTGGTATTACGTGGGGCGATACACCGACGGACGATCAGCGTATGTGAAGCAAGAGGTCGCGGGTTCGATTCTATTAAATATTTGTTTCGGTTCTGAGTGTTTTCTCCTCAGAGGGATTAACGTTAGGTAGGCAACCGGTCGTAAAAACTACAATCCAAATCTTTCTGTAACATGTGTTATGCATCGACCTCACTGAAAGTGGCATTAAGGCAGGTGGAAGATAAGGGATAGGTGTCAATAACAAATAAGCAATAGCTAAACAATGTTTTACCCTCTTTCTAGCTATTATAAAATCGCGATTACAGAGAAATACAAAGGAATGTTTAACTAATCAATGCTTAAGTATCCATAAGTAAGGCCCCAAATGTAAAGTTTAAAGTAGGGAATGATTCATGGGTGTTATCTGTATACAGTTGTCACCGCGCCTCCACGAGGTATTTATTAATTCCATAAAACAGTTCCATGTATAATAACCTCCTTACGTTGGAGAGTGTCTAAAAATACAAATCGACCCCTCCAGTAACATTTTTACAGATTCCTGACGATGTGGATTCTCACCTTCCCGTTGGTCGTAAAAACTGTAAAAAACAGTCTCTAGTGAGTTTGTAATATTTATAAATTATGTAGATTTTTGGTACCATAAAAATGATATTTATAAATATGAAAATATTCTAGTAAGTAATAATAATTTTCGTATTGTGATTTTTTATTTATTTTATACGTAAATTATTTTGCACATCAACCAACAACTGCTTTTTTAACCAACTTGTTGCTAGGCTAGGGAATTATAAAGTCCATAAAACCCTCTGATTATAAAAATACTAGCTTTTGCTCGCGGCTCCGCCCAATCAAACTGAAACATAATAATGCTTACACACTGCTGCTGCAGAAAAAGACAAAGTTGGGTGGTACTAAGCCAGATAGCCTGTCGCATACGTGGGACCTACCACCTGCTTGTCAGTACCATAAAAATAGAATTATAATTACCATAAAAATAGAATATTGAAAAATAGATAATGATTTTTTACGTTTACGCGAATGTTACTCATCGAAGATAGAAGGCGGAAACTTGCGAAACGTCGGGACTAAAATAAAAAAAAGCGATAAAATCCGTTTAAATAATCCTTATACTTAGTTCATTAAAATGCAGGATATTGCCACCCGTGACAAGCTTTGGTCTAATAAAACTAAGCTGAAGGGGTCGAATGTGACGCTGTCCGAATTTTTAACTAAATCAAGACACGATGTTTTTATGGCTTGTCGCGAAAAATTCGGCGTTACTAAATGTTGGACCAGTCATGGCAACGTGTTCGTACTGAGTGCCGGTGAACGGCATAGAGTGACATCGCTAAATCAGCTTGGCCTGATTTCTGTGGATGTTGCAAAGTCAGCTCCCTCAGCCAAGACGACGTCAAAGAGACGAGCCGCTGCTTCCAAAAAGTAGTATAAGTGTGCCATTCGGTAGCTTGATGTCCAGGTAGCATATACATTGTAGTTTTTATTTAACTTGTTTTTTAAATTTAATTTACTATCACCACCATTTGTTTTTTATACTGTTCAAAAATTAGGTAAATGTAATCACATCGTAAATAAACTAACTTCCGTGTGATAAATTGACAACTGACAGTGACGTATTACGTTCCGTTCCTTTAAACTGTTTATTATTATATAATATATATATTTTTTTTATATGTATATAAATACATACATACATATGTATGTATGTGTGTTATATTTATTATTATTTTCTTTTTCCTTGACCTTGGATGCAGGGTCCTTCAGACGTAATAATAATTAAGTTTCTTTCAATCCATCGTTGCTGTGCTGCCCGCTGTCAATTGTTGTTACCATTTATCGTTCATAATTTTATCGCAATGTTACCTGGACTAAAAACTCCTAACTTCTAAACGTTTTGTTTTTGTTACTTTATTTTAGTAATTTTTTGTGTTGTATATCTATTCAACATCTTGTGTATTCTTTTAGTTGTAATAACCGGCGGATGGATGGTACTGTCGTATTTTATTATTTAAGATTGCCTTATATATATTTTATAATAGTTATACGCATATATTTATATATATTTATTTTGCATATACACATATACATTTATTATTTGCCAATGTCTTTGTCTGATTACAGCGCTGACAGTGAGGATTTTTTCTCACTGAGCAGTGATGATAGCTTTGTGAGTATTCCTTCTCTCTCTGGCACTCTTTCGACTCAGTTCTCAGATGTTCCACAGAACCTTAATGTTGCTCATATCAATGCCCAGAGCATTGCGGCCCATTTCCCTGATATGCTGGCTTCATTTGACTGTACCCATATACATGCTTTACTAGTATCTGAATCGTGGTTGAAACCATGTCTCCCTTCATCTTCTGTTGCTCTTCCTGGTTTTGTTCTCATTAGAAATGACCGTATAGCGGGCGGTGGAGGCGGTGTTGCTATTTATCTCCGTTCGCATATACCATACACAGTTTTAAGTATGTCACCGCAGCCGCCTCCGCCTAATGCTGGTGAACATATTCTTTTGGAGGTAGAGCTTTCAAATTCTAAGATTTTACTTGGTGTCTACTATTGTCCTTCTCTTCGCATTAACTTCTTTTCTTCTCTGGAAATACTTCTCGAAAACTTTGTCCCTTCGTACAGTCATTGTATAATCATGGGTGACTTTAATACCTGTCTCTTAAAGAACGACTCTCGTTCTTCCTCCCTTCAGAACACTGTTCAATCCTGTAACCTCTCTATCCTTCCACTTTCTGCCACTCACCACCTTCCAAATTGTACTCCATCTCTTCTTGATCTTATCTTCGTTTCCTCCTTAAATCATGTTGCAAAACACGGGCAATGTTCCGCTGACGCCTTCTCTTACCATGATTTACTCTTTTTGTCCTACCGTATTCGTCCACCTAAATCCAAACCCAAAACTCTCCTGCAGCGCAACTTTCGTGGGATGAACGTTGATAGTCTTCGCGGAGATGCTAGAAAAATTGACTGGAGTATGCTCATCGCCTCTGAGAGTATTGATGACAAAGTTGACATTTTCAACCATAAATTGATCGAGCTGTATGATGTTCATGCCCCAGTCCGTGCGATCAGGATCAAGCATCTTCCGTCACCTTGGCTCACTGGTGAAATGAAAGAACTTCTCGCAAAAAAAGCAGCTGCCAAGTCAAGGTACAAACATCGCCCCAACGACACTAACTGGGATAAATACGTAGCTATTCGGAATCATTGCAGAAAGGTGTGTAGGTATGCACAACGCCGACATATCCATAGTTCAATCGAAAATGGCGATCCAGCTAGAGTCTGGAAATTTCTGAAGTCACTGGGAGTTGGAAAATCTGAACAAAGCCCTTTTCCGAAACATTTAGATTTAAATTCTCTAAACCAAAAATTTTCTTCTTCGTCCAACTATGACAGGACTACTAAAGATAATACAATAAAACTTCTTTCATCTTGCCAGACTCCCGACTGTTCCCCATTGCTTTTCAAACAATTTGCACTTTGTGATGTTAGGAGGAGCATTATGTCAATTTCATCTAATGCGGTTGGAAGTGACTGTGTCGGCCGTAATATGATCCTTCCTATCCTTGACGAAATCCTTCCCATTATCTCCCACATCCTCAACTTCTCAATTTCCAGTGGGATCTTTCCGCAAGCTTGGAAAGAAGCCCGAATAATTCCCATACCTAAGAAAAGTAACCCTTCTACCTTTACCGATTTCCGTCCGATATCCATCCTACCATTCCTTTCCAAGGTGCTCGAACGACTAGTCCACTCCCAACTCGGTAACTTCCTCTCCATTAATCAACTCCTAAATCCACTCCAATCCGGCTTCCGACCAGGCCACAGCACCACAACCACGCTGGTTCATATTACGGACGACATCAGATCTGGTATGGAGGACGGTAAGCTGACTATCTTGTGTCTGCTTGATTTCAGTAACGCCTTTAATACCGTCGATTTTGACGTTTTGCTTAGCATTTTGTGTTCTCTTAACATATCTCCATTGGCAATTGAGTGGTTTCGTAGTTACCTGTTTGGACGCCGACAGCGCATTTGCATTGAGGATAGGTCTTCCTCATATTGCACAACCTCTGTCGGAGTCCCACAGGGCGGCGTTTTATCTCCTCTTCTCTTCACAATCTTTATCAATTCCATTTCGTCTAAACTTCGTTCTGCCTACCACCTTTATGCCGATGATCTCCAAATATACTGCCAAGCATCACTCGATAGGATGACGGAAGCTGTCACTACAGTCAACGCCGACTTAAATCATATCTGCGAGTGGAGTAAGGCCTATGGACTTGAAGTGAATCCTTCTAAAACGCAGATCATTATTATCGGCAGTCCAAGGATGGTATCCAAATTGGTAAAGTCACAATTACCACCAATTATATGCAATGGTATCAGTATCCCATACAGTGAGAAAGTGAAAAATCTTGGGATATACTTAGACAAATCTCTCTCCTGGGTGCCTCACTTACAAGAGTTAAGTCGAAAACTGTTTGCTTCAGCAGGATCCTTGCCAAGGCTACGCAATTTTCTACCCACTTCTACAAAGGTTTCGCTTGCGCAATCCCTTCTTCTTCCCATCCTTGATTATGCAGATGTCAGCTATCTAGATGTTAATGAACAACAATTAGATAAACTTGAGCGCCTCCAAAATTTCTGTATCAGATTCATATTTGGACTCCGCAAATATGATCACGTTTCTGATTTTCGCGCCAAGCTCAAGTGGTTGCCCATACGGCTTCGCCGGAATGCCCACATTCTATTTCTTCTTTATAATATTCTATTCTGTCCTGTCACTCCCTGCTACCTAAAGTCTCGCTTTCAATTCCTTCATGACACACATTCAAGGTCTCTGAGATCATCTGATAATTTAAAATTGATGACGCCAACACATTCCACTATATATACAGATAAATCATTTACTGTTCAGGCTACTCGACTGTGGAATGCTCTACCGGTAGGCATTAGGCGTGCCCAATCGCTTCCTGTTTTTAAAAAAATGGTGAAGGAGCACTATCTCGGTGCTACTTAGTTTGTGACATAACTACACTGGCAATAAATTATATATATTTATATGTATATATATACGTATATATATTTTATATACATATGTATTTTATAGTTAGTTTATATATGTTATGTATGTATATATTTATTATAAATATTTAATTAGTATATCAATTATATTTGTGTATACTTCTGATATTAGCTTATTGTACACTCTAAACTGCCCTTTCTTTTTCCTTCTTTCATCTCCATCCCATGGTTGCCTGTAAGACATTGCCCTGAGCGATAAGGCCGCCAATTGTACTTCTCATATTTGTTATATTTAAGTGTTCTGTCCTGTACTTCTTGTGTGCAATAAAGTTTAAATAAATTAATAAATAAATAAATAAATTAAATAATAGGGTTTTAAAATTTTGGACCATCAATATCTGTAATACTTACAATCGCCTCATTTATTTAGTGAAAGACTGAGACCCGATGAGGTCGGGTTGAATTCCCAAGTTAGACAATCGCAATTTGTGTGTCGATGGAATTTGTACCCGGTATGATGACAGACTCGCCTCTTATCACGTGGGACGGAAATAAGCTCAGCGAAACGTGAGTGCAGCAGTATCGCTCCTCTGCGAATATAAAGACGTGAGCTTATCAAAAAAGGAGGAGGCAATAGACCGGTAGCGATACAGGCACCGACTTCAAAGAGACGTATAGAAATTATTTTTGGCGTTTTAATGTTATTTTTTGAAGTTGGGTTTTAAGTTTTGTTAAATACAGTAACGATCACTACGATAACTTTACCAGCAACTCAGTAGTCAACATGGTTAATTTCACCATCGATAAGCTAAATGATATTGGTATCTAGCATTATCACTTGGATACATGGAGTATGTTCGTGAAATGAGTTGTCACTGTTATCAGTATCGGCGCGGCGGTGTTCAAGCGACGCTGTTATCGGACTGCTGTATCTAGTACCTACGTGTGTTAATCGTGAGAACCACTTGATTAATTTGGGCATACCTGTCTGATGATATTTGGTAAAAAGGATGATGACTTCATTTCATTGGTTCATCAACAGCCACAAGACGTCCACTGCTGAACATAGGCCTCCCCCAACAGATTTCCAGACCGACCGGTTGGAAGTGGCCTGCATCCAGCGACTTCCTGCGACCTTTATCAGGTCGTCTGTTCACCTTGCAGGCGGACGTCCAACGCTGCGCTTGCCAATACGTGGCGTCCATTCCAGAACCTTTCATCATCTTTCATCTCATTGGTTACAGGCTGAGAAATAACAATTTGTGTTTCAATTTTCGATTCCAAAAATCTCACAAGTTGCACGGTAATCGAATTTGTGCTCGGTGTGGTGGTAGACTCGATCACAATCACATCATAACACGGAAGTTATTTCGACGAATTCTATAGGCAATAGTTGCACCTTTGCCTACTGCTTCGGTTATACAGGCAGGAACAGCACAATCTTCTCCTGCGTAAAGTCAGAGTGCGTGATTGTTTCGTCAGGCAATGCTCTACGTTTTCTGCACTCTCAACTGCTCCCACTACTTTCCATCTGCACTCTCGACTCGTGCCGATTAAAAACATTGGCATTAGCAATTGGTTCAGCATTCTAAGGGAGCAGAATAGTTTCAGAAACACATGTATCACATGTTGGCGCAATAATTGCGCAGTACATAGTTATAACTTTTTGTTTAATATTTTTATCTCTTTTTTACTTTGTTTGTAGCCTTGTAATTATTGCTTCATAATAAACGTCCTTCATTCTTTTCTTTCCTTCATCAAGATGTTATTTTAAAGTCAACAACTGCATATTTGGTAGTTTGTTATATACCAGCCAGATAAAGCTATAGCACAATGTCCCAATGTTCAAACCGGGCTATTAAAAGCTAGCTAGTAGAGACAACAAAATAAACAGAACGCTAGCCGACTCATTAGTAATCGTTGGATGGAATCCCGTAACGCCACCGGCGCCGTCCCGGCACCCGTCGGTCGCGACTCGCCACATGTTCCCGGGGTTAGTCTACGTTCGTTTACTTCGTTTTACGACCCGGGAATTTGGAACGTTCATTCTTTGCGTAATTTACTTCTTTTTTTGGATTGACTTGAGTTGTGGCATATTTTGCCTAGTTGGAAGTTTTATGGTGGTTTTGCGAAACTCGTTTAGCAAATTTTTTTATCTATATTTTATGACACGTAAAAAGTGATAATAGTACATTATAAAAACATGATTTCATTTTATGATTTGTAAATTTGACAATTTGATTGAAATTTCCTTGATTTATGATTATATCTAATCATCAGCAGCCGTTTGAATGATATTCATCAGTGATCATTTAAATCGATACCAAATAGTTTTTATATTGATTTTGTAAACAATATATTCTGTTGATAAACTCATTAGTCGCTAATTACTGATGTCTACAAAGTAATCAAAAATATTTACGCTCTATAACAAACAGTATTGCCCATGGTCGAAATTCGTCTAAAATTTTATACAGATGGAAATAAGACATTTAAAAAAAATAACGTAATATTTTTCTGTGCAGAGTAGTGAAAAGGATTTTACCTTATAATATTTTCATTATATTTTTTATTATAGCATTTTAAAAAATATTGTATGAATATTAATGTAACATATAATTATCAATGCATATGACGTAACAGAAAATCCAGAGGTGCATGCTCTTGTGGCTGGTTTCGAACCTGAACTGTTCGTCTGGTCAGTTCGCACCGCTCCCAGCTGAGCTGCTGATTCCTTCTTTTTTCATGATTGATACTAAAAAGTACACTGAATTGAGAATCTCCGTGTACTTTGAATTCAGTTAGAAAGAACTACAATTTTGGATATTCATGTATTAATCTAATATATTCTATTACAGGTAAGCACATATATTACATATTATATATGCAGAGTGGATGTGACGTCAGTGGTAAGAAAACCCAATTAATTCGTTTCGCACACGATAAATAACAAGCGAGTCGACTCAATGTATGTGACCAACTCAAACAGAGGGTTGAATACCATTTAACAGTTGTCTGGCGCCAAAACTCTGGCGCCGGTGAACACTTCACATTCCTTCGTGGCATTTAGAACTTTAGTACAAGGAAATAAGGTCGAATATAATATACGTTTAATATAAGAGGGGATTCGATACAGGCCCTCGGGATCACTGGTTTTTTTTAGCCCCAATATAGTTTTGTTACAGGGTGCGTGCATATTTTGGACAGATGTCGGTACACCTGCACCGATTAATCTATTTATTAAACTGTTAACGAATGCATTATGTCAAAATGGCAAATCTTATAAACAGATAGAAAGAATATGCTTTATACTTTATATTTTGCACACCAAATAAAGTAACTTAAAAGTAAGGACTATACAGTAATGGTGATAGAATGGGCGGTCTTATCGCCTTATCGCAAAAGCCGATGTCTTCCAGAAAACCTTAGGATGGACAGACATTTTAGATACTGAAAGAGGTAGGGTAGTTCGCATTATGACAATAAAAGGAAACAAAAAAATCCTGATAACATTGAGAGATTGTTTCAAAACCTACCAAGACGTTTTACGAAAATATGAATGCAGATCCTTCAGCGCCCCTAGCGGATTTTATTAGAAACGCATTATTTTCATACACATTTCATAAACATGACAAGTATTCAAAAACTGGCATTAGGCACGTAGCAGTGGTGTATTGCGTGACCCTTTACATTTTTCCGCTAGATTGCAATCAATATTGTTTAGAATTTGTTTTTAATTGTTATTATCTCATTGTTCTGTAGTAGTAATGAAGGATCAAACAATCAAATAGATAAAAGGATGTATTATAAAGTTATTATCTGCATGGATCTAATCTTACCCTAATCAAACAATTAATCGCTAAAAAAAGGAATCCGAACAGCGCGCCGCGTCGTGTTTTATTTACGCTGTCCACGCATTTCCACGCTCAATTGTTATTTATTGCACGGCAATTGTCTCGCTTAATTTTAATAAAACAATGCCGTTTTTGTAAACAATATTCTGAGTCACAATATACAGTTTTTGTTTGCGGATAGATCTGTATAGAATGTAGGAGTCACTTTATTGCATGCAGGCAGCGCAAATCGGCTCTAAAACCGTTGTAGTTCTGCCTGGATTTGATCTTCAATACGACTAATCAATCTTTGGTGAGTGTGGCGGTACTCTACCCACCTCTTTCGGGGATGCAGGCGTAGTGTTATGTTATCAAAAATAAATACTTAGTCCTACTAATATTATAAACGCGAAAGTTTGTAAGTATGGATGGATGTATGTTTGTTACTCTTTCACGTAAAAACTACTGAATGGATTTTAATAAAACTTTACAATAATATAGCTTATACATCAGAATAAGACATAGGGTGCTTTTTATCCCGGAAAAAGCAGATCACGCGGGCGGAGCCGCGAGCAAAAGCTAGTTCATAATAAAATCGGTGACACAGTATGCAAAGCGGTCACTAACCACATAATAACAACCACACTGTAAAGTATAAACCACACTGTAAAGTATAAAATATGTTCAGGACAGTGGTTTCGACACAATGGAGGACGTGCAGTCAAACGCACGACCAAATAACCATTCAAAGAGCTGTTGTTTAAACCTATTCGGTGCTCCCCCACAAAGAAAATTATTCAGTGTACAACAATACCCAACAACAGTACGATAAGTGTAGACGAAAGTAGGCAGCAATGTTTATTTTTATTACCAACTTGTGTACTGTTTACAAAGTTTATTGTACCTACTAGATGTGTTTGACCGATGCGTCATGGCCGCTGAACAAAGAATTGTTTCTCGAAATTAAACGGGGCCAAACATTTTCCGAGAAACAGTGCGAGCGGCGCATCGTGTAATGATTTTATTTTTCACCACTTGAGAACATCGCGAGTGTGTGTAAATTAGCGAAGTTCCCGCGCACACTGTTTATGTGTTCTTTAAGTAAATAAGTTTTATGTTCGTGTTTTGATAACAAACCAAAGAGCCAAGGTTTATGTTCTCGAACAATTAAAAGCGTTTGAATTTTATGCTAGCACAAAAACAATTGTAAAAGCTATAGTATTTGCATATGTACACCACCCGCTGGAGCATTTTAGGTACTGCTATCAAGTAATTAAAAACATGAAATGACCACGCGTTCCAATAATTAAACGTAATTGACTATTGCATGCCGATACTTTCTAATAAGCAAAACAGCTAGTTCAGGACAAAAAATAAGTAAGACATGCAGAATAATTCAGGTGTAAGTGAGCTAACTGCTACTTGATACTAACAGATCAGTGCTAGTAGTGCATAACGAAACGACAGTTGCAATTGACTTCCTCCACTTGCCGGAAGCGCGGCGCCAGCGGCGCCTGCGCCGGGTAGCCGCGGTTTCGGCCCATTCACACCGCCACCGCAGAGCGGATCGGACGTCACGCTTCGAAACACACACGATTAATGAACTTACAAGCTAAATGTTATAATAATTTACATTATCAGCTAAACGACTATTTTATGTTTCTGTTCACTGTACCGACACTGGTTTTGTGTTTGAACAGTTTGCATTAAAAAAAAGCAAATTCCTCGATGATACCTATTTATATATAGTACACCACATGTTCTCTAAAGAATCCAGTGAACTTGATGCTGGACTTCAACGTGTTATGGTACTTCTAAACAGGGTTCGAGGATATATATCAATGGATATATATCAAGATATATATCCGATATATATCCGATATATATCAAGCTGGTTTCGACGATATATATCAATATTTTTTTTATAATACATTGCAATACAAAAATGGTTTAAAAAATTAATGTTATTAAGTAATTTTTAGAGTTTGTTACTGTATTTCTACTGCCCAAATATAGATGGCGTGGGAGTAGTGTTAAAACATACTCCCTAATGGTAAGTTCTAATCCATAAATGGCAACATTTCTGCCCTAAAATAAGAGTTTATGGTTTTTAGTTGATTTTGCCTTATCCAAAAATGAGTTTTTTTACTTTATAATTTTAGTATGTGTATGTAACACATATTCATAAATAATACAATAAAATAATAATATGGCTTTCATACAAAATGGATATATATCAAACTTGATATATATCGGATATATATCATAAATATCCGATATTTTGATATGTATAATAAATATCGGATATTTTCGAACCCTGCTTCTAAAGATGAACACACAATATTTTCACCATCACAGTGCGCCTCTGCGTATTTAATTTTCTTTAACCATAACATAGGGAATAAATAACACAAAGGCACCAAGGCTAGTAAATATAAATTGTCATCCATCGCATTGATATTATAATGATGTCGCGGCCTGTCAGGACCTTGCAAATAGAGCATTAATCCAACGTATCACGACGTTGCAATGCATTTGCTAAGCAGGTCATATGTATGCGCAGAACGGCCTGGGCATTCGCTTTACGAAGGTGACTCCACCTCGGTACACGCTACGTGTTGTAGGCAAATTAAATGTAGTTTCAAAAACGTTATGCCAAGATTAATATTCACACTGTCGATTCAAGAATCCGGGGATTTGTTGGACACGAATGTTAACTACATACTCTATGCGCTATGTTCCGCAAAATGGTAGACAATTTGTCGGTGTACACGTCATCTACAGATATAATTTGGTTACCAACCATATTTGTTCCAGTCGTTGGTTCCAGTGTTTTGCGAAGTAAGTTAAAATAAACTATAAACTGCGGATTAAATATTTCAATTCGTTTTAAATTTCCTTATACTCGAAGAATATTCTCCTTTGGCGCTAAGTCTGTTCGTGTGCTGAAGCTTAGTCGAAGATGCGCATTTAAAAACATAGTAGCATTAGCATATTATATAGCATTATTGTTATTTATGTCAACTGACAATTTGTATCAAAATCAATCACACAGTCATTGTTTGCAGCATATGTGGCTTTATATGGCTATAAATCTCTATTTGTCTCCCGTATGCCAGCAAACGTCTAGACGTTTGCTAGAGTTGTCTAGAGTTGCCCTAGCGCAATTCTATTGCCTTGCCTATAGAAAAATGCCCTCAAATCGTCGCCCTACGCCTTATGTATCCATAAGCATCATACAGATCTCATCAATTCGTGTGACTTGTATCTCATTAAATCAGTTGTGCCTATTTCTTTTTAATAGAACTCCTTATCATATCAGACTCTCGGTAATTTCATCTATGTGTACGGAATAAGCACAATTTATTTGTAACTAATGTTTCACAGTACATTCGTTCATTCACCAGGTCGTAAATGAGGTTGGCCATAGCCAGAAATGTAAAATACTAGTTACTAAACAGCCAGTTTATGTAAATACCTAAACAATTCTGCACTCATTCGCCTACATCCATCCTACATAACAATTTGAAAGTAATGAGAAACGATAAAACAGAAGTTTAAATTCCGTGTCTAAAAGCAGCAGAGCATGACGCATTTCACAAAGACTCAGTCACATTGCTTTCTCTGACGTCAACAATCATCACACCACGACTGCGCTTGCAGGAGTGTTTACTATTTCATTTATTTGTAATGTTGACAAATCGTTTATTGTGTTCGAAAAGTGCGAAGTTATTTGAAATGATTCGACAATTGTCGAGGTGACAAGAAACATGAATTGGATTTTTTTGTGTGAGAACTTGAAGGCAATGCTCCCAAAGATTTCCATAACTAGAAATTATCCAATGTTATCTGGTAAACGTCAAAAGTTGATTAATTTAATATTACGTGACAAGTTGTGTTCTTTCTAATAACAGGTAATCCATATGCATGATGAAGTAATTAATGTATTAAAAAAATACTATTCACCTATTTCAAAACTTTTGTATGTAACTTGTCACAGCATCGGGTACTCCTCAGCCGAGGAACTCGAAAACATTTCGAAGCTTGATCGATGTTCCATCGCAGTTACGAGTAGTGCCAGGTTGTGAGCAAGTCAGCGGACAAGCGAGTCTTTCCTCTGGCGTGATTTATTACAACGTTAACATTGTACTTGGTCGTTATTGAACGGTTATAAACATCTAAAATAAACTTTGGGACGTGTTGATAGTTTATGTTTGATCTTATACGTGAAATTACTTTAATTAAAGATAAACGTTAATGGTTAAATGTTATGGTATTAAGAGCCGGATATAATTAGTCAAAATATTATAACATAAAACATGCTGCCAATATTTACTTTGGAGTTTTAATAAATGAAAGGAATTTTAATGTATTCAAGGCTCACAGACAATTTTCATTTTCTTGCAATCTATGTTCCCATATAATTTGACTCGTGTTAACGGCTATCCTTGTAAAGTATAGTATGCTGTTACTCTTACATTGTGTGATCTTTATGGCTCTACTAGGAATATGAAGACGTATTTAAAATGCTAAGTTAGCTAGTTATTAACGACTAGTGTAGACGTATCATAAAAAATCACTATTTAGTATGCACACGTGGTTATTCGGGTGTATCAGTGTTGCGTCACTGCGTCTAATTCGTCAGTCGCGATAAGTTTACATAATAGTCATCACATTGATCTTCACAGACCGAGTCTCGATTAAACAAAAAATCACTCACTTGCACTCACAATAAACAGTGTCAAAACTCGAGCGGTAGAGTAATAATGAAACTTCGCAGACACCGCTGCAGAATCTTTCGTAATTCAAGAATTACGTTTGTTTGTACTTTTCTCAGATGTTTTGACAACTAAATAAGAAATTGTACAGAGATTTCGATGCAGCTTGGCGTTGTGTTCATATTGTATTTTCACAGGAACATCTTTGGCGCGTTCGTACGGAAGTAGGTATAGCATTCTTCGAAACGTTATCCGTTATAAATATTTATTGCCCCAACAGCCGTGGGTGGTCGGCCATTATTCAATGAAAGCATTTCTGAGGTGTGCGCACTTATAACTGGAGCGAAAACTGCTATTAGCTCGGAAATTTATATACTTGCATCATTATGTTACATCGTTACACCTAAACACGAATCAATATAAGGACGTTGTTTTTCAATGTAACGCTGACTTTGGCAATCTCCCAAATATGTTGCTTTCTTGCTTTGAAATCAATATTGAATTTTGTAACTGGCGAATGAACGTTTCCGGTAGCATTTCAAACAATTCAATCACGCAATACGGATTAAGTATTTACTTTAACTCCTAGTCTATGATACTTAGTTGTTTTATTTTTGATCTCAAAAACATCTGTTGATCACGCCACGGTCTAGAGATCGTGTAATTTGGGCCATGTTTACGGTTGACCATTATCACTTCTACTGCACAAATGTTTAACACAATGGAGAACTTATTCCCTATATCTGCCCACGTTTTACTACTTGACACCTGCCAGTAAAGTGTAAAAACACAGCGATCCTTGTCGTAATTAAATATAATGAACCTGATTCTGTAACTGCATTTAATTATAGCGGCATTTGAAAATATAACTCGTCATATCAATCTTGGCAACGCCATTTAAGTTACCCGTTTTGAGGCAAGCAACCTATTCAACCAATTTTGTAGGAGCGGTTCAGTAGTGGCACTAAAAGCAATCGATAGACCAGCATGTATTGGTTTAATAATACACTTTCCTCTACATCTACTTGGACAAGTGACATTCCAAGTACTCTTGGAGTGTATTAGTTATTTTTTAAAATGTTATTTTGACTAGTACATGATTTTTGTACTGTTCTTATATGAATACTATATTTTAGCACTAAAGTTAATTTATTAGTTATTAATTGTGGTATATAAATCTTCTATGCTATTGAATGTTATTCTTTATCTGATGATGTCCAATATTGGACAAATGCCTTAATCTATAAAATCTATAACGTTAACTTTGCTAACGTTATCATAGTTTTTCTTTTTTTATTATTGAATGACGGAAGAGCATGTCGCCTGATAATAAGTGCCACGCCTGCCCATAAACAGAAGCAGCACCACACGGAACTTTGAATTATAAAGCACTGCATGGCACTAAACTGTGCTCGTCACCCTGAGACGTAAGATGTTAAGTCTCACAATGCCCAGTAATTTCACTGGCTTCAATGTCCTTCAAACCGAAACACAACAGTACTTACACACTGTTGCTTGGCGGCAGGACTAGACAAGGCGGTGGTATGAACCCAGACGGCCTCTCGCATACGAGGGACCTACCACGTTGTGAACAAGTGAAGAACAAGAACAATGATAGTAACTAAGCCACAGCTGAAGTAATTGGTATCCAAATCGCCAGTAATAACAACAATAAATAAGATATTATGAAAGCTAAGTTACTAAACAAAACATAGATACAAGTCGATAACATTTAACACCATTTCACTGATGTTCACGGTATTATGGTAATCTGATCTATGGTTTATTAAACCCACACGTTCATAAAAGACGATAAAACAGTATTTACTATGTATAAACTCGAAATATTTCTTTTTCATCGCCACATTGGCTTAGTAAGTTAGTACGGCACCAAGCCTGAGGAGCCAGTGAGGTTCTGGGTTCACATATCAGGTCAGGAAGTCACAATTTGGATTTTTGATTCGAAAAATCCATACTTGTTTTGCCCGGGATAGAAATTTCGATAGGCTCGTGGATGCGTAGATGTGCTAGTTAGACACTTGCCTACTCCGTCGGGAATTCAAGCGTGAGGTTATGTATGTCTGTATAATCATACCACAATTGAACACTTTAAAATAAGTTACAGTCCATTGTTGCGATATAAATAGTTGTTTTCAAACAGTTTAAGGTCACGACTGATTGTTATTTCGCTCGTATTGTTATTAAAATATCCATCTCTTATTTTCCACATACTTACTTTTGCCTACGACTTAGTCTGCGTGGACGTTCGGTTAACATAAGGATTAAATGTTACTTAAAAGGAGCCTATATCTTTTTTATGTAAGATATTTATATTAAAGGGATAATCACTTATCTTCTTCATCTTTTCTTTCTGTCTAGCTTTATCCCGGCCTAGTGCGAGAATCCGCCTATATCCTTATACAGGGTTACTTTTAAAACACCAACAACCTCGCAGGACTAGATAGCTAACCCCATAAGGAACAACTTTTGTTCTACGAGTTCGGACATAATACATGGAAAAAAAGGATTGAATGACAGACGACTGGCGGCTGGATAAATGAGTTGGGAGGTTGTTGGTGTTTTAAAAGTAACCCTGTATATAAACAAATGTTTAAAATCCCAGTACTAATAATAATCATCAATGATGATTTCATATAGGGAAAGCCCCTTTGTAATTTATGGTTTGATGTAATTTATGGTTTGATGTAATTTATGGTATGATTCATACAATGGTTATATTCTCGAGATTACAGAAAAATAAACGACATAAAAATTTGTATTCCTCTTGAATACCTCTATCAACATCTTTTACGCACGAACACCACTCCGATATAATTTAAGAATAGTAATCATTTACATATCGAATACATTGATGTGACACTACTAAGTTAGGATTAGAAACTTGTCTGCAATATATTATTCTAACAATGGACAAATATTTGGTGCTGTCCAAACGGGTTTGTAATTTAAAACGTAATGAGTCTATTCTCATAGTTTTCAAGTATATATAAAAAGCGAATTGATACAGGTTTTGTAAGATTGGATATTGATTTTTTGTTGGCAAATTGGAGTTTTATGAATTATGCATATTAGCAGATAATTATTTTTGGCTCGTTCTAATTAGAAACGTCGTTTGGGAATTTTATTATCATTATTAAATAAATCATTAAAGGTTATAAAAACATATCATCATAAATTTTATAGATTTATTCGTAAATAAATCAACAATGTACATAATAAATGTAGTATATTGTTATATACATATATTACTAGCTGTCC
The DNA here is from genome assembly GCA_949126905.1 of Amorpha juglandis. NCBI lineage: Eukaryota > Metazoa > Arthropoda > Insecta > Lepidoptera > Sphingidae > Amorpha > Amorpha juglandis. The sequence goes on along the minus strand of OX421379.1, from coordinate 3,650,454 downwards.
CTCGCGGTTTTATCTGCACGATACTGCCCTGCTCCCATGGGTCATAGCGTGATAGACATATAAACCTTCCTCATGAATCTCACTCTATCTATTGCTGAAAAGTGCATTAAAATGCGTTGAATAGCTTAAAAGTTTCAAGCCAATACGCTGGCACCTTGCTGTTGCTGTTACGGCTGAAAATTTCGGAGGACCAAACCCCACCAATTTTTTTAAATTTCCATTCCTCTCTTTTAAAGACTCCATCTGCTTTAAAAACAGCAAAAAATTATCAACAATAAAAACTATTAAATATTTTATCACGTCGCGACATCCCTGACCTGCAGAGTGCCTGCAGTTCACAATGGCGACAGATTTACCCCGTATACAATTACAAGTTCACGCCAACGCGCGACTGTTTGTTTGTTTGTCTGTCTGCACAGTATACAGTGGCTAGGGAGTGCGTGGGCGAGGCGCCGCTTTATCGCCGTCTGCGATTTACATTAATTATGCGTGTTTAATAAAAGGATTTTACTATTTCACACAAGTAAAATAGATTTTAACTACCTTGAATCCGGCCTGAGATTTATAGTGGTCTAACTTGGTATATTAGGGTAATATTCTAAATTAGGTTAGATACTTTTTAAGCTAGTTTATGTCGTAAAACTATTTATACTCTATGTATATCGTGGGAAAAATTATATAATCTGTATCGTTAATTTGCAAATTTGACTAATGAAATAAGATCTGACAGAGATTGGTTATTAAGATTGTATTATTAAAACAAGACTGTTATTGCATAGTGCTATAAAGTTCCATTTAGTAAATAATTATAGGGATGTTGAAAAAATATCGATGTTGCGATACATCGATATTTTTTGGCGATATATTTTGAGCCGACTGCTGCCGGTGGCGCAGTTGTATTGCGAACGCGATACGACTGCTGAGCTGAAGTCTCGGGTTTGATCCCCGGGTGGGGTAAAGTTATATTGGGGTTTTCTATCACGAAATGCTCAGTATTAACCCGGTAGCTATCTGTCTCGGTCGCGTCATCAAAACTTGCCTTAAAAGGTTTTCTTCCTTCTTTACGGTCTATGGAGTATGCTCAATGCAACATAGGTAGGACCCTGGGACTAGACCGGGATATCACTATGCTGAAATGTGTTCCACGTCTTCACAAAAGCAAGAGACTAAGCATAAGCTTGTTTCTAGGTAATTAAGTAAGTTACCATACTTGGTGTGGCGTTCTAACCACGTTCCATGTATCGAACGAGACGCCATTTACAATATGTGATAACGGACATACATGAAATTGTTGTTCGCCATATAAAGGATATATTTCGAATATTGGGTTAGTAGGCGGTGTTTCCTGCACAAGGCTTTATAAACAATTTCTTAGTAAATAAATTAAATACCCAAATGGACATGAATAGAATAATGTTGTTAAAAATCGGTTGTCTAACATTATTTTAACTACAGAGTTCTTTAACATAAAGGCCATAATTTTTATTTTTTTATTTAATTGAATGACGAGACGAGCAAGTCGCTCGCCAAACAGAAGCAATACTACACGATTTTTATCCGAGCACGGCAAAGTGACTGCATTACACCTGATGGTAAGCGTAGTGCAGCCCACGACCACCGAAAAGCACCGAGTTATAGTCTAAATACTTCTTCCCTCTTCGGAGAGGGAAAAAGCAAATCGAGGGGCCTGCAACAGGACACGCGGATGACCGATGCAGGCACAGTAATACAAGAATGTACCCCTATATCCGCCCTAACCAACCATCAAGTCATGTCGCAAGTTACTACTACAACTAATACTCTTAAAACCAACTATAAATCCAGAAAATCTGGGTACCAATCTCGAGATGCAAATTATTATCACATATATCGCAATCAGCTCTTTAAAAAACGGTTCTCCAACGCATCCAGTTTGAGCCGGGCGCCCGGCCATATTTACTGTGGCCTTTAGGCAAATGAAGATTTACGCATTTCGTGTATGGACACTGAATACTGGTCTTGTAACAAAAGATATATATGCGTTCGTAATTAAATACCTATAATATTTTAAATTTATGATCTCTAAAATTGGTAAAAGATATATTTTGTAGCAACTGAATGGTCTAATATTGTTTTTATACAATCATCATTTAGTCAACCTACCTCCCTGTTTTATATAGGTAGGCAGTTCTCCTTTTGTTCTGTGATGAAATGTGATACACTGAAGAAATACCCAACAAATAGCTACATGCAAATGCAGTAATTTCTCAATGTTGTCTAGCTATATTAGTATGGAATAATAACGATGACCATTTGTAAATTCTTTGAAGCAAACTGAAGTCCAGTCTTTAAATAATTGCTCTATGGCCTGTCCCGTTCTTAGTAAAGAAAGTTTACATTCCAAAATTAATCTTCGCTATCCTGGCGGTCTTCATTAATTTAACCATTCCTATAGCGAATCCCTCCTGTATATTCCACGTTTGCAGCACCATGCCATTATGTTAATGTATGCGGCAGATGTCACTTGGACAAATAGACAACTTGCCATATACGCCCGGCGACATAAATGTATGGTGCATATATGGCAGGTAAGTGCGGAGTATGCGCCGGCGCCGCCGCGCCATCCAATACCGCCCAGTATGCTAATGATGCCAAAATGCATTTTGGTATTGCAATTAATGACCAACGGTACTTTCTCTTTAGTGTGAAATTAAAAATCGCGTTATGGTAACAACGTGGAAAAAACTATCGATTTGTTGCATATCTTTCTTAATTTGGTTTTTAATGATCTTCCTCAGCGTTGTAATTAAATTTTTAAATACTAAATATCTTTGAAATTAAATCTTGCAACACCTAATAAGGAACTGATAAAAGAAAAGTGTCTCACGGAACTGCATTTGAGTTAAACGTTTAAAATAATATTGAAGCGATATATCTCTAGCTTTGAAGCTTTAAGATTTATTATTTGATATGACGTCGTGCTCGCGGCTAAAAGTAGACCGCCACGGAACACTTCATGATTGATAACCTATGCCGTTGATTGCAGGACACATCCGCTTTAGATTATTTCTTATATATCAGATTTTTCACTTCGTCAACAACTCTGACAACACGATATTCCAAAATGGGAACCAGCATTCGTACATCCAACCAGAATTTTAATTGTCACCCAATTTAAAGGTTACATCACACAAGAAATATGCACAGAGCGAACAATAAAACGTAAAACTAATAATGATATAAAACAATAGAAACCAAACAAGAATAAAATGCCATTGATGAATCGATAAATAGCTTTAGAACAATTTAAATAATATATGCAAATATGCACAGACGCCAAATTTGGATAGGTATTGAAACAGCTTTTGTAGTACCACAATGAATATTAAAATTTCTAAATAAATTTTATATCTTCGCTGTGGGACATAGTGAGATCACGCGCATAATTTGATTGAGAATGGAGCTAAAAGTAGAAGTGCGTGCCTTACAGCAGTAAGAGGTGTGGTGGACAAAGAAAATAACATAAAATACTATTAAAGCTTTATATCAGTTGCAAGAGCAATATATTTATGATACAATACATTCGAGAATAAACGTCTCAAGTCTGCAACTTTATTAATACGTGCTAGATTTACAATAGTTGTAGTTTTGTCGTGTTCGATGTTATTTGTAAGCCTGCTTGCTCTTTGTGTAGTCTACTTGTTAAGCATTTTCTCCATTTAGCTTTGTGATATCTTCATCGGTTATATTCTTGGTTTCAATGTTGCTTTTCTTATATTGTCTACACTTGCGGCAGTTATCTAAAATCTAGATTATCAGTCATATTGACCAATTATTATTATTGCATATAGCTTGTAGGATTACCATGTGCTCAATTATGTTTTATTGATGAATAATGTTTAAGAACGACTCCTTTAACATCTGTTAGTCTAGCCTCATTTAGAAGTGTATTAATAATTTCAAATGCAATTACATTTTGGTATTAACCACAGTTTCAAAACTTGTATAATTATGCTCCCTACACTATTAATGGACATCCGTAATTTATTGATACTTGCTGACCCTACGCAATGTAGTTGTTTTGGCTTGTTCGTGGTTATTTGTAAGCCTTTCTATATGTAGCCAAGTTCCCTTGTAAACTATTTAGTTTCACATTATCTTCGTCGCTTTTGTTCTTATCCTTGGGTATTGCGACTAAAAGAAAATTGTATCGCATATTATTCATGAAAATATTAAATAAAGTATGTTATGAACATGAACGTAACATAAACGTATATTGTTCGTAATATCTTACGTAATTAAGTTAATTTATGTGGTATTCAAGTTCCAAAACTATGCTACATATGCAGAACTATTCTAAATGAGTATAAAGCACAATTAATAACATGAACATTGTTTATGAAAGTTTTAAGCTGTACCGATGTCATTAAATTTATCTATGGTATAATAGATCTTTGAACCTTTATGATTTTATTTCAACTTGTCGTTATGGGTAGTACATTTATTGCGTGTCTGGGAATTATTTTGTGGTTGACGCGCGTCTGTTTTGATGTCTAGTATATACATTAATAATCCATTAAGTCTTAGTACATGTCGACTGTAGTTTTAAATACGTCCGAGCATTATCCTATAATGAAACTGAATACTAGTTTTGGATTTGTTTTTACATCAATACCGAATGTTTTGGCAGAATCATTAAAAACATTATGTAAAATCTCAGGTAGGAAGTCGAGGCTTATTTGTATTATATTAAGTATAGAAACAATGCACCACAATAGACGTTATAATGCTGAGTCACCGTAGTCGAATTAAAATATTTATGAGGGTCTGCCCTGCTCCCATCTCTTTGATGTTTTGTTTTTTTTTATTATACATACTTACACGTTAGTATAAATAGTTGCCAGTCGGATAGATTCTGTCAGCGATGTTGTTGAACATTATGTTGGTAATGTTAATTTACGTTTGGTACACACACAGAGTATGTAAAATACCACGTTATATAGTCGGTGCCTTGAGAGTTTAATGTATAGTAGAAATTACAAAACGAATTGATCAAGAATCCAATAACAATATAAAAGTTAATGCAATTAGCGAATACAAAAGTACCTACATAGAATTTTCGAGAAAGTAATATTTCGCATTATAATAAACTCCGAGTAAGCAATTATAGCCGAGGGTCAAATGACAGTTAGTACGCCGATTGCATCTCTAATAAATTCAACAATGTAACCTCAATAAAGTTTGCCGCCGCTTGTAATTACTGCTTTATCGGCATACGTGGCAATTTCTATAGGCAACGGTGTATCACTTCTCCCTCCACCTTATACGGTGTTCACGCTACAGAATAACACGATTCGTTCAATCGGCTCGATAACATCGGCATTGATTTGTTAGCGTTTAATTTTAACAATTGTATAATCGAAGTACAATATTTGAATTAAAAATACGATTTGCTCTTGAATGAGAGCCAAAAACATCAAATGATTTCAGTTCCAAAACAAGATCGAGCAGTGACTACCGTGCGGCGGCATCTTCGGAATCAAAAAGAATAACGGAAACGTAGAACACCCTAATATAACAAACATAAAGGATGTGATTCACAATACGAAAGCACTTGCACTTGTGAATCACCGCGTTATCTTACTTTTATGGCAGACACAGGCTGTTTGTTCAGGAGTCGATGTTGGAATACAAACTGTTGTTACATTTTATCAATTGTGCAGCGGATGCTGAGCTATCGGCAGAATATCAATTACATTTGAATAGCGCCGACAAATTACGAGTGTATGCTCATACGCACTCTGGTAATTTCACTGTTAAATGTTTCGGTATATCACATTAATAATGTTTGTATTATTTTATAGTAAGATTTATAACATCTCACGATTTCGCCATAAACTATAAAGTTTATTCATAATTTACATAATATCAGTACGTAAAGAATTCGGCAATAATAAAATACTCATTCGACAACAGATTACGCGTATGGCTGTTAATTGAGGTGATAAAATTAACCTTACGACGGCAGAGGTAATGTGATCCAATGATAAAGAATCACGAAACACAGAAAACCAATTAAGAAAAGGTGTTATCACGAACGGTGAGGGTGCGAGAGATACAAAAGGGCAATGCAACTCAGTGGACAGTGTCGTCTTATCCTGTTATCGCTTCCACTCATTTGTCGGCGACATTCCGGGAATGGCGTCGGCGGATGGCCTAATTGATTTAGTCGCCCACACCGCATCATACAGTGCCATTAACGGTCGTCGGCTCTAGGAGCTCCTTTTGTTCTCGACAAGTCCCAACAGGTACGACCTACCTGTACTTTTCGGTTTGCCAAACAAGGGCAATTTTTTTATTCGAAATTGGCCGTAAAAATCTACCTGGCACACCAAAACCATTTTGGAGTGGTTCTGTTTGTTAAAATATTGTTTCTAAAATGTAAACTCGCCACGCTTGGTCGCGAAGCTAATTACGACGCACTCGCCATTAGCACGTCGAGGTAAGTGATTAACGACCTCAGTCTTGAAAGCTTAGTACTAGATCCTGTAAATTATCCCCACGCACTGCTCTCATTACAAATAGTGGTTCTCTCGACTTGCAAATTGCGTTGACTACTCATTCGGCTTGATTGTTCCGATGGAATAAACACGTGGAATGAGAAGAATAAAATAATATTAGAAACGTTTCACAGTAAACGAGTTGTAGAGTACAGTAAATGATTTAGAACTTAACCTTCATTGAGAACTGATAACAAATGGTCAAGGGTAGGCACCTATAGCGCAAGAAGTATATTTTGCTTTGAAGTGTTTGTAATTTGTAGAACAGAACGTTTGCTATCTATCAATGCTTCGTGCTACCGGATAGAAACAAAATAGGTCAAACGAAAAATACGCGATTTCAACAAAAAATACACTGCTTTCATTAAAATGAAAGGACAGAAAATAGTTTTACTGTACATAAAATGTATTTTACTTGAGTGCATGCTTTGTTTCTTCTCCCGAGTTCTCAGTTTGTTCGCCGCTGACTCACTGCGTGCCTGTCAGCGACACATCTAACGCCACTCCATCATGCGATGTCACTCGAAATTCTTCGGACGCTCATTACCCGTTAATGGAACTTCAAGAGCTCAGCCCCGATCTTCAATCATGTTAAAAGCATAAAATTGGACCACCCTATAAATTTATAAATACACTCGTCGTGCTGTAATAACATCTTTCTTTTTCGGCAGATAGCGTTAAAACATTCAAAATTATTTTTGTATGATAATTTCCTTTTGGTAAAAGGAATCCATTTTAAGGATCTGTTTGGACAACAGCGATATCAAAAAAGCACTTTATACTACCGCGATCCACTTCAATTATCTCGGAGAGCTCTTCACAATGTCCCATGGCTTTTACTGTCTAAAATTACCAGTCCCGAGCACTCGCAGGTTTCCGTTACCTAATGTAGACTTCCGCCGACCTGTAAATCGATCCAGACGGTTATAAATCTCAGTGGAGCGGTCTCCGATACGTCTAAAAGCATCGGGGAGTAAAAATAGGGACCGGCTTAAGTTGAGGTTCGTGTATGTTGATAAATTTTTGTAGTTTTTGTGGCACCAGGACACACTGAAGATAGCGGTGTCTCGAATGTAGATAATAATACCGGCCAGGATGGCGCTTGAGAGGTTTGGGCACCGATTACCGACTGTGTTTAGATAACACTCACTTTTCTTATTTGCCTTGTATTACAGTTCAAGATAGAAATTTTTAAATAGAACTGGTACTGTAATTGGGTGACAAGTCAAAATTTTGAATGTCATTAAGAACAACTTTTTATTTAGTTGCTATTATTAGGTTATTGCTTTTTGGTTGTTAGTTGTCGGTGTTGGTTTTTGTATCGCCTCACTGGTCTAGTGACAGTATACTAAGGCTAAGAACCGTGAAGTCCTTTGTTCAATTCCCAGGCAACCACAATTGGTGTTTGAGTTTTCGATTTGAAAAGTCTCATATGAAATGGCGGGCATTAAAAATTTGTGCCCGGTATGGAGATAGGCTCGCCTCCTATCAAATGGCACAGAAATAAACAAAACGTTGAATCTATAGTTGCAAGTCTGCTTACCCGTTCGGAGATAAAGGTGTTCGCTATGGATGGGATTATGTATGTATACTATTACTGGTATATAATATAAACGTAATTTCGTAAATTACCCAGAGATCGATAATAATAGCTTCATCGTCCGTGTCATCACCTCCGAAGAAATAAAGTGTTTTCAAAAACAACCATCTTCTACGTTAATTCGTGGATAAATATCACTCGAATATGAAACGGGCTTAATGAATCTAGTTGAGACTTAAATAGCCCGTAGCGAAATCCAGGTACTCTGAAAACCTACTTTATCAGGATATAACACGTTAACGTGTTAAGATTACTCAGCAACTGATAAAATTACATCATTCATGTTAGCAAACTGGGATTATTTCTGGTTACATAAAGCGTTACGCTCTAAATAATCTCAACCACGTACCTATTCAAGTATGGTCGACGGCTGGCTAACATCTGTTATCGAATCGAAATTTATGTTTTTCGTCTTTCAAACGCACCTGCTGCTGATTTGAGTATAATCTATATACAGCCGTGTGTACGTTAAGTTTCCTAATATCTCGGAATCTTGCCTAACCTATTTGCTTTGATGATTGCTTAAGCATTTTAAGTGCCTATTGTCCATCACCTCTAAGGTCTTGGAAGTGGTTTGTCAACTATATGTGTTTAAGTGGCTTTTCTCACGCTAATTCTATTATTTTCCGCGTTCGGAATGGCATTTAAGTGAGTTTGCCTGTCAAAGTGTCTGTCCAATATAAGATATTTATCACTTCGTTTGCTTCATGTCTTACGTCAAAATGGTCGGTACGGCTGCGTTCGCGAATGCAATTTTTACATTTTACTTCTCTGTTGTACTTTATGGTTAGGACAAGGACAGAGACATCTCCTACGGCGCTTTCGATATCTTTGTCGTCTCTATTGCGATGGAATAGAGTATAGGTCGATTTATCTTTTCATAAACAACACTTTCAAGTATCGTAATGACTCGCTACGGTCGCATGAGCGCATTCAAACACCGCTGTTTTCGAAAGGACATACGTGGTCCCTATTGTTTGGTATTTTGCACTTTAATTTAAGTTGATATAGTTGAGTTTTGCTAGACCGACGCCGCAGCTCCGGTGAGCGCGTGCAAGGCTCGTTCTTGTGCCGTTGGCGCCGGCGCCGCACTTAGAACGCTATTTTTTCCCGCGGCACCACGTCTTCATAATTTATTCATTAAAGCGGCAATTTATTATAGTATTCGCGTAATTCTCTAGTTTGCGACTATTGTGTTTTTATGACTTTCCTATTGGGATCGGCCGTGGAGTGGGCGCGTCGGCGTTTGACGTGATACCAGTAAATTAAAAGATAGCGTGTCGTTTGCTGTGAGAATTAGCTGTGAAATACGAACACGCTACATGGTTTTATGGTTATTGCAAAACAATGTACATAATTAGTTAATGTACTTGATCAATGTGAGTGGAGTTATCATATAATAGAATCGAATCGTTCTCAAGTTACGTTTGCGTGAAACCGGTAGCTCAAGAAACACTAAAGCATATCTGAAGAAATCAAGCACAACTGTAGAATTTTCAAAGCTTGTCTGAGAAAAAGAAAGAAAGCTGCCACTTTACGTCAGTCTTCTATGAGACAGTGGTAACAATCCCGCCGAGTTGGCCATTTATGCTGAAAACAAGAGTCTAAATGGTAACTCTTCCACTTACATGATTCTAGAAAGTTGTTTAATGGAATAATTAATATTTGGTCTCGTTCCGTCTTAACTTTTTTAAACACCTGGCAGCAGTGATACAATCACCTGGTGGTCAAGTTTGTGTGAACTGGCCATATTTTCTTTAACTCACCATTCATTTGAATTTGAGTCAAGCAAACTAGTTAGAGAAATTAGCACACAAACAAAAGATGTTGTGCAGCTGTTATAATAATTTTTACTATTGAAAATTTTACTTGCTACTATATTTTATTCAAACATTATTGGGAATGTTTTCTTATTTATGTGTTTATCTTATATACAGGGTTAATTTTAAAACACCAGCAACCTCGCAGGACCAGATAGCTGACCCCATACGGAACAACTTTTGTTCTACGAGTTTGTATATAACTCAATATATTTAAAAAAAAATGATTTTACAAGTTTTTGTTGTGTCGTATTTTTCTTCGTAGCGTTCGGCGTGCGCGCGCGACTCAAAGAAGCCGCTCAGCTGGCTCGGGCGATGACCTTCAACGCTAGCCCCGTTCCCCACGCTTCGCGTGTTTGCTTACGTAATCTGCGATGCGTGTAGGTAACATTCAAGACGGAAATTAAATGAATACTTATTTTTGTATGAAAATAAAATCTAACAAATTATCAAAAGTCGTAGAACAAAAGTAGTAGCTTATAACCTTAGGTATCTACCCCTGCGAGGTTGCTGGTGTTTTAAAAATAACCCTGTATAATTTAAAATTCCCATAAGCTTTTTTCCATTTTCAAATTTCTCAGCAAATAATTCATAAATAATTTCAGTTACAGTCTGCTATAAATTATGTATCTAATGCTTAGTATCAGACCACATTTATCAATTCAAACATTTGACACAATTGTGAACACACCACTCCCAAATGACGTAACACAATGAGCCATATAACAGAGGTCCATTTAACGTTATTGTTTAATAACATTATCCAGGTGACCCGTAAAACAAATGCCAGTTCACACGCGAGCATCACTTACCGCAATAAGCCACTGTCGACCTCGGCCCACCCATATTTTGCGAAGCTGACCTTGCGACCTAAATTAATTCGGTCTAGCACTTGTTGCCCGTTTACCATGTGTTGGATATGTATTGTTATGAGAACCATTCTGTTCTATAAACATGAGTTGAAAATAGGTTTTACATAATAATTAATATTTAATTTTGTTCTGGAAGATTTGAAGGGAATCAAAGGTGAGATGGAAACGAAATTGTATGAATCTATGACTTTAAGGAGTGAAGAAGAGAATCGATATAAAAGAAGCAGGTTGAGATCTATTTATGTGATCTTATTCTGTGGATTTATCACTCTGTCTTTAAGTAGAAGAATTAAAGAATAACTGCCAAGACACATAATTACAGGAAACTCTTCTTCCGCCTGCCCTCTCGCAGTGGGGCCGGCACAATATGCTTTTTAACACATGTTCCAGAGAGATTTGGCTTGACCGACGGCCTGCCTGAAAAAACAACATCATCTACCAAAATCATCATACGGAACAAGGTGTAGGGTCAAGTCTTCAGTCTAATTAAGGAACACTGTCATCGTTGATTTCCATAGATACAAATATACGAAGACCACCTTAAAATTGTAATCATCGTTTATTATGATCATTACATTCACTTTTTTATAGTCTTGTATTCCAGTTTCCATATACACTATAACTTCAATGACATCACGCTTTCACTGAAAAATCTCTACTTTCATATGCGTGCGTGAATGCAATTAGAATCAAAACCATAACAATACTATTCTTAATCGTAGCGTATTTATAGTCTCGGTGGGATATCGCCTACAAATAGAACATTCTAGAGTGTGGCGTTGATTATTCCAAAAGGGGCGACCAGTGTTGAAAGATCTCGGACGCTTCAAAAAATCCTATGGCCAGATTTTATACTGTAAATATGTTGTGTTAATGTCGATGCTTTGGTAAAGATTAATCTGATGACGCTAAAGGAAATTGATATGGATGTAATCGGTTCTATTTCTACTTTATTATCTTCTTGTGTTCTAAGGCGTCTACAATTAAAACAATGTATACAGTTTCAAAGCTACAATGTTGAAGCAATTACTTGTTCTAAATTAGTGGATTTAAATGCAGTGGATTCAATCCAGTCACAATTATATGGCATTTCAAGCTAATTTGCTACAATTTAAACCTGATTATGTTATTAAATGTTCGAGCAGACAATCTTGAGACCAAATATAAACATGTGTAGAAGACGCAAGGTTCTATGCTAACTGGGCTGGTGCATGCGTAAGCGCTGGTTGGCGACAGATGTGGATGTAAACAGAAAAAAATGTACAGTCTACATATTCAATGTAAAAAAATACTAAATGGTAGTTCCCTCGTATGCGAGAGGCCGTCTGGGTTTGTACAAACTTTTTTGTCTATTTAGAAGAGCTGAAATGCTATTACGGCTCAGTTTTCTATGAGATATTGGTATCACCTCAGTCGAACTAGCCCATTCATGCTGTAGGCAAAACTGGCTAGAACACTGCTGTCATTTATTTTCTATATCAATTCATCTTCTCTTCTATCTGCTCATATTGCACTGGCAGTGGGGTCGGCGCAACATGCTTTTTAACACATATCACAGAAATATTTGGCTTGTAGTACGACCTCCTGCCTGCCTGACATCAACCTCTCTGGGGAGAATTGTATATAAGTAAATATAAAAAACTTATATTCGACAGAGTTCTTGCGAAGTAATACATCTTTATGTCTATCCCAATACGTAAGTATTCTCGATTTAAGTCGCTTTGTACTACGAATGTAAACCCTCGAAAACCTTGTTCTCCTAAATGAGGTTAAGCCTTTCAAATCAGTTACTTAAGTCTTGGACAAATGCACTTGTTTTACAAAGCCAAGGCAGTCCCAGATTACGAAAGTAGGTCGCTCTAAGTGGGAACTAGGCTGAATTAACGATACTCAGCCAGACTTTTAATTTAAATTGAGAATAACAAGTGACACGTGAACCTAATAATCGTTAGCACATAGCTGTACTAAAATTCACACGCTTTTTAAAGTCATAGATAAGCAGAGAGAAACAACAATGCCGTACCTTGTTGTAACCGTTGCCTAGTTATCCAAAAAACAAAAAGAATGTAAGATTTCTTTCCGAAAATCACTTTAGAATTTATGCCATATTGTATATTTCACATCACGGAACGGAATAAGGTTCGCACACTAGTTACATCACTGCATAACCTTTGCGGAACATAGGTGTGAGTTTATCACCTTTTAAACACAACACAAAATGGACCAACTGATTTCACTAAGTGAAAATCCCATCCAAATAAAACATAGGTAAAGCGATTTTTTTTAAATTGAATAATAAATTAATTAATATGCTGACCGTACAAAGACATTAATACAGCCGCCTGTAAATCGTATGATTGTTTATGAGTTTTATATTATGCCGGCTGCAACAATAAACATGACCACTTGCGGCATACGCAGTACGTCAGTAACTACGTACAGACAGATTTAAAGTCCAACAGAGACGTGTTCTGAATGAGACGTAGCTCCTTCATTCCTGACGGGTTCGGTATGTTATTGAATACACGTATGTCGCTCCGGTATTCCCAAGTAATACAATTGGATGTATTTTTTACATAATTTAACGGGGATAGCATTTGACCATGAGTAATGGTCTGACAAAATTCTTTTAACCTTCTTAAATACCTTCGACGGCAATACATCTGGAAATTTTAAATCGCTGAACAGATTTTCTTGAAACATAGCTAAGAAAACATCTTGATTGAACTAGATTAAACAAAACAAAATCGCATTCAAATCGAACCGTTTAAACGCAACGATGCCAGAAACAGATAGGGTTGTCAACCGTACTATAATCTATGGTATTGTACTATATTACGGGTTTACGTACTATTATATTGGTGATAAAATATTGATTGCGCAAAAATACTATGTTTTTAGTTAAATGTATCGTTTTTTTCAACACCAAATCTAATTAAAATGAATCCCGCACTTTGTAACAATAACGTACTCTACACTCATTCAAATTTAAAATCAATCTACATTCATTTAAATTTTGAATGTACATAACAACTTTTATTATAATTAGTATTTTGTTAAAAGATTGACTTTTCTCATGAAATATTTGTATTTTTGGGGTGTAATTTATTTGAATAGTCCATATTATGATTATTTGAAAAAAATGTCGGCAACCCTACAGACAAATACAAGCACACTAACAGACACAAAGGGGTCAAACTTATAAAATTCCTGTTTTTTGAAAGTTAAAAATAATCATAACATGCAATTTTCAAACTACTAGAAATGTCAGACCCGCTATACACGTCATTGTCAAACGTACGAGGATCTACCAGATATGTCAGACTCGTATTACATGCAATTGTCAAACGGTAGACGAACTACTAGACATGTCAGACTCGCTATAAACGTATTTGTCAAACGTATAAGAATCTACCAGATATGTCAGACTGGCATTAGATGCAATCGTCAAACGGATGACGAACTAATAGAATTACAGACACACAATAGATGCGATGTCGTTTCGGACACTGTATTTCGGACGACAAAATAACTTGAAAGGCGACATATGGGGGTGAGTCATCAAGACGGGTTTTTTACCATACGGATGGTGTTCGCTATTTTGTCGGATGCTGATCTGTTACAAAAAAATGAAATAAAATTAATTTAAACGGATTACGTCGCGGTTTTTTATTTTAATTTTAGCCCCGACGACGTTTCGAAAGCTTTTCAGACTTGGTGTTCACGGGGTTGACTGGGAAAAATACCGCGATAAAATCCGTTTAAATTAGTTTTGTTTCAATGTAAAACTTTTGCGTAAACGTAAGATTAGAAGATTATTATAAAAAAAATATTTATTAAATTCCTTTAAAATTGAGATTGTCGAAAACTAATTTTGTATAATATTTTTGTTACAGGTAAGAAGTCGTTTATCATTTGCGTGCTACAGCTGCAGTTATCGAAAACCTGAATAAACACTCGGTATAGTATTTACTTTGGCTACATTTCGCATGAATTATCTGGATATATTTTCATAGTACATAATCACTCAATATTTTATTGATTTGATTACGGTAGCACATGATTAAACATCAAATTGTTTTACTACAAAACGCAAGCCGATACTTAGGAAAGTAGACACTTTCTATGTTTACAATTCATGTTAGCAATATAAGTGTCAACTTTTGCTTAATGCAGATCCTATTTTATGCATACATCCTGAAATCGAATGCAGCTTGCGAACGTACAGCCAAGGTGAGCCGAACAGAGGGTGATACTTTGTAAAATAAAACCAACGAACCGTGTAATTAGCTTTTTTTTTAAAAAAATGAATAAATCATAAAAGCAATAAAAACTCAAAATTACCATAACAATTAACAATTGTCATTTCCCCAATCGGCGGGGACACCACGGTGCATTGTTTGCGAAATACCGGCGCCAGCACACTGCGGCGCCCGTTTCAGTTATATAATAATGTACTCTGTGCCGCATCCGCTAGGGACGTGGCGTGTCGATACGTCATACGATTTCAAAACAATAAGCGTTGTGTCGCCGCTAATGACAATGTTGTCGTGTTTTGTCTCAATTTTGGCGTGTTGTGCGATGGATATAATAAGCTTATTGTGATTCGTGAGGTTAGGTACCATCGTAATTTGTGTATTATCTGGTTAGATATAATTTATTTATTTAAGTTGGATGCAATACTCATGTACGTTGTACAAGCTCTGGAATGAACACCCACCGTCGATATTCCCAGGGCACTATGACCTGTTCTCTAAATAAGGCTTTGAGGATATTCTTCCTCGGAGGCAACGGCTTAGCTGTTCCCTGGCATTGTTGAGTGAGCAGCGGTGACCACTTACTCGTTTGCCTGTCCAGTCATCACAAAATGATATAAGGATTACCTTATTAATCTCCGTTCTTAAGAAAGAGTTCCGTGTAACATCATGTCATAGAGAGATAAATTATCGAGAATTAATAAATGAATTATAGGGAAATAAATTAACTCATCACTATCTAAGAACGTAGATCCAAAGGTTTTCAAAATTGGAACTCCTTCGCAGCTTAATAGCTGCGATCATTATTTATAGCACGGACAAATTGCAAACACTGTACGTAGAAAATAGAAGCGACTATAAAATGCAATTAATAAACAGCGGACGATGTGGTCGCGATGTGTCTTGTCACAAACAGCCCTAATAAATTGCTGGGATTATCCACTTATCGATATTGCGGCGCGGTCGCAGGGTCGTGTATCGTTTGGCTTGTCGCCTGACGACCCCATTTCGAGCTCGCGGCGCCTGTCTCGATCAACGATTAGCGAACTACACGCCCATCACTATTGTCTCTTCCACTGTGCATTGTGATAATTGTTACACTCCATTAACTGCGCGTTTTTTATTATGATTTATAAAAGGTAGTCTACATTGTTTTTTTTCGACTGTATGATGACTGCGTCGATGGCGCAGTGCGGTGCGGTGCGGTGCAGTGCTGAGGTTGCGAGATCAATTCCCGTGTCGAGAAAAATTAATATTGGGTTTTCTATTACAAATTACTCAGTAGCAGCCTGCAGACTAGAATTGTCCTCGGTATGGCAATAGCCTCGCCACCCTCTCCTCTTGGCAGGCATAGAGCTTACCAGCAGGCTAGTGAACGGTTGGTTTCGTCATTTAGCTTAATAAGTAATATACCTATCCATGGATGTCGGCCCACTTGTTTGTTCATGCGAGCTTCTTGCACCCTATTCGATAGCGACAACCATTGTATAATTAAAAAAAACCCGTCCCAATGACTCATCCCTTATGCAAAAGAGACAAGTCAGTTATACAATCAAAATTCGACGGCATTTCGATAACGAGTAATAGACAGGTAGCAAAGAACTAAAATCGTTTGCTACCAGTAATAATTATACAACTGATACATGTGCCATAATATATGCTTATTTTCTTCATTCTTTCTATCTACCGTGCGTTATCCCGGATAACTGCCAGGGTTCGACTTCTCACCATGATTTGATGGTGGATTACATATAAATTTAAAATAAACCTAAATTACAAAAAAATTGCACGCATACACCGTAAAAATGACATGGACAGCTTAGTATAAGCTTTACATACTTGAATCCCAATTTTGAGAACTCAACATTTATAGTTCAGTAAACTTCAGTAGTTTTCATTTGAGTAGCTATAATAGACATATTTATGGGGGACGAGCGCGAACAGACGTAGTATATTTCGCGTGTTAAACTTTACGAGTGGCATTAGTGCAGCAGAATCGTATTAATCATTACGGTTTTAATTCACAGCTCGTGTTACACAGCTCCTATATCTGTAATTGTCCGCAACATTGGCGCCACTATTCTTTGGCTGTCTGCCATTGCGATAGTTTGTTCACTCGATTAATTTCAAAATTCGAACTCGGACATTACGATTTCAATAAAACTCGTCCCCTAATCTTTCAATGCATCAAAATTGTCATCATAATGTGGACGTGAAAACTTATTAGCAACGATATAACTACCTTTAATTTGTTTTGGATCCGCGCCATACTCAAAGAGCCATTTGAGTAATGCTCTTTACAAATATTTACATTAATAATTTGGCACCGGAACATATAAATCGCTCATTGCATCGCTAAATGAACGACTGTGTTCATGTAGTGCGTTTCAAAAATTTCAAATACGTCCCCCATTTGAATAATAATGTCAAAATTATTGATAAAAAAGATGATTGGCGTCGCGTCGGTGCGACGCGGCGGGCCGTGACTCGTTTTATATGCACTTGGCTCGACGCCACCGGTGACCTCATTGTGCGCCCGTTTTTGGCGCCACTGTCGCTTATAACGATCGCTATCGTATCGATGACATGCCAAAATGCGATCTAAAAGATTGTTATCGATATTTATTACTGAGCAACTGTACAGCACTAGCGGTTATGTGTTTTTTATGTAATATATGGGGCATTTCACGTCAAGCGGACAACGAAAAAAAAGTGAGGTCGTGAATTTTGTTTATACTCTGGTCAGTTATAGTTCTAGTAGGCATGGATGTGTACACACAATTTTTTTTTCGTATGAAGCTTTATTGTTGAGTTATGAGCTTTTAAAAATTTACTAAGTATGAAGTCATAAATTTTTGGATGCTTATTATCTGTACCATTTAATTAATAAAAAAAACTACAAAGTATTGTTTCTTATAGTTCAAAAGTTGAAGTTTTTAATTTTTTTGTCGAATTCTAAATTTAAATTGTTTTACGTATAGTAAACCGGAAGTGAACATTTCAAATCGATATTTGAGTAACTTCGACCAGTTTTTTTTTAAATATTTTAACCTTGAATTAAAGCCTTAAATCTATTAATTCTTCACCAAAAAAATTAAAATGGGACAGCCAATAGTTTAAGACTTAGAGCATATAGAGTACATACACATAGCTATGAGCTCTTTCTAAGCAATCGCGTTTATGCTCAAATACTGCGCTATTAATATTTTATTCCTTTATTCTAACATGCAAAAATATAAAAATAAACGATTTCTTTAATTCTTCATAAAAAAAATTAAAACGTGATCACAAAAAAAAAATTAAGACTAAGAACGATTTCATTTATGGAGATTGAAACAGTATTAATTAAAATAGAGAGATTTGTATTGTAATTTTTACAATTTTACTATTTGCTCTAGCATTAATTCTCTTTACACATAAGCCCTCGTTGGTTGGAAGAAAAGCATGCAGTTTTGCTTCATAGCGTAAGCAAAACAGACTCGTAGAAAATCTCACTCTTGTTCAATAACTTCCTTCGAGCAGTAGTAAATAGAAGTCTCAGTTAATGATGACTTGGCCCATTCATATAATCTTATAGGTGTCTGGTGTAGTTGGGCTCCCCAATATTTTAAGAATAGGTTAAATTTAGTGAACCTATACTACAACAAACAAGATTTTAAGAAAGGAGCACAGTTACACTTCCATGCCACCGCTCATAGAAGACGGCCATGTGATGGTCTTGGGGGAAACCTCAAAACTTTGGTAACCCGTGCAAGTGTACGGTCTGCGAATAACGCTATGACTACACCAGACACCTATAAGATGATATGAATAGGCCAAGTCATCATTAACTGAGACTTCTATTTACTACTGCTCGAAGGAAGGTATTGAACAAGAGTGAGATTTTCTACGAGTCTGTTTTGCTTACGCTATGAAGCAAAACTGCATGCTTTTCTTCCAACCAACGAGGGCTTATGTGTAAAGAGAATTAATGCTAGAGCAAATAGTAAAATTGTAAAAATTACAATACAAATCTCTCTATTTTAATTAATACTGTTTCAATCTCCATAAATGAAATCGTTCTTGGTCTTAATTTTTTTTTTTTTTGTAATCACGTTTTAATTTTTTTTATGAAGAATTAAAGAAATCGTTTATTTTTATATTTTTGCATGTTAGAATAAAGGAATAAAATATTAATAGCGCAGTATTTGAGCATAAACGCGATTGCTTAGAAAGAGCTCATAGCTATGTGTATGTACTCTATATGCTCTAAGTCTTAAACTATTGGCTGTCCCATTTTAATTTTTTTGGTGAAGAATTAATAGATTTAAGGCTTTAATTCAAGGTTAAAATATTTAAAAAAAAACTGGTCGAAGTTACTCAAATATCGATTTGAAATGTTCACTTCCGGTTTACTATACGTAAAACAATTTAAATTTAGAATTCGACAAAAAAATTTAAAACTTCAACTTTTGAACTATAAGAAACAATACTTTGTAGTTTTTTTTATTAATTAAATGGTACAGATAATAAGCATCCAAAAATTCATGACTTCATACTTAGTAAATTTTTAAAAGCTCATAACTCAGCAATAAAGCTTCATACGAAAAAAAAATTGTGTGTACACATCCATGCTTACTAGAACTATAACTGACCAGAGTATAAACAAAATTCACGACCTCACTTTTTTTTTGTTGTCCGCTTGACGTGAAATGCCCCATATATTAGTAACTAGATGACCCGGTGGACTTCGTATCACCTACATATATTTGTGTAAAATTTGTCCTGTCCCTGTCCTGTCCCCATCCTGTCCCCGTCCTGTCCCGGTCCTGTCCCCATCCTGTCCCCGTCCTGTCCCCGTCCTGTCCCTGTCCCTGTCCTGTCCCTGTCCTGTCCCTATCCTGTCACTGTCCTGTCCCTCTCCTAGCTCTGCCCTGTCCCTGTTCTGTCCCTGTCCTGTCCCTGTCCTGTCCCTATCCTGTCACTGTCCTGTCCCTCTCCTAGCTCTGCCCTGTCCCGGCCCTGTCCCTGTTCTGTCACTGTCCTGTCCCTGTCCTGTCCCTGCCCTGTCCCTGTCCTGTCCTGCCCTGACCCTATCCTGTCCTGTCCTGTCCTGTCCTGTCCTGTCCTGTCTCTGTCCTGTCCTGTCCCTGTCACTGTCACTGTCACTGTCACTGTCACTGTCACTGTCACTGTCACTGTCACTGTCACTGTCCCTGTCCTGTCCTGTCCTGTCCTGTCCTGTCCTGTCCTGTCCTGTCCTGTCCTGTCCTGTCTTGTCTTGTCCTGTCCTGTCCTGTCCTGTCTTGTCCTGTCCTGTTCTGTCCCAGTCCTGTCCTATCCTGTTCTCTCCCTGTCCTGTCCTGTCCTGTCCCTGTCCTGCCCCTGTCCTGTCGTGTCCCTATCCTGTCCTGTCCGTCTTGTCCGTCGTGTCCCTATCCTGTCCCTGCCCTGTACCTGTCCTGTCCCTGTCCTGTCCTGTCCCTGTCCCTGTCCCTGTCCCTGTCCCTGTCCCTGTCCCTGTCCCTGTCCCTGTCCCTGTCCCTGTCCCTGTCCCTGTCCCTGTCCCTGTCCCTGTCCCTGTCCCTGTCCCTGTCCCTGTCCCTGTCCCTGTCCCTGTCCCTGTCCCTGTCCCTGTCCCTGTCCCTGTCCCTGTCCCGTCCCTGTCCCGTCCCTGTCCCGTCCCTGTCCCGTCTCTGTCCCGTCCCTGTCCCGTCCCTGTCCCGTCCCTGTCCCGTCTCTGTCCCGTCCCTGTCCCGTCCCTGTCCCGTCTCTGTCCCGTCCCTGTCCCGTCCCTGTCCCGTCTCTGTCCCGTCCCTGTCCCGTCCCTGTCCCGTCCCTGTCCCGTCCCTGTCCCGTCCCTGTCCCGTCCCTGTCCCGTCTCTGTCCCGTCCCTGTCCCGTCATCACGGCAAGCTTCGCAACGCCAACAATCCGGTTTATACCTGCGCGTAATAGATGTTTCACATCAAAAAGACATCAAGTGTTTCATACCCAGGAACAGTTTGTATTGGAAAATTAAGTTGTCGTTTTTAGTGTTTTCCTTTACTTATTATTTATGTTACTCATTTTTTCTCACCGGGTAAACCTTCCCTGAACTTCCACAAATATTTCAAGATCAGAATTAGCCAAATCGGTACAGCCAGTCTCGAGTTTTGGCGAGACACACGCACAGCGATTCATTTTTATATATATAGATAAGTTTTTATAACTGCTCTATTTGTTATTTTATTATAACATTGGATGTTGGTCGTTTGTCGGTGAAGCAAAGCTTATTACATACATACAAACATTGACTCATTCCTATTTACCATAATGAATACGTTTTAATAGTATAAAATCGATTGTTTAATTTGTTGAGTTATTTGGCTGAATGTTTTAAATTAAAAAAAAATGTGAATCTTTTTCTTGGATAAGAAGTAGCCTATGTTCATCAGGGATAATGTAGGACTCTAATGGTGAAAGATTGTTCAAATCGGTCCAGTAGTTTCAGGGCATATTCAATGCAAACAATCAAATCTTTCCTCTTTATAATTAGTTTCGATTTAAACTAGTCTCGTTTGCCTTTAACCCATAAACACGTCTATTGGTAAGTAATTTCACAATGGTTAAACCGTTGGGTTGCGCCACCGTGTGTCCCGGAGCACTCGGCTAGTTTTATGACCGGCACGCATGCTTTACTGCGTTTCTCATTGAATTTAACGACCATAAACTAAATACTGAGCACCTTGGGAACTGCTTCGATCTAAACGAATACGAGAACTGTTATATTTCAAAATCGTAATTTTGATTAGAATTCTCAGCTAAAAGCACAGTACTACATGCATGATACATGGGTCCGATGGGTCAGCTGGTGGTAGCATATTCATATCCGCCCGGATAGCGACCACCGTACACACCGGTTAACCTGCCATAGTAACCCACACACCTTGTGTGGATCGCTTTGATCAGCCAGTGTATATCCGATTCTCCCGAGGGGCTTGCGACATGACTTGATGGTTGGTTGGGGTGGGTAAAGGGGTACATCCTTGTCTCCTTCTCTGACTTTTCTAAGTCATGTGTGTATTCAGTATTCATTATCGCTTGATGTAACCGTGACGGAAACATTGCGAGGAAATCTGCGTACCTGAGAAGTTCTCCAAGAAGAAGAATATCGAAGGAATGCGAGTCTGTCAACCCTCATTAAACCAGCGTCGTGGATTAAGGCCTAAACTCTCATTTAGTAGAGAAGGCCCATGTCCAGCAGTGGGTCGAGTATAATTCACGATTAGTTCTATTATTATTTATATAAAAAATATTGGAAAGTTATGCAAAAGATTTACCTTATTGGCAACTACATTGTTGAACGTCACTAACTATTGAATATGAATTTATTTTAACTCTCGGAATTCCGTTCTTAATTTACTTCAAATGTTCGTTTTATTATTTTCAGTACCTACATTATATCTATTTACTATTGAACTCACTTTACATCCAACAATCCAACATTCATTTTCATTTTAACTCACAAGTTGGTCTCACGATATTTTCTAGACAAAGACAATTCCTTTAAAATACAACATGTTGCAATAATTGTGTAGGAATGAACGATGGGCCTGTACCGGCTAATGGGTAGGCCATTGTCTTGTCGTGAAGTGAAACTCAACTACTCATTAAAATACGTATTTATGGAGAGAAAATACATGCGTTTAAATGAACTTTCTAATATAATTTGTATGTATGCCCATTTGGTTCAGTAATTACGTTTAAAAATATAGAGACAAGTGTGATATTAATTTTGAATTACTAAACGCCTGTATCATTTATGAGTAAATGCTACTTACTGAATAAGATATGATGCGATTAAGTCACATAGGTCGGTTTTTAATTTTGTTAAAACGTATTTTATTTTAAATTTTTAGTGTTAGGTAGACATACGGCTTTTGTTTTTGGAGTCAGTTGAACTGAAATTGAACCGTGTGAATGCGTTCAGTTCACTGTTATGCGTTACTTATTGATTAAATCGTACTTAAACATGCGTGTAAATAGTTTATTGTTTGACAGCCTCCATGGCGCAGCGGGCGAGTAGCCAGCTGTGAAGTGAGAGGCCGCGGGTTCGATCCCCGCACCGAAACAAATGTTTGTGTGATCCACAAATGTTTGTTTCGAGGTCTGGGTGTTGACCGAAAGTCTCTCGTAGTTCCTGATACCCACGACACAAGACTCGTATCTTACTGTGGGGTCAGAACTATGTGTGTGACTGTTGGGTGTATTTATTTATTTTTAAGAATAAAATAACTCAATCTGAATATGTAATTCTCTAGAGGTGTTGACGGTTATCTGAGACAGTGGTAACGACCCGTTCAAGCCGGCCCATTCGTGCTGTAGACAAAACTATCTACACCATGGCTCTATCACTCTCAACATAATTTTAGGTTAAATATATTGTCATCTCAACTCATGTAAAAATGTGTTAATGTAGAAACGTTCGTTACGTCATAGATGTAATAAAACTGAACTATTTGAACACGTAATGCGTACAAGGAAATTTTACAACCGTATTGAGTGGGTGGAGTGTGGACTCGACATGTGTTCATTAGTACGGACAGACGGACGGCCCAATTAGGGGCCAGTGAAATTGTTTTTATGGTCCTTTCTTATACGAACCAAGTACCGATGGGCATAGCTGTTGGCCCTTAATTGATTTGTTAGTAATGTTTAATGGACACTCGACTAGCATAAACATTATTCCTACCTATACGGAACTTAATTTGGCCCTTTTTAAGTCGGGCCACGTATTAAGTCAGTGAGTTCTGTTCAACATGAAAGTTTATTTAGTTATTAAAGTGGTAGTCACGCTGTGCAGTTTCGTCTACAGTATGAATACTGAGCATTTGATATAAAAACCCCATATCACTTTACTCGTCTCGGGGATCGAACCCGAGACCTCAGCTCAGCCGCGTACGCAATACAACTGCGCCACCGAGGCAATTAGTTTAAATAATCAATTCGAAACGATAAAAAAGTGATGATTAAATTGGGAATAGTTTTGCATATTTCTATACGTAAGTTTATATAATTTTTGACAGCCTCCGTGGCGCAGCGGGCTAGTAACCGGCTGTGAAGCGAGAGGCCGCGGGTTCGATCCCCGCACCGAGCCAAATGTTTGTGTGATCCAGAAATATTTGTTTCGGGGTCCAGGTGTTGTGAGACCGAAAGTCTCTCGTAGTTCCTGATACCCACGACACAAGACTCGGTATATTAATGTGTGATCAGGACTATGTGTGTGACTGTTGGGAGTGAGTTTTCACACTAAATGTATGGTCATCATACGAGTTTTCAAATTTTTGGTACCAAAATGTATGTACATGTAAAGTCTTTCTCCTTTATAACAAATCTTTCCGCTAAATCTTTCAAACCACGTAAATTACGGAGTACAAGTAACGTTAACGACTTCTATCAATTATTTACTAGTACAGTAACATGGATAGAGTTATGTTTAAGCTGCGGGCCATTAGGTAGGCCATTTTTCGCCACCCACGCCACCTTTCTATTACCGTATATTCAATAAAAGTGCAATAATTCCATTATTGACATTTTAATTAAATTTAGATGATTGTGTTGGATCCAACAACGGTTAATTTATAAAATGAAATTAGTTTATTAATCACTAGCTGTCTCTCACAGTTTCATCTGTATGTTACTGCCTTGCTTCCATGGGTGATAGCGTGATATATACAGGGTTATTTTTAAAACACCAGCAACCTCGCAGGGGTAGATTCCTAAGGTTATAAGCTACTACTTTTGTTCTACGACTTTTGATAATTTGTTAGATTTTATTTTCATACAAAAATAAGTATTCATTTAATTTCCGTCTTGAACGTTACAACGCGCATCGCAGATTACGTAAACAAATACGCGAAGCGTGGGGAACCGGGCTAGCTCCTTTGAAGGTCAACGCCCGAGCAGCTGAGCGGCGCGTTTGATGTCGCGCGCGCACGCCGCGCCGCGCCGCACTCTACGAAGAAAAACACGACACAACAAAAACTTGTAAAATCATTTTTTTTTAAATATATTGAGTTATATCCAAACTCGTAGAACAAAAGTTGTTCCGTATGGGGTCAGCTATCTGGTCCTGCGAGGTTGCTGGTGTTTTAAAATTAACCCTGTATAAACCTTCCTCATTAATCACTCTATCTATTGTTGAAAACTGCATTAAAATCCGTTGAATAGTTTAAAAGAACAGACAGCGGAAGCGACTTCATTTTATTCTATGTAAAGATAGATGTAGGCAATTAAAATAGCGCTTATGACAAGTCAGTATAAAAATAAAAGACTTATGTATAGAAATCAATAGCAACTAATGTATACATAGCATCATCAAAATACACAAGGCAATTACACTAAATCAAAAATATAAATAAACTAGATGACCCGGTGAACTTCGTATCACCTACATAATATATTTGTGTAAAATGTGGTCAAAACTTAATACAAATGTTTTATTTACATTAAATGCAATTAAGTGAGGTACTGCGCCATTGCACGTGAGGTAGCCCGTCGCACATTTAATTGACTTCGACGACCTAAGTCAGGTCGTCTCCCACCTCCCTCCGGTTGGACAGTCCTGTCCCCGTCCTGTCCCCGTCCCGTCCCCGTCCTGTCCCCGTCCTGTCCGCGTCCCGTCCCCGTCCTGTCCCCGTCCCGTCCCGTCCCCGTCCCGTCCCCGTCCTGTCCCCGTCTTGTCCTGTCCCTGTCCTGTCCTATCTCACTGTCCTGTCTCACTGTCCTGTCTCACTGTCCTGTCTCACTGTCCTGTCTCACTGTCCTGTCTCACTGTCCTGTCTCACTGTCCTGTCTCACTGTCCTGTCTCACTGTCCTGTCTCACTGTCCTGTCTCACTGTCCTGTCTCACTGTCCTGTCTCACTATCCTGTCTCACTGGCCTGTCTCACTGTCCTGTCTCACTGTCCTGTCTCACTGTCCTGTCTCAATGTCCTGTCTCACTGTCCTGTCTCACCGTCCTGTCTGACTGTCCGGTCTCACTGTCCTGTCTCACTGTCCTGACTCACTGTCCTGTCTCACTGTCCTGTCTCACTGTCCTGTCTCACTGTCCTGTCTCACTGTCCTGTCTCTCTGTCATGTCTCTCTGTCATGTCTCTCTGTCCTGTCTCACTGTCCTGTCTCACTGTCCTGTCTCAATGTCCTGTCTCACTGTCCTGTCTCACTGTCCTGTCTGACTGTCCGGTCTCACTGTCCTGTCTCACTGTCCTGACTCACTGTCCTGTCTCACTGTCCTGTCTCACTGTCCTGTCTCACTGTCCTGTCTCACTGTCCTGTCTCTCTGTCATGTCTCTCTGTCATGTCTCTCTGTCCTGTCTCACTGTCCTGTCTCACTGTCCTGTCTCACTGTCCTGTCTCATTGTCCTGTCTCACTGTCCTGTCTCACTGTCCTGTCTCACTGTCCTGTCTCACTGTCCTGTCTCACTGTCCTGTCTCACTGTCCTGTCTCACTGTCCTGTCTCTCTGTCATGTCCCTGTCCTGTCCCTGTCCAGTCTAGACGCTATACGACCCGTCATCACGGCAAGCTTCGCAACGACAACTCAACAACTACTAATAAATTAAAAATTAATTAAAAAAACATTGTCCAGCGGACAAAATTGTGAATCTAAACCATTCTCAGATCCCCTTGAACACACACAAAAAATTTCATCAAAATCGGTCCAGTCGTTTAAGAGAAGTTCAGTGACATACACACTCACAGAAGAATTATATATATAAAGATGAAAATATTTATGTATTTTCTATGATAATTGAGTTCGAGTTTTGATGAGGAACTGTCACAGTCCTGACCCCACATTGTTAATCGGTATAGCAAGTATAAAAAAAAAAAAATAAGGAAATGTGAAGAAATTATGACCACAACACCCATACCAGAAATACAAAAACCACAAACATTTGTCTTGGTACGGGAAGCGAACTCACGGCCTCTCGTTTTCCAGCTGACTGTGCCACGGGGGTTGTCATTACTAATTTTCATCAACAACTAAAATTACAATAATTTAGTCCCATAAAATCAAAACTAAAATTGAACCGATCAGAAATAAAGTATACTGGTGCGCCCAGTATTATGCACTACAGTGGTTGTCAAAGGCATAAACATTAATTTCGTATAAAAAAATGAATCCGGACCTCGACGGCACTAAACAACAGTAATTAACTCTACAATAGCCTTATTATTACATATACAAAAACCTACCGCCTTTACATTACCTATGTCCCAGCCCAATCGGAATTATTCCGAATCGCTCCAATATAACTGGCATCCGTCGATTAAAAACAAATTATGTGTAACAAAATTGTTCGGAACGGTCAAGGCAGGTAGGTTCGTTAGAAATGGATCAAAATTGACTCGCTCACGGAACGTTTCTAAATATTTGTGTTTTGTTTTGTTATAAGCATGTCGTGATGGTTGGTTAAGGCTGTAGCTAAATTGTAAAAATCATCATCATCATCAGCCACTGGACGTCCACTGCTGAACATAGGCCTCCCCGAAAGGTTTCCAGACCGACCTGTTGGAAGCGGCC
This sequence comes from Amorpha juglandis, assembly GCA_949126905.1. Taxonomy (NCBI): domain Eukaryota; kingdom Metazoa; phylum Arthropoda; class Insecta; order Lepidoptera; family Sphingidae; genus Amorpha; species Amorpha juglandis. The sequence continues at coordinate 3,622,823 of OX421379.1, read as the reverse complement.
TGCATCCAGCGACTTCCTGCGAACTTTATCAGGTCGTCTGTCCACCTTGTAGGCGGACGTCCAATTGTAAATAAATAAATATTATAATAAATATTAAATAAATAAATATATACCCAACAACACAGTTCTAACCCCACACTAGGTTAACCTGTATCGTATTTCCGTCCCATGATGTGATAGGGGGCGAGCCGTTCGCCATATCGAGCATAATCCAGACTTAGACTGATTCTGAGCACTTTTGTGATAGAAAAATCCAATATCACTTTTACCCGACTCGGGGATTGAAACCGAGACCTCAGCATAGCAGTCGTACCGCGTGCGCAACACAGCTGCGCCACCGAGGCAAAGTCTATAAAAACATGCAATAAGTCACAGACGATTATTTTTATTACATTCTCGATTCGATACGCTCAAAAAACGTTCGCAAAAGCACCGTTACTGGAATTCTTCAACTTTGAATAGAATCTATGTAATATCATAAAACAGTAGTCTCTGCTGTATATCGCTTATTTTGAATACGCATAACATAAAAACGGCTGAACGAATTCAGATGCAGTTTTTTGTACCTAAATAGATAGCGACCACCGTGCATATGAAAAACCCGCCATAGTGGTTCATTCAAGTGAGTCTTCTGGGGTCAGCCATTTTGATAAAATCAGCAAAAAATCAATTTATTTAAGTACGTTGATTTTTTAACAACTTTATCGGTAAAGTGTAAGATTTTAATATTCCATACTAATATGTAAGAACTGAGACTGAATAAGTAACTCATATTTCTTTGAGTAGTAGGGAAAATAAGAAGATAAAATAAAAATCTACTTAATTATTTAAAAAGGGACAAGTAACTCATTATTTTGAACAATTTTTATTTAATCATCCTTGATTGTATATCAATGCATAAATTTATTTAGCTAGCACAGAAAAGTAGATCTTTTTCATATGATAATAAGAGATAAATCTCCAAAAATGTTCATGGTAGAAATATAAGATCATAAAACAATTAAACACAGTCCCAGTGAAGTTGTAATCGTATATGTTCAAAGGAAACATTAAAATTTAAGGCACATGGTCATAAATGAATTAAGTAATTAATTATTAGCCGAATAGAATGAACATTTTAACATTTCGTTTGTTTTATAACGTCCTGTGTTATTTAGTAATCTAGTTGTAGATACTAAGAAAAAAAGGTTTATTAACCGATTTTCCTGTCAGGGTAGTTGACTTGATGTTTGTATTATTTAAATCAATAAGTTACGTTACTCAGAAAGAATTTCATTAATCCGTTCATGAAAAATAAATCAGAAGCCATTCAAATCTCAGGGAGGAGGCACTTCTCAAATAAAAGACGACGCAAACTTTGATGTCACTGTAAAATGGCCATTATGTTGCATGCGTGCGAGAGAGAATATTTAAAATCATAATTGCAGTGTCATTTTTGACTGTGTTTTAGAAAAGGACTTCTTTTCGAAAGCTTTCGAAACGTCGGGACCAAAATAAAAAACCGTTTGAATTAGTTTTATTTAAATAAAAAACTACTGCGAAATATTTCGTTAAACACTTATCCTTTAATTACTAAATTTAAACATCTTAGCCCGTAGAATACGTCCACGCTTTGACGAAGCCCTTATTAAAGGAATGATTATTTCGTACATTAACGGTTATTCCTGAAGAGTAATCTATCAAAACACACGAAACCTTCCATTCGTCGGACAAAGAAACAATTGTAAATGAATACAAGGAGATCAGAACAAAAACAATCACGCAATCATTACACGACACGCAATGACCTTACCAGACCTTCAGAGGTACCGTGAAGATATCTTCGAAAGGTAACGCCTTTAATTGGAATATTTGACACATTTTTTTGTAGTCTTTAGTCCGAAGACATATCTGTTATTGCACTTCCTTTATTAAAGACAAGCTGATCCATTTTACAGGCTAAAAAGTACCTAAGACATGATAATACCTGTGTGTCAAATTTCATCCAAATCCGTTCAGCCGTTACGGCGTGGTTTATTAAGAAACATCCAAATTCACAAACTCACAAACATCCAAATATGCGCATTTATAATATTGGTACGATGACTTTTCCCGTTGTTTTCGGAATTATATTTGAAATAGTTAAAATAACAAAATATATGTATCACCAAATTTGTGAAACATCTCTATTAGACACTGCTTCTGTGGCGCAGTTGTATTGCGTACGCGGTACGATTGCTCAGCTGAGTGCTCGGGTTCGATCCCCGGGTCGGGTAAAGCGATATTTAGTTTTTATACCACGAAATGCTCAGTATCAGCCTTGATTTTGGAACTGTGTCCGGTATGGCGATAGGTTCGCCCCTTATCACATCATGGGACCGAAATACGCTCGGCGAAGTATGCATGTACTGGTTACACCTCTGCCTACCCTTTCCGGTATTAATATAATATAAAGGAAGCCCACTTGAGTTTGTTTCGCCGGGTCTTCTCAAGGTGGGTCGTTTTGGATCCGGTGGTAGTTTTAAAACACGTGCCGTTTTCGATAATGCCTATGGTCCATATAGACGACCCCTCAAAATTTATGATGATTCTGGACTATTCCATAGTAAAAATATGGAAAAATAATAATTATAAATAGTTTTAGTGTAATTGCCGAGTGTATTTTGATGATGCTATGTATGTATGTATACATTAGTTGATACTGATTTCTATGTAATATAAGTTTCTTTTACTTTTGTACTGACTTGTCATAAGCGCTAATTCAATTGCCTACATGATTAATAAATGCTTTCATTCTTTCATTCTTTCATTACAGGCGTTCGTACGTATACCTCTATGAGAAACATAATATTGTGTATATCAATTTTTTTAACAATACCATCCTCATTTTAATTCCTAGTATTCACATAAAACCGATTCATCAACTTTTAACAACCCACAGTATACCACAAATAATTTTTAGCCGTTTGATTTTGTCGAATTCTCCCGAGTGCCGGTGGGCGGCTACCCTGTAATCAGGGCTCCTGCAGCCCGTGATTATAGTAGGAATGTTACGGCATCATCGTTAACCCATCATAGGACCGCGTGGTTAATGTTTTTAGAACACCATGTGAACGATTTCGTGTCATTTCCGAGAGTCCCGAACAAATTATACGTTACATTCTGGAGGTAATTGTGTGTAAAAAATGGATTGATACAAATTATGTGAGTTCTAGGCTGAGCGGCTTAGTTATTGTTTTGAACGTAAGACAGTGTTTCATTGGATTCGAAGCCCCTAGTTCACAATGCCTAAGTAAGAATTAACGAGTAAAAAATAAATAAAAAAATAATAAAAATTATTAAAAATAAAAAAGGTTGTAGTAATATTATTTAAATAAATAAAATAACACCCAACAGTCACACACATAGCCCTGACCCTACAGTAAGATACGAGTCTTGTGTCGTGGGTATAAGGAACTACGAGAGACTTTTAGTCTCACAACACCCAGACCCCGAAACAAATATTTGTGGATCAGACAAATATTTGCTCGATACGGGAATCGAACCCACGGCCTCACGTTTCACAGTCGGCTACTTGCCCACTGTGCCACGGAGGTCAATTAATGAAATTAATTTAAATTAAATAAAATTGACATAATTTTTACGTGATGTGGGTTGAAATGTTATTCCATTCCATATTTGCATCCATATGTTATCTCTCATATCATGTTGGCAATGGCTACGTGTTATAACTGCTATATATTATTAATCAATAGCAATATATACAGAAAATATTTTCAAGAAATAAATGAGAAAACCATTTACATTCAATAAATGAACGTCCATATTACGCCATTTGGTTGAAATTACTCATTGAAAGGAATAATTCGAAATAGTTTCCTTAACATCAGCTGCCGAGTGGCGCCAGACATACCATCACCTGCGTTTTATTCATTTAATTAAACTTTAAATGATATATCGGCATCGCATCGCAGCTGTGCACTTTAGTATTAAAGTACGTACACGGTAAACGTTTATAGGATAATTCTTTAGTTGTATATCAACTATCAGTTTTTTATTACTATTTCTGTCTATAAATAGGGATTGGTTTGTTGCATGATGACCATAAATGACCATACACCTCATGTTATAAGCTGAACTTTCTTATTCAAATAGGTTCTGATTTATAAGACACCGCGACATTCAGTTTGGAATAAGTATACAGTTTCGCCGGGTCTTCTCAGTTTGGGTCGCCTTGGATCCGGTGTTAGTTTTAAAACGTGTGAAGTGCTTCATCTCAAGCCACATCATCGCTAACCATCAGAGAGGCCAAACGCAAGCCTATTACGAATTAAAAAATGAGAACATATATAGCTACAGGTTACAGTCTAATTTATAGCTGTGCCCAGGCGTTGCAGAAGTACATGGCGGCAGTGACCGCTTACAATCAGAGGCCAGAGCCGCACGCTCGTCTAACATCGCAACAAAAACATGCGATAATTTTAACATAGAAATATAATTACATAATGGGCTAAGCGTTGCTCGTCATACTTAAAGGTAATTCGAGCGGAAACATTCCGTACATTAGAAATTATGTGCAACTTTCCCCGAGTTATTTTCAACGTAAAAGTGTTTTACTTCTAATAAATAATGACTGCATGTCTGCAAATTACGTCTCACAATTAGTTTTACACCACGATGGAGTTTTCAAAATGAGAATTCTACCACCATTAAAATTTATAAGTTTGAATATTCAATCACTGTACAATTTTGGACGATATATGGCACACAGGTAGACCGTGACCTCAACTAGGACATGGTCACTTTTATCCCGTTAAACCCGTTGCGGGCTGAGCCGCGAGCAATAACTAATTTTAATAAAGTGTTAGTCGCAGCGTACCTAAACTAAGAGAACAATGAGATTAAGAGTTCGAAACCCAGATTGGGCAAACCCAATCTGTGTTATGACTTCTTACGTTTACGCAAATGTTACACATTGAAACTAAACTAATTTCAACGAATTTTAACGCGGTTTGTTATTGACGGTATTTGGACTGCCCAGTCCACCACCGACGAAGGCTGAAAAGCTTTCGAATCGTCGGGACTAAAACTAAAATAAAAAACTGAATGCTGGCACAACTTTAATTTGTTTTATTGTTTTAGTAACTGATATAAAAATATAATTCGACGTAAATAATGTACATAAAGGCTTGAATGTCTCCACGTTGTGTATATTGCTAGTGACTAGCTCTTAGGTTTTTTGTCCAACTTGTATACCTATAACTAAGAATAGATACTTAATTTTTTGTATACAATATTTGTGTCATAGACTTATAAGAAGTAATTGGGTCTGTATCGGTAATGTGATAGATATAATAATTATTTAATAGAATATCAATCAGGTGTACAACGATACCCAATTATGTAACTTGTTACAGAAAAGTGTGGTAAAATTTAAGCAACATGATATATTATACGTTATTTTCAACATCACACACAACTTTGAATTACAAAGCACTGCATGGCACTGAACTGCGCTCGTCACCCCGAGACATAAGATGTTAAGTCTCATAATGCCCAGTAATTTCACTGGCTTCAATGTCCTTCAAACCGAAACACAACAGTGCTTAAACACTGTTGCTTGGCGGCAGAAATAGACAAAGCGGTGGTACCAACCCAGACGGCATCTCGCAAAAGAATCGTTGGGAACGGCTATAAACTGAGTTATTTTCCCCGTACTGCAAATATTACAAAATCGATGTTACAGAATTTAAGTCTGTTATTTTTTGTTTTTGAAGATATTTCTCTGTTAACTGAATTTAGTATTCTGTAGAATAGTTGAACTATTCTGCGTTTCATAGAATTATATTGAATTTATGATGGCCAGTGCTAAAAGGCCTTTCCAAGCTCAAAGCGTGTCAAAACCTGCGCCTAGATAGTCAAGTATTATAATTTTTTTTAAAACAATAAATTAACATAACCCTGTAAAGCTCAGGGCGTGGCCGTGTCGGCACGACATCGGCTTGTCGGCAAATAATCGGCTCGGCTCGATAATTGCCGATTCGGTCGGTCCGTCGGACCGCGGCGTGCGTTCGAACCCTCGTGATTGCCTGAGATTACACTGCAATTTGCTCAGACTGAACAAGCCGGCTCTTCGACGAAGTCTCCACTTGTCAGGCAACTTGCAAAGTTCATAATTTGAATATTGTTACGGTGTGTGGTATTTTAATTTGCTTGTGCTTTCTTGGCTAGTTGCTTGTTTTTGTGTGGAAACTGGATTAACTGCATTAATGCTAGATTGGTTCCAAAATAATTATAGCGCATTCGAGTAATAGAAGTGTCGAGCGCAGCATTTCGATTCCAGTTTACAACAGATGGTGATTATGTCGTGACGAGTGTAACACACTATGTTTGTATAAAATTCAGATAAATTATGTTTCATCGAACAAGACTCAAACACCTTTTATTTAATTAAGAAAACCTTTCAATCCATCCCAAAACCAATAATATTAAATATTTGACGATGTCAAATGCTTATTAAATAAACATAACTTATGCTCGTTATTATGCCATATACAAATAACGGTAGAGATTTTTTTATAATCAACATTATTTGCTTTAAGTTAAAACACATTTCCGCGTTAAGAGGGTACCCCGCCGTGGCAAGCCGCGGCCGCTTCGCCGCGCCGCGTCCGGTTCGTAGGACCACACATCGGCTGCATAGGTTCCACTTTGTAGTGTACATTGCACGTTTCACTTGTTAGTTGTACGCAATGTGTAAGCGAATAGCGTATTTACTACAGCCTTTTTTATTTTTATAACGAGAAAGTTGGTAGCTGTTGGTAAGTTAAATGAAATATATTGTCGGTTTAAAACTATATTTTGTTAATAAACAAACACCACGAACTCATGTAGTCTTAAGACAAATCAAGGTACCACAATCAATAACAAAAGTGACGCCAGCCCATTGACCATTGGCCATTGGTCAGAATGGGGCAACAAACTAGCCAAGAAAATGCGTGCAGGGAATTTCAATTGTGGGCCCTTTGTAATATTCCTTACTATATTCTTCTAACTGGGGCGGTGTAATTCATATAACCCAAGTCACTTTACAACGTTTCCCACCCTTCTTTAAAGATCTGTGAAATGTCATACAAAGATTTTTTGAGTTTCTACAGGGTAGATGCACTTTAACAATGCCCATGCTCAATAGGCACCCTTATCACTTCCCCAATCCTAATTCCAATAGATTACGAGGGTATCTCCAACGCTACAGCTCATGCCTCAACAACACTATCTAATAAGCTAAACTCAGTCAAATATTTGTTGTAAATGAACGAGAGCCGTTTGCTTGTGTGGTGAGTGCGGCGGTAGTACGGTTTGTTTGTTCTACGCATGTCCATATAGCCACACTGTTAATGCTTAACACTGTTTGAATGGGCTTTTTTGTGCATCTGCAAAGGCAAACAAATCTACAAGACGCCGCAATACAGGGAAACCTGGACAAGCTTAGACACTTTCAATTCATAAGACGCCACTCTGCATTCATCATCTCGTCACACGCTTCTATTGCTTGATTTACTTAACATAGACTTAACATCTTATGTCTCGGAGTGACGAGCTCAGTTCAGTGCCATGCAGTGCTTTGTAATTCAAAGTTCTGTGTGGTGTTGCATCTGTTTATGGTTAGGCCTTACCAGGCGAGCGCCTTGCTCGTATCGTCATACAATTAAATATAAAATACTTGCTTTTGATCATTAACGTCAAGTCACATGTTATTTTGTGTTAACTAATAAAACATTTTTACCTCTCCACTGGTATAGTGCTGATTGTTTTAATCCATGTACATTTAGTTCTTGTGGCCACTTCAGGCTTATTAGCCTGGATCCGTCTGTTACGTAAATATGACATGACAACTGGTAGTGGATATCTTCAGTCAATATTAAGCTTGTCGTGACATTTGAGCCCATCGCATACCATGTATCAAAGTATAGCATGACAATGCTATGCATAGTAAGCGAATTAACTTCCTACTGTATTAAAACATATCTTAGAAGGCGACAATAATCATTGCGATAAGAAAGTTCAGTTTCCATTTATCCAATGGATCATATTGTATACAAGTAAAAGGCAGGATATGGTTCAGCAAGTTCCAAGAAATCTTATTTGCCTTTTCTAACTCAATAACTGCTTTAAGCATTCCTGAATTGTACACCTCGTCAATATATTTACAATGTGTGCAAAATAACTTGGCTAGGCTGAAGTTATTTACTTCACGATGATGCTCTAAGGTAATTGCAGTTAGTATATTAGGTATAATTACGTCATAACGCTTTAAATCTATCCCATTTTGCCACAAGCACTGATAAATCCAAAGAACAAAGATGACATCGCGCAGATTCAAGTCAAAACCGTAACATTAAGTGAGATAGGTGCAGTAGCAGATGGGAAAGCTAGCTGGGGTTAACGGTAAATCTAATTCAATAAAAACATTGCACCAGTACCGGCTTGCCGATGTCGTCCGGCTCATACAAAATGTATGAAAACTATACCATCCCAGATATGCGGCCCGTCCCAGTGTGCGCCGAACTTTACAATAATCTTGATTTATATGACACCAATCATATGAAATAAGCGGACAAGTGTGTCTCTTCTTTGTGATGGCGAAAGCTGTGTGGTAATAAATGGGTTGTCTAAATCACGCTACAGCTATAGTTATGTACTCTGCCAAAATTTGTTATTTCATCATCATCAGCCACAAGACGTCCACTGCTGAACATAGGCCTCTCCCAAAGATTTCCAGACCGACCTGTTGGAAGCGGCCTGCATCCAGCGACTTCTACTTCAACTTTATTGTTATTTACGAAATGCTAATATGCAACCAATATTACCAGTGCTTTGTAATTCAAAGTTCTGTATGGTGTTGCTTCTGTTTAAGGACAGGCGTGGCGCTTGCCACAAACGAGTGCCTTGTTCGTCTCTTCACTCAATCAAATAAAAATCAAAAAATCAATGTTTAGTCGTCTGCAACTGAAAAGTCACTCAGGTGGAAAATAAGTACGCAAGTACTCAATACATTCATACATACATACAGACGGGTAGTCAGATATGTAAACTATGCACCTACATTTCGCCGAGAGTATTTCGGTTCCATAATGACAACTGCGCCTTCGAGGCTGTCAAAATAATACTGTAATGAAGCTGGTGGTAGGATAATCATATCCGCCCGTATAGCGACCACCGTACACATGGTGTTAAAACCTGCAATAGTGACCTACTATGGCACTATGTTGTAAGTGGTGTAAGTTAGTACACTATCCCACCTTGTGTGGATCGCGTTCCAGGATCAGCCAGTGTATAGATAAGATATATGTTGCGTTTGCCGTGAGTTGAAGTCGAATCCGTGCGTGCGCTCCATATTATTTAAATGAAGCAATACAATTACCTATAATAACCCCCGTCACGTTAATTAGTCGTTTGATGTTCACGACATGATAATGATGTACCAGATAACCGCGGCACGAGTGACGCGGACCGCGGACGAGAGTTTTACAGCACTGATACCGATGACATGTTTATGACGGCGAGAAATGTCGGCATCATTCTTGTTACAATAGTAACTTGTTTACTCACGACCCTCTTTTGATACTTATGTTCGATGTGTTGTAAAATTGACGGTGTATTTGTTATTGGGACCTGGTTGCGCAAAGGAACCAACCCACAGCAAGTTCAAATGGAGATACTGATTTTGATTTTTTTTTATCCTGGCTTGGCAAAGTGACTACGCCACACCTGATGGTAAGTGTAGCGCAATCCAGGAATAGTATCGACCAACGACAAACAGTGTGTCTATCGTTGGTCGACACGATCATGCCGGCCTGTCTAACTGCTTCTTCACACTGGGTTTAAAAGAGCCCATATTATAGGAAGGAGGGAACACGTGTGCCGGCAAACTATTCCACAGTTTAATGGTCCGGCAGAAGCACGATTTAGCGAACTTTTTAGTTCGAGCCGAGATGAAGGAGACCACGAAGCTGTGGTAACGCAAGCCAGCACGCGTGGTTCTGTTAAGGAAAGGTGAGGATAATATTGGTATTTTTTTTACTAAATTCAATTATTTTAACTGATTTTAATACAGTATTTTAAAATGTAAGTGTAAATGAGCTCTATTGAAGTCAAAATGTTGTGCTAGAGAAACAATATAAATAAGGAAACAAAGCTACAACTAGCTGTAACTGTGCACAGTTATAATAAATACACTATAATCATCAATATATTTTACCAGCGCATTATGGTTATTGCTTATTATCATATATCAACAGCATTCCCAATTTGTCAAAAGTTTAATTAAAAGCGACTGCGCCAATAGCCCCGAGACATTATAATAATGAAATTAGTCGATTGTCAATTTCTTAACATAGCTATTAAAAATATTTTCCCAAAAATAAATAACACATTTCTAAACTTGGACAGTGACCTCTCGCTTCACGTTTTTACTTCATTGTTAAAATTTAAAGTCGTATTTACCCCGTCGTAATAAAGCGTAAATTCGGACGTCATAAAATTTGTATGGTAAGTATAAATAATACGTAATTTTCGAAATGCCATTAATAACACGAAACTTGGGAATATTGTAATATGTCTCATTAAACGTGTTCGGCTGCATAAGCCATTTGTGTATAATTTATTCATTTTGCTAGAACAGTATGTATCGGCATCTATTAATTGATTGTTGATGTACGATTGAAGGCTGACTACCGAGAATTATTTACATGTTTTGTATTTATGTTATGTGCTAAGATATTGTAAACATCTTACTAGACTGCCTCGGTGGCGTACGCGGTAGAACTGTTGTGCTGAGGTCTCGGGTTCGAACCCCGGGTCGGGTAAAGTATTGGGCTTTTCAATCACGAAATGCTGAGTATCAGTCTGGAGTCTGGAATTTTGCCCGGTATCACATCATGGGACGGAAATACGCCCGGCAGTGTGGGTGTACTGGTTACATCACTGCTTACCTCTTCGGGGATTACAGACGCGAGTGCGTATAATATTATAAAAATAATAACTCCGTTTGTGACAATTCTCGATTACTACTTTTGGCATACAAGTCTCACTGTGCGGCGGAGCACTACTGCTTTGCCTATTTCTGTCGTCAACTAGTGTGCAAGTACTGCGGTTCTGGTTTGAAAGGCATTAAAGGTTTAAGGTATTCCAGATATCTCAACCACCGAATGAAACGTCGGCTTTCTGTGAGACAGTGGTAACGACCCGGTCGAGCCGGCCCATTCATACTGTAGACAAAACTGTCTACAGCGTGGCTCTACCACTCACAAATTCTCAGCTTTAAGAATATAATAAGTAGTATGATAGACTCATGTTCAAGATGGTCGACGCGTGGTACATTAGAATGCATCAATAAAGATTTAAGACCAATCACACAGCAGGAAGCTTTGAGCGTTTCACGTACCATCGGTTTTATAACACTAAATGTTTGAGTAAACACATTTTTGATGTTAATATTTATTTCTTCGTAATGACATCCCTACTAATATTATAAAATGTATTATGAATGTAAGTGTATTTGTTACACTTTCACGTGAAAACCACTTAACCGATCATCATGAAACTTTGTACACATATTCTTGGACGTATTAGAAGTAACATAGGCTACTTTTTATCCCGGAGAAAGCAGATCACGCGGGCGGAGCCGCGGGGAAAAGATAGTAAGACATAAATTAACGATGGCGGGGACGATGCCAATAATAACAACCAGGTTGAGCTGGCTGTAGACAAAACTGTCTACATTGTGGCTCTATCACTAAGACACTAATCAGTTAAGGCTGTATAGAAACCTTAATTCACATTAATCCCCAATAACTCAATTGCCGTTAGTTTTAACTCATTAGACAGCCTCTGTGGCGCAGTGGGTGAATAGCCGACTGCGAAACGTGAGGCTGTGGGTTCGCTTCCCGCACCGAGCATATATTTGTCTGATCCACAAATATTTGTTTTGGGTCTGGGTATTGTGAGACCAAAAGTCTCTCGTAGTTCCTGATAGCCACGACACATAACTCGTATCTGACTGTGGGGTCAAGGCTATGTGGGTGACTGTTGGGTGTTATTTATTTATTAAAGACTTTATTCCGTCATTTAGTTGCGTGCGTACTTTGTGTGATTTTTGCATTACCTTCGCCTCATTAGCCGTCCGTTTTGATTTATAATTTATAGCCACATACATAACTGTTTATTGTCTTATGGTGGAGTCGAGACAAGTGAAACTACCGCAAGGTAACAACGTTGCTCCTACTGCTTGTTTACAAATTCATTATTACCGCGATCGAAAAATGCTCGTCATAAAACTTTTATAAAGTAACGCATACACGGGCACGTTCAAATGCATGAATGACAACAGACTTGAAGATGGAGGTTCTCGATCTGAGGTTTTTATGTATGCTACTCAATGTCTTCGCCAAATGTAGATAAAGGGTTCGGTATGGTTAAGATCTGATGATAAGTATGAGGAAAACAATGGATAAACGCGATTCCAAACACCAAAATAAAATTGAAGTTGCGTGACAGTGACTCCGTAATGTCATCTTTTCATCATCACCTACTTTACCTACTATCTTTTATAAAAGAAATCAATGTCATTTGTTATTTTGGAGTGTTAATTTGTAATTTTGTTTTTTTAACGTTCAACTTATTATACTCTTGGAGCGAGATTGACGTACATAGATTCTATCAAACTACAACATACGCACACAATAAATCATATTCTGTAGTGCTGTAAAATATGCACATTGAAAATTTATCGCCTCCATCACAACGTACTAGCATACTTACAACCAGCAGAAATGTCTAATGATTAATTTATACCCGCGTCACTTACAAAATACGGGTGCGAAAAATACGATGTCATGTCGGCAAATTGACACGCTTGGAATAACAAGCGGTGGTTTATTACCATATTCGTACGATTTCTACGGCCATATATCGCGGTCGCCGAATAAATCATTGAATAAATTGACACGGCTAGGCTTCGCTGTTGCGCGAGTAATTAATGAGAGCAGATAGTTGGGGTTATCGAGAATTCCGCGCGTCTTCGCTTGCAGCATCCGACCGCATTCCTTTCGCTTCTTTCACCGTGCCATCGACTCCGGAGAAATTCTATAAGAGCATTCCAATATAAAAATGATAACGGATCGGCGTATGAAATAAAATCTATTTTGATTTTTACATTAAACTTTTTTGTGGTATGTACAGTTAATACTGGTTATTCGTGTATGGTTTTTAGAGTAAATGTAGACAGTCATATATTGGCGTCAACGGATTACATTTTTGAACTACATTTTTGGACTACAACCTCAAGTGCATTGATCATATCCTCGCATAGGTATTTTTTCATCACGAATGCTTTGGTGTTAAATCAATCTTCGAATATCCACAAATCAACTGAATTACATTTCTTATTACAAACAAATATTTCAGAATCTATGGTTTCGTACATATACATTGTTTTTAAACGGTGCATACTGCAGCGAGAGTTCGTCTCTCATGTAACGTTTTTACACGATCTAATTAAATCGAAAGCGTATTGCGCTCGGATAACATCGGAATGTTGACGTATAAAAATTAATCCCACTATATTTCTACTGCAACCAATGTTTAATGCGAAACAGATCTTTAGCATTGTAAAGTCTCTGACTTCGTTATGTCTATTGTTAGTCCACTTCGTGTGTATCTATGTAGATTATTTTATACGCTTAAATGACGAGATAAGCAGCTCGTGTGATGGTTATTAACGCCACGTCAGCCCATAAACAGTAGCAACACCAATCAGAACATTGAGTTTACTATATTATTGTGGCACTGTATCGCGCTCGAAATACATAAGATGTTAGGTCATATAATGCCCTGTAATTTCGGTGGCTTTTATATGTCCGCAAACTGGATCACAACGGAGCTTCAGACTGCTGTTTAGTGGTACAAATAGAAGAAATAACCTGTGGTACACCACCAGACAAACTGTCGCATAATACATACCTAGCACCTTCTGCAAATGTATTGTTTTACGAATTACACTTAAAAACAAAAGCTAATAAAATAATGAACTCCAAAACAATAACTCACGGCATTTTGCTATCTAGACTGGTACTAAGAAACACATTCCGTAGCACTTAGTTCAGTAATAGGCTGTAATGCATTCTAAAACAATCTAAAACAGAACATTAGCAACTCCTACAAGAACACAACAGCATCTTGACAGTCAATGAACCGAGAACTTACTGAGGCGTTAATATGTCACAAGTTTTATGTTAAACATGTTGCAACGCGCCACCTATGTCGCTAAACATCGACTTGTTTACTTATGTGACACTTGATTTGTTTACATAAACTTAGGCCTCTTATTTATTTTTCTTGGTTTGGTCACTCTGACTTTTTGGAGATTTGTGCTGACGATTGCCCTGACAAAATAGGGAAACGACAAGCAAAATATGATTAGTAATAGGTGGATGAGATCAGAAGAAAAGCTAGATAGTATTGTAGACTAGTGTGGAACGCTCCTTGCTATTCCGGCCACACACCCTCCACTGTAGCTCCTATAAGCTAGAATTGACAGTGGCACGCATTTTACACCGAGCAACGAAGCTCGGCGAGTTTCTGAGAATGCTCTGCTGTCACGCAAGAAGTTAATCATATAAAAACATAAGATGTTGGAAATATCCACGCGTCTTGGATAGATGGAATCTATGAGTGTAATAACTGCACAGGATGGCATGAAATACAGTCCCATACAATAAATTGTATTATAATAATAGATAGACATCACCTACACTCGAGCTAATCCATCCATAAAAAATAAATCCAACAAATAAGAAACCAAAATCGTCAATCAAACAATTGTCCAGTGTACACTGTGTTGAGAGGCGTTAAATAACAGAAGTTCATAACATATCCACGCGCCCAAACAACATGATTGAGTGTTATGACGCGCGACAAAACGAATTGAAAGAGGGCGCATTGTGGTTAGACACGAGTCGAGCGTCCGCGCACAATCGAAAAAGGGTATTAAATGGGTTGAGGTTTAATAAATGAGCGTGAAATAAGCCATAGACTCTTATATGTTAGAGTTAAGGTACATTTTGGGCATTCGAAGAATAAACGCCGCGTTAGCGTGTCAGTTTATTTAAATCTTGTAGCTGAGATAATCGTGGAACAATGGTAAGAAGTTTTTGGAAAGATTTTGCATATATGACAATATATTTGCAGTGTAAATAACATCTTGATATTTGGTTTTTACCAATTACTGATAGTATAGTAATGGGTTTTTATAACACCAAAATTAGATTGAAATTCGCATGTAAACCAACACTTCACAAAATATTTAACACACGCACTTCAATAGTAACCAAAGACCACTTAAGCAACAAAGGATGAGTTGAAATGTTGATTAACTAAAAAAACGCAGGTAGCTACCAGGTCCACACGGCCACGCTTATTGGCTAAGGATCTGTTCATAGATTTGTTGTACAACAAGTGACGTTGTAAGCTTGCAGTTTTAGAAGTTCGACGAACGCATTATTCAAATGTTATTCGTACGGCGTGAAAGCATTGATAACCTCGTCGGCCAGCAGACGTGTACCGAATCACTGATATACGCTAGGGATGTTACTTTTCGCGAAATGCTAAATAGATTGTGGATTCGGAAGTTTAAACATTTATCAGATTGTCAGCCAATTTCGTTAATTTAGTATGTGGGGTGGAAGCAGTATCTACTTTAATTTACCAAAGAAACTAACAATTAGTACTTTCTTTCCTTTTCAAACATACGAAATATATCATAGTGTATTCATTAATCGTTTTCATTGTTCAGAATACTACAATTTTGAAGAGACGGATTACGAATATAATCAAATTCTTCACTTTAAATCGTCACATCCCTAGCCATGTGTCATCAACATAAGCCTTAGGTTTAGGGCCACGAACGCGATGTATCACAGAACCGACAAACGCTCATTTACATCGACGCGAAAGAAATGCGGACCTAAGGAGCTATTCCGGGTTAATGTTAATCAAATGTCTCCATCGAGTTACATCACTGCGTAGACAATCGTTTGTCATGTGCATTTTAAATCGACCAACCAGAAAGCGTGTTCCTTTTATTTATTCACATCAAAATGGGTGAAACGATACTAGCTGTAAGACACGTTAGGAGTTGAAAAATTATGGTTTATTGCACTGAATTCGTCAGTTAATACAGTGGTTCGATTTTAAAACGGATTCAAATTTAATTGTTTATCGAATATCAATATTGTAAGTACTTAAGTGTACCGAGATATTATTTCTATTATCTTATATCAAAGTTAATAGAATAATAGCACCTTACAGCCGTTCGAATGTCATGTATGAACAAGTTTAGAGAATATTATGTTATTATTCTTAATTAATTGATTTATTGAATTTGATTGTTTCTTCCAAGAGAAACCTGTACACTAATGGTGTATCTTGCAAATAGGAAAGCGTTGCAAAAATAACACTAGTGTCGGAAAGTAGGCTATCAATTCGACATCAAACATTCGACATCAGATTTTAATGTCTTCTTGTATTGTCTAATGGGCGTTCCCTTAATTTGTGTAGCAGCAGATTTGCTGATTGGCAGTGAATTTTCTAAAAATGTTGTATGACAGATTTGTCAAAACATTATTAATAGTAAGCAAATCTATCTGTAAATAAAATATAGGGAACTGTCAGAACAAGTTTTTATTACTATAGTTTTGTTATTGCAAGATACATAATTAAAGCCTACTTGATCTCCTATTTTAAGATTTCTAGTAACCTAAGCGTACCATACGTCAATTATAGCGATAGACACTTCTATGTTTACAGTTTCTAGTGGTGCCAGAGTCACATCAGCATTGTCCGGCGCCGCGTCATTCGCAAACTCTAATCGCAGAACTGTCTGTCTCATTCAACGGCCATCATTTCACAATGAACACTGCATGCTTATTGCTGGGTTGAAAGCGCCGTCAGATAAATTAATTCTCTTACACATACCGCACATGTTTATGTCTTCATTGAAATGTTTTTTGCTCGTGTGCAGTTGAAAATTCCACTTTGATGTTTATAATTGTTTAATGGACCTAATCACGGGGTCCATTGGTTATTTATAGTTTTTATCAGTCCCATTCGATTCGGGTTAACATATTCAGGAACGGTAATGGCTAAAGGAAACAGACGTTGTGTTTATCGCCTCGTTAAGAGCTCTACTGTGTTTGGATAAGCAAATCTTCTTGTCCAGTGATCTGGAACGCAAGATTACAACGATTTGTCAGCCACGCCAGCGTAAACTCTGCACCCGACGTATTACGATCAGGGCGAGCGATCGCAGAAACGTTAGTCGACCCACAGAGCTCCTCATCTCGCATACCGATGGAAATTGCCCGCGGCTCAGCCAGATTACCGGCGCCGCGACGGATAATTACGCACCTAGGACATCCATAATGGAAGATAATTCAGCGCGAAATTAGAGGATGAATTGTCGTCCCATACGAACAGCCGATGCGGACCGATAAAACCAACCTCGGTCGGTATAAATTAGCGTTGTTAGTTATTAAACTGCGCTCCGGGCGGCTGTTTAACATTCCACACCGATGCAATGATAGTTCGAGTGCTTGCGGCGCTTCACCGCTCTACCGCGCAACTCCTACATGTCGGGCAAAGTTTGGACACAGCGGCCAGCAACAAATCAAACACTCCCAAATTGACAGCTAATAAATAGCGATGTATGGAATGCGACAACAAGGCCGCCACACAGCCTTGCTTATTCCGCGTCATCCAATCAGCATAAAGCCAGTTATGGCGGCACCAATCTGAATAGCAGTGAAACCGGCCGCGGCGCGGGCCACAATCGCTATTAACGTAATAAAGTACTAGATAAAAGGCAGCCAGACAGCGTGTGAACGTAAAGAGAAAGCCGTTGTCGCAACATTAGTTAGGCGCTTATTACCATCTGATGGCTGTTCCAATGTTTTCGAGGTTTCTGTTAGTTTGATTGCGCCCTGCCGAGATCCGTGCCCATAAACTATTAATGACCGCTAATTATGACGTTCTAATGAAGAAAAGCCACATAGCATTGTGTACGACTTCCAACTTCGTCGATTCCGTGATGTGTGAAAGTCGTCGGCGCGCGTTTTAGTACGCACCGATAATAAAATTGAAAGACTATTTTACTCGGTACGAACCTTCGCAGATAATCGGACGTAAATAGCTAACTATTTCTGTGCGAAGTGAGTTTTGCGCTATCTGTACGCTCGATCTAAATTGAATCTCGGTACTGAAATAAGCTAAATGTGCTGAAGAAATGAGCTTGGAACCTGATACGGTGAATAGGCGGTCGTTGCGTAATTATATTGAAGAGATGATACTAATGACTTCCATTTCGATTATCCCCGAGAAATGGGGCCGGCACAGCGCCCATGTGATTCAACTCAAGAAATTGTTTTATTTATCTTACGTAAATAGGAAGCTTTTGCTAAAACATAATTATTTTACTGACAAATGTTTAACTATTAGATTTTACAGTTGTGGTGTTTATGAGATAAATGGGTGGATTTGTTAGAGTTTTCGAAACGCAACCACCATGAACACCTTTCTGTGGTAAATTAAGCGATGGAATCATGTTAGCCTGTATTTAGGTCGCCCCAAATATATTTAATCTAGTAATTTCAGTCTGTATTAGCTAGTAATATGAAAATGCAGTCCAATTCCTAAATGTGGATCAGCCTCCATGCTTACAGCGGTTAC
Source organism: Amorpha juglandis (assembly GCA_949126905.1). NCBI lineage: Eukaryota > Metazoa > Arthropoda > Insecta > Lepidoptera > Sphingidae > Amorpha > Amorpha juglandis. The sequence goes on along the minus strand of OX421379.1, from coordinate 3,604,061 downwards.
GCACTACATCCGATCCGAACCCGTGAAAATAGGGTCCGGCGTAGGCGTAGAACTATTTCTATGGTAATTTACGCACTAGATCCGATTTCCGTCATCCGATTTTTCTAGAATCTCCATCCCGGAGATAATTTTGACGGACCGTTGACGGACCGAAGTAGCCATAGTATTATTTTTATGAACTCTCGCGCACTGCGTCCGACTTGAATCCGAACTGCGTACGAGCAGAGAGGCACCGGGGCGGGGGGTGTATGCGGCGGGGTGGGTGACGCGGCAGGCATCCATCTAGTGTGTATATCGGACTAGTGCGTAAGGGATATCCGAATTCGGTCCGAGTTTTCTAGATCCATATTTTCACGGGGTCGGATCGGATTCGAATCGGATGCAGTGCGTAACCGCTCTTAGGGTAGGTAAAATGTGTTGCAAAAAGCCGAGCGAGAAACCTTATAGGCTACTTAAAAACCACGATGATCCAATGAATCATATTCTAAATTAGCAAAATCTACATTTAACGAGATTCGCATTGCGATTTTTTTAAAGGTCTATAAATACACAATTAAATAAAACTTCGACGAAAAATACCTCACTATTAAACAAAAAGGTCTTCGGTTAATACGAGGACACCAAAATTCGTGGAAGCCCCGTCGTTTTAATTATAAAACTGTGTTTTTCTTTATCTTATAAAATGATCGGCCCGATCGTTGCTCTCCAGTCGCTGGAGAACAGTTCAATCGCGTCCCAAACCGGCTCCTGGGTCCCGGCACAGCGTATGTTAAATATTTACTCTTTAAAATATTGCCTTTACATCCGATAAAAATTTCATGCTACCTTTTTTGTTGAGGCTTTAATTTGCAAACTTTTACGACGTTTTTACGTAAAACGTGTCTGATTGGGAAACTCGACAATTATCTGAGTGATTTTTTTTATGTTCATATTTGCCTTAATGGCGACATGTATAGATATATTTTGTTCTTTAAGATCTTGCGTCATTATAAAAACGGGATTCAGATTTTTATTGTATTACTCATGCATTATGATAGCTTTATATAAGCCTCTATATTTGTGCAGAATCGTTTGAAACACATTGTTTTTTTGTGATATAACCCTGAGTTGGAAATAAATGCATGTCCTTTTTGTCAAATCATGTGACTCAAGTGTAATTATCGCGCTTGGATACGATTCGGACGTCCAGCGGTCCGGTCAACCAAATGAATCACTTACATCCTAAAGCGCATGCCAAACAAATGTGAAGGAAGGGAGCGTCCGTCTTTGAAAAAAGTCTCCACTACGTAAAAGCAAATTGATGTTAAATGACACTCGTATAAATCTAACTAAATTTGGTGTAGATAAGAAGCACTCGCCTTTATCTCATACTGTTTCTACAGATAGTTATGCGTACCGTGTCCCACTAGCCACATCGACCCGTCCTTTTCTATCCGCCGCATCCTTTTCACTCACATCTCCGGAGGGCCATTTATCAATCCCAAATAACATGCCGGGATCTTTTCTCTTTTGTTTATTTATTTTTTATTTACCTTTATCCTTAGACGTCCCGTTTGTATCTTCCTTTTTGAGTTGAAATTGATTGTAAAGTTCGTCTAATGGCAGCCGTCTATATCGTGAGATGCGTTGATAACTCTAATTATTGTACGGCTAATGAGCTCGTGTGTGATCGTATATTTCGAGGTCCGTGTAAATTTTCAAGAATAGATTAAAACAATTAAACCATAAAATATGCTATAAAGCGAAACAATAAGACAAACAACATAAAATTAACCACCGAATAGAATCTCGGTTTCATAACAAATGCACGGGCATAAGTAATTAATGAAAGCAATTTTGCGTGCAGAATCTATTAAAGTTCACCATTAAAAGTTTTCAATTTCCCTCGGTCCGAGGTTCATTTTATTCGCAATGTGGTGTAGTGCTTGTAGAACTGTTTTTATACTCGCCTGTTGGCTTTTTATTATTTTTTAATTATTTATTGCTGGCCCAGCCATCTTCATCTACCGGTTTCGAGCAAACACAAAAGGAATTCAAAAGCTTTTTGTGAATTCGGCGCTGGCCGAATGATTGACTTTTTCCTAAGCTTTATAATTAGCCGTAGCTAAACGCATTGATTTACCTCATTTACTCGCTTAATAGGCTTTAAGAATTTGATTATTCCAATCATGTCTGCTTGTCCGAGACTTAATCGTGCATCTTTATGGATGTCCCGCCTATGCGCGTCGTCAGCAGCGGACAACTCACTAATCATTGGAATATTACCTCAAAAAACAAACAAAAAATCCCTTAAAGACGGCAGACCTCAAGGGGGGTCCTCCTTTAGTTTTCCACCAACAGACTGGAGAGCAAATAAAGCGGCGTCCCTCTGAAATTAATTTCTTTTTGTTTCATAGTCTGGAGGCGAAGCATTTACATTGAATACGGTCGGAGGCTGGCCGTTTGTGAAGATATTTATGTTTGGGCCCGTAGAGTATGACGGGTGCATTATTCATACACGGTGCCCGCTTCAGACCAGCTGTATGTTATTTTTACCGGTTCATCGGCTTGTCGTCGATGGGCTTCATGGAAGCCTAAGACTTTTTTCTCTTAACGCATTAGAAATGTATCTCGATGAACTCGAACTATAATTCGATATTACGACTGGACGTTGCAGTTGTTAATTCACTGGGTTTAAATTGTGTTTATTTAACTCCCGTGAAATGACTTCAGTGGGCGTTAATGGTAGTAATGTCAACATCTGTGTGTACCTCCGGCATGTAATGTAGACTCGGCACGTCGAATGCTATCAAATTTTACGACACACCGCGAGGCGCCACGTAGTCGACACTCTCTATTGAACACATTGCCAATGCATTTCCTTTTACATTTGCAATTGCTGTTTCCTGTGTTAACTTTAACCTATCCACGGCTTGTGTTGTGACGTTAAGTGTCGAATTTTTTATGTGTTTTTATATGTTTTAGATCGGTTTTATGATAGATACAGATCAGTGTTCATTTTTTATGTTCCGAGTCGTGCATTGATCTCGTGTTCTAAAGCTGGTATCATTAGCATCTTATTAGCATGTCTACCTTTCATATCGGTTTGTTCACACACGGAACTGTTGCAATAGATGTAGTTTATAGATATTCTATTGTGTATCGCGGCATTAGTGGCACGTTGTGTGGCATTGTTAAGACATAAATTTACCTTACGATATAAATAAAGCTTACGAAGTGGAACAAGCGGAATATATAGAGGATTATCTTAGACAATTCTATATATTTGTTTGTAAGTTTGAGACAAGTTTCTATTTTATTGACATTTGAATATCATTACTTAAATGGATTTGTCCGTGAGGGAGATAATTTTATTATATTGCGAAGTTGTTGGCGAAGTTAACCCTATGGTGACAAGCAGCTCTCAACAGCGTTACAATTCAAAAACAATTTGTGTATAATAGATAATGTTTTCCGGCTACATATTTCGTATATTAAAAACTGAATTACTTTTGTTACAGATGGCAAAGAAAGTGACACAGAGGGAGTTCGATGCTACTGTAACACAGCTGAATGTGTCAGCACTGGGTACCTATGCCGGTCACCGCGAGGCGGTGGCTGCTACAGCGCGCTGCCTCGCCGCACGCATCATGCCATGCACGGCTGTCTTCACCATTTAACTGACGCGTAAGTGTAAACATTTTTTATGCTCATTCTTCAAAGATGTGATTGTTAGTACCTCAACCATCATCAATGTTAGGAATATTACGGTCAAAGAAATAGATGCAGTTAGTATTAATAACTATATGTGCTACACCAGCACAGTAAGCATACGGACAACATGACCGTCCGATACTATTTTAGTAAAGAGTAACACAAAATTGTATTTTAAATGAAACAGTCGTGGTAACTCATCTTCGATGACACGCTGCATGGTGTTTAAAACTCTACCTTATGCCTTGTGCAATAATTAGGGAATACCTATTTGATTTGTTCATCACCCCTGTAAATTTAACTTACTTATAATTAAATAATTTACACGCGTATTATTAAACCACATTTATTGCCAAGTTATCGATAATTCTAGTAACAAACTATAATACGTTATTAACAGTTGTTTTTATACTTACGTCACAAGCAACGGATAACAATATTTTTAAACAATATAAAGGTCAGGTTAATGTTAGGCAAAACTTTGGGATTATTTTAAGTGGTGTGATAAATCAAGCACAGGCGTTACAGAAAAACATCATAATTTGATAAACAAATTGACATTATCCATTTCTGATAAACATAAACGAAGCATCAAAAAATGCTAATATGTCGACACGAGTCCCAAGGGTTGACATTTAAGATTTTATCATACCTAATTACCAGTCTAATTGGCATCTCAGGCCACATTTAAATATTAAACATCCGTAAAAAGAATAAATGGACTATGCAGCAAATTAGGCCTTCACGCGACATCCAGCGTAACCAAAATTTACGACAGCATTAAATTTTAACTTAAACGGTTCTGTTACCGTATCTATTTATTCAAATTTAATACCGGAATATACAAATCTACTAAGAAGTTTTTCGCCTGACAATATTTACAACGCCGTAATTATGATTTAGTTTCGACGTTAGAACATCCAATTTCCCGTCATTCTTTTTGGCTTTCATGGAATTAATTATTTCTTTGTTGGGTGCGGTCCGCGCGATGCATGTGAGATGCACTGTCATCCATCAAATTTGCTTATCATGCCTCAGCACCGGCTAATGTATACACGCTGTGTTTCGACTATCTTCAATCAATTTGTCTTCGATGATTTCGAAATTACACCACGGCTCTTTCATCATCTATGACGGTATAAAGACTTGATTGAATACTACTGGCTCTTTATTCTTTAATGATGCATGTTACTTGTTCACATTCGACTCCAGTTAGTCTGGTCTGTTGGTCAACAATGTTGTTCGGATATTGACCAATGTCGTTGTTTGCATTATAAATACCTAAACGCTATTATACCATAAAAAACTAACGAGACTTGTTTATAAATCATTGTTCATTAGATAGATATTAAAATCTCAAGTCAATCACTGTGTAAGCACGATTTTCGTTTCTTGTGGTGTGTTCAACTCTTTTAATATTAATTATTACAGCGAAGGCACGCAGCCGCTGTGTTTTTATGCTTTGAAATTACCCGCCCGTTTGATTATCTCGTTCGGATCGGGCCCGAGTGGAACAGGTTCTGTTCAGGCGCATGCCCGCTTTTATTTGCTTTAAATAATATTTGCTCGTTTTTTGGCAATCTCGCATTATCTTCTGTAACGATCGTGGAGTTTCGTTGAGATTTATCATCGAGACCAAGTTATATGCTATCAGTAATTAATTTTGTTCGAGTTATTTATTGTGCATTGTCTGTGATGTCCTCGTTTGTTAAGATAAGGGTGATTGTATGTACTCTGGGGTTGAGTGGCAGGTCAAGCTACTAGATAGCAGCTGGACGGGCGCCGACCCGGCTCATATTAATATCATCCATTACAATGTGATAAGTAATATTGAAGCAATAAGGTCTCTAATCAGTTCCGCGTAGTAACTTGTATCCGTTTCCAACTAAAACTTTTTGTAGTTTTAATCTATTTGAAATTTCGTACGAGCGGTACATAATGATCGTTCTGGTGGCGAATTGCGTTTTCTTTGATTGATCTGATTTCTATAATTATGTTTTGCACGGTGCGGCGGCGTTCTCGATGTGTTGACTCATTGTCATCATTTGTATGCATATTATGCTTCATTATCTGTTAAGTGTATTCACTGGATTATTGTTATCCATTAGGAAATGTACTATTCCTTTGTTCTTATTTTGAATTGTTCTTTATTTTATCTCCATTGAGAATGATGGTTTTGTTTTTCGTTCAATGCAGTTAGCTTGCCATCGAGTTTCTTTTATTTTTACAGACTGGAAGACGAAGCAAATCAAAGAATATAAAGTAGCGCAACATCGTTTTGTGTAACCCTAATTGAAAATATTTGCTTTTCGTTTAATTTACAGTTGCTTTGTCGTTTTTTTTATATAAACTAGCATTTGCTCGCGGTTCCGCCCGCGTGAAAGGCCTACTTTTATACAACCTTTTATCTCTTATTTCATGTGTCCATCTATGAATTTAACGAAGTTTCATACAAACTTGCGACCCTTATTTCACCCCCTTAGAAATGGAATTTCCAAAAATCCTCTTTTAGTGCTCCCCTACACTCCCTGAAAAACCTTCATACCAAATTTAATCTTTCTACTCTCAGTATTTTCGGCTGTGCGTTGTCCGTCAGTCAGTCAGTCAGTCACTCAGTATCGGAAGAGTTTTATATATATTGATTAAACTATTATTCAGACGACCAGTCTAATATGCTATTGTTTTTGTTGAAGGTCACTAATTATTGGTAAAGAAAAGAGTGACTACTTAATATTTTATTTCTGCTACTATGTATTTATTTCTAAAGTTCCAGTTTCGTTGTGCATAAAGGTTCAAATAATTCCTGACTGGTTTTGTATGATGATGATTTTATTAATAATTATTTCGGCGACAGCGATCATTTATTGTTACTTACTTGTTTAGTTTTTACACTCATGATACGAGCTGTCTAAGATTATGAATGTTGCTTGCTAGTCTGTCTGACTTCATTGCTTTATCTACTTTAATCATATCGCTTTTTTTTCAGTTCTTCTCATTAAGTCCACGTTGTGTGTTCAATCTTTTGTTTTCACGTATCAGCGTTCACTATCACTATGCTTCTTAATGAGTTGTTAAATAATCTGTTATTTATTGGTAAACAATATTGTTTGTTCGTACAGTATTGTGTTTCTTTTGATAATGTCATTGACGTTAATGTTCTACAAACGACTTAATTAATATTATATAACTAACATAACTTGTATCATTACTTATTTTTATTGCATTGTGGAATCAAAGGATCACATAATATGCTTGTTCGTAGGGTCTTCGCATATCACTGGACAGTAAATACTGCATACATGATGAAAACTTAATTAACTGCCTTAGCGTTTAATTTCTTTAGGTTTCAAAATCAGCCCATATCCACTTGCTTCGGTGGTTGCCTTAACGCCTGTGGCTGGTGGAAGTTGGAAATTATATTAGTTTATAATTGTCGACGTCCCTTCTGATTTTAGTTGCGTAACCATCAGTCTATGTCGTTAGTTTTTCGGAACTGATCATAGGTTGAAATAATGTTATATCCCTTTTAGACCCATCACATGTTAAAGATGTCATGTGGTGTTTTGAGGGGGGATTACAGTACACATATCACCAAAAATACGTAGCGATGTCAAGTCTGCGTTTACGTCATCTTTAAATGCTGGTGTTACAATTATTTTCCATTATATGTAACATAAGCTCACGCCTCTATCGCCAGATTGCTAGGCAGAGGTGTAACTAGTGCACCCATAGTTTGCTGAGCTTCTTAACCATGACATGAAAGGGGGCGATGCATACAATGCACAAATTTCAATCCCAGGCAACTTATGTATGATTCGAAAGTGAATCGAAAACCCCAACACAAATTGTGTTTGCCCGACCGGGGACTTGAAGGAAGAACCTCACTGTTTCCCAGTTTAAGTTATAAGATTCTATATTAAACTAAATTCAATGTTTAAACGCTTATTGCATAGAATGAGTTTATAACTTACATAAACTGACAAAAAACGACAACGAAGAGAAATGGCTGACTCGCATCAAGCGTATAAAGTACCTGTTTACTGACCTGATATGGTTCTACATTATGCCTACTTTTTAAGCTTTGCTTCAAGGACATTATGTTCGCGAAACATTTATCGTACTTCACATTCATTGTTATATTTCATTTTTTTTATTTGGAAATGCAATTTTTCTTTTTCTCAATCGAATCATATACATGCTGGGCCAATTTTTATTTAAACCTCATCTGTTAAGTGCAAGTCCCATAATTTGTCTTCAACCGGGCGTTAGTCTCATAAGTCCACCAAATTACACATAAGCAAATCAAATATTATGAATGTAAACAGTCAAGGCCAGATTTGATTCTATGATCTAGCGCACAGGATTTGCGCGATAAGATAAAGCAATCGAAACAAGAGGATTCAGCGGTTTGTGACGTCATTACTGCACCAAATATAGATTATGGTCTCATGTTTGCAGCAGTTTGTGAAGATGTCGTCATATTCGTAGTTATTGATAATACAGCAATTGCTAGGGTCTCCTCAAATTGTACTTTAAGATCTATACACTTTTTGTATAACATACACCAACGAGCAAGTGGATCACCTGATGGTAAGTGATCTCTACCGCCAATGTACGCCCACAATACCAGAAGAATAATGGACGCGTTGCCGACCTTAAAGGAAAGGGATAATTAGGGACTGGGAAGGGGAGGGGGATTTGGACCTCCGTATATCTCACTCACCGTAGGAAACGCAGCAGCAAGCCGCTACTTTACGTCGGTTTACTGTGAGCAAGAATGATTTTCAAACATTCATTAACTAAATTCAAGTATTACCGAACGAGATCACAGATTCTGTAGCAAGTATTTTTAGTCTGTTATCATTTTAAAACTATGAACTCTAATCTAAACCAACAGGACACTTGATAACATTTCTTTAAATAATATAAGACTTGCGCAAACACTTTTCTTGTACAATAAACACAGTTGACATGTTTGTTTATAAAAAGCGATAATAGTCATGAGTCATAACATGAGCATAGCAAGTGTAAACCGCTGTTAGACTTTTTGTTTTTGTAAGTGTCTGTCGAGACAGCCACCGTGGCGCGGTAGCCAGCTGTGAAGCGAGAGGCCGCGAGTTCGATTCCCGCACCCAGGTGGTGAAACAAGCAGGTCGCTCGCCAGTTACAGCAATACACAGAATCCAAAATTACATAACACTGCATGGCACTGGTCTGCGTTCTTCACCCTGAGACATTAGTTGTGTCCGGTAATTTCACTGGATTCAGTCTCCTTCAAACTGCAACACAATAGTGCTTACATCAATAGACAAAATGGTGGTACCAACACAGACTCTCGCATAGGAGAGGACTACCTTGTACCAGATCCGGTATTTAATATGTGTGATAGTTTTCGGTTTAAAAAAATCACACGTGAGTTGCCTGATATTATGAATATGTGCCTGATACGGGGATACTCTCGCCACCAATCACGTCACGGGACGGAAATAAGCTTGTTGAACCGTAGGTGTACTCGTTGCATCTCTTCCAACCCTTGGGGTATACAGGCCTAAGCTTATGTATGAGTCTATCAAAAATCTAAATCTATAGATCGGATTTATAAACATGTTGAATGGATAGGAATAAGTGGTCGGATATATCCGACTACTTATTCCTCATTTCGATTTCATCATACCATTTCAATATCATAAAAATCGTAGAAACTATTCACAATAAATACCATCAAATTAACGCGAAGCCATAATCATTTGTCGAATTCTTAACGAATCGCTGCGAACTGATGACAATCGATCGTTCCGAAACCGCGATTGAAATGTTTCGAATATTGTAAATGATTGGAATAGGGCCGGCGAGACGACCTTAAAACTAACGTTTTCCCGTGAGAACACGACACGAGCATTTGAATATGTTAATTATAATAGTTTATAATCCAATCGAGACGACCGCGTCAGCCCTCATCAGTCGATTGTGACGCACTCGGCAAAGCTGTCGATATTCGATAGTAACGGTAATCGTAGGGCTACTGCTTTTTCTCTTTAGCGTAGCGATAATAGTAAGGCTAGAGAGAGTAAGTGATGTGCATTACGCATTCATCCGAATATATCGAATTTTATCCTATTTTGTTAAAGTTTTCGAAGTTTCATAATGTACGATAATCTAGCCTTTTAAAGGCATACATATAATGAAAGAATGGGATATTGGATTAAATATTAATACTGTTTAGGATGTTCATAATTCTGTATTTTTTATTAAGTTTTTAAATATATTATGTATGCTGGTGTAATTGAATGTTCTAATCCGCGGCAGTTTATTTTAAACCGTAGTTAAGTTGAAACAGTTTGTATTAATTATGCGTAATGTGTTAATTATGTAAAGCTGATGTCCCCGGTTGTTTGGTATTGATGACATGCGTAAGGGCATGCTTTCTTTTTATATATACAAATGTGTGGTTTTTTATTTAACACCTAAGATATACATAACGTGCAACATGTTTTAAAGAGAACTATAGTTCATAGCTGAACAGATTCTCAAGTGTTAGAGCCACGCTGTAGACAGTTTTTTCTATAGCTTCGGCTCGACCGGGTCGTTACCAATGTCTCAAAAGACTGACGTAAAGTAGCCGCTTGTTGCGTTACGTACGGTGAGTGAGATTTCCGGACGCCTAAATCCCACTCCCCTTCCAATCCCTAAATTATCCCTTTTCTATAAGGTTGGCAACGCGCCCATGTTTAGTACTGTGAGTGTTCATGGACGGTGGAGAACACTTACCATCAGGTGATCCACTTGCTCGTCTGCCGTTCTATGCCATAAAAAATAGTCGCAGTATATTGGAAAACGTGATAGAAAATCATTATCGCCGCATTGATTACAGTCTCATCCGGGATCTACATCTACACCCGGGATCGAACCCGCTACCTCAGCACAGCAGTCGTATCGCGTACGCATTACATGCGTCATCGAGACAGTCTCAATATAAATTAAGTGGCCCTTCAATATGCCAGCGATATTTACATAGTAGGTATATTAATTTAATGTAAATTTTCGTGGCCCCGTGAGAATAAGCTTCGTGAGTGCTTAGCGGTACAAAATCATGATTTGTATTCAGTGGCTGCTCTCGTATGATCTGAGGCACTCGGACTATTACGGGAATACATAAATCCATTTTGGTACGTTAGAATTATCGTGTTGGGATTTTTGGCTTTCATAGTTACTTTAAATCAAGTAAATAAATTGTATATTTGAAAGGGATATAAAACGTATAGAAAACTAGCATTCGCTCGCGGCTCCGCCCGCGTGAAATTCTGCACCGTTATATTATCGGTGTTGCCTATGTTCATCAGGGATAATGCAGGATTCTAATGGTGAAAGAATTTCGCAAATCGGTCCAGTAGTCTCAGAGCCTATTCAATGCAAACAATCAAATCTTTCCTCTTTATAATAGTTTAGATTGTACCATTAAATATTTTTCATCCTGTTACGGTGGTAACTACACTGGACCTGATGTTAAGTACAGTGCAGTCCAAATATAATGTTGACTGTCAAGACATTGCGTCCCTCAACGGTGGGCAGAATTATGCCTGAAGTTACTGGCTGACCTTTAGTGGCGTCTTTACCGAGTGTGCAGTGCACACGGGCGCAGCGTTCTAGGGGGCGCCGGCCGATTGAAATTACTGGGCACTATGAGACTTAACATCTTATATCTCGGGGTGACGAGCGCAGTTCAATGCCATGCAGTAAGTCCTTTGTGACTCAACATTCTGTATGGTGTTGCTTCTGTTTATGGGCAGGCGTGGCGCATACCATCAAGCGAGCGCCTTGCTCGCCTCGTCATTCAAATAAAAAAAATGTATAAAACAAACAAACCCCGATTAACGAAACGAGATCGTATAACAAGCAAATATGCAAGTCAATGGAAAGTCAAACAGGAATCTATACTAATAAAAAACAAACAATGCGTCGTCCACACATCGGTTGCGTGTTATTCCGTAATACATTTTTGTATACAAATTATGAAATGGAGCGGGTAATCGTTTTCGTGCCATGTTTCATGTGTGGTGAAACGATTATGTGTATAACATTTGCAAATGTTAACGTTTTCTTATGAATCAATATTGTTTTAATTACGCGCCGTGTGGTTACTGTGCTCTTGTTTTTTGTCCTATACCTTATATTTGAATTAAGAATTAACGCAGTAAAATGACGTTTCGTATGGGTCATTCCATGTAAAATCGTCTAAAGGAAAAAAAAAATTCCCGACTCATTTTAGATTTTGGTGTAACTTTGAGAAACTCTACTCTAGGGTCCCAAAGAACAAAATTTACACGAGTTTGATTTTTACAAGCGCTTGTTTCCGCCTATTTAAACATAAAATTTAAAAAATCGATATTTTTTTAAAAATAAACTTGTTTTGTTATTTTTATGTTTAGTGCATGTACGAGCCGTTTTTTTTTTCACAGCAAACATCTGGACGTTTTTACTAATGGATTAAAACTAAAAAAAGAAAAATAAAAAAAAACAAAAAAGTAAAAAATAAAAAAGATGAGAGGGTCGCCAGTATTCCGTTAGCAGGGACCCCGTAGTTCATCCCAGGAACTTTGGCGGCCGGCATGATCTTGCCGACCAACGATGGACACATTGTTTGTGGTTGGTCGACACTATTCTTGGATTGCGCTACACTTACCATCAGGTGTAGTGCAGTCACTTTGCCTTGCTCAAAAAAAAAAGTAATATTATAATTCTAATCTGAAAACATATCGATAAAGTTCCATTAATCTATATTACAGAGAAGGCGACGCTTTAAACCGGTGTCACAACTCACCAGTATCGGGCAGACCACCACCATCAGCAGACTACTCCCTGGTGCTGTGCTGCTTTAGGGACCTGTGCAACCACGAGGATAGTCCTCAAGCCAGGGCCCGGCTTAATATCACGTCTAATGATCTAGGTAAGTGAACATTATACAATAATAAAAATGGTTTTTAATTTTAGTCGATCACCGTCATCATTCAGACTCTAATTACACTGTTCCACTGCTGGGCACCGGCCTCCTTTATGAATAAGAGAGAAATTTTGATTTTTTTTGAAATTCAGTACCATTAATTTCTAGAGTGCCTTTTTTATTCGAGCACGGCAAAGTTCAAAAAACCAACGACCACCGACAATGAGTTTATCGATGGTCACCAGAATCATGCCGTCCTGTTTAAATGCTTCTTCACACTCCGAAGAGAGAAGAAGCAAATCAAGGGGCCTGTGTCAGAACAGGCGGATGACCGATGCAGGTCAGGAGACAAAGATGTCCAAAGATGCACTCCTATACTCGCTTCAACCAACCATCAAGTCATGTCGCAAGCCCGTCGGTATAACTGGAAATACACTGGCTGATCCTAAAGTAAAGGTCACTATAGCAGGTTTTAACACCATGTGTACGGTGGTCGCTATCCAGGCGGATATGAATATCCTACTGCCTTGCATGCCAGTAAACGTGGCGCTTACCAACCTTCGAGCAAACTGCTCGCCGCGTTTTAACAAACTTTTACGAAATCACGACATTTACCCGATTTTTAGTATCCAAAAATTACAAACGGCACCCTATTTCTAAGCTTATAACGCGCTATTCCATCCTACAATTAAAAGGCTCTGAAAGCCGAAGATTTTATGTGTTTTCAAAGACTATGTTTTATTACAACGGAAATACTTACAAATAAATAACTAAAAGTAAAAGAATCAGATCAACACCGTTAACTCAGAAACAAAAACATAGTTCCTCCAAAAGCCACACGTACTAAAATCATGTTGAACAGAAAGTCTGAATTAAAAAACGAAATTGTTTTTACTTACGGCTAAACAATAGCGTTTAAACTCGACAAGAATCATCAGACTACATATAAAATTGGCCCACACCATTCAACATGTAATTCCTTTCAAACATTCATCCATAAAAACAGTTTTGTATTAGAAAAAGTGATTGAAACGCTCATGTTGAAGCACGTTGCTGAAAATAAACATAAAATCTATAAATAGCGCATTGAAATAGATTGATATCAAGTGGTTCCGAGTTCGGAGCCGGGTCAATAATCGCTAATGCATCGGTTGCTATTGACAACAGTTTTAATATTATATAGTCACTGAAAAGGCAAATATATAATGATTTCTTACGTTTACGCTAATGTTACTCTTTGAAATAAAACTTTTTTTAATTTCGGTCCCGACGCGACGCTTCAAAAGTTTTACAAAATTAAAATCAAAAACCGCGATAAAATCCGTTTAAATTAGCTTTATTTCAAGGCAAAAATACTAAAGCGCTAATAAGTGATTTTTTTTATTATGTAGAGCATTTTAAAAGTATTTTTTTACGATAAAAAATCATGTATATTTGTGGATCGTTTTCAGTAAAACTTATATTTTATTTAATCATACTTTTTAATTATTATAAATTTAAAGTAAAAAAGTCTTTAAAATGCGCTACCGTAAAGTTAATGTTTTGGCTTTAGTAATTTTGCCTTTCCAATAACGATATGTCATATCTAGCTCTAGCTGTCCCTTTCGGTTTCACCACAAATATACTGCCGTGCTGCCACGAGATATAAATCTTCTGGAATAAATTCTCTAAATTATTGTAAAAAAGGGCATCAAAATCCGTTGCTTAATTTAGGAGAGAAGCAGACAAACTGACAGACAAACGCAGATATCGAATTTGTGTAATACTATGTAGCTATTGTCGTATATTGATATAAATAAAAAAGCGATACTTTTTCCTCTATCGTTAGAGCGTCGTCATTTTAAGCTAATTTGACCTTTACGAAGAAGCAATCAAAATATTTTTGTTCGCATTCATTACCATAACTAGCAGGAGTAAAACTAATTTCGTATTGGTGGACATTTTAGTTTTTATCTGGTTTGCATTTTTAAATAGTGAATAAACTCACTATAACGATAAAGTAATCAAATGCATTCGGTGATTAGATGACTAAATAGAAATCTGCAGCATCTTTCACAAGGTGGTAGATCCTTCGTATGCGAGAGGCCGTCTGGGTTAGTACCACCGTTTTGTCTTTTTCTGCAGCAGTGTGTAAGCACTGTTGTGTTTCGGTTTAAAGGACATTGAAGCCGGTGAAATTATTGGGCATTATGGGACTTAACATAATAATATTATGTCTCGGGGTGATGAATACAGTTCAGGGTCATGCAGTGCTTTGTAATTGAAAGTTCTGTGTGGTGTTGCTTCTGTTCATGGACAGGCGTCCTTACCATCGGGCGAGCGCCTTGCTCGTCTCTTCATTCAAACAAATAAAAAAAAATTGTTACTGTTAAAATTTCCTAGTTCCCACCCAAAAAGTAACAAAAACTCATGACCTACTTTTTGCATCGGTATAGAAACCAAATCAAATATTCACTAAAGGTTTTCGGTCACTGCACAATTCTAAAGTAATTAATGATCAATTATAAATTTACCACTCATATTAAGCATTAATAACGCATTCTTACTAAACGTGGATGTATCAATCACAAACGTACATTTTTGTAAAATTACTTTTTAATTACGTAAACCGTGGTTAGTGCATCCGTTCATTAGTTTTAATTACATGTTTTGATTACACGTTGGTACCGCATATAATTGACCGCCTGTTATAATACATTGTGTTGCTACATTGTATCAAGTATGCCAACTGTGCATATAGGAAAGTTGGTTAGGTTTTAACCGATGACAAAAAACGAGGTTCTCAATTCGCCTTTTAGGTGGTATATTCACGCCTAACGTGTCAAAAAGTGATCTGATATTAATGATTTTCGTTCATAGGTGTTATATAGCTGAAAGTTTGTCTCATTTTAATTTTAAATGTATTTCAACAAAAAATGGGGTATCAAACGCTAAAACTTCTGCATTTACGCAACGTTTTTGATGATACTTTCATTAAGGTAGTAAAATAAAAAGAGAATCGATCCAAAAGGACCCAAATATGAATAAACATAAAATATGATTGATTAATTTTGAATCTGTGCTCACAAGCAATTAAACATGAAATTGCAAATGACTCTTATGGACGTACAGTTCTACTTTGTTTAAAAAGTTTATTGTAATAATGTACTGTATCCTAGCCTAAACTTTCGTTTAAATGTCGAAGACAAAATGTTTTCGAGTTTAGGTTCGATTATTAAATGTCTAGGTCTTATTATTTCATATGGTCTAAGATCCCGGGGAACATTGACCTTCACCCATCTGTTTACCGGATGAAAATAATATTTTACGGTATAAAATGTGTTGCTGAACACATATCAATAGGGTTGCCTTAAAAAATATGGTCAAAGATATGTTTTATTAATTAAAAAAAAAATGTCACCTCAAAAATTTGCCGTCACCGTTCTCGGTGCCGTAAAATGTCACAAGTAGAGACGCTAGAGATTGACGAGACCTCTACTCATTGGTGCTGATGCAAGCTACGATAAATAAATGCAATAAGGAAACATGGTAGCTAAAGTAGTAAATTTTATATCTGCCATATGATATTATGACGGGTTAATTGTTATAGGGCTATTCCTATTAATTATTATTAAGCGAACGTAGTCTAGAACGTAACCTCGACGTAAGAACGTAAGGTCTAGAATTCAGACTAAACTAAACTGAGCGCGTATTTTCCGTTTTGCTCAACAAAAGAGCAAATACTGAGCGTCTGCATTTACGCTGCAAAATAACAGTGATCCCATGATGTGAGCTGATACTGAGCATTTCGTGAATAACCCAATATCACTTTTACTCGACCCCGAGATCGAACCCGAGACAGCACAGCATATTTGTATAAAAATAAATGAAAAAGTTTAAAATATTCGCGCGCCGGACAAACGGGCACACTACCAAGTGTATATACGCAATATTTAATGAACATACAGTGTTGATAAGTAAGGGAGTATAAATAGCCGGTGCCTAATCACACACGTCGGGACAAGTCGGGACCTGACTCACAGCGATTAATAAATTATTGTTAAAATAGAACACTTGGTTTGTTCAACTGCTGTTCAGATAACTGCGCAGTTACCTTGCCACTGAGTACGCGATTAAACAAAAAGACAAGCTCGAAGGCAAGTGAAATAAGTACAAAAGTACAATTCAAAACTCGCTAATGTTTGCTTTGTGTCAAACAAAAGGTGAAACTTCTAGGGGAATAATAAAATACATACACACTCACGCCTTTGATAAGGGGTAGGCAGATGTGTAACCAGTACACCCACCACCAGTGTTTGATAGGTGGTACCTAGATCCCTTGTATGCGATAGGTCGTCTGGGTTGTTACCACCGCTTTGTCTATTGCTACCGCCAAGCAACAGGGTCTAAGCACTGTTGTGTTTCGTTTTGAAGGACATTAAAGGCAGTGAAATTACTTGGCATTATGAGACTTAACATCTTATGTCTCAGGGTTACGAGCGCAGTTCAGTGCCATGCAGTGCTTTGTAATTCAAAGTTCTGTGTGGTGTTGCTTCTGTTTATAGGCAGGCGTGGCGCTTACCATCAGGCGAGTGCTTGGCTCGTCTCGACATTCAATTCAACAAACAATGAGTTTATCGGTGGTCACCAGAATCATGCCGGCCTATATAAACGCTTCTATCATCTTCGGAGAGTGAAGAAGCAAAAGTGAGGGGCTTGCGACAGGACAGCCGGACGACCGATGCAGGCACAGGGATACAAGGATATACCCCTATACCCGCCCCAAACAACTATCAAGTCATGTCGCAAGCTCTTCGGAAGAACCGGATACACACTGGCTGATCCTGGAACGCGATCCACACAAGGCGTTACTATGGCAGGTTTCAACACCATATGTACGGTGGTCGCTATTCGGGCGAATATGAATATCCTACCATCAGCAAACCGGCTGCCTTTATTCCGAGCCCCTTATCTTTATGTAAGCCAGTATGCCTAGAAGTCCGAATACTTACGGTACTATGCATTTCAACTGCACTCAATAATTATACCAACATAAAACCAATTTCAAATAAACATGACGGCGTTCTCACGTTAGCTGTACAGATAAAGGCATTTTTCACGCGACCTTATTATTTTCAACTAGCTTTTGCTCGCGGCTCCGCCCACGTGATCAAATAAACAAACAAACAATCAAACTCTACAGCTTTATAATATTAGTATAGATTTGATTTTGATTTGACAACGGAAGCCTTCAAATAATATTATTTTGGTAGCTTAGCAACGGAAGCCTTCAAATATGAATAATTTTCCCCGTTTTTGCAACATTTTTCACTGATGCTTCGCTTCTAATGGTCGCAGCGTAATGTTATATATCCTAAAGCCTTCCTCGATAAATGGACTATCCCACACAAAAAGAATTTTTCAATTCGAACCAGTAGTTCCTGAGATTAGCGCGTTCAAACAAACAAACAAACAAACAATCAAACTCTACAGCTTTATTATATTAGTATAGATAAGATGAGTCGAGCACGTTTCCCTGAACAAAGATATTATTCTAGCAGCCGTCCTATCAAATGTAAACAAATGAATCACGCCCTTCTTGTATGTAAATATTCAGTACGGTAACATCATCTTATTGTAAACTAGATTTTCTTCGCGACTCCGCCCGCGTGATTGCTATTTCTGAGATAAATATTAGCCTATGTTCATCAGGGATAATGTAGGATTCTAGTGGTGAAAGAATTTTTGAAATCGGTCTAGTAGTTTTTAGTTTATTGGTTACATACAAAAATACATATTTTTCCTCTTTATAATATTAGTGTAGACATCTTATTGTAAATGGAAGCCAATTCACGTTTCTTCAAGTGTAAAGCACAGCAAGTTCTTTTTTCAAAAATATCATGATTTCTGTATAAAAGTATAACAATGTGTAAGTAATCATTTCTTATGTTTACGCGAATATTACATATTCCACTCCGTGACCACGAAGGCTGAAAAGCTTTCGAAACGTCGGGATCAAAATTAATAAAAAACCGCGATCCGTTTAAATTAGTTTTATTTCAATGTGTAAGTAATCGTTTTTATGCTTACAAAAAATATGAAATTAGCAAATAACGGCTGAATATAGTTTTAAATATACATATTTCTATACCTACTTAAATATTGTCGACTGGAAGTTACTTACTGACTCTATATTACGTCGGTCTTTGTGCATTTCAAATTGCGCCACAATTTCATATATTTAGTTCATCCTTCAATGCGTAAGTAATGGCCGTTCCGCGAACAATTTATAACTGGGTAATTGTTATGTCATAAATTGTAATAGACAATTACTACTATTGTATAAACAAGTGCGGCTTTCACAATTTGTGGTTGAGTTTTAAAACATTTTAGTTCTCTGTGATTGTAATTTATGTCAGATATTTAGGCTCATCATTCGATCATATCATGGGATGGGAATAATAGCGGGTTCAAACGATCCGATTTTAGTTGTTCAACTTCGAATCACGCAAAAATGCGTATAGTTTTGTTGATCAATCCAGTTGAAAGTCTGTTCGCACGGTTCAAATCGCATACAATGTAGAAGTTGATCAACTAAAATTGAACCGTGTGGATCCACTGTTATTCTCGGCCCATACCTGCTCCTTCGAGGATACAAGTTTGAGCTTATTTTTTGGGTATATTTTCACATTATTTACTTACCTATACGTAGATTTTGATACTGTGATCTGTATATTTACTTAAAATGATATTAGAAATCAGATAGGCACTGTTATATTTTTGTAATACCATAAAATCTTGGAATATCTGCAGCAAAGTTACATAAATAATGTGAATCAAGGGAAAATAAAAACAATCTATGATTACAAAATGTTAAATTCTATTCCAATTGCTACTGGCCAAAGTGAAAATATAAAAAATAGTAAAACAATTTATCAACATTGTCAATAACCCTAAAGTGATATCAGGCGACTTATAACCCACATCCAGTCCACTTGAATATAAGATTTAACACTGCAGCGCTCGCGCTGGCGCCTTACGAATGGGATGTAATTTATTTTGCGTCATAAACCCTACAGCACCTACGGCGTCTGACGTCGGTAATCAAACTATAACGGAAACTAGTTCGCGTTTTATAACATCGTAATGGTTTTTGCCCGAGGCTCTCGGTTGCAAACTATTGTTTTAAATTAAGTTCCTTTGTTAAGTTTGCCTTTGCAAAGTGATTTTGAGCTGTATATGCACAGAATAGGGTTGATATTAATTTGGCTGGTTTGAATGATTATTATAAGGATTTTGTAGTAAATCTTAGTACAATAGAATTACCTTATCCCAAATAATGATTTCTTACGTTTACGCGAATGTTACACATTGAAATTAAACTAATTTAGGCAGATTTTATCGCTGTTTTTTATTTTAATTTTGGTCACGACGCGGCGTTTTGAAAGCTTTTCAGTATTTATGGTCACGGGGTAGACTGAGATGTAGGTTGTCCCGAAATGTTACTGTTACATTGTCTACTTAAACACCCACGCGACGCTCTATGTAGTGTGCAGTTGCTGAACATACAGAGGAAGGCTCCAAACATTATCTTCGATTTGACAAACCACAAATCCGTGCCTAAGAACACCGATTCCTTCCTAGGATGAGTAGAAAAAACTGTCTACAGCGTGGTTCTTCTATTGTGTGTTTTCAAGCTTAAAAACACGACTGCCCGACCTGTAAATTAGCTTGAATGACAATATGACCATGTCGCTCGTTTGTCCATAAACAGAATCAACACCACACATAACCTTGAATGAGAAAGCACTGCCTGGCTCGAAACATAAGACGTTAAGTCTCATGCTAAGTAATTACACTGGCTTCAATGCCTACCTACTGCTGCTTGGCGGCAGAATAATGCAAAGCAGTACCAACCCAGACGGCCTCGCACGAGGGACCTAAAACACACAACGCAGAGTTTACACTGGCAATTATTTCTCGCAAATTGATTTGCACACAAATTCACATATAGCTGGTGTATTTCGATAACTAACTACATTTGTAAGTAGGCATATAAAAATCGTTATCATCCCACGGTAGCAGTCGTCGGCGTGATGTTATCATTAAATGGTCAGTTCTAACCAGAATCGTAATCAAGTTGGCTGTGAAACTGCAAATTGCATTAATACTGTTGCAATGGACTTCTTGGAATGCTCAACACGCATGTTTTATACAGAATGTATAAAGCAATAATAAATACTGGTCGTGATTGTCCACCAGTTAATGTCTTTTTATAGGATAAAATCATAACAATACAATCTGTTACAATCATTAATACTTAAATATTATAATTTAATGTTCTTCCGATAACCGATGGGGCAGAAAGGTTCTGGAATAGGCCACGTACTGGCAAGCGCAGCGTTGGACGTCCGCCTACAAGGTGGACAGACAACCTGATAAAGGTCGCAGGAAAAAAAAAATTTAGACCCTAATTTTTTTTACATGGACATGACGGTTCTCCGCGTAAGTACGCTGCCACTAAACCAGAGAGTGGAGTTACCAAACGTAAACACACCACTTTTATACAACAAACACAACTCTAAACTAGTTTATGAAATAAATTAAAATAAGCGATGAACTGCACTGTCCATAACTTGACACTGGCATAATGTATAACAGACGCCATAAAAAAAAAAAAAAAAAAACTGCACTGTCAGAATACCCGCCAAAACTCCCTCATTATCCTCAACTTCCGAACGATGTGTTCTATATTCGAAATTTTCAAAATATTTTTTTCATTCATTCCAGACTCGAACGCGGTGGCGAGCGAACGTGGCGCGAACTACAACAGCGAGGTGTGGTTCAAAGCGGCCACCATCGCCGTGCCTGTCTGCGGCGCCCTCATCCTGTTCATGCTCGTGGCTGTTGCCGTGAGACTGCTGAAGGCAGACGCGCTGTTACACGCTGATCGGAAGTTAAGGTGGGTTTTTTTTAATCCGAGCAGGGCAAAGTGACTGCACCACATTGTAAGCGTAGTGCAATACAAAAAAACCAGCGACCACCGACAAACAATAAGTTTATCGGTGGTCACCGAATTATGTTGGACCGTATTTAATGGCTCTTCACACTCCGAAGAGGGAAAAAGCAAATCGCGGGGGATTTGAATTTGAACATATAAGCTTATAGCAATAAGCTTATTATAAGGACGTCATACTACGGAAAGTCAATGTAAGGTTATAATACTGCTCTAAGAGGTTGTTATAGGGTCCATGTACAGCGCTCGTTACCTCAAGAACAGCCGTAAAGAATATAACTGCCCTTCAAAAATCTGGCGTGAGTTGATTCAACCATCTGCAGTGTAACAATGTACAGAAGAAGCAATAGTTCACGTTATATACCTAAAGCTTGTTTTGTTTACAAGTTTGTGGGTCCCTCGTATGCGAGAGGCCGTCTGGGTTGGTACCACCGCTTTGTCTATTTCTGCCGCCAAGAAACAGTGTGTAAGCACTGTTGTGTTTCGGTTTGAAGGACATTAAAGCCAGTGAAATTACTGAGCATTATGAAACTTAACATCTTATGTCTCAGGATGACGAGGGCAGTTCAGTGTCATGTAGTGCTTTGTAATACAAAGTTCTGTGTGGTGTTGCTTCTGTTTATGGGCAGGCGTGGCGCTTACCATTAGGCGAGCGCCTCGCTCGTCTCATCAATCAATCAATTAAAAAAAATTGTTTTCAGTTAGTCAGTTTTAACAACACATCGATATGAGCACACTTAATCGTACATCTACAACCTAACTAACCAATCTCTTTTCCATTTCCAGAGGCGGCTACATGTCTCCACTGCAGCACAACACGGAGGACGTGAAGAAGGTGTGGGTGGGGACTCCCTCCGCCCCCCTCCTGGTCACCCCGGGGGGGTGTTTGGTCGCGGTCGAGCGCGCACACCTGGTGGACGTGCCCCCCTGCCAACAACTCTGTGATATCCAGCGGTAGAGTGACATACACGGACCTAACATCTAAATAGACACCGCTTATACTTCGTGTACCAACATGTTTTTTATGGTCATGCGCACTATATTATAGACTAGCTTTTGCTGCTCCGCCCGCGTGATCTGCTTTTTCCGGGATAAAAAGTAGCCTATGTCTTATTCTGATGTATAGGCTATATTATTGTAAAGTTTCATTAAAATCCATCCAGTAGTTTTTACGTGAAAGAGTAACAAACATACATCCATCCATACTTACAAACATTCGCGTTTATAATATTAGTAGGATTATATTCAATACAAACATCAAATCTTTTCTCTTTATAATATCACCCGCGCCGGCTTCGCACGGGTGAAAATATGTTTGTTACATCACATTACAAATCTTTGAATTTTTCGGCTTTTCTATACAATATTTATGTATTATACACATAAACCTTCCTTTGAATCGCTCTATCTCTTAAAAAAAAAAATACGGGTTGCACTCTGGGAGTGCCGACAGAAGTGAAAACTTACCAAACAAGATGCTAGAATACAAAATTAAGCCAATATGCCCACTGATGACATGATAAAAGTACATTCTACTCTCTTCGCGTTTATGCGAGCCTGGTACATTTTACGGCAACATGTTCTAAATAAGAAAAAACCTAAAAAGTTTTTCTTTTCCTAATCGTCATTTGTTTATTAATTACGGCTACTCGCCATGAAAAGAAGACATTCTACTCTCTTCGCGTTTATGCGAACCTGGTACTTTTTTTACGGCACCATGTTCCAAATTATAAGTATTTCTTTATCGATCGTCATTTTTTTACGCTCGCGTTACGGAACGTTTCGGTTCACCCTCCCATAAGAAGTTATCACTTCAAAAACGCATCAAAATCCGTTGCGTAGTTTTAAAAATCTAAGCATACGTGGGGACAGACAGACAACGAGAAGCTACTTTGTTTTATACTATGTAGTAATACGATACAATTTTGAATCTTTATAATTAACGACAACAACGGATGATGCTCTCAATTAGACGCTTTTTATATTCTGTTTGTATGTCTGTTGGTGGCAACGTAACACTTACAAATTTGGATGCGATTTTTAATTAAGCTTATTTTTAGTTAGGTAACTCTAACTTGATGACAAACAAATCGTCTGCAGCAATCAACTCCTCAATAATTAATAGCAGCGGTAGCATGTTTAGGGGTTAATGAATACTGAACATATTCCCATGAGTAATCCGCTTACAGATTGTGATCAGGGTATGATGGTAGATGATAATAACTTCAGCTTTAATCTTATTAATGTCGTTTCGACCCAATGTGATATAGTGCGTAGTTGACCTTACAGTGTGATAATAAAAATATGACACGCTCGGTTTTTACAAGTACTTGCGTTGTCTATTTAGGTCCATGTCTGTGGTGCTAGTGGAACAATCTCTTTGGCGGGCTGTACGGTGAAACGACGGTGTGTGTGAGGTCAGTGCGTCAGTGCGTCAGTAAATGTCGACCTCTATGGTCAGATAGAAGACTTAGATCCCTTTTTTGTGCAGTCGGGTAATCGTATCTGGTTCTGGCGACTAAGATGCAGTATGTTTGTTTATTGATAAAGGTGCATATTTTTCTAAAATGGCAAACTTATGACGGTAGTAATGACGTCAGACGCGAGCGTAAATAACGCCGCTTTTTCACTTTACACTAAATAAGAATGTTGACGTTCGACGCTAGCGTCACTGACGCCTTCGTCAAATGACGACGTCAATAACGTTCGCGTCTAACGCATTTGTTAACAAGATCTGGCACAATGTAGGAATATTTAAAAGAGGCTGTATAATAGCGTGGTCACACGGTTCGATACTAGTTGATCAACTGCTAAAGTCGATGCGATTTGAACCGTCTGAATTCACTTTCAAAATTGAGCGACGAAAGCCATAAAACTTTTGTTGATACAAATCGCTTGATCAAGTAAATTTGAACCGTATAAACCCGCTATTACTATCGCCTTAATGTTATTTGTTTAATACAAGTTTTAAATACAAATTAGGTCAACTTAACAAGGTAAGACTTTTTGTAATTTATAAATGAGCTAAATTCTTTACATATACTGTATCCCATTTAGAAACATATTAATTTGGTTGTGCACAAATATACTACGAGACGAAACGAATGTATGGTTGTAAATTTAGATGTATTGAGTGAAATATTCCACCGCCAATTAGGGGCTCGTTCCATCGGCTGTAGACACGTCGCGACTCCACGCTTCATTTACAAGCGGTGATAATAATGAATCTATATATAAATTTGATCTCAGATAATTACGTGTAATCCGTCATTACACTAATCAGCCCGCTGGTATACCAAATCTACCACATGTATATTTAATATTTTTGTAAGCGCTTCGTGTTCCTCTTTTATATTCTTTGTAAATGTACTCCCTTTTTGAATAAGCTGATTTTGTGAATGTAACTATGTACAGTTACCACGTGAAGGTACATTTTACCGAATTTACCATTTTACAGTATGCCATCATGTGAATAGGATATAGGTGACTATTAATATAAAGACCATATAAAGATATCGAGTTAAACAAGGAGTCAATTATAAAATGACTGATTAATTTATGTTTATCATATGAGCGATATTTTTCAAGCTACATTTTCGTCATAATAAAACTCAGAGACGCTAGAGAAAATGCGTTGTGTGGAACCATGCCCCATTTAATGCTAAAAGAAAATATCACGAAAGAAATATAAGAAATGGTATAAAACTTCTATCTTTACGGAGATAAAATTGCAAATTTTTTTTTTTATTATAAATCAATTCACATAGTATAATATTTAAGCTAAAAATGAAGTGTTATTTCTGTCCGTTTTCTTCGGCATTATGCGTTTTGTAGTCTGGATTTACCTGTTATTATTTAATTAAAGTATTTGATTTCTATTTTACTATGGGCATGTTCAGTTCTTTCCAAACGCTTGAATGGGAAATCATGGGAGTACATAAAGTGCACATAATAATGGTACATATAGGAAAATATATTTTAATAATGTATTCACATTTTATGACAAATCACTGCATGCATTTTCTTTCACAAGGCGCCATCTTGGTGAGCGATTCTCGTAATTATTCCGCACAAGTAGTATGTAGACAGATTGTTTATTATAAATTTGAATTTGGTGAAAACCCATTGATCACTCGGTATATTACCAGCTACTGACATATTTGGACTGCATTGTATTTACTACTAGTGGCAGTATAGTCACTTATCTGTGCCAATATATAAAAAAAATACCGCCGGCGATACACTCGCACATGGAGATGGCGCCTAATACACGTTATATATTGTAAATATTAGTTGTAAGTCGTTACCTGTTATGGGCCATTTCTCAGTTAAATCCACTGGCAGTAACATTTTCCTAGTCTTTTGTATCTGATTTTTTTATAAGCATTCTATGTACATTTGTCGACTATCAGTGGATTTAGCTTGTGGTCGAAAATAATGTAAATTTTATTGTCACAATTTTAATGTATTTTAATTCGATAAATAAATTCGGGTGGTTTGCATTTGTGGTAAGTTCGTTAACCAACTAAAAAAAGAGTTCTTATGTTTGAACGTCTTTTGTGTTCGATCAACGTGTAATACATTTTATTTTATATCAGTCGACCAATTTTCGCGATTTGCAGATTGTGTTGTATAAAGCTAACCGCTACATACACAAACGACTCGCTTTAATAATACGAGTACATTACGCCCAAAATAACATGACTGGATTGAAGCAAAATTTCAAACACTAAGGCTGGGTTGCACCATCTTACTTTAGCAATGACAAACATCTTAAAGTACCGGTTAAGCAAAACATGAATTGCACCATTTGACAAATGTTAGATGACGTCATAACTTTAGCTGTTAACCGTAACCGCTCAAGATTCGCTAGTTAAAGCTATTGTTTAAGTGAAATAGCTGTCAGATGGTTCAATTATAACCTCCAAACCGATATATCTCCTAAAGCGAATGTGCAAAATAATATCATGTACCTTTTTCTAGAATAATCGAGGAATCCTGGTATAAGATGGTGCAACAGATTCCGCAGTCAATGTTAAAGTCAGCGTCACTGTCATCGTCAAGTTTGACATAAACCTTAACTATAACTGATATTATGGTGCAATCCACCCTATGGCTGTTAACACATCTCGGCAAAACCATAGCAGCGAAACCGCTGTAGTTCAGCCATGACCTTTCCATTGTAAAACATGCGAAGTAACAACGAAACTCGTTCCAATAATATTTTAGAAAATTAACCCCAATTATACTAGGAATTTCTCGTATGACAGGCAAGAATAACAGAAAGCTCTGGTTTATGAAATACTAGCTTTTGTTCGCGGCTCCGCCCGCGTGATATGCTTTTTCCGGGATTTCCGGGATAAAAAGTAGCCTATCACCCAAGTCAGCTCATACCCTGTCTGTATACAAAATTTCGTCAAAATCCGTTCAGTAGTTTCAGCATGATTGACGGACAAACATCCAAACAAACAAACTTTCACATCTATAATATTAGTAGGATACATGATAAATATACATGATTATACGATTCCCAATGTCACGTTACAGGATGAGGCTTCGTAAACAAGTTTTAAGTATTCTTGCCACTTCGTGTAAATACTTAAAGACGAAAGGCGTAGAGGGCGTCCAAAGTGACTAACTTCAAATCCATTGCATTGCGTGTATGTACTTTTATTGTACTTTTTCGACCATGATACAAGCCGGCCCGAAATGAAGCTTCCTTGTGGGTGCCTTATCGTACATAGAACAGTAATGTAGGTGCAAGTAAATACTCCGTTATGTTTAATGAATATACCTGCGATCTTTATGTAAATATAATGTATGTGTATAAATAAAAAGAAATTATTTTATTACTCAATTTTGTCGTTTTATTGACGTTTTGGAACTGCCTTTATAATGTATGACGAGACCGTCCTACTCAAGGTTTTTGTTTTTTTTTTAAACGACATTTGTGACATTGTCAAATAATGTCAATGTAGTTTTATTTTTAACTTATGAACAAATTAAACAATACCCGCCCCAACTAACCATCAAGTCATGGCGCAAGCCCTTCGGGACAACCGTATATACATTGTTTAATCCTGGAATGCCATACACAATGTGACCCACTATGGCAGGTGTTAACACCGTGTGTACGGTGGTCGCTATCCGAGCGGATATGAATATCCTATCATCAGTAATAAAAACGCTCGAACATTGAAACGCTTCTCCTAACTGTACAGCGACTACTTATTTCATACTAGCTGTCCCTCGCGGTTTCACCTGCATGTTACTGCCCTGCTCCCATGGGCCATAGCGTGATATACATATACACCTTCCTCATGAATCACTATAGTATACTACCTATCTATTGCTGAAAACTGCATTAAAATCCGTTGAATAGTTTAAAAGATCTAAGCGAATAGACAGCGGAAGCGACTTCATTTTATACTACGAGGGACTTGCGGTCCCACAACACCCAGGCACGACCCGACCCGAACCAACATTTGTGGATCACACAAACATTTATCTCGGTGCGGGAATCGAATCTAGTCCCCTAGAACCCCTAGCCGTGTACTCGCCCGCTACGCCACGGAGGCTGTTAATGACTAAACCTCGAATGATTACGGCGAATTGTACGGGGTCTCGGAGCGGATCGCTCCGTGCTATTAGGTCGTAACATTTGACAATCGTCCACACTTGACAGCTTGTCATAATCATGTTCAGGTGTGTTTGTCACAACTCATAGTCAAACCTCTCGGAGCGACGATATGTCCAAGCAGAGATGCACTTCATGAGGATTATGTATAACAAGAACTTAAATGATTAAATTGCTTTTTTTAGTATTCGGGTGTAGGTTACTTGCACAATTCTTAAACTTATTAGAGATCCATTACCTTTTTTTTAATAGCATATACGTACTCCACCGCCCATATACGTCCACAATACCAGGAGAATGATGGGCATTGCCGACCTTAGAGGAAAGGGATAATTAGGGATTGAGAAGGGGAGGGAGATGATATCTCACTCACCGTACGAAACGCAGCAGCAAGCTTACAGCTTTGTGTCGGTGTTCTGTGAGACAGTGGTAACGACCCGGTTGAGCCGGCCCATTCATGTTACAACCAAAACTGTCTACAGCAGTGCTTCCCAACGTGGGGCCCACGCCCCATAGGGGGGCAATTTAAAAATGGACTCGACACGACTTTAAAACCCTTTCGCTTTGGGTTATTTAAATGCAATGCTAGATATCGGTGACAAATTTAACAAAAAAATGTTAAGGTTGGGCATGGCCTAAAAAAGGTTGGGAAACACTGGTTGTAGAAACACTGGTTAAACACTGGTTGCGTGGCTCTACCACTTAAAAAAGTCAGTGGTCGCTGGATTTTGGACTGCACTGCGCTATGTATCTACATCCATACTTTTAAATTTAAACAAATATATTTTTAGTTATAATAATAAAGCAGGATAAAATCTGAATTTAAGATTAGATTAAACCATTTTGTTGTATTTTACGATACAAACATTATGGAAATAGAGAACCTTGCCCAGAACGCAATAATTACGCGGAAAAATTTCAACATCTTCGATCCGAATGTTTTGACAAAGATAACATCTCTTATCAGCAACATCTGACCCCAAAAGGAACTCCACGAAATTCGTTCCAAAACTAACCTTATTACAACGGCATAAAGGTTATTTATACAAATATGAAATTGTAAACAAACCATAATTCAAAATGTTTAATTAATAATATTGAATTATTAATATAAATCAGGTGCTTACATGTTAATCAAGTTAACTGATACAATCTAATGATATCTTATAAATAGGACTGTGTTTGTAGAAAAAATGCAATTTTACTTCAGTTCTCAGAAGTGACATTTGTAAGTGATTTTATTGGTGAGTCAAAATCAAAAAATCAAAATCTTTATTCATTATGTAGGCTAAGAAAGCGCTTATGACAGGTCAAGTACAGAACATTTGTCATTAATAAGACTAACTTAAAATCAAGAGAATTGGGCTGGCAGGAAAAAGCACACTAACAAGCATAGGAAGAGTGAGGGGATCCTTAAATGTTTTAAAAGGGATTCACGGACTAGGAGGATATGGAAATCGGGACAAGGGCAGGAAGGAGTAGGGTAAATTAACAATAAATCTGTAAGGGTTTTAAAGGTAAGGAGATGTGTCGTGGACCTTACTGGCAGGAAAATCCCTAGCCTAGGTAACCTACTAAGTATAAATTAACTCAATGTCGCGATCATTTGATAACACACTGTGCTTAAAAAGAAGCGAAACTTGTACAGTAATATTATATTTTTAATTCAACCTCCGTTAAAAATATGAAATTTGCCTCATCTATCTGTGACATCGTAGGCTTAAACAAATGGACCTATTTGAATGACTTTTTTTGGTGTGCTAGCTTGTTTTATGGATATGGTTTATTGGTGTAAATTGATTGTAATACCGTATGTTTCGCAAAATCGTACATGGAATATATTTCATGTCCGATTTTCCAAAAAAATCAAAGATAATGTTTAAATTAGTGAATTTAGTAAAACAAAATCATTATCTCCATTTGAACTTACTGTGAATTGGTTCCTTTTTGCGTAACTATGTTCAATTATTGCATTGATTATGGTTTATCGACGTTTTATTAGAGTATATTGTAGTGGATTAATAACTCCCAAGGAGTTCTAGTGCATGAAGGTATTGCTGGCGTAAACAAACTATCATAAATACCAGATCATTCATTATGCAGTTCACGTATAACATTGCTTCTAACTTGTCACTCAATATTACATTGCTATGTATACATTCTAATTATTAATTAAGAGCCTGCGTGTTGATGTAGACCTTCTGAATATTTTATCTAGATTTATTGAATATTTTCTATACTAAAAAAGTGTTGCATAATTATTTGAATTTTCTTCGGTAGGTATAGTGTATCTATCAAGAACTACATCTTTAAACAAGCACTACCTAAGACGGCAATTATACTCAAATTGTTTTTTTTACGAGTAAATTATGTTATGTTATAAAATCGCAAGAGTTTATATTTTATATTACGCCTGTAATCCTCGAAGGGGCAGGCAGAGGTACAAACATACAGACATACACCAGTACACCGACATTTTGCCGAGTATTTCCGTCGCATGTGATAGGGGGCGCCATAGCAGACACAATTCCGGACTCCAGGCTGATACTGAGCATTCCGTGATAGAAAAACCCAATATCACTTTACCCGAACCGGGGATCCCGAGACCTCACTGCTGCTGTGTAGCAGTCGTACCGCGTATGCAATTCAACTCCGCCACCGAGGCAGTCATATTATATATTGTTTTGCTTTTATTTTTATCTGACTGACATTAATCGCTTCATGCTTCACCGCTAACACTTGATCCAGTCTTGACCATCCTTCGCGGCTAGCGTAATGACTGTGAGACTCTTTCTTTGTGCGATATTTCCTTCAGACATTAGTATCTGAAGCAGTTTTCCCTAATAATTTTTCTATTTGATTTTACTTTTGTAATATTTTTAAAGTATCGATACCTTAAGATAAAAACCAATCTACCATTTAAATCTGTTGGTATAATTCTATAATTCGCTATCGATTCATTGACTTAATCATTCGTTGAAATAGCCTTTAAATTATATGTCAGTATGGTTTTAAACTATATAAATAAAGACATTTGTATTCGTTCTTTTTATTGTGCTTTCATTCGGACCGAAGACTTGTGTTATGTGTGATGTCATGTCTTATAAATTTAAATTAAGGT
This sequence comes from Amorpha juglandis, assembly GCA_949126905.1. Lineage (NCBI taxonomy): Eukaryota > Metazoa > Arthropoda > Insecta > Lepidoptera > Sphingidae > Amorpha > Amorpha juglandis. The sequence goes on along the minus strand of OX421379.1, from coordinate 3,572,677 downwards.
CATTTGTCACTAAGTCTGAGTAAGATTTAACCACCAATAAACGTAGGTATAAGATAGCAATTTTTACTAATGTTATATTTTATTTGATGAGTAGCATTTTCTCAAATGTGGTGAAATAGGCGCCAAGTACAATATTTAACAAGTTAAATAAAAAGGACATATACGCCGAACAAAAAATTATTAAATACCCTTGCAACATTTCAGAGCAAAATGACAAATAGTAAACACAAAGCGCAGAATAGAGTCGAAGGCAAAGTGTTGAACTTCGATCATTTAGTATTTTGGGTCGCTAATGCAAAAACTGTAAGTAAACATGTTGATTTTTTAAGTTAATTAATGCAGTCAACAAAACTTCATACCCAATTTTGATAAAAAAACAGCACTTTTGAAAAACCATGATACCCAATATACTTAGTTTTTGCTATAGTATTATTTGAACAATTGATCTCTTCTTGAAATTGTTTATCGATATTGGTAAAATTGATTAGAAAATTTGCTTATTTATTTCAGGCATCCAGTTATTTTGTAACGAGGTTTGGATTCAAGCCTCTAGCTGTACGAGAATCATCGGAAAGCAGACCTGTGATTTCTTATGCCGTCAAATTGAATAAGGTAACTATATTGATCAACTTAAACCGGCCAGCGTAATTGTTGAATGACCAGAGATATTTACGAGTCTTAAAAAAGAGATAAAATACATAATTATTTATTTATATAATACATTTAGTCAGAATATGCAGTTTCCTTTTGTCGAGTTATTACTTTTATAAAGAAAACATAATTAATAATGTTTTATTTATAGATAACTATAGTATTCGAATCCCCAACGACAACCGATGGTGATATATCAGTCGATTTGGCAGCGCATGGCGATTTCGTGAAAGACGTTGCTTTTGAAGTCCATGATTTAGATGCACTAGTTTCAAGGGCTAAGGAAGGTGGGGCTGAAGTTGTTAAAAATATAACTAAAGAAAAAGATGACGATGGAGTTGTGAGATACGCTGTTTTACGTACAGTAAGTAACTGAAACACATACCTACAAACTAACATGCTTAAAACAGAGCACCGTGGTTCAATATGAGGTGTTTGTTTTATAGAATACATTTTAATTTTTAAACGAAATTTACATCTACAATAATATTAAAAAGAGGCCAGATTTGAATTTTTGTATGTAACGAATAAACTTAAAAACTACTGGATCGATTTCAAAAAATCTTTTGCCGTTAGAAAGCTACATTATAACCGAGTAACATAGGCTACTTTTTATCCCGGAAAAAGCAGATCACGCGGGCGGAGCCGCGAGGAAAAGCTAGTTTAATGAAAACTTTTGTTTTTTTATAGATTAAAGTTTAATTATTTATACTCAGCAATGTTTCACAATGTCTAAGTAAATGCTACTTACTAAGTAAATAAATACAAAAATCGTAGTTTGACATAATAATATACACCGATACAAAGATGATAATTCAGAACTTTCGAAAATTGTCTTTTAAGTTATTGGTAGGCAAATCTTACTCGATTATTGTTAAATGAGTCTGTGAATTTGTTCCTCAAGGTGTGAGTAAGATTTCAGCTAGCCCTGTAATATATACGTCCCACTGCTGGGCACGGGCCTCCTCTACTGAATGAGAGGGATTAGGCCTTAGTCCACCACGCTGGCCTAATGCGGGTTGGCAGACTTCACATACCTTCGAAAAATCTTATCGAGTTCTCGAGTATGCAGGTTTCCTCACGATGTTTCCGTCACCGTTAAAGCAAGCGATAATTAACAATTAATATACACGTAACTTAGAAAAGTCAGTGGTGTATGCTCTTGGGGCTGGTTTCGAACCTGCGACTTTCGTCTTGACAGTCCATACCACTCCCCGCTGAGCTATCGCTGTTTTATTTTCGAAAGTAAGTATTAGATATCTTTCCACCCGGTATAATATGTCAGAGACCAGAGTGTGATTTTTGTAGGTATCTAAATGTGTCATATTTTATTTGGTAAGTAGCAATAAAAATTCTCTATGTACCTCATTTAATTCGTGTGTTTGATATTTTTATTGAATTGCTTTTCTATTTCCAGTATGGAGACAACACTCACACACTCATCGACCGAAGCAAATATACCGGAGTTTTTCTACCAGGATATAAAGCATCTGAAGAAGATCCTTTGAATGAACTGCTGTTAGTACATGATAATATTGCTTGTGATGTTGATAGATTGAAATCTTTGTATTATGTAGGGTTACGACTCGCAAAAGCCGACAAAGTACTTACCAAATTTTGATACCATCGTCTTTTGGCGGTGACGACAGCATCCGTGGCGCAGTGGGCGAAGAACCGGCTGTGAAACAAGAGGCTGCGATTGCGCGTGATCCTCAAATATTTGTGTCGGGTCTTGGTGTGTTTTCTCCCCAGAGAGGTGGACCTCAGGCAGGCGGCGTTCGCAAAAACTACAAGCGAAATCTTTCTGTAACATGTGTTAAAATTAACCATATTATGACAACTCCACAGCGAGTAGGACAAGGGCTGGTGGAAGAAGATCTTTTGGCGGTAGTATATTTACACTCGCCTGGAGAACTACTGATTACCAAGTTGCAGGAATTAGGAAATTTTTATTCAGTTTTATATTTCTAGTATGTATGGATTAAGACTTGAGGCAGCCTCCGTCGTGTACCAGTTGTGTAAACTGTAGCCGGTGTAATTAGATGCCTATAGTTCCATGACCGATACAAATATTATTACATTGTGATCCACTAAATATTGTATCGGATCTGGATGTTGTGAGATCGTTTCTCCATCGTAGTTCATTATACCCTTGTTATAGGATAACCTAGTATGGGTAGGGTTAGGAATATATGTGTGTGACTGTTGGGTGTATTTATTTGTTATAGGCCCGAGACGAATTTAATGTTCATTGACCACGTCGAAGGTAATATGGCCGATGGAACTCTAGAAGATTCCGTTACCTGGTATGAAATGAACCTCAATATGCACAGGTAACACAAATGCCAAGTATTCTCAAAACTTACGAAAAAAAATGGTTTAAACAGTTCAATTAATTTCAACAATAATTTGGGATATTTATTAGATTTTGGTTATTTATTTTAATAAAAATATCCATAAATTGAATAAATTAATATCAGTTTAAACACTACAAAATGTAAACAAAAGGTAAGTTATGTACCTGTATATAAGATGTAGCATCAAATTTTATATCAATAATAAATATTCAAAAATTATATGTACTTTAAGCACCTAAATAATAAAAATACTAGGATATAAAATAATGGTAATTGCATAGAATAAATGGCGTTTAATTTTTCTTTTTTAATAGATTTTGGTGCGTTGACTACAAACATGACCTGGTACCGTACTCTTGTATCAATTCCGCGTCTGTTATTAATGAAGATGAAACTGTCCTTGTAAGTATTTTATAGTTGATATGACAAATTATCACTTTAATTATCACTCCTTTTTGTTTACTTAAAATTAGTATGTATATCATTCTAGGATGTTTTTTATCTACACATTTTTAGCTGCTTTAGTTAGCTTCCATTTACATTACTTAATTTCGTGATTATTTCTTTATAAAAGAAGTCAGAATATGAATTGTGAACTCTTTCTCGACAGTTATCCTTAAATGAATCCGCAAAAGGCTTGCGTCCAACCAGCAAAGCTACGGAATTTGTGAAAGCGCTCGGGTCTTCTGGAGTAGAGCACGTTGCGTTTTACACTGATGACATTGTATCTACCGTAAGTACTCTTCCTTTTACCGTAAGTACTCTTCCTTGTTAAAATATCTCACTATCTGTCTGCATACTGGACTATAGGATTTCCCTATAATTGTATACAACTGAGGAATCATACTATACTTGGAAATTCTTATAAAGAACTTAAATAAAGTTGCAGTTTTGTTTGTAGGTTTTTATTCTTATTACTTCGGCAAAGTAAAATATAGTTGAAGATTTTTTTGCATGTTTTAAATTTGAATATACTGACGTAATATCAACCCAAGTTGCTACTAGAATTTGTGAAACGATATTTAATTTTCCAGATGCGAGACCTTAAAGCCCGCGGTGCAGACATACTAACATGGCCTCCAACGTACTACGAACTGATCAAAGAGAAGCTTGCAGACAGTTCAGTGAATGTGGCTGAGAGCATTGAGGAGTTGCAGCAACAAAATGTGTTGATAGACTTCGACGAAAGAGGTTACATGTTGCAAGCTTTCACCAAGCATGTGCAGCCGCGACCTACACTCTTCATAGAGATATTGCAGAGAAGAAACCATAGGGTAGGTAAAAAAAACATCAATTTTCACAAAATTGGAAGCAATCGCACTGTGGATATTTCGTTTAGGTATTGAAATGTATCTCTAGTTATTTTTATTAGTAAACACTGAACTGAAAGAACTAGTTTGAATGCAGAATGAAGCAAGAAGGTAACAGCTTCTAAGAGTTTCATTAAAGTTATATTGCTTACAGCATAAAGCATCATAGTTTGTCAATTGAGAAATTTTATAATGAATAATAAATTAATATTTGTTTTGTATAATACCGAAAAAGTTGTTTAAATTGAAAAACTAAAAACTTGAATTAAAAATATATTAATTTTTCAGGGATTTGGAGCGATGAATTACAAATGGGTATTCGAAGCGATTGAACGTTTGGAAATCACGAAGACTAATAGTGACGACAAGTCTGAAGAAGTGAAAAATGAAGCTGCTTAGTTAACCATATTCAAATTTTTTTTATCTTTTTATTTTCTTACGTATATTAACAACTGCTCAACTTCGCTAAACATTGACCGGTTGAAGATTTCATACTGAAATTATTATAGAAAGAGATGATGATAAACAACGAAAGGTTTACCTTCCTGTTTTTTACTTTATTGTTTCATGATTACATATACATTTTAATAAATAATATCTCCTTATTATAAAAGATTTAAGAACATATTTTGTAATCAAGAAAATATATCTTCATATTACTTTATAGCGCTTTTATTTTAATCATACTTTGTCATCAATCTCTGTTTTATTTGATTATGTTACAGTTTTTCCTTAACTCCTACGTGGCAGGCATGCTGCATTTTTGTCTATGCAATGCCATAGGGCTTGGCCCAATGAATTCCTTGAAAGTGGGAATAAAATCTCTAAAACTCCCTTATACCGTAAACAGTAGATTAAATAAATAAATTACACCCAACAGTCACACATATAGTCCTGACCCCACAGTAAGATACGAGTCTTGTGTCGTGGGTATCAGGAACTACGAGAGACTTTTGGTCTCACAACACCCAGACCCCGAAAAAAATATTTGTGGATCAGACAAATGTTTGCTCGGTGCGGGAATCGAACCCACGGTCTCACGTTTCACAGTCGGCTACTCGCCCACTGCGCCACGGAGGCTGTCAAATTTTATATTTTATTATGAATAGTTACCTCTCTCAGCCCCACAAACTGAATCTAGTCCTAATATTGGCGTTTGGCATTGGCACATAATGTTTATATGCAAAATAGAATACCGAATTGCCATGCTATAGCTTAGTTTTTCCTTTAGCTCCTTTGTTTTTAGGTCTCGACACTTACCCTTTATCTTTTTATTTATTTTATATATTTTTATATCGGTTGCAAACGTGTTTCTTCATTTCTTGATATCAGCAACTTCCGATTCCTTAGCATGATTAATATGTATTTGTCACCATGACCGAAATGCGACTAAAAAGATATGCAAAACCTGTCATTGCATTGAAAATGTATGTTGCCAACATCGTTATTTTATTATTATAACTAAGAGTACTTAACCTGTAGAGGAAGTAAATAACAAATGAATTGTATTTTTAATATTTACAAGGTCTCACGTATGCGAGGGGCATATGAGTTGCTACTACTGCTTTGTATATTTCCAAGCAGCAGTGCATAAGCACTGTTGTGTTTCGGTTTGAAAGAAATTGAAGCCAGTGTAATTGCTGAGCATTTTGGTACTTAACATCTAATGTCTCGCGGTGACGAGTACAGTTTAGTGCCATGTAGGCTTTATAATTCAAAGTTCTGTGTGGTGTTGCTTCTGTTTACGGGCAGGCGTGGCACTTACCATCAGGCAAGCGACTTGCTCGTCTCGTCATTCAATTAAATTTAAAAAACAGATGATAAGTGATATGTAATTTATTATTCATACACTTATTTTGTGTTATGACACACAACAGTAAAAAATCGGTTTTCAGTGTTTATGAATAAGACAATTTCAGATCATTTGTTATAAAACGTATCCTAATTTTAAACTAGGTTTATATTAGTCAGTTTGTATAGGTTACCTAGACACCTTGTCAATAGAATACCTTTTCTAATAACACCGATAGACTTGCATCTCCAATTTCACTCACGGGAGGGTGGAATTTCGTCTTGAAATTTAAATGGAACTTTCTTTAAACTATATTCTTACGAATTAATCATCGTCTAAATTGGGCATATTTGGTGGAGTTATGCGTAATTATGCATTGATAATAATAACTAATACACGAATACGTAACTAATACATAAAATAACTAATATCTAATTGTGAGTCTCTTCCGTTTTATTCGTCGATTAATACAATTGAATGTCTTACATTGAAATTTTGTACTTTTATTTTACACTTGAGTTTTACTACTACGCTATAAACAAATCTGTAAAAGCTTATTTATCCGTCGCTTGTTTTGCTATTTTCCATGAATATGTATTGAGTATGTGCGTATTTCGAAAATATAGAACTGCGTAATAAAATTATTGACTTGTTATGTCATTGTTTACGTATGGTAAACATGTTATTTTTACATCCAAAAGTCACACACAGTCCTGATCCCACACTAGACTAGCCTTTATCGTGCGTGTCAGGAACTACGAGGGATTTGGGGTCCTACAACGGCCAGACCCAAAACATATATATTAACAACTTCGTTAGATTCATTTTAAATCTTCGCAAATATGACCATGTGTCATCTAATCGTCTGCAACTGAAATGGTTACCTATTCGTCAGCGCCGCTCTTTTCGTGCACTTAATACGGTTCAGTCGAGATGGCGGTCTACTCTCCCTCCGTCTTAAGAATTTTCGATCAGGTTACGTGTCCTGACGCGAGTTAACATTTTATACCCATCCCAAGAAAAGTGCTCAAGACCGCTAAAGAAGTTTTCACTTCAAAAATGGTTGGACCCGATATTAATTTACGGGCTTCTTCACCAAAATAGAGATAAATAAAGACATCGGAAAGGTTACATGGATTCTGGGATGGGCCATCAGGGTCCTGAAGAAGGCCAGAACTATCCTGCAACCACCCTTCTAGGTCCATTGGTCATTTACTGGTCTCGTGCTATAAAAAGAACGAAGGGACAGTATTTTTAATATAGTAACTTAAAACCCTGAGCTACAACAGTACTTCATTCCATAAGGCATTTGAGAAAACAGCCAGTCTTATACAATATTATGTAGCAGTTATTTACTCAGACATTATAAAACAAGGCCAAGTTTTTCGATAGGTGAATTCTTACTTTCTAAGTGTATTTTAGCAGATACCATTTTTTTTATTTGAAGCATAATTTGCGATAAATGTTCAAGGTTTTAAATGTCATGGAAAATTCTCGCGTCGGATTATTGCGCAACATTTTATAACGTTACTGGACTAGTCGACTGCTTCGTACCGGACTTACGAACAGACTGACGTGGGGTGGAGACAGCTTATACTGTGATAAAATGTTTTCTACACTGATTACTAAAAAACAGTAGGTTAATCGCGTAACTTGCAATCAACACATTTTTTTTTATAGCATAGGCCGGCAAGCGAGCAAGTGGGTAACATCTGATGGTAAGTGATCTCCACCGCCCATGTACGCCCACCTCCAGAAGAATCATGGGCGCGTTGCCGACCTTTAAGGAAAGGGATAATTAGGGATTGGGAAGGGGATTGGGGGGGGCTTCCGGATATCTCACATAATACACAATATAACCACGACACAGTGATTTAGTTTTGTTTATTAAGGCCGGCACAACAATCCTTAATAGGGTGGTTGACTTGATTTTTTTTATTATTCCATAAAAACATAAATTAGAAGTCATTCAAATCTGATGGAAGGGCAAGGCACTTGGCAAATAACAGACGACGCCAACTTTGACGTCACCGTGGCAAATGGCCATTACACTGCACGCGTGCGAGCGAGATAGTGAGATGTCCCCACTACACCTTTGCTCATACCAATATTTAAAATCATAATTGCGGGCGTATTTTTTAAGCGATTTTGATTGTGTTTTAACAAAAGAGTCTCTTTTCCGTATAATTCTGTGTTGCGTATAAAATAATGCATAATATTCAATACAGGAAACTACCTTGTTAGCTACCAACCTTGTTTCAAAAACGTCAAATCGTATGAAAATTACTAAACATGTTTGCGGTTAAATACGATGAAACGTCGTGCAAGCCGCCTAAGTTCACGCTTTTAAGCAAAGCTGTTATTACTGCATCGACGGATCGCTGAATATACTTCCGTCCCATTATGTGATAAGGGGGGAGCTATATACTATACTATGGCTATGTACTATAGCCTCGTTTTCGCAAAATAGTTTCCTTTTCGTATTATTGCTCAGTACATCTAAAATCATCATCATCATCATCATCATCAGCCACAGGACGTCCACTGCTGAACATAGGCCTCCCCCAAAGATTTCCAGACCGACCTGTTGGAAGTGGCCTGCATCCAGCGACTTCATACTTTTTACATATAAAATAACGTGTAAAAATTAAACATATTCTAATACCCTATTGCCCATACCAGGACGTCACGGTTTTTCAACCTGAATATGCTGCATTACGCCTTATATCTTATGCAGCAATACTTATAGGAAGTCTCCGTGGCGCAATGGACGAGTAGTCGGCTCTGAAGCGAGAGGCTGCGGGTTGCACAACAACAGAACTGTGAATTACAAAGCGTTGTTTGGCACTGGGCTGTGATAGTCATCCTCAGAAATAAGTTAAGTCTCATAATGTTCAGTAATTTCAGTGGATTTAATGGCCTTCAAACTGGAACACTACAGTGCTTACACACTACTGTTTGGTAGCAGAAGTAGACAAAGCGATGGTCACAACACAGACGGTCTCCCGCATAGGAGGGGTCCGCCATTTTGTAACTTGTGTATTTAAGTTGAATCATGTTTTTTAATCAATCGTAATTATTAGCCCTTTTGAGACTTAAAAGTTGTAGTAGTAGTTGTATTATTTTACCAATGACCGATTCCAATAATTTCCGAAGCACATCATCGTGTCGATATAAACATGTGCTTTTATTAAATTACTTAAATATGGCTTGATTCTGTTTGTTTGCAGTACTGATACACGGTGTTTTTGAAACAAACACATAAACATAAAGTATGTGTCATTGTCTATTAAAAATATATTTTTAAACAAAGGCATTGCAAATTCAATGACGCGATTTAATTGCATAAATTACAGATAAATATTACATGTTATTGATGATAAAAATTTCGCTAATTACTGGATGTATTGTCATTACCAAGATGCCTCTGGCCTCTGTAAAGATGTAACAGTAGGTCACTAGTGTGACGCTACGCTTCCCCGCCTCTGTGCTTTGCTTAATGGTAAAATCCAGTTTATAATATAGACACCAATTTACATATTGTTTATCAGGTTCTACGCACAGTGGGTTCGTGTTTGGACATATTTTAAAATACTTAATTTTATTTTTTTGGCCCAAATTAAACTTGAATTCTTTTGATAAGCCAGTTCAATTATACATTCTGCTAATTATTATTGATTGATTCAATGAATTTTCTTTTTAAAACGATTATTAATTTGACTACATAAATTTGAAATAACTAAATGATGCCGATAAAAACTGCTGCATCATTTTGGAAATTCACACAAAGGTCTTAGATAGATTTAAAAACTCTAGCTATTAGAGATAAAATTTCGAATGGATCACGCAATTTAATAATAAATTAGATATGTTTTCTAATTAATAATGCTAATTTCTGGATAGATACTGAAGTCACGTAAATACTGTATAATAAACTGACAAATACTGAATATGCGAATAATGTTTTTATGATTCGGCGTTTGTTCGATTATTAGTATAATCATACCACTGCGCACTGTGCGAGGAGGCTCGTCTCATGATGGTACGACTTGAAACAGCGACTTCGCGTCGTCAGCTTCAAAAACTAAAGATGTGACCACCATAACCTTTAAAACTTTCTTTAAACGCAACCATATTTTTTCCTGCTACGGCAAAGTGATTATACTGCCTGATGGTCCAGCGTAGTCCAAATATAAATTCGAATTTCGAAACAGAGAAAGACAGGTCCCTCGATGGTGGAGAGATATATACTGGCTTGATGTAAACATAACATAATAATAAATAAACAGAAGTAACACGACACAGAACTTTGAATTATAAAGCATTGTGTGGCACTGAACTGTGCTCGTTACCCCGAGACTTAAGATGTTAATTCTCATAACGCCCAGTAATTTCACTGGCTTCAATGTCCTTCAAACTGAAACACAACAGTGCTTATACACTGTTGTTTGGCGGCAGAAATAGCCAAAGCGGTGGTAGCAACCCAGACGGCCTCCCGCATATGAGGGATCTACCTTGTAATTACCATATTTACCAATACCATATTTCTCCTTTATGAGTTAATTCAAAGTTTTTCTCTTCCCACCCCATCCTCTCCTCTTCCGTCATCATCTGCTTCTTGCATCCCTTCCTTCTCCTCTTATTTCCTCCTATCACCCCGATGAGATACTGCAGGGGTCGCCAGTATCCCATTAACACGGACCCTTGCAGTTTATCCGAAAGGTTCAAAATGAACCCAAAGTTTCTTGGTTTTAAAGCTATCACACGATGATTTGTTCTTTTCGCTATAGTCAGAACTGGAAATCATAAATCAAATTCCGTGAAAAGTGGATACTATAATAAAGAATTTTATTAAGTATTTTATAGAAGTAATTGCATTTTTCGCAAATTAACACATATTAAACATTATTCTAGATAAATTTCGACACGCACCATGGGTTACCAATTAATTCTTAATGTTTAGTAAATGATAAACATAATGTATGCTTAGTATAAATATACAGATATTCCTAGTTAAGTATACTAGTTATCGTAGTTATCGTAGTTATCCTAGTTGGTTAATCGTTTCTGTTAGGTGCTAAGAGTGGTCTAGTGGGATGCAGAGAATAATAAAGGTATATATTTCTCACTCAGAAACCGCGAGTTATTTTCAGCCGAAAACTATAGTGAAAGCTATATTTAATCTTATATATTATTTGCTTGCTTATTGTTATAACCGCTACGAACTTGCGAACCGCTTTATAAGGTGGTAGGTCCCTAGTATGCGAGAGGCCGTCTGGCTTGGTATCACCGCTTTGGTATTTCTGCCGCCAAGCAACAGTGTGTAAGCACTGTTGTGTTTCGGTTTAAAGGACAGTGAAGCCAGTGAAATTACTGGGCATTATGAGACTTAACATCTTATATCTCGGGGTGACGAGCGCAGTTCAGTGCCATGCTGTGCTTTCTAATTCAAAGTGTATGGTGTTGCTTCTGTTTATTGGCAGGCGTGGCGCTTACCATCATCAATTGATCGTACCCTCTCAGAAACCTTCGTGGGATCATGCACAACAACTTTGCTAAAGATCATCATATGATCAAATGCATAGTTTACGATTCTATAAAGGACATACAGGCAAACATACATTTATATATGTATATTAGATTTGCCATAAGCTCAGGGAAATTTTAATCAAATAGAATGAAAAACATGTACAAAAAGACGATAAATGATCAGTTATCGAGCGGAATGAAAAATAATTAATTAACTATAATGGCTATAAAAAAATAGGGTTTGGTGATAAAAGGGTAAAAATTTAGGGTTAGATGTATTTTTTAATGCCACATTATAGAAAAATAAAAACAAAAAATGTTGTCCAAAAATTTAAAAAAAACTTGAGAGGTGTCAAGGAACACCCGGATGGAACGAAGTTCCTTTCGATTAATTAGTGAAGGAATTGTAATAAAATGTTATTTGTCTATCTATTGTAGTTCCTGAGATATTTGAATTTTTTGATTTTTAGAGACATTTTTACAGAACTTTCTTACTGGGGGGGTGGTTTTTTTTTAATAGGGCCAATGAGTCGGGCTCGATAAGCCGATTGCGACAAAAAGGTAAGAAACACGACTTATAATATTTCAAAGATTCGAATATGTGCACACATCTTTAGTGGCAGCTTGTTTTCTTCAAGCATTTAATATAAACCTCACTATTCTGGTTCGTATATAAAATCGATCGCGCACAAATAACGTTTCAGTTCTAAGAAAATACACAACGGATAGTGTGATATAATAATATCAAAAGTATTTTGTGATAATGGTAAGTATTGATTAATTGTTGTTAATTAAGGACTGTTCTATATTTAAAATTGTGTAGGTCCTTTTATTGACGATAGCATTCGCTCGCGACTCCGCCCGCGTGAAATTCTGCACCGTTATAGTTCATCAGGAATAATGTAGGATTCTAATGGTGAAAGAATTTTTCAAATCGGTTCAGTCGTTTCAGAGCCTATTCAATGCAAAGAAACAATAAAATATTTCCTTTTTATAATATTAGTTTAAGTAATTTTAAATAATAGGCACCTTCTTCGCATCCTAGTGTAGGAGTCCTGACCTAGATTAAAGAGAAATATTTCTAGTTTGCTCGAACTTATTTTAAATATGCAAAGCATTGAAATGACCATAAGTATTAAAATTATAACTACTGGAAGAAATTAAACAAAAACATTTTTATTAAAGGCAACACATTACTTGGCGGCGTCTTTTATTTTCTATATAGAAATTGTATTTGAAGAAAAATAACGGGGAAGGTTCTCAATTCATGATTTTTTTTGGATTTATAACCACGCTTAACTCCTTTTTCTTATACCTAATTAGTAGTTAAATCTTCCTCAAGAGTTGTGAAATAGACCCTTAAATTATGATTTAAGACGCAAGTATCGATAAAGATACTTATAGGTATAGATAAAGTATCGATTTGTGCAAATAAGCCTTAACCCTAAGAGCCTGAACCTAATAGAGAGAGAGTGCAAATGCTAAATAAAAAAATGATAAAATTGTTTAATAAATAAGTAGGTACACCTACTCAACAGTCACACACATAGCCCTGCCCCTATAGTAAGATATGAGTCTTGTGTTGTGGGTATCAGGAACTACGAGAGACTTTCGGTCAAACAACACCCAGACCCAAAACATTGTGTATCACACAAACATTTGTCTTGGTGCGGGGATCGAACCCGCGGCCTCAGATTTCACAGCCGGCTACTCGCCTGATAGACTACGAAAGCTGTCAGTAACTAGATTATTCTTACATAAATTATTGTACTAAGGCCTAACTCCCTCATACGTGTAAGACGTAAATACACGGCTGATATAAATTACTGAATAAGATCGGTATAATAAATTAACGTATAGAGGGAGGGAGAGGAGGCCCGTGCCCAGCAGTGGGACGAATATAATATACAGGGCTAATAAAAAAAAATAGAGGGAGACATGACAACCAGTCTCACTACGGATGATGCTGAAGATCGGGCGAAGTAGAGGCGTCTTAGTAGGAAGGTGGATCCTGGAAAACAACGTCAGGCAGAAAGAAAGTAAATCAATGTTTGTTTTTTTTTTGTTTATTTGACTGAATGACGAGAAGAGCAAGGCGCTCGCCTGATGGTATGCGCCACGTCTGCCGATAAACAGAAGCAGCACCACACAGAGCTTCATACAAAGCACTGCATGGCACTGAACTGCGCTCGTCACCCCGAGACATAAGATGTTAAGTCTCATAATGTCCAGTAATTTCACTGGCTTCAATGTCCTTCAAACCGAAACACAACAGTGCTTACACACTATTGCTTGACAGCAGAAATAGACAAAGTGGTGGTACCAACCCAGACGCCCTCTCGCATACAAGAGACCTACCACCTCGTTTCGGTAGATACGACGCGACTTGACAGTATGCTGAATATCGGGCGAAGTGGAGGCGTCTTAGCAGGAAGGCGGACCCTGACACTAAGCCAGGATAACCCGAGGCAGAAAGAATAAATGACTTTGCTATGTCAGACATTATGTCAGTCCATCTTAAACATATTTACACACTCACGTCTGTATCTCACGGCGCAAACAAAATTCACTACAAACTGTCTTATACTTGAAAAATATTTCATTACGTAAAAAAGGGTGTATAATTAGGCTTGTTGGGTGAGGGTGTCATATAAACTACATATTATATCGGTTTGAATACACAAGTACGTAACAAGTAACATTTCAATAAACAAGTGACAATCGTTTATTTAATAAAACTAAAACCAGTTTTAATCTAATTTATGAATCAAATCACTCTGTATTACTCGGAAATATGCAAAATCTTGTTTCTATATGGCGGACTTGTAATAACAGTTAACTGGTTTGAATCAGCTATTTATAAAATACTAATGTTTTTTGATATACATATTTAAAGTTTGCCCTTTACAAGGCGACGCGACGATGTCTTGTTACCGATCTATCTCAATATAGTAGCTATTGTATTTGTATAGAACTACCATTGTACCATTGTAATGTGCATAGAACTACCAACAAGAATTCTCAAGGAGTTTTGATCAGAGACAAATAAACTAGAGTTTTGATGTCGTAGATAGTAATATCACTTTGGTGCGTAGATCATTATTTGAGAAGAAGTAGATAATTATAAGGTTTGCAGTTTACTTGATTTTTTGTATAAAAGGCGAACCTATATGACGATATTTTTGGTGCTTATGTATATTATATGTATCGGTCTAATGGCCTCATTTCTCTACAATTTTAAAGAAAAAACTAAGAGCCTGTTCACAATATTCGAGAAAGATTTAAACACCAAATAACGTTTAAGACAGCATTTACTCTGAGTAAATGTTAATTATTATTATCAGTTGAAATATGCCGACTAAATACAAAAATCATACTCTGAGATACCTTTATATCGGAATAAAAATTTCTACTAAGCATCTAAGCATTTAAAAATAGCAGCTTTACACGATCTTTGGTGTCCTGTTTCAGTTGCTTTGAAACAAATTGGATTATGATTTGGCAACTACTGCTGCAAATATTCCATAGATGCTAGGCTATTAATGCTATACCTAATTGGAAAATGTTTTTTTTCTAGACCACCTATACTGACAAGGGACGGAAACCCGAAAATGGCAGATTCCTGGCTTTCGATCACGTCACATTTTGGGTATCGAACGCAAAACAGGTACGTTTCGCAGCTTATTGCAAAATTATTACAACTGACGTCTTTTAAGGGCGCTTGTTTTTATTGCTTTGTAATGATCTTGATTAATCCATTTATTTTTAATTTAAAACTTGTTATAGGCGGCCAGTTACTATGTGACGCGGTTCGGGTTTGAGCCGCTGGCGTATAGCGGTCTGGAAACTGGTTCCAGAAAAATCGTGTCGTATGTCGTGAAGATGAATAAGGTACAAACATGGAAATACCTTAGCAATTATTTAAATTAAGTTAAATTATGGCTTTAAAAGCGTGATATTTTTATAGCATAGCTGCCAAACGAGCAGGTGGGTCACCTGATGGTAAGTGATCTCCACCACCCATGAACGCCCGCAATATCAGAATAATCATGGGCGCGTTGCCGACCTTAAAGGAAAGGGATAATTAAGGAATTGGAAAGGAGAGGAGGATCTGTCCTGTCGTAGGCCCTTCGATTTGCTTCTTCCCTCCTCTAAGAGGGAAGAAGCATTTATACAGGCCGGCATGACTCTAGTGACCACCAATAAACTCATTGGTTGTTGGTGGTCGCTTGTTCTTTGGAACGCTTACCATCAAGTGTAGCGCTGTCACTTGCCGTGCTCGGATAAAAAAAAAACATTAATGTCTTTATTAGGTTCGCGTTCCCGGAAAAGTCTAGACGTTACGGTTAATATTTATCCTTTTCTTTGCAGATGATATTTGCATTTCAAGCTCAATATGAACCCGAAGAGACTGAGTTCTCCAATGAAGTTGCTTACCACGGAGACTTCGTTAAGGATGTCGCGTTTCAAGTCGAAAACCTGGACTACATCCTAGCGTATGCCAAGAAGCAAGGAGCTGTCGTGGTCCGTGATTTATGGGAAGAACGGGATCAATATGGAGTAGTGAGAATGGCGAAATTGAAGACGGTTAGTGAAAAAATGGGGGAAATGGCTTCTATTTTTGAAATTGCCAAGTATTGTCGCACAATAAATTGCTCAAACAACACGATGGAGTAGTAAGAAAGACGAAATTTAAGACGGTTAGCGAAAAAATGGGGAAAATAGCCTCTATTTCTGAAATTGCCAAGTATGGTCGGGTATTAAATTGCTCATATAACACGTTCAGTTTTCTGACGGTGTACTATTTTTACATATTATGTGATTGGTACTGGCATAGCGAGATGATGCGATAATGATATATTCTTGCAATAAAATTGATTACGGTTTTTAATAGCAGTAAAATTACGCTCAAGATAGCAAATTTCCCCAACATGTTGCTTTGTAAGAGCCAAAAGTTATGCTTACGATTCATAGTACGTCCTATGTACTTCGTCGGTTCGTGATTCACACGATGATATTTTTTTCGGATGTTGTGAGGCCGATAGGGTCTCGTAGTACCTGATATTTGTTTTCGTGTGTATTTATTTATATATTTACATTGTTTTCAGTATGGCAGCAACACACACACATTGGTAGACAGGTCAAAATACACTGGACCATTCCTTCCGGGATATGAACTGCTTAATAAAGACCCTATCAGCAAATATTTGTGAGTATTAACTATACAGGGTGTTAGGGAAACGCTTCCTAAAACTAAGACAGGTGGAGATACAGGTAGTTTCATTTCGTGATTTTTTTTTTGTAGTATCAAGCCCGGAATCACCAGCACTACTAAGGTTACCAACTGACCGGATAAAGACCACCTCGCTTATATAATTACGATCGAAATAATTAACTTACTCTTGCACAATTCACTTTCTTAAACCTTATTTTTCTTTTCAGACCTAAAGTGGAAATCAACTTTATCGACCACATAGTCGGCAATCAACCAAACGACTGCATGGAAGAAGCTGCTTCATGGTACGAACGGTGTCTGCAATTCCATAGGTATGTGTACTGGTGGGAGGGTACCTGATGTTATTGTACTTAACTGGATAGCGACCATCGTAAACATGGTGAAAAACGCGCCATAGTGACTCTTTCCGGCAAGGCGGTTTTTTGCATGGTTCAGTGCCATGCAGTGCTTTGTAATTCAAAGTTCTTTGTTATGTTAAGTTATGGGCAGGCGTGGCGTTTAATATCAGGTGAGCGACTTGTTCGTCTCTTTATTAAATAAATAAAAAAAAATCAGGATCCATTGTAGGTCGAAATAGTTACTGTGAGGAGTTGTCACCACATCTCTATCCAGGATTCTCGTATACGAGCTGGCTCACCTACCACCTGCAAAAAATATCCTTCACAGATTCTGGTCAGTAGATGACAAGCAAGTATGCACGGAGTATTCAGCCTTACGGTCAGTGGTGATGGCCAACTGGGAGGAGACAGTGAAGATGCCCCTCAACGAGCCTGCACCAGGCAAGAAGAAGAGTCAGATCCAGGAGTACGTGGAGTACCACGGCGGGGCGGGCGTGCAGCACATCGCTATTAACACTGAGGATATAATTAGTGCTGTAAGTCCTTACAATAATAAAAAAAAGTGTGCATCCCGGGACGCTCGACAGAAGTGATAAACTAATGTGGGTTAAAGTGAGAGCGGAGGAGCCTGACACAATCGTGTCAAAGTCCGGTTAAAGCCCAGTCATAGTCTTGTGAAAGTCCGGTCCAAGCCGACTGGTCACTGTGTGACGCAACCTGGGACTTCGAAATTATCGATGTTCCAGAGAGGTCGGCTAACGCTGGCTGGTCGATGGACCGCTCGCGTTACGGAACGTTTCGGTTCACCCTCCCAATAAGAAGTTATCACTTCAATAAATGACGGTTACCTTTAAAAATACCGGTAGAATTATTGTATTAATTATTGAGGCCGTGGGTTCGATTCCAACACCGAGCAAATATTTGTCTGATCCACAAACATTTGTTTCGGGGTCTGGGTGTTGTGAGACCGAAAAGTCTCTCGTAGTTCCTGATACCCACGACACAAGACTCGTATATTACTGTGGGGTCAGGGCTATGTGTGTGACTGTTGGGTGTTATTTATTTATTATTATTATTATTTATTTATTATTATTGTATCCGAGAAAAACAAGTATTTGTCAGAGCGGTTTCGGTCCCAGCTACCCATATAATTTAAAATAAACAAAGTTTTTGTTTAAATACACCACCTCTATTAACAAGTGACATAAACAGTCACTGAAGAGTTTTGGCGGGAATTCTGACAGCGCGTTTCAACGCTTATTTTAATTTATTTCAAAAACTAGTTTAAAGTTGTGTTTGTTATACAAAAGTGGTTTCTGCAATAAACACTGACGGTGATGAACAGTGTATGGAAATATTGAAATAAGTGAATTAAGCATCGTACTGGAAGGAATTCACACCAAAACTCCAACAAGACCTTGAAAACGTCCACACCGATATTTCATTGTTCTTGTGAAGACTTGAGAATAAATTATACTTGTTGCCGAAATGCATAATAATGCGCGGCCGTAAATTAAAAAGAAGAAGACAGTCACTAAAAGTCTTGAATCATGTTTCAAGCAATGATTTATATTATATATACAAATCAAAACATCAATGGTTTCAAGTCTATCAACCTGAATGACCAAACAAGCAGGTTGCTTGCCTGATGTTAATCGTCACGCCTGAAGTTTTTACTATATTTTGTAAATACACCCAACAGTTTCACACATACTACCTAAACACAACCACCCTCTGGATTAGTCTAGATTAACCTGTATCGTGGGTATCAGAAACTACAAGGAACTTGCGGTCCCACAACACCCAGCCCCGAAACAGATATTAGTGAGTCAGTTAAACATTTGTCTCGATGCGAGAACCAGACACGCCACCTCACGCTTCACTGTCGGTTACCTGGCCCACTGCGCCATTGGCTGTCTAAACTTTAACATAATACATATTTTTTTAAATACAACATTGCAGGTCGAAAACCTGCGGCAACGAGGTGTCGAATTCCTTTCGATCCCATCAAAATATTACAAGATAATCAGCGAACGTTTAAAAAGCAGTAAGGTGAAGGTGGCTGAGAGTCTTGAGATCTTGGAACGGCTGAACATCCTGATAGACTACGATGATGATGGATACCTGCTGCAGATATTTACGAAAAACACTCAGGACAGGCCAACATTGTTTTTAGAAGTTATACAAAGGAGAAATTTCAATGTAAGTAGATACTTGAATCTTGCTATATCAGCAATAAATAATTATTCAAGTTAAGATGATAGGCGTTTTTTTTTATAGCAGAAGCTAGCAAAGGAGCAATGGGTCACCTGATGGTAAGAGATCTCCGCCGCCCTGAACACCCACGATATCAAAAGAATCATGGGTGTGTTGCCAACCTTAAACGAAGGGAATTGATATTGGTAAGGGGAGGCGATTTGGGCCTCCGGAAATCACACTCACCAAGCGGAACGCAGCAGCAAGCCTACCTTTACCTCACGACAAGTATGTTTCCTCAAGTTGTTCCCTTTACTGTTAAAGCAAGCGATAATTAATAACACGTAATGTAAAGTCAGAGGTGTATGCTCTTGGGGCTGGTTTGGAACCTGCGACTTTGTCTCGACAGTCCGTACCCCGCTGAGCTATCGCTGCCTATATATAGGTTAAATTAAGATAGGGTATAATTACGTACTGGTAAGCGCAGCGTTGGACGTCCGCCTACAAGGTGGACAGACGACCTGATAAAGGTCGCAGGAAGTCGCTGGATGCAGGCCACTTCTAACAGGTCGATCTGGAAATCTTTGGGGGAGACCTATGTTCAGCAGTGGACGTCCTGTGGCTGATGATGATGATAATTATTTATAAACATAGACAACTACGTATTTCAGGGTTTCGGAGCTGGTAACTTCAAAACGCTGTTCGAGTCGATAGAACGGGAGCAAGAGAAAAGAGGAAACTTATAAGGACAACACACTGACTATACGTGGAACAAAAAGGCGCGGTCGTATTTGAGCTGTATATAGATATAAGTAGTTCACTTCCAAGTACTAAATCTGATATCATTGCTAGGATATAAATAATAAGTGATACTTTAGCACCGTTGTAATTTGAAAATAATAAAATAAATGTTCAGTATGATGTGAAAAAATTAGGTACTTGTAAAAGGTTATCAGACTTTTTAAATTAACCTTGTACATTTAATTTACATTAGACCTTAAATTCGTTATTATGTAA
This sequence comes from Amorpha juglandis, assembly GCA_949126905.1. NCBI lineage: Eukaryota > Metazoa > Arthropoda > Insecta > Lepidoptera > Sphingidae > Amorpha > Amorpha juglandis. The sequence continues at coordinate 3,552,251 of OX421379.1, read as the reverse complement.
TAAAATATATCCCAAACGCATGACTTTGTAAAATATGTTCACACTTAAGCCACCAAAATATTCAACAACGTTTAACCGATGAAAGAAGGATAGTTTTTAAAATAAAACCAACATTAAAAGATTGTCGTTTTATTGAATGATCGATGATATACACTCGCCGCTAGGAGCCGGCGCTAGTAAAAATATTTACAAAAAAATCCATTGGAAAATACAAAATGCCAAAGTGCACACTTCTGTGTGGTTCACAATTTAAACAGCACCAAAATAATATGTATCAACAGGTGACCGATACAATAACATAATTCTACGAATAAAATCGCATCGGCAATCTTATTTTAATTTGGAAAACACGATAATGAGACTACACTCTACATCTATATCGATTTTTTTTGCAATACAACGATATATTTTAATATGCATCCAACTATTGATTTTTATTTAATTAGTATTGAAATCATAGCTAAATCGATAATTTATAATATAATGCCACAATGTGGACAAAAAAATATGTCAAAAAAGGTTTATGAAGTGCCAAGACAATATATCGATAACTTTTCTCGGTATATCAAATCGATATTAACACTTTTCAAAATTATCGATACGATATGAATCGATTCTCTTTTACACATTCGACATGTCTACTACACTCGCTAAGCGTATGATGTACGGACTCGTAGTCTGGTCAGTCACTCTATAAAAAAATTAATACATAATCCTAACAAATCTGTGCTATCATCACGTTTTTCCGAAAAAAATCGAAGACTGCCACAGCGACTTTAACCGTAGTAACGTAGATTTTTAATCAAACTTTAAATAAAATCGGCCACCGTTCGTCAGATCGATACAATTCACGGCAGAAATCGTCTTACATAAAATGACATACTTAATAAACCTTTACGCCACTCAATTTTGGCCACTCATAAAGTACAATACTAGTTTTAGTAGAAAACGGGTTGCGTCTACATGTAAAACCCAAAGTCAATAATTCCGTAGCACCAATGGCCAACATAACGGTGACATTTATCGGTATGACAAGCTTTTTTTTATTCGATTGAATGACGAGATGAGCAAGACGTTCGTGTGATGGTAAGCGCAACGCTTGCCCATAAACAGAAACATTACCACACAGAACTTTGAATTACAAAGCACTGCATGGCGCTGAATTGCGCTCGTCATACATAAGATGTTAAGTCTCATAATGCCTAGTAATGGCTTCAATGTCCTTCATACCGAAACGCAACAGTAGTGGAAAGTATTTTAGAACGAAACTCCGGTAATGTTAGTCAATTTTCGCGCCATTTATATGTAGTCCAAAATCAAGTGGCAGGGTACGTCATTATAAACATAGACAATATCTACCAATGTACATAAACAAATCACATAGAAACACATGGCGGGTCGACAACACAACTCCATTTAAATAACAATAAATACAATTTGTCTAAATTGTCGTATTTCATAATCGCCGGAACACACATGCTACAAAAAAGTTGGCTTATTAGTGCAGGTTGTCTGTTATCAAACACCTAATTAACTTTAATTGATGGTTATCAAACGGCATAAGATGCAACGTGATATGCTCTGTTTTCACACACCAATACTTAACTTTAATTGACGGATATCAAAACGGCATACGATACAACGTGATATGCCTATATTGAATAGCGTTTGTTTGTTGAGCGTTAGGGGCTAACTAAAGCTAAGCATAGCTTGGTGAAAACCGACATGAGTTGTCGCTACCAGGTTAGCCCAGCCACGCTCCGCAAAAAACGAGATGATTTTAATTAGTAACGTAAAAAAAGTCAAAAGTAAGACGCTTAAATACCATTTAGATAAGGTTGGTTTATCGCCGAGGCAAGAATATAACAGAAAACTTTCATCCACGAGGCCGCATCATGCAGTTTGAAATTATTTATTTATAACGCGTCCTCGTAATGACAATTTTCTGCGATATTCTCGCTTGTGTCGTATGAGAAATTATCTCTGTCTAAACGGATTCTGTGCAACCAAGTAGCACGTGTATTCCAGGCATAATCGAAACTTGTCGCGTTATTATTACAATTGGAATAATATATTGAGTAATAATACACAAGAACATTTATTTATAGACGTCCAATTACTGTTTTGTCTACATTACTCTTACTGTATTTAAACTTGGCTGATATAAAACATTAATTGATAGTTTAACTCCGTTTCAATTTAATTTAACATCAATTACGAATTTCATTTTTTTCCGGTCAAAAACTCGTCATTACAGAAAGGTTGCTTAAATTTAAAGCAGTCAGTGTATGTCAGCTCCCGTAGTATCAAATCAGATTACATTATTCTTCTTCCAGCTGCCCTTGTCCCACTCGCAGTGGGGTCGGCGCAAGACAAGTGGTAGTCACGCTGTAGACAGTTTTGTCTACAACATGATTGGGCCGGCTCGACCGGGTCGTTACCACTGTCTCACAGAAAACCGAAAGTAGCGGCTTGCTGCTGCGTTTCGTACGGTGAGAGAGATATCCGGAGGCCCAAACACTCATGGCGTATACACGACACGAAACAGAAATTGTTTATAATGCGTGTTTGAACCGCATGTGAATTTGTAATCGATACTAAATACATTTGAGACGGGTTATAAAACGGTACTATATTTTTTTACAATGAGGCAATTGTCTCACTGCCCGCGAGTGGCGACTATTCTCGCTCACGCAACGTACGATAGGTAATAATGTGATCCCGTGTAAACAAAAGATACACATATTATATTTATTGTACTATCCTGATCTGGGGGCTTAGCATATACAATGCGAGATCGTTTCGACTCGTTTTGCGTTAAAAACCGGTTTTATCTGGTTATCTCTATATGTCTGTCGAAGGTAAAATGCTTGCATAGAATACTCGACTCACTTTGACAAATATAGAGATAGAGAAAATAGTGCTTTCAACCTATCTGTGGTGTTTTGTCCATGAACTCTAACATGACGTAATTTTATCGAATGTTGATACTTTTACCAGAAACATTTGTCGTTGACAGTTAACACTCTCGCGCGAGAGAGAGATATATCGTGTTGCATATGCTAAGACCTCTGGCAACGTGATTACACTGCATTTGATGATAAGAATGCACTGTACTGTACAAATATAATGTCGAACGCCGAGCGACATTATGCCGGCCTGAAGTTACTAGATATATATTGAGTGGCTGTCTCCGAATCGCTCATCACCGGTAAGAGCCATTATGGCAAGGTTTTTTTACAACGTATACAGTGGTCTGAATACCGGCTAGAATAACTATTAATAAAAAAAAAACACTTGCCAAGCTACACTCGCTTATCGCTACTCGTCGCCAGTGAGACAGGTGCTTTATATAGCCGAATATAAATTACAGTGTAAATACACCATTAGCCAGAATATTACTGTATTAGAAAAGGATTTTTTAGCGTCAATCAAAGACTCGGTAGTTGTAAAATTGACAATAAAATTATAATTCACAGATTAATATTTAAATGACAATATCCACGATAGAGAAATACTTTAAATTTACATCTAATGTTATAAACTAACAGAACATACAGTCTCTCATACTATGCACTGGGCCCAGCACCCGAATCTATACGTTATATTATGAGAAAGGAATTATAAAAACACTACTATTTATTGAGTGAAGTTCCTAAATAAATGCAAAAAATACCGAGTTTTCACAAACACCTAGAAATAAATGGATGCAAATATGCAATAACATTTCAACCGCATTAAGTGAAAATTAAGATACTGTTTTATTTGGCTAAATTTATTAAAAAATTCCGTATTTAATATAAAAATTATAAATAAAACGATCATGTGCGATTATGCAAAATAGAACTTTAAATTATTTATTTAAGTTAATGAATTTAGCAAAATAAAATTTAAATCTAAATTTTTACTTAATGTGGGTTGAAATGTTATTGCATATTTGCATCCAAATAGCTAAGAGATGAAAAATAAATTTATTTACGAATTGAATTTTAATATTTCTAATAATTAGGGTTCTGCTTATGGTTTCAATTGTCTGAAGTTAATAATTTATATTTTACAAGTATTTAATAAATAAGACTTGTATATTTAACACTTGTTTAACTGTTACCAAGTGATCAGTTTTAATTGATCAACAGTCAACCGACTTTTCAACATAAGGTATATGCAGTATGGATTTTGTAGACCAATTCAATTCAATTGAAAATTTATTCAGACAGTTCAAAACGTATGTGATTTAGCAATTGACCAACTAACATAGAGAGGATTTATCCCATAAAAGAGACGGCTTTAAAAAACCCATTAAGCCAATTAGAAAGTAAAGTTACTTTAAAATTAATTTTATTTTACTGCAATTACGGCATCCTTGTCTCTCTCTCTCTTTATTGTACACCACTGATACTTCTTTTACTTCAATTTCTGTCCATCCAAAGGTGCGATAAGACCGCCCATTGTAAAACCATTAAGTAAAACCATGTAAAATTATTTTAAGTGATTATTGGTTATACAATACAGAGTATTGAATTGTATTTATTTTCTGATCAACTTTTTTTGAACTTAGTTTTTAAAGCATTTTTTTTAACTCATTTTTGTAATAGTGGTAAAACCTTTACGTATGATTTAGGTCGCGTACCTAAGCCCAGTGCGTTTGTTGTCTATGGTTCATGCTCCTAGGTGGCGTTGTCTCTGTCCGGCTCCACGTCATCGGGCCCGACCATCTCGAAGTCTCTGTCCGTCGACGAACGCTGGCTGTTCTCCGATTCCGATTCGGATAGTTTTTCGGATGATTGCACTGCTGCATCTTGCTCGGTGTGTTCTGTTGATCTGGAAGTAAGCGATTTATTTTTAATATAAATTTCTAGCCATAGTTGGTACATGCATACATACAAAAGCCCACGTATGTATCACCGAAATGGTAAGCAGATGTGCAACCCACAGCTCGTCGAGTTTTTTTTTACCCCCGTCTCTCGCCAAATCCGAATTATTATTATTTTTCAAAATAACAAACAAAAACTATGATTGCCCGACGTGGGATTTGAACCGAGACCTTCCGTTTGTCAGCCTAAGTACACTTCCACCAAGACCATTGAGACAATTATTGTGTAATGGCGATATTGTATGGTTCAACCAAATGACTCGCTTAATAAAAGGTTCCAAACTGATTAATATTGGCTGAAATCTGCACAAATGAAAGGGTCCAAACTGATTCACGTTGGCTGAAATTTTTAGAAATGAAAGGGTCCAAAAATATTGATTCATGTTAGCAGAAATGACTACCACCTAGATATACAGGGTTATTTTTAAAACACTTAGTAGATTGCTAAGGTCATTTGCTACTACTTTTGTCCTACGACTTTTCATAATTTGTTAGATTTTATTTTCATACAAAAATAAGTATGTATTCATTTAATTTCCGTCTTGAATGTTACAACGCGTATCGCAGATTACGTAAACAAACACGCGAAGCGTGGGGAACCGGGCTAGCGGCTTTGAAGGTCAACGCCCGAGCAACTGAGCGGCGCCTTTGAGTCGCGCGCGCACGCCGCGCCGCGCCGCATTCTACGAAGAAAAACACGACACAACAAAAACTTGTAAAATCATTTTTTTTTAAATATATTGAGTTATATCCAAACTCGTAGAACAAAAGTTGTTCCGTATGGGTTCAGCTATCTGGTACTGCGAGATTGCTGGTGTTTTAAAATTAACCCTGTATATTGGATTTCAATGAGCGACATACATTTTGGTCCCGCCGGTGTGTTCGTCAGCCGGTTCTTCGGTTTTGTGCGTGTCTTCCGTGCGTACGGTCTCGGGTTGTGTCTCTATGAGGGGCGTCTTCTCAGTCTCTCTTTCGTCGTCCGACAACTTGTCTTTCTTGCGTTTCTTCTTGTTTTTGGCTGCCTTATCGCTTTCGGAACCGGGGCCGCGGTATTCGTACTGTAAATAGAAAAAAAAACCTTTTTTTTTATCTGAGCACAGCAAAGTGACTGCTCTACACCTAATGGTAAGCATACTGCAGTTCAAAAAACCAGCGACCACCGACAAACAATGAGTTTATCGGTGGTCACCAGAGTCATGCCGCCCTATATAAATGCTTCTTCCCTTTTCGGATAGGCAAGAAGCAACTCGAGGGGCCTGCGACAGGACAGGCGTATGACCGATGCAGGCACAGTAATTCAAGGATGTACCCCTATACCCATCCCAACCAACCATCATGTCATATGTGGGTATAAGTGTATGGGCAGGCATGACGCTTACCATCAGGTAGGAGAAGATTTGCTTGTTTGCTATATAAATATATACATAATAATAATAACTACAAACCTTATAAAGCGGCCAGAAGGATGCGAAGAACCCAACGTCCTCGGTCAAGTTGGGCAGCAGCCAGAGATGGTGTCGGGACAACGTGACCATCCACACGAGACAGAACAAAACCACCCGCAGTACTGTCAACGCGATGATCATCACCAGGAAACCAGCCGCCGCTATACTCAGGTAGTAAACACAAATAATAAAAAAATAACTACAAACCTTATAAAGCGGCCAGAAGGATGCGAAGAACCCAACGTCCTCCGTCAAGTTGGGCAGCAGCCACAGATGGTGTTGGGACAAGGTGACCATCCACACGAGACAGAACACAACCACCCGCAGTACGGTCAACGCGATGATCATCACCAGGAAACCGGCCGCCGCTATACTCAGGTAGTACACACAAATAATAAAAAAATAACTACAAACCTTATAAAGCGGCCAGAAGGATGCGAAGAACCCAACGTCCTCGGTCAAGTTGGGCAGCAGCCAGAGATGGTGTCGGGACAACGTGACCATCCACACGAGACAGAACACAACCACGCGCAGCACGGTCAACGCGATGATCATCACCAGGAAACCGGCCGCCGCTATACTCAGGTAGTACACACAAATAATAAAAAAATAACTACGAACCTTATAAAGCGGCCAGAAGGATGCGAAGAACCCAACGTCCTCCGTCAGGTTGGGCAGCAGCCAGAGATGGTGTCGCGACAACGTGACCATCCACACGAGACAGAACACAACCACCCGCAGGACGGTCAACGCGATGATCATCACCAGGAAACCGGCCGCCGCTATACTCAGGTAGTAAACACCCTTCCTGTATAATATTAAATGGATTTTGAAGTGAAAAACTTCTTTAGCTGCGTTGAGCACTTCTCTTGGGATGGGTATAAAATGTTAAACTCGCGTCAGGACACGAGACCTGATCGAAAATTCGTAAGACGGAGGGAGAGTAGACCGCCATCTGGATTGAACCGTATTACTGAGGGATAAGGATTGTTTTCGGTTACTGTGGTGGGTAATAGTGAACGCTCTATCCTTACCGATTCGGTGTATATTGTTATTTCATGTTAATCATACGATATTTCCTTGTCAGATGTCAGACCCTTCGGCTCCTGGAGTTTTTGGATCGTACTAGATGTGTCAAAGTTTAATGTTCAAGTTTACACTTCTGCCGGCACTCCCGGAGTACAACCCGTTGTTGTTTTTTGTTTTTTGTAGCATATGCCGGCAAACGAGCAAGTGGGTCACCTGATGGTATGTGATCTCCACCGCCCATGTACCACAATACCAGAAGGCTGGCGGGCGCGTTGCCGACCTTAAAGGAAAAGGATAATTAGGGATTGGAAAGGGGTCGGGGATATGGGCCTCCGGATATCTCACTCATCGTACGTAACGCAGCAGCCTTATGTTAAATAAGGTCCAATGCAAAAAAAACTTTTTTGGACAATATAGATTTAGTGTGGTATTGGGTCTTTAGTCGTAGGATTTGTACTTAAATCCCATTTATTAAAGGCTATTAGCCCATAATATATGCCCACTAGTACAGTTGGCAACATTAATTTATTACCCCTTACCCCTTTTACAGCGTTGGACGTCCACCTACAAGGTGGACAGACGACCTGATAAAGGTCGCAGGAAGTCGCTGGATGCAGGCCGCTTCCAACAGGACTTTTTTTTTAATTAATTTTTTTCTAAGGAATTTTGTCCACATGGACATATCAACCCTATTGTACCCTATTGTTACACTATTTGACCTATTTCCGACAGGTCGGTCTGGAAATCTTTGGGGGAGGCCTATGTTCAGCAGTGGACGTCCTGTGGCTGATGATGATGATGATGATGATGATACCCCATTACTTACCTAACAGTGGCTGGCCACAACGGAAACATGCAGACAGTGATGGTGCCAAACACGACGAGCACGCCGCACAGCCAGTAGTACCACGGTTTTGGGTCGTATATCCACACGTACGCGTCGGCCGTGTCCAGGAACAACTGTTCCATGTGCATCTCGAGGCGGATCTTGCGTTTTTTCTTCTCTTTTTCTTTCTCTTTCGCGTCTTTTGTGTCCTGGAAGAAATGTGTCTTAAATATAGTATGTGTCATCAGAAATGTTACCAGATATGTAAAAAATATATATCTATGCATTCTTTTATTGTGTTTAATGTATTTGGTGTAATTTATAGATATTATTATAATCGAGCAAAGACATCACCTGATCGTAAGTGATCTTCACGACCTTTGAACATCCACAACACCGGATGAATCATGGCAATCTTAAAAGGGAATGGGAATTAGAGAAAGAATGGAACGGAAAAAAGGGGGGGTGTTACATGGCCCTCCAGAATATTCACACAACGCACTAAACGCATTAGCAATGTTCAGTAGGACTTGTACGAGTTACAAATATGTTCATAGTTTTCGTATAAAATGACTATGTATTAAGGAATTTTCAAACTAGTAATTCATACTGTAAAATACGAAAGAATGACTCAAAAACAAATTTTGTACTTGACAAGTATGATACAAAATTAATAATATTAATTTTAATTCATCATTGATCCCACTAGAGGCTACTGCTGCTCGATGTAAGGAGAGAAAACAAAAACTGTCATCGTTTTAGAAAACTATCAAAACTTGTGCTAAGCTTACGGTTTTCGTTGAGACAGTGATGCCACCATCGATCAAGCCAGTTTAAATATTCTGTAGACAAAACTGTCTAAAACATGGCTCTACAATTTACACGTAACTTAAACATGTAGACAGTTGTCCTTCAAGGCTGCCGAATGTTTTTGTATTTACAGTTCTTTATTATATATACACTTTTATTTCATCATTTCTATATTTGGACAGGTTTAAACAACTGTTTACATGACACCCATGTATTGTGTAAAATTTACTGCGCGTTTAATAGAGCATCGAGAAATTTTTGCCGATTAGTTTTCTCGGGCTATAGGTATTTACGTCACGATTTTTTTTTATCTCTATCACTCTATATCGTGAGGAATATGAAACGGTAAACTAATCGATATCGATAGAATTTTCTCCCTCGCGTACGAGATTTCTCATAGGATTATGCTAAGCGGACAGATCAGGCTAACGTCATTGAAATCCACATGAATTAAAACTGAAAAACTACCAACATTCATGGTGAAATCGTTATTAATAAATATAATTGGGTGTTAATTAATCAAATAATCCCTAACTGATAGGGTTTGGTTGAAATTTGACACACAGGAGACCCTGGATTAGGGCATAGGACATTTAATCCCAATAGCGGATTCATTTCTCGTACAGAAGAAATGTTTTTTTTGAGGTAGATGTTGAGATATCTTTTGTGGGAAGATATTAAGCAGAGCTAAGTAGTGGATATTTTAGTTTCACATTGTCTCCAAGTTCTATTAAAAACTATTCTTAGCGCAACGCACTCACCTTTCCTTCACACGCGCTGGCCTGACTTTTCTCTCCGTCTTTCTCGTCTCCGCTCTTGCTCGCTTTCTCTATTTCCTTCTTCTTAGATTTCCCTTTTAGTTCTTGCTCGCTGACCGGTACCTGACACAAGATTTACAATAAATAAATAAATACACCCAACAGTCACATACATAGTCCTGACCCCACAGTAAGATGTGAGTTTTGTGTCGTGGGTATCAGGAACTAAGAGAGACTTTGGTCTCACAACAACCAAGACCCCGAAACAAATATTTGTGGATCACACAAACATTTGTCTCGGTGCGGGGATCGAACCAGCGGCCTCTCGCTTCACAGCCGGCGCCCGCTACGCCACGGGGGCTGTCAATTTATGTTATGTTAGATTAATTACTGCCGCATTTAGAGGCTACATTTTACTTTAATTATTATTAAGTCATTATTTAGAATTCGATTATCACAACATTCACAGCCTGTTAATACTGTATGGTATAGGTTCGAGATAGTGTTATATGAGTACAGAACTTAAAGTATCTGAGTGCAGTAAGCATTTTGTAATATTTTGGATAAGTAAGTAGTAAAGTAAGTTATCGATAAGTGTTATCGACATGGTGCTATGAATCATCACACACATTAACACATAACATTTATGAATAATAACAGTTAACTGCAAATTTGTTGTACAATACTAATGCAATAATGTGCCATGAATTGTAACGAACTCATATCAGTTCAGAGTTTTGGTGTACGGTAATTTGTATGCAAATAACATTTCTTTCATTTAAATATCGAGATAATTGTTTTAATTTGCTAAATTATTTTTTTATAATATTGCATCGTCATTGGTCCTTGATAAGTATGCCAAATAAAAAAAAAATATTATTAAATTTAATCTGACGTTTTGAAGGAGGTCAAAATCATGTTCAAAGATTCCGTTACATACAAACATACTAACATACGTCTGAAGCTATTAAAAGCGTGTCAAAATTAATGTTTACATTAAAATAAGGCAGAAAGATAAAAAAAATATTACCTTCTTAGCCCTATGGAACAGTTTGTGTAGCAGCATCTGATGAAGGAAGTCTGTCACCTCCAATCTGGTGGTGAATAGAGGATTCTTGCCCGTCGCCCATTTGGACGTGAGGAGCGCGTCCACTGCTTTTGTACCTAGAAGAAAAAAAAAATGTCAAAATACGGTTCAAGATAGAACAAACATTTTAAGGAGTTTTGACGGGAATTCTGACAGTGCAGTTCATCGCTTATTTTAATTTATTTCATAAACTTGTTTAGAGTTGTGTTTGTTGTATAAAAGTGGTGTGGGTTTGTTCAATAAACATTGACGGTGATGAACAGTGTATGGAAACATTGAAATAAGTGAATTAAGCATTGTACTGAAAGGAGTTAACACCAAAACTCCGACAAGACCTTGAAATCGACCGCACCCGTGTGTTCATCGTTCTTACATTAGATATAAGTTACTTATGAAATTAAATGACTGAAGACTTGGCAGCATGGTCTACGACCTTAGCCGGTTCCAGTAAGGAACAAATAAAACAAAAAAAAAACAAACATTTTAAAAACATATAGTCGCTGTCACGTCAAAATGTCGTATGTTTAAATACCCTGTTTCAGGAAACACACAAAATCGTTTTTTTATAATACTATGTAATTAGTTACATTTTTTTTTCATAAAAGCCATAATTTTACTGTGTCTATTCAACCATAATATCCTTAAAGACTAATTGTAACTAGGACTTATGAATTTGTAGACAAATGACCTAAAAAAAAATACGACATTTTGATATGACAGCGACGATATTTTATATTTTTTATTTAATGGTCATCAAATGCAGATGAGCCTGGCTTATGGAAAGTGGTTTCTGTCGCCCATGGACGCAACGTCAGGGGCTTATGAAATACTTTTTTAAGTCACTCCGAGAAATAAGATGTTAAGTCTCATAATGCCCAGTAATTTCACTGGCTTCGATGTCCTTCAAACCGAAACACAACAGTGTTTTTTTTATAGCATAGGCCGGCAAACGAGCAAGTGGGTCACCCGATAGCAAATGATCTCCACCGCCCATGTACGCCCATCACCAGAATAATTATGGGCGCGTTGCCGACCTTAAAGGAAAGGGATAATTAGAGATTGGGAAGGGGAGGGGATTTAGGCTTCCGGATACACACTGTTGCTTGGCGGCTGAAATAGACAATGCGGTGGTACCAATCCAGACGGCCTCTCGCAAACGAGGGATCTGCCACCTTGTGAACATACCTTCGAAATTATTATGGAGAACTCTGGTACGCAAGAGTCCCATATCAGTTTAAATATCCTGGTAATGATATAAATCTATATGCACATAATTCTTATGTTTGCATTATTACGGGATAACAATCAACGCATGCTCGATTTGTTCTAAATGAAAACATCGGCGGTCGCGCTTAACTCGAAGTTTAAATAATATGCCCAACTGACCCACATTTGTATAGGTTATCGCTTTGCTAAACACGATTGTCGCGGTCAGTAAGATTAAATTAATTTAACCCGAAAAAAACCAGATGAAACCGCGAATGCATTATTTAAATTTTTGTTATTTAATTTTTTTTAAATTAATTTAATTGAATGGCGAGACGAGCAAGTCGCTCGCCTGATGGTAAGCCACGCCTGCCCATATTATTAAACGGAAGCAACACCACACAGAACTTTGAATTACAAAGCACTGCATGGCACTGAACTGCGCTCGTCACTCCGAGACATAAGATGTTAAGTCTCATAATGGCCAATAATTTCACTGGCTTCAATGTCCTTCAAACCGAAACACAACAGTGCTGTGCTACACACAGTTGTTTGGTGACGGAAATAGACAAAGCGGTGGTACCAACCCAGACGGTCTCTCGTATACGAGGGGCCTGCCACCGTGTATAAACAAACATTCTGCACGTGCAATAAAACTTGAGATATTAATAGGCGACAGGTATTTCCGACACTCTTTCGACTGATGTTAAAAGGAAAACATAAAGTCTCAAGACGTATGTACTTTTTCCTTGACTCGAGAAACACATGCATATCATATTTGCGTAAAAACATGACACGAACATTCGTGCCGTTTGATAGTGATTGGTCGAGACCAACGTGTGACGTTTGTCGATACAAATCTGACACGATGGAACGTTCCATTTTTAAATTTTTGAATTCAGGGGGCATTAGAAGTCGAAAATGGAGTTTTGGCGGGAATTCTGACAGTGCAGTTCATCGCTTATTTTAATTTATTTCATAAACTAGTTTAGAGTTGTGTTTGTTGTATAAAAGTGGTGTGGATTTGTTCAATTAACATTGAAGGTGATGAACAGTGTATGGAAACATTGAAATAAGTGAATTAAGCATCGTACTGAAAGGAGTTAACACCAAAACTCCGGCAAGACCTTGAAATCGACCGCACCCGTGTTTCATCGTTCTTGTAAGAGTGACTTGAGAATAAATTATACTTGACACTGGCTAAATGCATATAATACTGCGAAAGCCATAAATAAAAAGAAGAAAAAGAATGATGATAGAAACGAGTTGTAATTCCAATGCTGGCCGACATAGTAGTTCATGAAAACCGTCCTTTAGATTGTCGTTGTTGGTTTTAAAACATATTTGTACCAGAGTTGCCAAGTTAGTAATTTTTTGGCTTGATCTGGCTACATTTATAATTCCTTTAGATAAAGAAATCAAATATTCTTAGCTTAACATTTTAGCCACAATCTTAGCAACTTTTATATATTGACTAGGCAATAATTTCCATTAATGCGATTCGCCACTTTTAGCTACTTTTAAGGGTACGAAATTATACATATTCTAGCCCCATTTTGTAAGTATTTAGCCATTTCTTGCTTCACTGACTTGGCAACACTTCACCTAACATATGGTGGAAAACCCGCCATAATGACTCGTCACTCGTTCAATTCCGTTCACTTCAGTTTCCGGGATCAGTCAGTGTATATCCCCAGTAACTTTAGGCCGGCATAACTTAGCCGACCGTGAAGAAATGCAATGTCTCGACGTTATATTTGGACTGTACTGTAGTTACCACCCGGTGTTGTGGCTTTGCCGTGCCAGGATATAAATATAAATTGATCGGTTTATTTGTCCATCACTGTGTAAATAACAGCGATGACGTCATGACGGATCGACATTAACAGCGACTGTTCCGAGTACACTCTGGTAAATACCAATTTGCAGTTTTATTAAGAAAACAACTACCCATATTGTATCAGATAATTGTGTAATGTGAGGAAAACTATGTTTATATTATATTTTTACAAGGAACCTTATCAATTATATTGTACTAACTAACTTTTGCTCGCGGCTCCGCCCACGTGAACGTTTAAAATTGACAAAGTTTCATACAAACTTTCATCCCCTATTTTATCCCCTTGGGGGTAGAATTTATCAAAATCCTTTCTTAGCGGATGCATACGTCATAACATCTCCCTGCATGCCGAATTTCAGCCCGATCCCTCCAGTGGTTTAGGCTGTGCGTTGATAGATCACTATGTCAGTCAGTCACCTTTGAGTTTTATATATTTAGATTGAAGAATTGGATGCAAATATGCAATGATATTTTAACCCACATCAAGTGAAAATTGATATGTTGATTTTATTTTGCTATGTATTATGCTATTGACAGCTTTACCTACAGCATGAATGGGCCGGCTCAACCGGACTGTTACCACTGTCACACAGAAAACCGACGTATAATAGCTTGCTGCTGCGTATCATAAGTGAGACACTCAAATCCCTCTCCCCTTCCCAATCTCTTAATTATTCTTTTCTGTAAAGTCAGCAACTCATCCATGCTTGTTTTGGTATTGTGAGCGTTCGTAGGTGGTGATCACTTACCATCAGGTGACCCACTTGCTCGTATTCCGCCCTATGCTATAAAAAAGAAAGATACTTGACAGCCTCCGTGGCGCAGCGGGCGAGTAGCCGACTGTGAAGCGAGAGGCCGCGGGTTCGATCCCCGCACCGAGACAAATGTTTGTGTGACCCACAAATATTTGTTTCATGGTCTGGTTGTTGTGAGACTGAAAGTCTCTCGTGGTTCCTGATACCCACGACACAAGACTTGTATCTTATTGTGGGGTCAGGACTATGTATGTGACTGTTGGGTGTATTTCGTGAGTGGTAGAGCCACGCTGTAGACAGTTTTGTCTACAGCATAAATGGGCTGGCTCGACTGGGTCATTACCACTGTCTCACAGAAAACCGATGTAAAGTAGCGGCTTGCTGCTGCGTTTCGTACGGTGAGTGAGATATCCGGAAGCCCAAAAAGCCCAAATCCCCTCCCCTTCCCAATCCCTAGTTATCCCTTTCCTTTAAGGTCGGCGACGCGCCCATGATTCTTCTGGTGGTGGGCGTACATGGGCGGTGGAGATCACTTACCATCAGGTGACCCACTTGCTCGTTTGCCGGCTTATGCCATAAAAAAAAAACAAAAAAATATACTCTAAAACACACCTGTGAAATATTCCACATGATGGTTGAGGAACTTCGTTTTCTTGGTGGGCACGTTCGCTTTCAGCCATTTGGCGACCGAGTACTCGTCGCTGGTCGGCTTCTCCGACTCGGGTGGCTCTCCGAACTCCTGGAATACCGGCAGATTATTATGTAGTCCATGTAACACGCTGGCTTCAATTAACCAGGGAGATAACTGGGCGTTATGATTTAGGCCCAGTTTTTTAAAGGCTGAGCAATGTCGAAATTAACTAATCATCTGTATTTTTTTTTGTTTTTTATTGAATGAGGAAACGAGCAAGGCGCTCGCCTGATGGTAAGCGCCACGCCTGCCCCTAGACAGAAGCAACACCACACAGAACTTGGAATTACGAAGCACTGCATGGCACTAAACTGTGCTCGTCACCCTGAGACATAAGATCTTAAGTCTCATAATGATGATGTTAATGCCCAGTAATTTCACTGGCTTCATTGTCCTTCAAATCGAATCACAACAGTGCTTACAGACTGTTGCTTGGCAGCAGAAATAAACAAAGCGGTGGTGCAAACCCAGATGGTCTCCCGCATACGAGGGACCTACCACCTTGTAAATCTTATCTACCACCTTGTAATATAGAGATATTACAACTGTTAATGATGTAACGCATAATTATTAAAATACCATACATTTATTTGGACGTCCGCCTACAAGGTGGACAGACGACCTGATACAGGTCGCAGGAAGTCGCTGGATGCAGGCCGCTTCCAACAGGTCGGTCTGGAAATCTTTGGGGGAGGCCTATGTTCAGCAGTGGACGTCCTGTGGCTGATTGATACATTTATTTGTGATGCACGCTGCCTCATGGCTGTGACAGATGGGTGACCACTCAGCATGGTGATGAGGCGGAAACCAAAACACAGAGCTGATTTTTAGTGTCCATGTTCACCTTCATTAAAGTCATTGTAGAGGAACGGGTGTTGGTGTTCCTCTGGCGAAGGGGGAGATCTCCAGTCAAGTGGGTGTTATACCTGACCGGCCGCGGCCCCTCCGAGGGTTTTTTTTTTTTTTGCTCTTGCTGTATCCTGACGAGAGTCGGCTGTATACAGCTTCACCGGACTTTCGGGTGAGCGCTTTGGGCGCTCTCAACCCTTGACTAGGTGACCACGCTGAGGGCACCCCCTTTGGGGTACGGACCTCGGCTCAGGACGGTCACCGGGCCGATGGTTGATGTTCGGAGCTTGTATATATACTGATTTTCGCGCAAATTTTGCTAGCGCGATGCAGGATTAATTTGTGCTGTGCGCGCTAGATGTCGCCATAGTCATAGTAAAAATCTCGTTCCATGACGTATGCACGTATCGTGACTGGTGTATGTTAAACGAATCTTACATAATTATAATGTTACATGTAGTTACGCTTACGACTTTGACCTTGATAATGAACCGAGGCATTCGTTTGTGCGAGTTTATTTATCAGTGAAAATACATGGGAGATTTTAGCATTGAAGCATTATAAGTCGCAGAGTTTTGCTATAGACACTTGTGTCTACAGAACTAAACTCTACAGCGTGGCTCTACCACTCAAAAGATATATATACTACCCTCGAAACGCGGTACGGTCGCCGTTATCCGTGGAGCAGATTCCTATTTTACCTAGTAAACAAAGTACTTAACCAAATGTACATAAGACCACAATTCACAATTGGCAGAGTTATGCGTGGACATACATAAAAAAATATAGTACACGTACAGACGAACAGAGCATCTGGCTTATTAATGTCCATTAAAAATGATGCAACCATACACCAAACTCATTTTTACAAATTAAATCTTTAAGTAATCAATTAAAAATATAACAACAATGAACGCCAAAAAAAACTGTTGCAATCACAGAAATGTCAAATGGATGTAAATATGCAATAACAAATCGCAGTAAAAATTGATATATAAATTTTGTTTTGCTAAATTCATAAATTAAATCAATAAATTAAATTTCTATTCTGCAAAATCGTACATGGGAAATGTTCCATTTGTGATTTTTTTTATATTTTCATTAAAATACGGAATTTAACCTACTTTAATCTAATGAATTTAGCAAAATAAAAACAATATCTCAATTTTTCCTGCGGTTCAAATGTTATTGCCTATTTGCATCCAAATAAATATAAATATACAGTCATTACTCACATAATCCCTCATGTTGAACTAAGTTAACGCAACTTGGGCTCACTAGGCCGACTGTACTTCACTGTGACAGTTAACAAACTGCCGGGTGAAAGTGGGACAGTGGTTTGTAGACCAAACTAATGGGTTCGCGGCTGTTCATAGCGAAATATGTAAACTATCACATATCGTTACGATAACTATGTGTTGTGTTTTTGTCCGTGACTGATCATGCAAATTGTCACCGGCATAACGGGGCTACGTGTACTGGCCACATTCAAATCAAATCATTTATTGAATCAATAAAATGTCAAACATCATTTAGATTCAGTCAAATTTTATCTCTACCGCCAGTTCAGAATGCTGTTTCGTTAAAGAAGAACGGGCAAGAAACTCTAACGTTGCTCTTTTCTAAACTTATTCACAATAAAATTAGACTAGCACGCATTCAGGATGTTTTAGTACGGAATAAGTATACGCCTGTAATACCCCAAGATGTAGGCAGAAGTGTAACCAGTACACCGAGGTTTTGCCGAGCGTATTTCTATCCCATGATGTGATAGGAGGCGAGTGCAAAATGAGATGAGCTTACCGGGCACAATTCCAGACTCCGGGCTGATACTGAGCATTTCGTGATATAAAACCCAATATCACTTTACCCGACCCAGGGATCGAAACCGAGACGTCGGCTCAGTTGTCGTACCGCGTACGCAATATAACTGCAGTGCAGAGGCAGTCAGGCAAGCACTACCGGTGGTGTCACGTGTAAAATAGATTTTCTTATGATACTATACTTTTTTGAGTGGTAGAGCTACGCCGTAGACTATTGTGCTTACAACATGAATGGGCCGGCTCGACCGAGTCGTTATCACTGTCTCACTGACTGACGAGAAGTAACGGTTTGCTGCTGCGTTTCGTACGGTTAGTGAGATATCCTGAGGCCCAATTCCTCCTCCCTTTCCCAGATACTATGTATTAAGTTATTATGTGCTTACTGTAGGTTGATTTTTTTCATAGCACTTGCGGATTTATTCCCTGCCGAGCCTTAATTTAACTGCGTAAAGTAAGGGGTCTTATTCGTCATGACTGTCTGAATAAACTCGTAATGCGACAAGGTTGATGATGACCGCGTCCTCGAGTTTTTATGGCGTCCATGAGCGGTGGTGATCACTTACCATCCGCTGAATCGGTTGCTCCGTTGCCCCCACTATCATAAAAAAAAACTTGGCGAAATTAGCCCCAAATATTATTCAGCCAATTTCAAATGTTCATAACAAGCACGTAACGCACCTCATCGCGTTTATAAAATTTGACATTGGCTTAGATTGGATGTTCTCAGACTTTTATCCTCATAGACCACTTTCAATATTTTGCTGGTTCCGGTGGACCTCCTGCAGCTACATTTCTACCATATTACCAAAACCCGACAAAAAATGTGAAGATTAGACCTAACTATGGAAATTTGCGTTGCGGCTGAGTTAAAATATTATCTGCCTACATAGATAGGTGAAGTCAAGCCAACATTTTAGTTCTTCATTATCGAAAGCAGATAAATTTTCGTGGTCCGCCGCTTACGAATTGTGAACCCCCCTTTTTTGTCACGCCAACGTAAACCCCCGTCGAGTCTCCCGTGGACCCCTGGGGGTCCACCTGGACCACTTTGGGAACTAAGGACTTAGACTAAGCCTTACGTCTTATCTATAAACCCAACTTAATTATTCTACAAAGTGTCTTTCCATAATGAACTTCGTTATAAACTCACCAAAGTAAAGTTTGCAGTCAACTTAAAAATGTGCAATACACTTAGTATTTTTTTCAAAAACCGGTACTTGATCGTAAATGTTTTACATATTAAGTACTTTGAGGAAATTGATGATAAAACAATATAAAAATGTAATGTAATAATATTACGAAACTAATTTCATTGCGAGTCGAACTTGCGAGGCGATGAGTCACAGCATTTTTAATTCAGACTTGACTTTGTAATTATTGTTCAAAATGACACAGTCAAAGATTCAATATCTAGCAGATCTGTCTGATTTATCTGACAGAAAAGTCAATATCTGGTTTATATATCTCGATAGAGAAAACCACTAGATAGCAATTTCACAAAGTTAACCTAACATGTTTTCGAATTCACATGGTCATAGAGAATAAGGTCCCTGGTGGCAAGTATAGTGTAGTCCAAACATCGATGTTGCATTCCTTAACCACCATGTCACAAACATTTTTTACCTTATAGTAATAACGTTTTTTTTTTATCGGGGCATGGCAATGTGGCTGCACTTCACCTGATGGTAAGTGTAGTGCAGTCCAAAAAAACAATGGCAACTGACATACAATGAGTGCATTGGTAGTCACAAGAATCATGCCGGCCTATATAAATGCTTTTTCAACATCTGAAGAGGGAAAAAGAAAATCGAGGGTCCTGAGACAGGACAGGCAGATGATGCAGGCACAGGGATACAAGAATGTACCCCTATACCTGCCTCAAATAACCATCAGGTCCTGTTGCAAGTGCCTCAGAAGAACCAGATATACACTGGCTGATCCTGGAATGCATTCGACACAAGGTGTGTGGTTCACTATGGCAGGTTTTAACACCATGTTTATGGTGGTCTCTGTCCAGGTAAAAATTAATAAACATACTCTACTTAATGTCCTTTCCTAGTTCTATAAATACTCACAATTTCTCTACGGTCTGTTAAAACAAACACAACTAAAAACCCTGGTCAATTTCCCCAAAAAACTGTGCCAACTAACCCACAATACAATACGTCGAATATCTACTTAGTGCATGCAACTTATGCATAATCCTTGTGGTTTACTGTGAAATACTAACTCAAAACACCTGTGTAATGTATACTATAACAGAATTTGCAGATAATGTAAGCAAACAGATGAGACATTTTTATGAATTATCAAATTCATATTAATTCCAAGATAAATGTGCTATTCAAGATTCAGAGAATTAAAATCCACATGGATTAATGGCATTTGTACTACTATGAAAGCTCTATAAAATTATTAGATAAACAGTATATAGAATGTTTATTTTTAACCCTCAACAACGAAACAGGTGTTAAATAAGTTTGACGCCTTACAAAGTAGCTACTTATAGTGCTATGATTAAACTTATGCAATTCGGCAACCTGTAACTATTTACATTTGAATATGCAACACATTTCTGTCCTTCCCAAAGTCACTCCAATGGAAATGAGTATGTGATTAAATGTAATAGGTCTGTATCATAAGTTCAAATAAAAAAAAAACTGCAGCAGATTTAATCATAGTACTAGTAGTATTACATATTTACTATTCATAATGTATGGAAATTAAATTGTTGTACTAGTATCAGTGACACAACAATGTGTTATAGCTAAATAAAAAAGTGCAAGTGAATAAATAATCAAATCAAACCTTTTTACGCTGTAAACAAATAAACATAAAATTAAAATTATAAATTAATGATATTCAATGTATAATTACAATGGAATAATACATAATGTCAGGTTCCTGTGGGATATTAAAATGTATAATTTAAAAATTAAATGGAATGGAAATTATATTGAAATAATTATTAAATATCTTATGTTTAATTGAGAATAGCAATTGGTTTAAAATTATGTATGAGAAACTTGACTATCCATTAATATAATATAGGGAAAAATCTAAGCCATTTAAAAGATAAAGGACCATTGTACACCTAATCTAGATCTTTGTGTTTTATCTCAACTAATTTATAACTATTTAACACATAACCAATAGACGTAACATAAAAAAGTAAAATCGATTTATTCTGATTATTGTAAACAATATTTTTGCACATTCATTTAATATTTTAACTTTGAGATGTGCTTTGTTATGTTTGCGGTAAACAAAGAATGTCCAAAAATAACCGGCATTTCTCCATACAAAGAGAGTGAAGATTATGAACTACGCATAAAATATGTTGGTATTTAGCCAGGCGTTAAAACCAAACATAAAATACCGATGAGGACGTAATAACAGAACAACCACGCGCCACGACGCAACATTCAGCCCAAATTAATCTTCAAAGACATCGCCACATAATCAATATAAATTAAAAATCATTTGCTTACGATAAAAATAATGAAACCGTTCTAAATGTGGGAAATCCACAAAGCGGCGAGCAGTTTCGCAATATGGAAACTACCACTTTAACAAATACAATAAATCAATATTACTCTAAAGAAACACGGAAAAACACTTACCTCTTTACGTTTTTTAGTTTTCCTCTTGTCTGCCATTATAAATAAATTTTGCCAACGTAGACGTCTTTTTAATAAATGATACACACTTTTCTTGTTTCTTCTGACGTTGTTGACAGTACTGACGTATGAGACTGACAGGTCACCACATAATGAATGAATGAAATTAGAATCACTACAAATGGATCGAATGAATCAGGGTAGTAAATAAAACAATTATACCTATTTACTAAAGTAACTTGAGAAAATTAAGTCTTAAAATCAGGAGACCAGCCAAATGGTTATAATAACCTGTAGATTCACAAAACTGATTCTCATGATATCAAGTTTAGAACTTTGGACGACCTATATTTAAAAAAAAATAGATTTTTATTCGAAGTTCAAATTAGACAATAATCGAGTTTTTAATTGTTTTTTCCAAATAATCCATTGAAATGTTACATTTTTTAGGCCTCACCTTGCGTTTCTTAGAGGAGTCAATTTTA
This sequence comes from Amorpha juglandis, assembly GCA_949126905.1. NCBI lineage: Eukaryota > Metazoa > Arthropoda > Insecta > Lepidoptera > Sphingidae > Amorpha > Amorpha juglandis. Next base: position 3,530,154 of record OX421379.1, on the reverse strand, counting down.
TTTTTTTGATGTGTAGTGTAAAGCTAAAATCAAGTTTGTGGGGTCGCCACAAACTCGCCACCCTTGTCCCACGGCCGCCATCTTGAAAATAGGGGTTGAAACGGTTTTTACGATATATCTCTTAAACTATTTATCTGATAAAAAAAAATTGTTAACGTTTTTTGTTGCTAATTAAATTCTCTATAACTTTGGTCCAGTAACTTTTTGTCGTAAAACTATAAATAAAAAAGTTATAAGTGAAAATGTAATAAAGAAAAAAATAAAGATGATAATTCTCTTGACAGCCTAAGATACAAACAATTCGCCAAGGCAGTGACAAAAAGTACTTCCTCCAACACAAGACACAGAACACAGTTCTCCAGAACAATGGAAGCACACTGCGGAACATTTTAGCCCTGCTTTTCGACATCCACACATCGCTCCACAGTTTCCTTTGCATTTACAAAAGATCAATTTAAGAAGCTCAGGGGGTGCTGGAGGTTTAGAGCTCTGCACTGGCATCAATAATTTTCCACATTTTTTCCAGCCCCAGTCTTCAGGATCATTATTATTACCAAGCCACGACTGGACCTGATGGTAGACTCGGAAAGTATGAAAGCGAGCTGTGTCTTGTGTTGGAGGAAGTGAAGATAAATTAAATGTACTTTTTGTCACTGCCTTGGCGAATTGTTTGTATCTTAGGCTGTCAAGAGAATTATCATCTTTATTTTTTTCTTTATTACATTTTCACTTATAACTTTTTTATTTATAGTTTTACGACAAAAAGTTACTGGACCAAAGTTATAGAGAATTTAATTAGCAACAAAAAACGTTAACAATTTTTTTTATCAGATAAATAGTTTAAGAGATATATCGTAAAAACCGTTTCAACCCCTATTTTCAAGATGGCGGCCGTGGGACAAGGGTGGCGACCCCACAAACTTGATTTTAGCTTTACACTTACCCCCCCTACACATCAAAAAAATAAAATTGACTCCTCTAAGAAACGCAACCCCAAATGTAACATTTCAATGGAGTAAAATTCAAGTGGTTAAACTGGAAACTTAGGCAATAGGGCTCGATTTCTATCTTATTTTGTCCAGTGTCTAAGGTTAACAATCACTATAAACCAAAGACAAACTAAATAGATTATGAGTATGGAGTTAATGCCCTGTTTTCCAATTACAGCAATAGAGCGCATTATGCGGCATAATGATAAACGTTGAATGTTTCAACTACAGCAACGCTACGCACAATCAAGCACTCTCAAAAGTACTGCTTTCGGGTGATACATGCAATCGATACCAACTCAGTAACAGAAAATTAACAAGTGTTTTTTCTTTAAGTTGGCATTGATCGTAATTTTATTTATATTATCGTTAGTAATTAATATTGTTTGTTGTTGAGATTTTTTTTAAGCTTTCGTCTTATCGTAGTGTTTTCGAAATATTCAAAAGATAATTCAGACCCTGTTAAAAAGTAAATGTAAGGATGGATGAAGGTATAAACATTGACTATTTATATTTTTATTCTCAACACTGAACTTAGCGCACTCTGCTGGTGCACTAGAAAACTAATGCACGTTCCAATTAGCAATTAGCACACTTCGGTATTGTGCGCCACTGAGTCGCATTATGCTCTGTAATTGGAAAACAGGGGGAGTGTGCACATAAAGCATTAAAATATGACAAGGCTGTATGGGATAGATCCCTTTGCCTTCCCAAAAAGAAAATTGTGTTTATAGTCTGTGACCATTTGTGACATTGACATTTTACGACTGACAGTTGACTCAGACTGAAATAGAGGTGTGTACCGGAGCCAATTTTAACCTCCGGAGATTATGCGGAGATTTTATTGAATAACCGGAGATTCTCCGGTTATTCTCCGGATATTCAAAATAATTTAAATCAATATAGTTTAAGAGAAAAAAAACAATTCTTTCTGAAATATGAATTCACTTTTTAAAAAAATCGAATAGAAAATTTCTAATCTACTAGGTAAAAGCAAACTACATATATAACTATATTTATAGTATACTAGCTGTCCCTCGCGGCTCCGCCCGCGTGATCTGCTTTTTCTGGGATAAAAGTAGCCTAACAGTGGCGCCATGTGTCGAAAATTGATCCTAATGATGATTCAAAGAGAAAATAAATTACTGATGATATTATCAATTACGTTTAGCTATCATTTTTATAATTGTCAAATATTTTACCATACTTAACCAAAGACAAAATTACGTTTAGCTATCATTTAAGTCTTGTTATTCCACTGTCATTTGCGTTTTGTGTCATGTCAGATGTGTTTTTGTTATACCACGTTTTATAGTGCCTTGACTGAAACGTGGTCGAACGGGATAAAAAGTATATCCTGGTTTTAAGCTACCTCTCCACCAATTTTCAGCTAAATCCGTTCAGCCGTTCTTGAGTTATAAGTGGTGTAACACCACAACACCACTTTCTTTTATACAGGGATATTTTTAAAACACCAGCAATCTCGCAGGGGTAGATTCCTAAGGTTATAAGCTACTACTTTTGTTCTACGACTTTTGATAATTTGTTAGATTTTATTTTCATAAAAAAATATGTATTTATTTAATTTCCGTCTTGAATGTTACAACGCGCATCGCAGATTACGTAAACAAACACGCGAAGCGTGGGGAACCGGGCTAGCGCCTTTGACGGTCAACGCCCGAGCAGCTGACCGGCCGCCTTTGATGTCGCGCGCGCACGCCGCGTCGCGTCGCAGTCTACGAAGAAAAACACGACACAACAAACACTTGTAAAATCATTTTTTTTTAAATACAGGGTTATTTTTAAAACACTGACAACCTCGCAGGAGTAGATTACTAAGGTCATTTGCTACTACTTTTGTTCTACGACTTTTCATAATTTGTTAGATTTTATTCTCATACAAAAATAATTATGAATTTAATTTCCGTCTTGAAAGTTACCTACGCGCAGATTACGTAATACACGCTGGCGCACGAGTCAGTTCAATAACCGGCCGCGCCGTATCGATCGATGATACCTACACCCAGCCGTCAGCTGATTTCACTAGACGTATGAACACAAACACTGCACAACAAAAACTTGTAAAATCATTTTTTGAAGTGATAACTTCTTATGGGAGGGTGAACCGAAACGTTCCGTAACGCGAGCGGCGGCGAGCGGAAGATTCCAGAATATTCGAGAACCTTCCGTGAGACGTCACGCGGGCCAGTTGACCAGCCAGCGCTAGCCGACTTCCCTCGAACTTTGATAATTTCGAAGTCCCAGGTGGCGTCACACAGTGACCAGTCGCATGGGACCGGACTTTCACAGGACTTTGACCGGACTGTGTTCGTTTTTTTTTATGGCGAATAGACATGTTACCGTAATTTTGTTTTTGATATTGATAATAAAATGACGATATTTTACTTATTTTATAATTTGGAAAAAGTACCAGGTTCGCATAAACGCGAAGAGAGTAGAATGTCCATTTTGCATGGCGAGTACCCGTAATTAATAAACAAATGACGATTTGGACAAAGAAAAACTTTTTAGGTTTTTTCTTATTTGGAACATGTTGCCGTAAAAAGTACCAGGCTCGCATAAACGCGAAGAGAGTAGAATGTACTTTTATCATGTCGAGTGGACATGTTGCCGTAATTTTGTATTCTCGCATGTTGTTTGTTAAGTTTTCACTTCTGTCGGCACTCCCGGAGTGCAAACCGAATTTTTTTTTTTCTTATGTATTGAGTTATGTCCCAACTCGTAGAACAAAAGTTGTTCCTTATGGGGTCAGCTATATGGCCCTGCGAGGTTGTCAGTGTTTTAAAAATAACCCTGTATATTGAGTTATATCCAAACTCGTAGAACAAAAGTTGTTCCATATGGGGTCAGCTATCTGGTCCTGCGAGATTGCTGGTGTTTTAAAATTAACCCTGTATAGAAAGTAAGATGAGATGAGATTATTATTATTCTTTTAGGATATTCATAAGAGTAGTATCGAACAAAGATACATCCGTAATTAATAATTCGTTCAGACATTTTTACCAATCAAATAACCGGTAGTTAAGAGAAACACCGATTAGGCTCCGGTACTCACCCTAACCGGTAATTATCCGGTTTTTTAAGAACCGGTACACAACACTAGACTGAAAGACTGAAATCTAGCTTTCGTCACCGAGTTTTATGATAAGTATTCAAAAGATAATAACTTGTTAATCATTACACATTCGCGGTGTGGTTGTGCTCCTTTTATTTGTGTTTAATTCTCCTTCCGTGTTCCAGCTACAGTATAGGTCACATCTATAATCATAGACTCGTCTATAAAATCGATTGCATGTATTATTTTAAGTAAATGTGCTGTGTGTGGTCGCGCGGTCTTGTAACTTCCGTGATCGTGTTGTATTAGATAACTGTCGAAATTATCTTACATTAATTTCTCGGTTTTAAGTGTGCATTTTGTGTCAGGATGGCCGAGGCGAAACTAAATGGGCACCACACCGAACAAGGTAATTCTGTGCATAATAACTAGATTTCTTAATTTTAAATCCTATAATGAAACCAGTGAACTAAATTTGTGCTTAACATTATTTACAAAAAGCGTTCACATTAATTTAATTCAGTTAATTAATTAGATTTAGTGTAGATATCTACCTCTTTTTTTCAATAGTCTAGCTGTTAATAATAAGGAATTCCGAGACTAAAATCCATTGTGAATTCAGAACACATCTTTAACATCAGAGTGATGTGTTTATGTATTGTTTATTTTTGTCCCCTTAAATTTGAATGAAAACTTCATCAATAAACCTACATATATAAGAACTTTCCATAGAATTTCAAAGGCATGTGTATTCTACCAATATACATAATGCCTAAAAGGTGGACTGGATTCATAGTGTAGTATGACCCAGTATGACCCTCTTAGTAGTGAAAGAGTGTGCCCAGCAGTAGGACAGTGATGCTGGGCTAATATTATATATTTTTTAAATACACATCCCATTATGTTAGTTGAATTAATAAAACTAACATAATGGGATATGTGTTTCATAAGCTGTAATCAGCTTTGTAGAGAGTATAAATATATATAAAACATCAAACTTTTAAATGGCTGTAAGAATTTCTCCACTTTAATTCAATATTTTTTTATCATAATATGAAATAATGATTTTAATGACATGTTTATTTGTAATTTGTTTCATATTTTCAATTTTATCACTGCCATTGCTTTTGATCACTTCGTTATTATAAATTGTAATTTTATTGATATTTGAAATATTTAATATTTACGTTGTATAATTTTTATAAACATAAAAATTAAAATACTATACTTACACAGTAGCTTCGAAAATGAACTTTTTAAGAAACTGTTATTTATATCTGCGTATTTGTTGTAGATGCCTACATACTGCATGAACACCGCAACTTGCTATCTCACTGTCTCATTCGTGCAAAGATAATCAATCTAGATACACTTTACAAACAATAAATTAATTAAAATCCCTTAAATAAATACAATAATTTTATAACCCAATATTCATTCATATGTGACTTATTTCCTTAGGTTTGAATATTGATTCTGATATCACAGTTATAACGCCCAACAGGGTTTCTGTTACATATTGTATAAATTTTCTCAATATCAAGTCTACTTAATTTCATAAGACCCTGTAAATTTTATATAACACTTGATATTGTCTTTATGATTTTTTTCTGGTGACATAGGGATTTTTATTGTTTGTGGATATGTCAAGCTCATTATGCCCAGTTTTTAACACAATATACACTACTGAAGTCAGTATATAAAACTGCATAAATAAATGACTGCTGAAGCACTGGGCATAACATTGACATTACTATAGACATTGGTAGTGACAGAATAGTTTGCATGATTCCGATATCTAATAAATTCAGATTCAGTAATTCAATCTGATTCCCTCTTTCCTGTCTGTTCTTGGTACATTCCATCAATATGTGTACTCTTTATGATTTTAGTAAACTTATATTTGTATATGACTCTAGATAGTTGCATTGTATTATTATTTTTGTCTATCATATGCTTTCGGTGGTGTCATGAAATAAGTAGATAATTATTAATAGCAATATGCATCTTGTCCCCATGTATCAGCTACTGTGTTCATAAATTACATTGTGTTGTGTATAATTAGTTGTAAGTTATGGTTTTATTTTATACAAGACTTACTAAGTAACTAATATTACAAAATAACCTTATCATTAAAACTTCCGACGTCAGATACTTAAACATCAGTAAACAGCTGAGCACATAGATTTTCTTCTAATATAGATACGAAGCACCTTGAAAAACACCAGCTTTTTCAACAAAAAAACTAGGTCAAATCAATCAAATGGATGAATAAAACAAATGGTTTATGGTACAATGCCATAGACAGATACGCACGCACGCATCACGCACGCCCGTCCGTACCCATGCACTCACGCACGCATACACAGACGCACGCACGTCTGTCCACCCGCACGCCCGTACCATCCATTTTCATACCAAGTCTCTCGCAGTTTTTCCCGTGTTCCTGCTTAGCTCCCGTGAGTCGTATCGTGATAACTATGAACCATCGTCGCGGAAAAACAAACATCTCTATTGTAAATATGACTTCAATTGGTCAAGTCGTTCAGAAGTTTACTCTAATCTCCACAACCACTGAACCAATATGGACGCGTTTCTTTTATTTGAACGCTGATGTAATCAAGGTGGTTTATAGTTGTTTTACTAATTGACGTCGGGGATTTTAATGCTAATGACTATAATGTACTGTGGCTTAGGTTATCAACAATGCAAAGTTCAAACATCGATATCTGATAATATTTAGTACTAGTATTATAATAAAACAGATAATGGTCGCGCGAACTTGAAATATCGTAATGTAAGATTAATACAGTGCTACGATAAAAATTATGAGTTTCGGCAATTGTTGGATATTGCGAAAATATATAAATGTGATGTTGACGAGGTTAATACAAATATTAGATTATTTTACTTAATTTTCTCTTTGAGTCACTGACCGGAACCGGATGGCCCGATCTACTGAATATTCGTAAAAACAAAACCTTGTTTAGCGCATTGTGTCGTCGGACTGTACTTTAACGACTTGCAATACATATACATAATAATCCCGGATATCTCTTCTTTTGTTTTACATGCCCTTATCCCACTCGCAGTGGGGTCGCCGCAACATGCTTTTTAACAAATGTTGCAAAGAGAATTTGGTTTGTACTTTTTGTGACCGGCCGCCTGCATGACGCCAACCCCTCTGGAGAGAAAGTAAGTTTCAAAGCTAGATGAGCTTTGAAACAAATATTTGTGGATCACACAAACATTTGTCTTGATGCGGGATCGAATCCGCGGCCTCTGGCTTCACAGCTGACTACCCGCCCACTACGCTACGGAGACTGCCCATAATAGGGTAGCACCTATTTGCAAATGTGTATTGACTTGTTGTGTTGATTAATTAATTACGTATTCATAACGCGCAGTGATAACCGTCTATAAAGTGGGAGCGTGTACAAATAGTTCTATATCATACAGACATATGGCATGCCACGTGCTATCGTGATTGCCCATACATGAATATAAGTTGACATGAACAGAGCGTATGGCACGCGTCCACGGTTCACGGCTTTATTAAAACCTCGGCTTATGGTCCAATTAAAGTGTAACGTCAGTGTTAACGCGTGAATTTCTATTTTTTATTACCGATCAGTGAGTGCAACTGCTTATGACTTGGTTGGTTTAATTAATACTCTTTCACCTTGTTTCTCAAAGGTTGTTCAAATCAATATTCAACTACAGAACTTTGATTTTGACAGCGCTGTCAAATCAATTCGTGTTTCTGAAACGTTATTTAGCGTAAAAAAATATTAACCCCTGATGTAGTTTGCGAATAATCGCATTTTCGTAATTGATACACCATTTGACGATAGAATTATCTATTTGAATCTTCCGGAAACTCAAAATAGCATTTCTTCATATACGATTTTTCGTTTTTAGTTTGAAAGCCGTGTTAACAGGTGTGACAAATTAAAAGCGTTGACCACGCTTCAACTAGCAACTCAATTTTGACTTGACATGAGTTTTGACAGATGATTAGTCAATTTTTACATTGATATATATTAAATATAGGCATTAAATTTTTTAAAGAGTTCGAAGATTTAGTAATCAAGGTACCGATCACCAAACATGATTCGTAACATATTGTGTCAATGGTGCGGCCTTGATTTTTGCGACCTACGTCAATCCAAAAAAAATAATCGTGATTACTAAATGTTATTTTAGCATTGCATCATTTAGAAGTAGGTACGTTTGTTCGCAGACGAAACCTGCATACCTGAGAACTCGATAAGATTTTTCGAAGGTATGTGAAGTCTGCCAACCCGCATTAGGCCTAGCGTGGTGGACTAACGACTAACCCCTCTCATTCTGTAGAGGAGGCCCGTGCCCGGCAGTGGGATGTGTAATATAGGGCTACTGTTATTATTATGTGTTTCTTATGGCGGATGTACTTATTTTCTTTCTGCCTGGCGTTATCCCGGCCGAATGCCAGGGTCCGCTTTCCCATCATGATTTGACGTTGGATTAGTTATTATGTAGGGCTACCAACCGGCCAATTCCCACAACCCGTAAAGGAAAACAAGCGTGGCGGATATTTTAACATACCTAATAAAATGAGGTAAAATGTATAATAATTAATAAATAAAACATGAGGTAAAATGTAATGGGAGTGGCATGGAACCCTCAGTGCGCGTGTTCGACTCGTACTTGGTCTGATTTGTATGACAGTTGGGTGTATTTATTTATTTGTATTTTTTAACTTCCCTTCTGGTTATAAATGTAAGCTATTCAGTTACATATAAGGAATAAAGACATATTATATTACGTCATTAAATTATAAAAGAAAAAACTAAAGGTGAACCTTCAAGTATAACAGGTAGCCGGAAAAACATATTGCCCTACAGACTGCATAGGTTAGTCTCCTTCCTGCCTGTGAAAATGTCAGCGAATGACAATCACATTCAAATGAGCCTTGTAAAATATGTTCCAACTTTCAACCACGGTAAAAATAAAATGCGGACATATTTTGTGGTCTTTTTTTAACATATAAAACGTGATATAAATTTGATCCTTTTCTCTGTGCCTGTGTGTTATCTGTCTGTGGCACCGTAACGCATAAACGACTGGACCACTTTTAGTGCGTTTTTTATTGAAAGGAAATATAATCGTGGGGCCCTCAGCTATATATCTGAAGAAAATCTATTCAGCCGTTTTAAAGTTACAGATGTTTTTTTAATTAACGTCTGGCGTTTTATCAGTTATACTATTATTATGCGTTAACAATTATATTAAATACAGGGTTATTTTTAAAACACCAGCAACGTCGCAGGGGTAGATTCCTAAGGTTATAAGCTACTACTTTTGTTCTACGACTTTTGATAATTTGTTAGATTTTATTTTCATACAAAAATAAGTATTCATTTAATTTCCGTCTTGAATGTTACAACGCGCATCGCAGATTACGTAAACAAACACGCGAAGCGTGGGGAACCGGGCTAGCTCCTTTGACGGTCAACGCCCGAGCAGCTGTAGGCGGCGCCTTTGATGTCGTGCGCGCAAGCCGCGCCGCGCCGCAGTCTACGAAGAAAAACACTACACAACAAAAACTGTCAGCTATCTGGTCCTGCAAGGTTGCTGGTGTTTTAAAATTAACCCTGTATAGCGTAGAAGATTATGCTTTCGCAATCTGTATATTTTATTTTTTTAAACAAAACACTATTGGCTAATTACTTAATCTAACCACTTTTTTAAATAATAATACAGGGCAACAAAAACAAATACGAGTTGACCGTCCATGATGACCATCGATAAACTCATTGTTTGTCGGTTGTCGCTGGTTTTTTGGATTGCACTACGCTTACCATCAGGTGTAGTGCAGTCAATCTTGTGTGAATTTTCAATTCGGAAACTCTAAATACGGATTCCCGTTGCTCCACCTGAGATTCGAACCCAGGATCTTACGGATTCGCATTTTAAGTAAGCCGCCTTTAGACCAATAAGGCGACGAAAAATATTACCATAAGCTAAAAATAAACGTAGCCTACGTTACCTAAACAAGTTAGCATAACTTATTCAAATACATATTCATTAATTAACCATTTTACAACATTCAATGAAACTTAAGTTTTAATTTAATCGCGTTTGTTTTATAAATCTCAATTGTTGCATATGTTGGTTCCCAAAATTGTTATCCTTAATGACTTGCTAAAAATCTAACCGGTAGCTTTTTTATCTTCGGAAACCAGTAAATTAAGTAGTAATTAGTATATACAGGGTTATTTTTAAAACACCAGCAACCTCGCAGGGGTAGATAGCTGTCCCCATACGGAACAACTTTTGTTCTACGAGTTTGGATATAACTCAATATATTAAAAAAAAAATGATTTTACAAGTTTTTGTTGTGTCGTATTTTTCTTCGTAGTATGCGGCGTGCGCGCGCGACTCAAAGGCGCCGCTCAGTCACAGCTCAGCTGAGCGGCGCGTTGACCTTCAAAGGAGCTAGTCGGGTTCCCCTCGCTTCGCGTATTTGTTTACGTAAAGTGCGATGCGCGTTGTAACAATCAAGACGGAAATTAAATGAATACTTATTTTTGTATGAAAATAAAATCTAACAAATTATCAAAAGTCGTAGAACAAAAGTAGTAGCTTATCTACCCCTGCGAGGTTGCTGGTGTTTTAAAAATAACCCTGTATAGTTACAAAATAAGATTAAATTATTCCCAAATTTAGTTTACATGATCACTCGTTAAGGCCTTAGGCCACCCTAGAGGCTGAAAAAAATAGGCTTTTTGGGGATTTTTTTTCAGAAAAACTACATAATAAATCAAGATAACAGAAACGTGATTTTATTATCTATATCAGTGTCTGCCTACAATATATTTTTTTGAAGCGATTCATTACAGAATGGCGGCTGTGCAGCGTTTTTGCGACGACGTCTTTTTTTTTTCGGGGTCCACGGCCGGACTAACAGCTCCTGTAATTTTTAAAATAATAATTAGCAAATGAATTTCCCCATTTATATATAGTAATTGCTATAGAAGTACGTAGGATTTTTGCGATATATTGATTTTTGGCCAAATGGCACCCTTCTAAAGTCAAAAGTGACCAACTTGCCTGAAAAATTGTCAGATAATTGTTAATAACAAATGAACTACGCAATATAAAAAAAAAATCCTACGTACTTCCATAGACAATGTATATTTCAAGATATATTCAAAATTTCAAGTGAATCGGTTGAAAATTGCTTGAGTTACGAGTCCGGCCAACTTGAAAAATACAGTATTGAGATAAACGCGTCTAAAGTTTTGAGTAGTAGAAAATCATGAATAATTTCACAATACCTTTAATCTGCGATGCCTGCACCACACAGTTGGCCTTCCAGATTATCTTCCAGCTCTTGCATTTCTTTTCTGCTTGATCTTGAAGCGATTCTTGCCTCTTTTACCCGGTCGGACAGCGATCTTTCTGCAAGCTTTATGCGCTGTTTGGCGATCTCTAGGCACATTTCGTAGCTGTTCGGGCCGATTTCCAAGTTCATTGCTTTGATTATGTGCAAAATTGAAACAAACCCGTCATTGAACACACAAACTGCAATATCCGTGGCTACATCCAAGATTGTTTTACCACTTGAAATAGATTTCAGGGCCAATGCCCACACAGTGGAATTGAAGCTTTCATTATTGTTTTGTGTGTAACCACCGATGCACCGAGTTAGAAGATCTTCACTGGTCAAGTAAAGTTAATTATACGATATCCAAACGCTGGATCCACTTCAATATCATATAAATATTCCGATTGCTTTAGTTTTTTTTGCCGATGTACTGGCATTCAAGTCGTCTGGTGCTTCTAGCTCATGGCGATTCAATGGTCTTCTTCGAGATATTTTTGGTCTATTTCTATTGCAAAACGACGTTTTTATTCCTTTCTTCGCACTGTACACTACTTTATCACTCATTGTACAAACTCAATAATTATACAGGGAAAAAGAAATGGAAGTTCACAGAAATATCGAGGAAAACAAGTGTTCGTCGACTAGCGTCCTTCTCAAATGCTTGGCTGTGCCCAACTAACTAAAAGAGACGTTCGACAAGGATCAACTAGTCTAGACTAGTCAGGAAATAAATATTTTCAATAACATCTGCCGTATACCTGCTATAACGTACCTTCCCCCTAGCGCTCACAAAAGGAGCTCGCTGCGGACCAGATGGCCTTGTACTAAAATTCGAAAACCGAGTACCTAAAGGTTTTTCCCAGCCATAATCTTCTGGGACATCATTTTTGAGGTCCTAAGGGACCATTTGGAATCATAAAAAAAATATATATTTTTCGAAAATTCTAGGGTGGCCTAAGGCCTTAAACGATATGGCAATGGTATTAAAACCCTGTATTAAAAAAAATATATTTTCCAATATTTTAGATTGAAACTTAAATGCGGGACCGACACATCGTTTTTTGACCAATTAATACATTGTAGTACAACGGAGTATTTACTTATTTCAGAACTACCACCGGGATACACTGTGGAAGAAATCGAAATTCCGGTACCATGGGGACACGTTGCTGGTAGGTGGTGGGGCCCCAGAAACAAACAACCCATCATAGCTATCCACGGCTGGCAGGACAATGCTGGCACATGGGATAATCTGATACCACTACTTCCAGTAAACACATCTGTGCTCTGTATTGACCTCCCGGGACACGGTCACTCCGCCCACTATCCTAAAGGTATGCTCTACTACGTATTCTGGGATGGCATCATACTCTTGCGAAGAATTATCAAACATTTCAAATGGAGCAAAGTTACGTTAATGGGCCATTCGCTCGGCGGTGCTTTGAGTTTCATGTACGCAGCAAGCTTCCCTGATGATGCAGAGAAGATAATTTGTATAGATATTGCAAGTCCAGCAGTCAGAGAGCCGGCCATTATGGTCAAATCAACTGGCTGGAGTATTGACAAGTGCTTGGAGTACGAAAATTTGACTGAAGACAAGATCCCTTGCTATGAATACGACGAAATGATTGATATAGTCTGTGATGCGTACAAAGGTTCAATATCTAGGGAGAATTGTCGAGTTTTAATGAGGAGAGGAATGGCTCGAACGCCTGCTCACACGAAGAAGCAGGGGTACTTCTTCAAAAGAGATCCGAGGTTGAAGGTGTCTGGCTTGGCTATGATGTCTCTTGAAACAGCTCTGGTGTACGCTACTAAGGTAAAATGTAAAGTTTTGAACCTTAGAGCTATCCCGGGTCAGAAATGGGAAAGGCTGGATTACTACTTAGAAGTAATAGAGAAATTAAAAGAAACAACCGAAGTCCAATACGTGGAGGTAAAAGGAACTCACCATGTGCACTTAGAGAATCCGGAGAACATAGTAGAGTATATTGAAGATTTCTTAGAGTCGTATTAATTGCTTCAATTGGCTTCGTGATTGCTATTGTGATACTTAATGTGATCGGAGTACACTGCATTGCGGTGTGACTGTATAATTTAATTAGCGAATTTAAATATTTATTATCCAATGATGTAAGTCAGGAATCGGCGCATACATTGAATACTAGAACAAATAGAATTGTGAGAAAGAATAAATAAAAGATAGCTAATTTTAATGATGTCTTAAAATATGAAGACATAGTGAATGAGGTAAATAATAGTAAATAGGACTCTAAGATTTTAATTTCTAATCACTCTGAAATCTGTTGTTTACAAATTCATTGTAGAAATATCAAATAAGCTGGGAACGCATACGGTTGGTTGTTATATCATTTGATTTTTATCACAAATTTATGCTAAATAATATCGAAGCTTATCGTACCAAAGCTGCGTAGGTTAGTTGTTTAGTACCTTGGGTACAAGACTTTGATTTAATAAATAGTCATAGATTATAGTTTCATATTTGTATACTAAATACCAATGTTGGTACAGAAGATGCAAGTATTTAGGGTATGGTGGGTGGGGTATTGTTAGGTGAATAAAAGAATGATGGAACGACGAAATAAAAAGTGATATGATATAAAAGGTTTTTAAAAACATGCTGTAGTTTGAAATGGTTAAATAAAAACACAGTGGCAATATAATTTTATATATTATGCTAACCAAAATTTGTGTATAAACTTTTTGTAATACAAATAAACACTTCCTTATACCTTTACCTTCAGTTCGCATTACAGTCATCTAGCATAAAATATCACTGTGCAACGGTAGGTACGATGTTTATTCGTGCTTGTTGAGACGACTTTTGTTTTTTTCGTTTTACTAAAATTGTTAATTTCAACCCACATCAAGATGCATACATAAATTGAGATAACGTTTTTATTTTGCTAAATTCATTAAGTGGGTTAAAAGTATTAAATGAAAAACCCTCATGTACGATTACGAATTTAGCAAACCAAAATTCATATCTCATTTTTTAGTTGATGTGAGTTGAAATGTTATTACTTATTTGCTTCCAAGTTACCTACCACAAGGATTAGTTGCATTTACTTAGTAATTTTAATGTCACATTGATGTTTTCGTATTTGCATATAATGACATGAAATTTGCTGTGTAAATTTATTTAAAGAGTGGTATCAAAATGATATAGATTACTAACTTTTGGTAAACACCAATTCAGTACGCCGGTTGGGAAAAAATGTTTAGAAAAACTATACAACAATTACTATCAATCTCCTTGTTTTATCTTCTTCCACTAACCAAAGTCTACAACTTGAAGACATTCAAGTCCAGTATCTACATTAGAACTCTGCAACAACGTGACATTGGCAGAATATCATCACAAGCTGTTTAAACGTTTAAAACTAGTAAATTAAATATAATTATTAGGTGCAATTAGTAGGTATGAATTAATGCAATTAATTGGCTTACTAGCATGTTTAGCAACATAGTAATTAAATATTGCTAGCTTCAATGTCATTTAGACCAATGATCATACTTGAATGCAATTGTAATGTTAGCGTACATTGCTTCACACTTCAGTGTTGTAATTCTTTACTCAAAGTACAATACACGCTGAATAACTAGACCAGGCTGAAATTCGTTGCTTCACCCGTCCTCTGCGCCTTCTGTCGACGTCTGTGAAAAGAACAACCGCTGTGCTGCTCATGACTACATTCAGCGCGGTCAAATTATCTTGCTCGTATTGATGTGGTCGCGAAAACTCAACGTTATCTAGGCTACATACGCCCGGTTTCTGAAAGGCTGATCAATGTCGAAATTAACTAATAACCTGTCAAGTGTCTTATGTCAAATTGAGTTTCTAGAAGCGTGGTCAGCTGTCTTTGAATGATGTCTCAATTACTAACAAACGATTTTTAGCAAATTAAATTAGTAAATAATATTTTTTTCAGAAACTCGGATTGATTTGACAGCGCCGTCAAAATCAAAGTTCTGTTAGTTGAATGTTGATTTGATCAACCTTTGAGAAACCGAGTATAGGGGTACAAGGATTTGCTCCTATACCCGCCCCAATCAACCTTCTATCCTTCCATCAGCAAATTTGTATATAAAATATACAAGAGTTTCTCGTACGACCGAGGCGAGAATATCATCACCATCAGGCGAGATAGTGGCCAAATGCAAGCCTATGATGAATAAAAAAACATAATAGAGAATACTGTTTTTTTATTGGCTTGAATGTCGAAATTTCTTATATTATTAGATTTTATTCTTGGCCACCATTTTATTTTAAAATGGTACAGTCATATTTGACAATACATTTTTCCTTTACTCCGCACCGCCGAATCGACTGTTAAATATTATGTGGTTGCTAGTAACCAGTACAATTCATTAATTAAGACATCACGCCTTTCTGATCTGCTCAGAGACGTAAAATTTAACTCTCAGAGCAAGTTTTGCTCCGTTACTGAGTACAGAGTATTTGTTACAAAATTAAGCTTAGTTGGCGACTCCGAGGAATAATAGAATTATAAGAAAGACTCAATTGCAAATAATTTGACCTCTTCGCAGTTAATTATCATGTTATCTTAGATCATGTTAAAAAAAGGCCGTGTGAAAAATATTTCTATGTAGCGTTAAATTGTATTTTATTAAAATGCGTCATTGCTATTACATACTAAAAGGTCACAATTAGAATTTATAATCAGTGAAATTCTAATGTCTGTAGTAGGTATAGTACGATAAAAGTTATGCGCTTCGACATTCTTAGTACCTATATTGAAATAAAACTAATTTAAACTGACTTTATGGCGGTTTTTTTATTTTAGTTTTGGTTCTGACGTTTCGAAAGCTTTTCAACCTTCGTGGTCGCGGGGTGGACTAAGGTGTAGGTGGTCCCGAAATGTTAATGTAGCATTATCTACCTTCAGTTTAAAATTATTAAGTTACATTACATTGGCATTACCACGTTACTTCTTGTCACAACTATACAAACAACGCACTCTCCGAGAAATCGCGCCGATTTGGACCAAGTGGTGTGTTCTACGTTTTTACATACTTTATGATAGAATATCGTAATATTACAGCGCACTGAAAGTTCATTATGACCATGCAATTTTATATCTATAATTCGTTCGTGAGTAATTCTCGGAGCGTGTGTGCTTTAGTGATTTGACATGTTTAGTGCATGTTTCACAATGCATGAGTAAATTTTACCTACTTGTATTATTAAAAGTAAATAAAATAGACGACAAAATACAAAATCACTGTGCTATTTCCTAAATTGGCTGTTATGCGATATCTGATAGGTAAAATGTATCGGTGATTAAATTTTAAAGTGGTCATTACATTCGAATTAGGAAGTATAACTAATAGTACAAGATCCCGGGGAACATTGACCTTCACCCATCTGTTTACCGGATCAAAATAACATTTTAGGGTATAAAATGTGTTGCTGAACACATACTAATAGGGTTGCCTAAAAAAATATGGTCAAGGATATGATTAATTAACATTAAAAAATATTTTTTTTTTATAATTTCCCTGGTTTGCTTACCAAAAAAATTTAACCTTCAATGAAAAGTGTACAATGTATACTATCTGCAAAAAATAGGTTGCCTACCTTTTTCTGGCCACTACTACCTGGTTGCCGTGTGCAAACAGGTAACTAAAAAGTGGTAATTGCGCTCATCTAGCTTCTAGCTTTTGCAGGTAGTATACATTGTAGGTTTTCATTGAAGGTTCATTTATTTGGTGAGCAAGTCAGTGAAATAACATCTTCTTTATATTTTTTTAAATTCGCAAACCCTATCCTTGACTATATTTTTTTAGGCAACCCTATTAGTATGTGTTCAGCAACACCTTTTATACCCTAAAATATTATTTTCATCCGGTAAACAGATGGGTGAAGGTCAATCTTCCGCGGGATCTTAGACCATAATATACTCTACTTGCGTGACGAAGACTGCCACCTGGTGGCGCAAAGACGAATCTGTTACCCTGTATTTCTTTAATGTACACAAATGTTTAAATTATTTTACTTTTATAGTAAAGTCTAATCTTATATTTGTTTGAAATATATGTGATTTTTAATTAATTATGAGTGAAGTATGTGACCTGTATGTACACCAGTTAAGAAATAATGAATTAAATATGTTCCGACAATTTGATCTTTAATAATAAAATGACTTTCAAGTTTGTTGCTTTTGCATCTTTAACTTGTAGATAACAATTTATATCTTAATTTTCAGTAATGAAATAAAGTTCATTACCTTTTCTGTATGAAAATCCTGAGAGAAAGTGTAGTTTTTTAAAGGCGCTTTGCTCATGGCTATGCTTCACAATTCTATTTAATATACGGCAAAATAACTTGGTCGGGCTGATGTTTACTGCCCTCTGGCCTCTACGCCCCCTCTTAATATTTAGATTAAATAGATTTACCGCTTGTACCTAACTTCAGGGGGGGCAAGTTCTTAATCTTTAAATTAAATAGTCTGACGCCGCTTGTACCTAACTTCAGGGCGGGCAAGTTAATTTGCGCGTATTTTGCACAAATGTCTTTGCATGCTTGTGTTGTAAATTAAATAAAAATATTTTACTACATAAAGGTATATATTATTTATCACAGTAACCTTATTGATATAGTCTTGATATCAGGTCTAGGGATGTTACGGAGGTGGATTTATCGGAGTAGGAATTTTTTAATTTAATTTGTCGGAGTCGGAAGCGGAGTAAGAGAGATGTGTTAGTTTACTGTTAAGGTTTACGTCAACGAAATGGTAAATGACAAATCAACGACGGATCGGGATACTCGAGCGGTATTTCCCGAGCGACAAGCCAAATCCGGTAAGTTGCTGCATTTTGAGCTTCGTTATAACCTCCGATTTAAAAGTATCGGAGCCCACGTCGGAATCGGTAGGTGTAAAGTCTACCGGATTTTCGACAAGAGTTGATGGTGAATATCCGCAACGTCCCTAGTCCAGAAATCGCTTCCTATGCCTGTGAAATAGTTATTGGAGAAAACTAAAAAAACGGGCAGTGGGTCTATGATAAATTAAAAAGTAAAATTAATAAAAAAATAATTAAGTAAAATTGAGGTATCAACTGTGCATGAACACAATGCTAAAAGAATTGTCGGTGTTTTGACAGAATCTAGTAGAGACTACTTCTAGTTATAACTAAAAACTTTGTTTCATTTGTGTCTAGATGAGGGATCTAAAGTCGCTCCTAGTTCCTGATACCCACGATACAGCTTAACCTAGTGTGGGGTAAGCGCCAGGTGTACCTATTTATAAAAAAAATGCGATTTCGGCAGTGTCCACTCTTCCCCCTATCTGGCTACGGGGGGGTAGGTAAGTATGTTTACTTCCCCTATTAATAACCTTCCTCCAAGGAACCGGGGCGATTTATTCAAAATTATCCCTACCGACCGGGATCAGTCCTCTACCGATTAGTATTAGTACTATTACTCAGTAATCTTCACTTATGAGACGCTCAACTAATAAAATATAAAGGATATAACTAGAAATAAATATAAAGGCGATTTTTTTGTAATCAATATTTATTACAATAGAAAATTAACAATAAAAATAAGTAACACCAAGTTCATTTTCTTTGGCAGATCGTGAGACATGATCCCGAAAGGCAATTGTTGAAATCGTCTACATTTTCTATCTGTAAATTTAAGAAAAAAAAATAAAAATAAAAAAAAATTCTCGAGACATTATATTAGAGGCCGCAGGTTCGATCCCGCAACAAGACAAAGATTTGTGTGATCCACAAACATTTTTCGGATCTGGGTGTGTCTTCTTCCCAGAGGGGTTGACCGGGCAAGCGGCTGGTCGTAAGGGCGCGTTTATATGACGCGGAATCCCACCGCGTTGCGGCCGCGCGGGCGCCTCGCTCGAATCACTCGAAAAACTAATGTAAACTCTATTGACTAAGCCATAATGTTTAATTCTTCGCAACGCTCCAACCACGCGGCGACTGCGCGGTCGTGTAAACGCGACCGCGCGGTCGCCGCGCAGTTAGTTACTCACAAAGAATTTCAACGTTAAGTCCTAGTCAATAAGACATACATTTGCTATGACTGAAAAATTTCGTGCAGCCGCCGCGCGGCCGCCACGCGGCGGCTGCACGAAATTTTTCGCGTCGTCTAACCGCAGCCTAAAAATGAAAAGTCAATTTTTTCTGTAGCATGTGTTAAAAAGCATTTAGCGCCCATTGCGAGTGGGGTTTATACCAGAGTTTTTATATGCTTCCAACATTGATGGACTAATAATGACTTAGGGATTGGCAAAAGGAAAGGGGATTTATATCTCTAGATATTTTACTAATCGTAAGAAATGCAACAAGTACCAACTTCACGTCAGTATTGTATTGTATAAGACAGTGGTAACTACCAGGCCAAGCCTACCCATTCATGCCATAGACAAGACTGTGTACAGTGTGGCTCTATCTCTTAAAATATCTTTATGACGGCTCAGAGCACAATCTAAATATATGAAACTCAAAGGTGACTGACTGACATAGTGATCTATCAACGCACAGCCCAAACTACTGAAGGGATCAGGCTGAAATTTGGCATGCAGATAGATGTTATGACGTAGGCAACCGCTAAGAAAGGATTTTGATAAATTCTACCCCCAAGGGGATAAAATAGGGGATGAAAGTTTGTATGAAACTTTGTCAATTTTAAACGTTCATGCGGGCGGAGCCGCGAGCAAAAGCTAGTCTAAAATAAAGAATATATTATTCAGGTAGGTACATACATTTAAAGTATTTTCTATATGATTTTCACAACGCAGAGTAAGTTTCTTTCCGATAGCATTTTGGGCCAATAATTTATCATTGATAAACCTCCATATTGAACTCGCCGATTTTAACAAGCCCATATTTCCAAACATATAAAAACCTGTAATAACGATATTCATGATATAAACAGTATGTAATAGTATAACATATTGTGAAAAAAATAACCTATAACAAATAAGAAAAATTATAATAGTTTTAACACCATATGTATGGTAGTCGCTATCTGGGCAGATATGAGTGGTAGAGCCACGCTGTAAACAGTTTTGTCTACAGCATGAATGGGCTAGCTCGACCGGGTCATTACCACTGTCTCACAGAAAACCGACGTAAATTAGCGGCTTGCTGCTGCGTTTCGTACGGTGAGTGAGATATCCGGAAGCCCAAATCCCCTCCCCTTCCCAATCCCTAATTATCCCTTTCCTGTAAGGTCGGCAACGCGCCCATCATTCTTCTGGTGGTGGGCGTACATGGGCGGTGGAGATCACTTACCATCAGGTGACCCACTTGCTCATTTGCCGGCCTACGCTATAAAAAAAAATGAATATCCTACCACCAGCGACTATTCGCAATTTTTTTAGAGGTATCATGTCTGTAATCATCAGCACTACCCATCATCGTTTTTGGAAGCGTTTCCCTTACACCTTGTATAGTTACTCCGCACTTATTACACTTATTAATAAATCCGTAGTTTTCGTCGTCTGTTATTTTATATTACCTTCTTTGGCCCTGGATAGAGCAACGCATATCCTGTTGACAGCGCTCAGGAACCCGATGGTGCCGTCTCTGTTACTCCGCACCAGAGACAATATCACTATCCTGCTCTCTTCACCTTGGTAGTTGTCTACGGCTGTTATTTTTATATCGCGAAGTAAGGGGTGTTGTTTGCTTAGCTGTAGAAAGAAAACATTTTCATGTTCTTTTTATACAATTTCTCATGGATTTAATATATCCACAGTCTACACTAATATTATAATGTTTGCGAGTTTGTTTGGAAGAAGTATGCACGCACTTGCGATTGCAATCCCTGAGGGGTAGGCAGAGATGTAACCAGTAAACCACTATGTCGCCGAGCGTATTTACGTCCCATGATGTGATAGAAGGCGAACCTATCGCCATACCGGGCACAATTTCAGATTCCGGACTGATATTGAGCATTTCGTGATACAAAAACCCAATATCACTTTACCCGACCCGGGATCAAACCCGAGACCAACCAGTCGTATCGCATACTCAATACAACTGCGCCATCGAGGTAGTTAGAAAAAGGTTTCAGCACTCTAAAGAACGAAAAATGGTGACAAAGACAAAGTGGTGGTACCAATCCAGACGGCCTCTCGCATACGAGGGACCTACCACCTTGACAACCTTACCTCCTTTATCAACGAGACTTGTCCAGTGTAGGTAGACAGTACAGTAACTTCCTCGGGTTTATATTCCATCTGGCGTAAATAATTAGCGAGAGCGACGCACCATTTCGCTTCAAACGTGTTTTTATGACTCCAGCTGTCTTCTAAACCCTGAAGTATAAGTGAATAAAAATTATATTTTTGATTGAATAAAAGTAAACGAACAAGATGCCACTCAATATCGGTTTTCTGATAATGGTACTACCCCGGTCGAACCGGGCCATTCTATTCGCAGCACATATTTGCTGATGGTAGGATACATATTCGCCCGGATAGCGACCAAATTAAAAACCTACTAAATTATAAAATTTAGTAAAACAAAAGCAAAAAGCACTTGATAGAGATGAATGGAAGAAAGATAGGGAGGCCTTTGCCCTGCAGTGGGCATATCAGGCTTATAAAAAAAAAACAATATCAGTATCTCCATTTGAACTTGCTGTGGGTAGATTCCTTTTAGCATAACTAGGCCAACTAACCTCAAAATCCTCAAGTACGTCATGCTCAAAAAAATACAGATTGTGACCCATCCCCCTCACATCCTTATATCCGTGTACGATGGGATGACTGTCCAACCGTTCGTAGACTATCGGTACGAGTAAGTCCACGAAGTTAGGTCTCATCCTGCGCTGCGTACTCAATGTACGCGCGTGTACACCGTTACGTACCATCCTTTCGAATAGGGATATCTCTAAGTTGTAGTGTTTAGCGAGTTTGTAATGTGCAGCGGTTGGACGCAGTTGTTTGTGGTCGCCTGAGAATGATGGAACAAGAATAAATATATTTTACAAGGTGGTAGGTCCCTCGTTTGCGAGGGGCCGTCTGGTTTGGTAACACCGCTATTTCAGCCGCCAAGCAACAGTGTTTGAGCACTGTTGTGTTTCGGTTTGAAGGAAGGGGTTTCGGGGTCTGGGTGTTGTGAGACCGAAAGTCTCTCGTAGTTCCTGATACCCACGACACAAGACTCGTATTTTATTGTGGGGTCAGGACTATGTGTGTGACTGTTCAGTGTATATTTTATTTTTTTGATTGAATGACGAAACGAGCAAGGAGCTCGCTTGATAGTAAGCGCCACGCCTGCCCATAAACAGAAGCAACACCATTCAGAACTTTGAATTACAAAGTATTGCATGGCACTGAACTGCGCTCGTCACACCGAGACATAAGATGTTAAGTCTCATAATGCCCAGTAATTTCATCGGCTTCAATGTCCTTCAAACCGAAACACAACCGTGTGTAAACACTATTGCTTGGCGGCACAAACTTTTAACTTACCAATGAGTATAAGATGTTGACAATGGTGAGTCAAAGAAGCAACCACATGAGCTTCTAGAACCTCCGCCGCTTCTTCTACTATCACTGTAACAAATATTATTTTAGGTTATAGACACTTGGGGTCAAAGGAAATTTACAAGTACTTGAAAAGGATACACTATTGCCGACATAAATATTTTTTAGTTGAAGTCTTTATCTTTTTGTCAGTGGCATCGCACCTCCCCAATGAGTAGACCAATTTGAATAGGTTTTTTTAATTAGAAAGCTGTTTTAGCGGAGATGGTCTTTGTAAGTGATCCATACCTTAAAGGGATAGGAATCAGATCTTTTTGTAATCGATGTTGAGAAGAGGTTTTTTGAGTCGTAGAGCCACGCTGTAGACAGTATTGTCTACAGCATTTAGGGCTGGCTCGACCGGGTCGCTACCACTGTCTCACAGAAAATCGACGTAAAGTAGCGGCTTGCTGTTGCGTTTCGTACGGTGAGTGAGATATCCGGAAGCCCAAATCCCCTCCCCTTCCCTATCCCTAAATATCCCTTTCCTTTAAAGTCGGCAATGCAACCATGATTCTTCTGGTGGTGGGCGTGGGCGGTGGAGATCACTTACCATCAGGTAACCCACTTGCTCGTTTGCTGCCTATGCTATAAAAAATGGGAATCAAATCTTTTTGTAATCAATGTTGAGAGGTTTTGAATGTTTTTTTTTTTATTAAATTTGTCCTCATTACCTATAGACTGGTGCAGAGTCTTCATCAGGTGATGTCGTCGAGCCGCCGCAGTGGTGGTGACTCCGACCACTCGAGCCGTTCTCATCACCTCACTGTCGGTCAGTGTGGTCACCTCATCTAACTCGCTACTTGCAGTATTGTGTTGTTCCTGGAATGTCGACCAGTAGTGTAACATCTTTACATAGTATAAAATGAAGTCGCTTCCGCTGTCTGTTCGCTTCATCATTATCATCATCAGCCACAGGACGTCCATAGGCCTCCCCCAAAGATTTCTAGACCGGCCTGTTGGAAGCGATCTGCATCCAGCGACTTCCTGCGACCTTTATCAGGTCGTCTGTCCACCTTAAAGGCGGACGTCCAACGCTGTTTGTTCGCTTAGATCTTTTAAACTATTCAACGGATTTTTGAGCAATAGAGTGATTCATGAGAAAGGTTTATATGTATAACACATACATATTATAGTACAGAAAAGCCGAAAAATTCAAAGATTTGTAATGTTATGTCTTAATAAACATATTTTTCCCGTACGAAACTTTTACGAAGCGAAATACTATAATATTAAAAAAAGGTGTAAAATATCGTCGCATTTAGAATGTTCGTAACTTTGAATCTATTCCAACACAACAAGATATTTTATTAAGGTTTTCATCAAGCCAATTTAAAATAAATTAAGAAAAAGTACTAAAAATTTTTCTGTACTTTTTGTTTACTACAAAAACATACATACCAATAAAGTGGTCATCTTGGCCATCAACTGATTTTTAATACCATCCACTGCAGTATAATAGAAAGACCATCTTTGTTCAGGAGTCAAATCATACAAGTCATTGATTTTTTCAATTTTACTTCCATTTTTATCACTGTTTTGGTACAAAGCTCTGTTCTTCTGAAATGTAACCATTAGCTTAAAATCGAATATTTAACATGAACTGTGACATACATATTTCTGGTTATATAGATTACCCAGTTTATTGTAAAGGCATTTTAAATTCAAAAGCGACGCGTCACCCGTCGTTTTACACTTATTAATACACACAAAGATAAAGTAGTTTTCAATAAAAAAAAAATCGAGCACACATAGTAAGACTTGTACAAATTACCGAAAATATCTAAAGAACAACTTACTTTAAAGCAATTCAACCTTTTCCTAACTTTATTTATTTGCATCTCAAACTTATCCATCATTTTCTGTCTTTCCATATGATCCATGACATCATTCAAATATTTTATGCTGTTTTGCATAGAATCAATTTCTTTCAACGCCCATTGTTCCGAGAAACATGTCTCTATATTATCTGTAATATCTACATCTAGACTTTCCCAATCCTCTGCTTCTTCTAAGAACTCCTCTTTTCCTTCTAGATGACTAAAGAGCCAACTTAATATCGAATCTTCTCTACAGCTCTTAAGTTCATAACTCCTGTCACCAACTTTGAGATACGGTTTTAGACTTTTATAAGCAATTATTTCTTTCTCACATTTTTCTATCTCATTTTGGACTTCGGTCATTTGTTTGAAAATCTTTTCCAATTCTACCTTCTTGTTTGCATATAAGTATGCATATTTCGATTTCACTTTCATTCTAGCATTGTGTAATGAGTATGGCTCAAGCAATTTGCTTTTACTCTGACTCCCCAATCTTATCATATTTGTTGTTACGTTTAATAATCCTTCCAAAAATTGATCTAAAGCGTGGTTGGTGTAACAAATGATCAACATTGGTGTGCCTTCAAGAGAAAGGTTTTTGAGCAATGTGGTAGCTATTTTGATTCCTAAATAGGTTTTTCCAGTACCAGGAGGTCCTTGGATTACTGCGAATTCTCGGGTTATAGCGAATTTATACGCTTCTATTTGTGAATCATCTAGATCAAGTGCATATGTAGGCCACTGATTGGTGTCTAGAACTGGTATGGGAATTTCTTCTTTTTGTTTGGGATCTATTATTGTGTAGATAGTTTCAGGGTTTAAGTACGATGGTGGATGAGATTCTGTCTATAAACAAATGGTAATGATAAAAAAAATCCTAACAAGTTTACCTACATTCAATATCTAGAAAAATGTATTTGGTTTTCATTATTAAAATTTCCTTCATTAATTTACAACACAGATTTGACAACATTGCTATATCATATTCACACAAGGCATGGAATCTTTTTAAATATAAATTATTTAATGTTTTTTTACCTTAACATCCACAATGTATTTTTTCATGGGAAAGTTATCAAGTCTCGAATTCTGCAGAACTTTAAGCACCCTGTGATATGGCTCAAAAAACACCTCACTTTCAACCATAATGTACGATTCACTGAATATTTTCTGAGATACTGGATTCTGGAATGACACTGCTATCTGAAATTTAACAAATACCGAAATTAATAAAAACATATAATTTTACTTACATAAACACTTTTATGTAGATCTTGCCTTGATTATTTACCAAGAATTTGTGGATGTTAAAGTTACACACAACGAATGGGCATCCATTCAAACATACTTTCATAAAACTCATTGAGGACCTTATAACTTGTAATAAAAAATAACTAATACTTACATATCCCTCACTTAATAGATTTAAATTAGAATCCAGTACAGTTGCACACAATATTGTTTCAAAGTTGTCATTTGTGAAGAGTAGCAGGGAGCCGAACATAAGTTGTTTGTTGTAAGCCAGTCTTTTGCTATCTACTGTCCCGTTAATGCGTTCTTTCCATGCAATGTCTATGAGGTGTCCCACTTTATTGTTAGTGACGTAAGTACGGAGTATTCGTACTTTTGGGTAAACTCTGGCAAATAGGAGATTTTATTTAGTAAATATAGTATTATCCGGCTCGAAGGACCAAAAAGATGTATGATTTACCCATAGACCTTTTGTGATAAAAATGAAACACTGTGTATGCTTCACTATTTGATGTATTGAGTTCACAAATGATCTAGAATGATAATGATATATGTGCGATGCGGACGCGTTATGATGGTGAACTGATTGATATTACAATATTAATTTAATGCATACAATGACAAAATATTGACTTGAGTGGTATGTGCGGTTGATTCGGTATGATTCAATTTATGCACTTGGACAGTATTCACTTATTTCAGAAAAAAGTGTATAATGATGATCCTATATGCACCTATTATAATATGATGTTAGGTATTTATTTTTATTTTGACCAACTAGGCTCGAATTGCATTGAATGCATATTGGTATCACCTTGTAAAAAAAGACGATTTCAAAAGTACATAAATTGGATAATAGTATCTACTGTATTTTTCTTACATACCTTATATTGACATTATCAATACATAAATATATTGGAGAATTAGATAATCATATTAAATGACATTGTAACTTTATGCAAGAAAATTGTAATACCTTATGTTTTCATGCCTCCTTTTAGATTGATTTTCTATATATTTACCTGTAACAATACCATGACAATGGAAAACCAAAAGTATTTTATGTATTATAATCTTAAATATTTTCACTAAGTCTCTATCAAATTTGTTTGTTTTATTTATAGGCTTATGTAATCCGGTGGTAAGTCCTTCGAATGCGCGAGGCCGTTTTGGGTTGGTACCACCGCTTTGTCTATTTCTGCCGCTAAGCTACAGTAAGTAAGCACTGTTGTGTTTCAGTTTGACGATTTTTTTTATTTTTTATCCTGGTTCGTCAAAGTTACTACGCTACACCTGATGGTAAGTGTAGCGCAATCCAAGAATAGTGTCGACCAATGACAAACAATGTGTCCATCGTTGGTCCGCAAGATCATGCCGGCCTGCCAAAGGGCTAAGGGGAGGGGAAGGAAAAAGGGATGGGTAAAGGAGAACCGGATATACACTGGCTGACCCTGGAACGCGACCCACACAAGGTGGGCCACTATGGCAGGTTTTAGCACCAGTGTATGCTGGTGGGAGGATACTTGTATCCGACCGGATAGCGACCAGAATATTGAAGCCAGGGAAATTACTGGGAATTATGAGGCTTAATATCTTATGTCTCGGGGTGACAAGCACAGTTTAGTACGATGCAGTGCTTTGTAATTCCAAGTTCTGTATGGAGTTGCTTCTGTTTATGAGTAGGTGTGGCACTTACCATCAGGCGAGCACCTTGCTCGTCACGTCATTCAATGAAATAAAAAAAACTCACTTATTTTGTTAATGTCTACAAACTTTGAGGATAGTTGTTATTGGCTGCCTAATTCTTTTTTCTAAATTTAAGTTCAATATGTAAAGAGCTGTTACTATTCCTGTACAATAAAATAAATAATATTTTTTTTTCAATTTGACATAAATGATTCCAAAATTATTCCTAGTATGAAACTTACAATGCTGTTAACGTTACAGATTTCTTTGTTAGTCCACCTATATATTTAGCTTACATGAGTAAACATTTTTTTGTATTTTACATTTTTTTAGGGACTTTTGGTCTCCGTGGACCATGCCAGTCCCATTGTACCCTATTTTGGTGTTATTCCAACAGGCTCTTTAACAATGAGTAAAGATATAAAATTGTATTGAGACCATAAAGTTATAATAAATTGTAAATTTTTACCAACATAATCCTTCCCGCAGTGGACCAAAGCAATCCTCTCTCAACAATTTAAATTGTACATCTAGATAATGTTGAACATTTGGATATGCTCCATTAATTATGTTTGGTTTAATATTTGTCTGACTCGAACTAAGTAAATCATCTCGTGTTGGAAAAATATTCAAATTCTTCAAGTTGGAATCCTGAGATTCCATAATAATTTCTGGGTTCTGTGGCTGTTGAAATAAGAAACATATTATATAGGAAGGTTAAATATTACGTAGCACCAATTAATGCTTATTGACTCTGAGTACCTCTTTATGCAAAAATCTTGGAATTTTTGACCTGATTTGCTGAATTTTAACAAAAAGTTCTTCTTTAAAGGTTTCCATGTGCTCTTTACTTACACCTATTGCACTAGTTTCAGTTATCTCCAATAAATCACTCACATATTGTAATAATTCTTCACTATTGCTTCCAAAATTAATAATACCCTCACATAAATTCAAAATTTGAAAATAGAATGCTTCCACATCGTCCCATAGTTGAAAATTTAACTTTTTTTCAACAACACGCACACTGGGCAAACCACTAATATATGTTTTTAGAATATTTAAGAAGTATGAATTTTGGAATCGAGTTTTCAACTGCATTGCTATTTTAGATTTTTCGCCAGGGTCCAAAGACGTGTATACATTTGCCAAAATTTTCACAATTAAAACTATAAAGTCTCCTTTTAGTTCTCTTTCATCTAGCAGGTTCCAAAAGCCAGGCCTATGTGCAACTTCAAGAGTCAAACCGGGTGGTTGCATTAATGAAATGTCCAGTAGCCTTTTAAAACCAATGGGCTTTTTCTCTACTTGCTGTGGCTTTTCCTGTTGTGAAGATTCTGGTTGATCTTCATCTGCAAATTCGGAAGTGTTGGTAGTTGATCGTGGTTCTTCAATGAGAGTTCCGTCAAACCAGTCAATACGTAGTGACGATTTTCCATCTGCCATTTTATAAGATTTCGTTAGGTATCTATTTTGTCAGGCACTTAACATAAATAAGTTCAATCAAATTATTTATTTTTTGAAATCAAAGTTGAAACAGGTATAAATATGATTCTAGCTATAACAGCTGCGAATGTTTATTTGTCTCTGCTGCGAATTGTCAGCAATTGTCAGCTGGAGTGATTCACGCCGAGTAATGTCAGTACAAAAAATATGGTTCATAGAAAGTTACAGTGCAACGGTTGATACTGACATTTCGCGCCCCTCTTTCGTCGTCTTCACCCCCGCCGACACCAGTCGCCATTTTGGCAATGTGTCACTGTCAAGAAAGAAGCGTCCCTCATTGCTTATTTCGTGTTGATAAGAAGTGTTTGCGTCGATTAAATTCCGCCCTTTTAAATCCACAAATACAGCAATATTCCGTGACATTTCGACATTTATTACAATGTTTCGAAAGTGTTGTGTACCCAAGTGCAATAGTTTACGAAAGGATGTTAAATTGCATCAATTTCCTGCAAGGAAAGAGAGTAAAGCGCGGTGGTTACAGTGCCTAGATAAAGAAAATATTTGTGAAAACACCAAGAACATATATGTTACCCATAACCATTTTGCGCAAAGATTTGTCAACCCGGCGACAAATCGCTTGAACTGTAACGCTTATCCAAGTTTATTTACTAACCTGAATACTTCAGGCAACTCGTCAATGGTTGTGGAAGAAACAGAGGTAAGCTACCTTTTAAGTGGAAGCTACAATTTTTTCTACAGATACTGGTTTGATTAATTTATTTCTTGTTGTTTCTAGTTTATGTGAACGACAGTATTGATCACACTTATGCACGGAAGCGTCACATCGACCATACATACTCGCAAATTACCGAAAGCACCTCGAATAAATTGCCAAGCTCCGACATTAATGGTATGTAATACTAAATATAATCAACAATTACATCAAACATTTACAATGCTATGCTTGACTTACTCATAATATTATATTTGGTTGAAAATAATAGTATTAAACACCATGCTGGGCCTAGTGAGGGTTGATAAGCTTTACAAACCTTTATGCAGGTATTCTCACGATTACTTTACCTCTTCCATTAACATACATACATATGCTCACACGAGTAATAGTTGCAGTCGATGGGTTAGGTATAGGTGTAAGTCAGAAGTGTGTGCTTTGACCGGTCTATATGGTGTAATTGTAATCTTTTTGGAATCAAATAAAAAAGGACAATATTAACAGAAATGTTGACCAATGATGTCTATGATATATGAATTATACCATTTATTGATCCGTATACCTTTTTATTTCCTTTTTTTTAACTGTTTTCACTAAAAAATTATAATTCATTTATATTACCAGCTGAGGAGATGGAATGGAAATTATTTCCCATTTTTATTTCAGGGCATAGTATCTTACTATCTATACGTATAATTCAAAATAAATTAAGAAAAAAACATTATACAAAATATTTACTATAACTCCATGTTTATGTAACCCCATCGTTGTCTTTGTGGTTTAGTGGCAGCGAAAATTGGCTGTAGACCTGACAGTTGCAGTCCGATTCCCGGGTTGGACAGGGTAACACTTTGTGTGGGTTTTGTAATACATCAGGCAGGCATCCGGTCTCAAAACCTGAGTCAAATATTTTCTGCAAACACGCTTGTGTTAGAGTGGTATATAGTTAAATGAAAGAAAATATTTATTTTAACGATACTTATCTATTTCAGCTCTGTATCCTGATGGAAGACCTGTCAGTAACACCATGCGGAATATAGCAGAAGCTGCATCAAAATTATGAGACCAAGATATTTTAAATCAGATTGATATCTGATTTGAAACTGAGAACTCTGCAGCAACACCTCACTCACCCTTATCAGAAAGAAAACAAGGCAATAAAAATATTGAGTTTGATGAAGAAGATATTCAGGAACAAGCAAGACGAGAAAGAATAAATATTCATTCTAGAGCATAATATACATCCGGATGGGTAACACGAAAAATACTTAAAAAAATTAATTGTAAAGAATGTAAGAATAATTTGCTAAGTGACGACAGTAGTAAAAAAAATAAAAACATTCCTAAATAAAAGTTTGTTTTAATCCTTATTTGTAGAGCCCTAATAATACGTATTATAATTTTAATAGGAATTATCAAGTAAAAGGGATGAAACAAATAAATATTAAATAGGCTGTATGATTCATTTAAAAAAAATATATAATAGGCTGTATGATTTTTGTTCCATCGCCTGCATTACACACATAGTACGTAAAGAAAAAAAGTTATGTCATGTTCAATTGCAGCAATTCGCATTACGGTTCAATGACAATGTACCTGACATGGCGGTCTGAACGTCAGTTCTCTAAGTAGTCTGTGGAGTGATTGTTGTCATCTTGAATTTTGACAATTGTCAAATAACGTTTCGTTTCATCTTCAATTTAACGAATAATATTTCATACATATGTAGCAATGACAATTGTTACGTTTTAAAGTTCTGTTATGTACATATGTACATACATAGTTTATTATAATTATATTACATACAGTCAACCTGGGTAACTTAAGCTTTCAATGTAACATTGACTCACTAACTTGTATTTGAACGTTTAATTTTTTCTCTTCTTACTGATACACTGTATAATAATAAGTTGTTTAATTTTATTTTTATTTTTATTTATGGCTCTTGCAGTACTATGCATTTAGCCAGTGTCAAGTACAATTCATTCTCAAGTTATTTTTACAAGAACGATGAAACACGGGTACGGTCGATTTCAAGGTCTTGTCGGAGTTTTGGTGTTAACTCCTTTCAGTACGATTCTTAATTCACTTATTTCCATGTCTCCATATACTGTTCATCACCGTCAATGTTTACTGAACAAATCCATACCACTTTTATACAACAAACACAACTCTAAACTAGTTTATGAATTAAATTAAAATAAGCGATGAATTGCACTGTCAGAATTCCCGCCAAAAACAGTTGTTTAATTTATGAAAGTAAAAAGTGTTTTTAAACGAAACCTGCAGTGACAATTGATATTTATCAAATATATATTTTTTTCTCACCATTCAAAATTTGGGCGGTAAACAGAGTTAGAAATATACTTGCTAAAAAGTTGTGTATAGCAATTACTACAGAAGAACTACAGAAGGCGAGTTCAGTTTTATGTTGAAGAATCATATGTTTTTTATGTAATAACACTGAAATATCCCGCGATATTGATAGATTTTTTAAAAAATCTTTAATTAATCTTCGAGCCGTTTCATTTTCAGACCATTTGGGGTAACATTAGCTCGGGACGAGGACAGACAATGCGTGAAAATTTCAATTATGCAAAAAAGTTTTGAAGGGTGGAAGTGGCCATCAAAGCTTGACATATTTAATTGTCACCCCCGAAATATAGTTAGTCGATTTGGAGGATCTAAAATCACAAAACGAGGCGATTCTTATGCGATTGATGATCAATTTCTATACATGGTATGGGGGAATTGAGAGCCGATATTATGTTTCTTTTTTATATGTGATTGAGTTTGTTTTATTATTTTTTATTATTTTAGGCATTGCTCAATACTTATAAGTACATCAAAATCTGATTAATACAATAATAACTTGATTTAAGAGGTCCATAAAATAGAAGTTGATTTCGATAAACCAGGCAGTTTAATGTTGTATTAATATGGCAACCCTACGTTGCCACTAAAAAGGAGATAGTGATATAAACGAAATGTATTTTTTTTATCAATATGACAAGCTAATCTTACCGAGGAGTAAAAAAAACTACATAAATTGGAGATTTTCTTCATCAACTCCTCATACTTATTAATGTTACCCAAATGTCAGTGTAACTTTGGCTCACCAAATGTTTGGTAATTTAAGGGTCTTTTATTTATCGTTTTGATAAATAACACAGGAATTTAGATTATAGAGGTCAATATCCCACTAGAAACACTAATTTATGACAAATAACAATAAAAGTAAATCCGTACTACTATAAATTACCTCTAAAGTGAGCCAAAATTACCCAGGTTGACTGTACAAGTTTTAAAGTTCTGTTATGTACATATGTACATACATAGTTTATTATAATTATATTACATAAGTATGTATACTTAGTTATTTTTTAATAAAAAAATGGGTAAGTAATATATCAATTAATTGATTCAACAATGTCAACAATTTATGATGTACAATTTCAATTTAATCATAAATTAAAACTTCTATTACATACATATCGTTTCAATGTTTTATTTTATCCATGATCTGAACTAGAACCCAAATGTAATGTTATAGTTATCTGTGAGTTCCATAAGATTCTAACAGATGACAGTGTAAGGCAATTTATCAGCGTGATTGAGTAAGTCCGCAATTAGTCATATAGTAAACAAATAATTCAAAATATTGCCAACTTACTCAATACAGCCGCGCGGAATCAGCTGTACGGCGCGGCGCGGCGCACAGCGTGATATGCCAACTGAGTATTGAAACATTATAATTTGCACGGGTTATTGACCCCATTTTTAGCATTAGTACGCTTTACAATGCGATTTGCAGGCTTACGTTTCCCAAAGGGCAAGTAAACAGCAAAGGAATAGGAATAGCGTTTTCCGTTCATGATAAGGTAGAGTTTTATTACCGTTTCGGTTTCGTAAGCGGTCTCCTTACACCTGGTATATTAGGCTTAGTGATTTATGTCTTCCACCACCCTTCATTTCGCCAATAAAGGCGCCATTTTGGCGCCATATCACAAAATTTATTTATGGTAGAGCAGCACTACGGCTGCAGTATTAGTTTCACTTTACCTATCTACCACATCGGGGATATAGTTGTAAGCTTATACTTTGTAGGTGGGTAAGGCCGTAGTTTTTTCCACTTTGTAACATAAAGTATAAAAATAAAAGTAACATAAAAGCAACATAATTTATAATACAGGTACGAACATAACGAAAGATTAAGATTAAGGTACTTTACCAAAAAATTAAACATAAGTTGTGCTACTGTAACGTAAAAGTTTATGTTACAGGTAACATAAAAGTATCATAAAAGTAACCTAAAAGTATCATAAAAGCGAAATATTTTTGATGTAATTAGCTTATAATTTCAAAACTAAAAAGATTTGCGACGTTGTAGATGTTTTCTCGATAAATATAAGCTATGTCGCCTAAAAAAATAATACAATGAACATAAAAAAGTGTCTACTTACCTTAAAAATATCACAAAACTGTTTCTGAATTTCACTGACGAAAAACTCGTGCACTGTTTGAAACAATCCATAGGCCACAATATGGTGACTTCTTTTTCTTTTTTTTTTATTGTTCTGCTTAGGATTGCCCGTCTAATTTTACATATTCTTCGAATACTATTCTAAGACTTCATTTACTTACCAATATTGGTAACATAAAATAGTAACATAAAAGTGTAAAAATTTATGACCTGTTTTAAAACTGGAATAAAAAATAAATGAACGCTCTTTTAAAATAATTAAATATTGGATTTAATTGCTCAAACCTTGTAATTTTACATAAACTAAAAATTATATGGCTTACTTAACAAAATATTCGTAATTTTGTCAATTTACTATCTGATGAAATTTATGTTTAATATCGTTAAAATTAAACTATATAAAATCTGTTATAGTTACAGCTAATTCGTAAAAGTTGTTTTTACCCTAAAAACTAATCTACAGGATAAAATTATCAAAGCTGGTAAAAAGTGTTAATTGTTTATGATATTAATATGAATGTGACTGTTAATGAAAAAAGTGGAAAAATCTACGGCCTTACCCAGGTATAGGTTATTTTGTGCAATATCTGTTAGGAAACCACATTTAATCAAAGTCACCTCATCTTATTTTCTTAATTCACATTTCAAACGAGGTCAATCCTTGACCAAATATCGCCCGCCATAATGCAATAACATATACCTACTAACATATATTTTTCTACCCTTGAATATTCCGCTGGGAAATGGCGCGCTTTTCAATACTTTTGGCAGAACGCCATGTAGTATACCGCCAATTTTGATGTTTCCATGTTTATTTAGGTATGTACGCTTTTTCGTATTTACAAATGCGTGGCGACATGACATTGAGGTTTTTGGTCAATACTTTTCTTGTTGTGATAAGTACGGAGGACTATAAAATAAACCATTATGTTGGACAAAATAACATGTATTTTGATATTTATTTATAATATAATATTCTATATGATTGTTTTTTAAGGTATAAATTAATACAGATAGAGTTTGCATCTCAGACCATTCAACCAAAGTATGCATATAGGCGTCTTCCTGGGAGTGAGGTGGGTGTACATGACCTTGGAAGTTGCAGGTTCAGTTAATATGTTTATTAGCCTTCAAGCTAGAGCCTTTACTTCCAATGACTACCCCACTTTTGGCCAGGATGTCCGATTCTGGGTGCTCTGCCAAGGAGATGTTTATACTTTATTCTGCCAAAAAGGGATGCGGTTACATAACTAATGTCAATTGGACTAGCACAAAATAATATCTCTATTTTTATAAATTTTCCGTTATTTAAGGCTCCATTATTTTTATCCAATTAAAATTAGTGATAATTTTTTATTGAAAAGGTATTTCTTTACATTTTTCTTCACGTTGTTAGCGAACATCAATCATCAAAATAGCTAGTCATAAAAAATAAATGATAATAATTATATTTTTTGAGAAAGTAAGCTTTTCGGTTTTTTTTTCTTTGGGCGGGTATTTAAAAGTTTGTACAGAGAGCTCACATTTTATATTCATTTATAAAACCTGAGTAAACCTTTCTTTATATTTATACAGACTCATTCTTTATTTATTCAGGCCATTTTGTGGATTTAAGAATTTTACGCTAGGCTGTGGATTTTTTGTTGATAAGCAATTTTTACTAAAGCGTACTCATATATACTGTTATTTTAAAGAATACATATCGCGGCAAATTAGTCAAGGTATGAGAGTAGTATAAAGGAGAAATATTCATACAAAATATTCCTGCGACATATGCGATTATGTGGTAAGAAATCACAAAGCTATTGCAAAACAAATCAAAATAGCATTGTAAAAAACATCTACGTCGTCTTTCAAATACACTTTTTGAGAGGATATACACGTGATCTCTACAATATAGTAGGTGTTTTTAAACCACTGAATGAAGAATGGGTCAAATGGGTCTGGGTGTTGTGAGATCGAAAGTGTCTCGTAGTTCCTGATACCCACGACCCAAGACTCGTATCTTAATGTGGGGTCAGAACTATGTGGGTGACTGTTGGGTGTATTTATTTATCTAGATTTTAATAATATCCAGTACATAAACAGGCACTGTCAAGCTTATGTAAGATCTTTAAATATGATCACACCTTTTTATAGCTCGTATGCGAGAGGCAGTCTGGGTTGGTACCACCGTTTTGTCTAATTCTGCCGCCAAGTAACAATGTGTAAGCACTGTTGTGTTTCGACTTGAAGGACATTGACGCCAGTAAAATTACTGAGCATTATGAGACTTAACATCTTATGTGTCGGGGTGACACGCGCAGTTCAGTGCCATGCAGTGCTTTGTAATTCAAAGTTCTGTATGGTGTTGCTTCTGTTTATGGGCAGGCGTGGCGTTTACCATCAGGCGATCGTTTTGCTCGTCTCGTCATTCAATCAAATAAAAAAAACTTATAGTAACTCTTTGTATATCCGTGTAGAGTGATAGTGTTAGCCAATATATTGAGAGGCACGGTGCAAACAAAAGGCAGCAACACAAAGCTCTGCTATTGACAGTTCTATTAATACACTACTGTATAGTGTGTACCATTTGTTCGTACGTTGTTTGTACTTCAGTCACATGATATCGACTCATCTCGGCAGGTTTGTTTATCGAAATTGCATTAGTTTATTGAAAAATGACGTTCGATTGAAATATATTGTTTTGTATACGGGGTAAAATACAAAGAAATATTACAAGGTTTGATGTTTCTCTACGACGCTTTAGGTATATGGGCTTGATTGTATGTTATTGGAATCTACGGATATATAAATTACGAATATATTCCACCAAGCCAGCCTAATTTGGCACATTTCATATACCTTCGAAATGCTTATGGAAATTTACTTACGATGTATCATTCACTATTACTGTCTCGGTATGGCAGTCCGTACCACTCCTCGCTGAGTTTATTAGGATAGGAGCTAAATAAGATCTAATAAATAAATAACTACACCCAAAAGTCACACACATAGTCCTGACCCCACAATAAGATACGAGTCTTGTGACGTGGGCATCAGGAACTACGAGAGACTTTCGGTCTCACAACACCCAGATCTCAAAAACAAATATTTGTGTATCACACAAACATTTGTCGCAGTGCGGGGATCGAACCCACGGCCTCTCGCTTCACAGCCGGCCACTCGCCCGCTGCGCCACGGAGGCTGCCTGATATGTCAATATGTATATATTTGTATGAGATATGTAAATTAAAATTGTTTTTAATGTATCTGTATCTAATTTTATGTATCTTCCTGCGGCAGTAAGACTTACAAAAAGTAAACAGGATAATATAAGTTTATACTAACAAATTACACAATGTTTTCGTACCACAAAAAACATATAACGGGACGGTGACCGTCGCGTTAGCAAATTACTCCGCCATAATCCCAAAGGCTTGCCGAGTCATGTTAAGGACAGAACTTAATCAACTCCTTTGTCCACAATATGGGTCCTCGTCCCTTAATTAGGTGTCAAACGATGCCCCTGTTAATCTAGGACTTAGAGCCCAATTTGTCCTGGGTGAAATATCTGAGGGAAATTTATATTTTCGTTCATTAATCAACTCCAATGAGTTGGATATTACCAGTATGAACTATTTAAAAATCTTTCAATTATTACATTTTCAAATTGTTATTTAGTAACCAACAATTATTACAAGTAAAATGATTATGCAACGGCCCTTACATATAATCTTACATCTTAGGAGACTAAATTGATTGCAAAATTTTCTTCTTTACACTAATAAGATCAAAGTGAGCATAATGAACATCATATTTAACTTAGTAATAAATCCATTCTATATTATGTACAGTTTATTAAAGGATAGTACGTAACGTAAAAGAATTAATTATGAAATATGTAAGTAAGTATATGAAACTCTGTTATTAAGCGCTACGCATGCCGATAAACAGAAGCAATACCACACAGAACTTTATTTAAATTACAAAGCACTGCATGGCACTGAATTGCGCTGGTCGCTATCGAAGATTGAGAAGCACAATATCACTTTAATCCGACCCGGGGACCGAACCCGAGACCTCGGCACAGCAGTCGTACCACGTACGCAATACAACCGCGCCACCGATGCAGTAAGATTAGCATGTGTTTCAACACAAAAGAAGTTTTGATCCCCTATATTATATTCTTTGATAAAATCTAATCTTGTACAAAATAGCTGTCTCCAAACTTATTTCATAAAGAAAGGTCTGTTACTTGACACTCGAGCAACAATAATTTTTCCGACTAACACAAGGCCAACAAATAAAGAACTTTAGAGGCTTTCCTCAGTTTATTACATCAAAACTTTAGAGGCTTCATCGTGGCAAATGAATTGCTGTTTCATGATTATACTGTCGAGCGAAAAAATTATAATAATTATAATGTATATTGACGCAGTACCAGTAATTTTGTTCGGATCATCTTGATATATGAAAATATTGTGTCACGTT
Organism: Amorpha juglandis; assembly: GCA_949126905.1. Taxonomy (NCBI): domain Eukaryota; kingdom Metazoa; phylum Arthropoda; class Insecta; order Lepidoptera; family Sphingidae; genus Amorpha; species Amorpha juglandis. The sequence goes on along the minus strand of OX421379.1, from coordinate 3,491,279 downwards.
GTTTGTCCGTGATGAACTTTTCGTTTTTTTATACGCAATATTTTTTTATTGCTAATTATTAGTTATCTGTGAGTTCCATAAGTTTCTAATAGATGGCGGTGTAAGCTAATTTATCGGCTGGATTGAGTAAGTATCCAATGGTGCATACTGTATAGAATAGTTTACTACAATATATTCCTACTAATATTATAAACGCGAAAGTTTGTAAGTATGGATGTTTGTAACCCTTTCATGTAAAAACTATTGAATGGATTTTAATGAAACTTTACAATAATATAGCTTATACATCAGAATAAGACATAGGCTACTTTTTATCCCGGGAAAAGCAGATCACGCGGGCGGAGGCGCGAGCAAAAGCTAGTTTAACATATACCTTAGCCACAGCAACGCGTGGCCGGGTCTCCTAGTTTAAGTATCTATAAAATAAATTCAATCAAATTTTTTATTTTGCAAATAGATCGCAAAGGCCTCTTTTACATATCAATAATAGAACAAATTACATTAAATGGTCTCTAAAGGTGCTTCCTCTCAGTAGTCCTTTCTGAGTAATGCTGCAGCAATAAGTCGTCAAAATACAAAAAATAAAAATATCACGTAAACAATTTTCATCGTAATTGAATTAACCCGTGATGAATGATCAGTAGGACAATCATTCAATGTCAACTTGACTGTCGATACGGCGCCTCTTTTCAATCTGTTTTTATGCTGCCATCATTTTAAATCACCTCTGCGATGAACACCGCTGCAGTATTTCGAAAATGGAATTTATACGATTGCGTCGTTTCATTTTCAATGGAATATAATTTAAATATTAATTAATGCTTCATTTTCTTTCTTCGCACTTTTTATCATTTAGCCAGTGGCTACTTGTCATGTATTCAAAATCATTTGACTAGATTATTAGAGTGAATGTAGTAAATGGTTCTTATTACTAAACGTGTTCTAGCTTTAAACTAGTTTTTAACAATTAGTGACTATGTTAACCCATACAAACTAGCTAATATAAACCCAGTTTAAAATTAGAATACGTTTTGTAATAAGGCCCAAATCATTTAAACGCTTAAAAATACAATTTATTGTCTATGCTGTTTGAGGTTATTTTAGGTAACACTTAGAAGACGCCAGAGTTTTGGCGGGAATTCTGACAGTGCAGTTCATCGCTTATTTTAATTTATTTCATAAACTAGTTTAGAGTTGTGTTTGTTGTATAAAAATGGTGTGGATTTGTTCAATAAACATTGACGGTGATGAACAGTGTATGGAAACATTGAAATAAGTGAATTAAGAATCGTACTGAAAGGAGTTAACACCAAAACTCCGACAAGACCTTGAAATCGACCGCACCCGTGTTTCATCGTTCTTGTAAAAATAACTTGAGAATACATTATACTTGACACTGGTTAAATGCATAATACTGCGAAAGCCATAAATAAAAAGAAGAAGAAGACGCCAAAAACCTCAAATGTTTGACATATCTTAAATATTTAATTAGCGGTTTAGTATATGGTGCTCGGGCGTAAAAGATGCCCCCTTATTTCAAGATTGTAAGACCAATCGCTAGTAACCATGCGCTCTTCGTTGTAGAGCACCCTGTTCTTATTTTACGATTAGGTTCGGTTCACTGATTTCCTCGAGCGACGAATAAAAATGCGATTACATCTAAGTAACATAACATCTACTGCTCAGGTACGCACACTGTTTTCACTGAATGCAAAACAAATGGCCTAGTTTGCGTACGTAGAGCCTTCAACTCGCAGTTATGAATTTATTGTTTGTCGTTGGCTCATTGCTTAAGCGTGAAATAATGTAGTCAGAACAAGTAATTATATAACAATTTAATTAATTAAATATGGAAGTGGGATAAAGTAGAATTTTTTTTCAACACGCTATCATTTGAGTTTCGATTCGATCGGTTTTATCGTACTAGCAGTCACTCGCGGCTTCACTGTAGGCATGTTACTGCCCTTCTCCCATGGGTGATAGCGTGATATACGATATAAACATACCGGAATAAATTATAGCGAAAACGACATCTATATAAGTTGTATAGTTTAGGAGAAATAAGTGGATTTACAGACATATAGACGTAGACAGCGACTTTGTTTTATACTGTGTCGAGTTTCCTTATTTTGAGAGAATTATGTAGTTCTATGTAGTTAACTTTGGGAAGAGTAGAAAGCGTCTTTTCTAATGGCATTATTCTATAAATAATAATACCAACCCTATATTATTATACTATTCATTGCTGGGCATGGGTCTTTTCTACTAATCAGAGGGATTAGGCCATAGATTATACACTTATATACTGACAGATTAGGCCTTAGTCACTGTACCTTAGTCCATCACGCTGGCCTAATGCGGGTTGGTAAACTTTACATACCTTCAATTTTTATAGTTAAGGCCCATTTAGACGATGCAAGTTTCTTGCCTGTTGCATACAATTAAATTGAAGCAATAAATGATTTGCATGGTCTAAACAAAACGAAACATTCTTGATTTGCTGTACAAGTTTTGTATCAAAACTTGGTATACAGATTTACTCACGATTTTTTCACTTAACATTAAAGTCAGTGTGAGTTACACAGGTAATTCGGAAAAGTTAGAGGTGTGTGCCCTGAGTCTAGTTTCGAACCTGCGTCTTCCGTTTTAACAGCACGTACCACTCCTAGCTGGGCATAGGTTCAAATTAAAAATGATTGATTTAATTATAAAATTAAAATAAAATTAATATTGTCAGTCTGAAACAAAGTTCATTTTCTAAAAAGGAAAGGGTTATTAGAGATTGACTTTTAAAATAATAAAGTACACTCAACTTATTACTCGTCCGATGGGTTTATTAAAATTACTCTTTGAGACTAGATACTATAAACTGTAAAGTTGAATCTCAATTATGTAAAATGGTTTTGTGATTGACGTTGTTGTTTAAATATTTATTACCTATGGTTTTCGCATATTGATTACAATTTGAAATAATGAAGCTCTTATTCTAATGTAGGCAAATGTCTACATTAAGACGGCTTTGTGTGTATTTTAATTCCTGTAGAAAGGGTAGCTGGGTAAGGCCGTAGATTTTTCCACTTTTTTCATTACCAGTCACATTCATATTAATATCATAAACAATTAACACTTTTTACCAGCTTTGATAATTTTATCCTGTAGATTAGTTTTTAGGGTAAAAACAACTTTTACTATAAGCTAAGCTGTAACTATAACAGTTTTTATATAATTTAATTTTAACGATATTAAGGATTTACGTTTTCATACAAAAATAAAATGAACATAAATTTCATCAGATAGTAAATTGACAAAATTACGAATATTTTGTGAAGTAAGCCATATAATTTTTAGTTTATGTAAAATTACAAGGTTTGAGCAATTAAATCCAATATTTCATTATTTTAAAAGAGCGTTTATTTATTTTTTATTCCAGTTTTAAGACAGGACATCAATTTTTACACTTTTATGTTACTATTTTATGTTACCAATATTGGTAAGTAAATGAAGTCTTTGAATAGTATTCGAAGAATATGTAAAATTAGACGGGCAATCTTAAGCAGAACAATAAAAAAAAGAAAAAGAAGTCGCCATACTGTGGCCTATGGATTGTTTCAAACAGTGCACGAGCTTTTCGTCAGTGAAATTCAGAAACAGTTTTGTGATATTTTTAAGGTAAGTAGACACTTGTTTACGTTCATTGTATTATTTTTTTAGGCGACATAGCTTATATTTATCGAGAAAACATCTATAACGTCGCAAATCTTTTTAGTTTTGAAATTATAAGCTAATTACATCAAAAATATTTCGCTTTTATGATACTTTTATGTTACTTTTATGATACTTTTATGTTACCTTTAACATAAACTTTTACGTTACAGTAGCACAACTTATGTTTAATTTGTTGGTAAAGTACCTCAATCTTAATCTTTCGTTATGTTCGCACATGTATTATAAATTAAGTTGCTTTTATGTAACTTTTATTTTTTTACTTTATGTTAAAAAGTGGAAAAAACTACGGCCTTACCCAGCTATGCTAAGCAAGCCTTTCTTTTTGGTTCAAGGGCTGAGAGCGCCTGAAAGCGCTCGCCCGAAAGTCCGGTGAAGCTGTATACAGCCGACTCTCGTCAGGCTTACAGCAATCCCAGCACAAAAAAAAAAAAAAAAAATCTTTTTGGCTGTATAAGAAAAACAAACTAATTAGATTCTGTTTTGTTGAAGACTTCACTTTATGTGAAGTGATGTCAAAGATATTCCATTTTCAAATCATTGTGTAGGAAAAATAAAATAAATTTGAAAATCGACAGCATTGGCTACGTATTATTTTTTTTTCACTATGCCATAGTATCCGATGCTAGGCGGCAAGGGCGGGTCTATCGCCACAGTCCAGGGGAATTAACTGTTGCTTAACAAAATTGTTGATAGATGGTTGTTTAGTTAGTAGTTGTTTGGAAGTATTTGGGTCATATGTCGCTCTGTGGGCGTAGACAACGCACTTAGTTGTTTAGGAACCCTTGTTATTCGTCCCAGCCCATCCATAATCCTGGCTAACAAGATACACAACTTAACATGATTGAGAGAGAAATTGTAGCTCTTTGGGCAGATTGTTTTGGTAACATACACCGCCAAACGAGCAAGTAGGTCACCTGATGATAAGCGATCTCCACCGCCGATAAATGCCCACAATAACATTAAGAATAAGATTAACAATAAGAAGAAGCATTTACGCGTAGCCAACCCTAAAAGAAAGGTTTCATTAAGGGTAATCCCTTAATGATACCCTTCCTAATGGAAGGGAAGGAGGATTTCACTGTATGAAATACAGCAGCAAGCTGCTACTTTAGGTCGGTTATCTGTGAGACAGTGGTAATAACCCGGTCGAGCTGGCCCATTCATGCTGTAGACAAAACTGTCTACGGTATGGCGCTACCGCTGTCATTTGTATTCTCATAATGATGAAACTACTTTAATTACATTACTATTTTCATAGATTTAAATCTAGACATTTTGACAAGGTCCTGTCTAGTTGAGGACTTTATTGCGAGTGGAAACTTAACGTGTGTTTGTTCCATATCTTTGGCTCGTAATAAAGTTGTCAAGATACAGAATAGCGAGTGACGAGTCGGTTAACATAACAGTTGGCAGATCACAGGATTTTTCAGTAGAATTTCTAAATAAATCTATTGATGATTTGATAAAGGTTGCTAAGACTTGCCCGTAAGGCTGCCAAAACAGAAATCTCTCCAATAATAACAAATATTTTTACAGGACCACTTCATGAATCTACTGCTCTTTAGAACTAATTTTTCGTGATATTTTCAGATTAAGCAGATCGAAGTAACGATAACTTAGCGGGGTGGTACGTCGGAGCCGAAAGTCGCAGGTTCGAAACCATCCCCAAGGGCAGGGGCCTATGAGTTTTCTAAGTTACGTGTGTACGCACAGTTAATTTATCGCTTGTTTTAACACTGAAACATAGTGAGGAAACCTGCATACCTGATATGTTCTTTATAAGAAGATTGAAGGTGAAATCTGCCAATCCGTATTAAGCCAGCATGGTGAACTAAGACCTAATCCCTCACAATCAGTAGAGGCCCGATCCCAGAAGTAGGATGTATATAATACAAGGCTGGTCTTATATGTGATTATTTTCCGATTGCATTAGGCTACTTTCGTTAATAAAAGAGGACTCGCCATCGATCCAGTTTATATACATTTTTATATATCCACCTATATGCCACCAAATATATATTTTTTAAACAGTCACACACATAATCCTGACACCACATTAAGATACGACTCTTGTGTTGTGGGTATTAGGAATTACGAGAGACTTTCGGGCTAACAATACCCATACCCGAAACAAACCTTTATGAATCACACAAACATTTGTGGCGGTACGGGAATCAAATCCGCGGCCTCTCATAGCCGGTATCTTACCCACTGTGTTACTGAGGCTGCCAATTTCCACGACAATATAACGAACAAACTATGTACAATAGATATTGAAAATTTTAAAGGAACAAGACAGTCTAGACTAGTTTTTCAACAATTTTCAACCTCCGCAATAATTTAACGAATAAACCTTTTGAAATATAGTTATAATTAAAGTAAATAGCCCGCGCAAATGTGTAATGGGCCGGTTTTGAGCAGCCACGCTGAGGTAAGCCGGAAAGAATTATTTCAAAGTAAATTTTATGTGAATGTCGCAGCTATGTTGTAAAGCAGGTCGTTAACAAAATTACCTGACGTTTATTGAGCGTTGAATTTTATGTCACAGTTCAGGTTTGGTATTTCAAGACGCTCAGTAATTGGTTGTTAAAGCTTGTAGTCTTTGGTTTTGGTAACGTATTCGAAACTTTTCAATTTTTCAATTTAGACATGCATATTCAGGAATATTAGATTAAAATCTATTATATGTAAATGACTATCAAATCTCTAAAAGTACTATAATATATACTAGGTAAAAACGTTTGTGCTAAGAGATATGTTTAATTAACATATTATTATTTAAACATATGTTATACATATAAATGTTATTTAAGTAATTGCGCAGCGGACACGTAGCGGGCTACGAAGCCATTGGCTATGGGTTCGATTATTGCACCGAGTCAAGTGTTTGTGTGATCCACTAATATTGGTTGGTCTGGGTGATGTGGGACCAGAAGTCCCTCGTAGTTTCTGATACCCATGATACAGGTTTACCCTAGTGTAAGGTCAGGACTATGTATGTGGCTGTTGGGTTTATTTATTTATTTATTATTTGTTTAGCAGAGGCTATTGAACAAATAAATATGTCATACTTAACATGCATTCCGTTATAGGAAGAGCACATTAAATTAGGAATGTTGGCCGAGGTTAGATTTGTACAAAGGCGGAGCTAATGTTTTACGATTATAAAAATTGACTACTTGGGCGAAATATATTAAATACGGAGCATTCATGGGCAGTGTGAATTAATAAGTTTATATAAGAACGTTGGTTTTCTTTGAGACAGTGGTAATAACCCAGTCGGGTCAAATCATGCTGTAAACAAATCTCATCACTTATATTGTATAATAGTGATTTATTAGTAATTTAGCTCGGAAGTCGGATTTTGTACATTACTGCAACGCTAAACGTGTTGTAAAAACAACGAGGTACGGCCAGCAGGAAAGGGAACTAATGCTAATCACAGTAATTGGTGTAATCGTTAGGGCAAAAGGGCCGCTTTTTTATATTTTCAGGCAAAAAATAAAAGACGCCTTGTTTTGTAACAGACGGTCTGTACTAATTTGTAAGCTTGTAGTTTAAATAGCTAATATTTTTATATCTGTTATTTTTAGGTTTTGCTGTGGAAAGTTGTTCAATTTACTAATATTAAAAAATGAAAATTTATAAGGTGGTAGGTCCCTTGTATGCGAGAAGCCGTGCTCTTTGTCTATTTCTCTGGCCAAAGAACAGTGTGTATATAGGTACTGTTGTGTTTCGGTTTGAAGAACATTGAAACCAGTGAAATTACTGGGCATTATTACTTAACATCTTATGTCTCGGCGTGACGAGCGCAGTTTTGTGGCAGGCAGTGCTTTGTAATTCAAAGTTCTGTGTGGTGTTGTTTCTGTTTATGGGCAGGTGTGGTGCTTACCGTCAGGCGAGAGCCTGCTCGTCTCGTTATTCAATGAAATAAAAGGAAGTCATACTCTATTCTAAGCCCAGTTGATTTTTATTCGTATATCTGTCACATGTATAATAATATATTATGTATTGTATAGAAATGTGTTGCAGAACACCCGCATATCGCATTTGTCGGTAGAATGGAAAGTCGGACTTAAGTTCATATATTTCTGATACCCGCATAGAACAAAGCAGAAACTAATTAAAGATGTGCTGATATCTTTGATAAGTCTCGTTGTAGGAGTTAGGATTCGACGTCTCTTTACCCTCGTCAAAACTTTTAATCTCCCCGAAAGATCTGCACTTCTTAGTATGTTCTAATTTACTAGTCGCTGAGACTAATGGATATTTCTTATAGCATAGGCGAGCAAACGCGCAAGAGGATTATCTTTTAAGTGATCTCCACTGCAAATCAGCACGCATAAACCCAAAAGATTTGTCGATGCAGACTCGGAAGGAAAGAAATGGGGATTAGGAAGAGGAAGGAGATTTGAAGCTTCGGAATGTCACTCATCAAAGAAAACGCAACAGAAAGTCTAAGTCGGTTTTCTGTGAGACAATAGTACAACGGTTGATTATGTCCATTTATGCTGTAGAAAAAACTATCTTCATTGGTTCTAGCACTTTTAAATACTATATATAATACCGGATAGTCTCATTGCTATATGTAACAAAAGCAAACCTAATCACCCTGTATTTTCGGTCCTACTAATAGGTGCATTATACTATACCATTAGTTCCCAAAGTGGTCCAGGTTTGACCCCCAGGGGTCAACGGGAGACTCGAGGGGGGTTTACATTAGCGTGACAAAAAAATGGGGGTTTACAGTTCGTAAACGGGGACTACGAAAATTTATCTGCTTTCGATAGTGAAGAACTAAAATATTGGCTCGACTTCACCTATCAATGTAGGCAGATAATATTTTAAGAAGCTCAGCGACTGTTACTTGTAAAAACTTGTATATTCCATATACAGTCAGTCAGTTTTGGAAATACGGTAGAAATGTAACTGCAGTAGGTCGTCCGGAACCAGCAAAATTTTGAAAGTGGTCTATGAGAAAAAATGTCTGGGAACCTCTGTTCTATATCATTGGCAAAGGTTTAACCACAACGATGGCCTAATTCGGGTTGATGGACTTCCCTTTTGAAATTCATAAAGATAACTCTTCGGTGTGGCGGTTTGCTCATGTTTTTAAGGTTATAAACCTACAAAATTTAATCACCGATTGTAAGTATAAATCGATATGTCATAAATACATCGTTTCATTCGTATTCGAGACACGTGAATAGCTATTGTTTCAAAGGATATGTAACAGAGAGTATTCCGGGTTGATATACGATAACAAAGACTTATTGTTATTTGGACACAAACATCGATAAGTTATTGTTCATTAGTTTTTATGATATACGATATGGTATTAGTTGTTTCGAGTTATAATAGCTATTGTTTTGCGTTGAAAAGCGTATCATAAAATCACTGATAAACTGAACCGACTATAGCTGATATATCATATTTTTTTATGAATTTTATGCCCCGTATTGTTGTTTATTGTATTGTCCTTTACTTAGCCAAGTTATATTGTAATAGTACGCCGAATTTGTCATATATATCAGATAACGTACCGCATAATCACATTGTAATAATAGCAAAGTATGTATTTGACGTGGTTGTGCTTAAAAAAATAAAATGAATAGTATAAATAAGGTATTTGTTTAGCAAATAACGTACATATAGTACGGCTAAGAAATTTGTACACAGCTTTCAAATTCGCATAAAATTTGACATAGTTACGCAAAAAAGCATAAATCCACAGCAAGGTAAAATGAAGACACTGATTTCGTTCTTCTAAATTCAATAACCTAAAATAATTTTATCTCGTAGTTTTTTGGAAAATCGGACATGTAATATATTCCATATACGGTTTTGCAAAAAAATACGGTATTAAAATCAATTTAAATTAATTATTTTAACAAAACAAAATTAGTATCTCCATTTGACCTTGCTGTGGGTTGGTTGCTTTTTGCGTAACTAGGTCCAATTATAATTGATGTGTCAAATTAGTCGAAATATAAATAAGTCAGATAAAAAGTAACCAATTTTGGTTCGTCATGATCACCGATAGAAATTATTGCTAGTATGGAGAGAAAACGGAAACTATCAGCGTTATGAAAATATGAAATACTTCCTAATTAATTCTATTGTATTATCAAAGGTTTCTATGACTCCAATTCACTTCAGTGGAAGCTAACATGAGCCAAGGAGATATTCCGAGCGTGAGTGAGAAAAATGCTACAGCAAATATCTCAGATAAAAATATGATTCGATAGAATTATGTCGACGTGTAATAGGCAAAATACGAGAAGTAAAACATGCTCTTTACTCTCTCTTTATCTTTATCTCTTTTTTGATCTAACGAATCTAGTGCCATGTGCAACCATGTTAGCTTAGAAATATATAAAAAGCTATCAAGTTATATCTGGTTATTTCCCAACTGACAACAAAATGAGTTAACAAATTTTCTCGAGGCGCATGATGAGGCTTACTTATAAACTTTCTTAAGTAACATTGGCAGCCTCCGTGGCGCAGTGGGCGAGAGCCTGAGGCCGGGGGTGTGATTCCCGCACTGAAACAAATGTTTGTTTCATCATCAGCTACAGGATGTCCACATAGGCCTCCCCCAAAGATTTCCAGACCGACCTGTTGGAAGCGGCCTGCATCCAGCGACTTCCTGTGACCTTTATCAGGTCGTCTGTCCACCTTGTAGGCGGACGTCCAACGCTGCGCTTGCCAGTACGTGGCCTCCATTCCAGAACCTTTCTGCCCCATCGGTTATCGGTTATGCGAGCTATGTGGCCTGCCTACTGCCACTTCAGCTTGCTAATCCGCTGGGCTATGTCGGTGACTTTCGTTCTACTACGGATCTCCTCATTTCTGATTTGATTACGTAGAGAAACACCGAGCATAGCCCTCTCCATAGCTTGCTGAGTGACTGTGAGCCGTCTTATACGGCCCATATTGAGAGGCCACGTCTCAGTGCCGTATGTCATCACTGGTAACACACATTGATCGAAGACTTTGGTCTTCAGGCACTGAGGTATTTTGGACGAGAAGACCTTGCCGAGTTTCCCGAACGCTGCCCAGCCGAAGGTGACAATGTTTGTTTAATCCAAAAATATTTGTTTCGGGTCTGGGTGTTGTGGGACCGCAAGTCTCTCGTGGTTCCTGATATACTCACGATACAGGCTAAACTACTGCAGGGTCAGGACTATGTGTGTGACTATTGGGTGTATTTATATATTATTAATTTATAAATAAGGCCCATTATGTTTAGGCCGCTAGTTAGTTTTCGAAAAGACAGTCGATCTATCCCGGTTAAGAGGGATAAAAACCGATGAGAGGTCCATTGTGGCCCCAAAACATCAACGGCAATTTAAAAGACTCATAAACTTTAACGTTCATTGTTTCTCTCAATGGAATTGATGAAGTTGTTGATGCAGGAAAAGGGTCACATTACAATCCTTAATTACAGTTTTAAGTAACAAGTGTCGCTTATGCCTAGAAAACTATGTCGTGGATTTCCACACCACCGGAACATTAAACACAACTGCTTTTTCCGGGATAAAATGTAGCCTATGTTACTTCTAATACCTCCAAGAATATGTGTACAAAGTTTCATGATGATCGGTTAAGTAGTTTATTTATTTATTTATAACTTTATTGTACATCACAACAAAAAGTATTAACAATACACAAAAGACATCTAAAAATAATAAAAAGAAGTACAATTGGCGGCCTTATTGCTAACGGCAATTTCTTCCAGGCAACCTTTGGATGGACTGGATTGATAGGTAAATGAGCGGGCGGTCAACATATAAACAAAACTTACAGAGAATAGATGTACATATTTTACTATTTACCAATATAATAATACTATATACATAATATATATACATATATATACCTATATATATAAGGTATAGTTAAGGTATAGTTTTCGCGTGAAAGCGTGACAATTGTGAGTTTTGAGTGAGCCACGCTGTAGACAGTTTTGTGTACAGCATGAATGGGCTGGCTCGACCGGGTCGTTACCACTGTCTCACAGAAAACCGACGTAAAGTAGCGGCTTGCTGCTGCGTTTTGTACAGTGAGTGAGATATCCGGAAGCCCAAATCCCCTCCCGTTCCCTATCCCTAATTATCCCTTTCCTTTAAGGTCGGCAACGCGCCCGTGATTCTTCTGGTGGTGGGCGTACATGGACAGTGGAGATCACTTACCATCAGGTGTCCCACTTGCTCGTTTGCCGGCCTATGCCATAAAAAAAACAAACAAACAAACTTACATTCACATTTATAATATTAGTAGGGATTTACCACAAGGAAACTGTTTGCGATGGCAGTTTCAACTGCAAATTGTTACCAAAAGCCACGCTCCATGTATTTTTATGTCAGAGACAGTAATGTACAGTAAACAGGGAACGAGTGAAATCGATCGTGAAAACGTTCCTAAAACGCATTCATGTTGTCATTTGGACATTTCTATCGGTCTACGGTGCTTTTATTGTTATGGATGTGTTTTCGAATAGATTCAAATTTGTTAGTGCTATTGCTCACGTATATGTACGCGGGCAGCAAGTCTCAGTAGATGTATTTACTAAATGTACAATTTCATTGAAATTATGCGGGGCGCTATGCGCTACATGACAAGATTTGTGTTTAGTCTAGGTACAATGCGCGCTTCTACAATGCGTTGTGGGGAGACCGGAATGAAATTTTTGAGTGGTAGAGCCACGCCGCTGTAGACAGTTTTGGTTACAGCATGAATGGGCTTGCTCGACCGGGTCGATACCACAGTCTCACAGAAAATCGACGTGAAGTAGCGGCTTGTTGCTGCGTTTCGTACGGTGAGTGAGATATCCGGAAGCCCAAATCCCCTCACCTTCCCAATCCCTAATTATCCCTTTCCTTTAAGGTCGGCAACGCGCCCATGATTCTTCTGGTGGTGGGCGTATATGAGCGGTGGAGATCACTTACCATCAGGTGACCCACTTGCTCGTTTGCCGGCCTACGCTATAAAAAACACTATTAGAATATTTAGCAATTTAGAGCCAAGTGATATTTTAATTGTGTGTTCGGGATTCTGGTGTCTTGTAAGATTTTAATGGGTATTATTAGAGTGCAGGATCAGAGTACAATAATGATTGTAAATAGTAGGGTGGGTCGAAAAAAAAATCCCCTCAGCATGAGGGCAGGATTTGTACATTATAAAAAAAGAAAATATTTCAAAAGAAAAAAAAAATACTCAACATTTTGAGGTGGCCCACTCGATTTTTAAATAAATAATCAATGATAAAATAAACAAAAGATTTGTAATAAAAAATATGTCACTGCTAACTAAAACTTAACATAACAAATTAAAATACAAAAAGGAGAATTCTATTAAATCCGTAATTAGTAAAAGACAAACTGTAATTACTTTTGTGGCAAGTGACATAGAAAAACTCGGATTAAAAAGTTGAACGACTTTCATGAACTGTCTGAAACATTCAAATAAAGTTAGATAATTGTACGGTTGTATTACAGAATAAGGGTAAAAACAAATAGACGTATTCAAAAGGTCATGTTTAGTAATACAAAGGTTTTTGAAACACCGTGGGCCTTATAAACTTTTAATTAACGTTTGTAAATAAGGCCCATATATACAGTAGGTACAGTGCGTATCTTCTTAGTCGTTACACTCTTGGCAGAGTGGTCGTGGTCGTCACGTCAGGGTTTGTGGCTCGCTTGACAATTCTGCGCCACTCCTCTCTGATAGCTGCTTTCCTAGTGCACGTATATCGTTGTGGGGACATTACCATCCAGTACTGCTTTGACTTGGTCCGTCCACCGCATCTGTGATCTCCCTCGCGGCCGTGTGCCCTCGACTTTCCCTTGCACCACAAGGCGTTCGATGGACATTTCTCCACGCCGCGATACGTGTCCGAAAAACGTGAAGATGCGAGATTGCACTATTGAAAACCGCCGCTGCTTGATGCCGAGTTCTTGGAGTATGGACTGGTTGCGTATACAGTGCTGATTATTTAACGTTTGCCAATCGTACCAGAGGACGATAAATCGAGAGGCCTGCGACAGGACAGGCGGATGACCGATGCAGGCACAGTAATATAAGGATGTACCCCTATACCCGCCGCAACCAACCATCAAGTCATGTCGCAAGCCCCTCTGGAAACCCGGATATACACCGGCTGATCGTGGAACGCGATCCACAGAGGGCGTTTGGTCGCTATCCGGGCGGATATGAATAACCTACCACCAGCATCACTTGCTGGTCCGTCTGTACAGAGTATAGACGATGAGACTTATGGATGGAGTTCATTCTTGAAACTATAATAGGACCAAATTTGAGTCGCGAGCAACTTGTTCAAATGTAAAAAGAATCATCCAAATCCGTCCACATTAGACGGAGTTATGCGTGGTTATACATACAATAAAAATAAACACGTCTAATTGAGAACCTCCTCCATTTTGTTGTCGGTTGAAAAGAAAATAGTTCCAAAACTTTTAGGTAAATCGCGTCTGCCAGCTGCTCACGGGTGAAGGCGAAAAATTACGCATTAGATTTACCCAGACATTTGATTGTCCACCGCATCTGTGATCTCCCTCGCGGCCGTGTGCCCTCGACTTTCGCTTGCACCACAAGGCGTTCGATGGACATTTCTCCACGCCGCGATACGTGTCCGAAAAACGTGAAGATGCGAGATTGCACTATTGAAAACCGCCGCTGCTTGATGCCGAGTTCTTGGAGTATGGACTGGTTGCGTATACAGTGCTGATTATTTAACGTTCGCGAATCGTACCAGAGGACGATAAATCGAGGGGCCTGCGACAGGACAGGCGGATTATCGATGCAGGCACAGTAATATAAGGATGTACCCCTATACCCGCCCCAATCAACCATCAAGTCATGTCGCAAGCCCCTCTGGAGACCCGTATATACACTGGCTGATCGTGGTCCATACAAGGCGTGTGGATCACTATGGCGGGTTTTAAGACCGTGTGCACGGTGGTCGCTATCCGGGCGTATATGAATATCCTACCACCAGCATCACTTGCTGGTCCGTCTGTACAGAGTATAAACGGTGAGACTTATGGATGGAATTCATTCTTGAAACTAAAATAGGACCAAATTTGAGTCGGGAGCAACTTGTTCATATGAAAAAAGAATCATCCAAATCCGTCGACATTAGACGGAGTTATGCGTGGTTATACATACAATAAAAATAAACACGTCTAATTGAGAACCTCCTCCATTTTGTTGTCGGTTGAAAAGAAAATAGTTCCAAAACTTTTAGGTAAAATCGCGTCGGCCAGCTGCTCACGGGTAAAGGCGAAAAATTACGCATTAGATTGACCCAGACATTTGATATTACGAAGTTTTGCCTTGTTTTTGAAACAAGATATTTTGCGTCAGGAATAAAATGATTTTCTTAGTGGAGATTACAGTGTAACTTATTTTTGTATCTACTTATTCTTTGAGCTAATCATGTCATGTAGTATTTGAAATTGTGCGCTCATGTAAATAAATGTCTAGTAATTTCACTGAAACGGCTTTTTAAATTTGAGACTTGCATTTTAGTTTATGATAGCAGACTATTTTATTTATCGATAGTATATTGTTAACTCAAACTCCTACGATTTTACAATAGAGTAGTTGACTTGATTTTTTTTGTTATTTTAATTAATAATTTACGTTACGCAAAACCTATTGAATAAATTGTTATTTATCGCTTGGTTTCACGGTGAAGGAAACATCGTGAGGAAACCTGCATACCTGAGAACTCGATAAGATTTTTCGAAGGTATGTGAAGTCTGCCAACCCGCATTAGGCCAGCGTGGTGGACTGAGGCCTAATCCCTCTCATTCAGTAGAGGAGGCCCGTGCCCAACAATGGGACGTATGTAATACAGGGCTAGTAAAAAAAAGTTAATTCTAAAATATCTTTTGATATTCCTATAATACAACTAGGTACTTCGGCAAATCTCCTTAGCTCAAGATAAGACTGCAAAAAGATAACCCGAGATACTTTCAAGAATTCTATGAATTCACGTTAAGTGACCTGCATGATATGGGGGACCATTTTTCACGACATAAAGTTTATGAAGCGGCAAAATTTTGTTATCTCCGCAGAGTTCGAGCGGGCGCGCAGGAATAGGTGTGCCCGAAATTGATTACATGAGAAAGGAAAATGGTTTGTTATCTGTCGGGAAGATTCATATTTTCACGCACTTTAAGATTAAGCAGAGGACGTGTAGGTCATTTATAAGCTGAACGTATTTGTTATTACTTGGCTATTTTTGTGCTGGCTCTATATTATATTGACTATCATCACGGTCGTCATGAAACGAATTCGTTTATCTTAATGATGTGGTACTTTCGTTGTTTTTATATATTTTTGTTATCACAAACTAATTGTGATCCGCAGATATTTATTTCAGGTGTGTGTGTTTTCTCCCCAGAGCGGTTGACGTCAGGCCGCCTGCCTGGTCGTTAAAACTTCAACCTATTTTTTTTTTGTAATATATCTAAATATTATATAAAACTCAAAGGTGACTGACTGACATAGTGATCTATCAACGCACAGCCCAAACCACTGAAGGGATCGGGCTGAAATTTGGCATGCAGGTAGATGTTATGACGTCGCGTAGGTATCCGCTAAGAAAGAATTTTGATAAATTCTACCCCCAAGGGGATAAAATAGGGGATGAAAGTTTGGATGAACTTCGTCAATTTTAAAAGTTCACGCGGGCGGAGCCGCGAGCAATGTTAAATATAATGTTACGCCATCTCTATTGCGAATAGGATAAAGGACTGTGGAAGGAGATGTTGATAAATAGTTATTATTATATTGTACATTAGTAACAATATACAATAACAATGTTAATTTTATCTTCTTGATCTAGTGGTAGCATATTTAAGCTGTGGCCAGGAGATCCTGGGTTTGATTTCTAAGACACGATTTGTCCGGGTTTGTATATTCAAGAGGAGGCTAAACTTACTAGTAGGCTGGCCGTAAAATGATGTAATGATTTTCTTTCCGATTCACTGTAAAAGCATATTGCGTCGAACTCTACATAAGATAGACTTTCGATGGTTGCATCAAGCGTCATATGGACCTATTGAAACCGCCAATGACACACCCGTCACTGATGTTACCATCTCATAGTATCCATCACTGACTGTCTGCCTCTTGACACAATGGTTTAATGATCAAAACAATCGCTTATTACCGTAATCAGGAATGACCATAAAATTAAAAATCTTTAAACTGTATGTTAGTGATATTAACTTTATTTTATGGAATTTCTCTGCAATAAAATGTTATTGCACCGTAGAAAGACTTTAAAAATAAAGTCCAACGTATAAATTACACACAACATAAGCATTTGTATAAAACGATCTTAGTTATGGGCGATTAAACTCGTCCAGCTCGCAATAAAACTGCACTTGTTAGAACATGTCAGAACAATATTGCGAAGTAAAAATGTACTTGAAATGTTGCGTCTAAATTAATTTCTAAAGAGTCTTGTTTGTAATTGTTGAATTAAGGTTTTTTTGAATTAACCCACACCTCAGTCCACCCCGTGACCACGAAGGCTGAAAAGTCTTCGAAACGTCGGGATCAAAATTAATAAAAAAACCGCGATAAAATCCGTTTAAATTAGTTTTATTTCAATGAGTAATATTCGCGTAAACATAAGAAGTCATTATGAATTAAGGTTGTCAACCATACTGTCATATGAGTGGTAAAGCCACGCTGTAGACGGTTTTGTCTACAGCATAAATGGACCGGGGCGTTACCACTGTCTCACAAAAAACCGACGTAAAGTAGCGGCTTGCTGCTGCGTTTTGTGTGGTGAGTGAGATATTCCGGAGACTCGAATCCCTCTTTCCTTCCCAATCCCTTAATTACACCTTTCCTTTCATGTTGGCAACGCGCCCATGATTCTTCTGGTATTGTGAGCGTACAAAGTGGAGATCACTTACCATCAGGTGACCCACTTGCTCGTTTTGCATTCGCTATTAAAAATGCCTTCACCGTAGATAATAAACCGTTCAATAATCGAGTTATAGTTGGCTGCATCCGATGTAGGTCGGCCAGGAAATGTTACTGCGGTAAATTGTATCAATATCTCAGCATATTTATTTATCGAATATCAAGTTTGCCGTCGAGTCCACGCTTTATGGCTCGTAGCTTCGATTTTGTAGTGAAAGATTCGATTGTTTGGAATATTTTTTCTGTAGTAAAACCGCTATTTTACCTCCTAAATATGTTTAACAAACATGTTATAACGAAGGCCGGTAAGCGAGCAAGTGAGTCATTTAATGGTACCTAAATTATCTCCACCTATGAATATCATAATTCCGAAGAATAATCTACGGATTCAAGATCATGGCAAGCGCAGCGTTGGACATCCTACAAAGTGGACAGACGACTTGATAAAGGTCGCAGGCCGCTTCGAATAGGTCGGTCTGGAAATCTTTGGAGGAGGCATATGTTCACCAGTGGACGTCCTGTGGCTGATGATGATGATGATGTACGGATTGCCGATATTGAAGAAATTGAATTAAGCAAGGGGGTGGGCGAGGGTCGATGTGGGCCACCAGAAATCTCACCGTAAGAAACGCAACAGCAAACTTCTATTTCTCGTTAGTTTTCTGTGAAACAGTACTAACAACCCGGTCGAATCGTTTGAAGGACATTAAAGCCAGTGTAATTATTGGGCATTATGTGACTTCACATCTTATGTCTCAGTGATGAGAGCAGTACATTGCTATATATTACTTTATAATTTCAATGTTCCTATTTATGGGCAGGTTTAGTTTGGTTTGGTTTACTCTCAAGAGAGCGACCTACGACCTGCGACGACCTTTTGCGATGTACCCTGACATACACAGATTTACGCCGGGATATACAGATTCTCGGGATTTTTTCCTCGTAATACTTCCACGGGGATATAATAACCATGTTAAATAAAATCCTGAGACATTTATTAATTATGTTTAGACAAGCTTTTGCCCGCGACTATGTTTGCGTGATATTCTTTTTCCGATATAAAATTAAAAGTAGCCTATATCGTAATCCAGGTCATGGTCTATTCTTGTGTCAATTTTTATTCAAATCCATTTAGCCGTTACGGCGCGATTGATTAACAATAACCCAAAATCACAAACTCACAAACAAACAAAACTTCCACTTCCAATTTATAATATTAGTAGGGCAGTAGATAAATAAGTAGATAGTAGGATAAGTAGGTTTTTTTTATCCTGGCACGGAAAACTACAAATAAACAAACTGCACCGGATCTGATGGTAAATACAGGAAATCCAAATATAATGTCAACCATTAAGAAAAATCCAAATCCAAAGATACTAAATTAAATTAAATAAAACATTTATTCCTTACGACCATATTAACAATGCCTGAATGTCAAATCTCGCAGTTGTCGTTTAAAGAACATAATTAAAAAAATAGGTTAAGTTTCAACCACTACGCGACCACTAGTGTTAATGGATGGACCACGGCTGAATGGATTTGGATGAAATTCGGCTTTTTACTCCGGAGGCATTGATGAATGACGAGACGAACAAGGTGCTCGCCTGATGGTAAGTGCACGCCTGCCCAAAAACAAAAGCAACACCACACAGAACTTTGAATTACAAAGCACTGCATGGCACAGACCTGCGCTCGTCAGCCCGAGACATAAGATGTTAATTCTCACAATGCCCAGTAATTTCATTTCCTTCAAAGCGAAACACTACAGTGCTTACACCCTGTTGCTTGGCAGAAATAGACAAAGCGGTGGTACCAACCCAGACGGCCTCACGCATACGAGGGACCTACCACTTTGTAAGCTGCTAGAAAAGCTATAAGATAATCTAATTTGTATGCATTTTTAGGTCAAAATGAATTTAAAGTATAGCAACGTACAAATGATATTTCGTATAATGCCCACTGCGAATAAAAACAGCCAAGTTATCCTCAAACCTTAAAACATCATGGTTACCATACTACATGAGGCGTGGAATCCATAAAAAGATTTACACGTGATAAATATCGACAGGTGGTGTGAACGCCTAATGACATGGGACGGGAATACGGTTCTTTACTTCCTGTTTGGCTATTTCACACCCTGTTCCCGAGTGTATAACCCTTTTTAACGCAGACTAGTATGGACTTTGAGATCTCATAATGCATATTACCTGGTGAGTTATTGCTGCTCTAGAGAACTGTGCAGTATGTAGCAATTTTATTCAAAGATAAAGTAGTAAACGGGAGCGAAGACCCTTAGTACAGCTTTCACCTAGTTAAAGGTGTTCTTTAAAGTTAATGAGTATTCGTGCTAAAATTTAATTAGGAAAACTCATTAACGAATTAGCTCTTAAAACCACAGGTAACAGAATAAGCTTAATATTTTAAATTGCTCTAATATTTCGGAGTAGATTTCGAAAAATTTACGAATGCTAGTAACTATAATAAGTCTATCCCTATGAAATTTCCGTTTTGTACGTAAAAAATGTAAAGTATTTTTTCCTTCTTTTTCAATTAATTGCTAAGAAATTGTTTGCAACTAATCAGACCGGTAAGGTCTTGGTTTAGATTCCCAGGTAAGACAGTCAAAAGTCTTAAGTTAATATACACTGACTGATCCTAGAACACGATCCACGCAAGGTGTGTGAATCACTATGGCAGGTTTTAACACCATGTGCACGATCCCTATTCGGGCGAATATCAATATCCTACCACCAGCAAAATATTTTACAACCAACACAGTATTTTATAAAAGAAAAATATGGTTTTTTTTATAGTATAGGCCGGCAAACAAGCAAGTGGGTCACCTGATGGTAAGTGATCTCCACCGCCCATGTACGCCCACCACCAGAAGAGTCATGGGCGCGTTGCCGACCTTAATTAGGGCTTGGGAAGGGGAAGGGGATTTGGGCTTCCGGATATCTCACTCAACATTCGAAACGCAGCAGCAAGCCGCTACTTTATCGGTTTTCTGTGAGACAGTGGTAACGACCCGGTCAAGCCAGCCCATTCATGCTGTAGACAAAACTGTCTACAGCGTGATTCTACCATTCAAAAAATTCCATATTTTCATTATGCAATTACAAACTTGGAAACAATGGCTTGTTTCCAGTAAATAAAACTATTAATAACGGTTTATGTGGCTCTAACAAAGTATTGTTTGGAGACAAAAGGTGTTCTAAAATATGCATTCGTGTGCTTTGTATGGCAAGCAAACGAGCCCGCCATTGTCATTTCTGTGGATGAATAATGGATATTTCAATTATTTACTTTAATTTAAGAAAAAACGTCTCAATTATAACGTACTAGCTTTTTCTCGCAGCTCCGCCCGCGTACAGCCGTAACACTTACCATCAGGCGAGCGCCTTGCTCGTCTCGTCATTAAATCAAATAAAAAAAAACAAGTGTAGTGTTATCTGTTATAATTTCCGAAATACCCATTTATCATATAATTTCTATCGGAGTTGTTGCCTTTACCTTCATAGAATTCTATGCACGTAACACCAATATTTCAATCAATCATTATTGGAGCCAACTTTTGATCCACGACTTGGTACATCCAATAACAAAACGTATGAATCAATATCAGAAGTCACATTGCATTCACGTCTACAAATCACTGAGGGCCATAAATTCACTAAGGTAAAACCTTAATAATGTACGTCTTTGTGCCACACAATAGCCCGAGCATATACAATAGAGGTTACGTTTGCTTAAGATTTATTTTGACCGTGCATGCGGGCTAGGTAAGGCACGTTACATAGAAAATTAATTGTGAATGTTTAGTTCTGTTATTGTTGTTCGCTTATAATTGCTTTTTTAATGAACCTACATTTTTTTTTTATGGCCTAAGCCGGCAAACGGGCAAGTGGGTCACCTGATGGTAAGTGATCTCCACCGCCCATGTACGTCCACCACCAGAAGAATCATGGGCGCGTTGCCGACCTTAAAGGAAAAGGATAATTAGGGATTGGGAAGGGAAGGGGATTTGGGCTTCCGAATATCTCACTCACCGTACGAAACGCAGCAGCAAGCAGCTACTTTACGTCGGTTTTCTGTGAGACAGTGGTAATTTGATAAATTAAAATTGTCCCTATATATAGGTATATTATATTGTTTATTATTAACATTCCTTCAACTCCTTCCAATTTTATCTATTCAAAGATGTAACATTGTAAAGATGACAGCCTCCGTGGCGCAGCGGGCGAGCAGCCGGCTGTGAAGCGAGAGGCCGCGGGTTAGATCCCCGCACCGAGACATATGTTTGTGTGATCCACAAATATTTGTTTCAGGGTCTGGGTATTGTGAGACCGAAAGTCTCTCATAGTTCCTGACACCCACGACACAAGACTTGTATCTTACTGTGGGGTTAGGACTATGTATGTGTCTGTTGGGTGTATTTATTATCAATGTCGTAAGTCAATTTTCGTCAAAATAATCGCCTTCCCTTTCGGAGCCTGCCTGTTGAGCATTTCGATATCTCAGAAGATATATTACAGACATATAATTACAGATAATATTTGCTAGAGTCGATTAATGGTAGCATCTTACCTGGGATTTATCTGGGCATCCATACTGCTAGGCAAGCAACATCAGTACGGTAAGTGGGGTTTGGACCATAATGAATGTCCGTAACCTCATAACCTCCGGCCCGTTTGCCCCCTTATCCCATAAAAAAAAAAAAAACCACCACATCGGTCCTGGTGTGGGTTGGTCGGTCAACAGAAATGTTTTTGCATTTGCGTATTAAAATTCGTTGGTTAATTAATTTATGTTAATTATTCTGAAGTGTATGTATGCAATTCACAAACACTGTGTGAATTGCATACATACACTTTTTTTTATCTCTACCACATTCTTTATGTCGCGGAGTCTATGTGACGGTAACAATGCAATACTAATTGATATCGTTTAAATAAGGGATTGGGAAGGGATGGGGGATTTGGGCCTCCGGAGTTAGGGATTTTCATAATCGCTCTCAAAGCGAATCATTACAAAACAACGTTAAATAATTAACTTTCAGTAATTCATAATGAAATCTGATTAATTTAGTCGACCCGCGGGCTTAATTCAGAATTAATTTCAATTAGTCAGTACTTTACCCGGCTTAATGGTAAATTGCTACCAACAAATCCCAGAGTGTAATACAAATTAATATTCAAGTCTTGAGTAGGTACTTCAAGGGCGTAAACATAAGCTCTCGCTATTCTTGAAGGGATAGGTAAAGGTGTAACTAGTGCACTCATGGTTCGCTGAGGGTATCGCAAGGAATACCAGGTACATAGACCAACCCCAGGTAATTGATGTGATTTGAATTTGAATCATTTGGATTGCCTAAAATAAGATTTGAACTGACGATCTCAAAGCTATTTAGTCTATGTAGGCAGCCACTAAACGAATGGGGCGAAGGGTATTAATATTATGTACTGTCTACAGTGGTAAAGATTCGGCAGTCACTAATATTCGATTAAAACTAGACGATTTATTATAACAAAATATGTGCACATACGCATTTGAACTTGCTATTTAAAATTAATAGTCCGTACTGTAGAAAGTAAAAACAATGAATTTGCCCATTAGTATGTAAGCGAAAGGGGAATATTTAAATTTCGCTAATTGACCTCACGGCAGTGTTTTCGGATGAAAATGGAATCATACGACCCCATATTTTGCCATAAACCGTTACGTAACAGCTGCGTTGTTGCGTAAGTACTTCCCGGGGATATATTTTTATAGCCTCAGTGAAGGCTGGAGTCGATACAGTTTTTATGCATTTTGTAAATTTAAAGTGATTCGAACAAACCGCACCTGATAGAAAGTGTATTGTAGTTGAAATATAATGCCAACCATCGACAGATGTTGCGTCGACAATTGTCGGAATTATGCCGGCATTTTATTATGCGGCGGAGATAATGCGTGTTAGGGATAGATATCCAGAACATAGAAGATTTCCAACCTCAGGTAGAAGGATAGATAAAGTGAGCGTTTATAGGCGATTTAGATGACTCACCATCAGCTGATGCAAATATACAATGTATAGTGTACGAGAAAAGTATTTCAAACCTCATAGTAGCATGTCCCATAACAATGATAAGATATAAATAAAGCATTTTCTCTTTAATCGGATAACATATCGTTAATCGACTTGCAGGTTTGAACAACACTAAATGATAAAAAGTTGAGGTTTTGTTTCGCGCACTTCACTTTAATACAAACTTATTAATCATAATAAAAGAGTGACCGTAATATTACGAAGGTCACCAAAGCCCGCCTCGTCAGAGCACTAATATTCCCCATATTTTTATACGCCGCGGAGACGTGGACCCTCCGAGAAAGCGAGAAGAAGAGGATAGACGCTATTGAGATGTGGTGCTGGAGAAGAATGCTTGGAGTTTCATGGACAGAGTTTCGCACCAACCAGTCCATACTCCAAGAACTCGGCATCAAGCAGCGGCTGTCTTCTATAGTGCAATCTCGCATCGCAAGCAGCAATTAGAAAGGAGTGGCGCAGGATTGTCAAGCGAGCCACAAACCCTGACGTGACGACCACGACCACTCTGCCAAGAGTGTAACGACTAAGAAGAAGAAGAATCAGCGTGAAATTTTAGGATGTCTAGATTTTGTAAATATACTGCACATAAACACAATTTTTTTGGTGTATTACATTTTTCGGAACCACGTTGTAAAAACATCGAATGTGGAAATCACACGTCGTGTGTTTTAAACTATATAAGTGGATGCCAGAAGTGTGGTTTTAATTCTGGAAAATAAGAGACAAAATTCTCTACTTCCTCCAACTTTTATATCTGTCATTAACAATACTTAAGAAAAGAGCATTCTCTTTGATGATTCCTCTGGTGTTGTAGGTGTCTATGGGTGGTAATTCCTTACCATCAGTGACTCACTTGCTCAGTTGCATGAAAAAAAAAATATTCAAAAGATTTCTGGATAAATACGATAATTCAGGTTCAGGTTCAAAAGTCTCAAAATAAAAATTAAATGCATTAATATTATTAATTAAATCGAGATGATTCTTAGCTATGTTTGAAGAAAATCTATTCAGACGATAAGGTATACACCCGTGTATGTACCTAATGTAATAAAATAATAGAATACATCAAGTTTATCGTCTACCACGCAAGCCTAATGTGGATTCATATACCTTGAAATGTCCTTTGGGAACTTTAACGTATGTCGGTTTCCCGACGATGTTTTCCGTCACCGCAATGTATAGAATGCCTCTATATCTATCCATTGTGACCGCAATGACACGTAGCATCGAATAGAGACTACTCCGCCCACAAACCCGCCACTGTTACTTCTGTGTACCAGTAACAATGGGAATGCCTAAATGTCTTTGTCCTATAACGAGATTCATCAGATTGAACGTTAGAGAGGAGTTGGAAATATTTTATGTCCACTTCCCTCCATAGCAAAGCGGGAGACAAAATAATGAACTAAGGAGGTATTAACCTCAAGTGTAAGAACGTTTACAACTAAAAGAGCCAGATGTAAAGCAACACGCATTTCATTAATTGGGTCCTATCACGCGAGCTATTAAACTGGATTCAAATAATAGGTATATATTCCAATAAATAAGTAGCATCGAATAGTCAGAAGTCCCTGCCCTGGGTTCAAACCTGAGACCTTTGCCACTCCCACTGGGCTATCGTTGTTGCTTTAGTCAACACACGGCCCAAAAATAATACTCATATGTTGGTCAGCCTACGGTTAAATTTGAAATAGTGGAGCAAACTTTCCATTTAATAGTCAAATGCATTGAAATTTTCGCTGACGGTGACCCGGCTTGGTATAACTAGGTGCTTGTTGTCGATGTCGTGACATATTGCTGGGAAGTTCGACGAGCAATTACTTTTTTCTAAATAATTTAATTATTCGCTTTTCCAACGGAAGCATTTGAAGATGTTCCACCAATTTGATAAAAAATAATATTAAAGAACAAAGAATTACATAATTTATCTAGAATAAATACATACGTAACAAGTAATAGCGCCTGATGGTAAGCGCCATGCCTGCCAGCAAACAAATTCACCACAAATCCTT
Source organism: Amorpha juglandis (assembly GCA_949126905.1). Taxonomy (NCBI): domain Eukaryota; kingdom Metazoa; phylum Arthropoda; class Insecta; order Lepidoptera; family Sphingidae; genus Amorpha; species Amorpha juglandis. The sequence goes on along the minus strand of OX421379.1, from coordinate 3,465,482 downwards.
GAATCTCAAACCACTGCATGTCATTGCACTGCGCTAGACACCTCGAGACATAAGATATTAAGTCTCACAATGTTCACTAATTTCACTGGCATCACATCCTTCAAACCAAAACACAGCAGTGCGTGCACAAAAACTTAGTTTAACGTAACTTAGTTACTTAGCCTTAGTACATACGCCTTCATTGTCTATCGTTTCTCCCATTGAGTTCAGTTTGTTTGTCATCGGTGTACCGGTCAGACGACACGACGCGAACTGGGAGCACTCTCAATAACAAACAAAGGGCCACTTTGAACACGGGCCGATATTTAGAAGCCTACTAACAAAGCTTGGCTTTGCTGAACAAACTTTACCACTACTATTAACGCCATATCGTGGTTTATAGTTTAGTTTCTAGTCAGTTTGGGCATTATACTGTGGTTTAGGGGTGTAGTGACTGTTTGTTTTTTTTTATTGCATAGGCCAGCAAACGAGCAAGTGCGTCAACTGATGGTAAGTGATCTCCACCGCCCATGTACGACCACCACCACAAGAATCACGGGCGTGTTGCCGACCTTAAAGGAAAGGGATAATTAGGGATTGGGAAGGGGAGGTGATTTGGGTTTCCGGATATCTCACCGTTCGAAACGCAGCAGCAAGCAGCTACTTTACGTCGGTTTTCTGTGAGACAGTGGTAATGACCCGGTCGAGCCAGCCCATTCATGCTTTTTTTTTTTTTTTTTTTTATAGCATAGGCCGGCAAACGAGCAAGTGGGTCACCTGATGGTAAGTGATCTCCACCGCCCATGTACGCCCACCACCAGAAGAATGATGGGCGCGTTGCCGACCTTACAGGAAAGGGATAATTAGGGATTGGGAAGGGGAGGGGATTTGGGCTTCCGGATATCTCACTCACCGTACGAAACGCAGCAGCAAGCCGCTACTTTACGTCGGTTTTCTGTGAGACAGTGGTAATAACCCGGTCGAGCCAGCCCATTCATGCTGTAGATAAAACTGTCTACAGCGTGGCTCTACCACTCAAAATAATAAGATACAATGAATAATCAGATTAGCCGCATATTATCTCAATTTTAACCACATTTCGCCAACATTTTGTATCTTTACCAGCTGTTAAACCCCACCGTGAGAAAAACAATGTATATTATAATTGCTAAAAACAGACTTAATTTGAAGGCCGGTGAATACACCGTCCATATCAATTATACAAAATGTATACACTCTATTTATTATGTAAATACATTTGCGACAGAGAACTTGTTTGTGAAAATACTTCATAATATTAACAAGAACTTGGTTTGGAATTCAAATAAAGTTGTAAAGACAACAATACATTGAAGAAGGTTGAACATTGTTGTTTTGATGAATGATGAATACTTTAAATATGATTTTAATATGCCCTTCGCTATGTGATTAAAACACTGCGGAATAATAATTTCAGGTGATCTACTTCAAAACAGGGTTCAAACTGATAATTATCTTGTAAGTGGTTGCAAATATGCAATAAAATTTAACTCGCATTAAGTAAAAATGTTGATATTAATTTTATTTTGCTAAATTCATTAACTTAAGTAAGTAATATAAAGTTCAATCTTGCATAATCGTGTATGAGAAATGTTTTTTTTTCTATGAAATACGGAATTTTCATCTTCTAGCTGCTAAGCTTATGGAACCGTGTAACGGCAGCTTATTTTTAGCAATTAGCCTTATGATTATGATCACATACCATCACACAATTCCTAATTTTCCGATCTTTGCTATAAAAATACCTACGATTAAAAATGTTGGCTTTTATAACTCCTTAGTAAGAATGAGGTAGGTTTTACTCTCTGCAATTAGGCATCTCGCTAACTAAATAAAATTGTTTTATAACAATTTATGATTTTTTTTTCTGGGTAGTTACCCAAACACTCGTTGTAGTTCGAAGGTAGTGTATCTTGAAGAGTTATCGACTCAAGGTTTGATATCTTCCACCGTTGACCACTCAGTCACGGAGCTAGCTGATGCGACTACTTCTCATTAGTAATATAAGACCTTGGCTCATGTTTTCCTAGTAGGCTGGCCACTTTGATGGCATTTGTGCCTACTTCAAATTATGACTGCATGATCATTATTTGAAACTACTAACTACTGGGTTTGATAATGAAGGCAATCAAAATTCGTGTGAGTTTTTTGGTTCGAAAAACATATGAGTTGACTAGAACTTAAACGGTTACCATCAGGTGTAGTGCAGTTAGTTTGCCGAAAAAAACTAGAAATTAATTATTAAAATTATTGCTAGTCTTTTATCATCCATGTTTAGTTTGAAATAAAGGTATTTTAAATAAAAACATCTTGTTTTTACGCAGCATTTAAGGTAATTTAATTTCTAGGATCAAGAACATTAAATTTGTGATACGTTGACACACCTAACTTGAGCTAGAGACATGTTTTTTTTATTTTCAATTTTACAGCTTTAAAGGGTTTGTATCATGGTAAATTTGATTTAAAGTATAAAGCGAAACATTAACATATAAAACAGTTTTCAATTTTATAAAAACGGGAGACTAAAGGTCGTTTATATGCGATGACACTAGAAAGGAATATTTTCTCGCCGATTTATTAAAAGTGTGTCCTGAATTTAATTCTCTTTGGGCCGTAAAGGCACAAATACCGTTCGATCAGGAATTCTGTACTTTATTAAATTGTCAGGAGCTCAGCTATTCCGAAGAATTTGGGTATAACTAACAATCTCAAGGATATCTCTATAGCTATATGTAAATAAGTAGGGACTTTGGTTCTAACAATGACTAATATTGTTATCTCAATTCTAACAGGATTGAAAGGTAAATAAGTAAAGACTGTGGAATAAAATGATATTAGGCTTAAGCTACATACAGCTATACTTACTATCAGGTGTAGCGTAATCACTTTGCCGAGATACCAAAAAATTGTAACTGGTAATTTGTGGTGTATGCGTGTTGTGAATTTTGCAAATAAATTATGTTTTGAATTGAAACTTCTTTAGAATCATTGTGAAACGTATTCCAATCCCGGGAGATTCATATATGACTTTTCGACTCAAAAACTCAAACACGAAGTATGACTGACCGACCGGCGAGTTGAACCCAGGACCGCACGGTTCACAGCCTGAGTATGCAACCATTAGACTAATGAGCCAATTAACAATTTAAAACTATATAAAACAAAAATATACATAAAAAATACTATTAAAATTATGATAGATCCAACAATGGCTCATGGTTCATTAAAATTCGAATCACTTAACTGAAAATTAACTTTTAGTGCTCACATCAAATATTCTGTTTGAATGTCTGGAGAAAAATAAATTCCAAATTAAGCAAATGTTTAAACCGTACACAAACTTAATGTAGCATTTGAGCATTTTAAATGATGTGTACCCAAATTATAATGTTCGTGAATAAGTAAGGGTCAATAGGGTCGTTTGTTCTTTGTTTTGCGGTGAGATGATAATTAGTACAATATCTACTACTATAAAACTGTGTTTCAGAAATATCTTTTTATCCGAGCACGGCAAAGTGACGGCGCTACACCTGATAGAAAGCGTAGTGCAGTCCAAAAAACCAGCGACCACCGACAAACAATGAGTTTATCGATGGTCGCCAGAGTCATGCCGGCCTGTATAAATGCTTCTTCCCTCTTCGGCGAGGCGGCTCGGCTATACACTTCTTACTGCTGGGCACGAGCTTCCTCTACTGAATGAGAGGGGTTAGGCCTTAGTCCTCCATGCTGCACTGGCATAATAATGGTTGGTAGACTTCACATGCTGGTTCCTCACCTTACCCTTAAAGCAAGCCATAATTGACAGCCTCCGTGGCGCAGCGGGCGAGTAGCCGGCTGTGAAGCGAGAGGCCGCGGGTTCGATCCCCGCACCGAGACAAATGTTTGTGTGATCCACATTGATTTGTTTCGGGGTCTGGGTGTTGTGAGACCGAAAGTCTCTCGTAGTTCCTGATACCCACGACACAAGACTCGTATCTTACTGTGGGGTCAGGACTATGTATGTGACTGTTGGGTGTATTTATTTATTTATAATTAACACACGTAGCTTAGAAAAGTAAGATGTTCTGCTTATGGTACGGGTTTCAAATCTGGGACTATCGTCTCGACAGTCCGTTTCACTCCCCGCTGAGCTCTCACTACTATTTCTCATTATAAAGATTGAAATACTATTCAATCATAACCCGACAATTTTACCGAGACATCTTCGCTAAATGAATCCCAACGAAAGACATTATCCCAGGAATGTTTTGGAATTTAATAAACAGTTAAATTTGTATAAAAGCTTTTGAAAGGCGATGGAATGATGCTCGAAATATTCCGGGGCCCATTAATCAAGTAGTGAGCTGTGACAGTCTCTAGTGCGCACGATTGATGTGTTCAGATACGCTGGAATTCCATCTTGGCTGACATAACATTTTGCGAGATAGATAGATAGTTAGATAATTCTTTTATCACTCACTCACGCCTGTAATTCCCGAAGAGGTAGACCCTCTGCCTACCTTACTAGTGTTCCCACATTTTGGAGTAGAGTGGAGTGGAGTGAAGCGGAGTGGAGCGGAGTGGTGTGGAGTGGAGAGGAGCGGAGCGGAGAGTACTAAATACTTCAGTTTTATCTTTTCACTTCTATCAGGCTGTCCCTATGACTGATAATTTTATTTATTTTATTGGGTGGTCCGGTAATGGACGAATAAGCATGCACGTATTTGTGAAGGGGACCAAGGCCGGTCAGAAACAAAAATAAATATAATGAAACTCAAATAGTTTGGGAACGTAATTATTTTTAGACTTGGACAAAATCGTACCTTTATCATAGTTTTGAGCATTATGCCCTACAAATAAAGCTACAACAGTTGTTTTTTTTAATGTGATAATGAATGGTGGTAATGCCAGGCCGGACTGCCTTTTTCAAAACAAATGCATGCGTATTGGGAGGGGTGAAAAAACATAAAAAAATGTTCTATGATATTCAGTATGTAGCTTATTTCATTTAATTTTATTTTTGTAACCAATGATATTTTTGCATGTTTATTTATGGATAGTAACTCTGAAATAAAATTATACACGTTTAATGGCTAAATATAATTTAAGAATCGTCGTGTAAGTTCGCCTTGCTCATTAAAGACACTTAAAATTTTAGCTGACTTGTTCTGCCTATAATCAATAATGAAATAGTCTCTTAGAAGTGCTTAAGGCAATACTGAGATTAAAAGAGCCTGTATTATAAACCCTTCAGGGTTAAGGACGACGCCCCTTTGAGGGCTTGTCTTTTCAAAGCCAGTCATTGTATAGGGCTAGACAAAAATTTCCATAATAATTTTAAATATTATGTACGGTTTATATAGCTAGGAGATTATGTTGGTTCCATTTTTAAGGTGTGTATTATATTTTAATTAAAGCAGCGATAGCTCAATGGGGAGTAGTACAGACTGTCGATACGAACATCCCAAGTTCGAAACCAGCCCCAAGAGCATGCATTTATGAATTTTTGTTACGTGTAATTTACCTGTGTATTCATTGTTAATTATCGCTTGCTTAAACAGTGAAGGAAACATCATAAACTAATCTGCATACCTGAGCAGCTCTTCATAAGAATTTCGAAAGTATGTGAAGTATGCCAACTCGCACTAGGCTAGCGTGGCAGACTAAGTCCTAACCCCTCTCATTCAGTAGACGAGGCCCAGCAGTGGGACGTGTAAGATACAGGGCTAATAATATTTATATTTTATTTTGTATTATGTTTTAGGACTCTTTTATTACATCTGAGGATCGAACCACACTGTAACGGAACAAACGATGACGGAATATATTTTGCAATTTTATTTTACAAAAATATGACGTATTCGGCTAGGTGTGGAAAGAATGATCAATTTGTATGGAATGATATTATATATCCGGCATAAAGTGACGTCAAATCGTCCCCGTCATAACATTGTGTCGATTTCAGGGTAGATTATTTTGATTGCTCAAACGGTTTTTTAAATTCATTCCAAATTTAAATTACTTACGTTATAAGCATAAAATTTATTCCATTTTCAAATACAAACGATCTTATTCCCTCCTCGGAGTTACAAAACAGTGAATACTCTGTCGTAAGCAGTAAACAGAGCCTCACGTCACTCAACCTGACAAGCGAGCATTGTATCTAGAGGACACACGCGTCACGAGAAATCGCGCTGTACTCTGCCATTCAAAGGGACATATCAAGTAAACGAGACATTTATATGCAGCAGCAACGCCCCGAGGGAATTGAGGTTTAGGGAATAAAGTGGATGTTTTCATTGTTGTCATCGATGTAGTCATTCTAAATATTAGGTTTTGGCAAAAGAATATTTAGTCTTTTTTATTATTATTTTTTAATGAATGACGAGACGAACAAGCCGCTCGCCCGATGGGCAGCGCCACGCATGCCCTAAAACATAAGCAACACCACATAGAACATTGAATTATTTATAATAGTGCTTTAGCACTGTATGACACTGAACTGCGCTCGTCACCTCGAGAGTCGAGACATAAGTAGTTAAGTTTTATAATGCTCAGTTATATCACTGCGCGGTCACGCCTTGCTCATCTCGTCATTCAATCCAATAAAAAAAACCAGCCACGCCTTTTCTTCAACAAACCTTTCAAAATTAATAATAATAAAGATTAGAGTCACTCATCTAAGTCGCATTTAAACTACATTTAGCCCCGAATAAAGTTTCACTCAGAATCTGAATGCGAAATTGTAAAACCAAACAGTTTTATTCCTCTCATCGACATAAAATGCAAATAAAGTACATATCTCGTAGATTACAAGAGATTTTATTAATGCAAAAAATAAAATGTACGATAAAACAAGAATTAAGGGCCTTCATCTTTATGACGGTTGAGCACTTCGCTATACACCGGCCTTGCAGATGTATATATTGTGGTGTTGAGTGTAATTTCATGGCCTTTGTACTCTATATTAAATTCTCTTTTAACACACTAAGTGGCATAAAATAAAACATCTTTACTCTGACGTACCAAAAGTCAGAGCATGTTTAACTGACCGATCTAGGGGATAGATTTTTTTAAAGCAGTTTTCGTACGGGCAATTGGCTCGCCTGATGGTAAGTGATCTCCACCGTCCATAGACTTCCACAATAATAGGAGAATCATGGATACAGACCTTTACGGACAAGAGTGGGGATTAGGTTGAAGTGATTAAGTAAACGGTATACTGTGCGGTTTGTACGATGAGTGAGTTATCCAGAGACCCAAATCCCTCTCCTTTTCCCAATCTTTTATTTATTTTTATCGGCCTATGCTATAAAAAAAGGAAGGAGGACGGGGATTTGGGTCTTTGAATCTCACTCATCGTACGAAACGAAATGCTCAGTGAGACAGTTGCAACAACCTGGTTGGGCCATTCATGCTCTACCACTTGTATAAGAGTGAATACACGCACTAGCGGTGATATTACACTTTCCGATGGTTATCTCTGTATGAACTACAGAAATACCTACGGACATCGTTCAATTCTTGTAAAAACCACAGCAGCACTATTGTAGGGATTATTATTATAAAGTCGTTTGATGTCGGATAACAATCGACTACCGACAAAAGCAGTCTTCAGTCGATGTAATTGTAGGGCTCATTAAAATTCTCCCAAAGTACTGTAGTAGGTCGGCCACTAAAAATTACAGAGCTTTTTATAGGTATACCAAACTGTAGAAAATCAATGATTCTTGGGAAACGAAGCATTTGTGACGGATAAAACATAATATCTTAAGGTTGTCTGGAACAAATCGCCGGATAAAACCGCCCATTGTATCACACAGTAAGTGTGATCATGCCACTTGATGATCCTTACTTTTAAATTATTTTATTTACTGCACAATAAAGACTGTTCTATCTATCTTATTTCTCACTCGGATTCTTAGTGAGTGTTCTGCCAAATTTTAAGCGTTATTTATGTTGGCAATTTATTATCAGCAGTTCAACCGCCGAGTCGGTATCTACGCTGATGCATACTTTTGCCTGATGTTCCAGGGCAACCCAGTTAGATTTTTTTTCTCCCGTCCCATAATTGTTGGGACATATAAAGTACAAGTTAAACATTCTGGATATTTCGTTTGAATCGAAATATTATTCATTAGAGTCCCACCAGGGGATCGAACAGGGGAACCTTATTGCTTTCACAGCCTGTGACCTCTGCCTAGCTCTATAATGCAATGTTATTTTGTATTGTGTTCTGTTTAACAGAGCCGTACACAAACGATCTGCGGTTACAATTTTCACATATTTGTCCGCAGTCTCGACATTTTCAAATAAGTACTAAATTCTAGCGTCTGCCAACCTGTATTTGATGCATTATATCCTTAGGATGAATAGTCTAAGATTATATATGACCTTTAGCAGTCATTGTCCATAAATTCATGTCGATTTGTTACAAAAGCATTCACTCAGTCGGTACGTTGGGATAACGGTCCATTATAACCATTATCGATTTTTGAGTTGCTATATTCGTCATAAATGCTTTACTCCTAGTTATAGTTTTGCCGACCGACTGTATTGTTGAAAGCGTATATTTTTTTTCTTTTAATAGCATAGGCCGGCAAGTGGGTCACCTGATGGCAAGTGATCTCCACCGCCCATGTACGCCCACCACCAGAAGAATCATGGGCGCGTTGCCGACCTTCAAGGAAAGGGATAATTAGGGATTTGGAAGGGGAGGGGATTTGGGCTTCCGGATATCTCACTCACCGTACGAAACGCAGCAGCAAGCCGCTAAAAACTAAAACTGGGGTTTGGTGCAGGCAATTTATTGTAAACAGTTTTTCGGGCTATAATTCGCGTTGCAAGGCTCGGGATAGTTAAGTGATAACTCAAAATGGTAAAAAATCAATATTCTTGAATAGAAAAATGGTGAGAGTTCCTAAATTTTAATAACCTTATAGGAATTCGTATAGACATATACAATTCACCCAGTGCACTACAGTCACAATAAAACGAAGCTATCAAAATCGCAAAACAAAGGCTTTTGTCGAGCATCGTTTACATTAGTTCCACGCGGAAAGCCGAAAAAATACGTAGTGGAAAAAATATTGCTAGCTCTACACGAAAATTTCGCCATCAGAATGCAATAAACTATCCGAGGATAGGGATAGCGCCGCTTTCAGTATTTTGAATTAAGCATATTGGGTCTTTGTTCCTTTTTTTCTAATTTACACACTTCGGCCGTATTTATAAACGCTTATTGATAGCTTTATTGAGTGTTTTGTCTCTGACCAAATATTTGAATTTAATACGACCATATTTGAATTTAATACGACCTGACATTCGTTTTTCAAATGTTATTGCTTTTTTATATCTTATATAATCCATTTCTAAAGAGATGAAATAGATTGAAAAAGTTAGTGTGAGAAATATTATACTTTTTACTAATGTCATAAATCATTATAATAACATTAATTTAGACGGTTTCTCAAAATGTAAACGCTACGGGGCAAACAGAGAGGGAAAATTCGCAAAATATTTTTTTTTATTGCAAAGACCGGAAATCAAGCAAGTGGGTCACCTGATAATGGTAATGGTAAGTGATCTCCATCGCCTATGTACACCCACAATACAAGAAGAATCATAGGCGCGTTGCCGACCGTAAAGGGAAAGGATAATTAACAACAGCATCACCGTACGAAACGCAGTAGCAAGCCGCTATTTTAAGTCGGGTTTCTGTGAGACGTGGTGTGGATTGAAATGTTATTGCATATTTGCATCCAAGTATGTTATGCTTTATGAAAGCATTTATTTTTATCTATTTTCCCTTCAAAGGCAGACCGGCTGACGGCCCACCTAATGATAAACCTTAGCTCCTAGACCATAGCAATGTATGGAACACAGCCAAGCTGTTATATTTACGCTAACTTGAAGTCTAACCTAGTCGAGAAATTTTAATTTCTTACAGTATTATAACTTCTCATTTTATTTGTTTCACGAAATGTTGCCTTTCCGGTCAACTTACGTCATAACACTTAAAATTGGCATTGACTCAAATACGACACATTAAAATGTTAAAGCCCCAAACGCTCCATGGCTGCAGTTGTAATAAAAATATAATTTATATTTCTGAACTCAAAAACATTTATTTTATTTGACCCAAAATTTTGTGAATCTCCAGATTTTACTAGATGATAATATTTCTTTTTAAGGAATAAGAAACTGATATAACGTTTGTACCGGTCATAATATTAGACTCTTTTAATAATACATTCCAGTTGATATTAAAGCTAGTGAAATTTTGCTGGTGGCAGGATATTCATATCCGCCCGGATAACGACCACCGTACATATGGTGTTAAAACCTGCCATAGTGACCCCTACACCTTGTGGGGATCGCGTTCCAGGATCAGCCTGTGTATATCCGGTTCTCACAAGGTCGGCTTGACTCCGGGAAGAAGAATTTATACAGGCCGGCATGATTCTGGTTCGCTAGTTTTTTTGGACTGCACTACGCTTACAATTAGGTGTAGTGCAGTGGTGCCGTGCTCGGATAAAAAATACCCACCGAAAAATACCCGCGCCAACCATCAAGTCATGTTGCAAGTCCTAGGGAGAACCGGATATACACTGACTGATCCTGGAACGTGATCCACATAAAGTGTGGTTACTATGGCAGGGTTTAACACCATGTGTACGGTGGTCGATGCCCGGGCGAGTATGAATATCTACACTAGCAAACAAGATATTTTATACTGAATGTGGTGTTATCATGAGAAAATATCTTGGAATTCAGAAGAACGTGTACAAAAAACCTAGCGTTCCACCCTTGTTAATAATGTATCTGTGATATATTGTGTTTCTTTTATAAATGGAGGGTGCGGCGTAGAGAAATCCATTTCTCTGTTGAGTGCAACATGACACCGGCTGCCTCGAATCTATTACTTTTTCTTCATATAAATAGGACATATTTTTTCACGTCTTGTGTGTGTTATCATGTATTCTATTGTGATATTTTGTCCATATCTTGAGATAGGCAACGTACTTTGAAAATGTATACAATTATGTGGATCACACAAATATTTGTCTCGGTGCGAAAATTTTACGAGCAAATGGATTACCTGATAGTACGTGATCTCCATTGCCCATGTGCCAACAACATCAGAAGAATCATGGACGTGTTGCCGAACCTTAATCATCATCAGCCACAGGACGTCCACTGCTGAACATAGGCCTCCCCCAAAGATTTCCAGACCGACCTGTTGGAAGCGGCCTGCATCCAGCGACTTCCTGCGACCTTTATCAGGTCGTCTGTTCACCTTGTAGGTGGACGTCCAACGCTGCGCTTGCCAGTACGTGGCCTCCATTCCAGAACCTTTCTGCCCAGTCGGTTATCGGTTCTACGAGCTACGTGAACGAAAATCACCGACATAGCTCATCGGATAAGCAAGCTGAAGTGGCAGTGGGCAGGCCACATAGCTCGCAGAACCGATAACAGAACCTTAATAGATTAAGATATTAGAAAGGGAAAGGGATTTAAAGACATAGACATCGTTCTAATCAAACCCAATTCAATTATTTATTCTTTCTGCCTTGCGTTATCCTGGTTTAGTGCCAGGGTCCGCCTTCCTACTTAAACGCCTCCACTTCGCCCGATCTTGAGCATCCTCTATAGTGAGACCATTGGCTCTCATGTCTCCCTCCAATACGTCAAGCCAACGCTTCTTGGGCCGTCCACGGGATCGTACCCCTGCACTGGTACGATCAGGCTCAGGCACCTGCGACCGACGTACTCCTGTGGTTTCCTCAAAACATGGCCAAACCACCTTAAGCGACATTCTTGGAGTTTATCAGCCACGTCGCGGACACCAAGGCTGCCGCGGATGTACTCGTTACGAATACGATCTAATCGTGTAACATTGCACATCCACCGCAGCATCTTCATCTCCGCGACATGGATTTCTCCGACATGGCGCTTAAGGGCCGGCCACGTCTCGCACCCATACAGGAGTACAGGCCGAATGATGGTCTTGTAGATGAGACCTTTAAGTCTCATCGGCATCTTTCGGTCGCAAGTGACACTGTGAGCTCCCGCCACTTAGCCCAAGCAGCGCCAATACGGGCTCTAACGTCGAGGTCGATGTCACCGGACTCATGCAGTACAGACCCCAGGTATTTGAACTTGTAATTCAATTATTTATACGATTGATTTACACGATTTTATAGTTTATATCATTTTATTTTCCTTACTTCCCAATATTTATTTGTTCTATAGTGAACAAGCTAAGCCCAGAAACCATACTGCCAAATAATAAGTTATATTTTATTTTCTACCCATAAACGTTTATTTATTACTTTATTATATCGTGTTTATTGCACATTCCTAATTCAAGTATTTTATTTAGGTAAGTACCTTAAAGTCTTTTTATATTATTCATATTATCTTACCATCTGACAACCAGCATGTCTTACCATCTAACACATTACACGTTGTAGCATTTTAAGCTGAGATGGGACCATTTACGGCCTCAGACAATTGATTAGTGGGCACCCTTTGCCTATTGTACCTATTAGGCTATTGTTTTTTTTTGTTTGTCGCCATAAATTTATATTATTGTAGTAGGTACTCAGTTATAACTATTATTAGTGTGAGATACCGTAATAAACGTATTTTCTTTCTGTCATTTAGGCCTCCAAATAAATGAATTCACCGCAACTCAAGACTCGCCCTCTTACATAAACTAAGTATGTTTACCTTGAAAAGATTTTACGGAATCAGTTTAAACATCATTTTTAAAGCCAGAATTTTTCGCCTAGAAAGTCGATATCAAAGGTTTTTCTACTCAACAAAGGTTTTGATCAAAGAACAAAGAGAACCTGTTGGGTATTTTAAACGAACTTTGTTTGGCGTCGTAGTTGAATGGAATTTGAGACTTTTAACGTGAACAGTGGCGTAGACAGCACGGATGACACCCGGGGCGGATTTGATTTGAGTGTCACCTTAAGAATGAAAACTTAGAAATGATATTTTTAATTCTAAACCGTTTAAAGAAGGAGGTCCCCAATTTTTGAGTATTTATTTCAGGTTATTTCAAGTCGAGTGTCACCCCAAAACCAGTGACACCCGGGGTGGACGCTCCTCTAGCGAACTATGGCCGATGGCGTGTTACACGGCGAAGATGATCCATTTACATTATTTTTAATTAAATTAAATTTCGGTGGAGCGTGCAATGGAGCGTTTTGGTGCTAAACAGAATGGAACAATGTTTATCGGTTTCGACAGCGTGCAGTCTGAATTAATTAATAATACACGCTCACAAAAATAAGATACAACAAAACTTAAAAAGCAACTTCAAAAAAATAACACTAAAAAGTAAAAAACTAGCAAATTTTTATAGGTCTCTTTGGTTGATGCCGGTGTCGCTGCCAGTGTACTAATGGCATATAAATTCCAATACAATAACATTGCGACGAGTGTGCTAGTTTATTTTTTTACATCGTACAACGTCAACAGAACTCATCTAAATGTATATGGGACCACATTGCACGCAAATTCTATCGAATGATATTTTTTCCAATGAAATCGGTCCACAAAGGGCGAAAAAATTACTGTACATACATAAAAAAAAAACAAAAACCGTCGAATTGTAGGTTTCTGCTTTTTTAAGTTGATTAAAAATGCCATACCTGCTTCACCAGTTCAATTTTCCGACCTTAGACCACACTGCAGGTGCCGTTTGGTGGCAAAAGGTTTAACATAAAATGGAGACGCACTTTAACCGGGCCTCCAAGGGAGCAGTGTGGTCAATAACACGTAAGTAGTGTGTTAATTAGGTAATCAGGGTGACCCATATCCAAGCTATCATCTCTCTCTCCTCGTCAGGGAGTCTCTTGCGTGTGCCACCTGCCGTGGGACTTTCACCAAGGCTTCGTGCATGTGATGCGCTGCATAAGACCTCTTTTGTCATTGTCAAAAAACCTATAAACATGCTGTCAATAATTGTCAGCAGTTCAGTTAAAATCACATTTGCATACAAACTCGTCTAGCAGTACGATGTCCATCTAGGCAGAATCGAACAAATCTGAGGATAAAACTTATGTTTTAAAATGTAGTCATATTAATTACCAAAGGTATATTTTTAGATCTGATTTAGATAACTATATACCTAGGACATATCGGAGCATTAAATTTCATTGAGAAAAAGTTTTGAAGTCAATTAATTTTTTTATTTTAAGGTAAAACTATGAAACTTGATATTTTTATCTTCAACAAAATATAAAAAATCTTAATTGACTATTCGAATATGAAATTTAAAAAACCAATAAGGCGTAATTATGAATAACCTTTTTACTTTACCTATTGCAATCGTAGTATAATATGTTACAGTCCAAACTTATACTTCCAAATCATTTAACTCAACTTCGCATAGACATAAAATAAAAGTTTGGACAAAACTTAAAAACTGACTTCAATAAAATAAAACTGAAAAGTCAAAGGTCTCTGAAATTACTGAAACTGAACTGAACTTACACCGACTCCAAACATACTTATAGAAATTGTTATTTATGACTATTCAGTGTTATTTATTTAAAGCCGTTTTTATATCTTCTTAAAAGTTAGTTTATTTTTAAATTTTCAGTGTTAGGTCAGTTTTCAGTGTTAGGTTTCTATGGTATGTAAATTCCAACACAATAACACAATCGCGACGAGTGAGCTGTTGTCCATTGAGGAGTTTAATTTATTTACTCCGTAAAAACCCACAACAAAAACCCGGCATCTGATCTTAACAAATTGATTGTTTTTTTTTTTTCGACAAAATCGCTCAACAATTCGCGGAGAAAGGGATGGATGGAAAGAAAATCGATAGAGTTTAGTTGTGATGTTGTTCCATATAAAGGTTAAGATCTGATGATGGAGTACAGTAACAATAGAAACTCCTTAACGGACAACAGCTCAATCGTTAGGATTGTGTTATTAAGTTGGAATTATACCATAGCTGTACTTAATACTGAAAATGAAAAAACTATATACATAAATATATATCAATAGTAGTGGAAATGCCTTATAACAAGCTTAAAATTCATTTAGCTTAAATAGCTTGCTTTTACTATTCGTCTGGTGTACCGTTTCACTTTAAATTAAGCAAAATTTTAGCTTTTGCTGAATATGTTTCTGCTTCATGTTAATTTTAATTTCAGATACGCTTGTCGCTTTTATCTTTGTTTGCAAAAACTTCTGTTTTAAAACTGCATTTGCAATTGAAATGTATGTTTCAACATGGTTATTTATGGAAGCGGTGTAGTTGAATTTTTATGAATCTTATTGTAGGCCGTTAAGACCTCATTAAGACCTTTTGTGCTTCGAAGACTATCAAAAATCTCGTAATGACCAAACCTTAATCAACCAAATCGTTTAAATCGCCGACACCAATTAGAAAAACATCTGTATTAACGAAATGGATGAAGAGATTTTCTCCGAATAAAGCTAAGTACCATCTCAATTATACTGGCTTCCAAATAAAAAACGCATTCTAATTTAGAACCAATTATTTGATTCCCTGGTCGAGTAAGTGATAGTGGGTTTTTCTACCATGAAATACTCATTATCAGTCCAAACTCTAGAATTGTGCCCAGTATGGCGATAGTCCTCTATCACATCACGGGAGGAAAAATCTTGGCAAAATGTGGGTGTTCTAGTTACATCTCTCCCTACTCTTTGGAAGATTACAGACGTGAGTATGTATGTATGTTTATATGTCCTTGTCTTTCACGAGAAGATTTTTAAAAGCATTCTCTCGTTTCTTACAGCTTTATGATTGATCTTTGTATTCTGGTGTCATATTACGATGTCGATATTTTTTCTTGGAACCGTCTAATGTGTTTATTATTACGTTATAAACGTCACTGTGATGAAAGATGTGCTTGACTCGAAGTTTGGGGGCAAATTAATGCCCTATTTACACGGGGAGAGTTTTTATATGACATAGATGAGAATACAATAGAAAAATATGTTAGAGCCACGCTGTAGACAGTTATGTCTACAGTATAATTGGCCGGCGGTGGGTACTACTGTCTCACGGAAACCACGTGAAGTAGTAGTATGCTGCCGAGTTTCGTTAGGTGGGATTTCCGGAGGTTTTTTTTATTCGGGCACGGCAAATTGACTGCGCTACACCTGACGGTAAGCGTAGTGCAGTCCAAAATCACTAGCGACCATCGACAAACAACGAGTTCTTTGGTGGTCACCAGAGTCATGCCGGCCAGTATAAAAGCCTCTTCCCTCTTCGGAAAGGGAAGAAGCAAATTGAGGGGACTGTGACAGGACAGGCAGATGACCGATGCAGGCACAGTGATGCAAAGATGTACCTCTATACCTGCCCCAATCAAGTCATGTCGCAAGCCCCTTGGGAGAACCTGATATACACTAGCTGATCCTGGAACGCGAGCCACACAAGGCGTGTGGATCACTATGGCAGGTTTTAGCACCATGTGTACGGTGGTCGCTATTCGGGCGGATATGGATATCCTACCAAATCTACCTTCTGTTCTTAATTCCTATTCCCTTCCTTAAAGGTTGGCAACGCACGTATGATTGTTGGATCGTGTGTGTTTATGGTAGGTGGAGATCACTTACCATCAGGTGCCCCACTGGCTCGTTTGCCAGTTTCAGCTATTAAAAATGACAATTACGATGACGCTTTATATAATTCTGTATACAAATTATATGATATGACCTCGTAATTAAGATATTTCTGCCATAATCTCACGTCTGTGCGATAAACTCTCTTCGTGTTAATGTAGCTGAAGATGTTGAATTTACGAAACTTTGTGATAAATTGAAACGTGTCATGATAGTGTTTTATCTAGATAAAGATGAAAAATGTATAAAAGAATTAATACGTTCGTCCATTCACTTCACATGTGGGTGGTATAAGAATTTTCAGAATAGAAAACGTTTTGAATGGTAAACAGCTCAAATGATCGTGATTCAATTAAATTAAAAAAAAGTAATTTATGAGGCCACGTTATAAGGTTCATAAAGCAGTATGTCACGGACTCATAAATAATTTTTCCTTTTATATACTCATTTGTGCCTAGCGAATAGCGATATACTATTTCCATCTAAATTAGGGCTTTGCAATAGTGAGACCATAAGTCCATAGCTTAATACATATCTAATGGCTTTAGTTGTCTCAATTAAGTATGATATTGTACGTGGCTGACCGATAAAGGGCTCAAGTAATTTACTACGCGTTTGAAGCTTCAATAGTTCAAGAATTAACATATAGAACGTTATTTCATCCGGGAAATTGCTATCCGATTGGAATTTTGGTCACTGGCAAGAAATTATAGTGAACATGAATTATTATTATGAACATGTTTTGTGGATAATGTTTATACTTTTGGTACTATCTGATATTCCTGTGGTATCAGACATTAGGAGTCCAGGCATATATTGAATTAGGCTGGATTGCACCATCTTACTTTAGCAATGACAATAATTTTAAAGTACTGGATAAGTAAAACATGAGTTTCACCATTTGACTAATGTTAGATGATGTCATCATTTTAACTGTTAACCGTAACCGCCCAAGATTCGCTAGTTAAAGCTATTGTTTAAATTAAATAGCTGTCAGATGGTTCTATAACAGCCAGCAAACCGATATATCTCCTAAAGCGGATGTGCTCCAAAATATATAATATCCCTGCTTCTATCATTCTTCTGGCATCGTGGGTCATACGCATTCGGGTTCACTTACAATCAGGTGACCCACGTGCTCCTTTGCCACATTTGACAAAAACTACATAACTTTGCTGAACCGTTTGAATATTTACTGAATCCTAAAGGTCTATTTTAGTATTAAAAATACCCTCTTAAATTGCCGACTGAAAATCGAGCGGATATTTTTCTAGCTTAAAAAAGTTTTCATGACCAAATTTACGAGAGGTTGGAAATGAAATATCCTTTCGAAGGTCTATACTATACTGTTATATATCGAACTTATAAAACTAGTAGGTAGTACTAGTGTTGAGTAGGACACGATTGTTAAATGAGTCTGTAAGAGTAACCTCTTTTTTGTACTGAACCAGTACAATGTACCACTTCAAATGAAACGAGTCATCTTCAAGTTCGGTTGTACAGCAACATTTGAAGTACGGTATCGTTTGCCCTACCTACCATACAAGTGTGATTGACGCAATACGTAAAAATGCACGCTAGATAAATTGAAAGCACGCCTAATAAATTGAAATGAAGCAAGTAACTTGGTCGTTCTCGCTCTTTCACGCACGCATTCCGTTTCCCCGTCATAGTTGAGATGAGTCCGGGGATAGTTGAGAATAAAGCAACATAAAATTTGAAGTAGTACATGTCAAAATTTGGAGCCGGTATTATTTTATTTCGTCATGTACGTGACAAATGTACTGCCTCTTATATGTCCTTTTCAACATTATTTAGTATGAGTTATAAATATATAATACAGTTAGGTGTTAAGTTTTATTTTAATTTTTATTAATCTTTGCGAACGGTGTTTATAAAATTGTCGTCGGGTATATACGCCTAAAATTGTATAAAAGAGTGGCGCACGACTCGACAGGGACAGTTCGCATTCAGACGTCGCGTAGTAAGGACCGTCGTGGTCGTTATTATCGTAGTCAAGCCTTTTACTTGGCTGACCGTTACAGTAGTAGTAATTCTGTCGTAGTTAATCATACTAAGTGTGAGTATATAAGTGCATTTAAAGTAAAAGCCTACAATTGGTTACTCCTGACACGGGTTTGTTCTCTGTAAATAGAATAAATTGGTTTAAAGTGATCATGTTATTTGTGTCCTATTATTTTTATTATTCATCTCACATTAAATTCCTTAATTCAGAAGTGGGATAGGCTCCGCAGCCTATCATCATCTTCTTGACAGTTAAATTTCAAAGCATTACTTAACAGCTAATGCTGGAACTTTAAATGCACTTGTGATGGTTGGTACGACTGTCTACGAATTTATCCATGGACTATAATGGACGAGTTCTACTGATGTGGCACCGGCGTGGGTATGGAGTGCAAGATATTGGTGCGCAAGAGTTCCCAATCGTTGGAGCATAACGCCGTGCCCACGGTGTATGGTTCACCCGTACGGCTTACACAGCCGCTTTGCGGGAGGGACGACCGTGATCGGATACATTTACGAGCGTTGAGTATAACAAAAATTTGGTGAGTCCGTTCCTGTTTATGAGATCTGGTCTAAAAGTATTTGCAGTACCTACGGTTTTATAAAATTGTTTTGCTGACGAGGCGACACGGATTTCTCCATGGAACAATGCTGTGTACCCACCGTGCACTAAATGCCTAATGAAAGGGATTTGCTATTTTGTTGTAGATGTAAACTATTTGAACATCATTCAAATGTTTGCTGCAAATTACTGTGAGCGTAAGAGGTTGGACACTGGCCGCAATCCTGCCTGATGTCCTGGAGAAAGGCTTATGATGCCCTTGAATTCTGAACATGTTTGTTTCGCGGACTCACTGAGGGCATATACCCTGTGGACATATTCTGTTGTAGGATATGTCAGACATGATCATATTATGCGGAACTGCTGAACTCGAAACAATTCAAGCTTTTAACGAAATGCCTGGGCCCCTGGCCTGGCGGACTTTCCCAATACGTATCAGGCTTCTGTCTGGCACACTTTAGTGTGGGAGAATTTTATAAAACTTATTTTCGCCTGCTTTCTCGTTTTGGTGATTGTTTTCAGAAGCAGTGGTGACGAGTGGTGCCGGGCGCCGCTTGTCGAGACGCGTGTGGCGGAGCCATCTGCCAGCGTCGGGCAGCAGCCGCCTGCCAGCGACGTGCAGCAGCCGCCTGCCAGCGTTTGCTGCTTCACCGGCGTCTGTCGCCTAGCGTATGTCGCACCACCGGCGTCTGTCGCCTAGCGTATGTCGCACCACCGGCGTCTGTCGCCTAGCGTATGTCGCACCACCGGCGTCTGTCGCCTAGCGTATGTCGCACCACCGGCGTCTGTCGCCTAGCGTATGTCGCACCACCGGCGTCTGTCGCCTAGCGTATGTCGCACCACCGGCGTCTGTCGCCTAGCGTATGTCGCACCACCGGCGTCTGTCGCCTAGCGTATGTCGCACCACCGGCGTCTGTCGCCTAGCGTATGTCGCACCACCGGCGTCTGTCGCCTAGCGTATGTCGCACCCGGCGTGTGTCGCCTAGCGTTTGTCGCACGCGGCGTGTGTCGCCTAGCGTTTGTCGCACCCGGCGTGTGTCGCCTAGCGTTTGTCGCACCATCGATGTACACTCTTAGTTCTTGGGTCATGTGAGCTGGTCCTAAGGTATGTGGGTGACAGGCGAATGCCTTCCCCTTGAAGATACCTTCTGTACTGGCGGCGCAGGCTAGAAGTGTCCATGAGGTAGTGTTTTAAGGCGATGTGCGCTTGCCTCCGGGCAGCTAACTAATGGCATCAGCCGACTCACGTGCGCTTGCCTCCGGGCAGCCGCTGTGCTGGTTTTCTTACAGCTACTGTTCACCACTCGGTGTGCAGAAATACGAGGTTTAAGGCCGGCTTGAGGAGCCCGCTTTGTACATCTGGTGCTGGGGCGCCGGTTATCACGACGCACAGCAGCCGTCTGCCAGCGTCGGGCAGCAGCCATCTGCCAGCGACGGGCAGCAGCCGTCTGCCAACGACAGGCAGTAGCCGTCTACCAGCGTCAAGCAGCAGCCCGCTGCACGCCCTGCTGACGACATCTAAGGACTGCTGTGTATCCATGGTGAACCAATACTCTTTTTTCTTTTATTTCTAAAAGTAAAATTAATGTTGAATCCCAAGCTAGGATTCATATTAAGCTTTTTAACTTGAAACGTTCACAAAGGCTATCCCAGCAGTGACTGTTTAAATTAGTCAGGATTGATCGAAGCGGTGCATAACACAGCTAATATGTTCCTGAAATTTTGTAATATAAGAAAATGTCGCATGGGTATACCCATGGTACGATCAAATTACAGCCGACCTCCGCAACGTAGCGGATAGCCATCATCAGGTTGCGAATTGAGAGACTACGGGTTCGATTCCCGCACCCAAGACAACTGTTTTGTTGTGTGACTATGAGCTATGTGATTCTGCCGTGTATTTTTGTTACCCAGGAGGTGCGAGATGCTTGTTGGGTGCGTTATGCAGGCAGATGGAAGCTGTGAAGTGCAACGACAGCGGTCTGATGAAGAATACGGCATAGAGTGCGTGATGCGGAGTGGCATTGAATAACGGCTCCGCCTAGAAATTAACTATTTGCATTGTATTCTTCTAAACTCATTGACACAGCCAGCTATCAATGTGTTCCTGGGTTTTCTTACATCACTTCTTTTTTCCTGGCTATAGATAACACGTGGCATATGAAGTGATGAGGTAGGGCGTTTTGTGGGTGCTGTGTTCTGTAAATACCTAATGTGCTCGGGACGCGCACGCGTCAGGAGAGGCCGAGTTAGGTGTTAAGTTTTATTTTAATTTTTATTAATCTTTGCGAACGGTGTTTATAAAATTGTCGTCGGGTATATACGCCTAAAATTGTATAAAGGAGTGGCGCACGACTCGACAGGGACAGTTCGCATTCAGACGTCGCGTAGTAAGGACCGTCGTGGTCGTTATTATCGTAGTCAAGCCTTTTACTTGGCTGACCGTTACAGTAGTAGTAATTCTGTCGTAGTTAATCATACTAAGTGTGAGTATATAAGTGCATTTAAAGTAAAAGCCTACAATTGGTTACTCCTGACACGGGTTTGTTCTCTGTGAATAGAATAAATTGGTTTAAAGTGATCATGTTATTTGTGTCCTATTATTTTTATTATTCATCTCACATTAAATTCCTTAATATACATTCACGTAATACATTTTCGTATAAGTGTAAAATTACTATTGACGAAGTGTATATCTAGTAATTTGTACTGTAAAAAAAAGCAAAGCCTTGGCGTAAGTGCGTATGTAGATTAGCTACATCTGTAATGTAATACAAATTAAAAAAACTAAAAAACACGCTTTTACATAAAATCCAACTAAAAAATAAAAAAAATATGTAAAAGATTTTATGTAAAAGCGTGTTTTTTAGTTTTTTTAAACTATTATTTATTTTTAATTTTTTAGTTTGATTTTCTATAAAAAGGTGTATTTTCATTTTTTTTTTCTTTGTGTTTTTATTTCTTTTACCATTTTTTGAAGTGAAACTTCTTTCGAATCTTTGTGATTGGAAAATTCGCTGAAACGTAAAAATGTCACGAAGGAGGTAGGAAAGAGACAAGCCATTCGTAAAACTGTACCTGATCAATCGTACAACACCCGTAGTTCATACAAAGCGTCGGAGGTAATGATTCGCTGGAGAATCTTGACATCGCGATGTAGATGTGCAATGGCGCCATCTCTTGATTTTTTCTTGTTTTATTTTAATGTGTCATATAGACTATAAACCAATGTTCTATTATATTGCTACCACTTATTGTAGATAATATAAAAAAGCGTGTTAAAAAAAGTGTTTTGCGAACATCCGTTACTACTGAAGTAATTTTAATAACAGTTGTAGGTAATAAATTTGTAATTTATAACAATTATTCAATGAAATATTTAAGGAATTTTTAATTTTTACAATATTTATTTATTTTGTTCTAAACTCGTATCAAAATAACACAATAAAACAACCAGCGCCACCTTTATTGCATTTAAACTACAAGTTGACAAGAAAAAATCATGAGATGGCGCCACTGGCACATCTACATCGCGATGTCAAGATTTAATCCGACGTTTTGAAGTAGGTCAAAATCACGTTCAAAGACAAGTTACAGACAAACATACCAACATACCAACATACATACGTCTGAAGCTAATAAAAGCGTGTTAAAAATAAGTACTTTATTTCACTGGCTGGTGGGCTGAATCCGCTGAATGATTACAGCAATCATTTTCAGTGGCCGTGTGTACTGTTGGCACGCCAACGTATCAGGTCGCAATGATACATTGATAATTAGAGCTAGTAGTCTGTGAAATACAATTTTATTACATAGCTATATGATTAAAGCTATGCGATTTAGCAACTATCGTCTATTTCTGCCGCCAAGGAACAGTGTGTAAACACTGTTATGTTTTGGTTTGAAGGACATTGAAGCCTGTCAAATTACTGAGCATTATGAGACTTAACATCTTATGTCTCGGGGTGGCGAGGGCAGTTCAATGCCATGCAGTGTTTTGTAATTCAAAGTTCTATGTGGTGTTGCTTATGTTTATGCACATTCGTGGCGCTTAAGAAGGCTTACATCAGTCGAGCGACTTGCTCGTAGTGTCATTCAATTAAATAATTTAAAAAATAATTGATGTATGAACGTGTGATGATGATAGCACAGACCTGTCACAAGATTAGATAATTTACTTAATATTCTTTTGGGTGACGCCCAGGCTTGAATAGTCATATTTTTTTTTATTGTTACCCTGTATGGCGAAACGAGCCAATAACTCGCCTGATGGTAAGCGCCACGCCTGCCCATATGTACTACACAACAATAATGCGGGTTGGGAGACTTCCATTATACCTACTCTTTTTAGGTATGTGAGATTCTTCAAGATAATGATTTCTTATGTTTACGCGAATATTACTCATTGAAATAATATTCATCGGTATTAAAATTAAAACAAAAACCGCGATAAAATCCGTTTAAATTAGTGCTTCACGATGTTTCCCTCACCTTTAAAGCGTGCGATAATTGACAAAATAATACACATGTAACTTAGGAAAGTCAGAAGTTTCGAACCTACGACTTTCGTCTCGGCACCGTACCGCTCTCCGCTGAGCTATCGCTATTAATTTTCCTTATGATATGTTTGAAAATTAATCATTTTACCCATATTTAAGTCCCGTCAAATAGAAAATATCCACTCAAACAAATCCAACACGAAAAGATGTGTGCCCAAATCACTTCACAATGGATTTAGGTTGAGATTACGGTTATGAAGGGTCCCTTTAAAATATGCTTTAATCGTTTGAGCCGGGATTGAGGGCAATGTAATGAATTTTATTATAAAATGCTTCACTTTAGACGTGCCGAGAGTAATAAATATTAAGTGGGAAACTATCTATAAAAGTAAGTGTTTCTTTGTATGTTCGTATTATATGCGTCTGAAAACTTTCATCCGATTATGATGAAACTTTGCCAAACACGTCAAACATTGCAACGCATGTCTGGTACAGACAGTACTTTAATAATTTCCAAGCGTTTTTGTGTTGCTTTTGAATGGGTATTGACGATGTGGAAATCCCAGTATCAGAAAAAACAATTATAAGTGGTAGAGCCACGTGTAGATGTCGGCAGACTTCACACACCTTCTAAATTCTTATACAGAATTTCTCATTTATGCAGGTTTCCTCATTATATTCGACAGCCTCCGTGGCGCAGTGGGCGAGTAGCCGACTGTGAAACGTGAGGCCGTGGGTTCGATTCCCGCACCGAGCAAATATTTGTCTGATCCACAAATATTTGTTTCGGGGTCTGGGAGTTGTGAGACCCACGACACAAGATTCGTATCTTACTGTGGGGTCAGGACTATGTGTGTGACTCTTGGATGTTATATTTTATTGTTTATTTATTTTTCCTTCACTGTTATATAAGCGATATTGATTACCGCTCACGCCTTTATCCTCGAAGGAGTAAGCAGAGTTGCAACGTACACAGTACACTGCCACTAGACTAAAGACGCGATTGACAATTAATATACGCGTAAACTTATTATAAAAAAACTAGGTAGTGCTTTTACGGCTGCGTTTCGAACCTGCGACTACCTCCGATAAACCATTACCGATGCCCGTGAGATAACCATCTTGTATAGGAAATTCGTCTTACTGCGTAATGTACAATTTAAAATTGAATTGTAAGCAATCTCCAGTGATACGAGCGCTTGCTCTGTGCACGTAAATTGGGTTACCTCTGACAATTTTCGGGCTTTCTACACACATTATTTACAGGTAAGTAATAAGGACTTATTGTATGGGGGCGATATGTATATCTACACTAATATTATAAAGAGGAAAGATTAATTGTATTTGTATGTAACGAATAAACTTAAAACTACTGGACCGATTTGAAAAATTCTTTCACTGCTAGAATCCTACATTATCCCTGATCTTGATCTTGTTAATAGAGTAAGATGTCTCAAAATTGTATTGAAGCCACTAAAAAAGAAATTACTTGATGCAACAGAACAGAAACGCATTTAAAGTATTATAGCGTTTGGTGTTGGAACGTAGCCAAATGCAAATGTAATTTGTTTCCAGTCATTAATTCCTTTTAACGTTTATTATTCTGAAGTAGTATAGTTAATTTACACTCCAATTTAAAAGTAAAATAAATATATACAACTAACAAAAACTAAGTCACACATACTGACCATCTGTATCGTGGATGTCAGGAACTACGATGGACTTCCGAAGGTCTCATTATTAGACTTCGTATGTGTGAAAGTTACAAATTGTTATTTGAATTTATTTAAGGATATCTGTTGACTTTCCCATTCTCTACGGCATATTGTTTACTAGTTTTTCCTCGCGGCTCCGCCCGCGTGATCTGCTTCTTCCGGGATAAAAAGTAGCCTATGTTCATCAGGGATAATGTGGGATTCTAATGGTGAAAGAATTTTTCAAATCGGTACAGTAGTTTTTAAGTTTATTCGTTATATACAAAAATACAAATCTTTTCTCTTTATAATACTAGTTTAGATTAGGGTTAGCAATTATTACTTAATCCAAAGCCGTCCACGATACGTCCGTAATGCACGCGTTTCACTCATGTAAGGTTAGGCAGTATAATTTTGTTTCTTTCATTGTGTGATGGATGAAAACCTGAGGTAGATGTAGACCTCTGCATTAAATATGTATTGTGTTTACGTGTGATGGGAATGTGAGTCATTCAAATGTCTTTAACCCCTGACAAAAAGAGGGGTGTTATAAGATTGAAAACTTTGTGTTTGTGGATATGTGTGTATCAAAGATAAGTACAGATGTCTATCTAACTATCGTTGAAGTCTATATTTATAGCGGATGCTGGAAAACGAGCAAGTGGGTCATGTGATGGTAATGATCCGCCACGAACATTTACTACACCAGAAGAATTATGGTTGCGTTCTGATCTTAAAGGAATATTACAAGGAAAGTTACAAGGTGGTAGGTTCTTCGTATGCGAGAGGCCGTCTAGGTTGGAACCACCGCTTTGTCTTTTCTGCCGCCAACCAACAGTGTGAAAGTACTGTTGTGTTTCGGTTTGGTGGACATTGAACCTTTTTTTCGTATCTTTTCGGTCAAATATAAAATAATGTATAAAATAATATTTAGTCAGTACCCTATTCTGTCGAAACAAGGCACAAAAATACTTTTTGGCCAACATAGCCCTTTCTCTTTAATAACATATTTTGACTGACAATGACGTGGAAACTGATTTGGAGTCACTGAACAGTAAATCAGGCCAAGGCCAATTCCATTAATAAACATTGTTTTTATTGTACCCGTCCGCATAGCAACCATCGTACACAAGAAGTGAAGTCAATTCAAATCTGGTTGCCATTACTTCCATGATTGCGTAATGAAAAAAATATCGCCATAGTGGCGAATAAAAAAAAAAAAATTTTATTCCCTTGATAGACAGACGAGCAAGCGGCCCGCCTGATGGTAAGCGGTCACCGCCGCTCATGGACATCGGCAATGCCAGGGGCACAGCCAAGCCGCTGCCTACCACATCCGTTCGTCTATGAGGAAAGTCGTGTTCCTAGGTGCAGCCAGGGTATATCCGATAACTTTAGGCCGGCATAATTCTGCCGACCGTGGGCCAAGGCAATGTCTCTTGACGGTTGACATCATATTTGGAATGCACTGTATTTAACATCAGGTCTAGTGCAGTGGCTTTGCTGTACCAGGGTGAAAAAAATATTTAAAATGTACACGGAGCCCTTCCCTTAGGGTCATGCCGTAGTACCACGTATTAGTCTTTTTTATTATTTGATTGAATGACGAGACGACCAAGTCGCTCGCCTGCCCATAAACAGAAGCAACACCTCACAGAACTTTGAATTACAAAGCACTGCATGGCACTGAACTGCGCTCGTCGCCCCGAGACATAAGATGTTAAGTGTCATAATGCCTAGTAATTTCACTGGCGTCAATGTCCTTCAAACCGAAACACAACAGTGCTTACACACTGTTGTTTGGCGGCAGAAATAGACGGCGCGGTGGTACCAACCCAGACGGCCTCTCGCATACGAGGGACCTACCACCTTGTCAATCGCCGACGGTGTTACATTTTCAAGATTATCAAAATATCCAAAAAATATGAAACTGAAACGTCGTGGGCATTTAACTAGTATTAGAGAAAAGCAGATGCCATTCTAGGTTTAGTATTCTAGAACGCCATCTGCTAATTAAGGACAAGCCGTAGATGTTCATTAGCGCCGAAATCAGAGTTTACTGAGTGAACATCGACAAAAATCCCTTTCATTAGCCACTGGCAGTACGCAGCCAATCACAGCGTTAGGTTTATTGCGTCGTAAAAACTATTCAGCAGCGAGCATACCTACTGCAACAGCTCGTTCACATAGATTTACTGAACTTTTTGGTTCAACCGTTTTTATTTTAGTGAATTATGTACTTAGAAGTGATGCATCGGAAATGGCGGAACGGAAGCAGAGACAGATCTAGATGTCGAAATAAAATCTTAGCGGAAACAGAAAGTGTAAATTTTTTTTTTGCTTTTTTTATTATATTAATTATAGTAGTAACTTACATTTTATGAAAAGCATTTTCGCCGCTCTTACAGCCATCTGTTTCAGTGACATGATGATTACTGGATAATTCTGAATTAAACCAGCTCTGCTAAATAATTGTTTACTGACTACGTTCAAGGTGGTATGTTGATTCCGTCTGGGTTGGTAGCACCGCTTTGTTTATTACTGCCGCCAAGCAATCTGTGTAAGCTCTATGGTGTCAATTTGTAGGAAATTGGAGTCAGTGAAATTAGTGTATTAATAACGAGACGAGCAAGTCGCTCGCCTGATAGTAAGCGCCACGCCTGCCCATAAACAGAAGCAACACAATACAAAACTTTGAATTATAAATGCATGACACAACTGCACTCATCACCCAGAGACATAAGTTGTAAGTCTTATAATGCCCAATAATTTCACTGGCATCAATGTCCTTCAAACTGAAACACAACAGTGATTACACAGCGGCACTGGCGGCAGAAATAGACAAAGCGGTGGTACCAAGCCAGATGACCTTTCGCATACGAGTGACCTACCACCTTGCGATCTGAAATATTTTAGAAGCTAGGTTATGACGTTCCATGTAGTTTTTAAATTACTGCATCGACCATTAACAATGCAGACGCTAACGCAATGGCTGAAATTTTATAACAATCCACAAATCACGGAAGCATAACCATAAAATAAATATATTTTTCACTCACGATTTATGGCAACACTGCATCGTTCTATACGCAGATATATATTTCTATATTTCCTGATGAAACTGACCATTACTGGTGCAAACAGTTTGCGATTTATTTGACATACCAGAGCCAGATTCTGGTAATTACAACGTGTACAGACCCGAATACCTCCATTAACGAAAATTGGACGCATTTAGTGTAGCATATTGTGTCGCTTTAGTTGTTTTAGAGATAAATAGGAACACAATTTATCACTAAGAGTAAAGTTTGTCCAGAGACTAATTATTTAAATAACTTGTCTCTGGTTTGACCCAGGTTTTAAATACATTCGTATCTTTTGCGCTTTATGCGAAGGAACATAATAATTGCAAAGTGAAAAATGGAATTCGATTGAATATGAACCAAAACTAATTTCGTGAACAGGTACTGGCCGTAAGAATGTGATTAAAATTTAAAAATTATTCCTTTTTTAAACGTGGTTTTAAATTCTATTCTATTTTATCTGTGGCTATATAGTTATTTTAATAAAAAAGAATTAAGGGGTGTTTGTGGGAATTCTGACAGTACGGTCAGCAGCTTAGATTACTTATTTTAATTGTGTTTGTTTTTAAATGTTGTGGTAAAGATGGTAATGAAAATGAGTGAATTTGGAGTATTTTCACCGGAGCGTCTTGACTGCTTTTGTTAGTTTGATGCGCTTAAAGAGTATTTACTATGAAACGTCGTCCTGGAAGGAATTGATACCAAAACTCCCACAAGATCTTGAAATCGACCACATCGATATTTCACCATTCTTATAAAGACTTGAAAATATATTGACTTGTCAATGGCGAAAGTCATAATAGTGCGAAGCCAAAAATAAACAAAAAAGAAGTTCAATTGAGTTGAATAGTCCTCTTTGTCAAGTTTCAAGTTCAAGTAGGTCAAGTTTCAGTTCTTATTTATATGGCCTTTACAGAAATAAAAACGTCATGTTTTAAATTCTATTGGTGTAAGTAATAATGCTCAGACTATTATTTATATAAATACTAGAGATGGCGACAAGATAGCGTTAATATATTTAGTAGAAATAGAGCTATCGGAAATCATAATCCAGTAATTTCCTTGGATATGTTGGGGAAACGATATAAAACTGCGAAAATATAACAATTCCATACAACTGTAGACTTACCAAGGTTCCTATTTTCAACATAAACTAAGTAATTCAAAAACATTGTTACGTCTGTAATATAAATCTTGTCTTATTCCCGTAAAGCGAAAATGCAATTGTTACGAGCAGAGCCGGTTTTACGGCACCCGTGGGACCTCCTAACTGCACGGCCACTTATAGAATAGCTACTTCATATTTCATGGGTTTGCTGAATTTCAAACGTAAATCTTACACTTGAAACGTGCTGAGATCTTTTAAGTATACGAAATAGAGAAGAAAGTATTTTTTACGTAAGTTGTTTTTTTATTCTCTTGAATGACAAGATAAACAGGTGATAAACCAACGGGTGCCCAAAACTAGTGGCAACATCACCTAACTTTATTTACTTATTTTAGAACGGTTATTAAAAACAATTATACTAAAATGTATACAATTATACAAAAACTAGATAAGTAAAATGGGTATATACTACAACAAAAAACAATGCAAAAAACATGAAATAACAATGAAGTACTCGTACTTACATTTTTTATTTTATTTTATTTAGGATAACAAACAGCAGTACATTATACATTGCACTAATTATACACAGATTAAAAGTAATAAAAAATGTACCACCAACGACGCTATCCACAAATATGTACCTAAATAAATATTTACGTAAATGGAATAAAATACTATTAGTTCGCAAAATCGAACATAGCCATTAACTACGTCCGTGTAGCCGCAAACAAATCACAGTCCGGGTGGGTAGCCACGAGGGCATTGAATGCGGACAGCGTGCTCGGGACGGGTGAGGCTATGCGAACTACTGTGCGGTACGCGGCAATGTGTCAGTCTGTGCCATTTATTCCAGATATCATTATAAGGAACGTAGAGCCGAACCAGCTCATACAAAGGCATTGAATGCGGACAGCGTGCTCGGGACGGGTGAGGCTGTGCGAACTACTGTGCGGTACGCGGCAATGTGTCAGTCTGTGCCATTTATTCCAGATATCATTATAAGGAACGTAGAGCCGAACCAGCTCATACAAAGGCATTGAATGCGGACAGCGTGCTCGGGACGGGTGAGGCTGTGCGAACTACTGTGCGGTACGCGGCACTGTGTCAGTCTGTGCCATTTATTCCAGATATCATTATAAGGAACGTAGAGCCGAACCAGCTCATACAAAGGCATTGAATGCGGACAGCGTGCTCGGGACGGGTGAGGCTGTGCGAACTACTGTGCGGTACGCGGGACTGTGTCAGTCTGTGCCATTTATTCCAGATATCATTATAAGGAACGTAGAGCCGAACCAGCTCATACAAAGGCATTGAATGCGGACAGCGTGCTCGGGACGGGTGAGGCTGTGCGAACTACTGTGCGGTACGCGGCACTGTGTCAGTCTGTGCCATTTATTCCAGATATCATTATAAGGAACGTAGAGCCGAACCAGCTCATACAAAGGCATTGAATGCGGACAGCGTGCTCGGGACGGGTGAGGCTGTGCGAACTACTGTGCGGTACGCGGCACTGTGTCAGTCTGTGCCATTTATTCCAGATATCATTATAAGGAACGTAGAGCCGAACCAGCTCATACAAAGGCATTGAATGCGGACAGCGTGCTCGGGACGGGTGAGGCTGTGCGAACTACTGTGCGGTACGCGGCACTGTGTCAGTCTGTGCCATTTATTCCAGATATCATTATAAGGAACGTAGAGCCGAACCAGCTCATACAAAGGCATTGAATGCGGACAGCGTGCTCGGGACGGGTGAGGCTGTGCGAACTACTGTGCGGTACGCGGCACTGTGTCAGTCTGTGCCATTTATTCCAGATATCATTATAAGGAACGTAGAGCCGAACCAGCTCATACAAAGGCATTGAATGCGGACAGCGTGCTCGGGACGGGTGAGGCTGTGCGAACTACTGTGCGGTACGCGGCACTGTGTCAGTCTGTGCCATTTATTCCAGATATCATTATAAGGAACGTAGAGCCGAACCAGCTCATACAAAGGCATTGAATGCGGACAGCGTGCTCGGGACGGGTGAGGCTGTGCGAACTACTGTGCGGTACGCGGGACTGTGTCAGTCTGTGCCATTTATTCCAGATATCATTATAAGGAACGTAGAGCCGAACCAGCTCATACAAAGGCATTGAATGCGGACAGCGTGCTCGGGACGGGTGAGGCTGTGCGAACTACTGTGCGGTACGCGGCACTGTGTCAGTCTGTGCCATTTATTCCAGATATCATTATAAGGAACGTAGAGCCGAACCAGCTCATACAAAGGCATTGAATGCGGACAGCGTGCTCGGGACGGGTGAGGCTGTGCGAACTACTGTGCGGTACGCGGCACTGTGTCAGTCTGTGCCATTTATTCCAGATATCATTATAAGGAACGTAGAGCCGAACCAGCTCATACAAAGGCATTGAATGCGGACAGCGTGCTCGGGACGGGTGAGGCTGTGCGAACTACTGTGCGGTACGCGGCACTGTGTCAGTCTGTGCCATTTATTCCAGATATCATTATAAGGAACGTAGAGCCGAACCAGCTCATACAAAGGCATTGAATGCGGACAGCGTGCTCGGGACGGGTGAGGCTGTGCGAACTACTGTGCGGTACGCGGCACTGTGTCAGTCTGTGCCATTTATTCCAGATATCATTATAAGGAACGTAGAGCCGAACCAGCTCATACAAAGGCATTGAATGCGGACAGCGTGCTCGGGACGGGTGAGGCTGTGCGAACTACTGTGCGGTACGCGGCACTGTGTCAGTCTGTGCCATTTATTCCAGATATCATTATAAGGAACGTAGAGCCGAACCAGCTCATACAAAGGCATTGAATGCGGACAGCGTGCTTGGGACGGGTGAGGCTATGCGAACTACTGTGCGGTACGCGGCACTGTGTCAGGCTGTGCCATTTATTCCAGATATAATTATTAGGAACGTAGAGCCGAACCAGCTCATACAAAGGCATTGAATGCGGACAGCGTGCTTGGGACGGGTGAGGCTATGCGAACTACTGTGCGGTACGCGGCACTGTGTCAGTCTGTGCCATTTATTCCAGATATCATTATAAGGAACGTAGAGCCGAACCAGCTCATACAAAGGCATTGAATGCGGACAGCGTGCTCGGGACGGGTGAGGCTATGCGAACTACTGTGCGGTACGCGGCACTGTGTCAGTCTGTGCCATTTATTCCAGATATCATTATAAGGAACGTAGAGCCGAACCAGCTCATACAAAGGCATTGAATGCGGACAGCGTGCTCGGGACGGGTGAGGCTGTGCGAACTACTGTGCGGTACGCGGCACTGTATCAGTCTGTGCCATTTATTCCAGATATAATTATTAGGGACGTAGAGCCGAATTATCTCATTAAACAAGTCCGGTGCTTCTACTAAGCGACGCTACAACCTAAGCATAGTGCGCATTTTTTTTTTTTTTTTATTTGATGAAATGACGAGACGAGCGACGCGCTCCCCTGATGTTAAGCGTCACGCCTGCCTATAAACAGAAGCTATTGAATTACAAAGCACTGCGTGGCACTAAAATGCCCTCGTCACCCCGGGACATAAAATGTTAAGTCTCATAATGCCCAGTTCAGCCATTTCACTGGTTTCAATGTACTTCAAACCGAAACACAACAGTGCTTACACACTGTTGCTTGGCGGCAGAAATAGACAAAGCGGTGGTATCAACCCTGACGGCCTCTGGTATATGATGGACCTACCACCTTGTACATTGCTAATAATAGATTCCTCTTGTTTTTAATTAATTATATCCCAGAAATCCTACAAGAAACATGCTGAAATACAAATACCGAATCATACATACGCTTATACAAAAAGCGCAGAAAGGCTGTTTTGCAGTTTTTCTAACATCATGTCTATAGTTTGTCTCATATGGCTTACAAATTCACGCACTCGATTCAAGTTTCCTTCGGACGAGCGCGCCATATAGGAAGCGTATTACATTAAGATTCCGGAAATCCCTTGCGTTTCATAACATGAAACCCGACCTTTGATAGAATTTCTAAGTGAAAGTGGTGATGTGATCACGAAACGTGATGTTTTGATCAAATATGACGTCTAAATGTTTAATGTTCGTGGCCCTAGATATTGGTGTGGCGTTTTTTCTAATTGAAATTATTCGATGCCGATTCGAACGGCATTTTTTTTTTATAGCATAGGCCGGCGAACGAGCAAGTGGGTCACCTGATGGTAAGTGATCTCAACCGCCCATGTACGCCCACCACCAGAAGAATCATGGGCGCGTTGCCGACCTTAAAGGAAAGGGATAATTAGGGACTGGGAATGGGAGGGGATTTGGGCTTCCGGATATCTCACTCACCGTACCAAACGCAGCAGCAAGCCGCTACTTTACGTTGGTTTTCTGTGAGACAGTGGTATCAACCCGGTCGAGCCAGCCCATTCATGCTGTAGACAAAACTTTCTACAGCGTGGCTCTACCACTCAAAACACTGAAGGATTAAACTCAATTTTGTTAAAACTTGCCCATTCTAATACCGCATCTATGTCGCTGTGGATAGATCTACAATCTATTATGGTGCTTACTCTACCGTAAAGCTTCAAGTGGTCAGCGTAAAGAAGACACTCGGAACATTTGGAAATATCTGATGAATCATTTATTATGGGAAGAAATAATTAAGGTTTCAGAATAGAACCTTGGCTCACACCGGAAGGCTTATGATAAAACTCTAATTCATCTAAACCCACTCGTCCAAACTGTTGACGGTCTTGGACTTGGGAGGTCGTATGTAGTCATAGCAGATTTGGGCAAAACTATACCCTATGGCTCTATGTTTCAAGAGCATATCATTATAAATCCTATCGAGGACTTTGCGAAATTCAAATTATAACATATCCACTTGTCGTCCTTCATCAAGTTGTGCGGAAATGTAATTTGTAAGGGTTAATAAGGGTCTGCACTGAACGTTTGCATTTGAAACCATGCTGGAATATAATTAATATTCTTTTACCTGAGAGTATTTGTGAAGGATGATTGAATTTCATAGTATTTGATTATTCATAGCATAGCTTGGCAAGCCAGCAAATCACTTGACGGTAAGTCAACACCTAAAGACACCAAAAACACCTTACTGACCTTAAAGGAAAAGAACGATTAAGGGATTGTGAAGAGCAATCTGATGGTTATGATAGTTTTCTAAATCGATGACCGTTTCCATTTTCTGTTTAAACATCAATAAGCAGTTAGCCACTGGTAGGAACTACAATGAATTAAAATTGATAGTAGGATTAATTTAATATCATATTAGTCGAATACGGAATTAGTTTTCGAGCGATTCTTTTGTTACAGAGATGGTAAATTAAGGATAGTCCATAGATAGTGTAGATTAATTTATAATGAGATTTAAACAGATTTAAAGAGATTAAAGAGGGTTTAAAAAAAATTGAATTTCTTTTGAAGTGAAAATTCTTTAGCACCGTTGTGACTCGATGAAACGAAAAAGTGACAGTAAAAAGAGACAAACATATTCTTAAATTGAATTTAGTCTACGAGAGAATGATATAGATGCTATCACGTATCTTTGCATCTGCGTACAACGAAGCCTTCGGAAAATGTGTCATAAACAACGTGGTGTATCATTCACGTGTTTCTTTTCTGAAGATTCACTTCTGTCTTGTGTAACGCACACTTTTTATCTGTTTTATTATTAAAGATCTAGAAACAGATCAAAGTTATGATCCGGACTTTATATTACCCTGTTATTATACCCGGATATTTCCTCTCAGCTCACGTGCACGTTGTTTTCATTTTGTAACCTTCTTGCCTTGTTTCAATCGTAAAATTGCTATAAGCAGCCGTGCCTACATATTTCGATTGAGACGTAAATTGTAGGAGGTAGCGAGTTATTGACCTAAATTGGTTATTTTATTTAATACTAGCTTTTGCTCGCGACTCCGCCCGCGTAATCTGCTTTTTCCGGGATAAAAAGTATCCTATCACCCAAGTCAGCTCATAACCTGGTTGTATACCAAATTTCATCAAAATCCGTTCAGTAGTTTCAGCGTGATTGACGGACAAACATGCAAACATCTAAAAAAACAAACTTTCACATATTTATATTATTAGTAGGAAGTAGGATAAAATTATACGCAAGTGGCAGGGTACATAGACTGTGGAATGGGTTACGTCTTCGGTTCAATTTTTAATTTGGGAAATCTAAATATGTATCGAGTTGTTTTTTATTGAAATTGAGTTGCCCCGGATTAGAATTTGTACCGGTTAGCGCTCACTAAGTCTGCAGTTGTACATCCTAAGGCTCGCGAATACTACAATGTATTAGACTTTGATCATTTTTTTCCTATGATGGTTTATTTTAAATAGTAAGTGATACATAATCGGTGACGTGACCATTAATTTGATTTCGATTCGAAACGGGACATTATAAAAATTACGGTGACAGTGATAGTTACATAAAAAAAAATTAGAGAAAAAATTATTTATAAAATAATAATTAAAATCAAAATAATATCCAGGTAATAATTAAACAAAAAGAAAAACCTACTTATTTTCATATTTTATTGAAGATTGTCTTAACATAAATGGTGATTAGATATTACAATGAATGTACCCTTTTTAATCAAAATATACCTTTTGGAAATGTTTCCACATAAATTCTCTTTTAAATTTGCTGAAAACGGGACAATGCTGTGTCCCGAAGCTTTCCTCGGGGACACCGAGACAGAGTACCTAAAAAAGGAACAGACCCGCACAAAACGGCACGTTTAGTACGTTAGTCATCGGCGTCCAATACGTCTTATTGTAGAGCGTGCCGTATTTTCCCATCAAACTTGTAGTTTTATTCGTATCCGACCGGATAGTGACTACCGTACACTGGTGTTAAAACCTGCCATAGTGACCCTTGTGTGGGTCACGTTCCAGGGTCAGCCAGTGTGTATCCGGTTCTCCCGGGGGCTTGTACCCTCTTCATATTTCCCATTACTTTATCCTTCCCCTCCTCTTTGGTCATAGGATGAGATACTGCAGGGGTTGCCAGTATCCCATTAGGGACCAAAAAACCTTGTTGTTTTTCATTTTGTTTTAGTTTTTAGTTCTCCCATACATCAATTTGTAAATGGAGGACTTGCGATGCTTGACGTCTGATAAGTTTTAATTGTGTCGTAAAATAGCGAGTACTATTAACAATTAGTATTAACACTTCTTCTGAGTCGTTACACTCTTGGCAGAGTGGTCGTGGTCGTCACGTCAGGGTTTGTGGCTCGCTTGACAATCTTGCGCCACTCCTCTCTGATTGCTGCTTTCCTGGTGCACGTATAGAATGAAGCATCTAGTACTGACACTAAGTACCTATTATAACTCCTCGCCCATGACGTGGACCACATCAAAGCGTTCACGTTCATGTAACAGCCTCGTATCGTTTCCAGAAGAACAAAGTAATTGCCATCATTTTCATTTGAGGCTTTAACGTAACGGGACATCCGTCATGGATAAGTACATGCAATAAAATGTGACGCCAAGAATAAAGAGGCTACATTTTTTATTTCATGTCAAGATTTCGTTACTTTAGGGAAGGATATTTTAGGTAATAATAGAGGTGGTTTCTATTACCTAAGATGAGGATGGACAATTATACACAAGTGTTGAGTACCATGGTTTATTCACGACTCCGTATACAGAACTAACTAAGAACTACTTAAGAACTAACTCGGCGGGCGCAGCCGGCTTCCATATTATATTAGAAATATTACAGACTAAGCATATATTACATTCGTCGCTCGCATGCTTCACGCTACGTAACCTAGTTTACAGTTTACATGTGTGCCTACAGTACTCCCCCTCTTATAAAAAAAATAAACAAACTGCACAGATATGGGGTACAAAAACTTATACAAAATACAGGGACACACCACAAAATAAACAAAATACACAAACACATAGAACAATTAAAACACACGTAAACAAAAATAAAATAAAAGCAATTGTTGTACAAAATGTGACCAGTAGGTGACCTACTAACATACATTACATTACTAACATACATTATTTTGCTTAAAGCGCAAAACGTATGGGCGTTTTGATAATGCGTCCACTCCGCGTCGTTTTCGGATGGAAAACTTTGCTAGAAGTGTCTGCGTTATCGGAACAAAAATTACTATCTCTAACAATAATATCATTATCACACATATTTGTAGCCTGTGAGTCGTTAATTACATACGCCGGCTTAATTCTATCTACCGAAATGGTCGTCTCTTTATCCCCTACCTTAATGACGAAAGTCTTGCCCTGCCTTCTTATGACGCTGTACGGGCCATCATAAGGAGGCTGTAGAGACTTTCGCATTACTTCGCTTCTAACAAAAACACTTTTACACGTAGCGAGATCGCTGGGAAGGAATAAAGAGCGTGAATTCTTATGACTAGGTGGCCTCGGTTTCAATTTAGAGATGGTGTCTCTGAGCTTACTTAAATATTCAGAGTCCGAACCACTAAATTTCGCGTTATCATAAAAATCACCTGGTAGTCTAAGTGTTTTTCCATAGGTCAACTCAGC
Source organism: Amorpha juglandis (assembly GCA_949126905.1). Classification (NCBI taxonomy): domain Eukaryota; kingdom Metazoa; phylum Arthropoda; class Insecta; order Lepidoptera; family Sphingidae; genus Amorpha; species Amorpha juglandis. The sequence continues at coordinate 3,427,355 of OX421379.1, read as the reverse complement.
TGCGCTCACGCCACTGTCACTTCTAGGTGCCGCTCGCAAACCTAGTAACGCGGCTGGCAGTTCGTCAACCCATGACGTGTTGCAATTTAAACGTGCCATAAGAGCCACTTTCAGTGCTCTATGCCATCGTTCGATCATGCCATTGCTTTGTGGGTGATAAGGTGTAGTACGTAATTTATGGATGCCTAAATATTTCATTAAATGATGAAATAGATCACTCTCGAATTGTCTGCCTTGGTCGCTCGTTAGCTTCTCAGGGCATCCAAAACGAGAAATCCATCCTTCAAACACTACCCTAGCTACCGTCTCCGCTGTAATATTTCGTACAGGATAACATTCAGGCCATCCAGTAAAACGGTCTATCATAGTTACGCAATATCGATAGCCATCAACTGATGTACTGAGTGGGCCTACTATGTCAATGTGCACATGGGAAAATTTGTCAGATCGCTCAAATTCTCCTAGACCGGTTATGGTGTGTCTTGTAATTTTTGTTTTTTGACACTGCATACACGATCTTGCCCATTTCGCAATATCCCTATCCATGTCCGGCCAGAAAAATTTCTGCTTAACTAATTGTTTACTTGTTTTAATGCCTGGATGACTAAGGTTGTGGACAGAACGAAATGCTACTTCCCTAAATGATGGCGGTAAATATGGCCTTATATTTTTTGTGGAAGTTTCGCAATAAATATTTACACCAGTGTTTGGTAAACATATTTGCTTAAATTGCAAATTACTGCTTGATGAGCCTAACTCGTGCTGTAAATATGTGTCACGAGTCTGTTGTTTTGCTACCTCAGTGAAATCTAACACGGTAGCGCAATAAATGGTCTCAACGCGAGACAGCGCGTCAGCCACAACGTTATGGTTGCCACTCACATATTTTATATCAGTGGTAAATTCACTGATGTATGACAGTTGTCGTATTCTTCTAGGGCTCTCTTTATCACTATTAATTTTCGAAAACGCAAAAATAAGGGGTTTATGATCAGTAAAAATTGTCAATGATCGACCCTCTATTAAGCTTTTAAAATGCTTAATAGCCATAAATATTGCCAACAACTCTCTGTCATACGTAGAATACTTATTTTCTGTTTGCGTTAATTTCTTGGAAAAATATCCGAGTGGTTGCCAAACATTGTCAACATATTGTTGCAAAACTGCACCAATACAAGTATCTGATGCATCTGTCATCAGCGCTAAATTGGTGTCAGGCAATGGATAAGATAATGTAGCGGCGCTTTGTAAGCTTTCCTTACATTTCTTAAATGCCTCGATTGCTGTATCGGTCCACTCTATAATGGTCTTATCATTTTTCCTAGTGTTATGCAAATATTTATTTAATTCTAACTGATATGCGACAGCCCTAGGTATATGCGATCTGTAAAAATTTAACATACCTAGAAATCGTCGCAGTTGCGCCACTGTATCGGGTCTCGGAAAATTAATGATGGCTTGCACTTTGTCGTCAAGTGGTCTGAGCCCGTTCGTTGACACTTCGAAACCTAAAAACTCAAGACTAGATTTACCAAAAGCACATTTAGACACATTAATCGTGATACCATATTCGTTGAACCGTTTAAAAACTGTGTTCAAATGCTCTTTGTGCTGTTCGAGAGTCTCACTGGCAATGATGACGTCATCGATGTAGTTAAATAAAAAATCTAGTCCTCGTAATACTACGCTGTCCATAAATCTTTGGAATGACTGTGCAGCGTTGCGCAACCCGAAAGTCATCCGTGGGAATTCGAACAGCCCAAATGGCGTTATGATCGCAGTTTTCTCGACGTCGTCCGGAGCAACTGGAATAAAATGATATGCACGATTTAAGTCTAGCCTAGTAAATATAGTCTTCTTACCAGCTAATAAATATTTAAAATCGTGCAACCTGGGAATCGGATAACGATCGGGCTTAGTCATCGCGTTTAAGCGTCTATAATCGCCGCATGGCCGCAGTTCCCCGTTTTTCTTGGGTACCACGTGCAAAGGGCTTGCCCATGCGCTCTTAGACGGTCGGCAGATACCTAACTCGGTCATTATCCGGAATTCCTCCTTGACTTTAGCGTACCTATCGGGCGGTAAAGGTCTTGCTTTCGCATACACCGGGGGTCCGGTGGTCTCGATCACATGATACACGGAATGCTTAGGAGTATCTTTGTATGATACAGGCCTAGTCAATTCCGGGTACTTACCTAAAAGTTCATGCCATGTATTGTTACAATCTATTGTCTTAATTAATGACTCACAGCTAATATTTCTAACAACTGAAGTGAGGACATTTAGTTGAGTAATTTGATCTCTCAATCTCCGCGCGCTTAAATCAACTAACAAACCATAATGGCCTAAAAAGTCGGCACCGATTATGGGTTGTTTAACAGCGGCTATGATAAACGTCCATCTAAATGCCCTCCTTAAATTTAAATCTAACACTAACGTACGCGTACCGTAGGTCTTAATTTCCGTGCCGTTTGCCGCGTAAACCTTATATGAGGAATCACTCGCGAATTTCCCGGACACGCACACTTTTGACACAGGGAGAACAGAAACGTCGGCGCCCGTGTCAATTAAAAAATTAAGTCCTGTTTTCCCATCGGTTACGCATAGGCGGTGATTGGTGTTGTCGATACAAGCCTCCGCCCTCGGTTGTATCGCCTTCAGTTTCCCGCCGGACGCGGTGAGGCCTTGCCTTTCTTCCAGTTACACGGTTGGATGCATTTTTCGGCCTTAAGTCCATACCGGTAATGATAAAAGCAAAGCCAATCTGGGTGCTTACGATTCTTCCTAGCGTCCCGCGTCCGCGATCTTGAGCGGTTAATGTGTCCTCTTGCCCCGCCGCGACCTGTGTATTGATGTCTTGATTGCCGTAACTCGGCAACTTCGAGACTCAATTTCTGGAGTGCGGCTATGAGTTCTTCTGTGGTGCTGGGGGTCCGCGATATGTGCCTCGCGAGCTCCATCACCTCCGGTGGCCTGGGCGCCTCCATCACTGCTGAAGGAAGGTGCCTATTCCACACGATGTTCCACGTGAATTCCTCGTCGCGCCAACCTCCATCTCGTCGACCGTGTTTCCGTGTAAATGGCGGAAACCGATCGCTGATGAACGCATTTGCAAACGAAATTTTGAATATCCATTGTCCAACACTTATTTAACCATTGTCCACACTCGGTTATTGTCGGGTCACCAGTTTAGGTAATAATAGAGGTGGTTTCTATTACCTAAGATGAGGATGGACAATTATACACAAGTGTTGAGTACCATGGTTTATTCACGACTCCGTATACAGAACTAACTAAGAACTACTTAAGAACTAACTCGGCGGGCGCAGCCGGCTTCCATATTATATTAGAAATATTACAGACTAAGCATATATTACATTCGTCGCTCGCATGCTTCACGCTACGTAACCTAGTTTACAGTTTACATGTGTGCCTACAGATATAACGCGGATTTTATCTGCATGTTTTTCTGTTAGGTATTTGGAGTAACTCTTTGATTTTAAATGCATTGTAAAAAGGATTTACGTTAATAAATGTAGGCTAACAATTTGGACACGGATTCGTCTATAAAAGTCCGATTTTATCACAAATACAGTCCTTTTTGTCCCCTTTCAATTACAGTTACAGTTGGTTGTAAAATATATGCAGTATTTTTACACAATAAACTTTTAATTATATACAATCAGATCCACGAAAACAAACAACAACTTACATACATACATACATACACCCAACTGTCACATACATAGTCCCGACCCCACAGTAAGATACGAGTCTTGTATCGTGGTTATCAGGAACTACGAGAGACTTTCGGTCTCACAACGCCCAAACCCCGAAACAAATATTTATGGATCACACAAACATTTGTCTCGGGGATCGAACCCGCTGCCTCTCGCTTCACAGCCGGGAGCCGAGTGTGTGTGTGCGAGTGTATTGTCTTTTGAAGAGTTTAATTTTGTTAATCAAACTTTATCGAATCAAATTTGTTTCGAGAAAATTGACGAAGAAATCGATGTACTATAAAAACGGAAAAAGAATCGCAGAATAAAAACCTAATACTTTTTTAAATTCGGTTTCAAAGAACCTAAGCTCCGGACATAGCTAGCAAGTACCAATGTATAAAATGATGTTTCCTTATTTACGTCCTTAAAGATCCTTTAGAACGGTCAAAATAAGAATGAAATGAAGTGTTTCGCCTTGACCCGGTTCTTAAGGACATTGTCATCCAAATTGCGTGATTTTATATAGGAGTTAATGGAGTCACAACGGCTAGGGTATACGTGGCACCGCCAGCCTCTTGCGGTAGAGGTGTTATGTCGGGGGAATAAGGTTTATTTTAGTACATTATAATTTCCTTTATTGTGACGGATGAGTTTTTAAGCATAGTAAACTTAACTTGGCGTGTTCACGACAGATGTCTGTCATGCTTGCTTTCCAGGATATATAGAAATTATAGATCCTTATTTTCTACGAGCCTAAATCTCGCTTTATAACAGTGAAACATGGATAAGTGGGATCTGAAGTGACCTACATTTTTTTATCACTTATAGAAGCTTTTCATTTACCCAGTTTCCCAAATAGGCAGGTTAATATGACAGTAGTTTTATTTATAGAGAATCCCTCCATGAGAGGTCGAAATGTATTATTTTTCATCTAAAGAGGTCTCAAAACAAATGCGTCATAACTTGTCTACACCTGATGAATTGTCCCACTTATACGGGCTATTGAGCTACAAAGTTCTAATTATAGAGGTAAACATCGAAAAACTATAAAAAATCAAATCTTAACTGAGATAAAGATAAAACTGAGAGAAAGTTTTAAAAATTTCAGTTACAGTATATATTTCATTGTATGTATTTCATTACAAAAACATAATTCTTATATAATTATTTGTTACGGCTTCGACCGGATTAAAGGTCGGATATTTCCACGTGACGAGACAGAGGTTCAGACGCGATTTGATTCGGATATAGCACTAGGTCATCTATTCCTGCTAAAACTATAGGTTAATATGCATGAAGTTATAGCTAAGATTGAAGAAGCGCTCATAGTTGCATTAATCGGTAAAGGTTCAACGAGTTATGTAACATTGCCAAGGTCAATCTATGGATGGGTGACCGCTTAGTGGTTTTTTTTTTAAAGACGAGTCGAGCAAGGCGCTCGCTTGCTGGTAAGCGACACGCCTGCCCATAAACAGAAGCAACACCACACAGAACATTGAATTACAAAGCACTGCATGGAACTGACCTGCGCTCGTCACTCCGAGACATAAGATGTTAAGTCTCATGATGCCCAGTAATTTCACAGGCTTCAATGTCCTTCAAACCGATACACAACAGTGCTTACGCACTGTTGTTTGACGGCAGAAATAGACAAAGCGGTGGTACCAACCAGACGACCTCTCGCATACAAGGGACCTTACCACCAAATACCAAAAGGATTCAAATGGGCGTCTCCGTGCTTCAGAGGGCACGTAAAAAGTATGTCTCGGCTGTTATCAGTTTCAGCCAACTTGAAAACTTGATATTTGGGTATACAGTCACTACACTGTAGTGGACCGATGACTTGAAGAAGATGGCAAGTGGCGGATGTATTCGGGCTGACCAAGACTGTGGTGTTTGGCGCTCACTTGGGGACTACGTCCAACAGCAGATGGCAATAGGCTGAGATGATGATGATGAAACAGTCAATATGGAAAAGAATAAGACTAAACTTAACAAGCTTCCGTATCGTTTCACATCTTAGCAAGCTTCCGCGGGTATGTGGTGTTTTTATAGCATTGACCGGTAAACGAGCAAGTAGGTCACCTGATGGCAAGTGATTTCCACCGCCCATGTACGCCCACCACTAAAAGAATAATGGGCGCGTTGCCGACCTTAAGGGGTTATATACAGTTAGAATTTTCAAAAAATCTATTTTTATTTTATTTTATTTTCTTAATGTACATATATTTAAGAATACACACAGAAAATTTCATATCATTCCGGTGAATATTTTCGAAGTTACACGCAAATTTGAAAAGGCATTTCAAAGTGCTTGAAAGCTTACCAAAGCTTCAAAGCGCTTACCTGTCCCTTTACACTGTCCCTTTTATGCACCTAAATGTTCTCTTCTAATATATTTAGATGCGTAAAGCAACAGTGTGTTATTGTTTTTTTTTATACCTGAAAGGTAAAAGTTTATTTTTCTCTCCCCAAACTGGAAAATATTTAGTGCTATTCAAACTTTAAACGCGTTTTTCTCAAAATGGTGTTTTCAAAGTCGGTGACCAACATTACTCGAAAACGGCTTAACCGATTAGTCTCAAATTTTAACACAAGCTTCTTAAATATATTTTCTAGTAATTAATCGAAGATTTTTTGTCACCGTTAAATATATTATTTTTTATAAGCAATTTAAGGTCGAAATTTTGGTCAAAAATCGATATTTTTTTTTGAGAAGCCGCCATTTTGTCAAAAAAAATTATTTTGCTTATTCCTTCGATGAATTACTAGATTTAACATTACTTTAACGAAATCTGTATGGTTTTTTAATTTCAAAGGATCCAGTTCAGAGATATAGTGGTCACCGCAAAACGTCTTTTTTGAGTGGAGCTCCCGGAGATCAGCTGTAGCTCCTTTCCAAATAAATATTTTTATTAATACTAAGTCTTAAAATACAGTTAAAAGATATCATAATATGTGTACAAATTTATAGATCAATAAGTATAAAAGTTTTCTCAGAAAAAATCTGGAAAATTCGCTTTTTTTCGGCCTTCTAACTGTATATAACCCCTTAAAGGAAAGGGACAATTAGGAATCGGGAAGGGGAGGGGATTTGGACTTCCGGATATCTCACTCACCGTACGAAACGCAGCAGCAAGCCGCTACTTTACGTCGGTTTTCTGTGAGCCAGTGGTAACAACCCGGTCGAGCCAGCCCATTCATGTTGTACACAAAACTGTCTACAGCGTGGCTCTACCACTCAAAACAAACCTAAAACAAAACAAACCTTCATTTTCAGCATAAAAATATAATGTTTCTCGTATATTTTGTTTAGATTGTCGTGTAAACAATTTATGTGTTTTGCAAATGGTATTGTGAAATAAAACAAAATTTATTGGAAAATTTACTTTTATTCGATATTGCCAGAAATCTGCTTATAATAAATACAATTTAAATATGACTAAGAATTGGGGACCGCTTACATAAAATGCTTAAATAAAGACGATACAATGAATACATTGGCAATTTTTCTACATTCTTTTGAAAGCATATTATAATAAATTGTATCGCAACAGTCAAGATCTAAGCGAATCGGTCAGTCACATTGCAAAATATTTACACATCTCTGGTAGATTTTAGAAATGTTTTCTCTTATTTTGTATAGGTCAAACTAGTAAAAAGGTTTAAATAATTAGTTGTGCTGGATTGCACCAACTTACTTTAGCAATGACAAACATGTTAAAGTACCTGTTAAGCAAACAAAAAAATGTTAGATGACGTCTTAACTTTAGCTGTTAACCGTAACCGCCCAAGAATCGCTAGTTAAAGCTATTGTTTAAGTTAAATAGCAGTCAGATGGGTCAATCATAACCTCCAACCCGATATATCTCTTAATGCGTCTGTGCTCCAAAATAATATCATGCCCCTGCATCTAGAATTAATCGAGGAATCTATTAGTATCGCATTACGATGGTGCAACACATTCCGCAGTCAATGTTAAAGTCAGCGTTATTGTTATCGTCACATTTGACATAAACCTTAACTATAACTGCTATTATGGTGTAATCCAGCCTTATAAAACTAGCCAAACTGTCATAAAACTAGTAATTTCACTGGTTGTAATGTTCTTCAAACCGGAACATAACATTATTTAGAAAATGTTATCTAGTGGCAGAAACATGGTGGTGGTTGAATTCTCACATACGAAAGATCTACCAGCTTCCTTAATAGTGGCAGTTGGTAGCACAAGATGGTAGCGTCGCCCAAATAAGATCTACTTATGAAGCAATGTGCCGTGATTTAACTATGAAATTATTGATAACTCACATCATCTACATATCTTTTACAAGGTGGTAGGTCCCTCGTATTCGAGAGGCCGTCTGGGTTGATGCCACAGCTTTGTCTATTTCTGCCACCAAGCAACAGAGTGTAAAGCACGGTTATGTTTCGGTTTGGAGGACATTGAAGCCAGTGAAATCACTGGGAATTTTGAGACTTAACATCTTATGTCTCGGGGTAACGACCGCAGTTCAATGCCATGCAGTGATTTATAATTCAAAGTTCTGTGTGGTGTTGCTTCTGTTTACGGGCAGGCGTGGCGCTTACCATCAGGCAAGCGCCTTGCTCGTCTCGTCATTCAAACAACCAAAAAAAAAGTCTCGGATACTCTCGATGGATCCGGCTGGCTCATTGCAGATAGAACTCAAATTTCCTATAGCAATATTAAATAATTTTATATATTATGTTTTCAATAGGACTAACATTTCAAATATAAAGGACTGCAAACATTAGCCTTGTTTATAGCATTGACCGACAAACGAGCAAGTGGGTCACCTGTGGGATCTTCACCATTTTCGCCCATAATACCAGAATAATCATGGGCGCGTTTCCGACCTTTAAGGAAAGGGATAATTATGCGATGAATTTTTAAAAATATTGACGCACTCTGAGCCCAGTCAGGACGGAATCCTATTTCTAAAAGATTAATTTTATCATAATATATACAAAATATATTCTTTTTTAGTTTATTAAGTCACCAAAATAGTGCGATAGTTTTGAGTTTTCGACGGATAACTTGGTATTTGGAAATAATGTAGGCACGATTAATTCCCGAGTTTTATATTTACATATTTAATCGCCAGATACATTATTGAACGATCGTAAATATTACATATTCTGTTTAGAGTATCAGTTATTGAAGTCAATTAAAATTACAACGAATGAGAGTCGAGTATTTCTAAAGATAGCTTGTTATTGATTTCCATGGAGCGTTATTATGTAAAGCCTCATTTAGGCGTAGTGTTTCTAGTTCGACATCGCTGAGAATATAAAAAAAAAACGATGTGATAAGATTCTTTTTTCAAATTCTATGATAGCCTCATAAAGAGTTATCTGTGAACTTATTCTCGTCTGTGCCATGCATTAAACATATCTAAATGAGGCTTTAACGACTTTGGAACGATGTTTGAATATTTGAATAATTCTATTTCGAGAAAAAAATGTTTATAAAATAATGTCAACATTACATACATCACTTAAATAAATTTTATACAATTCTTATAAACTATTTTAGTTACTATAAAATATTTTACATTGAATTAAAAGCATTGTATTGTTATTTGTGGTCAGTAAATCATTTGGTAACACGCAATTTATTTGGAATGAAATAGGTTCGTATTCTAGGTCTCTAAAGGACATAAACTAGCGATTATTTATTTATTACTACAAAAACTAAACCTTTGAGAAAATTTAAATTACAACTTTATAATTATAGCTATCAATTCTCTTACTGCTATCACAAAATCTCCCATGTTTGTAGGAATGACTTGAATGCAGCAATATCCTCTTTTAGGTGCAGTCTAGTAAAAAATACGGGCTGATGAATTGATAATCATAAAATTTTGTTTAATTAAAATACCATATAAAGAAATATAATATTGTTGTAAAGGCACGCTGTAGACAGTTTTGTCTACAACATGAATAGGCAGGCTCGACCGGGTCGTTACCACTGTCTCACATAAAACCGACGTAATGTAGCGGCTTGCTCCCGCGTTTCGTACCGTGAGTCGCGACATCTGGAGGTCCAAATCCCCCTCCCGCTTCCCAATCCGTTAATAATCCCTTCCCTTTAAGGTCGGCAACGCGTCTATGATTCTTCTAGTGTTGTAGGCGTATATGGGCGGTGGCACTTACCATCAAGTGACTCACATACTTGCATGCCGGTCTAGGATATAATAAAAAGTACCGAATGAGATGAAAAATTATATCGCGAGTTTCGATCGAATACAAAAACTAAACGAAACCAATGTTAGGAGTATATTACATTTCGCATTCAAATTGTCTCACAATGTGACTGTTTACTTGCGAAATTACTTAGTAGTGGGTGATTTAACCAAATAGACGTCGTTCACAGGTTTATTTGCGAGTAATTATTTAAAACTTAATTACCATTGGTCTTGTGTAGCTTGTGTAGATTGGTCTTTAGTGGTAGAGCCACGCTGTATATAAAACTGTCTCTCTCTCTAACTCAAAATGTTTATGTTCAGTTTTAACATCATTTCCGCAATCATTTTCGTCATTTTAAATCTGTATCTCATTCACCATGAAACTGAAGTGACTGTTACTTCAAATCATTATTGAATTTCTTACCGATTACGCTGGCTAATTCATGTTGTAAACAAAATTGTCTCCTTGCTTGTACGATTAAAAACCAAAAAATGCTTAAAAAGATTCACGTAGTATTCACGTGTCATAAAAATTACCCATTTATGCAATGAATGGAATCACACCCGTCATATTAAAGGCTATTCAGGTCTCATTTATAATCTACAACTGCCTTGACTTAGTTTTTTATAGTTGGCAGCAGCTCGCAACTGAGAGCGTGAAGTGGAACAAATACTCAGATCCGATGTTGTGGAAATATAAGATACGTTTGGAAATATTATATTTTTATCATATTACTAAACGTTAGAAGTTCCGTCTGTTGTGTGTATTTATTTGCTTGAGTTGACAGTAATGAGAAAGAAAAACATTTATTCGGCCTTTGTTTATTTTTTTAGACACGATAATACAAAACAGCGGTAAATACAATAAAAACTGCAACTCCAAAATCGTATTTGATGGGACGGGCAGCGTGTGTCTCGTAAAGTTGCCGAAATGGTTCTAGTTCAGCAATGTATGAGATGACGCGAGCTTAGCGCTAGCTTGCACATAGAACCTTACATATTATGCCTGTCTCTCTTTGTATTTGAACCTCCTTCCTTTTCTAATGCCTTATCCTCGGTTTACGGCAAGAACTCATTAACTGACAAATACAAAACTATGAACTAAGCCACTTTTAGATTTACTTATATTGTTTTTCCTATATATTTCTATATGATTATGTTAAAATATGTTTTCTTTAACATAATCATATCTAAGATGATATAGGGAATTAATATAACTAAATCGAAAAGTGGCCTAATCCATAGTTTTGTATTTGTCAGTTAATGAGTTCTTGCAGTAAACTAACGATTTATTCCTTCATTTAAGGCAGGCAACGTCTTAAGGGTTCTTTTGGTAGACATTCCACTCCACCTTGGAGACCACATACTATCACTTGACCCACTTTCTTTTTTGTTGGCCTATTATATATAAAAATAACTTTCAATAAAATCTGTTTTCAATGATTTCCTTTTATAAATTCCTTCTTACATAAAAATATGTATTGTGAATACAGAAATTAGCTCCGACTTTCCTTAAACCTCAACAGTATATCATTAGGTTTGTTAAACCCAACTAGGGTTCATCTTTATACTTTAGTTCCAATACGTATCAAGATTGCCTTGAGAGAACCTACGTGATTGTAAATATGGAATAGGCCTTGAAGTTACGATTTCTAGATCTTTTCTATAATAATAGCGGTAGCGGTTTGCTGGTGGGAGGATACTTGTATCCGACCGGATAGCTACCACCGTACACTGGTGCTAAAACCTGCCATAGAGGCCCAACTTGTGTAGGTCGCGTTCCAAGGTCAGCCAGTGTATATCCGGTTCTCCCCAGGGGGCTTGCCCCCTGATCCTAACCCTTTTCCCATCCCTTTTTCCTTCCCCTCCCCCTTAGCCCTTTGGCAGGCCGGCATGATCTTGTCGACCTACGATGGACACATTGTTTATCGTTGGTAGACACTATTGGATTGCGCTACACTTACCATCAGGTGTAGCGTAGTCACACTTCCCTCCGCGCGCGCGCACAGTGCGGTGACGTCCTGGCGTACTGCTTATAATTAATTGTGTTTAACGTGTTTGGAGATCGAATTCCGGCTTGTGAACTGTTTATTGGTGTATGGTATTGCCTTGTGTATATTGGTCCGTAAGTTTTTGTGCGTTTTAATTTGGATTAACGAAATAATTAACGAATTATTTCCTCGGTAAGTAATTTTATTTTATTCTGAGGGTGTCATAAAAAAAAAAAATCTCTTGGCCGATCGAAGTAGTTATTGTTTTTTCGAATAGTAACCGTGTATTTTCATATCGCAATCAACTTAATTACTTATAGGTAGTTATTTCTTTAGCTTACAATGTCGACAAATAATGACGACCCCCCCGATCGGGGCCCGAACGTTTTTAAAAAAAGTGGTTTAACGCCAAGGTCACCAAATACGGCGACACCAAAACGTTTATTTAGCCAGGTTTCACCAACGTGTGTTTCTCCTGATAGGTCTAAGCGAGTTCAGCGATCTGAATCCGAAAACATGGATTCGTCCGCGTCCGATACGAACAGCGATGACGTTAGCCGTGCTAATTACTGCGACTTAGTTTCCGAGGCATCGAGTTATTTAGCCAAAATTAATGAACTTGTTAACGATCAGGGCTCGCGAATGAACGTGGCAAATAAGTCAGCGGTAATGGATTTTACGCAGCGAATCACGTCAATTGTTTCACTGCTCGCATTAAAGTCGTCGTGTACCGAAACAAGGTTAGCCAACACGCAACGGGAATTAGATATCGCGAAGCGTAACTCATCCGTTAATTCATCCAACGAGAACAATAAGTTATCGTACGCGGACCAACTCAAGCTTCGTTTACCCAAACAAACACCGGTAATGCAATCCCGCGCTCCACTCCCGTGTATAGTAGCTTATCCGACTAGCGAACAAACAGCTGTTATCGCGTCATCGTCTGCTACCAAAGAGGCACTTTTTAAAGCCATAAAACCAAGTGACGACGGATTCCAGATTGTAGGCGTTAAAAAAACCGCGAAAGCTGGCGTCGTACTTCGCGTCGCGAATGAACGTCAAATAAAAAAATTGCAATCCGTTGAGGCAATAAAATCTGCCGGTTTACGTTTAGAAAAACCTAAGGGTCGTCGGCCGCGTTTACTAATTAAAGACGTGCCATCATCAATGGAAGATAGCGCTTTCCTAAGTGCATTGTATCGGCAAAATATTAAGGACGAAATGCCTATTAAAGAAGACGATTTCATAAAATCAATTAAAATTGTTCGAAGGCGTAAATTAGATAACGGGCGTAAATGGATAGGTGTAGAATTAGATTCGGAAGTACGCAAACATCTAGTCGCAACAAAAGAAAAATTGTTCATCGATTGGGCAACTTGTCGATTTATAGATGATGTCGAGATAGTCCGATGCCTTAACTGCCAACAATTCGGACATGTGCATAAATTCTGCACAATTAAGACACCAACATGTGCCATCTGCGCCGAGGCACACGAGACTAGGGCTTGTCCTCATAAGACAATCTCGGATTTTAAGCCGGTATGCGCGTCATGTAAGCGTTTTAAAAAACCCCACGATCATCGGTGCGGGTCTCAAGAGTGTCCTTCTTATAAACATAAGTTGGAACTTCTCATTCTCTCGACTCATTATTAATATTTTATAATGGATAATAGCCTTACAATCAGTCAGTTGAATCTCCATAATGATAGAATAGCGACGTCGGAATTAGAAATATTAACTCAGGATTATAAACTCGATATAGTACTCGTCCAAGAGCAATACCAACACGCGCGATTACGTAATAGGGTAGTGCAGCTAGATAATAGTTCACGAGCAGGTATTTATGTATCCGACTCAAGTATTACTATCACATCAGTGCGTAATCTTATGACGTCACACTGTGCTGTCGCAGAAATTTCAACACCGGTTTATAAAGTTTACATCGTGAGCTGTTATTTTCAATATTCGGACCCCGTGGGTCCCCACATACACCATCTCCGTCATGTATTGCGATCGCTTGTAGGTCAGAAAGTTATTATAGGTGCTGACGTTAATGCGTCGTCTATCCTTTGGTATGGCAAATATCGTTCCACTGATACCGAAAGACGTTGTGCCGTTGAAGACTTCATCGCAGAGATGAATCTAGTCATACACAATACCCCTGATGCACCACCTACGTATTGCAGCCCTACGGGCGAATCTTCTATTGACGTCACACTTTCTAGTGGAGACGTTCGCCTTGATAGGTGGCGCGTTCTTCCAGACGCGTCGTGTAGTGACCATCGCCTGATAGTGTACGAGTTCGTTCCTGGTCTGACGCAGGGTCCTCATTATAATAACTTTAACTTTAGATATAAGTCTAAAGGAGCTAATTGGGATCTATTTAGCTCTCTATTTGCTCATCATGCTGGGGACTTTACTCGCAATGACCTCTCCGCTGAAACGTGCGCCGAAATTATGACGGATACATTTACTTACTGTGCGGACATTGCTATCGGCCGGGGCGTAATCACTAGTACCCGTAGATGTGACTGGTGGAACAACTATCTAGTCTATCTTCGTCGGACGTTTCGTAGGGCACGTAGGACGTTTAACCGACTTAAAAAACGTGGTGTAACAGGAGAAGCGTTTATAGCTGCTTTTAATGCACTCAGGGTTTCCAGATCGCATTATAGGGCCGCGGTTAAAAAATCTAAAGGCGATTTATTACGTAAAATTGTAACACGGTTAGAAAAGGAGGGCCCGTGGTCTCCTCTATATCACGAGTTTAAAGCAAATAGGTCAATTAATTTGGCCTATGTACAAAATATAAAAATCAATGACACCTATACAACTGGTATTGAGGAGACAACGGAAGCTCTGCTCAACTCGTTGATACCCGATGATGCGGTAGCGCGTGATAACGAGTATCATAAACAAATACGGATGTGGGCTGCGGTACCACCGAATACTCCTTCCTCGGACTTACCATCTTTCGAGCAGTTTATTGATATTGTTAATTCATTGCCATTAAACAAAGCCTCCGGTGAGGATAAAATATCTAATAAAATGATTAAAGAAGCGTGCAAATCAGCGGCTGAATCTATATTAATAGTCTTTAATCGATGTATTGCGGAAGGCATTTTTCCCCGAATTTGGCGTAGCGGTTTTATTCGGATAATACCCAAAAGCGGCGATAAGCCCCCCGAAGACCCAAAATCTTATCGACCAATAACATTGTTACCATCTTTGGGTAAAATGCTTGAACGTCTGATTGTACCTCGACTGGAGCCGGGCGGTCCAAAATTTCATGACAAACAGTTCGGTTTTTCTATAGGAAAATCTACTATAGACGCAGCAATATCAGTTAGAAGGACGGTTAGCAATTCGGTGCATAAATATGTTTTAGGCATCTTTCTGGATATCTCTGGTGCCTTCGATAATGCTTGGTGGCCAATGATACTACTCAAGTTAAAGATCCGAGGTTGCCCTAAAAATATATATTCACTTATATATTCATATTTTTCCTTAGGCATAACCAAGTTAAAACTTGGTCACCATGAAGTGTCGAAGGCACTGACGATGGGTTGTCCTCAAGGCTCTGTACTCGGACCGTATTTGTGGAATTTAGGCTTCGACGACTTTTTTGCTCTACCTCTTCCCCAAGGATGTACGTTAACGGGTTATGCCGACGACGGACTCTTACTTATACAGTCAAATAGTAGGTCGGGACTAGAAAGTTTAGCCAGCACGTGCTTAAGCTTGATTTCCACCTGGGGTGAGAGAAATCGTCTAGCGTTTGCCCCACAAAAAACATACCAATTACTTTTAAAGGGCATTCTAAAAACACCGCCGCGAATAAAATTTAACAACGTTTTCGTTAAAAGAAAAGAATCGGTTTGCTACCTTGGGCTAGTTTTAGAACGAAATTTTTCATTTTTGGAGCATATTAAAAACGTGGGCGAAAAGTCTAAACGAAACTTTTATGCCTTGACAAGAATATCGACTTCGACGTGGGGTCTATCATTTAGCACATTAAAAGTCATTTACGGAGCTACTTACTTGGGATGTATATGTTATGGATCACCTGTATGGGCTGATAGGGCTACTATCGGGGCCGTGCGAAGAAAAATGCTCCAAAGCCAACGCCTGGCGTTGATATTCTTGTGTAAGGCGTATAGAACAGTTAGTACCGAAGCTTTACCTGTCCTTGCGGGTGTACTTCCAGTCGATCTGGAGGTACAGCGTCGCGCCGCTATGTATTACTCAACGAAAGAAAATATAGACAAAAGTTTTGTTACGTCGCGGGAGCTATTAAGAATCGATCGACTATTCAAATCGTGCTCCGAAAATTATAACGATCTACTAAACGAATGGCAATGGCGATGGGATAATTCTACTAAGGGACGGCATCTATATCAGTACTTTCCGTCGGTTCGCGATCGCCTAACAAAAACTTGGCTAGAAGTTGATCATTGTGTTTCCCAATTTCTCACGGGTCATGGCAACTTTAAGTTCAAACTGTTTTCATTTAGGTTGGTTGATTCGCCTGCGTGCCCATGCTCTACACTAAACTGTCGGTACGAACAATCCGCACATCATATTCTTTGGGAGTGTAGTCTCTGGCAACATGAGCGTAACATTATGTTAGACAGTATGCAAATAACATCTGGAGTTGTATACTATATGGATCTTGTGGAGACTAGAAAGAATTTCCGTGCTTTCCGGCGATTTTGCCATACCTATTATTGGAATCAAGTGTAACAGCTCGCGTGATAGGACCCACTTAAAGACATCCGTGGTGCTTTACATCTGGCTTCTCCAGTTGTAACTGTCTTTACACTTGAGGTTAATACCTCCTCAATTCATTATCCTGTCTCCCGCTTTGCTATGGAGGGAAGTGGACAATTAATATTTCCAACTCCTCCCTAACCTTCTATCTGATTAATTTCGTTGCGGGACAAAGACATTTAGGCATTCCCAGAGACTCGCCGAGCTTCACTGCTCGGTGTCAACAAAATGCGTGCCACTGTTGATCCTGGTTCACAGGAGTTGCAGTGGCGGGTGTGTGGGCGGGATAGTCTCTCTAGTCACTTTGCCGAGCCAGGATAAAAAAAAAGTTTGCTCTCGAGAAAGTAATAGTGGAATTAGAATGGACGCCAAACTGCTTATGATTCGCGTACATTTTTTTCCAGGCGTTTTACGCGTTATTTATATAATGCCGAAAAACTAGGATAAAGGGATAACATGTAAAGATGGGACATTGCGGTAGCGTTGATATTTAACCGATGAAAAAACAGAGGAGGTTCTCAATTCCACGCGATTTTTTTTTATGTATAACCCCACCAAATTTGGACCATTTTTGATATATTTTTTTATTCGATCAATTGTAGCTTAAAGTTGGTTTCATAGTAATTTCAAGAATAAATACCACCCCACCCCCACACATGGTGAAATTGGGGATGAAATACTCGAATTTCGTCATTTATCGAGTTTCATGATTCTTATACTAAAAATGGTAAAATAATAAAAACTTTAAATAAAACGTAAAATCGACTCAAAAAAACGAAAAAGCTAAAAAATATACTAGACAATACTGAGTCATACTGATACTTACAAAATTACAGACTGTAAACGTAAATTTAGATTAATGTAATATGAATGTAATGGAGTTAACAGCTTATATGGTTCACAGAGGCTGTGTAATATTCATATTATAATTACCTGTTAATTAACTCTGAAGCTTTTAATTACCCGCTATTTACAAAACGGTATCATATTATTTGGATGTTAAGGCTAGTTCATTAGATGCTTTTTCTCTAGGAATATATAAATTCGTAAAGCGAAAGTGTTACGCCAACTTAATTTTTTTTGAGTGATAGAGCCACGCTGTAGACTGTTTTGTCTTCAGCATAGATAGACCATCGTTACCACTGTCTCACAGAAAATCGACGTAAAGTAGCGGCTTGCTGCTGCGTTTCGTACGGTCAGTGAGATATCAGTTGACCCAAATCACATCCCTTTCCTAATCCTTTCATTATCCCTTTCTTTTGAGATTGGCCGTGCGCCCATAATTCTTTTGGGATTGTGGGGGTACATGGGCAATGGAGATCACTTACCTTCAGGCCATCAGGTAATCCACTTGCTTATTTGCCGGCCTACGCTATTAAAAAGAATGCGTTAAAACTGCACTGCTTGTTAGTAAACTGACAAGAAGGAAGTCGAATATTGGCAACGATCATTAGAGAATGCGATATAATGCCAATTTCAGGAAGTCAACGTAACCCAGGCACATTACGAATCTACACGGTATTAGAGAATAATGTCCTACACATAATTGGGGAGGGTAGGGCGAGGGGGAAGAGAGGCAATCGCCTTCCCCTGAGCCAAGTAAACCCAAAGTACTATAGAGAAAAGCCCTCTCAACCCCGTTAATTTAACCGAAATTACCCTTTCCCTCCTCTTATCGAACAAAAATTGCCTTACCGCTCGGTGAAATTCAGAATTCGCTTACACTACATAGCTAAACAGGAATAAGTGAATTTATACGAAATAGGTAGGTACAAGAAAAATAAGAACAGAAAATAATAAAAATTACATTTTTTATTTACATTAAATTGAAATTTTGAAACATTAGGATTTACGATGAAGCCTATTTTTATTTATTTTAGGTAGTTCAAAATTCTAGAAAAATACTTTTAATTTATAATTTTTATAATTGTGTAATTTGTTAATTAGATAAGTAATAAGGTTTTTATAACTAGTTTGATTATTCAATAATGTAGACATCAAAGGACGTTTATGACAGGGCCAAATGATATAGGGCTTTGAATTTTCTAGTTATTTGACAATATAGGCAGGCATAAGAATAAAAAACTAATAGTTCTTATGCCTACACGATATAGGTAGACATATAATATAGGTAGGTGTAAAAAATCAAACATCCATGTAAATTAGAACAATTGTTATTAATTGAAATTTAAAATTTATCAAATTGTATTTATGGTTATTGAAAAAATAGAATTTATTGGTAGATTTTAAGGAATTTATAACATCTGGCTTGTGAAGTTTTATATAATTCCAGTGGAATTGTCCACACAGTACTCTTTATTTTAAAAGGATTTTTTTTACAGTTTTAAATATTAGTTACAGAAAAAACAAAACATTTAAAAATATATATAAACAATACCCTCCAATGGCGAGGCCTAGGACCCAAGCCACCGGCGGTTAGGACCCAAGAGAGAGAAACCTGCTCACAATGCGTGCCGTGTCCAATAACACCGCTTTCTGTATCTGGCTTTTGACCCAACGACCCATTGAGAGCCTCTGAAGATGTTGGTCGAGGCTCTTCGGTATCAACCCATGGGCAGAGACGACTATCGGGACAATAATTGTTGAGTCCACATCCCACATCTCGGTAACCTCGCGTGCCAGATCTGAATATTTGGTAATGTTACCAGTGGAATTATTATTATTCGTTTCTTAAATACCTACAACGATATTTATAAACTTACATTAGCACCACACATCTAAAGTTGCGCCTTTACGCGTTACATACCTAACTAATTATATAGATATGACGAAGAGAAAAAGAGGGATATAGTTAATATTCACTAGAGTAGAAGAGAGATAGAGGGAATTTAAAGACTAGCCTAATTGGTACCTTCCAATTCCATTCTCATAAATAGAAGAACTTGTTGGTCTAACATAAAAAATTACAATTCTCACATAGAAAGCAAAGACAAATGTTTTTATGAAGTGAATACTGTTAGTATAAAATAACAAACGGTCAAGTGTGAGTCGGACTCGCGTACCGAGGGTTCCGTACACACCGCACACCGTACACGCCCATTTTTTTACTTTTTTTGAAATTTATTATTTGAAAACGTATCCGCCATAACATATAAGTATTCCGTGAAAATTTCAGCCTGTTACGTATTAGTT
Organism: Amorpha juglandis; assembly: GCA_949126905.1. NCBI lineage: Eukaryota > Metazoa > Arthropoda > Insecta > Lepidoptera > Sphingidae > Amorpha > Amorpha juglandis. Next base: position 3,407,513 of record OX421379.1, on the reverse strand, counting down.
TTAAAAGATAGACGCCTTAAGGATAAACAAACAGACAGATGACAGACTGGCTTGGGTCAGTAATAGGGTTCCTCTGGTAGCCAAACACCACACTTGCAAAAACGCTTTAAAAACTAGCACAAATAATAAATACAACACTCAAATACAAATAAACATTGGTCCTTCACACCGATCTGGAAATCCTCAAACATTAGTTATAGTAAGACGTCTCGGACTCTTCGGCCTATTCAAATTTGTCACCGAGCCTCTCACGTGGACCTGCACCGACCCTGGAGGCATATCCACAGCTGAATGTAGACTGGCGGCTCTTGATGTTCTAGGAGAAGGAGCGCAGACACGAAGATCTACTGCGCTGTGGAGACTGGCCGCTCTTGAAGATCTGGTGTTTGAGTGGCCGCCATCTGATGGTGGAACGAGGGCTGGAAGGTCGGCTGCTGATCGGGAGCGACGCGGTGGACTTTCTGGTATCAATGCCATTCCACCCATACTTCCCACGAAGACTGAGTTCTATAGACAGATGGAAAATAAGACATATAATATAGTAACAGTATCAGTAATATACTTTGCCATGGCTGTGCACGTGCTATCTCTTCTTATAAGATGGATAGGCCTTAGTCCACAAAGCTGGTCTAACGCGGGGTAGTAGACTTCATATACTTTCAAAAACTTTATGGGAATCCTCGCAGTTTCTCATAGCCTTCGCTGTTAAACAGTAAGCTAGTTAAAAGAGAAAATAATTTGGTAACATATAATTTCAAAATGATAGCAGTTTTTAGTTGATCAATTACTTATATCCTAGAGTCTTTTTATGTAATATTAATGTAATTGATGTTTAAAAGTGTTCTCAGTGGCCTATTTGCTTAATAATCCTTTCGATTTGGATTAAAACAGCTTTGAAGACGTGAGCAATACTCGCAGGTATTTCAGTAATAACACTAATTAAATGTACTCCTGTGGGTGTAATGTATGTACTAATTGGTTCAAATAGAGTGTTCATATATCAACTTTAATTTTAATTTGTATAATATTATAATTTACATACTGAGACTTTAAGTTTTTGAACTGAAAAATATTTTATTTATCAATTCTTTAAATACACATCTAAGGACGAAATGCAGAACAGTCACAAAACTAAAAGTCAAATCTTTATGCCGTGTTTCTCTATAAAATGAGACGATTTTTTTATCCTGGCACAGAAAAGTGACTACGCTGGACCTGACAGTGCAGTCCAAACATAATGTCGACCGTCAAGAGACATTGAGTCCCTCGACGGTCGGCAGTATTGTGCTGGCCTGGAGTTATAGAATGTAAACTAGCTGATTCCGGACCGCGACTCGCCTGAACGAGCCACTATGACGGGATTTTCACCATGTGTACGGTGGTCCCTATCCAGTCGGGTACAAATTATCAACAAACCCACCAGCAAAATTTCGCTTAATTATTAAAACCGTAATAATTATTATTTGATAATTTATTATTTGTGGCAGTGGGCAGGTCACATAGCTCCCAGAACCGATAACCGATGGGGCAGAAAGGTTCTGGAATGGAGGCCACGTACTGGCAAGCGCAGCGTTGTATGTCCGCCTACAAGGTGGGCAGACCACCTGATAAAGGTCGCAGGAAGTCGCTGAATGCAGGCCGCTTCCAACAGGTCGGTCTGGAAATCTTTGGGGGAGGCCTATGTTCAGCAGTGGACGTAGCTGATGATGATGATGATGAATAATATAATTATTTGTTGTACCTGTCTCGGCCGATGTGAAATGTATGCACAAGGTTGGTAGGGGGCGAAGCTGGTGCCGCAGTCGTAGGACACGCATCCCCGTGAAAGTGACGCTCGGTGCTGCATAATAAAAACAAATACTTTAACAAAATTGTGTGTATTTTTAAAATGCATACCATTTTATTAGACATTGGAGACAACGTCGGTTGTAAATGCTTATGCTTGGGAAACAATCTTGTGCACATCCTAAAAAATTATGACTTGACGCTTAAGGGTCTTCCATGAGCAAACGACCTTGACTGACTCGCGCCATACAAACTCATGTACTTAGCGCGTGAGTTTTCGTGCAGAATATGCACGTATTTAGCGAATAATTGATTTAAAAAATCAGGTTTTGGTCTTTTCGAAAATTTAAAACGGGCAAAATATTCGTTATTAAATTGCCTATCTAGTGATGTTAATCTCATATGAAAACAATCTGTACTTTAAAAGGAGACGCACGGAATCTTTGCATTTTTCTCATTTTTATGGTTCATTTATAACGACAATTTAAAAAAAATTATCAACATTAACATGAATTTGAATCGAACAAAGTAAAGCTGACAGATTGTAGAAATATATTGTATATTTTTTTAACCTTTATTTATTTTAATTAATGACTAGATAGCCTCTAAAAAACTCGATCGCGCGGCGTTTTGCTGGGGGTATGGCCGAAGGTATCTCCCTTTTAAACGTCAAGAGCCATAATGGTGTGTCTAGAGATGCTCAAAATCAGACAGAAGAGAAGTTGAATAAAAGGAAAACGGACACTGGCACTTAACCGGGATAGTGCTATTTACACACGTAAGATGTGAAAATCTGCACAATTTTTGTTATAATTAATAATATATTTTACTTATATAGGCGAGGCATTTATACCAACAAAATTAAATGGATTTTAATTATGGCTGACAATCTTTGTAATTTTTTTATTCACTTGTTGACAGATTGATTTTACGAGGACTTATAAATATTGCAGTAATATAAATAATGCCAAAACACATTAAGAATACGTAATAAAGCAAACCAAAAGATTGGTAAACACAAAATGTCACATATTGCAATCTTTCTCGTATTATGTTGAAGAATGTAATATCTTCTTGCGTGGGGCTTATTCCTCTTGAAAATGCCTACAGAAAATTGTGTTATTGTTTCCTTTAATAATATTCATTCCTACAATAATTTTATTTTATGTTTTCAATGCTTACGAAATTTGTTGAGTTACGAAAGCTACCGAGAAATATAGAATCAGCCTTCCGCTGGTCATCGTCGTTTTAGAGCTCCGCTTCTATCCACTGTGGAGTTTCAGTTTGAAGGGCATTGACGTCAGTGAAATTGCTTGGCGTATGACACAACATCTTATGTCGCGGGGTGACGAGCCCAGTTCAGAGTCATGCAGTGCTTGAATAATCAGAACCTTACTTATGTGAAGTGTTGCTTCTGTTTATAACCAGATTTGGCGCTTACCATCAAACGAGCGTACTGCTCTTATAGTATTTCAAGCTAATAAAAAAACCAATGCGTCTCGGGACGCTCAATAGAAGTGATAACTTAAACTAATGTGGGTTAAAGTGAGAGAAGGAGCCTGCCTACTGCTGCCTTATGCGTGAGAGAAAGGAAAGCCAGAGAGAGTGGCGCCGTAACGCGTTACGTTACGAAGCGGTTTACCCTCCCATAAGAAGTTATCACTTAAAAAACAAATCTGAAGAGTCTTAATACTTACATGGGCCGTCACAGTGGTAGTGTTGTCCGCAAGAACGCAACTTTGTCTGTGTTGCTGCTGGAATTTTGGCTGGTACGGTTCCAGCATTCTAGTGAAAAAACGTTTTAGTATTAATCCTTAAGTACTATGACTACTACAATAATCACACACATAATCTATCACTACATTAAGATAATTTTCGACATGAATATCAGTAACTACCAAGGACTTACAAACAAATCTCAAATCATCCTACTAATATTATAAATAGATGGATGTTTGTTACTCTTTCACGTAAAAACTACTGGATGGATTTTAATGAAACTTAATAATAATATAGCTTATACATCAGAATAAGGTATAGGCTACTATGTTTTTTTTGGATTTTGAGGATGAAAGTTTGAATGAAAGCTTTTTGATGGCGAAACGAAGTTCGCGGGCACAGCTAGTATAATATATTCGCGACTGCTTTACACAACATTTGTGCTGACCGGGTTTGGAAATACAGGCGGGGGCTTAGGTTATGGAATAAAAACTAGTACATTATTAAATTTGAAAATGAATTGATTTTACAATTAGCCAAGTATTCACGACACGTTGTTTGAAACTATCCAATTATGCTAAAGCAGGTCGTTACCACTATTATCTGGGGAAATCTGACATTAACTGAATTACCGGCTTTGAATTTAAACATAACAGTAAACATATTTATGTGTTTTACATGCACGCGGACAATACATAAAATCTAATGAGGCAAATATTATAATTTTGTAGGACATTAAACAGGATAAGGGTTGAAGTACACCGAGCCGCGCCGCACGAGCCGAACGCACTGCATTCATTGAATTTGCGATGACAGCGGACGATGCGGAATAGCCAACTGCGAAGTGACACAACTGGGGATTCTTTTTTTTATTCTAGCACGGCAAAGTGACTGTACTACACCTGATGGTAAGCGTAGTGCAGTCAAAAAACCAGCGACTACCGACAAACAATGAGCTTATCGGCGGTCACCAGAGTCATGCCACCCTGCATAAATGCTTCTTTCCTCTTCAGAGAGGGAATAATCAAATCGAGGCGCCTGCATCAGGTCAGGCGGATGACCGATGTAGGCACAGTGATATAAGGATGTACCTCTATACCCGCCCCAAACAACTATCAAGTCATTTCGCAAGCCCTCGGATAAACCAGAATAACACTGGCTAATCCTGGAACGCGATCCACACAGGGTGTGTGGATCACTATGGCAGGTTTTAACACCATGTGTACGGTGGTCGCTATCCGGGCGGATATGAATATCCTACCACCAACAAAAATTCGATACCCTTATACTCACACAAATGTTTGTGTGAACCACAAATATTGGTTTCGATTCTGGGCGTTAGGGACCACAAGTACCTCATAGTTCCTAATACCTACGATGTAGGTTAAACCTAGTTTAAGGTAAGAATATGTGTGTGACTTTTGGGTGTATTCGTTGTTATTATTTATTAAATGCAAGACGGCACACCTATCCCTCCTACGCCGCACGAGTGGTGTCGTCCGCTGTCATCGCAAATTTGATATGTGCAGCGCGTGAGGCACGTGCGATGCGGATAGGTGTACCTTCACCCTTACTACAAAACAATCTTTTAAAATAGTAAATTATTTTAATTAATCAATTATTCCAAGGTATGTAAGGTAGGTCCACATATTCAAGAGGCCGTCTGGGTTGGTACCATCGCTTTGTCTATTTCTGCCGCCAAGCAACAGTGGCAACCCGCATTAGGCCAGCGTGGTGGACAAAGGCCTAATACCTCTTATTCAATACAGGAGGCCCGTCCGTGGTGTTGTTTCTGTTTATGGGCAGGCGTAGCAATTATAATCAGGCGAGCGCTTGGCTCATCTCATCATTCAATGAAGTAAAAAAAAAGTAATTTATTTTATCCTCCTTGAGAATCCTGCTGGGAGTTTTAAATTGTAATTTGTATTGTTTTCCTTACTTTCGCTAGTAAAAGATAAGAGTTTTTCCTCAATAATTCAAATAAGGAAAGTAGAGAAGTTTACGGATCCCCAACCATATTTAAGGACATCTCACGGGATTCAGATTCAGACGCTGGTGGGAGGATACTTGTATCCGACCGGATAGCGACCACCGTACACTGGTGCTAAAACCTGCCATAGTGGCCCACCTTGTGTGGGTCGCGTTCCAGGGTCAGCCAGTGTATATCCGGTTCTCCCCAGGGGGCTTGCCCCCTGATCCTCACCCTTTTCCCATCCCTTTTTCCTTCCCCTCCCTCTTGGCCCTTTGGTAGGCCGGCATGATCTTGCCGACCAACGATGGACACATTGTTTATCGTTGGTCGACAATATTCTTGGATTGCGCTACACTTACCATCAGGTGTAGCGTAGTCACTTTGCCGAGCCAGGATAAAAAAAAAAAAAAAAAAAAAAAAATTCAGTTGAAGTACTTTTTCGTCAGATAAGCACAGCACGCCACACCAGGGACCAAACTTTAAATTAATACTAAAATGTAATTGGAACATGTAAGGAAACAAATAACTGTAAGTATAAAACCACAATCGTGGAGTTTGCTGTATTATGTTGAGGAGTTCCTCAGTATGTCTCGTACACAGCCATCAGATATTAAACATGTTAATACCACCACTCTTACAGTTAACGCTATCGAACAGAAAAAAATTGGCAGAGATATCGTGTAACATACATCTTTACATAGTATAAAATGAAGTCCCTTCCGCTGTTTGTTCGCTTAGATCTTTTAAACTATTCAACGGATTTTAATGCAGTTTTCAGCAATAGATAGAGTGATTCATGAGGAAGGTTTATATGTATATCACGCTATGACCCATGGGAGCAGGGCAGTAACATGCAAGTGAAACCGCGAGGGACAGCTAGTAAAAAATAAAGACGAAAAGAACCTCCTCCTCTTTTGAGCCAATTCAAAATTCTTCTATAGTCTCAATAAAAAAAACAATATTCATGAAACTGCCTCGGTGATGCAGCTTTACTGCGCACGCGGTACGAATGTTATGCTGAGGTCTGGGGTTTGATCCCCGGGTCAGGTAAAAGTGATAATGGGTTTTTCTATTATAAAATGCTCATTACTAGCCCGAAGTCTGGAACTGTGCCCGGTATGGCCATAGGCTTGGCCCCCTATCATATCATGGGACGGAGATACGTTCGGCGAAATTTGGGTATACTGGTTACATCTCTGCTTATCCCTTTGCGGATTAGAGGCGTGAGTATTAGGCCTAAAAGTGCCTAATTTTGTTTACTGCTGGACATTTTACTACCGTATCTAGTTTACCACCGAACGGTGATAAAAAGTCTCGAAAATATTTACGATACATTTATAGTAAGCGAATTTCTTCGTACTTCGGCAATGATCACTTCGATTTTTTTATTGTGTGTAGTGTATACAGTAGGTACTATTTTATTATTATTATCCTATATATTATGGATAGTTCGGTTCATTTGTATACATTTTGTTACGTGGCGGTCGTAAATAAGTTGTTTTGGCAGTAACACAGTACCTTAGCATTGGCGTAAATTGAGCTGCTCTAATTCAAATAAATATTTTTTTTTTGATTGAATGACGAGTCAAGCAAGACGCTCGCCTGATAGTAAGCACCACGCCTGCCCATAAACAGAAGCAACACCACACAGAACTTTGAATTACAAAGCCCTGTATGGCACTGAACTGAGCTCGTTACCCTGAGACATAAGATAAGTCTCATACTGCCCAGTAATTTCATTGGCTTCAATGTCCTTCAAACCGAATCACAACTGTGCTTACACACTGTTGCTTGGCGGCAGAAATAGACGATACGGTAGTATGAACCCAGACGGCATCTCGCATACGAGTGAACTACCACCTTGTAATGAATATTTCAATATAGTGCGAATATTGTAAATCAGTTTAGAAAAGAGCAACGTTAGAGTTTCTTGCCCGTTCTTCTTTAACGAAACAGCATTCCGAACTGACAGTAGAAATAAATTCAGACTGAATCTAAACGATGTTTAACATTTTAAAGATTCAATAATTATTTGATTTTTATTACAGACGTCTTTTTTTTTATTGCCTTGATAGGCAGACGAGCAAGCGGTCCCGCCTGATGGTAAGCGGTCACCGCCGCTCATGGACATCGGCAATGCCAGGAGCACAGCCAAGCCGCTGCCTACCGTTGAAGGAATACTCTTTTTAAGCCTCGTTATCTAATCGAATAATCTAATCTCTTATCTAAGTCAATGGTAAAAGACAAATACACACCTAGAAATGCACAAACGAACCGGAAATTCGGAATTTATGGTAGGATTTTATAGTAGAAGCCGGGTGACGGGAAAATGGGTCACCTAACGCTGCGTGATCTCCATCGCCCATAAAATCACATAATGCCAAGAGAATCGTCGATGCGTTGCTGATCTTTATGGGAAGGGATGGGAATTGGGAGGGGAAGAGGATTTGAATCCTCTTAATCCCTTATGTAATCAAGTGACTTTGGGACCAGCCGGCAAGTGTAGCTCAAATATTCGTTAATTTATATCAGAAGTTCGATATAATCGCATTATTGACATTCAGAAAATTGTAATTTACAAGGTAGGTCCCTCGTATGCGAGAGGCCGTCTGGGTTTGTACCACCGCTTTGTCTATTTCTGTCAAGCAACAGTGTGTAAGCACTGTTATGTTTAAAGGACATTTAAGCCAGTGAAATTACTAGGCATTATGAGACTTATCATCTTATGTCTCGGGGTGACGAGCGCGGTTCAGTGTTATACAGTGCTTTGTAATTCAAAGTTCTGTGTGGTGTTGCTTCTGTTTATGGGCAGGCCTGGCGCTTAGGCGCGTCTTGTCAATGAATCAAATAAAAAAAAATGTTTATGTCAAATCAAATCAACACTGTCGAATAATAGCCTTTACAAGAAATGGCGTTAATCTACAATACTGAAACATTTCTAAATATATTATAGTATGATGAAATAATATCGTCATAGACGAATGATCTAGAAAATATAGTGATTCTAGTACACACTATGATACTGGCAGCTTTTAATCAGCAATGTTTGGTGCCCAGCTCTACTGAAAACTATATTGTATTTATAGAAGAGTCCGGTAAACAAGCAATAGGACCAATAGGTATCAGGTGATCTCCACCACCCTGAATATCCCATAATATTTCTAATAGTAATAGTCATTTTTGAGTGGTAGAGCCACGCTGTAGACAGTTTTGTCTACAGCATGAATGGGCTGGCTCGACCGGGTCGTTACCAGCTGCGTTTCGTACGCTAAGTGAGATATCCGGAAGCCCATATCCCCTCCCCTTCCCAATCCCTAATTATCCCTTTCCTTTAAGGTCGGCAACGCGCCCATGATTCTTCTGGTGGTGGGCGTACATGGGCGGTGGATATCACTTACCATCAGGTGACCCACTTGCTCGTTTGCCGGCCTATGCTATAAAAAAAAACATGGGTCGGTCATCGGAACAATCATAGAGATGATTTCGGTCTTAAAGTCAGAATGGATATTATGAAGAGAGACATTTGGCCCCCCTTAAATGTCACTCATCATATGAAACTCCATAACCAACCGCCATGCCACTTCACGAAGGTTTTCTATATAACAGTGGCATTGCCCCGGTCGAACCAGCCTAGCATGAACTGCTGTCGAAACGCTCTACATTGAACAATGTTTAAAAGGATCCCTTTAATCTTATATATGTATTAGATAATTATGTACATGCTGGGAATTTGACATTTAATATCCGTTACTACCATCGTTTCCAAAACTTAAGGATCTCTAAACATGTGGCATTTAACTATTATATGGGAAACATTTAAAATATTTCTTACAACCCACTTCATAGTTAAATGTTTTGAACAGGTATTTTGAGTACCTCTGTGAACTAGATATTCCCGACCTCATAATAAGGAGCTCTTGCATCATATTTATTTATTTATTTGAATGACGAGACGAGCAAGACGCTCGCCTGATAATAAAGCGCCACGCCTGTCCATAAACAGAAGCAATACCACACAGAACTTTGAATTACAAAGCACTGCATGGCACTGAACTGCACTCGTCACCCTGAGACATAGGATCTTACGTAATATGTAATCTTACGTAATAATGCCGAGTAATTTAACTTGCTTCAATGTCCTTCAAACCGAAACTCAACAGTGCTTAATACTGCTTGCTTGGCCACAGGAATAGACAAAGCGGTGGTACCAACCCAGACGGCCTCTAGCATACGAGGGACCTTCCACCTTGTTACTATATGTTATTTAGAGATCCCATTAAATTAAAGAAACGTGGATACGGGCATAAGATTAGCTCACAATCTACACATAATGAGTGCAGTATAATGAGGAGACTACGTACAGTTTATAGACGCACCTGATCTTGCCCCAGCGGTTGAAGAACAGCGCGATGGCAGCAACCCATAACAGAAGCACGAACGCTACGATAAGGGCCTCTTCAGCTCGCACCACCACGCCGCTGCCATCTGTTGGCAAAAATAAATTTGTTAGTAAATACACGAGATTAATGGCTATTATCTCAGAGTTTATCTGCCCCGACTGAATATTTGTTATTTTTGTGTAGATTTATTGTGAATTATGAAAACCTACTTGACATAACTATTCTCATGTCTCATTCCTAGATTTTTTCGGAAAACAATAATTTTCAATCATTGTTTGTATGCGACAGATGATCTAAAATATTTTCAGGGCTATTATTTATTTCTGATTCCTCACACACGTTAAAAAAATCCGGTCCAACTTAAATCCCGTCAGATCTACGCCCGTATACTGAAACGCTACTTAAGTATTTAAGATCGTTTTAAACAAGTTAAGTCCCTCTTAGCTGTCAAAATTGTATGAAAATAAGTAGCCGTTAGCCGTCAGACAGCTAAGTAGCGTTTGAGTATTCGGACACTAGTCTCTAAAACCGCAGATTTCTTTATGGAAGCTAGATAACTCACCAATATCGGCTAGCGAGACGTTGCCACGAGGCGTGGAGCCAGGATACGGATGCAGTCGCAGAACCACTTCAGCTGGCGGGCCGCCGGTCGCACCGCTCCACTCTGGGAAGTATGATAATGTAAGTTATCGAAGAAGCATCGTAATGTAGATGCAATTAAAGTGTTTTTGTGTTATAGATTTGGCTACTGATGTACATGATATTATGAGGAAAAGGAATAGAAGTTCAAAAGATATATTATAGCTAATCATAAATATTCAAAAGACACATCGTATCTTACAAACGGCTGAGTTTCTTGGTGCTTATTCTCAGAAACACCGGTAGAGACGTATAAAAGTATTAAAAAATAAAAAAAATTGTAAAATAGTAATTTGTTTTTAATTTGATAGTAAGTTCAGTTTAATCCAAGAACGAGCATCAGTGAAAACATGGCTAATTGGTTGCAATCACTATGGAGGCCGACAAAGTAACTTGGCATACACTGTCTGGTCTTAAAAGAATCAGAAGTTATGAACAATGGAGGTTTCACCATGTGAACAAACGTATGCAGACGTCAAAAGTACCTTACTATCAAGCAGCTACTTGAAAAAGATAATGATAATGTAATGGACGATGTTCGTGATAAGTTGATAAGCAAGGAGTCTAAAAGCCCCATCGATTAAACATCAATATTTCGTTTACGTGAGTGTTACAAGTTAAATGATTTTGCAGGGTCTGGTAAAGTTTCTCGTGACGCTCTTTACTAAGGAAACCGTGGGATCAGCAGGTCTAGACAAAAACACTTTGCTATTAGCGTTAACGCCAAAGGAAATTAAAATAGAAATGACACTTGATAAAAGTCATGTGTCTGCTGCAAAACTTGGTAAGCGTGAGATGCTAACTTCACGCTTGGTAATGCTTTTGTCTAGAACTCCAGAACTGTGTGTGTGTATATGAAACCCAACTAATCGAAGGTTTACCACTCTCACCGACGGAGATCCGGGACGAATGTGGCGACACTGTTCTTTTCGTTGTTCCCTTTTCTGTGGACTCTGGAGACTCTGAAGCTGTAGTTATTGTATCTGTTGACAAAAATGGATGTTGTTTATACATATAGTTGTTTCAGAAGTCTAATTTCGATATTGATTGCAGATCTAAAACTTAATTTCCAACGGTCAATGCAGTTTTGGTATTCCATTAAAATATTTAAATTTTTGTAGATGTCTTCAGTAATATGTCAACTTATAAATTCAACTACATAATGAAATCTAATATTTAATAGAGGGTCCTGTCAAAGTATTGTTCTTGCCTCTCAAAGATTCACAGTATTAATTTAAGTTTTGTTCATTTATGCACATAACTCAAAATAATTTTGAATTAATTAAGTCCTTAAAATCACATATGTAAAATATCTAAATATGTTTTAACCTTTGAAACCAATATACTTTAAAATCAATACAGTACAGTTAATACAGTAAATAATTATACAGTATCCATTTTGTACATAAATGCGCCTTCATTCTTTATTTTTCTTATTATTTTCTTTTATTTTCTTGTTTTTTCTTTTTAGTACTATATGACTAACATGACCAATTGTAAATAAAAGTGTGTGTAATTCACACGTGGCAGAAGTGTTTCACTTCAGAATTATTAAAATAAATTAATTAACCAACGAAATTTAATCCGCAAATGCAAAAAACATAAAACACGTGAATAATACACCTCGTTATTACACATTTACCGCAAGCTTTGTTGTACACAGGCGCAGAGACAAGTGATAGCATACTTGTAATCCATCTCATTCTCTCGCATGCTAAATCCTATTTATGAATATATTTGTCTTTGTCATGACGCATTTTCGTTTCATCGTGTTTCAAATCACGATTCTAAAGAAGTTTAACTCCAATAATTGGCGATAATTTTCAATGATTGAAATGAAAATCACCTGTTCAAAGTTCCTTAAAATAATATCAGTCTTGTAGAAACTTCGTACCAGTTCGAAAAGTGACTGGTAATATGATTTTAAAGTACAAAGTTACGTGAGAGAAATGTAAAACGTTTGTAATTGAGTTCTGTAATGTAATCGGTATGGGAGCATGCAGGCGAACTTCCCAAGGTCAAGGCCGAATAAAAATATTTCATAATTAAGTCGTCTACACGCATTTAAAACTAACATTAACTAACTAATGTTAATGTAAGGTAGCGACTACTGTACAATTTTGTTTCGGTAGTTTTTTCAGGCTCGTCCGGATCGTTATTACTATCTCACAGAAAACTGACGTTAAGTAGCGGCTTGCTGCTGCGTTTCGTATAGTGAGTGAGATATTCGGAGGCCCAAATCTCAAAGAGAGCCCAAAAAGAGGAACGGGATTTAGGCCTCCTCCTATCTCGTTCACCGCAAACCGCTCCTTTACTTCGGTTTTCTGTGAGCCAGTGGCAACGACTCGGTCGTGCTGTAACATTCATTCTGTAGAGAAACTTTCTTCAGTGTGGCTTTACTACTCAGAAAATATGATGAAAATTCAAGGTAGAGATCGCTTTTAGCGATAAGACCGTCTTTTGTAACCGCCTTTTGTTGATTTAGTTGTAAGGTCCTTAATGTATAACTTTAATTATTGGTGTGCAATAAAGAGTTATCTATCTATCTATCCCTTCATAATTATCGTGACCAAATATCGGGATTTGTCTGGCCATGTCAGGATTTGTAAACACTTGTCATACTTCCGGCTTTCGAAAACCTACCACTGAAGTACTTACAACTTAAAAATATGAACGATATCGGCAATGACGGTCTCTGGAGAAAATTTATAACTCCGCGCCAGTATTTCAGTATTTGTAAGTCAATGAACAGGACACAGCTGTGTTTGAGGAAATGGGAAACGAAACCTGGACATAACCGACGCATATTCGATCATAAAGGTACTCAAATATTTCAGAGTGTTCTATAGAAGGATATTAGGGACGTGCTATCTGCATAATATAATAACCGACCAAATGCGAATCGGATTTATACGTCGAGGATTCTGTACCACCACATCCCCATTTTTTTTGGTATTTTATGTTGTTTTTTTTTATTGGCTTAATAGGCAGACAAGCAAGCGGCCTGCCTGATGGTATGCGGTCACCGTCCCTCATGGACATCGGCAATACCAGAGGCACGGCCAAGCCGCTTCCTACAGCCAAACCGCTGCCTAGCGAGTGACCGCTAACACATGGACACGTGGACTACATGGACCTGATGTTAAATACAGTTCAGTCCAAATATAAAGGCGATCGTCAAGAGGCATTTTGTTCCTCGATAGTACGGACCTAATGGTAAATGATCTCCATGTACAACACCAGAAGAATCATGGGTGCGTTTTCAACCTTAAAGGAAATGGATAGTTAGGGATTGGAAAGGGGAGAGGGATTTAGGCTTCCGGATATCTCACCGTATGAAACGTAGCAGCAAGCCGCTATTTTACGTCGGGTTTCTGTGAGACAGTGGCACGGTCGAGCCGGTCCATTCACGCTATACCCAAAACTGTCTACAGCGTGGCTCTACCACTCATAAGTATCATAAGGATAAGTAATAATCGTCTTGATATTTAAAGTCCTTAGAGGAAATATTCCTGGCCATCCCCTGTACAGCATCATTCGTGAAGAGCTTAGTGTCGCAGTTTATAAGTGTCCATGAACAAAACATTGGAGTCGGATGCCAATCTATTATTTCGCTAATGAGTTCAAATGGGGTAATTAAGTTTAAAAATAAAGCATTTAAATTGTAGCTAATTCAGGAAGGGGAGAGGAATTTACGCCGTGCTACCGTTCCTCTTGATTCGTGACTAATTGGGATAAGGTTAAATATTTGACAATTTGAACTAAGATTAATTAATTAATACTAGCCCTGTATTAACATGTCCCACTGCTGGGCACGGGCCTCCTCTACTGAATGAGAGGGGTTAGGCCTTAGTCCACCACGCTGGCCTATTGCGGGTTGGCAGACTTCACATACCTTCGAAAAATCTTATGGAGTTCTCAGGTATGTAGGTTTAACAATTAATATACACGTAACTTAGAAAAGTCAGAGGTGAATGCTCTTGAGGTTGGTTTCGAACCTGCGACTTTCGTCTCGACAGTCCGTACCACTGCCCGCTGAGCTATCGCTGCTTGAACTAAGATTGAAGCTGGTTTAATCGGTCCCAGATTTTTCACTGAATGATGATGATGGATAAAAACCCATCTTCTACCGACATTTAGTTCATTATTTGGCCTGCATGCATCTGTGTGTGGATCATTTATTTTAGTATCTCAATGCACAATATTCGATTATTAAATTATTAAGACTACTGATAGGAGCGATAGCTAAGCGAGGAGTGGTACCAACTGCCAAGACAAAAGTCACAAGTTCTAAACCACCGCCCATGTACGCCCACAATACCAGAAGAATTATGGGCACGTTACCGACCTTAAAGTAAAGGGATTGAGAAGAGGAAGGGGATTTAGGCCTCCTTCTATCACATTCACTGTACGAAACGCTGCAGCAAACCGCTACATTAAGCCTTGGCAACGACTCGGTCGGGCTGGCTCATTCATCCGAGAAACCGTCTTCAATGTGAACTCTAAAACCCTGTGAACACTGTGAACCCTAAATAATCGAACTTCCACGTATATACAAAACTAATAACCTATTATAGAAAACTGTATTAGAACTACCCCCAATCGACATTAACGTATGGTATTAAACAGGGCGAGGCCCACATTAAGGCCCCGCATAGTTCTGGACACGTCGATAACATTCACTTCGACCGTGACGGTAACGATCCGGTCTAATATAAGCGAATGTTGGACATTATATTTAATTATCGATTGCCTTCTTAATTTAAGAAGTTCTATTATTATTTTTAGTACCTACAAAAACAGTGATGTCATAAAAACCCCTTGTTCTGTATGTGTGTAATGCAGTTTTTTTTATTTGATAGCCTGTTTCATAGTCATGGTTTTTAGCGAGGTTTGAAGAAAATCTGTTTAGCTATTTAAAAGTGACAGACGATTTTTTTTAATGACTACTTTATAAGAATATTTATTTTATTTATTAGGGATTAACCAAACAGTAGGACATTAAATTAGTACAAGAAGAGAAAGAGAAGAAAGAAATAAATAACCAAAAAAAGTATTATTTCACCGCTCTCATATACACCATACAACACCACAAACTATGAATAGGGTTACCAAACTTTAGTTTTTGCGTGGACATGTCCCATTATTTATACTCATGTTTAATGTTCGAATTTCAAAAGTTCGTACTTTTGATTTGAATCAAGTGGAAATTGTTCTTTTGCGGAATTATTCAGGAATGAAGTACCAATAAAAAAATAACGACCAACAGTCACTGGGTACTGGCTAGGAGGAATCTCCTATGCGAGAGTTCGTTTGGCTAGGTTACACCGTTTTTTCCATTTCTGATTTTTTTCCATGGACATTAAACCCATTGTAATAACTGGTCAATAAGAGACTTATATTAAGTGCGTCTACGGGAATCGAACCCGTGGCCACTCGTTTCACAGTTTACTCACCCGGTGCGCCACTGAGGATAGTTGATACTAAATATAACTTTGATTAGAGCCAAATATGAGCTGTAAATGCGACTATAATATAACTACTGTGTTGTGTGCTGTGTTTTATTATTTTCGTATGCGTGGTTACCCTATGCAATAATGACACAGTGGCGTGGCCTTAGGGCTTGCGTTCATAGCATAGCTATTGATTGACCCTAACTCACTTACAATAAGGTACGCCTCTGGAATAGGGCTGTCACTTTTACGATATTTTATTGATATGGTCAAGGATGTCTGTACGTAAGTAAACTACGAACTACTATAAACTCTCTCCATCTAAATGGGGGTTTGTTCTTGCGACGTACAAGTACAAGGTGGTAGGTCCCTCGTATGGGAGAGGCCGTCTGATTTGGTACCACCACTATGTCTATTTCTGCTGCCAAGCAACAGTGTGTAAGCACTATTGTGTTTCGGTTTGAAGGACATTGGAGTCAGTGAAATTACTAGGCATTATGAGACCTAACATCTTGTCTCGGGGTGACAAGCACTGTTCAGTGCTATGCATACTTTATAATTCATAGTTCTGTGTGGTGTTGCTTCTGTTTATGGGTGGGTACCATCATGCGAGCGACTTGATCGTCTCGTCATTTAACTAAATAAAAAAAAATAGTGTCCTGTATGACGCAACGATCGGATCGCCTGCCTGGTGGTAAGCGCCACACCTGCTCATAAACAGGTCTTAGAAATGTCATGAGAGAGGACTTTAAAAATTAATAGGGCACAAATAACGTGATCACTTTCAAACCAATTTATTCTATTCACAGAGAACAAACCCGTGTCAGGATTAACCAATTGTAGGCTTTACTTTAACTGCACTTGTATACACGCTTAATATGATTAACTACGACAGAATTACTACTACTGTAACGCTCAGTCAAGCAGAAGACTTGACTACGATAATAACTACCACGACGGTCCTTACTACGCGACGTCTGAATGCGAACTGTCCCTGTCAAGTCGTGCGCCCCTCTTTTATACGTTATTTTAGGCGTATTTACCCGACAACAATTTTATAAACATCGTTCGCATAAATTAATAAAAATTAACACCTAACACAGGAGTAACACCATTCAGTAATTTGAATTATACTACTGCATGACATTTAATCATGCTCATCATAAGATATCAAGACTCATAATACCCATTACTTTCATGAGTAGGTAAACAGGGCTTTAAAGTTACATGTTGCTTTAATACTTTTTTTTAAATTCTGAGAAAATTAACATGGAAAATGAAGAGGAAAATACGTTTGCGTTTCGTTGTAATTTTCCGCACAAGGTATATTACCGCCATTTCGACCGCCGCGCAGTAACGAGCAGTGTCTGAGGTCAACACAGAGTAGCTTATTTTTTAAATTGTTAGAAAAAATTGAATTTCTTCTCTTTAATTACTATCTCTTATTTTTACATTTGTTTTCGAGATTGGTTAATTCGGAGTTAAATAAAAAGTGGTCCTGTCATAACTATAACATACATACGCACTCACGCCTGTACTCTGAAGAGGTAGGCAGAGATGTAACCAGTACCACATTTCGTCGAGTATATTTCCGTCCCATGAGAGGGGGCGAGCCTATCGCCATATGGGGGACAATTCCAGACTGCGGGCTGATACTGTGTATTTCATGATAGAAAAAACCTTCTTTTTGTCGCATTGTCGCTACCGCCCCGTCCCGGGGGAGGCGGGACGGTTATGTTGGCCTCTGCCGGCCTTACGACCCAGCGTTGAGCCGCCCGGGAGAGATGGAAAACGTCCGGGCGACCGCTGGGCCGAGTCCCTAACACTATGTACAACCTATGCCGACAAATACCAACTAAAAACTCCGCGGTGGCCTTCTTCGGCGCCGCTGCGCGCCCGCGACCCCAGATGGAACCTATTAGTCGCCTCTTACGACAGGCAGGGGATACCGTGGTGGAATTCTCCAAACGCCCCCATTCCACAAGGCGGATGATAGAAAAACCCAATTTCATTTTACCCAACCCGGGATCGAACTCGAGCCCTTAGTACAGCAGTCATACCGCGTATATAGTACAACTGCGCCACCGAGGCAGTCAATAATACTTAGTTTAGTACATTTTAACGATCATTGTGCAAGTCAGCGTTATAGAAAAAAAAGTACCAAATAAAAAAAAATAACAAAAGGAAAATAAATATTTCAACACTTTTACCCCTAGTTTATAAATCAAAATTCAAAGATCCCTGTTGCTTACACCCAAATATGTGTAAATAAATCGTGTATAAGAAAATATGTTTTATCTCACGCAATAGTAGGAACGTGGGTCGTTCGACCCAGTTCACGGGTCCTGAGGGACCGGCTTGGCGATAGCTGACCGACACATTGGGTTGAATCGTACGCACAGATAAGATTTTGTTTATAAATAGCTTTTTAGGGTTCTGTACCCAAAGGTTGCTAACTGAATTAGGCTTATGCCATCTGTCTGTCTATGTGTCCTTTTCAATGGTATATTTTGCACCTTAATAGTTAGCCGACAATTTTTGTTTAGGAATCATCATCATCATCAGCCACAAGACGTCCAGTGCTGAACATAGGCCTCTCCCAAAGATTTCCAGACCGACCTGTTGGAAGCGGCCTGCATCCAGCGACTTCCTGCGATCTTTATCAGGTCGTCTGTCCACCTTGTAGGTGGACGTCCAACGCTGCGCTTGCCAGTACGTGGCCTCCATTCCAGAACCTTTCTGTCCCATCGGTTATCGGTTCTGCGAGCTATGTGGCCTGCCCACTGCCACTTGAGCTTGCTAATTGTTTAGGAATATTTCAACACAATTAACTTTTAGAATTTATTTATTATTATTAGTAGTACGGATTGTATCCCGTAATTTTTTTTTTTTTTTTTTTATAGCATAGGCCGGCAAACGAGCAAGTGGGTCCCCTGATGGTAAGTGATCTCCACTGCCCATGTATGCCCATCACCAGAAGAATCATGGGTGCGTTGCCGACCTTAAAGGAAAGGGATAATTAGGGATTGGGAAGGGGAGGGGATTTGGGCTTCCGGATATCTCACTCACCGTACGAAACGCAGCAGCAAGCCGCTACTTTACGTCGGTTTTCTGTGAGACAGTGGTAACGATCCGGTCGAGCCAGGCCATTCATGCTGTAGACAAAACTGTCTACAGCTTGGCTCTACCACTCGAAAAATCAAAGAACAAGGCACAAATCACATAAAAAGAGAAAATAAAGAATCATTATTACATATCATAAATTCAATTTCAGCTTTCTCCCTATCTCCTCACAAACCCTCAAGCATTCTGTCGTAATCTTTCTCCACTCGTCAGCAAACAGAACGCAATCAGGATTGGTGTCTAGGAGGACGTTCAGAAATTATTCCTAAAGAAAGCTAAGGTGGGCTAAAAGTAAAACAAATTAAATAACTTAAATGTGCCAACCTTGTCATAAAATATGCACAATCTGGGCGTTGAGCCAGTGTACCATTAAGCGTTATTATGGCGTAAATCCATAAGTGTTAAGTCTTGGAATGACGAGCGTAGTCCAATCTCGTGCTTAGTAATTCAAAATTTTGTATGATGTTACTTCTATTTATTGTCGCAAGCGTAGTTTTACCATCAGCCGAGCCACCTACTGATTTCATCATTTAGGCTATAAAAATGAAAATATTGGACTGTGAATATGGAACCCTCGTTGCGCGATTCCGACTCGCTCTTGACGGTTGTTTTATCCTCCGGCGAAGTATAAAGTACACGCAATTTTATAAGAAGGGTTCGTAGTTCTGAAATATGCAGAGCATGCGACCGCTGTGGAATTATGGCTTGGTATTCTGCGTGAAAAGGAATTGTAGTACAATACGCGCAAAATAACTTAGCCGGGCCGAATACAGTCATTTCACAAGCCCTTTACGCTCCCTAGGGGCTGCAACACAAAAAAATATTGTCGACTCGTTTTGTTGTGAAAAAACTGTTTTATCTAGTTATCTCTATATGTCTATCGAAGCTAACATGGTGGCATAGAAACCTTGATTCATTATTTCGTTATTTAGTAGAATTTAATAAACATCACGACTGTCCATAAACAGAAACAACACCACAAATAATTTCGATATATGAAGTGCTGCACCTAACTATTACTAGAATATAATAATAATTAAAATGTTTAGATAAAATTCAACAATTTCAATAAATTTATTAAATAACTAGCTTTTGCTCGCGGCTCCGCCCGCGTGATTTTCATACAAACTTTCATCCCCTATTTTATCCCCTTGGGGGTAGAATTTATCAAAATATCATCCGCATTTCTTAGCGGATGCCTACGTCATAACATCTACCTGCATGCCAAATTTCAGCCCGATCCATCCAGTGGTTTGGGCTGTGCGTTGATAGATCACTGTCAGTCAGTCACCTTTGAGTTTTATATATTTAGATGATATTCAAAAATAACATTAATTACAATTACAACTTAGATGTAAGATATTATCCTTTTCAAATTAAATTTAATAATGTAGGATGCAGGAAGAATGTTTAAAAATAAAATATGTCAATTTCTTGTTGCTTTTTCGAACTAATTTTTTCTTCTTAGTCCTATAAGTTCTCGTATTCATTAGTATGATCCATAGTGACGATTTCTCTAAACGTCATTGGTTAGTTTTTAGCGCTAAATAAAAACAGACCAATCATGATGTACACAGATTACGGCACTTTGCAAAGTGTGTGAAGTTTGAACCCAGGTTTCTAGGCGATCTTAATTCAATTAAAATTTAATTCCCCAAATGAAATTGTTGTACATAACGTGACTAACAGTTCGTTCGGATCTCTCCAGCGACAAGTATTGATGTTTGTTGGGGGCACAAAGGTCGTTTTAATTAGACTCGGCCTTTTTCCCCAATCACTTGTCACTTGAAAGTCCTTCGGGAAATCGGTTTTACCATTTGTTTTTAACTCACTGGTTTATCACTCACGTATCGAATGAGAACTTAATCGAATGGCGTTTCAATTTTCAAGAAAAAATTTACTGTCTCGGCGGCGTAGTCGTTTTATTGTTGGTCTCGGGTTCAATCCCCCGGGTTGGGTAAAAGTGATATTAGGTTTTCTATCACAAAATAGTCAATATCAGGCCGGAAACCGGAATTTGGCCCGGTATGGCGATAGGGTCGCCCCCTATCATATCATAGGATGGAAATAAACTCGGCAAAATGTGGGTTATACTGGCTACACCTCTGCCTACCCCTTCGGGGATTACAGAGTGCGTACATACATTTTAATTGCTTTACAATTATAACCCATAGAGAAAAATACAGGTATTATGTGTGAATTTTTAATCTACCAACTTTGACTGCATTTGATGAGGCGACGGCGGACTTATTGTCTTATTGATAGTAAAAAATCCAAATCTAAATTGATAAGAGTGTAAGAAATAATTCGCATTTTTGTTAGTCTCAATTCAGCTTTGTGAGAATGATCCGAGATAAAATTACATTTTCGACCTAAAATCGAGAACATTCGGTACTTTAATTTTGTTCGTTTAGAAATACAATGATTTATCGACAAACATTTAATAATGTTGTTCACATTTAAATTAGGAGACTTATAATGGTAAGCCAATCAAATTTAAATGAATTTTATCTGATTAAAGCTTGGAAATCGATCGATGTTTAAAAATCACGCTTCGGTCTAGTGAGAGATCCTACTAAATACTCGTATATAGAAATACGATATTTGATAAAAAATACCCAAATATTCGTCACAATATCGAAATCGAATCAGCGATTCATAATTATCAGTTGAAGTACAGTAACGAATTAGTTATTGAAATGACTATGTATCGTTTAAGTTTATATAGTTTAAATCATAACTATAGAAATAATAGTAGTCTTGTAACACGTTCTACTGCTGAGCACGGGCTTAAATATAGTATAGACCAGCAAAGGAGCAATTGGGTCACCTGTTGGTAAGTGATCTCCATCCTATGTACGCACTAAATATTAAAAGAATCATAGGCGCGTTGCCAACCTTATAGGGGAGGGATAATTAAAGGACTGGAAGAGAAAGGGAATTTGGGCCTCCGGATATCTCACTCAGCGTATGAAACGCAGCAGCAAACCACTACTTTACGTCAGTTTTCTATGAGACAGTGGCAACGACCCGGTCGAGCTGACCCGTTCTTGCTGTAGAATAAACTATCTACATCATGGCTCTACCACTCATGAATAAGAGGGATTAGGCTTCAGTAAAAATTATTTAAAAAATTACCAAACCGGTGCATATTTGTCGGAGCAATGCGTTAACATACATTAAAAACCCATTTATGTATTAAGACGAATTGGGGACCACCTTCTTTTTAAAGTCGATTAACTGAGATCACGGAAAAATAAAAATTCCAATTGCCAACATTCAGGAAGTTATCAAACACAAAGACGCTCTCAACTTCCATTTATCATTACAGAGAATATGCTATAAATCGCGACACTTGGCACGTTGAATGTAACGCTCTGGTGCCAAAACGTGCCACAATAAAGCAGCGGACACAGGACATAAGACCTCTTGGTTTACGGCGCATATTCAGTGCCAGCAACCAAATAACCTTGTGTTGTTAAACAGAGCAAAAGCTATTAATGTTCATATTTATCATTGTTGTACAGTATTAGAGAATTTAAAATAAAGTTAACGCAATTTTTTATCTTGACCGGCAATTTAACTATACTGTCATGTTAAGTATGAACCCCTTGATTTGCTTAAGACCTTAGTTTCCAAAGTAGTCCAGGTGGTCCAGGGGTCCACAGGAGATTCGACGGGAGTCTACGTTGGCATGACAATATGGAGAAATTTTGGGAATATGGTAGAAATACTGCAGGGGGTCCACCGGAACGAGCTAAATTTTGAAAGTGGTCTATGAGAAAAAAAGTCTGAGAACCTCTGATTTAAGATATATTAGACGGTGTCTTGTATGCGAGAGGCCGTTTGTTTGTATATTTCTCCCGCCAAGTAGCACTGCAAGTATAAGCAAATATAGCCAGTAAAATCTCTTGGCATTGTGAGACGTTATATCCTGTGTCTCGGGGTGACAAGGGCAGTATAATGTAGTACTTTGCAATTCAAAGTTCTAAATGGTATTGCTGCTGTTTATGGGAAGGCGTGGAAAACGATGATTATGACGAAGACGTCGTACATTACGGGTCGACACAAGCAAATACAAATAATATTTACCAATGAGAGATGTTGTGTCTCTTGAAAGACCCAGAGAGTAACTGAATAAATATTGGCTGACCCCGGAAAGCGACTCAAGGAAAACAGACACTATGATGCTTGCTTTACCAGGTGTATCTACGTAAGTCGCTAGCTTAATTAAAAGTTAAAAGAAAAATCCGGCCAAATACGAGTCGGACTTAAGCCAGTACTTATAGTCCGAACCCTCAGTTACAGTGCCTCAGTGGGGTGTAACTCTGTGTATTATTTGGCAGTATATTCTTTCATCCATTATAACTCCATATTTGAAAAAAATACACAATTAAGAAACAAATGAAAGTCGACATAATTAAATTAAATTATTTGTATTCCATTTTTAAATGGGCCAAATAAAACACAGCGAAACAGAATAAAAATCACAATACACGTGTAAATTCACATATTTTAATTTTAAGCTTGTTTACAAAAGTGAGTAACGAGTGAGTCCCAGTGGTACGTGCGTATTAATTAACGATGTGAAAAGTTAATTTAGTAATTCTATACGTGAAAAGAGTATTAATTAAAATGATAAAGTAATTTCCGTACAGTTTTGTTTGTTTCCTGTATTAGACAAATTGCTAGAAATAGATTATGGGCAGGCGTGGCGCTTACCATCAGGCGAGCGCCTTGATCGTCTCGTCATTCAATCAAATAAAAATTACTTTGCTTAAAATTGCCCACATGTTTTTGTAATACATGGTTTTGAAAACCGACGTAAAGTAGCGGCTTGCTGCTGCGTTTCGTAAAGAGAGTGAGATATCCGGAAGCCCAAATCCCCTCCCCTTCCCAATCCCTAATTATCCCTTTCCTTTAAGGTCGGCAACGCGCCCGTGATTCTTCTGGTATTGTGGGCGTACATGGGCGGTGAAGATCACTTACCATCAGGTGACCCACTTGCTCGTTTGCCAGCTTATGCTATAAAATAATAATAATAATAATATGTTGTATATAAACAAGAACTAACGCTACACCTCACATTTTTCCTTTCATATCCCTGACAAGTAGATTAGAAAGAAAAAAATCAACAACGTGTACGCCTCTAGGGAAAACAGACCAGCATAATTTTTCCAATACTCCGATAAATAACTGGAGGTCCTCAGGGGACTGGCGATAATGAAGTCTGGACCAAAGGAGAGCAATCGCCTGAAGGGCGACACGATCAGTGGACCGTGTTAGAAGAAAATAATTAGATCTTAATGAACTTATCTATGTGATCTAAATGTAATTAACATGCATTTGTACAAGCGAGTAGCAACACTAACAATGTAAGCTCACGGTTTTATCCCAAAGGGGTAGGCATAGGTGCAATCAATGCTACACCCGTATTTAGCCAAGGTTAAGGTATTATCATCCCATAATGTGTTAGAGGGCGAGTCTGCCGCTATACGGGATACGAATTCCAATCCCGACCATTCCATTTGTGATTTTTCGAATCGAAAATTCAAACACAAGTCATATTGCAAGGTCCACGGGAGAACCGGATATACACTGGCTGATCCTGGAATGCCGATCCACACAAGTCGTGTGGGTCACTATGGCAGGTTTTAACACCATGTGTACGGTGGTCGCTATCCGGGCGCCGGGCGGATATGAATATTCTATCAGCAGATCCGATTCCGAAGTAGTTAATCTTAATCTGTATTTAAAGCAAACACCATATCATGAATAAAACTTAAACGTCCAAAAGTAAAAAAAAACATTTGAGTGGTAGACAGTTTTGTCTACAGCAGGAATGGGTCGGCTCGACCGGGCCGTTAGCACTATCTCACCGACATAATAAACCGACATAAAACCGACATAAAGTCTGCAGCATTCCATATGATGTGAGATGTAAGACCAAATCCCCAGTCCCTTCTCAATACCTTAATTAACCCTTCAACAACGCGTCCATGATTCTTCTAGTATTATGGGCGGCTGAGATCACTTATCAGGTGACTCACATGCTCCCTTGCAGGCTTATGCTATAAAATATTGCGTCAACAAAAATATTTAGAAATGTTCGATATAATGTGAAGAAGTTATCAATAATTTCTTCTATTACAGCACATTGCTTCTTAAATAAATCTTATTTGAACGCCGCCGGTTTGACGAACCACAATTTGTTCGGTCAGGTTGAGCTGACGCTGCGTTCGAAATGGCATTGATTTATGAGCCCCTTAGCGGGATCATTGCTAAAAGAGTATTAAATAAATGGGGATATCTTTAATTCACCTCATTGGTCTAGTGAACTCTAGTGGCACCATTCTTAAATTGAGAACCATGAGGGTCTGGCTTCAAATCTCAGGTCGTGAAAGTACAGTTTGTGTATAAGGTTTAAGAAAAAAAAAGTGTAAGTGTGCAATTCACACATGGTAGAGGGGAAACTTCAGAATAAATTTTATTTTAGATAATTTATATGGGTACACTACAATAATACGACAAACTTTATTCCGATAGTCACAAATACGAATTTCAAAATACCGATTTTCATAATTCCGAATGGTTCAAAATTCCGAATTTAAAAACTCCGATGTAGCATTTATCCTATTTTTATAATTCCGAAATTTCAATATTCCTAACGTATATAATTACGATTCTCAAAATACCGAGTTTCAATAGATCGAATAACAAAAAGTCCGAATTAATGATAATTCGAAACATCAAAAATACGAATTCCGATTATTAAAATACCTATTAATTAAAATTCCGAAATAAAAACGCCTTGTTCAACTGAATAGAAAGACAAATCAACACATAATTTCTTGTCAAAGAGAAATATAATAGTATGAGGAGGTAGAATTAAAAAAACTAATGTCAAATGCGTTTTAAAAATATTTTCTTTCCAATAAAAATATTTTTTTTCGCTGGTCACAATTCTAACCTAACCCAAATGATTCACCAACAATAGAGAGGATTTGGCGCTCGGCGGCCGCTGCCGCGGCACGCTCGCTGCGCTCGCTCGCCTTCGCGCTTTAATGGTCACAGTTGGGAACACCCAAATACTCCGAAATATTTTATTCCGAATTTCGATATTCCGATGTTCAAAAGTCCGAATTTCATAATACCTAAAAATTATAATGTCTATTATTCAAATTTACGAAAATGATTTTACCGAAAGTTGTAAATACGATCTGTTTGTTTTCCGAATTTTATATGTTCGAAGAGTCAAATGCTCGATGGGTTCTCGGTCCGAAAAACGACATTCCGATTTTCAATATTCCGAATAAATTGCTAAAATTAGGATTTTGATTCAGTTAGTATAATCATTACATACATTTGGGTTAGGTTAGGTTAGAACTGTGACCATTAAAGCGCGAAGGCGAGCGAGCGAAGCGAGCGTGCCGCGGCAGCGGCCGCCGAGCGCCAGATCCTCTCTATTGTTTGTAAATCATTTGGGTTAGGTTAGAATTGTGACCAGCGAAAAAAATCTTTTTATTGGAAAGAAAATATTTTTAAAACGCATTGTGTCATTAGTTTTTTAATTCTACCTCCTCATACTATTATACTTCTCTTTGACAAGCAATTATGTGTTGATTTGTCTTTCTATTCAGTTTTACAAGGCGTTTAGGTTTCGGAATTTTAATTAATAGGTATTTTAATAATCGGAATTCGTATTTTTGATGTTTCGAATTATCATTAATTCGGATTTTTTGTTATTCGATCTATTGAAACTCGGTATTTTGAGATTCGTAATTATATACGTTAGGAATTTTGAAATTTTGGAATTATAAAAATAGGATAAATGATACATCGGAATTGTTATATTCGGAATTTTAAACCATTCGGAATTATGAAAATCGGTATTTTGAAATTCGTATTTGTGACTGTCGGAATAAAGTTTGTCGTATTATTGTAGTGTACCCGTCACAGTTCTAACCTAACCTAACCCAAATGATTCACCAACAATACACTACTATTTTTTAATTATAGAAGAAAAAAAAGCAGGGGTATCAGTATCATTTACCTAACCCAAATATCACATAAAAAAATCAAACAAAAATATCAAAAAATTTTGAACATAAAACATTAAATTATTGTTACAACTTTTCGTATAGTAACTCGTTAGGTACGATAGAATAGCGCGGGGGCAGGGGTGCGAGGCGGGCGGAGCGCGCGCGAAGCCGTTGCCGCGGCGACGGCGGAAGTGTTACAGTAGCCATCATTTTTTGCACAAATTGGATAAACTAGGACTGCCTATAACTTTTTGTCTTATGTACAATTTAAAAAATAGATTTACCAAGACATTAGTAACAATCGCGGCTATCAGCTCTTTTCTTTGGTATTTAAAAAATAGTGGTGTATAGAGGATCTGGCGCTCGGCGGCCGCTACCGCGGCACGCTCGCTGCGCTCGCTCGCCTTCGCGCTTTAATGGTCACAGTTCTAACCTAACCTAACCCAAATGATTCACCAACAATAGAGAGGATCTGGCGCTCGGCGGCCGCTACCGCGGCACGCTCGCTGCGCTCGCTCGCCTTCGCGCTTTAATGGTCACAGTTCTAACCTAACCTAACCCAAATGTATGTAATGATTATAACTGAATCAAAATCCTGATTTTAGCAATTTATTCGGAATATTGAAAATCGGAATGTCGTTTTTCGGACCGAGAACCTATCGAGCATTTGACTCGTCGAACATATAAAATTCGGAAAACAAACAGATCGTATTTACAACTTTCGGCAAAATAATTTTCGTAAATTTGAATAATAGACATTATAATTTTTAGGTATTATGAAATTCGGACTTTTGAACATCGGAACATCGAAATTCGGAATAAAATATTTCGGAGTATTTGGGTGTTCCCAATTTATATAAACAAAAATTATTGATCCAATTAACAAAGATCTGTTAAATAATTAACGTAAATTAATTAACCAACGAATTTTAATACGCAAATGGAAAAAAATAAAACACGTAAATGATACATCACGTTGTTTATGACACATTTTCCAAAGGCTTCGTTGTACGCAGGCGCAAACACACATAGCGTGATAGCATACTAGATATCTATCTCATTCTCTCGCAGGGTAAATTCTATTTATGAATATGTTTCTCTGTTTTACTGTCGCTTTTTCGTTTCATCGAATTTTCAAATCACAACGGTGCTAGGAAGAGTTTCTCGGGATTAAAATTTGTGCCCAGTATGGCGATAGACTCACCACTCTAACGTGGAACCAAAATATACTCGGCGAAACGTGGATGCATTAGTTGCACGTCTGCCTAACCCTTCGAGGATACAGACATAATCTGTCTCACCTTATGTATTTGTCATTTCATAAAAGCATCTAAATGCGAAACCTATTCATATATTAAATTCCGTGACAATACGAATCCATATAAATTAAAATACGTTTACATATAAATCGGAATCACGGCTTGAAATCACGTACACGTACATAAAGTCTTTTGAAGACGGAAACCAATGTGTATCGTCTG
This sequence comes from Amorpha juglandis, assembly GCA_949126905.1. NCBI lineage: Eukaryota > Metazoa > Arthropoda > Insecta > Lepidoptera > Sphingidae > Amorpha > Amorpha juglandis. Next base: position 3,378,899 of record OX421379.1, on the reverse strand, counting down.
CTTACGCCTGAGTGGAGTTTAAAAGACACCGTCGCTGGCCGTATCGAAAGCGAAATATCAGTAAATGCTGGTGGGAGGATACTTGTATCCGACCGGATAGCGACCACCGTACACTGGTGCTAAAACCTGCCATAGTGGCCCACCTTGTGTGGGTTGCGTTCCAGGGTCAGCCAGTGTATATCCGGTTCTCCCCAGGGGGCTTGCCCCCTGATCCTAACCCTTTTCCCATCCCTTTTGCCTTCCCCTCCCCCTTGGCCCTTTGGCAGGCCGGCATGATGTTGCCGACCTACGATGGACACATTGTTTATCGTTGGTCGACACTATTCTTGGATTGCGCTACACTTACCATCAGGTGTAGCCTAGTCACTTTGCCGAGCCAGGATAAAAAAAAAAGAAAAAAATATTTTAAGTGTACATTGCTACCGCTCATGCTTAGTGTACAATCAAGGTTTTAGACACTTCATGCTCTTTGTACACCGCCATCAGTTGATTTACTACTTTAACGGTCATTTTCAACCACATAATGTCACGTGTTTTTGAATTAACTCATTAAATTAACACCCATTTTTGTCTAGGTTAATAATAAAAAATTAACACCCAGTTATGCTCTCAAAACATAGTCTATGTTGTGTCTTACAACTGGTGAACCTGTGACTTGAACACTTTTTTTTTTATAGCATAGGCCGGCAAACGAGCAAGTGGGTCACCTGATGGTAAGTAATCTCCACCGCCCATGTACGCCCACAATACTAGAAGAATCATGGATGCGTTGCCGACCTAAAAGGAAAAGGATAATTAGGGATTGGGAAGAGGAGGGGGATTTGGGCCTCCGGATATCTCACTCACCGTACGAAACGCAGCAGCAAGCCGCTACTTTACGTCGATTTTCTGTGAGACAGTGGTAACGACCCGGTCGAACCGGCCCATTCATGCTGTAGACAAAACTGTCTACAGCGTGGCTCTACCACTCATAAAAACTATTTATTGTCATTATTATTAAGTAATGGATAACTAATTGGACCTACTTACGCGAACAGGACCCAACCCACAGCAAATTCAAATGGAGATACTGATTTTGTTTTGCTAAATTCAATCATTTAAACTAATTTTATCTCGTAGCTTCTTGGAAAATTGGCCATGAAATATATTCCATGTACGATATTGCAAAAAAATACAGTATTAAAATCAATTTAAATTAATGAATTTAGCAAAATAAAATCAATATCTCCATTTGAACTTGCTGTGGGTTGGTTCTTGTTTGCGTAAGTAGGTCCAATTATGAAACGGACATCCTCCGTCGCGCAGTAGTCGAGTAGCCGACTGTGAAGCGAGAGGCCGCAGGTTCGATTCCCGCACCTAGATAAATGTTTGTGTGAGAAATATTTTCTTTGGGTCTTGGTGATTGTTTCCAAAGAGGTTGACGTCAGGCGGCTGGGCGTAAAAACCATAAGCTACATCTTTCTATAACATATTTTTTAATTTTAATGCATATTGCGCCGACTCCACTGTGAGTGGGACAAGGGCTGGTCGAAGAAGATTATTACCTATGAGAATTAATAAGTTTAACTTACCAATTTGTCTTCGTCTTCTAATTTTCTGAGAGTCATATCGTTGTTTCCTCTTAGCGCGTAATTCTTCTTTTCTCTTCACCCAGTGACCTTCACTTGCTGTGGACAATAAGATACGGAAACTTAAAACGGTTTTTTTAATTATATGCTAATGGGATGGTACCTAATAGTGATTTCTTATGTTTATGCTAATATTAAAGCTTTTCAGCCTTCGTGTCACGGGGTGAACTCCAAAAACTGAAAGGTTTTCGAAACATCGGGATCAAAATTAATAAAAAATCGCAATAAAATCCGTTTAAATTAGTTTTATTTCGATGTGGTCCCTGATATTTCTGTACCCAGCTGGAGAGCACTGGCGTCAATATCCTTCAAACTGAAACAACAGTGCTTACACACTGTTACTTAGACAGAAATAGACAAAGCGGTGGTACCAACCCAGACGGCCTATTGCATACGAGGTACCTACCACCTTGTGCTCTTTTGTCGACCTCATCTAAAGAACTATAAACCTAATATGAATAAGCACTATGTTCGCTTCGCACAATTGTATTGTGCACATGACTAAATATTCATAAATTAAATGCTGCACAGAAATAAAGAAAGACAGTGAGTGATCAAATAAAAATTTCATTCAATCCAATTACGATGAGCAATTTTAAAATTACAGTTACGAGGCATAGCGCGGCGTCGCGTCGAGTCGGCAGCGTTCATTCAATTTGTAGAACATATTGCAAATAGCATTTGTGGCGACGCGACGGACCACCTGGTGATGTGTTAATTAAAATTTATTACATTAGATATCATAAATGTTGTGGATATTGATAAATAAGTATCTATATCACAATGTCCGGGTAAGATTTAACCACCAAATCACTTAAGAGATAGCTATTTTTGAGAGTATGAAGTAGGCAGTAGATATTTTTCTTTTGGGATTATGTTAAGTGTGAGTTTTATATTTGAGCGTAAGATCATATTTTATTTAGTTTTTTTTATAGCATAGCCCGGCAAACAAGCAGTCCCCTGATGGTAAGTGATCTCCACTGCCCATGTACGCCCACAATACCAGAAGAATCATGAGCGCGTCGCCCACCTTGAAAGAAAGGGATAATTAGGGATTGGGAAGGGGAGGGGGATTTGGGCCTCCGGATATCTCACTCACCGTACGAAACGCAGCAGCAAGCCGCTACGTCGGTTTACTGCGAGACAGTGGTAACGACCCGGTCGAGCCGGCCCATTCATGCTGTAGACAAAACTGTCTACAGCGTGGCTCTACCACTCGAAAAAGTGTTCTCAGAGGTGGTGAAACAGGCGCTAAATCTTTTGACTGTATCACATTATAGTGTATCTGATATATTCAAAGGAGAAAGAGCGTCAAAAGCGTAAATCTAGTGCTTTGTATAAATATAACGAGACAAGAAAATCTAAATAAAGTGGTTAAAGTTTAAAATATTCATACACTTTATACTCCACAGAGACCACTTGATTTTACGCGACTGCAAAAAAGAAATATTATGTTTTCAAGGTCCAATCAAATCTTTCCATAGTATAAAATGAAGTCGCTTCCGCTGTCTGTTCGCTTAGATCCTTTAAACTATTCAACGGATTTTAACGCAAATAGATAGATTGATTCAAAGATTTGTAATGGGATGTCGTAAAACACATTTTTTTACCCGTGCGAAGCCGGCGCAGGTCGCTAGTTTTACAATAAACAATATTGATAATAAATACACCATAAATGCCGCACTTAGAAATTTCACTAAACTTTAATTATCATTAAGTATTATTTTAAATTCGCTTATTTAGACTTCCTCCGTGGCGCAGCGGGCGAGTATCCGGCTACGAAGCGAGAGGCCGTGGGTTCGATTCCCACACCGAGAAAAATGTTTGTGTGATCCACAAATGTTGGTTTCGGGCCTGAATGTTGTGGGACCGTAAGTCCCACGTTGTTGCTGATACCCATGATACAAGTTAACCTAGTGTGGGGTCAGGGCTATGTGTGTGACTGTTGGATGTATTTATTTATTTATTTCCACACTCATTACTCATCGCCATTTATTGTTTCATGTCCCATTACGGAGCACAGAAAATGATTTACACTCCATTACTGAGTACAGAAAAAAAACTTATATCTGAGAAATAATTGCGTTCTAAAAAAAGACTTATTTATAATTTAAAGTTCAGTGACGTTACTGAATGCGTCGGTGGCGCAGTTATATTGCGTATTCATGTCTCGGGTTCGATCCCCGAGTCTTTTAAAATGTTATATTGGATTTTACTAACATAAAATGATCAGTATCAGCGTGGAGTCTGGAATTTGTGCCCGTAATGGGCACGTACGGTATGGCTCACCCATATCACATAATGGGACGGAAACAAGCTCAGCGAAATGTGGGTACAGGTTACACCTCTGCATACCCCTTCGGGGATTAAAGGCGTGAGTATATATCGTCTTACGCGAAGTTTTACATTGACTCTTAAACCTAGCAATTTCCAGAAATGTAATCGCAACAAACTTCGAAACAACGTAAGCTATTAAAGCTAACACCAAAGACAAATGCAATATATTCTGCTGGATCCCGGGATTGTGAGTCCCAGCTGTGTTGGAGTGAATATATGTAGAAAATACATACCAGTAAGTTTAAATGAAAGAGTAAACTGTAACGAAAATGAGAAAACTGTAAAGATCAAAGTAACGCCACATTTGCACAGAGTTTCTCGGACGACGCTCAGTGAATTTTTTTTTTATTGATTGAATGGCGAGAAGAGCAAGGCGCTCACTTGATGGTAAGCGCCACGCCTGCTCATAGACAGCAATACCACACAGACCTTTGAATTACAAAGCACTGCATGGCACTGAACTGCGATCGTCACACCGTGACATAATATGTTAAGTCACATAATGCCCAGTGATATCACTGGCTTCAATGTCCTTCAAACCGAAACACAACAGTGGTTACATACTGTTGCTTGGCGGCAGAAATAGACAAAGCGGTGGTACCAACCCAGACAGCCTCTCACATACGAGGGACCTACCACTTTGTAAACTTCTACCCACCCTTTGGTAGAGGTAAAGGCGTGAAAGCTTATGTATTAAGTATGTAATTGAATATAGTTATAGTTCACTAATAATCTTATCATAAAGTTGCACACTGTCCATACTTCGGTGGCATATCGCCGCACAGAGAGGCATGGCTGTCACATATACTTATTACACTTATGTTGTAGAGTCTTGTAATATGTACAGTGACATTGTGCCGTGACTTAGATCAAAAAATGACAAGACCTTAAATGACACGTCACAGTGAAATGTCACGGGGTCTCAGAGCGGATCGCTCCATCATACACACTTGAGATTTTGTGCACAACTTAATTTGGCTTTTAAAGCCTTAAATACGTTACGGCAAACTGTTGTGTTGGCGACATAATTATGGGAACGCCCAGCATTATGCTGTCAGGAGACAATAAAACTAATACAAATATAGGTTTATTGAGTGGTAGAGCCACGCTGTAAACAGTTTAGTCCACAGTACGAATGGTAAAAAAAAAAAAAAAGATATCCGCAGGCCCAAATCCCCCTCTACTTCCCAATCCCTTAATTATTCCTTCCCTTTGAGCTCGGCAACGTGCCTATGATTCTTCCAGTGGGCGTGCAAGGGTGGTGGAGATCACATACCGTCAGGTGAACCACTTGCTCGTTAGCCGGCGTATGCTATAAAAAAGGTGATAACGAGGAAGTATAACAATACATTAACTCATTTCTTAGATTAATATTATTATCTGGAAATACGGAAAAACATTACTTATTTGAGATTAAGTAAAATCCAACCCATATCTTATCATTGTACGGAGAAACCAGCTAATAAATTCGGACTCGAGTAAATGGAAAATCTTCTACAATTTCCTTAAACCGCTGTAAGTACAATCGAATTCGTTACGATAATAACCAACTATTTATAAAAAAAACTATATAAGTACAAAATATATGTTAACTGAATTATTAACCGACTTTAAAAAAGTAGGTACTCAATTCCACTGTAATGTTACGAGATGTCTCAGAAATAATCGATCGATTTTGATGATTCTAAAAATAATATCTATTACTGCTAAAGTAGTATAGATGGCTTAAACTCAAGGATAGTCCCAAATAAATTCGGGATACGAAAGAAAAATGGGAAACTCAACGTTCCACATTTTAAAGTCAATTTTAATTTATAGTTAAACTTATACCTCGCATTCATATCATCGACCATTTCGTAAATCCAATCATAAGAATTTCTAATTCCCAAAACCCAACCTATGTTGTATAAACTCAATCGACCAACAGACAACGCAATGGTTACCCATAAACCTGTATTTGACGAGAGCATTGTAGCTGGAATGCGTGGTAGGGGGCATTAGCCCAACAGTAGAGGCTGATTAAGGTTTCATCGAAGCATTAAGAACGACCTGAATTTAATCGTTGGATTAGTGAATCAGTGTTACCGTGGCAGTTCAAAGTTCTCGGACCGTTTTGTAGAGCTTAGAGTAGTTTTCGACATCCCACGTAACTTGGGACTAATCTTATTACAAAGGCAAAAGTTAAGGACTAATTCGAGACAGTTCGAATTACTATAATATTAGACTACATACATGCTCACGCCTGTATCCCATAGGGGTAGGCAGATACCACGGACCTCCTTCATTCTCAATAAATTCTTCATGCACGTCGGTTTAGGAGACTTCTGACCCTGGCCTTTCTCGAGAATATTAGACTAGAATAGATTAAACATGCATAGCTGAGCAGGATCAACAACTTATCCTTGAGAGCCCACACTGACTAGAAATATATCTGTAGTTTCAGTTTATGAAAATATTTTCACTTTAAACTCTATCGAATGATTTTTTTCCGACTAAATCGGTAATTGTCGGAAAAATCAATGTACATACATTAAAAAGCAAAATAAAAATCTCGCCGACCTGAGAGTCTCCTCCTTTTTATCTTAAAGAAGGAGGACCAATTCGGCAAGTTTTTTTTATTTTTATTTTTTGCTTTTAAAAAAAATGTCGGGCGTGTTGCACAGAATAAGTCACGCGTATATGTCAGTCACGCCTCTCGGTACGGCAAAACGTCATAAGTGGAGATGGACATACAGAGTACGTGATCAAAGAGCACTAGTCATGAAGAGACTCCGAATCCTCACTTCTAGAAGGCGGTTAAAATACACTAATTTGAATATCAGTCCCAATCTGGTTGACTACATTCCAAACTCAAAGTGATTTGCCTCAGTAGTGGGATATGCTCAGTTTGATTAAACTAAGTCTGCAATAAACATTACTTGAGCAACGCAAGACCTGCGCAGAATCTCTAATTTAATCAGTGCAACTGGCACTCTGTTTTGCGGTACATAGAGTACAATACAGTATTACCTTGTAACGACCTTTTTTTATTTGATTGAATGATGAGACGAGTAATACGCTCGCCTAATGATAAGCGCAGCACACAGAACTTCGAATTAGAAAGCACTGCATGTCACTGAACTGCGCTCGTCACCCCGAGACATAAGATGTTAAGTCTCATAATGCCCAGTAATTTCATTCTATATTCAGCAACGACATTAATCAAATAGAAAGATGGAGAGGCGATGGAAATAATTGTTCAATATACAACATAGTCTAGAAGCAGTCGAAACAAAATGCTAATGACAAATAGCCAGCATTGAAACTCATCCAAACTACCTGTTTTAATCAGATTGTTTGACAAGGCGCTGCTGTGGTGAATAGTTTTGCATATTCCTTCCGTATCGCAGTTGGTACGACCACAAACGGTTCATGTAACTAATCTTGCCACTTCAGTAAAGGAACAGGTGTGTTTTAATACTAATTTAAATTCGATTCGAATTCGAAACTTCTAGAACGTTAGATTTGAATTAGGAGGGTTGCTATGTAGAAATTGTATAATACAAATCGAAACTAGACGCATTAGCATAATATTGTGTCGTGTAACTAAATTCTGTTTCGGAATGGACCTTTGCTTTGAGCCGATGGTTTTAACTGTTTTTTGCTTTGGGAGTTATTTTGAAACAATGAACGTGTTCGGGGGTATAAATTCTGAGTATTCTAAAGTTACGAAAGTAGAGTATTACGAAAAACAATATTTTTTTTTACTAGCCCTGTATTATATACGTCCCACTGCTGGGCACTGGCCTCCTCTACTGAATGAGAGGGGTAAGACCTTAGTCCACCACGCTGGCTTAATGCGGGTTGGTAGACTTCAAATACCTTCGAATAATCTTATCGAGTTCTCAGATATGCAGGTTTCCTCACGATGTTTCCTTCATCGTTAATACGAAAAACAAATAATTAAGATAAAAAATATTGGTATGATAAGGTGAGAGCGTAGTTGGGACGTCTCAATATCGTCCCTCGCAGGCAGCACCTTGATAATGACGTGACGTGTTTCCCTGGTGGTAGGATATTCATATCCGCCCGGATAACGATCACCGTACACATGGTGTTAAGACCTACTATAGTGACTCGCACATCTTGTGTGGATCGCGTTCCAGAATCACCCAGTATAACTCCCGTTTTCCCGAGGGGTTTGCGACATGACTTGATAGTTATTTGGGGCGGGTATAGGGGTACATCCTTATATCCCTGCATCAGTCATCCATCTATCCTGTCGCAGGCCCCTCGATTTGCCCCTCTTCGGAGAGGGAAGAAGCATTTATACAGGCCGGCATTATTCTGGTGGCCACCGATATACTCTTTGTTTGTCGGTGGTCGCTAGTTTTTTGGACTGCACTACGCTTACCATCTGGTGTATTGCAGTAACTTCGTCGTGCTCGGATAAAAAAGTAAGAATTGTAAAATAACACCAAAATGCCCTTAATGGTGTAATAATAACGAAAACGTCAATACATCACGCGATTCAGAACCGATACCATCTAGTGGCATTTACATTATAGATTCAACGTACTGTTACCGGTTAAATAATGATCCTCTACCTTATTCATCAGTTACAAATGAACATTTTCGTAATTAAATAACGTGGCCACCAGAAACGCCCGAATTCAATTAAAAAAGCATTTGTGCTTTGAAATGGTTCAGATTTTCTTCAAGTTACTAAGGCCAGTCTTCATAATACTAGGGTTAAGGTATTCTCATTTTATTTTTTGGGTCTTCGATAATGATCGGATGGAAATAAATATTAGTCGTGCAAATAACTAGCGGGTAGATAAATCAGTTACCTGCCTGGCAGGGGTGGCAGGCGCATTATAAAAGAGCGACCAGTGAGTCAGTCACCAGTCGTCAGTTCAGTCTTTTTTTTTATTTGATCGAATGACGAGACGAGCAAGCGCCACGGTAATGGTCGTCTAATGGTAAGCGCCACGCCTGCCCATAAATAGAAGCAACACTACACAGAACTTTCAATTACAAAGCACTGCATGGCACTGAACTGCGCTCGTCACCCCGAGACATAAGATGTTAAGTCTCATAATGCTCAGTAATTTCACTGGCTTCAATGTCCTTCAAACTGAAACACAACAGTGCTTACACACGGTTGCTTGGTGGCAGAATGTCTCCAGTTCGTATCATCATGCTGTAGACAAAACTGTCTTCAGCGTAGCTCTACCACTCTTAATACTCATTTCTGACTATAATAAGGCTGTAACGTCACGAAAAAAAAGTGTTAAAACACTATCGTAATTTATCCTAGTTTCCTTAATTCGGGGAAAAGGTCGATGAGCCAACATATCCAATTTCATCGTTTCATATTCTATTCAAGATATCAATATAATCGATCGTAATTCAGTAACATCACCAGTCATTAATAACACATTCATTCATTTCGAATGACTAGTGGTTAGCTTTATCAGAATTTTCAAGAACCTTTCGGCTTCATGAAAACCAATGGAGATTGGTTTTGGTTTATTTTGAGTATCTGACAATATCGATTATCATTCGTATGAAACGAAAGAAATCTACCGGTTCAAATTGATTTTACTTATTTAAACTTTATTGCACACAAGGAGTGCAAGGACAGAACACTAAAATATAACTAATATGAGAAGTACAATTGGTGGCCTTATCGCTCAGGGCAATTTCTGTACTATTATGTTTTCATCGAGTTACTTTATTGGCGGTTTTCTATTTCATTAAAAAAACTCAAAAGTATACCGAGACATTTGTTCCCAGCGCGCTAAATTTTTACTTTTTATTAATTTTATTATTTGAAAATTTCAGCCAAATATGCTGATGACTGCAACATTTTATAACTTAATTTTTTTTATTGCCTTGATAGGCAGACGAGCAAGCGCGGCGGCGCGCCTGATGATAAGCGGTCACTGCACTCATGGACATCGGTAATGCCAGGGGCACAGCCAAGTCGCTGCATACCGCAAAAAGTAATTAAAAAAACTAATATGTTCCTAAAGAAGTAAATATGAAATATCTATCGCTTTCTCATGCATCCATTCATAATTCACTAGTTGATTAACATTTGGAGTATCGGTATTCAGCTAAGTGGTATAGATAGCCAATATTGACATGGAGCGGTTATTGCTTGATTTCTCGTATTATGTGATACGAATGTAGTGAAATTAGCATATCGATTCGTATAATTGAATTATTATGTGGCCATTTTCATATTATTGGGATTGAGTCGCCTAATGAGAATTCAATTTAGAAAAACATTAAATCAGTTTTCAAACAAAAAACTCATTCATTGCAAATTACCTCATTTATAACAAAAAATAAAGTAGACTCTGAAAAGCGAAAAATAAACTAAACAATTTTGAATCGAATAAATCGAATTTTAGTTTTTTGAATCGGTGTAATGTTATGCTAAAAAGTTTTTATTTTACTATTTTCAGTGAATTCAAATCATCAAATTTTTGGAATTACTTCTTGAAATAAACGGGAAAGAATAATTCAAATCGGTGCCCATTTGGCGGAGTTATGCGTGGTTAAACATACAAATAAGTCTAACAGATTTTTTTTCCATTTTTCGTCGGTTAAAAATGTGTCTATTCATTTAAAGGTCACAGGTTTACAGGTTCGTTGTCTATTCGGTGCAACAGCACACATAGATGACGCACAGGGAGTTTTGGCGGGAATTCTGTCAGTGCAGTTCATTGCTTATTTTAATTTATTTCATAAACTAGTTTAGAGTTGTGTTTGTTGTATAAAAGTGGTGTGGATTTGTTCAATAAACATTGACGGTGATGAACAGTATATGGAAACATTGAAATAAGTGAATTAAGAATCGTACTGAAAGGAGTTAACACCAAAACTCCGACAAGACCTTGAAATCGACCGCACCCGTGTTTCGTCGTTCTTGTAAAAATACTTGAGAATAAATTATACTTGACACTGGCTAAATGCATAATACTGCGAAAGCCATAAATAAAAAAGAAAGGAAGAAAGATGACGCACACAAAGTAATCGTATATAGAATCTTTATTGAAAATATCCATACTTTCATGTTCCCTAACAGACTAAATGTGACTCCAAAATCAGATCTACAACTATTCGAAACGTTATTTAAAATTAGAAAGTAAGAATTTATATAATGCACAACACCATTGCCACCACCATTTATTTGATGTACAATAGTAAAAAAAAACGAGTAATAAACAACAATACAAGGCACTTACAAATTACAATATTCATGGCGTCGACTCCTTCGTACCACTCACCAAACCAAGCCAATCCACATCAAAAAATAGACACCAATATAGTGAAACAAAGTGCATTGCTCCAAACATCGTGGTGTGTGTGAAATTGGGCTATATTAAGCAGTAGCCGGGATTCACGAGTGAGCCCCGGCGCTGGTCTTCCATACGCGTGAGATTGTTAAGAGTATACGGCCGTGTAGTATATAATAAAAAAACAGCTCACCAAAGTTAGCCCCAAAAAAAAATTATTTCTATTTTCGACTTTTTTTCTATTAAGTCATTTGTTCATCGTTTCTTCTCAATTGTTGAGAAATTATTTAGAATAAAAATTGAGAACAAACAATTATTAACAGCGAACAATTTGGTGAGCTTAAAAAAAACATTAATTTGTGATCGCCTCATAATCTTTATATCATCATCATCATCATCATCAGCCACAAGACGTCCACTGCTGAACATAGGCCTCCCCCAAAGATTTCCAGACCAACCTGTTGGAAGCGGCCTGCATCCAGCGACATCCTGCGACCTTTATCAGGTCGTCTGTCCACCTTGTAGGTGGACGTCCAACGCTGCGCTTGCTAGTACGTGGCCTCCATTCCAGAACCTTTCTGCCCCATCGGTTATCGGTTCTGCGAGCTATGTGGCCTGCCCACTGCCATTTCAGCTTGCTAATTCTTGCTAATCTTTATATACAGGGTTATTTTTAAAACACTGACAACCTCGCAGGGCCATATAGCTGACACCATAAGGAACAACTTTTGTTCTACGAGTTTGGACATAACTCAATACATAAGAAAAAAAATGATTTTACAAGTTTTTGTTGTGTAGTGTTTGTGTTCGTACGTGTAGGTATTATCGATCGATACGGCGCGGCCGGTCATTGAACTGACGCGGGCGCTGCGTGTAGTACGTACGTAATCTGCGATGCGTAGGTAACTTTCAAGACGGAAATTAAATTCATAATTATTTTTGTATGAGAATAAAATCTAACAAATTATGAAAAGTCGTAGAACAAAAGTAGTAACAAATGACCTTAGGAATCTACTCCTGCGAGGTTGTCAGTGTTTTAAAAATAACCCTGTATAAGAATTACGTGTTACGTTGTTTGTCCACGATGAACTTCTAAACTAATGAGCCGATTTTAATTGCAAACTGTATACAGTTTGATCCAAATTGTGAGATAGGATAGTTTATATTTCAATTTATAGTCGCAATATTTTTTTATTGCAAATTATTAGTTATAATTCTCTTTGAGTTCCATAAGATTCTAACAGATGGCGGTGTGTTGTACACGTAAACAAGTAATTACACCACATTTAACTGACTACATAATATAATTTCGAAGTATATATACCTATGTGTTAAAAATTACGATTTTTAGGCGTTAATATCTAAATAACTGTTTGAGGTGTGTTAATTAAATTTGGAGCACATAATATGTATCTCGCAAATCTCAATATATGAGCCAAAGGGGAACGGTCATATAAGTTTATAATCTATGGGGGAACGCCCATAAAATGCCTGGAAATGGACATAAACTTCAAATAGTCATATAATCTATTTAGATTAAAATAAGAAAAGTTATTATTTTCAAGTTTTACACACTAGGGGAAAAGTATTATAAATATTATTATAGTATTTAATTTGATTGTCGTAAATGGACATGAATGTCGAATTTGGCATTGGTAAATATAAATCTTATTCGACCGATAGTTTTTCTGTTTAAATTGTTCGTGTTTCCGATTCGACATCGGAATTTTAAAGCATCTACATTTTATAATGTACTAGATGACCCGGTGAACTTCGTATCACGTACATATATTTGTGTAAAATGTGGTCAAAGCTTAATACAAATGTTTTATTTACATTAAATGCAATTAAGTGAGGTACTGAACCATTGCACGTGAGGTAGCCCGTCTCACATTTAATCGTTTTCCACCTCCCCCGGTGGGACAGTCCGGTCCCTGTCCCTGTCCGTGTCCCGTCCGTGTCCCGTCCCGTCCCGTCCGTGTCCCGTCGGTGTCCCGTCCGTGTCCCGTCCGTGTCCCGTCCGAGTCCCGTCCCGTCCCGTCCTGTCCTGTCCCGTCCTGTCCCGTCCTGTCCCGTCCTGTCATCAAAAAGACATCAAGTGTTTCATACCCAGGAACAGTTTGTACTGGAAAATTAAGTTGTCGTTTTTAGTGTTTTCCTTTACTTATTATTTATGTTAGGTACTCATTTTTTCTCACCGGGTAAACCTTCCCTGAACTTCCACAAATATTTCAAGATCAGAATTATCCAAATAGGTACAGCCAGTCTCGAGTTTTGGCGAGACACACGCACAGCGATTCATTTCTATATATATAGATTATATGCTTTCAAAAATAACTATCATTATTTAAATACTGGGTTGATACTACACCGAGAACCACACAAAAGTTGTATTGTATGCATTCTTCAGTGACAAAACCATAGTGCCATGCAGAAATACAATTTTAATTAAAAAAAAAGAATACGATCAAACATATATTAAACTAAAATAACTATAAGCAATAAACATAAATACATATTTGAACAAGTTTACCTTATAAAACAATTAATGGGTTATTTATTGCAATAAATATAACTAAAAAGTGATCATTATAAGCGTAAGTGGCGCCATCTTGTTAAATATAAAGGTAACTTCTTGCAGCTGACTTATTTTTTAACTCTAACCGAGCGACTTGACTAACCTTACAAATATCACAAACAAATCGTTTTTTATAATATATGGCAATGCGTCCATGATACTTTTAGTATTGTGGGCATACATGGGTGGTAGAAATCACTTGCCATCAGATGACCCACTAGCTCATTTGTCGGACTATGCTAAAAAAAGGCCATTAACAACGTTTACAGGCGACTTACCTTTCGAAAACAAAATCCCACCGCAGAATGTCCAGTTTTTAAACCATTCGATACGAAATAGAAGGTAAAACTGTCTAACCGTCAAAATGTTACGCTTAGCTTGTTGGAAACACAGAGCTGAGGTTGGAAAATACAAAGAAATATCATTTTGTGCAATGTTTCACATATTTTACTATCCTTTCAATATTTGCAATACAAATACTACTACAGAAAAATGTACATTGGGTGGTAGAAAAGTAGGATTTTGCCCCGGAAAAGGCCGTTCATACGAGCGGAGTCGCGAGCAAAAGCTAGTAATTCATAATTCAAAATTCTTAATGGTAGGTACCGCTTCTGTTTGTAGGCATGATGCTTACCATCAGGCAAACGCCTTGTTCGTACTGTCATTAACAATAATTAAAAAGTAAAATATTTCTTTCTATTTCGTTTGTTGGTGTGGTGAAGGCAATATGATTGAATAAAATAGCATAATATCATAATTTTTATGATGGGAAATGTTCTGAAGCAGTATAGAAATTAATTTATTTTTCGTTTACTAATTATGTATATTGCATGTGTTATTATGATTTTTTTATAGCGTAGGCCGGCAAACGAGCAAGTGGGTCGCCTGTTGGTAAGTGATTTCTAACACCCATGTATGCCCACAATACTAGAAGAATCATGGGCGCGTTGCCATATATCGTAAAAAACGATTTGTTTGTGATATTTGGAAGCTTAGTCAAGTCGCTCGGTTAGAGTAAAAAAATAAGTCAGCCGCAAGAAGTTACCTTCATATTTAACAAGATGGCGCCACTTACGCTTAAAATTATCACTTTTTAGTTACATTTATTGCAATAAATAACTTATTAATTGTTTTATAACGTAAACTTATTCAAATATGTATTTATGTTTATTGTTTATAGTAATATTAGTTTAATGTATGTTTGATCATATTTTTTTATTGAAATAAAAATTGTATTTCTGCATCGCACTATGGTTTTGTCACTGAGGAATGTATATAATACAACTTACACGAGATTTTGATGTGGTACCAACCCAGAATTTATATTTAAATACTTATTTTTTGAGAGCATAATGCATTTTAAAATGTAGATGCTTTTATCATACAATTAAGTTAATACTTTAATAGTACTTACTATCCTATACACGCGGTAGCGAAGCTAACAGAATGGCGAGCCGTAGCGTTTGGAGCCATTATTGAGTACTTCTGACCCCCTCCATAACTCAAATACTATTTCACATAAACGTGTCAAATTTTGCCCATAAATTGGGACATACGAGATACATAATATGTGCTCCAAATTTCATTAACACACCTCAAACAGTAATTAAGATATTAACGTCCAAAAATCGACTGACTGACCTATAGACCAAAACTCTAATCTAGTTCCAGATGACCTAGAAAGTTCAAATTCGGCATCCAGATGGTTGGGTGTATACAAAGGAATAAATCAGAAGCTAGTAAATTTTTATCATTTTATTATAATTTTTCAATTAATTGATTCTATTAGGACTTACTTATAGTGCCTGTAATGTAAGAATCAGCAATCATAATTGATGACAGCCGGTCTTTATGTGGATTTTAAGGTCTCCGTGAATATATTACGAGTGGAATACCACCCTTAATTTTTGAAGTGATAACTTCTTATGGGAGGGTAAACCGCTTCGTTAAGTAACGCGAGCCAGCTGACGTCACACAGTGACCAGTCGGCATACGTTGGCCCCTCAACTTTAAGTCGGGTCTTGGCATATACTACGAGTGGTCACCGAAGGGAGGGAGGGGTTTAAAAATCTTAAAAAACAAGTCACGCCGCGCCGTAGCGTGTTAAGCTAATAGAATGGCGACCGGGTACCGTGTATAATTATTACACGAACATTTTTACATTTTTAAGTATTAAAAAAAACATTTAATAATATAAAAAACGATCACCCTCCAATGGACCTAAGCCATTGGCAGTTAGGTCCCAGAGCGAGGAACCTCCTCACAATACGTGCCGTATCCAATAACACCGCCTTCTGGATATTATTAATGTATTACAGTCAATCACAAACCTCTCTAATAACAGTTTCCAAATGAAGCGTCCACATTTTCCAACCCATTGGACAAACGAAATCACTCGAAACGCCACTAAACCCTTGTGCAATAAATATCTTCCAACATTTTTCCACTCAAGAGCCGCGTCGGCCGTTTATTAGCCGAATGGCCCACATATATTTCTATTTGCAATACGTTTCTTGGCATTCTGCGTGCGTGCGGTATGTCTTAATGAAGGCTGCTTAATGTAGGTCTACATGGATAGCCAACCGTCCAACTGTTTGGCCAACTATTTTTGTTTGCGCGATTGAGTTCTTTGTCTGATTAGGATTCGATGGTAGAAGGTTAATGATAGTTTCCAATTATGAGATTTTTTGAGTGGCAGAGCCACGCTGCAGACGATTTTGCCTACAGCATGAATGGGCCGGCTCGACCGTCTGTCTCACAGAAAACGAACGTAAATGGTAAACCCAAATAAGGTTTCCCAAATCCCTCTGCCCTTCCCAATCTCTTAATTATCCTTTCCTTTTAAGGTCCGTAATGCGCCTATGACTCTTCTAGTGTTGTGCGTGCATGGTGGGTGGAGATCGCTTACCATCAGGTGACCCACTTGCTCGTTTGCCGGTCTATGGTATAAAAAACTATTTGTTTGTGATATTTTTAGGTTAGTCGAGTCGCTCGATTAAAGTTAAAAAATAAGTTAGCCGCAAGGAATTACCTTCATATTTCACAAGATGGCGCTACTTACGCTTGAAATGATCACTTTTTAGTTATATTTATTGTAATAAACACTCCATTTATTGTTTTATAAGGTAAACTTATTCAAATATGTATTTATGTTTATTGTTTATAGGTATTTTTGTATTAGGTACGTTTGATCATATGCTTTTTTTGGAAATAAAAAATGTAGGTCTGCATCGCAGTGTGGTTTCATCACTGAGAAATGTATAGAATAAAAGTTACTGGATTCAAGCCGTGGTACCTACCCAGTAGGTAATTAATGATGGTTATTTTTGAGAGCATTAATACATTTTTAAAATGTAGATGCTTTAATTATACAGTTAATTTAAAACGTTTCGCTCATGCAAAAGAATAACGATGTAATTACAGTACAATTTGTAATTGTAGTTACGTCGTTGTTCTTTTGAATGATCGGTTTATCTTCACGCCTAATACATACTTACCCTAACAATAATACGCAAGTACATGTTTCTTTCTGGGGACATTAAAAAGAACACAAAAAAGGAACCAGCCCACAGCAAGATCAATGGAGATACTGATTTTGTTTTGAAATTATTTAATTTTATTTCAATACCGCATTTTTTTGCAAATTCGTAAATGGAATATATTTAATGCCCTATTTTCCAAAAAAAACTACGAGATAAAATTATAATGATTTCTTACGTCTACGCGAATGTTACTCATTGAAAGTCAGTCCCCCCCGGACCACGAAGGATGAAAAGTCTTCGAAACGTCGGGGTCAAAATTAATAAAAAACCGCGATAAAATCCGTTTAAATTAGTTTTATTTCAATGAGATAAAATTAGTTTAAATTATTGAATTTAGTAAAATAAAAACAGTATCACCATTTAATCTTGCTGTGGGTTGGTCCTTTTTACACGCTTTTTATTATTGCGTAACTAGGTCCAATTCATAATCGTCAATCGTGATTTTATCTTGAGCGAGCGCGGCAGATTTCTGCCGCCAAGAATTAATGTGCAAGCAGCAAGGCCGTAAGGCGTCAGCATATCAAAGTAGTGGGCATTTAGCATCCTATCTTAGCAAGCGCAGTGCAATACCATGCAGTACTTTGTAAATGTTTTTCATTCAGACCGAGACGCATCACGTGAGCCAGACGATAGCGACACGTCCGCTTCCTATGAAATCGTATGGACAGAGGCGTCTCTAGCCCATGTAGCGCCCGTGTGCAATCACATAAGACTTACAACACAGAACACATAAGACGGGCGCAGGTTCATTTGAAAATGCCCGGGCAGCGTGTGAGTGGAGCTCGGCCGGCGCCCCCTAGAACGCTGCGCCCGTGTGCACCGCACTCACACCACACCCGGTAAAGACACCTCTGCGTATGAAAACGGTCGCGCGTGGCGCTCTTGTCTCGGTCGCATATCTCAAAATAGTCCTCCAGCATTTTATAATACTGTAATGCGTTATCGAATACCACATAGTAAGTAAGTTAAAAGAAAAGGTTTGTATAATCCTTGTAAGTAAATGGTTCACGCACCGCATTATCATTAAATAAAGTACTTGCTGGTAGTAGGATATTCATATCCGCCCGGATAACGACCACCGTACTCATGGTGTTAAACCTGCCATAGTGATCCACACGCAATGTGTGCGTCGCGTTCCAGGATCAGCCAATGTATATCCGGTACTCCCGAGGAGCTTGCGACATGATTTGACGGTTGATTGGGGCAGGTATAAGGGTACATCCTTGTATCACTATACCTATATCGGTAATCCGCCTGTCCTGTCGCAGGCTTCTCGATTTGCTTCTTCCTTTTCCGATGAGGGAAGGAAGAAGCATTTATATAGGCCGGCATGACTCTGGTGACCACCGATAAACTCATTGTTTGTTGGCGGTCGCTAGTTTTTTGGATTGCATTACGCACACCATCATGTGTAGGGCAGTCACGTTGCCGTGCCCGCATTAAAAAAAATACAAGATAAATGTTGTCTGTACAAAATTTATGGCCGTTCTAAACACAAATTCAAATTCCATTAAATGTTTTTTTACAATATTCTAAATTCAAACAATTGCCTGGTAAGACTGGATTTTGAACTCTGGAATGACTCTCGATTTTGCGAGACACAACCAATAAAGCCAAGAATCTAAATTGAGTGTTGTGTAAAGTTTAAACAGATGTGTTATGCAACAATCTCTACATATAGAAACACTCTCATTTACAATATTAGTATCAGTTTCAGAGCTGAAGCTCTTGAGTAATTGACTCTTGTAGCTCCAGCCTGGTATTGTCGAACTCGGTAATTAATTTAGTTCAGACCTCACGTTATACATCGGTCTATTGTTACTAGTCTATCTACAGCGAACACTAAATTCCCATTTAAAGTACAACTATGTGTTGGCCTTGATGGTGACAAATGTTGGTACAAATAATAAAACGTATAGAATTATCTGCGAAATTGGAAATTGGCTTTAAATCAACCAATGAGCGATGGATGACAGCATCACTCACCTCGCCAATTAACGTTGTGTTCACAAACACTCAAGTGAACTCTTTTTTTTTTTTTTATCCTGGCTCGGCAAAGTGACTACGCTACACCTGATGGTAAGTGTAGCGCAATCCAAGAATATTGTCGACCAACGATAAACAATGTGTCCATCGTTGGTCGGCAAGATCATGCCGGCCTGTCAAAGGGCCAAGGAGGGGGGGAAGGAAAAAGGG
The DNA here is from genome assembly GCA_949126905.1 of Amorpha juglandis. NCBI lineage: Eukaryota > Metazoa > Arthropoda > Insecta > Lepidoptera > Sphingidae > Amorpha > Amorpha juglandis. The sequence continues at coordinate 3,359,329 of OX421379.1, read as the reverse complement.
ATGGGAAAAGGGTGAGGATCAGGGGGCAAGCCCCTGGGGAGAACCGGATATACACTGGCTGACCCTGGAACGCGACCCACGCAAGGTGGGCCACTATGGCAGGTTTTAGCACCAGTGTACGGTGGTCGCTATCCGGTCGGATACAAGTATCCTCCCACAAGCAAAACTCTTTGCTAAGTGCCGATTTCTGAATACGTGATAGGTTCGTTTTTACAAGGTAATAGGTCCCTCTTATGCAGGCCGATAGCGTTGGTATAAGATATAGCTCTCTCTCTCTATTCTGCGACATGAAGCGACCGTGGACTACTTTGTGTATTTCCTGCTAGTTTTATAATAAATAGTTGGTAAAAGTCGTACTGGCAAGCGCAGCGTTGGACGTCCACCTACAAGGTGGACAGACGACGTGATAAAGGTCGGAGGAAGTCGCTGGATGGAGGTCGCTTACAACAGGTCGATCTGGTAATCTTTGGGGGAGGCCTATCTTCAGCAGTGGACCTCTTGTGGCTGATGATGATGATATAAGTCTATGTAATGCTATAATGTGATTAAAGGAAAGATCCTAAAAATACTTGCAAGAACTTAAAACATCACAATTGAAAAGAGAAATGCTCGGGCTTCCGGGATCATTTCAGTATCTCGTAAAATATATATCCTTGTATTTTATGGGCGGGAGTGTATACGTCATAACTTGTGTGATTTATCTCCCACTATGAAATACGCCCCGTTTTTCATCCCCCTGACAGTCGATTAAGAGAAGTGGTGCTTAATTGAAGCTTCATATGTAGTACGACGATTTAAATTATTTGCTTCGGATAAATTCAGATTCATAATTTTAAATAAGTATTCGCTGGCGGATCCGCCCGCGTAAAGTTCTGCACCGTTATATTATCGATATCTTTGAATTGGCATAACTTTTTTATTTAATCAATTGACATGAAACAAACACTAAATGTTAAGTGGAGCTTACCACAATATATTAGTGAAAACTACATCTAAATCGGATAAACCGTTTCTGAGATTAGGGTGCACTAACGCACAGACAAACAGACAAAAATTCTAACAATGATTGTATTGGGGTGCTATTGCATTGATAAAGGGCCCATATCGCAAGCCCCTCAGAAGAGCCGGATATACATTGACTGATCCTGGAACGCGATCCACACAAGTGACAAGGTGTGTGGGTCACTAAACAGGTTTAACACTATGTCTACAGTGGTCGCTATCCGGGCGGATACCATCAGAAAACAATAAAAATGTCATAGTCCTGTACTTTTTTGAAAATATCGTGTCTAATTGTACGTCTTTATCCACTGTCCTTAACCCACTCGCAGTGGGAAGATCTGGCTTGTAGTTTTTACGACCGCCTGTCGTCAACCCCACTGGGTATAACAGTCCACTTTGTGTAATAATTTACTTTGATGATTAGTTTTTATTGGGTCGCTCGACCGGCCTAGTTCACTCGACCATTTTGAATCATGATCCACCTTCACAGACATTGTTAGTTGTGAAGATCGTTGAATCACTAAGTACTCCCTCTCCGAAGAGGGAAGAAGCATTTATAAAAGCTGGCATGACTCTGGTGACCATCGATAAACTCATTGCTTGTCGGTGGTCGCTGGTTTTTTTAACTGCACTACGCTTACCATCAGGTGTAGTGCAGTCACTTTGCCGTGCTTGGATAAAAAAAAAACCATTAATGTTATTATGTCCATTATTTCACCATCACATGAGATAGTAACCAAACGCATGCCTATTACGAATAGAAAAACATGCGTCTGTGCGTTACAAAGAAATAATGCTGTTCTGAAGTTGGTAGACATACACTGGCTGACCGCGGAGTGTGAATCAATTTGACGAACATTCGCAACAGAGAACTCTGCGTATTCAATTGAATAGTTCCCACTTATTCGACTGGATTAAAGCCTATTAAACTGAGAATTGGGAACAAATGAGGCATCAAGGCATTTGCATGCCACTAACTACACAGAGTAGAAATGTTAATTGAATAACGAATACACTGTTTCGTTGAAGTTTGGATTTTGTACTAAACAATGAACGTGAAATATATGACGTCATTGGAAAAGCAACAATAATAAAGCGAAAATACGTGAACTTTGCGGTAGAGCATTTTAAAATTGATTTTACAATAAAAAATCCTATTGGAAAAAAACAACTACCACGCTTTTTTTACAATAAAATCCTTTTTTTTTATTTACACCGTCCTTAATTTATATTTATTAAAAAAATATTTTCTATTTTTTAGCTGGATTTTCTATAAAAGCGTGTCTTTTTGTTTTTTTAACTATTATTTTTTGTATACTACGTATACACTGTGCATGATGGCAATAAACCTTTTTTTTTTTTCTTTCTAACAGGCAAATGGATTTAACAGTCAATACATATATCTACATCAGCACATCGGCTTGCGGAAGCGGAAAGCATGCATCATCTGCCGGAGAGGTTAGAATTAATCTAGCATCGATAACGAAATGGTTCAAGTGGTGTCGCATATTGTTATCGGCTAGTATATCATTAGCAGCGATAGCTCAGCGAGAGTGGTACAGACTGCCGAGACTAAAGTCACAGGTTCGAAACCAACCCCAAGTGCGTACCACATACCTATGACATAAGTTACGTGGGTATTTATCGCTTATTTTAACGGCGAAGGAAATATTATAAATAAACCTGCATACTTGAGAATTCTGTATAAGAGTTTCCAAGTTATGTGACTTCAGGCCGACATAATTCTGCCGACTGTTGAGGGACCCAATGTCTCATGGCAGTCAACATCATTTTTCTACTGCACTATACTTAATATCAAGTCCAGTATAGTCACTTTGCCGTGCCACAATAAAAAAACGTCTGCCAACCCGCAATAAGCCAGCGTGCTGGATTAAGCCTTAACCGTTGTCATTCAAAGAGGAAGCCCGTACCCATAAGTAGGTCAGTATAATACAGGGTTAATATTATTATTATAGATGCATTCGTTGCACCTAGACAACAGTTACGCGGGAGCGCCTGAAGGTAAAAAATAAATAAATAAACCAACTCATAGCAATAAAGATTTATTTCAGACTAACTTAAATCTAACAATAATTATTAATACCCTTAACTTGTTTACAATGATTGCACAGTTCCGGGATCAAAACAAGCCCAACTGTTAAACACAGTGGTCAGCTTATTTATTGTCAATACATTTTGAACGGATGTTCAGTTCCAAGAACTTTGATCAAAACAAGACCACCTGCCAATTACATTGGTCAGCTAATCATTATCATGTTTTCAACGGATAAAATTACATAAAATCTTAATGTTCGTATATAAGCCGATGTTTAATGGTCAGCAAGTTATTATCATGTCATAAACAGGTGCAGGGTACATAAATACCTCCAGGAACATGTGTTATTTTATATAAAATAAAGAAGTCGCATCACGTATAAAATCTCATAAACAGTTACCCGCTGAAACCATAGAACATAATATAATGCTAGACATCCAATTATCTGATAACCAGTAACATGGAGCGGGACGTATCGTCTGTGGTCTCTTTCCGAGACTCGACAGCTCAGTGCGTGGGTACTGCGGCTGTTTTTAAAATGAACGCAGGGTTGAATTCAGGATCTTTTACGTGGGGACGTAATTAAAAATATTTATTGTTTATTGAACGTTGGCTATGTCAGTTTAAAAGCTAAGAGGAAATATTGGGTGTTATTTAAATGTTGTTTTGTTTTTTCAGTAATAACAATACGTCAAAAATCAATAGATTTCATGAGCGTTTGCTTCTTATGACCGCTGTGTAAAGCACAAATGGTTGAAACCCTCCACACTTTGTCATTACTCCGTAACAGTCAAGTAAAACGCGCAGAATATATGGTAGATATATTTTGTTGGTATTTGTGAAATATGTATAGCAATTCAACCTTTAAAGGTAGACTTCCGATGGTCGCGTCAAGCTTGAGACGCTAACTCCAACCTACATATTGCGTACCTACGTAGTTTTGCCGCGCTGACATGACGACTATAACGCCAGTGCCATCAAAAGTGCCTCTAGTCTGACATTAATTGATTCGCTGTATGAAAAAAAAACATATAAAATGTCTCTTAACTCTATTATCTATATTTCTATATTATCTATTATATATTATATTATAAATCTATCCTAAGTTCCTCTCTGTGTAATACCAAGGCAAGCCATCTGCAATGGGTCATAACCGTAGAGGGAGTAACTATAGAGGAGCTATCAGCGTATACTGAATAAGGACAGATATACTTTGCATTCAATTTGTGGGGCTGCTACATTCGTAAAATTTTCCCCAATTTTGAAAAAATCCTGATACATTTTTTATATTTCTTATGTTAAAATGTGGCCTAACAAAAATATACCTGGTTAAACCCCTTGAAGGTTTCAACTGATTTAATTAGTACCGGGTGACAATGTTACATATAAATAAAGTACAAAAATCTCAATCATCTCATTGGTCTGGAGGCAGTGTTCATAGACCGATTGTACCGCGGATTACTAATATTGCCATTTGGCATTCCTTTTCTTAGTACTTTACTTTTTAGTTCTATGCGATCCGTCTATTCTTATTCCTTTGTTTAAACTTTACTTATATCATTTTTAGATTTGACAACTGAGACATTAACATTACATAATCAATTGTATCCATACGTTTTTCTTCATTCCAAAGAAATAGACTAATATTTTAATTCATGCAGTCGGGTAAAAATAACGACCTTTTTTACACAGTTATGTTAAGTTTCAGCAGAAAAATAAAAGAGGTTCGTTTAAGTATCACAAAACTATTTTATTGGCCTTCAGATTGTTTTTGTATTTTATCAGCTAATTTTCACTTTTGTTGCAATTTTAAAAGTTTCCTTTTCCGAGACGTGTATTCTAATGGTAGTTTTCTCACCGGGCTCTGCAAACATTGAAATAAAGAAGTATTAATATAGAAAAATAACCAGCCAAATGCGAGTCACACTCGCACACCGTGGTTTTCGAGCCAGAACACAACGGCGCGGCGTGATTATTATCATTCGGTGTTATAATATAGGGTTTATATTATAATACTTCCAAGTTTGAAGCTTATGTGTATTATCTTTAGAGCGAATACAAAAACGCCAAAATAAAAACGTGTTTATTGTATGAACACCCCCCTAAATGTTGATATTTTATGATTTTTATTCATCAATAAATCCGCCATAATATTTATTCTATTACTAATTATATAAAAGGCGCTTATTATCCACGATTGTAGGCAAAATTAACTATACACAAGCTGGTATCCCTAAAATGTGTATAATCCTCCTTTATGACATATTGTTAAAGAGATTGGCTATCTCATTTTTTCCCGGTGAAACGATTGCACGTAGGAGCAAGACATAAAATATAAGGTCATTACAACATTTGTACGCATTGTAGTATCAAAATAAATATCTTGATTTATGGAAAACATTGCAAAAATAAGTGAACAGAATAAAATTAATGAGTTTTATGATATAACCAAACAGTGTGCGTCTTATTTCCACTTTATTTTACCGCTCAACATACGAAAAATGGAACTTACCTGAGAAAGGTTATGTTTTCCGTGGAACGTTCCGTTTGGCTTTTACACGCTAAATTACTGCAATTCACCATATTAAATTGTTTCTACGTACGTCTTTTTACACTTACGATCGAGTACGACACCAACCCACTTGTTATAGAACACAAAAGCAAGCAATAAAGAAAACTGTGAAAGTTTGTCTGCCTCAATTGTGAATTGAGTCAGACAAATAAAAGTGATACACTGAGTGAAATAAAAAATGCTTAGTGCGTCTCTTTCTGACTCTTATAAATACGCATACATGCATCCCGCTTTCTCAATTATTATTATTCTGATGACCATTCTATAGATAATCATTCTACGGTCATAACACAACAGTAAACCCGATTAGCAAATGTCTCGGACACTACAACTGCTAATTGTAATTTGTTGTGCAAACTATTTTGTTTTTTCTGTCCGCATATAAACTATTATTATATTATTTCTTATGTCCTTATATAGTTATGGTATCCAATATAACCTACTTTTTTTCGGCACCGCGTATTCTATTCACATTTTTGTAATCATCATCATTCATCATTATTGTCCTATGTCCCCTCGATGGGGCAGAGGGCGTCCACAGTACGTCGCCATCTCGATCGGTCTTGAGCTTCGCGCTTTACTTCGCTCCAGGTCATTTCTATAGCTTTCGCTTCTGCAGTGATCGTCCGCCGCTAGGATTGCTTAGGACGGCCTCGTTTCCGCTTTCCTTGGGGATTCCAGTCTAGGGCTTGCCTCGGTATATGGTCAGGGTCCCTTCGGAGCGTGTGGCCGATCCAGTTCCACTTGCGGCGTTTGATCTGTTGGTCGATCGGAGTCTCACCACAGCGTTCCCACAGATCTAAGTTGGAGAGTTTCTCGGGCCAGTATACACCGAGAATACGGCGAAGACAGCGGTTGAAGAAAACTTGGAGCCGACGCGAGATGTCCTGGGTGACAACCACGTCTCACATCCATAGAGCAACACGGTTTTCACGTTGGACCGGAATATTTTGAACTTAACTCTCCTAGTCAGTTTCCGCGATTGCCATATAGGGCGGAGCCGTGCGAAGGTTGCGAACATTTTTGTAAGGACACCGGATTTCTTAGGAACACTGACAGATTCCAGGCTTTTTTATAAGGTAGTAACGTTGTAGATAATTTTCTATACAGAATGAATGGGCCGTTTCGTACGGTGAGTGACATATTCGGATGCCCTAAATTTATCTCCCATTCCCAATCCCTTACTCATCCCTTCCCTTTTAGGTCGGCCACGCATCTGTGATTCCTCAGGAATTGTGAACATTCATAGGCAGTGGAGATCACTTACCATTAGGTGACCCACTTGCTCGTTGTCGGTCTCTGTTATAAGAAAGATACTACACCTTATGGCAAGCGTACTGCAGCCGAAAAAAACTAGTGACCACCTACAAACAATTAGTTCATCGGTGGTCACCAGAATCATGCCGGCCTGTATAAATGCATCTCTCTTCGGAGAGGGAAGAAGCAAATCGAAGGTCCTGCGACAGGACAGGCGGATTAACGATGCAGGAACAGGGACACAATGTTGTACCCTTACCCGCCCCAACCAACCATCAAGTCAAGTCGCAAGCCCCGGAGAACCGAATATACACTGGCTGATCCTGGAACGCGATCCACGGTCCACGGATCCAAGGTGTGTGGGCCACTATGGCAGGTTTTAACACCATGTGTTCGATGGACGCTATCCGGATGGATATGAATATCCTACCACCAGCGAAGCGTTGTATATAAGAGGCGCAAACAGTCAGCTTTGCATAATTACAAGTTGAGTGGTTACAAGCACTGTACTACCAACGATATAGTATTCCACCTTACTTTGCATTGTAAAACAGGTCAATCACTTCGCTCCTGAATAAGTTATTCAACGCAATGTCTTCTGGCGTCCCTTACTTTTATTTCTCGTTACGTAAAACAAAATATTGCAGACGACTGGACTTGGTAAAAAAGAGAAATGTTGTATGGTTGATCCCTTTGTATGTCTGACCGACAAACGAACAAATAGGTCACCTGATGGTAAGTGACCTCCTCCGCCCATATACGCCTACAATACTAGAAGAATCATAGGCGCGTTGCTGACCTTATAGGGAAGGGATAATTACGAAACTGAGAAGGGGAGAGGTATTTGGGCCGCCGGATATCTCACTCACCGTACGAAACGCAGCAGCAAGCCGGTACTTTACGTTGGTTTTCTGTGTGAGACAGTGGTAATGACATGGTCGAGCCGGCCCATTCATGCTGTAGACAAAACTGTACATGGTGGCTCTACCACTAATGTGTCTGTAACATATATTGCCTGGCGTATAAAGAAAACCAGACTGTGTAAATTTAAAATAGCATACGAAGAGAAACAAATGGAATGTCAAAAGACCAAACAAAATAAAAACAAGAACACATCATTTAGTTTTGCAAAAGTAAAATTAGAAAGAATTTATAAACCAAAATTTTACGTCAATTATACTCCGCATGCCCTAAAGCGCTATTTGGATGGAACGACTTTCTTGTACGACAGACACTGACAGAAAACTCTTAGCCTAGGGGGTGCGTCATAAGAATTTTATATTTCAAATTGCATGACGCGGCCTCGTGAACGACAGTTTGCTGTTAAATTTTCCTCGGGCATACGATAAACAAACTAGCCTTTGCTCGCGGCTCCGCCCGCGTGAACGTTTAAAATTGACAAAGTTTCATACAAACTTTCAGCCCCTATTTTATCCCCTTGGGGGCAGAATTTATCAAAATCCTTTCTTAGCGGATGCCTACGTCATAACATCTACCTGCATGCCAAATTTCAGCCCGATCCCTCCAGTGGTTTGGGCTGTGCGTTCATCACTATGTCAGTCAGTCAGTCATTCAGTCACCTTTGAGTTTTATATATTTAAATACACCTAACACATACATAATCCTGACCCCATACTAGGTTACCCTGTATCATCGGTATAAGGAACGACGAGGGACCTGCGGTCCCATAACACCCAGACCCGTAACAAATATTTGTGGATCACACAAACACTTGTCTCAGTGCGGGAATCAAACCTACGGCCTCTCACTTCAAAGCCGGCTACTCGCCCACTGCGCCACGGAGGCTGTCTATACACCCAATAGTGTTACACATAGTCCTGCTCCACAAGGTTAATCGTGGGTATAAGAAACTACGAGGAACTTGCAGTCCCACAACACCCAAACCCGTATTGTGGATCGTACAAACATTTGTCTCAGTGCGGGAATCTAAGCGACGTACATTGCGACTTTGTTTTCGTCTCTACAAACGTCAAAGCAAAATTACATCATACAAGTTTCACATTATTCCCGTTGTTTACAAAAAAACCTTGGAATTTCGTCAGAACATTTTCAAAGGGGATTGCATCGCGTACAAAGGAAATACACTAAAACTGTTTACTGTGGGTCTGAGAGGAATTCTGGACAAAACTTTACAATGGAATTTTTAGCAACGAACTTTTTTTTTTACCGGGCTCGGCAAAGTGATTGCACTACAATAAAAACTTGATAGTAAGGGAATTGCAGTCCCAAAAACTAGCGACCACCGACCAACAATGAGTTCATCGGTGATCACCAGAATGATGCCGGCCTCTATAAATGCTTCTTCCCTCTTCGGAGAGGGAAGAAACAAATCAAGGGGTCTGCGACAGGATAAGCGTATGACCAATGCAGGCACAGGGATACAAGGATGTACCCATATACCCGCCCCAACCAACCATCAAGTCATGTCACAAGTTCCTCGGGAGAATCGGATATGCACTGGCTGATCCTGGAACGCGATCCACACAAGGTGTGTGGGTCACTATGGCAGGTTTTAACACCGTATATACGGTGGTCGCTATCCGGGCGGATATAAATCCTACCACCAGCGACATGGACATGGACAGCATCCATGGCGTATAAGGCGAGTAGCCGGTTGTGAGACGAAAAGTCGCGAGTTCGGTTCTTTAGTCGGTTATGCACAAATATTTGTTACGGGTCGAGGTGTGGTGGGTCGTAAGTCCCTAATAGTTCAATACCCACGATACAGATTATCATAGTGTGGGTTCAGGACTATGTGTGTGACTGTTGGGTGTATTGTACAGTGCTCTTTTTTTTTTTTTTAGCTTAAGCCGGCAAACGAGCAAGTGGGTCACCTGATGGTAAATGATCTCCACCGCCCATGTACGCCCAAAACCAGAAGAATCATGGACGCGTTGCCGGCCTTAAAGGAGAGGGATAATTAGGGATTTGGAAGGGAAAGGGATTTGGGCTTCCGGTTATCTCACTCACCGTACGAAACGCAGCAGCAAGCTGCTACTTTACATCAGTTTTCTGTGAGACAGTGGTAACCACTCGGTTGAGCCAGCCCATTCATGCTGTAGATAAAACTGTCTACAGTGTGGCTCTACCACTCGAAAAGGCTTTATTCAATTTAAAAATATTTTTTAATGTTTACCATGTGCACGTTTGGGATACCTCCCACTAGCGTTCATGAAACATTATGAATGTTCACGGGCAGACTTATCAGATGAGCTACTGCCTAGTGCCTTACCATGTACTGTTATAAAAACGTATCAAACAGTGTATAAATGAAAAGTACAATAATAAACGCTATAAAACTAACAGAAAAGTCGATTCTCCTTTCCTTGTAACTGCCATTTACCAAAATCGATTCCGTAACACCAATACGAAGTTTTGTCCATCATACAACAATTCATACACACATTTATGGTCATACAAAGTTCGCAGTTTCATTAAAGAAATAACAAGAAGTGCGATTACAAGTTTGTGGCAAGTCGGCGCGAAATGAAAAGTTTGCCCGTGGAGAAATTACTTTTGTATTATGTATATAAATGTTGCTTTTATGATAATAGTCTCTTTGGTCTTGTGGCGGCATAATTAGGCTAAGAAACTGTGAGCTCCTGGGTTCAATCCCAGGTATAATATTTGCGTTTACGATTCGAAAAATGAGTTGCTCGTGACGGAAATTAGGCCCGATATGGGCTCGCCCCTGATCCACGATATTATGGGATGGAAACAACCTACCGTGGATACTAGTTGCAGGATTCAGCGAGTGCGGCCTCTCATTTCGCAGCCGGCCACTCGCTTGCTATGCCACGGAGACTGTCAAATGTATGTGACTGTTGGGTGTATTTATTTATTACTTTTGTAAAGAGGCATGTATAGGTGCTAACAACTGTCCATGGAAGTAAGGATTATTATTTTTTCGACATCGTCAAAATGCCATTAGAGATGTCGAATAGTCACTTCTGCAAGGTGGTAGGTTCCTCGTATGCGAAAAGCCGTCTGGGTTGGTATCACCGCTTTGTCTATTTCTGTCGCCAAGCAACAGTATGTAAGCACTGTTGTGTTTCGGTTTGAAGGATATTGAAGTCAGTGAAATTACTGCGCATTAAGAGACACTAATATCTTATATCTAGGTGACATGCGCAGTTCAGTGCCATGCAGTGCTTTGTAATTCAAAGTTATGTGTGGTATTGCTTCTGTTTATGGACAGGCGTGGTGCTTACCATCAGGCGAGCGCCTTGCTCGTCATTCAATCAAATAAAAAAAACTAAATCTTTCCATGCGATCAGGACATCCACAAAAACTACCTAACTCATAAAACTATTTGACCTCTCACAACCGAACACATAATGGTGCTGCCACACCGATGTTATAAAATGTTTACAAACATTTTCTAACATTAAATCTAACATTTTATAACATTTCTTAACATTTTATAACATTTCTTAACATTTCTGAACATTCTTCTTTGACGGCTTCTTTGACGGCGCCGCTCTCAAAAGTACCGCCGCCTGCGGTTATAAAATGTTACAAATTGTTAAGAAATGTTTACTAAATGATGCTGCCACACCGGTGTTATAAAATGTTATATAACATTTTCTAACACCGGTGTGGCAGCACCATAAAACTCGTGTCCAGACACGTTTTTTGTTTCTGATCAATAACATCCATTAAAGTCAGACGGTTTTAAATGTCACCATGGCTCTATACTACTATACTATAGGTAAACTAAAGGTGAAAGTAATTAGAACAAGAAATAGTGAACATTTATGCAGGCATGGTTCTGGTGACCACCGATAAACTCATGTCCTTATACAGACAGATACATAAATAGCGACAGATATACATACACACAGCCAAGGGCTCTTTACAACACCCCTTTTATTTGCCGCGGGTCAAATAATACGATGTAATTTGCAAATGTAATCATCCCAAGATTGAATTACAAGGTGGTAGGTCCCTCGTATGCGAGAGGCCGTCTGGGTTGGTGCCACCGCTTTTTCTCTGCCACCAAGCAACAGTGTGTAGCAGTGTTGTGTTTCGGTTTGAAAGACGTTGAAGCCAGTTAAATTACTGGGCATTATGAGACTTAATATCTTATGCCTCGGGGTGACGAGCACAGTTCAGTGTAATGCAGTGCTTTATAATTCAAAGTTCTGTGTTGTTTATAGGCAGGCATGGCGCTTACCATAAGGCGAGCGACTTGATCGTCTCTTCATTCAATTGAATTGAAAATCAATTGAAAGAAGAATTCGATTTTAATAAATGATATTTTAGCATAAGTATACAAAAAATGATGACTCTCACAATTTTACTACTGCTCACACAGTAAATGGAATAAAAAAAAACTGAAACTCAAAAATAAATATAAAGTGAACCAATTCCAACAAAAGTTCTTAACAAAGTTTGGACGTAAAAGAAGCCAAAATCTCGCCAAGTTTACATTGCCCACATTTTTGCAAGGAATCTCTGTATTCCGACGTTTTCTTTCATTGAATTAAAAATGTTATTTACATAAAACGACAATTTATTGCGTTTTCTTTTCTTTGTAACCTAAATCGTCATTAAGGTTACAAAGAAATACAGAGATTCCTTGCAAAATGTGGGCAATGTAAACTTGTCGTTACACTCTATTATTACACTATTTTTGTTACACTATTTCATACATTTACCATTCTATTCGTCTAGCGTTTATGCCACTTGTCTAGGCCCGCAGGTCGCTCGAATGACGGTAAACGCCACGCTTGCCCATAAACAGAAGTGACACTACCATGGTTGCCGGCAGCAACGGGGTGCACTTGCACCCCTCTGTCAGCAGGCAGTGGGGATTCCCCGAGTAATAACGCTAACCACCGACTACAGAGATTAAGTATGCTTTCGATTAGCGAAACATATTCAATCAAATACCCGCGCGATTTGAATTTGATTTTACATAATATACGTGTATAAGTCTATATTTTCTATTAGTTAATAGTATAATGTGTAGATACAGATGCACCTCCCTGTAAGTAATCCTGGAAGCGGCGATGGATTCCACATATAACAATGAATTAAAAGCACAAAGCACTACATTATTTAATATCCTTATCCTTTTACTTTCAGCTAAAGTATTTTCTTCTTGATTCTTCTAGTCAAACAAAAAAGTAAAAATCTCAATGCCTGAGGTCGCTGGTTTTTTTGGGACTGCATTACGTTTACCATAGGGTGTAGTGCAGTCACTTTGCCATGGATAAAAAAACTCTTATGTAACACAAGTAATAGTCTACACTCAATGATAGTCACAGCAATGTCAATGTAGAAAACAAAACTATGGCCGACGTATCGATCCGTATTGAATAAAATATCCATGTAAGCATGGGGAAGGCTCACCGTGTAATGTTACACGTATTTGGGTCATATTCGATTATTAATCTAATTATTATTTGTGTCGCTTTGTGGTTGACAGTTGGCTGTGGTGAAGTTGACAAGAATCTATGCTTGCAAACTATCTTCTGAACAAATTTCATGATAGCAACTTTAGTACTTTTTATGATATCGTTATTATTCATTTCATTAATTCAATGAGAATTAAATAAGATATTTAAAAATGTCCCCTTACTTTCGTATTCTAGACATATATAACACCAAGTTCTCTTCACCTGATACATTTAATACCACACGCAACTTTTATAAATATACTACTGTCCCAGAAAAATAGTATGTACCTACCAGTGATAATACAATCTTAATGAAATGTATAGTCCTTAAGCGACTATTATTTTTCTTTCATACACTCGTAAACACACACACACACACGCATGCACACCCACACACTCGCATTGACGCACGCACGCACACAAATCATACTTACATAGCTACATAGCTTAAATAGCTACATAGCTTACATAGCTACTCGTGCGATCGCGTAAATGCTTTACTAACCTTTGTAGTTCTATAAATACAATTTTGCATGTAATTTTAATTTTGTTTACTCTACTAATTGATATAATATACTGAGTACATCGTAACTGGCGTATTGTTCGGTGTAATGTATTTTGATATTATAAACTGTCAGCTGTGAAGGATCTGAATGAAATAAACTAATACATGCGTGGGTGAGTTTTTTTATAGCATAAACCGGCAAACGAGCAAGTGGGTCACCCAATGGTAAGTGGTAGCTTTTTTAAAAATTTAACAGCCATGGTGTAACATTGAGTTTTGGATGGTTCTACGTTTGTTTTGAATATGTGATATGTCGCTTTAGGGCAAATACATAAGACAGGCCTAATCGCTCTCATTGGTTGAGGAGGCCTGTGCCCAGCAATGGGACAGTATAATACAGGGCCGGTATTATTAATATTTTATATAAAATATACACACAAAAATAATATAGAACAAGCAGCGATAGCTCAGCGGGGAGTGGCACGGAATGCGAAACGTGAGTCGCCAGTTCGAAACCAGCCCCAAGAACATGCACCTCAACTGTTACAAGTTATATGTGTATTGTATTGTTAATTATCGCTTACTATAACTGTGAACGAAACATCGCGAAAACTGCATACTTGAGAATTCTCCAGAGGAATTTCAAAGGAGTGTAAAGTCTGCCAAACCGCAATGGGTCAGCATGGTGGACTAAGGCCTCTCATTCAGTAAAGGAGACCCCTGCCCAGCAGTGGGACAGTAAATTACAGGGCATTATTACATTAAATTACATTTAATTATTTATTCATTCATTATTAATTATTTATTCATTAATTACATTTAATATAATTATTAAATGCAATATAAACACAAATACAGGAAAATGGAAAAATAATTTCATTTTATTAACTAACCTTTCTGAACATTATTCGTCTCGAAATTTACTTAAATTATGTTTTATTTACGAAAGCAAACGAACCGAGGTTTGTCCTTACAATTCTCATTAGCCACAAATGTATGAAACAAATATATTATGCCGTTTGAGCGTCGGAACCGTCATAATAACGTATTCATTGAATATTCTCTGGAAGGTACTACATATGATTGTGTGTCGTACCTTCCAAAATATGAAATTTTAATTTATGTAGTTATTAAATACGTACTGAATTATTACTGATTATTCTTAATGGTTTTAGTCTGTGGTATCATTGGGAGGAAGCCAATAAAACTAAATTATTATTAATATTAATAATAATTACTTATGTCCTTCAAAGTTGGACCGATTTTGATGATTGTGTTTTTATTCGATAAGTTTTAATCCCATGATGGTTTCATTGTTGTTTTTGATTATGGAAGACGAGAGAAAATTTGGACCTACAAATGCACTTCAATAATACAAATGCGTTGGACGTCCACCTACAAGGTGGACAGATGACCTAATAAAGATCGCAGGAAGTCGCTGGATGCAGGCCGCTTCCAACAGGTCGGTCTGGAAATCTTTGGGAGAGCCCTATGTTCCGCAGTGGACGTCTTGTGGCTGATGATGATGATGATGAAATGCACTTCCCTTCCAATTCGGGTTTTGATGTAGGTTTTACTTATATATTTATTTATTATTCATTTCTCATAGAAACAACATACATACATACGCATGTACAAATAAAATATGAAATAATAAACAAATAACTAATTATTACGCAGGGCATGTCATGGTGGTGACAGACGGGACAGATGCTCTTATCTGAATTCATGGGGTATACACCAGCTAATAGCTAGTATAAAATGGTCACTTTTAAGATTTTTTTAATGCCATGTATTGCGCTGTATTTAATAATAAATTACATCATTATTAACTTCCATAATTTTTACTTAAAAGTAAACGAGTAGCGCACTTTAAGATCAATCAATGATACAGCTACTTATAAATATCAGCCTAATAGAAAGCTTGAAGCTGCTTAAATAAAATAAAATGTAAACATTCAATATAAAATATAAAACCACTCACGTTTATTATTAGACGCAAACTTTGCCTCATGTCGTAATAAATTCAATAAATCAACACTCATTTTAGTCCGTTTAGCACACGTCTCTACTTTTAGTCTGATATGATAAATTATAATAACTAAAAACCCACTTTTAGTCCATATTTAAACTTTAAATAAACCAACAAAAATAAATTTAAAGTTTTATAATTTATTTTAAAAAATCTTGCACAATTTTTCGTATTCGATATCGCGACCGATGGCCGGAGAAACGCGGCGTGCGGCTACGCCGGCCTACGTCGTAGCACTGGCGTAGAGAGCGTAGCGTGTCCAATTTTGTTACGAGATGCGAGTTTTTTTCTTTTATCCATAAAGCGCTGCGACTGTCATACACATGTGGTTTTGAACCAACCACGAAATGTAACCAAAAATCTTTGCGTTTATTTAAAATTTAAAAGAAAAGCTACATTCTCGTTTCATTTTATTTGAGTGGAGCTTATTCGATGTGAAAAAATCTTTAAATATGCTTATTTATGTGTTTATTTATAAGTTTTTCGTATTCTAAATCCCATTTATCACACCCATTTATCACAGAGCTTTATTCTTTATGAGCCGTAGAGTGTAAACGTTGTTTGTATTTTTACAAGCAATGTAAAAAATGGTTTGACATCTTAATTGTACTTTTTATATTAAACAAGTATCCATAATAAAATATCTAAAAAAAATATTATCCAACAAATTATATTCAATAATCCGTAATACTTTAAGTCTAAAGAATAATTAGATGTACATACATTCCAATTTGTATTCAACAATTTGATTACCCTACTCATGTATTCGTAATACGCGCAGGATAAGAGGATAACAGGCGTGTTTTCTTCGAAGAGGTAGGGAGAATTTAAACAGAACACACACATTTCGCCGAGGTTATTTCCGTCTCACGATGTGATAGGGAGCGAGCCTATCGTGCATAAACTGTGGTAAAGTCAAGCTCGACAAGAATGAACACAGTGCATTTAATTTAGAGTAGTTCTTGAGAAGAGTGGGAAGCCTTTTGACTGGTAGAGTCACGCTGTAGACAGTTTTGTTTACGGCATGAATGGTCCGGCTCGGCTGGGTCGTTTCGTACGCTAAGTGAGATATCTCGAGACCGGTTTCCGGTTTTCCCCAGGGGGCTTGCCCCCTGGTCCTAACCCTTTTCCCATCCCTTTTCCTTCCCCTCCCCCTTGGCCCTTTGGCAGGCCGGCATGATCTTGCCGACCTACGATGGACACATTGTTTATCGTTGGTCTACACTATTATTGGATTGTGCTACACTTACCATCAGGTGTAGCGTAGTCACTTTGCCGAGCCAGGATAAAAAAAGAAAAGAAACATTAGTGAAGCCATTATCAAAGACGATTTATTAGTTGCTGAAATAATCGAGGGCATACATAAAGATATAATATACATAATTCTTTTGCGACCGCGTAAAGTTATCGCACTTTAGAATAAAAGAATAAATATTTTGATATATTTTTTTCTTCCACCTGCCCTATCCAACTCGTAGTGGGTTTGGCCCAACATGCTTTTTACCACATGTTACACAAAGATTTGGCTTGTAGTTTTACGACCGGTCGCCTGCCTGGCGTGAACCCTTCTCGGGATCTCGAGAGGAAACACCCCATACCCGAGACAAATATTTATCTTGGTGCGGTAATCGAACCTGCGGCTTCTCGCTTCACCAGCCGGCTACGGAATCTGTCGACAAAATATTTTGATTTACATATTAGAAGAAAAAATATATAAATTATTAAACATTGAAATTGTTCACTATGATGTAACGAAGTTACCTATAAAATGTTAATAATATTTTAAATGACCCTGTATTACACTGTATATATTATATTTACGTGTATAAAAGAAAATATACCTCGAAAACCCAGAAGTATGATACCATCGATTATTTATTAAGCTGAAAACTTGAACGGAACTTAATGGATAATATATGTTCAAGTTCTTAAACTTAGACCTTTGATTAAATAAGTTGGGCTAAGCCTACCATTGCTCTAACTTAGGCGGATTTAACGATCTCTCTCAAGGACACCGAGATGGTAAAATTACTCTCAGAATATTAATTATAATTAATTTATCATTTTTACTACCTTTTTACTTATGAATTCGCTCGCAAAATCTGAATAAATCAAATGTAATTTTCATATCCAATGTCTATTTTTTTATAAAAAAAAACCTTTCAAATTATAGTAATAATATCGTTTACATGAAGGTTATGCCATTTTCGACTCTAAAGTTAGACTTTAAGGTTAGTATTTAGGAAAATCACTTGCACAGGAATATTTGCTTCACAGATAGCTGTAATATACTTAACCCTATTTGAAACATTCTTAATCATATTACATTATTAATGAAATATCCTAAATGGAATGCTTTTATTATTTATCTCAACTAATGTAATTGCGATAAAGGGTTTATATATGTTTGCACATCTATATGATAAAACTGTGCAGCCTTTTGTACCAATTATTCGGAGTATAAACATGTTCTGAATCCGAGAAGAACCTATGTTCTTCTATGTGTGACAGTCTGACCTGGGATACTCTATAGTATCCCAGATCAGCCGGTCACACTTTGTGTTTCAGATTTCAGTTCGAAAAATCGCACATAAGTTGCCCGGGATCGGAATTTGTGCCGGATATGACAGTCCTAACCTATGGAACGAATGATACTCGGCGAACCATGGGTGCACTAGTTGAGCTTTTGGGGATACAGGCTTGTAATGATGTATATATTTATATACGAGCATGTAGGAATGTTTAAACTCGGAAAAGCCGAAAAACCAGTAGATAAGTGATGAATTAATTAGACAGGCGAAGTTGTGAGCAAAAGTTAGTAACATAATACACATTGAATAACGGGTTAAACAGATTCAGCACCGGTTCCATTAAATTGGAGAATACGAAAATAATCATAAATAGAAATATTATTATATCATATCACTCCTGTATTGAATGGATGAAAATACGCAATAACATTTCAACCCATATCAAGTTGAAATTGCTTAGTTCATTTTATTTAAGTAGAATAAATACCATATTTTTTATCATAAGTGAAACATTCCCCATGTACGATTATGCAGAATAGAACTTTAAACTATTGTTTTGAGATAATGTATTTAGCAAAAAAATTATTACCTCAATTGTTACTTGATGTGGGTTGAAACGCTATTGCGTATTTGCATCTAAATAGGGGTGTAAGTGGGCCATCAATATAGGTCCAAAGCCTACCTCACCTGCAGTGAAGCTCGGCGAGTCTCTGGGAATGCCTAATGTCTCGGGTGTGTGGGCGGGATAGTCTCTTCCCTTATCCACTCGCAGTGAGTTCAGCGCAACATGCTATTCAACACATATTCCAGAAGGATTTGGCTAGTAATTTTTATGACTGGCCGCCTGCCCTCTCAACCCCTCTGGGGAAAAAACACACAGACCCGAAACAAATATCGGTGGATCACATAAACTTTTGTTTTTGCTACGGGAATCGAACCCGCGGCCTCTCGCTACGGCTGCTCGCTGCTACAATAACAATTGTGGTTTTTATAGTTTGAAATGAAACGCGGCCTTGTAAAATATATTGAATGCAAGTGCCGTCGAGTTCTCTGAAACCAATTAGAGTCAGTCGCTTTGCAACTTCATAATAATGTTTGCTACAAGTGCTGAGTTTATATTACTTTGTTGTAGTGCAATTTTCATTGAAACAACTAGTTTGCCTCGAGCACCTATTTTTTTTACATTTATTTGTAACTAGCTTGTCCTCGCGGCTCTGCCCGCGTGATCTGCTTTTTGCGGGAAAAAATAGTGTATGTTCATCAGCATCACAATTCGCGAGTCCGGGAGTATACTGCACAATTCGTGATAGAAAAAAACTAATATCACTTTTAGCCGACTTAGGGATCAAACCTAAGCGCAGCAATCATACCGCGTACCTAGGGTTTCTTATCGAGATTTCTCGAACCGGGAATTCTCGACAAATATGGCCTTATTCGAGACGACAAAAAAGTGGTCGAGAACTTGATAAGTCGAGAAATTGCGTCTTGATTGACAAATGTTACCTACGAGGTAGACATTAAACGTAACAAACATTCATTTTTATATATTATACAGATTAGATTTGCCATAAGTTCGGGGAAATTTTAATCTAAATAGAGTGAAAAACATTTACAAAAAAGACGATCATATCAGTTATCAAGCGGGATGAAAAATGATTAGATTACTAAAATGGCTATTAAAAAATAGGGGTTGGTGATAAAAGGGTCAAAATTTTGGGTTGCATGTATTTTTAATGCCACATTATAGAAAAATAAAACCAAAAAAAATGTCCAGAAATTAAAAAAAAATGTTGAGGGTGAACAACGCTTATCACTTACCCCTATGAAAAATAGATAGTAGCCGATTTTCAGACCTACTGAATATGTAAATAAAATTTGGTAAAAATCTGTAAAGCCGTTTCGGAGGAGTAAGGTAACTAACATTGTGACACGAGAATATAAAACTCAAAGGTGATTGACTGACTGACTGACATAGTGATCTATCAACGCACAGCCCAAATCACCGGAGGGGTCGGGCTGAAATTTGGCATACAGGTAGATGTTATGACGTAGGCATCCGCTAAGAAAGGATTTTGATAAATTCTATCCCAAAGGGGTCAAAATAGGGGATGATATTATTTAAATGCTGTTCACGCGGGCGGAGCCGCGAGCAAAAGCTAGTTTTATATATAAGATGTACAGTACACACTTAAATGTCACACATATATTGGTCGGTAATAAAAGGGACTTTTTGTCCCACATCATTCAAATCCGAAACAAGTATTTGTTAATTACACAAACATTGGCTCAGTGTGAGAATAGAACTCGTAGCCTCAAGTATAGTCACCTAGACGTAATCTGTCAATAAAGTCTTTATGTCGTACTAGTAATTAATTTAATATACTAAAGAGAAGAATATTAAAAGACAAAAATTTAGTTATGGACCGATTTTTTTTTCCTGGTGATGGTAATTGTAGCGCAATCAATTCGTAATTCAGGCATTCGGCGATTGGGCTTTAAAAAATATGATCATCTTCGGTATACATTGTTTTTAACAGATTGCCCTGTTGGGATTTTAAATAACGTTATTTGTTGCAGGTAACAAAAATAATTTTGTGCAAACTTAGTTATTTACTATTATTTATTTACTTATTTATGATTTGAAAAATTATCGTTGTCCATTTTAGTTTCTGAACAGCACTAAAATACACATGTATAATTATTTAATGATTCGTATAACACAATGCATTTGTGGCTCTATTCGTATTTTATTACGCTTCAATAACATGACGTGTAAACAATTAAGCAAAATAAATACCAACATTCAAACATCAACGAATCAGTTCGAAAAACAAACCTATTGTGCCAACATTCAGAAGTTCTAAACTTATGTTTTTGCTTGCGTCAACAATATTCAATTCTCATGCAGCTCAATCATAAACTTTGTATTTAACTTTGGAATCAATGAAATGAACTAAAGCCCTGCTCAGTTCGAAATATAATACTTTTAAATAAAATACTTTTTCCTTTTTAATTTTAACGTAGGTTGCATCACAGTGCTAATCCTCATTTGTGACGATAAAAAAATAATTTCTTTGTAGCAATTGTGTATATGAACTTGTTTAATTTTATACATTATATTATGCGTACTAGACAAAAATATCGAAAATAAACTATTTTGCGAAAACAAAATTAAAATTGATTAAAAAATTAGGTTTCAGTTCATGTTTTAAATATTGGTACAGGCAAAGGTGGGCATGTCACTATCTCCCTCGCACGCGTGTAGTGACAAGACCTACCTTGTGACGTAACGTGCCATGTCGTGCATCCTTTTTTATTTTTTTATATCAAACGCACAAGTGGATCCTCTAATCATAAATCATCTCCACCGGCCATGAACATCCACAATACCAGAAGAATCGTTCAAATTTTCCACATGGAGTTCACATACATAGTTAAATTATTATATCTATTCAAAATGCCTTGAACAGCACGCTTATCTGTCGATCGCAGATGTTGCCAAGGCAGAAGTCGTTAATCCTACTATATGCATACAAGGAGAGCCTTAACTGCTGCATGGCACATTAATAATGCACTCAACTTGCTATTTACACCGGGTTTCTTTAAAACTTTTTACAATGTTTGGTTTATACGATAGTGTAATTGCTTCGATAAGCTAAGATATTTGCTTCCGAACACTGCGTTGAAAGGTAAACTTTGCTTAAACTTGGATTAACTTTAGACGTTCTTAGTTTATATGCGTTTAAAGATTGAGTACGATGTCACTAGCCCAATAAGGCGATAAAATGTCTTTAATTCGTTATCGTAGCGGTATAGTAGCAGTATAATTTTACAAGTTTTGATGGAATTAACAAATAGAAAACAGTTGAAAGTCTTCCTTGTCCTGCTTTTGATAAACACGTCGAAAACAAAGCCAAACGAAATTCAATTTTCACTTTCAGATATCGCTGACTTTTTTACTTTATCTTTGAAATTCATCCAAGTACTGGTACCTAAATGAAATGTTAATTTTGTTAAATATACAGCACTAGTTTTCCATGATATGGCTATAAATTATAATCCAATTTCAAAAATTAATATTAAAAATATCTAATAGTCTGTAATTAATTAATTAATGATCCTAGATCTAAGAGGATCCTAGAGGTGATTTGTTATATTTTCCTAAACTGCTTTTATAAATAATGCGTATTTTATAAATAACCATAACAATATAATATTACTGTAAGTACTAATAATGTCTGCTTCCGTAGTTAATTTTACAATGTAAGCTGGGTCCACCTATAATTAGGTGAGCAGTATCTTAAGATCATTTTATACACTATCCTTGTTAGCAAATTACTGTGACTTCTGTTAGTGGATGAAATATAATGATAAATAAATAAAATAAAGACTCACTAGTGCCAAACACAGGCTTGACTATCCTGTCGTTACACAGAAAGAAAGGAAGAAAATATGTTTATCGGAACATTACTCAACAATGCATCAAACATTGTAATAAGTAAAAAAAATGTGTGTGCAATCCACACACGGCACGAAGTGACATTTCAGGATAAATGTTTATTTTAGATAATTTAATAAAAATAAAAATGATTGGTCAAATAAACATAGACGTGTTAAATAATTAACATAAATTAATTAACCAATTAATTTTAAATTAATTAACACGCAAATGCTAAAATATACCACGTCGTTTATGACACATTTTCCGATGGCTTTGTTGTACGCAGGCGCAGATACGTGATAGCATACTTCTAATCTATCTCATTCTCCCTCTAAATCCTATTTATGAGTAATTTTGTCTCTTTTTACTGTCGCTTTTTCGTTTCATCGAATTTTCAAATCACAACGGTGCTAAAGAAGTTTCACTTCAAAAAAGAACATGTTGATACAACGATTAGGTTTCCATAATCCACTACATGCAATACAACCTAAGAAGCGCTGCAAGTCTGTTACGTGTGGACGGCGAGTCATGCATCCAACATGCTGGTGGGAGGATACTTGTATCCGACCGGATAGCGACCACCGTACACTGGTGCTAAAACCTGCCATAGTGGCCCACCTTGTGTGGGTCGCGTTCCAGGGTCAGCCAGTGTATATCCAGTTCTCCCCAGGGGGCTTGCCCCCTGATCGTAATCCTTTTCCCATCCCTTTTCCTTCCCCTCCCCCTTGGCCCTTTGGCAGGCCGGCATGATCTTGCCGCCCTACGATGGACACATTGTTTATCGTTGGTCGACTATTCTTGGATTGTGCTACACTTACCATCAGGTGTAGCGTAGTCACTTTGCCGAGACAGGATAAAAAAAAAATTATTATACTCCTCCTTATACGTTTGAGAACAAAAAACACATAAACAAAACAGCAGACTTATTAATAAAACAGCAGACAGTCGCAAATCCCACGCGAACACAATTAAAAGAGGTGTTCGCGAATAAGATCGTCTAGTCTAGACCCACAAATAGCACTCTAGAAAGGATATGAAAAATTTAAATACATCGTTATTTAAAGGAGTGAGTTATGCCTGCGGCTTAACCCACGCTTTACCCACATATTCTATCTAAATGGGGTATATAACAGGAAACTGTCACGATGAGACCACGTCATACTATTTTTTTAACCGACTTAAAAAATGTGGAGGTTCTCAATTCGGCGAGTTTATTTATGTATGTTGATCGATTGCTCTGTCAATTGCGGACCGATTTTGTCGGAAAAAAAACATTTTAAAGAGTTTAGCTGTGATGTAGTTCCGTACATAAATATGCTTAAGATCTGATGATGGAGTACGGAGTATGAAACTCCTCAACGGATGACAGCTCAGTCGTCGCGATTGTGTTATTGAGTTGAAATTTACATACCATAGCTGTATTAACACTACCTACCTATAGAACCTAAGATCTCTAGAAATTGTTATTTTTGAGTTTTCAGTGTTATTTTTTTGAAGTTGGTTTTTAAGTTTTTTTTTATATATTATTCCAGTGGTATGACACAACGTCGTAAACAAAAGTTTTCTGTTAAATTTTAAGTCAGCAATTCAATTATAATTTATATGGTATGGTGGGTGGTCTTTGGCGTTGGGGGTCCATTTACAATCAAATCAAAACCTTTATTCATCATGTAGGCTAAGAAAGTGCTTATGACAAGTCAGGTACAGAACATTTGTCATAAATAAGACTAACTTAAAATTAAGAGAACTTTGGAATAAACGCCGCGCTATAGGCTGGCAGGAAAAGGCACAACAATAAGCAGGGGAAGACGGAGGGGATCCTTAAATGTGGAGGATATAGAAATCGGGACAAGGGCAGGAAGGAGTAGGGTAAATTAACAATAAATCTGTAAGGGTTTTAAAGGTAAGGAGATGTGTCGTAGACCTTAATAGCAGGAAAATCCCAAGCCTAGCTAAGCTACCAACAATACAATACAATGCAATAAAGTATGTACGTAAAGTAACAGTATTAAATAATCCACTTGAAAATTTAAATACATACTACAACAACAATTATATTAAATCAGAGGTCAAATAAAAAACTTTAACTGTTACTAACTACTTATATAACGTGATAAAGGCTAATACAATAACACTAATATAATTAAAAATATATATTATAAAAACTTCTATTAAGATATGGCAAGAAATAAAAGGCTTTTTATTTATATCCCACTTGATCGTTTATCAGCTGCTACGGTAAAAGTTATTGATACTTCTATATTCACTGATTACTGTTAAGGCTGGATTGCACCATAATAGCAGTTATAGTTAAGGTTTATGTCACATTAGACGATAACAGTAACGCTGACTTTAACATTGACTGCGGAATGTGTTGCACCATCGTATTCCGATGCTACTATATTCCTCGATTAATTCTAGAAGCAGAAACATGATATTATTTTGGAGCACAGACGATTTAGGAGATATTATATTTGTAGGTTATAATTGAACGATCTGACTGCTATTTAACTTCAACAATAGCTTTAATTAGCGAATCTTGGGCTATTACGGTTAACAGCTAAAGTTATGACGTCATCTAACATTTGTCAAATGGTACAACTCACACACAGCCTCCGTGGCACAGCGGGCGAGTAGCCGGCTATCAAGCAAAAGGCCGCGGGTTCGATCCCCGCACCGAGACAAATGTTTGTGTGGGTGTTGTGAGACCGAAAGTCTCTTGTAGTTCCTGATACCCACAACACAAGATTCGTATCTTACTGTGGGGTCAGGGCTATGTATGTGACTGTTGGGTGTATTTACAAGTCATTTTTTGCTTAACCAGTACTTTAACATGTTTGTCATAGCTAAAGTAGGTTGGTGCAATCCAGTATAATACATTTATACGAACGAAAATCAATAACCATTACATGTCAAGGTTCAAAACGTAATTTTAGAGAAAGCCCTGATTTAAGCGTAGCCGTGCACGTGGCTAAGCCATTCCGGCCAGACGGCTATTCAGTACAAACATATTTACAGCTGCAGGATTGAAGGAAACTGAATATTGTATGAAGGCCTTGAGGCTTTATCGATGTCGTGGGAATACTGTAAGTTAGTTTAACTTCTGAAGTGAGAGTTACGAAAGCAGCTAATGCAATAATTTCGTAGATGGGAGAGAGAGAATGCAGATGTATTAAGGAGACCGTTACAACCCTACAAGCGTTAGTAAAACAGTCGCGTGTGGTAGGGTGTCAGTTATGATGTGGTCTGGCATACGTTTATAAATGGAACTCACGGGGCGATCGAATCACCGTTTTGTTAGTTGAGACTTAGCGAAGTCATTACATACAAAACGACTTGATATGTAGACCAGTGCCGATCCCTTTTAAAACAAAAATAAATTATAGTAGGATGAAACCCATTGGAAAAGGAAGAGAATACAACAAAAATGATAGGAAAAATAAATTACGGGCGATCTGAGGTCGGAAAGTGTAAAAGTTGTAGATCTTTTTATTACCTACAACTTTGCGATTTAACTTTTTCCATAGGACTTGTAGTTTTTCCGGAAATCGAGATAAACCGTTTTTTACCCTTAAAAGCCTTCCCCCCCTCTTCCCATTTCCCGACCTCAGATCGCCCGTAATTTATTTCTCCTATCATTTTTGTTGTATTCTCTTCCTTTTCCAATGGGTTTCATCCTACTATAATTTTGTTTCTATTTTTACCATTTTCAAAGGCATCGGCACTGGTATAATGTTGAAGTTTGTTCTATAAATCTCAGGGTTAGTATCAATGCAGCGTCATGGCTGTCGGTAACATAAGGTTTTGATGCCCTAAATACTAGCAATTGCATGCTAATGTAAAACTAGAACCATAAACTTTATCGCGTCCATAAAATTGTTTTAATCCACTTGGCATGCTATTAAGCGTCACCACTTGTATTCAAATCCGTGTTAATTATTTAACGGCTTTATGCTACGTCCATAAAAAACTATAACAATATATTTTGTAGTGAGATTTTTAATGGATTGCATTTCATTATTATGCCAATAATAATTATAGAAACAGAGCTTCATAAACAAAAAACCTATTTCTGTAATACAGTTCAAGGAAATAAAATTGTGAAAAAAAGCCTCTTGCCTTAGCCTAGTAGCCATAGTTCAGCGAGGAGTGGTACAGATTGTCGAAACGGTAGTCGCAGGTTCGAAATCAGCCCCAAGAGCATGCAGCTCTGACTTTTCTATGTTCTGTGTATATTCATTCTTAATTATAGCTTGCTTTAACGGTGAAGGAAACATTGTGAGGAAACCTGCACACCTGAGAAGTCATAAGAATTTCGATCTGAGAAGTCCTGAGAAATCTGGCAACACGCATTAGGCCAGCGTAGTGGACTGAGGCCTAACCCTTCTCATTCAGTAGAGGAGGCTTGTACCTAGCAGTAGGACGCGTATAATACAGGGCTAGTATATATTTTTTTGTAGCATAGACCGGCAAACGAGCAAGTGAGTCACGTGATGGTAAGTGATCTTCACCGCCCATGTACGCCCACAATACCAAAGAATCATAGGCGCGTTGCCGACCTTAACGAGAAGGGAAAATTAGGGGTTGAGTAGAGGAAGGGATTTTGGCCCCCGGGTATCTCACTCAGCGTACGAAACGCAGCAGCAAGCCGCTA
The DNA here is from genome assembly GCA_949126905.1 of Amorpha juglandis. Taxonomy (NCBI): domain Eukaryota; kingdom Metazoa; phylum Arthropoda; class Insecta; order Lepidoptera; family Sphingidae; genus Amorpha; species Amorpha juglandis. The sequence goes on along the minus strand of OX421379.1, from coordinate 3,331,854 downwards.
CTTTACGTCGGTTTTCTGTGAGACAGTGGTAACGACACGGCCCATTTATGCTGTAGACAAAACTGTCTACAGCGTGACTCTACCACTGATAATAGTATTACACTCATACTCATAATATTATTATTGTTAATAATATTGCCTGGCCTAAATCGAATCAAAGACCTTTCCCTGACCCTTTATCACTGTGATGTAAAATTTACCCTAAGCCCCAAGTCTTAAAGCGCAAATTTTTGCTCGTCTTATTCAATGTCCACATATTACACTGACAGCATTGAAAAATGCCCCGTAAACCAGCAATGAATTATCGCCTATTCCACTGGGGAATTTCTTTAAATTGTAAATTATTGGAAATTTCAGTGAAAATATTTCAAGTAACCTAATTTTAATAACTATCGGGCTATTTCGTTAAGTTACCAAAGAGATGGTTTAAATTGTACATAGTTATGATATAATTGGGATCAAAAGAATTTTAATAATCCACGGCGTTCGTTACAAAAAGTAGTGTTTTGTTGGTCTCTGCTATAAGAAGTAAAAGCACACCAGGCAAAAATAAAATATCCGCCTTCTTTGGCGGATTTTAAAATTGGAAGTAGCTAATAGCCAGCCTCCGTGGCGCAGCGGGCGAGTGGCCGGCTGTGAAGTAAGAGGCCACACGTTCAATTCCCGTAATAGGGTAAAATCGTAGTACAACGTGTTTGTGTGATCCACGAATATTTGTTTCGGGGTCTGGGTGTTGTCAAACCGAAAGGCTCTCGTAGTTCCTGATACCCACGACACAAGACTCGTATCTTACTATGGGTCAGGACTATGTGTGACTGTTGGGTGTATTTATTTATTTAATGACCAACTTTGTGCCGCTGCACTAGTGTTTAATGCAACTTATTGTTTTTTATTCTCATTACGATATAATAAAGATTATTGTTTAAGGATTTCCTAAGGGTAAACTGAGAGAAAGAAAATATATTTATATCAAGCAAAAACAACAAACGAAAAAGATAACTCCAATAAAAAGAAAAATAGGCCTAAGTTTGAATTGCATTTATTCATTACTTCATTGTTTTTTCAAAAGATTTACGGCTGGGTATCTTGATTCTTCTTTTTGGGTTAGTAAGTGTTTTGAAGCATCAGCAGAGTCTGCTCTTAAAACTAACTTATTGACATATAAAAGTGCATCAGAATGACTTTTCTGTAGCCGGGTCTTTTTTTATATCACCCTAAATGACGATACGAGCACGGTGCTCGCCTGGTGGTAAGCGCAACGCCTGCCCATAAACAGGAGCAACAATACACAGAATTCAAACTGTCGCAAATGCTCAATAAGTTCACAGCCTTCAATGCCCTCCAAACCAAAACGCAACCCGGATGTTCGGCGGCAGATATAGATAAAATGGTGGTACACCAACCCAGACAGACTTTCGCATACCAGGGACCTAAAACCTAGTACGTAGAAAAAAACTTATGCCAGTAAAACATATAAATGATGACAATACATTATAAAACATTTTTTTTTTTTTTTTTTTTTTTTTTTTTATCCTGGCTCGGCAAAGTGACTACGCTACACCTGATGGTAAGTGTAGTGCAATCCAAGAATAGTGTCGACCAACGGTAAACAATTTGTCCATCGTAGGTCGGCAAGATTATGCCGGCCTGCCAAAGTGCCAAGGGGGAGGGGAAGGAAACAGGGATGGGAAAATGGTCAGGATCAGGGGGCAAGCCCCCTGGGGAGAACCGGATAAATCAAATAGAATACACGCTACGTAAATAATCTAATGAATTACTGTACCGATTAATTTTTAATGAGATTTAACTTTAACAAAGTCGACTATCTTTCTAAACTTTCCAAGTTTAAACTCTCCAGAGATTTATTTCACCGCTGAAAATTTATAGATGTTTATCATAATTATAATTTATTTGCAGCGAGGACAAAGTTTTATGTTTTAATTTTGCAGAAATCTATCTATCTTCGACTTATCATTTTCGTCGGTAGTTATAAGATAGCTGTGTTTACATTGAAGATGTATTATGCATTATTTGTTTTGTTATAATTTTAATACACTTATGCCGACTTGCATGTCGATCCTTAAATTCTGATCAAACGTGCCCTTAAACTGGACCTTGAGACTGGAACTCGACTATATTCATGTATACTTACCGTGAACAAGGAGTAAGTCTGAAGGGACAGCAATTGTGCTTCTTAAATTAAGAAATCAAGTATATGTGGTAGGATTTAAAGAGTAGCCGCGCAAACGAGTGGTCCTCATGGACCACTTGTCCACTTTCTCCACCCCTTATGAACGTCCACAGGATCAGAAAAATCATTGGCGCATTTCCAACCTTAAAGAAAAAGGATAATTAATGCATTGAGAAGGGGGGGAGGAGCGGTTGTGCCTCCAGGTATCTCACTCACTGCACGAAACGTAGCAGCAAGCGGCTATGTTGATCTTCTGTAAGACAGTTAACAGCCCGGTCGAGCCCATTCGTACTTTAGACCAAATTGTGAGACTCTACCACTTTTAATATTGTGTTGATTTGCCAGCCACAGTCTAAATGCGTCCACATTTGTAATATTCTGCGCACTGAGAATCTATGTCTATCTCATAAATTTGTTATGCTTCATGTGGACTACATTTGTGACGTGACACCCCAAAAACGTCAATAGGTTCAACGACATGGCGAAAGGGATTGCTTTGTGACATTAGATCGTAACAATTGACAACCGTCCACATTTTTATTAAAGTGAAAACTTCTTTAGCCGCGTTGAGCACTTTTTGGTAGGGGGTAAACTTTTGGATTCACGTTAGCAACATACTAATGTTAATTCAGACTATAATAATATATCGTATATACCTGACTGTGTGCTGTGCGCTTTAGACGCTTTATGGATGGGTGAAATCTTGTGAGCTCTGAATATCTGTAACTATACCGTCAGTCCGTCACTCTGCTAGTCCATCAGTCCGTCAGTCCGTAAGTCCGAGTCGAGTCGAGTTGAGAGTAAGTACTAAATAAATATACTTAGTTATAAGTTTTCACTTCTATCAGCAGTCACGGTGACTGGCAATATTATTTTTATTAAGCACTAGATGACCCGGTGAACTTCGTATCACCTACATATATTTGTGTAAAATGTGGTCAAAACTTAATACAAATGTTTCATTTACATTAAATGCAATTAAGTGAGGTACTGCACCATTGCACGTGAGGTAGCCCGTCGCACATTTAATTGACTTCGACGACCTAAGTCAGGTCGTCTTCCACCTCCCCCCGGAGGGACAGTCCTGTCCTGTCCCTGTCCTGTCCCTGTCCCTGTCCCTGTCCCTGTCCCTGTCCCTGTCCCTGTCCCTGTCCCTGTCCCTGTCCCTGTCCCTGTCCCTGTCCCTGTCCCTGTCCCTGTCCCTGTCCCTGTCCCTGTCCCTGTCCCTGTCCCTGTCCCTGTCCCTGTCCCTGTCCCTGTCCCTGTCCCTGTCCCTGTCCCTGTCCCTGTCCCTGTCCCTGTCCCTGTCCCTGTCCCTGTCCCTGTCCCTGTCCCTGTCCCTGTCCCTGTCCCTGTCCCTGTCCCTGTCCCTGTCCCTGTCCCTGTCCCTGTCCCTGTCCCTGTCCCTGTCCCTGTCCCTGTCCCTGTCCCTGTCCCTGTCCCTGTCCCTGTCCCTGTCCCTGTCCCTGTCCCTGTCCCTGTCCCTGTCCCTGTCCCTGTCCCTGTCCCTGTCCCTGTCCCTGTCCCTGTCCCTGTCCCTGTCCCTGTCCCTGTCCCTGTCCCTGTCCCTGTCCCTGTCCCTGTCCCTGTCCCTGTCCCTGTCCCTGTCCCTGTCCCTGTCCCTGTCCCTGTCCCTGTCCCTGTCCCTGTCCCTGTCCCTGTCCCTGTCCCTGTCCCTGTCCCTGTCCCTGTCCCTGTCCCTGTCCCTGTCCCTGTCCCTGTCCCTGTCCCTGTCCCTGTCCCTGTCCCTGTCCCTGTCCCTGTCCCTGTCCCTGTCCCTGTCCCTGTCCCTGTCCCTGTCCCTGTCCCTGTCCCTGTCCCTGTCCCTGTCCCTGTCCCTGTCCCTGTCCCTGTCCCTGTCCCTGTCCCTGTCCCTGTCCCTGTCCCTGTCCCTGTCCTGTCCCTGTCCTGCCTCTGTCCTGTCCTGTCCTGTCCCTGTCCTGGCCTGGCCTGTCCTGTCCTGTCCTGACCCTGTCCTGTCCTGTGCCTGTCCTGGCCTGGCCCTGTCCTGCCTGTCCCTGTCCCTGTCCCTGTTCTGTCCTGTCCTGTCCCTGTCCTGTCCAAGTCCTGTCCTGTTCTGTCCCGTCCCTATCCCGTCCCTGTCCCGTCCCTGTCCCGTCCCTGTCCCGTCCCTGTCCCGTCCCTGTCCCGTCCCTGTCCCGTCCCTGTCCCGTCCCTGTCCCGTCCCTGTCCCGTACCTGTCCCGTCCCTGTCCCGTCCCTGTCCCGTCCCTGTCCCGTCCCTGTCCCGTCCCTGTCCCGTCCCTGACCTGTCCCTGACCTGTCCCTGTCCTGTCCTGTCCGACCCGTCATCACGGCAAGCTTCGCAACGCCAACAATCCAGTTTATACCTGCGCTTATAGATGTTTCACATCAAAAAGACATCAAGTGTTTCATACCCAGGAACAGTTTGTACTGGAAAATTAAGTTGTCGTTTTTATTGTTTTCCTTTACTTATTATTTATGTTACTCATTTTTTCTCACCGGGTAAACCTTCCCTGAACTTCCACAAATATTTCAAGATCAGAATTAGCCAAATCGGTACAGCCAGTGTCGAGTTTTTGCGAGACACACGCACAGCGATTCATTTTTATATATATAGATATCTGACAGTCACAGAAACTCAGTGAGTTGATATTACAAATATAGACGCACTTTGACATTAAAACCAATAATATGAGAATGGGAACTTTACGTGGAAATTGCTCGTAAAGTATTAAGTTTATTTGCGTGTACTTAGAGAATCGATATTTGTATTTTAATAATGAGCCGTTTGCCCTCCACCAAGCGTCTGGTAGAGAACACATACTGGGATATAAAGCGGGCGATTTTATATACGCATAAATGTGTAGAACTCCATTCTAAATAATAATATATATGTCGGAGAATAGACACTGAGTTGAGTCGTAAACAGAACTATTAATTTTAAATTGTGGGTACCGCCAATGATATTGTTTATTTGAGGGCGGTTTTACATAGTTTGTCAGTTGATTCCATTCTCGGACTGGGGGGGGGGGGAACTCAATATAAGCAGAGCCCCCGCATTAGAGAGGTTCAGTCTGTGTCTAGCTGTGACTGAGGACAGAAGTTCGCCCAACGTTACTCACAAGTAAGTGTCGTTATGGTTAGTATGTGTGGATTATAATTGTGTGAATTATCGCTGTGTACATTGTGTGAGGTAAGGGCCGACTATGGGGATGGAGGAGGTCGGGTACACATAATAATCATGAAGATATGAGTTTGTATAATTTTGTGTTATTATTGAACTTATGCCGGTAGATTATGGAGAGGTGTAAATGGCCTCTCATCGATACGAGTAAATGAGCTCTATATTCCCTCCAAGATCTTTCCCCGACATATATAATACTAAACCTGTATTATGTAACATGGGCACCGCCAGGATTACTTTCAGGGAGGTGCATCTGCATCTACACATTATACTATCAGCTAATATAAATAATGACTTGAATACTGTCAGTGAAGTGAGAAATAATTTACTGCTGGGATTACAAAAGACATTATATTTTTTTTAGACAGAGTACGTTGCGAATGGACAGGGAGCCCTCGGGTAGCTGATCCACTTGACTACTATCAAGCTCATTTTCCGTGAGTAGCTTCGTTTCGATGAGACGACCAACTATTCCCTATGCGAAAATTCTCTATTGTGGTAGCTAACAGAGGTAGCAAGGATAGAATATTTCGATTTGATGATACTCAAAAAATTATTATTTTATTTGTAGGACAATATGACTGTTAAATTATATGAATATTAACTAAGTAAAAACAAAAAAATCAGCTGGTTAGTAATCTTACCTATTGGAAGGAGGGGCTTCCAATAGGTATCGATAACGAGGTCATAAGAATGATTATGGGATGGGAATAGTTGGTCGTCTCATCGAAACGAAGCTACTCACGGAAAATGAGCTTGATAGTAGTCAAGTGGATCAGCTACCCGAGGGCTCCCTGTCAGAATCTCCAGAATGTATTGAAAAGGTGATGAACAAATTTAGACAGCAACCTAGACGCCTTTAGGTTTTATTCAAACAGTAACTCAACAAAAACAATGAATTTTTTCTATGTATTTTCTTTTCTGATTGAACCCTATGGCCGGCTCGCATGTTATGTAACTAGTGCTGAATACAGGCCTCTACTGAATAAGAGGGGTCGGGTATTAGTTCACCACAATTTCCTTACACGTATCAAGGTTGCCAGACTTCACATACATTCGAAATTCTTATAGAGAAGTCAGATTTGAAGGTTTCCTCACGATGTTTCCTGCACTGATAAAGCAATCGATAATTAAGGATTAATCAGTGGCGGGCATTGATTTTTCTACTAGTTAGGCAGATGGAACAAATTAATCTTACACGATTATTTATTACGATAAAAATATGTAAAATATGGTCAATAAATAAATAATAAATACCTGGGCGACCGAGCTTCGCTCGGCGTTTTTAAACTATGAAGGAAATAAAAAACTTTATTGACAGCGATTTAAACAATCGCTCTCCTACCCACTGTATCTCTACCCAATCTTTGAACTAGAATGTTCAATATTTCCATATTTTACGCAGAGAACATATTTTCGACATCTGCTGAAAAATACATGTTCATTTATTTTTGTTTTCATTCGCTTAAATTATTTACGGTCAAAAGCGCATACCGCGTTGAAACACGCAATGGTCGCGTCATTCGCGTTTAGTGACGTGGATTCTATTCCAGGATGGGTAGCAACCAGCATGGTACGCGGACTAGTATGGTTTTATTATTTGGGGGGCCCATGGGGCCCTGGTCCTGTACCTTGCGTGTCGAAAGATGGAACTGTAAATTCTACTCGCGTTTCCCTCAAGGTTATCTGACCTCAGCATTGCGAAATTCCCTGTGTTATTTCTCAAAACATTTTATATGCAAATTACGCGGAAGGATTCCCGTTGAAACGTTCTCTTTATGGAGGATGTAATAGAAACTATTTTATATTTGTTTTAACCTTGGTGTTATTTGTATAGGAATATGTACGTACATTCGATAATGATTTTAGATCATTTTGGATTATATTGTTTACACTAATGTAAATATTCTATAGAAATCGTGGGTTTTAATCCCATATCGGGCAATCACAGTTTGTGTTGAGTATTCGATAGGTTGGGTGTATTTATTATTATTATCTGGACTGCACTACCATCATCATTATAGTAAATTGGCGTGGCGCTGCGGGCGAGTAGCCGGCTGTGAAGCCTGAGGCCGCGGGTTCGATCCCCGCTCCGAGACAAATATTTGTGTGATCCATAAATATTTGTTTCGGGGTCTGGGTGTTGTGAGACCGAAAGTCTCTCGTAGTTCCTGATACCCACGACACAAGACTCGTATCTTACTGTGGGGTCAGGACTATGTATGTGATTGTTGGGTGTATTTATTTATTTCATTTAAATTTACCGAGCCACGCTAAGATAACAACTTAACAAGTGTGTAAAGTCAGTCTCCTGTTTCTAGTAATATATTACAGTCGTTCCAAGTTCTCGGCGGCGAGTTGGGCGGACATTAGTTCAACAACTACACGTGGCCCCACTAAACTGTCCTCACGACAGAATTAGTAGATGGTTTACTTTTTATGCTTAAGAAATGAGTACGACTTTTTACAAATACATACGTAAAAAAATAAGATAAAAAAACTGTTGTATATTTATATTATGTGGGCGGGTTGCATCACCCCTTCAATGTATGTCGTGTGACGTGTGGCCTGTCAAATAAAGTCAGTGCGATTCCCGCTACCATCTGTTTCACTTGTTCCTGCGCGCATACTTATCAAAAACTTCATATATTAACACTGAAAAGCAAAAAAATAAAGAAATTAAGTTACTAGATGCAAAAAAAACAAAATATTTAAAATTAATCAAATAATCGCGCAATGGTTAACGGCATAAATTCCAATTTATTTATTAGTTCCTTTCGACTCAGTTGGATTGGCTGTGGTCACCGATTGACCCTTCTTTGACGGGGTGACAGTAATAAATTGGCATTTACACCTTCAAATATTACGCCATTGAATACTATAATATGTATACAAATTAGTAAAATGAAATCATTTACAACTATTAGATATGCATTATAATACTTATTAAATAATTCCCATCGCGACGTGTGATTAGAAAATTAAAAATAAAATTCCATCCGTTGAAAAATGAAATTTTGTTTTATAATTTAAGTATCAGCGGTAATTAATTATTAATTACAAATTTTAATTCAAGATTCTTCACTAGATAGGAGAGTGCTTATAATTTAATGAAAAATACTTTTTGTAGGGTCGTTAATCGAAAACGTCGGCATACAGCCTCTAGTAATTAATTCGAACACGAATAATTCATGTTTTAAATAAAGGCAGTTCTAAAACTCTGATAAGATAATACCCTAATTAATAAGTGATTTACGCTTTTGCTAATATACTTTCTTCTACATAAAACGAACGAAAAGAGAAAGAGAGAGCAAAGAGGACTATGACTATCCATATCCCATTACTTAAAAAGCCAGACTTGTTTGCATTTGCTTGATGATGGTAGGCTATCTGTTACATATTTGTACTTGAGTGAATGGCGACCATTATACACATTAAACAAATATAGTGGCTCATAACAGCGAGTCGTGTTTCGTTGTCAGTCAGTGTATACCCAGAACTTTAAACATTAATTCAGTTATTCCACCATTTCTTAAATAATGCACCAGGCAGCAGTGTGCAAGCAATGTTGTGTTCCGTTTTAATTTCTTTATTAGCTTGTTTGTCGGCCTATGCTATTAAAAAACCTGTAGCCACTAGTCACAAGAGCTTTAGCTTTAACATTGTTGTACAATAAAGTTCTTCACTTTACAAGTGCGTGTTAAGGGAACGTAGTATCACATGAACTTTACGGTTTAAGGAAATATCGGAGCAGCCGAGTGTGAACATATGCGTCGATCTCACGCTATTTTGTTTGTCTCGGGTCGTTGAACTTTAGAATTTCATACTGTCTAAGGAAATAAATACGTCTAAGCAAAGTCACACGAATAATATCGAAAGAATAGAGGGCAAAGAATGTGTGAGTGCGTGCGTGCGTGTTTTTTATAGCATAAGCCGGCAACCGAGCAAGTGAGTCACCTGATGTTAAGTAATCTCCACCGCCCATGTACGCTCACAATACTAGAAGAATCAAGGGTGTGGTGCCATGAAAAAAAATGTTTGGAGATAATCTATTCAGCCATTTAGAAATTACAGATGTTTTTTTTTCTAATTGACGTCTGTTACATTATCAACAAAATAATCTTTTTTTATCCGAACACGTCAGACACTGCTGGTAAGCACAGTGCCGTCCAAAAAAACAGCGACCATCATCATCATCATGAATCATGCTGTATAAATGCTTCTTCACATTCTTGAAGAGGGAAGAAGCAAATCGAGGGGCTTGTAACAGGACAGACGGATGACCAATTCAGGTTACTATACTCACTGACATATAATTTATTAAATCTGTCTTTTACCCTTCCAATGTAAGGCTTAATGTACTCGTAAGGCTTTGTTTAAACATTCTTTAACGTGTAATCTATAAATGCTCCAAAGCAATTAATTCCCCATGTTCTTCCTATATTTTTCGCTTTTTAAATCCGAACACCGCATATAAATCTCGGTGAATCAATGTGGTATGGCATTCGGAATACGGACACAATTATTACAAAATACGAGCAAAATGTCACGATTACCTTGTTTAGGATTTCGTATCCAAAAGGAGTCAACGGGACCCTATTTCTAAACCTGTTGTCTCTTTGGGGCTATTTAATGGTTGTGGGTCTGTACTTTTCTACGGAACCCACAGTGCAAGAGTCCAAATCATACTTTACCGGTAATTAATAAATATAAATTAAAATATTTTGTAATTGTCGTTGTGAGTCGAACTCACGGGGCGATCGAATTTTTGGGGCCACTGCGCGGCGTAGTGGGTAAGTAACCAACTGTGAAACGTAAAAACATGAGGCCGCGGGTTCGATCCCCACACCGAGATAAATATTTGTCTGATCCACAAATATTTATTTCGGGTCTGGGTGTTGTGAGACCGATAGTCTCTCGTAGTTCCTGATACCCACGACACAAGACTCGTATCCCTCTGTGGGGTAGGGGCTATGTGTGTGACTCGTGGGTGTCATTTATTATTTTTTATTATTATTATAACAAAAACAAAAAAAATAATATATTTAACAAGATAGAATTAATATCTCATTATTTACTTGATGTGGGTTGAAACGTTATTGAATATTTGCATCCATATTTGGTTGGCCTCATCGCTGTCGTTGACGCCGAGGGTGTCGTTCGGTATGCGGGGGCTTCTGAGCCCCACCCCCCCCCATTTGGAGACGGGTCGCTAGGCGGCACCGCGCAGGGGCCGGGGTCCTTTTCGCCTCGGAAACCCGGGGCCGTGGCCGGGGCCTAATGCGCCGAAGATGGCCACCGCGGGGTTTTAGTTGGTAGTTGCCGGTTATTGCGTATTTACATCCAAACATCCTACAGCTTATGATACTCTGCAACTACTTCAAGGAGATACTAATCATTTGCACCTAGCCTAAATACACATCTGGAATCACCCATAGTAGGCATCCATCTTTAAACTGCTCACATTTTGTAAACTAGGTTAGTGCTTACCGCACAACCTAGTTAACAAAATGTGTCTAGTTAACTAGGTTTATTGTGCTGAACGAAAGTGGTGGAATAAGCGTTTTGGAGAATAACCGCCTCTACAACTTAACACTAACCAAATGTAGGTTTACGATACAGTCTGCAAGACATTACATATACATACATACCTATACACTCACGCCTGTAATCCCCGAAGGGGTAGGCAGAGGTATAACTAGTACCACATTTCGTTGAGTATATTTCTGTCACATGATAGGGAGCGAGCATATGGCCGTGGAGCGGCGGCTTGAGAATACAAACCGCTTCCCCTTATCTTTCCCGAGGGGGTCGTAAGAGGCGACCGAGGGATCTTTGAGCCAACATCCGCTCAGCTGGTGGTAGGATGTTTACATCCGGCCGGATAGCGACCACCGTACACGTGGTGAAAAACCTGCCATAGTGACTCACATATTGTGTGGGTCGCGTTCCAGGATCAGCCTGTGTACATCCGGTTCTTGGGGGGCCTGCAGCGTGACATGATGGCTGGCAGAGTCATGTATATCGGTTCATTGTCGGATGGAGATGGATTGAACTGCCGGCCAGGGAGACCCGTAGAAACGGTTGTCCCGCTGGCCGCCCGTGGTACAGTACAGGGGCCCAATCGAGACTAACCACCTCGAGAGGCTGCCCCACCATGCCACGCATAATCTTGGGTAGGTCCGTCGTGCCGATTGGTGACCGGATGTGGGGTCCCGGCGGCCTATCCCGGGAGGGTACGGGGGCCCTTCCGTCCGGCGGTTCAGTCTGTCTCCGTTCGGCAGCCTGGTAACTATGTGCATGTCACGGTCATCCATCTGTCATGTTGCAGGTCCCTCAAGCTGCTTCTTCCTTCTTCCTTCCCCATTACCCACCATGACAGTGCCATTAAAGAGAGCAGGTCCTACAGCGGTGCACAGCCCCACCACCGCGTTCACAATGGGGTTCACTAACATCCGTGGACTCCATTCGAACCTTAGTGCCGTCCACCACCATCTTGAGACGGCCCGGCCTGCAATGCTCTTCTTGACGGAAACGCAGATCTGCCGTCCGACCGATATGGCATATTTGCACTATCCCGGCTACTTGCTTGAAGAGAGCTTCAAGCCAAGGGCCGGGGTATGTTTGTATGTCCGGTCGGACGTCAGCTGTCGCCGTCTGCACTGCATGGAGGACCCTTCCTTTTCCACACTGTGGGTACACGTGGATCTTGGCTCCCAGAGCCGGATCTATGTGTGCCTTTACAGATCCCATAACGGGGATGACGAGACAACTCGGCTGTTTAACTATATCAGCCAGACGACAGACGATGTGCTGGAGCAGTATCCGACAGCGGAACTGGTGGTCTTGGGGGACTTCAACGCGCACCATGAGCTGTGGTTGGGCTCCTCCAAGACTGACCATGCTGGACGTACTGCTCATGCATTTGCTCTGACTCACGACTTGTCACAACTGGTGAATCAGCCCACCAGAATCCCAGATGTGGCAAGTCACACGCCTTCATTGCTGGACCTTCTGCTGACGAGTCATCCAGCCGGGTTCAGTGTGACGGTGGGCGCCCCATTGGGTACCTCCGATCATTGCCTGGTTGGATCCACAGTGCCTCGTTCTGCGCCTCCTTCGCCAGTCAAAGTCAGGCGCAGAATCTGGCACTACTCGTCTGCAGATTGGGATGGTATGCGAGAGTATTTCGCATCCATCCCTTGGGGGCAGCGCTGCTTTGAGGGTAACGATCCTTCCGCGAGTGCCGACGCTATTGCCGACGAGATCCGGTTAGGAATGGAATATTACATTCCTTCCTCGGAGGTCGTCGGTGGTGGTCGCGGACGCTCCTGGTTCAATCGCGAATGCGCAGATGCTGTTAGTGAGAAACAGGCTGCGTATCGCGATTGGATTAGGGGTCGCGCTATGAAGGATCCCAACATAAGTTCTCTCAAAGCGGCCTATAACCAGGCCACCAAGGCCTGCAAGAAGGCGTACGTCAGAGCGGATGCCCAGCGCATCAACAGGATTGGACGGGCTTTGGCGGATCATCCGACGAGCAGTCGTGCTTATTGGAGTCTTGCCAAAGCCGTCCAATCTAATTTCTGTCGCCCCTCGTTGCCACCGCTGAGATATCCGGATGGATCTCTGGCCCACAGGCCGCAAGAGAAAGCCACTCTATTAGCGGAACTCTTTGCGGCTAATTCGCGGCTCGAGGATGGTGATGCACCGCCGCCCACAATGCCTGATTGCGGACACTCCATGCCGGATGTTCGTATCAGGCATTGTGATGTGCGGCGTGAATTACGGTTCCTCGACGTCCGCAAGGCTAGTGGTCCGGATGGTATCCCCGCGGTGGTCCTTAAAATGTGCGCAGCCGAGTTGTCTCCTGTGCTGACGCGCCTATACCGCTCTTCCTTCCTCTCGGGTATTGTGCCCCAATCTTGGAGAGAGGCCAATGTGCAACCGATCCCAAAAAAAGGTGATCGGTCGGACCCTAACAACTACCGTCCAATCGCCATAACCTCAGTGATGTGCAAAGTAATGGAGCGGATTATAAATACACAGTTGATCCGCTACCTGGAGGATCACTCGCTGATCAGTGACCGACAATACGGCTTTCGGTCGAAACGATCAACGGGTGATCTTTTAGCGTACATGCTACATCGCTGGGGTGAGGCGGTTGATAAGCATGGCGAGGCTCTAGCCGTAAGTCTCGACATTGCTAAGGCATTTGATAGGGTCTGGCACCGTGGTCTTCTCTCCAAGCTTCCGGCATATGGGCTCCCCGACAACCTGTGCACGTGGATCTCCGGCTTTCTGCATGAGCGCAGAATGCGTGTCCTTGTCGAAGGACATGCTTCACGGCTCATGACAGTTAATGCCGGAGTCCCACAAGGCTCTGTGCTTTCGCCCACCTTGTTTATTCTGCATATCAATGGTATGTTACCACTCGGTAACATTCATTGCTATGCAGATGACAGCACAGTGCATGGGCGTTACTGCAGTAAGCCTCCAGGTAGCCGGGAAGTCACTGAGAGGGAGCGAGAGAATCTCGTCATTGAGCTTAACCGGACCTTGGATCTCATTTCGGAATGGGGTGCAAGGAATCTGGTTGAGTTCAATGCCAAGAAAACACAGGTGTGCGCGTTCACGTGCAAGAAATCCCCGTTCTCTCCCCTCCCCAATCTTCGGGGTATCCCGCTCGCAATGCGGAATAGCCTTAATATCCTTGGTATGGATATTTGCTGCAATCTGAATCCAAGGAACCACATCGAGGGCGTAATATCCGCCACTTCACGCAGGGTCGGAATCCTGAACAGGGTGCGTCGGTTTTTTACTCCCGGTCAGCTTTACCGCTTATACAAAGCGCAAGCGCGGCCGGGTGTGGAGTACTGTTCGCACCTTTGGGACGGTTCCGCCCAATACTTACTCGATGCCTTGGACGGATTGCAGCGTCGGGCTGTCCGCGTTGTGAATGATGCAGACGTTACAAGACACTTAGAACCGCTACAATTGCGGAGGGACATTGCCTCACTGAGCGTCTTGTACCGTCTGTATCACGGTGAATGCTCCGAAGAATTGTTTGACCTTATCCCATCCTCGCCTTTCCTTAACAGAACCACGCGTGCTGGCTTGCGGAGCCACAGCTTCGTGGTCTCCTCCATCTCGGCTCGAACTAAAAAGTTCGCAAATTCGTACTTCTGCCGGACCATTAAGCTGTGGAATAGTTTGCCGGCACACGTGTTCCCTCCTTCCTATAATATTGGGTCCTTTAAACGGAGTGTGAAGAAGCAGTTAGGCAGGCCGGCATGATTGTGCCGACCAACGATAGACACACTGTTTGTCTTTGGTCGACACTATTCCTGGATTGCGTTACACTTACCATCAGGTGTGGCGTAGTCATTTTGCCGAGCCAGGATAAAAAAAAAAAAAAAAAAAAAAAAAAAAAAATATCGCCATACCGGAGACAAATCCAGACTCCGGATTGATACTGAACATTTCATGATATAAAGTCCCAATATCACTTTAACCCGACCCAGGGATCGAACCTGAGACCTCAGTACAGCAGTTTTACCGCGTACGCAATAAAACTGCGCCACTGAGGCAGTCCGACACGTGGATCACACAAACATTTATCTCGGTGCGGCGATCAAACCCGCGGCCGTTCGCTTCACAGCCGGCTACTCGCCCGCTGCGCTACGGAGGCTGTCAATAATTATAAGGAAATTTCAGCTATGTGAAGTGCAATTGTGAGTTGCGGCGTAATAAATGAAGGATGTGTCGACGACCTGTCATGGCCAAAGTAGATAAAGGGATACGGGTTACTTTTAACATAGGTGCATAATATGTGGAATGGATATAGGTACGTATAAATAATAATATGAGTGTGGCTTGGGTCCCAGGCCTCACCATTGAAGGGTGAAATTTTAAATTCATAATATTTTAGTGAATATTAAAATAAAGAGAACTGTTGTACATAATGGTAAAATCGCGTCATTGCTGGACTTGATTTTTTTTATTACATATTTTGAAACTTATTGCAGAAAGAATTTCATTAATCCGTCTACATAAACATAAATTAGAATTCATATAAATATGATGGAGGAGGCATTTGTCCAATAACAGACGACTCAAACTTTGACGTTACCGTGGCAAATGGCCATTACGGTGCACGTGTGCGAGCGAGATAATGAAATGTCCCCACTACGCGTCCACATTTACTCAGACTAATATTTAAAATCATAATTGCGGGCTCATTTTTGAACCGATTTTGATTGTGTTTTAACAAAAGGGTTTCTTTTTCGTATTATTTTCTGTTGCATATAAAATAATGTATAATATTCAACACAGGCAACTACCCTATTACACTCCATTGCTCTGAGCGTGAGCGAAAAAAGTAATAAAAAATAAAACATAGCAATACACCTTACGAGACAAATAACTCAGAAAGTTCATGAAATAGTTTCAAAACAAACAAAATCATTTAACAATAATGACGAAACAAACGTTTGATAAATTACTTCTTTATATCTTGACACAAGTTATCCCGCGTTTTTTTTCGTCACTGTCGGATGCAGTGTCGGCAATTTAATGTTACATCCTCTTTTATGGCCACGAAATAAGGTAAAACTTTATTATATATGTTAAATTAATAATTAAAGACAATGGTACTGCGCCAGTACATCCGACCCATTAATGCTGTAGACAAAATTGTCTACAGCGTGGCTCAGTTTTTTTTTCTTTCATCTGCCCGCAGTGGAGTTGGTACAAAAAGCTTTTTAACACATATTACAGAAAGATTTGACTTTAATTTCGAACGACTGGCCGCCTGCCTAACGTCAACCTCTCTGGGGAGGAAATACACCCAGACCCGAAACAAATATTAGTGAATCACATAAACATTTGTCTCAGTGCGGGAGTCGAATCCGCGGTCTTCACAGCCGGCTACTCACCCACTACGCCATGGAGGCTGTCTAAAGTGTTGCTCTATCACTATTAAACCCGATCTACGACTGAAATCCATGTCCGCATTATTTACAGCCGATGCAACGTACGTTGGCAATAAACCATTAAGGAATTGAAAAATCTCCGATGTTTCTAGAAGGATAAATGTGTGGTTAAATGATTTCGTTCTTCACCATATTAAGGCTAATAGACCATGGTTGTATGTATTCAATCGAACCAATTGATCTATTAAATTCTAGTTCGAGCGACACATTTCCGATAAGTATCTGGTCAACAATATGGCTGATCCTAATATAGAGATATTGGTCCTAATATAGATAGTGCATTTAAATTTATGTATTTGGATGCATATTTATTATCAACGCCTAAACGGCTCAACATATTTGGGAGATTTTGAAGAATATTTGTCAGGTTTGGAAGAAATTTAATGGATGATAGAGCCACGCTGTAGACAATTTTATCTACAGCATAAATGAGCCGGCTTGACCGTTACCATTGTCTCACATAAAATCGACGCAAAATAGCGGCTTGCTGGTTCGTTTCGTACGGTGAGTGAGATATCCGGAGGCCCAAATCTGCCTCCTCTTCCCAATTCCTTATTTATCCCTTCCCTTTAAGGTCAAGTAAGTAAGTAAGTAAGTCCCGTAAGTCCGGGGTATTACTGTACAC
The DNA here is from genome assembly GCA_949126905.1 of Amorpha juglandis. Classification (NCBI taxonomy): domain Eukaryota; kingdom Metazoa; phylum Arthropoda; class Insecta; order Lepidoptera; family Sphingidae; genus Amorpha; species Amorpha juglandis. The sequence continues at coordinate 3,314,876 of OX421379.1, read as the reverse complement.
CCAACAGTCACATACATAGTCCTGACGCCACAGTAAGATACGAGTCTTGTGTCGTGGGTATCAGGAACTACGAGAGACTTTCGGTCTCACAACACCCAGACCCCGAAACAAATATTTGTGGATCACACAAACATTTGTCTTGTTGCGGGGATCGAACCCGCGGCCTCTCGCTTTACAACCGGCTACTCGCCCGCTGCGCCACGGAGGCTGCCAAAGTTCTTATAAACATTATTCGCTATCCACATAATAATATACATAGCATATCAACTTTCCTCGTGATGGCATTATTAACGTTAACGTCAGTAATGTAGTATTTGTCTAGGTCAAATTTTATGTATTATTTTATATGCAACTACTACAAAAGGAACTGTATTGCGGAAACAGAATTAAAAGCGAGTGTCCGCGGGTTCGAACCCCGCACCGCGACAAATGTTTGTGTGATCCGCAAATATTTGTTTCGAGTCCGGGTGTTTTCTCCCCAGAGGGATTGACGTCAGACAGGCGGCCGGTCGTAGAAACTACAAGTCTAATCTCTGTAATATGTGTTAAAAAGCATGTTGCGGCGACCCCACTGTGAATGGGTAAGTGGAAGAGAAACATCGGGTGAAACATTTTAAGTCATAATATTTAAAAAAATATATATACTGATATGATTTTGTTACTTGATAAAAAATATTCGCTCATCGATATATCGATATAAAATATATCACAAAAATATCGTAGAGAATATCCTATCCTATGCTACTAATATTATAAACGCGAAAGTCTGTAAGTATGGATGTATGTTTGTTACTCTTTCACGTAAAAACTACTGAATGGATTTTAATGAAACTTTGCAATAATATAGCTTATACATCAGAATAAGACATAGGCTACTTTTTATCCCGGAAAAAGCAAACCACGCGGGCGGAGCCGCGAGCAAAAGCTAGTCTCAAATAAAATCAGAAACTATTGATGCTTCAACTTTTAGATCAAAACATTTCTCGCAGAGCATTAAACTGCAAATAAAAATTATGGCTTTTTTATTCGTCCGATGATGCTTATGCTTGCCAGACTGAAAAATGATGTTATATTAAAATCGCCACAAGTTTATTACCTAATCCCAACTTTGATCTCGCTTGCAGTTTTTTTATAACCGGTTTGGAATCGATGCAAGTAATTCATTTAAAAAAATGCTTTATGGTAGATGGTAAATGATACACAGTTTGAATCTATAAACTTTACTAAAATAATACACAAAACAAAAGGAAACTCTTAACACAGGGATGATGCAATAGTTGGCCGTTAACTGTAATGTACGTAAACCATAACTCAGTCATTAAAACAATAACAACCGCCCTTGCCGAAGGACCTAGCGGGACTAGCGGGGGTTTGCGGCGCCGCGGGCCACCGCGAGCGCAGGTGTTTCATCCCCCCGACCCCCGGGTGTTGTGTGGCGTGATCGACACGAACCAATTACAGGCTAGGTATATCTATTAGGCATTTTACGGTGGCGCGCTGGACGTGTGGAGGAATGGTATACGATAGACTCCCCCTCTAGTACAGGAGTACGACCCCGTTCCTGAGCTAGCTCTGTGACCTTTACCTTCGGACGTCCGCGCCGACGTTTTGGGATCACAGGAACTGGTACAAGCTCGTTATTGAGCATTGAATCGATGAACGGTGATAAATCTTTGGTATGGTACTTTCCTATACTGTCACCAGGTTTTCCACCAACAGGTGCCAAGATGTACGTGGTTGGACTAACCTTTTCCTTGATGACGTATGGTCCATCGCGTTTTGGAACAAACTTCGCTGTCAGGCCTTTACTTAAATTACTTAACACCTGTGACTTGAGTAAGACTTTGTCTCCTACCTGATAAGTAGTTCCAGGTCGGCGTAGTAGATCCGCAGCTTCTTTTGCCTTGTCTTGTTGTTGTTCAACTCGTTCTCTTATGGCAGACAAAGAAGAGATAAAAGACCTAAGATAAGGGGTGATTTGGGGCACAAAGTTTTCTTTGTCTAAAACAGCCCGCAGATCATTTTTGGCGTCTGATGGAGACCTCATGTTTCTGCCAAACATCAGATAAGCAGGTGTAGTGCCAGTGGTCCTGCATACTGCACTATTCATAGCATACCTTATCGTTGCTAGCTTTTTAGGCCAAGAGCAATGGTCGTTTTCGACCAATTGACTGATTTGCCCCTTTAGATCGCGATTCTTACGCTCGGCTGGATTTGCAGAGGGATGATATAGAGGAACTAAGTTCTGTTTGATGCCTAGGATATACATACATTGTTGCATGACCGCTCCAATGAACTGAACACCATTATCGGATACAATACGACGAGGAAAACCATATCGAAGGAAATACTCTTCGATGAGCATTCTAGCGCACACTTCAGATGTTGCCTCCTTAAGAGCATACAGCTCGACCCAGCGTGTGGCAGTATCCTCGACAAGTAAAATCCATCTCTCACCTTGTTCACCCTCTGGTAAAGGACCAAATAAGTCGATTGCCAATACTTCATTTCGTTGGTTTAACACCGGAGTCTGCAACAGACCGGGTGGTTTCTCATTTGTAGGTTTGTACCTTTGACAAACCACACATGACTTGACATAATCATTAATGACACGTCGCATCCCGGGAAAATAATAATTTTGGGCGATCTTAAAGTACGTACGGTCTATGCCAGGATGTCCAGCTAAAGCGGAGTCATGGCACTCTGTCAGGATCTCTGCCCTAAGATTGGCTGGAAGTACTAACTGTGGAGCTTCGCTATCTGAATCAGGATTATACCTATAAAGTACTCCCTGGTCCATCAGATAACCTCTCTCGGCCCATCGCCGGGCGGCGACTTCGTCAAGACCTTCTAATTCTTTAGTAATCTTTGCTTTTTCTGGATCGTCGAGTTGTTCTCGTCGTAAGTCTGTAGGGCTCCTAGTGGGTAAATCCACAATAACAGAACATACCCCACACTTACCTTGGGTTTCCTCTGTGCAGTTTGGTCGACTCAACCCGTCAGCAACAACATTTGCTCGACCCGGAGTGTATTGATACTGTATATCAAATGATTGTAATTTAAGTGCCCACCTTACCAATCGTCCAGTTGGGGACTTTACAGTCATAAGCCAACGTAAGGGTTGGTGGTCACTCCCAACAATTACAGGATGTCCATCCAAATAGCTTCGGAATCGTTCTACAGCCCACACTACCGCCAGAGCTTCTCGCTCCGTCGTGGAGTAATTCCGTTCGGCGCTGCTAAGTAGGCGGCTGGCATACTCTATCGGCCTCTCCTCCTTGTCCTCCCCCTGGAGAAGAACAGCTCCTATTGCGAAGCTACTGGCATCGGTTCGCAAAATAAAGGGCTTACTAAAATCTGCCTGGACTAGAATCGGCGCTGTGGTCAAAAGCTCCTTCAGCTTAATGAAAGCTTCTTGTTGAGCTGGTCCCCACTTCCAGGTTTCAGATTTTCTTGTGAGCTTTGTGAGTGGCTCCGCTATTTTTGAAAAGTTCGGAATAAACTTACGGAACCATGAGCAGGTTTGTAGAAATGTCCTCAGATGTTTCAGGTTGCTCGGCTCTCTCATGTCTGCTACAGCTTGAACCTTGGCGGGATCAGGAGAGATCCCTTGCTGAGTAATGATGTGTCCTAGGTACTTAACACTCTCCCTAGCAAAAACACATTTCTCCCTATTTACACGAAGATTATACTCACGGAGTCGAGCAAAACTACTACTGCTTGAAGATCCTGGAGGTGCTTCTGGAAACCTCCTTCTGATATGATCAAGAGATCATCCATGAAAGCTAACAGAGTGACATTAGCCAGCGATGAACAGGTGCGCATTCGATCAATAAGTCGCTGGAAAGTTGCCGGCGCATTTTTCAGTCCAAATGGCATACGTTTGAATCGGAATGTTCCGAATGGACTGGTGAATGCGGTCTTGTCCCTATCCTTCTCGGAGACACTTACCTGCCAATACCCAGATCTCAAGTCGAGGGTACTCATGTAGCAGTTTCGTTTGGTGGACTGAAGTAGTTCGTCTATGAGCGGCATTGGATAGGCATCCGTTTTGGTCAATTCGTTCAGACGTCTATAGTCCACGCAGAAACGGAGAGTACCATTCGGCTTGGGTACAAGAAGTGCTGGTGAGCACCATGCAGATTCGCATTCCTCTATGACATCATTCTTTACCATCTTTTCTATCTCAACACGCATCAACTCTTTCTTAGCAGGAGTCATACGGTAAGGTGGTACAGCAATAGGACGATGCTCACCTGTGTCAATGATGAAAGGAGTAGGTGCTCCCCCTGGTTCGAAGATATCAGCATTCTCGGCTAAGAATGTCACCAGAAAGTTGCGTTCGGCTGGTTGTAGATGCGTACCTTCATCATCTCTCAGAGCATTGGCTGAAGCACAAGCACTCGTACGAGAACTCGGTTCGAAGCGTAGTTTGTGTTGTACCTGCTGATCATCACAAAAGTACCAATATCCCTGAGCAAAATCAATTATTACCTTAGCTGCCTTTAAAAAATCGATTCCTAACAAGGTTTCGTTGTTATGGGCCTCTGGTAATACTAGAAAAGGAGTCTGAATCGCTTTACCCCCTAGGTGAACAGTAATAGTGGTTAACAGGACGTCGACGTCACGCGCAATCCCGTCCGCGAGTTTTATCGATCTACGCGCTGGATATAACTTATGCCCCTGTCGTACGAGAAGATTATATAATGTATGACCAGCAATAGACTGCTTCGCGCCCGTGTCGATAAGTGCCGTCCCGTGAAAACCCAAAATTTTTATATCAAAAATCGGTCGGGACCCATTTTGCGCAGAGGGGATGAAACTCGCCCCGACATCTGTATCAGTAACCTGATTATGAGAAACAGAATTATTTTCATACACATCATTACATAACATAACATTATCATCACATAACATAAAATTCACATTATCAGTCTCATTATATAACATAACATTATTATTACACAAAACAACATCATTGTCACACGTATCACGACACAAAATAAAATTATCATTAGAAAGAGATACATCGGTTGAGTGGGACACATCACCGGTACGCGTCGCAACCCTAGTGCGGATTGCACGATCATCTTGTCTTAACACATTACTGCGAGTCATATTAACAATACAAGACGACTCCCGAGAGTGAATCACTTCATCCGAATGAACTGAATTAGTGGACTCATAAATATATTTCCCATCACTAGTGCCGGGTACGTGATCGGTGTGTGCGTATGACACTCGATACATTTTACCTACGTTTGTGCAACATTGCAAATTCTTAGAATTTAAACATGACATGTTATTATTACAATAATTAATTTCAGGAGAATAACTATGTATAGATGTACCATTACGTAATTGTTCACTCGTACTTACAATGTCAGAGTTTAGGCTATAAAAACACTGGTTTTGATTACACTGTTTGCACGAATCACGGGTCACATTTTGGGTACCGCACTGATAACACGAAACTGATGCATTTTTAGGCACTGTCGCGTTATTGTTAATATTATTAGTTGACTCACCGGATAGCCTGCGACACTGATCTCGCCAATGGCCATATCTCTTACAGTAATTGCAGAATGGACGTCGCGCCTTCGGAGTGCTCTCAGAGTGTACCTCTGGAACGATCGCAGCTCCTCCGCTGCTGCTTGCCGTCGGCCGCTGTGGCCGTCCTGGCGATGTGGGCGAACTCCGTTGCGGTTGCGGTGTGGCTCTCGCGTGTTGAGGCTGCGGCGAAGCACCCGCGCGTTGCGATTGTGGTGTAGCCGCGGCGCGCTGTGACTGCGGCGCGGCGCCCGCGCTTTGCGGCTCGGCACCCGCCGCTAGGTGCGGTGTCGTTGTCTGGGTGGTACCCTTTGGTACGGCGCTTGCAATTGTTGAATTTATATCTTTTTGAGCACCATTTCCCTCTTCCAATGATTCTTCGATGCCTCGAGCTTTTAATAGGAGCTCGTTGAATGAGGCACAACTATCGCGTGGTAATCTTTTTCTTATTTTTCTGTCTAGTAAACCGTAGACCATATCCAATTTCGCCTTTGTGGTTATGTCTTCTGCCGGTAATTTAGTGAGCAGCGCGCGGCATTTTGCAACAAAAATGTCAGTCTTCTCTTCGCCCTGTTGCATACTGAAGAGCTCCTTATACAAACGATATGCCGGGCGGCGGTCTCCGTAGGCACTGCGGAGGCGATCAATGAGCTCGCTCCAGGTGGTGATTTCCGATTTTATGCTCAACCACCACGTTGCAGCTGCCCCGGTAAGAAGAATTGACATACCTCGGATGGCATTTTCGCTGGTGATGTTTTTGCATTCTCGATAACTTGTAATCGCGTCTATAAACGTTTCCACAGATTGTGTACTCTCGCCGGAGAAACGCGCCGTGCACGAACTAAAATTTCCCGATTTTTGTTCCTGCGTTATCGAGATCGGCGAGGCTGGTTGACGTTCTAATACGCGTTCAAACAGCCGTTCTAACGCTTCATTTTGAGTCCGCTGCAATGCCTCCATCATGACAGCGACCGACGACGCGGGAATTTGCTCCTCGGCGTCGGCGCCTGCGTCGGAGAAACCGTCGGAATGGCGTCGAGATTGTTTTCGCGTGCGCGTCATCGTCGGTATTTAGTTCCGGATAAAATATAACGCGAATGCACTTATTACGCACTGAATTTACTTGGTTCACAAATTACAGTCCTGGTCTTTACGTTGGGCCGCCATCTATGGTAGATGGTAAATGATACACAGTTTGAATCTATAAACTTTACTAAAATAATACACAAAACAAAAGGAAACTCTTAACACAGGGATGATGCAATAGTTGGCCGTTAACTGTAATGTACGTAAACCATAACTCAGTCATTAAAACAATAACAACCGCCCTTGCCGAAGGACCTAGCGGGACTAGCGGGGGTTTGCGGCGCCGCGGGCCACCGCGAGCGCAGGTGTTTCATCCCCCCGACCCCCGGGTGTTGTGTGGCGTGATCGACACGAACCAATTACAGGCTAGGTATATCTATTAGGCATTTTACGGTGGCGCGCTGGACGTGTGGAGGAATGGTATACGATAGCTTTAAATTTTATATGGAGAAAATGTAACTACTGAATTAGTTCCACGAGTAATTTGTGAGACTTTTTCAACTTATATATCTGACTTGAAATATATTGTAATATATTTGTAGATTTCAGAGATTCTTTATGAATTAACCAGTTTTTTTTTCGGCATCTCACCCTATGTTCTAGTCCACGTTATGATCTACTTTGTGTGCCAAATGTTATCAAAAACTATTCAGCCTATGTGGCATTGACTAGCAAACATCCAAATACACTACTTTACAATCATTTTAACTTTCACATTTATAATAGCATAGTAGGATTTTGCACTATATTACACTAGATGTCCCTCGCGGTTTCACCTGCATGTTACTGCCCTGCTCCCATGGGTCATAGCGTGGTATAAATATAAACCTACCTCATGAATCACTCTATCTATCGCTGAAAGCTGCATTAAAATCCATTGAATAGTTTAAAAGATCTAAGCGAACAGACAGCGTATGCGACTTCATTTTATACTATGTAAACTAATGTAAAGATCTGTATCCCATTTCATTTAGCACACAATCAATCTATATTTTGAAACGATATTTCTTTTCTAGAAACACGCATCCTTATAATACTTTTTCTAGGTGGTAGGTCCCTTCCAGGCAAGAGGCGGTATAGTTGGTACCATCGCTACATCTATTTCGCTACAAATAGTAGTGTTTAAGCACTATTTCGTTTTGAAGGCCATTGAAGTCAATAACATTACTGGCCATTAAGAGACTTAACAACTTGTGTCTTGTGAAGAAAACTATCCAGTGCCTCGCAGTGCTAGTAAAAAAAAATCTATGAATTCCAATTTTAAACACAACCGCAACATACATCAATTACGTAATATTTAGATAGATGTAATTAATTCCGAGTGTCATCTAATACAGCATAATCTTGAGTTATGTTCAGTCGGAACATTGCGGGAATCTGCATAAAATTAATTGTGCGCATGTACAACAATAAGTAAGTCTAGCTGGTGGTAGGATATTCGTATCCGCCGGGATAGCGTCCACCGTACCCATGGTGTTAAAACCTGCCATAGTAAAACACCTTGTGTGGATTGCGTTCCGGGATCAGCCAGTGTATATCCGGTTCTCTTGAGGGGCTTGCCACATGACTTGATGGTAGGTCGTCTTCCTGTCCTGGCGCAGTACTAGTACTATCCTTTGTATCTGGGCTCATGTGCTTTCACAAGTCGTTGGCTCGGGATGTAAGACTAGCTTGTCGTTCTGATTCCAGGAACAGCTAACACCGACACCGCACGGGAGAGCTGACTCCCGACCACGTGCTTACCAACAGAAGGCCTACCGTACCCACGTTTCTACCACGTGCCAGGTGCTCTGTACCGGAGTGCTGACTCCTGACCATGTGCCAGACCGCTTCCTAGCACACGCTTCCCGTGCTACCACGTATCGTCTACATCGGGAAGTTGTTCCTAACACCATGTGCTTCGTCGTGCATCCCTATGCGCCCGATCGCCAGAATTCAGGATCCACGACAGGCCAGTGGCTCCGTTTTCCAAACACTTTTAAACGAGTACAGAGTTGTAACGCGAAGATTTGCTGGTGGTAGGATATTCATATCCGCCCGGATAGCGACCACCGTACACATGGTGTTAAATCCTACCATAGTGACCCACACGCCATGTGTGGATCGCGTTTCAGGATCAGCTAGTGTATATCCGGTTCTCCTGAGGGGCTTGCGACATGACTCGATGGTTGATTGGTCCGGGTACAGATGTACATCCTTGTATTACTGTGCCTGCATCGGTCATCCGCCTGTCCTGTCGCAAGCCCCTCGATTTGCTTCTTTTCTCTCCGAAGAGGGAAGAAGCATTATACAGACCGGCATGACTCTGGTGACCACCGATAAACTCATTATTTGTTGGTGGTCGATGGTTTTTTGGATTGCACTACGCTTACCATCAGGTGTAGTGCAGTCACTTTGCCGTGCTCGAATAATAAAAAGATACAAAATAAAGCCCGAACCTCGTAAAACTGAGTTTAAATTGTCTCATTCCCGCGTACCTTAATGCTGCGGGGTCCTAATTGCCAAAACAAAACGCCGCAGCGGCTTTGTGAAAGGCTAGGCATTTGGGACCAGTGTATTAAAGATAATTATATAGGTAGCAATATTTTTATTCAGTGTAAGTCGACAGTGAATATTTTGTATAGAAATCCGTTGAAAAAATTGAATGACTGTAACAAGTGTATATTATAGCATAAGCTATTAAAATAAACTATTATCATTTATAATCATATATTTACAAGGTGGTAGGTCCCTTGTATGTGAGAGGCCGTCTGGGTTGGTACCACCGCTTTATCTATTTCTGCCGCCAAGCAAAGTGTGTAAGCACTGTTGTGTTTCTGTTTGAAAGACGTTGAAGCCAGTGAATTTTTTTTTAAACACCCAACAGTCACACACATAGTCCTGACCCCACAGTAAGATACAAGTCTTGTGTCGTGGGTATCAGGAACTACGAGAGACTCTCGGTCTCAAAACACCCAGAACCCGAGACGAACATTTGTGGATCACACAAACATTTATCTCGGTGCGAGGATCGAACCCGCGGCCTCTCGTTTCACAGCCGGCTACTTGCCCGCTCTGCCACGGAGGCTGTCACTTACTGGCACTCACTTACAATTACTGGGCATTATGAGACTTAACATCCTATGTCTCGGGGTGACGAGTGCAGTTCAGTGCCATGCAGTGCTTTGAATTCAAAGTTCTGTGTGGTGTTGCTTTTGTTTATGGGCAGTCGTGGCACTTACCATCAGGCGAGCGTCTTGCTCATCTCGTCATTCAATCAAATAAATAAAATATAAAAAATCTTGGCATTTAATAACTAAAACTACACCCAACAGTCACATACATAGTCTTGACCCCACAGTAAGATATGAGATATTGTTGTATAATATCGTAGAGGCCAATCCTGACTGTGACTTGTTTGCGGATACATGGTCGCAGCTAATGCCCGTGTTGCTTCGATTTTGTGAAATTGTATAAACATAACTAATATTATTGTTGTTTTGTTAATTGTTTTTTATTTTTTTTGAATAAGTAGATCTTTACTTGTTTTATGTAGATATTTTTGTGTTTGTTTTGTGACTTTAATGTATACCTACTTGTTTTGATTATTTTATTTTCTGTTTGTGTATATTTTAGTGTAATTGGTTTTAGTAACCGTTCTAAAATAAATAAATAAATAAATAAATAAAAATATGCCCTTGGCCCAGCCTACAGCTTGAGTACGCTCGATTGAGGTTCTCGTCTCTGGCCGCCTCAGCTGCCAGCCCATAACGACACTGGTGGTCGCCGTGTCCGGGATCGTATATTTAAAAACGTACCTATAAATTGCCTACAAATTGGACGTGTCGCTTTCGTCGTGTCATCTCTCATGCTGAGCCTGAGGCCTGTTTGACCTAACTTGAGACACAGATGGTCCCTTGTGGAGTAGAGGGTATGCCTGTGGCCATCCTAGTTTATGTTGTCGCAAGACACATATTAATTTATTTTTCTTTCCTTAATCTTAAATTTGTGAATAATGCATATTCTCATAAGAATGTCTTTTTAACTTTTCATGCTTAGGTTAGTGTTCAAATAAATTATTTCTTTCTTTTCTTTTTTCTTTCTTTCTTGTCTCGGTCGCACGCTTTAAAACAGACCTTTACTCCAATGCTATACCGCCATACTATAACTTCACCAATAATCAAGTCATTTTTATTGGTATTTGATAAACAGGTGATGATGTTGGTGGTAGGATATTCATATCCGCCCGGATAGCGACAACCGTACACATGGTGTTAAAACCTGCCATAGTGACCCACACACCTTGTGTGGATTTGCGTTCACACAGCACAGTCACTTAGCTGTGCTCAGATAAAAAAAAAAACAATAGTAATATATCTAAATATATAAAACTCAAAGGTGGCTGACTGACTGACTGACATAGTGATCTATCAACGCACAGCCCAAACCACTGGAGGGATCGGGCTGAAATTTGCCATGCAGGTAGATGTTATGACGTAGGCATCCGCAGAAAGGATTTTGATAAATTCTACCCTCAAGGGGATAAAATAGGGGATGAAAGTTTGTATGAAACTTTGTCAATTTAGAACGTTCACGCGGGCGGAGCCGCGAGCAAAAGCTAGTATACTATAAAATCCAAGATTTATATTGCGCTTGCAAATCACATCTGCATTTAGAATAATAAGTATTTTCAAACGATTAATAGGCAGTTAACTTCTTCATCGGTCCTCTAGATGTAATAAAAAGTCTAAAACGATTTGAGTGGCGCAAAATATCTTATCGACTGTGCTTTGGTGCATACTTAATAAGAGAAGATCATAGACTAAAATAGTCGACGTAAAACAGAAGGGAGAATGAGTATTTGCATTCAAGAATTAATATCGTCCCCTTCGCCTAGTGCCTCCTTGGGCTATACATTCCAGATCGGGCAATTTTTTTTTCATGAGTTGCTTGGGATTAGAATTTGTCCTATAGCGTCTGTCAAATCATGGGACAAAAATAAGCTTAACGAATCATGATTGCAGTGACAGTTCTACCTCTGCCTACGAAGATACAGGCGTGAGTATATGTAAAAAACAGGAAAAAAGTATAAGTACTCGCCTTCTACGCCTACATTGTCGAGACTATATTCACAGGTCAGACATAACTCGTTACCACCCACGGGAACGGAGCAGTAACATGAGTGGTAGAGAAAAGTTAAAGACAGTCTTGTCTACAGCATGAATGGGCCGGCTCGACCGGGTCGTTACCACTGTCTCACAGAAAACCAACGTAAAGTAGCGGCTTGCTGCTGCGTTTCGTACGGTGAGTAAGATATCCGTAGGCCCAAATCACCGCCCCCTTCCCAATCCCTAATTATCCCTTTCCTTTAAGGTCAGCAACGCGCCCATGATTCTTCTGGTATTGTGGGCGTACATTGGCGTTGATTACTTACCATCGGGTAATCCGCTAGCTCATTTACCAGCCTGTGCAATAAAAATGTATCATGCACATGGATGAAACATGTACAAACACGCGGTATTTACAAGAGACTTGTGACGCATCTAGTAACACCACGCTTAATCTTTGAGAAGAAAGTGTAGATAATAGCGGAGACGGTGCCTGGAATTGACCTGTCGTTGTGAACCGACTTCTAATGAGTATCGTGCCTCGCGATAACATTTCTAAAAATGCTCCCTTCAGTTCAAGTGTAAATTTAACAAGTTCACGCTACGTGTAAATAAGAATTCCAGCTGTTTACACGTATTTTAGCTGATGTGTCAGCTACTCGGTACTACTTTTATTTTTAGTCAGGTATTTGTAGTAAATTAACAGGTAGCTTTGTTTGTTTTGCAATGTTAGTTGTTAGTATGACTATTCTTCTTCTTCTACCTGTCCTTAACCTCTTCGCAGTAAGGTCGGTGTCGTTGTGAATTTATCAAAAGATGGCTGCCCGTAATATGAAGTGCGTTTTCACTTGTGACATTTCACCACACCGAGAAGCGTGACTGTGGCAAACACGCGTGACAAATTCAAGTGTGGATAGTTTGCAAATGTTACGTCCAAATGTCACGAAGCGTTTCGTGAGAACCCGTAATATTTACAGTAAAAAGACATAGTACTTATTTCTTAAAAGCTTGAATGAAGAAAAGAGGAGCTCACTTGATGGTAAGCGTTACGCCCGCTTATAAAAAAAAACAACACCAATTAGAACTTCGAATTATGCCATGGAGGGCATTGGACTGCGCTCTACTGCTGCTAACGCAGAAAAAAAAAATGAAAATAATAAATGGCTTTTACAATTCTGATAAATCGAACAACGAAACTCTGTCTGAGAAACAAAATTTTGTGAGAGCGGTGAAATCAATCAATTCTCCTGACTTTGCTGGTAGCTTACCTCATCTTTGTCCATGCGGCTAGGTAGACGCCAAGAGCAAAACCATTTAAAAAAAAAAATGTGTATTCAATTCACACACGGCAGCAGTGTAACTACAGAATTATTAAAATAAATTAATTAACCAACAAATTTTAATACGCAAATACAAAAAAAAACACGTGAATCACGTGAATCGTACACCACGTTGTTTATGATACATTTTCCGAAGGCTTCATTGTACGCAGGCGCTAAGACAAGTGTTAGCATAATTGTAATCTATCTCATTTTCTCGCAGGCTAAATCCTATTTATGAATATGTTTGTCTCTTTATACTGTCGATTTTTCGTTTCAGCGAATTTTCAAATCAAATGGTGCTAAAGAAGTTTAACTTCAAAAAAACCTTTTATGATAATAATACCTACTACGTTAATCTATCCATCTCTCAGAAGGTTCGTGAAATTTATCAAGACACAAAAAGAGATATCGTCAAAGAAATGTAGAGTGCGAGTTGGAACGGGCGGCGACAAATTGGGCAGACGAAGGGCCGGGGACCAGATGCAACGTTCAATCTACACGGAGTACCTACACTTTCACAATGTGTTGTATTCATAGTCAGTAGGTCTTATGGTGCTGCCACACCGGTGTTAGAAAATGTTATATAACATTTTATAACAGCGGTGTGGCAGCACCATTTAGTAAACATTTCTTAACAATTTGCAACATTTTTTAACCGCGGGTGGCGGTACTTTTGAGAGCGGCGCCGTCAAAGAAGCCGTCAAAGAAGAAGGGCCGATGTCATGTTTTCAAATGTTATAAAATGTTAGAAAATGTTAAGAAATGTTATAAAATGTTAGATTTAATGTTAGAAAATGTTTGTAAACATTTTATAACATCGGTGTGGCAGCACCATTAGGTTAAAATGGTAGAGCTACTCTGTGGAGTGTGGACAGTGTTGTCAACAGCATACGTTCCTATTAATATAAGATAGTAGAAATATTTATAAAGGAGTCTACGGTAGCGACCATACCTGTTCTCGATCTACCGTCCTAATAAATATCAGTCTCGTTCTACATGAGTTTAATTGCGCTTCGTCCTACACAATATTATGTAAAAATATTCATATAAACACCAAGCATGAATAGGCCGGCTGGACCGCGTTGTTACCGCTGTCTTACAGGACACCAAAGTAATGTATCAGCAAGCTGTTGCATTTCGTACTGTGAGTGAGATATTAGGAGGCTCAAATCCCCGCCACCTTCCCAATTCGTTAATCATTTCTTTCTTTCAATAGGAGCGATACTCAAAAGCAAGTTTCGACTATCTCGCAGAAAGTCGAGGTAAAATGCATGTTGTTGCGTTTCGTGTGTTGGGTGAGATTTCGGAAAGCCTATCTTTTAGCCTAGTATTAGTATTTCTTATCTTTTTACCTACTTTACTCGACTATAGCTAAAGCTAAGATTGTATCGTGGGTAAGATGACAGATTGTACATTGAACAGGAGAATGAATGTTCAGCGCTCAGCCACGATGTATGGACAATAACACGACGGATACAATGTAAAGATATAGCGGATTCAATATATCAAGTAGTGTTCACGAGAAAATTACTCTGCACGTATCTACAGCCATAGTGCCATACACTCGGTCACGTCTTCCCTATTTACGATTATTATATTTGGAGCCAATAATTATGCAATAACATTTCAACCCACATTAAGTAAATATTGTTTTTATTTGACAGCCTCCGTGGCGCAGCGGGCGAGTAGGCGGGTGTGAAGCGAGAGGCCGCGAGTTCGATCCCCGCACCGAGACAAATCTTTGTATGATCCACAAATATTTATTTCAGGTCTCGGTGTTATGACACCGTAAGTCTCTCGTAGTTCCTGATCCCCACGACACAAGACTTGTATCTTACTGTGGGGTAGGACTATGTATGTGACTGTTGGGTGTATATATATTTTTTTTTGCCTAAATTCATTGGATTAAAGTAGGTCAAATTCCGTATTTTATAAAAAAAACATTAATGGAAAATTTCCCATGTACGATTATGCAAAATAGAACTCAACTTTAGAAATAACTCAGTGAAATAGTTTCACTCCCCAATACCAAAACAAACACAAAATTATCAAATTACTACACGACAGATTAGGGTCTGGGACAATGATCGCCAAGCAAAGCGTACCCCCGGGACCTATGGGGCTGCGGCGCGGGCCGTGGTCAGGATAATTCCTAATTAACCACGCCACCCTCTGAAAATAACAAAAAAAAACATTTTTTCTATCTCGCCTTGAAAACTTTTTCATTAGATTAGGATAAGACTGAATAGGCCTGTTGTAAATGCTATTTTTTTCTGATTGAACGACGAGACAAGCAAGACGCTCGCCTGATGGTAAGTGCCACGCCTGCCCATAAACAGAAGCAACACCACACAGAACTTTGAATTACAAAGCTTGCATGGCACTAAACTGCGCTCGTCACCCCGAGACATAAGATGTTAAGTCTCATAATGCCCAGTTATTTCACTGGTTTCAATGTTCTTCGAACGACCGGAACGAGCCATACACACTTTTTCGCCAGGTATGGTGAAGTGTTGAGACGAAACGCGAATAAATACAAGGTGGTAGGTCCCTCGTATGCGAGAGGCCGTCTGGGTTGGTACCATCACTTTGCCTATTTCTGCTGCCAAGCAACAGTGTGTAAGCATTGTTGTGTTTCGGTTTGAAGGACATTGAAGAAATGAAATTACTGGTCAATATGAAAAGTTCCGTGTGGTGTTGCTTCTGTTTATGGGCAGGCGTGGCGGTTACCATCAGGCAAGCGGTTAGCTCGTCTCGCCATTCAATCAAAAAAATGATAAAACTAGCGATAAAAAGCCGAAGCCATCTGCGTCTTGGAGTCGACATTTTATTTCATTTTACGATTGATATAATGTCGGGACGTCCTTCTAACCTTTTATACTGTTCGTGCCATTACGTACTTTATAATTCGCTTTTCTTCAAATATCAACGAATAATTGTACTTAACTTTCTTTTTTTATCCGAGCATAACAAAGTAACTTCGCTACACCTGATGGTAAGCGCTGTGCATTCAAAAAAAAATCCAGCGACCATCAACAAACAATGAGATTATCGTTGGTCATCAGAATCATACCGGCCTGTATAAATGCTTCTCAACACTCCGAAGAGGGAAGAAACAAATTGAGGGGCCTGCGACTGGATGGATGACCGATGCTGGCACAGGTATATAATATATACCAATAATACGATATATAAACCTTAGTTAAAAAACTGCTTTCGTCTCTTTCTATCTACTTTAAAAGTCGCATTGACTGAGACAGATAAAAGAGTGAATTAATAAATGCTTAAGTAAAGTTTAATGAATAAGACCCATAATCTATGATAACGACGTCAATATTCATCATTTCATATAAAAACATGGTTGCGAATATCCAACAACTGACGCTAAAAAAACTCAATTTCAAAATTGGATGTAACAGAAGATTCATTGAAAAATTGAAGACCTTGAAATCCATTCAATAAGCTATAAAGCTGCGGACCGTCGCAAAATGATTTGCCAGAGTTCAATGTTTTATAATCTTAAAGAAACGTAGGCTAGGAGCACAAGATATTATTTTTAGATTGTTACAAGTTCAAGCCTGTATCGCCGAAAGGGTAAGCAGCCTGTTGCCCTACCGGACAGCAATTCTAAGAAAACGTGTGTTTTGGAACTGAAAAAGTTTTGATTTCCCGACCTGGGGGTCGAACGCTGGACCACACCAATTTCACAGCACTCTACCATTAGACTAATAGTACATTATACTGTACCTTAATTTACATTCTTTGTGGTATTTTTTTTTTTTAATAGCCCTGTATTTCATATGTCCCACTGCTGGGCACGGGCCTCCTCTACTGAATGAGTGAGTGGTAATTTTAGGGAACATTAATAACAGTGTGAATCAACTGCGATGGCCGGATTATTGAAATAATGATAAAAAATTTTGTGTGAAAACATTTTGTATTCATTTCGAAATAAAACCAGAAAACTTATGTTTCATTATGTGTTGATAGCGTCTTTTTTATATTTACTAAAAAAGAATGTTAGACAAACATTTTGGATCTATACTTTATAGGCCTCACTTATAAACTTTACTTAAACATTATTTAGTTAAAAACACTTTTGTCTTCCTTTTTCGACCGGATTAATAAAGTGGAGATAAAGAGATGAAAATAATGTTTTAACTAAGCCGTGCCAAGTTTATAAGTATTATTACTATATATGTATCATATGTTTTTTGTTCGTGATTTTCTCAAAACCGAAAGGATAAATTTTGACGTTGTCTCTCGTACACATAGTCATGACCCCACACTATGTAAAACCCAGTGGCGTGCACTTCATATAGGCAAAAAGGCACTGCCTACCCTACTAGAAAACACGGTTTTAATAATGTAAAAATAAAATTAAAAATAATGCAAATCCATTCACTACTTAATAAAATAATACAATACGTATTTAAAAAGTTCAAACTCGGTACGAAAATCAATGAATTGTTTGCAGTTTGAACACACAAACTTAGGCAGTGATTTCTGTTGTCTACATTCCATTCATAAATTTACGCAAAAGTGGACGATTTTCGACTTTATCGACCAAAAATGCGTAAATACTATAAGCGAGTATGAATGACAACTCCTGCGGCAGGAGGACCAATCACAGCTCAGTGCTCAGTGCTATTGTCTAGGCAAATTGCCAATTTTTATAATGAGATTTTAAAATCATATTTGAAAAAGAACTGGCGCGTAGATTTTTTACAAATGAGTTGGTTTATAATTTTTTAACTTATTGATACATTCGTAGTTTTCTTATTAAATATATGCGAATCCCATGAAATAGGGCCTTTTTAAAGGCCGCTTCGGATATCTTACAAGTGACGTGTTCCGTAATTACCCACGAGCAAGTTATTTAAGGTGGCCAATTCTTTCTTTAATTTGGCGTCATAGTCAGAATATCGTGTTTTCGACCTTGACACTGGGAACACCCAAATACTCCGAAATATTTTATTCCGAATTTCGATGTTCCGATGTTCAAAAGTCCGAATTTCATAATACCTAAAAATTATAATGTCTATTATTCAAATTTACGAAAATTATTTTACCGAAAGTTGTAAATACGATCTGTTTGTTTTCCGAATTTTATATGTTCGACGAGTCAAATGCTCGATGGGTTCTCGGTCCGAAAAACGACATTCCGATTTTCAATATTCCGAATAAATTGCTAAAATCAGGATTTTGATTCAGTTATAATCATTACATACATTTGGGTTAGGTTAGGTTAGAACTGTGACCATTAAAGCGCGAAGGCGAGCGAGCGCAGCGAGCGTGCCGCGGCAGCGGCCGTCGAGCGCCAGATCCTCTCTATTGTTGGTGAATCATTTGGGTTAGGTTAGGTTAGAACTGTGACCATTAAGCGCGAAGGCGAGCGAGCGCAGCGAGCGTGCCGCGGCAGCGGCCGCCGAGCGCCAGATTCTCTCTATTGTTGGTGAATCATTTGGGTTAGGTTAGAATTATGACCAGCGAAAAAATATTTTTATTGGAAAGAAAATATTTTTATAACGAATTTGACATTAGTTTTTTAATTCTACCTCCTCATACTATTATATTTCTCTTTGACAAGAGATTGTGTTGATTTGTCTTTCTATTAAGTTGTACAAGGCGTTTTTATTTCGGAATTTTAATAAATAGGTATTTTAATAATCGGAATTCGTATTTTTGATGTTTCGAATTATCATTAATTCGGACTTTTTGTTATTCAATCTATTGAAACTCGGTATTTTGAGAATCGTAATTATATACGTTAGGAATATTGAAATTTCGGAATTATAAAAATAGGATAAATGATACATCGGAGTTGTTAAATTCGGAATTTTGAACCATTCGGAATTATGAAAATCGGTATTTTGAAATTCGTATTTGTGACTATCGGAATAAAGTTTGTCGTATTATTGTAGTGTACCCCTTGACACTAATTGATGATCGTGAGTACTTAATTTCATACAATATTTTTTTTGCTAATAAGGCTTATTTAAACGTTTTTTTTTTTTTACGGGAGAGAGATTTTTTACGTGACCATTAGAAGCCTAGGTAAAATCTAGACCCATTCTATGGCGTCTTGCAAACATTTTAAAAAGTAGAAATATAACTACATTATGTTGACTGCTGCCTACCCTTTCACAAAACCCTGTGCACGCCACTGGTAAAACCTGTACCGTGGGTATCAGAAACTACGAAGGGACTTGCGGCCCCACAACACCAGACCCGAAACAAATATTTGTAGATCGCACAAACATATGTCTCAGTGCGGGAATCGAGCTCACGGTCTTTCTTTCCACAGCCGACTACTACGCCACAGAGGTGGTCAGAACTACTGTCACCTTAATAATGTTGCAACCCCGTATGGTATACACTATCCCTAAGAAGAATAACTTTATTGATATTCCCAACCTACCCATGAAACGTTTGGCAATAAATCCAATTTTAACTCTTGTTATTTATGACCCAGTGAATGATTTTGCGCCTTATTACTCTCCACTGAATCATTTCATCTTAATAATATGACTGGTCATAAAAAAGAAATCTCTTCGATATTAACTGCTTCGTGGGGCAGTTGTATAACGTACGACTGCTGTGCTGTCTCGGGTTCGATCCCCGGGTCGGGTAAATGTGATATTGGGTTTTTCTATCTAAAAATGCTCAGCCCGGAGTCTGGAATTGTGCCCAGTATGGCAATAGGCCAGATTATCTACAGCATAAATGAGCCGACTCGACCGGGTCGTTACCGCTGTCACACAGAAAACCGACGTATACATATAGCAGTATGCTTAAGAATCCGGAAGCCCAGATCCCCCTTACCAATCTTTTAATTATCCTTTTCCTTTCGAGTTGGCAACGTGTTCATGATTTATAAGGTATTGTGGCGTACATGGGCAATGGAGATCACTTAGCATCAGGTGACCCCACTAACTCATTTGGTGGTCTAGGCTATAATAAAGGTTCACTCCTATCTCATTATGGGACGGACATAAGCTCGGCGAAATGTGATTGTTCTGGTTATACCGCTGCCTACCCCTTTGGGGATTACAGGCGTGAGTGAGTGTGTTCTTTGATATTCTTTACAATAATTCTAGACTGGCCGAAGACATATTGATAGTGGAAAAAATAAATTCTTTAAACAATCTTATTTTAGTAAACACCATTTAGTTTTAGATTTTTTTATTTTATTTAACCCCAGTAAGTCCTAGTTGGTAGTCTAATCTCGTGCACGTAAACAAATAAAATCATGCAAAGATAAAAAATAGCAAAATAAATTGTAACACTCTGTTGTTCCCGAGCGGTATGAACATATATTTTTAAATTTACCTTCCTACGTGATGTATATACGAAACGTGTTGGCATGATACGCTAGAATTTTAATAAAACAGCGACATCTGTTGTCGAGAAGAGATAACGCTGGATGCAATGACGGTTGGAAAATAATACTTATTTAGAAATAGGTACATTGTCACTATTCATATTTGAAAAGACTAAAATTATTTTAAATTTGACCACACATTTTTGTAACATTATACCAAATTCTATTATTTATCGAATGGTTATTGGCCAACCTAATGTCAGAGTTTTCAAGCCGCCTAAAGCCTGAATTTACAGAATAAATTATTTGAACTTGAACATAGACTGACCACGCCAAAGGTTGCTTAAGAGGAGGCTCCCTAAATTGTACGTTAGTTTCGATGACCATACTGCGTCAATTATATATCCAAGGAATATAAAACTTTAATATATGATTTTTCAGTCCTATTTCTTTCCGTTAATAAGACAGTTACACAATTGTGTTATTTTCCCTCGATACATTTTTATTCCGAAAACGATGTATTTTTGGTAGAATTTTTGCTGTTTCTAATAAATGGCTTGAGTTATATGTCTAAAATAAATATTCACAGTTAGTAAATATTGTTTACTATCCACTGCTAAGATATAAATTACCTAGATCAATTAAAACTCATAATATAAATTATAATAGATTTGCGACTTACGTCATTTACTTCTGTGCATTGATAAACGTCCGACGATGTGCGCAATATTCAACCTTATGTCATTTCTCATAGTGTGTTGAGTAGTGCACAGTAACTAATAATTAAAGCTATTTATCGTTAGTACAGCGCCGTGCTTCAAGGAAAGACTACGTGTTTTATGCCGCGCGAACGCTCTGCCCGAGTGTTGAATCAGTTTATTATATTTGACAAACTATGCGAAACAGACAATAAATAATTTGTGCAAAAAAGAAAGAAAGTGAATCGTTTCAAAAACTTTGCAATGATTATGAGAGAAGCAAAAGCGTAAGTATTTTGTTAGAATGTTATTTGTACATTTTGAAATTAAAAGTATTATTATATATAATATAACATATTTTAATAACATTATTTCTAAAATAGAATTTAACTATTTACATTATTACATACATAATAATGCCTCGGTCGCGTAGTTATATTTCGTACACGGTATTGCTATGCTGAGGTCTCGGGTTCGATCCCCGGGTCGGGTCAAATGATATTGGGTTTTTCTATCATGAAATGCTCAGTATCGGTCCGGAGTTTGATCCCGAATTGTGCCCGGTATGGCGATAGGATCGCCCGCTGTCACATCATGGGATGGAAATACACTTTGCGAAATGTGGGTGCACTAGTTACATCTCTGCCTATCCCTTCGGGGATTACAGTCGTGAGTATGTATAAACAATCATTATAATGACTTATATACCCTATCTTTTTTAGAAAAAGAAATAAAGAAAATCGAATGATGGTTATCCGGAACAAAGAGTCAGTGGAGTCGCCTCGGCAATTATTTGATTTAGTTTCTACTTTTGTGATGCATGAAGAGTGAGTTACTCTAACATTATATTATACTATACTAATAATAAGATTATAAGCAAGTATGCATCTAATCGTCATGTATAATTACTAACTTGATATTGTAAGTAATATTTACTTTATCTTCTTCTTCACTAGGTGGTCGGTCCCTCGTATGCGAGAGACCAACTAGGTTGGTACCACCGCTTCGTTTATTTGTCCTACCATGTAGCAGTGTGTAAGTACTGTTGTGTTTCGGTTTGAAGCTAGTGACATTACTGGGCATTATGAGACTGCAAAATTTGTGTCTCGGAGTAAATATCGCAATCCAATATCACGCAGTGCGTTGTAATCTAAAGTTCTGTGTAATATTGTCTGTTTATGGTCAGATGTGGCGCTTACCATCAGGCTAGCAAAACGTTATTCATGCTAATAAAACAAACTATTACATATTTTATTGGCATTATTATATGATAATGGGTAATAACTACTAACTATGTATGTAATTATTTACATTAAATCTAATCTATGTTCTTTTTATTATCATGGAGAAACAAAATGACGATTATTTTGCTATGTAAAGAACCATGCTGTAGACACTTTTGTGATTTATCTACAATCTGAATAAGCCGGCTCGACTGTTATTCATACTTAAGTGATCTCCACTCATTGATGATTTATTTACATAATTACCTAAATCATTGTTACATTATTATTTAATCTATTTACATAAATCACCAATGAGTGGAGATCACTTACCATCAGCTTACCTACTTTTTGTCCTAGCACGGCAAAATGACTGCGCTATACCTGATGGTAAGCGCAGTGTAGACCAAAAACTCCAGCGACCATCGATGAACAACGAGATTATCGGTGGTCACCAGAATCATGCCGGCCTAAAATAATGCTTCTTCACACTCTGGAAGAGGAAAGAGGCAAATCGAAGAGCCTGCGACAGGATAGGCGGATGGCTGATGAAGGCACAGGGATACAAGGATGTATCCCTATACCCGTCTCAACCAACCATCGAGTCATGTCGCAAACTCCTCGGGAGAACCAATTATACACTGGCTGATCCTGGAATGCGATCCACACAAGGTGTGTGGGATCATTATGACGGGTTCTTACACCGTGTGTATGGTTGTCGCTATCCGAGCGGTTAGGAATATCCTACCAATAGCCAATTCCTCAATTGATTACATAAATGGGTAAGGATGAAAATGATGATGATCCTGAGCTCTATGATGACTTCTAGTGATGTTAAAAAATATGATTTGATTATATGATGATGATTGTTGATGATGTTTTTGCAGACTAAACTTGATAAACCTTGAATCTAGCGAGAACACTGAAAACATAACAGCTATTCATCGTGCATATATTTCGCCACCATCAACTCTCGGGGACAAACCTCCCATACGATGTCAAAGAGAACATTTCTCATAATATTTGTTCCATGAAAGCAAATATGACAATATATAGCCCTTACTTGATGCAACTGACATTGTATGGAACGTACTGTTATGTTGTTTAATTTACGATACTTTTTTTTTATATAACAAAATGTATATTATTATGATGTCTTTCAGATTGATGTTGATCATGAAAAAATCCTTACGAGGTACAAAATATAAGGTGAAGATGTAAGATTTTGTTGTTTTATTTCGACCTTAAACCATTCTATAGACACATGAGTATCATCCTAATAAATAAATACACAGTATTTATTCCTTCTTTTTTGCACTTTTCGTTATTTCCTTTTGAATACACGTTCTAATGGGTAGACGTATCATCGACGTACAGTCATTTTTTAAAAAACAAAAGAAAATTAAACTATAGTCTATTTTAAAGAAAATTCATTTATTTTTTGTTTTATATACACATGGTCTGGGTTCCCTGGGCCATTTTTCCACTTGATTACTATCAAGCTAATTTTCCGTGAGTAGCTTCGTTTCGATGAGACGCCCAATAAATCCCTATGCGAAAATTCTCTATTGTGATAGCTAACAGACGTAGCAAGGATAGAATATTTCGATTTAAATTTTGAAGAAGAAAAAAAGAAAAAACACTCAAAAGGCGCAAATAACATTAATTTCTTTCATGAAACTACTAGAGTATGTTTTTGTAACCAGTCTACATTTAGCGGCATTATGCGTGAACATATAATAAACAAATATATTGTACTTTTTTTTTATAGCATAGGCCGGCAAACGATCAAGTGTGTCACCTAATGGTAAGTGATCTCCACCGCCCAAGTACGCCCACCACCAGAAGAATGAATCATGGGCGCGTTGCCGACCTGAAAGGTAAGGGATAATTAGGGATAGGGAAGGGGAGGGGATTTGGGCTTCCGGATATCTCACTCACCGTACGAAACGCAGCAGCAAGCCCCTACTTTACGTCGGTTTTCTGTGAGACAGTGGTAACGACCCGGTCGAGCCAGCCCATTCATGCTGTAGACAAAACTGTCTTCAGCGTGGCTCTACCACTCAAAATGTAATGTAAATGTATGTTCGCAATTCGTCTGTATATATATATACCTCCTCTGTTTTTCCATTGGTTAAAAAATGTGAAAAAAGCATCAAAGATTCTAAGTTTGGAAATATGCATACAAACTGCGATAATCCTGTTCATATTTCCATTCAGTGGGTTTTCGTGTACAATACACGCACAAACATACAGACAAGATAATTAAAAATATATATTTCTGTAATCGAATATGTTTATCATTACTTTTTAAACATATCAAATGTACAGACACAGCTCTGATACAATTTTGTTATATCAACAAAACATTTGTCTTTCAAAACAAAATATATTATTAAAAAAATATTTATGTACAGAAGTCTCCGTGTATTTATGCCCACTACTATAACGTCAAGCGACGCGCGAAACGACGCGTTGCGTACAAGTGCAGAGGGTAGCGGGGTGGATGGGCGGAGCTAACGCACGAAATATTTTAGGCAGCATGCTCTTAACTCCCTTAGCCTATTATTCCTTTACCGAACAGTGAGTGCAACTGGGTATGAGCGTCTCAAATACACAAAAATAAAATACACCAAATAACCAACAACAACCATCTTAACTATGTGTGGCAATAAACTGACGAATGGGGTATACTTTTATGGTAATCCAGGTTTTTGGATTCCAAGGGACATATTTTAGATGACTGAATATATAAAACAGGGACAAGCCTTATTAGTATGCATCTAGAGCGGGCAGATATGGCCACATACGGGGAAATACTTTTGTACATTTTTATTTTTGCACTAGCTTTTCCTTGCGGCTCCACCCGCGTGATCTGCTTTTTTCCGGGATAAAAAGTAAACTATGTTACTCAGTGATAATGTAGGTTTCTAGTAGCAGAATTTTTGAAATCGTTCCAGTAGTTTTTAAGTTTTTTTGAAGTGAAACTTCTTTATCGGCGTTAGAAAAATAAAATCGTCACATTTTTCCGTTACGCGGCACGCGTCACATTTTTGACTTTGACTTGATTTTGACCAGACTTTGACCGGACTCTGACCGGACTTTAACCGGGCTTTGACCCGACTCTGACTGGACTTTGACCGGTTTTTAACCGGGCTTTGACCGGACTTTGACCGGGCTTTGACCGGACTCTGACCGGTCTTTAAGCGAGCTTTGACCGGACTTTGACCCGACTTTGACCGGGCTTTGACCGGTCCCTGACCGGACTCTGACCGGATGCTGACCGGACTTTAACTGGGCTTTATCGGACTTTGGACTTTGACTGGACTTTGACCGGATTTCGACAGGACTTTGACCGGACTCTGACAGGGCTTTGACCGCACTTTACAGGACTTTGACCGCACTTTGACCGGATGACCGGACTTTGACAGGTCTTTAACCGGACTTTGACAGGGATTTGACCGGACTTTGACAGGGATTTGACCGGACTTTGAACGGACTGAGAGCGGATTTTGACCGGACTTCTTCAGTCGAGCGTCCCAAGACGCACACTTTTTTTGTATTCATGTCTATGATAATAAAAGCCTTTTGTTTAAACTTTATTTAATTTAACTTTATTTAACCAATTTCTGTAAAGTTGCATATAGTAGATCATTTTTCGAAAAATAAGGTTATAAAGAAGTTTCACTTCCTACGTGTGTACACTAGTACACGCACACATTTTTTTTTTTATAGCATAGGCCAGCAAACGAGCAAGTGGGTCACCTGATGGTAAGTGATCTAATTATTACATCACTTACCGAATTCACGAATAATTAGGGATTGGGAAGGGGAGGGGAATTTGGGCCTCCGGATGTCTCACTCACCGTACGAAACGCAGCAGCAAGCCGCTACTTTACGTCGGTTTCCTGTGAGACAGTGGTATAGACCCGGTCGAGCCGGTCCATTAATGCTAAACCGTCTACAGCGTGGCTCTACCACTCGTAAAAAAGTTTATTTGTTACATACAAAAATACAAATCTTTCCACTTTCTAATATTTGTGTAGATGTGCAAATATTTCATGCTGAAAGTGAACTATGTTCCTTTACATTACTTAGAAAATGCTGTTTAAATGTTCTCGATAGATTTTAGGGTTCTAGGACTCCTATTACACAACTTGTCTGTCCGCCTGTCTATTCTTCATTCAAAGAAACGGATTTATAATATCTTGAACCGTGATAGGCAATAATAATAAATACACTGGTGGTGGTCTGCTGGTGGGAGCATACTTGTATCCGACCGGATAGCGACCACCGTACACTGGTGCTAAAACCTGCCATAGTGGCCCACCTTGTGTGGGTCGCGTTCCAGGGTCAGCCAGTGTATATCCGGTTCTCCCCAGGGGGCTTGCCCCCTGATCCTAACCCTTTTCCCATCCCTTTTTCCTTCCCCTCCCCCTTGGCCCTTTGGCAGGCCGGCATGATCTTGCCGACCTACGATGGACACATTAAGTTTATCGTTGGTCGACACTATTCTTGGATTGCGCTACACTTACCATCAGGTGTAGCGTAGTCACTTTGCCGAGCCAGGATAAAAAAAAAAGTGTGCGTCCCGGGACGCTCGATAGAAGTGATAACTTAAACTAATGTGGGTTAAAGTGAGAGCGGAGGAGCCTGACACAGTCGTGTCAGAGTCGTGTCAGAGTCGTGTCAGAGTCGTGTCAGAGTCGTGTCAGAGTCGTGTCAGAGTCGTGTCAGAGTCGTGTCAGAGTCGTGTCAGAGTCGTGGCAAAGTCGTGGCAAAGTCGTGGCAAAGTCGTGGCAAAGTCGTGGCAAAGTCGTGGCAAAGTCGTGGCAAAGTCGTGTCAAAGTCGTGTTAAAGTCCGGTTGAAGTCCGGTTAAAGTCCGGTTAAAGTCCTGTCAAAGTCCGGTCCAAGCCGACTGGTCACTGTGTGACGCAACCTGGGACTTCGAAATTATCGATGTTCCAGGGAGGTCGGCTAACGCTGGCTGGTCGATGGACCGCTCGCGTTACGGAACGTTTCGGTTCACCCTCCCATAAGAAGTTATCACTTCAAAAAAAAACACCCAACTTAACCAAAAATTCAGACGAATTGAAATCCTCCTCGTCTTTGACGTCGGTTGAAAAAGAAGAAAATGATCATATATCTTGTGAGATAATAACAAATATTTCAACTTTTTAGGCGCCATCATAGATTGTTTCCAGGTGTCCTTAGTGTGGCGCCCCAATCCTCTTGGATGCTGGCCAATCTCCCACCTGTAACTGCCGACCTCGACACAAGTTATTACGGACATTAGATTGTGAGGAAAACGGTGCGAGAAGTCTTCTTTATTGGCTTGATATATAACTTTATTTTCAATTATATTTTTTGTACCCGATTGGATAGCGACATGGCGAAAAACAATGTGGTAGGTCCCTCGTATGCGAGAGGCCGTCTGGGTTGGTACCACCGATTTGTCTATTTCTACTGCCACGCAACAATTGAAGGACATTGAAGCCAGTGAAATTATGAGACTTAACATCTTATGTCTCGGGGTGACGAGCGCAATTCAGTGCCATGCAGTGCTTTGAATTCAAAGTTCTGTGTGGTGTTGCTTCTGTTTATGGGCAGGCGTGGCGCTTACCATCAGGCGAGCGCCTTGCTCGCAAATAAAAAATAAGCCGCCGTAGTGGCTCGTTCAAGCGAGTCGCGTTCCGAGATCAGCCAGTGTATCCAGTAACTACAGGCCGGCATAATTCTGCCGACCATTGTTGTTGTGTCTTGACGCACGACATTATGTTTGGATTGCACTGTACTCAACATCAGATCCATTGTAGGCACTTTGCGATGTCAGGATACTATTATTAACTAAGCGGTCAGGTTATATGCGAGAAGACTTCTCAATTCTCAGCTTTGTGTATTTTAGCCGTCGAGTTACAATGTCTAAACCCCTGTATCTAGTTTGAAGGAACAAAGTGAATACAATATATATTTTATTTAATAGCATAGACCGGCAAACGAGCAAGTGAGTCACCTGATGGTAAGGGATCTCCACCACCCATGTACGCCTACAATACTAGAAGAATCATAGACGCGTTGCCGACCTTAAAAGGAAGGGATAATTAAGGGATTGGAAAGGGAGAGGGGTTTAGGCCTCCGGATCACTTACCATACGAAACGCAGCAGCAAGCCGCCAATTTACGTTGGTTTTCTGTGAAACCAACAGAAAACCAGTTACCACTGTTTCACGACAGTGACGACCCGGTCGAGCCGGCCCATTCATGCTGTAGACAAAACTGTCTACAGCGTGGCTCTATCTATAATATGTATTATATAAGTAATTTCTCGCACTACAGTGCCTTACAATGGCAAGCGTCAAACACTGACGTCATTCAATGACGCTCTCGTGTATCACCCGGCACACCCTACTGAATTTCAACTTATATAGCCAATGTAGCGGCTTATTCCCATTTGTTCGCCCAGTTTAGCTCTGTACGAAAAATTGGCTTAACCCGAGGACCCGTGGGACTCCCATAGGAGATAGTGCGTAGTAATAAAACGTAGACGGAGCGTGACGCAATTATCGGAAGTCTGCCTTTAGTGTTTAATTTTATATTACACCCACAGAACCTTAAATCCGCCAACACTCACTAAAATGAATAAAATTGAGTGGATTGTGTTAAAATCTCTCCGTAAGAGATTGGCTTGAGAGTGGAGAGTAATATTTAGTTATGAGTTCACCGAAGTGGGCACAATCATGAAAGCTTTGTCGTGTACCGCACAAATCACGGAGGCGCAAAGCCTTCATGCGAAATCAACGTTATTTTTGTTTAGAATTGTGTAGATAATGATCTCTTTTGTTTATGCGAATAGTACATCCTACTAATATTATAAACGCGAAAGTTTGTAAGTATCGATGGATGGATGTTTGTTACTCTTTCACGTAAAAACTACTGAATGGATTTTAATGAAACTTTACAATCATATAGCTTATACATCAGAATAAGACATAGGCTACTTTTTATCCTGGAAAAAGCAGTTCACGCGGGTGAAGCCGCGAATAAAAGCTAGTATTGAAATAAAACTAATTGAACGGATTTTATCGCGGTTTTTTTGTTAATTTTCGAAAGCTTTCGAAACGTCAGGATCAAAATTAATTAAAAACCGCAATAAAATCCGTTTAAATTAGAATTGTGATGGTTCTATATTCGCATATTCGGCCAAAATGAATTAAATAAAAGAATTAACTCTCTTATCAGTCCTATGTATACAATCTCGCTACTGACACGGGCCTCCTCTATTTTTTAAACGCCACGCCTGCTCATAAATAGAAGCAACACCACATAGAACATTGAATTACGTAGTACATGGCACTGGAATGCGCTCGTTGCCAGTTATTTTACTGTCAATGTCCATAAAACCGAAATACAACAGTCTTTACATACTGCTACTTGACGACAGAACTCTTTCTGCTTTGTCTCTACAAAGCCATCAATGCAAACGGCCTTTCTCATACGAGGGGCCTATTACTGGCTGGTTTCGAATACGCGACTTTCGTCTCATCAGTCCGTACTCTCCGCCAGGGCATCACCGCCATAATAAAGAATAAATTTACTTAAATATACATAAGCTCATGCCTTTATCGCCGGAGGAGAAGGTAGAGGTGCAACTAGTGCTGCACCCACGTTTCGCCCTAAACAAAAGTTGTGATTGCCCGACCTGGGAATTGAAACCAGGACTTCAGGTTTTTCAGACGTTATACACTTCCACTTGACTAATGAGACGATTGTTTTTAATTAAATTGACATATTTTAAGCAAAACAAACGAAAAGAATTGAAAAAAGACAAGTAGGTAATTCATTCAACATCTTATACAAAGTTCAGTTGAAGTTCAGTTGAAAATCACTTTATATTTACTTAAGCCGTCGTTTCTTTTCCATCAATATTAAATCAGTGTTAAAAGGACTACGACGCTCGCTAATGGTTATCCAATGTAATTCCAGACTTTCTTGATTTATGTCTGGATACAGCCAATTAAGGTGTCAGTCAAAATTGTTCTTATTCAACATTCAAATCTATATATATAAAAGAAAGTGGTGTTAGTTACACCACTTATAACTCAAGAACGGCTGAACGGATTTAGCTGAAAATTGGTGGAGAGGTAGCTTAGAACCAGGAGACGGACATAGGACTTTTTATCCCGTTCGACCGCGTTTCAGTCAAGTCACTATAAAACGTGGTATAACAAAAACACATCTGACATGACACAAAACGCAAATGACAGTGGAATAACAAAACTTAAATGACAGCTAAACGTAATTTTGTCTTTGGTTAAGTATGGTAAAAAAAATGACAATTATAAAAATTATACATAGCTAAACGTAATTGATACTATCATCAGTAATTTGTTTTCTCTTTGAATCATCATTAACAATGCCGCGACCAAGACGATCAAATCTTTCCCGACAAAACTATGCATTTGATCATGTGATGATCTTTAGCAAAGTTGTTGTGCATGAGCCCACGAAGGTTTCTGAGAGGGTACGATCAATTTTCGACACATGGCGCCACTATTAGGCTACTTTTATCGCGGAAAAAGCAGATCACGCGGGCGGAGCCGCGAGGGACAGCTAGTTTATTATAATTGTAGAAGTAACGTTGCTCAAGGAGTTTCTTCGCTTGTCTATGATTGTATTACTATGGCTTTCATAAGGTGGTTCGACTAGATTTCTGACTAGTAATATATCTTAGGAAATGTTACTAGTCAGAAATCTAGTCGAACTAATTAGTTATCAGATTCACAGCACTTACATTACATAGCCTAAACCAAGTAATTGCTAAAGAACATTAAAAATTTACTCACATAAACCGACACCCACAAGATAACAGAATGGTACAAAGCTATATTTCAGGGCTGACTGCAATGATAAAGTTCCCCTCCCCTTTCATGCCTACACCGCACAATATAACAGACAAAATTACGGAACGACTGTTTGTTTATGAAACCTTGTACTTTAGAGAAGGGATTTTGAACTTAAGATTATAGGCAAAACTAAAACAACAAACTAAGTACTGTAGAGTGGTAGAGCAACGCTGTAGACAGTTTTATCTACATCATGAATGGGCTGGCTCGACCGGGTCGTTACCACTGTCTCACAGAAAACCGACGTAAAGTAGCGGCTTGCTGCTGCGTTTCGTACGGTGAGAGATATCCGGAAGCCCAAATCCCCTCCCCTTTCCAATCCCTAATTATCCCTTTCCTTTAAGGTCGGTAACGCGCCCATGATTCTTCTGGTATTGTGGACGTACATGGGTGGTGGAGATCACTTACCATCAGGTGACCCACTTGCTCGATTGCCGGCCTATGCTATTAAAAAAAGTACGGACTTTTAATAACTAAATTATGACAACCGTTAAAAACCACCGACGGCAATTAAATAAATGTGAAGGTGATATGTTCGCAGAATATTATGTGCCATTGTGACGCATGTCTTAAGAAATAATATAAAAAAAATCTTCTTCCGTCTGCCTTATCGCAGTGAGGTCGACGCAACATGCTTATAAATACATTTTACAGAAAGAATTGGCTTGTAGTTTTTACGTCAGGCCCCCGCCCGACATCCACCCCTTTTGGGGAGAACAAATAATAAAACAATAAAAACTATAAATTTAAAGGGTACGGATCTATCGGTGCCTCAGTCCACCTCACACTTTATATTACTTATACTGCGGTCACTGATGTTTTTTTTATTTGATTGAATTACGAGACGAGCAAGGCGCTCGCCTGATGGTAAGCAGCACGCCTGCCCATAAACAGAAGCAAGACCACACATAACTTTAAATTATAAAGCACTGCATGGCACTGAACTGCGCTCGTCACCCCGAGACATGAGATATTAAGTCTCATAATGCCCAGTAATTTCACTGGCTTCAATGTTCACTTATGTTAAATATGTTACTCGACCATGTTGCTTGACTGTACAACAAACTCTGTTGTGATAGCCTGGTAGACTTCATCCTAAAAAAATAATAAAGTACACGACTTTATTCTACTATAGTCTCGATATTCGTACCAGACAATATAAACTCCTGAAATCAATTACGAAAATATCTGTACCTCTCTTTTAAACGTCGTCAAACATAGTTAAGTACATTCTTCATAGACATATTTCTTCTACATATATATAATATCTCAGTGTGACTGACCTTTTTATTTAAACGTGGCATACTTTTTTTGATAGTTAACATTTACTCAGAGGTGGTGAAACACGGGACTGATTCATCACCAATTTCACCCCTTAGGGGAAAAATTTCGAATTAATTTGTAAAAAGTGATACATACAAAAAAAACAAACATACACGTCGAATTGAGAACCTCCTTCGTAGTTTTCATCGGTTAAATATCACAAAAATTTATTATCAAAACATCAATCGCCCTAAGCAGGTAGACGCAAAGGAATGGTGTAAACACGATAGTTTTTTGTCCATTTATGGTCCATACTACAGTGTCCATACACAGACAACTCAACCTCAACCTAGGTTGAGTTGTCTGTGGGTCCATACAACAAATCTCGTCGCAAGCGCCATGCGTACGTGAGGACCGCTGCGTACGCGCAACTCCGCTGCCTGGCCGTCACGGTTAACAAGTTAGCCGATAGCATTGCCGGTTGTCTCTAGATCTCAATTAACGTGACTTCTGTCAGGTACGCGAATGGATATTTTTTTATAGCATAGGCCAGCAAACGAGCAAGTGGGTCACCTGATGGAAAGTGATCTCCACCGCCCATGTACGCCCACAAACAGAAGAATCATGGGCGCGTTGCCGACCTTAAAGGAAAGGGATAATTAGGGATTGGGAAGGGGAGGGGATTTGGGCTTCCGGATATCTCACTCACCATACGAAACGCAGCAGCAAACCGCTACTTTACGTCGGTTTTCTGTGAGACAGTGGTAACGACCCGGTCGAGCCAGCCCATTCATGCTGTAGACAAAACTGTCTACAGCGTGGCTCTACCACTCAACAATTAATTATACAAGTAGGTATATGCAGTATTTACGTTATAAATTTTAACAAACGGTGCAACTTAACTTGACAGGCAGCGTCACAGCCACCTGCTCCAAAGAGACCTTTCGATTTTTAGAATTCCTACTTCTTATTTAATAGAAGTTCTATGATAATGTTTAATTTGATTAAAAAGGTTATCACTGTCAGAATGAGGAAAATCAATGAATATTCAACCAAAGATAATACTCAAATTATATGTAAACCCTATCGTTGTGACGAGAGCTACCAGAATTAGTTCATTCAAATAAATCATTGTAGATAACACATGATTCATATCTATTATGTATTGTGCTAATCCAATAGACCAGATAAGACACACAATTTCCCTAAATAGAAAAGGGTAAAATCGTAGTACAACGTGTTTGTGTGATCCACAAATATTTATTTTGGGGTCTAGGTGTTGTGGTATTTTATATGAGCAAGGCGCTCGCTTGATGGGAAGCGCCACGCCTGCCCATAAACAAAAGCAACTACCACAAAGAACTTTGAATTACAAAGCACTGCAATGCACTGAACTGCGCTCGTCATCCCGAGACATAAGACGTTAAGTCTCATAATGTCCAGTAATTACACTGGCTTCAATGTCCTTCAAATCGAAACACAACAGTGCTTACACACTGTTGCTTGGTGACAGAAATAGACAAAACGGTGATACCAACCCAGACGGCCTCTCGCATACGAGGGACCTACCTTGCCAACATCTTACCAACTTAGAGTTGTCGCATTTCAATCAAAATAGCCGACAGACTATTGTCGTTTTGTCTCTTTGCCTTATTGTTGTTACTCTACCATGGAGCAAAGATTTCAAAACTTAACTCCTTGAATGAAGGACATCATTATCAACAAACTGCACACCCATAGAATGACAATGTGTTTCCTTAACAATAATATATTAACTGTCACCCCTGTCACGGCCAGCATAGCGATTACAATTGTGTTACACAGTACATTATTTATCGTCATTTTAAAATGTTTACTCTGGGTCCTACAGCCTCTAAAATTAATTATAGGTGATTCCACTTTTAATTTGGGAAACAAAGTTCGTGTATTTTTGTGTTTTTTACAAGATGGTAGGTCCCTCGTATGCGAGAGGCAGTCTGGGTTGGTACCACCGCTTTGTCTATTTCTGCCGCCAAGCAACAGTGTGTAAGCGCTGCTGTGTTTCGGTTTGAAGGACATTGAAGCCAGTGATATTACTGGGCATTATGAGACTTAACATCATATGTCTCGGGGTGACGAGCGCAGTTCAATGCCATGCAATGCTATGTGTACAAAGTTCTGTGCGGTGTTGCTTCTGTTTATGGGCAGGCATGGCGCTTACCATCAGGCGATTGCCTTGCTCGTCTCGTTATTCAATCAATTAATAATAATAATAAAAAATGTTTTTGTTCCTTCAATATTTATAAGCCAAATTGATCCAATATAAAAAAAACTTTATGAAGATATAAAATCTAGTCAAAAACGTTTGACGTGACCTTAATATATGTAAATTAGTCTGCGGAATTAACAAAAATAAAACAGACTGCAAGTACCTAAATTTGTAAGATAATTTTGAATAACTCTGACATTGCGGTCAAGTAAATACTGTGACATTGTTTTGATTTTGCTAATCACTTTGCTATCATCAACAGTAATTTTATCCAGATACAATATGACAACAACTGGTCCCCATTCAAGTCCCACTGTATCATTAATAATAACAAATCATCTTTTCTAAAAATAGAAAAGGTCGAATTAAACTACGCCTATAACTTTCACTTTCACAGGGCTACGTTGGTCGCGTCACGTACGCAACTGCCGAAAATGCTCTTGCATACTATTCATTGTTGCATTCCCTTAAAGTCGAAAGTAAGATGCACCTACAACGGGATAGAGGGGACCAAATAGGTGTGAAGTTTTAGCTGTTTAGAAGCGTGGTCCGGAGCACGCGCGCAATGACTCGAGCGTTCGAAGAAATCTTAAATCGCAAACATATTGAGAAGCAAACGCAATTCTTTGTATTTGAGTTTATGTTTTAAATGCCCTACTTTTAAAGTATTACTTAGTAAGTATTATGTACATTCCTTAAGTTATAGTAAATAAAATTTAAATGAAGTAAAATTAGGTGAAATTTGGATTGGAAATACTCAATACAATCAGCAATCTTCATTTCATTTTAAATAGCACGCTCTCGTGATTATACTTGTAAATAGATGCAAAAAATAAATCATATAAGAACATAATTCTACACTTAACGTTAGTGGTAGTGACATACTTTACTTTAGAACCTAAGTTACGCCATATGGCATAAAAATTCTTAAGACCCAACCCAGAATGTTCTTGCTTCAAGTAGCAATTATCTTGCCATACCTTATGCTGCTGTTTATAAACATATCGGTACGAAATAAAATAATAAAAATAAACTCTATAATATGTCTCTACAAAAACCTATGCAAAAAATAATGCATCTCAGAATGTCGTATCGCATAAACAATTATGTAATTAAATTTTAAAGACAAAAGAATTTTATAGATAAGGATCATAAACAAAAAACATAGATAAGTATTTTTTATGCCTAACTTAGCACACGATATAGGTACGTGTTTAATTTTTATCATTATCTCGGTACTAAAAAGTTACTTTTCAAACAAGTACCAGGAGTTTTGAACGTGATTGTCTAAAGTACTAGGAGTTCATACAATATCAGTAGTAGATTGGCTACGGCTAGCTAATCAAACAGGAAACCGTATGCGGTACAGATTCGTTACAATTCGCATATATAAAGTCCTTGAAAGCAATTGATCAGAAGTAAACAAAGATGGGGAGCAAAGTTCGAATAGTGCTGCGCTACCCACGCCGGCTTTGTTTACATATCGATAGTAAGGCCTACTGCATCGACAGCGCCGTGAGTCATGCCAGGCGCAGACACAAAGTATCACGTTCACCTTTTATTATCATGTGAATTAATAAGTCATATTACGTTCTATCTATTATTGTAACAAAGATTTTATATTTTTATGAATGATGTCATTATTCAATATTATATGATGCTGTTTAATTAAGAAAGTAAACTCAGTATGAGTTCAGTACATACAGCACTAGATTATTATAATTATCTATGGCAATTAAAATAACTTGAGGGTATATCTACAAAACCATAGTAGTAAAAAGTAATGGGAAATTAATAATTCAAATCTTAACATTTTTTTAAGTCTTTTAATAATTTTACGATACCTTTTCGGCATATATCTGTTGAATGTGAACATTACAATAGAGACATTACAATAACAACTTCCTGCAACCTTTATCAGGTCGTCTGTCCACCTTGTAGGCGAACGTCTAACGATGCGCTTGCCAGTACGTGGCCTCCATTACAGAACCTTTCTGCCCTACCGGTTATCGGTTCTGCGAGCTATGTGGC
The DNA here is from genome assembly GCA_949126905.1 of Amorpha juglandis. Lineage (NCBI taxonomy): Eukaryota > Metazoa > Arthropoda > Insecta > Lepidoptera > Sphingidae > Amorpha > Amorpha juglandis. The sequence goes on along the minus strand of OX421379.1, from coordinate 3,278,141 downwards.
TATTTTAACCAATAATAAGACTAAATTATTTCTCTAAGGGTATTATCAAATTTATGTCCAAAGTATGAACTAGGATCTAACCAACTTGCTGAGTGCTTGGATTGTTAAACTGAATCGATGTTTCGTCGCAGGTAAAAATGCTGTTTAAAATTCCTTCGTTTCTATCCTTGTTTAGCAGCGCAAAGCAGGCCTCGATACGTCGCACTGCCGATCATTGAATTCGTCTGGCACCCATTTGTCAAGGTTTTTTTACCTTGCCAATTTGATGCAAATTAACCAATATTGTTTTTAACGTTGAGAGCTGCTGCTAATTCTATAAAAGAAAACATTTAATTGTAATTCTAAATTAAAGATTGATTTTGAAACAAGACTCAAAAATATAACATGTTTTAAAAACAAATAATTTTTATTTAAAATGGCCAGTACTGCAGAACAGAAACTACATAGGTCCTATTATTAAGAGTACATAAATATGACAATGTAATATTGTAACGAAAACAAGACGGTAAAATCATCGTGTTTATCGATAAATTCAGCGCAGTGGCAGCACTACGTCGACATAGTATACGGGCCGGCGTTACCGAGAGTATTCAGCGTATGCATTATTGACCAAAGCGTGCATAAGACAACACTGTTCGTGGACTCAAATATTTTTTTGGAAATAAATTTTTGAAAAAGGATTTTTCAAAGTAATAAATAAAAATGGTGGCTGTGTGAGTGACTCTGTTTGGTTCATAACTTTTATTGCAAAGGTGTAAAAGTGAAATGAAAATGTCCAAATCAAGCTTTTTGATCCGTCAATCATTGTGAGTATTTTTTTTTAATAAGTAATATTTTATAAGGTTAATTAAGGTGTATTTTTTAGCTATCAGTACTACATTTTTACATGACTGTAAGAGCGTCGAAAAATATTATACAATTTAATTAAAAAATAAAATATAACATTTCAATAAATTCTCAATTTTTATACTATTAGTAAATTAATTGGATATTTTTTCGATTAAATTCACGATTTACTTGTTTTCTTACATATTTTTCTGTATTACGCGAGATTGAAACAACAAAACCAGTATGTAAACAAAATTTTGAAACATAAAAAGTAGTAATTACTTATTATTTATTACTCATAATATTAAATTATATATTGGGGTGAATTATTACCATCGAAATAAATAAGATGTTTTACCTACACTTACTCAAAGAGGAACCTAACCGTAATTTATTTAATAATAAAAACATATTGGTAAACAGCAACTCGTAAACTTGCCAATATATTTATTTTTGTAAAATTAGGCATACCTTATTCTTATGTTTATTGAATTTAAAATAGTCTAAACAAGCGTAAATAAAACCATAAATAAATGTCGCACAAATCGTATAAATTAAAATAAAATGAAAACAATATTTATTCAAGTGACTAACCATTTTATTTTATTATTTATGATCAATTAATCATGTATATGAATCGACTAATATTGCTACATAAATAAAAATTATCATTCCATTATTCACAATTGGGTATTATTGGTCGGTATATTAAAAATAAAATCTAAGTGTTTAAGTATAATCTGCTTTCTCCGTGTAGACTATAATTCTTCGGAGCTACGACAATTATCTCGTAACTATCTAGCGTTCATTAGAAAGTCCGTGTTAAAAAAAACCCGTGTGTGTGTACTTATGTACGCACGTACGAAGTTATACTTCTTATTACAAAACAAAATTAACTCCAAAAATTTCATCCCGCATACCAGTACTCTACGTTTGTAATAATAAGTATTTAACATTAATAATTTAATAATATTTAGTGTTAATTATATTAAATAAAAGTATTTTAATTTATATCAATAAATAATACATACGGATAGTTAACCTCAATTATATTGGAGCACTTGAAAAAGTATATAAGCACAATTTTTTTCACTAATATTCACAAATAGTAAGTAATATCAATCAAAATATTCAATTTAAATCACTACTGAATATAATTTATTAGCACATATATAATTCGCACTTGTATGAAACTCAAACACGTGTTGTGAATGTATAAACTAGAGACATGTTGATAAATATTATAAATATGAAAACAGTGATCAGAGGTGACGAGCGTACCAACATGCGCGACTAATATCGAGGTTCAATTCCTATTTTGTTGGTAGCTTTTTTTTCGAGACTTAATGAGCGGTTAAGCAGACGGCTTCATACTGTTAATTTTGTGTCACAGGTGCGCGCGCATCTTAAAATTTCACTCTCATCATTTTTTCATAACGCGCCTAAAGAAGTATAACTTCAAAAATTAATAATATTTAAAATTGAAATTCGAATTCCAGACTCACAAAAATTCCCACTTTTAAATCCATTTTTAACTCTCACTCCCAACTTATTCCAAAAGATAAGATTATTATAAAATTAAATATCTAGATAAAATCAATATCAAATTCTATATTAAAATTATTTATTTCTCAGCTTTAACTTCAGTAGAATCCGTTATTGGACTCCCGTAAAGATAAAACAACACTTCGATTTTCGAATCACAACATTTCTCCTTTTGGCCTTCGCTCCATATGACTGAAGAATGCAGTTCTCGTTTGCTCAAACAAGATCTTCATTTTAATGTTCATTTATTCCAACAATTATTGCGGCTCCAGCGGGTTATTAACACTATCTCACAGGAAGCAGATACGTTAAAGCACTTTGCTGTCGCGTTTAGTACGGATAGTGACATATCTGGAAGCCAAAATCCACGTTCCACGTCTTCCCAGTTCCAAAAATCTAAACGAATATCAGCCCAGTTTCACTTATCTCTATTGTTTTAAGAGATAGGTCCTGACAAAGGATTTTTTAAATATAATACATCCATCAACTATACACTAGGTTAATGTGTATCGTAGAACGTCGTCGCTCCACAACACCCGGACCGAGAAAAATATTCGTCGATATATCTCTAGGTGCGGGAATCGAACACTCGGTAGTAACAATTCGAGTAGTGTATCTCAGAATCGATTTTGATGAAAATTTCGCATTCGACACACTGTATCTAGAGTGTATCCTCGTAACGCTGAGTAGTGCAACGAACCTACATTTCACCAACGGCTTTTGCGTCCGTTAATTATACTATTAAACGCTAGCCCCATATTCTGCATAGATTCAAACAGGTATATCATGCTTTCAAAAATATAGAAACGATTGCCCTACATGGATATCAAATGTAGGACCACAAGATGAAGGAAATAAAGATTGAATTTATTACTTTGTAATAGCTTGCTTTAATAGCTTGCTCTTATTAATATTTAACAGAACCGATATATTCTTAAATTAATATTATTTTTCTACCATCACAAGTAACTGATTAAAAAAACGTGTGTTCAAAACACTGTCAGTACTTAAATTATATTTATTTATCTGGTAGAAACTTGGCGAAAGCAGTAATGCTGTAGACATTATTCTGGCCACCGAGGCAATCTAGTAATAGACTGTCTCGGTGGCCAGAAGAATCATGGACGGGTTGCCGACCGGATGATTGAGGGATTGGAAGGCGAGGGGGGTTTTGGGCCTCCGGATATCTGACTCATCGTACGAAACGCAGCACGCCGCTAATTTACATCGGTTTTCTATGAGACAATACTAACAATCTGGTCGAGCCGGCCCATTCATGCTGTAGATAAAACTATCATGGCTCACCCACCGGTAAAATGTGTAATATAATAGTATATTATATTATAGGTATATGTAATTAACGAATAAACCTAATAATAGTTCGAATCTTAGTTACACTATTCTATTTAATAGCTTTGTAATGAAATGTCAGTGCGATTCTAAAATAGAATAAATTTGAATAAATTATAATACATTTGATATCGAATGTGCGCAGTTAGTCTGGTTTCTGACGGCTTAGATAATTCCGGATATGATTTGGGATATGTTTTGTTGCAAATAATATATACGTCAAATAATATACGATATTCCCATATTAGTACACTATTATAACCATACTAGCTACTAGCTTTTGCTCGCGGCTCCGCCCACGTGATCAAACAAACAAACAAACAATCAAACTCTACAGCTTTATAATATTAGTATAGATTAGGGTAGCTTAGCAACGGAAGCCTTCAAATAATATTATTTCGGTAGCTTAGCAACGGAAGCCTTCAAATATGAATAATTTTCCCCGTTTCTGCAACATTTTTCACTGATGCTTCGCTTCTAATGGTCGCAGCGTAATGTTATATAGCCTAAAGCCTTCCTCGATAAATGGACTATCCAACACAAAAAGAACTTTTCAATTCAAACCAGTAGTTCCTGAGATTAGCCCGTTCAAACAAACAAACAAACAAACAAACAAACAAACAATCAAACAATCAAACTCTACAGCTTTATTATTAGTATAGATTAGCGCAGTCGTTAAATATATTCAACTATAAACGTATAGTGCTGGAACAAAAGTAATGCGCGTCGGCAATCTTCATCCATTTGCGATCATCTGCCGTTGATAATCTGATAACTTTCTATTTTTTTTATTAAAATTAATAATTAATTTTTGACATTTTTTCTCGTAAAATAAGAAGAGAGTCAAATTGCATGACTTAAACTGTAATGTTTATCTATCCTACCTCCTTCCTATAATATGGAGTTCTTTAAACGGAGTGTGAAGAAGCAGATATGCAAACCGGCATGATCTTGCCGACCTACGATGGTCACGTCGCCTGTCGTAGGTCGACACTATTCTTGGATTGCGCTACACTTACCATCAGGGTGGTCACTTCGCCGAGCCAGGATAAAAAAGTGTGTGTGTGCAATTCACACACGGCAGAAGCGAAACTACAGAATTTATTAAAATAAATTAACTATCCAATGAATTTTAATACGCAAATGCAAAAAAATTAAACACGTGAATTATACACCACGTAGTTTATGACACATTTTCCGAAGGCTTCATTGTACGCAGGCGCAGACACGTGTTAGTATACTTGTAATCTATCTCATTCTCTCGCAGAGTAAATCCTACTTATGAATATGTTTGTCTCTTGGTCGTGACGCATTTTAATTTCATCGAGTTTCAAATCACAACGATTCCAATTCCAATTTTAAAAATATTTTTTAAAATAAAAAACAGAAGCTTCATCGGCCAAAGATAAAGTGCAGTCCATTAGACTCTACCAATTACATAGACTATGAACAGAAATAGAATTCCTGTATTGCGTTTAGCCGTTAATTGGATAATGCACTTTTTTGTTTTTTGTAGGACGTTGTACCGTGCGCAAATTAAATCCACAAGCAATCATTAATGCAGTTTACGTGCTAATTTTTTCATATAGCGGATTCACAAGGTTCTTACTCGATCAATTGGTAAAACACATGCAATATGTACCGTCTTAAACGTTCAATCAAATTGATGAACAAAACTATTATAGCTGTTTAATGATTCAAGTCAGTTAATCAACTAAAATTGAACCGTGTGAACCCGTTATCACTCATAATCGCGAGTTAATCGAATTGAATTATAAATGTACAATGCTTATTACATCACGCGATTACAAGACGCAATATTATATCATCGGCTTATACTTTGTTTATATTGATTGATAATTGTCGCCTCACTGACCTAGTGACAGCGTACCTTACTTAGGCTGAGAAATCGACAGGTCCCTGCTTCAATTCCCAGGTTGGACAATCACAAATTGTGTTTAAATTGTAAAAATCACACATAAGTTGCCCAGAATTAGAAACTGTGTCCTATATGACGATAGTCTCGTGACCTATCATATCATGGGACAGAAATAAGCTTGACGAACTGTAGCCCTACCAGTTTCACCTCTGCTTACTAAGTAACACTAATTTTATAACGCTGAACAACATAAACAAGTTATTTAGAGATATTCTAAAAATAGCTTTACACCGACACAGCGACATGACTGTGGTACAGATTAGAGAGGATGCAACATGATAATGTATACAGTACAAAAAAGTACTGCAGGTACGCAGTTCGTAAAACCATCTGTACGGCTCAAGATTATTATCACTGTACATTGAAGAGTCAGTACGGGATAATAAATATTGAACTAAAGAATTGCTTATGTACCGAGCGATGGAACTTGCTCACTAGTTCGCTGTGGGTATGGTACATTAATATAGTGTCCTTGAATATAGTGGCAGCCAGTTGCAGACACAACTTAGCATTTTTATATCCCACATTCCTGTTTTGCTGGCGTGTGCAATGGCTAAAATGTCGTATGTAAAATTGTGGTATATGGCAGATATGACCTTATATCAACGTATCAAAGGCGTATTTATTCAAACAAAACAATAAAATTAGTATATTTAAATTTATTAAATAATATGCATCCTTTGAATGCATCATAGATTAGACAGCATACTCCAGTAGGCGAGTAGCTGGCTGTGAAAAGAGAGGCCGTGGGTTCGATACCTGCACCAAGGCAAATGTTTGTGTGATACACAAATATCTGTTCAAGTCTGGGTGTTGTGAGACCGAAAATCTCTCGTTGTTCCTACGACACAAGACTCGTTCTTTTTTTATTATTATTTGATTGAATGACGAGACGAGCAAGGCGCTCGCCTGATGGCAAGCGCCACGCCTGCCCATGAACGAAAGCAATACCACACAGAACTTTGAATTATAAAGCACTCTATGGCACTGAACTGCGCTCGTCACCCCGAGACAATAATAATAGGTCGAATAAAATGCTCTCAAACTTTGACAATATTTTATGCGTTAATAGTTGTCAAAGTGTCCCTATTCGTTTGTCGAGGTTATAATATAATGTGATTATACATTGCACACTGCTCTCATTTCAATATTGATTTTATAGCATACACTTTATACTATCAGGTGCAATTTATCGAACAAAAATATGTACACAACATCTTTAAACATTCACCGTTTCGTTGGAAGTTATAGACAATGTAAACAAACTGGTCTTATATTTAAAAAAATACGTAGCTTTGTTTAAATTTTACGATAACTCGTAATTCAGAATAAAATGAATAAAAATCCACATCGATCAAAACCATAACATTACCTGACGCCTGTATCCCGGTTAGGCAGAGATGCACCTAGTAATGCACCCACGGTTCATCAATTTTATTTCCGTCCCATGATGTGATGGGGGCGAGCCTATCGCGATATTGGGCACAAAAGCTAATACTTGCTGATAGTAGGATATTCATATACCCGGATAGCGACCACCGTACACATTGTGTTAAAGTCTGCCATAATGTCCCACGCACATTATCCGATTCTCCCGAGGGGCTTGCGACAAGACTTCATGGTTGGGTGGCCGGGTATAGTCTACAGTGGTACATCCTTGTATCCCTGTGCCTGCATCGGTCATTTCTTGAACTGCACTACGCTTACCATCATCGAGCAGTCACTTTACCGTGCTCGGATAAAAAAAAAAATATTTTCCGACATAATAACCGGGAGCTGAACTCAGATCCGTAAGCATTCAATCACACAATCTGTCGCCCTCGGCCTTGTATGCATATGTATTCTCATATAAAAAATGTGGTTGCAATTGAGTGCTGGAAAATATACAATGAGGCCATCTTTATTTAACTCGACGTGTCACTCTGCCCTGAATTCCTGGTACCTTATAATCGAGTTTGATTGGAATTTATGTAACATATAGGCGAGCAAGTGGGTCACCTGATGGTAAGTGATCTCCATCGTCCATATACGCTCACAATAATAAACATGGGTGCATTGTCAGACCTTGATGGACCGTTGAGTAAAGGGGTAAATACGGGATTCGGAAGAAGGGGATTTGAGCCTCCAGATATTTCACATACCGTACGAAATGCAGCAGCAAGCCCCTTTACATCGGCTTCCTGTGAGACAGTGGTAACGACCCGGTCGAGGTGGTTCATTCATGCTGTAGACAAAACTTTCTACAGCGTGGCTCTACCACTCAAAATAAAAAAAACACTATCAGTACCACAGGAGTCGTCGGTGCGTTGCTAGTCTTTGAGGAAAGAGTGGGTTCTTTTCTTGAAGGATCTTGTCTACTTATCAATAGCAGCTGATGAATGTACATGTACATAGTATAGTTCTAACTCACAATTACATAAAGGATTCTTTCCCCCCAGACTTCACCGGCCATGCCGCCGCCACATCGCCGGCTCGTCAACCTCCCGGACCTCAACGTCGCCCGAACGGCAGAACCTGGCAGCCCCAGTTTTCATACCATCCATGGCAACTACAAAGACCTTCAGTGAGATCCCTGGACCAATGGCTCTGCCGATGATGAGGCACTCCGCACATGTTCTACCGAGGATTGGTAAGTGTTTTTTTGCCCGGGTGACAAGACGGTCAGATAGCTCGCGTAATAGTAAGCGCTACGCCTGCCCATAAATAAATAGTAACACCAAACACTTCTTTGTATTACAAAGTACTTCTAGTATAGGACGCCCTGCTGCCTGGAGGACCGACAATTTAAAAGAGATAGCGGGTAGCAGATGGATGCAGGCTGCCAGGACCCAGATGGTTAGCATTCACTCGGGGAGGCCTACGTCCAATAATGTACAGCAATAAGATAGGATGTATGACGTGGCATTACATTGCGCTCGTCACCCCGGATATTGGATGTTAAGTCTCAGGACGCTCAAGAATTTTATTAGATTCTATATACTTTAAACCGGAACAAAAATCTGCCTAAACACTGCTGAGCCGTATCGAATCGATAACAATTATTTAAATCTCGTAAAAAATACACGCTTCGAGAAATCTTTACCATCGATTAGTTCAAAACACGCCAAAAAGAGACGATAGCAAAAATCAATTTTTAAAAATGGAATACTAGAACAATTAAATAAAAACAAATAACCCTTTAATACACACGAAATAAGTTGGTCAGCCTGAAGTTAGTAACAAGCGGCGACGTCGTGGCCAGTGTTTAGGGTATCATAGGAACCATAGAGGGCCAATGACGTATCTATTGTATACATAATGTATTAAACTCAATCTATGTACAGGACATGGATAGAGTTTAATAAACAACTTATGTACATAACTTACTAAATATTCTCCGATTACAACCATGTTATAGCTGAGATATTTTTCTACATCTCTTTCCTTAATCTCATTCTTTGAAATAAACGTAATAGAATATGATAAGGAGGAAACACAGTTTTTTACGCTTCATAAATTAACCTGTAAACAATGACGAATGCCAGTAATTGATATTACATATTATGTCTGTACCCGCTAATTGTTACAATGTACATTGTAAACCAAATCCTATTATTATTTTAATAAAACTATAATATAGTTTTTACCTAACTGCACGAATAAACAAGAGTTTATTTTGTTAGATTTAAATTGTATTTCGAAGGCGTTGTTACGTTTCATTTCACGCATTTTTTTTCTGAACTACTCACTTAAGTAAAGTATATCAAACCATAATTAAACATCCAATAAAAACTGCTTAAATTGTAACAAATTGCGCCTTTCTAACGCAATACAACGTAACGGTTGCTTCACGGTTTCCTTTCGACTATATCGAGTATTAAGTGCATGACAGTAATATGCGGCTACATATATCAAAAGGCCTTCAGAGTAAATAAGTAGGATCAAATCTCGCAATAACATAAATTTAAGACCCCAACATAAATTAGAAAAATATCTGCAAATTCTAAATGGATGAGCAGTTTTTTTTTAGTGGTAGACCCACAAACAGTTTTGTCTACGGAATGAACAGGGCTCGGCTCGACCGGGTTGTTGCTATTATAGCTTTCTGTTGCGTTTCGTACGGTGTAAGTTATTCAGAGGCCGAAATTAGATTCTCCCTCCCTTTCCTAAACCCTTAATCATCACTAGCTCGTTTACCGCCCCGCCCTATGCTATGAAAATCCGTCTCTATTAACTCAGTTTTTAAATTAAAAAAAATTGGTGTGTGTCGTGTTCCTTCGGCTAATGTAGAATCGACACAAATTGCAAAAAATTCAAATTATCAACTAAAATAACAAAATATGTCTCTTTATTTTTGTTTGACAACATAAAATTACATAGAAATAGAATAGAAAAATAGAAATAAAAAAAAGACGTGTGGCACTCGGAGACTGCCGCGGTAAAGCTATTGTATAGCATTTTTTATCAACTTATGTAATTATAAATAATAACGAGCTAGCGTAATCTTTTAAAAATCGAAGGAGATATAAAAATACTTCAAGTATAACTGGCTGAATGAATTTCATTTTAAAAAAGGAACTAACGCTGGCTGGTTATGCGACTGTCGCGCATGCGCACGTCTCATTTAACGCTTTTTTTCTTACGGTTTTACTATCACATTTTTTTCAGTTCGGTCACGCAGCGAAATCCCTATCCCCTCCAAGCCTGCCGTAAGGAACTTCATTCCAATAAAACACATTGAATCAATACATTAGTTTAAATTAAAGTAAATTTATTACACCATCTTCATAATCGGGGGTTAAAAAAGCAATAGCAATAGCAATTGTCTAACAGATTGTTTGTTTCACCTTCGAAAAGTGTGTATATATTCGCACTTCCCGCCGAGCGCTTCCTGTTAACCACTGTATTGGTTTTGTATACAGTACGCAAAGTCAAATCTACCTGCTGGTTAGCTTTGTAAGAGTATTTCTGCACTGTGTCTGAGGTGTGTTTCTGAAGGTTTTAGCGTAAAATTATCCAAAATCGATAATAGCCCCAGTTCGGATGATAACCTCTGATTCCAATCGGATATAGTGCATTAACACTGACTCTGTTTTTGTCCTTATTGTTGAGTATCTTTTAATTACAGTAGCAGGAAAATATTACTTAACATTACACGTGCTACGAAAACAGGATTTCACATCCTCAATTTTAAAATTCCGTACGCAGTAAAATAGTATACAGCTGTGCAACAGTGGGTTCTATTCCTTTAATACAAATGTTTTTATGATCCGTAAGTATTTGTTTAGGATATGGGTGTTGTGAGAGCGAGTTTCTCGTAATTTCTGACATAAGTTAATCATATTATTATAAGCGGCAGAGCTAATCCGACCCGAGCAACGGACGAAACACAAATTACTTTTACACGACATCGCACACAGCTTACTCATAGTGTTTGTCCAAACATAAACACGAAAGTGTACAGTGTACGGCGTGTGTAAACTGTAGGTTCCGCCACTATGTTGTGTAGGTCCCTCGTATGCTAGAGGCCGTCTGGGTTGGTACCACTGCTTTATTTTTTTTTCTGCCAATCAGCAACAGTTTGTAAACACTGTGGCGTCGCGGGGTGACGAACGCAGCCAATGACATGCAGTGATTTATAATTCGAAGTTGATTTCGAAGTTATGTTTATGGGCAGGCGGGTGTTTCTCCGTTTTGGCTAAAAATCTTTTTCCGGCGGTATTGCATTTTGCTAAAAACACTTACACACTAAAAGCGTGTTGCTAATTAATACTCATGAACCGAACTTGAAGTCGCAACATTTAATTTAGTGCTTAAACAAATCATAAACAAAGATTTTTATCAAAATAGCACGTAAATCGTCATTCACCTCCGTTTCCAAACATATATCAGTAACAGTTTCAGTGTCGTGATTTATACAAGCGACTGAATAAAAAATATATAACGATATTTTTAAACCATTGAATAACATATCTTCTTAAAATAAAATAATAATGTGAAATTTATTAAATAAAACTATGTTTTTTTCTTGCCTAAAATTTTGTCACAAGCAAAACGTCATTAATCGCATCCAAGTTGTCGAATAGGGTATTTATCAAAGTTAAACATGAAATTTATATGTGACGCAACCCACCCTTCCCGTGATGCATACGGTACCCGTGACCGATACGCCGAAGGAGATACACGCGTTATTTTTGCCAAAATTTAGCCAACATTTTCAGTTCTCCGAAATTTGTCACAAAATTTGTCATTTGTTTCATCAAACTTATCTAGATAATGTGTAATGCACTGTTGTTCAATAAGAAATTATTTTATTATACTATCATGATTAAGTTTTTACGCGAAAATCTTTACTTGCAATCTCGTTTTATAAACATGTCTCAACAATTCTAAGTAAAATCCGTCATTATTCGCTACGTCATTTGTGGCAAAATTGTTGTTACTCCTAATGACCCATGTTGAACAAAATGACTGTACGTAAAGAAATAATTATTTTCATAGACACATATTTTAATAACCGTTTGTGAGATCCTTATTGAGGTGAAGTGAACAACAAAAATAATCATTTAAATGATTTTTATTACAAATTTGTACCATTATAATTTAAAAAAAATTACGTTTTGAAAGATTTGAAGAATTTGAAAGATTATTTATTCACAATTTAAAAATGGTACAGGACTCGTATTTATTGCATGCTGGCATGCCCTCTTATATCCGTTCTTAGTATAATGGTTAACGATTGAGCCATAGTTATGGTAAATAGAAATTATTTTTGTAATTTTTCTTTTTCTTTCTAGACGATTTTGTATTTGTTTTGTATATGTTTGATTTATAAGATTGTGCACAAATACCAGGTAATCCAAAAACTCAAAGAGAATTTAAATGTAATTGAAGCACTGATTCATGTAGATTTTTCAGAATTGACAGTCTCCGTGGCGCAGCGGGCGAGTAGCCGGCTGTGAAGCGAGAGGCCGCGGGTTCGATCCCCGCACCGAGACAAATGTTTGTGTGATCCACATTTATTTGTTTCGGGGTCTGGGTGTTGTGAGACCGAAAGTCTCTCGTAGTTCCTGATACCCACGACACAAGACTCGTATCTTACTGTGGGGTCAGGACTATGTGTGTGACTGTTGGGTGTTATTTATTTAAAATTACTCTCTGAAATTTTCAAAAGTGCAATCGATGCATTTTGGTGCAAATCGCCGGCAGGTATCCATCATTGTTATTTATACTCATATTTTTTCAACTGGAAGCGTGTCTCCAGCGTCGTTTTTTACAGTTAGTAAATGTCTTCGCTATGATGTTCCTGCTATTTGGGCACATTTAGATCCACTCATAGAAGAAGTTAAGGCATTGAATCCTTTCATAGATACAATGCATTGTTTATCAGATTCACCTTCGTTACAATATAGGAACAAAAGTATGTTTTACGTAATTAGCCAATTAGGGTTTAACCACGAGCTTAGCAGAATCACGTGGAACTATTCAGAAGCAGGCCACGGCAAAAGGTGCCCCTGGTGGTGTAGGTGCGACTGTCAAAAGGACAGCCGATCAAGTGGTTAACTTTGGTTGGGATGTCGGGTCGTTCAAACAATTTTATGAATAGATTGAAAACTAAGTAAACATAATAGTAAAAAATGTTGAAGAAAAGGATATTTTAAGCAAAGAAAAACTGATCCCGTTTAATTTAAAACCATTCAAAGGCACCGTCTGTTTATCAGGTTTTATAGGATAAATTTGTGAACAGGACGATTTTGAGAAGTATGAGTAGCTTTCTGTGTGACTTTTTTGAAATATGTGTACATGGAAAGCATCTTGGGTCGATAATTAACATACCAGATTCAAAAAAAGAAAAAAATATCCAGAAATAGTGCTTCTTACTAGTCAGGTTAATCCAAAGGTCAAAATTCTATCTGATATCAATGTCACCTATCTGATTACTTCATCAACACTTCAAAAATGGCGTTAGGCGTAATACCTTGTCTTATACCGAACACCCCTTCTTAAAAACACACAATCTTTTATAAGAGCAACTACCACACTCACAAACGTGAATTAACGTTGATTGTCAAGTAATTTCTTAGATTACGATTATTTCTACACTCAGAGACAGTTACTGCTTTACCAGCCACTGAGTATACAAACGTCTCTGAGAAATAACTGAATTTTAAAATATTACTAATAAATACTTAAGCTTAATTGACGTTTCTGAGGACGAAAGATAGTTTTAATTTTTAAAATTGTAACAGATACGATGTAATTTTGAGTCGTAATCGTTTTGCATGGTGCGTTTGATTATTTAAGTTTTCTGAAAATTCAATAACAATGTATATCATCACTGTATGGAGCTGCTCGGTCTGATTAGGTCAGCATATTAATTGTTTAATTAAAGAAAAAACGGAATGGACAATATTGGGCATATAGGCAAAGTTGTGGCAAAGTGTACTGTTAGTATTTTGTAGTTGATTTCGAAATGAAAATGTATAGTAAAAAAACTTGCTAATGTAACGCGACGTACGCGCACCGGGCCGAAAGGCTCTTGTCCAGATCCTAAGTTAATTTCCGCGTCCCGCCAACCCTTCCGCCGCAAGGCCGCGCCGGGAGGATCACGCCACCGCTCGCCGGTCGAGCGAAAGCATTAGAAAGTGTGTCCACGCACATCAATTCGCCGATTCCGCGACCGCGACCCGCGCCCCACGTTGGGCGCCACTATAACTGTCCACTACCGGGCGGTTACTAAACAAAACTCACGTCACGTACAAAATGTTTTTATTATAAAAATTACATTGATATTAAGGCTCAACTTATATATTTGACGACCGTAGTAGGCAAAAGAGCGCGAGTCGCGAGATCGGCGGATTGATGTGCGTGGACGCACTTTCTAATGCTCTCGCGCGACTGGCGAACGGTGGCGTGATCCTCCCGGCGCGGTACTGGGGAGGAAGGGTTGGCGGGACCCGGGAATACGGAGCTGGACACGACCCTTTCGGCCCGGCGCGCGGGCGTCGCGTTACACTAATAATAATAATTAACCTAAAATCGGGAGACAAAATACTTATTTTGTTATTTTCTGTAATTGTATTGTATTATATATAATTATGATAATGCCAAAAATTTTAGTTTTTAATTAATGTTCATTTTTTTGGGTCGATTTTGATCTTTTTCTCATTCTGTGTAACATAAAGTCATTATCATCACCAAAATTATCATTCATCGGAGGTGTACGTCATTATCCTCAACATGTCAATTTCTTTCGATTAGATTATCTCGTAAAATAAAAGAAAGTTTTATGTGCCCTTTATATTATTTTGTTGACAATAGTGTGTACAATTTACCTAGCCGCAAAAAAAAAGAATATTCAGGGGTTTTACAAAAAATCATAAAACCCGTCAAAAATAACATTTTTCCAAGAAACACCCAGGCGTCACACTTATCAGGCGAGCGAACTGCTCATTTCGTTATTAAAGCTACTAAAAATATAGGCACGTGACCTAAATATAATAATATCATAATAATGCGAATAAATTAGTCTCTGCTTTTAATTTAATATTCAATAGATACTCAGGCTTAGAATATTCATAATATGTATAAATATTAAATCGATTTTTTATTATGTTTTATAGCAGCTAGTTAAATGTTCTACTCAGATATTATTTAGACTCCAAACTCTGAATTCAAATTACGTAAGTAGATATCTTTCTTTGAATCCTAACAATAGTACAATACAATTCGAATAAGTTTATCTAAGCGGTCATCGGTTTCCAAGTCTGCGCAAGCAATTTATAAGTAGTGTTGTAAATATTTGAGACGCACAAATATTTAGCAATAGATGTAAGACACCCAAACAAATCATATCGATTTTTATGATTAATCGATGATTTGACGGATAATGTTGCTTGAACGATCCGACTGGTACCAATAGTATGGCGCAATAGTGACGCTCTTAAGGAAAATTATAACACCTAGGTACTACACAAAAGTTTTTTAAAACCTATAGTTTTTATTTTTAATATTAGAATTTTCAACCGCATTTCCTAAAATTAAATAACCTTTTAATCGTCAAAGTCAATCGGACATACGCTAAAAGTTGACAATAAAATAATAATAATTTATTTTATTACGGCAACGTTTTTAATACACACTACATAAAGCATGCAGTTTGGTAGTTTACCAAACTTGTATTTTACAACCTATTTAATTCAAGTTTTCGCGATTATCAACGCGTCGTATATTTTTTTTATTACCTACGTCCCGGATCATGATTTGAATACAATATGAGATAACTAAATAAATACTGCGTGTATAGAAACGTGACCACAATAGTGAAATTCAAAATGGCGGACGGATAGTTACGAAATAAATAAAAATGTAAATGCAAATTAAAAAACACACTTCAATTTAAGCTCAAATTGCAATTCGAAATGACTTATTTGACAATCTAAACGATTAACCGACTTAATTGCTATCAATAGATATAATTGTTTACCAGCCTCCATACAGGTCGACGGCTCGGACGCCCCGTCCTCACAAATGTTTACAAAAATCGCAATATTTTTATAGTGGCTATAGTGGAACTGATGTTAAGTACAGTGCAGTCCAAATATAATCAAGGCCATCAAAATACATTGCGCCTATAGGAAGAATTATGCCTGCTTGAATTTACTGGATTTACTCTGGCTGATCCCGGAACGCGACTTAGCTGAACTTTCACTGTATGTACGGTGGTCGCAGAATGTTATCTATCCTTGCCAAAAAGCTAAAGCCATATACTAACGTCTATTTTGTTACACAGGTAGTTTCCACCACACCGTCGGTCTTGGGGTCTTGGACAGTCTCCGCGACAAGTATGGAGATCTGGTGAGGCTGTCAAAAGCCTCCGGATCTCGTCCGGTGCTCTACGTGTTCGATCCGGAAATTATGAGAGAGGTGGGTTTAAAATAGCAATGTTTAATACTACGACTTTGTCCCTACTCGCTGTACGCATTAAAAAAATAAAGAGAGAAAAAATATGACTAATAATAAATTAATAATAATAATCTTAGTTTAAGTCGATCGTTACAATAGTCCTACACCGACCGGGGGCGGTCCTTGGGTACACTTATATAGTGTATACAGGGATAGCCGTCGGGCGGTGTCTCATCACAATATTAGATTAAATTTGTCTAACGGGCCTCTACGTGTTGACTTCGGCCCCACGCACGCCTACCAAAGGTCCGGGACTCTGTAGTCCCGAGATATGGTGAGACATACATAATAATAAGTAATCTTAGCAATAAAATAATCTAGCAATAAATTATCTTCCTCCAACAACGGGATCCCACATTCAGCTACTTACATAACTGTTACTACTTGCTACTTTCATATTCGACTTAGTATTCTATATCCGAGCACGACAAAGTGACTATTTATGTAATGACTGTGTTTGCATCGGTCATCCGCCTGTCCTGTCGCAGGCTCGTCATTTACTTCTTCCCTCTTCGGAGTGTGAAGAAATATACAGGCCGGCATGATTCTGGTGACCACCGATAAACTCATTATTTGTCGGTGATCGCTGTTTTGACTGCACTGCACTTTGCCGTTATCGGATTAAAAAAAAAAACAAAATAAACTACAATAACAAACAAAACTTGAAATACTTTTGGGACTAATTTAACGTCGGGCCACGTCAATTTAATAATTGTTATTTTATAACCAAAATAACACACGAAATTACAATACGATGAACCAAACAAAATTGACATTTAAGACTTGATAAGCATAAACAGTGAATCCTGTTATTATAAATATTATTATTCGGGTTCCATGCCTAATGGGGGTCAACGGAAGCCGATTACGGAGCTTACACCGACTGCCTGTGTTTCTATCTGACCTACATTAAAAGGGCTCTATATTTTAAACTGTAATAAGTAGCCGGCATTTTTAAATATAACAACGACGGATAAAATGAAATATAAATAAATCCTAGCATGCTAATAAACCTCTATATATTTTATAGGTAGCCGGCATTTTTTTTTATATTATAACAATGGCGGATAACATTAAATATAAACAAGGATGCATTATTTAAAAAAATAAGATTGTTAGCTAGCTTCATAGATATAATAAAAAAAAGAAGATGCGTTACGTTCAACCAAACGCTTACTAAAATACGGTCTTAATACAACTACATGCAAACCCGCTCACTACTACATAAATAATTATTTGCGTGCAATACAATGAAAAGGGAAAAAGAAATACGGCAAAAAATAGAGTGTGACAGAGACAAGCCTATGCATCACATTCAATTTGAAACAAAAGTTTCGGTCATCGCTGGCCGATCACGATCGTTCGGGTGCCGGGGTAGCGTCAACTAATTATTAAATAATTCCGTCTTTTAATTTGAGAAATAAAAATACAAATAAGGCAATAAGAAATATATTGTTACAATTAAATTGTATAATTTACAATTAAGTATTTGATTCAAACACTTGTCAAATGAACACGAAGGCATTGTGATCGAAATCCACTATTTTAATCGTAGGAGACGACACGTCCGCACGGTAAACTATTGTCGCATACACTGGTGAGAAGTGTGTCCATTGGACCTGGTTTGGCCGTCCTATGCGCTGTGAGCCGCTAACGTATCTTCCTTTTTTACTTATATCTATGGCTAGCTTATGAATAAATTATGAATGAACGCGGTCCGAAATAAAGGTATTATTATTATTAAAGGGGGTATAGAACCGGTGCATGAGTCTAATCCGCATTTATCCGGTTTTTTAAATATCAAAACATGATCTAAGACTGCTTTACATACAGGTTAGGTGGGTTTAGCGAACATTCCTACGTGTTATTCTGTTTATTGCAAATCGTAAACATTATGACGCCATTTGTTTATTCCTTTACAACCAATGTTGGGATTTTAATGACATAACAGTAAATGTCACTTGTCAGTATAGTAGTATTGCGATTGTTAAATTTTAGATATATTTTTTTATAAATCTGAATGACGAGCCGAGCAGTACGCTCGTCTGATGGTAAAAGTAACATCCAAATACAGAAGCAACATCACACAGAAATTTGTATTACAAAGCATTGCATTGGGCTGGACTCGTCACCCTAGGACGTTAAGTGTCAAAATCCCAAGTAATTTTACTGGCTTCAATATCCTTCAAACCGAAAGTCAACAATGTTTATATACTCAGCTGTAAAAGACGTAAACATAGGAGAAATAGACAAAGCTGTCGTACCAACCGAGACGGCATCTCGCATACAAGGATACTACCACATAACGAGAGTTGTTTGTGAGATTGAGGATGTTTATTATTCAATCACGCCTCAACAGCATGAGGGATTTGTATTAAATTTGGCACACGTGAAGACCATTATGCAGACCATGACCTGGATTCGTTAAGGCTACTTAGTATCCGCGGGCGGAGCTGCGTGCCAACGTTAGTTCAATATGTCGAAACACTCGCAAAAAAGTGACTCCACGAGTACAAAGATTGGCTATGGAGCTGATTAGCATAGTCGAGATAGCTAATATGCATGTTCGAGCGGTCGTGGTCTGTTATCTTTGTAAACAGACGGTACAGTGTGCAACCGCGCTAAGTAATACCTGTTGGTAGGAGAGTAACTGGTCATTTTTGTTAATGACAGGACAGCAACCATAGCTGTTAACATGTTCGAACGTAGTGTCGTGTTTTGTTACCTTTGTAAACAGATGGTACGGTGTACAAACGCGCTAAATAAGACCTGTTGGTAGGAGAGTAACTGGTCATTTTTCTTACTGACAGGACAGCAACCATAGCTGTTAACATGTTCGAACGTAGTGTCGTGTTTTGTTACCTTTGTAAACAGATGGTACGGTGTACAAACGCGCTAAATAAGACCTGTTGGTAGGAGAGTAACTGGTCATTTTTGTTAATGACAGGACAGCAACCATAGCTGTTAACATGTTCGAACGTAGTGTCGTGTTTTGTTACCTTTGTAAACAGATGGTACGGTGTACAAACGCGCTAAATAAGACCTGTTGGTAGGAGAGTAACTGGTCATTTTTCTTACTGACAGGACAGCAACCATAGCTGTTAACATGTTCGAACGTAGTGTCGTGTTCTGTTATCTTTGTAAACAGATGGTACGATGTACAACCGCGCTAAATAAGACCTGTTGGTAGGAGAGTAACTGGTCATTTTTGTTAATGACAGGACAGCAACCATAGCTGTTAACATGTTCGAACGTAGTGTCGTGTTTTGTTACCTTTGTAAACAGATGGTACGGTGTACAAACGCGCTAAATAAGACCTGTTGGTAGGAGAGTAACTGGTCATTTTTGATACTGACAGGACAGCAACCATATAATTCGCATGTTCGAAGGTAGTGTCGAGTTGCGTTATCTTTGTAAACAGTTGGTACGATGGGAAACCGCGCTAAATAAGACCTGTTGGTAGGAGAGTAACTGGTCATTTTTGTTACTGACAGTACAGCAACCATAGCTGTTAACATGTTCGAACGTAGTGTCGTGTTCTGTTATCTTTGCAAACAGACGGTACGGTGGGCAACCGTGCTAAATAAGACCTGTTGGTAGGAGAGTAACTGGTCATTTTTGGACCTGACAGGACAGCAACCATAGCTGTTAATCCGCATGTTCGAGCGTAGTGTTAGTGCGTAGTGTTAGATTCTCCCCAATAAATTCTTTCACTTATGAATTTACCAACCTTTTGGGACACTCACAATAAGACGGATTCAATTTGCGAAACTGGCATAGCAATAATTTCGCGACAAAAAGCGTCCACACAGAAATTTACATAGTTTACTCGTGTATGTACCTACAACGGTAATGTATAATTTGAGCAAGTTATCCAGGCCACCGTTTGACAAACGGTAAACACGCTTTCACATCCACGAGCCTCTGTACTATTGCAAATACATATCAAAGCATCTAGAGTGAAAGTTCTGATCTAGACGGCAGCGGCACTATGCTCTCAAAAGTGGTAATTTAAACAATATTTACCTCAAACATTATATTAATTTTTCGAGCACGGCAAACTGACTGCACTACATCTGATGATAAACGTAGTGCAGTCCAAAAAACCAGCGACCATCGACAAACAATGAGTTTATCGGTGGTCACCAATCGCGCCGGCCTGTATAAATGCTTCTTCACACTCCGAAGAGGGAAGAAGCAAATCGAGGGGCCTGTGACAGTGCAGGCGGATGACGATGCAGGTACAGGGATACAAGTATGTACCTCTATACCCGCTCCAACCAACCATCAATTCATGACGCAAGCCTCTCGAGAGAACCAGATATACACTGGCTGATCCTGGAGCGCGATCCACACAAGGTGTGTGTACAGTGGCAATTAGAGCATTTCTGCGCTAATGAGTACCTGAAACATTATAGTACCCGACGGGATAGTGACCACTATGGTGAAAAAGTGAAAAACCCGTCATAGAGGCTCGTTCCAGGGAATCGCGTTCGAGTGCAACCAGTATATTCAGTAACTTCTAGCCGATAAAATTCTACCGACTGTTGACGCAGTGTATCTCGAAGGTCTACATTATATGTGGAATATACTCTACAGCATCAGGTACAATGTAATCACTTTACAATACCAGTATAAAAAAAACCAACGACTCGGATCATATTAATTCAAAATTAACGACTAACAAGCTAGTATCGGTAGAAAGTAATGAAATTGGCGTCTTATCTAATCGTTATTTTCGCAAAGAATTTGCATTAAGAGAAAGTAATCCTTGGTTCAGAATATATGAAGAAGCAATGAAGCTATCCTCTTTCTTTAATATCTTGTGTTTAGTAGCGTTCTTACTTACTATAAAATAGATTTAACGGTGCATCAAAATTATGAAAGCAAGGAAACTAACTACATTGTAATACTTTAGCTCTAACTATAAAACCCTCATAAACTATAAAATAAGCTATAAAATAGACCAACGGTTTTCGTAATGGGCCAATTCAGCAAAATTCCCTTACTTAATCTCACTTACTGGTAACTAATTAATGACCGCGTCCCGCTATATTATAGATGTAAGGGTGCTTACGCACTGCCTGCGGTCCGAATCTGAGAAACTAAACTAGCTGTATTACTGTGAAGGGGTATGCACTAAAATTGAATTCCGTTTTCTGAAGTAGAGAATATCTCCAGTTCCGTTAAAATATCGTATTCGGTTCGGACAGTGTATAATCACTCTAAGGGTACTAAGGACGAAATAGTATATTAGGAGCTCATTAAATGTCAGCGTTTAATAATGAAAGATGACAAGGACAAGAAAACGTTGTCCTGTTCTGATAAAATCTTTTAATTTATCGGCGAAATACATAATTGATAAATAAATTGACAGCCTCCGTGTCGCAGCGGGAGCATAGCCGGCTGTGAAGCGAGAGACCGTGGGTTCGATCCCCGCACCGAGACAAACATTTGTGTGATCCACAATATTTGTTTCGGGGTCTGACCGAAAGTCTCTCGCAGTTCCTGATACCCACGACACAAGACTGGTATTTTACTGTGGGGTCAGGACTATTAATTTTCTATTTACTATTTCATTCCATTTCAAACATGCACAAGCATGCAACTCCTTTGTATTATAAGGGAATATACTGAATGATTTATATAACAGGGCCCGACAATACTTTATTGTTTATTTACATATCCACATTAGTATGAGCTATTTTCGTTTCATTGTTATTATTTGATTACAATAACAATGATATGTCTTCAAAATATGTCTACCGTGTGGGAAAACAAGATCCCTGTTTCCATTGCTGCGGCGGAAATTATTGTTTGGAAAATATTTCTTCCATAACATTCATTGTATGAGCAAAATAAATTATTACCCGCGTTTGTATGCTATAGCTAGGTACTAGCTATCATCCCGCAATATAGTATTAATAGCTGTCCCTCGCGGTTTCACCTGCATGTTACTGCCCTGCTCTCATGGATTCATACAAACCTTCCTCATAAATCACTATCTATTGCTGAAAATTGCATTAAAATCCGTTGAATAGTTTAAAATATCTAAGCGAACAGACAACGCAAGCGACTTCATTTTATACTATGTAAAGAACGTTAGCACATCGTTTAATAAATGTTTTTCTTTCTTTCTTTACGTTAGCATTTCACTGACAGCAGATTTAAACAGCGTCATATCTTGACATAATTATACGTATGTATCACAAGATTTATGTAATATTTATCGTTTTTATTTATGTGCATTCGACCATTAAATCCCTTCAATAACATAAATAAAAGCGTCTCTGTATATTAAAGGGATAACAAAAGAATAAAAGTCTTTGTAGAATAATAATTAATTGATCAAGAGTCTCCTTTGTTTGGATGACAAGCCACTTTCACTGCATTCGGTTTATCAACACTTCCCAAACCTTCAACTATCCTTTTAAGGTCAGCAACGCAATCATGATTCTGGTATTGTGGTTGTTTATGGGCCATGGAGATCTCTAACTATCAGGTGATCCCCTTGCTCGTTTGCCAAAAAATATATACCGTCTCACTGTTGTACACAGGTCTCCTCTATTCGGGAGAAGGGTTAGGCTTAGTTTACAAAGCCTAGGTTATCAGACATTTAACATACCTTCGAAATTCTTATAAAAAAATCTCAAGCATAAAGTTTACATGCTTAATGATGCTTTATTATGCTTCTCATGATGTGTTCTATCAGTGTTAAAGCGAGCGATAATTAACAATACCACGTAAACTGCACTGGCTTGAGTTATTGTAAGAAAATTGGTAATAAATCTCTGTATTAATGTAACATTTATTTTAAACGTACAATGAGCTTTCTTCTCGCGTCTCCTTTGCTCTGCGATACGTTTCCCCCGCCAAATGTCCCCTGAACCATAAATTAGCATAAATCTTCAATTTATCAAAGATGGTACGAAGGTTATTTCTTGCTCCCCTTCTTCACACGAGAACCGGGAAAGATACTTAGGGGATCACTTATGGGTTTAAACCAGACATTTTGTCAAATATATAGTTAAATATATCAATCTACGTAAAAACCAGAATTTTAATAACGATAAGCTCAAAATCCTGACAAATGATAAAATGTATATCTACACTAATATTATAAGGAAGAAAGATTTGTATTTTTGTATGTAACGAATAAACCTATAAACTACTGGCCGATTTGAAAAATTCTTTGGCCGTTAGAATCCTACATTATCCCTGATGAACATAGGCTACTTTATATCCCGGAAAAAGTAGATCACGCGGGCGGAGCCGTGAGAAAAAGCTAGTTACAAATAAAATTAGAGTTATTTTGGGGGATTTTATAAGATACAACGTATTGTCTCTGGTTCATTGTAAGTTATTGTATCATAATGAAATTTTGATGGAAATATTTAGCCTAAATTGGGTTTTTAATGCTAGCATTTCCACGCATTTGTTAATCTTCTCTATTTATAACATAATGTAGGCCAACGCGCAGGTGGGTCACCTGATGATGCTCACAACTGCCTATCTGGCAATGATTATTTAGAAGGGGATTTTTCTAGCACGGCAAAGTGACTACAATAGACCTGATGTTAAGTAAAGTGCAGACCAAACATAATGTCGACCGTCAAGAGACCTTAAGTCCCTCAACGATCGTCAGGATTATACCTGAGCCTGATTTTAAGGTAATCTATTTGTTTAAAAATTAAACTGCCAGACCTAGTAACATAATAAAATATAAATACACAAACTAGCTACTTTAAACAATGCTATAATTGACCGTTATCAATGCAAAATATAACAATGTTCAAAATAAATTTATCTGGAATGACGCACGTAAAGTTCATGTTTATTTACACCCACAACACAATAAAACTTATCGAATAAAGAATATAGACGTAAAAATGATTAAACTAAAATGACACGCGACATCAGTCCTCGGACTACTCAAATTCTGCGCAATAAGACTCAAAATTGGGTACTAGACGCATAAATTTAAATAAGACAATCTCTACCACGCTTCCGAGTCGTGTTCAGTCAGTCCAAACTAGTATTTGTGACGCTTATTCATAAACCAGTATACTCACGATGTTATTGTCCTATTTTATCGTCTCGGTCTCCTATGTCCTTAGTTGGTTCCTTAGTTTAAAATCTATGCGAGTAAGCTCTAATAAGACTTTCTTTTTTTTAATCCGAGCACGGCAAAGTGACTGCACTACACCTGATGGTAAGCGTAGTGCAGTCCAAAAAACCAGCGGCCACCGACAAACAATGAGTTTATCAGTGGTCACCAACGTCATGCCGGCCTGTATAATGCTTCTTCCCTCTTGGGAGAGGGAAGAAGTAAACCGAGGGGCCTGCGACAGCACAGGCGGATGACCGATGCAGGCACAGTAATACAAGGATGTCCCCCTATATCTATCCGCCCCAACTAACCATCAAGTAATGTCGCAAGCCCCTCGGGAGAACCGGATATATACTGGTTGATCCTGGAACGCGATCCACACAAGGAGGGTGGATCACTATGGCAGGTTTTAACACCATATGTACGGCGGTCACTATCCGAGAGGATATGAATATCCTACGACCAGCAAAAAGACTGGTATAAGCTGGCTGAACCGTGGTGAATTAAGTATGCATCTGTTTGTCCCTTTGGGGATACAGGATTGTTTATGTACATATGCGTTGATAGTTTGTTTATAGGATAATCCATAAGCTGACATAATCCTCTGAACAAATGACAGCCTCCGTGGGGCAGACGAGAAGCCGCGCGTTGGATTCCCGAACTGAGGCAAATATTATTAAAAACCCTAATCAGAAATAGAATATCTATATTATAAATAGAATACAAACCATAATAAATATTTACAAAAACTACAAACCCATTCAAGATATAATATGAGTATAATCCCAATCACTCGATGTCACGAACTCGCGAGTGGCGTATAAACAAAACCGTATCTAAAGTTTATAAAAATATTTACGTACGCAGTTACGTAATGTATTAAATTATTCGCTATGTATATCTTAAATATAATTGCCGCCTGACCAGTTTGTTGACATTATACCGATGTCTGATACACCGTGCTGTAATTTATTCATTCGTCTCGACTCTATTTTTTTTTAGCCTGACTCTGCAAAGTCCGCGTTTCCTGATGCTAGGTGCAGTATAATCCATGAATTGTATCGACCAGACCAGGCGTCTATTGTCTATTTTTTCTCAGATTTTTCTTTTTTTTTGTGACAGGCACATACATAGTCCTGACCCCGTGGACTACGAGAGATTTTTCCAATGCATAGACCCAAAACAATTTGCTGATCACACTATTGTCTCACTGTTGTCTCTGTATTGCGATAGAACCCATGACCAATCATTTTAAAGCCAGCATATCATCCGTTACATCAAGGGGCTATCTTCTGACACATAGAAATAAGTTCTACTGTTTTAAACTTTTATTACTGCATAGGGAGCGTTTTCGCCAACGCTGCAGCACGGCGAGGCAGAATGACTGCACGATATAACTCGAGAATAACATTCTGCAAAATAAATATACAATATAAATATATATACAAAATTAGAAACGCTACGAGTCAATATCGCGACCAGACACTTACATTACAAGATTATTAGAACACTACAAACTTGTTCCAAGTGACTACTTTTGAATCGTGTACAATTTACGAATCTCGAAGGCATATTGACTGGCTTGAGTAAAAACTGCAATGATTGTCACTATTAGAAACAATACTAAAGGAACAATGTACTTAATGTATTCGCATTGTATTGTTCAATCCTCATACATAATCAATAAATGTTACGTGACGGTGTGAACAACACGCGTCCGAGTTACCGAACCACGTGTCGCTTATCGTGTAATGTGTCATTGTACTAACATTTAGTTGTGTTTATATATGTCGACGCGGTGTCTAGTCTCCTACATATTGTGTTTTTATCATTCTATTTGTTTTGATAGCCTCCGTGGCGCAGCGGGCTGCTGTGAAACGAGAGGCCGTGGATTCGATTCCCTCGCCGAGACAAATGGTTGTGTGATCCACAATTATTTGTTTCGGGTCTGGGTGTTGTGAGACCGAAAGTCTCCCGTAGTTTCTAATACCCACGACACAAGACTCGTATCTTACTGTGGGGTCAGGACTATGTGTGTGACTGTTGATAGGTCCAGTGTAGTCACTTTGTCGTGCCAGGATAATGAATAATGGTAGTTTCTAAAATATTTAAAAGATTTTATTTAAATTATCTCGGTTAATATAGGTTTCCAAAAAAACGTGTTCAAATTGGTCCATTCATAACAGATATTGTAAGATCGAACACAGTGACCGAATGTCTCTAGTAGTTCCTGATACCCATAACACAAGACTCGTGTCTTACTGTGAGGTCATGACTATATGTGTGACTGTTGGGTGTAATAAAAAAACTAGTCAAACCGATAACAAATGTCTTTATTTCCGAGTGTTAAACAGATGTCGGTCGCGTCTTCCTAAATATATAGCAAGAGTCCATATTAATATGTACATTTTGTTGTAGGTATACAATAGCCGGTCGACTGAACCACCTCGCTTCGACCGCTCGCCTCTTTGCCAGCACAGAAAAAATGTTGGAAGTAACTGCCCTATACACAGGTAAATATTAAATTAACCTACTATACCTAACCTTAGATGGTAGGTGAAAAACAAGGTCCTTCGTAAGCAAGAGGCCGTCTGGGTTGGTACAACTGCTTTGTCTCTTTCTACCGCCAAGCAACGTGGATCTAACATTTATAACGTTGGTCACAAACGTTGTTACAGGTATTGTTTCCACAAACTAAAGGATGAGGGGAGGGTTAGGGGACTGGCTGGTGACATTAGTAACTTCGGTCCAGCTAAGTTCTATTGTAGGAATTGTAGACGAATACCGAAAATCTACTACCATATGTCCCGAAAACCAATTGAAAAAAAAATGTATGAGGACGTAAAAAGATGATAACAAAAGTATATTGTAAATAAGAGAAAATTAAAATGTCAATAAAGACGGGTCGCTTTAAATGTTATTATTACATTCTGCGTCGATAATCTGTTGTCATAACCCATAGTTTACAAAACCAAGTATCAGGCCACGACGTATCATTTTCACACCTTCAACATACTATTTGCTCAAAATGCCAATCTTGTGCAAATATATGTCATAATCGATATGTTAGGTAAAGGTAGAAACGTGTATACCACTCGAGTCGCGCGTGCTTCCGAATACAAGATAAATACACAATAAAACGAATTATCACCTCAAGTGGGATCCTCGATAACCGGGCAATAAATGACAATCTATAGATAAACATGACATCTAGTTAAATCGATCACGAAGTGCAGTCATGAATCCTAATCCTCGCTCGATGCTTTGTTTCTGACTGCAGTACTGGGTACATTATATTTGCACTGACCAGACCATAGCTTAGACAACTATGTTGAAAGACCTGCTATAGCAACTCGGGCCGACGAGACACGTTCCACCATCGACCGGCCTTTACCCAGTCAGGTCGGTATAATTGGTGCGACTGCCGAGAGATACAATGTCATGTCATTATATTTGGACTGCCTTAAAAAAACTTCAGTCACTTAACAACCACAAACCAACCAATACCCAAAAATTAATGATTTTGGGCACTTAACTTAATAGTGACTTATGGGATGACGAGTTCCCCATCCCAATTCTTTGCTTGTAGTATACTGATTTGTTTCTTCTAGTGATGACACTAAAGCCATTTGGCATGGCATAAGGATGCTGCTACAAGAAGGTGCATTACTCAAGAACTATGAAGCGGCGTTTGATGGCATCGCAGCCGACGTTACGCGAAGGTAATATCCTCATACAGTTCTTGCATCTTTCTGTGGAAACTGGTATTGAAAGCTTGGTGACATCGAAATTATCCTTGAATGACAAAACAATTATTTGTATCTCCTGAAAAGTTGACGATTTGTAAAAAAACTAGCACATGTCAGTTGTGGGAAGACAATATTATTCACTTTGGTTATAACTTTATCAAAACAAGATAAGGCATAGTCAAGTTGAAACCTTTTAGCATGTAATAACAAAGTGCAATAAAAAAGATAATATTTGAGAGATTGATGCGATATTGAAGTATAATTTATGTTATTGAAACGATAACATCAATCACAAAGTAATGGATCGATGAGCTTTTCAAAATTAACTTTCAAAAGAAACAGCCAACAAAGAGGTTGTACATTAACATTTAGAATTAAATAAACTTTTAGATACCTTTAACCCGCAGATACCAAAAGAGGCTAGAGCATACCAAAGGCCATAATACAAAATCGGTTGCAAAAACCCTGCCGGACTTCGGACAAAAAATAGACCCAGCAGTCCATAGTCACATACATAGTCCTGACCCTCCAATGAGATAAGATTATCTTATATCATAGGTATCAGGAACTATAAGAATCACAGCATCATCTTGGACCACACAAATATTTGCCTCAGTAAGAGGATGGAATGCGGCCTCTCATTTCACAGCAAACTTCTCACCTAAGGTCACAGAGACTGTGGCAAGAACAATCTTATTTATGTTCTTCTTTTAAACATCTTATTTATGCTTTATTTCCAGACTAGGAGAGTTAAGAAAAGAAGGATCTTCACTCAACGTAGAATTAGAGACAGAAATCTATAGATGGGCCATCGAAACCATCGGCATGATGATATTCGGCATCAGACTTGGCTGTCTAGATGGCTCTGCGGTTGCCACTAACCCTGAAAATATGTAAGTAGTGGTAGATTTAGAGATCAAACGTATTAGATCCCTAGATGTTTCCCAATACGTTACTCGAATTAGTAACAACACTGACACATTTGGATTCTATCGGCGCGGCGTTTGCTTAATTTTAATCTTTCTTGGGATTACTCCACGCTTTTTTATAAAAATGAAGACAAACAATTTATAATTCCATCGAATTAGATCCTAAGAAAAGTATTTGTTCCAGAAATCAGGACAACACATCCCTGGACAGTACAAATCCTTGCTCCCTATCCAAGAAATCTCTCGAAACGCTAACACCAGCTGAGCGTTTGGTTCGATGCTCAAGAAATATCACAGAAGGGAGCTTCTTGGTTCGAAACGAAGGCACTCTAAAGACTGATTCCAGCACTTTCAACAACGCTTTGAAGACATTTGACAGACATTTTAGGTAAGTTTCTTTTTATATCCGAGCACGGCAATGTGACTGCACTACTGTACTGTGAGTAAGCGCAGTGTAGTCAAAAAAATTCAGTGACCACCGACAAACAATGAGATTTTTTTTTGGTAAAGTTGTGTGGATTTTATGTTACAATAATAATTACAAAGTAATAATTGTTAGTTATCGCATTAATGGTGAAGGAAAACATAGTAAGGAAACTTGCATACCTGTTATTTCTCCATAAGAATTCAGTAGTCGGGCAGTAGCGAGTCTTTACCTCTTTCATAAGAAAGCCCGTGCCGAGGATTGGGACAGTATTTAATACTGGACTAACGTCATTATTACAATCAAAAGTTTACAAGACATGCTTTCCACCTTGCAAAGCTTGGCTACCAAAATTGTGCAGCGCGGAATTTTCTTCATTGTGTCTCTTCAATCCTACTAATATTATAAACGCGAAAGTTTGTAAGAATAGATGTATGTTTGTTACTCTTTCACGTAAAAACTACAGGATGGATTTTAATGAAACTTTACAATAATATAGCTTATACATCAGAATAGGACATAGGCTACTTTTTATCCCGGAAAAAGCAGATCACGCGGGCGGAGCCGCGAGCAAAAGCTAGTAATGAAATACAATTAAGGTACGAATACTTATTTGTCAATATGTCTTTAAAGATAACAAGAGAGAATAAAAAAATATATCTAAATCCACATATCAAGATCACCTCTTCGGAGAGGGAAGAAGTATTTATACAAGCTGGCATGATTCTGGTGACCACCGATAAACTCTTGATTGTCGGTGGTCGCTAGTTTTTTGGACTGTACTACGTTTACCATCGGGTGTAGTGCAGTCACATTGCCGTGCACAGATAAAAAAAATAAAAAAAAATCATCAGAACAAGAATTATTAAGTTCGACCTGTTATTAAATCGCTAATTCGAATAACACGAACAACATTGCAATTACCTGCTGAATTTGTTCCAAGTTTATAATTGCTGTTTTTACGGAACCTAAAACGAGTTTAGGCAATCTGTAACCAGAAATCTTTAGTCGTGACCTCTAGATATCAGAACGTTGGATTTCTACATTGTTTTTGTGTTCAGGAAATGTAATTAATGTTTTCGTTAGGACTTACGCAGCGTTGAAATGAATAATAAAAATGAATTACTTATCTAACTTCATAAGGTGATGTTTATATAAGAATGGATGACCAAATTAAATTAAAGCAAATCACCGAGCCTTGTATCTTCGGTGCTTTTAATCGAACTTGCGTATATTTTCTAATTCAGGATGTGTTATAAATTATAAAGGAATAAGTGAACATGGAACAGGAGTGAAAGTAGTTTTCAAGGTGGTAGGTCCCTCGTATGCGAGAGGCCGTCTGGGTTGGTACCACCGCTTTGTCTATTTATGCCGCCAAAGCTTCTCAGTGCTTACACACTGTTGTGTTTCGGTTTAAAGGACAATGAAGCCAGTGTAATTACTGGGCATTATGAGACTAACATCTCATGTCTCGGGGTGACGAGCGCAGTTCAGTGCCATTCAGTGCTTTATAATTCAAAGTTCTGTGTGGTGTTGCTTCTGTTCTGTGGGCAGACGTGGCGCTTACCATCAGGCGAGCAACTTGCTCGTCTCGTCATTCAATTGAATAAAAAAAAATTGTTCCAGAGTGCGGCGTCCAAAGTATAGACACTTCCACTTAGCCTGACTTTAAGCACCCTCTCTAGTCAGAGATTGGCTCTCAGAGACATGAGAGTAAGTGGAAACCGCAAAATAGCTAATCTTATACATTACTAGGCCTTCAACTTGATCTTGATCGTGTTTATTGCAGCATTAAAATGCATTTTAATACAAACAAATATTGCGTGATGACCTTCGGTCGCTCTTACAACCTTCTAATGCCACTTATACGTTAGACAGAAATGTTTTGACGTGGGTATGGAATGAAAGATCTAGGTTTGACCTTTGATCATAAGCCAACGTTTCATTACCTTATAACGAATTTGACTACCGAAGTGTTTTGGTTTCGTTCTGAGGAACGCGTCTATCATGAAGAGTTCCATGGTTCTAAGGTTGTCATTCGACACTCTTTTGAGGAGTAAACTAGAAGCTACTGAAAGAATTTCAAAAACTCTTTTTATGTTACCTGTAGGACGCAAGGTTACTATTCTTTTTATACCGCACCAAGTTTATTTTAGTTATGCTGGGTTACAACTCTCTCGCAGTTCGTTGCGCGTGATCAACTATTCTTTGCCCTTTGGTTCTTAGAGGCTTGATAGATTCTCCGGAACTACTCACTACATAGTATTAACTGTTTTTCTAATAAGTTACCCTGGTATGATAATGCACAGGCATTTGCAAGCGACGTATTTGTGCAGTTTCCACAACCTCAAGCGACATTCCTGGAGTATATCCGCCACACCACGAATATCAAGGCTCATTTATTTATATACTAGCTGTCCCTCGTGGTTTCACCTGCATTTTACTGCCCTGCTCCCATGGCATCATAGCATATAAACCTTCCTCGTGAATCACTCTATCTGTTGCTGAAATCTGCATTAAAATCCGTTGAATAGTTTAAAAGATCTAAGCAGACAGTGGAAGCGGCTTCATTTTATACTTTGTAAAGATAAAGATTACTAATTAATATCTCTTTTGTTTCAGTTTAACTGAACACTTTTTGTTGAAAGCACTACACGAGCTGAACTCTGAGGAAAGGAAACCAGAACAAATTCTATTGGACAAGCTGCGACCGTTAGAAAGGCGGATACTGCCAGTTGCGGCTGATATCCTTCTCGCTGGTGTCGATCCTGTAAGTATCAATATTGTTAAAGTGGTAGAATTGTAACACGATTTGTTATTTAGGTTCGTTGCTTAATGGCCTGACCACGGCTAAGACCATGATGATATTCGACCTGAACTAATTCATTTTTTTACCCTGGGCAAAATGATTAGACCTGATGTTAAGTACAGAACAGTCCAAATATAATGTCGACCGTCAAGAGATATTAGGTTCGACTGTCGGCAGAATTATAGTAACTTGAAGTTACTGGATACAAACTGGCTGACTTTGAAACGCGACTTGGCTGACTGAGCCACTGTGGTAGGATTTTCACTATGTGTACGGGTTAAGGGGGACGCTATCCAGTGGGATACAAAAATGAAACATTTATCTAGATCATGACAAACTTGATAAATGTATCTTAATTTATTTGGTTTTGGCTTAACTGAATCTCGTTAACAAAACTAAGTCCTCATTGATCACCTACAATCCCTAATTCCATCTCCGCTATAATTTTCAATCCACTTACCAACCACTTCTATTTCAGCTGGCCCACACAGCCCTCACGATGTTCTACCACCTGTCCCTCCACGCGGCGCAACAGCAACGAGCTCACGACGAAGTGATCTGGTGTGAGGCCTCCAAAGACGCTGGAGCCAGAGCCCCGGAGCTGAGCTACGTGGCGGCGTGCGCTCGGGAGGCGATGAGACTGCACCCCGTCACCGGGGGAGTGGTCAGACGGACCAGCGAGGATCTCGTCGTGGCGGGATATGAAGTACCTGAAGGGGTGAGTTGGTTTGATATCTGAAGTGCCCAAAGACGCTGCAGCCAGAGCCCCGGAGCTGAGCTACGTGGCGGCGTGCGCTCGGGAGGCGATGAGACTGCACCCCGTCACCGGGGGAGTGGTCAGACGGACCAGCGAGGATCTCGTCGTGGCGGGATATGAAGTACCTGAAGGGGTGAGTTGGTTTGATATCTGAAGTGGCCAAAGACGCTGGAGCCAGAGCCCCGGAGCTGAGCTACGTGGCGGCGTGCGCTCGGGAGGCGATGAGACTGCACCCCGTCACCGGGGGAGTGGTCAGACGGACCAGCGAGGATCTCGTCGTGGCGGGATATGAAGTACCTGAAGGGGTGAGTTGGTTTGATATCTGAAGTGCCCAAAGACGCTGGAGCCAGAGCCCCGGAGCTGAGCTACGTGGCGGCGTGCGCTCGGGAGGCGATGAGACTGCACCCCGTCACCGGGGGAGTGGTCAGACGGACCAGCGAGGATCTCGTCGTGGCGGGATATGAAGTACCTGAGGGGGTGAGTTGGTTTGATATCTGAAGTGCCCAAAGACGCTGGAGCCAGAGCCCCGGAGCTGAGCTACGTGGCGGCGTGCGCTCGGGAGGCGATGAGACTGCACCCCGTCACCGGGGGAGTGGTCAGACGGACCAGCGAGGATCTCGTCGTGGCGGGATATGAAGTACCTGAAGGGGTGAGTTGGTTTGATATCTGAAGTGGCCAAAGACGCTGGAGCCAGAGCCCCGGAGCTGAGCTACGTGGCGGCGTGCGCTCGGGAGGCGATGAGACTGCACCCCGTCACCGGGGGAGTGGTCAGACGGACCAGCGAGGATCTCGTCGTGGCGGGATATGAAGTACCTGAAGGGGTGAGTTGGTTTGATATCTGAAGTGCCCAAAGACGCTGGAGCCAGAGCCCCGGAGCTGAGCTACGTGGCGGCGTGCGCTCGGGAGGCGATGAGACTGCACCCCGTCACCGGGGGAGTGGTCAGACGGACCAGCGAGGATCTCGTCGTGGCGGGATATGAAGTACCTGAAGGGGTGAGTTGGTTTGATATCTGAAGTGCCCAAAGACGCTGGAGCCAGAGCCCCGGAGCTGAGCTACGTGGCGGCGTGCGCTCGGGAGGCGATGAGACTGCACCCCGTCACCGGGGGAGTGGTCAGACGGACCAGCGAGGATCTCGTCGTGGCGGGATATGAAGTACCTGAGGGGGTGAGTTGGTTTGATATCTGAAGTGCCCAAAGACGCTGGAGCCAGAGCCCCGGAGCTGAGCTACGTGGCGGCGTGCGCTCGGGAGGCGATGAGACTGCACCCCGTCACCGGGGGAGTGGTCAGACGGACCAGCGAGGATCTCGTCGTGGCGGGATATGAAGTACCTGAGGGGGTGAGTTGGTTTATTTGAAGTGCCCAAAATCTGGTCTGTAGACTTCAGAACTGGTCTATGATAGGCCTGGTGGGTAGGATATTCATATCGGCCCGGATAGCGACCACCGTACACATGGTGTTAAAACTTGCTATAGTGATCCACACACTTTGTGTGGATCGCGTTCCAGGATCAGCCAGTGTATATCAGGTTGCCCCGATGGACTTGCGACGTGACTTGATGGTTGATTGAGGTAGGTATAGGGGTACATCCTTGTATTATTGTGCCTACATCCGTCATCCGCCTGCCCTGTCGTACGCCCCTCGATTTGCTTCTTCCCTCACTGAAAAGAGAAGAAGCATTTATACAGGCCGGCATGACTGATGATCACCGATAAACTCATTGTTTGTCGATGGTCGCTAGTTTTTTGGGCTGCACTACGCTTACCATCAGGTTTTAGTGCAATGACTTTGCCGTGCTCGGATAAAAAAAAATCGCCTGTGTTCAATGAAACTGCATCCTACAACTTGGTATGTTTTCTTCTCGCAGGTCGACATAGTATTGGCACACAGCGTATCCAGCAAAGTCGAGAAACAATGGGGCAGGGCAAACGCCTTCATACCGGAACGCTGGTGCAGTGAAGGTTGGCAACCCATCCGAGCTTCCAGGGCCCATCCACTGGCCTCCATGCCTTTCGGAGAAACCTGCCCGGCTACTGGCATAGCTGGCAAAATGCTCACATCCCTGACAGCCAGGATCTTAGAGAAATACAGACTGGAATGGCACGGACCGCTGCCGAAAATGGCGACGGAGGGTGTTAACAAGATGCAACCGCCTTATTATTTCGTGTTGCAGAATGCAGCATGAGTTTGTGTGATATTTAGCATCTTACTGAGACGCCATGGTGGTGTAACATCCCTGTTATCAAATATGGTTGGTTGCGTAAGGGGCTAATAATATAGCTAATTTAAACGGATTTTATCACGGTTTTTTATTTTAATTTTGGTCCCGATGTGGTCACGGGGTGGAGTCCACCACATGACTACGAAGGCTGAAAAGCTTTCGAAACGTCGGGACCAAAATTAAAATAAAAAAACACGATAAAATTCATTTAAATTAATTTTATTTCAGTGTGATCTTAGTTACACCACCGTGGCGTACTAGTGATATAGGTTATGTTAGGTTAGATTTCATAGAACCATCTAGATAATTGTATTTTTAAGCGAGTGTGAAATAGTCGTAGTTTTTATATAAAAGGTGATAGAATTTTCAGTGGCACGGCGTCATTTAATGCCTATAGTATTAAGTGAAAAATTATTCAAACATATTCCGTATAATGTAGTAATAAACTTAATTTTTAATTCGAATAAAATACGTCATGAAAACAAAATTGACTTCTCGGCTTACGGCCGATTTCAATAAACGATCTTAGTTTGAATTTCCGGATCAATCTCACAAGTGAGCCAATCAGAAGGGTACATTTTAAAGATCACGGGTACAAATTATTAAATTTCATTAGATGATTTCCGAGATCAATCCGGATAAACTAACTAAGATTGTTTATTAAATACGGCCATAAACTTACAATTTCCAAAAGACTGACAAAAATACACACATCACAGGAAAAATTGTAAGTTATTGAAATAATAAATATAAAAAATGTTTATTCTATTATGTATGTAAAATCAATTACTTATTTTTATATAACACTAAGTTATGTAATTGATTATGACTTTCTAAAAACTCGAGTTACATTGATTACAATATTTACTCAATTATTTGTTTATACAATAACAATGTGAATTATTTATTATAAATTGTTTCACCCAATGTGACAAATAAAAATACTTAAACGTATTAAAACTTAGTTTCATTAAATCCTCAATAAACTGATACAAAGTCATGGGTAGATATCCCTGGAAATTTAGGAAGAGTGCGGCAATCATATGGTGGCGGTGGTAAGTTTTGAAATGACTTAATTAAAACTATAAAAAATATACTCTCAAAGTTGTAAATCGCCCAATTAATAACAACGTCATCTTACTAACTTAAAATTTTCGCACTATACCTTCTTTATGTAATGGGAGTCATTCATCATTATCACACACAATGGCCCAATACTTTACGGACTAAGTCCGGAGAAAAGGAGCCCACAATCCAGATCAAGATCAAGAAGGGATTGCTTCATTCATCCGTCAATCACTCCATTGACTGCATGTAAATTCCCAACTCTCAATATTCATTTTAAGTAACGATAAACTTGACTAATATTTACGCGACTGACACTCTCTAGAAGAGATTTATGATAAAGACCTTAAAAACAAATTAAAAAGTTGTTTCTGAACATCGAGACCATTTCAATTTGACATTAAACAATCCACCAGGAGTCAGAACCTCAGACGTCTCGCCTATAAAACAATTTATATTCACTTCACACTCAACATTATGAATGAATGCGGCTATAAATCTTTGCCCATTGTTCTACTCACAAATCCATTTTAAAAACTCCCATTCTGACGTATTAGTCGAGCCGAGAAAATCTAAATGGAAAAATATAAAAACTGTCTCGTTTCATTCACTCCGTGTTTCATTAGTTACCTACTTTCTTGTTTATTACAAAATGGCGGATTTAAAAATGGCGCGCTTTTTATTATCTAAAGTAGTTTAGCTTTTGTATTCATTATTGTAATTTTACAGCGATTGTAAATTAAAACGTGTCATAATTTGTGATTGTGATTTTGTGTCGAAGTGAATCATGATTGGTTTCTTACTTTTTTCTACATACATATTATATACTTACAGAAACCGACGCCTTTATCTCTGAAGGGTTAGCGAGAGAGAGGTTACCCTACACAAGGGTTCGTGATGTACACCCCGAGACGGACGGCAGCACGGGTGGTCGGCCTCGTTGCTGCCGTTGACGCCGAGGGCGTCCTTCGGTGTGCTTGTAGACAGTTTTGTCTACAGCATGAATAAGCTGGTTCGACCTGGTCGTTACCACTGTCTCACAGAAAACCGACGTAAAGTAGCGGCTTGTTGCCGTCCGGTGAGTGAGATACTCGGGGGCAAAATCTCCCTCCCCTTCCCAATCCCTAATTATCCCTTTCCTTTAAGGTCGGCATCGCGCCCATGATCCTTTTTGTATTGTCGGCATACATGGGCGGTGGAGATCACTCACCATCAGGTGACCCACTTGTTCGTTAACTGGCCTATGCTATAAAAAAATCAAAATCAGCATTATGAAAGTTGATTGCAAACATACCGCTCTTAAAAGATTTTCATAGAAAATTTCAGCCGAAGCCATTACATTGAGCAAGTATTAGCAGATTCAGCAACAATGTCATAAGACGGGGGACATTAATTCCTCAACGTCAGACCCTCTCAGCCGATGGTTTCACATTGCGTCATCCACTCAAATATACTGACTCACTGAGAATATTTTCTATCAAAAACCTAGTTTACATCGTTGTAAACTAGTTTACCTGAGATTTTATCAAAGCTCGAAGTGAATATAACAAAAAGACGTGTTCAAAGAAGACGGTCACAACATAGACCGAATTGCTCGTCTACCGTCATTTGCAAATGATATATTTAAATAGGATAGTTGCCTTGATTTTCCTTACTTTTATCAGTTCGTTACCCATAAGTCATAACCTATTGAAAAAAGAAAATTAAAAAATCCGTCAAATAATAAAAAAGTTAGAAGCTATTCGGATCTGATGGAAGGGGGTAATTGTCTAATGACAGATGACGCAAACTTTGACGTCAGCGTGTAAAATGTCCATTACCCGCAACGAATGCGGGCGAGATAGCGAGATGTCCCCACTACGTGTCCACCTTAACTCATACGAATACAGTGATACCCCGGACTTACGCGATAGGTGGGACCGAGCTATAACCGTGTAAGTCGAATTCGCGTAAGTCGGGGTATAACTTTGCATACACTTTTGAGTGACATAATTTGAGGTTATCAATAAAACACAACGTACGTAAAACAATTCAACGCGGAACACGTTCGAACCTGTCGTAAATGGACCACTAACATGGCGGAATAGGAGAGCTGACGCGCGCGGCCATCAAAAAGAATAACCGCGTATCTCCGAATTCGCGTAAAACGGGGTAGCGTAAGTCGGGGTATTACTGTATTTAAAATCATAATTGCGGACTCATTTTTCAACCAATTTTGATTGTGTTTCAACAAAAGGGTTTCTTTTTGGTTAAATTTCCTGTTGGGCATAAAATAAAGTATTGTATAAAATTCAACATAGGAAACTACGGCCTATTCAGGTTACTTTATGCTTTTGTGGCTAACATTAGGCATGCTCTTATCGTCATAAATCTAGCACAAAGTAGGTATAAGTAATTACCCCACCCTATAAATAAAGTTGATCCAGGATTCACTTTGTTCCAACTAAAGCCAACGGCCGACTTGGTTAACCCGTAAGAAACTATCGCTTGGGATTACGTAGCTTTCACCGGCTTTACTCAGTATCTGTTTTTATATTTATTTTATTTTCCATTTAAAGTAAAATACCCTCACAAACCAAGAAAAAATAGGTATACTTGAGTAAATAAATTCTAGTTTTATACAACTACATAACTACACAAAATACTTACAATTCATGCGTCACTTACTGATATTCTAAATGTGAATATAACAGTCTATCTGCAACATATTCAATTAAACTGCTGAAACGATTTGGATAAAGAAAAACTTTCAGGTGGCTGTAAATGCGAACAAACGTAAGTATTTAGACAAAACTCTTGCTATAATATATAGTTTACACAAAATCAAAATAATCTTTCAATAATCAAACTTTAGTTTGCCGGTTTGTCAAACTTTGCTGGTGGGAGGATACTTGTATCCGACCGGATAGCGACCACCGTACACTGGTGCTAAAACCTGCCATAGTGGCCCACCTTGTGTGGGTCGCGTTCCAGGGTCAGCCAGTGTATATCCGGTTCTCCCCATGGGGCTTGCCCCCTGATCCTAATCCTTTTCCCATCCCTTTTTCCTTCCCCTCCCCTTTGGTCCTTTGCAGGCCGGCATGATCGTGCCGACCAACGATAGACACACTGTTTATCGTTGGTCGACACTATTCTTGGATTACGCTACACTTACCATCAGGTGTGGCGTAGTCATTTTGTTGAGCCAGGATAAAAAATAAAAAAAAAAAGTTACAACTAGCTGTTACCCGCGACTTCGTCGGCGTGGTAGTTAAATAAAACTATTTTTTTTCCTAAAATAAAGTAGCCTAAATCCCTCCTTGTTACATGTGCCAGTGAAAATCGGCCCAGCCATTTCAAAGATTAGCCGAAACAAACAGACTTACAAACCAAAATTTAAAAAAATGTTGTTTGGTATATTTACCGTGTATACATCCAAAAGCACTTAGTAAAAAGCGGTTATTTTAATATTACACAAAGACATTCCAATTTTATTTATTTGTATAGATAGTTGTAATAATTAGGTATAAGAACATTTTACAAAGCTTTTAGCGACCGAATAGCAAAGGACAAATAGCTAATACAAACGACAATGGAAACAAATGTCGAGTTCATATTTCAAGTGACTTATTCTTTACATTAGATTGGAGCCTAATGTCGCAGAGCGTCTCAGTGAATAAATTCGCCCTTTTACAATGAGATAACGCCCATATACTGGTCCGGATTCAGGATTTAAAAGTAAATATTGAACCGGCTCCTAAAAGATCTCTAGAAAATGTTTTTAGATCTTGTATGATTTTTGAAGTCTGTTTCAAATTATTTATTTTTAAGAATAACACTAGCCCTGTATTTATACACGTCTCACTGCTGAGTACGAGCCTCCTCTCCTAAAGGAACTAGGCCTTTGTCCTAAATATTATAACATATTTATAAGTGGTAGAGCCACGTTGTAGACTGTTTTGTCTACAGCATGAATGGGCCGGCTTGACCGGGTCGCCTTAATCGTAATCAATAGGTATCAGTAACAAATATTATAGTTATGCGTTATATACAAACTTTTCTATCCTCTTTTAAGCTTTAAAAACCCCTTTTACAATTATGCCTACAATATTCAACACCCTTCAAAAATGTTAGTGGATCACACAAAGATTTGTCTAGGTGCGAGGATCTACAACAGGAGTTGTCAAATAAGGAGGGATAATCTTCATCCACCATACAGGCCTAAAGTGAGCAGAATTTACATCACCCTGAGACGTGAGATGTTAAATCTCATAATGCCCAGTAATTTCACTGGCTTCAATGTCCTTCAAACCAAAACATAACAGTACTTACACACTGTAGCTTGTCGGCAGGAATAGACAAAACGGTGGTACCGACCATGACGGCCTCTCGATACCCTGATATATTTTCCTCAATACGCGCCTGTCTCATAAAAACCGGGCTAGTCTATTCCATAACAGTGATGTCATTAATCACAAAAGTGTTTAATGGATGACAAATGAGGGCCGAAAGCTCATGATTTGTCATGCGAGATTCATATGTCAAATCTGTATGAATAATTTATCGATTGTCAAAGAGCCGCCCGAAGGCTGGTCTGGTGGCAGTTGTTAAAAGCTGGGACCGAGGTTTTACGTGCCCTCCGAAGCACAGTTGAAATACCACTAAGCGGTCACCCATCCATATACTGACCACGCCAAGGGTTGCTTAACTCTCATAACGTTTACCGATTAGTGCTATGAGTGCATGTAAGTAATTAATACCAGGCTAAGTCAGACGGTTATGGTTAAAATAAAAAATTGTTACAAACACTAGCCTGACCTTTGAATGCCGCGGTGGCGCAGTTGTATTGCGTATGCGGTACGACTACTGTGCTGAGGTCTCGGGTTCGATCCCGGTCGGGTAAAAGTGATATTGGGTATTTCTATCACAAAATGCTTAGTATCAGCTCGGAGTCTGGAGTTGTGCCCGGTATGGCGATAGGTATACCCGGAGAAGCCGTGGGTTCGATTCCCACATCGAGATTAATGTTTGTGTGATCCACAAATATTTATATCTGGTCTGGGTGGTGTGGTAAATCTCTCGTAGTTCCTGATAATCACGATACAGGTTAACTTAGTGTCAGGACTATATATGTGACTGTTGGGTGTATTTATTTATTATTTATCTATAATTTCACATGTATAACATTAATAGAATAATAATTCACTATAAATTACTATATAAGTGGTTTTGGTGTCGAATCAAACGATTTGTTTTAAGAATATTTAAAAAATCAACTCTACTAATGAGTAATTAGACGTAATCTGTAAAAATAATGGCGCAGCGGTTTTCTATGCACGCATTAAAGGCCCTAACGAAACTTTAAATTTGTTATCACTATTACATTTTTCACTGTTCAAAACTAATTTCTTTCTTAACCTTAAGACCAAGGGAATCGTTCATTCTGCCTTATCTCCAACCAGTGCCTAAAAATATTAAGTTGTAACTGTAATTAGCTCGGTGTCATTTAGTAAAACAAAGGTCGTGAAGAAAGAAGTTTGGATCTTTGGAAGACAAAGGAATGTTAAAACGTTTATGATAAAAGTTTGTGGGATTGGTTTGAAGTTTACCAAGATCTGTCTGCAAATATGCAGGAATATAACAACAGGATAAATATATATCTCTAATAGTACAGTAATACCCCGGACTTACGCGATAGGTGGGACCGAGCTATAATCGTGTAAGTCGAATTCGCGTAAGTCGGGGTACAACTTTGCATGCACTTTTGAGTGACATAATTTGAGGTTATCAATAAAACACAACGTACGTAAAACAATTCAACGCGGAACACGTTCGAACCTGTCGTAAACGGATCA
Source organism: Amorpha juglandis (assembly GCA_949126905.1). Taxonomy (NCBI): domain Eukaryota; kingdom Metazoa; phylum Arthropoda; class Insecta; order Lepidoptera; family Sphingidae; genus Amorpha; species Amorpha juglandis. The sequence goes on along the minus strand of OX421379.1, from coordinate 3,235,639 downwards.
CTAACATGGCGGAATAGGAGAGCTGACGCGCGCGGCCATCAAAAAGAACAACCGCGTATCTCCGAATTTGCTTAAAACGGGGTAGCGTAAGTCGGGGTATTACTGTATGTACAAAGTAGCTGCGATAGCTCATCGAGGAGTGGTACGGATAGTCGAGGCGAAAGTCACAGGTTCGAAACCAGCCCCAAGTGCATTCACTTCTGACTTAACTTACGTGTGTCTTAATTATCTCTTGCTTTAACGGTGAAGGGAACTTCGTGAGGAATCCGTGCATACTTGAGAAATTGTCCATAAGAATTTCAAAGGTATGTGAAGTCGGTTTCACAAGGTTGGCTTTTGTAAGGTGGTAGGTCCCTCGTATGCAAGAGACCGTCTGGGTTGGTACCACCACTTTGTCTATTTTTGCCGCCAAGCAACCATGTGTAAGCAATGTTGTGTTTCGGTTTGAAGGGCATTGAAGACAGTGAAATTACTGGGCATTATGAGACTTAACATCTTATATCTCGGGGGCGGGGGCGCAGTGGCAGTGGGCGCAGCATGCAGTGCTTTGTAACTCAAAGTTCCGTGTGGTGTTGCTTTTGTTTATGGCCAGGCGTGGTGCTTAGCATCAGGCGAATGCCTTGCTCGTCTCGTCATTCAATCAAATAGAAAAAGAGTCAATAAAGTCTAAACTTAACGAAACTCATCTGAACATAATGATCACAATGTCATGGCAAATGTGAAATGTAAGGAAAATCCACGGATAGCAAAAATACAACAAAAATATAACGAACTCTGCGGAAAAGTATCATGGGTGTAGTTTCGTGCGGAATTTCATTAAGTTACGTACCTATATTCGGTATGGTTTTGTTTTTTGTCAAAATTGGTCCACAATTACCGGAGTTACGATGTACAAGTACATCAGTGTCTCCGGTAATTGTGGACCAATATTGATGATTTTTTTTATTTTTATTTGAGCAAGCAAGGCGCTCGCCTGATGGTAAGCGCCACGCCCGCCCATAAACAGAAGCAACACCACACAGAACTTTGAATTACAAATTGAAATAAATTAAAATAAGCGATGAACCGCACTGTCGGAATTCCCGCCAAAAATTCCTTATCTAATTTTTAAACACTCTTATTTAAACTTCAAGTATTGGTTTTTAGTATTTTTGCCCTTATAAACACACCCAACAGTCACATACATAATCCTGACCCCACAGTAAGATACGAGTCTTGTGTCGTGGGTATCAAGAACTACGAGAGACTTTCGGTCTCACAACAACCAGACCCCGAAACACATATTTATGGATCACGCAAACATTTGTCTCGGTGCCGGGATCGAGACCGCGGCCTCTCGCTTCACAACCGGCTACTTGTCCGCTGCGCCACGGAGGCTGTCAAATGACATGTCAGTGACAATATAATCTTACCCTGGTCTACACGTGTATATTATACAATGTGCGCTTTGAATAAACCGTATAGTATTTACTCACGGGGCTTGTTTCATGAAATTTCAAATATAAACCATGTCCACAATATGTAAAAACACAAGAAAATAATAAGAAACACGGGCCATCATACAAAATTGTATAGGCATAGAACGTCCCTTGCGTAGGCATGCCATTTTGTACACAGACTTTTTGTCAGTAGATATTTCATATAAACCAGGAGTAGCTCACTTTACGGTCTTCACGATGTTTTATTTCTTTTAATCAAAAATAACTGTTTTAAACAAACGGTAGAGCCTCGCTATAGACAGTTTTGTTTACAGCGAATGGGCGATTTGACGGGGTTATTGTCGCTGTCTCACAGAAAACGTACGTTACGTAACAACTTGCTTTTGCGTTTCGTAGTGTGAGTGAGATATCCGGGGACCTAATTATCACCTTCTTTTCCCAATCCCTGAATTATTCTGCGCTTTAAGGTAGCAACGTATCCATTATTCTTCCAACATTCTGCTAGGCAGTGGAGATCAATTACCATGAGGTGACACACTTGGTTGTTTGCCGGCTTATCAAAATAAATCGAGGGCTCAAAAAATAATACAAACTGAAACATGTTTTATTTTGTAGTTATAATTTCGTGAGGAAACCTGCTACATGTATAACTGCAGAACGCAAGACCCCATCGCTTAACTTGATTAAAAGTTAACAATCATGAGAGTAACTAATAATGTAATAATAAGAATCGTCTGACAAATATAATAACTTCTATTCCGAACACTTACTGTATATTATGTAGAGGATATTTTTTATAAAACACACTCTGCATGGATATTCGTGTCGAGCTCTCATACTACATCGTGCAATTCGATTTCTCATAAAATAGGCCTTTCTCGTCTCTCGGTGTCTACAGCATGTGATTTCTTTGACGAGTTACGACTTTTGGTAATGATCTGGTGAGATGGAATGTGGAAAAAACTTGTTTCGCTCAACTTTGATAAAATCTTCAATAGGTTTCATTACTTTTATTGGTGCTACAAGAAAAGGGCTCTTTACAACCAGTGGAATTATTAGAGACAGACGAAAAGGTCTTTGCCTAGTTCAAGAGCAAACGAGTTCAACAGAACTTTTTCTAGACTTAGACAAAAATAAATTTAGTAAAGTTGTAATCGACAGACCTTTTCTTGACTATTAAACAGAAAGGGAGACAATAAATAAGGCTCATAGCATAAGAATAAAACATAAATCGTTATTTTTTAACCAAAGAACAAGGATAATCGAAGACTTAAACTACATAAACATAAATTTTCATTTCATTGTATTATTATATTACAAATATTAATATCATATTGCTAATGACATTTATTGTTCAAGAAATTCATCAACACCGGCTCTATGTGCCACATAAATCGCACTTTAAGACAGTTCGCAACTTTACTCATTAATTAATTTGAGTATTTTCCCCACCACTTTTGTCCTTATCAAGCTATCGCAAATTCCTCTAGGTGTACGCAAATGAAAACTGTGTGTTGAAATAATACATCTGTCCAAATCACCAGAAACACGCCTACAATATTCCACAATCGCGTCAAGGGGAGAAACAATTCCACTCAAGGAGAGACGTTGCCGAATTTATAACGCCCTAGAGACTAACGCACTCGTTGTAACTTTCAAGATATTCAAAACGTTAAAAAGCTCGACTGTGTTCGTAGGAATTTTCGTGAAATATTCTACCGAAAAAATATCTCTAGAGAACGCACCATTGGGACCCGCGACTCGAATCCTTTTACCGGGAGTCTCATGGTCGTTACACTTTAAGTCAATTTAAAATTTAATTTAGTTCTGTACAATTGAGTAGGTATTATATATCTTCGCTTATACAAGGATAGATACATACAGTCCTACACATTACTTGCGTCTCTACATTAAGTATTTGAAGAGATTGGCGTAGTCTCCCTCTGCTAAAGTAGGTATATCGACACCAGCGACGTTTAGGTATTTTAGTACCGATTCAGAGTGGAAGCGTTTAAGTAAGAAGGCGGAACTTGGCACTATGTACGCCAGCACGACCGGGATTTCTCCAGAGAGAAAGAAAAGACTGCGGATTTAGGATGTTTGCCTCGAGGAGGTACCCTATCCTTACTATTTAGACAGCTCGTAAAAAAAGTGTTAGGTATGTGATAAGTTTGGCAAATTCAATAACTCCCGTTCCACGTTCAAAAAAAAAGGTTAATACTGCTGTCGAAGCATCAGCTTAATTTATTTACCGAGATTTTAATAATTTTGTTGAACATATCGATGGTTAAAATCAACATTTCATGCCGTGCTTGAGTCCTAACTAGTCTAATTTTAATGTTAATTGTCTGCACACATTGTATCCTGCACATACTTACTATAATTACCAGCTCAAAGCTGCATATTTTTTATTAGTTCAAATGACGATATTAAACTGACGAACCATCGCTTGCCTGATAGGAAACGCCTACCCATAAACAGAAACAACACCACATAGAACTTTGAATTAAAAGCACTGCATGGCACAAGACACAAGTTGTAAGTCTCATAATGACTAGTAAAATCATTGGCTTCAATGTATTCCCAACCGAAACACAACAATGCTTACACACAGCTGTTAGGCGGCAGGAATGGACAAATAAATAGCACCAACCCAGACTGACCCCCGCATGCGAGGGCACTACTATCTAGAAATTTAAAACATGTGTACTCTGTAAACTGAGTAGGTACAGTTATGACATACGTATGTTAATGGTCGCACCTCAAAGTTAACTGCGCGAGATAACAAATTAAAATTGAATTTTCGTTTTTCAACAGTCACACATAGTCCTGACCCCACACTAGGTTAAACCTGTATCATAGGTGAATCAGGAACTACGAGGGACTTGCGGTCCCACAACACCCAGACCCGAAACCAATATTAGTGGATCACACAAACATTTCTCGGTGCAGGAATCAAACCTACGGCCTCTCGCTTCGTAGCCGGCTACTCGCCCGCTCCGCAAGACAATAGCTGTGCCATGACTAGCTTGTCCGGCCAAATTATTTCACGCGCACTTTAATATCATTAACGATCTCTCGGATAGGGTACATAAACACAAATAAATCACAAAGACAACTGATTATAGTATGTATATTTTCATTTAATATAAAAATTATATATATACCGCTATAATATTTACATGTAAGTAAATGGCAAACTTGTCCAATTTCAAGGCAATATGCACATATCAGAAAACAAAATACAACAAAAGAAGCTAAGGACTGGTAAGAACAAAAATTTTATAATACTGCTATATAACGAAACTCTTACAGGCATCTGCGTCTATATCTCAGTCTAGAATTAATTTAAACTCGTGAACAAACGTATAATTTTATCAATTTTATTTTTTGTCTCTATTGATTAGAGTTGGGAACTGTATTTTTTATTTTATTTCTATGCAATTAATTCTCATAAAAAACAAATCTGAAATTCACTAACCCATATAAATATTTTTGCCTAAAACTTAGACGCTGCTTATCTTTAAGCAAAAATATCTATCTATATTAAGAATTTCTCAAACAATCACGGGCCACCGCCTTCGTTAGAAAAATAAAAATCCAACACCCGTAGTCCAGAACATTCATTTGAAATATTTGGAAACTATATTTTACAAACATTTTTTTTATATTGCAAACAAAATGCCATAATAAAACTACGATGTTCACAGTTTATCGATAATCGAATGCATTATATAGATAGAAACATTGTGGGAATTAAAAAATAACATGTATCCACAACACATACATTTCCTAATATTTTCCGCTGTAATGAACATAAACTATAAATAGATAAAAACTCAACATAAAGAAGATAAAATACACTGCAACCCAGACTTTATATGGACGAATAATGTCCGAGCATTTTAATAATTTCCGTCAGCACTTCAAAACTCAACTCTCACCGACAGAATATGTTACAATTTTCAAAATTGGATACTAATTCCACCCTTTATAAACGACATTATGCACTGTCGACTGATCGCCGTCAGTGAGGTGGCGATCAAAAAGTACGATAGCTCGACTCATAGCGAGTTCACACGGTTATATTTTTTTTATTTGATTGAATGACGAGACGAGCAAGTTGCTCGCCTGATGGTAAGCGCCACGCCTGCCCATAAACAGAAGCAACACCACACATAACTTTGAATTACAAAGTACTGCATGGTACTGAACTGCGCTTGTCACCCCGAGACATAAGATGTTAAGTTTCATAATGCTCAGTAATTTCACTGGCTTCAATATCCTTCAAACCGAAACACAACAGTGCTTACACACTGTTGCTTGGCGGCAAAACAGACAAAGCGGTGGTATTCAACCCAGACGGCCTCTCGCATAAGAGGGACCAACCTTGTAAACATTATTGTAACATTACATGTTGTAATGTAACATTATTGTTTAAAATAAATTAAATTCACCAATCGAATAGTACTGAAAAATATAAAATGCATTCAAATATCGATAAGGTTATAATTAATTCGCATACTTAAAAATGATCCACACAATATTGCTTACTTCAACGGTTCATAAACCAGACTAGACCCATACGTAATGATCCGAAACACTGTGTTACCACCAACACAAACAAAGATAAAATGTGTTGTCATTTTTTACCGTGGCAACATCGTTGTACTCGTGTTCATCTCGGATTATGGCATGTTAAAATATGCATGCAACAGTATTCAATAGAAATATTTAAGTGTTGCCATAGATAGCGCTTCTATATTCCCATATTTTTGATGAAATAAATAACAATTATTAGATACAATGAATCGTATAATTATTGCTTGATAAAATATGTCGACTATTAATTTGATTTTTTGATGATATATAAATAAAATAAATTCGAGTTAAGAACTAAGACAACAGTGTTACAAGTCGACATTTTTGTTGCTATTTGAGAAGCATGCAATTTAAAAGACAAATCATATTATCGACACAAAAAAATGCATTTTTCAATTAACAACAAAATCTTCGACGTCCATAAGCTATGTCTCCACTCATACAATATCACATTCAACTTGCGTCTTCCTCTGAGGCATGCCTAACGCATGCTGGAGCACATCTTTTAAAAATATGGAATAGCATAGTCGATTTGATTTTTTTAAATTACGGCCATTACGGTGTACGCGTGCGAGCGTGATAGCGAGATATCCCTACTACCACCACGCGACTACCTTTGCTCACACAAAATGTTTAAAAACAATTGCGGACTCATGATTGAACCAATATTGATTGTGTTTTAACAAAAGGATTTCTTTTTCGTATTCGTTTCTGTCGCGTATGTAAAATAATGTATACAATTAAATATATAATCATATTGAATGACAGTTTACGACTGAGTATGCTCAAACCAAACGAAATCAAGTGAAGGTTGGTGAGTAGGAACATTGATGTTCGCTCGCCTTCGCTTGTCAAAAAAAGCGACTACAACGAACAATGGCGTCGTTGAGGTTTTAATACTCGTTATAATTTATTACTTGGTGGTAAGACCCTCGTAAGCGAGTCCGTCTATTATATTAGCACTGTTCTGTTTGCCTTTGAACACCGAAGCCAGTGAAATTACTGGGTATTGTGACTTACATTTTCTTAATTGTATCCGGAGTAACTAGCGCAGTCCAGAGCTATTCAGTGCTTTGAAATAACAAACTTTTGTATGCTTTTGCTGCTGTTTATGGGCGTTAAGCTTATCACCGACCTGCACGATCTGTCATTCAGGCTAATAAAACGAAATTTCCTTTCATTACGAAAAGCAACACAAAAACCCTCAGTAGTCCTTACTCGCATTCGTTATGTCATCCACGTCCATTTACGTTCACTCGGTTGTCTTGCTCTCGTTCGATTTATCCATATCTGCATTAAAATATATTACCAAAATACTCCGTGATCCATGAGGCATGCGTCATGGAAAGACGCAAGCTGAAGATGGGGCATCAGTGTGAACACATTTCATAAATTATATCGATAAAATCAGATCTAATAATGTTCTCACGATGAATATTTGATTGCACATCGTATGCTTCAAGCAGCTGCCACTGTTAATCGCGACTTACATAATGTAAAAAATATATATTATGTACTTAAACTTATTCGACATAGGCCGCGACGAGCGCACTTTGTGGTGTGCATGCAAATTATCGATAACAGAGGCATACTATCGACAGTTATTATCGATATTGTTTCGATTTCATTAGTGATACATTGACAACATAATTTTACTGCCGTTGTTATAGATGTACTTATTAAGATATCTGCAAAAGTACATTTCTCCAGGTAAGTTAAAAAGGACAAAATTTTGAATGGAAAATCGATAAAATATGTACATAAATAAAAACTAGAATTTGTGAAAATGTGGAGTCTATGCCTGGAAATAAATAACATTATGAAGTGTAAATATATTAAATTGCTTAACATCAGTTTTAATCGGCCCATATATCATGCTCGCCACAAAGATAGCTTCAAAAACAATAGCGATAAACTTAAATGCGGTACATTAAGTAATTGTACATTTTATTACAAAAAAATAAACTGAAATTCAGTGCTGTTACAAAACATGTTTGATATGTACAGAGATTATTCTACTCGACTACTCGTACCCTACTTCTAGACTAATGTACACTGCTACCGTGGTACCTTGTCTTTTTACACAATGTTCCGAAATGTTCTAAATTTTAGAACACATTTTTTTTACACAAAATAATTCAAAATATTATTGCCATCGAACAATTAAGTAGTTCACGTTATACATAGTCCCGTGTCGTATTAACCGATATAATAGAAACAATATTAAGGCTCTATTTAAGGCTGTTCAAAATTTACTCATTAAATAAAGCTTTCCGTTCTATTGGCATAATTCACATCTAATTTAGAATCAATAGTTTTTTTTATCGCGGATAAGGATGCCTGTCTACCGACACGAAGTTAGTTAACTGACCAATAAAATTGCACAAAATTTAAAAAAAATCCCACCTCCGCTTCGATGGACAGGCACCTTTACACCAATTTTATGCCCATTTTACATTACGTATTTTACTGTACATTTTTACACTTTTACACTGAACAAAATACTATTATGACATTGATATATTCAAACCACCATTCATCTCGGAAGACCATAATTTGGTGAGGATCTTTATAAAAGATTTTACGGCCACAAATGGGCCACATTTCACAACACTGTTGTAGATCACACAAACACACGTAACGGATGCATATTGGCAGTGAAGTGACAAGTTCGCCTAAGGCATAATCCTCTCTTACAGGTTCATAATGTTTACACTGAGTTTTTTCACGACCGGCACTGAGTCTACGGTATGCACTGTGATGCCAACTAGTCGTGGCAGGTAACGTTTTTGAGCCAAACAAGCGTGTTATCGGGCTCACACTTGACTCAGTCGAGCTGTTGTACTTGCACGACCGACGTAGGAGGGGGGAGTGCGATCTCGTACTTGATGAGGCCCGTCCCTCTCCCCGCTGACAGGACCAGCCCGCCGACTTCTTTCACGTCACCGCTGAAAATAAACAATATGGCAGATTTTTGGAATGATAAATTTCCTACACTGGTAACACTATCAATCATGAGGATTGATAGTGTTACCACTACTATACTAGTACTACTATACTATACTATACACTATATACTATACTGAGATATACTCATTGTATTACCAATACTCATTGTATTGGTAATACAATGAGTATATCTCATTGTATTACCAGGAACAAACTTGATAAGCTTGAATTATAGGTTTACTATTTGTTTTTTTTTATAGCATAGGCCGGCAAGCGAGCAAGTCGCCTGACATTTTCCGAAGGCTTCGTTGTACGCTGGCGCAGACACGTGATAGCATCTTCACTTGTAAACTATCTCATTCTCCCGCAGGCTAAATCCTATTTATGAATATGTTTCGTCTCTTTTTACTGACACTTTTTCATTTCATCGAATTTTCAATTCACAACGGTTTTAAAGAAGATTCACTTCAAAAACATGTAAATTGTGGGTTACCTGGTGGTATGGTGCCTGGCGTGATGGTGTTTAAGCTGTGCGAGTGGTTTGTGATCGCGTCCGAGTATCACATGCGGTGTCGTGACGAGCCGTCGACCGACCGCACCGACCACTATTTGATTCCCGATCACCTGACCAGACCGGTTCGTCACCTGGGAACAAATGTACAAAGGGTATCATCATCATCATCATCATCATCATCATCATCTTAGCTTATTGCCGTCCACTGCTGAACATAAGCCACCCCAAGTGAAAAAGGGAAAGGTAAAAAGGGATAAAAAAAAAAGAAAACAAAAAAAGGGTAAGGGTACAAAGGGTATAAGGGATATGTTTCCAAAACTAAGACAGGTGGCCTTATGTTTTGTTTCAGTTTTGCTGATGGTAGGATATTGATATCCGTCCGGATAGCGACCACCGTACACATGGTGTTAAAATCTGCCATAGTGATCTACAAGCCTTGTGTGATTCGCGTTCCAGGATCAGCCAGTGTATATCCGGTTCTCCCGAGGGGCTTGCGACATGACTTGATGGTTGGTTAGGGTGGGTATATGGGTACATCCTTGTATCCCTGTGCCTGCATCTGTCATTCGCCTGTCCTGTCGCAGGGCCCTCGGTTTTCCCTCTCCGAAGAGGAAAGAAGCATTTATACAGGCTGGCATGATTCTGGTGACCACCGATCAACTCATTGTTTGTCGGTGATCATTAGTTTTTTGGACTACACTACGCTTAACATCAGGTGTAGTGCAGTCACTTTGCCGTGCTCGGATAAAAAAAAATAGTATATCAATTAATTATCTATTATATTTGTGTATACTTCCTGAAACTAGCTTATTGTACACTCTTAACTGCACTTTATTTCTCCTTCTTTCATCTCCATCCCATGGTTGCCTGTAAGACATTGCCCTGAGCGATAAGGCCGCCAATTGTACTTCTCAACTTAGTTATATTTTTGTGTTCTGTCCTGTACTCCTTGTGTACAATAAAGTTTAAATAAATAAAAATCTACAATAACATACCACTTGTATATGCGTAGGTTGTTGATGATCCTGTTCCATCTCGAGTGTGTTCTGATGTTGCACCTGGTGTTGCTGCACCTGTTGCTGCACCTGTTGCTGCACCTGTTGCGCGGCCTGTTGCGCGGCTTGTTGCGCCGCCTGTTGCGCTTCCTGCTGCGCTTGCGCGTTCACTTGCGCTTGACTCTGTGAAATTCACAATACATTTACATTAATCGATAAAGTTTTGTGTCTCACGCGTGACATATACTGCGAATGAGTCCACGTCCAGTTAAGCGAACTTGTATTTTGGGTTGGTCAATAGCGATGGTGATCCACTTACAATCGGATTTCTTGACTTTTTTATTCTAGCACAGGAGTGTTTTTTTTATTATTATTATGTGATTGAATGACGAGACGAGCAAAACGCTCGCCTGTAGTACAAAACAATCCAAACATAATTCTACTAGGAGATAGTTCTATCGTATGCGAAAGGCCGCTGGGGGTATCACCGATTTGTCTATTTCTGCCACCCAAACGCAGTGTTTCAGTTCAAAGGACATTGAAACCAGTGCAATTACTGAACATTATAAGAACTAACACCTTATGTCTCAGGGTGATGAGCATTGTGCAGTGCCATCTAGTACTTTGAAATTGAAATTTCTGTATGGTTTTGCTATTGTATATGGCGCTTACCATCAGGCCAGCGAAATGCTCGTCTCGTGGTTGGGTTGTATAAAAAAAATAATATCGACAATCGAGAGACTATGCAAGTTTGACGGCCGCCAAAACTATGGATAAATCATAATCCCCTATATAGAGTTATAAAAATTCTTACCGATCTAGGCGGCAGGTCCATGTGTTGTCTCTGATGCAGCATCAGATGGTTCTTCTGGAAGAAAGCCTTCCCGCACTGATCGCATACATGCGTGCGCAACGTACAACTGCCGTCCGGGTGTCTGACAACAATAATTACAAGGTTAGTACACACAATGAAAAAAAAACGAGTGGTAGAGCCAAGCTGTAGACAGTTTTGTCTACAGCATGAATGGGTTGGCTCGACCGGATCGTTACCACTGTCTCACAGAAAACCGACGTAAAGTAGCGGCTTGCTGCTGCGTTTCGTACGGTGAATGAGATATCCGGAAGCCCAAATCCCCTCCCCTTCCCAATCCCTAATTATCCCTTTCCTTTAAGGTCGGCAACGCACCCATGATTCTTCTGGTGATGAGCGTACATGGGCGGTGGAGATCACTTACCATTAGGTGACCCACTTGCTTGTTTGCCCGCCTATGCTATATAAAAAAAAATGCATGCATGAAGAATATAATAATAAATACACCCAACAGTCACACACATAGTCCTGACCCCACAGTAAGATACGATTCTTGTGTCGTGGGTATCAGGAACTACGGAGACTTTCGGTCTCACAACACCCAGACCCCGAAACAAATATTTGTGGATCACATAAAAAGATTCTAGGCGCGGGAATCGAACCCGCGGCCTTTTTTTTAGATTTATTCATAAGAAATCAAATAAGGAAACAATGAATTACCTTCTCTGATGTGCTAATAACCCATGTTTAGCCGCGAAACCTTTGCCGCAGTCTCCACAGAAATGTATCTTCGGCCGCGGTGGAGTAACGTGATGGTTCTGTAAATAACATGTCAAATATTACAGTCAATCAGGGTAACTTTCACAGATCAAAACTATATTTTATAGCTAACTTTTACTCATGGTAAATATGAGACAAATGAGTTAGCATAATCAGTGCTCTCAGGTTGGTTTTCATACTCTCAAATTATTTATGGCCTATAAAAATTGTAAATTATATTAAAAACTTGCAATTTTAAACGTAAAAATTAAAAAGTAGTTGGCGATTTGACTGTCAAAGTTTCCATTGTTAATCAAAGTTACCCCGATTGACTGTAATACATGCAAATAAATGTCTACTGCCTTAGTTCCCTAAAAAAAACCAAACTTACCGTGGCTATAACTTGCGTGTGCACAACATTGTTGGGATTCGACGATATAATCTGTATGGGTTGATCTGAAACAACAAAATCTTTAATTGTGTGATGTGATGAACTCAATTCGGTACAACAATATATTATATACAGCAATAATAAATGTGTGTGAACATATAAGGCCTATAATATATAACCCACAACACACACACACCTGTAACAAATATCTGTAAATCACACTCTTGGTGCGGGAATCGAACCCACTGCTTCTAGGCTCGCCCACTACGTCACGTCAGGACACCACTTGTGTCATGATAAGGGAAAAAAAATATTTATGATGACCTACATAGTGACAATGACAGTGAATACATAATTATGACAATAATAATAAATAAATACACCCAACAGTCACACACATAGTCCTGACCCCACAATAAGATACGAGTCTTGTGTCGTGGGTATCAGGAACTACAAGAGACTTTCGGTCTCACAACACCCAGACCCCGAAACAAATATTTGTGGATCACACAAACATTTGTCTCGGTGCGGGGATCGAACCCGGGGCCTCTCGCTTCACAGCCGGCTACTCGCCCGCTGCGCCACGTAGGCTTCAAGGATAAGGACAGTGTTGATAAAGAGGTCAATGGTGAAAATTATGAATACAATGACGACATTTTTGAACCTTACTTATAAACATTACTTAAGTATTAATTAATTGAACACTCTGGGCGTTACGTATAAAGGTTGTTCAAATATTAAATAATAATAATACTAGCCCTGTATTATATACGTCCCACTGCTGGGCACGGGCCTCCTCTACTGAATGAGAGGGATTAGGCCTTAGTCCACCACGCTGAGTGGTGTTCAAGTATTAATTCGTTTTTTTTATCCTGGCTCGATAAAGTGACTACGCTACACCTGATGGTAAGTGTAGCGCAATCCAGGAATAGTGCCGACCGACGACAGTGTGTATGGTAGGTCGGCAAGATCATGCCGGCCTGCCTAACTGCTTCTTACTACTACTCTCTTTCTCTATCAATACGATATATAAAGTTGTTAGAAAGAGACAAACCCGGTGTTGTAAGTAACGAATGGTGAAGTAAGGTTTATAAGCGAGGCGGTGTAAGTGTAATTACGTTGTTTGTATAGTGTGGTATAATTACTGTTGTGGTGCGCGACGAGTCCGGGCTGCAGCGCGGCGGTCAGGGCGCACAGATCGGTGACGGTGGTGCGGTCCCCGGCGTGCAGCCGCACGTGAAGGGTCAACGCCTCCTGCGACAACAAAAACAGAAAACGGTATATCACTATGGCTCACTTTTGGAGTGAACTTCTTTAGCACTGAATCAGTGCCACTGATGTGATTTGAAAATTCGATGAAACGAAAAAGCTACAGTAAATGAGATAGATTACTAGTATACAGTGTTTTCTGTAATCTTCGTCTCTTTGTTTTCTTTTGACTTTATTGGGAAGGCAAAGGACTGCATATTATACAGCCTCATCGTCTTATAAAGGCGTCGTATATGCCTAATACTGGCTTCAGCTCAAGCGCTCTACATATACATGTTTGTATGTATACTATCACGTATCTTTGCACCTACGTACAACGAAACCTTCGAAAAATGTGTCATAAGCAACGATGACATCACTATAAATTATATACAATAAGTACCTCTACCGGCCTAATAATAGACAAAACTGTCTATGGCATGGCTCTACCGCTAACATTCATAACAAAGATATCGCGAGTAAAACCTAGTTTAATTATATAAACGACTAACCTTGGTATTGAAACACGAACCGCACTCTGGACATGCGTAGCCTGGAGTAGTCTTTTCTGAAACTATTTGTCCATCCCCACCCATTACCTAAAAATAAAAAAAGATTTGATATCCAACCCAACAAAATTTATTACAATATATCGATTCAATATGTATCCACTTGATGTAATATAATTAAATATATCGATGAAAAGCAATGAAAATTCGAATTTCTATTTATTAATTGGATGATTTTTTTTAGTAAATCAATCCGTTAGGCTATTGAATGACCTCATTGGGCTAGTGAAACATCTCATTGGGCTAGTGAAACCCCGCATTGGACTAGTGAAAACCCTCATTGGGCTAGTGAAACCCCGCATTGGACTAGTGAAAACCCTCATTGGGCTAGTGAAACCCCGCATTGGACTAGTGAAAACCCTCATTGGGCTAGTGAAACCCCGCATTGGACTAGTGAAAACCCTCATTGGGCTAGTGAAACCCCGCATTGGACTAGTGAAAACCCTCATTGGGCTAGTGAAACACCTCATTGGGCTAGTGAAACACCTCATTTGGTTAGTAGATCATAATAGATGAGAAAATATTTTAACAAACTTCAACGCATTGTATTAATAAATTTAACATTTTATTTACCTGTACAATTTGGGGTTTGAAATCGTCCTGTTCTATGACTATTGTCTGCTGCTGTTGTTGTACTTGTCTCTGTTGTTGGACTTGTCTCTGTTGTTGTTGCGTCTATAAACAGAAAACCATTGTTGAGATAAATCTTATTGCGGTGTTACAAGTATAGCGAGGCTATCGTGGCTTGATGATAACCTATCACTAAATACTGACCTGAACAATCTGTGGTTTGAAGTCATCTTGTTTTATTACAGTTGCTTGTTGTTGCTGCTGCTGTTGTGGCTGTTGTTGCTGTTGTTGTTGTTGCTGCTGTTGCTGTTGTTGTTGCTGCTGCTGCTGTTGTTGCTGTTGTTGTTGTTGTTGTTGTTGCTGCTGTTGCTGCTGTTGTTGTTGCTGCTGCTGCTGTTGTTGATGTGTTGTTAATGGTGGAAGACAATGTCGCGTTATTTTACAATGTTGATGCAAATCTGATTTGCATTTGAACGCTTCACCACACTCTATACAAGCTTCGGTACTCTCGCCTGTGTGCGTCCTGAAATAGAAACCGGAAATATTGTTATACTATAAATTTATTATAAGTTAAATTTGTTATACTATATTTAAGTGAGTGAGCTTAAAATTCCTCTTTGACGAGATTCTATAATTAGGTGGTGTAATCAGAGAGAAGGATAGGCGTTACGAGAGAAACTATTTGTATATTAATTTTAACTGGCTACAAAAAGTACAAGGCTTCAGGAGACACGCGGGAGTGTATTGAATCTATGTCATCCATTTTTGGACGGATTTATAAAATTCTTTCTAAATACGGTTTGAGTAAAAGTAACTTATGACCATCGATCATCGATTATCGGCCATCGACCATCGACTATCGGCCATCTACTATAGACCATCGACCGGCGACTGGCGACTATCGACTACCGACTAGTGACTAACGACTAGCGATTAGCAACTAGCGATTAACAACTAGCTACTATCGACTAGCGGGTACGGACTAGCGACTAACGACTATCAACTAGCGACTAATGACTATCGAATTTCAACTAGCGACTAAAGACTATCGACTATCAACTAAAGATTAACGACTATCGACTACCAACTAACGACTATCAACTAGTGAGTAACGACTAACGACTATCGAATTTCAACTAGCGACTAAAGACTATCGAATTTCAACTAGCGCCTAAAGACTATCGACTATCAACTAACGACTATCGACTATCAACTAGCGACTAACGACTACCAACTATCAACTAGCGACTAACGACTATCAACTAGCGACTAACGACTATTGACTACCAACTATCAACTAGCGACTAACGACTATCAACTAGCGACTAACGACTATCAACTAACGACTATCAAAAATCAAAAAAAAAAGAAATCAAAATCTTTATTAATCATGTAGGCTAAGATAGCGCTTATGACAGGTCAAGTACAGAAAATTTGTCATTAAAAAGACTAACTTAGAATTAAGGGAACTTAGGACTAACCGCCGCGCTAAAGGCTGGCAGGAAAGGGCACACCAACAAGCATGGGAAAAGGGAGGGCATCCTTAAGTGAAGGGATTCACGGACTAGGATATGGAAATCGGGATAGGGCAAGACGGAGTAGGGTAAGTTTACAAAAAAATTGTAAGGGTTTAAAAGGTAAGGAGATGTGTCGTGGACCTAACTGGCAGGAATATCCCTAGCCTAGCTAACCTACCAACCTTTCTCTAGCTGCCTACTGATGACGACCCGAAGAAGAAAGGCAGAAAGAAACTCCGGGCTTATTTTTTTCGCCATCAATTATATATTGCATACTTTTCCTTTTTTCATTTAAATATGTATTTTTTTTTTTTTTTAGCATCATCTTTATATATATAATTCTTCTGTGAGTGTGTATGTTCCTGAACTTCTCTTAAACGACTGGACCGATTTTCATGAAATTTTTTGTGTGTGTTCAAGGGGATCTGAGAATGGTTTAGATTCACAATTTTGTCCGCTGGACAATGTTTTTTTTATTAATTTTTAATTTATTAGTAGTTGTTGATTTTGGAATGTTTTTTTAGCCGTGTTGAGCACTTTTTGGTAGAGGCTAAACTTGTGGTTTCGCGTCTGACTGGACTGGACTGGAGTGGAGTGGACTGGACTGGACTGGGCTGGACTGGGGTCCGGACTGGGGCCGGACTGGGGACCAGACTGGACTGGGGGCTTGACTGGATTGGGGACCGGACTGGACTGGAGACCGGACTGGACTGGGGACCGGACTTGCCTGGGGACCAGACTGGAGCCGGACTGGACTGGGGACCGGACATGACTGGGTACCGGACTGGGGACCTGACAGGACTGGGGACCGGACCGGACTGGGGCCTGGGACTGGAGCCGGACACGACTGGAGACTGGATAGGACTGGACTGAAGACCGGAGAGGACTGGGGACCGAATTAGACTGGGGACCCGGACTGAACTGGGGACCGGTTTGGACTGGGGACCCGGACTGAAATGGGGATCGGACTGGACTGGGGACCGAACTAGACTGGGGACCGGACAAGACTGGGGACCGGACAGGACTGGGGACCGGACCGGACCTGGGACCGGACTGGACTGGGGGTCGGACTGGGGACCGGACAGGACTGGGGATCGGACTGGACTGGAGACCTGACTGGACTGGAGACCTGACTGGACTGGGGACTTGACTGGACTGGGGACCGGTCTGGACTGGGGCCGGACTGGACTGGGGACCGGACTGGGCACCGGACTGGGGACCGGACTAGACTGGGGACCGGACTGGACAGGGCACCGGACTGGACTGGGGACCGGACTGAACTATAACTTATCGGCTGAATTGAGTAAGTATCCAATAGATGGCGCATACTGCATTGAATGGTTTACTACAATATAATTTAACATATACCTTAGGCACAGCAACGCGTGGCCGGGTCCGCTAGTTTACAATAAAAATCGTCATATGGACTTGTCCATTTACAATACTAAATTTACAAATATATAGCTGCATCATAAGTAACAATCATGATAATTTATAAAAGATGCATACAGCAATACATACTGTTACAGAAACAAATCCAATATAATTTACCTAAGGCAAACACTGTTTTTATTGGTCGATCGGTCAACTAGTGTTATTATGATGTCAACAATTTAAATTATTATATGTCAAAATGTGAATAGTAAAATATGTCAAACTTACAAACTAGCATTGACAATTATTATTTATAAATTTAAGCATGATGTACTTTATGTACATGAGAAGGCAGATTTAGTGAAGGCTACAGTGTCTTCATGCAATGTGCAGGACTGCTTCCAAACTTCCCTATCATCTAAATAATTTGCAACATTATAATAAGCTTTAGACATCAAAGTGCGTTTGATGTGGAGCTTAAATTTATTATCTGGCATGTCAGTTATTTCACAAGGAAGTTTATTATAAAATTTTATACAGTTTCCCATAAACGATTTGTTAGTCTTACTGAGTCTAAACTTTGAAACTGCAAGTTTATTCTTATTTCTTGTATTTAGGTTGTGTATATCACTATTTTTTACAAAGTCAGCTAAATTTTTGCGCACATACATTATGTTTTGATAGATGTATTCGGCCGGCAAAGTAAGTATATTGATATCTTTAAACAGTTCACGGAGAGAGTCGCGCGATCGCAAGTTGTAAATAGCACGAACCGCTCTTTTCTGTAATATAAAGATTGTCTGCAGATCGGCAGCAGAACCCCACAGCAAAACACAGTAAGACATAATGCACACACTAATCTAGCCGTAGCCACATCTGACAGTTGCCTAATTTTTCTAATCGCAAATATAGCAGAGCTCAATTTACTAGAAATTCTCTGGATGTGTGGACTCCATTGTAACTTAGCATCTACTGTGACTCCAAGGAAAACTGTTGACGGTACTAAATCTAACGAATTTTTGTCTAAAACAATATTTGATTTACCTTGGGTCACATTAAGCGTTGAAAATTTAACACATTTGGTTTTCGCCGCGTTTAAAAGTAAGTTGTTAGCAGAAAACCAACTGGAAACTAATTTAAGAACTTTATTAGGCTCTACAAGGTTATTGTCTTCTCAATAACTGCATTCGATTTATCTATAATCTTCGTAAATATGACCATGTTTCTTCCTGTCGCGCGCAGTTAAAATGGCTACCTATTCGCCAACGCCGATCTTTGCGAGCACTCACAACTCTCTTCTCGCTGCTTACATCCCCCTCTCCGCCTTCTTATTTATCTTGTCACTTTACTTACCTCTCTGACAGCCATGACAGGAATCTTCGCTCTTCTAGTAATCTTCTCCTTAAATGTCCCCCTCATACCTCTGACTTCACCCACTCTTCTTTCGCTATTCAATCTATACTTCTCTGGAACGCACTCCCACTCGAAATCAGGTTGTGCACTACACGAGTAGCTTTCAAAACACGAGTTCGTCAACTATTGTTGGACGGAGTGGCAGAATCACATTAATTTGTTTTATATATGTATTATATAATATATTTATTATATTGTATTTAAGTATATTTTATTATATTTAATTCTGTATTTTAATGTTTAATATTTCTTTAATATGTATCTTCTCTCCATTTTTGGCACCTACTTTGATCATCTCTGCATTACCCTAAGGTTGACTGGTAGAGAATGCCTTTGGCATTAAGTCCGCCTTTATACATTTGTATATAAAGTGTAAAATAAATATTGTCCTTCCTATCTACTTTAAATATGAGTGATGTATCATCCGCAAATAAAACTACATCCGCCATGTTGCTTATCATATGTGGAAAATCATTAATGTACACTAAAAATAAGAATGGACCCAAGATGGATCCTTGAGGTACACCTATCCTAACAGAAGAGCTCATAGACGTAACATTATTAATGCATACTTTTTGTTTCCGGTCTGTCAGAAATGATTCTACTAATTTTAGTGCTGGGCCACGAATTCCATAAAATTCAAGCTTCGCAGTAAGAGTGCTGTGGACAACACAATCAAATGCCTTAGAGAGGTCACAGAATACTCCTAAAGCATCCTTTGAACTCTCCCAGGCCTCCAACACAGACTTAACTAAGGCATGACCAGCATCCTGTGTGGACCGGCCCTTGGTAAAACCAAACTGCCTGCTATGCAAGATTTTATTTTCATCGAAGTGCACCAGCATTTGATTTAAAATTAATTTTTCAAATATTTTACTAAAAACTGGTAGAATTGATATCGGTCTATAATTAGAAGGATTATTTAAACAGCCTGCTTTAAAGATTGGCACTACTTTACTTATTTTCATAAGGTCAGGAAAAATACCGTCTAGTATACAACAGTTAAAGATATTTGCTAGAATTGGAGCAACACTAATAATTATTGACTCTACGGCTTTAACGGAAAGCCCCCAAATATCTTCTGTGCTTTTCATTTTTATACTCTTAAATGCCTTAACAATGTCCGATGATGTTACATATTGGAACTTAAAATAAGGCTGTGATAATTTAATATTTTGTTTTAAAAATGATTGAGCAGCGTGCGTTGAGGACGAAAGACATTTTGTAGTCTCGAATGGAATGCTAGTAAAATAGTTATTAAAAAAATTTGCTACAGTACTTTTATCTGAAACCAGGTCGTCATTTATACTTAATACTATTTTATCGTCACTAAGCCTATTTTTACCAGTTTCAGAGTTTATTATTTTCCATGTACTTTTAATTTTATTATCTGAGTTTCTGATAATGTTACTAACATAAGCTGCCTTAGCTTGTTTGCATACTTGTTTGAAAATTTTCGAATATGTTCTTACATAATTATTAAACTTGACGTCAGGTGTATAGGACCTTTTGTCATATAATTCGTAAAGAACATCTCTACTACGCCTAATGCCTACCGTTGCCCAAGAAGCAAACTTCAGTTTATTTGTATGTTTGACAGACTTTAATTTGCAAGTTCTATTAAATTCCTCTAATATACTATCAAATAATATTTTAAACATATCATTTGGGTTATCTGATTTTTTTAACAAAGTAGGCAATACTGAATTCACTCTAATACGAAACCTTTCTAAGTTATATTTTGATAAGGGCCTAATTTGTATAATACTTTTATTATATGTACTTTTACAATTTAGTGTAACCATTTGACACATATGATCTGAGCGGACTCCAGAGACTAGTTCCTTGTGATTTATTTCAAAATTAGATATAACATTATCTATGCAAGTTGCTGTTGTATCAGTTACTCTAGTGGGTTCCAAGAAATGGCAGCTGAGGTTAAATGATTTAAACAGCGCCATAAAATTACATTTATCTTTTGAGTCAATCAACATGTCAATATTAAAATCCCCACATATTAAAATATTTTTATGGATTTTTATTTGTTTAAGTATGTCCTCCATTTTATTTAAAAAAGATACAGTGTTTGCCGATGGAGGTTTATATACACAACAGATAATGTGCTCATTTGTCTCTGCACATGCAACCTCACAGACTCGTTCAACAGAAAGATTTGAGATGTCTCGTCTCTCCTTGAAAGTGACACTGTCTTTGATGAGGATCAAAGTGCCTCCACCCTCTGCTGAAAGTCTATTAAACGAGCTGGCGACCCTGTAACCATTAACACTAAATGCCATTCTATCTGGTTTCAACCAGGTCTCCGTAAAACACATAATATCTACTTTATATTTTTCTAAAAATAAGTCTATATCTAAGATTTTGCCAGAGAATCGATTAATATTTTGGTGACTTAATATTAAACAATTATTATTATTATCATCGTTCTCTGTTGTCGAACTTAATGGTTTAAATAATTATTAACTACAGTAATATTAGTATTACTACTAAAACATGTAGTCAGGGACTTCGTCATACTACTTATGACTGATCTAATATTATAAGCTAACAATGTAGCAATGTCATGTTTATTACATTCGACTATCGACTAGCGACTAACGACTATCAACTAGCGACTAAAGACTACCAATTATCAACTAGCGACTAACGACTATCGAATTTCAACTAACGACTAACGACTATCGAATTTCAACTAACGACTATCGACTAACGACTATCGACTATCAACTAGCGACTAACAACTATCGACTATCAACTAGCGACTAACTATTATCAACTAGCGACTAGCGACTACCAACTAGCGACTAACGACTATCAACTAGCGACTAACGACTATCAACTAGCGACTAACGACTATCGACTTTCAACTAGCGACTAACGACTATCAACTAGCGACTAACGACTAGTGAGTGTGTACTGTGACTGACTTAATGTGAGCGATGAGCGTGCGCTTCTGCAGGAACTCCTTGCCGCAGACGGGACAGGAGGGCGGCACGCGGCCGTGCACGCGCCCGTGGTTCACCAGCTGGAACTAACGACTAGTGACTAGTGACTAGTGAGTGTACTGACTTGATGTGAGCGATGAGCGTGCGCTTCTGCAGGAACTCCTTGCCGCAGACGGGACAGGAGGGCGGCACGCGGCCGTGCACGCGCCCGTGGTTCACCAGCTGGAACTAACGACTAGTGACTAGTGAGTGTGTACTGTGACTGACTTGATGTGAGCGATGAGCGTGCGCTTCTGCAGGAACTCCTTGCCGCAGACGGGACAGGAGGGCGGCACGCGGCCGTGCACGCGCCCGTGGTTCACCAGCTGGAACTAACGACTAGTGACTAGTGACTAGTGAGTGTACTGACTTGATGTGAGCGATGAGCGTGCGCTTCTGCAGGAACTCCTTGCCGCAGACGGGACAGGAGGGCGGCACGCGGCCGTGCACGCGCCCGTGGTTCACCAGCTGGAACTAACGACTAGTGACTAGTGACTAGTGAGTGTACTGACTTGATGTGAGCGATGAGCGTGCGCTTCTGCAGGAACTCCTTGCCGCAGACGGGACAGGAGGGCGGCACGCGGCCGTGCACGCGCCCGTGGTTCACCAGCTGGAACTAACGACTAGTGACTAGTGACTAGTGAGTGTACTGACTTGATGTGAGCGATGAGCGTGCGCTTCTGCAGGAACTCCTTGCCGCAGACGGGACAGGAGGGCGGCACGCGGCCGTGCACGCGCCCGTGGTTCACCAGCTGGAACTAACGACTAGTGACTAGTGACTAGTGAGTGTACTGACTTGATGTGAGCGATGAGCGTGCGCTTCTGCAGGAACTCCTTGCCGCAGACGGGACAGGAGGGCGGCACGCGGCCGTGCACGCGCCCGTGGTTCACCAGCTGGAACTAACGACTAGTGACTAGTGACTAGTGAGTGTACTGACTTGATGTGAGCGATGAGCGTGCGCTTCTGCAGGAACTCCTTGCCGCAGACGGGACAGGAGGGCGGCACGCGGCCGTGCACGCGCCCGTGGTTCACCAGCTGGAACTAACGACTAGTGACTAGTGAGTGTACTGACTTGATGTGAGCGATGAGCGTGCGCTTCTGCAGGAACTCCTTGCCGCAGACGGGACAGGAGGGCGGCACGCGGCCGTGCACGCGCCCGTGGTTCACCAGCTGGAACTAACGACTAGTGACTAGTGACTAGTGAGTGTACTGACTTGATGTGAGCGATGAGCGTGCGCTTCTGCAGGAACTCCTTGCCGCAGACGGGACAGGAGGGCGGCACGCGGCCGTGCACGCGCCCGTGGTTCACCAGCTGGAACTAACGACTAGTGACTAGTGACTAGTGAGTGTACTGACTTGATGTGAGCGATGAGCGTGCGCTTCTGCAGGAACTCCTTGCCGCAGACGGGACAGGAGGGCGGCACGCGGCCGTGCACGCGCCCGTGGTTCACCAGCTGGAACTAACGACTAGTGACTAGTGACTAGTGAGTGTACTGACTTGATGTGAGCGATGAGCGTGCGCTTCTGCAGGAACTCCTTGCCGCAGACGGGACAGGAGGGCGGCACGCGGCCGTGCACGCGCCCGTGGTTCACCAGCTGGAACTAACGACTAGTGACTAGTGACTAGTGAGTGTACTGACTTGATGTGAGCGATGAGCGTGCGCTTCTGCAGGAACTCCTTGCCGCAGACGGGACAGGAGGGCGGCACGCGGCCGTGCACGCGCCCGTGGTTCACCAGCTGGAACTAACGACTAGTGACTAGTGACTAGTGAGTGTACTGACTTGATGTGAGCGATGAGCGTGCGCTTCTGCAGGAACTCCTTGCCGCAGACGGGACAGGAGGGCGGCACGCGGCCGTGCACGCGCCCGTGGTTCACCAGCTGGAACTAACGACTAGTGACTAGTGACTAGTGAGTGTACTGACTTGATGTGAGCGATGAGCGTGCGCTTCTGCAGGAACTCCTTGCCGCAGACGGGACAGGAGGGCGGCACGCGGCCGTGCACGCGCCCGTGGTTCACCAGCTGGAACTAACGACTAGTGACTAGTGAGTGTGTACTGTGACTGACTTGATGTGAGCGATGAGCGTGCGCTTCTGCAGGAACTCCTTGCCGCAGACGGGACAGGAGGGCGGCACGCGGCCGTGCACGCGCCCGTGGTTCACCAGCTGGAACTAACGACTAGTGACTAGTGAGTGTGTACTGTGACTGACTTGATGTGAGCGATGAGCGTGCGCTTCTGCAGGAACTCCTTGCCGCAGACGGGACAGGAGGGCGGCACGCGGCCGTGCACGCGCCCGTGGTTCACCAGCTGGAACTAACGACTAGTGACTAGTGAGTGTGTACTGTGACTGACTTGATGTGAGCGATGAGCGTGCGCTTCTGCAGGAACTCCTTGCCGCAGACGGGACAGGAGGGCGGCACGCGGCCGTGCACGCGCCCGTGGTTCACCAGCTGGAACTAACGACTAGTGACTAGTGACTAGTGAGTGTACTGACTTGATGTGAGCGATGAGCGTGCGCTTCTGCAGGAACTCCTTGCCGCAGACGGGACAGGAGGGCGGCACGCGGCCGTGCACGCGCCCGTGGTTCACCAGCTGGAACTAACGACTAGTGACTAGTGACTAGTGAGTGTACTGACTTGATGTGAGCGATGAGCGTGCGCTTCTGCAGGAACTCCTTGCCGCAGACGGGACAGGAGGGCGGCACGCGGCCGTGCACGCGCCCGTGGTTCACCAGCTGGAACTAACGACTAGTGACTAGTGACTAGTGAGTGTACTGACTTGATGTGAGCGATGAGCGTGCGCTTCTGCAGGAACTCCTTGCCGCAGACGGGACAGGAGGGCGGCACGCGGCCGTGCACGCGCCCGTGGTTCACCAGCTGGAACTAACGACTAGTGACTAGTGAGTGTGTACTGTGACTGACTTGATGTGAGCGATGAGCGTGCGCTTCTGCAGGAACTCCTTGCCGCAGACGGGACAGGAGGGCGGCACGCGGCCGTGCACGCGCCCGTGGTTCACCAGCTGGAACTAACGACTAGTGACTAGTGAGTGTGTACTGTGACTGACTTGATGTGAGCGATGAGCGTGCGCTTCTGCAGGAACTCCTTGCCGCAGACGGGACAGGAGGGCGGCACGCGGCCGTGCACGCGCCCGTGGTTCACCAGCTGGAACTAACGACTAGTGACTAGTGACTAGTGAGTGTACTGACTTGATGTGAGCGATGAGCGTGCGCTTCTGCAGGAACTCCTTGCCGCAGACGGGACAGGAGGGCGGCACGCGGCCGTGCACGCGCCCGTGGTTCACCAGCTGGAACTAACGACTAGTGACTAGTGACTAGTGAGTGTACTGACTTGATGTGAGCGATGAGCGTGCGCTTCTGCAGGAACTCCTTGCCGCAGACGGGACAGGAGGGCGGCACGCGGCCGTGCACGCGCCCGTGGTTCACCAGCTGGAACTAACGACTAGTGACTAGTGAGTGTGTACTGTGACTGACTTGATGTGAGCGATGAGCGTGCGCTTCTGCAGGAACTCCTTGCCGCAGACGGGACAGGAGGGCGGCACGCGGCCGTGCACGCGCCCGTGGTTCACCAGCTGGAACTAACGACTAGTGACTAGTGAGTGTGTACTGTGACTGACTTGATGTGAGCGATGAGCGTGCGCTTCTGCAGGAACTCCTTGCCGCAGACGGGACAGGAGGGCGGCACGCGGCCGTGCACGCGCCCGTGGTTCACCAGCTGGAACTTGCGCGCGAACGCTGCGCCGCAATCGCTGCACACGTACGGCGACGGCGAGCCGTGGAAACGGCTGTGCATCACCAGGTGCTCCTGCGATACCCAACAACAACCTGATCAGTACAATACGACGTGGGGCCAGTCTGTCACAACCACTCTGTTCGGCATGGACAGCCTCTGTGGCGCAGCGGGCGACTAGCCGGCTGTGAAGCGAGAGGCCCCGGGTTTGATCCATGCACCGAGACAAACGTTTGTGATCCACAAATATTTGTATCGGGGTCTGGGTGTTGTCAGACCGAAAGTCTCTCGTAGTTCCTGATACCCACGACACAAGACTCGTATCTTACTGTGGGGTCAAGACTATGTGTGTGACTGTTGGGTGTATTTATTTATTTATATATCAAAACGAACAAAAAGATCAAACCTCACCTTCTGTGCGAAGCTCTCCCCGCAGTCGGTGCACACATAGGGTCTCTCGCCAGCGTGGTACTTGCTGTGCGTCACCAGGTGACGGTTCAGCGCGAACCCTCGACCGCACTCGGTGCATACGAACGGACGGTCTCGACTGTGAACCTGTTCCAAAAAATTTAAATTATCACCACCTTGAACATAAATTTATGAGTGGTAGAGCCACATTGTAGACAGTTTTTCTACAACATGAATGGGCCGGCTCGACCGGGTAGTTGGCACTGTCTCACAGAAAACCGACGTAAAGTAACAGCTTGCTGTTGCGTTTCGTACAGTGAATGAGATATCCGGAGACCCAAATCCCCATCCCCTTCCCAATCCCTAATTATCCCTTTGCTTTAAGCCAGCAACACACCCATGATTCTTCTGAAATTGCGGACGTACATGGGCGCGGATCACTTACCATCAGGTGACCCACTTGCTCGTGTGCCGGCCTACGCTATAAAAAAAAGCTTCTAGTAGCTTGTTCAGCTGAGTCGTCTTCCGGGATCATCTAGACTATATCCAGTAACTTCAAACTGGTATAATTTTACTGCTTGTGAAGCAAAACGGTCAACATTATATTTACAATGCACTATACTTTACATACATCAAGTCCAGTGTAATAACTTTGCCATGCCATGATAAAAATTTATTAGTATTGTCTGAAGTAATACAACAGCACATACTTGGCTGTACAACAGCTATAAAATTAAACGAATCTGTTTATTGGTCATGTAGGCAATTAAAATAGCGCTTATGACAAAGCAGTACAAGAAAATATACAAAAGAAAGTTAAATATCAGAAGTCAACACTTACACTAACACTGTTACAGACTACTACAATTCCTAACACGTCAAAAAAACTAGTTGTGTCGGTTTAAAATGATGCAAAGGATAATAAAACCTCACCCTGGAGTGCGTCACAAGATGGTGCTTCAGTGTGAAAGCCATTTTACACTCGTGACACCTGTACGGCCTCTCAGCAGAATGCAGTAACAGATGTGTGTTCAGGCAGTGTTTCCTCGCGAACGCCTTACCACAATGAGCGCAGACATGGGGACGTTCACCTGGTGACGAGATTTTGTATATTATACACTGTATACAAGGCGGTAGGGGCCTCGTTTGCGAGAAGCCGTCTTGGTTGGTAGCACCGCTTGGTCTATTTCTACCGCTAAGCAACAGTGTGTAAACACTGTTGTGTTTCAGTTTGAGGGACATTGATTTTTTTTTATTTATGAGTGTTAATTACGCTTCAGGCAATGCAGCATACTTGGAATTGACAGATTACTTTCTGACGCTCTCTCTCTCTCTATGATTGGTCCTTCATGTCTAAGTCGTGATCATCATTGGATGGTCGACACTTGTATCGAACGATATTGACGAACGATTTCTGACGCTAACAATGAATATATTTGCAAATTGTTAAAAAACCGTCTCACCTGTATGCACCCTCGCATGTGTGGTGAGATGATGCTTGAGCAGGAATGTCTTGCCGCACTCGTCGCACGAGTACCGCCGCTCCTTCACCGCAGAGGGCGGCACTGTGGTCATCACCGAGCTGGTGTTCATCATCTCCGTTTGTGAATACACCGCCTGACATAGTAGTACTGAGTAATCGACATACATTTTTTAACAAAATGATGTTTTGGGTATGAATGTAGGTACTATTATATTATTATGAACAAGGAGTTTGTAGCTGTGAATTGCTGCCTACTCAAATGATTTATGTTGGTTTAAATTATTAGTGAAAGCGAACTATATTTAATGGCTTTCGCTCCCCCGTCTAACTTAGCTTAAGGGGTTATGTGGGTCTCGTATGTATCCTACCTACGCGACGCCACTTTTTTAGGGGTCTCCGGAAACCAGGCCCCACCGGCTGAATTTTCCGAATTTTTTAATACCATTTTTTTTTAAACATTGTTATAAGTTTTTTTTTTATGTGCTCAACACTCCGAATGAAATCATTTAATTTATATATTTTTGAAAAATCGAGAATATATGTTTTTTACCATGACTACGACACCCACGTAACCCCTTAAGATTTAGATATTACTAAACTAAACAACATGAATTGAATGATGAATCATGCATACTACATAATAACTCACTTTAGGCGAACTATTGGCCGTCCCAGGCTCCTGTTTTGTATGCAAGAGATGATGTTGTACAGTTGGCGTTTGAATAGTTTCAGCCTGAGCTTGCTGATTGGCTGCATCTTCCAACGTCTTCAACCCACCATTCAGTAACGTATGATTGAGTTGCGACGTGTCTATCACTGGTGTGGCTATGCCTTGAGCTTGTAAGGCTCTTTTCATAAGGATCTCATTGCATTCTTCTGGCGTCAGTTGAAGTGGTCCAAGGGGAGTCATGAACGGTTTTGCTGTTAAGTTTGCCGCTGTAAAAAAAGATTTTATGTAGATCCTGGCTTACTAAATATGTACTGTTGGGTGTATAATGTAACACATCCTGCCTAGTTTAGTGCTGGAAAAAGCCTCATATCTGCTTGTATAGTTTTATTGAGAACAACAAGCATTGAGCAAACATTCCCATTTAAATGAAACACACGACATCATAACATGTCACAGTAGCTACACTAACCACACTTTAGATAATATTTTAATCAAAATTAAAAAAAATATGTACACATTTTCTTTTGCCACTACTCCAACTTAACGTATGTCAACCACTTTGAACACAATTTAATTGAATTAACAACCACCACTCTATTATCATTTAACATTTACATAAATAATTTCAATTGTCTCCAACCAATCTTTCACTTACTATGTATTGTTGCTGTTTGGTTCTGCTGTGACACCCTGTTTATGTGCGCCGGCGCTTCATTCAGCACGAACATGGCTCTCCTGGCTGTGACAGGAGTTCCTGTTGTCACTACCCTCGTAACCTGTACTCCTGCATTCGACACTGCTACGGCAACAGCACCAACTTTCTCCTGCACCTGTGGTGTTTTGTGTGACATAACAGTCAGTGTTGTTTCAGGAACCTGAAATATTTGAATGAATTCAAATGGGATTGGGTTGAGTGAAGTTAGAAAGAAAGCAACAAAATAATGTTATTTAGTCATAAATATATCTCTCCAGAGGGGTTGTGTAAAGTATAATATGTCAATGACCAAGAAAAGGCAGACAGTGATAATTTAGTAGGTATTTTCTCAATGAAAGCATTGAAATTAACAAAAGGACTTTCAACAGTCACAACAACTTCCAATATATTGTTTTTGGCCGTGTCATGAAAGCAACAAGGACATGCTTTTTAATAGTATGCTTAATCATAATCATAAATAAAGGGTACAAGGGCAAAATAATGAAGGTCACTAATATAGGATTTTGTATAACTAACATTTTAATATTTATAACTTTTTCATATTTTTTAATTACATAGAAATAAATGATGTGAATTTTAGTGTGATCAGCTTTAGGTACAAATCAGGGTTCGAAAATATCCAATATTTATTATAAATATCAAAATATCGGATATTTATGATATATATGGGCGATTCTACAAAAATTGGGTAACTCAATGTCACCAGCCAATATATACAAAGTCTTATTATATTGTATTGAAATAACAATTTATTTTAAAACAATGAAAAGTCCTTTATTTGGTCACCCAATTTCACTTCTTCATTTTAAATACAAGTTAATAAAAAAACAAAATTAATACTCAAAACGTCAGTCCGTTGGCATGTCACAATCCCGAAAACCAACAATCAAGTGACTATCCATTAAACATTATCATTTATTTAGGAAAACTTACTAATTTACTACAATCTGTGATGTACATAGTATTATATACTACAACTTTCATAATGCAATGTTCTCCATTTTATTTAATAAAAAATAAGAAACTTTGTGTTTAGTTTCTTTCGTCAGTCCGTTGTGTGTTCTTTAAATTTAAAATTCGCCGAGAATATCACCGAGCCAAGGTCAAATCCCTGTTTAAGTTTTAATGTTGCTAATGAAGTTAGTTGCGGACCGCACAATTTGACGGCCGCCATAATAGAACCAGTGTTTGGGTTGTGTTTGTTGTCTATACACGTGCGAAGCCAGTCAAAATGTCAGTCCTGTGGTGAGTCGTTATTTTCTTGTTAATCTGAGGTTTATTTTCATTTATACATAGTTAACTATGATTTGTTAAAATGAAGTTTGTTGATATTCGAAATTATCAAAAAAAACATTAGTTCTGATTATAACCTCAAATTATGTCTATTTCGTCAGTCCGTTGGCGTCAGTCCTTTGTCAGGTATCGCGCCATAGGACTGACGTGTCTCCATAGCACTGATGTTTTTTGAAGTGATAACTTCTTATGGGAGGGTGAACCGAAACGTTCCGTAACGCGAGCGGTCCCTCGACCAGCCAGCGTTAGCTGACCTCCCTGGAACATCGATAATTTCGAAGTCCCAGATGGCGCCACACAGTGACCAGTCGGCTTGGGGCGGACTTTCACAAGACTTTGACCGGACTATTACGGCAATAAAAAAAAAATAAAAAAAAACTTTGAAACGACTTTTACCGGACTTTGACAGGACTTTGACCGGACTTTGACCGGACTTTGACTGGACTTTGACAGGACATTGACACGACTTTGACACGGCTTTGATAGGACTTTGACACGGCTTTGACACGACTTTTACCGGACTTTGACAGGACTTTGGCAGTCAAATTCAGAAAATTTTAAATATCTCACAATCTACTTAAAAAAGTGACTGGCCCGATTTGGAACAATATAATCATTAGATTAGCCATCATATAGACCTGAATTTGTAATGATTTGATTGAATAACTATAGTAAACAAAATATCCTCAAAAGTTACCCAACTTTTGTATAATCACCCATATCCGATATATATCAAGTTTGATGTATATCAATTTTGTATGAAATCCATATTATTATTTTATTGTATTATTTATGAATACTGTTTGCATATTATGTGTTACATAAACATACTAAAATTATATAAAAAAACTCATTTTAGATAAGGCAAAATCAACTAAAAACATAAAATCTTCTTTTAGGGCAGAAGTGTTGCCATTTATGGATTAGAATTTACCATTAGGGAGTATGTTTTAACTCTACTCCCACGTCATCTACATTTGGGAAGTAGAAATACAGTAACAAACTGTATATTATGTATATTAATTTTTAACCATTTTTGTATTGCAATATATTAAAAAAAAAAACATTTGATATATATTGTCGAATCCAGCTTGATATATATCGGATATATATCCTCGAACCCTGGTACAAATATACATATTTACATTTTTAATATGTACCAAAAGTTTATTTGTACCTAAAGCTGATCACACTAAAATTCACATCATTTATTTGTATGTAATAAAAAATAGGTTATTTTGTTAAATTTTAATAAAGCAATTAACATTTATACAGTACCTGAAATGTCCAAATCTAGTACTATGTATGGGTAATGCTCTCAAAACAGGCTGGAGCTTTAGCAGAACAAAACCTATTCAAATCCATTAGGTCTTTATGCTTGTCTGCACTAATTGGCAAGAAATTCTGGTAAGCAAATTCAGGCAAATCATATTCATAGCCACATTCCAGTCGTTACACACATCTGGTTACATTACACTAGAGACATTCACACTTTTGCACCTGTATAGGGTTTTGAAATATCGAAGATATGAAGGGTACACTACAATAATACGACAAACTTTATTCCGATAGTCACAAATACGAATTTCAAAATACCGATTTTCATAATTCCGAATGGTTCAAAATTCCGAATTTAACAACTCCGATGTATCATTTATCCTATTTTTATAATTCCGAAATTTCAATATTCCTAACGTATATAATTACGATTCTCAAAATACCGAGTTTCAATAGATCGAATAACAAAAAGTCCGAATTAATGATAATTCGAAACATCAAAAATACGAATTCCGATTATTAAAATACCTATTAATTAAAATTCCGAAATAAAAACGCCTCGTACAACTGAATAGAAAGACAAATCAGCACATAATTTCTTGTCAAAGAGAAATATAATAAAATAGTATGAGGAGGTAGAATTAAAAAAACTAATGTCAAATGCGTTTTAAAAATATTTTCTTTCCAATAAAAATATTTTTTTGCTGGTCACAATTCTAACCTAACCCAAATGATTCATCAACAATAGAGAGGATCTTATTTAATTATATTCATTCATGACTAAATGCTAGATCATAATTAATAAAGCATAAAATTTTTTGACAACACATTAGGGTATTTTGGCCCAATCATGTTTTTTTTTTTTTTGTGGCTCTGCCCTTTTGGACAATTAGGCCCAATCATTCATTTTGGTCGGAAATAAAGAATTTGATATATTATTTAACCTCATCTATGTAATAGTGAAACTTGGGTCCCATCTGCTACTTGCTATATGTGAAATTCACCACAATTCATATAGACTGATTAGTTTTTGCATGTTTTAGTGTGTGTGTGTGTGTGTGAGTTTGTAAATATGTCACTGTGATTAGTGTGACAGTGACATATCAGCTGTTATCCTATACATATAGGTCAATAAGTCATTCAGTCTTGTTACAAAATGTATTCTAACTATGAACTAGGTTTATATTTACCATTTTGTATGGGTTACCATAGTTACTAGATGTTAGAAACCAGTTTAAAATTAGAATATGTTTTGTCATAAGGCCCTCAGTATCTATAATATCTATACAAAACTCAAAGCACCATGTGCAAGAATTAATAAAATTATCTATACCTACCATTATGTTTTATTGTAGATACAATAATGTGAAAGTTCATTATTATGCAGGAATGGGCTATTCACATTACTACCAATTAAATGTACAGACAAAATAACAGTTTGTAGTAAATAATCTAGTTTTGTTTACTTACCGTGTTGCCCAGGGTGTAACTGAGGCTACTTGGCGTCTCCACTTCACCCTTGGTAAGATCCGCAGAACTCGTAAACCACGAGTATCCGAAACCCGGGACATTGTTAGGTGTGGGCATACACATTGTCACCAAATAAAATATTTACACTTCACAACATGAAAAAAATAAAACCCACTAACACAAATACATTTGATAGTAAACAGTCCTCATGACAGTTTTATCTTTGCGAACATGTATGTACGTCTTCACAACCACACACGCAAAACGCACTCATCGACACGAACGCCGAAAAAACTACGATATTACAACTAGTCCATAATTTTTAATGCTCTATTACGATGACGGTTGTTAATCTATTTAGTAGAACACACGTAAATTGGTATAATCAACTCAATATAAAAGGCGGCATAGGACAACGACGCTACAACGAACACTGACACGCACATTATTTGCAATTAACGGTACGCTATTTATCTGTCTGAAGATAATACCACGGTTCATAATGCTGTACTAATGTCAAGACATACTATAAAATTGAGAAATATTGGATGAAATCCTGGATTTCATGAAAACAATTACTTTATCGCACACACAAAAAACCGAACGCCATTTTATTGTTTATGGTCAATTAAGATTTTTAAATCTAATCATTCATCATCAATGACAACGAACTCCAAAAAAGCAAGAAAAAACATTTTGTCCATGATTGAACCTAAAATATGCTTCAAAAAATAATAAACTGAAAAAATGTCTATCTATATGTCCCTACGTCCATAGTATTTTAATATTATTACATACAATATTTTTAAATAAGTATCGTAAAAGGACCGGAATAAAAATGCAAAAAAGCTATTTTTCTAATGTCGCATCTGCACGTCCAGTCTTGCCTGACCGCTGTAAAGAAGACCAATTTTAGCCCATATTTTCGTTTTGTTGTAATTTCAATTAATTGTATCTACGAACTGCTAAAAGATAAAGGTAAGTCTATCACACGTAATCATTTCGAAAAAAATAATTGACTTCTAAATGAAAAACACATGATAAAGTAATAAAGGTTGGTGGAGAAACTTAATGTGTTGGCTCATATAAAAAGGAACCATCGACAACCTACAGTACAAATGGAAAAGAATGTATGATTTTGTAAATTGTTATGTTTTGTTCTTAGTTTTTGGCTAACTTATAAAAACATAAAAAAACTGTTTTTTTTTTCAAAGTAATTGACGAAACCGGTTCTCAAATTTGTAATCTTTTCATATCACTACAGAGAAATTATTTTGCGTGCGTTTTTTCGATGCAATATCTATGATGAAAGGAATTAACATCAAAACTCCAGCAAGGTCAGCACATATTTGTTTCTTCGTTCTTGAATTATCACATATGACGAGGCTGTAAGGCCTACATCCCTTTGCCTTCCCAATAAAAGGAAAAAAAAAATTAAGTGGAAATCAAAATGTCACTAATGCACAAAATTATCAATATTCATCAGCGAAAATTAGCATTTTAAAATCGCGATTTGCTTACAATTATTGCCGGACGTATGATAGAATTGTGCAAAATTGTTAAAACTCACTAATTTAAATTGTGTAGGAAATATAAAAATCTCCAAAATGAATCCGATGTCAATGGACAGGGAGGAACCGTCGTCTTTGTTATCGTTTTCAACTAACCACCCCCTGGAACAGTTTGTGTTGTTAGCCAAAGGTGCTAAAGGGTCAGCATGTGCAGAACTCATCAAACAAGTGTTAGAAGCCCCTGGAGTTCACGTTTTTGGAGAGCTGTTGGAAATGCCAAATATAAATGAGGTTAGAAAAGTGTTTCTTTTGTAATTTTTCTAATGAATTCACTGTGTCTACTTCTGGAACTGTAGCCAGGTGTTTTATTGTCATTTGTATTGAATCACGATGTGTTAACTGTATTTATTTGATAATATCTGATTATGATTCTAAGTTATCAAAGTAACTAATAAAGCTTACATCCATTTTGTATCACATTGAACACCTATTTGATTTTCAACAGGCATTAAAATCAATTCTAGCATGCTTTGTGCGTTTTGTCTTGCATTATTAAAACAATGTATATTTTCAATAAAATTAAGAATGTATAAATTTTGCAAATGCTTTGGTAGGCAGCGACTTGGCTATGCCCTGGCATTGCTGATGTCCATGGGTGGCGGTAACTGCTTCCCAACATGCAGATCACCTACTTGTGTATCTACATGGGTAGTTGATAAAAAACATTTAAAGTGCCTAGGAGTTTTATTGCCCTAGGTATTCATAGGTATTCATCATAAAGAAGGAGGGAGAAAGGGCAGCTGGAGTTATTTTTTTTATTTTTATTTTATTTTGGGTTTTACAAAGGCTGCTGAAATAATGAAAATTATAATATTTTTATATATTTAATTCCCTGATGACATGTTAGGAGTTCTTGAGTAGATATTCTTTTGTTATATGATTTGTTACACCTGCTAAACCATAATGTAGTTGGCAGTACAATTTTTTTTTTTGATAAATGTATGTATTTTAACCATTTACATACTTACCAATTATATAATGTGTTTTTAAAATAATTATCATTCTTATTTCAGTTGGAAACCGGAACATATGCTACACACTTCAAAACACTCAATCTCTTTGCATATGGCACATATAAAGACTACTTGGAGAATAAATCTGACTACTTAGAGCTCACACCTGCCCAGTGCAAGAAACTCCAGCATTTAACTATAGCAACACTCGCTACACAGGAGAAATGCATTCCGTATAGTGTGCTGCTCAAAGAATTAGATATTAAGAATGTCAGAGATCTGGAAGATCTCATTATAGAAGCTATTTATGCAGGTATGTTGATGATTTGACCATATTTATTTGTTGTAGGGAAGCTTACAGACTAATAACATGTATGATATAAAATCGAATAAATAAACTAATAGCTTATTAAAAGCTTCCACAAATTCATAAATAAATAGTTCAATTCCTGCTGTGTGTGTGTGTGTGTGAGCTAGGAAATGGGAAGTTCTGATTTGTGTGGGAATATCAGTCATCATTTTATACTTATTGGCATGCATTTGTACAAACATCATACTATGCATATATTTCTATAATACCAGTCCATATGTTCCACTGTTTGGTATGGGCCTCCAATAATGAGAGAGATAAGGCCTTAGTCTACTATGCTGGCTTAAACTGAACCACATATTATGTAATTCTTATGTAAGTACAACTTACAAATCAATTGTCAGGCCTTTGCAATTTAACATTTTATTTTAACATAAATTATGGTGCTTTTTGTTGAATGCCCATCATCTGGATGGATTCCTTCATATCTGGAACCATGCTTCTGCTCTTTACAATGTCAGAATGGTGCATCCAGTGCAGAATCAGTTCTATTATATTTTACTATTTATTATTTTACTATTTGGTATTAAGAGCTAAGTGACCAATTCAGTGTAAAGGTTTTTGTCACCTCACTTTTCAGACATAATTCACGGCAAGCTAGATCAAGAATGCAAACGCCTAGAAGTAGACGTGGCACTGGGACGCGACGCTCGCCTTGAAGACGCGGCGGGCATCGCCGATGTACTCGCTGACTGGTGTAATGCTTGCGAAGCAGTACTCAACTCTGTGGATCAGCACATACAGCGAGCCAACCATCACAAACAAAGGGCTATTAGACACCACCAGACTATTGATCAGGAGGTAAATAAGATTTGTTATCCCTTTTTTTCTGGCAAGCGCAGCGTTGGACGTCCGCCTACAAGGTGGACAGATGACGGTTGCAGGAAGTCGCTGGTTGCAGGCCACTTCCAACACAACTTCTGGTGTTCTTTGTGGGTAGTAGAGACTAAAGAGTAGTGCTTGGAAACTTATTTTTCAAACCTGTAACACCTAGGATACTTAAATACTTTATATTTCGGTTCTGCTCACCTTTACAGAACCTTGAGAAAACGTTGTAGAACTGGTTCCAAGCCCTGTTGGATTTCACTCCCCATTAGACCCATTTGCGAGTTTCGGGTATTTTCATATGTTCAGGTGCATCAATATTGATGGGTGCCATGCTGACTGGTGACCTACTTACTTAGTTTCCCCCTATTCCATAAAAAAAATATATGTGATGTGTGTATGTATTCTTTATACCCATGTTTAGTGTATAATATATTTGTTTTTTTTATCTTTAGGCCTAATCTTTTTGTCGTGGGCCCACTTGATTCTTGATAATTTGAAAAATGTTACACATTAAGAGAAATCTATTTATTAAATTTTGCGAAATTGCACCTCGTAATTGTTATTCAAATAGGCCAGCTCTGTGCAAATAGTGGCAAAGGCATGGGTTTATTTAAGCTAGACTACCGGACTATAAAAGTGAAGGACGGCCTGCACACAGCCCATGCTGATAATGTGTTAAAAATCTCATAACATTGAAAAGGCAAATTATTCTGTTTTGTACCAAAATCAACTTATTTATATATTTTTTATTTACAGATATTATACATAAAGAAAACTTTAAAGACTCAAGCAGAGAGTGAGGAGTCCGCCTCAGGTGTTGGCACTGAAAGTCACTCCGCGCCAAAGAAGAATTCTGGGAAAGGCAAGATTCCAAGAAACGCCGCCAAGTTCTGGCAGAAAAACACATAACCCACAAGTGTTAGAGAATTGTAATATTGTACTTTGTGATACTGTTAAATAAATACTTATTAAGTAATAAGACTTATTACTGATGATGTTTAGGTAATAAAAGTTGCTTCCTATAAATACGTTAGTATAGTATTTCTGGAAATATGTGTAAATAGTTCCTTGTGAAATAGATCAAGGAATTGTTCATATACATTTTCTTTGGTAAATTGGGATATAAACACTGACTATACACATATTTTTAATTTTTAAAATAGGTGTCATGACTTTTTTGATGTTGCCAGGAATAAAATTAATAATTACTAAAATGTAGCTTTTAGTGCAAATAAACACCACTATGAATCGCCGAATTTATGCTCTGCATTAAATTAAATTTGCGCGATGGTAGTTCATAATCATACACAAGAATATATTGTCTTATTTGCCCGAGTAGCAGATGACGAACACCCAACAGTCACATTCATAGTCCTGACCGTACAGTAAGATACGAGTCTTTTGTCGTGGGTATCGCTAGCTACGAGACTTTTGGTCTCACAAAACCCAGACCCAAAAGAAATATTTGAGGATCACACAAACATTTGTCTCGGTGCGGGTATCGAACCCGCGGCCTCTCGTTTCACAGTCGCCTACTCGCCTGCTGCGCCACGAAGCCTGTCAGAATAAATCGAGTACCTACTATACTACGCAATGTTCCTCATATTTTCAAAGATGCAAAATGATATATAATCAATCTCCAATGTATATAAAAATATTTCTTTTCTCAAATAAGATATCTTGTGATAATTGTAAGTTGCCTGTGCCACACACACGGCAAAACCAGCTATAACATAAATTGCTAATCGTATTTGTCAGGCGTAAAATGTTTCAGATAAAAATATAAATAAAAATTACTTGAAGGAATTTTGTATTAGGTACAATCACATTATTTACATGAATCAAACCAGGAATAAGTGATTTAAAATTTAAAATATTTTGTCAATGTAACCCAATAGATATACTGTCAAATGATAGACAAGGACGTGTATGCGGGCAGGCTAGGCACGCGACCGAGAGAGCGAACCTATCGAGTCGCGACGAGTTTTCCCGACTACTATAGCGACTGTTTTGTTGACGCAGAAGCGCAGCTTTTATAGTGCGCAGGCAGTGCAACGATTATCACGTTTGCAGGCCCTTATAAGTGATGTAAATAACACATAAAACGTAAAACATTTGTAAACAAAGTATACGTTACGTAAACACTTACTTGTCACCGTAAATGTACGCGTTAAAAGACCAAAAAATAGTGGAGTGACCGCTCACAGCACCATAGCAACGGAACAGTGAAAAACTACGACATAAGTGACCGTCGCGTTTTGCACAATGTTTCCGTGACGATTTGGATATAAAAACTAGATTTTTAGTTTACTAGACGGATATTTGTTCATCGGAGTGCCGGGAATCGAAGGCCTTCGTGTATTGGATGAACAGAAAGGCAAGTACTAGTTGCCCTTTGTCAGGTCGCGTTCACCTTTTACATATTAAGAACCAATATTCATGGTCAACAGTGTTTACTCAATACGTTAATATTATCGAGCGGTCTTATGTAGCGTATATAATATGTGATTTAGCGATGCTGTAGTTAATTACTTGATTGCACGCAACTAACAATTTTTATGTAGGCAGTAGGTATTTATTGTATGATTTTATTTCCTGAAATTATTAATAAACACGAACGTCAATTATAAAAAGATCCAACATAGTTGCGTTACGTGTGTCGGGAACGAGCAGCGAGATTTAAG
This sequence comes from Amorpha juglandis, assembly GCA_949126905.1. Classification (NCBI taxonomy): domain Eukaryota; kingdom Metazoa; phylum Arthropoda; class Insecta; order Lepidoptera; family Sphingidae; genus Amorpha; species Amorpha juglandis. The sequence goes on along the minus strand of OX421379.1, from coordinate 3,196,014 downwards.
TGGTGTAATTTGTGAGTGGAGTGGTGGAGTTCTTTGTTGTGCGAGCTGTCAGCTGTTCAGGAAATGGTGCGGGGAAGCGGGGGGCGCCCCGCGCCCGCGGCCCGACACCAAGCGCAAACAACTGGTCGGGCAGGCTCGCGCGCGCGCGCTTGCATTGTCCTCCCGCCCCTCCGTGAATGTCTGGCTCCCGCTCGCTTGTCACGTAGGACCTTTCACCGCAAATCTCACTAATAAAGACTGTTTTATTTGCTCGTAATATTTATATACCAAGGGGCAAAGTTAGCTCAGCGGGCAGTGAGACGCACTGTCGAGATGAAAGTCACCGGTTCGAAACTAGCCCCAAGAGCATGTACCTACTTCTGAAACTTATTTTCTATTTATATTGTTCCTTGAGTCTCAAACATAGGCCAAATAAAGCTTTTCTTTATTTCTTTTATTTGGGTCAGTTGTTAATTATCGTTTGCTTTAAACAGTTAAAAAACCGTTTTCTTCACCGGAAGGCTACATAGTGAGGAAACCTGCATACCTAAGTTCTCCATAAGAAATTCAATGGTATGTGAGATGTGCTAACCCGCATTAGACCAGCATAGTGGACTAACACCCAACTCCTCTTATTCAGTAGACGAAGCCCTAATAGGGCTAATATTATAAGGGTCAATTTGTCATGACCGACACAAAGCATTTGTGTTGTTCCAACAAAACGTGGCGCGCACGCGACTGGGTTTTTGTCGCAATAAATAATTTATAATGTCCAATAAAAACACTCAGGTAACGCAAGTTCCGAACTAACCTTCGGCATTAGATCTATCACGTAAGCATAGGGAGACTTGGCGTGCAGCCAGAGTTTGAGTATTCAAAGGGAAGCTTAGATATTTACTTTGACGTTTTGAGTCTTGTTTATTGTTTATGGATTGGTTTGAATAGGTATCTAATTATTATCTACTAGCATTCACTCGCGGCTCCGCCCGCGTGAAATTCTGCACCGTTATATTATCGATATAGCCTATGTTCTTCAGGGATAATGTAGGATTCTAATGGTGAAAGAATTTTTCAAATCGGTCCAGTAGTTTCAGAGCCAATTCAATGCAAACAAACAATCAAATCTTTCCTCTTATTAATAATAATATTTTTGATATTCTCTACATACATACGCACACACGCCTGTAATCCCCGAAGGGATAGCCAGCGGTGTTACCAGTGTGTAACCAGTGCACCCACATTTCGCCGAGCGTATTTTCGTCCCATGATGTGATAGATAAATATTTATATTACTGACAACCGTCACCACTGGGCCTATCATCCGTTTCCAGCTTGACGTTGAATTTTGTCTACCTTTTGACTGAATCATAGAGGATATAATGTACTTATAATTAAAAATATATATACGCACTCACTCCTGTAATCCCCAAAGGGGTAGGCAGAGGTGTAACCTCTTAACTCTAACCTGTCTCTGATTAAAAAAAGAGGTGTAACCAGTACCAGCACATTTCGCCCAGCGTATTTCCATGCCATGCTGTGATAGGGGGCGAGCCTATCGCCATACCCTGCACAATTTCAGAGCCAGGGATGATACTGGGAATGACGTGATGGAAAAACCCAATATCACTTTACCCGACCGGGGGATCGAACCTGCACCAATAGCAACGGTACCGTGTACGCAATACAACTGCGTCACCGAGGCAGTCAGTAATAATTATCTTGCCCTTATATTTCCGTTCGTGACGGCTCTAACCAGTCTTACGTTGTGTTAAAACACAAGGAAAGGTTAGTGAAAACGATCAATAGTACATTTGTGGTGATTCTCTGAAGGCACGATTGTTTTCATTTATTTTTAATTGTACATAAATGGCAGATTTTCCATAAAATGTATGTAAATTTTATGGAAAAAAAAACTACTTTAATAATTCTATTCGATTCACATTTTGCTTCAAACCTTCTTCTATAAGATCCTTCTTTTTTGAGTTAATATGGTTGTGTTCATTTCACAACATGCTCTTGTGTTGCAAAATAGCCTTATTGTTGTATTTGAGGTGCGACCTCGCCTTAAACAGTTTAATCCCTTGTATTTAATAGCCAGGTACCACGTAAAGCCTAACATTGTAACTAAAGGCGGCATTCAAGACAGATTACCGCCGCTGAAGCCTCAAACCGGGTGTTGTCACCTGAATAGGCGTGTGCACGTGTCCGGCTTCCACAACCGCCTAATGAGATAGGCGGTGACGTCACAGGGCACAGATGTAGGCAAAGCCATTATGCATTTCCTTGTCAGCTCTAATACCGGATTAACATGCATTCACGTACATACGTAACCCAGTTATTCGGTAATGTATTTGCATGAGGTAGGTTTTATGTTTTTTTTTTATAGCAGTGTGGCAAATCAACCGTGTTCGGACCACTTTAGGTCCCAAAGTGGTCCAGGTGGACCCCCAGGGGTACACTCGACGGCGGTCTACGTTGGCATGACAAATAAATGGGGGTTCACAATTCGTAAGCGGGGGACCACGAAAATGTATCTGCTTTCGATAGTGAAGAACTAAAATGTTGGCTTGACTTCACCTATCAATGTAGACAGATAATATTTTACGAAGCTCAGCGGCTGTTACTTGTAAAAACTTGCATATACCATATTCAGTACAACGTGTCGAGAGGTGCAAGGCACCGCAGGGAGTCCACCGGAATCAGCTACATTTTGAAAGTGATTTATGAAAAAAAAGTCTAGGAACCTCTTATCTATCTAACGTATCTAACAATTGCAAACTTTTTGTATAATTTTGGAAATATTTCCCAAAGGCGATCTGTTTGTTTGGATAACTTCGTAAGAAGCATTCTAAATTCGAAATAAAAGTAGGAAAAGATTTGTTGGCCTTTGGAAGTTTGTTTCAAACAACATTGAAATTAATCGAATGCATTTGTACGGGATGTTCGTTTCGTATAAAAATAACTTGCACTGTAATTGTGCATTTCAACTCAACATTCTTTACAGCTAAAAACATCCTGGAGTTCTTAAGGCCTTGTTAAACAGACAGCGAAATGAAGGCGTGGCGAATGATGTTAAGGGTAATAAAAAGCAGCGATAGCTCAGCGGGGAGTGGTGCGGTCTGTGGAACGAAATCACAGGTTTATAACTAACTCTAAGAACATGTATCTCTGACTTTTCAAAGTTACGCTGTATTTATTTACGAAAACATAGTTAGGAAACGTGCACACCTGAAATTTCTCCATAAGAATTTCGAAGGTATGTGAAGTCTTCCAAACCGCATTAGGCCAGTATGGTGGACTTAAATTTAGAACTTAGAAGAGTTAGCTTCTTTTATTAGTGGAGGAGTCCCGTACGCAGCAGTGGGACACAATAAATACTAACCTGATAAAAAAAACCCTTGCAAAGTCATTTATTTATTGGCTAATAAATGAATATAAACTCGTCTAAATTACAATATCATTAAATCTACGCTAAACAATTAATCATTCTTAACTATCTAATTCATGTTTATAGTAAATCCACTGATGAATGAACTATTCCAAGAAAAATCCATATCACGCTCTCTTGGTAAACTTCCAAACGCCTTGGCACGAATGTATTTCCCTGAAAAAAAAACAATAGATTATACTAAAACGAAAAGGAATAAACGCGAGTGAAATGTAGCGTTCCATTAGTCGACAAGACGAATGGGTTATCTAAGACAGGTTTAAACAAACACTTCTTAAACGACGAGCAATGTTACAAGGAAACTTTTTTAATAAAATCTGTTTCTGTGAATTGATCGTTACGTACATAGTACGTGATTGAACATTTTTTTTGTTAGTCTGAATTATAAACCAGCAGGTTGCTCGCCTGATGGTAAGAGCCTGCTCATAAACAGACACAACACCACACAGGATTTTTAATTACAAAGCGCTGGATGGCACTGGACTGCGTACGTCAGCCCGAGACATAATTAAGTTGTTAAGTGTCACGAGCCCAGTAATTTCACTGGCCTCAATGTCCTTCAATACTAATAGTAGTATGTATGTAGTTGTACCAATAAATAAACTTAAACATAACAGTGCTTACACACTGCTGCTTGGCGGCAAACTTAGATAAAGCGGAAGTACCAACCCAGACGGCCTACCGCCGTGTAACTGCTATGAAACCAACGTGCTTAAAATAACGGATGAGAAAATTTTGTCGTCTCATTTTCTCGCCATTTCTCTCCGTGTGTTTTGAAATTAACATGCCCGACCTATCTTGCTCCATTCTAAAATCAGGCTCGAGCCGGCACTGCTTAGTAGAATGGTACTGCATAGCAATAGGAATGAACATGCAAGTGTGGAGTCCGGAATGCGAAGTGTATGCGTATTCTTACAATGCACGAACTATAAATCCTCTATTGTCAGTATGTACATGGTTATAGTATACGATTAGCCCTTTAATCCTGTCCTACTGCTAGGCACGAGCTTGCTCGAAGAATGAGGGTAGGCTAAGGACTTTTGGAAGTACACCATGATGCTAACCTAACTCGGAATGGCAGATTTCACAAACCTTCGAATTTTCATATGGAGAATTCTTTGCTACTATAGGTTTTCTGACGATATTTCCTTCGTCTTCAAAGCAAACGATAATTAGCAACGAATCAGACGTAAGTCAGTGGTGCATGCATTTGGGGCTGGTTTCAAACGTGCAACTTTCACCACGGCAGACTCGTACTACTCGCCGCTGAGCTATTACTGCTAATACTTCAACTAAATAGGTACAGTATTGTTTTTCTATAGGAGTCTTATAAGGAAGCTCGAATGTATTTTAAAATGGGATTATCCTGTAGGATACGGTATCGCTTTACGTTAATCCACATATAAAAACTAAAGACTAGGTAGGCGCATTATAAGAGGATGAAGCCCTTACAAGCATTTTTAAATTAAGTACTTAATCCAACGGTTTTCAGTTTTAATCTTGAATTAAAAAGTACATATTTGAATTTAGAATTAGTCTAAACTCCTCTTAGCTTTTTTTAGTGCAATCGGCCAATCAGTGCCGAATATAATTGATGGGTCAGTAAAAATAGAACGAAGGACGAAACAACAAACAGCCACGTTGTAAATTAAAGCCGCAATCACACACGCTAAATTGTTTTGGTTGAGCGAATGTTGCGGTTTGCTCCCGTCGCGTCGGCCGGCGCACGGTGGACGTGTGAGTAACCTCATCTCACTTCCATCGGCTTTGAAAGCACGCGCCTCGTCTCGGTTTACACTCTATTGTTGTCCTCGACTGTTATTAATAGCTATAGTGGTACAACGAACCCCAGCATCTTTCACAATAGCATTTCTAAGCGCATTCGATGGCCTTTGTTTAACTCCGTGAAAGCCGGAGGATGGCCGATATCAGGTGTCTATAGCGGTTTGGTTTTAATTGTGTCTGTATCTATGAGCCATTTAAATTTCAAGGAGGAAGGATTCTCTACCTTAAATAATTCAGTTATTTTAATAGTAGACGCTGACAAATGAGCTAGTGGGTCACCCGATATTAAGTAAACTAAAACAAAGGGATTGGTAAGGGAGGGCGGCGACTTGAGCCTGAGGAAATCTCACTCACCGTACCAATTATTACAATTCGCGTCGGTTTTCTGTAATATAATGGTGACCCCGGTCACGTTGGCATATTCAACTACCAGAACTGTCTACATCGTGACCCTACCAATTAAAAAATTGGACGGTCTATTTTCGAAATTTAAATCTGTAACTGCAGGCCGGTGTCGATAAAAAAATATTGTAACTCTTTGGAAGCAATACCTTAAACAATTTAAGTATGCTCTATTATAAATGACACTGACATTGAGGAGTTTTGACGGGAATTCTGACAGTGCAGTTCATAGCTTATTTTAATTTATTTCATAAACTAGTTTCGAGTTGTGTTTGTTGTATAGAAGTGGTGTGGATTTGTTCAATAAACATTGACGGTGTTGAACAGTGTATGGAAACATTGAAATAAGTGAATAAGTAAAGTGTACTGAAAGGAGTTAACACCAAAACTCCGGCCAAACCATGAAATCGACCGCACCCGTGTTTCATTGTTCTTGTAAAAATAACTTGATAATAAATTATACTTGACACTGGCAAAATGCATAATAATGCGAAAGCCATAAATAAAAAAGAAGAAGACATTTTGTAGTACGTATACAATCCGTACTCGCACAATAACATCAACTGTAAATCTAACTCATTTAGTAATCAAACACAAACAACGGCGGGTAAATCTTGTTACGATCAATAAACAATTTAATGTTCCATTTTGATTGAGTTTCAATGTTTGTAATGTAAACGTTGTTTCTCACATAGTGTAGAATGAAGTGCGACGACCCAACAGTTACGTCGTGTAAATAAAGCTTAGTAAATGTTTACCAAGGGACAAAAATATGTAAATAGGGATTGCAATCCGGCGTCATTTTCAATCCGGCCGGATCCGACCGGATTTCCACTGATCCGGCCGGATCCGGTCGGATCCGGCCGGATTGATCAAGTCAGGATGATTTTCACTTTTCGGTTCAAAATGAACTGTTAGTAAGTTAATCAAGTGTTATTGTGCTTAATATAGGTAGTTTATAAAAAATAAAACATATAAAATCAACTTTATTTCCAATCTAATGTTAAGATTAGACAACGAGCAAACAAATAAAATCTAGTAGTGTAGATAACTAGTAAAATTTTAACGATGAAACAATTACATAGCTCAGTCTTCATAGATTTCACTTTCACATATAGATCAATTATTTTAGTAAGTAACATTATAAAATGTAATATAATTAACTTTACGTAATTTATTGAGATAAGATCACAATAATTAATAAAGTATTTGAGAATGCTAACTATTGCAACAAAAAAGTCTTATATTTATGACAGCTACATCATGATTTGATGAATCTTTGCAAAGAATGGCACAAGTATCCCAAGAATGACTTTATCTTATAATTTCAACTTTTTTGTTTAATCAACTTACGAAAAATTAATATTTTAAGTAGAATTCTAAGTAATAATTGTCTTAGTAATAATTATATATAGAAAATCCATGTTGATTTTGAAAAAAGGATCGTAGAAAACAAATAATGTTAATTGTGTCATCTGCTAGTCGACTTTTAATAGAGCTGCAAATATAGCCTGTGGCCAAAAAGGTCCTTTCAGTTTTTACACTTGTCGGCTTTATTGTCAGCAAATAATCATAAATAGCAGACAAGTATTCTCTTCGAACTCCGTCAAAACTCCGTCCTTTCAAATGTAGTCATTAACTTTTTTAGTACTTTATGAAAATCTTTCTCTTTTTAGTATGTAAGCTATAACACATGGTTTCTTGCTGGATTTGTAATTGCAATTCTTCCTGTAATCTCAAATCTTTCTTTAGTGAGGGTGAATCTAAGCTCTCTTCTACTATTTCTTCCAAATTTTTCTTTAGAGTTATCATGTTGAATAACTCTTTCCAAGATTTTTGTCATTTCTGATCGTATGACTTTTTTCTTTGGCATAGTAAAGTACCTAATCATGCAAAAGCTCTATTTAAATATCTAAAAATTGAAGCACCGGATCCGGTCGCCGGATCCGGTATATTGGTACCGGATCCGGTGGACGTTTAATGATGCCGGATCCGCCGGATTACCGGATCCGGTTTTCCGGATTGCAATCCCTATATGTAAAGCATAATTTGAAAATGCATTTTTCGTTACATTACATTCTTTATTTCTGGTCTCTTCTTTCTTTCTTTTTACGACATAGACCGATAAACGTGCGTTACCTGATGGCACAAGGCTATAATACCAGAAAAAACATCATCATTGAATGGAAATTGGAAATCTCACTTACAGTACGAAACGCAACAATAATTACTTACTACTAAAATTTAATTATTTTTCTAGTGTTGTGGGCGTGCATGGGTGGTGGAGATCACTTACCATCAGGTGACCTACTTAAAACTATGTGCTATTTATAGTGTTAGTATTATACACTAGCAGCTTCATTATTTATTTGTACTAGTGCTAGAAGTATGGTAAAGAAGCGTGCATAATTGAGATTCTCCTATAAGAAATTCTAAGGTGTACGAGGTATAATGCCAAATCCTCCTTCAAATTATGATGAAGGCGGACTCTGTTATTAGTCCGGGACTACGCCAGGCATAAAGAAAAAACCTGCTACTCTACTCCCAGAATTATCAAGTCACTGAATCTAGTCGTAGTCTGCCTCGGTGGTGCAGTTGTATTGCATACGCGGTACAACGGATGTGCTGACGTCTCACATTCGATATCCCATCATGGGGTGGAAATAAGCTCGGCGAAATGTGGGTGGGTGCGAGCTTCACCTCTGCCTACCCCTTCGGGGATTACAGGTGTAAGTGCGTATTTATGGAGTCTTTGTCTTGATTTATTCAAAGCCATGGAGGAAATTTTTGCTTGACCATAGTGTGAATTTAAATTTTCTAACCTAGGTTTGGTCTAAACCTAGGTTAGAAAATGCACAAACGTGAGAAAAACGTAGAACGTCACAAAACGTGAGCTGCGTAAACTAAAAGTAACAAAAACTGCCGTTAATTAACTGTATTGCATCAACACGCATGGAACAAAATACAGAAAAAACAGACTTAATGAACATAACACGCAATTGAAACTTATCTCGACCCACTTGGTTGTGTAAAAAGTAACCAAAAATAACGGTTCAAGAGTCTTTACTCCTGTCAACATGACTACAGTAATTCACCTCGATTCCACGGCTCTGTGTAAAACAAACGATGTCGACTCGACGCACATTTTACAATTTACATTCTGTAATCATATTTACCCGTTACTCTTGTGATAGCATCTTTATAGCTTAGTACAATAAACGTCTGAGTACGTGAGGTCGTCGAACCGAATCTTGAGGACCTTTTGGTTCGAGGCACGAAGATCACAAGTGTGTCTGACTGCTAGAAATCAAATATTGTTACAACAGGCATTTTATGACATTCATATTACAGTAGGAGAGTACCAATGTTCAATTTCGTTTTAAAGGGACATACGCCGTATAGCTGACGGGCTGATCGGGACTTTTCTATAGCTTAGCTTGGCAAACAAGTAAGCGGGTCACTTGATGATAAGTGATCTCCAACGCCCATATGCGTCTATAATAATCGAAGAATCATGAGCGCGTTGCCGACGTTAAAAGGGATTGGGAAAGGGAGAGGGATTTGGATCTCCGGATATCTCACTGAACGAAACATAGCAGCAAGCTGCTACTTTACGTCGGTTTTCTGTGAGACAGTGGTAACGAGCCGGTTGAGCCAGCCCATTTTGTAGACAAACTGTCTAGAGCGCGGCTCTACCACTGAAAAAAGTGCACCGAGAGTTTTCATAATATATTCTTTATCACTGTCTCCTGTCACTGTCACTCTCGTCGTCACAAGTCTGCCACACCGTTTAACTTGGAAGTAGTATTAGGCAGGCCGGCAGAATTTTAGCGACTTACGAGAAAAACATCGTCTACTGTTATTCCTCACTATGAAATGAAATTAAATGATATAGTTTATTAATCATGTATAGGTAATTACGCTTATGATAAGTCAGTACAAAAATAATAAAAGAAGTATAGAAATCACTATTAACTAATGTATGCATATAGCATGAAAATACACCAGGCAATTACACTAAATCTATATTATGAAAATATATTATGAAAAAGTCTAATATTGTTAAATAGTTTGTGGTCTATATGGACCATAGGCACGAGTTTTAAAACTACCACCGGATCCAAAACGTAAACTAATTTTGGATTAAACTGCACTTTCTATCAGATGTAGCGTAGTTACTTAGCTATGCCAGAATAAACCCGGCTCTATTCATAGCTCCAATCCATTAGAGCTACACATTCTCGTAACTCATAATTCGGGTGCATTGTCCAGTCATTGTTTATCCAATTACTTTGTAGGTAAGCATTACCATTACGACTGTCGTATGTCACCTTTCGTCTGTCTTCATCGTTTTTTAGACTGAATTTACCACTCGCTTAATCCGATTGTTATCGGTACTATTTTAGTCGAGTAATATATTAATTGAGTTGGCCGGATTCACTAAACAATATTGGTTTGATTCCTCAAATCGATCCTGAAAATAGACGAATTCAACTAAGTAATGTGTACGTGTGTCTTTCCAATTGTAGGCGTAGTGGCTCTTTTCTGGGAACAATTAGGGGACTCGATCTAACATAGTTTAATTGAATTGCCTGTTAGTCACGTCAATCGATGTTATGCAGTCTTTTGTTTCAGTGATCTCTCTCCCACCACGCTTTATTCCACGGAAAGGTAAATATCTATTCCGTGCTTTATTCTGTTAACTTGTTACGAAACAAGCCCGAACTCCGATCCCGTTGTTTTAGTCGAGTTCATTAGCTGCTATAAAAAATTATTACGCTCGCTAAATTGCACTTGACTGCAACGCAAGCATAGTTTGGTCAGTAGATTAATCTTTACTTGGTAATTTATTACCTATCTGTAGATATTCTGACCTTATCTTTATAAAGCGGAGGGCGGCTAACGATCAAGTGGGTCAGCTGATGGTGAGTGATCATAGACACATTATAAACCTTGATGGAAAGGGATTTTAGGTATTGGGAAGGGGGGATTCTGGCCTTCGGATATTTGACTCACTGCACATAATAGAAAGCTGTTACTTTACGTCAGTGTTCTGTGAGACAATAGTAATACTTTCCTTGTAAACTTCACACTGTAGACAGTTACTTACCACCAGATTAGGTTGGTAGGTAGATGCAGTAGGTTAGAAACATTTGCTTGTCGGTCGCGCTCTGCTATAAATAAAACAGATTTTTCCACTGGATATACTCGAGCCAATCTTTAACCGTAAGTAAGTCCCACTGGCTAAGATTTCCCAAGAAAAACGCCAAGGATTAAATCACAAGTACCTTCAAACTTTGTCGAGCTTGTACTAATTCTGCAATTTCCCGAAGACATCGGAAGGAGTTGCAAAGCGTCTCACGGCGTGCGCGTGTTTTTAATATCCTCGACTCGAGTGGATCAACTTGGGTTTTCTAACGGGGGCGCGTGATCTGCAATCAAAGTTACGTGAAACCGTCTGATATAGTCCCGGGGATAATCCGTGCTGAGCTGAGGGTACAAACCTAAATTGCTTCTGCTGCCAGCAAGGATTTTGTTCGACAAGAAAGTTGGATACTTTTTTTCTTAATTGATAAGTTGGAATGGCTTTGATAGTTTTGTTGTTGTGTTATATTGCATTTATATTAAAAGTAATAGCTGAGCGGGGAGTGGTATTAATGTCGAGACGAAAGTGGCAGGTTCGAAACCAGCTCGAAGAGTATGCACCTCAGACTTTTCTAAGTTACGTGTGTATTTTTTGTTATCGCTTGCTTTGACTGTGAAGGAACTGCATATCTGAGAATTTCTCCTTATACTCCAGTCATTTTAGTAGGTTCACCTCGGAATTCGAGATACCCGGCTGTAACTCTGTAAATACTTGTGTATTGACACCCTAAAAGTTGTCTCAAAACCTACATATGGTAGGGTGTGCGCAACTATTAAATTTCAAGGTCAAAGGTCACAAAAATCGCTTTTTTTGTAAATATCTCATTTCCTATGGGTTTTTTGCTATTTATATCCATTATCAATATTGTAGAATACAAAATTCTCTACAAATTTTGTTTAAAACTTTTTTTCATACGGTGAACCGTTTTCGAGATAGAGAGCGGAGAGCGCGCGGTCACAAGTCCGTCATTTTGAAAGTTACATAAACGAAATTTTGTATTTCGGTTATTGACGTAAAATAAATAAATATGTGTTTCAGGAATTTTGGAATTTTATTTATTAAGGGATGAAAAAGGGGGTGAAAGTTTTCACGCTTTCACGCCTAAATCACTAAACCGATTTTGATGAATTTATCTACAGAGACAGATGACGCCCTGCAGACGGTTACAGGCTACTTTTATCCCGGAAAATGCTGTTCACGCGGGCGGAGCCGCGAGCAAAAGCTAGTATAACATAATAGTTAATAAAAATTGACAAATATTTATAATCATTGATTTATGGATAGTTCATCAACTATATATGGCGCGTTTTCGACCGGAGGCACCGTTTGACCTGAACTGATTCTGTGACCGCGCGCTGTCCGCCCTCTATCTCGAAAACGGTTCACCGTATGAAAAAAATTTTTAAACAAAATTTGTAGAGAATTTTGTATTCTACAATATTGATAATAGATACAAATAGCAAAAAACCCATAGGAAATTAGATATTTACGAAAAAAGCGATTTTTGTGACCTTTGACCTTGAAATTTAATAGTTGCGCACACCCTACCATATGTAGGTTTTGAGACAACTTTTAGGGTGTCAATACACAAGTATTTACAGAGTTACAGCCGGGTATCTCGAATTCCGAGATTCTTACCTAATTTAAGCTAAAATGACTGGACCATTAACAATTTCAAAGGTAAGTGAAGTCTGCCAACTCACATTAAGCTAGTCTGGTGGACTAAGGCCTAACTTCTCTCATTTAGTAGAGGAGGCCCGTGCTAGGCAGTGGGACGTGACTAATACAGGACAAGTGATAATTAATAAGAAGTAGTATAATAAATAATCACGACCGCTCTGTATGAAATTATATGAAAACGGTCGCGCGTCGCGCTTCCCTGTCTTGAGTCGTATACTTCAAAACACCTTTACAATCAATGATATATTATGTTGCTAAAGTATTTATAATTACATACTAAACGGACGTGTCGCTTCCATGTCGTCGCGCGTCTCTGTCGCGCTTCTCAAGACGATACGCGATAAAAATATAGACATAATAATGTTCCAATTAGGACGTCTGGCTTGCTCAACATCCCACGACTTTCAATTTTAATAAATAATTGTGTATATGGTAAGGATAAACACGTTGCCGACATGAGCTGTAATATTATAGTGACTCTAGTAGTCGTATTACTCCTTGAACTTAAGGATAGAACAATTTATTTATTCATATTTTATTTCCAATGCAGACACGCTTTGCACGAGACAGTATTGATCGCTTAGACAGAAAGTGGAATTATTAAGTTTAAAACAGATCGTTCTGAAGATAAATTTAATGATGTCGAAATTTTAGGATTCGGGGTTTTTATTTAGGTACTAATTGGTTTGGTCTTTGAACGAAATAATGTCTATCGAAATAAGTTTTATCATAATTGAGTGGATATTGGAAAGAATTAAATTACAAATATAAATCACAGTAATTATGAGTTCGGTAATAAGAAATTATATATAAAATTGGGATTACGCACTTCATGGCAGTTTAATTGCTGTAGTAAAAAATATATCGGTACAGCTAGAGGCGCAATGGGTGAATAGCCGGCTGCGAAGCGAGATGTCCTGGGTTCGATTCCCACACCGAAAATATTTGTGTGAGAGCCGAATATTGGTCTCGGATCTGGGTGTTGTGGGACCGACATTCCCTCGTAGTATCTGATACCCATGACACAGGTTTAACCTAATGTGGGAGGTTTGGACGAAATGGTGATACGCAGGAGTTTGGGTGTTTTTTGAAAATAATATGTACATACTGTGGAGACTACATTGATTGCAAAAGATTATGTTATGTGTTGAGTGACTTATATTTAAAGACAAATTGATTCTTAGTACGCACGAAGTCGGTGATAATGTTAATTGATCATATTTCAGCACTAGCTTAGCATGTTGCAGGGAAGCCCTGTACATTCTTACCAGTATAAAAAGCCATGTAAATGCGAATCGCGGTGGATTAGTATGCCACGCCGCGTCGCCGATCCGGGCCTCAGGGTTTAGCGTTTACTTTTATAACACGATACTAAAACTAGCTGCACGAATATACGTAGGAATTAAGGATTTTCGGATAGCTTACTCTAGCTTTTTACGCGATTTATATAAAAGTAGACAATTTCACGCACTTTTTTTGGTTTTACATCGATTTTTCCGCCAAATGTTAACCGATTTTTATGATTATAGGTATATTTTTGTTTGGTTTGCCTGTCATTACATCAATGCTATCTGCGTCTATCTTTCTGTTTGTCCGCTTATTTCTCCTAAAGTATGCAACGTATTTAGATGACCTATAGGTAACTATAATTTAGAGAGTTTATTCCGCAAGGTTTATATGTGTATCTCGCTTATGATCCATAGTAGCAGGCAGTAACATGCCTTCGGTAAAGCCGTGAGGGACAACTACAAATACTAATTAATCCATCTTATCAGCGAGATCACTTACCATCAGGTAACCCAAAAGACATTCCTAGACTCGCCTAGCTCTACTGCTCGGTGTCAACAAAAATGCGTGCCACTGTTGATCCTGGTGCACAGGAGATACAGTGGCGGGTGTCTGGGCGGGATAGTCTCATAAGGTAACCCACTTGCAAAATTCCCAGCCACTGTTATAAAAAAACGTTGGGAGATATCTTAACAATGGTTTATTTTACGAAAGTATTTGACGTTAAACATTCGTCTTTGATTAAAAAAGTTTTCAATGGAATTTTACTTTGTTACTTTGAATTGATAGCAACGTTATTGCGCTTTACTTGTCATGTTTCAAAGCTAATCCCTTAATTTTGTTTATCTATTTTGATAAAGTTCGTCTCATGATTTGGAATTTTGGTTATCAGTGCCATTAAGAACGGTTTAAAAAAGAAACGTAATATGGATTGCGATGTGCCACTGAGTTGTCTATATCTACATGAAATAGAAATGTGTAAGCACTGTTGTGTTCCAGTCTGGATTTGAGTGGTAGAGCATGCTTATACAGCATGAATGGGCTGGCTCGACCGGGTCGTTAACACTGTCTCACAGAAAACCGACGTAAAGTAGCGGCTTGCTGCTGCGTTTCGTACGGTGAGTGAGATATCCGGAAGCCAAAATCCCCTCCCCTTCCCAATCCCTAATTATCCCTTTCCTTTAAGGTCGGCAACGCGCCCATGATTCTTGTGGTGGTGGGCGTACATGGGCGGTGGAGATCACTTACCATCAGGTGACCTACTTGCTCGTTTGCCGGCCTATGCTATAAAAAAAAGGATTTTGAAGTCTGTGATATTACTGGGCATTATAAGACAATATCTAATGTGTCGGGGTGACGTTGCGCACGTCCATGCTGTGCTTTCAAATTCAATGTTATGTGTAGTATTGATTCTCTTTATTGGTAAGCGCGACGCTTACCATTAGACAGGCAACCTGCTCGTCTTGTCATTCAGGCTAATGAAAACAAATAAAAAAAAACTAGCCGAAATTAATAATTATGAAAGCCTTGGCTAAGAGGTGAAGAAAGTTAAGTTTCTTGATCGAAAGTACATTTTTTAGAAGAAAAACTTTTCAGTGTTCGATAAAGACGAAATTGATTAATGGACTCGTGAGACATTAATTTCTTTACGCTGGAAAAGTTTTCATGTCTAAAATAATATTGGCAAATATAAAAACTTTTCAACTGTTTCATGAATGGTTTATTGCTTAGTGACAAGTTTTAGTTGAGTTAACTAACCTAACCTAAACTGTAAGCTATATACTATGTACAACTTGTATATAGTTACAACTTAGACCGGCAAACGAGCAAGTTGGTCACCTCGGTCGTCGTCGTTTTTCGGTTCTCTGTCAGACAGTGCGACCCTGTCCGGCATGTTCACGCTGTAGTCATAAGTGTATAGCGTGGCTCTACCACTAATTTATCAGCAAAACCGAATAGAGGAGGGGGTCCTGTGTTTGATTATATCTATTTTGTGTAGTCCAATGATTGATTTTGTTTCTTTCTTTTGACCTTTGTTAACACGCTTTTATTAGCTTCATACGTATGTTAGTATGTAACGGAAAATTTGAACATGATTTTGACCTCCTTCAAAACGTTGGATTAAATCGAAATAGTTATAAATATTTATTGACAGATATGAGTAGGATTATCATTTTGATTATATCTTAAAAAGCACCCATCGCTTTTTTTTTTACGATAAAATACATTATTTTCTTCAAATTTATCTCACGATTTTGAAAATAAAATTTAAAGATAGGTAAAAGATAGAATCGACCTAATAATCCGTTAATGCCAAAAACAAAAGCGCAGCGCGGCCGGCCCTATTGACTTTCTCCATCACTGCATTTGCCATCCCGCATAGTGACGTCATAAGCGCCCTACATTCCGGGTCAAATGCGGCCAGCATTTGGGTTAACATGGATGTTAGCTATACTCATGTCTAAATAGCATTCGGAATGAGGAAACTGTACTATTATAGTATCAAAAATTTGAATAACTTTAAACGGCATTCTTGTAGTTCCAATTGTCTAATGCTGTGGAAGTTTTGTTTTTGGATTTCTTGAGGGTTAAATTGTATAATATAATAGGCAGCCGTGGCGCAATGGGCGGGTAACCGACTGCGAAGTTAGAGGCCGTGGGTTCGATTCCCGCACTGAGACAATTGTTTCTATGATCGACAAATATTTGCTCCGGGTCTGGGTGTTGTGGGATCGCAAGTCCTTTGTAGTTCCCAATACCCACGATACAGGTTAACCTAGTGTGGGGTCAGGACTATATGTGTGACTGTTGGGTGTATTTATTATTATTAGTTGAAGTATGTAGTGCAGTGTTATTAATGTAATATATTAACAATATAAACCAGTGCGTTATATTATTTTCGCGCCCTGACGCATCTTATGTTCATATACAAGTAAGTTTTGCGAACAAAAGTGCGAGTTTTACAAGGTGGTAGGTCCCTCGTATGCGAGAGGCCATCTGAGTTTCTACCACCGCTTGGTCTATTTCTGCCGCTAAGCAACAGTGTGTAAGCACTGTTGTGTTTCAGGTTGCTATGCAATTCAAAGTTCTGTGTGGTGTTGCGTCTGTTTATGGACAGGCGTGGCGATTACCATCAGGCGAGTGACTTGCTCGTCTCGTCATTCGATTAAATAAAAAAGAACAATACAATGAAATATGTGTATAGACATGAATCCGCTAGTTGATTTATTAGCAACGTAGCCTGCGCTGCGGCACGCGCGCCGCCACCGCCGGCAACTTTCTACTCCACAAGATTATCTATCATTTGCATAATTATAGCTTGCATAATTGTTCATCGCCGTATCCTCTCCAGTCGCCTTTGACGATGGCTGCGCGGATTTAATGTTGTTTTCGTCTTATCTTCTTTACATAGTATAAAATGAAGTCGCTTCCGCTGTCTCTTCGCTTAGATCTTTTAAACTATTCAACGGATTTTAATGCAGTTGTCAGCAATAGATAGAGTGATTCATGAGGAAGGTTTATATGCATTATACATACATATTATAGTACAGAAAAGCTGAATTTTCTGTACTACACTAAGTGGAGCAGTTACATGCGCGCGGGTAAAACCGCGGGGGACAGCTAGTTTATTCCAAACGTAACGCCATTTGAGAATGACGTAAAACGTGAGCGAAGGATTCCGAGCATTTGTATACTAAAGACGATTATCAAGGGTCAAGACTTTTTTTTATACGAGCACGGCAAAGTGACTGCACTACACCTGACTATAAGCGCAGTGCAGTATAAAAAACCATCGACAATCATGAGTTTATTGGCGGTCACCAGAATCATGCCGGCCTGTATAAATGCTTCTTCACACTTCGAAGAGGGAAGAAGGAAATCGAGGGGCCTGCGACAGGAGAGGCGGATGACCGATGCAAGTAGATGTATACAAAGATGTACCCCTATACCCGCCCCAAATCATGCATCAAATCAAGTCGCAAGCCCGTCGAGAGAACAGGATACACACTAGTTGATCCTGAAACGCGATCCACACAAGATGTGTGGTTACCTATAGCAGGTTTTAACACCATGAGTAGGGTGTTCGCTATCCGAGCGGATATGAATATCCTACCACCATGTGCGAGTCAACTCAGCCAATCCAAACGACATTATAAACAGCCTTTCATTACGAAAGTAAATTAAATAAAAACACAGTGGATCTTCAATTATACGTCAAAAGGCAAAATTGTATTCAATCGCATTGATTGACCCTCCGCGATCGAGTACTAGGTAAACGTTGTGAAATAATAAAGGGAACAGTAATGGACTGACAAAAACGTCGGAGATTATTCCATTTTGTTTCCATTTCACTGGAGACCATTGTCGCTTATTATAGACCCCGGTCCTCCGGACAAATGGGGAGCGTGGGGACTGGAATAACAAGCGCAAAGCTGTCATTTTTCATCATTTAAATAAGCAATTAAATTTATGATACAACCCGCCCTTGGGTGCCACAGCGTTTTGTAAGAACCAAATCTCTGAAAATTAGAGGAACTAATGCCTATTCATTTGTGACCATTTCCATGTTGGTTTAAACACAAAAACCCTGTGTATTATATCATAAATGTACACATATATGTATATATAAAATAAAAGGCGTACATATTACTACATATTGCCTTCAGATCTAAGAATAAACTAAGATTGTATGTGTCGCTTCGCACGATGGCTTAAAATAGAGTGCATCGTAGCGTTCCAGTGTGAGATTTCAGATTATGCATTAACACGTTCTTCAGCGTCACAATAATCCTGTGCATAATCCTGGGGAAGAATGGATGCAGGGAGGCAATTAACCGATTCTATTATCGTATCATCCAAAGAGAAATTGTGCATGTGAAATTGAGGGGGTGTGTTGGATATAAAACCTATTTGCGGATGCTGGTTTAAAATTGGAATAGTTTATAAATAGAATGTGTCATTATCAAACAAAAATAAGAAAATTGATTGAGACCTTCTATTTGAACATATTATATCATAATATGTTATTAGTGTACTCTTCCTATGCTTGCTGATCTTAATTGGAGAAAGACAAAAGCAATAATCTGGAAAATAGGTAATTAAAAAACGGTGCTTCATATTTTAGCTAGGTTTGCTCAATTTTATAAATTTTAAATAATTATGCTGGATCCCGCGGGATTAAGCGGGAGATTGGCACCAATCCTGCGGGATTAAAACTACAGCAATATGCAATCCCTACGTGGGTGTACTAGATACAAAGGTGAACTTATTTATATATATCTATGTACCTCTATTGTTGTCCCGATTGTTGCGAGTACTATAAAAGTTGACAAACGGCATTTAAGTTACAAGCGCGTTAATAGAGTAAACTTTATTTCTTCTTCTTTTTTTAATTTAGGGCTTCGTATTATCATACATTTCGCCAGTGATAAGTAGGTATAATTTATTCTCAAGTCTTCACAAAAACGATAAAATATCGGTGTGGACATCTTCAAGGTCTTGTTGGAGTTTTGGTGTGAATTCCTTCCAGTACGATGCTTAATTCACTTATTTAAATGTTTCCATACACTGTTCATCACCGTTAATGTTCATTGCACAAATCCACACCACTTTTGTACAACAAACACAACTTTATACTGGTTTTTGAAATAAATTTAAATAAGCTATGAACCGCACTGTCGGAGTTCCCGCCAAAACTCCACTTTATTTCTTATACCGGCAGATGTCGCCTTTTCAAAGTTTCTAAACATAAAATATTACGATGAAGCACGGAATATAAACACTCGAAGAACAATGGACGTTTAGCTAAAACACCTGGTGGAATTGCAGTGTCGGTTGCATAATGCAAACGTACCTTCGTAACCTCAAAGCCACTGCACGACGCGAAGTTTTAGTACAGTTTTGTTTTATATTTATTTGAAGGCGAAGGAAGGCAAAATGGAAGCGGCTTTTAAAAGTAAAGACATCTGCATGTGCTATTTGCAAAAGGTCATAACACTTTAGGTTTAAAAGGGGCAGTCCCACTGAGGATTTGTTTGGCATTTTGCTGGAGAAACACTCTTTCTGTACTTAGCTTACATAACAGGCTTGCTAATGAAACTGTAATTCGTATTTCTTTTACATACATACATACGCAGTCACGCTTGTAATCCCCGAAGGTGTAGGCAGAGGTGTAATCAGCACACCCACATTTCGCTGAGCGTATTTCGTCCCATGATGTTATAGGGCGAGCATAGCGCTATACCGGGCACAATTCCACACTCCGGGCCAATACTAGGCATTTCTTGATTTGACCCGACCCGGTGATCGAACCCGAGACCTTAGCATAGCAGTCGTACCGCGTACGCAATACAACTACGCCGCCGAGTCAGTGAGAGCTTTTTTATTCAAAATAACCTTGCATTTGGCCACTATCCCGTCTGATGGTGACCGATGATGCGGGCTAAAATAAAGCACGCTTGCCTAGCAAAAAACTACTCATTCGCGACTTTATACCACCCAGATTATATTTATCCTTTTATTCTTTCAAAGATAGTTAGCCAGAGTAATACAATGGTAGCGACTCGGTGGAATGAATGTGCCAGCTATCCATGCTGAAGTCAAATCTGTCTTCAGCGTGGCTCTACCACTCAAAGGTATTGTAAGTATACTAGCTATTCGGGACAATCGTGTTATGGAATTAGTTAAAAAAAATGCCATGAATACCTAACACCTGTATCAGAGTCGGATGAGAAGGGTGGAGGGCCTCTAATGGTGGTACGATCTGTGAAAGATTTAGATCCAGCAGTGGGTAGATACAGACTGATGGCTAGATAAACCAATAAGTCCAATAGACATTACAAAGTATGCTATATATAATTCGAGCGTCGTGAATCAGCGTGATTTAACTGTCAATTGACTCCAATTTGCAAATAAATGGGGACAATAACCAATACCGTAACAACTGTCACGTCGCTAACGAACTCTCATACTGTGTCTAGCAAACTGCATTTTACCATTGCCAATATATTGGTTTAATATATTAATAATATATATTTAATATTTAAGGTCCCTCGTATGCGAGAGGCCGTCTGGGTTGGTACCACCGCTTCGTCTATTTCTGCCGCCAAGCGACAATGCGTAAGCACTGTTGTGTTTTGGTTTGAAGGACATTGAAGCTAATGAAATTACTGGGCATTATAAGACCTAACATCTTATGTCTCTGGGTGACGAGCGCAGTTCAATGCCATGCAGTGCTTTGTAATTCAAAGTTCTGTGTGGTGTTGCTTCTGTTTATGGCAGGCGTGGCACTTATCATCAACTGAGCGCCATGCTCGTCTCGCCATTTTATCAAATAAAATGTGAAATATGGGTTTGCTGGTTACATCCTTCGGAGATAACAGGCGTAAGTGCGTATGTACGAATATGTAATTTGAAGGGTCGATCCATTTCACCATGGCAACGTCGCTTATACGATACATAACACAATTACTTCCATTCATAAACTATGAGCTGACATTTCATCACATTAATAATCCAGTGGGCTAACCTTTATAAAGGCGCGTTCACACCCACGGCAGCTATTAAATCACACTTTTACGACTCAACTGTGTAATGTGTAATGGGGTTTTCTGTTGCAACAGGAAGCCAACAGATTACGTTGTCCTAGTTACATCTACATGTGGCGCCGAATTAAACAAGCCGGACCCGTTTACTGTGTGTTAATGTAGTTTTACGTTGTTTTGGCGTATTCAGAGGAGTCTGTTTGGATTTCTAGGTTTACTGTTTGATGATTTGAGGTTGTCATTGGGCGTTAGATTAAAATGTTACTATAGCTTTGTTGTCGAATTTAAAGCTATTATTGGTTACTTTTTTTTATTTTATCAAATGATGAAATGAGCAAGTCGCTCGCCTGGTGGTAAGCGCCATGCCTGCTCATAAACAGAATCAACATCACACAGAACTTTAAATTACAAAGCACTGCATGGCACTGAATTGCGCACGTCACCCCGAGACATAAGATGTTAAGTCTCAAAATGTCCAGTAATCACTAGCTTCAATGTCCTTCAAACCGAAACACAACATTGCTTAAACACTGTTACTTGGCGGAAACATAGACAATGTATAGAGTCGTAAGGAAGTAGGGACGTTTATTAATAATACAAAGTTCCGTACAAGGTGTCCAACGTTAGAAGTACACCTGCCGTTCTTTTAAATGGCTATTTCTATTAAATTCCCTTTCTTTGGGAGATAAATTTAATGCCGATCGTTAAATATAATGTTATTACCCGCAAACGATACAATATGTTGTTAGTGGCTTGTATTTTATGTTATGGTTTTATAGTTTCTGTGTCTGTGATTTCATTCATTTTCTTTATGTTTTATTCACTTTATGTATTTTGTTTGTATTTTTTTAACTATGTATTATATTATGATTAAACATGTACACACCAATAATATTTTGGTATTCAGTAACGGTGCATAGAGCATTAAATGACACTAGGTGTGGAAATAATCGAATTCTAAGAAATTACTTAATGACAACTAAAGAATTAACGTTTCTGAATGCGGTAGTAAACCTTTTATGGATAAATTTTACTTTTATGAAGCGCGTGAACGTATAGTAGCGATGCTTGTACTCGAGATTTGTCAGTTTTTGGCGCCAAATAAAAACGTAAACCGAAATATTCTCGTAGCAAAGAGCTCACTTAAGTATTAATCCTGGAAAATATTGCTTACGACGCCATCTTCCATGACAAACAAGCACGAATTAAACATTGGAATCTTCGAAATTACTAACTGGATCCATAGGTCAAGCAATTTATGGCGGTTCCCAATATTCTATTTAACGACAGATTTACTTACGGGCAGTAAAGTTTTGACGTATTTTGTATGTAAGATCTGTCAAAATAGTGCTGATAGTAAACAAATCTATCTGTAAATAGAATATAAGGAACGGCCTTTCTCACGTCGCTAATCGTTACACGATGCAATGCGCCAATGGGTCATTCCATGTAAAATCGTCTTATGGAAAAAAAAAAATTCCCGACTCGTTTTAGATTTTTGTGTAACTTTGAGAAACTCTACTCTAGGGTCCCAAAGAACAAAATTTACACGAGTTTGATTTTTACAAGCGCTTGTTTCCGCCTATTTAAACATAAAATTTTAAAAATCGATATTTTTAAACCTTATCAACATTTGCTGTGAATTTTTTCTGTTTGAAGCTATCTGCATGATCAAGACGGAATTCACAGTGGGAAAAATAGTAGTTTAAGTGTAAATGAGGACAATTGGCTTGGACGATCCTTTTGAATAATAGCACCATGCTGAAAATGAGTGTTTTTTAGTCATTTTTCGTGAATTTTTATCGACTCTAGCGTCTTAACTGTTGAGAATTAAAAACGCATGCTCCGCGGGAATTAAGTATACATATCATAGACAAAATTCAGCCACAAGTTGACTTGAGCAGCCCACTCTTCATAAAAAAAAACTTAGCTTCAAATTTTGGAATTTTAAAAAATCCCAATTTTCAGGTTATGAAACGAACGTGTTGACTGCGAGATAAAATTCTGATACTCACAGAATCTACTGTTTTTACCGTCAACTTAAAATTATTACATCACTTGTTTTGTTATTTTCATGTTTACTAAATTTTTTTTTAAAATACCTAGTAGTTTTTTTTTTTTTTACTTTTTTTGTTTTTTTTTTATTTTTCTTTTTTTTTAGTTTTAATCCATTAGTAAAAACGTCCAGATGTTTGGTGTGAAAAAAAAAACGGCTCGTACATGCACTAAACATTAAAATAACAAAACAAGTGATGTAATAATTTTAAGTTGAAGGTAAAAACAGTAGATTCTGTGAGTATCAGAATTTTATCTCGCAGTCAACACGTTCGTTTCATAACCTGAAAATTGGGATTTTTTAAAATTCCAAAATTTGAAGCTAAGTTTTTTTTTATGAAGAGTGGGCTGCTCAAGTCAACTTGTGGCTGAATTTTATGTATACTTAATTATATGTATACTTAATTCCCGCGGAGCATGAGTTTTTAATTCTCAACAGTTAAGACGCTAGAGTCGATTAAAATTCACGAAAAATGACTAAAAAACACTCATTTTCAGCATGGTGCTATTATTCAAAGGGATCGTCCGCGCCAATTCTCCTCATTTACACTTAAACTACTATCTTTCCCACTGTGAATTCCGTCTTGATCATGCAGATAGCTTCAAACAGAAAAATTTCACAGCAAATGTTGATAAGGTTTAAAAATATCGATTTTTAAAATTTTATGTTTAAATAGGCGGAAACAAGCGCTTGTAAAAATCAAACTCGTGTAAATTTTGTTCTTTGGGACCCTAGAGTAGAGTTTCTCAAAGTTACACCAAAATCTAAAACGATTCGGGAATTTTTTTTTTTCCATAAGACGATTTTACATGGAATGACCCCAATGAAACACATGTCCCGGTTCCATTTGAATTCCCAGTCGCCACTATCACTAAGGGGGCAAGCAAACGTGCAATGAGTGTAAACTATGACAATTACTTGTGTCTAATTATCTTTTCTTGATAAGATATCGGTCTATAAAGAAAATTCTGAAAAAAGGTAGAGCTCTTAAAAGGTGAAACCGATAAATAGGCAGACAGAGATAGAGTTTGTTCAGTAACAGTAGTTAGTCCCATTAGTACCTTTTGGATACGGAATTAGAAACCAACGAAGTTAATAAAATAAACTCCTAATTTCAACCTAAACAAAAATGAGTGTCTGAATTCACTCGACGATTTTAAATTGTCAAAATGAAATGAAATTAAATACGTTAATAGTCCTGACCCCACACAAGTTTAACTTGTATCGTGGGTATAAGGAACTACTTGGGACTTATGGTCTTATAACACCCAGACCCGAAACAATATTCGTAGATCACACAAATATTTTTCAGTGCGAGAATTAAATCCACAGCCTCTTGCTTCGCAGCCGGCTACTCGCCCACTACATGATGGGAGATTTTGCTTCTATTCATCATCGTATTTATAAATACTGCTAGCAGTTATTGAGATACTTGCGATGCGACCATGATCATCATCCTGTTGACAGCTGGAGAGCCGGTCGTTGCACAACCACAGTCGGTCCATGCGGTCCACACCAAGTTTATGAAGTTTCGTAATGATTACAAAGATACATTTTATGAAAATAAGCCATTGGGTTATTTAGTTCCACTGATGATGGTTTTATGGATTTTTATGACAGTTATGTTTTGTTTCATGATTTGTAGTGTTTCAAAAGGGGCCGAATAAATGTTTTTCTTTCTTTCTTCTTTCTTTAAATGATAGTATAGATGTGATGTGATAGAATGATAGTAGTAAGAAATTCTGTGTGATTCCCAAATAATTGTCAAAACTTTCGATATCGTGACACCATAAATTACCATTTCATTTATTTTTATATTATTGGCACAGACCGTCAAACGAACGACTGGGTCACCCGATGGTAAGTGATCTCAACCGCCCATGTACGCCCACAATACTAGAAGAATCATAGGCGCGTTGCCGACGCCACTCTTTTTTTGCAATAAAATACTTTTTTTTCTGCAAATTTATTAAATTTTATTTTTTAAATTAGATTTTCTGTAAAAGCGTATTTTTTTTTATTTTATTAAAATGACAATTGTAATACATGGCAATTCAGTCTCTACTCTCTACCGACAAGTAAACAAAGTTACTGTAAAATATCTTCATCAGTAAACCTATCATTTGTCTCATAAACTCACTTCAAATGAACTTCATTACCATCAACTCCATACTTCCGCATATACTCTTATAAAGTAACAGCTATAGTAAACTAACCTTTCAATTTGAATGTCCGGCAGTTAGCTGACATTGTGTGTATGGTATGGTAAACAATTCATCAATGTGACACAGTCTAGATCCCCTACCACGGTTTTCCCTTTTTTACAAACATCTGGTTGATGAGAGAGTATTAGATTCATCGACCCTGAGGGCTTCTGTAGAATTGCGCCACGGTATCCTCAAGCGCAGCGTTGGACGTCCGCGTACAAGGTGGACAGACGACCTGATAATGGTCGCAGGAAGTCGCTGGATGCAGGCCGCTTCCAACAGGTTGGTCTGAAAATCTTTAGGGGAGGCCTATATTCAGCAGTGGACGTCTTGTGACTGATGATGATCCTCTGAATGTCGTAAGGGGCCGCCTGGGTTTTGTGGCCGTGCAGTAGCGAATGCGCTGCCTTCGTGTTTTATATTTTATGGTGCGACCCCTCCAAGATGGGTGACAGCGCGAAACGTACTGTACACTGAGGGTCTCCAGGCATCGACCCATTTGCGCCTAAAAAGAACACTGGGTTTTTAGTCAGTATAGACGCATATCGTCGATGAAGTACCAATACCTCCTAACTGACAATTTAGTCCAAAATTACTTTTTTATTACAATATGCTTAAACATAAACCACATCCCTTAATAACTAATGAAAAGGTAATGTATTGGAAACTATATACTATCAATAGTTGATCAAAATAAATAAAACATTATTTTAAACAGTTTTTGTAAAAAAGAACCTTATTTTAAACAGTCTGGTGTAAAATTAGATTCTCAACACTTAGGAGGTATTGGTACTTCATCGACGATATGGTTTTTTTGGTAAGGAACCCTACCCAGCGGTCCTACAGACAAATGGGTCAAAAGGCTGGTGTACTCACCACCGTAGTACGGTATAATCTATATGGTTATACAGTACTACAGTATATACTGTGTATAATATGACAATATTGACTTTGTGAGTAATTTATGTAAGTAGATTAGGCCCCTGTTCCATAATTTCCAAGTAAATGTTACTTATGGATCCAATTTAAAAGACAGCAAAATACAAAATCAACGCGCTGTCAATATAGCATAAAATATAGATTGATACTTCTTAATTTGGTTGTGTAATAATCTGCCTATTAATATTTAATTACATATTGTGAAATAGACCCTTAGGAACATAGTATAGGTAGGTCGGTTTATAAACTTGTCATAACATTCGATATGTGGGTCGAAGATTAACGCAGTGTGGGTGACAGCTGGTAGATGAGTTGAGTTGAAAATCAGGCTGTGTCGCATTGTATCTAGTGGTGTGTTTAATGATGGATGAAGTGATGAAGGATTCCTCTACGTTTTGCTCTTTTCGTTAAGGTTAGAGACAATTAACAGGGTGTATAGTATTGATATTAATGTAACACTCTTCACCTTTTTTTTGTTTACAACCGACTTATTAGAATTAGTATGAACTAGCTTTTCCGATGTTTGATCGCGTATACTATCATCTAATCCAAGTTGTTAAAGTATGATCTACTTCTGTGCCAAATGTCATCCTAATTCATTCAGCTGTTAAAGCGTGGTGGATTAAAAGCCAATTTAACCAACTGAAAAGATAAAACCTTTCGCATTTATGATATTTACTAGTAGCATAGGATAGGAAATAGGATATGGAATTAATTTATGGCCATCTGAGCCTGGACACTCACACAAGAATGAAATTAGTTTATTATCTATTGTTAGAACTACACTGAATTATCATCCCTTCGTTTTACCCAAGATAAACCGAAAATGCCGAAGCACGTCAAATTAGGGAACTGTACATCAGACTGACCGTGTCGTCACGAATTTCTCATAAAACCCTTTAGAAATAAGTTACGATACCTACATTATAAGTAGTAGGGGTTTCTGAATGTTTGAAATAAGCAAATAACGAGCGATATCCACAAGATTGTGTCTAATGAACTTGGTGCTGTGTAGGAGCGACCGTGGCCGCGCCTCACAATGTCACTGTAATTAACTCGTGTATGGTTTCTATATTTATTAGTTCAGCTATCGCCTCATTGGTTTCGTAGCTTACTTAGACTGAGAATCCAGTCAGGTTCTCAGTTTTAATACCTGGTCGATTGGATAAAAATGGTTAACAAAAAAAAATCTTTGCATCAAACCACATCTGCTTAGCAGCTTCCGCTATTCACTTTAGAAACCGAAAGTATGACCCATAAATGTTGCTAGTAAATTATTTTGTGAGATTTCATTTTATTCATTATCACCTAATAAAGAGTGTGTCAATACTAATGTAATGTGTCAATTCAGTGCCTAACAAAAGCCTTTTCTTACTCGTTACTCAACACGAACACACTGTTAAAATTTCGCTTCTATAGTTATGAAAATTTATTTCATAGTTCTTGAAAAGGCTCTTATTCCTTGCATTTTATTATTCCCCATTGAATATAATGAGAGAGACTATTCATGTTTATGTAAAATCTCTGGTCGCCCTCGCTGCGCTTCCCGCAGTATAATAAAGTTTAAGCGTGCACCGTAACATGCAGCTATATTATTATTATGACTGTACCCCACGCCAGTGACCTTGACGATTTGAGCCATACAAAAATTTACAGGGATGGCGGTTTCGCGCGATTTAAATGCAGCGCGGCGCCAGTGTTTTTAATGATTTGTTTTTGTAGGATTCGTTTGAATTAGTAACAAACAAAATAGTAGTAACGCCATAAAAACATTTTTATAGAAAATTGTTTTCTTAAAAATACTTAGAATTTCCTGTTGCTTGAATAAACAACTAAAAATGACCGAAACCCGTCTCAAATGGTATGGACATGTAAGAAGACTTAGTGAAGACCGTCTGGTAAATTTAATCTTATAAACAGCTTGCCAGAGCCAACAACCCAAGACAGATTTGCGCAAAAATGTGAGGAGACCCGACGCTAAATAAAGGTAACAGGAATGGAGATAGATGATAGAATTTTCCTGTTCCTTGTTGCTACGACCTGTTTGAGAATAAACATGGCAAAGAAAACATATTTATTTTAACATCAAATGCAGATTTTTTTTATAAACCAAACATTCTATCCTATATATGAGTAACTGGTGCAAAACTGGACTAGTGTGTAAATAAAATAAAATAGTTGAATTGATAACCTCCACCTTTTTGAAGACGGTAAATAAATACGTCTCAATCCCGGCTTAAAATCGTATCGCTCATCACGGGCATGAATGACATGGGTTAGACCTTAGTCCACCACGCTGGCCTAATGCGGTTTGGCAGTCACGTACAGTTCACATACAATTTTCATTTATGAAAACTACTACAGCAGTGGTTCTCAAACTTTTTTGGTGACGGAACCCTTTTGGGAAGCTAAATACTTGATGGAACCCTAGAAGAAAACAATAGTTTTTAAAAGTATATTCTTTATTAATAAGCATAATAAAAGTACAATGTAACAGTTACTAATTATTACTTACTTTACCACATGGCAAGTACAATAATAGATGATATTAAAAAAGAAAAATCTAACTAATGGGAGGTATGAAATTGTTTTTTATTTTTCATCAATTGGTTGATATCAGGTTTGATAGAAGACAGTTGAAGTCTCATATCAGCCGTGCTATTCGGTAAAAAAACAAACTCACACTCGAAACTCATTCCGAATTCACTCTCACTTCGAAAGTCACCTAAGGTGAAAAACATTTGGTATTCTGTGCACTCATACAAGGTCGCGTGAAGTGAAGTGAGCAACGAAATCTCCGGTGAGTGTCTGATAACACTAGTGTATGCCGTTCTATGTTACGGTTTTTGATTAACTTTATCGATTGCCTTTTTCTCAGGATTATGACACGAAAAAAATCTATTTGATTATATTTTTAGCTAAATATCTATTGTGTATCATATTACTGCCTGTAAATAATTTTAATTTGCACAATTAAAGAAAAAATATGTAAATTTTAGGCTGAATACAGCGTGCCTTTGCCGGACTTAAACATTGTTTTTAAAAAAATAAAGCCCCAATGTGAAATGTCATATATCGCGTCAAAATAAAGTTTACTCTTAGTTCGCTAACTTTTAAAAGTTTTCAAAACTGTTATTTTAATAAATAATCTATTTATAATGGAGTAAGTATATGATTTAGTTGTTGTTATATGAGTTACGCCGTAAGAATATATAGAGATTAAATGTTTAACTTTATTTCAGTGTTGGACGTGTCTCCCATCTCTCAATGGCTCAAGTGGAAGCTTTGGTGCAATATTTAGAAGGAATACCGCATTTGGCAAAAGGTTTATTAAGAAATCAGAGTGCCAAAGCTCAAACCAATAAAGAATGGGAACACAAGTATCAAATTAAATAGCGTTGGTGGAGGCACTTTAAAAACTACAAAGAAGTGGATAAAGGTATGTAGTTTTTTATATACATATTCACTAGCCACTTAACATTTTAACTTTTGCCTTTGCATATGGTGACTGCGTTTTTTTCACACTGAGCTTTGCCTTTCTTAGTATCGGGCTGACAAAAAAACGTAGTAAATAGAAAAGCTGCTGCAAGACGTAGGATTGGTGGTGGCAATGAAGAGGTGCCAGAATTAAACGAGGTTGAGGGGGAATAGTGGCATTAATGAGTGCTACTGGAGATGTACATTTACAGCTGCAGGTTTTTTATGTTAGTAAAAATATATATTTATACATATATGATTAAATAGGATATATTATATATATAATTTTTATTACATTTTTAAGAAATATTGTAAGCAATTATAAAAAAAAATTACAGGAGCCAACACCAGCAGGTGACAGTCCTTCAATTTTAAGTAGTTGTTCGGGGCAAAATATTTTGACTGAACAACCGGCTGGCTCAAGCATTGATGTGGATCATGTCTGCCCAAGTACACATCCATTTGAAGTTGACATGGTAAGCAAAATAGTTAGTTGGTTTATTATTTTAATTACTTATAATAAATGAATATTTATAGTACTTGTATTATCTACAAGTATTTACAAAAATAATTATTGAATAACTTACTCAAACATTTTATCAATATATCAAGTATATCAAATAGTATAGTTAGGAATAAAAGTGGTTTAAAGCACACATTGCAAGTATTGTTTATTATATAGTTAACTATACTTGATAAAATTTTAATGCAAATTTTTAAATATGCTTTTTTTTTGTTTGTATGTTTAAATTATATAGTTTTATAACATTTTGTAATTACACTAAACATCATTGTTTTTAGAAGGTAATAATCGTTTAATTGTGAGATATGACATGATTATCTGGGAAAATTCAACAGTTAAAGATATTGAAATTTAAGTACATAACTTTCATTATATTATATATTATGTATCCAAGATTAACAGTAATCGGTTTAAATGATAACCTTATAAATCCAGTGGATACTTCTATAAGCTGAGAAACCGGGGAGGTGCTGGGTTCGAAACCCAAGTAGGGTTATTTTTTTATAGTATTGGCAAACGAGCAGGTGAGTCACCTGATGGTAAGTGATATTCACTGCTCATATAGGCCCACAATAGCAGAAGAATCATGGGCGCGTTGCCGACCTTAAAGATAGGTATAATTTAGGGATTGTGAAAGGAAGGAGATTTGGGCCTCCGGATATCTCACTCACCGTAAGAAATGCATCAGTAAGCCGCTACATTACGTCGGTTTTCTGTGAGGCAGACAGTAGTAATAATCCGTTCGGTCGGCCTATTGACGCTGTAAAAAAAAACTGTCTACAACGTGGCTCTCCACTCATCGCCTTTATATAAACTAGTTGCGCCTCTGGCCATACTTTCGTGCATAGCCCCATGTGTTGTCGCTTAGGTACTGTGTTTATTTACAGCAGTTGCGATTAACTTATTAAACTTATGTACATGTAAATGTTATACCGAATACATTATGTGTCTATATATGCAAAATTTTATTTGATTATTTAGTATATAATTTTTTGTTTTCAGCTCCTAGACGACGAATATTTCGCTTTAGTCGGTCGCCTCATAGATCTCAGCGACGTTCGCAGTTCACCAGTATAGCAGAAGAATTCTTAAAAATTTAAGAACAATGAATGGCGTTTGAGCGGCGTATATTGGAACGGAACGTTGAGACAAAACGTTTAATGGCGCAGGCGAATATAGCTCTAGGAGAGGGACTTAAGGTTCTGGCAGATACAATAAAAAAGAATTGAAGAATGTTGCAGTTT
The DNA here is from genome assembly GCA_949126905.1 of Amorpha juglandis. NCBI lineage: Eukaryota > Metazoa > Arthropoda > Insecta > Lepidoptera > Sphingidae > Amorpha > Amorpha juglandis. The sequence continues at coordinate 3,164,297 of OX421379.1, read as the reverse complement.
TATTTTTACATGGGACAGTTAAAATCAAATTTAAAAATACATTCTTAAAGTAACTATAACAATACTATAATCCTAATTACTTTTACAAATGTGAAAGTGAGTCTATTTATTACGCTTTCACGCCTAAATCGCAGAACCGATTTTTATAAATTTTAGTCTAGACATAGATGGAACCGTGGGGACGGATATAGGCTACTTTTAATCCTCGAAAAAACTGTTCACGACGGGTAGCAGCGAGCAAAAATATTCTATAATTTGTTATTAATATTCTATAATGGTATTACCCTCATGGCTTTTTAAATAAACCAATCTTCATTAAATTTAATATATTATTATTAACAATTTCTTTAAAATTATTAGTTATTATACTACTGTCTACATAATAAATATTTATATATCTATCACTTTACCGCGCCAAGATTTAAAAACTACTTCTACTACTTAAAAATATATATGAAATTAAAATGTATACATTATCCATTTTGCGTTCTACCTTGCCATAATCTATTTATTAAATTAATTCTAGAATTGCGTGCTCCGATTCTTGGTGGAGGTCCCTGTGTTGTTCCAACAGCCACGAGGTTTCCGTCTGTACTTCTTCATTATTTATTATTGAAGAAGGCAATCCAGCACGATTGCATAATATGTTATGGAGCATACAACAAGCCAACATAATCTTGGCAATAGTGTCAGGATAGTATTGCAATACACGGTCAACTAAAAGACAGCGAAAACGCGCTTTGAGTATTCCAATAGTTCCTTCTATAGAGTTTCGAGGCGTAGCGTGTAGTTTATTATAATAACATTCCGGGGTTGCGCCACTGACTGGTGTCATTAAATATGTTCGCTGAGGATAGCCAGCGTCTCCTAAAACATTAAAAATATCTTTAAGTAAGTGTTTGGCCATTAAAAGTACTTTCATCTTATGCTGCATGTAAAAGTATGGTGGACTAATGCCTAACCGCACGTGCCCAGCAGTAGAACGTGTATAATACAGGGCTCATATGATATTATTTGTGTTATAATACATACAATACATAACACAAATAATATCATATGAGCCCATATCATAATTAGGTACATTTTAATATTCCAACACCTATAATGAGCCAGTAGCGACGTGTGTGCTGTAAATTTAATTTAAACATAAAAAGTAAACGGCATGAAATTGGGAACCTGTTTTTTATGTCGGTTTATAACATAAATAAGCATCCTACCCAACTGCACTAACTATTATTTTAAACTTACCTAATAAATATACTAATTCACCAGTATTTGTCAACTCTTCTTAATGATTTCTTATGATAAAGTGATGAAAATAAAGCTATCATGAGTTGCCTCACTATATGACGCATCTACATATAGAATGTTGAGCATCGCGTCATTAATCTGCAAAAATATATCAAATTATATATCCAATTGTTTATATACTATTCAGATTATGGCACCTACTACCTTTATGAGTATATATTTTAAATGCATTAAAATATCTCTAAGTAGACCTCCACTCTACAACATCAACATGATGTTCTTGTATGAAATGAAATAATAATTATATGCATGTTTGAAACTTCCCAACATAATATTTCTAGCATAAAATCCTTTATGGCAGTAATATCTTTCTTAATTTTCCCTCGGCCTCAACATAGCAACAAAAGTGCCGTCAAGACACCCAATCACACCGGGAATATGATTTTTTTTTATAAAATCTGTAACTTACGAAAAGATTACTTAAAAAAGGTCAATTCTTTACATATCTTTTTGTCATTGAAAAAGAGAAAAGTATAAAGCTACTCACCGTTCGGTTATTAACTGTCTTTCTGAAGAATTCTGTAGAAATCTAATGTATTTTGTTTACAATACTAGGATGATTCATAGCTTCTACTATTTATCTAACACACCGGGAAACTGACGCTTGAGACAAGTATGTAGCATCGTTTTTACCCAGTATTTTTTGGTAAGATCCATGATGATGATCCAATGACAATTTGCAAAAAATCTAAAAAAATATATATGTGTATGTATATTTATCGGTTATCCATATTCGGGGAATAAAGGCGTGATGTAATCCCCGAAGGGGTAGGCAGAGGTTGTATCTAGTACATCCAAATTTCACCGAGCTTATTTCCGTACCGGGCACAATTCCAGACTCTGGGTGAATACTAAGCATTTCGTGATAGAAAAACCCAATATCACTTTTACCCGACCCCGGGATCGAACCCGAGACCTCAACACAGCAGTCATACTGCGTAAGTACGCATTACATGTTACATCTGCGCCACCGAGGCAGCTACGGTTATCAAATAGAAATAACTTGACACTTAAGTACCTCGTACCTTGTTGTAAGTCCTCGCCAATACTAACAAAGGGCTTAATTCATTTTCTAAATCTTGGATTAAGTCTTCCGAAAGTCTAAAAATATTAATGAATTCGTCGCCGCGTGTTATAAGAGGTAAATTTCTTATAATTTGGGCTTGGCGACGGCTGGTATTCACTTCTAAATCGTGGGCTTCTTTCAGCATACTTAACAAATGAAATGATCGAGCCATCTACAAACAAAGATGATTTAAATAAATGTAAAAGTAATAAATACATAAGTATATTTAGTTCAAAAAATATTTTTAAGGATATTATTATATTTGATACTTACCTTTTAAGGAAAAAAACAACTTTAACTCCTTTAAACTATTAAAATAACAATTTATTCAGTTTTCACCTACGATGTCGCAAGCAAAAGACTAACTTAAAATTTGACACCAAAAATGAGGTGAGTTTCAGAGTGAGTATCGAAAACTTTGTTACAGCATGCGAATTAACGTCAATTGACTAAGATCTCACTTGAGAATAGTTCGCGTCACCTACGTTCTCACCGTGTGGCGCTAGTGTAGTTTTCACTCAAGTTACAAAATACCAAGTAGTGTTTTCACTGCGAATTCGAAAGTGATTTTGCGAGTGAGTTCTCACAGAATTGCACAGCAGGTTCGGCGTCCAGTCTATTGCGATATTTTGTTTTCGTGGCTGCATAGGTTGAGAATCCTGTTTCGCACAAATATTTTGTTGGGAACGGGAGAAGAATATTCAGAGCTATTTTGCCAAGCATTGGATATTCATCACGGATTCTGCACCAAAAATCGTTGAGAGGCGTCGTTTTGAACAGTGACTCCATACTTGTGTCTGATGACATTTCTAAAAGAGATTCATACATTTCGTTTGAAATACTTTCGGGCTTTTCCAAGTTGGGTAAAAAAGGATTATGAATCCATGAATTCAGTTTCATTTTTGTATTCTGTTCTTCGGGAAAATACTTTTCAAAAGATGCGCACATTGAACTGAGATATTGGACCATTTCTTCAAACACATCATCTTGAAACATTTCTGAGTCGTTATCGCTAACAAACTCACTGAGTGACGTAAAGCTTTCTATTTCTTTCTTACCAACGCAAATAATCCAAAAATCTAATTTTCTTTTGAAGGCAGTTATTTTGTTATAGGCCTGAAACACTGTTGTCTGTTTACCTTGCAATGATAAATTCAATTCCTTCAGTTTTTTAAAGATATCCGCCATAAAATACAATCGGAACAACCAAGTTTTATCATACAAACGGTTCTTCAAATTAAAAGAAGTATCTGCTGAAAGAAACATTTGTAACTCGGCTCTAAGTTCAAATAGCCTTGTTAAAGTTTTACCCCGAGACAGCCATCGCACTTCTGTATGGAGCAGCAGTGTTTTATGTTTGCTGCCATAATCTTCACACAATAATGAGAACAATCGGGATTGTAGTGGTCGTGATTTGATAAAATTAATTATTTTTACCGCTTCATCCATAACTAATTTTAGATTTGACGGCATTTGCTTCATCGCAAGTGCTTGTCTATGCAGAATACAATGGCTGGAACTACAATTAGGCGCTTTATTTTTTATTCGTGACACTGCTCCTGCTGTTTTACCTGTCATCGCCTTGGCCCCATCCACAGAGTACATTATTGCCCCATCTGTACAAATGTCAATGCAATTGTTCCAACTGAGATTATTTTCTTCAAAAAATATATTTATTTTATTAAAAATTTCTTCCCCGGTAGTGTTTGTGAGCAGCGGTGAACACATAAGCATGTCTTCTTCAAAAGAACTTTCATATGGATATCTCACGATAACCAGCAAGATAGCCAAACCAGCGACAACAGTTGACTCGTCCATTTGCAAGGCGAATCGTGTTTTTTGTAGACGTGTAACTAGTTCTTGTTTGACGTAGCTTCCCAGATCATAGATTCGCCGTGAAACAGTATCGTTTGATAGCGGCACAGTAGAAAGATGCTTTGCAGATTTTTCATCGAGCATACATTTTGTTATGTCTAATACACATGGCTTTATTAAATTCTCAGCAATAGTGTGCGCTTCACCTGCTTGTGCAATGCGATAGCTAACTAAATATTATGCCTCCGTGGCCTTTTCGTTGATAGTTTGTGTTACATGCATCATATTTTTTTGACTTTCCAATAACTGATCTTTTTTACGAACAAAAAATTCTTTATTCTTGTCTTTAGACTCGGGGTGTACAGTTTCTAAATGTCGGCGCAATTTGGCAGGTGCCATGGAACTATTAGGAAGCAGTTTATTACATAGCATGCAGATAGGGGAGCCGTTGGAATCAACAAATCCGAAAGTGATATATGATTCATCATACTTCCTTTTTTTCGTCTTTGAAACCGTCGATCTTGACGTCGTGGCATCATCGTCTGGATCTGCTTTTGAACATTCAGCGTCATTAGAAGATGTTATTGCAACACGTTTAACACCTTTAAGCCAACGTTCCATTCTTCTTTATTTATAATGTTACACGTCAGGATGGTGGGGTCTAAATAATGCACAATCGTTATGTACTGCGTATAAGAGACTAAGTTTAGTACAATGAAGAAATGTATAAAACTGAGACAACAGAATACAGCAGGCAGTAGAACAATGAACACTAGTTTCTCGCTAACGAGCTTGTAAGTAGGTAGGTAGGAACTTATCGCTCCGAATACTATTCGTCAACTTACTGACGAGGCGCGACGCGCGATCGCCGCTTTTATACTTAGTCCTAGACTCGATCTCGAATATTCTCGAAAATACTCGAGTCGGTGCCTTTGATAAACAAAAAGCAAAAATATAAAAATTGCGTTGTAAACAATCTCGACTTTATTGTTTGATGTTAGAGTCGAAAGTCGCTTGTTGACAACTATAGCGTCTAATTCAGAGGCGGCTTTTATCAAAGGGACTGCGCGCTCACAAGTATACAAGTATACATGTTGATACCAAACTTATGAGATATTGTACCAGCTATTGTAACACATGTTTATACAAATACAAATAAATAAATAAATATACCTACGCGCGGCCGCGGAGTCAAAACGTTCGACCAGAGAGAGGTAATTTGATTTTTTTTTTTTCTAAATTCTTGCGGAACCCCTACAGAGGTATCGCGGAACCCTAGGGTTCCGCGGAACACACTTAGAGTATAGCTGTACTACAGAATTTGTAATATTATTCGAAATTTAAAAATTAGGACTGTCCGCGGAACCCTAGGGTTCCGCGGAACACACTTAGAGTATAGCTGTACTACAGAATTTGTAATATTATTCGAAATTTAAAAATTAGGACTGTAACCAAAAGTCTGGGGTATTTGTAGCGTAAAACCAACTTAATACTGTACATAAAGGCAGCTTTATTGTTTCTATAACAATATCATCTGTAGACTGTAGCCGCGTCACCGTGTAGGTGGAGTCGCTAATACTAGGATAAAAGGGAAAGTAAGTACTCAGTAACTAGCACAAGGTCGACTCTGGGCGATAAGGACTGTAATATTCTGTAGGAAATTTTAATAAGACATTGCTTTTTACTAAACTCACATTGCTGGAGAAATAGTTGAAAATAAAAGTAGCCTGTTTTTCCGGTGCAGAAGGCCAAGACCTACATTGAGTCGCTACGCCATTATATTATAGTAAGTTCTTTTTTCTCTTTTGGCACTGGATTATATCAATTTTAATCTAACAAAAGAGGAGTGTTAAAAACTTGAATGTCAAGTTTCAGTTGAACGGCAGCACCAACGGCATAGATATCCAAAGATATCTATAAAATTTTTATTTTATAGATATTTTATAATTTTACGTTATAGTGGTATTTTTTTTTGAAGTTGGTTTTTGTGTTGTGTAAAACCTTATTTTAATTGAGTTATTGACTTTAGTGGCCTATTATTTCGTTGTTTATTGACCTACGTTTGATTGAATTAATAGGGCTTTACGTATATTTTGAAAAAAAAAGTGTGTGTGCAATTCACACACGGCAGAAGTGAAACTTTAGAATTATTATAATAAAATTGATTAACCAACGAATTTTAATACGCAAATGCAAAAAATAATGTTTGACATATTTTCCGAAGGCTTTTTTGTACGCAGGCGCAAAGACACGTGATAGCATACTTGTAATCTATCTCATTCTCTCGCAGGGTAACTCATATTTATGAATATGTTTGTCTTTGTGACGCATTTTAGTTTCATCGAGTTTCAAATCATAACGATTCTAAAGAGGTTTCACTTAAAACAAATGATAAAATCATATTGCAAAAAATAATCATTTCTATAGAACTCTTGGACATTATTCGAATACACATCCCAATGAGTTACACAATGTCGGTTTGTTTTGCTCTCGTGTTCGGAACATCGGATGTATTTATAGTGTACTAGCTGTCCCGCGCGGCTCCGCCCGCGTGATCTGTATTTTCCGGGATAAAAGTAGCCTAACAGTGGCGCCATCTGTCAGCAATGTGTCACGCACCGACGCCATCTACTTAAAATATTGGTTTGTAGTACATGCTATGTATCAGAGATGGCGCTGTATTTAAAAAATGATTTTCCCTATTTTCCCGCTTTTCTATTGAAATTTTTCCTAGATTTTCGTTGCTATAAACCTCACGGAGCCCGAGACCTTTCCAACGAATGCAAAACCGTGGAAATCGGTTCGTGCGTTCTGGAGTTATATCGTCAGGAAGGAAAACCCGACTTATTTTTATATAATAGATGACGCTAATTGCATTGGAGGGTACTTACGTCGAATGCATGTCCGCATTCATTGTTTAATCCATCTTCACCTTTTGGTTATCGTCGATTTGTAGTTTCTTTGCATCATCTGGGTTATCTGTTACGTTTCAATTGTGTTCCGGTTTGAAGGACATTGAAGCTACTGAAATTATGAAACTTTTCATGCCGTATTTTCGAGTAATTCAAAATTCTGTGTGTGATCTTGGTTCTGTATGACCACATGACTGTATTACAGGTTCTGTATGACAGGTTATGACCGGCGCTCATAATTAGTCAGAGAGACCTGGTCGTCTCTGACTATTGCTATTTAGTATCAGCACTGCAGTAATGCTATTATACTGCAATGCTCTCGTCATTCCGAGATCATTCACAAATAGAAAAAATATAAACCAACATAAGATGTTAGATACACTATATCGTAATGGTTAAAGGAATCATAAAATCATAGACATATATTTTTTTTATGCGAGCACGGCAAAGTGACGGCCCTACACCTGATGGTAAGTGTCGTGCAACCCAAAAACCAGCGACCACCAACAAACAATGAGTATATCGGTGGTCACCGGAGTCATGCCGGTCTGTATAAATGCCTCTTCCCTCTTGGATGGCGATTTGCATTCTAAATATTTTTTTGTAAAAAATATTCTTTGAACATTTTATTTATGGCTACTCAATAAATGGCATCAAAGTACACCGCAACTGATGCAAACAGGAGTTGAATTTAAATATTACGTTTATGGCACAGATACATCCTGTATCGCGAAAAGGTTAGATAGAGTTGCAATATTGTATGCAATATGCATCCGCAATTATGTAGTAACGTATTGACAACTCGTAAGTAATAGATATTTTGTTTATTTCATATACCTTTACCCATTATATCTTTTTTTTTATCCGAGCACGGCAAACTGACTGCACTACACCTGATGGCAAGAGTAGTGCAGGTCAAAAAAAATTAGCGGCTTGCTGCTGCGTTTCGTACGGTGAGTGAGATATCCGGAGGCTCAAATCCCCCTCCCCTGTCCAATCCCTAATTATGCTTGTTCTTTAAGGTCGACATCGCGCTCATGGGCGTACTAGGGCAGTAGATGTTACTTACCATCAAGTAACTCACTTGCTCGTTTGCCGTCCTATGCTATATATATATATATATATATATAAAACTTATTTTATTGGCAACGTGCAAAATTCAGGCTAACCTTCCCGCGTCTGATTCACGGAATAAATTGCGTATTAACTACCGACGTACGGTTCTTTGTCCGACAACTATATACGGTGTGTTAGTCATCTCGTCCAAGAAAATAACTGTTCGCTTCGAGTCGGTGGTAATTGCGATGCATTGTCCCTGGACTACGCGACGATCGGTGTGTGAAAATTATATTGTTTGACGACTATTGTTTTTGATGGTTGAGTGGGTGGCTTCTTTAGATACTCTTTTGGAAGTTTCGGTGGGGTACTAATCCACTTTATCTGTGATCTGAAATTGATTTTGAAGTGAAAAATTATGCTTATATCTGCCAGCTGTGTTTTTCTGTGATAAAGAGTAGGTTATGTTCTGGTCTACACCATATCTATATCACCTAAATCCATTCAGACGTTACGGCGTGATTGATTAACAAACATCCGAATTAATTAAATCACAAACATCCTAACTCTTGTTACTAGGATAGTAGGAAGTATGACGTCATAAGGGAACTTGTTGCTCGTTTACAAGCACTCCGATTTAAAGCATTCAGCCGACTGTCTATCATACGTCAAAAGATAGATCTTTTTAAATAGGACAGACAAACGGCGTAGGCTTAGGATTCCGTTGGTACCTTAAAAAAACGACGGAAGACTTATTTATGTCAAGCCGGCAAACGTGCAAGTGTGTCTTCTGGTGGTAAGTGAACTCCACCGTCCATGAACACCCACCAGAATCATGTGGGCGTTGCCGACCATGAAGGAAAGGTATTGGGAAGGCGAGGGAAATTTGGGCCTCCGGATATCCCACTCACCATACAAAACGAAGCAGCCAGCCGCCACTTTACGTCCGTTTCTTACTCGTGCTCGGAATGGTTACTTTGTAAAGAGCACAAGCCATTACAGTAGTATGTGGGAGCAGGATAGTCGTATGTTTGGATCCTAAACTCTAGTCTGGACCAGTATGTGTGAGGTGCAGCCGGTGTGTATTGACCTCAGATGTCCAGGCGTACGATGCCACCAGTAGATTTACTACACTCGCAGCGATTGCGCAATCACTACTGAAGTATACACGATGTTTATGTCGCTGTCTGTGTGGAGATTAGGTTTATTGAGCTATTGGCTGGTGTCGATTGTGTGAAATATTCAAATTTGGAATATAAATATTTTTAAAATAAATCAATCGTAGAATGTAAAACATGGTATGCTTGTTTATACATATATTAGGCCCCGTTGGTTTGGTGGCGGCGTACTTAGGCTGTGAAACCGGTGAGCTCCTGGTTTCAAGTATATTGGTAGGTTCAAAAATCAGACAGAATTTGCACGTGACTGCTTTCTTACGTAACATGGCAAAACTCTCGCCACCTATCACATCATGGGAAGGAAATAAGATTGGCGAACAGTAGGTTCTCTTATTGCGCCCTGCGTTGCACTTTGGGTAAACAGGGGTGAGCATATTATGTGTGTATAATTTTAGCAAGAATATAAATAGATTGATGATATTATATCCGTCGCTGCCACGGGTGCATTGTCTTAGGATGACGTCATAGCTGAATTCTTGCTATCTTTGTCACCTTATCTTTACATAAAAGATATTTATAGTGTTCTGGGCTCAGGTTCCTGATGCGGGATTACCTGTAATCAAACGTTAAAGTGCAGTCAATTAATTAACCGGGTGTAATTAAAAATTGTGTAAAGGTGTTCTACAGTCTACTTAATATTGTTTAATTGCCACTGTCCTCGGCAGATGTTAATGTGACATTATGTAATAGCTAACAGTACAATTAAAAATTAATAAATATTACCGACAAACGACGTTTACTATGTTCGCATTCAGAAGTTATTTTTGAAATAAAATAAAATTGTAGGATCAAACGCCAATAATCACCTTATTGATTTAATGGCAGTATAATCAGGCTACATGCCAGCTGTACGAGCCCTCTGCCTACGCCTTCGGATATACAGACGAGCTTATGCTAATATCACAAAGACAATGCAGTCTTACGTAATTTATTTAAATAATGTTGCCTGAGTAATATTTTGCAAGCTCCCTGCAGCTTTAAGTTTAACAGACACAACACCTGACCTTTAGAACACATTAATGTTTCATTGCACTTGCGCTAACACCGGTAACATTATGTAACAATATAAACGGTTACTGTTATACCACCGAAGGCGGTCATTGAAAACAATCACCGATTTGAAACTTCAACCGTGACTTATGTTTAAATTGTGGTCGTTTAACTTTATTGGTCTTGTTTGACGTATAACTGGGACGATGGTATCTGGTATTAGTGTTTATGGTATATTAAAAAGAAAGAAGAACGTTTTGTAATCTACTAAATTAGAGTTTTTTTTTTTTTATATATTAGAAATATTTTTATACTTACTGCTAATTATGTAGCATTTTCATCATTTATAATATTTTTTCGTTTCTTGTCAGATCTCCCCTAATATGCTATTCTCATATTGGCCTTTTAGTGGGTTTTGCCTTTAGAGAAACCCCTATCACATTGGACTTATTTGCACCAATGTAATGTGTTGGAGCCAATACCCTGGTGGTATTTTAGCTGTGTGGTTCGAAAGTAAGGATTGAGAGCAGCTAAAGCACTCACCCAAAAGTTTGGTGAAGCTGAACACAGCCGACTCGAGCCGGGCTATCAGTATAAACGCCAAACACAAAAAAGTACTTTTACTTTACTTTACTTGAACATTGATGTAAAGATTGTGTCCAATCAACGTCCTGTGCCAATCGTCGAACGAGTTGTGAAACATCAAAGGCGAGACTTGTTGGAAGGGATGATAGTGAAATGAGAGCTGAAAGCATTGAAGCTAATGTATGACTTAGGCCTTTGGGCTATTCTAATTGGAAGCCAAGCTTGGGCACAAAGTATTTCTATGTTTATCAAATCCTATAGGGTTGGCGCAACATGACAATATAACCTTTGATCGAGTAAGATATTCGTGTGCGAACCCTAACATCGAAAGCTTGCAATATACACAGTATAGACAACGGATTTATGTGCACTTACAGAATGCAATGGTTTACCCATCGCAGCACTAGATCGTGGTTTCAGTTAAAGTGGGACGCAGTTATTTGTAACGGTTTGTAAACCATTCGACCGGCCCAGTTTGTACGATTTGTTATATGTTTATTCAGAGTGAAACGTTTTTAGAACTGAAATATTGTAATTGAAAGCACAACGCAGCTCGCAAAATAAACTCTTTCGGCCTGTTTGGATATCGTCAAAATATTTGTTTTACTGTTTCTGCTTGTGTGAATCATTTTTATTGTATTAGTAATACATTTATACGAAATAGTCTATTATAATAATGGCAAGAAAAGCAAGACTATATAACTACCATGGTGTCGTATAATAAACTTCTAATAGCCATTTGCTCATCTTGGTGATAGTCACTTGGTAGCGCCACCTTTATTTGTGCCATGGTGAAATCCCCAACATTCATTACAGGAAAGAAATCACGGAACGAACGAATCATGTCTGAGAACTAGCTGGTGTGCCTCTATAGACTTATTCTTTTACCTGACTGTGTATCATGACTTTCCATAAAGGCCAGGTTTATTTTTCATTCAGGACCACAAATAGCGATAAACAGCGAATTAGGGTAGCCTATTATAATTTTCTCAGTGTTTTATTACACGTATACTAGAAACGACCTAACTAATCAAGATTTACGTAACGGTTACGTCATAGTATTGAGTTAAAGTACCAGGATCGCATGAACTGCGAGTAGAGAATTGCGGCTCGAACTACTGCCCTGATAACGAAGAATGCAGTAATCGACATTTTTGTGATTTTCACTTTTTTCCAGAAATGGCATCCCTAGAGGTTCATGTACATGAGAAAAATATATTTTCATAAAAAAATTCACTCGAAGTATGTTTTTTATGTAATGATTTTCGCCGTACTTGCATAAAAACTGCTTCAATGATAAGAAAAAACGCAGTATTAAACATTACCTACTGGGTTACAGGTTAAGTCGACCTAGATCCGTTAAGAGATTATAGTTTCCATCATTCCTGACTGATTTTACTATGAAACACCCTATCCCAAACCTAACGTTCTCAAAATATTCGACTTTGAAGATTTTCGTAAAAAAAGTACCGATTTTTTGCCTATTCTCTTCTTTATTTTGTGTTTTGTGTCTCAAATTTATTTGTTTATGCGATTTTTGTATAGTAAATAAGTTTGTTCATTACTTTCAACACAAAAACCACATGTAAATTTCCCAACTGGGTCGCAATGGACGATTGATAGTTTAAAAAAAGAAATTAATTTGTAAAAACTTTTTGTTCTTGTACAAATATTTCAAAAAACGTCTATGACAGCCATGCTGCAGATGCGCTAAATAATATCTACGTTTCTTTAGCTATCCAATAAGGTATGACAAGCTAGGGTGATATCACAATTCTTCGAAAGAAACCTTGATATAATGCTTCCGGGAAGTAGTAAAAAATAATAGTCCTTAACCATGAAACCTACCACTTGGGTATAAAAACAAAATAGATCTAGGTCGACTTAACCTGTAACCCGTATAAGTCCTTGAGAAGACAGTACACTCCAACTTAGTTCCGAGCATATAATAATGGCTATAATTATTAAAAAATAATGCAGTAATCGACTTGTGCTAAGACAAAATGCAGTAATACGCGCAAATGCTGCATTTAGTTTTAGTATCCTGTGACTCGGAAACGACCTGATACTAAACCAAAACGCAGTAATACGTATTATAATTGCATATATTAGTAAATTAAATAAAGGAAAATTATCTTGTAAAAGCTTGATTTTTTTCCGAATTTTTAGATATATATTATGACCAATAAAATACGAACATCTTGCTCAGGTGATATGAAATATGTTTTTTGCGTTTATCTCGTAACCGCCATTTTGCGATTACTGCATTCTTAGTTATGACGGCAGACTAGTTATGCGCTGTTGCCAGGAGTTAACATAATGGGTGAACTGTGAAGTGATTTAGATGCGCAGGACTTTGTTACACAGAAATGTAGTTTATTGTACACTTGAGAATACTTACCTTATATCACAGCTTATATTATGTTACTATTCAGGTTGTACCTATTAATTTAATCCAGAAAATTTGATTCTTATTTTTACTTGCATTATTTCTTTTTGTTCCCTCGCCTCTAACTCTACTGGACGCTTGTCACCTTGAGGCATAAGATGTTAAGTCTTTATAATGCCTAGTAATTTCACTGGCTTCAATGATTTAGTTGGTTGTTAGGCTGAATTACCAATTTATCAGATTTTCCTAAAGCTTTGGTTGTTAGTTATAATTTAAAAAGTCTCAATTACAACAAATGATATCTATACTCATGATATCTGTACTAGGGAAGCAAAAACCGAGCTAAATGATGAAAGGTACGGCACGATTGGGACGCGTACTATCGTATTAGTTGCAAAATAGTGAGTGTGAGTGTGCCACACAAATTGCATAGAATCCATGTTACAACATTCATATAGCGATTCGTTTACCAGGAGGACATAAATTACGAAGAAATACAACCTGAATGTATTGTCGATGTGTCTAGTAAGTGCCGACCAAGTATTCGTCGAAACAACCTGCTACCAGGATAGCATAAACCACGCATAGATTTATCCGAAGTGGACAGCGTTGTGGCTCGACGTGCGGCGCTCGGCCTAGCTCATGAGGTCAACTCGGGTCGCGCACCACTGAACTAGGTCGCAGGTTATTGCTTCGCGTACATCCAATGAGTACCAAAATAAACCGTTTCAAATTATAAACGGCTGTAACCACTCTTAGGATCGATCGGTAAATCACGTTGTATTGCACGGTGCACAAGCAGAATATAATTGTAATGATTTTCTATGGCTTTGGCCTCGAGCTGAGCACCGATGGCGTAATGGGGCACTTGAACTTTGCCTAATGGAGGGGAAAATAACTAACAGGTTTTCTACATTATTTGACTGTCTTTGAACTCTACTGGTAAATCCCGGCAGGCAGGGCGTTTTGTCCACGTAGAAATTTCGATCTCGAAGTTTTCCCTAATGCCAAGGCATAGAGTACATTTTGATGAATATAGTTTATAACATGACTCAGAATATAACAGAAAACTCTACTTTGCTCTGTCGAACACTTAAAAAAAAGAATCATAAGATGCGCTCTCGTTAATTACGGTTTTCTTAACAATAAAATCAATTCTAGCTCAATGCGAATGCATTGATGCAAAGATGTTATGCAAAGATTTACAGTTTGCCAAAAAAATAACATAAATTTAGAACATTCTTCACATATTATCTTATATATAAAAATAAGTCGGGTTTTCCTTCCTGACGATATAACTCCAGAACGCACGAACCGATTTCCACGGTTTTGCATTCGTTGGAAAGGTCTCGGGCTCCGTGAGGTTTATAGCAACGAAAATCTAGGAAAAATTTCAATAGAAAAGCGGGAAAATAGGGAAAATCATTTTTTAAATACAGCGCCATCTCTGATACATAGCATGTACTACAAACCAATATTTTAAGTAGATGGCGTCGGTGCGTGACACATTGCTGACAGATGGCGCCATTGTTAGGCTACTTTTATCCTGGAAAATACAGATCACGCGGGCGGAGCCGCGCGGGACAGCTAGTATCCAATAAAAACTAATGAAACCGTACTGAGAATCTAGCAACAATGTACAAATAAATTATATTCATCATTACATTAGGAACGTGTGAAAGAAATGCCAACGGAATACTAAAACTGTACATAATTAAACCGTACATAAAGCATTTATGCTATTTTAAATTACAAATATTATTTTTTGTTCTTGCGTTTTATTTAATTTTTAAAAGAATTCTTCTTGTTCTTTATGACCTCTATTGACCTAGTAAAAATCACCTGTGTAAATTAATCTATCCCTACTCGTACAATGTCAATCCAGTTGGACGATTATATTTTATTACACAAATGGAAACCACTTTTAAAGATTCTAATAAAACTCACAAGGGCTTATGTAAGAAACAACAATATGGTGTGATGTTTAAAATAGTTTTCTTTGTTCTCAACGTATAAAAGGCGAGATAGAGTGCCGTACACAGTACCAGGAGAGCAGAGATCGATAGGAGTTACCGAGTCATTGTTTCTCGATTCAAGATGCAGGTGACACAGCGGCCATCGGGTCAAGCATCAAGCCCTCGTTAAATATAGGTCGCCGTGTGGCACAGATTATAAAGCCACCAAAACATCTCCAATATCATCATTACAATTTCATTGTAAATATCGGTCTGTGCCTTGAAACTACCAGGATTATAGAAGATTTAAGTAAATGTGTGTAATTGAATGTGTGGTACATAGTATTAAAGTTGATGATAAAGGCTTCCACGCACAGCCGTGTTCTGCGATGCACCGCGTCAAAGGCTTAAGAGATGTACAATAAATAAATATATTAACCAAATTTATATGGGCTCACATCGCAGCTAAACTCTATGGAATGATTTTCCCGTCAATATCAGTCCACGATTGGCGGAGAAATCGATATATATACATAAAAAACGCAAAAAAGACCTCGTCAAATTGAGAATCTTTTTTTTCTATAATGAATTTTTTACGTTTACGCGAATGTTACACATTTAAATAAAACTAAACGGATTTTATTTTAATTTTGGTCCCGACGTTTCAAAAGCTTTTCAGCCTTCGTGATCACGGGGTGGACTGGTGTTAGTCCACCCCGTGACTATCCACAGTGAATAAAAACCGCGATAAAATCCGTTTAAATTAGTTTTATTCCAATCTCCTTTTTTAAAGTTCTGTTAAAAAAACATCAATCATCGTAGCATCTTTCATTTAAAATACACAGGAGTCTATAATACTGAAATCTTGTAAACGTAATAGCGTTGAGAGTCTGTTGCGGTTAGATTCGTCTCGCCGAAGGGCGGCGCGGGACGTTCACCCCGTCTGTCTGCGAATCTCAGTTTAAGCCTTTTGAATATTTCATCACAAATTAGGCACCTATTTATTTTTTACGGGTATATTGACGGGTTGATGACACAAAAGATTTGATTCATGAATGGCAACATAACCGCACCTCTTTATCCTCGGAGTGGTAGGTACAGGCGCAACTGGTGCTGTATCCACGTTTCACCGAGCCTATTTTCGTTTCCTAATATGGTTGAGGGTGAGTCTATCGCCCTACTGGGCACAAGTTCTTATTCCAAGCAATTAATGTGTGATGTTTTGAATCGAAAACTGAAACAAAAATTAAAGGGGAATGCCCATAAAATGCCTGGAAATGGACAGAATCTTCAAATAGTCATATAATCTATTTAGATTAAAATAAGGATAGTTGTATTATTCTCAAGTTTTACACACTAGGGGGAAAGTATTATAATAATTATTATAGTATTTAATTTGATTGTCGTAAATGTACATGAATGTCGAATTTGACATTAGTAAATACAGATCGTATTTGACAGATAGTTTTTCTGTTTAAGTTATTCGTAAGTACCAAACTTTTTACTTCCGATTCGACGTCCGCTCCAATATAATACCTCATTGTTTTGTCTATGTATGATGATGTATCCTTAACCTATTTAAATTACCGATATTTGTACTTGTCAGATCCCAATTTCAACACGTAAAATATATTTTTGGCAAAATGTTTTTAACCAGCTTCCTCCAAGTTTTTGGATTGACATTTTAATTGTAATAGATTTACTTTGATTTTAACTACAAATTGGTGTATAATTCATTTTTGTTCAACTTAGGCATTTTTTTGTATGGGAGATGGGCATTCCCCTTTAATATGTATTCAATATTTATTTAAAAACATGACATTGTGTCATTTGATAAATTTAAAAGTGTATTTTTTAGTATCATCTCATTTTAAAACTCTATGCAATCTAGGCACGTAGGCTCTCTATAAAATTAACTAAATGGAATTCTAATGGACTTAAATTACTCTAAAAGAGCTTATTAAATTTCAAAGCTGTCGCGAAAAAATAAGTAACATTATCGTATTGTTACGTGCTTGAAGAAACTTTAATGATGAGAGATTAAATACGCATTTTGTGCCATAGTATTTTAGAAGCTAATTTATTCGTTAAATAATCAAGTCGTTTTAAATGTGAAAATTACTTTTTTTTACCGCTTATTAGAGTGTATTTTTCATAGTATGTTTTATGGAAAAAATAATTATTTAAACTTTATATACATCATGTATATAAAGTTAGTATATGTAATTAAACATATTCTCGACTTATTTTTATCAATGTAGCAATAGATAAAACAGATGGAATATTATAACAAAAAATAAAATGTTCTCTAACGAGAAACTTATTCAGTCACTGACATTTATAAAAAGCATGCAAAGGGCAATTGATCTTATCTTTAATTAATCTCGTCTGTAGTCGCGCTGTAAAAATTATATTCTAAGTTATTATTATATGATTAAACGAACTTACCTTAAGTGAAGTTCTATCATAATTATACGAAGTTCCTTCTCCGAGACAGATTTACAAGTAGTAACGCTGGATTGTACCAGCGCCGTCACAATTATTTCAAAGCTATATAAAAAAATAAAAAAAAGTAGATGTTATGTTCGCTCGACTGGCAACCCTGTAATGTCATTCCGTTTAAAGATAGTTTTATGAACAACCCTGTATAGGGAAAAAAACTGCTGTTTGGGGGGGTTGGGAGACTTGTCTCGGAGAAGGAACTTCGTATAATTATGATAGAACTTCACTTAAGGTAAGTTCGTTTAATCATATAATTATACTCCTTCCTTCTCCGAGACAGATTTACAAGTAGATGTTTAAAGACTGGGTTGTGAATAACTACTCAATTGTAAGAATAATATAACATTTATATCAATCACTTAACATAATATCCATTAATAATAAAAGTAATAATATCCATTAATAATGTAAGCACTCTAATATAAGTCAATAATCATGCCCTTTTGTTGACAATTTCACAAATTACCTCACTAAACGAGGTATGGTCGTGCATAATCGGTCTGTTGTAATGATTAGCGAAAGTGGCAGAATTCTGAGATCACCCCACCGTTCTCTGTATTAGGTCTATATTGACTCCAGACCTTCTAGCGGCTGACGTAGAGTTATGTTTGGTACTATGTGCCGTGAAAATAGAGACATCAATATCAAACTCATTTAAGGTTGCTTTTTATTTGCTGAAAACTTCCTGCTTGTGTTAATTATGTCTGGAATATATATTTAAATTTCATCACTCATAAATTTAATATTAGCAACCTTAATTAATGATAGAGTTTGTACTCTATGTCCTGCAGTCAACGGTAGGGTTGTTACAACTTTTTAGTCAATTTTTCTAGATTTAAGTCTTCATTGGGGTACAGACTTGCTAGATATGTTAATACAACACCTGGATCCCAAGTAAAATTATACTTTGGGGTAGGCGGTTTTAACTGGTATATCAGTTTCTATTTTGGGACTAATTAGCGAAAGGGCTGACCTGGTGATATTTATTGTACCATGTGAGGTTTCAGACTCAAGGCATTCACTTAAATATTTTAATATATAGGAGATAGAGGCCTGATGAGTGTCTATGTTTACTTTATTACAGTATAACCACCAGGATTTCAGAGATGAGCCATATTGTTTCATAGAGTTACTTGAAAGTGAGTTTCACATAATTTTAAGGGCCGAATTTGGTGTGCCACATCTTATGTATGCCTTGCTGAGAGAAGCCCTGCAGCAAGGGTAAGTTGTTGATGAAGAGGGTGGCTTTCTGGATTCTCTATCGGCTTCGTGCTTATCTTTCGCGTTAATGTAAGATGCATAGATCCATAGTGCTCTTTCTTCACACCATTACCATATATCTCTAGTAATCCCATTTAAATGAGGAAATTGAATTCCTCCCATTTTATTGATATATGCAACTGCAGTTGTATTATCAATTCGCAATAAAACTTCACAGTCATGTAAATGTGTGGCGCAACATTTGAGCCCTAAGAAGGCTGCTTTTTGTTTTAAATAATTAATATGGTACATTTTTTCTGCACGTGACCATGGGCCTGAAGCTTTATTATGACCACACACTGCTCCCCAACCTGTACTTGATGCATCTGTCTGTATTTCTGTTATAATTTATGTTGTTTTATTGGATTGTCTATATATACATTTTTATTCCAGCAATCCAGTTCTGGGTAAACAATACTTTTAAGAGGCATTATTGCATCATAATTATCATTTGATTGTAACAGAGCCATATATTTATCCCTTTCTAAAATTTTTGTGTATACCCAGCCATCTGGAATAGCTGGGCAAGTTGAGCTTATTGTTCCTAATAATTGAGAAAATTCTCTAATCTGACAACATCTTTTACCTTGAAAATATTTAATCTTTTCTAAAATTGCTACTTGCTTTTGTTGGGGAGTAGATATGTTAAGATTTATTTATTGAGTTCAACATAAAAACACGAATACCTGCATGTTTGCTTTGGTTTAAGAATGCTCTTTTCAAAATTAATTACACAACCTAAACCCTGTAACAGTTGAAATGCAAGTTTTAGATTTTTCTCACATTTATTATGATTGATTTATTAAAATATAAACAGTCATGTAAATAACAAGTCATTCTGATATTTTTGAGTCTAAGGTAATTGCAAACTGGTTTCAAAAGCTTTGTAAAAACAAATGGTGCTGTACATCACACTAATATTATAAATGTGAAAGTTTGTTCGTCCGTTAATCACGCTGAAACTACTGAACGGATTTTGATGAAATTTGGTATACAGACAGGGTATGAGCTGACTTTGGTGATAGTCTACTTTTTATCCCGGAAAAAGCAGATCACGCGGGCGGAGCCGCGAGCAAAAGCTAGTAAACCATAAGGTAGAACATTAAATTCAAATAACTTTCCATCAAAACTAATATTAAGTATTTTTTATGGTCATTAGCTATTGGTATTGAAAAATAAGCTTCTTTTAAATCAATAGAGGCCATAACGCAGTCTTTTGATAAGTTGTTAGCAAGCTGTTCTAATATCCTCTAATTTAAAATGTGCTGTGTCTATATGATCATTAAGTTTCCTTAGATTCAGTATAGATCTGTATTGACTGTTAGGTTTAGGGACCAAAAATATTGGAGATGTAAATTGATTTGGGCAGTGAGAACACCCTGAGTAAAGTGATTAGTTTTTCAATTTCTAACTTAATTAATTCTCTTTCTTTTTGAGACCAATGCTGTGGTCTTGATGTGTAAGGCAGCGGAGTGGTGCTGAATGGAATCTCATAACCTTCTATCCATTTTAGAACTACTGGATCGTTGGTTATCCCGAGCCAGTTATTCTTAAAATACTTTAATCTGCCTGCATGTACCTCAGGGTTTATCTGTGGTGTTTGCACCTGATGTTGTTGTGGTTGACGTTGCTGCCCGCCTCAAACTCGTTGGTGTTGGTGATACTGCAGCAGGCCTCTCCAGTTTACCTGTTTCTATGCTGGGGGTCCTGGTTTTATTGATTTCTTTTATACAGACTTAATCAATGCACCTGCCTTTTGAATGGTTTGAGCAGCTCTAATTTTGTCCGCATAGTCTACTCCAAACAAGAACTCATCAGTTTTTGCTGTCCGGACAGCATTTTGTACTGACTTATTTGTGCCCACTAAGGCAAAAAAACAAAATCTTGAAGAGGAGTGCTCGTTGTAGATTTCAGCAGCTAATTTTGCTGCATCATTCAATTCTGCCACAAAAACTTTAGTGGCAATATTTCCATTTAGAACCTTAGTTAATAATTTGCCCAGACAGGACATTAGTTTCCCAGTTAAATTTTGGCTGTGGCAAATTCATTTATCTCATTTTAGACATGGTTCTGAGAGGGAGGCTGTTATCTCTGGATTCATAATTGGAGCCTGCCCTTGCAAATTTATTGGTGGAGGATACTTTTTGGTAATAGCCTCCCACTAGACACGTCTATCCGCTTAGTGATAGCTCTAAAGTCAGTGATATTTCCATGTGGAAATGAATTTTTTGGCATTGTCTATCCTCAATGTGATAGCTCTAGCCATGTATATCTAGGACAGTTGGAGCAGTCGTCCACCGAATGTGGTGGCGCGTAAGTACCCAAGTGTTTGAAGTTTCCATAAGATTTAGGCACATAATACATAAGTCCATTGTATGTTGTATGAACTTTTGGCATTGTCTATCCTCAATGTGATAGCTCTAGCCACGTATATCTAGGACAGTTGGAGCACATTGTCCACCCGCATGTGGTGGCGCGTAAGTACCCAAGTTTTTAGAGTTTCCATAAGATTAAGGTACATAATACATAAGTCCAATGTATGTTGTATGAATTTTTGGCATTGTCTATCCTCAATGTGATAGCTCTAGCCATGGCATTGTCTATCCTCAATGTGATAGCTCTAGCCATGTATATCTAGGACAGTTGGAGCACGTTGTCCACCCGCATGTGGTGGCGCGTAAGTACCCAAGTGTTTGAAGTTTATATAAGATTTAGGTACATAATACATAAGTCCAATGTTCGTTGCATAAATTTTTGGCATTGTCAATCCTCAATGTGATAGCTCTAACCATGTATATCTAGGACAGTTGGAGCATGTAGTCCACCCGCATGTGGTGGCTCATAAGTACCCAAGCGTTTGAAGTTTGCATAAGATTATGGTATATAATACATAAGTCTAATGTACATTTTACAGACCTGTGGTTTCAGGAGTGTCTTTGTGTGGAGCCAGAGAGACTGGCGTCAGTGAATTGGATGATCTTGGATGTGGAGAATTCGGTGGCGACGATTCTACAGCGTCCTCTTCCACCGTAGGAGTTATCTTCTCTAATTTCCTTTCTAACTTCTAACTATTTTTCATATATACTTTTTCTTTTGCCCATTTTTGAACAATGTGACTCGCGGTAATAAAAAGAGACGCAATAATTCACGAACCACTGAGCAGTTTTTGAAGTTTTAAAGTTTTAAACGACTAACGAATTTACCGAAATAATAGGATCCGTTTACGGACCAGAAATAGTCAACTGATTTTACGTGAATTTTTACGGAAATCGTTTTAAAGTTTATAAATTATTAATCGGAACCGAAAGTAATCTTAAGCATGATAAATACCTTGGTATTTTTCTAGGCTTATAGGTTATAAATTTTTGCAAATTTTTAAGTTGATCAAGGGTCTTACCTTAAGTTTGCTTCAACACAGTGATATTTCACTTTATTTTCATTCAATACATACCCAAACAAAACCAAGCCAATAAACACTCACGCCGAGTCATGTCGAGACCGGTGTCGAATGCACTTGATATTTCACAATAAGTATCCTTGTATTATTGATTAAAACGACATGTTTGAGAAAATTACTAATTATATAAATCCTGAGTATGATTTTACACAATATTATGTGGTAAATACAAATTTTAATTGTATTTTTGTCGAGAACAAGTGACAGCGCTGCGCACAAAAAAACGTAATGACATTACAGGGTTGCCAGTCGAGCGAACATAACATCTACTTTTTTTTATTTTTTTATATAGCTTTGAAATAATTGTGACGGCGCTGGTACAATCCAGCGTTACTACTTGTAAATCTGTCTCGGAGAAGGAAGGAGTATAATTGTAATATGCAAGCACAGACAACTTAACCTAAAGTTGTCTGTGCATGCATGCTATGCTCACTGATGAAGTTTCGGTCTACTTCGAAGCACTATGGCAAATTCTTACTATACTGTGCCAAAGAAATACTATAATACTAAAAATGCTATAATGTGGAAAAAAAAAATGCTTGCTATCAGACGAGATACTTGCTCGTCACGTTTTTCAGTAAAAAATAACAGCCTAGCTATACAGTATACTAGTGGTCTACGTCGCAACTTTGATCTGTTTTGTCTACAGCACCAATGGGCCGGCTCAGCAGATTAATTAGTTTTATTATGATTTGAAATATCGGTATCAGCAATTATGATTTTAAATATCGGTATGAGCAAAGGTGGGCGATAGTGGGGACATCTCACTATCTTGCTCGGACACGTGTACTGTAATTACCATTTTGCACGTCAATGTTTCCGTCGTCTATTTGACAAATCCCCCATCAGTTTGAATGGCTTCTTTATTTATCTATTTTTGGACGGGTTTATAAAATTACTAGCGGTTGCCCGTAAATGTCTTTCTAAGATTAAAATAGCATATGTTCTAATTCTAATCATTAGCCTAAATACAAATTTTAATGTTCCTCGGATCAAAAATAATGCAAGTACGATACAAACTTTCAGCAATTTTTTTTTTTTTTTTTTATCCTGGCTCGGCGAAGTGACTACGCTACACCTGATGGTAAGTGTAGCGCAATCCAAGAATAGTGTCGACCAACGATAAACAATGTGTCCATCGTAGGTCGGCAAGATCATGCCGGCCTGCCAAAGGGGAGGGGAAGGAAAAAGGGATGGGGAAAGGGTTAGGACCAGGGGGCAAGCCCCCTGGGGAGAACCGGATATACACTGGCTGACTCTGGAACGCGACCCACACAAGGCGGGCCACTATGGCAGGTTTTAGCACCAGTGTACGGTGGTCGCTATCCGGTCGGATACAAGTATCCTCCCACCAGCATAGATCATCTTCATCATTCATCCCTTATTAAATAAAATTTCCTAAATTCCTGAAACACGTATTTATTTGTTTTACGTCAATAACCGAAATACAAAATTTTGTTTATGTAACTTTCAAAATGACGGACTTTCATACATATTATCAACCCCTATTTTGACCCCTTTGGGGCGGAATTTTCTAAAATCCTTTCTTAGTGGGATATAACAAAATGAATATACAGTCCGAATTTCATGCTTGTAGCCTTGATAGTTTGCGCTCGGCGATGATGAATCAGTCAGTCAGTCAGGACATGTTACTTTATAAGTATAGATTCGATTTTGGCTAACGCAACTTGTCAACTAGCCTATTCCGTTCACAACGCGGCGTAGAGGGTCCAGGATTGATACCGAGTTAACCAACTGACTTACGATGTGCTGTAGGTTGCCCTAATCGAATATTGACTTTATTTGCGCTAAAGCACAGCGTAGGCTGTGACATTATGACCTCTGTCGTAGGTGTTAAGCCGCGTTCACTAATTAGTAAATACCGACATTCAAAACACGTGTCTGTGCACAGGGCTGCCTCTTGCCGTATTCTTTGTATATAAAATAAAATTTAGGCTTACATTATAAATATGTAATTTTTAAATAGCTGAACGGATTTTCCTTAAACACAGCTAAGAACCATCTCGAATAAATAAGGTTACAAATAAATAAATCACTAAATTCGTTTATCTTTTTACAATTGATACGAGTCACGCTGCAGACAAAGTCGTTAATGGGCTGCCTTAACTGAGTTATTACCACTGTCTCGGGAAACCGGTGTAAAGTGGCAAGCTCGCTTTGCGTTTCATTTGGAAAGCGAGATTCCGGAGGCCAAAAGACACGTGATTAGCATAAGATTGGAATCTATGATCCATATAGTGATGGGTATGAATGACTATTATCACAGTTGGTATGCTAGTTACAACCTCTACCTGCCCTTTCGGGGGCACTGTCGTGGAATTTTGTTTGTCATGTATTTTGCCGACTACTTATTCTAAGACAAAACTAATGTAGTATGTATCTGACCTGCTCCGTCCCCACAGTCGACCCTGTACCTCACCCGTGTATACTGACACTATGTAGATGTATACACTTCGGCTCTACTGGAGAGACTGTGCTATCAGTAGCTGTCGCTGTATTTATAAGCGTCGTCGTCAATGTCCTACTATTTCACCGACTACCTTCATTATAGTTACAATCCGGAGGTATGCTTATACAATCTTAACACTACAAATAGGTTTTTTTTTTTAATTGGCCATCGAAGGCAGACGAGCTGACGCGTTTCTGATGCTAACTGAATCCGACGACCATAGGCTTCAACAATATCAGAAATACAGCCAAGCCGCTGCGCGATTTGATTACTTTCTTTGTGATGACAACCCTATAAGTGTTCCGTTAAGTTTATCGAGTGGGCGCCAGTACATTAGTAAAGTGATAACAACTGTGTACACACAAAAACTAAACAAATTCTAACTTTCTAATCACCAGTGTTTTGTTTTCGATTAACAGTTCTACGACTTGGGCCGCGACCGCACCGCGCTAACAGTTTGCGGTTGAGTGTTTGTCTTAAGTTAATTTGAACTAGCTTTTGATAGTGATAGATATATGTGATTGTTCCGGTTCAATAGTTTTCAATTGGGAATAGAAGTCCGATTTTGCTTCCGACTGCCTGACTCGATCGATCGACATTCTATAAACATCTGGTTTTATGACATAGTGCCAATAGTGTGATGGCAAAGTACCTGATATTTTTGTACCCCACAGGATATGGTCCTTACCACTCCTCACTCCTCAATCGCTGCATTGCAATTTTTAAGCATAAATACTAAGTAAATAAAACTAAATGTTATTGAGCAAAGTCGTAGAGAAAAACTGACATCATAAAATTACTCTGGCTTTCTCCCCAAGTCCCAACGCATTACATGTAACCTCTGCAGTGTCTTGAGTCAACGAATTTATTATGTTGAACTACAATTAGTTCTCTTAAGTTATTTAGCTGTAATGGAGGTAAATGAACGTCGCTCGTCCCACATCGTCTCGCTTAATTACAGCTTCGTAAAAATCGAAAGAAGTTTGTATCTGTAATCCCCTGTCTAAAGGTCTCGATTATATATTTTTTTATAGCATAGACTAGACCAACAGGTCGGTCTGGAAATCTATGGGGGAGGCCTATGTTCAGCAATGGACATTCTGTGGCTGATGATGATGATAATGATGATAGACTGGACCAGCAAACTAGCAAGTGGGTCTCTTGATGCTAAGTGATCTCCACCGCCCATGT
This sequence comes from Amorpha juglandis, assembly GCA_949126905.1. NCBI lineage: Eukaryota > Metazoa > Arthropoda > Insecta > Lepidoptera > Sphingidae > Amorpha > Amorpha juglandis. The sequence continues at coordinate 3,138,160 of OX421379.1, read as the reverse complement.
ACGCCAACAATACTAGAAGAATCATAGTCGCGTTGCCGACCTTATGGGGAAGGGTTAATTAAGGGATTGGAAAGGGGAGGGGGATTTGGGCCTTCGGATATCTCACTCACCGTACGAAATGCAGCAGCAAGCGGATACTTCACGTCGGTTTTCTGCGAGACTGGTAACAACCCGGTCGAGCTAGTGCATTCGTGTTGTAGACAAAAATCTACAGCGTGGCTCTACCACTCAATTATTCATTCTGTATTCAAATGATCAATGGGCATGCCAATAATGAGCCGTTTTGAATTACTTAAAATATGCCCCTTTGACGCTATGCAGGTCGTTTAATGTGTGATGATAGTAACCCCCGACAAAAAACATCAGGGGCGTTGGTTGACCCCTTTTTCTGTATTTCTGTGTATGTATGAGTGTGTCTGTATTTCTGTGGCATCGTAGCATAGAAACGATTAGACCGATTTCAATGCAGTTTCTTTATTTGAATGCTAGTTTAAACTAAACGATTCATGGTTCTTAACTATGTTTGAAAATCGCTGCAATCCTTGAAAAGATATAAATGTTTTTGTTATTAACGCCACGGGTTTTTAAATAACGGTTAAATGATAAGAATTAAAAATTATTTATTATCTGTTACAGGTACGATACGAGAGAATGTGAAATACTGTGTATTATTTCTATGGATATTTTCATACGAGGTAACATAACTTTGAGTACTTTTGCTAGTAAACGGGATATTTATTATTTATGTACTAAATAATAACACACTATAAGTGGATAAAGATTTTTATCTATTGTGGCGGTGGAGATCATTTACCATATTATAAGAAAAACATATTGACTTTGTCACCAGAAAGTAATCAAATTCGATTCATATATTATTAATCACATAATCAAAACCAGAAAATAGTTGCGATACTTTTTTAAAATTTTTCCTCTCCTTCTACACCTCCGCCCCCCGTCCTTCTTGTTTCTTCCACTTTACTCGGTCTAGAACATCTTCCATTGTGAAACCACTGACTGCCGTAATTTCCTCTAACAAGCCAAGTCAACACATCTTGTGGTCAAAACTTTTCCACTTATCATCATCATCATCAGCCACAGGACGTCCACTGCTGATCATAGGCCTACCCCAAGATTTCCAGACCGACCTGTTGGAAGCGGCCTGCATCCAGCGACTTTCTGCGACCTTTATCGGGTCGTCTGTCCACCTTGTAGGTGTACGTTCAACGCTGCATTTGCCTATTCCACTATTTTCATAAAAAAAAGGTGTGCGTCTCGGGACGCTTGACAGAAGTGATAACTGAACCAATGTGGGTTAAAGTGAGAGCGTGAGAGTGAGACTGCTGCCGTAGGCATGAGAGAAAGGGAAGCCAGACAGAGTGGCGCCGTGCGTTATGTTACGGCGCCACTCTGTCTGGCTTCCCTTAACGCGTTACGTTACGGGGTCCGGTCAGTCATGTCAAAGTCCGGTCAAAGCCCGGTCAAAATCTTGTGAAAGTCCGGTCAAAGTACGGTCCAAACCGACTGGTCACTGTATGACGCCACCTGGGACATCAAAATTATCGATGTTCCAGGGAGGTCGGCTAACGTTGGCTGGTCGATGGACCGCTCGCGTTACGGAACATTTCGGTTCACCCTCCCATAAGAAGTTATCACTTCAAAAAATGTTTCGTAGTCAAAAGCAGTGTTCGCAATCGTTCGATTAGAAAATTGACCGGCGAATTCATTGCCTAATCAGGCGTTAATAAGTTTGAACAAACTAAGGTTGAGTTTGGACGGGCGCGCTCCTCCCGTCACGGTTCAGTACACTTTAGTAATTAGTTTTATGTTTTGAGCCGTATCGTTCGGATGGTTAAGGCTGGTTTACGTTATACTTGTATAAGGCTCGTTTACGTATATAGGGCTGTAGAACAAAGAAATTTGAGTGGTAGAGTCATGCTGTGGACAGTTTTGTCTACTCTAATGGGCCGGCTCGTTACCATTGTCTCACAGAAAACCGACGTAAAGTAGCGGCTTGCCGCTGCGTTTCGTACGGTGAGGCCCAGATCCCCCTTCCTTTCCCAATCCTTTAATAATCCCTTCCTTTTAAGGTCGACAACGCGCCTATGAATCTTCTACTATTGTGGTACATGGGCGGTGGAGACCACTTACCATCAGGTGACACACTTGCTCGTTTGCCGGTATATGCTATAAAAAAATGTTTAGTCAGTATGCTTTAAGTTTTGGACTTTCCTAGTACGCTTATAAATGTTTCAAAACATTTCATTCGTGTCGTTGGTTCCGTACCATTGTTTTAGTTGAGTTCATTAGCTGCAATCATTGAGATATCACGAATAGCTGCATTAAAGATTTGTTACGCTTACTAAAATACCGTCGAATACTATTATGATCTTACTTCCTGCTACAATTGTACATTACATTACATTTCATACATTGTGAAAGTTTGGATGTTTAGGAGTTTATGAATTTGTATGTTTTTCAGTCAATCACGCCCTAACGGCTGAACGGTTTTGGATGACATTTCGTGCACAGGAAAACCATGATCTGGTCGGCCGTTTGGGTTGGTACCGCTTTGACTTCTATGTCTACCGCAAAGCAACAATGTGTAAGAGTAAAAAACATTAAAAAAACTACTTTTGTACACATAAACCTTAACACAAACTACTATGTTCACACGAGCGGAGCCTCGAGCAAAAGCTAGCAAGTTATAAGTTCAAAAATCGACTTGAAAACCCGAATCGAGGTGTATCTATTGTTATCTGTTGAGTAGTTTCCCATATTCCACTAGTACTTTGTCATAACATTTTAACCAAATGTACACTACCAAATTACGATTTTCTTTTTTTTTTCTTTTTTTTTTATCCTGGCTCGGCAAAGTGACTACGCTACACCTGATGGTAAGTGTAGCGCAATCCAAGAATAGTGTCGACCAACGATACACAATTTCTCCATCGTAGGTCGGCAAGATTATGCCGGCCTGCCAAAGGACCAAGGGGGAGAGAAAGGAAACAGGGATGGGAAAAGGGTTAGGATCAGGGGGCAAGCCCCCTGGGGAGAACCGGATATACACTGGCTGACCCTGGAACGCGACCCACACAAGGTGGGCCACTATGGCAGGTTTTTGCACCAGTGTACGGTGGTCGCTATCCGGTCGGATACAAGTATCCTCCCTCCCAGATTATCGGAGCTATAGCCTATTGAACAAAGAATCGTCGCTCAATTAACGAAATTAAATGTCAACATAATAAATATGTACTGTCGAATTTAGAACCCCCTCCTTTTTGACGTTGGTTAAATGTGACGCGCGCTGCCATTCAATTTTGACTTGCTGCACCACACACGAATGAGCGGAGCGGGGATTGATCAAGCACGTTTTTATATAATAAGAGCAATTATTACAATTAATTAATATTATTTATTTAGTTACCGCAAACATTCTTGATACTTTAAAAAATTTGGAAGAAAATATTCGAAGTCCTTCATACATCCGTAAAGTTGTAATCAATCAATTAAGGTTATTATAGTACACGTATCGTTGTACTCACAAACTTCAATTGAGTTTAAGTATTCATTAGGCATTTCTCAGAATTCATTTATTTCACAAAGAAGTCAATCAAGGTTATTCATGTTCTCTATAACTGATTATAAGGCATTTTCTGTACCTACTCAGCAATGCATCATATTGGTTCTGAGTATGTTTTTAGAAATTCGACAGCCTCCGTGGCGCAGCGGGCGAGTAGCCGGCTATGAAACGAGAGGCCGCGTGTTCGATCCCCGCATCGAGACAAAAGTTTGTGTGATCCACAGATATTTGTTTCGGGTCTGGGTGTTGTGAGATCGAAAGTCTCTCGTTAGTTCCTGATACCCACGACACAAGACTTGTCAGGACAGGGTCAGGACTATGTGTGTGACTGTTGGGTGTATTTATTTATTTATTTATTCTTCCTCCTAGTCAGGCACTCTTGACAGAGTGGTCGTGGTTGCCGCGATGGTGGTACATAGTGTGTTACCTACGTCGTCCGTTCTCTAATCGATGATCGTAGCTCTACTAAGGCTTAATTTTTAGAAATCACTTAATGACGATTAAAGCAAATTGACGTTTCTGAGTGCGGCTGTTAACTGCATAATGTGATGGATGTGTGATATGTGATCTGAAACAAAAAGTTTTATTAGTATTTACTAGCTGGTATGTCCTTCGTATGCGAGAAGCCGTCTAGATTGGCACCATCGTTTTTTCTGTTTCTGGCCCCCAAGCAGTGTTTAAGCAATATTCTGTCTCGGTTTAAAGAATATTGGAGGTATTGAAATTACTGGGCCCTAAATAAACATCTTGTCACCACAAGCGCTCTCTAGTCCCATACAATGTTTTGTAATTCAATGTTCTGTGTGGTGTGGCTTCTGTTCATGGGCAGGCGTTCATCAAGCGAGCAATTTGCTCCTCTCGTCATTCAAGCTAATAAAATAAAATATCAACTGAGCTAACACTTACCATCAGGTGCAGTGATGTTTCTTCGTCGTGCCAGGATGAGAAAAACACATTTAGAATTTTTCACGAAAATATTTTTAAGGAAAACATCGTAGTAAATACCCATTTCCGCCATATAACTGCCACTCGAGGGTAGACAGGGGGATAGTCGGTTGTTAAAGTTATATAGGTGCGTCTGGCTAGGGAGTTACATTGTTGTCTAGACTCTCCTGGCAGTCTAGACTCACCGAGTAATTGCTTGTGATCAATACCTAACATTAAAGATGATGTCTTTGATTAAGATTGTCTTTTGTGTATTTTCTGATCACACAAATTCTGTAAAAGTATCAAGAGTGATTTGTTTGTGTGTTATATTTAATATTAAGTTAGTAAGGGAAGTGTTTTATAAGGGTGTTTTATTGGTTTGGGCTAATAAAAATTGTAGCAAGATTTCATACAGGAAAGCTGCTATTGGTTATTGTTTTTTCAACCTAAGACTGTACGCCACGCTGATGACTGAAGATTTGCACCATACAAAAATCTATGGAAATAGCGGTTTCGCACGACTGAGAAGCAGCCCTGCATGAGCATTTATTATGAACTAGCTTTTGCTCGCGGCTCCGCCCACGTGATCAAATAAACAAACAAACAATCAAACTCTACAGCTTTATAATATTAGTATAGATTTGATTTTGATTTGACAACGGAAGCCTTCAAATAATATTATTTTGGTAGCTTAGCAACAGAAGCCTTCAAATATGAATAATTTTCCCCGTTTTTGCAACATTTTTCACTGATGCTTCGCTTCTAATGGTCGCAGCGTAATGTTATATATCCTAAAGCCTTCCTCGATAAATGGACTATCCAACACAAAAAGAATTTTTTAATTCGAACCAGTAATTCCTGAGATTAGCGCGTTCAAACAAACAAACAAACAAACAAACAAACAAACAAACAATCAAACAATCAAACTCTACAGCTTTATTATTAGTATAGATTAGCAACGGAAGCCTTCAAATAATATTATTTGGGTAGCTTAGCAACGGAAGCCTTCAAATATGAATAATTTTCCCCGTTTTAGCAACATTTTTCACTAAAGCTTCGCTTCTAATGGTCGCAGCGTAATGTTATATATCCTAAAGCCTTCCTCGATAAATGGACTATCCAACACAAAAAGAATTTTTCAATTCGAACCAGTAGTTCCTGAGATTAGCGCGTTCAAACAAACAAACAATCAAACTCTACAGCTTTATTATTAGTATAGATTTTATTTGTTACATAACTTTTTATTTAGAATGTAGTACAAATAATAAAGTCACTTTTTTTGGTAAACAATATTATTTTATCTAAGGATCTTTCTGATTCAATCAATACAAGTTTTACGTCAAAGATGATAAAATGGCAGTAGTTAAAACTTTAAACATTAGTTGAGTAATTTAGTAGACATAAATTACCGTAACGAAATTATGCTACGCAAATAATTTTTGTACAACGACAACTCAACGTGATTTTTTCGGACTTAGCATTAGATATAGCCCTAATGCAATGTACGCGAAATAATTGTTCAGACCATTTAAAGAACACGACAAGAACACCTGGCAAACAAACGAGTTTATTGCTACACTAGCTTTTGCTCGCGGCTCCGCCCACGTGATCAAACAAACAAACAAACAATCAAACTCTACAGCTTTATAATATTAGTATAGATTTAGGTAGCTTAGCAACGGAAGCCTTCAAATAATATTATTTGGGTAGCTTAGCAACGGAAGCCTTCAAATATGAATAATTTTCCCCGTTTTTGCAACATTTTTCACTGATGCTTCGCTTCTAATGGTCGCAGCGTAATGTTATATAGCCTAAAGCCTTCCTCGATAAATGGACTATCCAACACAAAAAGAATTTTTCAATTCGAACCAGTAGTTCCTGAGATTAGCGCGTTCAAACAAACAAACAAACAAACAAACAAACAATCAAACTCTACAGCTTTATTATATTAGTATAGATAAACACTCAATTTAAATGAAATTTTTCGGATCCCAGAACATAATACATGCTACAGCTCACGCATTTTGCTATATGTCTTAAATTTTTATATTGTGTAAAGTTAATATTGGATTGAATTACTAATATTCGGAAATTAAGTCGCGGGCCCACAAGGTTCCAACTGAAAAACAGCGCTACGGATTAATCTGTAGCATAACGCTGAGTTGGTACCTTTTCTGCAACTCTGTACATAGCAGTGACCAACGTTCAGGATCTTGGTGCTGTATTACTACAATATTAGCGTTTGTTGTAGTCTTCAGATTTGCATGAAAAGCTTTCTTTCTTTCTTTTTAATAACATGAAGGATTTCACGTCGTATTCGAATCGCAGACGTCTGGTAGACGATCGTAAACATCTGAGCCACTCTACAGACACGACTAATTTCGCTCTCGTGTCGGGAGCGCGTCTGGCCCGCGAGTGTCTTTGTTGTCTGCACTAGTTAGGGTTGCCACTTGTGATATAAGGAACTTGCTCTTACATGAGATTCGTCCCTTGTTAGGGTCTGTAGTTCAGTTGGTGAGACGCTATTTGTTACATCACTGAATTGTGTTTTTCTAATCATGGATTATGAGCGTCGTGTTTCTCGTTGTTTTAGGTAGGGATTGTAATTGGTATTATAATCGGTTTAGTTCGTGAAGGGATGATAGGTTGAGTAGTAATGGATACAAATATACAATAGCATTTAAAGCCACACCAAGTAAAAATTGAGATGTTGAATTTATTTTGCTAAATTCATTAGATTTAAGTTGGTTAAATTCAGTATTATTTTTATTGAAATGTTATTGCGTATTTGCAACCAGTTAGGATACTGTGTTTTCATGAGCTGTCATTCAATAGGAGGTAAAGCTGTCTGCCTTGATTGCTGTCAAACGGTAACTATCTAGTATTCAACTAGCATCGAAAAAATATACAACCGTTCCTGGTAATAAGGTTTAGGATAGTCCAAAATAACTACATATTTATAGACCCGAGTCAAAATTGGTCCTTAGGAAGGTTTTTTTTTATGAAAAAAAAGGCAAACGAGCAGTTCGGGCTAGTGATCACCGTCCCCAGATATAAGACGGATCGTTGGTGTGTCGCCGGCCTTTCAGGAAAGAAAAGGTTCTCTCCCTCTTTCTATTTTACCGAAGTTATAGATTTTTTTCTGGGTTAGACAAGATTTGAAATTACTGATTGTGGTACTCAAAAAATATAGGTACATAAAAATATTTCGGAGGAGGTCAGGGAAATTCTGAGGTAGAACAGCACGATTGCTGTGTGAAGTTTCCTATGCTTTCTAAGGTATTTATGGTCGGCACTAATACCATCCACGCACCAGAGACTCGCACGTCATAGGAGCCTACTACGATCTGTGCAGTTGTCGTAAGCAAGCACTCCATCTGGTGGTGGGATTCCACTTGGGAGGGTGTATGATACATTTTTGTGGATACGGTTCACCGTACACATGGTGAAAAACCTGCCATAGTGGCTCAATCAGGCTAGTTGCGTTCCAGAGCCAGAGTATATTCAGTAACTTCATGCCGTCATAATACTGCCGAACGTCGAGAAATGTAATCTAATGACTCTTGACGATCGTCATTATGAGCGGACTCTGTATTTAAGGTCCAGTATAGTTACTTTTCCAACAGTTCGGTCTGGAAATCTTTGGAGGAGGCCTATTTTCAGCACTGGACGTCCTGTGGCTGATGATGATGATAGTAACTTTGTCGTGCCAGTATAAAAAAATCGCCAATCCCATCAGAACGCCTGCTATTCTACATCTATTCATAGAGCTGTAGGACTTATCAAGGCTCCCGCTTCTATTTTTAGCTATTTTATAGATATTTCAAAGCGTGGCAGCCCTAAGCGGTGCAGTGTGCACTGGCGATGTCGCGGCTCTAACAAATTCGCTTGTTATTTTGAACGGGCGCTGTCGCGGTGGCAGTGAGTCGTGAAGAATCAATGGCACACCAGGCAATGACTTGCTTTATATTTTTATTTTTTAAGTAGATATTTGGAAGGAGAGTATTACATTTTTTATTTCCTTCATTTGATTTAATGACGAGACAAGCAAGGCGCTCGCCTGACGGTAAGCGCCACGCCTGCCCATAAACAGCAGCAACACCACACAGAACTTTGAATTACAAAGCACTTCATGTCACTGAACTGCGCTCGTCACCCCGAGACATAAGATGTTAAGTCTCATCATGCCCAGTAATTTCGCTGGCTTCAATGTCCTCCAAACCGAAACGCAACAGTACTTACACTCTGTTGCTTGGCGGCAGAAATAGTCAAAGCGGTGATACCAACCCAAACGCCCTCTCGCTTACGAGGGACCGTGGTAGGTCCTTGTAAAAGGTTAAGGTTAGATTATTTTAATACAAATCAAACCGCCTTAAGCCGCGCCAGAAACTCTACAGGCTTTGACAGATTCACCTATAAAAGAAAATAAATGAACACAAAAAGAAACAATGAACGTGGAAGTCAACAAAGGGCAAAAATCGCACGAGGATAACTTAATAACGCCATAAATCAACATTAAACAAACAGACAGACAGACGCTTCCTTTTTAATACGTACCGATGAATCTACACGATACAGTGAACCTGAGGTGAACGGCCTCGTTTGAGTCTTATATATTCCATCTGATAAAAAAGATAATTGGTACCGCGTGGGTGGACTGCCGACTTTTGTCCCTGAATATGTACCTTTGTGCCTTTTGATGATATGAAAGGATTCCTATTTACAATCTATTTGTCGTGTTGACGACACGTTGGAATGTCGTTGTCGTCTATCGTTTTTAACCCTCGACAGAAGAGAGGACTGTTGTATGTTGACCCGGATGGTTCTGCTGTGGGTGTGTTTGTATTTTTTTATACGAGCACGGCTTAGTGACTGCACTACACCTGATGGTAAGCGCTGTGCAGTCCAAAAAAAACAGCGTCCACCGGCACACAATGAGTTTATCGGTGGTCACCAGTCATTGGGGCCTGTTTAAATGCCTCTTCACACTCCGAAGAGAGAAGAAGTCAATCGAGGTCTGCGGCACGATAGCTGACCGATGCAGGCACAGAGATGCAAGGAGGTACCCGTATTGCCACCCAAACCAACCATAAAATCATGTCGCAAGCCCCTCGGAAGAACTGGATAAACAGTGATTGATCCTGGAGCGCGATCCACACTAGGTGTGTGGATCACTATGGCAGGTTTTAACACCATGTGGTGGTCGGTGGTCGCTCTCCGGGCAGATATGAATATCCTACCACCAGCACTATCTTGCATCTATCTGTCGCAATGCAGAGCTCAAACGAAGGGAACGATTATAATATGGTTTTTAAGTTTAAAAATTGGTTTGAAACAACCCAATTCCAATTGTAATCGATTAATCGTATCTAACTTGGATATTTGGACGACTTTTTACTTTCTCTAGATAGTTTAGTGTCACAGATATCTTTAATACTCACATGGTTTTCCAATTTCAAAGCAAATAAGATATATCTGTATGTAGGAATAAAAAATATTCTACACTGTTTTTGCGATCTTAAAAATAAGACATAACAGTTTTTATTCTCTACTTTATGTCATATATTCAGCCACAAATGAATATCAATAAAATAGTTTATTGCATAAAGCACCATCATTTTAATGCAAATCCGTTTCAATTTAAGCAAATAAAACATCGGATTATCCTTCCTAACCTAACTTGTAATTTTAGCGGGAAAAATGTGAATATTGCAAATGGCCGTCCCGCCGGCGCCATTACAGTAAATCAACAGTGTTGTCTGGTGAATCCTTGGCGGGAATCCCTGTGCATTTATATATTATCCCTTGGCTTAGAGTTGAACAACGGGATCCGGGTAGGAACGTGCACGGCGCATGCTGCATTCAACCACTTCCCCGCAAAAGATTTAAAGCTTGTGTTATTAGTTATATTCAGCCCCTGTCTTACGAACACGTGGAAATCCTTTAAGGCGTTAAGCCATTATATAAGTTCAAGTAAAATATCAAAGCGAATAGCTGGATAAGGTTGTAAAAGGGTGCCATTGACTGCAATCGTCTAATATAGATAAATATTACGTATGCGTTAGGTTTTATATGTGGTAATGCCCAACTGTAGACAGTTTTGTTACAGCATGGATGGGCTGGCTCGACCGTGTATATTACTACTATCTCATAGAAAACCAACGTGAAGTGGCAGTTTGCCTTACTTTTCGGTGCCTGGGATTTTTGATGGCTGTAATAATTTTTCCCCTTCCCAATCCCATACCTTTTCTTTAATGTTGGCAATCCATCCTTAATTCTTAAGGTATTAAACATGTTCATGGTCCGTTGAGATCACGTACCATCAGCTGATTTTTATTTGCTCGTTTGCCGACGGCTACATACACACATACGTTATACGCTTTTATCCCAGAAGGTAGGAAGGTAGAACGTACTCTGCGGAGTTATTTACGTTCTAAACAGATTCCCAATACTGGTTATAAATTAGTATACATTTGTAAACATTATTCGCGTATTACTCGTGTCTTGTTCCGTGTTGCGAGACGTATCTCAAGGGCACAAGGTCTTCGGCCAGCACTTGTGATTGAATGATTCGCTTGATTAGACACAGCACATTGAACGAAGGACTCATTGTTTTTTTTATCGTCTACTGAGACCGATTTAGATTTCATTATATATACACTGTGATAATTTCGTATTTACGTATTATGTTTATAAATTGTGCAGTGCGTTCGCATTTTAGATATTTTTAGTCAGTGACCGGAGTCCGAGAATGTTGATTTAACATATTTTAATATTTGTTTTTATAGCATAGGCTGGCAAACGAGTAAGTGGGTTAAGTGATGGTAAGTGATCTCCACTGCCCAAAGAATCGTGGGCGCGTTACCGACCTTATAGGAAAAGTATAATTAAGGGATTGGGAAGGAGAGGGGGATTTGGGCCTCCGGATATCTCACTCACCGTACCAATCGCAGCAGCAAACCGCTACTTTACATCGGTCTTCTGCAAGACAGTGGTAACGTTTAAAATATAAAACGTTTTAATTTATGACAGGAAAGTTTATTTAAATCACAATTTATTGTGTTATGATATTTTGATCAATTAATTGGATAAACAAAAACTAGCGTCTTAGTCGTCCTTTCACTCTTCGCCTCTGCTAACTAAAGCACATCCTTTAATTAAGGTGTAAGCACTTTCGTCGTAAGGATGAAAATATTATGTGAAAATATTTAACGTACATACGCTGCAAATGTAACATTTCACACACTCTCATAAAATGTGTCTCTAGACGTAATTAAAATTTCCCGAGTTAATATTTGCGAGCTGGCTTAATTTCGACTTAAAACCGTTGACTTCACTATTTTATTAAGTCAATTTGGAGATTATGTTATGAATGGCTTCAATTTAAAGTTACTTTTTATGACCGAAACTAGACCGCGTATGCGCCATAAGTTTAATAGAATTTGTAGGAGAAAGATTTGTTTTTCGAACACAGTGTTTTAACCAACGTAGAATAAGAAAGAGCTTTTCATTTTGACGCGTAGATATTTATTTAAGTTGTTTATTACATATTTTTTATTACAGAACATTATAAGACTTAGGCTGGATTGCACCATGATAGCTGTTAAAGTTAAGGTTTATGTCAAATTTGACGATAACATTAACGCTGACTTTAACAATGACTGCGGAATGTGTTGCACCATCGTATTCTTTGGCATAGTTATCTACAACATCTTTAGAATATTGAACCATCTGACAGCTATTTAACTTTAACAATAGCTTTAACCAGCGAATCTTTGGCAGTTACTGTTAACAGCTAAAGTTATGACGTAATCTAACATTTGTCAAATGGTGCAACTCATTTTTTGCTTAACCGGTACTTTAACATGTTTGTTATTGTTAAAGTAAGATGGTGCAATCCAGCCTTAACGTCTTATGTCTCGCGATAATGAGCATAGTACAGAGCAATGCAGTGTTATGTAATTCAAAGATCCGAGTGGAGTGAAGATTGTCAATAACACAAATGTTTTTCTCGGTACGGGTATCGAAACTCCTCACCTCTCGCTTCACAGCCGGCTACTCGCCCGCTGCGCTACTACACTATTCCTTCTTTAGAGTGTCTTAGGAATTGAGAATCTTAACACGAGTCACATCGAGACCGTCGCGCGCGGAAATTCACTCCACCCCATAGCATTTGACATTACTAAAACGTTAAATGAGACCGAAGAGCGCGGAAAAACTATTAACCTCTTGTGGGTTAAGGCGCACGTGGGGCTGGAAGGGAACGAGCGTGCAGACGAGCTCGCGAAGGCGGCGGCTACCACCCTTAAAAGGAGGCCCGATTACGACCAATGTCCCATCTCGTTCGTCAAGCGACAGATCCGTCAGGAGTCGATTGACGAATGGAATGAGCGATATAGGGCTGGAAAAACAGCATCGGTTACGAAGCTGTTTTTCCCAGACGCAAACCAAGCCTACAAAGTGCTCAGGAAGATTCCGGTTGACCAGGTCCTCACGCAAGTTTTCACGGGCCATGGGGGATTCTCCGAGTACTTGAATCGCTTCAAGTGCAAGGAGAGCCCTTCATGTATCTGCGACCCAGCGGTGAAAGAAGACGTGGTACACGTGTTAACGGAATGCCCAATGTATCTGTATAAACGAACGAACTTTGAATTAGAATTAGGAATAATTGTAAATAAAGAAAACCTGAGTGGTATGTTGGAAAACAATGAAATTAGAAATAAGTTTTTAAAATATTGCAAAGAAATAACGTGTAGCGTGAGGAAGAGATACCAATGAAAAGGGCAACTACAGCATATAAGACTACACGCTTCTAGTTGCCACGGAAAAGCTGGGTTCGCGATGAAGACGCGTTAGCAATATCAGTTTTATATAAAGTTTTTAAAAATGTATTATAATAAGAAAATGTTAAATATAATCGCAATTTGTATGTTATTGATTGTTTTAAGCTTAGGTAATAAGTAAGCGATTTTTATCAGAGTATTTTTTATTTCCCTAGATAATGATTTTTTTAATAAAGGCATGTACATTAATAGGTTTTTATAACTCTGAATAATAGTATCAGAGGGACGAGAGTGGGGCATAGAGCCCCACAAAAAAAAAAATAAAAAAAAAAAACACGAGTCACATTTTGAAATATAACCTAGAGCTTATGTATAAGTAATATATCCTCGGAAAGTTAGCACGTATTTCCATATCAACTTGCTTTAACTATGTAAGAAAACATCGTGAGAAAGCAGACGCCAAGCTGCAATATTATGATTCTTAATGAATTCATGTCTAGTGCATCGTGTTGAATTCGTATTATTTTCAGAACTAAAATAGAATCGTACTATTATTATGCATCTTGATTATTATCATGCAGATTGACAGCCTTTGTGGCGCAGCGGGCGAGTAGCCGGCTGTAAAGGAAGAGGCCGCGGGTTCGATCCCCGCACCGAGACGAATGTTTGTGTGATCCACAAATATTTGTTTCGGGGTCTGGGTGTTAAGACCGAAAGTCTCTCGTAGTTCCTGATACCCACGACAAAAGACTCGTATCTTACTGTGGGGTCAGGACTATGTATGTGACTGTTGGGTGTATTTATTTATTTATTTATCGGCGTGAAACCTGACGGTTGAGCACTGCATCTTTGAACTGAACAAACAACCCAAAAAGAACTGACCAAAAAATACATTAAATACCAAGAAATGTAAATATTTGTACATACAATCAATATACAACGTAAACACACTTGTTTGGCGTTGAAAATGTCAGGAACCTTTAGAACTCGCAACTCATATAAGTTGTTTGGTTTCATTTTAATTTCAATAAGATCACTTGCATTTTTCATTATAAAAAACGGTTCAAGGTCATTGTCATTTTACCTTGATGATGTCATCATATTTCAATTTAAAACATAGCTTATATTTTTTGCAAAAAGAAAAATTTACACCTACTGGACTTACCGCGTTAATTTTTTAATAATAGTAGCAACATAATGTAAGTGGGCAATGACATCTTAGGGCCAAAGCCAATTCACTGATTGCAGTTGCACACTGATCTCTGTGTGGAAGCACTGTTGTGTTTCAGTTCGAAAGACATTGAAGCCAGTGAAATTACTGGCTATTATGAGACTTAACATGTTATGTCTCAGGATGACGAGCGTAGTTCAGTGCCATGCAGTGTTTTGTAATTCAAAGTTCTGTTTAAGGGCAGGCGTGGCGCATACCATCAGGCGAGCACTTTGCTCGCCTTTTAGTTCAATTAAATAAAAAATATTTTTATTACTAAAAGCGCAGATAGCAGTAAATAAAGTAGCTGCGATGCGGCTCTCTGAACTATCTTTAATCCAGCTAAGTTATTTCGCGCAGAATGTGCTCAGCGAATTTAAACAAGTTTCACCGTCACGTCTTGAACTCGGAGCATGCATGCCTTGTCTGTGCTCCTTACAAATGCAGCACTCACGTTCGGAAATTGCATTTAGTTCGCCGTTCAGGAAGTGTATTTTTCTTCAGACATGTCTACAGCATGAATAGGCCGGCTCGTCCGAGTGCCACTGTATCACAGAAAACCGACGTAGAGTAGGCGCATGCTGCTACGTTTCGTACGGCGCGTGCAAATCCGTAGGCCCAAATTCCCTCCACTTCCCAATTCTTTAACTATCTCTTTTAGGTCAGCAACACGCTTTTAATCCTACTGGTATTGAGGGCGTGGGGTATGGAGATCACTTATCATGGACCTAATAGCTTAGTGAACCAGTTCGTGCAGGTTACTTGTAGAAATGCTGTTTCGAACTAGATCGACGAACAACACCACACTAGCTGCCAGCAACTGGGTGAAACGAGCCGTAAATCAAGCTCGGCGGTGTAGTCCAGAAACAAATGCCCAGTAATACGAGTACCTAATAGCCTAACAATTGTATAATAATATCCTACCGGCGCGACGTTCGTAGTGGTAATCTCTATTGTCGGTACTATTCTTAAGTAACGTTTCTGTGTGGCTGTATGTTTTGTATTCCTTTATCTAAATTAATATTATAAAGAGGAAAGATTTGATTGTTGATATTGAATTGGCTCTGAAACTACTGGACCGATTTGAAAAATTCTTTCACCATTTGAATCCTACATTATCCCTGATGAACAAAGGCTACTTTTTATCCCAGAAAAAACAAGCACGCGACCTGAGCCGCGGGCAATAGCTAGTACGTAAATATACGTTTACGCATGTACCACAGAAGGTGAAATCAGAGGTGCAACAAGTACACGATCCGCCGAGCTTGTTTCTGTCCCATTATATGTGTCCAACCTATCGCCACATCGAAAACATTCTAATGCCGAGCAATTCATATGTGATTTTGGAATTTATAAGTCGAACAGTAAATCTGCCATAGGACCCGATCTGAACATATTTGAAATACGCGATCCTTTTTTTATTTATTTTTAAAAAGCAACAAGATCGCGATAACTTGAATTGCGCGCAAGCAGTACTTACTCCCTTACAGGAATTACGATATAACAAGCCGTTTACCATGTAACATGTGATAATGGGATATGAAACATGTCATATTAAACATTAATAAACTACAAACAAATAGCTTTAGTAAATATTGCTATGTTGGGCAAACACTCGGACACGCTTCGCCACTTCTCTGTGTATGAAAATAACAAATTTATTTTTGTTTGGTTTCAACTGCAAAGTAAAATAAAACATGGTCAGGACTTCGGTCGACACTTCGTACATTGTTTGAGGCTTTACTGCCGTACTCAGAAGCGTCAATTAAAAGTAACTCACTTCGTCATTTCTTAGAAATTGATTATTTCCATACAGAGATTAGAACCAGTGAATGCTTTATGTTCCGTTACGTGACTACAGAAAATGCATTATGCTCAGTTACACGAATACAGAAATTATCTTAATTTTTATATAAATTAACTATAGGACTTTGTATTTCCCTAATTAATTTATTTTGAAAAACCGGACTAATACAAACCCACTGAGTTTGACTAGCTGGATCTTCTCAGGGCTGGTTCGCGTCGCGTTTCACCACTGGATTCATCCAGTGGTAAAGTAAACCCACTCACTGAGTTTGTTTCGCCCGGTCTTTTCAAGATGGGTCGTTTTGGATTCGGTGGTAGTTTTAAAACACGTGCCGTTTTGTAATGCCTTTAGCCCATATTGACCCCAAAATATTTTTATTTCAATTGACATCTCTGAGTAGTCGTATAGATCCGCCATTAGCTGTCCACTTTGCCATGTTATAAAATATATGTTCACATGTATGGTTCTGCAAACCATACAAAAAGGTTTAGCATTGACAGCATGTCATCGTCAATGGTCACGTCTTGTGACAACAAAGTAGATGTAAACAACAACATAATTATTATCCGGCACATTTTAAAAGGTATGTAAATTATACCCAGTCCATAATGTTGGCAGGTCTTGCTGTTTAGATGTGGTACATTGTTAATGCGGATAGGAGCTAGGCAGATCATAATTATTCATATGTAATTGAAATTAGTGTCATGGGTATGTTGCAGGAACTGTATGAACATCAGTGTTTGTGCAAAAGTGCATTTTTTTATCTTGGCACGAGAAATGACTTTTTTTTATCCGAGCAAAAAGTTACCAACAAACATTGAGTTTATCGGTGGTCACCAGAGTCATGCCGACCTGTATAAATGCTTCTTCCCTCCTCGGAGAGGAAAGAAGCAAATCGAGGGGCCAGCGACAGGACAGGCGGATGACCGATGTGGCACAGTAATACAAGGATGTACCCCTATACCCGCCCCAATCAACCATCAAGTCATGTCGCAAGCCCCTCGGGAGAACCGGATATACACTGGCTGATCCTGGAACGCGACCCACACAAGGCCTATGGATCACTATGGCAGGTTTTAACACCATGTGTACGGTGGTCGCTATCCGGGCGGATATGAATATCGTACCTGAACTGAATCTCATCTTGTGCAGTCTAAATATAAGACACTGTGTTCCTCAACGGCCGGTAGAACTGTGCCGACCTGAAGTTACCACCGCAGAAAGAAAGAAAGATTTTTTATAGCTAACACCTAAAATTTTGTAATGACTACCCCAAAACTACTTACTACCCAAGACTACTTTAACTGAATAGTTTTTAGTAAAATGTATTATTTATTGTAACATCCGGTACCCATTCAACCTTTTGTGATATCGCGGTGGCAGGTCTCCGATAGGATATCACTATTCGCAGGAATAATTATTTTTATGCTGATTAAGAATATGAATTATTAATTTATTACCAAAGCGCGTACGGAAGTTTTGCCCTAATAATGTCGTTTTATTATCGAATACACGGAATCGGAATATTATCGATGATAGAATGTATATTTCTAAAATGACCGATGTTTGTGTAAGGAAATCGTTATCGTTTGGTTTGCGCTGTCGATTATGCAGAAATTCTTTCTTTGTTTTAATGGACTTACACTAGAATTTCACAGGACTTTGAATGGACTTTGACTGGATTTTGACTTTTTTCTATTGAGTTAATGACATTTATGCGGGCGAAGCCACGGGCAAAAGCTAGTACTTACGTAATATAGTTAAAGCTTATAATAAGTTATATAGCTGGAATAGCCTTCGTGGCGTAGTGGCCAAATACCTGGCTGTAAAGCGAAAGGCTGCGGGTTCGATTCTCACAACGAGACAATTTTTTGTGTGAATCTCAAATATTTGTTTCGGGTTTGCCTATGTTTCTCTCCAGAGAGATTGACATCAAGCGAAGGCTGGCCGAAAAAACTACAACCCAAATATTTCTGTAACGTGTATTAAAAAGCATTAGGACAGATGGAAGAAGATAGTTAGAGCTTCTATTTTTATGTATTATTATTAAAAGGTACTTTGAAAATTTATATTTTGTGCATATTCAAAATACTTACATACAATTTTGTTATTTTTTGTAGTCTTTCCATCATCATATACAAAACAGACTACTTTTTAGGTAATGGTCTTTGTTTATCAAATCCTTTTACGTAATGGCGCTTTTTTCGTAGAATGTGCAAGTTCGCAGAAACTTATTAATTAATACAATATGCATGATTCATTAGCATAATGCTATTTGTAATTTATATCCAGTTTGGTTTTGTTGCACGAAATTCTTTGTTTCTAGGAAAAGATGCATGTTAAAGATATTCTTCGAAATTAATTGTAATATTTTATATTCAAAGATTTCAACTCTGCGTCTTTTAGTGTCGTGTTACTTTGGCCTTAAGTCAACGTTCTCGCCTCTCTGTTCGCCTCTGTTTCAATGTACTTCAATACGAATTTAATTGAAATATGTATCTAAAAAAAAAAATGGGAGTCATAGGGACTGCCGATAGAAGTGAAAACTATATCCTATCATCATCCACAAGACGTCCACTGCTGAACACAGGCCTCCCACAAAGATTTCCAAAACGAACTGTTGGAAAACTTATAACGTAAGTATATTTATTTAGTACTCACTCTTAACTCGACTCGGACTGACTGACTGACTGTGAGCTCACAACATTTCACCCATCCAAAAAGCGTCTAACGCGCACAGCACACGGCATGCATACGTGTATAGTCTGAATTAACATTAGCATGTCGGTGACGCGAAACCAAAAGTTTACCCTCTACCAAAAAGTGCTCAACACGGCTAAGTTTTACTTCAAAAACAGCGATAGCTCAGAGGTGAGTGGTACGGTCTACTGAGACGAAAGTCGCAGGCTCGAAACTGAACCCAAGAGCAGCTCTGACGTTTCACAGTTACATGTGCATTATTTGTTAATTATTATCGCTTGCTTTAATGGCGAAAGTAATATCGTGAGGATACCTGAGAAGTTATCCGTAGGAATTTTGAAGTTATGTGAAGTCTGCTAATCCGCATTATGCCAGAATAGCAGACTCTAACCCCTCTCATTCAATAGACGAGGCCCGTGCCCAGCACTGAGACATGTATAATACAAGGCTAGTGTTATTATTTTCTGAAATAAGTGTACGAAGTACCAGTAAGCAGATATTAATCCTAAATAATTTCGTATTATGAGATAAAATATTTTTCTTGTTTGGAACAAAGTGGCTCGCTGAAACCAAAGTAAAATAAAATTACGGTATCAGATAACTTTAGACATGTGACGTCGTTGCCATAAGCGAAAGCTTTCATCTTTAAATATAATAGGTTAATATAATATTCTATATTTGAGCTCTCCTGACAGTCCAAAATTAGAAAAAACCTTCTGAAGATATTTATTTGGACCTACTTACGCAAACAGGAACCAACCCACAGCAAGTTCAAATGGAGATACTGATTTGTTTACTGAATTCAATGTTAAGTGGGCTTACACACTGTTGCTTAGCGGCAGAAATAGACAAAGCGGTGGTACCAACCCAGAGGCTTCTCACATACGAGGGACCTACCACCATGTAAAATATAACATGAATATAACAACACGGAGTAGCAGCGATAGCTCAGCGGGGAGTGGTATGCACTGTCGAGACGAAAGTCGCAAGTTCGAAACCAGCCCCAAGAGCATACACTACTGACTTTTCTAAGTTACGTGTGTATTAATTGTTGATTATCGTTTGCTTTAACGGTGAAGGAAACGTCGTGAGGAAACCTGCATACCCGAGAACTCGATAAGATTTTTCGAAGGTATGTGAAGTCTGCCAACCTGCATTAGACCAGCGTGGTGGACTAAGGCCTAATCCCTCTTATTCAGTATAGGAGGCCCGTGCCCAGCAGTGGGACGTATATAATACAGGGCTTGTAAAAACAAAACAATACGGAAGCAGAATGGAGTTCGGTACAATGTGGCTCGTCTTCGTGTAATGCACGAACTCTAAAGTAGGTCTTTCGTGCATAGATCGCAATGCGTTTTAGTGTGATACAGTATATCGGTGTCAGGGTGAAGTTTGTATCGGACCGTGCATACGGACTCGGACTGCGCTCGTACAAATTGTATCAAGGTTAAACGAGCGTACCTACTTGTTTTATTAGCCTAGTTTAATTTTGTTCTTTTACATTTGGATTATATAATACTTTAAAGCCCTATGTCAAACACCTATTTTTTAAATTTCTTATTAGATATCTTTCATATGCCTACGTTGTAGATAGTTTTGTACAGAACGAATGGGCCGGCACGACCGGATCGTTACCACTGGCTCACAGAAAACCGACGTGAAGTAGCGGCTTGCTGCTGCGTTTCATACGGTGAGTGAGATATCTGCAGGCCCAAATCCCGTCCCCTTCTCAATCCCTTTAAGGTCAGCAACGCGCCTATGATTCTTCTAGTATTGTGGGCGTCCATGAGCTGTGGAGATCACTTACCATCAGTTGACCCACTTGTTCGATTGCCGGTCTATGTTATAAACAAAAACAGATCTTTCTATGACACACTCCGTGGCGCAGTAGGCGGGCTATGAAGCGAGAGATCGCGGGTTCGATTCCCGCATGGAGGCAAAATGTCTGTGTGATCCGCAAACATTTGTTTCGGTTCTGGGTGTTTCTCCCCAGAGGGGTATACGTCAGGTAGGCGGCCGATCGTAAAAACTACTGTAAATCTTTGTTAGATATTAGTTCACTGACCTATAAAAGCGAAAAACGAATGAATATTATTTAATATATTTCCAACAAACATAAAGAATCAAAGGAAATGAAATCTGTACAAACACGGAGGCAAGTCTTTAGTTTCATTGTGTTCGGTGTAAATGGTATCGTGAAGGAAATTTGAAAAAAAATCACACCTGTCGCTAGCTAGGGTTGTCAGGTGTCTGGATAAGGCTTGACAAGCGATCCGGCCAAATTAGATGGGTATCCGGCCTTTTTACCTTCGCAATTTGCGTTTCGAGTTTCCTTCAAGTGTACCATGTCACTGAAATGTCCGGCCTAACTGGCCGGAGATCCGACTTTCCGATTTTGCGGTATGGCAGCCCTGTCGCTGTGCTAAAAAAAAGTGTCGGAGGAAACACGATCGAAATCTTAGATTGTTTGTGTAAAACGTATTGAATACGTATGAAATATACCTTGTCACGAATACGATTTCTCGTTTACCTGCGTGTGTTTCGAGGACGATTGTTTTTAGGGTTCCGTAAAGGTGAAGTGAGGAAGGTGTCAATTGGACCTTATTACTTAATTCTACACGGTCTTTTATTTTATTTGACTGAATGACGAGACAAGCAAGGCGCTCGCTTGTTGGTAAGCGCCACGCCTACCCCTAAACAGAAGCAACACCACACAGAAATTTGAATTACAAAGCACAAACAACAAACAGGTGTACAAAAAACAGGCTTTAAATTTGAGTGATTATAGTAGAAATGTTGAAGAGAAACAATATATCGTCGATGAAGTACCAATACCTCCTAACTGACAATTTTGTCCAAAATTATTTTTTTATTACAATAGACGTAAACATAAACCACATCCCTTAGTAAATAATAAAAAGGTAATGTATTGGAAACTATATACTATCAATAGTTGATCAAAATTAATAAAACCTAATTTTAAACAGTTTTTGTAAAATAAAACCTTATTTTAAACAGTCTGGTGTAAAACATCGATATATAAAAAAGGAGGATAGAACGCTACTAATATCGTCAGTGATGCAGGTTTATGATATATGTGTGCGAAAGTTGAGGGATACCAGATAAATGAAAATTTTCCCCAGTTTTAACCAACTCCTAAGAGGAGGTATTATATTCGGCCCGTATTTATTGGAATAAAGTATGTAGATAGTAATAAAGTACTTAGTTCAAACAATTAATTGTTTCGTGTAATAAAAAATTAAAAAATAAGTTAAAAGCCTTTAAAATTATTTAATTTTCTATACACATGCCTCTTACTTTGCACGGACCGTTCAATACTTTCTAATTTAGAAATGTGGTGGAAACGAATGCTCAAATATTTTGTAAGATACATTTAATTAAATTGATCTTATGTTCGGCGCCTGCCAGAGTGTGTTCTAGTTCCAAATTAAAAAAAATATTATTATTCGCTATAAAAGAATCCAATATTTTTTATATTATATACGTATGTTGTTTTTCATTAGAAATGATAATGTTTTCTTTTATGAGCCTCCTGGCTGCCATCTCGCAAATGCGACATACTTTGTATAAATCTTCAGCCGGGAAATGTAGGCCCCCTTTAGATTAGACAGAGACACAGCACGCATTGTGAGAAGGTTTCTCTCTCTTAGGTCCTAACCGCCGGTGGCTTGGGTCATAGGCCTCGTCATTGGAGGGTTATGATATTTATTTTTAAATGTTTTGTTTTTTTTGTGACTAATATTTAAAAATGTAAAAAATCCTTTTGAAGAAATTATTATTATTATTTTTAATTATTATTTTCAATTATTATTATTTTTTATTATTATTTATAATAATTATTATTTTTAAATAAAGAGTACTGTACAAAACAAAGTTCAAAACGCACTGATAAATAAAAAAGTCGGGGCTTGTGCCGCTGCCGCGCAACACAAATTTTACAGAATCCAAAAATACCTTTAGACATTAATGTTATTATTTACTTCTCACAGAGTTTCTAAAGATAAATTTTATGTTTTGGTAATCTTGATAATATGAAGCCGGTTAAGCTTCAAAAAAGAAGGTTCTCAATTCGGTGAATTTATTTTTTTATTTATTTGTTTGTTCGAGGAGTTTAATATCTTTACTCCATATTCCGTTATCAGATTTTAACAAAATATATATACAGTACCATAGCTAGGAAGGGAGAGGGGGGCACTCTACCCCGGTTGTCACCGGTTTTGGGAACTCGACCTGATATAACCCGAAATAATATTCAAAAATTGGGAAATCCTCTCCTCTATTCTCCTTTTTTGAAATCGGTTAAAATACATTAAATCATTTTAAAGCTTTCATTCTTAGGGTGACAGCCAAATCAAATCCACCCCGGGTGCCACCCGTGCTAGCTACGCCACTGTATATAGGAGACCGCTTAGTACTTAAACTTTATCGAACATCAACATATTTCAACAAAGCGGTCCATATTTGATGGGAAAATATATGTTCGTACATTAAAAAATAAAATATACGCTTAATTGACAACCTCCTCCTGGTTTAAAGTCGGTTAGTAATTTTTGAACTAATGTTCTTAATTACAACGGAATACTCACACTTTGGGGAAAATACCTCATTTATTTTCTGGCAACACATGCACGTGAAGTTGACGTTTATGTTCCTAATATTACGTAAATAATTTTACCAAAAACATTATAAAAGTGATTATAAATTCATATGTTACCTGTGCTAAGTAATTCCTTGATATTTCTTTTTCGATGTCGAATTGTTTTTACAATGTCTTATGACACATGTCGGCATTATTATATTTTTTTAAATCCAAGTTGGAGTGAACGTTACACAAGGCGGTCGTGTCGCGTAATGGCGGAAACTGGCACACTATGATGAGAGTGTGTGCGTGAGACCCGTATACGTACAGCATTCTGGCACACTATGGGTCACTTCACTTTCGATGTATGGGACGTGGTGTCCCCCTTTTTTTATAAGTCGATGGTGTAAAATTAGATTCTCAACACTTAGGAGGTATTGGTACTTCATCGACGATATACATCTATACACATAAATAAAAGTGGAGTGTCTGTTTGTAATATTAAAAATAATAAAAGTAATAATAAAATTCCACCTTTGATAGGTACATATTGTTCTACGGGGAAACTTCGGTGTTCGCGCCAGTCTCGCACTTGACCGGTGTTTTTTCTTACACTCGCTTTGCGACTCGTGTTCATATTGAATTTGTTATTGATCGTTTGTTATGGCGGCATCCTTTGTGATTCGCGTGTGCTAAATATAATACATAAACGTCGATTGAAGTTTCGTCAAGACCTTTTTAAGCATAAACATTAAAAGATGTCGTTAATAATTGGTGCAATTCGTGGCGCTTCATTAAATAATTATGAATTCTAACACTATGTTGCTTCTTGATCTAATAGCAGTGTAGTTAGGCTGAGAAACTAGTGCCTTGAGTATGAGTTGTATCATACAACTCACACTCAAGGCATACAACTTTTATGTCTTGAGTTCTAATCTCAAGTCGCGTTCGGCAATCTCAATCTGAGTGTTTTTCGAACTGAAAAATTACCCGCGATTGGAATTTATGCCCGAGGTATTTAGACGCCGAAAATGTTCCATTTTCAAATGAATGTACGGGAAAAAATAATCTGGAACAAAATCGGATTTTATAATTATACAACATCATTCGTAATGTGGCTCGACCCTGATTCATTATAAACGCGCCAGACAATCCAAAAAAACCTGGCATGACTTAACGAACTTCATTTTAAAATAAAACGAAGCGAACGTTCCATTTTTAATTTACCATCGATCCTAATCCCCGTCTTAAAATCCATGGGACAAATCAGACAGTCGGTTCCCGCGTGCATTAGCGCTGTTTTTGTGCGTGCGGTATTCGCTGGTTGATTTCCTAGGGTCATTCGCCGCGGCTACCCGAGGTACCCGTAATACCTGTGATACCCGCGTTACCCGCGTTACCCGCGTTACCCGCTTTACCCGCAGGCCGTTACCCGCCATCGCGCCGTGCCGTCCTCGTGCCGGTACGTTGACATCGCTTTGTCTTGCACCGATCGAATCGAAGGCAATGCAACCCGTCTGCGTTGGACACGGACTATTAAACATATTGGGTTCAGTTTGAAAGTGGTATTTTGGCATTTTGATATTTTAATTTGGTATTAGTGACGTTTTATTGATATTGTATGAATTAATATTGTAGCAATAATAATAATATCAGCCCTGTATTACATATCCCTCTTCGGAGAGGGAAGAAGCAAATCGAAGGGCCTAAGACAAGACAGGCGGATGACCGATGCAGGCACAGTGACATGTACCCCTTTACCCGCCCCTATCAACCATTAAGTCATGTTGTAAAGCCCCTCGCAAGAACCGGATATACGCTGGCTGATCCTGGAACGCTATCACTATGGCAGGTTTTAACACCATGTGTTCGGTGGTCGCTATCCGGGCGGATATGTAATATGTATATCTTAAAAAATCTTACCACCAGCATATCGAATCTATCACGTCCTTATCACACTATAAACTGACCTATCCAAAACATCGGGTGTATTCCTAGTTCTCCGACTTTCGCTCGTGGATTGAAAGCAAAATTCTAGCTTCGAGGTAATGTTTATTTTTAAATTACACTCCTCAAGATGTCGAGCGTTTTAAATAAAATTTCATTTCAGTATGTAATCATATTCAATCGTCGCGTCGTTTACCCGACCTGAAGTTTAAACACAGGACTCACCGGTTTCTGAGCCTAAGTACAGAAAGTAATCTACTTATTAAAACGTCAAGAGTTTTAATTGATGTTTAAAAACATTTCCTTTTTGTACAGAGAGTGGAGAGTGGTTTTTTTTAATGCAAATGGAGTTTATTTTAATTTCAAAGGAGTTGTATGATGATTTTTTTGTGTGTATTTTAAAGATATGTAAGTAATTACTTATCGATATCAGTCCAACCGTTTAGGTTAGGTTAGCAATTGATTTTTCTAAATATAGATAATGTTTTGAGTACTCGAGTATTACTCACAGGCGTAATGCATGACGCGTAATATAACACAACCGCGTACTGTAACAGTACCTATTACCGGGCAAAATGTTGCATGACACTTGACATTAAACATGACGTGCTCACGGCCATAGTACACACACGGGCGGCTCGGTGAAGCAGGGCGCGCAATCGTAAAAGTTCGAGAAATTGTGCGATCGAGGTCTAAAAGGTCTACTTATCTATTGCTATTACATTACACCTCAGTCCTGATTGAACATTCAGTACAAGTAATAGTGGGCCGTTCACATAGCGTGTCATCTCAGGTCATGCCTAGAATAATGCTATAATGACATATTACGCGGTACAAAATGTCATGCCATATGGCATTACTTCATAGATTACTGTTTTGCGCATGTATGGTGTGTTTGAGTGGATCCCTGAATGGTATAAGTTGGACCATACAATTGGATACAATTGGAGCCGGTAGGTGGCGCTGTAATCGGTTGAACCTTTAATTATATGTTACGAGTGAAACCGCGCTGGACAGCTAGTTATGAATATAAAAAAATAATCACGTCGCAAAGTGATTCAACTGTGACAATAAACTGTTTATGTTCAAAATTTGCAATTCCGACCACATTTGACCCCACCGGAATATAAATGACTTCCATGTATAACGATCAAACGTTTTTTTCGGCTCCTGCCTGTTTATATTTATAAAAAACAAAAGAATTACGCACATGCCTTCAAAAAAGGCGGAAATGAAATAAAAATTGGCGGTCGAAGGCACGGTGGTGGAAGGGTACGTGATCGTATTTGTACCCGGCTGGATAGCGACCACCGTACACATGATGAAAAACCTCATAAAAACATATTTGAACTGGCCTGGTTAAGGAACATTATCTCAAATTAACAAATAACTTTACAAGGTGGTAGCTCCCTCGTAAGCGAGAGGCCGTCTGGGTTGGCACCACCGCTTTGTCTATTTCTGCCGCCAAGCAGCAGTGTGTAAGCACTGTTGTGTTTCGCTTTGAAGGACATTGAAGCCAGTGACAACTGGACATTATGAAATTTCAAATTTTATGCACTTACCATCAGGCGAGCTTTCTGCTCGTCACGTCATTAAGGCAAATAAAAAAGTGTTCGGTAGATATAAGGTAAACTACACAAGAATTAAATTGTGAGAATAATGTATCATAATATCAACTTAAATATACTCATATTTAAGTTGCAATCTGGTTTGTTTGTTTATTGAATAATTTCAAAAGAAAATTAGTAAGTGTATAAGGAAAACGTGCGACCCAAATATTAAGAACTCGGTGTGCGTTGTCGACTTTATAACAAAGATAAAATATTTATTTTTGAAACACGTCCATTCTAATTTATACAATGAGAAATATAAATATAGTTTTTGTTACATATTTTATTTAGTCATACTATGGTTGGTTCTTTCTAGGTTCTGAACTCAAAAGGTACCAACAGAACGTATTTTACTAAAGGTACGTTTTAACTGAAGTGACTAAATAAAAAACCCTTTTTTTAATTGTCCTGAAAAATAGGCGAGTCAAATCTAATGAATTCTTCATATTAGTTGGAAAGTCTTGTTAACTAACAGGGGTGTCATATCAAAAGCGTTGACCACGCTTCTAGAAGTTCAACTTTGGCTCAACATGAGATTTGACAGGTGATTACTTACTTTCGCCATTGATCAGTATTTTAGAATCCGGTTATACTAATAAAAAAGTACGTATAGATAAAACAATTAACAATAAACAAACAGTTGCATTTATTTCTGGTGATGTTATTCATTCAGCAGTCAGCTCAATGGCCGGATGTAACGGCACGCCAAATTTTTGGACGGTCTCTAGTGATTCACAGTACTTGGAAACGATGAACTACACGAAAACTGACGGGGAAATGTTTAGATATTATGTTCTGAAGAGAGGTTCAAAGGATTTATTTTTAGGTCGCAATTAAGTCGACGATTATCCGCTCAGTATAAAGGTAGGTTATAAGGTGAAGTCCGAGGTGCATTGTTGGCGCAAGCGAGAGGCCGCATATTCCCGCACCGAGACAAATGTTTGTGTGATCCACAAATATTTGTTTCCGGTTTGATTGTTGTGGGACCGCAAGTCCCCGTAGTCCCTGATACCCACGATACAGGTTAACACAGGGTGCAGTCAGGGCTATATGTGTGACTGTTGGGTGTATTTATTTAATAATTGCGTAGCAGGTACATACTTATAAGTTGTAAAAGTTTTTATTTGTATATTTTTTTTCTTTCTTGTAACCTCGTAATTATTGCTCCAATGATAAACTTCCTTCTTTATTTCTTTCTTTCTTTTCCAGGTATGTGACCGTGGTAGGATAGCGCGACGCGCGACGGTTTCCGTGAAATTACATACAAAGCAAACGGGTCGCGGTCTCCTGTCTCTGCCGAGTGCCTCAAAATGGACCATTATAGTCTATTTATATTGTTTCGACTATCATAAACATGGTGAATAGTTGTTGCAGTGGATTATGTCAATTTGAAGGTAGTCTTTATTATTATTATTATTATTTTCTAACCCTGTATTATATACGTCCCACGGCTGGGCACGGGCGTCCTCTACTGAATGAGAGGGATTATGTCTTAGTCCACCACGCTGGCCTAACGCGGGTTGGCAGACTTCACATACCTTCAAAAAATCTTATCGAGTTATCAGGTATGCAGGTTTCCTCACGATATTTCCTTCACCGTTAAAGCAAGCGATAATTAACAATTAATATACACGTACCTTAGAAAAGTCAGTGGTGTATGCTCTTGGGGCTGGTTTCGAACCTGCAACTTTCGTCTCGACAGTCCGTACCATTTCCCGCTGAGATATCGCTTCTTTAGTCTTTTTATTGTAAAAAAATATACCGGATAATTCCTGTACAGTTAGCAGAGAAAGATTGCAAACTATGCTTACAATCATATGACGACAATCTTCGCGAAAATACGTTCCGTTACAACTTAACACGCGAAAGGAAAATGTGATGTAGCTAATTGTGTTGACAACGGTACATCGACGTAAACTAGGTAATGCAAAAAAACTCAAGACGAGATTGAGTTATTGGACATTAAATACTCATCTAGCCAACACCCAATACAGGAAAATGATTTTTTGTTTGAAAAATAGTCATATATAAATCATTGACTGCAGTAGAACAGACTCAGTAAAGATTTATGTTTAACTTTTTAGTTTTTTTTAAGTCGATTTTATTTTTCATGGGTCCCGCATCCGAAGTGCACTATCGGAAACCTATTACACAACCGATGGCGACTGTTTATCTGTACGTTGGTCTGTTTGTCTGCCCAACTTTAAAAAAACTCAATGTTAACAAGGAAATAATTTACAGAATATGCATTAATGTAGCCGATATATTTACAAATAATTAAAACAATAACGGTTTGTACGGATCCCTCGATGTGCAAGTTGCACTCGGACCTAGCCGGATTTTATTATTAAAGTGATGTGCTACCTGATTTTGTACTCCTAAAGACATTGTGAAATGAACTTTTTGACTTCTGGTTCTCGTTTGAAACAGCATTTTATTGCTTATTGTTTTTATTTTAAAAATATATATTTTATCTTCAAGATGAAAACGTTTTATTTTCAATAAACTTTTAAAATGCCCGCGGCCGATGATGGTGTCGTGAGATAAAAAAAGGTCTCGTTAATAGTAAATTACTGGTTTTTATCTGAACCAGTGTTTTTCCGCAGTCCCTCTGAAGACCTTGGGACAGGACAGAACGAACTACGTATACTTATAATAAAATTGTATCATATCATTTCAATCTTACTCACGTTTTGTCAGTTCGTATTGTCCTAATGTAAAACGGTTACACATAATATACAATGTATGTACATACACTACTATATACAAAAAAATATATCGAGGCTTGAAAGGTAAAACTATCTAAGCGACATTTTTCTTTCAAGCATCGATATACTTTTTTGATTATTACTCTGCCACAAGACTAATGAAGCGGATATTTAAAAGGTGTAGATTTTGCGAGTCAGGCTTAATCTACAATAAAGTCAAATATGAGGCTTAAAAGTGGACAATAAACATGTTGTATACCCAAAACAAACGTTTATCCACGACACTCACAAAAATATAGTTTAATAAATCTATTTCACCGATTAATTCATACGATAAACATGTCAGACATCGCGTATTACGAGTAAAAACGGTATTGGAGAAAATTCACGATATCTGAATCGACGTAACGGTCGGCTTAATGTGGCTTATCTACTTTTCCATCTCATCGTGACGTTCGCGTCATTTTGTTTTCGATTGTACGATAAACGGCACATCACTACGTAGTGTCGACATGATTTATCGATTTTATCGTAATTTGTACAGCTTACGGCAGTGATATAATATGATGAACTAAAAGTTGTGATGGCGTGTGAATTATTATAGGGGGGGGGGGGGATATAGAACCTTTAGTAACTTTAAGTTCGTAATTATTTTAGTCGAATTCGCGAGTTTGCGACAGGCTTTGGGTTGGTAACATTCGTTTATTTCGGCCGCCAAACAGCAGTGTGTAAACACTGTTTTGTTTTGAAAGGCATTGAAGCCAAGTCACTGGGCATTCGAGGTGACGAGTGCAGGCCAATGGCGTGCAGTGCTTCGTAATTTAAAGTCGTCATTCATGCTAAAAATAAAAAATAAATGGACTGAATCGTCTTCGTTTGATATGTGTTAAATTTACATTCGACAAGTGGGAAAGGGAACATACGAAAGTCGTTAATAAATCCAGAGTCGACGTGGTGCGGACGCTTAAGAGGGAAATATATATATCCGTTTTTAGAGATCTGTATCGAAAGGGTGCAAACAAAACCCTATTACTAATCTTTTTTTTTTACTAGCCCTGTATTATATACGTCCCACTGCTGGGCACGGGCCTCCTCTACTGAATGAGAGGGATTAGGCCTTAGTCCACCACGCTGGCCTACTATAGTATTTCTTTAAGAAAGTAATGCACCGTAATAGGCAGCCGGCTGTAATGTTCACAGATCGGTTATAAGTATAAATAAATAAATACACCCAACAGTCACACACATAGTCCTGACCGCAGAGTAAGATACGAGTCTAGTGTCGTGGGTATCAGGAACTACGAGAGATTTTCGGTCTCACAACACCCAGATCCCGAAGCAATTGCTATTAATAATATGTATATTTGCCATATGGGGTCCCCATCAGGCTAGGAGTCCTGAGCCAATCCGTAGGGCTCATAGGGTAAATACTGGGCCGATACTGACAAGACATATAAACCTCCTTTACCTTAAATATTTCACAATAAGCAATGGCCCATTCGCATACAATATAAGCTTATGATCATTCAATGCTAATTCATACTGATTTAGCAGGAAATAAAAAACGTTCATACGAGGTCTTCATTGAAAATTATTCAGTTTCATGCGCAATGCTATTTACTTGGCATAATGTTTCAATTATTTAAATTATGAATAGCGAAGTGAGTCCAATAATTGCATAGTACAGAAAAAGCAAGCAGGTCGCTCGCCTGACTGTAACTGCCTCGTCTGCCGATGAACAGAAGCAAGAATGAACTTTGAACTTTGAATTACAAAGTATTGTACATAAATTGAAGTATGCATAAAAACTATTATAATCGAATTATTTTACTTTATAACGTTCGACATTGGCGTACATTGAGCTGCTCTAATTCAAATAAATACTACTTCAATGTAGTGCAAATATGTATTGTAAATCAGTTCAGAAAAGAGCAACGTTAGTTTCTTGCATGTTATTTTTTAACGAAACAGCATTCCGGATTGGCGGTAGAGTTAAAAATTGACTAAATCTAAAATATAATGTTTGCCATTTTAATGATTCAATAAATGATTTGATTTGATTGCATTGCACTAGGTTGCGCTCGTCACCCCGAGACATAAGTTGCTTAGTGTCGTATTACTAAGTAATTTTACTGGCTTCAATGCCCTTCGAACCCCATACCTACACGTTGTTGCTTCGTGGCATAAATAGACAAAATGGTGGTAGCAACTCAGACGGCCTCTCGCATCCGAGGGATCTACGACGTACTACACATTCAGAAGTGTAAAAATGTTGAACCATTTGAATTGCTAATGTTTGTCGGCGCCCAGCAGAACGAAAATATCCAGCAATAAGGTCAAGTGCCGCCAATACAATAACCAGTACTCGGTGAGTGGTGACCGATGTGAACCTGTTGTGATTCGCGCACTCGACGTGGCACAGTTTCCATTTCGCCTCTCACGATTACAGATTTAGTTAGTTACTGCTTTATGCGGTTTTACTTGTGGTTTATGCAATTATCTCTGCAGCTTGACTTGACTTGGGAACCTTCAAGAAGAGAGCGTATTCTTTCCTTAAAGGCCGGTAACGCATTTGCAAGCCCTCCGGTGTTGCAGATGTTCATGGGCGGCGGTGATCACTTTCCATCAGGTGAGCCTCCTGCCCGTTTGCCCCCTTTTTTCATAAAAATAGCTGGTTGTAGAGCCCGTATATTTTTATAGCTGGAGACCCTGAAACTATACACAGTTAATGATGACTCATGATACAAAATAGCGGTGAAAGATCGTACCAAGCAATCCCCCTCCCCCTCCCTTAATTAATGATGCTCTTTAATGATCACTTTCCTTTAAGGTCGGGAACGCGTCTATGATTCTTCTGGTATTGTAGGCGTACATTGGCGGTGGATATTACTTACCATCAGGTGAACTACTCGCTCATTTACCGGCCTATGCTATAAATAAAATGTAATTCTTAATATAATTGTATATTCCGCACTTTAGACCATTCCAGACTCAGGTATTGCGCACAAGAAAACACCCTGCACCGTTACGTACTAAGTTTAATACAAAACTGACCGGCTATTTATTTTATTTACATTTTTTTGATAAGAAATATTGTTACTAAGTAAATAGGCCGAATTAGTCTGAAATAAAATTATTATTATTATTATTGAACTTACAATATGATATACATAGTAATGATCGACTTAGAAAAAACAACAACAATATCATAACAGACTCCAGAAAATTCCAACAATCCAAATATGTGACTAATTACACATTGCGCTTCCGCGTGATCATTTTGAAACTGCTGTGTCCACCGTTCACAGAGGAAATGCAATCACCACAATATAAATAATAATACACGTTAAATCATGCAAAATCACTCACCTAATACGTGCGTTGTCCAAACACACGTATATTATGAGCGTACATTAGATTCATTGTTTTGATATTTTTTATTTTGTGTGAAATCAATCGTGATATTGACTCATAATAAAAGATTGGGAAGAGATTATTACGCTTTTCATTATGCATTATAATTCCAAAATCAATAAAGCACAATCTTGGATTGTATATATTTGATCGTAGAACACAGTATACTAAAGTAAAATTAAAGACTGATTTTAAATATTAACTTTTATTTGCTTGAAGACGAAATCAGCAGGTCGCTCGCCTGATGGTAAGCGCCACGCCTTTCCATAGACAAAACTGAACTATAAATCACTGTTTGACACTGGACTGCGGTAGTCACCCCAAGACATAAGTGGTTAATTCTCATAATGTCCAGTAATGTCACTGGCTTCAGTGCCCTTCAAACCAAAACATAATAGTGCCTACACAGTTACTTGATGGCAGAAATAGACAAAGTGGTGGTACCAACCCAGACCGTATCTCGCGAGGTACCTACCACCTAGCTTACAAATATTTTTTATTGAATTATCTCTACATTTATTCTACAGTAGATATAGTTGTTTTTGTAACCGATGATGCTTGAAAGAAATTGAACCGACACCAAAAAAGAAGTCTAGACTAAAACACGTGCCCTTTACATCAACTACAAACATGAACACTCCATTGTCCACATAATTAAAATCGATACCATTATGAACACGTAATTGCAGTTTGCACGCCATGTCAAGGACCAGATAGGGGTAGATAGGGTAGGGTTGTCAGCATGCAGATTTAGAGCTAAAGTGTTTATCCGGATGAGCAGTAAATAAAATCATGATTTAGCGAGAGGCCGCGGGTTCGATCCCCGCACCAAGACAAACATTTGTGTGATCCACAAATATTTCTGGCCTGGGTGTTGTGAGACCGAAAGTCTCTCGTAGTTCCTAATACCCACGACACAAGACTCGTATCTTACTATGGAGTCAGGACTATAGGTGTGACTGTTAGTTGTATTTATGATTATTATTTAATCCTTAGGTTTAAAGACTTCATTATAGCAATAAATGCAAAGCGACTTGTGTGATTTTGCACTTTTTTGTCTTTTACTTTTGAGATGTTCACCAACCCTACAAATGCAGGTGTGGGTCAAGGCGCATAGATTCACTTGGTTAGTTTTTTTCGCTGCTCCTAAGGCCCTGAATACTTGCTTTCATATGTATTGTTAAGCTTTGGTTGAAGAATGGAATCTGATTGTGATGATAAAGCTAACTATGGTTAAAGGACGAAAAATTTGGGTAATCTTTAGAACCGTTCAAAACTACGGTAAAATTAATAAAGACGAAAAAACGACATACACTAAATGGTAGGTTCCTCGTATGTGGGAGGCGTTTGTCTATTTGTGCCGCCAAGCAGAAGGATGTAAACATTGTTGTAATTCGCTTTTATGGACATTGAAGCCAATGAAATTACTGAGCATTATAAGGATTAACAATGTCTCAGCGCGACGAATGCATTCCAATGCCAATATGCGTGTTTTATAATTTTAAGTTCTGCATGGTGTTGCTTCTGGTCCAGTCATTTTAGTAAGTTCACCTCGGAATCCGAGATACCCAGCTGTTAAGTCTGTAAATACTTGTATATTGACACCCTAAAAGTTGTCTCAAAACCTACATATGGTAGGGTGTGCGCAACTATTAAATTTCAAGGTCAAAGGTCACAAAAAACGTTTTTTGCGCTTTATTTGTAAATATCTCATTTCCTATGGGTTTTTTGCTATTTGTATCTATTATCAATATTGTAGAATACAAAATTCTCTACAAATTTTGTTTAAAACTTTTTTTCATACGGTGAACCGTTTTCGAGATAGAGGGCGGAGAGCGCGCGGTCACAAGTCCGTCATTTTGAAAGTTACATGAACGAAATTTTGTATTTCGGTTATTGACGTAAAATAAATAAATAAGTGTTTTAGGAATTTTGGAAATTTTATTTAATAAGGAATGAAAAGGGGGTGAAAGTAAATGCGAAACTGAGTTTGTTTGTTACGCTTTTACGCCTAAATCACTGAACCGATTTTGATGAATTTATCTACAGAGACAGATGGAGCCCTGCAGACGGTTACAGGCTACTTTTATCCCGGAAAATGCTGTTCACGCGGTCGCGAGCAAAAGCTTGTATAACACAATAGTTAATAAAAATTGACAAATATTTATAATCATTGATTTATCGATAGTTCATCAACTATATATGGCGCGTTTTCGACCGGAGGCACTGGTTGACCTGAAGTGATCCTGTGACCGTGCGCTCTCCGCCCTCTATCTCGAAAACGGTTCACCGTATGAAAAAAAGTTTTAAACAAAATTTGTAGAGAATTTTGTATTCTACAATATTGATAATAGATACAAATAGCAAAAAACCCATAGGAAATGAGATATTTACAAATAAAGCGCAAAAAACGTTTTTTGTGACCTTTGACCTTGAAATTTAATAGTTGCGCACACCCTACCATATGTAGGTTTTGAGACAACTTTTAGGGTGTCAATATACAAGTATTTACAGACTTACAGCTGGGTATCTCGAATTCCGAGATTCTTACCTAATTTAAGCTAAAATGACTGGACCATTCTGTTTATGGGTAGGTGAGAGACTTTATTCATGTTGCATGTGGCATTCAAGTTAAAAAACTAATATTGCACTATTATTTAAGTATTTAATTAACTACTTCACCACTAATGGGCACCAGTGGTATTTTTATTAATTATCAAATGCAACAATCAGGTAATTAGCTAATATAAATATTTAAGCTGGTGGGAGGGTACCTTTGGTAGTGTGAGGAGGATACCTGTTCATTTTTGTACCCGACTGACCACCGTAATCCTACTAATATTATAAATGCGAAAGTTTGTAAGTATGGATGGATGGATGTATGTTTGTTACTCTTTCAAGTACTACTGAATGGATTTTAATAAAACTTTACAATAATATAGCTTATACATCAGAATAGGACAAAGGCTACTTTTTATCCCGGAAAAAGCAGATCACGCGGGCGGAGCCGCGAGCAAAAGCTAGTAAATAATAAAGGTCGCAGTAAGTAGCTGGATGCAGGCCGCTTCCAACAGGTCGGTCTGGAAATTTTTGGGGGAGTAATTTCCCAGTAATTTCACTGGATTCAATGTCCTTCACCTTAAGCGCTTACACACTGTTGCTTGGCGGCAGAAATAGACAAAACGGTGGTGCCAAACCAGACGGCCTCTCGCATACGAGGGACCTACCACCTTATAGCACTGCCTACAAAATACATTAATTTACATACAACTTTATAGCTGATATAACAACAAAGTCTTTACGAAATTAATTACCTTTAGATATTAAATTTATCGCATGTTTATTTGCATTCTGTTCTGTATAGTCATTGCCGGCGATAAAATAATAATAAAATTGTACTTAGTAGATAAATTATGTAGTGGTGGTTGCACGGAGATATAGAAGGCCAAGGAACTACCCGCGCGGTTATATCGTGCTCTAAATGGGCCCGATGTGAGCCAACTTGCTTTCGTGTCTTGGCCACGTTTCGGCGATCACTTCAAGGAAATTGAGGGTTTTGTCTCTATAATTATGCGGTTAAGACGAACAACTACAGAAAATATATCCTAAAGGGTGGTACGGTTGACATAAATGTCGGGCATGCCACCGGGCGTGTGATTTCGAGATATTCGTGTCTTGCTAACGGCGTGTACTTGCATAGACATAACCAAGTAGCTAAGATTGTACACCAGCAACTTGCTCTTCAATAACACACTGTTCTGTTTTTAACCTACGAAAAAAAACAGAGTAGGTTCTCAATTCGACACGTATATTATTTTATGTTAGAGCACGCATAACTCTGTAAAGGAGTAGACCAATTATGATAATTCTTTTTTTAATAGATATGATATACTCCGAAGTTGGTCCCATAACAATTTGAACAAAAGTTCTAGCCCTAAGGGTTGTAGTAGTTGATCTCATATTAATAAAGTAATTCTACTAGTATATTACCTATAGCCACAAAAAAATATAAAATAATTGGTGTGTGTCGTGGGACACCAGGTAGGAACGAAGTTCCTTCGGCTAATGTACAATCGACACAAATTGCAAAAAATTCAAATTATCAACTAAAATAACAAAATATGTCTCTTTATTTTTGTTTGACAACATAAAATTACATAGAAATAGAATAGAAAAATAGAAATAAAAAAAAGACGTGTGGCGCTCGGAGACTGCCGCGGTAAAGCTATTGTATAGCATTTTTTATCAACCTATGTATCTATATATATAAAAATGAATCGCTGTGCGTGTGTCTCGCAAAAACTCGAGACTGGCTGTACCGATTTGGCTAATTCTGATCTTGAAATATCTGTGGAAGTTCAGGGAAGGTTTACCCGGTGAGAAAAAATGAGTAACATAAATAATAAGTAACGGAAAACACTAAAAACGACAACTTACTTTTACCATACAAACTGTTCCTGGGTATGAAACATTTGACATCTTTTTGATGTGAAACATCTATAAGCGCAGGTATAAACCGGATTGTTGGCGTGGCGAAGCTTGCAGTGGTGACGGGTCGCCACGCTATACTAGACAGGACAGAGACAGGACAGGACAGGGACAGGACAGGGACAGGACGGGGACAGGACGGGGACAGGACGGGGACAGGGACAGGGACAGGGACAGGGACAGGGACAGGGACAGGGACAGGGACAGGGACAGGGACAGGGACAGGGACAGGGACAGGGACAGGGACAGGGACAGGGACAGGGACAGGGACAGGGACAGGGACAGGGACAGGGACAGGGACAGGGACAGGGACAGGGACAGGGACAGGGACAGGGACAGGGACAGGGACAGGGACAGGGACAGGGACAGGGACAGGGACAGGGACAGGGGCAGGACAGGGACAGGACAGGACAGGGACAAGGACAGGGACAAGGACAGGGACAGGACTGTCCTACGGGGGGGGGGGGAGGTGGAAGACAACCTGACTTAGGCCGTCGAAGTCAATTAAATGTGCGACGGGCTACCTCACGTGCAATGGTGCAGTACCTCACTTAATTGCATTTAATGTAAATGAAACATTTGTATTAAGTTTTGACCACAGTTTACAAAAATATATGTAGGTGATACGAAGTTCACCGGGTCATCTAGTCTATATATATAAAAATGAATCGCTGTGCGTGTGTCTCGCCAAAACTCGAGACTGGCTGTACCGATTTGGCTAATTCTGATCTTGAAATATTTGTGGAAGCTCAGGGAAGGTTTACCCGGTGAGAAAAAATGAGTAACATAAATAATAAGTAAAGGTAAACACTAAAAACGACAAATTAATTTTCCAGTACAAACTGTTCCTGGGTATGAAACAATTGATGTCTTTTTGATGACGGACGGGACGGGGCGGGACGGGACGGGATGGGATGGGACGGTACGGGATAGGACAGGACAGGGACAGGACAGATTGAATACGCAATATTTTTGAAGTGAAAACTTCTTTATCCGCGTTGAATACTTTTTTGTAGAGGCTAAAATTGTGGACGTCTCACTGGACTGGGGACCGGACCAGACTGGGGACCGGACCAGACTGGGGACCGGATTGGACTGGGGACCTGACCGGACTGGGGACCTGACTGGACAGGGGGACTAACTGAACTGGGCTGGACTGGACTGGGGACCGGACCGGACTGGGGACCTGCCTGCACTGGGGACCTGACCGGACTGAGGACCGGATTGGACTGGGGACCGGACTGGACTGGAGACTGGACTGAACTGGACTAGGGACGGGACCGGACTGGGGTCTGCCTGCACTGGGGACCTGACCGGACTGGGTTGGGGACCTGACTTGACTGGGGACCTGACTGGACAGGGGACCGGACTGGACAGGACTGGGGACCGGACCGGACTGGGGTCTGCCTGCACTAGGGACCTGATCGGACTGGGGACCTGACTGGACAGGGGGCCTAACTGAACTGGGCTGGACTGGACTGGGGACCGGACCGGACTGGGGACCTGACTGGACAGGGGGCCTAACTGAACTGGGCTGGACTGGACTGGGGACCGGACCGGACTGGGGACCTGACTGGACAGGGGGCCTAACTGAACTGGGCTGGACTGGACTGGGGACCGGACCGGACTGGGGACCTGCCTGCACTGGGGACCTGACCGGACTGAGGACCGGATTGGACTGGGGACCGGACTGGACTGGAGACTGGACTGGACTGGACTAGGGACGGGACCGGACTGGGCTGGGGACCTGACTTGACTGGGGACCTGACTGGACAGGGGACCGGACTAGACTGAGGACCAAACTGGACTGGGGACTCGACTGGACTGCAGTGCAGTGCAGTGTCGTAGAGTTGAGTTGAGTGGTAGGTGTAGTGGTAGATGGCGCATACTGTATTGAATGGTTTACTACAATATAATTTAATATAATATACCTTAGGCACAGCAACGCGTGACCGGGTCCGCTAGTTATAAATAATAACGAGCTAGCGTAATCTTTTAAAAATCGAAGGAGTATTTTTATATACTTCAATTATAACTGGCTGAATGAATTTCATTTTAAATATGTCTCTTTATTTTTGTTTGACAACAGAAAATTACATAGAAATGACTGACATTAAAATTGACACATTGACTGTCGCGCCTGCGCACGTCTCATTTAACGCTTTTATTCCACGCATTTTTTCCACGCATTTTTTCCACGCATTTTTCTTACGGTTTTACTATCACATTTTTTTCAGTTCGGTCACGCAGCGAAATCCCTATCCCCTCCAAGCCTGCCGTAAGGAACTTCGTTCCAATAATAACATTTTAATAAAATAATTGAAACTGACGAAAAAACTGAAAAGCAAAATATAAAAAACCGCATTGCAACCGCAATTGCATTTGCTTTTCACTCTTTTCGTCGGAATCAATTTTTTTATTAAAAAGTTATTATTAAAATCCATGTCTATTGAGAGACGCCATAAATTACGTGAATTGCTTGCGAACGACATAATGTAATTTATGTTAACTGAAGCTTAATGCGTCCTTGTCTATGTGACAAACAGACTGCCAGAATGCCCTTTATAAATCCACTTTGGCTCATTGTCCTGATTTCCATTCATACATTATCGAGAATTCTTCTTGTTAATGGTAGCTTTCCAGGTACAGAACCATTTTTGTTTTTTTTTGTACTTTTCTAGCAACTTTTGTTTTATATTCATGTTTGTTAACACTTTGTCAATTTATGAATGAGTTTGTATTGCTAAGGTGGTAATGTCATAATTCTGTCTATCTATCCCTCGTATGCGAGAGGCCGTCTGGGTTAGTACCACCGCTTCGTTTATTTCTGCCGCCAAGCAACAGTGTGTAAGCACTGTTGTGTTTCAGTTCGAAGGTTCATTGAAGCCAGTGAAATTACTTGGCATTATGAGACTTAATATCTTATGTCTCGGCGTTACGAGCGCAGTTCGGTGCCATGCAGTCTTTTGTAATTTAAAGTTCTGTATGGTGTTGTTTCTGTTTATGGGCAGGCGTGGCGCTTACGATCAGGCGAGCGCCTTGCTCGTCTCGTCATTCAATTAAATAAAAAAAAATCTTTATAACAGTCGATTCATTTTATTCCGTTCTAGGTTAATTCAATTACGTGAGGTTTGTATTACGTAGAAACTACTATCATTAGCCGGTAAATCTAGTTGTGTTTTGACTCCATGTTTCGTAATGTAATGGGTTTTGCTGACGTCATGATGGTTATTTTTACTTACAAAGACAAACAAAGAAACGAATGGTTTTGTGTTATTTAAAACACATATGGAACTTAATAATTATTTTACGTACTAACATTAGCTTGCTTTAACGATGAAGAAAATATTGCGAGAAAACCTGCATACCTGAGAAGTATTTCACACGAATTTCAAAGGTATTTATTATATTAAAGGTAGGCATTAGGCCAGCTAAGGCAGACTAAGGCCTAATCCCTCATTCAGTAGAGAAGGCCCGTGCCCAGCAATGGGAAGTGTATGATACAGGGCTTGTATTATATTATGATTACCGCATCTTCTTTACATAGTATAAAATGAAGTCGCTTCCGCTGACTATTCGCTTAGATCTTTTAAGCTATTCAACGGATTTAAATGCAGTTTTCAGCAATAGATAGAGTGATTCATGAGGAAGGTTTATATGTATAATCTAAATATATAAAACTCAAAGGTGACTGAGTGACATAGTGATCTATCAACCCACAGCCCAAACCACTCGGATCGGGCTGAAATTTGGCATGCAGGTAGATGTTATGACGTAGGCATCTGCTAAGAAAGGATTTTGATAAATTCTGCCCCCAAGGGGATAAAATAGGGGATGAAAGTTTGTATGAAAATCACGCGGTCGATGCCGCGAGCAAAAGCTAGTACATACATATTATAGTACAGTAAAGCCGAAAATTTCAAAGATTCGTAACAAACATGCTTTTACCCGTGCGAAGCCGGCGCGGGTCGCTAATAAGATATAAGCACAGTAAAGGTATAGTATAATATAAGGTACAGTTCAAGACACCAAGTTGTTTATTAAAACCAATTCTACCCGCCTCCCGAAGGTCCCCGATTTATTACTATTTAATAAAGTCGCTGTTTGAATAATTGTAATCAAACACTGTCCCACGGGAAATACTCGTCAACTTGTCGAAGTGCGCTAGTACGTATAAATTTTAACCGATATGGACGACAGGCTTTTTTTTATTTGATTGAATGACGAGACGAGCCAGGCACTCGCCTGATGGTAAACGCTACGCCTGCCCATAAACAGAAGCAACACCAAACAGGACTTTGAATTACAAAGCACTGCATGGCACTGAATTGCGCTCGCCACCCCGAG
The DNA here is from genome assembly GCA_949126905.1 of Amorpha juglandis. Classification (NCBI taxonomy): domain Eukaryota; kingdom Metazoa; phylum Arthropoda; class Insecta; order Lepidoptera; family Sphingidae; genus Amorpha; species Amorpha juglandis. Next base: position 3,096,036 of record OX421379.1, on the reverse strand, counting down.
ACATAAGATGTTAAGTCTCATAATGTCCAGTAATTTCAATGGCTTTAAGATCCTTCAAGCCGAAACACAACAGTGCTTACACATTGTTGTGTTACACACAGCTTGGCGGCAGAAATAGACAAAGCGGTGGTACCAACCCAGATGGTCTCGCGCATACGAGGGACCTACCACCTTGTATGGGACATGATTGGATGAACAAAATGATTGTACAAAACTTTTTAATTAGAAGTTTAACTAAACATTAACATAAGAACTCGCGCATCGAGGGTTCTGTACCCTTACATTTATATTGTAAAAAGATTTTTTTTCATTTTGAAAAAGTAGTTTTAAAAACCTTCCAAACATGGGTTTGTGCCACTAACGCCCGTATACTGAGACGCTACTCAAGTATTTAAGATCGTTTTAAACAAGTTGAATCCCTCTTAGCTGTCAAAATTGTATGAAAATAAGTAGCCGTTAGCCGTCAGACAGCTGAGTATCGTTTCAGTATTCGGACATAAGTTATTTTAAAAATCTTCAGTATGTAGTCCACTTAATTATATATTCTGATCAGGGAGTCTGATTTAGAATTCTATCTTCATAAGCTAAACGCAGCGTGTTTGAGAGGATTCATTCGCTACAAATTAATATTTCATTATCACATTATTTGTGTAAGTAATGATGTTAACATCGTTATTTAGACGTAAAATCGATTCAAAGCGAATGATTCTAAGTGCTAATTGATTCGATTGTGTAAACTGGGGGCTTTGGCCTAAGTAAAGTTCACGTTCGAACGAAATGGCATAGGACGCGAGCGTAATCTAGATATGTCCTTGGACGGTCTTTTTAAAAATCCAATTTCGTTCGCTATAATCGATTTAAATTAGTCTAATGATTTCTTATATTTACGCGAATATTACTCATTGAAATAAAACTAATTTAAACGGATTTTATCGCGTTTTTTCTTAATTTTCGATCCCCACGTTTCGAAAGCTTTTCAGCCTTCGTGGTCACGGGGTGGACTGAGGTGTAGGCTGTCCAGAAAAGTTAATGTTACAGTGTCTGCCTTCAGTTTACAATTATTGTTAAAATTTAATAAATCAAGTAAATAAATATATAATACCGCGATAAAATCCGTTTAAATTAGTTTTATTTCAATTCAATTAGTTTGTAATCCTGGCCTATAAATTAATTCCCACAGTGATGTCTCGTCGTTTAATTCTTTAGGCTAGGTCTCTACCTAGCCTGATATGCTCTCATCAATATAGCACATTAAGTGGCTTGTAGTAGCTAGAAATGGCAAAATTTACTTTAAACTTGTGACCTCTGTTGAGCAATAGATTAATACATTTAATACTTGATGAGATTCACAGGACCGTATATAAAGAAAACAACGCAACATAGGTATTGTAGGGCAACGAAGCAGTGGGAGGTCCGATAAAAAATCTCTATTTATTTATATTTCGTTCGGAACAATGACATATCGACACTACAGTAGAAAAGGTCAGTATAGTAGCATAGTAGAAAAATCACAACTTTATGGTCTAGATCAATTCAAAGGTTTATAATTTATTCCGTATATAGATTGGTACTACAATATATTATTTAAAAAAATGGAAATAAATTTGTAAATATTGTATTATAAATTATTATAAACAATTACAGTATACAATTCGTTTCCATGATGCTCGAACAGACAGACAATAAACACCTTTTTCATATATAGAATTAAAATTATTAAAACACATTCACTCAGTCACTCAATGGTGTAAAAAGAAAGGATAGAGACAAGGCTTAAATGTCTAAAGTGAACCAGTACATAAAATGATAATTTAAAAAAAACATAAAAGCAACGACCGACATATTTCTTATAAAACAAGTGTAGGAAATTTTGTATAGGTAATAAATTGTCAATGGAAAGGCAAAAATGCTATCGCGCCGGGGCGGTATAGAATTTTGAAAAAAAAATAATTTTGAATAAAAACAGCGCTCTAAAAAACATTGGTCGACTTCACCACATAACCAATGTCACCGCAGACCGTGTTGACGCTCGGAGTTCTCGCGAAACCTGTCTGATTAAATTTCACGCGAAATGGCGTTCAATTTTATCAAACCAAACACACTTATTAATTCGCATGCGAGTGTCGTTGACTCGGCGTCGGCAGTCGGCTGGGCAGGCTTGTTTATATGCTCGCTTTCGGCCGCCCCCGCCCGTCGAATACTTTTCGAACGCACTACGCACCGAAGTTCACGGCTGATCGTTTATTTACGTTCGAGTTCGTACAAAACAATTTTCAGCTGCTTGAAGCGATTTTATGGTAAACCACGAAGGCGAAATGGCGATTTACTTGTCTTCTTAATTACTAAAATATATAAGTAAACTAGCTGTCCCGCGCGGCTCCGCCCGCGTGATCTGTATTTTCCGGGATAAAAGTAGCCTAACAGTGGCGCCATCTGTCAGCAATGTGTCACGCACCGACGCCATCTACTTAAAATATTGGTTTGTAGTACATGCTATGTATCAGAGATGGCGCTGTATTTAAAAAATGATTTTCCCTATTTTCCCGCTTTTCTATTGAAATTTTTCCTAGATTTTCGTTGCTATAAACCTCACGGAGCCCGAGACCTTTCCAACGAATGCAAAACCGTGGAAATCGGTTCGTGCGTTCTGGAGTTATATCGTCAGGAAGGAAAACCCGACTTATTTTTATATATAAGATTTTAAGATGATGTGTAATTGTGAGAAAAGACAGTATTTTTTATAACATTAAAACTCTTGCTTTATATAATCCAAATCTTTACATAGTATAAAATTAAGTCGCTTCCACTGTCTGTTCGCTTAGATCTTTTAAATTATTCAACGGATTTTAATGCAGTTTTCAGCAATAGAAAACTGCATAGATAGAGTGATTCATGAGGAAGGTTTATATGTATATCACGCTATGACCCATGGGAGCAGGGCATTAACATGCAGGTGAAACCGCGAGGGACAGCTAGTTTAATATAAATACAAGTCGTATCGTAATTTTCTTACATTTTAATTTCTTACCATGTTATTTTTTTGACTTATATGTTGTCTTAGGTATACCAAAAGGCACGTTGGTATCTTATGGCTTGTATCGTTACAGTCAGCTGTCGAAAGGTCTAGACTTGAGACCATGATAATACGTTTTACAGCTGCACGATAAGGCTAATGATAATAGTAGGGCTGTCCGTATTACTCATGTTTCTAGTAAATCTGAAATAGACTTTTGCGCAGTTCACGTACTACGTAGCGTGTTATGAGTTTGTTATTGTAAGTGTAAAAAATATTTGCGTAATTTATTTGGATTTAGTAAATATTTAGTATAACATGATAACAATCCGTTTTCGACACCGATCGCCTGCAGTCTGCACTGCATCCGATCGCTTCTCGTGCCACATTCAGCTATAACGAGGTTGTCAAACCAGAACACAGCTGTTCGATACCCTGAGACATTCATATAAAAAACCCAACAATGTATCGTCTCAAAATTCTCAAGTTCGTTGAATGTAATTTGCTTTATTAGAAAGCTAAGACGAGACGCATTAGTCGAATTTCACCGTGTAATTTCGTCCAAAGCTAAATCTATTAATCTACACGAATGTTTACGTGTTCATTCACACGCATTGTGTTCGCGCGTGTGTGCGGGTCGTTGCGCAGTGCGCCTGCGCAAAACGACTCGGCCTTCTTTGTTTGTTGACAAGCGGGCTGCAACAAGCGAGCGTCAATTCGCGTGCGGACGCCGCGCAAGACAGACGTGCGTCAGTACACCGTTCTTTGTTTAGAGCATTCGCGTTATCGCGTTGGCTAAATATAGTGCGAGTTGTATTTTTTTGGAGAAAATATTTTTTCCTTCACCTCATCTGCGCAATATAGTGTTGTGTTGTGAGTGTTGTCGACAGTGTTGTTCCCACGTCTCAAAATAGCGTCGCTGCTGTGCCAAAAGGTAGTTTTTGTTGTACGTTTATGTAATGTGAAAATGGATGCATAATTTGATTGTCTCGTGCGATTTCGCATTGTTATATGTTATCGGTGCGATAGGGCACGTATCTTGAAATTGAATGCAGAATGCATGTGTATGTTGCCAATGCAATCTCCGAGAAGTACGTACAGGAATATCACTATAGTTACAATCTTTGTAACGCTATCTTGTGTACGAAAGTGCCAATGTGGAAGAAAACATGTGAATAAAATACATTAAAACGTAACACAGAACAAATACCTAAATATAGCAAAAATAATTACATAGTTATTCTATGAAATTCTACCGTAAATATTTTACGAAAATTCCATCTTTGTTTACAAAAACAATTTCCTTCAAACAATTTGTTTTCACGGCATTACTCAGTGAGTCAGGCTAGGTAGCTCGTTTATAAGCACAACACGAACATTTATAGTTATTTCAATGGTATCGTAAATTTTGCCTTGGTTAAATTGTATAAAAAAATCTAAATGAAAAACAACTAACCACCATTCGTATAGGGTGCTTAGAGATTCATTGTGTATAGTCTCAATACGGATTGTGCATAAATTCGATTCCAAGAATATCGACCAAAACAAAGTAGAGGTAGGTATGATCGACATGGCAATCGAACCTACTACTTTATTGTGTTGCAATCTACGCCACTTCCACTACCACATAACCAATAAAGCTCCCAAAGTAATGGTAAACAAGTCAAGAAAGTCGCCTACTCGTTCTAGTGGCAGCGTATCGAGAAACCAGGTAGAAAATAAAAATAATATTTATTATACGTTAAAAGTTTTCGAACATACACACAGGCGTTGCATGAGATTGGGATTTCCGTGCAGTGTGGCGATAAGTTCGTCACTTATCATCTCGCATCTCTGCTTATAACTTCGGGGATTCAGGCGTGAGCATATACAATAACAATAAAGTTAGAAATAGAATTTTATCAGGTGTCCATACAGCTAGACGCTTCATTCTGTCATTACCGATAAGTGTTTCAAGATATACGTCAAAACAATCGAAACAAAGGGCTTTATGTTTGTGGCTTTGGACGAAAAAACGCTAATTCACGATATGTAATATTTTTAACCCTCGATAATCTTTATATAGTATAAAATAAAATAGCTTCCTGCTGTCTGTCTGTATGTATGTATGCTTAGATCTTTAAAACTACACAACGGGTTTTAATGCAGTTTTCAGCAATAGAAAGAGTGATTCATGAGGAAGGTTTATATGTATGTCACGCTAGAACCCATGGGAGCAGGGCAGTAACATGCAGGTGAAAACGCGAGGGACAGCTAGTAATGTTATAAATTGGTCCCCTACGTTTGTCTGTGGGTGTGTGTCTGTTACATGGAAGTACTGACCGATTTGAATGCGGTTTTTGGTTTGACAGCTGGTTTAATCGAGGTGATTCTTGGTGTATTAAGAAAATCTGTTAAACCTTTTAAAATTTACACATCTGTGTAGTCGACATCGGGAGCTTTTAAATCGTTTAGGTTATATATTTGCGTGTGTTTGTCATCTTGATATAAATAAAAATAGGGTGTAAATGACTGATAAAATATCAAATTGTGTTGAATATACGATTACTGTTTTTTTTGTGTACCTAAGTATTATGTTTATAAGTGTCTTTTGCTATTGTACAAAATCTCTGTTTATATACGGTGAATAAGTTATAACTTCACCTATTTCCGTTTCCAATACAAATAGGAAAGTAGCATTGTAAAAAAGTAGCACTGACCTAACACACGGTAAAACTATGTATTGTTATTTTTTATTAAAAGAAACTTCAAAACCCGAATCGGAATTCGTTCGAATTCGAATTGTTTTACGCGTGTCTGGTATGTTCTCCAATCCTCGAAAATATTATTTCATGAAAGAATATTAAGTGGCAGGTATCTGGTATGCGAGAGAACGCTTAGACTACTTCTGCCACCAAAGGAGTTATGTGTGAGTGTTGTGTTCTGGTCCAGAGTACATCGACATTGAAATTACTGTGCATTATGAGGCTTAATATCTTATATCTCAGATTTAAGAGCACAGTGCAACGCGGCGCTTTATACTTTGTAATTCAAAGTTCTGAGCAGTATTGCTATTATACCTATATGAGCAGTTATTTACTATCAGGCGAGCAAGTCGTCTCAACAGTAAGTTCTATAAAAAAAGAACATTCAAATGGTACATTTTACGATATCTTTCCTGACCTAGGACTACTAGTTGCAGGACCTCATTTATTTATAACTTTTAATGACTTTCTAAATGTCAAACAACTATCATAATATCAGTGATGATGCTATCATCATACTGTGTTAGTTGACCTTTACCACTTTGTTTTTTTTAGGTATATAATGCTGCACTTAACCGACGCGTGTTAACGCGAGCAATGTACTTATACACGACGCGAAGTTTCGCCAAAAGATCCGGAGTTTTGAGTAGTTTCTATAAAAAATGCTATGCGACTACGTGTACTCGACTAGGTTGCGCTTTGTCCGTGGCTCGGCGCGCGCTATCACGCGTCGTGTAACCAGACCATAACTATTATTTATTTATTTTATACTAAAATAAGAGCGAGGAGTGTTGACATTCATTTGAGGCCTTCATTGAGGTCTTTGCCCAACAGTGGGACACATTATCGGCTAGTAAAAAAATCAATTCAATTTGTTATTATTTATTTTGCCTTTTATGCAAATTTAATTAGCTACTAAATATGGTGTCACTCTTTGTTTAAATCAATCTTTTCTTATAAAACTAAATTGTTTGAATATTTTTTTTGCGTCTGTTTAACCATTTTCTTTTTACCTGGCGTTATATCGGCTTTTGTTAGGGTCTACCTTCCTATTAAAACGCCTCCACTCCATCTACGACTTATACGATAATACGTGGTTAAATCTAACTCAAACATTGTGAAATAGGCCCCAACAGGGATATAAAACGCGAATAGCTGCAATGTGATATAATTCAAATTCACAATTACAAAAATAATAATTAAGAACCTCGTTAACATCCAAAAACTGGCAACACCGATTAAATGTCAAAAAAGGACCATTGGAAAGTGGTGATTATAGAACGGACCGGTCGCGGTCACGTGACGCGAGATTTCACCGTTGAACGTAAACATTGAGGATCTGCAGAGTACGCTTCGCCTACATACTACCGGTCGGAGACGTAGCGGTACCGGCGCGGCCTCGTAACGGTACCCGTGCAGTATCGCACGATGGTACCGACTGCCGAGGCTCTTGTAGCGAACTGTTCTACACGCCTATTACACGATCGACTAAAATCCAATAAAACATTGTAAAGGTGACTTCTTTCAAAAGATTGAAATTTGAAATAACGTTCTAATGAAGCATATGTGGACGATTTATATACCGACTAATAAAGCAGAGGTTCTCAATTCGTTTGTAAATTAAATCAATTTGTAAACAACGTGAATTAATGCTTACGCTTTTTACCATTGTAAATGTTTTGAAACAACCGATGGAAATCCGTCTCTGCCATACCCCTCGTGCACTTTATATTAAAATCTCTGTGGGCTGAAATCTCTATCCATAAAAACCTCTATCATTTACAAAGGATATAAATTGGTAAAAAAAATGAGTTTATTAATTATACGTGTATTTGTTACAATCGTAGAATCATTTTGTTAACACTAATAGATTATTCTGGAAACAAATAAAAACCTATAAATTACAATAATATGTAGCCATTGAGATAGTGTAGAAAGACTGCTCAGTACCAATGCTGTCTATAATTTATTATTGACGCTAACGGATTCAGCTAAAACAGTTCAACTATTATTTTTACAATCATGTCGATTTCGAAATAAAAAACAATCTTGCAAACTACATAGTTTACGAAAATACTTAAAAACTGATGTATAACAAACGTGATAAAATTAATAATATCCCTTCGACGGTCTAAAGTCTAAAGACAGTTTTCCAAGGTTTTAACTTTCCAGACAACTCGTCCTTTTCTCAGATAGCTCAGAATTAAAATTCCCAAAAGGTAGGTCCAAAAAGGCGGTCTTCATGCAAACATAGTTTCTTTTATTATCTTTTTCTGATACTTTATAATTTGTTGTTCCCATGTATGGGAGAAGCCGTCTGGGTATGTAACAACGATTTTTTATAGCATAGGCCGGCAAACGAGCAAGTGGGTCACCTCATGGTAAGTGATCTCCATCGCCCGTGTATTTGTCTATTTCTGCTACCAATCAGCAATATGTAAGCACTATTGGGTCTAATGATTTGGACAACATTGAATCCAGTGAATTTGCAAGAATTAAACAAAGACTTCCAATCTAATGACTCAGGGTGACGGGTGCAATGTAATTCCATACATTACTTACAATGAAATTCAAAGTTCTGAGTGGTGTTCCTAGGGTTTACTGGCAGGCGTGGCGTTTACCATGAGCCGAGTGTTAGTCTCATCATCAAGATGGTGGTAGATAGCAACTATTTAAAATGTCTTTTGAAATACATTTTTCCGCGCAACGACTACAGTTGAAGGTCATGAACAATCACAGTCCAGTGACACACAAATGTCCAAAATTGTTTCAAACAACGGTTAACGTGCGAGCACAACAACTGAGCCATTAAATTTAGCGTTTGTATCAACTTGCGGCGATTTAATGCGTGGCCTAATTTCTGCTAGTAAATAATGGCTCAGGATTATGTACCGGTTTGCCTCGTTTTTTTTTCTCTCATATTGATTTGGTAATCATTATATGCATACTGTTCGTCTTTGTCACAATGAATATTCTGTTTTTGTTGGAAACAAAAACTTGTAGCCACAAACAATATAGAGTTGTCGTCAATATTTATAGCCGCTCCGAAGTCAGTCACAAGCAGCGAAGCAGTTAGTTCCCAAACGATTATACAGGGTTAATTTTAAAACACCAGCAACCTCGCAGGACCAGATAGCTGACCCCATACTGAACAACTTTTGTTCTACGAGTTTGTATATAACTCAATATATTTAAAAAAAAATGATTTTACAAGTTTTTGTTGTGTCGTATTTTTCTTCGTAGCGTTCGGCGTGCGCGCGCGACTCAAAGAAGCCGCTCAGCTGGCTCGGGCGATGACCTTCAACGCTAGCTCGGTTCCCCACGCTTCGCGTGTTTGCTTACGTAATCTGCGATGCGTGTAGGTAACATTCAAGACGGAAATTAAATGAATACTTATTTTTGTATGAAAATAAAATCTAACAAATTATCAAAAGTCGTAGAACAAAAGTAGTAGCTTATAACCTTAGGTATCTACCCCTGCGAGGTTGCTGGTGTTTTAAAAATAACCCTGTATAGTGACAGGAGGAGTAGAAGCCGGGTGAAAATACTAACTTCAGACCGGCCATAAGTATTGACGAGACCTACTTTAAAGAGGGGGAAAGAATGGCAGGCTGTCGGTCATGGTTATGACACCATGAACCAAAATTAGCTGGAACTTGGGTAATCACATTAACCAATAGGCCAAAAATCCAACAAAGGGATCTCGATCTCTTTTAATTTGGCAGTATACTATAATAGCCTTTGTATAATCAATGTGACAAGAATAAAAAAAATATGTAAGAAGTTTCTAATTCGACCGGTGTGTCTATTCGTAGAAACAACCTTGAATAGCACATTTGATATTACTTTGATAGTTTTTGTGATGTCTAATACAATATTGAGTGCTTCTAAGAATACAGCCTTTTGTAATGATAATATCAATACAATATTTTGTTGAACGAGACAGCTGTTTTGCTTCTTATGTAAGGGTATTTAATAAAAATGGCTTATGATTATAGGTATAATAATCAAATATTTGCTCTTACACGGTAATAATTATATGATATTAAAATTAAAGCATGTGTTTATGTCATATACTTGTGGTACCCACAATCTAGTCATTTTAATATTGTTTCTATGAAATGGCGTATTCCATATAATAAGCCCATATACAACTCGAAATAAACGTACACTTTCTTAATTCAAAGATGATGATTTTTAAGGACTTTTTGTGTCTTTAAAATTGCATCTTGATTTTGATATCAATAAAAATCTCCATTTTTGAACCAACAAATAAAATAACCGGATGAAGGTTCTTAATTCTTGTGCATATTTTTAATACGAAATTTTCTCGCACCAAATCTCTCAAAATGCCCGTCGAAGTAAATCGCAACAATAAAAGTGAATTCGTTTCTCTATAAACGATTGCGTTTCTTTGAAAGTTTGTTTTTATTTCCCTCCTTTGTTGTACTAGAGACGTAAACAGTGCTTCGTTTCGGTTACATTTGCATTTACAATGTCATTTCTATCAAATCTTTTATAATGAACATTTGGAAAAGCTACGTTACCGAAACTCTCATATTTATGTACTATGTGTGAGTAATCTATCTATTGTTTACCGACGAAAAAGAAACGGATGTTGTAAAATCGATGCGTATATTTGTTGTTTTTTTATTATCCTGGCAAGAGCTGGACAAAGTGATTACTCTACACCTTTTTTTTTTTTTGTATTACGCTTGCTGTAAGCCTGACACTAGTCGGCTGTATACAGCTTCACCGGATTTTAAACCTGGCGGGTAGTGCAGTGCGATACAAAAACATTGACGACACCAGACGACTAAATAAATGTATTTATTTAGTGATTAAAATTCAAATTATAATCATTCCATTACAATAAATTCTACGAGTACAAGGTTACCTACATTTGAATTTGGTCATTTAAATAAAGAATGCCAACCGTATATTCCGTTGAAATTAAAATCAACTGCGATAGTTAACACAGACGTTGATGAATGCGAGGGGTAATCCATTCGCATAAATTTTTCGCAAACACCAAATTTCGCGTTTACCACGTTTGACATCACTAGTGGTGCATAAAAGAATCCCGCGCCGTGAGCTTTTCATTCATCGATGTTCTTTTTAGTGTGAACTATTTCACTCGGATTAAGAGTTTTAAATTCAGTGATGAAACCGGTGTGATTTTATCTCGCCATCCGTTTGTTGACCTCGCTCGGTCGTTCCTTTATGTTTTAAGATAAAACATGTAGTCTAGTGAAAGTTGTGTTTTATTTTTTATCAGTATCTGTATTGTATAAATGAAGTATTACATACATCTTTTACATTTATTTTATTCTTAAGAAATACTCGAGAGAAATGTTCGAAACCAGCCAGGCAATCGAGCAAGTAAGTCGCCTGATGGTAAGTGATCTCCACCGCCAATGTACGCCCACCATACCAGTATCATGGGCGCGTTGCTGACCTTAAAGGAAGGGGATAATTAGGGATTGGGGAGAGGAGGGGGATATGGGTCTCCGGATATCTCACTCACCATACGAAACGCAGCAGCAAGCCGCTACTTTACGTAGTTTTACTGTGAGACAGTGGTAAAGACCTGGTCGAGCCTACGCTTTTCTAAGCTACGTGTGTATTCATTGTTAACTAACGCTCCCATTAACGGTGAAGGAAACATCGTGAGATACCTGCATACTGAACATTCTCCATAAGAATTCCGAAGGTAGGATTGCCAACTCGCATTAATCCAGCGTGGTGGAGCAAGGCCTGTCATTAGTACAGGAGGCCTGTGCCCAGTGGGACAGTATAGTACAAGAATGATAATAATTATTATGAAGTTCTAAGTGAGTAAAAGGTTTCAAGATTATTATTATAAGACACTTTGTAGTGCTACTACGTAGTGTATTTTTAAGTAGGATTTAGCAGAGTAAACGAAATAATCTAATATTTCTATGGATAATCTCGATAGTAAGGCGGATTAAAATCCAGATGGTTTTATAACTTTGTTTATGTACTTAGATACTTTATGTTCGTGGTAATATCGGATTAAATGTTATTTTTAATTTACATATTTATTTATTTATTTAAACTTTATATACAAAACATGTATAAAGGCGGACTTAATGCCAGAGGCATTTTCTACCAACCAACCTACGGGTGATGCAGAGACGAGACAATGTGGGTGTATAGAGTTATAAAAGAAATTAATACAATATCAGATTTTAATACATAAATCTACTGATATATAAATAAATACTTAAATAATACGTTTTTTGTCTCTAACTTCTATTAAAAAACATTCTAAAAAAATGGTTTCCAAGAATTTCGTCTTTTTGATATTTATAATGTCCACGTAAAGCGGGACCTTCAAGGGCTGGCAATAAAAATAACTCTACAACATTCGAGTTACTCAGCATTTTCACACGAAGCCGTACTTTGACTGCCAGCAATGGCATCCTTTACCTGCATCATTCCTTTACTTATATCTCGAATGGAATCTGAGGAAATTCCTAACGATCCCTCGGTTCCATTGTCGATATCTAAATATTTCTTTAAATACGTGGTTGTAGTTTCACCTCATTGGCCTAGCGGGCCAGTACAGTGGCATCCTACGTAGGTTGAGAAACTACGAGGTCCTGGGTTCAAAATCCCAAGCCGCGCAATAAAAAGTATGTTTGAGTATGGGATTTCAACTGCTACATCAAAACTTAGCGTGTTCTGTCGATTGCCATAATATGTTCTTTGTCCAACGTCTATCTAATAAAAAAAAAAATTGGTGTGTGTCGTGGGACACCAGGTAGGAACGAAGTTCCTTCGGCTAATGTAGAATCGACACAAATTGCAAAAAATTCAAATTATCAACTAAAATAACAAAATATGTCTCTTTATTTTTGTTTGACAACATAAAATTACATAGAAATAGAATAGAAAAATAGAAATAAAAACTTATTAATTTAGACTTAGACTGGCTACTAAAGGGTGGACGGCCGTGTTCTATAATCAAAAATTCAAATTCAAATTTCAAACCGCGTCTACATTTCCAAATGTCATAAGTTTCACACCCATCTGTTTTATTAACGGAATTTCGACTTTAACTTTGTGTGCTAGATATCAAACTGGTTATGCGACTGCCGCGCCTGCGCGCGTCTCATTTAACGGTTTTATTCCACGCATTTTTTCCACGCATTTTTCTTACGGTTTTACTATCACATTTTTTTCAGTTCGGTCACGCAGCGAAATCCCTATCCCCTCCAAGCCTGCGTTCCAAAAATGAATGACGAAAAAATGATGAAAAATGTCAAAGTGTACTTTTAACCGACTTCATAAAAGGAGGAGGTCCTCAATCCTGCGAGTTTTTTTTTTCCTTTTTTCATGTATGTAGATTGATTTCTCCGCCAAATGTGGACTGATATTATCGTTTTTTTAACCAATTATAAAGGAGAAGGGCAGAGTGTGAAGTGTGGAGATGCGCGAAGATTGTGACTCGTATGCATACAAGACTGAAGGAATCGTGATTCAGCGTCGAATAATATACCGTTTTGGCGCAATATTTATTGGCTCACGTCCAATGCATTATTTCCTTTGTAACGTTTGTTTCAAGATAAATAAAACCTTGTTTGTTGATCGGATGCACTTTTAACCTTCTCACCTCACATCTCTCCTTTGACCATGTTATTCGAATTGAAGTTTTTCATATTCAATTAAATCAAGGCACCGTAACCTTTTTCTTTTATTTGATTAAATGACGAGACAAGCAAGGCGCTCGCCTGGTGGTAAGCGCCACGCCTGCTCATAAAAAGAAGCAACACCACACAGAACTTTGAATTACAGAGCACTGCATGGCACCGAACTGCGCTCGGCACCCCGAGACATAAGATGTTAAGTCTCATAATGCCCAGTAATTTCACTGGTTTCAATGTCCTTCAAACCGAAACACAACAGATTCCAAACCAATGTTTCCCCTGTTTCCTGACTCAAATGAGTCGAACATAATTATTGTCATTCGTTGCATCACTGTTGTTCATCAAAATCACTTGTTTTATAATAATTTATGCTCCATTAATATACAACTGTGCCTTATTTGATATACGAGGTCTGCAATGTCACGGCCAGCATTGTTCCCTGTCACGATATTTAACTACACAATTATAAAGTTACTTATGTGTACATAAGTGTGTACATGTTTGTATACAAAACAATGTTTACTTGTACCTAATGCAATTCATAGTATAATAGATAAATCATACGAACAGTGTGCGTATTGACATATGGATTTGTGAGATTACATTATATGGAAAATTTCATTGACACAAACATACATAGACTCACGCATGTTTCCCATAGGGGTAGACAGAGACAACGGAGATCCACCTGCTACGATTCTTACACACCTCTTTGGTTTCCTTAACTCTCATTAAATTCTTCATGCAATTCATATTTATTATAATTAATAAATTATAATGTTCTATATCGGTTAAAAAATAGAATGCATTTAGGTCTATAGAAATAGTATTAAAAATTAACAAGAGAAACGCTAAAATCGTGTCGTTATTTATAAATTTAAACAAATTAAAGTCTTGAGATTTTTATTATATTTCAAAGACCTACTTAAATACAGTTGACAGCAAATAAACCGGGCCACCCGCTACCTTGTAACTCATATTTAATTTTCTCAAAGAGTATAAAATTTAAAACTATCAAAGTTATACCTCCAAAAAGTGCGTTTCATGATGATTAAAATGAATGGAAACTCATTGGGATTAATCAATTAATTAAGTGTTTATTAAGGATTTTACAGAGAAGAGTCGTTTTCCTGTCGTGATAAGCGCTTAATCACAAACATAAAATAAAAAAATAAAGGTAGAAACAAAGAAAAAAATTAAAAGAAAGTTTTTGGTCAGTGTTCGGTATTCCCTCCCCTTGCTCGGATAACTGCCAGCATCCTTGTATTCATAAACCTCACGAGCCTGACGATGAAATTTTGAGAAAATGCATTTCACTACTCTTTAATTGCGATTCGCAGCTCTGGAAACTTTGTTGGAGCAAGTACCCGGGCTCGAACCCGACGTTTCAGCACATCCTATAAATGTTCTATCGGATTCAAGTCTGGGCTTTGAGCTGGCCAGTCCATCGTACGAATGCCAACGTCGCGTAGATACTGAGTCATCACATGAGCAACATGAGGCCGTGCATTATCATGCATCAACTGCATATCCTGCCCGATATATCCTACGTAAGGTACCACTTGGTCTGCGAGGATTTCAGTGATGTAGCGATGAGAAGTCCACTCACGAGTACGGCCCGTCGGTTTGATGAAAACTAACGCTGTGTGTGCGGTAACGGAATGCCGCCCCAGACCATTACAGATCCTCCTCCATAAGCAACAGTTTCCTCGGTGCAACACTGAGAATAATGGTTTCCAGGGCGACGATATACTCTCTGACGTCGATCAATTCTATGTTGACTCACCCTGGTCTCATCAGTGAAGAGTATATTACCCCACTGTTCTAACGTCCAATTTCTATGCTCTCGAGCAAATTCAAGTCGAGCTCGACGGTGGGCTACCGTTAATGCTGGGCCTGTTGCAGCTCTCTTTGGAGTCAGGTTCCGTTCAGCAAGTCTTCTTCTCACGGTATCTGAACTTATGACCACTTGGCGTTCGTTACGCAGACTTTGTTGGACTTGAACTGCGTTAAGGCGGCGATTTCGCAGAAAAGTAAGTTGGATATAACGATAATCTGCTGCTGATATAGCCCTAGGTCTGCCCGTACCTGGACGGCGATCGAATGCTCCAGTCTCTAGGTATCGTCTGTAAACTCGTTGCACAGAAGATCTGCTAATTCGAAGTCTTCGAGCGACCTCACGTTGCGCAACGCATGCTTGAAGTAGTGCTATAACTTGAGCTGCTTCCTGGGGTGTCGTATCAACTATTGATCGAAAAAAATTGCAAAAAATACACGCGTCTGAGCAAATGAATAAAAAGTAAAGAAATTATAAGAAATACCCGACTAACCTCGTTGTAGAAAACAAAACGCTAATCGCGAACTCTAGTCAAAACAGAGCAAATCGTTATCATTCTGCTTGTTGCTTGATTATAATGTGAGTTGGCGGCACTTTAGGATAAATTTATAATCATTTTAATCTGCATGAAATGCACTTTCTGTGGGTATAACTTTGATAGTTATCAGTTTTATAGTTTTTGAGAAAATTTAATCAGAGTTCCAAGGTAGCGGGTGGCCCGGTTTATTTGCTGTCCAGTGTATCACAAACCAAATGAGGACTATGTGTGTGACTTTTGGGTGTATTTATTATAATTATAACCTTTATCTACTTGGGTTTTCATTTATCGTAATATATGGTAACATATACAACATATAAAATGCGAATTTTTTGTTTTGATAAAGTGCAAAAGCGATTTTACCTCGATTGTACAAAAACATATTATTGAAGTGAAATTGCCTAGAGTCCTTTTTACTGTGTTAGGGTTGCCAGCGATACGTCAATAACATTTAGAAGTCGCTAATCTCACAGTCGCTGGATACAGGTCGCTTCCAACAGGTCGGTCTGGAAATCTTTGGGGGAGGCCTATGTTCAGCAGTGGACGTCTCTAGCCAAACATAATACTTAGAGCAAGTGCAGTGCTTTCTGGAAATCCTTTTACTAATCTATTATAAATGTGAAAGTTTAGATGTTTATGATCGTGCAGATTTTTAGATGTCACACTGGCGAATCAATCACTTCTTAACGGCTGAACGGTTATGGATGAAGTTTGGCATACTGGGAGACAGTGACCTAGGTCAAAACATATTAAATAGACTACTTTTTATCCCGAAAGTAGGTAGTAATTATTTCAAACCTCCACTTTCTGTTTATTGTGCCAGGCCCAGCCAACATTTTAATTTATATAATAATAACATTAACATGCAACGTAAATTGGCGTTCAAGGTTTGTTTTTTTCTGATAATAATTTTATTATTGCTTCCTTAATTGGCTAAGACGATTGCCAAGATCGGCCCATATACGCCCCTCTACTGGGTGGCGTATAAGGCGACAATCGATTAAGAATTCTTGCCATTCGTTTTTAATTCTTTAACATTTGTTTATTACGCTGCAATAAAAATAAAATATTGCGTTGCTTTACTAAATCTATAGAAAAATGAAATCGAAGATATTTTTTTTGACGTAAGAGAAGTAACTCGTGAGAGCTGGAATGCAACTACATTAGAACGGCATTATGAAGATATTCGAGAATACTGCCATCCTCCTTGCTATGGGTGATTGACTGGCTGCGAAGCGCGAAGGTTCGATTCCCACACCGAAGCGAATGTTTGTGTGATCCACAAATATTTGTTTCGGGTTGTGGCACCGCATGTCCCTCGTAGTTCCTGATACCCACGAAATAGGTTAAACTCAAAACAAATGCAAAACCCCATTTTGTAAATGGCGATTACTTATACAATGGTGATATAAAGGGTTCAAAAAGACCCTTTAGTCTTTACAAGCGATAGAGATGCGCTTTAGCAAGTTATGTCCACAGCATGAATGGGTCGGAGGACAGTACCGATGTCTCACAGAAAATTGACATGAAGCGATAGCTTGCTGGTGAGTAAGATTTACGGAGGCCCAAAACGTCCCTCCCTTTCGAAGTCTTGTTGAATATCGGCTCGAAATACCAATTAAATAAAAAAAAACAAAATAAATACACCCAACAGTCACATACATAGTCCTGACCCCACAGTAAGATACGATTCTTGTGTCGTAGGTATCAGGAACTACGAGAGACTTTCGGTCTCACAATACCCAGACCCCGAAACAAATAATTGTGGATCACACAAACACTTGTCTCGGTGCGGGGATCGAACCCGCGGCCTCTCGCTTCACAGCCGGCTACTCGCCCGCTGCGCCACGGAGGCTCTCAAATAGTTTTGCTTTATCAAATAATGAGACTATTGACATACATAAATTCACATTGAAACAGAAGTTCTGATTAGTATACACATGTAAATTATGTATGCGCAGTTGACATTTCACAAATGTCATATAGCCTTATGTGTTTACGATATGTATATAAATCTATACTAATAATAAAGCTGTAGAGTTTGATTGTTTGTTTGTTTGTTTGTTTGTTTATTTGAACGCGCTAATCTCAGGAACTACTGGTTCGAATTGAAAAAATCTTTTTGTGTTGGATAGTCCATTTATCGAGGAAGGCTTTAGGATATATAATATTACGCTGCGACCATTAGAAGCGAAGCATCAGTGAAAAATGTTGCAAAAACGGGGAAAATTATTCATATTTGAAGGCTTCTGTTGCTAAGCTACCCAAATAATATTATTTGAAGGCTTCCGTTGCTAAGCTACCCAAATCTATACTAATATTATAAAGCTGTAGAGTTTGATTGTTTGTTTGTTTGTTTGATCACGTGGGCGGAGCCGCGAGCAAAAGCTAGTACTATATACATGACAACATTGTTACGTCATGAAAGATCAGCAAGCGTGGGTAAATGTTACATGTCTTAATGATTTCTTATGTTTACGCGAATATTATTTATTTATTTAAACTTTATATACATAACATGTATAAAGGCGAACTTAATGCCAAAGGCATTCTCTACCAGTCCACCCTTGGGTGATGCAGAAACGAGATAATTGATATAAAACTAATTTAAACGGATTAGTTTTATACGGAGACCACGAAGGCTAAAAAGCTTTCGAAACGTCGCACACAGGTGAAATTTACTCAAAAGCTGGCCAATATTGATAAAAATGAAGTTAGTCTGATCAAAAAGTAGTAACCTAAATTAGCAACAAGACATATTTCGCCTACTTTTTGTGATCTGTAAAACGTTTGATACTTTTTATTTCATTACCTACACATTTGATTTAAATAGCGAATGTTCATGGAGCAATTTGTTACCATTTTTAATAGTTGTTTAAATAACGTTTGATATTTTATTTAGTGAATATTAGTACTAGAGCAATATGGATTCCATACCTTCAGGTAAATATTGCTATTACTAGTTAACTAAAATGTTTATATTACTTACTATTTTAAAGGCAGACAGGTTTCAACACAACACAATACTTTATCATTAATTTTTTTTCTCATAGTGAAAAAGTTAATACTTTATCGCACTTCACCCAATTGTTATACATGTTTAAAAAGTATATTTCCGGAGCTTTCATATAATACTAAATTTGGCTGCGTCTACCTGCGTCACCCATACAAGATGGAACGAAACTCAATAACATATACTTTATAATTTAGTTTTTTTTTCTCATAGTGAAAATGTACTTACTTAATCGCACTTAAACCAGTTGTTATACATATTTAAAAAGAATATTTCGAGAGCTTTCATATAATACTAAATTTGGTTGCGTCTACCGGCATCACCCATACAAAATGGAACGAAACTCAACAACATATATACTTTATCATTTAGTTTTTTTTTCTCATAGTGAAAAAGTTCATACTTAATCGCACTTAACCCAATTGTTATAGATATTTAAAAAGTATATTTCGTGAGCTTTCATATTATACTATATTTGGCTGCGTCCACTTGCATCACCCAAATAAAATGGAAAAAAACTCAACAACATATACAAATTATAAAATATCAATAACCATTTTTCATGCAGTTCTCAGTAGTTCCCTAAGGCCTATTATGAGAAGAGGCCCAAGAAAGTAAGAACAAAGATATAGAAGAGTCTCGTGAAAGTTTTACTGGGAAATTTTCCAGAAGACAAACGATGGAATATTTGTTTCACCAACTTTTAATATTATCAGATCCTCACATTACCTACTAATATCAGAAAACTGCCACGAGTGCAAGTAAAATCCTATTCTCGCGATGTTATAATTCTCTTGAAAGAACCAGAAGTCACGATTTAAAATTGTAGTTCGCTTGTAGTATGTATTACCACTAGGAATTAGATGCGCTCGGTCTCTGCCCATTTTTAAGTCCATGCCAAAAAAAACATTATTTGTCATTGCAGTATCTATCGTTACTTAGACCGTACCTTTACTGCTTATCAATTACATTTCTAAATTAACTAAAAATACGCTTACGTATTATATTTGTTTTTATTATATATGGGTATATATATTTATTATTATGTGTTATTTATTTATGTAGTACACCATCAACATATTGGTGTTTCTTCTAAACCTAAAGTCCACCTTTAAGTTGTCAGGAAGAGATCGCTTGTAGCGATAAGACCTCCCATTGTACATTAATTTATTAGTATATCTTGTATTTAGAAATAAAAAGATACAGAAAACAGACAGACAGATAGAAAAATATAAGTATGATTATCAGTTATCTGGATACCATAGTAGAGACTCTGCCTAGTTTGATATCAGATGGTCGTGTGTCGAGTTGTTGTATGATATTGCTATGTTTTGTTTGTAAGGTGTACAATAAATATATATTTTTTCCTATATAATGTTATCGAATAAAGCTTTATTTATCATAATACATGATTAAACTATTATATTTGACAAATTAAACCAATATAGAAGCGTAAACACACATCACGCAATAATGGCCAGCTTTTGAGTAAATTTCACCTATGTGCGTCGGGATCAAAATTAGTAAAAAACTGCTAGTTCTATTTCACTGAGTTACATGTCTTTGTTAGACATCTTCCCAAAGAATTTAACACTTTTAATCCTAGAATTAGTTGAGATCATAAATAAATATTTTTCTTTGAAATAGGTATTTGTAGCTTTTTGTTCTAAAGTATAACTTATATCTTAACTTAGCCTTTGTAAATAATTTATTATTGTTAATCCGTAACTCTTTGTTCTAGATGTAAAATTTTATTTGTATTTATTCTCTACAGAAATATAATACTAGTCCTGTATTATACACGTTCCATTGCTGGGCACGGGCTTCATCTACTGAATGCGAGGGGTTATGGAAGTATTGGCTCTTTAGCCCCTAAACTATTTTTATTTCAAAACATCATAAATAAATCAATAAAATAAATAAATAAAATCATGTTTATCTATTGCTTCGATCCTGCGTGATATAAGAACAAACCAACAAACATGCTTTTGCAATAATAAAATAGAATATTCTATGTTATGGCGTAGGGGTTCTTCGAAATCCTTTTAAAATCTTCCATCTGCCCTTAGACCCACTCGCAGTGGGGACGGCGCAACATTTACCACGTCATGTTACAGAAAGATTTGGCTTTTTCTTTTTACGACCGGTCGTCTGCCTGACATGAACCCGTTTGGGGAGAGAATCCTTGTCAAATAAAATACAGAAAATAAAGTATTATTTAAAAATCTGGCAACCTTTTCAAATCGTCGATATTTTTGACGGATATTCCAAATATTTCGCTTTCTAAGTCTCGGAGTTAAATAATGTTCTCATTATTTTTTGTTGAAAATGTTGTCACAACAGTCTCGTGGTACAGCCCTGAGTTTTATCGCGTGACGTATTATTTCCCGTTATGTCCATACTCCTCGCGTGAAAGTGACTGGTGCGAGATGGTCACATGGCCAGATAAACTTGTCCCCGCTGGCCGAGATCCAACCAGTTTAAGGATAATATAAGTGTTGCAAGCCACAACCCTTTGTCGATTGCTTTTGTTGTTGCGTTATAATGAGCGTGTTGTGGATCCTTTGTTTGAAAATGTTTTGCTTCAATGTCAGATGTTTTTATTAGACACTAACGACTCGCGCCGGCTTCGCACGGGTAGATTTTCGACACTTCAAACAATTATCGTTGTAATTCAACCAATTTACACAAAACCTTGACAAATTATATACCTAAACCTTATTCAGGAATCACTCTATTCGTGAAAACCACATGAAGATCCGTTCAGTAGTTTTTGAGTTTATACGGAACAGACGCGGCGAAGGACTTCATTTCATACTATGTAACGATTAGACAGTGGTTTTACATATAAAGGATACTTACTCCTTTAATGATGTTTGTATGAGTTATTAGAATAGATTTTAAAAATGTACACACAAATATAGAGTCGTCTCGAGACGTAGGGAAGACTGGCTTATTAGATGGAATAAAATTGGATAGTGTCAGTATAGTAGTGGAGGACAACGTTGAATAAACAGGTTGTCGCGGGGGTGAGGTCGAGGGTCGCGGTGCGCGGGGAGGGGGGGGGGGTCGTCCAGACGGCGCTCGCGATATTGTTTAAGTTCTTAGTACTGCAGCCAAACACTCGCCACCAGCGTTCGTCTAGACGTGCGTGCATTAAACTCGAATGGACGTCTGGATGGAGCCAAGAGAACCAAATGGTTCTGTATGAAAATTAAATCAAAACAACCTTATTACAAAACGTTTTGTAGGTGGTAGGTCGCTCGTATGCGAGAGGCCGTCTGGGTTGGTAACACCGCTTTGTCTATTTCTGCCGCCAAGCAACTCTGTGTAAGCACTGTTGTGTTTCGGCTTGAAGGGCATTAAAGCCAGTGAAATTGCTAGACATTATGAGACTTAACATCTTATGTCTCGGGATGACAAGCGCAGTTCAGTTCCATGCAGTGCTTTGTAATTCAAAGTTCTGTGTGGTGTTGCTTCTGCTTATGGGCAGGCGTGGCGCTTACCATCAGGCGTGCGCCTTGCTTGTCTCGTCATTCAATCAAATAAAAAAAAAAACTTGGACTAAAACTACGACAGTTTACGTATATTGAGTTCATACTATCTAGTTTCTATGGTTTACTAAAATAACTAGTGATAAGAAAAATACACCCAATAGTCACACACACATAGTCCTGACCCCACTTTATGTTAACCTATATCGTGGGTATCAGAAAATACGAGGGACTTCGGTCCCACAACACTCTAATCCGAAACGACCACTAAATACTGTTATGTTACGGTTTGAAGGACATTGAAGCCAGTGTAAATACTAGGCATTACACTTAACAACTTTTGTCTCGGGGTGACGAGCGCAGTCCAGTGCCAAGCTTTGTTATACAATGTTATGTATTGGGTTGCTTCTGTATGGGCAGCCGTGGCATTTACCATCAGGCAGGCGATCTGCTCGTTTCGTCATTCAAGATAACTAAAAAAAAACGCGTACAATAATTAAACCGCATTGAAGTTATATCCTTCACCCATCCTCTACACCTTCATATGGTTATGGTTATGGACATTATTATATACTAGCTTTTGCTCGCGGCTCCGCCCACGTGATCAAACAAACAAACAAACAATCAAACTCTACAGCTTTATAATATTAGTATAGATTTCGGTAGCTTAGCAACGGAAGCCTTAAAATAATATTATTTGGGTAGCTTAGCAACGGAAGCCTTCAAATATGAATAATTTTCCCCGTTTTTGCAACATTTTTCACTGATGCTTCGCTTCTAATGGTCGCAGCGTAATGTTATATATCCTAAAGCCTTCCTCGATAAATGGACTATCCAACATAAAAAGAATTTTTCAATTCGAACCAGTAGTTCCTGAGATTAGCGCGTTCAAACAAACAAACAAACAAACAATCAAACTCTACAGCTTTATTATTAGTATAGATTGGACATACATACTAGCCAGGTATTTAAGCCATGAAAACTGATAATGAACTGAATATGATTTTACCCGTTATCTCTGTATCTATATCATTGGATGCACGTTACAATTCAAACGAGAATTTAGTCTCTAGCGCGTAATTTATACCGTGGACTTGTGCTAAGCGGCCATAGCAAATAATATTGCACGTAGTTAGAAGAAGTTACAAGAAGTTTATTAACAGCAGAGACGATATATATGTGATAACATAATTTTACTTAGGAATAGTGTTGTAAGTGTTCGTCGTCTCTTACCTACTTATATTGTTGGCTGTATTGTTCTGTATGACTTACAATTAATTAACATTATATTAAATAACATTGATAACAGAAAATAAAACACAAATAAAATATTAACCACCACATGAATATACATACATTGATACGTGAAACTCATACCGCTCATACTATGAATTTCAACCGCACTTCAATTTGAATTATTTAATTCAATTATAGTTTATTTATTTAATTCATTATTAGTCCATTGAAATGTTACATTTTTTAGGGCTCACCTTGCGTTTCTTAGAGGACGCAATTTTATTTTTTTGATGTGTAGGGGGGGTAAGTGTAAAGCTAAAATCAAGTTTGTGGGGTCGCCACCCTTGTCCCACGGTCGCCATCTTGAAAATAGGGGTTGAAACGGTTTTTACGATATATCTCTTAAACTATTTATCTGATAAAAAAAATTTGTTAACGTTTTTTGTTGCTAATTAAATTCTCTATAACTTTGGTCCAGTAACTTTTTGTCATAAAACTATAAATAAAAAAGTTATAAGTGAAAATGTAATAAAGAAAAAAATAAAGATGATAATTCTCTTGACAGCCTAAGATACAAACAATTCGCCAAGGCAGTGACAAAAAGTACATTTAATTTATCTTCACTTCCTCCAACACAAGACACAGCTCGCTTTCATACTTTCCGAGTCTACCATCAGGTCCAGTCGTGGCTTGGTAATAATAATGATCCTGAAGACTGGGGCTGGAAAAAATGTGGAAAATTATTGATGCCAGTGCAGAGCTCTAAACCTCCAGCACCCCCTGAGCTTCTTAAATTGATCTTTTGTAAATGCAAAGGAAACTGTGGAGCGATGTGTGGATGTCGAAAAGCAGGGCTAAAATGTTCCGCAGTGTGCTTCCATTGTTCTGGAGAGACTTGCAGTAACGTAATGGAACTCTCAGAATTAACAAATGAAAATGACTTCGATGATGAACCGCCGACATTGACACCCCTTCCTTCTCCAGTTCTCCCACTGATATTTGATTCAGAAAACCGATCAGATGCTGAGCTGCAGCCTGGTCCATCGAAAAGACCGAGGACGGAGTAGTTCAAATTTATAAAATCACCGTGGATTAGGCCTATTGAGGATACCACGTAAAAAAAAACGCGCCTCCAGACTCTACCTCGTGGGTGCTGAGGAAAAGAGTCAATAATTAATTATTAATAACATTGCAAAATTACTAATTAAAAGAATTATAATAACAAAATAAAAAAAATAAATAAATAACTGATGACACATTATTAGTACCCATGTATAAAATATGTATAGTTAAGAGTACTGAAAAATAGTACTCACTTCGGAGCGCTGTAAAACCTTAGCTATTGACTTAATGAAAAAATGTTGCTTATAAAAGTTGTTCCTTAAAAAACGATCTACAAAAATGGTCTGATATTGTTTTTTCGTAAAATGATAAAAAAAAAAGTTATATCGAAAAATATAATTTTTTTTCTCGAATTTCTGAACATTTTCACTTAAAACTTTTTTATTTATAGTTTTACGACAAAAAGTTACTGGACCAAAGTTATAGAGAATTTAATTAGCAACAAAAAACGTTAACAATTTTTTTTTATCAGATAAATAGTTTAAGAGATATATCGTAAAAACCGTTTCAACCCCTATTTTCAAGATGGCGGCCGTGGGACAAGGGTGGCGACCCCACAAACTTGATTTTAGCTTTACACTTACCCCCCCTACACATCAAAAAAATAAAATTGCGTCCTCTAAGAAACGCAACCCCAAATGTAACTTTTCAATGGACTATATACATTCTCGGAATATACGACGTGCCCTTGTTTTTCCTCCAGTCTGCAACTAAATTGCTGCCCTCGTATCGAGGATCATGTCTATCCATCCCCACTGAAACTTGGTCTCCCCATAGCTTTCATTTATGTATTAGTACGTAGATGCTTGATTCAGATGTGCTTAGGTTAGGGTTGTCACGTCTTGGAATACTGGCACATATATAGGTAAAATATATTCGAAATAATTTTACATTCTCAACAGCAATGATGAACCCTGGTCGTAAATTGAGAAACAATGGTTTACGCTAGCTATTGTTCGCGGCTTCGCCGGTGTGGAAGTCGCTCGCTTCATATGTATTTCCGGGATAAAACTAAACTGAGGCAATTCCCGGCCCGTAATGCAAAAAATATATCGATCCATTGCTTGAAACGTGCAAGAAGACCAACCAACAAACACACTTTTGTATTTATAATGTGAAACGAGTATGTATTGTTGTTTATATAAATACATTTGGATACTTTTTACGAGCAAACATTATATAAAGAATATGAGCCGAATGAGTTCCCCGCATTCGTCAGCTGTATATCCTAACACGTTTTTAAATTGCTTGTGTCTGTAGCAACCCTAGTTTATAATATTGTCAAGGACTTCGTTCACCACGACATCTAAAAAGACTTCGTTAAGTTTAATCACTGTCGTGGTTTTAAAAAACTACTTTAAAAAATAAACTACTTAATAATTATTTTTTGTTACAGGTAATTCACGATTTCATCTTCACTCTCTCATCTTTACCTGTTTATTAAAATGGTAACGTTATAATATTTATTTACATTATTTTTATCCTGGGTAACTACTTCAGACCAAAAGAAATGTCGACTATCGAGAAGCGTCGCATTACTCGAGTGTAGCCAGAATTAAGTGTGTGTTGTGAACAGTGCATTCATCGCTTATTTTAATTTATTTCAAATCTAGTTTAAAGTTGTGTTAGTTGTACAAAAGTGGTGTGGATTTGTGCAATAAACATTGACGGGGATGAACAGTGTATGGAAATATTGAAATAAGTGAATTAATTATCGTACTGGAAGGAATTCACAGCAAAAGTCCAACAAGACCCTTGAAAACTTCCACACCGATATTTCATCGTTCGTAGAATAAATTATACTTGTCGTTGGCAAAATGCATAATAATGCTGGTTTACTGGTGGGAGGATACTTGTATCCGACCGGATAGCGACCACCGTATATTGGTGCTAAAACCTGCCATAGTGGCCCACCTTGTGTGGGTCGCGTTCCAGGGTCAGCCAGTGTATATCCGGTTCTCCCCAGGGGGCTTGCCCCCTGATCCTAACCCTTTTCCCATCCCTTTTTCCATCCCCTTCCCCTTGGTCCTTTGGCAGGCCCGCATTATCTTGCCGACCTACGATGGACACATTGTTTATCGTTGGTCGACACTATTCTTGGATTGCGCTACACTTACCATCAGGTGTAGCGTAGTCACTTTGCCGAGCCAGAATAAAAAAAAAAAAATGCGAAGCCATAAATAAAAAAGAAGAATAACTCTGTTATCTGCCGGTCAATGATCACACATCAAGCAAACAAACTTCACACAGCAAATATTCTAATATCTTATTACAATATACTTACGAGATTACATAGTATGCTGTTCGGCCCACTGTGTGTGTAATAATATATTTTATCCTGGTTTATTGCCACGTCTGGTGCTAAAGAAGTGGGTGACCCCAATGGAGGTTACTTCTTTCTATTCAGCCAGATAACGAGTGTAATTATTACGGACGTATGTTTTATTACTTTGTTTATCATTAGGCATTGCCTTGCTCCACTTTGGTGCTTATCGGTTATTAGAGGGAATTGTGCTTGCTGGGTGGGATTGAAAAATAATTTGACAAAACTTGTAGGGGAGACTTGACAAGTATAGAGGAGAATGGCATAAAAGCGAGGACGGTCATGGCATGTCAACAAGTCATGTCATCATGTTTGAATGAATGAATGTAAAACCCATACTTTTTGGTTTCCATAGGCATCACTTCTTTTAGAATAGCCGTATGATGAATACTAAAATAAAACATTTCTCATATAGTAAACCTAACTAGCACATTGTAAGCATAATCTTTGGATAAATTGGACTTCGTTTAACGAAAAGTATCCAATCCACACCGTGCCAATTTTGAGTCGTGATGAATTGCAAATTAATCTTTTTTTAAATTGGTACAAATACAAAAATCTTCAATTCTCTCGGGACCTGCCCAGCTTGAAATTTCGCATTATCCTTAAAAAATATTATATGTTATTATATCAAAATAATGTGAAATCCAATACGCCAAGACTAAACATTGGCAGTATGGATTGGATCCTTTTGTAAACGACGGTCAAATTTCTTAAACAACTAGTTCTGTGTTAATTATGGGTAAACATGAGAAATAAATAATTTGCCATAAAAATATGAGTATACCGAATTAGGACTTTCCGTAACTGTATTTGTAGGTTTTTTTATTAATACACTTAATAACTACTTCCGTGCTAACGTCCACGTACGAATAACTGACCAATGTTTTCCAAATAAAGTTCATTGCTCTCAAAGGAGTCGAATAAGTGGCCCGCCGCAATTCCGTCGGAAACCGCATAAGCGCACACTCATCTGTCCAGTAATTTTATAGTTTCTTCCGACACTCACTGATTGAAGGATTGATGATAGACATAGATAGTAGAGCCACGCTGTAGACAGTTTTGTCTACAGCATTAAAGGACCGGCGCGACCGGATTGTTACTATTGTCTCACAAAAAAACCGACTTTAAGTAGCTTGCTTGCGTTTCGTATGGTGATTGAGATATCCGAAGGCCCAAATACCCTTCCCCTCCGAACCCCTCAATCATCCCTTCCTTTAAGACAACGCGTCCATGATTCTTCTTATATTATTAAGTCAGGAAAATGCCTGACTTATATTTTGGGAATAACTAGTGTACTCCGGATACTTACAACCTCACACGTGACTCTCGTGATAATTTGAAACAAGGTGGTAGGTCCCTCGTATGCGAGAGGCCGTCTGGGTTCGTACCACCGCGTTGTCTATTTCTGCCGCCAAGCAATAGTGTGTAAGCACTGTTGTGTTTCACGTTGGTCGTTGAAGCCAGTGATATTACTGGGCATTATGAGGCTTAACATCTTATGTCTCGGGGTGACGAGCGCGGTTCAGTGCCATGCAGTTCTTTGTAATTCAAATTTCTGTGTGGTGTTGCTTCGAACTGTTTATGGACAGGCGTGGCGCTTACCATCAGGCGAGCGCCTTACTCGTCTCGTCATTCAATGAAATAAAAAAAAAAACAATTATGTTAAGCCGAAACATACATTTAAAACCCAGAAACCCGACCAACAAGTTTCGCCATTAAAATCCAACCTTTTGATAGTGTTGAGTGCAGACAAAAAACCGAATCACACGCCTGACCCACCGTCCTTGGTCCTAAAGACACACAGACGTTTGCTCTCAAAGCGGGGGTTTTTTTTTATGCCCAATTAGTTTTTGCCGGACCGATTTATTCGTATCCGATGGCGGCTGTAAAAAACGTAGTCAACTTATTTGACGGAGTGCTTTTATAGATTTAAAGTGGTAGTTGATTAAACATGGCAAAAAAATCCGTGTGATTTGGTTAGTCACGGAGTACGCCGTGCGACTGCGATTTCTTTTTAATTTGATTGAATGACGAGACAAGCAAGGCGCTCAGCTAGTGGTAAGCGCCACGCCTGGCTATAAACAGAAGCATCAGAACTTTGAATTACAAAGCACTCCTTGGCACTGAACTGCGCTCGTCACCTTGAGACGTAAGAAGTCACTGGCTTCAATATCCTTCGAACCGAAACACAACAGTGCTTCCACATTGTTGCTTTGCGGCAGATAAAAACAAAGAGGCGGTACCAACCCAGACGGCCTCTCGCATACGAGGGACCCACCACCGTGTATACATAAGTACACTATAGATACAAGTCACATTCGTGTCTAGACTGTATAGACATTAAGAGCCCGTTCCCACTTATCCGATCATTTTTTTTGCCCTGAAACCAGACGCCGGACGTGGGTGTTCACATTATATCCGATCAGTCTGTTTTGCCGGAAGGTCGGTGGTTCGACTCGCCGCCAGTTTACGTGTGTTTGTATTAATTTATTTATTTTGACTGATCGTCGCAGTGGCAAAACGTCCGTCAAATAACTCGGATCAGTCTTTTTTCCCTGATCAGTCATAATGTGAACAGCTCCATACAAATTGTACTATCTACTATTTAGACTGACCGAGAAAACAGACTGATCGGATAAGTGGGAACAGGGGGTAAGGTTTCGTCAAACAGCGCACGGGGCGGGACGGCAACGCGACGCTGACGGGACGTGTGCAGTTGTAATGCAAGTCAATATAGAAAATGTCTCACAGAACCGTCGCGCTCGACTATCTACACGCAGTCCCGTCAGCGTCGCGATGCCGTCCCGCCCCGTCCGCTGTTTGACGAAACCATAAGTGAAATGAGCCGACGTCCGACGAACGACCGACGAGCGATGCATTTGATCGACAGTCAGTCAACACGCGGCAGCTGTTTACATTCGTTCACCCCGCCGGCCGCTGACCTTGATGATACGGGGCATCGTCATGTCACTGACTCCTCCGTTCGTCATCGATCAATATTGATCCGGTTTTGATTGATCTTATATAAAATCAAATAAAATGTATTGTCCTAAAAAATATACTCGTATTGTTGAATTTGTCTGAGTTATTCATAAACAATGTCTTTATACTTCCATCCCATTCGTGGATTTTTATTATTTAATGTTGTACTTATCATATGTTGTGAACTCGTGGAATCATCGTTTAACTATTAATATTATAAATTGTTCATTCGTTTCCTCTGCATATCTCTTTAAGATTTTTTTAAAATTCTCGTGGCGTAAATAACGGGCCGACATGTTATCATCGAATTCGATAGACATTTATCTATAAATAAATTATAAATCGTTTTTTTGACGACAAAATGAGTCGACAAAATTATCTCAAGGCGCTTATGTTAAGCCTGCAGGTAGTGGTAGGTTCTATTTATATAAATTAATTGTTTTCCTTCGGCCGAAGTACTAGGCGTTCATAACAAACAGCAATTTAATTAAGCCCCAATACGACCGTGACAGTTGCGAATGGACTTAAACGCCGTCAGCTAATTTAATTGAGTGGTTTATTGGAAACGATATAGAATTTTTTTTTTGCTGTATCAACAGTGCCATACGTTCTGAATTATAGGCTTTCAATTTGGCTCCTGTCTCACATGCATTATTAAGCAGCTTTAGTCTGTCAACCCCATCCACGTTATTACATTTACTGGACATCGTTGGAAAACTGGGTTCTATAGATTTTTACTTTGTTCTGATTTTTTCATGAGAATTGGCTTAGTACTTTGTCAATGAAGAGATAGCAACTTCTGTTTGTAGGGTCTGGCGCATATAGAAAAAAGATGTTGTTAGCTATGACGAATAATCCAGTCCAGTCCCAAAGTCCTTCAAACAAAAACACAACAGTGTTTACAAAATGGTGTTTGGCGGCAGAAATGGATAAAACGGTGGTACCAATCCAGATGACCTTACGCATACAAGAGACTACCACCTAGTAAGAGAGCAATGCATGGGCTCTCGATATATCGCCCGAGAGGGAATGCTATATGCTCATAGAGAGAGTGAAAGAGATATAGAAATAACATGAGACAACAACGCAACAATATTTTCTCGATGTTTTATGTTAAGCGCGCAGGTTTCCAGCTATCGTCAAATGTACTTAGAAATACGTTGGCACTATATAGAAGTTCGTAGAAGGCACCCGTTATTGTGGGGCCACAGCTGCCGATAATATTATTCATATTCAATTGAATACTGGCACACATTTACTTTGTCCTTTGTACGATACACAGAGCTGTTCTATTCCTTAACTGGAACTACCACATGATTATAACAGTCGTGAAGTTTATTACCACACCGGTGAACACGGATTTCTTCTACTGAGACTTCTCTTCTTCTGATGAGACGGGTCAGGCATGCGACATATTTGAGATGCGTGTAGTGAGCGATATAAATATTTTTTACCGCATGTAAGAACGAAATAAAACACCACAATTGCTAATGATATCTGACGCCAATTCTCATTATATCATACTTATAAACTTTCACACATCGAGCAAAAGTGCTAACTAAAACAGTCGATCTGCCGCTAAATATACCCATCGTGAGAACTACAACCTCTGCATTATAGGTACTGAGATTTTTTCTAATTGCTTGTACATACAAAGTTAAATTGAGTTTATAATTATGCCCTTGGAAAGGTGGTAAGTCCCTCGTATGCGGGTGGCCGTCTGGGTTGGTACCACCGCTTTGTTTATTTCTGCCGCCAAGCAACAGTGTGTATATAATAGGAATGATAATAGGTATTTCAGTTTATAAAGAAAATATCTCCAAACTGAGTTAAATTCCTATTTTAGCAACAAATATTCCTATTTTAAGTTTAAATTCCATTCAAAATAATTTTCCCGGTTACAAAACGAAGAACAGTTGTTTTAAATTTCAAATGAACTAATTAAAATACGCAACAAAAGCAATACTTTTATTTACATTTGGATATTGTAACGTTAAATGAAAGCGAAGTCGTAACTGGTTCACTCCTGTATAATTAACTGAAGGTACGTTTCGAGAGACGCGACCGAGACAGGGAGACCGCGACGTGTGACGCGACACTGACAATAGGGTAATTGCCTATGTTGAATTGCATAACTTTTTGAGTAACAGAAAATAATCGTCATCATCATCATCAGCCACAAGACGTCCACTGCTGAACATAGGCCTCCCCCAAAGATTTCCAGACCGACCTGTTGGAAGCGGCCTGCATCCAGCGACTTCCTGCGACCTTTATCAGGACGTCTGTCCACCTTGTAGGAAAATAATTCGAAAAAGAAACCCTTTTGCAAAAACACAATCTAAATTGATTCAAAATGAGCCCGCAATTATGATTTTAAATACTGGTTACTAGCAAAAGTGGGAGCGTAGTGGGGACGTCTTACTGTCCTGCTCGCACACGTGCACCGTATGGACATTTTGTACGGTGACGTGTCATTTGACACGTAGCCCTTCCATCAGATTTGAATGGCTTGTAATTTATTTATTTTTAGACAGATTTGTATACACTTTTAAACAATTAAAAAGTCAACTACCATATTATGTTTTGTAAAAAATTGAAATTAATTAAAAAAATTATCTTGGCGGCATATCTCAAAACTAGGGTTGCCAGATTTGCGCGAATTCCGAGACAAAAAAAAACAGAACTTATTTATTAGTATATTTTTTTTAATTGCCTCTTGTCTCCATCGTCAACCTTAAAAGGTGTCTCGAGACGCGCGGAGCTGTCGGCGCGGGGTGTCATTGGACTCGCAAATCGGATTGCGCCATGACGATCGCGACGTCTTCATTTATAAGCAAATTTAGTTAAGGGTATGATCGATGAACCATGATACTGTGACTAGAGTATTTGACTATGTTTAATTTTATACATTATTTTATATGTACCAAAAAAAACTATATTGCGAAAACATAATTGAAATTAAGTAAAAAATGGCGTTGGACGTCCACCTACAAGGTGGACAGATAACCTGATAAAGATCGCAGGAAGTCGCTGGATGCAGGCCGCTTCCAACAAGTCGGTCTGGAAATCTTTGGGGGAGGCCTATGTTCAGCAGTGGACGTCTTGTGGCTGATGATGATGATGATGATGAAAAAATGGTTTTGTAGTTCATGTTTTAAATATTGTTATAGCAAAGGTTGGCGTGTAGTGAGAAAATCTCACTATCTTCCTCGCTCGCGTGTATCGTAAATGCCGAGATCTGTTTTGTGACGTAACTTGGCATGTAATGCATCCTTTTTCCGTCATTCGACAATTAACCCTTCCAGTAGATTAAAAAGACTTCTAACTTACATATTTATCTTTTACTTAATTTATATAATTCTCTCGATAACAGATTTTAATCCTCATTCCTTTCCTTTAAAGTCATTATAGCAGCTATAAATCTTCTCGTATTGTGGGTGATTCACAACAGTTTAAGATTTTATCTTTAAATGCCCTCCAACATGCCTGAATGTGCATATTTATACCGGTGAAATGGAAGATGGTGTTACATAATATTGTTTTGCGAAATTTAAAAAATATACCTAATACATAATATTCAAAATTAGCGATTCTCCTCATTATGTAGACTAAAATTTCACCAAATGTGTTGCTGCAAATCTTCAAACACTAATCCTTTCACCCGCCGAGTCGGTGAAATCTTCCCACGCGATATATCTCGTATATACGACCGAGTTTTAAACACAAATGACATACATTTGAACTCTGCCCTTTATTGTAAAGCTGTGACTCAAAGGATATCAAGTGTAATCAAGACTTCGTTCTGGTAATATAATAATCAGCTTTTAATACCACAGTCTTAAAATAATACAGTAGGTCAACGCGTTTGATGTTCACGAAAAAACCGATATTGTTACATTGAGTCAGTTGCATTGTTGCTACAAAACAACGCGCGTGTAACTGTGTCTCATCTCACACCGCACGATTGCCTCGCTTATAAAATTGTATAGGTACCTACGTTTTGAGGTATTCGACAGACACACGCTACCGTTTCCACATAATTTCATACAAAGCGGACATGTCGCTGTCTCCTGTCTCGAGCGCGTACATTAACCTTTGTATCAAAACATCTCGACGAAAGTGATACTACGTAAACAATAGACAGCTGATAGACTCCGACAGAAATGAGTAGGTTTAATTAACTTACGTCGTAAATTACAATACTACGTTAGCAACCGACCAGGAAACGACGGCACACCTACTAACGCAGGACCGGTTCTGCGAGTAGGTCTTAACGCGCCTCTACATTATGCACATGGTGGTATCGCCACGCTAAGCTACTATTATTTATTTACACTTCGTAGACAAAAGTAATGTACAGGCGGACTTGATGCCAAATGCATTCTCTACCCGCTTTGTACTTTTTACACCGTGTGTTCGTTATTTTTTGAAGCTTTTTTTTTATTCGGTATACATACCCTATCGAATATATCTCAAAGTTGGTCCGATTTAATTTTAACGGCAAATTTTACCTCTAATAGGGTGACATCGGGGAGCAAAATTAAATGCTCTGCATTTTGCACCGATTTTGATGATTCTTCAACTAAAAGGTGTAAATAGAAAACTTTTTAATATAAATAGGAGCAACTTAAACAAAAGTCTGTGCTATTATTCTTTGACTTTGAATAAAACTGCTCTACCTCCTTTCACCTGCTTTTATCCCACTAGCAATAGGGTCACCGCAACATGGTTTTAAACACATGTTACAAAAAGATTTGTCCTGTAGTTTTTACGACCGGCCACCTACCTGGCGTCAACCACTGGGCAAATCTGCTGTACCACTGGATCTATATTAGTTAAATTGTTTATTTTTTGCTTTCCATTTTTTTTATGTTCTATTTTTTTATTACCATCAAATCGCTGACAAAAACCGTTAAGTTTTATAATGTTTATAGGTTATTATATTGACAATAAACCATGTCATGTTTGTACTTTCCAAATTGGCTCTTTCATTGTGTGGTTACATTATTCGGACTTGTAAAACCCTAGTCTTTATTATGTTCATAATTCACGTCGCCTATAAATATGGCGTGTGGAGTGTCGTGGTGTAGGTTTAATGTGACCGCATTAATGGCATCCATTATCGGTGGCTCGTTTTAATTGCTTTTTAACTGTTTCGACAGGTTTTATACGTCGCCAAAATTTATCTGTATTCTATTAGCGGTTTTACTTATTAATTGGACATTGATGGCCTCTTGCTAAATTACTTTAGTCATTTGTTTTTAAAATTGTTTATTGCTTTTTATTCTTTGTGTCTGTAATCTGGATCTCGCGTCGGGTCGAATTTCTTTATATTACTTTCCATTGTTTTCAAATCTTCAGATCAATCTTAACGGTAGAGCTTCAGCTACGAGTATGTTCTCTCTTGTTCTATCGTTTGCACTTTAGTCTATTTTCACTGTTGGAGTATTAAATTTATCTTGACATTACTCATTCGGTGAAGTTTATGCTGAGTGCTTCGGCACAAATGCTATGGAGATAAAGTACTATAATTGGCAAAATTATGAATACTTACTACTATTTCTTCTCTTTTTGAAAGCTTTTTGCGATTACTGAAACAAACAAATCATTGAAAGTGTTTGAGAGTATCGCGTGTTGAACATTGATGGCCTGCCTTTGTTCGATAGTCAGCACCTATGTCATTAGATTGAGGAGAAAGTTTAGGCCTAGAGAGAGAAAGTTTATTTCACCTTTAGTAGTTTAGCTATAAGATTCATTTTAGCAACTGTATCACCTGATGGTAAGTGATCATCCACAATGAGGAATCGTGGATATGTTGCCCAACTATAAGAAATAAAATGGAGATTTGAGTCGGAGGGAAGGGATTAATTTGTGGGCATCGGTAGAGACAGGCAGGTTTACTTTTTTTGTTTGTCTTGTTTCTCTGATTTGAGGTTTAGTTCAAGGTTAATTGGTGGTCAATTGGCAACGTCTACTATCAACTGATTTTTAACAACAATTATATCATGCGAGTTTTTTTGCACTTGATAAGATCGTTAATAAGATAATATTGTGTGCAGATTAGGTGCATCATCGTTGTTTATTATATTTATGATAAAAAAGTACTGTTGCAACTTTAAATTCAATCTGATATAACTCGTGAATGCAGGGATTCTTTTTATTGGAATGTTTCAAAGTTATAACAAAGTTATTTTTATTTTAAAATTTAAAAAAATCTACGTCTTTAAATAAACATGAGACTTTCAAAATCGATATTTTTATTACGGTTTAGGAGATACAAGATAAGCGCCTATAAGCAGCCGTTTGATGAAATCTAAAGCCATTTTTCCAATATTAACGTCGTAGCATTTTGTTCCGCCCTATCTTATTCTTTATCATGGTTTATCTACGAACTGGCTATCAATGTTTATGTATATGTTCCGAATTACTGTTTGTAAACACATGACGTCGTTTACTTAGGATAAGCAGAAAACGACGTTCTTTCAAAAATGTAGTAACATTATGGACTCTTTACAACGTTCATAAGCCCAAGTTACTGGTTCACCGCAATACAAAATGCTCAAAAGGACACGTGATTCGCCGACCTTTTTAATACTTTGGACTAGGGTAGAAGAATCGTAAGAAGGAGAGTCACGCTGTAGACACTTTGGTCTGCAGTATAAATGGGCTTAATCAGTACTGCTGTCTCAGTCTCAGTGTCTCAGTAATACAATTCAGTCTCCGGTTAGCTATGGCAACATGTTTTTCGCTCTAAAATAGGTTAAACCGGTGAATTTCGGTGGAAATGACCCGCTTGTGTTAATTGTATTTGCGTCGAACTCCAGTCTGCGAGCTGGCGTGCCGCCGCACTAAATCTTATTAACTAGCCGTCACACGCGAATTATTTCGCGGGTTTCATGTTCGCTGGAATTTCCTTCACCAGTCGAAATTGTAGCATTTTGTATAGTAAAAGTTAGACTCTCTATATCATTTTGAGAGATTGTTGAACTCTTTTCTAAATAGGTGGTATTTGATATCATCATGTACAGAAGTTATTGAAGAGAAATCAATAACTTCTGTAAATGGTAAACTGACACTGAAACAGTCACACACATAGTCCTGATCCCACACTAGGTTAAGCCTTTATCGTGCGTATCAGGAAGTAGGAGGGACTAGCGGTTCCACAACACCCAGACTCGAAACTAATATTGCGTTCATGATACTTCTGGTATTGTGGTTTGTGGAGCAAGTGTCTCACGTTATGTCAAGTGATCTTCCATGTTCATGAACCCCATGACGAAGTGAGACGTACATACCACCTAGATCTAGGTAGTCTGTAAGTCTGGCTTCATCCCACTTGGCAAATCCTAATTCGTTTTTGGCCTACACCGGAGTCACGACTTTCAATCATTTACAATACAATACAATATAACGATGTATTATATACAACGTAATGATGTATTCAAAAGACCCACGGCTTAGTTTATTAGTGCTTCTTCTCATACCAGTGGGCATTTTCGAAGCACCGGCAGAGACATTTCAATGTAATTTATCTATTATTGTCGTGTAACAGAGCCCTTTATGACCTACTTGTAAAATAAACCTTTTGATTTTGATTATTGTTTTTGATGATAGTAATGTTGTACAAACAATTAAAAGTGTATTTAATGAAAGATTAATTCGACCTTTTCGAACCCCATTATGGCTACGACGTAAATAGATGATGCATGATTGATGATTATCCTAGCGACAGCTGCAATTACCCTTTGTGCTATACACAAAACGACGTAAATGCTAAGTCTAGACATGTATCTAGGGCATTTTGCACCTGCCTGGACATTCTATGCATCGTTAATTAACGTTCGCGGTCGATTAGGATCAAATTGAGTGAAAGACTTCAGCTCATTCCGGATTACAGCGCTTTGAGACTGGCGACTGCTTGGCACATCGAGATGTAGTTATGTTTTATTAATCTGACAAGAGATAATAAGCTAATTATTTTTTGTAATACTTTTTTTACAGGAGACCTTGTATTGTTAGACTAATCACAGAACCTATCATTTCAACCTATGACTAACTAATATGACTAAAAATGACTTCGAATACTCACAATACATTCTATAGAATTCTAAAAGTTTATGATTGTATTTCCAGCACAGAGACATTACCTCTTCTCGGAACGCGCCTCGACGTAACGAGCGAATAGAGAATAGGGGGGGGGGGCGATTAGGGGGGTTTCATGTTTGCCGGCCTATGCTATTAAAAAAAAACCATGTGTATGGTGGTCGCTATCCAGCCACATAACTTTCCACCTATGGTTCCCCAACTTCATCTGTGGCTTTAAAGTGTAGCAATGCTTCATTCATGATATAGCACTGTAGACTTCGATTTTTCTATAATTTGCCACTTTGCGAACACTTGTGTCTCATTATGTCGTTCTCACTCATTGAACATTTCTCTATAATCGAGGACGACTGTTGGCTCGTTAGCTAACATTTGTAGAATAGCTTTTACCTTCGTTTCGCCTTTACTTAGCTGTTTATTTATAGGATTAGTTAATGAACTATCGCATACATACTGTTTGAAAACCGTCATTGCCAATTAGGAGGGCAACTTGGCAAAGGATTCTCTGTATAAAGCCAGTGAAATTATTGGACATTATGACATTGACATGACATTATCATTGCTTAGTTTTTGGCGCTAAATAAAATAAGACCAATCATGTATATAGAATTAAACGCTTGGAAAAGAGTTTACGTATAGTTTGTGAACATGAGCCTAATGGTGCTGCCACACCGCTGTTATAAAATGTTTACAAAACATTATTATACATTTGTTAACAAAAATTTGATACATTTTATCACAATGTTAGTAAATGTTTAATGTTAGAAAATGTTTGTAAACATTTTATAACACCAGCACCATATGACTCTTGATCGCAAATGAATCAGTAGCTAAGTGCAAACAAGAAGCCACTAAAAATTGTGAATCGACATCGAAATTCAAATCATCACTTTTTGCACAACGCACTACTTTTTTCCGTACCAATATAAACCAATTAAAAGTATGATCGACTGCGAATAGTTGTTATCGTTGAAAATCCGCTGTTATTGTTTATGCAGAAATATCTGATGATTCTCGGATTTATATCGTTCGGATTTGGTGTGATCCCGCTCACGTCACTGGCGAAATTGCGTTCTCAATATCGATGAGATGGATGTATGTGTCTGAGTGAAAGGATTTGAATGAAAAATGTACGTGACGATAGAGCTCTTTTTGTGAATTTCACGATAAAGATATCCGATATAGATATATTTTTACCGAACAAAGAAGGCAATGGAAACGCTAAGATAAGTAGTTTTTTTTATTTGGTTGAACGACGAGATGAGCCAAGCGCTCGCCTGATGGTAAGCGCCACGCCTGCCCATAATCAGAAGCAACACCACACAGAACTTTGAAAAGCACTGAGGAACTGCCCGTTCTGCTGTGTTTGTAATAATAATAATTATTATTTAAAGGTACACCAGTGCATACCCACCCAGTACATAAACGAAAATACAACGCAATTATACAATAATTATACTTTCAACTTAAGAATAATTTATAATCAAATAAAACTACCAATAGTAAAGTTTGTGTGAGCTTTATGTTTTGATTCGTGAGTGTGACGCCTTCCTGTCGTCCCTGTGAATACATAAATACAGTAATTGTGTTAAACACACGCCACATACACATGGCATTCACAAGACTTGCACGACCGTGTTGGATTATTTATTGCAATATTTACTACGACCTTTGAAACTGCGAAGCAAGTCGCAAGCAGAAGTCAACAAAAAAACATATGTGTGAAGTGCGCACATTTACAACTAAAATAGTGTATACAAGCCGACTAGATCAAAACACCAAAGATCATAAACACGAATAGCAAAGTCGCAATAATCGAAATCGGTTTAGATAGCTTTGTATCATCACCCCACTTATTCTACTTTGCGGGGTCGATAGAAATTGTTTACGCATTGTAAAGTTTCATCGTATCTGTTTTACGACGTTTGTCTGACGTCAAGCCAGTGTTGGAAATGCATTGATTATGTTGTTATCTAAAATGAAAATTGATTTTATTATTTTTATTAAATGCGCATTATTTTTATTCCTCCGTGGCGCAGCCGGCTGTGAAGCGGGAGCCCGCGGTTTCGATTCCCGCGCCGAGGAAAATGTTTGTGTGATCCATAAATATTTGTTACGGGTCTGGGTGTGTTTTTTCACCAGAGGGGTTGGCGTCAGACAGGCGGCCGGTCGTAAAAACTACACGCCAAATCTTTCTGTAACACGTATTAAAACACGTTTCGCCAACCCCACTGTAGGATAGAATCAGGTGGAAAAGATTCTACGCATTAAGGCCTCAATAAACTGTT
The DNA here is from genome assembly GCA_949126905.1 of Amorpha juglandis. Lineage (NCBI taxonomy): Eukaryota > Metazoa > Arthropoda > Insecta > Lepidoptera > Sphingidae > Amorpha > Amorpha juglandis. The sequence continues at coordinate 3,055,667 of OX421379.1, read as the reverse complement.
AGCCTATAAACGAATTTGGTTTATCACCGGCGAAAAAATCAATTCAAATAATCTTATCGAGACTGATATCTACTTCACAGTACAAATAAAGTAATCTAGTTATATGTTCTATTACTCGCAAGAATTACTTTCAACTCGTCATAAAATTTTATTTTGGTTTTACTTCTTATGAGAAACCACTGCACGAAGCTAAGTATAGAGAAATAACAAACGCTAGAAGCTCGAACACTGCATCCGAACCGAATCCTAGATTGAGATCAAATATTCTTGACTTCGGATTTCGGATCTAGTGCGCAACCCCTCATACAAAGTTATTTCAATTACTTCGGATCAACATTTCTCAAATGAGGATTGGATGCAGTGCACAAATACTCTTAAATAATTTTTCAACAATCACCATCTGACATCTTAATATGAGTGGCTAATAATTTTTAGGGATACGCTAACTCCTCAAAGGACATTGTTCGTCGTCCATACATAGTTGGCCTAAGAACCAACAGCGAGGTGAATTTACTTTTTGGGTTTTAGATAATGTATATATTTGATTGAAACTAAATTAAAACTACGGACACTTGACAATTCCGAAAAATAAATAAAATACTTTCGGATTTTGAGGTTATAATTAGGCCAATAAATACTATCAAATGTCAAATGTTGTCATCTGTTAAATCATTTTGACGGAGTTTTGGCGGGAATTCTGACAGTGCCGTTCATCGCTGATTTTAATTTATTTCAAAAACTAGTTTAATGTTGTGTTTGTTGTATAAAAGTGGTGTGGATTTGTGCAATAAACATTTACGGCGATGAACAGTGTATGAAAATATTGAAATAAGTGAATTAAGTATCGTACTGGAAAGAATGCACACCAAAAATCCAACGACGACGATTACGATTCTTAATTCACTTATTTCAATGTTTCCGTACACTGTTCATCACCGTCAATGTTTATTGAACAAATCCACACCACTTTTACACAACAAACACAACTCTAAACTAGTTTACGAAATAAATTAAAATAAGCGATGAACTGCACTGTTAGAATTCCCGCCAAAACTCCACGTATTATGGTTCCGCGACATCATATCGGACTGTTTGTGACAAAAAAACCATAATCATGGTTAATAAAATAATAGTTTTTAATTACACAGACAAGCGTCAGTATTCTCAACACTTGAGTTTTGAGAATACTGACGTTTGTCTGTGTCAAACTCTTATTAAGAGTGCTGTTACAAAGACTTGGCTGTATGAGCTACAATACCTTTGCCTATTAAAAACCCGAATTTGAACCAAAAATTATAATACCGAGGACTATGACGGAAGTGAATACTTTTTAAATTGTTTTCGAAATTAAAAAGTGTCCGTTCTATTGAAATAATTATAATGTACATTATAAATAATAATAATAATTATAGTAAATGTTTCATGCGTGTTGATTCATAGGCCATTTTTGACAATGTCCTTTAGGCATACTTCGTTGAAATGATAGCAGAAGTGAAGGTTTATACGCAAATGATTTTATATTTATAGATAACGAAGTTGAGTGTAACTGGGCCACCAACATCTTAGGCCCGAAGCAAACCTCACCTGCACATGTTACACTTTGCTGATTAACGGACCAATCACGATGAGAAGGCGCAGCCTGGCATTAAACAGTGATGACGCCAGTTAGAAAGAAATAAAGATAAATAATACAGAAATATAGACAGACAACAAAAACAGACTTTTAATACAGATTTTTTTCCCCAGAATTCTTGCCAAGCCCAAATCACGTCTTAGGATAATAGATTCTTACTACGTAGTGGTCTAAAAATTGATATTTGTTTACACCGAATAGCTTCTAACAGATAGTTGGATAGATAGTCTTTCTTGGCACTCCACCGCGCATTAGCCCCACGTTCATTGACATTTTACATGCGTTTGTATTAATAGATATTTGTTTTACGCACATAATATTGGTTAATATTATGCGTAAAAACAGTGTCTTCTGTTCTTTTTTGGATTCCATTCCTAAAGGCCCCAATATACAATGGACCGTGCACGGCCATTCGCCACTGTAGGCTAGCATCGCCCTCCGGCGATCCAGTTTTCACACAATGGTGCTGGCTTAGTGTTCCCTGGCCACACAGATAAGATGGATGTCGAAGTGTTTATTAGTGTGCTTCATAAGACGAACGCAAGAGCAAGCTTTGCATCAGTTTTTCAGAGACACCAACCTACCACTTTTAAAACTGCGTGTAGACGAACCGCGACAAATCTTTATTTTGTCCAAGAAAATGTAGTTTTACAAAATATTCGATTTCGGCAAATAAACACTTTTACATAAATTTCTCATTTTAATTCGTGACTAAGTTATGGATATCTCAACGTCACATGATAAACAAATTTAAGTGCACACTGCATTTACGTGATAAAAAATTGGATATGTGGGGAATCTTTAAATGCAATAAATAATCTTATATTACACTCATCATTTATTTATAAACTCATTTCATTTATCCCCAAATGACTAGGCAAAGGTGCAACAAGTGTTGTACCCACGACGCCAGGCTTATTTCTGTCCCATGATGCAATAAGCATCGAGTCTATCGCTGTAACTCCAATCCTGGGCAACTCATTTGTGATTACTCGCAACGAGAACTACCAGGTACGCATATCTCGTACACGAGAGGCCGTCTGTTTTGGTATTTCTTCCGGCGCTTTGTCTATTTCTTCCAGCAAACAGCAATGAGTAAGCACTGTTGTTTCAGTTTAAAGGACATTCAAGCCAGTGAAATTCCTGGGCGACGAGCGCAGATCAGTCCCATGCACTGCTTTGTTATTCAAAAGTTCTGTGTGGTGTTGCTTCTGTTTATTTGCAGGCTTTGCACTTACAATCAGGCAAGTGACCTGCTTGTTTCATCGTTCAAGCTAATAAAAATGAAAAAAAAACTCAAAATGTGATCGCTTGACCTGGGATTTCAATCCAGGACGTCACGGTTGCTCAGCGTAAACAGGCTGCTGTGGCACCATAAATAAATCGTTAAAAACGTGTAAAAACTACTTATTACCACGGAAGTCTATAGTCGACTTTGCAAACCATCTATCTCGAAGGAAAAAATGGAGTTGTACGACTCCTCATAACATGCGACATTCATCCATAAGTATGTGTAAGTAAAGTCTGTTATCGGTTGACACTTAAAATCGACAGGTTCGGTTTTTACTTTATATTATGTAAATGGAATATACAGCTGTGCGCTCGGCTCGCGTGTGTTTACATATTGCATTCAGTTGCGGTGGACTCTATTGCTAGAGGAATAGAGATGAAAATTGAATGTTTTCAATTAAATGCGCAGCGTACTAGTTGCATAACGCAAGGGCTATTGTATCTTTATCAGCTGTTGTTGAGCCTTATCTAACTCAATTGCGCTTCAAGCGCACAGATCTGTAAGGGCGATGACACACGGTGCAATGTGGCGTAGCAACGGCGATTAATGCGTATTAACAACCAACAATTTTGCAACATTTCATATACATACGTGAGAGAACGGATTTCCACTTGCTAAGATGCTTGCACACCTCTTTAGCCACATTCACAATCATTAAATTCTTCGTGCATACATGGCTTGGGGTACTTCTGACCTTGCAATGCTTCGGGAATGCCCGACAATAATCGGCTTGTCCTGACAAGGTACGCCGATGCCTTCCCCTCTCAACTGCACCATTCACAAATGCCTTGTACATTTATTTGTTTCGTAAGTCTTTTTTCATTAATTCTCTCTGCAAACCCAAACCATATCAGTATTCCTTTCTTGATCTTCATCACTACATCGGCTTTTACACCACTCACTCTTATGCCACTATTTCTTACTTTTATCTCTCATTGTTACACCACACATACATAGTAATCTAGTAACTATATGTATATACAGTCATACTTCATTCCAGTCAGTTTTGTTTCATCAAGCTAACCTGACTCGTCGGGATGGTACTATTTTATAACTAATGAGGTAAAATTTTAGTTTTTCAATCTGTGAGATTGCAGGAGATCCATAATATCGGCTTCCCCAATCTCCAATGTTGTCCTTAAACGTCACCCATGCGCCCACGGTTCCTTAAACATTGTGAGGATTCACGGGAAATTGTGTTTATTTATAATCTTATAGACCACTTGCTCGTTTGCCCGCTTTACTCAATTTAAAAACACATTAATATCAGACCAATCGTTTATATCCTACGATACCACATAAACACCCACATTTTAGTACTTTGCGCTGAAGGCCTGACTTCTTGTGTGAGTATGCGGAATGATTCATCCTCAGTGTGATTGCAAGGGTTACTCGATGCTTTGTTACCGATAATACCACACACGTTGTAAACTACAGACCACCGTGACTGAGGTTGTTTACTTGATTGTTTAGGCATATTATGTACCTCACAATGTATTGAGGAATGACAGCCTTCGTGGCGCGATGGGCCAGTAACTGCCTTTGAAACAAGATTGGATTTTAACTCGCCTCTTGTTTCCAATTGGTTGGTCTTTAAATATAATAAATAACACTCAACAGTCATGCACATAGTGACCCCACACTAAGATACGAGTCATGTATCGTGGGTTCACGTGGGTCACGTATTTCTTTTATTATTGAAGGAAATAAAAGAAACGGAACAAATTAGAAGTAAGAATTTAATGAGTATTTTTTTTTATAAATGAGAGGTAGTGTGTTAGGAGTAAAACTCAGGGTCGTAGGTAGTATGTTAACATCACAGGGTGTCAGAAACTACGAGACACTTTCGATATTACCCGATGCAAATAATTTTGGATCACAATTTGGGTATCGAAAACGCTGCCTGTCGTTTCACAACCGATGACTCGCCCACGAAGCCACAGAGCTGAGATCTTTAGTTCTCTGTTTGTACATCAATTACTGATTGATTGTAATTCACGGCCATTACGAAGCGACCCATAGTGATCTGTCATTACATACGTCAAGGGCCTAGACCTACTCCTACTGAACTAATGACCGAGTTTGCTTATCATATTTTGATGTAACAAATAATTATGTAGAACTGCGATTACGGCGCGGCGATGCGGAACGGACTGGCAAGACGGAGGTTGCGGGTTCGATGCCAAGTATAAGATACATATAATATTTATATAAACAGGTCTTAATCGCGTAGTATTTGAAGGTATGTTGTATTAATTTCTTTCCGGACGTTTCGGACGAGTTGCATCGGCCGTGGTCACAGTTTGACTTGAGTCAATAGGTATTTATACCTTCAAATACTAGAGTGGAGAGCGCCTAAAGCGCTCACCCAAAAGTCCGGTGAAGCTGAATATATCCGACTCGCGTTCTCTCTTCTTCGCGTTTCTTCGTTCCGAAGTAGTTCTTTTTTTATACCATAGGCCGACAAACGAGAAAAGTGGGTCGCCTAATTGTAAGTGATCTCCACGACCCAAGAACGCTCACGATACCATGGAAGTGTTACCGACCTCAAAGTAAGGCCATATTAAGGGACTGGGAAAAGGATGAGGTTTTGGGCCTCCGGATACCTCACTCGTACGAAACGCAACAGCAAGCTGCTACTTTACGTCAGTTTCCTATAGGACAATGGTAATAACTCGGTCGAGCCGGCTCATTAAGTTCTGTATTATAATCTTTAAAATGTTATAACTTTACAATTTGTACATACACAAAACCTTTGACCTCGTTAACTCTCCCAGCTGGCTCGAAGGTCGCGTAATCAAAACATTTTTTTGATACGTATATATTAATCTAAAAATATTTGTATAGCGATATGATTTAATTAAACCGACAACACAATCACGCACATGTCGTAAAATAAATAATAATGCGACGGAATTAACCGATATGAAATAATTATTACGTCTTACAAATTGTTTATTGTGTATTGAAATAAAATTAATTTAAACGGATTTTATTGCGGTTTTTTATTAATTTTGGACTGAGAGTCCACCCTGTGACCACGAAGGCTGAAAAGCTTTCGAAACGTCGCGATCTAAATTAATAAAAAACCGCGACAAAATTCGTTTAAATTAGTTTTATTTCAATGTGTAATATTCGCGTAGACATGAGAAATCATTATATTCATTGTGTGTTATGAAAACATACTTTATATCGTTCATCATACGCACTTACGCCTGTAAACCCTATAGGCATAGGCAGAGGTGTAACCAGTGCACCCACATTTCGCCGAGCGTATTTCTGTCCCATGATATGATTGATGATAATTCGTGACACTAATTAAAACTTTCTTTTTCAGGTAAGCATCTACCAACATCGTCGTTTACTTTTCTCTATTTTCTACTGGCATGGAAGGTAGGTTTAATTTATATAAAACAGTAAATACACTTAAGCGATCTATGAATTTTAAATTGGCCTGAATACCTAAATAACACTTCAAAATGCAAAAACATAACGTTTCTTCTACATTGTTTACAATTTACTCAGAAAATACCATAATATCCATTTTTTACTGTCTGAAACGCAATTTAGAAGAGGCCATATCTTATTATATCGTCCATAATTTTCTTATTCTGCCTTGCTTAAGGATCAAAGATCCTTTAGATGCAATTTGTTACTGACGTTCCTGTCTAGTCGTTATGACGCATCTCAATAAATCATGTCTTTCAATTTGAACTTCTTGTTTTACAATTTTCTTAGATCGAATATCATTATGTTTTCTTGTTATTCCTTTATGATCATCCATGATCATCTTCCCATGAGAAAGTGGATCTTATTTTAAGCGGACGATAGACATAATCTAACACTGCCGCTGCAGGTTTGAAGAGCCGCGGGTTAGGCATCAGTAAGTATTCAAAACCGCAACTCGACTATCTGGTAGTGATCATTTATCAGCTAAAGCGTAATACTTTACTCACTGATGTATCAGGGCCTTTAGTAGGCACTTCTCTTTGATGTGCAGTTTTAGCAAACTCACTATGAAGAGATCACATAATGCCATGGTTATTAAACCTTTTTTTTCTGAGCACGGCAAAGTGACTGTACTTCATCTAATGGTAAGCGTAGCGCAGTCCAAAAAACCCAGCGACCACCGACAAACAATGAGCCGCGGTTTAGGCATCAGTAAGTATTCAAAACCGCAACTCGACTATCTGGTAGTGATCATTTATCAGCTAAAGCGTAATACTTTACTCACTGATGTATCAGGGCCTTTAGTAGGCACTTCTCTTTGATGTGCAGTTTTAGCAAACTCACTATGAAGAGATCACATAATGCCATGGTTATTAAACCTTTTTTTTCTGAGCACGGCAAAGTGACTGTACTTCATCTAATGGTAAGCGTAGCGCAGTCCAAAAAACCCAGCGACCACCGACAAACAATGAGTTTATCGGTGGTCACCAGAGTCATGCCGGCCTGTATACATATATGCTTCTTCCGTTTTCGGAGAGGGAAGAAGCAATTAGAGGTGCCTGCGACAGGACAGGCGGATGACCGATGCAGGCACAGGGATACAAGGATGTACCCCTATACCCACCCCAACCAACCATAAAGTAATGTCGCAAGCCCCTCGGGAGAATCGGATATACCAATTTATTTACGCTACCTAAAAATATTATTTGTTCCACAGTCATTCCACTCTCGCGAAAATCACGATTATCTCTCGAACATAACCATTAGTACACATGTTATAGGTCGCATTCCAATTCACCTACTCAGTATTTAATTGCATCGTACTAATCAAAAGTTCGAAATTAATTCCGTAACAAACATTTTCACGTACACATCCATAAAATGTTGCGCTTGCAACCGAATCGCCAACGCCAGTTCTATTTCGGTACGACTATTATTAGACAGTGGCATCTCAGATTTATACGAACTTCGCTATTAATTCAGTTTCCAAATAGATAGATAGGTACCTGTTGATTGTCCGTCTGTTTGCACTGGTGTGTTTTCTTTCCGGGTATTTTTTGGGTTGTTTCTGTTTAATATTAATCTAATTCGTGTATCTTTGTGATGTTGCCGTTTGTTTTAAAGTTTTAGCGTATAGTTTTACGGCCAACCGTTTGCCTCGATCCTCTATGGTATTGACTTGTCAGAAGACAATTTGTGAATTATTTTAAATGAAAGTCACGTATTCATCGGAAAAAGTGTGACGAGTAGTAACGATTATTGTGAAAAAACACGTATGATTTCTGGTTACTATAACATACTATAGTATGTTAAACAACTGTTGTTTTTTTTTTCAATCATCCGACATATATTTGAACTTATAGTAACTAATATTAAAATTGGGAAAGTGAGTTTGTTTTTTTGTTGCGCTTCCACGCCTAAATCGCTGAAACAATTTTGATGAGTTTTGGTGCAGAGATAAATAGGGCCCTCGAGATTGTTATAGGTTACAATTTTTATCCCGGAAATTATTAAACCAGAAAAGGTTGTTTACGCGGGCGGACCAAAGTTAGTTATTCCATAAAAGTACCAAAGTTTGCGGTTAGTGATAAACTTAAAACGCCCATAATGCCATACTTCCTTATGCAGAGCTCTTGTCCGTTAAGATTAAAGTATGATGATATCAACACAAGCGCCGACTTCAAAATGTACGAGGTTTTGATAAAGCGATATGGTACTATAAAATATGTACCGATGGTACTACATATCAAGCATGATTCTAGGAAACTGGCATTATTAAGGTTTATGCAATAGGAAATGATATGAATAGCATAAAATTTCCTGACTCGATAAAATATGACGAATGTAACTTTAGTGCAGTTTGAGATTGATAACGATCATTGAAAAAGAGCCAGGCTCAAACTCCACGTTTTATCATTGCACTTCAAAACTACTAACACATTGTAAGATACTAGGATTTATAAAATAGACGTGCTGTGTATGTAAAATGATTTAGCCTCTCCTTATGATTTACCAATATTCTCGTTCCTTTATTCATGCGTTTTCCTCATCATAACCCATTTAATAACTCTAATGGAATTAGGTTTAGCCAGTCTCTTTTACTCATGGGTCGTATGACAGACAACAGACAATAGCCCCGACATGAGTTTTCCCGCCTTCAAGGATTTAGCTCCCCTTACAAGCATGTCACTGAAAAAACTGGATTCAGCTTATAAATGAGTGTACAGGAAGATTTTCTAATATATCAGATACATACATTTTGCTAGTGTATCTTTTTAAAATTGCCTGACGTTGCAGCGTTGCTTCGCTTTGTTGTCTGTCGGGCGATAGAGGTCAAGTAAGTATAAATCGATGGAAATAGTTTTAAAATAGCAAGACGATTGAGACACATGAATCGCTCTATCCTTGATTGTTTTAAGATTGCATCAAACATCAGTAGATTTAATATTTAGATTTATAACTCGTCGTTTGTGTTTATCAGTTTCTATATTATGGTTGCCTAAAGTTGTAATTTTAAGGCCAAATTTAATGCAAGTCATAATAATCTATGCAAGTGCATCTATCATGACAGATAGTAATCAGCAGTTATCTCCCGACCCTGGGGTATTGTAGACGTAATCAGCTGGCAATGTCAACCATACCCACACGTACTTATCTTCTAATGATCGTGAACTTGTTTATTATTTTCAAGAGCATGTGATGGCTAATACAGGATTGTGGGTTTCTCTTTTTAGAATCCAAAATAAGAGACATAATTTATCATAAAATTCCAACTTTAGAGTGGATACTGTAAGTGTCTTTACAATTGTTGCAACATAAAAAATCGAAATAAAAATTTGAATCAAATCCAAAGAGCTACGCACGAAAAAACAGAAGTTGCAAAAATGCGAAAATAATAGAAGAATAGTATAGAAAATCAAAGTCAAAACGTCAACTTTACAAGGTCCCTTTTGCATAGAAAACCTGCTGGTGCTTTTATACACAACTAAAATCAAAATAGGACCGCTTCCAATCAATTAATTTGAGAACAAAAACCATGAGTAATTTCGATCCGCGATGACTATCCACACATACAAAATCATTGACAAAGGATTCAGATACGATATCGCTCAATTAGCAAGTACAACGCATTATTTACAACGCGTTTGTTTTGAACCAGTGTTGACACAATTCTCATACAATTAGCACGTTGTCTACGCAGTTAATGCTTTATCGCTGCACTGAAGGACGTTTGATAATGTACATAATATCTGGTAAACGCGTCATAATCAGGGCGACGCTTTGTCTGAGATTTATAATTGGGGTTTTAATGGACTGATAGATAAGCAGCGAACCAATTTCCACATTATTAATGTTAAAAAAAACAAATGTCGCTGGTCTTGTAGGAAACGGATCTTTCTTCTTTGTGAATTTTCTCAATCGTGATGTATAAAAAATCACGAAAATTTTTATATTTAGGTTCGTTGTTTTTTTCAATGTACGTGATAATATGTCGACTCCAATATTTTAGCAAATGTCTAAGTTCGTGTTCATAGACGTAACCTATTGCATAAATCTCTTCTATTATCTATTGGATACAATGTATGAAATAGGTCATTGTGAATATGCGTATATGTCATGATAAGATTTCCGTTACATTATTCAGCTATTACTTTATGCGTTCATAGAAAGGCTCGTACTCATTTTATGCACAGTATGCAACTAGCTTCCCTTGTATATGATCAGACATTGGCAATAGAAGTACCCCTTTTTGTGAATTAAAATCATTTATCTAGCTTTTTTCAAATGTAACTGCAGGAACAATCTTCATACTTTGTGTCACATACTTAGTAGTTAGTAGTCAGGATTACGTACGTGAGTGTTGAGTGTGTAATTTATTTCGAATTTAATGATCCGTGACGATCACCACTGAAGCGAAACGGTGGAATAAAAGTTACACGTGCCAGGAATATGATAGGCTTGTGCGTTTCCTTAATTATTATGTCTCATTGTCTTTGTAACCTCGCCACTTTGATTTCCCAATATTCTCTATTCTAAAGTAACATTTCCTTTTTTATTTACAAATAGTGAAAGTTATAACGAGAAGTACAGCATGCTCCAATGGCTCAGTCCAAATGTCAGTCTCTAAAGGATATGCAATGACTGGGTAGGCATCCCGTTCGGTGATGATATTGGTCTGACGAATTACGGGTTTAACCACGCTTACTTTAGATTATTCACAATGTATATACGGATAACGTTTGGCAATAACAACCATCATTCAGTCATCACATGCTTTATTTTGAAGATTGCCCCAATTTGCTGTCAAATGATTTAATTTCCCTTCATTTTTTAATGTATTCATCGGCCCACTTGTTCATTCCGGTTTCGCGATGTTGTTAATCATTGAGAATGCCGTGTGAAAATGAAACTATAATCACGACCAACCGCAATTTACGACGCATCAACTCCTTTCGCCGTTTTGGCGGTTAAATTATTGTGGTCTTTTTTAATCAGGTTCTTAACTTCTATAAGTGGCTCCAGGTTTAGATCTGAATTGATTTATAGGCTCTCGCCTGTATCCTCGCATAATGCTACTAGTGCACCCACCAGTTATCCGAGCTTATTTCCATTCTATGATGTGATGAGAGCCGAGCCTATCGCCATACCGCGTGCAAATTAAAAGGTGTAAAAAAAAATAAAAATCCGCTATAGTAACGCGTTCAGGCGAGTCGCGTTCTGGAATCAGCCAATGTATACTAACCTCACGCTGGTATAATTCTGCTGACCGTTGAGGGCCGCAATCTCTCTTTACGGTCGACATTATATTCAGACGGCAAGGTACTTAACATAAGGTCCAGTGTAGTAATCCTAATGCCATGCCAGAATAAAAAACTGGTCTGATCCCGTCTCAAAACATTCTTTAAATACTTAACGTTCATCAAGGTCGCTGCTCAACACACCGAACAGAAACGTTTCCAAAGTTCACGTGCGACCGAGTTACCATCTCAACAGTTGGTATAAAAAAACAACTCAGCAATTTGCATCTCATAAGCGAGATTTGCATCAAGATACGTAGCAACTGATATCAAGTTCGCAAAAACTGTTTACGATTCTAAACGTGCGTTGTGATCTGTCATCCGGTTTCAACTAGTGCTGCCATCCATCGGGGTTTTCCTGGATTTGTTTTTTTTTTGTTTATAGCATAGGTCGTCAAGTACAAGTGGCAGCATGAGCCCCACAACACCAGAAGAATTAAGGGATTGGAATTGGGAAGGTGAGAAGGGATTTGCGCCTCACTGAAGGATAAAACAGTAAGCTGCCACTTCGTCGGTATTGTTTGAAATAGTGGTAACAACCCGGTCGAGACAGTCCAATCATATAATATACAAAACAGCTATCTACTTCGTTTAGTTATAAGACTCCTATGAAAGGGTAAAAAACAACTTTAAAATGTTTTATTGTAAAGTTCACGTATTTAGGCGCTTTAATATTTTTTTCTTTCCAATAACGATATATTTTTTTAGTCAGTCACTTTTTTTCGTCCTCAACTTCCAGGGCTTTTGGCACACATGTTCGGAGTAGAGAATATTTTCTCTTTTAATTACAAGTCTTCTGTAATCGACTTCCGCGTGAATAAACTATTTCACTCATATATTTTTTATGGGGCATTTGTCCGAGACTTCGAAACCAGAGCATACACCTGAGACTTTCCTAAGTTACGTGTATATTAATTGTTAATTATCGCTTGCTTTAATGGTGAAGGAAACATCGTGAGGAAACCTGCATACCTAAGAACTGGATTAGTTTCGGAAGGTATGTGAAGTCTGCCAACCCGCATTATGCCAGCGCGGTGGACTAAGGCAGTAGAGGAGGCCCGTGCCCAGCAGTGGAACATGTATAAAACAGGGCTAGTGTTATTATATTATTTGTCCGATGTTCACAACAATGATGGTAGTCATATCACGAGCGAAGGAGCTCGTGTCTTTAACCCGACGTTTTTTTTTTGCTCCCCGCGGGCCGCGACTAATGTCTGCCGCTTCTGATACGAGGTTGTCGACTCGGGATTCCGATTGATGTATAGCGATGGGTTTTATGAGCGATAAAATATTTGCAAGATTTGAACGACCCAGAAAATATTGCCGCTATTTGTGTATATTCTTGCAAGTACCGTACTGCAATTTAGGTAATAGGCAACTTTAAAATAAAACTAATTTAAACGGATTTTATCGCGGCTTTTTTTGTTTTATTTCTGCGTAGATCGGACCATCAACAAAAATTTATAATTCCAACTATAATCTTAAACTGAGGGTAGACAATGTAACAATAACATTTCGGGACAGCCTACACCTCAGTCCATTCCGTGACCAGGTCGAGGTCGTCGGGGCTGGTACTACCGCTTTGTCTATTTCTGTCGCTAAGCAGTATGTGGTACTGTTGTGTTTCAGTTTGAAAGACATTGAACCCAGAGAAATTACTGAGCATTATGCGACTTAACATCTTATGTCTCAGGGTGACGAACGCAGTCCAATGCCATGCAGTGCTTTGTAATTCAAAGTTCTGTGGGGTTTTTTTATCGTTTTGATAGGTGTACGAGCCAAAAGCCAGGTGTAAAAACATTTACATTACATTTATGTAATGTAAATGTTTTTCTTTAATCAAACAATGCATAATGTTTAATATGTCATTAATGAAACCCCAATCGCTGGGCATTATTTCCCAAGATACATTGTTATTGAAACAATAAATAATGCATTGTGCCGAGACCCGAAGCGTTTCGACACAATACATTGCAGCATTGATCCGACACGTGGGCTGCTTGCCGTTTACATACAGCGGGGTGTATTAACAAGTAAGAGAGATTGTTGTATGAGTAGACGAGAATTGACAGACGTAGATGTTCCCAAAACGCGCACCAAACTCTCTCCAAACGCTCCACTTTGTTCGGTATAAACATATTTATGTTTTATCATTGCAACTTATGTTTGATTTTTATGTATTTTTTTATTCTTTTTTATTATTTAAACAATAGTATTCCAGGTAACAACAATAATTGGGAAAAATCAATCATTTTTCATACACATTTTTACTTACAAATTTATCTTTGTGGTAGTATTTTATATAAAAAATATTGTTAATTTATAATATTATACAAAGAGTCCCAATTTATATTTCTAAAATGGCCAATAATTCCTAAAGCAGTCCACATTGGCGTCCACAAATAACGTTTTAGTGGCAATCAATCTAACCCCCAAAGGCGCGAACTAACCTGCCAGCCAGTTAGTTGCCTGCCGGTGTCTTGTAGGCCTCCGATACGTATCGCAACATTCGCACGTGTTCGCAATGATTTCATAATGCACTCAGCACTTGCAAATGGTGACCGACGACCGTGAGACAGTGTTAACACTGCATATTTTTTGTAATAAGTCATAGATCATAAAAAAGAACCTCCTCCTTTTTGAAGTCGGTTAAAAATCTTCATAAAGACGAGTTTAATCGTACCGAAAGACGCGGAGATGCCACTAATGTCGTCAAGATTTCAACGATGTTTCAATGACATGAGATATACTTATAACCATACCGGCCACAAATCCAACTGTGGTCAAATAGTGTTTTTTTTCATACAGAACCTTACCTTTTTTTAATTGTTTGAATGACGAGACAAGGCTCTCGCCTGATAGTAAGCCACGCCTGCCCATAAACAGATGCAACACCACACAGAACTTTGAATTACAAGGCACTGCATGGCACTGAATGCGGTCGTCACACAAGATGTTAAATCTCATAATGCCCAGTAATTTCACTGGCTTCGATGTCCTTCAAACGGAAACACAACAATGCTTATTGCAATTGCTTAGCGGCATAAATAGACAAAGCGATGGTACCAACCCAGACGGCCTCTTGCATACGAGGGACCTGCCACCTGTGACGTTGTTACCTAGAAAACGAACCGAGGACCTCACGCACAAACGTGCCCAGCTCACCCACCATACCATGTAACGCGTTACATGAATATTCAAAGTACCGTTCCGTCATTTATGTGAAGATTTCAATCGCTCACGATCCGTTCATAAACAATTATAGACCATAAGCCTGCACTACACTACTCGCGAAGTTACCTCGACGAAGTACTCTTCGAAATTGACCGAAGTCCGAACTATGTGACCACACACTCGTGCAACCTCGCGAGGAGATCAGTCGCCCGACGACGAAGTACTTACACTTCGAAATTGACCGAAGTCCGAACTATGTGACCACACACTCGTGCAACCTCGCGAGGAGCTCAGTCGCCCGACGACGAAGTACTTACACTTCGAAATTGACCGAAGTCCGAACTATGTGACCACACACTCGTGCAACCTCGCGAGGAGCTCAGTCGCCCGACTTCGAGTCCTTTGACTCGGGCGCAAAAACCGACAACGACTGGAAGTCGCCCGAGGCGAGCCGAGGTTGCACGAGGCGAACCGAAGTGCCCTTCTACACTATCGTATTCGCTCAACTTCGATCAATTTCGCGAGTAGTGTAGTGCAGGTTATAGTTTAATTTTTCATACTAGGTGAACGGACACGAACTAGGCGAGCATACATTGAATTAACCAATGAGGACACTCTATAAAATTAAATGGTGTTTGTCTATGGTTGTTGTTAACAATTCTGGGTCGTTGTGAGTTTAATAGAAAAACTGGGTCCCCGTTCAGTCTTTTTATTAATTGTTAGAATTTACATACATTAATGAAGTTGTTTTTAAAAATAGTACCAACAAATCATATTCGTAGTGTTTAAATATGGACTATTAAGGGCTTAGTCCTGTGTTCAGATTTTGTTGATAATGAAATACTGTCTCGGTAGCGTAGGGTGTACGACTGCTGTGCTGTGGGTTCGATCCCCGGGATGAGTAAAAGTTATATTGGGTTTTTCTATCTGTAAATGTTCAGCCCAGAGTCTGGAATAGTGTCCGGTATGGTGATAGGCTCCCCTATTTCACATCATGATGTACTAAGGCCTAACTCCTCTCATACAGTAGAGGAGGCCCGTGCCCAGCAGTGTGACGTTATTACAAGGCAAATATGTATTACTAGGTTTTGCTCGCGGCTCCGCCCGCGTGATCTGCTTTTTCCGGTATAAAAAGTATCCTATCACCCAAGTCAGCTCATACCCTGTCTGTATACCAAATTTCATCAAAATTCGTTCACTAATTTCAGCTCACGCTGTCAATCACTTGACGGACAAACATCCAAACAAACAATATTTCACATTTATAATATTAGTGTGATTACTATTACCTATGAAATGTGTTTTCTTTATAATATTATATTATCTACTCTAATTAGATGTTAGTGGGTCACGATCTCGCACTGGGTTAATGTCGATTATAATTTATATTTGTAACGGTATTTTATACACTAGGCAATAAACTACAGAAGCTAATTTATAATATGAACTTTTAATTTACTCTAGAGAATATAAACTTAATAAGTGATGGTACAATTAGAACACCACAGTACATTACAGAGATCTTCCCTTCTCCCTCGTATATTAATTCATACTAGCTTTTACTCGCGGCTCTGCCTGCGTGAATGTATTTTCCGGGACGAAGTTACTATTTCAGAAACAAAAGAGAAATAGGAGATAGACTATATCCTTCCACAGGATACAGTCTATCTCCTTGCCAAATTTTATTAAAATCCGTTCAGCCGTTTAACCGTGATAACAGACAGACAGGAGTTACTTTATATAATATTATAGAGACTATCCCGCCCACACACCCGCCACTGTAACTCCTGTGCACCAGGATCAACAGTGGCACGCATTTTTGTTGACACAGAGCAGTGAAGCGAGCCGAGTCTCTGGGAGTACCTAAATGTCGTTGTCCCGCAACGAAATGGGCAATTTATATAATATTCGTGTGGGTGTATAGGAAAATGTAGAGGGGTGGAAAATGTAAATGTGGTGGATGGTCAAACAGGCTGACTGTCATAAAAACTAGAAGACAAATCTTCTATCTGAACTTCATGGACCTCTGAGTCCGGGTTTGCATGCGGGTATGTTCGGATCAAATTTCAGGATATTTCATTTCTTTTTTGGTACTTTTTTAAGTATTTTATTAAAAAATACCTTTTCTTAATTTCTTTTTTTTTTGCTGAGGCCCTCGAACAAACGAATTCACATAGTCACAAATTTAAAACTTTACCTCTCAAAAATATTAGTGTACATTGCCGAAAATTATGTACGTCGTCATCAACGCAATGTATACACTCAACCAGTATTTCTTGTTGGCGTCAAACAACTAAACCATCAGGAAGTCGTTGGAGTTTTGTTTTTATAAATAGCATTATAACACGACCAGATAAAGTGGACAACTGGTGATACCCTATCACTATTCGCTGATAGTAACCTTATCCCGTATCTCATTGCCAAACACAAGGAAACACAGTGCAACACAGTGTTACGTCCCTAAACGGTGCCAATCGCAGGGCCGTTCCGAGAGGCTGCACATTTTGTAATTGGAATACGCTTGCACGATCCACCGTCGCGTCGCAAAGAACTGGGTCAACTGGATTTATTCCAAAACACACGGCGATATAACCGGCCGGATAATTCGTGCGTTTGCATAGTCACAGCCGGATCATTAGCCAAATGTGGTTCCGTGTTGTGTTCTGGTGTCCTGCGATAAATTTAATTAGCCCAGTTTATGTGAGAATTGTGTGCAGCTAGTCTGAGTTATCACGCAACGCGGGCTGTGTTGGTAGCCTGAAGTGGGTATATGTATATTTCATGAGATGAACTTTAACAGGTTCCCTGTCCCCATACAAACCACTTTTTTCCATCATATATGTCCCACTCTTTTTTTTACTAAATTGTTCAAATGTATTTTTGGAGCGTAAGAGTTTTCAAATATCGGCATGAATTTGACTCTAAATTTGAATCATATATGATTCATGAACGTATAATTCTTGGTACAAAATATATAATATGAATCATATATGATTCATGGGACAGGGAACCTGTTAAATTTATCAACCTAGAGCAATGTTTCCCAACCTTTTTTTTAGGCCATGCCCCACCTTAACCTTTTTTTGTTAAATTTGTTACCGATATCTAGCATTGCATTTAAATAACCCAAAGCGAAAGGGTTAAAGTCGTGTCGAGTCCATTTTAAATTACCCCCCTTCACTATCAAATTGCCCCCCTGTGGGGCGTGGGCCCACGTTGGGAAACACTGACCTAGAGCATTAGTTCCCAAAGTGGTCCAGGTGGACCTCCAGGAGTCAACGGGAGACGGAGATCTACATTGGTGTGACAACAAAATGAGGATTCATGATATGGTATATGATTATGGTAGAAATGTAGCTGAATTTTGAAAGTGGTCTATGAGAAAAAATGTCTGGGAACCTCTGACCTAGAGTGACGTGGTATGTCTCTCGTATGCGGGAAGCCACGCTGTTGTGTTTCGGTTTGATGGACATTGACGCCAGTGAAATGACTGGGCATTATGACATATAATATTTTGTTTCGGGGTCGAGTGCAGATCCGTGACATGTAGTGCTTGAATTACAAGGGTTTATGGTGTTGTTTCTGTAGCCGTGGCCATCAGGCAAGCGACCTGCTCGTTTCGTCATCAAGCTAAAAAACTGAGTTATAAAGCCAATGCCGTGAGATATCCGAGGCCCAAATCCCTCCCTTTCCCAAACCCTTAATTATCCCTTTACTTTAAGGTGGGCAACGCGCCTATAATTGTTCTGGTGTGTGGGCACTCATGGGCTTTGGAGATCACTTGCCACCAGATAACCTACTTGCTCGTTTACTGACCTGGGCCATTACACAATTATTAATATTTCCAACTCCTCCCTAACCTTCTATCTGATTAATATCGTTGCGGGACAAAGACATTTAGGCATTCCCAAAGAGTCGCCGAGCTTCACTGCTCGGTGTCTACAAAAATGCGAGCCACTGTTGATCCTGGTGCACACGAGTTACAGTGGCGGGTGTGTGGGCGGGATAGTCTCTGACCTGGGCCATAAAATACATAATAAATAAATCAATAAAAAAACAGTCGCATTGCCTTTCTATTAAATAAATCGATATCGGGGGGATTAAACGGATACATCGGCGAATATTTATTCGAAACAATTATTCATTGTTTTCGTTTGATATCGGAGGGATAAGCCAGTAGCCTATCGTGTTACATTTCCGCTGTCAATTTGGTGATTGAAAAATATACACAAATACAAAAAGGCTAAAAGGCTTTGCCATTTTTTTGCGTATCAGATATATTTTATTCTTTACTAGCTGTCCCTTGCGGATTCACCTGCATGTTACTGCCATGCTCCCATGGGTCATAGCGTAATATACATCTAAACCTTTCTCATGAAGCACTCTATCTATGGAAATAAAACTAATTTAAATGGATTTTATCGCGGTTTTTTATTTTAATTTTGGTACCGACGTTTCGGAAGCTTTTCAGCCTTCGTGGTCACTGGGTGGACAGTCAGTCAGTCTGCACTGCATTAAAATCCGTTGAATATGTAGTTTAAAAGATCTAAGCGAACATACAGCGGAAGCGATTTCATTTTATACTATGTAAAGATTTACAGTAATATGTCCTGAGGCTAAACACAAAAATATTAAGTTCAGTTCAGTTTTATGTACAGAACTCTTTATATTAAAAGGATTTTTTACATTTTTAAATATTATGTACAAACAAAAAAACAAAACATTTATAAAAAATAATAAAACAGTTAAATTTTATTATTATTATATTTCTCGGAGACATCTCATACATACATGAAACACACAGAAGTAGAACATTCGCTCTTTAAAGTCGGTTAAAAAAAGTTTCTTTGTACAAACCATGTCGTTGTTGTGATGTTTTGTAAATAAATATTTTCAGTCCGTTCATTGATACCTGACAAACATACATGACGTATGTGATAATATAGATAACACATTTGTTTACTTGTTTATTTATTATAAATCGCCTTTAAAGATCAGCACTTATCGCAAAGATAATAATATTTGAAACAACGTGTATGTAAACAAAACATGCGAAAATAATAAAGTTCACCGACATATGGTGACATATCTATGTCACCATAAGCGTGGTAGGTCCCTCGTATGCGAGAGGCCGTCTGTGGTGGTACCAACGCTTTGTTTATTTCAGCCGCCAAGCATCAGTGTGTAGGCACTGTTGTGTTTTGGTTTGAAGGACATTGAAGCCAGTGAAATAACTGGGCAATATGAGACTTAACATCATATGTCTCGGGCTGACGAGCACAGTTCAGTGCCGTGCAGTGCTTTATACCTCAAAGTTCTGTGTGGTGTTGCTTCTGTTTATGGGGAGGCGTGGCGCTTACTATCAGGCGAGCGACTTGCTCGTCTCGTTATTCAATTAAATAAATAAAAAAATAAAAAAAAGACATATTTTATAGAAGTTAGATATATATGAAAAAATAAAATGTTTAAAGACGTAACGGTCATTGTCAAGACAAAATATGTAACATTTTCGTATGAATATTTCGTTACACAAAGTCGGCGTATGAGCCAATGCGTCAACTGATGTTAAGTGATCTCCACCGCTTGTGAATAATAATTCTGCTGTAAACAAAACTGTTTACTAAATTTGAGATAGGCTCTGATCTTGACGTTATTCGCCACATTATACCCTGCGAAAATCAATTCATATTACTTTTATGTGACAGAAACGTCGCGAATAAAGCCATTATGTTACACAAATGTTCACACGAGGCCCATACAGCACCAAACTTGTAACAATTAGTCCCTCCACCTATTGGTCAACGCTCGCGCGCCAGACCGCGTCGGCCTTGCTGCCATCACAGCTTGAACTTTACACGTGCATGCCTTTTACTAAGCCATGTGGTACAATAGCAATGATACAATAGTAATGATTACAGAACATTTTAAATTTTGCACGTTTTTGTATCATAGACTATCTGATTGGGCTTTGGGTCCACCACAAATGATTGTTAGTAAAAGAGGCCCTTGTCAAGCAGTAGGGTAATACGGTGATAATTTTTATACTTGGATTACTATCAGCCTTGTATTATACTGTCCCACTGTTGGGCACGGGAATCCTCTACCAATGAGAGGGGTCAGGCATTAGTCTACTACGCTGGATGATGCGGGTTGGCAGACTTTATATATCTTCGAAATTCTTATAATTCTCATGTATGCAGATTTCCTTACCATGTTTCCTTCACCCATAAAGCAATGAATACACACGTAACTACGACAAGTGAAAGCTAGTGAAATTATTAGGTATTACATAACATTGTCTCGGAATATTGACCGCAGTGGGATGCAATGTAGTGTATAGGATTTTGTAAAATTCAAAGTTCAGGTCTTATTGCTACTATCTAAGCATTACCATCAAACGAACCTGCTCTTCTCGTCATTCAGTTGTTTAAAATAAACGCAACCCACAACAAGATTGAAGAGAAATTCATTATATTAGCAGATACATAGTTCAAGTGTACAGTAGATTCAAATACTAATTCAATTCGTAGGTGCCACTTCAGTAAAAATTATTCCAATTTACAAACTGTACAAACAACAGACTTCACTTAGCATTAGGTGATGCACTTGTACATATTCCGGGCATCTGCTATAAAAATAAATCCAATATTTGTTCGTCTTTACACTACTGCTAATCTAGATAAATAACTCACAACGTTCTAGATACACGCAATTTTAATTGTGGCTAGGATTACATTGTAGATTGCCGGATTTGCAATCTAGGTTAAAGATAAGTGCAATTTTCTGGTAAACAGTTTATACAAAGAAGGGTATAAAGAAGAATTCGTTGATCAGGGGGTATTACATGGATTATATGACCACTTAAATATAAATATATCATAAAAATAATCAACAGATAAAAAACAACAATTTTGGAGACATCTTGATTTACGATATTTCTGAGAATACACTTTAATCTTGTAGCATCATTCAAGTTATGGCAAAGGATCTTCATCGCCTCAAATTTACTTTTAATCTGAAGATAGGGACGTAGTATATAGGTTTAATAGGGGGCAAAACTATCCCCATATTGGGCCATAGACTCTGATCCCCTATACATCAATAATTCCAAACCAGCCAAGATATAGTCTTCTAGATATAGTTCTCCGTTGCGCAGCGAGCGAGTAGCCGGCTGTGAAGCGAGAGGCCGCGGATTCGATCCTCGCACCGAGACAAATATTTGTGTGATCCATAAATATTTGTTTCGGGGTCTGGGTGTTGTGAGACCGAAAGTCTCTCGTAGTTCCTGATACCCACGACACTGTGTATGTTACTGTTGGGAGTATAAAAAAAATCAATGAACGAGTTCTATTTACTTACAATGACGGTTTGATTGTTTCAGAGGGTGGCGGGTGCAGGGTGGGAGCGCGCGGCGCGGGGCGAGAGCGCGCGCGGGAGGTGACCGACGGCGCTCGCGGCTCATGTGGGCGGCGGGAGCTTGCTGCTCGCGCCAGGCAGGTCTGTACCACCACCATACTGCCGACACCAGCGACATACTAATGGTTTGGTCAAACAGCGGACGGGGCGGGACGGCAACGCGACGCTGACGGGACAGAGACTATCCCGCCCACACACCCGCCACTGTAACTCCTGTACACCAGGATCAACAGTGGCACGCATTTTATCGACACCGAGCAGTGAAGCTCGGCGAGTCTCTGGGAATGCCTAAATGTCTTTGTCCCGCAACGAAATTAATCAGATAGAAGGTTAGGGAGGAGTTGGAAATATTAATTGTCGCTGACGGGACAGCGTATAGATAGATATTCCAGCGTCGAGCGCGACGGTTCTGTGTGACATTTTCTATATTGACTAATGCATTACAACTGCTCACGTCCCGTCAGCGTCGCGTTGCCGTCCCGCCCCGTTCGCTGTTTGACCAAACCATTACACATCCTGTACACGACACATAGCCTGCAGTAGATAGAGCTAAGTTGTCATATGTGCGGCGGAAGCTATCAGCTCGCAGCTCGCACCATGCAGTTAGTACTACCACCATACTTACACCAGCGACATACACCACGTAAGCTGCAGACGTGCGATCTGTCGTGTGTGCAATGGTAGCTTACTTGTACCATCACCATAAAATTTAGAAGACTAAGTTAACACACAGCTTCCATGAAAATAGAAACTACAAACCTATAGGCTATATGCGCCTCTATAGAGTCTTCCAATGAATCTGAGCTAATAAATGATGAGTACGTGTACGAGTAGGATAAAGCTATACCAACACAAAGAGAAGATAATATATATGGAAAGCATAATACACATGTCAGCCCAAGCTCTTATTGTTTCATCATACATGTCAGAGAAGTCATCAAAGCTTTAAAGTGTCCTTCAAATGAACGGCAAAGTAGCCTAAAATAAAAACTGCTATATATATCGTGGATTAAAATGTAATATTTACATATGACTATAACTTGACTGAGTAACTTAAATGAAAAGACAATTACACACATAACATTTTATATATAATCACACGTAATTCTGCTATATTTTTTCCTATTGACATCACTAAATGAACTCCATTGAAGCAAATCAGGTCGCGAATAATATAAATATACCTTTCAAAATATCAACAATCAACATAAATAAGCCTTCTCATTGAATAGAACGAATATTATGTTGAAAATTACCCTTGATTTGCGTATTGTACAGGGTCGACGACATCTTACAAAATTGAGAACTCGTCTGTGCCCCGTGGTAATTTACTCTATTCGTGTCTTTAGGTAATAATAGTTTAAAAAGTTTTAATACTGTAGGGTAACATGTTTAATGATAATTATTTACTGGCTAGTGAAGTTAACAATATATCAAACTTTTTGGAACTCGGGAATCTAAAGTAGCATTTAAATGGAGAACGTTTATAGCATGACATAATAATATACTAGAATATAACAGAAAACTCAGTTTATGCATACCGTTTGAAAAAAGAATCGTACGACACAGTCCGCTTACAAGGTGGACAGACGACCTGATAAAGGTCGCAGGATGACGCTGGATGCAGGCCGCTTCCAACAGGCCGGTCTGGAAATCTTTGGGGGAGGCCTATGTTCAGCAGTGGACGTCCTGTGGCTGATGATGATGACACAGTCATGTAAGAAACGGTTTCGGAAACGGTCTCCATCAAGATGAATGAATCTAATAACAAATACACTACTCAATTACACACTATCCAAAAACAAATGTAAATCAAAGGAGCGAATTGATTTAAGTTGCTTTATTTTATCATACAAAATATTTTCTATATAACATGATGTTACCAATTCGTGCTCGCAGCTTTGCAATACGCATATGGTTATGTAAATACGGACGATGATAAATTAAAAAAGTCTTGATAAATAATCATTTAAATTGAATCTAATAACGTAAACTGTCCCATGAGTGCTGTACCTAATGCCCCCACGTGCACTAGATTCTTTGGAACCGACATTGAGGATGTAGGCTTTTATATCTTTGTTCATAATTGGCCCATAAATAATGTACTCTTATTGCTAAATACACGTCTCCATTTGGAGTATGTGTTGTTTTCTTATGATTTCGTCTTTCTATTTATTCCTCCTATACTATCGTGAGTCTTACTTTTTGTAGCTTAATTATTATTGTAATTTAAGTAACATTAATTTTATCATCAACATTAATTCATGGAATGTTAATTATTAAAGTGACATGTAATTTTATTATTAGCAATTTTAATATGATCCATAATCACTTATACATTGTAATGTAATTAATTCCATGAAGCTTCCTTAACATCGCCTGCGTGTTGTTATTCGTAGAATTTATCATATAAAAGTATTCTATTAATCCTTTAGTACTTTTGTACACGGATCATTTTAAATTTACTTATAATGGTGCTAAAACCACATTTATGACTATGTCTATCTCTTTTCTATCATAATCACTTTTATTAAAATGCAACTTAGTAAATTAGTCTTTTCTAACCCGTGCCGGTTGTTGCCAGCTATAATCTTTTTCATTCTTGAATCATATCCTGCTCAACAAAGGCTGTTGCTATCCGTCTGTCTCTTACGTTATTCTCAATATCGGTTCTGAAAGAGTGCACTGAGGGCTAGCCGTCAGCTGCCCAGCTGGTATTGGTGAGTTCGAGGGTCGCTGACGGCGGTGTGTGTTGGTAGCTAGCAGGCACTCATGCGTGACGGGGTGACTAACCGTGGCGCGCTGGCAGGCGAGGGCGGCGGCGGCGCGCCGGCCGTCAAGACGCCAGTGAAGACCTTCCAGGCGTACCTGCCGCCGGCGCACCGCACATACAGCTGTATACACTGCCGCGCGCACCTGGCCAGCCACGACGAACTTATATCCAAGGTGAGTAATGAACGCGCAAAGTTCGTTTCACTGGTTGGATCACAAGTCTCTGTGTTGCATGTGTATGAGATATAGAAGTTTGCAAATTCCAGCCAGTGATATGTTATTGTTAGAGTATTCCCGGTTAATTGGTATTTGTAAAGGTTATCTAAAAATGTAACTTCGGGTACGTGTAGCTGTGCAAGTAGACATAGGGGAGTAGACAAACATGTTGCAATAACAACTAATATAGGTAAAAGGGCGCCTCACAATTTAACGAAGGCATGTCTACCTTATCGGGAAGTAATGGTTATATCCGTACATAGTTACGTAAAACTAGAAGAAGTAGTTTCTTGTGGATCTGACACGGGATTGTTAGGTACTTAGTTATGTACTTATAGTATTAGTTCGAACGATGGCGTCGATTTGTATATATTTTTTTAACTCGCATCATATACTTCTAACAATATTAATTAGTAGATAACTAACTATACGCTCGCGACTCCGTCCTAGGAGTTAAACGAAAAAACCAATGCCTACAGTATAAAAACAAAATTTCAAATTTTCATCTTCAACCTTTGTTCAGCGCGATGATAAGTCAGTCAGGACTACGCTTTAAATTAACTATACAGATTTTAAATATAAATTGTAACTAGATGAAGGGTTTGGGGGTAGCGTGATGGTAAAAACCTGGAGTATGAGGAAACGTTTAATTGAACAGCCTAATTGGGTGTATAATATATTAGGTCGTCAGACTAATTTGAGAAAAATTACAGTTTTTGCTGAAAATAATGACGAAAACAGCAACTATTATAGTGAAAGTAGTATGAAAATCGTTTGTTTAATCGGATAAAAATATTTGGCATTGACAAAAGTAATATTAGTCCATTGAAAAGTTACATTTGGGGTTGCGTTTCTTAGAGGAGTCAATTTTATTTTTTTGATGTGTAGGGGGGGTAAGTGTAAAGCTAAAATCAAGTTTGTGGGGTCGCCACCCTTGTCCCACGGCCGCCATCTTGAAAATAGGGGTTGAAACGGTTTTTACGATATATCTCTTAAACTATTTATCTGATAAAAAAAATTTGTTAACGTTTTTTGTTGCTAATTAAATTCTCTATAACTTTGGTCCAGTAACTTTTTGTCGTAAAACTATAAATAAAAAAGTTATAAGTGAAAATGTAATAAAGAAAAAAATAAAGATGATAATTCTCTTGACAGCCTAAGATACAAACAATTCGCCAAGGCAGTGACAAAAAGTACATTTAATTTATCTTCACTTCCTCCAACACAAGACACAGCTCGCTTTCATACTTTCCGAGTCTACCATCAGGTCCAGTCGTGGCTTGGTAATAATAATGATCCTGAAGACTGGGGCTGGAAAAAATGTGGAAAATTATTGATGCCAGTGCAGAGCTCTAAACCTCCAGCACCCCCTGAGCTTCTTAAATTGATCTTTTGTAAATGCAAAGGAAACTGTGGAGCGATGTGTGGATGTCGAAAAGCAGGGCTAAAATGTTCCGCAGTGTGCTTCCATTGTTCTGGAGAACTGTGTTCTGTGTCTTGTGTTGGAGGAAGTACTTTTTGTCACTGCCTTGGCGAATTGTTTGTATCTTAGGCTGTCAAGAGAATTATCATCTTTATTTTTTTCTTTATTACATTTTCACTTATAACTTTTTTATTTATAGTTTTACGACAAAAAGTTACTGGACCAAAGTTATAGAGAATTTAATTAGCAACAAAAAACGTTAACAAATTTTTTTTATCAGATAAATAGTTTAAGAGATATATCGTAAAAACCGTTTCAACCCCTATTTTCAAGATGGCGGCCGTGGGACAAGGGTGGCGACCCCACAAACTTGATTTTAGCTTTACACTTACCCCCCCTACACATCAAAAAAATAAAATTGACTCCTCTAAGAAACGCAAGGTGAGGCCTAAAAAATGTAACATTTCAATGGACTATATCCAAAGCAATAAGTATAACAATCTAAACCGTTTGACATCTGTCATAGCCGATGGAAAAAAGCCATTCCGTTATTGTGGAAATATTTTAGCTATTAGAATCGGCGCGTACAATAAAATGACTTAGTTAACTAAATATGTACAATTATGAAATCCACGTCTCTTGTTGTAACTATTTACTCAAAATTGAACAGAACAAAAGATAAAA
Organism: Amorpha juglandis; assembly: GCA_949126905.1. Classification (NCBI taxonomy): domain Eukaryota; kingdom Metazoa; phylum Arthropoda; class Insecta; order Lepidoptera; family Sphingidae; genus Amorpha; species Amorpha juglandis. The sequence goes on along the minus strand of OX421379.1, from coordinate 3,028,311 downwards.
TAATATACAAAACGTTTCTTAACATGAAATGCCTGAATATGATGATGATGTCTGCCAATTATGAATAAAAAAGTGATCAGTCGTCGTCAACATTCTATTTTTAAATGTTTGTATTGGAAAAAGTTAGAAGAATTAAAAATGGAAGACCGGCGATGAATGTGCTATTTCTTATCATCGTAGTATTGCGGGGCCTTTAGATCTGAGATTTGCAGTGACATTTGTGTCTGGCAAATCCCCTCCCCCTATTTTTTTAATAAAGCGTCCGTATTTCCCATGACTTCCATATATGCTATAAATACGTATAGATCAAATTCAATGTCAAATTCTACTGTAACGTTATAAACTATAAGACATCGACAGTAAATTGTATTTTTTTTTCTTCCAGTCGTTCCAAGGCAGCCAGGGGCGCGCGTATCTTTTCAATTCTGTGTAAGTATTGCCAGTTACGTATCATAGTTCCTGATGTTGTACACAAACTAAGAAGCTTGGTGATTTTGCAATAAAACTAGTACTAAGTAAAACGTCGAGGGGAATCTAAATATAACAAAAACTGGGTTAACTGTAAAGGAAATCATTGGTTAGATGACCGCCTACGCAGCGGGCGATGGGTCAACTCTGAAATCTGGCTACGGGTTTCATTCCTGGACCGGGACAAACATTTGTATAATCCATTGTGTTTGTGACGGTTGAATGTTAGGATTATTTTATTAAACTATACCTCCTAAATCATCTGATACCGGAATCCCACCAACAAATATATGATGAAGAATTCACTTCAATAGACAAAATTATAGACAAATGTCAACTCGCATATATCGCTCCTTAAAATGGATCAATATACGGTCATTTGTAAGGTCATTTAAACTTTGTTTTTATTACCTCATTTAATTGTGTGGTAATTATATGTAAAATCTGTTTGTGTTTATTCATTGTAAGACAGAAATATCGTAACATCAATAAACCAAACTTGAATAAAACAAGAAGCCGTTTATGGGACCCCACGTAGAGGAGTGCAGGGGAGATTATGACAAGTGTTCTGTCGTGATTCACTCAAAATAGATCGATACTAAAATGTGCTGTTCGGAATATTTCCCTACCTTAATTGAGGCTGCTAGAACCAGAGTGGCCTAACTGCATTTTGATGACTTTTGACCTATTTGTATTTTCGTCAATTTAAACCATGGCCGAAATGGACTTGTACTGACATATATGTCAAGGTGATGTTACCAATTTTAGGCCGGTCTGGTCTTGTAGATAAACATTTTTAAATTACGAAAATACAAATAGGTCAAAAGTCATCAAAATGCAGTTAGACTACTCTGGTTCCAGCAACCTCAATTGTAAATGTGTGAATTAATTTGAAAACGTATTCAGAACTACAAAATAAAAAAAAATATACGTGTTAACAAATTTTTATATTTGTGTGCTCAACTGGATCGTATCCATAGTATAATATTATGGTTCATTTCTCTATTAGCTGAAAAAGCACTCAGAATATGCTGGTCCAGCATTATGATTTCGAATCTCTGACAAGTACCAAATATGATTATTGAAGAATTTATGTTGATTCATGTTAGAAGTTAATTTATTACATCGGGTAAATCCACTTGAAACCCCGCCCACGCGTTTGGTTTATAACTAAAAGGACTTTATTTGTACAGTAACTGCAACTGTTACAAAGGACTCATGCATATTTCATGCGCCACGCGCGCGCTTCTTGTATTTTATTATATCGCATCGGGCATTATTGACTTCGCAAATTGATACCCAACCGTGTCCAGTACTCGCTCTAAGCATCTAGCTTTCGGTTAATAAGACTATCACATTTTCAGCCAGTGTATATCCGGTTCGCCCCAGGGGGAGAACGTGATCTTGCCCCGTGATCCTAACCCTTTTCCCATCCATTTTCCTTCCCCTCCTCCTTGGCCCTGGGATGAGATACTGCGGGGTCGCCAGTATGCCGTTAGCGGGGACCCCGTAGTTCATCCCAGGAACTATGGCATGCCGACATGATCTTGCCGACCTACGATGGACACATTGTTTATCGTTGGTCGACACTATTCTTGGATTGCGCTACACTTACCATCAGGTGTAGCGTAGTCACTTTGTCGAGCCGGGATTTAAAAAAAATCACGCCTGTGTCTACAGAGAATATGCAGCAATGCAACGATATAAAACACATTTCTGTGATTGTTTGTCTTATTTGATCGTAATATGTTACGCAACAGATACATGAACATAGAATTGTTCGCGCCAAAAATTTACACAAAGCACTCAAACAAGGGATCTAGAAGTTGACAGCTGACGTACCCAGGGTAGGGTACCCTGTTACTCGCTTAATAAAGTTAAAATTAAAATTGTATTAATTATAAACTGTAAAACGTATGTGAAAGGTGTGGTCATATTTATGAGTTGTTACCTACACCTGACAGCGAGCGTTTATGTACCGGATCTTATTAGAATATAGACATGCTAAAATTTCACACTACATTTAATTGTAGTTTGAAATCTAGTGATTAATCACTATTTTATTACGATTGGTAAGATCGATAACATCCCTATCAATTAAAGGGAAGTGCGTGAGCGAGAATAACAATTCTGGAATCAAACAAAAGCTCAGCTACTTTATCATTTAGTATTGTCCAAAGTTGCAAGTCGTTAATATCATGTTACTCATTTGATAAAAATAAAATTCTTTATTTTTTTTCCTATAATGCAATGGGATTTTGTACTACGTGGGGTGAAGTACACTGAGCGTCTTTAAATTTGAACACAACATTATGTATCCCATAAAAAGAATGAGAAATTATAAATTTGCAGTTTAATATTCCTAAATATTGAAATTCAAATCGATGTTTTTATTTTAAACCCAGAGAAAAACTTATAAAAAGTTAATAATGATTCGTCTTCAAAGATTTATTAAATCAAAATGAATAAATATCGAGTCGATTTTATATCAAAAGGTACATTCGCGCAGGGACCGACGCGACGGACCGACGGGACCGAGTCACCTCCATCCAAGACATACATATTCACACATTTATGATTCGTCAATGTCACCCCCGTGTACTTAGCGCAGGTTCATTAGGACCCAATAAAAGTATTTATGATTAGACATAATTTTGAATTTGGAACTATTTAATTACATAGTTTTTTTCTCTGATGACAAAGGCATTAGGCGATATTTATCTTAATTTACAGATGTGATACGAAATTTCGCATTCGGCTGTGAGTTTACGCTTTATGCATTGTTGTGGACACCCAAGTACGTCGTTTGAATATAGTATTAAATATGGAACAATGTGTGAAAATGATAATTTATTTATCGACCTTAGAAATCCACATAAGAAAAATAAATCTCATATTAAATAATGATATAATAACATCTATGCTGTATCATTAAAAAAAATATCTATGTCGGCTGCTTGTATATCTGCATAGTCTATTGTTTTGTCAGAACGGAAAAAGTTACAAATGTTGCCACGCTTCTGTACATTTTAAAGTGGATACATCCCACGATTCCTATAAATCATAAACCATCATCATCGAAATTGTCGACAGAGGACATAAAAAAATCGCAGAATAAGTCTTGTGTTATTGTAGTGTTTATTCCAACTTACTTTGTCAATGGTTTATATTGCTAGTAATATATTTGTAAATTTATTTGTCTATGGTATTGATACCACAAAATAGACATGACTACTTCTGACGTCTTAGTACCCGAAACAAAAATTTTCTGAATAAGTATAACGGTGGATTGCACCATAATAGCAGTTATAGTTAAGGTTTATGTCAAATTTGACGATAACGGTAACGCTGACATTAACATTGACTACGGAATGTGTTGCACCATCGTATTCCGATACTACTAGATTCCTTGATTAATGCTAGAAACAGGGAACATGATATTACGGGGGAAACCTAAACATTTGTATTATTTTGGAGCACAGACGCTTTAGGAGATATATCGGTTAAGAGGTTATAATTGAACCATCTGACAGCTATTTAACTTAAACAATACTTTTAACTAGCGAATCTTGGGCGATTCCGGTTAACAGCTAAAGTTATGATGTCATCTAACATTTGTCAAATGGTGCAACTCATGTTTTGCTTAACGGGTATTTTAACATGTTTGTTCATCGCTAAAGTAAATTGGTGCAACCCAGCATAATTGTCTTAGTGTAGGCATCCTCTCCTTTCACAGCCACCAACTATGCCACAGAGGTTGTGCATCATTACTAACAACATTTTATTTGCATTTGCAGTGTGAATGTGGGTTGCGGTCCGGCGGAGGAACGCGTGCTGCTGACAGGTTTACATGCAGTCGCGGACATATACTGCGAGTGCTGCAAGACCATGCTCGGCTGGAAATATGTAAGGACACTATACAATCACAACTTATAAAAAAAAAAATGATTTCAAATGAAAAAAAACACGTGGAAATTCGGTCCATTCCTTTACTATGCAACAACAAATATACAGACAGACAACTTACAACGTGGTAGGTCTCTCGTATTAGAGAGGCTGTCTGAGCTGGTTCTACTGCCAAGCAACAGTTTGTCAGCACTATTGTGTTACAAATATTTATTTCGAAAAGAAGTCAAACAAGCGGCAGGTCGGAACATGTATGTAAACAAACGACAAGTATGTGCATGATAAACGCTTCAAATTATAGAGAGTAGGGAAGCCTTGACTTCAACTATCGCATGTTGGCGAGGAAAATACTATTCCTTCAAATTACCGAGGGGAACAATGAACATTGATTTTATTCAATTTAACGAGTATTTTTCTTCAGCGTGACCACTTTAGTTGTAGTACTGGGAAAAGCTTTGTAAAGCGAAGCCAGATGGTATAATGCGCGTGATTGCAAACACCACAAAAAGAATCGCGAAATTAGTCTAAATATTTTTTTTAATTTTTGCGCACTCAATCTTGTTTGGACCAATAAATACAATGATGTTTCATTCAAACAATAATTCAAATCGATTTTTTTTCTTAATAGCGTAATGTAAAGCTAATAAAAATCAGTATCAGCTGTGCGACGTGGCGCCCGGCGCGTTACTACCTACTAAGTACTGGCGCGCGGGTCATTGACCCGATTGATACGCATTACATTGCGGGCTTACGTTTCTAAAATAGCAAGTAAACAGTAGCGTTTTCCGTATCATAAAGGTAGTATGGTTGAGGAGGTCGGTGGCTGGCACATGGGTCATGCTCGTGAACGGGTGCTGCTTGTGTGGACTGGTCTACTCAAACTGTTATTGCTTGTTTAGTTAATTTATTATATTGTTCTTGAGGATCATGCACAAAAACTATTATATAATCTAATAATTTTACTTTATAACGTTCTTCATTGGCATAAATTGAGCTGCTCTAATTCAAATAAATAATACTTCAATGTAGTGCAAATATTGTGAAGCAGTTTAGAAAAGAGCAACGTTACAGTTTCTTGCCCGTTCTTCTTTAACGAAACAGCATTCCGAACTGGCGGTAGAGATACAATTTGACTGAATTTAAATGATTTTTTCATTTTAATGATTTGATATAAAACTAATGTAATAAATATATAGCGAAACAGCAATAGTTACGTAAATAATTAATCGTTCGCACCAACTCCGTGGCAACGCGGTGACTTCTACCGTTTGACCCTTAACCGAGAGATAAACCAACTCAAAGAATGTTAACCCACTTTTATACCTCGTATTTACAGGCTAAGTTGAAATTATACAGAAATGTTTCATACCGCATTCATTTGTGATTTCAGATAAAATTAAATAGATCTTTGTTAATGTTATCCCAATTTTATCTCTTGCGAAACTAATATTTAAGAGTCCGTCAAGCCCAGAAAACATAAATAATGGTATAATTTTTAGATTCTTATTATATTTGGCATTATTAACTATCTTGTATATCGTATTCAAGATGTTTTTTTACGAGGTATCTTTTACACCTAATTATTAAAATACTAAAGCTTTTATGAATGCGAAACGTGGAAGTTAAAATTCGTCAAGATTAAAATTCAATTAATATTTATAAATTTCAATTAAAATTAATTATAAACACTAGGCAAGCCAGTTCGCGCCCTACGTCTATTACGAAAAACAGTCTTTTATACAACCATTTCTCGTTCCAGGAGCACGCGTTCGAATCAAGTCAGAAATACAAAGAGGGCAAGTTCATAATAGAACTAGCTCACATGGTCAAAGAGAACGGTTGGGACTAAACGCGCATACCGGCGGTCGAAACGCGGCCGCCCGCGATCGGTCGGTGACGAACTTTGCTGGAGATCATGGAGTTATGTGATAAACGCGGCGGGAGAAACGCTCGCGCGTCAATTACCCCGTCAACGCTGATATACACCACGAGTGTTCCTTCACGGCCCTAACTGCAGCGCGATGGTCTCCCGACGTGTACTCGAGCCGTCGTGATGGCGCGACAGGCGAGTCCCGCGGTACACCTCGCCTAGCTACAGTGTTTGCGGTCGACTTTGGACCGAAATTATTGTGTGAATATCGTTGTTCGGTTTACAAGGAGGACGGCAGCCCCTCGCCGCGGTGACCGGTGACGTTCGACAGGTGAATTATTTTTTGTCACAGTAATTAGTATTGCAGCGTCGATCGTGACCGGGCGACGGGCGGCGTGCCGTCGACGTGGCCGCGACGTGGCCGCGACGAGGCCGCGACGCGCGCGCGCCTCAGTGGAGACATCGCCTTATGTGCTCTTTTCGTACTTTAGTGCTTCAGCTTGTTCACCGCCAGTCAACGTAATGTTATTATTGTTATTGTGTAAGTGATCGATCTCAACAGCCCCGCGCATGCGCCCGCGCCGGGGCTTGGGTTTAGAATTTATTATTAATTTTTAAAACGATTATGTTTGCGCCGCGCCACGTGCTCGGCGCCAGTACATCGTAAGTTGTCTTAGTTTTTATATTACGTAGCGTTGTACTGCATTAAGAGAACACTAATACTTTCTCTTGTCCCCTTTAACCTGTGATAAGTATGTTAGTATGTAGAGAAACAAAAAAAGAATTTCTTGAACGATGTTTTTCAAGAAGTTGCTCAGAGACGTCATATGTATGTTCCTAACGAATTCAGCTGTACAATATGCTTTTTTTGTATATTTTATGCGAGGAAACTAGTCGATCCCTCAGACTCGTGGAGATTTCCGATTTTATTTTAATTTGCATCAGAAGATGACGTTTTTTTAGTTAATATTTTTTTTTCGACTTTTCCTCATTGACGCTACAGCTGAGTGGACGGAACGAAAAACTGATATTTAGATGATAGTCTAGAAAGAGGATCACAACTCTGAGATGATTTTTATATGGAAGCGGAGCGGGAATATGATGGTTTTATTATTCATTTATTGTTTCCATAAAAATGTGTAACGCGTAGTACATTATTACCCCAAATAATTTATCTTAACTGCATGGTACTTCATTTGAAATTGTGTAAACGTATCATTGTAAAAAAAAATGCATGAGCTTCAAGTATATTATGACGATCGTATATTTCGGATACACTGGGTGGGTATGTGGCGCGATCACACGCGTATGGACAGACGCCCTTCCAACTGACATTTACACACATCCCGAATCATGTCGCCATACAGCCACGTTAAAATAAAGTTGTGCCGTTCTAATAATTGCTTACCTGACTCAAGCTATAAAGGAAAAAGTTAATGTAAACAACGTTATTTTGCATAAGCTAACTATAACTACAGTCAACCTGGGTAACTTAAGCTTTCAATGTAACATTGACTCACTAACTTGTATTTGAACGTTTAATTTTTTCTCTTCTTACTGATACACTGTATAATAATAAGTTGTTTAATTTATGAAAGTAAAAAGTGTTTTTAAACGAAACCTGCAGTGACAATTGATATTTATCAAATATATATTTTTTTCTCACCATTCAAAATTTGGGCGGTAAACAGAGTTAGAAATATACTTGCTAAAAAGATGTGTATAGCAATTACTACAGAAGAACTACAGAAGGCGAGTTCAGTTTTATGTTGAAGAATCATATGTTTTTTATGTAATAACACTGAAATATCCCGCGATATTGATAGATTTTAAAAAAAATCTTTAATTAATCTTCGAGCCGTTTCATTTTCAGACCATTTGGGGTAACATTAGCTCGGGGCGAGGACAGACAATGTGTGAAAATTTCAATTATGCAAAAAAGTTTTGAAGGGTGGAAGTGGCCATCAAAGCTTGACATATTTAATTGTCACCCCCGAAATATAGTTAGTCGATTTGGAGGATCTAAAATCACAAAACGAGGCGATTCTTATGCGATTGATGATAAATTTCTATACATGGTATGGGGGAATTGAGAGTCGATATTATGTTTCTTTTTTATATGTGATTGAGTTTGTTTTATTATTTTTTATTATTTTAGGCATTGCTCAATAATTACAAGTACATCAAAACCTGATTAATACAAAATAACTTGATTTAAGAGGTCCATAAAATAGAAGTTGATTTCGATAAACCAGGCAGTTTAATACTGTATTAATATGGCGACCCTACGTTGCCACTAAAAAGGAGATAGTGATATAAACGAAATGTATTTTTTTTATCAATATGACAAGCTAATCTTACCGAGGAGTAAAAAAAACTACATAAATTAGAGATTTTCTTCATCAACTCCTCATACTTATTAATGTTACCCAAATGTCAGTGTAACTTTGGCTCACCAAATTTTTGGTAAATTAAGGGTCTTCTATTTATCGTTTTGATAAATAACACAGAAATTTAGATTATCAAGGCCAATATCCCACTAAAAACACTCATTTATGACAAATAACAATAAAAGTAAATCCGTACTACTATAAATTACCTCTAAAGTGAGCCAAAGTTACCCAGGTTGACTGTATTTGTGCATACAATATAACCACAAATATATTACATAATACAGTAGGTATCTAACGGGAAATAACTGTAAAACCAATTAGGGACATAATAAGGACAAATTATTTGTAGCCTCGTATATTGGGATGTATGTAAATTTACCTTTGCATTAGGACTTAAAAAAAACCACTGACTGACCGATGGAAAAGGCTTTAGTTCTGTCACTATTTATCTGTGTGATCGGCCCAATACCACCTATACCTGAGTTACAAAAACGCTGTAATTTTATAAAACTTTTGACGTCCGACATGAAGAGTAAAAAATAAACGAGTTAAATATATAATTGTACGCCAGTCTGCCGTCGCATAACAGTTGTATCATGAGCGTTGATAACTGCCACTAGTGTATACATTTGTAACATACATTATAATATAAAGATCAACGTAAGACGCTCGATTGATGTTTAAAAATATAAGCTGTTCTTTCATTGGAGTTTGCAAATTTATTACAAAATATTGCGTTTAGGGTCCCGGTATACTACAACGTAACTGACGTTCTCAGACGTCACCGATGTTCCATGTTCAAATTTAAAAAATAACGGAAGACCGGTGACGTATTTTCTGGTGGGAGGATACTTGTATCCGACCGGATAGCGACCACCGTGCACTGGTGCTAAAACCTGCCATAGTGGCCCACCTTGTGTGGGTCGCGTTCCAGGGTCAGCCAGTGTATATCCGGTTCTCCCCAGGGGGCTTGCCCCCTGATCCTAATCCTTTTCCCATCCCTTTTCCTTCCCTTCCCCTTTGACCCTTTGGCAGGCCGGCATAATCTTGCCGACCTACGATGGACACATTGTTTATCGTTCGTCGACACTATTCTTGGATTGCGCTACACTTACCATCAGGTGTAGCGTAGTCACTTTGCCGAGCCAGGATTAAAAAAAAAAAAAAACGTAATACCTACACGCTTCAGTGCTGTCGTAGTATGGCCAGACCCTATTCATGATATAATTACCTCGACGAAACAGCATAAAAACAATATTTAAATCAATATCACCTAATTAAACTTTGTAAACTGCTATGAGGGAACAGAAATACATTTATTTTTTACAAATATTTAAATCTTAGATTGCTACATTAGAGGTTCATAAAGTTTTGTAGCCCGAATGATTTGTGGCATCCGACATTTTGGCGAACAAGCCGTGAGCCACCGACCGATCGGTTGTTTAGGATTTAAGACCACTTGAATGTTTTTTTTTATTTATTTAAAAGACGTATTTGTGAAACGTGACTATTTACTCTGGCATAACACCATTATTTAAGTAGTTCATGTGTTAAACGAGATCGTTTTGTTTGATTGATGCTTTAATTCATTGCAAATGTTGTACACGTATTGTAGTCAAGTTTAATACTTAGTTTAATATGTTTCTGCCAGTTCGAAAAGTAATTTTATGAATTTAAACATTTATTAGTCGAATTGTATGTACCTAAGTCATCTGGCAAGTTGCGATTTTGAACCGGTGGGAATGTATTAGAAATTAAACCGATTTCCTTTCGTCATAATTATTGTTTTATTATGAAGTCGTTACCTTTGTACACTATGGACGTAAGTGTTTATATTGAATATTATAAGTACACGAATATTGTGTTATATGTCATTTTGTTTGAGATAATAATAAATTTTGTACAAGCAATAAATTGCACAAACGAAATAACGCCCTTAAGCAAGAACAACACGCGAGGCCCGCTATGATTGGTCAGATTTTGGCGCCAAACAAAATCGGACCAAAATCATAGTGTACACGAGTTTTGGCGGGAATTCGGACAGTGTAGTTTATCGCTTAAATTATTTTATTTCAAAAACTAGTTTACAGTTGTCTTTGTTGTGGATTTGTGCAATGAACATTGATGGTGATGAATAGTGTATGGAAACATTTAAATAAGTGAATTACGCATCGTACTAGAAGGAATTCACACCAAAACTCCAAAAAGACCTTGAAAACGTCCACACCGATATTTCATCGTTCTTGTGAAGGCTTGAGAATAAATTATACTTGTCATTGGCGAAATGCATAATGATGCGAATCCATAAATAAAAAAGAAGAACAACATGCAGAATTCTATGAGAGCTAATTGTCGTTCATGATTACGGGCGAGTATGCATGTATTGTCTCAAACAAAAAAGGTACCACCAGCATTTATCACTCACAAATGTATGTTAATTGTAACAGATACGTCTTTGTGGAACATATTCAGTGGTAACAATGTACGCATTGCAAGTTTACCGTGTATGTTCATTTGTAATTGTAAACGGCTAACTTAAGGTTCATGTTAAGTGTTACGGCTTGTATGGTGTTCGATGTGGAAAAGACACAAAAATTATATGACTCGTTGTCGCTTAAGACCTATTAATGCGGAGAATGTTTATCACATGACAAGAGACGAGACACGAGAGGTGTAAATGCGACCTCGTAGATGATTGTTTTTTGTTATCTATACCGCACAGGAAACTATCTTCTTATAAATGGGTCTTTTTTTTAAAAAAAATACGCTTTTATGTCACGTGTATCCCATGCTGCCGTTTACTTACTAAAGGCTGTCAAGTGAATAAACGTAATTTTGAGTAACGGTCAGAAATGTGGGTAAAAAATTACTTTATTAGATAGGTAAATTATTTTTCACTTTTTGTTTTATTTCGCCCTAAAAATTGATGATAAAACCTTTTGTGTTTTTGGATATTATTTCCCCCGTTTTTTGACCATTACTCAAATTAGGTATAACCACTTTTAGTGAAAGGACGGAAGCATGTTAGGTACATGCTTCCGTCCTTTCACTAAAAGTGGTTATACCTAATTTGAGTGACAGGATTATGTTCCGTGTCGAATAAAAATATTGTGCAATACTACAAAGCGAAACTTTATATCGATAACATGGTTAATCGTCTATCAAAAATCTTATCGTACACGATTATCGATAGCACTCGATGATAGTAAAATGTAGGTTATTTTTTCATATCGGACATCGTACAACACTAAAATTGAAAAATTATTGAGATTGTCACAGTAGTTTAGATTAACACTCTTAGACCTAATTCAAATCGATCTTTGACGCATGACATGACACTAAATTAAAAAAATATAAAATATATCTTGATAGTGAGATGAGAAATTTAAAAAAGCTAGAAATCTGTGAAGCGTAATTAAAGTATTTTTCTACTTGATCGTTAAGGAATGCTATTAGATATTTTTGGACCATTGTTAAGATAATTACGAACAGTATTCGCGGTGTGGAGACAAAGATTTAAAGTTAGTTTTTCGTGGATAATGAACGAAATGAATTGTTGTTTAGCGGTGTAAGATTATCCTTAGCTCTTGTGCACCCATATTTCCCATCAATACTGTGATTTCTAAGAGATACCCTATAGTCGTTTATAACTTGACACGTTCCGATAATTGCCGAAAGTGTCCTCCATTCACCATAGATTCGAAACCTGGGTTTTCATCACAAAAGTACCTATTTTATATAGTTATTTTCTCTCGCCTAATAATTTACTATTAATAAAATGATGTCACAAATAAGCTTTACTAAAAATGGCTATAAAATTGAATATTCACCCCCAACTTCTTTAATGCGTTTAATATAAAACTGATAACTTAGATATACGAATTGTTGAAACTTAATCGGTTAGGATAAAATGGAGTGTAAGTAGTAAACTACTGAAGCATATCGATGAATAGAAATAAAATATCGAATTATTAAGTGTCATTCCATCAAATCGATCGATGTCTGCCTTCGACCAATTGCACAATTCGAATATATGTACCTATACCAAATGTTTTGCCATTTTTGTCTGTCTTTTTATCAGTAAAAAAAGAACGTGGAACTAAGTTGGCAAAATGTGTTCATCTCTTAGAAATGCAAGGACTTGGCAAGTTATATCGTGTGTTTAAATCGATGTGTAAAGTTTTGTTGATAAAAAGAACAAGAAATACCTAATTTGCTTCGTCTACATATAATTAGTTGCGAGAACCTCTGAATAGCTGTAACGGACATTTTTAGCTGTTTAAAACAAAAACGGCCAAGATAAAATTCGTTTTTTGTTTATCCAGAAATCTTAGCAAATAGTTCATTGGTATTATTAGCTGATCGATATCAGAAAAAAAACATCACATCAACAACCCGTTGGTAATATCTCTATCGCACTTTTCAATAGTAGCAACTCTCAAATTTGAATCTAAGGGTCTTGACATACCTGCTATGACGTATAATAACGTCGATGATGTTCCATTTTCAAACTTTTCCATATAACAAAAAAAATCGATTATAGAACATCGTCGACGTCACACTGTTAGATTTAATCTTGAGTGGCAGAGTGCGTCATTTTGCGGATTCGACAATATCTACATGATTTATCACGTATGACGTCATAGTACACGTGTAGAGATATTTCCAACGAGGAGTATGTTCAACATCACAATGTATTTATACTTTATTTAGAGTCGAAAAATATTTCTTTCGTCCTAGGTACTATAAATTGGAAAAAAGTAACGCTAATACTTGGGTTGGCAAAATTTAATTATGGTTATTGTTAAAGAAAAAAATGATTATTAAAAATGCATATTAGCATATTACAGCTAAAACATATTTAAGCGAATAAATGATGTGGGACAGAACCTTTTTGGAACGAAGTTCCTTACGGCAGGCTTGGAGGGGATAGGGATTTTGCTGCGTGACCGAACTGAAAAAAATGTGATAGTAAAACCGTAAGAAATATGCGTGGAAAAAATGCGTGGAAAAAATGCGTGAAAAAAATGCGTGGAAAAAATGCGTGGAATAAAACCGTTAAATGAGACTTTTTTTAAACTTAATTTGATATCTAGCACACAAAGTTAAAGTCGAAATTCCGTTAATAAAACAGATAGGTGTGGAACTTATGACATTTGGAAATGTAGACGCGGTTTGAAATTTGAATTTGAATTTTTGATTATAGAACACGGCCGTCCACCGTTTAGTAGCCAGTCTAAGTCTAAATTAATAAGTTTTTATTTATAATTACATAAGTTGATAAAAAATGCTATACAATAGCTTTACCGCGGCAGTCTCCGAGTGCTACACGTCTTTTTTTTATTTCTATTTTTCTATTCTATTTCTATGTAATTTTATGTTGTCAAACAAAAATAAAGAGACATATTTTGTTATTTTAGTTGATAATTTGTATTTTTTACAATTTGTGTCGATTCTACATTAGCCGAAGGAACTTCGTTCCTACCTGGTGTCCCACGACACACACCATTTTTTGCTTTTAAGCTCACCCCCTGCTTTAAGAACTTTTAATTCTGTTTTGCAATAGTTCGTGTTATTTTCTGTTATTTATTGGGGGCACAAAAACTTTAGGCAACCCTATTGTCATTTTTTGACGTTGCTTTTTAATTTACATTTCACCTATCGAAATAGACACACGAAAACAAACTTGCCCAAAATCAATCCGGTCTTTGAGTGTTAACCGATGGCCATGATGTAAGAGCGATGAATGGTGCATTTCATTAAAATCACATGTATGTTTTCTTCTATTTTGTAAACAAAGTTAAGATATCCGGTAGTGTACCAAGAAACCGCTTAATATTTTTGTATTTCCCTAGTATGTAATGGTAATAAATAAATAATAATAAAAAATTCGTGGTGTCTTCTAACGATTGTATATGCATTATGCTATAGATAAGTATTTCGTAAACATTTGGTTGAAATAATAAGTGCGTAATAAAACACTTTTTCGTATTAAAAATATATATTTGCATTTTTATTTCAAACCCTTTAGACCAGTGTTTCCCAACCTTTTTAGGCCATGCCCCACCTTAACATTTTTTTGTTAAATTTATCACCGATATCTAGCATTGCATTTAAATAAACCAAAGCGAAAGCGTTAAAGTCGTATCGAGTCCATTTTTAAATTGCCCCCCTTAACTATCAAATTATGCCGCCCTGTGGGGCGTGGGTCCACGTTGGGAAACACTGCTTTAGACGTTGAGTGTCTTTCACACTAACTTTACACTCCTTGAGTGACGACTTTTTGTCCTCATTATACCACTGGTTTTAAATTTATATACATTTTAACCAGTTAGGCAGGTCAGTATGATCTTGCCGACCTACGATAATCACGGCGTCTGTCGTTGGTCACTTACCATCAGAGGTTTTTTATCCTGGCTCGGCAAAGTGTCTACGCTACACCTAATGGTAAGTGTAGCGCAATCCAAGAATAGTGTCGACCAACGATAAACAATCTGTCCATCGTAGGTCGGCTAGATCATGCCGGCCTGCCAAAGGGCCAAGGGGGAGGGGAAGGAAAAAGGGATGGGAAAAGGGTTAGGATCAGGGGGCAAGCCCCCTGGGGAGAACGGGATATACACTGGCTGACCCTGGAACGCGACCCACACAAGGTGGGCCATTATGGCAGGTTTTAGCACCAGTGTACGGTGGTCGCTATCCAGTCGGATACAAGTATCCTCCCACCAGCGAAAGTATCAGATCACCAGAAAGTCGGATACAAGTATCCTCCCCGGCGTAGTCACTGCAGAGCCAGTATAAAAACAAAAGCAATATTGGCTACTCCACGGATCTCTGAATTAGCCACGTAATCTATCTAAATCTCACACACCTTCGAGATTCTTATGGAGGATTCCCAAGTATGTAGGTTATCTCACGATGTTTCCTTCACCGTTATAGTAAACGATTATGTTTTTTTTATGGAAGAAGGGGGCAAAAGGGCAGGAGGCTCACCTGATGGAAAATGAATATTAAGAATAAATTCGCACGTAACTTTAGTATAGTCAGATATGCCTGCTGTGGGACCGGTTTGTAAGCTGCGACTTTCGTCTCGGCATTCCGTACCATTTCTTGCTGTCGATGCTGCCTAGCTTACTAGTTTGTATAGAAATATAGCAAATGTAACAATACAAGCTGGTAGGTCCCTCGTATGCGAGAGGCCGTCTGGGTTGGTACCACCGCTTTGTCTATTTCTGCCGCCAAGCATCATTGTGTAACAACTGGTGTTTCGGTTTGAAGGACATTGAAGCCAGTGAAATCTGGGCATTGTGAGACTTAACATCTTATGTCTCGAGGTGATGAGCGCAGTTCAGTGCCATACAGTGCTTTGTAATTCAAAGTTCTGTGGTGTTGCTTGTTTATGGGCTGGCGACACGCTTACCATCAGGCGAGCGCCTTGCTCGTCTCGTCATTCAATGAAATAATAAAAGTATTCTGTGTCCCCTGATCATTATCCTTTATCCCACTAGCAGTGGGGTCGGCGCGATATGCTTTTTAACACATATTACAGAAAGATTTGGCTTATAGTTGTTACGACTGCCTGCCTGACGTCAACCCTACTGTCGATCACACAAACATTTGTCTCTGTGCGGGAATAGAACCCGCGACCACTCGCTTTATAGCCGGCTACCCGCCCACTGCGCCACGGAGGCTGCAACATGGAATAATGTAAAAAAAGAATTTATTTGTTTAGCGTTTTATTTCAAACGTAACTTATACCGAATTTTTTACAAAATCAACCAAGCTAAAATTATATACCAGTTTATTTCCTATTCGCCCCTACATTTCTATTCACCCCATTTTCTCATAACTAGGTAAGTTTAAGTTACGCGGTTCGACAATCTTCGTTTATCTCGGACAATATGAGCGATGATGATCATTATAATTAAACTGGGTAACCCACGCCAATACTTCGCACCGATAGTGATCAGTTACTTAATATAATAAAGTAGAAATAAGTGAATACAACAAATTAGTATATTATAGTTTTTTTAGCATGATCAATTTTCTTTCTAGTTATGTTAAAATTTATTCGGAAATATCTAGTACTAGGCTAGGCTAGTGGAAATGGGTGCAAAGTCATTAGTTAACCTTTGAGAAACTTAAATCATGTTGGACGCGTGCCCTCGTTCTTAGATATTTTGATCCGAATATACCAATCACAGTATCAGTAGATGCAAGTTTGCACCGATTAAATTAAATTAAATTTACTACTTATAAAAATGTTTATACGTAAATTATAAAATATGTTGGTACGTTCGTCCCAACACTTGCCAATAAATGATTTCTTTCTTTCCATACTGTAAAGAGATGGCACTGTCCATTTTTTATATTTTATTAGCAAAACCTATAATTTTAAAATTTAACTATTTTTCGTCAATAACGGCCAACATAACCTTTATAATGGTGTTTGAATCATTAAATTTGACGAAGAATTATGGAAGTTTCAACAAAAAACACATTTAAGAAATAATATACATATGATGTATATACTTATTACCTATTTCCCAAATGAGGTCCGGAAAGTAAGACATTATTTGCATAATCATAATAAGTCTTAAACAAATATCACCGAAACGCGTAACTTTAAAAGCTTTTTGAAGTTATACTTCTTTAGGCGCGTTATGAAAAAATGATGAGAGTGAAATTTTAAGATGCGCGCGCACCTGTGACACAAAATTAACAGTATGAAGACGTCTGCTTAACCGCTCATTAAGTCTCGAAAAAAAAGCTACCAACAAAATAGGAATTGAACCTCGATATTAGTCGCGCATGTTGGTACGCTCGTCACCTCTGATCACTGTTTTCATATTTATAATATTTATCAACATGTCTCTAGTTTATACATTCACAACACGTGTTTGAGTTTCATACAAGTGCGAATTATATATGTGCTAATAAATTATATTCAGTAGTGATTTAAATTGAATATTTTGATTGATATTACTTACTATTTGTGAATATTAGTGAAAAAAATTGTGCTTATATACTTTTTCAAGTGCTCCAATATAATTGAGGTTAACTATCCGTATGTATTATTTATTGATATAAATTAAAATACTTTTATTTAATATAATTAACACTAAATATTATTAAATTATTAATGTTAAATACTTATTATTGGTTATTTAATGATGCCAAAGAAGTATAACTTCTCACGCGCGTACATAAGTACACGCACCCATTTTTTTTTAAACTATGCTATCATCTCTTTGGAGAAATCAATAGAATATTAACAATTAATATCACAAAAACAGCAGAGTTGCCAGGTTTTCAAAAACACTGGAATATTGATGGAGATAAGATTTGCTATGAATCATATATGTACCCATTTTTCTAAAAATATTATATTAATAATGCAAAAACAATAACAAAATTTCTACTCAAAATTATGTAATTCTTTCTGTACAATACGTATTTTTTACAAACAAATACCATATTAAAATCGAGGAAAATTTTGAATAATGAAATCAACTCATTACACACATGGTAACCCCATACATAAATCTTAAATAATTTAATAATCAACATATAAATATAAAGGCTGTAAGGGAAATGCTTATAAAAAGAAGACAAATGGCAGTACTGGTTATAATCATTGAAATACTGAATACTGAAACGCTACTCAATTGTTTGACGGCTTGTTATTTTCATACAATTTTGACATCTAAGGATACCTCAAATTAGGGTACAATGGTTCCACTAACGTGAGCCGATAACCCGCCTCTACAACTCGCAGACGTCTCTTATATGTACACAAATAATACAAACATACGCACTTACGCTTGTATTCCCCGAAGTAGTAGGTAGAGGTGTAACCATTTTCGCCGAGAGTATATCCGTTCCATAATGTGATAGGGGACGAGCCTATCGCCATACCGGGCACAATTCCAGACTCCGGGCTGATATTGAGCATTTCGTGATAGAAAAACCCAATATCACTTTACCGGACTTGGGGATCGAACCCGAGGCCTCAGTTCAACAGTCGTACCGCGTACGCAATATAACTACGCAACCGAGGCAGTCAATACATATATAAAAAGAAAACCTCAACATGTACAAAACAACCTTAAATGCTTGAATTGCATTTCAGTATTTGTACGCAATTTTTTTTAATAGAGAAATGTAACGGTAGTAAAAAATCAGCTGACGCTCGGGGTTAACGGTCATTATCCACGTTGTACGCGAGCCGAGCGGCGCGGGAACAAGATCGTGGAAAATTAGGTAGATTTATTTGGCGATTTTTTTAATAGTATCGTATCGGTACTAGCACTTGTCTTCGATTTCAGAAGCACACCCAGCATATAATGCATTGTTTCCCAACGTGGGGCGATTCGATAGTTAAGGGGGGCAATTTAAAAATGGACTCGACACGACTTTAACGCTTTCGCTTTGGGTTATTTAAATGCAACGCTAGATATCGGTGACAAATTAAACAAAAAAATGATCAAGGTGGGGCATGTCCAAAAAAAGGTTGGGAAACACTGATATAATATATTTGCAATGTCTACGCTTTATTTATATCCTGTCATATATTTGAATGTCTTCTTTGTTAGTCCGGTAATATGTGATCATCTTCATCATCGTCCTGTTCATCGTTTATATTGTCTATGAAGGCCATGTTACTGTCTAATTGGTTGAAATATTTTTGGGCGGGCGTGTCGGTTTTGAACACTGTTTTCGCTGCCTGTTTCATCTGTGCATCACTTAACATCGGCAACTTTTTGAAGAACATCTGTAAATATATAAAGCTTGATTATTTCTACGTTTACGCGAATGTTACACGTTGAAATAACGAATTTAAACGGATTTTATCGCAGTTTATTAACTTAAGGGGTTATACGCAGTTAGAATTTTCAAAAAATAGATTTTCTTTTTTTTTGCATTTTAGGAATGTACATATATTTAAGTATATTCTCTAAAAATTTGAAGCCAATCCGATAAATATTTTCGGAGATATACCTGAATTTGTAAAGCCACGCCAGCGTGTTAGAAAGCAGGTAGAGTAAGAACTACTGTGTTTTCTCGTAGAAGGCGAGTATAATAAGTCCACTAAGTATTTCAAGGTCACATTCAGTTATTATAACCTAAAATGAAGGTATTTCGTTTATTAATATATTGATTTCGTCAGTCTAAAGTGTTCTGCCACGTTGTAAAGGGGTACGTTCAGTTCAAACTTGTTTTTGAGATTTTTTGTTTTATAATGGAGTACATTTTATTTAAAAGTTATAAAAATGCCTCGTAAATGTTTAAGATTACGTTGAAATACCGAACATATCCATATTTATAAAGGTAAAAAGAGGACATAAGCTTTTAATCCAAAAACTGCTGAGACGGATTAGTTTTAGTGCATCCGTTTAAATCAACAACATACAGAAAGAGATTTTAGTTCCACGTGATCGATTTCGATTGAATATAGAATTTTAAATTTTATTACTGTATTTGCTACGATAAGTAATTGTGTGAAATGTAACTCTTGTGACGGAAAAATAACATTTGAAGCTTCTTTCCCTTGACTTGATTTCAAAATCGTTTGAAAGTGTGAAAATGTGTTATAAACTCCAGTTAACAGTAAAATAAACAGACAATTTATATTTGTTATGAGAATTCTGGGACGAGGATTAAAAAGCGCAGCTAAATTTTGTGACTTGATGGCCGTGTGTGCTTTTTTAACGCAAAACACTTATGATTTGATAATTGACAACACTCTTGTGCGAAAGTAGCAGCTGAAAAACTGTTTGATAAAAAGCCTGTACCGAGAAAAAAGAAGCGAAGTTCGAAAAAGATCCCTCTTATGGCCCTGGAATAGATGATACCATGTAAGTTGAAGAAAAAATTTTTTTGCTGTGTATAAACTACTTCTGAAACTTTAAACGCGTTTTTCTCAAAACGGTATTTTCAAAGTCGGTGATCTCGATTTCTCAGAAATGGCTCAACCGATCGCTCTAAAACTTTTACACAATCTTCTTAGATATATTCCTCAGGTATTGAACGAAGGAATAAAATTTCAAAAATGTATTACTATTTTTTTTTAACAATTTGGAGCGAAAATTTCAGTAAAAAATGATTTTTTTTTTTCAAATCGACGTCATTTTGTCAATAATCAAAATTTTTATTATTCCTTCGTTCAATACCTGCATTGATCTGTCCTTTAAAAGAATGCATCATATTTTTTGACTTCAGATAATTCAAACCGCCGAAATGGAGATCACCGCCACGGGCCTTTTTTTAGAGGTCGTTCGGGACATCATCTACAAGAGCGGTGCATATTAATATTTTTACATGATCGACGCGCTATTGTATTCTCAAAAGTACGCTCTATTTGAATTACCATCATTTGTAATTGATAAATAAAAACTGTTTCTATAAAAAAATCATAAAAAGATGTCTTTTTTGAGCCTCGCAACTGCGTATAACCCCTTAATTTTGGACTCACCCCACGGGGTGTCTACCTCGTGACCAGGAAGGATGAAAAGGTTTCGAAACGTCGGGACCAAAACTGAATAAAAAAACCGCGATAAAATCCGTTTAAATTAGTTTTATATCAATAAAGCTTGGCTCAAATATGACGTTATAAAGAGCAAACTTAACGCTGTCATATATTTTTCACTGTTTACTTCTTTTAATGGTTCGACGAGGCGCTTACCATCAGGCGAGCGAAATGCTCGTCTCGTCATTTAAGCTAATAAAAAAAACATTATGAGTTACCTTTTGAGTCATTATGGCCAGTCCATGTTCATTCTTCATGTGCGTTTTGAGCAATGACATACGTGGATATCTGCAGAAAAAAAATAGTAGTAAATAAAATAAAATAAATACATTCAACAGTCACACATATAGTCCCGAGTCCAGACCCCATCCTAGGTTAATCTGTATCGCGGGTATCAGGAAGTACGAGAGACTTACGGTCCCACAACACCCAAACCCGACACGTATTTGTGGATCACATAATTATTTATCTTGATGCGGGAATGGAACCCGCGGCCTCTCGCTTTGCAGCCGGCTCGCCCACTGCGCCACGAAGACTAAGTCGATATCCGCATCTGTGCATTTTTCTGTTTAGTACTTCTAAATAAAAGAGCAAATTTGGATGCCATTTTCATCGGATTTCATCAAATGCCATTTCAATCGGAAACTCAGCAACACAAACTGTGTATGGGCCGTCGCGACCGGGCTGTTAAAACTGTGTCATTGAAAACCGACATAAAGCCGAATTTGCTGATTTCGGTAAATGAGATATGCGGAGGCCCAAATCCCTCTACCGTTCCCAATTCCTTAACCATTGTTTTCCTTTAAGGTAGGTTAAAAAAATGACAGTCATAGGGACTGCCGATACAAGTGAAATATAACTTAAGTATATTTATTTAACTCAACAACAGATATTTAGAGCTTACAAGATTTCACCCGTCCAAAAAGCATGTAACGCGCACACTACACGGTCAGGTATATACGATGTGTTATACGTGTATAGTCTGAATTAACATTAGCATGTCGCTGACCAAAAAGTGTTTAACGTGGCCAAAGAAGTTTCTATTTCAAAAAATTGTCCACAGCGTGGTTTTACCACAAAAAAAAGAAGTGTGTGTGCAATTCACACACGGCAGAAGTGAAACTTCAGTAAAGTAGCCTACAAGAGAATGAGATAAAAATAGAGTATCAGTGGTATTAGGATAATAAAAAGGTTTATTATTTTTACAAGACTTTTACCAAGCTTAAAAATTATTTAAAATTATAATGCCAAATATTACATTTCATATATTTACATACTTAAGATCTTGGTTCTTTCCAACCTCTTTAGTGACACCTTTTTCTTTTCATATTTTTTTTAAATCACAACGATTATAAAGAAGTTTCACTTCAAAATTCTAATTATTTTACTGTATGACGTTCCACATTGGTATAAATTGAGCTGCTCTAACTCAAATAAATAATACCTACTTCCATGTATGTAGTGCTAATATGTATTGTAATAAGTTTAGAAAAGAGCAACGTTAGAGTTTCTTGCCCGTTCTTCTTTAACGAATCAGCATTCCGAACTGGCGGTAGAGTTAAAATTTGACTGAATCTAAATGATGTTTGACATTTAATTGATTCAATAAATGATTTGATTTTGACTTTGAAAAAATCCGTTATAAATAATGTTGTCGGTTACCTTTTGGGACATATCTGGCAGGCATGCGGCGGCGGCAGGTTGTAATGAACTCGGTCCACGTGCAGCTGTAGCGCGTGCTTCTGAGCGTAGCGCCGGTCGCACAGCTCGCAACCGAACTTACGCACCGCTGCAACAATACAACATTATATTATTACTAGCTATCCCTCGCGGCTCCGCCCGCGTGATCCGCTTTTTCCGGAATAAAAGTAGCCTAACAGTGGCGCCATAAAATAAAAATAAAAATGATTAAATTACTAAAATGGCTATGAAAAAATAGCGGTTGGTGATAAAAGTGTAAAAAATTAGGGTTGTATGTAGTTTTAATGCCACATTGTAGAAAAATAAAAACGAAAAATGTTGTCCAAAAATTGAAAAAAAAAATGTTAAGAGGAGGCTCCCTAAATTGTACGTTAGTTTCGATGACCATACTGCGTTAATTATATATCCAAGGAATATAAAACTTTAATATATGATTTTTCAGTCCTATTTCTTTCCGTTAATAAGACAGTTACACAATTGTGTTATTTTCCCTCGATACATTTTTATTCCGAAAACGATGTATTTTTGGTAGAATTTTTGCTGTTTCTAATAAATGGCTTGAGTTATATGTCTAAAATAAATATTCACAGTTAGTAAATATTGTTTATTATCCACTGCTAAGATATAAATTACCTAGATCAATTAAAACTCATAATATAAATTATAATAGATTTGCGACTTACGTCATTTACTTCTGTGCATTGATAAACGTCCGACGATGTGCGCAATATTCAACCTTATGTCATTTCTCATAGTGTGTTGAGTAGTGCACGGTAACTAATAATTAAAGCTATTTATCGTTAGTACAGCGCCGTGCTTCAAGGAAAGACTACGTGTTTTATGCCGCGCGAACGCTCTGCCCGAGTGTTGAATCAGTTTATTATATTTGACAAACTATGCGAAACAGACAATAAATAATTTGTGCAAAAAAGAAAGAAAGTGAATCGTTTCAAAAACTTTGCAATGATTATGAGAGAAGCAAAAGCGTAAGTATTTTGTTAGAATGTTATTTGTACATTTTGAAATTAAAAGTATTATTATATATAATATAACATATTTTAATAATATTATTTCTAAAATAGAATTTAACTATTTACATTATTACATACATAATAATGCCTCGGTCGCGTAGTTATATTTCGTACGCGGTATTGCTATGCTGAGGTCTCGGGTTCGATCCCCGGGTCGGGTCAAATGATATTGGGTTTTTCTATCATGAAATGCTCAGTATCGGTCCGGAGTTTGATCCCGAATTGTGCCCGGTATGGCGATAGGATCGCCCGCTGTCACATCATGGGATGGAAATACACTTTGCGAAATGTGGGTGCACTAGTTACATCTCTGCCTATCCCTTCGGGGATTACAGTCGTGAGTATGTATAAACAATCATTATAATGACTTATATACCCTATCTTTTTTAGAAAAAGAAATAAAGAAAATCGAATGATGGTTATCCGGAACAAAGAGTCAGTGGAGTCGCCTCGGCAATTATTTGATTTAGTTTCTACTTTTGTGATGCATGAAGAGTGAGTTACTCTAACATTATATTATACTATACTAATAATAAGATTATAAGCAAGTATGCATCTAATCGTCATGTATAATTACTAACTTGATATTGTAAGTAATATTTACTTTATCTTCTTCTTCACTAGGTGGTCGGTCCCTCGTATGCGAGAGACCAACTAGGTTGGTACCACCGCTTCGTTTATTTGTCCTACCATGTAGCAGTGTGTAAGTACTGTTGTGTTTCGGTTTGAAGCTAGTGACATTACTGGGCATTATGAGACTGCAAAATTTGTGTCTCGGAGTAAATATCGCAATCCAATATCACGCAGTGCGTTGTAATCTAAAGTTCTGTGTAATATTGTCTGTTTATGGTCAGATGTGGCGCTTACCATCAGGCTAGCAAAACGTTATTCATGCTAATAAAACAAACTATTACATATTTTATTGGCATTATTATATGATAATGGGTAATAACTACTAACTATGTATGTAATTATTTACATTAAATCTAATCTATGTTCTTTTTATTATCATGGAGAAACAAAATGACGATTATTTTGCTATGTAAAGAACCATGCTGTAGACACTTTTGTGATTTATCTACAATCTGAATAAGCCGGCTCGACTGTTATTCATACTTAAGTGATCTCCACTCATTGATGATTTATTTACATAATTACCTAAATCATTGTTACATTATTATTTAATCTATTTACATAAATCACCAATGAGTGGAGATCACTTACCATCAGCTTACCTACTTTTTGTCCTAGCACGGCAAAATGACTGCGCTATACCTGATGGTAAGCGCAGTGTAGACCAAAAACTCCAGCGACCATCGATGAACAACGAGATTATCGGTGGTCACCAGAATCATGCCGGCCTAAAATAATGCTTCTTCACACTCTGGAAGAGGAAAGAGGCAAATCGAAGAGCCTGCGACAGGATAGGCGGATGGCTGATGAAGGCACAGGGATACAAGGATGTATCCCTATACCCGTCTCAACCAACCATCGAGTCATGTCGCAAACTCCTCGGGAGAACCAATTATACACTGGCTGATCCTGGAATGCGATCCACACAAGGTGTGTGGGATCATTATGACGGGTTCTTACACCGTGTGTATGGTTGTCGCTATCCGAGCGGTTAGGAATATCCTACCAATAGCCAATTCCTCAATTGATTACATAAATGGGTAAGGATGAAAATGATGATGATCCTGAGCTCTAACTTCTAGTGATGTTAAAAAATATGATTTGATTATATGATGATGATTGTTGATGATGTTTTTGCAGACTAAACTTGATAAACCTTGAATCTAGCGAGAACACTGAAAACATAACAGCTATTCATCGTGCATATATTTCGCCACCATCAACTCTCGGGGACAAACCTCCCATACGATGTCAAAGAGAACATTTCTCATAATATTTGTTCCATGAAAGCAAATATGACAATATATAGCCCTTACTTGATGCAACTGACATTGTATGGAACGTACTGTTATGTTGTTTAATTTACGATATTTTTTTTTATATAACAAAATGTATATTATTATGATGTCTTTCAGATTGATGTTGATCATGAAAAAATCCTTACGAGGTACAAAATATAAGGTGAAGATGTAAGATTTTGTTGTTTTATTTCGACCTTAAACCATTCTATAGACACATGAGTATCATCCTAATAAATAAATACACAGTATTTATTCCTTCTTTTTTGCACTTTTCGTTATTTCCTTTTGAATACACGTTCTAATGGGTAGACGTATCATCGACGTACAGTCATTTTTTGAAAAACAAAAGAAAATTAAACTATAGTCTATTTTAAAGAAAATTCATTTATTTTTTGTTTTATATACACATGGTCTGGGTTCCCTGGGCCATTTTTCCACTTGATTACTATCAAGCTAATTTTCCGTGAGTAGCTTCGTTTCGATGAGACGCCCAATAATTCCCTATGCGAAAATTCTCTATTGTGATAGCTAACAGACGTAGCAAGGATAGAATATTTCGATTTGATGATACCTAAAAAAAAAAAAATAATACGGGTTGCACTCCGGGAGTGCCGACAGAAGTGAAAACTTACTAAAGAAACCTTACTTACCTTAGATGCGAGAATACAAAATTACGGCAACATGTCCTCTCGACATGATAAAAGTACACTCTACTCTCTTCGCGTTTATGCGAACCTGGTACTTTTTTCCGGCACCATGTTCCAAATTATAAAATAAGTAATAATTTGGAATAATAATTACATTAATTATCGTCATTTTATTATCAATATCAAAAACAAAATTACGGTAACATGTCTATTCACCATAAAAAAAAACGAACACAGTCCGGTCAAAGTCCGGTCCAATCCGACTGGTCACTGTGTGACCACACCTGGGACTTCGAAATTATCGAAGTTCCAGGGAAGTCGGCTAGCGCTGGCTGGTCAACTGGCCCGCGTGACGTCTCACGGAAGGTTCTCGAATATTCTGGAACCTTCCGCTCGCCGCCGCTCGCGTTACGGAACGTTTCGGTTCACCCTCCCATAAGAAGTTATCACTTCAAAAACAAAAAATAAATGAATTTTCTTTAAAATAGCACCAACACATTTGTTCAAACGAAAATATATTTCATTTAAATTTTGAAGAAGAAAAAAAGAAAAAACACTCAAAAGGGGCAAATAACATTAATTTCTTTCATGAAACTACTAGAGTATGTTTTTGTAACCAGTCTACATTTAGCGGCATTATGCGTGAACATATAATAAACAAATATATTGTACTTTTTTTTTTATAGCATAGGCCGGCAAACGATCAAGTGTGTCACCTAATGGTAAGTGATCTCCACCGCCCAAGTACGCCCACCACCAGAAGAATGAATCATGGGCGCGTTGCCGACCTGAAAGGTAAGGGATAATTAGGGATAGGGAAGGGGAGGGGATTTGGGCTTCCGGATATCTCACTCACCGTACGAAACGCAGCAGCAAGCCCCTACTTTACCTCGGTTTTCTGTGAGACAGTGGTCACGACCCGGTCGAGCCAGCCCATTCATGCTGTAGACAAAACTGTCTTCAGCGTGGCTCTACCACTCAAAATGTAATGTAAATGTATGTTCGCAATTCGTCTGTATATATATACCTCCTCTGTTTTTCCATTGGTTAAAAAATGTGAAAAAAGCATCAAAGATTCTAAATTTGGAAATATGCATACAAACTGCGATAATCCTGTTCATATTTCCATTCAGTGGGTTTTCGTGTACAATACACGCACAAACATACAGACAAGATAATTAAAAATATATATTTCTGTAATCGAATATGTTTATCATTACTTTTTAAACATATCAAATGTACAGACACAGCTCTGATACAATTTTGTTATATTATATCAACAAAACATTTGTCTTTCAAAACAAAATATATTATTAAAAAAATATTTATGTACAGAAGTCTCCGTGTATTTATGCCCACTACTATAACGTCAAGCGACGCGCGAAACGACGCGTTGCGTACAAGTGCAGAGGGTAGCGGGGTGGATGGGCGGAGCTAACGCACGAAATATTTTAGGCAGCATGCTCTTAAGGGTGAACAACCGTTATCACTTAGGGGTATAAAAAATAGATAGTAGCCGATTCATAGACCTACTAAATATGCATATAAAATTTGGTAAAAATCAATAAAGCCGTTTCGGAGGAGCAAGATAACTAACATTGTGACACGAGAATTTTATATATGGGGCATTTCACGTCAAGCGGACAACGAAAAAAAAGTGAGGTCGTGAATTTTGTTTATACTCTGGTCAGTTATAGTTCTAGTAGACATGGATGTGTACACACAATTTTTTTTTCGTATGAAGCTTTATTGCTGAGTTATGAGCTTTTAAAAATTTACTAAGTATGAAGTCATGAATTTTTGGATGCTTATTATCTGTACCAATTAATTAGTAAAAAAAACTACAAAGTATTGTTTCTTATAGTTCAAAAGTTGAAGTTTTTAATTTTTTTGTCGAATTCTAAATTTAAATTGTTTAACGTATAGTAAACCGGAAGTGAAAATTTCAAATCGATATTTGAGTAACTTCGACCGGTTTTTTTTTTAATATTTTAACCTTGAATTAAAGCCTTAAATGTACTAATTCTTCACCAAAAAAATTATAATGGGACAGCCAATAGTTTAAGACTTAGAGCATATAGAGTACATACACATAGCTATGAGCTCTTTCTAAGCAATCGCGTTTATGCTCAAATACTGCGCTATTAATATTTTATTCCTTTATTCTAACATGCAAAAATATAAAAATAAACGATTTCTTTAATTCTTCATAAAAAAAATTAAAACGTGATCACAAAAAAAAATTAAGACTAAGAACGATTTCATTTATTGAGATTGAAACAGTATTAATTGAAATAGAGAGATTTGTATTGTAATTTTTACAATTTTACTATTTGCTCTAGCATTAATTCTCTTTACACATAAGCCCTCGTTGGTTGGAAGAAAAGCATGCAGTTTTTTAGTTCCTGGAACAGTGATAGCGTAAGCAAAACAGACTCGTAGAAAATCTCACTCTTGTCCAATACCTTCCTTCGAGCAGTAGTAAATAGAAGTGTCAGTTAATGATGACTTGGCCCATTCATATAATCTTATAGGTGTCTGGTGTAGTGGGGCTCCCCAACATTTTAAGAATAGGTTAAATTTAGTGAACCTATACTACAACAAACAAGATTTTAAGAAAGAAGCACAGTTACACTTCCATGCCACCGCTCATAGAAGACGGCCATGTGATTGTCTTGGGGGAAACCTCAAAACTTTGGTAACCCGTGCAAGTGTACGGTCTGCTAATAACGCTATGACTACACCAGACACCTATAAGATTATATGAATGGGCCAAGTCATCATTAACTGAGACTTCTATTTACTACTGCTCGAAGGAAGGTATTGAACAAGAGTGAGATTTTCTACGAGTCTGTTTTACTTACGCTATCACTGTTCCAGGAACTAAAAAACTGCATGCATTTCTTCCAACCAACGAGGGCTTATGTGTAAAGAGAATTAATGCTAGTGCAAATAGTAAAATTGTAAAAATTACAATACAAATCTCTCTATTTTAATTAATACTGTTTCAATCTCAATAAATGAAATCGTTCTTAGTCTTAATTTTTTTTTTGTGATCACGTTTCAATTTTTTTTTATGAAGAATTAAAGAAATCGTTTATTTTTATATTTTTGCATGTTAGAATAAAGGAATAAAATATTAATAGCGCAGTATTTGAGCATAAACGCGATTGCTTAGAAAGAGCTCATAGCTATGTGTATGTACTCTATATGCTCTAAGTCTTAAACTATTGGCTGTCCCATTATAATTTTTTTGGTGAAGAATTAGTACATTTAAGGCTTTAATTCAAGGTTAAAATATTAAAAAAAAAACCGGTCGAAGTTACTCAAATATCGATTTGAAATTTTCACTTCCGGTTTACTATACGTTAAACAATTTAAATTTAGAATTCGACAAAAAAATTAAAAACTTCAACTTTTGAACTATAAGAAACAATACTTTGTAGTTTTTTTTACTAATTAATTGGTACAGATAATAAGCATCCAAAAATTCATGACTTCATACTTAGTAAATTTTTAAAAGCTCATAACTCAGCAATAAAGCTTCATATGAAAAAAAAATTGTGTGTACACATCCATGTCTACTAGAACTATAACTGACCAGAGTATAAACAAAATTCACGACCTCACTTTTTTTTCGTTGTCCGCTTGACGTGAAATGCCCCATATAAGATACCAACCTTTTTAGCAATAAGGGGCCATCCATAAATTACGTCACCCGTTAAGGGGTGGGGAGGGGGTCGGCGAAGTTTGACATTATGTGACAAGGGGGGTCCCAAATTATGTGACATCACATTTTTCAAAATATAATATGTTAATTTATTGAAAAAGAATTTAAATGGAAAAAAATGTGTGCGTGTACTAGTGTACACACGTAGGAAGTGAAACTTCTTTATGACCTTATTTTTCAAAAAAATATCTACTATATGCAACTTTACAGAAATTGGTCTAATAAAGTTAAATTAGATAAAGTTTAAACAAAAGGCTTTTATTATCATAGACATGAATACAAAAAAAGTGTGCGTCTCGGGACGCTCGACAGAGGAAGTCCGGTCAAAGTCCTGTCAAAGTCCGTCAAAGTCCGTCAAAGTCCGGTCAAAGTCCGGTCAAAGCCCGGTCAAAGTCGGGTCAAAGTCCGGTTTGTGGCCGGTCTATGTCCGGTCAAAGTTGGGTCAAAGTCGGGTCAAAGTCCGGTCAAAGTCCGGTCAAAATCCGGTCGAAGTCCGGTCTATATCCGGTCAAAGTCGGGGCAACTTCCGGTCAGCCCGGTTAAAGTCCGGTCAGAGTCTGGTCAAAGCCCGGTCAAAGTCGGGTCAAAGTCCGGTCAAAGCCCGGTTAAAGTCCGGTCAGCCCGGTTAAAGTCCGGTCAGAGCCTGGTCAAAGCCCGGTCAAAGTCCGGTCAAAGTCGGGTCAAAGTCCGGTCAAAGTCCGGTCTAAGCCCGGTCTATGTCCGGCCAATGTCGGGTCAACGTCCGGTCAAAGTCCAGTCAGCCCGGTTAAAGTCCGGTCAGAGTCTGGTCAAAGCCCGGTCAAAGTTAGGTCAGAGACCGGTTAAAGTCCGATTAAAGCCCAGTCAAAGTCCGGTCAAAGTTATGTCAAAGCCCGGTTAAAGTCCGGTCAGCACGGTTAAAGTCCGGTCAGAGTTTGGTCAAAGCCCGGTCAAAGTCCGGTCAGCCCGGTTAAAGTCCGGTCAGAGTCTGGTCAAAGCCCGGTCAAAGTCGGCTCATGGTCCGGTCAAAATCCCGGTCAAAGTCCGGTCAAAGTCATGTCAAAGCCCGGTTAAAGTCCGGTCAAAGTCGTGTCAACGTCCGGTCAAAGTCCGGTCAGCCCGGTTAAAGTCCGGTCAGAGTCTGGTCAAAGCCCGGTCAAAGTCGGGTCAAAGTCCGGTCTATGTCCGGTCAAAGTCCGGTCAGAGTCTGGTCAAAGCCCGGTCAAAGTCCGATCAAAGTCGGCTCATGGTCCCGTCAAAATCCCGGTCAAAGTCCGGTCAAAGTTATGTCAAAGCCCGGTGAAAGTCCGGTCAAAGTCGGGTTAACGTCCGGTCAAAGTCCGGTCAGCACGGTTAAAGTCCGGTCAGAGTCTGGTCAAAGCCCGGTCAAAGTGGGGTCAAAGTCCGGTTAAAGTCCGGTCTGTGTCCGGTCTATGTCCAGTCTATGTCCGGTCTGTATCCGGTCTGTGTCCGGTCTATGTCCGGTCAAAGTTGGGTCAGTCCGGTCAAAATCCGGTCAAAGTCGGGTCAACGTCCGGTCAAAGCCCGGTCAGCCCGGTTAAAGTCCGGTCAGAGTCTGGTCAAAGCTAGGTCAAAGGCCGGATAAAGTCCGATTAAATCCCGGTCGAAGTCCGGTCAAAGTTATGTCAAAGCCCGGTCAAAGACGGGTCAAAGTCCGGTCAAAGCCCGGTTAAAGTCCGGTTAAAGTCCGGTCAGTGTCCGGTCTATGTCCGGTTAAAGTTGGGTCAAAGTCCGGTCAAAATCCGGTCTATATCCGGTCAAAGTCCGGTCAAAGTCGGCTCAACGTCCGGTCAAAATCCGGTCGAAGTCCGATGAAAGTCCTGTCAAGTCCAGTGAAAGTCTGGTCAAAATCCAGTCAAAGTCAAAAACGAGACGCGTGCCGCGTAACGGAAAAATGTGACGATTTTATTTTTCTAACGCCGATAAAGAAGTTTCACTTCAATAAAAATAATATCGAAACACTGATGTACATATTAATTTCATAAATTTCTAAATTGAAAAATATGTGACATCACACTAAGTAGAACGGGGTCTCACAAATGTGACCAGCTCATACCAGCTCATATATGTCTGTATACCAAATTTCATCAAAATCCGTTCAGTAGTTTCAGCGTGATTGACGGACAAACATCCAAACATCTAAACAAACAAACTTTCACATTTATAATATTAGTAGGATCAGTGTTAAAATAGAGTATACAGTACCGTTTTATCTCCGAATCCCACATGTATTGATACCTTCAAATACTACTCGATTAATATGTAATGGTTTAAATAAACATTATAAGGGTTGTGGTACCTCGATGCGTGTCCATGTGCGAGACGAGTGCGGCCTTCACCTTGAACGAGCGCTGGCAGTGGTCGCAGATGAACTGCACGTCCGTGTGCTTCTTGGTATGACGCTGTACACACACAATATTGTACATTTTAGACTAGTAGAGCCACGCTGTACACAGTTTTGTCTACAGCATGAACGGGCTGGCTCGACCGGGTCGTTACCACTGTCTCACAGAAAACTGACGTACAGTAGCGGCTCGCTGCTGCGTTTCGTACGGTGAGTCAGATATCAGGAAGCCCAAATCCCCCTCCCGTTCCCAATCCCTAATTATCCCTTTCCTTTAAGGTCGGCAACGCACCCATTATTCTTCTGGTGGTGGGCGTACATGGGCGGTGGAGATCACTTACCATCAGGTGACCCACTTGCTCGTTTGCCGGCCTATGCTATAAAAAAAAAATACACACACTCACGCCTGTAATTTGCTAAGGGGTAGGCAGACTAGTACCACCAGTGTAACCAGTACATCCACATCTCGCTGAATTTATTTCCGTCCCACGGTTATGATAGGGGGCAATCCTAAAGCCATACATGCGTGACTGTTGGGTGTATTTATCCAGGAATGTTATACAATAATGATTTCTTATGTACACGCGAATATTACACATTGAAATAAAACTAATTTAAACGGATTTTATCGCGGTTTTTTTAATTTAATTTTGATCCCGACCTTTCGAAAGGTTTTCAGCTTTCGTGGTCACGGGGTGAACTCCGGGAAATGGCGGGATCAAAATTAATAAATCCGTTTAAATTAATTTTATTTCAATGTTATACAATGCTTACCATTAATAACATCCGTGGTGCTTTACATCTGGCCTTTCCAGTTGTAAATGTCCTTACACTTGAGGTTAATACCTCCTTAGTTCATTATTTTGTCTCCCGCTTTGCTATGGAGGGAAGTGGACAATTAATATTTCCAACTCCTCCCTAACCTTCTATCTGATTAATTTCGTTGCGGGACAAAGACATTTAGGCATTCCCAGAGACTCGCCGAGCTTCACTGCTCGGTGTCGACAAAAATGCGTGATACTGTTGATCCTGGTTCACAGGAGTTACAGTGGCGGGTGTGTGGGCGGGATAAAATCAAAATCAAAATCTTTATTAATCATGTAGGCTAAGAAAGCGCTTATGACAGGTCAAGTACAGAAAATTTGTCATTAAAAAGACTAACTTAGAATTAAGGGAACTTTGGACTAACCGCCGCGCTAAAGGCTGACAGGAAAAGGCACACCAACAAGCATGGGAAAAGGGAGGGCATCCTTAAGTGAAGGGATTCACGGACTAGGATATGGAAATCGGGATAGGGCAAGACGGAGTAGGGTAAGTTTACAAAAAACTCTGTAAGGGTTTAAAAGGTAAGGAGATAGTCTCTATAACAGTTACCATCAGCGCCGTGTAGGAGGTGTAGGCAGCGGGACAACTGTCGCACTGGAACGGCCTGACGCCGCGGTGCAGGTAGCTGTGCGACATCAGGTTGCTCTTCGTGTTGAACTCGGCGGAACACTCGGTGCACGCGAACTTGCCGCTGCTATAATAGTTACCATCAGCGCCGTGTAGGAGGTGTAGGCAGCGGGACAACTGTCGCACTGGAACGGCCTGACGCCGCGGTGCAGGTAGCTGTGCGACATCAGGTTGCTCTTCGTGTTGAACTCGGCGGAACACTCGGTGCACGCGAACTTGCCGCTGCTATAATAGTTACCATCAGCGCCGTGTAGGAGGTGTAGGCAGCGGGACAACTGTCGCACTGGAACGGCCTGACGCCGCGGTGCAGGTAGCTGTGCGACATCAGGTTGCTCTTCGTGTTGAACTCGGCGGAACACTCGGTGCACGCGAACTTGCCGCTGCTATAATAGTTACCATCAGCGCCGTGTAGGAGGTGTAGGCAGCGGGACAACTGTCGCACTGGAACGGCCTGACGCCGCGGTGCAGGTAGCTGTGCGACATCAGGTTGCTCTTCGTGTTGAACTCGGCGGAACACTCGGTGCACGCGAACTTGCCGCTGCTATAATAGTTACCATCAGCGCCGTGTAGGAGGTGTAGGCAGCGGGACAACTGTCGCACTGGAACGGCCTGACGCCGCGGTGCAGGTAGCTGTGCGACATCAGGTTGCTCTTCGTGTTGAACTCGGCGGAACACTCGGTGCACGCGAACTTGCCGCTGCTATAATAGTTACCATCAGCGCCGTGTAGGAGGTGTAGGCAGCGGGACAACTGTCGCACTGGAACGGCCTGACGCCGCGGTGCAGGTAGCTGTGCGACATCAGGTTGCTCTTCGTGTTGAACTCGGCGGAACACTCGGTGCACGCGAACTTGCCGCTGCTATAATAGTTACCATCAGCGCCGTGTAGGAGGTGTAGGCAGCGGGACAACTGTCGCACTGGAACGGCCTGACGCCGCGGTGCAGGTAGCTGTGCGACATCAGGTTGCTCTTCGTGTTGAACTCGGCGGAACACTCGGTGCACGCGAACTTGCCGCTGCTATAATAGTTACCATCAGCGCCGTGTAGGAGGTGTAGGCAGCGGGACAACTGTCGCACTGGAACGGCCTGACGCCGCGGTGCAGGTAGCTGTGCGACATCAGGTTGCTCTTCGTGTTGAACTCGGCGGAACACTCGGTGCACGCGAACTTGCCGCTGCTATAATAGTTACCATCAGCGCCGTGTAGGAGGTGTAGGCAGCGGGACAACTGTCGCACTGGAACGGCCTGACGCCGCGGTGCAGGTAGCTGTGCGACATCAGGTTGCTCTTCGTGTTGAACTCGGCGGAACACTCGGTGCACGCGAACTTGCCGCTGCTATAATAGTTACCATCAGCGCCGTGTAGGAGGTGTAGGCAGCGGGACAACTGTCGCACTGGAACGGCCTGACGCCGCGGTGCAGGTAGCTGTGCGACATCAGGTTGCTCTTCGTGTTGAACTCGGCGGAACACTCGGTGCACGCGAACTTGCCGCTGCTATAATAGTTACCATCAGCGCCGTGTAGGAGGTGTAGGCAGCGGGACAACTGTCGCACTGGAACGGCCTGACGCCGCGGTGCAGGTAGCTGTGCGACATCAGGTTGCTCTTCGTGTTGAACTCGGCGGAACACTCGGTGCACGCGAACTTGCCGCTGCTATAATAGTTACCATCAGCGCCGTGTAGGAGGTGTAGGCAGCGGGACAACTGTCGCACTGGAACGGCCTGACGCCGCGGTGCAGGTAGCTGTGCGACATCAGGTTGCTCTTCGTGTTGAACTCGGCGGAACACTCGGTGCACGCGAACTTGCCGCTGCTATAATAGTTACCATCAGCGCCGTGTAGGAGGTGTAGGCAGCGGGACAACTGTCGCACTGGAACGGCCTGACGCCGCGGTGCAGGTAGCTGTGCGACATCAGGTTGCTCTTCGTGTTGAACTCGGCGGAACACTCGGTGCACGCGAACTTGCCGCTGCTATAATAGTTACCATCAGCGCCGTGTAGGAGGTGTAGGCAGCGGGACAACTGTCGCACTGGAACGGCCTGACGCCGCGGTGCAGGTAGCTGTGCGACATCAGGTTGCTCTTCGTGTTGAACTCGGCGGAACACTCGGTGCACGCGAACTTGCCGCTGCTATAATAGTTACCATCAGCGCCGTGTAGGAGGTGTAGGCAGCGGGACAACTGTCGCACTGGAACGGCCTGACGCCGCGGTGCAGGTAGCTGTGCGACATCAGGTTGCTCTTCGTGTTGAACTCGGCGGAACACTCGGTGCACGCGAACTTGCCGCTGCTATAATAGTTACCATCAGCGCCGTGTAGGAGGTGTAGGCAGCGGGACAACTGTCGCACTGGAACGGCCTGACGCCGCGGTGCAGGTAGCTGTGCGACATCAGGTTGCTCTTCGTGTTGAACTCGGCGGAACACTCGGTGCACGCGAACTTGCCGCTGCTATAATAGTTACCATCAGCGCCGTGTAGGAGGTGTAGGCAGCGGGACAACTGTCGCACTGGAACGGCCTGACGCCGCGGTGCAGGTAGCTGTGCGACATCAGGTTGCTCTTCGTGTTGAACTCGGCGGAACACTCGGTGCACGCGAACTTGCCGCTGCTATAATAGTTACCATCAGCGCCGTGTAGGAGGTGTAGGCAGCGGGACAACTGTCGCACTGGAACGGCCTGACGCCGCGGTGCAGGTAGCTGTGCGACATCAGGTTGCTCTTCGTGTTGAACTCGGCGGAACACTCGGTGCACGCGAACTTGCCGCTGCTATAATAGTTACCATCAGCGCCGTGTAGGAGGTGTAGGCAGCGGGACAACTGTCGCACTGGAACGGCCTGACGCCGCGGTGCAGGTAGCTGTGCGACATCAGGTTGCTCTTCGTGTTGAACTCGGCGGAACACTCGGTGCACGCGAACTTGCCGCTGCTATAATAGTTACCATCAGCGCCGTGTAGGAGGTGTAGGCAGCGGGACAACTGTCGCACTGGAACGGCCTGACGCCGCGGTGCAGGTAGCTGTGCGACATCAGGTTGCTCTTCGTGTTGAACTCGGCGGAACACTCGGTGCACGCGAACTTGCCGCTGCTATAATAGTTACCATCAGCGCCGTGTAGGAGGTGTAGGCAGCGGGACAACTGTCGCACTGGAACGGCCTGACGCCGCGGTGCAGGTAGCTGTGCGACATCAGGTTGCTCTTCGTGTTGAACTCGGCGGAACACTCGGTGCACGCGAACTTGCCGCTGCTATAATAGTTACCATCAGCGCCGTGTAGGAGGTGTAGGCAGCGGGACAACTGTCGCACTGGAACGGCCTGACGCCGCGGTGCAGGTAGCTGTGCGACATCAGGTTGCTCTTCGTGTTGAACTCGGCGGAACACTCGGTGCACGCGAACTTGCCGCTGCTATAATAGTTACCATCAGCGCCGTGTA
This sequence comes from Amorpha juglandis, assembly GCA_949126905.1. Taxonomy (NCBI): domain Eukaryota; kingdom Metazoa; phylum Arthropoda; class Insecta; order Lepidoptera; family Sphingidae; genus Amorpha; species Amorpha juglandis. The sequence goes on along the minus strand of OX421379.1, from coordinate 2,990,896 downwards.
GGAGGTGTAGGCAGCGGGACAACTGTCGCACTGGAACGGCCTGACGCCGCGGTGCAGGTAGCTGTGCGACATCAGGTTGCTCTTCGTGTTGAACTCGGCGGAACACTCGGTGCACGCGAACTTGCCGCTGCTATAATAGTTACCATCAGCGCCGTGTAGGAGGTGTAGGCAGCGGGACAACTGTCGCACTGGAACGGCCTGACGCCGCGGTGCAGGTAGCTGTGCGACATCAGGTTGCTCTTCGTGTTGAACTCGGCGGAACACTCGGTGCACGCGAACTTGCCGCTGCTATAATAGTTACCATCAGCGCCGTGTAGGAGGTGTAGGCAGCGGGACAACTGTCGCACTGGAACGGCCTGACGCCGCGGTGCAGGTAGCTGTGCGACATCAGGTTGCTCTTCGTGTTGAACTCGGCGGAACACTCGGTGCACGCGAACTTGCCGCTGCTATAATAGTTACCATCAGCGCCGTGTAGGAGGTGTAGGCAGCGGGACAACTGTCGCACTGGAACGGCCTGACGCCGCGGTGCAGGTAGCTGTGCGACATCAGGTTGCTCTTCGTGTTGAACTCGGCGGAACACTCGGTGCACGCGAACTTGCCGCTGCTATAATAGTTACCATCAGCGCCGTGTAGGAGGTGTAGGCAGCGGGACAACTGTCGCACTGGAACGGCCTGACGCCGCGGTGCAGGTAGCTGTGCGACATCAGGTTGCTCTTCGTGTTGAACTCGGCGGAACACTCGGTGCACGCGAACTTGCCGCTGCTATAATAGTTACCATCAGCGCCGTGTAGGAGGTGTAGGCAGCGGGACAACTGTCGCACTGGAACGGCCTGACGCCGCGGTGCAGGTAGCTGTGCGACATCAGGTTGCTCTTCGTGTTGAACTCGGCGGAACACTCGGTGCACGCGAACTTGCCGCTGCTATAATAGTTACCATCAGCGCCGTGTAGGAGGTGTAGGCAGCGGGACAACTGTCGCACTGGAACGGCCTGACGCCGCGGTGCAGGTAGCTGTGCGACATCAGGTTGCTCTTCGTGTTGAACTCGGCGGAACACTCGGTGCACGCGAACTTGCCGCTGCTATAATAGTTACCATCAGCGCCGTGTAGGAGGTGTAGGCAGCGGGACAACTGTCGCACTGGAACGGCCTGACGCCGCGGTGCAGGTAGCTGTGCGACATCAGGTTGCTCTTCGTGTTGAACTCGGCGGAACACTCGGTGCACGCGAACTTGCCGCTGCTATAATAGTTACCATCAGCGCCGTGTAGGAGGTGTAGGCAGCGGGACAACTGTCGCACTGGAACGGCCTGACGCCGCGGTGCAGGTAGCTGTGCGACATCAGGTTGCTCTTCGTGTTGAACTCGGCGGAACACTCGGTGCACGCGAACTTGCCGCTGCTATAATAGTTACCATCAGCGCCGTGTAGGAGGTGTAGGCAGCGGGACAACTGTCGCACTGGAACGGCCTGACGCCGCGGTGCAGGTAGCTGTGCGACATCAGGTTGCTCTTCGTGTTGAACTCGGCGGAACACTCGGTGCACGCGAACTTGCCGCTGCTATAATAGTTACCATCAGCGCCGTGTAGGAGGTGTAGGCAGCGGGACAACTGTCGCACTGGAACGGCCTGACGCCGCGGTGCAGGTAGCTGTGCGACATCAGGTTGCTCTTCGTGTTGAACTCGGCGGAACACTCGGTGCACGCGAACTTGCCGCTGCTATAATAGTTACCATCAGCGCCGTGTAGGAGGTGTAGGCAGCGGGACAACTGTCGCACTGGAACGGCCTGACGCCGCGGTGCAGGTAGCTGTGCGACATCAGGTTGCTCTTCGTGTTGAACTCGGCGGAACACTCGGTGCACGCGAACTTGCCGCTGCTATAATAGTTACCATCAGCGCCGTGTAGGAGGTGTAGGCAGCGGGACAACTGTCGCACTGGAACGGCCTGACGCCGCGGTGCAGGTAGCTGTGCGACATCAGGTTGCTCTTCGTGTTGAACTCGGCGGAACACTCGGTGCACGCGAACTTGCCGCTGCTATAATAGTTACCATCAGCGCCGTGTAGGAGGTGTAGGCAGCGGGACAACTGTCGCACTGGAACGGCCTGACGCCGCGGTGCAGGTAGCTGTGCGACATCAGGTTGCTCTTCGTGTTGAACTCGGCGGAACACTCGGTGCACGCGAACTTGCCGCTGCTATAATAGTTACCATCAGCGCCGTGTAGGAGGTGTAGGCAGCGGGACAACTGTCGCACTGGAACGGCCTGACGCCGCGGTGCAGGTAGCTGTGCGACATCAGGTTGCTCTTCGTGTTGAACTCGGCGGAACACTCGGTGCACGCGAACTTGCCGCTGCTATAATAGTTACCATCAGCGCCGTGTAGGAGGTGTAGGCAGCGGGACAACTGTCGCACTGGAACGGCCTGACGCCGCGGTGCAGGTAGCTGTGCGACATCAGGTTGCTCTTCGTGTTGAACTCGGCGGAACACTCGGTGCACGCGAACTTGCCGCTGCTATAATAGTTACCATCAGCGCCGTGTAGGAGGTGTAGGCAGCGGGACAACTGTCGCACTGGAACGGCCTGACGCCGCGGTGCAGGTAGCTGTGCGACATCAGGTTGCTCTTCGTGTTGAACTCGGCGGAACACTCGGTGCACGCGAACTTGCCGCTGCTATAATAGTTACCATCAGCGCCGTGTAGGAGGTGTAGGCAGCGGGACAACTGTCGCACTGGAACGGCCTGACGCCGCGGTGCAGGTAGCTGTGCGACATCAGGTTGCTCTTCGTGTTGAACTCGGCGGAACACTCGGTGCACGCGAACTTGCCGCTGCTATAATAAAAAAAAAAAATGATTGACGAGACGAGCAAGGCGCTCGCCTGATGGTAAGCGCCACGCCTGCCCATAAACAGAAGCAACATGTCTCGGGGTGACGAGCGCAGTTCAGTGCCATGCAGTGCTTTGTAATTCAAAATTCTGTGTGGCGTTGTTTTTGTTTATGGGCAGGCTTATCAATAGGCGAGCGACGAAAAAAAAGTTTCCCTGGTTTCACCGAAATCATCCCGGGTTGTTTAAATGCTTCTTCACACTACGAAGAGGGAAGAAGCATATCGAATGGCCTGCGACAGGACCCGCAGGTGACCGAAGCAGGCAGTCCAATGCCATACATTGCTTTGTAAGTTCTATACAGGGTTAATTTTAAAAGACCAGCAACCTCGCAGGACCAGATAGCTGACCCCATATGGAACAACTTTTGTTCTACGAGTTTGGACATAACTCAATACATTAAAAAAAATGATTTTACAAGTTTTTGTTGTGTAGTGTTTTTCCTCGTAGTTCTATGTTTCATTCATAAACAAACGACCCGACGGTCGCGCCCGCTTGCTCACAGGGTTTGTAGCCAGTATGTACATACCTACACTGAGTCCACAATCCCTTCATACTTTACAAGGCTTAGGACTGGCTACATTAAACAATTAAAAACAAATACAGTATTTAAATTCCGACACATGGACGACACAAGCACCTCACTATTTCTGTGTATTCGATATTGGAATATTGATACGCCATGGTAATAAAATTACACTGTAGGTACCTACGCACAATAAAATAATAATAGATCGATCGGCGGGACTGCGGCGCGGCGTACGCGCACGTCATCAAAGGCGGCGGTCAGCTGCTCGACATATACCTTAGCCACAGCAACACGTGGCCGGGTCTGCTAGTAATAAATAAAAAACAATGTGAACTCACTGGCGCACCCTGGGCGGCACTTTGTAGCCACTCTTGAGGAAGGGTCTGCCGCGGCCCTTGTTCCCGAGACACGCCGCCCGGGCCATCAACACTATACGCTTGTCCGGGGCCAGGCACCGCTTCTCGTGTTTGTACAGGTTTGTCGTGCTAAAATATAAACAAATATATAATTTAATCAAGAAGTAGCGATAGCTCAGCGGGGAGTGGTACGGGCTGTCGAGACGAAAGTGGCAGGTTCGAAACCAGCCCCAAGAGCATACACCTCTGACTTTTCTAAGTCACGTGTATATTAATTGTTAATTATCGCTTTCTTTAACGGTGAAGGAAACATTGTGAGGAAACCTACATACCTGAGAACTCGATAAGATTTTTCGAAGGTATGTGAAGTCTGCCAACCCGCATTAGGCCTACGTGGTGGACTTAAGACCTAACCCCTCTCATTCAATAGAGGAGGCCCGTGCCCAGCAGTGGCACATGTTTAATACAGGGATAGTAAAAAAAAAAATCTTTATGTTGTACAATTGCCTCTGGTCATAGTATGTAAATGAACTCGAGAACTCGAGTTTTAGACTTATAAGGCCGAGTATAACACTCGCATCCAGAAACAACCCTTAAGTGGACAACTAGCTGAGTGTACACTTTGGAATTGTTTGAAGCCAAAAACCGGTTAAATCACGTGTACAAAAATAGACACTATGCGTTCACAGGCACTATAAAACCTCATAATAACTTTTATGAATATGAGGGTTAGTGTGTACTCTTGAGACAGGAATTAATACATATATGTACATAGTATAAAAAGAAGTCGTTTCCGCTGTCTGATCGCTTAGATGGATAGCGTACAACGAAGCCTTCGGAAAATGTGTCATAAACAATGTGGTATACATTCACGTGTTTAATTTTTTTGCATTTGCGTATTAAAATTCAAAAAAAAGGTAAAGGTTGCCTGGTTGCCTAATTAATTTATGTTACTTAAGTGGGCCGGTCATGTCTGCAGACGGACAGATGGTCGGTGGAGCAGACAGGTGCTAGAGTGGAGACCACGCCTAGGCAAACGTAGTGTAGGGCGCCCGGCTACACGGTGGACCGACGACTTGAAAAAGATGGCAGGTAGCGGATGGATGCGGGTTGCCCAAGACCGGGATGGTTGGCGCTTACTTGGGGAGGTTTACGTCCAACAGTGGACGGCAATAAGCTGAGATGATGACTTATTCTGAAGTTACACTTCTGCCGTGTGTGAATTGCACACATACACACGTTTTTTATGATTCTATTTAAATTGGGGAATAGAAATAATAATATATTATTACCAAAACCTAGTCATTAAAATTAATATCTTACCTTCTGAAATCAACTCCGCAAGCATAACACATGAGGTACCTTGGCCCATGCTTCTCCCTATAGTGGCGAGCGGCGGCTGGTATAGTCTGGGATTCGTGGCCACATTTTGGACACCTGCAAAATGTTTTGTAATAATATATTTTATTATATTATTACGCATAATTAGTGTTTAAGGCAAGGTTGCAATTTTTGAGTGATGGTGCTGGTGAAATGTTAACAAACATTTTATAACATTAAACATTTACTAACATTATCTAACATTGTGATAAAATGTATCAAATTTTTGTTAACAAATGTTTAATAATGTTTTATAAACATTTTATAACATCGGTGTGGCAGCACCATGAAATGACATATTGAATTTCCAAATTGGATCAGTAGTTTCAAAAAATATTTTTTACAAACAAACTGGCAAACTTTATTTCTTTTTAAAATATTAGGCTGGCTTTCTCAACAATCCTCAATCGTTTTAAATCACTAAACATATTTAACAAGAGTAAAATATTTATGTAATTTAATATCACACAATTATTATTTTTTCCTTTTCCGCTTTAGGTGAATGGGGCACCATCAGTCAATATAATATAGGGTCTAAATACGGTTAAGGGTTGTTGAGCAAGTTGGCTTTAGTATAAATTGTAATAACTTACAGGAAGCCCGAATCAGTTTTAACGTAGTGACCCTCCGGCAGCGGTGGCCTTTTCACATTTCTCATTATCTCACACAAAGTGCTGACCAGCAGCTTTGTGTTGACTCTCAGTTCAGGGTATTGATCTCTCAAATCCTCTACAAAGGAATTATCTTCACACGGCTTAAGTATGGTACTGTGTGGATCTGGTTTGGATAGTTCCTTTTTCTTTTTGTCTATTTCTGGTATGTCATCAGTTTCCATATAATCTGTGTAATCTAACTCACAATCATCTTCTCCCTCTTCTTCCTCTTCTTCTTTTTCTTGTTTAATGGAGTCCAGGTATTCTTCAACCTGCCATAAATAAAAAAACATAAATACATTTGTTTTTTGAAGTGAAAACTTCTTTTAGCACAGTACGCATATTTTTAGATGAGACAAAATCTTTGGACTCGCGTCACCGTTACAAGACGCAGCTTTAGTGTGTGCATATATGCACGTACATATAGCAGACCGCGAATGCGTCTAGATAAGTAAAAACAACATTTATTGCTATAAAATTTATAACAAAAAAATCAACTAAATTCTATTGAAAATAACCTAATGGATGGAACGATGGAAGAGAACATCATCCTCATCTTCGCCAACTGCACTAACTGAATAAATAATATACCTATCTGGTGCTGCTGAATTCAAAATTAAATTATATTTTATGTAAAATTCAAGAGGTTTCTCTCAGAGTAGCTATTCATTTATTGGCCTTCAAAGGCAGACTAATTGGTGGTAAATGGCAAGCGTCGCTCATGAATATCTGCAACACCAGCGGCACAGCCAAGGCGTAGCCTATCGTGAAAATACTTTTACTACCTGAGTTTCGTCTCCATCAAGACACTCATATTCGTTTTCAAGATCGATTTCAACTTTGATGTATTCACCGTGCTTTTCAGCTTGTTCTATGATATCTTCGACGCGCATATTTTCATCCTCTTCAAAACATTCTTGTTTTATTTGTATTGGTGCTGGAATCTTTACTTCCTCCGACGCGTCGCCGACAATAACCAAAAACATGTCATTATCTTCCATCATAAACCACTGGCACAGAATCCTGGACTATTAAAACCTGTAAGAAAAATATATGTTCTATTTGCATGTTTCAAAAATATTACAATTAACGATAAATACAAACAGTAGAATCATTTTGACAACCCCCGCCAAAATAATGATAAATTTTTCATACAGCCATGCAAAGGTCTTCAAAAAAGACTCCAATGTTATGGCATAACAAGATCACAATATTAAATAGCACTACATTACTTTTACGTACGTAGGTAAATTGGAAGAAAATTTATGAATGTGTGAATGAAAATGTGGAATAATAAAGATTAACAAACATATAACAAAATTAGCAACGAGTATAATTTTTCATATACAAGTCCACCATTAAACTTTTCCTTTGCCTAGTTTGGTTGCAACATCAAAAAATAAAATGTCACTTAATTATGTACATATTTCAAATTATTAATATTTTATTCTAATAATATTTCTTATATTATATGTAATAATCTTGAATTATTTAATTCTTTTTGCAGCTTAAGCTTTCTAAGCTGAAATACATTAAATATTTAATACAATACAATAAGTATTTAAGCTAAAATCTGAAAAAAGATTATTCTAAATGTTAGTTTTTATGAAAAGCTTCTGGGCTATTTACTGGTCTCAATGACAAAATAAATAGGTATATAAAAACTTGGCGTAATCATGGAAAACACTTGTATTACTTATAAAAATTTAACGGCTAGCTGCTAGAATCAGTCCCTGTTTTCCAATTACAGCACTAGAGCGCATTATGCGGTATAATGCTCCACGTTGAATGTTTCAACTACAGCAACGCTACGCACAATCAAGCACTCTCAAAAGTATTGCTTTCGGGTGATACATGCAATCGATACCAACTCAGTAACAGAAAATTAACAAGTGTTTTTTCTTTAAGTTGGCATTGATCGAAATTTTATTTATATTATCGTTAGTAATTAATATTATTTATTGTTGAGAATTTTTTTTGAACTTTCGTCTTATCGTAGTGTTTTCGAAATATTCAAAAGTTAATTCAGACCCTGTTAAAAAGTAAATGTGAGGATGGATGAAGGTATAAACATTGACTATTTATATTTTTATTCGCAACACTGAACTTAGCGTAACATTCAACGTTGAGCATTATGCCGCATAATGCGCTCTAATGCTGTAATTGGAAAACAGGGGAGTATATTTTTTTGTTGAAGCCGAATGTTACATAGCAATGGCGTCGAAGCGGAGTTAGAGTGCTTGAGGAGTTGTTAATTACCTTTTTTTTATCCGAGCACGGCAAAGTGACTGCACTACATCTGATGGTAAGCGTAGTGTAGTCCAAAAACCAGCGACCACCGACAAACAATGATTTTATCGATGGTCACCATGGTCATGCCGGCCTGTATAAATGCTTCTTCCCTCTTCAGAGAGGAAGATCTATGCTTAAAAGATAAATGCTATGCTAAAGAGATTAAAAAAAATATAACATCTTCATTTAGCTATTACTTTGTAAGTTAATGTGCATTATGTTATTCTGCACAGAATTTCACACACTTAATTTACTTTTCCTGACAGATTGACTATCATAGAGGTAGCACACAGAACGATAACTTTACGCTGGATATTAATTTTACCTATGGATTATGGAAATTTGTCGGTATATTAATATACCCTGTTTTCCAATTACAAAGCATAATGCGACTGAGTCGCGCACAATGCCGAAGTGTGCTAATTGCTAATTGGAACGCGAATTAGTTTTCTAGTGCAACAGCAGAGTGCGCTAAGTTCAGTGTTGAGAATAAAAATATAAATAGTCAATGTTTATACCTTCATCCATCCTTACATTTACTTTTTAATAGGGTCTGAATTAACTTTTGAATATTTCGAAAATACTACGATAAGACGAAAGCTTAAAAAAAAATCTCAACAATAAACAATATTAATTACTAACGATAATATAAATAAAATTTCGATCAATGCCAACTTAAAGAAAAAACACTTATTGCAACGAAGTTCCTTACGGCAGGCTTGTAGGGGATAGGGATTTCGCTGCGTGACCGAACTGAAAAAAATGTGATAGTAAAACCGTAAGAAAAAAAGCGTTAAATGAGACATGCGCATGCGCGACAGTCGCATAACCAGCCAGCGTTAGTTCCTTTTTTAAAATGAAATTCATTCAGCCAGTTATTATTTATAATTACATAAGTTGATAAAAATGCTATACAATAGCTTTACCGCGGCAGCCTCCGAGTGCCACACGTCTTTTTTTTATTTCTATTTTTCTATTCTATTTCTATGTAATTTTATGTTGTCAAACAAAAATATAGAGACATATTTTGTTATTTTAGTTGATAATTTAAATTTTTTGCAATTTGTGTCGATTCTACATTAGCCGAAGGAACTTCGTTCCTACCTGGTGTCCCACGACACACACCAATTTTAATTTTCTGTTACCGAGTTGGTATCGATTGCATGTATCACCCGAAAGCAGTACTTTTGAGAGTGCTTGATTGTGTGTAGCGTTGCTGTAGTTGAAACATTCAACGTTGAGCATTATGCCGCATAATGCGCTCTAGTGCTGTAATTGGAAAACAGGGTGGAAAACAGGGAGTGGTTAAGACGGGCTCAAAAGACAAATATCTAGAGTCGTAATATAATACTGAAAGAAAAATTTGTAAGTCAATAGACAATTATTATTTTGTAATGTTGTCAAAAATTCACAAAACAAACAGTGTTGCCAGATGGGGCTATTTAGCGCCAATCGGGCTATCTCTCTTACCGAGCGGCGATATTATTTTATCCGCTGGCTACAGGTAGCCGATTTGGCTATATTTTTTTTCTCAAAAATATTTAATTAAAAAAACATTTTTATGCAGAAAAAAAAAACTTTAACACCAACAATCAGTTTTAATAGTTTTTATGTATATGTTATTGCTAAATTATTAGTATTTTAAAACGTTAACTGTCTCGCAAAATATATATATAGGTAAGCTCACGAATTTATTTCAACTTTTCCGCCTTAACTACCTGTGCGCCATGATGGGGCTATCTCGGGGCTACACGAGCGCTCTGGCGAGGCGATTCGAGAAAAAATATTCTGGTAACACTGAAAACAAAGAGTAATTTATCTATGCTTCAAAACTTTATCAAAAACAAAAACCAAAAAAAATAATACAGAAAAACATTATTCTGCGTACTGTAAAGTCTGTAATCTATTTTTAAAATTAATTATAAACATGTCTTATTGCAATAGTAATAGTCCTTTATCATCGTTGTTATCAAATAACACTAAAATTCAAGCCCTTGATTCTACGTTACATCAAAGCCTAATATATTTTAAAGGTAATCATTATGTATATTTCTGGTTATTTACATTCATAAAATAAAGAAAAGTTTATTTATTCCATAGTTAAAACATTAACTTCCATTTTTTTAAATATTGAATGTGCATTGGGATTTGGCGGTAAAAATGATACTAATTAAACTAAAAAAAAATATTGCTCCAGCCCACTGACTGGATATTGCATATATTTTTGGAACATACCGCACTACATACCTTTATAGCAATGGTTCCTGCGATCCATTTCACAATTTGTGTTGTGTGTTCAGAATGTCTTAATTTGCCTGAACCCAATGGGTAGATGGCCTTTGTTGTTGGGAAAAAATATTGGCCATGTTTTATTATTCTCCGTCTCAATTTATTGGTGGATATATTCTCATTTATAATTCTCACTAGTAGTTACGGTTCTTTAAATTACCCATGGTTGGGTCGGTTATAGGGCCACATCATTTTATCGCTGTGCCTGCAGAGGTCATCTGTCTATTCTGTCACAGCCCCTCGTATTGCTCTTTCCCTCTCTGAAGTGTGAAGAAGCATTTATACAGGCCGGTATTACCATGCCATTCTAGTGACCACTGATTAACACATTGTTTATTGGTGGTTGCTGATTTTTTTGGTCTGTACTATGTTTACCATCAGGTGTAGTGACTTTGCCCTATTCAGATAAAAAAGAATATTTGTCTTGACAGATTTGGATAACACTCAATGTTAAACAGTTGAGATTTTGTCTCACACCATCAATGAAATTCTCACTCATGCACATTACTTAATTTACACCCATTTGATCGTTCTTATTGATTGTCTCTATGTTTTCAATTTATATGATGGCCGATTACTGCTGGGGAATTATATGCCCAAGACAATTTCATTTGAGAAAATCACTAAAAAGACAATTTCTTGATGTCTAATGCCAAAATAAATTGATATTATTGTAAAAAGTGTATTTTTTATCTCATTAACTAGAGTGGATACATTTGATATCACCATATAAGAAAAAAATAAAATCAAGTCTAAAATCCTAGGCACCAAAATGAGTGTAGGCTGGTGTAATCAATCTTAAGATTTGGTCTCAACTTATTCTGATTGTATGTTCCATAGAAAAATATTGTAGTGCATATTTGTATTAACTGTTATCTACTTTCAGAACTAATACTAGAATTTGAACACCTACATGTTGAAACGGAGAATTATAAAATGCAGTTCCAATTGCAGAAAGATAAATGTGAAAGGTAATTATCTAAGCATTTTACATATATGTACTTTGATTAAAGATACAATAAAAAATAATACATAATTTATCTCAAACTTCAATCTCTTCAATTTGGGCTGCGGTATGACAACCAAAGTTATTAAAAAAATCACAGCAGGCCGGCAAATATGCATGTGGATCACCTGATATCTCTGGATATCTCGCTCACCATACAAAACGCCAAAGCAAGCTGCTACACACGTCACGTCGGTTTTCTGTAAGACAGTTGTAATAAACTGGTCGAGTCAGCCCATTCGTGTTGTAGACAAAACTGTCTACAGCATGGCCTACCACTTAGACGTGTAATAAATTGTTCTGTATTTTACTATGCTATAAAATCCTTTTAATGCTTTTTGACCTGTACCTACTGTAAGAAATAATACTATTTTGTATTTTTTTTTTATTTGTACTTTCAAATAGACAATGAAATAACCTATAATCATTAAATTTATATTCATTTCTTTCCAGTAAAACATGCAGCAGTTCTGATGAATTGAAGAAAGATATTGAATCTAAGAACAATATTTTACAATCACTTGGTAAGTAAATACATGAATTCTACAAGCTGTGTGAAAAGAAATGGAGGAGTAAAAACATATAATCATATTGTTGAATCACTACAAGACATATAAAAATGAGCATTTTCTCTATTGAACCATCGCTTCCATGGTGGGCCTTGACCGGAATGTCTTAGATATTTCAAAATTCTCTTGTTTTATTTTTATTGCATAGATTGGCAAATAGGCAAGTGGCTTACCTGATGGTAAGTAATTTCCTCCGCCCATGTACACCCGCAATATCAGAAAATTTATGGACATGTTCTGGAGCTTATTAAGCGATTGAGAAGGTGATAGGGGATTTAGACCTCTGGATATTTCACTTGCATTATGAAACGCTTAGCAATATGATGATTTACGTCGGTTTTCTATGAGATTGGTAACAGCCCGTGGAGTTGTTCAAAAAATGGTAAAAGATATAAAAACACAAAGAAAAAAAAAATGATAAAAAAAATGAAAATACCCTTTTTATAGAAAATCGAACTAAAAAATTAAAAATAAATAATAGTTTAAAAAAACTAAAAAACACGTTTTTACATAAAATCCAACTAAAAAATAAAAAATAAATTTTAATGAATTCGAATTAGGAATAGTGTAAAAAATTTAAAAATATATATAAATTAAGAATAGTGTAAATAAGAAAAAATATGTATTTTATTGTAAAAAAAGCGTGGGGTGCATGGTGTCAATAGTTATAAAAATATTTTATTGACAGATATGAGTAGAAGGATCATCATTTTGATAATGTCTTAAAAAGCACCCCACGTTTTTTTTACAATAAAATACATATTTTTTCTTATTTACACTATTCTTAATTTATAATTTTAAATTCATTAAAATTTATTTTTTAATTTTTATATGGATTTTATGTAAAAGCGTGTTTTTAGTTTTTTTTTTTTCCCACTTTTCTCGACCACTGAATGAGGCGGACTATGCCGTAGTCCATATTTTTTAATAGTTTAATTCAACATTACATTTTGCAACCAGAGTTTTGCCCATTGAGTCCATTAACATTTAAGATAGTACAAATCTATAAATTTATTGATTACAGCCTCAACATTGATAAAATTATATGAAACAAAAGATTTTCGATTAATCAATGAAGCATTTGAAATGATTTGTCGTGAAGTGAACGTCCCACAACCTGTTTTAAAAACTTCGCCTAAATCACAAGATAGCAATGAACTTGCTGATGAAGTATTAAAAGATGAAACTTTAAATGAAATTGAGGGAACGCCGACCGGACGTACGAGCCCGATAATACATACAAAGAAAACTAGAAGTTGTGTGACTGCCAAATCATCAGATTTTAGAGATAAGAAGAAATGTCCGGATAATTGGTATGATTACTGTAATAGCTTAAAGGCCCATTTAGATGTAGAGATATTTCTCGTACGACTCAGGCGAGAATGGCTATCAAAGAAAACTGGCTGGACAAATTGAATGATTTGGCCAAGTGAATGACAGTTTTCTGTTAAATTCTTGCCTCGGTCGTGTGATAAACTCCATATAAATGGAGGTTTCCGACTATATTCCTAAATGTAATCCTACCTATAGAATGTTACATTATTATTTTTAAATTTATATAGCACTAGCGACCCGCGCCGGCATCGCACGGGTAAAATTATTAATGTTTGTTACGAAATAACAAATCGTTGAATTTTTCGGCTTTTCTGTACTATAATACGAATGTATTATACATATAAACCTTCCTCATGAATCAATCATCAATCTATCTATTGTTGAAAATTGCATTAAAATCCGTTGAATAGTTTAAAAGATCTAAGCAAAGAGACAGCGGAAGCGACTTCTGCTTACATATATAAAGATGCCAAAGAACCAAAAAGAAAACACTCACTTGTTACAATGGTGATTTTAAAGGTACAAGTTGGAAGCGGACGACATGACGCAGCAGCAGACGACGTGTCGCAGCGACACTACTGGTTTCTATGTATTTCTATGAAATTACCTCCGTAGTCAGCGACACGAAGCTAGCGACGCGTCGTCGAGCGGCCGACGCCAGTGTCGTCCGACCGCGGATCAGTAGTGCCGCTGACGACACGTCCAGCGAGTTTCTTTTCAAAATGAATTTCAAGATTCAAACGACAATACTGTCTGAATTCTTTAATATCGCTTTCTAAATGGTTTTTAATCAATATTGAATAGGTTCCTTCACTTGTTCTGCATTTAAGCATAGGGCTTCTCGTCTTTTTCTGTACAAGTACAACAAAAACAAGTCATCATAGTCTTCTTCCTCTTCTAATAAAAGATAAAAAAATGCATCTTGTTTCACGGAACACTCGGTACCAACTGGATTCCATCTGCTGTTGCCGTCTGCAGTCGGGTTCGAAATCATGACTGCAGCGACACGTCGTAACGACGTGTCGTGACGACATGAAGCGACTACACGTCGTCTGCTGCTGAGTCATGTCGTCCGCTTCCAACTTGTACCTTAAATGTTGATATATTTTTTAAGTGCAATGTACTTATAAGTTATATGTATTTTTATTATGAATAGTAAATATAATCATGTTAGAAATAATAGAGAAACTGTTTGAATATTAATATATTTTCTCTCCTGTGCCGCTTCTGGGGTGCATACTGTGGATAATACATCATCAAGTGAGGTTTTAATAAACATATTTTCTTTTTTGTCATATCGTCGTTGCGCTTGCCAAAACCGCTATGTGTTTTTTGTCAAGTTTTCAGGGGAGATAAAAAACTACTTTATTAAATGATTGATGCACTTATCAATAAATTAAAAATGTAGTATGGTGGCAAAAAAAATATGTTATAACTGATATATAAGTGAAATTGATTACATGTACTGATGATTCACAGTAATTTTTTTTGTCATTTTGATGCACATATCAGAATTGTTTGCCGAGGATTTTGCCGAACCATTTCTTACAAGTGAAAATGTTTACATATCAGACTTTTAAGGAACTGAACTAGATACATTAATTCTGTTATGTGAATAACAGAACTGCTGGTGCTAAATTAAAAATATGTATTCACTCAATCTGAGTTCAGTTTGAGGTCGTGGGTTCGATTCCCACCCAGGGCAAATATTTGTGTGATGAGCACGAGTATTTGTTCTGTGTCTGGATGTAATTTATCTATAAATTATGTATGAATTTAGAAATATATAAGTATGTTTATCTGGTGTACATAGTACAAGTTCTGCTTAGTTTGGCACTAGATAATCGTGTGTGAATTTTCTAGGAATATTTTTATTTATATATTTCAACTGATATTATTGAGTGGGTGAAAAAGATACCTTTGAAATTAAGTAAAATAGGAAGTTAATAAGTATCGAAAAAAACTTTATTAAGGCACTCAGGTACAGTAAAAGCTCTTTGTTCGCGGGGTATACGTTCCGTAACTATGCCGCGAATACAGAAACCGTGAATATGGAATGGTAATTTATATGGGATTATAGGGGATACGTTCCTAGGTGACAAAATAAAAATCAAAATATAAAAAAAGAATTGAATTGAAGTTTTTGACCATATTGATTAACTTTTATCTTCAGGCTTAGGCAATGGTTTGAAGAATTCTGTAATTTTTTCTTGCTTGGTAGATTTAAAAGCTCCTTCAATTCAGACAGATATTCAGCGGTGGCATTAGTAATTTACCTCATCAATTTTCATAATGAAATCACAAAGCTCATTTGTCATTCTTAAAGCTTCACTAAGATTTTTCAAATTAAATGTTACGTTTCGCGTGCTTGTTGAAGCCTCTTCTTCAATGGGTTGTGAATTTAACATTTCCTCCAAGTCTTCCTACATATTTTTGAGTGGTAGAGCCACGCTGTAGACAGTTTTGTCTACAGCATGAATGGGCTGGCTCGACCGGATCGTTACCACTGTCTCACAAAAAACCGACGTAAAGTAACGGCTTGCTGCTGCGTTTCGTACGGTGAGTGAGATAACCGGAAGCCCAAATCCCCTCCCCTTCCCAATCCCTAATTATCCCTTTCCTTTAAGGTCGGCAACGCGCCCATGACTCTTCTGGTAGTGGGCGTACATGGGCGGTGGAGATCACTTACCATCAGGTGCTATAAAAAAAAAGCAAAAATGGAATACTTTTTAGCAATGTGTATGTACCGATGTACCGGTTAGATCCGCGAATAAAGAAATCTTTAGCCGCGAATATAGGAATTGGGTCGCATTTTTTAATCCGCAAATAGTGAAAACGCGTATGAAGGAAATGCGAATAAAGAGCTTTTTCTGTAATTTAATCTTAATCTAATGTAGGAACATGTTACTTCTGGAGCTTATTATAATTCAAAGTATGCTTAAAGTTAACTTGGAAACATCTACTTCAACCATCAAGGTGGGCAACCTTGACAATCAACAAATTATATAAATAAACAAAAAAATAAAGATATAAAATCACACCAACTACTAAAATTTCTTTTCTCTTAATAATAACAAATATTAAGAATCAAACAACATTTGGAATAGTATTACACTTAATATAGGTATCTATAGGTATCTATTTAGGATTCAGATTTAATGCATAAGGCTGTCGTAGAAGATGTGGTTAGCCTCGGTGCATGTAATTTTTTATGATTGTAAGCTCTCGTATTTGGTCTTCTCTATTTTTCTTGGTGTGAAACAACACTTTTAGCACTTTAGTGCTGTGAGGTTTGGGTTTGTTCGCATTCTTCTTTTAGGCAGTATTTGCCATTTCTCTGGATGCCGCAGTTTGAAAAAAATGTTTCCCTTTTATACAGCAAGCCTCTGATGTCTGAAACTACAGGATACCCAGCTTTTTCCCTGGTCGTATCGAATCCAACTGACATGTACGATCATAGTTTTTGAAAAACTTGTAGTAGCAGTGTTATATTAATACGAAAATATCCTTGACCATATTTTTTTAGGCAACCCTATTAGTATGTGTTCAGCAACACATTTTATACCCTAAAATATATTTTTCATTCGGTAAAGAGATGGGTGAAGGTCGATGTTACCCGGGATCACAGACCATGTGCAACATATGATAAAAAAACTTTCGATTTGAACACATAGCGACTTTGGCATTGCCAGAAATTAAAATAAAGTACACATATAGGATTTGTTAAATCGACTCCTAGACGGAAAAAACACATAATTGTTTTTGAATTCAATGCGGAAATCGATTTCAAGGCCGATGAACGAAAAAAAATTTTTTCAGAAAAATGCACATAACGACTTTGGCAAGCGCAACGACGATATACAATATTAATTTAGTTTCAACAGTTATATTGTGTGTACACTGTGTTAATATGGTACTACAATTATAGTTTTTCATATGAAAGACCACTTACCATCTGTTGGGCCGTCAGTTGGTCTGCATTTGCATGCTAAAAAAAATATTAATGTGTTACATTTGATTGTATTTAATTACTCTTGAGTTACAGACCAGACATTTAGCTGGGTATTGATTGTAGATTCACACTAATTCATAAAATATCGGAGTGAATTGCACCATTTTTATTAGAGTATTGTATACCCAATAAGTGAACCAGGCAAATCCAAATAGACAATGGCTTTTCAATTCAAACTTAAAGTATAAATGATTTTCAGTTGATGAGGATTATTTTATAATTTATTTGGATATTCCTATCTATGATACTAAATTCCTTTATTTTGGCAACAAACTCACCTTAAGGTTGTCTAAAAGACATTGCTTTTAGTGATGAGACCACATGGTTTGAGTTTAAATCCTTTATATTTATAAGTACTGGGTTTTCGCACCTGAGGGCTCCATTAGGCCAGGGTCCTGGGTTAATGCCCAGGGTGTCTGTAGAGTAAAGATGTGATTGCGAGCTGCTTCGTTATTACCCAGCAATTGCCTATTAGGTATAGGGTGTTCGTAAGCTAAAGATGTGACTGCGCGCTATTGCCTATTTGCCGCAGCAATTGCCTATTATCATGTTATTTTTTTTCAAGGGCCACGCCAGAGAAAAAAACCCTTAAGTTGGTATACCCTCAAAAAGCGACGACACCGACTCGTACGAAACCCGGAGGCAGGTTGAAACAGGCCCGTCTCAACTTGGTCAAAGTTAAACAAACCAACATAGTTGATTTAACGTGCTCTCCAGAGTTCGCTGGGGGATTGAGAACTGCCAGAATGGAAAACGATGGTGTACAAGTAAGTTACAGGTTTTTGAAATATCACAATTATAAGTAAAGGGTTGCTGTACATCAGTGTTTTTCAAAGTGGGCGGTACGCCCCCTTGTGGGCGCTGGAGGCTTTCAGGGGCGCGGTAAAGGGTCTAAGAAATTTTTAACTGAGAAAAAAGGATGATTTATATACCAAAAGGTATATTTAAAAAAATCGTGGATCTTTGGGGAGACGCTGGAAAATAATTCTCAAAGTGGGCAATCCATATTCATACTGTATATAATAATATCAGACCTGTAGTATACTGAGAGACAGTTATGTCTACAGCGCGAATGGGCCGGCGCGACCGGAATGTTAGCACTGTCCCACAGAAAATAGATGTGAAGTCGCAACTTGCTGTTGGTACGGTGAGCGAGATATCCGGAGGCGCAAATCCCACTCCCCTTCCCAGTCCCTTAATTATCCCTTTACTTTAAGGTCGGCAACGCGCCCATGATACTTTTGGTATTATGGGCGGTGGAGATCACTTACCATCAGGTGACGCATTTGCTCGTTTGCCGGCCTATGCTATAAAGAAATAATATAACAGGGCTATTATTATTATGCATTTTTTTAGGGTCAAATAAAAAGAGAACTCATCGACAGCGATGACACAATACTACCTTCACCTACCAGCGGACCCGAGCATTTTACTTTGTAAGTACATTAACAACATAACAAGGGCGTAAACAGGATATTTTAATGACAATATCAGTGGCGCGCTGGTGGTAGGATATTCGTATCCACCCGGATTAGCGACAGTATACATGGTGTTAAAACCTGACATAGTGACGCCTTGTGTGGATTGCGTTCCAGGATCAGCCAGTGTATATCCGGGTCTCCCGAGGGGCTTGCCCCTCTTCCTATCCCTTAATCCTTCCCCTCCGTTTTAGCCTTGGGATGTATTACTGCAGGGGTCGCCAATATCCCATTAGCAGGGAGCCCTGTTCATCCCAAAAGCTAAAAAAAATCGAATCAAACAAAGATCGTTTATTTAAGGCAGGAACAACTAGTTTGATCGATTGATTTCTGCGATCAATCCGGATAAGCAAACTACGATTGTTCATTGAAATCGACTATAACTGTGTTTCTAAGTGCATGCTATCCGAGCCCGAGAAATGTCGATCCGAAATAGCCGGATGAGTAGTTCCGCACTAAATCCGAAATCCGTTTAACCCAAAGTCAAGAATATAATCATTTCAGATTATTATACCGGACTTGAATCGGATGCAGTGCGTAAACACTACAAGTACATAATGTACTGTAATAGGATCGCATTAAGCCGCCAGCATGCGTTCGTATTTCCGAAATAGACGAACATTACCGAAACGCATAACTTTTCGCAGTACTGCACCTTACTTATTTATTTATATGAAAGGATCATCAACGTAACGTACAATATTTAAGAGTAATTTTAAGGCATTTCAGAATTCTAAGGCTAAATGTCGTTACAATTATAGATGGCCACAGCATGCTCACTTAGTAACTAATTAAAAGTGCACTATAATATTTATAATAATAAATATGTCTAATAATATTTCTAATTTACTATTTTTATATGATAAAAAGCACAAAAAAGTAAAAGTCATGATAACTAATGACAGACAGTAATTAAGCAGATGCTAAATACTTAGTGATAAGTATAAGGTTATGTTTTCCATGTTTATTGTTTTCAGATTCAAAAGCAATTCAATCACAAAATCGAGTCCATTTAAAAAACCTCAATTATCGCTCAAACCTAAGAATGAAAGAAGCAGACTGGAATTTGAAGATGTGGAAAATAAACCAATGAATAATATTAATAATGTAACAAATAATATGGAGGAGTCTATAAATATATTGCAACATTTACGTACAAGGTACATACTAGCAGAGCACTTTTATAGCAAGTTCAGACAGTTCAATTTAATTTGATCAAGTGCTAAATCACATTCGACTTGATCCATGTGAACAGATTTCCAATCGAATTGTTAAAAATCCTTACAGTTTTTGTTATTCATTCAAGTCATTGGAAGTCAACTCGTGTGAACCTATCATTCCTACACACATTTTTTATGACAAACACACACACCAATCATACGCATAGTCCTGACCATGGGGTAGAGACAGATGGACAGTCTTTCTGTGGCCTATGATACCACCCCAATGACCAAAGGACCGGTTTTGTTTATTATTTTTTTTGTTTATTTAAAACAATCACACACATAGTCCTGATCATGGGGTACAGACAGACAGTCTGTCTGTGGCCTATGATGCCACCCCAATGACCAAAGGACCGGTTTTGTTTATTATTTTTTTTGTTTATTTAAAACAATCACACACATAGTCCTGATCATGGGGTACAGACAGACAGTCTGTCTGTGGCCTATGATGCCACCCCAATTACCTAAGGACTGTTTTTTTTATTTATTTTTTTGTTTATTTAAAACAATCACACACATATAAGTAGTCCTGACCCCACAGTAAGATACGAGTCTTGTGTCGTGGGTATCGGAACTACACGGGTCTCACAACACCCAGACTCGACACAAATATTTGTGGATCATACAAACAATTGTCTCGGTGCGAGAATCGAACCCGCGGCCTCTCGTTTAACAGCTTGCCACCCACCCGCAGCTCCACGAAGTGCTGTCATAATTAATGAAGTTCTATTTTATTCGAGAGCTGGTTAAATCCAGGTGATTTTTAGCTGTAGCTGAGTTGCTTTTATTTGTTGTAGGGTGTAATGTAATATAATTTAAATTGTTATGCAATAAGTTAATAACGCGCGTGTACGAATATTGCACCAGTTGTATTGTAAAGTAGGCTGTGCAATTTAGCACATTTTTATAATTATGTATAAATAAGTTTTCGGCAATCGAATAAATGACTCTCAACGAGCAAGACATGTTTTAATTAAAAACCTGGCTTCACTAATTACCACAAGGGTGTTTATAGCAGTTAGGTTATTATCATTTCAGATCCACCGAAAGTCCTAAAAAACATGTGCCTTCCAAAGCAGAACCGTTGAGCGAAGACACGACATATTGTGAGACAAATATGAGCATGTCTCTATTACGGAATGTGAACGACTTGGATGAAATGCAGGATAAAATTTGCAGGTAAAATATATTTCATAAATCTTGATGTCTGCCCATTTAAATGGTGCTGCCACACCGATGTTATAAAATGTTTACAAACATTTTTTAACATTAAATCTAACATTTTATAACATTTCTTAACATTTTATAACATTTCTTAACATTTTCTAACATTTCTGAACATTCTTCTTTGACGGCTTCTTTGACGGCGCCGCTCTCAAAAGTACCGCCGCCTGCGGTTATAAAATGTTAAGAAATGTTACAAAATGTTACAAATTGTTAAGAAATGTTTACTAAATGATGCTGCCACACCGGTGTTATAAAATGTTATATAACATTTTCTAACACCGGTGTGGCAGCACCAAAAAAGACTATACACAATACTTATGTACAGATCGTTTTTACTACACTATAAAAGACTATTTACAAGATTCAATCATAAGTATTACTGCATAATGACTTATTATTAAACGGTTATAACATAAAGAAATAATAACATTTCAACCCACATTGAATTAAAATTGAGATATTGATTTTATTTTGAACCTGAGACCTTAATACAGCAGTCGTATGGCGTACGCAATACAACCGCGCCACCGAGGCAATAAAATGTTTATATTTTTTTCAGTCCTCCGAAACGTCCCCTAGCCGAGAACAAAAACATTGTGAACACACCACCTAAGTTCAGCGGAGACACGACCAACCACAGAGCATCCGGTCTTGATAATGTTAAAAGGTATAGTTTTTGTGGTTTTTATTAACGTAATAATGGCGCGTGAGAACATATAAAAGTTTTAAATGATTAATAATATAATAATAATACTAGCCCTGTATTATATACGTCCCACTGCTAGGCATGGGCCTCTACTGAATGAGAGGGATTAGGCCTTAGTTCACCACGTAGGGTTCACGTACCTTCGAAAAATCTTATAGAGTTTTCAAGTATGCAGGTTTCCTCACGATGTTTCCTTCACCGCTAAAGCAACCTGCTACTTTCGTCTCGACAGTCCATACCACTCCCCGCTGAGCTATCGCCGCTTTTTTTTTAATTAAACAATTTCTATTTTATTTAGCTTTGGACTATTTACCCATACGTTTTTTTTACCCGTCAGTATAGCGAATACCATACACATGGTAAAAAATAACCTGCCATAGTTGCTCGTTAAGGCTTTTTACATTCTGAGGTCAACCAGTAACTTCAGACCTTCTTTGTACTTTGACTTTTTACTATTCATCCATATGTTTTGTATATTTTTATTTGATATATGAATGTATCGATATTTGTAATAAGTATAAAAATCTTATCTAATCTTTATTTTTTAAAGCAGGATACCATGAAATGTTAACCATAAAAAAAATTTATGATGCCAAAAAAGGGTCATCCAGATGTCAAGCCGATATATCGATATTTTTTACTCGATATATCAATATTGATATTTTTTTTTTAATTATCGATACTTATTCGCACTTTCTACATAACACCTATAGGTCTTGATTTATGTACATTCATACATACATTGCAGATGTATACCAGAGTTAGTAGAACCGCTGTTTAAAGAGCCAACTGTGAGGAAGAAAGCCGAGAAACGAGCGTTACGTGGTTGGTGTTGTGATGACTGCGAAAGAGTAAGTATATATACTTATTACTCTCTCTTAGTCTCAATGGGCTAATGGCAGCGTCATAAAGCCGAGAATCGGTCGGTCTTGGTTTCAATTCCCAGGTCGAGCAATCACAATTAGTTGGAGTTATCGATTTGAAAAATTACATATTATTATAATTATTTCTGCAACAGTTTCATTTGAACGACGTTGAAGCGAGTGAAGTTACTAAGCATTATGAGACAGCATCTTCGGTATTAGGGAGAAGAGCGTAGTCTGTTATGAAGCAAAGCGCTTCTGTTTATGGACAGACGTGGCGCTTACCATCAGGCGAGCAACCTGCTCGTTTCGTCATTCAGGCTAATGACAAAGGTCAACTTTTCGGTGGAGATGCGATTTCAACTAATATATGTTTGTTTTTCAGTTCTACGGAGCTCTGTACAGCGATGACCCTGTAATGATGGCTCGCAAGATCGAGGAGTGTTCGAAACATCGAGGTAGACACAATCCAGTCAGGCCCAAGACTCCGCCCAACTTCTGGAACCCGAGATGGGACGTACCGGACGATACTGAGGAACTAAACAGATTCAATGATGCCGTGTGAAATACACTGTAGATCAGTGTTTCCCAACCTTTTTTAGGCCACCTTAACATTTCTTTGTTAAATTTGTCACCGATATCTAGCATTGCATTTAAATAACCCAAAGCGAAATGGTTAAAGTCGTGTCGAGTCCATTTTTAAATTGCCCCCCTTAACTATCAAATTGCCTCCCTGTGGGGCGTGGGCCCCACGTTAGGAAACACTGCTGTAGATAGTTAATGACACAGACATAGATTTAAGTAGACTTGTTAACATCAATCTGTCTGATAAGAGTGCTGCATTTTACTTAACACCAGTTTATTTTTTATGGCTATTGTAATCATTTTGTAATTCATTTGCGGTTCAAACACGCATTACTCGGCGTCGGGTGTTTGTACTTATATTACCTACCTACTTATATTATGATGGTGTCGCTGCTGCAAAAACAACCTTTAAGTGTCAAGCTGTTTTGGCTGTCGCATCACTTTCTTTATCTATGGATGACCTTTTTTTCGGACTGCAAATAAAATTGGAAATCTCTATTAAATTCAATTTGAACTGAGTTTACATACACTATCGTGGCAGTATTGTAACTTAAGCAGAATTTGACATAGACAAAAATTGTAGTGACTAGTGCAGCTGGCACGTGAATTAGATACACATACGGCGTCTATTTAGATCTTTGGTCTGTTTGCTAACATTATTAAATTTAGTCACTTAAGGTTAGAACAAAATATTATTATTTTATCATTAATTCTAATATCCAGACAGGATTGTTGATTTATGATGTAGGTGTATGGTGTAAGTGTGAATACTAATTTTATTTTTGTACTTTTATAAAATGGCTGTATGATGTTATATAAGATGTAAAAATATTTGAATTTATAGTACAAAGTTATTAAGGCATCTTCTCACTTTAAAAGTGCCTCAAAAATAGGCTGTTTTTGCGATTTTTTTCGAGGATTTTTGCTTAAAATTATGGGATAAAACGGATCCTATGTAATAAACACATCTTTCAAGTACATGAAAAAATTAATTTATTTTATTTTTTTAAACAATTATTATAATACATCAGTAGCATCGAAAAACCCGTGTAAAAATGTTATGGTCGTGGCTTGTTGATGGTATCTCCGAGACGGGTCGTCTGAAACAAAAAAATAAAACTGTTTTAGATTCAGTATGTCAGTGGCTATAGCGCATATCATCAGATTTTTGATATTCGCGAAAATAACAAAATGGCGCACGTTTTTCGAAAAAGTAAAAAAAAACCACGATTTTTTTGCAGTTTTTTGTAAAAAAAAAAATCTTAAAATCAAAATTTCAAAAATCTGATGATATGCGCTATAGCCACTGACATACTGAATCTAAAACAGTTTTATTTTTTTGTTTCAGACGACCCGTCTCGGAGATACCATCAACAAGCCACGACCATAACATTTTTACACGGGTTTTTCGATGCTACTGATGTATTATAATAATTGTTTAAAAAAATAAAATAAATTAATTTTTTCATGTACTTGAAAGATGTGTTTATTACATAGGATCCGTTTTATCCCATAATTTTAAGCAAAAATCCTCGAAAAAAATCGCAAAAACAGCCTATTTTTGAGGCACTTTTAAAGTGAGAAGATGCCTTAAACATCTTTATAGGAAATTGCATTTTTCTTGAACCTGCATCACATATCCCGTTATATTATAATAAAGGATGTGGCGAATTACCACGTGCGTTTGCAAATAGTATTTCCTTTTCTTCTCATGATAATAGTTGGGCATTCGTATTGTGTTTAACATTTTGGATTTGAACAAACTATATGGTCGGGATTGGAATTTGTGTCTAAAATTACGAAGGCCTTTGACAGTGAATATTAGAATGGCGAGTGTACCATAACGAATCCAATCATATAATCTACGCCAAAAAAGAGAACCTCCATTATAACGAAGTTATAACCAAATTAAAGTATACATGTTCACGGTATAATGGCTGGTGTATCTTGCTGCATATCTACTCTTTGGTGAATATTATTGTTCCAAAAATTCACGTGAAATCACGAGTTCACACAATAATCTATAGAAAAAGCATTTTTGTTAGTTGAATTAGAAATAGTTGAATTTAAACTATTATGGAAAATTAAGAATACAGTAATACCCCGGACTTACGCGATAGGTGGGACCGAGCTATAACCGTGTAAGTCGAATTCGCGTAAGTCGGGGTACAACTTTGCATGCACTTTTGAGTGACATAGTTTGAAGTTATCAATAAAACACAACGTACGTAAAACAATTCAACGGGGAACACGTTCGAACCTGTCGTAAACGGACCACTAACATGGCGGAATAGGAGAGCTGACGCGCGCGGCAATCAAAAAGAACAACCGCGTATCTCCGAATTCGCGTAAAACGGGGTAGCGTAAGTCGGGGTATTACTGTATAATAGTTAATTGATTGACCAATTTAATTACAATGTCACCTTGTGTATTTCCCACAGAGTTAGGGCAACTTAATTAATAAAAATAATAAATATAAGTGAAGCCGTTCCCAACGAACAGTATTTGATTTTTATAGATGAATCTATCCTTATAAGTCGCGTAGTATAACATATTATGTATTATTCTCTTGGGGGCTAGCAGTGGGCACAACAAACAGTAAAGTTTTTTGCTGGGTCATTGACTTCATACGTACAATTTTCGATGCTAATGTGTGTACTGTTACTCTATTTAAATAGGAAGGTCACATAATGAATATGTAAGTACAGAACCTAATAATGAAATGCACAAGTTTAAGATTTACGTATTTATATAAAACGAAAATAATATGACTATCTGAAACGTAAAGTAAATAAACGTTTCTAAAGATTGGTGAATCATATCGATTTCAGAAATGTGGAATCAGTTCATAATAACGACACGATAATTACGTCATATCTAAATTTAGTTTCAACCTAATTTTATTAAACCTAAATACTTTGTCATGACACGTTATTTTAGGTGTAAGTAGCTCTTAGTACTGTACTCTGTGAATGTACCTTGAGACATTACGTACTGTCTTAGATATCGGTAGATTGGTTGTATTCTCTTCAAATAATACCTACTAATTTCATAGAATTTTATAGCATAGGCCGGCAAACAAGCAAGTGGGTCACCTGGTGCTAAGTGATCACCACTGCTTACTTTGACAATACCAGAAGAATCATGGGTGACTTGCCGACCATATAGGAAAGTGATAATTTAGAAGGGAATTGGGAGGATTTGGGCCTATGTATGTCTCACTTAACGTACGAAACGCAGCAGTAAGCCGTCACTTTATGTCGGTTTTCTATGAGACAGTAGTAACGATCCGGTCGAACTTAAAGATTAACTAGCGAATGCTAGTCTTAAATAAATATGAAGCGGAAATTATTCATTCAAATTCAAACACCAAGAAACTACATTGTAACACAAACGGGTAAAATGAAATAGGTCCATAAGTAACCATTTATGGTCATAAAGTACTCGACATCCATTTTAGTCTATTCAATGTGAACTATACACACATTAGGAATAACAAGGATAATGTTATAGTTACATGACCAATTTATATGGTTATATAAAGACAGTAGGTATGGTTGCCGAAATCACATTTAATATAGCAGTTACAATACAAAATACCTTGCGGATCTGAAATGAGTAAATCTACAAACGTCGCTAGTCTATGACTAGATTTAAATCGGCCAAGTAATTTTGCGCGTATTATATCCTAATTTAATTTGGGATAGGATTTATGTTTTCAAATGACTACATATTTCACAGAGGTTTTTACGACAAGTCTGAAGTCAACTCCTGAGAAATCCAGTCTCAAACGAATCATGTTAGAAAGACTCAAGTGTTGTGCAATATCGGAATCAAACCTAGGACTTTCTGTTGTCAAATATCATTTACTATGAAATAATTCGCTGGGAGACGCAACTACACTTGTGAGATATCTAATTTATGTAAGGACTGATTGGCGTTCATGGGCAATGGAGATCTTAGAGACTTACCATCAAGTGACCTACTTAGACATTACCAGCTTAAGATGTTTAAGGATTTCTGAATGATCATTAGAGTTTAAAAAATCTGAATGAAAAAAGCAATTTCATCTGGAACAAAGGCCTCGGTAGTAGTTATATGCAAATAAATGCACCGTGATTCAATCATGGCGCATGCCAACAAATTTAAATAACGTGACTTGCCAAATGTACATGCGTAGGCGCGAGGAGCGCGGTGCGACATGCAGGTGAGAACGAAACAAAAATATTAGGAGAACACCTTTTATTTCTTCTCAATAAAACAGATTATTATAATTTTTCACTAGCTTATGTTAAAAACGAAATGTAAAATCAAATTAAGAATTAGTACAATTATTTTCAAAATGCTGCATTATCATAACTATATGCTATGGAAAAAAAACCACCATACAAGGTGGGCCTAGCATACATGAAAATTCCCCACTTTCTAGACAGTATTTTTTACATTTTTTTAAATAATATTTTTAGTTATTGCTTAGTTTTCAACAATTGTGGTACAAATAATGAAATTTTGAATCCATATGAAAAATAGGTTCGATTTACAAACAGTTTGAACTGATAATTTATGGTTACTTTGATATACAATTTAATGCTACAACAAATTTACATGTGAGGTCTATGAGAGTTTCTTAGCTTTCTGATAAAGTGTATCAACAACCTTGCTCATATGGTGGATGGTCTCCAGAACTGTCTCGTATGTCTTGTCCAGGGGTGACTCGTCAAACACTATCAACACACCTTCACCTTGGTCTAGAATGCCATTGAGTTTCTTGTCCAAGATCATCTGGGACAGTTTCTTTTCTACTTGTACTACAGGTAGACGGATGGATCGAGCCACGTGGTCAACTTGGACACGCATGTAAGGTTCTACAATACGACATAAGTTTTGTTCCAACATTGTATCATACAAGGCTCCGAGGTGAGCTCTGACAACTGCATCCTCTTCCAATTCTCGTTTGTAAGTTTTTAATGCTGCTTGGAAGTCCGCTAGTGATCTTTTGTGAGAAGCGGTCGCAACTGCTCTCATTGCTTCCAAATCTTTACCTGCATACTTGAGGGCTGCTTTACTTCCACACACGGTGCCCACCTCCTCGGCTTGGTTCAACATTATCTTCGACAACAACATGTATTTTAGTGCTGTCAGCGCCTTCGGACTGTCGGCGCCGTCGTAACCTTCAAAAGCTTCGTAAAAATATGAATAGGCTGTTTTGAAATCTCGTTCATCAGCAGCATGCAATATACCGGACTGCAGGTCGAGTGCGGCCTGCATTTTTGGAGGGCAGTAAATGGCATTGGCGGTAGTCCTGGCGGAAGTCAACGAGGCACGGGCTTTAGGTAAATTACTAAGAGCGTGGTAGGTCTTACTTTCTAAAAGAAGTACTTCTACTAGTAAGTTCTTATCGTCTAGCTTCTTGAGTTCTCTCAGGAGGGCGGTGGCGAGGTCTAAGGCTTCCGTGTACATACCTGTGTCGAAATACAGAGCAATCAGCCTCGCCTCGAGCGACTGTCGCAGGAACGTGCGCCGCTCCTCCTTGGCCCATTCTATACACTCTTTACACAGCTGTACCTCAATACCTATGCCTGCCTCCAAGTCCAAGAAGAAATCCACCAGTGAACGCACCAGTTTTGCCGCCTTCGCTTTACTTATCAAGCTAAGGAAAGGTCTCGTTGCTTTGATCAATTCCGCTAATTCTTTAGCCTTTCCCTCCTTCTTGTACTTCTCGCCGAGATTCAGGATGCCTTGCTCCTTAGCCCTTATGTTTTCTTCGTCATCTTCGGGCAGCTCGCCAGTGCTAACCATTTTGTCGGTCATGCGGACGTCTTCGTCTCTGTTGGTAGACGACGACACGCGCGATCTCTCGAATAACATCGCTCCGGCCATGTTGTGTTGTATTTATATGCTTACACTACAAAAAATATTAGTTAAACAGTAATAATGTACTACAACAGAACACTTTTTCTTTGTAATTTTGTTGTAATTCGCAAAGTCATCGACGATCCCTTCAGAAACAAATCGTAGACGCGGTCGGGTTACCGGTATCGAGACTTCCAGAACTCCCATTTTATGGTAGAAAATATAGTGTTTTATAATCTATTCAAATAAAAATGAAATGTTGTTCCTTGGTAACGGCATCACCTGAGAACGGATGAGCCGATTTAGCTAAACGTATTTTTTAAAATTGTTCGTTATATCCCAAATAAGATTTGTAACAAAAGAAATAGAGGAAAATGTGCCCTGAAAATTTTTTTCTGTGAAAAATTGAAAGTGCTTTTACTATGGGATATTTGTGTGAATATAACACCATAACTCACGATTTGAACGATAGATATACGTAATTCTTTTTTGTTTGATTTGTTATGGTAGGTACAATCACAATTCAACTGAAAATAAACAACAAATAAATTGTTCGTCAATATATAACTATATAATTGGGAACTTTCAACGCCTTGAACCTTGAAAAGAATGCAACGTGGAATAAGATAAACGTGTTTCTAATTCCTAGGCTTTCTTATAAATTTAAATTTTCAGATGTTATATTGCGTTGGATTATGGATTTGTTACGAACGTGGATCAAATATGTCTTTAGTTAAGTATAATTATTGTTCTATATTACTCTTAGTATCAGATTTATTCAGGTATATTTTTCCAATAAAGACTGATTACATCCCTGTAATGCTCCGTCTGCACTCTCGCCTTGTCTACGCGCTAAGATGGATTGCACAAACAACACAATGTAAAAATTTGCGCGAGCTACCGCAGCCGTGATGGCTGATACCGTTCACATGCATGTGCTTACCTGAGCCAACAGTGTGTATTAAAATGCGCAGACGAGGTGAACGTGTAGACCACAGACGGAGCATATTTTTTTTATACGTAAAGAGGATGGTGCAATATCTTTATGTATTTTAGCCTTAGATTTAATCTAGTTCACATCATTTGCAGGTTGCCAAAATTCGAGATTGACAGGCATTGGACATAACATTTTTATCTTTCAAAAATATTTTCTAATAAATTAAGGTTTGCTATTTTATTTTGATATTCTTAAATATGGACACAAAAGACGATGTCTCATTTTTATTTGATATTTCAAAAGAAGTAAAACAATTTTACGAAATTCCTATAATATTTCTTACCAAAAAAGATTATTCTGCAGCTATATTTGACACTATGTGCGCTATTCGTTTGGCTTTACAAAACCAATCAAAAAGCGAAATAATTGATACAATCGTTGATTTTCATATACAATGGTTGCATGCAGTGAATGACATAGAAAATTTTAGTAAAGTTATCGATGACGTTCCAAGAGAAAACATATTCGAAGCCGTAAGTTTCACTATCGATGCTATTTCGTTGCGTTTAAAGCATTATCAAAAATATATGGAGAAGAACCGGCCATCACTATCTAATCCTAATCAAGCTAACATTTTAGCAGATTTAGAAATTGTGGAAGATATGCACAAGGAAGTTACCCTCGCTCTTTTGGAAAAATTAAAATGTTTCAGGAATTTTTGTGGAAACGAAGAGTTTAAAATAAAAGTTAAAGAAGCAATCGATGAGCTCTTTCAATATCTAGATAAAATTAATGATAGTTTAGCCATTGTACTTAGTAAGTACTTAAATATTCACGCACCGCATTTGTCTACTGATTTGACAAAAACGTTGCAACAGATTGTTGATGATTTCCAAGTATCCCGAAGTCTTTCAGCTCAAAAGATGCTTGAAGAATTAAAACAGAAAGGAAAGGAACTGGGCACAATGATACGCTGTAAAGCGGGACATTATTTAGAAATTAATAAAGTAGTGGAGAAAATAAACGTATTAAATGATCGCATTAAGAGATTGGAGGGTGAACCAACTTCCGCCGCCGTCATGGCCTTAACACGTAAAAAAGAATATCTAGAGCAGAGACTTTCATCTCTTGAAAATCTAAAAACAACATTACAGAATATTCATGGAATTACGGAAGTTCAAACAGAACAGGTGGTTGAAGAAGAAATTTGTCCTTGTGAAGATTTCTATCGTTTAAGAATTTTCAACCATATGCTACCTATTGAGGAACGTGAGAAACTTATTACAGAGCTGTGTTATTTATGGGATTTAGCCATTTTCGGAGAACGCAGTCGTAAATCCATTATTTCTATTCTCAGTGCTGCAGATGTTAAAGAAGAATTCACTGATGATCTTGGAACTTATTACATAGATGAATACGGCAGAAAAATATATAAGATTCCAGATGACGACACATTGTATCAACTTAATGAAAATAATGAACTCGTAGCCCTAACTGACGATAAAGAACACATTTATTTCTATGACGAATGTGGACGTTATTTTATTGATTTAAAATCAAGACTTCGTGTTTATAAAGCCCATACTACTGCAAGCGAATATATGATGGATTCCACAGGAGCTTTGCTGAAAACAAAGGAGATACGAGATGGAATTACTTATTATTATGATAATTATGGTCGTTATTATATAGATAGTACAGGCAAGCATATTTATCGTGAACCAGATTCTACAAGTGAATATGAAAACGACGGCTTGGGAAATTTAGTTCGTATACGTAGTCACTTTGATATTTTTGCACCTTGTCCTGACGATGCGCACGTCACTGAAGATTGTATGTATCTAAAACAAACTGTTGGTTCAGCTTTACGGGAGTGTATAGCAGATGTCATTTTGCACCAACCAACGGACCCTATAAAATTTTTGTCACTGCGGATACTACAGTATAGAGAAAACATGGAATTAAGGGAGAAACGAGCTAGAGAACTAGAGGAACTTAATGTTGAAAGAGAAATTGCTCTTGCTGATGAACGAGCAGCAGCCGAAAGAGCCGCACTAGAAAGTGCCTTATTAATGCAAGGAGGAAGCGAAACAAGCTATGATTCAAACTTTTTAAAATATACGTCACTGCGTGCAGAAGAATCCGTATCAGTCGGCGCAAGTTCTAAATAATAGTTTTTAAACAGGGGTTAACGTTATATTGTCACGTAGAATAAGTTTTATGTTTATAAATGTTCTGTTTGAGTTGTTATTTTATGCAAGAAAAATAATGGCCTTAGGCGAAGAGTGACTCAAGCTATCAAAGAAAAAATATTGGATAATGTTGTAAACCATTATTTTTCATATTTTTATTGTATACTGTTTTCCAGCAATAAAAATAAACAATTTAAAAACTATGATGATTAACTTTATTTTTCCCCATATTACGATGTGACTGAGCAAAACCTACGTCGCACATCACCTATATTAAAATCTTATGCAAAAATTGTTTTAAAACTTGGAGGTATTTCTGATGGTGTTGGAGGATTCTGTGGCATTGTAACTCCCAAACGGGTCAATTTAAAGTTCAGTCA
This sequence comes from Amorpha juglandis, assembly GCA_949126905.1. Classification (NCBI taxonomy): domain Eukaryota; kingdom Metazoa; phylum Arthropoda; class Insecta; order Lepidoptera; family Sphingidae; genus Amorpha; species Amorpha juglandis. The sequence continues at coordinate 2,958,161 of OX421379.1, read as the reverse complement.
GATTATTTATTTATATAGTTCATAAGCTTATTAATTATGGTAAAAAAAACTGTGCTGCCGTCAAAGGTACGTCATTATTATAAGCCGGGGATAGACATCCGATTTTGCTCTTGAGTACCTAATCAAACTATAGCACCGTATTCCCTCTATTGTCCATACACATCTAGTTTGTTTTTTAACCGATATGCAAAGCGCATTTTTAGACAGACAAGACTATAGTGGGTTTCTTTCTTTCATTCGCTCTTGTCACACTCGGAGTGAGGTCGGTTCAACATGCTTTTTCACACATGTTAAGGAAGATGCAGTTTTTATGATGGGCCGCCTGCCAACATCAACCCCTCTGGGGAAGGAAACATCTAGACCTGAAAAAAATATTTGTGGATCCCAAACACATTTGTCTCGGTTCGGGATGCAAACCCACGGCCTCATGCTTACCAGCCGGCTACTCGCACACTGCGCCATGAAGCCTATCAGACAAGACTATAGTGAGCAAATAGTGAGTGACGTGACATATTAATTTAATAGGACTGTATAATATTTAATAAACCATAGAAATTCTACTCAAACCTCAGCGATTTTTTTGATCTAGTAACTTACATTTTCTTTGCTGTGCAACATTTCTGACAGCTGTTGGTCGGCCATTTGTGAATTTTACGAAATAATCGGAGTTCATTCTGTCGAATATTGCCCTTCGAGTGGCCGGGATTAGCTTTAGTGTCAATTTTAGTGTTTGAACTCGTTTCTATTCATCAGTACCGTCTACAGACGAATAACAAACGAAGTTCCTCATCGCGAATGTGTGATAATAATATAATGAGGTGAACATAGTAAAAACAATTTCTAGTGCCTACGTACTTCCTACAATGATTTAACTTTTGGGACAAGGTTCTTTAATATTTTATGTAAATTAGCATGGATAGGTGTGCAGTGACGAATACACAGAGTGTTGTCACGTGTAGCGTACGCTGAGGTTTCGATTGTATTTGCATTCACGTCGGGTGCGTTGGGCTAACAATTCGGATGGCATTTTGTTGTTGTGCGTGGTAGTGATCGGTGTTGAAATGGTTCCGAAGCCTCCTCCACCGCCCGGCCCGCCGCCGCCCCCGGGACCGCCGCCGCCGCCCGTCTTCGGCGGCTCCAAAAAGGGCGGGTCAGGGGATGATAGGAACGCTTTATTGAGCTCGATACGACAGGGTACTAAATTGAAGAAAGCCGTGACAGTGGACAAGAGTGGACCGTATATTCCGGGGAAAGTGACTAGTGCGTCGAGTGGTCCGGCAGCGCCGGTTGGTGGGAATGGGGCGCGGACTCCAGCTGCACTGCAGAACGGAGGCGGGGGTCCGACAGGCATGGGCGGGCTGTTCGCTGGCGGCATGCCCAAGCTTAGACCTACTGGCAAGTTGGCAGGTAAGGACCGCTATTAGCTAAAAACTGAATTAAGAAAGATATAGAGGTAGACAAATCTTGTTTACAAATGTTATGTCTGTGGGGTGATAAATCAATGCATTGATAAATATGCATGATTGCAACTGATGACGAGGTCTCTAAGAAGTACCTAGTTGCTATTCCTATATGATAATAAACCTATTTTAAGGTTGTATGGTATTTATAACTGGGGACGTCTGGGAGTTGAACAGACAGGTGATTGGCTCACATTAATGGAACCATTTACTTAATGCCAGTTTGGGTGGAACTACCACTGTAGCTTTGGTTCTTGTAAGGTTTGTTAGTCATTTAAAGATACCGCCTTACATGATGTATATCCTAATTTAAGATTGTGTCAAATAATGATAATTTTGTGTCAATTAATAAATTGCAATTACTAAAAATAAGATCAACACATAGAAATCTGTTAAAAAAGTGATTTATTAAAAGAAATACAACATAAAGTATTTTATAAAACATCCATAAAGGCTCACTTGATAAGAAATAAAGAATTTGGTAAAAAAGTTATAAATTAAAGGAAATAGTTTAAAAACCTGACTATGAAGAAACTTAAATGTGAATTATATAATTGTATTTCTTCATAACTTTATATACCTCAGGTCATACATAATTCTATAGATCAAGAACAGATACTGAAAACACCTATAAATTATTATTATTATTTTTTTATAGCATAGGCCGGCAAACGAGCAAGTGGGTCACCTGATGGTAAGTGATCTCCACCGCCCATGTACGCCCACCATCAGAAGAATTATGGGTGCGTTGCCGACCTTAAAGGAAAGGGATAATTAGGGATTTGGGCTTCTGGATATCTCACTCACCATATGAAACGCAGCAGTGAGCCGCTACTTTACGTCAGTTATCTGTGAGACAGTGGTAACGACCCTGTTGAGCCAGCCCATTCATGCTGTAGACAAAATTGTCTACAGTGTGGCTCTACCACTCACTATTATGTCACCGGCATTAAAGAATTTGGGTTAATTTACAGATTTAGGTTTCCGCTATCTGGGTATCCAAAATATATAAACATGTTACCACTGTTTTAGGTTACCATTTAAATAATGGTAACATAGAGACCTCTCAGATGTGGTTTTTGTTTGTGTTAAAATGAAATGTGATTCATCAGACATACATGGGAATACTGATGTATGTCTTAGAATTATAGTGACGATGTATGAGTCAGTGTTTTTATTTTCATTGTCATAATAATTAATTCATTCATCTTAGAACTTGTTTTATGTATTTATTTGCAGAGAATTCATTAATTAATAAGTTAGTTAATTAATAAATCTGAATTTATATAAATTAAAATCTAGGTTTGTGAATAATCATAGAGATAAACACCGGTGAAATCCGTGTCGGAGTCGCGCACTCAGGGTTGTCCGTACCCTAACCCTTATTTTTATTTGTTGTCATTATTACATATTCTGTGAAAAGTTCACCACACTACTGTAATAACGATTCAGAAGAAAACCTTAAAACCAACCATGGATAATTGCATAATCTCACATTATTTTTTTTTTTTTTTTTTTTTTTGTTGTGGGGCTTTATGCCCCACTCTCGTACCCCCGATATTAAAATTTCGGGGCCCTTGTTTATCTGTCAATTTCTTCCCCTTAAATTGAGTTTAAGCTCAATGTTCCGAATTCATGTCTGTTACTTTTAACTTATATAAAACTATTCCTTAGTATCATATGCCTTAATCTTATTACTTTTATTTACACCATTTATTACACATAACAATATACAATTCCTACAAATATCAATTTCTTCCTATTTTTCTAACTTCCTTCTCATGCGTGATGGTCCATCCGACTTTTCTTGGCTATACTTCTTGTCTCTGTCTTTCTAAGGTTCCTTTCTGGTATACTTTTCTTCGTTTTACATACATAGCCATCCTACCTTGTACTATCATTATATAATATCATATTATATATTCTAGTACCATGCTTTCCTTTTTTATTACATTCTTTGTGTTTGCATCCTCGTCTTTCGGTTTTGGTCGCCCTTCAAAAGGTAGCGCCAACACAACCTTGCCGTTTCCTTTTGAGACTAAGTATATTTTATAGCGACCATTGACTTTCTTCCTCTCTTTGGTTGGCCAAGGTTTTTCCGCGATGCCATTAGCAGTATCCTATACTCGATCTTGCTAGTATATCCCATTTTTTCCTTACTGGACACTCCTCACTATAAGTGTTGTGGCCCACGTCCGCTAGCTTCGCCCTTTGGCAATTGCAGCAAGTCGGTGGCTTTGCTGCAAGCCAATCCGCACACTCGGCTCTTTTGTGCGGTCCGCCGCAGTGACTGCAGGCCTCCAGAGAGGCGTGGCAGAACCGTCTTCCGTGTCCATATCCCAAACACTTTGAGCATTGGACAAGCGGGGACTGGTCTTCTACCCTGACTCTCTGGACGTCCACAAACACCGCGCCGGTATCTGTGAAGATACTCCAGATTTGGGGCGACACTCGCAGGATAACGTGAGCCAGCAGTGAGTTCCTAGTTCTTCTTCTAAAACTAACCTCCATCCGCTGCTTCTCAGTCTCTATTCTGTCCAGTAAGTGGCTGTTCTGCTTCTTAATGGCATTTATGATGTCTTCGTCGGAATGGCAGCTCATCACGTACCTTAACACGACGAGAGGGTCCTTGTTCTTGATGTCTTCGACATTCAGGTTCTTCTCGTTTTTGTGCAGATTGCTCTTGATTCTTGCGAGTTCCCGTTTGTCTTGACATCCTAGTATTACTTTGCCATCTTTGGCTTTCCTTATGCTATCGACTTTTATCCCTTCTTCTTTCGCTCTCACAGCCTTCCTCACTCTTTCCATGACTTCCTCTGCTTTTTCGTGGTCACCGTTAGAGGTCACTACGATCGAGTGCAGTGCCGTAGCCACCTCAGGTGTTTTAACTCTGGGGGGGCCGGCAACAGCACTCGCGTATGATCTTTGTCCTGCAAATTCCTCACGGTGCCTGTTAAGCTCTTCTGTCATTTTGTCCATTGTCTCTTTTGCTTCTTTCATTGCTATCATGTGTTCTTCTAATCTCTCTTTCAATTCTCTGTTTAAAACCTCTGTCTCACTATTTCCTTCTGTTGTCGTTAATTCCCTCTCGTCGGTTTCCGTCTGGGTTCCTCTTGTTTCTTCTTGCCCTTTGTATTTCCGGCCTTCTTCCGCGTCCTTAACAAGCTGCATGAGTCGCAACGCCGATTCAAGGATCTCGTTTTTGATCTCGGTTTTTGTGTTGCGGCTCATGTTTATGGACATACGGATCCGGTTTAGGCGACTAGAGGCCTCCGTTGTCCTATCCCTAAAGGAGCCTTTCGGTTTCGGCTTTGGCATCGTCCGCGCCTGCTCGGCTGGCTTTGGGTCTGAGCTGTCAAGCTTCGACTCAATGCTGAGCCGAGCCTGCGCGACCGTCGCCCTAGCTGGCTCTTCGGGACTGGACTCCGGCGACAGCGGTCTGGCTGCGCCTCTTTTAGATGGTGTACGGAACATTGCTATCGGGGGTACGCGTCAAAAATTAAAACTTGAGGGTGTAATGGGCCCTCAAGCCGTCAAGATTTAAAATTTAAAAGTTTAAAATTTAAAATTAAAAATTCAAAACTAAAATTCAACTAAAATTGTTGAAATATTATACTTGAGGGTGTATGTGGCCCTCAAGTAGTCAGATGTTAAATGTAAAATTTAAAATTTCCAATTTGGAATGTTAAAAAATAAAATTTTTCGTCAGATTGACGAAGTTAGAGTTTAAAATGACCTTGAGAGTGTACACTGCTCTCAATTGTCTTGGTCAGTCAAATAAAAACTTAAAAATAATGACTAGATTTTTGTTTATTTAAGTAAGTCCTTCTGCCTCAAGCACGGAGCGTCGCGCGCGATTTGTGGCGGGGCAGGAATGTAGCCCTTGGCGAGCTCTATCCTTTGAACCTAAACTCAAAGGTCTAGGTTCAAAGTTGGCCGAGATAGGGGCGGGGGGTGGGGAAAAATAAAAGGGGGGGGTATTTGGACCGACCTGGGAGGGGGTGAAGGCGGGGGGGGGGAATTTTCGGGGGGGGGGTAAAATTACCGGAGGGGGGGTAAATTTTTTTATTGGAGCTACGGCTCAAGGGTCCGCCTTAGATGGTGGCTGTCAACTCCAAACGAACACCAGACCAAACTCGACTCGTCTACGGCCGAAGATACGCTGGCCAATCCTGGCCCGTTCGGTTCACCCGGTCACGTGTGTGACGTCACCGGAGGGGCACGTGATTGAAGCGTCTACAAGTTATAATGTAGACCACGTGATCACCTCCGAAGATCCAGCTATATTGGCGCTGGTCTTTGTGGCGCGTCACACAACTCGCGAGACGGGAATGAACCAGAACGTTTAAACCGCACGGTAGCCAAAATTTTCCACCGCCAACTAGTTGGCGGACCTAGCCTCTAGAATGTTCGGCCGGGACGGCGTAGCTGGTGACGTATGTTGTTGACAACTAAAACAGATAAGTCGTCACGCAACGACGCAGTTCGCGTGCTTAATATCACTATTTTGCTCTCCGGCCCCGAATTTTCCGCCTTGCTTGTCTCGCTGCAGAAAATCGAGCCTTCACGTCGGCCCCAAAATTTTCGTTCCTCAGGAGGAAGGGTAAGCTAACCCTCAAGATGGTATAATAAAATTCTGGGGTCGCAGATCTTTTCGACTTCCTACAGGACTCCGAAGTGTACAGATATTTTCAGGAAAACGGAAAGCAAAATAAACAGAAAGACTTACGTGATTTTAAAAAGCGGGTTTCGGGAACTAGTCCAGCAGACCTTGCTGGATGTAGTGATACTAGTCCCGAACTTCTGCTGTCAATATTGTAGAAGTTGAGCCGCGAAGTCAAAACTGGTTTTGTCGATTCTGGATGAAGTGTTCACCAGAAAATTCTGGATTTGCTGTCAGGTGAGGAGGGTACCAATACCCTCCTGTTGGTGTCTTTAGATGTTGGGGTCAAAGATCTTGTTTGACCCGCGTTCACACTTTTAGTTTCACTTTTCGGATTTCTGGCACTAAAAACGGCCTAAAACAGCCGTTTTTGATCCGATTTTGGTGAAACTCACTTTAGCAGTGACCGGCACTGAGTGGAACACTTCCACCAACTTTCAACACTTTTGGAACACTTCGCACTATTAAATCGATTTAAAAGGCCCGGAGCGGCTTAAAAACGATCCACTCGCTCGGACAGACCACTCGCGACTAATCTCACATTATTACGTTCGGTAAAACGGGTTGAATAGGAGGAATACGGGATTGGATAGGGGCATAACTGTTTTTTAAACGGTTTTCTGCAAGGCAGTGGTAACCAGCCGGTCGAACCAGTCCATTTATGATGTAGACAAATGTGTTTAGCGAACCACTTGAAAACTTTGTTTAGTTTCTTTACACATATAAACTTAGGTAAACTGCCATCTTCCATCTGCTTTTATTCCACTGACAGTAGGGCCAACGTAACACGCTTTATAACATATTCAGTTGCAGAAAGATTTGGCTTGTAGTATTTACGACCTACGTACTTACGTATTATTATTATTACGTATTTACCTACCTACCTGACGTCAACCCTTTTGAGGCGACCATACGATAATAATACTGTGACCATACACTCAAACCCGAAACAAATATTTGTAGATCACAAAAACACTTGTCTCCCCTCGTATTCATAAACGTTACTTTGTGGCCTTATAGTGAGCGTGAACGCATAGTGACGATTTATCTAAACGTCATGTTTTTGGCACTATATAAAAACAGAATAATCATGTATACAGGATTCGACACTACGTAAGGAGCTTATCGTCGATGAAGTACCAATACCTCCTAACTGACAATTTAGTCCAAAATTACTTTTTTATTACAATAGACGTAAACATAAACCACATCCCTAAGTAACCAATAAAAAGGTAATGTATTGGAAACTATATACTATCAATAGTTGATCAAAATAAATAAAACCTTATTTTAAACAGTCAGGTGTAAAATAAAACCTTATTTTAAACAGTCTGGTGTAAAATTAGATTCTCAACACTTAGGAGGTATTGGTACTTCATCGACGTTATGGTATCGCTTCGTGATATTGAGAATATGGCCTTGAGGTAAACTGTATTTAACTAAAAAATAATAAAGCTTATTTATTAGCTTACATTTTGGACAAAAATGTTGCTTGAGATAGCATTTTGGTCGATCTATCTATGTAATAATCCATACTAGTATTATAAACGCACAACGAACTGTCTGTGTGTTACGATTCACGGCTAAACGGCTGAACGGATTTTAATGAAATTTGGCGAGGAGATCTATTATATCCTGGAGAAAGACATTTTTGTCCCGGAAATATGAATTCTGTCCTGGGAAAAGAAATTTACGCTTGTAGAGCCGCGTGTAAAATCTAGTACCAAAATAAATTGCGTCCCGATTCATGCCATTATCCCTATTCACCCCGTTTTACGGTACTTAATATTTTATTACATCTTGTTTGAACATTTCATAAATATTGAGATTTATATATGCTAGCTATACATGTTTTAATAGCGTAGTTTAAAATATACATTATAGCGATAACTCTTTATAAAATAATTATATAGATATAGATAGATAGATATAGATAGACATAGATTCTCGAAAATCATCCTCCTAATTTTACTTATTGCTGCAATATACAAGGCCAGGTCAGATGTACCCTAAACCGACGAGCATGCATGAAGAATTTAATGAGAGTGAAAGAGGCCAAAGAGGTGTGTAAGGATCGTAGCAGGTGGAATTCCGTTGTCTCTGCCTACCTCTATGGGAAACAGGCGTGAGTCTATGTATGTATGTATAAAATTTCGGCATAAATGTTCATTATATATTTGACCCAGTTTCCCAATTGAATGAATATCTCCGGGCTTGCCAAGAAACTCTCGTATTCGTGACTAATTTGGCATAGCGCTAATGAGTTACTTCATCAACACCTAAAATTAATTGGTTCGTTCAAACAATGCCATCTTTTTCTATCTCAACAAAACCTACAAAACTTGCTGGGAAGGAAATGCGGTTCAGAGACAATAGTCCAAGACGAAGGTATAAACTGCAAAGTGTACTGGACGATCCAGGAACAGTAGGACGGGAATAAATGTCTGACAGGGTTTTATCATGATTTTTTAAAGGATAGGCTAGCAAATGAGCAAGTGACCTGATGGTAGGCCATTTCCATCGCTCATGAATGCTCACAGTACCAGAAAAATCATGGACGCCTTGCCTTGCTTTAAAGGAAGATCTAAATCCAGAACTGTGCAGGTGCCTAACGGCTAAACTAATCCGGTGGTAGCTTCTTACAGTTAGAAATATGTTCTTATATTCGTAGAATGCTGCTTTGTAATCAATAAAGCCAGCCTGAAGTTCGCCGCTTCACCCACCCTCTAAATCTCTCGCAATCTTTTTATCCTCCAAGCTATTGGCTTACTGAGATGTCAGCAACCTAGCCCAGAGACGAATCTCAAAGTTTCGGATGTAATTTACTGTTAACTAGGTGCCACTCCTTAGCCTTATGTGCTACTTTGAAGGTATTTTATATACCTTCATAAATAAATACACCCAACAGTCACACAGAGTCCTGATCGCACACTAGCTTAACCTGTATCATGGGTAGCAGGAACTGCGAGGGACTTGCGATCTTACAATACTCAGCGCGAAACCAGTATTCGTGCTTCTCATGGTGCTGCCACACCGGTGTTAGCAAATGTTTGTTAAATGTTAGAAAATGTTTGTAAACATTTTATAACAGCGGTGTGGCAGAACCAATACAAACATTTGTCTCGGTACTGGAATCGAATACACGGCTTTTACTCCGCAGCCGGCTACTCGCCCACTGCGCCACAGATGATGTCAAGTATACATTTTCATTGGTTACTGTCCATTCTTCGGCGCCCATTAAAAATCATTAAAAGTTAAGGGCGTGTAATCAAAACACCTTTGCCAAAATGAGAATCGTTTTCGAAACATACAGCCGTAACGTCCAGTCATTGTGTAACCTTCATGTGATTGGAATGATAATTGCGATGTGTGCAAATTGTGGCCCGCTCCGAAATCGACGTCGACGTTTAATGCGTCCCTCTTGTTATGTGGGGCCATAATAGATATAAAGCGAGGATTGTGAAATATCACAATCTTTGAATAAGATTTAACCACCAATTAACATATATTATGCATTAAGAAAGCAGCGATAGCTCAGTGGGGGGAGTGATACGGACTGTCGAGATGAAAGTCGCAGGTTCAAAACGAGCCCCAAAAGCATACGGCTCTGACTTTTCTAAGTTACGTGTATATTAATTGATAATTATCGCTTGCTTTAACGGTGAAGGAAACATCGTGAGGAACCTGTATACCTGAGAACTCAATAAGATTTTTCGTAGATATGTGAAGTCTGCCCGCATTAGGCCAGTATTGTGGACTAAGGCCCAATCCCTCTCTTTCAGTAGAGGAGGCATGTGTCCAGCAGTGGTACGTATATATTACAGGGCTAGTTTTATTATTATATTAACTTATAAGCCATCTTGGTAGTCATTAAAGTACTGCTAAAACCAGAGTGGCCTAACTGCATGTTGATGACTTTTGACCTATTTGTATTTTCGTAATTTAAAAATGTTAATCTACAAGACCAGACTCGCCTAAAATTGGTAACATCATCTTGACATAGATGGCAGTACAAGTCCATTTCGGCTGTGGTTTAAATTGACGAAAATACAAATTGGTCAAAAGTCATCAAAATGCAGTTAGGCCACTCTGGTTCTAGCAGCCTCATATATATTGTCCTACTGATTGTAAATAAGCTGTTGTCGATACAACCTGATTTCATATCAATCGTGATAAAACACGAGTGCCGATACAATTATATACGGCCGGCAAATAATGTGATTTTTTTATTATGTGAATGTAGACTTCATGAATTTTATTAGTATCGGTGTCGATAGATAAATTGATGTCATATTTGATAAGAATGATGCATTTCACACGGGCCTTGCATTACACTGACTGTTTTTTTATTTGATTGTATGACGAGACGAGCAAGGCGCTCGCCTGACGGTAAACGCCACGCCTGCTCATAAACAAAAGCAACACCACACAGAACTTTGAATTACAATGCGCTGCATGGCACTGAACTGCGCTCGTCACCCCGAGATATCAGATGTTATGTCTCATAATGCCCAGTAATTTCACTGGCTTCAATGTCCTTCTAACCAAAACACAATAGTCCTTACACACTGTTGCTTGGCGGCAGAAATAGACAAAGCGGTGGTACCAACCCAGACGGCCTCTCGCATACGAGGGACCTACCACCTTGTAAAATATGTATACGTATTATGGCTATATGATGATGTATATGCTGTATATGATGATGATGAAGGGTCAGAACCAGTAGGAAACCACTACGATCAGGAAAATACTACAAAACCCCTGTTATCATGTCAAGTGCTAAAAATACCGTTGTGTTATAAGAAAATGATATAATTTTTTATTGGCAGGCCAAACGCAGAATGGTCAAGTGAAGACCGACGCCCCGCGGTACCCACCGCCGCAACCACAGCAACCACCGCAAAGAAATTCTCCAGATAAAGTGAGGCCAGCCATGCCGCCGGCCCCGGCGCCCGTTGCCAACGTCAGCGCGCTGTCTGCTGCGTTGTCAGGGGCTTTGGCCGCCAGGGAACTGGCCAGAGACAGAGACACGAGAGAGCCGCGAGAGCCACCAGCTCATCCTGTCGTTAGAAGGCAACCGAGTGACATTAAAACAAGGGGACCCCCGCCCCAGCCTCCTGTACAGAAGCCGGCCATGCCTTTGGTGAGTACATTGTTTTTGGATTTAAAACTAAATGATGTTGGATTAGGAATCCAGGGTTTTTGAAGCTATGGTTCTGTAGTTAACGGACTAATAGTATTCTGATTCTCAAAGATTGACTTGTTAGACGCCACGCCTGCCCATAATAAACATCCAGAATGTGTAATTAACTGTAACTACTACTATGTAGTAGTGCATGGCACTGCACTTAAATGTCATGATGCCCAGTAATTTCAGTGGTTTCAAGCTCTTTCACTCCGGAACACAACGGTTACATAATGCTGTTTAGCAGCAAAAATAGACAAAGCGTTAATATGATTTTACTTGTTCAATTGCTAAATCATGTTCGATTTGAACTGTCTGAACGGACTTTAAATTGATTTGTTTAATAAAACCTTTACAGCTTTTGTTGGTTTTCAAAAGCGGTTCGACTAGTCTGAAACTGTCATAAATAGTTGAACAGAGAACCATTTCGATTAAACCAGCCCTTAAATAAGAATTATTGTTTTCAAATCGGTTCATTCGTTTAGGAGCTACGATGTTACACACTGATAAAGGGGTCATATTTGAATCACCCATCTTTTTCGTTGAGGATTAAGAATTACATACATTTCTATTTGAATCTGAACTCTACTTTAATTATAAACACGCACAACACATTTTAATAAAGCCGTCATATGTACGTGTCCCTATTAGGCAATTTTTATGACACTTCCTTCCTTGTTCATGTTATTGTGTAGGTAGGTCGATGAACATATTTGGTGATGGTTATACATTATTGCGGTTACTTGCCAATTATTTATAGACTTTTCCATTTGATTCATAGCCTTGTATTGTAAATAGCTTTTCCTCGCGGTTCCGCCCGCGTGATCTGCTTTATCCGGGATAAAAAGTAGCCTATGTTTATCAGGGATAATGTAGGATTCTAATGGTGAAAGAATTATTCAAATCGGTCCAGTAGTTTTCGAGTTTATTCGTTACATAAAAAAATACAAATCTTTCCTCTTTATAATATTATTGTAGATAATATTATTTTCTGGTTTAAATGATATTGAATTAATACATTTTATTTAATATAGCCTTGACTAATTTTGATTTTAAAACGTTTTTAAGTTGTGAAGCCATAGTTTTGTCTACAGCAGAGGTTGCCAGACTATTTTTTCTCATAGACCACTTTAAAAATTTAGCTGGTTCCCCTGCACCTACATTTCTACCATATTCCCAAAACTCGACAAAGAAATTTGTGATTTTCGTGGTCCCCCGCTTACGAATTGTGAATCCCCATTTTTTGTCACGCCAACGTAGACCCCCGTCGAGTCTCCCGTGGACCTCTGGACCACTTTGGGAACTAAGGAGCTACAGCATGACTGGGGCGATTCGACCGGGGGTGGTGTCGCGTGTAGAAAACCGACGTGACGTGAACTGATTTTGCTGTTGCATATCGTATGACCGTCCAGTGCGATACCAGAGTCCCTATTCTTTATAACGATACGAAGCGACGAAGTTCGAAAACGTAGACCTAATGTAACATAGAATGTACATCATAATATTTCTAATATAAACTAGTGTGACTAAAATAAAGTAGTCGGTAAAACCATAAAGGAAAATATGTTTTATTATTGCAATGTTGGAATATTTATGTATATTTTATTTATTTAATATCATTTCATCATCAACAAAAATATTCAAGGAAACAAGAATAAATAGGAAAAATCTTATAATTAATAAAATTTTTACTTGCAAATTAATATTTGTGGTAGTAATTTATATATCAAAAATATTATTATTGTAATGGCTATTCTATACATATTTTTGGCTCTATGTATGTTCCAAAGTTCGTTGATTCGTTTCGGATTTGTAGAGTAGGCGCCCAGAAGCCTAAAATATTAGTATGTCGCTGATCCTACATATGATATAGAGTTGAATGTGTGATGTGTGTGTGTCAGTCACACACATAGCCCTGACCCCACAGTAAGATACGAGTCTTGTGTCGTGGGTATCAGGAACTACGAGAGACATTCGGTGTCACAACACCCAGACCCCGAAACAAATATTTGTGGATCACACAAACATTTGTTAGGTGCGGGGATCGAACTTGTGACCTCTTGCTTCACAGCCGGCTACTCGCCCGCAGCGCCACGGAGGTTGTCATTATATTATTCATGCATGCACGTCGGTTTAGGGTACTTCTGACCTGGCCTTTCTCGAACATGTCACGAATACATGGATGGTATTGTTATCAGCATATCATTCTTTCATCCTGCATGTCCGTTGTTTTTTCGGTGGGTTTATCCGGTACCTCTCGACTTCCTCGCGCCATACAATTTGTAAACCGTCCTGGTAAAAAAGTACACTCAAGCTTTTGTTTCTCGAGTGTACTCTGTGTAAGAGTTTACACGTGTACTACTTGAGGCATGTTATACTTACAGTATGAAGCGTCATAAAATTATACGCTTCGGCGATCTTCGGATATTTCGAAAATACTGACGTCATATTGTTGTGATGAATAAATACCTTGAAATAAAACAAATTTAAAACTATATTATAACTATATGACTAATTAACATACAAATGGATGCAAATATGCAATAACATTTCAACCCACATCAAGTAAAAATTGACATATTAATATTATTTTGCTCAATTCATTAGGGTAGACCGGGGACAATTGTAGCATATTTTGGTTAGCGTTAAATTTTGAGTTTATTATTAATATTGTGTCAAAAGTGTCAATAACCATTGATACGTAGTTTATTCGGCTATAAGTTCGCATTATCTTTAGACGTGTAGGAATAATACAATCATAGATATTAAGCATTAAAGCGGACTGAGTGAACTGGTACAAATGTCCCCGCCAGTGGGTTAATTGTACCAGCGATGTAATTTAATAAAACTCAGTGTTATCATTACATAAATATACTTCTCTAAATGGTAATATCCCAACAGAATAGCTTGTAATCTAATGACAAACAAAATACAGCAACCTTCGTAAGGTTAATCAATATAAAATTTAAAAACATAAAACAATAGTTTTCTCACCCTAAACGATAATAACTAAATTAAAGATTACAACAAAGTATTCTTATAAGTTCTTATTAAGTATTGACCATCATATTTGTGGTGTCGTATACTTATAATTAGTCAAAAACAACGAAAATCACAAATCAAAATATTGTATGGTAAAGCATTTGGAACGATTGTCCCCATGGTACAATTGTCCCTTGCATACTTAATTTTATCAATTTTTTTATTATGTATAGCTACTCAGTCCAGCACAATTTTATCCCATCGATGCCAAAGCTCCGGGTGTGGATTTTTCTCATTTCTTTTTACACGCTTTTTATTAACTTCACCTGTATGTTTGTTTGTATGTTTGTAACCGACTCCTTTGGGCGCGATTTTGACCCACTTTAAACGGTCATATTTCGTTCAAACTTTGTAGATTTATCGAGGACCGATGACAATACACTAATTTGAAAAAAAATAATAATAATAATAATTTAATTTAATTAATTATTGATATTCGGGTTAGGAATTAAAACTATACTCTCTGCTACAATATATTTTTATTTTAACTAAAAAATGAAAAATAAATAATAGTTTAAAAAAAACTAAAAAACACGCTTTTATAGTGTCTAACTAAAAAATGGAAAATAAATTTGAAGAAAACAATGTATTTTATTGTAAAAAAAAGCGTGGGGTGCATGGTTATAAATATTGTATTGACAGATATGTGTAGAAGGATTTTATCATTTAGATAGTATCTTAAAAAGCACCCCACGCTTGTTTTTACAATAAAATACATTGTTTTCTTCAAATTTATTTTCCATTTTTTAATTAGACACTATAAAAGCGTGTTTTTTAGTTTTTTTTAAACTATTATTTTATATCTAATTAGAGAAACATGGCACAACCTAAACATAGACCTAAACATAGCTGTGTCATGTGTGTATAGATTTTCCGGTTTGGATTTCCTAATATGCTTTTTCGTACAAAAGTATCATTCGACGTTCTATCAGTCTTTCTTGTTCTATAACGCGGCATCTGTTAAAAAATAAACTTTATGAATAACAATGGAAAGTATAGTTCAGCCATTTTTTTATTTAAGTTTTAACTTGAACAATTCTTAAGACGACATGATTACCAATACCCAAACCGAATGCAACTATTTTTCATAAATTCGTCAAAAAATTTCGTCATAAATTCCAAACCACTCCTATGAAAGACACGTAGTCCGATTTGTAAAAAAATAAATAATAGTTAAAAAAACTAAAAAACACGCTTTTATAGAAAGTCTAACTAAAAAATAGAAAATAAATTTGAAGAAAACAATGTATTTTATTGTAAAAAAAGCGTGTTAAAAAAAGACTATTATCGCTGAATTGCGTCTCTTAATGCTGCAGTTCCCAATTGTTAACAATAAGTACAGTTACACATATTTAATCCCAATGATCTTTATCTTCTAAATTCTAACTGCTGGTGTGCCTGTCTCTCGTCATCCGCCTGTCCTGTCGCATGCCTTTCGATTTGTTTCTGCCCTTTTCGGAGTGTGAAGAAGCATTTCTACAGGCCGGCATGATTTTGATGACCGCCGATAAACTCATTATTGTCGGTTGCCGCTGGTCTTTTTGGAATGCGCTTCACTTACCATTAGGTGCAGCGCAGACACTTTACCGTGCTCGCTAAAAAATATAGTTAATTAAGTTATGAATTAAAGTTATAGTTAAAATAAATATATATATTATAAATAAATATATATATAATATGGGGTCAATTTTACCACGGGGACAATTGTACCGTTACAAACGTCCCCGAAATATTGCTACAATTGTCCCCATATACTCATTTCATGGATAATATAAAAAATCTCCTAAATTTAAACTTGAATCTAAATAAATACGTTTACAAATAAGAGATACAATAGTGAGAAATGTTTAAACTTACACTGAGTTAAAAATGATGGTTTGATTTCCTGCTATGACCAATGATAATAGATGGAAAAAACTTACTTTGACTGCACCAAAATTTCATCTCGCCGTCATAAGCGTCTGCGTCGAGCCACACGCGCGAGCAGCTGATAGTTAGTCGGCAAGCAACCAAGGGGGGCGCCAAGGGGAATGGAATGCGTGTGTGAGGTGTAGTTAAAAAAATATTCCCCTTGGTACTACCGTACCCTGCTACAAATGTACCCGGTCTACCCTAACTTAAATCAATAATTGAGAGTTCTATTTTGCATAATCGTACATGGGATTTTCGTTATTTTTTTTTATCAAATACGGTTTTAACCTACTTAAATGTAATGAATTTAGCAAAAATAAAATCAATTATAGTTTTTTTCTTAATGTGGGTTAAAATGTTATTGCATATTTGCATCCAAATATTATTATACAAAGAAAGTTGAAACTCGTTTATGTGTGTATTGTATGAAAAGAAATTCTCTTAAGTAATACGAGCGAGGGAGAAATTTTTAAGTCAACGCTTTCGCATAATATACCGGCAGACCGTCTTAATATTGTTTTAAAACTATACTATTTACATTTGTATTTAGGACTAGCTTTTCCTCGCGGCTCCGCTCGCGTGTTCAGCTTTTTCCGGGATAAAAGTAGCCTATGTCCATCAGGGATAATGTAGGATTCTAATGGTAAAATATTTTTTTTAATCGGTCCAGTAGTTTTTAAGTTTATTCGTTACATACAAAAATACAAATATTTCCTCTTTATAATATTAATGTAGATGTACACTCATTTGAGAGCTACCTAATTACCTTATTAAGGTACAAGTACTTACAAGGTACACGGTTTCGGAACGGAAAACGGGATTCAGTTCGGCTACCATCTGCTGTCGTCATTTTTTTTTCTCTGACAGGTGGCATGTGAAACGTAATTATTACTTATCGGTTGTTTTAACGATGAAGAAAACATCGTGAGGAGACCATAAGGCCAGCGTGGCGGATTGAGACCTAACTCTTCTCATTCAGGAAGCCCGGGTCCAGCAGTGGGTCCTGTATATTATGGGTCTATTATTATATTATTATTAGGTGACACGTGCACCCTTGGCATCGATAGTGGTCAGTTACGTAATATAATAAAGTAAAATTATGTAAATATAATACAACAAATTTGTTGATTATACTGTTAACAGATGGCACTGTTTCTCATATTTAAAAAACCTATAATTTTAAAACATTTTTCTATTTTTCGTCAAAAGCGGCAAACATAAGCTTGAAAATTGTGTTCGAATCATAAAATTTTATGAAGAATTATGGAAAAAGAATGGAAAGTTATTGCCTTCAGCCAAAAAAGCTTTTGAGAAGTATGTAATATATAGTTTTATTTTTTTTACATAACTCGGGCTACAGATATTTGAAAATGGAACATCGTAGGCGTCTAATACGCCGCGCTGTAGTGTTGTGTCAAACTAAACATAGAGTTAGTTTAATGACACATTCTTAATTAATATAACACTGTCATGTTGTTTAATCGATTTATCACACACACAAATTGTTACAAAAATTGTGACATACATGTATGGTAATGCTATGGTACAAGAAAACAGATGGCACGGTTTGGGTTTAAATTCTCAAAAAATAAGAAAGAATCTACGGTGTTGTAAAAAATAACAAAAAAATTGTATTTCGTTTTTTTACAGTCACATTTCGCATGTGCAGTTTTTTTATACATATTTCAACGTAAATTTTTATTTATAGGCAATTTGAATACAAATGTTATTTATGGAATGTTTATTTTTTTGCTGTTAGGCCGTTTTTTTGCCGCCGAAAAAGGGTGTGGTACGTTTACGACGGTGCGAGCGTTGCGTACAGGCATAGCGTCAGCGCTGGAAGCGTTGGAAAAACGCGCACGCTCGACAAACGCTAGTATAGTAGTAGAGGCCTATTATGTACACTACGTTTATTTGAAAAGGTTATTTTTACATTTTTAAATATAAATGTAGAAAAATCATTTTTTTATTGCCTTAATAGGCAGACGTGCAAGCGGTCACGCCTGATGGTAAACGGTCACCGCGGCTCATGGACATCGGCAATGCCAGGGGCACAGCCAACCCGCTGCCTACTAAAAAATAAAATATAATAAAACTATCACCCTCCAATGCCGAGGCCTAGGACCGAAACCACTGGCGGTTATGAGCCTCCTCACTATGCGTGCCGTATCCGATAATACGGCCTTCTGAATTTGACTCTTGACCCAACGACCAATTGAGAGCCTCTGGAGGTGTTGGTCGAGGCTCTTTGCTATCAACCCATTATAGCACGAGATCCGGCAGTAGAATCTCTACGTTCATGACGTAGATGCTCAAGCTCAAATTTCTACATTCATTTTGAATAGGACAATACATTGATCATAGGGTGCCAGTCAAAAAGTGCCCGCATATATTTTTTATAAAAAAAATATAATTACATTTTGGGAAAAAATTTCGTTCATGGTGTAGTTAAATAAAACATTGTTCCTATTACACAGCTATGTATGTAGAGAATTCAAAAAACCATGGGTGCCGTTGCCTACTCGGCCGCAACTACTTGGCAGCCAGGTGTAAACAGGTAATACTTTGTTGTACGGCAACCATGGTTTTTTGAATTCTCTACATACATAGCTGTGTAATAAGAACAATGTTTTATTTAACTACACCATGAACGAAATTTTTTCCTAAAATTTAATTATTTTTTTTTTATTAAGAATATATATGGGCACTTTTTGACTGGCACCCTATGATCAATGTATTGTCCTATTCGAAAATGAATCTAGAAATTTGAGCTTGAGCATCTACGTCATGAACGTAGAGATTCTACTGCCGGATCTTAGGCAGCAGAGACGCCTATCGGGACAATATTCGTCGAATCCACATCCCACATGTCGGTAACCTCGTGATTTTTCTTTTTATTTGCTTAAATGACGAGACGAGCAAGGTGCCCGCCTGATGGTAAGACGCCTGCCCATAAACAGAAGCAACACCACACAGAACTTTGAATTACAAAGCACTGCATGGCACTGAACCGCGCTCGTCACACCGAGACATAAGATGTTAAGTCTCATAACGCCCAGTAATATCACTTATTGATCGCCGTTAATTTATACACATTTTTTTTAAGATACATTGGCACGTGAACCGTAAATGTTTCGCGATTCCTGTGCCATATTTAGAATGAATTGCCGTGTGTCTCTACAAAGGAAATACCACTTCGCCCACGCGACTCCACCGAAATATCCTTTGCAGGGATAGAGCGCACGTGTTAAAAAAAACCATTGAAATAAACCTCGCTGTGCGGTGGCCCGTGAGTTAATTTTTAACCTGTTAAGTACGCTTGCCGTGGTTTAACCGGGTCTATAAATAGATGAAGGGGAAACAGGGGTTTTAGGGCAACATTTTATTTTACACCTTACGTACAGGAGATTGCGTTTGAGATGTTTTAATGTTTGTTAGTTATGTGAATCGACAAACGTTGTGGACGAGTATGACAATTTTTTTAATAGGTTAAGGCTGCGGTTAGACGACGCGAAAAATTTCGTACGGCCGCCGCGCGGCGGCTGCACGAAATTTTTCAGTCATAGCAAATGTATGTCTTATTAACTAGAACTTAACGTTGAAATTCTTTGTGAGTAACTAACCGCGCGGCGGCCACGCGGTCGCATCGCGCGATCGCGCAGTCGCCGCGTGGTTGGAGCGTTGCGAAGAATTAAACATTATGGCTTAGTCAATAGAGTTTACATTCGTTTTTCGAGTGATTCGAGCGAGGCGCCCGCGCGGCCGACGGCGCGGCCGCAACGCGGTGGGATTCCTTGTCATATAAACGCGCCCTAAAACAGTGACTCGTTTTTGTCAATGCTTTAAATTAGAAAAAAAATAAGTTTCGAACAGTGATTTCCAAGGACGAAAGTTTGTTAGTTTTTGTTGTAAGCTGTTGTGTTTAGACTGCACAAGTTTGATGTAGTCATTTTGCCGAAGCGCTATGAAAATAAATTGTGGATCTATTAAGTTACACCTATTAAAATCAATTTGGATAGTTACTTGTGGTTGATAACTATTAATTATAACTTTCTGATTGATAAATTCGCTTGATGGTTTCGATTGTTAAAGGCGTCATTTCAAAACAACACAACAATGCTTATACACTGCGGCTTGGCGAAAAGACTAGTCAAAGCGGTGGTACCAACCCAGACAGCCAACGAAGGACCTATCACTTTGTGATTGTGGATCAGCTTAACCACACATTTATTTTTTGTTTATTATCGCTGCTTTGGATCTGTAACAGGATTCTGGTGGTATCCTTTAGGTACTGAAACCTAAAACTATCAGACTAGTTATAGTATTATTTACAAATTGTAATTTTATGTAGTGTAAAGGTTTTCAGTGTGCTTAATACGGTAACCAGCCCCTATAGAATGAAAATTTCAAAAACGGAACGTTCCATCGCGTCGTCTCTTTGTATCGGAAAACGTCACACGTTGGTCTCCCGACCAATCACAATCAAACGGCTCGAACGTCTTGTGTTTTTACGCTGACCGTGAACATAGTATTAGTTTATAGTCTTTACAAGCGTAAAAACACATCGGTCAGAAAATAGATCGTTGTCTATTTCTGCCTTACCTCCCCTGGCCTCCCCGGATTTAGTGAAAGCCAACGCGATTATCCGAGATTAGCGCACAATTCAGGAATACCTAGAACATAATTAGTACTTGTACGTGGGCTAAATTCAGTTGGGCTTCGTGGAAAACTTTCAGATGTTTTTGTTGAACAAAATATTTAAACTGACTTCAAAAAAAGGAGGAGATTCGTTTAAACTTTTTATGTATGTTACGAGATATTTCTGCCAAACGTGGACCGATGTTTGTGTCTCCATTTGTATTCGATAGGGTTTTTACCTCGGAAGGTGTTTGCATATTTTTATTCGTCTCAATGACCAGACGAGCGGGTCGCTCGCCTGATGGTAAGCGCCACCGCCTACCCATAAGCAGTAGCAACTCCACCTAAAATTTTATTAAAAATAACTTCATGGCACTGCACTGCACTCGACCAAGATATTAGGTGTTAAGTCTCAATGCCTATACAGTATACACCTATATGTAATTCCGTTAATTAATTGTTATTATTCGTTTGAGGTTATCCTTAAGATAAATTGGGTCTAACTGGTTTCGTTGTGGCAATACATAATAATAAATTACCCGTTAAAATGTTCTAAAAGGGAAAATATTAATTAAATTTTAAAACAATACCGATGTATTTATAATTATAAATAATTAATAAATAACATCCAACAGTCACACACGTAGCCCCAACCCCACAGTAAAATACGATTAACTTTTGTCGTGGGTATCAGGAACTACGAGAGACTATCGGTCTCACAACACCCAGACACGAAACAAATATATTTGGATCAGACAAATACTTGTCTCGGTGCGGAGATCGAACCCGCGACCTCACTTCACAGTCGGCTACTCGCCCACTGCGCAATGAAGGCGGTCAATTTCTGTAGTGAAATGAAATTAAATAGTTTATTAATCATGTAGGCAATTGAAATAGCGCTTATGACAAGTCAGTACAAAAGTAAAAGAAAAAAAGCTTATATGTACAAATCAGTATCAACTAATGTATACATAGCATCAACAAAGTACACTCGGCAATTTGTTTAAAGATGCAACAGTAAATGTAGGTTTTTATAATGGTATTCAGGAAAATTATTTAATAATACATTTAGACAATAGCCTCGGTAATAATTTATTAAACGTTAATTAGTACAAAATAATGTCAATTATCCTATGTACAGCTCATTTGGTATTTCCATGGTAGGCATTATTTTATCCTGGCACGGCGAACGCAACTGACTACACCAGACCTGATGTTCATCGCAGTGTAGTCAGATAATGCTGATTGTCAAGAGACATTTCGACTCTCGACAGTCGACAGAATTATTCCGGCCAGAAGTTACTAGAAATAGACTGGCAGATCTTGGAATGCGACTCGACTGAACGAGTTGCCCATAAGTTTGGGCCCAGTCGTCCAAAATCATGTAAGGGGGTTTATACCATGAGTACGGTGGTCGCTATCCAGTCCGGTACAAAAATATCGGGTAATATCCCATCAGCATAAATGTCATATTAATGTCAATTTACTTCGATGATTTACTTTGTTACAGCGATCTCGATCAATATTTTCAAAAATGTACTTGAATTAAATAGCTAATAACAATTATTGTCGAATAATAGTATTAGTACCTTTTAGATACAAAAATTGGAACATATTTGAGTAAAAAACAAGCAATAATAAAAGTAAAGGGTACAGAAGTTTACGATTAGACGCAATCTATTCTATCCAATGCCCGCTCACTATTTGTATTGATATGGACAAACGTTAAGTTTTATCGTGGTGAATAATTTCTCATTGTTATCAGAAATTGTGGGCTTATCGCTTATTTTAGCCGAGCCATTTATCATTCGGTGTAATCACGAATAATTCACGCAAAAGTCAGCTAACAACGTGCTTTACAAAATGTCTACCGAAAATCTCTACGCTGTTTTGGACGAATTACACGAATACTATTGGAATAGACAACGGGTGAGCTAAATATTAGCAAAATTACGTGTTGTTCTGTTGCTTGTGGTGCTTATCTTAGTTTTATCTTTGCGATGTGTACTAATAGTTTGATATTTTCGACGCTATTTCATTGTGGCGCTAGTGTGTCTATCGCCATATTGGAAATATGTCAAGTGAGACCAGAGAAAGACCTTTCAATATAAAAGTATACTTTTAAGTTAATAAACCAATGTTAATTATTATTCACGAATTCAAGATGAAACATTCGATCGTTGGCTTTAGGAGTGCAATGCAATCAAGGGTTGTCACGACCTTTATTTAAGGTTGCTGATAAGGATAGAAAATGTCGATATTAGGTTCGCTTCTCATATGTACGTTTCGGAATAAGCTATTGTATACTTAACATCTAGTGGTATTGATTGGCCATCTTGTCTTATCAGGGTTGTAAAGTCCTTCTTAACATCATTGGTCCCAGATAAAATAAAATGTTTAGGGACTAGTAGCATCTAAAGTATATTTTTCCGCTAACACTACTAAAGCAGTTACATGCCAGCACCGTGTATTACGTTCAATCCCAGATCCGTCTGACAGTTGATTACATTTCAGGACGTACTTTGTGTTCGACCCAGTTTTATGTATATGTTTTATTTGGTATGGTCTGTTCAGTTCGCGCTCTGTGGTTATTTAAGGATCTTCAGTATCAACTGTACATAGTAAAAAGAAGTAAGGGTCACTAATCTTTCACAAGTGTCTCCTATTTCGTAGATCGTATCCAAATTACATGGGAATAAGCTTCCAAAAACTCGGATTGCAATTATTCTGGGATCCTAAGATGTAAATGTATAAACAGGTTAAGGAAGGACTGTAAAGAACAGTTGATAATGTCAGATCACCTTCCTCAAGAGGGGGAGTATCAAATACCACAAGATATAAATATGATCCGCAGTTCACGATTTTGTACAGTCGTGGAATTAACCCGGAAGGTTTGTTGATAACATTTAGCGCACGCCCAAAATGTATATCTTTATATTGTCTTGAAAGAATGTTAAGCGATTATAAGCAGTATAATATGTTTCTATAAATATAGTTACATAATTGGAGTGAAAATATCAAAAAAATTAACAGTTTAAAAAGAAGCTAACATTATTATTTGACAAATCAAGTGGCAAGAAAGACATTTGGTAATCTTAATCGTTTATTAATTATTTTGTTTCCATCTTTGCTATTATTTATATCACATCAGCGAAGTGGAAAATTTATATAAAGTCCTCCTGTCTATCTTTCTATTTTATTATTTTTATAGTGGGAAAAAGGCCGTTTCCAGAGGCTTGTCAAGCTTTACTGCTTGGCGTATGCGTGTCACTTTCAATCCTGACTTATAGATGTTAAAGTGGCTGGTGTGTGGGCAGGATAAGAAATGTTAACGTAACCTTCTTATTGGTAATGTAGTGTAAGTGGTGAAATCATTATCATTTAATATGGAAGCACCTCTTAGTTCTTATGAAACTCTTACCTTTATTCAATAAAGAGAAAATCTTAACGTTTCAAGAAATAGCGGTCAAGCGTACTTAAAAGATAAGGATGATTCAGTCCTCGCACTGCATCCGTCCAATGTCGATGATACTGCGAGATAAAATGATAAAGATACAAAACGATACGCTAAACTTACAACCGATACACTATCGCCCGTTAAAATTGCAGTTTATTTTTAAAGCGTTGTGTTATTTTAAATAGAATGTGTGCGTTGGTGTTGTTTTGTGTTTTGATTTGCTTAAATGTGAGTCAATGTCCTTGTATTGTTGTTTCGATTGGTTTTTAATATTATGGATTTTAATGTAAGCGAATGGTAACAAATTTAAGTTTAAGTTTTAGATTCCGCTTTCGATTGTAGAGTGTTGTTAAGGGAATTTTTTGTTTTCTAAGTACTCATTCCATACCTTTCTCTCTGTCGCCTTAATTAAATATTTTTAGATGTTAATAGAATCTCTTTGTCCTAAATAAATAAGGCTACCCACACACAACATTTTACATTTTTAAGTAATGTTCCCTAGTCCTCCTTTGAGACTCTCCTGCTGGTGGGAGGATATTTGTATCCGACCGGATAGCGACCACCGTACACTGGTGCTAAAACCTGCCATAGTGGCCCACCTTGTGTGGGTCGCGTTCCAGGGTCAGCCAGTGTATATCCGGTTCTCCCCAGGGGGCTTGCCCCCTGATCCTAACCCTTTTCCCATCCCTTTTCCTTCCCCTCCCCTTTGGCCCTTTGGCAGGCCGGCATGATCTTGCCGACCGACGATGGACACATTGTTTATCGTTGGTCGACACTATTCTTGGATTGCGCTACACTTACCATCAGGTGTAGCGTAGTCACTTTGCCGAGCCAGGATAAAAAAAAAAAAAAAAAAAAAGACGAGATGTGCTTTAATTATGCATGCAGGTGGACGAGTAATTGTGTTCCTACAAATTTCAGGTCAAGTAAACCTCACGTGCAAACGTGGCGTCCTACTTGTTACCTCAAAGAGTTACTAGTGTATTGTTATGTCTTTGAACCTTATACAGCATTCATAACAGTGTTGTTAAATTTTCTGAATGATTTGCTGTTTAGATTGAGCTTATTATAAAAGATCTTAACGTCCCTGGTATTGTGTATCGCAAATGCTCTGCATTCCTGAGAAATCTTCATAACAATTTCAAGGTTGTATGAGAGCCACCAGCAATAGGCTTTTGTGGTGGACCGAAGTCTAATTCATCTCCTTAGTAGAGGAGGTTCGTGCTGTTGGACCGGCTGATATTAAGTGATGATTTCGATTCCTTTCATGGGAAGAAGGAAGGAAGCACCATTGCGTGAATAGGGAATAAACCGATATCTTGAAAGTGTAAGATATTTTTACATATCGAATGTAATTAATTATACCTACCCTGTATTGATAGAAAAGTATAGAGTTAGTTGTCGTTTCTATTTGTATCGTTTTGCTCGTTGTTTGTGCCCCTGACAGGCATGTTTTGTGGTACGCGGTCGAGACAGGAGATCACGATACATGACGACAGCCACCCGTTTGTTTTGTATGCAATTGTATCTGTGTGTTTTGAGCTATGTGATCAGAGACTGGACACCGCGAGGCGCGACCGTTTCCCGTTTTAATTTCATTCAGAGCGGACTTGTCGCCTAACTCGCGTCACACGTATTGGTCTCCCTGAGTCAGTCGCACATCTCAAAACGTACTCAATGGATAGAAAATAAGTGATGACGAGGTCTTTTTAAAAATACTACCTCGGGTAAATCAGTTAATCCAGTGAGCGTGTCATTTTCACTTGTGACAAAAATGACAATACGTAATTTTAGCGGCAAACCAATTCAGTTGACGTCCGGAGAGGCGACGGGGGCCTTTGTCCTAAACGGGATGTTAATAAAGTAAAAAATTGCGACCACAACCAGTCATTCCACATTCGTCTGTGGTGAATTATATAGTGAGATGTGGTTTCGTCGTAACGTTGAGGGCTTATTACATTGTTTGGGTTTAGAAAGTTGGGGATTTTTGTTATAAGTTTAGAAAAAAAACTGTGAAATGAATCACACGTTTACATGTTTCTTTTTTTTTAATCATGAGTTGATTCAATAATTATTTTAGAATAATCGTGAAACATAGCAAAAAGGTTGGAATGCGCACACACATAATTCAAAAGGACCATTAGATGGCCGTACCAGTAATAAAGCAAACACTCAAAATACAATGAAGATGTACAAGATACAAAAATAAATGTGCCATCTACAATCCGCTATAAAGCGATTTTCAATTTCGTCAAACGAAGATACGAAGTAGTGTAATTAATAAAAACTCTAGTTCATATCTATGCTATTTTGGTTCAACATCTGCGTCGAGCCATAAACAATACCCATGTTTTCACATAAAACATTCACAGAACAATTCTTTTTATACATCACATTATTCTATTCGTATTGTTGAAATGTTTCTACAATCCAGTTTTATGAATTATTATGATTTCATTGCATAAAAACGTGTAGCTAATGTTTATATTAACTGCTGCCATGAGAGATTGCGTCTTACAGAAAATTAAATTTAAAAGTCTTGATGAAGTAGACTGGAATAATTTTAATGAATTTCAGTGAATTCAAAATAGCTTTATTTAAGCTCAAACTAATGTTTCTTTAAACTCAAATCTCAAATCTCACAAGTCGAAACCTCACTGCTTTCAAAGCTTAGGTACGATGCCACTACACCAATACACGCGTTTAATTGAGTTTCAAACATTTGTTACTAGCATAACGCTTCAAGCTACAGCATTTGTACTAACGCGGGTACCTACTGTATCAAGTTTATAACACATCAGGAAAGGCGAAGTGTTGGTTAATGCTTCAGCAAGTTGCGATCGTCTTCGTTGTCGAAGTTTGTAGTCTGTATAGTTGTATAAATTGGTTGCGCCGCTGTTTAATGACTTCCACGGTGTAGGCTTTCATAGTTTCGAGGACTTGTTTTTTCATGGAAGAGGGGCAAGCGAACAGGTGGTGTGTGGTGATGAATGTAGTTGTTTAGTCTTATGTCAGTTGATCTTATAGTATTGGGTCTGTTAATGTATGTGAGGTGCAGTATTGGGTGTAGCTTAGAGCATGAAAAAAAGCTTAAGGAGAAATCCATTAAAATTCTTGCTATTTTGGTTGTCTTTATATCAATAAATTATGCTGCTAAATAAACCAGTAGAGCTAGTACTGTTGCGCATCTTTCTTTGGAAAATCGATTTACAGTGCCTTTCCTTCTTCGAGGTCGTGCTAGACTGGTTCGTCTATTGTTTCTGAAGATCTATTATTAGGGATATTCGCTAACGTGGTGTTTTTTGGATTTCTCTACATGAACTACAAAATTTTTAAAATTTTGTTAACTGTTTTAATACACTCCGCTGTGCCGTCGTTAAACTTCTAAACTATTGAAATGATGACTAACATTAATCACAGACCAGGACCTGACAGGCCCCGTGGCGCAGCGGGCGAGTAGCCGGCTGTGAAGCGAGAGGCCGCGGGTTCGATCCCCGCACCGAGACAAACATTTGTGTGATCTACAAATATTTGTTTCAGGGTCTGTGTCTTGTGGGACCGAAAGTCTCTCGTAGTTCCTGATACCCACGACACAAGACTCGTATCTTACTGTGGGGTCAAACTATGTGTGTGACTGTTGGGTGTATTTATTATATATTTCCTGTATCATATACTTACGTTACATCATGTCGGTAAGGGTTTTCCGTTCAAATAACGTAATAAATACACCAATAGTCACTACACGAAGGTTATTATCACCGTGGGCTAGGTTTCATGTGAATCACACATCTACTTAGTTTTCATCTGACGTCCATGTGTGTGGTTTTGTGATTTCCATTTTCTCAATGTTGCATACGATTTTGAGGATGTTTTGACTGTCCTCAAATTGCTCCCAGAGCAATGAGATGACCAATGGTAGCCTATGAAATCGACGTGTTCCTGCCTGATATAAGATTGGCTTGCCGTCTATGACGTGCGATGGAAATAAGACTAATAATATAAAGTAGTAATTGTAATTATAAACAACAAAAATACTGGAAAACTTATAAGGATAATCATTAAGTACATATTAACGATGTGTTGAGGTAGTTTACACAGCGAAGGCAGACATCCTATGCCCGCAGCTACGTGATGAATAAACAAAAATTGACCTTAACTTTTACATTTTTATTCGTCGATCAAAAAAACTCACAAATATGCATTCCCAACAATAACCTGATATAACAGTGAACGCACATCGATTTTCGATGAAACTTTTCAATTGCAAGGCGAACCGGGTCGCAGCGTGTCGTCGTCGGGCGGTAGTCGGTGGCGGCGCGACAATACTTTGTGTCCGTTACGAAATGTTTTCCAAATATGTACTAACGTAATGATAATGTTAACGCATGCGTCTTATAAAGAGCGGCAGGTGACTCGCTATGTGCAAGCATTGCGTCAACGACTTTCGCCCGCAACTTTGTCTGGACCATCGAAAGTTAGTGTTCTTTCTGTTTTGCCATTTTGGTAGTGGAATTCGGAAGGAGGATTGTGTCAAGTTTGATTTTAGGATAGCCAATAAGCTTTTTTGTTTTATTTAATTGAATGACGAGACGAGTAAGTTGCTCGCCTGATGGTAAGCGCCACGCCTAGGGGTGCTCGATATATATCGATATGTGATAAAATATCGATACATTTATTTGATGTATCGAATCAATGCGATATTATCGAATCATTGAAGTCGATATATAATATCGATATATTTTATCCGATATATCGAATCAATGCGATATTATCGAATCATTGAAGTCGATATATGATATCGATATATTTTATCCGATATAAGGATATCGGAGAATATTTAGGAAACATCTATCGGATGTAGCTAAAAAAAAAAAAACAACATCAAATACCAGAATAAGTATTGAATGTTGTTTTTTTTTTTTTTTTAGCTCTTCGATATTATTTTTGTTAATCATTTTCTAATAAAGTCTTTTCCTTCCTACAATTCGATATATCGAAAATATCGATATTTTTGACCGATATATCGCTATATATCGATACAATATTTCGATATATTATATCGGAAAAAATATCGATATTTTTTGTACACGATATATTATATCGGAAAAAATATCGATGTTTTTTGTACATGAACATCACTAGCCACGCCTGCCCACCACGAAGACTGAAGCAACACCACACAGAACATTGAATTATAAAGCACTGCATGGCACTGAACTGCACTCGACACTCCGAGACATAAGATGTTAAGTCTCATAATGCCCAGTAATTTCACTGGTTTCAATGTCTTTCAAACAGAAACACAACAGTGTTTACACACTGTTGCTTGGGGGCAGAAATAGTCAAAGCGGTGGTACCAACCCAGACGGCCTATCGCAACCTTGTAAACCAGTTACGACCTCTCAAATGATACGTATAGAAGGATGTTTTATCCCCGTATTTATAAACGTAACTATGAAGTACGAGGTCTTATAGTGGCCATGAATGTATAGTGTCGATTTAGGTATACGTGGTTGGTCTGTTTTTGGCATCACGCACTTAGGAAGAAATTAACAATAATTGCTGCACTCAGCAATGTCAACTTACTTTGTGTTAGTTAATAATTACATAGAACTCGATGATTTCGAGACTCGAACCATTCAATGCCTTATGCTTCCTTACTAAGTACGGAACATTCCTTATGCTTTGTTACTGATTAAAGAAATAATTTGAATTGCCGTCTCAGAAATAATCAAATTCTAAGAAATGACCAATGGATACTTAAACATAATTGACCTCCTAAATCTAAAGCATTAGCGTAGGAAGTAAGGAAATAAAATAAGTTTTATTACATGAATTAATTCACGTGGAAGTAGGACAAAGAGTGCCTGCTTTACCAGTTTAAAAATTCATCATTAAACAAAAGGTTTTCCTAGAATGTACGCAACCGGCATACGGGCATATGTACGTACTTAAATAGCGTCTTGGCATTCAACTAGATTTCCTTTTACTTGCTATGAATCACAATATTAACACATAATGACACCTTAGCGCTCCCTTCGCAGGTTTGTGGTCAGTAATGACATTTGAGTCATCCGATCTGACTCATTCTCGATGACCCGGAGTCAATCGCGACACTGATTCATTGGACGCATCTCGTTTGACTACAAAACTGATAATGATGAGACACTGTCTCGGTGGAAGCGAATAGCGGTAATCGATTCGATTTTGTAACATGTGAACGGATGTAATAAACAAGAAAATAATTATATAAGCAATTAACGACGTCAACGTTACTCCATTAATCTCAATAGTTCATAATCTATTTGAATAGCAGTATGCTCTTGAACTGGTCTAATTAGTGAATTAAAAAATACAGGTCTTTAAAAGTCCGGGAGTATAAAGACATACGATATTGATAGCAATTATACGAAGTGACTTGGAATTGTGAGACTTAATATCTTATGTCTCGTGGTGACCATGCTACACACAGTCCAATGCCATGCAGATGCAGTGCTATGTAATTGAAGGTACTGTGGGGTGTTGATTCTGCTTGTTTCTAGGCAGACGTTAGTATCAGGCGAGCGACCTAGTTGGTTGCTTATTCAGACTGAAAAAACGGTATATTAGTAGGAATGGAATTATAATGTTCTTAAATATTAACTCAAGATCGACAAGCCATTAATCCAAGTATCATGCATAAACACTTTCTCGTTTATTAATCAGCATGTAAGTAAGACGAACCGGTCTTTTTATTAGGAATTCATTCCCGTCCTTGAGCTTTAGGAATTTTCATTTACATCTATCTATATATATAAAAATGAATCGCTGTGCGTGTGTCTCGCAAAAACTCGAGACTGGCTGTACCGATTTGGCTAATTCTGATCTTGAAATATCTGTGGAAGTTCAGGGAAGGTTTACCCGGTGAGAAAAAATGAGTAACATAAATAATAAGTAACGGAAAACACTAAAAACGACAACTTAATTTTACCATACAAACTGTTCCTGGGTATGAAACATTTGACATCTTTTTGATGTGAAACATCTATAAGCGCAGGTATAAACCGGATTGTTGGCGTTGCGAAGCTTGCCGTGATGACGGGTCGGACAGGACAGGACAGGACAGGGACAGGACAGGAAGGGACAGGACAGTGACAGGGACAGGATAGGATAGGACAGGGACAGGGACAGGACAGGACAGGACAGGGTCACGACAGGACAGGACAGGCCAGGAAAGGACAGGACAGGACAGGACATGGACAGGAACAGGGCAGGGACAGGACAGGGACAGGACAGTGACAGGACAGGGACAGGGCAGGGCCAGGAGAGGGACAGGACAGTGACAGAACAGGGAAAGGACAGGGACGGGGACAGGGACAGGACAGGGACAGGACGGGGACAGGGACAGGACGGGGACAGGACGGGGACAGGACGGGGACAGGACGGGGACAGGACGGGGACAGGACGGGGACAGGACGGGGACAGGATGGGGACAGGACAGGGACAGGACAAATTTTACACAAATATATGTAGGTGATACGAAGTCCACCGGGTCACCTAGTATTTGATAAATTATAAACGAATAAGTCATTCATTATAAACCAAAGTTCATGTTAGAACATTTTTAAGTGGTTCAATTCAATCAATCATTTCTGTTAATATTATTTCATATAAATAATTAATATAAATCGTTCAATGGTGACGATGGTTTTTTCTCCCTTTTTATTCCTGTTTTTTGGGTTATTTAATTCGTTTCCGAATATGTAATTTTTAGGAGTGTATGTGTTTTTATGCACTGACTGCCTCCGTGCCAAACGTAAATGCTACAACGTAAATCTTTCTGTAAAATGTTTTAAAGAGCATGTTGCGATCCCAATGCGAGTGGGATAAGGGCAGGTGGAAGGAGTTTGTATTTTTATGTAAACTTTAAGTGCACCTTAAAAAGCTTATTTTTAATATTTTGTAGTTCGTATTGTACTGCCTTAATATTTTAAATTATTTTAAAAGCTGGGGATATTAAGATTTAAGTAATTTTTGAATTAAATTTTATACCAATTTTGTAAAGTAACTGAGAAGTAGTTATATTAATAGAAATTTTCTTAAATTACACTATTAAAATTACACTATTAGAAAAGCCTTGCTCTGAAATTGTGATAGGCTAATTATGATTAATGTACGTTTTACTGCTTCGATAAGAAAGTCTACGAGTAATTTTTAACACGCTTTTATTAGCTTCAGACGTATGTATGTTGGTATGTTTGTATGTTGGTATGTTTGTATGTTGGTAGGTTTGTCTGTAACTTGTCTTTGAACGTGATTTTGACCTACTTCAAAACGTCGGATAAAATCTTGACAGCGCGATGTAGATGTGCCAGTGGCGCCATCTCATGATTTTTTCTTGTCAACTTGTAGCTTAAATGCAATAAACGTGGCGCTGGTTGTTTTGTTGTGTTATTTTGATACGAGTTTAGAACAAAATAAATAAATATGTATTGTAAAAATTAAAACTTCCTTAAATATTTCATTGAATAATTGTTATAAATTACAAATTTATTACCTACAACTGTTATTAAAATTACTTCAGTAGTAAGGGATGTTCGCAAAACACTTTTTTTAACACGCTTTTTTATATTATTTACAATTAGTGGCAGCAATATAATAGAACATTGGATTATAGTCTACATGACACATTAAAATAAAACAGTAAAAAATCAAGAGATGGCGCCACTGGCACATCTACATCGCGATGTCAAGATTCTCCAGCGAATCATTACCTCCGACGCTTTGTATGAACTATGGGCGTTGTACGATTGATCGGGTACAGTTTTACAAATGGCTTGTTAAGGGCCGTCCGTGAGCAAAACACCGCGCGATCGAGGTTTTTAGAGGCTATCTAGTCATTACTTAAAATAAATGTTGATTAAATAAATATACAATATATTTTTACAATCTGTCAGCTTTACTTTGTTCGATTCAAATTCATGTTAATGCTGATATATATTTTTAAATTGTCGTTATAAATGAACCATAAAAATGGGAAAAATGCAAAGATTCCGTGCGTCTCCTTTTAAAGTACAGAATGTTATCAAATGAGATTAACATCACTAGATAGGCAATTTAATAACGAATATTTTGCCCGTTTTAAATTTTCGAAAAGACCAAAACCTGATTTTTTAAATCAATTATTCGCTAAATACGTGCATATTCTGCACTCGCCGAGTACACGATTTAGTATGGCGCGAGACAGTCAAGGTCGTTTGCTCACGGACGGCCCTTAAACAAGCCATTCGTAAAACTTGTTTCTAGAGGTGTTATATTAGGATCGTTTATTCGTATTCCTATTACCGAATATAACGCTTAGCCAATATTATGTTATCTATCCTGTTACTGGGTAATAGTCAAATAATAGTGAGAACTGAGAACTTATCATATTATTCGTTCATAAAAGACGCGCAATATAATCGTTATTGGTTAAAATATTATGTGTAGTAGTTGAGAAATCGCTCACGTTATTGATATAAGTAGGTATACCTATACAGTGATTTACTTTGCCTTCATACTTTAACAGGCTTAGGACTGTCAACGAATCAAACTAAAAAATTAAAAATAAATAATAGTTTAAAAAAACTAAAAAACACGCTTTTACATAATAACCAACTAAAAAATAAAAAATAAATTTTAATGAATTCGAATTAGGAATAGTGTACAAAATTTAAAAATATACATATATAAATTAAGAATAGTGTAAATAAGAAAAAATATGTATTTTATTGTAAAAAAAGCGTGGGGTGCATGGTGTCAATAGTTATAAAAATATTTTATGGACAGATATGAGTAGAAGGATCATCATTTTGATAATGTCTTAAAAAGCACCCCACGTTTTTTTACAATAAAATACATATTTTTTCTTATTTACACTATTCTTAATTTATATATGTATATTTTTAAATTTTGTACACTATTCCTAATTCGAATTCATTAAATTTTTTTTTTATTTTTTAGTTGGTTATTATGTAAAAGCGTGTTTTTTAGTTTTTTTATTATGTGTATCATAAAACTATAAACATTCGTATTATAAAATGTGTTTGTAGAGAGCTAGTACTAGTCCCGATATACATATGACCTCACGCCTATATACCCATAGGGGTGGGCAATGGTACAACTAGTGCACCCAGCTGTAGTGGTTCGCAGTGTTTATTTCCACCCCACTATGTGATAAGAGCGAACTTATCGCCATACCAGGTAAATCAATCAATCATGTGATATTTCGGATCGAAAGAGTTTTAAACACGAATTGTGACTACAAGTTTGATTTTTACAAGGTGGTAGGTCCCTCGCATACGAGAGGCCATCTGGGTTGGTACCACCCCTTTGTCTAGTTCTGCCGCCAAGCAACAGTGTGTAAGCACTGTTGTGTTTCGGTTTGAAGAACATTGAAGCCAGTGAAATTACTGGGCATTATGAGACTCAACAACTTATGTCTCGGAGTGTCGAGCGCAGTTCAGTGCCATGCAGTGCTTTGTAATTCAAAGTTCTGTGTGGTGTTGCTTCTATTTATGGGCAGGCGTGGCGGTTACCATCAGGCGAGAACCTTGCTCGTCTCGTCATTCAAGTAAAAAAAATATGCTTTTATTATATAATTTATATGATTGTTTATAGTGTAGCAAACAATTTTGTGAGCCTTAAACGGTATATAAAAAATTTATTATAAAATAAGTTTCTGAATATTATTTTAAAATATAATGAGTAGCGCAAGTAAACCGCTAATTACGCGTTGTATTGACCACCGATGACGTACGTAACTCGCTTATAGTATAACCGCAACTGTATTGTTTGCTCAGCCCGATCCCACCTACACTGACTCACTGATAATGATTATATCAGTGCTTCGAATGGGTAAAATAATCGACTATTGTTTTTATATAACTTATATGATGTTTTTACGCGAAACGTATTTTACTAATGGATTGCTATGATTTTGTTAAAGTCGACGAAGGGACAATGGTTAGCAGAAGTCTATGAAGGCAACACCTTTGATATCATATGCCATAATCACTCGCTTATTATGATTCATATGATCGTTCATATAACTATAAATTATTTGGACTTGCGGTCCCAAACACCCAGATTGTGGATCACACAAATATTTATCTCGGTGTGAGAATCGAACTCACAGCCTCTCGCTTCGCAGTCGGCTACTCTCCCACTGCGCCACGAAGGCTGTCATATAGCATAGCATCTTGTACTACGGTGGTTATAATACTTGTATCGTAAGAACCTACCATAGGGTATAGACGTTGCTTCTTGATTACACCGTTCTTGGACACGTTGTATAAGTGTTTTAAGTTTATTTTTCATATTTTTTTATAGCATAGGCCGGCAAACGAGCAAGTGTGTCACCTGATGGTAAGTGATCTCCACCGCCCATGTACGCCCACCACCAGAAGAATCATGGGCGCGTTGCCGACCTTAAAGGAATGGGATAATTAGGGATTGAGAAGGGGAGGGGATTTGGGCTACCGGATATCTCACTCACCGTACGAAACGCCTGCTGCGTACTAGCCGCTAATTTACGTCGGTTTTCTGTGAGACAGTGGTAACGACCCGGTCGAGCCAGCCCATTCATGGTGTAGACAAAACTGTCTACAGCGTGGCTCTACCACTCGAATTACCAACGTCTTCTCTCAAGTGTAACATCTTGTGTCGTCTTTGCAGAGTTCATCAGACTCGGTGCTGACGACGGGCTCGATATCGGACCGCATCAACAATCTGCAGCAACAGTCGACGGAACAACAGAACATGCCGCCGCACGTCGCCTCCACGCTGCACCGGAACAAGAGCTCGCTGCATGGCTCTTCCAACTCAGCGTTAGGTAAAACTAGCTTCTGCTCGATAATTCGCACGCGTGAAGTAAATTTGAGCAGAAAAATATCACTTACGATTCAAATCTTACCGACTTTAGTGGTTGAATTTCGCAAAAATCCGTTCTTACACGATGCCTAAAATATGTCATCAACACACTCCCAAAATGTTGAATATATATGCTGGCGGTTTGGTCTGGGCGAATCATTCAGGCCTTCTCCTTTTATACGTTTAGATTTATATAATACTGTAAAATTGTCTATCGAATCGACGGACTGTATTTTTATTACTGAATTTTAGTTATCTAATTACCTGATCACAGCAATCATGAATTTGCTTATGAATTAGCTAGTTACGTGTGTCTGTGTAGACGATATCTTTTGATTGATTCATTACGCCAGTTTATGACGTACAAGCGAACCTAAGGAGCGATAGGTCAGCGGGAAGTGATACGGATTGTCGA
Organism: Amorpha juglandis; assembly: GCA_949126905.1. Lineage (NCBI taxonomy): Eukaryota > Metazoa > Arthropoda > Insecta > Lepidoptera > Sphingidae > Amorpha > Amorpha juglandis. The sequence continues at coordinate 2,921,501 of OX421379.1, read as the reverse complement.
GACGAAAGTCGCCGGTTCGAAACCAGCTCCAAGAGCATACACCTCTGACTTTTCTAAGTTAAGTGTATATTAATTGTTAATTATCGCTTGCTTTAACGGTGAAGGTAACATTGTGAGGAAACCTGCATACCTTGGAACTCGATAAAATTTTTCGAAGGTATGTGAAGTCCACCAACCCGCATTAGGCCAGCGTGGTGGACTAAGGCCTAACCCCTCTCATTCAGCAGATGAGGCCCGTGCCCAGCAGTGGGACATGTATTATAATACAGAGCTAGTAAAATAAAAAAAAAGCGAACCTAATGATTGTAAATAAACATTTGTAATGTTTCCTTCCAGGAGGCAGCATGACCTCCCTAACTTCGGCGCCTCCCCCTCCGGCGCCGGCGTCCTCCCTCTCTACATCCGACCTGCCGGATCGGGTGCGGGTGAGCCACGGCAAGCCACACTTGGCGCCCAAACCGCCCACCATGAACGCACCAGAAACAAGGCCTTCGCCGCCGCCCAAGAAGCTCATAGTTAATGGCAAGATAGCATCGAGGACGCAGAGTATGAGGATGCCCAAGTACGTAATGCATTTTTTAGTAGTCATCATCATCATCATCATCATCAACCACAAGACGTCCACTGCTGAACATAGGCCTCTCCCAAAGATTTCCAGACCGACCTGTTGGAAGCGGCCTCCATCCAGCGACTTCCTGCGATCTTTATCAGGTCGTCTGTCCACCTTTTAGGTGGACGTCCAACGCTGCGCTTGCCAGTACGTGGCCTCCATTCCAGAACCTTTCTGTCCCATCGGTTATCGGTTCTGCGAGCTATGTGGCCTGGCCTGCTGCTTTTTTAGTAGTACTAACTCGAAAAATCTTTTGGAACTTATGCCTACTTCCTGCACAAGGCTACGGTGGTTTACTAACTCGCACTTATCTAGCGTGGCGGACTATTGGTCTCGACTCCGTCCTTTAAAGGAAATAATGGCCTTTACAGTAGTACATATCAGGATCACAAATAAAAATATCTGCCTAAATGGGAAGCCGGTACTATTTGGTCTACTAGAGCAGCGTAGGTATTAGTGGTGTAAAGAACAGCTTTGCTAAGGCGTTTTGGATGATCGATGACTGCCTGAGACCGAAGAACTTGACGGTCGCTAACAAACTAATGAGTCCTCTAGAATTTTAGGTGTTCATCGGGGTGACTTTGGAGCTAAGATGGTGATGGCCCACTTACACTCTCTTTTTACTATATATTTTATCCAGTGTTGCGTGTCACATGGCCTTAACACGGTTTGTGTTTTAAAGAGCGATTACTGGTCCAGTTAAGACAAAAAGGGGAGCAAATAGCACAAGGGCATCTCTATTAGGTGCACCGCGTGTGGGTTATCATTCGAGTAGTGAATCATGATAATATTATTTATTCATGCTCATAAATGTTTAGAGGCCATTTCCTAAAATGTAATAATGCTACATAATGCTCCGTTATTTTAGGGTATTTTGACCTTTTTTCATACTTATCAGTAATACGAAATTAATTAACGGATCCAGTTGCTTTATTTTATCAGATAAATAATATTAGCCCTATACTACATACCAACCCATTGCTGCACACGAGCAGCATTAGGACACACAAACGTTTTATTTAGTAATCTTAGATATGCCGGTTTTCTCAAAATGGTTTCTTTTGCCGCTAAAGAATAACTAAAAATCAAACTAATAACGTTTATTTTTAATATATGTTCGCCCTTTACCACATAATGGCACGGCAATAATCTCGGTGAAACGTGCAGCACAAGTTGCACCTCTGCTTACTCCAGGGATAAAGGGCATGAGCTTATATTATGTAATTCGATTAATTGTCAAAGCATACCCAGTCCAGATTAAAGCCACTTAACTTTATCGAAATTATTTTGCACTTATGAGTTCTAACATGAGGTTATGTGACAATGATAGAGAGAAATAAAAAAACGGATTGTTTATAAAATATTTATTTTTAATAAATACAACCTCATAGGATATTATTGGTAATGCCATAGCAAGTTTATGTGTTATGATTTCTTCATATTTCATGCAATTATGTTATTTTGTAATAATTTTATATAAATATAATAGATATTATAGTTATGTAAAAATGTATGATTTTTCCCCATGAGAAACACAGTACTTACCGAAAAGATCATATTAGTGGCGATCTTAGATAAATAATATTATAAGACGCCACGTTTAAGGAACCAAATAAGCTTGTTATCGAGTCTGCACTCACGAGACGCCACTAAACTTCATTTGTCATTAAGGTATTTCTTAGAACTCTATTATTTCTCAGAGACGTCAATTAAGATTTTCTCTGTACTCAGTAACCGAGTATAATACACTTAGTGGAGCGCCTGGGGGTTTTCACCTCGGATTAGAGTTACAGTGAATGAATTAATATGATCGATGTGGGATATTGTTTTTTAAACTATAAATTGCAATGTTTACCCAAAAAAAAATTGTGCAAACCATTGTTTCATTGTTTAAAAAAAATATTATGAAAAATTAATGTTTGACCCTATATTTTCACTTTAAACAGTATTTTTTTTTATTTATATGTTGAATCTTACCTGAGTAGACATATAGGAACATTTTTCAAAGATACCTGTGTATAAAAATAGCAGTAGGGATCTCGAACAGGTAGAAAAACGTGGAGGGGAGAGCGGAGCGACAGCTGCTATGTACAATGGAATTTCTCGGCCAGTTTAATTATAAATGAAACGTACTCTATTGTGTACATTTAAAAAATAAGGTAATTAATTACGACTAATGAAAAGAAAAAAAAAATAGTACAAAATCAGTTTATTTAAATATATTACAACTAGCTTTTGCTCGCGGCTCCGCCCGCGTGAACAGCATTTTCCGGTATAAAAGTAGCCTGTAACCGTCTCCAGGATCCCATCGGTCTATGTAGATAAATTCATCAAAATCGGTTCAGTGATTTAGGCGTGAAAGCGTAACAAACAAACTCACTTCCGCATTTACTTTCACCCCCTTTTTCATCCCTTAATAAATAAAATTTCCAAAATTCCTGAAACACCTATTTTTTTTTACGCCAATAAACGAAATACAAAATTTTGTTTATGTAACTTTCAAAATGACGGACTTTCATACATATTATCATCCCCTATTTTGACCCCTTAGGGGTGGAATTTTCTAAAATCCTTTCTTAGTGGATGCCTACATAACAAAATGAATATACAGTCCGAATTTCATGCTTGTAGCCTTGATAGTTTGCGCTCGGCGATGATGAATCAGTCAGTCAGTCAGGACATGTTATTTTATAATTATAGATTGTTGTCTACATCAAATATTTTCTTCTACTTCATCTATCTGTATAATATGTGAAGTATTGGAACAACTATTTCCGCTGTACTGTAAACATGCTACACTGCAGTATAAACCACTTTTTCGGCATCCACACGCAGCTCCACATCCCTTTTTGCAATTACAAAATAACGTTTGCAATAAATTATCCGGAGCAGGTAATAGATTCATTGTTATTGGGATGTACATGTTATTGGAATACTTCCATCCCCAATTTTCAATAACTACGTCAATTCCTAGCCATATCTGAATTTGTAGGTACACTCTTTTAAAGGTGCTCAAACGCTGCATGAGTTGTTAGAGGCAGTGATGACAAAAGAACACTCGTATTTTTGGCTGTTGCTTTTATGAAAGAATTGAACCTCAATGTATTTGAATCATAAGTTTTAGACGGAGCTCCATATAAACTCAAAATACATGCTACACCTGCTTGCAATATATTATTGGGGTCTTCATTGATATTTTTAAATTATTTTACTGAGTCGTGTAAATCAATCCGTAAAAAGACAAGATAAGATAAGATAAGAATACTCAGGTAAGATTTAACATATAAATAAAAAAAAATTGTTTAAAGTGAAAATATATGGTCAAACATTAATTTTTCATAATAATTTTTTTTAAACAATGAAACAATGGATTGCACAATTTTTTTTGGGTAAACATTGCAATTTATAGTTTAAAAAACAATATCCCGCATCGATCATATTAATTCATTCACTGTAACTCTAATCCGAGGTTTTACGGTTTTGAATGCTCCAGGCACTCCACTAACTGTGTGTATTCAGTAATGGAACATACAAAAGTGGCTCTGAGTGTGGAAACAATCGAATTTTAAGAAATTAGTTAATGACAATTACAGTTATTTGACGTGTCCAAGTGGGGCGGTAAGTAGCAGTACATAAAAGTTAAACATCCCATATGATGATATGTTATTGTCATATTTTTACGTGCCTATTTAAAAACACTGCCTACTACCTCCCCCACCAAAATAATATTACGATTGCTTATTATAACATTTATTTTAATGCGATGTGTTTATTGTTACGTTTTGTTTGTGGATTTATCATAGGATCATGATGTAAATGGCCTCCATAAATAGAAGCTTTATAGGTTCAGAGCGTCTGGTATTCATCCGTATAACATTTTTGCTACTAATTTGAACGGGACATGTGACGTATGCGCCTCGCTCCGCATCGCCCAATTACACGTGTCTAGATGCCTTTTTTGATATAATTCGTAGCGACTACCCAAATATCGAGTATTGTTTTTAGGGTATTTTATTCCAAAGTGCGGTACATTATTCTGGATGATATAAACTACAAGCTAAATCTCTCTGTAACATGTGTTAAAAAGTATGTCGCGCTGACTGTGGGTGGGATAAGGACAGTAGACAAGTGTGTTGTTAGTATATAATGTGATTAGAATGTATTTTTTTACCAGATCACCATCGGCGTCTCCTTCCTCGCCCCAGACAGGTGGCACGCGGCCCTTCAACCTGCCGCCCGCACCTCTCATCCCGCCCATAGGAACCAAGAACCCTGCTTCACACTTTGGTAAGTTTGAAACACATACCAAGGAGTTTTGGCGGGAATTCTGACAGTGCTTCGACAGTTCATCGGTAATTTTATTTCAAAAACTAATTTAAAGTTGTGTTTGTTGTATAAAAGTAGTGTAGAATAAACATTGACGGTGATTAACAGTGTATGGAATCATTGAAATAAGTGAATTAAGCAGCACAATGGAAGGGATTTACACCAAAACTCCAACAAGACCTTGCAAACGCCCACACCGATGTTTCATCGTTCTATTGAAGACTTGAGAATAAATTATATTTGTCATTGGCGAAATGCATAATAATGCGAAGCCATAAATTAAAAAAAAACGTGAAACGGTTGTAATGTCTGATTTATGGTCAAAATCTCAAATATGATATAAACGCTTTATGTTTTTTAATAAAGTTATTATTTACCTGTAATTAAATTGCTTCGCTGTAAAAAGAAAACTGGTTGAAGATTTGCGATTTAATATGCGGACTTTTATTAAGCCTTAATTACATTTGTAAATTTTACTTACCGACTTATGTAAGATTGGTGTTAGTAATTCATGTAGCCATATGTAATTCAATATTTGAAGTAAGCAACTTCCAATTCGGTTTACATTAGTAGTTTCTTCGTAAGTCCATTTATTTATAAGCCAGTGTTTCTTAACCTTTTTCTAGGCAAATTAAAAGTTTTTTGTTAAATTTGTCACCGATATCTAGCATTGCTTTTAAATAACTCAAAGCGCAAGGGTGAAAGTCGTATCGAGTCCATTTTTAAATTGCCCCTCTTAACTAGTAAATTACCCCCCTGTGGGGTGTGGGCCCCACTGATATAGGCTGACTTAAGTATAATTTACGTATGAACGCCACATACCTATGTACGTGGCGTACCCACGTACCTTGTAATGGACGATGGTGATGTTTGTGTTGCAGGTACCCTCCGTGCGCCGCGTGGTCTCCGCCCCCCTCCCCCGCCGAATGCGCCCCCTCCCCCGCCGCCCGCGAGGAACGCCTCGCTCGCGCACCCCCCGCCGCCGCCGCCGCCGCACTTCAGGCAAAACCAACTCACTAATAATAGTGTACGTTACCTTGTCACTTGTCACTCATCATCATCATCATCAGCCACAAGACGTCCACTGCTGAACATAGGCCTCCCCCAAAGATTTCCAGACCGACCTGTTGGAAGCGGCCTGCATCCATTGTCACTCTCCATAATATAAATACTGTGTACTGGACCAATGTTTAGTTTAGTTGACAAGACGATCAAGTCGCCCATCTAAAGGTAAACGCCATGTCTGTCGATAAACAGCACCAATCAGAAGTTTTATTCGACTAAACAATATCTGTATATGTACTTTTATTGTGAGGTTGTTTGATTTTAAATGACTCGTTGATTAATGTTCAGTGTATTGTATACAGACTTTATTTGATGCATATTTGGAGTCTGTACAAAATTTGGGTTATGTGGAAAGTAGAAGTAAACAGTACATGTTATAGCATCAAAAATCTCAAAAATTAATATGAATAAAAAACTTTTGAAGAGAACTATGTTTAATAAGCAGCCTAGTATAGTCCTCAGTTCATGTAATCAACGCAATAAGGTTAACAACAAACCTCGGTCTGTCCGCAAAAAAATGCAATTGTGTCGGTGCAGAACATGAACGGCGAGGACCCGTCCGCCCCCGCGCCGCCCGTCCGCGGCTCGTCGATGCGCTCCGCCGAGCTGGAGGCGCGGTTCGCGGACCTGTTCCGACCGGTAGGGACGTTCCCGCCGCCCGACCCCTTCCTGCGCATCGCCAAGGGGTACAGCAGCGCCACCGTCGCCGGTAAGCATGCTTGAATCCCCGCCGACATCGATGCTCGATATCGATAATTGTAACATCGATAATCAGTATGTCCACGGCGTATTAATGTCGATGAATTGTAAAGTGATCGATTCGAGAACAGGTAAATTTAACTTCGCCGACATCGACTCTCGATGTCGATAATTATTGTAACATCAACAATCGATTATCCACGGTGTTAGATTTAATGTCGATAGTAGTTAGTTTGATAATACGCGCAAAATTACTTCTCCGGACAGAAGTTAGTCACGAACGATATCGATATTGTTTTCAGAGACTAAAAGGCGTAAAGAGCGGGTGGATTAACTAACTTCAGTCCGGTCAAGTTATATTGTGTGTAATTGACGAGAAATATGCATGCAAATTTATACTTGCTACAGACGTTAAGGACTTCTCATACATATTTCTCTTTTACTTGACATCATGGTAAATGTCGAATTTTTACCAAGATTTCCTTGTAAAACAAATGATTATGCATAAATCCGTCTGGTTAGGTCTTATGGTAAACATGCTTGAATTCTGACAATGCTTTGAATACCTATACAGATTTGAGACTTTCTTCAGTTTATCTCGATTTTAGATCAAATTTACACTATTCACTTTTTTTTCATATTCTGATAAAGACTGTTAATATATTTATAATGCAGTGTCAGAATTTAAGCGGCCTTTAGCGTATGTGGTGTGAGGCGAGGTTTTAGACAATTAAAACTGATGGACGATGTATGATGGTTAATAATTATACCGTAGTTTTGTCTAGGGTAGACATAGACACGTGTAGTTATCGCAGTCCAGTTTTATCAGTGGATTACTGGATGTAATTGAAATGTCGATAAATATTATCATTTTTTATCTTGTTTGCCAATTTCATTAATTTTGTTATATAACATTGAATTATTGTTTGTGGCAACGAACCGGTATTATCAGTCAAGTAGAAACTAATCTTAATTCCATGACACTGGATAATAAACGCAACTGTGGCAGATGGTAATAATTTGAAAAACAATCTGCTTGTGCGATAAGACAGTACGCTTATGAGTTATGCTATTATGAAACTATTTTATTTCATCCAAAACCATTATAAGCAATATTATTGTAGACAAGTATGCAGTCAGTATAGTTGAAAAATCGGATATACTATAACTCATTCTTATAATCAGAGAAAGATTCTATATTGTTTAAAGCACGTGTCGGAAAAAGATTTAATGCATAAAGACAAGAAATTTCACAACTTCCACAGTATTAATGCATAGTTTTGGCTAATAAAAATAATTTAGTATTTTTTTATATTATTGATGCATGCATACGTTATAGTAGCAAGTCTTTTGAATGGTCACATTTTGTTCTACGACTCCTGGCTCTCCTATAAAATATAGAGGCACTTTTGATCTAAAATTATGTTTAATGTCTCTTACCTGTGTTGGTATGTGATTCTTTAACTCCAATGTTATAAAAGTGTACATTACTTATAGCAAATAGTTATTTCAAAATTTTCATTCAAGATTATATAGTTTATAGTTTAGATCATTTGTGTGTCTATAGCCACTTAATTACTTTATGCATGCTTATGTTGAAGTTACTCTTTTTCTTTTAAACAATTATGAGACCAGGGTGTTAAATAACATAATAATTACCTTTGATGAATTATGAAGGTGTAACGATATAATATATCAATGAAAGGTCGTAAAGTGTAGGTATTATAATAAGAAAACGCACAGTGCCTTGTGTTTTTATAGAAGAAGAAAATACATCAATATATTGTGTTATTAAGTGCAATAGGTACAAGTAAGGTCATAATAATATTTTAAGTTTTAATTATGTTGTAAGTAATATTTTAGATACCAAATTATGGAGAGCAAATATTAAGTATTATTACATTTTGAAAAATGATTTATATTAGATGTTACGACGCATGGTTGCATGTCATATGTCTTCTATTGTATTCTTAGCGATTAGAGACTGATGGTTACATTAATTTAATATTAATTCGGCTAATATAATTATTTTTGATGTAGTGTTATTTGTTGACACTGTGAGCCTCATTGGAATTCAAAGGGTTTATCATTTTAAGCGGGAAGAATAGTTTCATATATATTGACTATTCTAGACTTCTAGAAAAAATTTAAAACTTCTTTGTATGTTGTCATTAAATATATTGTTGAATTTTATTGAGCTCCACTTAAATAGCTTAGTAATTGTTTAAAACTTCTTTTATAGTTATTTTCAAATATATGTTTTGGATTGTTAATATCTTTAGCTAACCTTTAATTTATCTACGTTTAGCACGTTCTATCGTATGTCTATGAAATTGCATTTAAAATTTATTGTCATTCCAAGGTCGAGAAGAGTGAGATTTGAAATTATTATTCATTGTCTCATTTTCGTAATCATGACATTCGGTGAGTCCATTAAGCTGTCGTAACGTGTTACATACATCATACTAACAATATTAATGATCGTTTAAAATGGTCGGAGTGGATTTTATGGATCGTCCAAGGACGCGATTGCAAAAAATAAGTATAGGCATATTTAGAATGGTTATTAACAAATATTTTAAATTTGCTCTTTGTGTTGTATACAACATAAAGACCTATACTTATAAACCTATACTTTCATTCCAACAATTTTAAAATATCAGTTAATGCATATCTCTACTTAACAGTAATTTTTTGTACGTCCTATACTTATAAACCTATACTTTCATTCCAACAATTTTAAAATATAGTTGTTAATGCATATCTCTACTTAACAGTAAATTTTTGTATATCAATGTTTAGATGATATAAGATATGGCTAGAATCCTTATAACTATGTAATAATGTTTATTCGGCACCGTCTGTGTCGAAGTGGGCGAGTTCCCAGCTGTTAAGCGAAAGGCCACAGGTTCGTTTCCCGCACCGAGATTAATGTTGAGTAAACCACAAATATTTGATTCGGGTCTGAGTCTTGTAGGACCGCAAGTCTCTCGTAGTTCCTGATAGCTACGATACAGGTTAATGTTGTATGGCTTCACGATTATGTGTGTGACTGTTGGGGGTTTTATTTATTTGACCAATATCTAAGGAATCAATTGAATACGTTAGGACTATAAAAATTACATTAGGGAGCCATAGCCTTATCTTTGTCTCGAAACAAATAATTTTCCAAAGCTTTAAAAACAGTGGAGCAATGTATTCAACATATTTCTCTAATTTAGTCATTATTTACTTATAAGACAATTTCTCATCCACTGCATGAGTACAGTCGATGTAAAATTTAATTCTAGATGGAACCCTTTGTGATTGTTGTAATTAAATGTGAGGTGCCATTATTGAAGGTAGCGTACAACGTGCGTGTATCGCTTTATATTCAGATTATATTTTCATAATTTTTATTTTGTCAGTTCGCTAAATGCCTTAACTGCTTGTTCACTCGGTGTTATGGTTTGATACGGTGGAAATGGGGTTTGCAGTCATGCGGAATATAATTTTGGTATTTGGTTTTCATTTTGCTAGTAGTGTAAGGATGGTCGTCAACGTGCTTTATTATTAAGTAATCGGTTTTAAGATCAACGCTAGTCATGGTAAACAATTGGAAAAGGTTGATTATACTAATTTAAAACGCTTTACACTACTACTACAAATTTAACGTAAGTATGTTTGTTTTTCGATTTTAAAGACACGCAATCTACAGAGATGATAATATATAGGTTTTATTATTAAATTGTTAGTTTTGTAATTGCTTATTTTTATCAAATATCAAAAATGTTCTTGCTCATAACTTTTTGGGCTTTCTTTTAGTCTTACAAAACCCGGCAATTAATTAGTGTAATGTATTTACACACTTCATTGACTTTCAAGTCAATAAAGATTGCCACGAACCAAGACAATTTTAATCACTAAACTTATCGAACTAAAATTGATACTATTAAGTTTCTGTTACACAGTAAGGTATTATGCTAAATTTACAGGTTAATGTGTTTGAGAACATATTTAGCAACGTTTATGGGCGGTGATAGAGATCATTCGCTCAAAGACCTAAAGTTTTTTAATTACTAAAGCTATTTTACGAAAATATTACATAATAAATCTAATTTATTTTTCTACCCACGTCGATACAATTTATGAAACATGAAGCTACGAAAATGTTAAAATGGCTAAGTGAATTTCCATCCTATCACTCAAATAACACTGGTCTGCAAAAAAATTTTTTTTTTTCCTCCTCTGTGTTTTCATGCATGATAACGTTAGATTTGGTGCTCTAAACACAGAATATAACATGCAAATACATACAGCACATCAATTTTGTATATAATGTCCATTTAGTTAAAAAACGATATTTTCACATTAACAACAATTACAAAAAAGTTAAAAAAGACTACGGTCTAAGTTTTACAGCGAAAAATGCTAATTTTACAGTCACAAGTTATAGAAATATCAGTATAATTATCTTATAATGGTAATAAAATTCAAGTAATTTTGTAGTTTTTTAGTTTATCATCATTTCCATCGAAGTTTCTCGGCGAATCGTGCAGCAAAAATCAGTAAGAATTGCTGCTGACCATTTTCCATTGTAGTATCTTTCAATATGCATAATATCCTGATGAAACCATGCTCATCTGATACGGCACCGAGATTTTACGGAATGAAATCTACATGCAAGTCCAAAAAATGAATTTTAAGTGGCATATTGCATCCTAAAGCTTTATAAGCAAAAGAAGCTTTCGAATGATTTGTCGGTAGTAGTATGTTGTTGTGGATGTTTGGATATACAGTCTTGTTTTTATATGTTCGAGAATCCTCGTAATGGTGTCATGCAGAAATAACAGTCGTTTTCATGATTCTGAGGTTAACTCCAAAGCATTGGCATCGTATACGGCATAGATGTGTGACTTTCTTGAGGTCAACCTCTCAACGTTCTTGAACAACTGTTACAGTAAAATTTTGATAACCAACTTTTATCCCTCTCATCGATAGAGAATCCAAAATAAAGCTGATAAGCTTTTTTAACAAGATATGTTGTCGCATTTCGCTGTGTTTTTATAGTAAACTCACCACAAATGTAGCAAAAACAGTCTGTAGTATTTTTACAAGTGCGCGGCATTTTTGAACCTAAATTTGAATGAAATTCAATTAAAAAAAAATACTATTTTATATTTATTATCTCTGTTTACAAAAAAATGGATAACCTACACATAAAATACTTTAAAAAAATGTAAATATAATATGAATTTTGAGCAAAACTTACTAAAGTATTTGATATAGAAAGTAAACAATTAAAAGACAAGTTTCCAACTAACTGTTGTAAAGTAACAGTAAATACTGCGCAGGCGCATATGTACTACCATAGAAATCACTTTCGGCACTTTCCTTCTTTCTCTTAGGACTAGCAAAAACCTATTTCGTACATATATACATTGTTTATAATGTTAACGCATAAAACGAATTAAAAATAACCCAAATATTTATGATATTTTGGAAAAAAATCATATCTAAAAATCTAGACGTGATAGAAAAAATCGGACATCGGGAACAGATTCAGAGCATCAAAATTTACATATTTATGACAAAATGGTTTGAAGGAGGATTTCGTTGCAGACCAGTGTAATATAAGTTTTGCTTTTGGTGGATTTTGAAATGAGGTACTTATTTTAGTTTCCGCAGTTAAGTAATTTAGTGAAGACCTTTGCGCTTTTTATAATTTTATTATTAAAGAGCAAGCGGTATTGTGATAGTGATGTTTACAATGCTTAATTATTTATATTATTTTTTTGAATAATAAAAGATTAATGATTATTGATTACGTTGTCGTGTATTTTCATTGTTTTAACCTTATTTGTTGCTTTTGTGAACGTCCATTGTGTAATTTAGAAACGTGCTTGCATACATTTTGTTTGGGAGAAATTTCGATTGAATTTATCCCACTAAGGGTGAAAATAGGTGTTTGAAATATTTTAGTTATGAGTACAAAGTGAAAATAATAGGTATACTTTAGTGGTATTGTGAACGACAGTCGGATTACCGCATGTCATGGGTAAGTGTTCGTTGAATTATTTCATGCATGTACTAACGTTTGGTCGCATTACTAACAGCGCATGTGCATACTGCCTACATCAACGCCGCATGTACTAAGTCACTGCATGAATATAAATTGGAATGACGTTTAAATATAGCAGGAATTTAATATTATAAAAATAAATGTAAATATATCTAGATTTTATTATTGTAACTAATGTAACTGTAGTGAAATGTTACGTTGCGCTACTACTATTAACTAAGTGATACTGATAACAAATTGTACATACACTGAGTGTTTTTGTATTAACGACTTTTCTTCGAGAAGTTTTACTTTAGTAATGTGTACGACTCCATGGTCGAGTTGTAGTTTCTAGGGGGAATATCGATGAGACGGAAGTAAGTGTGATTACTTTGTGTTGCAGTGAGCAAGGCGCAGGCGCCGGCGCCGCCGCTGCGCGTCCCACTGGAGGGGTGGGCGGGCACTTCCAGCGCGTGCTAGCGAGCGCGGGGGGCGGGGACCGAGCCCGCCCCCACCATCCCCCCCACACACCCCACGCATCCTACACATCCTACACCCAGCACCGCACATCTCCTGCCCGACGCGCATCCCGCGCATGCGCTGCTATCCGCCGCACACGCGCTGCTCTGTCCCGCCAGCGCAGTGGCACAACACCCCCCACCCCCACCCCCAACAGAACCAGCCCACATCGACCTCACCATACTGCCCATAGAGGAAGTGCGCATGCCCGCCGAGGACGTGAGCGATCTCAAGGACGTAGTCGACGCGATCAACCGGCTCTGTGATACCATGAAGGCGTCCGACTACGAGGACGAACTGTACGAAGACTGCGCGCCAGCTGACGAGTCGGTCGCAACCCCTGGATACGTGGAGTGTACTGAGCTGGTGAGTCCCGGGGAGGTGACGGTACGGACGGTGGAGACGTACCGTGCGGAGCGGTGCAGCGAGGGTCCCGTAGAGGAGCCGCCCAGCGAGATGTACTACACGGCGTCCTCGGAGGTGTCGCTGTCCGACCTGGACTTACCCGAGCGGGTGCACGAACACTCGGACGAGAGGGGGCGGGTGCACGAACACTCGGACGAGAGGGGGCGGGTGCACGAACACTCGGACGAGAGGGGGCGGGTGCACGAACACTCGGACGAGAGGGGGCGGGTGCACGAACACTCGGACGAGAGGGGGCGGGTGCACGACGACTCGGACGAGAGGGGGCGGGAGGAGTGCGTGATGGCGGGCCACGTGGCCGCCATGAGGGAGAGGTTTGAGAGCATGACGCGCGCCAACACGCCGTGTCCCGAACTCGTCAGGTCCTCGTCGCCGTCGCTCGACGTCTTCCGCGACATTACGCCCCCGCCCGATCGGCTAGGGTAATCGATAGTGGCAAAGGGTATAAACCGACGATAGTTTCTCTTTATCGCAAGTGTATAATAATATAGTTTTATTGAATTTTATAAAAAACTTTCCTTAAAATTCCAATGTATTAATAAGACTTTTTAGACAAGTATACAGTACTGTGATTTAGTAAAACTACCGTCGGATCCTCTTCGCCATTGTTGATCGGTATTGCCAACGTTCATATAACCTCTTCAACTATGCAGTATTCCTTTCGCATTACGCAGTCTAGTCGAGTCCATCATTTGTAATAGATCGAACGCCGACGCGTTCCTTAGTCCGGTTGTGATTAATTTCGTATAGATTGCAACAGAAAACAGTTACATATCTTAAAATATTGGTTGTTTAGTTTTAGATTAGAATATTTTTGTAAGCGCAAACACTTATGGATCATTTACACGATATCGATCTATCGAAACGATTCATTAAGCCAACAATCATTTACATTGTGTGATTTATTCACCACCACTGATACTGGATAATATAGTAAATGTTACATAAACGTGGATTTGTTTAGAAACCAAACCTTTTACTATGCACGCTGACGTCACCGAGAAGAGAAGATTTTAGTGCCGATTGGTGCATTGCGCTGAATTTTGGGCTTAACTGCGATAACCGAAGGGAGGCGATATACAAACTCTATACTATCTGGGGATCCGCAGTAAAAATAGTCCAGAATGGATTGAAATTAATTATTTAATTACTATCTCATAACCCTGGCTTAATATGTTGCTTCAATATATGGACCCGTGTAAATGTTCCATAACGCCGGCCGTTGGAGCCAAATAGAAATTCAATAGACGAACAAAACTGTTGAGGTTATGAACGAGTATTTATTGTGATCAGGTAAAGCTCAAATTTTGTAATTTCGTAACGGTATATGATCCGGCAGTGAGTCATCACGAATATACTTAATACCACAGCCATGCATCTAAATAGACACCGTAGTATTACAATCTATGTGAAAAATAAGCGTGCCTCATTTCTTATAAGAATCAAAAAAATATCTAATTAAAATTCCTTGAAAATAAAAAAAAAAACTACTTTAAATTTCTTGAAAATATGTGGTTTTAATTTGAGACGGTAACACGTCAGCAGTCGTTCTATATCAATAGACAGGTATTTAATGGTTGTGTTTATATACAACATAAGGCAAATAGCAAGATGTGCTTGAATGATTTTATTTATTTATACTTACACTGACATTTATCGTAGTAATACACTAATTCAGTAGTGTGTGGTGATATAAACTGCACTGGATGCATGTGTCAAAATATACAAGATATCGGCACGTGAAGAAGTAGGTACATATACGGTGTCTATTTAGATGTTTGGTCCGTGTTTAATACAGTTTATTATATCGTCAGACCAAGTAGATATTAACGGCTTAGCTTAGTGTATACTTACTGACTAATATTAAAAGTGATCACATAAACTGATTATAAATATAACGAATTCATATATAAGTATTTGCATTTTACATTGTGTTTTTTCAATGTTGCCATAAATAGTTATATAAGTAATGTTAGGTGTTGTTCAGTTATTTTTATATACATTTTCTGTTCATCTATAGACTTGCCTGTTGTGTTATTTACCAAAATGTTTAATTGGGTTGAAACGAATCGTATTATGGTGATACTAGTTAATGCAATAATTTTGTAATTTATAAGCCTGTTATACTATTATAGTACGAGAGCCTACTGCGTGATTATTACGTCCTGTTATTTTAAGTTAAATGCATTTTTATAGATAATTATTAATAGAGGAACTAACCTTGTCTATCTAAATATGGGTGCAATTTCTTCTTATAATAAAACTTACAACTTGGTCACATTTAGAGGCTCCATCTAGTAAAACATGATTCTAATTCAACCTCTCGTCTGTAAAGCCGTACCCCAATCTGGTATTGAACATTTATTCTACACGTAAACAAACAGTATGTTTTTATATAATTTATTGAGATAAAAATCAACAAAATTATAATTTGCCTAGTTTGCTTAAGGTTGCGACTAAGTGAGAAGTGGCTACGCAAATTTTTCAAGTCCTTTACATATGTATTTCTCTTTGAAATGAATTGTTTTATCTTAAATACAAGTGAACGAAAATGAAGTAAAAGTATTTGCCGCCATATTTTGATACATCAGAATCGTACTCCTCTCTTAATCTATCGTGTATATAACATCTATAAAACAATATTTCAAATAAAAACAATTGAACGTAGTAATCACGCAGTCGGATCCTAGACTATGCTGTTTGTATGTAATTTGTGTACTATTAGGGTTTGGTATTAATATTTCTTCTAACGAGTCTAGTGTTTAGTTGTCGTGTATGATCGTGTTAAGTGTACAGATAAGACTTTATTATTGTAATTCAATATACGGCTTTATTGATACATGGTGTTTTATATACACAAGGCTGGTAATATTGTACAGTTAACTTAAGAATTGTACAAGGTGCGTATGAAACTTGCACAGTAAATATGACATGAGCATTCGCTCATATCTGCAAAAACGACGACACTGCCACGCCCACATGTTCTTTCCAACCTTATCCCTGTCTTGTGATTAGTGTCATATACAGGGTGTTACGTCGCTGTACCATGTCATTTACAAGTACTTGTTTAGTGCAGTGTTAGTATGAACACCACGCGACATCACGCGGAGCAGGTCCGACAATCAAAAACATATATCCATGTCCAGAGCATTTATTGAGTAAAATAGTCAAAATTCTACAAGAGTAGGCAAACATCACAACTTCACGTGGAAATGCTTAAGAAAAAATCATCAAGGCATATAACATTAACGTCTCGCAATAATTCTTACACACATCGCTTAACACCAGATATAATTACGTTTCGAGTCCATCTACGAAAAAAACCCCGGTCGGGTGTAGTGTAGTGGTGTAGTACTGCGGGTCCGCAGTAGCCGAGGGACAGGGGGCCGCCAATCCAACAACGCGCGCGTTGTGACATCCGAGCGTCGCCTGTGTCGAGTCGTGACAGGGAACTGTTGGCCCAGCCCGTCGGGGCGACGAACGTGTCACCTGTCCCGCTGGCCGCATACCGCTTACCTGACGTCACGCGTTAGTACACCGTCCCCGTCACCCGTCACCCGCGCACCGCACACCCGCACGTTACACTCACCGCGACACAAGCGGACAACCGGACGAATACTACAGTACTAGTGTAATAGTGTACTAGTAGTACGTAGTAGCGACGGACGCCTACCTTCCACGAGCCAGGAGCGGCGGCTATCGGTACCGCGGCTGCATCACGGGCAGGCCTGGCACTCCGCCGGGGAACATCCCCATCGGCATCATGCCGCCCATGCTGCCCATTCCGCCCATGCCTCCCATGCCGCCCATGCCTCCCATGCCGCCCATACCGCCGGGTAGCAGCATACCTGCACATAAAGCGCGCGTTACAACCCGTTGTAGGTGTGGTGTGGTGTAGCAACAGGGGACCGTCGGGTCCAACACACGGCTGAGCCGTTGTGACTGCTGAACAATCGCCTGTCGCCCGGACCTCGCCCGGACCACCACCCGCCGCGTCCCGGGGTCCGGGTCCGGGTCCCGGTCCCGGATCTCGGATCCCGTGGTGTCCCGGGACGCGGCGGATGGGGCGACTGATGTGAGGTGCAGTATAAGCGAAGGAACACAGGTAGGTAGGATAAATAATTCACATGAAAAATCACACTTTCAAAATACTCGGCGATGTGGTAATCGTAATCCGTAGTTCATGCATGTCTCAGTGTGATCCGAATGGTTGCTCGTAGAATCCAATTCAGCCAACGACTATTGAATCGTTCGTTTCATGCACATTGTAAAGCGACAAAACTACTGTACGTAAATATAATATTAGTGTACCCACCCGTAAACCGACAAAAAGTCACATTTTATATGACACTACGAGAAAAATCGAGACAGTAAGATAAGAGCTACTACAATAAGCAAATCCATTAAGGAATGTAAATAAAATTACCGCTCATTTTCATTCCGTTCCTCTCCGATAGTGCGGATGGCACATCAAAATCACAGTTAACTCGTTGTCAATACTCATGTCTACGGATCGCGAGACGGCACCGACCGCCCGCAGTTACTGGGTGTTACTGTACGTAGTACGTGGTACTTGTTACATGTTACGTGTTACCAGTTACGAGTGAGATGTGTGACAAGCTGTTAGTGTGCGACGGACCGTCGTGGGGAGCGATGGGATGGAGACGGACGGACTGACAGGGGGGGGGGGACAGGAGCCTACCTGCGGCGAGCGCTTACATATGGCACATGGCACAGACAGTACACGTCGCAGACGAGTCCGCTCGTGGAAAATAGAAAATAAAATTATATGCAAACAACTCACAGTTTTATTTCAACGATTCAAAACTGACATTTCACTCCATTTTCCACGCTAAAATGTCGCAGAAATCAATGTACACTGTCTTGTGTGTAAAATTAACTAGCAAAATTATCATGTTCCAAAATGTAAATTCTTAAAACTATAACTATCGTCAAAACAATATTATTACTAAAAAAAAAAACCACCCATATCTATATTAATTTCTTAAATCAATTAAAACGCGTTACGCACTTATATGTGTCAAAATTGTTACAATACATAGTGATCAGTGATATGGAAATAGTAATGTTATAAAAATATGCGACGACTATCTATATTTCTCAGATCGGAATGCGTCAGTAACCAGTCTTAAACTCTTTTTACATTGGAAAAGATAATACTGTCTTTGGTGTCTACGTTGTACAAATCTTCAATGTGGTCAACATTCAGACTTTGGACCATTGTAACATGAATAATACATTTACAAATACATTATGCTTAGTGTTCAATGTGCAACATTTATTAATGAGATAATAATACTTCACATAACCTATTGATATGCCCTATTATATCATAGATGTAATTATCAGGGACTCTCTGAAAGGACATCAATGGTTAAAACAATGGAATAAAGGACCATTCATCGGTATGACACGTTCATTTGACCTGAACTGAGTTTGGTTGAATTCCAATACAACTGTGTGACAACATTAAAATTTAAACAAGATAAATAAATACATAGTTGTATTTAATTTCACCGCTCCTGCTATTGCCAGATCATGGTGCGTTTTGTGACCATTTTGCGAGACACATAATTATGACATAAGGAGGTCCATTGACACAAAAATCATATCAGGAATTGATTTTATTTTATTACTTCGTTTTAGCTACATAATTGTGCTACGTCATTTTTAAATATCTATGTTTTTGATCCAGTGCGTTGGACTGACAATGGGCTTTAAGGCGTTACCATGACAACCAAATGGTTCATCCAGAGTCTAGACGAACGTTCGTTTGGGACTTTTGAGAGAGAGAGATGAAATGTTTGATCGCGTCTTTGAATACAATAGTTCCCAAGATTAAGTAATTTTTTCCTGTCCCTTATATTTCACTTTTTACCCCATACCACAGAATGCAAAGTATAAGTTGAAACATAACGGTTCTGGGATAACATTTCATGAAACCTAGTTAGTTTCTGGACCTTACCAGACAGGTGTCAGATTTTAATCGATTCTATCTATAAGATAAGCCTTAACTGGGGTTCAAACACAATACTCTAAACGATGAGTCAACATAAAAGTAATTTTAAATGATGATGATGTCTAGTTATCATATTGCACTCAGGCTTGTAAACAAGAGCCGAAGTGGTGTGGATTATCAACCCAAATATATCAGTATACAGGTACGTAGGCTGATATTATGTAGATATAAGATCCATATTATGACCATCGATTTTTTATGAATCGATCTTAGAGTCCACTATTCGAATCGATGCATAAAATCGATCTTTCTAATAAATATCGGAATCCCTACTCCAAACACGACATTTGCCAGGACAGCATTTCGCAATTTTTTTTTTAGGGGTATAGTGTCCGTAATCATCAGAATTACAAACTGTGTCAGTTTTCGTTCGATCTTAAGAGTTCACGATTTAAATCGACTCATAACATCGATTTTTCCATTAAACATGGAAACCATAATGACATGACACTGGCTAAGGGCCAGGGCAGCATTTCGCGATTATTTTTAGAGGTATAGAGTCCGTTATCATCAGCATCCTGTTTTCAGTCGATCTTAAAGTTCACGATTCTAATCGACTCATAAAATAAAATTTTCCGTTAAAGATAGGAATACTTACTCCGAACACGACACTGGCTACGGACCAGGGCAGCATTGCGCGATATTTTTTAGTGGTACAGTGTCCGTAACCATTAGCACTACCAACTGTCTCAGTTTCTAAAGATATCTTTACATCCAGTATAATAATATGTACTAACATACAAAGGAAAAAAGAGGCAATGCATGCCAGTCACAGCTAGTTTATAATGTAAGTATTTTATAATGTGTGTAAGCAATAACCAAATAACTATTACAGATTATGATTTAAATATCGATTGATTTAAAAAATCGATTTCTGTGGGGCCATGGGCTGTGGAGCATTAGAGCTGAAATAAGTGAGTCCCATTTTGCTTCTTTATGTATTAAAGGCGATTAGCTCGAAAATCGACATCTATGGGATCTCCTTGGAATTGAATATAGTGTCTGCTGTTTTGTTTAAGACAGATGTTTACCAAATCGATATCTGAGGGGCCCTATAGTGACAAATGTGGATATGGTGTTAGGGTGAATATTTTTTTTTTTTTAGATAGGTTATTTTTAAATGTTTTAACTTGCTAGCTAAATTCTATAAACTAATTAAATTCGCTACAGTATTCTTACATCTTTTAAATTTTCATATACCTTGGGCTTGCATATTTTTTATTATCTAATTAAAAATAAAGTTGGTTTCTCACAATACTGTTATGATTTCGCTGTCAATGGACATTTTAATATGTAAATGTGGAACCTCTTTACAAAATTCATCAATAGACGTATATATTTTGCTTTTGAGCTGCCAATTATACTTCAAATATAAATTTGAAGTACACATCAAACTACAAAATTTAATTATGTACAAAGTATATATACAAGGATCTCGCAACATGATCAACGGGCACCACGATCCTTGCGGGATATACAAGTGTATACTAGCGGTAGTCTGCATAGTAGTATGGTCCGGGGTGGTACTGACCGGGCTGGAGTTGGCGCACGAGGTTGAACTGCGGCATGACGGGCAGCATGCCGACCACCGGGTGGGACATGGAGACTGGCACTGGCACCCTGACTCCTGTCATGCCGGGCAGCACGCCCATGGTGCCCATGGTGCCCATGACGCCGGGCACCATGGGCCGCCGCTGCAGCGCCGCCGCGTGCTGCTGCCGCGCCGCCGCCACCGCCGCCGACATGTGCGCCGCCACCTGCGCCAGGCACTACTCCTCACTACATCACTACAGCACACGCTACACCCACTCAATACCTCACTACATACACTATTATACAAGGTGGTTGGTCCCTCGTATGCGAGAGGCCGTCTGGGATAGTACCACAGCGGCATCTATTACTGCCGCCAAGCAACAGTGTGTAGGTACTGTTGTGTTTCAATTTGAAGGACATTGTCGCCAGTGAAGTTACTGGCCATTATGAGAGTTAACATCTTATGTCTCAGGGTGACAAGCGCAGTTCAGTGCCATGCAGTACTTTGTAATTCATAGTTCTGTGTAGTGTTGCTTCTGTTTATAGGCAGGTGTGGCGCTTACCATCATGTGAGCGCCTTGCTCGTCTCGTCACTCATGTAAATATAATGTTATAAAGAAAAACGTCGACCATCGACAGATACTGTGTCAACAAACTTATGCTAGCCTGAAGCAACTGTATACACACCAGCTGATTAAAACAACTCACAAGACTGAGCTAATTTGGCAGGTGTTTCACCATGTAAAACAGTCTTTCCAGTTAAATAAAATATGTCTCAGATACCACCAGGTTTATAAACTGACTTACTGTTGCAATGATAGTGTAATATCCAGGGTTCGAGGATATATATCAATGGATATATATCAAGATATATATCGGATATATATCCGACTGAGTTTCATGATATATATCAATGAATATATATATCAGATGTTTTTTAATATATTGCAATACAAAAATGGTAAAATAAATTGATATTAAGTAATTTTTAGCATTTGTTACTGTATTTCTACTTCCCAAATATAGATGGCGTGGGAGTAGAGTTAAAACATACTCCCTAATGGTAAGTGCTAATCCATTAATGGCAAAACTTCTGTCCTAAAAGAAGATTTTATGTTTTTTAGTTGATTATGTCTTATCTAAAAGTAGATTTTGCAATATGCAAACAGTATTCATAAATAATACAATAAAATAATAATATGGCTTTCATACAAAATGGATATATATCCAACTTGATATATATCGGATATATATCATAAATATCTGATATTTTGATATTTATAATAAATATCGGATATTTTCGAACCCTGGTAATATCCTATGTTGAATTTTACAAAATATTTCATACACAACAAAAAATAATATAAAAAGCCCACATATATTTTTCCAAATATTGGTATGAAGATGCTCACATGGTAGGAACATCTCACTATCTATTTCAAACACATGTATATTAATAGCCATTTTGCACATCAAAGTCAATGTTTCCATCAGATTTAAATGGCTTATTTATTTTGGACATATTTATACAATTCTTTTTGCAATATTCAACAACTTTACTTATTAATTGAAATAATAAAAAAATTAAGTCAACTATTGTATTGCAACATCTGAAATAGCTGTATTTGACAGCCTCCGTGGCGCAGCGGGCGAGTAGCCGGCTGTGAAGCGAGAGGCCGCGGGTTCGATCCCTGCACCAAGACAAATGTTTGTGTGATCAACAAATATTTGTTTCGGGGTCTGGGTGTTGTGAGACCGAAAGCCTCTCGTAGTTCTGGATACCCATAACACAAGACTTGTATCTTACTGTGGGGGTCAGGACTATGATTGTGACTATTGGGTGTATTGTCACCATACTTACTTCTGCCTGACTAGTGCTGGGCGTGATGATGGTGGAGGTGGGCGCGGGTTGTGAGACGGGCGCGTCAGGTTTGGGTTTGGGCCGGTACTTGGGCCCCCGTGCTCGTATCTCTTCGAGCGACACGTCCTCAGGCGGATGCACTATCTTGGAGCCAGCGCCGGTGGCCGTCACGAGGGGGCAAGCGTTCGCCGCGGGGGGCTTCACTTCACCATTCTCTTTGGGATCTGAACTACTCGAGGACGTTGAGGTTGTAGGCGGCGCACTTATTGTAGCATTACTGTGGGTCAAAATGTTTATATTCTTAGTAATATAAATATAGAACTATATTACAAAATTGTATTCATGTAATAATGGAGGTGTGAAGATATCAGTCATGAGTTAAAAACTGTATATAATATATACTATAACAAATGAATGAACAAACTAAATATTTTATTAATAAACTTAGTTGAGTTATCCACTATGCCGCTTTTTATTAAGAAAAGTGGTCATAATGATTGACAACACTTCTAAAATACTTGATCAGAGGGTATTGGAACTGTACCATGTCATTTGGAATGTCATGAAGTTCTATAAATATTGTCAAACACAATCAATGTGTGAAAGAACAATAATTGTTGTACAACCATATTTTATTGCTGTACTAACTGCAATAATATTCTCAATATTACAGCTAGACAATTCATTGTAAATATAGTGTGGTACGACAGTATTGTAATTCATCCCAAATGATTTCTATTTTAACCCTATGGCATAAACTTCAGGAGTCCCTGCTAATGGGATATTGGTGACTCCTCCAGTATCTCATCCCAAGGCTAAGGGATTTGGGAAGGGAGGGTAATGGGAACAGAGAAGGGAAAAAGGAGATGAGTGGACAGGATAGATCCCAAATGACATTGCACAGTACCTTTACTTTTCATGGTGCTGCCACACCGGTGTTATAAAATGTTAACAAACATTTTATAACATTAAACATTTACTAACATTATCTAACATAGTGATAAAATGTATGAAATGTTTGTTAACAAATGTTTAATAATGTTTAATAAACATTTTATAACAGCGGTGTGGCAGCACCATAATAGAGAATTCTATGGCAAAGTATGGTACATTATCACTTACCTATATGCAGGGAAGGTGGGTTTGCTAGGCGTTGACGTGGGCACGCTCGCCGCGGGGAACAGCGGCCTCATGCCCGGCATCATCATCCTGTAATACGAACTAAATTTTCTTTCTCATCCACTTTTCTATTCAAAGTTTGAAGTCTATACAGCACACCCTATGTTGTTATCCCTAATTCAGTTTTATATTAGTCTTACTATTGAAATTTTAATTCAATAACTCAGCAGTTTGCAGCTATGTAGGTATACAGAGTTGTTTTGACACCCTGTTACTAAATGAAACCACATATTCGTCATCGCCTCTGCTTACCTTGTACCAAACATGAGGCTTGAGCTTGTAGTAATTTGGCCAAAAAACGTGATTTTAGTTTTAAGCTTTTTAAATCACGCTATAGGTTTTTTGCACTTAACTGTAATCAATATGATATCACAGCTGACGATGAAATTATAAAACACAAGCGTTTAAGAAGGGCAACTCCATAAATATTAAAATACGTCTCAGGCTCACAAAGACGCTCTGGACACATTCACTGAGAAAGTTGCGATAGTATCACTTTGTTTATTAGCACGCAACAACTTAAGTCAGCATGCAAAACCAGACAAATGTTCGTGTATTTGCAAAACGCACCTACTACATCGAAATAACTAAAAAAATATTAATAATGTAGGAGTAGTAATATTAAAATTTTATAAAATGTTTACATAATGATTTCTTACGTTAACGCGAATGTTTCTCAATGTTTACATTAATAATAATTAATATTATTAAAAAATAAATAGGTAACAAAAATTGAGTTCATACCAGTAATCATTACAAAAATTACAATATTCGAATGCATTTAGGATTTCCTTACATTTCTTATACTAATCTATCGTTTCTTTAATTTCTAAATTAATATTTTGAGTCGATATTTCCAAAATAACCTTCTGTACGCTTCGCGTTTTTGTAAAACGTCGACATTGACCTTTGGACACACAAATAAAATATCGCACACAATAACATAATAATATTGGAACACAGATACGAATCATCATTCGTTTAATATCTCTTTTTCACTTTCTAGTTTTCACTATAGTTGTCACTTTTTCGCTGAAACACGAGTAACGCTAGTGTTGTAGCACTTGTAGGTTTCATTTTACGCGTTATAATCTATTCTTAATTCATATTTCAAAACGAAAGATTCATTAAACGAACTTAATCTAATGATTATTTACTATCGCTAGATTAAAGGTTTAATAATATGTATACATCATAGGTTTATTAAAGTGCTCTTAGTAAAGAATATTTATAACGATTATACTTTAGAGGTTTAGAGGTATAAAATACAGTAATACCCCGGACTTACGCGATAGGTGGGACCGAGCTATAACCGTGTAAGTCGAATTCGCATAAGTCGGGGTACAACTTTGCATGTAAATACATGTAAAGTATGTTTAATCGGGACCAGAGTCTAAAGAAAACAATAATTTAGACGAACGAATGATACTTGAACTCAACAATTGAGTGTATTTCACAGCTTTAAATTTTTTTTCTTTACATTTTATAATCGTTTGCCTGTCTATCTGTCGATTCCGGTAGGTCAAATATCTTTGCCATATCACAAAATATTATTTTTGCTTCAAAGTCTTTGATAATACACAGTTTACGCTGCAAAGACAGTATTTTTTCTTTCCTTGTTAGGTTCAAATGACACATTTTTTGAGGTTATTAATAAAACACAACGTACGTAAAACAATTCAACGCGGAACACGTTCAAACTTGTCGTAAACGGACCACTAACATGGCGGAATAGGAGAGCTGACGCGCGCGGCCATCAAAAGGAATAACCGCGTATCTCCGAATTCTAAACAAATTTATAAACTAATTTATATCCGAACTCAATCCTTATAAACCGATAAAAATGTTTTCTCACTAATACTTATTTACATTAGGCCAACACTACTTAAACATGTATTATTCGGGAATGTCTTGGTTGTGTGCATTCAAATACCCGACTATTTTAAATTGGTACTTTTGTTAGGCGTAATTACCAGTAACCAGTATTTTTTTTGTACATATTTGCCAACCACTGCTTGGGATTTCCACGTTATAAAGGTATTAGCCAATCAGATCACGGTATTTCTTGTTTCCGCCAAATCGGTGGCAAAGTACTTTTTAAATCTATTTTCGTAAATACGTCTTCATACACCTATCAAGTTAAAATTGCATTTTACAAGTTAGTTCGTTTCCGGATCTTTCGTGTGATGCGCATGCGATCTTGTGTTTCATAATCTTTACCGCCATTTTGTATTTAAGTATTTAGTTGTGTTATTAACAATAATTTAGATATTTCATTTATTTTTGATTCCCTTGCATTTGACTTAACGAAATTGACGTTGTTTTTATAAACTTTTGTGTAGTGTATAAGTGTGTGTTGTAATTAAGTGAAATTGACACTAATTGTTTGACCAAGTTTAGGATAGTGTTTATGTGTTTAGTACTTTTCGTATTTAAGTGACATTGAAACATTATTTTAGTTGCTTACAAAATGGCACACGTGTATACCTACGCAGAGTATACCGACATGGTCCTGCTCTATGGAGAGTGCCATCAAAACGCTGCTGCGGCATTAAGGTTATATCGTGAAAGATACGGTTCAACTCGCACCTGTCCATCAAGTGCGCAAGTCATAACAAGAGCAGTACAAAGGCTTAGAGATGGTTGCGACTTAGTGCCTAGAACACACGAAGGGGTTCCCCCACGCAGAATTGGTGCCAACTTGGAGGAGCGTATTATAAATCATTTTATACGGAACCCAAATTGCAGCATTATGCAGGCCGCGCGATTGTTTCATAAAAGTTACTTTGCGATTCGAAGAATTTTAAAAATAAATAAATTGCGTCCATACAAATACCTTAAGGTACAGGCGCTTATGCCACGAGATAAACCAGTGCGGGAATTTTATTGTAGATGGCTTCTTGAAAAGTCTGCGGATGACAACTTTTTGAGCAACATTTTTTGGACAGACGAAAGTACGTTTACGCGGAATGGCATGTGGAACCGGCAAAATTTGCGGTATTGGAGTAGTACAAATCCCCATGTAATGCGAGAGTCTGCCCACCAATATCGTTTTTCTGTTAACGTTTGGGCAGGCATTCATAAGAATAAAATAGTGGGCCCAATTATTATTAACGGCAATTTGAATGCACTTAAGTTTTTGGAGTTATTGGACGGCCCAATATCGGAATATTTAGAGGAATTATCTGTTGTAGATTACTTCCGTGCATGGTTTCAGTTAGACGGCGCCCCTGCACATTCTGTACTAGCAGTAAGAGAGCGCCTAAATAATATGTTTGGCGATAAATGGATCGGACGCTATGGCCCCCACAGATGGCCAGCACGATCACCCGACCTTAACCCTCTCGATTTTTTTTTATGGGGTTTTATTAAAAACGAAGTTTATTCCCGGGTCAGCGAAACAGAGGAAGAGCTACGCAGTCGCATTTGCGCTGCCTTTGATAAATTAAAAGCCATGACTTTAGATACGAGGCGCAACCTTATGGACAGGGTGCGGAATAACCTTATTCGCCGCTGTTGCTTATGCCTGGAAGCAGATGGTGGACATTTTGAAAATGTCAAGATTTAATTACGTACCTACGTAATAATAATTTATGCATACGTATCAAATCAGAATTTAGGTACACGAGTATGGATATCTATGTGAGTGTGTGTCATTCATGCGATGTCGCGAGTGATCTGTGAACGTTGTATCCTTGCGTGTGTGTATACGTGTGTGTCTAAGCACAGCGTGCGCGTGGTCGTTTGATGTTGTCGCCTCGACGAGTTCCAGGTAGGTACTTATACAGACTGTTTCAAATTAATTCATTCGTAATGGATTTTAATTTGTTAGGAAATCTTATTTTTTTATTTTCCATTTTATGACTAACTATGCTATGTCAAAGTATTTATAATAACGAGAACTACACGTGGTTCAATTTAAGTATAGGGTGTCAAAATGACACTGTATACAATACTGTAATATACTTTAATCAGTATGATAGGGAGACATAAGAAAATGTGACCGTTTTAATAGGTCTATTTTTCTAGTTTTTTAAAAATAATTAAGCAGAACTTTAGGACTTACATTTACTCATTATTAATGGCTTAGACATCAAACTTATTACTTATTATGACAAATAATGCTCAAGTGTACTTTTAGTACACATAATATAGATATGTTATTTACCTAGGAGCCTGCATGAACGGAGGCATCATGGGGTTCATGCTCATGGGTGGGGGGTACATCCCAGGAGGCACTGGCCCCATTGGTGTTGGTAATATGCCCTGCGTCACTGTTGAAGGTCCTGCACCCAGCTACATGGAACAGAAAAGAAACATTGAACATACAGGCAATATGTGAGAAATATGTAGAAGTATGTGAGAAGACATAAGGGTGTATTTCCTGTGTAACTTATATATGACTTATGCCTTTATGCTTTTGAGGTTAAGAAATAAACATCCATGATGACATGCAAAGCCACTTGAATCTATATTCCATTTGATTTCCAGTAATTTTTTTAAACATACAAATGTGATGTCAATAAAAATTCAACATGATGTGATTTAGTAAAAATATCTTATAAGAGATTCAATGAAATGGTACTAATAAGAATAAGTGCTATATTACTAATTAATTTGCTCATAGCTAACAAAACTGCACTCATTAATCAGTAAATGATTAGTGAGTTAAGCAACCCTTGGTATTCAGTCAGTCTATGTATGGTATGTCAACTAAGCATTTCATGTTTAAGAGGCACATAAATAGCTAGTCTTGGTTGTTTACACTGACAGCAGTTGTTAATTCAAGTTGGAGGCCTTCAGGCACCTTATACACTTTTTACACACTATTTAATATAGACAGATTATATAATTTATCAAATAAATGTTTTGTCTCTAGCTAATACATAGAAATCGCAACTGCAACTTATACAGATTATAAAAAGTATAATTATTCTTAAAATAATAATGTTGTTCTTACCAAAGCTGGTGTGGCTTTTTTCTTTGCAGCTGGCTCATCGTCTTCACTGTCTGAGCCTTTGCCCCCTCCACCTACACACATCATTTATCTTCATTCCATGGCATTTCAATGTTTCATAACTATATACATTAATTTACAAACTACACACATACAATCAAGGCTAGTGTGTAACAAGCGTGAAATAATATCAAAATTAAAACGTACATACATCGTCCAAACCGGTTGGTTCGTAGTCATTATGCGTAAAAACATTTTTATACCTGATTTCTGTTTCTCATGTTCCTTCACATCTTCAGGTGGTATACCTTCCATACCATAAATTTCTATTTCTATATTTGACCTATTCGGTAATGAATTTGGTACTTTATCTATGGCTTCCTTGTGAACCTGCAAACAACAATAAATTATCAATGTTTATGGTATTCAATGACAAATGAGAAATTTATAACCAAATTAAAATACCAGTAGAGGATAAAATTGTGCAACATTATTTATACATCAATGATGAGTTAAGGTGATATTCGGAATGCTATAAATTATTTTAATCATTTTCAAATTAAAAAGTGAGTCTCACCAAGTAGAATATTGGTAACATTTGTGTATTACTATTATGGGAGCAGAATTAGAGTAAGTCGCGCCAAAATAACTAAGATGCGAGTTAAAAAAAGGCCAGCGCGCCAGCCGTGGGCGGGCGGGGCGGTTGCCAAATCTGTAGTACTGACGCACATACCTGCATGCAGTGTATTGACAACCCAGGCCCCGTGTACAGTTTCTTGTGACAGATGTGACATTTGAAATGTTTCGCCTTTTGATGTTGGATCAGAATCTTCTCGTCGTCAAATTCGCGGTTGCAGTACCTGTATGCTGCTAAGGAAATCTATTTTACGTAAACCACGGCTACATGTTTCCACCTGACCCACTTACGAAGGTCACGGCGTCAAGTTGCAAAAATATTTGTAATATAAAAAGGATACCAGCACCAGGGTTTCGACGCCTTCTTCTTTTTCCTCCCCATTGTGATATTTATGCAACAAGGAAAAACTTAAACAAACAAGATTAAAACAATATACGAAAGTAATACTTATAATTAGTGATCACAGTTTAGTACAAAACACAACAAATTATAACTTTTAACACGCAAAAGCCACGCCACTCACAAAGAGAAGTATTGCAAGATGGCGCTCAAAATGGCGCCTCGCGTTATATTGCCATATGAAAATAATACACACCATAGATAATAACGTAGTTAGTGATTAAAATCATAAATTATGTTTTGAATTTTGATTAAAAATAAAAAAAGACTTACAAAATAATTCATAATTAATAAATTTTAAAAGTTTTTTGAAACTATTAAAGTTGTTTATTATTTGAAGGGATCTTAGCAAGTTATTTTTTGTATTTCAATTTATTGGGACGGCAATTTTAGCCCACACATAGTCTAAGATCCGCCTGCAGAATCTATACGTTCATCACGTAGATACTCAAGTTAATTGTTAATTGTCGGAATGTTGTATACCAAACTGTAGATAATTATTCATCTTGAGATATAATACTAAGAACATGTTACCGAGTTGTGCACTATTTTCGCACAAATAAGCTTTGTTAAATTGTGTACAACGTCATAATAAAGACATATTGTGTTTTATTATTTATAATTTTCAGTATTTTTATTTAAATTTAAATAAATAAATTTATAACACCAACAGTCACACACATAGTCCTGACCCCACGGTAAGATACGAATATTGTGTCATGGGTATCAGGAACTATGAGAGACTTTCGGTCTCACAACACCCAGACCCAAAACAATTATTTGGAGAATAAATTCAAATTATTTTATTATCGCGTAAACGCTCAGGGTGAGTTAAGCGACTTTAGTGTCGTCATCTGCCGGTAAATAAGCTGTAGTCTGTTTACGAAAGTGATGAATTTTCTTATCGTAGTAAATATCTATCAGTATTTATTTTAAGAAAAATGTGTAAATGGCATGTAGTACAACAACCATTGTTTGAATTGCTTGTTTTCTTTTGAAACGTTGACTTGTGTACTTCCTTAAGACCGTGAGCAACGCTGAAAAAATGCTTCCTAACCGACTTCAAAAAAGGAGAAGGCTCTCAATTCGGCGAGTTTAAGTTTTGCGTTTTCTCCGAAAAAGAAATGAATATTCGCTCAGTCGTCGCGATTATGTTATTGAGTTCAAATTTACAGATCATAGCTGTATGTAACACTGAAAATTAAAAAATAAAATAACCTATAACAGAACTTAAAGACCGATTTCAAAAAAATAACACTGAAAAGTGAAAAATAATAACTTCTATAGGTATCTTTGGAGTCAGTTTATTTTAAGTCTCTTTCAGGACTTGAAGTCTATTTTCTACATTAATCCATGATCCAGTTAATCTGTTAAACCTAGAAAAATCTTATTTCAGTTATAACTGTGTGTTGATCTGAAATTCTACTTTCTATTTTTTTCTCAACCTTGGGCAAAGGCTACAAGAGTAATCGTCCGATGACTTTACTATTCACTTCTTGTCGATGCCTCGTTGCATAAGGTGTGACTAATCATGAAGGTGAAATTATTACAGTCAACCTGGGTAATTTTGGCTCACTTTAGTAGTAATTTATAGTAGTACGGATTTACTTTTATTGTTATTTGTCATAAATGAGTGTTTCTAGTGGGATATTGGCCTTTATAATCTAAATTTCTGTGTTATTTGTCAAAACGATAAATAAAAGACCCTTAAATTACCAAAAATTTGATGAGCCAAAGTTACACTGACATTTGGGTAACATTAATAAGTATGAGGAGTTGATGAAGAAAATTTCTAATTTATGTAGTTTTTTTTACTCCTCGGTAAGATTAGCTTGTCATATTGATAAAAAAAATACATTTCGTTTATATTCTCCTTTTTAGTGGCAACGTAGGGTTGCCATATTAATACAATATTTAACTGCCTGGTTTATCGAAATCAACTTCTATTTAATGGACCTCTTAAATCAAGTTATTATTGTATTAATCAGGTTTTGATGTACTTATAATCATTGAGCAATGCCTAAAATAATAAAACAAACTCAATCACATATAAAAAAGAAACATAATATCGGCTCTCAATTCCCCCCATACCATGTATAGAAATTGATCATCAATCGCATAAGAATCGCCTCGTTTTGTGATTTTAGATCCTCCAAATCGACTAACTATATTTCGGGGGTGACAATTACATATGTCAAGCTTTGATGGCCACTTCCACCCTTCAAAACTTTTTTGCATAATTGAAATTTTCACGCATTGTCTGTCCTCGCCCCGAGCTAATGTTACCCAAATGGTCTGAAAATGAAACGGATCGAAGATTAATTAAAGATTTTTTAAAAAATCTATCAATATCGCGGGATATTTCAGTGTTATTACATAAAAAACATATGATTCTTCAACATAAAACTGAACTCGCCTTCTGTAGTTCTTCTGTAGTAACTGCTATACACAACTTTTTAGCAAGTTTATTTTTAAATCTATTTACCGCCAAAATTTTGAATGATGAGAAATAAATATATATTTGACAAATGTCAAATGTCACTGCAGGTTTCGTTCAAAAACACTTTTTACCTTCATAGATTAAACAACTTATTATTATACAGTGATTCAGTAAGCAGAGAAAAAATTAAACGTTCAAATACAAGTTAGTGAGTCAATGTTAGATTGAAAGCTAAAGTTACCCAGGTTGACTGTATATTATTTGAATAATACATATGTATTTAATAAAATATAATGCGGTCTTTAGAGGAGTATAAATTATACGGTAAAGCTATGAACTAAATCCTATTCTTTGTGATAACATTTGTTATTATCATTTGATGAAATTATTTCTTGAAGGAAAGATCCTGCAGGAATCAAGGAAGTACATAAATATAATGACTAGAAAATTAACTAAATACACTATAGCATAGAGGGTAGAGCTGTAGACAGTTTTTCTATTCAGCATGAATGAGCCGGCGAAATTAATTAAGATTCGTACTGAAAGGAGTTAACACCAAAACTCCGTCAACACCTTGAAATCGACCGCACCCGTGTTTCATCGTTGTTGTAAAAATAACTTGAGAATACATTATACTTGACACTGGCAAAATGCGTACAGCTTGGCAAAAAAGAGTATGACGCGGTGAAAATAGGAACTAAAAAAAATATATTGTGGCAACTCTATTAAAAATGTCATTGCTGTCAAATAGCTAGTACTTTCTGTGTCATTGTTGTTTGCGCCAACTAGTTTTATACAAAATTCTATAAATTCTCGTACGGTTGTTGCTTGTTTTGTTATTTAAAATGAACAAAACGATTCGTTGTAGTGGTAGAGCCGTGATATATCAAGTTTTTTACGATGTTTGGCTGAATCTCAAGCGGAACAAGTTTTGTCTCAAATTAACAATGTTTATCAGAGAACAGCCGATATGACAGGTATTTATGCAAATTATTTACATCTAACAAGTTAAATTATACATTTTGCACTAGTTTAAATTACCTGTAACATACAATTTAAGAGATTTTTGTGTTTTGTTTACAAAAGAATAACTGAGGTTATGTTTACGTGTTAATATAAGCTGACTTAATATTTTTGATCCTTTTTAATACTGAACATTTAAAAATTTGTTTTTGAATTCTTATGTATGTTTGGTATTTTTTTAGGTAAATCAGTCAACACCACAAGATTTTTTTTTGAAGAACGTGAAAAAATAAAGGCGTTTTTTCTACATCTGGTAAAAATAGGAAAAGTGGACCAAAGAAAGATCTCTATAATTTTGATCTATGCGCAATAAGATAAAAGGTTCATTTCTTCTATAATGTAAAAAAACAGGTACATATGTAATATATTTTATATTATTCCTACTTCCTACAATAAAAAACAAATATAAATACAGTATTATGTAATAAATGAATACTTTCTTTTTTCTCAGGTGCCTACAATACGAAACTTATTACCTGTAGTTAAAGAAAAACTGGTATTTAATGGAAGTCGTGGACATCTAAGAAAGATATTACATTCTCTGGGTTTCTCATAAAAAAAATTTATAACAGTCTGAGCGGCATTAACATAGTCGTAAAGAGGGAACAATATTAAAAAAAATATAATGCATAATGGGAATTTACCAATAGAACTCCAAAAAAATATTTATTTGGATGAGAGCTATCGCGAGATAATCACAAAATAAGATTGCCTCTGTCAACGTAAGGTCCATTGACATAAAGGTAGATCTAGTTCATAATTAGATTTTCATAATGTTATTAGGTTGAACTCATAATCAATAATATTTCATTCCAACAGATGTCAGCTGGACAAGCATTCCACGCGATTAGGGCTAAAACTGGAAAAGCTCATGCAAACATGCTATTAAAATTGTAAATGAATGACCATGTATGACGACATAGAAAAATTGGTCATTAACCTCAGAGATAGCAGTAGCGATACAGATACATATTCGGGTGATTCAGATGATTCTGTTGTTGCAGGATCGTCTAGTCAAGACTCAATAGACCTTTCTGGGATAGAATATCTAGACGAAAGTCTTTTGGAATCTG
The DNA here is from genome assembly GCA_949126905.1 of Amorpha juglandis. Classification (NCBI taxonomy): domain Eukaryota; kingdom Metazoa; phylum Arthropoda; class Insecta; order Lepidoptera; family Sphingidae; genus Amorpha; species Amorpha juglandis. The sequence continues at coordinate 2,886,677 of OX421379.1, read as the reverse complement.
ATTGGAATAAATTCAAAGTACTACTATAATTTGAAGGTTTAATTTTCCTTTTTATCCTATTAAAACTACAATGGTATTTTATTTAAATTATCAAAACTGTTCGAATCTCCCCCCAGTAAGGAAGACTAATAATTTAAATTATAAAAACAAAAAAGTCTGTGAGGGTTCATAATATTATGTTGCCACTATGGATGCCCTCTGTTCCATCTGAGGGATTAAGACTCGATATACTCCGAAACTAAATTTCAAGTGTCAAAGACTTTGTGTAAAAAATATATAGAAATTGTGTAAGTAATGAATATCTTTTTTTCGTAATATATATTACTAGCTTTCGCCTGCGTGATAAAATTGTTCCAGGATAATTTTCTCGCTATATATTTTTCCGGGATGAAATATAGCCTATAAGCTTACAAAGAATCATTCCCTTTATAATATTAGTGAAGATAAATCTCATATACAAATATATTTTTTATCTGACACTATTTTATCCTCCAAAAAATAATTTTTAGCTGGCAATTGAAATCACCCCACTAAAGCCCATTAAACAACAATAGATAAAAATAACAAGTATCTAAACATTTTATGTCGTAGTATACCGGGTTGCCATATTAAATCCATAAGCGCCCTCATTAAATCCATACTCTTTTTTGCCAAGCTGTAATAATGCGAAAGCCATAAGTGAGAGTCAGTGAGATATCCGGAGGTCCAAATCCCGCTCCCTTTCCCAATGCCTTAATTATCCCTTGTCAACGCGCCTACGATTCTTCTAGTATTGTGGGCTTACATGGGTGGTGGAGATTATTTATTATCAGGTGGCCGACTTGCTCATTTGCCGGTCTATACTATAAAAATAAAACTACAAAACCGAATTTGAAAAATCTTTCACCAATAAAAAAGCGTTATAACCTAGAAAGACTCAAGTAGTGGAGCCACAAGCAAAAGCTAACCGATAAAGGTTCTTTTAAAAACGCTCATGGGTTACTTATTGCTATGTACTTACACAAAAATAAATCAAATACTTTGGATCAGGACTACGTCGAAATTATCTGGAATAATTTATTCCCGTTACTTTAAAATTCCATTGTCAATGATATTACACTCGAAAAAAACAACGGGAAAAATATACATGTTTTATTCTCACACACATTTATTCCGTTTTATTTAGCTCGGAATTTATTCACTTGGGTGATCAGGCAAGTTGGATTCAAAAACATAATCAGACATTATGGGAACTTGTTCATTTAGTTGCTGAGGCTGATTGGCCAAAATCAATATCTGGTCTTAAATGACAGGTCCAATGTTGATGATAGGTTCTTTAATTCGAAGCCAATCGATATCCGCAAGGCCTTTTGGTTTTAGATAAAATGAAAGGCCCTCCAGATTTCGATTTTGAAGCCAAATGGGCTTAAAAGTAAAAAAAACCAATAGTTGCTACTTTTTTTAAATTCAACATTGGATTCGTCGTAAAGACGAAAATGCCTCCCACATATAATTTTAAGCGAATCGTCAAATAAAGGATAGACGAAATGGCGGCCACTTTTTCAATTCCAGGGTCGGAACTACCTATCATTTAGGACGACAATGCATCCCAGACATCGATTTTGAAGCCAATCGGCCTCAACAACAAAATTATCAGGTTCGTTCCATTATTGGGGTTACTGATCATTAAACTACGCTCGCAACTTTTGTCTTGTCTGGTACGCCGCTTAAAAATAAATTCACCCCAACATTTATCAATTCAATACGAGTATCATATCAACTTCAGCGTGCTAATCCTTTAAGATCTATGTCATCAATGCGAGCTTCCTGAATGTTTATCAACGTATTTACATTAGTTTGACATACTCTTGTGTTTTAAATTTATTCATTTGTTATCGGATTTTATCAGCTTTTATAATGACATTTCCGTTTTTATTGATGTCACATTTTTGTTTTGGAGCGAAATATAATGCCGAGTTGGAAAATCATCCGACTTCCTACTAATAACGTAAGTGTGAAAGTTTGTATGAGTGACTTTGTGTGAGTTGGTATGTTTGTTAATAAATTATGCCTTAAGGGCCGTCCGTGAGCAAACGACCTTGACTGACTCGCGCCATACTGAATCGTGTACTCAGCGTGTGCAGAATATGCACGTATTTAGCGAATAATTGATTTAAAAAATCAGGCTTTGGTCTTTTCGAAAATTTAAAACGGGCAAAATATTCGTTATTAAATTGCCTATCTAGTGATGTTAATCTCATTTGATAACATTCTGTACTTTAAAAGGAGACGCACGGAATGTTTGCATTTTTCTCATTTTTATGGTTCATTTATAACGACAATTTAAAAATATATATCAGCATTAACATGAATTTGAATCGAACAAAGTAAAGCTGACAGATTGTAGAAATATATTGTATATTTTTTTAATCAATATTTATTTTAACTAATGACTAGATAGCCTCTAAAAACCACGATCGCGCGGTGTTTTGCTCACGGACGGCCCTTAAGGCCATACCCCCAGCAAAACGCCGCGCGATCGATGTTTTTAGAGGCTATCTAGTCATTACTTAAAATAAATATTGACTAAAAAAATATACAATATATTTCTACAATCTGTCAGCTTTACTTTGTTCGATTCAAATTCATGTTAATGCTGATATATATTTTTAAATTGTCGTTATAAATGAACCATAAAAATGAGAAAAATGCCTAGATTCCGTGCGTCTCCTTTTAAAGTACAGAATGTTTTTAAATGAGATTAACATCACTAGATAGGCTATTTAATAACTAATATTTTGCCAGTTTTAAATTTTCGAAAAGACCAAAACCTGATTTTTTCGATCAATTATTCGCTAAATCAATTATTCGCTATATCGTGCATATTCTGCACGAAAACTCACACGCCAAGTACACGATTCAGTATGGCGCGAGTCAGTCAAGATCATTTGCTTACGGAAGGCCCTTAACAGAATTTGGATGCAATTTGGCTCACCTAGATTAAGACACGGCCATTTTTTTAGAAAAGAAATTTCGCGCGAGCGGAGCCGCTAACGAAAGTGAATCTCTAAATTAGTTCGCTGCTAAGAGGCACCACGATTTGTATTGGATTTCCCATGTGAGGTTGACGTCAGATCGAGCAGTCGTGAAAAGGTGATACAAAAATAATAAAAAAATACCCAATAGACACTCATACACAGGCCTGAGTCCTGACAAAGATTATCAACCGTTCATTAACACCATTCTAAGATACTAAGCCGTATGGTAACTACGAAGGACTACTACGATCAACAATAACAGTGGTATTCGTGAACGTTATTATGAGACCGCACAGTGTGTGCGAACGCATTGGCGTTTTCTGTTTTGACTCTGGATATCTGTACTAATAATAAAGCTGTAGAGTTTGATTGTTTGGTTGTTTGTTTGTTTGTTTGAACGCGCTAATCTCAGGATCTACTGGTTCGAATTGAAAAATTCTATTTGTGTTGGATAGTCCATTTATCGAGGAAGGCTTTAGGATATATAACATTACGCTGCGACCATTAGAAGCGAAGCATCAGTGAAAAATGTTGCAAAAACGGGGAAAATTATTCATATTTGAAGGCTTCCGTTGCTAAGCTACCCAAATAATATTATTTGAAGGCTTCCGTTGCTAAGCTACCCAAATCTATACTAATATTATAAAGCTGTAGAGTTTGATTGTTTGTTTGATCACGTGGGCGGAGCCGCGAGCAAAAGCTAGTCATAAATATAGACATAAGACTCGTTATATATATGTATTTATCAATAAAATTACTGATCACACAATTTGTCTTGGTGCGGGAATCAAACCCGCAGATTCTTATTTTGCAGCCCCTTACTCTCTTTCTGTGCCACAGGGCTTTCTGATGATGATATCCAGTATAAATACTATATTCGCTGGCACCGATGGATGCATATTTTTATTAATGTCACAATTGATTTATCTAGATTTAACGTCCGTACAAGATCATATCAGTACCTACAGATAATGGTGATGAAAGATATGAAGTGTTTCACGTAGTACTAGTATATTTCAACAATTTCTTTGTAAAGTGAATCTTTATGTACCTATTTCACAGATCAGTTTCAAATAAATTCAGTTAGGTCAGTATTTGTACTTACAACTACATACTTAAACTCTGTTCCTCTTCTACAGAAATTATAAAAACATCGTAGTTTATAGGGACTGTTGCACGCCGCACGCTAAGAAATTATTCATAGCAGTAAAACGAGCAAATAGGCCACTTGATGGTAAGTGGTCTCCACCGCGGCACCGCCCATGAACGTCCACAATACCTGAAGGATGGTCATGGACACATTGCTGACAAGTAATGTTTATGGGATTGGGAAGGAGAGGGGATTTGGGCCTCGGGATATCACACTCACCGTACGAAATGCAGCAGCAGACCGTAGCGGTCAGTTTACGCCGGTTTTCTGTGAAACAGTGGTGAACAACCCGGCCTATTGATGCTGTAAAAAAGCGTCTACAGCGTGGTTCTACGTACGTAATCAAAAACAAAAGTCAAGTGTGGCACTGCTGAGTGATTGCAAGGTTGCCGTATATAGTTACTAGCTTTTCCTCGCGGCTCCGCACGCGTGATCTGCTTTTTCCGGGATAAAAAGTAGCATATGTTACTTCTAATACCTCCAAGAATAAGTGTGCAAAGTTTTATGGTGATCGGTTAAGTACATATATTAATACTTTTATTTTAAATTAGAAATAGAGTAACTTAATTCAGAACTCTTTCCTCTTTTGCTATTGTGGGCGGTGGAGATTGATTATTTTTTTTAGTTGATTTTTTGCTTGTTTGCCAACTTTTGGTATGTAGTGACGTGTCATTTGTTTAATCTTTTTGTAGAAAAAAGGCAACACCCTTTTTAAAAATCAGTGTGCGTTCAAACTACGCTATCTATGTCACAAAATATACCAAACTGTATATAAAATATACCATAAATATGGTGAAGTAGGCATGTGTCGATGTAAAATGCAATATCTCCCTTAATAACAAGCCCCTGCTGCGCCCGCCATTCGATGATATTGCTTATTATGGACGTGGCGAAAAACGCCAAATTAGGTAGGTATCTTACGAATTAGGAAAATGAGACGAGTAAGCCGGAGCACATCGAGATGCCGTGCGCACTCATACGGTAAGAACTGATATTTTTTTAAATAAATTGTACTGCAAATTCGATAAGAGATCAGAGAGTCGAGCCTTGAGCAGGCGCGCCCACGTCACGGCGGCATTGGGCAGTGTAATGAAAATGAGAATGAAATTATGAGAAATCAGCCAAGTCCGTTTCGAACCACGCATAGTGAAAAATCTACATCATTTTTACGATATCTTTTGTACGTCGGTATGAATATTTTTTTGATTGAAATTGAAATGAATATTTAATTAATACACAATAATTTATTTTAGCGACTGCAAAAATTATCTTGTTTTTAACCATTTTGACAAATATAAACTATTTTTGCGGTTGCCTTATTTTAGGTGTAGGTATTATTTAAAAATATCAACGTTCATCCTGACTCGGAATGTAATCGAAACATGCACTTGGCCGGTTTTTAATGATTTGAGTTTCATTTTTACACAATATTTTAATAGGTTTTTGTATAATTTATTTTCATGGATGATGTGATAAACCGCAGATTTGCCAATGATTCCCGTATTCATAGATCAACGGAGAAATCCGTAGATGTGGCAACGCTGTTCCATCTTAACCCGCTACTCTAGCTTGAACCAAGGCAGTGCTGGCTCGATGGTAATTCTAGGATTAAGCGCCATTAAAATATGGTGTCCTTTATATAATTTTTTGTCGTCTCATTTTCCAACGCCACCTACATCTTTATGTATATCACTCTATAGTAGGATCCACGTTATGGTTTACACGAGAATCTACTTAGTTGATATCGACAAAGTTTAATTCCTCCTATGCTAAGTGGTCTAGTATGTAATTCTTTTTATGAAACAAATTGGATCTCACGCGTCTATTGGTCAATTTTAGCAACTAATTTCATGGTTGTAAACAGCGTTTGCGTGCTTGAAAAAGTTCTAAAAAGCTATCGATTTCATTAACACGTACTCATTTATTGTTAATATTGAGTTTACGCAACATAGTGATTAATGGTTCACGATTTTTAATCTTCTTATTAGAAGTATATTTACTGGTGCTAATTATTTGGTCGTGAGTAGCCGTGTTGATATTTCGTTAAACCTTATAAGACGTGATATCTAAGTAGGTGAAAATAAATTAACAATGTAAAATATTTGCGTACTTGATCATAGATTACAATAATATTGTTTATGCATAACGGACATTACAAAGTATAAGTTGCCTATGATTGCAAACCTATTTAAAAAAATGGATTTTTATTTATTCCGACTGCAATATTTTAGTATGCTAACATGGAAATTAACTAGAATTGGTGATTATGCAATTTCCTATTGCAACCATAAACTGCATGTGACAATGTATCTAGATAATTAGAATTACTTAAATTAAACATAAGATAGGTGCGTCTGCAATTAATCTATGTTTGCAAATACAACCGATGTACCGCTGGAGGCACGGCACTAAATAAGATTATAGTGTATTTACACTCGACTTAGCGAGATCACTTATCTTTTATCTGCGGAATTGACACGTCTGTGTGGGAAGCATGTGCCGCACAGGACGGAGGCATGACACTCATGATTTGAAGGCGTGCTCGATTCGGAGCATATAATTGGTCCTTTAGAGAGACTACGTCTTTACTACGTTTCTCGTATCGGTCTTGTTTCCATGCGATGCGAAAACGCTGCGTTTTTTAGATTGCGCGGATTAAACGCTCGATTTCGAAGGTAGTGAAACAAAAGTTGCGTGGAAGGGACAAAAGCAAAGAACCTTCAAAATTCTAGTTAATAGGTTCCTAAAGCTTTGTAGGGTAAGGCAATTCTAGAAGCGGTATTTAAAACACAAAAGTATGATAACCTAAAACTTCACTGCAGTTCCAATGGACATGCGCCTAATAGGTACGATGACTCTGTGTATTTTTATCAGATATCGAAGTGCGTTCAAGTGGAGTATTAAGTATGATGGAATTGGTAATTCTAACTTTCTGGGGATTTAGACTTTTTCTTTAGAGCTTGGTACTGGCTACTAACTAATATTTTATAATTTTGCGTGGTTCAGTGCCTTACCAAATTACACGTCATCTTTGGCCTCGATGTTATTAGGAATGCCTAAGGGCAGGAAGTCTATAAACCGGGCATGATACAATTTTTACATATCTGAATCCAAAGTAAAATTGGTGCACAGTTTTATATTGTTAATTTTTCCATTACAGATTTTGCTTAATGGGACTTGTCCCACTTGTGGTTATGTTGTGACGGTTAGTCACATAGTTCATTTATTTCAAAAAAGGAAGAACTATAATAAAGACGTTATCTTACTACTATTATAAATGTGAAAGTTTGGATGTTTGTTAGCCAATCACACCATAGTAGCCGAACGGTTTTCGATGAAATTTGGCATACGGCAGACAATTACCTTTTTATCCCACAAAAAGTCGTTCACGCGGATGAAGCCGCGGACGAAAGCTAGTAGATTTATATTTTTAAGTGTTTTTGTCATAATTTAAATTAGCAATCTTCCAAATGGGGCGAAAATATTATGGAGAGCTATTTTCAAGAGATCTTGAAAATTCTTCTATCACAGACGAATAAATTCAATTATTTCTTGTTTCCATATCTAATAGGATACCTCTACTAATATATGAATGAAGATCATCCAAGTTTATTGGTTAATATAATAATGAGCGATAATCTACTCAATTAAATTGTTAGGTTAGTAATTTTAGATCTGATCAAACATACCACATAATCTCAAAACCAAAAGTATTCAAGACACGAAAATATCACAAATATTAACATACATGGTAAATTAAATCAGTTCGCTTCGTCTCAGGACTTCCCCTTCGTCGTTGCAGACTACTGAATGATTTCAAAACATTTGTTTTGTAGTACAATCACGTCTACAATTTATTTACATCCAGCTTTTTTGTCTCGTCGTTTAACGTCAATCAAGACGTTTACTTGTTTATTCAAGAGTTTTAAAAAATCAACAACAGCTCTAATGTATCATATCAACTTGCTTTGTGTACTCCTTATCCACATTGATCCAGCCTGTTTCATATTGTAATTAACTGATAGAGCTATTGTTTAAAATGCCGCTACTACCCCGCAATGATTTCTGACCATCTTCTATTTTCTCTTTTAGCTAAATTGTAGTGTCCATCTCCACTTCAAACTTTAGTCCTATAATGGATCTTCACTTTCGGTATTATTAACTGTGCCGGCCCGCTGCCAAATTTAGGATGGAGTGAGATCAAAATATGGCGCCTTTTGCCCATGGCCTAGTGTACGTAAAGTCTGAATTCCGAGAATGGACTTGCAGAGCCAACTCTAATCCAGGGTTGGTATCTGGGGCGACCGCTCTGTTAGCCATATGCTAGGGCCAGCCCTGGCTCGTTTATCAGTTAGAATTCCTCCTTTCAGTTTTGTTTAAAGTTTAAGTTATCTACCCGATACAAGATAAGACACTTCAGCCTGACAAGTCATAATAAATATGCGTGACAGGTGAATAAGTGTACTGAAGTCATCTTCTTACTAAATACTAGTTTTTACTCGAGGCTCCGCCTGCGTGAATTTCTTTATCGGTAACTCCGTCCCTTTAAAGCATTTCACTCTCTAAGGTCGATTTTTGAAAATCCGTGTAATTATGCTTAAAATGCTTAAAATTTGCTCATTTGTTTTGTAGATTCTACTGCCTGCGAAGTCGAAATACCTCCAATTTATCTCTTTAGCTGTTGAATTTCAAAATATCTTTCCTTATTCCTTGTATGTATCATAAAACTGCTGAGCAAAATTTCAGCTGTGTAGGTTCAAATGTTTAGGCGTTGATGAGTCAGCGAGTGAGTCAGTCAAGACTTTTCTTTAAAGGTTAAATTCCAAATAATGATACCTCAGGGGTTTAGTAGCAGCGTACCTAGACTGAGCAACTGTGAAGTCCTGGATTAAAATCCTAGATCATAGACAGCCTTCGTGGCGTAGTGGGCGAGGGCCCTGGGTTAGATTCCCGTACCGAGACAAATGTTTGTGTGATACACAGATATTTGTATCCTGGGTATGGTGGACTGTAAGTCCCTCGTACCCACGATACATAGGTTTAGCCTGAGGTCAGGATTATATGTGTGACTGTTGTGTGTATATATAAATAAAAATCCTATATCGAATAATAACAATTTGTGTTTGAGTCTATAATTCACCCGTGAATTGCCTGGAGATTGGATTTGTGCCCGGTGAGATGGAAATAAGCTCAGGGCACTGTGTTAACACTGGTTGTATATCTGTCTACTCCTTTGGGTATACTGGTATGGGCTTACATATGTATGAATGTATTTAATGAATCGATAGAATTTCTAATGATTTTTTAATTTTACGCGAATATTACATATAGAAATAAAACTATTTTAAACGGATATATCGCGGTTTTTTTATTTAATTTAGGTTCCGACGTTTCGAACGCTTTTAATTTAATTAAATAAATTAATTTAAATGACAAAATAAAAACCACGATAAAATCCGTTTACATTAGTTTTATTTCAACGTCAGAATTTGTGTTAGTACTTTAAGAATTTAGTCATTTGTAAGGATCCATTTCAGACTGGTGGTACCTGACATTTATGTGCCCGACTTGATAAAAAAAAAATACATTATACATACACACTTGATATCTGGATACCACCGTGGATATGGTCCAAAACCCGAAATAGTGGTTTGCTCTGGGAGTCGTGTTCCGGGGTCAGCCGGTAAAGTCCAGTAACTTTAGGCCCACATAATTCTGCCGCCCACCGAGGGATACAGTGTATCTTGACGGTCCGCATTCTATTTGGACTGCATTTAATAGTCTACATAACATCCGGTCCGGTATAGTCACTTTGCAGTGATAAGATAATAAAATATGTCTGAGATTTCATCAAGAATCAAGAGATTACACACTAAGGATTATTTTTATTTACTCTCCTATTTATATAAATGAAGAATATTTCTGGATGACAGTCGGAACATCGCACAGACGAAACGGATCGGTCTAAAAACATAAAATTTTGGACAAAGGTTCCATTAATGACGTAAGTACCAACGGATTTGTGAACTTTCTTAAAGGGGTAAAGTGGGGGGTGAAAGTTTGTATGGGGAAACAATAAATAAGGAGACATTTCGACTGGACACTTCGTAGGAGTACTCCTAAACCCAAATATGTATTTAGCTATTTTGAATATGTTTCTAAAATCTCTATTCAAACAGGTAACATCAGCCCAATACATTTTTTACCACCAAAAGTCGTGGCCGGCTATGAACTTAAACGCTTAAAAATTCTGGAAGAATGCTCAGTTAAAAAAAAAACATTCTGTGTCTCAGGCTGCTATGCGGGCGACGCAGGCACTAGCTTGTTATGATCATAAAAATAAAGGCGGAAATAACTTTAATTTTTTACTTCTAACATCACAGATAAAAATGATTTGGTTGTCAAGTTTCGTGAACACGTAACTGTGAAAATATTTAGTTTCAGATATTGAACATCAAACAGTTTATTTACTTTGCGTGTTTAATGTTTAGGCAGAGATACGAATGAGAGCTGATTTGTTATGAGATTGTCTACAGACACAAACCCTTGGTATACTAGTTTTGTGCTGGGGTTTGTTTGCAGTCGTTATTTATCATTGGACGAAAAGTCCGAAGATCATTATTGCAAGGAAAGTAGGTTAGTCAGAGTAGCAATTTTTAAAACTGACATCAGCTTATTACTCGACTATTATTTGGCTCTACAGCTGATGCTCAGGAGAAAACTACGTATATCAGTTAACTGTCACTGAGAATTCTGTCTCCAACTCTCCCTATATGTAGGCGACGATGAATTAATGAAATTGAAAACTACACAAAGAATTCCTAAATAATCTTGTTCGGTATTGAAGAAACACTATCTCTATATAATGATTTGTTATATTTACTCGAATGTAACACATTGAAATAAAACTAATTTAAACGGATTTTATCGCGATTTTATAATTTAATTCTGATCCCCACCTTTCGAAAGGTTTTCAGCCCTCGTGGTCTGTGTCGTGGTGGACTGACAGACCACCCCGTTCACAATTCGATGCGTATCTTTTTTACTTTTCTATGAATGTACATCAATTTTGTAATTTCTATTGCTGAATTTAGGAACAGAAATTAAGGTTGAATTAATCTATAAAAATAATGTAGTAAGTACAGCTATATCTCGAAGATGGCTTTGGGTTAGTAGTTTGATGACAAGTTCACAATATATTGATCTGAAATGTCTCTATTCACACAATACCAATAATAATTAATTTGCACTATGGTTTGGCCCGTGTGAATGATCCATAAGGGTTTTAATTTTTTTTTTGTTTTCGTCGATTCAAATTGATATTTTTTGAGTTAATTACCTACATCAAATTATTATTGTCATATTATGTCAAAATCGTGCAAACGGGATATGGTGTCGACTATATTATACAGTATTTTGATTTACCGTAATCATCTAAAATCAGTGAATTAATCTAAAATTAGAATAATATACATGTGGTGTGCGTGGAGTTTGTTGTTAATATTTTAAATCGTAAAGTAATTTTAATAAATGAATGTAAGCAGACATGAAATGCCTAGTAGTTCCTCGGTGGATGAAAAGATATGTAAGTTGTTTTTGTGTTATAATGATAGAGTATTTTAGTAGCAAAATTTTATCTCGAAACACCATTTTTTCATCGGTAGTTTGAGAAAATAGTTTTTCCTACACTACAGTAAGTAGTTTACAATAACTTTGTTTTCACTTTCAATCTACTTATAATCCAATACTTAGTAACAATTTAAAAACAGCTGATTGAGCCTCATATCATTAATTACTAAATAACCTTTTTCATCATCATCATCAGCCACAGGACGTCCACTGCTGAACATAGGCCTCCACCAAAGATTTCCAGACCGACCTGTTGGAAGCGGCCTGCATCCAGCGACTTCCTGCGACCTTTATCAGGTCGTCTGTCCATCTTGTAGGCGAATGTCCAACGCAACCTTAAATAACCTTTTTACGATATTTAAATTTTCGTCGTTCGTTTGTCGTCTCTTCGTCCTATTTCTTTGATTTCGTGCTTATGCAAAGTCTTTCATAAGATTCTAATAGAATGGTTAGAATGATTTTGTTGAAAAACACGGTTTCTTATCTTCCAATGCCACTGGATTTAGAAAATGTAGCTTATATACAGATAACTTAACTGGGACGGTGTCCTGTTTTCAAAGAAATTACAAACTGCCGCTGGCTTTATAGAATATAGCATATATAATTATGTAGATATCGGTACTTTACTAAAAAAACTTGGATGAAAGCCGGGTAGGAGCGAAGACGTGTACTATATCTTATTTTTTTTTAAATACAGAAGCATCAAGATTCAAGCGGATAATAATGTAAAGGATTGGCTCAGGGCGATCTATTGTCGCCTTTACTATCCCCACTATACATATTTGTCGAAGTATTAACGGCATTTTTGGTTCGCAGTATGCGGATAATTTTGTATACACCTTGTCGTGATTTGACGTCGGTTTTCTCTAAGACAGTGGAATCGACCCGAACGAGCCGGCATTCACACACACATTCACGCTGTACACAAAACTGTCTACAGCGACGCTCTACCACTCTAATCATCAGTAGAGGAGGCCCGTGCCCAGCAGTGGGACGTGTATAACACATTATTATACATTAGTAATTATTATTTAATGAAGGGCAATTAGCCTCAGTCTGACTAGATATCACAAAGTACTTGAACGATATCTAGTAATTATGTTACACGTAGGTAACTTAAATCTAACTAAATCAACTATAATCAAGTGAAATTGCAATAAATCCCTAAGCAGTTTCTTTCTTAGCATTATAACAATCGTCACGAAACTTTTTAATCAGTAGTAAAATTACTTTTATAATAATGAGTTTCTTCTGCTCTATAGCTCCGGGTAACTGTTTGCTTTAGATGGGTTTTTGCGAAGATTACGCAAATTTCTATGTACTGACATCAAGATTTGGCTTGCACTATCTCTTTTTCTTTCCCTCATCATTAACTGTGTAGATGTCAGCTATCTAGATTTCACTAAAGAAAAACTAGATAAACATGAGCGTCTTTAATATTTCTGTATCAGATTCCGGTGAAGCTAGAGGCCAAGGGTTCGATCCCCGCACCGAGACAAATGTGTGTGTGATCCACACATATTTGTTCGGATTCTGGGTGTTGTGAGACCGAAAGTCTCTTGTAGTTCCTGATACCCACAACATAAGACTTGGATCTTACTGTAGGGACAGAACTATGTATGTGACTGTTGGGTGTATTTATTTATTTATTATTTAAACTGCGTTAATATGATCATGTCTCAGAGTTTCGTGGTAAGCTCAAGTGGTTAGCTATACGGCTTAACCGAAATGCTCACTCTTTTACAATGTTTTTTTTATTTTATGTATCATTTAGTCTTTAGTGAAGTTAAGCCTGTAAAACTGTTTTCATGTTTGGTCATCTTCTTCATTGGTTTTGCTCTTGCCTTCCTCGTAACTTTCTCTGGAATAAATTATGAACAATCCTACGAATATTAAAAATGTGAAAGATTGTGAAGATATTCGAATATTTGTTAACCAACCACACAAAAGTAAAATAACTGCTAAATGAGCTTAATACTTGCTGCATGACGATATGGTGATCAGTTAATCTTAACTTAGTTTTTAACAAGGTGGTAGGTCCGTCGTATGCGAGAGGCGGTCTGGGTTGGTACCACCGCTTTGTCTATTTCTGACGCCAAACAACAGTGCTGACACACTGTTGTGTTTCGGTTTGAAGGACATTGAAGCCAGTGAAATTACTGGGCATGAGACTTAAAGTCTTATGTATCGGGGTGACGAGCGCAATTCAGTGCCATGCAGTGCTTTGTGATTCAAAGTTCTGTGTGGTGTTGCATCTGTTTATGGGCAGGCGTGGCGCTTACCATCAGACGAGCTCCTTCATTCAATCAAATAAAAAAAACGTAATGTCTCTTGACACTCGACATGTCTTGAGCAATCTTTCTACAACTCAGCGGAACTCAATTTATATACACTCATTACCAACTGTCTCGAGGTATAGATAAGATTTACTTTGACCAGATTTGTTACGAGTTCATTACAAGTCAGGGGAGGCCTTTCACCGGAAAAACTGTCTGATAATGTCAATTATTGTGTTACGCGATACATGTGACTTTATTGTGCGTTCTACAAGGAGTTTTAAATAAATATACCCAACACTCAAATACATAATTCTATCTCCACTCTAAGATTCAAACTTGTGTTGCCAACCACACGGAATAAATTATAGACGCAAGTATGTATGGGAAGAGCGTCATTTTGATATTTGAAAATTGCAAGTTGGTATTTTTAGACCTCGAAAAAACTTCGAAAATGAATAGCAAAAAATACGAATTGGCTGATTTGTGAGTTGATTTATATAAGAGGCTACTCAACATTTGAGAATTACGTCAGATGGCAACGTCAACGTCAGTTGTTGCCGATGGAAAATTCCATCAGGCAAACGACTAGTATTTTTTATAGCAAAGAGGAAAAGATTCACCTGATGATAAATGATCTATACTGGTAATAAACACAAATATACCTGTGGAACCAGGGACCAGTGGTAATGAAGGATTTTGGAAGGGAGGCCTCCCTCCCTTCTTGGGCCTCCGGATATCATACTCGACGTCCGAAACGCAACAGCAACTGCTACTTCACGTAGATTTTCTTTGAGATAGTGATAACAATCTGGTCGAGTCGGCTTATTTATACCGTAGACAAAACTGTCTACAGCTTGGTTCTATCACACACAAAAACTAAGTAATTATGTGATGAATCCTGATTGTAGGGATATTTAGGGATATTAATTATTAAACACATCTTCAGGTTAATGATTGTCATTCCAGAGATATTTCTGGCTCGCCAGAGACAACATAAATCATAGACGATACATTAAGAAAACTCTATTTCACAATTTTTACTTGGCCTACGCTCTTATATAATTTTTTGTCATTTAAGATTATTTGTGGTCCGGGTTCCCTGGGCCAGCTGATCCACTTGATTACTATCAAGCTAATTTTCCGTGAGTAGCTTCGTTTCGATGAGATGCCTAACAATTCCCTATGCGAAAATTCCCTATTGTGGTAGCTAACAGAGGTAGCAAGGATAGAATATTTCGATTTGATGATACTCAAAAATTTATTATTTTATTTGTAGGACAATATGACTGGTAAATTATATAAATATTAACTAAGTAAAAACAAAAAAATCAGCTGGTTAGTAATCATTTTTATGACCTCGTTATCGATACCTATTGGAAGCCCCTCCTTCCAATAGGTATGATTAATTAAGCTGATCCACTTGATTACTAATAATTTAGTAATCAAGTGGATCAGCTGGCCCAGGGAACCCGGACCATTAGTTAACGGTGATTTTTTTTGCAATTAATATTGCAATGATTTTATCTACAACTGATATCTCTGAGAGTTAAATTACTTTCGCGTACATGCCGAAACATCGAACCAGATAGATAACAGATTGTGACATTGTTTTTTTTTTTTTTTTTTTACTAGCCCTGTATTATACAGGGTTATTTTTAAAACACTGACAACCTGGCAGGATTAGATTCCTAAGGTCATTTGCTACTACTTTTGTTCTACGACTTTTCATAATTTGTTAGATTTTATTCTCATACAAAAATAATTATGAATTTAATTTCCGTCTTGAATTTTACCTACGCGCAGATTACGTAATACACGCGGGCGCGCGCGTCAGTTCAATGACCGGCCGCGCCGTTTCGATCGATAATACCTACATGTAGACGTACGAACAAAATAACTACATAACAAAAACTTGTAAAATCAATTTTTTTTCTTATGTATTGAGTTATGTCCAAACTCGTAGAACAAAAGTTGTTCCTTATGGGGTCAGCTATATGGCCCTGCGAGGTTGTCAGTGTTTTGAAAATAACCCTGTATACGTCCCACTGCTGGGTACGGGCCTCCTCTACTGAATGAGAGGGATTAGGCCTTAGTCCACTACGCTGGCCTAATGCGGGTTGGCAGACTTCACATACCTTCGAAAAATAATGTATATATTTCATCAATGCATTACATAGTATTGAAAACAGTGTTACATTAATTACGCACTTAAACTAAACAGGTAAAACGATGAGTTTACAATATTTTAAAATTAGGTAAAAGTAATGTATAACAATCATCCGTTTCAACAATATGTACTATGGAAAAGTTTTGGTACCCTGACCACCAAACTAGAAGACTAACTACTAGAGAATCTTATCGAGTTCTCAGGTATGCAGGTTTCCTCACGATGTTTCCTTCACCGTTAAACCAAGCGATAATTAACAGAAATTGTTTTATAATATTTTTTATTTATAATATTTTATAATATTTTTGTAAGCTATTTTAGCCGAGGTGATGACGACCATAGACCGTGGTTATTTGTCTTACTATGGAGGATTAGGACCGGGAGAAATAGAAGCGTCTAACGACAGGTTTCAATAGTCGATCTTTGTTAGATTCTGGATAGATAGCACAAATGAGCCAATTAGAATACAGTTTGAAAGTGACACGCACAAATAACTTCGTTTGATTGGTTGATTTCCTTGATCTGTTCGGATAATCAATCTAAGACTGTTTATTGGGAACAGCCAATGGGGAGGCGGAATCTGGCAACAAGCCGGCACTACGTCAGGTGTAGAAAGAAAGTAAGTAAGTAAGAAAGTGTACCTAGGTTATTGCCAAGTCTCTGCAATCACATAGCTCCAAATTGGCACCTAGTCATTCTTATTTAATAAAATGACGTAGCTAATCAGCTGTAAGATTCCGTGCTAAGATTCCGTCCTTGTTTTTATATTTCTATCACCGCCAGGCGAAGCTGTTGAGCTTGGCATTAGAAAGCGCACAACAATGATGTTAGATACACTATCTTTACGACACAACAATACCACAGAAGGCCTGTTCAATGTTTAATCTGACACTTATCCCATTTTATGATTACGACTGTATCTATGAATCAGAGTGGTTAGGTGTTCGCGGGTTTGTTCGGACAGTAATTAGGGACGAAAATGAAGCTGCTAGAACAGTGTTTCCCAACGTGGGGTCCACGCCCTACAGGGGGGCAATTTGATTGTTAAGGGGGACAATTTAAAAATGGCCTCGACACGACTTTAACCCTTTCGCTTCTTTGGGTTATTTAAATGCAATGCTAGGTATCGGTGACAAATTTAACAAAAAAATGTTAAGGTCTGGCATTGCCTAAAAAAGGTTGGGAAACACAGTGCTAGAAGCTCCTGCTGATGGAGATGCTACCGGTTGTAGACGTAGTTGGTTTTAAGATAGGTGAATCTCAATTCGATTGAGTATTTTATTTATTAGATCTTCAGCTTCATTGGTCTGGTGGATGGGTTGTAAAATAAGTGATTTCCTGGATTAGATTTCTAGGGTCATGAAAATTTGCATGAGGTTTTTATTATTTGATTAACCTGATTTACAGAGTGAGCAAGTGTTCCCCTGGTGGTAATGTATGCCCATAAACAGAAGCAATACTACAGAAAACATTGAATTACGAAGCACTAGACGACATTGGACTGTGCTTGTCACCCTGATACATAAAATGTTGTCTCAAATTCTCAGTAACTTTACTGGTTTAAATGTTCTTCACACTAAAGTATAACAGTGCTTATACGCTGCGGTCTGTCGGCAAAAATACACAATAATAGTACTAACCCAAACGTCCTTTCATATTCAAGGGACCTAGTAAAGTGAGTTATTCAATTTGTAAACAGATTACTATTTGTTATGCGAGAATAGAATTGGTGCCTGATGTTGCTGCGCTAGAATAGTTGCATATGACATGAGACGGCGAACTCTTTGAATCGTGGTAGACATGTCGAAAATGTAAAAAATGTGATAGAGCCACGCTGTAGACAGTTTTGTTTACATCATGAATGGGCTGGCTCGACCGGGCCGTTACCACTGTCTCACAGAAAACCGACGTAAAGTAGCGGCTTGCTGCTGCGTTTCGTACGGTGAGTGAGATATCCGGAAGCCCAATCCCTAATTATCCCGTTCCTTTACGGTCGGCAACGCGCCCATGATTCTTCTTGTGGTGGGCGTACATGGGCGGTGGAGATCACTTACCATTAGGTGACCCACTTGCTCGTGTGCCGGCCTATGATATAAAAAAAGACAATTTAAAAAAGTATCATATCAATTTTGACGTGTCGAGAAAAAATATTGATAACATCAATACATCGTATTGATATTTCGATGACTATTTTTTTGTATGTTCAAGATTTCTAAGCATCAAATTTAAAAAAATGTCGTTTGGACATTATTTCGATACTTAATAAATAATAACGATTCATCGA
Organism: Amorpha juglandis; assembly: GCA_949126905.1. Lineage (NCBI taxonomy): Eukaryota > Metazoa > Arthropoda > Insecta > Lepidoptera > Sphingidae > Amorpha > Amorpha juglandis. The sequence goes on along the minus strand of OX421379.1, from coordinate 2,868,151 downwards.
TGTATCGGATCAGAATATATCGCCATAAATATCAATGTATTTTCAACATCCCGAAATCGTGGGTGTACTTACCACAGTCTGCTTGGTAAGGTTTCCAGACGTGGACAACTATGTTCAAAATATGAGAGGCGTGGCAGGCACATCCATGGCAGTATAGGGTTGTACCAACTTAGTCGGGACTCTAATTTTAAAAGTGTAACGTTCTAACTAAGTCACAAAACGGTGGGCTGGCTAAGAGATATTTCTCTAGTGAACCTTCGTCAGACCAGCGTCGAGGATTATAAATAAACGAAATACACCCAACAGTCACACACATAGTCCTGACCCCACTAATATTCAAATTATAATTCATTCAACCCATGGTGTGGAATATTTAGAGGCTACTAAAAATCAGCCAAAGAAAAAAGTTCATTTCCATAAATATACATTTGAAACAGAAATAACTTTAAGCTAATATTACATGGTACCATCATTAAGTGTAATTTAAATGTTATATTTTTTTATTAGGAATATCTTGTGTGAATTGAGATATAGTAGCGTTGAATTACATTTCGTATGTACGTGTGTATTTAAGTTTTTTGAGTTTTAACGCTAATTGATCACCGGCGAGGCTCGCTTCATGTGCCAATAAAATTGATGGTCGCTTACGTCAATTGATCTTTTTATCGACTTCAAATGAGCTTCGAACCTGTTGTACAGGCTGTTCCAAATACAGTGTTCCGTAGATTTTTTCTTCGCGTTGCATCTACATGACAACGTGAATTCACAAACAGGGAGCGGGTTTTTAAAGGTTGCTTTGACATTATTGATGTGTTTTTGTTGTTTCGTAGTTTAAAGAGTAAACGTTGATTCAGTACATTGGTATTGGCTGGTATGAGCCATTGTTTATCTTTTTGTTAAGTTTGTCTTCAATCTTATCTTTTATCTTGTCTCTACAATATTACTACGAGCTAACGGCAAGTTCAGTCAGCTGTGGCATGGCATCGTACGGAGTTCAGCGTAGTATAAAGAAATACGGGAAATGTCAAACAATAATCAAATTGTCAGGAAGTATGCTTCCTATCAGGCGCTACCTATTTCACCAAGTTTATGGCATCTAGAGATGTACTGTAATATGTTTGTTACTAATTTATGGCCTTGATGATACCATGTCACTACTAGAAAATATGACACGAGCGAACGGTTAATTCTTGCTGACAAAACTGTATACTGTACAAAAATATTTTTAAACATGGATACTCTATCCATGATCTGTTTGTTCCTCATCGCAGGCTATTCCTGTACATTGTTGGACGTAGGCTTCCTCAAGTGAGCGCCGACTATCCCGGTCTTGAGCAGCCAGCATTCATCCGCTCCCCGCAACCTTTTAATTCAAGTTGTCAGTGCATTATGCAAGAGGGAAATGCTCTGCGCTTAGGCACTCACTGTATAAAATGAATTGCAGAAGTAACCCGCTACTACATACATTCTACACCGGTTTTCTGTGAGACTGTGGTAGTGATCCGGTCGAGCTGTCCCATTCATGTTGTAGACAGCTACAACGCGGCAATTATTATTATTTTTTAATTTGACTGTAATGACGGAATTATGAATCTGTCTTGTTTGTAGACTGTAACGAGTAATATTACCTCATTCTCCATTAAAATAATGTACCTATGCAAACAATAAAACAGTGTTTAATATATTAATTAACTCCAGTTTAGACATGGAATCAATTTTGTTTGCACAAGCAAGTGTAGCGCGCTTGTAAACATGTTGAACAAATAAATTTTAATTTACTTCGTATGTGGTGAAATGTGGACAGAATTAGTTTTGTCAAAAAGAAAAAGTGATTGTTTACACTTTCGTTCGTCGTTTCTTTGTCACGACGCGACATAACGTTTTTTGTTGTGTTATTGTAAAAGTTGTGTTTTCTCGCGAAGATTCTGAAACCCTTCAAGTAGGGCTACCAGATGCTCAAAAGGGAATGCTGTATTAGATGATATGGCCGATCGCGGAAGTAACAGCGGCGAATCTCGACTTGAAATTCGCGAGCTGCGACCCTGAAATGGGTTCTATGTGTAGTAGAGCCAAGCTGTAGACAGCTTTGTATATAGCATGTATGGGTCGGCTAGTCTGGGTTATACCACTGTTTTACAGAAAACCGACGTAAAACAGCGGCTTACTGCTAAACGAAATGCGACTGGTAAATTATATAAATATTAACTAAGTAAAAACAAAAAAATCAGCTGGTTAGTAATCATTTTTATGACCTCGTTATCGATACCTATTGGAAGCCCCTCCTTCCAATAGGTATGATTAATTAAGCTGATCCACTTGATTACTAATAATTTAGTAATCAAGTGGATCAGCTGGCCCAGGGAACCCGGACCATTAGTTAACGGTGATTTTTTTTGCAATTAATATTGCAATGATTTTATCTACAACTGATATCTCTGAGAGTTAAATTACTTTCGCGTACATGCCGAAACATCGAACCAGATAGATAACAGATTGTGACATTGTTTTTTTTTTTTTTTTTTTACTAGCCCTGTATTATACAGGGTTATTTTTAAAACACTGACAACCTGGCAGGATTAGATTCCTAAGGTCATTTGCTACTACTTTTGTTCTACGACTTTTCATAATTTGTTAGATTTTATTCTCATACAAAAATAATTATGAATTTAATTTCCGTCTTGAATTTTACCTACGCGCAGATTACGTAATACACGCGGGCGCGCGCGTCAGTTCAATGACCGGCCGCGCCGTTTCGATCGATAATACCTACATGTAGACGTACGAACAAAATAACTACATAACAAAAACTTGTAAAATCAATTTTTTTTCTTATGTATTGAGTTATGTCCAAACTCGTAGAACAAAAGTTGTTCCTTATGGGGTCAGCTATATGGCCCTGCGAGGTTGTCAGTGTTTTGAAAATAACCCTGTATACGTCCCACTGCTGGGTACGGGCCTCCTCTACTGAATGAGAGGGATTAGGCCTTAGTCCACTACGCTGGCCTAATGCGGGTTGGCAGACTTCACATACCTTCGAAAAATAATGTATATATTTCATCAATGCATTACATAGTATTGAAAACAGTGTTACATTAATTACGCACTTAAACTAAACAGGTAAAACGATGAGTTTACAATATTTTAAAATTAGGTAAAAGTAATGTATAACAATCATCCGTTTCAACAATATGTACTATGGAAAAGTTTTGGTACCCTGACCACCAAACTAGAAGACTAACTACTAGAGAATCTTATCGAGTTCTCAGGTATGCAGGTTTCCTCACGATGTTTCCTTCACCGTTAAACCAAGCGATAATTAACAGAAATTGTTTTATAATATTTTTTATTTATAATATTTTATAATATTTTTGTAAGCTATTTTAGCCGAGGTGATGACGACCATAGACCGTGGTTATTTGTCTTACTATGGAGGATTAGGACCGGGAGAAATAGAAGCGTCTAACGACAGGTTTCAATAGTCGATCTTTGTTAGATTCTGGATAGATAGCACAAATGAGCCAATTAGAATACAGTTTGAAAGTGACACGCACAAATAACTTCGTTTGATTGGTTGATTTCCTTGATCTGTTCGGATAATCAATCTAAGACTGTTTATTGGGAACAGCCAATGGGGAGGCGGAATCTGGCAACAAGCCGGCACTACGTCAGGTGTAGAAAGAAAGTAAGTAAGTAAGAAAGTGTACCTAGGTTATTGCCAAGTCTCTGCAATCACATAGCTCCAAATTGGCACCTAGTCATTCTTATTTAATAAAATGACGTAGCTAATCAGCTGTAAGATTCCGTGCTAAGATTCCGTCCTTGTTTTTATATTTCTATCACCGCCAGGCGAAGCTGTTGAGCTTGGCATTAGAAAGCGCACAACAATGATGTTAGATACACTATCTTTACGACACAACAATACCACAGAAGGCCTGTTCAATGTTTAATCTGACACTTATCCCATTTTATGATTACGACTGTATCTATGAATCAGAGTGGTTAGGTGTTCGCGGGTTTGTTCGGACAGTAATTAGGGACGAAAATGAAGCTGCTAGAACAGTGTTTCCCAACGTGGGGTCCACGCCCTACAGGGGGGCAATTTGATTGTTAAGGGGGACAATTTAAAAATGGCCTCGACACGACTTTAACCCTTTCGCTTCTTTGGGTTATTTAAATGCAATGCTAGGTATCGGTGACAAATTTAACAAAAAAATGTTAAGGTCTGGCATTGCCTAAAAAAGGTTGGGAAACACAGTGCTAGAAGCTCCTGCTGATGGAGATGCTACCGGTTGTAGACGTAGTTGGTTTTAAGATAGGTGAATCTCAATTCGATTGAGTATTTTATTTATTAGATCTTCAGCTTCATTGGTCTGGTGGATGGGTTGTAAAATAAGTGATTTCCTGGATTAGATTTCTAGGGTCATGAAAATTTGCATGAGGTTTTTATTATTTGATTAACCTGATTTACAGAGTGAGCAAGTGTTCCCCTGGTGGTAATGTATGCCCATAAACAGAAGCAATACTACAGAAAACATTGAATTACGAAGCACTAGACGACATTGGACTGTGCTTGTCACCCTGATACATAAAATGTTGTCTCAAATTCTCAGTAACTTTACTGGTTTAAATGTTCTTCACACTAAAGTATAACAGTGCTTATACGCTGCGGTCTGTCGGCAAAAATACACAATAATAGTACTAACCCAAACGTCCTTTCATATTCAAGGGACCTAGTAAAGTGAGTTATTCAATTTGTAAACAGATTACTATTTGTTATGCGAGAATAGAATTGGTGCCTGATGTTGCTGCGCTAGAATAGTTGCATATGACATGAGACGGCGAACTCTTTGAATCGTGGTAGACATGTCGAAAATGTAAAAAATGTGATAGAGCCACGCTGTAGACAGTTTTGTTTACATCATGAATGGGCTGGCTCGACCGGGCCGTTACCACTGTCTCACAGAAAACCGACGTAAAGTAGCGGCTTGCTGCTGCGTTTCGTACGGTGAGTGAGATATCCGGAAGCCCAATCCCTAATTATCCCGTTCCTTTACGGTCGGCAACGCGCCCATGATTCTTCTTGTGGTGGGCGTACATGGGCGGTGGAGATCACTTACCATTAGGTGACCCACTTGCTCGTGTGCCGGCCTATGATATAAAAAAAGACAATTTAAAAAAGTATCATATCAATTTTGACGTGTCGAGAAAAAATATTGATAACATCAATACATCGTATTGATATTTCGATGACTATTTTTTTGTATGTTCAAGATTTCTAAGCATCAAATTTAAAAAAATGTCGTTTGGACATTATTTCGATACTTAATAAATAATAACGATTCATCGATGTATCGGATCAGAATATATCGCCATAAATATCAATGTATTTTCAACATCCCGAAATCGTGGGTGTACTTACCACAGTCTGCTTGGTAAGGTTTCCAGACGTGGACAACTATGTTCAAAATATGAGAGGCGTGGCAGGCACATCCATGGCAGTATAGGGTTGTACCAACTTAGTCGGGACTCTAATTTTAAAAGTGTAACGTTCTAACTAAGTCACAAAACGGTGGGCTGGCTAAGAGATATTTCTCTAGTGAACCTTCGTCAGACCAGCGTCGAGGATTATAAATAAACGAAATACACCCAACAGTCACACACATAGTCCTGACCCCACTAATATTCAAATTATAATTCATTCAACCCATGGTGTGGAATATTTAGAGGCTACTAAAAATCAGCCAAAGAAAAAAGTTCATTTCCATAAATATACATTTGAAACAGAAATAACTTTAAGCTAATATTACATGGTACCATCATTAAGTGTAATTTAAATGTTATATTTTTTTATTAGGAATATCTTGTGTGAATTGAGATATAGTAGCGTTGAATTACATTTCGTATGTACGTGTGTATTTAAGTTTTTTGAGTTTTAACGCTAATTGATCACCGGCGAGGCTCGCTTCATGTGCCAATAAAATTGATGGTCGCTTACGTCAATTGATCTTTTTATCGACTTCAAATGAGCTTCGAACCTGTTGTACAGGCTGTTCCAAATACAGTGTTCCGTAGATTTTTTCTTCGCGTTGCATCTACATGACAACGTGAATTCACAAACAGGGAGCGGGTTTTTAAAGGTTGCTTTGACATTATTGATGTGTTTTTGTTGTTTCGTAGTTTAAAGAGTAAACGTTGATTCAGTACATTGGTATTGGCTGGTATGAGCCATTGTTTATCTTTTTGTTAAGTTTGTCTTCAATCTTATCTTTTATCTTGTCTCTACAACATTACTACGAGCTAACGGCAAGTTCAGTCAGCTGTGGCATGGCATCGTACGGAGTTCAGCGTAGTATAAAGAAATACGGGAAATGTCAAACAATAATCAAATTGTCAGGAAGTATGCTTCCTATCAGGCGCTACCTATTTCACCAAGTTTATGGCATCTAGAGATGTACTGTAATATGTTTGTTACTAATTTATGGCCTTGATGATACCATGTCACTACTAGAAAATATGACACGAGCGAACGGTTAATTCTTGCTGACAAAACTGTATACTGTACAAAAATATTTTTAAACATGGATACTCTATCCATGATCTGTTTGTTCCTCATCGCAGGCTATTCCTGTACATTGTTGGACGTAGGCTTCCTCAAGTGAGCGCCGACTATCCCGGTCTTGAGCAGCCAGCATTCATCCGCTCCCCGCAACCTTTTAATTCAAGTTGTCAGTGCATTATGCAAGAGGGAAATGCTCTGCGCTTAGGCACTCACTGTATAAAATGAATTGCAGAAGTAACCCGCTACTACATACATTCTACACCGGTTTTCTGTGAGACTGTGGTAGTGATCCGGTCGAGCTGTCCCATTCATGTTGTAGACAGCTACAACGCGGCAATTATTATTATTTTTTAATTTGACTGTAATGACGGAATTATGAATCTGTCTTGTTTGTAGACTGTAACGAGTAATATTACCTCATTCTCCATTAAAATAATGTACCTATGCAAACAATAAAACAGTGTTTAATATATTAATTAACTCCAGTTTAGACATGGAATCAATTTTGTTTGCACAAGCAAGTGTAGCGCGCTTGTAAACATGTTGAACAAATAAATTTTAATTTACTTCGTATGTGGTGAAATGTGGACAGAATTAGTTTTGTCAAAAAGAAAAAGTGATTGTTTACACTTTCGTTCGTCGTTTCTTTGTCACGACGCGACATAACGTTTTTTGTTGTGTTATTGTAAAAGTTGTGTTTTCTCGCGAAGATTCTGAAACCCTTCAAGTAGGGCTACCAGATGCTCAAAAGGGAATGCTGTATTAGATGATATGGCCGATCGCGGAAGTAACAGCGGCGAATCTCGACTTGAAATTCGCGAGCTGCGACCCTGAAATGGGTTCTATGTGTAGTAGAGCCAAGCTGTAGACAGCTTTGTATATAGCATGTATGGGTCGGCTAGTCTGGGTTATACCACTGTTTTACAGAAAACCGACGTAAAACAGCGGCTTACTGCTAAACGAAATGCGACGTAACGGACGCAGCACCCGTTTTGTACGGTGATTGAGCTATCAGGAGGCCCAAATCTCCCATCTTCTCAATCCCTTAATTATCCCTTTTCTTTAAGGTCAGAAATGCGCCTATAATTCTTGTGTGGGCGCGTACATAGGCGGTGGAGATCACTTACCATCAAGTGAACTACTTGCTCGTTTTCCGGCCTAAGGTATAAAAACCGGACGCTGGTCCAATTTGAATGAGCAGGCGTTCATAAAGCCTAGCGATGTCTGGATTTATGCGAACGCTTCACAATCTTGGCTTCAAGTAATATGCACTTGATTTTTATTTTAAACGTGCTTCTTTTACAGATAGGTAGGTATTGATGATGGTAGCAATATTCTCAATGAAGTTTAGTAAGCAGCGGGAGTGGTACGGACTGCCGACGCGGATGTCGCAGGTTCCAAACCAACCCCAAGAGTACGCACCTAGAACTTATTAGTTCTGTTATCCAAAGACTTCAATGCATACTACTAGATGCGCTGTTTAGAAGTAAAATTGTGACATCTTCAGATAACGGGGGAGTTTTTTAAGTGACAGACAGGGAGCGAGAGACGGGTTCTAATTGTGTAAGCGAGATGGTAATATTAAGTTACGGTCAATTGATCGTAGTTGAAGTCATTGCTGTAATCATTGTTTTTATCACCTGGTTTAATGGTAAAAGAAATGTCGTGAGGATATCTGCATGAAAATTCTCCACAAGAATCTTGAAGGTGTGTGATGTTTGCCAATTCCCATGAACTTAGGGCTACCCGTCCTCTCGTTCGTAGAGAAGATTCGGCAATCGAACAGCATAATATAGGGCCGATATAATATTATTTAAGAAACTTACTTTTCCGGTTGATAATATCTACTTTTCGCTTATTCATCGACAGGAGCATATTGTTTTCTTCGTATTTAACTTCGTGTTTTAAACTGTGGCTTTACCGCAAGTTCCATTCTCTTGCTTTCCCTAAATAGAACCTTAGATTTAGGAGGTGTGTAAGTTGTGGCGTGCAGTCTATAGAGACAAAGAGACACTGCAAATTGTCAGGGTATAGTAGTAGGGGTAGGGTAATGAAATAAAGAAATAAACCATAGCAGCGATAGCTCAGCGGGGAGTGGTACGGACTGTTGAGACGAAAATCGCAGGTTCGAAACCAGCCCCAAGAGCATACACCTCTGACTTTTCTAAGATACGTGTATATTCATTGTTCATTGTCGCCTGCTTTAACGGTGAAGGAAACATCGTCGGGAAACCTCTATACCTGAGAACTTGATTAGATTTTTCGAAGGTAAGTCTGCCAACCCGCATTAGGCCAGCGTGGTGGACTAAGGCCTAACCGCTCTCATTCAGTAGAGGAGGCCCGTGCCCATTAGTGGGACATGTCGAATAAAAGGCTATTATTTATTATTTTAAAGAAATAAACCGCAACCCAAAACATAATTGTTTTCGAAATTGCCGCGCGCGTGTTCATACGAACGCCCGACGCCAGTGACTCGCCGCGCCGCGTAGGCACGTAGAGTCTGGCTGAATTTGCACACAATTAAAGTTATCCTACAAGCACATCTAAAGAAACGCAGTTTTAACTGTAGTATTGAGGATTTATTTAGGTCAAAGCAAGTATACTAATTAAAAGATGGACACTGTCTCCTGGAACGCTTATTGGCTGAAATGATGTGCACTATGCCCAATTTTAGAACAATCGTACGGTAAATCAAACATTCAATATTTAAACATTATGTTTCTTATATCTGGCTGGCCGGTTGCAAACTTACGAATAGTCTGTTTTGTTATGTTTCTGGTAATTAATTTATGGCTGTTTGAGGTTGCCCATCAGATATCTATGATCTAAGAATAGTGGCGAATTTGATAAGTTTCTTCTTTGTCTACCCTAGTGAAAATGTCTGTGCACATCACGTGTTTAAGGATCGTAGCAAGTGGAAATCCGTTGTCTCTGCCTACCCCTATGGGAAACAGGCGTGAGTCTATGTTTGCATGTAGATTTAGGATATCTTATACCAATCGCATAAGGTTAAGCTGGTTTCGTGGGAAATGCCATTAAAATCAATGTTTTATTGATATGTAAAATAAAGGAACAATTAGAAGGCAGTATAAGTATTTATTTTTTACATTGTTAAGCGTAAATATAACCTTGCTATTAAATCTTAAGTGACGGCCAAAGAAGGAAAATGTCTTACTCCATAATTATATTATGAATGTAAAAATTTGGATGTTTGCTAATCAATCATTCTCTAACGGCTTAACCGATTTGGATGAAATCTATGCATACAGGTAGGCCATGACCCGAATTGTGATACACTTTATTCCGGAAGAATACATTCACGCAGGCGGAACCGCGAGCAAAAGATTGTATAATATAGACATTTTAAGTCCATCATACTATATGTGCTCATAATACGCGGTGTAAATTAAATTTAGGAATGGCAAGAAAACATGGTATACTTATAGAAAACGAGTGGTCTTGAGTATAACTTCATGAAGTGTTTTTGCGCGTTTGTGTGAAAAAACTACAACGCGGACATAGTCGCGGGTAAACGATAATTAAATAAGAATTCCTTACAACAATTATGGAATCGTGTTACATGATGTTTATGGTTAATGAAATAATTTTGTATTAACCTAATCATAGGGTTTAGGACAACTTTAATTATGAATTCAAAACTTCAGAAACTTTATAATTTAATCACGGCCCGGTTAGTATAAACTCATGAGACATCTCGCAAATGAGACACTAATTACGCCTGTGAGGCCGGTCAACTGAAATTGCACCGACTTCAAAGAGGCCAGAAATTATTTTTCACTTTTCTTTTTTATTTTTTGAAGAAGGTTACAGTTACAGTTATGGTATATAAAATCCAACTCAATATTAGAATCACGACGAGTGAGCTGTTGTCTTGTCTGTCGTTCTGATCTTCAGATCTTAAACAAATTTATATGAGATCATATCGCAGCTAAACTCAATCCAAAAAAATAATCAGTCAACATCGGTCCACAATTAGCGGAGAAATCTATGTACCTACTTAAAAAAGCAACGAAATAAAAAAAAATCGCTGAATTGAAAGAACCTCATCCCTTTTTGAAGTCGGTTAAAAAAAGTCGGTGCTTGTGTCGCTGCCGATGAACTAAAATTGCACCGATGCGATGATTCCAAAGAGACCTATGGTAATTGTTATTTTTGACATTTCAGTGTTATTTTTTGTAGTCGGTTTTTAAGTTTTGATAAAACTTATTTTATTGTTAATTTATGACAGCAAAATACAATTTACCTGGCTTTACGGATAAGGAATGTTGAAATGGTACTTCCTAAATTGATTTTTAATGTGCTATTTGGCAGATAAAGTTTATTCGGACATCGGAAAATCGGCGCACAAAGGAATGTCAGTTTTATTAAGACCTTTGTCATATATTATCTTAATTAGAAAAATATTGTATTCCTAACTATAATCAGATATTGTTTTTACTCTACCACCGGGATGTCTTAACTCTACTTCCAGAATAAAATTAGCAGACTCTAGGATAAGAAGGAAAGCAAACTACTTTTATTACAGTTGATAAGAGTTTTTAATTTGTTATAATAGCAACAATATTTTGCACTTGCAAATGTGATGTCTATGGTTGAAAATGTATATTACTGAGAAACTTTGAGTCATAACTTAATCTCGAAAAGTATCTGCAGATAAACTCGTATGGATTAAGTTTGCAAACGGTTTTCATCGCAGTAGATAATAAATTGCACATAATATAAATTTCTTTAAAAATAACCGATATAGAGTATTCTTAATTTGAATTTAAAGATGCGTTATTTATGCTCTTTAGATTATAGAACGCACTTTATACGTATGATAAAGTCAATCATCGCGTATGTATCATATGTCAATTAAGGCTTCAATTTCACTGATCTTTCTTGTGCGTCGCGTCGGGTGACTTGCGGCTCTACGAGCGAGACCGCGCGTGCGGCAACTCGCGTGCAATAAATACAAAGCCGAGCCAATGCGCCATGACAGTCGACACCAACCTTCGTGCACGAAGTACGCGTACATACCTACCGCAAACATGGCCATTTGACGTTCGCGATTTTTGTAAAAAAACAACAAACACACTCTCCTATCGAAATATACTTACCTCTCAGATCATACTCCTGTGCGTGAAGTGATCGCGTACAGCAGTTCGAATTTTAAATTGCGCGCGAATTTTTTTCTTTCTTTTTTTTCGAAACACTTGCCAGTGAAAATGGGTTTGAAGTCGGAAGATGACAAGAGACCCAGCAAGTTGGCGATCATGGATGATGATACGTCGGACGCCCCACGTAAGTTTTTTAAAAACAAATATTTTTATTTATTTTATATGTACGTTGTACTATATAATTCGAGTGTTACACCTATCATTACGATTCAAATTGGTTATTTGATTCTTTATAGGTAAAATTAATTTATTTGTACGGATTTAAAGAAATGAAATGCTGGTAGAGTAATATCACTGCATTTATTATTTAATCGCACTTAGGTTAATAGGTATGCGTGAGCCATAACTTGCGTTTATGTACGAAAGTTAATTGTATTTTTTGGAAAAGTAGTTTATTGGTAGGTACTTAATCCATTCCATGTTAGGCCTTACTTAGTTTCTCAGAAATTTCAGAATATAAACATTGCTTTTTTAATTGATTCCGTATATTGTATTTTGTGACCTAAAATATATGAAAAAAAAATATATATATACGAAATTTTGTCTTAACAGCACATTCATATTATTTATAGTCTCTTAAAAAAATAATGCTGCCATACCGGAATTGTGTGCTGAATATAAATATTTACGTAAATTAAAAAAATAAAACGTAGCTAGTTCATTAAAAGTTATATTTGTATTTTATAGTTCAATAATTATCTATTTTTTGCATAATAATATACGAAGAATGAGATGGTTGAGTGTTATGCATTAATTATGATTGTGTCTTTTCAAGTTATGTAACTTACACCGAAAATGTATAGAGATCAACCGAGTCATTACAGAAACTACGTTTGGAGAGTTATGAACGTTATTTATTTAAAATGTCATTGGTTTGATAAGAAACAATTTATCATAACGTTTCTAAAACAGTTTTTTTTTTAAATTCATTATTATATTTTCCGGATTATTTAGCAAAGGAGTCTCAGTTTATACAGACCTCTTTCGCGATTAACTGCTCTATAACTAACAAGCAGAATCTTGTCCATTTATGAACATTAATGTGACTGTTTTCAAGGATTTAGTCATTTCAGACGGTTTTTTCTGAGTGGATAACAAAAACTCACAATCCCTTGATCCACTTGCTATAGAATATCTTTACACTAACTATACTTTGTTGAGGTTAGGTTATTAGGTTACTGTAATGCTGTCACTAATTGCTTGCAGAAAAATAAAAATATTATGTAGATGTTCAAACTGCAAAATTACTATGCTTTCTCGCCTCTCGGATTCCATAACAAAAGGATACCAGCGGAGTCCTATCACAAGCTGGCTGAAAAATACACTGAATTTGTGTAATTACTAATGTCGGATAAAAAAAAACACAAAGTAAAATGATAAGAATAAGGACACAGAACCCTCGATACGCGAGTCCACACTCACACTTAACCGGTTTTTCTTCATAAATGTCAATATAGTCAGCTGGTGTTAATGCAAATTATTCCGGTTGAATAATATAAAAATATGTTCTTTTGAAATTGTATCATTATTCATTATCTTTTGTTAGTTTTGCGTGAATGTCCTACGTTATTTATTGCGCTCTTGTTTGTGAAAATTACGCGGGAATTTCGTCAGTGACGGTTGTCGAGATTTTTTTATCGAATTGTTTTTAAACTACCTAGTCTAATCTCCTTGCACCTGCCCTTATCTGAATCGTAGCGGGCTCGGCGCAAAGTGCTTTGTAACACTTGTTACAGAATGATTTGGCTTGTAATTTTTACGACCGGCCGCTTGCCTGACGTCGAAAAACACTATATTATTACTTTTTATTAAACAGTTTATTAGAATGTAATTGATTTGGATCAAATTTTTAACGTCAACATGCGAAATATACATTATCCATGTCAAGATAAATTCATATGTACTTGACAATAAATAGAGAAAGTTTTGACTTGTATCCAACATAGACTGAATAATAACTATTCTAAAAAAATGGACAGATCAGTATAGGAGGCAGACATTTCTCTATTTTTTTTATTTCTTTTTTTATTTGGGTATAACAAACAGTTACACGTTATATATAAAGTAACTAAAAAAATAAACAAAAAGTTAATGCGTAACTCACACCGTTATCCACAGCATATACACGACATCAGCAAACATTATACAGAACAAAATTTTAACTAAAACTAGTAACTAGTACATATGTACTGTAATAATATAATATATTTATTTAAATAGAGAAACGCGAACTAAAAGTAAACAAATCTCATTATACGTGTGTCAATATATATATTTGTGTCAATATATTTTTAATTGTATATTATAAGCCTAGTAGCATTATGCAGGGCGTCGTCAGTCTTCAAACACCCACTTTGAGTGAAGGATTAAATGGGTGCCTAGTCATAAACGAATGATTTTGAATGATACTTGAATGATAACAAACAAAAGATACAGATAATAAATCATGTATCTCTGAGGTGCACGTCTCGACTCGGACAGGAGCGATAGGTTTAATGTATATTCAACTAGCTGTCCCTCGCGGTTTCACCCGCGCGCATGTATGCTCCACTTGTGTCATTTAGATAAATTATTTATTTATTCACATAACCACTACTAAAATAAAATCTGATCTCACGGATAACCTGGAACCGTTAGGACTGCGGAGAGACTTTGGTTCTCTCTGCGTGTTATATCGGCTGTTCCATGGGGAGTGCTCTGAGGAACTGTTTAAGATGGTGCCAACGTCACCATTCTACCATCGCACCACCCGACACCGCAGTAGAGTTCATCCATACCACCTGGAAACAATACGGTCTAGTACCGTACGTTTCCAGCGTTCATTTATACCACGCACGTGTAAGCTCTGGAATGAACTCCCTGCCTCGGTGTTTCCCGAGCGCTATGACATGTCCTTCTTTAAACGAAGCTTAAAAAGAGTACTCCTTCAACGGTAGGCAGCGGCTTGGCTGTGCCCCTGGCATTGCCGATGTCCATGAGCGGCGGTAACCGCTTACCATCAGGCGGGCCGCTTGCTCGTCTGCCTATCAAGGCAATAATAAAAAAAAATGTCGGCTATTCTGTACTATAATATGTATGTATTATACATATAAACCTTCCTCGTGAATCACTCTTATCTATTATTGAAAACTATTAAAATCCGTTGTATAGTTTAAACTTAAAAAGATCTAAGCGAACGGACAGCGAAAACGACTTCATTTTATACTATGTAAAGATAATATACTTGTCCTGACTGACTGACTCATTCGTCAACGAAGAGCCTAACCCGGGGCTACAAACATGTTTTTTTTCAGTCGAGGCCTTTTATGTTGTAAGCTACTAAGGACGGATTTTTGGAAATTTCATCCCTGAGGGGGTAAGATATGGAATGGATGGTTGTATGAAAGTATACCGGAAATATGATGCTAGGATTTCACGCGGTCGAAGCCGTGAGCTAATAACGCTGCCATACCAGGATTGTTTATGCTAGTGTTTATACAAAGTGTATGTGTCGCTATTGCTTGAAGGCACGCGTCGCGGTCGCGTACCTCGAGACAGGCCTTAAATACAGTCAACAGTATGATCATACAATATCGTGATTTTTCTGGATGGATTCATTTCCCGATTTTTATTGTCAATTGAAGCTAAATAGCCATTTCCGTCACACGGTCCATCGGGGTCGGTTCCCGAGATCGGACAATGTGTCCGTATAACAATCACAAAGGATATTTTCCATCACATCGCAAACATTGGCTTTAGTGATTGTTGGGACAAACATTTGCATGTGTTTGCGATGATATGTACACATAACAAATATTTAGGCTATGAGTCAAGTGGTAATACACCCAATAATACACCCAACAGTCACACATAATATAATTCTGATCCCACATTAGGTTAAACCTGTCCCGTGGCTTACGATTTGTGGGTATCGGGAACTACGAGGGACTAGCGGTTCGACAACACCCAGACCCGAAACAAATATTTGTGGATAACACAAACATTTGTCTCGGTGCGGGAATCGAACCCACGGCCTCTCACTTCTCAGCCGGCCAAACATATTTTCTCATTGAAAATCATAGAAAACGTGGTGATTATGCGAATATTACTCATTGAATTAAACCTAATGTAAACAGATTATATCGCGGAATTTATTTTTTATTTTAATTTGGTCCCGATGTTCCGAAAGCTTTTCAGCCTTCGTGGTCACGGGGTGGATAATGGACTGAGATGTAGATCGTCCCGAAAGGTTAAAGTTACATTGCCTAAACTGGACTGAATCAAAATAAAAATAAATAATAAAAACCGCGATAAAATAGTTTCTATTTACTATTGATATAATTATTATGCTAATACTCGATGTTCAAGATTATAAAAGACAATGTATTGTTATTTTGCGTACAAATTACGTTCGTAAAAAGAAAACCAAAAAGCCTAAATAACTTACGAGTTTATTAGGCAATTGTTCGTATTGATAGCGCGTCCAATCGATTGTCTCGCTCGATTTAACGTCGGCAGTTTGACGCGGGCCTAATTAAGTGAGTAATAGGAAATGGTACAGAGACATTGTTTACGATTTTTCGCGTAATGTTCTTCTTATTTCAGTATAAATTAAACGGGCTTAGAGTCGCTAATAGACAGTTGCACTTATTAATGGGTAAAGCATTAGCAAGTTAATTAGCTCTTGTCGCGATCAGCTTTTGGATGGATGATCACTTAGTCATATTTCAACTGATCGTCACCGTGTTTCGAAGGGCATATAAAAAGTCTGTAATGGTTGTTGTCAACTGTCAGTAATCGTTCAGCCAAGTCGGAGGCCTTCGGGCGGCTTAAAAACTGACACTAGGTTGGCCACTGACCGTTTGATTTTTTATTAAAACACTTTTACATCTCTACTCAGCTAGAAAACGTTAAAGGTTCAGCATATTATCAAGATATTATTAAAGTTAAGGCCTTGAATTAGGAATGCAGCCGTAGCGTCTAGTCGGGCTGAAAATCATTGACGAGAGTTTATGAAAAAAACCCGCTA
This sequence comes from Amorpha juglandis, assembly GCA_949126905.1. Lineage (NCBI taxonomy): Eukaryota > Metazoa > Arthropoda > Insecta > Lepidoptera > Sphingidae > Amorpha > Amorpha juglandis. The sequence goes on along the minus strand of OX421379.1, from coordinate 2,851,404 downwards.
GTCCGTTCTTTTTTATTGTAAGCGGGTCAAAGTGCAGACAGCAAAACTAATAGAGTCTTGTATAAAAACAACCTGGTTGTGATTTTAACTTTGCTTGAATATAAAGTTCTGTAGTCTTGCTAGTAACTTACCAGCAAATATATGTATGTCTATCTACACTAATATTATAAAGAGGAAAGATTTGTATTTTTGTATGTAACGAATAAACTTACAAACTACTGGACCGATTTGAAATTTATCCCGGAAAAAGCAGATCACGCGGGCGGAGCCGCGAGGAAAACCTAGTCAAATTCGCAGTACTGTACACAAATATGCTAACAATACACGTTGCTAGTAAAACAATGCGACAATTCTTTTAGCTCATTATCAATATCATAATTTAACTATAAATAGATGTTTGTTAGAAATCCGTTGGTTTCAATGGACGTTTCAGTTCAATAATTCAAATTGTTAATGTTTTTCTTACGATAGCTTAGATAACAACGTGGTGCTATGAAGTATGAACAAAATAATTTATGCATGTAAAAATCACATTTTATTATTTGATTGTATCGTTGTATAAAATTTGTTATTGACATTGTCAGTGGCCTTCTGTGTTGAATGATACTAGTTGTGTCGAATTTTTGATTTGATTAAAGGATTTCGTAGATAGGAGGCGGCCACGCGATCAAGCTGTCGGTGTTCAAGACGGTATCTTACATACATATGCATAAACACTCATAACTGCATCCGATGGGGGTAGAAAGAGATTATCAACGAGTCCACGGGAGACTCGACGGGGGTCTACGTTGGCGTGACAATCTTCACATTTTTGTCGAGTTTTGGGAATATGGTTTTTTTTTTATCCTGGCTCGGCAAAATGACTACGCCACACCTGATGGTAAGTGTAGCGTAATCCAGGAATAGTGTCGACCAAAGACAAACAGTGTGTCTATTGTTGGTCGGCACGATCATGCCGGCCTGCCTAACTGCTTCTTCACACTCCGTTTAAAGGACCCAATATTATAGGAAGGAGGGAACACGTGTGCCGGCAAACTATTCCACAGCTTATTGTAGAAATGTAGCTGCAGGGGGGTCTACCGGAACCAGCAAATTTTTTAAAGTGTTTTATGAGAAATAAATTCTGGGGACCTCTGATCTAGACACACCTCTTCTTTTGACTTTTCCCTCATCATCCACACTCATACATCATGTATACAAGTGGGTTGCGGTTTTTCGTGGCTCGGCTCGTGCTACCACGCCTCGTTTAACTCTTTTATTGTTCTCGATGTTATGGAAATTTAATAACTGCTCAACAATTTTAAAAAAATTATATTTTTTTTGAAATCGTAAAATAATAATCATCATCAGCAACAGGATGTCCTCTGCTGAACATAGGCCTCCCCCAAAGATTTCCAGACCGACCTGTACCTTTCTGCCCCATCGGTTATCGGTTTATCAGTGTGTGTTGCCAGTGATGACATACGGCACTGAGACGTGGACTCTGAATATGGGCCGTATAAGACGGCTCACAGTTACTCAGCGAGCTATGGAGAGAGCTATACTCGGTGTTTCTCTACGTGATCAGAAATGAGGAGATCCGAGAAGTCACCGATATAGCCCAGCAGATTAGCAAGCTGAAGTGGCAGTGGGCAGGCCACATAGCTCGCAGAACCGATAAAATAATAATACTAAGTAATAATTAATGTTAAGGTAAATGATTATTAAGTGCAAACATATTTAAGTGATATCATTCTAAATTTATATTTAATTATACTATTATTTATATTCCACTACCGTCTCCTCAATTATCTCGATGAATTGGAATGAATACCTAATACTTTTATTATGAAATATAGTTATAAAACCGCATAGATTCCTTCACGTTCTACTGCTTGATTACTGTTTGCCTTCACGCCTATAAATCGATTTTGTGTTTGTATTCGAATTACGAAAGTCACGAAGACTAGCCGCCGATTTGATAAAATTTATATATTTCACTAATTATAAACCTATTCGACAAGGCCGCAGTTTCGAACGTCCTGTGTCTTAACGTCGTAAGTGACAAAAAGCCTCGTCGCAGTTTCAAACTTGTAGGTATAAGTCATAGTATGTTGATCTACACACGTTTAACGAAACTTAAAAACCGACTTAGAAAAAACGATCTGAAAAGTCAAAAATAACAGTTGTCTCTTTGGAGATGGTGCCCGGGTCGCTGCCGGTGAAATTAAATTGTTGTTTTTGACTTTTCAGTGTTATTTTTTTAAATATATTTTTAAGGTTTGTTACATACAATACTTATTTTATTTTTAATTTGGCAATTGCACTATTTTTCACATTTATATGAAAGCCACAATTTCATTCGTAAGCTTTATATATTTGACTGCCTCCGTGGCGCAGTGGGCGAGCGAATGTGAAATGTGAGGCCGCGGGTTCCATCCCCGCACCGAGAAAAATGTTTGTCTGATCCACAAATATTTGTTTCGGGTCTGGGTGTTGTGAGACCGAAAGTATCTAGTAGTTTCTGATACCCGTACAAGACTCGTATCTTACTGTGGGGTAAGGGTTATGTATGTGACTGTTGGGTTTTATTTGTTTATTTATTTACTACTAAAGGTCAATACAATTGTATATACCCAAACAACCAAACTTATGCAATCGAAGCCTCATGCCACGAAACGTTTTTGTATCACGAAACTCCTTGACGTAAAAGCGTGATGGATTGTGCATACATGTGTTAATGGGATGCGCGAAATAAGCATAATTTGTCACACAAGCAACATTATATTCGATCTCATAAACAGCTTTGGAATGTGATTTATAGGATGTTTAAGAATCGAATTAGTATCTATGTGAATTGAAATTAGTTTATTACTCTATGAATTCAAAGGAGATACGATAGTCGGAGGATGTGTTTTGAAGACAAATATAGGCACATTTCTTCCATCCATCCCCATTTCGGCAATGACATCCTTTAACATCGTTAAGGCATCCAAGGTATGTGAAGTCTGCCAACCCGCATTAGGCCAACGTGGTGGACTAAGGCCTGATCCCTCTCATTCAGTAGAGGAGGCCCGTGCCCAGCAGTGGGACGAATATAATATATAGGGCTAATAAAAAAAAAAAAAAAAAAAAAAAGGCATCCATGATTTTTCTATTATTAGGAATGTTCAAATGTCCGTTTCCAATAAAATATTGTAAATCCTCTATGGTTTATTAATTAAAAAAAAACATATTGAAAATAGAAACGCTAGAGTTTCTTGCTCGTTCTTCTATAGAGCAACAGCCTTCTGAACTGTAAGAAGAGTTATTGATAGAATCTAAATAATTTAGGTCATCATGAATGACGAGACGAGCAAGGCGCTCGCCTGATGTTAAGAGCCACGCCTGCCCTTAAACAAAAGCAACTAACTTTTAACTTTGGCACTGAACTGCGCTCGTCACCCCGAGACATAAAATATGTTTCATAATGCCCAGAAATCTCACTGGCTTCAATATCCTTCTAACCGAAACACAACAGTACTTACACACTGTTACTTGCCGGCAGAAATAGACAACGCGGTGGTACTAACCCAGGCGGCCGTTCGCATACGAGGAACCTATTCCACCTTATCCAACCACCAACTTTGTTCCATACAAAATTTTATAAAAAAAACCGTATTGCTAATATTTAAGCGGAGGAAAAATGTCACGTATACGTAATGCATAAATGAGTATATTATTTTCTAAGAAATTAAACAATGGCCTCCAACCACAGTTATCGTGGCCTATTGTTTTTTTTATGAACAGAACGAAAGAATTAGTAACATGTATGAAACTAAAGCCGACTTGCACGACGATCTTTATCCGTATCCACTAAACATGTTCACTAATGTCAAATTTGCATATGATTTTAAATATATTGTGATTATATTCTTTTGTATTTCTCTGTAAAAAAAAATCCCCTAAAAAAGGAGTTTTAGTACTTATTAGTTACTAAAATAATGCAAAGTTCATTCTATTGCCACAATCTTAAAATTACGTCTAATATTTATTCTTCAGTCAGAAAGTCAGTAACGATCTCTCCAACTAGCTTCCTCTCTTTCGTGGGTCCCGCAGTAGATAACAACTCCCTCTTTATGCCTTCAGCATCTTTGAGGACGTTGGCAACTAAATGTCCCAAATAATCGAATGGGGCCATACCACTCTTTTTGAGTTATATACTAGCTCATATATCTCACAGACAGTCAATCATTTCCTTAGCTCATTCACCGACGGACGACATTACGCTCTCTATATGATGGTACATCGGGATGGGTCATCGTGTAGAGGGGCCTAAAGGATCTTAGGCTAATGAGATAGAACAAATGAAAGATAAACTACTTATTTGTACAGCCGACAACGATCTGAGTGTAACACCACATTTATACAATTTAGATTAACATTCATCATCAGCCACAAGACGTCCACTGCTGAACATAGGCCTCCCCCAAAGATTTCCAGACCGACCTGTTGGAAGCGGCCTACATCCAGCAACATCCTGCGACCTTTATCAGGTCGTCTGTCCACCTTGTAGGTGGACGTCCAACGCTGCGCTTGCCAGTACGTGGCCTCCATTCCAGAAGAACATTAGACACTACAAATGCGCGCCGCAGCTGTGACAGATCGGTGACTATTCAGCATACTACTATGTTATGGTGTTTACCATAACACAGTGCTGATTTTCAGTGGCGACCTTAGACGGACACTAATCACCAACCAGTACGCGTCTACATTGGCCATCGTGTAGATGCATCGCAACCAACACACCGGCCATTTAATAAACCGTTCACATGCAATAGTGTAATCCTTTAGTCTAAACAATAGCCGCGACGTCACTCTTGACAATCTTCAGACAACCTCCATCGGTAAAGTTATACGCGTATTGTGTACTTATAATGTTCTCGTAAATAAAAACCATGAATAAGGTGATTTTTGAAGTGAAAATGTGAAAAGTCCGCCAGTCCGAACAGCCAGAACCCAGAGTCACTTCTATCGGCAGTCCCTATGACTGCCAATTGTTTTTTAATTTCAAATTGTACCTCAGTCATAACATAAGATAATATTCTCAATATCGTTATAGCATGGACACCCTACTAGAAAGAGAAGAAATACTATCTCATGTGTCTCTGCATCTTTTTTTTTTTTTTTTTTTATAGCATAGACCGGCAAACGAGCAAGTGGGTCACCTGATGGTAAGTGATCTCCACCGCCCATGTACGCCCACAATACGAAAAGAATCATGGGCGCGTTGCCGACCTTAAAGGTAAGGGATAATTAGGGATTGGGAAGGGGAGAGGGATTTGGGCTTCCGGATATCTCACTCACCGTACGAAACGTAGCAGCAAGCCGCTACTTTACGTCGGTTTTCTGCGAGACAGTGGTTACGACCCGGTCGAGCCAGCCCATTCATGCTGTAGACATTACTGTCTACAGCGTGGCTCTACCACTCATAGCATAGTGGCATCTTTTCAAAATCACTGATTTTGGACCGTTTTTCTCTATGAAGCGCGCACTCCCTTTACATTATTACTCCAAGGTAAAAGCTATAGCAAAAACACCAACAGTATGTAAATATAATAATGAAAAGAATACGTTTTAATTATGCAAACAATTCATGTGTTTTGCTGTCCTTGTAACTATTAATTGTATTGGTTTATGCGTCTTGTTGTAACACTGCTTACAAGGCCGAGTTATATTTCCATATAACTACAGATAGAATACTGTTTTTCTTAAGTTTTTTACAGTGTACTTTCGAGTTTCTTTTGGCAGTTCTAAAAATATTTTGTTAGCTTGAATTGTGTTACTCTTTGTCCCTATTATATTCATTTTATTATGAAAGAAGGCTAAAATAGCGTTTCCTGTGTGAACTTTTTTAATGATTTATATATTTTTTTATTTAATTGAATGACGCGAAGAGCAAATCGCTCCCCTCATAAGAGTCACGTCGGCCCATAAACAGATGCAACACCACACAGAACATTGAATTACAAAGCACTGCATGGCACTGAACTGTGCTCGTCACCCCGAGACATAAGATGTTAAGTCTCATAATACCCAGTACTTTTACTGGCTTCAATGTCCTTCAACACGAAACACAACAGAGCTTACACACTCTTGCTTGGCGGCTCTATGTATCTATTGCAATTATTTATGTAATTATCGGTTATTATACAATAAATAATTGTTTTATCATGATGTTGTATACAACCGTGAGTTTTACATAACACAGTCCTAGAAATGTCATAGATAACAGCCATTATGTTATGGTAACGCTGTATTTCAAAATGGATGACTCATTTCTCAATGATTACATGACTTGAAAAAAATAGAAAATACGTAAAATACTCGTAAGGCTTGGTTACACAGTGCAAGTAAGCTCCGTAAGCAGTGCAACTAATTGCATCGTGTGCGAATACAGTGCAGATTGGTCAGTAGCACACATTTGAGTAAATACATTTTTTTTTTGTATTTACTCTGCCCTCGTATTTTCCCATTTCTGACAGCCTCCGTGGCGCAGCGGCCGAGTTACCGGTTATGAAACGAAAGGCCGTGGGTTCGATACCCGCACCGAGACTAATGTTTGTGTGATGCACAAATATTTATTTCGGCTCTGGGTGTTCTAAGACCGAAAGTCTCTCGTAGTTCCTGATACCAGCGACACAAGACACGTATCATAGAGTTAGAACTATATGGGTGACTGTTGGGTATATTTATATATTATTCCTATTTGACAGCGGTCTGTTAGTACCAGGCGGTGTGGCCGAGGCGAATTGAGCTACTGATACGCAAAAGCCGTCCACTATCCACTCAGTAACTCGTACTATGTAATCAATCCATTGCAAATGTCAATAACACGTCGCAATATAGATGCAACAATTACCTCACGCGATTACGAAATACTTATCACGAAGGAATAAAATCTAATGGTAAACGGAGTGCGTATAAAAAATTATGAAATGCGACGTCGTATGCCCTTTATCGTGAGATTTTCACCGCTCACGTCCGCCGTACGCTCCAATTACGAAATGCAATTATACTTTATCGATATGTCGATAATTCACAATTGACTCGATAAATGCGCTCGCTTGCGAAATGTCCCCTTGTGTTTATTAAAAATTAGATTCTTTTCAATGCATGTCAAGGATCGGCTCGAACGTTTGGAAAGCGTTGTACTTACGATGTTTGGGTCGTGTCAGCTAAATATGCAGCCAGTAGTTATTGTTAGTCACAAATGACAATAGCTCTATAGAAATAAAAACGGTACTGAATTTTCCAGATTTGCGTTGTTATTTTTTCGCTAATAGGTACATTAGGTCATTTTAAAATCGTACAGTATCAGGCAAAAACGAATGAATGGTATGAATAATAAATTAATAAATGAAATGGAAATATTATCTTGGATGAAAGTTTATGAAATGTTGGATTTTTTACTTATTTGAAAACTACGATTTGCGTAATACTTTTTTTATAGCCGGCAAACGAGCAAGTAGGTCACCTGATGATAAGTGATATCCACCGCCCATGTACGTCCACTATAGCAGAAGAATCTTGGGCAAGTTGCCCACATTTAATGCTTGACTTGTGTTTTAGTGTTTGTGCGTAAGATTAACCAGCATTAATACTTCGAAATTCCAATTGCGGTAAATCTATAAACTTAACCTACGGTCTCGCCACCTTACCTCCCCGCGCTACCGAGAAATTCAGACTCTTCCCACACACATCAATCTTTTTGTCTTCTGCACAATAATTATATCCTTTCAGAAGTAAAGTCTCCTTTCACTGGCCTCAGACGCATACACACAGCGACCGCAATCCAGTAATACGCGGAACTGGCTATAAGAACTTTTGATGTTTCGAACAATGCATTACTGTCGCCCATATTAAAGCTGGGCGAGGACATGTTAACGATTTCGAAGATTTCATTGTTCTCAGTTCAGCGTGATTAACGAACAGTCATAAAATATATTCATATATAAGCTTACGCCATCATCCCCGAAGATGTAGGCGAAGGTGCAACTAATACTGCTCACACAGTTGGCCAATCTTTTGCGTCCCGTAATGTGATATGTGAGCGTATCGCCATATCTATTTGCTTCTTCTATTATTTATATTTTAGCTTCTTCTTCTCTTTTAAAAATGTTGCGCGTGAAACCGCGCGGTTCAGCTAGTTGGATATAAATTGCAACACAAATGTGATTTTTCGCACCGAAAACTTAAACAAAGATCGGAATTTTGTGTTTGCTCCACCTGGTATTTGAACCCGGGAACCCATGGTTCCTGCTAGTCTAGGCTAGTCCAATAAGATCAACCTACGATAAATCCGAGTTCATCGTAAATAGTTTAAAGTAACACTAGCAGTAACGTGTGGTCGATTGTGTTTAATAAATTAATCCGACAGTCAGTCAGTATAAAGTGGCAACATTGTCTCTTTAACTGGAAGGTTAAATTGGGTAGTTAACCTTTCCAATGGTTAGTATTGTGTTTACCTGTAATCTTTTCTACCCAAGTACGGCAGGGTATTTAAATTGCTAGCTTTTGTTCGCGGCACCGCTTGTGTGAACGGCTTTTCCAGGAAAAAACGTCGTAATCCAGGTCATGCTCTACCTGTGTGCCAAATTTCATCCGAAACTGTTCTGCCGATAAGGCGTGATTGACTGACAAACATCCGTAAAGTAGCGGCTTGCTGCTGCGGTTCGTACGGTAAGTGAGATATCCGGAGGCCCAAATCCGAGGGGAGGAAAGGGGAGGGCCCTTCCCAATTCCTAATTATCCCTATACTATAAGCCCCCTCCCCTTCTAAATCTCTTTCCTTTAAAGTCGGCAACGCGCCCATGATTCTTCTGGTATTGTTGGCGTACATGGGCGGTGGAGATCACTTATCATCAGGTGACCCAATTGTTCGTTTGCCGGCTTATGCTATAAATAAATATTGTAGCAGTATAGTAGGATCAAACTCATAGGCTATATGTCTATAAATAAATAAATAATTACATCCAACAGTCACAAACGTATTCCGGACCCCACAGTAAGTTACAAGTCTTGTGTCGTGGGTATCGGAAATTACAAGAGACTTTCGCTCTCACAACACCCAGACCCGAAACAAATATTTGTCTCTGTGCGGGGATCGAACCACGGTCTTTTGTTTCACATTCGTCTAGTCGCCTGCTACGCCACGGAGGCTGTGACATAGTAGTGGCTTAACATAGATTAATATTCGTATTAAATAATAGGCCTGAACGGCATCTGAACCGTGACCTTTTACAAGACGACTATCACTTGAAAGTAACTACACCTATTATTACTTGCAAGGAAAACAAGCTTATTCTTATTTTAATCACAAATGTTTACATGAAATTAGAAAGGAGATGTTTCAGATATGTGCATAAATAATGTATAATGAATGGAGGTCGGGTCAGATTATTTTATAATTCATAGAATATATTTTACTAGGGTGTCCCTAGCACAAAACACAGAAATAGGTTGCGGTCCCTCGTATGCAAGAGGACTTCTGGGTTGGTGGCACCGTTTTGTATATTTCTGCCGGCAAGCAAAAGTGCGTAATCATTGTTGTATTGTAGTTTGAAGGACTCGAAGACAGTGAAGTTACTGCGCATAATGAGACTTAACTTCTTATGTCTCGGCGTGATGAGCTGTCCAGTGCCATGCAGTGCTTTGTAATTAAAAGTTCTGTGTGGTGTCGCTTCTGTTTATGGGCGGACCCTTGCCACCAGGCGAGCGACCCGTTCGTTTCGTCATTCAGGCTAAAAAAATATATTAGAAAACCTAAATAGTCAAAAAAATTATAAGGCAATACAATTTTAAAACAGTAGCTTGATCAATTCAAATTAAAAAGTATACTTGCTATTTACTTCGATGATGTAATTTTGTTGTACAAACTACGTTATATAAAAAACATATTCTATAGTATACCACAATGAATACTCGTTATTAAAATTAGCGTAAAGGCAAACATATCTATCTACTCGTATAGTTTTTTTCTTAATAAATCATTTGTCAAATATAGATATTACGATAGAACGAAGATGCCTAGAACTGGTTTCATTAGGGCTTATGCGACAGAAAAATTACTTTAATTATGTTGAATTATTTATGTTTGAGGAAAATCCACAGAACACGGGAAAAATCCCTTGAAACTAGACTTCAGACCTTGATTTTGATACCTATTAAAAGAGGTTTATTATATGTACTTGAGGCCTTGTTAGTGTGGTAATTTGTAACTTATAGCATTTTTAATCGACTACAAATGTAATATTTATAAATAGTACAAATATGGAGTTTTGGCGGGAATTCTGACAGTGCAGCTCATCGCTTATTTTAATTTATTTCATAAACTAGTTTCGAGTTGTGTTTGTTGTATAAAAGTGGTGTAGATTTGTTCAATAAACATTGACTGTGATGAACAGTGTATGGAAATATTGAAATAAGTTAATTAAGAATCGTACTGAAAGGAGTTAACACCCAAAACTCCGACAAGACCTTGAAATAGACCGCACCCGTGTTTCATCGTTCTTGTAAAATTACTTGCGAATAAATTATACTTGACACTGGCTAAATGCATAATAATGCGAAAGCCATAAAAAAAGTACAAATATGTCAAGGTTCAAAGTTAGTTTGTATTTATTATTTATGTATGTATGCTCACGCATAACCCCATGGCGCATTGTCGAGTAGCCGGCTGTGAAGCGCGAGGCTGCGGCTTCAATTGCGGCACCGAGAATGTTTGTGTGACCAATAAATATTTGTTTCGCCTTTGCTAATACTAGAGTTATCATGACAACCTACACCTCAATCCACTCCGTGACCACGAAGGCTGAAAGGCTTTCGAAACGTCGGGACCAAAATGAAGTAAAACGCGATGAAATCCGTTCAAATTAGTTTTATTTCAAAATGCTAGAGTTATTTTCTACCAACCTGAGGTGGTGCAGCAGGCTACACCGAAGACAAACCTCGATCTGCAGTCAATGATCCCAAAATTATTTTGGGCGTAAAGCCTTAAAAACTGAACCTTAACCTTTAAATAAAATTCATTAATCATCCTCACTAAACCCTAATTAACCAGTTTTGCAACTTCGGATTCCGCGCAATGACCCCAAGGTGTATGTAAATTGCGTAAACCCGATTCACATACCATAGATAATGTTATCTATGTGTCGCCTCGAGGTAACAGCACCACCTAGTTTTTACAATACAGAAATAAAACCTCCCATTGTTGACTTTAATTACAAGAAAATTGTCAGTCATAGGGACTGCCGATAGAAGTGAAAACTTATAACTTAGAATTTTGTTATTTATTTTTCAACTTTTTTTTATAGCGTAGGCCGGCAAACGAACAAGTGGGTCACGTTAAAATTATTAAAATTAAAAACATTAGTACTTATATTTATTTAATACTGCACAGCGATTCTACAATTAAACAATGAATATAATGATCAAACTCAAACACTATTTGAACAATGTACAGTTGTATACATATTAAACTTTTTACTAAATCCATTCAATTTTACTTGTAAAGATACACAGCATTAATGTTGCACAATAAGTCACCTGTATAGCTACAGATATACTGCTATTACGCATGTCGGTGACGCGAACTCACAAGATTTCACCCATCCAAAAAGCGTCTAACGCGCACAGCACACGGTCAGGTATATACGACGTGTTAAACGTGTAAATTAACATTAGCATCGGTGACGCGAACCCATAAGATTTTCCCCTACCAAAAAGTGCTCAACGCGGCTAAATAAGTTTTCACTTCAATAATAAATACACCCAGCAACACATAGTCCTGAATCCACACTAGGTTAACCTGTATCGTGGGTATCTGAAACTGTGAAAGATTTGCGGTCCCACAACACCCAGACCCGAAACAAATATTTGTGGAACCAGGGACACACAAACCTTTGTCTCGGTGCGGGAGTCGAAAGCACTTCCTCTCGTTTCGCAGTTGCTACCCGCCTACTGCCTGCGTTACGGAGGCTGCCAAACCTACTGTGCCACGGAGGCTGTCAAACTTACTGTGGAGGCTGACTTACCGTTGCATTGTTTTTGTTGCGAAATTAAATGGGCCTTTTCCTTTCCTTAGATATTATAATTACCGCCCTAGGTAGCGTTTGTACGGATTTCGGAGTCACGATTGGGACCGAATTGATCTATACTAGTTTGGAAGGACTAGACTAAGTAAAGTTTCTTGCTTGCTCATTGGTTTAGTGGTAGCGTACCTACTACTACCACTGACTGTGGGTTCAATTTCCAGGTGCGGAAATCACAACTTGTGTTTTTTTTATTTAACTGAATGACGAGACGAACAAGTCGTTCGCCTGATGGTAAGCGCCACGCCTGCCTATACACAGAAGCAACACCATATAGAACTTTGAGTTATAAAGTACTGCATGGCACTGAACTGCGCACGTCCCGAGACATAGGATGTTAAGTCTCATAACGCCCAGTAATTTCACTGGCTTCAATATCCTTCAAACTGAAACACAACAGAGTTTACACTCTGTTGCTTAGCGGTAGAGATAGACAGAGCGGTGATACCAACCCATACGGCCTTTCGCATACGAGGGACCTTGAGTTGAACCTTGAGTTTCTATTCGAAAATTCAGACATGAGTTGCCCATGATTGGTGTTTGAGCACGGTATGGCGATCGGCTTGCCTTCTGTCACATCATCGCACAGAAATAAACTCGGAGAAATGTAGGTGTAGCACTAGATGCACCCATGCCTACCCCTTCGGTGTGTAAGCACCACTGATATAAACGATCCAATACTTACCAAATTTCATTAAAATCCAATCATCCGTTTAGTCATGAAAACGTAACAGACAGAGTTACTTACGCATTTATAAAATTGCTATTGTTCAAATATTTTTTAGTTCACTGACCGTTTTTATATACCACAAAAAATATTTATAAATAGAATCACAATTATAATGCTGGTGATAAATACAAAATAAATATAACGGAACGATGAAGGCCAAAAGGAATATTGTGACAAGTGTAATTTAATCTTCTTTTTTTCGATGCTGGCCGTAATCTTGTTTATGGTTTTACGTCATTATATTTAAGAATGAGTACATATGCTTATTTTAGAATAATTTATGCAAACATCCACGGTGTTATTCCAAAAGGTGTTCTAAATTTAAACTTAACATAACCTTTTAAACATTGACCAATCAATGCTTACGTAACGTTTATAAGTAAGGCGCTAAGTGTAGAGAAAATCTAGAACCTTTTCGGCAACCTCGTGAGACACACGCTGCTCATCCCTTGTTAAATATAAATTAATACTTGCCTAGGTACTTGCTATTGTGGTATTTTATAGCATAGGCTGGCAAACGAGCAATTGAATGATTGTAATAATAAGTTACTCTGTATGGTGTGCAATAAAGAATGTTCTGTTTAGAAATATGCAATATTTAATAACGAAATTATATAATAGATATACGATTACATTGTTGTGTAACTAGAGTCACTGTAATATTGGCAACTATGATAGCTTATATCGACTTTCTATGAGAAATATTACGATTTGAAACACAAATGATTGCGTATACTTATAAACTGCCGCTAAACAAAAGTGTGTAAGCACTGTTGTGTTTCGATTTGAGGGACATTGAAGCCAGTGAAATTACTGGGCATCATGAGACTTAACATCTTATGACTCCGGTTGATGAGCGCAGTTCAGTGCCATGAAGTGATTTATAATTCAAAATTCTGTGTGGTGGTGTTTCTGTTTATGGGCTGGCGTGGCGCTTACCATCATGCGAGCGACATGCTCGTCTCGTCATTCAATTAATAAATATAATGACACGTTCACCTTCACGATCTATTTAACACGAGATAGTAGAAAGTAGGTGTGTCCGGTGTCATATCGAATAATACGTAATGCATTCAAACATATCGCCTTACAGTATATATCTGTTTCAGTACTTACGTATCGATAAATTATTTCAAACATATTTTTTTTTTATAGCATAGGCCGGCAAACGGGCAAGTGGGTCACCTGATGGTAAGTGATCTCCACCGCCCATGTACGCCCACCACCAGAACAATCATGGGCGCGTTGCCGACCTTAAAGGAAAGGGATAATTAGGGATTAGGAAGGGGAGGGGATTTGGGCTTCCGGATATCTCACTCACCGTACGAAACGCAGCAGCAAGCCGCTACTTTACGTCGGTTTTCTGTGAGACAGTGGTAACGATCCGATCGAGTCAGCCCATTCATGCTGTAGACAAAACTGTCTACAGCGTGGCTCTACTACTCAACGTTAAATAAATAAATTTATAAAGGCTTTGACCGTATCGTGGTATTTTACCAAAATGTAACAGACATATTATTATAGAAAGAAAGAAAAACATTTTTCACCTTTTTGAGATACTACAAATCATGAAACAAAGCAGAAAATAATAAATAATTCCGGAGGCTCAAATCCCCCTCCCCTTCCCAATCCATAATTACCCCTTTCCTTTAAAATCGGCAACGCGCCCATGATTATTTTGGTATTGTGGACGTACATGGGCAATGAAGATCAATTGCCATCAGGCGACCCACTTACCCGTTTGCCGGCCTATGCTATAAAAGACACAGTAAAATGTAACAACAAGGACGTTAAACTTTTAATATCTGTGGTTATGAAATACATTTGTACTCGGACCGAATGTCAATGTGGTCACATTCTATACATGACACATTTATGTCACCTACGTTTTGGTATGCAGTCGTGTTTAACCTAAAAAAAGTACATATACGTTCAAATAAACAGTGTGCATTATTTATGTTATAAAACTGGCCAAGTGTGACTCGTGCATCAAGTGTTTAGTCTTTGTAGAAGACAATAAACTAAATTTACGTCTATTACAAAAGTTCGTTTAGAATTCAAAGGTTCCCAGACTTTTTTCTCATAGACCACTTTCAAAATCTATCTGCCTCAATGTAAAATTTTGTGAAAATGATTACGTCCTAAACGATAGCCCTTTATAAATAGGTAGGTTATATACTAAAACTAGCGAACAAACAAACGGCTTAAGTTTAGTAATAAGTACGGAATCCTAACAAAGAGCCTTCGTGCTGTAGAGTTGCGTGATAATAAAATTGTCTATGATTGTGACACTCACGCAATAGCAGAATCAAAAGCATCAAGAAGCAGACCAGATAATAAACAGTATAAAAGCCATTTTAGGTTGAAAAAAACCACGTAATTACATATTTACGACCTGTCATCTCACCAAAATTTCTGCATTCCATGACTAATTGGCCATATCCGACAGATGTCATGATGACGTTTGACACTATTGACTGCCCTTTCTTTCTCCTTTTCCCATGTTTGCCTGTAAGACATTGCCCTGAGCTATAAGGCCGCCAATTGTACTTCTCATCTTAGTCATATTTTAGTGTTCTGTCCTGTAATCCTTGTGTACAATAAAGGTTATTTTTTTTTTTTTTTACGTGAATGATACTTGTTTACTTTGTGTCATTTACCCATTTATTATTCTTTAAATAAATTACGACGTAAGTAATAAAAGTAAAGCAAACTATTGTTGCATTCGAGCGTTGGCATAAAATATATTTTTAATGTCGAATGACTTTTATATAAGTAAATGGATTATATATTTAATTGATATACCTTTGATTGTACATAAGAAGTTCGACGTAAACTCATATGAAGTCTCTCGAGACAAGAGTAGAGATAAATATTGAGATATTGAGGAAATCATATATTTGCGTACGCCTCGTTATGCGCAACAGTTGTTCGTGATATGAAAGCATCCAGATTCATTTAGTGAATAACACATTTTGACGCCATTTATAAATTAGTCATTGATGTAAAAATGCTCGCCATAAATAATAAACTTATAGGTCACTTGAAACATTTTCGAATTTTAGAATGTACAGTCTGTAGTTAAATTTCTATACAACACCAAACCTTCTCATTATTTCATTCGATTTACTGTATCCTATAATTTTATCTGATTAGTATAATTAATTAATAAATCATTATTTTGATTAGCAATCCTTAAACAATAATTGTAAAACATTCTTGCTCCGGGTTGAAATTGCCTTTAATCTTAAAGATACGTTTAAAAAAAAAACCCGTGTGTGTGTACTTATGTACGCACGTACGAAGTTATACTTCTTATTACAAAACAAAATTAACTCCAAAAATTTCATCCCGCATACCAGTACTCTACGTTTGTAATAATAAGTATTTAACATTAATAATTTAATAATATTTAGTGTTAATTATATTAAATAAAAGTATTTTAATTTATATCAATAAATAATACATACGGATAGTTAACCTCAATTATATTGGAGCACTTGAAAAAGTATATAAGCACAATTTTTTTCACTAATATTCACAAATAGTAAGTAATATCAATCAAAATATTCAATTTAAATCACTACTGAATATAATTTATTAGCACATATATAATTCGCACTTGTATGAAACTCAAACACGTGTTGTGAATGTATAAACTAGAGACATGTTGATAAATATTATAAATATGAAAACAGTGATCAGAGGTGACGAGCGTACCAACATGCGCGACTAATATCGAGGTTCAATTCCTATTTTGTTGGTAGCTTTTTTTTCGAGACTTAATGAGCGGTTAAGCAGACGGCTTCATACTGTTAATTTTGTGTCACAGGTGCGCGCGCATCTTAAAATTTCACTCTCATCATTTTTTCATAACGCGCCTAAAGAAGTATAACTTCAAAAATAGTCCTTTAAAGGTAGGTCATACAGTCAGACCAGCGGACAGACAAAAGACAAACGGCTTAGTTTTAATAACAGGTATGAAATCCCAACAAAGTCTCTAAAACTTGTCTATGATTTTGACATTCACCCAATAGCAGAATAAATAACATTAAGTAGCGGACCAAATAATAGGCAAATTCCCTAATATAATTAAATGGCGTCCGCTTCTTTTTTTAAATGCCTATACCCTTCGCCGCTGGCTTATGGAATTTCTTTTTAAAATATGATGTTAGAGTTTCATGATATTATGATTTGTTTATCTTACCTAGATTCATTAACTAGATCATATTCAAGTAAACATTACTAAAGTACATAAATGTATTCATTGGGTGAGCGGCATTGTACGCATACAAAGTGAAGGCCCCTTCCTCATCTTTCGTTGCCGTAACGCTTGGTATTCTTATCATACTTACAGCACGGCTTTTTCCTCGTGTGTCATCAATGTCTTTGTTAACGGGAAAACAATAAAATATGCGTCAGAGTCGTCAGCAACCATCACGTTTGGGACATTACCAACTGATGCTAAACCGCTGACTGCCGCCAAGCAGATTCGGTTTGAAGAATATTGAAGCTTGAGAAATTACTGCATGTCTTAGGATGACGACGGCAGTCTCGTGCCATGCAGTGCTTTATAATTCAAAGTTATGTGTTGTGTTGCTTTTGTAATAGCCAGGTGTGACGCTTAACATCAGGCAAGCGACCTGTTCGTCTCTACGTTCAAGCAAATGAAAAAATACTAGTAGTGCAAGCTCGTCGTAACAATGTGGATACGATCTTATAATGCGTTTATGCTGATGCATTCTTGTGGACTGCAGTAAAAACACCGTAAACACGTTTGAGAATTGACATTGATGACATTGAAGTCAGTAAAATAACTGCAGTATGTGACTTACTGCCGCAATTAGAGACGCCAACTGGCAGAATACGATTATTCCTCAGAATCGTCGGTATTCAGTTACGAATCGGTTCTAAGTGGAGAAAGAATTGAATTCTAAGAAATGTTAATTAAAAGTTAATTGATGTCTCTGAATGCGATAGTTACTGTCTCGGTGTGACAAGCGTTGTCCAGTACCATACATTGCTTTCTGATTCAAAGTCCTAAGAGTATTGCTTCGGTTTATGACCAGGCGAGTGACTTGCTCGTCTCGTCATCTAGACTGTGCCACATAAATTTTATTTGAGTATTGAAACATCAGCGCTTTAGAACTCTACATAACAAGGGTTTTGAATAGAAACAGTACTATTATTATTAGTATAATAAGATATTATAACTTATTATGATTATCATACAGACAGACACATGTTCAGTTTAAAGTGGATGTTACTAATGCAGAAACTGTACAATGGAATAGTCACAGCTATAAAATACAACCTCATTGAAAATTATATTTCCCTTTACTTTATGATATAATTTTCTGAGTAGAGCTATATTATTTGTTATCTTATGTAAATGATTTGCTGTTTTCCGTGTAGATTTTTATCTGAAAAACATTATATTTTACTCATAGCCCGGAAAATAAATTACTTCGCACTTGACAAAACTTGTTTCAAAAAAGCAATGAATAATATAGATGAAATAACATAAGACTAGCTTTTGGTTACGTTCAATTCTTTTTGTTACTAAAATCTCATTTATCATAATGAAGAAGTGCGCAACACTCAGGGACAACATTGCTTGCTATTGCTAAATTATTTTTGCAATCAGATCAAATTTCCAGAGACCCCTAAACTCACAAAGTAAAAATCTTACAATTTACCTCTATTTGATAGATGGGAGAATAGTGAGGTAAAAAGGTTGTTTATAAAACAATTCCAATATTTTTTGTCACGTAGTTGACAAGTAAATTTAGGTTTGTAATTACACTGTGAGTCAAAGGCTACGTGTTTCCTGTGTTTAGTCCTTTGATAGGTTTTAGTAAGTATTTTTTATAGCGTACTTCGGTTCTAAGCCATTGCACATATATATTTTTTAAGTTGACATAAAAATTTATTTTCATTAGTAAAGCCACAAAAGACAATGTTTCTACATTTACTGCATGATTTGTCTATATTTTGTAGTGAATAGCTATTCATATTATCAGTTTTGTTATCTCAAATAAATTGTTGTTTTAAGATTTTTGGTTTTAAGTGATGCCGCTAATGTTCACATTACAAAAACATTTTAAGTTTTGTCGCGTAATTACAGCCATCGTGTAGTTACAATATGTTGACTGTTTTACTGAAAATCCGTCCTTGAGAGTTTCCTTCAAACTAAAATAAAATACTTAACTTCGAAAATTTATGTTTCATAAAATTAGTTATTACAATAATTATTTCGCTACATGCAATTTTCCAGATTCTAATTGTTATAATTATTATTTTATACAATACAATATAATTTCAACATACTAAGATAAACTGATACTTTTAATAAGTCAATTCATCTGCCTCGGTAGCGCAGTTGTATTGCGTACGATTGCCGTGTTGATGTGTCGGGTTTGATCCCCGGGTTGGGTAAAGTGATATTGGGTTTTTCTATCACAAATTGTTCAGACACAGCTCGGAGTCTGGAATTGTGCCCGCTATGGCGATAGGCTCGCCCCCTATCCCATCATGGGACGGAAATACGCTCGGCGAAATTTGGGTGTAGTGGTTACACCTCTGCTTACCCCTTCGGGGATTACAGGCGTAAGTGCGTTTATAAATCAATTGAGTAGTTTAAAAAATTAGAAATGCCAGTATAACAAAGTATATTGAGTAATTTAATTAAACTACATATATGGATTTATATAATGAACTGTTCATTAATATAAAACTATGCACAAAAAATTTGCTATCTGACAATGACATTATGATAAAATATTGTACACAAAATGTCAACTTTGGGTCAATGTGTGAACTTTTTATTCAGAGTTCATATCCGGTTCTTCTTCCTGGTATTACTGAAGGTTTTTTGTTGACGAATTTCCAACCTGTCTTCGGTATGTCTCAGGGCTGTTAGTAATAGCATTATAGTCCCGAGTTGATACCAGTTTCTCATAGAAAACCGAAGTGAAGTGGCGGCTTACTGTTGGGTTTCGAATGAGATATATCCGGAGGCAGAAATCACCCCTCCCCATCCGAATTCCCTAATTATCCCTTTCCTTTAAGGTCAGTAATTAGATAGAGAAATAAAATGGTAAACAATAGTAAGCAATGGTAAGCAATATTCACCCATATACGCCAAGAAGACACATGGGCGTGTTGCCAACCTTAAAGGAAAGGGATGATTAAAGGATTGGGAAGAGCAGGGAAATTAGGTCTCCGGATATCTTACTCAACGTTGGAAACGTAGGAGCAACCCGCTGCTTCATTTCATTATTTGTTAGACAGTGGTAACGGTCTAGTCCAGTGTTTCCCAACCTTTTTAGGCCATGCCCCACCTTAACATTTTTTTGTTAAATTTGTCACCGATATCTAGCATTGCATTTAAATAACCCAAAGCGAAAGGGTTAAAGTCGTGTCGAGTCCATTTTTAAATTGCCCCCTTTAACTATCAAATTGCTCCCCTGTGGCCGTGGGTCCCACGTTGGGAAACACTGGTCTAGTCAGCTTATTCATGCTGTAGACAAAACCGTTTATGCCATGACTCACTACACCGTATATTTCGCAAAGTTGCTGGTTACTGAGCACCATTGGAATATCATAAGATAATATTAATAATACATCATGTAGTTTCCTTAATCGCAAGAGTTCCGCCCAAAATGTCGTGTTTCGTGACTGCAGGCAATTTACGAAATGCTGTGCTGTAATTATCGTGTTCCGGCGGTATTGTGTCAATATTTACTGATTATAAGTGTCATATTTAACAAGCCGTGGAACCGCACCTTCTTCGGTCAGGATGTTAGGAGACTAGATATTCGAGTTCCGATTTATTTTTGTCATAATTTGTGCTAATATCATTATTCCAACTTGGTGAATACCAACAACATTAACTTATGCAAGTATACCCGAGGGGATAGGCAAAGGTGTATCTAGTGGACCCACGGTTCAACATGCAAATTTTTGCCCTATCTGCTATGTTTAAGCCGAGTGATTTTATGAATCGAATTTTTAAAAAAAATGATTCCTCTGGTGTTGTAGGTGTCTATGGACGATTGTGATTACTTATCATTAGGTGACCCCCTTGCTCAGTTGCCCCCTATTCCATAAAAAAAATGAATTGGTATTTGAACTCGGGACACATTGGGCTAGATTACTTATGGAATAAGGAAAACATGTGTCTACTACATTCGCGTAAGAAATGCAAAATTATATCTTCAAGGATTGCAATAGTCTTGTATAGATCATTAGTTTAAATTATTATACATTTACATATTAAATAAGAAGAATATATTGCACGTTGCTACAGGTATACGTTTGATGCAAATGATACATAAATTATAAAATGTGATATTAAAATATCATCTTCTTTACATAGTATAAAATGAAGTCGTTTCCGCTGTCTGTTCGCGTAGATCTTTTAAACTATTCAACGGATTTTAATGCAGTTTTCAGCAATAGATAGAGTGATTCATGAGGAAGGTTTAAGGGCGCATTTATATGACAAGGAATCCCACCGCGTTACGGCCGCGCGGCCGCCGCGCTCGAATCCCTCGAAAAACTAATGTAAACTCTATTGACTAAGCCATAATGTTTAATACTTCGCAACGCTCCAACCACGCGGCGACTGCGCGATCGTGTAAACGGGAGCGCGGCCGCCGCGCGGTTGGTTACTCACAAAGAATTTCAACGTTAAGTCCTAGTTAATAAGACATACATTTGCTATGACTGAAAAATTTCGTGCAAATTTTTCGCGTCGTCTAAACGCAGCCTATATGTAAAATACATACATATTATAGTACAGACAAGCCGAACAATTCAAAGATTTGTAATGTGATGTCGTAACAAACATATTTTACCCGTGCGAAGCCGGCGCGGATCACTAGTGATACATAAAATATAAAATGTGAATTTACATTGCCATAATCAATATGTAGGTATTAGACGGAAGCAAATTCCGTTTGATGTATGTAATCTGCAAGTCGATGTTTTGGAATTTTTAGCGGAATTGTGTTTCATGTACAAATATTTTGCAGACCATTCTATATTGAATTGTTCGTTGGTTGGATCTGGGTCTGTTTGCATCATTCTGACAAACGTCCAAAATCACAAACTCAAAAACATCCAAACTTTCACATTTATAATAGTGGTAAGATAATCATCGATTTGAGAACCTCTTCTTTTTAAGAATCGGTTCACTGAACAGTTTCGGATTTTTAATGGGTAAGTCTAGTACTTACACCAAATTGGGCCGAATGTGATGTTATAGAAGACGTTTATCATGTTTTAGTTGAGTGTGTCCGGATCAAAGCCGAGAGAATTGCGCTAATAGATAGGGATTAATTTACAAAACCTTGGCGAATGTAATAGCATCCTAGCATTTCCTCAATCAAAGGAAGCTAAAATGATTTACAAACTGACTGAACTAGCTATTAAGCGGAGATACATTTGTCTTGGATGTTGCCAATGGAGGTGGCATGATCATGTCTGATCAAACCCTGTAAATTATCAATAAAGATTTTTAAAAAAAATATCGGTTATAATATCCTATCCCAAAAAGATTACATTACCTACAATAAAAATGGGCATCCTGGTTTGGTGCTAGGGTCTGCCTTTAGTAAGACATCACCTTTACTCACAGTACTTGGACGTGTCCACCCCAGCTTCGTCGAGTCTTTAGCATCCTCCGCAATAAGGCCATATTTGGCTCTCAAGAGCTCTCATATCTTCCTGTATTACGTCAAGCTAACGCTGTTTGGGTTGTCAGCGGAGCTACTTGTAGGGCACCTGATATTTTTGTACCCAAAATATTGTAGCTCGTTCAGGCGAATAACGTTCCGGAGTCAAGCAGTGACTTCAGTAAAATCAGGCCGGCATAATACTGTCGACCGTCGAGGAACGCAATGTCTCATAACAGTTTACATTAAATTTAAATTGCACGTAGGTAACATTAAAAGATTGTAGTCACTTTGCCGTGAAAAAAACGAGATATTCTAAAGATAATTGTTTTAATGCATAAAAACTTCATTATTATACCAACAATTGCGTAACCGAAAGTAACATGCCGAGAATGTAATTTTGGCGGCGAAAATTTCTTTGACGCAAGGTTTATCTGTTCTTTACGAGTTTCGGAACTGGTTTTGTGCATGCTTGGCTCCTGCAATTCGTCAATTTGTCTTCACTGATAAGTTACTGTCGAGAAATATGAATAACAAGGTTACTCGAATGAATAAAAGATAATTTATTTTGTTTTACGTTAAAATTTTATTCCATCTTGTCAAGAGTATGGATAGAGTGGCAGAGTCACGTTGTAGACAATTTTGTCTATGGTATGAAGGTTCGCGTATAACGCGACTGACTGCAGCGTAAAAATCTGCTTAAATCGCTTTTATACAATTTATACAGATAGGCTCCGTGGCGCAGTGGCCGAGTAGCCGGCTGTGAAGCGAGAGGCCGCGGATTCGATCCCCGCACAAAGACAAACATTTGTGTGATCCACAATTATTTGTTTCGGGGTCTGGGTGTTGTGAGACCGAAAGTCTCTCGTAGTTCATGATACCTACGACACAAGACTCGTATCTGACTGTGGGGTCGGTGTATTTATTGATTATCATTATTTATTTATATGTATTATTGCATACTCGCAACCCGCATTAGGTCAGCGCGGTGGACTAAGACCTAACCTCTCACACTCGTAGAGTACCGTTCCTAGCAGTGTGACGTATACACGGTTGGTATGGACTACTATATATACCATTATGGACTACTATGTCGCATATCATGCTAGTGTTCGCATTATTGCGCGGCATATGTTCGTCCGGCCCTTTCGTCCCGACATTATGTGTGCGTATTTATCACAAACAACTAGGTTG
This sequence comes from Amorpha juglandis, assembly GCA_949126905.1. Classification (NCBI taxonomy): domain Eukaryota; kingdom Metazoa; phylum Arthropoda; class Insecta; order Lepidoptera; family Sphingidae; genus Amorpha; species Amorpha juglandis. The sequence goes on along the minus strand of OX421379.1, from coordinate 2,827,690 downwards.
TGTGGTTTCGGATCAACAGTGGTAGTACCACAGAATACATTCGCGAAGTGGCCAAGTATTGCTAGCCTGCCTAGCATTATATTTTTCGTATACAGTATCTCTCAAAAACCGGTACAATGCTCTAAGACCGTTTATAAACTGCTTATATAATAGTAATATGTTTATTTATGACATTTACAGACACGGCCGATAAAATAGCGAGACTTATAAATTATTGATACCGGCAAATATGCTCAGTATTAAATCTTGTTGCTGTCATTTTCATAATGCTAACAATAACTTGAACTTTAAATAGGTCTAGGTATTGCGATAATTAACGTAGCTTATTAATAATTTTTAAGAGCATGCTGCCTAAAATATTTCGTGCGTTAGCTCCGCCCATCCACCCCGCTACCCTCTGCACTTGTACGCAACGCGTCGTTTCGCGCGTCGCTTGACGTTATAGTAGTGGGCATAAATACACGGAGACTTCTGTACATAAATATTTTTTTAATAATATATTTTGTTTTGAAAGACAAATGTTTTGTTGATATAATATAACAAAATTGTATCAGAGCTGTGTCTGTACATTTGATATGTTTAAAAAGTAATGATAAACATATTCGATTACAGAAATATATATTTTTAATTATCTTGTCTGTATGTTTGTGCGTGTATTGTACACGAAAACCCACTGAATGGAAATATGAACAGGATTATCGCAGTTTGTATGCATATTTCCAAACTTAGAATCTTTGATGCTTTTTTCACATTTTTTAACCAATGGAAAAACAGAGGAGGTATATATATATACAGACGAATTGCGAACATACATTTACATTACATTTTGAGTGGTAGAGCCACGCTGAAGACAGTTTTGTCTACAGCATGAATGAGCTGGCTCGACCGGGTCGTTACCACTATCTCACAGAAAACCGACGTAAAGTAGGGGCTTGCTGCTGCGTTTCGTACGGTGAGTGAGATATCCGGAAGCCCAAATCCCCTCCCCTTCCCTATCCCTAATTATCCCTTACCTTTCAGGTCGGCAACGCGCCCATGATTCATTCTTCTGGTGGTGGGCGTACTTGGGCGGTGGAGATCACTTACCATCAGGTGACACACTTGATCGTTTGCCGGCCTATGCTATAAAAAAAAAATACAATATATTTGTTTATTATATGTTCACGCATAATGCCGCTAAATGTAGACTGGTTACAAAAACATACTCTAGTAGTTTCATGAAAGAAATTAATGTTATTTGCGCCTTTTGAGTGTTTTTTCTTTTTTTCTTCTTCAAAATTTAAATGAAATATATTTTCGTTTGAACAAATGTGTTGGTGCTATTTTAAAGAAAATTCTTTTTTTTTTTGTTTTATATACACATGGTCCGGGTTCCCTGGGCCAGCTGATCCACTTGATTACTATCAAGCTAATTTTCCGTGAGTAGCTTCGTTTCGATGAGACGCCCAACAATTCCCTATGCGAAAATTCTCTATTGTGGTAGCTAACAGAGGTAGCAAGGATAGAATATTTCGATTTGATGACACTCAATTTTTTTTTATTTTATTTGTAGGACAATATGACTGTTAAATTATATAAATATGAACTAAGTAAAAACAAAAAAATCAGCTGGTTAGTAATAATTTTTTATGACCTCGTTTGCGATACCTATTGGAAGCCCCTCCTTCCAATAGGTATGATTACTAACCAGCTGATTTTTTTGTTTTTACTTAGTTAATATTTATATAATTTAACAGTCATATTGTCCTACAAATAAAATTATAAATTTTTAGGTATCATCAAATCGAAATATTCTATCCTTGCTACGTCTGTTAGCTATCACAATAGAGAATTTTCGCATAGGGAATTATTGGGCGTCTCATCGAAACGAAGCTACTCACGGAAAATTAGCTTGATAGTAATCAAGTGGAAAAATGGCCCAGGGAACCCAGACCATGTGTATATAAAACAAAAAATAAATGAATTTTCTTTAAAATAGACTATAGTTTAAATTTCTTTTGTTTTTAAAAAAATGACTGTACGTCGATGATACGTCTACCCATTAGAACGTGTATTCAAAAGGAAATAACGAAAAGTGCAAAAAAGAAGGAATAAATACTGTGTATTTATTTATTAGGATGATACTCATGTGTCTATAGAATGGTTTAAGGTCGAAATAAAACAACAAAATCTTACATTTTCACCTTATATTTTGTACCTCGTAAGGATTTTTTCATGATCAACATCAATCTGAAAGACATCATAATAATATACATTTTGTTATATAAAAACATAACAGTACGTTCCATACAATGTCAGTTGCATCAAGTAAGGGCTATATATTGTCATATTTGCTTTCATGGAACAAATATTATGAGAAATGTTCTCTTTTACATCGTATGGGAGGTTTGTCCCCGAGAGTTGAAGGTGGCGAAATATATGCACGATGAATAGCTGTTATGTTTTCAGTGTTCTCGCTAGATTCAAGGTTTATCAAGTTTAGTCTGCAAAAACATCATCAACAATCATCATCATATAATCAAATCATATTTTTTAACATCACTAGAAGTTAGAGCTCAGGATCATCATCATTTTCATCCTTACCCATTTATGTAATCAATTGAGGAATTGGCTATTGGTAGGATATTCCTAACCGCTCGGATAGCGACAACCATACACACGGTGTAAGAACCCGTCATAATGATCCCACACACCTTGTGTGGATCGCATTCCAGGATCAGCCAGTGTATAATTGGTTCTCCCGAGGAGTTTGCGACATGACTCGATGGTTGGTTGAGACGGGTATAGGGATACATCCTTGTATCCCTGTGCCTTCATCAGCCATCCGCCTATCCTGTCGCAGGCTCTTCGATTTGCCTCTTTCCTCTTCCAGAGTGTGAAGACGCATTATTTTAGGCCGGCATGATTCTGGTGACCACCGATAATCTCGTTGTTCATCGATGGTCGCTGGAGTTTTTGGTCTACACTGCGCTTGCCATCAGGTATAGCGCAGTCATTTTGCCGTGCTAGGACAAAAAGTAGGTAAGCTGATGGTAAGTGATCTCCATTCATTGGTGATTTATGTAAATAGATTAAATAATAATGTAACAATGATTTAGGTAATTATGTAAATAAATCATCAATGAGTGGAGATCACTTAAGTATGAATAACAGTCGAGCCGGCTTATTCAGATTGTAGATAAATCACAAAAGTGTCTACAGCATGGTTCTTTACATAGCAAAATAATCGTCATTTTGTTTCTCCATGATAATAAAAAGAACATAGATTAGATTTAATGTAAATAATTACATACATAGTTAGTAGTTATTACCCATTATCATATAATAATGCCAATAAAATATGTAATAGTTTGTTTTATTAGTATGAATAACGTTTTGCTAGCCTGATGGTAAGCGCCACATCTGACCATAAACAGACAATATTACACAGAACTTTAGATTACAACGCACTGCGTGATATTGGATTGCGATATTTACTCCGAGACACAAATTTTGCAGTCTCATAATGCCCAGTAATGTCACTAGCTTCAAACCGAAACACAACAGTACTTACACACTGCTACATGGTAGGACAAATAAACGAAGCGGTGGTACCAACCTAGTTGGTCTCTCGCATACGAGGGACCGACCACCTAGTGAAGAAGAAGATAAAGTAAATATTACTTACAATATCAAGTTAGTAATTATACATGACGATTAGATGCATACTTGCTTATAATCTTATTATTAGTATAGTACAATATAATGTTAGAGTAACTCACTCTTCATGCATCACAAAAGTAGAAACTAAATCAAATAATTGCCGAGGCGACTCCACTGACTCTTTGTTCCGGATAACCATCATTCGATTTTCTTTATTTCTTTTTCTAAAAAAGATAGGGTATATAAGTCATTATAAATTATAATGATAAATAATAATTTATAATGATTGTTTATACATACTCACGACTGTAATCCCCGAAGGGATAGGCAGAGATGTAACTAGTGCACCCACATTTCGCAAAGTGTATTTCCATCCCATGATGTGACAGCGGGCGATCCTATCGCCATACCGGGCACAATTCGGGATCAAACTCCGGACCGATACTGAGCATTTCATGATAGAAAAACCCAATATCATTTGACCCGACCCGGGGATCGAACCCGAGACCTCAGCATAGCAATACCGCGTACGAAATATAACTACGCGACCGAGGCATTATTATGTATGTAATAATGTAAATAGTTAAATTCTATTTTAGAAATAATATTATTAAAATATGTTATATTATATATAATAATACTTTTAATTTCAAAATGTACAAATAACATTCTAACAAAATACTTACGCTTTTGCTTCTCTCATAATCATTGCAAAGTTTTTGAAACGATTCACTTTCTTTCTTTTTTGCACAAATTATTTATTGTCTGTTTCGCATAGTTTGTCAAATATAATAAACTGATTCAACACTCGGGCAGAGCGTTCGCGCGGCATAAAACACGTAGTCTTTCCTTGAAGCACAGCGCTGTACTAACGAAAAATAGCTTTAATTATTAGTTACCGTGCACTACTCAACACACTATGAGAAATGACATAAGGTTGAATATTGCGCACATCGTCGGACGTTTATCAATGCACAGAAGTAAATGACGTAAGTCGCAAATCTATTATAATTTATATTATGAGTTTTAATTGATCTAGGTAATTTATATCTTAGCAGTGGATAATGAACAATATTTACTAACTGTGAATATTTATTTTAGACATATAACTCAAGCCATTTATTAGAAACAGCAAAAATTCTACCAAAAATACATCGTTTTCGGAATAAAAATGTATCGAGGGAAAATAACACAATTGTGTAACTGTCTTATTAACGGAAAGAAATAGGACTGAAAAATCATATATTAAAGTTTTATATTCCTTGGATATATAATTGACGCAGTATGGTCATCGAAACTAACGTACAATTTAGGGAGCCTCCTCTTAATGTGTCAGAACTATTGCAGCTACTGTATAGAACCCAGGTTAGTATAGCCTTAGTTCCCGTGGTCCAGGTGTCCAGGTGTCCAGGGGAGACTCGTCGGGGGTCTATGTTGGCGTTACAAAAAAATGGGGGTTCACAATTCGTAATTCCTCCGGAGCACTAAAATTGATCTGCTTTCGATAGTGAATAACTAAAATGTTGGCTTGACTTCACATATTAATGTTGGCAGAAAATATTTTAAGAAAGTCAGCGACTGCAACTTGTAAAAACTTGCATATTTTTCGTCGAGTTTTGCGAATATGGTAGAAATATAGCTGCAGGGAGTCCATCGGAATCAGCTACATTTTGAAAGTGGTCTATGAGAAAAACGTCAGGGAACTAGTCTACAGCATGATTGGGCCTGACCGACCGGAATGATGCGCTCCGTTTTCTCATAAAATGTACGCGAAATGTCAGCTTTTGAGCAACTTTTTATTTACTCAAATAATTTTACCGGTCATCGTCTTCATTATCTCTCGAACTACGAAAATAACACGATTAATAAAACTAAAAACTGACATCCGTAACACAAAGAGTTGCAAATTTGAATAACAAACGTTAATTTATACTCTTATACGACAGTTGTGCATGAGGCACGGACTGAGGCGGAGTTAACAGGTTCAATCGCCCCCAGCCCTAAATCAATTTAAATAGATTTTTTTTTATCCTGGCACGGCAAAGTGACTACACTGGGCCTGATATTAAGTACAGTGCAGTCCAAATGTAATGCCGACCGTCAAGAGACATTGAGTCCCTGGACAGTCGGCAGAATTATGCCGTCCTGAAGTTACTGGTTATACGCAAGGGTTGAAACAAATCTTTCCTCCACTATTCAAGTCCTAATATTCGCTTTATATTATAGTGCTAGGTCCGGGCTTCCTTTACTAAGGAGAGGGGTTAGGCCGTAGTCCATCAGGGTGGCCTAATGCGAGTCGGTAGACTTCACATACCTTCGAGGTTCGTTTGGATAATTTTTAGATATGCAGGTTTCCTTATGATGTTTTCCTTCACCGTAATAGTGAGCGATAGTTAATAAACTTCTTATTAAACAAAACTTGCTCTCCCTGAGTATAATCTCAGATCCGCGGCCGTTCAATGTAGGCGTAATGCAGGCGACAACAAAGACGAATTGTCTGCACATTGTTTCATTAGAGGAAACTATTTTGTGTGTCCTGTATCACTACTGAGAAATATTTTAATATAAACAAGTTTTGTAAATGTGTGTAATAACACATGTTTCATATTTAGAATTTGTAAACGGATAGTCCATTGAAAAGTTACATTTGGGGTTGCGTTTCTTAGAGGACGCAATTTTATTTTTTTGATGTGTAGGGGGGGTAAGTGTAAAGCTAAAATCAAGTTTGTGGGGTCGCCACCCTTGTCCCACGGCCGCCATCTTGAAAATAGGGGTTGAAACGGTTTTTACGATAAATCTCTTAAACTATTTATCTGATAAAAAAAAATTGTTAACGTTTTTTGTTGCTAATTAAATTCTCTATAACTTTAGTCCAGTAACTTTTTGTCGTAAAACTATAAATAAAAAAGTTATAAGTGAAAATGTAATAAAGAAAAAAATAAAGATGATAATTCTCTTGACAGCCTAAGATACAAACAATTCGCCAAGGCAGTGACAAAAAGTACATTTAATTTATCTTCACTTCCTCCAACAAAAGACACAGCTCGCTTTCATACTTTCCGAGTCTACCATCAGGTCCAGTCGTGTTCATCATCGAAGTCATTTTCATTTGTTAATTCTGAGAGTTCCATTACGTTACTGCAAGTCTCTCCAGAACAATGGAAGCACACTGCGGAACATTTTAGCCCTGATTTTCGACATCCACACATCGCTCCACAGTTTCCTTTGCATTTACAAAAGATCAATTTAAGAAGCTCAGGGGGTGCTGGAGGTTTAGAGCTCTGCACTGCACAATAATTTTCCACATTTTTTCCAGCCCCAGTCTTCAGGATCATTATTATTACCAAGCCACGACTGGACCTGATGGTAGACTCGGAAAGTATGAAAGCGAGCTGTGTCTTGTGTTGGAGGAAGTGAAGATAAATTAAATGTACTTTTTGTCACTGCCTTGGCGAATTGTTTGTATCTTAGGCTGTCAAGAGAATTATCATCTTTATTTTTTTCTTTATTACATTTTCACTTATAACTTTTTTATTTATAGTTTTACGACAAAAAGTTACTGGACCAAAGTTATAGAGAATTTAATTAGCAACAAAAAACGTTAACAAATTTTTTTTATCAGATAAATAGTTTAAGAGATATATCGTAAAAACCGTTTCAACCCCTATTTTCAAGATGGCGGCCGTGGGACAAGGGTGGCGACCCCACAAACTTGATTTTAGCTTTACACTTACCCCCCCTACACATCAAAAAAATAAAATTGCGTCCTCTAAGAAACGCAAGGTGAGGCCTAAAAAATGTAACATTTCAATGGACTAGGAGTCTTTAGTAAATTATAACTCTTTATATCCGCGGAACCTGGGCCCCATGTAATACGAAACTAAGTTCGGACCTAGTAAAGTATAGAATATCTATCAGAATAAAATTATTTGGAATATAAATTACGACCTTTACGAGAAACCGGATAACATTTTATAAGGTCCCTGGTGATGGCTGTCTGGGTTGGTGTCACCGCTTTGTCCACTTAGGCCGCCAAGTAGCGGTGTTTAAGCGTTGTCGTTTTGGTTTGAAGGAGATAGAAGTCAGTGAAATTGCTCAACATGAGACGGCAACGAATAAGGATTCAGAAAGTAGAGCCTTTTAAAGATAGAAAGGTGGTTGCATTCATGGTGAATATTAATATTTTATGATATTATTGCCCATATTTTGTGATTCTCCTATGTTTGTTTACGTGTAATGCCTTATAAATCTTTTAATATGGATCTGTAAATGGCTTATTCTGTTGTACTATTCTGATATCTATTCTGTAATCTTGCTGTAGATCTATTTAATGTCAAAATAAAATTAATAAATAGAAAGACAAATCGTCGGATCTATTAGGGTTCCTTCGGTACATTGTGTACGGAACACGTAAATGATTATCGAGTACTTGAACCTTACTGTAATCGTACATCCAACGTTTCAAATTGTTTGCTTGGACTGACGAGTGCCACAGCCCACATGTGAATCATAGCAACATTGTCGTGGGTTTGTTTTTCACAATGACACACCTATGTATACGGTATACTAAATGTGTTGGAACTTTATGAAAGATATTTTTGTTTTTTTACTAGTGACAGTGTTAATACAATCAAATATTATTGTTGATAAGGTTTTTTTTATTACTTGTTTGTGTTTTTTTTATATCACACCATCAGATATAGTGCAGTCACTTTACCGTGCTCGGATAAAAACAAATTGGCTCATTCATGCTGTAGACAGAATTGTCTACAGTACGGCCCTACCGCCTCAAATCATAGCTTTGTCGTCAGAGGTTTAACATATTTTAATGTAAGACAAAAACTTAAGGATAAATATTTTCGTCTGCTACAACGTTTTCGGCCTCTCCGTATTTTATTTTGTCTTATAATTCGCAATTTTTTATAACCAATCAATTTCTCAGTATACCATTCAGTTCCTGAAATGATATTCGCTTTAAATTCGTAATATGCGGAAAATATTTATTTTATAAATTTTTACCACCGAATGTACAACAATGTCATAAAATGAATCATGTTATCGATGAGTTTATTGATTCGAAATAATTTATCTCGAAGGATTTTTATTCTTAAAAATGATTTATTTAAAAACTATTCATATGCGGTACAATAAAAATGGTTATTTTATTATAAAGCCAACTATCAAGTCATGTCGTAAGCCTCTCAGCAGAACCGGGTATACACTGACTGATCTTGGAACGCGATCCACACAAGGTGTGTGAGTCACTATGGCAGGTTTTAACACCATGTGTACCGTGGTCGCTATCCAAGCGGATATGAATATCCTAACAACAGTGAATAAACCATATTAACAAACCCATGCACACATGTGATAAATGAATCTGATATCTATGAAACAGAGCGAAAGTTGTGGATCTCGTATAATTGGATTTTTTTTTATTCAGACCATACAAGTCATTCGTTCTTTCACCTTTAGATGGTTGAAGCATACTATAAAATTACCTGGATTTAATAACACATTATTATTTATTAACAAAAAATATAAATAATCGAATCATTTATTAAAATAGCTTTGATACTAATAGCATGGTTCAAGTGAAAGGATTTAATATAAAGAACATTCGTGTACTTAATTATAGACAAAATAAATTGACGCTTAAACGTCAAAACGTCAATTTTTATGAAATTGTGAGATGTGACGTCATTACTCTGATCATTTCCGGGAACTGGATGGCCGGCCATTTGGTGCATATAATTTTATGGTGGCCAACTAATTTTTTTTTGTTTTTTTATTTGATTGAATGACGAGCCAAGCGCTCGCCTTATGGTAAGCGCCACCCATGAACAGAAGCAACACCACACAGAACTTTGAATTACAAAGCACTGCATGGCACTGAATTGCGCTCGTCACCCCGAGACATGAGATGTTAAGTCTTATAATGCCCAGTAATTTCACTGAAAGAAATAGACAAAGCGGTGGTACCAACCCAGACGGCCTCTCGCCTACGAGGGACCTACCACCTTGTCGATGTGATTGTGATTTGAATAAATATGGAATTTATTCTTGATTAAATAAATAAATATTCTTAAAGACCGTGCGTTGCCGAAGTGCATAACTTATGTCGTATTATACACTTTTCTAAGTGTATCAAATGAATCCTTTCATTATGTTTAAGTATTATCAGTATAACAAATCGATTACAATGATTTCCATTCGTGTTAGGTTCTACACAAAACGAAACATTAGATATGAAATTCTAATTTATAACCTGAAGCTAGAAACGGTTCATGATCTAGGACAGACTTTCAAACGAGTTTTCGTAGTAGATACCTATGGAATCTTTTGTGTGCGGTGTATATTGAAGATAGGACTTTTAGAATGAAGGTTGACGGAAAAGGATTTTGTGATTGGGGTAGAAGGGGTCAGTAGCTTAGAGAATAGATGGTATAGATGTTTTAATTCATCTTTGCACACTTTGCTATGTTTGAGTGAGATTGAAATATGAATTTTTCATTTGTCTAACAGAGTAGTGGCAGTTTTAATTTTAAATATCTAAACCAACCGTGACAAAAGTTCATTATTATTGTTTTCCATATTTTTTTAAAATGGAACAACGTCAGTTGACTTATTATGTCGGAATCCTGACGTATGAACAGTTTATAATTGTATTAATTAATTAAATTAAATTTAGCATTCCGGGTTTTAATTTTAATTTAATTAATTAATACAAATATAATCTGCTCATACGTCAGGATAGCGGGATCGCGCTGGTTGGAAGTAGCGAGGAACAGAGAAAGCTGGCACTCTCTGGAGGAGGCCTTCACCTTAGGGGTTCTCAAATTAAAAAATATATAAATAAAAAAAAAGTAATAGGATGAGATTGAGAAATAAAAGGTTTTTTATTACTTTAATTAAATTAAATTAATGAATTATCACAGAATAAATATCTCTATGTATCGTTCTGGTACTCGGGCCAAGTCGGGCTTAACTCGCCTGTTACTAGTAATACAATAATGTAAATTAATGTGTTGTTAGAAATATGACTTCACATACGTTCACAGTAAGGTGATTATAAAGCCGTAGTCGTGAGTGATGCGTCCTTCATAAGATAATGTAGTCCACGTTGGAGACAGCTATAAAGAATTTTAAGATAATATTAGTGAGTGCAGGCTCTTCATTACCTTACCTAGCATTCCTTTTTGTTGTGGATAGGTAAAATGATAAGCCCGACTTCAATTTTGTTTTATGTGCGTTTTCTTATGTCAGTCAGTTAGAGTGTCGACACACTAGACTGGATTTGAAAACTCATCAACCGTCGCTAGTCTTCTAATTGTAATTGTATTCTTCTAACTTGTAATTGCGGCACCGTATTATCAAGCCTTTTTGACAAAGTAGTAAGTTTATTTTTATATTAGTGCTTACACACTGTTGCTTGGCGGCAGAAATAGACAAAGCGGTGGTACCAACCCAGACGGCCTCTCGCATACTAGGGACCTACCACCTTGTAAACTTGTAATCACGTCAATGTTTGTGAAATGTATGGGAGGGCCGTATCTAGGCATTTCTTTACATATTACTATGCATAAATCTAGTACTTAAGTAACACTAAACGGTCGATAACATAAACGTGTCCGTACACACGTTTTGTACGTATGTACATGTTATCTAAATTGCAACACTAGATTATTGTACTAAAACAATAGTTGGTTTAACGAATCAAATTAAATATACCCAGCAGTCACACACATAGTCCTGACCCCACAGTAAGATACGAGTCTTGTGTCGTGGGTGTCAGGAACTACGAGACATTTTCGGTCTCACAACACCCAGACCCCGAAACAAATATTTGTGGATCACACAAACATTTGTTTCGGTGCGGGGATCGAACCCGCGGCCTCTCGCTTCACAGCCGGCTAGTCGCCCGCTGCGCCACGGATGCTGCCATTATTGGTCTAATGTCTACGCAATTGATTTGATTATTTTAAGCGTAGTTTTATATATGACTAGCTGACCCTCGCGGCACCGCCCGCGTGATTTGCTTTTTCCGGGATAAAAGTACCCTAACAGTGGCGCCATGTGTCGAAAATGGATCGTACCCTCTCAGAAACCTTCGTGGGCTCATGCACAACAACTTTGCTAAAGATCATCACATGATCAAATGCATAGTTTTGTCGGGAAAGATTTGATCGTCTTGGTCGCGGCATTGTTAATGATGATTGAAAGAGAAAACAAATTACTGATGATATTATCAGTTACGTTTAGCTATCATTTTTATAATTGTCAATTTTTTTACCATACTTAACCAAAGACAAAATTACGTTTAGCTGTCATTTAAGTTTTGTTATTCCACTGTCATTTGCGTTTTGTGTCATGTCAGATGTGTTTTTGTTATACCACGTTTTATAGTGACTTGACTGAAACGCGGTCGAACGGGATAAAAAGTATTCAATGTCCGTCTTCTGGTTCTAAGCTACCTCTCCACCAATTTTCAGCTAAATCCGATCAGCCGTTCTTGAGTTATAAGTGGTGTAACTAACACCACTTTCTTTTATATATATATAGATTTTGGCTAAAGTTCTCAAAAAATGCAACGAAAGGATATCAATATTTTGACTAAGGCTGTTGTAAGCCTCCATGGCGCAGGGGATGTGGCTGTGCAAAGTAAGACGAGACGCCCCGTCTAGATCAGCGCACCGAGACAAACGTTTGTGTGTTCCACAAACATTTGTTTCGGCTGGGTGTTGTGAGAGCGAAAGTCTCTCGTAATTCCCGATACCCACGACCTAAGACTTGTAACTTACTGTGGGGTCAGGGATACGTTTGTGATTGTTGGTTGTCAATCCACAAATGTTTGTATCAGGGCTGGGTGTTGTGAGACCCTAAGTCTCTCGTAGTTTTTTATACGCACGATACAGGTTAGCCTGGTGTTGGGTCAAGACTATGTGTGAAACGTTATGAGACTCCCATTTCGACAGTGGTAAAGCAAAAAATGTTAAAGCGTTAATACGTGTACTTTACGGTAGAGCATTTTAAATTTGTTTTTGTACTTATAAATTTATATTAATTATATTGGAACAAAAATACGGTTCAATATTTACATAGTATAAAATAAAGTCGCTTCCGTTGTTTGTTTGCTTAGATCTTTTAAACTATTCAACGGATTTTAATGCAGTTATCAGCAATAGATAGAGTGATTAATGAGGAAGGTTTATATGTATATCACGCTATGACCCATGGGAGCAGGGTAACATGCAGTTGAAACAGCGAGGGACAGCTAGTAAATTATAAATCTTACTGAAAATTATATATTAGGTAAATTTATATGTTTTTTTATCGTAAAAATAAACTTTTAAATGCTCTACCGTAAAGTTCACGTATTGGCGCAATAGTATTTGCCTTTCCACTGTTGACTTTGAATTCAGTACTATCGAAATACTATTATGTAGATATTATCAACCATTGCTTTTTACAATTAACCATTAACCGAGGGATGCTGCAATCTACACTTAGCGCCTGTTTCACGTTTTTTTCACAACGTCCGAGTTAATGAACCAATTAAAATACGAGAAATTCAAACATAAAAGTTTTTTTTATATCATAGGCCGGTAAACGAGCAAGTGGGTCACCTGATGGTAAGTGATCTCCACCGTCCATGCACGCCCACCACCAGAAAAATCATGGGCGCGTTGCCGACCTTAAAGGAAAGGGATAATTAGGGATTGGGAAGGGGAGGGGAACGGGGCTTCCGGATATCTACCTCACCGTACGAAAGGCAGCAGCAAGCCGCTACTTTACGTCGGTTTTCTGTGAGACAGTGGTAACGGCCCGGTCGAGCCAGCCTATTCATGCTGTAGACAAAACTGTCGACAGCGTGGCTCTACCACTCAATGATTACATGTTACTCAATGTTACACACTAACATAATATACAACGTGTAGTGTAGAATATGTAGTCAAATTTAAAAAAAAATATGGTATACGATGCAATATTCCACCCCAAAACCGATGGACATAAAAATATTCTTTTTTATCTAGTGAGTAACATGTCCATTTCTTACGTTTACGCGAATATTACACATTGTAATAAATTGTATTTATTTTTAGTAATATGTTTTAAAGGTTAAAGATAGTCTGTGTGTGTGTATGTGTGTGTGTGTATGTGTGTGTGTGTGTGTATGTGTGTATGTGTGTGTGTGTGTGTGTGTGTGTGTGTGTGTGTGTGTGTGTGTGTGTGTGTGTGTGTGTGTGTGTGTGTATGTGTATGTGTGTGTGTGTGTGTGTGTGTGCACAAAGCGTGAACAAAGAGTAGACGAAGATTACAGAAAACACTGTATACTTGTATGTAATCTATCACATTCTCTCGCAGGCTAAATCCTAATTATGAATATGTTTGTCTCTTTTCACAGTCGCTTTTTCGTTTCGCTGAATTTTAGAAAATAAAATGAATATAGAAATTTTTACTTGAACTTAACTAGCAGTTAAGGCTCTGGTGAACTAGTCAGTCAGGACAAACTGCATATGTATAGATATATACATTATGACGCGTTGCAAATAACGTTAACTCTCAATAACTCATAACTCTCAATTATTTATATATCGGAAGAAAAATGTCAACGATTAAAAATAGCTGTTTTTGTAAGGTATTATTGGAGGCAATATTTCGTGACCTCAGGACGGTATTACGTCAAATTGTCGTGGTTAATGTCAGAACACCATAACTGCGGAACGGATTGGTTTATTTATAGTTAAGTAAATGTTTTTATATACATTTTGTACGCACCGTACTGTTGCGATGTGACAATGTAATAAACATTAAATGAATAATACACCCAACAGTCACATACATAGTCCTGACCCCACAGTAAGATACGAGTCTTGTGTCGTGGTGGGATACGAGAGACTTTCGGTCTCACAACACCCAGACCCCGAAATAAATATTTGTGGATCACACAAACATTTGTGTCGATGCGGGGATCGAGCCTGCGGCCTCTCGCTTCACAGCCGGCTAATCGCCGGCTGCGCCACGGAGGCTGTCGAACTGTCTGTTGTCAAACATTGTTTCATTATTATCATGATATTTTTTTTTATTTGATTAATTACGAGCCATACGCTCGCCTGATGGTAAGCGTCACGTCTGCCCATAAACAGAAGCAACGCCACACAGAACTGCATGGTACTGAACTGCGCTCGTCACCCACAGACATGAGATGTTAAGTCACATAATACCCAGTAATTTCACTGGTTTCAATGTCCTTCAAACCGTAGCACAACAGCGCTTACACACTGTCGCTCTGCGGCAGAAATAGACAAAGTGGTGGTGCCAACCCCGACGGCCTTTCGCATACGAGGCACCTACTTGTATATGAGGGACCTGCCACTTTGTTTCAATACCAATTCATTCGTTAGGGGAAATTCGCTTTATGTACATATTATATCGGCTACAGAACCTCTCCTTTTAAGTCGGCTAATGAACAAAAACCGTATCGTTTGATCGTGCCCTCGGTGCCCAGCGTCAAGGTACAACAGATTTCAAGGTTCGAAGGTTTCTGTTAACAGATAATGCCTTCTCTTACGACAAGTTAGACAGTAAACAACGCAAATGAAACGTGTAAATGAATCGTGCACAAAATATTATCGCCTACTTGACATCCGATATTAAGTAGGTCTCTAGACCAAATGACATGATAATCGTATTGTGTTAACTAGTGAAAGACGCATGGCGTGCTGTCTTATAATTAAATAACACCCAACAGTCACACACATAGCCCCACAGTAAGATATGAGTCTTGTGTCGTGGGAATCAGGAACTACAAAAGACCCAGGCCCCAGGCCCCAGGCCCAGGACCCAGGCCCGAAACAAATATTTGTGGATCAGACAAATATTTGCTCGGTGCGGGAATCAAACCCACGGCCTCACGTTTCACAGTCAGCTACTCGCCCACTGCGCCACGGAGGCTGTCAAATAGTAATGTTGTCTGTCAATGTCTGTTATAGGAAGAGTTATAATATGGGCAAAGTACTTGGTTAGTTTGAAGTTGGTTACGACTGCGGCTGCGCGACGCGGCGTCGTTTCTCTTGTTTTCAGAACAGAGGAAGGTGTAGATGTACCAGGTGATATGACTTCTTACCACACGCCCCGACCCTAGTACCGGCCCGCGAACCGATGATGATTACTAGCTTTAATAATCCTCAAAACCAATAATCGTAGATGACTCTACCCTCTCCAAGCCACCGTCCTGAGTCGAGGTTCGTAGACAGGGGGTGCCCTCGGCGAGGTCGCTTAAATGTAAGGGTTGCGAGCGCCTAAAGCACTCACCCAAAAATCGGGTGAAGTTGAAAACAGCTGACTAGCTTCAAAGCAAAGCGTCGCATAGCGTCATAAAAAAAACTTCTTCCCAGCCTATTGGCCTATTGAAGAAGTTTTTTTTAATATTATTTAATATTACATTGTTATTATGTTAAATATACTCGTATTGTATGGTCAACCACAAATATTGATGTACACACTGAGTTTATTTTTTTGGCTTCGTACTCAATCATCAGATCTTAACCAAATTTATATGGGACCACAGATAAACTCTATCAAACGAAATTTTTCCGACAAAATCGGTCCATAATTGGCGCAGAAATCGATGTACAATGTACATACATAAAAAAGCAAAAAAAAAACTCGTCGAATTGAGATCCTCCTCCATTTTTGAAGTCGGTTAAAAAGTAATTACAGATAAATAATATAAAAGCCATAATAAAGGCAAAGTTAATTATTGTTATTTATCACAATACAGTTTATGGACAGGTGAGTTACTTAGAATGTAACAAGCGATAAGCGATAATAATGTAATACAATTTACTTGAAGTTACTTTTTAGTAAAATTTAAAATTTTATGTGCAGTATCACGGAAATAAAACCAATAAATCGTTAAAATAATAGATCGTAATAATAACAAAAATGCATTTACGTATAAAACTACATCGCAAAAAGGTCCGTTTATAATATTATAATAGCGTAATCTAATTCTCCGAAGACGGCGAATTAAGTAAATTACACCGAATGCAGTATTTATAAACGCATGTCGAATCAGTAACCTTGCAGGCCGACGCAGTTCCACGTAGAGGAAAAAAGGCAATCAAAGAAATGAAAGAACCTTCGTTAACAATTGGATAAGAAACGTAAACACAATGCAGAAATTTCGTTAAATTTTTAATCGACTTCAATCGGCATCATCTTACCATGAATATATCCGTCTTTTTATGGATGATGAATTTAAATTACTTTATTTTAAATATTAATTACAATATTGAAATAAAACTAATTTAAACGGATTTTATCGCCGTGTTTATCTAATTTTGGTCCCGACGTTTCCACTCCGCGACCAGGAAGGCTGAAAAGCTTTGGAAACCTAGAGTCTTTCACCCCGGGTTATACACCCTTAGGGGTAGAATTTCTTCTTGAAATCAAAATGGGACCCACTCTGAGCTATACTTTTTGGATAAAAAAAAAATACAAATCAATTATCATTCGGCGGAGTTACACGTGGATAATATTATAAAAATGCGTCGAATTGGAAACCTCCTCCGTATTTTCGTTGGTTAAAAAATACCAAAATAAATACCACAAAGGTCGACAACATGGCTTTCTTAGTATTGTGGGTGTTTACTGGTCATGGACGGTGTAGATCTCTGACCACCATGTGATCCACAGCACCTGTTTACTCGCTAGCCGTCCTTGTACTATGAAAATAAACTATTGGCTAAATGCTGATTTATGCTGTTATTTTCATTAGATGATTACTCGTATAAATTATAATATAAATGTCGTTTAGAGGCCGCAAAAATAAAACATCAACATAAAAAAATGCGAATCTAATAATATGATGTTTTTTACAAGTGTTGAATATAATAATGGATTTTTTTGTTATATATACAAATATGTTATAATCCTCCTATACAACATTTGTGAAGTGTACAACTGGATGACAAGACGAGCAGGTCGCTCGTCTGATGGTAAGCGTCACACCTGCCCATAAACCGTAGTAACACCACTCAAAACGTTGAATTACCGAGTATTGTATGGCACTGTACTGCACTCAGAATTCCAAGACATACGATATTAAATTAATAATGCTCAGTAATTTCACTGGGTTCAATGTTCTTCGAGCCGAAAAAATTAGCACTTGCACACTGCTTGATGGCAGATATAGTCAAAGCGATGGTATTGGATACGAGAGGTGTAATTAGACCTACATTTATTTTTATTTCTACATTTTAAACTCTGTGATATATTTATTTTCTATCCAGATTTAGTATGGTACTATGTATGGTTTTTTGTTTTAAAATAAATGTTCATAATGATTTTTTATGTTTACGCGAATATTACACATTGAAATAAAATTAATTTAAACGGATTTTATCGCGGTTTTTAATAAATTTTATTGATTGTGGTCACGGGGTGGACTGTCCACCGCGATAAAATCCGTTTAAATTAGTTTTATTTAAAATAAATATTCACTTTGTAGGTGATTACGTTGAGCATTTTAAAACAATTTATTACTTAACTTTCACGTTTTTGCATTAGTGCAGGTGTTCCGAGCCGTTAAAACTTAACCAGAGCGTACACAATACACGTTAAAAACCTATACCATGCAAATTCCTTTGAGATGTCACGTGACTTTTTAAAATGGATCGTAATTCCATTCGAAAAAATTCGCCACACACGG
Source organism: Amorpha juglandis (assembly GCA_949126905.1). Classification (NCBI taxonomy): domain Eukaryota; kingdom Metazoa; phylum Arthropoda; class Insecta; order Lepidoptera; family Sphingidae; genus Amorpha; species Amorpha juglandis. The sequence goes on along the minus strand of OX421379.1, from coordinate 2,809,332 downwards.
CGCGCGATATTTTTTTGACCCGTCTTTAGAATTGGTCAAAGTTTTCTGCACAATTATACATCGCTCATACAAAAGAACAACGACGTTATTGCATATTGTCAATTACTAGCTGTCCCTTGCGGTCTCACCTGCATGTTACTGCCCTGCTCCTATGGGTCATAGTGTGATATGAAATGAAATGAGACCGTTTATTAATCATGTAGGCAATTGAAATAGCGCTTATGACAAGTCAGTACAAAAGTAAAAGAAACTTATGTATAGAAATCAGTATCAACTAATGTATACATATGAACCTTCCTCATGAATCACTCTATCTATTGCTGAAAATGCATTAAAACCCGTTGAATAGTTCAAAAGATCTAAGGGAACAGACAGCGGAAGCGATTTCATTTTACACTATGTAAAGATTCAGGAGAACGTTTTTAAAGTTTGGAATTGAAAATACAAATGTATTTCTAATCACTCAGATATTTTTTTAAATTATTTATTTTGATTTATTAGAACGATTGAAATTCTGTTATTTTTTGTTGTTATGTTTATATAACTAATAGATATATTTTTATCTTTTCAGGTAAGTTACTCCGTGGCTATTGGTGTCAAGATAAGTCAACACAACTGGTGCTAATTCCTATTAAGTAGTTCAAAACTCATTGTCAAAGTCAAAGCATCATGGCGCGTAATACCACCATTATTACAATGCGCCATTTAACTTGATCGGCCTGAAGTCAGTCCCGAGTGGCGTTGTGGCATGGCAGTTATTGTTTTTAGACATTAAATGAACGGTAATTATATGACTAACTTCAACATACCAAAACCAAAACCTATTATATTTTGCAAGTAGGTCTTAAAGGGTTCCTTCACACGTCAGTAATATAATGTATTAAACATTTACTGATGCTTAATAAATGTCCACTGATCTTAGAAGTATCAAGAAACTCAGCCGTAGGTCTTTTAAATATTTTTCTTTTTATAACTTTTTTATGTCATTTCATACGAATTGTGAGGCTATGAAGCAAGCCATGTATCTGGCGTATGTATGTATCACAGTATCTGGCGGTTGATTTATTATATATACATACGCACTCACGCCTGTAATCCCCGGAGGGGTAAGCAGAGCTGTAACCAATACACTGATATTTCACCATCCGTATTGCGTCATCCATATTCAAAAAACTATGTATATTTTTCAAAGACCAGTTACGCTATAGATACCGAAAAAACTAGTACTACAGATCCGTGTAACGAGACAGGACGAGGTTTTGAGTTTCGAATACATAGGTAGGTCTGTCAAAATCACCCGTCTTTTGTTTGTCGTAAAACGCGTTTACAAAGTTAGCCATATGTAAAACGTAAACAAATACTTTCACCGACAAATGGAACTCTGAAACTGTGTGTTCCGAGGCCAATGCCCAAAAATGAGGCGAAAAAAAGTTTTCATGTTAATTAATCATACAATATGGCAACAGGCCGCTTCCAACAGGTCGGTCTGGAAATCTTTGGGAGAGGCCTATGTTCAGCAGTGGACGTCTTGTGGCTGATGATGATGATGATGATGATGATAATCATACAATTCCGCATAGTGAGATCAAACGGGCGCTTTACTAGTGTAATATCAGTTGCTTTATGACGTAAATTTTCAATTTCAAGATAAAGTCAATGACATTTGTTTGAATGCAAGATTTTATCTTTTAAATCTTACAAGTCAAATGCTTAAGTACTGTTACATATTTTTTTTTATCCGAGCACGGCAAAGTGACTGTACTACACCTGATGGTAAGCGTAGTGTAGTCCAAAAAACTAGCGACCACCGACAAACAATGAATTCATCGGGGGTCACCAGAATCATGCCAGCCTGTATAAATGAAAATGAAAATTAATGTAAAATTGAAGCATATTAAAGCTAGTCCATATCTAAAATGACCTATTTCCAAAAGCTAACAAACGAAAGTACAAGAAACATCTCGCGATCAAACGAGTTTTCAAACAAAACAAACTGCATCCAAATTGGTCTAAACGTTTAAGTGCTATAATGTCACAAATACACACATACATACTCACAGTTAGACGAAGGGGTCAAATTTATAAATAAAATAATAAAAAACACACCCCTCTTTGTGTCGGGGGTTAAATTAGTATTAGACGAATTCATTATCGCAGTAGGCGCTTGGTTTTATTTTATTTTTAAACAAGATTTTGTTTGCTGTGTCATCGCCCGCGTGACGACCATGTCGCCACGTTTTCCTCACTGAAAACACCGTTTCTCACATGAAAATTAGTTTAATATTGTTTCGGATCAATAGACCTAAAACTTTCCCCAACAAATAAACTCATAGTCATGAACTTTTAAATATTAAGTACCTAGTGTAGATAATGAATTCCTACCGAATCTAATTTATACATGATAATATTATGATTGTCGCTTTTGCGAACGTCTGCTAATTTCGCATATCCGGCAACTACAAAACCGCCAATATAAATATTGACAATAGAAGTACCTAGTACATGTATGTACAATTCTAATTGTTTTTGCGATGAAATCACCTGTGTTTGTTCGCCGCGTGCTAGAGACACGCGGGCATCACGTTTGTACAGACTTGTTCCGACATTGATAAGATTGTTTGAGACATTTGTCACTTCAGTTTCATACTGTTTTTGTAAACCTTTATGTGCAGAGTATTAATTGTAGTAGAAAAATAGTGTCGTTTGTTTTTACTATTTTCTCGGAATTTATTCAACGCTGGCGTTTACTCGCGGCTCAGCCCGCGTGAATGTTTTTGAAGTATTACAGGCTAATTTGAAGGATAAAAAACTATTTGCGTATTCGATTTTAGGAGTAAGTTTCTCCTACTAAGTTTCGAGTCGAAATGTCTATATAGTGTTTCTCTATACAAAATTTAAACCCTAATTTTACCTCTTTAGGAGTTGAATTCCGAAATATACTTTTATAATCCTTGTATACATCTTATAGGGAAAATTTCAGTTTTCTCCGTTCAATGGTATAGGCTGGGCGTTGACAAGTCACTGAGAGAGTTAATGAGTCTGGACTAGTGTTGGTAGTGGTGTACCACAAACCTTTTTGTTCCATGCCATCACATTTTGCAGGCTGGCATGATCTTGCCGACCTATGATATACACATCTTCTATCGTTGGTCGACATTATTATTGGATTGCGCTACACTTACCATCAGGTGTGGCGTAGTCACTTTGCCGAGCCAGGATAAAAAAGAAAAAAGATATAGCCATTAAGTAAATAGCCATAAGTTATTAAATATTTATACAGGTGTCAGTATCCGGATATAATACGGTTCAGATGACGTAAGTCAGATGCACTTAATTTTCTGTTTGTTCTCATATTCATATAATTTATTTTTACCAATTCGTGTAAAATGTTCACTAAGTACACATAATATACATAGTTAGTAATGAAATAGATGAAGGAACACTTATTGCTTGTCGGTGAAAATGACATTTCTATAAAAAATTGGATACTCAAAAATCAAGTGTGAGATAAAGATGATATTTAATATATTTTTTCTTCGTAACTACCTACTTTTATATGGTAACAGATATTTTTCTAAAATATTAATTTCGTTGTCTCGTGTCTCTGTGGCGCATCTCAAAACCAACCTTTATAAAATTTGACCTTATTATTTTTTATTAACTGTTTTATTCTCTTGCTAATCTTTTTATATATCAAATTGACCAGAGAAGACAAAAGAGTGTTTAATTATTCAATGCTTATGTAACGGTTGTAAGTAAGGCTCTATATTACCAAGTCAGGTAGCTTCAAATACAAAGAAATTATACGAAAACATATTGTGTAAGCGAAATCTTTATGCCATATCTTTTCTGCTCGGATATGTCAAGATAATAGCACAGTCATTCGAAATCGGAGCAAATCTTTTTGCGCAATCTACTTCATGACATATTTGAGATAATTTTAAAAAATTATGAAATTTCGTTATCAACTAGATAAGTAAAATTGGAGTGATTAAACTAACCACCCGCTTCGCACTTTGTGTAAGCCAAATATAAATGTGTACATTTGCACTTTTCTCAAGAAATTTTCGCATTGTTTTTAAAAACCACATCACAATCTATCAAGCAGTACGTCTTGGACGCTTCTTTTTAGTATCTAGTAGGTACTAGAAATTAGTACCTTTTAAATGAACATAAAAATATTGTTAAATAATATTGATTTTATGGCAATACTCTCTTTCTCTTTGCTGGCGTTAACAATGTCGATTTTATGGCAATACTTTCTTTATCTTTGTCTGGCGTTATCCAACCTCGATACCAAGGTCACCCTTTCTGCTTAGACGCTGCCACTTCGCCCATTCATGTGCATTCTCTATAATGAGACCATGGGCTTTCATGTCTACCTGTATACACCTAGCCAGTGCTCTTTGGATCTTCGGCAAGGTTGCCTCCTTAGTTACATCTGGCACAGGTATTTGCGACCGAGGTACTCCTGCAAAAAAATATTATTTATGTTCATACTAGGTCTACATGATGTGATGGCCCAGTACATGTATTTGTAAGGCCCGCTTCACATATTAGTCGAGAACTTTCATCGTAGGTCTCGGAGATTCGTTTGTGATAATACGACGAATATACCGACGAGATCGCGTGAGGCGAGACAAGGCCAGGCAAGGCAAGGCAAGGCAAGGCGAGGCAGTCTCAACCATCCTCGTATTTAGTAACTCTCCGCAGCTAGAGCGAACTTAATAAGTGTATTCAAAACAAAAACATTCTACGAAGCTGGCGATTTTAAAAAATAAAGCAAAAGAATTTAATTAAATGTCAACAATATACATATTTTAATTTTCAATCCGGCTTACGTAATCCATAAGGACGAAAAAGACACCCTGACGACAGTTTATCTTTAGCAACAAAAAAAAAGTGTGTGACATTTAATTTTATCAGTTCTATCACTATACTCACATCTATCAAAATCACGCACACTACATCCGTAATAATTAATTTCGTTACGGATCAGTAGGCAAAAGTGGCAAAAGCGAAATGGCTTAAGCGCCAATACCTGATTTTACAGTAGAGCATTTGAAATTTGTTTTGTCCTATATACATTCATAATAATTATAATAGGAAAATATGATTCAATAAAATATAAGTTTTCGAAATTTTTCTTAACTACTTAGCATATTTTTTAGGTTTATAAGTATGTATCACACTGTGACCCATGCTAGAGCAGCCAATGATATATTATTACAATTGACACTAAGTAGTGTTGGGCAGTTCCATGCACACGGGTGAAACCGCGAGAGACAGCTAGTAAGAGATCATTTTGTCGACTAGGTTTGCTGTGAAAAACCGATTTTAACATAACATAAATACAGACACATAAACATAAAGTGAAAAAAATCTTACTTACCACGCTTTCGGCCTCTGTGGTATTTTGTCTTCGGGCACTAATATGGCGACCTAATTTTATCGAATGTTGACACATTTATCTGAGATATTTGTTGTCGATAAACTCCTCTCTCGCACGCGAGATATGGCGTGGACGCCCGTTGCGTAACATCTTCATCTCTATCACGTGCATGCCAATTATAACATTACTAGCTTTTGCTCGCGGCTCCGCCCGCGTGATCTACTTTTTCCGGGATAAAAAGTAGCCTATGTCTTATTCTAATGTATAAGCTATATTATTGTAAAGTTTCATTAAAATCCATTCAGTAGTTTTTACGTGAAAGAGTAACAAACATACATCCATCCATCCATACTTACAAACTTTCGCGTTTATAATATTAGAAGGATATTATATACTAGCAGACCCGGCCACGCGTTGCTGTGGCTAAGGTATAATATGTTAAATTATATTGTAGTAAACTATTAAATACAATAGATGCCATCTATTGGATACTTAGTCAATGCAGCCGATAAATTACCTTACACCGCCATCTGTTAGAATCTTATGTAACTGACAGATAATTATAACTATTTGTCATATAATAAACAAATAATTTGCAATAAAAGATATCGCGACTATTCAGATATAAACTATCCTATCTCTCAAGTTGGATCAACACACAGTTTGCGAAATTTGATTGAAATCGGTTCAGTAGTTTAAGAGTTCATCGCGGACAAACAACGTGACACGAAATTTTTATATATAAAGATAGTTATTCAAATCAAAGTAAACTTCGATAAAGACACCGTCTATACCTAGCTCGCACGTTTGTACCGCATCATGACTCGTTTGCAATTGCAATGAATATTAATTTTTATTAATGCATTGTTCAAACGGATATTAAATAGTTTATTTTATTCACCGTTTCTCCTTCAGATACAATAAGTAATCTATAATTGACTTGCTAATGAGAATGTTCAAGGCATTAGTGATGGATTCTTCCAGTCACTGAATAGAATTAAATTGGTTCATTGAACCAATGGTCAAGGTCTGTTTAATTATTTTTTCATATCCCAATTTTGGTGCATCGGTTGCATCTCCGGATAAATATGTTTTGGCGAACGAGTAAGTGGGTCACCTAATGGTAAGTGACGCCCACTAATAAACTATACCAGAACTATATCATACCTATGAACTATACCAGAATGGTCGTATCGCCGACCTTAAAGGGATGGGATAATAATTATGGGGTCGGGAAGGCGACAGAGGATTTGTGCCTCCGGATATCTCACTCACCGTGCGAAACACAATAGCAAGTCACCATTTCAAATCGATGAGAGGTGGTAGGTCCCTCGTATGCGAAAGGCCGTCTGGGTTGGTAGCACCGCTTTGTCTATTTCTGCCGCCAAGCAACAGTGTGTAAGCACTGTTGTGTTTCGGTTTGAAGGACATTAAAGCCAGTGAAATTACTGGGCATTATGAGACTTAACATCTTATGTCTCGGGATGACGAGCGAAGTTCAGTGCTATGCAGGGCTTTGTAATTCAAATTTATGTGTAGTGTTGCTTCTGTTTATGGGCAGGCTTGGCGCTTACAATCAGGCGAGCGCCTTGCTCCTCTCGTCATTCAATCAAATAATAAAAAAAACAATGGAAACGCCAAACGATAATAATTTTATACGAAACCAAAACACGGATTTATCCGAGGTTTTGTAAAACTAGCGTGACCGGATCGCATGACACGAATTAGCTTTGCTTTACCACGGACCTAGGTTCAAACTAACTGCGGAACAACATGCTATTAAAAGTGAAATTATTTTAGGCGAGGTCGTTGATCTCATATATTAAAAGCGCCGTATGGCACTGACCTGCGTTCGTCATCCCGAGACGTAAGTTGGTAAATCTCTGAATGCCCAGTAATTTCACTGGCTTCAATGTCTTAAACACACATAGGTGCCGTTTAGAGGCAGAAATAGACTAAGCGTGAACGACTAAGATTTAAGCAATTAACGCTTAACGCTCGAATACTATAGCGCAATTTTGTCAGTTAAGAGGTGCTATAATGTTTAATTCGGTCAAATATGTTTGAATTCGAGTGGTAAAGCCTGGCTGTAGACAGTTTTGTCTACAGCAAGAATAGGCCGGTTCGACTGTATCGTTACCACTGTCTCACAGAAAACCGACGTAAAGTAGCGGCTTGCTGCTGTGTTTCATACGATGAGTGAGATATCCAGCGGCCCAAATGCCCCTCCCCGTCCAAATCCCTAATTATCCCTTTCCTTTAAGGTCAGCAACACGCTATGATCCTTCTAGTATTATAGGCGTACATTGCGGTGGAGATTTTACCATCAGGTGACCCACTTGCTCGTTTGCCGGCCTATGCTATAAAAAAAGTGTCTTCAAATTTTATGACGATTATTCCGCACATACAACCAATGACCTTTCAACATACACAATGTCAATGCCATATGAATCAAGTTCGACGATACCATAACGGTGTTGTAATAGGTCCTTGTTCCACTATACCGTTCTTGAATATGTTAATAAGAATGTTACTAAGGTATCGGAATGCTGAAAATATCGATATATCGATTGTATTCATATATATTTTTTAATAGCATAGGCCGGCATACGAGCAAGTGGGTCACCTGATGGTAAGTGATCTCCACCGCCCATGTACGCCCACCACCAGAAGAATAATGGGCGCGTTGCCGACCTTAAAGGAAAGGGATAATTAGGGATTGGGAAGGGGAGGGGATTTGGGCTTCCGGATTTCTCACTCGCCGTACGAAAGCAGCAGCAAGCCGCTACTTTACGTCGGTTTTCTGTGAGACAGTGGTGACAACCCGGTCGAGCCAGCCCATTCATGCTTTAGACAAAACTGTCTACAGCGTGGCCCTACCACTCAACTCATTAGGTTAAATTTGTCTAACGAGCCTCTACGTGTTGGCTTCGGCCCCACGCACGCCTACCAAAGGTCGGGGACTCTATAGTCCCGAGATGTGGACATACATAATAAATAGAAATAAATAAATAAAAAACAGTCACATACATAGTCCTGACTCTTACTAGGTAAATAAACCTGTATCGTAGGTATCAAGAACTACGACGCAATCACGGGTTACCAACACCTTTTAAATACTCATAGAACAACCACCCAGATCCAAAATAAATAATATTTTTGGATCACAAAAACATTTTTCTCGGTGCGGAATCGAAGCCTAGACCTCTCGTTTCGCAGCTTCGCCCACTGCACCACGGAGGCTGTCGCATCGATATTATTTTCGATATATTTGATATTATATTTCATTATATCGATATTATTTATCGATATTATTTTATATTTCGGTGTTATTTTTTCATCAACCACCGAAATCTAATAAAAAATATATATTTTAAAATATGCAGGATGCCATAGGGGTTAGTGCAAAACTCAAGCTGATATAAAAAAAAAAATTATAATGCCAAAATATCAGGCCGATATTTCGGTATATCAATATCTCGTAATCGATATCATCAGTTTATTTATATGGATACGATGCACGTATTTCAACACATCGTTGCAATTCCAACATGCCTACTACGGTATATGGTTAATGCACGACCCATCAATGAACGTGGTTCGTTGTGAATGAGTCCGAAAGGATAGTAGTTTGCATTTAAAATTATCGCAATTTTATTCATTATTATTTTGTTATGCAATAGGAACACGTGATTTTTAATAGAAGGCCACCAAACGAGCAAATGGGGTACCTGATGAAGATAGTACCAGTAGAATCATCGGTGCGTTGCCGATCTTAAAGGACAGGAATTGGGATTGGATAGACGAGGATTATGCCTTCGAATATCTTGCTCATTGTACAAAACGCACCAGCAAAGTACCACTTCGAGTAAGTTTTCTGCGAGACAGTGGTATCAAGCCAGTTAAATTGACAAATTCATGTTGTAGACAAAACTGGCTACAGCGTGGCTCTACCACTTGCTAAGTTAGTTATTTTAATTATTTTTTAAAAAAAATATTGAATGACGAGACGAGCAAGGCTCTCGCTTGACAGTAAGCGCCACACCTGCCCATAAACAGATGCAACACTACACAGAACTTTGAATTACAAAGCACTGCGTGCCATTGAACTGCGCTCGTCACTCCGGGACTTAGGGCGCGTTTATATGACAAGGAATCCCACCGCGTTGCGGCCGCGCGGGTGCCTCGCTCGAATCACTTGAAAAACTAATGTAAACTCTATTGACTAAGCCATAATGTATAATTCTTCGCAACGCTCCAACCACGCGGCGACTGCGCGCTCGTGTAAACGCGACCGCGCGGCCGCCGCGTGGTCGCCGCGCGGTTACTTACTCACAAAGAATTTCAACGTTAAGTCCTAGTTAATAAAACATACATTTGCTATGACTGAACTGTCAGTACGAGGTCACCGCGCGGCCGCCACGCGGCGGCCGCACGAAATTTTTCGCGTCGTCTAACCGCAGCCTTAAGATGTTAAGTCTCATAACGCCCAGTAATTTCACTGGCTTCAATGTCCTTTAAACCGAAACACAACATTGCTTACACACTGTTGCTTGGCGGCAGGAATAGACAAAACTGTGGTACCAACCCAGACGGCCTCTCGCATACGAGGGACCTACCACCTTGTAAATTTTCAATAACATATGTGATATTCTTCAATTCCAGCGCCACAAAGTCAATTTGAAATTGCAATCATGTTTTTACAGGTGATATTTATTATGTAGAATAATGTTGTTTGCATTTTGCTTGAGTCAGGCAAGGTCAGAACATTCATATTTAGTTGAATGAAAATTAATATTTCTATTCCAAGTTATGTTTTATGAATATTCAGTGTCATCCATTGTTAATGAAGCTAACAACCAACAGTAATCGGATAGAAAATTGGTCAAGTTAATACAACGTCTTTTATATCCTATCTGACTATAACCTCGAGATAGAGTCGCCGCCTAGTATCTTACATATTTATTGAAATAGATGGATGGAGTGGTAGAGCCCCGCTGTAGACAGTTTTGTCTACAGCATGAATGGGCCGGCTCGACCGGATCGTTACCACTGTCTCACAGAAAACCGACGTAAAGTAGCGGCTTGCTGCTGCGTTTCGTACGGTGAGTATATACTATCTGACTATAACCTCGAGATAGAGTCGCCGCCTAGTATCTTACATATTTATTGAAATAGATGGATGGAGTGGTAGAGCCCCGCTGTAGACAGTTTTGTCTACAGCATGAATGGGCCGCCTCGACCGGGTCGTTACCACTGTCTCACAGAAAACCGACGTAAAGTAGCGGCTTGCTGCTGCGTTTCGTACAGTGAGTGAGTTATCCGGAGGCCTAAATCCCCCTCCCTTTCCCAATCCCTAATTATCCCTTTCCTTTAAGGTCAGCAACGCGCCCGTGATTCTTCTGGTATTGTGGGCGTACATGGGCGGTGGAGATCACTTACCATCAGGTGACCTACTTGCTCGTTTGCCGGCCTATGCTGTGTATAAAAAAAAGAAGATTGACGAAACAAATATACATGACGAACTGTGAATGCTACAGTTGGGAGAGGAAGGCCTCGGGGAACTTACTTAGATCAACTCGGAGATATTCTCGAGAAAGGCCAGGTCAGCAGTACCCTAAATCGACGTGCATGCATGAAGAATTTAATAAGAGTGAAGGAGGCCAAAGATGTGTGTAAGGATCGTAGCTGGTGGAAGTCCGTTGTCCCTGCCTACTCCTATAGAAAACAGGCGTGTTATATATATGTATTTATATTTAAATAGAAACTCAAACGCAATTTTAAATAGAAAATTTATTGACAATAATAACAAATTACTACAATGTCCTATTAAACACAAGTATATTAATGAGTTGTCCTGAGATATGTGCCCATTACAAAACCTAAGCGATTCGGACAAACACCTAAACGAAATCAATGTTATGGCCCTGTTGGAACGTGATAAACACATCTCTAAATTGCACAAGCGAATAACAAAAGTTCTCACGCTGGTAGCCAGGTATAGCGAGTACACAATTTGTGTAGGCAGAGACTAAAGTGCTCACATCCGGCGGTTGCAAATCATCTTCCGACAAACGCCAGTTATCCAATCTGATACACTTCAGTGTGACACATATTGTAATGCATAAGGACACTACGCACGAGGGCTGATGCGCTCAGTCTTCGCACCACTCAATTTTATGTGCAATATGATACATTTGTTGATACCTTTGTGTCTTTACTCGAAACTTGGTAGGTATTAAAGCCAGAGACTGACTTGTCTCACGTACGCAACGCATGAAACGTTTCGTCTGCCAACCGACTCACCAATATTACCTTATTAATATTTATACCATTTTTGAAGTGAAAATTTCTTTAGCCGCGTTGAGTACTTTTTGATAGGGGAAAATCTTATGGGTTCGCTTTACCGATATGCTAATGTTAATTTACTCGTATAGAAAATCGTATATACCTGGCATTTGCTGTGCTTGTTAGACGCTTTTTGGATGGTTGAAATCATGTGAGTTCGCGTCACCGACATGCGTAATCTGTAGCTATACAGGTGACAAATTGTGCAACATTAGTGCTGTATATATCTTTACAAGTAAAATTGAATGGATTTAGTAAAAAGTCTAATGTGTATATACTGTACATTGTTCAAACAGTGTTTGAGTTTGATTATTATCTTAATTGTTTAATTGTAGAATCACTGTGTAGTACAATTGTGAGTACCTACTAAATAAATATACCTGTACTAATATTTTTAAGTTGAAAAATAATTAATAAAATTCTAAGTAATAAGTTTTCACTTCTATCGGCAGTCCCTATTTATTTCTTTTTCTTTCTGCCAGGCGTTATACCGGTATAATGCCAGGGTCTGCCTTCCCGCTTTGATATGGTATAAATGACCCACCGGCTGACCCCCACAACCCGCGACAGGAACCAAGTTTCGCCATTGGCTCGCCTGTTAACCATCAGAGTATAGCGTGAGCATGTGAGCTCTGGGCCAAAGATGTTGGTGGTCCACTTAGAGTGTAATTATATATAATGATTGAACATATTAAGGCCGACCATCACGACGAATCGATTCATAATCGTATTTATCTACTGAATATTATGTTTACTGATAAAGGTCGCAGGAAGTAGCTGGATGCAGGCCGCTTCTAACAGGTCGGTCTGGAAATCTTTGGGGAGGCCTATGTTCAGCAGTAGACGTCTTGTGGCTGATGATGATTATAATATGTTTACTTACGTCAAATTTTCATGCGATTTGACGTTTCTTGAACATGTTTATTGGCTAAATATGTGCGTGGGTCTTAATTTATTTTTTAAAGCTTAGATCGGCACACGAGTAAGTGGGTCACCTGGTGGTAGGTGATCTCCACCGCTCATGTACGCTCACAATACTAGAAGAATAATAGGCGTGTTGCCGACCTTAAAGGGAAGGGGTAATTGAGGGATTGAGAAGGGAGGGGATTTCGACCTCCGGATATCTCACTCACCGTACGAAACGCAGCAGCAAGCCGCTACTTTACGTCGGTTTCCTGTGAGACAGTGGTAACGACCCGGTCGAGCCGGCACATTCATACTGTAAACCAAACTGTTTATAGCGTGGCTCTACCACTCACAGATTATAGAATTAGAGATTAGCTTATTTATTACACGGTTAATGACGATTAGAGCTATACAATCATAGTGTGACGTCACAACTGTATTGGGACTAGTACTACAGGTACTTTGAACACTTAATATCACCAATGCCATCTACTGTACATTTAAATCTCAAGTTGATTATTGTAGGTGTCTAGATTGAAATTTATTATACCTACAATTGTAATTTGGTACTTTAGAACACGCCGATTCTTAACATTAATACAATAGATAAAAAAGAACTAAGGTGCTAGCAACATGTTTTTGTATTAATCCCTACTAAGGATGAGTTTTTACGGTAGTTTATAAAAGTCAGAAAGGGTAGAATCAAGTTATTAATGAACTGACTCTATCTTTGGGAATGTACGTTATAAACGTAAATATGTGTTATTAATAACAGCGGTTATTATCTCAAATAATTAAAAGAAAACTATAAAATGTAGTCAATTTTGTCTTTCGTCAAAATTCTTTATCAGCGCCATCTAGTGAAACGTACCAGACTTGTATCAGAATAATGTCTCAATGCTATGATAATTTATTTTTGTTAGTACTTAGTTGACAATATTTACAACAGATGGCGATGTTTAAAAGTACGTGTGGTTGTATATTGTTCCCAACAGATGGCGCTATGTGATGTGATTACGAATGAAAAGATTTTATTCCTCCTCGAAGGTCAATGTCTGCTTTTATTAATCTAAGTTACATCAGTGATCAGTTATTATGATAAAATCTTCCTTTTTTTTAATATCCAGGGCCGTCTTAGGCCATGCGACCTGTGCTCGTGGGCCTTTATAAAAAGTAAAAAAATAGTTTTTAAATTATATTCGATATTATCCACATTTGATACTGATACCACTATCAGTATCAAATATGTAGTTGGGTTTTGAATTGAAAAAATATTTTAAGTGATGGTTTTGGCATAGAGGGCCATGAGATTAGGGGCCCAAGCCCAGGGTATAGGTATTAGTAAAAATATAGTACTATTTATTTACCTGTGCCATAGGGTAAAGCCGGAACTGCGTGTCCACGATGTGCTACCATAAAAAGCACGGCACAAGTCATTGAACTTTTAAATGTTCTTTTTGTTACGGAGTTCACATATACATCGATTTTTGATTTTATAGGACGTTTTGGAATACTGATACAGAATATCGTATTTCGATGACCGAGGGTTGATTTCGATAAAAAATATTGTTTTTATTTCATTGAATGACGAGACGAGCAAGGCGCTCGCCTGATGGTAAGCGCCACGCCAGCCCAATAACAGAAGCAACACCACACAGAACTTCGAATTACAAAGCCACGCCACGTAGAGTGGTAGAGCCACGCTGTAGACAGTTTTGTCTACAGCATGAATGGGCTGGCTCGACCGGATTGTTACCACTGTCTCACAGAAAACCGACGTAAAGTAGCGGCTTGCTGCTGCGTTTCGTACGGTGAGTGAGATAACCGGAAGCCCAAATCCCCTCCCCTCCCAATCCCTAATTATCCCTTTCCTTTAAGGTCGGCGACGCGCCCATGACTCTTCTGGTGGTGGGCGTACATGGGCGGTGGAGATCACTTACCATCAGGTGACCCACTTGCTCGTTTGCCGGCCTAGGTAAAAAAAAAAAAAAAAAAAAAAGCACTGCATGGCACTGAACTGGGCTCGTCACCCCGACACATAAGATGTTAAGTCTCACAATGCCCAGTAATTTCATTGGCTTCAATGTCCTTCAAACCGAAATACAACAGTACTTACACACTGTTGCTTGGCGGCAGAAATAAAATGTGTGGATGACTAAGTGTGTTCAGTTCGGGAATAGGGGAAGCCGTTACCCTACCCGCTGGATACGAGTATTTGTGCCAGCTTTGCATAAGCAGGTAATAAGGTTAGGTAGATAGGTAAAATATGGTGTTTATATCTTAGAACCGAATGACAGAATTATTTAAAATATATCTTTAAACAGTTTAAAATGAAGTCGCATCCGCTGTCTGTTCGCTTAGAACTTTTAAACTATTCAACGGGTTTTAATGCAGTTTTCAGCAATAGATAGAGTGATTCATGAGGAAAGTTAATATGTATATCACGCTATGACCCATGGGAACAGGGCAGTAACATGCAGGTGAAACCGCGAGGAACAGCTAGTTTTCTTATATAAAATATCTTCTGACAATTAAACAGATTCTGTACCTAAATACCTAATTCTGATCTATTCAAAGTTTAAACGAAGCCTGTGCAGCGACTATCTCGTTCCGTCATTCTGGCGAGTAAAAACATTTTTTTTTTATTTTTATAGCATAGGCCGGCAAACGAGCAAGTGGGTCACCTGATGTTAAATGATCTCCACCGCCCATGTACGCCCACCACCAGAAGAGTCATGGGCGCGTTGCCGACCTTAGAGGAAAGGGATAATTAAGGATTGGGAAGGGGAGGGGATTTGGGCTTCCGGATATCTCACTCACCGTACGAAACGCAGCAGCAAGCCGCTACTTTACGTCGGTTTTCTGTGAGACAGTGGTAACGACCCGGTCGAGCCAGCCCATTCATGCTGTAGACAATACTGTCTACAGCGTGGCTCTACCACTCAAAAAAATCTTGGAACTCGTTTACGTCGATGAAGTCTACTCCAAGCGTTCGGTAGCCTATTGCTTTTCTATGGGTTATTCGTGTGGCAATACATCCTAGTAGTTTGTAGTGATTGTACAGAACCTTCTCCGTTAAACCACCATTCAAATAAATACAACCACATTCATTTAGGTCCTACTATGCCTGACGTAGTGATGTTTATAACGGCTATAATTAAAAATGCCTTGTAACCAAATACTATAAACATACTCTTTTAAATTAAATTTTGCTAATTAATATGACTTTACTGACATGATACACACTAAACAAGACTAAGGGGTCAAACTTACTACACACACCCCTCTTTTTACGTGGGCGCTAAAAACTGTACCTTCGATAAACTTTATGTGTAAATTAATTAAATATGGTTTTTACTTGAATGTCGGTGGAAGTTTTTTGTACCGAAAAGTAGGCATGTTAAATCGCGTGATATAATTATTATTACTGTTTAACTATTCGTGTATCCTATTGAAAATTTCAAATTCATTTCTCGTTTTGTATCAAATATTCTTTACGTTATCACACAAAATAGGCGATGTATTAGATCTTATAGTTAATGTAGTTAACATATGACGTATTGGTGCGTAGGCGTAGATTTCCCGCGTAATGATTGACTCATGCGATAACGAAATGTAAGTACTTTGGCACGCTTTGGACATCGCGTCAAGCAATGTTTGGTCTGATTGGACCAAATGTTTGAGCCAAAACTTCGCTTATGTAAACCTCGCTGGCCGTTTAAAAATATCAAAATATGTAAAGCATTTGCACGAGTGAGACTGCAACGTGGATAAACTTTGCTGACGAGCATGCCGAAACATTCTTTAGCTAGATATGTAGGTACCTAGACTGTATACTAGACTAGAATAAACAAGTATTATTTAGCATATTTTATTTTGGATTTCTTTGGAATTTTCGCCCCATACAGCAAATCTCGTCCTACCATGAGGCATACCATGAGTTTATGCCCTTGAACTTGTAATATTCAATTTTATTCGATTTATTCGAAACGTCATTATGCGGAGTAGGTACTTAGTTTAATAAAAATGTCAAAGGTTATGCTGGGTATACCCGTCAGCGATGTATTCAATATTTGTCACACATACAACCAAATGTATGATCCAACATAATCCAATATCAGTTGGATTTGTGGGGGCAAGTGGGGGCGTGTTACGTGCCGATATCATGATTGGGCATGATAATGAAATTTATTCTGATTGTACTTGAACCCAAAATGCTTCAAACTTTCAACATAATTGATTCATAATTCAACAAAATACAAACACCAAACTAAAAATACCTTTAATAATTTATTCCTTTCAAATGGAAAAACAAAAATATAGCCAATAAGGTAATTCCTGACCGAACAATATCATCATCATCATCATCAGCCACAGGATGTCCACTGCTGGACATAGACCTCCCCAAAGATTTCCAGACCGACCCGTTCGAAGCGGTCTGCATCCAGCGACTCCCTGCGACCTTTATCAGGTCGTCTGTCCACTTTGTAGGCGGACGTCCAACGCTGCGCTTGCCAGTACGTGGCCTCCATTCCAGAACCTCGACTTTGAACCATAACCGGACGAAAATAAGAAATACTTTGGTTTTAAATACATGACAACAAAGCTAAGGACATGGATTACGCTTGTAATTTAATACAACTATCAATGATGTCTACTTGGGGACTAAATAGGACGAATACCTTTATTAAACTGTGAACATCAGTTCACATTTCGCCTTGAACTAGATTTGTATCAAATTTGGTACGTGGCTGTCTGCCGGCGATCCTTCAGACCTGAAATTGTATGTTTTGGCTATCCAAATACAAATAATTAAGTGAACTCGGGTTTCCTTCCTCCGCTATACATTGTATTCATGTAAAGTATATGTTTGCGGAAAACGCGTCCTTGATTCCTGTTTTATAGTACCTAGGTGTGTATTTAGCTAAATTGAAACTTTCAAGTGCTTTATCGTTTTCAACGAATGCAAAATAATAATCCATGGAAGCAGCTTCATTTTAGGATTATTGCACAATCTTATAGGTAGATTTACAAACTTGATGTATACAAATGTAATTCTCTAAAATCTGTTTCGATTCAGACCGCCTAGTATCATATAACTTTCGCAGCGTCTGCCATGCTGTCGCCGGCCGCTTTTTTCCACGGCCCCGCCGCCGTTTCGCCTAGCGGTACAGTATCCTAGCAGATTGCTTTTCAGTGTTCAGTAAAAACTGGCGGCTCACGTCAGCGCATGCCCGAGGCGCGTGCGCCGCGGTCCCCCTCCCCCCCTCCCTCCGTCCCCCGCCTCCAGCGCCGCCCCGCGTCTCTCCTCTATATTTACCGGCGTGCCACGGCGTGGAGCAGCCGGCACCGTCAGATCCAGACAGTCGGCCACAGAGCCTTGTTAACGTCACGTGCAGCCCTCGCGATGTCTCCCCTTTGCCACACCTCACCACTTAGCGTTGGTCCTCTCACCAACGTTACGTAGGTAGTCGAGCGTCGGACGCCCGTTAGTTTAATTAGGCTAGTTTATTTTTTTTGTTGATTCTTAATTCTTCGCGTGCTTTCCCCCTTTCATCATGGTGTCTCGGTCGCGCGGTGCCCACGTGCTGGTGTGGGAGCAGACTGGACTGGAAGATCAGAGGAGCCCTCGGTATTCGGGTGAGTTTTCCCTTGTGTTTACAACCGGCGCAGTGTCCCGTGCTGACGTCACGGGCAAGGCCGTTCGATAAGTTGACTGGTTGGTGCCGGGTTTTTAGAACTTCGTTCACATTATTTCACTTTTTCCGCTCACCACGTGTTCAATATGTGGTATTTTATTCTTCGTATTTTATTACACATTCAACTTCTAGTTAGTTGGGTCTGAATTCATTTATTGAAATTTGCAATTTAAATCGTCAATCCGATTTCGTTTTTGTGGTTCCTTACAAAAATATATCAATGGAATCCTATTACAGAGCCTATATCGTGCCGGCTGTTTGTCTGTCTGACATTTAAAAGGCTTCAGGATTCTTTTGAATTCTGAATCGTGATAGGTAACTGGCTGAAATTTTCATAAAATATGTTTTATTAGTGCGAATATCCTAACTAACAATAAAAACTTAACAAAAAATTTAATTTAAGAGTGTGGCCACGGAACCCTCGGTACTCGGGTCCGACTCACACTTAACCGGTTTTTTTCGTTTGAAGGAAACCCAGATTGGCTCGAATATTATTTCGTTTTAGTTTACAGCAATTATCTGCATGTTGCAAATATTGTTTCAAAATATGATTATGATATTCCATTACGAATTTGGCACCGTTCCATTTTTTATGAGGGTAGTCATAAGTTTAACGGTTGGAATAATTTTCTATCACTGGAATTATGTTATCTGGACCGCTTGCGTTGAATTTATATAGCTACAAATACATATCATACAAGGAAATATAAATACATATGTATATTGAGAGTGTGATGAAAAATAAATAATATGTCTACTGTGGTTTAAAATAGGGATTATTAACTTATAGTGCTATAATATTAGCACAGTATAATAAAATATAATGTATATAACCAGCACCTACATCCGCGGCAGCCTTGGTGTGTGCGACGTGGCAGATAAACTTCAAGAAATTCGTTGAAGGTCTTAGGTCATGTTTTGAGGAAACGATAGTAGTTCCTTCTTCGCCATATGGGCAGACGAGACCTGTGCTCAGAGCGAAAGAATAATAATTATTTTCGTCATCATCATCAGCCACAGGACGTTCACTGCTGAACATAGGCCTCCCCCAAAGATTTCCAAACCGACCTGTTGAAAGCGGCCTGCATCCAACGACTTCCAGCGACTCTTATCAGGTCGTTTGTCCACCTTGTAGGCGGACGTCCAACGCTGCGCTTGCCAGAACGTGGCATTTTTGCATACTAAGAAACACAATTTTATTCACTTTATTAGTAAATAAAACTGGTGGTTAAAAAAAATATTACATACATACCTCATTTAAGTTTCCTTAATAACATATCGATGTACCTATTTGATTCCGAGTGTCAGTTTACGATTAAAAATATCGAAAACGATAAAGGAAAAATGTATGCACCTCTAGAAGTGAATATTACATGCTAATAGGTAAAATTAAAACACAAATATCAGCCCTGAATTATACTGTACCATGTCGGACGAATGAGAGGAGCTAGAGCTTAAAACATGTAGGTTTCCTCACGATACGTGATGTATTCTTCACAGTTAAGCAAGCGATTATTGACAATGAATAAACACATACTAAGAAAAATAGATGTAAATCTTCTTGGGGCTAGTTTCCAACCTGTGAATTTCACCTTAGCAGTTCGGACCATTTTCTGCCCAGCTAATAAAATAAAAATTAAATACCGACTCCAAAAACACGTATTATATTTGTGACTTAAGTGTTCATTTTTAAAGTCGGCTTTAAGTTTGAGTTAAATTTATTCCTATTTTACAATACGTAATGTTTGGAACAGCCATTGCAACAGAAATTGCTATCCAATTAATAATACATTTTGACCCCCTTCCGAGAGCAATCCTAGATCCACCTAGATTCGTACAGATGTATTATTCCTGCTTTATAATACGAAACAAGCTTTCAAACGTTTTATGACCCCTAATTTTCACAGCTGCAGCGTCTACATTTTCAAAAGAATTTTACGTCAGTTCGGTAGGTATGTAAGAAGGGACAACTGGTTTTCAAGGACTAGGCCCCTTTTTGTGCAACCCTAGCATTATTAAAAACGTGGTCATTTTTTATTCATCGTGTATTTTTGTGTTTATTTATAATGGTCTTTTATACAAACTGTATCTTTAATCCCTCCAAAACTAATTTGCATACTCTTTCAACTCAGTCGGAGTGCTGATTTTCTATAGCTTTTGTAAGTCCATGTACTACATAGGTACTGTAGTCTGTGTTTTAGTTCTTGGTATTTATTCAAATTATGCAGTATGTATTTTCGATAAGAAGTAAGATCGTTAAGCTGGTCTGAAACACTTTCGAATTTAACATCGTTAGAATTCATATACAGATAAAAACTTGAAATAATTCATCAACAACTGTTCGAAGTAGACAGAAACACAGAACACTTCTTACTTTCGCGAATTATTAAGTCACTAGCTGTCCCTCGCGGTTTCACCTGCATGTTACTGCTCCCATGGGTCATAGCGTGATATACATATAAACCTTATTAATGAATCACTGTATCTATTGCAGAAAACTGCATTAAAATCCGTTGAATAGTTTAAAAGATCTAAGCGAACAGACAGCGGAAGCGACTTCATTTTATACTATGTAAGGATATGAAATGGAATCCAACATTAAAGTTTTTGGTCTTCAGCATAGCCACATAAGTTCGTAGTACAATAAAAACAATAGGTATATTTATAAGCTCTGAAGTTAATCACGAGTGGCTTCGCGGCATTGTCTTTCGAAACAGGGTATTGTTGGGGGTAGAGCTAACTTCAGCCGAATTATTCCCACATATTTTCTAAGAACTAAGCATTTAACTCTGCTTTTTAATTCTCATTGATTCGTTTATCAGAACAAATCTAATAAATTAATTGAGTTGTTAAGGCCGCTGCTTTAGATTAACTCCCTTTCAATTATATGACGGAAAATACTGGTATTATTTTGCTAGTTTTTACATTATGCGTTTTCGTTTGTAGTGAAAATGTTTGATCTATTTTAACATGATTCTTAAAAGATTATTAACGATTTGAATAACTCAAAGGATGAAATTCGAATGTGCCTACCACGTTGCAGCGATTTGGCTGTATCCCTATCAGATAGGCCGTTAGCTCGTCTGCCTTCGAAACCCAATTGTTATAACTTAATAAACCAGGAAGTAAGGGTTTTTAGCAAGAAAACATCATTTATCTGCACAATCGTAACGTTTTTAGCCTGTGTAACTTTTACCATTTAAATTGCCGCGCGGTAGGAAGAAATCAATCAATATTTTTTCCGTGCTTTTCTGATTTTGTTCAACTCTCGGGTAAGATGATAGTAAATTGTAAAATTGAATGTGAGAATATTATGAAATGTGCATGCATGAAGAATATAATGAGAGTGAAAGAGGCCAAAAAGGTGTCTTTTTTTTTATTGCCTTGATAGGCAGACGAGCAAGCGGTCCCGCCTGATGGTAAGCGGTCACCGCCGCTCATGGACATCGGCAATGCCAGGGGCACAGCCAAGCCGCTGCCTACCATGAAGTGTACACCGCTTTTATGCAACAAACATAACTGACCTAGTTTTTGAAATAAATTAAAGTAAGCGATGAACTGCACTGTCAGAATTCCCGCCAAAACTCTAGTTACTATTTTTTTTTTCTAATGGCATCTGTTATACATTATGCCAGTGTCAAGTTAGGTAGTTATTAGTTTTTAGAAACCTAGTTTAAAAATAGAATACGTTTTGTCATAAGATCGTTTTTGATTCGATAAATAACATTAAAAACTACCCGGTATAAGAATTAGTGCTCGAATTAGCCCACCCCTTATCACATCATAAGAAGAATGTAAGCTCAGCGCATCGTGGGTGCAATACCAGATGCACCTCTGTCTGCCCCTTGGGGATACAGGCGTGAGCTTATATCTATATCTTTACCGTTAATTTGAAATGTAGTTCACGGTGATGTTGCGTAATATATTATCGCTTACATACGCTATTATAAAAGAATATATAATATATCACGTTTTCACAACGAGGAAGTGCTCGTGTATAGTTTAGAAAACACGTTTAATCATCTTTTTTTTTTCAACATGATATCGCGAAGGAATTAAGACAGAGTGGTGACAAAGTACTAAAACTTTGATAAAAGTATCTACTTGACACTCTTTATTCTGTATGCATACATATATACGCACTACGGCTGTAATCCGCGTAGGGGTAGGCAGAGGTGTAACCCACATTTCGCCGACCTTATTTCCGTCCCATGATGTGATAGGGGGAGAGCCTATCGCTTTACCGGGCACAAATCCTAGACTACGCGTTGATACTGAGCATTTCATGATAGAAAAATCCATATCACTTTTACCCGACTCAGGTATCGAACCCGAGGCCTCAACACAGCAGTCGTACCGCGTATGTAATACAACTGCTCCACCAAGGCACATATTCTCTATGATAATATTAAATTTAATTTGGAATAAAATATTAAGAACTAAATAAAATATGTTTATTATTCACGTGCGTCGGATTCGTGCATATTATTGAAAACTTAAAAAAAATAATAGATTTTACTAATAATTTCCTTGAAATAATATAAAAATCTTTTTCCTGTTGGCCACTTGCGGACTACATGTCTTTCTTTGCTCATTCGTTTACGCAGGTTGAACGAAATTAAAAAAAATGGGTGCGTGTACTTATGTACGCGCGTGAGAAGTTATACTTCTTTGGAATCATTAAATAACCAATAATAAGTATTTAACATTAATAATTTAATAATATTTAGTGTTAATTATATTAAATAAAAGTATTTTAATTTATATCAACATATCCACTCCACATGATAGAAGTACATTCTACTCTCTTCACGTTTATGCGAGCCTGGTACTTGTTCCGAATAAGAAAAAAACCTAAAGAGTTTTTCTTTGTCCAAATCGTCATTTGTTTATTAATTACGGCTACTCGCCATGAAAAATGGACATTCTACTCTCTTCGCGTTTATGCGAACCTGGTACTTTTTTTACGGCACCATGTTCCAAATTATAAAATAAAAACCGCATCTATATATAATTATATATATATATATATATTTATATTTATTTATTTATATTTATTTATTTATTTTTTTATTTCACTCATCATTTTTTCATAACGCGCCTAACTTCATACTGCTGGCATAATGTATAACAGATGCCATTAAAAAAAAAAAAAAAAAAAAAAAAAAACTTCATACTGCTCTCACGCGCCTAACTTCATACTGTTAATTTTTTCTGTTAATTTTTTGTGTCACAGGTGCGCGCGCATCTTAAAATTTCACTCTCATCATTTTTTCATAACGCGCCTAAAGAAGTATAACTTCAAAAAGAAAAAGAAGAATCCATAGACACATTTATCTACACTTACGAATTACTTGAACAGATACTTCTTATAATGGAACAATGGTAAATAGATATATATGGCCGAAGAATACCAATGTAAAGCCTTTACACGTTTACAGTTGAAACCATTCTGTGATAAATATCTTAATGTGTCATAAGTACATGTGTAAACAATGGCGAAGGAACCTCCTTGGAGGGCATGAAGATTACAATCGGTCTATGTTTTTTTTAACTTTGATGTAACAGGTGGCATAATGTATTTTCGCCTATGCCTACAGTACATCAAAGCGAAGAAAATTAAGCGCTTCGGGCATTTTTTTTCCCAATTACGATAATACAAGTAATGGTAGACTGTTCGAGCTTTGATAAGTACTAAAAAAAGTCTTACATAACGCCATTTGTATTTTGCACACAAATAAAAATTGTTAATTTGATATAATATAGCCTTATTTGTCTAGTTTGTTCCTGTGCACGTTACCCAATTTACCGATAATTTCGCTTCTCTGACCAAAAAAAAAATCGCCGAACTTCGTTTGCACCAGTTGCAATTCTGACCATCCTTTGGTGACACAGGTGTAAGCTATAATGAGTAAATGTTATCTGGTATTGCCAGTATGTTTATTACACGTCTCCTAGTAAATTACAGCACGTGTATTTTTGGTTTGTGATTCATTTTTATCTAAAAAAGAATCCGTTGACGACATCGCCACAAACGTCATGAGACGTACACTTGGCCGATCACTCCGAAGACTACGTCTGTAATCCCTCGCTCGTATAATTACATATCATTAGGTATACAACCTAATATACTCTTATCTCCTCTCTAGGTACACAGGGTTGATACCACAGATATGTCTTCCTCTGCTGGCAAGCAACTGTATGTGTAACTGTTACAGTTTGAAGGACTTTACGGCTAGGGAAATAGTCTTTCTTTTTTTTTTTTTTTTGATTTATGGCTTTCGCAGTATTATGCATTTAGCCAGTGTCAAGTATAAATTATTTTCAAGTTCTTTTTACAAGAACGATGAAACACGGGTGCGGTCGATTTCAAGGTCTTGTCGGAGTTTTGGTGTTAACTCCTTTCAGTACGATTCTTAATTCACTTATTTCAATGTTTCCATACAGTGTTCATCACCGTTAATGTTTATTGAACAAATCCACACCACTTTTATACAACAAACACAACTCTAAACTAGTTTATGAAATAAATTAAAATAAGCGACGAACTGCACTGTCCGAATTCCCGCCAAAACTCCCCAGGGAAATAGTCTTTGGGCGTTTTCCTTTTGTTCCATTTTTAAACTCACATTTCACGTCATTAAGTGACGTTATCATAAGAATACATGACATTTTTAGAAAATCTCACGTAATATTTTAAGAATGTGACATTGTCCGCCTAAATGGTTTTTCTATCACGTGGATATGTGCTCGGGTGCGTAGCTTACATGTTAGTCCATTGAAATGTTACATTTTTTAGGCCTCACCTTGCGTTTCTTAGAGGACGCAATTTTATTTTTTTGATGTGTAGGGGGGGTAAGTGTAAAGCTAAAATCAAGTTTGTGGGGTCGCCACCCTTGTCCCACGGCCGCCATCTTGAAAATAGGGGTTGAAACGGTTTTTACGATATATCTCTTAAACTATTTATCTGATAAAAAAAAATTGTTAACGTTTTTTGTTGCTAATTAAATTCTCTATAACTTTGGTCCAGTAACTTTTTGTCGTAAAACTATAAATAAAAAAGTTATAAGTGAAAATGTAATAAAGAAAAAAATAAAGATGATAATTCTCTTGGCAGCCTAAGATACAAACAATTCGCCAAGGCAGTGACAAAAAGTACTTCCTCCAACACAAGACACAGAACACAGTTCTCCAGAACAATGGAAGCACACTGCGGAACATTTTAGCCCTGCTTTTCGACATCCACACATCGCTCCACAGTTTCCTTTGCATTTACAAAAGATCAATTTAAGAAGCTCAGGGGGTGCTGGAGGTTTAGAGCTCTGCACTGGCATCAATAATTTTCCACATTTTTTCCAGCCCCAGTCTTCAGGATCATTATTATTACCAAGCCACGACTGGACCTGATGGTAGACTCGGAAAGTATGAAAGCGAGCTGTGTCTTGTGTTGGAGGAAGTGAAGATAAATTAAATGTACTTTTTGTCACTGCCTTGGCGAATTGTTTGTATCTTAGGCTGTCAAGAGAATTATCATCTTTATTTTTTTCTTTATTACATTTTCACTTATAACTTTTTTATTTATAGTTTTACGACAAAAAGTTACTGGACCAAAGTTATAGAGAATTTAATTAGCAACAAAAAACGTTAACAATTTTTTTTTATCAGATAAATAGTTTAAGAGATATATCGTAAAAACCGTTTCAACCCCTATTTTCAAGATGGCGGCCGTGGGACAAGGGTGGCGACCCCACAAACTTGATTTTAGCTTTACACTTACCCCCCCTACACATCAAAAAAACAAAATTGCGTCCTCTAAGAAACGCAACCCCAAATGTAACTTTTCAATGGACTATGTATAGTACGACGACACAAACTATGCGCTTCGGCAATGTTCGGTTTTTACGAATTAGTACGATTATGCATGATTGCCCAGCCATCCAAAACCGGTCAGTCATTCAAGAGAAGACTAAGTACATAAAGTAATGTTATAACAGGTTTGTATTTGTATATCATCATCACAAATTATGTCACCTTGCAAAATAATGTTGCCAGTCAGTTAATAATCAGTCTAGTTCAGTTTGTATCGTTCTAAAGTATGGAACTATAAATTAAATGAACAATAAAAACCACCAATATCGTTATTTTCTATATACCTACCACTTATTACATAGTAAATAAATCAACCAATCAATAACAATGAGTAAATGAAGTAAATTTTGAGCACTATATTGAACAAAAAAGCGGCAATACATATCCGAAATTATATTTTAGTGGTCAATTATCAATTAGATGACTATGAATGTTAACAGCAGACTAGGCTGCATGGCTGGCTGAGGCCTTTGTCTTTTAAAAAGCAAGGAGAGAACGATAAAAAAAATGTCTATGAATGTACCGTCAGGAAATATTGGTATTCGATCATTTAACGGGTTGTGCACATCCTCATTGTAGGCCAATGGAGGCGAAATGAAAATGACGCGACAAGGTCAACGCAACCATGATCGCATCCAAGGTTCTTCTCTGACCTTCATCGTGAACTAATTTCCACAGTTGTTCATACTGTTCAATAACATCTTTGTTATCGTTTAATTAAATTAATGTCTTGTGATTTGGGATGGACCTGTTTGAATTTGTTTTTTTTTTATTTCCTCCTAATGTTTGCCGAGTCTTAGATACTTAGCATCCCACTACTGGACCCAGGCTTCCTCTACTAATAGGAGGTGTTAGGCCTTAGTTTACCAGGCTGAAAGTTACATAGATACCCTTCACATAGGTACCTAAGACATTGTTATGGAGAACACTCTTTCTTCACTGTACAGCTAGCTATAATTAATATCGAATCGTACATATAACTTGGAAAGCTTAGAGGTTTGGAATCGAACCCGCGAGATCCGTATCGACAGTCCGTTACATTTCTCACTATGTTATCGCCGCTTATTGTTTACAAAAGCTTTTAATGTTTAATTAAATGAGGTTGTTTTCAATGACTTTTCAATAAATCTCTATTAACGAAAGACTGCTTCGGAGGCGCAGTGTATTGCGTACGCGGTACGATTGCTGTGCTGAAGTGTCAAGTGCGATTCCTGGGTCGGGTAAAACTGATATTGGGTTTTCTATCACGAAATGCTCAATATCAGTACGGAGTCTTGAACTGTGGGCGGTATGACGAAAGGCTCCGCCACCATTCATAACATGGGGCGAAAATAAGCGCGGCAAAATATGGGTGTACCTGTTACACCTCTGCTTACCTCTTCGGGGTTTACAGGCGTGAATGCCTTTATACGTATTTATTAAAGAAAATCGGAACACCAAGGATATGAATTAGTGTTATATAGAATTTAAGTATTTGAACTACAAATGTTGTTAAAAGATATACTTAAGGTAATAGAAGGTATTTTACATTTAAAATATGTAGGAAAAATGGCATCCACGCAAAACCTGCGTCACAACTACAGTCATCAATTTATTAATAGTTCAATTACATAGATGATTAACCACTGTCTACAATAACTTATTGTGTGGTGGGCAAAACCGAGAATCGAACGAGTCAGCTTATAATGAACATTATACCTTAGGATTAGGGCTGACAACTTTTAAGAGTTAGTGTAACTATTTTTGTTTTTTTGTACGCTTATGCTGATACCCCGACTCGAGTCGGCTGTGTTCAGCTTCACCGGACTTTTGGATGAGCACTTTAGGCGATCTCAACCCTTACAGTTAAGCAACCATTCTAAGGGCACTCAATTTTTTCGTATTAAAAATTCAAACACAAATTGTGAATGCCTAACCTGATTCGAACCTAGGACCTCACAGTTTCACAACCTAATTAGGCTGCACCTAGCCAATGAGTCGTTCATGGATATTTATGGATATAATAATATGGGCGGTCGGCAACCTTACTCACAAGTAGTACAGCGGCCGCTCGCCCGACGTCACTTGTTAGGTTTCCAGTAGAAAAGTTTCCACGCCCTCTTTACTTTTCACATTAGTAGCATAGTAGGAATTGCAGTTATCATGCCTGTGGGGTTTCTTTTGTTTTCGTTTGTAAATTAAACTAGTATGCGCATTGTTACGCCTACCATCCATAAAGTTGGTCAGAACCGTCACAAAACACTGCACCACCGCACATTTGCGTGAAGTATTAATGGCTTTATAATCATTTAAAAGGCGTATTATAAATTTGAAACTTCCTGTCTGTGTGTCTGTCTGTAGTTAAGTAAAGCCTCTACGAATGTACCGCATGTGGCGTTTTTATCTGAAAGCTTGATTGAGATGGTTCATGATGGTTGCGGCAAAAGTCTGAGGCAGCCTCGCGAGGCTATTGATAACTAATTTGGTCCTTCGAGCCGGATTGTTAACGCTATAAGCGAAAAATGATGGAATAAATTGATAAATGTGGCAAATTAACGGATATTAGCATTTAGTACCTCCATCACACCCTAAAAAAATATTTTGGACTCACAAACACTTTCTTTACTACGGGTTTTGCACCCAAGTCGGCCTTGATTCTTTAGCTATCTCCATACAATATTGGAGTATCTAACAACACTGTAAATGATACTCATGATTTGTGGATTGCTTTAATCTGCTTTTAGGACAAGCATTTCGTTTTATTCGTGTTGTACCAGATAACGGAGAATGACTCATTGTGTCGGGTATTCCTTCCACACGTTAATTTGAAGTTATTTGAACTGGTTTTTATTACAGTTCCAGTATTGTGATATCAAAATGTACTCTAAAATAAATGTTTATGATAAACATTAATTTATTTTTAGGTAGTAGATAGATTTTAAGATTATTATTTCATGTCAAGTTTATTGAAATTAAAAAGTTGTAATTTAAAAATTTGATGGCGCATGAGACTTGCGTCGCGTTTAGGTTTAGATTCAATTTCAAATGTTTATCGTTAAACTACAGTTATTTTTTCTCGGAAATATCTTATTTTTTATTGCATCAACCGGCAAACGAGCCAGTGGGCCGTCTGATGGTAACTGATCTCTATCGCCCACAGTATCAGAAGAATCATGGACCATAAACATAAAGGATAATTAAGGGATTCGGAAGTAAAGGGGGATTTGGGCCTCCGGATATCTCACCGTACGTAACGCAGCACCAAGCCGCTAATTTACGTCGGTTTTCTGTGAGACAGTGGACAGTGGACGACCCAGTCGAGACGGCCCATTCATGTTCTAGACAAAAACAAAGCGACTCTACCACTCACTAAAATATCTTTCTGAATTACCCCGATATCATAATTCACAATAAGTTGGTAATTGAGAGGCGATAGGCGCTATCGACGCTTTATCCATTGTAATGATACTACTTGACCCACAATAATCAGTAATAGACCACGTCATACGATACATTCGTCCCCCGCAGAGCAGTGCTATCACATAATCCAATCATTTAACATATTGTACGATAAAAGCCCGGCCAGGCGGTAATATGACGCACTTCGTGTATATAGGAACAACGGTGAACATGTTACAGGACTCAGCGTGCCTAACATAACGCTTCGAGAAAATTGATTGACTTTTTCATGCTATCTCTACATGTTTATCGGAGCTAATACGCCAGTCCGGTATTCACGCCTCGTGAAAGTTTTGTCGTCTCGTTCTATCGCGCTATCTCCATCATGCTCTATATTGTGTAGTGCACGTGATATTACAGACGGGAAACTCTCGTGGGTTCATGTCAATCAGGCAGTAGATTTTTAAATGATGCAGCCAAGTTCTAGAGATTATACAAAATAAATAATATAAGATATACGTAGGAAAATTTTCGATGCATAGCCATCGATGCATAGCGACAATCTCCGTATCGAATAAAAAAAACACCAAAATCGGATCACTCATTGGGAAGACGTGCGTGGTTGGATAAACGATACAAAAACAGGTATGCGTCGAATTGAGAACCTCCTTTCGTCGGTAAAAATTGTAGAATTATTTTTACCTCATGGGAGTTAGCTTTCCAACACTTTATTTTATTTTTAATCGACTTCGTCCTAATTCCGAATTGATACTGGCAAAGTAATCAAGAAAATATGAACTGGAAGGTCTAGTTTTAATAAGTTTTCGAAATGGATGAGAATTATCGTTTTCCTCTCCATACATTGACTAACAGAAACTATGACGCAATAAAATTGGTAGTATGAGTAATTTTATGTCATAATAGCGGAGTACTTTACTTTTTTACAATACGTATTAGTATCTAGTTAAATGCTTCGTCAATATTAATTTTATACGGATTCGAAAACTGAAAACATATTTGTAACTCGTAGTAGACCTACTGTCTAATAACATAACGCTCTCAGCGCGCCAAACATCTGACTCAGCCCAAACTACACGGATCGCGTACCAAGCTGAAACTTCCACGTAATTCTAGATAATCAACCCATAAAAAAACGCACCATTGTCATCATGTTTAACAATGGTACCTACGTTTTATGGCCTTGGCTAGATTTGCGGTTTGTCGTTGAATAAAATAAACCTATAATGTTTCCTGAAACGTTTAAGCAACGTTTGATGCGTAGCATAAAGCCGAGTATGTTGTACAACGAGGCGAATCTTTCGTTTACATACTTGTGCAAAGTGCAAACAATTTTAATGACGCTATTTTTCATCATCGCAACGTCGTGACGCGAGCTTCTGTTCAACGTTGTCTAACATCATGACGTTATCCGAAGGACATGCATGAAGAAATGAATTGACTCCCTAAGGACATAGTTTTTCCACCTTCAAAGCTAAAGCGTAATATCCATACATTTTGATTTTATTAAATATATTTTGTCTTGCATTTGGAACCTGGAAAGAGCAACTGTTGAGGTTTGTCTTCGGTTTCCAGATTCCAGATAAAATACTAAATTCCAGCAGTGGTCGCTGATATCCAGCGAATTTCTGCATTAAATCGAGATGTTGCATTTTTGTATGTATCATCACAGTTAAAAAGACGTAGATATCTAAATATGTAGTTAGCTTTTTATCTGCCTTAGTTTCTAGAGTACACGTACCTGTTAAAATGATAATGTTTTGTTTGCTTTGAGATGTTTCGTAAGCTCATAACTCTTTTTTATTTTATTATGGTCTGGAACAATTAGTGATACTAATGACCTAGTGGCAAAAGATAAGAAACACTATCTAGTTCTTTATGCTCATACATGAAGGCATTCTATTCTTTGCTAGTACATAGCTTTGGACCTTGCACTTTTTGAATACTTATACTTCGAAAGGTTGACGTCTCACCTCTGATTTCTTGGTACCTTGAGAAGCTTTGACGATTTCCAAACGTTAATATAACAAGACCGTCAATTTAAGCCTTATAATAAAATTGTTCTTCTTTCTTTGATGTATGTTGTCTTTTCGTCGTCGGGGCGTGCATTGCATCGTTAAAACTGGATCATAGAATTAAATGATAAAGCATCTATAAACAGCTACAGAGCACATATGAACCTACCTATATCAATGTGTCAGCAAAATGTTAACCAAAATGAGGAACTGTTTTTTTTTTCAAATATTAAACCGCGTGATCACCGCAATCGCATCTTCTTTCTTTCTTTTTAAAAATACTTATGCAAACGTTAAAGATATCCTATAAAATTATTTAAATATCCTGTTAATCATACGTCAGAGATTTATGGGCACCAGTCGACTAATAAAAGTAAGCAAACGTGTTTGCAAACGCATTCGAGACGGCCGTGGCTTTCCGCTTTCGTGTTACTCTTGACAAATTACATTTTCGAGAAAAAAAATATGATTTTATCAATGATTTATCACTTACAAAGACATATTCCAAGACCTGCCCCGAACTCAAGCAGAAATTGAGCGAATACACGAACATTTCGCAAGACTCCAGCTGTGTTGATGGATGTTTGAAACAAAAAATTCAGTTCCTGATGAAGATCCTGAGTCTCCTTTGGCTTAAGCCAAAGCAGCTGTATATATGCCATATGTATAAGTTACTGTATTTGTAACGGTAGCATTTAATTAACTTTTCTTTTTCTGTCTTTTGTTATTTTCTCTTGCCCATGTGTCAATGTCAGGTCATGGTCTTCAATATTGTTATGGTCTTTATTTACTTAGGCAAACCCAACATTGTTTTTAATGATTTGCAAAACGTAAAAAGACTCAAAAAAAATTCTTGAGCCATCGAAAGCAAAAAATGAGTTAACTCTTTCTTCTTAGGAAATATTTCACATTGGTTTATAAACAGAGTAAGCAGACAAATACCTGAAATGCTACTTATGTTTATTTTTACACATCTCAATCATCCGTTCGTTCATCCGTCAAACGTAGATTACGTCATGGACCAGTTGTTTGCGTTACACAGGAATCATTCACCTCGAAATATGCCCACTCAGAATTTGTCAGGCACGAAAAGCTAAATAGTATGATTCACAAGGTGGTAGGTCCCTCGTATGCGAAAGACCGTCTGGGTACCACACCGCTTTGTTTATTTCTTCGTCGCCGCTGCATTGTGGACGTACTGTTGTATGCCGGTTTGAAGGACAGTGAAGGTACAGAAATTACTATCACCCTCACACGCTTGCACTATAATGGTCACGTGACCTGTCTTGTGACGTAATATGACATGTCGTGCATTATTTTCCCGTCATCATGCCTTCTACTAGATTTAAATGGTTTCTAAATTATACATTTTTGACTTGTTTTATAACTATTTCGATAATTGTTTTTGGGAGTTTAATTTATTAGTTGAAATAACAAAAATAATCGAGTTCGATTCCCTATTATGGACCACGGAATAGATAAATAAACGTTTATTCCGTGCTAAGCACACAAAGTTACATTATAAAAGTAGTCCATTGAAAAGTTACATTTGGGGTTGCGTTTCTTAGAGGAGTCAATTTTATTTTTTTGATGTGTAGGGGGGGTAAGTGTAAAGCTAAAATCAAGTTTGTGGGGTCGCCACCCTTGTCCCACGGCCGCCATCTTGAAAATAGGGGTTGAAACGGTTTTTACGATATATCTCTTAAACTATTTATCTGATAAAAAAAAATTGTTAACGTTTTTTGTTGCTAATTAAATTCTCTATAACTTTGGTCCAGTAACTTTTTGTCGTAAAACTATAAATAAAAAAGTTATAAGTGAAAATGTAATAAAGAAAAAAATAAAGATGATAATTCTCTTGACAGCCTAAGATACAAACAATTCGCCAAGGCAGTGACAAAAAGTACATTTAATTTATCTTCACTTCCTCCAACACAAGACACAGCTCGCTTTCATACTTTCCGAGTCTACCATCAGGTCCAGTCGTGGCTTGGTAATAATAATGATCCTGAAGACTGGGGCTGGAAAAAATGTGGAAAATTATTGATGCCAGTGCAGAGCTCTAAACCTCCAGCACCCCCTGAGCTTCTTAAATTGATCTTTTGTAAATGCAAAGGAAACTGTGGAGCGATGTGTGGATGTCGAAAAGCAGGGCTAAAATGTTCCGCAGTGTGCTTCCATTGTTCTGGAGAACTGTGTTCTGTGTCTTGTGTTGGAGGAAGTACTTTTTGTCACTGCCTTGGCGAATTGTTTGTATCTTAGGCTGTCAAGAGAATTATCATCTTTATTTTTTTCTTTATTACATTTTCACTTATAACTTTTTTATTTATAGTTTTACGACAAAAAGTTACTGGACCAAAGTTATAGAGAATTTAATTAGCAACAAAAAACGTTAACAATTTTTTTTTATCAGATAAATAGTTTAAGAGATATATCGTAAAAACCGTTTCAACCCCTATTTTCAAGATGGCGGCCGTGGGACAAGGGTGGCGACCCCACAAACTTGATTTTAGCTTTACACTACACATCAAAAAAATAAAATTGACTCCTCTAAGAAACGCAAGGTGAGGCCTAAAAAATGTAACATTTCAATGGACTAAAGCAGTAGTTCTATGTCCTAGTTAAAAGTGTCGCGTGATAGTATTCTTTTAAATATTGTAAATACATTAATTTTCGAATCAGGTTAGCTTACACGTGAATTCCTCCCGCGTCTTTCCGTAACTAAATATAAAACAGATGCACACAATCTTGGCACCTAGACGACATGATGTCTGATTTTTTTTTCACCATTCCCACCATAATTTTTGTTTCACTTATCTTTATTTATTGGTTACACCACTACACAAATTAAGACATAGTAAAAGTAGAAAAATCGCACATGAATTTTGTCCCCGTTTAGAGTCTGTGCCCAGTATCAAGATAGGTTCGCCCCAATCATCTTATGGGATGGAGGGAATCTCGGCGAAATGTGGGTACACTGGTTACATCTCTGTCTATCCCTTCGGTGATTACAGGCCTGTGTGCGTACGCACGTATGTAAAATATAATACAAATAACTAAAAAAATAACTTGCTGGCAACATATAATACTAGGAAAAACGTGTTGATAGAATCCAAAATGATAATGTATAAGGCTGAAAATAAGGCTAAATCGTAAAATAACGATTGGTTACAAAAAAAGACAATTCTGTGAAATCTGCTGGGCTAATCATTGTACAAGAAAACATACCTATGTGTAATAAGTAGTTTCGTTACGGAAATTTATATCCAAGCGGAATTTGTTTACGTGCGCACAACTGCAAAAAATAGTTTTCATTTCTGTTTTTTCATAATATTTGATGCAAAGTCACTTCTACAATATTATAAACAAAAAGTTGAAATAATAAATCTATTAAAAACATTGCCCCGCCCCGCGCCGTATTTCGGTCGCGTGAAACCTCCATTCCGATATGTATTTATACAGGGTTATTTTTAAAACACCAGCAACCTCGCAGGGGTAGATACCTAAGGTTATAAGCTACTACTTTTGTTCTACGACTTTTGATAATTTGTTAGATTTTATTTTCATACAAAAATAAGTATTCATTTAATTTCCGTCTTAAATGTTACCTACACGCATCGCAGATTACGTAAGCAAACACGCGAAGCGTGGGGAACGGGGCTAGCGTTGAAGGTCATCGCCCGAGCCAGCTGAGCGGCTTCTTTGAGTCGCGCGCGCACGCCGAACGCTACGAAGAAAAATACGACACAACAAAAACTTGTAAAATCATTTTTTTTTAAATATATTGAGTTATATACAAACTCGTAGAACAAAAGTTGTTCCGTATGGGGTCAGCTATCTGGTCCTGCGAGGTTGCTGGTGTTTTAAAATTAACCCTGTATATTTTATATAGCATAGCATATATTTTATATAGCACAAATCGTCAAGATCATTGGCGTGGAGTGAAGTATTAAATTAGCTTTTAAAATTCAATCGAACATTTTCAAACAGACCCTTATTCTTTGGAATAAATTGACAGAACTCTTTAGTTAGACGATGAATATGTCCATATAATTTATTATGTTATGTTATACATATAATATCTTTCGGGACGTGAGTTGTAAATCAAGTTCCGAGAAGCCGGCGCGGCGCGGCGCGAGCGCGACAACCGGTTTTCAGAGCATTGGCGCATTTTGTTGCCAATAAAATTAATATAAATAAATAATGTACACACACTTGAAACAGTTTTATAGTTTAAAAAAAATAAACGTTCAAAAATACGTCAGCGATATGCCGGCCAAGAAAAATATTTGTGAAATTTTGCAGTCAGTAACACAAAATTTTTAATTATTAATATTTTTGTTTTTTTAATTCCAAGTTTCGTTTGCTGCAACTGTCGAAATAAATTATTCAAAGTTAGCACTGCAGTTCCACCTACTTTACAAAATCATTTGAGTCTACTTTCAGAACACCTATGTAGTACATACATACTCCTATTATTCATCCCATCATAAATGTCGTATAAAACCCATTCTATCACCTTTTTAATTGCGCCATAAAAATTAACTATAAGATCTCAATGAATGAACGTTTTGGCGGACGCGGTATGTTTTATTGCCAAGACGAGGTAACGCCACCTAAGATAAATTTCTTCTTTAGTACACGGAATATGTCGACAATATTTATAGCACATTTCCTAAATGAAGTAATATACCAAAAACGTAACAGATGACGTCAATTGACGTGTTTTATTTGTGGACGTGTGCAAAAATGGAAAGCGGCGCGAGATTGACAGAAGCTGTACGGGAAGATCTCTTATAAGGGCTAGTTGAATTATCAGCTGAGTAATAAGTATTAAAACAAATAAAATGTTGAATTAATTGATATTAATTCAAAACGTCACAACCAAAAGTAGCTTTAGGCCGATTTCAAACAAAATTAATTAAAAAAAATACCGTCAAACCTGCTAGCTTTGCCAACGGTTGCCGAGTTTGCCATAGCCAACTTCTGAGGGAAAAAGTGTAGTAACATCTTAATAACAGTTTTTTGTCATGTATGTATGTCTTTATGGTAAAATTTATGAGTTAATTGACAACATCGAATGAGATGTGGCAACCCAGCTTCTTTTTGAGATGTCAATTTCGGCGGTTACTTTTTTCGAATGTTGGTGGCGAAAAACTTAGTGCTCCGGAACTTTTACAAAAACAAACGGGAAAGGCATTGCCTACGTAAGTACTTTTTTGATATTATGTTAGCATAATGTTCTTTATCTAAATAAAAGCTGATTTACTGTGCTACAAGCTACCTGTAGTTCGCAAATGGTGTTGGTAAAGTCAACAACCCCAATCACAACGTCCGTGATGGTGACTTTGCCATGTTTTGTTGGAGGTTAGGGCTGCCACAAAATTTGTTATGAATATTTTAATTAAACTGTCGTTGTAAGTACCTACTTACAATATGAGTAGGTAGGTACCCAGATATGAAATACAGTGCATGTGCTTAAATGAAGGTTGTTTTACAAAAGGTACACAGGGTGGTGGGTAATTTAAAAAGTATTTTTTTTGTTTTGGGTCAGTTAGAATTAAATATGTGAACTGATTTAGTTATTTGCGCAAATACTGTATAGCGTTGCAATTTCAGATTACTTTCTATTATATGTTTTTTATTTCCTTTTCCATCTAAAATGTTGTTTCCATTGGAAATAATATTTTAGATCGTGGCAATTACTTCTTTTGACTTTCACAAGTCTCGTAAATGGTCCAAAATGATTTGACTAGACACTGTTTAACATTGATGGGACGTCTATAAGTCGTTAAATATTATAGTCGCTATCTAGTTTACCTTTAGGTTAATGTCACGAGTACCTTGTGTACAAAATATTGACTAAATAAACATTTAGTTTTTCTTTTTTAGAAGATGGAAAAACGACGCCGCCGACCTTTGTTAGGGGACAGAGCCTATAAGCAATATTCTACAGAAATGTTAGAAGTTGCTGTGGACTTAGTTAGCAGAAAAGAAATTTCATCCCTTGAAGCTGAAAAACAATTCCACATACCACGCAGAACAATAGACAATAAGGTGAAAAATAAACATAGTAGGAAGCCAGGCGGACAGCAAAGACTTTCTGAATCAGAAGAACAAAACATTGTTAACGTCCTGAAAGCAGCAGGTGATTTCGGAGCTCCTTTATCTCGTTTCGATCTAAGTCTCGTTGTGTTCAACTACCTTAAAGGTAACAATAGAGAACATATTTTTAATAATAAACCGCCAGGAAAGTGGTGGATAAATAAATTTCTGGTCCGACACAGAGATAAATTAACAGTAAGAGCTGCACAAAATATAAAAAGGGTTCGCGCTGCTAAAACGTCAGATGAATTTAACATTTATTTCGATAATTTAAGAAATACTTTACAAGACATACCCAAAAGTAATATACTCAATTACGACGAAACCAATTTATCGGATAATCCTGGATCGTCCAAGTGCATCTTCAAGCGCGAAGTAAAGTATCCTGAAAGAGTACTGAATCACACCAAAGGCAATATCTCGATAATGTTCGCAGCGGTGGCAGATGGAACACTCTTGCCTACGTATACTGTTTTTAAGGCAGAGCATTTGTGGACCTCGTGGTGTCAAAATGGACCAAACGATGCCCGATATAATCGGACAAAATCTGGCTGGTTTGATGCCACCGTGTTCGAAGATTGGTTTCAGAAAATTATCATACCATGGGCTGAAAAGCTCGAAGGGCCGAAATTAATCATCGGCGACAACCTTTCAAGCCATTTAAACATTAATATAATACGTCTATGCGAAGAAAAAAATATAAGGTTCGCGTTTTTGCCACCTAATACCACACACATTTCGCAGCCCTTGGATGTCGCATTTTTCGGCCCACTGAAAAAACTATGGCGCAAAATTTTAACTACCTACAAACATGAGAATCCGTCAGAAACGCAACTCAATAAATCTCATTTTCCAGTGTTGCTTAAATCTTTAATACAGGCAATAGAGATAACCAGTAAAGAAAATATCATCTCTGGATTTAGGGCTACCGGGATAGTACCTTTTAACCCTCATAAAATATTAAGGAAACTTCCTGACTACGAACAAGAAACCAAATATACCGTTGACAACGCGCTTCTAGACTATTTAAAAGAAAATCGATCAGTAAATCTTATTAGGAAAATAAAAAATAAAAAAGTCAACATTACACCCGGTGCTTCTGTTTCTTCGGATGAAATAGAACTGTTGATGTCGAATAAAAGAAGTAACGCTAAAAAACTTTCTACTAAAATGGTGCCCAAGGAAAAGCGTGAGTTTAAAGCTCCGAATCATCCTAAGTGTACAACTGAACCTGAAACGCCTATGGTTTTGATGTCTACACCAGAACCCGAATCGGAAACGATGCATCGTCAGTGCACACCTGAAAATGAAATTACTACTGCATTGTTACCTTCACCAGGACCTGAAACAGAAACTTATCATCCTTGGTTTGCGTCTGAAAATGAAACTGCCGCTACAACATCTACACCAGGACCTGAATCTACTGGAAAGTCAGATGGAGAAAAAGTTACAATATTATCCGAAATCAAGTATAGCCCACTGAATCGCGCTTTCTATTTGGACAAAAGTAAACTTAAATTGCACAAAATAGATAAAACTCACAATATATTTTCATCACTTAATCAGTGTAAACTCCCTGATAAAAAACTTGAAATTGGCCCAGACCTATCAGAATTTATTGATTATAAAAATCTAGTACCATCCACCTCTGCAGAAATGTTTCACTTGCCTTTAGGTTGTAATAGAAAAAGAAAATTAGTTCAAGAAACCGAAGAAACCGATGAAAGCAGTGATGATTATTCTTTAAGAGATTCTTCAGATGAAGGGCCGTTCTTTTCTGAATCAGAACCAAGTGATGTGGAGGAAGATACTGTACAAAACAACAACGAGAACACAAAAAAAAATGATACCTTAATGCATCAAATTGGCAGTTTCCTCTTAGTTAAATTTTGTGGACTAAAAATAAATAAGTTTTATGTAGGCAAACTTTTAGAACTAACTGAAGGTTCCGGAATGCTTGTAAAATTTATGAGAAGGAAGGGGGATCTTTTTTACTGGCCAGATGTGAATGACATTAGTTTTTTTTTTTTTTTTTTTTTTTTTATCCTGGCTCGGCAAAGTGACTACGCTACACCTGATGGTAAGTGTAGCGTAATCCAAGAATATTGTCGACCAACGATAAACAATGTGTCCATCGTTGGTCGGTAAGATCATGCCGGCCTGCCAAAGGGTCAAGGGAGAGGGGAAGGAAAAAGGGATGGGGAAAGGGTTAGGATCAGGGGGCAAGCCCCCTGGGGAGAACCGGATATACACTGGCTGACCCTGGAACGCGACCCACACAAGGTGGGCCACTATGGCAGGTTTTAGC
This sequence comes from Amorpha juglandis, assembly GCA_949126905.1. NCBI lineage: Eukaryota > Metazoa > Arthropoda > Insecta > Lepidoptera > Sphingidae > Amorpha > Amorpha juglandis. The sequence goes on along the minus strand of OX421379.1, from coordinate 2,769,294 downwards.
ACCAGTGTACGGTGGTCGCTATCCGGTCGGATACAAGTATCCTCCCACCAGCATTATATTTATACTAGACTCAGATGTGGAACTGGTATTGACTAACCCTCAAGAGGGTCGTCGAGGGAAATTCAAATTTGAAAACATTGATTTTTCTAAGTACAATGTCCAATGAATAACTAGGTACCGACCTACAATGTATAGTACTAAGGTACAACAGTGTTTTATAGTTACCAGGTTTAAGCTTTGCATTATTATTTTTTAATATTTTATATTGTTAGGTAATTCAAATTTCCTATAAGAATAATTTACTAGGTCATTGATTTGTTATAGGTAGGTACATATTTATATCTCTGACTACCATGGGAACATTAGAGACTGATTATGCTAAGTTATTTACGATGTTGCTTTTTCTAAATAACTAAAAATTTGAAAGACACTTTAAAGACTATACTATTTTTTTTGCGTGTTGATCTCACTAAAAGTGATTGTTTTTTTTTTACTTCTATTAAATTTTTCCTACTATGAAATCATTTTTATTTGACAACCCTAACCCTAACTTCTTCTTACTATGAAATATTTTGGAAAGGTTGGTGAATTTGCCACCTTCTTAGAGAGTTAATTACCAGTGCTAAATAATATAAAGTTTTCACTTTTATTTTACTGGTTACAGGAAGGGTGCAAATATATTACTTTTTAACCTCATTAACTCCAAAAATTTCATTTTTATTGTCATATGGCAAATTTACCAGAAGTAACAGCTCACTTTGCCATATTTGTTTTTATGCTTAAAATATTTTAATTTACAAAAATGAAATAGATATTTGGTAATAATATAAATTTTCATAAAATTTAGTACGTCCAGGTGTAAGATACTCATTATGTTTTCATATAATTATATTTTTTTAAAGCGAATCAAACTTTTTGACACTTGAAAAAGTGGCAAAGTAAGCAGGTTTCACGGTATATATAATTTTTTATCATTAAATTGTTTGTCGCGACTTGCAATTAATATGAGAATAGAACAGGCACCAAACATGATCTATGAGTTATGATATAGAGAAAGGCTTAAATTGTTTAAGAAGAAAAAGGTTTATCTTTTTTTATGGAACAGGGGGCAAAGGAGCGATAGGGTATTCTGACAATAAGTGACCACTGCCGCGCATGGACTCTATAAAATCAGAGATCATCCACTGATGGATGGATCGATCAACCCACTGGTTGAGCGTTGCCAGGGTTTGAGATGCTATGCTCTTTTCTTGAAGGTCCCTAAGTAGTTTCGGTCTCGAAATACGACAGGCGCAAGTTGATTCTACAACGGTTCTGTGCGGGAAGAAAAATCCGTGGAATCCTACTGTTGAATAGCGCCATCCATCTAGATATTATAATATATTAAAAATTATATTTATGCATGACACATTGTGTACGTTGTAGGTAATATCACAGTAAAGGTAATAGTGTTGTAAATCTAAGGTCGTAATTTGTGTATGATTTATTGTTACTTGTTTTGCCTGACACTATGATTGATGAGCGTCGTCACTGTCATCACAGATTATTATGGCTTCCTTAAACTATGTCCTTACTTTTGCGTTTCGTCTTCAACTTGCCTCTTCCTTTGATGTATGCCTCTAAAATCACCATGGTTGAATTCAGGGTAATGTAAATTTGTGTAATCGTTTGTAGTTATATATTATTACTAGCTGTCCCTCGCGGTTTCACCTGCATGTCACTGCCTTGCTACCATGGGTCATAGCGTGATATACATATAAACCTTCCTTATGAGTCACTCCGTCTATTACTGAAAACTGCATTAAAATCAGTTGAATAGTTTAAAAGATCTAAGCGAACAGACAGCGGAAGCGACTTCATTTTATACATGTAAAGATTATTAAGGGCCTTCCGTGAGCAAATGACCTTGACTGACTCGCGGCATACTAACTTGTGTACTTGGTGTGTGAGTTTTTGTCCAGAATATGCACGTATTTAGCGAATAATTGATTTAAAAAATCAGGTTTTGGTCTCTTCGAAAATTTAAAACGGGCAAAATATTCGTTATTAAATTGCCTATCTAGTGATGTTAATCTCATATGAAAACAATCTGTACTCTAAAAGGAGACGCACGGAAACTTTGCATTTTTCTCATTTTTATGGTTCATTTATAACGACAATGTAAAAAAATTTATCAACATTAACATGAATTTGAATCGAACAAAGTAAAGCTGACAGATTGTAGAAATATATTGTATATTTTTTTAATCAATATTTATTTTAAGTAATGACTAGATAGCCTCTAAAAATCTCGATTGCGCGGCGTTTTGCTGGGGGTATGGCCTTAAGTCATAAGTCTTATTTTTAATGTCTCTGCATTTCGAATTCTTGATATAGAAACTGTAATCAATATGAAATATGAATTCGTGGTAAAGCTTCACACGACGCTTAGGGCTGTCACACAGCAAATAATACTATGGTATTATTTTTATTACGTAACATAAAAGTATGCGAAGTTTTGAAAAAACTGACTTTCATAGATTCTAAATTTAAAGGGCTCTCTCTATCTTTAAACCGTATTAGACAGTCGCATAAATCACAGAATACGTGTTACTATGGTGGATATCCTAATGAATATTAAAAAAGTATAAATGTATGGATGGATGGTACGGTACCATAAGTGCCCGAGTGCAACTATTTGGCCTGTTTTTGTTTTGTTTTGCCAACCCTACCGACAGTCACGTGAGAGCTAAGAGCTTCTAGCGAACGGTTTATTTCTAATAAAAAATAATGCGCGTGAAATATAATTTGACGCAAGTCGAAGAAATGTGCAATGTATGACGGTTTTTCTGTTTGTTTATCCGATATCAATACTTGGGTTTGGCTCCAATGGAGCGTTGCTTTACCATTCCGTTTTTATACATAGTCTTAGAAAAACATTGCTGTTTTTTGAGATATTCGTTAGTTTTAAATTACATTATTTGTTAATGATACCTAGTAAAGATATTATTTTTCGTGCCCGTTTACCCCTGAGTAAATCTTACTTGCCTACCAAATAAAATATGACACGTTCAAATTAAAGTCAAATTTTGACACAATTATTTGTCGCAAATATTTCTAGAAAGATGTCTACTACATACTTGCAAATATAGCTGTCTTATAACGATAAATTGGTGTTTAAATCTTACTCGTTAAATATACCCTTAGTGCCTGTTTCACCACCTCTGAATAAAAGATACAAACACAAAACTTTGACATTTAAATCGGCAGAAATAAAATAGGTAAAATAGCTGTTTTGTACGTTAATTAATGGTAAAATCTTACTTAACATTGTGAAATAGGCCTTTATATTACCATAATAAATTCTCATTAACGCTTGTATACCGGAAGGGATCGGCCAGATTTGCAACTTAGCCCCATTTGTAGCGGGGTGACACAGTTCGATCAATTGATGGTTATTTGATATATTTTGATATGACTTGAATCATCAAAAGCTGTATGGTTTTTGTTGATCGATTCGGTGTTTCAGATAGTTCAAATAGTATGCGATTTAGCAGTTGATCAACTAAAACTGTGTAAACCCCCGTAGCCCTCTCACATACAAACCCTTGCCATTTATCAGATTTTCTCAACAAATTATTTTTTTCTCAAATCTCAATTTGTTTTTCTTCTTCCGCAGGTGGCCTTGGCACCCGACACTGGGTGACGTTCATGCTGTTCCTGGGCATGGCGAACGCGTACATCATGAGGACCAACATGTCTGTCGCCATCGTTGCTATGGTGAACCACACAGCGCTGCACGTTGAGGCTGAGGCTTTAGACACCGAGTGCGGTGACGTCGATCATAATAAGACTAGTGTGAGTGTTATCAGATAATAGTTGGAATGAATGAAATATATTTCATGCCCGATTTTCCAAAAAACTACGAAATAACATTAGTTTAAATGATTGAATTTAGCATAAAAAAATCAGTATCTCCATTGGAACTTGCTGTGGTTCCTGTTTGCGTAAGTAGGTCCAATTGGAATATGAAATTTCATAAACCGACTTCAATTCGATTCCGATTTCTCATTTTCCCTAATACTCCGCCATCAAATCTTAACGAAATTGATATGGGACTACCACGGAAAAGACCTCTTTCAAACACAAAATCATCGAAATCGTTGTATATTTGCGTGACCATACATACAAATTTATATGTTTTAAACTGATGCAAAGATGTTTTAAATTCATATATGTACTGAGACTTTAACATCTATCCATATAATAATGTACTCTGTGATCTATCCACTGATTTGATGATTTTTTAGCTATACTCATTTTATGTTGCGCTGACCCCACTGCCAGCGGGATAGGGGCAGGTGGAAGAGAAAAAATTGAAACTGCGACATAAACACCTTCTAATTTCTTTGCAGTCGGCCGCACAACAAGATGGTTCGTTCGAATGGAGCTCGACGTTGCAAGGATACATCCTGTCTTCCTTCTTCTACGGTTATGTCATGACACAGATCCCGTTTGGAATTCTATCAAAAAGGTTGGTTGCTCTTTATCCTGGCACGCATCTGATGATACTTGTAATGATGCATCTGATGATACTTGTAATGATGCATCTGATGCTACTTGTAATATCCAAACACATGTCGAGTGTCGAGAGACGTTGCAAAAGTCGATGGTTGCCAGAATTGTGGCGGCCGGGGTTGACGTAACTGGACCGTACTACTATTTAAATAAACGTTTCGGAAATTACCCTTTAACGCAAGTTAAAATTGGCACGCTTGGTTTTCATAGAAATTGAAGTATCAACAGGTCACTAGGCAAACGAAATAAAATGTTATAAATTGGCGGAGAGTTTGTGCCTAAACGAATAAGTGTGGCATCATTTCAAGTGACCTTTGTTTCTAGTTTTTTTCTTAACTTTCCAAATCAACATGTTAGTGGTAATGATTCTCCCGCAGGTTCGGTGCCCGTCTATTCCTCGGGGTCGGCATGTTGATCAACTCCGTGTTTGCCCTTCTTGTGCCAGTCGCTGCTGAGGCTGGCTACGAGTGGCTCATCCTGATCAGATTTATCCAGGGGCTGGGTGAGGTGAGTTAACGCGTTACGTATTTTTATGGCAGAAGCTGGATAGCGACCAAGTGGGGTTACGTGATGGTAAGCGAATTTCCACAATGTACACCCAAAATACCAGAACAATCGAGGATGCTCTAAGGAAGGCCAATTTGAAAATGTTTTACGTATTTTGAAGGTAAGATATTCCCTCTATAACAGTCATATGGAATAAATGAGTTGCCCACGTCATTCACGCTAAGTACTTAGTAGATTTTTTCTGAATTGTAGGTCCAAATACAATTGGTTTAAAGCTTCATTCGACGACACAGTACACAGAAAATAGTACAAATGCCTTAATGTGATAGGACAGAAACGATCTCTATATCGATCACAAATTCAAACCCATTGATATCTGTTTTTAAACTCAAATACCAATTGTGATGGCACGACCTAGGATTTAAATCCAGGCTCTCAGAGTTTCTGCCACCAATAAGGTGTATAAATTAGAAAGAAAGAATGATAGCGTTTCTCATTAATTTAATTAACCAATTTTTTTCTTCCAGGGTCCAATCGTGCCATGCACCCACGCCATGCTGGCCAAGTGGATTCCACCTAACGAGAGGAGTAGAATGGGTGCGGCTGTTTACGCAGGTAACATATTGAAGATTAATGATGTCTCCATTTTATTTTCAAAAATATAAACAGAAGTGCAACAAATGCTAAATTTCGCGAATGGTATTTACGTCAGTGGTATTGCAACTAATAAGTACTTAGTTGTCAAACCTATTATCCCATTAAGTTCGATATTCACATATTTCATAAAAACACTAGCAAAAAAGATAGCCATACCTATGAGTTGAATCCAGGACACTAGGATCCTGCACGGAGATCCCCCATTCACATAAGATGGCATTACAAAAAAAAGACTATTTGAAAGAGAATTTGACGACAATATTGCAAACGTGTAACGTTACACAGCGTAGACTCCATTATAGGGTTTAGTTAATAACCATTGGGGATGGAACCCGTACCAACTAACCATGACCCATCTCCTCAGGAGCCCAGTTCGGCACAGTGATATCGATGCCGCTATCTGGTCTCCTGTCAGCATACGGTTTCGCCGGCGGGTGGCCCTCCATCTTCTACGTGTTCGGTATCATCGGCACGGTGTGGTGTCTCGGTTTCTTGTTCTTCGTGTCCGAAGACCCGGAGCACTGCCCCAACATCAAGGAGGCCGAGAAGAAGTACATATTGAGCTCGTTGTGGGGCGCCGCTGGATCTAGCGTGAGTTCAACTTATATATAAATAAAATAAATACACCCAACAGTCACACACATAGTCCTGACCCCACAGTAAGATACGAGTCTTGTGTCGTGGGTGTCAAGAACTACGAGAGACTTTCGGTCTCACAACACCCAGACCCCGAAACTAATATTTGTGGATCACACAAACATTTGTGTCGGTGCGGGGGTCGAACCCAATAATTAATTCTGTTATTAAACAGAATTAATGTCAATGTAGATACAGTATAGGTACTAATATATATTATACAGCTTTTGCTCGCTGCTCCGACCGCGTGTTTGTCTTTTCCGGTTTAAAAAGTATCCTATGTCTCCTGTGTCTGACCCATAAACAATCATGTCGCTGTTGATCGCAAAAAAAGGATACTTAAATCAACAAACATACTTTCGCATTCATAAAATTACATACAGGTAATATAATACGTTAATATCTAATATTGGGTCACCAAAGCGGAGCGGAGATAAGAAATATCATCCTCAGCGTTGCGAAAAGTTGACGTAATTACGTGTTAATATTTCCGCTTTTGTGAACAGTGATAAAATAACTGATATTTTTGTTATCTGGATAGTTCATTTCGGCTATTTCCGCAAAAAATAATCTTGCAACTTAAGACAAATGAGCAATAAAAGTGATCGTAATTCTTTCAAATTTTTCATTATAAATAAAGGGTCTAACGGAAACCCTTCGAAAACTAAGATATGTGGTAGTGCTGATGGTTACGAACATGATACCACTAAAATAAAACTGGCCGCCAATATTTTTTCCACACATCGTCATTTTTGGATAGATTAATATAGTAGTTACTCATATCATCTTGTATTTTTGTCATTAAAATATATATTTTTAAATAGAGAAACATAACGCTAGGAATTTATGTCCATTGAATAAAGAATATTATTTTATATACAGTCGCCTCCGATACCGTGGAGTAAAATCCTAGTCTCGATGCCGTTCTGGGCGATCATGTTGGCGCACATGGGCCAGAACTATGGATACGAGACACTCATGACGGAGCTGCCAACCTTCATGCGACAAGTTCTGCACTTCTCTATCAAGGATGTGAGTTAATTTTATATATTATTTACTTAGTTAAAACACTACAAGAGTTATCCTAAAAGTGAAAGACGAGATATGCTATAATTGCCTAGATTGAAGATTCCGATTACTCTCATTCTAGAAAGTCAAAAACATATTTCGTCGATGAAGTACCAATACCTCCTAACTGACAATTTAGTCCAAAATTACATTTTTATTACAATAGACGTAAACATAAACCACATCCCTTAGTAACTAATAAAAAGGTAATGTATTGGAAACTATTTACTATCAATAGTTGGTCAAAATAAATAAAACATTATTTTAAACAGTTTTTGTAAAAAAAAACCTAATTTTAAACAGTCTGGTGTAAAATTAGATTCTCAACACTTAGGAGGTATTGGTACTTCATCGACGATTTAACGTAATAGCAACCCTGTTGTAAAAGTTGTGATGGCTTATGTCAGATTTCTTTCTAAATATTTATATTGTATTATGCCAGTTTGTTTGTAAACACCATTTCTCGGGAGTCTTTTTGTTTAAACATGGGGGCAAACGAGCAGGAACATTACAAAAGATTACAGGAAGACAACACCCACAATACCAGAAGAATCGAATAATCTCACGTCTTCTTTCAAATAGTACCAACACAAACACATGCGAAACAAAATCGTTAAGTGCTCAAATATTTCAAAAGCTGCAGCACATCCACCATCGACGTTAGCCTTCTATTTATAGCTTAAATTTACGCTGGTCAGTCGGCCATTAATCATGACTGTCGAAAGGTCGCCGAGTTCATATCGGGTCAATTGAACAATTGCCATTTTGAATCACGTCTGACTCGATTGTCATTATATATAGCTTCAAATCAGTTGAGTTTATAATGATTGTTGGTCATTGAGCGTTTTATTCGTCCTGTTTGGTCAGGGCCGTCGCAGCTTTCAAACGGCCCTTTGACAGTGTTTTTTCATTAATTTCGCTAGCGATGTTTCATCGTCATTCTATTTATTATTGTATTGTTAAATTAATACCAACTTTCCGATTGGTGTTAAATAAAATTCCCAGACCACTGAGCGTCTTAGATTCTTTATCTGTACTCTACCCTAAAGGCATTATCTTCCTGAACTTGAACTTGGTTCCAAGGGTCCGACTCACTCTAGAATGTTGCTGGCCTGCTCCAGAATCCCATTAATCATTTCATACATACATACATAGACTCTCACTTGTTTCCCATAGGGGTAGGCAGAGTCAACGGACTTCCACCTGCTATGATCCTTACACATCTCTTTGGCCTCCTTCATTCTCATTAAATTCTTTATGCATGCACGTCGGTTTAAGGTATTTCTGACCTTCTTTTACAACTTCCCTCATAGATCTATTTAACCACCGGTTGTAGTAACCGAGAGGAGATATTCAAAAAAATCTGGTCATCTTAGGAAAATCTTATTCCTACATCACCCTTAATATCTGCTATACCTTCCCAAACCCTAAATTGCGCGCGTCGTCATCATCCGAACACTAAATTTTGTATGCAGTAGAAAATATTTAAAATGGGTTGCCTTGACCCGTCATTACAAACCTACTGTTTATGGACAGGCGTAGCGTATACTTACAGGGGAGCGAATTGCTCGTCTCGTCATTCAGACTAATCAAAACATTCTCTCGCTCTGTAAAGTGACTACGCTACACCTGATGGTAAGTGTGGCGCAATCCAAGAATAGTGTCGACCAATGATAAACAATGTGTCCATCGTAGGTCGGCAAGATCATGCCGGCCTGCCAAAGGGCCAAGGGGGAGGGGAAGGAAAAAGGGATGGGAAAAGGGTTAGGATCAGGGGGCAAGCCCCCTGGGGAGAACCGGATATACACTGGCTGTCCCTGGAACGTGACCCACACAAGGTGGGCCACTATGGCAGGTTTTAACACCAGTGTACGGTGGTCGCTATCCGGTCGGATACAAGTATCCTCCCACCAGCACCACATAAACGTAACGCCTATCCCCTGAATGGTTACGCAAAGTTGTAACTATTTCTGTTTCGTCCGTCCCAAGGTGGGACAGAGAGTGAGTCCTTCGCCGTTCCAATTTTAACCAGTAATTGCGAGCTTATCAGCCTAAGTAGGTACCTAGGGGTGTCCAATAAAAGAATATTATATTATTTTAGTCTTAAATTGTAACGTAAAATGTTTGTTTACAGAACGGATTCGTCTCTGCCCTGCCTTACTTATGCATGTGGCTGTTCTCTATGTTCATCTCGGTGGTCGCTGACTGGATGTTGACCAGCGGACGTTTCAACCACACGCAAGTCAGGAAGATCATCAACAGTATAGGTGTGTACTTTTATTTCTAATTGAAAAATATTCAACACACGCTTTGCCGCGCGGTTTCACCCGGAACATAGATTTAAAGTTAGGTTAGGTTTAGAGTCCAACTGTGTATCTAAACCACTACTCACTCAAACACACCCAAAAAATTCATCGAAGTCGAGCCAACCGTTTAGGAGGTTTTGCGAGATTACCGAATAGCAATTGATTTTTATATTTACAAGGTGGTAGGTCCCTCGTATGCGAGAGACCGTCTGGGTTGGTACCACCGCCTAGACTATTTCTTCCGTCAAGCAACAGCACTGTTGTGTTTAGGTTTGAAGGATATTGAAGCCAATGAAATTACTGGGAATTATGAGACTTAAAATCTTATGTCTCGGGGCCACGAGTGAAGTTCAGTGCCATGCAGTGCTTTTTAACACGCTTTTATTAGCTTCAGACGTATGTATGTTGGTATGTTTGTCTGTAACTTGTCTTTGAACGTGATTTTGACCTACTTCAAAACGTCGGATAAAATCTTGACAGCGCGATGTAAATTTGCCAGTGGCGCCATCTCATGATTTTTTCTTGTCAACTTGTAGCTTAAATGCAATAAAGGTGGCGCTGGTTGTATTGTTGTGTTATTTTGATACGAGTTTAGAACAAAATAAATAAATATTGTAAAAATTAAAACGTCCTTAAATATTTCATTGAATAATTGTTATAAATTACAAATTTATTACCTATAACTGTTATTGAAATTACTTCAGTAGTAAGGGATGTTCGCAAAACACTTTTTTTAACACGCTTTTTTATATTATTTACAATTAGTGGCAGCAATATAATAGAACATTGGATTATGGTCTACATGACACATTAAAATAAAACAAGAAAAAAATTAAGAGATGGCGCCACTGGCACATCTACATCGCGATGTCAAGATTCTCCAGCGAATCATTACCTCCGACGCTTTGTATGAACTATGGGTGTTGTCCGATTGATCGGGTACAGTTTTACAAATAGCTTGTTAAACAAGCCATTCGTAAAACTTGTTTCTTTCCTACCTCCTTCGCGACATTTTAACGTTTCAGCGAATTTTCCAATCACAAAGATTCGAAAGAAGTTTCACTTCAAAAAATGGTAAAAAAAATTAAAATACACCTTTTTATAGAAAATCAAACTAAAAAATCAAAAATAAATAATAGTTTAAAAAAACTAAAAAACACGCTTTTACATAAAATCCAACTAAAAAATAAAAAATAAATTTTAATGAATTCGAATTAGGAATAGTGTACAAAATTTAAAAATATATATAAATTAAGAATAGTGTAAATAAGAAAAAATATGTATTTTATTGTAAAAAAAGCGTGGGGTGCATGGTGTCAATAGTTATAAAAATATTTTATTGATAGATATGAGTAGAAGGATCATCATTTTGATAATGTCTTAAAAAGCACCCCACGTTTTTTTACAATAAAATACATATTTTTTCTTATTTACACTATTCTTAATTTATATATATTTTTAAATTTTGTACACTATTCCTAATTCGAATTCATTAAAATTTATTTTTTATTTTTTAGTTGGATTTTATGTAAAAGCGTGTTTTTTAGTTTTTTTAAACTATTATTTATTATTTCAATGTTTAGGTAAGGTAATTTATCGACTGGATTGACTAAGTATCCAATAGATGGCGCATACTTGATATATTGAATAGTTTACTACAGTATAATTTAACGTATACCTTAGCTCCAGCAACGCGTGGCCGGGTCTGCTAGTATCTACATAAATACTTAATAACGTATGTTTGGTCCGTTGCAGGTCAGTACGGTCCGGCGGTGGGTCTGTTCGTGGCGGCCAACACCGGCTGCAACCCGGCCGCCACCGTCGCCATACTGGCCGTCGGCGTCGGGCTTAACGGTGGCATCTACTCGGGTTTCAAGGTACATGGCTATCCGCTCTTTACAACTTATATTTCGCTGGTGGTAGATAGCGACCATCGTACACATGGTGTTAAAACCTTTTTTTTTTTGTTGACGCGGGGAAAGCCGTTTATTGCTACCGCCCCACCGGGGGGGAAGGTGGAGCGGTTATGTTGGGTTCTACCGGCCTTACGACCCAGCCACCCGACCGCTGGGCCGAGTCCCTAACACTATATACACCCTATGCCGGTAACTACCAACTAAAACCCCGCGGTGACCTTCTTCGGCGCATTAAGGACGGCCCCGGGTTTCCCGAGGCAAAAAGCACCCCGGCTCCAGCCGGAACCACATGGTGTTAAAACCTGCCATAGTGGCCCACCATGTGTGGATCGCCTTCCAGGATTATCCATTGTATATCCGGTGCTTCCGAGGGGCTTGCAACATGACTTGATGGTTAGTAGGGGTGGTATAGGGTTATATCTTTGTATCCCTGGGGGGAACACCCAAATACTCCGAAATATTTTATTCCGAATTTCGATTTTCCGATGTTCAAAAGTCCGAATTTCATAATACCTAAAAATTATAATGTCTATTATTCAAATATACGAAAATTATTTTACCGAAAGTTGTAAATACGATCTGTTTGTTTTCCGATTTTTATATGTTCGAAGAGTCAAATGCTCGATGGGTTCTCGGTCCGAAAAACGACATTCCGATTTTCAATATTCCGAATAAATTGCTAAAATTAGGATTTTGATTCAGTTAGTATAATCATTACATACATTTGGGTTAGGTTAGGTTAGAACTGTGACCATTAAAGCGCGAAGGCGAGCGAGCGAAGCGAGCGTGCCGCGGCAGCGGCCGCCGAGCGCCAGATCCTCTCTATTGTTGGTGAATCATTTGGGTTAGGTTAGAATTGTGACCAGCGAAAAAAATATTTTTATTGGAAAGAAAATATTTTTAAAACGCATTTGACATTAGTTTTTTAAGTCTACCACCTCATACTATTATACTTCTCTTTGACAAGCAATTATGTGTTGATTTTGCTTTCTATTCAGTTTTACAAGGCGTTTAGATTTCGGAATTTTAAATAATAGGTATTTTAATAATCGGAATTCGTATTTTTGATGTTTCGAATTATCATTAATTCGGACTTTTTGTTATTCGATCTATTGAAACTCGGTATTTTGAGAATCGTAATTATATACGTTAGGAATATTGATATTTCGGAATTATAAAAATAGGATAAATGATACATCGGAGTTGTTATATTCGGAATTTTAAACCATTCGGAATTATGAAAATCGGTATTTTGAAATTCGTATTTGTGACTGTCGGAATAAAGTTTGTCGTATTATTGTAGTGTACCCATCCCTGGGCTTGCACCGCCTGTCCTGTCGCATGCTCCTCGATTGGCTTCTTGCCTCTTCGGAGTATGAAGAAGCATTTATACAGGCCGGCATGATTCTGGTGACCACCGCTAAACTCACTGTTGTTTGTTGATGGTTACTTAGTTACTTCAGCGGCCAGGTGATCGACCATGGCGTCTCTTCCACCTTATTTAGGTTTCTAACGCTCGACAAAAAGAGGAGTGTTTGTGACAAATTTGAATGTTTAAAAATCGTCTTTTATAGGTTAACCACTTGGACATCTCGCCGCGTTTCGCCGGCATCCTGATGGCGTTCACCAATTGTTTGGCCAACTTGACCGGCCTACTCGCTCCCATAGTAGCTGGATACATCATTGAGGGCAGGGTATGTTTGCTTCGTTTTTATTTTACTTCTTTTATTGGTTTATATAAAATTATATTTATTGTTTTATTTTTAATTCAATTCATATCTTTAAATTATCTTACCTATTTAAAGATATTTGGCCAACTAAACATGTTTAAAAAACGTCAAATTGTATAGAGTTGACTTTATTAAACACTATTAGTGGTTAAATATGATTTAGGTACCTACGGATCGTTGTGCAAGACGGTTTTAGTTTTTAATTTCCATATTTATTTGTTTTAATACGTTTTTGTCCTTACAGCCAACGCAAGCACAATGGAGGAAGGTATTCTACATTGCCGGTGGAATTTACATCTTCTGCGCCACGTTCTATAACATCTTTGGTACGGGCAGAAGGCAGGATTGGGACAACCCTGCTAATGATGAGGCAAACGCGAAAAAGGCAGCCGCTAAGAAGGCCGAGAAACAAGAGAGGAAAGCTGCTAAGAATCAGAATCAAGCAGAAACCGCGCAATAAAGTTCAAAAGTTGATTCCAACGCGCTGGCCGAATACAACCGGATTTAGAAAAAAAGAAAGAAGAAAGCGTCTAACGTCCGTTCTCTTTTCAAATAGTATTATTTCCCGATCATTTTAAAAAAATGGCGGCGGTTGTGTTCGTTGACAGCGCATTTATCCGTTTGCGAGTTCAGTTAGATTAGGTGAGACTGTAATTTTAACACTAAGATTTAATTTTAGTTTGTTTTGTTTAACACTTCATTTAATTTCTGATATTATCTTACAAATTTCGACTTCACACGTGCAGTCTTTTCACCTTGTTTATTGTATAACTCTTGTGAAAAATACGCTAAAGACGCACATCAATAGGGCTGTGATAATATCTTGTGTGGACACGAGACAAAATATGAACTTGCAAACGGTCAACTTTTAACTTTTTTGATATTTATTAATTTAATTTTAATTACATACCATACAAGTATTGTTAATAATTTTAGAGCTTAATGTATAATGGAGACGCATGAAAGGAGGTAGTGTTATCGGGTCCAAGTATAAAAGTTTTTGTCAAACCTAATGTTACCGTCCTAGCCAGTGACCTTACACATATAAAGAAATCATGGATTGATAATAGCACCGTAAATTAACAGTGCCATTAAAGCATTTTGTACTACCGATGTTTTGCTGAAACTCGAATATGTATTCTACTGAAAAAGGGCTTACACTAAACTCGTCATAGACTAAGAATTTTATCAATAAAGCAAGATTCTGAATATTCCAAATTGTAAGTGACCCATGCCTTTTAAACCTTAAAAATCAACTCGAATCAATCTTATTCAGTGTTCCCGAAGATACCGATTTTACATCCCATCTAACGAAATATCGATACTTTCTATTAATTTTCATATATACTATTGTTATTACATTATTGGTTCAATCAATATAAGAAAATTAGACCCGCGATACAAATAAGTGACCAAAGAAATGGCCAACTTTTTAAAAACATAAGTTATCCATAGGTTTTAAAGATACAAAATGTATGTAATATGCTACCTATAAAAAATCGGGAGACATCCCGATTTTTCGGGTCTAATTTTTACCGAATATTTATTTTTTGGTTCAGGAACACTGAGTCTTAGTCTATGTCTATGATTTAGTGCCAAAACGGTAATGTTGTGTTGTGAATTTTGATTTTATTATTTATAAAATCATTAATTGTTCGCTCAAAGCGAACGTTGTTGCAATTAATTAAGGAATATTACTTTCTGTGTAAGATTATTAATTACATATTTATGTTTTAGTTTGTATGTAACATGCAACGTCGTCAGATGTTGCACGCCCAGGAGCTAATGTGATCATTTTGTTAAGATTTATCGTAGCTTTCGTAAACCAAATACAAATTGAGAGGGAAATATATTTGATAGATATTATAACATAAAGAGAACAGCAACTGCAGTGTGATACTTCTCTTGTTAATTTTTGTATGGTTTACGTTTGTAAAAGTAGTTTTCAGCTTTCTAATACATAATGAAATATTTGTTGATTGTTTACATATAATTTTATAAATGAACGTCTGTCTATGGGGTACACTACAATAATACGACAAACTTTATTCCGACAGTCACAAATACGAATTTCAAAATACCGATTTTCATAATTCCGAATGGTTCAAAATTCCGAATATAACAACTCCGATGTATCATTTATCCTATTTTTATAATTCCGAAATTTCAATATTCCTAACGTATATAATTACGATTCTCAAAATACCGAGTTTCAATAGATCGAATAACAAAAAGTCCGAATTAATGATAATTCGAAACATCAAAAATACGGATTCCGATTATTAAAATACCTATTAATTAAAATTCCGAAATAAAAACGCCTTGTAAAACTGAATAGAAAGACAAATCAACACATAATTGCGTGTCAAAGAGAAGTATAATAGTATGAGGAGGTAGAATTAAAAAACTAATGTCAAATGCGTTTTAATAATATTTTTTATATTGAAATAAAACTAAATTAGTTTTATTTCAATGAGTAACATTCGCGTAAACGTAAGAAATCATTTTTTATATTTTTAATTATACAAATATTTTTTTCGCTGGTCACAATTCTAACCTAACCCAAATGATTCACCAACAATAGAGAGGATCTGGCGCTCGGCGGCCGCTGCCGCGGCACGCTCGCTGCGCTCGCTCGCCTTCGCGCTTTAATGGTCACAGTTCTAACCTAACCTAACCCAAATGTATGTAATGATTATACTCACTGAATCAAAATCCTAATTTTAGCAATTTATTCGGATTATTGAAAATCGGAATGTCGTTTTTCGGACCGAGAACCCGTCGAGCATTTGACTCTTCGAACATATAAAAATCGGAAAACAAACAGATCGTGTTTACAACTTTCGGTAAAATAATTTTCGTAAATTTGAATAATAGACATTATAATTTTTAGGTATTATGAAATTCGGACTTTTGGACATCGGAACATCGAAATTCGGAATAAAATATTTCGGAGTATTTGGGTGTTCCCCTGTCTATGACAAGAATCGTGCCTTGCAATAGTAGTACAAAAGTAATGTTTTCCCGATGTGTGAAACGCGTCGGTTATCCGCACCGCAGTTATATAATAAAAACGTAATTGTTTTTGTATGCTCATGCTATTCGGTCGGGGGAATACAAAAATAATTTTCAAAAACATTCTGTAGTTTTATTTCTCAAAGTTATTGATTACATAATAAAATAAACTATAATGATTTCTTCTTAGTCAATATGAAAATATATCGCGATTAAACTAGGTTTTTATTTTTTTGACGTCGCACACATATTCCCGAAGTTGAACGTCGAACATGCCGGTACCACTGCGACAAGGCTGGCCTATCATGAGGCAACTAGACGCCGACCGAAGGTTATCCTTCTTAGAATTCAACACTGCGTCTCTTAAGAATATCAGCGACGACTCGAAAGACATTTGCTGAAGTGGGGACGACGATGCTTCCATGCCTTTGCGACTCATCGGCTCAAATATTCCATTATACGTCATATAGTCAGCTATGAGTGTTAAATGTCTCGGATCCACAGTAATACCATAAACATTGAACACGTTTTGGATTTCCTTTATAATTACTTTGTTCGCCGCTTCTATACCATAAGTGTTCGCTATGGCATGAATATCGTTACTGTAAAGTTTGTTTAAATCCAACAGATGGTTGTATTTGAACATTTGTAAAATATTAATTCCTTCAGTTCTTAGATAAAGGACATTCTTCTCTTTATTTGTTATCGCTCGTTTGATGTTCTTTACTTCATGTATGACTGATTTGGCGGCGGCTTCACGTAGTGCTTGTGATAGATCAACTCTTAAAAATGATACAGGGAAGAGTACAGTTACTTCGCACCACTGGTGTCCTTTGATATCGAAACTGTAATTTGTAGCGTTTCTCAGAGTGCCTACGACTTCCGTCATGATTTTGCTTGAGTCGGCATCAATGTCCTTAGATTCGTTCATGTCTGTTTCCTTTGCCTGATCGTTAAGTTCGGTCTCTTCGTCAGATTTCTCCTCTTCCTCTGATTCAGGATCTTCGTATTCTTGCTCTTCTGTTCTCTTGTTCCGGATTTTAGCCTGGAATATTACATTTAGAATTATATCATTCATATTTACTCATATACGTAATACAATACAATATCACAATAACAAAGATAAATCAGATGGTGTCTGTTTGACTGTTCTACCATATTTAATCTTCTAGGGATATACAAAAATAGTTAGAAATGTTATGTCAGAGTTTATAACTTGCAACACATGGCACGGGAATAAAATATTTGAGTACACACAATGGTACACGTAATTTATAATATATAACAGACGAAAAAAGGGAGGAGGTTCACAATTCGTCGTGTTTTTTTTTTGTATAATATAACCACACATAAGTTTTTTCATTCGAACGAGTATATCTCAGCTATTTCAATTTCAAGAAGAAATGTGGCGATGAAGTCAGGAATGAAAGACTACAAACTTTGTAATTTGCGCAACGATTATTTCACTAAAGTAGTAAAATAAAACTTATTGACAAAAATTAAAACCCAAAATTAGACATAGTCAAATACTCTATTGGCATGCATGCATTAAAGTACCAGTACCACTGACTCAAAATTGTCTAGTACGAGTATTTAACTATCATAAATAATATGACGCATCTCATCGTTATCGCCTTATAATAGGACATATAACGTCCATGTAAGATAAAAACCTAATTATGAAAATCTAAATTTAACCTAGCATTAACTCACCGCTGTGTTATCATCATCATCATTCGGTGCTTCATCATCCGAACTATCGATATCACCCTTATCAACTGTCTCGGTTGGCTCCGGCACGCCTTCACTGTCCTCATCGTCATTGGCGCGAGACCGTTGTTTTTTCTGCTCAGTAGCCCACACCACCCCGCACGTCGCCTTAGCCTGCTTCCTCACTACCGTAAACATCTCATCGAAAAATCTATTTTGCATATGCTTGATAATTTGCGCCGGTTTTACCGCGTATTGCGTTTTGTATTGAGCGTGTGGTAAGAATGTGAAACGCATCGTCGTCTGTAGCTGCCTATCTGGATTAATCACTATTCGGCATTTCACATCAATTTTTTCTAAAACATCAGCTACCGTCACTCTATTTAGCTTCTGTCGCAGGCGCTCAGCTTTTTTATTCAAATTTGGTAGGTCTAGGAATGGGATGTCCATGCTTGGGGTCTTTAATTTTGCTGACGCCGTCATTAGGATTTCTCGCAGACGAGGAATACCGAGCGTGACATTCATGTCGCCACGGCCGGCAAAGTGGAAAGTATTTAGTGTCATCTGAGTGGAAGGCTCTCCAATTGACTGAGCCGCTAATAATCCCACGGGTTCTCCTGGCGCCGCCATTGATTCCAAGAACTTTGCATTCATCACTTCAACAAATTTTTCTTTATCGGTACTATTTTCATACAGGTTTATTGTTCTGTTCTTTAAGTAGTTCTGAATTAGATCATCCAGCTGTTCATTTATAACACCCAGTTTGTATTCGGGAGCCATTTTGCTAGGTATTGGTTCGGGACATTTCTTTATCACATATTGTAATTTCTCTTCGGCATCCATAGATCTCCAACGTTTTTCTAATTCGCCATAGAAGGGGTCTCTTGTTACATCAGTAGGCATGTGGTCAAGTTCGATATCTTTCTTGGCCAAAACAGAAAATTGAGTGAACCCACTAACTCGCGTCTTTTGAAATGGATCTCCATTTCTCTTCTTCCATTTTTTTAAAGATTTTTGCAATTTTGCAATCGATTTAGCATCCAAGTCTTCTTTAAGTTTTTTCAGTACATTCTTTCCCACTACAGCATCGGAATTATTATCCAAAAATTCTAACTGGCTTTTTTTGAGGTACTGGCATTTTAAAACATCCAATCCATCTTCACCATAAGCAAATTGTATCACACTATTGTCAGCATCTCTCACCGTGTGGTCATATGCAACTACAAGACTTTCCAAATGCTTGATCAAACATCTTTGCAAGTAACCTGATCGACTGGTTTTCACGGCAGTATCAATAAGACCTTCACGTCCAGCCATGCAATGGAAGAAAAACTCTTGTGGCTGTATTCCTGTCATAAACCGACCATCGATGAAACCTCCAGCTCTTGGTGAGACGTCGTATGGGGGGAAACTTGGCAACGACCGGCCTGAGATCATAAGTGGCGGCCGCTTGCCTTCCAACTCGATTTGACCAAGCAAACAGGAGATCTGCATAGTGTTCACTGTAGATCCTTTAGCACCTGACTGCACCATTAACTGAAGATTGTTGTCGGGAAACTTTTCCAACAAACCCTCTGATAAACAAACCTTATTTATGTTATTTGTGTAACTATCAAGCATGTTCTTGTATTGTCTATCCAAATTGGTTCTGAATTTTGGATCTTTCGCAAACATTTCCGCGATTGTATTTTTTAACGTACTATCGTCAATATCTGCTGGCAGTTCTATACTTTTCACTGCAGCAACCTTACCTGCCTGTCGAACTAGCCATATATATTCATCTCGCTTTTTATTCGCTTCGTCTACGACAAGGATATCTTTTACCCCTAGTGTAAACCCAATCCATTGTAGGTAAAATGTAAAGACTTTTGAAAATGAACTGAGTAATGCACTAGAACTATCACCACCATACAATTCATACATACAATGTATCAAGCCATATGGTGTTGCACCATAATGTGTTTTATCAAGTACACCACTCAGTAGTTCTCCTTTCCTAATAACTACTTCAGCTTCTGTCATAGTATTTGGATCTGGGAATGAGGTACCTCCAGCACACCAAGGACGGGGTGGTGCCGTTTGCCACGCATTTGAGCTAATTTTAGCTTTACCTATCAGTGATAGAAGTGGTTTTCCTTTAGGAACTGTATTTATTATGATAGTCGATAAAACTTGTTTTCCAGACCAGAGTACAACTGGTTTTAAAATTGTTGGCGGTAACAATTTGATTTTTCCTCTGTGATTTGATAATGCCTGGAATACCAGTTGTTGGTAATCAGATTTTGTGTAGAAAGTTCCTCTTAAGGACATTCTTACTCCAGAAATAACATGATCTTGAATTAGACCACTGAGAGGTGTGCCATCTTTAGGAACGAGATATTGTTTCCTAACAGACATTATGTTGTAAGCTTCACTCCTAGCTAGTTCATTTTGTGGAAAATGGGCATTCATTTCATCACCATCAAAGTCAGCATTATAAGATTTACAATTAGCATAATGCAACCTCAAAGTCTTTTCTCCCTTTAGAATTCTTGCTCTATGTGCCATCATACTAGGTTTGTGTAAAGAAGGCTGCCGGTTCAATATCAATATATCTCCATTTACTAAGTGCCTGTGCACAATTTTCAGTCCAGATGTGTTATATTCATCAGGTGTTAACAACCTCTTGGCAAGGCTTTTACGTTTTTCAATTGAATCTGGTGGTATCCGTATTATCCTTCCATTTTTTATTTCTAGCTTCTCAGCACCTGGATGTACATTTGGTCCATTGATCACCATTTTTCTTAATTCATCAACATTCCACTCCGTTACCGGAACTGGATAAGTAAGTTTAGTAGCAAATACATCAGGTACACCAATTTCATCAATGTCAACATTTGGGTCAGGTGTTATGACTGATCGGGCTGCAAAATTTACTCTTTTTCCCATCATATGCATTCTAATTAAGCCAGTTTTCTTTTCTAATATCTGTTTTAAACCTTGACTGGAGGCCCCAGAGCCTTCACAGCTGAGCAAATTATTGACACTCTTTTGCAAATCTTGCCATACTACATGTAGCTTTTCTGCTGCTGTTTTACCATTGACAGCCTCATAAGCCTGTCTTGGGAGCTGTTCTAAACATTCAACAGCTTTTTGCTGATTCGGTGCTGCTAAGACCTGCAGGATGGCTCTTGCAGAGTAAGAATGGAGTAGAACTCCTTTGTATACATTGGTTTGTGGATGCTCAATTAACTCTCCTTTCATTACATTGCAAGGCCGGACACAAGGTGGCAATACAGGTATGATTTCCATGAAGAACATATTGGAGACTGGGCTGGCATCAGTATGTTTGAGGACTGGGAAGCAGTACTGAAGTAAATCATCATTATTCTCAGCTATAGCTGTGCAATACTTTTTAATTTCATCAGCCATTAATATTTTAATTCCTTTTGTGTTCCCTTCTGCACTCAGATTATACATGATTTTATTCTCTGAAGTTGTCACTTTGATCAGCTTGCACATACAATACATACATTTTTTTGCCACATTCATTGTTCTGAAGTATGCATTCAGTATTCTACCTCTGATCCTATCAACATTTTTATTATGAAAGGCTTCTGCAATAGGATCTCTCGTGTTCAGAAGTTTCTGATACTTCCGTATCACTTTGTGTGGCTTGTCTGTCCCTTTTTTGCCATCCATTATGTCTCCCACAAAATTTTCCAAATCTAACGCAGCCGTTACATGTCCGGCATCAATTAAATCTAACTGGAGTTTTAGAATAAATTTAAGCCTATCATTTAGTTGTATCTTGAAACACTTTAAGCAGCTGATGCGGAATAAAGTGTATATATTTTTGATAAATAAGGGATTGATTACAACAAGTGGCAATTCTATATGGCCAAAATGGCCTGGACAGTGAAGTAACGATTTGTTACATGTTTCGCAACTATCATTTCTATCTCTGAGGGGCCCTAAGGCGGAATCATACAATCCACCCTTTGTCGGGTTTCCGATAGCATCAAATGATTGTATGTGGGTTATTTTAGCGACACTTAGTTTTTTTATGTGTTGGTCTGTAAACATCAGAAACTCGATGGAGTCGGGCTCTACTGTCGGCAGCCCTGAAGTCGTCGAAAATGTTGATTGAAATGCCATTTTCGCATTTGATCTATCCTGAAAAAACAATACGGCATGATAACATAACCTATAAAGTACAAAGATAAATTTTGGAGCAATGTAATAATGTAACTGTTAAGTTTACATGTATTATATACATTACCTGTTAATAATGTCATATTAATCATGTAAATATGGAAAACATTACAGGAAAACAATTCACGTAATTTTATTCAAAACATTAAGCTGTCACAGCCCTTGCCTGTGCCAAATTTAGGGATGTTTAAAAAATATATCGATATGTCGATGTTTTTTCTGCGATAGATCAATGGTCAATAAATACGTACGTACGGTACGGTACGGTCTTTAATGCTGTTAATGCAGCGTCATTGTCTTGTCTGAAAGTACTGCTTACTTGCTTGGGTAGCTCTTTTGCGCTCAAGCCCAATATATGGTTATATACTACGATTAACTTTATTTGCTACGATTATGGTTATATACTAAGAAGAGTCTGTATGGGCTAAATCCCTTTGCCTTCCTAAAAGCGAAAAATTATTGTTTATAAAAATTGCTTGTCGTCTAAACAAAATTATTAGAGGAAATATCACTTAAACAAAAATATTTATGAATTCAGATACATAGAGGTAAATATTGTACAAACGTTTTAATATGTAATATGAGCTAATTAACTAATATTCCGTTCAAAATCATTCTATGTAATGAAAAAAATGTGGCAACTTTGTGGTAATGTCAACTTCATGCAGTACTGCCAAGCATTGACGATTCACCGAATTGTGAGGAATAGGAAGCAGAGTACGGAGCTTGTTACTAGATATAATTGTTAATTTACTTTTTCATAAATTTGATTTTTATCATTTGTCTATTGAATACACATACGCCGCAATACTGAAACATAACTTGACATATATTTTAATTATGTTAAAAACATTATTAAAATTAATAAGAATATTAAATTTTAAGTACCAACAACGCTTCAAACCAATCATTTTGTCAATGGTTGGTTGCAAAGTTTTTTGAAGTGATAACTTCTTATGGGAGGGTGAACCGAAACGTTCCGTAACGCGAGCGGTCCGTTGACCAGCCAGCGTTAGCCGACCTCCCTGGAACATTGATAATTTCGAAGTACCAGGTGGAGTCACACAGTGACCAGTCGGCTTGGACCGGACTTTCACAAGACTTTGACACGACTTTGACACGACTTTGGCACGACTTTGGCACGACTTTGGCACGACTTTGGCACGACTTTGGCACGACTTTGGCACGACTTTGGCACGACTTTGGCACGACTTTGACACGACTTTGACACGACTTTGACACGACTTACGTAACGTAACGCGTTAAGGCGCCACTCTGTCTGGCTTCCCTTTCTCTCACGCATACGGTAGCAGTAGGCAGGCTCCTCCACTCTCACTTTAACCCACATTAGTTTAAGTCATCACTTCTGTCGAGCGTCCCGAGACGCACACTTTTTGAAGTGATAACTTCTTATGGGAGGGTGAACCGAAACGTTCCGTAACGCGAGCGGTCCGTTGACCAGCCAGCGTTAGCCGACCTCCCTGGAACATTGATAATTTCGAAGTACCAGGTGGAGTCACACAGTGACCAGTCGGCTTGGACCGGACTTTGACCGGACTTTCACAAGACTTTGACAAGACTTTGACACGACTTTGACACGACTTTGGCACGACTTTGGCACGACTTTGGCACGACTTTGGCACGACTTTGGCACGACTTTGACACGACTTTGACACGACTTTGATACGACTTCGACACGACTTTGACACGACTTTGACACAACTTTGACACGACTTACGTACTTACGTAACGTAACGCGTTAAGGCGCCACTCTGTCTGGCTTCCCTTTCTCTCACGCATACGGTAGCAGTAGGCAGGCTCCTCCACTCTCACTTTAACCCACATTAGTCTAAGTCATCACTTCTGTCGAGCGTCCCGAGACGCACACTTTTTTTTATCCGAGTACGGCAAAGTGACTGCACTACACTTGATGGCAAGCATAGTGCAATACAAAAACCAGCCACCACCAACAAACAATTTATTATAACAAAACAATTATCGGTGGTCACCAGAGTCATGCCGGCCTGTATAAATGCTTCTTCCCTCTACGGAGACGAAAGAAGCAAATCGAGGGGCCTGCGACAGGACAGGTGGTAGGATATTACATCCGACCGGATAGCGACCACCGTACACATGGTGTAAAACTTGCCACAGTGACCCACATACTGTGTGGGTCGCGTTCCAGGATCAGCTAGTGTACATCCGGTTCTTGCGGAGCCTGCGACGTGACATGATGGCTGGCAGGATCGTGTATGTCGGTCTACTGTCGGATGGAGGTGTATTGATTCGCCGGCCAGGGAGACCTGTAGAAACGGTTGTTCCGCTGGCCGCCCGTGGTACAGTACAGGGGCCCAATCGAGGCTAACCACCTCGAGAGGCTGCCTCACCATGCCACGCATAATCTTGGGTAGGTCCGTCGTGCCGGTTGGTGACCGGATGTGGGGTCCCGGCGGCCTATCCCGGGAGGGTACGGGGGCCCTTCCGTCCGGCGAATCAGTCTGCCTCCGTTCGGCCGTCCTATGACCATGTGCAGGTCACGGTCATCCATCTGTCCTGTCGCAGGTCCCGCAAGCTGCTTCTTCCTCCTTCCTTTCTCATCAACCATGACAGTGCCAAATAAGAGAGCAGGTCCTACAGCGGTGCACAGCCCCACCACCGCGTTCA
Source organism: Amorpha juglandis (assembly GCA_949126905.1). NCBI lineage: Eukaryota > Metazoa > Arthropoda > Insecta > Lepidoptera > Sphingidae > Amorpha > Amorpha juglandis. The sequence continues at coordinate 2,744,334 of OX421379.1, read as the reverse complement.
CAATGGGGTTCACTAACATCCGTGGACTCCATTCGAACCTTAGTGCCGTCCACCACCATCTTGAGACGGCCCGGCCTGCAATGCTCTTCTTGACGGAGACGCAGATCTGTCGTCCGGCCGACACGGCATATTTGCACTATCCCGGCTACTTACTTGAAGAGAGCTTCAAGCCAAGGGCCGGGGTATGTTTGTATGTCCGGTCGGACGTCAGCTGTCGCCGTCTGCACTGCATGGAGGATCCTTCCTTTTCCACACTGTGGGTACACGTGGATCTTGGCACTCAGAGCCGGATCTATGTGTGCCTTTACAGATCCCATAACGGGGATGACGAGACAACTCGGCTGTTTAATTATATCAGCCAGGCGACAGATGATGCGCTGGAGCAGTATCCGACAGCGGAACTGGTGGTCTTGGGGGACTTCAACGCGCACCATGAGCTGTGGTTGGGCTCCTCCAAGACTGACCATGCTGGACGTACTGCTCATGCATTTGCTCTGACTCACGACTTGTCACAACTGGTGAATCAGCCCACCAGAATCCCAGATGTGGCAAGTCACACGCCTTCATTGCTGGACCTTCTGCTGACGAGTCATCCAGCCGGATACAGTGTGTCGGTGGGTGCCCCTTTGGGTACCTCCGATCATTGTCTGGTTGGATCCACAGTGCCTGGTGCTGCGCCTCCACCACCTGTAAAGATCAGGCGCAGAATCTGGCACTACTCGTCGGCAGATTGGGATGGCATGCGAGAATATCTTGCATCCATCCCTTGGGGGCAGCGCTGCTTTGAGGGCAACGATCCTTCCGCGAGTGCCGACGCTATTGCCGACGAGATCCGGTTAGGAATGGAATATTACATTCCTTCCTCGGAGGTCGTCGGTGGTGGTCGCGGACGCTCCTGGTTCAATCGCGACTGCGCAGATGCTGTTAGTGAGAAACAGGCTGCGTATCGCGATTGGATTAGGGGTCGCGCCATGAAGGATCCCAACATAAGTTCTCTCAAAGCGGCCTATAACCAAGCCACCAAGGCCTGCAAGAAGGCGTACGTCAGAGCGGATGCCCAGCGCATCAACAGGATTGGACGGACTTTGGCGGATCATCCGACGAGCAGTCGTGCTTATTGGAGTCTTGCCAGAGCCGTCCAATCTAATTTCTGTCGCCCCTCGTTGCCACCGCTGAGATATCCGGATGGATCCCTGGCCCATAGGCCGCAAGAGAAAGCCACTCTTTTGGCAGAACTCTTTGCGGCTAATTCGCGGCTCGAGGTCGGTAATGCACTGCCGCCCACGGTGCCTGATTGCGGATATTCCATGCCGGATGTTCGTATCAGGCATTGTGATGTGCGGCGTGAATTGCAGACCCTCGATGTCCGCAAGGCTAGTGGTCCCGATGGTATCCCAGCGGTCGTTCTTAAAATGTGCGCAGCCGAGTTGTCTCCTGTGCTGACGCGCCTATACCGTTCTTCCTTCTTCTCAGGTATTGTGCCCCAATCTTGGAGAGAGGCCAATGTGCAACCGATCCCAAAGAAAGGTGATCGGTCGGACCCTAACAAATACCGTCCAATCGCCATAACCTCAGTGATGTGCAAGGTAATGGAGCGGATCATAAACGCACAGCTGATCCGCTACCTGGAGGATCACTCGCTGATCAGTGACCGACAGTACGGCTTCCGGTCTAAACGATCAACGGGTGATCTTTTAGCGTACGTGCTACATCGCTGGGGGGAGGCGGTTGACAAGCATGGCGAGGCTCTAGCCGTAAGCCTCGACATTGCTAAGGCATTTGATAGGGTCTGGCACCGTGGTCTTCTCTCCAAGCTTCCGGCATATGGGCTCCCCGACAACCTGTGCACGTGGATCTCCGGCTTTCTGCATGAGCGTAGAATGCGTGTCCTTGTTGAAGGGCATGCTTCACGGCTCATGTCAGTTAATGCTGGAGTCCCACAAGGCTCTGTGCTTTCGCCCACCTTGTTTATTCTGCATATCAATGATATGTTACCACTTGGTAACATCCATTGCTATGCAGATGACAGCACAGTGCATGGGCGTTACTGCAGTAAGCCTCCTGGTTGCCGGGAAGTCACTGAGAGGCAGCGAGAGAATCTTGTCATTGAGCTCAACCGGACCCTGGATCTCATTTCGGAATGGGGTACAAGGAATCTGGTTGAGTTCAATGCCAAGAAAACTCAGGTGTGCGCGTTCACGTGCAAAAAATCCCCGTTCTCTCCCCTCCCCAATCTTCAGGGTATCCCGCTCGCAATGCGGAATAGCCTAAATATCCTGGGCATGGATATTTGCTGCAATCTGAATCCAAGGAACCACATCGAGGGCGTAATATCAGCCACATCGCGCAGGGTCGGAATCCTGAACAAGGTGCGTCGGTATTTTACACCCGGCCAGCTTTACCGCTTATACAAAACGCAAGCAAGGCCGGGTGTGGAGTACTGTTCGCACCTTTGGGACGGTTCCGCCAAGTACCTACTCGATGCCTTGGACGGATTGCAGCGACGGGCTGTCCGCATTGTGAATGATGCAGACGTTACAAGACGCTTAGAACCGCTACAATTGCGGAGGGACATTGCCTCGCTGAGCGTCTTGTATCGTTTGTATCATGGCGAGTGCTCTGAAGAATTGTTTGACCTTATCCCATCCTCACCCTTCCTTAACAGAACCACGCGTGCTGGCTTGCGGAGCCACAGCTTCGTGGTCTCCTCCATCTCGGCTCGAACTAAAAAGTTCGCTAAATCTTACTTCTGCCGGACCATTAAGCTGTGGAACAGTTTGACGGCGCACGTGTTCCCTCCTTCCTATAATATGGGGTCCTTTAAACGGAGTGTGAAGAAGCAGTTAGGCAGGCCGGCATGATCGTGCCGACCAACGATAGACACATTGTTTGTCGTTGGTCTTACTTACCATCAGGTGTGGCGTAGTCATTTTGCCGAGCCAGGATAGAAAAAAAAAAAAAAAAAAGGTGGATGACCGATGCAGGCACGGTAATACAAGGATGTACCCCTATACCCACCCCAATCAACCATGTCATATCGCAGTCATGTCGCAAGCCCCTCGGGAGAACCGGATATACACTAGCTGATCCTGGACGGAACGCGATGCATACAAGGCGTGTGGATCACTATGGTAGGTTTTAACACCATGAGTACGGTGGTCGCTATCCGGGCGGATATGAATATCGGATATCCTACGACCCAGCAAAGATCTCTAGATCAAATAATTAATCGTTTCGAATACAGTGTCACCACTTAAAAAATTGAAAAAAATATCCGTTTATTATAGCTTCACGGTATTGTATTTTTTTTAGGCAAATGGCGACAAACGAATAAGTGGTTCACTAGGTGATATATGATCCCCACCGCTCAGGAATATCCACAAAATCAGAATTACGGCTGCATTACCGACCCTAAAAGAAAGAGATATTTAACGGACTGGGATGGGGCGAACGGATTTGGGCGTCCGGGTATCCGACTCATCGTACTTAATTCAACAGTAAGCTGCTACTTCAGGTAAACTATACAATCCTTGAGGCTAGGCTATATTTTGTTGTGTTTGGTATTGATGATGTTGTTAAAATGAAAACTGTATGATAAGGACAAAATATATTTTGATCCAATTCTTACTTCCATTAAAAATTTTAAATGTATAAATAAGGGGCCCACATATTGCTTTTTTATTTTGAGGCCAATTAACTTTAAAATATATATTTGAGCCGTCTCATAGTAGCAACTGATTGATCCGTCGCGTTTTGTTTATTTTTTGTTTTAAGCCATATTAGTATTGTCTTCAAAATCCATATGTAGCTTATAAATTATAGATTCGATGTAAGATAAAGCGATATAAGTCGCAAATAATTTATATCTGATGTTGGAATGTAAAAAAGTGAACCCCTTTTGGTTTACATTTCTGAATAATAAAAGTTACAATGAATACCAGTTAAATATATTTACGTCTAATAAAGTGAGCTCAAAGAAAATAATGAGTAATCCAGTTTAAAGAAGTATGTTATTTATAATTTTTAAACCCCGAAAAAAGGGAGTGTTATAAAGTTGTTATACACGCTAAGTATTTTTGTAGTAGATTAATAAATAAATACTAAAGACATAGACGGTAGGAGTTACTTACCATTATTATGTCGCTAACATAATTTGACTCACTTGTTCGTTTGTCGGCCTCTAATATAAATGAAACAAAGAATAAAACATTCTATTTTGAATCGTATGGGGGAATTTTAGGAATAAAGCCGCGTGGAAGGGGGATTCAATAGAGTAAAATTATTATTGCTCTGTATCGGGGATTTAGTTTTTGTATATTGGCAGCACTGCTAGTCAGTCAACATGGCGGCCCAAGATGAAGTTGACGTATGTGAAAGTTGGGAGGATATGGACGAAATTGGCGTAAGTGTAACTGCAAATGGTACACCCACAGTTACTCGGCTGGGTGGCGCGGCCCGCATAGTTATATAGACGTTTATATTTGTATTTCAGCTGGACCACAAGATTAAATTGAACAGTGAATGTCCGAGAGCGAACCCGCCAGCAAAAATTTTACTAAAAGGTTGCAAGGTTACGGTTGAGGAGAACGCGTGTATCGGGTCACAGTGCATTATGCCGGAGCCCGCCATCCGTATCTTGAAAAGGCCGTCGTCCTCAGGCAGCGGACAGTTGAACGGGGAAAGCCGCGCTCGGCCTGTCAAAACATTAGAACAGAGACAAAAAGAATACGAGGAGGCCCGGCTAAGGATCCTGGGCGAAGCTCGTAGCCCGGAAGACGTCATCGATGACAAGTGAGTGCAATTTCATTTAAAACACATTAGTAAACAGCTGCGGCAATCGTTTACATAACATTGTATTGAAACCCCAATGCCTGTACGATTGAAGGTCTTTTCATCGCTAGTTACAATAGGCGGCGGCATTTGAGACGCTCTATTTCAATACAATAATCAGTATTTATATTGATTTCATACGTTTTTTTATGGTCGTAAATTTTATTGCTGTGATTTTATGTCTTACTCCCTTCTTGCCAGTAAGTGATTGATGAATCTTCTTTCAAAATATTTTTCTTTCAGTCGGTCCCCTTATCCTTAGTGACTTGCACTATACTTTCCTGATCATGAACATTCAAACTTCATTTTGATCCTACAATGGTAACATTTATCTTGAAGTTTTGGTTTATTTGTTGTGATCTTTCGGGCCAACCTTATACATCACTAAAGTTAAGATACTGATTGAATTTAAATTAAATAATTATAAAAAAGAGACCTAGTTCACACCTAAATATTAAGAAATCAGTATATGTGCAAGTACAGGCTTTCTATAACCAAATCATTAACTCTGACATATATAATGCATGATTAATGGGTGCCTTACGTTTAACTTGAAAATAACAAACATGGTTTCAGTAGGGTATAGGATACTTTACTGTGCTAGTCACCCCACACATAAGAAGTCTCATAGTGCCCATTAGTTTCACTGGCTTCAATGTCCTGTCAAAATGAAACACCAGTGTTTAATAAACTGTTGCTTGGTGGTGGGAATAAACAAAACAGTGGAACCTTCAGATGGCCTGTCACATACATATACTATGCAGCTGTTATTTCAGTGTAGTCAAATAGTAACTTTAAACTGTTTACAAGAGATTTGAGGACATGTCTATGTTTAAATCTTAGTACAAGTAATGGATTTTATTTTATAATTGTTAAAAAGTATATTTATATGTATAGTGAAAGAAACTCAAAATGTAATACAGCCGAAACTCAATATTTAATCAGTTCAAAGTCCAAGGTGAACAGAAATAGATTTGCTAAAAGAAATTTATTATCATTAGATGAGTTTTCTTACTGTGTGACTGGGACATAGCTAAATTGTGTTTTGCTTATAAATATTTATGGTTTTTATATACCTACAAATAGTAATGGTTATAGCCAGTGTTAAAAAACATGTAAAATATATTACAAGATTCACAAACAGATTTTTCACTAGATAGGACATATGAAACAAAGTGAATCTTCACTTACAAAACTGAAATACCTACATTATTATAAAATAAAATATTCAAACACTTTAGTTAAAATGTGTAGTTTATTTTTTACATATAAGCAATGTGAAAAATGTTTGTGCCGTCCACAAATATTTATTTTGGGTCAGGGTGTTTTATCTCCCAAGAAGGGTTGACGTTCAGGCAGGTTACCGGTCATAAAACTATGAGTCAAATCTTTCTTTAACATGTGTTAAAAAGCATGTTACGCCGACCTCACTGCAAGTGGGATAAGATATGTGGAAGAAGTAATATCTCTGCTTATGCCTATGGGCCTCCTTAGACTGGGGTAAAAAATTAGTTTACTGTGCTGGCCTAATGTGGGTTGGTACACTTCTCATATCTTAGAGAAAGCTATGAAGAATTCTCAGTTATACAGGCCTGTTTTCGAAGAGGGAACTTCATCTGTGAAACATAAAATACACCAAACAGTCTCACACATAGTACTGACCTCACACTATGTCAATCTGTGTCGTGGATATCTGGAACTACGAGGGACTTAAGGTCCCACATCACACAGATCAAAAACCAACATTTGTAGATCACATAAACATTTGTCTTGGTGTAAGAAATGAACCAGTGGCCTCTCGTTTTACAACCGGTTACTCCCTCGCTGCGCTACGGAACCACGTAGTTCATTAATCAACAATTAATCCATTAGTAACTTTAAAATGTTTGTACACTGTGTGTTCATTTCAAGAGGAAGACTATTGAGGCTTTAAAAATGTTCATCATCATCATCAGCCACAAAACGTCCACTGCTGAACATGGGCCTCTCCCAAAGATTTCCAGACCGACCTGTTGGAAGCGACCTGCATCCAGCGACTTCCTGCGATCTTTATCAGGTCGTCTGTCCACCTTGTAGGAAAAAAAAAAATGTTCACTCAAATAATAATTATTTCTATCTTTACAGCTTAAGCCGGTTGCAGGACCAGCTGCAGGCCAACAATATTAATGACAATCAAAATAGCATTAAGAAAAATTCACACGACAATGCCAAAGGTAAGGATCGGAAGGTCCTCGTCCGTTTGCCCCCCGGCACGACGGCGGGGGGGCTGTTCCCCTCCCCGCCCCCCCGCGGGGTGCTCGTCATCCGCACGCCGCGAGGACCCGACGGCACCAAGGGCTTCCTCAAGAGGTAGCAGTGCCATAATCGTAAGAACCATAAATGTAACAAACACGTAAACGGTTCCATCCATTGACTTCTCCTATATAACTGTTGGTTTCTTGACGTTTCACCGTTTGTCTTTTTTTAGTCTTTGTCTGTGTCGCTAATTTCTTTACGGATTTTGATCAAATTCCGAGAAGATATAATTTATAAAAAAAACATATTCAAATGGTGCTGCCACACCGCTGTTATAAAATGTTATAAAATGTTTACAAACATTATTAAACATTTGTTAACAAACATTTTATCACAATGTTAGATTATGTTAGTAAATGTTTGATGTTAGAAAATGTTTGTAAACATTTTATAACACTGGTGTGGCAGCACCAAAAGATATTGTCTATTATATTTAAAAAGAAGCTGTTGAATTTCGAAATGTTGAAATCTATTTACGATGGATTATACGCATTTCTAGTCGTTACAATTCAGTGCCCGCAGTCCAAGTTTTTGCGAGTATTTCGACAGTTGTCACGGAATCCGTATTTAAGAAAATAATATCTATGCAGATCTGTACAGCGCCCTGTAGTGGAGTGTGTTGGGAACATAGTACCACACATACTTCTATACTATTGCCGTGATAGCTACCGATTTGACTCGCACAGGGCTATAGGATAGAATGATTGTCATTTCAGTTGGATGATGAAAGCCCATGACGAAATATTGAGTAAAATGTTTGTCTATAATTTCTAAAAATACTCTTCAATCACTTGTGAGGGAAAATACGGTTTTCTTTTGTTCCGTAATATACTTATGTATATGGGATTTTCGTGCGGTTGTTATCGTGGGTAAAACAACGTCGTGGGCAAGTGCTACTTTGAGTTGTAAATATATACAACTAAATATATACTGAGTTTGGGACATTTTTAGTGATAGATAGATATATAGATAGTAACTCTTTATTGTTGACACACACATAAAAAAAGCAGAAAACAATACTAGACAAAATACAGGAAATAAATAAATGTGCCACAAGTGGCGGCCTTATCACTAAAAGCGATCTCTTCCAGGCAACCATTGATGTCAAAAACTGGAATCAAATATGTTTGTGGCACTATTGTATGATTATTATGTTTGTGTTGTGTATTACTGAGAAATGTATTATACATAAGTCACGTCTGTTTCCCATAGAGGAGAGAAAACGGACTTCTACCAGCTACGGTCCTTACACACATCTTTGGCCTCCGTCACTCTCATTAAACTCTTCATGCATGCACATCGATTTAGGGTACTGCCGATCTTTGTCGAGAAAATCACCGATCTAAGAGCGGTCTAGGAAAATTCGCCGAAGTCTTCCCCTCCCAACTGTACCATTCACACTCGCATGTAAATACTTATTTAGTGATAACTATTGTGTAACCACATTACCATATAAAGCGTGGACGTCATGCAATATTTCCCTTGCGTTATCAAGCGAACTTACCATATTAATTTTGCGTTTTATTATGTAATGTTGCATAATCTGCAAATAAGAATGATCTGCAATTTCTCCAAAAATCGAAGGTCGTAGTATATTTAAAAAATCTGGTACAGTTGGTAAAATGAGATAAATAATATTTTAAAAAATATAATATAGTTGTTTTTAAACTGTTAAAAATTAAAAGACAAATCGTGAAACCAACAAGAGCGAAAAGCGTGGGAACAATATATTATTTATTGTTTAGGGAAATATTGGTAACTTTACTAATTGACGAGAGATGACTACAAAATTATGTATATGTGAGCTACTCTATCAAGACGCATTAACAGTTACAATGACAAGTTATTGTATGGAATTGCGGTTTAGTAAATATTGTTATTAACCGGTCAATTTACGAAATAAATGCTGTAACACACTGGAGTGTTAAAAGTTTTATTATTGGACTGTTTTATTATTTTCATCGTTTTTTATATTTTCAATTCATCGTGCATGTGTATCGAAGCGGTTATTTCGCAGTTTGACCGGACAAATCGTGTAATGACATTGACTGTAACATATTTATAGGTATGTATAGTGTTCTATACTGTTTGATGGTATACTAAATTGAAGAAAAAAGTAGATAAAAACTTTTTATACACAATTTTTCTATGTGTATATTTATATTTTTAGAATTAAGATATTCTATAGTTGTACATTTTAATGATAATTGTATGTTAAGTTTTCGTATTTTCGCCACGGGTACAGTCAGCGTATGTTAAGTGTGCACAAAAATAATTTTACATAAAACTAAAAAGTTTCTAAATCTTCCAATAATTTGTGGGCATTGCTCATGCTGACTGTACCAACTGGAAATGTTTCCAATCTCTATAGCGCGAAATGTAGATATAAATTCGTTTATACAATTATGTTTATGAAATTAGTTAATTCATTATAATCACAAAACGTCAAAATGTATCGAGTATTTTATAAAAAACTGCTGTGACTTACGTCTTAATGATGATAAGTGAGGTTATTTAATGTCTATCATAATTTATATTATTCGGCGAAGTACAATTTCCGCTTCTAAAATCTGTATTATGCAATATACTGAAAATAGTTAAGAAAAACTAGTTTAGCACTTGCAAATATGTATCACGCCTTGTTGGGTATTCCGATAGGCGAAAACTATAGTTTCGGACTTTGTTTAATGTGAATTCCTAGTACGAAAGATCTTATTTTTGTTTACGACCTCACAGATCAATGTATATAGTTGAATAGGTCTATAATTTGTCTATAAATTAGGAAGAAATGCGTTCGGACTGTATTTTGAACTTCGTTGGTAGTTTTAGTTTTTGGATTAGACTTCCTTTTTCTCAAGTTATTTATTCGGTTCGAGTGATCAATCCAATTTTAGTATATTCAAGTCAATCCTATAACTTTTTAAATTCCGGCAACTAATATGACAGATATAAAGGTCATCGCATAGGGCGACTTTATAAAGCTTAAACCTGGAATAAAGATGGCTAATAAACATCTCAGTATTTGAAGCATCTCAGTATTACTTCATAAAATTCAATATGTTGATAAATCTTTGAAGATTTCACATGAAAAATCACTCCAGTCTAATAAAAAAAGCGGGGCTTGTACTTCACCTGTGTATTTTAGATTACAGTTTTAAATATGCTCATAATGTTTGTCTTGCTGACCGTCCTGGTTATTGTATTTCCACCAATCAATACTCGAAACGACTATGGAGTAGCATTTATAAATATAAGGATCACTGGGACGGATGGTTCGTCAAAAAATATGATATTTTATGGCGGGACGGTTGTAACGTCATTTTATTATACAGTGGAACATAGCGTTTGCAAAATTAGCTCGTATTTTTTTGGTATAAACAATTTGGTGCGTAGCAATGACTCGAAAAAACTTCACAGTACTGCGATTAAAGTGTTGCGCTTCAGCAATGTTCGTGAATTACGGAAATACGGGCGCGTATTGATCTAATACAGACTTCCAGAACATTAGATTATGTACTTATAGGCGACTGTACTATAAGTATGACAAATATAAAAATTAAAAAATGCCAAACATCACTTTTAAATATTATTTGCTAAATACAAAAACCCTGTATGCAGACTGAAAATGTCACATTTTATCTTGCAAGGCCCGCGGTAGGTTAGGTTAGGTAATCCATCATGGCTCCTACCGAATTACAGAAATATGTTGAAATAAAACTAATTTAAACGGATTTTATCGCGGTTTTTTTATCTTAGTCTACCTCGTGCCCACGAAGTCTGAAAAGCTTTCGAAACCTCGGGACCAAAATTAAAATAAAACACCGCGATAAAATCCGTTTAAATTAGTTTTATTTCAATGAGTAACATTCGCGTAAACGTAAGAAATCATTGCAGAAATATAATTTTTATACATACTCCGTTGAAGCCAACGACTAATTTACATTTGTAAAGTACATTACGCGCAATGTAACGTGTCCTGCCTGAAGTCATCACGAGCGGCGTTAGAGCTATTTTTTTTAGATGGGGTGACAGATGTAGAGGTCAACAAGTTATTATGCTCATATATGTAGCACGTGAAATAGTACGGGAATTTGGGTAGTGCAGGTGTTAATATAGACAACATTACTGTGTGTTTGTTGACAGTTATAGCATAACGGCTGAGAATAGATACCAATTTGCGTGAGCTTGTAATTATAGATATACAAATATATTATGGCCTTGCTTATAAACGTTATATGGCATTGTTGAACACTCTTTTGTCTTTCTCTGTCAATGCGTATAAAGTAGCTAGAAAGAGACAAATACAGTGTATCATTGCTTAAGGAAGTTTATAAGTAAGGTTCATAGTCTATTTACAAGCTGACGCAAGACATGCACGACTGATCAATCTATCTATAGTAAAATTAATGTAACTTTAATCTGTTATGATCATTCACACGTCCCCTACTCACCTGCAGTCAATTTCACAGTGTAAATAAGACTTGAAGTTAATTAACATATTGTGAATTTACTATGTGTAGATGCAGGGATGGCAGTAAAACATTTTGAACAATAACTTCACGACTTTTAAATTAACCTTTAAATGCGTTTTGGTGCTGCCACACTGCTGATTAAAAATGTTCACAAATGTTTCCAAACACTACTAAATTTACTAACAAATGTTAGGAATTGTTACATTCTGTTAGGAATTGTAAGATGTTTTAAGTGCTCCTACACTGACGGAAAATGTTTACAAACATTTATAACATTTGAAAACCTGACATCGAATCGCAATTTGGTTTTACGTTTCGATGCGTTTCTACACGAAAAACGAAAATGATAAAAATTGTTTTATTTTTTATAATTTATTAGCTAAGAATCTTGTTTAAAAATGTTTACTAACATTACCTAACACGAAAACGTTATGATTTCTTACGTTTACGCGAATATTAGGGTAGACCGGGTACATTTGTAGCAGGGTACGGTAGTACCAAGGGGAATATTTTTTTAACTACACCTCACACACACATCCCATTCCCCTTGGCGCCCCCCTTGGTTGCTTGCCGACTAACTATCAGCTGCTCGCGCGTGTGGCTCGACGCAGACGCTTATGACGGCGAGATGAAATTTTGGTGCAGTCAAAGTAAGTTTTTTCCATCTATTATCATTGGTCATAGCAGGAAATCAAAACATAATTTTTAACTCAGTGTAAGTTTAAACATTTCTCACTATTGTATCTCTTATTTGTAAACGTATTTATTTAGATTCAAGTTTAAATTTAGGAGATTTTTTATATTATCCATGAAATGAGTATATGGGGACAATTGTAGCAATATTTCGGGGACGTTTGTAACGGTACAATTGTCCCCGTGGTAAAATTGACCCCATATTATATATATATTTATTTATAATATATATTTATTTATTATTTATTATTTATTATTTTTATTTTAACTATAACTTTAATTCATAAATTAATTAACTATATTTTTTAGCGAGCACGGTAAAGTGTCTGCGCTGCACCTAATGGTAAGTGAAGCGCATTCCAAAAAGACCAGCGGCAACCGACAATAATGAGTTTATCGGCGGTCATCAAAATCATGCCGGCCTGTAGAAATGCTTCTTCACACTCCGAAGAGGGCAGAAACAAATAGAAAGGCATGCGACAGGACAGGCGGATGACCGAGACAGGCACACCAGCATGGCAGCAGTTAGAATTTAGAATATAAAGATCATTGGGATTAAATATGTGTAACTGTACTTATTGTTAACAATTGGGAACTGCAGTATTAAGAGACGCAATTCAGCGATAATAGTCTTTTTTTAACACGCTTTTATTAGCTTTAGACGTAGGTATGTTGGTAGGTTGGTATGTTGGTATTTGTCTGTAACTTGTCTTTGAACGTGATTTTGACCTCCTTTAAAACGTCGGATTAAATTGAAATTTGGCATACTTATCAAGGACCGATGACAATGCAATATTATATATATATATATATATATATAAAAAAAAATATTGCAAATTGTGATTAATAATTATAAATAATTGTTGTGTAGTTTAGTTTAGCGCCATAAGAATGCGTCAATAGATTGTCAATCTGCGTCAATTGAAATTATACTCTCTGGACCTTTGCTAATTATAGGGAATGTCGTAGTATCTAAGAGCGTCAATAGATGGCGCTTTTTTGATATTCGAACCTCAACCGACTACAATATATTTATATTTTAACTAAAAAAATAAAAATAAATAATAGTTAAAAAAAACTAAAAAACACGCTTTTATAGAAAGTCTAACTAAAAAATAGAAAATAAATTTGAAGAAAACAATGTATTTTATTGTAAAAAAAGCGTGGGGTGCTTTCTAAGATACTATCTAAATGATAATCCTTCTACTTATATCTGTCAATACAATAATTATAACTATTGACACCATGCACCCCACGCTTTTTTTACAATAAAATACATTGTTTTCTTCAAATTTATTTTCTATTTTTTAGTTAGACTTTCTATAAAAGCGTGTTTTTTAGTTTTTTTAACTATTATTTATTTTTTCACAAATCGGACTACGTGTCTTTCATAGGAGTGGTTTGGAATTTATGACGAAATTTTTTGACGAATTTATGAAAAATGGTTGCATTCGGTTTGGGTATTGGTATCATGTCGTCTTAAGAATTGTTCAAGTTAAAACTTAAATAAAAAAATGGCTGAACTATGCTTTCCATTGTTATTCATAAAGTTTATTTTTTAACAGATGCCGCGTTATAGAACAAGAAAGACTGATAGAACGTCGAAAGATACTTTTCTACGAAAAAGCATATTAGGAAATCCAAACCGGAAAATCTATACACACAGCTATGTTTAGGTTGTGCCATGTTTCTCTAATTAGATATAAAAAGAAAAGAGAAAAATCCACACCCGGAGCTTTGGCATCGATGGGATAAAATTGTGCTGGACTGAGTAGCTATACATAATAAAAAAATTGATAAAATTAAGTATGCAAGGGACAATTGTACCATGGGGACAATCGTTCCAAATGCTTTACCATACAATATTTTGATTTGTGATTTTCGTTGTTTTTGACTAATTATAAGTATACGACACCACAAATATGATGGTCAATACTTAATAAGAACTTATAAGAATACTTTGTTGTAATCTTTAATTTAGTTATTATCGTTTAGGGTGAGAAAACTATTGTTTTATGTTTTTAATTTTTATATTGATTAACCTTACGAAGTTAACTGTATTTTGTTTGTCATTAGATTACAAGCTATTCTGTTGGGATATTACCATTTAGAGAAGTATATTTATGTAATGATAACACTGAGTTTTATTAAATTACATCGCTGGTACAATTAACCCACTGGCGGGGACATTTGTACCAGTTCACCCAGTCCGCTTTAATGCTTAATATCTATGATTGTATTATTCCTACACGTCTAAAGATAATGCGAACTTATAGCCGAATAAACTACGTATCAATGGTTATTGACACTTTTGACACAATATTAATAATAAACTCAAAATTTAACGCTAACCAAAATATGCTACAATTGTCCCCGGTCTACCCTACTCATTGAAATAAAGTGACCACGAAGGCTGAAAAGTCTTCGAAACGTCGGGATAAAAATTAATAAAAAACCGCGATAAAATCCGTTTAAATTACTTTTATTTCAACGAAAACGTTACCTAACATTGTGATCAAATGTTAGAAAATTTTTACTAATGTTTGTAAGCATTTTTAAACAGCAGTGTGGCAACACCATTTAACATTGTAACGTCATGACCAATACACACCGTCTCGCCTCGTACACTGTTGACTTTGTTATGAAAGCGTTGTGTTATCGGCGATATACGCCAGGCGTGTTAAAACTCTAAGCCAGTGCAGCGCCACACACCTGTTGTGTTCTCCCTAGGCGTGTTACGCACACCAATCCGCTTAGCATGAACCCCACGAGAAATTTCGGGCGCGAGATAGAAAGTTTGTCCATATTGACTAGTTTTTCGTTTGTATCGTAACATGCACCCTACAAGGAAAGGGTGATAGAAAACGAGAAAATTTCTCGTAGTGCGAATACGGGCTGGCTTCGATAGACGTGTAGAGCTACCTGTACAAGAGAAAAAGAGTCGACAATTTTTTCTCGTGGCGTTATGTTAAGCGCGCAGGTGTGTTTCGCCAGATACTCCTAGCGTTAAATCTGCGCTGTGTTCGCCGCATACGTGTGTGTTCGCGTATTGAGGAATACACACCTAGCGTATAGTGAGCAAGGCTGAATATAATCCGTTATTGTAGGTTCGCAGTCAACCTTAACAATAACTTGGACAGTATATGCCAAATGTATTCAGTAGTTTCAAATATTTTTATGTACATTAATTTCTAGGATATGAAATTATTTCTGTTTCACTCAGAACAATTAATGGTAAAAACTAAGTTCGAATGAGTCCGTTTAATTAACCTTGTGCTATCGAATAATGAAATTAAGACATTAAATAATATTAACCATCTATTTACACATTTGTTGTGCGGTTGTGCTCTTTTTTTGTATGTAAAGATCTTATGTCGATTTTAATATCACTGTTATTCATCTATTTGTTGTTTTTGACAAAAATCATTTGTACTAAAGGTAATTTTGTTTTTGTATTTAGATACTCATTCGAATTTAGCTTTTATCGATGAAATGTAATTTATAAAATTACTACGTAGGCCATAAGAGATCCCATGCCTTATGTATCATAATAATGTATATTGATGAAATTAAAAATTTTTTCGTATTTTACCGCATGTATTTTATTTCTTGTGACATTATTGCATCCTTTTCAGGGACCAGGGACATGCGGTGGAAACGTAGAAATGTTTGATATTCATATACCTGCATAGAGTTTGGGCATAACACCGAATATTCTTTTTGAACAGCATAGCGATAATTGGCGAGTACTGCTGTTGCCATAAGTTGTTTTAAGACCGTATTACACATGCATAATAACTTGGAATGGTGGAAGATAAATCAGTTCAACTGCTCTCTGCGACCATTATCACGCCCTTTAGTTTTTTAACGTAGGCATAGCTGCGTTGCATTATTGCCGGCCAAGCTATTTTGTGGGTGTCTATTGTACAACTAGGACCGGGTGCTCGGTCGGTTCAATGTGAAAAAAAATCATGATATGAAATGACTCGCAGTGGCATAAAATTATCCAATTGTTTACATACAGTGAGCTGCATTAAAAAGTATTATAATAAATTTTACAAGGAAGGAGAACCTCGATATTTATTGTTCTTATTTTGCTGATGACCCAGGTACAAATATTTTGTTCTTGCATTTTCTATCGTATTTATCCAATTCCTTAAGTATTAGCGTATTTAGATTCTGTAACTAGTATCTAAGACCCACCTTCCCCTTCTTTCCCTTCCCATCCCTTCTTCTCTTCCCTAATCTTGCATCCCTCCCCTCTCCGTCCTCTTATTACTCTCGTATCACCCTCTCTTCGCTCCCATATTTGTTATCACCTCTCCTTACTTCTGAACTGCCCCACCCAAAAACACTTTTCACCCTAAATCCTACAACACAGAAGGGTTTAAAAAAACAGTATCTAATTAATTTTTATTATTAATTAGGAATGATGTATATCTAAAGTGGGTAGATATTTGCTTACATTTCTGGAATGAGTTTGTTGAATATACTATAGGTACGTAATTCCAAGGAGCGCAACATTGCTGCCGTAACATTGTACGGATACATGTACATACTTAAGCTCACGGCTGTATCTCCAAAGAGGTAGTCTAGTGATGCACCCATGTTTCGCCGAGTTTATTTTCGTCCCATGATAAGATAGAGGGAGAGGGAGTCTATCGCCATAATCGGGCACAAAATCCAATGCCGGGTAATTTACGTAATTTTTTAAATCGTAAACTGTAATTGACTGGCCTGGGAATTAGACCTGAGACCTTACGCTTCTCAGCCTTAGAACGCTGCCACTAGACCAAACAATGGGGGCGACAACTGACAAGCATGCTGGTATGTAATATGTGAACGCCTCTGATAGTAGAACGTTAAACGGAAGATCCAGGATTCGATTCCCACTATGTTTATTTTTCTTATGTAATTTGGCCAGAATTTCGTCCTCTTAAGGAATTTGACGTTAACAGGTCGTAAAATCTAACCCAAAATGAAATAAAACTAATTGAAACGAATTTGATCGCGGTTTTTTATTTTAAATTTGGTCCTGAAGTTTCGAAAGCTTTTCAGCCTTCGTGGTCACGGGGTGAACAGAAAAAACCGCGATAAAATCCGTTTAAATTAGTTTTATTCCAATGAGTAACATTCGCTTAAACATAAGAAATCTGACCCAAATCTTTATAATTTAATATGCTCTTGCATTATCTTGTGAAAATCATGAGAAAATATATGGCATGTCATAATTTTATGCAATTCTTAGATGTTACATCTGATAACAAAATGCTTGTAAACAAACTAAGCATCTAATTTGCATAATCACCTTCGGTTCATTGCCGATTAGAGATAAAAATCTGGAGCTATTAGTGTATTTTTCTGTTGATATTAAAAATTAACGAAATATGTTACGGTAAAACGGGGTGAATAGGGTTAAAGGTGTTGGATGGAAACAGCCTCCGTAGCACAGTGAGTGTGAAGCGAGAGGCCGTGGGTTCGATTCCCGCACAGAGACAAATGAGACATCAACAAATGTGATCTATAATTTTTTGTTTCGGGTCTGGGTATTGTGGGACCGCAAGCCCCAGTTCCTGATACCTTATATAAAATTAAAGCGTGTAAACCTGCTATTCTATCAGGTCACCCACTTGCTCATTTGCCGGCCTAAGCTATAATAAGTACCAGATCCACATAAAATATAAGTTGCATATCTACTATGTCCTGACAGAGATTTTTTATACGAACACGGTAAAGTAACTGCACTACACCTGATGGTAAGCGTAGTGCAGTCGAAAAAACCAGCGACCACTGACAAACAATGAGTTTATCGGGGGTTACTATAGTCATACGGGCCTGTATAATGCTTCTTCCCTCTTCGGAGAGGGAAGCAGCAAATAGAGGGGCCTGCGACAGGACCAGCGAATGACCGACGCAGGCACAGTAATACAAGGATGTACCCCTATACCCGCACCAACCAACCATCAAGTCATGTAGCAATCCCCTCGGAAGAACTGGATACACATTGGCTGACCCTGGAACGCGATCCACACAAGGTGGGTGGATCACCATGGCAGGTTTTAACACCATGTGTACGGTGGTCGCTATCCGGGCGGATATGAATATCTTACCACCAGGACAATCACTTGGCAGGAGTTTCTGGCACGCACTACAAAATATAACTGATATCAAAATGCAAATGAAAACACCATAGCGAAGTCATAGTAAAGGTATCGGTACTTAATTAACATACTTTATGTCAAGAAAACAAGTTTGCCGATTCAATTCAGTACAAAACAAGTTGTCGTTGGAGACACAAGTGTTTTACCTAAAAATACAGTCATGGCTTTTGATGGCTTGAGCGAAAGAGATAAAGCAGTGTTGAGAAGTATCTTCGATCCGACGGTGACCATTGGCGACGTGGTTGATGATGGTGACAAGTTTGAAGATGAAGGTAATGCTCTTTTGCGTATTATTTATCCTTGCCAGATATTGTTGCATAATTTTATCAATTGTGGATAATAAATGGAAATAATTTATGGTATTTAAAACACAACAGGCTTTAATGTTTACTAATAATATGGTATGTTTTAAAAGAGGCGATATCCTAGCGACGGAACGGTGGATGCAAGTTCGATCGTATATCCTATGGTACACACACTCTTGGTTTTTTTAAGTTACGTGTGTATTAATTGTTATCAATCGCTCGCTCTAAAGATGAGGGAATAAACAGGGTTACTTTTAAAACACCAACAACCTCGCAGGACTAGATAACCCAATAAGGAACAACAAAGCCATTAGAAACGGCACACACAAGTGTTGCAAAAAGTTAAGCGCAATCAGTCAAATGATTTATACTCTAAATCTTTTCCGACCATCAAATGGTGCAATATCGGAATCTCGCCCAGGGTGCCATTAATATAGAATAGAATATATAGAATTTCAATAGATGCGTTAATTTTTATTAAAACCATTATATGTTACGTAGACACCTCTACGCCAGTGTCTGAAGAGGCGAAAGCCCTCTGCGCACAAGGAGTTAAGCTAGCAGAAGCAGGCAAACTGCAAGAGGCGCTAGAGGTTTTAAACAAAGGTGTGGACGCCGCGCCAGACGCAGCAGCCGCCTACAACGACCGAGCCCAGCTGTTACGGCTTATGCAGAGGGATGATGGTAAGAAACATTAATACTTAGAAACATTATTACTTGATACTGATAAATCCAAAGAAGTAATTGAGCGAAATATTATTGTTACATTGTATCTAAGTATTGTAAAGGTGGCCCATGCCCCTCTCCCTTCTTAAATCATACTCACACATTTAAAAGGCTTGTCTAATAATACCTACCACACATGCTTCTGTGTAATTAAAAAAAATATATCCCTCAGTCACATGAATGGATATTATTATCTTGCAAAAAAAAGTCTTTCACTACATCTTTGTGTAGCGGTTCATATAATACACCTACCATCCAAATTTCGTCCATAAAGTCCTTTTACTAGATACTAGATTTTACTCGGAAACTATAATTAGTCTCCGAGTAAAATGGCTATGACATACGGACGGAGAGGACATGACAAAATTTTAAGGGTTCCCTTTTCACTATTTAGCTACGGATACCCTAAAAAATATGACCAGAGCCGTATTTGGGATTTGAGGAATCCCCAAGTTAGGTAACTGATCTTACGAGTTATTTTCATACTTACCAGCTTCCAAATATTTTTGCATCACTACAGGGACCCTAAACTATAATACTAATAAGTCTACCAAATAATTTATATTGTCTTCCATAAATTTACCACCAGCTTTTTAGTTTTAATTACTTGCATTGTAAATGGTTTTCAATAAAGAGTTTGTATTTGTATTTGTATTGTATCATTGTAGATGCAATGCGGGACCTAGACCGTGCTTTAGAGCTGACAAAGGGACAGAAGAGTCGCGCCCGCGCACTCGCCTTGTGTCAGCGCGGCGTACTCCTGCGCAAGAGAGGTGACGATGACGAGGCGAGGGCGGCTTTCGCAGAGGCTGCCAAGCTGGGCAGTAGTTTTGCCAAGAAACAGGTACATGCAACTTCTTTGATTACTCGACTCGGGATCGAACCCACGACAGCAAAGCAGTCGAACCGCGTACGCAAATACAACTGCGCCACCGAGGCAGTCAAAAATTTTGATTAATCTAAAAAAATATAAATATTTTGTAATTATCGAACTCACGTGGCGATCTAGTCACTTTATTGTTTGTTCACACTTAGCGAAGTCATATTTGTACAAAACGACTTAAGTCGAAGTTTGTTCGTGTTCGTTTGTTTATGTGTTAAAGCTATAAAATACTTCAATTTAATTTATTAATTTGTTATAAGAGTTATTTCAGTCAATTACGAAATTCCAAGGTTCAGACGCGGGTGATACAATACTTACGTTCTTTTTTCTCGATAGGTGGTGGAACTGAACCCGTATGCTGCACTTTGTAACCAGATGTTGAGCCAAGTGATGAGAGGAGAAACGGATATCAAATTATAAAAAAATATTGTTACATGGCCTATATTTAAAATTTCGAATTTTGTCAAATAATCAGAACAGATGCTACGAATCACTTTCATTACTCTCATCGTTTAAAAATGAAATGATTGGGTTATGTGTATGAGTGGTAAAGCCACGCTGTAGACAGTTTTGTCTACAGCATGAATGGGCCGGCTCGACCGGGCCGTTACCACTGTCTCGCAGAATACCGACTAAAGTAGCGGATTGCTGCTACGTTTCGTACGGTGAGTGAGATATCTGGAGGCCCAAATCCCCCTCTTCCCGATCCCTTAATTATGTCTTTCCTCTAAGGTCGGCAACGCACACGATTCTTCTGGTATTGCTGGCGTATATGGGCGGTGGAGATCACTTACCATCAGGTGACTCAATTGCTCATTTGCCAGCCTATGCTATTAAAAAATCTGTGATAGACTAATATAGCAATTTGAACAGGGGCAAGTAAATAAAACAACAAAATCTAATGGATTAGAAATTTATATTGTTGAGTACAATCGACATTCATATCCGAAAAAAATCCATGCTAAATGCCGGCAGTCATACCGGCTTCACTCGCACCGTGGTGAGTGGTGACCCTCGCTTCCAATCGAAAAATGACAACGTTACATTTTGAAAATGACGAATTTAACGCTACAAATCGAAATACTGTTTACTACACTAACGATTAATAGAATATGCAATAAAATCTCGAATATATCGACTTGTGCGAAAATCTCTCCGATGGCGATGCTTTGGTAACATTCAAAATGTTCGCACAAATCGATACATGCTTTATTAAAATGGTTAAAATTGAAAATTTATTATTAAATTACACGTGTGAAACGATTGCGATAGTTTCTAAACAATAAATTAAGACAGTGCACTTTTGATGGATCTTTACAAAATGGCGTCGCGTTCAGGTACAGTGCTGGGTATTTTTATATTCGATTTACAAAATACACGTGAATTTTAAAATGGCGGACAATCATCTTCCTTGATCTGTATCGAGTATGAATTAACATAGAAATGCTTTTCGATAATCTTAGTTCCGTTTCATTTCATACCAAAATACATTTCCTTTTTCTGATCTACAAAAATATTAAGAATCTAGGCTGTATGTTTTGTTTACCCTGACATTTAACCTGTACCTATGCGTAGCCGTTGGACTCCAAAATCCATACGAAGAAGAATAATTCAGAATTAAAAAATGTAAAAATAAACTATGAATGGAAATAAACTACTTTTGGCACATTGATTCTTAAACAATACGAACTAATATAAAATCTCATCGATGGCTGATAATAAATTAAGTAAAAATGAAATTCTGACGTACTCTTCTTCGCGACGCGTGAATGATGACATATCACAGTAGTGTTTTATAAAACCAATAGAGATGTGATTAGTAGTGGAAAAGAAAGAAAAGATTTACACTTAGGACAATTATTGTGTTGCACCTAAGATTATTTTATTATATCTTGTGACATAGATACTTTTACATGAAAGTGACTTGGTTACGTCAATATTTGACATTAAAATGACCAATTAGTCATTTTAACGGAAGCATTTCAGATTTTAATTTCAAACCGACAAATCTAAATACAATAATATTGTTTTAAATTAATATATATGCAAAAAATAGCTTTCGTGTATGCCTAGTAGAAAACTGTGCAAAATTTGCTAATTGCGATTAGATGACTTTTAAAAATTTCTATAGGAGATTCCTGTTAGAGAACGAACCCTAATTAGAGATGAGAGAGATCTTTCTTTTGACATTGATATCGATATCAAATCGTTTAAAAACACAATTTACATCAATAAAAAATCCGTACGATCGAATGGTCTTGCATAGAAGTAAAGCTAAATTTCAAAATGGATAAATATGTACAATTTAGTTTTGGCACAGGTGACGGTGCAACGAGCAACAACATCGTCAATGTAAAACTTTAAAACACTTCGAATATTAGTAAAATGTATTAATAAAAAGAGTATACTAAGTCCTGTATTAACTACGGGCTTACGCTATTCAGAAAGGTGAATTTTTAGGCCTATAATTTTATGACATATTAGCAAATGTTATATCTAACATCTCGATTTTAAAATTTATTATTGTTAATGAAAAAAAAACTCAATTTGCTACGGTTTTTTACAAATGAATTGTAAATGTTACTCATTATTTGGTTTTATGATCACAAAAATTGTATTGTTCAAGTGCTCATGGCCCACAATCTATGTCGTCTTATTGACAACATTCATACTAAATATTGTGAAATGTGCACTCATTTGTAACAAATCCGTAACAATGATTTTCATTTCAACTTTCCTATCAAACATCAAATACATGTAATGGAAATAAGAGATTTCTGTAAGAGCAACCTATCGCTACAATATTTTAATTCTAAATCGCTAAATAATATTATGATTTAAAAACTAATTCTCACTGAACACACAACGATTATTTAAAATATCTTAGTGTCGACTATGAAATCAAAATATGAATACAGTATGCTTTACTGACACAGCAGGGGAAATTTAAAACGGCTATTTTTTAATTTTTAAGTGGTATAGTAAAAAATAAGCGCTTCCAGTTAGAAAATGCTTATAGACAGTAGTAATACCAGATATGCTTCAAATCAGTATTTCAGGTAACCTTTAATAGTAGAGTGATAATAGCGATGATACGTTGAAACGCCCAGGGGCTCTATCCAATAAATAAATTATGTCTTATGCCTTATTTACAAACGAGATCCTTATATTAATGATGATTAAATACGCTATAAGTTTCACAAACTTTTTAACATAATTACTGACCAAGTCAGAGTAAGGAGCTACATATCTAGGTGTTTGGTCACGGCCCCAACTGTCAAAGTGACATCGACATGATAAAGACGAATGTCAGTAAAGTTGACACATGTCAATCTGACAGCAAAGTACGACAAGCAAAAGCCTATAAATTTAAGTGCCCTTAAATAGGATCAAAAAGGCGAAAGCTAGCAGACACTAATACAAGAAAATAAGTTAAATATACTTTTATTAATAATGACGTATATAAGAACATTAATTTGGTGTTAACAATACTTTTTACCACTGAGGTAACCTGGGTGCAATAGTCGAATGTCATAGTTTTGACGCAAATTATTGCTACGTCAATGACTATAATAATTATATTGAAAACCGAAATTTGGTTACAGCTCTTTCTATCTCTTTTTTAAACAAAATATGCTTAAACAAAATAAAATGCGAAACTAAACTTAGCACTTTGAAGATTAAATACAGGTTACTATTTTAGTGACTTTATGTTCTTAACTATTAAAATAATCTTATTATATATAAGCACAGTACATATTGGGAAGAATTAAAGCGTTTCTATCTAAACGAGGTCTAGCTGAGTGGATATTATATATCTCACTAATTACTGTGAACATTGTTCTGCCGTATACGAGTAAAACCAGGTGAAGAGTTAAAGCTAAGTGGGGTTTTTTTGGACGACCCTGGTTAATCTTAGGTGGTAAAAAAATATAGACGAGTCGAAAACCTCGCTTAAGTTAGTTATCAGGTAATGTACGAGAGAATCAACCCCAATAATTGTAATATTTTAATTATTAAATTCAGTTGGCAAGTCTTGACCTGTTGAGTCAATAGTTTATTCATCATTTTATAAATTAACCTTCGTTTAGATAGAGATAGTTTCTCGTACAACATAGGCGTGAAAATAACATAAATTATAAACTGTACAACGCGGCTTTGCAAATTTCATTTATTATTTCATTTCATTTCAAATATTTTCGGCTGTGTCACGCGATAAACTATATCTATCTGAATGGGGCTTTGGGCAAACTAGATGCCAACTTTGATACAATATTATTTTCACTCCGATATGCTAATATATTTAAATAGTTATTTAGAGTTGATTCTTGGTTGGATTGAGAAGGTTATAAAAAATGTCGAGTGTCAAAACAATGTTCCCAATAAGTTGTGTAGGGGTGGCGGATGATCTGCAGCATAGATTACTTCGAACATATATTTTTTTTAAGATTCACAATCTTTAGTTGCAGATTGAAATATTGCAATTCAAAAATAAATATTTTGAACTTTGACCGAATATATGCTGACGCGCAGATGACAACATAACGCAATGCAGAATTTGTATGCCAAAGTCAGTTCTGTCAGTCTCAGGACTTGAATCGGTTAATAGTAAAAAAAATACATTTGATGATCTTATTAGTCTTAAGTTTTATGACTAATATATATGGTAATTTAAGCTAATGATGCCGCAAAATTTGATTAGCTCCGGTTTCAGAAGACAAAAACTGATTATCTTTTGTTATTTTTTGTAAAGTCATTAACTAATTGCAAAATAAGAATCGTCTAGATTACAATTACGTGAAGATATCCATGTGCAAATATTAAAAAAAAAATAGTAATTAGTGTTTTGTTAAGCCACAAAACCATGCAAAATTACTTGGTGCGGTATTGTTAGCCACAGCCATTATGGTTGGCAACCGTTGTCATCTCTGCGTCATCTATTAAAAGTAATCTATGTGTATGTCCGTGTATCCGAGGAGTACATGTGGGGATGGGATTTAGCGCCACTACGTTGACTCCCTCTCCAGCTGTTACTAACACTATGGGCCGGCTCATTTTCTCTCGTTACTCTACATTTTTTGATAGATCAATATCAGCTGTCAGTGACAACTAAACGTCAATTTGACAAACGGTTCTGTCATTCGTCATCGACAGGCTAAGCGATATGACAATTTATCACAAATAAATAAACTTACAAGACTCCATCCAATTAACTTCTGCTCCACAAGCTTCGACGTATCATCATTGGCTGAGTTACTAACGCGTGTTTTGATATGTTTTTGCGTTGACCAATTAAATACTTTGGGATTTACTTCTAAACGTTATAAGTACCGACTCATTAAACACTCTATTGTCTTTCTCTGACAACGCTTTCTTAAATTTGTTAGAAAGAGACAAAACAGAGTATGACTAATTATTTAAAGCCGGCTTGTACAACAATCCTTAATTAAGCCACTAAAAATGTTTAGTGACGTCATTTTTTCACACGATTTGACGTTTCATAAACAAGCATGGTTTTCATGTGTAATTTAGTCTATGGGGCGTCTTTAAGTTTATTTATCTGTATTTTTAAAATCAAATAACTAATTGTTACACTGATTAAAATATATACATTTGAAGACATATCCGACCTTATAAAACGTAGATTAATTTTAAACTATTTATATTGGTCTGTTAATATGAGGGACCAAGTATTAACCCATTTTAAAGTTCGCCTACGTTTTTAAATATGACAATTACAACAACTATGAAAATGAGCCAGCGAAATATCCTTAAATTAATTCTTAAGCCTAAAAAAGAATTGAAAATTACTAATGTATAATAATTTCTAATAAATGTGTTTATTAAATAACCGTGCCGCCGTAAATAAACCGGCGATAGTGCACACACGATCCAAACGCGGGAATTATTATTGAAATGTAACTCTTTACCGTGTTTCGATATAACTTGCGGGTAATGTATACAAACATTTACAATTTACACCATATCCAGCAGGAAATGGTTGTGAAACGAGAGGCCGCGGGTTTTTCCTCGCACAGATACGACACAACAACATAACACTAGTAAGTTTGTATGTATGTCAATGGAATAAACTTGGTTGCGACAGTCTGTCGAAATATATAGAAAGTAGGTACTTCTGCGGTCTGCAGTCCTACTATCAATCTAGTAAAAGTTTCAGATATGTTGGATACATTTTTTAATTAATAATTAAATATCAACCTTATCACATTTATCTTACGAACCTATTTTGTTTACATTAACAGCAAGTTTTATTGAAATTAAATATGATTATCAAGTTCTTTAAAATTTTAATAAATCGCTAAGGCCAAGCGCTATACGATCGATATTTTCTGAAGCGATATTCTCTTATCGAGTTGAAATTGCATCAAAGACATTTATTCCTGAGTAATACTGGCATATCCGTTAAGTTTGTATGTACTGCATGTGTTTTTATGAAAATGTCGACCCAAGGTGGCCGTTTCCAATCGGAATTCCGTTTTCTCAAATTCGAGAATATCTCCAATTCGGATTATAATCTCGGATCGGACTAGGTATTGTTTTAAACTGTGTGGCGATGGCTGAGGCATATCGGTATGATATGATAGATTCCTTGTATACGTGTGTGTGGCTTTCTAT
Source organism: Amorpha juglandis (assembly GCA_949126905.1). Lineage (NCBI taxonomy): Eukaryota > Metazoa > Arthropoda > Insecta > Lepidoptera > Sphingidae > Amorpha > Amorpha juglandis. The sequence continues at coordinate 2,717,333 of OX421379.1, read as the reverse complement.
TTCTGCTATTATGCCCCAGTAAGCACGTTTAAGTTCCGTTGTAAAAGACATTAGCGTCAGTAAAATTACTAGGCATTATGAGATTTAACGTCTTATGGTTCGAGCTGACAAAGTTCCAAAGTGGTGTTGCTATTGTCTTTCGTAAGACGGTCGAGAGCGATATCTGTCTGAGCCGGGCTTAAGGCTACCAGAGATATCACAATATGGTTCCGAATAAATAATTAATGCAATTTCAACTCACACGAACTACAAAACACACACCGAACAAGAGTTAATTTCCAATAAAATTCCGAAGTAAACAAGCGCTTATAAAAAATTATCTAAAAATGTCATTTTATTATAATTGAATTTAGAATCGAATGCTTTCTCATTTTATTTAATACACATCGATTTAATCTATCAAGAATGATTACCGAGTTTTATATTATGTATCTTTTAGCATTAATATTAAGTTAGTAAGGCTAGTTTACTGGACAGCCGTGAGCTGTTAAACGTGTTTGTAAAGATATCAGACGAGTCAGAAATAAAACTATATATGATCGGGTAAATGTCAGAAAAACAAAATGGCGTAGAAAGCCAATTTAATGTCTATGAAAAATTATTTAATTAATATAAATCCCAATTGGCCTCATTAATGGAGCCCCTTGCCTAGCTGTAGGACATTATTTAAAACTGGGCTGCAAAAAACCCAAATTTGAAATATATAGAGTCTGATTTGTTAAAATTTATTAAAAATTTAGTCAAAACCATCTAATATCCTTACAAATCGATTTAAAACAAAACCGCATACATACACACATAAACACACACGAATAAGTGACCATTCAAACGCACATACAAGCAGACAGTCAAGCTCATACGATACATGATTAGATCATACATCATAAAAATGCAATCACCATAGTGAACCAACCCTTAAAAATAAATCAACGTGTTGCCATAGACAATGAAAACTTAATGAGACAGCCTTATGACAGCCGTGTTTAAAAAAAATAAATTGTCTCTGGACAAAATGAATTGAGGGAAAGAAACCGCGAACCAGAGACAAACAACATTATTCGACTAACTACAATGACGAGATTCAATGCTTCACGTAAAACGGGATATTGTGAAGCTTTAGCGTTATATCCATCCACACGACACGACACACCAATAACATTGATATGTGACGATAATTTAAAAATAAAACATCGATAAATGTCATCGAATATAAATCGATTAGTTGATAATTCATCTCGATTGTAATAATTTAGTACACAATTTGACCTTTCCGTAAAATTTATAAACCCGAAAATATTGTCAGATCAATCGAGTATGAGATTCCTAACTGAGTCAAATACTCGAAACAAAATAAATACACACAAAAAACTTCAAAAACACATTAATTAGAGAGCCTAACACAACGTCAATGATATTTATTCCTTTTAATATTGCTTACCGAAATACGTTGAGTCTTTTTACCACTGTCGCATCTTTGTCCAAATTAAAAGAAAAAAGTAAGACTATATGAAAATAAAGTCATGTCGTACTGGATGGTGGAGATTGACTATAAATAAAACGAGTGACCTTAAAAAACAAAGGGAATGAGCAATAAAAAAAATCCTCCTCCCTAATACCTACGTTTGTCTAAAGATACTCCTTTGCCTTTCGCACCAAGATGTTCCGAACTTAACATTAGATCGAGAATGAACGAGACAGCGAACGAGCGGCGTCGTATGAGTGACAGAGACAGTCGATAGATGCAGAGGATAGCTTGAACTCAATGGCGTCAGCCGCGAACTGAGCCTGCGTCAGTGTGAAGAGATGCCACGCCTGGGGGAACAAAATCATTATATTATGGTAACATATTAGTCGTTAACAATTACTTCAATGTATACTACTAGACCGGCTGCGCGGTACTTAGAAATTGCGCCACTAAGTTACGGCCAATTGTTAAACCAAACCGTAACTCAATATTACCATCTTGCTTACTCTTAGTTAGAATACATCTCTTGCCCCTGTCTAGCAACTGTCCGACTCCCGCGTTTTGACAAAATTTTACTTCTCAGCCCGTCTAGTAGTGCAAACTGAAGTATTTAATCTTTAAGCGCCATTTACACGAGTAATTCTATCGTGACAAGTCCGTAATAGGTCCTTTAAGGTCGGCAAGGGGTCCATGATTCTTCTATTATTGTGGGCGTACATGGGCAGTGGAGATCACTTTTTTTTTGTTTATCCGTGAACGGCAAAGTGACTGCACTACACCTGATGGTAAGCGTGGTGCAGTCCAAAAAACCAGCGACCACCGACAAACAATGAGTTTATCGGTGGTTACCAGAGTCATGCCGGCCTGCTTCCCTCTTCGGAGAGGGAAGAACCAAATCGAGGGGCCTGCGACAGGACAGGCGGATGTCCGATGCAGGCACAATAATACAAGGATGTACCCCCATACCCGCCCCAATCAACCATCAAGTCATGTCGCAAGCCCCTCGGAAGAACCGGATATACACTGGCTGATCCTGGAACGCGATCCACACAAGGCGTGTGGATCATTATGGCAGGTTTTAACGCCATGTGTACGGTGGTCGTTATCCGAGTGGAAATGAATATCCTACCGCCAGCTACCACTTACCATGGACCACTTACCATACCAGGAGACCCACTTGTTCGTTTGGCGGCCTATGCTAAAAAACATAGATGACATTTTTCGAGTGGTAGAGCCACGCTGTAGACAGTTTTGTCTACAGCATGAATGGGCTGGCTCGACCGGGTCGTTACCACTGTCTCACAGAAAACCGACGTAAAGTAGCGGCTTGCTGCTGCGTTTCGTACGGTGAGTGAGATATCCGGAAGCCCAAATCCCCTCGCCTTCCCAATCCCTAATTATCCCTTTCCTTTAAGGTCGACAACGCGCCCATGATTCTTCTGGTGGTGGGCGTAAATGGGCGGTGGAGATCACTTACCATCAGGTGACCCACTTGTTCGTTTGCCGATGCTAAAAAAACAACTTCAATAAAACACGTGACATACCCGTGCCGTTCACACGTGCTGCACGAACTCAGGGTTGAGGAATGAGAAGCCCATGAACTCGGTCTGGTCCAGATTCATCATGAACAGCTTGTCGGTGGGCGTCAGCTCGGTCTTCTCCTGCGTGAACTGCTTGTCGAAGTTCGACACGTCCTTGCGATGTTTCTGTTCGAACACGACGGGTTAGTTAGTCTATGGCTGTTAGGAATGGCAATAAACAACTTATTATTTTTTATTTGTTTGAATGACAAGACGAATAGGCGCTCGCCTGATGCTAAGCACCTGCGTGCAGCAGCCTGATAGTAGAGGTTAAATTAGTACATCAATTGCGATTGGACTATCCTACTTTTGCTGAGTTGTTGAGCAAGTGTTTCAGACATCCTAATACAAGTGGTGGTAGGTCCCCCGTATGCGAGAGGCCGTCTGGGTTGGTACCACCGCTTTGTCTATTTCTGCCGCCATGCAACAATGTATAAGCATTATTGTTTCGGTTTAGAGGACATTGAAGCCAGTAAAATCACTTGGCATTATGAGACTTAACATCTTATGTCTCGGGGTGAGGAGCGCAGTTCAGAGCCATGCAGTGCTTTATAATTCAAAGTTCTGTGTGGTGTTGTTTGTGGGAAAGCGTGGCGTTTACCATCAAGCGAGCGACTTGCTCGTCTCGTCATTCAATAGTTGGAATTAGAGCAGCTCAATTTAAATCAAGAAGCAATCATAGAAATGTGATATCTACGTATGGGATTAGCATACACGACCTCTAAAAGAAAACTGCCCGTCACATACATTGCAGAGTTTGGTAAAATACATACGATCTTAGGTATAGTGTTCATTGAAGTGTGAAAATACATACGACCTTAGGTAGTAGTGTTCATTGAAGTGTGAAAATACATACGATCTTAGGTAGTAGTGTTCATTGAAGTGTGAAAATACATACGATCTAGGTAGTAGTGTTCATTAAGTGTGAAAATACATACGATCTTAGGTAGTAGTGTTCATTGAAGTGTGAAAATACATCCAACCTTAGGTAGTAGTGTTCATTGAAGTGTGAAAATACATACGATCTTAGGTAGTAGTGTTCATTAAGTGTGAAAATACATCCAACCTTAGGTAGTAGTGTTCATTGAATTGTGAAAATACATACGATCTTAGGTAGTAGTGTTCATTAAGTGTGAAAATACATACGATCTTGGGTTTGAAGGGCGGCTGTACATCCCGCGCCTCAATCCGCGCCCAGTCGATGCGTCGGAAGAAGGGATGTGTGCGGACATCCTCGGAGCCGCGCGCGTTACATCCCAGACGCTTCTGAGGATTCTTGGTCAAAAACGCCTTGCAAGCGTCTTTGGCCTCCTGCAAGAGGGAATTCGGGTATAAAGCGTAAAAAGTGCGATTTGTTATGTCGAATCATACAGTCTGTCAACAAAGCTATCTAATAAAGTGAGTGTGATATCCGAAGGCCCGAATCCCCCTCGCCCTTTCCAATCCCTTAATTATCACTTTCCTTTAAGGTCGGCAACGCGTCCATCATTTTACTGGTATTCCATCAGGTGACCTACTTGCACGTTTACTGGCTTATACTATAAAAAAGTTAATTTTCTGTTGAATTTAATCTAATAGACTAATTTAATAGACGACATATACTATTATTATTATATTAGTAGGCTATATATACTATTATCAATGTGAAAGTTTGGATGTTTGTGAATTTAGATGTTTATTCATCAACCACGGCTGAACGGTTTTGGATGAAATTGGGCACACAGATAGACTATTTTTTAGCCCGGAAAAGGCCGCCGAAGCGGGCGAGGCCGCGAGCAAAATCTAGTATCATCATATAACCATATGAATCATCTGCACTGATCTACTTCCAAAAGAATAAGTTTATCTCAACCATTCCATTGCCGCATAAAACTGAAACAAGAATTTAAACCTCCATAATCAAAGAGACTGCTACATTACCTTGCTTAAAGTCTTCGGGTACGAGACACTGTTATCAGTGATAGCAGCAAACAGTTCCTCCTCATCCTCACCATCGAACGGCGGCTGTCCCACCAGCATCTCATACAGGAGAACGCCATAAGCCCACCAATCAACGGACTTCCCATACGGCTGGTATAGGATGATCTCCGGTGCGATATAATCAGGAGTGCCGCAGAAGGTCTTGGTGGTTTTGTCGCCGGTGATGCCCTCCTTGCACATGCCGAAGTCGGCGATCTTGATGTGCCCGTCCTGGTCGAGGAGGACGTTGTCGAGTTTCAAGTCGCGGTAGACGATGCCGCGGGAATGGAGGAAGAATAAGCCGATTGCTATTTCAGCTGCGTAGAAACTGGAATAGGGTGGTTGAGATTTATTGTAGTATTATTTAAATTGATAAGTTGCGTTACCCAAAACCAGTTGCAGAAATATTTTTTTAAACCGTGCCGCTAAACAACAGTGTGTAAGCACTGTTGTGTTTCGGTTTGAAGGACATTGAAGCCAGCGAAATTACTGGTCATTATGAGACTTAACATCTTATGTGTCGGGGTGAAGAGCGCAGTGCAGTGCCACGCAGTGCTTTATAATTCAAAGTTCTGGGTTGTGTTGCTTCTGTTTGTGGGAAAGCGTGGCGCTTACCATTAGGCGAGCGACTTGCTCGTCTCGTCATTCAATAAAAACTGTCCAAAAATAACTATGTTAGAATCCATTCAAATCTGATGGAAAGGGTACTTGTCAAATGACAGACGAACAAACCTTTTAATCTTTAGTGTCTTAAAATGAACCACAACAATTCTTACACACTGCTACTTGGCGATAGAAATATACCAAACGGTGATACCTACCCTGACGGCTTCTCGCATACCAGAGACCTATCAGCTATTTTTTTTATGAAAGCAATAATAAAAATGAAATCACTTATTGAATCAATAAAATGTCAAACATAATTTAGATTCAGACAAATTTTAGCTCTACCGCCAGTTCGGAATGCTATTTCGTTAAAGATGAACGGGTAAGAAACTCTAACGTTGCTCTTTTCTAAACTTATTTACAATACATATTAGCACTACATACATTGAAGTGTTATTTATTTGAATTAGAGCAGCTCAATTTATGCCAATGAGGAACGTTATAAAGTAAAATAATTAGATTATAATAGATTTTTGTGCATGATCATAATATGATAATTTGACTGATACTGATTATGACTTACACAGCGACTGGCTCCTTGAATTTGCCGCACTGCTGTATCTGGAACATCAAGTCACCGCCATTGACGTACTCCATGACGAAGTACAGACGATCCTAGAAAAAACAATAGCCACCATAGAAAGTTCTGACAGTAGAAGTTTTGATATTAAGTTTGTGAGAACAAAATTCTAAAATGATCAATAATTTGTTACTATATGCGTTAAACGTAGATACGCTTATATTTTAAACGTTCTACCGACTGAACTCACATGATAAAATAACTACTAGATTTCTTTATACAATTCAATAACAACTATGTCAAAATTACCATAGTTTGGAAGCAAGAATGTAGCTGCACCAGGAAAGGCGGCTTGCTGCTGAGTGCAAGCACTCGTTTCTCAACCATCGTGCACTCCACATCGTCGTCTTGGATGATGATGTCCTTCTTCAAGATCTTGATGGCGTACAGCTCGTCCGTGCCGCGCCGCTCGGCTAGCATCACCTGATCACCATTGTCATCAAAATAAATCACTAGTTAATGCATCAGATAGAAGTCATAATTCCAAAATTATGCTGGTTTGAGGACGACGAACGAATGCGACTACTGAACGAGCTGCCATGGAAGGTTTTGACCATGTGGACGGATGGACGGTGGTCGCTATCCAGTCGATTACATAAGCATTAACTAAGGATTATACTAATCTACAGCTGATAGAAAGTGAAAAAAATGCTATCGACAGAGCAAAGAAGTTGGAAGTATGAGTTTACATATAAACGTAATATATCATCACGTAGTATGTATCTTATGTTGTCACGTGTAATTATCACCTTAGGGAAAACAAGAGAAACATTGTACCAGATTGGTTTCGCAGCATTTATTAGTAACTAAATGTATTGACAAGTGACTGAAATTGGTATTCTTAAAAAACCCGAAAGAGAAGAATTGAAAAACAGGTTGTCCTAGCTCTAATACGTGATAACTCGTACTTACGCGCCAGATTACTTCAGAAAAGCTAGCTATTGTTAGCTACTGTTATTATCACAATATTTTATCATGTCTCCATTTATTTCTAATATAAACCTTTAGTTGTAATCGTCAGTATAAAAAATAACGATATATTAAAAAGATCTAGTTACTTAAGTTGTAGATATCTTTCACTCCGTGAAAATATCATTTGTTGGTGCGTAGGTACGAGGTGTCACAGAAGAAGGTTATGCATAACTAAGTTACAACTATCTATTTAAAGAAGATTACAAGAGATAAGAAGTACAAAGTCGAAGACGCAAATTGTGCATAGAATGGACGAAACTTTAATTACTACAAAAACTATCATTTTAATAATAGCGTAAAAGTAGCGTCAACTTTTATGCCCGGTTCGAAAGTAGTCACTTTACCTATGCTCGTCGCCTCCTGTCATCCTCAAAAAGTCTCATCAATATAATAATTGGTACGCCGCTCGTGACTAATTTCAAGGCGGTCATAAAAATTACCGAGAATTCTACCAACAGAACCTCTATTAAAAAATGGAAACACTTAAAACTAAAATACCCAATATTCTTAACCAACCCACCATTGAGCTAATCTCAAGCTTACCTTACCAAAAGATCCTTTGCCAAGCACCATAATAAAGTTGAAGTCAGATGCTCTTATGACATCAGCGGCGGCCATGTTATGCGGCACCTCCCTATCGGGCGGTGGGGGTGCCCTACGAGCTCCAACGCTAGTCGCCCGCATTTGGTTCTTCAGTTGAGCGAGGTCGGCACCCTCCTCAGGTACTGGCACATTGTAGAATTCGCCTTCCTCCTGGGTGAGCAACTTGAACCAACCTTCGGCCGGTGCCTTCATCACCTCGGAGATGCCGAACGACAGGGATCCCATGAAGTCATTACGCGAGGTGCGGTCCCAGTCCCACACCTAGAGTTTATTGTCTTGTTAAATTTGAAATTAGAAATCATACTGACGATAATATTATTAAACAGTCATCGAAGTCTATTCACAGTAGTCGAAGGACTATGAGGGACGATTGTCTCTAAGCTCTTAAACAAGCAAACTAGAAACAAACATAAATCAAAATATCGTATTCCTAATCACGAATTGCACAATATGCTACGCATTTGTACATTGCTAATATAACAATTTGGGTCAAATGTTCGTCCACACTATCTCCTCCGCTCCCAAATCTAGATTATCATGATTTGTACCTCAATAAGCAGCCTCCGGTCTTTATCCTCAGCCTTGAGATCGAAGGTCAACGTTTCTTTCCACACGGGGTTCAGTGTGCTGCGAATGGTCTTCGTTTTTTTCTTCACGTTGTCCGAGTCCGGGATCAGCTTCATCTTCACATATGGATCCGACAGGCCGTTCGGGTCCATTGGGATCAGATTGCGGCCCTGCTTGACTGTAAATGAAAAAAAATAACTTGTTATGAACTGTTGTTGTTACTGCTGTAGTAGGTTCTGAAAGATGACAGACAAACAATTAGGCAATCCGTAGTCGTTCAAAAACGTTCTGTGAGATTCTGGTAAATTTATAGCTTAAGACTTTGGAATCTTTGGTCCAGGTAAATAAATCCATTTTCAGCTTTCTTGCAACAAAACATTATTATCTCTAACTTTTATTTTGTTCAAACATCTTAGAGGTGCCATTGGATACATTGCATTAAACCTTGGTTGAAACAGAGGTCAAAAAGATCAATCTCTTCACCAGTTCGTATTTACTGTAAATAAGACTAAATGATAGAATACTTTGGATCCCATTTTATGTACCTTCGACAACCAACTTGTTCCCCTGGCAAGACACGGCCAGCTGTATGCGTCCACGGCGCTCGGTGTGGTCGCAACCGCACAGGTTTGGCACAGACTCCTCGCACCTCTTGTGCACGTTCATGTCGCATGCTGTACACGACAAACATCGTCAGTTGGGTCCAACTTAACCGTTTCATCAGAGAATAGCAAAAGTGTGAGCCAATGCGTAACAAAACAGCAGGAAGTGTAAGCCACAATGAAATAGAAAGTCGACAGAAACTAGATCTTGAAGTAAGCGTTAACTCGCTTGTAGTAACTGAGTTAGTTTATATTAGCAAGTAGCTCGAAAAGTTTGTGAGAATGAAGCGACTTCGCAAAGCGTTGTATTTGCACGAAATGCGAACGGTAATGTAGTTATAACGTTGCCGCTTTTGATGGAATTAATTAAATTACGTGAGCTAAATGTATCAAGGTGGGGGAACTTTTGATAAAACCTCAAAGGAAGTGAGCGTGGGTCTTAACAAATAAACTTTGAGGAGTGCTCGCAAGTTCCCGACTGAGTTTTTCAATAGAATCTACTTCATAAGAAATATTAAAAATTCTACATAAAGAAATTACGGACGTGGCGGTGGAAGATAGGGATTTTAGCGTAGGATTCGCGTTGCTATATAAATATAGTGAATACATATGTGTTTTACGTCTTAAGCAAAATGTCTTAGTGCATCAGGCTTGCGGGTCAGCGCCTAGCGCCTGCAGTGGCGTGCACACGCCAATGATTTCACACCATTGTATTAACGAGATTCCTTGTCGACACCGCCATGTCCCAATCACGTTCCACAAACAATGCAACGGAGAACTAAATAACATATACGTAGGTTACAAGTGCGCCTCTACCAAGAATGCAAACAATATTAAAGAACATACAAGTGGAGCGGAGTGTTGAATCGGAGCGAGCAGCGGTTGTGTGAGGTTTAATGAGTTATTATAAAAGTGGGATCAAGACATTATTGAAATTCAATTTATCTCTTAAATGTTTCGTGCACCTGATAGACTAGATCTGTTGCTGCTCTGAGATCGGGTTCCTTTTGTGAATTTATTAAAACATCGAATACTTACAATACGATAATTATATAAAGATTGGATATGTAGGATACTGTAATTTGCGTTTACGACGTCTCATTGCCACATTTGATGCATTCTCTAAGGGTAATTGGGAACTAGTTCCCTCCATTATTCGCTCAGGGCATTCTATACATTAATATTTATACCTCCGCACTTGTATCCCTGGTAAGCCAGACCGTGGAGTAATGTTCCACAGTGATCACAGAACGTTGGAGCAAGAAATGTCCACGTATTCCATTTGTGCGGCGCGTAGGCGGCCTTTGCAACAACAAGTAGTGTTAATGAAGACGATACTAATACTGAGCAAAGATACGCAAGTGCTGAAAAACACTAATGAGACATTACAGTAAAAACACTATAGAAAAGAAGTAAAGCATTAGCACAAAACACCGTCACCGTAGAATCTGTAAAAGAGCAATAAATCGAAGCTAGATAGAAACACGAAAAGCCGTTGGATGATAAGCGACGTCACGGGAGCTGGAGTCCGCTGGTACCTTGGCATTTGAGACCCTGGTGTATGAGCCCGTACAGCAGCGAGCCGCAGTGGTCGCAAAACGTTGGGGAGGCGTATGTTGAAACGCGAAAGTTGTGTCTCGTGCGCGTGTCCTGTTGACATTTAGTATTTGTACACGGTTAGTTGTAAATCATTAGCAATCTCTACGTGATGGTAAAGGGAAGGGAGGGCCTGTCAATCAGAGTATAGGGCATACACTTCACCTATAAGATCGATATCTGGGTTGAGTTCAGAGATATTTAGTGATCTATATTTACCCTTGAAAATTACATTTCAAACGATACCTTATAACAATTAACAAGAATACAAAATCCAGGACATATATTTGACTCGTAATGTAGAATTTACTTTTATAACTGAAGTGACGAAGTGGCTTCCCAATTCAAAGAAGCTATAAAAATATGCTATCGATTAATGAGTATTATATTTTGTGGGATGTGCGGTAATTGTTGAACTGTATGAAAATATTATCAAAATATATAAAGCTCTCAATATGGCGATTAACTTAAAAAGATCAAATAAAGGGATCCCTATTTATATGATCCAATTTCAAACTTACGAATCTAATGATATAAAATCCGATGCAAATGCACTGGTTTGGGTTCCAATATAGCTTAAAGCGCGATCACAGACAAAGTTATATTAATCTGGAGAAGGGGGAAGGGGGGTAGGAAAGCAAGGAGGCAGTGGGACTCCGGAGATATTGCTATTTCGTGTTTGCCATTTACGATCGAGTTCGAGATTCTAGTTGACTAGATGTTTGAGTGAAGCCATTTGCACGGAGGGCAAACAGAGAACTCTGGTTTACGAGGCCATATCACACGGTCCTCGCTGTCAAACTGTATAACGCATCCTCGTAAACGAGAGTTTTCTGGTTTTATTTCCTTGTAAATGGGGCTTGACTTGCTTGTATAATGTCAGTAGAGTCTGAAATATGGTTTGAGTTACGTACATGTCGAATCAATCAATTTATTATGTGTAATGTATTCTTTTTTTAAGACGCTTTTATTCTCGATCAAGAAAACGTTTAACAAAATGTTAAACGTTAAACTAAATGAAAATTCAGGCGAATAATGACGATTGACGAGACGCGGCAGATTAACAATTGTAATCTTCATATTGGCTAAAACAAAGTAACTGGACAGACATTAGCTAGTGTCTCAAATTCTACTCTACAGTATAATCATGATATATTCTCGAACTATCTATCTATCTTTTTTACAGCCCCTAGGGAGGAAGGGTGGTTACCCTGGTGGACTCACCAGCCTATCGATCCTAGTTATCGTAAACTTCTTTTTTTGCGATCTGACACAGTAACGAACCAAAACCACCACCGTGCCCCAGCAGCCTATCTATTTTACTTGTAGAGAACATAACCTAAGGGGATTCTCAAAGATTCAATCCTTTTAAGATCAAACCTCACAAACCGATTTTTTTTATGAAAGCAGAAGCAAATGGATCATCTGGTGGTACTTGTCGGTGCGTTGTCGGTCTTTGAGAAAAGAATAGACTCTTTTTTAAGGTCTTATCGGTCTGGAAATACTGCAGCGAAAGCATAGTACGCAATATATATTCTGTTCCATTGAGTGTTGTGTAAATTCTGTATCTAAACTACGCGTGTAACGTTTATAAGTAAATAATTAAATAACTACGACCGGGGCTGTTGACTGGCGGTCTAAATATTATGGAACATCGGCCACTGAACACAAAATTGTAGGTCGCGTCATGGCTCAAAACTGCCGTATTGTATTAATTACATAGTATGGTCGCTATTACTACTATTTATTATTACTTTGGTAGAAATGGCTTCAGTAATTTGGACGTTTTATTGTTTTACTAATTAAATTCAAAGTATTTTTGTAACATTATACACGCACTCACGCCTGTAATCCCCGATGGCGTAGGAGAGTCAAGAAATGCGACAAGACCCAATAAACCGATCAAATATAGATATAACCTCGAAATGGAAAATATTAAGTTACAAACTTTATAAATCTATCTAGAGACTTTATAAGTTAGCTCAAGTCTCATATCCGCGAACCAAGATATTCAGAGGCAAAATGAATTTACAGTTATTTGAAAAGTCGCAAAGCATAAATACTTTCATCTTCAGTATTATTTTTATACAAGCAACCGTTATCGATGTCTAGCGCAAAAATATGTATCTTCGATTGCTAGGTTCCTTTTTTCGTTTTAACATCTTAAATGACTGCATTATAAGCTACGCTTGGATCGGAGCCTTCAAAACTACCTTCAGTACTATATTTCCAAAGTGAATGTCAAACACTGCGGTCACATTTACCTTATTTCTACTTTGGTAGCGTTTCGGTTGCGGTCGGCACTGAGGATTTGCTTCGACCGGGGCTTTGGCAAAACGCTAATGGATTGCTTCACTTGGATATTGTAATTTGTAAATGTATAATTTACGCTCCGCTGGCGTGGCAACGTAAGCCCGATGTAAAACATGATGGTTTGAATTTCACAGTTTGCAAAACATTACGATCTGATTAAGATTTATGCTGAACAAAAAATCAGCGATAGAGAGAAATTTAATGAAAACCTCCAACATCAATTTTATACAAATTTGCATTTCAATGCACGTCAAGTAAACATTTAGATATTATTTTTATTTTGCTAAATTAATTAGTTTTAAGTAGGTTTGATCTGTATCTTATAAAAAAAAACATAAATGAAACATTCCCTATATACCATATTCTCTACTCAGAGCAGAGGGGTTGACGTCAGGCAGATGGCCAGTCGTAAAAACTAAAAGCCAAATTTTTCTGTAACATGTGTTGAAACAGTAAAAACTAAAAGCCAAATCTTTCTGTAACATGTGTTGAAACATATTGTGTTGAAGAAATGGTTGAAGAGCATTGCGCCGAACCCACTGCGAGTTTCATTAGGGCAGGTGGTAGAAAATGAACAAGATAGCCAAGAATCATTTCGATTAAACCAGATTTCCAGATAAAAAACTACATTCAAAAAGGTCGATCCCTTTAAGCGCCGCTATGCTACATACAGACAGACAGAAAACACAAGTGTTTTGTTTGTTGTGAGTTTTTCACAAGTGTTGTGAAAAAAGGGTTTTATAAGTTTTAATTTTATAAGTTTATAAAATTAAATCTTATAAAACCCCTTTTTCGTTAGAAGTTAATAAATAAATGTCAACTAACTGTCCTTAAATTATCAATAATACTAATTGTGGTAAGTGCCTCGTATATTTTGTTTATAGCACAGGCCGGCAAACGAGTTAGTGGGTCACCTGATGGTAATTAATCTTCACCGCCCGTGTACACCTACGATATCTCAAGAATCATCGACGCATTGCCGACTTGGAAAGAAAGAATAATGTAGAAATTTACAAGGCTGGGGGATGATAAAGGATGGGGATTTGGCACGTTTTGATATATGCGACGTAGACAGCAGAGCGCGGAGCGAGGACTTGTTGATATCGTTTGACCTTTCGGCGTGTTTGCCATACCTACTACTGGAATCAAGTTTGACAGCTCGGATGATAGGACCCAGTAAATACCACCCGTGGTGCTTTACATCTGGCTTCTCCAGTTATAAATGTCCGTACACTTGACGTTAATACCACCTTAGTTCATTGTTTTGTCTCCTGCTCTCTAGCAAAGAGGGTAATGAGAAAAATGTATATTTCCAACTCCTTCTTATCTTTATATCCTACCACCAGGTCACAACAATGTTGTTTCACGTCACACGGTTTAAGGCAGGACGTTGCCCCTAAATAGCCCACGGTCGCGGTGTCCCAAGTGGCGGCCACGCCGGGCTGCACGAGGCACGCGATGGCTTTATGGCCAGCCCCCACGGCCCACTCCCTGTTAATATCATTTAGTACTTCATCGGGTTATTGCTCGTTACACTAATGTTGTAGTATAAATAGCGTCTCAAGTGCCTCAGTAGCGCAGTTGTAATGAGTATCGGGTTCTCGGTTCGATCCCCTGGTCGGGTTTTTTTTTTATCCTGGCTCGGCAAAGTGACTACGCTACACCTGATGGTAAGTGTAGCGCAATCCAAGAATAGTGTCGACCAACGATAAACAATGTGTCCATCGTAGGTCGGCAAGATCATGCCGGCCTGCCAAAGGGCCAAAGGGGAGGGGAAGGAAAAAAGGATGGGGAAAGGGTTAGGATCAGGGGACAAGCCCCCTGGGGAGAACCGGATAAAAGTGATATTGCGTTTTTCTATCACGAAATGCTCAGTATCAGCCCGGAGTCTAATTACGTCCGGTATGGGGTTAGGCACACCGTAAATTACTATTTCTATTAACTATAACTGAATAATAAAATGAATTAGGTTATCATTAGTTTTAGCCGCGGATATTAAGGTATACATCATCTGACGTCATAACGACCATTAAGACTGTTGGCACTTGTAACATTAGATTAAAATTAAAAGATTAGTTAAGCTGTACGGATAAGCACGTATACTTAAGTAAATCGGTATCGTCAGCATTTTACTCCGTTGCGCATTATTATATCAGCATGTCGAATCAGTTCACATTCCGTCACCAATAGTTCCGCGCGTACTTAGTATACCATATCATACAAAGTGTCTCAATAATTCAATTTTATATTTCAAAATACTTTCTCTTATTCATCCTTCCTACTAATCCTACTAATATTATAAACGTGAAAGTTTGTAAGTATGGATGGATGTATGTTTGTTACTCTTTCACGTAAAAACTACTGAATGGATTTTAATAAAACTTTACAATAATATAGCTTATACACCAGAATAAGACATAGGCTACTTTTTATCCCGGAAAAAGCAGATCACGCGGGCGGAGCCGCGAGCAAAAGCTAGTCAATTATCATTTTAACATTAAGGTACTGTATGCACTGTACATATCCATTGGTCCTTCGAGCCGGATGGAAGACTGTAAACTATAAGATATAGTTGTTGAACAACATATATTTATATTTGTCGTTTTGTAAGTCAGTAGTCTGAATCGAAGTTTATAATAGAGGGTTCAAACGACTCCATTTCTGTTGATCAACTGACTTGAATCAACAATAGATGTAGGGTGCTTACACCTTGCTTGGTGCTTAATTCTGTTCAGACGGTTTAAAACGCATACGACTTAGCAGTTCACAGTAAAAACGAACGCGCTATAAGATATGTTTTTATTGGAAATACTGGAATTCACTTCCGCTTATAATATTTTAAGATTGATTTCCCGCTTTTTTCAGTAATAGAACCTAACTGCCTATCTTTCGGTCAACAGTATGATTATCATAAAAACAGTTCATGTTCATTTCGAATTTTAATTTAAGAAACAAACAAACTAATAAATTAATACATTATTCGTAAGAATCAGCCAGAACTAATCATTGATTGCTGGATCGAATCGTCGCATCTCAGTCAATAACAATAACGGAACAACGGCAGCTATTTATAGCACAACAACGATTATTTGTAACGTAATATCTGTGAAAACCTTTTATTCTGTTTAGGTATTTACGAAAAGTTTGTGTACACAGTTCATTGCCTCCAACGGTGTTTGAACTTGTTAAAAGTTGTATTCAACTCATCGGCGAAGCGGTGTTGAACTTTGAACATGTTTTTCATATTAATGTTACAATAAGATTATATTTTGATTGTAGTGGCCGTGAACTGTGAACATTTAATTTTATAGGCGCGTTTTGAGGTGTGCCACCGAAACGGTAGTAAGTTAGTACTTAGTAGTAAGTTTTTCTGTAGAGTTTTAATTTTTTTTTTGACTGGGTTGTTACCACTGTCTGAAAGTCCAAAAGTCCCTTTGCCATTTTTAATTATCCCTAATGGGTCATTCCATATAAAATCGTCTGAAACTAAAAAAAAAAAATCCCGACTAATTTTAGATTTTGGTGTAACTTTGAGAAACTCTACTCTTGGGTCCCAAAGAACAAAATCTACACGAGTTTGATTTTTACAAGCGCTTGTTTCCGCCTATTTAAATATAGACTTTTAAAAATCAATATTTTTAAACCTTATCAACTTTTGCTATGAAATTTTTCTGTTTGAAGCTATCTGCATGATCAAGACGGAATTCACAGTGGGAAAGATAGTAGTTTAAGTGTAAATGAGGATAATTGGCTCGGACGATCCCTTTGAATAATAGCAGCATGCTGAAAATGAGTGTTAACATATACATATAACATAAACATTAAAATAACAAAACAAGTGATGTAGTCATTTTAAGTTGAAGGTAAAAACAGTAGATTCTGTGAGTATCAGATTTTTATCTTGCAGTCAACACGTTCGTTTCATAACCTGAAAATTGGGATTTTTAAAAATTCAAAAATTTGAAGCAGTTTTTTTTCTACGAAGAGTGAGCTGCTCAAGTCAACTTGTGGCTGAGCATGAGTTTTTAATTCTCAACAGTTAAGACGCTAGAGTCGATTAAAATTCACGAAAAATGACAAAAAAATTACTCATTTTCAGCATGCTGCTATTATTCAAAGGGATCGTCCGAGCCAATTATCCTCATTTACACTTAAACTACTATCTTTCCCACTGTGAATTCCGTCTTGATCATGCAAACAGAAAAAATTCACAGCAAAAGTTGATAAGGTTTAAAAATATCGATTTTTAAAAGTCTATATTTAAATAGGCGGAAACAAGCGCTTGTAAAAATCAAACTCGAGTAGATTTTGTTCTTTGGGACCCTAGAATAGAGTTTCTCAAAGTTACACCAAAATCTAAAATTTGTCGGGATTTTTTTTTTTAGTTTCAGACGATTTTATATGGAATGACCCTAATATAATAAATAATTTTAGTGGTTGAGTCACGCTGTAGATAGTTTTGTCTACAGCATGAATGGCATACCACTGCCTGACAGAAAACCAACATACAGTAGTGGCTTACTGCTGCGTTTTTACGGTGAGTGGAAAATCTAGAGGACAAATTCCCCCCTCCCCCTTCCTAATCCCTTAAATATCCCTTTCCTTTAAGATCGGCAACGCGCCTAAGGTTCTTTTGGTATTGTACGTACATGGGCGGTGGAGATCACTTAGCATCAGATGGCCCAATTGTTCGTTTGCCGGTCAATGCTATTAAGACAGGAGACTGCGACAGCTTTGTATGCAATTGTTTAGGTAATTTTCAGGTATTCGACCGAGATAAGAGTGTGACGCGACCGTTTCCATAATTTTTTTTTTATCCTGGCTCGGCAAAGTGACTACGCTACACTTACTGGTAAGTGTAGCGTAATCCAAGAATAGTGTCGACCAACGACAAACAAAATGTGTCCATCGTAGGTCGGCAAGATTATGTCGGCCTGCCTAACTGCTTCTTCACACTCCGTTTAAAGGACCCTATATTATAGGAAGGTGGGAACATGTGTGCCGGCAAACTATTCCACTGCTTAATGGTCCGGCAAAAGTAAGATTACACGAACTTTTTAGTTCGAGCCGAGATGGAGGAGACCACGAAGCTGTGGTAACTCAAGCCAGAACGCGTGGTTCTGTTAAGTAAAGGTGAGGATGGGATAAGGTCAAACAATTCTTCAGAGCATTCACCGTGATACAGATGGTACAAGACGCTCAGCGAGGCATTGTTCTAATATATATATTTGTATTTCATACAAATTGGACGTGTCGCTATCGCCTGTCTGGCGTCACGCGTCGCAGCCTTCCTGTCTCGGGCGAATACCTCAAAACATACCTTTAGGTTCAAATGCCACATGAAGCAAAGTATGTATGTACATTTAATTCCGAGATAAATTATTTATCAGAAATTCTTGTGTTGTCTTTCTTTCTATATCCATCGTGTGGATGTGTTGAATGAATAGCAGTGTAAAAGTTTTGTGTAGTTTGTTTGTTAAAATATTACGTGTAAATCGCCCAACACACTCGCATGCCTTTGATTAAAAGCTAGTTCACACGGTTCCATTTTAGTCAATCAAATATATTAGAACAGTTTGAACTTCCATAACAATTCAAATATATAATTATTTTTTGCAAATTAACTCATTCAATATCGACACTAAAACACCAACATTATGATCTAATATATAAAACTCTCGTGTCGCGGTGTTTGTAGTTAAACTCCTCCGAAACGGCTTGACCGATTCTCATGAAATTTTCTGTGCATATTGGGTATGTCTGAGAATCGGACAACATCTATTTTTCATCCCCCTAAATGTTAACGGTAGTCCACCCCTAAATTATTTTTTTTTAATTTTGATATAATTTTTTTTATGATACAACATTAAAAAATACATACAACCCTACATTTTCAACCCTCTACGATCAACCCCTATTTTTTATAGCCGTTTTAGTAATTTAATTATTTTTCATTTAGACTACTTTTATCCCGGAAAAAGAAGATCACGCGGGCGGAGCCGCGAGGGACAGCTAGTGATATTATAAAAAATGAACAAAACAATTTAAAAAAATATTGATTAAATCACATGATTGCCATAATCCCAAAAAACTAAACTATAGTTATACTTACGTCGGAGTCGGCTCCTTTGTCGGCGCCTGGACATGTGAAGGTGACATACTCGTGGCATCGCTTGTGGACCACGAAACTGCACACTGTGTAAATGATTAATTATAATATTTTTTTTATAGCATAGATCGACAAACGAGCAAGTGGGTCACCTGATGGTAAGTGATCTCCACCGTCCATGTATGCCCACAATATCAGAAAAATTATGGCCGCGTTACGGACCTTAAAGGAAAGGGATAATTAGGGATTGAAAAGGGGAGGGGTATTTGGGCCTCCGGATATCTCACTAACCGTACAAAACGCAGCAGCAAGGCGCTACTTTACGTCGGTTTTCTGTGAGAGAGTGGTAATGACCCGTTTGAGCCGGCCCAATCATGCTGTAGACAAAACTGTCTACAGCGTGGCTCTACCACTCACAAACTAATTTTAATTAATTAATTGTTTATTTCCATACGGGTCTTCCCGCTTCGAAGAGGGAAGAAACAAATCGAGTAGCCTGCGACAGGATAGGCGGATGACCAATGCAGGCACAGTAATACATGGATATACCCCTATACCCGCCTCAACCAACCGTCAAGCCATGTCGCACGTCCCTCGGGAAAACCGGATATACATTGGCTGATCCTGAAACGTGATCCACACAAGGCGTGTGCGTCAGTATGGCAGGTTTTAACACCATGTGTACGGTGGTCGCTATCCGGGCGGATATGAATATCCTACCACCATCGATATACACTATGTATAATTTTAAGTGTATATTGTATATATACCAGTGTATATTGCTCGAGGACCTACCTTGACACTGGAAGCCTTGTTTACCGAAGCCCCTGTAACAAAGAGAAATTTTATATTAGATATTGTTCATTTTACTTCACATGAATAAATAATTATAATAATAATAATACACCCGACAGTCACATACATAGTCCTGACCCCACAGTAAGATACAAGTCTTGTGTCGTGGGTACCTGAACTACGATGGCCTTGCGGTCCCACAACACTCAGACCCCGAAACAAATATTTGTGGATCCCACAAACATTTGTTGCAGTGCGGGAATCGAACCCACGGCCTTCGTTTCGCAGCCGACTACTCGCCCGCTGCGCCACGGAGGCTGTCAAAATGATACATACAAAGCTATATTTTGACAGAAGTGCTACACTTTCAACACTCATAATATAAATAAATAATAAATAAATACATCCAATAGTCACATACATAGTCCTGATCCTACACAATACAGTATCTTGGGTATAAACTACGTGGGACTTGCGGTCCCACAACACCCAGGCCAGAAATAAATATTTGTGGATCACATAAACATTTGTCGCAGTTCGCTTAGATCTTTTAAACTATTCAACGGATTTTAATGAAGCTTTCAGCAATAGATAGAGCGATTCATGAGGAAGGTTTATATGTATATCACGCTATGACCCATAGGAGCAGGGCAATAACATGCTGGTGAAACTGCGAGGGACAATTAGTACTGTATAGTCGTAAGTAATTGTCTTGATTTGTAAATGTTTGTCTTTCATTCATGCAACAACAGTGCATTATATCGTCATGACTTCTTGTATATAGATAATATATGAGCCGGGTATTAATAGACAACATTTATATCCAAGAAATATGACGTAAGTAAGATTCCCACGCGGGCGGAGCAGCGAGCCTACACTAGTTCAAATATTTTACACGAAGTACAGACATGTGGAGATAAACTCAGTCGCATAAGTTCATGAAATAAAACTCCAACGTAAAACGAATTTTAAATTTTTAACTAGATAACTTTTAATTAACACCTGCCGAGTCGCAAAAATTCCGATAGTATCTCCATATCATAATAAAAAGTATAAGACATGATTCTTGCTTAGTATATAAATAAATACAACAGTCACACGCATAGTCCTGTCCCCACACATAGTCATGTCCCCACCAGGTTAACTTGTATCGTGGCTATCAGGAACTACGAGAGACTAGCGGTCCCATGACACTCAAACCCGTAACAAATATTTGTGTACCACACAAACATTTGTCCCGGTGCGGGAAAACAAGGAAATATTAAAAATTGTAGAAGGCCTGGATCCGGTATCTACTGTAGCGTGCTCATGAAGTTCTGAAAATATTGACAACTTCGTGTGAATGAACAATTGCTGTACTTTATTGTTGCGAAAACCGTAATAGTGGTGTACTTACTGCTGGAGCTAAAATATCGAAACTACAGAGTACTACTACTGTAATTTGTCTGTAGAGTCAAAATACGGTGCCGCTGCAGCAATCTGTTTTTTTTTTATAGCATATGCCGGCAATCGAGCAAGTGGGGCACCTGATGATAACTGATCTCCACCGCCCATGTACGCCTACAACACCAGAAGAAGCATGGGCGCGTTGCCGACCCTAAAGGAAAGAGATAATTAGGGATTGGGAAGGGAATCCCCCTCGATTTGGCCCTCCGCATATTTCACTCATCGTACGAAACGCAGCAGCAAGCTGCTACTATGCGTCGGTTTTCTGCGAGACAGTGGTAACGACCCGGCTGAGCCGGCCCACTCATGTTGTAGATGTGGGTTGAAAATAAAGAATTCAATTTAAAAAACAGATTCTCTATACATGACTATCATATCTATCTGTGATTTTCCGATCACAGTCGAATCAAGTGCAATCGGAACTGAATCGGCGTTCGCTCTGACATTACTTCAATTAGTGTTCGCAACGTCCCACCTGAACCGCCCCATTTGTGTCGTTTGTTGTATGTTATGCATTATTGCATCACTTCACTGATTTGATGATGGTAGATTATTCGTATCCGCCCCGATAGCGACCACCGTACACATGGTGTTAAAACCTGCCATAGTGACCCACACCTTGTGTCAATCGCGTTCCAGGATCAGCCAGTGTATTTCCGGTTCTTCCGAGGGACTTGCGACATAACTTGGTGGTTGGTTGGGTCGGGATGTACCCCATCCTTGTAACCCTGTGCCTGCATCGGTCATCCGCCTGTCCAGTCGCAGGCCCCTCAATTTGTTTCTTCGATAAATAAATAAATTAGTAGACATTTAGCGCAATTATTCACAACTTGTGACAACACAAATCAATACTATCGTGGGAATTAATATACAATTTAATTTCAGTATTCAAACTGAGCACCGCTCTGTTGAATAGAATCAGTAGGGATCTATGTCTGCGGGAGTGAATACCTCAGGGTATCTATCTACAATTATATTGATGTCGCTGTTCAGGCATGGTATTGGTAGAACAAAACTAAAAATAATTATTAATATTGTTATTTAGCCAGATTCTTTTCGGTATAAACTATTCAAAATGCATGTCACTAGTTTTTAACGCTTTTATTAGCTTCAGACATATGTTACTATGTAATGGAAATTTTGAACATAATTTCGACCTTCTTCAAAACGTTGGATTAAATCGAAATTTGGCATACTTATCAAGGACCGATGGCAATTAAATATTATAAAAATGTAATATATGAAAAATAAATAATAGTTCAAATAAACTTAAAAAACACACTTTTATAGAAAATCCACCTAAACATTGAAAATAAATGTTAATAAATTAATAAAAAAAGATTTTACAAAAAAAGCGTGGCGTAATTCATTCAATCAAACACAAAATATAATTTAACTGAACCATCAAATTTAACATCCATCGACAAGGCACCATTGCGTGACACATAAAACTATCGCGTCGCCGAGCAGTGTATTGTGTCGCGGGCGATTTTATCTAGGCCGTCGCGTCGCTCGCCTCATCCGGCGGGTGTCGCGCGTGAAAGGCTCCCTGATGCACACTATCTGCTCGATGAATGCACGTACATCGTATATTATAAATACGATGTGTATTGAGGGTGATTTATGTATGTTTATCATATTTTGATGAAATGATTACAGACGTGTTTGCCACGCAGTAGATTTTTTTTTTATGGTATAAGCCTGCAAACGAGTAAGTGGATCACCTGATGGTAAGTGATCTCCACCGCCCATGTACGCCCACCACTAGAAGAATCATGGGCGCGTTGCCGACCATAAAGAAAAGGGATAATTAGGGATAGGGAAGGAGAGAGGATTTGGGCTTCCGGATATCTCACTCACCGTACGAAACGCAGCAGCAAGTTTTACGTCGGTTTTCTGTGAGACAGTGGTAAGGACCCGATCGAGCCAGGCCACTCATGCTGTAGACAAAACTGTCTACAGCGTGACTCTACCAGTCAAAAATTTTGATGATTGATGATTTTGATGAAATGATTACAAACGTTTTTGCCACGCAGTAGATAGTTTTGTTTGCAGCATGAAGGGATCTGAATACTTGAGAATTTCTCGAAGGTATATGAAATTGAATCCGCATAAGGCCAGCGTGGTGGACTAAGGCCTAACTTCTCTCATTAGTAGTTGAAGCTTGTACCTAGTAGTAGGACAGTAATATTCTTGTTCTTTGAATGCCATCTCCTATCGGAAGTCGGCGATCATACAAGCTATCTTAATTTTGGAAGCTGCTGCTCGGATTTTGTGCTCTTGTTGAACCGTTGGCGAAGATATTTAAACCATGATATCCTCCTACGACCAGGTATCCTCTTGCCGTTTAGGACTAATATTATAAAGTGTATATATGATAAAATCATCATCTATTCTAAAATTACAGCGAAAATGTGGTGCTTAGTTTGCCCTTCTCTCACGCAGCAACGGAACAACATATCGACATGATTTTTTGCATAAAGATTAATTTATGGGCCGGAGGGTACTTATATAATGTCTCTCGCTGTTTCACATGCATGTTACTGCCCTGCTTCCATGGGTCATAGCGTGATATACATACAAACCATCCTCAGGAATCACTCTATCCATTGCTGAAAACTGCATTAAAATCCGTTGAATAGTTTAAAAGATCCAAGCGAAAAGACAACGGAAGCGACTCCATTTTATACTATGTAAAGATTAACTATCTATTCTCTATCTCTATTGTATTTCTTGCATAGAGCAACACGGGCGACCGGCGACCGCGTTGGTCGGTCGGTCCGCGGTCCGCGCGCCGGTGGTCCGTGTTGCTCTATGATTTCTTGTATTGACAGGTTGTTAATAGCGAATTTGTCAACATTTCTGCAATAGGTACGGTGAATAGACTTCAGGCAATTATTTTAAGTCTAAAATATGGCGGGAATGGTTTCCACACAAGCCGAGACGTGAACAAAACTTAGTATCCCATGCATGAATTTCGTTATGTATAAATGCGATTTCTCTCAGCGCATTACCACTCCGGGTTAATCATTACCACATCATCATAGGATCCAATCGGTTGTCACGGCTCGCTGGCCCGCGAAATTGACGCCCGCAGACCAAGCAAGCACCAGGGTTGCCAATGTAGCTCGTCCTAATTTTTAATAGCAAATGCCGGCAATCGAGCGAGCGAGTCACCTGATGGTAAGTTAAGTTATTTGTGTTTCATTACAATTAAACACAAATAATCATAAGTTTAAGTAAAACTCAAAAAGCGGACTAAAGCTAGTCGGTCTCGTGAAGAGAGACTTAAGATCTTCTGGCTCAAGGTGTCGAGCGCTATTCAGTGCCATGCAGTGCTTCGTAATCCAAAGTTCTGTGTGGTATTGCTTCTGTTTATGGGCAGGCGTGGCTCTTACCATCAGACGAGCAACTTGCTCGCCTCGTCATTCAATTAAATAAAAAAAAATCGTGTGCGTCTCGGAACGCTCGACAGAAGTGATAACTTAAACTTGCGGTTTATCCTCCCATAAGAAGTTATCACTTCAAAAAAGTCTAGTGTCCTGTATTTGAATACGTTAGTAGGTACTATTTGTTACTAAGCGACAACCCTACGAGGCCGCCCGAGGCGACGCCGATGCTGTCGCCTCTGGAATTTTTATGTTCCAACACAATACAATTTGAAGTGGTGACGGTTGAAAAATTACAACCAATATTTTAGCTAAATTTCGAGTTATTTCATTTTGTGAGTTCATTTTCCAGTTTCCTCTGGTTGGAATTTAATTTCGCGGATGCGAGTGTAAAAAATGTGTTAGATTATGTAATTTGAATGTCTATAGCGCGGCTCTACCACACACTTAGTATGATTTTTTTATTGGTGGTATTCCATACGACTGCGAAATTGAGTACAAATATTGCAATATCTTCTTTACATAGTATAAAATGAAGTCGCTTCCGCTGTCTGTTCGCTTAGATCTCAACAGATTTTAATGCAGTTTTCAGCAATAAATAGAGTGATTAATGAGGAAGGTTTATATGGGTATCAGGTTATGACCCATGGGAGCAGGGCAGTAACATGCAGGTGAAACCGCGAGGGATAGCTAGTAAAATATAAATACTTCTTTAGTTATTATATCAATAGTCATAGATAAAAATAAATATATATTATTATATCAATTGATGGTATACCTTAGAAATTGATTCATGTCGATTTTATTTTCATTGAATGACGAGACGAGCAAGGCACTCGCCTGATGGTAAGCGCAACGCCTACCCATAAACAGAAGCAACACTACACAGAACTTTGCATTACAAAGCACTGAACTGCGCTCGTCACCCCGACACATAAGATGTTAAGTCCTATAATGCCCAGTTATTTCACTGCTAATTTAATTTGAATTATAGCATTGCTAGCATTGCCCGTAGCTCCGCCGGCGTGAGCTTTATGCTGGATAAAAAGTACCCTATGTTCTAATCCAGGTTATGGTCTACCTGTGTGCCAAATTACATCCAAAACTGTTCAGCCTTTAAGGCGTGATTGACTAACAAACATCCAAATCCACAACATATCAACGTTCACATTTATAATAGTAGTAAGATTGAGGTCAAGCATGGTAACTATGTAGCTAGTAGTAGCTAAAAGCTAGCTAGCTAGTAGGTATGCGACAATTATTAGAAACTGCATAACGAGAACTGTACACATGGTGAATCATCCATCGCAGTGGCTCGTTCCGGTGTCCAGCGTACCGAAGACAGCCAGTGTATATCCACTGAATATTTTTTTTTACTAGCCCTGTATTATACATGTCCCACTGCTGGGCACGGGCCTCCTCTACTGAATGAGAGGGCCTTAGTCTACCACGCTGGCCTAATGCGGGTTGGTAGACTTCACATACCTTCGAGAAATCTTATCGAGTTCTCAGGTATGCAGGTTTCCTCACGATGTTTCCTTCACCGTTAAATCAAGCTATAATTAACAATTAATATACACGTAACTTAGAAAAATCAAAGGTGTATGCTCTTGGGGTTGGTTTCGAACCCGCAACTTTCGTCTCAACGGTCCGTACCAATCCCCGCTGAGCTATCGCTGCTTCAATTTATTGATTTATTTAAACTTTATATAAAAAACATGTATAAAGGCGAATTTAATGCCAGTGGCATTCTCTAACAGCTAACCTACAGGTGATGCAGAGACGAGACAATGTGGGTGTATAAAAGTTATAAAAGAAATAAATATTATATCAGATGTCAATACATAAATCTACTGATACATTATATAAATTAATACATGCGATATTTATTAAGCGATGAATCTGCTAAAATTCCGATTTAACTTTTTAATCAGCCATGAGCATCCGAGTCTTTATTTTAAACTAGCCTACGCCCGCGGTTCAGATGGCTCAAAAAGTGGTTCAGATTGGTCGGTACCAACTCAGAAACCTTCGACTGGTACAAGAATCGCGTAACAACAATAAATAGATTTAGTGTAATTGCCGAGTGTATTTTGATGATGCTATGTATGTATGTATACATTAGTTGATACTGATTTCTATATAATATGTTTCTTTTACTTTTTTACTGACTTGTCATAAGTGCTATTTCAATTGCCTACATGATTAATAAACGATTTGATTTGATTTGATTTGATTTAACAATGTATTAATATGTTTATTGTATAAATCAGTACCCTCGAAGGCCGTCGTAGCACGTGGCAACCGTTTACTATTGAAACACGACACTGTAATATAAATGCATACTCATTCATGGCAGCAGGGCATTTGGCCGCCGGCCAGCTCTATCGAAACATTGGATTCTGTCTGCCGATTTAGTATGAAAGTTAGTATTTTTTAAACATAATTGTGATTCACGTAGGAAATACCAGTCGCGGAGTGTGGGTGCACCGTTGAAATTTTGTATTTAAGAGTATGTTTGGTAATACTGGTAGGTGTTTTTTTACTGTTTTGATCACATAGGAAATATCAGCTGCGGAATGTGAGTGCACTTGTTGAATTTTTGAAGTGAAACTTCTTTAGCATCGTTGTGATTAGAAAATTCGATGAAACGAAAAAGCGACAGTAAAAAGAGACAAACATATTCATAAATAGGATTTAGCTTTTTTATACTGAATGCAATATAAATGCAAAAAATAAAACACGTGAAGAATACACCACGTTGTTTATAACACATTTTCCGAAGGCTTACACACTTGTAATCTATCTCATTCTCTCGCAGGCTAAATCCTATTTATGAATATGTTTGTCTTTGTCGTGACGCATTTTCGTTTCATCGAGTTTGAAATCAGAACAAACAAACAGCAAAAAACAGCAATTCTAGACGATTGTCGACTAATTCGATGATTGAAATAGAGAACGATAGATTATTACGAGAACCCAATTAATACTCCGGCCAAAGTTTATTGCGTAATGTCTGTAACAAACGCCCAGACCTATGCAATAAATATAATTTAGACAAAAAATATATTCACATTATTAATAACGACGCGGACAAAGTGGCAACGCGGTCAGGAATATCACGAAACAAATGAAAGAAAAGCAGTTTATTGCCACTACAAACGACTCTAGACGTTCATTATACGTGAAATATAAAATATTGTTTATAGAAATGTCCCCTTGGTTTTTTTTATTAAACAATTCGAGACGAAGTGACAAACTTCTGATGTATTTAACATTTACAATTTTTTCCCTAGATAATGTCCATAAAACACACGATTACATTTTTTTTTTCTAATACGCAATTACATCTGTAATCCCCAAAGGAGTAGGCAGAGGTGTAACCAGTACACCTACATTTCGGCGACCGTATTTCCATCCTATAACGTGATGGGCGGCGAGCCTATAGCTATCCCGGGCACAATTCCCAGACTCGGGGCTAATACTTCATCTTACATCACTTATACCCGACCCGGGCATCGAACCCGAGACCTCAGCATAGTGGGAATGGATGTATGAGCTTTTCTACTTTTAAGGTATTTATTATACATATTATATACAGGTATATTAAGATTACAAGGTGAAATGACTGGGCATTATGAGATAGTGCTTTGTAATTCAAAGTTCTGTATGGTGTTGCTTCTGTTTATGGGCAGGCGTGGCGCTTACCATCAGGCGAGCACCATGCTGGTCTCGTCATTCAATCAAATATCTATCCATCGATAAACTCCAATGAAGAGTGGTTACAATTATCGATACCTTACTGAGAGAACCATTAAACCGATGGAAAGTGCAAAGACGTGTAAGCTATTAAAATAAAATACTTTTCTTATCGATAGATCTTACATTTCAAATATCACATGTTTATAGTAGATTGTTGTGTAAGTTAAATTAATGGCCGCACAAATATAAAACTGTCAGCTTCTATGTATTATTTTATATTTTTAAACAGTGAAAAGCGTTTATAGGTTTCGGGACTTGTTTTTTTTTTTTTTTTATAGCATAGGCCGGCAAACGAGCAAGTGGGTCACCTGATGGTAAGTGATCTCCACCGCCCATGTACGCCCACCACCAGAAGAGTCATGGGCGCGTTGCCGACCTGGGATTGGGAAGGGGAGGGGATTTGGGCTTCCGGTTATCTCACTCACCGTACGAAACGCAGCAGCAAGCCGCTACTTTACGTCGGTTTTCTGTGAGACAGTGGTAACGATCCGGACGAGCCAGCCCATTCATGCTGTAGACAAAACTGTCTACAGCGTGGCTCTACCACTCAAAAATGTTTCGCAATGTATTTATTTAATAAATAAGGTAGCATATTAAGGCTTATTTTGAGGTACGCGACCGAGACAGGGAGACCGCGACGCGACTCAGTGCGAGACATATGAGTGGTAGAGCCACGCTGTAAACAGTTTTGTCTACAGCATGAATGGGCCTGCTAGGGTGGGGTCCGACTGAAAATCACTGCTGTGTATAGTGGACCCCTTGTAACGCATATATTATAGCAAATTGATGCTTATATAAATGTATGTTTTTTAATTTTATAATTTGTTGTGGTATATGTATGCGTAGAAAAAATAAATGGTTTAGGCCGGGTAGTTACCGCTCTCTGCTTGCTGCTGAGTATCGTATGGTGAGTGAGATATCCCGAGGCCCAAACCCCTTCCCCTTCCCAATCTCTTATTTGTCCGTTTTCTTTAAAGTCGTTAAAAGTAGCGCAACGCGTTTTCTTGTCACCGTGGTAGAGTTAAAAACTTACTTATACAACTGCATTCAAAGCAGACGTGTCGTTGTCGCATCGATCGCAGTCTCTTGTCTCGGTCGCGCATCTCAAACAGACCCTTATAAAATATGAACACTATGTCGGCGATATGTAACACCAGTTAGTCACCACATAGTAACTAAATGTAATTATCCGTGCGTCGTTACGCGACCTAATTTATTTATGGCCGCGTCAACCGAACTTTATAATAAAATTAATATCAACGACAATTAACAAACTCACACGTGTGACGGCAGGTAGTTCTCAAACGATGATTCTAAGCGAATTCTTATAGGTCCCTCGTGTGCGAGAGGCCGTCTGGGTTGGTACCACGGCTTTGCCTATTTCTGCCGCCAAGCAACAGTGTGTAAGCACTGTTGTGTTTCGGTTTGAAGGACATTGAAGCCAGTGAAATTACTGGGCATTATGAGACTCGATATCTTATGTCTCGGGGTGACGAACGCAATTCAGTGCAATGCAGTGCTTTGTAATTCAAGGTTCTGTGTGGTGTTGCTTCTGTTTATAGGCAGGCTTGGCGCTTACCGTCAGGCGAGCGCCTTTCTCGTCTCGTCATTCAATCAAGTAATAAAAAAAATAACGTCTTCTAGAAATAATTCATACGCAATGAATCAACAAAACGACGACACAAAACCGCAGACTAATTTAAAAACGTGTTTATTAACGTTCGTATTTCACGCATTGTTGTAGCGACCATAAAAATTATTATAAACCGTCGAAAAATACTCGCGTATGATTTACGACCGCCCGCTGAAGGCACGGTCGGTTGGACGCCGCCCAAATATTTGTCCACGCCGTGTTCCATACGACACTGCACTTTGTACACGTTAACTTGTAAAGCTGTTTGACTATGTCGCAAATGGTGTGTTGTTTTTGAGATACTTCTTTAATCGTTGTGATTTGAAACTCGATGAAACGAAAATGCGTCAAGACAAAGACAAACGTATTCATAAATAAGATTTAGTTTGCGAGAGAATGAGATAGATTACAATGCTATAATGTGGCTTTGCGTCTGCGTTCAACGAAGCCTTCGGAAAATGTTTCATAAACAACGTAGTTATTCACGTGTTTTATTTTTTTGCATTTTCGTATTAAAATTCGTTGGTTAATTAATTTATTTTAATAATTCTGAAGTTTCACTTCTGCCGTGTGTGAATTGAACATATACTTTTTTTGCGAATATTTTCAAAGGAAATTATCTGAACGATATATTTTTAATAACTGTATTAGATGTAATGAATTACTAGAAGATAGACACAGTGACGACACGCAAAATAAGAAAAACTGATAATAAGATAAGAAGTACAAGTGGGACTCGTGCACCGAGGTTTCCGTACCCACACAGTTTTTTTTTTATTTGTTAGGATATCTCTATTACACATATTCATAACACATGTCATAACAGATATTCTGTGAATTTTTCAGCCGACTTCCTATTCCAGTCCAAGAGACTAAAGCCAAGAGATTAATGGTAGGTCAGTAAAGGATCGTTTAAAAAACGGGTAGGTACTGTTGGCACCCTTTGGTATTGAACCCTAAAAACAGCTGTTCTTTACTTCCACTTACTTTACAAAAATATTATTACTTGCATCAGTCTGGTTTTGTACGTTTTGCTGAACAAACAATTCATCCACGCCACAAACAGCCAGGGCATTAAAAAAATAACAACAGTCTGCCAGTTACATTTGTCCGCAAACTATCAATTTTAATAACAAAATCCACAACACAGGCAGGCTGGAGCGAAAATCGTTGCCACAGCGGTGGCTCGGTATGAAATAAAAAACACAAAAGTGTACTCGTTGAAACCGCCTCTCCAGATTCAAAAGTAGAACGCTGCGGGGGAACGGTGGGGGGTGATGTTGCG
The DNA here is from genome assembly GCA_949126905.1 of Amorpha juglandis. Taxonomy (NCBI): domain Eukaryota; kingdom Metazoa; phylum Arthropoda; class Insecta; order Lepidoptera; family Sphingidae; genus Amorpha; species Amorpha juglandis. The sequence goes on along the minus strand of OX421379.1, from coordinate 2,686,011 downwards.
TGCCAGTTCCACTCACAATGGCCCTCGACAGATGAAAACCGCCGATATAGTTACACTCGATGGAAAATGTTCAAACTCCTTTCGTGCGAGAGCTTAAAGTTAATACGTTTGAGCGTCGAAGTAATCTTATTGATGTACTACTTAGCGAGTCTTTGTAAGATGACGTATTTATATTTTTAATTGGACATTTTAGATATATTCCAATAGCACTTTATATATATTTTTTGCAGTTAAACTTTTGTCGTAGTGCCATTCTGTAGATAAAGTTGTAGATAGAAAGTATACGTGTCGAATTGAGAACCTCCTCTGTTTTTTTCGTCGGTTAAAAATCAATACACATACGTAAAAGGTTAGTTCAAAGTTTTCCAATAAACTATATGGGACAACTATGTGTCACGGACAATACTTCCTCAACGGCAAGTTTACAAAATCTGTACGTTTTCTAATACAAAAATAAATCCAGTAGGTACATAAAACATAAATCTCCATAAAATTTTCGCTAACGTGCCGAAAATAAAATAACCGCTCATTTTATAAAATAAAAACTCTTTCATAATTGTTACTCCAATAAAAATCTACGACGCGTGGTAGAAATTTAAAATTTTCTACCACATTGTTGTTACAACCGACGTTATTCACACAACGTAATTGTACGGAGGCGGTCGTGTTACGATCATTTGTTCTCTATCAAAGGGTGTTTGCTTTACATTGATACGTTAAATTGACAGCGTTATACAGCGATAATAATTGGCGCTTGGTGTTGCCAGACGATGAGCAGGCTTCGATTGTAGATAAATGTAGTTTTTATGATATAAATATTGATACTGATATTATTTCTACCTTAAATAGCGAACTTGCAAACCGATAAATGATTTTTTCGAATTGGGAAAGGGAGCGGGGATTTGGACTTCCCGATATCTCACTCACCGTACGAAACACAGCAGCAAGCCGCTACTTTACGTCGGTTTTCTGGGAGACAGTGGCAACGACCCGGTTGAGACGGCACATTCATGCTGTAGACGTAACTATCTACAGCGTGGCTCTACCACTCAACGAAACTTATAAACAGTTAACATGATATTGATTAATTAAAGTCAAAATTCTTTCTGGTTTGTAATGATTTTTCCAATATCTGACCATAGATTTTTTTGTTCGTTCCACGGGGAACGGGCTAAGGTCAGAGACCATGCTGCCACGTCATAAGTAAAATGACCACAGATCATCAACACAAGTTATCATTACACGTTGCCTCGTATACAAATATGTCCAAAGCTTGAAACGTGTCAGGCACATGCTGACGTTGGTTGACCGCGATGAATGGGTGTTTTGAATTTGGGGGCCTTATTACAAAACGCATTCTAAATTTAAACTAGGTTTCTAACAACTAGTAGTTATGGAAATGCATACAAACTGGCCAATATGAACCTTGTTTAAAGTATTTTTTTATTTGATTGAATGACGAGATGAGCAAGGTGCTCGCCTGATGGTAAGCGCCACGCTTGCTCATAAACAGACGCAACACCACACAGAACTTTGAATTACAAAGCACTACATGGCACTGGACTGCGCTCGTCACCCCGAGACATAAGATGTTACGTCTTATAGTGCCCAGTAATTTCAATGTCCTTCAAACCGAAATACAACAGTGCTTACACATGGCAGCAGAAATAGACAAATCGGTGGTACCAACCCAAACGGCCTCTCGCACACGAGGGACCTACCACCTTGTAAAATACGGTTAGAGAGTAGAGTTAAAATACGTTTTGTATAAAGGCCGTGAATGTTTAATTTATTAATGCTGATATAATAGTGTATAGCGGCTGTAAACTCGTGTGTACGATGCCTTGGGGCATCAGACATATTGAAATACAAGGCTATTCCAAAGATTAATGTTTGATTAGGCCAATATTTCACTGGGTTGGGTAGCGGTTCTTAATATTTTCATCAGAAACATTGTTAAATGCAACTAACTAGTAACAAAGTGGGATATTAAAGGGAGAGCCACGCTGTAGACGCTCTTGTCTACAGCATGAATGGGTCGGCTAGACTCGGATAATACCACTGTCTTAAAAAAAATCGCAGCACATGGCAGCTTGCTGTTGGTTTCGTACTGTGAGTGAGATATCCGAGAAGACACCCCCTCTGCTTCCAAATTTTCATTGCTTCCCTTTAAGGAGTACACGTCCATGATTCTTCTGGTATTCTGGATTGGCTTCTGCTACAAAAAAGCGTTTAAGTACCGGCACGATTCGTGAGCATGAATAGGCAGTGGTGGGGAAAGTTAAGACGCTAGATGACGAGCATACATTAAACCGAACCAATTGTATGAGGTGTCGGTATTTCGCATTCGTATATTCAGCAGATCAGAAATATACCAGAATATTGCACAGGTGAAGGTTTGCACAGTGCGATTTCTAAGGCATTTTCTACCTCGCACATCCACTCTGTGGAACCAGCTGTCGCCGGCGGTCTTTCCGTACCGTTACGACTTGGGAACCTTCAAGAAGAGAGCATATTCTTTCCTGAAAGGTCGGCAACGCATTTGCAAGCCCTCCGGTGTTGCAGGTGTTCATGGGCGGCGGTGATCACTTTCCATCACGTGAGCCTCCTGCCCGTTTGCCCCCTTTTCCCATTAAAAAAAAGTTTACGCTCACAAATCGTGCCGACATTTTGAAACGGAGAAATCGATGCGAAATAAACACCTGAAATTACTTAATAATGTCAAATGAGGGCCTATTGACGGCGCGTCACGCAAACCCAATCCAAAGTTGGTCGTTTGGGGACCAACTTTTTGTTTTACTTACTGAGTGACGGCACGCGGCAATTGGCTCAAACTTGGATCAAAAGTTTATAGATTAAAAAGTTTGGCCAATTCAATTTGGTTGATTGCACTCTTGAATATTTTAAAGAAGTGGTTAATGTAATGTTGTAACTAACTGAGGCTTTAGGCTTAGACAAAGAGATTGCTCTGGTGGTAGGGTATTCATATCCACCCGGATAGCGACCACCATCATCATGGATCATGGTGTTAAAACCTGCAATAGTGACCCACACATTTTGCGTGGATCGCGTTCCAGCATCAGCCAGTGTATAACCGGTTCTCTCGAGGGGCTTGCGACTTGTCTTGATGGTTGGTTGAGACTGGTATTGGGGTACATCCTTGTATTACTGTGCCTGCATCGGTCATCCGCCTGTCCTGTCGCATGCCCCTAAATTCGCTTCTTCCCTCAACGGAGTGTCAAGAAGCATTATACAGGCTGGCAATACAATTCTGTTTTTTTGAAGTTATACTTCTTTAGGCGCGTTATGAAAAAATGATGAGAGTGAAATTTTAAGATGCGCGCGCACCTGTGACACAAAATTAACAGTATGAAGCCGTCTGCTTAACCGCTCATTAAGTCTCGAAAAAAAAGCTACCAACAAAATAGGAATTGAACCTCGATATTAGTCGCGCATGTTGGTACGCTCGTCACCTCTGATCACTGTTTTCATATTTATAATATTTATCAACATGTCTCTAGTTTATACATTCACAACACGTGTTTGAGTTTCATACAAGTGCGAATTATATATGTGCTAATAAATTATATTCAGTAGTGATTTAAATTGAATATTTTGATTGATATTACTTACTATTTGTGAATATTAGTGAAAAAAATTGTGCTTATATACTTTTTCAAGTGCTCCAATATAATTGAGGTTAACTATCCGTATGTATTATTTATTGATATAAATTAAAATACTTTTATTTAATATAATTAACACTAAATATTATTAAATTATTAATGTTAAATACTTATTATTATTGTAATCAATTATTTGCATGCAATTAAAAACTATTTTTTAATGATGCCAAAGAAGTATAACTTCTCACGCGCGTACATAAGTACACGCACCCATTTTTTTTTTTTGGACTTACCATCAGGCGCAGTGCAGTCACTTTGCCGTACTTGCCCGTTAACAATAGCAACACAGCTCAAAACTTTGAACTGCAAAGTACTAAGTGGCACAGTACATGCCGCGCCACCCCGTCATCTCGAGTCTTTAGAAAGTTTAATAATACCCAGTAATTTCACTGGCTTCAATGTCCCTCAAACCTGAACACAATAGTGATTTTAGCCGCATAAATAGACAAAGGTTGTTGGTGATACAAAAGGCCTAATGTAATAGGGACGTACCACCTTAGTATTTTGGAGTGGACGACGATTTATTTCCTACACATCAAACATTTCAAATAAATCCATAGATATTTTCTATCGAAATAGTCCGTATGGATTATTCACTCCTAGTCACGAAAACGGGTAGTTCGACACATAATACATATTCAGATTCAAGTTATATCCCGAGGAAATTTCACGCACGCACCTGCACACCGTTCAATTTCGACAGGCCGTCCAATTTCGTTGTACATTGCGCGCTATATTAAATTATCGGGGAATATCATAAACACAAAGCTTTGCATGTATAGGTATTACGCTTGAATACTTGACGCGGTCGGTGTGCCTCGCAGTAGTGGCCACCAGCGGACCGCCTTCTAATTGAAACGTCTACAACATCACTAGATGTGTGTATCTGTTAATTGGAACGAATGGATGAATGAGCTATCGAATGAGTGATGAAGTGAATGGCGATTCATTGATTATGATTTGCGAGTGTTGCTGATTAATTCTGAAATGCATCAATTGATTTAAAGAGACTCCGCCCGTGTACAGCATGGAGCACCATCCCAATGGAACAAATTGTACAAAAGAGAATGCAATTCACGGCTTCGTTTTGAATCAATAATTAAAAAATAAATCCATAGCCAAATCTCACTTATGAGAAGGGAATCCTTTCAGATTCATAAAAAGGTGAGAAACATCATGACAATGTAAAAAATGTGCTCAAAAGATCCATCTTCATTCGAAATAAATCAGAACCCCGACGCATTGAGCCGTTCCTTACAGCCATGCGTATTCACCAATAAATCTACATGTTTTACCATTTCATTACTGGCGGAATTTTACTTTTCTTTTATTACCCTGACTCGGCAAAGTTACTGTTTCAAGTGTACCTAACATAAACAGAGGAACAAAATTTTATCAAAGGGGCCAGGCCGGTCAAAGTTTGCGGTGCCGTCACAATGTGGCAGCTTGCTGCTGCATTTCGTACGGTGAGTGAGATATGCGGAGCCCCAAATCCCTCATTTTCATTAATTATCCCCTTCCTTTAAGGTTGGCAACGCGTCCCTGATTGTTCTGGTTTTCTTAGCGTTCATGGGCGGTGCAGATCTCTTACCATTAGGTAGCCCACTTGCTAGTTGGCCGGCCTATTAAAGAACTGCTAGGTTAGATAGGTTTTGGGTAACGGAACTTATTGATTAAGATAATAAAAAAAAAATCAAGTCAACTACCCTATTATGTCCGTCTAAATCACACTGGCTGCCTAAAAAAAATTAAAAAAATAAAACGACGATACGATAAAGAATAAAAAGTGTGGCGTTCGTATTCTAAATATTTATAAGGGAGTCCCTTAACGCTTTCACGCATTCGATGAGAAGGGAAATGGCCCACATTGAAATGAAGATACATAAGGCAGTCCACATTTTATTAGATTCCTTGACAGTGTTGTGTCAGAATATTGAATACGATAATTTAGAATAGCGGAGATGGTATAATGGGGAGTGGAAAGGACTACCAAGGCAGCGGTCGCGGGTTCGATCTCAAACACCCTGACACTGACTGACTTTTTAGACCTATGACTTATGTGTATACTCATTGTTAACTAGCTGTTTCTCGCGGTTTCATTGAATTCAATGAAATTACTGGGCATTATGAGGCTAAACATTGCATGTCTTGGGAGAACGAGACGTACATCTCGTAACCCAAACATTTGTGTGAAGTTACTGCTACTATTTATCGCTCGCTTGATGGTTCGCGTCACGCCTACCCAAAAACGGAAGCAACACCTATCACTGCATTATGAATTACTGCATGGAGAGACATAAGATGTTAAGTCTCATAATGCCAAGTAAACAGTAACAGTACCTGCACAGTGTTAATTGGCGATAGAAATAGACAAGCTGTGATCACTACCCAGGCTCTTGCACAGGAGAGACCTGCTACCTAAGGTGTATGGTAAGGTGTAGTATAGCCACCTTGTCGTGCTACGATAAAAAAAAACACAATAAAATAAGCAACAATAGCCAATATTCCACAGATACACCTATACGCTATAATATTAGAAAAAACTCATTATCATTAGACTTGAACCCGCATTCACCCATCAAAGCCCACAACTCATTAAACTTAATGGAAAAAGTATTATTTTCCTTCTCATTTAAAACTCCAGTCAACATTATTTCGAGTGGCACCCCCAGACACCAACCTCCCTCATAATGGAGTGAAGAGAAAAAAAAATGTATTTCAATTTTCTCACAAGACCCCATTTTAATTATTTCTACAGTTTACAAGTTAGCGGACTCGCGTGTTACTAGAAAACTTTCTTTGTCGGAGACCATGTTTTTAAGTTCACGTTATAACACGAGGCTTGTTAACACGTTTATATTTTGATGTTTTTTTAATGAAATTAAATAGTTAATTAATCATGCAGGCAATAAAAATAACGCTAACGCAAGTCAGTAAGAAAATAAAAGAAACTTATGTATGGAAATCAGTATCTGTATTGTATCCGACCGGATAGCGACCACCGTACACTGGTGCTAAAACCTGCCATAGTGGCCCACCTTGTGTGGGTCGCGTTCCAAGGTCAGACAGGGTATATCCGGTTCTCTCCAGGAGGCTTGTCCCCTGATCCTAACCCTTTTCCCATCCCTTTTTCCTTCCCCTCCCCCTTGTCGTAGGCCGGCATGATCTTGCCGACGTAGGATGGACACATTATTATCGTTGGTCGACACTATTCTTGTATTGCGCTACACTTACCATCAGGTGTAGCGTAGTCACATTGCCGAGCCAGGATAAAAAAAAAATATCAACTAATGTATACATAGCATCATCAATAAACTCGGCAACAATACTAAATCTATTTATTTATCTATTAATTATTCCATATATATTCCAACTCAGAATAGGGGGGACGGGGGGTTCTATATGGACTATAGGCATTACCGAGACGGCACGTGTTTTAAAACTACCACCGGACCCAAAAAGACCTATCTTTTTTTTAATGGCATAGGCCGGCAAACGAGCAAGTGTCTCACCTAATCGTAAGTAATCTCCACCGCCCATGTACATACACAATACCAGAATAATTATGAGCGCGTTGCCGATCTTAATAGAAAGGGATAATTAGGGATTGGGATGGGGAAGCATCCGGGCCTCCGGATATCTCACTCACCGTACGAAACGCAGCAGCAAGCCGCTACTTAACTTCGGTTTACTGTGAGGTAGTGGTAACGACCCGGTCGAATGGGCCGGCCATTCATGCTGTTAACCAAACTGTCTACAGATTGGCTCTACCACTCATATCCTGAGAAGACCCGGCGAAATAAAATGATTTAGGAGAATGGAACTAGTTGGTATTTTTCCTGATGATAAATATACCTTCCAACTACATCTGGAAGTCAAATTGACTCACTTACTTATTGAATCACTTAGTCAAATTGAATTTGTTAATCCATCGTCAAAATATAATTTACAATCTATTTGAGTAATTATTTTAACGACCTTGAGAGCTAGTTCAAATTAATTTCAGCTAGCAAATTCTCTTTGCTTGAGAAATCCTTAGTTTATTTATGAAAAATTCATCAGTAACAAATTAATAAACTTTTCCAAGTATTATTAATCATAAAACAGGTTTTAATTAAGTATGTATTATTTTCAAACTTTTAGAATAGTAAATACTATGATGATAATTTTATTATTAATGAACAAAATGAATAAATAAGAACAATTTGAACTATTATAATTTTGCACGAATAAAAAAAACGAGAATGTTCACGCCAATCCAAACACAGTTTCACATTAAAAGCTTCTTTAGAATCGTTGTGATTCGAAAATTTTCCAACCTCTTTAGTGACCAACCTTTTTCGTTTCATCAAATTTTCAAATCACAACGATTCTAAAGAAGTTTCACTTCAAAAAATGTGAACAAAGCAGGTAGTACACAATCAGCCAAGTTGCACCCGATGCCAGGCCTACATTCGGCGGCCGTTGTGTCAATTCCTTAATTAAAAGCGACGACCCACATTTCGCTACGTGGTAATGTAACCAGGTTGAAAATTTTGTATTCGATTTTTAAAATTGACATTTAAAACATACATCGGAATTTAAACTTGTAAACATGTTTAAAACTATACAGATATAATGCACATTATGAATTATCGAATATATAATATTGGATGTTTGCAACTATTTCGCCGAAATTCAACCCATAAGTGCATAGCGTACGTAGTGTAACAATATATTAGTAAAATCCAGCTAAGTCCCGGTCATATGGCAACCTAGAGGGGGTTAACAATCGGGCACAATGCAGGCCGGGAGCGCGGCAAGGGCGGGTCGATGTGCGCGCGCCGCAACAGGTGAACACAATCATGCCGACCTGCCGAGCTGGCCGGCCGCGGGGCTCAGCGTTCGCTTTTGAAAATGGAACACTGCGCTCTATTTAGCTAATTGATTTTGTTTTTTTAATATCTGCCATAAAAACAAAATACTGCAGGCTGCCAGGATTTTTGTTTAAATGTAGAACACCATCAAGGTTTATGGAACATCATAGACGGTAGAAAATAAAGATAATTAAAGTTTTTGGTATTCATTTCAAACAAAATTATAACGTCATGAGACAATAATGCAGAAAATATTATAATTAAACAAAAACAAAGGCGGGAACAATACTTTTGCAAACAACCACACCTGAGAACACGGCAATGGCGATATAAAGATGCGATTGTAACATTTACATATTTGTAGCGTTCGCGTTGTTTCCCCCAGCTATAGGGAATTCAAAGCACAATTGTGTTTCAACAAACAACACATTTGTAAAGTTTAACTTTTACGTAATTACATTTTCTTTTTAATGACCAGTTTTAAAGGAATTAACATTTGTATTATAGAAGCGATCTACACACCCAAAAAATATAAAAGGAGAGGGAAAATGCACAAACCTTCATGCTTGCACTGCAAATTTGTTTAAAGTAACTTAATTATTGAACCGATTCTGTTAAAAAAGTAACTATTTCTATACAACTAAACGACGAGACGCCCTCCACAAACCACCCTCTGATAGTAAGGGCCGCGCCCGCCCATTAGCAGTGGCAACACCACACAAATTTGAATTACAAAGCACCGTATAGCACTGCACAGCGCTTGTCACCCCGACACATAAGTTGTTAATTCTTATAATACCCAGCGATTTCAATTCAATGCCCTTCAAAACGGTGGTATCCACCAGACGGCCTCGTCTCGCATACCAGAACCTACCACCACCTAGAAAACCAATGGAGTATAATTATTTAAAAAGTAAGAGTGCCATGGAGTATTTTGTCATTCAATCTTTTGATACTGTTTACAGGCAGGCGTAGGGCTTACCAAAATAATAAATACACCCAACAGTCACACACATAGTCCTGACCCCGAAGTAACCTGCATCGTGGGTATCAGTGACTGCGAGGGACTTGTGGACCCACAACGCCGAGAACCAAAACGACTATCCGTGGATCACACAACCGCGGCCTTTCGCTTCACTGCCGGCTACTCGCCCACTGCGCCACGGAGGCTGTCAAAAGCCAAGTAAGCCGAGTAGCTGGCTGCGAAGCGAGAGGCCGTGGTTTCGTTTCCCGCACTGAGACAAATGTTTGTCTGATCCACAGATATTCGTTTCGCTTCTCGGTCCACAAATATCTACAAATATTTATCTGGGTGTTGTGAGACCGAAAGTCTCTCGTTGTTCCTGATACCCACGACACAAGACTCGTATCTTACTATGGGGTCAGGACTATGTATGTTACTGTTGGGTGTATTTATTATTGGGTGTATTTATTACTTATTACTCGCTCGCTGCGCCACGACGGCTGTCAAGCCCCGCACCATTCGTAAACTTAACATTCAAACACCCGACAGTATAATGTAGAGTGCAAACAAAGTGACCGTCGCGTTGCCGAGACGAGTTGAACACCCGAACCTGTTGCACGATGTGTTGACCTCAACGCGGCCTTTGTCACGGATGGATTGTTGCACAAACTACAGTACAGTTCGCTTTGATATTGTTCGGGAGGAACTGTGACCGGACATGGTGATGAGTTTTGGATGCTAATACGCATAATGAGAAATTATAGAACGCAAAAAGTTTATTCTTATGACATAACTTTACATTTCAGATCGTCCGGAGGAAAGAACTAAAGTAGTACGTTACAAGGTGGTAGATCCCTAGTATGCAGTTTGTCTGTTTCTGCCGCCAAGCACCATAAGCATCCAAACGAGCAAGTGCGTCACCTGATGATAAGTGATCTCCATCGCCCATGTACGTCCACAATACCAGAAGAATCATGGGCGTGTTGCCGACCTTAAAGGAAAGGGATAACTAGGGATTGGGAAGGGGGGGATTTGGGTCTCCGGATATCTCACTCACAGTAGGAAACGCAGCAGCAAGCCGCTACTTTGCGTCGGTTTTCTATGAGACAGTAGGTAACGACCCGGTCGAGCCGACCCATTCATGCTGCACAAAACTGCGTACAGCGTGGTTCTACCACTCTTAAAATAGTCTATTAAGAACCTACTTCTTTTTAAAGTCGATCAAATGCAACCAACCGATGTACACCGCAAAACCAATGAGGCGATACGAACCCGATCCCTAAAGACAAGTACCGTACACAAACAAGCGTAAAACCTCTCACTAATGGGACATCGCAACAAACGTAACAACAAATCGAATTAGTTATAGACGACCGCGCAATGTTCTCTAACGTCTCTATCCTCGAACAATATCCACTACACACAAACACTACACCAATATCAAAGATATTATAGTATATTTCAGATTGGCAAATGTGTGGTATCATCACACCGGGCCAGTGAATCGGAAAGTACACAATTGTATTTGGCGTTTACGATACGGTATTGACACTCTAGATCATTTCATATTAACTGATTGTGGATTTAGTGTGAAAATATTGATAATAATCCGTGACTTTTGTTTGTGCAGTAAATTAGAACTGCGCGGTTAGAATGTGACGTAAAAACACGACACGAACGTACGTGTCGGTTGATTGTGATTGGTCGGGAGACCAACGTGCGAATTTGACGCGATGGAACGTTCCATTTTTGAATTTGAATTATAAGGGGGCTGGCTTAAGGTGACAGCCACTGCCCTACTGTAGTGGCACCGTACCGTGTTTTATTTTTATCCGAGCACGGCAAAATAACTACACTATACCTGATGGTGTAGTATAGTCACTTTGCCGTGATGTAGACGGTTTTGTATACAGCATAAATGGACCGGGTCGTTACTACTTTCTTACAGAAAATCGACGTAAAGTAGCGGCTTGCTGCTGCGTTTCGTACGGTGAGTGAGATATCCGGAGGTCAAAACGACTTTTAAATAATGCATAAACCTGTGAGGCGTGAAGCCACTCGGACCTTGAGGCCGTAGGCAGCTTACGTCGCTTATTTCGCCTCTGCTTATCGGAATTCCTGAAGCATGCTCGGCGGCATACCTAGAGGGCGCGGGCGTGTAGAGAAGTGCGATTTGCGGCTGCAGATACGCTTATTCAAGATGGCGGATAGAAATGTTTGCGGTTACTACATAGATTTAATACAATATGCCGTTTGTGTCTACTACGGATGCTGGAATACAAACTAAATCCTGGATAAAATAATGAACACACGTACTTTGTTTTAAAGAACAAGAGCGTTATAAATTTGTCATTTGTTATTCCCATTGTCTGTCTGTGTGTCAATGACATCGTGCCGTTTTTTCGGCATACAAAAACAAGCCTATCATGTTACGAGAAGCCAACAGTTTGGATACACGCACTGTAATCCTGTAATCCCCTGAGAGGTAGGGAGAGGTGTTACCAAGCATCCCAAATTTCACCGAGCGTATTTCCGTCCCATGATGTGATAGGGGGCGAGCCTATCGCCATACCGGGTACAATTCCAGACCCCGGGCTGACACTGAGCATTTTGTGATAGAATAACCTAATATCACTTTACCCGACCCGAGGATCGAACCCGAGAATAAAGCATAGCAGTCGTACCGCGTATGCAATACAATAGCGCCACTGAGTCAGTTGGGATATGAGTAGTGAAATATGCCACACGCGTAAAAAAGAAATACAAATATACGTTTTTATTCCCCACCAGCTTGCGTGGGCGGAGGAAGGTGGCGTAGGTGGTGAAATGTCAAAGGTTCACACCGCAGTGTCCGTTTGACATTTATTTATGAAACATCCCCAAACAAACCGCAGTTCTATCTGGGCTTAGCAATTTCGCTTAGGGGTTGATTTTTAGTACTGTATACATAAGTTTTGTTAGTGGTAGAGCTACGCTGTAGATAATTTTGTCTACAGCATGAATGGGCCGGCCCATCATACATCATCTACAGCTTGACTCTATCACTCATAAATTCATGTTGTTTTTCGAGTTGCATCTCTAAATGATTAGATAAACAACATAATAATAAACAACACTAAATGATTAACAGCTGAGCCTTTGTCTCACTCCAACATGTTTATTCTCGGTCACGCAGCTCACTCTATTTATAAGAACGACATCCATCTTATCGATCTTATTATACGAGTGATTAAAATTAGGGTGAAATTTTAGGTTGTTACGTTTTAATAAGATCCGACACATAAACACTTACTGTATGGTGTGTAACCGCCCTTAAAATATGACACCTTTTCTATAATCTGCTAAAATTACGCATCCAACCAAGATCTTATGCAAAACATCGATAAGAATAGAAGGACGCGTGGCCACTGTTGACAAACGTAGGCGTAATCGGCGTTCATAACAAATTCTAGTGTACACACTAGTGGAATTGTATGGCCCGCCCACATAATATACCCAATATATTGGAATATCTATGTCCACAAACATAATGGAAATTATTGATGAGTTTTTATTTGTTGATGGTCAAAACAAATACAGTGAAACCTGGATAATTGGGGCCTGGATATGTGAGAAACCTCTGTTATTGATAATTACAATGACGTCCCGACTCTTTTGCATTGAAATACCTCTGTTATTGGGAATTTTCAAATCTTTCTAACTGTGACATTTCTCACACCCGTCATGGTAATCGAATGACGCCTACCCACCCATAGAGTACCAGTGTCCTGTATTACGTCAGAGTGAATATAAGTCACCCTTAGTACACTATATTTTAATAGACGCGCTGACATACTTTAATGGACTGTTTACTAACATTGCCATTATCATGGGAGGTTGTGATCATGTACATGCCTTACTTATACCTACTCATTTATTTCTATTCTGCCAAAATCCATTTTCATTCATCAAAATGGTAACGATACCTTTGGCGTTTTATTTATTGTCCAATAATTTGCTTAACCATTTATAAGTTACAATTTACAATTTTAAATTAACAGACAGGCAAAACATTAAGCACCTCCGCCCAGAACCATTCATAGCGCCAGAGAAATCGTGGCACATCGCCAACTTGGGGACTGGGATAGGGGACAATTTTGGTCCTTGGGAAAAACTGCCTAATTGTTTCCACCACCCATCACCAAATTTTGCTAACTTTATATCTTTTTTTTATCCGAGGACGGCAAATGACTGCACTACACCTGATGGTAAGCGTAGTGCACTCCAAAAAACCAGCAACCACCGATAAACATTGAGTTTATCGGTGGTCACCCGAATCATGCCGGCCAAAATGCTTCTTCCCTCTTCGGAGAGGGATGAAGCAAATCGAGGGGCCTGCGACAGGACAGGCGGATGACCGATGCAAGCACAGGGATACAAGAATGTACCCCTGTACCCGCCCCACCCATCCATCAAGCCATGTCGCAAGCCCCTTGGGAGAACCGGATAACTTTATATCTGCTAAAGTACTGAAATGTAACTTATGAAAATCCGTTTGAACGGCCCCTCTATTCGTACCAAATCCTCAGCGAAACTCCGAAGACTAATTAAAAACAACTGCGAACCGAGTCCCCGAGAACTTAATAAATGAATTTCATTCGTTAAACTTTGTCCGTAGTTAGTTTGAGTTTTTTTCAACAGGCAGATGTGAATGACATAATGGCATTGTTGGAATCTCGATGCGGGAAGGGGACCTCTATTAGCATAATCTACTTATGTCTCAAATTTCTGAGGAGAAGGGATTTTTACTAGTTGGAATGACGAAGCGAGCAGTACGCTCAGTCGTAAGCGCCTGCCTGCCCATAAATTGTAGCAACACCGCCAAGAACTTTGAATTACAAAGTAGTTAGTGGCACAGCATTACGCTCGTCACTCTGAACACAAGATGTTATTTTTTTTTTATTCTGGCAGTGTGACTACATTGATCCTGATGTTAAGCACAGTGCAGTCCAAACATAATGTCGACCGTCAAGAGTCATTGGGTCCCGCGACAGTCGGCAGAATTACGCAGGGGTGAATTACTGGATAAATACTAGCTGATCCCGGAACGCGATTCGCCTGAACGAGCCACTATGGCGGGTTTTTCACCATGAGTACGGTTCTCACTATCCAGTCGGGTTCAAATATATCAGATACCCTCCCACCAGAGGATGTGTATCCACCAGTTTTAATATTCTTCGAACCGGAATACAACGATGCTTACACATCGCTGCTTGGCGAAAAGAATAGATAAAATGTAGCGGTAGGTTAGGTTAGACTCAACTCTCACTAGGTTTTCTGGGGAGTTAGATTTAAAACATGTAGATGATGCTGATTGATACTTAAGAAAAAGAGGCGATAATTTCACCGCCATTTCAATTATTTCATCTTATTCTATAAGACAATAGATCTCTAGAATTAATCAGCAACCTCCTATCTCTTTATCCACAATGCTTAATTATGAGACTTTATCGACCTCAAAACTATGTAACAACGTTTAAAAGACTTAAAAAAATATTATTATATTTATCATTCCTATTTCTTTGTAATCTAAAATCTCAGAATTCGTTACATTTAACAGATGTTATATTACGTACGCGGTTTTATTTTTCTTTACAAACGCTCTGCCTTTTACGGTTCATTCTTTAGAACGTTTTAAAATGAAAGCTCTAAGTACAAAGTATTGTTATTTCTTTGCTGAAGCCACACTAAAGTTGTTTTTATTACATACGAGTAAGTGTTCATTTTTAACTTCGGTAATAACTCTTAGTTTAAAAACACTACTTTATTTTTGATGTTGGATGAAAATAGTTTTTATTAAATAACATTCCCAACATCAACAACTCATACAAGACATCTGATAATATTTTCAACTAGCTACCCGCGCCGGCTTCGCACGGGTAAAAGTATAATAATTTTGTTACTTTTTGAATGAAATGTTTGCCATATCCCATTACAAATCTTTGGATTTTTCGGGTTTTCTGTGTTTTGTGCGGCTGTGTTTTGTGTGTATGATATGTATGTATATACTTATAACCCTTCCTTAACAATCACTCTATCTATTGCTGGCATTAAAATCCGTTGAATAGTTTAAAAGATCTAAGCGAACAGACAGCGGAAAGGACTTCATTTTATACTATGTGAAGATGGCTGTAAATATTGAAGTCTAGGTTGTTCCTATACTGATAAGTCTTTTGTATGAGTATTTCAGATCGAAAAACTTTCATCCGAGTTTGGATTTCTATATCATATTATGGCGATAGGTTTGTCGCTTCATCATCATCATCATCATCAGCTACAAGACGTCCACTGCTGAACATAGGCCTCCCCCAAAGATTTCCAGACCGACCTGTTGGAAGCGGCCTGTTGTTTGTCGCTTATCACTTCGGAATACAAATCCTTTTTTTATTGCCATATTAGGCAGACGAGGTAGCGGCCAGTCTGCCAGGGGCACAGCCAACCCACTGCCTACCGCTGCAGGATTACTCTTTTTAAGGCTCGTTTAAAGACGGATATGCCATAACCTTTAGGGAACACCAAGGCAGGGAGTTCATTCCAGAGCTTGCACGTGCAAGAAATAAACGCTGCAAAAGCACCTTGTGCTAGGCGGGATTGCTTCCAGGTAGTATGGGGGACTCTACAATCAGAACCTTCAATATCAAAAACGGACGACTCTTGGAAGCTTAATTTCTTTACGAACTGCCATACGCTACATATACCAGGAAATCTTTTGAAGCGTTAACAATGAACATGTTGTACGACACGTTCACCAAAATGTTGGCTTGTCGAACGCTCTTTTGCCCGCATCTCAAAGCCTTTGTACTAAACTTTGTACAAGACGAGTCTTGTCATCAGTAAACGCGTAGTACCCTTAGGTACTACATTATAATCATTCGTGGCATTATAGCAACTAATGTATCGTAATACAGACCATGATTGCTTGTATGAGAAATAATTGCCACAGGATGCACGACGTATTAGGCCGCGGACTCGAAGTCAGCGGCAAGCGGCGGCGGCGCGGGGGCGGCGCGTTCAAATACATAGATTTAAAGGGACCTGGCCTCGAAAGCAGCGGCGCGGCGCGGGCGCGAGGAGCGACGTACGAGCGGCGCGCGCCAGTCGAGCGGCAACTGCGCGTCTGCATTGACGTAGTGCTGTGTATTTTCAAAAATGCCCGCCGACGTGGTGGTGCAAATTATTTCAATGATTTTTTATATGGAACATCATATTCACATCAATTTCGTTCGCGAACAGACTCTAATTTCTCATAGTACAACACTACGCCGCGCGATCGGCCCGCTGGCTTCGGGACCGGGTGTCCGCCGCTGCCGCGCCGCCGCCGCTTGCCGCTGACTTCGAGTCTGCGGCCTTAATGTCTCGGAGCGTTAGTGTTGTAATTAAGGAAAGTACTTACAAGAAATTGAGTTTGCTTTTTGAGGTAGCGTAGGTGCGCTATATTGTGTTTTGTTTCTTTGATCTTTGTATCGTTCATTAATTTATTCCAGACTATTAAACTGGCAATTTTATCTCTTTTGTTATATAAGTTACTTTATTGTTTTTTGTGTCTTGTTTTAACAGAATTATTAAAACTTTAACCTTTATAGTCAAATTGTTTTAAAATTTTGTTCTATAACGTCACCTACGTGATTTGACATACAAGTATAAACGTAAATAGTAATTGTTACATATTTTAATATAATTTAATGTATTCGTTACCGATATTATATAATTATAAATAGTTTTCTGTACTCCTCCATATTTATATCTGTACTTTAATTATGCCAAATCTCAGAGCCCTCCATGCCCACAAAATGCCTATAAAGGGATCCAAAGTTTTCTCTTCACGTATTAATATATAAATTATACCTAAAGGCGGTGATTTACCGATGGTAAGATATCCGACATGGATAAGAGTATTCGAGTCTCTTCTGTTTATGGGCAGGCGTGGCGCTTACCATCAGACGAGCGCAATGCTTGTCTCGTCATTCAATCAAATAAAAAAAAAATTGTCGGATCCGGGTTCCGGATGGCACGAGCTTCACAGCCAGATACGACTCCTCGATTATTTAAGTTGAAATAGTTTTACGGTTTAAAGGATGTTATTTTTGATTTACCAAAGTATTTTGTCGGAGCCTCTATCTAAGCCGCTATATTTATATATAAGTTCGTAAATAATGTAGGATAAATAATATAGTTTTTAGGTTGGAATGGTGAAAATGTCACCAAAAGCCCCCAAAATACATAAGAATAAAAAAAGGTTTTTATTTCTATAAACACGCAGCGTCGAAATTGTTAAAACACAAAGCAAAAGCTCACACAATACAATGGATATCATAAACATCACATGATGAGAATCGACACACGTGTCGATGGGGACATGTTTGTTTTGGCGTAACATTTTATTTCTGTATATGTTCATTGAATGGCAATATTATATACCGCCATATCAGTTTCTACAAACACGTATACTAAAATCATATGTACCCCACATTTTTTTGCTGGTGACAAGATATGCATATACGCCCGGAAAGCGACCACCGGACACATAATGTGAAAACCTGCCACGGTGACCCACACAGGTTGTGTGAATCGTGTCCCAGGACCAGCCAGTGTGTATCCGGTTCTTCCGAGAGGCCCTGAAATTTAATGGTAGGTAGTGGCGGGTTAGGGATACACATTTTTATCCTTATGACTGCATCGGTCATCCGCCTCTCCCGTCGCTTCCTTTCGATTTGCTTTTTCTCTTTTCTGAGTGTGAAGAAGCATTTATACAGGCCAGCATGGTTCTGGTGACCACCGATAAACTCATTGTTTACTATGAGACGAGGTACACGCTCATACCTCGTCTCATAGTCATGATCAAACAAATAAACCGTAACAACATAAAAACGATGAATTATAAACCAATCAATGCATTGCACTCGCCACCCCGAGACCCATGTAACATTTCACAATGCCTAGTAATTTAACGGAACACAAAAGTACTTAAATATAGTTGCTTGACGACAGAAATAGAGGAGGCATTGGTGTCTCCCGAGAAAAAGACTCATAAAAACTTGAGAGGTGTCAAGGGACACCCGGATGGAACGAAGTACCTTTCGATTAATTAGTGAATTGTAATAAAATTTTATTAAAATAAAAAATATAAACTCCTTTGCAAAAAAAACGGGCACCTTACACACACACTTTACCTTAGCTTTTCTATGGGTAAATATTATTATATTTTTAGTATGTCATTAGCTTGGATGACTAGAAATTTCTTATTATCAATGAGAATCTAGTTTTTTAACACTTTTATCCTGGTATCGGTGTTTTAGTCAATGTAAACAGAGAGCCGTGTTAAAATGGACATTTTTATGGGTATAATGAAATTAAGACTACGAGTATTTTTATGGTATTTTAATAAAAGAGACATTAAAAAATAAAAATTAATAACGAGTATGACCTCCTCTTGCAGCGATTACGGCATGTAATCGTCTTGGCATGCTTCCCACCAGGCTTTTGATGGTGTCCTGTGGAATGTGTTCCCACTCAGTCGAGATTACACGTTTAAGCTCTCTGATGTTTTGTGGAGGTGGTTGGACAGATCGTACTCGCCTTTTTAGGAGGTCCCAAACGTGCTCAATGGGGTTAAGGTCGGGGCTCCGCGCTGGCCAATCCAAACGACGAATACCGACCTCTTGCATATAAGCATCTACGTCGCCAGAACGGTGGGCCCGAGCATTATCGTCCATGTAAATGGCATCTTCACCAATTACAGTCAGTGCGGGTTGTGCATTTTGAGAAAGGATTTCTGTTATGTACCTATGCGCATTTAGTGAGCCATTTTCTATGAATACTATCTCGGTACGATAGTTGGAAGTTACGCCCGCCCAAAACATAACGGACCCTCCACCATAAGGGGTGATTTCTTCAAAACACACATCGGCATAGCGTTCCCCTGGTCTTCGTAACACTCGCCGACGTCGGTCCTCACCATGCAGACAAATTCGAGCCTCATCGGAGAAGAGTACGCTACTCCAGTTACCTGGTGTCCAAGATAGGCAATTTCTAGCGAACCTCAACCGCGCAATCCGGTGCTCACGGAGTAACTTGGGGGCCCGCGCTGGTCGTCGACTACGTATATCAGCAGCTAAAAGTCTTCTCCTCACAGTCCATAGGCTAACTTGTGCTCCTCGTACCTCTTCAAGGTTTCTTTTGAGGTCTATGTAACTGCATTTGCGGTTCCTCAGCGCCTGAGTCACTAAAAAGCGATCGTCTCGCGGCTGTGTGCAACGTTTTCTCCCAGAACCTTGCCTTCTCTGAACGGAACCTGTCTCTTGGTATCGAGTCCAGGTTCTTTGTACGGTTGAACGACTCACGTTTAACCGCTGTGAGACGTAACATTGGCTACACCCCTCTTCCAGCAGCGCTATAATTTTACTAGCTCTCATTGCTTTTTCTGCCATTACGATAGACACAAAGATATCTGTTTTAAGTCACAATAAGGCAGAATTATGCGATAAACATAAATTGTTGTACTAAAAATAACGAAAAGTTACTTTTAGTTGCTTGATAACCTTTTAACCGCAAACCCGCGAAAAGTGTCACAAAATGAAAAAGGGATTAATAATTTAAAAAACAAAAGTTTTGAATTTGGAATGAACTTTTTTTCATACCCAGACTCTTTATTAAGTGCCAGTAACATAGTTTGGCTATTAAAACCTCTGAAGAACTAAATTATTACCAATAATGTTAAAAAATCAAACCCGCCCGTTTTTTTTGCAAAAGAGTGTATTTATCTATACTAATAATAAAGCTGTAGAGTTTGATTGTTTGATTGTTTGTTTATTTGTTTGTTTGAACGCGCTAATCTCAGGAACTACTGGTTCGAATTGAAAAATTCTTTTTGTGTTGGATAGTCCATTTATCGAGGAAGGCTTTAGGCTATATAACATTACGCTGAGACCATTAGAAGCAAAGCATCAGTGAAAAATGTTGCAAAAACGGGGAAAATTATTCATATTTGAAGGCTTCCGTTGCTAAGCTACCCAAATAATATTAATTGAAGGCTTCCGTTGCTAAGCTACCTAAATCTATACTAATATTATATTTATTTATTTATTTATTGGTACAGTTACAGACAACAGACTACATTTTACCTAAAGTTACAGTTATAGAAGACATGAAATAAATCTGGCGTCTATTTACTACTGTACACAGCATTCAAGATACACAGCTTCGTAGTAAAATAAGAGAAAAAAAAAACAATAGATTGTATTAAATTTAACAATAAGATGTAAGTTAAGTTTCACTAACAGTGAAAGAAAGTGAAAAAAAGTGTTATAAAGCTGTAGAGTTTGATTGTTTGTTTGTTTGTTTGATCACGTGGGCGGAGCCGCGAGCAAAAGCTAGTTAATAATATATTTTATGATAGGTAATTTGGTGACTGGCTACTAAACGGTGGACCGCCGTGTTCGATATTCAAAAATTCAAATGCAAATTTCGAACGCATACATACATCTACATTTCCAAATGTCATAAGTTTCACACCCGTCTATTATAACATTACCGTGCCCGTCGGGATGGGATTAAGTCCTTTTACTTTTATTAACGGAATCTCGACTTTAACATTGTGTAATAGATATCAAATTATTTAAACAAATGTCACAAGTTCCACACCCGTCTGGATGGGATTATATCCTTTTACTTGTCTTAACGGAATTTCGACTCTAACTTTGTGTGCTAGATATCAAATTAAGTTATCACATTAAAAAAAGTGTCGTGACAACTTTTCGTAAGAATTTTTTCCGTCTAGCCCCCTTTCACAACGCGCGATAAGGAACTTCGTTCCAAAAAGTGTCTCACCTTAAAATGAGAGTATAGGGAATGGAAAGCGGATTTGGGCCTCAGGAAATCTCACTTATCCTACAAAACACAACAGCACATGCACTTTACGCTGGTTTACTGTTTTTCGTAAGTTGGCACATTCATGTAAAAAGAAAAACAGACAAAACTTTCTAAAGCGAAGCGCTACCACCGGCCAAAGTTGTTTTGCAAAAGTTTCAAGCTAGAGAAATGGATTCTCGTTTTTAACTACGAAGTACGGAACTTTAAAATAATAAAACAAGCAACTTCAAAACGGATAACTTCTACTAAAGAGACGTTCTATACTTCATAATATATTATATTCATACTTGATTTTTTCTTTCTTAATCTTAAATTTGTGAATAATGCATAGTTTTCTTAAGTATGTCTTTTTAACTTTTCATCTCGCAAGTTAGTGTTCAAATAAATTATCTCTTTCTTTCTTCCATAAAGTTTGCAACCGGATTCCGTAGGCGAACAATACAAAGTGCAATACTAATGACGTATTGAAATAAAACTAATTTTAAACGGATTCTATCGCGGTTTTTTATTTTAATTTTGATCATGACGTTTCGAAGACTTTTCAGCCTTCGTGGTCAAGGGGTGGTATTTCAATGTGTAACATTCGCGTAAACGTAAGAAATTATTACTAATGACGTAGTCTCCGGCCCGTTGCACAATCGGTGACGTGGCAAGGTCACAACGCAGTCCACATCTCATATGGTGCTGCCACACCGATGTTATAAAATGTTTACAAACATTTTCTAACATTAAAATTGTTACATTTTGTTAGGAATTGTTAGACGTTTTAAGTGCTCCCACACCGACGGAAAGTGTTTGCAAACATTTTCTAACATTTCTAACATTTTATAACATTTGAAAACATGACATGGGTCCTTCTTCTTTAACGGCTTCTTTGACGGCGCCGCTCTCAAAAGTACAGCCGCCCGCGGTTAAAAATGTTAAAAAATGCTACAAAATATTACAAATTGTTAAGAAATGTTTACTAAATGGTGCTGCCACACCGCTGTTATAAAATGTTATATAACATTTTCTAACATTTGTTAACAAACATTTTCTAAAATTTTATCACAATGTTAGATAGATAATGTTAGTAAATGTTTAATGTTAGAAAATGTTATATAACATTTTATAACACCGGTGTGGCAGCACCAATAGATAAACAAACATGATTTATTGCGTCTGGCGTAATTCACGCGGCCTGAATACCGGCCGACATCGAGCTTTGGTCATTCCGCGAACGCACTAATGGCAATAATAGCACTGCCATACAGTTTACCTAACATTACGTATATACACCTTTAGTATTTGTATTTATTTCATGATACATTTCATGATACTGAGTTTGTAACAAATTTTATTATTGCGTAATCCTCCAGTTCACGCGGATCCTGTACGAGACGCATCCAATGAATCCCGACGCCATCATTAGGCCATCGCGCTCTGCGTGAGGTCTTCGCTTCCTCTTAGATATTATTCTGTGAATGCCTTGGTGCACTTGTTATGTTCTCTTTTGCTAAGCCTTTAACTTTTTGACACTTACTAATTGGCTAATTGGCTGCTAAAAAAACATACAAAAAAACATAATTTTAAAACACTGCGGTTGGTAGCGGTTTGGCCGTGCCCCTGGCATTGCCGATGTCCATGAGCGGGGATAACCGCTTACCATCAGGTGGGCCGGTTGCTCGTCTGCCTATCAATGCAATAAAAATAAAATATAAAAAATAATGCTGTTAGATTCATATTTCATCATCATCGTCATTATCAGCCACAAAACGTCCACAGCTGAACATAGATCTCCCCTAAAGATTTCCAGACCGACCTGTTGGAAGCGGCCTTCATCCAGCGACTTCCTGCGATTTTTATCAGGTCGTCATATTTACTATAAGATAATTATAACATCTATCGGTTCAAAATTGTCTGGCGGATACATATAACACTGAACGGAATCGACAGGGCACTGCCACCGTTGTGACACGCACATTCATAATGTACAGATTCATTCAAGCCTGAAACACCCACACAGTTATTAATAAACACCGAATCACATCTAGGCTGGTCCTGGAGCGGAAAACCCAATGAACCGCGTGAACAACACACACGTCTCATTAAAATATACTAATCAGAATAATGAGTAGAGGTATAAATACCTTCGGAGGAACACTTTCTCACCACACGCCACGAACACGCCAAATATGAAGGTGCAAATTATTGTGGTCGCATTGTTGGTCGCTGCAACGGTCGCACAGAGGCAGGCGTACTGTGGTCGCAGGTTGGCAGCGGCGATCGCTCACCTATGCTCCGAGCAGGGCATGGCCAACATGTTGAAGAGGAACATGGTGGAGTACGATGGACTGGTGGAATACGAGTGGCCATGGATGGACAGACATTCGGCCGTCAGACTGGGAAGAGGCAAGCGCCAGATCATAGCAGAGTGTTGCGAGAATCCATGCACCACGGAGGAACTCAAGGCGTACTGTCCGAATAATTAATTTTCGTACTGGCTGTATATTAAAACTGACTGTGTCTCATTTCATGTTTGATAATTTTTAAAAAAATGTGTATATAATAAACAACTGTCATAAAATATTAATATTTCACTGATATGAATACATGATTAGTATTTCTTCGGGGTTTTAGGGAATTTTATTTAAATCAGATCATGACTGATTTGTTATTGAAAATGCTGCGTAAGTTTAAAAAGAGGTTTATGCTATAAATGTCTCATCCAAATAAATCTACAATTGGCGGAGTCATGGGTGGTTATACATTCAAAATAAAAACGCGTCGAATTGAGAACACCCTCCGTTTTTTCGTCGGTTAAAAATAGGCTATCGTCGGCGTCTAATACGTCGTAGAGTGGTGCGAGCACAACATTAAAAAACTCACTGTTAAAATATGTTAAAAACTGGTGTCAGGTACACCAGTTTAAGAGTAGCAGATGTCGCTTTAAGTCAGTGTTTCCCAACGTGGGGCTCACACCCCACAGGGGGGCAATTTGATAGTTAAGGGGGGCAATTTAAAAATGAACTCGACACGACGTTAACCTTTTCGCTTTGCGTTATTTAAATGCAATGCTAGATATCGGTGACAAATTGAACAAACAAATGTTAAGGTGGTCCTAAAATGGCCTTAAAATGGTTGGGAAATACTGTTTTAAGTAGTTTCTTTCTTTTCGTTCCTTACGTTTCAACACAAGAATACATCGGTAACAAATTTAAGCAAATTTTCCAGGTAGCAATAGGAATAATACCTAGGGCATTGCATTTATTTATTATTTAATTGAATGATGAGACGAGCAAGGCGCTCGCCTGATGGTAAGCGCCTCGCCTGCCCATAAACAGAAGCAACACCACACAGAACTTTGAATCACAAAGCACTGCATGGCACTGACATGCGCTCGTCATCCCGAGACATAAGATGTTAAAAATAGGACAAAAATAAGCCCGGAAAAACATAAGTTCAGCCTAGTTGCACCTCTGCCTACCTCTTCGGGATAGAGGCGCGAGTTTATGAAATTATGATTGTTTATTATAGCGTTAAATAGCATTATATTATCACTACAGGTAGAGTGTATCCCGGTCAAGCGTCAAGGGACCCTTGTTAAACATTCACACGACCCACATTGTTATAATGTACAGAATTCAAATTGCAAATCTACAACCATATACTTACATTATATGTATTCCAATATAAAATATTTTTTTAACAGTTGCAGAAACTATGCACTAGACTAATTTATAAAACATACATTGTTAAAATACATTTCAGTGTAATGTTACACACGATTATAACAAAAGAATATGGTCACGGGCACCAGTCAACTCTGAAAAATTGAAATGCTTGGGCTATTGAGCATTGCTCGACATCTTTAAAAAAAGAACACCTACATAAACTTGGAAAGTAAAACATTATACAAATATAACATTTAATTTCAATCTGATCGCGTTTCAGAACAATTTGCATAAATCAAAGAATTGCTCATTTAAATTACAAGATATTTGAATTGCAAGATATATGATTTTTTTAGAAGTGAAAGCTTTTTTAGCCGCGTTGAGCACTTTTTCGTAGAATGTAAACTTGTGGTTTCGCGTTAGCGACATGGTAATGTTAATTCAGACTATACTCACACACATCGTATATATCTGACCTGTGCTGTGCGCGTTAGACGCTTTTTGGATCGGTGAAATCTTGTGAGCTCTGAGTATCAGTCGGTCGGTCGGTTCGAGTCAGAGTCGAGTCGAGATTGATTTGATTGACTGATTGATAACTCTTTTTTGTACACCACTAATAAAATTAACAATAGGAAACAAAATAATTATAAACATATGTGTAACAATCGGCGGTCTTATCGCTAAAAGCGATCTCTTCCAGACAACCTTTGGATGGAACATTGACAAAGAGATGTATTTGAAATTTGAGAATGAGTATTAAGAAAATTTTGAGAGTAAGTACTAAATAAATATACTTAAGTTATAAGTTTTTACTTCTATAAGCAGTCCCTATTTTATTTTTGATAGTGTCTGATTATTTCATCCAGACAAAATAAACACGAACTAATTTCTCTATCCACTCACATACGTGATACGATGTATAAACGAATTTACGAGCAGTGTGGCTCACAAAATTTTATTTACTGCGATTCCTTCAGTTTTATTGTCCCCATTAATACTACTCTACTAGACCAATGCGGCATCAATATTCATAGAAAACACGTCCATATACAATAAGATAAATGGTGGCTTCATTTCGAATGAATATTATGTAGGTATTTATGATATTACACACACTCATTTAAGCGTGTAATCGCCGAAGGGCAGGCAGATGTGTAACCAGTAAAGCCACATTTCGCCTAGCTTATTTCCGTCCCATAATGTCGTAAAAAGACAACTTTAAAAGTTTTTTATTATTGAATAACGAGACGAGCAAGGCGCCACGCCTGCCCATAAACAAAAGCAACACCACACAGAACTTTTAATTACAAAGTACTGCATGGAACTGAACAGGGCTCGTCATCATGAGACATAAGATGTTAAGTCTCACAATGCCCAGTAATTTCACTGGCTTCAAAGTCCTTCGAACCGAAACACAGCAGAAATAGACAAAGCGGTGATACCAACCCAGACGGCCTCTCGCATACGAGGGACCTACCACCTTGAGTTCACGTATTGGCGTTTTAGTATTTTTTCCCAGTGACGATATGTAGACGAATTGAGAATTTCCTCATTGTTCAAATAGGTTACGAAACTTCAAATTGCAATTGAGGCTATCAGCGCAAAAGTGGTGTAACCCACAATTTTTGTTAGATACGGTTTTGGTGTAAAATACATTATCTTTCATAATAAAAATAATGTATTAGATACGAATATTATTATGTAACAAATAATGTATACGGTTTTGGTGTAAAATACATTATCTTTCATAATAAAAATAATGTATATTACACCAAAACCGTATCTAACGGGAATTGTGGGTTACACCACTTTTGCGCTGATAGCCTCAATTAATATCTGCACGACTTCACCGGTCGGGAGTTTTGGCGGGAATTCTGACAGTGCAGTTCATTGCTTATTTTAATTTATTTCATAAACTAGTTTAGAGTTGTGTTTGTTGTATAAAAGTGATGTGGATTTGTTCAATAAACATTGACGGTGATGAACAGTGTATGGAAGCATTGAAATAAGTGAATTAAGAATCGTACTGAAAGAGGTTAACACCATAACTCCGACAAGACCTTGAAATCGTCCGCACCCGTGCTTCATCGTGCTTGTAAAGATACTTGAGAATACATTATACTTGACACTGGCTAAATGCATTATACTGCGAAAGCCATTAATAAAAAAGAAAGAAAGACCACACCGGTCGACTCATTAGCTCACAATGCACGCGACAAAAAGGTCATAACACGCTGCACAAACGTCTGCAGCCGTACAACACGCCATATTTGTCAACACAGCTACGCTAAACGTCACCATAAACGTGTAAGCATGAGAAACGCTCCGTATTGGATATTGCATGAGACTTGTGACGGTTTCGTATTTATAAATACCGATTTGATTTTACCTTTCGGATTATAATTCAAGTGGACAGTAAAAAATATATCATGAATAGTACAAGAACAGTGACTGCACTGCACCTGACGGTAAGCATAGTGCAATCCAAAAAACTAGCCATCACCGAAAAACAATGATCGGTGGTCACCAGAATCATGCCGGCTTGTATAAACGCTTTCGAAGTTCGAAATGAAACTCAAAGTACTAAAATAAGGTAATTCATTCTCCTCTTCTCTATTCTCCTCTTTTCTCTTTCATTCTTCTCCCCTCTATCTAACGCTCACTTCACACCTGTCAGACCTATACTCTTCCCTATCTCGCTATTTATCGCTACCTGAGTTAATTAAAAACGTTTTATTACTTAACTTTAAATTAAAACTTAAATATAAATTAAAACAGACTAAGCCTAGCCTACTTACAAACCTTCATTATATTATTAATTTATATTCCTTTTAAAGCCACCTCATCAAAACATCTCAAGTAATTTCACAAATTGCTCGAGATGTACAAGAAATTAGAGATTACAATAATAAATTAAAGTACAGTTTGAATTCTGTATCTCCCCTCCGGTGGTTATGACCCTACATTCGTTAATGAGAAATTATAGAACGCAAAGTGTTTATTCTTCGTCTGGGTTGGTACCGCCACTTTGTCTATTTCTGCCACCAATTAACAGTGTGTAAGCACTGTTGTGTTTCCGTTTGAAGGACATTGAAGCCAGTGAAATTACTGGTCATTATGTGAGTTAACATCTTAGGTCTCGGGGTGCATCGTATGCAGTGCTTTGTAATTCAAAGTTCTGTATGGTGTTGCTTCTCTTTACAGGTAGGCGTGGCAATTACCATCAGGCGAGCGTCTTGCTCGTCTCGTCATTTAATCAAATAAAAAACAAAATATCTCAGTACGGATAGCAACCACCATATAAATTATAATTAAGTCATCACAGTACAGTGGTTCTTTTCAGCGAATCTAGTTC
This sequence comes from Amorpha juglandis, assembly GCA_949126905.1. Taxonomy (NCBI): domain Eukaryota; kingdom Metazoa; phylum Arthropoda; class Insecta; order Lepidoptera; family Sphingidae; genus Amorpha; species Amorpha juglandis. The sequence continues at coordinate 2,657,590 of OX421379.1, read as the reverse complement.
TAGGGTCAATCAATGCGTGTAGCCAGCAATTTCAATCTGGCATAATTTTAGCGACCATTAAGGATCACATTGTATGTGACGGTTTTGTATCATACACTGTTTGCACGGCCCTTCTCTACTAATGAGAAGGATTAGGTCTTAGGATTAGGGTTGGTAGATTTCGCATAATTCCAAAATTCTGTTCAGAGACCTCTCAAGTATGCAGGTTTCATTACGATAATATACTTCATCGTTAAAGCAAACATAGTTAATAATGAATGTTTTAATCAGCGCTGTAGTAGAGTTAAGGCTGTATTTTTTATAGCATAGGCTAGTATATCTTCATCTGATGGTAAGTGATCTCTACCACCCCTGAACGTTCAAAGTACGTAAAGAATTATGGATGCGTTGCCAGAGAAAGAAATAGACATAATGACAGTAGCATCACAATTCATCTTCGCTAATTTAATGTATGTTCATAAGAATATAGACCAATTTACAAAAATTAGTGATACTCATGGCATAAATACTAGGAATAAAAATAACCTTAAATGCCATAAAACTAGACTCCACAAAATTGGCACCTCTTTTAAAGGGCTCTGTATACGCTTTTACAATAAACTTCCCAATTACATTAAGGAGCTTAATATCATGCAATTTAAAGCCACTATTAAGCGAAAGTTATGCAATAAAGCTTATTATAAGATTTCGGAATATTTAGAAGATTTAAAGGCTTGGGAATAGCTTATAATAATAAATATATGAATACGTTACTATATACGCTAATTGTAATCAGTTTGGGTATGTCATGCTCGCTTTAATGTCTGTGCTTGCGGCGGCGTCGTGTGCCGGGTCGGTCACTTCCCTGTAACATGGTTGAGGAGGCCGATGGCTGGCACATGCGTCATGCTCGTGAACGGGTGCTGCTTGTGTGGACTGGTCTGCTCAAGCTCTTATTGCGTGTTTAGTTGATTTATTCATATAGTTCTTGAAGATCATGCACAAAAAACTATTATATTATGCTAATTATTTTACTTAATGACGTTCCTCATTGGCATAAATTGAGCTGCTCTAACTCAAATAAATAATACTTCAATGTATGTAGTGCTAATATATATTGTAATAAGTTTAGAAAAGAGCAACGTTAGAGTTTCTTGCCCGTTCTTCTTTAACGAATCAGCATTCCGAACTGGCGGTAGAGTTAAAATTTGACTGAATCTAAATGATGTTTGACATTTTACTGATTCAATAAATGATTTGATTTGATTTGATTTGAAACAGCTGCAAATAGCTGGTGGTAGGATATTCATACCCGCTCGGATAGCGACCACCGTACATTATTCAAGAAAAAAAACAATTTGTGAGTTCTTTGGTAAGCGTAGATTTCTAATTTTTTTGTATATAATATAATTAAATGACGAGACGAACAAGGCGCCCGCCAGATAGTAAGCGCCACGCCTGCCCATAAACAGAAGCAACACCACACAGAACTTTGAATTACAAAGCACTGCATGGCACTGAACTGCGCTCGTCACCCTGAGACATAAGATGTTAAATCTCATAATGCCCAGTAATTTCACTAGCGTCAATGTCCTTCAAACCGAAACACAACAGTGCTTACACACTGTTGCTTGGCGACAGAAATAGACACAGCGGTGGTATTACCAACCTAGGCGGCCTCTCGCATACGTGGGACCTACCACCTTTTAATTGGTTCCTATAAAGAATTGTACATGCATAAAGAATTTAATGAGAGTAAAAGAGGCCAAAGGGGCGTGTAAAGATCGTTGCAAGTGGAAATCCGTTGTATCTGCCAACCTCTATGAGAAATATCGTCTATTATATTTATGTCTGTAATTGATCCGTTTTTTTTAAGTGCCAAAAACGGACTAATCACGTGTACAGAAATTGGCACTATGCGTTCGCGATCATTATGAGGGCTCATTGTGATGTTTATGAATATGGAAGATAGTTTCTGAAGACAATAGCCGCGATACCGCGAGAGAGGAACTTCAGAGCGACCAAGTTACTTTGCACGTATTGTATGTACGGTTCTGAAGATAAAGGCAATTGTAGACTTCACTTGCAGTAGGCATGACGTGTACGACGATACAACACAAAGATGGTTCATTTGACAGCCTCCGTGGGGCAGCGGGCGAGTAGCCGGCTGTGAAGCGAGAGGCCGCGGGTTCGATCCCCGAGACAAAGGTTTGTGTGATTTACAAATATTTGTTTCGGAGGCTGGGTGTTATGAGACCGAAAGTCTCTCGTAGTTCCTGATACCCACGACACAAGACTCGTATCTTACTGTAGGGTCAGGACTATGTGTGTGACTGTTGGGTGAGTTTATTCAGTTATTTTCAACGACGAAAAAAACGGAGAAGGTGTCCAATTTGATGCGTTAAGTTATTTTTGTATGTATAACCACGCATAACTTCGCCAAATATGGACAGATTTGGATGATTCTTATTAGAACAAGTATAGCTCAAAGTTGGTCCCATTTTAATATCAAGAAGAAATTCCACACATAAAGAGGTGAAATCGACTCAATATTATGTGTATTGTAAGTGATATTTGCCTCGCCTGTAAAGTGCGCAAAAACTGACATAACTGAAGTTTGCCGGCCTATGACATAAAAGAAATCTTAAATGAGGAAAATATCAATATGGCGCTGAAAATTTCGTCACACGATCGGACGCAGAGTATAATTGATGAACTTAGTTGAGTTAGTTCCGCCAGATCATCCATTAGACGACAAGGTGAACGTTTTTACTAGTTTTTGTTTAACTTTGTTACATTAACTTAATTAACGGCCTGTCAACAGTACAAGTTTTCAAGTTGAAACCAAAAACTAATGTAAACTCAAATTAAAAGCAAAAAGAAAAAACAACTTAATGGAATGGTTTGCTATGGTTGTTATATCCGAATACGGCAAAGTGACTGCACTCAAAAAAACCAGCGACCACCAACAAACAATGAGTTTGTCGGTGATCACCAGAATCATGCCGGCCTGTATAAAGAAGAAAGAAAAAGAAGAACTCAGGTATGCAGGTTTCCTCATGATGTTTCCGTCACCGTTTAAGCAAGCGATAATAATAATTGACAATTAATATACACGTAACTAAGAAGTCAGAGGTGTATGCTCTATGGGCTGGTTCGAACCTGCGACTTTCGTCTCGACAGTCCGTACCACTCCCCGCTGAGCTATCGCTGCTTATCAACACAACATAAACTAATGTGTTTAAATTACATTTGTCTGGATTTTTGTGCAATTATCTTTTTATTCGTAAACAAAATAACAAACAAGGCCTCATGAACGGATTTCTCCATTCAGAATCCAATCACGTAGAGTACAATTGCCGAGAATTTTATCTTGCGTGCTCAACATTCGAAGAGTTCTAAAAAAACTGGAGCTGAAACGTGACTGATGGGTGTGTAATAAAAAAGTTATTTGTGATCTCCCTAGCGTAGTAGCTGGCTGGACTGCTAGCGGCCCTTGGTTCGATTCCCGCACTGAGACGAATGTTTGTGTGATTCCTAAATATTAGTTTCGAATCTGAGTGTTGTGGGACCGCAAGTCCCTCGTAGTTCCTGATACCCACGATACAGGTTAACCTGGTGTAGAGTCAGAATGATGTATGTAACTGTTCCAACAGTGTTATGTGGGACAAAATAGTTTTGACCGAACATTAACGAATCTATTGTCGTGGGTATCACGAATTGCGAGAAACTTTGACCCCCACGAGACCCAGACACGAATCAAATTATACGGATCACACAAGTGGTGCCGATGCTTCTCATTTGAGGAGTAAAACAACCTGTATGAAAATACATTAAGATATTTATTGGTAAATAACAGCCTAACATGACAGCCCCCGAGGCGCAGTGGGCGACAAGCGCGCTGCGAAGCGAGAGGCCGCGGGTTCGATCCCCGCGCCGAGACAAATGTTTGTGTGATCCACAAATATTTGTTTCGTGTTTGGGTGTTGTGGGACCGCAAGTCCCTCATAGTTCCGGATACCCACGATACAGATTAGTATGGTGTCAGGAATAACTATGTGACTGTTGGGTGTACTTATTCTTACTACTAGATCCAACCCCGATCATCATGTTATCGAACAAATTCAAACAATTAGCAAAGATTGCGAGCCATAGAGGCAGCCGTAGTACTACGCTTTCAATTCAAAACTTCATTAAATCTCGACTTCATTTAATCAACACAAAATTAGATCTGTTAGATCTCAAAAGACTCCTGGTAAGTTTGCCAGCGGGCGGTACGGCAAAGATTAACTATATACATACATACTTACTACATATTTACTATATGAATAAACGTAAGTGTTATTTCAAGAGTGAAAATTAAAATCACGCCCACTTTCACTTGAATCAAGAAAACTAGGTTATAGAAGGTTATAGGTTATAGAAAACTGGTATTCATTTTCGATTAGTTTAGGGCTGCCATAAATGTTGGAATGTTTACGGGGGCATATGGAACAAATAGGGGTCGATTACATAATATGGTATTTTAATTCGGTTTTAAATAAAATACATTACTTCTGCCGCCAAGCAACTGTGTTGTGTTCCGGTTTGAAGGACATTGAAGCCAGTGAAATTAATTAATTACATAGTAAGCGCTACGCCTACCCATGACAGAAGCAACACCTTACAGAACTTTGAATTACAAAGCATTGCATGGCACTGAACTGACACTGACTCACCCCGAGACAAAATGTTAAGTCTCATAATGCCCGGTAATTTGACTGGCTTCAATGTTCTTCAAACCGTAACACAATAGTTACACACTGTTGCTTGACGGCAGAAATAGACAAAGCGGTGGTACCAACCCAGACGGCCTCTCGCATACGAGGGACTTACCACCTTGTAATTTTCTGGTCTTTGAAGTGTCGTCTATATCAACATTTAATTACTTGCGAGTGTTATCTAAGTACTGTGCTTCGGAGAGGTAATTCACCTGCACAGAGTTAGTACAACTCGACTGGTAACCTATAGACATTAAAAACAGCAAATTCATTGACACGTGACACGATTTGAGCCAATAGTCCCTTCACCACACATCCAGCCAACTGCCAACGAGCCAGACAGCCAAACGCATAATTCGACGTAAGGGACAACCTTGCGGGCTAACCAACCGCTAATATGAATCGTACCTACAGGTTAAGTAATAACCCGAGATCCGAAACCGGGGTCTAATTGGAGCCGTGTTAATGCACGGCCCTGAGGGTTGGCAACGACCCGCAGCGCCGGCGGCCAAACCGGAACATATTCCAAACCTACGCACTTTTTAACTTTGCCCGGATTTTTTTCTTTTTTACAGCCGACAAGACCGCCGTCGTTATTGTGTTGGGAGGGATCATGTTTTTTGAATACACGTGTTTTAGGCTTATATTTTTTGAAATAATAATGATTTTAACGGATTTTATCGCGGTTTTTTTTAATAATTTTGATCCCGACGCGACGTTTCGAAAGCTTTTCAGCCTTCGTGGTCACGGGGTGGACTGAAACGTCGATAACTCGTTTAAATTAGTTTTATTTCAATGGGTAATATTCGCGTAAACATAAGAAATCCTTTTTTTGTTTTTTAAAGTAGGTTATACAGGTATGTATAAAGGTTAGGTTGAGTCGGTGGTGGTGCCGGTCAACTGAAATTGCACCGACTACAAAAATATATCCTTACTATCGTTCATGTCACTTATAGGACTACTGCTAGGCCGTCTGGGTTGGTACCACCGCTTTGTCTATTTCTGTCACCAAGCAACAGTATGTAAGCACTGTCGTGTTTCGGTTTGAACGACAGCGTGTTGAAGCCAGTGTAATTACTGGGCATTATGAGACTTAACATCTTATGTCTCGGGGTGACGAGTGCAGTTCAGTGCTATGTCTATGCCTATATGTCATCTACTGAATTAGGGGGGCCTAACCCCCCACCACGCTGGCCTAATACGGGGGTTGACAAACTTCACATACCTTCGAAATCCATATGAAGACCTCAGGTATGCAGGTTTCCTCACGATGTTTCCTTCATCGTTAAAGTAAGCGATAAGTAACAATCAATACAAACGTAACTTCGAAACGTCAGAGTTGTATGCTCTTGGAGCTGGTTTCGAACCTGCAACTTTCGTCTCGACAGTCCGTACCATTCCCCGCTGAGCTATCACTACTATAAGAATTAGATAAACTTATTTTATTTTGCAATTTGAGAGTCTATTTTACAATATTCGGGTAAGATTCAACCACCAATTAATGCATAAGGTATTTATATTTGAAAATACCTAGTAGACATCTTTCTTCCGATATATATGTAAGCTTTTGGATCTGAACGCGTCATATTTTATTTGGTAAGCAGAATTTACTCATAGATGGTGAAAAAGGCGCTAAATGTTAGGCACAGCTATTGCATTTAAAATTCAAATGTCCCATTAAGGTCGGCAACGCGTCTATGATTGTTTTAGTATTGTGGGCGTACATGGGCGTTGGAGATCACTTACCATCAGTTGACTCGTTCGCCTGTCTATGCTATATAAACAAAATACCATTCCCAAAGCCCCGACCGAAAAGCTACCAAATTAATATTAACAAAGTACAATATTATTAAGTATTTTTTTTAAGACGCCACATACAAAGGAGGTACAAATGAACAGCATTACTTATTCAATGGTCGCTCCGCCGTTCGCTAATTGGCTGGCATGTCGGGCAGGAGGGGGGCGAAGCGGAGGTCCAGAGGGGGAGGGGTTAACTTCCCGACATCCCTACACTAATCAAAATGTACGCGAGTCTGTACATTATTATATCATTTGTTAGAGACTATACATAGACTACACATAGTCTTGGGCTATCATTTGTTAGTTAGTTTGTCCGCATTGTAAAAGAATATTGGATTTTTCTATCACAAAATACTCAGTATCAGCCCGGAGTCTGGAATTGTGTCCGGTATGGCGATAGGCTCGCCCCCTATCACATCATGGGACGGAAATGCGTTCGATGAAATGTGGGTTGTATGAAATGTAATGTATGTGAAAAAAAATCTTAAAACTGTCGCGCGCACCGTCATGCGCGCGAGACACAACAGCGAACTGGCGTCCGCGCTCACTTTTTTTTTTGTGTTGACGGCTCTTGCTGTAATGGTCCAGTCATTTTAGTAATTCACCTCGGAATCCGAGATACCCAGCTGTTAAGTCTGTAAATACTTGTATATTGACACCCTAAAAGTTGTCTCAAAACCTACATATGGTGGTACGCATAGGGTGTGCGCAACTACCTAAATTTCAAGGTCCAAGGTCACAAAAATCGCTTTTTTGTAAATATCTCATTTCCTATGGGTTTTTTGCTATTTGTATCCATTATCAATATTGTAGAATACAAAATTCTCTACAAATTTTGTTTAAAACTTTTTTTCATACGGTGAACCGTTTAAGAGATAGAGGGCTGAGAGCGCGCGGTCACAAGTCCGTCATTTTGAAAGTTACACGAACGAAATTTTGTATTTCGGTTATTGGCGTAAAATAAATAAATACGTGTTTCAGGAATTTTGGAAATTTTATTTAATAAGGGATGAAAAAGGGGGTGAAAGTAAATGCGAAACTGAGTTTGTTTGTTACGCTTTCACGCCTAAATCACTGAACCGATTTTGATGAATTTATCTACAGAGACAGATGGAGCCCTGCAGACGGTTGCAGGCTACTTTTATCCCGGAAAATGCTGTTCACGCGGGCGGAGCCGCGAGCAAAAGCTAGTATAACATAATAGTTAATAAAAATGTACAAATATTTATAATCATTGATTTATCGATAGTTCATCAACTATATATGGCGCGTTTTCGACCGGAGGCACCGTTTGACCTGAAGTGATCCTATGACCGCGCGCTCTCCGCCCTCTATCTCGAAAACGGTTCACCGTATGAAAAAAAAATTTCAAACAAAATTTGTAGAGAATTTTGTATTCTACAATATTGATTATAGCTACAAATATCAAAAAACCCATAGGAAATGAGATATTTACAAAAAAAGCGCAAAGAACCGATTTTTGTGACCTTTGACCTTGAAATTTAATAGTTGCGCACACCCTACCATATGTAGGTTTTGAGACAACTTTTAGGGTGTCAATATACAAGTATTTACAGATTTATAGCTGGGTATCTCGAATTCCGAGATTCTTACCTAATTTAAGCTAAAATGATTGGACTATAAGCCTGACGCGAGTCGGCTGTATACAGCGTCACCGGACTTTCGGGTGAGCGCTTTAGGCGCTCTCAACCCTTAGCCGCGCTCGCGTGCCACCACATATATTTATAAGCTCGGAGCGGAATTATTCTCAGTGTGTGCTTCACTCCTATTGGTGGATTAATTTTTATAATATAAGTAGGGCAAATTGACTCAAAATACAATTCACTACATCTGGTCAACTAGTGTTTCACTTAACGGCTTCCGAACCTCCAAAAAACGTTCTCTAATTGTATATTGCATACATAATAATTATGTATGTTAAACGCATCGAAATTCGACAATTCGATATTTGTTTTTTTTTTTTAATGTGTACTTTAAATCATTCTTTACTCAATGTCGCTTTGATATTTTTGCCTTTCAGGCGTCGATATGTATTTATGCGCTTCGCCAATCACACTGACCATACCGGACATAAATTCCAGACTCCAGATTGATACTAATTTCGTGATAGAAAACCCCAATATCACTTTTACCCGACCCGGGGATCAAACCCGAGAGCTCAGCACAGCTTCGTACGCAATACAACAGCGCCACATAGGCAGTCTATATTCAACCAAATATCATGAAACCAATTATAAAACAAATCTTATAATATAAAGGCTAATTATAAAGACATGAGAACGTAAACCGCCGGATTTGCTACAAAGTAATTTACTTACCGAGAGTAATTTCAACGTATTCCTTCGGGCGTTTAATTCCAAGCTCAAATCAGGTGCGGATCGAAGGTAGGAAAATATTAACTCATGCTAATTTAAATAAATAATAATAAACTCTTTATAGTATAACCCAGGGCTACCCTAACCGTGCGATATAATCCCAGGGGTGTCGTGAGGCGATCGAAATAGGTTGGCCGTTTTGAGAAACTATGCTCAGAAAAGCAAGCACATCCTTCTCATTAATTCCAAACGAAAAGAGACAAAAAAGGGTTGTCTTGCTTTTTATTTTTTTTGTTTGCTTTCATATTTGTTTTTATGTTTTGTTCTTTATTTTCTAATAAAAAAAATTGATGCTGTTTGAAGTTTTTCCGACTAATTGTTATTAGGATAGAACTACAATTAGTAGGTTAAAATGTATGGCAAGAAGGCACGGGCGTCGCAAAAATATGGCAACTTCCTAAGGGCATCACAATTAAATGCTGGTGGGAGGATACTTGTATCCGACCGGATAGCGACCACCGTACACTGGTGCTAAAACCTGCCATAGTGGCCCACCTCGTGTGGGTCGCATTCCAGGGTCAGCCAGTGTATATCCGATTCTCCCCAGGGGGCTTGCCTCCTGATCCTAACCCTTTTCCTATCCCTTTTCCCTTCCCCTCCCCCTTGGCCCTGTGGCAGGCCGGCATGATCTTGCCGATCGACGATGGACACATTGTTTATCCTTGGTCGACACTATTCTTGGATTGTGCTACACTTACCATCAGGTGTAGCGTAGTCACTTTGCCGAGCAAAGATAAAAAAAATATATTTTGTGGGTAATGTAAATGCTTATAAAATGGATACACACTAACGCCTGTAATCCCCGAAGGGGTAGGCAAAGGTGTAACCAATATACCCACATTTCGCCGAGCGTATTTTTGTCCCATGATGTGATAGGGGGTGAGCCTATCGCCATATCGAGCGCAGTTCCAGACTCCGGGTTGATACTGAGCATTTCATCATAGAAAGAGCCAATATCATTTTACCCGACCCGGGGATCGAACCCGAGACCACAGCACAGCAGCCATACCGCGTACGCAATACAACTACGCCACCGATGCAGTGCCCAAATGAAACAAAATTGATAAATGTTTTAATAAATAATAATGCCTAATCGCTGACAGAGCGTCGCGTACGGCTAGCGCTGGCGCTCTGTTTGACGGTATATTACTATAATAGTACAACACAACTCGGCGTCATAGCGCGACGTCAGTTTAGCGCTCTGACGCGCTAAGTACGCTTTCTGTTTGACGAAGCCTTAAGACGATATGAATTATTATAGCAATTTCATAACTTTAATTGAATTCTACAAAATCTCAGAGAAAATGAAATAAGTCTTGACTGGAATCAAAGACTGTAAGTATATCGTAAGTATTTCAAAGTTTTATACAAACTTTAAGTAACTTTGCTCGTGATTAACTTCAATCGCTGAAACTAACCCAATATAATACAAAAGATGTTTTGTAATAAAGCTCTGGTTTTAACTTCCATAAAAAAACAGTGTTGTAGTTAGTTTGATCCGTTTATTTTATTTACAGTGTTGGTTTATTTGTTTTATCCGTTTATTTTATTTGTTGTCTGTTGACATTTATTTACAAGGCCGTCTGGACTGGTACTACCGCTTGGTCTATTTCTGCCACCAAGCAACAGTGTGTAAGCACTGATGTATTTCGGTTTGAAGGACATTGAAGCCAGTGAAATTACTGGACATTATGAGACTTAACATCTTATGTCTCGGGTTGACGAGCAAAGTTCAGTACAATTCAGTCATTTGTAATTCAAAGTTCAGTGTGGTGTTGCTTCTGGTTATGGGCAGGCGTGGCGCTTGCCTGCTCGTCTCGTCATTCAACCAAATAAAAAATAAACTACAACGTCAACCAACAATGTAAGTGTGACTTCAATCGGTCGCAATGCCGAGTAGCGAGCGACCTTCATTTAAAAACTGTCAGCTCTATCGTATAATTCGAGAAGCTAACACAAACCGACAGAGATCCGAATAAATTATGCAAGAACTCATTGTACGCCGACGTTTTAATATCCAACGTCCCAAGGCGTTCGGACGAGGGTCGGGATACTCCCGATCTCTCTCGGTTTTTTTCCGAGAGCGTCAAGGTGAAGAACGCCGGGTCGCGATAAATTCAAGAAAGAACATCTATGAAAATTTCATCCGGCTATACATATAATACCGTTTAAAAGATTTTTTTTTATTTGATTGACGAGACGAGCAAGGCGCTCGCTTGATGGTAAGCGCCACGCCTGGCCATAAACAGAAGCAACACTACACAGAACTTTAAATTACAAAGCACTGCACGGCACTGAACTGCGCTCGTCACCACGAGACATAAGATGTTAAGTCTCATAATGCCTAGTAATTTCACTGGCTTCAATGTCCTTTAAACCGAAACTGGGGAAAGGGATTGGGAAGGGGAGGGGATTTGGGCTTCCGGATATCTCACTCACCGTACGAAACGCAGCAGCATGCCGCTACTTTACGTCGGTTTTCGGTGAGACAGTGGTAATGGCCCGGTCGAGCCAGCCCATTCATGCTGTAGACGAAACTGTCTACAGCGTGGCTCTACCACTCAAATTAATTAATTTGAGTTAAATTAATTTCGCAGCGGTTGTTCTACCCGCCTCAAAAATACGTCCAAGACGATATTAAACCCATGAATACACGACACGCCTCAGCCGTTCGTCTGTAAACATAATGTCGGCTTCACCGAGGGGCGAGGGCCCTACATTCCAATATCGTAACCATCCTCGAACCCCTTTTTATTAACTTGTGCCTGTTTGACGTATATATTATCTGAGACTATTTTTAATATTGTTGCGATTCGTATATGGGTTCTGAACGATTTTAATAGTTATATTAGGATTTTATACGTATGTATGTATTCTATATCACGGTGAATGCTCTGAAAAATATATAACTCAATTCAAACGTTCTTTAATTAAGTGAAGCGTACTTCTTGAGTTACAATATGATTTTTTACTGTTACTGGTCCTCTAAAATTTATTATATATCGTCATTACCGATTTAAACGTAATTAAGATTAACTTTAAGGTCGGTAACGCGCCCATGATTCTTCTGGTATTGTGGGCGTACATGGGAGGTGGAGATCACTTACCATCAGGTGACCCACTTGCTCGTTTGCCGGTCTATGCTATAAAAAAAAATTATAAAGCTTACGTAAGCGAATGTGAGCACCAACACAAACTGTAGAGTTGATATGGTGCAATATCTATGTATTTTTTGTTTTGTTTTTCTGTTTATGAATAATAGAAAAAATATTTATCCTTTTTCCATCCTCATCTTCCATTAACAGGAAGACGCGTGCAGGATTGCGGAACCACAGCTTCCTGGTCTCCTCCATCTCGGCTCGAATTAAAAAGTTCGTAAAATCTTACTTCTGCCGGACCATCAAGCTGTGAAATAGTTTGCCGGCACAGGTACTCTCTCCTTCTTACAACACAGGCCCCTTCGAACGGAGAGTGAAATAAAAAAGTAGAATTGTGAAGTAAAATTACAAAGTACTACATTGCACTGCACTGCGCTCGTCACCCCGAAACATAAGATGTTAATGCGAATAAAAAATATATAAAACCTTACATAGAATAGGAAAAAAGAATTTATAAATAGAACGAAAAACCCTTCGCTTGAAAACTTACAAATCCGATGACGTAATTACGTCGAGGCGGGTCTCGGCAGGTAAGTAAAATGTATGCTAATGCCGCCTTTTCAACGGGCGTATACATACCGGCCGCGCATTAGCAGGTCACTATTTTAGGGTTGCTCCTACATGCGACAAATTACGTAAAGACGACATTATTTGTTGGGAAATATGTTTGCCCTGGCTCGAAATTATTATAACGAATACTTTATAATGGTTACAAGGTAGGTCTCTCCTATGCGAGATGCTGGCTGGTTGGTACCAACGCTTCATCTATTTCTGCCGTCAAGCAACAACGTGCAAGCACTGTTGTGATACGGTTTGAAGGATATTGAAGTCAGTGAAATTACTGGGCGTTATGAGGCTTAACATCTTATGTCTCCGGGTGACGAGCGCAGTTCAGTGCCATGCAGTACTTTGTAATTCAATGTTCTGTGTGGTGTTGCTTTTGTTTATGGGAAGGCGTGGCGCTTACCATAAAGCTTTGTTCGTCTCGTCATTCAATCAAATAAAAAAAAAATATAGTACATCATCCGTAGCGCCGTTGGCATGAAACCGGCTGTGAACCGAAAATCCGCAGCTCCAATCTCCGCACCGAACCAAATGTTTGTGTGATCCACAAATATATTTTGTTTCGGGGGCTGGGTGTTGTGAGACCGAAAGTCTCTCGTAGTTCCTGATACCCACAACACGTGACTCGCATCTTACCGTGGCATCAGAACGATGTTTGTGACTGTTGGATATATTTATTAATTAATAGTGAAAAACATGTTGAAAAAAAAATCACAAATTATAACGCGTCACCATAACTTAATTCTCATAACGCCCAGACAGTGCATACACACTGCTGCTTTCGGCATTTTAGTACAAAATGTTGTATACACATAATAATAATGTTGGTATCTCGTGCGTACAAGCACTCGCGGCAGATGATGCCATTGCTTTCGTTGTACTTTACGAGCTCAATTATGAAAGCGCTCGATGATAAGGGGGTAAAGGTACGATTCCATATGCGGCGACAACCGGACAGTTTTATTATGTACTACCCGACCCTCGCGGTTTCACCGCAGACATGTTACTGCCCTGCTCCTATGGGTCATAGCGTATAAATATAAACCTTAATAAGTTAGTAAGATAAGTTTTTTTTTATTTGATTGAATGACGAGACGAGCAAGGCGCTCGCCTGATGATAAGCGCCACGCTTGCCTATATACAGAAGCAACACCACACAGAACTTTGAATTCCAAAGCACGGCATGGCACTGAACTGCGCTCGTCACCCCGAGACATAAGATGTTGTCTCATAATGCCCCGTAATTTTAATAGCTTCAATGTCCTTCAAACCGAAACACAACAGTGCTTACACACTTGCTTGGCGGCATCACTTAAATAACTGGTAAAAACCACTTAATAATCCGTTGCATGGTTTAGGCGGTGTTAGTAGATATACGGACAGATAGACGCGGAAAGTGACTTTGTTTTATACTATGTAAAGATTTCTAACACTATCATATTATAATACAAACGCTGTTCGTTGGTAAAGGCATCACATGAGAACGGCTAGACAGACTTTGCTAATTTTATTTGTAATTTGTTCGTAATCACGTGAATAAAGTTGGCACGCAAAGAAAAATTTAATAAGTAGCCTTGATAATTTTCAAATTCGTGAAAAAACGAAGTTATTTTTCTATGGTTTTTATTTGTATGAATTGCGTTGTAGTGCAGTTCGGAAAGGTACCTTAACAGACGCCGCTCAGTAATACCACCACACAAATTAACGTACGGTGTTTATTCTGCTTAATAACTGTCATGATACTGAAGGTTGTTATTTTCACCATATTAATATTCAACCAAGATATGTTTCGTAGGCTGGCTTTATAATTTAACATTGTTTGCATAAATGAATTTCTTAAAGTCCCTTTTTATATACCATACAAGCAAGTGGGTTACCAGGTGGTAAGGATCTTCACCACTGAACACCAGAAGAATCACGAACGCGTTACCGACCTTAAAGGACAATTAAGGGATTAAGAAGAGGATTTGTGCTTCTGGATAGCTCACTCATCATACAAAACCGCAGCATCAAGCCGCTACCTGACGTCAGGAAATTGTGAGACAGTGGTAACAACCCGGTCGAGTCAGCCCCTTCATGCCTTAAGTCAAATTCAAATTCAAATTACCAACGCCATCTATTAAAAACGAACAAAAACATAACCGTCAACAGAACTGATGATCGGAATATATTCAACAATAGAACGAATACATTCAAATTTCGAACAGCCCTAAAGAATGGCTTCCGTGGCTAATGGGACGCCATGGATTTGCATACTGATGCCGGATCGCATGTGAATGGGGTGAATTTGTATCGGCAGGGGGCTCTGAGGAGTATGGTACGGGGGGCGGGGGGACGAGCTTCCGATGCCAGTGCCAGAATCTTTGCATAGCACTGGGATATGTGAATTGGCTTTGTATGTCTGTTAGGGTTGGTGCACATTGAAAGAATGGTAATATTATTGAATGATAAGCGGCAATATATGATTTATACGTACGCACTCACGCCTGTAATCTCCCAAAGGGTAGGCAGAGGTGTAACCAGTACACCAACATTTCACAGTATTTCCGTCCCGTGATGTGATAGGGGGCGAGCCAATGGCCCTACCGGACACAATTTCAGACTCTAGCCCGATGTTGAGCATTTAGTGATAGAAAAACTCAATATTATTTGACCCGGGATCGAACCCGAGATATCAGCATAGCAGTCGTACCGGGTATTCAATACAACCGCGCCACCGTGGCATTCTATAAATTGTTATTTATGACTTTTCAGTGTTATTTTTTGTAGTCGGTTTGTAAGTTTTAATAAAACTTATACTAGTAATATTAAATCTGTATTAGATCATCATTATCATCACGAGGTGTTTTTTTTTATTGGGAAGCGCAAAATTTTATACTTTACTCTGCCATCGACCCAATGAGGCAATGTGGAGTAACTAGGGGATTAAATGCGATGAATCAGTTTAAATGCAACCGAATGGGATTAGAGCGGAAGCTTTAGTAAGTGTGGGGGGATTACTTAGACGGTCTCCGTGATAAAAGGATGAAAAGATTGAGCTGTAGAAATTTTACTAGGTGTAAGGTTAGTTCTTTGAGTGGTAGAACCACGCTGTAGACAGTTTGTCTACAGCATGAATGGGTCGGCTCGACCGGGTCGTTACCACTGTCTAATAGAAAACCGACGTAAAGTAGCGGCTTGCTGCTGCGTTTCGTACAATGAGTGAGATATCCGGAAGCCCAAACACCCTCTGTTTCCCAATTCCTTAATTGTCCCTTTTTATTATAGCAGTGGCCGGCAAACGAGCAACTGGGTTACTTTATGGTGGGTTATCTACATCGCTCATGAACGCCTCCAACATCATAAGAATCATGGACACATTAGGAACCTTAAAGGCAAGGGGATTGGGAACGGGAGGGAAAATTTAGGCCTCCGGTAATGACATTCACCGTACGAAACGCAACAGTCAGCTGCAGCACGTCAGTTCTTTGCGACAGTGGTAACAACCCAGTCGAGGCAATACATACTGTAGACAAAACTGCCTACATCGTGTCTACCATTTACAAAGATAAAACACATTACATGCCATCAATAAAAGACATTTCCTATCACCATCTTCCAAAAATGCAAATTACCACAAGCAAAGCAAGCACAGCACATCAGAAATGCAAACTCAAATTTGCATCACCATTTCCCGGAGTGATTCACATTATATCGTCCCATTGTCCGGACTCCGGGACAATAGCTATTGAGTGGTATTATTGAGTGATGATATTTCAAAAATGTCGGACCGTACTCGGCGTTCGAATGCCGACATTCGGTTGGAATGGAGGCCGACTCCGGGAATTTATATGACGTGGCGGGACTGCGATTCCGCGTCGCGGGAACTCCGATGGAATGTGACCTCGGAAATGGTATTGAGATTGTGAATCATATCAAATCTCAAATGAGGGTAGATTGAAATACCGTGGAGGTTATCTTGATCTTAAGTTATCTGTGTTTATAAAAAAGGTTCTAAATTATTATATTACCAGCTGTCGCACGAGGTTTCAACCGCAACATATAATTAAAAGTTTTGCAGCGCCACCTACCGGGACCAATTGTGAATCTAAACCCGGGATGGTTTGGACCCACTCAAAGACACAGAAAAAGTCATCGAAATCGATCCACCAATTTAAGAGTTTTTGCGAGATTAATGAACGGCAATTGATTTTCATATATATAAGAAGAGAACGAAGATTATAATCTAGTGAAGAAAACAAGTTGTGGCGACATCTACCGCGCACAACACAAACGATCCTGCATCGCGCTAGCAAAATTTGCGCAAAAATCAGTATATTATTTAATTTTATTGTAAAAAAAAAGGGGGGAATATTGTAGGGTCATGATATATGAAATGCACACGTCATCTATTTATATTGTATAAATGTATTTATGTTTAAATAATAAAGTCATTTGTTCGTCGTCAGCCGAGACTCGCTCGTTTCTTTCCTCTCTTGAACACACACATTACACCACATACGTAGTCGCACTATACATAGCCACCTATAAAATCTTCATTTCAGATACATATTGATTATTGGGGGTGACCCACTTGCTCGTTTGCCCGACTATGCAATAAAAAAAAATATTATGGTACTTTCATGCAACCATGCAAGCGGTGCGCGTCCCTGGTGCGCAGGGTGTGGGACAGCACTATTGCGTATTGGCTATGATCACCGACAGGCCTGTCACTCTCCTTTTATAAGGCATTATTGTGACAGACACATCCCTAGCAGTTGAGGATATAAATGTATTTATGTTTATAATTGTATTATTCTATGTATAGTATTAACGATATGTTAATTTGTAAATATTATAGGAAAACTAGCGACCCGCGCCGGCTTCGCACGGGTAAAAATATGTTTGTTACGACATCACATTACAAATCTTTGAATTTTTCGGCTTTCGGTACTATAATATGTACCTATGTATTATAAAATTAAATATAAACCTTCCTCATGAATCACTCTATCTATTGCTGAAAACTGCATTAAAATCCGTTGAATACTCTAAAAGATCTAAGCGAACAGACAGCGGCAGCGACTTCTTTTTATACTATGTAAAGATGTATGAATCGTGTACATGAATTAAAGGCAACATTTATTATTTATTCCTATTATAACGAATACATATAAAACCAATTTACATACAATGTTCAGGTTTCATATTTCTAGAAACTTTTGCAATACCAAAATTTAATTAGTCTAAAAAGTTTATCCATTAATTTTCTTTATGCAAACGGCTTGAAACATGCCTAAAATTCCTTTAAAATCCCCTTGGAAATGTTAAAGGAATTTTGATTGACAAAGTCAAAACTAAGTCGTACAGACGGAGAATGTTATGACATACAGTAATGAGACAGTTCTCGACATGGGGTCAGGACTAAATTAAATTCGTATATAACAATTAATGCTTAGAAGAAAATTCGCTTTAATATATTTTTGAAATTTTATTCAGAGCAGCACAACTTTCCTTAATCAATAACCTTAGTGATTGAAATAAAACTAATTTAATCGCATTTTGTTATTAATTTTGATCTCGACGTTTCGAAGACTTTTCAGCCTTCGTGGTCACGGGGTGAAGAGAAAACCGCGATAAAATCCGTTTAAATTAGTTTTATTTCAATGAGTAATATTCGCGTAAACATAAGAAATCATTAAATAACCTCAGTTCCCAAAGTGGTCCAGGTGGACCCCCAGGGAGGGTCACGGAAGACGCGACGGGGTCGTTGGCGTGACAAACAAATTGGAGTTCACAATTCGTAACGAGGGACCATAACATTTTATCTAATTTCAACAGTGAAGAACTAAATGTTGGCTTGATTTCACCTATCAATGTAGGCAGATAATATTTTAAGAAGCTCGGCGACTGTTACTTGTTAAAACATGCATATTCCATATTTAGTACAACGTGTCGAGACTTGCAAAGCGCCGCAGGGGGTCCACTGAAGCTAAATTTTGAAAGGGGTCTATGAGAAAAAAAATCTGGGAACCCAGGATCTATAATGTCCCAGTGCTGAACAAAATTGGTAGAGTCCAGTTATTGCTACTGTCATATTCTTTCCATTCTAAGGTTTCAAATAGATTCTTCGTCGTTAGAGTGTCGCTAGCTATCGATCTTTTGCGGTTACCCACTTACGCCCTTTTGTTCACGTCTTCGAGTTCATGAGTGCCTAGTCCTTTTTAAGTGAGCAAGGATTGATTTATTTGGGTCTTACATAAATTTGAAAAGAAAAAAAAAAGCATCAACTCAAAGGGGCAGTGAGATAATAAATAAATTAAAGATCGTTCAGACTTCATGCATAATACTAAAATCGATCACCTAACAATTCAATCGATTATGCCCAAATAAAATTTGCATACGATCGCTTTCACTAAAAATACGACAGACACGTAATCGATTATAAAGATCGATTGTTGATTAATCGTGTCACGTCGCGCACAGTTCGCCTCCGGTTGATTTATTACCGCCTCGAGGTAATTCGCGGGGACATGAGTTTTTCACTTATCAGCGGAATACGTGACTGAATAAGACATCGTATACGCGGAGTGAATTTTATCAATGTTTGGATTAATGTTATATCGATATTTTATTTCAGAGTTTCAGATGGATTCATCTTTAAGTTGGTGCGAGCAGATTTGAGGCTCCATGAGATGTTTTTTCTTGTAGAAGAACAGATTCTATGAGACTTTTTCAATGGGAAAACATGGTTATCCCATAATTATCTACATAACAGTTATGTTTTTAACACGCTTTTATTAGCTTCAGACGTATGTTAGTACGTTTGTATGTTGGTATGTAACGGAAACTGAACATGATTTTAACCTTCTTTCTCTGTGATAATGTAGCTTTCTAACAAAACTTCTTGTAAAAGAATTTTTGAAATCGGTCCAGCAGTTTTTAATTTAATTCGTTACATACAAAAATGCAAATTTTTCCTCTTTATAACATTAGTGTAGTAATCTTATTTACCAGCCAAAACAGCGTAACGTGTGAAAAACAATTTGGACCCAAACAACCATGTTTTTTACCGGTTACAAAAACTCCACACGCTATCTTCGGAAAACGAAATTAATCTCCAGAAGCGATTTATTGGAGTAATAATATCAATATATCTTACGAGTATAATGTTCAGTCAATATTCCGCCAATACTGCGAGCGCCATGCGGCAGATGTGCGTAGTAATTTATTGCTGCGTGCATCGCTCGCTGGGTGCGAACTCAGAGTTATGATGTGAGAACATATCGACCAATGAATCCTACTATCCTACTAATATTTTAAACGCGAAAGTTTGTAAGTATGGATGGATGGACGTTTGTTACTCTTTCTTCTTTCACGTAAAAACTACTGAATGGATTTTAATGAAACTTTACAATATAGCTTATACATCAGAATAAGACATAGGCTACTTTCTATCCCGGAAAAAGCAGATCACGCGGGCGGAGCCGCGAGCAAAAGCTAGTGATACATAATCGTATTAAGTAATGAATGGGTCAGTTGGAATGCGAGCCTGTGGTTCATAGTTATTTGACAAAGTCGCGCAGTGGGCGAGTAGCAGGTTTAATTCCCGCACCGAGACAAATGTTTGTGTGATCCACAGTTATTAGTTTCGGGTTTGTGTGTTGTGAGACCGCAAGTCCCTCGTAGTTTGATACCCACGATACAGATTAACCTAGTGTGGTGTCAGGACTATGTGTGACTGTTGGGTGGATTTATTTAAGAATATACATTTTTTTTTATTTGATTGAATGACGAGTCGAGCAAGTCGCTCGCCTGATGGAAAGCGCCACGCCTGCCCATAAACAGAAGCAACACCACACAGAACTTTGAATAACAAAGCACTGCATGGCACTGAACTGAGCTCGTCACCCCGACACATAAGATGTTAAGTCTCATAATGCCCAGTAATTACTCTAACTGCAATGTCCTTCAAACCGAAACACAACAGTGCTTACACACTTTTAGTTGGCGGCAGAATTAGATAAAGAGGTGGTACCAACCCAGACGGCCTCTTGCATACAAGGGACCTACTTGTATTTTTTTTTATCCGAGCACGGCGACCATAGACAAACTATGAGTCTATCGGTGGTCACCAGAGTCATGCCGACCTGTGTAAATGCTTCTTCCCTCTTCGGATAGGGAAGAAGCAACTCGAGGGGCCTGCGACAGGACAGGTGGATGACCAATGCAGGCACAGTAATACAAGGATGTACCCCTATACCCGCACCAACAACTATCTAGTCATGTCACAAGCCCCTCGGAAGAACCGAATATACACTGGCTGATCCTGGAACGCGATCCACACAAGACGTGTGGATCACTATGGCAGGGTTTAACACCATGTGTACGGTGGTCGCTATCCGGGCGGATATGAATATCCTACCACCAGCAAATTATTTATTATTATAACACCAATAATCGCTAACCACCGTGTCTCCCTCCAAACCTCTACACGAGATGAATGCGAACAGACTGACGCGATCGGCACATTTCACGAAACTAATTTACATCGGCAAGTGACGACGAATCGCGTAACGGATGGGACCTAAATTGGCAATGACTGGCGATTCGACGGGGGAGCCTTCGAACGGCGATATAATTCGTTTACCAGAATTGTACGAGGGGAGGCGTTCTTGTCATACTAGATATTGGCTGCAGGTTCGTTCGGGAATCAATAAAATTGCTTTTTTTACTAGCTTGAATTTTTTTATTTTTATAGCATAGGCCGGCAAACGAGCAAGTGGGTCACCTGATGGTAAGTGATCTCCACCGCGCATGTACGCCCACAACCAGAAGAATCATGGGCGCGTTGCCGACCTTAAAGGAAAGGGATAATTAGGGATTGGGAAGGGGAGGGGATGTGGGCTTCCGGATATCTCACTCACCGTACGAAACGCAGCAGCAAGCCGCTACTTTACGTCGGTTTTCTGTGAGACAGTGGTAACGACCCGGTCGAGCCAGCCCATTCATGCTGTAGACAAAACTGTCTACAGCGTGGCTCTACCACTCAATTTAAATTTGAATTATGAAACTAACTGGTCGTTCGCCTGAAGGTAAGCGCCACTCCTGCCCAGTCACCACACCACACAGAACTTTGAATTACAAAGCACTGCATGGACAGTTTACATAAATAGACTCACGCTTGTTTCCCATAGGGTTAGGCAGAGACAAGGGAGTTCCACCCGCTACGATTCTTACACACCTCTCACTCTCATTATATTCTTCATGCATGCACGTTGGCTTAGGGTACTTCTGACCTGGCCTTTCTCGAGAATATCTCCGACTTAATCTACGTTCTTAATCTACGTTGGCCGAGGCCTTCCCTTCCCTTCCAAGCTCGCAAAAAAACGCTCTTTGTTTTTACTAATATTACAAATGCGAAAGTGAGTTTGTTTGTATCGATTTCACGCTAAAATACAAGGATCGATTGGATCCTGGAGACGGTTTTAGACTTATTTTTATCCCCGAAAAAGAAGTTCACGCGGGCTGTGCTGCGAGCAAAAGCTAGTATACTATAATACCACATTTCCTGTGAAAATGTAGCCGGCTACTTGTTAAGGTTCAGCAGATAGACAGACAGATGGCCAAACAAATGGCTTAGGCTTTGAACGAGATCCCAGTGAAATACCTAACAATATCTGCCATCTCCAGGTAGATGTGAACAGCCATGTTTAATGTCCATCTATAATAATTATTACCGACATTGGCCAAATGACCAAACTTCTAAACAAAAAAATTAAAAAGTAAATACAGCCAGTATTTCATTCCTATTATCGAACGTCGATTACTGATGTAAAAAAGAAATAAAAAATAAACCAGTATGTACGTTTCTAGTATGGTTGAGTAATGCCGGGTCCACACCGCAGGGGTCTTGATTTATTGCCCACCACCTACAAAAGGTTAAATAACGGACCGATTTTCTTTACGTTTTCTCGAACGTATTGATGCTTTTATTAGTTCACGGTGAGTTACATGTTGCGGTTCGGGAAACAGTGCCGAATGAGAGGTGAAGAATTGTTTTTTTTGTTATAAAATAACTGTAAGCAATGGAAACTTCAAAAGAAAGTTCAGAACGAAATTAGATATCGATATTTTGTATTCATTGAATCAACTTTTTTTCATATTTTTTTACGCAATCACACTACTTATTACACAAACTCAAGTCCCATGTCGAAGGGGTAGGTAGAGGTACAATTACAGGTCCTCGGGACCGCTGAGCTTATTTCCGTCCTATAATATGATAGGCGACGAACATATCGTCATACAATTGCAATATTCTAATTCTAAGCAAATAATATATGATTATTTCGAACTGAAAAACTCAAACATAAATTGTAATTGCGCGATCTTGGTATTTGAACACAGAACACAGTTTTTTCATCTAAGTGCGCCACTCTAATAAGGATATACGGAATTCGCATTCTGTAATAACTTCTGATATTATTATACTACTAATTAAAGTATGTTTTGGGAAATGTAATTTTTGCTTTTTCAAGTTTTATATAAAAAAACTAAAGATACTAGTCACCAATAAGACTAAAGTGACAACTTGGAGTCAAATATATTTCAAATACTATATTAATATTAACTCTTAGAATTTCTTTTAAATTCACCATATACCAACCATTTATAAATACATAAAAACCTGCAAACTACAAGCCATTAAAAGCTAATAAAACATTACAAAGGCAAGTTACATCAGTCGTTTCGGGACCAAAACCGTTGTAATGCGGTTTTACGAGCTCGCAAACCTCTCTCAAAACCCTCTATAAATAATAACAGCACTGTATAATATTCACTTACAACGCATAAAATGGCCGTAAGTTCAAACAAGTTGTAAAATAAGGTCGACTTACAGAATGGCGGGAATCTTTCATAAATCTCTACGTTTGAAATTATCTCTAATGTCCGTTCCTTATTGTAACGCAGTAGACGAATTGAAACACCATGTATTTGATCTTCTGTTTTTTTTTAGCAGTCACATTTTATATTCCGTTTACCAACCCTCTGACTGTTGAGTTAACTGCTGCCTAGTCTCAAATTTGAAGCGATAGAATCCGCTGATATTGAAATACCCCCACAATACCTACCATATAAATCATGTGCAGTATTACCTAGGAGTACGGCCATATTGACAAGGGTTGTAGGTAATAATAAGCTGTTACCCTGGCTGACTTGCCAATACAATCCGATACCAGAATTCTAATATATTTTTTTAATCGTACAAAAAAAAATTGTGAATCATATTAGCACTTATAGACCGGTGATTTTCCAATTTAAAACATAATTAAATTATAGTAGAATCAAACCCATTGTAAAAGGAAGAGAATACAACAAAATTGATAGGAAAAATAAATTAACGGCGATCTGAGGTCGGGAAGTGGGAAGGGGGGGGCTTTTAAGGGTAAAAAACGGTTTATCTCGATTTCCGGAAAAACTACAAGTTCTATGGAAAAAAGTTAAATCGCAAAGTTGTAGGTAATAAAAAGATCTACAACTTTTGTATACACACTTTCTTCACATAACCTCAAAATATATGTGAAAAATTCAAATAACCAAGTTTTTTGTTTTTATTTTTATCTATTATAATAAATCATTTTTTTTCACGAAATTTGGTAAAAACTTACCTTTTTGTATCCCAAATACACTGTAATTTTTTTGATTTAAAATATTTATTTTTGCACCTTATTTTGACTTAATATCGAAAAAGCAGCCTAATTTTCAAACGAAAATTCTCACGTCAAAATATGAGCTTTTTTAAAAAAGTTTGTTGGTTTCTTGTTCATTGAATTCTCTACTTTCTGATGGTGTAAAAAAATATATACATTACTATGGTAAATGTGCTCAGAAAATGCAAAGAAACGAACTATTAAATAACAGGTAGTAAGGCCCAGACCCACCTAGCCCCTTCCCCACTTCTTTATGATGGGCTAAAATTTTCCGTAGATCACTCAGGTATATAAGTTATATTAAAATAACAATAAAGAGGCATCTACGCATATAATTTAAAGAAGATTCTACAACTTACTCAAAATATTGTAGATATGTCTTATTAAATATTAACTTATAACTTTACATTTTCTGAGCACATTTACCATAGTAATGTATATATTTTTTTACACCATCAGAAAGTAGAGAATTCAATGAACAAGAAACCAACAGACTTTTTTAAAAAAGCTCATATTTTGACGTGAGAATTTTCGTTTGAAAATTAGGCTGCTTTTTCGATATTAAGTCAAAATACGGTGCAAAAATAAATATTTTAAATCAAAAAAATTACAGTGTATTTGGGATACAAAAAGGTAAGTTTTCACCAAATTTCGTGAAAAAAAATGATTTATTATAATAGATAAAAATAAAAACAAAAAACTTGGTTATTTGAATTTTTCACATATATTTTGAGGTTATGTGAAGAAAGTGTGTATACAAAAGTTGTAGATCTTTTTATTACCTACAACTTTGCGATTTAACTTTTTTCCATAGGACTTGTAGTTTTTCCGGAAATCGAGATAAACCGTTTTTTACCCTTAAAAGCCCCCCCCTTCCCACTTCCCGACCTCAGATCGCCGTTAATTTATTTTTTCTATCAATTTTGTTGTATTCTCTTCCTTTTACAATGGGTTTGATTCTACTATAAATTTGTTTCTATTTTTACCATTTTCAACCGGATAATCACCCGTCTATTACATTTTATTACACCATCTGGTATTCATTGAGGTTCAAATCTTTGAGGATGCCCATCCGCGTCGCATTAGTTGGTTCAGTTGGTTTCACATTTCTACTTCGTTTAAACTCAAAGAACGAATTTTATACGTTAATGTGCAATTTACAGTCTAATTTTGAATTCAATAGAATAAAAACTTTAATAGATGTAAACGAAAATTTATTTTAAACTTTGTACGTCTCGAAGTAATAGAGCCACGCTGAATTCGGTTTATACTTAAATATGAATTGTTTTATTCGCCTAAATCACGATCAGAAAGTTGCTAAACTGTTGAAAAGAAATATTTATTTGCAAGAATATGGTGATAATACAAAGTTATTACATATTTTCAATCAGATTCGTCATTTCTGAAGTGCAAATATTAAAATATAATGAACTAGCTTTTGCTCGCGACTCCGCCCGCGTGAGACAAAATTGACAAAGTCATACAAACTTTCATCCCGTATTTTATCCCCTTGGGGGTAGAATTTATCAAAATCCTTTCTTAGCGGATGCCTACGTCATAACATCTACCTGCATGCCAAATTTCAGCCCGATCCCTCCAGTGGTTTGGGCTGTGCGTTGATAAATCACTATGTCAGTCAGTCAGTTTTTCGTCAGTACCTTTGAGTTTTATATATTTAGATAAAATATGTTATTAATTAATTCAAATGTGCCTAATTTACTCTTCTACAAATTCTAATAAGTGACTGTGTATCTTAATGGCCATGGTATGGTAACTGCCGTCACGGCTATCTATCACCCAGAACTTTCAATTACAAAAACCCGCACAGTGCTTATCACACCGAGACAGATGTAAAGTTTCATACCACCCAATAACGATTACACTGGCTTCGATGTCCAACAAATCAGAACACAACAGTGCTTACACACTGCAAGTAGACAGTTTATTATTCAACAAAGGTCCATATTTATTTTATTATTATTATTTATAACTTTATTGTATATCACACAAAACGTATTGAAAGCACACAACATACAATTTAATCTATACTAATATAATAAAGCTGTAGAGTTTGATTGTTTGTTTGTTTGTTTGAACGCGCTAATCTCAGGAACTACTGGTTCGAATTGAAAAATTCTTTTTGTGTTGGATAGTCCATTTATCAAGAAAGGCTTTAGGCTATATAACATTACGCTGCGACCATTAGAAGCGAAGCATCAGTGAAAAATGTTGCAAAAACGGGGAAAATTATTCATATTTGAAGGCTTCCGTTGCTAAGCTACCTAAATAATATTATTTGAAGGCTTCCTTTGCTAAGCTACCAAATCTATACTAATATTATAAAGCTGTAGAGTTTGATTGTTTGATCACGTGGGCGGAGCCGCGAGCAAAAGCTAGTATAACATATAGAAGTACAATTGGCGGCCTTATCGCTAACAGCGATTTCTTCCAGGCAACCTTTAAAAACACCATAAAACCAGACTGTAATATATTAACAACATTCTCCGGGGATTAGCAAAAAATTACACGAACCAAACTGTATAACCCTCCAATACAGGGTCGGTCGTATGGAACACATACATCACCGGCACACGGTAATAAAACACGCGCAGTACGGTCTGTTTGACCCCAACAAAGATCGAATGACGAAGTGAAATATTAACGAGCCCGGGGTCGGCGTGGCCACGGTCGGGGGTAATTAATACCCAAACCCTCACATGACCTTATAGTGTGAATTAACAATCGCCCGCGTTCATTAATTAACTTGGATTTTTTTGAAGTGAAACTTCTTTAGAATCGTTGTGATTTGAAAATTTGATGAAACGAAAAAGGCGTCACTAAAGAGGTTGGAAAGAAACAAGATCTTAAGTATGTAAATATAGGAAATGTAATATTTCGCATTCAAATTTTAATTAATTTTTAAGCTTGGTAAAAGTATTATAAAAATAATAAACCTTTAAATTATCCTAATACCACTGATATTCTATTTTTATCTCTTTCTCTTGTAGGCTACTTTTCTGAAGTTTCACTTCTGCCGTGTGTGAATAATTGCACACACACACTTCTTTTTTTTTATAAAAATTTCATTGTATCTGTTTTTTTTTGCTGGCTGTTTAAAAATTCGCTTCTAGACGTTTGTCTTTATTGTTTCTTTTGAAGGTTTTACAGCCTCCGTAGGGCAATGGGCGAATGTCTGGCTGCGAGGCGAGAGACCGCGGCTTCGATTCCCGCATCGAGACAGGCGTGTCTGTGGTCTACAAGTGTTGGTATCAGGTCCTGGTGTTGTGGGTCGGCGGGTCCTTCGTGGTTTCTATTACCGATTAACCGAGTGTGGGGTCAGGACTATGTGTGATTGTTGGATGTATTTTGTGTGGCTTTGCTTTTAGCAACACCCGACAAAAAAGAGGTATGTTTTAAGTTTGACACTATTGACTGTATGTCTGGCTGTCTGTCTGATACTTCAACATTGCCGTTACTAAACTACCATAAGAAACCCGAACAAGTGCTTCGGAATACCAAGAGTCGACATCGATTCGACATGCCCTTCATACATACCACCTACCACCTTGTAAAACGAATATCGAATTCGTTTCACAAGGTGGTAGGTCCCTTGTATGCGAGAGACCGTCTGGGTAGGTACCACCGCTTTAGCTATTTCTGTCATTCACAGTGTAAGCAGTAAGCACTGTTGTGTTTCGGTTTGAAGGACATTGAAGCCAGTGAAATTACTGGGCATTATGAGATTTAACATCTTATATCTCGGAGTGACGAGCGCAGTTCAGTGCCATGCAGTGTTTTGTAACTCAAAGTTCGCTTAGTAGCGTTTTATAGAATAGGAGCCCTGATACTTCAACATTGTCGTTACTAAGCTGCCATAAGAAACCCGAACAAGTGCTATTCCGATAGCAAGACTCGACATAATAAAAAAAAAATGTCCACGCATTCAGTGGTTGTTAGAGTAAATCCGGCCGTCCACAGTCGACAAGCCTTTTCCATTAGTAACCGATGTAAGCGCAGAAGTTAATTCGGTGTTTAACGCCGAGTGCGAGCTTACTGATGCCGGGCGGTCAAATGAGATCATTACGTCAATCGGCAAAAATACTAAAACGCTAATACGTCAACTTTATAGTAGAGCATTTTAAAGTTGTTTTTATTACAATAAAAAAATATATAAATATTTACCTACTGGTTAATTTTCAGTTCTTATATTTGATTGAATCATATTCAGTTTCAGTTCTTATATTCTTATTGTAATTACTATGCATTTGTATGGTAAAAAAAAACAACTTTAAAATGCTCTATCGTAAAGTTGAGGTATTGGCGCTTTAGTATTTTTTTGCCTTTCCGACGATTAGTTGGGAATGTTTAGAAATTACACGAAATTACACGGATATACACTAATTGACCCTGGAACGCGACCCACACAAGGTGGGGCACTATGGCAGGTTTTAGCACCAGTGTACGGTGTTCGCTATCCGGTCGGATACAAGTATCCTCCCACCAGCAAACTTATGTCTCTCACAATAAGCAAAGGATTTTTGGGTTCCATATCCAAAGAATGGCAACGTAACTCCATTACTGAGCCTATGAGCTAGACGTTTTTTTACAGAATACCTGCGTGTTATTATAGCGTGCATTGCAAAACAAAAATATTTTTTTGCTAAATTAAAGATGGCGGTTTTTTAAGTTGTAAAATCCCGTACCAAATTCAAATCTAACTGAGACAATAATGTAGGCAACGTTGTCTACTTTTTTTTTTGTTATTTCCTCCGTTGTCGACATTTTTTTTTTGTTATTTCCTCCGTTGTCGACATTTTTTTTTGTTATTTCCTCCGTTGTCGACATTTTTTTTTTGTTATTTCCTGATCCGGACTCTTTTCCCATCCCTTTTTCCTTCCCCTTTCCCTTGGCCCTGGGATAAGATACCGCAGGGTCTTTATATAGTCGGCAACGCGCCCATGATTCTTCTGGTGGTGGTCGTACATGGGCGGTGGAGATCACTTACCACCAGGTGATCCACTTGCTCGTTTGCCGGCCTATGCCATAAAAAAAAGTCGTGACGTCATAAGCCATACGATTTTACAAAAGCATATTCCAGTAACGCCGCATAATGAGATATAAGCAGAAAGATCATTAGCTCATTTTTTAAACCAAACAAACAAATCTAGTTACCTATAGCACCCAATACTCGAAAATTGTAGATAATAAAAATTCCCTTCCAGCCACTCGTTCGCGAAACAAAGGAAGGGTGGCAATATTCATTAAAAATGTTTAAAAGGTATTTTAAAAGGATCCGACAATCGCGACGAATGCCGAATCAAACGGCCACTTAGAGCTTCCCTTAGATCTCGCGGAATACTTCAACGTCCCTGTTAAAATTCAATCGTAACGACGCGGACGTCCGCCGTTCTTTTAACAAGTATCGAATTTTTGTCAGAACCTTCCTTCGTTCAAACTGCCCTTATCTCACTGGCAGTGGAGTCGGCGCTTTTTACAGAACCTTCCTCCCTTCGACCTGCCCTTATCTCGCTCGCAGTGGGTCGCAACATGCTTTTAAACACATGTTACAGAAACATTTGTCTTGCAGTTTTCACGACTGGCCGTCTGTCTGACGTCAACCCCTCAGGGGAGCAACATCCAGACCCCGAGACAAATATTTGTGGACTAACCACACCCCGTGACCCCGAAGGCTGAAAAGTCTTCGAAACGTCGGGATCAAAATTAATAAAAAACCGCGATAAAATCCGTTTAAATTAGTTTTATTTCAATGAGTAACATTCGCGTAAACGTAAGAAATCATTAAATATTTGTGGACCACACAAACATTTTGTTATCGGTGCTTGAATGTCTTTTTCCGAGATAAAAGTACCCTATAATCTTAATCCAGATTATGATCTACCTGTGCGCTAAATTTAATCCAAAACCGTTCAGCCGTTAAGGCGTCATTGATAAACAAACTCAAATTCAAATAAAAAAAAGAAGTGTGTGTGTGCAATTCACACACGGCAGAAGTGAAACTTCAGAAAAGTAGCCTACAAGAGAATGAGATAAAAATAGAGTATCAGTGGTATTAGGATAATTAAAAGGTTTATTATTTTTATAATACTATTACCAAGATTAAAATGATTTAAAAAAATATTGCGAAATATGACATTTCATATATTTACATACTTGAGATTTTGTTTCTTTCCAACCTCTTTAGTGACACCTTTTTTGTTTCATCAAATTTTCAAATCACAGCGATTCTAAAGAAGTTTCACTTCAATAACACACGCACACATATAATAATGTGTATGTGGGAATGGACGTTATGTGTTTAACATGCCTGTCTACAGGTTGCCCATATACGAATAGAGGAAGCCGTACCCCGTGGTGCGTGTCCCTCGTATCTCGCACCACGTAAACCGACAACGGCCTACATATTAGGGTTGTCAACTTCACAACTACTTACGTATATACAAGGTGGTAGGTCCTTCGGTGCGAGATGCTCTGGTTTGGTACCACCGGTTTTTCTATTTCTGCTGACAATCAACAGTGTGTAAGCACTGTTGTGTCTCGGTTTGAAGGCCATTGAAGCCAGTAAAATTACTGGACATTATGAGACTTAGCATCCCATGTCTCGGGGTGACGAGCTCAGTTCAGTGCTACGCAGTGCTTTGTAATTCAAAGTTCTGTGTGGTGTTCTGTTTACGGGCAGGCGTGGCGCTTACCATCAGGCGAGCACCTTGCTCGCCTTGCTGAGGATACATTAAAAAAAATATATATATATAAAAAAAGAATAAAAAGCAAACGAATAAATTACAAAATCCAACATATGATATTACAGTGCTTTCATAATCCCTCGCGGGGTCCATAAATTAATTATCTCCTCTCATCGTCTAATTGAAGTATTACAGATGAGATAGAATTAAATTTGATCACTTTTTTTTTTCTTAATTACAATTCTGAAACGGGTCGTCGACGAAGCGAGCGTAATAAAACGACAACAATTTAAAATAAAGGGACCACCTTTATAAGTTTGCGTGGGCTTTTTGTTTCTCCCGAATAAATATACTTGTACTAACCAAGGGGGGAGTGGACTGAGAGGGGGTACAGCACTGAGGAGGGGGGGGGGGGGAGAAGGATGATAAAATCATATTTTTCCTGTAAAACGATTGTCTCTGCGAGGAGGGAATCTTAGTGCAAATACTTTGTCGAATGTGAGGTTGGGTTGTTTGCAAATAAGAAAACGGTTCATTTTTACCATTCACTAGAAACTTGCAAAACATATTCCGTAATTTGGGACATGGTTTCTGTAATGATTTTTTAAGAAAATACATAAGCTCAGGCCTTTATCCCCGACGGGGCAGGCAGAGGTGCAACTAGTGCACGCACGTTTTGCCGAGCTTAACTACTTGTTAACTTTTTTTTTTTTATAGCTTAGGCCGACAAACAAGCAAGTGGGTCACCTGATGGTAAGTGATCTCCACTATCAAATACGCCCATATACGCCCACCATCAAAAGAATCATGGGCGCGTTGCCGTCCTTAAAGGAAAGGGATAATTAGGGATTGGGAAGGGGAGGGGATTTGGGCTTCCGGATATCTCACTCACTGTACGAAACGCAGCAGCAAGCCGCTACTTTACGTCGGTTTTCTGTGAGACAGTGGTAACGACCCGGTCGAGCCAGCCCATTCATGCTGTACACAAAACTGTCTACAGCGTGGCTCTACCAGTCAAAAAATGTAATCTCTGTCTTAACTGTCTGTAAAAAATATTAACTGTCTAGCAATGTATAGATTTTTCTTTAGTTTAGTCCGGTAAATGAGCACGTGGGTTACGTGATGGCAAGTGAACTTCACCGCCCATGTACGCCCATAATACTAGAAGAATCTTAGGCGCGTTGCCGACCTCAAAGGGAAGGGATAATTAGTATGGGATCAGGATTACAGATGTGAGTGTCGGATTTATTATTTACTAGCTTTTGCTCGCGACCCTGTCCGCGTGAATGTAATTTTGTATTAGATCCCACGGGAACGGATATCTGAATACAATATATTGTAAGTTTTATGCTAGATCATATACTTATGTGCCAAATTTCATCCCAGTTCATTCAGCCGGTAAATTATGATAGACCAGAAGCAATAAAAGTATTTCGCCATCAAAAAGCTTTCATTCAAACTTTCATCCCCTTGTAATAATAAGGTTTGTAATTATGACATGACTTGTTGTTTGTTCTGAGTCCTTTATTAGAATGATCCACAATGAATTGCCGAAAACTTATTTATACATGTTATAAAACTGACGTTGCTTTAACCTAGTTTTGTGTAATTATTCACCGAAGACATATTTAATCATAATTATTAAGAAGTCCCAAATACCAATGCAATGGTGCAATATTCGCACAAGCTTGATTTTATTTACTTATTTCGTAATATTACATTACAACTCCCCCGAAAAAGGGCCTGCTACCCTTCCCCATTGAAGGAAAGAGAATTTTTTTTGAAAAAATTAAGAAAAAATTCAATACTATTACAAACTGTTACTAAGTTTAGAATTTAACTTCACATATTTTGAGTAACAAAGATAACCAAACATTTATAAAATATACAATAAAAGTACTTAATATTAACTAAAATATCTCTTAGTATTATTCTTATGTATAACATATTCTTTATTATCCTTTAAAATCTTAACATTAGGAGAAACTTCCTCAATAACTTCGTAGGGGCCGTTATAGATATTTTCAAGTTTAGTTCCAGATTGATTTTTTATAAGAATAAGGTCACCCTTTTTATAAGTTACGGAGTAAGTTTTCTTATCATACATTAATTTTCGTCTTAATTTACTCTACAACAAACTCTGCTTGACATCATACTGGGCTCGCTGTAAACGATAACGTTCAACCGCTGAGCTTGCAGTATGCGATTAGTCATTTTAATTATATTGCCATTGTTGGCATTTCTTAACGTAGTCGATTATATCATTCGTCATACCTGGTCAGTAATATTCTATCATTCTGTTTATCCCTGCGTGTCCGCTTGTGGGTAACAAATGAAAATCATTTAATATGATTATTTTATCCTCGTGATCACTAATTCTTACAACATCGGTTGTAATTAAATTCTAGGTACCTTAATATACTTTTATTTTTATAACCTTTATATATGCAACTTTTCATATGACTTGCAAGTATTTTTATATTTGTTGCATTTTGCCTATTCTTTATAGGTAATATTTCATTAATATTTTCTTTTTCGCACATCAATCCTAAAACTCTCGCTAACTCCGTCGTGGTAGATTACGATCGAGTATTTAGGTAATAGTACAACTTGAAGGTACATACGTGCATTTCATTAATATTTTCTTTTTCGAACATAGATCCTAAAACTCTCGCTAACTCCGTCGTGGTAGATTACGATCGAGTTTTTAGGTAAAATAGTACAACTTGAAGGTACATATATATAGTACTACGCGTACATTATCCTCTATTCAAATAACGACAAATCAAATCCTTAAAATCTTTGTCATTAATAAAAGTCAATTCTGTCACATCAGTCAGTTTTTCAGAATGTCTACAGTCTCAGGTTGATCAGACCTGCTACTGGTAGAAGTCTGTTCTGTCAAATCATTGTTATCCGTTATGTATATCTGAGATTTCACACGTTTAGTTTGTGCTCTCGTCAATACAGACACTACTTGTTCTCCAATAGATTTTAAATCGTCACACGTCATTGATACCGGGAGTCGGCTAAGTGCGTCTGCAGTTGCATTATTCCGACCCGGGATGTGCACGATCTCAAAATCATATTCTTCAAGGTATCGTCGAAACTTAGTTAGTCTACTGGAAGGATTCCTTCAACTAAATAAATATACTAATGGCTTATGATCTGTAAAGATTTTAAACCTTCTGCCATACAGATACGGTCTAAAATGCCTTACTGCCCATACGATAGCTAGTAATTCTAAATCTATTATCTTCTAAAAATCTTCTAAATCTATTCTAAGTCTATTTTCTGCGGGCGATAAGTTACGGCTCGCATAAATAACTACGTGACCATTACTATTAGACATAACCGTGCCTAATCTTAAAATCCTAATCCTAATTTACAAGCGTCGGTTCGCAATTGAAAAAAAAAATCGTCTCCGGACATATAAGTATAAACCGTCTATAATAATTTGCGAAATTAGCAGTATCGCTTTATGTCATCCGAGTTCATTGGCACTGGATACTCGATTTTGCTTTCGTCATGAAAAATGCCATTCAATGTTATTTCATGACCTACATAAATCTTATAACATCGCACCGAGGCGGTATCGAATGTCTGTTACTCATCATTACAACTTATTTTAATGCAAATATTTTAATTATTCTTAGTAAGTTGTAATAAACTATCCTTATAATTAATAATTACTTCATAACATTTAAAAAAAAATATCTCCTAAAATTCCGTTTGCAGTACATGACATGCCTATTCTTAAACACAAAAAAAATCACAAAATATTTCGTTAACAAAATTATTAAAGTAAATTAAATAGATATTGGACATTAAAAAATATTGAAAATTACATACTTTTAGTAATTCTTACTTCAAACTTTGTTGATAAGGAGCGCGTTGACAAATGTTGATGGCTGATGATGATGGCTTAGGGGCGAGCGGAGCTGGCGCAGATGTGGAGTTTGTACGGCATCGCTGCTGATGATTCATGCTGTAGTTGTGTGGTTGGGCCGGGCTATACCCTGGACTCCTCCAAACCTTCTTTTTTCTTTCTTGATACCTTCCAAAATAACCTCCAAACGCTCTGTATGGTATTGCGTTGTCGTGGCCGAAAGCTGCTCCGTTGGCGTTGATTTTCCCATGATGATGTGATTGATTTTTTAAATGTTCTTTCTTCTAAGTCTTGTTTTTTTTTTCTAATTACTTTGCAGTGTCTTCAAAATAAGTGGCCATGGCCATAAGGCCATGCCATGGCAGGGTCGCCATGTAATAATAAGGTTTGTAATTATGACATGACTTGTTGTTTGTTCTGAGTCCTTTATTAGAATGATCCACAATGAATTGCCGAAAACTTATTTATACATGTTATAAAACTGACGTTGCTTTAACCTAGTTTTGTGTAATTATTCACCGAAGACATATTTAATCATAATTATTAAGAAGTCCCAAATACCAATGCAATGGTGCAATATTCGCACAAGCTTGATTTTATTTACTTATTTCGTAATATTACATTACACCCTATTTGATCCCTTTAGGGGTTGATTTTTGGAAAGCATAGTAGCCTTTGTCCTATTCTGATGTATAAGCTACATTATTGTAAAGTTTCATTAAAATCCATTCAGTAGTTTTTACGTGAAAGAATAACAAACATTATCCATATTTACAAACTTTCGCGTTTATAATATTAGTAGGATAGTAGTATTTACTTATGTAATTCCAAAGACGCTACTCGACTGGCTGACTATCTAACTTAAAATTACAAAAATGAAATGTCTTAAATGGATGCAAATACACAATAACATTTCAACCCACACCAAGTTAAAATTGAGATATTGTTTTTATTTTGCTAAATTTATATGTTTGTGTAGGTTTAATACCGTACTTTTTTAAAAATCATGAAGCATTCCCCACGTACGATTATGAAAAACCAAACTTTTAACTAATTATTTAAGTTAATCAATTTAGAAAATCAAAATTATTGTCTCAATTTTTACTTAATGCGGGTTGAAATTTTATTGCATATTTTGGAACGAAGTTCCTTACGGCAGGCTTGGAGGGGATAGGGATTTCGCTGCGTGACCGAACTGAAAAAAATGTGATAGTAAAACCGTAAGAAAAATGCGTGGAAAAAATGCGTGGAATAAAAGCGTTAAATGAGAAGTGCGCAGGCGCGACAGTCGCATAACCAGCCAGCGTTAATTCCTTTTTTAAAATGAAATTCATCCAGCCAGTTATATTTGAAGTAGTTTTATATCTCCTTCGATTTTTAAAAGATTATTACATAAGTTGATAAAAAATGCTATACAATAGCTTTACCGCGGCAGTCTCCGAGTGCCACACATCTTTTTTTTATTTCTATTTTTCTATTCTATTTCTATGTAATTTTATGTTGTCAAACAAAAATAAAGAGACATATTTTGTTATTTTAGTTGATAATTTGATTTTTTTGCAATTTGTGTCGATTCTACATTAGCCGAAGGAACTTCGTTCCTACCTGGTGTCCCACGACACACACCAATTTTTTCATCCAAATATAAGTTTCCATTTCGTAATATTACAAATTGAAACTGCATTGTATGGGAAGGTAAAATCTCTTACAATAGGATCTTGAGCATCTTTCAACTGTTGACTGCAATTTTTAGCACCTGACATTACAAAGATGTAAATGATGCGCTTCGGCAATCTTCATTTATCTTGGGAAACACAAAGGATGATGATGATAAAGTTAAAAATAATATTACGTGCTTAACTTTGATATTTTTTGCCTCACGAAGCCTACGATTCATTTCAGTTTAATTCATTCACAGGCCAGCATTATTGCGGTAACCACCGATAAACTCTTTTTTTTCGGTGGTCGCTGTTTATTTTAGATTGCATTGCGCTCACCATCAGGTGTAGTGCAGTCACCGCCATGCTCGGTGAAAAAAAAATTAACTTTAACTAACGGTTGGTGCAATCCACACCCCTACCTCTAACTCAATATTTTCATATTCCCTTACCCATAATATAAATCTCTCCATTAAACTTATACGTCAAGCCGACTCACAAACTTGAGTCGTTAATTTCGCCCAAACACGCCGCGTTAACCGAAAAAAAAAACTCCCAAGTACTAAAGTGCCGAAAAAGTTGATAACACGGGCGTATCCGAGGTGGCAAGGTGTTACGAAAGTTAGTTTTGAAAGAAATTTGTTGAGCTCAATTTATTGGCTATTGTCGTAAATATTATATTCGCGTGGGTGTTGTTGTGTTGTGTTTATTGCGGAAGAATGAATATTAAAACACATTGTGTGTTGGTTCATTACAGGATGGAGTCAAATTACACATTTTATAATATACGAAAACGCGATATCCCCTTTATTTTTATTTCTCTAAGATTAGTATACGTCGCACCTTTTTTTTATTTGATTGAATGACGAGACTTGCGAAGAGTTCGCCTGATGGTAAGCGCCACGCCTGCCCATTAACAGAAACAAAATCACACAGAACTTTGAATTACAAAGCACTACATGGCACTGAACTGCGCTCATCACCCCGAGACATATGTTAAGGCTCATAATAATAATATCATTGTATGTTATATTGTTTTAAATATATTACGACATGACATGATTTACTAAAATCTATACATCATGGTACTAATCTAATTTTAAGTACATACACAAGCAGGCAAGCATACGCAGTTTATCAATAAATTTTCCAATCCCTGACCTAACAGAATCCGTTATTCGAGCTCGAAAACCTTTGTTTTAGAAAACGCGATTATGACTACAAAAATATTACTCGTTGTATCAAAGCCAAATGTAATTTATAAATTAGACCCTTAATTAACATAAGGAACTGTCAAACTTCATAAACGTTTCATGAGAAACCTTAAAATATAATTAAAGAAACCTAAAGTTAGTTACGTTACGCCAGTTAATTACGTCAAAGCTATAAACAGATAGGACGGTGCCAGTCGCGTGGATCTATAAAAAGCCTTTATTTTCAGACACATACCTGACGCCCCAGATGGCGTCATCACGAAGGTAGGTACTTACCTGGAAAAAGAAACAAGAAATTATAATAAATAAAAAATTGGTGTGTGTCGTGGGACACCAGGTAGGAACGAAGTTCCTTCGGCTAATGTAGAATCGACACAAATTGCAAAAAATTCAAATTATCAACTAAAATAACAAAATATGTCTCTTTATTTTTGTTTGACAACATAAAATTACATAGAAATAGAATAGAAAAATAGAAATAAAAAAAAGACGTGTGGCACTCGGAGACTGCCGCGGTAAAGCTATTGTATAGCATTTTTTATCAACTTATGTAATTATAAATAATAACGAGCTAGCGTAATCTTTTAAAAATCGAAGGAGATATAAAAATACTTCAATTATAACTGGCTGAATGAATTTCATTTTAAAAAAGGAACTAACGCTGGCTGGTTATGCGACTGTCGCGCCTGCGCACTTCTCATTTAACGCTTTTATTCCACGCATTTTTCTTACGGTTTTACTATCACATTTTTTTCAGTTCGGTCACGCAGCGAAATCCCTATCCCCTCCAAGCCTGCCGTAAGGAACTTCGTTCCAAAAAACATAATAAAATTGTAATTATAGAAACAAGTCTTGTGCGTGCGTGCGTGTGTCGGCAAATTATTCCACAGGTTAATGGTCAGGCAGAAGTAAGATTACGCGAACTTTTTAGTTCGAGCCGAGGTGGCAGAGATCAAGGCTGGCTCCGCAAGCCAGCACGCGTGGTTCTGTTAATGAAAGGTGAGGATGGGATAAGGTCAAACAATTCTTCAGAGCACTCACCGTGATACAGACGATAAAAGACGCTTAGCGAGTTTATGTGCTATAAGTCTGGGAAATATTATGCAGAGCCCACGAGTAACGTACGAGATGACTAAAAGGGGTTATCGACAACTCCACGTGTAAGCCACATCTATAATCACTTATTACCATTTCTTACTAGCTTTTGCTCGCGGCTCCGTTCACGTGAATGTCTTGGTCCGGAAAACAACGGTTAGAAGGTGGTAGGTCCCTCGTATGCGAAGGGCCGCCTGGGCTGGTACCACCTCTTTGTCTATTTCTACCGCCAAGTAACAGTGTGTAAGCACTGTTGTGTTTCGGTTTGAAGGACATTGAAGCCAGTGAAATTACTGGGCATTATGAGAGTGAACATCTTATGTCTCGGGGTGACGAGCGCAGTTCAGTGCCATGCAGTGATTTGTAATTAAAAGTTCTGTGTGGTGTTGCTTCTGTTAAACAGGCGTGGTGCTTACCATCAGACGAGCGTATTGCTCGTCTCGTCATTCATTCTAGCAAACAAAAAAAAGGTGACACTTTCACCTGTTTGCCGGGCTATGCTATAAATAAATCATCCTCGTTACTTATCAATATGACATCAATATCCCCCTCCTCCCCATCACAATTTCACAACAGGTATGGATTTTTACGTCCGCCTGTCGCACGGTTGCCATTACGTCAGATTAAGTTTATTGCTACGCCGAGACGGGTCGCCGTTCCCCCGAGAACGAGTTTCATTGTACAGGATGATCGACGATGCGGATTTTATGAGAGCAATGCCAGTTTTTCCTGACAGGTACGCCTGACTTTAGTTCAAGACCCTGATTCTATTAAAATAGTTCTAGTTAATACTGGCCTATGCCTATTTTTTTTCGACGACTGTTCTATTGAAAAAATGATTTCTTATGTTTACGCGAATATTACACGTTGAAATAAAACTAATTTAAACGGATTTTATCGCGGTTTTTATATTATATAATTTTTATCCCGACGACGCGACGTTTCGAAAGCTTTTCAGCCTTCGTGGTCGCGGGGTGGAATGTCAGGCAATCAGACAAACACATCCGTTTTAATTAGTTTTATTTTATCTTTACTATTCGTAAGCAACACAAATACACATCCAACACACACATGGTCCTGACCACACACTAGGTTAGCCTGTATCGTGGATATCAAGGACTTCGAGGGACTTGCGGTCCCACAACACTCTATCCCGAAACAAATACTTGTGAATCACGCAAACATCAATCAAAAACATCAATTCAATTGAAAATCTGTTCAGACGGTTCAAATCACATGCAAGTTGATCAGCCGTATGTGCCCGCTATCATTCGATGTCATTTGCGGTGCGCGAGACAACCCTACTCACATAAATTATTGTGACTTGATGTCATTATTTACTGTGTGAGACAACCCTACTCACATTTGTTAACGCAACGTGGAACGTGTAAAAATTGGATGTGGTAACATCGAAGGTCGGTCATTGTTCCACGGTTAAATATAACAGTGCGTGTGATTTCAAGGTGAATGGTTCACGGTGTTAAATGGTAGCTCCACGCACATTTATTAAATATTTTTTTAAATGATTAACTTACAACGATGACCAGATTAGGGTCACTGTGCACACGCCAAAAAGAAAAGTGTGTTGAGATTTATAGATATGAATTTTGTCACTTCTAAATATCAACAACATCTATAACACAATAGTCTAGCTATGAAATTTGACAAACGGGACAGATGGTCGTTTTCACAATTGGTGGAATGCAATAATGTTCAAAATGATGAATGAATTGTCCTGGCGACACGATATTATTAATGGCATTTGTAGGTACCAGTAATGCGAGGCTTTTAGTTCTTATTAGTTATTTAAGTATTAGTTATGAAAAGACCCTGTTCGCCTAGTGCGAGTTTTTCGATAGTTGTCGCGGCATCCGTATTCATGAATATATTTATAGGAACCCGTAATACGTCTCTAGTAGATCGCATTTTAAACGTATTCTCATCGCACTGGCCACTCTGTTCTCAGTCTCTTGTTTTCTACTCAATCACTAGTTGAGTACTCCTTAAAAAAATCAACAACTTCAGTTTTATCTCAACATTTTAAAATGACCAGGACCCCGGGGATAATGACCCCTGGGATAAATGCATGTTAAAAATTCTACGCAAGTTAAAAAAGAACGACGAAATAAAAACAAGTTTATTAATAAAAATCCCTTGATCAAAATAGTTTGCATTCCATATTTTATTCACTGACATTTTAAATTCAGAATGTCAATGACCGTACAAACCGTTGGGATATAAAAATAAAATATTAAATACATATCGACGCTTGAAAGGCAAAAATAGCTAAGCGACATTGGGTAAACTTTACAGCTGAGTGATTTAATGTTCAAATTTTTAGAAATAGAATCATAAAAAGATATTTAAATTTCGAATTTCAATGCATACATATTATATTATTATATGCAATATACATTTAAATATGTAACTTTTATGATTAACTTTAAATCTCTCTCCTGTAAAGAGTCAATGTCACTTAGATATTTTTGCCCTTCAAGCATCGATATGTACACGCGACATTTACATAATATTAATTAAAAATATAACATTATTCAAAAAAAGAACAAGCAGATAAAGCGACCGTCTCTCGACTCCCCCAATTAACTGGGAA
Organism: Amorpha juglandis; assembly: GCA_949126905.1. NCBI lineage: Eukaryota > Metazoa > Arthropoda > Insecta > Lepidoptera > Sphingidae > Amorpha > Amorpha juglandis. The sequence goes on along the minus strand of OX421379.1, from coordinate 2,616,075 downwards.
ATATTTGTTAAGCCTCGGATCGATGTGGCTACCTGAATGCCAAGCGAAAGGTATTCGTTTGCTTTTCGCCCACATTAACATAAAAAAGCGTCCGTTTTCTTTCATTCTGTTTTTTCACTAAACACAGAATAATACATTAGAATTTTTGATATTTTTCTTTTACCCGTCGACGTGTTCTGAAAGCGAATGGGTTATTGTACATACTAAAAACATTTGTGAAAAAAATACTAACCCTTAAGTGCTCTTGTGAGTGCGATAACGAAAGGTTTTGTTCGTCAGAATATAGAGTTTATTCATCATTCCAATGCGCTGTTAGCAAAGGGGAAGGTATTGCTTATCCTTCAGGATTTGAATAAGCGAAGAATTTTCCTCACATTTATTTCTACTGAAAGAGCTTATACTGAAGTGCAGTAGTAATTGGTACGGTGATGCTATAATGATACGTTCAAAATCTCAGATAGAACGCTTGTTGATTAAAATATTTTTTTTTTAATTGGACAAGGTCTGCCAACCCGCATTAGGCCAGAGTGGTGGACTAAGGCCTAATCCTTCTCATTTAGTAGAGGAGGCCCGTGCCCAGCAGTGGGACGTATAATATACAGGGCTAGTAAAATAAAGGCACACCAAGTCTTCCCAACCGTCAAGTGAGACCAAGAGACAAGACCTTCGACAGATGACGTGATCTCCACCGCCCATATACACTCACAGTTCTAGATTACTAGAAGAATCATAGGCTCGTTGCCTACCTTATTGGGAAGAGGAGGGGGATTCGGGCCTCCGGATATTTCACTCACCGTACGAAACGCAGCAGCAAGCCGCTACTTTGCGTCGATTTTCTGTGAGACAGTGGTAACGATCCGGTTGAGCCGGCCCATTCATTATATAGATAAAACTGTGTACAGCGTGGCTCTACCACTCATCTAATTATATTTCACATCTTCCTTCTGTACTGTACCATTGGCTTAGTACGCTAACAGCCTAATCTTTTGTGGAGAAGCCATTATGTGAAACGAGGCTTACCGCACGACGTCGCCGGTTGAGGACGATTAACTCTCAGTTTATGTGCATTCACCACGCCTGGAATCGACTCCCCACCACACGCCACTCGTAAAATATGGATTATAAGAATATCTAGTGTTGCCACAGTATCAAACGAGTCGTGTCGGTCATTATTAAGGTTTTATTGTCTGTTTGATTTTATTTGAAGTATTAACTTTCTAACAAATCACGACGGTCTGCCATATCGAATATCTATCTATTTAAATAAAAAAAAAAAAACGGGTTGCACTCCGGGAGTGCCGACAGAAGTGAAAACTTACCAAACAAGATGCGAGAATACAAAATTACGGCAACATGTCCACTCGACATGATAAAAGTACATTCTACTCTCTTCGCGTTTATGCGAGCCTGGTACTTTTTACGGCAACATGTTCCAAATAGGAAAAAACCTAAAAAGTTTTTCTTTGTCCAAATCGTCATTTGTTTATTAATTATGGCTACACGCCATGAAAAATGGACATTCTACTCTCTTCGCGTTTATGCGAACCTGGTACTTTTTTTACGGCACCGTGTTCCAAATTATAAAATAAGTAAAAAAAATATCGTCATTTTATTATCAATATCAAAAACAAAATTACGGTAACATGTCTTATTCACCATAAAAAAAACGAACACAGTCCGGTCAAAGTCCTGTGAAAGTCCGGTCCAATCCGACTGGTCACTGTGTGACGCCACCTGGGAACTCGAAATTATCGAAGTTCCAGGGAAGTCGGCTAGCGCTGGCTGTTCAACTGACCCGCGTGACGTTTCACGGAAGGTTCTCGAATATTCTGGAACCTTCCGCTCGCCGCCGCTCGCGTTACGGAACGTTTCGGTTCACCCTCCCATAAGAAGTTATCACTTCAAAAATATTGTTTCTTTGTATGTTTGTACTCAATGCTTTCCTAAACCGTTTATCCGATTGTCATAAAATGTTGCCATATTTTTTTCTTTACGTGGTACCGCAACACTCTTTTGAGTGGTAGAGCCACGCTGTAGACAGTTTTCCGGAAGCCCAAATCACCCAAATCCCTAATTATACCTTTCCTTTAAGGTCGGCAACGCGCCCATGATTCTTCTGGTGGTGGGCGTACATGAGCGGTGAAGATCACTTACCATCAGGTGACCCATTGGCTCGTTTGCCAGCCTATGCAATAAAAAAAAACACATTCCGGAGGCAGTCTATCTTCGTGTTGTTTATGATATAGATAGATTGTCGAAATGCACAACTTAAGTAGTAGTATATTTTCTTTTTTTTTACGAACAGCCGTAATAGCCAGCCACTCGGCGTGTCATAATTGGCCGTAACCGCTAAGGCTGCGAGATACGGGATACGACGACTCGTCACGCACGCTCTACCTTAACACACGCACCGCAACTGGGCTTAACGTGTTAATCGGCTTGAAATTAAACAGTTTATTAATAATATAGGCCATTTAAATAGCGCTTATGACAATTCAGTACAAAACCGAAACTTATATGTAGAAATCAGTATCAATTAGCGTATTTTATTTTTATTATTATTTGATTGAATGACGACACGAGCAAGTCGTTCGCCTGATGTTAAGCCACGCCTGCCCATAAACAGGAGCAACACCACACAGAACTTTGAATTACAAAGCACTACACGGCACTGAACTGCGTTCGTCACCCCGAGACATGAGATGTTGTCTCGTAATGCCTAGTAATTTCATTGGCTTCAATGTCCTTCAAATCGAAACACAACAGTGCTTACACACATTTAATTGGCGGCAGAAATAGACAAAGCAGTGGTTGGGAAGGTTAGGGTTAGGGTTAGGGTTGCCGGATATCTCACTAACTGTACGAAACGCAGCAGAAATCTGCTACTTTACGTCAGTTTTCCATGTAACAGTTGTAACGACCCGGTCGAGCTGCCTGCAGTGTCGCTCTACCACTCATAATCACATTTATTAAGTTATGAGAACTTGTTATTGATTGTAAATTGCGTTTTTATGCTAAGAACCTCGGGCCACCATGCCCTGGTATACCGGTCAATGTAAAAACGTCCATTAGCGGGATTGGTCCGTTCTGCGTACAACGCAAATGTTTGTCCACGAAACACAATGTCGACTAAAATATTGTTTTATTCTGTGCGCCACAGTCGGTACAGTGGGTACATTGTGCGGGGAAGTGGGTGCCGTTTGTGTGCGATACCTCTCCGAAATATGTTTTGTGTAAAATTCAGTGCAATATGTAGAATTGTATGATATATTACAAGTAATATATGCATAGACTCGTAAGTATATTACTCACCAATAGTGGTCAGTTACGTAATATAATAAAACAGTCCTAATAAGGTGGTAAGTCCTTCGTATGCGAGAGGCCGTCTGGTTTGGTACCATCGCTTTGTCTATTTTTGCCGCCAAGCAACAGTGTGTAAGCACTGTTGTATTTCGGTTTGAAGGACATTGAAGCCAGTGAAATTACTGGGCATTATGAGACTTAGCATCTTATGTCTCGGGGTGACGAGCGCAGTTCAGTGCCATGCAGTGCTTTGTTCTGTGTGGTGTTGCTTCTGTTTATGGGCAGGCGTGGTGCATACCATCAGGCGAGCGTTTTGATCGCCTTCCCATTCAATTAAAAAAATATCAATTGAGCGCGAATAAGTGAAAGCACTGTTGAGTCCGATAATGAGACTTAAAATTTATGTGCAAGGGTAACTAGTGCAGTGCCATGCAGTACTTTGTAATACAAGGTTCTGTTTATAGGCAGGCGCTTACCATCAGGCTAGAATTCAGCATTTACATCATTCGGATAAATAAAACAAAAAAACTTTGCAAACGCCACTCCATACATAACTATACCCTTTATTGATAACGCCGAAACTTTCGGGTGTCAAACTTTCGGCCCGGGTCCCTGCTCTACGCAAACTTGAACGCGAGCGATCTACGCGACTCCTCTATATTTATCTTCGACAAACAAACAATTAAAGTGTTGTTTCGCTAGGGAGCGTTTTGATCTAACTTTGCACGACTTTAGACCACTGTGCGGCCGAGCGTCGACAGTTTAAGAAAGAGACACGATTAGTAAAGGGTTTTCAATTATATATTGTACTTATACCGTAATACTTTTTATAGTATAGGCCGGTAAACGAGCAATTGGGTCACTTGATGGTAAGTGATCTTCACGTATGTATGTTTGATCTAACTTTGCACGAATTTAGACCACTGTGCGGCCGCGCGGCGACAGTTTGAGAAAGGGACATTAGTTAAGGGTTTTCAATTATATGTTGTGCTTATAGCATAATACTTTTTATAGTATAGACCGGCAAACGAGCAATTGAGTCACTTGATGGTAAGTGATCTTCACGTATGTATGTTTGATCTAACTTTGCACGAATTTAGACCACTGTCCGGCCGCGCGGCGACAGTTTGAGAAAGGGACATTAGTTAAGGGTTTTCAATTATATGTTGTGCTTATAGCGTAATACTTTTTTATATAGTATAGAAAAGCAAACGAGCAATTTGATGGTAAGTGATCTTCACGTATGTATGTTTGATCTAACTTTGCACGACTTTAGACCACTGTGCGGCCGCGCGGCGACTGTTTGAGAAGGGGGCACGATTAGTTAAGGGTTTTCAATTATATGTTGTGCTTATAACGTAATACTTTTTAAAGTATAGGCCGGCAAACGAGCAAGTTGGTCACCTGATGGTAAGTGATCCTTACCGCCCATGTACGCCCTCAATGCCAGAAGAATTATAGGCGCGTTGCCGACCGGAATATTTGAGGGATTGGGAAGGGGAGAGGAATTTGGGCCTCCGGATATGTCACTCACCGTACAAAATGCAGCCGTCCGCCTGTCCTGTCATAGGCCCCTCGGTTTGCTTCTTCCCTCTTAGGAGTGTGTAAAAGCATTTATACAGTCCGGCATGATTCTGGTGACCACCGATGAACTCATTGTTTGTCAGTGATTACTGGTTTTCTGGACTGCACTGCGCTTACTATCAGGTGTAGTGCAGTCACTATGCCGTGCCCGGATATAATAAAATTAAAAAAACTAAAAAACACGCTTTTACATAAAATCCAACTAAAAAATAAAAAATAAATTTTAATGAATTCGAATTAGGAATAGTGTACAAAATTTAAAAATATATATAAATTAAGAATAGTGTAAATAAGAAAAAATATGTATTTTATTGTAAAAAAAACGTGGGGTGCTTTTTAAGACATTATCAAAATGATGATCCTTCTACTCATATCTATCAATAAAATATTTTTATAACTATTGACACCATGCACCCCACGCTTTTTTTACAATAAAATACATATTTTTTCTTATTTACACTATTCTTAATTTATATATATTTTTAAATTTTGTACACTATTCCTAATTCGAAATCATTAAAATTTATTTTTTATTTTTTAGTTGGATTTTATGTAAAAGCGTGTTTTTTAGTTTTTTTAAACTATTATTTATTTTTAATTTTTTAGTTTGATTTTCTATAAAAAGGTGTATTTTAATTTTTTTTACCATTTTTTGAAGTGAAACTTCTTTCGAATCTTTGTGATTGGAAAATTCGCTGAAACGTTAAAATGTCACGAAGGAGGTAGGAAAGAAACAAGTTTTACGAATGGCTTGTTTAACAAGCCATTTGTAAAACTGTACCCGATCAATCGGACAACACCCATAGTTCATACAAAGCGTCGGAGGTAATGATTCGCTGGAGAATCTTGACATCGCGATGTAGATTTGCCAGTGGCGCCATCTCTTAATTTTTTCTTGTTTTATTTTAATGTGTCATGTAGACTATAATCCAATGTTCTATTATATTGCTGCCACTAATTGTAAATAATATAAAAAAGCGTGTTAAAAAAAGTGTTTTGCGAACATCCCTTACTACTGAAGTAATTTCAATAACAGTTATAGGTAATAAATTTGTAATTTATAACAATTATTCAATGAAATATTTAAGGACGTTTTAATTGTTACAATATTTATTTATTTTGTTCTAAACTCGTATCAAAATAACACAACAATACAACCAGCGCCACCTTTGTTGCATTTAAGCTACAAGTTGACAAGAAAAAATCATGAGATGGCGCCACTGGCACATTTACATCGCGCTGTCAAGATTTTATCCGACGTTTTGAAGTAGGTCAAAATCACGTTCAAAGACAAGTTACAGACAAACATACCAACATACATACGTCTGAAGCTAATAAAAGCGTGTTAAAAAACTACACAAAATTTGATCACTTGACTGAATCTAAGATCACTCACTGCTTTTGTAATATATTTTTATCGCGTGCGTTCATATCTCATCTGTATTATACATGTCCCACTGCTGGGCTCATCTAACTGAATGAGAGGATAGGCCTTATTTTACAACATACGTTCAAAATTCTTATAGAGAACTTATCAAGCATAGAGGTTTCCTCAGGGTCTTTCCCTCACAGTTAAAGCAAGCGATAATTTTACTATCAAAGAATCAATACACACGTAACTTAGAAAAGTCAGAGGTGCATGCTGCCGTCATAACTAAGAACGCAGTAATCGCAAAATGGCGGTTACGAGATAAACGCAAAAAACATATTTCATATCACCTGAGCAAGATGTTCGTATTTTATTGGTCATAATATATATCTAAAAATTCGGAAAAAAATCAAGCTTTTACAAGATAATTTTCCTTTATTTAATTTACTAATATATGCAATTATAATACGTATTACTGCGTTTTGGTTTAGTATCAGGTCGTTTCCGAGTCACAGGATACTAAAACTAAATGCAGCATTTGCGCGTATTACTGCATTTTGTCTTAGCACAAGTCGATTACTGCATTATTTTTTAATAATTATAGCCATTATTATATGCTCGGAACTAAGTTGGAGTGTACTGTGTCTTCTCAAGGACTTATACGGGTTACAGGTTAAGTCGACCTAGATCTATTTTGTTTTTATACCCAAGTGGTAGGTAAAGTTAGTTTATGTTAGTTTCATGGTTAAGGACTATTATTTTTTACTACTTCCCGGAAGCATTATATCAAGGTTTTTTTCTAAGAATTGTGATATCACCCTAGCTTGTTATACCTTATTGGATAGCTAAAGAAACGTAGATATTATTTAGCGTATCTGCAGTATGGCTGTCATAGATTTTTTTTGAAATATTTGTACAAGAACAAAAAGTTTTTACAAATTAATTTCTTTTTTTAAACTATCAATCGTCCATTGCGACCCAGTTGGGAAATTTACATGTGGTTTTTGTGTTGAAAGTAATGAACAAACTTATTTACTATACAAAAATCGCATAAACAAATAAATTTGAGACACAAAACACAAAATAAAGAAGAGAATAGGCAAAAAATCGGTACTTTTTTTACGAAAATCGTCAAAGTCGAATATTTTGAGAACGTTAGGTTTGGGAAAGGGTGTTTCATAGTAAAATCAGTCAGGAATGATGGAAACTATAATCTCTTAACGGATCTAGGTCGACTTAACCTGTAACCCAGTAGGTAATGTTTAATACTGCGTTTTTTCTTATCATTGAAGCAGTTTTTATGCAAGTACGGCGAAAATCATTACATAAAAAACATACTTCGAGTGAATTTTTTTATGAAAATATATTTTTCTCATGTACATGAACCTCTAGGGATGCCATTTCTGGAAAAAAGTGAAAATCACAAAAATGTCGATTACTGCATTCTTTGTTATCAGGGCAGCATGCTCGAGGAGCTGGTTTCGAACCTGCGGTTTTCGTCTCTGCATTCGCCACTGAGCTATCGCTGATTTCATGACAGTATGAAATATATATTCTGTTGTGGGTTGGAAACAATTTCTTTGATAAATGAATTCCGACTGACGAAGGGCTGCGGTCGCGTGCGGTGCGATTGTGAGATCAAATAGCGTTAGATGCGGGCAGTGTATATTTAGACAGCCTCCGTAGCGCAGTGAGGGAGTAGTTGGCTGTGAAGCGAGAGGCCGTGTGTTCGATTCCGGCAAAAATGTTTGTGTGGACCACAAATGTTTGTTTCAAGTCTGGGTGTTGCGGAACCGCAAGTCTCTCGTAGTTCCTGATACCCATGACAATAATCGTATCTTATTGTGGGGTCAGGACTATGTGTGTGACTGTTGGGTGTATTTATTATTATTATTTATTATGCGAACTGCCTTTGTCAATTCGTGATACGTCCTACCCGATGACGATTTTATAAACACTTTCTTAATCTATATCTTTACATAGTATAAAATGAAGTCGCTTCCGCTGTCTTAGATCTTTTGAACTATTCAACGGATTTTAATGCAGTTTTCAGCAATAGATAGAGTGATTCATGAGGAAGATTTATATGTATAATACATACATATTATAGTACAGAAAAGCCGAAAAATTCAAAGATTTGTAATGTGATGTCGTAACAAACATATTTTTACCCGTGCAAAGCCGGCGCAGGTCACTAGTACTATATATAAACAAGCCCTTTAGCCGACACTATTTTAAAAAGATTCACCTATAAGATCTCGGTTAAGATTATATAAATAATACTCATCTATTTTAAAGCACCTGCGATAGAGTTTAGCTAATCGAGCGACATAATGACGTCATCAGCTATCTACCAGCTACAACAGCGGCTACAAATGGGCCCATTCATCTTGAAGATCCCCTGGAGGATAGCCACGGAGGGGACAAAGGGATCGAGTAGCAAACTGCGCGGATTTACGATAATGGTGTATCTGCGTTCGATTTGGTATTTTAGTAGCGTTTATAATTTAAGACAGTGGATCCGTAGTATACATCACCTCGGTAGTCTTAGACCGAGGGATAATGGGGGCTCATATCCCAGGCATGGTAAACGCAATTTGTATTAGAATTCCAAAGTTTTACACATAACACACAATGATTTCTTACGTTTACGCGAATGTTACTCATTGAGATAAAACTAATTTAAACGGATTTTATCACTGAAGTCCACCTCGTGACCACGAAGGCTGAAAGCTTTCGAAACGTCGGGACCAAAATTAAAATAAAAAACCGTGATAAAATCCGTTTAAATTAGTTTTATTTCAATGCACAACACACAACCTTCACACAGACTAATTGTCCAGAATTAGAACTTTTGTTTGGTGTGGTATTTAGGTTTATTATAGCGTAGGCCGGCAAACGAGCAATTGGGTCACCTAATGGTAAGTGATCTCCACCGCCCATATACGCGCACAATACTAAAAGAATCATGGACGCGTTGCCTACCTTAAAGGAAAGGGATAATTAAAGGATCGGAAAGGGGATGAGGATTTCTCACTCACCCTACACGTATGACATGTATGACACAGTGGTAACGACCCGGTCGAGTCGGACCATTAATGCTGTAGAACAAAACAGTCTTCAGCGTGGCTCTACCACGTATATACGGTAAACAATATTGGTACTCGCATATAAAATAAACACTTATTCTCAGAGATAAATATTTACCTTCTATGCTCCGATATGAGAACAAATTAATACCACACCCTGGCACAAGTCCAATTCAGGAAAAATCATATTTTCACACACCAAATATGTGCACATATTCCTGGATTGTAATTCACATTTGAAGCTACCAAAGTGAAATAAAACTAATGTGAACGGATTTATCGCAGTTTTTTTATTTAATGTTGATCCAAAATACGTTTAAATTAGTTTTAATACATTCACAGGTTTCGTTTAAAATAACAATTGACGAAGCGTCAAACTAGTAATTCATACTGTAAAAAAAAGCGAAAGAATCGCTCGAAACCTAATATCGTATTCGACTAATCTTCTTTACTTAGTATTAAATGAAGTCGCTTCTGCTGTCTGTTCGCTTAGATGTTTTAAACTATTCAACGGATTTTAATGCAGTTTTCAGCCGTAGATAGAGTGATTCATGAGGAAGGTTTATATGTATGAAACATACATATTATAGTACAGAAAAGCCGAAAAATTTAAAGATTTGTAGTGTGATGTCGTAACAAACCTATTTTGCGAAACCAGCGCGGGTCGCTAGTATGATATAAAATATAATCATACTAGCAATACTAATTCATCACAGCTTTCATTAGAGGCTACTATCACTTGATGTATGGAGAGTAAACGAAAACTATCAAAACTTGTACTAGGCCTACGTTTCGGTGTTGATTCTGTTTATGGGCAGGCGTGACACTATCAGACGAGCGACCTGTTCGTTACGTCATTAACGAAAATAAAAAAAAGATCTCCAATACAGATTAGAAATTCCCTCCTTAAATTCAACAGCCGGCATCAATTTATTTCAATTGCCGGAACATTCGCCTGCCATTGTCGCAAAGTTAATAACTTTGCTTATCAATAGACGCAGGACTCCCGCTCCGTTCGTTCGAAATCATTCGTTCAATCATCGGATCATTCGTTCAAAAGCATTCACTCGTTCAATGGGAACATTCGGCCGTGTGTGCCATTGATTTGTTAAGGTAACTTAATCAGAAAGCCATTGGGTTTTGAATAAGCGTCCTTGCAGGGACGCGGACGTGATGTGAGTGTTACAAGGTGGTAGGTCCCTCGTATGCGAGAGGCCGTCTGGGTTGGTACCACCGCTTTGTCTATTTCTGCCGCCACGCAACAGTGTATAAGCACTGTTGTGTTTCGGTTTGAAGGACGTTGAAGCCAGTGAAATTACAGGACATTGCATCGTGAGACTTTGCATCTTATGTCTCGGGGTGACAAGCGCAGTTCAGTGCTTTGCAGTGATTTGTAATTCAAAGTTCTGTGTGGTGTTGCTTCTGTTTATGGGCAGGCGTGGCGCTTACCATTAGGCGAGCGCCTTGTTCGTCTTGTCATTGTCAATGAAAAAAGTACCGATTCCTTCAATAACGTGTTACAGAAAGGTGTGGTAATATTTAGGTAACGTATAGACGATACATATTTCCCCCCCCCACCCTCCGTAGTACCAAATCCGACTCTATTATTAGGACATAAATAAAGCATTTCCTTTTTTCGAATGAGTAACATTTTTTGAGTAATAGAGCTACGCTGTAGACAGTTTTGTCTAGAGCATCAATGGGCCTGCTCAACCGGGTCGTTACCACTGCCTCACAGAAACTCGATATAAAGTAGCGGCTTGCTCCTGCGTTTTGCATGATGATCGAGATATCCGGAAGACCACGACCTCTAGAAATTATTGTTGTTTCTGATTTTTCAGTGCTTTTTATTTTTGTTTTTTTTTGTGTTTTTCAAAATAGGTCAGGAGAAGTACGCTAATCAGACGTGCATGCATGAAGAATTTAAAGAGAGTGAAGGTGGCCAAAGAGGTGTGTAAGAATCGTAGCAGCTGGAAGTCCGTTGTCTCTGCCTACCTCTATGAGAAACAGGCGTGATCTATGTATGTATGTTTCAGTGTTAATTATCTCCGAATAATTTCAAACATCAAAATTTAATTCCCCTTTAATTTAAATGCCTTTAGTCCTTATTGATTGCCGATCAGCATACCTCGTCGACTGTTAACAGGTTCCCGAATTTTAACACCACATTTAAACTTCGTGCCAATTCGGGCAAGTTCGACAATGTTCGGGTTAGTACAGGCTCGCCAAACAATAGCCCCGTATCCCTCGAGGGGTTAAAATTTAATACCATTGTGTTTGTGTGAACCAATTTTGTCGGATAACAATAGTTATGGTTTAATAACTTCAAATTTTAATTAAAATTCCCATTTAACCCCCCCTCCCCCCATTTGCCACTCCACTCCCGTCTCAAGAGAAGACATTTATTAATTACTAGCTTTTCATGGTAATCAGCTTGAGTGAGAAAAATATGTCATGAGCCGTGACTTACATACATTTTTTACATGCCTTACTTAAATTCCGTTTTTTAAAGCGAAATTATGAAATATATAATTCAAAAAATAAGACCGGAGTTTCTTTCTGCCTTTCTTCTTCGGGTCGTCATCAGTAGGCAGCTAGTGAAAGGTTGGTAGGTTAGCTAGGCTAGGGAATCTTATATCCTTGCCAGTAAGGTCCACGACACATCTCCTTGCCTTTAAAGTCCTTACAGATTATTGTTAATTTGCCCTACTCCCTCCTGCCCTTGTCCCGATTGCCATATCCCCCACCCTAGTCCGTGAATCCCTACATGTAAGGATCCCTCCCTCTTCCCATGCTTGTTGGTGTGCCTTTTCCTGCCAGCCTATAGCGCGGCGGTTATTCCAAAGTTCCCATAATCTTAAGTTAGTCTTATTAATGACAGATGATCTGTACTTGACGTCCTGTCAAAAGCGCTTTCTAAGCCTACATGATGAATAAAGATTTTGATTTTATGAGACACGGCAGTACCACAGGAGAGATGACCCACTCATGCACACAAAACACCTCATTAACGATCATCAGTCGCTGATGATAAGCACATTACAGGCCATCGGCTTGACAACAAGCCGCTCTCAAGTACGCGGTTGCTAAGCCGTTGTAAATGGATTGTCGGCTTCGGAAGCCCCGCACGGCCCACCAGCTGAACCGTTACAAAATTAATTATACACACAGTTACGTGTGCGAACCTTGGACCATTTACTATTAAGCCTGCGGGTAGGCCGCTGAAATGACGGTTCTGCATATCGTATTGCACTGTTGATTAATAGACTTTAGATTGCGGGAGATTAAACTCACAAGGCATAAGATTACGCCTTTATCCCTGAGGGGACAGGCACAGGACAAGACGTGCAGTTTTTTTTTTTTGCGTAGACCGACTAGCGAGCTAGGGTGACCTAATGGTAAGTGTTCTCCACCGCCCATGTACGCCCTTAAAGGGAAGGGATAATTAAGGGATTGGGAAGGGGAGGGGGATTTGGGCCTCCGGATAACAACGTATTATTTTTTTCTAAATATTTGAACTTGAAATCACTTTCCTGTAAAGTTTACTCAATGTCGCTTAGATATTTTTGCGTTTCAAGCGTCGATATGTATTAAAGTGTTTACACCCAAACACGTTTGTTATAGAATCAATTAATTTATTTTGTAATATCTATTTCCCAACTAATTGTAAGTTTTTCAATCGTAATTGTTATTATTAATAATACTCGTACTTAGATATCGCTTTCTGGAACACATGTTTTGGGTTATAATTATTGTCCATCAAATGTATCTCATAATGTAAATTTATACATGATTGTAACCTGTTTTGTGTTTAATAAATAAAAAAATATATATTTTTGCGTTTCCAGCGTCGATATGTATTATTATGCATACACCAAAACATGTTTTTTATAGAATATATAAATCAAAACACATTATAACCTCATCAATAGCAACAACATTGAAGTTCCTACACGTTCAAGCTTTATAGGTTGGAATCGATATGGCGGGACGTGCACCGATCCCGCTGACGTCACCGGGACAACGTTTATAGAGCGACGCTTTGAACCGGCCCGTTGAACTGGAACCGAAGGCCTGTTTGTACGGGACGACAAAAAACTATGCACGGTTTTATATACCGCGCACTTTTTGATCAGAGTACTCCGCATGTGAATTTAGACCGGGAATTATAAATAATAGGGTTATTGTCTATCTTGAATATTATACATTGTTTTATACTTAATAGGCAATGATACGGAAAAGAAACCGTTTTGTTGAAACACAATCAAAATTGACTCAAAAATGAGCCCGCAATTATTTATTCTATTTGTAAATAAAGTTGTAGTCTATCATTTACAATAAATATCACAAACTTTCCAACGGCGTTTTTGACACCAAACACAAACAAAACACTAAAAAACGTCTTTATCTCCACAAATAATTCCCCCGACAAATAAACCCGAAACACCACACTTGGAAAACAAATTGCCAACATTTGTACCGTAATAAATATATTCCAAATATTGGAACCAATTTCTCAGGCACATTCAATATAAACATATGGGAGACATAAATATCATGACGAACACGAGGGGATCGAATAAAACAAACAACGTCGTCCACGCCACACGTCGCACCGTTGCGGCCGGAATACATAAATCCTGCAGATACCACGCGTATATTAAGATATCCGAACTAATATCGGACATATAATATTTGTGTTCCAAACCAATTCGGTCCAATGTAATTGAACCTTCTCGGTCCAATGTAACTGAATAGTGTTGAATGACACTGGCATAATGTCTAACAGATGCAATTAAAAAAAGAAATAGTGTTGAATGTAATATTCTAATTTTGAATTTCGCGCCTATTTATGCCTTTGCGCGCTCTAACATATAGCTCTCTCTCTCTCTATTCCTAGACATCAAGCGACCTTCTTCTTCTTTTTATTTATGGCTTTCGCAGTATTATGCATTTAGCCAGTGTCAAGTATAATTTATTCTCAAGTAATTTTTACAATAACGATGAAACACGGGTGCGGTCGATTTCAAGGTCTTGTCGGAGTTTTGGTGTTAACTCCTTTCAGTACGATTCTTAATTCACTTATTTCAATGTTTCCATACACTGTTCATCACCGTCAATGTTTATTGAACAAATCCACACCACTTTTATACAACAAACATAACTCTAAACTAGTTTATGAAATAAATTAAAATAAGCGATGAACTGCACTGTCAGAATTCCCGCCAAAACTCCAATCAAGCTACCTTGTACATAATGTATGAAGAAATCATTATGTAACAACACCTAAATGAAGCCTGTAATATCCGAGCGAGGTTCAAGACAAATGGCAGACAATCTAGGCTTGACGAGTTCTATCTCACAAATGGCGCATAAACAGCATCTGCGTTGCTTCGATATTAACACAGGACCGCAGTAAGCCACACGAACGTCTAACTAAACTGCCGCGAGTTAATATATTTTGTTTACAACTTGTTCTGTATGAAAGCCCAGGAATATCAATTTTTATTTTTTTATCCTTGCTCGGCAAAGTACTACGCTACACCTGATGGTAAGTGTAGCGCAATCCAAGAATAGTGTCGACCAACGATAAAAATTGTGTCCATCGTAGGTCGGCAAGATCATGCCGGCCTGCCAAAGGGCTAAGGGGGAGGAGAAGGAAAAGGAATGTGAAAAGGGTTAGGATCAGGGGGCAAGCCCCCTGGGGAAAACCGGATATACACTAGCTGACCCTGGAACGCGACCCACACAAGGTGGGTCACTATGGCAGGTTTTAGCACCAGTGAACGGTGGTCGCTATCCGGTCGGATACAAGTATCCTCCCACCAGCAAAAAATCTTGTTACCTTCTTAAAATATTTTTGACGTGACAACGTCTTATAATTCGATAGAGCCGGCTGCACGCACGAAAAAACATGACTCATGCGGCGTTACCTCGCTCTGAGGCGTTCCATGTAAGGCTTGAAGTGCAAGCGAGAGCGCGGAACGAGCGACAAAGAAGCACAATCGGCCTTTGCGTTCGGCAGCGTTCGACATCCGTCTCTCTCCTACTTGAGTGAGCGATGCGTCTGCGTGCACAGCTGCTATTGCTCAAAGCACATTTATACTTGTAAAAACTATTAAATTGTAAAAAAAAAAATTGACATAATTGTATTTATGCGTACAAATAAATCTAACTTGATCAATTTCATTGTGATTTCCAATTACCTCCTTCTCTATATACATACAAATCTATTAAACAAATGAAATTAAAATTTTCTTTTGAAAAATGCTACCATTCCATCAGTATTTTCTTAAGACGTTGTCACGTTCCAGTAAACCGACTTTACAGACAACCAATTTTTTTTAGTTTATTATTCTAGTTTTACTCTTTGAAAGGTTGAATAACGAACGAGTCGATCTCTTGTCTGGTGGTAAGCGCCACGCCCATAAACAAAAGCAACACTACACAAAACCTTAACTTAAGAAGCAGTGCATGGTATTGGACTGCGTTCTCCACTCCGAGACATAATGCCCAGTAATTTCACTGGCATCAAGTTCCTTTATATCGAACAGTAGTAAATATAGACCCAAATAGAGGCTCGATCTATTGGCCGAGATCTCTCGCTAACATACTCTGCAATTTTTTACCCGAGCACGGCAAAGTAACTATACTGCACTTAATGGTAAGCACAGTGTAGTCCGAAAAAACCAGCGACCACAGACAAACAATGAGTTTGTCGGTATATACATACTTAACTGTATAATATAATATACAATATTTTATTTTACAAGGTGGTAGGTCCCTCGTATGCGAGAGGCCGTCTGGGTTGGTACCATCGCGCCGTTTATTCTACTGTGCCGCCAAGCCAGAATGTTTAAGCGCCTTTGTGTTTCAGTTTCAAGGACATTGAAGCCAGTGAAATCACTGGGCATTATGAGACTTATGTCTCGGGATGACGAGCGCAGTTCAGTGCCATGCAGTGCTTTATAATTAAAAGTTATGTGTGGTGTTGCTTCTGTTCTTAGCGCATACCATCAGGCAGGCACTTGCTCGTCTCGTCATTCAATTCGATAAAAAAACATTATAAACTCCACTCGATTATATAGCAGCTACAAACTGTGCTTTATTCCTTTATCCAGCTCGCAAAGATGTTGAAATACTCGTACATTAATCTTCATAAAACTGCAAATTGCTCCATTAACTCTTTGATAGCGTAGACAAAGCTTAATAAAAACCATTTTGAAAACAATGCTGAGTTCATAGATTTTTATTTCTACCTTATCCTCGAAATACTAGTGATAGACCATCATCATCGCAAACATCACAGCAACACATTGTTTGTTTTGAGTTTCAGCACATTGTTTGACAGAAATATCTTCAAAAGAAACCATAGAAATCCCTTTTGTAATTTGCTATAGCCTATAAATCATCTGCAACTATATGTCCTATTATATAGTTCCGACTCCTGGAAGGGCTGCGTGGCGCAGTGGGTGCGTAGCCATATATGAAACAAGAGTCCGCGGGTTCGTTCCCACAAATGTATATAAACACAAATGTAATTTATTCTCAAATGCTTGTGTCTGGAATGTTGTGAAAATCGACTGAAGGTGGCCAAAAAGGTGTGCCAGGGGAAATGCGTTGTCTGCCTACCCCTTAGGTTAACAGGCGTGAGTCTGTGTGTAGGTGAAAATCCTTCGTAGTTCCCGATAACTATGATACAATTGTATCTTAATGCGGCAACAGGACTATGTGTGTGACTGTTGTGTTTTATTAAATTTTAATGCTTTACCAAACACTATTATATTGTAATAATAACACTATTAATATAATAGTGCTAAGTGTTAAGTTTACCATACATTTATTATATTTAATTTATTACAATTACGATATCCTTGTCTCTCTCTCTTTTTATTGTACACCGCCGTGACTTCTTTTACTTCAGTTTCTGTCCATCCAGGCATCTGGCAGAGATCGCTTGTAGCGATAAGACCGCTCATAGTAAAACCATTAAGTAGTCCTATGCTAAATTATTTTAAGTGATTATTGGTTTTACATTTTTTGTTGTATATCGTTTTATTTATAACTGGCTTTCCTCGTGGCTCCGCCCGCGTGATCTGCTTTTTCCGGAATAAAAAGTACCCTATGTTCGCCCATTGTAAAACCATTAAGTAGTCCTATGCTAAATTATTTTAAATTATTATTGTCCAGTAGTTTTCAAGTTTATTCGTTACATACAAAAATACAAATCTTTCCTCTTTAATATAAGTATGGATCACATTACTGTGTGTTATAAACACAAAAATCAGTAAACATAATTTGTTTAGGAATCCCGCTCATTTAAAAAGTAGAACATTCCTGAAGCTCAACACTCGTATGATAATTCTCCTGATAGCTATAGCGAATAACCCAATTCCGTCAGCCACTGGCGCGAGTCACTGGCTCGGAAACTAGCCCACCAGCTATCGAGCTGCACACACACACACACACACGTACATTCGCCAATTGTTTCCATGCGATTTTCCATTAGACACGGCCATTCGCCCTCGAGTGCCGCCATTTTTACAACGACCCTAATAAACTTTAAATCTTATTAAGTTAATGCTTCAGGTTAATCTTTTAGTTCTTTGTCTGTTGTTGAGCTAACTAGCTTTTGTAAGTTAGCTAAAGTTTTATTAAATTGTGTTTTAGTGGTGTCTTTTTGTAATGTTTTTGTGTAAGAACAATGTGAAGCAATACAACGCAAATTATCTCTTCGGTATTGATTACAGTAGCGTTACTTCATTAAGGTAATTGATTTTGCCCCTAACCTTATTTGAGTGGTAGAGCCACGCTGTAGACAGTTTTGTTTACAGCATGAATGGGCCAGCTCGACCGGCTCGTTACCACTGTCTCACAAAAAACCGACGTAAAGTAACGGCTAGCTGCTGCGTTTCGTACGGTGAGTGAGATATCCGGAGGCCCAAATCCCCACTCCCCTTCCCCCTTCCCAATCCTTAATTATCCCTTTTTTTTAAGGTCGGCAACGCGCCCATGATTCTTCTGGTATTGCGGGCGTACATACGTGAAGATCACTTACCATAAGGTGACCCACTTGCTCCTTTGCCGACCTATGCTATAAAACCTACGCCATCGTAATCCCGGACAAAGGTTTCCCATCTCTTATTCCAGGAAAGTTGACGATGACGCGACCGGCCCAGGAAATGATGGCCATCATGATGCATTTGAGCCACAGTGGCGTAAACTGTAGTGAAATTGGATCTCAATGACAATACAATCATCTTATCATTGTAGATCTATGAATATTTAATTACCAACCAAACCACGTCTCTTTTCTTTATAATTAAAAGTTCAATAACGTTCAGTGAACGAACACCAAGCAAACTTTGGTAATAAATTTTTGTCATTATCAATTGATCATACAATTTTAGGGAGACACAAATTTGTTTATAACCGTTCTACTGAATTTTCATTCACAGCATAATCACACCAAAGACCTCAACGTCACAAAATGTTTTCCAAGACGTTTCCGTTTTTTTTCCGTCAGATCGATGAACCGAGCCGCAACTGTTGTTAAAAGGTTGGGAGCAACAAAACCCGGGCACAATACCGTCTGTGCCCGGGGCCGCTCCGGGTAGGAAATGAGCAGGAACAATGCGACGCGACAACATCTTGACGGACTAGAAAACGTTTGATTGATTTGAAATGCTGTGTTTTTACGTAATGTCGCTATTGATAGATTTACAAGGTAGGTCCCTCGTATGCGAGAGGTCGTCTGGGTTGGTACTACCGTTTTGCTAATTTCCGCAGCCAAGCCACAGTGTGTGTTTCGGTTTGAAGGACATTGAAGCCAGTGAAATTACTGGGCATTATAAAAGTTAACATCTTATGTCTCGGGGTGACGAGCGCAGTTCAGTGCCATGCAGTGCTTTGTTATTCAAAGTTATTTGTGGTGTTGCATCTGTTTATGGGCAGGCGTTGCGCTTACCATCAGGCGAGTGACTTGCTGGTCTTGTCGTTTAATTAATTAGCGAGTGAGCGAGCGAGCGAGTCATTTTATATTAGAAAATCTATATTTAATTCACAGCTCGTTTGTAGTAGTTTTTGGGAAAACACTTAAGACACCAAAACACATTAAAACTCCCGGCTACCGCTTGAAATAATTCATCAAATCTTGAAAGTTATCTGGGAATCTTCTGAAACTTTCCCGCGCGAACCGGGGGATTGTTAAATAAATTCCCCCGATACAGGCTGCTTGGTACAAATCTCGGGATATAAGTTTGTCGGCAATCGCTCCCTAGTTGAATAAGAACCATGTAAATATGGATCAACGGGTAATCCTTTTGTTTTGGGATCTGGTTTTATTTTATTTAATGACGAGACCAGAAGGCGCTCGCCTTATGATAAGCGCCACGCCTCCCCATAAACAGAAGCAACATCACACAAAACTTTGAATTATAAAGCACTGCATGGCACTGAACTGCGCTCGTCAACCCGAGACATAACATGTTAAGTCTCATGATGCCCAGTAATTTCACTAGCTTCCATGTCCTTCAAACCGAAACACGTGTAACAAACAGTGTGTTAGCACTGTTGTGTTTCGGTTCATTTCGGTCATTTAATCAAACAAAAAAAAAAAAAACATCTAAAATCGAACCGTGTGAACACGCTACAGCAGTCCACAACGAACTCTAAATACTCCAGTAAATCAATAACTCCAAACACATTTCTTCCCCACACAATTCTATATCCGAAATACATCAAATACACGGCAAATAAAGCACGGTAGATTGATTCCGCGTCCGGTCGTAACACCGCCGGACGCCGCCAAATATTGTCATTCTGCGGGTCAATATTTTTTCACCGGAAAATGGCCGGACCTTTTCTGTTATCGCCTGAAGCTGTGACGTCATTAGTCATGTTTTTCTGCCTTTGCAGACAGGTAAACGGATCTGAAGCAAGTGGTCGGTGGCAGATTAGAAAGGCTGTGCTTTTTGTTGACAGAGTGACTGTACCGAATTTATGTCAGTTAGGTAAATTCTGAAAACGTAGGTTTAAAGATTGGGTTTTTTATAGCATAGCAAACGAGTAAGTGGATCACCTGATGGAAAGTGATCTCCACCGCCCATGTACGCCCAGAAGAATCATGGGCGCGTTGCCGACCTTAAAGGAAAGGGATAATTAGGGATTGGGAAGGGGAGGGGATTTGGGCTTCCGGATAGTATCTCACTCACCGTACGAAACGCAGCAGCAAGCCGCTACTTTACATCGGTTTTCTATTAGACAGTGGTAACGACCCGGTCGAGCCAGCCCATTCATGCTGTAGACAAAACTGTCTACAGCGTGGCTCTACCACTCAAAAATATGGATTGTATGCATTGTGCATACAAGTACTCCGCGGCGGCATATAACAGAGAGTGGAACACCTCTGGGTATCTTAGACTTTTTTTTTTCATAGACTACTTTCAAAATTTAGCTGGTTCCGGTGTTCCCCCTGCAGCTACATTTCTACCATATTCCCAAAACTCGACTAAAAATGTGTGACTTTCGTGCTTACGAATTGTGAACCCTTATTTTTTTGCAAATCATACAATTTTATTTCACACGCGTATTAATCAATGTTTGTAATATTAATTGTGGTCTCATTTTAAACCAATTTAGAATTTGTTTTAGAAATAAATAAATACACCCAACAGTCACATACATAGTCCTGAACCCACAGTAAGATACGAGTCTTGTGTCGTGGGTATCAGGAACTACGAGACTTTCGGTGTCACAACACTCAGGCCCCGAAACTAATATTTATGGATCACAAAAACATTTGTTTCGGTACGGGGATCGAACCCGCGGCCTCTCACTTTACAACCGGCTACTCACCCGCTGCGCCACGGAGACTGTCAATCCCTATTGACAGTAGGTAGGTAAGCAATATGGTTACTTTTTTTTATTATTTTCTATTGCGTATACCTTCATGATGAAATTAAAGTTTATGCATCGACCCTATTAAGTTATTTATTATCTGGTACATGATAGTCTGGTCGTGACCATGTCGGATCGGATGCCAACAAAGATCGCTTTGTAAAAGTTATTTAGAATTCTCCCCAAGAGCGTAATACCTTTGTACACATCACGTGACATACACATTACGCCTTTTTTCGATCACATAAGACCTACGCTGAATGTAAATTACGTAGAAATAGCTGTTCTAGTTTTTTTTTCCTAAAGGATGTGACATTTTCTATTGCCTTGGGAGCACGGTAGCAACACTTGTAGAGATCTTCGAACTAACAATATATATGCGTATAATATTAGGAAAAAAATATGATTCAATAAAGTATTAGTTTTACTGAAAATTACCCACATAATATGCGGTACTGCAATTGACCACGCTTCGATAATCTTCAGTTTTTTCACGAATTAATACGAATATACTATTATATTATAATTAGTAACAATAATTAGTGCCATTCGCGATTATTCGAGACAAAATTAAGCACATAAGCGAATGTTTTATTTATTTGTGAACTTTATTATGATAGACGAAGATTGTCGAAGCGTATAAGTCGCAGTACTGTACCGAGATCACAAACGGCTTACTATGACATCAGTATCACGTAACACAGTCCAGCCGGACTGTAGCCACAAGTGTACATATCCTCATTATAGTACTAAACGAGGGGAAATGGAACTAAAATATACAGACGCGTGCTGTCGCGACTCACGCCACTACAATAACGCTATTATGTGCTAAAAATAGTTACTCCACGATGGTTTTGTCACTTTCAACGATGTTAGAGTTCCGTACCCGAAGGATGCCAGCCCTAATGACCTATGCCTCTTTCTGTGTACGTTTTAACACGCTTCTATTAGCTTCATATAAGTATGCCAGCCACGACGTAGACAGTTTTGTCTGCAGCATGAACGGGCCGGCTCGACCGGGTCGTTACCACTGTCTCTGTAAAGAAGCGGCTTGCTGATGCGGTTCGTACGGTGAGAGATATCCGCAGGCCCAAATCCCCCTCCCCATCCCAATCCCTAATTATCCCTTCCCTTTAAGATCGGCAACGCACCCATTATTCTTTTAGTATTGTTTAGTACATGGGCGGTGGAGATCACTTACTATTAGATGACCCACTTCGTTTGCCGGCCTATGTTACAAAAGTAGCCACTAGCGTAAAGTATGACAAAGTAGAATACATAATTAGTTCTCAAAGGTTGTTTTTGAAGTGAAAACTTCTTTAGCCGCGTTGAACACTTTTTCGTAGGGGAAAACCTTGGGTTCGCGTCACCGACATGCTAATTTTAATTCAGACTGGCGCATGATATATGAATATTTTTAAGTTGAAAAGTAAATAACCAAATTCTAATGGACAGGGAGCCCTCGGGTAGTTGATCCACTTGACTACTATCAAGCTCATTTTCCGTGAGTAGCTTCGTTTCGATGAGACGACCAACTATTCCCTATGCGAAAATTCTCTATTGTGGTAGCTAACAGAGGTAGCAAGGATAGAATATTTCGATTTGATGATACTCAAAAAATTATTGTTTACCACAATAGAGAATTTTCGCATAGGGAATAGTTGGTCGTCTCATCGAAACGAAGCTACTCACGGAAAATGAGCTTGATAGTAGTCAAGTGGATCAGCTACCCGAGGGCTCCCTGTCTATAAGTTATACTCGTAAGATTTCACTTCTATCGGCAGTCACTATGACTGCCATTTTTTTACGCCACGAATGAAATACTAGTTTGACACTTGATAATTGTTTAGCATGTAAACACAAACACAGCCAACGTCAGTAATGAACGAGTAAACTCACGGAACCTTCCAATCATAGCGAAAATTAATTTCGCCGCAAAACCATTTACAAAATTTCCGATACACCGAATAATTACGGTTCGACAAACAAAACGTTTCGAATTCAGACGAATCGATCATTCAAGTGAAATAATTCCAGTAGTAATTACGGTACAAAATGGTAAATGCGCGGTCGACGGACAATTTTTTTTTATTTGATTGAATGACGAGACAAGCCAAGCGCTCGCCTGATGGTAAGCGCCATGCCTGCCCATAAACAGAAGCAACACCACACAGTAATTTAAATTACAAAGCACTGTATGGCACCGCACAGGTGTTAGGTCGTGTGCGAGTGGCCGTCTGCGTTGGTGCCACCGCATTGTCTATTTCTGCCGCCAAGCAACAGTGTGTAAGCACTGTTGTGTTTCGGTTTGAAGGACATTGAAGCCACTGAAATTACTGGCCATTATGAGACTTAACATCTTATGTCTCGGAATGACGAGTGTAGCTTAGTGATGTGCATTGCTTTATAATTCAAAGTTCTGTGTGGTGTTGCTTCTGTATATGGGCAGGCGTAGCACTCACCATAGGGCACGTGACTTGCTCGTCTCGTCATTAAATTAAATAAACAAAAAAAACATTTTTTTTACAAATTATTTAAATTTTATATAAACTACATTAGTATAAAAAAGTAGTCAACAGCACAGACATAACATACAACATGTCTATATGTTAGAATATTTTACAATCTGCTAACAAAACTGCAAACATTTTCCAACAGTATGTAACATGAATTGTAAATGACACGAGTTCACATGACCCAGTTACTCGCGTATTGCTGAATAGGTAACAAAGTCTACATTAAAGTTACAAGGTATGTACATTTTTATTAACTTCTTACCAGATTTATACTGCTAATTAAGTCTCGAGAAATGTACTAGAATAGAACTTAGAAACATTGGCGAAGAAAATAAAGAACTTTGCCACGCTATTAATTCCTGGTGGTGTTATTTAACGATTTATACTGCTAATTACGTCTAAAGGACAGTATTAGAATAGAACTTAAAACCTTTAATGGTACACAAAGAAAATAAAGAAATTTACCACGGTATTTATACAAGGTGTTATTTAACGATTTATACCTACTGCTAATTACGTTTGGAGGACAATACTAGAATAGAACTTTAAACCTTTAATCCTAGACAAAGAAAATAAAGAAATTTGCCACGCTATTTGTACAAGGTGTTATTAAAACGACTTATACTGCTAATTATGTCTGAATAACAGTACTAGAATAGAACCTTAAACCTTTAATGGTAGATAAAGAAAATAAAGAAATTTGCCACGCTATTTATACAAGGTGTTATTAAAACGATTTATACTGCTAATTACGTCTTGGGAACTGTACTTGAATAAAACCTTAAACCTTTAATGCTAGACAAAGGAAATAAAGAAATTTGCCACGCTATTTATACAAGGTGTTATTAAAACGATTTATACTGCTAATTACGTCTGGAGAACAGTACTAGAATAGAACTTAAAACCTTTAATGGTACACAAAGAAAATAAAGAAATTTGCCACGCTATTTATACAAGTTGTTATTAAAACGATTTATACTGCTAATTACGTTTGGAGGACAGTACTAGAATAGAACTTTAAACCTTTAAACCTAGACAAAGAAAATAAAGAAATTTGCCACGCTATTTGTACAAGGTGTTATTAAAACGATTTATACTGCTAATTACTTCTGAATAACAGTACTAGAATAGAACCTTAAACCTTTAATGGTAGATAAAGAAAATAAAGAACTTTGCACCATCTATTCTATTTATAGTGGGGACGTCTGCGAATTACACAGTGATCAGGTCAGGTTAGTGAAACCATTTCACCCATAATCCCAGGTGACACACCCACTTCCACTTTGTATTGGCCTGCATCCCTCTGCGAGATAGTCTCCAGCGTTGAAGGTACGGTTGCAGCTCAGAAATGCCTGGGACATCATGGCTATCACAATTAATCCCAGTTTGGGTGGCACCTACCACTTTCACTTTGGATTGGCCTGCATCCCTCTGTGAGATAGTCTCCATCGTTATGGTTTTAGCTCCAGCTCAAACAAGTCTTTGGGACATGGCTATCTTCCTGGTTTAAGTAATAACAGGTGTTAACCACACCTTTACTATCCCATAAAAACTATATAAACAAGAACGAGTCAACTAAAATCTACGTGAGAGGAAGCGGCTTAAGTGCTCAAGCGTATGATCAGGTAACGTTTTGAAATACCTCTCGACTACACGAGGGTTAGCTCCGATCAGTCCGGCGAGTGACGTAAATTGACGATGGAACGTTTCAAAGGAAAGTGGCGGAGGTTTCACAGCAGCTTGAATTTAGCGCAGGGGCCCGAGGCTACTAATTTACATGAGTTTTGTCATTCTGACAACCGTACGTACCACTACCGTCGCATTACCCTTGTGACAAAACATCGTTATGATAAATTATGAGTATTTTCCCATATGTTTCCAGTTATGATTACTGGCCAAGTCGAGACAAGTTATTATGAAAGACGTTCTACTATTTCTAATTCCCTCTTACGCTTAAAAAGCGACCAAATTAGTCTGAAGTCTGTTAACGTTATTTAAAGGTTTATTTTATTTGTTTTCGGAACAATAAGTACGTATGTCAGTAGAGATGAGCCACAACATAAAAAACAATGTAGAATATTATATCACTTACGATTAGTTTAGCGTCAACAGGAAATGTAGCACATACCTGTAAAAATAAAAAAAATAGAACATTAACTTTAATATATTGCACAAAATCAACGAAGATAGATCTTTCAGTCTTTTATGCTGGCAATGTGACTACACTGTACCTAATTGTAAACTACAGTGCAGTTCAAATATCGCATGTCAAGAAATATGACATCCTTCGAAGGACGGGATAATTATAACGGTCTTATGTTTATGACTGGCCACGGAACGCGAGTCTTCTGAACCAGCCACTATAGTGGTCACTGTGGTCGCTATACAATTCGAAACAAAAATGTATCAGGACCTCGGACAATTTTTTTGCAGACAACGAAGAGGTTTGCAACTTTTTTTTTTATCCTGGCTCGGCAAAATGACTACGCCACACCTGATGGTAAGTGTAGCGCAATCCAGGAATAGTGTCGACCAAAGACAAACAGTGTGTCTATCGTTGGTCGGCACGATCATGCCGGCCTGCCTAACTGCTTCTTCACACTCCGTTTAAAGGACCCAATATTATATGAATACCCAATATTATTCCACAGCTTAATGGTCCGGCAGAAGTAAGAAGTCGCGAACTTTTTAGTTCGAGCCGAGATGGAGGAGACCACGAAGCTGTGGTAACGCAAGCCAGCACGCGTGGTTCTGTTAAGGAAAGGTGAGGATGGGATAAGGCTATAATTTGATAATGTGTCAAAATACGCCCAACGAAAAACAACTTTTTTTTATTAGTGAAATGATACAAATAAATTTACAATTATTACATTTTCCCACAAAACACCTTACGCCGTTTGTCTGTGGGAACTTTTTCGTGTAATGTTATTTCGTGAACGCCTTTACTGGTTTGACACAAGTGGTCAAACGTTATCATTAATATGACGTGCCATTCGCTAAGCTCTGTCGAAACGTATGCGAATAGAAATGGCGGTTTAAACCTCACAGACGGCTGGCTGTATGGGGTGGCATCCCTTATTCATGCTGCTTTCCGTCCCGACCCGCGAGCCTTCACTATAAACCACTAAACAAACAATGGGCAAACAAATAATCTTTTATTTTATTTGTAGTATGATGTTTTGTTTACCTATAAAATATACGTTTTCTGTGATCTATTTTGCTGTCGGTAGCTAGAAATGACGCACTGATTATTATAAATTACATAAAAGGTACATAATAAAAACATATTATTATTTTAGCTTCTCCGAAATCCTCATTATTATGCCGATACATATTTGCTAGTTGGTAGTTTGCGTACACATGGTGTTAAAACCTGCCATAGTGATCCCCACACCTTGATAGGGGTTCATCCTTGCATCCCTGTGTCTGCATCGGTCATCCACCTGTCCTATCGCATGCCCTCGATCTGCTTCTTCCCTCTTCAGAGTGTGAAACATTCATACAGGCCGGCATGATTCTGGTGACCACTGATAAACTCATTGTCTGTAGTCGGTCGCTGATATTTTTGAACTGCACTGCGTTTACCATCAGGTGTAGTGCAGTCAAAACGAAAGTCACCGACATAGCTCAGCGGATTAGCAAGCTCAAGTGGCAGTGGGCAGGCCACATAGCTCGCAGAACCGATAACCGATGGGACAGAAAGGTTCTGGAATGGAGGCCACGTACTGGCAAGCGCAGCGTTGGACGTCCACCTACAAGGTGGACAGACGACCTGATAAAGATAGCAGGAAGTCGCTGGATGGAGGCCGCTTCCAACAGGTCAGTCTGGAAATCTTTGGGAGAGGCCTATGTTCAGCAGTGGACGTCTTGTGGCTGAAGATGATGATGATGATGATGTAGTGCAGTCACTTTACCGTGTTCGGATAAAAAATATGTATAATATTATCCATTATCTGTGTACCTACCCCCTCCAGATGATAGACGTAAGCTTAATTTGTTAGCGTATTTCTGAAAGGCACATTTATATTCTATCTAAGACTCTGTTTACAATTCATCACCACATCACTGATATATTGCGCATTCCACTAAGACTCCGCAGTCGAAATGAAATTGGTTTTGTGTGTAATAGGTTTTTTTTGTTTTGCGGGTTTTTTTAATAAACAATATTGCGTTGTGTAATGTTATAACCTAACGATTACTAAAACCGGATGTCAGTTAGAATGACATCGTATATACCTAGTATATACGTAATGTGTATATGTGTAATTGGAAATAAGGGCCCAAGAAAGTTTACTTTAACATAATTCGACGCTTTAAAGGCAAAAATATCTAAGCGACACTGAGTAAACTTTACAGGGGAGTGATTTAAAGTTCAAATTTTTAGAGCAAAAATGATAAAAACTCATCTAATTGTCGAATTTCGATACTTGTAACATACATAACATGTATGCAATATACAATTTATAACTTTTATGATTTTTTATCTAAAAATTTGAATTTTTAATCACTCTCCTGAAGTTTACTCAATGTCGCTTAGACATTTTTGCCTTTCAAGAGTCAATTATAAATAAATACAAGCAACAGTCACACACATAGTCCTGATTTCCACACTAGGGTAACCTGTATCGTGGGTATCACAAACTACTAAGAACTTGCGGTCCCACAACACCCAGAGGAAACCAATATTTGTGGATCACACAAATATTTGTCGCAGTGCGGGAAACGACGAGTGGTAGAGCCACGCTGTAGACAGTTTTGTCTACAGCATGAATGGGCCGGCTCGACCGGGTCGTTACCACTGTCTCACAGAAAACCGACGTAAAGTAGCGGCTTGCTGCTGCGTTTCGTACGGTGAGTGAGATATCCGGAGGCCCAAATCCCCCTCCTCTTCCCTAATTATCCCTTTCCTTTAAGGTCCATGATTCTTCTGGTATTGTGGGCGTACATGGGCGGTGGAGATCACTTACCATCAGGTGACCCACTTGTTCGTTTGCCGGGCTATGCAATAAAAAAAAAAACTTGAGAGGTGTCAAGGGACACCCGGATGGAACGAAGTTCCTTTCGATTAATTAGTGAAGGAATTTTAATAAAATTTTATTTGTCTATCTATTGTAGTTTCTGAGATATTTGAATTTTTAGAGATATTTTTACAGATCTTTCTTACTGGGGGGTCGAAATTTATTTTTATTGGGGCCAAAGTGTCGGGCTCAATAAGCCGATTGCGACAAGCCGTCGCACGACCCTCTAGCCTCAAAAATTACCGATTTAGGCCGAGGGGGGGTGAGGACAAATTGGGTGGGGGTAGGGGGAACGGGTTTGAACACCTGGTACTTCCATAATTCTCGAAGCTCCAGGGAGGTCGGCTAGCGTTGGCTGGTCAATCGGCGCGCGTGACGTCACCCGGAAGGTTCTCGATTTCTCTCGAACCTTCCGTTGATCGATGGACTGCTCGCGCTTGACCACCTCTCGGGCTTGACTAAAATGATCTCGATCTCGGGGGGGACGGAGGGTCCGAAGGGAGCACACCGGCTGCTACGTCACCCAGCCCGTAAATCGGCGAGCACCGGCCGGTCTTACAGTCTACGTGACGTCACACCGAACGTTCTAGAGAGTTCCAGAACATTCGATGTGAGTCGTAATATTAAACAGTCATCCCGTAGACTATATATTAGACACTGTATAATCTGGAAGCAGCCAACATTCAAATATTTTATGATAGGTAATTTGGTGACTGGCTACTAAGGGCGCATTTATATGACAAGGAATCCCACCGCGTTGTGGCCGCCGGCGGCCGCGCGGCCGCCGCGCTCGAATCACTCGAAAAACTAATGTAAACTCTATTGACTAAGCCATAATGTTTAATACTTCGCAACGCTCCAACCACGCGGCGACTGCGCGATCGTGTAAACGGCCGCACGAAATTTTTCGCGTCGTCTAAACGCAGCCTAAACGGTGGACCGCCGCGCCGTGTTCGATAATCAAAAATTCAAATTTCAAACCACGTCTACATTTCCATATGTCATAAGTTTTACTTTTATTAACGGAATTTCGACTTTAACTTTGTGTGCTAGATATCAAATTAATATTATATTTATTCTTGGTCGGAGAATTATGTCGTGACAAAAATTTCGTGCCAACTTTTCGTACCAATTTTTTCCGTCTAGCCCCCTTTCGCAACGCGCGATAAGGAACTACGTTCCAATAAAAAAAAACGAACTCTCTCAGTCGGCTACTCGCTTATTACGCCGCGGCTATCAAAATCTGTGCAGATTCTTTAAGAAATCACTTGGTGAATTTTCTACAGTAACTTATTACCTTGGAGTGAACAATAGTATTCCTATGAAAGAAGCCTTAGCAGTTGGTATTCCGTAACCTGTATTATTTGTAAATATCAAGAAGTAACTTAGCCAACCGAAATGTCGAAAATATTTCGACATAATAAGACTTCGCCAACCAATCTAAGAACTTTGACTTGACGTTTATTTGACGGATCGATAAATTCCATTTCCCGATAACTGACGTTTGTGAGTAGCAACAAGCCTTAGCGCTTGTTTTTTTATCGTGGCTCGGCGAAGTGACTACGCCTTACCTGATGGTAAGTGTAACGCAATTCAATAATAGTGTCGACCAACAACAGACGATGATTTGACTGCCTAACTGCTTCTTCACATTCCACATGTGTGCCGGCAAACTATTCCACAGCTTAATGGTCCGGCAGAACGTTAAAAAAGTTGCAGTTTACAATGTCCGAGTAAATGTTACGTATCAAATGAAATATAAGACGACAAAAATAAAATAACAGGAGCGTAAAATTGTGTCAAATTAACTTCATAAATTAGCTGCATAATGAGATATTTGACGGATAAAACTTTAAACAGACATTGTGAAACAGGCCCTTGATCTAATGAATATACTTATGCCTAATTAAAACTGTATTGGTGCTGCCACACCGATGTTATAAAATGTTAACAAACATTTTCTAACATTAAATCTAACATTTTATAACATTTCTTAACATTTTATAACATTTCTTAACATTTTCTAACATTTCTGAACATTCTTCTTTGACGGCTTCTTTGACGGCGCCGCTCTCAAAAGTACCGCCGCCTGCGGTTATAAAATGTTAAGAAATGTTACAAAATGTTACAAATTGTTAAGAAATGTTTACTAAATGATGCTGCCACACCGGTGTTATAAAATGTTATATAACATTTTCTAACACCGGTGTGGCAGCACCATATAAGCTATTCACTAGATGATTAGCATTTAAAAACCAGCACTCAAAAACGTTCTTTGAATTTCGTCCAATAATAAAATACCATTCGCGGAAATATTAAATATTCATTGGCGGAAATTCGGGCCCATGTTCCGGAGGCAGGGACGGGTTGAGACACAGTTACGTGGCGCGACCCTCTTTAAGAAACCAGCAAAGGATTTCGAATAATGTACCTCTATTAAGTCTAGCGGCTGTGCTCTCGCTTCCATCTAATTTGGTTGTGGTAGGTTTCTTTTTATTATTAAGTTAAATGACGAAACGAGCATCTCGCTCGCCTGATGGTAAACACCACGCTTGCCCAAAATAGAAGCAACACCACCCATATCTTTGAATTACACTCTGCTTGCCATTGGATTGCGCTTATTATCACGAGACATAAGATGTTAAATCTCATAAGACACAATATTATATATTCCTTTGGATTTAAAGTCCTTCAAACCATATACAATAGTGCTTACACACAATTGCATGGCGGTAGATATAGATAAAGCGGTGGTACCAACTCGGACGGCCTCTCTCATACGAAGGACACACTTTCCAAGAACTCCGAACGGATACCGAGCATTTCGTAAGAGAAAAACCAAATGCAGTTTGATCGATATCGTAGGCAAACGCGGCGCTTACCATTAGGCGAGCGAACTGCTCGTCTCATCTTTAAGTTGTAAAAATCCATCCCTACCAGACATCCAACAGCCTGCATGTCGTAATGAGGAAGCCGCCTACGAAACGAGAGATTTACTTATCGCACCGAAACAAGTAGATTCACAAACGTTTGTTTCAGATATGTGTATTGTGACCGAAAGTCTATTGTAATTTTTGATGAGTACCCATTTGCCGTAATATTCTATACTGAGCATTTCGTAATAGAAAAACCCAATGCAATTCGATGATGTCATATTCCGATTGTACCTTACTTCGGCCCTGCACGGAAACGGCGCGCGGCGTCCTCACAACACAATTTGAGAGAGTGCCACCTGTTTGTTCGGCTAATTCCATTGATTATTGTATTACGCATAATTTTGTTTGCGCCTTCCACCCACGGCGGTGTTTTACAAAGCTTGTTGAATTTTGTGAGTAAACGATTAAATAAACGCAAGGCTTATAGTATGTATACTAAGGAATTTGTTTTACGTATTAATGGACATTTTATATTGATAGGACAAAAAGACGATAGATTAAGTCTAAAATATATAAATTAGAAATCATTTAAATTTTCTGCAAGCGGTAATTGACAAATAATGAGAAAAGGTTGCACGACATGGCGTGTTACGTCACAAAGCAAGTGCGAGACTTGAGAATGATTACGTGCGAGCAAGATAGAGAGATGTCTCTACTACGCGCCCACTTTTGCTCATACCAATATGAACTGCAGCTTATTTTATACCCAATCTTAATAATGTTTTCACAAAACAATTTCATATTCTTATTATACTCGGTTTCATTTAAAATAATGTATAATCTTCTTTACATAGTATAAAATGAAATCACTTCCGCTGCTGTTCGATTAGATCTTTTAAACTATTCAACGGATTATAATGCAGTTTTCAGCAATAGATAGAGTGATTCATGAGGAAGGTTTATATGTATACAGTCGTAACATGCAGGTGAAACCGCGAGGGACAGCCTATATTATATATAGTGAAATACCTTTTCGAGATAACACACACACTTCTCGCAAAGAACCCACATGTACTACCCTCAATCTGATCAAAAGGCTAGCATTAAAAATGGTACTGTACATATCTCCTCGTAAAAAATCACAACTGACAACATTGAAACTACAACCGTAACATAACCGGATCATTTGCGTATAATGTCCGGATGATACGCCATTGAACAACCGCGGCCATTACTATAAATACACCATACAACATTATACTAAACGTGTTATGTAGGTCGTTTGGAGGGTTATCTTAATATAACCTTATGCTTATAAGTTCAGTCTGTGTCGTTAAATCTATTAACCCTACGTTCCTATCCCTCGATCGCGTCATAAGTAGGTATTTGAGAACGTTTATGCCACGGAGAACAATTTTTTTTTTATTTGATTGAATGATGAGACGAGCAAGACCCTCGCCTGATGGTAAGTGCCCATAAACAGAATCAACACCACACAGAACTTTGAATTACAAAGCACTGCATGGCACTGGACCTGGGCTCGTCATCCCAAGATATAAAATGTTAAGTCTAATAATACCTGGCTTGGCTTACCTTGGCTTCAATATCCTTCAAACGGAAAAACAACAGTGCTCACACACTGTTGCTTGGCGGCAGAAATAGACAAAGTGGTGTTACCAACCCAGACGGCCTCTCGCATACGAGGGACCTCCCACCTTGATATTTTGTACATAGCATTTGTACAATAGCAGCCTTCCATTCAAGAGCGGGTTTTGGTATGTGGCATATTTCTTATTCAGAATGACATTCTGACATTAAACACATGTCATATCTGCGCAAAACGCTGGTGGTAGGATATTCATATCCGCCCGGATAGCGACCACCGTACACATGGTGTTAAAATCTGCCATAGTGATCCACACGCCTTGTGTGAATCGCGTTCCAGGATCAGCCAGTGTATATCCGGTTCGGCTTGCGACATGACTTGATGATTGATTGGGGCGGGTATAGGGGTGCATCCTTGTATTACTGTGCCTGCATCGGTCATCAACCTGTCCTATCGCAGGCCCCTCGATTTGCTTCTTTCCTCTCCGAAGAAGGAAGAAGCATTTATACAGACCGACATGACTCTGGTGACCACCGATAAACTCATTGTTTGTTGGTAGTCGCTGTTTTTTTGGATTGCACTACGCTTACCATCAGGTGTACTGCAGTCACTTTGCCGTGCTCGGATAAAAAAGAAAAGAACCGAATATACTTTGAATACATCCACATTATAGCACATAAACTGTACCCGCATGTATCAAGTTTTATTACAGTCATTCCAGACACTTGTGCTGTACATAATGTAAGTAATTCAAGACGTATCTGCCTTCCAGAGGCAACGCGACAGTTTGCAATAAACGTGAAGGATGTGTGACCTAGGTACATATTTTTACAGCACTGCTGAACTCTGGGTTTTTTATTTTATTTATTTTTATGTTTATTACTCTGATTATAGAAAAACAACGCATGATTTTTACTAATTTGGGCCGATTCAGACAAAAAATCGAAATTATATAAAAAAAAAAGAATATTGAGACGAAAGAAAGAAATTAATCCTTTATTAACACGAGTATACAATATGATAATAAGCATAAAAATATATATTCAAACTGGGAACACGCACTGTGAGAAAGTTCCTCAATCTGAGATCCTAACCAACAGTGGCTTGGGTCCTGTGCGTTACTACGGAAAGGAGGCATTATATTTATTTTATTTTTGTAAACAATTCTTATTTAAAAATACTTTTAATACAAAACCACTATACATTCTAACTGAACTGCGTCATAAAAAACCTTGCAATCAAATCGCAGTGTATTGATTTCCAATTATTCGCATTATGAATATTGTTGCACGGAGTTTCATCGCGTCAATGTCATTAGTAATCATGAGAAACGACAAACAGCTCACTAATCGGATCGTGGGTCGATACACACAGTGTAAGCACTGTTGTGTTGCGGTTTGAAGGACATTGAAGCCTGTGATATTATTGGGCGTTATGAGACTTAACATCTTATGCCTCGGGGTGACGAGCGCAGTTCAGTTCAGAGTGTGGTGAAACATTTATACAGGCCGGCATGGTTCTGGTGACCACAGATAAACTCATCATTTATCGGTAGTCACTGGTATTGACATTGGTATATTTGATAGCCTCCGTGGCGCAGCGGACGAGTAGCCAACTGTGAAGCGTCACGTCTTTTTTTTATTTTGTTATTTTAGTTGATAATTTGTATTTTTTACAATTTGTGTCGATTCTACATTAGCCGGAGGAACTTCGTTCCTACCTGGTGTCCCACGACACACACCATTTTTTATTTATTTTTGTACTGCACTGCGCTTACTATCAGGTGTAGTGCAATAAAATAAAAATAGTCATTTCGCGTCACAATTAAGCGTAACATTTAGTGCAACGCACACTATAAATTCAATATGTACCGCGATGACGTCAGTCTACACAGTATAAAAATTCTATACAAAGTTACGTACTTATATGTTATCTATATTAACCATGATCTGTGGTGGAAAGCAATATGCTATTTCCGAGTCTCCCAGTCTGGGAATACGACTTTGTGTGCTGTGAGAGTCGTAATGTCTATAAAGAGACAAAATTGCATAGCGGTATATTACGGAATACATCAGCGTACAGCGCTGATAAGAATCCCAGGCGAGTTATACTTTATTTTTTTTATCATAGCACGACAAATTGACTTTACTTACAGTACATATACCTTAACATAAATTAATATAATTGCCCTTTTTTTTTGTTTGAATGACGAGACTAGCAATATTTGTCTTAGCCTTAAACACGAAATAAAACCAGAAAATACTCAGTGAAATTCAATTCACGTCCAGTGATAAAATTTTACAAACTTTGAAACTGTGCACGTATCGCGTATATCAAACGGGTCGGCTTTATTTTCCGGGTATAAGGGTGTCCGGGTATACGGGCATCCGGGTGTCCGGGAAGGACCCTTGATACACGATCACACGGGTACTGATAATGCGGCAGTTTTGTCTTTAAAATAGTAGTTGGAACCGTGTAGAAATGTAACAAATTGAAACATGACTTTAACTAGTGTTTGTAAAAAAATAACTGTAATGAAAAAAAATCATGTTAGTTTCTATGAAGCGAGTGAAGACGATACAACAGTATATGTAGCTAAAAACTTTTACAAAAAAATATTTATGCATATAAAAAGTAACTCATACATTTATATAAACTTTTTGTAAATTTTTTCTAGCATTCCGTTCACTATTCGTCACTGTTTCCGACAACAATTTCCGACACAGAAGTTCTTAACAAGTTCTTAAGTTCCCTTGCTTAACACATAATAATTCTATGCAACCTCTAAAAGCATAAAAAGCTCAAACTAATATAATATTCAAGTAAACTATTGGTGCCAGTCGCTATTTATCACCTCTCACGCAATATTGATAAGAGAAGTCGTAGCGCTATGAATATGCTACACATGCTACGCACGTAGTAACAAAGTGCTACGTAACGTAGCAATTCATTACCACTACGAACGGATGGGCTTTCGAGACTTTCATGTTCAATATGGAAGCAGTTTTATATTGAGTAATATGTTTGGCGTTTCAACTATCTATACTAATAATAAAGCTGTAGAGTTTGATTGTTTGATTATTTGTTTGTTTGTTTGTTTGAACGCGCTAATCTCAGGAACTACTGGTTCGAATAATAATAATAATAATAATAATAAATTTATTGAGACTAAAAAAGAAATACAATGTTTTAAACCCACCAAACTGCGCAGCAGTTTGTCGGCGGGAATAGCGCTTGCTTCTATACAATGATATTTACTATACTATTACATAAGTAGATTTTATAAGTATACAATACAGTGTTTATGTGAGCAAAATTAAGTTTATTATACATTATTTGACAATCTCAGTTAATAGAACATGTCTTAATTTATTTTTTAAGGACAGTTTGCTTATTTTGCCATGATATTTTCTAAGCCAGTCTATTTTATTGAATATTGTAGGGGTCAAATACTTGTTGGTTCTTTTGCCATAATAGTTTCTTACTTGTGGTCGAACTAATTTACATTCTCTAACGCTTGTGGTGTTATAGGAGTTATTTACTTTAACTTTATAATGATCAGTAAAAAAATGCTCAAGTGCCACCAGGTAGTTGACCTTTTCATGCACAGGAAGAACTTTACATATAACAAACAGTTTTTCATAATTTTCTTTACACTGATGTTTTGTTTTGGAACTAACAAGGTACTTCAAAAAACGAATTTGCAATGATTTTACATTATTTAAATATGTTTTAAAAGTACGCCCATACGTGCTCAAACCATAGCTCAACAGTGACTCGGCAAGAGCAAAATAGACAATACGCAAAGATTTCCTACTCAGCGGTTTTTTTAAACTGTAAAACTTACATAATAATGACCTGAGTCTTGTACACACACCGTCAACATGCGACTTCCAGTTCATATGGCAATCAACCCATAAGCCTAGGTACTTAAACTTGCTGACGTACTCCAAGTGTTGGCACTGACAGTTGACCATTCCTACGTGCAGGCAGGCGTACGAGTGACCCACAATACTTATATCTGGACTTTTAATACTCTTTTGAATTTGATTCTCTTTTTAATTGAAAAATTCTTTTTGTGTTGGATAGTCCATTTATCGAGGAAGGCTTTAGGATATATAATATTACGCTGCGACCATTAGAAGCGAAGCATCAGTGAAAAATGTTGCAAAAACGGGGAAAATTATTCATATTTGAAGGCTTCCGTTGCTAAGCTACCGAAATAATATTATTTGAAGGCTTCCGTTGAAGTTGTTAACACTGTCACCACCTACCCAAATCTATACTAATATTATAAAGCTGTAGAGTTTGATTGTGTGTTTGTTTGTTTGATCACGTGGGCGGAGCCGCGAGCAAAAGCTAGTATTAAATAAAATTCTATTTAAATTAGTGTTGTTCCGAAACAAATTTTTGGGACTCATCAAATCGAAATATTTTATCCTTGCTACCTCTGTTAGCTACCACAATAGAGAATTTTCGCATAGGGAATTGTTGAGCGTCTCATCGAAACGAAGCTACTCACGGAAAATTAGCTAGATAGTAATCAAGTGGAAAAATGGCTCAGGGATCCCTGACCATAATGCTTGATACAAAACCGTCATTATGTGTAAGTGGTATGTCGTCACCGTGGTAGACAGTTTTGTCTACAGTATGAATGCGTCCATGATTCTTCTGGTATTAAGGGTGTCAGGGGCGGTAGGAATCACTTACCATCAGATAAGTTGCTTGTATGCTTCTGCTAAAAAAAAGCATGTGTTTTACATTTTCTATTCAACAAACTACCTCCGAGTACCGCTTGATAGACAGTTGCACACCCTGCCAAATGAATTACATTTACATAATGGAATGAATGTGAAATAAAAACAACGCACAATACACATACATATCTATACTAATAATAAAGCTGTAGAGTTTGATTGTTTGTTTGTTTGTTTGTTTGTTTGTTTGAACGCGCTAATCTCAGGAACTACTGGTTCGAATTGAAAAATTATTTTTGTGTTGGATAGTCCATTTATCGAGGAAGGCTTTAGGATATATAACATTACGCTGCGACCATTAGAAGCGAAGCATCAGTGAAAAATGTTGCAAAAACGGGGAAAATTATTCATATTTGAAGGCTTCCGTTGCTAAGCTACCCAAATCTATACTAATATTATAAAGCTGTAGAGTTTGATTGTTTGTTTGTTTGTTTGATCACGTGGGCGGAGCCGCGAGCAAAAGCTAGTCTATACTAATAATAAAGCTGTAGAGTTTGATTGTTTGTTTGTTTGAACGCGCTAATCTCAGGAACTAATGGTTCGAATTGAAAAATTCTTTTTGTGTTGGATAGTCCATTTATCGAGGAAGGCTTTAGGATATATAACATTACGCTGCGACCATTAGAAGCGAAGCATCAGTGAAAAATGTTGCAAAAACGGGGAAAATTATTCATATTTGAAGGCTTCCGTTGCTAAGCTACCCAAATAATATTATTTGAAGGCTTCCGTTGCTAAGCTACCCAAATCTATACTAATATTATAAAGCTGTAGAGTTTGATTGTTTGTTTGTTTGTTTGATCACGTGGGCGGAGCCGCGAGCAAAAGCTAGTCATTAATAAAATGCGTATCCGTCTTTAAACAACTAACGTCGGCTTCCCTTTAAATATTTTTTACCCCTTACCACTATAGCACATACCTAGGGATTCCATTCGTCCTGGTTTTTCACATTTGTGGTGATTTGCCAAGCATTCGGTGAGATTCCAAAGAATCCCGGCGGAACAGCATATAAAAGTATATCTCTGGGGTAAGTATTCGACTTCATCAAGATTTTTAGGATTTTTCCACAATTTAGACCAACATGGCAACAGGTATTACAGTCATGTGTAACCATAGATATAAAACATGTTATAAAATAAGTGAATAAAATTGTGAGATGATAATATATGTGTTAATTGGAGAAGAAATTATAGAACAATAAATTATACGACTAGTCTATCATCCGAATCTGCTTCAGTCAAACAGAAATGGCAGAAACAAAAATATTTTTTTTCTAATATGCAAATGAACTCCTAATCGAACCAATGGGAAATTGTACTTAAAAGTAAAAAAAAACTAATAAGAAAATATGATAATCATATTGAAATAAAACTAATTTAAACGGATTTTATCGCGGTTTTTTATTAATTTTGATCCCGACGTTTCGAAGACTTTTCAGCCTTCGTGGTCACGGGGAGGACTGAGGTGTAGGTTGTCCAAAATTGTTAATGTTACAGTATCTACCTTCAATTTACAATTATAAAAATCTTTATGGTTTGGTCCGATATCGGACCAAACCATAAAGATTTTATAAAGATCCTACACCTCAGTCCTCCCCGTGACCACGAAGGCTGAAAAGTCTTCGAAACGTCGGGATCAAAATTAGTAAAAAACCGCGATAAAATCCGTTTAAATTAGTTTTATTTCAATGAGTAACATTCGCGTAAACGTAAGAAATCATTATGATAATCATAAATAACTATTCATCATCATCATCATCAGCCACAAGACGTCCACTGCTGAACATAGGCCTCTCCCAAAGATTTCCAGACCGACCTGTTGGAAGCGGCCTCCATCCAGCGACTTCCTGCGATCTTTATCAGGTCGTCTGTCCACCTTGTAGGTGGACGTCCAACGCTGCGCTTGCCAGTACGTAAATAACTATTCACTAATAAGATATTATCTTTATATATATAATTCTTCTGTGAGTGTGTATGTCACTGAACTTCTCTTAAACGACTGGACCGATTTTGATGAATTTTTTTGTGTGTGTTCAAGGGGATCTGAGAATGGTTTAGATTCACAATTTTGTCCGCTGGACAATGTTTTTTTAATTAATTTTTAATTTATTAGTAGTTGTTGATTTTGGAATGTTTTACATTGGATCCGACAGACGGCGGACAGGGACAGGGACAGGGACAGGGACAGGGGCAGGGGCAGGGGCAGGGGCAGGGACAGGGACAGGGACAGGGACAGGGACAGGGACAGGGACAGGGACAGGGACAGGGACAGGGACAGGGACAGGGACAGGGACAGGGACAGGGACAGGGACAGGGACAGGGACAGGGACAGGGACAGGGACAGGGACAGGGACAGGGACAGGGACAGGGACAGGGACAGGGACAGGGACAGGGACAGGGACAGGGACAGGGACAGGGACAGGGACAGGGACAGGGACAGGGACAGGGACAGGGACAGGGACAGGGACAGGGACAGGGACAGGGACAGGGACAGGGACAGGGACAGGGACAGGGACAGGGACAGGGACAGGGACAGGGACAGGGACAGGGACAGGGACAGGGACAGGGACAGGGACAGGGACAGGGACAGGGACAGGGACAGGGACAGGGACAGGGACAGAACAGGGCAGGGACAGAACAGGGCAGGGACAGAACAGGGCAGGGACAGGACAGGGACAGTTCAGGGACAGGACAGGGACAGTTCAGGGACAGGACAGGGACAGGGACAGGACAGGGCTGTCCCACCGGGGGGTGGTGGAAGACGACCTGACTTAGGTCGTCGAAGTTAATTAAATGTGCGACGGGTTACCTCACGTGCAATGGTGCAGTACCTCACTTAATTGCATTTAATGTAAATGAATCATTTGTATTAGTTTTTACCACATTTTACACAAATATATGTAGGTGATACGAAGTTCACCGGGTCATCTAGTTTTAATATAATAATGAACCAAAACAAAACCTTTTTGCGCAATGACTTTTTATATTTACGCGAATATTACACATTAAAATAAAACAAAAATTTACGGGACCAAAACTAAACTAATGGACTCCAGTCCACCCCGTGACCACGAAGGCTGAAAAGCTTTCGAAACGTCGGGATCAGAATTAATAAAAAACCGCGATAAAATCCGTTTAAATTATTTTTATTTCAATCTTTTTGTGCAATTTATATTGCCATTAGCCGTAACGTAACAGCCACACAACGGCTATTGTTATGCGTAATCCGTGTTATTACTGAGATCGCAGCGGATATACCCCTGTATACAAGTATAACGGGTTATGCCCGGGTACAGCGGGCTTAATCCCCGTCCGACAGGTGTACGGGGGCTCGGCTAGATAATAACACCATGAGACAGCTCTTTTGCGTCATTGTTGAAGGATTTATGAGATGAATTTAAGTTGTATGACTTGGATTAAGGTAATTTTTGGGTTTGCTTTGGTATTTTTTTAGTGTCTCGGTAGTGGTTTCGTAGTGTTGTTAATGAACATCACGAACCCTGAATGACGCAGATCGTTCATTCGATGGTAAGTGCGCATATAATAATTTCGCAATTTATGAATGGTAGAGCCACGCTGTGGATAGTTTTGTCTAGTCACTATTCGTCTATACATCAGTTCAAAGATATAGCATCGACAAAACGCATCATGGTGCTCATCGTATATTCCATTTGCGCTATAAAGGCCATCGACACGACCGCAATAACGCCACCGACCAACACAACATATAATATTGTATGAACCCTTTGTCACGTACTAAATATATTATGGAATTTGTTCTCCAACGCTATATTAAAACGTCAGTTGGTTAGTACCAATAGTCAGTTAAAGTTATTGAACAAGTACTGCACTGCGCTTACTATCAGGTGTAGTGCAGTCACTTTGCCGTGCTCGGATAAAAAAAAACTTGAAGATTGAAAAATGGGCTCTCATTCATGTTACTTCAGGAATAATTACAGCTTAATGTTTTTTTTTTATCGACTCTAACATTATTGAAAAAGACATATTTCGTTACACGCATGTATTGCTAATAGCGTTAGAAGATTTTTTGCTTTCAGTTGAATACCTAAAACGGCAATAAAGTAAATGGTCTAAGATCCCGGGGAACATTGACCTTCACCCATCTGTTTACCGGATGAAAATAATATCTTAGGGTATAAAATGTGTTGCTGAACACATACTAATAGGGTTGCCTAAAAAAATATCGTCAAGGATATGTTCCTCGGGATCTTATACTAAAACTAAAAATACAAATTATAAAATAAGTGACAACTTCCAGAAATATGCACTGAATTAGTTGTATTAATACATATGTAAGCTAAATGTAATTTATTACATCATGAAGACTAAACATTATTGTTATTTAATAATTTTACGGTTCTGAATGTTAGTACTTTGAGCCTGCAATAACTGTGGTATGCCACTGGGTGACCACAATAAATTAACAGATATTTTTCACTCACAATTGATAGAAATTCGAATATTAAAATTAGGGGAATTATTGGAAATTACCCATTCAATTAGTAAAAATCTTTTAATCAAAATATAAAATTAGTAACTTCCCGCTAAGGTACTAACTTTTCCACCAAATTCAAATCGCTATAATGACCCACAATGTGAATGTATTTTATCCGCTGGCATCTTAATTATAACATTCGCTTTAAATTTTTTATAATTTAGTCTGTGGTGGGTGATATTAGTATGCAACTGAAATGTGAACGAATTGACAACATTGCAACTATACTGAGATGATATTGGAACCGGACTGTACTTTTAGCGGAGCGGAATACCATATTTTAGTCAATTCGCTGTCTAAACTCGGTACCGTTAAAATTCAATCTCAGTTTAAGTTAAATACGAAAATTGGCCTGCTGGGCTAATTCATGTTGCAGAAGCTCAAACAGTTGTGCGTAGCGTATAACACGTAGCAGCTTTGCGGCGTAGCGGCGTAGGGGCGTAGCAACGTAGCCTTTCGCTACCGAGGATATAAATCAATGTACAGCGGGCCAATTCTCGTATTTAACATTAACTGAGACTGAACTTTAACCAAACTGAGATTAGACTACGAATTGAATAAAATGTGGCATTCTGCTCCGCATAAAGTTCCAATATCATTCCGGTAGCATTATGATGTCAATTTGATATCATTTCAATTCCAAACTAATGTCAGCCACCACAGACTAAATTATAAAAAATGTAAAGCGAATGTTATAATAAAGTTGCCAGCGGACAAAATATATTGGCATTGTGAGTAATTTTGGCGATTTGAATTGGATGGAAAAGTTATTACTCTAGCACGAAGTTATTTATTTAAAATTTGATTAATAGATTTTATAATTTATTAATAGATTAGGTAATTTCTCATGTTTCCCCTAAATTGAAAACCCGTTTTTTTCGGATTTCTGTGAATTGTGAGTGCAGGGTTGGATTTTGTACTATAATTATAGTATTTATACTATAATTTCACCCTTTGTACTATATACTATCCACATCTAAGGATAGTGCGCCAAAATACTATAATTTAAAGTTTTGTCCCGAATGCTTAGTTTTACGTCATATGAATATTTCGACCGTGCGTGTATCCGACCGAATTCTGATCTTGCGATGTTTTCTGTGTCGATGGCCGGGGATTCCCCGATTATCGTCCGCAGTACACTTCTATCTTTCCACTAATCTCGTTCCTTCCATTCCATTCCAAATTCAATCAAAGGTACAACAATCGCTTGTGAATTTTTGTGTAAAATAATACAAATGATAGGCCGTTTAAAGAAATATCAAAATTTGTCCTAGATTGTTTAGTACTTCCACATGCAAATACCGACTGCGAACGAATATTCAGTAAAGTGAACCTTACCAAGACTAAAATACGAAACAAACTGGCAACACAATCCATAGACGCCATATTATTGTCTTGTGACGCTAAGCGGTAGCAAAAGTGGGAATTGTACTGATTTTATTCCTACTGAGGATATGTTGATGAGATTAAATGCCAAGGATGAAGATCTTCCTAATAGTTATATTCAAGAACTGATAAACTTAGAAGAGGAGTAAATTTTGCCATACCTGTTGTTGATTTTAATGACTACATAATAAGTTAAATTAAAAATAATGAAAGTGTACTATAATTTTTTTATAAATACTATCCTTTTCATTTTTTTGTACTATCTTTTTCAACGTACCTAAATCCAACCCTGTGTGAGTGAAAACATATGCGTAATTTATTGTCGTGGTGGGTCACCCAGTGATTACATCTTTGTTATTGCAGGCTCAAAGTACTAAGATCGAGAGCCGTAAAAATTTTATTAAAAAAGAATGTCTATTGTTATTTGTT
The DNA here is from genome assembly GCA_949126905.1 of Amorpha juglandis. Lineage (NCBI taxonomy): Eukaryota > Metazoa > Arthropoda > Insecta > Lepidoptera > Sphingidae > Amorpha > Amorpha juglandis. The sequence continues at coordinate 2,571,732 of OX421379.1, read as the reverse complement.
ATTGTTCCGTGATTTAATTTTGTTGTGTATGTTATTTAAGTACGTATCTTTCAATTTCTATAATAAGTTAATTATGATTATCCATTGCGCGCGATAAATACTAATTGAAAGTTGAAATAATAATATCGTGAGTTAATTATTAGTGGACTGTTAGTAAAGTGTTGGTGAAACAATGACTAAACAATTAGAACTGTTTGTGGATTTCACTGAAGCAATTCGGATCACCAATTCTAGGCCTTGAGCCGACTCTGAAGGAGGAAGGACAGTGTATTATCCAAAAAGTTATGTTCACACAGTGCAAAAAACATGGATTCAGCTGCAATGTGTAATATGTGTATGTATGTAATAGTGTTTTGTATTTTTATTGTTAATATATAATGTTTCCTTACGACTTTGTGATTTGATTGTTACATATTTACATAGAATATTACCCATGCATATAAACAAATATCGATATGCTTGACTATATTTTAGTTAATTCACAAGATCATTTCAGTTACATTGCGATGTCAATTCAGTCAACTTGCAATATACTTTTGATTGCATTACAGTTTTAATGGTTTACGGAATGCCACTTGCAACTTTCTTGGCACTGAAACTAGATCGGAATGATATTTTGAACATTTTTAATTACCAGAATTGGCCCGCAGACGTTTGCCGCTTTAACGAAACGAATTTGTTTCAGACGAATTTAATTAACAACATTTTAAAATGTTATGTACTAACAAAAGAGTGTTAAAGCATACATTAAAAACTACACAAACGAAAACTAAACGACTCAAAAAAACTAAAAAGCTAAAAAAGATTCGAAACAATTTTAAGTCAGTGATGTAATAAATTTAATAGTCAATGATTGATAAATAATTGAAAAATCATGAAAATCGGTACAAAAATAACGAAATTTGAGTCTTTACTCTTTCATCCCCCTTTTCATTACTTTTGAGTGGAATTATTTCTTTCATTTAAGGGGGGAACCCACATTAGGAGGCTGTTTGACGCGGAGTTTTTGAGATTTTTTTTGGGTGGGAAAAAATAATTAGAATTTAATCAAATTTTTACATTATTTCATTCATATTTCGAACCGTATTTGTTATTTTTTTTAAATAATTTCAGTCAAGAATATCAAAGTTACGCTGTGATGACCGCGGAAGGTTGTGAGTATAGTACTCCAATTGCGTGCAGTGTAGCCATTCCGATTTTCATCTGAAATCAAAAAGGTTTTGGTTTTACATTAATAACTTATTTTCTAAGAATATGAACCTCAATGCAGGTGAAAATAATGAAAATTAAAAAAATTGCAGGCGTTGGAACAATTTATTTAGATTTTCACGCCTTTTTTTCACTAATTATGCAAAAAAACTTGCCCTTAAAATCATGACATCATCTCACAAGTAGAGTAAGTATAATTCGTAATTTTATAAAGAATCATAGTATTAATTTTCATAATGATCGGTTCTATACTTTTTGAGTGAGACTGCACGCAAATGTGAAAAAAGTCATTTCGAGATAAACGCGTTTGAAAAATAAATTCTCGATAACTAAAAACTCAAGGCAGTTACCAAAAATGTCAAATGCTTACCGATTAATCTGTAATTCCAGCAACATATAGTAATCCTCTTCTTCCTCATAGGCTTCTTTTTGCGCTTACAGCAGTGCTTTCCGAGCATTCCGACCGTCCGTCGACTCCAATGAACCATGGCGATTCTGCCGGCTAACGCGCTGGTTATCCATTTGTTCGTCATAATTGAAGCTTTGCGTGCCTACTACAATTCCTACCTCGTTCATGATCATCAGAAGGGATGAATTTCCTTCATTGAATAAGCCCGCGCTAAATACGATGCCAATCCAACGAGCGCAATTCAATTAAATTCATAGTGCGCCCGTAGTGCAAATGTTTAGGAGCTAATCGCCAAATAGTGGAATTAAAACTTTCAGTCACATTTTGTGTTTGGCCACCTAAACATCTATGCCATGCCATCATTGATAATCTTCATATATTGAAAGAATTTCCTTCTGTACGTCGCGTCGTGGAGAAATGGAGTACGGTGCGGTCCATGTTTCATTCCAAGAGCTGTTCGTTTCTGCCACTCGCACCAGTTGTCTTCTCCCTCTGGGCAATACTCGTGTCGAGGATTTTCATTCGTGGAAATCATATTATGATAGTATGTCGCCATAATTGCTTATTTCATGTCTTGTATACTATCTATATGTTATATGAATCGCTAGTCCGTAATAAGTGCTGAGCTTTTTCACTAATGACTCTGTAAGTTTGCCTTTTCCACCAAGCTTTTTAGTTTTTCGAATGTTTTGGAGTCGTCTCCATTCTCTTCATGGACGTTAGTACTGAAAGCGACTGTGAGGTTGAACCGGTCAAGACAACCAGAGGTAGTGTTTCGCCCTATCTGCGCTAGAGCCTGTATTCTGTACTCGATGTGCACGCGGTTCTATGCTCATAAAATCCAAACGAATGCGAATTTTGCTTTGAAATTTTGACAGCGTATTCTTGGATAGTTAAGCTAACGATACATGCAATAAAAAAAATCTAAATTTTTTGAACCTCCTAATGTGGTTTCCCCCCTTAAATGGCAACATCATCGAAGTAAACCGTATCGAATACAAAAACGATCATCCAAATCTTCAAGCTTCAAAATCTTAACGACAAGCTTAGGAATCCTTATTCATCTCCAATTATTGGAAGAAATAGAAAAAATGTGACTCGTTAAAACTTAGTAATTTTTAATAATTTTGATAATTAAGGTATACGTCGCCGATTGTCATTTTTGGATCACTGACGATGTTCATTAGTACGTTATAATGAAGCACTTCAATTTGTTGAGCTTGCTCATTGCCTTGGACGATTTCCAGCGACGGGCTGGACCTGACTGGGCTGCATTGTGAACGATGTTAATAATCGGCGATCCGAAAGTCCGGTGAACCTGTAGAATGCTCACTCGCGTCAGCTAACAGCTTAACGTCAAACCGCAAAAAAAATGTGAATGATGTAGACGTTGCCTAAAACTTAGAACCGCTACAGCTACGTTGGGGCACTGCCTCGCTTAGCGTTTTAATCATCTGTTCCGCAGTGAATAATTTCTGAAGGATTGTTTGACCTTATTCATCATTGCTTACGCGTGCTGGCTTGCGGAACAACAGCTTCGTGATCTCCTCCACATCGGCCTGAACCAAGTTTGCAAAATCTTACTCCTACTGGACCATTTAGCTGTAGAGTAGTTCACCCGCTGCGCCACGGAGGCTATCAATTGTCAATACAATTAATATAACAAAAACAATTTTCTCTTCAATCCATTTCCGTTTATACAAACTTTTGATATATTTTTTTAATAGCATAGACCGGCAAACGAGCAAGTGGGTCAGCTGATGGTCAGTTATCTCCACCGTCCATGTTTGTCCACAATACTAGAAGAATCATCGGCGTGTTGCCGACCTTAAAGGGAAGAGATAATTAAAGGATTGGGAAGTGCACTCACCGTGCGAAACGCAGCAGCAAGCCACTACTTTACGTATTTTTTCTGTGAGATAGTGGTAACGAACCGGTTGAGCCGGCTCATTCATGCTGTAGACACATCTGTCTACAGAGTGGCTCTACCACTCATAAGATGATATAATTACATTCTACTATACCTACTGACAGAATAAAGTGAATAGTACAAAGATGTCTATCGTAGCACATTCACAGTGAATGGCGTTGTGTAAGCGCAAAATCTATAGCATTAGAGAGCCTTCGTACGAACGAGTGACTGCGAAATAATGAGATAGAGATATATCGTGGTGCAAGTTACAAGCAAATGTATTTAAGTATTTTTCATTTTTATTCATTTTCCTATGCAAATATGTACCAAGATCATTAATTTAAATATTTTCAAACTAAAATATATTTATTTCTGTGACTTTAGACGACTTTAAATACTCTAGTCTAGAGAGTTTTGTGATGAAAGAAACTGCACAATGTTTATTTATTAAATCAGTTCATTAGATACCCATATGACAGGAGTAAATTATTTTCAGTTACGTTTAGTTGTTAACAATAAATAATAAATAAATAAATACACCCAACAGTCACACACATAGTCCTAATCGCTTCGCAGCCGGCTTCTCGCCCACTGCGCCACGGAGGCTGTCAAATTTCAATAGAATTCTATAATAGTTATTCTATAATTCGACTACTAATACAGCTTCAATAATGGTCCTTCGAGCCGGATAATGACGCCAATCGAACATACAAGCGAGACCAAACACATAAATAAACAAATCGCCTAACAATACTAACCTAATTATACATATATCGCCTTGACATTGAAACCATAAATAAATTCATTCACATGTTCTCGTTTTAAAACATCAACAACACAATTCTCAGTAGTTAACACGTTAAGGTACAAGTTGGAAGCGGACGACATGACGCAGCAGCAGACGACGTGTCGCAGCGACACTACTGGTTTCTATGTATTTCTATGAAATTACCTCCGTAGTCAGCGACACGAAGCTAGCGACGCGTCGTCGAGCGGCCGACGCCAGTGTCGTCCGACCGCGGATCAGTAGTGCCGCTGACGACGGAGCAACGACACGTCCAGCGAGTTTCTTTTCAAAATGAATTTCAAGATTCAAACGACAATACTGTCTGAATTCTTTAATATCGCTTTCCAAATGGTTTTTAATCAATATTGAATAGGTTCCCTCACTTGTTCTGCATTTAAGTATGGCTTCTCGTCTTTTTCTGTACAAGTACAACAAAAACAAGTCATCATCGTCTTATTCCTCTTCTAATAAAAGATATAAAAAAATGCATCTTGTTTCACGGAACACTCGGTACCAACTGGATTCCATCTGCTGTTGCCGTCTGCAGTCGGGTTCGAAATCATGACTGCAGCGACACGTCGTAACGACGTGTCGTAGCGACATGAAGCGACTACACGTCGTCTGCTGCTGCGTCATGTCGTCCGCTTCCAACTTGTACCTTAATAATGTACGATGACGGAAGAAAAATTTCCTAACACTAATACGAGACAGATGGTAGTATCATAAACATGGTGGATCGATCGACAGATGTTACAGATTAGCGCGGTTAATTACTGGAACCGTTTTTTGTACGGTAAACATTCGAGTTGTTTGTCGTGCAAACGTGTGTAGTTTTTTGTAAACTTTATCATTTCGTACATCGTCCTTCCAAAAAACAGTGATATTATAATTTTTTATAGCTTCAACTATGAGAGTAAATAGATTAATGTTTTAGAGTTAAAGTTTGACCTCTGTGTCTGTTTGTGGGTCTATTTGTGGCATCTTAGCACTTAAACGAATTCACTGATTTGTACCCGGCACCTTTATTTAATAAATGATTAAATCGAGATAGATCTCGATAATTAAAAAATCAAAGTATAGGTTAGAACCTATACTTTGATTTTTTAATTAATGTAGAGATTTCATTTCAACAGTCACGTTATTTAATCATTAACTAATTAATTTTCTATTGAATTATGTGAGACGCGGCCTTGTAAGCAAAGTCCTTATTTGGTTTATTTTAAACACTAACTTAATTCGATCTTTTATTTATTATATCAAAAAGTAATTACCCAAAATTTTTTTAAGCCTTTCAATTTTATTGTTCAACTCTACTTGTAGTGTTCGTGATTAAAATCCATAAAATAAAATAATTAATTTGAATTTTATCAGATTTGTATTAATTTATTGAGATTTCCATGGTTACATTCAAGGCCAACTGAATTTAAGTATTTTAAGTGTATCAGTTTCCTGCCTTGTTCAAGTAGCAACTTAAGAAGGTTTAGCGTAAAAAATGGGCTGAATTAGGTATTACTATTTCTTCTACTTGTTCCACTTGCCTTTATCCCACTCGCAGTGGGGTCGGTGCAGCATGTTTTTTAACACATGTTACAGAACGATTTGGCTTGTAGTTTAACAACCGGCCGCCTGCCTGACATCAACCTCTATGAAGACAAGGTATTAGAGTTTATTTGTTTAAATTGCTTTCTAAACCAACTCAGCAGTTGCAGTTGTTACCAGCTTCCTTTCGTTAGTCCTTACAGTTGACGCTGAACCCCAACTATACGACAATCAATTATAAGACCATCTTGTCTGGATACAACAACACAAGGTGGTAGGTCGCTCGTATGCGAGAAGCCGTCTGAGTTGGTACCACCGCTTTGTCCACCAACTGTGTTTCGGTATAAAGGACATTGAAACCAGTAAAATTACTGGCCATTATGAGACTTAACATCTTATATCTCGGGGTGACGAGCGCAGTACAGTGCCATGCCGTGCTTTATAATTCAAAGTTGTGTGTGGTGTTGATTCTGTTTATGGGCAGGCGTAGCGCTTACGAGCCGACGAGCGTCTTACTACTCGTTATTCAAATAAATAAAAATAAAAAATATCCGGTACTTCTCCACTATTCCATACTTTACATACCACCCACACCTTTACTCACCAAAAAAGGGATCGTCAAAGCAAAGTGACTAACGCCCTATACACTAATAACAATGTAGCGACACGAAAGCTCTCTCGCGATGTTTACGGTGACGGTGTCAGGGTATTTTGTAAATATGTATGTATCGGAGAGATGTTTGGCAAACATCTCGCGGGTTCACCGTTCAACACAAACATGCGGTGACGTTGTTTGTATTACTTTCTATCGGCTCAATGGATTTGTGGGATGTTGGTTTAGAATATATATTTTTTTTATATCATAGACCGGCAAACGAGCTAGTGGGTGACCTAATGGTATGTGATCTCCACCGCCCATGTACGCCTACAATACTTGAAGAATCATAGGCGCGTTGCCGACCTTAAAGGGAAGGGATAATTAAGGGATTGGGAAAGGAGAAATTATAGAACGACTTTGACAGCCTCCCAGGCGTAATGGGTAGTAGCCGGCTGTGGAGCCAAGGCCGCGGGTTCGATTTCCGCACCGAGGCAAATAATTGTATGATCCACATATACGTGTTTCGGGTCTAGGTGTTGTGGGACCTCAAGCCACTCGTAGTGCCTGATACAGGTTTAACCTAAAAAAAATTGTTAAGTTAAACCTGTATCAGGTTGTTTTTCTAATAATGTAGTAGTGCGTCCATTGAACGTAATAATACTAATCAGTTACTTCCTCAATGGAAATCGAAAACTAAATCACAAAGTGGTCGGTCCCTCGTATGCGAGAGGCCGTCTGAGTTGGTACCACCGCTTTGTCTATTTCTGCCGCCAAGTAACAGTGTGTAAGCACTGTTGTTTCGGTTGGAAGGACATTGAAGCAAGTGAAATTACAGACGGCTGAGGAGCACAGTTCAGTGTCATGCAGTGCTTGTAATTCAAAGTTGTTGTTGCTTCTGTTTACGACCAGGCGTGGCACTTACCATCAGGCGAGCGCCTTTCTCATCTCGTCATTCCATCAAATAAATAAAAAAAATAAATTAACACCACAAACCGCCAGCCTCCATACATTACCGACGTACAAGCTCTGAATGCAGCCGCATCACAGATAGCTCTATCGACTCGTCGCACTGCTCGCGATAGAAACTGACTGCTACGAGCGGAGCGCCTTGTGCCTGTTCCATTTTATCGTTTCTCTGCAGGGCTTTTGTTCAGTTGGCCTTTATAATCTTTACAAGGTGGTAGGTCGCTCGTATGCGAGAGGCCGTCTGGATTAGTACCACCGCTTTTTCAATTTCTGCGGCCAAGCAACAGTGTGTAAACACTGTTGTGTTTCGGTTTGAAGGACATTGAAGCCAGTGAAATTACTGGACATTATGAGATTTAACATCTTATATCTCAGGGTGACGAGCGCATTTCAATGCCATGTAGAGCTTTGGAATTCAAAGTTCTGTGTCGTATTGCTTCTGTTTATAGGCAGGTGTAGCGCTTACCAACAGGCGAGCGACTTGCTCGTGTTGTCATTCAATGAAATAAAAATATATTTTGGACCGAAAATTTTTTTTTTTTTTTTTGCAGAATAGGGGGGCCTATTCTTCTCGAAAAGAATATCACACGGGTATCGAATACCTACGAAATAAATAACATATCCGAAACCGGATCAGTGATTCCTATGAGTCTAAAATAACTAACGTATCAGCCCGAATGTAGAATTTCTATGAAACGTGATTGTTAAACAATTGGCTCATGTGATGACGTCACGGCACACGCACAATTTCTCTCGCACGCTGACGTATAGACTCGAATAGATCAGCGCGGTGTCGATCCATCGACGCGTGTATCAGAATCATCCATAAATCTGTATCTATATTCATATTTTACGAGAGATCCTCGCCTCTCATAGGTCGTTCACTTTTTATTACGCTATACTTACTACGGTGTTGGGTGTAGACGTTTTGCGGAACTAACACTATTCGTAAGCAACGATATTACGGCATAACAACGAATAAGCAGCGGTAACTCAGCGGGGAGTACTACGGACTGTCGAGACGAAAGTCACAGGTTCGAAGCCAGCCCCAAGAGCATACACCACTGAATTTTCTAAGTGTATATTAATAGTTTATTATTCCTTGCTTTAACGGTGAAGGAAACTTCGTGAGGAAACCTGCATACCTGAGAACTCGATAAGATTTCGAAGGTATGTGAAGTCTGCCAACCCGCATTAGGCCAGCGTGGTGGACTAAGGCCTAATCCCTCTCATTCAATAGAGGAGGTCCGTGCCCAGCAGTGGGACTTATATATTACTGAGCTAGTATTATTATGATTAATACTATTCCTACATACATTTGTCATTATATAAGTGGTAGAGCCACAGCATGAATGGGCCGGCTCGAACGGATCGTTACCACTGTCTCACAGAAAACCGACGTAAAGACCGGTTGCTGCTGCGTTTCGTACGGTGAGTGAGATATCAGGAGGTTCAAAGCACCCTCCTCTTCCCAATCCGTTAATTATCCCTTCCCTTTAAGGTCGGCGACGCGCCTATGATTCCTCTAGTATTATGGGAGTAAGACAATGACAATGACAATAGTGTACTTTTTATGTTTAAGAACATTAAATGAAATATGTACATCACAGTAAATAAAAGACTTTCTTGGCATTCTTCATGCCACATTAATGCGTTGAAACGTCATAAAAAACGGTAGATAGATTTTTCAATTTAGCTGTATTAATTAAACAAATATATTCACAAAGGCATACAGATCTATCTACCCTTAGATTAAACTAGTACTAAGTCTGTGTTCATCTAAACTTCACTAACAGAGCTAAGAAACTGCCAGACGCCAGTTGCAAATGTACTTCAAACTAGCTCCTAGCACAAACAAACGGCAAATCGCTTTCAGTTCTACAGTTCTTAAGAACGACGCTGTAGGGTTGAGAGTCATTGGCGGATATTCTTTGACAAATAAATAAAATGTTATCACGTTATGACAATATTTTTTGTTAAGATTTAGTTATTAGCTTTATGTATAGAGATTCGAAGTTAATTCACTATGTAATACATATATCAGTCTGCTTGAGTAATCATCCAGCTAGAATTTATGAGATTATAAAGCTGAACCTGTAATGATTTTAGCTCAGTTCTAATAAATTATCTGCTCAATATTTGACATTTTATACTCGCTATTTATCATTTGGACGTCCACCTATAAGGTGGATAAACGACCTGACATATGTCGCAGGACGTCGCTGGATGCAGGCCGCTTCAAACAGGTCGGTCTGGAAATCATTGGGGGAGGCCTATGTGCAGCAGTGGACGTCCTGTGGCTGATTATGACTCGCTAACTGCTTCAATCTTGATTTAAACTTAAAGTAACGTATGTTTAGGTTTCATTATTCAGAGCACAAGCCATTATATCGCAATGTGCCTGAGACATGTTAAGATTATATTATATCAATTGAGCTGTGTGCGTCATTAATATAAAACAATCTTTTTTAAACACTATCTCAAAATATCCGCAACATATTGTCACTCAGTACTGCCAACCCTGCCGTCCAACAATGCAATTACAGACTATTCCATGCGCACATTACAGACGCGCGCAGATTCACGCGGATATTGTTCCGCACGGTGAAGGAATTTACTTCAGACATGTGCTGTAAAGATCAGATTATTTAGATTGAGTAGTGTGGGCATTCATTTAGAACACGATCTTTTTAAACACCATCTCAAAATATCCACACGATATTATCACTGGATACTGCCAACCCTGCCGTCCAACAATGCAATTACAGACTATTCCATGCGCACGTTACAGACGCGCGCAGATTCACGCGGATATTGTTCCGCCCGGTGAAGGAACTAACTTCAGACGTGTAGTGCTGTTAAGATCAGATTATTTCAATTGAGCTGTGTACGCGATTTATAAAAAAAAAAAGTGGGCGTCTCGGGACGCTCGACAGAAGTGACAACTTAAACTAATGTGGGTTAAAGTGAGAGCGGAGGAGCCTGCCTACTGCTGCCGTATGCGTGAGAGAAAGGTAAGCCAGAGTGGCGCCGTAACGTGTTAAGTTACGAAGTCCGGTCAAAGTCATGTCAAACTTTTGTCAAAGTCCGGTCAAAGTCCTATCAAAGTCCTGTCAAAGTCCGGTCAAAATCCGGTCGAAGTCCGGTCAGTTCTGTAAAAGTCCTATCAAAGTCCTGTTAATGTCCGGTTAAAGTCCGGTCGAAGTCTGGTCAAATACCGGTCAATGTCCAATCAAAATCCGGTCAAAGCCCGGCCAAAGTCCTGTCAAAGTTCGGTTAAATACCGGTCAAAGTCCTGCTAAAATCCGGTTAAAGTCCAGTCAGACCAGTCATGATCTGGTCAAAGCCCGGTCACAGCCCTATCAAAGTCCTGTCAAAGTCCGGTTAAAGTCCAGTCAAAGTCCGGTTAAAGCCCAGTCAAAGTCCGGTCGAAGTCCGGTCGAAGTCTGGTCAAATACTCGTCAAAATCCGGTCAAAGCCCGCTCAAAGTCTGGTTAAAGTCCTGTAAAAGTTTGTCAAAAGCCGGTCAATATCCAGTCAAAATCCGGTTAAAGTCCAGTCAAAGTCTTGTCAAAGTTCGGTAAAATACCGGTCAAAGTCCTGCCAAAATCCGGTTAAAGTCCAGTCAGACCAGTCAAGATCCGGTCAAAGCCCGATCACAGCCCTATCAAATACCGGTCAAAGTCCTGTCAAAATCCGGTCAAAGCCCGCTCAAAATCCTGTCAAAGTTCGGTTAAATACCGGCCAAAATCCGGTTAAAGCCCAGTCAAAGTCCTGTTAAAGTCGGATCGAAGTCCGGTTAAAGTCCTGTCAAAGTTTGTCAAAAGCCGGTCAAAGCCCTATCAAAGACCGGTCGAAGTCCGGTTAAAGTCCGATCAAAGTCCGGTCAAAGCCCGGTCGAAGTCCTGTCAAATACCGGTCCAAGCCGACTGGTCACTGTGTGACGCCACCTGGGACTTCGAAATTATCGATGATCCGGGGAGGTCGGCTAACGCTGGCTGGTCCGGCAAAGTCCAGTCGAAGTCCGGTCAAAGCCCGCTCAAAGTCCGGTCAAAGTCCTGCCAAAATCCGGTTAAAGTCCAGTCAAAGTCCTGTTAAAGTCCGGTTAAAGCCCGGTTAAAGTCCGGTTCAAGTCCTGTCAAAGTTTGTCTAAAACCGGTCAAAGCCCTATCAAAGTCCTGTCAAAGTCCGGTCGAAGTCCGGTCAAAGTCCGGTCGAAGTCCGGTCAAAGTCCGGTCAAATACCGGTCGAAGTCCGGTCTAAGTCCGGCCAAAGACCTGTCAAAGTCCGGTCAAACTCCGGTCATAGCCCGGTTAAAGTCCGGTTGAAGTCCGATCAAAGTCCGGTTGAAGTCCGGTCAAAGTCCGGTTGAAGTCCGGTCCAAGCCGACTGGTCACTGTGTGACGCCACCTGGGACTTCGAAATAATCGATGTTCCAGGGAGGTCGGCTAACGCTGGCTGGTCGATGGAGCGCTCGCGTTACGGAACGTTTCGGTTCACCCTCCCATAAGAAGTTATCACTTCAATAAGCTTTTTAAACACCATCTCGAAATATCCGCACGATATTATAAGTCAGTACTGCCAACCCTGCCGTCCAACAATGCAATTACAGACTATTCCATGCCCACGTTACAGACGCGCGCAGAGATTCACGCGGATATTGTTCCGCACAGCGAAGGAACTAACTTCAGACGTGTACTATTAAGATCAAATTATTTAGATTGAGTAGTGTGCGCATTCGTTGAGAACACGACTTTTTCAAATACCATCAAAAAATGTCCACACGATATTATAAGTAAGTACTGCCAACCCTGCCGTCCAACAATGCAATTACAGACTATTCCACGCGCACGTTACAGACGCGCGCAGAGATTCACGCGGATATTGTTCCGCACGGTGAAGGAATTAACTTCAGTCATGTGCGGCCGGCTGTATTGTTACGTACTTTTGCAGCCAGGTGAAAAGACAGCACGTTGCGCCGATGTAAAGTTTGTATCATTCTGATGTAGTCAGGATTTCAGCTATGACTTGTTTAAATAGAATGTAGGAATTATTGCAAATAATGTGCTATAGGCAAAAATATCTAAGCGACATTGAGTAAACCTTACAGGAGTGTGATTTATAGTTTAAATTTTTTGAAAAAAAATATGCAAGCATGGCAGACTTCACATACCTGCGAAATCCTTATGGCGAACTTCTCAGGTTTGTAACTTTCCTCACGATGTTTCCTTCACCGTTAAAGCAAGCGATAATTAACAATTAATATACACGTAACTTAGAAAAGTCAGAAGTGCATGCTGTTGGGGCTGGTTTCGAATCTGCAACTTTCGTCTCGATAGTCCGTACCACTCCCCGCCAAGCTGTCGATGCTAATAAAAACAATAAATATGTATTTATTTTTTGCTTAAGCTCGGTCTACAATTGGCGGAGAAATCGAAGAAACTACATAAAAAAAGCAAAAAAAACTCGCCGAATGAGTACCTCCTCCTTTTTTGAATTCAGTTAAAAACACAAAGGAGATACTGCTTCTTCTATACTTCGGCGCATACCCCAACCAATCCTCGCAAACTAAAACTTCTAAATCCCCAATTCCCGTTTCCACATAAACTACCTAATTAATGACCCGTCCAATCCTCTCCAAGTCTAAATGACTCCGAGATTCTCAGTTCATTTTCACTGTGTGAAACTTTAAACACTTTATCTTTTATACTTCGCGGCACAAACTCTTGGCGTTTCCAATACGGTTCTGTCCAAAAGTTGGACGAAATTAATTGAAAATTTTAAACTCGCCATTTGCGTTTGAAAAGTATTAACGATCTGCGAGACGTTGAACTAAGTTTAGGCATGATTGAGTGTCACAGAATTAAATTAAATAGACTATTGAATATCCATTGAATTTCTATTCACTGCTCAAAATGTGGAAACTTTGATAAGACTTATTTTCGATATCTTATTATACTATCCTTTATGTTTTCTCGCCTTGGTCCTTTTTTGAGGTCCGTATCTCGTGTCTCGCTCGCACGCGTGTACCGTAATGGCCATTTGTCACGGTGAGGTCATAGTTTGAGTCGTCTGTTATTTGACAAGTGCAGTTTTGAATGACTTCTAATTTATTTTTTCATGGATTAATGAAATTCTTTTTGCAATAGGTTTTGACTTATCTTATTGATTAAAATAATAGAAAATAACAAGTCAACTACCCAATTGTCATTCCTTATCTCAAAGATTTACAACGCATTAATTCTTCTACCATTATGGATGCCATGGTATCATTATTTCCATAAGACGATCCTTCGTCAATCTTATATGAAATATCAATTAATTAAAAAATATTATGTTCGAGCTAACCAATAAGTGTATAAGTTTTCTGACTAATTATTTAGTATTGCCTATTGACAGCATCAGTGGCGCAGTTGACGGGTAGTCGGCTATGAAACAACAGTCCGCAGGTTCGATCCCCGCACCGAGACATATGTTTGTCGATCCACAAGTATTTGTCTCAGGTCTGGATGTTGTGGGACCGCAAGCCCCTCATAGTTCGTATTATCCGCGATACAGGTTTCTATCTATCTAGTGTGGGGACAGGACTATGTGACCGACTGTTGGTTTTATTCATTATTTCTAGGAGATATACTTTGCTAGCCCAATATTTAAATGGCAAATCATTTAATTACGTTCTAAATAACAAACATTAACCTCAAGAATCCTTGCAAAATTCTATTATAGAAAATAAAAAAGGTCACAGTATTTTATATAAAAATACGTCCCACGCATTATCAAATTACTAACCAACAGAAAAAAAAACAATACAGCTCTTGGAAATTACACGTTACTCGGTACCTATCCGTTTTATTTTTCACAAATGAATTCATAACAAAAAGTCCACAATGAATATTCGAAGCCTTTTGAAATACAATTTTTACAGAGAGATTCTCGGTAATAAAGGATCGTATAACAGATAAAACAATTTTTGATTAAAACAAAAAAAATAAACGAAAGAAAGTAAAACAATATCGTTTCGGAGAAACTTCAGCGTGTAATGCTTAGGGATTTTTTACATTTAAAACTAAAATAGGTTTCGGGTTACTACTCGTTAAGTATTAAGGTTGTACTTTTGTTTTTTTTTAAGTGAAACTTCTTTAGAATCGTTGTGATTTGAAAATTTTATGAAACGAAAAAGGCGTCACTAAAGAGGTTGGAAAGAAACAAGATCTCAAGTATTTAAATATATGAAATGTAGTATTTCGCATTAAAATTTCAAATAATTTTTAAGCTTGGTAAAAGTATTATAAGAATAATAAATCTTTTAATTATCCTAATACCACTGATATTCTATTTTTATCTCATTCTCTTGTAGGCTACTTTTCTGAAGTTTCACTTCTGCCGTGTGTGAATTGCACACACACTTTTTTTTGTCTTGATGAGCTAACAGGTCGCTCGCCTGACGGAAGCGTCACGTCTGCCAACAAGTAATATAAAGTCAAGACAAGTCTGCATGTCACTTCACTGCCCGTCATCACAAGTCATAAAACATCAAGTTTAATGCTACGCCGAAATAAAATTCATTTCAAAACATTTACTGTGAAGGTGCTAATAAAATTTACAAGATCGTATGCAGGTCTGTTAGTCAACAAAGTATGTCCTGAATTCCTTTTTTATAGCATTGGCCGGCAAACGAGCAAGTGGATTACCTGATGGAAAGTAATCTCCACTGCCCATGTACGCCCACAATACCAGAAGAATCATGGGCGCGTTGCCGACCCTGAAGGAAAGGGATAATTAGCGATTGAGAAGGGGAGGAGGATTTGGGCCTCCGGATATCTCAGTCAGCGTACGAAACGCAGCAGCAAGCTGCTACTTTACGTCGGTTTTCTGTGAGACAGTGGTAACGAGCCGTTCGAGCCGGCCCATTCATGCTGTAGACAAATTCCCCGCATATCTTTGGAAGGATAATAAAACTTCTTGAATATTAAAACAATACCAAAGACTAACATAATAAAAACATTTCTATCACAGAGCTGACAATTAAACGAACGAACCAAACAGATAATACCCTCTATTTGTACGAAGCTCAATTGAATACACACAATCGTGAACAGCCAAGTTATAATAAAACAAAACTCTTCAAACAATCGCCGCCGACAATCGCTTTCACAGACCCAATTGATATTTTATATTCATAAACAAAAGGTGGACCGTCGTATGTGAGAGGCCGTCTGGGTTGGCACCACCGCTTTGTCTATTTCTGCCGCCAAGCAACAGCTTACCAGGCAAGCGTCTTGCTCGTCTCGTCGTTCAATCGAATAAAAAAAACATATTTAAATAGGTCGGATAAAGTCGAATGTGAAGTTCTAGATTCGTATTGGCAATAGATGACATACAGCAGGATTAAGGGCAGGTTGTAATAGGTCGGCAGTTAAACGTAGGTATTAGTAACAAAGAAGCAGTTTCACGTTGTTTAATAATGTTTTATTTGTTTTCAGTGTTAAAACCTGGGCACCTATACTATCAATTCATACGAAGCAACGAAATTCAAAAATGTACACCTATGGAATATAGAATATCCATTAAAATAACAAAGAGAAGGGTAAAACAAAGGTAGGTCCCTCGTATGCGAGAGGCCGTATGGGTTGGTACCACCGTTTTGTCTATTTTTGTCGCCAGGGAATAGTGTGTAAGCACTGTTGTGTTTCGGTTTGAAGGACATTGAAACCAGGGAAATTACTGGGCATTATGAGACTTAACATCTTATGTCTCAGGGTGACGAGCGCAGTTCAGTTTCAGTGGTTTGTAATTCAAAGTTCTCTGTGGTGTTGCTTCTGTTCATGGGCAGGCGTGGCGCTTACCATCAGGCGAGCCGTCTTGCTCGTCTCGTTAACCAAACAAATAAAAAAGGTCAAACAACCGCTAAAGACATTTACATTTTCTCTAAACATTCCATAAAATCCCTTGCAGAATAAAACATTCGTTTCGAAATAAATCTGCACAACTCACGTAGTAATGAACATTGCACTCTAAAATGTCAAACAAGAGTGTTAATAAAAAAAAAACACACGTCAACAGAATTCGAAATAAGCCCGTGGAGACAATTTAATTTCGCTCTCTGTACGTGACCGCTACGCTAATAACTATTTAAGAAACAGTAAATCCGCTTTTTTTATTTCGAAACAGGCCGACGAAATGAATTTTATTTATGTTTTACATGAAAGGGAGCACTTTAACTAAATGGCTTTCGACTGTAGTATATACTAATAGACTGTTATACTGATGTCTCGGATTCAATCCCTGAGTCGGGTAAAAGTGGTATTCGGTTTTTCTATCACGAAATGCTCAGTATCAGCCCGGAGTCTGGAATCGTGTCCGGGATGGCCTAGGCTCGCCCCCTATCATGGGACGGAGATACACTCGGCGAAGTGTGGATGTACTGGTTACATCCCTGCCTACCCCTACGGGGATTACAGGCGTGAGTGCGCACGTGTGTATAATTCGGTTAACAGATTACTTACTTGTTAAAACACCCACCCGAATTACTGAAATAAATCCATTCCAAATTCAATTTTAATTCTGAACTCCAAATGAATTATTTCGGGTAAACTTATAACGAATGATTAATCAAATAAAGGGCTTACCAAATTAGCCGACTCAAAGGATTTGGTTATGTTTTTGTTAAAATAAAGGGACTGTTATGTAAATATTCTAGTTGTAGTAGTATTACAAAGCGGTAGTACTCGTACCCGTCTGGGTTGGTACCACCGCTTTGTCTATTTCTACCGCTAAGCAGAAGCCCGTAAGAACTGTTGTATTCCAGTTTAAAGGACATTGAAGCGGGTGAGACTTAACGAACCCGTCGAGCCGGCCCATTTATACTGGAGAGAAAACTGTCTACAGCGTAGCCCTACCACTTTAAAACTCGTTTGCGACCACCGTACACATGATGAAAAAATGCACAATAGTGGCTTGGGCCGGCATTATTCTGCCGGCCGTCGAAGAACGCAATGTCATTTGATGGTCGGACGTTATATTTGGACTGCACTGTGCTTCACATCAGGTGCAGTGTAAGCACTTTGCAGTGCCATCATAAAAAAAAAAACAAGTACATAACAACGATTCTAATTTGCCAAATCCAATAACTAAATATATTAGTTTAAACATTTTTAACGTAAGTAGCCGGCTGTGAAGCGAGAGGCCGCGGGTTCGATCCCCGCACCGATACAAACGTTTGTGTGATCCACAAATATTTGTTTCGGGGTCTGGGTGTTGTGAGACCGAAAGTCTCTCGTAGTTCCTGATACCCACGACACAAGACTCGTATCTTACTATGGGGTCAGGACTATGTGTGTGTGACTGTTGGGTGTATTTATTTTATTTATTTATAATCCAAAAAGTAATTAAACTAGTTTAAACATTTTTAACACGGTTGTCAAACTTAGTTATCGTGATAAATTTAATTCGAATTGGTTTGGTGAAAGTTTACGTTCAGTGCGTGGGACTAACTGGAAATTGCCGTTTTTGAAAACATGAAGAGTGGTAGAGCGACTCTGTAGACAAAACTGGGCCGGCTCGACCGGGTCGTCACCACTATCTCACAGAAAACCGACGTAAAGTAGCGGCTTGCTGCTGCGTTTCGTACGAGTGAGATATCCGGAGGTCCAAATCCCCAATAGACAAAGTCTTACCGCGTCCGTAATACAACTGCGCCACCGAGGCAGTCAATATCATTTTATTTATCATTAAAGTAAAAAACAGTCGCATTTAAATCCCCGAACACGAAACAAGACAACCGTAAAACAAACAGCGGCAAAGTTGCAACGGCGCAAATTACTACCCTATTAAACAGTCTAAATAGCGCTTTCAACTAAATTGAAAACTCTAATGGTGGTTGTTTTACAGTAAATCGAGTGCTACGTTGACACTGCGAACGCGGGTTGTGGATGCCTGAACCGGATTTACCGGATAAGATTGCATTTTTTCCGGATCGTCGATTTTCTTATAACATAGGCCGGAAAACGAGCAAGTGGGTCATTTGATTGTAAGTCATCTTTATCGCACATGTACGCCTACAATATCAGAAAAATAATGGGCGCATTGCCTATTGCCCCCCTTTCGATATTTGTTTCCGGCATGCTGATTTAAATGTAATATCTAAATCCTTAGTTCCCAAAGTGGTCCCCCAGGGGTCTACGTGAGACTCGACGGGGGTCTACGTTGGCGTGACAATCTTCACATTTTTTGTCGAGTTTTGGGAATATGGTAGAAATGTACTGCATGGGGTCCACCGGAACCAGCTTTTTGAAACTGGTCTATGAGAAATAAAGTCTGGGAACCTCGGATCTAAATTAACGTTACATTAAAAAGAGTGAAATTAAAATAATATTATATTAATGGAAAAATATAAACAACGGTAATTAAAATTTACAATAAATATTCATAAAAACAAATAAATATACAATTACATAAAAAATACATACATAAAAATAATAAATATACAATTTTGACCGCCTTCGTGGCGCAGCGGGCGAGTAGCCGACTGTGGAGCGAGAGGCCGCGGGTTCGATCCCCGCACCGAGACAAATGTTTGTGTGATCGACAAATATTTGTTGCGGGGTCTGGGTGTTGTGAGACCGAAAGTCTCTCGTAGTTCCTGATACCCACAACACAAGACTCGTATCTTACTGTGGGGTCAGGACTATGTATGTGACTGTTGAGTGTAAAAAAAAAACAAAGTAATACTCGCGTAATTTCATATTTAGCACAACCGGAATATTTACCGGGATATTTCTGTGTAGCTCGCTAAGGTCGCGTAGTGTCGCGCTACAGTTTGCGAAAGGAAATGAGATTTGCGACGGATGGACGAAAGATGCAAATGTATACTATCTATACAAATAGCGCAAGTAAGGTTGTTTACGTGCGAAATGTTTCAATACTGTTTTTTTTATAGCATAAACCGGCAAACGAGCAAATGGGTCGTTTGATGGTAAGTGAACTCCACCGCCCGGTAACGCCCACAATACTAGAAGAATCATAGGTGCGTTGTAATCTATCTCTTACTCTCGCAGGCTAATTAAACTCGTCTAACAAAAACTTGGCTAGAAATTGATCATTGTGTTTCCCAATTTCTCACGGGTCATGGCAACTTTAAGTTAAAACTGTTTTCATTTAGGTTGGTTGATTCGCCTGTGTGCCCATGTTCTACACTTAACTGCCGGTACGAGCAATCCGCACATCATATTCTTTGGGAGTGTAGTCTCTGGCAACATGAGCGCAACATTATGTTAGACAGTATGCAAATAACATCTGGAGCTGTATACTATATGGATCTTGTGGAGACTAGAAAGAATTTCCGTGCTTTCCGGCGTTTTTGCCATACCTATTATTGGAATCAAGTATAACAGCTCGCGTGATAGGACCCACTTAATGACATCCGTGGTGCTTTGCATCTGGCTTCTCCAGTTGTAAATGTCCTTACACTTGAGGTTAATACCTCCTCAATTCATTATTTTGTCTCCCGCTTTGCTATGGAGGGAAGTGGACAATTAATATTTCCAACTCCTCCCTAACCTTCTATCTGATTAATTTCGTTGCGGGACAAAGACATTTAGGCATTCCCAGAGACTCGCCGAGCTTCACTGCTCGGTGTCAACAAAAATGCGTGCCACTGTTGATCCTGGTGCACAGGAGTTACAGTGGCGGGTGTGTGGGCGGGATAGTCTCTCGCAGGCTAAATCCTATTTATGAATATGTTTTGAATGACGAGACGAGCAAGTCGCTCGTTTGATGGTAAGCGCCACGACTGCCCATAAACAGAAGCAACACCACACAGAACTTTGAGTTATAAAGCACTGCATGGCACTGAACTGCGCTCGTCACCCTGAGACATAGGATGTTCAGTCTCATAATGCTCACTAATTTCACTGGCTTCAACGTCCTTCAAACCGAAACACAACAATGCTTACACACCGTTGCTAGGCGGCTGAAATAGACAAAGCGGTGGTACCAACCCAGACGGCCTATCGCAGACGAGGAACCTACCTTGTAACATCACAACGATTCTAAAGAAGTTTCACTTCAAAAAATCACACACTCTGTATATGTGTACACACGCGGCCACGTGAAAAATATCGCGTGTGTACACGAATCAACCGCGGCTGCATTATCAAAACAAAACATAACACAAACGTCACTCTGGCCGATCTTACTCAATTACTTCATTGTCCTTGAACGAGTGTTTATGATCACGTTATGCGGATACACAGTACGGCATCTGTCACTCGGAAGTAGGGTTGGCACGTCGCTTTAAATATTTAACCATTAAACATTGTTATCTAGATAATATTTTGGACGATGGTAATTAACATTTCAACTAAAACATACAATGACGTTATCTATATTGTTACAGTGTATCGTGCACAAGGATATACCTACCTCTTTTTACGCACTCACGCCAGTAATCCCCGAAGGGGTAGGCAGAGGTGTAACCAGTACACACCGTACACACACACACTTCGCCGAGCGTATTTCCGTCCCATGATGTGACACAATTCAACTACGCCACGAGGCAGTCTTTTTGACATTTTGGATTAATTTAATTAAGTGCATTCTTCATTGTTTAAATTTCGGCTGATACGAACATATAAAGAAAGAATATAGTGTTGTAGAGTAATATAGGCGTAACATTGTTTCTAGAGATATGACAAAGAGCATTAAAACGTTATATACCATAAAACGCCTAAACCATAAATTAACAAATTATATCCAACCATATTTAATCAATCCAATAATTCAAAACATTACTAATAACATAGCAAGCACAGTACAATAACGCGAGTACATCCCAATGTCAATTAATCATGCATTCCCCTCGCCTGTCCAGCTTCTATAATCGAAATTGGTAATAATTTATGCACAAAACTATAAACAACGCCATCTATAAGCAAGGATTAATACCTAAAACCTGGCACAAAGTACAAACCACTAATCTACAATTTCAAACTGCTATTATGCAAATACGGGCACATTTTCGATCTAAACTTACTACAACAACCCATTTATATCGCGTGGTTGGAAATTATTATAGAACCCGGCAACTTCAACAGTTCTACAAACAACACATAAACCTCGATATCGGATAATAACAGATTAATCACTCTCAATATAATCATTAACACTATTTTACCATAGGCGAAATTAATAACTCAACAATACTATCATTACGAAGTTGGAATGTTTATAATCACCGTTGGTCTAAAGCACTATGATTACCGAATATTATTAATTAATTAATTCTAATTGACTACTAGATTCCTTAAATCCAAATTAAGAAGTAAAGGAACATAAGAATTAAAACTACACTGAACTTAAAAACAGATTAAAGGAAATAGTCGGATCAAGGCACCCGTGAAGAAGTTGTTCAGCAAAAAGTATTTTTGAAGTGATAACTTCTTATGGGAGGGTGAACCGAAACGTTCCGTAACGCGAGCGGCGGCGAGCGGAAGGTTCTAGAATATTCGAGAACCTTCCGTGAGACGTCACGCGGGCCAGTTGACCAGCCAGCGCTAGCCGACTTCCCTGGAACTTCGATAATTTCGAAGTCCCAGGTGGCGTCACATAGTGACCAGTCGGATTGCACCGGACTTTGACCGGACTTTCACAGGACTTTGACCGGACTGTGTTCGTTTTTTTTTATGGCGAATAGACGACATGTTACCGTAATTTTGTTTTTGATATTGATAATAAAATGACGATATTTTACTTATTTTATAATTTGGAAAGTACCAGGTTCGCATAAACGCGAAGAGAGTAGAATGTCCATTTTTCATGGCGAGTAGCCGTAATTAATAAACAAATGACGATTTGGACAAAGAAAAACTTTTTAGGTTTTTTCTTATTTGGAACATGTTGCCGTAAAAAGTACCAGGCTCGCATAAACGCGAAGAGAGTAGAATGTACTTTTATCATGTCGAGTGGACATGTTGCCGTAATTTTGTATTCTCGCATGTTCTTTGGTAAGTTTTCACTTCTGTCGGCACTCCCGGAGTGCAACCCGTAATTTTTTTTTTTATAAAAAAAAGTTATTCATATGAAACTAAATATTTATGGTAGCTCTTTTTGTACAAATTTAAATGAAAAAGAAAACCGAAAATTAATATGTAAGTATTTTATTTTATAAGTATTTTATATTACTGTATTGCCAATTAACTAATGACGTTATCTCCTGGATTATCAATAAGAATTTAGATTTCTACTGACAAAATATGTTTCTTAAAAATTTCGTATTGATCAAGTGATTTGGGCCCGTATATATTATGTAAATAAAAACACAAATAAAACATTTAAGTACATATACGTTTTTATTTTTTTATTAATTACCATTTCACATGGGAATCGATGAATATCGAGGTATATTATCATATCGATATATTTTAACTAGCATTAATGGCATGGCACTGAACTGCGCTCGTCACCCCGAGACACTAGATGTTAAGTCTCATAATGCCAAGTAATTTCACTGGCTTTAATGCCCTTCAAACCGCAACACAACAGTGCCTACACACTGTTGCTTGGCGGCAGAAATAAAAAATGTTTGGATAAGTTATTTTATTCCCCGCGGCAGAGACGTCCACGTCACCGTACCACGGTCGCCAACGCCTCACTGTCTACTTTATAGTCGTGCGGTTTTTTTTTAATAAAGACTTTATTATCCAGACATTTATGTTTACCGCCCACGCAATAAAGCTGGAACACATCACATTACTGTTCTAAATGTACTGATTTCAACTTATATACAATTTTATTTTGTGCTTTCAACACTGTGAGGTATTTTTATATATGTGACAAACGAGCGTGTGGGTCACCTGATGATGATCACCTCCGCACGGATACCTACTAGCTACAATACCAGATATATCGTCTGTACATTGCCAGCTTTTGAGGAAATTTGATTGGTAAATATATTTTTTGTTTTGAATACATCCTTCCCTCAACCTATCCTTGTCCCACTCGCAGTGGTGTCGGTGCAACACTCTTTATAACACAATCTAAAAGAAAGATTTAATGAATGCTTTTGTAATTTTTCGATTCGCTGTTTCTTATCTAGTTGTTTTTACATAATAAACGTCAAAAAGACCTCTATTAAACAGAATTTCACTATAAAAAAACTCATCGCACAATCCATTATAATAACATACGCAATATACACAAACCCACGACATTATTAAAGCCGAAATCGCTATTCTCCGAATCGCTGTCTCATCGGTTTCAACCCTTGCGTAAAGCCAACATTAGCTCAATACCCGCGGGCCCACGCAAAAACACTATCGAAAACAAACCTAATATACATGTAATTACGTCTCGAAGTTGAACAGCGTTTAATTGGGCCAATGAGAACGCCTCGTCAGCGCTCCATATAATCAGGATTCGTGTACAAACTTTCTCTTGTTTAAATACAATGTTACGTGTTCTAAAACCCATGTACCTACTTACGAATTAATTATGATATGGATATTCAATCAAGTGACTGTGGAATGACCTTTTGTTTAAATTGATAATAGTTTAAAAAAACTAAAAAACACGTTTTTATAGAAAATCTAACTAAAAAATAGAAAATAAATTTGAAGAAAAAAGGTATTTTATTGTAAAAAAAATCGTGGGGTGCTTTTTAAGATATTATCAAAATGATAATCCTTCTACTCATATCTGTCAATCAAATATTTATAACTATTGACACCATGCACCCCACGGTTATTTTACAATAAAACACATTTTTTGTCTTCAATTTATTAAAAGAAACATCTATTTCTTACTACGATTTTCTATAGAAGCGTGTTTTTTGAACTATTATTTATTTTTAAGTTTTTTGTTTTTTTTTTTGTTAAAGTAAGTATGCCAAATTTCGATTTAATCTGACGTTTTGAAGGAGGTCAAAATCATGTTTAAAATTTCCGTTACATACTAACATACGTTTGAAGCTGAAAAGCGTGAGCAACGAAGGCTGATAGATTCTCATAAGTATATCTATCTGGGATTATCCAATTTGGTATCACGGTCCGCATTTTTTTTATATATCCGGGATTATCCCGTTTATACGCCTTCCCATTTAGACGCATTAACTTCACCCGGTCTAAATATTTCGCAACTCCTCGCCTTTCGCTTCGCAGCCTGGTACTAACCCACTGCGCCACGGAGGCCGTCTGCCACAGTACAAACTTAACGGAAACAATTGACAAAATTTCAAAAACCAAACGTTCCTAAAACAAAAATACCGTTTCTTTATTTTGCCGTCCTAAGTTCGATTATACTTTTTTTATCTCTAGTTAATTTCGGAGAAATAAAATAAAAACCAAAAAACGTGTGATGACGTCACATATACCGTTGAATAATGTTTGTACTTTGTCCATAAGTTAAAAATAAAACTACAATTGACATTTAAAACACCAAATAATCTCTGGCGCCAACCAACAGTTTTGCTTAAAAGCAAAGCAAAGGCATAAACACCGTTATGCCGTATATATGACGTCATTTGGCGTTCACGTCTGTTTAGAATAAGATTTAATTCAAAGGAGAAATCATTAATGAAAACACTCGATCACCAAAAAAAAGGAAAGAAATAGGTCTCTTTAATTTGTATCATGTCAATTGCCATACTGCCTATCCGCGTACTGCACTGGTACATACAATTAGGCGGCGCGGCACAAATTGCACGTACGAGTACATTAATTACAGTTAAAGTTTGTTAGCACACGCTCAACGTTGGTGCCGCGCTGTTTCCTCCTACACGACGAGTTTAGCTAAATTTACTGACTCTCATCATTCGATCGACTTCGTGGCGAAAATGTGTTTGACAGATCGAAATTAGTTTTTCGGAAATTGAAACTGTGAATAATTTAGCTGATCGATTTTTAGTTCGCCATTTTGATTGTCATCAAGCAATTTTTTTATTTGCACTTCATATACAAAATATAAATAAAGGCGGAGGATAGGATATAGAATGCCTGAGGCATTCTCTACCAATCAACCTTAAGATGGTGCATGATGATGATGGTTTCCTGTGAGACAGAGGTATTAACCCGGTCGACCCGGCCCATACGTGATGTAGACAAAACTGTCTACAGTGTGGCTCTACCACTCAGATATACTCCACTTCTAAAGAGTCCATCTCAACCACCGTTTTTAAACAACAATCTCTCACATCTCAACAATCGTTACAATTTGAGAACTACAGAACCTTAACTATCCAATGATACATTTGCGAAATCTAAGCTAAGCAATACAAATCCAGTGAGCACTGAGCCGTTTGCACGAAGCTGATGGGTAAGTAAGGGGATCGAGGGCGGTCGAACACATTTCAACACTCCACTCGATTGGCGGACGAGTGGCGACATCCAGAGGATATGTTACAGTAGGATTTTGTTACCATACAACAAATCAAATAACACAGATAAAATATAAACGATTCTGAAAATAAATTTTAAAGAGCCTCATCGTAATTATTTTCCTGTCCTTTTAATTATTATTATATAATAATATAATATAAAATTGTATTATAAAATTGTATTTGGACTAAACAAGATAAACTTCAAAAGGACTTACGAGTTACAACCCATCTCGCAGCGGTGGTTTAAGTAGCATACTTACCTGTAAAATAGAAACAAAAAATAATAACTAAAAAAAAATTATGTTTGGAAAAAAGACTAAGGCACACAACCAAAGGCTTTGAATAAGGGTTTTTTTTTATAGAAAGTCTACCACTGCCCACACAACTATCATAATTAAATGAACAGATATACACGCTTATGGATTAAAAAACTTGTCTAGCGCTATACCGGCCTAAATAAGACAAGAGTATGGATAAAACAAATATATATCGTTGTAAATATCATTAGCTATTCCCCCAAAGACAATCTCGGATTGAATATACCATTATACCGACACAAACACACAAAATTATCAAATTAATATTTATGAAGCAGCGAATTGCTACTTTCATTTAGCGAATCAAAGCGACTATTGTTCTTTCCGAATTTAATTAATAAAATAATTTATTGTCTATTGTTTCAGCTGCAGTAAAATTATGTTTCCTATTGGAGATGTGTTTAGATTTATTATTTTTTCGTGCTTAGATAACATACGAAACTATCTTATTGTCTGAGTAAAACGTTAACTGGCGGTTGACATTTTTATTAAAAAATAAGCCCGGAGTTTCTTTCTGCCTTTCTTCTTCGGGTCGTCATCAGTAGGCAGCTAGAGAAAGGTTGGTAGGTTAGCTAGGCTAGGGATATTGCTGCCAGTAAGATCCACCACCCTTACAGATTCATTGTTAATTTACCCTACTCCTTCCTGCCCTTACCCCGATTTCCACATCCTCCTAGTCCGTGAATCCCTACATTTAAGGATCCTCTCCCTCTTCCCATACTTGTAGGTGTGCCTTTTTCTGCCAGCTTATAGCGCGGCGGTTATACCAAAGTTCCCATAATCTTAAGTTAGTCAATATTAATGAATGTTCGTAAATGTTCTGTACTTGACCTGTCATAAGCGGTTTTTAGCCTACAATATGATGAATAAAGATTTTGATTTTATTGCATATTGTGAAATAGGCCCTTATTAAAGTCAAGTTATGTCGACCGCTACAATAGTCCTACACCAACCGGGGGCAATCCTTGGGTACACTTTTATAGTATCAACAGGGATTGCCGTCGGGCGGTGTCACATCACAATATACGATTAAATTTGTCTAACAGGCCTTTGCGTGTTGGCTTCGGCCCGACGCACGCCTACCAAAGGTCGGGGACTATATAGTAGCGACATATGGTAAGACAAGCTACATTACTTGCTAGACTTTCCTCATCATTTCACATGTTCGTACATGACAGGCAATGTGTCGACAACTATTATATCATTTTCATTTCCACAGACGTCACTTGCATATTGTTTGCGTGCGTGCGTGTGCATTTGAATGAATATTAATCAGCTATTTAACAGCCACAGTTTATTACTGATGAAGTAATTATTTTTATGTACTGCCACATGTGGGCCAAGTGCATTTAAGTGGCGTATTGTCGCATAAAGTAGGTTTATTAATACACACAATACATTGCGTTGACAGTTATTTTACCTCAGAATCATGTAATATTGATCTTTATTTCTAAGTATGTAAACGTGCTGTCATGGGCAAAACAACCGTGAACCTACTGTAGTATTAATTATGTTGTCGTCAAAAGAGTGTTAACTGAAAAGAAAGGAATATTTTTTTTTACTTGGCGGAGGACTGACTTACACATCTTGCAATTGAGACCACGAAAAATATATATAGACATCATTTTTATCGCCTCATTGGTCTAGTGGCAGATTACAAGTTTTCGAACTCACGCATGAATAGGAATTTGTGTCCGGTATGGCGATAGGCTCACACCCTATCACATCATGGGACGAAGATAAGCTCGGCGAAATCTAGGTGCACCTGTTGCACCTCTGTCTACCCCTTGCGGACACAGGCGTGTATTATGTTATGAAATAATTTTAAAGTAATCTCTACACATTTCATTCAGTTACAACAACCGGTCCGTTAAGCCCTATGAATTTAACCAGCACTTACCGAAAACCCATTGCAAAAACAACCCCCGATAAAACAGCAATTCTAAGGGAAACGCACCCCGACCCTACTTAAAGTACATTAAGGCCCTAACACGCCGTGCGCGAATTTATTTCTATTTCGATTCGAACATATTTTTACACTGAATCCTTATAAGGTAAGTGGACCTTTTTAGGTCCCCAATTTAAGAATAACATCTAGTTCATATTTAGTATGTTCCAAGAGATAAGGGGTCTTACTTATAAACGTTACTTAAGCATTGATTAGTTACACATTATTTTGTTTTTCCCTGTCGACCTGATTTATTAAGACTAGAAAGAGGCGAAAACAGTATTTAACTTATCATTGTTTAAGAAAGTATACATATAAGTAAAGCCATACGTTGAGAAGTATACCTTGAAGTACTCCGGAGTGAACTCGTAGTTCACCCCGTGACCACGAAGGCTGAAAAGCTTTCGAAACTTCGGGACCAAAATTAAAATAAAAAAAACGCGATAACTAACTACTACACGCGATACACCTTCATTATGGCAATACCATTCTTGCAAGAATACTTACTGTCTGTTAAGGTCACAGCAGGCTTCCTAGAACACTACCCAGAACTTTGAATCACAAATTACTGCAGGGCACTATACTGCAATTGACACCTTAATACACAACATTTTAAGCCTCGAAATGCCTAGAAATTTTACTGTTCTCATTATCATTTCATTAACTTGTGTTCTAACATACCAACTTATAGCGAGTTCAAATATTACCATTTTAATTGGTCAAAATCAAATCGTCAAAAACTTGTATGGTTCCCATGTTTTTTTTATAAATTCAATTGAAAGTCTATGTCGACGATTCAAATCACATAATTTATCATTTTATCCGCTATTAGATAGTAAAAATGTTCTTAATAGTAAATTTAAATTCGGAAAACGAACGTTACATTTAAATTATTTATGCCGGTCATCTAGGAAGCATTGTCCCAACGGAGAGCGAAACCTTCCACTAGACACGCTCGAAAATCGTTCCTATCCGCACAAAAACGTAGTAAAATATATCCAGAGCGCAAAACTCGACGATAAATCTGTCAAGCATCCCCATACATTATTCATAGAGATTTTGATCGTTCAAAATTATTACGCGAATCCCCTCTGTAGACACCCGATATATTTATCATGTATGCAAACGTCTAATAAAGGATTTCCACCGAATTTATATGATCATCATATTTATACACATAAATAACAAAAGCTTATTTCATCTAACGTTATCTAGATTCGAAATGTGCTTAAAAAAAATAAAAGACAACTCTGTTCGAATGCAATTTAGAGGACAATAAAACTGTCTCATAACTTTGAGATTTAAAAAGACTTTTCAACAAACATAAAACCGACTCAAAAGATACTAAAATACTATGACCATCTTGTACTTATTAAATACACTCACATTACAACCAACTCAAATTGGATCTCTCTCGTCTCGCCCATGGACGCCCACAATACTAGAAGAATCATAGGCGCATCGCCTACCTTAGAGGGAAGGCATAATTAAGGAATTGGGGAGGGGATCCGGATATCTCACTCACCGTACGAAACGCATCAGCAAGCCGCTACTTTACGTCAGTTTTCTGTGGTAACGACCTGGTCGAGCCGGCCTATTCATGCTGTACACAAAACTGTCTACAGCGTGGCTCTACCATTCAAAAAAGACTATTCTAGTAGATACTTTTAAAACAGCTCTTATAAGTTAATTGGTGGTTAAATATTCCTCGAATATTGTGAAACAGTCATATAATATTGCAGTGATAAACAAGCGAGCTTGATGCGCGAGTCCTAATACAACCGGGGTTTAACTATCTGGTCGACCAGGGCCTCAACCTTCACTATACAAATACTCATTTGTATTTCAATTTCCATACTAGCCGGAACTGTGTTCTTGTCCGAATAATAAAATTAAAGCATCTACATAAAAACAGCAAACCTAAATGGAAGAAAGCGTGAATAATAAATTAAACGATTATCCCTATTCTGTACCCCAGTCTCCTCTGAAAACAATACCCATCGATAAAGCCATGTACGCTAAACGTCTTATAGGAAACACATTTCCCGTTGATGGATCGTCTCCTCTCTTAAAAGGTACGGACGTCCTTCAATTGAATTTCAAATCGATTTCAATTGGACATAATTTAAAAATCGATTATCTTTGCGACTGAGCGTTAGAAAAGCGATTTTTGATTATTCGGTTCGTTAGCCACTTTTATTTTAAATTATGTTACTATATTGGCTACATCTTATGTTAGCTGTAGTTATATTTATCGACATCCTTGGTACTCGGCACATGAAACAAATCCCTTACATTAACCATGTGTAATGCAAATACAACCACCCGACTGTAATATGAATTACGCGTTTAATCCTCCGGCTTTGGTACATAACTCAATGGAAATACTTTAGATTACAGTTTTTGAGCAATCGTTAAATCGATACTGATAAGAATTGATTCTTTAACATCGATCTCAGAGTAACGTGTCTAAGAATTGGCTTCAATTTTATTGCTCGTTCGAAGGCAATATTCGAAGACGTTTCTCATTCAATTTGTACCAATTGCCTTGAGTGCCATCATGGGTGAATTTGACAAAATCCGCCGATGTTTTAATGCATGTTGTTTTTTATGTTTTAAAAGGGGAGATCGGCGTGAATGGTTTTAAAATATATTTGTCAGATTGGATAAGTTGTCATTGTAATTTTCTTGACCATACAATGACTACAATTAAACTATGATTGTGTTATGCTCATATGATCTGGGTATTGTGGGGCCATAAGTGCCTCGTAGTTCCTGATACCTACGAAAAAGGTTATCTCAATATGGTGTCAGGACTATGTTTGTGAATTTTTATTGATTAATTGTTAATAATTCATACAGTTTATATATTTAAAACGGACATCGAGAGCTTGCCGAAAAGAAAGATTTTATAAAAGATAGGTGTTCTAGCATAGACCGGCAAACGAGCGAGTTGGTCAACTGATGGTAAGTGATCACTGCCCATGTACGCCCACAATACTAGAAGAATCATAGTCGCGACCTTAAAGGGATGGGATAATTAAGGGATTGAGAAGGGGATTTGAGCCCCCGGATATGTCACTCACCGTAGGAAACGCATCAGCAAGCCACTACTTTACGTCTGTTTTCTGTGAGACAGTGGAAACGATCCGGTCTAGCCGGTCCGTGGTGCTCTTTTTTAATGTTCATGTAGAATCAAAGATGATTGTGAGAACTGGCGAGTCTTCACGTTAATAGCTATACATGCACGCTACAAAACTGTTAATTGTAACTGTGATTATTCACTGGCGACGATCATCAGTTACAATCACGAGAACCAATCACCTTCGATGGCACACCTGACATGATGATACACCTGATGGTAAGTGTAGTGCAGTCCAAAAAATCAGCGACCACCGACAAACAATGAGTTTATCGGTGGTCACCAGAGTCATACCAGCCTGTATATATGCTTCTTCCCTCTTCGGAGGGAACAAGCAAAACGAGGGGCAGAAACAGGACAGGCGGATGACCGATGCAGCATAGTAATAGAAGGATGTACTCCTATACCCATCCCAACTAACCATCAAAGCATGTCGCAAGCCCCTACAAGATCCACACAAGGCGTGTAGATATGGCAGTTTTTAACACCATGTATATGGTGATCGCTATCCCGGCGGATATGAATATCCCACCACCAGCTGAGCAGCAAATATAGCCTTTTTAAAGTTCCAGAAATTTAATAAGCCAACTAATTCAATGTATCGTAAGCGCAAATTGAAACTCCAACATAAACCATTAAAATTAGAAATGAATGGCTTCGTGAATAATTAATCAAAATCTTCCCCGAGGTGGCTGGATAGTTCGGCAAGGTCACGATGTTCCTTTTAAATGTATAAACTGTGTGAATTATTAACGGTTAATGCCCGTCCCCTCTCCGCCCCTAGCTCCCCGCCCTCACTCATCAACTAATGACAAGAAAACATAATTTAACGGAAAATTCAAGAGAAATAAATGTATTAACATAATATTATAAAGTTTACTTTGCTTTTGATGTTACGAAAGGTAATTAAAAATATAAATTTGTAATTTGCTGTAACGTAAGAGTACTTTCGCTCTAAGAGAGGTTGACGACAGGACGGTCGTAAAAACTAAGCCGAATCTTTCTGTAACACACTTTTTTACACGAGGTAAAGTAAAGAGTAAAGTTGTGGAGGTAGAGGAAGAAGAAGACAAATATATAATTTGTATAATAAAATAGGTCAAAGTCAAGGTTCAAAGTTCTGTGTGGTGTTGCTCTGTTAATGGGCAGGCGTGGCGCTTACCATCAGGCGAGCGCCTTGCTCGTCTCGTCATTCAATCAAATAAAAATAAAAAAAGGTTGTTTACCTGAAGTTCTCCATAATAATTTCGAAGGTATGTGAAGTGGTATTTGCTGGTGGGACGATACTTGTATCCGACCGGATAGCGACCACCGTACACTGGTGCTAAAACCTGCCATAGTGGCTCACCTTATGTGGGTCGCGTTCCAGGGTCAGCCAGTGTATATCCGGTTCTCCCCAGGGGGCTTGCCCCCTGATCCTCACCCTTTTCCCATCCCTTTTTCCTTCCCCTCCCCCTTGGCCCTTTGGCAGGCCGGCATGATCTTGCCGACCAACGATGGATACATTGTTTATCGTTGGTCGACAATATTCTTGGATTGCGCTACACTTACCATCAGGTGTAGCGTAGTCACTTTGCCGAGCCAGGATAAAAAAAAAGTCTGCCAACCGACATTAGTGCAGCGTGGTGGACTAAGGCCTGAACCACCTCATAAGTAGAGGCCTGTGCCCAGCAGAAGGATGTATATAATACAGAGCCAGAATTATTATCTATACTAATAATAAAGCTGTAGAGTTTGATTGTTTGATTGTTTGTTTGTTTGTTTGTTTGTTTGTTTGTTTGAACGCGCTAATCTCAGGAATTACTGGTTCGAATTGAAAAATTCTTTTTGTGTTGGATAGTCCATTTATCGAGGAAGGCTTTAGGATATATAACATTACGCTGCGACCATTAGAAGCGAAGCATCAGTGAAAAATGTTGCAAAAACGGGGAAAATTATTCATATTTGAAGGCTTCCGTTGCTAAGCTACCAAAATAATATTATTTGAAGGCTTCCGTTGTCAAATCAAAATCAAATCTATACTAATATTATAAAGCTGTAGAGTTTGATTGTTTGTTTGTTTATTTGATCACGTGGGCGGAGCCGCGAGCAAAAGCTAGTCATTTATAAAACAATCTAAGCTACCACATCACAATATTAAAATCTATACTAGCCACTAATATATGGTTATTTTAATTTATTAGGTTGAGGCGTATTTATGTAAGATCATGTCGCTGAAAATTTTGAAAAGTATCCTCTTTTTATTGGTAATTTTCAGGGTGTTCGATAATAAATAAGATCAGGTGTATGAAAAAATTAGTCGTGCAAATAATTATAGCGGGTAGATTGTTGTTTGCCTCACAGGTGCCAACAAAGCTCTGTGTGGTGTTGCTTCTGTTTATGGACAGGCGCGGTTATCATCAGGCGAGCGCCTTGCTCGTCTCTCTCATTAAATCAAATAAAAAAAAGCAGTGACATTGCAGAAGTAACGAATAAACCATGAGTTAAAGTTATTACCATCGATTTGTGTATTTTTTAACACTCGTATCACTTATTTCTATATCTATACTAATATAATAAAGCTGTAGAGTTTGATTGTTTGTTTGTTTGAACGCGCTAATCTCAGGAACTACTGGTTCGAATTGAAAAATTCTTTTTGTGTTGGATAGTCCATTTATCGAGGAAGGCTTTAGGCTATATAAAATTACGCTGCGACCATTAGAAGCGAAGCATCAGTGAAAAATGTTGCAAAAACGGGGAAAATTATTCATATTTGAAGGCTTCCGTTGCTAAGCTACCCAAATAATATTATTTAAAGGCTTCCGTTGCTAAGCTACCCAAATCTATACTAATATTATAAAGCTGTAGAGTTTGATTGTTTGTTTGATCACGTGGGCGGAGCCGCGAGCAAAAGCTAGTTAATAATAAAATCATACAGGCCAGATTATTCAGTAGAGTATTATTAAAATAAAACAAACATTGAAATGTCATTTTTTTTTATAAAGAAAAGTTATTAAGCACGACTCAGTACACACGACGAAGTTCATCTACTTTGTCCTTGAAGAATTTTTCAATTATAATAAGTTATAATATTTCCATAATCAATGCATATTAATTATGCAATACGGTATTCAAATTGGTTTCAGCATTTCTTCTGACTTGTAACCATAGGCGTAAAGAGTATTGTCAGGGATCCCTGAGCCATTTTTCCACTTGATTAGTATCAAGCTAATTTTCCGTGAGTAGCTTCGTTTCGATGAGACGCCCAACAATTCCCTATGCGAAAATTATCTTTTGTGGTAGCTAACAGAGGTAGCAAAGATAGAATATTTCGATTTGATGAGTCCCAAAAATTTATTATTTTCTTTGTAGGACAATGTGACTGTTAAATTATATAAATATTAACTAAGTAAAAACAAAAAAATCTGCTGGTTAGTAATCATACCTATTAGAAGGAGGGGCTTCCAATAGGTATCGATAACGAGGTCATAAAAATGATTACTAACCAGCTGATTTTTTTGTTTTTACTTAGTTAATATTTATATAATTTAACAGTCATATTGTCCTACAAATAAAATAATAATTTTTTGAGTATCATCAAATCGAAATATTTTATCCTTGCTACCTCTGTTAGCTACCACAATAGAGAATTTTCGCATTGTTGAGCGTCTCATCGAAACGAAGCTACTCACGAAAAATTAGCTTGATAGTAATCAAGTGGAAAAATGGCCCAGGGAACCCTGACTAGTATTATATGTTTCATATATACGTTAAATATACGTATACATACGTTTGATCTTTGTCTGTCTATGAGTGTGTCTAGGATTGACCGATGTAAATGTAGTTTTACTTTGAACGTTGCTTCAATCAAGATGGTTCTTGGCTATATTTGAAGAAAATGTGTTTAGTTATTTCATAGTTAGATATTTTGCACTTTTTTATCAGCTTGAATAACGACACGAGCAACTCACAAGTCTCATAATGTTCATAAATTTCACTGGCTTCAATTTCCTTCCAACCGAAACACAACAGTACTCGCACACTGCATCTTCGCGGCAGAAATATACAAAGCGGTGGTCCCAACCCAGACGTCCCCTCGCATACGAGGGACATATCGTCTAATTATTTTCTATTGTTTAGTTAGATTTTCTAAAGCGTGTTTTTTTTAGTTTTTTTTATACTATTATTGAATTGCACTCATTTTGCCGTGCTCGGACAAAAAGTATCAGAAATCATACACACACATACATTAACACATGTTATAAACTAAATAAAATAAACAAGAATACAGTTTTATGGGTGCACTTAATTATATTTTATTATAACACTAGCTTTTGCTCGCGGCTCCGCCCACGTGATCAAATAAACAAACAAACAATCAAACTCTACAGCTTTATAATATTAGTATAGATTTGATTTTGATTTGACAACGGAAGCCTTCAAATAATATTATTTTGGTAGCTTAGCAACGGAAGCCTTCAAATATGAATAATTTTCCCCGTTTTTGCAACATTTTTCACTGATGCTTCGCTTCTAATGGTCGCAGCGTAATGTTATATATCCTAAAGCCTTCCTCGATAAATGGACTATCCAACACAAAAAGATTTTTTTAATTCGAACCAGTAATTCCTGAGATTAGCACGTTCAAACAAACAAACAAACAAACAAACAAACAATCAAACTCTACAGCTTTATTATTAGTATAGATAAATAAACATTTTATACTGCCTGCATGCCTCGGTGGCGCAGTTGCATTGCGTACGCCGTACAGCTGCTGTGCTGAAGTCTCGGGTTCGATCCCCGGGTCGGTGTTAAGTGACATTCGGTGCAACTGCTGTGCTGAGGTCTCGGGTTCGATCCCCGGGTCGGTGTTGAAAGTGAAATTGGGTTTTTCTATCGCGAAATGCTCAGCAATAGCCCGGAGTCTGGAATCGTGCCCGGTATGGCTATAGGCCCGCCCCCTATTATATCATAGAACGGAAATAAACTTCGATAAATGTGGCTGTAGTGATTACACTTCTGCCTACCCCTTTGGGGACTACAGGCGAGTGCGTATGTAAACATTCTACATATAAACATTTCGACGCGCACTTTATTACGCGATATTCAAAAATATTAGTATATTTTTCACAACCCCTAACAAAAGGAACAAAACCTTTATTATTCTTTACATTGCGCGCAATCTGTGAATTATGGCAAAGGGACCAAAAGCGGGCCTTCATTAATTCAGGTTTAAATTACCCTATTAAGGCCCAACGAACCCGTTTATTCGATGCAACAACTAAATGGTATATTTTTTAGCCCTTAATATTGTGAGATAGCTTGTTTACAACTAGTAGTTGTGGCTTGTATTTTATGAGTGGCAGAGCCAAGCTGTAGACAGTTTCGTCTACAGCGTGAATGGGCCGGCTCGACCGGGTCGTTACCACTGTCGCACAGAAACCGACGTAAAATAGCGGCTTGCTGCTGCGTTTTGTACGGTATAAATCTCAATTCACAATTCGCAGTGTACAAGAATAACAGCGAAGTGTTATTTCACTAAATGCTAACAATAAGCTCTGAAGATATAAAACACTCTGCGCCTTTTCATAAAGATGGAGATAAAATTATATTACAATCGTATAAAAAGATATAAACTATAAAGCGTCATTTAGACGGAGAGTTTATCGAACGAGCGAGGCAAGAATTCGACAAAAAATGTCATTCGCGAAGACGCGTCATGCAATTTGAAAGAAGAATCTCATAACACGTCCTTGTAATAGACAGTTTTCTATGATTCACGCTCGGCATGCGAGAAAATCTCTGCATCTAAATAGGGCTTACGTGATATACGTTTTTCTTTAAAAATGTACAAGTTTGGATGTTTGTTAGTCAATGAAGCCTTAACGGCTGAACGGATTTGGGAGAAATTTGGCATACAGGTGTTAGAAATTAGGAAATAAGCTACTGTTTATTCCGGAAAAAGACATTTACGCTGGCGGAGCCGCGAACTATAGCTAGTGCAGTGTATTTTTATTAGTAATGAATAATAATAAATACACCCAACAGTCACACACATAGTCCTGACCCCATAGTAATATTCGCCAGGAGCCTCGTAAACGATGGAAAACGCCATAAGTATTATACATAGACTCACTCCTGTTTCCCATAGGGGTAGGCAGATACAACGGACTTCCACCTACCACGATCCTTACACACCTCTTTGATCTCTTCACTCTCAAAAAAAAGTAAAAAAAAGCCAAAAGCTAATTTTTCACCTCCAAAGTATACGCAAAATAAGTCAACATCTCAGCAATTACTTTGACTGGAATAACAAAATGTATAGAACAGATATCAGAGATCAAACTATAAAAAGGATAAGTGATTGGGTTTTAAAGTACAGATCTTCGATAAACTGAGCGTAAAGAAGAAACTTTGAGAGTAAAATGCTTGATAAAATCCAATATTGTCGAAACTTTTTAAAACACCACTTAATTTAACGTGCAGAGTCTCGGATAGAGTACATTTTGTATAAAATCTATGTTATGTTGCTGATCACACTAGAGAAATGTTTGATTCGGTAAAAGGTATTCTCTGTGTCGAGTTCTGAAAGTGATATTAGGAATTAGTTGAAAAGCGAGATAAGATAACGTACGATAGAATTAAATTTGAAAAATAATAACGAGAGCCATCAAAATATTAATTAACCAAAGTGGTAGGTCCTTCGTGTGCGAGACCGTCTGGGTTGGTACCACCAGTTTATCTATTTCTGCCGCCAAGCAACAGTGCGTAAGCACTGTTGTGTTTCGGTTTGAAAATTAAAGCCAGTGGAATTACTGGGCATTATGAAACTTCACATCTTATGTCTCGGGATGACGGGCGCAGTTCAGTGCCATGGAGTGCTTTGTAATTCAAAGTTATGTGTGGTGTTGCTTCTGTTTATGGGCAGGCGTGGCGCTTACCATCAGGCGAGCGACTTGCTTGTCTCGTCATTCAATTAAATAAAAAAAATACATAATTGAAATTGTATTTCTCTCTTCTAATACTGGTTACAATGTCTGTGCCAGTCAGCAAAAAAATACAGCGATTTGAGACAAAATCATATTTGAACATTGCTAGTTACATGGAGTTAAGAGTAAGTTAAACATATAACCACTCAGTATTTCTTCGGCTCTCTTCTTTACATGGGTCTACGAAATCTTCATCACTCTTGAGAGAACATACTTATTTAAAAAGGAAAAAATAAGATTGCGCCAATAGACGTGTCTTGAAACACTTTTCCGCCAAAAAAAGCTCCGAACCGTCATCACAACAAGGGATTTACAAATAAAACGTAACGCGGAATAAATTGGCATCCTTTTTCTTATTCACAAAGCAAACGCGCGACTGTATGGAATAGTGATGACGTCCTGAGGGACCAAAATATTATTCTCTGGCACAATAAAACAGTTCGTAATATTATGCTGGTTACATATTGCAAGATCCGTTCTTTTGTTTTAGAAATAAATCGTTCTGCATAAAACACTTTTTGATAACCACAAACTTTTGTCGATATTTCATAATATTAGTAAATTTTACTCTTTTTTTTTCGCGTTGAAGTTTTTTGTTTATTTACTAGTTTTAATATGCACAAAAAGGAGGTATAATTATTATTTATAATTATAACCTATATAATCCAACAGTCATTAAATTCTATTTGTTTGAGATGATTGATCTAAGGGGTCACCACCGCTCATGGACACTGGCAATGCCATAAGCACAGCCAAGTCGCTGCCTACCGCTGAAGATAAACTCTTTTTAACCGACTTCAAAAAAGGAGGAGGTTCTCAATTCGGCGGGTTTTTATTATTATTTTTTGTGGTTTTTTATGTATGTAAATCAATTTCTCCCCCAATTGGGGACCGATTCATTCGATACAGTTTAGCTGCAATGTGGTCCCATATAAATTTGGTTAAGATCTGATGATGGAGTACGCAGTAAAAACATGAAACTCCTTAACGGAAAACTGCTCAGTCGTCGCATTTGTGTTATTGTGTTAGAATTTACATACCATACCTGTACTTAACACTGAAAATTTAAAAATAAAAAGTTTTAACAAAACTTAAAAACCGACTAAAAAATAACCGAACGAAAAACATATAGAAATTGTTATATTTACCTTTTCAGTGGTTTTTTTAAGTCGAGTTTTTAAGTTTTGTTAATTAGGCATAGTCTCAAATTGATTGTTTGATAGTCATTGATTAACCGAAAGTTAGCAAGTTTATTGCTGAGCTCGAAACTTCGCTCAAACTAAGGGTAGATTGAGTCCACTCACTGTCACATTGCTAGTTGCCACCTTACGGACTGAAGCATAGAGTAATGGCTAATTCCGTTCGTTGTTTATGGATTATGATTTCTAGTCATTGGTTCAGTATTATAAAGTTCCATATACTAAACAGGCTCAGTTGACCAGGCTCTATTTTGGAAGATGACAATGATATTTTATGTTACTATATAGTAACCTCTTTGTAAGATGAATACGAACATAATATATCATTGAATTATAAATAACACTGTAGGCATTCATTGTAAAACATAAAACTTTGTCATCGTGCCTGGTTATGCCATAGAACCCTATAATTTTAAGCCAACGGAGTGTAATTCAATTATTAAGAGGTAAAAACTACCCTTGAAGGAGACATCTGAACATAACCGAAAAAGGATTTCTTCCTTGGGCTGTTTATAATTACCAAACTTAAAATATCGATTTATAAAGTTACCTGATCAATCATAAACTAAGTCCTAGTATTTCCACGACGTCTCGTAGCAGATGTGTTTGAAATCGTGTACGAACTCCAAGTCTGACTAGATCCATTAAAACTTGTACCGTTTCGTCTTTATTTACTTTAAACTCACGATATCGGCTGGTTGAGATCAACAACCCGATCGAGCCCGTACATGCTGTAGACAAAACTGTCCACAGCGTGGCTCTTCAGACGAAGGCTCTACATTTTTAACTTATAAAATAAAATATAGGACAGCGAAATACAAAATTGGTTTTTAATGCATTGAAAAAATGCGTTCAAACTATTGAAACATTTACAACAGTTTCGACATCAGAAAAATAATAATAAATAGGTAATATTAATATCTATTGATGATGGAATTTTTGTATTTTCCATACAAAAAGTCTGCATATCCACATGACTTTTAGATAAAAGTCATGTGGATATGCAGAAAAACACATAATAATTAATAATATATTTTTTTTATTTCAGACTAATTCAGCCCATTTAATTAGTAACCGTAAAAGTAATATTGGTACAAAAGTTTGAGAGTCTTCGCCAACTCTAAGGACAAACCTAATCTGAAACACATTTAATACTTAGCAGGGAGACGGTGCTTCGTTGGCTCCAATAAACCAATATTGGCTTTGTCGTTTGATCAAATAACACGAATGAGTTTCAGTGTTTGATAAGAAGATACTTTGAAGTTGAATGTTGCATTAGTGTGGTTTGGATTTTTTTAGACACGGTGATGTGGTCTTATATCCTTCCTTATAGAGAACTATTTAAGTATTTTGCGCGTATAGTTTAAGCATTTCTCGAAAGAATCTTTTACAGTGCATATGAGCGTGATTAGAAGCACCTGTGTTTCTAATGATACACTAACAATACACTACATAGCTACACATGCAAACCAGCATGTGGGGTAATCTGATGGTTAGTGATCTCCACCGCCCATATACGCCCATAATACTACAAGAATCATCGGCGCGTTGCCGACCTTAAAGGGAAGGGATAATTAAGGGATTGGAAAGGGGAAGGGCATTTGGGCCCCCGGATATCTCACTACCGTACGAAACGCAGTAGCAAGCCGTTAGTTTACGTCGGTTTTCTGTGAGACAATGGTAACGCCCGGTCGAGCCAGCCCATTCATGCTGTAGACAAAACTGTCTACAACGTGGCTCTACCACTCAAAAAATATGATATGTGTGTGTGATATATTTGTCTATGACATACAATAACACTGAAATTCCGTCCACCGTTCATAAGTTACCAGCCACCAGCCACCTGTCAAAACACACCATGTTTATGGGAGGAAAGATAATGTTATGATTATTGTAATTATGTTTTGCCATTATTAAATCACTGGGCTTTGTATTGATTGCTTGTTGGAAGGTGATGGTTTAGTGTTAATGAAATTATTGGTTTTGGAAGAATTTACAGTTTTACAAGGTGGTAGGTCCATCGTATGCGAGAGGTCGTCTGGGTTGGCACCACCGCTTTGTCTATTTCTGCCGCTAAGTAACAGTGTGTACGCACTGTTGCGTCTCGGTTTGAAGGACATTGAAGCCAGTTAAATTACTGGGCATTATGAGACTTAACATCTTATGTCTCGGGGAGACTAGTGCAGTTCGTGCCATGGAGTGCTTTGTAATTCAAAATTCTGTGTGGTGTTGTTTCTGTTTATTGGCAGGCGTGGCGCTTACCATCAGGGGAGCGTCTTGCTCGTCTGGTCATTTAATAAAAATAAAACGTTTCGATTTTGTAAAAATTGTGTATGTGGTGTCTTAGTGTTATTGGTCTGTGACCGCGCATGATATCCGGATTCTTCTATAAAGGGTGTTAAAAGATAATAGCATGACGCTGCAATAAACAAACTTTTACATCACATCATACCATGACTTGCAACTCTGTAAATAATAAAGGTTGGGAAGGAAATATTGATAAGTTATGTAAGATTTTAAGATGAAATTTCTTTGGTTTTACTAAGTGTGGTTCATATAAGCTACTTATTCTGCACACATAAAGAATAAAAGTACAGTAACAATACTAGCTCTATATTATACACGTCCCACTGTTGGGTACGGGACGAATTAATCCTCTACTGAATGAGAGGGGTTAGGCCTTAGTCCACCATGCTCAAAAATTCTCAGGTATGCAGGTTTCCTCACGATGTTTCGTTCACCGTTAAAGTAAGCGAGAATTAACAATTAATACAATTAAATTAGAAAAGTTAGATAGGTGTATGCTCTTGGGGATGGTTTCGAACCTGTGACTTTCGTCTCGACAGTCCGTACCACTTCACTCTGAGCTATCGCTGCTTGAAAAGTATAAATGTTTATTATTTTAAATTCAATACGAGCACAAGTAAACCAAAGAACTCTACCATTTTTCATGTAAGAAATTATTTATTGAACTATTTAATGTTAATTAGTGTCGTTTATATTGTTTTAATTAATATAATTAGAGTTATTACAGTTACTGCACGAAAATTGTGATCCAATCGCGACACTTGTGCTGTTATTGTTCGAGAAGTTAATTTCTTTTACTTCGCGCTTCGTTATCAGATCTTAACCAAAACATAGAACCAACTCGCTCATTTGAAACTAAAATAAGTAATCAAATGTATTTTAAACTAAAACCTTGCATAAAGTATGTAGATTCATTAAGACATTGAAGCCAGTGCAATTACTTGCCATTATGAGACTTAACATCTTATGTCTCGGGGTGACGAGCGCAGTTCAGTGTGAGTGATAATGCTTCTGTTTATGGGCAGGCGTGTCGCTTACCATCAGGCGAGTGCCTTGCTCGTCTCGTCATCAAAAATTAATAAGGCAACATAAATATTTTTATTCATGTATACGCGTCATTAACTCCATATTTTTATTTATTACCGAGTACTAGGGCGTTAAAATAAGTCATACAAACACGAAAATAACATCTAATCGATGGGGTTAAGCGCTATAATTGCTTATGAGGGATTAATGTGTCAGACTTCACACTGACGAATGACCGGAATGGTGAATTGAAACATTACTGTAATTAATGTCCCTACAGTAGGTAGTACTACCTACAGCATTTATACGGACCGGCATTTGGCCTTGGGCAAAGTTTTACTGTTATCTCCGAGCTAGAGGATCAAACAAATATCAAAGCGATATTACTGGCCCTTATGGCATTTTATGCTGACAGTCTCCGTGGTGCAGTGGGCTAGTAGGCGGCTGTGAAGCGACAGGCCTCAGGTTCGATTCCTGCACCGAGACAAATGTTTGTGTGAGCCACAATTAGACGTCAGACAGACAGCCGGTCGTAAGAGCTACTACCAAATCTTTCTGTAAATTATATAGTATTTTCGTATTATCTTTACATAGTATAAAATGAAGTCTCTTCTGCTGTCAGTTCGCTTAGATCTTTTAAACTACTCAACAGATTTTAATGCAGTTTTCAGCAATGATTAGTGATTCATG
The DNA here is from genome assembly GCA_949126905.1 of Amorpha juglandis. Lineage (NCBI taxonomy): Eukaryota > Metazoa > Arthropoda > Insecta > Lepidoptera > Sphingidae > Amorpha > Amorpha juglandis. The sequence continues at coordinate 2,528,345 of OX421379.1, read as the reverse complement.
AGGAAGGTTTATATGTATAATACATGCATATTATAGTACAGAAAAGCCGAAAAATTCAAAGATTTGTAATGTGATGTCGTAACAAATATATTTTTACCCGTGCGAAGCCGGCGCGGGTCGCTAGTTTAATATACGAATAATTTTAGAATACCAAGTACTTACTACTACTACGCCTTACGGTAATGAACCGATTTTTATGAATTTTGGTACAGAGATATATAGGACCCTGGAGACGATAATAGGCTACTTTTTATCGTCAAAAAGGCTGTCCACGTGGGCGGCGCCGCGAGCAAAAGTAAGACATAACTTTAAGAACACAATGAAGTTAATCTGTGTGAAGGATCTGAAACAAAATGTCAAGGTCAAGGTCTTAGCATACTTATAGAGTACACACGTCACGAGCGTATTGTAAGTGACGACAATGAACACGCAATTGTAATGAATTCATACACAAATGTTTCCTGTACTAAATAATTTAATTTTAAGAGTGCTAGAGCCACACTGTAGACATTTTTGTCTAAACTCTAAAGCGTGAATGGGCCGGCTCGACCGGACCGTTACTACTGTCTCACAAAATCGACGTGAAGTAGCAGCTTTTTGTTACGTTTCCTACGGTGAATGAGATATCGGGAGGCCCAAATTCCACTATCCCTTAATTTTCATTTCTCTTTAAGGTCGGCAACGCGGCTATGATTTTTATAGTATTGTAAGCGTACATGGGCGGTGGAGGTTACTTACCATCAGGTAACCCACTAGCTCGTTTGCCGGTCTATGCTATAAAAAAAAATCGATATTGGTACAGAGAAACGGGACCCTGGAGAAAGTTATAGGCTACTTTTTTCCCGAAGATTTTTATCACATAAAATCCTGTTCATGCATGCGGAGCCGCGGGTAAAAGCTAGTATAACTATATAACTGAAGAATCAGTGCTAGTGCAGTTTATGGCGCATTCTTATTGATTATCGAATCAAAATTAGTCAATTTTATTTTTAGGCATTGGAGTCGTTTTATTTTACTACTTTTTAAAAAAGGCATAATCAAAATGGGAGCATAATTAACGAAATTTTATTCGTTCATTCCGAATTTCAACTTTTTTTTAAAATTTAACTAAGATCAACTTTGGATTAAAGCTATCACATAAATAAAATCATCAAAATCGAATAAACCTGGAAAAAGATATGCGCAAGCGGGTAAACATAAAAAGGCAATAAAAAAAACCTGTGTTTTTTTAGTCACTTTTGTACATTAGCAGCAATGATGTACATTATCTTGATTACGACAATATTAAAGCTACGCCGTCATAATAAACATTCCTTAGCTATTATAACACTAAATAAACTACACATTTCTCATACATTCACGTCATAGTAATTGTTTATTGCGTGTTTATAATAACACAGTAGTAAATGTCAACAAAAAAGTCAAACAAGGCGTGAAAAAAATGTTTCACGACTTCAATCCAGAGATTATTGTGTTTACAAAGAACGAATAATTCGTACGAATCGTACAATTCGAAATGCTGCTCAATTTTGAATCTTAAGTTCAGCCATCCTAGTGTGAGTTTTTCGATAATTGTCACGTCGTCCGTATTTACACATGTATGTCGATCCGTACAGCGCCATTGGCGGATTGAATTATCTTTAGTCATTTTTCACTAGCTTTGAAATTAGAATAATTTTAAAATAATATCGTTCCAGCCAACTGCCGATGAAAAATAACACCAACAAATATTTCTTGTTTGCATCTTTTTACGACCTTGCCAGAAATAAAATGTAAAATCTATTTATCCAGAGATATATAACTGTCCACACCCAGTTCATAAAAATAAAAAATAAAATTTCAAATTTAGAACAGTCACCATTTTTAAATGTTACCGTGCATTCCCTATCACAACTTGATCACGATGAATCTTGAACTAAATCTATGGTAACCTTGGCGATCATTAGGTGGAGAGTAAAATTATGACGATCTTAATCGTGCATCCATTGTTCACGAATCATGATAGTGATTATTTTTATATAACAGATTGTTATTTACTTTGTGGTCAAGATAAAATGCGACGGTCGGACGCTGTGTTGATAGAACCCGATACGATCTTGAGTAGGGAACTTGATTGTTCTAATTTATATAATTGAAAAGTGCCGTTAGCCTCGGTCGTTTTAAAGTGATGCCATTATTTAACAATCTCTATACATGATACTTCTCAAAGGTTTTTTGACAGAACGCTATAACCTCCATAATTCTTCATCAAATTTAATGATTCAAACACCATTTTAAAGCTTATGTTTGCCGCTATTGACGAAAATTACAGGTTATACCAAAAATATGTAAAAATAGCTGTCATCTGTTGACAGTATAAGCAACTAATTTGTCATATTGTTTATTTTTTTTATTTGGTTGAATGACGAGACGAGCAAGCCGTTCGCCTGATGGTAAGCGCCACGCCTATAAGCAGAAGCAACACCACACAGAACTTTGAATTACAAAGCACTGCATGGCACAGAACTGCGCTCGTCAACCCAAGACATACGGCTACTTTACGTCGGTTTTCTATGAGACACTGGTAACAATACGCTTCAGCCGACCCATTCATGCTGTAGACAAAACTGTCTACAGCGTGCCTCTACCACTCATACATATGTATATTTCCCCACCTTTGATCTTCTATTCCCACGTCAGAACTTATTATAATATCAATAAATACGCAATAACAAAAATGTCAAACTAATACATTTTAATTACATGACGTCAAACACCGAATTAGATATTGTAATTTTTTTTATTGCCTTGATAGGCAGACGAGCAAGCGGTCTGCCTGATGGTAAGCGGTTACCGCCGCTCATGGACATCGGCAATGCCAGGGGCACAGCCAAGCCGCTGCCTACAGTTTCTTCAGACTATCGATTTAAAAGTTATGTGATCCGGCATTTATTCATATTTCCCCAAATTATAGAAAATTACCGAAACGCACAACATAATAAAAAAAAGAACTAGGTTCTGTACCTTTCCTACAAAAAAAATGTCAACCAGGAAAACGGTAAAACTAAGAAAAACTCACGTCACAAAAAATATCGAGATTGATCGATTCTCAGATAGCACTGAATCATTCGGCCTCCATTAACCGAATCTAATGGATTTACCCAACATTACCTACGGCAAACTATATTAACCGGCTAATCATTCGCCACAGACCATTAGGCCTAAACACGCCGATTGAATTAAGTGTTATACAAAAACTCTTAGTAACATATTGGCTGGTGGAATGAAGTGAAGCCTCCAATAAATCCATGCAGTAAGTGATGTGAGGGGTCAATAAAAACGGTTAAGTATGATTCGACTCGGGCGCCGAGAGTAACCCACATTCTTAAATTATTGGTCAGACGACGGGATGCCCCACATAATACCAAATCCACCATCATATCATGATGGGAAGGCGGACCCTGGCATTGAGCAAGGATTGTACCGCCAATCCACCATAATAACACATATTCTGTGAATTACAGCCGGATATCTGTTACGGTCCCAAACCTTCCCGGTACAACACTTAAAACAACTTGGCCGGGCTGAAGTCAGGTATCCACATGCCCTTTATACCTCTCACCACCCAAGTCTCCCAAAACAATAACTACGATTGTTCCCCCTACGCCAGCCGAGTATTTTACGCATATTGTAATGTGGTGTCTTGTATTTTCATTGTTCTATGTCGCCCCTCTAAGAGAAATGTTATTTACCTCAAGTAATCGTTTTCATTGACATACGTAAGAGGAAATAAGGTAAAGCGATATCTTGAAAGGAATATCTTTATTTGTTGGATATTTTTAGTTATTAGTAATACGTATTCGAATAACATCGTATTAGTTCGTCATCTACTATAACAATATAAGTCATAGACAATAAAAAAAAAACAAACCAATAGCACTTTCGCTATCGGACCATTGCACCATTTTTTTTTTAATTTAATAAATACACCCAACAGTCACATACTTAGTCCTGATCCCACAGTAAGATACATGTCTTGTGTCGTGGGTATCAGAAACTACGAGAGACTTTCGGTCTCACAACACCCAGACCCCGAAACAAATATTTGTGGATCACACAAACATTTGTCTCGGTGCGAACCCGCGGCGTCTCGCTTCACAGCCGGCTATTCGCCAGCTGCGCCACGGAGGCTGTCAAAACCATTGTCTTATACAATCGGCTTATACCACCACTCAACGATGGCATCTAGAAAGTTCGATTATCGTTCGATCAGTATTTCGATTCTGGTAATTTTACGAATATTACGTCATAAACAACGTTAAAGCTGATGCAGGCGAGAGCACTTTACTCGGCATTAAAGTAGTTTTTTGGTAGAAAGAACCAATTCAAAATTGGTTATTTTTAGCGTTTTAATTTTGTTGCTTGTTTGTAGCTTGTAATTACCAGCATCGGTGCATAAATCAAAAAGTTTTTATCTTTCATCGCGAATTACACACCCTTAGGGGTGCTTTTTTTTATTGGGATTAACTTTAAGCGATACTCTTTAGAAAGACAAGGATCATTGAAATCAGTCTAGATTTGACGGAGTTATGTGTGGTTATAGATCTCAAGTAATCTCAACTAATCTATACTAATATAATAAAGCTGTAGAGTTTGATTGTTTGTTTGTTTGTTTGAACGCGCTAATCTCAGGAATTACTGGTTCGAATTGAAAAATTATTTTTGTGTTGGATAGTCCATTTATCGAGGAAGGCTTTAGGCTATATAACATTACGCTGCGACCATTAGAAGCGAAGCATCAGTGAAAAATGTTGCAAAAACGGGGAAAATTATTCATATTTGAAGGCTTCCGTTGCTAAGCTACCCAAATAATATTATTTGAAGGCTTCCGTTGCTAACCTACCCAAATAATATTATTTGAAGGCTTCCGTTGCTAAGCTACCCAAATCTATACTAATATTATAAAGCTGTAGAGTTTGATTGTTTGTTTGTTTGTTTGATCACGTGGGCGGAGCCGCGAGCAAAAGCTAGTAATATTATAAAGAGGAAAGATTTGATTGTTTGCATTGAATAGGCTCTGAAACTACCGAACCGATTTGAAAAATTCTTTTACCATTAGAATCCTACATTATCCCTGATGAACATAGGCATTTCATTATTATTTTTATCCCAGAAAGAAACATTCACGCGGGCGGAGCCGCGGGCAACAGCTAGTATACAATAAAACAACAAAATATATGCGCCTTCACTACCTACTTATTTTTAGTTCACCGATGTTTGATCAAAATAAAGTCACTCGCAATTTAATCCATCTAATATGTATTATGAACGCGAAAGTTTGTAAATATGGATGAATGGATGTATGTTTGTTACTCTTTCACGTAAACACTACTGAATGGATTTTAATGAAACTTTACAATAATATAGCTTATACATCAGAATAAGACATAGGCTACTTTTTATCCCGGGAAAAGCAGATCACGCGGGCGGAGCCGCGAGCAAAAGCTAGTTTTCTAATAAACCGATCTCAGCTATATTTATGAACATAATAAAACAACAGAATAGCTATATTCCATATAAATACAGCAAGCAGTAATAGTTTATAGCACTATAAAGATAAACATTCTCAAACAATAGGTATTAAAACTGAACAACACTAATTGAGTTGCATTCGACGCGTACTGAACAAACGAGGCTATACGAGTTAATACAATAAATAGACATCTCCCGAAACAACTAACAATGAACAATAACGATTGTAACAATTAACAATAGTTGTTTAAATAAAAGCAACCATCAACTATCGTTTAAACATATGAGCAGGTTTTGGTAACTACGATGACGTCTGCAATGCAATACGATGCATCATAATATCCCTTGTTTTTTTTTATTAACATTAGTTCAAGTCACTCGCCTGAAGGTAAGCGTCACGCCTGCCCAAAATAAAATAAAAACTAAGCATTTCGTGATAGAAAAAACCCAGTATTACTTTTACCCGTCTTGGACATCGAATTAGAGACCTCAGCACAGCAGTCGTACCGAATACACAATACAACTGTGTCACCGAGGCTATCGTGAAGCGTTATTGAAGAAAATTATTTAAAGAAAGGTATAAAGAAAGAAAGAAATAATTTATTTGAACACTTACTTAAGACATGAATGCATTATTCACAAATTTAAGATTAAGAAAAATAATAATTAAATGATGAGTCTTGTGACAACATAAAGTAGGATGGCCACAGGCATACCCTCTACTCCACAAGGGACCATCTGCGTCATAAGTTAGACCAAAAAGGCCTAAGTCTCAGCATGTGCCAAGTAATTAAAACTACCTATAGACTCCATAATAACCATGACAGCCTCCGTGGCGCAGCGGGCGAGTAGCCGGCTGTGAAGCGAGAGACCGCGGGTTCGATCCCCGCACCGAGACAAATGTTTGTGTGATCCACAAATATTTGTTTCGGGGTCTGGGTGTTGTGAGACCGAAAGTCTCTCGTAGTTGCTGATACCCACGACACAAGACTCGTATCTTACTGTGGGGTCAGGACTATGTGTGTGACTGTTGGGTATATATATTTTTTTTTTTTCCTGGCTCGGCAAAATGACTACACTACACCTGATGGTAAGTGTAGCGCAATCCAAGAATAGTTTCGACCAACGATAAACAATGTGTCCATCGTGGGTCGGCAAAATCATGCCGGCCTGCCATAGGGGCAAGGGGGAGGGGAAGGAAAAGGGATGGGAAAAGGTGGGAAAAGGGTTAGGATCAGGGGGCAAGCCCTCTGGGGAGAACCGGATATACACTGGCTGGAACGCGACCCACAGAAGGTGGGCCACTATGGCAGGTTTTAGCACCAGTGTACGGTGGTTGCTATCCGGTCGGATACAGGTATCCTCCCACCAGCAATTTATTACTTAAACTGTGACCGATGCTGCCACCAATAAATTTCTCTCCGCATATGTCAACCACTTTTGAATTGCCTCACAAACATTTATGCTTTATCAATGCAGATTACGTGTACCGGTCGGGCCGGTAATGCAACATCTGACTGACAATGAATCAGCGTTTTTTTATGTACAATTACAATTACGTAGGCCGGTATTTTCCAGTGTGATTCAGTATTGAGTGTCGATTGTTCTTGTTTTTTTTACTAGCCCTGTATTATATACGTCCCACTGCTGGGCACGGGCCTCCTCTACTGAATGAGAGGGATTAGGCCTTAGTCCACCACGCTGGCCTAATGCGGGTTGGCAGACTTCACATACCTTCGAAATATCTTATCGAGTTCTCAGGTATGCAGGTTTTCTCACGATGTTTCCTTCACCGTTAAAGCAAGCGATAATTAACATTTAATATACACGTAACTTAGATAAGTTCTTGTTTAAGTGAAAAAAAAACTTCATTATAATGTTTACATAGTATAAAATGAAGTCGCTTCCGCTGTCTGCTCGCTTAGATCTTTAAAACTATTCAACGGATTTTAATGCAGTTTTCAGCAATAGATAGAGTGATTCATGAAGCAGGTTTACCTATATGTATATCACGCTAACAATCAGTAACATACAGGTGAAACCGCGAGGGACAGCTAGTATTTCATAAAGGCACGTCTTACCTATACAATAAGTTTAGATTAGCCTGTCCGGGGTGAAGTTGGTTACAGTTGGCTTACAGTCAGATGTATTCGTAACTAGGTATCGCTCGCGGCTCAGCCCACTTAAATAATTTTTCTGGGATAAAAAATAGCCTTTGTCGTAATCCAGGTCATGGTCTTAATATGTACCAAGTTATGCCCAAATCCATCATCCATCATTCAAACATCCAAAATCCCAAACTCATATACCCATAGGCATGCAAACTTTCATCCTACTATCATTATAAATGTGAAAGGTTGGATATTTGTGAGTTAGTGAATTAAGATGTTTGTTAGTCAATCATGCCTAACGGCTGGACGGTTTTGGATAAAATATGACTGTGCTGCGCTTACCATTAGGTATAGTGCAGTCACTTTGCCGTGTTCGGATAAAAAAGACCATAATTTGGATTCGGATCTGGCTACTTTTCATCGATGACTGTTCACGTGGGGGGTGCCGCGAGCAAAAGCTAGTATTTATAATATTATTGTAAGAAATAGCTGCTCGCATGAATCATAGCGTGATATACATATAAACCTTCCTCATGAATCACTCTATCTATTGCTGAAAACTGCATTAAAATTCGATGAAAATTTTAAAAGATCTAAGCGAACAGACAGCGGAAGCGACTTCATTTTATACTGTGTAAAGATTAGCTATCGTACCGGTCAACTTTGCATCACTCTATTATCCCATCGCATGAAACATTGATTTTCGCTAAGTACAAGCGTTTTATCGTTGACGTGGCGAGATTAACGTTTAATTAAGTCGCTAGTGAGTGATTAGGTACCTACGTTTACAATGCAAAACAATACGTTGATAAGGCCCACCGCAGTAATCTGCGGTGTCCCTACTGTTAATACAGTAGGGACAAACGTCGGTCTAGTTTATTTATACGAATTTCTATATTAGTGTTCGTTTTCGATGTAAAACATCACGATGACAAGGCCCACCGCATATTAACAGTAGGTAAAAACGTCGTGAGAGTTAACGTGAGACTTAACATCTTATGTCTCAGGGTGACGAGCGCAGTTCACTGCCATGCAGTGCTTTGTAATTCAAAGTTCTATGTGGTGTTGCTTCTGTTTATGGCCAAATGTGGTGCTGATGGTAATCAGGCGAGCGCCTTGCTCGTCTTGTCATTCAATCAAATAATAAAAAAAGCGTCAAGAAACTCAGTCTTTTGATTTTCCGTGGTGTTTTAAAATAGATTAAAATCAATTACGCATGTTTAGAGATACATACCTAACATAGCGCAATATTTCACATGATAAGATGAAAATGTCGAGGAATTAAAAATCGTTAACGTGTCGCGGTCCTTACTATAAATTACAGAACGTAAAGTCCATGTGTGCCAACATTTCATGAGGAAATTCGCGACGAAGCGATAATTTGTGTATGTGCGAATTGTGTGACATATTTTATTTTAATTAATTTATGCACGATAATACATTACTGAGAACGATTAAAAATAGCAGTTTCGACGCCGCGGCTCGCGTATTTTGAGATAAAATGCATCCTAAATGACAATTAGGATGTATAATATGATTACAGTTGCTAATTTATTGTTATCGTAGTAAAAATATAATACGCGAATTAGTTATTTTACAGTTTATTATAACAACCAGATTCGAATAGGTTTTGAAAAGTATAGATTAGGTATCATCTAATTAACCTCTGACAAAAAGAGGTGTGTTAAGCAATTATATAAGGTTACCCCTTTTTATGTGTGTATCTGGCTGTATCATCGTCGCGCCTAAACTATATCTATTTCTATACGGGAATAAAAAAAATAATATAATAAATAATAAAATACACCCAACAGTCACACACATAGTCCTGACCCCGCAATAAGATACGAGTCTTGTGTCGTGATTATCAGTAACTACGAGAGACCTTCGGTCTCACAACACCCAGACCCCGAAACAACTTATTGTGGATCACACAAATGTTTGCCGCGGTCTGGGAATCGAACCCGAGGCTTCTCGCTTCACAGACGGCTACTCGCCCGCTGCGCCACGGAGGCTGTCTACATTTTTTTATATCGAGATGATAATTAACACTTAGGTTAGAGTCGTACCGTATAGGGCCTTTGAAAAAACGACGAACTGTCCAAGGTCTAGACAATCACACGCAATAAAAATTGAAAGAGTTATTAAAGTACAATGTAAAAAGAATAATACAATCGAACACGTTCACCTTTCGATCGTTATCCTTCAAACACTACGCTCTCTAATTTCAATATCACATGCCTTCATTAGCCTGAATAACTTTATGATGCGAATCGATAAGATTTATAATCGATAACGTCATTATCGACAATTCGTTTATTAATTATGTTATGTTATACAAAGCCATTAAATACATATTATGCTATAATATTAAAATTAGATAACCGAAAATCGGCAGAGTATTTAGTTCGGAATTTTTTATCCTGTTACGGAAAAGTGACTAAACTAAGCCTGATGTTAAGTACAGTACAGTTCAAATATAATGTCGCTCGTCGAAAGACGTAACGGCCCTCGATGGTCAGCAGAAATAATTAATAAATAGGCCGGCGTGAAGTTACTGGATATACACTGGTTGATCGCGGAACGCGACTCGCCTGAACAAGCCACCATGGGTTTTCATCATGTGTACGGTGGTCGCGTCCAGGTCAGTCGGGTACAAAATGATATGGTACCCTCCCAGCACCTGTCTTTTACCGTTAAATGATTTGGAGATAACAATGCATATTAACATTAAGTTTCTAGATGAATCGTTATAAAAAGAGTGATGTAATTAATTCATTCTTCATTTGCACTGACAAATGGTTTTGTTTTGCCTTAACGACTAGAGCAGACCGCTCGCCCGATGGTCAGCACCACTTAGAATTCACTCACTTTGAATTGTAAAGTACTGCAACGCACAGCGCTCGCCACTTTGTAACATAGAATATCAAGTCTCGGAATACCTAATATTTTCACTAGCATCAATGTCCTTCGAACTAGAACACAACTGGGCTTACACTACCGCTTTTTTTAGAGACTATCCCGCCCACACACTCGCCACTGTAACTCCTGTGCACCAGGATCAACAGTGGCACGCATTTTTGTTGACACCGAGCAGTGAAGCTCAGTCTGGGAATGCCTAAATGTCTTTGTCCCGTAACGAAATTAATCAGATAGAAGGTTAAGGAGGAGTTGAGTTTACACTACTGCTTGTAAGAAATAAAGAAAACTGTAATCCTAAAACCTAAAACACTTCAGAACAAAAATAAAAAAGAAAACCTCAAACGTAGATAGAAATTCACATAAAATCTAAGACTCGATTTCGGGTTTACGGCTAATGCTTTGAATGAAAACATATCGAAAAATTGTTTGAAGATTTCAAATGGCTTCGGAGTTTGGACGAAGCTTACGTCCCCCGGAGACACTTTCCGATCAGACGTCGTTATAGCGTCGGTATTTTATAAATATCTTCAGCTCATCTTTTACTATGTGATGTAAAATTATTATTACTGTGAATATTTTATTTTCATTACTATTAGGACATTCAGAAGAAAAAAGGATGTTTTTTAATGAATCTTACAAATTAAATAGTTTAGTATAATTATGTAAGAATCTCGGCTTTAACCACATTTCATCCAGAATAATCTATTCAATTCAATTTTCAATATCTTAACAGAAATAATATTATACTTTTATTCCTCGTTATAAAATCTTATATGTGTAATGCTGATTTTATTATGCAGGATTTAATACTTTTATTCGTTGAATGAAGAGGCGAGCAAGTATGTAGCTCGCCTGATAGTGAACGCTTTTAACATTGCTGCTTGTTGCGGGCTGTGAACTGAGAGGCCGTGAGTTCGATTCTCGCACGTGACAAATGTTTGTATGATCCACAAATATTTTTTTTCGGGTCTAGGTATTTTCTCCCCAGTGAGGTTGACGACTGGCAGGAGTCCGGTCGTTACAACCACAAGCCAAATATTTCTGTAACATGTGTTAAAAAAGCATGTTGCGACGATCTCACTGCGAGTGGGATAAGGGCAGGTGGAAGAATTGATATCGGTAAACGAGCGAGTAATTCACCTGAAGGCCACTGACCTCTCGCACGTAAACACACATAATATCAGAGTCATTCATTCAGCTCATTCTTACTGTAGATAAAAAGTCTACGTGTTTTGTCACTTCAAAAATATACGTGCTACACTACTTTCACCGACTTTTTGGCTTCGAACCCGTGACATTCCGACTTGAAAATACTAAAGTAACTATTATTTTTAGATATTATATTGTTTGTAGCGACCACCCAAGAACAATAAGTTTATTAAGATCACCAGATTCAAGCCGGCCTGTATAAATACTTTTTCACACTCCGGAGACGGAAGAGGCAAATTGAGAGGCCTGCGACAACACAAGCGGATGATCAATATTGGCACAAGGGCACAAGGATGTATCCCTATACCCGCCCCGACCAACCATCAAGTCATGTCGCAAGCCACTCGAGATAACCGAATATACACTGGCTGATTCCGAAACGCGATCAACACAAGCTGTGTAAGACACTATAGCAGGTTTTAACACCATATGTACGGTGGTCGCTATCCGGGCCGATATGAAACCTACCACCAGCTAAAAGGAGTTATATCACGAGGCGTGTTTGATATTTTCAAACCTTGACCAAAAATAAACAGCCCATGCCAGATTTATTATTATAAATCGTAGACATTAAAGTTAGAGAAACACAAAATCTATTTCGGTACGTGTGGAATTGTTATATATTCCACAAATTGTGAGTAATTTATCCGCAGAGACGTTTTTTATTTATTTCATCAGTATTTTGTCCACCGGCCAAGAGCGTGTCGCTAACCGTTCAACATTGTAATTATAACATTAATATTATAATAATGTCGTGGCGTTTGTTTGTTGCTTTTGTAGTGTGGTATAATCATTATTGGCTATGGTATTTCATAAATCTCACTGAATCGCGACTGTATCGATGCATCAGCTGTGTATCGATATCGAGCTGTGTGCGATGGTTATACAGAGTTATGGTCACGTCATCACAATTACACGGCCATAGAAGCTACGATATTGCCGTAAAGATATTAAATATTTTATAATCAGAACTCTGTATTTTTATTCCATTGAATGACGAAATGAGCAAGGCGTTCGCCTGATGGTAAGCGCCACGCCTGCCCATAAACAGAAGCAACACCACACAGAACTTTGAATTACAAAGCACTGCATAGCACTGAACTGCGCTCGTCACCCCGAGACATAAAATTTAAGTCTCATAATGTCCAGTAATTTCACTGGCTTCAATGTCCTTCAAACCGAAACACAAAAGTGCTTACACACTGTTGCTTGGCGGCAGAAATAGACATAGCGGTGGTACTAATCCAGACGGCCTCTCGCATACGAGCGACCTACCACATTGTTACGTCTTTTCCATTACTGGAACAGGGAGGTTTTTTAGAAATATCTGAATAAAATTCACCTCGTGTACATCCACGGGAACAAACCAACAGGTAACGCCATAGCTATATTTAAATAAAAATAACACAATTCGAGAGTCGAGTAACGCAGCGAGCTATATTTAAACATTGTAAACATTGTAAACATAGTAAGGAAGTGCTTCCTGTGCGCTGTTTTATTGTAAAACTGCTGCAACAGTTGGTAATCTTCACAGGTGTTACACTGGGAATAGCCGCCCGATTTTTTTTATCCGATAGTCCGAACACATTAACGGAGGACTGTCTTTGTCTTGTTAAGTTTATGTGTATAGTATATACACATTATAGTACAGAAAAAACAAACAATTCAAAGATTTTTGAAATAAAACTAATTTAAGCGGATTTTATCGCGGTTTTATATTTTAATTTTGATACGTTTCGAAAGCTTTTCAGCCTTCGTGGTCACGTCCACCTCGTGGCCACGATAAAATCCGTTTAAATTAGTTTTATTTCAATGAGTAACATTCGCGTAAACGTAAGAAATACTTACAGTATTTAACAAAACATGAATAATTTTCAAAATATTACCAGGAAAAAGACTGTATTATTAGAGAATAAGTAATCGTTAATACCCAGTTCTTTTGTTAACTGGCTGCATTATGCGATTGTATCACCGCAAATGTTTAATCAAGGATAATGGAACTTGGAAACAATGTTCGCGAGTGGATGCTTACAAAAAAAATGTTTTTTCACGATTATGAACGCGCGAAATCTATTTTTGCGCTACACAATAATCGTAAAGGCGTAAGTTAATAGTTACTACGAAACAGATTGAATCTTTTAACATTGTTTTTAATTACATTTTGTATGTTTTCAATGATCCAGGAAATATCTTTGATTAGTCTCGATTTAATTTTTTTTAAGCAGAGATATATCACACACGCAAAATAACCTCAGACCGTTGTTATTTCACGCGTATTGTACTTCTACACCTGTCCTTATCCCACTCGCAGTGGGGTCGGCGGAAGATGCTTTTTAACACATATTACAGAAAGATTTAGCTTGTAGCTTTTACGACCCCCGACTTGACGTCAAGGGGGTTGCTTTAGTATCCGGTTGCAAGCGAAATAGTGCGGGAGGGGTGGGAGGGGGTTGAGGGGGGGAGGTACAACCCCCCCTGAAAGGGGGGAGGTGCGGAAACCAATAGTTTAGGAGATATGATTTTTTTAAATTCCAGGTTTCTGCTTGCAATATTTTAGCACATATTGATATTTTCGATGTGGTCACGGGTTATTTTTCATAGGGAGAAGGAGGAAAGTCACAGTTTACTTATTTACTTATTTATATTCAATGTTAAAAAAAAATCTGTAACAAAAATTGCTTATGAAGCAAGTAATAACAACAAGGCGTAGTTGCCGGGGCTACTATTTTTTGGGTGGTTTAAAAAAAAAATAACCACGAAGGGGATGGCAGGGTCTGTTCGCTCGCTTCGCTCGCTCACTGACCCTGCCTTCCCCTTCTAACCTAATTTGTCCGAGTCGGGGTGCTCCAAATCCCGAGCTCGCTTCGCTTGCTCACGCGTGCATAAGCCTCGGTTTGTGAGGTTCCTACTTCTGGATGGTTAATAAAAAAATAACCACCACCAATATCAATAAGGTAAGCAGGTCGAATGGGAGAAGATATAAGATCACAATAAAAACACAGCCGGCACTCAACAACAATGAAAGTAGGTAGTTGTGAATAGGAAAATAATAATTATAGTGGTATTGTAAAGAAAAAAAACGTTCCAGTAACGCGAGCACAACATATTAAGCATTTCGTTTTTATATAACTACTAGTCAGAAAGAGACAGAATTAGTCGCGTTCCACATTCAATGACATTTGTCTCTTTCTAATTCAGTATTAGTGTGTTTACAACTGTAATAACCTACAAAACTTTAAAAATTAATTTCACAAAAACTATGCATTTCCGCATAATAAACTGCTAGCATTTGTTAATACGGACTAGTGTCTAACGTTTACTATAAAAATTATCAGCAAAATCCTGCACCCGGATACTAAAGCCAACCCACGTCAAGCCCTATATATAGGTTCTACCCACAAAACCCAGAACCGAAACAATTGTTTGTGGATGACACAAACATTTGTCTCAGTGCGTTAATCGCACCCGCGGCCTTTCGCGTCCCAGCCGGCTTCTAACCCACTGCGCCATGAAGGCTGTTGTATTGTACTGCAGTTTTAAAATAATATTATTAATATATCTCACGACGACATTTTAATGGCAGAAATTTATTAACGATCTTTGTCTTGACACACTCTGCGACGCAACAAACAAGTTGCCGGCTGTGAAATGCCGCGCGTTCGATTCCCGCATAGAGACAAATGTTTGTGTGACCCATAAATATTTGTTTGGGGTCTGAGTGGTGTGGTTTTTTTTTAGTGGGGCTTTATGCTCGTCCCTCTGATATTATTTTTCAGAGATGTTACCCAGCTAGAAAAAATCTCAACATCTTTTAATATAAAATCCCCGTAATAGTCCTTCATAGTTACTGATACCCATATGTATATAGGTAATGTATTTTGAAATTTGGCACCAAATGTATGAAGCTAATATTGGCGCGAATTTAGGGAAAATGGTGGTTGAATGTCTTTTCCCTTCATTGTCAAAACAACATTTGGTTATTGATAAGAAAGGAAAAATAATTGTCAAGGTTGGCAAGAAATGCGTGCTGAATTATAATAGTCTTAAGATAGGTAGGTGCTTGATTTATATTAAGTATTTATTTGTTGCATTTTTTCCATAGCTAATCAAGATTCCAAATAGAAAAAAAAATTGTATAGAGACAATGATTGCTTCCTATGAATAATACTACATATGCAAAGCTAAATCACATTAATGATTAATGTACTTAGAAAACATTCTAAATTATAGTGCAATATTTATATAAAACTATATCTGTTATTATCTCAAGAACTAGAAACATTGCTAGGGGCGTTCACCTTCTAAAACAAAAATAGAATGATGAAACACCCAAAGAATGTTTAAATTGAATCTAATACTGTAAAATATTTTGACAACTGTCTCATTTATATACTGTGGAATGTTGTGTCTCTGTTTTGTTTAACTGTTGGATTTATTGTGTGGAACTCTTAACAAAATAAGAATATAATAGATTTTTTTAAAAGTAGGTTGCTTATAGAACATATAAGTATTTAAATTTATTTTTAATATTTAGGTGTAAGTATTTTAGAATATTAATAGTAGAATGTAATTACATTTTTATACTAAACTAAAAAAAAAATTAAGGCAATTTTTATGACTAATAAATAATGTACTAAGCTAATTCTTGTTTAAAATATGTATCAGGTAGGTATTATATTGTGGTACCTATTAATCTTATTGGATTCTATGTCACATTATCTAGAGGAAAAAAATAATAATACTATGCACATTTTAAATCATTGTGTAATATATAATCATTAAATATAGGTACATGTGTACAGGTACTCAATAAAATATTTATAGCAACAGGAAAACGACTATCATTGTTATCCCAAACAATACAGGATTAAATTGGCGTCAAATAGGCATCGTAAATGCTCGCATCACAGCATTCATGGCACATCACACATGGTGCATACTCGCTCGTAATAATTGTTGCCATGTGCTGAGCGCCAGCGCCCCGTTATCATCGGCTCACGGACCAAAAAGCTCTATTCGACCAAGGGCGCCTCCTCTTTGTAAACAAATAACGTGTATTTTTAATTTTAACATGAATACTCGAGGCTACGGTCTCAAGATCATACAGTACACTCACCATATGAAATCTTTGCAGTGCGAACAGAAAGTCGGCTGCTTGAAGAACCTCGGCATGAATTTGTGGTCCTTCACCAGGTAAACATTCTTCTTCTTGAGGGCACCCTTGCGGCCTCGCAGCCGCAACCCCTCTCCCGCTTTCATCTCACCACCACCATCATCACAATTATTCTCCTCGTCCGCCATGGCGAAGCGCGGTGGCTTAAACGCCGGAGGATTCGGAAATAATTATTATCTCACAAATTACTCGCAATACTACGCGACCCGCACCGACAAACCACCGCTCTCAACCGAACGTCATCGCGATTTGTCAATGTACTGATCTGTCAGTGTCAAACCCAGTGAGAGGTGTTGCCATCGTAATACTTTACTTACCCATCCTTAAAAAGGGATTTTTAGTTTTATAAAAAAAATAATTCTTTGTTCATCCTACTCAATACAATTTCAAAATATTATTATGATTAGTCGCTATACCCGAAATTGACGCTATATCCGAAGTAGCTATAGCCGAATGAATTTCCTACGAAAGTATGCTTCAAATTCAAGGGACGTAAGTTTAACGTCGCTATAACCGAAAGGTCGTTACAACCGAGGTCGTTATAAATGAAATCCACTGTATTTACGTATTCAGCAGGTTAATAAAAATAAAAAATGGAATAATTATGCTTTTTTAACCCTAGCTTTAAGGTACATTTCAATAAATTGGCTACATTACGTTTCCGAAAACATTCGAAACATTGTGTACATAAATTCATGTAGCAAGCTCTTTTTGAAATATAAACCATCGTCTTTCACAAACATTTGATTTTGATTAATTTTTTATAGGTATTATTGTAGTATATAGCTCTAGAAGTATAAGATTTATAGTATAATTTTATATTAGAATTATTTATATTTATAACTTTGCTACAACATTAAAATGAATAGAAACGCATTGAACGTATCCTGTTTGCGTCGCCATTTTTGACAGCTGTTGACTGTTGGGCGGAAAGTCGTTATTTTTCAAGAGTTGAACGGTTGCAAAAATTGGTTTCCCGTATTTGTTGTTGATTGAAATGTGAATATCGTTGGATTTGTATAGTTTTCATCATATTCGAGGATCAGGGCTGTTAGTGATACAAAATGAGTACAGAAAATTCGGATTCAGGGCCAAGCATCACGCTCTCGCTGGTGGCACAGTTCGATGATTTAAATCGTTTGAATAGTGTTTTAAACGATGGAGCCGCTGAAGAATGTGAGTATCTATTCAAATATATATTAAATTAAAGCCTTTGATGTAGATAGGTATAAAATGCTTGCATAGCGCACTCATTGTGTTAGAAAAAAATTGTGTGGGTAGATAAGTTACTCACCCGCTCTTTTGACTCTTACTGTTCCAATAATACTAATTTCTTGTATGTTAGTAAATTATTTATTTTGGTAATAGTAATTTAAAATTTAAATTTAACACCTACAAGGTGGACAGACGACCTGATAAAGGTCGCAGGATGTCGCTGGATGCAGGCCGCTTCCAACAGGTTGGTCTGGAAATCTTTGGGGGAAGCCTATGTTCAGCAGTGGACGTCTTGTGGCTGATGATGATGATGAATTTAAAATTTAAAATATTTTTTCTTTCATACACAAAATCTTGTGAGTATTCATAAGTGAAATAACATTTATAGAACTATCACAAACTAACGATTGTAGATGTACCCACTTATTAAGCCTAAAATATACTATTGTTTCTGTATTGGAACTCAGGATTACAATCGCACAGAATCATGCATCATATGCATCTTAGGGATTGAGCAGTTTATGGATAAGTACAGTGCAACCCAAATGTAACACAAACCATTGTGAGAGACATTGAGTGTCCAGATTTATACTGAATTTTGCCAGCCTGAAGTTACTGGAAGAACGCAGAACATGACTTGCCAGGCTGAGCCACTATGGCAGGTTTTTACCATGTTCGTGATGGTCGCTATCCAGCTGGTGACAAATGTATTTCAGGAACCCACCAACCAGCTTAGCGAAAACACAGGAAGAAAATAGGCAATTTCAGGAGAAATACAATTATATTTATTACAAAATCCAGTACACTTTTTAGTACTGCAATCATGACATTTGACTGATTTACATAATTGTGATTATTATAGCTAGTAGATTGTTTATATTATTTAATAACTATTGTATTATAATATTTTGGAGTCTTCTAGCAGATTCATATAATTGAAGGTTTTAGTTGATCCACTTTCATACAGGGTTAAAAACCCTATTTATTATTTTGTCACTCATGTTGTACAATTTTGAAATTTTGCAGGTTTTCTAGCATTTTTAAAGCAAATAGAATGGTTACAAAGTCAACGTGCATCGGCCGAGGCGGAGGCAGCACGGCTCCAGGCTGAGCTTGATGAGGCACACCGCACTATAACTAAGTCAGAGACAAAGTTTGCACATGTCAGAAAACTGCTAGACAGTGAGAAGAGAGAACGGAATATTATATTAAAGAAATATAATGAACTTGTGAGTAATTTACTGTATTCTTAGAAATCAAATTTATATTGTTATTATGATTTCCTTCAATGTATATGTCAACATTGCAGAAAATTAGTACATGTTTTCATATATGCAATTATATTATATACTATACACATTATGCAAATTATCAAAATATTACTGTATTTTTAATTCTTGGATTACATTTATTTATATCATGTCATTAAGTATGTAAGAATTCTGATTATATGTAAAAAGGATATGAAAGGGAAAAAAATAATAATTATGTAAGTATGCAAGTGGACTTACAAAGATATTATTAATGTAAACCAGGTGCAGATACAGAATTTAATAATAAGGCAAGGAGGAGGCAGAGAGGTAATGTGGGATAAATTTACTGCAGCAAGTGGATGTTGCTTTAAAGTACTTCAGTTTTAGCTGGCACTTGAGCCAATTGCCCCCATCGAGACTGTTACACCTGGATGAACTTAGTAAATTCTTACAAATTTAATTCAGGGCTTACATGATATTTTCACAGAGTAAACTTCTCGACATGGCCCGTGATCTGCTCTTCAATGATAACAGAGCCAAGTTGAATGATGAGACCCTACAGAAGCTTGCGTTTTTGAACGGTACTGCCCAGCAAGATCACAATGCCAAGCTCACCGGTGTGCCTGAACTTAACTCCACAGGTATGGTTCAGAAATTAAGAATTTTATAGATTCATGTGGTGGTTCATTTTTTATAGCATAGACCTGCAAACGAACATGTGTGTCACCTGATGGTAAATGATTTTCACCGCCTAAATACGCCCACATTACTAGAAGAATCATAGGCGTATTGGTAACCTTAAAGGGAAGGGATAATTAAGGGGTTGAGATGGGAGTGGGATTTGGGCCTAAGGATATCTCACTCACCGTACGAAACGCAGCAGCAAGCCGCTACTTTACGTCGGTTTTCTGTGAGACAGTGCGAATGTTATCCAACAACACACCACACTTATAGACTACAATACACCAACAACTAAGTTATTCCAAGTGTTCAAGAGCTTTATTTTATGAGTAGTGGAGTCACACTGTAAACAGTTTTGACCACATCATTAATGGGCCGACTCAACTCGGTGACGCGCCCATGATTTTTCTGGTATTTTAGGCGTACATGGGCGGTGAAGATCACTTACTCATTGAACCACTTGCTCATTGGCTGGCCTATGATATAAAAATAACAGTCTACAAATCTGATCATTACTATACTAGCTAGTTTAACCTGCCAAGTATCTGATATCGTTATCCACAGGTACATTGCTATCCGAGATGTCGTACTCCCGTTCTGAAGACGACCTGGATCTGTCGCTGGCGTCGACTCGCCGCTCGTGGGTGCAGCGCGGCGCGTGGAACGCGAGGGAGAACCCGCCCGCATCCAAGAAACGACGCTCCTCCACATCCTCGGCTACTAAGGTACACACTTTAAGCTCACGCATATGTCCCCGCAAGGGGGGGCAGAGGGGCAAATAGGGCTTCGACATTTCGCTTTCGTCCCATGATGTGAAAGGGCTGAGCCTATTTTTTTAACACGCTTTTATTAGCTTCAGACGTTTGTATGTTGGTATGTTTGTATGTTGGTAGGTTTGTCTGTAACTTGTCTTTGAACGTGATTTTGACCTACTTCAAAACGTCGGATAAAATCTTGACAGCGCGATGTAGATGTGCCAGTAGCGCCATCTCATGATTTTTTCTTGTCATCTTGTAGCTTAAATGCAATAAAGGTGGCGCTGGTTGTTTTGTTGTGTTATTTTGATACGAGTTTAGAACAAAATAAATAAATATTGTAAAAATTAAAACTTCCTTAAATATTTCATTGAATAATTGTTATAAATTACAAATTTATTACCTACAACTGTTATCAAAATTACTTCAGTAGTAAGGGATGTTCGCAAAACACTTTTTTTAACACGCTTTTTTATATTATTTACAATTAGTGGCAGCAATATAATAGAACATTGGATTATAGTCTACATGACACATTAAAATAAAACAAGAAAAAATCAAGAGATGGCGCCACTGGCACATCTACATCGCGATGTCAAGATTCTCCAGCGAATCATTACCTCCGACGCTTTGTATGAACTACGGGTGTTGAACGATTGATCGGGTATAGTTTTACAAATGGCTTGTTAAACAAGCCATTCGTAAAACTTGTTTCTTTCCTACCTCCTTCGTGACATTTTTACGTTTCAGCGAATTTTCCAATCACAAAGATTCGAGAGAAGTTTCACTTCAAAAAATGGTAAAAAAAATAAAAACACAAAGAAAAAAAAAATGGAAATACACCTTTTTATAGAAAATCAAACTAAAAAATTAAAAATAAATAATAGTTTAAAAAAACTAAAAAACACGCTTTTACATAAAATCCAACTAAAAAATAAAAAATAAATTTTAATGAATTCGAATTAGGAATAGTGTACAAAATTTAAAAATATATATAAATTAAGAATAGTGTAAATAAGAAAAAATATGTATTTTATTGTAAAAAAAAGCGTGGGGTGCATGGTGTCAATAGCTATAAAAATATTTTATTGACAGATATGAGTAGAAGGATCATCATTTTGATAATGTCTTAAAAAGCACCCCACGTTTTTTTACAATAAAATACATATTTTTTCTTATTTACACTATTCCTAATTCGAATTCATTAAAATTTATTTTTTATTTTTTAGTTGGATTTTATGTAAAAGCGTGTTTTTTATTTATAGCATAGGCCGGATAACGAGCAATTGGGTCACCTGATGGTAAGGTATCTCCACCGCCCATGTATGCTTAAAATACTAGAAGAATCATAGACGCGTTGCCGACCTTAAAGGGAAGAGATTGGGAAAGTGAGCGGGATTTGGGCCTACAGATATCTCACTCACTATACTCTACAACTCTTTAAATACGGGGTTTGATCCATAAACATTAGTGAAATCTTATTTTTGATTATTGTTAATTGAGATGTTACACAAATATTACACATTGAAATTAAACTAACTTAAATGAATTTTATGCGGACGAACATAAGCATAGAATGCTTTGACAATTACAATTATATCAAAGATACATACAGTAATACCCCGGACTTACGCGATAGGTGGGACCGAGCCATAACCGCGTAAGTCGAATTCGCGTAAGTCGGGGTACAACTTTGCATGCACTTATGAGTGACATAATTTGAGGTTATCTATAAAACACAACGTACGTAAAACAATTCAACGCGGAACACGTTCGAACCTGTTGTAAACGGACCACTAACATGGCGGAATAGGAGAGCTGACGCGCGCAGCCATCAAAAAGAATAATCGCGTATCTCCGAATTCGCGTAAAACGGGGTAGCGTAAGTCGGGGTATTACTGTACTTTCTCCCAGTTAAAATTTAACCTACCTAGAATCAGATCAAACTAGACGGTACTGGTGTGTGAAATGAATGTTCTATGTTTATCAGACAGTGGAGTTACAAGGTGGCAAGGTTCTGGCAACCGCCACCACAACGCTGACGCTGGAGCGAGCGCCAACCAACCATGATCTCAAACCACCGCACAACTTCGTGAGTACAACCCAGTGTTTTTTTGGTGGAATGTGTCAGGACAAGAATTGTTCATGAGGCTGAGGCTTTGAAGAGAAAACTGGACATCAAACTTATGGATGTTGGTGTATTCCAAAGCATTCTATCTGAGCCTCATTCTTATGCTGCCTTTTTATTGTTGAAAAGCCTGTTGGAGTAACACTAAATTAGGGTACGATGGGGCTGACATGGTCCCCGGAGACCAAAAGTCCCTAAAAAATTGTAGAATAAAAAAAAAAATACCCAGTGTTTCCCAACCTGTTTTAGGCCCCACCTTAACATTTTTTTTGTTAAAATTGGCACCGATATCTAGCGTTGCATTTAAATAGCCCAAAGCGAAAGAGTTAAAGTCATATCGAGTCCATTTTTAAATTGCCCTCCTTAACTATCAAATTACCCCCCTGTGGGGCGTGGGCCCCACGTTGGGATACACTGACCTAACTTTTTAATATACTTTGGCACAGTTGGTGAGTAGTCGGCTGTGATAAAATAGGTTGTGGGTTCGGTCCCTGCACCGAGACAAATGTTTGTTAAATCCTCAAATATTTGCTGTGTGTCTGGCCATTGTGAGATAACTGGCAGGTATGTTACAAGACATACAGATTACAAGGTAGGTAGGTAGGTCGATTGTATGCGAGAGGCCGTCTGGGTTAGTACCACCGCTTTGACTATTTCTGCAGCCAAGCAACACTGTGTAAGCACTGTTGTGTTTTGGTTTGAAGGACATTGAAACCAGTGAATTTACTGGAAATTATAAGACTCAACATCTTATGTCTTGGGGTGACGAGCGCAGTTCAGTGCCATGCAGTGCTTTGTAATTCAAATTTTTGTGTTGCTTCTGTTTATGGGCAGGCGTGGCGCTTACCATCAGGCGAGCGCCCTGCTTGTCACGTCATTCAATTAAATAAAAAAAAAACTGTAATTTCTATGTGCACCGCGATGACATCACTCTACACAGTATAAACATTCTATACAGATTTACGTTCTTATATGTTATCTATATTAACCATGATCTGTTGGGGCCTTGCTAGTCTCTTCATTCAATCAAATAAAAAAAAATACATATTCACAGATCAATAGCTCCATTGTGATCCATTTTGTTTTAGCAACCAATATCGGAGAGCAGTGATGAGGGTCCACCGCCTCGCAAGTCATCCGCCCGTCTGTCAGCCACCATGCAGTCCGCCGTCAAACAAGAACCCTGCACACCATCGGCGCCGCCACGGTCCGGTTGGTATTACTTTATGATGTGAATACTTCTTTAGCCGCGTTGAGCAGTTTTTGTTAGGGGGTGTAAATCTTTGGTTTCGCGTCACTGAAATGGTAATGTTAATTCAGACTATACACGTATAACATATCGCATATACCTGACCATGTGCTGTGTGCGTTGGACGCTTTTTGCATGGTTGAAAGCTTGTGAGCTCTGAGTATCAGTCAGTCAGTTATTCAGTTGTTGAGTAAAATTGAGTCACTTCTATCGGCAGTCCAATATTTTATTTTGTATTGCATACGCTGGTAAACGAACAAGTGTGTCACCTGATGATAAGTGATCTCCACCATGTATGAACATCTTCAATACCAGAAGATCGGTAGATGTATTACCGAAGGAAAGGCGTGATTAAGGAATTGCGAAGGGTTGGGGGATTTGGGCATCCGGACATTTCGCTCGCCGTACGACACGCAACAGCAAGCTACCACTTTACGTCGGTTTTCTGTGAGACAATGGTAAGAACCCAGCTGAGCTGATGAATATCACATCATGTCTTTTACTCCAAACAGTCTTTTTCAAAGTTGACGATATACCCCCCGCCTTGTTGGCGCTGGAGGTTTCAAGGGGTGGTAAAAGGTCTAGACTCTAGAGGAAATGGGGGGGGGGGTTGAATTGATTTGGAGGGAGGTTGGGAGATGGCTATATTGAATTTTGGGGGGTGCTAGAAAATAAATGGTTATTAAAATGCACATTAGACGAAATAAATTTGAGAACCTATGTTCTACACCATATCATACCATTTCTATATCACCCATGGGTAGAGACTGGTAAAGAATGCTTTTAGCATTAAGTCTGTAAAGAAAATACATTTAATACGCACTCACGCCTGTAATCCCCGAAGGCTAGGTAGGTAGCAGTAGGTAGGTATAACCAGTACACCCACATTTCGCCTAGCGTATACTGTTCTGAGCATTTCGCTATAGAAAGACCTATTATCACTACCCGACCCGGGGATTGAACCCGAAACCTCAGCACAGCAGTCGTACTGCGTACGCAATACAACTGCGACACCGCGGCAGACTATATAGAACAATTTATGTAAATAGATGAATATATCTATCTGTAGGTAATATATGTTTGTTGCAGACATTGAGACCGCGTCGGACAGTCCGTGTGTGAAGCGCGCCCCGTCCGTTATCTCTGCCGCGTACGGTTCGCCGCGCAACCGTCTCCGGCAACATTGCTTCGTGGCCAAGAACTTCTACAAACGGGAGACCTGCGGACCTTGCGGCAACACGTCAGTTCATACACACTGTATTTTATCATTAGAACAATAATAGGGTAGTTCCCTATGTTGAATATTATACATAATTTTTTATGCAAAAGCAAATAATACGAAAAAGAAACAATTAAAATCTAAAAAAGAGGAAAATAATGTCTCTGAAATTTTATGATTTATTATTAATCTTTAAATACTTTATTGTCCACTTTTTATTTTAATTGCCACAAAAATTTTGCTGGTGGGAGGATATTCGTATCCGAACGGATAGCGACCACCGTGTACACATGGTGTTAAAACCTGCCATAGTGACTCACTTTGTGTGGGTCGCGTTCCAGGTTCAGCCAGTGTATATTCGGTTCTCGCCAGGGGCTTGCAACATGACTTGATGGTTGGTAGGGGTGGGTACAAGTGTACATTCTTGTATTATTGTGCCTGCATCGGTCATCCGCCTGTCCTGTCGCAGGTCCCTCGATTTGCTTCTTTCCTCTCCGAAGAGGGAAGAAGCATTTATATAGGCCGGCATGATTCTGGTTTATCGGTGGTTGCTGGGTTTTTAGACTGCACTACACTTACCATCAGGTGTAGTGCAGTCACTTTGCAGTGCTGCGTGGTAAGGCTTTGGAACATGATTGTCTGCAAGAACTGGGTGACTCGGGGTGTTTGGCGCTTGGGAGGAAAGTTTCTGCAATGCGCCTAATGCTACGTTACACCGCACTGTCAGAATTCCCGCCAAAATTCCATAATATTCGTTTCGTCACCATCATCATCAGCCACAAGACGTCCACTGCTGAACATAGGCCTCCCCCAAAGATTTCCAGAACGACCTGTTGGAAGCGGCCTGCATCCAGCGACTTCCTGCGACCTTTATCAGGTCTTCTGTCCACCGTGCAGGTGGACGTCCAACATTGCGCTTGCCAGTAATATGGCCTCCATTCTAGAACCGTTCCGCCCCACCGGTTGTCGGTTCTGCGAGCTATGTGGCTTGCCCAACGTCACTTCAGTTAATAAAATAATAAATAAATACACCCAACAGTCACACACATAGTCCTAACCCCACAGTAAGATACGAGTCTTGTGTCGTGGGTATCAGGAACTAGGAGAGACTTTCGGTCTCACAACACCCAGACCCCGAAACGAATAATTGTGGATCACACAAACATTTGGCTCGGTGCGGGAATCGAACCCGCGGCCTCTCGCTTCACAGTCAGCTGCTCGCCCGCTGCGCCACAGAGGCTGTCAAATAATAATATTAGTTTAGGTTGTGTAATGGTGTGTCGTGTTGTGTGTTGCAGTATAAAGTTCGCGAAGTCGGGTCTGAAGTGCGAGTACTGCCGCGCGCAGACTCACCCGGAGTGTCGCGCGTTACTGCCGCTGCCCTGCGTACCGCCCGCGCCTGCACGCAGGCAACCTAACAACCAGGTCACACACACATTTTAACACGCTTTTATTCAGGGTTCGAGGATATATATATCAATGGATATATATCCGATATATATATCAAGCTGGGTTTGACGATATATATCAATATTTTTTTTATAACATATTGCAATACAAAAATGGTTTAAAAAATTAATGTTATTAAGTAATTTTCAGTGTTTGTCACTGTATTTCTACTTCCCAAATATATATGGCGTGAGAGTAGTGTTAAAACATACTCCCTAATGGTAAGTTCTAATCCATAAATGGCAACACTTCTGCCCAAGAAGAGTTTATGTTTTTTAGTTGATTTTGCCTTATCCAAAAACGAGTTTTTTATTTTATAATTTTAGTATGTGTATGTAACACATATACAAACAGTATTCATAAATAATACAATAAAATAATAATATGGCTTTCATACAAAATGGATATATATCAAACTTGATATATATCGGATATATATCATAAATATCCGATATTTTGATATTTATAATAAATATCGGATATTTTCGAACCCTGCTTTTATTAGCTTCATTCATATGTTAATACACTAGTATGTTTGTATATAACGGAAATTTTGAACATGATTTTGACCTCTGAAAAAATGTATTTTATTGTAAAACAAAGCGTGGGCTGCGTGGTGTCAATATTTATAAATATTTTATTGACAGATATGAGTAAAACGATTATCACTTTGATAATATCTTAAAAAGTACCTCATAATTTTTCTGCAATAAAATACATTTTTTTTATTAGTGAAACTTCTTTAGGAACGTTGTGATTTGATAATTCGATGAAACGAAAAAGCGACAGTGAAAAGAGACAAACATATTCATAAATAGGATTTAACCTGCGAGAGAATGAGATACGAGGTATATGAGGTACAACGAAGCCTTCGGAGAATGTGTCGTAAACAACGTGATGTATCCACGTGTATTATTTTATTGCGTTTGCGTATTAAAATTCGTTGGTTAATTAATTTATTGTAATAATTCTAAAGTTTCACTTCTGCCGTGTGTGAATTGCACACACACACACTTTTTTTAATTTTTCTATTCCTCATATCTCAAAGGTATGCAAAGTCTGCCAACCCACTAGACATTAGACTAGTGGTTAGACCATTAGACTGTGTGGTAAACTAAAGCCTAACCCCTCTCATTCAATAGCAGAGACGTATACCCAGCAGTGGGACGTGTATAATACATGGCTAGTATTATTATTCTTAACACAAGACTCGTATATCAGTGGGGTCAGGTCTATGTGTGTGACTATTGGGTGTCATTTTTTTTATTTATTTTTTTTTAATGGCATAGATCGGCAAACTAGCAAGTGGGTCACCTGTTGGTAAGTGATCTCCACCGCCCATGTATGCCCACAATATCAGAAGAATTATAGGCGCGTTGCCGACCTTAAAGGAAAGGGACAATTAGGGATTGGGAAGGGGAGGTGTATTTGGGCCTCCGGATATCTCACTCACCATACGAAACGCAGCAGCAAGCCGCTACTTTACGTCGGTATTCTGTGAGACAGTGGTAATGACCCGGTTGAGCCGGCCCAATCATGCTGTAGACAAAACTGTCTACAGCGTGGCTCACTCATAAATTTATTTATTTATCATTATATTTCTTTGTTATACCAGGCGGGTTGTATATCGGACTATGCGCCGAGCACTCCTCCGATGGTGCCGGCTCTACTGGTTCATTGCATCAACGAGGTTGAGAAACGTGGCCTCGGCGAACGGGGGATATACCGCATCAGTGCCACTGAGAAGGAGGTC
Organism: Amorpha juglandis; assembly: GCA_949126905.1. Classification (NCBI taxonomy): domain Eukaryota; kingdom Metazoa; phylum Arthropoda; class Insecta; order Lepidoptera; family Sphingidae; genus Amorpha; species Amorpha juglandis. Next base: position 2,499,717 of record OX421379.1, on the reverse strand, counting down.
AAGAGGTTGAAGGTAAACTATTTAACATTAGAATAAAATAATATTTTATTTTAATGTTATGTTATAATTATAATGTCTAATAACATATTATGTTGTAATTGTGTAATTTATTATACAATTATGTATGCCTTACAACATTAAATCCCATTAGATCTCATATCAATAGCAACTTTATAAAACTGTTACATCTGTTTAGTATGGCAATCGACCTGCAGCCTCTCTTTTCGTAGCCGTCTTTACAGTTGCAGCGCTACCTAGGCTATCGAAATAAATGATGTTTTATATAATTGATTGTTTTTTAAATAATTGAATGACGAGACGAGCAAACCGCTCGCCTGATGATAACGCCACGCCTGCCCATATAGAGAAGCAACACCATACAGAACGAGTTATAAAGCACTGCATGGCACTGAACTGCGCTCGTCACCCCAAGACATAAGATGTTAAGCCTTACAATGCCCAGTACTTTAACTGGCTTCAATGTCTTTCAACACAACAGTGCAGTACACACTATTGGTTGACTTGTGAAATAGACGGCGCGGTGGTACCAACCCAGACGGCCTCTCGCATACGGGGGACCTACCACCTCATAGATTTTGGTTTTTGTTCCTTTCAGGAGCGATTCCTCAGCGGTTGCGGCTCTCCCTCGCTAACAAACGAAGACATCCACGCCGTTTGTGGATGTATCAAGGACTTCCTGCGTGGATTGCGCGAGCCGCTGGTATCCTCGGCGTTGTGGTCGGACTTCATGTCGTGTGCCAGTATACGGGAGCCGAGCGACGCGTCCGCCGCAGTGTTGCAAGCCGTCAGCCAGCTGCCGCCGCCTAACAGGGACACCCTGGCCTTCCTAGTGCTGCATCTACAGAAGTAAGTATATACTAGATATGCTTATCATCCTTTAAACTCTGTTCATGGTGGACAAATCCCGTAAAAATCTCAGATATTTGGGGGAAATAAATATTATCCATAGATAATTTTAATATGCTTGTACATATGCTTGTAATTAATAAAAGCTGTGATTTTTATTTTATTTTTTTGGAATATATGGTTTAATCCTATTTTCAAGTAAATATGGTCCCATTGCAAGATAAAATTCTAAAAAACTATGACAATAAACAATATATTTTTACTATATAAAATCTCTTTTTATATAAAATCAACACCTATAAATTTCATGTTTTGTTCATAAACTTATAGAGTAGCCGAGAGTCCGGAGTGCGAGATGGGTGTGGACAACCTGGCCAAAGTGTTTGGCCCCACTGTCGTGGGTTTTGGCATGATGACCCAACCAGCGGAGATGTACACCGCCACTACACAGATGTTCCAAGTATGTTATCACTTTTAATCTGCAAATTTCGTGTATACTATATTTATCCTGTTCGAAGGACCAAAAATTCTACCGGTTTATTGGTTATGCTGGAATAGTAGAAACGAGTTTTAGACCCGGTTTGAAAGGCTGATCGATGTAAAAATTAACTAATTATGTAGTGATTTGTTACATTTACGCGAATGTTACTCATTGAAATAAAACGAATATAAACTGATTTTATCGCGGTTTTTTATTTTATTTTGGTCCCGACGTTTCGAAGGCTTTCCAGGCACCAGTTCACTTTGTGACCACGAAACGTCGGGACCAAAATGAAATAAAGAACCGCGATAAAATCCGTTTAAATTCGTTTAATTTCGATAACTAATTTTCTGTCAAATCTCATGTCAAATCAATATTGAGCTGCTGCAAGCATGGTCAACGCTTTTGATTTAAAACATCTGTACGTTGACATGGCTTTCAAACTAAAAATGAAAAATCGTATGTCGAACGCTAAACGCCTAGATTAAAAGTATTATACTTTTTATACAGTTTTATAATTAGTGTGTATATGTATAGGTGATGCAGTTGCTGCTACGGTTGCCGGGTGACTACTGGTCGCAGTGGGCATGTGCCACCGCCGATACTGTGGGCTCGCCACATGGTGGCACACTCACCAAGTCCAAAGGATACTTCTTCTCACCAGCAGACACTGGGTGAGTCTAATACAAAATTATCCTAAAATCTATAGTTAATACAACTCTATTATAACATTATATTTGTTAACTATGGAATGTTTTTATCTTAAAGATGTTGAGAATTTTTCTAGCTGGGTAACATCTCTGAAAAATAATATCAGAGGGACGAGAGTGGGGCATAGAGCCCCACAAAGAAAAGAACTATGGAATGAATTCTTGAAATTTTAATAAAAACGGGATTTAAATCCGTCGCATAGTTTAAGAGAATTGAGCTGACAAATAACCAACACAGATAGCTATCTTGTTTTTAACTATGTATTGAAAAGTCTAGAAGTTTCGTCAACTACACTGGCCCAATGCAGGTTGATAGACTTCACGTATTATGTAAAACTATTACGAAAAAATATGCAAAGGAGGCCCTTTTAGAATTGTAACTTCTGCGAATATTACATTTTTATAACTAGATATTATCCGAAAATAAATTACCTTTAACAAACTGAAGACTTTTTTCGTCTAATTCTCTGAAAGGAAACTTATGCGAAAATGCTAAACTTATCCTAAAATTTAAAATAATAATATCTTATAGTGTAAGGTAGAACTGTAATTGTGTGGGACGGTGGCTGACTGTTGGTTGTTATAATATTTGTTTTTTTTTTACAGCGTCTCGCGAAAGAAGCGGCATTACTTCCAGTATCAGAAATAGTTAATAACACTTGTTTTTCACATTAAACGTTTATGTTACCCAGTTTTTGTACATTGCTAGTAGTTATTTAATTAATTATCTTTAAGTACGGAACACATAATGTTTCCACACGTTTCTGACTTACTGTATTATTATATTGTATTACTCATAATATAAATATTACGACATATTTCGTTCTATCCCAAAAAAAAAGCGTAAATTTTTGCGTTATTCATTTCATTACTGGTTAAGACTTACATAATAACATTTTGTAAATTATTTAAACAGTAGTCGATATAGAGAATATTCCGTTTTGTATTTGAATTTATCGGTATATTTAAATTTATACATGGACCAAAAATCTTACACTGTAAAATCGAACCAAAATGTTCAATAAGTTTGAGTTATTTAACAAAACCTACATAATATTTTGTTGTTAGATTGCAAATCAGGATATTTGATCAGTCAGTAACTACACAGTATTGAGTATAGGCTTTTCAAGTTGAAAAATTACCAGGCCTGTGGTCGGCATTTACTAGTCAAAAGACCCAAATATCAAATGCAAAATGGTTGAAATTTGTTTTCAAAGCCAAAATAAATCCTTCTTTCGCTATTTGTCATAGTATAGTATTTGTGGTAGGTCTCACGTATGCGAGAGGCCGTCTGGGTTGGTACCACCGCTTTGTCTATTTCTGCCGCCAAGCAATAGTGTGTAAGCACTGGTGATATCTTGAGTGGTAGAGCCACGATGTAGACAGTTTTGTCTACAGCATGAATGGGCCGGCTCCACCGGGTCGTTACCAATGTCTCACAGAAAACCGACGTAAAATAGCGGGTTGCTGCTGCGTTTCGTACGGTGAGTGAGATATCTGGAAGCCTAAATCCCCTCCCCTCCCCAATCCCTAATTATCCCTTTCCTTTAAGGTCGGCAACGCGCCTATCATTCTTCTGGTGGTGGGCGTACATGGGCAGTGGAGATCTCTTTGCTGGTGGGAGGATACTTGTATCCGACCGGATAGCGACCACCGTACACTGGTGCTAAAACCTGCCATAGTGGCCCACCTTGTGTGGGTCGCGTTCCAGGGTCAGCCAGTGTATATCCTGTTCTCCCCAGGGGGCTTGCCCCCTGATCCTAGTCCTTTTCCCATCCCTTTTCCTTCCCCTCCTCCTTGGCCCTTTGGCAGACCGGCATGATCTTGCCGACCTACGATGGATACATTGTTTATCGTTGGTCGACACTATTCCTGGATTGCGCTACACTTACCATCAGGTGTAGCATAGTGTCTTTGCCGAGCCAGGATAAAAAAAGAAAACTTACCATCAGGTGACCAACTTGCTCGTTTGCCGGCCTATGCTAAAAAAAATAAGCCATAGAAGCACATTTCAATCCTAAAACTGGTTGTTTGTGGCAGAGCCGCATTTAAGGAGCCGCGGTTTACTGACCACAGGTCCAGATTATAGATTTCCATTTTATCAAAATGTGAATCGAAATCTTGAATTCCAATTTAATATTTGCAAAATAATTTTCCTCTTCAAGACATACTATTGTACTTAATTATTTTATGACATACTAAAACGTAGCTGTAAGTTGTTTTCTTTAAGGTAGTGTATATTTTATAGATGTTTGTCTTTTGGGTTTCATTTCTAGAATTCTCTTTTTTTCATTATAGGCAGTGGATTAGGCCTCCTTTACACAGCCGGTATATCTGTCTGAATCAATAGTGAAAATTTAAAAAGCCATTCATTACATATAATTTTGACATATTATGCCATACATACATTGCTTTTAGTGGAACTTATTTTTTCAAATCGTATGTATCATATCACAATAATATTATAAATGTGAAAGTTTGTTTGTTTGGATGTTTGTCCGTCAATCACGCTGAAACTACTGAACGGATTTTGATGAAATTTGGTATGCAGACAGGGTATGAGCTGAGCGGGCGGAGCCGCGTGCATAAGCTAGTGTAAAATAAATTAGGTGTGTATTCTCCGTTTTTTAAATTTTAAATTCAGTATCCTAAATTTCCTGATGTTCAGGGTCGGGCGTAGCTTCAATGTCTATGATGGTGATCACTTACCATCAGTTGGTCCGTACATTAGTCGGGTTTTGTTGGTGAAATTTATTATAAGATTGTTGGATGTTTTCTAGATTCGGAAAAACTAACTCAAACGGCAAACATGTTCGTTTAGCGAATCATTTAGTTTAGTTTATATTTTAGTGTATGTTTTCCGTTATAGCGACGTCATGCCACCGCCTACGATGACTGTCTGTCTGTACAAAGGCATCTATTTGTTTTCTTATTAGATATTTACACATAATATGTATGAACCTATTTGCTATTAAGGGATACAATAGGATTCAATGACGAATACAACTATAAAAAAATCTCAAGAGGCCTAAAGAGCCTCTTTTGGCTCAGTTAATTTATTAATTACTGTATATTACTTTCAGATGTGGCCATATGTAAATGCTTTAATATAGCAGTAATAAATTACGTATTCCCTCATTTAATCATTAGTTTTATGTAACTATAAATTCATTTAAGTTTTCTAATTTCACCAAATACATATAATGCATCACTATTTCCCACCCTTTTTATAACGAATTGAGCATCTTTCTTGAATCCAAATACATGTCACATTAGGATATTTAAGACGACCTATAAAAGCTGTCACTATTTTGACATGACAGCAATGAGACCAGATTCACCAAGGGTCTGTCAAATTTTGTGTCGCTTAAAATTACCCGGAAATAGAGAACTAATGTTCACAGTGATATATTTTGGCTAGCAATAATTAACATGGCCATAAACTATAATTCTTATCCCTATAAGGACGATTTAGTTTGAAGGTCAAACCATGATTACGAAATCTTGATGTCACTTTCAAATAACAACTAAATTAAAATTTAATTATTACCCTTTTTTCATCACTCATATCTTACTGCCACACTTATAAGACGTCACTTAACTGTGATCGTAATTCAGGCAATACTTAGAATCTATTGTTTCCACCAGGGCTTGAAATACCGTTAATATAGTATCGTTATAGCTGCTTGATGCAGATACCGGTATTAAAAACTAATGTTATCACATTTAACGTTATTTCTCTTTATAATTAGCTGGTGGTAGAATATTCATATCCGCCTGGATAGCGACCACCGTATACATGGTGTTAAAACCTACCGTAGTGATCCACACGCCTCGTTTGGATCGCGTTCCAGGATCAGCCAGTGTATATCCGGTTTTCTCGAGGGGCTTGCGACATGACTTGATGGTTGTTTGGGGCGGATATAGAGGTACATCCTTGTATCACTGTGCCTGCATTGGTTATCCGCCTGTCCTGTCGCAGGTCCCTGGATTTGCTTCTTCCCTCTCCGAAGAGGGAGGATGCATTTAAACAGGCCGGCATGACTCGTGACCACCGATATACTCATTATTTGTTGGTGGTCGCTGGTTTTTTAGATTGCACTACGCCTACCATCAGGTGTACAGTGTAGTACAGTCACTTTGCCGTGCTCGGATAAAAAAAAATGTTGAATGCCAGCGCCAGTTAAATGGTCTATACTCCGTTACTGAGTACATAAATTACTTTATATTCAGTGAGTACAGAAATCTTAATTAACGTAGTGTAATCTAAATCGAATTCTAAGAAATTGCTAACGAATACCTAATGTTAATTGACGTCTCACAGTACGGCAGTTGGCTTTGTAAATTATTTGTATTATATGCCATTTATAGAATATAATATATTCATAAATTACCTCGTAGTTATTTTGTTATTTTTATTAGATTTAACGCCGCGGACACGACGCGTGTCTATAAGTCTTCAATACTTTAAGCCTGGAATAATGTTATTTTATAACATACTTTTTGCTATTTTATTGAGTCAGGTTAACTCAGCCTTGAACAGAGATCTGTAAATTAGTTGATTCGCTATTTTAGACGGTAGACAATTATAGACTGAAATAAACATGCTATTGTACTGTGAAGCGAGTGTATTCCAGGTGTAAGAAATGTATTGCACGTCGATTTAAAGATTTCTGAGCAAACATTAATTAACGTTCTACAATGAATTCAACATCACATCCCCTAGTCATTGACTAGTATTAAGTTTATATTTACGGATTTAGAAACAATCGGGGGTTTATGTGATTTATTATTATATTTCTATGTTAGAATATTATGTAGTCGTTTTACGTAAATGCTTATTAAATTAAAAAAAAAATGTAGTTGGGCATCATAACCCCCCGATCGTTGATCTGAATCCGCCCATGTTCAATGTTTTTGTTTATAAAATTGGTAATACTTGACTGTAACAAAGCAAATAAAATCTTACAGACTAATAATTGTGTTTTATTTCTCGTGCATTATAAAATCCCTTGTTAACTACTCAATCTATCACTTACCTAGGTGAGTCAGTCAGCATACTATTAACGAGAAAATATTTTTTTTTATTTTTGTCCGGCATTATAATAAAAAACGGTCTAGCAACGCAAAATCCCTCGGCGTCCATCATATTTAGTCTGCACTGTATTTGTCATGACGTCTAATGTAGTAGACCCACACACCTCGTGTGGATCGCGTTTCAGGATCAGCCAGTGTATATCCGGTTCTCCCGAGGGACTTACGTCAGAACTTGATGGTTGGTTGGATGCGTGTATAGTACAGGGGTACATCCTTGTATACCTGTGTCTGCATCAGTCATCCGTTTGGCCCCTCGATTTGCTTCTATTCTCTTCAAGTGTGAAGAAAAAAACTGGCGCCTTTTCAATTAGTTAGGGCAAAAAAGAAACAAAAAATTCAAGTCATAATTATGTATTTATATTAAATCATAATAAATATCAAAATGAATTGAGCAAAACAATAAATTAATATTTTCGACAAAAATTACATCCAACTATTATGTCTCGTTTACACTGGTTCATATTTTGGAGGTTTATATTATAGGAACTCTTATTACTTAGTAAAAGTTAAATTCAAAACAGCTCCATTACAAATAAAAATGGCAAGATTATTTCAAATAAAATTACACACATCACTGGACAAACCCCAAAACATAAAAAAATCTGAACACAATTATAATATCAATTATCCATATCTATAAACCGCCTACGTATGGTAACTCGTGAATATAAAACTACATTGGTGCCTTCAAACTTACGTTCTATTACTCTTTGGTAATTCTGTCGCGCAGATTTCGTGCAAGTTCTCGTTACAATAATGATAGTAACAGCATAGCATACATTGAACCCGACTGACACTATCGATTTATCGATTGTTTAATTATTATGTATTTAATGATCGATTTTAATACATTGCTAAACTACGAATGTCCATCCTTAAACATAGGTCATAAAACATGTTAATTTAAAACAAAGCAGCTCGCCACTTGATTTATAAACTTCAAAGTTGTCTGATACGAGGATTAATAGAACGAGTCACTTTACATTAAAAATGCTATAGAAAAGCAATTCCACATACCAGACATACAGACAGACCAGAACATATTATCAATATAATGTTAATTTTTTTCGATAATTCAGCCATACAATAATTATCGATTATTTCTTCGGGGTACACTACAATAATACGACAAACTTTATTCCGATATTCACAAATACGAATTTCAAAATACCGATTTTCATAATTCCGAATGGTTCAAAATTCCGAATTTAACAACTCCGATGTATCATTTATCCTATTTTTATAATTCCGAAATTTCAATATTCCTAACGTATATAATTACGATTCTCAAAATACCGAGTTTCAATAGATCGAATAACAAAAAGTCCGAATTAATGATAATTCGAAACATCAAAAATACGAATTCCGATTATTAAAATACCTATTAATTAAAATTCCGAAATAAAAACGCCTTGTACAACTGAATAGAAAAACAAATCAACACATAATTTCTTTTCAAAGAGAAATATAATAGTATGAGGAGGTAGAATTAAAAAAACTAATGTCAAATGCGTTTTAAAAATAATTTTCTATCCAATAAAAATATTTATTTCGCTGGTCACAATTCTAACCTTACCCAAATGATTCACCAACAATAGAGAGGATCTGGCGCTCGGCGGCCGCTGCCGCGGCACGCTCGCTGCGCTCGCTCGCCTTCGCGCTTAATGGTCACAGTTCTAACCTAACCTAACCCAAATGTATGTAATGATTATAACTGAATCAAAATCCTGATTTTAGCAATTTATTCGGAATATTGAAAATCGGAATGTCGTTTTTCGGACCGAGAACCCATCGAGCATTTGACTCGTCGAACATATAAAATTCGGAAAACAAACAGATCGTATTTCCAACTTTCGGTAAAATAATTTTCGTTAATTTGAATAATAGACATTATAATTTTTAGGTATTATGAAATTCGGACTTTTGAACATCGGAACATCGAAATTCGGAATAAAATATTTCGGAGTATTTGGGTGTTCCCATTTCTTCGATATATCGATTGTGTATTCGAGTTCTTATCTGAAGACTAGTAATCCTTAATCACGCAAAACATGAGTTACGCTAAAACAGTACCTTAATGTGTAAATTTTTCGCTATAATTAAATTTAATAAATATGTCGTACGAATAACACAAAAGGCGACTAAATGCGTCTCAATATTTATTATTGGAATAAAGTATCTCCGTAACATATAAAATGAGATCCAATTTTCGTTTTACACATTTCATAAATTCTTTGATTCGATAAACCTTGGAGATACTCTTCAACATTTTAAATTCAAATACAGTAATTATTTTCTAAGGCAATTAAAACTTCGCACTTTAACTTATTTGTCTCTAACGCCCGATTTCACTGACCTTTCACTAATAATTATTATGTTAACGCCTAACGTCAAAGTGGTGTGACGATGCCACTTAAGAAACATCGACAATCTGATTTCAAACGAAGCAAAACCTAATCGATAGTCGATGTATAAATTCCCTTAGAAATCGAAGAAGTTATTTAACTTAAAACTAATTTGGTATAGGCTCGACATATTTTTCCACGATTGTCGATCTGTTACAAAAAAGAAAATCTAAAAGCACATGTAAAATAAATGCCACAATGACCCTGATGAAATAATATTACAAATTTTATAAATAATAATTATATTATGCTCTTTAATCATAATTGTCGACCGTAAAAATCCTATTTACTTATATTTTCAATTTTTTTTTACTATCAAAAGAAACAAATGTAAATAAATTTAAATAAAGAGATTTTATCTCCACTCGTCGATGGTTTATGGCGGCGACAAAAATATTTCTTACTTAACGATCTAGTTACAAATGGCAACAATGTGAGATTTCATTCCTTAATATACGCTAAAATGCACAAACTCATAGCCATTCATTAAATCTTAAATTAACACTATCGACTATTGTATTGTATACACATACACATTTAGTCAAGCCGAAAGTACATATATTAACATCTCTTTGGTTATCGCTACATGAAGACTTGTGATGTGATTTTTATCGATATAAAACTTCAGCTGTTGAAACTAGTCCTTTATTTTTACCAATAAGACATTAATAATGTCGGTTAATCATATAACAATGATTTCTATCTCATATTGTAACATCCAAGTATCGACAAAAATCCTACCGATATATTTATCGACAAACCAATTGTTTATATATTAAAATAGTATATCTCACTTTATTATTATGCTACTTTCTATAAACTACGATTTACAAAATATACAAATATTTTACGTTCATAGACTATTCACCAATATTTATGCTGGTCTTTTAAATTTTACAATCACCAAATTTGGTCAAAAACTTTAATATCTATACGCTCATAATTCTTCTATTAAAAATGTTGTTTATCGATAAATGAGCATATAATCGATAAAAATTCATTATTATTTTGGTAATCTCTAGATAAGAATGCCCGATTCCAAAGCAACGAAGTATAAGTAAATGACCACATCCCCACACTTTATCGAAAAATCCCCTGGAGCGAAACCCTACGCGACTGAAATTACATACTTATAGTTATTGACCAAATTTTGCAATTAACAATAGCAAGTTAAAAATCAAAGTATTTGGAATGTTATTTGCACAATATTTTTTCCTATAATATATTTTTCACATTCGACTGTCAGCTGAGAAATCATAAGTTATTTTTTGTTCTAATTTGTTTTGGTGTTACTAATAGGAATAGGAACATAACACAATATAATGTATTTATAATTTTTTAGAATTTCGGTTTTTTTGACGAATGAGTAGCCATTGTCGAAATCAGTTAGGAAGGGTCATCATCATCTTCAACATTTTAATTCCCATCGTATTGTTTTTGAAACTAACATAAAAACATAGTAATCAGTAGTTACTCGTCAATGATTATATTTTTGCAAAAACACATGACAACTTTGATTATTATACTGAAAGAGAAAACAGAGTAGATTTTTTTACTTCCTTGAATACACTGTTATATACATGTTAGACATTTACCCTTCTGTATTTTTATTATAATTTCTCAGCACAAATCGAATGTGAATTAATTATTTCTTACGTTTTCGCGAATATTACTCATTGAAATAAAACTAATTTAAGCGGATTTTATCGCGGTTTTTTATTTTTACCCACAAACCACACCTCATACCCCCCGTGATCACGAAGGCTGAAAAGTCTTCGAAACGTTGGGATAAAAATTAATAAAAAACCGCGATAAAATCCGTTTAAATTAGTTTTATTTCAACGAATGTGAATTGTAAATAAATACCTCACTGATGTTCCGACGGCCCGGTAGTGTTAGTGAGTATTTTGGGCAGGTCACCACCTCCGTACCGTATGCCGTAGGGTCGCAGGTGGTATATCAGATAGTCGAGTACGTACATCTGTTCCGGACTCACGTAGTGGAAGGACACCGCGTGGTCGGAACAACAATCGAGACCCTGTTGGGGAATGAAGTTATTTTTTTTATAGCATAGGCCGGCAAACGAGCATGTGGGTCACCTGATGGTGAGTGATCTCCACCGCATATGTACGCCCACAATATCAGAAGAATCCTGGGCGCGTTGTATCCGACTGTGAAGGAAATGGATAATTAGGGATTGGGAAGGGGAGGGGGATTTTGGACTCCGGACATCTCACTCACCGTACGAAACGCAGCAACAAGCCGCTAATTTACGTCGGTTTTCTGTGAGACAGTGTTAACGACCCGGTCGAGCTGGTTTATTCATGCTATAGACAAAACTGTCTACAGCTTAGCTCTACCATTCATAATTACAATTAAACCTGGATATCTGGGCTCTGGACATGTGAGAAACCTCTGTTATTGATCCGACACTTTTGTATTGAAATACCTCTGTTACTGGGAATTTTCAAACCCTTGTAACTGGGACTTGATTTCTTAGATTTTGCAATATATACCTCTATCGTTGGAACTTTGTAGCTCAATAGCCCGTATAAATGACAGATAATTCATCAAGGGTACACAAGATATCAGGTGTAGATAAGATCCAGGATACAAAACGGTGACCCACTTGTTCGATACTTTCTGTCTATGTTTTTGTCTTTGTCTATGTTATAAAAAAAACTTACCTCATCGCTAGGATAGTAGATGTAATTCCAATACCAGAAGCCCTTGTCCTTATTGGGGAACAGATGGTCCCGGGGCACGAACGGGAAGAATCGACCGCGACGCATCGAGTCCCGGGAGTCCATCGCCTTCACGCCGATGTTGTCCAGGCATTTGCCTGTAGACATTGAGAATATCACCATCATTATCAGCCACAGGACGTCCACTGCTGAACATAGGCCTCCCCCAAAGATTTCCAGACCGACCTGTTGGAAGCGGCCTGCATCCAGCTACTTCCTGCGACCCTTATCAGGTCGTTTGTCCACCTTGTAGGTGGCCGTCCAACGCTGTGCTTGCCAGTACGTGGCCTCCATTCCAGAACCTTTCTGCCCCATCATTAAGAATATACATGGTGAATTTTATAGGGTTTCATATGTTGAATATTATACATTATTTTATACGCAACAGAAAATAATACGAAAAAGAAACCCTTTTGTAAAAACACAGTCAAAATCGGTTCAAAAATGAGCCCGCAATTATGATTTTAATATTGGTATGAGCAAAGGTGGGCGCGTGGTGGGGATATCTCACTGTCTCACTCGCACACGTGGACCGTAATGGCCATATTACACAGTGTCGTCAAAGTTTGCGTTGTCTGTTATTTCCCAAGTGCCCCGTCCACAGGTTTGAATGGCTATTCATTTATGTTTTTATGGACGGATTAATGAAATTCTTTCTGCAATATGTATTGGATAACATAACTTAAAAAATTAAATCATTCAAATGGCGCTGGTCCCAATAAAACTATTTTATTTCTTTCAATCTTTATATACAAAAGTTTCGTGTCACGTTGTTTGTCCGCGATGAACTCGTAAACTACTAAACCGATTTTAATCAAATTTTGCAACTTGTGTGCAGTTTGTTAAATATTTGTTATAATTATTTGTGAGTTCCATAAGATTCTAATAGTTGGCGGTGTAAGGTAATTTATCGGCTGGTTTGAGTAAGTGTCCAATAGATGGCGCATACTGTATTGAATAGTTTACTACAATATAATTTAACATATGCCTTAGTAACGTGTGGCCGGCTCTGCTAGTAATGTATAAACCAAACAATCACACAAATAGTCATAAATCAGGCTAAACTGTATCGTGGGTGGTATCAGGAACTACGAGAGACTTGCAATCCCACAACATTTTTCTGCCGCCAAGCAACAGTGTGTAAGCACAGTGTTTCGGTTTGAAGGACATTGAAGCCATTGAAATTACTGGGCATTATTAGACTTAACATATTACGTCTCGGGGTGCCGAGCGCAGTTCAGTACCATACAGTGCTTTGTAATTCAAAGTTGTGTGTGGTGTTGCTTCTGTTTATGGGCGGGCGGGGCACTTACCATCAGGCGAGCGCCTTGCTCGTCTCGTCATTCAATCAAATAAAAAATAAAACATAGTATTGTAAATTATCTTTCTATCTCTTTCTCTCTCTCACTCTCTCTCTTTATTACACACCACCGTGACTTTTACTTCAGTTTCTGTCCATCCAAAGGTTGTCTGGCAGAGATCGCCCGTAGCGATAAGACCGTCCATTGTAAAACCATTAAGTAGTCCTATGCTAAATAATTTTATGTTATTATTGGTTATACAATACAACAGGTCGGTCTGGAAATCTTTGGGAGAGGCCTATGTTCAGCAGTGGACGTCTTGTGGCTGATGATGATGATGATGATGATTGGTTATAGAATAAAGAGTTTTTGTATTATATGGTACATGACTCACCCATCTCAGCATCCTCGGCTCCATGATCGCTCGCCTTGCATAATGTGGGCGCGGGCAGGGCCTTGTTGACGAACCGGTCGAGCGCCTCGCGGCTCAACACGTAACCCGCGCCGCCGCTCATGTACCCCTGCCGAGATGACCCGACAATTAATATTATTGAAGTGAAACTTCTTTATCGGCGTTAGAAAAATAAAATCGTCACATTTTTCCGTTACGCGGCACGCGTCACGTTTTTGACTTTGAATGGATTTTGACCAGACTTTGACTGGACTTGTCAGAACTTTCATCGTACTTTGACCGGACTTTAACCGGGCTTTGACCGGACTTTGAACGGACTTTGCCCGACTTTGACCGGACTTTGAACGGACTTTGACCCGACTTTGACCCGACTTTGACAGGACTTTGACCGGACTTAGACCGGACTTTGACCGGACTTTGACTGGATTTTGACCAGACTTCGACCGGACTTTGGACTTTGACTGGACTTTGACCGGACTCTGACCAGGCTTTGCCCGGGCTTTAACCGGACTTCGACCGAACTTTGACTTGACTTTGATCGGACTTTGACCGGACTTTGACCGAATTTTGACCGGACTTTGAGCGGGCTTTGACCGCACTGTAACCGGGCTTTGACCGGACTTTACAGGACTTTGACTGAATTTTGACCAGATGACCGGACTTTGACAGGTCTTTAACCGGACTTCAACCGGACTTTGACAGGGCTTTGACCGGACTTTGACAGGTCTTTAACCGGACTTTGACAGGACTTTGACCGGATTTTGACAGGACCATGGCAGGACTTTGACGGACTTTGACAGGACTTTAAGAGGACTTTGACCGGACTTTGATCGGATTTTGACCGGACTTCTTCTGTCGAGCATCCCAAGAAGCACATTTTTTTTTTGTATTCATGTGTATGATAATAAAAGCCTTTTGTTTAAACTTTAACTTATTTAACTTTATTTAACCAGTTTCTGTAAAGTCGCATATAGTAGATCATTTTTCGAAAAATAAGGTCATAAAGAAGTTTCACTTCCTACGTGTGTACACTAGTACACGCACATATTTTTTTTTATTATCAATAGCTTTCGCATTATTATGCATTTTGCCAGTGTCAAGTATAATTTATTCTCAAGTTATTTTTACAAGAACGATGAAACACGGGTGCAGTCTATTTCAAGGTCTTGCCGGAGTTTTAGTGTTAGTAGTTTAAAAATCATCTCACCTGTGGTGTGAACGGTTTGAATCTGCATCCGAAATATATAGGATCGCTACTGCTGTAGTCTGCCAACATGTAGCGTAAGTTCTCCACGATCACGTACCTGAAAAAAAAACAAATTTGATAGTAGTGGTAGAGCATAGGCCGGCAAACCAGCAAGTGGTGGCCGTACGGCCACAAGACCAGAAGAATCATGGGCGCGTTGCCAGATTAAAGTAAAGGGATAATAAGGGATTGGGAAGGGGAGGGGATTTGGGCCTCCGGATATCTCAGTCACCGTACGAAACGCAAACGCAAGCCGCTAGTTTACGTCGGTTTTCTGTGAGACAGTGGTAACGACCCATTCGAGCTGGCCCATTCATGCTGTAGTGGGACGTATGTATATTTATTAAAGGGCTGGTATGTACAGTACTTTTTATTATTAAAAGGTTATTTTTAACACGGCATAGTGACTGCACTACACTTGATGGTAGGCGCAGTGCAGTCCAAAAAGAACAGCGACCACCGACATACAATGAGTTTATCGATGGTCACCAGAATCATGTCGGCCTGTATAAACACTTTTTCACACTCCAAAGAGGGAAGAAGCGAATCGAGGGGCCAGGACAGGACTGACGGATGACTGATGCAGGCACTGTAACACAAGGATTTAGTACCCGCCTCAACCAACCATTAAATCATGTCGCAAACCCCTCGGGAGAACCGGATATACACTGGCTGATCCTGAAACGCAATCCACACAAGGTTTGGATCACTATGACAGGTTTTAACACCATATGTACGGTGGTCGCTATCCGGACGGATATGAATATCCTGCCACCAGCTGTGGTAGCTGGGGTATGGTACTTACGTGTCATCATCAGCCTTCAGAAACCAATCAGCGTCACGTCTATGGTGTTCGTAGACATATCGGAACGCCGCCTTTGTTTTAGCCCACAAGTAGTCCCGACCTTCGCTCACTGGCAATTTCACTGACGGCAGACTGCTATCTGAAATTATACAGTAATCATTACAATACTGGAGGTGGCTGGTGGGAAGATATTTGTATCCGGACGAATAGCGACCACCGTACACTGGTGCAAAACCTGTTATAGTGACCCACCTTGTGTGGATCGCGTTCCGGAGTCAGCCAGTGTATATCCGGTTCTCTCGAGGGGCGATTGCTCCTTGATCCTATCCCTTTCCCTTTCCTGATTCCTTCCACTTCCAATACCCTGCTGGTGGTAGGATATTCGTATCCGCTCGGATAGCGACCACCATACATTGTGTTAAGACCCGCCATAGTGACCCAACTTGTGTGGGTCACGTTCTAGGATTAGCTAGTGTATATCCGGTTCTTCCGAGGGGACTTGCCCCCTGTCCTATATCTTTCCCATCCCTTTATCCTTTCCCTTCCCTTTGACTCTGGGATGAGATACTGCAAGGGTCGCCAGTATCCCATTAGCAGGGACGCCTGTAGTTCTTCCCAAGGGTAAAAAAAAATACTGGAGGTGTCGACTGGTCACATTATCGCTGTAGATGTATGAATATATCCTCGGCTTAGTGTGAAAAACTTGGGAACTCGATGTATAAATATCATCATCTTCTCAGCTTATTGCCGTCCACTGTTGGACGTAAGCATCCCCAAGTAAGCGCCAACCATCCCGGTCTTGGGCAACACGCATCCATCCGCTACCAGCCATCTTTTTGCATAACCCCCAAATGACTAGATGTATGTGAGGAAATTGAGGACCAGGAACAAAGCGGTCCAGTAGCGGATGTACTCGCTCTCACCTGGACTCGCAGTGCTGCTGTTTTTTGGAGTACCCCGTGTGGTGGTGGCATATGTGCTGGCCGCCAGGGAATATTCAGGATCGTACCAGACACGAATACTAAGTACTTTAGGATTTTGGAAATCAATTGTCAAGGCGCGCACACGCAAACATTGCGAGCAGTTTGGCGGATTTAAATCAAGTGGTTTTAACTGTATAGGTGACAGCACTTGTCACTGTATTCACTGCGTTCAGTTTAGTGAAGAATACATCCATATTATTATAAATGGTAAGAAATTTGTGGTGTAGGCTTTGTGCTACCAAGAAATGTAAAAGTACAGAGCAGTATATAATTTTCACCTTCAGCACTGCTCATAAACAGCAATTTGTTACACCTCTTCCCCCACGTCGCTTTCACATGCTTGGCCTTCTTCTCGTGATTGCTGGGCTGCGTCATCACCCAGCACAGAACCCGCACCCGCCGCGACATCTCGTCCGCCACCGACCTGTCTTCGTCCTTATGGGCCGGCTCATCGCTGCCGTGCTCAACCACGCTTATAATCGGATGCTTCTCGAGGTCCCTGACTGATTCCCTGCAATTTATTGTTGAATTAGAGATATAAAGTCTAAGGTGTTTTATATATTCACTGTGGCTGATAACTGAGAAATATCTAGGCTAGGTTTGGCTATCAGAAGGTAGTATACTCACGCCTACACCCCACGAGGGTAGACAGAGACTTTTGAGTGCCACAAGCCACGATCCTAACACAATTTTTCTTCCACATTCACAACATCGACTCATACATTTTCGCTTGTTGAGGGTCTCATTAAAAATACTGAATTATTATCAACGTCATTTACATGCTGTGTAAGTTACAGATAATGCATTTTCCGAGTCTACGCGTACTATGAGCAGAACCACTTATGTACCTACATACCTAGCAGTAGTAGCACTTAGTTGTATTATAGTACAATAGGAATAACACGCAAGCTGCGTGGACATCGATAGTCGGACGCCGCTTGCCTTCGTAAAATTCACGTTATAATTTAGCTGCCTGTAAATCCATTACATTATTATGTCCCTTTCTATTTTACGTTAATTAATAAGAGTGAAAGAAACAAAAGACTGATTATGTTTTATCATTGGTTTAAAATTGATTATAGGGATTATAGGTTTGGCATGTCTCTATTTGTACTTTGTATCTAAATCAGGGATTCCCAAGGGGTCGATTTATAACGAAACTAGAGATAGGATTTTTAAAGTAATTTGGCTATGGGGGTCTGAGGTATTAGTACATTTTGGAAAAGAGGTCTCTTGTCTTGTCTACATATTTTTAAATGTTCATTAATCAAAGTAGTTAAACGACGTCGCCACTCTCTCGCGCTATATAGGTATATTATCAGCTATTGTCACACATATTCCCCGTAAGCATAATAATAAATAATACACGCTGAATTGTGAACCTCCTCCAGGTGCCCATGTACTCAGAATTTTAAACTGGAAAAAGCCGATCATACAATAATTCGATTATATTTCGAGCTGATGGAAGAAACATATACATAGACAACAATGTAAAACAATTCGGCTAATAAAAAGAAGTTAGACGCGATATCCCGACACCATACCATTAAATTCAAGGTAGTACGATAGAAATTAATTAATTCACTCCATTCGTTCTTATCAATTGAGTTTAGGTGTTCTATTTTTAAAATGCCGACATTTTATGAATGTGATGAACTATTTATTATCTGCGACTTCTTGCCACTGCATCCTGGGCAACAGATAACATAAACTTCTTATGTATGCATAGAAATGCATGTGTTCTCCCTTCGCGTGGTGTAACATTCAATACAACGCGCCAAAGCCCTCTATTAAAACTATACGCATTGCGTTGACGTCACTTTACGTAATAACATTTGGCACGCTTGGTTCCTATACAAATCGACGTATATTATCCGTGATCTGTGTGGCTTGTAGTGCACCGTTGGCGTCAGTGAAAAATAAAAATTTTATGCGCAACCGAAAGTCGGTTGTTTTTGTTTAATTCTGTGACTATAATCCCAATTATAATACATGAAGTCAGTTTACGTTCTTAAATTCGTGGAACGCTTGTTTTTACTGTATCTACTTTAGGCATAAGCATAAAGACACACTGGTAATGAGATATTAAAATGCAATATTTGTACCATACCTACGTTTTTAAAATAAATGTCACATCTGATTAAATTATTATACGTTTCCCTATAAAAATTTTCTTGTTCACATTTAAATTTGTGTCGCAAAAAATTCCCTTGATAAATGTCAACACTGAGTAGACAAAGCGTCTTATCCGACATGTCGTATAAATAGATATATTTCTACATACTTAAGTATATACATATATAGTTTTAAATACAGTGTCCTAGCATGCAAAATGAAAGTCGCCAAAATTCTCTATTTCTTTAACATACTTTAAAATGGAGGAGGTTTTCAATTCGTCTGTATTTTTTATGTATGTTACGCGATATCAGCGCCAAATGTGAGCCGATACCTAATGTTTTTTTTTTTTGTATTCGAGAAGGTTTGATCGGATACCGGTCTCATATCAATTTGATTAAACCTTCGTCATCGAAATAAAAAAAAACCTCAACGGAAAACAGCAAATGCGCCGCGATTCGGTTTTTTGTCTAACTCCTAATTGTTAAACCCCCATTACTGTAAGTCCGCACGCACTTTGAATAAGATTTTCTTCCGATTCCTATTTTTCAAATTGGTCTGAAATTAATCCGACAAGTGTAAAGAGTGCTAGAGATATTACGTTGTCGGTCAGGATTGTTCATAAATCGTATGCAATGAAGTCGGTTTAAGAGTACGAAATTAGATTCAAAGTGCGTTCAGCTCAATTCAACTCTACATTACCAAGAAATGGTTGATGATAACTCATTCGCATATTCTGAAATACATGCGAAATATTTGCTTAAGTCTACACAGGTCTAGCGATAATCTGGCAGCTAAAATAAAAAAAAAAATACATCAATCATTCTAATATAGCGTTCTAAACAGCCAATACAAAGCGAGAAAAACCATGAAGCGAAAAATGATGTAAAGGATTTTTTTTCGCAAGTTCGTAACAAATTATAGGACCGCACACATTAAAAAACTAAACAAAGTATTTCAATAACATTACCACCTAATCCTAGTCCTAATATTAGGGTAGGACTTCCATATGATTTGCAAGTCTAGTCAAGAGAACACAAAAATATTTTGAAACTGTAGAAAACCCCGCAAACATGGTTGCGTTTACACTTAGTGGAGCGAAGACAAGACGTGCAGGAATTAATTAATTTGTTTAAAAAAGATCTCGTGGTGTCAGCTTGTCTCCCGCTTCAGTGGAAACTTAAGGCACTTGTAAGCATCATATTATGCTATAATCTAAATTCAAATGAAGATCCTGATTTTGTTTTACTAAATTCAAAAATTTAAACTAAATTTATCTTGTAGTTTTTTTTGCAAAATCGTACATGGCATAAATACCATGTACTATTTTCCAAAAAAAAAGTATTAAAATAAATTTAAATTAATGAATGGTTTCTTATGTTTACGCGTATATTACTCATTGAAATAAAACTAATTTAAACGGATTTTATCGCGTTTTTTTATTAATTTTGATCCCATCATTTTCGGTTTTTTATTTGGATCAGTCCACCTCGTGACCACGAAGGCTGAAAAGTCTTTGAAATGTCGGGATCAAAATTAATAAAATACCGCGATAAAATCCGTTTAAATTAATTTTATTTCAATTAAATTAATGAATTTAGAAAAACAAATCAGTATCTCCATTTGAACTTGCTGCTTGCTTGGTTGGTTCCTTTTTGCGTAACTTGGTCCAATTCATCCCGTCACAATTTTACCAACACTGCGCCTTAAGGGGTTATATACAGTTAGAAATGTCAAAAAATCGATTTTATTTTTATTTTATTTTCTTAATGTACATATGTTAAAGAATACACACAGAAAATTTCATATCGTTCCGGTAAATATTTTCGAAGTTACACGCAAATTTGAAAAGGCGTTTCAAAGTGCTTGAAAGCTTACCATAGCTTCAAAGCGCTTACCTGTCCCTTTACACTGTCCCTTTTATGCACCTGCCTGTTGTAAATGTTCTCTTCTAATGTATTTAGATACGTAAAGCAACAGTGTGTTTTTGTTTTTTTTATACCTGAAAGGTAAATTTTTATTTTTCGCTCCCCAAACTGGAAAATATTTAGTGCTATTCAAACTTTAAACGCGTTTTTCTCAAAATGGTGTTTTCAAAGTCGGTGACCAACATTACTCGAAAACGGCTAAACCGATTAGTCTCAAATTTTAACACGAGCTTCTTAAATATATTTTTTAGTAATTAATCGAAGATTTTTTCTCACCGATAAATATTTTTTTTTTAATAAGCAATTTAAGGTAGAAATTTTGGTCAAAAATCGATATTTTTTTTTGAGAAGCCGCCATTTTGCCAAAAAAATATATTTTGCTTATTCCTTCGATTAATTACTAGATTTAACATTACTTTAACGAAATCTGTTTGGTTTTTTAATTTTGAAGAACCCAGTTCAGAGATATAGTGGTCACCGCAAAACGCCTTTTTTGAGAGTAGCTTCCGGAGATCAGCTGTAGCTTCTTTCCAAATAAATATTTTTATTAATACTAAATCTTAAAATACAGTTAAAAGATACCATAATATGTGTACAAATTTTTAGATCAATAAGTTTAAAAGTTTTCTCAGAAAAAAATCTTGAAAATTCGCTTTTTTTCAGCCTTCTAACTGTATATAACCCCTTAAGGACGTAGTTACGCAAAAATGAACCAACCAACAGGCAACAGTTATTTCGAATGCTATAATACGAAAATCCTCGCGATATCCACACATAATAAACTTATACCTTTTTAATGATTTACGCGAATATTACAGATTGAAATAAAACTAATTTAAACGGATTTCATCGCGGTATTAGTTCACCCGGCCCCGTGACCACGAAGGCTGAAAAGCTTTCGAAATGTCGCGTGGCGTCGGGATCAAAATTAATAAAAAACCGTGATAAAATCCGTTTAAATTACTTTTATACCTGTTTGCTGAACCCACTGTCATCCCAATTCGTTACAGCCTACAATTATTATGTAAACAAACTTATTATTGTCAGGTATGTCTGTTACATTGTTACACGCATTTTGTTATTTGTTATTTTTTCTCTTTGATATCGTCTGACATATTGCAATATGTATGCACGTATAGGTTTATTTACAAATAAATATTTGTCGGAGTGATTAAAATAAGACACATTAAAAATCAAAACACGATACAGATTAAAATAAGACACTGTGTCGTTATTGAGACTTATCATACGCCTTACATCTTGAGTACATTAAGTGAAGAGTGAGGGTTGTAAAACCCTCCTCCATCATGCATCAACACCAGCCCGCCCGAAATATTCTTACAGTAGGTACTATAAATTAAGTTATACGCTTCGGCATTATACTAATATTTTGAAAGTATCAAATACAAATACAAAAGAATATAAATATGTACTTATTTTTCGCTTACTGTAAGTTTATGCGAGTTTTTCGACAGCTTCAGAAAAACTCGCTAAACCTTATATACTGTAGTAAGGGCACTGGGATTTGACTTTTCGGCAATTTCGAATCGCTATGCCAAACTTTACTATGTATTTCTCTAAAATGTCAACAATAGAAGATAGTAATTATTTTTTATAATTTGCGTAACGTAATAAAATGCAAATAATATAAATATAATACGGTGTAGATTTAATGATTCAAACCAGTTGGATATTCAATAGCATTTAGCTATAAAATGTTATCTAATGTTTTTTTAATTAGTTTAATGATGCTAGCACGCACCACTGGAATGTATGTTGCTATAAAAATAAAGCTATAAAAAGAATATGTTTTTAAACATATTCCGCATTTAATCGTATAAGGGCTCATGGCGAGCGCAAACGCATAGCGACGATTTATGTAAAAGTCATTCATTGGCTAGTTTTTGGCGGTTTTGAACCAATCATGTACACAGAATTGGACACTTGGTAAAGAGTTTACAAAAGTTTGTTTTTTTAATATAAGCCTAATAGTTTTTACGGGTCTACGATTTTTCAAGCTTTTAAAAATATGAAAGTCATGTATTTTTTATATTGAAAATGTATTGTTCAGATACTATAAAACTTAGAGATCCTGCGAAAAATGTTGTGTCTAACCAAACGTGTTTACTGCATTATTTACGTTAGACATAATTTTGACGTGAGATTTGTATTTAATTTTTTTTATGTAAATTTTAACTTTATATTTATTTAAAAACACATGTAGGACACGATACATGTTTTAAACGACTTACAACTCACTCGTGCGTAGTTTAAATTTATTACCGTGTTAATATAATCATTCTACCGTAACATGCAGTGTCAAATTGATCTTTTTTTATCCTAGCCCTGTATTATAGATGTCCTACTGCTGGGCACGGGTCTTCTCTACTGAATGAGAGGGGTTAGGCCTTAGTCCACCACGCTGGCTTAATGCGGGTGGGTAGACTTCACATACCTTCGAAAAATCTTTTCGAGTTCTCAGGTATGCAGGTTTCCTCACGATGTTTCCTTCACCGTTAAAGCAAGCGATAATTAACAATAACACGTAAGTTAGAAATGTCAATTGATCTACTTATTTTAAATTATAGCTTTTTTTTTTTTTTTTTTTTTTATGGCATAAGCCGGCAAACGAGCAAGTGGGTCACCTGATGGTAAGTGATCTCCACCACCCATGTACGCCCACAATATCAGAATCATGGGCGCGTTGCCGACCTTAAAGGAAAGGGATAATTTGGGATTGGGAAGGGGAGGGGATTTGGGCTTCCGGATATCTCACTCACCGTACGAAACGCAGCAGCAAGCCGCTACTTTACGTCGGTTTTCTGTGAGACAGTGGTAACGACCCGGTCGAGCCAGCCCATTCATGCTGTAGACAAAACAGTCTACAGCGTGGCTCTACCACTCAAGTGTGGCTCTACCACTCAAGCTTATTTAATCTGCATTCAAATAGCTTAGCACTTGCAAATATGTAAAGAAATGCATTTTATACAAACAATATTTTATACGTAGAGACTAGCAGATTATTATTTCAATGTTTTCTATTATAGTGTAAAAAAATTTGCAATATCCATATCTAGACAGGTTGTATTTTTGGTACATTGCAATTACATATTTTTTTCCTATAGCAACATAAAAAGCTTGACGCTATATACAATAAAAACCTAACATAAACCACACTGTGAAATCAATAGAAACTTGGCTCTACTCTAGGCTTAAAAAATATTACACGTTACAGGCTGCATGCATTGGAAAAATAAAAAACAAACAAGATATCATGCAATCATGCCAAGATGTGACAACAGTTACCTGTACGACGGCCAACCAACATCCCTCGTGAATCCTGAAGATGTTAATAAAATATAGGCGAAACTAAATCCAGCCGATATCCCGATCACCAGTGTTAGCACAAAACGGCGACCCATCACCCGACCTTCTGCCTGCGGGATGTACATTTCAATGTACTTAGAGTTTTTTAAAGACATTTCTCTTTCAGCCAGCAACCGATCGTCTGTTTCACGGGCCGCACTTTACACAACTGCGCGTATCGAATATTTTAACTATCAATACAGCCTGAAGAAATGTCTGAAGACAATTGAACGCTATGGGAACCATCGTGTTAACATAAATAAATACATACACTATTAAATAAATATACGGGACACGTACTTTCTCAGCTTAGCGGTTATCTACAGGGTGTGCGAAAAGAGACAAAATGTATCCTTTCTTTCACACCCGCGTCTGTATTAAATGAAACGTGACAATTATATGTGACTTTTTTCCTCAGAATATGTAATTTCATAACACGAGTGACCAATAACTAAATCTTAAATATAAAACAAAAAAACATAGTGTTCAATCGACAGATTTCAAAGAAAGTTATTTGTAATTGTTCGACTTTGCATTCAACGTTATCGAAGCCAATTATTTTTTTATTCTTGGTGCACAAGAACGAAAGCCAAGCAATAAAGTATTATAATTATTTTTAATTACGATGCGATTCTTATCAACGGGACGTTAAATCGGGAATATAAATGGATGAAGTTATTCGATTCAGCCGTCATCAATCAGTTAGTTCAATTTGTTATTAATATTATAAATGAGTTATCACACGAAATAAATAAATAATTTCAACGCCATTGCCTAAGAATCTATTGTAAAAAGCTCTTTATGCGGTACAGAAATCTTTGCGTAAATCATATAATAATTTATATTACAAGACAAATTGTATAGTCATTCATAAAATAATAATAGGCCTGTATTATACACGGCCCACAGCTGGAAGCAGCTTTCGAACCTGCGACTTAAACCGTAAAAAAGGACAAAAAATCGCTCGACGACATATATCGTATTCGACTAATATGGTATAAAATTAACCATTCTTGCAATTTTCATTCATCATAGTTCTCACTAGTGGCTATTCATACATGATGTATAGAGTAACCGAAAACTGTAATCGTTTTAGATAACTATCAAAACTTATACTAGGCCCACTGTTGTGATCTGAATTTTATATTAAAAACTAGGAGTCCCTTGCGGTATCACTCGCTTATATTACTACCCTACTCCCATGGGTCATGGCATGTTATATATCAATATGAACCAACATTGCAACAAAACAAATATTTGCTGTGAATGTGACCTTAATCGTTCTAGACGTTCAAACGTTCCCAATTGTTTACATAGTGACGAAAAATTTATTCGTTTTTATTTACAACTAGATGACCCGGTGAACTTCGTATCACCTACATATATTTGTGCAAAATGTGGTCAAAACTTAATACAAATGTTTCATTTACATTAAATGCAATTAAGTGAGGTACTGCACCAATGCACGTGAGGTAGCCCGTGCACATTTAATCGTCCCGTCCCGTCCCGTCGTGTCCCGTCGTGTCCCGTCGTGTCCCGTCGTGTCCCGTCGTGTCCCGTCGTGTCCCGTCGTGTCCCGTCGTGTCCCGTCGTGTCCCGTCGTGTCCCGTCGTGTCCCGTCGTGTCCTGTGGTGTCCTGTGGTGTCCTGTCGTGTCCTGTCGTGTCCTGTCGTGTCCTGTCGTGTCCTGTCGTGTCCTGTCGTGTCCTGTCGTGTCCTGTCGTGTCCTGTCGTGTCCTGTCGTGTCCTGTCCTGTCCTGTCCTGTCCTGTCCTGTCCTGTCCTGTCCTGTCCTTACTTATTATCATACCCAGGAACAGTTTGTACTGGAAAATTAAGTTGTCGTTTTTAGTGTTTTCCTTTACTTATTATCATACCCAGGAACAGTTTGTACTGGAAAATTAAGTTGCCATTTTTGGGTTTTCCTTTACTTATTATTTATGTTACTTATTTTTTCTCACCGGGTAAACCTTCCCTGAACTTCCACAAATATTTCAAGATCAGAATTAGCCAAATCGGTACAGCCAGTCTCGAGTTTTGGCGAGACACACGCACAGCGATTCATTTTTATATATATAGATAGATTGAATTATAATTGTACTGTATTTTATTCCAGAACTTTAACGAACGAAATATGAAGAAAACACATATCCATCGTTTGAACTGTGGGTTATGGATCGTAAGGTTATTTAATTTTAAGAAAGGGGCTTTGTCGCAAATCAGATTACTCTTGGTATTTATGGTATTTCTTACAAATTTTTGGGAACTTTTCCAATTTTTCTTTTGTTATAAACTTTATTTACTTTCGGATTACGAACAATTACAAAAAATATATCGAAATCAGTCCAGCCATTCTCAAGTGATGCTGTTACCAACAAACAGCTTTTTATTTTGACAGCCTCCGTGGCGCAGCGGGCGAGTAGCCGGCTGTGAAGCGAGGGGCCGCGGGTTCGCTTCCCGCACCGAAACAAATGTTTGTGTGATCCACAAATATTTGTTTCGGAGACTGGGTGTTGTGAGACCGAAAGTCTCTCGTAGTTCCTGATACCCACGACACAAGATTCGTATCTTACTGTGGGGTCAGGACTATGTACGTGACTGTTGGGTGTATTTATTTATTTTTACAGACAAAGATAGAATTGTATGAGAAACCAATAAATCAATGCGCCGAAAACCACACATTTTTTACTTTATAACATTACACGACGCAGTAGGTTTGAATGGACACCTCGCTCATTATGTTAAACGGAACAAATGCGCGTACGCATATATTTGACTGGCCAATGGGACACAATTTCGCGTCATTGCCGTCAATTTGCGCTGTAGCACACTCATAGCCGAATTAAGGACAATGAACGATGATGTGGCCAAATTTAATTAATGGCTATTTGTTAATGGTTTTCGATTAATGTCGATAACATAGACATATGTTCATGTGTCATTTTCAAAGATTTACTATGTGGTGTCCCACATACGTTAGAGGCTGTCTGGGTTGGTCCCAACGCATTGTCTATTACTAATACCAAGTAACAGTGTGTAAGCACTGTTTTGTGTCAGATTGAAAACATTGAAGCCAGTTTCTGAGCATACAGTACAGTCCAATGCCTTGCTTTGTACTTCAAGGTTCTGTGTGCTGCTTCTGTGTATTGGCAGGTGAGCCGCTCATTCCATCAGGCAAATTCATAAAACAAAAGATTTAATTCTACCGACACGACTACGATTCTACGACAGTCAACCCGTGACCACGGCCCGGCCGATGCAACTCGGTCGAAACGTCGAGAAAGAAATAAATAATAGGTATTCATACCTTCAAATACTACGCGATTAAGTTTAAATAAATAAATCAAACTAATATTATAAATGTGAAAGTTTGTTTGTTTGGATGTTTGTCCGTCAATCACGCTGAAACTACTGAACGGATTTTGATGAGATTTGGTATACAGACAGGGTATGAGCTGTCTTGGGTGATAGGATACTTTTTATCCCGATAAATGCTGTTCACGCGGGCGGAGCCGCGAGCAAAAGCTAGTATTATAATATGTATACAAATCGCGAAAGCCTAATATCATATAAATTCTCCTACTACACACTCACTGACCGATTAATCGTGGAGTCTCAAAAACTACTAAAACTAGGATCATGAAATTTGCTCAGATCATAGTGTCTGTAATGCAGGGGCTTACTGTAAAACGATTTTTGGAATAAACTTTGTAATGGGTGAAAAAGAGGGGGGGTTGAACTTTGTATTATTTTCCACGCGGACGAAGCAGGAACCGCAATTCAATTTTTTTCCGAGAATCTTCAAAATAATTGCCGATTTATTTTATATTTCTCCATGAAGTTTTCACATAATATTCTTCAAATTTTATACTTTAATGTACCATTGGCTTTAATGCATAGATTTCAACAGTCTTCAATTTTTTTTACAAACATATGCCTTTTCTGAACTAACTAAACTAAAATGTTAGTCGAGCAAAATATATTGTTGATTAAAAATTATTGATAAATCAAAGAAAACTTTTAAAACTCCCACCGTCAAGTCCGAGATGCTATGCAACCAACTCTAATCCAATCGATATTGAACCGCGTATTAAATTTAAAAAAAAAACATGAATATCGGTTTACCTAATATAATTTAAAAAAAAATGATTCGAAAACCAAACGGGATAATGGGCCCGTGTGACAGACTCACGCGCGGCAACCAACGACGTCACGATCCCAACAAGTACAACTGTGCTAACAAACCGACACCGACTGAAACTACTAACCGAATACACCGTACATGAACGTCAGGAGTATGGCATGTTCCATTATTTTAACTGAAAGCCCCTTGCGGCGGAATCCTGTTTCCTATTCCAACAATAGCCGTCGCCCGATAATATACAAGGTGGTAGGTCCCTAGTATGCGAGAGGCCGTCTGGATTGGTACCACCGTGCCGTATATTTCTGCCGCCAAACAACAGTGTTTAAGCACTGTTGTGTTTCGGTTTGAAGGACATTGAAGCCAGTGAAATTACTGGGCATTATGAGACTTAACATTTTATGTCTCGTGGTGACGAGCGCAGTTCAGTGCCATGCAGTGCTTTGTAATTTAAAGTTCTGTGTGGTGTTGCTTCTGTTTATGGACAGGCGTGGAGCTTACCATCAGGCGAGTTGTTCGTATCGTCATTCAATCAAATAACAAAAAAAGTCTTCGTCGGCCAAAACGCTGACGCGGATGAAATGCACTGCTGCGGCAGTCCTCACAATTGGACTGGTTATACATACGCGTCAGTCCCGCGGAGGAAGGCAACTCGAGCCTTGAGCTCTTCTAAGGCTGGTATGACGATCGCGTCATCATCGGGAAAGCAGTTTTCCGCTATTACAATGCTAATGCGATAGCCTTGGCCTCCACGTCATAGGGCAGAGTTCCGGCCAATATGCATACCGCCTCATGAGAGATGGTGGGATAACCCCTGATCTTTCGCCACGCCACTACTCTCAGCGGTTTACGTACAAAGGGGACGAATGGGCGCTCTGAGACTTGGCTCAAATGGGAGGGCCATGAACCGCACGACTCCCGCGATCAATGGCCGACATGGTACGCGTGCTGACCGCGACAGCTTCGAGGCTTCAGCACGGAAAGAAAAAAGTCTTAGATTAAGAAAATATTGTTTTATATATGGGGAAAACAATATATGCTTGGTTTCAGCATTTTATTGTGTTGGTTTTAATGCTGAGAATATAATTTATGTTAAGCTGAGACAATATTGTTAGTTCAAGCATATATTTTTTTGATATGAAACAACATTCCTGAGAATAAAATCTTGGCGTAAAACAAATTTCTCGAGGATTTTTTTCAGTGAGCGAAATACGCACGGAAATTCCTCCAGCTTTCAACGTCGCGGCCAGGCTACCGGGCTAACCTCGGCATCAAAATACATCTCATTTTAAACAATAGGGCATCACTGATTCCCCTTTTTTTAATAGCAGAAGATGGCATACGAGCAATCATAGGTGTGTTGCCAACCTTAAATGAAGGGAATAGGTATAGGGAAAGGGGAGGCGAATTTGGGTATCCGGAAATCTCACTGACCAAACGAAACGCAGCAGCAAATTGATGCTTCACGTTGATTATCTGTTAGACAGTCGTATCGATCCGGTCGAGCCGATCCATTCATGCCGTAAACATAAATGTCTACAGCGGCTACAGTGTGGCTCTATCACTCAGATACCTGCCAAATAATGCATCAGAACACATAATAGGGCATACTATTTAGACGGTAGTATCTATCGTTAATTCAGGGACACTGAACATTTCGATGCCTTATTTTTTTTTATTATTTTAATTCTAAGTTGTACGTGCCTCATACAGTTAATTTTAACCCGTAAATGATTGTGACATCGAAATTATAAAAAATATCGACTTTGAAAATTCACCTAAACAAAATTAATACATAAGAAACCATATTCCCATACGTCAAGACAGAAAAACACAGATTTTACAAGGATTCAATTTAAGATGGAACATGCTGTATTTTAAGCACTTTTGTTTGTTTATTTACAATGCTAGGTATGTATGTTTGGTTGTTTTTACGAGTTCACATTGATATTTGGATTGAATAATTCCAGTCATATGATTGTAAGGCGAGTACAAAGGATTTGTTTGACAAATTAATGACAGTCCGTAAGAAAATCACGATATTTATCACCTATGATAAGCTTACAACTTACAAAAATAAACTATCTGACACGCTTGAATTACCCACATTTGTAAGTTTTACTTACGTAAGTGGTTCACGTAATAGTTATGCCAACGTTGTAGAACTGACATATATGTTACAAATTAGGTACATAGTTTAATGAGCTGGTGGTAGGATATTCATATCCGCCCGGATAGCGACCACTGTACACATGGTGTTAAAATCTGCCATAGTGATCGACACACCTTGTGTGGATCGCGTTGCAGGATCAGCCAGTGTATATCCCGTTCTCCCGAGGAGCTTGCGACATGACTTGAAGGTTGATTGGGGCGTGTATAGGGGTACATACTTGTATCACTATTCCTGCACCGGTCATCCGGCTGTCCTGTCGCAGGACCCTCGATTTGTTTCTGCCCTCTCCGAAGAGGAAAGAAACGTTTATACAGACCGGCATGACTCTGGTGACAAACAATTAATTTATCGGTGGTCGCTGGTTTTTTGGACTGCAATACGCTTACCATCAGGTGTAGTGGAGTCACTTTGCCGTTATCGGAAAAAAATGTCAGTAAGCAATTTACAATAATGCCGTTTCAACGTTACAAATGTAATTAAGGTCTTAAAATTATTCTCACAGACTTACCGATTGCAATTACACATCAATAAAAACTTCGATTCAATAATCACTTTGCATAAATAGGACGCTCCGTTCAAAATTCTTATACATTTATAATATAAAGTTGGAATAGTTCAATGTTGTGACACAAATGCAACAACGTGAATAAATGAGGCAAAAATGAAGCAAATGGTATTTTTAGATAAAACTCAATCGAGCTACAGTGTTACATAGATAACTCGCAGGACATCCTGTATTACGCGCATATATTTATATGTATGAAAATAATGTCAAAAAATGTGACACGCATTTTCAATTTACTTCATACATACATCTATTGCAGGCATTGCCATAATCATTCATCGCCAAATATTTTATACTTATTGAAATAAAACTAATTTAAACAGATTTTATCGCGGTTTTTTTATATCATTTTGGTCCCGACGTTTCGAAAGCTTTTCAGCCTTCGTGGTCACGTGGTGGACTGTTTTGTTTAATTCTTACATATGCCTGACGTGGGCCGCAACTCCAGACATTGTTTTCATATTTGTAATAAACCGTAAAAAAATACCAAATCGCCTAACTTTACATTTTAATCGCAGTCACGAGGGAAATATTTTATTAATAGTAACATGAAGGTATTAATTAGGC
The DNA here is from genome assembly GCA_949126905.1 of Amorpha juglandis. NCBI lineage: Eukaryota > Metazoa > Arthropoda > Insecta > Lepidoptera > Sphingidae > Amorpha > Amorpha juglandis. Next base: position 2,467,813 of record OX421379.1, on the reverse strand, counting down.
GTGCCTATTAAAATGTTATCGGCACAAACTATTATTTTTCTCTGCATAATTACATACGTACATAAACACTCACGCCTGCCATCCCCGAACGGGTAGGCAGAGGTGTAACCAGTACACCTAAATTTCGCCGAGCGTATTTCCATCCCATGATGTGATAGGGGGCGAGCCTATCGCCATACCGGGCACAATTCCAGACTCCGGGCTGAGACTGATCATTTTGAAAAATCCAATATCACTTTACTCGACACAGGGATCGAACCCGAGACCTAAGCTCAGCAGTCGTACCACGTACGCAATACAACTGCTTACTTGCTATACAATAAATATATGTTTAAGCTGTCCGTCGCGGCTCCGCCCGCGTGAAGTTCTGCACCGATATATTTAAATTGGCATAACTTTTTTATTTATGAACCGATTGACATGAAACAAACGCTAAATTTTAAGTGAAGCTTACCATAATATATTAGTGAAAAGTACGTCTAAATCGTTAAGCGGTTTCTGAGATCATCGTGCACAAACGCACAGACAAACAGACAAAAATTCTAAAAATCATTGAATGGGGTGCTATTGCGTTGATAAAGGTCCCTTATAACATTTTTTCTCATATATCTTCCATGTACAGACAGCGACCCGTTAGATTTTTATTATATGTATAGATTTAGATTCGTTATGGCAAGGAGAATGCCAAAATTACCCCATCATCGTGTTCGACATAATACAAGTCCTTTTTCTTTATCCGAACACGGCAAAGTGACTGCACTATACCTGATGGTAAGCAATTAAATCCAATCAATCGCGCAATCCAAAAAATCAGCGACCACCGACAAACATTGAGTAACCCAACCAACCATCAAGTTACGTCGCAAGCCCTGCAGGAGAACACAGTGTTATACTGGCTGATCCTGGAACACGCTCCGCACAAGATGTGCGTGTCGGCATGATTTTAACACTATTTCGCTAAAAGATTTTGGGGAATGTAGCTTATTGATTAAAATAATAAAAAAATATAAATACCCAATCTAATAACAAATCATTAACGGGTTATACGCAGTTAGAAATTTCAAAAAATCGATTTTCGTTTTCTTGCATTTTAGGAATGTACATATATTTAAGTATATTCTCTAAAAATTTGAAGCCAATCCGATAAATATTTTCGGAGATATACCTGAATTTGTAAAGCCACGCCAGCGTGTTAGAAAGCAGATAGAGTAAGAACTACTGTGTTTTCTCGTAGAAGGCGAGTATAATAGGTCCACTAAGTACTTCAAATCACATTCAGTTATTATAAGCTAAAATGACGGTATTTCGTTTATTTATTTATTGATTTCGTCAGGCTAAAGAGTTCTGCCACGTTGTAAAGGGGTACGTTCAGTTCAAACTTATTTTTGTGATTTTTTGTTTTATAATGGAGTACATTTTATTTAAAAGTTATAAAATTGCCCCGTAAATGTTTAAGATTACGTTGAAGTACCGAAAAAATCCATATTTATAAAGGTAAAAAGAGAACAAAGGCTTTTAATCCAAAGACTGCTGAGACGGATTAGTTTTAGTGCATCCGTTAAAATCATCAACATACAGAAAGAGATTTTAGTTTCACGTGATCAATTTAAGATTAAATATAGAACTTTAAATTTTATTACTGTATTTGCTACGATAAGTAATTGTGTGAAATGTAACTCTTGTTACGGAAAAATAAAATTTGAAGCTTCTTTCCGTGGACTTGGTTTTAAAATCGTTGTAGTGTGTGATAAGTGTGAAAATCGTGTTATAAACTCCAGTTAACAGTAAAATAAACAGACAATTTATATTTGTGATGAGAATTCTGGGACGAGGATTTAAAAGCGCAGCTAAATTTTGTGGCTTGATGGCCATGTCTGCTTTTTTAACGCAAAACACTTATGATTTGATCATTGACAACATTCACTCTTGTGCGAAAGTAGCAGCTGAAAAACTGTTTGATAAAAAGCCTGTACCGAGGAAAAATAAACGAAGGTCGAAGAAGGTCCCTCTTATGGCCATGGAATAGGTCATACCATGTAAGTTGAAGAAAAAAAAAATTAGCTATGTATAAACTACTTCTGAAACTTTAAACGCGTTTTTCTCAAAACGGTATTTTCAAAGTCGGTGATCTCGATTTCTCAGAAATGGCTCAACCGATCGCTCTAAAATTTTTACACAATCTTCTTAGATATATTCCTCAGGTATTGAACGAAGGAATAAGATTTCAAAAACGTATTACTATTTTTTTTAACAATTTGGAGCGAAAATTTCAAGATTTTTTTTTTTTTTTTTTCAATTTGACGTCATTTTGTCAATAATCAAAATTTTTATTATTCCTTCGTTCAATACCTGCATTGATCTATCCTTTAAAAGAATGTATCATATTTTTTGACTTCAGATAATTCATACCGCCGTAATGGAGATCACCGCAATGGGCCTTTTTTTAGAGGTGGTTCGGGACATCATCTACAAGAGCGGTGTACATTAATATTTTTACATGATCGACGCACTATTGTATTCTCAAAAGTAGGCTCTATTTGAATTACCATCACTTGTAATTGATAAATAAAAAATGATTCTATAAACAAATCATAAAAAGACGTCTTTTTTGAGCCTCGCAACTGCGTATAACCCCTTAAAGCCTACAACGCACAGCCGCGATTTCGCGATTGCGTCTCTCCAGAGATAAATGTTTCTAGTACATTTTGTACTGGGACGCGCGCGATCTTACACACTGCTGCGATCCACACTACGATTTATCGAATTGTGCAGCCAGATTATATTGTATTGCATACGTGGTACGAATGCTGTCCTGAGGTCTCTGTTTCGATCTCCGGGTCAAGTAATAGTGATATTCGCTAAGTATCAGACCGAAGTCTGGGATTGTGCCCGGTATTGCGATAGGCTCGCCCCCCTAACACATAATGGGATGGAGATAATAATAATAAATAAATAACACCGACAGTCACACACATAGCCTTGACCCCACAGTAAGACACGAGTCTTGTGTCATGGGTATCAGGAACTACGAGAGACATTCGGTCTCACAACACCCAGACCCCGAAACAATTTGTGGATCAGACAAATAATTGCTTGGTGCGGGATTCGAACCCACGGCCTCAGGTTTCGCAGCCGGCTACTCTCCCGCTGCGCCACAGAGGCTGTCGAAAGTCCAAATACACTCAGCGAAATGTGGGTGTACTGGTTACAACTCTGCCTCCCTGTATGTATGTAATATGTAAGTAAAATTATATGGTATAATAGTTAATTTTATATTCAATTTTTGATTCAAAGAATATCACTTGTTAGGTTCTAAAACCACACAACTGTATTGTTGCATTGCAATTGTTCTATTAACTTTGAATAATTATGTTTTAATATGTCCAAAATTTACCCAATTTTAAACCACCATTTAACTACTCTTTGATTTTGTTATCATTACAATTAATCATTCTCTATTAACTATGAGAATTTGCTAACAATTACTGTTTTGCTTATTTTTTATAATGCTCAAATATGTTTTCTGTTATTATCATGTTGTAAAGGAAATAACAGAATAAGAAAAACAACAAGGCCCATGTCAAGTTATCAGTTGCATTATGTGATACTAAAATAATATTATTGGTTATTTTTTAATAAAAAAAAGCAACAGCAATTTTATAATATTAAGTTTCTCAGAACATAAGGGTAATAAAATCAAGATAACTGAGGTTTTAAGGTATTCAAAACATATAACAGCAATGTTGTAATATCAAGGTGTATACACATAATGGTAAAGATATAATCTCAGCAAACCATATATGTGAGCTAGTTTTGTGTCAGAAATAAGGTATAGGTTTTATTAAGAATTATTTTCAGCAACAAAAATATTTAAAAGGTAGGTAGCATTAAACTGAATGATTGCATTATTTCGCACATGACGTGTAAAGTGAAGGCGGTCTAACTAGGAGTAAGCACCTTTTAAAAAAATCTAATTAAAGTTTATTCAAATAAAATGCAACTTATTAAATAACTTGATTATAAAAAATGAACAAATTTATTCGAATACATACTTTATCGCAAAGTTCACAAAAACTATCATTTAATAATTCACCCGATATTATTCATTATTATATCGATTTTTAAGTACCAAGATGCTACGTTTGATTAATCACTCACTACACTGTTCCAATAAACTAAATAACTGTTCTGAATACCGGTTATTAGGTTTGTTAGTACACAGATAGTAATAAACCTTCACATTTATATCGCCGGGTCAAGCAAAGGTTAATAAACTAGATAAATAAGTTGAAATATTCGAGCTATCAAAGAGCCGCCATCCCCTACAAAATTAAAGTATTTGCGCACATACTTACGGTCATATTGGTGGCAAAATTCACAACTTGAATAATAAACAAACAAAACGTATGATTACATATTTTTAGTGAGTATTATAAAAAAAAATAGCATAAAACTCAATATAAAAAATTCGTCATTTTTGTTATTAACTTAAACGTCAACTGTCAAACTCAAATTTTGAACGTCAAACATTATGATTTTTTTTTGTTCCTTACTGGAACCGGCTAAGGTCGTAGACCATGCTGCCAAGTCTTCAGTCATTTAATTTCATAAGTAACCTATATCTAATGTAAGAACGATGAAACACGGGTACGGTCGATTTCAAGGTCCTGTCGGAGTTCAGGTGCTAACTCCTTTCAGTACGATTCTTAATTCACTTATTTCAATGTTTCCATACACTGTTCATCACCGTCAATGTTTATTGAACAAATCCACACCACTTTTATACAACAAACACAACTCTAAACTAGTTTATGAAATAAATTAAAATAAGCGATGAACTGCACTGTCAGAATTTCCGCCAAAACTCCCTGATTCGTTCTCTGTGTTTTTTATAAGGAGAAGGCAAAGTCTTCACGCAGCCATACAGCCTATTCTGCTGTTACTTCTCTTTCACGTTTTGGACGATTGTGATTCAATGTGTCTTTAGTTTCTAACAGATACAGTCAACCTGGGTAATTTTGGCTCACTTTAGAGGTAATTTATAGTAGTACGGATTTACTTTTATTGTTATTTGTCATAAATGAGTGTTTCTAGTGGGATATTGGCCTTTATAATCTAAATTTCTGTGTTATTTATCAAAACGATAAATAAAAGACCCTTAAATTACCAAAAATTTGGTGAGCCAAAGTTACACTGACATTTGGGTAACATTAATAAGTATGAGGAGTTGATGAAGAAAATCTCTAATTTATGTAGTTTTTTTTACTCCTCGGTAAGATTAGCTTGTCATATTGATAAAAAAAATACATTTCGTTTATATCACATCTCCTTTTTAGTGGCAACGTAGGGTTGCCATATTAATACAATATTAAACTGCCTGGTTTATCGAAATCAACTTCTATTTAATGGACCTCTTAAATCAAGTTATTATTGTATTAATCAGGTTTTGATGTACTTATAATCATTGAGCAATGCCTAAAATAATAAAACAAACTCAATCACATATAAAAAAGAAACATAATATCGGCTCTCAATTCCCCCCATACCATGTATAGAAATTGATCATCAATCGCATAAGAAGCGCCTCGTTTTGTGATTTTAGATCCTCCAAATCGACTAACTATATTTCGGGGGTGACAATTAAATATGTCAAGCTTTGATGGCCACTTCCACCCTTCAAAACTTTTTTGCATAATTTAAATTTTCACGCATTGTCTGTCCTCGCCCCGAGCTAATGTTACCCCAAATGGTCTGAAAATTAAACGGATCGAAGATTAATTAAAGATTTTTTAAAAAATCTACCAATATCGCGGGATATTTCAGTGTTATTACATAAAAAACATATGATTCTTCAACATAAAACTGAACTCGCCTTCTGTAGTTCTTCTGTAGTAACTGCTATACACAACTTTTTAGCAAGTTTATTTTTAACTCTATTTACCGCCAAAATTTTGAATGATGAGAAATGAATATATATTTGACAAATATCAAATGTCACTGCAGGTTTCGTTCGAAAACACTTTTTACCTTCATATATTAAACAACTTATTATTATACAGTGATTCAGTAAGCAGAGAAAAAATTAAACGTTCAAATACAAGTTAGTGAGTCAATGTTACATTGAAAACTAAAGTTACCCAGGTTGACTGTAGCGTTTAGTAGTACAATAACACCAGTGAATACTAAATTGTTAATGTTAGTTTTTGCACTTCAATAGTCTTTGAAACAAACGCAATTCTAATATTTGTCCAAGTGACCTGAATGTGACCGATAGCAATATCATAATTCCCGCTAAAGTCCAAGAAACAATTTACGTTTCATATCTAAATAATGAGTTCTTGAGCATCACATGTTTTTAAAATTTTTATTTACTTAAATACTTAAAAACTCAACAGGCTCAACAAAAGTTTAGAATAAGAACATCAAAATCCCTTTACTGTAAAAACAAACTAAATTGGTTTAAAAATGAGGCTGCAACTAGTACATATACTGTGTTTGGTTTATATAATTTATTCGACAATAGATATGATTTTGGGTAATACGATAATTAATATAAAATAATGTATGTAAAGCTAAAAATACTGAAGTTTGAAAGATAGCGCCCCCATTTTTGAAGTGATAACTTCTTATGGAAGGGTGAACCGATTCGTTCCGTAACGCGAGCGGTCCATCGATCAACGGAAGGTTCGAAGATATTCGAGAACCTTCCATGAGTTGTCACGCCAATTGACCAGCCAACGTTAGCCGACTTCCCTGGAACGTCGAGAATTTTCGAAGTGCCAGGTGACAGTGACCAGTTTTGACCGGACTTTGACCGGACTTTGACCGGACTTTGACAGGACTTTGACAGGACTTTGACCGGACTTTGACATGACTTTGACCGGACTTTGACAGGAATTTGACAGGAGTTTGACCGGTCTTTGTCAGGACTTTGACCGGACTTTGACAGGACTTTGACCGGGCTTTGACCGGACTTTAACAGGACTTTGGCAAGACTTTGACCGGACTTTGAACGAACTTTGACTGGACTTTGACAGGACTTTTACCGTACTTTGACAGGACTTTAACAGGACTTTGACCGGATTGTGACCATACTGTGACGGGACTTTGACAGGCCTTTGACGGAGAGCAACCCAAATTGTGAGCAATTATGGAAAGAAAGAAGAAATGTGAGGAGATATAAGAAACTAATTATTATTTAATCTAGGACTTGTCATAATCATTCGAAAAAATCTACTAGCTTCCCTACTTTCAAATCTCAATTATTTTCAATCTGTCCTCTCATCCAAGTTCAAAGTGGAAGGATACTCTCACTTGCTGGTGGGAGGATACTTGTATCCGACCGGATAGCGACCACCGTACATCGGCGCTAAAAACTGCCATAGTGGCCCACCTTATGTGGGTCGCGTTCCAGGGTCAGCCAATCCGGGTATATCCGGTTCTCCCCAGGGGGCTTGCCCCGTGATCCTAACCCTTTTCCCATCCCTTTTTCCTTCGCCTCTCCCTTGGCCCTGGGATGAAATACTGCGGGGTCGCCAGTATTCCGTTAGCAGGAACCCTGTAGTTCATCCCGGGAACTTTGCCAGGCCGGCATGATCTTGCCGACCTACGATGGACACATAGTTTATCGTTGGTCGACACTATTCTTGGATTGCGCTACACTTACCATCAGGTGTAGCGTAGTCACTTTGTCGAGCCAGGATAAAAACTAAAAGTTCAATTTTCATGTCTTCTTTTATTATCTGTGAAATGTGAAGAGTCAATCAGTTATTTGTCTCTGCTGGAGTCTGGAACGCAATGTGCGTAATAAATTACAGAAACAGTAGAAACTAGAAAATAGTTGCCTCGTTTGTCGCTGTAAACAAGTTTATTTTTTCGTTTTATTATTTGGGTTTCATTGTTAAATTACGTACGAAGTGATGTATCCATGATCAGCCGTGTAAATATAATCACGTGCGCCTAAATTATCGGCGGATATTTCGTTAAATATGTTGCTCATATTTTGTGTTGTTACTACAATTTTGTTGCAATTCGCCAGTGGTTATAGTCAGTTATGTGGAAATAAGACGGAGAAGAACCTTAGCTGCACGACTCAGGTACATTTAATTTTGTATTACAAATTGAATACATTTTCTTAGTTTGTGTGTGCACTTATTGATTTTTATCATGCGTTTGTGTTGGTTGCCTGCATTGTAGCTACGTCCCGTGACATTGACCCGTGCTGTTCCCACATACAGCCCTGGAGTTTATAAATAAACCTATAAAGTACGCCTTCGAAGTATTGATTTGGTTTGGCTGGAGCTGCAACATTCCAAGGTCATTGGAATGTGGTGCATAACTATTGCAATGTACTATCATTCAATTAACTTACATTTTGTATCAAAGAAATCATAATATGCCTAGGACTTATAAATATATTTTGAAGTAAACAGATAAGAACTTATGTCATGAATCATGTAGGCAAGATATTGTGAATACATCATAATTAAAATTCATCAATTAATTTCATATACTTTAATATTACATGACTACTTGTTTTTAAATAGCTATATTGTATATTCTTACCATAATTTGAATAAATATTAACAGTAAATATAAAAATGTTTTATTCTATGAGAATGCTAATAAAGGCACAGCTAAGATGGCTAAGCAATTAATTAATTAAAACTCCTACTATTACATTACATTATTGCAACAAATAACTGTAAATTTTTCATGTTCTGCCTGGTTTTACATCTGTCTTTTGCCAGGAACTGCCTTCCTTCTTAGGTGCTTCCTTTTTGACCAGTATTCTCCTTTGTATTGAGACCATTGGCTTTTATATCTTACTGTATGCAAATAATAAGTTGAGCCAGTGCTTTTGAAATCTTATCCATGGTACATCTAATGACCATATTTATTAAATAATCTTGGTTTCCAGATAAATCCTGGAAATCAACCAATCCAAATATCTTATTAAGTATTGCTCTGTAAACTGTTTTCTCATCCTCATTTGTGCCATCTATCTGGTGAATCTAACCTCAGTCTCTCATAGAATGAAAGTCTCTTATAGTTCCTGATATCCATGATGCAAGACTCATATCTTACTGCAGGGCTAAGTGAGTGACTATTGGGTGCTATTTAATTATTTGTAACATATTAACATACATTTATATACATCACTAGCTATTCCTCGCGGCTCCGCCCGCATGATCTGCTTTTTCCAGGATAAAAGTAGCTTATGTTCATCAGGGATAATGTAGGATTCTAATGGTGAAAGAATTTTTCAAATCGGTCCAGTGGTATTTATGTTTATTTATTACATACAAAAAAAAAAAATGGGTGCGTGTACTTATGTACGCGCGTGAGAAGTTATACTTCTTTGTTATTTATTCAATTTAATAGCAAATATTAAAAATTAATATTATTATTTGATGTTCAATTTTAATTTTTATCACAAACTTTTTATTAAATGTTTTATTAAATTTATTTCTTTATTTTGTGAATATTAAATAACCAATAATAAGTATTTAACATTAATAATTTAATAATATTTAGTGTTAATTATATTAAATAAAAGTATTTTAATTTATATCAATAAATAATACATACGGATAGTTAACCTCAATTATATTGGAGCACTTGAAAAAGTATATAAGCACAATTTTTTTCACTAATATTCACAAATAGTAAGTAATATCAATCAAAATATTCAATTTAAATCACTACTGAATATAATTTATTAGCACATATATAAATTATAAAGGACATTGTCAAAAATGGCCTATGAATCAACACGCATGAAACATTTACTATAATAATAATTATTATTTATAATGTACATTATAATTATTATTATAGTAAATGTTTCATGCGTGTTGATTCATAGTTTCAATAGAACGGACACTTATTAATTTCGAAAACAATTTAAAAAGTATTCACTTCCGTCATAGTCCTCGGTATTATAATTTTTGGTTCAAATTCGGGTTTTTAATAGGCAAAGGTATTGTAGCTCATACAGCCAAGTCTTTGTAACAACACTCTTAAGCTTCGCATTGTTATGCATTTCGCCAAAGACAAGTGTAATTTATTCTCAAGTCTTCACAACAACGATGAAATATCGTAACATTAATAATTTAATAATATTTAGTGTTAATTATATTAAATAAAAGTATTTTAATTTATATCAACATATCCACTCGACATGATAGAAGTACATTCTACTCTCTTCGCGTTTATGCGAGCCTGGTACTTTTTACGGCAACATGTTCCGAATAAGAAAAAACCTAAAGAGTTTTTCTTTGTCCAAATCGTCATTTGTTTATTAATTACGGCTACTTTCACTCTCATCATTTTTTCTTAACGCGCCTAACTTCATACTGTTAATTTTTTGTGTCACAGGTGCGCGCGCATCTTAAAATTTCACTCTCATCATTTTTTCATAACGCGCCTAAAGAAGTATAACTTCAAAAACAAATCTTTCCTCTTCATAATATTAAGTGTAGATAAACTTTATATAACAACTATTTTTAACATAGCATAATGCATTACTGCATACAAATTAGATGCTGTTTATAAATTTGCTTATTAACATGATACATATATGAATCATTTTATTATCTAGTGACCTGACTCAAAAAAAGAGGGTACCAATTCAATACAATTGTTTTGTTATCAGCTATAGATGATAATTATCACTTCAAACCCTGCAATTAACATCATTGAGTAAAGCATCATGTTGCATAAGTTAGTTGAATTAAATTAATGATTCTATTCACATATTTGTATTTCGCCTGTTTAGGAAACTAGGAACTAGAACTGTTCAAGATGGTTCGCGTCGCCATTCAATTCAAATTTAATTTATTTCATGTAGGCAACTCGTGCTCTTATGATAATATCATCATTACATCATTCTACCATCACACCACCCGACGTCACAGTAGAGTTCATCCATACTACCTGGAAACAATACGGCCTAGTACCATATGTTTCCAGCGTTTATTTATTCCGCTCACTTGTAAGCTCTGGAATGAACTCCCTGCTTTGGTGTTTCCCGAGCACTATGACATGTCCTTCTTTTAATGAGGCTTTAAAAAAGTATTCCTTTAGCGGTAGGCAGCACAGCTTAGCTGTGCTATTGGCATTACCCAAATTTATGAGCGGCGATGAACGCGTACAATCAGGCGAGCCACATGTTTGTCTGCCTATCAATACAATAAAAAAAACCTTTGATATTTTGTGGATCAAGTATAATGATTACAGAGTAAATTATCACTGGCACTTTATAATATGCATGAAACATACAAACAAATCTATAAATTTTCTTTGGAACAATGTCTCATGGTCATGCTATAACTATAGTGATATATAAAGCATATATTGTTATGCTGGATGTCTATGGTTTATCCTTATGTGAAGTCACTACAATATACTGTGCATAAGGTTATGTGGATGTAAATATGCAATAACATTGCAAGTCACGTCCAGTAAAAATTGACATGTCAGTTTTATTTTGCTAAATTCAATAACTTTAATTAATAATTTAAAGTTCTATTTTGCATAATTGTATGTGGGAAATGTTCAATTTATGTCTTTTATTGTAAACTACGGAATTTAACCTACTTAAATCTAATAAATTTAACAATTATGTAAAGGCAGTTCATTTATAGTCCTTAAAGTGTGGATAAACTAAATAAATAATTTGAGCACATTCTGTTTTGATCGATTGTACATAAACCATTTATTAAAATTGTGTAGATGTTGCATTGTGGTAATGTCATTAAACCAAAATTCACTATAACGGTGGAAAAAACTGTTGTGTCTTATGTATTTCCTGAGCTGTAATAATTAGCATATAAAGAGCTGTTGAATTGTAATTCACATTTTCATCACATCACAAAATACTGAAAACACCAATTTAAATGCATTAATACAGTTAAGGAAGCTGTTCTCTTTGTATACATAAACAGAACAGTGCAATTTATATAAGTATTATAAATGTATCTTGAATTGAATAAATAAATTGGATTGGATGAATAAAATGGCGCATTGGGCGAGTAGCCGACTGTGAAACGTGAGGCCGTGGGTTCGATTCCCGCACCGAGCAAATATTTGTTTGATCCACAAATATTTGTTTCGGGTCTGGGTGTTGTGAGTCCACAAAGTCTCTCGTAGTTCCTGATACCCACGACACAAGACTCGTATCTTACTGTGGGGTCAGGGCTATGTGTTTGACTGTTGGGCGTTATTTATAAAAAAAAAATTACATAGGTATTTTTAAATGCATTTCTGTGTTTAACAGACACAATTAACGCTTCACATACTATTTAACAGATGTTGTGTGGTTTGATAATTTCTAGGAATAGTCGACCGTTTTGTGAAATAGGCAGTAATAGTCCTTCGAATTTCGTTGCGTAGTCACCCTACTTATCTGTATACCTCATAAACAGAGCGATATCAGCGCATCTAGTGGTGGATAATGTAACTATTTTACTATATGACTAACAATGTTGACCATATCATGAAATAGCCATGTGTTTAGTTGATTAAACCACCTCTATTCCAGTGGTTCCGAAGGGCGGTGGAGAACACTTACCTTCAGGTGACCCACTTGTTTCTTTACCAGTCTAAGCTATAAAACAAAAAAAAATATGTTAATGTCTAAAAGTAAAAAGATAGAATACTTTCCTTAATAGTTTTTAAACTAAACTTAGCGGCACAATTAACCGCCCACCCTTTTAAAGTGGCAAATTTTGATGATATCGTAGTTATTGGGCATAAATAAATCAAGTGTGAAAGAAATGTAGTGACGAAAAAACTACAAACTATCCACTTAACTTTATTTTTTTTATACGCATAAGTTGTGAATAGGATAAATATCGAATTTCGTCTCATTATTGTTATCATTGCCATACTGCTTACATTGCTTCAGTGGCATTAAAAGTAAACAATTTGAGTTTGTTTTGGTTTTGTAACTTAAAGCTAGTGTTTGGACATCACAAACATGCCATTTGATGCTAATTCAGTGGCGAGAGCCGTCGCTCTTAACGACGAAGTGTTTTGTCAGCGTTACGTGGCGCGGAAGCTTGGTGTCGCACGTACCACCTTAAGGGATGCAGTGAAACGGTTTCGGGAAACTGGCTCTTATGAGCGAAGGCCAGGATAGGGCCGAAAAGATGCACCTCATGACGACCGATTTCTTGTGACCAATGTTCTAAGAAATCGGTTCACTACAGCTGTTGAGGCACGAAACCAACTTCGTGAGGTTCGCAATATTCAAGTGAGTGAAAGAACAATGAGAAGAAGACTAGGAGAGAATGCCCTTGGAGCTTTTCGACCATCTCGAGTGCCACAATTGCTCGTAGGCCACCGGAGAGAAAGACTTCGTTTTTCTCGAGAGCACTCCGAATGGAATATGGAACAATGGAAGAATGTTCTGTTTACTGACGAGACAAGAATATGCTTGCGCGGTCCTGACGGTCGCCAGCGTGTATACAGACGCAAGAATGAAAGGTTTGCACCATGTACTGTTGTGGAAACAGTAGGTTACCATGGTGGCTCTATCACGATATGGGGCGGCATTACTTACGAAGCAAGCACCGACTTGGTTATCTTCGAAAGAGGTGGAATAAATGCTCAGAGTTATGTAACAGAAGTGTTGGAACCTCATGTAATGCCATTTGCTTCATTTATTGGCGAAGATTTTTTATTAATGCAGGACAACGCTCGCCCCCACGTTGCTAGAGTTGTTACCGCGTACCTGGATACCGTCGGCATTCGAAAATTACCATGGCCATCCCGGAGTCCAGATTTAAATCCCATTGAACACATATGGGACAATTTAAAAAGACGTGTTCGAAGCCGCATACCAGCTCCTACCACCATAGATGAATTAAAACAATCCGTGATTGAGGAGTGGCAGAACATTCCACAACAACAGATCAAATATGTCATCGACAGCATGCCACACCGTTTGATGGAAGTCATGAGGGCTAGAGGTGGTAATACGCACTATTAGAATTCATTTATTCAGCAGATTTTTTTATTTTTAAGCCATTTCATCACATTTGTTAATTTACGGTCAAAGTGTTTTTCATACTTTTTTATAATTAAACGTAATAATTAAAAACAATATTATCTTTCATTTTACTTCAAAATACCTACGTTATAAAATAACATTCAAAAGTATTGCCACAATTATTTTTTTTGCCTAAATCATAAAAAATCAAGGTGGGCGGTTAATTGTGCCGCTGAGTGTACATTCTCGTACCAAAAATATAGCATTAAAAACCCCATTTAATAGGAATTATGTCTCCGCAAAATAATAAGGAAAATGTCTATATTTAACCTCTGTAATCTGTAACCTTGTTATTATCGTTAACCAGACATAGTATTATTCCAAAACTAATAAAACTGTAAACAATTATATTATATTATTATTATTACAGTGAAACCTGGTTAAGTGAGACATGAAAGGACCTGCAATGTTGTTTCACTTATAGAGGTATTCCACTTACCCAGTGTCTCAGATATCCAGGTATAAATAAATATGTCTCATTTACAGAGGGTTCGATTAATAGAGGTCAGAATACAGGTTATTTCAGGTAGAATAAGAATAAGTAGGTAAGTAAACAAACAAAACGATGTTATCTCAGTTACAGAGGTTTATGCATATAAAATTCACTCGCTGTCTCAGTTATAGAGGTAACTATGATGATAAATTGAAAGAACGAATCCCAGATATAGAGGTTTGCTTCGTCCCACTAACAGGGGTAATTCAGTGCCAAAGTGTTGGGACCTCGGCATGAGTTCCAGTTATGGAGGTTTCTTACTTATCCAGGTCCCACTTAACCAAGTTTCACTGTATATACAAGCAGTGAAGCTCGGCAAGTCTCTGGAAATGCCTAAATGTCTGTCCCGCAACGAAATTAACCAGATAGAAGGTAAGGGAGGAGTTGGAAATATTAATTGTCTACTTCCCTTCATAGCAAAGTGGGAGACAAAGTAATAAACTAAAGAGGTATTTGGTATTGGTTGTGGGCTCTTTTTCCCGCACTTAGCCTGTAAAAGTACCAGGCCATTGTGCGTGATATGCATGCCGGCTATAGAACAAGCCAGCCTAACTCCGGCCAGAAGCGCAGGATGTTCCTGGTTTCTCCACAGGCTTCTCGGTGAAATGCTAATGCTATCGCTACTCCGCTGGAAAAAGTACTCTTCGTTCGAATCGACCGTGGTAGGGGCAAGAAAAAGATGGCGCGTAACGGAAAAATGTGACGCGTAACCGAAAAATGTGACAGTATTTTTTTCCACCAACGCCGATAAAGAAGTTTCACTTGAAAAAAACGAAACGCATACATCATTACACACATCATCACGTCTTCGTGTGAGAGGCTTGTACTACATTCGCGCTGTATACAAAACTATCTACAGCATAACTCCCTATCACTTTAGGATACGAGTTGAGTTTCCATATAATTGCATACAAAGAAAACATGTCGCTGTTGCCTGATTCGCGTGACGATTCCCGGGTCTTCTGTCTCGGTCGTACACATTACAAATTATATGAAAACAATAAAAAATCAGTAATGTGACAATGATAATTTTATGCGGTTTATTGAAATAAAACTAATTTAAACGGTTTTTATCGCGGTTTTTAATTTGAATTTTGATCCCGACGTTTCGAAAGCTTTTCAGTCTTCAACCATTATTAAGGTTAATCATTTTAAACTGAAGGTAGATAATGTAACATTAACATTTTGGGACAACCTACACCTCAGTCCACCCCGTGACCACGAAGGCTGATAAAATAAAAAACTGCGATAAAATCCGTTTAAATCTGTTTTATTCCAATTTGTAACATTCGCGTAAACGTAAGAAATCATTAATTTTATCCGTTTTTTTTCAAGCGTTAACATTTTTTGTTGTCTCCAGATACTAGGCGAACAGGGCCGCACCGAGTATGACCTGTGCCAGATGGAGGTGTACCCGCCGAACAGCCCACAGTGTGGCTCCATGACGTTCGGCCCGATCGTTTCTAACGCCGACATCGGCGGTGTGACGTTGAAGCCGCACATAATCACCGAAGTACACGAGAACCCAAGTCGGATCGCGATAAACAAGACCGTACTTAATATTACGTTCAGTAATATTAAATGGAATAGTACGTATCCAAAACTATCCATAGACTCCAGTAGTGTAAATTTAAGGGTTTTTATCTTTATCCTATTGGTAGTAATAGGATTCCGGTTTTCCCCAGGGGGCTTGCCCCCTGATCCTAACCCTTTTCCTTCCCCTCCCCCTTGGCCCTTTGGCAGGCCGGCATGATCTTGCCGACCAACGATGGACATATTGTTTATCGTTGGTCGACACTATTCTTGGATTGCGCTGCACTTTGCCGAGCCAGGATAAAAAAAAACATTACAGCATGCACATGCCTTTTTTTCTCTTTCTACAAAAACAAATTCTAATTCATCCGTCTCATTCCAGCAATGCGTTTTCGTTTCCGCGACAAGTACAGGGAGGTTCGCAACCACTGCCGGAACATCGTCATCTCCAAGGACGTCACCATCGACGACCAATCAGTGCTGTACTACGACTGTTACTGGCAAATGACTGATGCGCATAATGACCAGAGCCATATACTCGACTTTAAAGCGGAGAATGACTGGAGCGTGTACCGAGGGCAGTATTATTTCAACATACCGTCAGCCGAGATGCTTAGTGAGTTGGTGGTTTTATTTTTTTTTACATATACAACATGTTATGGAAAGGTGTGGTCACATTTAAGGGTTGTTATATACACCTGACAGTGACCGTTTATGTACAGGAACCCATCGAAATTGAGACATCCTTATATTTCACGCTAATTTTAATCACTCGTTTGTTACGATCGATAAGATCGATCACATAATCGATGTTAATTAAGTAAAGTGCGTGAGCGAGAATAAGAACGCTGGATTGATAAAAAAGCTTAATTGTTTAATATTCAGTGTTTTCCGAAGTACCAACTGGAATATCGACATGTTACGTATTCGAAATCGAATAAAAATGGAAATTCTCTTTTTATGTCCTAGCAATGCAATCGGATTTGCTACTGTAGGAGGTGAGATAAATCATACACTATACGTTATTTAAATTTGACTGCACTGTTCTGTAACACGTTGTATATATTAATACATTAGCAGACGCGGCCACGCGTTGCTGTGGCTAAGGTATATGTTAGATTATACTGTAGTAAACTATTCAATACAGTACGCGCTATCTATTGGATACGTACTCAATCCAGCCGATAAATTACCGTACACCGCCATCTGTTAGAATCTTATGAAACTCACAGATAATAATAACTAATAATTTGCAATAAAAAAATATTGCGACTATAAATTTAGATATAAACTATCCTATCTCTCGCATTGTATCAAACTGCACACAGTTTGCAAAATTTTATTAAAATCGGTTCAGTAGTTAGGAGTTCATTGCGGACAAACAACGTGACACCAAATTTTTATATCTAAGATTTATACATATCCATACATGTCCAACGTATTTAAAAAAAAAACAATTTCGTAACTAATTCACATTGAAAGTGTAACATTTTTTTGCCAATGTCTAACAAATTTACACTACAATTTTTTCCAGGTCAATCAGTCTCCGAGAGTGAATGGAAACCGTTTGTGTACATAGAGATATTCATAACCAAGATGCGTTTACACATAATGCCACCGCCGGAACATTTGAAAATCACCGGCTACCATATTAAAGTGATGAAGCGGGACTGTGGCAAGACAAGTCCTTGTGAAGTGAAGTCCAAGACGGTGTACCTGTATAATACAACTGAAGAAGTGTCCTACGATTACAACTACGTGGGTGACAACGGGGAATTCTATTTCACTGTCACTTCACAGCATAAGAAGTGCGGTGCTGAAAAATGCAAGACCGTTGTCAGTCCGAAGATTTTGATAAGTGAGTGTTGTATTTTATTTTTTAAATAATTTATTACCGTGTAACCTGGATAAGTGGGCCCTGGATATGTGAGAAACATCTGTTATTGATAATTACAATGAGGTCCCGAAACTTTCGCATTGAAATACCTGTGTTACTGGGTATTTTCAAGCCTTTGTAACTGAGACTTGATTTCTTAGATTTTTTACGTCTATAATTGGAACTTTGTAGCTCAATAGCCCGTATAAGTGACAATTCATCACTTGTAGACAAGTTATGACGCGTTTGTTTCTAGAAGGAATTAGACTTTTATGGGACCTTTTATAAATAAGACAACTGTCATATTAACCTGTCTATTTTGGTAATAAAATAAAATAGTTTATTAATCATGTAGGCAATTGAAATAGCGCTTATGACAAGTCAGTTCAAAATAAATAAAATAAACTTATATAATAGAAATCAGTATCAACTAATGTATACAAAGCATCATCAAAATACACTCAATCTATTTATTTATCCATTATTATAATTTTTCCATATTCCATTTTTTTTTTTTATGTGGTTTAAAACTACCTAACTGGTAACTGGGTAAATGAAAGCCTCTGTAAGTGATAAAAAATGTAGGTCCTTTCAGATCCTACTTATCCAGGTTTCACTGTATAATACAGAAACCATACTGTGACTGAGGCGGTGAGCTAATGGATTTTTCCTCGTTTCCAGGCAGTGAGGCCCAATCCCTGAACATCTGCATAGCTAGTATCACGGCGTTGATAGTTGCGGCTTTGTTCGCGTATTACATTGTGCTGCGCGTTTTCAGACGGTACTGTTGTAAGGACTACAAGTTAGCTCAGAGTGAGTGTTTATTTATTAATTTGTAGTAATAAATAATAATGTTAATCGATTTGGATTTCGTTTTTTTTTATATTTTTCTTTTGTATTTGTGTGAAACCAGAGAAGCCTTGGGTTCGAATCCTAGATCGGGTACTCATAATCAGACAACATACATACTTACTCACACGTGTAATACCCGAAGGGGTATGCAGTGGTGTAACCTCGACACCTACATATCGCCGAGCTTATTTCCATCCTATGATGTGATAGCAAGCCTATCGCCATACCGGGCACAATTATACACTCCGGGCTGATACTGAGTATTTCGTGGTAGAAAACCCCAAATATCACTTTTACCCCGTATCGAAGCCGAGACCTCACACAACTGCGCCAACCAGGTATACAAGGTAACTGAAATATTTTCCTCGTTGCAGGTAACGAGATACCGAGCCCGCCCACAGTTCTGGTGATATATTCGCCCACAAACAGATTGCACGCAGAGTGCGTCGCGTCCTTCGTAACATACCTCCGCTCTGAGTACGGCATCAGTCTGTTGTACGACGGCGATATATCCGCCACATCGCACGGTGACCCTTACATATGGGCGGAGGAGGCTTTCAGGACCTGCTCACACATCATGTACATAGTGGGACCGGCGGAGGAAACCAATCTATACAACAACATATACGATAAACCGATAATAAGCGCGCATAAAGATGTCGATGTACTACTCCTGTCGTTTGTGAAGGTCAATAGGGTGTCGAAGTGTCCCAAGGATGTGCTGAATGTTTTCTTCGAATATTCTAACGGTCAAATTCCCGTAGAAACGAAGCACGATAAAGTATTCTTCCTTATCAAAGATTGGCACAAGCTGATATCGTATTTGTCGAAGAATTTACTGCCGAAACGGCAGATAATGCGCACCGAGAAAGGCAGGAACTTTCTGGAAGATCTGACGCGTGCTAAAAAATTGTTGAACGTCAAAGCGGACGAGGTGATGGTGAAATGTGAGAAGAATATGTTTGACAGGAAGATATTGTTGTAATTCTATGTTTTTGTTTCGACTCAATTCTAATTTGATATTCGCTGATTACCTTCAATAGGTTTTTTAAGAAGTGGGATGAACTACAGGGGTCCCTACTAATGGGATAGTGGCGACCCCTGCAGTATTTCACCACAGAGCCAAAGAGGAAGGATGAAGGGGTAGGAATGTATAGGATCAGGGGGCAAGCCCCCTGGGAAGAACCGGATATACACTGGCTAACTCTGGAACGCGACCCACACAAGGTGGGTCACTATGGCAGTTTTTAGCGCCATAACGACCACCGTACACATGGTGTTAAAACCTGCCATTGTAACCTACACCTTGGGTGGATCGCGTTCCAGGATCAACCATCACCAATTGTTTTACATGCCTATCGTTTTGATACTTATATTGTTAAACTTTTATCACCCAATGGTTGCCAATTAATGTTTCTTTCGTTCTAACCAGTGTATATCCAGTTCTCCCGAGAGGCTTGCGACATACTTGATGGTTGTTTGAGGCGGGTATAGGGGTACATCCATCTATCCACTGACAAACTCAATGTTTGTCAGTGGTCACTGTTTTTTGGACTGCAATGCACTTACCGTCAGGTGTAGTGCAGTCACTAAGCCGTGAATAATCGTTGTCAGTTGACCTTGACTGCTGGATGGTGTGTGATTGTTGCTTTAGACGACTTCTATTGGGGGTAATCAAGCAATATGTCTAAATTCGTCGTATTTGAGCGATGATTATTGCAGATATTTTTATTTTACTATATTTACGGCTTGTTCGCAATGTCCATGTAAACGTTACTTAATATAGGAGACGAATAAAAAAACATATCACACTGTCAGCCCAATTTTTTTTTATAGCATAGGCCGGTAAACGAGCAAGTGGGTCACCTAATGGTAAGTGATCTCCACCGCCAATGTACGCCCAGCACCAGAAGAATCATAGACGCGTTGCCGACCTTAAAGGAAAGGGATAGTAAGGGATTGGGAAGGGAAGGGAAATTTGGGCATCCGGATGTCTCACTCACCGTACGAAACGCAGCAGCAAGCCGGTACTTTACGTCGGTTTTCAGTGAGACAGTGGTAACGACCCGGTGGAGCCAGCCCATTCATGCTGTAGACAAAACTGTCTACAGCGTGGCTCTACTACTCGTAAATAGTCCGTATTCCTATCAATATCCTGTCAATATTATATTATAGTTTTTAAACTAGAAATAAACTATTAATTTGGTTATTTTGATACACTATAGTACCCTATAAATACAAATATGCTTTTGGTTAAATATCGTACATTTTGGAGTAAGCGATGTGATGCATAACAGATTAATGCGTTATTTCGCGGACAAAATTTAAACGGACATTGTGAAATAGGCCCTTAGTGTTTATCGTGGCAAGTTCGTCAACTGTAATAAGCGTTGATTCAATCAACAAATTATTCTGAAGATTCGTGTCTTATGCACTGTCGGAGTTTAGGGCCACGCCACACAACGACGGAACCGCCCGTTCCGTTCCGTTGTGACGCCGCCGATCTTCGGTCAGACATCTATATCTTGATCACGTGGCAGGGCCTTTGGTGGTAAAGTGATGTGGCGTCTTATATATATATTTGAATCAAACGTATAATGTGGTGATATTGGGGCGATCAAATATGTCGTTATTTGTATTTATCGTTAGCTTATATATCGCCCAGTCTTTTGTATTCTCTTTTATTGTTAATCGGTTATAGATTTTATATTTGTAATATCTAATACATTTTCTATTTCGCCAATGTGGGTCCGTGTGTTTCTTTACCAAATCATTGTGTTTGCATTCAAGGCCTCATAGATGATGTGCTACGACAGAATTCAACTAACGATCTTAGTTTGAATTTCAAGATCGATCTTACAAATAAATCCATTAGAAAAAAAAAATAACGCCACTACATACTTGTTTGTTGTTTTAACTTTGACATTGGCCGATAGGCAGTTTGCGGAAAATAGCACGACGCAAAGCATAGTTTAATATTTAATAGGAATTTATATCGCGCTTCGGAAAGACCTTTAAATAAATAGCGACTTTCGTACCAAAACAATAAGGTGCTATTTAAATCCGATAATGAATATCAATTATGTATTACCTACAATAACAAATTCGTTGAATATCTTTGCGAATATGTGATACTAAGCAACATGACGTCATAGTCTGTGTTGCTTAGTATTTGCAAGGTAAATACGAATAGCGTGTTTTGACTTACGGTCGATTCCAAAATCGATCTTGGTTTGATTTTCCAGATCGATCCCTAAAATCGATAAATTAAATTAAGTAATTTGTACGCCTGATTTTAAAACTGTATTCTTATTGACTCTCATCTGGGATTGATCGGGAGACTTAATCTAAGATAGTGTAATTGATATCGGGTGTTAGCTTACTCAGAAGTCGTGAACTTTCTAGACCCGAACACGCCCAATGTCAATACATTGCTTGACTCACTGAAACTATATGTGATAATAGCCATCATCTGTAAGGCCGAATGTATATTATTCTTCCGTTCGAACATTCCTAACGTAAATAACATATGTAAAAACACCGTTAAATGGTATTTTATTGACTTTCATATCTATTGCTTTTCTATATATCGGTGTTTCTAATCAAATTTGGTGTGCCATAACACTTTCTATGAATGTTGTATACAAAAAATTCACGTCGCTTAGTTTGTACGATCGGTTTTAAGGTTGAGCCACATCCGGCGTAATTTACGTCGCCGATCTACCGACACGTACCACTGGTTACACATAATGCCAAAAAACAACTCCCATCGAATTTAATCAAACATTTTGCGACTTTTTCAAAATCCTCGCGGCGTAAATTCCGTCACGTGTGGCGCGGGACTTACATTGTATTGTTATATGTGTGGTTTTTAATGTTTTGCATACAAATTAAGCGACATACAACGTAAGACTAAATAACTAAACTTTACACCCGTTTTCACCCAGTTATACTTAATTTTAGTCGACTCCTAACACTGCAAAACTGTATGGTGACATAATGTGAAAATAGGCTGATACTGACGTTTTGATATGTACTGGGCGTTAGGGGTCAACTGAAGTTGAACATTGGTCGGTGAAAACGGACATTAGTTTCGCACAAAATCTATTTTAAGATGTTGATGTTGTATTCATAAATGTTAAGCAGGCTTATAAAATTATATTTTTCTGTAACTAGGTATGGTAGTTGCAGCAAAACGACTTGTTTGCATATGTAAAGTATATTTTTTTAATAATTGTTAGCAAAAAATACAACTGACGTAAAAATAGAATATTTTACTAGTCGATAAAAATGTATTTGTCGATAAGACGCATTTATATTAAATTAAAAAAATATTTTATGGCACTGCACTGTGAGTCTCATAATGCCTAGTAATTTCACTGGCTTCAATGTTCTTCAGACCGAACCACAATAGTGCATCCCACTGTTGCTTGCCGACAGAAATAGACAAAGCGGTGGTACCAACCCAGGAGGCCTCTCGCATATGAGGGACCTGCCAGATTGTAGGTTGTATGTTGATTTAGATGATTCTTTCATTAAAAATATTAAAATAAAACTTTTAAGCAAAAAATTAAAAAAGACATAAAATAACTCTAAGTAATAATATACAATGTTGAGTCGGTGCTATCAATCATTGACTATTTAATTACAGTACTACCGACTCTAAAAATTGGTTAGTCTTATTTTTGCTTTTCAGTTTTTTGTCAGATTTATATTTTTTATTAAAATGTTTTTTTTTTGCTGTCATGTTGTTTTCGCTATCTGTAGTACGTGACGTGTTTTCGAACCGTAAATGAATTTGTAATCGATATTAAATTCATTCAGTGTTTATACAAACGATTCGTTTTGCTCGTATTAGTATATTGTATTGTTCGAGAAATATCGGATCTGTAGTTATTTAGTCTTATGCCCTTGAAATATATATCTCGTTGATCTCAAATTGGGAAACTGTTGAAATGTGTTCTATCATTATACAGGACTTTCAATTATTAAGCTCAATATATACCTGTGGTGTATTTTTATAAATAAACTCGTGAATATTAATATTGTGTGGTTTTAATGATTTTTTACGTCCCACTTGATTAAGTGATCTCCATCACCCATAGAAGAATCTTGAACCATGAAAAAACAGTCAATAACGTGGCTATATTATATAATTAAAAAAAAACTAAAAAACAAAAATTGTAAAAAAGAAAAAATTTGAAGAAAAAAATGTATTTATTGTAAAAAAAAGCGTGGTGTGTGCTCGCGTTAATGTCTTTCCGGGATAAAAAAAACGTGTCCAAATACAGGTTTCGGGCTACCTTTTTTATTAGTCAATGACGAAACGAACAGGGACGCTCGTCTGATGATATCACGCCTGCCCATAAACACAGGCAACACCACATAGAACATTAAATTACAAAGCACCGAACTGGGTTCATCAGACTGCCGAGACATAAGATGTTAAGTCTCCTAAGCCTAGTAATTTCACTAGCTTCAGTGTCCTTAAAACCGAAATAAAACATGAAATGTGCCAAATTTCTCCCAAATCCAAATACGATAAAAACTGTGTGATTAAGAAAAATACAAACTATCACATTTATTAGTAAGTACGATAAAATCATTTGATGATAGACCACCGGAGAAAACGGCTGATATGCTTTAGTTCCGTCGTAATGTGGAGAGATCCTGAGAAATAGCTGGTGAGAGAGATGCTGGTGGGAGGATACTTGTATCCGACCGGATAGCGACCACCGTACACTGGTGCTAAAACCTGCCATAGTGGCCCACCTTGTGTGGGTCGCGTTCCAGGGTCAGCCAGTGTATATCCGGTTCTCCCCACGGGGCTTGCCCCCTGATCCTAACCCTTTTCCCATCCCTTTTTCCTTCCCCTCCCCCTTGGCCCTTTGGCAGGCCGGCATGATCTTGCCGACCTGCGATGGACACATTGTTTATCGTTTGTCGACACTATTCCTGGATTGCGCTACACTTACCATCAGGTGTAGCGTAGTCACTTTGCCGAGCCAGGATAAAAAAAAAATATAGTAATGCTACTCAAGAGGCTGTACACTCCATAAAAGGATAAATAAAAAACAAAATAATACATCATTGGTTTATTTATCACTTAAGGTACACACGAATTTTGGAATGACGACACACAAGTCTTATACAATAAAAAACACAAAATGAGCAATACTGGAAGTCAATTTTGCCGTTTAAAATACATTTCTACCAGGATACTTAAAAATCTTTAATAAAAAATGCGCAAAATAATTGTACCGTCAGCAAAAAAATAAATATTGGAATTTATAATGAATTTCTAAGTAATGCCGTGGATAAAGTAAAGGAGTAATTTTTTTTTAATAAAATACATTTTAAATATATCAGTATAATCATTTTAAATTATCCAGCTAAATGTCCAATATTATTTTAAATGTCATGAATTCCTTTATTATACAATTATTATGAAATAACAAAAAGTATTAGGGCCACCATGCTTCCGTCATTAAAGTCAGTAAAAATGAGATATTCATTTCAATTTGTTTAACTCATTAGATAAGTTAAATTCCGTATTTTATTAAAAAAAAACATAATTAAAACATTTCCCATGTACGATTACGCAAAATAGAACTTCAAATTAGACGTAGTTACGCAAAAGGGAACCAACCCACAGCAAGTTCAAATGGAATACTGATTTTGTATTGCTAAATTCATTAATTTAAACAAATTTGAATATTGTATTTTTTTGCAAAATCGGACGTGGAACGATTCATAGCTGATTTTCCAAAAAACTACGAGATAAAATTAGTTTACATTCTTGAATTTAGTAAAACAAAACCAGTATTTCCATTTGAACTTGCTATGGGTTGAAATAAAACTAATTTAAACGGATTTTATGGCGGTTTTTTATTAATTTTGATCCCGACGTTGCTGTGGGTTGGTTCCTTTTTACGTGAGTAAGTCCAATTATTGATAAAGTTAATGGTAAAATAAACATCTAAATTTTTGCTTGATGTGGGTTGAAATGTTATTGCACCTCTTCGAATAAATATCCATTTATTCGAAGTGGATCGTGTGAATGGTAAGCACTTGGCTTGTCTATAAGCAGTACATTACTCAGAACTTTGAGTTACAAAGCACTGCATGTCTTATATCGGATAAAATTGCATATCAAACCGCAACCTTGAATAAAATATATTCAAAAGATACACCACATAAAACTGTAGAGCAAAACAGTGCTTATAATTGAAATAAAACTAATTTAAACGGATTTTATCGCGGTTTTTTTATTAATTTTGATCCCGACGTTTCGAAGACTTTTCAGCCTTCGTGGTCACGGGGAGGACTCCAGGAGGACCACGAAGGCTGAAAAGTCTTCGAAACGTCGGGATCAAAATTAATAAAAAACCGCGATAAAATCCGTTTAAATTAGTTTTATTTCAATGAGTAACATTCGCGTAAACGTAAGAAATCATAGTGCTTATAATGTGAGTAAACATTGTTTTGCCTTCAGTAGGGCGTTAACCGTCACAAGCGTCAAATTTAAAAACGTCACAGAACGATTGATAATTTCATTTAAAAAGCTACCTTATGACATAAGGTTACATTTGGGTTTATTTAATCAGAATTTTTGATCTTTTTCCTTATTCTCTTATTCTGATTATGTTTTTAAAATGACATTTGCAAGGAACTGTATATCTTTGTAATATATTTTATTGAAGGTTAAATCACTCAGCGAATAATGATTGACTTTATACATTATTATTGCTAAATAAACATGATTATTTATAGCTAAGACATTAAACTCACACATTGAACGACGAACAAATGGTTTATTCAGATAAAGGAAACCCTAGCTACTTACATAAACTGCACGAGGCAATAGGAAATATGCATGTAATTCAAATATAGGTCAAATATTTTTATTTGAAACATTTATTACTGTAGAATTATTATCATTATTTTATGTTTACTGTTTATTTAGTATTCACTCATTTATATTTATATGTTACTAGATGACCCGGTGAACTTCGTATCACCTACATAATATATTTGTGTAAAATGTGGTCAAAACTTAATACAAATGTTTTATTTACATTAAATGCAATTAAGTGAGGTACTGCGCCATTGCACGTGAGGTAGCCCGTCGCACATTTAATTGACTTCGACGACCTAAGTCAGGTCGTCTCCCACCTCCCTCCGGTTGGACAGTCCTGTCCCCGTCCCGTCCCCGTCCTGTCCCCGTCCTGTCCGCGTCCTGTCCGCGTCCCGTCCCCGTCCTTTCCCCGTCCCGTCCCGTCCCCGTCCCGTCCCCGTCCTTTCCCCGTCCCGTCCCGTCCCCGTCCCGTCCCGGTCCTGTCCCCGTCTTGTCCTGTCCCTGTCCTGTCCTGTCTCACTGTCCTGTCTCACTGTCCTGTCTCTCTGTCCTGTCTCTCTGTCCTGTCTCTCTGTCCTGTCTCACTGTCCTGTCTCACTGTCCTGTCTCACTGTCCTGTCTCACTGTCCTGTCTCACTATCCTGTCTCACTGGCCTGTCTCACTGTCCTGTCTCACTGTCCTGTCTCACTGTCCTGTCTCAATGTCCTGTCTCACTGTCCTGTCTCACTGTCCGGTCTCACTGTCCTGTCTCACTGTCCTCTCACTGTCCTGTCTCACTGTCCTGTCTCACTGTCCTGTCTCACTGTCCTGTCTCACTGTCCTGTCTCACTGTCCTGTCTCACTTTCCTGTCTCACTGTCCTGTCTCACTATCCTGTCTCACTGTCCTGTCTCACTGTCCTGTCTCACTGTCCTGTCTCACTGTCCTGTCTCTCTGTCATGTCTCTCTGTCCTGTTTCACTGTCCTGTCTCACTGTCCTGTCTCA
This sequence comes from Amorpha juglandis, assembly GCA_949126905.1. Taxonomy (NCBI): domain Eukaryota; kingdom Metazoa; phylum Arthropoda; class Insecta; order Lepidoptera; family Sphingidae; genus Amorpha; species Amorpha juglandis. The sequence goes on along the minus strand of OX421379.1, from coordinate 2,440,160 downwards.
CTGTCCTGTCTCACTGTCCTGACTCACTGTCCTGTCTCACTGTCCTGTCTCACTGTCCTGTCTCACTTTCCTGTCTCACTGTCCTGTCTCACTGTCCTGTCTCTCTGTCATGTCTCTCTGTCCTGTTTCACTGTCCTGTCTCACTGTCCTGTCTCACTGTCCTGTCTCTCTTTCCTGTCTCACTGTCCTATCCCTGTCCTGTCCCTGTCCTGTCCCTGTCCAGTCTAGACGCTATATGACCCGTCATCACGGCAAGCTTCGCAACGACAACTCAACAACTACTAATAAATTAAAAATTAATAAAAAAAACATTGTCCAGCGGACAAAATTGTGAATCTAAACCATTCTCAGATCCCCTTGAACACACACAAAAAATTTCATCAAAATCGGTCCAGTCGTTTAAGAGAAGTTCAGGAACATACACACTCACAGAAGAATTATATATATAAAGATAATTAACAAAAAGTGTAAAAAAATACGAGGAAAAAGCAAAATCTCAAAACGCAATTAAATTTAAAAAATTGTACATTTTATTAGCTTCAATAGATTGAAAAAAAAAACTCCGTACTACACCCCGCCGAGTTATTGCTGATTGTCTATAAAATAGTAGTATTTTTAAAAATCTATTTTATACCGAATCGGCACGACTTATTTCCTTTATTTGTTTACGTACGTACGTATGTCTATCAAAACAACCATTTGTTCGCGTTTTCAAACAAACTAATTTATTTACAGCCAACGAAAGTCTAAATCTAATAACCGTCACACCAAAAAATACACTCGACGATCCCTATATTACACTCTAATTTTGAACAAACGACAAAAATAAACGCGCTTTGGCAAATATATTTTGAAGGAGTTTTAAAAGTATTTCATAGAATATATTTTCAAAATAATCTTTTTATCGACAAATCACTTTTTCTTTCTTTCTTTCTGTCCTGCGTTATGCCGGCTTTGTGCCAGGGTCCACCGTCCTACTCAAACGCTTCCACTTCACCCGATCTTAAGTATGCTCTGTAGTGAGACCATTAGCTGTCATGTCTCGACAAATTTTAATATAATTTCTTTATCGACAAATGACTCATCGATTTAAATTTTAATATCAATTCCAAACAAACGTTTTTATGCGTTCTAAATTTGAAACTATATAAATGTATATTTTAATTGAATGCAATTATTTTTATGGGCAAACTAGACATTCCAGGTCATTACAGGTTTTATAAAATCGTTACACATCAAAACTATCGAATCGTTTACTTTCGATTTATTTATTCGTACAATAGTTAACAAGTTGACGATTACTATTACTAAACAGATATACCTGTAGGTCTTAATGATGAATAATATTATTGCTTTAAAATACACTAAACTTTAATATTTGCATAAAATCGATTTATCAACAATCACATGTTGACAGGACGACGTGTATACACGTCACTATACTTCAACGTGTTAACACGCTTTCTGTCACATTTGCACAAAACACACATACACAAAATCAACAAATTATAAAAATTCTATTTATATCCGCATACCTTTACACCAATACATTTATGTAAAATTAATAACAAATTGTCGAAGCGAATTTATTAATTATTTTTTTATTATATTGGCGATTATAGTGGCCGTTTTAGTTAGGTTATATAACAGACTAGACAAGCCACATCGTCATAGGCTCGTGACCAAACATGTTAGAAAAAGAATATGAATTGTTTATAACACCGCTCCGGTTGGCTTTATAAAATGCGTTCCATGGTCAAATCGTTTTTATTAAATAAAGAATATACTTCAATAAATGCTTCAATCAAATTCTCTTAATGGGGAATTTAATAACCAATATTGATTAATTTTTTTCTACAATAATACAAGTATATATTATTATTTTAACATTACAAAACTATTTATGGAAGGAAAAATATAACTTTTTATTATTATCCAATCAAACTTGACGCTGACTTTGTAATAAAAAGTTGGAATAAATAACCAAGTACATACATTTCTTATACATATATAGAGCTAAATAGATGAGGAAATATTGCGGTTCTGTTTCTATAACTACCCTCATGGACTTAAATTAACTTTAAGTGCCAATTAACCATTTGATTTATTCTCTTTTATGTTTAGCTACTGTAACGGTTCAATAGTTGTGTCTACATGTGGATATAAATCATATTCTAAGTATTGGCTAATGGCCCATTAAAGTTAATCGACGTCTCTAATTGCAGCAGTTAGACAAATAACAAAAAATGTGGCATTCCCTAACATGACGTGTTAAGTCGACACCTAACCTGACATGACGTGTAATGACGTCAAGTAACACATTGTCAGCTTACTATTAATGAGGAGTCGCACATGTTCAGCCACGAGCAGCGTAGCGGTCAGAGGCAGCAACATAGATGACGCAACGCGGGAACAGAACCCGCGACCTGCCGCCACACCACACGCGCCGCGAGATACGGCTGCCTTCATGTGCTGTTGGATTACATAGAGATACGATTACGAATTTGATAATCAGGAAATCAGAAAGTCACTAATCAGGAAAGTATTTTGGTTAACCTATTTAATTTTATTTATGAAAGCTTATTCAATTGATATCTGATGCTATTCAGATAAGGCTAGGTAGAGCTATAAGCATTAATTTAATTATTAAATCTTTATAGTACACCAGAGTTGGAGCCTAAAAGACCTATAACTTTATAAGGAAAAGTCTAATAATTGTACAATCGCCTAAAAATCACACATGAGGACGCCGGAATTGAATATTGTGCTTGGTATGGAGATGCGTTCGTCATGTGGTAGGACTTAACACCTACAAGGCGCACCCCTTTGTATGCGAGAGGCCGTCTGGGTTGGTGTCACCGCTTTGTTTATTTCTGCCGCCAAACAATAGTGTCTAAGCAGTGGTGTGTTTCGGTTTGAAGGATACTGAATCCAGTGAAATTACTGGGCTTTATGAAACTTAACACCTTATGACTCGGGGTGACAAGCGCAGTTCCGTGCCATGCAGCGCTTTGTAATTCAAAGTTCTGTGTGGTGTTGCTTCTGTTTAATTAGGGATATTTAGGGATTGGGAAGGGGAGGGGATTTGGGCTTTCGGATATCTCACTCACCGTATGAAACACAGCCGCAAGCCGCTACTTTACGTCGGTTTCCTGTGAGACAGTGGTAACGACCCGGTCGAGCCAGCCCATTCACGCTGTAGACAAAACTGTCTACAGCGTGGCTCTACGACTCAAAAAATAAATATCGCATTAATTCTTTATGCCTGGCTTAGCGACTACCCAATTAACGTGGGTAGTCACCAGTAAAACTATTTCCACCTTACATGATTTCCAAACTGCTATCGCTGTTTTTGGTGGCCTGCTCGCCCTCGCTGGAGTTGGACCCGCCGGACTCGGACCTCTGGCTGCGGCTGCGATGCTTCTTCTTCTCTTCGCTCGCCACTTCTGTAGACGTGGCCTCTTCGGATTGTCTCTGCCATGCCGGTATCGAAGGCGGGTCCGACCGGGTTTTTAACGAGGGAAATTGGTTTCTGCAATAATATAAATGTTATTGTTTTGTGACGTCTTCTTTTTTATGGTGCCTTATACTTCTTTCTCTCTCTCTCTCTCTCACTTACACGCGTGCGTGCGAGCGTGCGTGATGTGTGCGTGCGTCCGTGTGCGCGCGCGCGCGTGTGTGTGTGTATGTGTGTGTGTGTGTATGTATGTTTGTACCTTCCGGCGGCATCGTAGCGCTTAACCGAATGGACTAGTTTGAATGCAGCTTTTATTATTAAAAAGCTGTTTTAATTAATATGGTTCCTAACTATGTTTGAGGAAAATACATTTTTATGAGTAAACGTGGAGCGTCTTCAAATATTAGGTTAATATTGCATATTATAAAGCGACGAGAAACGGTTTCCGATGAAATGAATGTTTTTAAGGTGCTTGTTTTTATTCAATATCACACGGTCGTTTGGTGTATTAACTCAGCTGTTATTGAGAGTAGACTACTGTGCCAGGAATTCATTTCATACACAATGTTTTAACTTCGTTGAGCCATACAGAAAATCTTGTGTTATTAGAATTTACAGATCACGGATAATATAGAAAATGTATTTATGAGTGGTAGACAGTTTTGTCTACAGCATGAATGGGCCGACTCGACCGGGTCGTTACCACTATCTCAAAGAAAACCGACGTAAAGTAGCGGCTTGGTGCTGCGTATCATACGGTTAGTGAAATATCCGGAGGCCTAAATTCCCCCTTTCCCAATCCCTTAATTATTCCTTCCCTTTAAGATCGGCAACGCTCCTATGATTCTTTCAGTATTATAGGCGTACAGGGGCGGTGGAGATCCTTTACCATCAGGTGACACACTTACTCGTTTACCGGTTTATGCTATAACAAAAATATGACATATTATATAAGTCGATCATCATGAGACATATATAATGTAAAGTATCAGGCTCTGTAAACATTTTTATAAATGTAACCAAGCGGACTTTATATATGTTTGGTGTACACACCTGTGTATTGCAGGAGAGCGTTATGACATAATTATAATTTAGAAACTAGTGGAAAAATATAAGGGATAAATGAATCAAAATTTTAGCGATTTTTCAGATGGCTATGGATATATATATATATCTTATGAAAAATAGCCGCATCGCGTCGGAACCAAAAAAAAGCATAGCTTGAAGTCTCTAGTTTCAAGAATTTGGAAATTTTAAAATTTTACGAGCAACGAGTATCGCGCAATCCATGATGTAATAATGAGTACCATGAAGAAAAAGAATTGATTTGCTTCTTTCCTTTTCGGAGTGTGAAGAAACATTTATACAGACCGGCATGATTCTGGTGACCATCGATAAACTCATTGTTTGTTGGTGGTTCTTTTGGACTGCACTGCGCTTGCCAGGTGTAGTCCAGTCACTTTGCCATGCTCGGAAAAATAGTTTTGTGTTGCATTGGTGTAAACAAACGCTGATAAACCTTTATAAATAAACACACTCAAACATTATGACAGAGGCGTTTAAACTCACCTATTAAGCAATATCCCTTTAACCGACGCTATGTCAGACTTGATATTGTCCAGTTGGGACCGTAACGCGCTCTGTTGGACGCTCGTCTGTATCTCACCGCGTAGTGACGTCACGCTTGCGTTCAACACGTCGAGACTCTTGCGCAGCTCGTCTATACACTCCGCAGTGGATTTACGCTTCGGTTGCTCCACGAATAACATCTGTCTGATGCAGTTCTGTAGAATGTCAAAAGTGAAATATATAAACTCCTTTGCAAAAAAAACGGGCACCTTACACACACACTTTACCTTAGCTTTTCTATGGGTAAATATTATTATATTTTTAGTATGTCATTAGCTTGGATGACTAGAAATTTCTTATTATCAATGAGAATTTAGTTTTTTAACACTTTTATCCTGGTATCGGTGTTTTAGTCAATGTAAACAGAGAGCCGTGTTAAAATGGACATTTTTATGGGTATAATGAAATTAAGACTACGAGTATTTTTATGGTATTTTAATAAAAGAGACATTAAAAAATAAAAATTAATAACGAGTATGACCTCCTCTTGCAGCGATTACGGCATGTAATCGTCTTGGCATGCTTCCCACCAGGCTTTTGATGGTGTCCTGTGGAATGTGTTCCCACTCAGTCGAGATTACACGTTTAAGCTCTCTGATGTTTTGTGGAGGTGGTTGGACAGATCGTACTCGCCTTTTTAGGAGGTCCCAAACGTGCTCAATGGGGTTAAGGTCGGGGCTCCGCGCTGGCCAATCCAAACGACGAATACCGACCTCTTGCATATAAGCATCTACGTCGCCAGAACGGTGGGCCCGAGCATTATCGTCCATGTAAATGGCATCTTCACCAATTACAGTCAGTGCGGGTTGTGCATTTTGAGAAAGGATTTCTGTTATGTACCTATGCGCATTTAGTGAGCCATTTTCTATGAATACTATCTCGGTACGATAGTTGGAAGTTACGCCCGCCCAAAACATAACGGACCCTCCACCATAAGGGGTGATTTCTTCAAAACACACATCGGCATAGCGTTCCCCTGGTCTTCGTAACACTCGCCGACGTCGGTCCTCACCATGCAGACAAATTCGAGCCTCATCGGAGAAGAGTACGCTACTCCAGTTACCTGGTGTCCAAGATAGGCAATTTCTAGCGAACCTCAACCGCGCAATCCGGTGCTCACGGAGTAACTTGGGGGCCCGCGCTGGTCGTCGACTACGTATATCAGCAGCTAAAAGTCTTCTCCTCACAGTCCATAGGCTAACTTGTGCTCCTCGTACCTCTTCAAGGTTTCTTTTGAGGTCTATGTAACTGCATTTGCGGTTCCTCAGCGCCTGAGTCACTAAAAAGCGATCGTCTCGCGGCTGTGTGCAACGTTTTCTCCCAGAACCTTGCCTTCTCTGAACGGAACCTGTCTCTTGGTATCGAGTCCAGGTTCTTTGTACGGTTGAACGACTCACGTTTAACCGCTGTGAGACGTAACATTGGCTACACCCCTCTTCCAGCAGCGCTATAATTTTACTAGCTCTCATTGCTTTTTCTGCCATTACGATAGACACAAAGATATCTGTTTTAAGTCACAATAAGGCAGAATTATGCGATAAACATAAATTGTTGTACTAAAAATAACGAAAAGTTACTTTTAGTTGCTTGATAACCTTTTAACCGCAAACCCGCGAAAAGTGTCACAAAATGAAAAAGGGATTAATAATTTAAAAAACAAAAGTTTTGAATTTGGAATGAACTTTTTTTCATACCCAGACTCTTTATTAAGTGCCAGTAACATAGTTTGGCTATTAAAACCTCTGAAGAACTAAATTATTACCAATAATGTTAAAAAATCAAACCCGCCCGTTTTTTTTGCAAAGGAGTGTATATATATATTTTTATTAGCCCTATATATTATATTCGTCCCACTGCTGGGCACGGGCCTCCTCTACTGAATGAGAAGGATCAGGCCTTAGTCCACCACGCTGGCCTAATGCGGGTTGGCAGACTTCACATACCTTCGAAAAATCTTATCGAAATCTCAGGTATGTAGGTTTCCTCACGATGTTTCCTTCACCGTTAATGCAAGCGATAATTAACAATAAATATACACGTAACTTAGAAAAGTCAGTGGTGTGCTCTTGGGGCTGGTTTCGAACCTGCGACTTTCGTCTCGACAGTCCATACCACTCCCCGCTGAGCTATCGCTGCTCTGAAATATATTAAGAAAAGAAAAACGGTTAACCAGTTTTGAGATGGTTCAATCATCGACGTATGAAAGATCTGTAAATAAATGCTGGAATTACCGGAAAAAATATACAATATGTTAACGATATAATAATATGTATACATACATGAATATATTTTACTATAAGAATGATGTTTCTGAGAAAATCGCAAACAAAACAAACGTAGAGGTCGAATACATAACTTCCTTTTCAACTCGGACAAAAACAGCAATAGCGTCATTTAATCGCGTCATTACAGTCAAATTCCGTACAACCTAAATTATATACACTACACAATAAACTCTCGGCTCTCCACCCACCTATTATTCTCCACACGCCTTGTGTGAGTCGTGTTCCAGGATCAGCCAGTGTATATCCGGTTCTCCCGAGGGGTTTGCGACATGACTTAACGGTTGGTTGGGGCGGATATAGGGTTACATCCTTGTATCCCTGTGCCTGCATCGATCATCCGCCTATCCTGTCGCAAGCCCCTCGATTTGCTTCTTTCCTCTCGGAAGAGGGAAGATGCATTTATACAGGGCGGAATGACTCTGGTGACCTCCTTATAAACTCATTGTTTGTCGGTGGTCGCTGGTTTTTTGTATTGCACTACGCTTACCATCGAGTGTAGTGCAGTTACTTTGCCGTGCTAGAATAAAAAAAAAAACCAATAAAGCTGTTTAAATCTCATAAGTCAACACAACTACACCGTCATCGCCGTGACCGATAAGAATTCGATAACCAGGTGGCTGTGTTATCATCGCGAGATAAGATGAATGGAAATTAAGAAAGTGACCTTGAGTTCTCATAAAATATTACGTACGATTATATTATAATACTACCATCCTTTTTTATTTGATTGAATGACGAGACGAACAAGGCGCTCGCCACCCTGAGACATAAGATGTTAAGTCTCATAATGCCCAATAATTTCACTGGCTTCAATGCCCTTCAAACCGAAACACAACAGTGCCTACACACTGTTGCTTGGCGGCAGCAATAGACAAAGCGGTGGTACCAACCCAGACGGCTTCTCGCATACGAGGGCCCTACCACCTTTTGAGGTAATCTAGGTTAGCCATTTGATATAAAATAGAATCACTGCTGGGCACCGGTCTCCTGTGCTAATGAGAGCGATAACGCCCTAGTTTACCGTACTGACCTAATGCGGGTGTAGGTAGACTTCAAAGTCCTTCAAAATTCTTATGGAAACATGGCAGGTATGAATGATTCCTCGTGATCTTTCCTTTACCGTTAAAACTTCAATGACGATAATGACGTTTAAAAAGAAATCTATACTGATTATATAAAAAAAATATAAATATTCATATGAATAAATTAACAATTTCTAAAGCATGTGACGTGGACCAATAGGACGCATTAAGTCAGCGTGTTGAACGAAATTCCCCACATCCTACTAATATTATAAATGTGAAAGTTTGTTTGTCTGGATGTTTGTCCGTCAATCACGCTGAAACTACTGAACGGATTTTGATGAAATTTCGTATACAGACAGGGTATGAGCTGACTTGGGTGATAGTTGATACTTTTTATCCCGAAAAAAGCAGATCACGCGGGCGGAGCCGCGAGCAAATGCTAGTTTATCATAAGTACAAGATACCCAATCCCAGAGGGACATTACAAATACACAGCTCATATCACCATTGCAATGCCCCCTAAAGAGTAGGCAGATATGTAACCATTTCACCCACATTTCGCCGAGTTTATTTCAATCCGATGATGTTATAGAAGGCGAGACATCACCATATGGGCACAATACCAGACTTGAGCGAGTGACACTGAGCATTTCGTGATAGAAAAACTCAATATTACTTTTATGACCCGGGGATCGAACCCGTGATCTCAGCACAGCAGTCATACCGCGTACTCATTACAACTGCGCCATCGAAGTAGTTATACAAACATGCACACACGCTCATATTATTATTTTATTAACTAATTGTAAGTCTTCAATATCAGTTTTTATTAAATATTAAAAATTGGTGCACAAGGTAGTAGCTCCCTCGTATGCGAGAGGCCGTCTGGGTTGGTACCATCGCTTTGTCTATTTCTGCCGCCAAGCAACAGTGTGTAAGCACTGTTTTCGGTTTGAAGGGCATTGCAGCCAGTGAAATTACTGGGCATTATGACACTTGACATGTTATGTGTCGGGGTGACGAGCGCAGTTCAGTGCCATGCAGTGCTTTGTAATTCAAAGTTCTGTGTGGTGTTGCTTCTGTTTATGGGAAGGCGTTCTGCGTTCTGCTTACCATCAGGCGAGCGAGCGCCTTGCTAGTCTCGTCATTCAATCAAATAAAAATTGGCGAATGCGTGAGCATGCAAAGTTTTGTTTTTACAGGCGAATCGAGAACATCCTCTTTTTTGAAGCCGGTTGAAAATAACTCATTAATTAAGTCAATAATTATTTGCAATCTAATCAGTTGGAGTGTCCACTGTCATTATCTTTTGCATCGAGGAAGCTAAGGATAAGGGTATGTACATTAGGGTGGGTCAAAAAAATCGACTATTTTTTTTTTTACAAGTGCAACGGAAAAATGGGTTCCTAGACACCTTAAAAAAATTCCCACCAAATATGAGCTCTTAATTTTGAAAGGAACATCCTCCGCATCGCAGTTTTTTATTTTTTTTTCAGTCCAATAGAAAAAAAATTATACCTCTCTATTAATTGACTGTACAAAAAAATGTTTCGAATAAATTTTGTAGGAAATTTGATGCTCTACAAAAAAGGTGTCTTATATTTTTTTCGTAAACCTCGCCATTTGAAAGATATAAAGTATTTAATTTTGATTATTTTATGATAAATTTCATTTTTGTTTATGAATTTTATAACTCGACAATAAATGACTTTTACGAAATGTGAAATACCAATTTTTGTTGGAAATTAACTGCTCTATAAAAATGGTTTCTTATGTTTTGGCGATAAAATTAACCGTTTAAAAGATATTCATCATCAAACTTTCATGTGTACGGATCTTAAAAGTTTTTGATTAGATATTCGAAAAAATTCAATTTAATTCATGATTTTTAAGAAAATTTACACGAATTTTAGTTGTTATCGATTGAGAAACGTCAAAATATTTTTTAAGTTTTTATTTATGTTTAAGTATATTTGTCTCGATTTAAAAAATAAATTGGACATTATTTATCGCTCGGTTAAATATATATTGATAAAAAAAAGCAAAGTTTTCATTATACATATATTATGATATGTTTCAGTATCAGAGAAAAACAATGTCCAACTAGTTATAAATAAGTATTTTATTTCAATTTTCAAACAAGTTTTTGTTGCAAGTTGGGTAATTTTTCCGATGCTCTTTGACAACTTGCAATAAAAATTGAAATTGCTCTTCGTTTTTTGTTAAGCATTGGTTGTATTCACTTACTAATGCGACACCTCGCTCTGCCACAAATTTTGATAATTTTGAAAATAAAACTCAAATAATACTTATATTAATGACAAGCAATGAAATTTATAAATTAAATTGAAATTTTTCGAATATCTAATCAAAAACTTTTAAGGTGAAAGTTTGATGATGAATATCTTTTGAACGGTTAATTTTATCGCCAAAACATAGGAAACCATTTTTATAGAGCAGTTAATTTCCAACGAAAATTAGTATTTCGCATTTCGTAAAAGTCATTTATTGTCGAGTTATAAAATTCATAAACTAAAATGAAATTTATCATAAAGTAATCAAAATTAAATCCTTTATATCTTTCAAATGGCGAGGTTTACGAAAAAAACATAAGATACCTTTTTTGTAGAGCATCAAATTTCCTACAAAATTTATTCAAAACATTTTTTGTACAGTCAATTAATAGAGAGATATGATTTTTTTTCTATTGGACTGAAAAAAAAATAAAAAACTGCGATGCGGAGGATGTTCCTTTCAAAATTAAGAGCTCATATTTGGTGGGAATTTTTTTAAGGTGTCTAGGAACCCATTTATCCGTTGCACTTGTAAAAAAAAAATAGTCGATTTTTTTGACCCACCCTAATGTACATACATAACATAAATATGTACACACAACATACAATACTGCTAATACGAACTGAGTGGTAGAGCCACGCTGTAGACAGTTTTGTCTACAAATGGGCTGGCTCGACCGGGTCGTTACCACTGTCTCAAAGAAAACCGACGTAAAGTAGCGGCTTGCTGCTGAGTTTCGTACGGTGAGATATCCGGAAGCCCAAATCTCCTTCCCTTCCCAATCCCGAATTATACCTTTCCTTTAAGGTTGGCAACGCGCCCATGATTCTTCTGGTGGTGGGCGTACATGGGCGGTGGAGATCACTTACCATCAGGTGACCCACTTGCTCGTTTGCTATAAAAAAAAGTGTGCAACGTGTAATGACTTTGAAAACCTTGATCGCATAAAAACATATGATTAGAAGATATATACGTAATAAGCACCGCTCAATGTCGAATTACAACATCTAGACATGCGTGGGTAGTCTAGTCGTGTGATTTTAGATCGGTATTACAGCCTTCGTGGCGCAGCGGGCGAGTGGCCGGCTGTGAAGCGAGAGCCCGCGGGTTCGATTCCCGCACTAAGACAAACATTTGTGTGATACCCAAATATTTATTTCGTGGTCTGGGTGTTGTGAGATCGAAAGTCTCCCGTAGTTCCTGATACCTACGACACTCGTATCTTACTGTGGGATCAGGACTTTGTATGAGACTGTTGGGTGTATTTATTGTTATTATTTTTTATTTTTTTTGAAGTTATACTTCTTTAGGCGCGTTATGAAAAAATGATGAGAGTGAAATTTTAAGATGCGCGCGCACCTGTGACACAAAATTAACAGTATGAAGCCGTCTGTAGGGGTGCTCGATATATATCGATATGTGATAAAATATCGATACATTTGTTCGATATATCGAATCAATGCGATATTATCGCATCATTGAAGTCGATATATAATATCGATATATTTTTTTTTTTTTTTAGCTCTTCGATATTATTTTTGTTAATCATTTACTAAGAAAGTCTTTTCCTTCCTACAATTCGATATATCGAAAATATCGATATTTTTGACCGATATATCGCTATATATCGATACAATATTTCGATATATTATATTAGTTATACTTCTTTAGGCGCGTTATGAAAAAATGATGAGAGTGAAATTTTAAGATGCGCGCGCACCTGTGACACAAAATTAACAGTATGAAGCCGTCTGTAGGGGTGCTCGATATATATCGATATGTGATAAAATATCGATACATTTGTTCGATATATCGAATCAATGCGATATTATCGCATCATTGAAGTCGATATATAATATCGATATATTTTTTTTTTAGCTCTTCGATATTATTTTTGTTAATCATTTACTAAGAAAGTCTTTTCCTTCCTACAATTCGATATATCGAAAATATCGATATTTTTGACCGATATATCGCTATATATCGATACAATATTTCGATATATTATATCGGAAAAAATATCGATATTTTTTGTACACGATATATTATATCGGAAAAAATATCGATGTTTTTTGTCCATGAACATCACTAGCCGTCTGCTTAACCGCTCATTAAGTCTCGAAAAAAAAGCTACCAACAAAATAGGAATTGAACCTCGATATTAGTCGCGCATGTTGGTACGCTCGTCACCTCTGATCACTGTTTTCATATTTATAATATTTATCAACATGTCTCTAGTTTATATTTTAATGATGCCAAAGAAGTATAACTTCTCACGCGCGTACATAATTATTCGAGCACGACAAACTGCCTGCAGGTTTGCTAGGTTTGTTGACGTTTTTTATGGGTCAGTGTCCTATACAATTAATACACAATACACGCAAATTTTTTGGAAAAAAATATACTTTCCTCGGCGAGGAATCGAATCCGCTACAGCGATGTTTCCTATGTCCCTATCCAGGTCATGGTCTAATCGTTTGCCAAATAAGAAATCTCGTAAAGCGTGATTCATTAACGAACATTTAAATTCATAAATATCGAAACTTGTATTTTCATCACCTCATTGATCAGATCAGCGTAATAACACCGAGAACCGTAAGGTCCTGGATTCAATTCCCAGGTCGGGCGATCACAATCTGTGATTGAGTTATCATTTCGAAAAATCATACACAGATAGCCGGGGATTCGAGTTTGTGCCTGTTATAAGGAATAGATTGCCTGTAGGCGACGCACTACCCATTTTTAAAAATTAATATAATTATCCATACCTTGAGAAGCAAATATAAATTGAAAATTAAAGAAAAAAAACCCAACGCTCGCTTACAAATCGATTTCCTACAATTTTGCCACCAGACGGCAACACTGTTTGATTCGAGTTAGTTCCGCCATATTTTTTTGTTTGCGTGCGCACAGTTTCTCAAAACGATTCATTTTATTTCATTCTATCGTCTACATTGCCAATTCCCTATAATTTGCATTTCTGCCTACACATTCGGGGATGTAGGTGTGAAAGCTTACGTTATGTATTTTTATAATATCATTATGGTAAAACTAAAAAACTAAACTAAAGCTGCAAGATGCAATCCACATGGCCGGTGATAGAACCATTTGGAGGGCCCTTATATCCTCGGCCTGCTGCGGTCACGATCCTCAGCATTGAGGGAACGACAGGATGGATGGATGGATGGTAAAACAATTCACCTTATAAAACCAATAACAGCCGTAAGCCAGTCCCCCGTACACGACTAGAGGCAGGACATGCTCCTTGAACCAGGATGTCCGTGACTGGTGGAAGGTCATGAGATCCGAGGCCTTCGACGTTATGTCCATCATCTCAGCACACCTCTCAACAGCATTATGTATTTCCAAGTCCGTGAGGCCTTTACTCCGTAGAAACCTCTCCTTGCTCTCCATCGTGCATTTTTGTATATTCGGATTTGTTAAGAATTTTATTGCTGTGTTCACCTGAAACATTAAAAAGATTTAGAAGGTGGTTGGTCCCTCGTGTGCGAGAGTTGGTAGAAAAGCTTCACCTTTTTCTGCTGCTAAGCAGCAGTGTGTAAGCACTGTTGTGTTCCGATTTGAAGGACATTGATGCCAGTGAAATTTTTTAGAATTTTGAGACTAAAATAAATAAATGCATATACCAACAGTCACACATATAGTCTTGGCCCCACACTAGGTTAACCTGTATCGTAGGTATCAGGAACTACGAGGGACTTGCGGTCCCATAACACCCAGACCCGAACAAACATTTGTGGATCACACAAACATTTGTCTCGGTGCGGGAATCGAACCCATGGACTCTCGCTTCGTAGCCGGTTTCTCACCCACTGCGCCACGGAGGCTGTTAAACTTGATAAATGATGTCTCGGGGTGACGAACGCACTCCAGTGTCCTGCAGTGCTTTGTAATTCAAAATCCTGTGTGGTGTTATATCTGTTTATGGGCAGGAGTGGCGCTTACCATCATACGAGTGACCTGCTGTACAAGAACCCATAATTATATAACCTGAAAATACCTACAATATCCGGAAAATGACTGATTAACAGACCAAATGATGTCGAAAGACGCAGACCTTCACCTTCAGCTCGACAAAATTCAATTAAGCGTCGCGTGTGTATGTTTGTGTGTTTCTGTGCGTACGTGCGTGCGTGTGTGCGTGCGCGCGTGCGTGTCTGTGTGTGTATGTGAGATTTGTTTAATAGTTATTTGGGCCTTTGGCAACCTCACTGACCGTACGAAATACGGCAGTAGATTAATATTCAATTGGCCTATTTATGATGTAGACAATATTGACTATAGCACTCGGTAATTTTTAATTAGCAGACGCTGACAAAGGAAGTAAATCACACGATGGTAAGAGATCTCCATCGCCCATAGTACGATAGTACCCAACAGAGCCCATAGTACCAGAAGAATCATGAATGCATTGCCGACCATTACGGAATGGGGTTTGGTGAGGAATGTGGGATTCGACTATCTGGAAACCCTCCACGCCGTACGAAACGCAATAGCGAGATGCCCCTTACGAGGTTTTTTGAGACAGAGCTAACAACCTATAACTACCTTCACAATACACCCACATCAAGTAAAAATTGACATATTAATTTTATTTTGCTAAATTCATTAACTTGAATCCAAAATTTATAGTTCTATTTTGCATAATCGTACATAGGATATGTTTCTTTTATGTTTTTTTATAAAATATGGAATTTAACCTACTTAAATGTAATGAATTTAGCATAATAAAATTAATATGTACATTTTTACCTGATGTGGGTTGAAATTTTATTGCATATTTGCATCCAATTGTACATAAGTTAAACAATAATTGTATAATAAGGTATTAAATTATTAGCATTGTATTGGAATTTAGAGATGTGTGGCAATTCATATTTGTCTTTTATGAAACGAACCATATACACATAATACCAGCTGAAATAACACACCAGCGAGGTTGAGTTTGTGTATACATTAAACCCTCTTGCTTTTCCAGTTTTAATCATGTACATTACTTTGAATATTTCAATACTTATATACACACTATTTTAATTATAACATTAAAATAAATGCTAATCAATACGATGAATGCCCTAGCAATCGCCATCATTTCATTATGTATCTAAACAACGTGATATAGAATGGTGTTGTCAAATTTAAGCAACATATATAGACGTGTGAAATAATTACATAGTACGATGTAATTATTTCACATGTCTTAGTACCAAATATGATTGTATTACTAGGACATAAATTTGCGATTTTGGGTGGCATTAAATGATAAATAGTGACATCTCCTTTTATTTCAATATTGCATTTCATGTTTGCTATTTTCTGGTTTTAGGAAGTACGATTATGAGTTATGAAAATATGTTGTCTTTTACTAATGGGTATGTTATAAAATGGAGAATAATAAACGGATGGTGCCATGGATTTTGATGGTGCAATGTTACACCGCTTGTAGATGTAATGTAATCTTTAACAACCATCCTGCACCAATGTAATCATTAACAGCTACCCTGATTTTTCTGTAATTAAAAGCTAGAGTTTATATTATATTGTAAAATTTTCGTCATGCCTTACAAATTACTGATAGGAAAGTGTAATAGGTCAAATTATCTCACTTCTTGATTAATAATAGAGAAAACCAGGTGACCTCATTTTAAAATCACCTTTAACCCAACATTATCTTTGAGAGTAAGTTTTAACTGAGAGAGTATAATTGGGAGAATATTATCATATTCATTATCATTTTATGACCAAATGCATCCAATTACGTCCTTTTCACAGCTGCCATTGCAATATATAATATAACTAGCTGTGCCCGCGAACTTTGTTTCACCATCAAAATGCTTTAACCCTGGGTCATAAACTATATTTCTACCAAAATTCATTGAAATCGGTTTAGCGGTTTAGATTTTTCATACAAACTTTCATCCCCTTTTTAAACCCTTCAGGGGTTGATTTTTGAAAAACATAGTAGCCTATATCTTATTCTGATGTATAAGCTATATTATTGTAAAGTTTCATTAAAATCCATTCAGTAGTTTTTATGTGAAAGAGTAAAAAACATACATCCATACTTACAAACTTTCACATTTGTAACATTAGTAGGATAAGAATCCACACACATTTTAATTACTTCATGTCACTTTGGGACAGCAATATTACCCTGATCAGGCAATATTACTTTATACTATTCATAATGTAGAGTTGTAGACATAAGTGACAAAAAGGCAATGTCATATATTTATTTCTTTATCGAAATGAAATAATTCCTGACATGGTAATCACCAATAACTTACTCTCTTGCTATCATTACAGTTAGTATGCAATTCACATACTTTCATATATCTTCATCAGTTTTGGATGGTTGGGCAAAAACTTTGGCTGGCTTAAGCCAAAGGTGTGGCTGTAAGTGCTTTTAAGGCCAAAGGTGGCCAAAGCCAAAGCCAATGGTTCGGTCTGGTACTAATGGTAATATCCTACTAATATTATAAACTCGAAAGTTTGTAAGTATGGATGGATTGATGAATGTTTGTTACTCTTTCCTTTAAAAACTACTGAATGGATTTTAATGAAACTTTACAATAATATACAATAATATACATCAGAATAAGACATACACTACTTTTTATCCCAGAAAAAGCAGATCACGCAGGCTGAGCCGCGAGCAAAAGCTAGTCATTAATAATTAGTTCTAATCTTACCATATCTCGGGACTATAGAGTCCCAGACCTGTGGTAGGCTTGCATGGGGCTGCAGCCAACATGTAGAGGCCCATTAGATAAATTTAAAACAAAGTACCTATATGAGATAATTGAAAACAGATGTTTCTTATTAAAATTGTGTATCATTTCCATCATAGAAAAAATAATGACAGTTGATACCTCTAACAATTTTTTTGTGATTTTTAAATGGTTCTCACTGATAGAACAATTAATCTGAATGTCAGTTTTGTAAATATACAACGTAGATTCACAAGGCACAACACTTACCAATAACATTATAATAAAAAATATTATTAATTAGCTTAAAAATAAAGGTATGCAAATAAGGTAGTTTGACATGTTATAGCAGATTTAAGCCTTTTGTAAATTACCTGCCGTTCACCCAAACATTGATGCGAAACAAACACCGACCATGAATCCATGTCAACGGATTAGAAAAAATTACAAAGACTACATTGGGTCAGTGTACGAAGGTCACTCGAAAAATACACTTAGTGGTGTAGCTTTACGCAAGTGTATAGAGTATTAAACGAGTTTTAGTAATGTTACATACATACTAGGTGTGGCAAAATAAGCGAAATAGTTTACTACTTTGTAACATTGCACGTAAACTCACCAAATTTTCACGAATTTCGCTCCTAGCGGTAGCTAGGGTGTCCGAACTCATATTGCTATTTGAAGTCTATTGTTTCACTAAATATATTAAATTCACACAATATTATAAATTATATTAAAAATGAATGTATGTACGATGAATAATTAAACGATTATAATTTAATCAACAATTAAAGATTTATAAAATATTTTAAGCCTTGAAAGCTGAGCGTCAATTTGACAATTGCAATTTTTTTTATAAATAACTTTACGGTTTTGGATACTTGTACTTTGATCCCATCCCTCTTATTTTAATCAATGGATGTGGAATTTCTGTTTATTAACAAATTCATAATATTTATGCTTTGTATAAAATTATTGATTGAACGGATTTTATCGCGGTTTTTATTAATTTTGAACCATTACAGTCAATCTGGGTAATTTTGGCTCACTTTAGAGGTAATTTATAGTAGTACGGAGTTACTTTTATTGTTATTTGTCATAAATGAGTGTTTCTAGTGGGATATTGGCCTTTATAATCTAAATTTCTGTGTTATTTATCAAAACGATAAATAAAAGACCCTTAAATTACCAAAAATTTGGTGAGCCAAAGTTACACTGACATTTGGGTAACATTAATAAGTATGAGGAGTTGATGAAGAAAATCTCTAATTTATGTAGTTTTTTTTTACTCCTCGGTAAGATTAGCTTGTCATATTGATAAAAAAAATACATTTAGTTTATATCACTATCTCCTTTTTAGTGGCAACGTAGGGTTGCCATATTAATACAATATTAAACTGCCTGGTTTATCGAAATCAACTTCTATTTAATGGACCTCTTAAATCAAGTTATTATTGTATTAATCAGGTTTTGATGTACTTATAACCATTGAGCAATGCCTAAAATAATAAAAAATAATAAAACAAACTCAATCACATATAAAAAAGAAACATAATATCGGCTCTCAATTCCCCCATACCATGAGTAGAAATTGATCATCAATCGCATAAGAATCGCCTCGTTTTGTGATTTTAGATCCTCCAAATCGACTAACTATATTTCGGGGGTGACAATTAAATATGTCAAGCTTTGATGGCCACTTCCACCCTTCAAAACTTTTTTACTTAATTGAAATTTTCACGCATTGTCTGTCCTCGCCCCGAGCTAATGTTACCCCAAATGGTCTGAAAATGAAACGGGTCGAAGATTAATTAAAGATTTTTTAAAAAATCTATCAATGTCGCGGGATATTTCAGTGTTATTACATACAAAACATATGATTCTTCAACATAAAACTGAACTCGCCTTCTGTAGTTCTTCTGTAGTAACTGCTATACACAACTTTTTAGCAAGTATATTTTTAACTCTATTTACCGCCAAAATTTTTAATGATGAGAAATAAATATATATTTGACAAATGTCAAATGTCACTGCAGGCTTCGTTCAAAAACACTTTTTACTTTCTTAGATTAAACAACTTATTATTATACAGTGATTCAGTAAGCAGAGAAAAAATTAAACGTTCAAATACAAGTTAGTGAGTCAATGTTACATTGAAAGCTAAAGTTACCCAGGTTGACTGTAGCCTACGTGGTCACGGGGTGGACCTTAATTATGTTGTGGCTGTTTAACTTGAAGGTTTAAGCCTATTATTTGACAGCAAAGAGGAGTAATACCATTGTCAATGTCAAAATTAAAGTGTCAAATCACAAGAAAGTGTAATTTTTTGTTTGTAAAATTCTTGCTACGGTTTAATGTATTTGTAATGAAATAGTTACGCGTTATGAGTGATTTTAGCAACGCAACGGAGGCTGCATCCCTCGCCGTACAATTTGATCAGGCTGGTCAAACAGATAAGGCAGTAGAATGTTACCGAACAGCTGCAAGGTTGCTGGATCGCGTTCGAGATCGTTTCCCTCCAGAAAAACAATTAGAAGTGAGAGACAAAGTGAGGGAATATCTTGAGAGGGCTACTATACTGCAGGATCAGAAAGGTACCTAGATTAAAGTCTAACAAGTACATTATTGGCTTTACACGAGCAGAATACATAACAAAACAAGTTTTTTTTTGTATCAGTATTTTTTGCGGCAGAAACTGAAAAGTAGCGGTATTGTGGTCGCTTTGATAACTATTACTTGCTTTTCTCAAAAATATGATACTGGAAAACGTTAACATTTATTTTTTACTGGGCTATAAATGTACCTTGTTTCAGGAAGTATTTAATGTTGTCTTACACTCCAATTTGCTTTGCGGCCATTGTCTGTTATGAGTCATTGCGGTAACTGTAATAATGCGCCTATTGCTACTAAACATATATGACATCACCTCTTTGGATTAGTTTATGTTATTTCAAAAGAAAATAACATGATGGTAGATTCTGGTCAGAAGAATCAGATATATATTAGAAATGCTTCTGTTATCAGTACTAACTAAAGGTCATTGTTCCACAAACAGCCTGTTATTTATTATACTGTTAATTGTACTTGATAAATAATATATATATTTTTTTAAGTTTGCTTAATTTTGAAGTGATAACTTCTTATGGGAGGGTGAACCGAAACGTTCCGTAATGCGAGCGGTCCATCGACCAGCCAGCGTTAGCCGACCTCCCTGGAACATCGATAATTTCGAAGTCCCAGGTGGCGCCACACAGTCGGCTTGGCCCGGACTTTGACACGACTTTGAAACGAATTTGACACGACTTTGCCACGACTTGTAGACAGCGGCTTGGCTGTGCCCCTGGCATTGCCGATGTCCATGAGCGGCGGTGACCGCTTACCATCAGGCGGGCCGCTTGCTCGTCTGCCTATAAAGGCAATAAAAAAAACGACTTTGCCACGACTTTGCCACGACTTTGAGACGACTTTGAGACGGCTTTGACACGGCTTTGACACGGCTTTGACACGACTGTGACACGACTTTGACACGACTTTGACACGACTTTAACACGACTTTGACACGACTTTGACACGGCTTTGACACAACTTTGACCGGACTTCGTAACGTAACGCGTTAAGGCGCCACTCTGTCTGGCTTCCCTTTCTCTCACGCATACGGTAGCAGTAGGCAGGCTCCTTCCGCTCTCACTTTAACCCACATTAGTTTAAATTATCACTTCTGTCAAGCGTCCCGAACGCACACTTTTTTTTTTTTACTGGAAGGTTGGATTGTTTATTGACATTGTTATAAAAACAACACTACAATTATATTAAAATACTACATACTGTTTCATTTAAAAGTGCGGTAAACGAACTACAACATATGCACATGCTGAATATTTTTTCTAGCATAAAAAAAAAGTGTTTCAACATAGCATTTCATTATAACATGGTTTTGACCTATAACCATTGTGAGCACCTCCAGTATCAACAACACACAGGTGCTCAACAACAGAAATGGATACAGTATACTGGTTTTAGTTTTGTTTAATCATGTTGCATGCTTATTAGTGACTTGGATGGAGTGATAGGATGAGCGAAAACAGGTTACAAATTAAACAAATTACATTTCATCATAATTTGAAATAATTATTCATAGATATTCCTGAGTGTTTCAGTTTGGTCTGACTTCTGAAGTTACACTTTTTTAACAAGACATTCTGAATAATGTATTGAGTAATATCCTCAAAATATAATAGTTTGCTAGGTCTGTACCAACATTGTGACAGCAATATTCATAATTTGTGTTAAGGCATAAATTGTTTTAGATAAAGCTCAACAAGAGGAGAGTGAGCGTGCAATGCAGCAATGTTATTTTCTGATGCAACAAGCATTAGATGCTGATGAGGCAAGTCTTAAGGAGAATGCGCTGCAACTTTACACACAAGCTGTTGAACTTGCTGTATCTGTGGTATGTTATTGTTGTTTCCATACACTGTTCATCAATGTTTATTGCACAAATTCACACCACTTTTATGCAACAAACTTTAAATTAGTTTTTGAAATAAATTAAAATAAGCGATGAACTGCACTGTCAGAATTCCCACCAAAACTCTCAAAAGCCTTATAATATTAATCAAGCTTTGGCAAGTTAACCATTTTTTATGGTTTAAATATGACATGAACTTTTTTGAGTCATTCATCTACATAGACATTCATTTATGTAACTATTTATCCTACATTGTATATAGCAAGTAAAAGAGATATACAAAAGAGACTTAAAAAATAAAAACACTCTAAATGGGGCTCTTAGTTGCTATTTAATCCACGCAACTTGTACCATCACTTATATTTCTGCTACCAATCAACCTGTCATGCCAGTTGTATTCCGGTTTGAATGTGATTGGTCTAAGAATACCTGAATGAATATAGATATGTGAGAAACAACTTGCATATTTTTACATAATTTTTTATACAGAGTACAAGTGATCCAACTATACAATCAAGAATCAAAAGTTTAGCCAAGCAAGCATTGGATAGAGCTGAAGAGATTAAAGGAATTAAAAAGTTTGGCGCGTTATCGATAAGCGGGCCTCACAAGCCAGGTGAGAATGCAATGTATTGTATATACAATATGTAACAAAAACCCTGTCGGGCGTTTTAACTGTGATATCAGAATCAATATTCAAATCTAAGGAAAAAACTCGCATACGAACAGTGGCTTGCAGTCCATAGAGACAAAGAGACACTGACACATACCTTGACAATTTGCTAATTAAATAAAAGAAATGAACCGCAATTTAAAACATAAATATTTTTGAAATTGCCGCGCTCGCGTTTGTAAGGAAACCCGCAGCCTTAGAGTCTGGCTGAATTTGCACACAATCAAAGTTATTCTACAAGCACATCTACTGTAAAGAAACGCGGTTTTAACATGTAGTAGTGAATATTTATTTAGTTTAAAACAAGCACACTTGAAAAAGTTAGACACTGTCTCCTGGAATCTGTGGCCCCACAACTCCCAGAACCGAAACCAATATCCGTGAATCACACAACCATTTGTCTCGGTGCGGGGATCGAACCCACGGCCTCTCGCTTCACAACCGACTACTCACTCACTGCACCATGGCTGTCAGTGTAATAAATGGAGCTTGTATATGTAAACATAACTTTTTAACATACACAGTGGTACCACCAACGAACCGAGCCCAACTACAAAGAGAACAGAGCGTGCATTTGAAAGTAAGCGGGAAGCACACATACACAGAAGAAGAGAAGGAAGTATTACGTACAACTTCTAACATCAACAACAACTGCTTCTTACCGTTTATGGACGTAGACCTAGCAGAGAAGTTCCAATACGCGATACCTTTTGAAGATAGGGCCAGTGCGTTGAAATTGTCTTCGAAACAAGAAAAGGAGTTTGACTGCTGGATTCGACCACACGAGCTGTGCAGTGATCCGAAGTTGATTGTTAATGACCATGTGGATTGTTTCAGTATAAAGCAGACGGTGAGTAGTTTTAGTCAATTTATTTATTTAGTCTTTGTGGGACAATCATAATACGAGTAATGCCATTGATGGCAATTGGCCATGCTTGTTAACATCACCATTCCGTATGACGAGAACCTCGTTTTTTTTTCTTTTATGGGATTGGCCGGCAAACGAGCAAGTGGGCCACCTGATGGTAAGTGATCTCCATCACCAGAACAATCATGGGCGCGTTGCCGACTATATAAAGACCCTGCGGTATCTCATCCCAGGGCCAAGGGAAAGGGGAAGGAAAAAGGGATGGGAAAAGGGTAAACCCCGAAAAAGAGAAATGATCAAATATTTGGATCTGGCACACGAGGTTACCGACATGTGGGATGTGGACTTGATAATCATTGTTCTGTGTGGTGTTGATTCTGTTTATGGGCAGGCGTGGCGCTTACCATGAAGCTTGGCTCGTCTTGTTATTCAATTAAATAAAAAAGGTGATAATTAATATTTTCAGATAGTGTCAGACTGTTCGTTCGTTGCGTCACTGGCCGTCAGTGCTCTGTACGAGAGAAGGTTTGGCAAGAAGATCATAACCTCGATAATATATCCGAAGAATAAAAACAAGGTGCCCGTGTACAATCCCTTTGGGAAGTATATGGTCAAGTTACATCTCAACGGTGTTAGGAGAAAGGTGAGTCTGTGATGTAACAATGGTGTCTAATACGTTATGAGTGGTAGAGTCTCGCATCAATGGGCTGGCTCGACCGGGTCGCTATCACTGTCTCACAGAAAACCGACGTAAAGTAGCGGCTTGGTGTTGCGTTTCGTATGGTAAGTGAGATATTCGGAGACCCAAATTGCCCTCCCCTTCCCAACTCCTTAATCATCCCTTCCCTTTAAGGTCGGCAACGTTCCTATGATTCTTCTAGTATTGTGGGCGTATATGGGCGGAGATCACTTACCATCAGGTGACCCACTTGCTTGTTTGCTAGTATATGCTAAAAATACGAGTTACAAATGCGTTCACAGATTTCGAATCCGTATAAGAACTTTCGTTGAAATTTCAAACTAGTACTTCATACTGTAAGAAAGGTAAGAATTGCTCGAAAACTAATTTCGTATTCGACTAATCTTTATATATAAAAATTACGTGTCACGTTGTTTGTCTGCGATGAACTCCTAGATTACTGAGCCGATTTTAATCAAATTTTGCAAACTGTGTGCAGTTTGGTCCAACTCGAGAGATAGGATAGTTTATATCTTAATTTATAGTCGCAATATTTGTTTGTTATATGTATGACAAAGAGTTATAATAATTTGTGAGTTCCATAAGATTCTGACAGATGACGGTGTAAAGTAATTTAATGGCTGGATTGAGTAAGTATCCAATAGATGGCGCATACTGTATTGAATAGTTTACTACAATATAATTTAAGGGCCGTCCGTGAGCAAACGACCTTGATTGTCTCGCGCCATACTGAATCGTGTACTCGGCGAGTGCAGAATATGCACGTATTTAGCGAATAATTGATTTAAAAAATCAGGTTTTGGTCTTTACGAAAATTTAAAACGGGCAAAATATTCGTTATTAAATTGCCTATCTAGTGATGTTAATATCATTTGATAACATTCTGTACTTTAAAAGGAGACGCACGGAATCTTTGCATTTTTCCCATTTTTATGGTTCATTTATAACGACAATTTAAAAATATATATCAGCATTAACATGAATTTGAATCGAACAAAGTAAAGCTGACAGATTGTAAAAATATATTGTATATTTATTTAATCAATATTTATTTTAAGTAATGACTAGATAGCCTCTAAAAACCTCGATCGCGCGGTGTTTTGCTCACGGACGGCCCTTAACATATGCCTTAGCCACAGCAACGCGTGGCCGACTCTGCTAGTAAATAAATAAAATAAACTTTAATAATACCAGCTCTGTATTATATACGTCCCATTGGGCACGGGCCTTGTTCACTAATTAGAGGAAAAAACTGGATCTTACTTTTTTAAACCATTTTTTTTTCTACAGGTAATTATCGATGACCGTCTCCCATACAGTAGGCATGGTCGGTTATTGTGTTCGTACTCGAGCAACAAGAATGAGTTCTGGGTGTCGTTGCTCGAGAAAACCTACATGAAGGTCATGGGTGGATACGATTTCCCTGGATCCAACAGTGTAAGTATTAAGTCACAGGACATTAAACTCATTTGTAAGTCGCGTTGAATAGAATATAAAAAGCAATCATTTAAAATCGACTTCCATTGGTAAATAGTTTCGAGATCAACTCGATAGCAACGCAATCGGTTTTGGTATTAAGAGGAGTGAAATATTTATATATTACTCTTATATACCTTGGTCGTTGATTTAATTTGACCACAACTTTTTGGGACATGTTGTATAAGGTTATTTTTGTATACCATAAAACTGATACAACCGAAATAGATTTTAATTTAAAAGCAAGTAAAAAAAAAATGTGTGCGTGTACTAGTGAAGAAGTGAAACTTCTTTATGACCTTATTTTTCGAAAAAATGAATTACTATATGCAACTTTACAGAAATTGGTTAAATAAAGTTAAATTAAATAAAGTTTAAACAAAAGGCTTTTATTATCATAGACATGAATACAAATAATACAATTATTTCATTTTACCTTATTGCTACTAAGATTATTACAGCATTTCATTAATTGTAATAGAATTATGATTATCATTATCATTGTTATCGTTATTATATATTTTTGTAATTAATGGCTTATGGTAACTGAAATATGAAATATATGGTTTACATTCCACAAAATTTAGTGACCGAGTAAAAACTCCATCAATTGTAGTGAAAACAGTAAACGACATGCGACGTTCGAATCGACCGTGGTAGGGCCAAGAAAAAGATGGCGCGTAACGGAAAAATGTGACGCGTAACCGATAAAGAAGTTTCACTTCAATAATTCGATATAGTAGCATTCACTAAGTAACTAGGTGATTTGCATGATTAAGGAAGAGTGCTTGATGCAGGGTGTGTAGAAGGGGTAACACTCGGTGCCTTTGACTACGACAGTCACTGAAATAATTAACTCGGTCGTAGAACAGTTGATTTTTCTTAATGATATTGTCTCCAAGTTGAATCGAATTATTGATGTGAAATTATAAAAAAAAAATATAATCGATTATATCACTTATTCGAATTAAACTACTTTCGTGTGTTTTTGCTTCTGGTGTATAAACTATAGCTTTGTGAATGCAACATCAATAGCTATCTTAACGAGTTATACCCGGTTACTTTTAAAACACCAACTACCTCGCAGGACTAGAAAGCTAACCCCATAAGGAACAACTTTTGTTCTACGACTTTTGATAATTTGTTGGATTTTATTTTTATTAAAAATAAGTATTAATTTAATTTCCGGCTTGAATGTTTATATCTCTACGCGCATCGCAAAGATTACGTAAACAAACCCCTTCGAAGCATGAGGAAGGGGGTGCAGCGCTAGCGCCTTTGAATTTGACCCATATATTTTGCCGCCAGTCATCTGTCATTCACTCATTTTTTTTCATGTATTGAGTTATGTCCGAACTTGTAGAACAAAAGTTGTTCCTTATGGGGTCAGCTGTCTAGTGATAGTGATTATTTAACTCCAAACAGAACATCGACCTCCACGCTCTGACTGGTTGGATCCCGGAACGTTGCGCCATACGCGCGGGCGAGGCGGACTTCAATGCGGATGAACTATACGAGAGTATCCGGGTCCGCCTGGAGCGTGGTGACGTGCTGGTGACGGTGGCCACGGGCGCGCTGGCCGACAGCGAGGCGGAGCGCACCGGGCTGGTCGCCACGCACGCGTACGCGGTGCTCGACGTCAGGCTCGCTAATGTGAGTATCCGGGCTCGGCTGGTGACGTGCTGGTGACGTGCTGGTGACGTGCTGGTGACGGTGGCCACGGGCGCGCTGGCCGACAGCGAGGCGGAGCGCACCGGGCTGGTCGCCACGCACGCGTACGCGGTGCTCGACGTCAGGCTCGCTAATGTGAGTATCCGGGCTCGGCTGGTGACGTGCTGGTGACGTGCTGGTGACGTGCTGGTGACGGTGGCCACGGGCGCGCTGGCCGACAGCGAGGCGGAGCGCACCGGGCTGGTCGCCACGCACGCGTACGCGGTGCTCGACGTCAGGCTCGCTAATGTGAGTATCCGGGCTCGGCTGGTGACGTGCTGGTGACGTGCTGGTGACGGTGGCCACGGGCGCGCTGGCCGACAGCGAGGCGGAGCGCACCGGGCTGGTCGCCACGCACGCGTACGCGGTGCTCGACGTCAGGCTCGCTAATGTGAGTATCCGGGCTCGGCTGGTGACGTGCTGGTGACGTGCTGGTGACGTGCTGGTGACGGTGGCCACGGGCGCGCTGGCCGACAGCGAGGCGGAGCGCACCGGGCTGGTCGCCACGCACGCGTACGCGGTGCTCGACGTCAGGCTCGCTAATGTGAGTATCCGGGCTCGGCTGGTGACGTGCTGGTGACGTGCTGGTGACGGTGGCCACGGGCGCGCTGGCCGACAGCGAGGCGGAGCGCACCGGGCTGGTCGCCACGCACGCGTACGCGGTGCTCGACGTCAGGCTCGCTAATGTGAGTATCCGGGCTCGGCTGGTGACGTGCTGGTGACGTGCTGGTGACGTGCTGGTGACGGTGGCCACGGGCGCGCTGGCCGACAGCGAGGCGGAGCGCACCGGGCTGGTCGCCACGCACGCGTACGCGGTGCTCGACGTCAGGCTCGCTAATGTGAGTATCCGGGCTCGGCTGGTGACGTGCTGGTGACGTGCTGGTGACGGTGGCCACGGGCGCGCTGGCCGACAGCGAGGCGGAGCGCACCGGGCTGGTCGCCACGCACGCGTACGCGGTGCTCGACGTCAGGCTCGCTAATGTGAGTATCCGGGCTCGGCTGGTGACGTGCTGGTGACGTGCTGGTGACGGTGGCCACGGGCGCGCTGGCCGACAGCGAGGCGGAGCGCACCGGGCTGGTCGCCACGCACGCGTACGCGGTGCTCGACGTCAGGCTCGCTAATGTGAGTATCCGGGCTCGGCTGGTGACGTGCTGGTGACGTGCTGGTGACGGTGGCCACGGGCGCGCTGGCCGACAGCGAGGCGGAGCGCACCGGGCTGGTCGCCACGCACGCGTACGCGGTGCTCGACGTCAGGCTCGCTAATGTGAGTATCCGGGCTCGGCTGGTGACGTGCTGGTGACGTGCTGGTGACGGTGGCCACGGGCGCGCTGGCCGACAGCGAGGCGGAGCGCACCGGGCTGGTCGCCACGCACGCGTACGCGGTGCTCGACGTCAGGCTCGCTAATGTGAGTGCCAAGTTCGAGAAATATCGATATGTCGATATTTTTTAAGAATTATATCGATGTTTTGGTTGATTTGATGTATCGATATTTTTTTTTATCCTGGCACGGTGAGGTGACTTCGCTCAATCTGATATTAAGTACAGAGCAGTCCATACATAATGTCGACCGTAAAAAGACATTGGCTCCCTCGACGGTTGGCAGAAATATGCCCACACAAACTTAAGCAATTACTGTCGATATGCCTATTAGTATGCACAGTGTAAAGTCACGTGATACAGCTATATACTGTCACGGTACTACAGGCGTATTCGCCGACATCGAGTACACAGCAATAACAGCCAAGTCGATTCATTGAACAATGGATTTGTAATTTGAATTGATTTAAACATAATAATCGTATGTCTATTTTCTTTTATAACCGATATATCGGTTTCATTTGCATTAGCTTCAATTAGTTCATAGCGAACACATAACAGAAAGATTGTATTTTAAATAGATAGTCAAATCGATTAATTTGATATCGATATAAGTATTCAAATTTAAGATCTATAGTGTCTTGTTTTAAGATTTCAATCGATTCCAATGTGTGTTGAATTCAAATAAATCTATTTTATGATTTTGAGTACAATCATATCCTAATTTTATAGTATCCTATAATTTTTATAGTATCTTCGAATTGGCAAAGATTTCAAAGTCCATACAGTCAGTTACTGTGACGATAACGATATGTGACTCAAGTCGGCGTTTATTGAAGTTATACTTCTTTAGGCGCGTTATGAAAAAATGATGAGAGTGAAATTTTAAGATGCGCGCGCACCTGTGACACAAAAAATTAACAGTATGAAGTTAGGCGCGTTAAGAAAAAATGATGAGAGTGAAAGTAGCCGTAATTAATAAACAAATGACGATTTGGACAAAGAAAAACTCTTTAGGTTTTTTCTTATTCGGAACATGTTGCCGTAAAAAGTACCAGGCTCGCATAAACGCGAAGAGAGTAGAATGTACTTCTATCATGTCGAGTGGATATGTTGATATAAATTAAAATACTTTTATTTAATATAAT
The DNA here is from genome assembly GCA_949126905.1 of Amorpha juglandis. Lineage (NCBI taxonomy): Eukaryota > Metazoa > Arthropoda > Insecta > Lepidoptera > Sphingidae > Amorpha > Amorpha juglandis. The sequence goes on along the minus strand of OX421379.1, from coordinate 2,410,376 downwards.
TAACACTAAATATTATTAAATTATTAATGTTACGATATTTCATCGTTTTTGTGAAGACTTGAGAATAAATTACACTTGTCTTTGGCGAAATGCATAACAATGCGAAGCTTAAGAGTGTTGTTACAAAGACTTGGCTGTATGAGCTACAATACCTTTGCCTATTAAAAACCCGAATTTGAACCAAAAATTATAATACCGAGGACTATGACGGAAGTGAATACTTTTTAAATTGTTTTCGAAATTAATAAGTGTCCGTTCTATTGAAACTATAAATCAACACGCATGAAACATTTACTATAATAATAATTATAATGTACATTATAAATAATAATTATTATTATAGTAAATGTTTCATGCGTGTTGATTCATAGGCCATTTTTGACAATGTCCTTTATAATTTATATATGTGCTAATAAATTATATTCAGTAGTGATTTAAATTGAATATTTTGATTGATATTACTTACTATTTGTGAATATTAGTGAAAAAAATTGTGCTTATATACTTTTTCAAGTGCTCCAATATAATTGAGGTTAACTATCCGTATGTATTATTATATTCAGTAGTGATTTAAATTGAATATTTTGATTGATATTACTTACTATTTGTGAATATTAGTGAAAAAATTGTGCTTATATACTTTTTCAAGTGCTCCAATATAATTGAGGTTAACTATCCGTATGTATTATTTATTGATATAAATTAAAATACTTTTATTTAATATAATTAACACTAAATATTATTAAATTATTAATGTTAAATACTTATTATTGGTTATTTAATATTCACAAAATAAAGAAATAAATTTAATAAAACATTTAATAAAAAGTTTGTGATAAAAATTAAAATTGAACATCAAATAATAATATTAATTTTTAATATTTGCTATTAAATTGAATAAATAACAAAGAAGTATAACTTCTCACGCGCGTACATAAGTACACGCACCCATTTTTTTATATCTATACAGGGCGTGAAACTCCTAAAGCTAAAGAACCCCTGGTCCCATCTACGGTGGCGTGGTAACTACTCGGAGTTAGACACGGCTCATTGGACCCAGTCTTTACGAGCCCTGCTCAACTACGACCCGGATAGCGCGGCGCAGTACGACAACGGTGTGTTTTGGATAGATTACGCGAGTATATTGCGGTTTTATGATGTTTTCTACCTCAACTGGAACCCCGAGATGTTCCACTACACTTATTGTATACATCAGTAAGTAATTTTTCTATTTAATGCTTTTGTATATGTCGAAAATTTATTATTTTAGATGGACATTTTTTTTTATTGAACGACGAGACGACCAAGTCGTTTGCTTGGTGGTAAGCACCACGCCCGAGCTGCTGCTTTACGTCGGTTTTCTGTGAGACAGTAGTAGCGACCCGGTCGAGCCGGCCCATTCATGCTGTAGACAAAACTGTCTATAATCTGTCTGTAATCTCAAACGAGGGTATTTCAGTACCACAACACCCAGACCCGGATCAATATTTTATACATTTTTGAAGTGAAACTTCTTTAGAATCGTTGTGATTTGAAACTCGATGTAACGATAATGCGCCACGACAAAGACAAACATATTCATCAATAGAATTTAGCCTGTGAGAGAATGAGATAGATTACAAGTATGCTATCACGTGTCTTGGCGCCTGCGTACAACGAAGCCTTCGGAAAATGTGTCATAAACAACCAGGTTTATTATTAACGTGTTTTATTTTATACATGTTCAAATTTAGTTTTTTTTTTTAATTTTTAATGCCGAAATTATGAACAAAAGTTCTTTCTTCCAGGAAATGGGACGCAGGCAATGGTCCTGCGAAAGACGCGTACAATATAGGTGAAAACCCACAATTCTCCCTGCACGTGCAGGGTAAAGGCGCCGTGTGGCTCCTGCTGACGCGTCACATTACACAGATTGATGATTTCAGAGACAATAAGGAATATATCACGCTACTCGTCTATAAGAATAAAGGGAAACGAGTTTATTATCCTTGTAAGTAATCTAAATATATAAACCTCAAAGGTGACTGACTGACATAGTGATCTATCAACGCTCAGCCCAAACCACTGGAGGGATCGGGCTGAAATTTGGCATTTAGGTAGATGTTATGACGTAGGCATCCGCTAAGAAAGGATTTTGATAAATTCTACCCCCAAGGGGATAAAATAGGGGATGAAAGTTTGTATGAAAATCACGCGGGTGGAGCCGCGAGCAAAAGCTAGTTTTATTATAATTGTGGTAGGTTCTTTTTTGTTAAATGATGAAACGAGCAAGTCGCTCCCCTGATGGTAGCGCCACGCCTGCCCATACACATGGTAATGGTAAGCGCAGTGCAAAAACCAGTGACCGCCTACAAACAATGAGTTTATCAGTGGTCACCAGAATCATGCCGGCCTGTATAAATGCTTCTACACTCTCTGAAGAGGGAAGAAGCAAATCGAGGGGCATGCGACAGGTCAAGCCGATAACCGATTTCTCCTATACCCACCACAAACAACCATCAAGAAATGTCAAGCCCCTCGGGAGAACCGGATATACACTGGCTGATCCTGGAACGCGATTCACACAAGGCGTGTGAGTTATGAATATCCTACCACCAGCAAAATCTATCAGCTATCACATACACGCTCGAGAACAGGGGTTGCTCTAGATGCACCTCTACCTTCTCCTTCGGGGATGCACGCATGATCTTATGATACTAATGTATAATATATCTTTTCAGACGACCCCGAACCCTACATTGACGGTATAAGGATAAACAGCCCCCACTATTTATGCAAGATTATAGTGGGGGAGGGCAGCGCTGATCGATACACGTTAGTGGTGGCACAGTACGAGAAAACCAAGACGATATACTATACCCTAAGGGCGTATGCCACTTGTCCCTTCACGCTGGCCAAGTTGGAGCCTTACCCTTATTTCAAAACGGTGAGTTTATTGGGGCAGAAAGGTTCTGGAATGGAGGCCACGTACCGGCAAGCGCAGCGTTGGACGTCCGCCTACAAGGTGGACAGACGACCTGATAAAGTCGCTGGATGCAGGCCGCTTCCAACAGGTCGGTCTGGAAATCTTTGGGGGAGGCCTATGTTCAGCAGTGGACGTCCTGTGGCTGATGATGATGATGAGTTATTTATACGTATCTAATTAACTCTGGTACATTATTTGTCTTTCTTGCGGCCTGGCATTATCCCGAGCTAATGCCAGGGTCGGACTTCCCATTATTATTTGACGTTGGATTTGGTATTATTTGGGGCGACCCGCCGTCTGTCCCCCACAACCCGCAACGAGCACCTTGATTCGCCATTGCCCCGTCCTTTAAATCAGCAAAGTGAACCACATGCAGGTGGGGTTGGCTTTGGGCCTAAGATGTTCTATCTTACACTATAAAAAAAAATACGCATCGTCATTTGGCAGTCACTATCTTTATCATAGCCATCTTTACTTATGATTTTTTTTCGATAAATCACAAAAGTAAACTTCATTCCACAGGTAAGAGGAGAATGGTCAGGTCGGACGGCAGGTGGTTGTGAAAACCATCGGGTCACGTACCCCAACAACCCTAAATGTGCGGTCACCGTCCCCGAGTCCCGAGTGCCGTGCCACGTAGTGGTGGAACTCAAAGGTCCCAAGCAGTACCAGATCGGGATAGATGCGAAGGTCGAGGCGTTGGACGACCCGAATGTTACAGCGCCGTTCTTGAGAGAGTCTTCGGGGCCTTTCAGGTATGTAAAAGGATGTTGTGTGTATGATATTTATTAAATTAATAATAGTTAAAAAGAAACAAATATACACGCTTTTATAGAAAATTGCCACCGGTCCTTGATAAGTATCTCAAATTTCGATTTTTCCGACGTTGTGAAGGAGGTCAAAATCATGTTCAAAGATTCCGTTACATACTAACATACGTATGAAGCTAATAAAAGCGTGTTAAAAAGTCGATTTCATAGCTTTTAATTAACGCGGCTAATTTTGAAGACCAGAAAGTTATGCTTGTCGTTTTTTATCTGGAATAGCCAATTGACTCCACTGGAACTGATAGTACACTCGCAGTGACACAACATGCTTTTTAACAGGTGTAACAAAGGACTGGGACAGCATCCCACCATTCATCATGGTCTTCATCTACTAATAACTACCTTTTTTCCAGATCTGGCTTCGTAGTACTAGAGCTGTCGAACCTCCCTGCAGGTAGATACATCCTCACGGTATCGACTTTCTTACCCGGACAGGAAGGTCCTTTCATACTAGAGATGAGATCAACTTGCCCCGTGACATGCGAGTTGAGGAACTAGAGACCCGCACGCTGGCGGAAACAGGAGGATCGTCGAGTTTAGTGTTGTTTTATAGTGAGGGGAGTTATCGATAAATTGAAGGGATTGTCGATAGTTGCCGTGAAGGATTTCATTATCAAAATGTTAGGGATTTTTGTAGAGTATTCCTGGTGAAAAGTAATTAAAATTTATAATTTGTTTGAATAGAATTAATATAACATTTTTATCGATGTTTTATATTGAGAAATGAGAATTACTAATATAAGTAAGTAGTAAATTTTTTCCTTCAAAGAATGCTCATTACATTCATGTTATTAAATAGAGATTTTAATAATAGAATTATTCGATGTTTTCTTCTCATTTTATCGATAATTCACTTTGTTGTAGAAAATCGTCCATGTCCTATTTAGATAGTGTTATTTAAGTGACAATTTATTTGAACTGTAATTATATTTAACACTCGGATTGTCACGTTTATAAGGCCTATGTTATATCAGGGTAGTTTGAATTATAGTTTTATTTTAATACTTTCCTTTAAGAAAGAAATATTATAACATTTTAATATGATATCGAATTATAAACGCGAGGCTGATTTTAACAATATGAGTTGTGACAATCTCGAATGTTATAACATTATTTATTTGACAATACGATTATTTAAATCCGTGCCTTTAAAGATTATATATTTACGGCGTTTGCACATTTGTTCTTTTCATTAGAGACATTATGACGGTGATATTTTGATAAGTAAATAAGTATAAATATTGATTGGAATTTCAAGTCATTTTTGTACACAATGACTTTTCTGTTGAAAGACCCATGTGACCTCAGTTATATTTGTGAATGAAAAGCGGTCATTATTTCTAATTTAAAACTTATCCGAAGACATCGTTATGAAATTAGGTCATTTGATGCGATTTTTTTTTATTTTCAATTAATTTTTGCCTATAAAATATATTATGTACAGTGATATCGCTTATTGCAGTATCACCGACAATAATTCATAGTGCACAATGTCAGGGCCAATGTCGACAAATAAGCAAACCACAATGTCACCATTCCTTCCTTAGTACTGCACTAGTGTGCATTTATAATTTACACGTCTAGAAATCGCGTCGCCTTGTCGTTGTTTAAAACAGTATTGGTTGGGCAAGTTTGTATGCCTGACTGCATCATCTTATACTTTCGCTGTGTATGTTTACGTTAAAATTTGTTGTAAGGAACATAATATCGTTTATTTCAAAATTATTGTTTTGCCAATCATATTTGAATTTTATTGCATATAAAAGATCGTGTTTAGATTTATGTAATGCGTCATTTTAGTTTAGACGACCTGTAAAACAATCACGGATTTATTAATTTATATTTGTATGTGACATATCTAACACTGATAAAAAAAATGACGCGGCCGAAGACTTGACGCTACCAGTTATTATGTTCGACATTTCGCCCGCGCCATCTAGACGTGTGTATATTTCGGTTATGCTAATTTATGCGAGTTTTTGTCTCTGGAACGTTGCGTTTTTGTGATCGCCAGCTGTGGACGTCTAATTAGTTGCTCATTTGGCATGTCATTACGAAATTCAATATTGTCTATTCCACAAGAATTTTATTGACAATTAATGAACAAACTTATGTTTGTAATATACATTATTCTAAATGAAATTTAATAGGATAATAAATAGCTGAATGTATCAATGAAATATGAGTAAAAAAAAATCGAACTACGGCTGTAGCTTGTGAAATAAAAAGCTGTGATTCCAGTTTAGTGTGTAACTTGTGGTAAAAATAAAACCCAAAAATTCACATAATTCTACACAGATTGGGTAATATTTTATCGAAGATATTTTAAGATATTTTATCGATTTTTTGTTTTTGGAATCAGTGTCCCCGAATATCTCTCACTAGCTGCGGCCCTGTCTTAATAATGATCTGAATTTTGAAAATATTTTTTTTATAAATCACGTTCAAGGTATTAAAATAGGTCTAAAAAAATGACTTTATACTGTGTTAACAATTTGATTTTATTAGTTGTTTGTGTAAATGTCGTGTGATGGGCCTTTACTCGGAGTTTTCTTTCCCGTACAGCGCCTTTGTGGAATCTGCTTTCACTTGTGGCATTTCCAGACAGATACGACTTAGGTACATTCAAGAAAAGAGTCTTCTTTTTCCTTAAAGGCATACGCACCGATGATTTCTCTGGTGTAAGTGTCTATGGGCGGTGGTGATTACTTACCATCAGGTGACCCACTTGCCCAGTTGCCCCTATTCCATAAAATAAATATATATAATAATGCTTGAACGCACTCTGCTGTGATACGATTTAGTTTTAAGATATCACAGTATATGAAGTTAATAAATCAAGTTTTTATCGAATGTTTAATAAATATTTTGCTTAATACAATGTTGTTTTTTTAAACCTATCCTATTTAGGAGGTACATGCTGTTGGTGGGATATTCATATCCGCCCGGATAGCGACCACAGTACACATAGTGTTAAAACCTGCCATAGTGACCCACACACCGTGTGTGGATCGCGTACCAGGATCAGCCAGTGTGTTTCCGGTTCTCCCGCGCGGCTTGCGACATGACTTGATGGTTGGTTGGGGCGGGTACAGGGGTACATCCTTGTATATCTGGGCTTGCATCGGTTATCCGCCTGTCCTGTCGCGGGCTCCTCAATTTGCTTTTTCCCTCTTCGTAGTGTGGAGAAGCATTTATACAGGCCGGCATAATTCTGGTGACCACCGATAAAATCATTGTTTGTCGGTGGTCGCTGGTTTTTTTGGACTGCGCTAGGCTTACCATCAGGTCTAGTGCAGTCACTTTGCCATGCCCGGATAAAAAAAGCTTATTTCTAACTATATTCTATAGAGAATGTTACAAATGTATTTATTTTATTTTAATACATGTTTGACAAGACAACAGATCGGGTATAAAAGAACGAAGCAATCCATCTAATCTTCATATAAGTAATACAAAAGAATCACCAATGAGTTTTGACTATACAAATAAAAGTATGCTTCAACCAATGAAATACAGTTGTTTGTGTTGTTTCTATAACAAAATTTGAAATTGAATAACATCTCTGCATACCTCTGTTATGAATTCAAAGCCCCTAACATTTAATATCCGTTACTCGTCAACTTAGATTGTACTAAGAATAACAGATGAAAGAGACATTGATTAAAATGCTGCGATCCTGGTAATATAAACTAGCTGTCCCTTGCGGTTTCACCTGCATGTTACTGCCCTGCTCCCATGGGTCATAGCGTGATATACATATAAACCTTCCTCATGAATCATTCTATATATTGCTGAAATGCATTTTTTTGTTTCTTTTTATCCTGGCTCGGTAAAGTGTAGTCACTTTGCCACACCTAATAGTAAATGTAGTGCAATCCAAGAATAGTGTCGACCAACGACAAACAGCGTGTCTGTTGTAGGTCGGCAATGATCATGCCGGCCTGCTTCTTCACACTCCGTTTAAAGGACCCCATATTATAGGAAAGAGTAAAATCCGTTGATTAGTTTAAAAGATCTAAGCGAACAGACAGCGGAAGCGATTTCATTTTATACTATGTAAGGATGTGAAAGTTGGAATATTTGGGAATTTCTCAATTTAGATGTTTGTTAGTCAATGATACCTTAATGAGTGAAGCGATTTGGGTAACATTTGGCACATAAATCATGGAATGGCACATACGCTACTTTATATCTATAAGACTAACCCGCCATCACACCCGTCACTGCAATTCCTGTAAGCCAAGATCGACAGTGACACGCATATTTTGTCACCGAGAAATTATTTTTTGTCTTTGATTGAATGACGAGACGAGCAAGCCATTCGCCTGATGGTAAGCGTTACGCCCATAAACAGAAGTAACACCACAGAGAACTTTGAATCACAAAGCACTGCATGGCACTGAACTGCCCTCGTCACCCCGAGACATAAGATGTTAAGTCTCACAATGCCCAGTAATTTCACTGGCTTCAATGTCCTTCAAACTGAAACACAACAGTGCTTACACATTGTTGCTTGGCGTCAGAAATAGACAATGCGGTGGTAGCAATCCAGACGGCTCGCATGCTCTAATCTCGCATGAAGCTCGGCGAGTTTATGGGAATGCTAAGCAGTCTTTATCTCGCAACGAAATTAATCAAATAGGAAGATAGGGATGAGTTGGAAATATAATTTGGCTCCATTTCCCTCTGTAGCAAAGCGGGAAACAAAACTTTTAATTATATGTTGCGGGTGAAACCGCGCGGCAAAGCTAGTATATTATAAATGTATGTAAGTACTTACTAAGCCCGTCTCTAAAGATTTGTCAGTGTGAAATGTTATTTTACAATATTACGTCGTCGCGTCACGTCGCCGTGTATTCCGATATGACGAGTTTATTATTGTAATGTATTTATGATGGAATTGAACTCCAGGACCAAATGCGAAAGCGAAATGGAAAATCAAATACTCGTTAGGAGCTACGTGCTGTTGCTATGGTAATGTATGCTCTAACACTTTCTGATATGGTGTGAAATAGTGTTGTATCGTTGTGTCTTTTAGGTTATAGTGCAAGAGAGAAGCGTTCGGGCGCGGGTTTATTTAATGTTCAATCAATATAGGTTTGCTTGCTTTTGAAATCATATATTTTTAATTTGCCTAAATTAAAAGACGAGCAGGCTACTCGCTTGATGGTAAACGCTGCGCCTGGCCATACACAACAGTGGTAGAGCAATGAGTGGTAGAGCCAAGCTGTAGACAGTTTTGACTACAGCATGAATGGGTCGGCTCGGCCGGGTTGTTATCACTCTCTCACAGAAAACCGACTTCCCTTAAGGTTGGCAACGCGCACATGATTCTTCTGGCATTGTGGGCGTAAATGGGCGGTGGAGATCACTTACCATCATTGGTCGCTTATTTATAAAACCTGAAAAAAGTTCATTATTATAAACGCAGAAATCATTGGTAATTTGGCTTGATGACAAAACAAGTTACGTCATCTAAACTAATATTATAAAGAGGAAAGATTTTATTATTTGTTTGTTTGCGTTGAATAGGCTCTGAAAATACTGGACCGATTTGAAAAATTCTTTAACCATTAGAATTCTACATTATCCCTGGCGAACATAGGCGATATCGATAATATAACGGTGCAGAATTTCACGCGAGCGAAGCCGCGATAATATATAAACAAATCACATGTGAAACTCCACTTTTTCTAATCAAACGGATTATACATTAAAGGCAATTAAATGCTCTTGGCATACGCTTTTAACTCGCGTCCTAACCCAAGCGTAAATGTTTTATAAGGGTACGGATTCAAAATTTAATTTAGCTTCGTATATGTGTGCCCGACTCATTGTTTTTGCAGAACCTAATTTTGAGTGTGTGTGTTCGATAAGTCTGTAAAGCCCCCGTTCAGGCTAGTTTACATAATTTCCATTCGAGTCTTTGGGCGTTATTGGAAACGTTTGAATATATCTATTAATGTATTGTTATATGAGCGTTTTGGTTTACATAAAGGTTATTTATTTGTTTGCTGAGGAATATTGATAAACCTTTTTAGAAAAATTGTGTCCCTGGCGGTGGAGATCACTTACGATAAGGCAACTCACTTGTTCGTTAGCCGGCCTTTGGTATAAAAAAAGACGGTAAAAAAACAGTCACATCGCGCAACCGGCGTCTTTCTAGTTATCTATGCAAAACTCTACATTTTTCTGTAACATCTTTATTCATGCTTTCCGTTGCATCCCTACGTGAAAGTCAGTTTTATATTATCTATAGACTTATTACACATACAAACTTTTGCATGTATATATTTTGCATTACGAAAAATCTTTAAAATTAACAGGTAAATTTGAAAATCCGAGCGCGGTCACGCGGGACTGCAGCAAAAATTAACTTGAAATATCATCGAAAATTCGCTCACGCTCCAGTGAAATCCACGCAAAAATATATAGGAAGGACAAAGTTTCTGTTATGGCCGGCGCTCATAGACGGCATGGCACGGCATGGCATGGCAAAGGATTTTATTACTAATCAAGTTATTTTGAATCTTATTGCCACGAGTTTAGAATTCACGTTACTTTATTTCAATACCACAGTGCCGCGACGTGCCGCGGGATGCTGTGGCATGACGCGACGCGCCGCGGGATGCTCCGGCCAGACGAGTCATGCCGTTTCATTCCACGGATTGCCGCGATGCGCGAGAGAGAGAGAGTGGCTGGGCATTCAGCAGGATGCCACGGCATGCCACGGGACGCCGCGGGATGCCGCAGCATGACCTGCCGTGCCATGCCGTCAATGAGCGCCGGCCCTTAATCGTCGAGCATCGTATAACCTATGAAATAAACCTCATTTGTGGCGGACCGATTTCACTCGCCAAGCGGGCACAATGTCAAATCAAATATTAAATGCGAGCCTCTCGAGACTTCAAGTCTCTCTGGTATTTATCCGTGTGAATATTGTTCTAATGCAGCTGGACTAGAATTGTCGATTTGATAGAAACTTAAAAAAATGCTATATACAGTAGGTACGAATCGCACCGTTAGTCAAGAGACAGGGTAATAAAGGCTGCGAAATAGTGATCTGGATTAGAATTCAGATCAGGCAATCAAGAAAAAATGATGGTAAGCACTACGCCTGCTTATAAACAGAGACAACACCAAAACACGGAATTATAAAGCACTGCTTGGCATTGGACTACGTTCGTCACCCCTAAAACATAAGATGTTAAATCACATACTGCCTGGTAACTTTGCTGGTTGTAGGATATTCATATCCGCCCGGATAGCGACCACCGCACACATGGTGTTAAAACCTGCCATAGTGATCCACACGCCTTGTGTGGATCGCGTTCCAGGATCAGCCAGTGTATCTCCGGTTTTCCCGAGGGGCTTGCGTCGTGACTTATACATAATACTTTTAACAACTTAAAAGAGTTAAAATCAGATCTTCTACGTTACCCAGTTTGGAAGTCGCGTAAAGGATCATGAAAACTATCTCGCTCTACGTCACTGTTCTATATTCAAATCTAATTTTGTCAGAAGTTTACTCGATCCGGAACTACTTGAATCGTAACCGCCAACCACTTTAATTTGAGTCTTGAATTGACGCTAAATTCTTGTAAAATAATAAAGTACATATGTGTTGTAACCAGGAGTTCTTATTTTTTTCATAACTGCGGTGTTTTAAAAATAAATCTAATTCGTGTTTCTCTTTATATGAAGGTGCTAGTACATACATACATATACTATCCATTATCTTACCTCTGCACTGGTGTTATTTTTGTTACTGGCCATTAATAGAATCGTCCACTAAACCCGGTTAATGTCATTGCTGGGTGGTAAGTTATGGTCTAAATGCCTTCACTTAGCCTAGCCTTTACAATAACACTCGCTAGAATATAAATAAGCTGATCATAGTATATCATAAATTAGCTTGCGTCTGTTTTCCCAAAGCTTCCCCTGTTTTTCGTCGAGCTTATTTCTGTACCATGATGTGGAAGGTGGTGTGCCTGCCGCCATATTGGCCATAGGGTACAAATACGAGTTCCAGACAAATAAGTACAAATAATAAATAACTAAATAAATACACCCAACAGTCACACACATAGTCCTGACCCCACAGTAAGATACGAATCTTGTGTCGCGGGCATCAGGAACTACGAGAGACTTTCGGTCTCACAACACCCAGACCCCACAGAGACAGAGTATAACAAATAAGTATGATTTATTTAGGACAAACAGTCTTATCCTTACAAATAAATTATTCTAAACGACCTATAGGGTCATATAAGGATGCGGATTAAAGGGTTGATGGCGAAGGGAAGCCGGAACACAAACAGTGTCTATGAAACGTTTTATTGATACTTGTATTTATAAAAAAACAATAAAATGTTATGACAAGTATGTACCTAAATGTTTTATTTAATAGGGAAAAGAAAAGCCATAGATAAAAAAATCGAACCAAAATTATGATTCTACATTTGAACTTGAACCCAAGAAATCATCCCAGCCTGAGTGCCGCTAGACCAATGAGGATACTCTATCATTCACACTGTAAACATAGAAGTACAAAATTACATTGTGTAAATTTAAACATTGTATTATTGGAGGCAATTTAATTCAGAGAGCCTATTATAGCACTGCGGAACATTTAAATGACTTATGTTCGTATCGTAGCTGCTAGGTACACAAGGCGTAATTGGGTTTTGCTCAAATGTACTATACTAGCTTTTACTCGCAGCTCCACTCACGTGGAAGATTTTCCGTTCATACTTCTGGTATAAAATAATAAGCCTTACTCATAAACTCTATGCAAATAATATATTGTTTCGTTGCCCAGTTGCTGGGTGAAAAGAGAAATCAATAAACACACTTTCGCATTAAAATTATTAATATTTTCTATAGCAAAGAACAGCAAATAAGCCAGTGGAGCTGAGGGTCTAGCATGAATAACTTGTGAAAAAGTATTCGTATCGAAATGTGAAACTTTTTAAACTAATTAATACCGGGGAAAATGGTAAATTCTTAAACGGATAATAGAAAACGCACCGCGTCGGGTTTTATAGGTTTTTATTAAAATGAATCTACCTAAGTTTTCCAGGATCATATAAACAATATTTTTCGAATTTCTACTTTATCATAATAATTTATTTTTTGCTAATATGTTAATACAGATATACATACATCATGAAACCCAACGAAGTAAATCAGTGACAAGTGCTGCCACCTACACAATTCGACACTCGAATTCGAAAAGTGCAACGTTCGAGCGTGCGCGCCTAGAAAATTGAATTTATTCTGAATTTAAAAAGTTAGTGTTTGTGTCTAGTACAAACTATAAAATTGACGGTAAAAAACTCTTATGACCACCACAAATCACGGGGCATTCTTAAAACGGTGGTGCTGCGAGTCCAAGGTAAGTTACATTGCACCTATTGCTTAATTCAACTTCCACATCACTATGCGTTTAGCTAACATATTGCATAAAAATATTATGCAAGCTCAAACTCCTTCGACAAATAATCCCTAGCTTCCATTGTGTTAGACAACCGAGTTAGTCCAGCCATGTATAAGATTTAGGATGCTCTCCCCAGGCCAGGCACAAATCGTGTTAGGGCTAGATTGATTAGGCCCACAGCAAAATAGATTTACGTACGGATGAACCCTTCTAAACGAGGGTAGGGGTTTTACGCTGTGACAGTTTGCAAAACAAGGTGAAGGTTCCGTGAAAATAAGAGTAAATTTTTTAAATAATAATGTATACTATTTATTTATGTATACAGTATACATATTCATGTATTTTTTTCATAGACACATATAACATTTTAATTTCTCCACTAATTATTAACCTATTGAACCCACCACTCTTAAATAAGTAGCTTTTTTGTTTTTACAAGTTGGGGCATTTCACGTCAAGCGGACAACGAAAAAAAAGTGAGGTCGTGAATTTTGTTTATACTCTGGTCAGTTATAGTCCTAGTAGACATGGATGTGTACACACATTTTTTTTTTCGTATGAAGCTTTATTGCTGAGTTATGGGCTTTTAAAAATTTACTAAGTATGAAGTCATGAATTTTTGGATGCTTATTATCTGTACCAATTAATTAGTAAAAAAACTACAAAGTATTGTTTCTTATAGTTCAAAAGTTGAAGTTTTTAATTTTTTTGTCGAATTCTAAATTTAAATTGTTTTACGTATAGTAAACCGGAAGTGAAAATTTCAAATCGATATTTGACTAACTTCGACCGGTTTTTTTTTAATATTTTAACCTTGAATTAAAGCCTTAAATGTACTAATTCTTCACCAAAAAAATTATAATGGGACAGCCAATAGTTTAAGACTTAGAGCATATAGAGTACATACACATAGCTATGAGCTCTTTCTAAGCAATCGCGTTTATGCTCAAATACTGTGCTATTAATATTTTATTCCTTTATTCTAACATGCAAAAATATAAAAATAAACGATTTCTTTAATTCTTCATAAAAAAAAATTAAAACGTGATCACAAAAAAAAAATTAAGACTAAGAACGATTTAATTTATTGAGATTGAAACAGTATTAATTCTGGAACAGAAAAGTATTGAATATCAAAAGTATTGAACAAAAGTGAGATTTTCTACGAGTCTGTTTTGCTTACGCTATCACTGTTCCAGGAACTAAAAAACTGCATGCTTTTCTTCCAACCAACGAGGGCTTATGTGTAAAGAGAATTAATACTAGTGCAAATAGTAAAATTGTAAAAATTACAATACTTATCTCTCTATTTTAATTAATACTGTTTCAATCTCAATAAATTAAATCGTTCTTAGTCTTAATTTTTTTTTTGTGATCACGTTTTAATTTTTTTTGTGAAGAATTAAAGAAATCGTTTATTTTTATATTTTTGCATGTTAGAATAAAGGAATAAAATATTAATAGCGCAGTATTTGAGCATAAACGCGATTGCTTAGAAAGAGCTCATAGCTATGTGTATGTACTCTATATGCTCTAAGTCTTAAACTATTGGCTGTCCCATTATAATTTTTTTGGTGAAGGATTAGTACATTTAAGGCTTTAATTCAAGGTTAAAATATTTAAAAAAAACCCGGTCGAAGTTACTCAAATATCGATTTGAAATGTTCACTTCCGGTTTACTATACGTAAAACAATTTAAATTTTGAATTCGACAAAAAAATTAAAAACTTCAACTTTTGAACTATAAGAAACAATACTTTGTAGTTTTTTTTACTAATTAATTGGTACAGATAATAAGCATCCAAAAATTCATGACTTCATACTTAGTAAATTTTTAAAAGCTCATAACTCAGCAATAAAGCTTCATACGAAAAAAAAATTGTGTGTACACATCCATGTCTACTAGGACTATAACTGACCAGAGTATAAACAAAATTCACGACCTCACTTTTTTTTCGTTGTCCGCTTGACGTGAAATGCCCCACTTATTGCATTTGATACAAAATAATATATATATATTTTTTTTGTTCTCTGGCTAACTCAATATAGATTTTACAAAAGAAAGTATGCATTCTGCCAAATGCTATTCAAATATTTTCGTACACCACTCCAGCTTGAATTCACGAATATAATGGAGCGTTATCTATGAAGATATGAAAGAAAATTAATTCTAATTTATTCCGACCGTGGGCTCCTAAAATTTCTATCGGAAAGGAGGTTACGTTCGGTGTTGTGAGAATAAAAAAACATCGGTCACGGGCGCGAGCCGTCCCTACTTTATTACTTTTGTTAACACGCTCTGATCAGATCGCATTTAAATTTACGCGAATGTATCCTTTTTTTGTTGATGACGACCATTTTGTTTTGGCGGGAAATGGAGGGTCGTGGCACAGATTAGACGTTTATGTTCTGTTTATATAGCCAAGGAAACATTTCCCTTGTCTTTGGTCTTTGTCTTCTTCTTCTTTTTATTTATGGCTTTCGCAGTATTATGCATTTAGCCAGTGTCAAGTATAATTTGTTCTCAAGTTATTTTTACAAGAACGATGAAACACGGGTGCGGTCGATTTCAAGGTCTTGTCGGAGTTTTGGTGTTAACTCTTTTCAAAACGATACTTAATTCACTTATTTCAATGTTTCCATAAACTGTTCATCACCGTCAATGTTTATTGAACAAATCCACACCACTTTTATACAACAAACACAACTCTAAACTAGTTTATAAAATAAATTAAAATAAGCGATGAACTGCACTGTCAGAATTCCCGCCAAAACTCTTGGTCTTTGTCATATTATATGCATGCGTTTAAAATATATTTCAATAGAAATTAAAGATACTTGTAGTGTACGAGTATTACATTAAAAATTATGCGTACATGCGTACTAAGACATAAGAACGTTGGGGTTGACTTTAGTATCCATGTGCGGGATTTTGCTGATAATTTTTATAGTAAACGTTAGACACTAGTCCGTATTAACAAATGCTAGCAGTTTATTATGCGGAAATGCATAGTTTTTGTGAAATTAATTTTTAAAGTTTCGTAGGTTATTACAGTTGTAAACACACTAATATTGAATTAGAAAGAGACAAATGTCATTGAACGTGGAACGCGACTAATTCTGTCTCTTTCTGACAAGTAGTTATATAAAAACGAAATGCTTAACATATTGTGCTCGCGTTACTGGAACGTTTTTTTTCTTTACAATACTACTACATATAATTATTATTTTCCTATTCACAACTACCTACTTTCATTGTTGTTGAGTGCCGGCTGTGTTTTTATTGTGATCTTATTATCTCCCATTCGACCTGCTTACTTTATTGATATCGGTGGTGATTATTTTTTTCTTAACCATCCAGAAGTAGGAACCGTACAAACCGAGGCTTATGCACGCGTGAGCGAGCGAAGCGAGCTCGGGATTTGGAGCACCCCGACTCGGACAATTTAGGTTAGAAGGGATGGCAGGGTCTAGTGAGCGAGCGAAGCGAGCAAGCAGACCCTGCCATCCCCTTCGTGGTTATTTTTTTTTTAAACCACCCAAAAAGTAAATATTAGTGTGTTTACAACTGTAATAACCTACAAAACTTTAAAAATTAATTTCACAAAAACTATGCATTTTCGCATAATAAACTGCTAGCATTTGTTAATACGGACTAGTGTCTAACGTTTACTATAAATATTATCAGCAAAATCCCGCACATGGATACTAAAGCAACCCCGAACGTTTTAATTAAGTTAAAAACATACAAAGATTATGTATGATCGAGTCACTATATTTTTAGTTCAGACTTAGCGAAGTCTTACAAAACGACTTGACTTAAGTCGTAGTTTTTTCTATAGATCTCTGCCTAAATTTCCCAACAAATTTTTAAATTTCCATGCATTATGATTGCTCAAACTAACTACCTAGGTACTAGAGATATTTAAAACGAGCAACGACCAACGAACTGTCAGATTTCCCGCCCAGAATGTTTTAATAGACTTGTCTAAGGAATAAAGTTGGAAAATATGACATTTATTACAGGCTATAAATGTAAATTATGGTGTTAACTTTAAAGCCTTTCTTCAGTTGTGAACATAATGTAATACCGGAAAATGAAACAGAAAATACCGACTTCTAACCTTACATTTTACAGCGAAGGTCACGGCTTCCGTACCAGTGCCGCTCCAACATAATAATGACGTAAATTTCGGTTTTGTATGATAATGTTTTCGTGATATTAAAAAACATTGTATTCTGAACAAGTGACAACAAGACAAGTAAAGATAACTTTGTCTTTGAGTATTATTTTTAGCTGGAATGAAGATAGTAATGAGCGGTATCGCAGCTTGGGGCGTAGAAGGCGGGCGAAGTTACTAACTTCAGCCTAGTCAAATTACAAAGCGCAAACTGTAGAACATATATGCAGCAACTACAAAGTAATAGGGTTGTGTCCTATGGATTTTTGATTATTTCTTTCTTTCTGCCTGGCGTTATCCCGGCTTTTCTTTTTTTACAGCCTCGATAGGCAGACGAGCAAGCGGCCTGCCTGATGGTAAGCGATCACTGCCGCTCATAGACATCGGCAATGCAAGGGGCATAGTCAAGCCGCCGAGTCATCATATAACACTCAACACACACACAAACACACATGCACGAATGCACGCACGCACGCAAGCAAGCAAGCTAGGAAGCATTCACGCCCACACGCGCGCTCGCAACAAAGGCGTTAAACACAATTAAAACACCAGCCTTTTTTGTTTCTTTAAAGTGTATGCAGTTGCTGTCAGTGTAGTACCAACATCATCCCGAACCCGTAGTCTGTGAGCGTTTGATTAGATTTTAATTAGGACCATTTGTTTAGGAGTGTCAAGCTGCGACACGCGACACGCGGCGCTGTCACCGCTGCATGTAATTAAATTTTGCGCATTATTAGGTAAACGGCAGGCGAAATTGTTAAGTTAGGCCGGAATTACAATTACGAGTAGCATCGCGAGAATACTATACCTTCGTATTATTTTCTTGTATTTCTCGTACTCTGACAACCGACACTGCTTTCGCGGCTACGATTTAATATGCGATTCACAAATTTTTGACACCAGCTGTTTAAAATTACATACGTATAACGTTGGATATTAAAAATCTGTTACACACGATAAATGTTATTTCCGCGCTGAAGTATCGCTGCTTGTAATTTCTAAATAAACAGACAGTAAAAATTCGTTTGGTGTAAGGCCGCGGACTCGTAGTCAGCGGCAAGCGGCGGCGACGCGGGAGCGTCGCGTTCAAATACATAGGTGGAGCAAATTATTTCAATGATTTTTTATATGGAACATCATATTCACATCAATTTCGTTCGCGAACAGACACTAATTTCTCATAGTACAACACTACGCCGCTATAGCGCCGCGCGATCTGCCCGCTGGCTTCGAGACCGGGTCTCCGCCGCTCCCGCGTCGCCGCCGCCGCCGCCCCGCACCCGCTGACTTCGAGTCCGCGGCCTTAAAGTCTCGCTTCCACTTGGCCGCATTATTTGGATTTTTTTCTCGTTTATAACTTTCGATTGGAGTTTTATTTCTTTTTTGAGGTCAAGTCGTAGGGTCGCCATTGTTACAGAAACGATTTAAATCGAGCTACGCAGCAGGTTTTATCAGGTATTAAGTTGGTTTATTGAGATTCCCACACTCTAAACTTCTTATCAGTGAGAATTTGGGCCAACATGGCCCAAACCAAGAACAGACCCGGTTGTATTGTAGAGGCCACGAACGATCAAGTGGGACATCTGATGGTAAGTGATCTCCACCGTCCATGAGCACCCAGAATCCTAGACGAATAAACCGATGCCGACTCTAAAGGCAAGGAACGGAGATTGGTTACCGAGGTGATAGCAAGCAACAGCAACAGTGTGTAAGCACTGTTGTGTTTCGGTATGAAGGACATTGAAGCCCGTGGAATTACTGGGCATCATGAGATATAATATGTCTCGAGGTGACGAGCGCAGTTCAGTGCCATGCAGTGCTTTTTAACTCAAAGTTCTGTGCTGTGTTGCTTCTATTTATGGGCAGGCGTGGCGCTTACCACCAGGCGAGCGCCTTGCTCGTCTCGTCATTCAACCAAATAGAAAAAAATATAAAAACGATATTTCACTAAAATTCTTTTATTCTATTACCGACAAACTCCGTAATCATACGCTTTACAGATAACTACATAAACTAATCGTTTTCCGACATCCGGGCCGAACTCTCTGATCCAACCTCTGAAACCCATTCTTCATGACCTTTGCCTTATTTTTACTTTCACCAAATTATATTATCATTGCGTAGGTTTAACAAGTAGAGTTTTTATATCAGAACATTTTTTTGAAAACGTACTTTTTGATTGCTGTGAAAATATTTATAAGTGCAGTATAATATTAATAAGTACTAGCTGTCCCTCACGGTTTCATCTGCATGTTACTACCCTGCTCGCACGGGTCATAGCGTTATATATGTATAAACCTTCCTCATGAATGACTCTATCTATTGTTGATAACTGCATTAAAATCCGTTGAATAGTTTAAAAGATCTAAGCGAACAGACAGCGGAAGCGACTTCATTTTATACTATGTTTTCATAAAAATATTTTAAAGTCCAAATAATATAAAAATGTTTCCATAATTTTTATTAAAGTCAGTTTTGTTAATCTCATTGATCGTTAAAAAGGAAAGGAAGGTCGCTCGTCGGCTTAAAATTCTATCCCAATGGCTCAACACGAGCACAAGATCGTTGCTTCTTGAAAAAGTTTTGAAAAGTTTTGAAAAAGTTGCTTCTTAAAAAAATTAATGATTGAAGACTTCAAATATCGGATATGATATTAAACGAGGCTTAAAAAGAGTATTCCTTCAACGGTAGGCAACGGCTTGGCTGTGCCCCTGGCATTGCCGATGTCCATGAGCGGCGGTAACCGCTTACCATCAGGTGGGACCGCTTGTTCGTCTGCCTATCAAGGCAATAAAAAAAATGTTCTTTACCAAGTACTCGTATGTACATACTTATTTTATTACTACTCGCTAAACTAGTAGTAGTTTCTTCGTTAAATAATGGTGCTGCCACACCGGTGTTATAAAATGTTAACAAACATTTTATAACATTAAACATTTACTAACATTATCTAACATTGTGATAAAATGTATACATTTTTTGTTAACAAATGTTTAATAATGTTTTGTAAACATTTTATAACATTTTATAACATCGGTGTGGCAGCACCATTACAATATACAGTAATTGTATGTACTTGTATGTGTTTTATAAAGGTGCTCATGGTGAAGTGTGTTAATCCAGTTAGGTGACCATGGACTAGGCAAGGAGGCGATGTATCAGAAATTACAGACAAGAAATTGAGAGTTCAGGTCCCCCCAAAATACCAACTGCCATATTTCTTGTGCCAATTCCATTTTTTTGAAGATTGGTGCTAGATTGTACTAATATTGTTATGAAACTTTATATTTTTTCACGAAATTACATCGTTTTAGTTTTTAAATGCTTACTATAATTTAATAAATCTAATACAATTTTCAGTTGTTGATAATATTAAAAAGGTTATATTTTATTATGGGTATGGTATACAAATTCTTAAAGTAACGTTAACAAGCTAAAATTGTACCAACTCATTTTGAGTAGAATTCACCGAGTATTTTTCAGTGGTATTTTTAGATGTAACAACGGATCCAAGTTTGAAGGTGAACGTAAACAGTAACAATTAGTGTTGCGAAGTTTTAATAAAGAAAGTATTTATAACTTGACGGGAGCTCGCTGATTTCAGGACGATGATTTATTGTTGAGTTTGGAGTTTGTTTACTGTTTGTTTTCCTATCGTTAACATAAGCGAAACATTATCCATTATCATGGCTTTAATTTTTAAAGATGAAAAAACAGACGTACCGTTTTTGAGCGTTTGTGTACGAGGCATTTTGATTATAATATCATATCATCATGGAGAAACGAAATGTGGAATCGAAGAAAAAATGACAGGTTGGTGTAACAGATAACCCAAAGAAGAAACAATAGATGGATGCCACCATTTTACTAGAGAGGTTGGAGCTGGTTCCACGCTGGAGACTATGGCACTTCACTCCATGATAGTGATATCGAAAGACGAAATAAGTCAGGAGGTTATAATAATCATTACAGCAATAAAAGCCACTTTGACATTTTGCTTGTTGTAGTGTTCTTCAATCGTAAAAAAAATTCATTAGTAAAGAGGATATTTCTGCGCCTTTCATCTGCGTATTGAGACAGAAGGCGTTGGTCGATCCACACTCTATAACTATAGGGAATAATTTAGGGCATGTCTTATATATCGATGAAAGCGCCAAGCTTCAGGTTTTAATATACGCAACCTATCGGGATCTTCATTTCTCGCGATAAGATTTTTGTTTCCTAATGGAGTTTTGGCGGATTCTGGCTTTAACAGCATTAACAGCCTTTTTAGGTCTAACCGCACGCGGCCGCCTCGAACTTTTATAGTTTTCAACAGAGGAAGTGTTGGTATATCTGTCGATAGTACTATAAATAAACATACGGCTGATACCGAGGTTTTGAAGTTTCTTGAATATGAACGATGGCTCCATACCCACTTTGTGCAAGACAATCACTGCAATCCTATTCTTTAACATTCATATTATAA
Organism: Amorpha juglandis; assembly: GCA_949126905.1. NCBI lineage: Eukaryota > Metazoa > Arthropoda > Insecta > Lepidoptera > Sphingidae > Amorpha > Amorpha juglandis. The sequence goes on along the minus strand of OX421379.1, from coordinate 2,388,493 downwards.
TTTGATAATAACCTCAAAAAAAATATGTGAAATGGCGGGAAATCAAAAGAAGTTTTTAACGCAATAAACGTGTTCAAAATTCAAAATATTATGTAGAGTTGAAAAAAAGAAACAGTTTTATGTAACAGTATTTATGGTCAGATTAGTTAGTAACACAAAACCAAATACACCTCTAATACACACTTCATAGTCACTTTGTAGGTGTAATCCTAATTTTGAATTGCCCGTGGCGCGGTTTCTTTGTAGCACCGTTTGTTTTTCACTTGAGCAGTCAAAGCGTAGTGAAAATTCTACAACACTTTTACTTTTTCACCCGACCGCATTCGAGGGAACTTTCAGAGTGTTTAGAACAATACTGATATCTATATATGATGTTATGTATATAATTTTTGAATACACACGTCTCTATCAATGTTAAAATATGGTTGTTCGAAGAAAGTGACGTATTGTAGATATGTTTAATTTAGTTTTTATTTCGTTATTAAGTCCCGACAAAATAAACGTGTTATTTATGCGATTGCAGTAAACGAATTGTTTTTGAAACCTAGTTTAAAATAGCTAGTTTGTCTATTTTGTGTCTTTAGTTACTTTGTCCTATTTTTACTCTAATTACTGAAATTTAATGAAAGTATTAATTAAAAATAAATATCTACACATCTAACTCAGAAAAGTCCGAGGTGCGTGCTCTTGAGGCTGATTTCGAACCTACAGTGTTCGACTCAGCGATACGGTCCAATCTCCACTGAGTTATCGTTCCTAATGAAACTGAAGTCAACAATTATGTTGCCAAAACGTCGTAACTCCTAAATGGTCCGCAACCAGAATCAAGTACGTTCAATATTATTGTTGTACGTTTGAACTTTTGTGGTTTTTGGCTCGGTTTCCACGCTTTGAGTCGTCGTATTGCGGCTTTGTTTCGCCATTTATATTTAAGGTTTTGTTTGAAAATTTCACCTTACAATACATTGAAAGTGATTAGTATTATCTATGGACAGTGTAGCAGTTTTTTTTCTCTCAATTTGAAATTATATATTGCCATTCAAATTATTAGTTTATACTGGTTTATGAAATGATGAGGGTGAGCGGCCGACCGTACTGTCAGAATTCCTGCTAAAGTCCCGTAATTTTTATTTGTCATAAAATATGGTAAACACTACTAATACTCATTCATAGAACAGCGATAGCTCAGGGGGTGTGGTATGGACTGTCGAGACGAAAGTCGCAGGTTCGAAACCAGCCCCAAGAGCATACACCACTGACTTTTCTAAGTTACGTGTATATTAATTGTTAATTGTCGCTTACTTTAACGGTGAAGGAAACATCGTGAGGAAACCTGCATACCTGAGAACTTCGATAAGATTTTTCGAAGTTATGTGAAGTCTGCCAACCCGCATTAGACCAGCGTGGTGGACTAAGGCCTAATCCCTCTCATTCAGTAGAGGAGGCCTGTGCCCAGCAGTGGGACGTAGATAATACAGAGCTAGTAAAAAAAAGAAAAAAAATACTCATTAATGTTATACCTAAATTATGTACACACAAACTGAAACACAGCAGTGCTTACACTCTGCTGCTTGGGGACAGAAATCGTTCAGGATATTGATCGTGTAAAAATCTTGAGTAATATATATAAGTAATTATTGAACCTCAAGGCTCGACGCACAGTGGCTAGTATACTACTTATAAATTAATGCTCTGCACTGCATTGTGTTCGTCACCGATCAATATAACATGTTAAGTCTGCGGCAAATGCCCACTTATGTCCCTTTTTTTAGCATAGGCCGGCAAACGAGCTAAGGGGTCACCTGATGGTAATTGATCTCTACCGTTCATGTACGCGTACAATACCAGAAGAATCATGGGCGCGCTGCCAACCTTAAAGGAAAGGGATAATTAGGGATTGGGAAGGGGGGATTTGGGCCTCCGGATATCTCACTCATCGTACGAAACGCAGCAGCAAGCCGCTACTTTACGTCTGTTTTCTGTGAGACAGTGGTAACGCCCGGTCGCACCGGCCCAATCATGCTGTAGACAAAACTGTCTACTGCTTGGCTCTCCCACTCTTGGCTCTCTACCACTCAAACTGCCTATCACTGCCGTCAATGCCCCTTAAACCCGAATACAATGGTTCTTATACAATGCTGTTTAGTGGGAGAATCTTACCCAGACGGACTCACATAGGGAGGACCTGCCACTTTTCATTTTTCTAGTATGAAAAAGCTATTCAAAGCTATTCTCTAAAGCCAAAGTAAGCTAAAGTGGCATTGTGGATGTCGGAGCATGAAGAGTACAGACACTGAATTGACCTACTTAAATAATGTTATCCTACGTCAATTGTCGGTACCGCCATTCATATTGATAATTTGAGGGTGGTTTGTGTTGTTTACCAAGTAATTCTACTTTCGAAGTGGGGATAATGAAAATCCCTCTATACATGGTTATTTTTAAAACACTGACAACCTCGCAGGAGTAGATTCCTAAGGTCATTTGCTACTACTTTTGTTCTACGACATTTCATAATTTGTTAGATTTTATTCTCATACAAAAATAAATATGAATTTAATTTCCGTCTTGAATGTTGCCTACGCTCTGCGCGCATCGCAGATTACGTAATACACGCGGGCGCGCGCGTCAGTTCAATGACCGGCCGCGCCGTATCGATCGATAATACCTACACCCAGCCGTCAGCTGATTTCACTATTGCACGCGCGCGTCGGTTCGTTCGTTTATGACTGAAACGTAGAGTGTAGACGTACGAACACAAACACTACACAACAAAAACTTGTAAAATCATTTTTTTTCTTATGTATTGAGTTATGTCCAAACTCGTAGAACAAAAGTTGTTCCTTATGGGGTCAGCTATATGGCCCTGCGAGGTTGTCAGTGTTTTGAAAATAACCCTGTATAAGATGGCGTCTTGCCATTTCAGTTCCGTCCGCGAGTCGTAACAGTCGGGAACTGCTAAAATTATGGCAGACAAGAGTCATTTGAGTACAGTGTTAATATTAATAACTAGTTGACAGCAAATAACGTGATTAATAACAGCGAAGTGTTTCTGTTCAAAGTGTTAAAGTATTCTCAGCGTTGTAACGGGTGGTTTTTCTGTCGCCGGCTCTTTTTCCCACCTATGATTGTATTTCCGAGCCGGTAGTAGCTTAAAAGAGTGAATAAACGATAAAGTGATAACCCTGTGTCGTTATTATTGAGACACATCATACGCCGTACATATTGACTACATCAAGTGAAGAGTGAGGGTTGTAAAACCCTCCTCTCTGACGCATCTACATGGAGCTCGCCGCGTCATGTATAATGCGCTAAGAAACAAACCTATACCGCAAATACAAGCAAATCTAGGTTTGGAACCTTCTCGCTGAGCAAACTTAGCGCTGAATAGAGCCAATGCAATTAGTGGATGATTGTTCAAAGACGCCGCGAATACAAACTCTGTTTGTTTGATACAACTTGATTGCTATTCTGTTAGCGTATTGAGACCGGTTTGATTGGATTTGACAGAGATTGTAAAAGACAGAAGTTATAAATGAGACGGTTTTGCGGGGTTGGGACGATTTATTAAATAGTAGGTTTTGGTCGCGGCCCGCTTACAAGTCTCTCGTTACATTTCCGAGATAAAAAGCCTTTGTCACTCTCCGAGAGCCATGAAGTATTTTAAAGCGCCATTTATTTATTTAATCAAAATCCACAGCCTTTAACATAGTTTAAAAGGTACAGATTTATCTTTCGGCCAATAACGGATTTACATTATACAAATATAACTTTTAGCAGGCAGTCTAACGTGAGAAAAAAACAGATGTGCGTGCATATGCTTGTGTGCGCTCGCGTGGGTATGTGTATGTGTGTGTGTTAGTGTGCATGGAAGCGTGTACATTTATTATTATATTGTTATTTTTTTTACATTGTTTCCTTTTAGAATTTTCTCAACAACACATTTGAAACTTCTTTTACCGCTATGGAAAATATGTAATGAGTAAAATTTCTTATTGTAGAGACTTTGTAGGTTAGAGTTATCGTTGATCTACAAACAAATTATATCTACAAATTCCAGATTTCGGGCTGATACTGAGAATAGAGATAGAAAAACCCAATGTCCCTTTTATCCGACTCGGGGATTGAATCCGAGTACTCAGCAATGCAGTCGTATCGCGCACGCAATACAACTGAACCACCGAGGCAGTAAATTTTTCGTGTTTCAAAAATCACAATATTTTCAGAACAAAAAAGCAATCTGCGAATGCTGTAATACCCTAATGGTCGTTCCGGAACGGAAGCCACCGAATATTTTTAATCTGAACAAAACTACGTAATTGCGGTTTTTTTTATACTGACACTTGTCCAGATTGCTGTTTTGAAGATTTCATAGATATTTATATTTATGTATCAGCATTGTTTTGTTGTTCTTTTATATTTGTTGTTGAGGTTTTTGACTTAAAATGAAATAAAGTAAATGACAATATGATGAAGCATTATTATTTCATAAGATACACCGGTGAACGAGCAAGAGGGTCACCTGATGATAAGTGATCTCCGCCCATGTACGTCCACAATACTAGAAGAAAGTTCGAAATTTCTGGGCATTATTTGATTTAACATCTATGTCTCGGTGTGACGAGCAACTTGCTCGTTTTATCATTCAGAAAAGTAAGTGTATCAAATATCATATTTAATCATCAATATTTAAATGTCATACGCACTTTAATTATCTGTGTACACTTCATGTTAGATATTATATGTACAGAAATTTAGTTAACCGTAAAAACTTGTTATTACCTTTTAGTTTCTACTTGGTCAGCTAAATAAGCTGTTGGATTTCCTAAATATATAAATCAATTCTGAAAGAGGTAGAGAATTAGAGGTAGCTACTGGTTACAAGACCCTGTCGAGCAATTTATTATGTGGTTTTTTCTGTAGTCTTTTATTTCTGCCTGTTAATCTCTTTCTCTAGTTAATTCTTTCTTTCTCTAGTTAATCGCAGCTTATCAAAGGATCCATTTAAATAAATATAATATTGGAATTTAACTGTGACGTTAGTGAACTGATCTCTGCCCCGTCTAGTTAACAATTAAACTGCCGAAACTTAAACCCGAGTAACTATTTGATCACTAGTTTATCTGTCGCTAAACTTTGCTTCAACTTTCACTTTGTAGTCTGTAAATTAATTAAAGAGTTTATCAAAATTACTTGCTGTGATATTGAGGTAAGAGACGATTTGCTTCTACTTATTTAAGATTATTCGACTGCATTAACTAATGCAGTGATCAAAGGTTGGAAAGATATTATTATATTTTGAGTGGTAGAGCCACGCTGGAGACAGTTTTGCCTAAAGCCTGGCCCTGGTCGTAGCCACTGTCTCGCAGAAAACTAATGTGAAGTAGCGGCTTTCTGCTGCATTTCGTACGGTGAGTGAGATATCCGGAGGCCTAAATCCCCCTCCTCTTCCCATTCCTGAATTTTACCTTTCTATTAAGGTCGGCAAAGAGCTTATTGTTCTTCTGGTATTGTGGCTTCTCTTTTGCCAGTCTGTGCTATAAAAAAAAAAAAAAAAGAAATTGACAGTCGACTCTTTGCATCCTTCACCTCAACTCTTCGCAAATAAAGGCATGAAGATATGAGTAGATAGATAAAGTACATAACTATGATGTTAAGCGGTACAGTTCGCGTGGCGCTGGGTCCAGAGATATCATTTGTTCTCATACTCTGCGTTATGTTTGTTGAACTAAGGAAAATGTACACTCGAGTTAAAGTGGTCATGGTGTTAGCGAGTAGCGGACTTAAAAACAATATTTGTTGTACAAAACTTTTTAAATTAACATGATGAAGGCTTGGTAAAGTGGAGAAGACTTATTAGGAGCAGCTGCCCCTAATCGAGACAACGCTGGATAATATTAGAATTAAGTTTAAAAAACTGAAAATGCTTTCAAATATGTAGATAGATAGAATATTTTTATTACACATCAAATAAAGTAACTTAAAAGTAAGGATCATATAGTAAGGGTGACACAATGGGCGGTCTTATCCCAACCGCCAATTTCTTCCCGACAACCATAATCGATAGATAGAAATCAATCTATTTATTGCAGAGGCTGATCAACAAACAATGGCTTGCAGTAATGAAATGACATTTACCGCCTCTAAACCGAGATGGGGCCTTGAAGGAAATTAACGAGGAAGGTACGAATCACAATAACAACCTGCCACTTCATGTCAGATTTTGTAAAATAGTGTAATCTGGTTAAGCCATTCATGCTGTAGATAAAACTGTCTACAGCGTGGCTCCATCACATACTCGTAGAACACTTATAGCTGTTTATGAAAAAGTGTTGATCGTATGTTTTAGGACAAAATCTTTGACCTAATTAATTATTATCATAACATAACGCAAAGAACTTAAATTTTAGGTATGAAAACACGTGATCAGCTTAACTATTCCACAGCCTCATCGTGCGGTCGAGATAACATGAATGTTTAAACGGTATATTTAAAATTAGATAGACAGTGTATCGTGTACTGCATGACACGGCACTGCGTTCGTCAATACGTGATATTAAATCTTTTAATGTTTAGTAACTCAATGTCTTTCAAACAGGAACACCGCAGTACATTGCAGCTTGGTCGAATAAGTTTACCCTAACGAACTCTCGCATACAATATACTTAGTAAACATAACCGCTACCCGCTACTCGCTACCACAACCACCCCACCCCAACCAAACACGCGTTTTATCCATGTAATGAAAAAGTACCGTGACAAATCGCGACTGATCCCCGCTGTACTGCTCTAAGCGCAACGCTTTATCTCAGCTTGTTTGTACTACAAGTTAAAAACTCCGCTACCGGAACAAGATTAGAGGAGTTAAGAAAAATAGATGTGTATGGGATTTAGTTTCGAGAACACTTATGTGTGCTGAGGTTTTAATGCTACATCCGAAGTAAATCTGCTGTTAGCTGGTGGTAGGATAATCATATCCGCCCGGATAGCGACCACCGTACACCATATGTATTTTTTCACCATGTGTAAATCTTTCAATTCCTGAGTGGTTGAGAGAGTTTTGTGTTTGAGTTTGTCTACAGAATTAGTTCCCAGAGTGGTCCAGGTGGACTCGACGCGGGTCTACGTTACGATCTAATCTTCACATTTTTTGTCGAGTTTTAGGAATATGGTAGAAATGTAGCTGCTGGGGGTACACCAGCTAAATTTTGAAAGTGGTCTAGCATGAATGGGGTGGCATGTACGCGTTGTTGATACTGTGTCACAGGAAACCGACGTATAATATCAGTTTGCTATTTATACTTATCGTATGGTGTGTGGGATTCCTGAAGTCCTTAGTCCCCCTTCTACCTATTCCTTAATTAATATCCATTTTCATTAAGGTCGGTAACGCACCCATGAGCTTTCTGGGATTATGGGCAGTGGAAATCACACCATCAAAACCAAAATCAAAATCTTTATTAATCATGTAGGCTAAGAAAGCGCTTATGACAGATCAAGTACAGAACATTTGCCATTAATAGGACTAACTTAAAATTAAAAATTAAGGGAACTTTGGAATAACCGCCGCGCTATAGGCTGGCAGGAAAAGACACATCAACAAGCATGGGAAAAGGGAGGGGATCCTTAGATGAAGGGATTCACGGACTAGGAGGATATGGAAATCGGGACAAGGGCAAGAAGGAGTAGGGTAAATTACCAAAAAAAAAATTGTAAGGGTTTCATCAGGAGCCCTACTTGCTCCTTTCTCCTCTGTTATAAGTAAAGACGAAGCCGTGTGTAAAACCCATGCCATCTAAAATGAGTGCTGTCTGCAATGATTGTCGCCGACAAATTGATTGGAAACATTTTGAGTTAACTCAAACACAATCGACTCGGTAAATTCAATTCACAATGCACACCGAACACGCTTTGTTGATTACTTTATAACATGTTCCAATATGTTTTATTGCTTTTTAAATCCATATTTTTAATCGTTTTATTAAAATATTTTATTGCATTTTTTTTGTATGGATGCGTGTTGGTATTTTGGTATTCGATTGTTATTTATTCGCCTTTTGCTGAATACTAATAAATTGTTTTTAACAGTAGTTTTTGGTATGTAATCTTTCTCATACATAACATCTCAACATATTATACAATACATGTTATATAATTATAATTTATTATTATTATATTCAAGACCATTCTACGGTGTGTTAAGGATTCCAACTCTAACACAAATGCAATAAGAATCGTTTTTGGATAAATTCTATTTTGTTATGTAACACACATCGTAGTGAGAATTCCTTCTTGGTAATGATGAATACCTTATACAGACCTGATATATATTTATTACTTATTATTTTAAGTCAGTATGTGTTATTAGATGTAGGTTGTATAATATACTCGTGTCAACAAAATATTTCTTTTCTTTCCTTTATTTTCTTTTCTTTATAATAATAAAATTAGTACTAACTTTGACAGTGTTGTGTGTCTCACCAGCCTTGGATGGCCGGATATTTATTAGATATTTATATAAATCAGTAATATGGTTTTCTAAGGTTTGAGGTGGTAAATCCACGCTAAAGACAGTTTAGTCTACAGCATGAATAGTCCGGCTTGACCGGGCTACCACTGTCTCACAGAAAACCGACTAAAGTGTAATCTTGCTGTTGCATTTCGTACGGCGAGTGTAATATCCTGAGGCCCAAATCCCTCATCCCTTATTAATCTCTTAATTATACCTTTCCTTGAAAGTCGGCAACTCCTTCATGATTCTTCTGGTATTGTGGGTGTTCATCAGCGGTGGAAGTCATTCACCATCAGGTAACCCACTTGCTTTTTTGCTACTTTCTGCTATAAAAAGCGTGTAAATTTAATCAAGTGGGTAAGTAGTAAGTATTATATATCCCTGATAAGATGTAAATAAAAAAAATTTTAAAAATGATAAAAAAAAAATATTAGATGGAATGGCGAGACGAGCAAGGCTCTCGCCTGATGGTAAGCACCACGTCTGCCATAAACAGAAGCAACACCATACAGACCTTTGAATTACAAAGCACTGCATGGCACTGAACTGCGCTCGTCACACCGAGACATAATATATTAAGTCTCATAATGCCCAGTAATTTCAATGGCTTCAATGTCCTTCAAACCGAAATACAGCAGTGCTTACACACTGTTGCTTGGCGGCGGAAATAGACAAAGCGGTGGTACCAACCCAGACGGCCTCTCGCATACGAGGAATTTACCACCTTGTTGTCTTAGCCGTTTGCCGGCGTTTTGCTATAAGCATTACTTGATATTTCTACACATGTTATGTCGCAACAATTCTCTAAATAACAACACATTCACAACATTTATGTGTTCATTTAGTTTAATGTGGTTTAACTATCTGTTAATCGGTTCAGTTAACTGTTGTTGTAGTTGTTAAATGCTGGTGAAGAGTTATGTACGATATCTTTGTAACTCGTTCAGGGTGTAGTTAAACAAACAATCAATTTAAATGTAATAACTGTCACTGTATGAAAAGGTTTGGCGGGATTAGAATTTGGTGTAAAAACACGAAATGGATGTTAGTGCTGTTTGATTGTGATTGGTCGAGAGACCAACGTGTGACGTTTTCTGATACAAATCTGAGACGACGCGATGGAATGATTCGTTTCGAATGTTTGCATTCTAAAGGGGCAGTTATTCTTTTATAAATATAAAACAAAGTACTTCGGCGCAGTTTGTCTATCTGTTCGCGATAAACTTCAAAACTACTGAACGGTTTTCATGCGGTTTACTAAAAAAATAGAGTGATTCATGAGGAAGATTTAGGTATATAATTTGTCAAGGGTTTGTATAAATTTGTTGAAATATAACGATAATTGTTGGTAGTGTCGGAAAAAGTCAAGCCGCTTGGGAACTTTAATCGAAAACGCTGCCTAATCCCTTTGAGATATAATAAAACAATGCGTGGTGAGACATTCCTCTTTTATAGATATACAAAAAAGTCCGCGATGGCATATATCTTTTAAGAATAGCTTAATATACCCATTCTATCTTCTAAAAAAAATGGTCACGTACAATGTGGTAAATGGAAAGCTATTATATTTAGACGGATATAGGATACACTGTTAATCTTTATCATTTTAAATACGTTAATTACTTTAAGCATTTCATGCAAATTATTATAATAGTATTTTCTACTATATAACTTAAAATAATATCTTAGGAGTTATCGCAAAAAATTTAATTCAAGCGCGTTTCTCACACCGATGACGGAACTCGCTTGATGCGATCACACCCGCGCCGCGCCGTGCCCTCCGCTTCACCCACAGACAAAACATGTAAGCATAATATGCTTTACTACCCATGCAAAGCCAGTGCGGATCGCTAGTTACATAATAATTGCAGTTTTTAACAAAGACTTCAATGTATACTGCTAGACGGGCTGTATAGACATAAAATGGCGTCACAGAACGCGGGAGTTTGACAGGTGAGAGACAAAGAGCAGGAGACGGGTTTCAGTAATAGTAACCGAGATGGTAATATTCATTTACAATCAATTGACCGTAACTTTGTTTTTACACGACTGCTCAAAATACAGTGTTATGATTTCAAGGTTCTTTCTTCTACAGTGCCCCAATGTAAGTAATTTGGGGTTATAACTAAACTAAAAATGCTAGCAGTTGTGTTCTAAAAAAGAAAGATCTATGTTTTATCTTACTTATTTAGCAAAAAAACAAGCAACATCTTAATTAGCCTTCCAGACAGTAAAGAACTGCGAGTCTTAACCCTGTAATCAAATCTACGTCTTATAAATGTTTCGTATAACGAAATGAGCGACAAAGGCACTTGATCTCAATAACTTTAACTAATTCTGCAACTCTCCACGCTCTCGTCAGAAATTCAATGAACGAATTTAAAACAATCCGACCCAATTCCGTTGGATTGTTGGATAAAAATATTTATCTACATATTTTTTGTTTCATTAAAACAGGAATCGCTGGGAATCAGTGAAGTTGTCAACGTACAAATAATTGACGCCCTATTTTTTAACAATTAAAATGTTCGCGCGCGATATTTCCAGCCAGTATTTCTATAACTATAAAGACTAATATCGCGAGCCGTATAATATTGCAAACGCAAAACGAAATGGCACATTCTGTCAGTCATTATTTTGCGGTGACATCGAAACGACAAATCCCGTGGCAATTTAAAAAATGCGTACGTTTGGTTCTTGTTTTATAATTGTTATGTTAATTTTGCAATGAATATTACATGAGGCCGGGGTATAACGTTTTTAATGATACTAACCGAGGCACATTTAGGACGACGTTAGTGAACTTTTTTATGGAATGTTCAGACAATGTGTTGCCAGTAATGTCGTTATGATTTTAATTAGCTTTTTTATAACACTTGCGTTACTCTTTACATTATAACAAGAGCTTATTATTATTATTTGATTTTAATTTTGAATCCGTGATTGTTCTTGTATTAACCATACGAAATGTTGCATAAATGGAATTACAAATCAACACTCGTTGGAATCAACTCACGTCATTAAAATAAAAAAGTCGATGTCAATTCGAAGCACATCTGTAATAGATTCAAATGTAGCTAGGAACCATCTTAATTAAACCAGATTTAAAATAAATCAATCCGCATTTAAATTCATAAATATTAATTAACCTTTAATTAATAAAAGAAATCTAAAAAACAATGTCATTTGAATGCAAATACGCAATAACATTTCAACCCACATCATGTAATAATTGAGATATTCATTTTATTTTGAGAAATTCATTAACTTAAAACAATAATATAAAATTTTATTTTGCATAATCGTACATGGCGAGTATTTAATTTATGTTTTTAAAGAAAAATACGGAATTTAACCTAATTAAAGCTAATGAATTTAGAAAAATAAAAAATCGCAATTTTAACTTGACATGGGCTTAAATGTAAATGTTTATTTGCGTCGATTTCAGTTTTATAGTCGACAGTTTATTACTTCAGACGCTATATGATGGCTCAAACTATATGGTGAAAGAATAGGTACTCAATTCCGTCTGTTTATCAATTTGAACTGCAACACTAATACTACAAACGATAACAAGCACACGCTATTGTTCCAAGACACGATTCTCGAGTGTAAACGACATTGACAATCAATTTGCACTTCGGTCAACCAATCTGACAGAATTCTAACTCTGGGCGCCGCAGTCCTGCGGTTGGAATGACTCGATTAAAATCGCATTGTCACTTTCGTGATTACCGATCCCGGGCTTTTATTGCTATATCGATTCAATATGACGTTTGTCCGATTCAGTTAATTCGATTATGGTATCAGTACTAGTTATGGCAGCATCATAAGTAGTGGAGTATTGCGTTAGTTCGATTTTTGAATATTTGTTTTTTATTTTAATTTTTTCAATTTAAATTAACTTAAATTTAATTTTGAAGCAGCGATAGCTCAGCGGGGAGTGGTTTGGACTATCGAGACGAAAGTCGCAGGTTCGAAACCAGCCCCAACAGCATACACCACCTCTTCTAAGTCACGTGTATATTAATTGTTGCTAGCTTTAACGGTAAAGGAAACATCGTGAGGAAACTTGCATACCTGAGAACACGAAAGATTTTTCGAAGGTATGTGAAGTCTGCCAACCGCGTTAGCCAGCGTGGTGGACTAAGGCCTAACCCCTCTCATTCAGTAGAGGAGGCCCGTGCCCAGTAGTGGGACGTATATAATACAGGGCTAGTAAAAAAAAAAAATTCATGAGCTCGAAGTTGACTATTGTCTTTTTTTTCATAAATAAAAATCTAATCTTTGGCTATGTTTCTTGTCATTATAAACTATATTAGTAATTGATGTACTTATTACACTGTCTTTGAGATATATCATTATTTAATAAGCTGCCTAAGTGATTCTAGCATTTAATCTCTACTGAAGCCTCCAATAATTGTCTTGTTCGGTTGTTAGGTTAGTTTAATTAGCTTTAGAATTATGCTCCCCGGTTAAGCCTCTGTTAATATGATTAGACTGAACTTCGTCAATTGAGTTACCAGTCAATGTGAAATTGCCTCATCAGCTTAACATCAAGGTAACGCTTTATGGGTCGATACCAAGTGTATCTACTTAGTCGTGTCAAGACAAAAACAATATCGTAAAGGCATCTGGTTGAAGTGACTTTAACAAATACAGCCAACAAACCTTAAAAACAAGATTCATCAGTTTCTTTTGCCTTACAGTTTGATTTGCTTCTTCTGTTGGTGTTTCCGAACGTATTTAAACAAATACAATGTCTATGTTTTCTTTTGACATCTCTCTCTCTCGTCTATGTTCGCCATGGTTAGTGCTACAATGAATTATAAGTTATTCGATATTAATTATTATCTTTTATTTTCTGCTCAAACCCCTTCATCTTCCCTCTCCGAAGAGGGAAGTAGCATTTATACAAGCCGGCATGACTCTGGTGACCACCGATGAACTCATTGTTTGTCGGTAGTCGCTAGTTTTTTGGAATGCACTACTCTTACCACCATCCATCTACCATCAGGTGTAGTGCAATTTGCCGTGTGCGGATCAAAAAAGTTTATATTACACTTCAATATTAGATGAAACTACAAGCTTTTTACATATTAGGTTAGGTTCGAAGGAAACTTGTTTGCTATGAGCTATGCGCTAAACAAATACGTGCAACGTACCGTGAACACAAGATTTATCACAGTCTCCCGAGCCTCACTTCATACCATCTGCCTTGTGGTTGCGATGAGTTCTTACTATTTGATGTACATTGCTGGCTAAGTATTAAATTATTTTGTAATAGTGAATGTATTGTTAATTATATTTGAATAGTTTCGTCAAGTGTAATACGTGGTATGACGATAGATATTTCCTTAGGTGAATTAGAATAGATAATTGTGGGACTGTAATGTGGTTCGCCTGTAAGTGACTTCCATGGCCCATTAATACCTAAAATTCTAGAATTCCGGACATGTTGCGGGCCTTAAAGTAAAAATGTAATTATGGAATTCGGAAGGGGAGGGATTTGGTTCTCCGCAAAAGAGATATCCTCTTTTGCAGTACAAAATGCAACGTATGCAGGGAGTTTCGTCACATCAGTGTTTTCGCAGTATCGTATTAAATGTAATTTAACTAAAATTATAACATTTTAAACATCTCAACGACGCATGGAACCATTTATCATAAAGGATTAATTAAATAAAAGTAATTTATCAATGTTCATCATATTCACATACGTTTTCTATGGTAAACACAACCTTTCCAACCCCAAGGATTTATTTTTAGATCACCACTAAACCGGCAATGTATGCCGTACAACTCGATTTTATAGCCTCCGGTCAACCGCATGGTGACCGCCGGCCCAAGTTGATTGATCATGAGTAGGAAATTGCAGTTAAGTCATGAAGCTGAATAACTACATCTTGGAGACGTCAGGCAAACATGGCAAGTTTCCTCTCGATATGCTTTAATGTCTGCACTTTCATTTTGCATTTTCTTTGTACTTTAAAAATTGTAAGTTGTTTGTAGATTTCAGTTTTTTTATCCAAGCACGGCAAACACCTGACGATAAGCGTAGTGCAGTCCAAAAAAGCAGCGACCACCGATAAACAATGAGTTTATTAGTGGTTACCAGAGTCATGCCGGCCTGTATAATTGGTTCTTCTCTCTTCGGAGAGGGAAGAAGTAAATCGAGGTACTTGCGACAGGACACGTGGATGACTTATGCAGGCACAAGGATGTACCCCTATACCCGCCTCAAACAACCATCAAGTAATGGCGCAAGCCCCTCGAGAGTATCGGATATACCCGGGCTGACGCTGGAACGCGATCCACACAAGGCGTGTGGATCCACTATGAAAGGTTTTAACACCATATGTACGGTGGTCGCTATCCGGGCGGATATGAATATCCTACCACCAGCAATATTGGTTTCTTCTGGTATTTGTTAGTGCCCAGATTGGAAACTGGGCCCAGAATCCCACGTTTTGACAGCTTAAGTACATCATAGAACAATGAATCAAATAAAAAATCTTTACAATCTTCCCTTTCAAATTGAACCGGTAACCTTTCCTTGCTCAGCAATAATACACGTAAAACTACAAGCGACAGAGCAATTTGTATCGTTACGGCACGTAATGTGCCAATTCAAATTCAATTGTGTAACGTTCTGTTTTGTTAACAATTGTGTCGTTAGTTTATTGTCCTGTGGCTTTGTTTGTTGGCTTTGAAGTCGGTTCTTCACATTAGTGTTTTAAAATAGATATAAGTTTGTGGCAAATGCTTTATACAGCGCGATTCCCTTGCCTTCATAAATTTGTAAAAAATTAAGTACCTGTATTTTTTATTGTTATTTGATTGAATGACGAGACGAGCAAGGCCTGATGGTAAGCGCCACGCCTGCCCAAAAACAAAAGCAACACCACACAGAATTTTGAATTACAAAGCACTGCATGGCACTGAACTGCGCTCGTCACCCCGAGACATAAGATGTTAAGTATGTGTATTCAATAATTTTATACGTATTATTCAGTGAAAATTATTACAACCACGTGGCGCATTGGACGAGTAGCCTGCTATGAAGCGAGTGGCAGTGAGAAATGTTTGTGTGATCCACAAATATTTGTTTCGGGTCTGGGTGTGTTTTCTCTACAGAAGGGTTGACGTCGGGCGGGCGGCCGGTCGTAAAAACTGTAAGCCAAATCTTTCTGTAACATATTATATTGAAAAACATGTGCCAACCCCACTGAGAGTGGGATGAGGGCAGGTGAAAGAAAATATTAAGTTGTTATCCTAGCTGATAATATTATTGTAATATTATTGTCTTTAAAAAATATAATAAATTTGTGAAATCATTTATAATTAACTAGGGTCGCGTCGGCCTCGCTTTTCAAATTTTTTGACCTTCGATTTTATTGGCCTATTGATAGAGGTAACTCTTTAAGTAGTGTGTACGATGACTATTTCAAATAAGTAGAAATCGTGGAAGGCGCCACCACTTCGTATATTTTTAGATCCCGACTAAAAAGAAGGGTTATAAATCGGTTAAGGGTAAATCGTTTATTTCATTAATATGCCACAATATAAATCTACCGATGATAGTCTGGTAATAAGCACTAAGAAACAGCCTTATATCTTTTGTTTTATTGTCATGTTTTTTATAGCATATACTTTGCCGGTCAAACAGTAATTCATCTGCAGGTAATTTTATGCAGTTATTATAACCCGTTTTATAGCATAGACCGGCAAACGAGCGAGTGGGTCACCTGATGGTAAGTGATCTCCACCGCCCATGTAAACCCACAATAAGAATCATAGGCGCGCTGCCGACATTAAAGGGAAGGGATAATTAAGGGATTGGGAAGGGGAGGGGGATTTGGGTCGGTTTTCTGTGAGAGTGGTAATGACCTGGTCGAGCCTAACTATTCATGCTGTAGACAAAACTGTCTACAGTGTGGCTTTACTACTCAAAAAAATCTGCAATTATTCATAATTAATAAAATTTAGGTTTGAGGTTTGAGTAGATCGGTCGCAAATATCTGAATTAGATCGTACCAGAGGTACAATCCTGTGGATAACCTAAAATACACTGGCTCAGGCCCCACAAAAGGGCGTTATTGCCTACTTTGAGAATCAAGAGGAACCGAAAAAATAAACATTTTCCTTCAAGGTCATAGCAACCATATGAGAAAAAGGTTTTAATATATTTTTATAGTATAATTATATTATTATAGTTTTAATATATTTTTATTGTAAATAATTTATATTTCATACATAACATACAGAGTTTATATTTGTTGGCGAACTTATCACCACATCGGGCGTTATATCAAATGCCGACCAACCTATGCATATTTTTCAAATTAGAATTAAATACAAAAATTGAGATATTCCGATATTGGAATAGGGTTGATTTCACAGCCAATATACACGGTCACAAGACCCATCAGACGATATATTTCATAGAATAATATTAATAATCGAGTTATCAATTAAACCAGTCATTCGTCATCCGCCCGTTGTGAATCGAAACCACTAGTTTCCGAAAGAGCCGGCGGCGATCAATTTGTCAGAAAAATGGATACAATAATTCAGACAGAATTCCCTTTCGAATTGCTTTTGTCTGAGGATTATAAAGACGTCTTTATTCATGAAACTGGGGAAAAATAGAATTTATAATGAATATTAACACCAGTTTTCTCTTTATTTCTTGAATGCCAAATTAGACGTGATGACGTCAAACCATACTTAAAAACAAATATTTTTAAAATAACAAACCAAATTTTAATTAAACCGTTTCAAATACAAATCTTACTGCAATTCAAACTTGTTCGTAGCGGAAAATTATCCGTAGCAATACATTTGTAGCACTGGAACAGCGTAAACAAATTAATAGCGTTTTAATAAGTCGGATTCGTAGCACATTCTCTACGTTGGATGAGTTTCGTAGCTAACTCGTAGCGTTTAACTTTGCGTAGCACAAATAGATCCGTTTAAACGACTGGGTACAGTTTGATTTTATCGTCGCTCATATTTTGTGATTTTATTCTGGTAGTTTGTTTTTCTCCGTATTTATTGTAGCTTTTGCAGCTACGTGAGTTTTTTATTACCTAGAAAATGTCAACATTCAGTTTAGAATATTTCGGATACTCTTAGTAAACCCAGTTGACCAATGACAAGGTCATGACGACCCATTGATTTGAAAAGAAATGTGGTTGTGTCACACTAAATGTACCTATTAAACTGAGGCTTTAAGCAGCAGAGCGCCAGTGTGGTTTGATAAGATGATATAAAATATCGTCACTGCTGATGGGTTGATATCAAAGAACCTCGATCAATACCTTCAGAGGCTCTCAATTGGTTGTTGAGTCAAGGGTAAGATTCAGAAGGCGGTGTTATTGGACACGGCACGCATTGTGAGGAGGTTCCTCACACTGGGGTCCTAACCGCCGGTGGCTTGGGTCCTAGGCCTCGCCATTATATAGTTTTTTATATTTTTAAATGTTTTTCAATTTTTTTATTTAAATGTTAAAAAATAACCTTTTCAAATAAAGAGTACTGTACAGATGTATAAACTATCCTTAGTGTTATTTATTACAATATTGTTATTAATTAACTAGTAGCTACATATATCGAATTACATTGAGCACGTTAGTGGGGCATTAGTTTCGCGTTTTACACCTGTGTCACGTAATTAATTGTACCGACAATCACCGGTCATTAAGATTACTTCTGCCTCGTTAGGAATTTGTCGCTCGTATGTGCGGTTTCTAAAGGGCTCTGAAATCGATGGGAATGTTCATTATTCTAGTAAGGAAGAGTTATTTTTGTTTCTCGACAAACGAAAAATGAAGATAATTAAAATTCAAAAATGTTCTACCAAATGCAGGAAAATTATGATGTTTTCCTCATCTATATTCTGAGACCTTTGTGTTACTCAAACAAATCATGCATCTAAAGGACTTAGTCACTCACAAACCCTGAAATGTCTTTTACGATTCTAGTGCAACAGCATGCAACGGCTGGGATACAAAACCTTGTTTCCTGGTTTTGAAACAAGTTTTTTTTGGACTGCAGTGGGTTTTTGTTTTCGTGTCGTGATATAAAAAATTAGCGACCAATAATGAGTTCGTCGGTGGTCACCAGAATCATGACGGCCTGTATAAATACTTCTTCTCTCTTCGGAGAGGGAAGGGACTCGAGGGAGCTGCGACAGGACCGGCGGATGACCGATGCATGCATAGGGATACCAGGATGTAACCCTATACCCACCTTAACCAACCATTAAGTCATGTCGCAAGCCTCTCGGGAGAACCGGATATACACTGGCTGATCCTGGAACGCGATCCACACACGGTGCATGGGTCATTATGGCAGGTTTTAACACCCAGTATGCGGTGATCGCTATCCGGGTGGATATGAATATCTTACCACTAACTATATACATATTTAACAGACTTTTCTTCATCAACATGTATTTGATCATAAAATAACATAATTTTTATTTGAATGTACTTTATTTTCTTTATAAAAGGCGTAATACGGAATACCATCATTAATCCGTAATGTAGAATTGTTTTCTAATATTTATCCCACGGGAACCTTTCAGGAAAAACACTGTATGTTGCAACAAATAAACTTCACGACTAGAGACTGTGAGTCTCGTAGAGCTGCAAACTTTGAAAATTAAATTTTATCGCAATGAAAAATAGTAATATTTTCTTTAACAAAATAGAATCAGTTGTTTCAAACATTACTCCCTGCATACGAGTTCAAACTTACAAAGTAACAAACTTACAAACTCTTTATTATTCTTACATTAACCTTACCCTTTTATTATACATTGTATAAATCGAGTTTCATTAGTCTAAGGGTTATGTAGACGATGGTTTATAGTGTCTTTATCCGAGCACGGCAAAGTGACCGCACTACACTTGATGGTAAGCGCAGTGCAGTGTAACAAAACTAGCGACCACCGACAACAAAGAATTTATCGGCAGCCACCAGAAACATGCCGGTCTGTATAAAGGTTTCTTCACACTCCGAAGAGGGAAGTAGCAAATCGAGGAGCCTACGACAGGACAGGCGGATGACTCATGCAGGCGCAGGGACACAAAGATGTACCCATATACCCGCCCCAAACAACCATCAAGTCTTGTCGCAAGCCCAATACACTAGCTGATCCTGGAACGCAATCCACACAAGGTGTGTGGATCACTATGGTAAGTTTTAAGACCATGTGTGTGGTGGTCGTTATCAGGACGGACATGAATCCTACCACCAATATATGCCTCAGAGTGATGAGCATAGTCCAGTGCCATGTTGTACTACATAATTCGAAATACTGATTAGTGTTGCATCTGTTTATGGGCAGGTGTGACGATTCATCAAGAGAGTGAATTGCTCGTCTCGTAATTATAAAAAAAGATTGGACAAGATCTCTTCTACTTCAATATATTAGATCTCGCAGATTTTATAAATTCAACGTTGTAACCGAAATACTTTAAACACATGCCACGAAATAGCAATTAGCATATCAAAAATATATTGCGAGACAAATTCGGGGAAAAATACTGGCCTATTTGGTAACAGCAGGCACATCTGGCATGTACCTATTAACAAGAACTGGGTGAATTTAATAAAAATATAACACCAAGGCCTCAATCCTGTGTGCGTATTATTTCGCGTATTTTGTGATTTCGCGTAGAATCCGTGTGGTTTTGCACTTAAAAATAAAAAATTGAATTGATTTTAGACAAATAGATTTATTTAATTAATTTCAAGGTGGTAGGTTCCTCGTAAGCGAGAGGCCGTGTGGGTTGGTACTACTACTGTGTCTATTTCTGCCGTCAAGCAACAGTGTGTAAGCACTGTTGTGTTTCGGTTTGAAGGACATTGAAGCCAGTAAATTACTGGGCATTATGAGACTGAACATCTTATGTCTCGGGATGACGCAGTTCAGTGCCACGAAGTGCTTTGTAATTCAAAGTTCTGTGTGGTGTTGCTTCTATTTATGGACAGACGAGCGCTTGGCTCGTCTCGTCATTCAATAAAATAAAATAAAAATTATATACATCGAGTAAATATTTTCTTAATGATTTCAGCCTAAATTATTTTGTAGGCAAAAGTAATAATTAGTTCATTAATATTTACCGTAATTTCAAATATTATTTCGGGGATGTTTTAGGCATTTATTTTCCAGGAGAATATGGTAATGCTGAAGACAATCTCGCCGTTGTAATCTTGTCAAGTCTTCAGGATTAAAAACAGACTATAATTTTACAGACTTAAGCCACTAATTCACTATGATAACCATACACACTTGTCTGATCATTTACATCTGTCAGTTCATTAATACGGTATGCATGTTCAAGATTTTTTCGTGGTAAGAGTCATGCGTGATTTCTAATTGTGATACGGAATCAAGGCTCAGCGATGATATCGGAAGGGGCCCATTTGAAAATCAATTCTATCGACAATGGGTGCTCGCGTGGTATCCGAGTTTTAGGGTTGGTGTGTTTAATAATAATATACATTTTATCGGCTTTTTATCGCATAGGCCGGCTAACGTTCGAAACGTCGGGATCAAAATTAATAAAAAATGCGATAAAATCCGTTTAAATTAGTTTTATTTCAATAGATTTAATAATTTAAACTAATTTTATCTCGTAGTTTTTTTGGGAAATCAGGCAAGAGTTATATTTTATGTACGACTTTGCAAAAATATATGGTATTAAAATCAATTTAAATTAGTTAATTTACCAAAACAAAATCAGTATCTCCATTTGACCTTAATGTGGGTTGGTTCCCTTCTACGTAACTAGGTCCAATTATTATTGTGGAACTATTGGAAATTATTTTTCTCATTAAATTAATCCAGAAAATTTAAACTGGATCAACGCGACAGCCCTGCCGCAAACAGAAGTCACCTTGTGAGCTTTTCATTTTTATATTATCGTTTCTGAAATTCAGATAGCTCTTCGAATATCTCCTCAAATATTATATATGAGTCGACGTAGGGTGGTGGCATTATAAATACATGTTTACAAGTCTGATAATATTATAAAGTGCTCCGAAAATGAGGTGCAGAGGATAATGAATTAAAGATGCTCAGAAAATTATATTTCATTCGGCGTGTTTTTTTGTACCATAGATCGGCAAACGGGCAAGTGGGTTATCCAATGCTAAGTGATCTTCCTACTGAATCTCTGAACCTATGTTTGCCAATGATACCAGAAGAATAACGAGGCATATTGCCGATCTTAAAGGAAAGTCATAATTAAGGGATTTGGAAGAGAAGGGGACTGGAGTCTCTAAAAAAGTAACCACACGTTTTTTATTTATTGCCGAAGCGTTTATTTTTGCTGTAGTTTTGAATTTTAATGTTATTGGCAAATTTTAGTCATTTTGCATATAGATGCAGGTAGTAGTGAGTTGCAGGTTAAAAGATTTTCTAAAGCACAGATAGCTATCCACGTATCTCTTGATATTGTATCGGGTTGTTGCAGACGCTTGCATTATGCATGTTCTTGAGTATACATGTCCCAAGAGTTGGGCGACGGTGATGCGAGGTCTTCTACAGTTGAAATAAAACTAATTTAAACGGATTTCATCGACGAACTCAGTCCACACCGTGACCACGATGGCTGAATAGTTTTCGAAACGTCAGAAAATTAAAAAAACTGCGATAAATTCCGTTTAAATTGGTTTTATTTCAATAAGTAACATTCGCGTAAATGTAAGAAATCATTTTATAATGTTGTTCTAAAAAAGCGAAAGTGGGTTCCGTGGAAAAGTCATTAGGGTTCCGCAAATTGGTTACATGTGTCATTGAATCGCGATAAGTGCTTCACAAAATATAAGACCACATTGAAGATGAATTCATTCACAAATTAAATGCTTTTGATATGTTTACTCATTTAATGTAGGGTTCCATAAGATTTGTTAACGGTTCCGTAGCTATAAAAGTTTTAGAACTGTTGTTCTAAAACATAGTTCCGTTAAATATTAAGGTGCGTCCACACTTCCGTGAAATATTGTACAGAGAGGCGTGACTCGCACGTAGTTGTTATGCTAATGTGGGTGGGTGTCGTTACATGCACTGTCATGCCGTGACTTAGATACTCTTCAATACTCTGATTAACATATATGCCAGCGTGTACAACAAATGAAATCGATTTACTCCGATGGACCTCGAGATTTACTCTCCGATAATACCTTATTCTTATTATTCTGGTTTTTCGAAGGTATATGAAGTCTGCCAACCAGCATCAGGCCAGCGTGGCGGACTAAGGCCTAACCCTCTTATTCAGTAGAGGAGGCCCGAGCCCAGCAGTGGGAAGTATACAACACAGGGCTAGTAAAAAAATATACCTTATTCTAGTTTGTTCGAATCGGGTCTTATCACCTTATACACGGTGTGCAAGTGTACAGTCCCAAGTGGGAATACGAGTTTCCGCTTACCTTATGGTATTAGGAAATTTAAATATAAAGAGTTTTCTCTTCTTGCTTTGTTTTATTAAGGCTTAAAGAAGCTGTTTAATGATTATATGCCGTGCAAGTATAAGACAGGAAAATGTTCTGTCAATAACCGTAAAATAATTTTTAAATACAGTTAAAGGTAAATTTTGTGGAGTTAGTCGCATTCATCTTTTCGTTGGTCTAGTGGCAGTCTCGGCAACAGTCATACAAATAGTGGGACTTGCGGTCCCACAGCATCTAGACCCGAAACAAATATTTGTGGATCACACAAACTTTTGTCTCAGTGCGGCTATTGAACCCATGTCCTCTCAATTCTCAGCCGGCTACTCATTTTACGAATGGCATCAATTAGTTTATCTAAAGAGTGGGTTAGTTATTATACATATACAGTAGCAGCATATACGTTAATTCATAACGTTGGGTGGCAGGCCTCGCATACATTTAAAGTCTTTTTTCGGATTTCCCAGGATTGTACATGTCTTTATGATATTATTTTTTTGCACACTTCTTTACCATCTTTACCGTTCTTCACCGTTAAAGTGGGCGATAATAAGGTAGTTTCCTATGTTGAATATTATTATTATTTTATATGTAACAGAATAATACAAACAAGATACCCTTTTATTAAAACACAATCAAAATCGCTTCAAAAATGAGCCCGCAATTATGATTTTAAATATTCGTATGAGCAAAGGTAGGTGTCTAGTGGGGATATCTCACTATCTCGCTCGCACGCGTGCACCGTAATGGCGATTTGGTACAGTGACGTCAAAGTTTGCGTCGTCTGTTATTTGACAAGTGGCCCCTCCATCAGATTTGAATGACTTCTAATTTTTTTTGTGGGCGGATTAATTAAATTCTTTCTGCAATAGGTTTTAGGTAACGTAAATAATTGATTAAAATAATAAAAAAAATAAGTCAACTTTATTATTAAATTCTGTCCCTCACAGTATCACGCGCTTGCATGCTACTGCTCTGTTCCCATGAGTCATAGCATGATGTTATATAGCTATCAACCAACGTCTCGACAAATAAACAGTTGGTATGAATATGACATCCATAGTACTTGGCATTCAAAAGTTCCCAATTGGTTACATAGTGATGAAAAATTGATTCAGTTTTTGTTTTTCGGGGAATTGTGTTTGTCATGAATTTATATTACATGGAAACTTTCCGGAATAATATCGAACAAAACATAAAAAGTATTACGCATATCCACTGTTCGAGTCGTGAGTTATTTTATTATGTTTTATTATCTTAAGTACATACAAAAATCTCGTAGAAAAAGTACTTTCAGATTTTTTTTCCATAAACACCTTATTCACAAACAATTAAAAACAAAACAGCAAAACCGGTTTAGTCATTTCAAGTAATGGTGTTACTATTAATTTATTAGAACACATAACTTGGAATTGGGGGCTTGGGGCTGGAATTGAACCCGTGGTATTCGTGTTTGCAATCCGTTCTATTTCCCACTATCATTCATCCAATACTGCTACCACTTCAATTATACCTACCGAAATATAGTTTTAAAAAATTTGCATTTTTAGTTTATAAAAAAATGTCTCCAAAAGCACTTTACCACCACAAATCCCTTTCAATCGAGTTGGTGATTGAAGGTATTATAATGCGCACAAATTGGTGGAGTCAGCAATTATTCTGATGTATTTATTGACCGCCAGTGCAAGGTTCGACGCCCGGACGTGCAAGGACGCCGCTCAGAGAAGGGTTTTAGGAGCCATAAATGTTTTTAATTACAAGGTGTGTAAATATTGTAGTATTTTGATGCTTTTGATAAAGAAGATCCTTAGTTGGATTCGAGCATATTTTTTCCTGAGCAATAGACGACTTGCTCCAGATGTAATTGCTTGTAATGACAACATTCAGAAAACTATTTGACGTTTTTAAACGACTTAACAGATTGTGACAAAGTGACTGCACTATACCTGTTGGTAAGCGTAGTGCAGTCCAAAAAACTAGCGACCACCGGCAAACAATGTTTTTATCGGAGAAGCAAATCGAGGGGCCTGCGATAGGACAGGCGGATGACCGATGCACAATGATACAAGGTAGTACCCCTATACCCGCCCCAGTCATCAAGTAATGTTGGAAGCCCCTCGGGTGAACCGGATATACAGTGGCTGATCCTGGAACGCGATCCACACAAGGTGTGTCACTGTGGCAGGTTTTAACACCATGTGTACGATGGTCGCTATCCGGGCGGATATGAATATTTCTTGTAAATGTCATTTTCAGATGTAAATTGCCAAATATATATCACAACCAAAAGTTCGTCTAGGTGTAAATATATTGGAGCCATTTACGCAAGTTTTAAGTTGGTAAACATAACTTACTATTGTAATCCGGTCCTTATAGTTAAACATATGACGACTTATTACGTCAGTCTTCAATTACTTCTTCAGTCGCTTGAAGGACACCGTACAACTAAACACGAAGAACGCGTCACGTAGACTAGAGAACAGTTACAAGTTTGTGTACATGACCGAACTTTTTAAATATAACTAATTATAGTTACGGATTGTTCTCTCCAAATTTTTAGAACTTGTAGATTAATTCAATCAGAGCTATTGTTAATTTCCTGGCTCACCTGCAGACTATGTTACGTCTTCTTCCCGTTTTAAAAGTGGAGCAATTTCATTGAATCGGGTCGACGATCAACGTCGGATTCCCGAACATGAAAGGAAACGTGCAACTATTTTTTTTATTTCATTCGCCTGATGGTAAGCACCACGCCTGCCCATAAACAAAAGCAACACCACACAGAATTTTAAATTACGAAGCACTGCATCACACAGAACTGCGCTCGTCACCCCGAGGCATATGATGTTAAGTCTCATAATGCCCAATTTCACTGGCTTTAATGTCTTTCAAACGTAAACAAAACAGTGCTTATACACTGTTGCTTGGGGGCAGAATTAGAAAAAGCGGTGGTACCAACCCAGACGGCCTCTCGCATACGAGGGATCCACCATCTTGTAACATAGTGCACTAATTATTGCTTTGAATCTTATATTGACGTTATATTAGTATTTTTGGTAGCCGTTTTGATTTGTATGCTACATTCAAATACTGACTTCTACTTGAAATTCGGATTGATAAGTCTAATGCTATATATGTATTAGTACGTATATATCTTTCTTTCTTTCAATTAGTCTAATATTGCTACACGCCATGCGCTAACGGATTTTGAATGATTATTTTGAACTTTGCAAGATATTAAATTTAAATACATGATCGAGCCCACAGACTCATTACAGTAATTAATGTAATATTTAAAAACCAATAGCCACCGTAAGTGAACCTAAAGACACAAACATGAAATAAAATAAAAAATAAAAACTGTAATTGCAGACATCGATTTTCAGCATTTTTTATTCAAAATGATGATAAAAGTGTGTGTAGCTCCTAGCCTACAAATGCGAGCTGAATCTTTAATCTATGCCTGTTGCGGTGAGCCCAATTAGTAGCATTGTAATATAAAATGTAATTACATGGCCCTTAGACTACTTATTTATTTATACATTCGTTGATGCCTTTTGTGGTTTGTTGTAAGTGTAGCGTCAAACGAACAACTGGCGACTATTTACAAAATGTAGCTATAGCCTTAAAGATAATTGTGTTTTGTTAGACATATTGTTGGTAGGATTTAACTGGAAGTATATTTTTATTTATCTTTATTTAATTATAATAATAAACACACCCAACTGTCCCACACATAGCCAGCCAGCCATATAGTGTTGGGTGTATTTATTTATTAATTTAAATTGATTTTAATACTGTATTTTTTTCAAAATCGTACACGGAATATATTTCATGCCCGATTTTAAAAAAAACTAGGAAATAAAAAATAGTTTAAATTATTGAATTCAGTAAAACAAAATCTGTATCTCCGTTTGAACTTTTGGCTTGGTTTCTGTTTGCATAACTAGGTCCAAATATAGTATGTAGCTAGTCATCCTCGGAATCATTCTTCCATTCCAAATATCGCATCACTCGAACTGGGTGCGGATTGTTACAAACTTTTGACCCAGTTTATGTAATCAATGCTACAATCATATTGAAAGTATGCCTCTGCCATTATCCCGGTTATCCCTCAATAAAATGGTTCGTAAAGTTCGCCGGCACGATGTATACGGAGGATCAGTAAGACATGTTGAATCCGGTTCATAATATGTGTATAAATTATGGTCATTGGAAAGGCAAAAATACTAAAGCGCTAATGTGTAAACTTTATGATAGAGCGTTTTAAAAATCATTATGTATCTACTTCCTTCCTGCTGAAGCAGCGATAGCTCAGCGGGGAGTGGTATGGACTATCGAGACGAAGGTCGCAGGTTCGAAACCAGCCCCAGAGCATAACCACTGACTTTTCTAAGTTACGTGTATATTAATTGTTAATTAACGCTTGCTTTAACGGTGAAGGAAACATCGTGAGGAAACCTGCATACCTGAAAACTTGATAAGATTTGTCGAAGGTGTGTGAAGTCTGCCAACCCGCATTAGGCCAGCGTGGTGGGCTAAGGCCTAATGCCTCTGATTCAGTAGAGGAGGCCCGTTCCCAGCAGTGGGACGTATACAATACAGGGCTAGTAAAAACAAAAATTTACTTCCTGGATAATATTCACTAAAATTTATGATTGAATCATATTTTTTCTAATATAGTTTTTTTTAGTTATTATCGTGAAAGAAAGTGTGTATGTGCAATACATATACGGTAGAAGTGAAAATTCTTCACGGTAGAACTGAAATTATTAATAGCAGTAATAAATACACTCAACACTCACATACACAGTCCTGATCCCACATTATGTTAATCAGTATCGTGGGTATCAGTGAATACGAGGAACTTGTGATACCACCACAACCAGACCCGAAACAAATATTTGTGGATCACACAAACATTTGTCTCTGTGCGGGTAGCAAGCCGACGGCTTCTCGCTTCGGAGCCCGCTACTCGCCCACTGCGTGACGTAGGCTGTCGATTGATACAATTATTATCAACTAGCTTTTGCTCGCGGCTCCGCCCGCGTGATCAAACAAACAAATAATCAAACTCTACAGCTTTATAATATTAGTATAGATTTGGGTAGCTTAGCAACGGAAGCCTTCAAATATGAATAATTTTCCCCGTTTTTGCAACATTTTTCACTGATGCTTCGCTTCTAATGGTCGCAGCGTAATGTTATATAGCCTAAAGCCTTCCTCGATAAATGGACTATCCAACACAAAAATAATTTTTCAATTCGAACCAGTAGTTCCTGAGATTAGCGCGTTCAAACAAACAAACAAACAAACAAACAATCAAACTCTACAGCTTTATAATATTAGTATAGATGTATAAATTGTCATATTGTCCTGTATTACACATCGTCCAGGTCGTTATAGGTAGTGTATCCTCAGCATCAGACTATTAGTTTTATAGCCGTGCTCATGTTTACCTCGCACTTTACGACGCAATAAGCGAGCGAAGCCGCGCGGAGAGCCATGCTCCCGTTTATGCCTCGCGACAGCTCATTAGAATATAATGAAATTATTATATTTACGAGGAAATACGGCTGACATTGTTGCTGTCGGTACAATGTTTCGGTAAATTGCTGGTGGGAGGATACTTGTATCCGACCGGATAGCGACCACCGTACACTGGTGCTAAAACCTGCCATAGTGGCCCACCTTGTGTGGGTCGCGTTCCAGGGTCAGCCAGTGTATATCCGGTTCTCCCCAGGGGGCTTGCACCCTGATCCTAACCCTTTTCCCATCCCTTTTTCCTTCCCCTCCCCCTTGGCCCTTTGGCAGGCCGGCATGATCTTGCTGACCTACGATTGACACATTGTTTATCGTTGTCGACACTATTCTTGGATTGCGCTACACTTACCATCAGGTGTAGCGTAGTCACTTTGCCGAGACAGGATAAAAAAAAACTGTATGAGAAAAACTTTTATGTTTTTAGATGGACTTTATCTGCACACACTTAACCATGAAAATATCTCGTATCACTATGCTAGGTCTGGATGGTGTCTAGGTGGGTTGGTAATACCGCCTTTTGTATATCTGCCGTCAGAATGCAGTGTGTAAGCACTGAGGTGTTTCGGTTTGAAGTCCATTGAAGCTAGAGAAATTACTTGGCATTATCAGACTTAACATATTACGTCTCGGGGCGATGAGCGCAGTTCAGTGCCATGCAGTGTTTTATAATTTAAAGTTTGTGTGGTGTTGCTTCTGTTTATGAGCAGGCTTATCATCAGGCGAGTGACTTGCTCGTCTCGTCATTTAATCAAATAAAAAAAAATCATCTTACAGCAGTCGTCAAGCTTAGTCGGAGCTTCAATTTGAAATCTTTGACACTAAATTGGCCACTCAACTATTCTATATAGATAGGTAGAACAGTCAATTCAGTTAGAAAGATACAGTAATACCCCGACTTACCCGACTACCGACTACCCCGTTTTACGCGAATTCGGAGATACGCGGTTATTCTTTTTGATGGCCGCGCGCGTCAGCTCTCTTATTCCGCCATGTTAGTGGTCCGTTTACGACAGGTTCGACCGTGTTCCGCGTTGAATTGTTTTACGTACGTTGTGTTTTATTGATAACCTCATATTATGTCACTCAAAAGTGCATGGAAAGTTATACCCCGACTTACGCGAATTCGACTTACACGGTTATAGCTCGGTCCCACCTATCGCGTAAGTCCGGGGTATTACTGTATTTCATTATTTCACGAACGTTTGACTATAAATTGATACTTAAGGTTTAATTAAGTCCCCTGGGCAATTCCTAAAATAAGAAGGTCAGTGTAGTGACTCATTGAATCAGTTCCGTTTCGGGACTAGCGAATGTACGTGCAATTACTTTACTGTTTATGGGCAGGCGTGGCGCTTACTATCAGCCAAACGACCTACTCGTTTCGACATTTAGTTGTATAAAAGAAGGTCTGCTTTAATTATGCTATTGGATACCTTCTACTCTAAAATACTCTGGATATAAGTCGTACATATAGCTGTGTATAACTTTTTTTTTATCTAATTGAATGACGAGACGAACAAGGCTCGCCTGATGGTAAGCGCCACGCCTGCTCATAAATAGAAGCAACACCACACAAAGCTTTGAATTACAATGCACTGCATGGCACTGAACTGCAATCGTCACTCCGAGATATAAGATGTTAAGTCTCATAATGCCCAGTAATTTCATTGGCTTCAATGTCCATCAAACTGAAACACTAGAGGGCTTACACACTGTTGCATGGCGGCAGATCAGACAAAGCGGTGGTACCAACCTAGACGGCTTCTCGCATATGAGAGACCTATCACCTTGGTCCTGGGACAGACCCAAACGCGTAGTCCTGACTCCGCACTAATAGATACTAGGCAATTTTTTTTTAAATCAAAATAGCCTGTGTTTGGCCACTATCTCGCTGGATGGTGAGCGATGATGTGGTCTAGGATGAAGCATGCTTACCTAGCAAAAATTTATTCCCTCGCGTCTTGAAGACACCCAGATTATATCAATCTACGAGGGACTTTCGGACCCACAATACTTATATGAGAAATATGCATTTGCAGATCATGCAAATATTTGTCTCTTGTCGAACTCGAGGCCTTTTAAGGCTTTTGAAACATGTTCGAGAAAATGTTTCAAAAGCCTTAAAAGAACTGAAAGTCAAATATGCAGATCGTATTATTAAAAGTTTGTCTCAGGTCAGGGACCGAATTCTCTCGTTA
The DNA here is from genome assembly GCA_949126905.1 of Amorpha juglandis. Taxonomy (NCBI): domain Eukaryota; kingdom Metazoa; phylum Arthropoda; class Insecta; order Lepidoptera; family Sphingidae; genus Amorpha; species Amorpha juglandis. The sequence goes on along the minus strand of OX421379.1, from coordinate 2,357,776 downwards.
CAGAGGAGATTTAATATCACACATAAACGTCTTAGAGTAAATGCTTCAAAGACTTGCAAAAGAACCGAAAATCAAAGAGTCTCCCATATTTTAATTAATGTTGCGCTTTGTTTTATGCATATACTAATTCTAATTAAATTTAATATATACCTACACGTCTTGGGTTTCAAAGGAGCGATTGTGTTAATTGCAAAATGCAGACATGGTAACGCAATTAGATGTACACCGAGTCACGTGATAGCGTTGGAGAGCTGCATTATTTGCCTTGGCATGGTTGATATGCATTCATGATTTAAATTAATGAAAAATAATGGAAAAAAGCTTGTGAATAAGCAATGATTTGTGCGTAACATCTGGATAGACCTGTATAAAATATGCCTTTATTTATACTGGTCGTAGGATATTCATATCCGCCCTAATAGCGACTACCGTACACGTGCTGTTAAAACCTGCCATAGTGATCCACACGCCATATATGGCTCGCGCTCTAGGATCAGCCAGTATATATCCGGTTCTCCCGTGGGGTTTGCGACATGACTTGATGGTTGATTGAGGCGGGTATAGGGGTACAGCCTTGTATCACTGTGCCTGGCATCGGTCATCCGCTTGTCCTGTCGCACTCCTCTCAATTTGCTTTTTCCCTCTCGGAAGAGGCAAGAAGCATTTATACAGGCCGGCATGACTCTGGTGAACTCCGATAAACTCATTATCTGTTGGTGGTCGCTAGTTTTTTGGACTGCACTACGCTTATCATCAGGTGTAGTGTAGTCACTTTGTCGTACATCCCTTGATGCTCGGCAGAATTATGCCAGCCTAAAGTTATTGGATATACATTAGCTGATCCCGGAACGCGACTGCCTAACAGAGCTACAATGGAGATTTTTCACCATGTTTACGCTGGTCACTATCCAGTCGGGTACAATATCCCACCAGCAGCATCGTTTCATGGTTTGATTTTTGTTACCGAGGTAAAATGTATTATCCGCAAATATTTATTTTGGGTGGGTGTTTCTCCCCTGAGGGGTTGATGCTGGGCAGGCGGCTGGTCGTAAAAAGTATAAGCAGAATATATATTTTTTTTATTTTGGCTCGGCAAAGTGACTACGCCACACTTGATGGTAAGTGTAGCGCAATCCAAGAATAGTGTCGACCAACGATAAACAATGTGTCCATCGTAGGTCGGCAAGGTCATTCCGGCCTGCCAAAGGGCCAAGGGGAGGGGAAGGAAAAAGGAATGGGAAAAGGGTTAGGATCAGGGGGCAAGCCCCCTGGGGAGAACCGGATATACACTGGCTGACCCTGGAACGCGTATCCATACAAGGTGGGCCACTATTGCAGGTTTTAGCACCAGTGTACGGTGGTCGCTATCCGGTCGGATACAAGTATCCTCCCACCAGCAGTTATCCGATCCCACTACGAGTGGGATAAGGGCAGGTGGAAGGAAGGAAGAAAGATTTCAATTGTTTTGGATTGGAGTAACATTTAAACGAACTTTACATTTTTAATATAACATTATTTGGATAAGAGATGAATTAAAATGTTGGATTTAACGCTAGGAATCTTAATTTAAGTAACAATTCCATTTAAACCCGCTCCCCAGTGCGATTTTGGAATTGTTAAACTGTGCAAGAACTTGCGACGAATTTATCTCATTACTAGAAATTTGAATCTACTTGGTTTTTGAATTGAGCGTAAGCAAATATTGATTAATGTTTAAAGTCGGATTTAATTACGAAGTTGACTTAATGAAAATGAATGAAGTTTTTTATACCAGCCTGCCTAGTGATGTTCATATAAAAATAAAGTTTTTTAATAGTCTTAATGCCGAGGCGAGTAAGGCTCTCGCTTGATGGTAAGCGTCATGCCTGCCCATACTGTTTATGGGCAACACAAATTAGGACTCGGTCGGACGGACCGGACTGCGCTCGTCATACCGAGTAATAGATGTTAAGTCTCATAATGCTCCGTAATTTTACCGGCTTCAATGTCTTTAAAATGGATCGTACTAGTGTTTATATGCCGTTGCTTGGCGGCAGAAATAGACAAAGAGACCGTCTGGGTAAGACGAACCGATCCAGACGGCATATTGCGTACGATGTACTTACCACATAAGTCTCGAATTTGAAGTATTGTTGTACTTATCTTAAGTTTTTTTTTATTTTTGTTTTATTAGGCATGACAAGCCTAACACAGTTTGGAGTTTCAAATTTTATCACACTACTTAGAACGTATACATTTTGTGTCAGGTCTGGGTTTTGTGGGACTATAAGTTCGGTGGTGGAGATCACTTACATCAGGTGACCCACTTGGTCGTTTGCCGGCCTATGCTATAAAGAACATACATTTTAAAAGACTGTGTGGCAATCATTATCTTCAATGCCGAGGCTCAAGTATGTACTTAATTTTATTTGGAAAGAAAATTTTAGTCTTAAATGCTTTTCCAACCAAGGATTAACGCCACAATCAATTAACAATCCGAAATATATTAATTAAGAAGATGACAAAACTGACAGCTGTTAATGTCCTTCGGTTAATAAGAAGATGATAAGTCAAGGTGGTAGGTCCATCGTATGCTGTCTGGGTTGGTACCACCGCTTTGTTTATTTCTATCGCCAAGCATCAATGTTGAAGCACTGTTGTGTTTCGGTGCTTCACACATTGAAGCCCGTGAAATTACTGGGCATTATGAGACAACACCTTATGTCTCGGGGTGAAAGCGCAGTTCAGTGCCATGCAGTGATTTATAATTCAAAGTTCTGTGTGGTGTTGCTTCTGTTTATGGGCAGACGTGGCGCTTAGCAACAGGCGACTTGCTCCTATCGTTATTCAATTAAATAAAAATTCTTATCATGTGTATGTACAAACAGTACCTTATACCCATTGTGTAGTACGAACCATGTCTGTTCTTTGGAGAATTTAATTAAACTGTCCACGGACAACTAGATGTTAGTCTTTGTTCGCAAGGAAATTGTTTCTTCAAATGAATTGCTTATGTCTAAGATTGTATAATTAACAAAGGAGTTTAAAGTGGTTTCTGTTTACAACGCTGAGAATCTTTTAGCTTTTGTACATGTTTCTTGCTGTGTACATCGGGTTATAGCTCAATTTAAATGAAGAGTTTCTCTTATGACATAAAATAAAAAATCTTTATTGTACATAATTTTTTTTATAGGATAAATCGGCAAACGAGCAAGTGTTGCATCTGATGGTAAGTGATCTCCATCGCCCATCTACGCTCACAATATAGCTTGCTGCTGCGATTCGTATGGTGAGTGAGATATCCGGAGGCCCAAACCCCCTCTTCCCAGCCCCTAACTATCCCTTACCTTTAAGCGCAACGCGGCCATGATTCTCCTAATATTGTAGGCGTCCTTGGGCGGTAAAGATCATTTACCATTAGACCCATTTGCTCGTTTGCCGTCCTAGCCTATAAAAATACATTCACATTTATTATAAATACGAAATAGGATAGTAGAATACGCAATCCCACCAATAAATGCTATATTAATCATCTTTTTCATCTACAATTCCCATCTTTATTTTCAGATTTATTTACATAGAAAATCATATTTATATCTGATAGCCCGGAGCATATGTTATTAATTTGCTAGGACGGCTTATTAATTTGCAAAGGAGGGGCTGAAGGGAGGGGGTGGAGGGGTATTGATGTTTTAATAATATCGACGGTATTTCTTCATAGGAGCTTCAATATGAATGGACATACATGAATGGCGGCAGTGAGCGTGTTCGTACCGAGCGTAAATTATATTATAAGCAAATTATATTTTATTTTTCTTTGCTTAAATGACGAGACGTCTTGATCGCTCGCATTGGCGTAACAAGGAGTTTTCCCTAGACTATGAGGTTTCTGGGACGGGCAGCACCCACACTTACCTTTACCTAGTTGCGCCCATGGAATCAACACTTTGATTTTGTAGGGGGAGCAATAACTTTGTCAGATTGATGCTAAGATTTACATTATGTTGTTTATTTTTAGTAATTACTATCTAATACTCGTAATAGGCGAAATTATTGAAACTCGACGGAGCCATAATCTAAAATTAGAATAGAATGTTTTAGTTTACATTCCATATTTTCCCCGCTCCGAATACAGGGATATATGGCCAGAAATATGACAAGAGCAGAGCTCGGAAATTCTTTAGTATAAAGCCAAAATATCGGCGAGATACATAAGACACGCTCCGTTGGTCGCACGTGCACACAATGGCTTATTATAAGCATCCTAGAAAACTTGACGTTCGAGAATATGCAATTCTTAAGCGCCTTTGTTCGTATTCTGTAGTAGTACAAGAATTCCAGTTTTCGAAAATGACGTCATGTGTTCGTTTACTTATCCATCCATCCTATCATTCCCTTAATGCTGAAGATTGTGACCGCAGCAGGCCGAGGATATAAGGGCCCGCTAATTGGTTCTATCACCGGCGATGTAATTTGCATCTTGCAGTTTAAATTGCAGGGGCTTAGTGACTTGTTCACTCCATTGAGCTGGTGGTCTACTTCGAGAGCGCCTGCCCTTTACATTTCCCATCAAAATATCTTTTTCAAGTCTCTCATTTGTGTTTTTGCGAGAAAAGTGTCTAAAGTAGTCGTTAATTTTTTTTTTTATTGCCTTGATAGGCAGACGAGCAAGCGGCCCGCCTGATGGTAAGCGGTCACCGCCGCTCATGGACATCAGCAATGCCAGGGGCACAGCCAAGCCGCTGCCTACCACTGGGAACTACTTATGACAATCTAGAATAGGTAGTTTCTTATGTTGAATATTATACATTATTTTATATGCAACAGAAAATTATACGAAAAAGAAACCCTTTTGTTAAAACACAATCAAAATCGGTTAATTTTTTTTTAATTTATAAAGATTTAATCCTAGTGTAGATTAAAAATAATGAGACGTGTTTCACAATTATTCCGCAAAACTTTCACGCAATCGGAATCGCGAGCAAAAGCTTGTATACAATACAAACAACATCCATTTTCACATACATTCATAATAAAGTCTCTCAAAACAATATCGTACATAATCCAAATAAATTGCTTCCCTTGAAAAACAAAAACATGCTCACCTCATAAAATATGTACCGTTATAATACGGAATATATACGATGAAGTAACCGTAAGCGTTAACCCCAAAGCTGACATGGGGCTTTTACAGCTTGGGACAAATATGAGGTAACTGGCTTTGATTATATACAATATAGATACCGCATCAACTTGTTTATAAGATTTTTTAAACAGTCACATACATAGTCCTGACCCCACAGTAAGATACGAGTCTTCTGTCGTGGGTATCCGGAACTACGAGAGACTTTCGGTCTCACAACACCCAGACCCCGAAACAAATATTTGAGGATCACACAATTATTCGCCTGCTGCGCCACGGAGGCTGTCAAATTTTATTTGATTGAATTACGAGACGAGCAAGGCGCAACAAAAGCAACACCATACAGAACTTTGAATTTCAAAGCACTGCATGGCACTGAGCTGCGCTCGTCACTCCGAGACATAAGATGTTTAGTCTCAATGCCCTGTAATTTCACTGGCTTCAATGTCCTTCAAACCGAAACACAACAGTGCTTACACACTATGGCTTTGGCGGTAGAAATAGACAAAGCGGCGGTACCAACCCAGACGGTCTCTCGCATACGAGGAACTTACCACCTTGTAAATGTTGTCCATCTAGTCATGTATATTAAGTGAAAGGTGATCCTTTAAATTCGCGTCCGATCTCTGGTGATAACCCTTTAAACTGGATCACTGAGCCATATTCATTCTTTGCGTATTTCAATTTTGCCAACGTAGGACAGCGTCCAATTGTCGGTCCAACCTGCGAGTAAAACTTGACCTTTTGCTGTACGAGGCAATGGTTTGCGGCGCGGCCTTTTCGACCGTAACGTGTTGATTTAATTTGGGACGTGTTAATTTCCGAGTGTTAATTTTTTGCGTTTTTATATTTTACACATACTTGGTAAGATTATTGAATACATTTATTTGTTTTTTTATTTGTTGATAGGCAGCGAGAAAACGGCCTGTCTGATGGTAAGCGATCACCGTCGACCAGACATGATTCATATTAGGCCTCATCATCGCTCACCATCAGGTGTGACGCAAATGCAAGCCTATTTTTTATCCGGGCACGGTAAAGTGACTGCAATACACCTGATGGTAAGCGAGTGCAGTCCAAAAAACTAGCGACCACCGACAAACAATTAGTTTATTGGTAGTGTTTAAAATCATGCTAGTTTGTATAAATGCTTCTTTACACTTCGAAGAGGAAAGAAGTAAATTGAAGGGCCTGCGAAAGGACAGACTATACCCGCCTCAACCAACCACCAAGTCATGTCGCAAGCCCCTCGGGAGAACCGGATATACACTGGCTGATCCTGGAACGCGATCCACACAAGGTGCACTGTGGCAGGTTTCAACACCATATGTACGGTGGTCGCTATCCGGACGGATATGAACATCCTACCACTAGCAAATTTATTAGTAAAAAAAAACCCGCCCATATGACCTTCCCAACATCGTTGACTGTAATGCTTGGTCAGTCGTGAGCACTTCAATGGAGTGGCCATTTGTCTAACTTGGCGTTGAGCCAACCGAGGAACTCGGAAGATGCGAGTTAGTTTTAAGACCGACATTGAGTAAACTTTACAGGAAAGCGATTTAAAGTTTAAATGTTTAGAAAATAATAATACTAGGCCTGTATTATTCATGTCCCACTGCTGGGCACGGGCCTCCTCTACTCAGTGAGAGGGGATAGGCCTTAGTCCACCACGCGGGCCTAATGCGGGTTGGCAGACTTCACATATCTTCGAAAATCTTATCGAGTTCTCGGGTATGCAGGTTTCCTCAGGATGTTTCCTTCACCGTTAAAGCAAGCGATAATTAACAATTAATATACACGTAACTTAGAAAAGTCAGAGGTGTATGCTCTTGAGGGTGGTTTCGAACCTGCGACTTTCGTTTCGACAGTCCGTACCACTGCCCGTTGAGCTATCGCTGCTTAGAAAATAAAACATTAATTGTCGAATTTCGATACTTTCAACATACATAACATGTATGCATTATACAATTAAATATAAATATAGATGCAAAACGGACGTACTGTTGTCGTCCTGATTTTTATTGTAAATTTTTTTTATACTGTAATTTGTCACAAAATTAGGCGTTTTATTATAGTTGAATGACGAGACGAGCCGCTGCCGTTATACAGAAGCAATACGGAGGCCTGACGGTCCCTCAAACGCTCAGACCTAAAACAAATATTGGCTGATACTAAGCGTTTCGTGATAGAAAAATTTTATATCACTTTTACCTGACCCTGGGATCGAACCCGAGACCTCAGTACAACTGCGCCATCGAGGCAGTATCATAATATGTCTGTTATAAAAAGTTTAAAGAATGTCCACTTGAATATTGCCCGTTTAAGTACGGTGCAATCAGCTGGCAACGTTATTACAAAGGTCTAAGGAGGGTGAGCTCCGTCCACAATTTATTTTCCCTCCGTCCGCCGACGTTAGTGACAACATATGGGGTCATTACACTACATACATGGTGTGTGAGCGACCGCGTTTTGGGATTGTTCTTAGCTATTTTTATTTAGAAGGAGTGGCAATGTAATTCTGTTATATACAGTGTCTGATATCGAAACTGTACTTTGGATCATATATAAAAAAAATACGCCCACATTCAATAAGTACACTTATGTCAAGTATAAATGGATGCAAATACGCAATAACATTTCTACCCACAGTAAGTAAAAATTTAAACATAGATTTTATTTTGCTAAATCCATTAATTAGATTTAAATAGGTTAAATTCCGTATTTTATAAAAATGTCATAAATGAAACATTTCCCATGTACAATTATGCAAAACAGAACTTTAAATTATTAATTTAAGTTAATTAATTTAGCAAAATAAAATTAATATCTCAATTTTTACTTGATGTGGGTTAAAATGTTATTGCATATTTGCATCCAAATATTCATAAGTTAGTGTTAAGTAGGTTAAGTCTTTGCTATATAAAGATATCTTTAATCGTGATTGATTGGTACATTTTTGTTTAAAAAGTTATGTAATTTCAGCCGGCATAATTCTGCAGACGGTCGACGGAAGAAATGCCTCTTGAACAGCGACACTTTATTCGGACTGTACTGTACATCAGGTCCAGTGTTGATAGCAAAAATATTTTGGGAACTTAGACACCAAGAACTACAGAAAAAGGTAACAAAATAGAGAACAACGCTCAAGTGTACTGTTGCGTATGCGTATTGCGTATTGCGTGTATGCGTTTTACGCCACCCTCGAATCTTTTGAAAACAATAACTGCTTCATCGCTCGTGAGTTCAGAGCGACAATACAAATTTATTTATTTAAACTTTATTGTACACAAGGAATACAGTACAGAACACTAAAATGTGTTTAAAATTTAAGAGAGCTTTAAGAATTTTGTTTATCCGCTCTCCGCTCCTCTTCTCGTCGCTCCCGTCACTCAGTCCCACGTCTGTCATTTTTCAAGGCTGTCACGACTGAAAGAAAAAATGTATAAAACCGTATAGCTATTTCTTCACGAATCTACCCTTGTTTTACTTTTATCAATTTCAATTTGCTTTTATATAGCGAGTTGAATCGATGCCGTTTATATTCAGCTGATTGATGTATGGATGTGATGTTATTAGATGTGTACTTTTGTTGACTCTTTGCTTATATTACTACTGTACTTAAAAGTACAATTCGTATTAGGTAGGGTTGTCAGTAATTTGAAAAGAATAATTCATTTTTAAAATATCGTAAATTAACACTATTATCATCGAAGGGGTAGCCAGAGGTGTCACTAGCGCCCATTTTTATATCAGGCACAAATTCCTGGGGCAATGTAGATGTGATTTTTTGAGTCGATAACTCAAAACACAAATTGTGATTGACTGGCCTAGGAAAGGGTGTATTCTATTTATTTATATATCGTCATACTTACTTACCTTTAGAAAATCATATAATATAATAATATTTATAGAAATCCAAAACTGTGGTCTTTGGAGTATGTCATTGCTCATTACACATTTTAATTAGCTAATTATCTAATTAAAGTTGGATACTAATTTAAGTCACGTGTGCGTGATATTCTTAAATAAAATCTCCTAATCATGTGCTACTTCCTCATTATCATTACCGTTATCATAATTGGAACACCCGAAAATAAACCCTTTCCTTTGTATAAGATATTTTGCAAACTTAATTTTCCTTTCTGCCTGGCGTTACCCTGGCTTAATGCCAGGGTCCGCTTTTCCATTATTATTTCTCCCTCTTCCCATGCTAGGTGTGCTTTGTTCTGCGCAGTTCCAGCTTATAGCGCAGCGGCTATTCCAAAGTTCCCAAATCCCATATTCTTAAGTTAGTCTTATTAATGACTTAAATATTCTGTAATTGACTTGTCATAAGCGCTTTCTTAGCCTACATGATGAATGCCGTCGATTATGTGTGGCGATTCTCCGTCTTACCCCCACAATCCACAACGGCAACCAATTTTAGCAATTTTTTACATTAATTGTACCACTTTCAGGTGCGGTTGGTTTTGGATCTATGATGTTGGGAGTCCACTTACTACTTACCTCTCACAAAAGGCTGCCCTACATGACTTGGGAAAACTCCCAGGATGCGCCATCGTGGCAGTTGGCGACTGGAGGAAAGGGCCCGTTGGACATCCTCGACAAGGCTCGGACGTTCCCGCAGTATCTAGGCTACACATAGTCCGGTTCTCCCGAGGGGCTTGCGACATGACTTGATGGTTGGTTGGGGCGGGTATAGGGGTACATCCTTGTATCCCTGTGCATGCATCAGTCATCCGCCTGTCCTGTCGCCGGCCCCTCGATTTGTTTCTTCCCTTAATAAAGAAGAAGAAGATGCATTTATACAGGCCGGAATGATTCTGGTCATCACCGATAACTCATTGTTTGTTGATGGTCGCTAGTTTTAAAGTAAAGTAGCCTATGATCATCAGGGATAATGTAGGATTCTAATGGTGAAAGAATTTTTCAAACCGGTCCAGTAGTTTCAGAACCTATGCAATGCAAACAATCAAGTCTTTCCTCTTTATAATATTAGTTTAGATATATAATTTAGATACATAAATATTTTATAGCTATTTTGTACAGAGTTTTCTTTTCTATTCCGTTTTGGATACAGCACAAAATATTTACGTCAATAAGCATTATTTCCATTTCGTTGATGGTAATTTCAATATTTATTGTTTCAGTTCTCTCTTGGGTTCTATTTTGTGAATTTGGCTGGGGTTCAACAAATAAGGTACGTATATTACAGAATAGATAGAAAACATAATGTGTTTGTTCCGTTTTGGCAATAGAAAATTTTATCTGTATTGTTTAATATATTTTGAATTATAATAATAGAAAATCTACAAGTGAATATTTTAATAATATTGTGATATAACAGTATCGTAATAAACGATCAGTAATTGCGGACCAAAGTGATACATGCAAAATTGTTCTGCGTAGTAAAATAAATCTTAAAACAAAAGAAAATAATAAGCTGCATGACTGCCATTTTGATAGTGATTGAAAAGAGTTAATTCTTTATTTCCAAAGAATTAAAATTCTGAATGGGTGTGTACATCTTTATATATATAATTCTTCTGTGAGTGTGTATGTTCCTGAACTTCTCTTAAACGACTGGACCGATTTTGATGAAATTTTTTGTTTGTGTTCAAGGGGATCTGAGAATGGTTTAGATTCACAATTTTGTCCGCTGGACAATGTTTTTTTTATTAATTTTTAATTTATTAGTAGTTGTTGAGTTGTCGTTGCGAAGCTTGCCGTGATGACGGGTCGTATAGCGTCTAGACTGGACAGGGACAGGACAGGGACAGGACAGTGAGACAGGACAGTGAGACAGGAAAGTGAGACAGGACAGTGAGACAGGACAGTGAGACAGGACAGTGAAACAGGACAGAGAGACATGACAGAGAGACAGGACAGTGAGACAGGACAGCAGACAGGAAAGTGAGACAGGACAGTGAGACAGGATAGTGAGACAGGACAGTGAGACAGGACAGTGAGACAGGACAGTGAGACAGGACAGTGAGACAGGACAGTGAGACAGGAAAGTGAGACAGGACAGTGAGACAGGACAGTGAGACAGGACAGTGAGACAGGACAGTGAGACAGGACAGTGAGACAGGACAGTGAGACAGGACAGTGAGACAGGACAGTGAGACAGGACAGTGAGACAGGACAGAGAGACATGACAGAGAGACAGGACAGTGAGACAGGACAGTGAGACAGGACAGTGAGACAGGACAGTGAGACAGGACAGTGAGACAGGACAGTGAGACAGGACAGTGAGACAGGACAGTGAGACAGGCCAGTGAGACAGGATAGTGAGACAGGACAGTGAGACAGGACAGTGAGACAGGACAGTGAGACAGGACAGTGAGACAGGACAGTGAGACAGGACAGTGAGACAGGACAGTGAGACAGGCCAGTGAGACAGGATAGTGAGACAGGACAGTGAGACAGGACAGTGAGACAGGACAGTGAGACAGGACAGTGAGACAGGACAGTGAGACAGGACAGAGAGACATGACAGAGAGACAGGACAGTGAGACAGGACAGTGAGACAGGACAGGACAGGAGACGGGGACAGGACGGGGACGGGACGGGGACGGGACGGGACGGGGACAGGACGGGGACGAGACGACCTGACTTAGGTCGTCGAAGTCAATTAAATGTGCGACGGGCTACCTCACGTGCAATGGCGCAGTACCTCACTTAATTGCATTTAATGTAAATAAAACATTTGTATTAAGTTTTGACCACATTTTACACAAATATATTATGTAGGTGATACGAAGTTCACCGGGTCATCTAGTTTATTTATAAACTTTCTTTGGTGATGATTCTCCGTTGCAATATTCTAGTGCTCTTTGTAGTCACAGTTACTTATTAGTGTTTAAAATAACTTACGATTCCTCATAAATAAAAAGATACATTTCGGATATAATTTAAATATTTATTTCATAATGTCACTTGAATCAACATAACAGCAAGCGGCGGGGTCCCACTGGACTCTTGAAGGACCTCGCCGCAGCCTCATAAACTATACGCGTTAAAAAACAATTCCAACATCTCCTACTCATTTACATTATGTACAAGAAAACGTATTTACACTACACACTAGTATGTATAACATACAGAAAGCGAAATATTTTACATATAGCAACGTCCTCTGAACATCTTTGAGATAGCTCAGTTGTACACATAATAATGACATTTTTGTTAGAATTTTTTATTTCTCCCCCTCCGGTGTGTTCCGAAGAGGATCCGAGCGAACGCCTGGCGAAAGTCGGGGCTGAATATTGTGTAGATAACTGGGTTTAATGTCGAGTTGAAGTACCCGAGCCATAGGAAGAAACTGGCGAGGTAGTCACTGATCACACATGTTTGGCATATTGGCATCACGAGCGCCATTATGAAGAATGGCAGCCAACAAAACACAAATGCTCCAGTGATAATAGCTAGCGTCTTGGCAGCTTTTCTCTCTCTCTTCGCTTCTAAAGACTCCTTCTTCTCCCTGTGAGTGGGAGCGGGAACGATAGCTTTCTCTGGTTTCGACCCATTTGTGACTGTTGAGGAAGACTTTTCTGGGGACACTGATGGAGCCTTTTCGTTGATGGTGAACGCTGTGGTTCTGGGCTCTTCATCTAAAGTGTCCACAGTGGATGTGCTCTGACCTTCGGTTAGCAACAACGAGGCTGCAAGAGTCTCTACTCTGGTGCGTTGGTTACACTTCTTCAAGTTGAGGAACCTTTTCTTTACAAATCGCCTGTCACGGGCTGATTGTACAGGGCGGCCTGAAGGAGGGGCGCCGTCAGCTGATGCGGGACGGGGAGGAGGCGCCTCCCTCCTTCTCCTGATTCGTCTCCTCGCGGTCTGAAATATCTTCCAATACAAAATGAGGATCACGGCGAGTGGCACGTAGAACGTTGAGCAGGTAGCAAAGATCTGGTAGGCAAGGTCTTGGCTGACGAGGCATTTCTGCTGCTGCGTGATGCGCGCGAGGTAGTCAGGATCTTTCCAGCCGAGCTGTGGCGCTAGAGAGACGACTAATGCTGCACCCCACACAAGGAAGATCATGGCGAAGATCCTCCGCTCATTGCGTATGTGAATGTAGTCTACGTTAGTCACAGCCCAATACCTGGTAAGAATAATAGATCTGATTAAAACTCTTTACAGTTAATGGCCGCATATATCAATTTACACAACTTTTACTCATTAAAGAATAACAATAGAATTTAAACACATCTAAATCAATCAGATCTTAATATTCAGAATCGTCTTAAATTATCTTATATCTCGAGGTGATGAGCGCAGTCTAGTCACATGCAGTGCTTTGTAATATAAAGTTTTAAGGTGTTGCTTCTGTTTATGGGCTCGTCATTCAAACAAAAAAAATGATTTCTTGGTATGTAAATGGCTGATGGAATAATTGAGGAGTATAGTATGGTCCTCACCTATCAGTAGCAATGGCTACGAGGTGTAGAATGGAAGCAGAACTACACAGCACGTCACTGGAGGTCCACATGTCGCACAACTCAGGACCCAGGATCCAGCCCTGACTGACCTGCAAGAGAAAAATATAAAAATACAGCCATTGTAAGTTGAAGATTTAGTTACAAGGCTTCAGTAACTCGATTGAAACGCGGTATCCAATGGTCATATCACGGGCGTCAGTGATTCCCTGTCTTCGGGTTTGTATTGTGTACTTTGTAAATCTATTCAACGGTAGCATCACTGATAGGTATACGGCGTGACTGGAGACATTTGAATGATTTTATCAAATGACTTTATCACTGGCGCTCGAGTTTAACGCTTGATTCTACCATCGAAAGACTACATTTAATACCTAAATAGTGTTGTCTTTCTTTCTTTTTTTCTTATTATTTTTTATAACTTTTTTTAATTATGTGATTGTTGGGTGTATTTATTTTATTTATTTATGATACATTTTGCGATAGCTTTTTCAAAACTAGAGTTTTCACTTATCGCCAATCTTGATCGCAAATCGCCAGTGCTTAAATAACATAGAGCAAAATTAAGGACAATGATTTCTATTATAATATAATGTTCACAAACTCTTGCGACATGTTATATCCAGTGATACTTGTTATTGTGTTTAACCTAAAGCGTGTGACGCATATTAAACGACGAGTACCTTCCCGTAATAATGCTGGCCGCGTACGGGTATACACGCGTTTACAGCTAGGATATTGTTGGTTGGGACTAGAGATGAAGCATGTTATCGACATAGTATATTCATGTAACAGTCTCCATGGCGCAGTGGTCGGCTGCGAAGGCCGGTTTTTATTGATAGAGCCACGCTGTAGACAGTTTTGACTACAGCATAAATGGGCCGGCTCGACCGGGTCGTTAGTACTGTCTCACAGAAAACTACCGTAAAGTAGCGGCTTGCTGCTGCGTTTCGTACGGTGAGTGAATCCCTTAATTACCCCTTTAAGGACGGAATTATATGATTCTTCTAATATTTTTTAAACATGCTTGTTTGCCAGTCAATGCTATAAAAAAAGCAAGAGTCTGTGGGTTCGATTCCCACACCCAGATAAATGTTAGTGAGATTCACAAATATTTGTTTCGAGTCTGGGTGTTTTGGGGCTGCAAGTCCCTTGTTGTTCCTGATATCCACGATACTATTATTTGTATTGTTGTATTGATTGCTATTCTTTCCATTATACAAAAAGTCACATAAAATTTTCCACCAATCAGCATCGAGGCAGTGAAGCATAAACATCGATAATTTTAATCGAGACTACCACATCTCTAGTTGTTTAGTATCACCGTAGGCGTTTATGTTCCACTGTAAACTGAATAAGACGTGATGAATTGTTGAATTACCAACGTGTCCGTAAAGTTATGGTTTATGAACTGCTTTGTAAGTAAGTACTTACATATCTCTTGTCTTAGTGTTCCAACTGACAAAGCTTGTCTTTGGTATAATTGTTTTATAAGAATAAATCGTTAAAATATCGTCTTCGGCAGAAAGAATATAAATAATATTGTCTGCAATCTATTCTTCGTATTATAACAATTGACTATTTTATAGCTAGCTATATACCTATTTTATTGGTGGGTTGATCTTTAATGCAAAGGAGATTTTGTTATCCGTGCACGGCAAAGTGACTGCACTGCACCTGATGGTAAGCGCAGTGCAGTCCAAAAAAACTAGCGACCACCGAAAAATAATGACTTCATCGGTGGTCACCAGAATCATACCTGTCTGTATAAATGTTATGTCATACTCCGAAGAGGGAAGAAGCAAATCGAGGGGCTTGCGACGGGACAGGTGGATGACCGTTGCAAGCACAGGGATACAAGGATGTACTTTTATTCCCGCGCCAACGAACCATCAAGTCATGTCGCAAGTCCCTCGGTAGAACCAGATATACACTGGCTGATGCTGGAACATGATCCACACAAAGCGTCTGGGTCACTATGGCAGGTTTTAATACCATACGTACGGTGGTGTTTGGGGCGGGTATAGGAGTACATCCTATACCCTATACCTAGTACATCCTATATCTAGTATCCATGTATGTGCCTGCATCGGTCATCCGCATGTCCTGGCTCTCCATTTGCTTCTTCTCTCTTCGGAGTGGGAAGAAGCATTTATACAGGCCGGCATGATTTTGGTGACCGATAAACTCATTGTCGGTGGTCACCGTTTTTTTGGACTACACTGCGCTTATCATCAGGTGAAGTGCAGTCACTTTGCCGTGTCCGGTAAAACACATTATATTCGTATAGAGTATATGAGTTGGCCTAATATGAAACATCTCCTTTGTGTCCATAGCGACCAACGTACACGTAACAAAAAACCTTATCGAGAAAGAAAATTTGAAATAAAATTTTGTTAATAATACCTCATATACAGCACCCAGTGGCATGACAAGACAGGCGACCATCAAATCTGCGACCGCCAGCGATGCGACCAAGTAGTTCGCCACGTTCTGAAGGTTCCTCTCGATTATTATAGCGGCTATCACGAACACGTTACCTGAGAACAAAAACGACATAAGAAGCAAGTATTTAAATATGATACCTAGCTGTCTGGGTACCACCGCTGTGTCGATTTCTGCTGCCAAGCATCTGTGTGTAAGACATGTTGTATTCCGGTTTGAAGGATATTGAGACTAGTGAAATTACTGGGCATTATGAGACTTAATATCTTATTTATCTGGTGACGAGCGCAGTGCAGTACCACGCAGTACTTCATAATTCGAAGATCTGATTGGTATTGCTTCTGTTTATGGGCAGGCGCGACGCTTGTTAACAGGCGAGCGATCAAGTCGTCGCGTCATTCAATCAAATAAAAAAAAATTGGTGTGTGTCGTGGGACACCAGGTAGGAACGAAGTTCCTTCGGCTAATGTACAATCGACACAAATTGCAAAAAATTCAAATTATCAACTAAAATAACAAAATATGTCTCTTTATTTTTGTTTGACAACATAAAATTACATAGAAATAGAATAGAAAAATAGAAATAAAAAAAAGACGTGTGGCGCTCGGAGACTGCCGCGCGTCTATTGTATATCATTTTTTATCAACTTATGTAATTATAAATAACTAGATGACCCGGTGAACTTCGTATCACCTACATAATATATTTGTGTAAAATGTGGTCAAAACATAATACAAATGTTTCATTTACATTAAATGCAATTAAGTGAGGTACTGCGCCATTGCACTTGAGGTAGCCCGTCGCACATTTAATTGACTTCGACGACCTAAGTCCGGTCGTCTCCCACCTCCCTCCGGTTGGACAGTCCTGTCCCCGTCCCGTCCCCGTCCTGTCCCCGTCCTGTCCCCGTCCTGTCTGCGTCCTGTCCCCGTTCCGTCCCCGTCCCGTCCCCATCCCGTCCCCGTCCTGTCCCCGTCCTGTCCCCGTCCCGTCCCGTCCCCTTCCCGTCCCGTCCCCGTCCCGTCCCCGTCCCGTCCCCGTCCTGTCCCCGTCCTGTCCCCGTCATGTCCCTGTCCTGTCCTGTCCCTGTCCTGTCCTGTCCCTGTCCTGTCCTGTCCTGTCTCTCTGTCCTGTCTCACTGTCCTGTCTCTCTGTCCTGTCTCTCTGTCCTGTCTCACTGTCCTGTCTCACTGTCCTGTCTCACTGTCCTGTCTCACTGTCCTGTCTCACTGTCCCGTCTCACTGTCCCGTCTCACTGTCCCGTCTCACTGTCCCGTCTCACTGTCCCGTCTCACTGTCCCGTCTCACTGTCCCGTCTCACTGTCCCGTCTCACTGTCCTGTCTCACTGTCCTGTCTCACTGCCTGTCTCACTGTCCTGTCTCACTGTCCTGTCTCACTGTCCTGTCTCACTGTCCTGTCTCTCTGGCCTGTCTCACTGTCCTGTCTCACTGTCCTGTCTCACTGTCCTGTCACACTGTCCTGTCTCACTGTCCTGTCTCACTGTCCTGTCTCACTGGCCTGTCTCACTGTCCTGTCTCAGTGGCCTGTCTCACTGTCCTGTCTCACTGTCCTGTCTCACTGTCCTGTCTCACTGTCCTGTCTCACTGGTCTGTCTCACTGTCCTGTCTCACTGGCCTGTCTCACTGTCCTGTCTCACTGTCCTGTCTCACTGTCCTGTCTCACTGTCCTGTCCCTGTCCAGTCTAGACGCTATACGACCCGTCATCACGGCAAGCTTCGCAACGACAACAATCCGGTTTATACCTGCGCTTATAGATGTTTCACATCTAAAAGACATCAAGTGTTTCATACCCAGGAACAGTTTGTACTGGAAAATTAAGTTGTCGTTTTTAGTGTTTTCCTTTACTTATTATTTATGTTACTCATTTTTTCTCACCGGGTAAACCTTCCCTGAACTTCCACAAATATTTCGAGATCAGAATTAGCCAAATCGGTACAGTCAGTCTCGAGTTTTGGCGAGACACACGCACAGCGATTCATTTTTATATATATAGATAACGAGCTAGCGTAATCTTTTAAAAATCGAAGGAGTATTTTTATATACTTCAATTATAACTGGCTGAATGAATTTCATTTTAAATATGTCTCTTTATTTTTGTTTGACAGCATAAAATTACATAGAAATGACTGACATTAAAATTGACACATTGACTATCGCGCCTGCGCACGTCTCATTTAACGCTTTTATTCCACGCATTTTTCTTACGGTTTTACTATCACATTTTTTTCAGTTCGGTCACGCAGCGAAATCCCTATCCCCTCCAAGCCTGCCGTAAGGAACTTCGTTCCAATAAAAACAATTTGAATATTTTAAAATTTTGAATTTTGAATATTAGTAGGTATGAGAAAAGGTAGGCGCGTAGTGGGGACATCTCACTATCTCTTTTGCACGCGTGTACCGTAATGGTCATTGTACACGATGACATCAAAGTTTGCGTCATTTGTTAATTGACAATTTCCCCTTCCATCAGATTTGAATAGCTTCTAACTTATTTATTTTTGAACGGATTTATACAATTCTTTGTTAAATAAAAGAAAAAATAATAAAAGAAATCAAGTGTACCCTAAATCTACCCTATTTTGTTATATTTTTAAAGCAAGCAAAAGTAGTCAGCGCTCCTTCGCACTGATGATGGCCGTATTTTATTTACAGTGTTAAGTTTACATTGAGGCCGGCCATTTTGCCTTAATAAATTTACAGGACATGTTTATGACGTTTATTTGTGTTCTAAATTTGAATCCGTCGGTGCCGCTGACATTTGCGCAATTTGGAAGCCCAATATATCATAAGACCGTGTAATGGAATAAAAAATGTTTGCTTAATGTCTTAAACAATTTTACGCGTCAATATGTAACAAAATATACATTAAATGTGTTTTTGACAGCGTTCGTGGCGCAGTGGGCGAGTAGCTGCGAGCGAGAGGCCGTGGGTTCGATTTCCGCTCCGAGATTTTTTTTGTGTGATGCACAGATATTTGTTTCAGGTGTTATGAGACCGAAAGTGTCTCGTAGTTGCTGATACCCACGACACAAGACTCGTATCTGTACTGTGGGGTTAGAACTACGTGTGCGACTGTTAGGTGTTATTTA
Organism: Amorpha juglandis; assembly: GCA_949126905.1. Lineage (NCBI taxonomy): Eukaryota > Metazoa > Arthropoda > Insecta > Lepidoptera > Sphingidae > Amorpha > Amorpha juglandis. The sequence continues at coordinate 2,338,653 of OX421379.1, read as the reverse complement.
TTATTATTTTTTATATATTAAAGTCAGTGAGTTATATTTAACCTTTATATGTGTAGGTACATATTCTGAACTGAGCTCCTCACCCAGAGACATAAGATGTTAAGTCTCATAATGCCCAGTTATTTCATTGGCTTCAATGTCCTTCAAACCGAAACACACCAGTGCTTACACACAGTGCTTGGCGGTAGAAATAGACAAAGCGGTTTTACCATCTCAGACGGCCTCTCGCGTACGGGGTACCTACCACCTTGTAAATATATAATTATTACTACATAAACGCATTTGATGACACAATTCGGTTATAAAATCATTAATTCAATGAAATGGCAACACAGCGCACCAAAAAAATCTGTATCAATTAAAAATGGCGACCGACCGATAATTATTTAAAACGAAGCTGTCAAATACACATCTACGAAAAACTGTAATAAATCAAATAACAGCGAAAATTTAATAAATCATCCGTTATAATAACAGTGTGGGGAACTTTTAATTTTTCTACTTTCGAAACTCTAACTTCTGTGTTTAAGAAGGGATTTTTCGTCTTTGTCCCTCCCAGATAAGATTTTTCATATTATAGAAAAAGTTTTTATTACGTCGCCTTCGAACTTTATATCGCTGTAAAGGTGCCCGGCCGTATTTACTTTACGATTTTTTTAGGATCCTGAAAGAACGGTGAAATGTTAGTGCGAGAAAAGCTAATACAAAATTGATACTTAGTTTTGTAGGCCTAGTGGCTACAAATGTATTCTCACGTTCGGTAATGGGAGTTCTGTGTACAGAATTTTATGTGAATGTTACCTGTTCTATTATTAAAACATAGTGAGGAAACTTGTATACTTGAGAATAATCTAGTCTTACGCTTCGCAGCCGATTATTCAACCACTGCACCACGTTTTGGGTATAGGGGGGTCTCGCACTCAGATATGTGATGCGAGCCCACCCTTTCTTCCTTCCTGTCTACTCCCTTCCCTTTCAATCCCCCCCTACACCACCTCTCCTTCCCAATCCCTTTCCCAAATTCCTTAACTCTGGGATGAGATACTACAGGGGTCGCAAGTATCCCATTAGCAGGGATCCCTGCAGTTTATCCCAAAGGGTTAAAAAAATAATACATTATTTATAATATACTAGCTTTTGCTCGCGGCTCCGCCCACGTGATCAAACAAACAAACAAACAATCAAACTCTACAGCTTTATAATATTAGTATAGATTTGGGTAGCTTAGCAACGGAAGCCTTCAAATAATATTATTTGGGTAGCTTAGCAACGGAAGCCTTCAAATATGAATAATTTTCCCCGTTTTTGCAACATTTTTCACTGATGCTTCGCTTCTAATGGTCGCAGCGTAATGTTATATATCCTAAAGCCTTCCTCGATAAATGGACTATCCAACACAAAAAGATTTTTTCAATTCGAACCAGTAGTTCCTCAGATTAGCGCGTTCAAACAAACAATCAAACAATCAAACTCTACAGCTTTATTATTAGTATAGATTTATTTACTTTTTTCTTTAAGTGGCATTATGACGCATACCGGGTTTTGCTAGTCTACACTTCTACACTAATATTATAAACAAGATTTTTTTTTATTTTTGTATGTAATGAATAAACTTAAAAACTACTGGACCGATTTCAAAAATTCTTTTGCCGATCGAAAGCTACACTATCACTGAGTAACATAGGCTACTCTTCTTATCCCGGAAAAAGCAGATCACGTGGGCGGAGCCGCGAGGAAAACTAGCCTCCAATAAATATTGATCAACTGCGGAGATAAATCGTATAATCGCTTGCATTACAACCCACACCTCGATGATTTTATGCTTATAACCGGCGACCCCTTCCGCAACTGTTTTGGTTCGTCGGTATAAAGGATCGATCCATTCTTATGTTGATGAAGGGGTTTGCAAGTCTCAGGTAACTTGTACAAGCCTTTGAATTGGTTTACAAGGGAGAATTGTTGGAATTGGAAGAATGTTTGTTGAAGCTTGAAGAAGGTTCGCTGATAGTAATATTCTCTCATTGTTCTCATCATTGCCCCGTCGGTTAATCAGCAGAGTGTAACACTTGCAGGTGAGATTGGCTTTAGTCCAAAGATGTTAATAATAATAAAAAAATATTAAAAACACTCAACAGTCACACACATAGTCCTGACCCCATAAGAGTATAGTAAGAAACGAGTCTCGTGTCGTGGATTTCAGGAACTACGAGAGACTTTTGGTCTTACAACACCCAGATTACGCCCACTACGCCATGGGGGCTGTCAAAATAGTAAGGCAGTTTAGTTATTAGTAAGACAAGTTGAGAACAAATCCTCAGATGAAGATATTATCTCTTACCACATATGCGAGATTAAAATACAAAACTGTCATTTACGAGGCCGCGACATACGACCCCCATTTTAAAAGTTTTTTAAAGCATAAAGCGGCAAACGAGGATTGGGAAGGGGCGGGGAATTTGGGCCTCCGGATATCTAACTCATCGTACAAAACGCAACAGCAAACCGTTACTTTACGTCGGTTTTCTATGTGACAGTGGTAACGAGCCGGCCCATTTATGTAGACAAAGCTGTCCATAGCATGGCTCTACTAAATGTATGATGCTGCCTTGTAAAACAAGAGTTTTTTGTTACATTCTAATTTCATGCGTTAAACTCTTCGTCTAAGAGTTAGTCACATGCAGACTGGTTCTGGTAAGCGATACACGAGAAAAAATTGACATAACATATTTTAATACATTTCTAAAAACAGCAGAAAATAAACAGTCTATAGAAGAAAAATCCGTTACGATTAAGAAGTTTTTACACGACACAACAACACTGGCGGCATTTAATTTTGGTTTTTAATTGCTTCCTTTTGCGAAGCGCGATGCCGACGTCAAACGAATTTAATTAGTTTCGGGACAATTTTTCATTCGGTCTAAATTAATTTTTAGGCATAATTAAGAAATGTACAGTCGGCAACATGTTTTGGAGTGTTTCATCAATTACGAAAGTAGAATGGAGATTATGAATTGACAGTATTTTTTTTTGTAACAGAGGCTGGCAAACGAGTAATTGGGTCATGTGATGGTAAGTGATCTCCACCGTCCATGTACGCTTATAATATCAGAAGAATCATGGGCACGTTGCGGATCTTAAAGGAACGGGATGATTAGGGATTGGGAAAGGGAGTGTTTGGGCCGCCGCATATCTCACTCACCGTAAGAAAGGCAGCAGCAAGCCGCTACTTTACGTCAGTATTCTGTGAGAGAGTTGTAACGAGCCGGTCGAGCCGGCTAATTCATGCTGTAGTCAAAAATGTCTACAGCGTGACTCTACTTATCAACGCCACAAAGTTACGGCAAATTGAAAGCTGAATTAGAGCACTTGATTGTAGCTGGTGTAGGATTTTTTTTTATTTCATTGAATGATGAAACGAGCAAGCCACTCGCTTTATGGTAAGCGCCACGCCTGCCCACAAGCAGAAGCAACACCACACAGAACTTTGAATTACAAAGCACTGTATGGCACTGAACTGCGCTCGACACCCTGAGACATAAGATGGTAAGTCTCATAATGCACAGTCATTTTACTGGCTTCAGTGTCCTTCAAACCGAAACACAACAGTGCTTACACACAGTTGATTGGCGGCAGAAATAGACAAAGCGGTGGAACCAACCCAGACGGCCTTTCGCATACGAGGGACCTACCACCTTTATAATGAATTCCTCCCTTTTGTGAATTCCACGACGTAATTCGTTTAAACTATTTACTTCTGGGAAATTTAAATCCCTTCAGCGCATCCAATCATGAACAAATACATTTAAAATGTAAATTTAAAGTCTGTACGAGTAACGAGTCAACATGTTTGAGAGATTTTATAGAAAACCTTAAGTATATTAGCTGAGGAAGGTTCTATAGACGTTGGAGCTGTTTGAGAAAACTTTGCAAACAGTCCATTCAATTTTAAAGTGGATTTGTATGAGATTCTTTACTCGTGTCTACGTTTGCTTGAGCGACCATTTTAATTTATACGCAGTTGTGTAACCGGTACATCCAGATTTTGCCAAGCTTGTTTCCCTCCCATGATGTGATAGGCGGGGAGTCTATCGCCATACTTGATACTGAGCATTTTGTGATAAAATATCACTTTCGGGACCAGTCGTACTGCATACGCAATAAAACTGCGCCGCCGAGAGGACCATTATAAATTGACCTCTTTATAACATGGCATGTACTTTAAAGATATCTATGTGCCTTTTTATCATGGCATGTCAGCAAACTTTAGTGGGTCGTGATGACCTCCATCACCCATGAATATATCAGAAGAACCATGGACGCGTTGCCGACTTTATCGGTAAGGGATGGTTAAAGGATTGGGAACAGCAGTAGAGTTTGGGCCTCCGGATACTCACCGTGCGAAACGTAGCAGCAAGCAGACACTTTCCGGCAGTTTTTATAAGACAGTAGATACGACCCTTTGTTACATCCTTGTATCCCTGTGCCTGCACCGGTCATTCGCCAGTCCTGTCGCAGGCTTCTGGATTTGCTTCTTCCTTCATCGGAGAAGAAGCATTTATAGAGATCGGTATAATTCTGGTGACTATCGATAAACTCATTGTTTTGGACTCATTTTTTTGGACTGCACTGCGCTTACCATCAGGTGTAGAGCAGTCACTTTGCCCTGCTCTGATAAAAACTTAATTTAGTAACTTGATTTTCTAGCAAGTACATGTATATTTTCTTTCTTTCTATCTTTATTCTTACTTATCAACAAACCTAATAAACAACACCGAAATTCCATTGAAAAATAAATTGATATCATTTAATAAAACACAAATTGTGATTTATGAATGCTAATAAAAACAATGAAAACTTGTTTTGTTTCCTTTTAATTGTTCCAGAAGGAGAAAACAATTATTTCTTTACAGTAAAACTTCACAATTGCCTTGTATTTCGCGATTTCAAAGAACAAAAGATTCATTCACCAGCGAGATTTTCTTGAGCGGTAGAGCCACGCTGTAAATTTATACTAAGATTAAGGGTTTGGGCAGGGGAGGGGCATTGGGCCTCCGGATATCTCACTTATCGTACGAAAGGCAGCAGTAAGCCGCTATTTTATGTCAATTTTCTATGAGATAGTGGTAACGACCCGGTTGAGCCGGCCCATTCATGCTGTAGAAAAATTGTCTACAGCGTGGCTCTACCACTCGCAGAGATTTATAGACTCTCTCTCTCTCTCTCTAACTTTAATAATCGTTACGAAGTGGGCTTTAGCTTTTACTGTCATTTAGCATTAATTATTTATTTACAAACGCCAATGGTTCATTAATTGCATGTAATGTAACAACATAAATAATGTACTATTAAATTACCTTTATATTGGCTTATAATAATTTATTGCTGAAACATTTTGTATCAAATAGCGTTCATTATTATCAAAGAAGTGCGACAGGTTACAAGGTGGTAGGCCCCTCGTATGCGAGAGGCCGTCTTGGTTGGTACCACCGTTTTATCTATTTCTGCCGCCTAGCAACAGTGTATAAGCACTGTTGTGTTTCGGTTTGAAGGACATTGAAGCCAGCGAAATTACTGGCCGTTATGAGATTTAACATCTTATGACTCGGGGTAACTGACGCAGTTCAATGCCATGCAGTGCTTTCTAATTCAAAGTTCTGTGTGTTGTTTCTATTTATGGGCAGGCGTGGCGCCTACCATAAGGCGAGCGCCTAGCTCGTCTCATCATTCAATAAAATAAAATAAATAGTATCTTTGGGTTTTATTTACTCAAACAAAAGATATTAATTAATCAGTCAAATTTAATTGTTTTATTTCTACACTAGCTTTTCCTCGCGGCTCCGCCCGTGTGATCTGCTTTTTCCAGGATAAAAAGCCTATGTTCATCAGGGACAATGGAGGATTCTAATGGTGAAATAATTTTTCAAATCGGTCCAGTACATAGTTTTTAAGTTTATTCGTTACATACAAAAATACAAATCTTTCCTCTTCATAATATTAGTGTAGATTAAAGAAAACATCATGTGTAAAAGAAGTTTTTGTACCCTTTAATACGTTTGTGAGTTTACATGCAATATATCATGAGTAACTCAGAAACTTCAAATGAAGTTTTCGAGGACATTTACCTGTCCATTGTGACTTTGCGCAAAATTATTCAAACCATTAGTTTGAGTAATTTTACATGAACACATTGTTTACAGAGAATTCTTGTAATACAAAGCCGTCAGCACCTAGCCGCAAAATTATCCCGGGTCGACAGTTATCATGACAACGGTACAAAGACCCGGATCCCGGACAAACTAAGCTTCCAGATAAAACCACCTCAATGAACATCTTTCGAGCAATTTTTTTGCCCCTTTCGCAAAATATATTATTCGAAAAGGTATAAACGCTATCGACACATAAATTCAGGAACGTTTTACGGTTTTAACAGATAAAACGCTCAATTCTCTTGTCAGGTAGGCGTGTCGATCTGAAATTGAATTGAACATCGATTTGTTGGCTTACTAAACGGTTTTCGGGTTCAAACTAAGTCGGTTGAATCGATTTTAGAGTTCCGAGATAAATCGATTTTCATTATCGTGTAACAAATTATACTTGTTTACGAAATTTAAATAGATGTTTATTTAAGCATGTTCAATATTCGGAATTTAAATAAATTTCACACTTAAGTGGACTTGGCCGCACTCAGTAGTCCTTTAACTTTAATTTTCATTAAGGTTTTAACTAAAGCTAAATTGTAAAAATTAGGGTGAATTAAAACAAATTTACACGGATTTTTTCGCGGTTTATGTTTTAATTTTGGTCCCAACGTTTCGAAATCTTTTCAGCCTTCATGGTCACGGGTTGAGTGTATACTAACGAAATCCTGACTGATAAAATCCGTTTAAATTAATTTTATTTCAATGTGTAATATTCGAGTAAACATAATAAATCTTTTTGTAATAATGACGTTGGGTTACTAAAACAGTCTTACGAATCTGCTGATTCAATCGCTGTATAAAAAAGATGTGTGTAATAGAGCTTCATTACAAAACATTCTGTTGAAGCAGAATTTGTTCAAGTACGCGCAACGTATGTAAAGAACTTTGAAAATATTTGACAAGAGACTTCTGGTGAATCGACACATAGATTAAAATGGATTCGTAGCCAAATTTATCCTTGTGATCAATGGCGTATTACTTTTACAAAATCTTAAACAAATAGTTGAAATAACAAATACCTGGAAACAACTAAAAACATGGCTTGCATTGACGTTGGTTACAGCGTTAAGGCATTCCTTAGAATTCAATTATCTCCACATTCAGGTCTAATCAATGCAATGGGCTCTATTATTGAATACAGAAAATGCTTTATTCTTCATTACTATATACAGAAATGATCATAATTGACTAATAATTGAATCTAAATAATTAAATTCCAACAATTGGCCAAAACTTAAAATTAATTGTCTCCGAGTACGGCCTTGAAAAATGACCATTGACTTAATTAAATGACAGCGTAATCTTTTTCTATCCCAGTTAATCGATTCTATTACGTTTGATTCGAATCGATTTCGGCAATAATCGAGCTCGCACATCTACTGTCAGACAGTATTTGGGTGCGTTCAGATATTGCGTTCACGATGGCCATTTCGGTGGATATGTTGCACTATCAGTGTCAGTCCATTTGTTTATCACGCGAATGGGGTAAGGGTTGAAATTGGGCAAGCGGTAATTTACGATTGCACAAATGTTTGTGAATGTTACTGCTTGTTATTAGTTTGTGGAGTATGAGCGATATATTGTTCATTATTTGAGAGAATGGTTTGTGCATTATTTTTAAAGTAGAAGCTGATAAATTAAGAAATGGCCAAGCTCATAATGTATTATATTAGGAAAGGTATGAAAAAAATATATTTCTTACTGAAAATTACCAGTAGGTAAATTTATATGTTATCACTGGTAACACACATTGATCGAAGACTTTGGTCTTCAGGCACTGAGGTATTTTGGAGGTAGTTGCCAGACGAGTAACATATGCGGTAATATAAGTAGATATAATAAAAAACTTTTAATCTGGACGGACGCCAGTAGGCGATGCCAAACGCTTTCAATGTCAGTTTGATTAGCAAAAAAACGGTCAAGTGTGAAACTCGCGCCATGGTTAGGTTCGGTAACGTAAAATGTTTGCACCATTTTACAAGGTGGTCAGTCCTCGTATGCGAGAGGTCGTCTGGGTTGGTAGAGCTTTGTCTATTTTTGCCGCCAAGCAAAAAAAGGTTAGCATTGTGGTGTTTCGGTTTGAAGGACATTGAAGCCAATGAAATTACTGGGCATTATGGGACTAAACGTCTTATGTCTCGGGGCGACGAGCGCAGTTCAGAGCCATGCAGTGCAAAGTTCATCAAGTAAATGGGTAGGCGTGGCGCTTACTATCGGGCGAGCGACTGGCTCGTCTCGTTATTCAAATAAATAAATAAAAAACCTCGTATTTATACTAATGTTTTTGGGATCAGTTTTCTTGTAATATTTGATTAATTAGTAACATGACTTATCTACACGGTCCTTAGAAAAAGCATCTTGACTGATGTATATACAGGCGGATGGATAACAAATTGGTCCTATGAGGGCTTTGCTTTTTCCTCTCAAGAGGCTGAACCCTGAAAACGTTTGAGGCTTTTTTGTTCCCATTCTAATGATAATTACGTGCCCGAAAACAAAGTTTGTGGGTTTTTGTGTGGGATTGCGTCGTTTGTCACTCGGATACAAGTTTGATAGTGTTTTTCTTATGTCAATTGTTTTTTGATACTTTGCTCCACTTCTATATGGGGTTATTGTTTTATGTTTGATGTTATGAAGTTATTATTACATGACATTGTTCTGGTATTGTTTTTTTGGAGTTATTTATGCGATTTAAGATGGTAAATTATATTGTAGGTATGTTTTATCATTCTTATAAACTTTCTTAGCACTAATTGAAATAAAACTAATTTAAACGGATTTTATCGCGCTTTTTATTAAGTCATTTTAGTTAAGTTAATTAGTATTATTTCGATGAGTAATATTCGCGTAAACATAAGAAATCATTTCTTAGCACTACCTAGTTAAAACATTATTTTCGTCTCTTTCTACCCACTTGATAAATCGTGTTCACAGAGAAAGACAAAATAGTGGTTAACTAAGCAATGCTTAAGTAACGTTTATAAGTAAGGGATAAAAATAGTGCGAGGACCATCAAGTGGTACATTCTTCCTGTAGGTGTCGTGCTGTGCTATGATGATGAGCGCGAGGACCACAGAGGTGACGGCCATGAGGACGAGCGACGTGACGTCACAGCTGTAGGTGTAGTATGGAGTATATTACTCACCGACAATAGTGGCTAGGATGATGAGCGCGAGGACCACAGAGGTGACGAACAGGAGGACGAATGAAGTGACGTCACAGCTGTAGGTGTAGTATGGAGTATATTACTCACCGACAATAGTGGCTAGGATGATGAGCGCGAGGACCACAGAGGTGACGAACAGGAGGACGAATGAAGTGACGTCACAGCTGTAGGTGTAGTATGGAGTATATTACTCACCGACAATAGTGGCTAGGATGATGAGCGCGAGGACCACAGAGGTGACGACCAGCAGAACGAATGAAATGACGTCATAGCTGTAGGTGTAGTATGGAGTATATTACTCACCGACAATAGTGGCTAGGATGATGAGCGCGAGGACCACAGAGGTGACGAACAGGAGGACGAATGAAGTGACGTCACAGCTGTAGGTGTAGTATGGAGTATATTACTCACCGACAATAGTGGCTAGGATGATGAGCGCGAGGACCACAGAGGTGACGACCAGCAGAACGAATGAAGTCACGTTACAGCTGTAGGTATAGTATGGAGTATATTACTCACCGACAATAGTGGCTAGGATGATGAGCGCGAGGACCACAGAGGTGACGGCCATGAGGACGAGCGACGTGACGTCATAGCTGTAGGTGTAGTATGGAGTATACTACTCACCGACAATAGTGGCTAGGATGATGAGCGCGAGGACCACAGAGGTGACGAACAGGAGGACGAATGAAGTGACGTCACAGCTGTAGGTGTAGTATGGAGTATATTACTCACCGACAATAGTGGCTAGGATGATGAGCGCGAGGACCACAGAGGTGACGAACAGGAGGACGAATGAAGTGACGTCACAGCTGTAGGTGTAGTATGGAGTATACTACTCACCGACAATAGTGGCTAGGATGATGAGCGCGAGGACCACAGAGGTGACGGCCATGAGGACGAGCGACGTGACGTCACAGCTGTAGGTGTAGTATGGAGTATACTACTCACCGACAATAGTGGCTAGGATGATGAGCGCGAGGACCACAGAGGTGACGACCAGCAGAACGAATGAAGTCACGTCACAGCTGTAGGTATAGTATGGAGTATATTACTCACCGACAATAGTGGCTAGGATGATGAGCGCGAGGACCACAGAGGTGACGACCAGCAGAACGAATGAAATGACGTCATAGCTGTAGGTGTAGTATGGAGTATATTACTCACCGACAATAGTGGCTAGGATGATGAGCGCGAGGACCACAGAGGTGACGACCAGCAGAACGAATGAAGTCACGTCACAGCTGTAGGTATAGTATGGAGTATATTACTCACCGACAATAGTGGCTAGGATGATGAGCGCGAGGACCACAGAGGTGACGACCAGCAGAACGAATGAAGTCACGTTACAGCTGTAGGTATAGTATATTACTCACCGACAATAGTGGCTAGGATAATGAGCGCGAGGACCACAGAGGTGACGACCAGCAGAACGAATGAAGTCACGTTACAGCTGTAGGTGTAGTATGGAGTATATTACTCACCGACAATAGTGGCTAGGATGATGAGCGCGAGGACCACAGAGGTGACGACCAGCAGAACGAATGAAGTCACGTTACAGCTGTAGGTATAGTATGGAGTATATTACTCACCGACAATAGTGGCTAGGATGATGAGCGCGAGGACCACAGAGGTGACGACCAGCAGAACGAATGAAGTCACGTTACAGCTGTAGGTGTAGTATGGAGTATATTACTCACCGACAATAGTGGCTAGGATGATGAGCGCGAGGACCACAGAGGTGACGACCAGCAGAACGAATGAAGTCACGTCACAGCTGTAGGTATAGTATGGAGTATATTACTCACCGACAATAGTGGCTAGGATGATGAGCGCGAGGACCACAGAGGTGACGGCCATGAGGACGAGCGACGTGACGTCACAGCTGTAGGTGTAGTATGGAGTATATTACTCACCGACAATAGTGGCTAGGATGATGAGCGCGAGGACCACAGAGGTGACGACCAGCAGAACGAATGAAGTCACGTTACAGCTGTAGGTATAGTATGGAGTATATTACTCACCGACAATAGTGGCTAGGATGATGAGCGCGAGGACCACAGAGGTGACGACCAGCAGAACGAATGAAATGACGTCATAGCTGTAGGTATAGTATGGAGTATATTACTCACCGACAATAGTGGCTAGGATGATGAGCGCGAGGACCACAGAGGTGACGACCAGAAGGACGAATGAAATGACGTCATAGCTGTAGGTATAGTATGGAGTATATTACTCACCGACAATAGTGGCTAGGATGATGAGCGCGAGGACCACAGAGGTGACGACCAGCAGAACGAATGAAGTCACGTCACAGCTGTAGGTATAGTATGGAGTATATTACTCACCGACAATAGTGGCTAGGATGATGAGCGCGAGGACCACAGAGGTGACGACCAGCAGAACGAATGAAGTCACGTCACAGCTGTAGGTATAGTATGGAGTATATTACCGACAATAGTGGCTAGGATGATGAGCGCGAGGACCACAGAGGTGACGACCAGCAGAACGAATGAAGTCACGTTACAGCTGTAGGTATAGTATATTACTCACCGACAATAGTGGCTAGGATGATGAGCGCGAGGACCACAGAGGTGACGACCAGCAGAACGAATGAAGTCACGTTACAGCTGTAGGTGTAGTATGGAGTATATTACTCACCGACAATAGTGGCTAGGATGATGAGCGCGAGGACCACAGAGGTGACGACCAGCAGAACGAATGAAGTCACGTTACAGCTGTAGGTATAGTATATTACTCACCGACAATAGTGGCTAGGATGATGAGCGCGAGGACCACAGAGGTGACGACCAGCAGAACGAATGAAGTCACGTTACAGCTGTAGGTATAGTATATTACTCACCGACAATAGTGGCTAGGATGATGAGCGCGAGGACCACAGAGGTGACGACCAGCAGAACGAATGAAGTCACGTTACAGCTGTAGGTATAGTATATTACTCACCGACAATAGTGGCTAGGATGATGAGCGCGAGGACCACAGAGGTGACGACCAGCAGAACGAATGAAGTCACGTTACAGCTGTAGGTATAGTATATTACTCACCGACAATAGTGGCTAGGATGATGAGCGCGAGGACCACAGAGGTGACGAACAGGAGGACGAATGAAGTGACGTCACAGCTGTAGGTGTAGTATGGAGTATATTACTCACCGACAATAGTAGCTATTTGAGACTATCCCGCCCACACACCCGCCACTGTAACTCCTGTGAACCAGGATCAACAGTGGCACGCATTTTGTTGACACCGAGCAGTGAAGCTCGGCGAGTCTCTGGGAATGCCTAAATGTCTTTGTCCCGCAACGAAATTAATCAGATAGAAGGTTAGGGAGGAGTTGGAAATATTAATTGTCCACTTCCCTCCATAGCAAAGCGGGAGACAAAATAATGAATTGAGGAGGTATTAACCTCAAGTGTAAAGACAGTTACAACTGGAGAAGCCAGATGTAAAGCACCACGGATGTCTTTAAGTGGGTCCTATCACGCGAGCTGTTACACTTGATTCCAATAATAGGTATGGCAAAATCGCCGGAAAGCACGGAAATTCTTTCTAGTCTCCACAAGATCCATATAGTATACAACTCCAGATGTTATTTGCATACTGTCTAACATAATGTTACGCTCATGTTGCCAGAGACTACACTCCCAAAGAATATGATGTGCGGATTGTTCGTACCGACAGTTTAGTGTAGAGCATGGACACGCAGGCGAATCAACCAACCTAAATGAAAACAGTTTGAACTTAAAGTTGCCATGACCCGTAAGAAATTGGGAAACACAATGATCAACTTCTAGCCAAGTTTTTGTTAGGCGATCGCGAACCGACGGAAAGTACTGATATAGATGCCGTCCCTTAGTAGAATTATCCCATCGCCATTGCCATTCGTTTAGTAGATCGTTATAATTTTCGGAGCACGATTTGAATAGTCGATCGATTCTTAATAGCTCCGGCGACGTAACAAAACTTTTGTCTATATTTTCTTTCGTTGAGTAATACATAGCGGCGCGACGCTGTACCTCCAGATCGACTGGAAGTACACCCGCAAGGACAGGCAAAGCTTCGGTACTAACTGTTCTATACGCCTTACACAAGAATATCAACGCCAGGCGTTGGCTTTGGAGCATTTTTCTTCGCACGGCACCGATAGTAGCCCTATCAGCCCATACAGGTGATCCATAACATATACATCCCAAGTAAGTAGCTCCGTAGATGACTTTTAATGTGCTAAATGATAGACCCCACGTCGAAGTCGATATCCTTGTCAAGGCATAAAAGTTTCGTTTAGACTTTTCGCCCACGTTTTTAATATGCTCCAAAAATGAAAAATTTCGTTCTAAAACTAGCCCAAGGTAGCAAACCGATTCTTTTCTTTTAACGAAAACGTTGTTAAATTTTATTCGCGGCGGTGTTTTTAGAATGCCCTTTAAAAGTAATTGGTATGTTTTTTGTGGGGCAAACGCTAGACGATTTCTCTCACCCCAGGTGGAAATCAAGCTTAAGCACGTCCTGGCTAAACTTTCTAGTCCCGACCTACTATTTGACTGTATAAGTAAGAGTCCGTCGTCGGCATAGCCCGTTAACGTACATCCTTGGGGAAGAGGTAGAGCAAAAAAGTCGTCGAAGCCTAAATTCCACAAATACGGTCCGAGTACAGAGCCTTGAGGACAACCCATCGTCAGTGCCTTCGACACTTCATGGTGACCAAGTTTTAACTTGGTTATGCCTAAGGAAAAATATGAATATATAAGTGAATATATATTTTTAGGGCAACCTCGGATCTTTAACTTGAGTAGTATCATTGGCCACCAAGCATTATCGAAGGCACCAGAGATATCCAGAAAGATGCCTAAAACATATTTATGCACTACAATACAATAGTAGCTAGGATGATGAGCGCGAGGACCACAGAGGTGACGACCAGCAGAACGAATGAAGTCACGTTACAGCTGTAGGTATAGTATATTACTCACCGACAATAGTGGCTAGGATGATGAGCGCGAGGACCACAGAGGTGACGACCAGGAGGACGAATGAAATGACGTCACAGCTGTAGGTATAGTATGGAGTATACAGGGTTATTTTTAAAACACCAGCAACCTCGCAGGGGTAGATACCTAAGGTTATAAGCTACTACTTTTGTTCTACGACTTTTGATAATTTGTTAGATTTTATTTTCATACAAAAATAAGTATTCATTTAATTTCCGTCTTGAATGTTGCCTACACGCATCGCAGATTACGTAAGCAAACACGCGAAGCGTGGGGAACCGGACTAGCGTTGAAGGTCATCGCCCGAGCCAGCTGAGCGGCTTCTTTGAGTCGCGCGCGCACGCCCAACGCTACGAAGAAAAATACGACACAACAAAAACTTGTAAAATCATTTTTTTTAAAATATATTGAGTTATATACAAACTCGTAGAACAAAAGCTGTTCCGTATGGGGTCAGCTATCTGGTGCTGCGAGGTTGCTGGTGTTTTAAAATTAACCCTGTATTACTCACCGACAATAGTGGCTAGGATGATGAGCGCGAGGACCACAGAGGTGACGACCAGAAGGACGAATGAAATGACGTCATAGCTGTAGATGTAGTATGGAGTATATTACTCACCGACAATAGTGGCTAGGATGATGAGCGCGAGGACCACAGAGGTGACGACCAGCAGAACGAATGAAGTCACGTTACAGCTGTAGGTATAGTATATTACTCACCGACAATAGTGGCTAGGATGATGAGCGCGAGGACCACAGAGGTGACGACCAGCAGAACGAATGAAGTCACGTTACAGCTGTAGGTGTAGTATGGAGTATATTACTCACCGACAATAGTGGCTAGGATGATGAGCGCGAGGACCACAGAGGTGACGACCAGCAGAACGAATGAAGTCACGTTACAGCTGTAGGTATAGTATGGAGTATATTACTCACCGACAATAGTGGCTAGGATGATGAGCGCGAGGACCACAGAGGTGACGGCCATGAGGACGAGCGACGTGACGTCAGTGCTGGTGGAGTTGGCAGCGGTGGAGTTGACGGTGACGTTGCAGCCCCACGACACCACGTCCACCCATGAGCAGTTGTCGAACCACTCAGCCGTTGGGTATATGACGTCATCTGCAAATGGTAACAGATCGGTTGCTAGACATATAGTGATTGCAGTCGATGGGGATTTTTGCTTCTTTCAACTGTTTTATTACTACTAATGCTGCTTAATAAAGGGCCACGAGAAAATGATGACTCTTTTTGTCATATCTCAACATATTTGTTGAAGATAACATACCCGATGTAAACATACATACAAGAAAACCGACATAAAGTGGTGGATTGTTGCTGCGTTTCGTACAGAGTGTGAGATATCCGGAGGCCCAAATCCCGCTACCCATCCCAATCCCTTAATTATCCCTTCTTTTTAAGATCGGCAACGCCCATATGATTCTTCTAGTATTGTGGGTGTACATTGGTGGTGGAGATCATTTACCATTTGACCCACTTTTTTTATCCGAGCACGACAAAAACTGCGCTACACCTAATGGTAAGCGTAGTGCAGTCCAAAAAACCAGCGACAACAGACAGACGAGACTTGCTCGTTTGCCGCTATAAAAAAAACATACAAGCCTGTATTCACGCTACGAGAAATCGTTGTGTACTCATTCTCTCGTACAGATAGCTAAATTCCACATTTTCCGCTAATTTTGAGTCGATGCTGTCTACCATTCATTGACCATTGAATTCTAATAGCACTGTCTTAGTTTTTGAAGTGTAAACTTCTTTTAGCGCGGTAAGTATATTTTTTTATGTTTGTTATCTTAGAACTTTTGACTGGGTGAACCGATTGGGGACCCGACTGGGGCCGGATTGGGGACCGGACTGGGGGCCGGACTGGGGTCGGATTGGGGTCGGACTGGGGGCCGCACTAGGGCCGGACTGGGGCCGGACTGGTGCCGGACTGGGGTCGGACTGGGGCCGGACTGGGGTCGGACTGGGGCCGGACTGGGGGCCGAACTGTGGGCCGGACTGGGGGTTCGCATCTTGTTTGGTAAGTTGTCAGTTGTCGGCACTCCCGGAGTGCAACCAGTAATTTTATATTACGAAAATAGCAAGCAAACGCCACAACATATCTATAACGAAGTTATAAAATAGTAAGTCGCTCGTATGCGAAGGCCGTCTGGGTAAGCATCACTGCCTTATCTATTTTTGTAGAATTTAGCAAAAATCAATACCTCAATTTGAATTTGCTGTGGGTTGAAACGTTTTTGCATATTTATATCTATTTGACGTCGGAGGTCTATCAATATGTTGTTTGTGCCTGCATCGGTTATCCGCCTGTCCTGTCGCAGGCTCCTCGATTTGCTTCTTCCCTCTTAGGAGGGTGAAGCTTTTATACAAGCGGGCATGACTTTTTTGGACTGCATTACGCTTAATATCAGGTGTAGTGCAGTCATTTTGTCGTGATCGGATAAAAAAATATTCGTTTTATATTATTACTAGCTTTTGCTCGCGGCTCCGCCCGCGTGAACGTTTAAAATTGACAAAGTTTCATACAAACTTTCATCCCCTATTTTATCCCCTTGGGGGTAGAATTTATCAAAATTCTTTCTTAGCGTATGCTTACGTCATAACATCTACCTGCATGCAAAATTTCAGCCCGATCCCTCCAGTGGTTTGGGCTGTGCGTTGATAGATCACTATGTCAGTCAGTCAGTCACCTTTGAGTTTTATATATTTAGATTAAGAGCCGATTATTCAACAACTCTGGTGCTTTTTATGTAATTATGTTTTGTAAAAACATTTACAATGTGGTAGGTCCCTCGAATGCGAGTGGCCGTCTGTGTTGGTACCATCGCTTTGTCTATTACTGCCGCCAAGCAACAGTGTGTAAGCACTGTTGTGTTTCGGTTTGAAGGACATTGAAGCCAGTGACATTACCGGGCATTATGAAACTTAACATATTATATCTCGGGGTGACAAGTGCAATTCATTGCCATGCAGTGCTTTATAATTCAAAGTTCTGTGTGGTTTTGGTTACGATCACGCGAGCGCCTTGCCCATCTCATCATTCAATCAAATAAAAAAAGAGAATTACACACTTGGTGAGATCGACCCATATTAAAAGGAGCATTAAAGGGTTAATGGTTTCTTTGTGGCGCGTCGGGAAGCGCTCATTTCCTCTCAAGTCACGCGCAGAACGAGTCAAGTTGGTCGAAGATACCCGCCGATACTACTTTTAGGCTTAAGTGAGGCTTCTAGTGATTTGTAGGGTACACGCGACCGCGCGCGTTGTTAATAATGTAGCTTCACGGGTTGGATGGTCGGTTATTGTATCTTTATTTGATGGGACGGAATGGATTGGTCGTTATTTCAACTTCCTGATGAATTCGAGTGACAGATTGGATGTTAGCGATTTTTTTTTATAGCATTGGCCGGCAATCGAGCAAGCGGGTCAGCTGATGGTAAGTGATCTCCACCACTCATATACACCCATAATACCAGAAGAATCATAGGCGCGTTGCCAACCTTAAAAGGAAGGCATAATTAAGGGATTGGGAAGGGGAGGGGGATTTGTGCCTCCGGATATCACACTCACCGTACGAAACGCAGCAGCAAGCCGATACTTTGTCGGTTTTCTGTGAGATAATGGTAACGACCCGGTCGAGCCGGCCCATTCATGCAGTGGATAAAACTGTCTACAGCTTGGCTCTACCACTCACAGACAGTGGTACCGACCCGGTGGAGCCTATCCTACAGCCTTATTATAAAACGTAGGCTTTTATAATGGTTTATACAACGTAGTTGCTGTGGGTACCTTTACCACCAAGGGTACCCATAGTAACTAGTTGTTTTAAACCAAGTCTAAAGCTATTCTATGTTTTGTAAAAATGCCGCTGAATTCACGAATTCGGTAATAATACCATGGCACAGTAAGGCAAGTTTTAATATTCCTTTTACAGTTCAATTAGTGATGGCAATTACTTGCGGATCGCATCAAAATGCAAATGGTTTAATAAGGCACAGAAACTGAAGGTCCGGGCCGACACGCTGGCTTAGACAATAAAATCTGGTGAAATATATTAGGAATGTTGTTGATTCCTAGTGAAATTATGTTTTATTATATAGAATTTGGAATCGGATTTTTATAAAATTTATTTTAGGACTATGTTCAATATATCATTAAGTACGTTAAATATGGAATCTGTTTTAAAAGGTATATCTATGTTTAATTATATATTTTTCAAATAACACAGTTTAGGAAGTACAAATTAAAATACGCTTTACCGTGTACATCGTAATAATTTTATACAGGGTTATTTTTAAAACACCAGCAACCTCGCAGGGGTAGATACCTAAGGTTATAAGCTACTACTTTTGTTCTACGACTTTTGATAATTTGTTAGATTTTATTTTCATACAAAAATAAGTATTCATTTAATTTCCGTCTTGAATATTAACAACGCGCATCGCAGATTACGTAAACAAATACGCGAAGCGTGGGGAACCGGGCTAGCGGCTTTGAAGGTCAACGCTCGCGCAGCTGACGGCCGCTTTGATGTCGTGCGCGCACGCCGCGCCGCGCCGCACTCTACGAAGTAAAATACGACACAACAAAAACTTGTAAAATCATTTTTTTTAAATATATTGAGTTATATCCAAACTCGTAGAACAAAAGTTGTTCCGTATGAGGTCAGCTATCTGGTCCTGCGAGGTTGCTGGTGTTTTAAAATTAACCCTGTATATCAACGTCTAATATATATAAAAATAACGTTTACTTGGAGATTGAAAATCGACTGATAAATGATATCGATAAATGAAAAACTCGGTGGAAGAATTCATTAACTTGCTTAGTTAACTTATTAATAGCATTCCAAAAAAAAATATGATAGAAAATTACCATGACATCGATAGCTGCAGAAGCTTTAAAGGCAACATCGATTCTAGTGTGAAATTGATTATTCGATCGCTTTAAAATATTCACTCAGTTGTGATGGTTTTGTACACATTAATTGATGATAACAGGTTATGAAGTTAATTGAAATTCTGTAGCATCCATAGCCTAATGAATTAGGACATTAAAAACACTATTAACGCAATCCAAACAATTATTAATTAATAAACAACTAACTTGGTAATTGATGTAATTACACATAAAGAATGATTATGTAGTAATAAAAAATTAAGCACAAACTTACTATTGGTGTAATTAAACTCTCGTATTGTTTTAGACACGTTCATTGTTCTGTCGCCCGTCCTCCTGCAACAAAATAATATTAATTTTAGCTGTAATCGTAGAAAAGCGATAAAACCACTCTGTAGACACTTTTGTCTATAACATGAATGGTACGGCTCAACTAGGCTATTATGATAGGATATTATTATTATGTTCCATAAGATAAAACATCTTTACATTTACAAATTTGAGCACTAGTATGATAAAAAGTTTGGACTATTTACTACCAGAAGAAGAAGTTTTCGGTTGCCAGATTTAAAAAAAGAAGCTTAGAAACCATTGGTATTATATAATACAAATAATATGGACGCTATTATCAACACTCGTTATATCAACAGATGCACCAAGCCTTTGTAATAAGTTGGCGACATCTGTCTCCAACAAGTTTGGCACTCGGCATCGACACAACGCGGTGTAAACGGACCAAGTTAACACAGACGGGAATAGGCGACAGTTTGAAGGCTGGGCTATTTGGATAATGTTTTAGCACTTGTGTTTGTGATGTCAGCAGGCTTGTGTGTTACATTCAATTGGACCTACTTAGGCAAATAGGAACCAACCTACAGCAAGTTCAAATGGAGATACGCATTTTGTTTTGATGAATCGAATGAAAAATTATGTATCGAATGTATTTCATGCCGAATTTTCCAAAAAAACTACGAGATAAAATTAAAACACTGAACTGCGCTCGTCACCCTGAGACACAAGATGTCAAGTCTCATAATGCCCAGTAATTTCACTGGCTTCAATGTCCATCAAACCGAAACACAACAGTGCTTACAAACTGTTGATTGTCGGTAGAAATAGACACAGCGGTGGTACCAACCCACACGGCCTCTCGCATACGAGGGACCTACCACCTTGATGATTGATGTGATGTGAGACACACAAAAATACATTATTAATTGAATTAAAATTGGGAACTCTCTGATTTATTGAAGATACATATAACCTTTGCTCTTTGATTCACGAAACCACAAAGCCACACCGATATATAATTTATTCTTATCACAGTTTCGATTTTGAAACTGGGACCACAAAGTTCGCGAGCTGAGTTGACGATAAAGCTCGCTTCCAAAGTTGGTTCCGTAACTTAAAGCACGCCTCAGTATTGATTTTACTTAGCCCCTTTAAATTAAGAATTCAAAGCTTTATTTTGGGCAACAGAGATTAATATTTGATGTGTTTATTTGTGACTTGATCTCGCTGTTTTGTGTTCGTTTTATTTTTTGTTACTGAAAGAAATTAATTATATTTATGCATTAACAGTGTTAGTTTTAGAATTCAGTTTTATATGTAGATATTTTTTTTTTATGGAATAATCTAATTCTGTTAATTCAATTTTGTTCGAAAGGATATACACCACAAATGTCTTATTTGAAAAAAGTTTTGGGGATCAACTCGATTGAATTATTTTAGTGGTAGAGCCACGCTGTAGACAGTTTTGTCTACAGCATGAATGGGCTGGCTCGACCGGGTCATTACCACTGTCTGACAGAAAACCGACGTAAAGTAGCGGCTTGCTGCTGCGTTTCGTACGGTGAGTGAGATATCCGGAAGCCCAAATCCCCTCCCCTTCCTAATCCCTAATTATCTCTTTCCTTTAAGGTCGGCAACGCGCCCATTATTCTTCTGGTGGTGGGCGTACATGGGCGATGGAGATCACTTACCATCAGGTGACCCACTTGCTCGTTTGCCGGCCTATGCTATAAAAAAAAAGGATCAGATTTTTTACATAAGCTATTAAAATATTTACTTTGTCTACAAAATATTTCATTTGTATTAATACCGATATTGTAAGCGAAGAATATATTTTTATTCAGCATATTAACACATTATTTATTTGGCCCAGTTTAAACATTTTTTTTTTATTTTGTCCACCGGCGTATGCGAAAATATGTAAGGTATGCATTTATTCACAACGCTTTAATCTTTCAACCGTGTCTTATTCAATTAGGCTTGCTTGTAATTCTCCGATTTATCCTGCTTCACAAAATATATTGAAAACGTTCTCTCTGAGTTTTTCATAATATGCTTGCCTCGGCCCATTCATGCCGTCGAAAAAATTGTCCAAAAAATATAATAAACCAGTAAACTTTTCTAGACTCTATTATTTTCTCTCCCACTTGCCCTTATGCTCTTTAACACATGTTGCAGAAAGATTTGGCTTGTAGTTATTACGGCCGGCCACCTGCCTGACCTCAACCCCTCTGGGGGGCTGGTGGGGATTAGTATACATCCGTATAGCGACCACCGTACTTGGTGTTAAGACCGTCATAGTGACTCACCTAGTGTGGGTCGCGTTCTAGGTTCAGCTAGTGTATATCCGGTTCTCCCGAGGGGGCTTGCCCCCTTTTACTTTCCCTTTCCCTTCCTTGATTCCTTCCCCTCCCTATTTCGTTACCCTGCTGGTGGTAGGATATTCATATCCACCCGAATAGCAACCTCCATAAATGGTGTTAAGACCCGTCACCCGTGACCCACCTCGTTTAGGTCGCATTCCCGAGTCAGCCAGTGTATATCCGGTTCTCCCGAGGGGACTTGCCCTTCCCACCTTCCCCTCCCTTTTCGCCCTGGAATGAGATACTGCAGAGGTTGCCAGTATTCCATTAGCAGGGATCCCTGTAGTTCATCCCAAGGGTTAAAACAAATCCTTCTGAACTCTATATTATTATCCCTTTGCAAAAAAATAAAATCGTTTAATCACTTTAGCCAATAAGCTACAACACGTGTCATGGACGTATTATATTCAGTGTTTACGGAATGAATGGTCTGCCAATTCACATTTGGGTTACTGTGCCTCTAATGTATTATTCTATATCTGTCACGTCATTCACAAAAGTATCAAGCAGGTCAGTACAGAACTGCTTTTCCCGGGAAAATCCTATTTGCGAAAACATATACTATATTAAATAAAATATTATTATATAATTACATAAACATATACTATAACATGTATTTTTACACTGACTGACTCCGGAACGCGACCCACACAAGGTAGGTCATTATGGCGGGTCTTAATACCGTGTATGGTGGTCGCTATCCGGTCGGATACGAATATCCTCCCACCAGCACCTGATGGTAAGTGAACTCTTCCGACTATGTACGCCCATAATACCAGAAGAATCAGGAGCATGTTTCCTCCGGAAACGCTACAGCAAGCCACTACTTTACGTTGGTTTTCTGTTCGATAGTTCTTCGGATTTTCCATCGATATATTAATATTCAAATCTAAACTCCCAAACGGTGTT
The DNA here is from genome assembly GCA_949126905.1 of Amorpha juglandis. Taxonomy (NCBI): domain Eukaryota; kingdom Metazoa; phylum Arthropoda; class Insecta; order Lepidoptera; family Sphingidae; genus Amorpha; species Amorpha juglandis. The sequence continues at coordinate 2,315,797 of OX421379.1, read as the reverse complement.
TCAACAAAATTTCCAATTCAACACAACATCTTTTGACTGAAACTTTGTGACTTGACTTCTTATGAAATAAAATATATTTTTTGAGAATGTTTGAGCGGAGTTTTATGAATATCATTCTTGTGATTTTTAAGTTGGCGGGTTGTTTTATGAATGCGAGTTTTAGGTATCTCTGAAAAGTATTTGTTTATTGGAGAAGTTTTTTGTAGGTTTGTACTTTTTATGTCATTCATTCATTATGTTTCTTGGTTCAACTGTTGGGTCGATATAGTATATTTGGATGCAAATACGTAATAACTTTTAAACCCACATCATGTTTTTTTTACTATCCTGTATTATACACGTACTGGGCACAGGCCTCCTCTACTGAATAAGAGGGGTCAGGCTGTAGTCCGCCACCCTGGCCTAATGCGGGTTGTCAGACTTCACATACCTTCGAAAAATCTTATTGAATTCTCTGGTATGTAGGTTTCCTCACGATGTTTTCCTATACCGTTAAAGCAAGCGATAATTAACAATAATATACACGTAACTTAGAAAAGTCAGAAGTGTCTGCTTTTGGGCTGGTTTCGAACCTGCGACTTTCGTCTCGACCGTCCGTACCACTCCCCGCTGAGCTATCACTGCTTTCACATCAAGTTAAAATTGAGGTATTATTTTAATTAATATCTCAGTTTTTACTTGATTGTTATATAGATTTTGATAGTTGAGATGTTATTCCATATTTGCATCCATTTGTTGGAGTCAACACATGTGATAGTAATAATCTAAAAATACAAGTATTGCGCTCATTATTATATATTTGCCTTGTTTCCAATGAAAAAAGATGATCTAGGAGACGTCAGTTAGGTTGTGAGTTAGCCACGCACTTACGCGCATGACTAAAGAGACCTATTCGAGAGTGGCAGCAACGGCCACATATTTGGCAAGTAAATACACTCCCCGAAGATGATACGAGGTTAGTGGCTCTTTGGTGTCTTAAAGTCCACTTCTGGGCTAGCAATTTCGCTTATTATTACTGAACAGTTTATAATTGAGTGGTAGAGTCACACTGTCGTTTGTCTACAGCATGAATACCACTGTCAACACCACTGTCTCACAGAAAACCGACGTAAAGTTGCGGTTTGCTGCTGCGTTTTGTACGGTGAGTGAGATATCCGGACCATAAAACCATAGAGAATTTACGCATTTAATCTCTGTCGATAGCACAACCTAATAATTGACAGCCAGCCAATAGGATTGTGCGTTATGAGAGCGACGAAGCACGCCCAATCTGTTCGCAAGTACCATAAAACATAACATAACTTTTATGGCGAGCCCTTAAAAACTCATCCGAAATAATTTCTGAGTAATTTAAAAAATGTTCGCTCTATTTTATGTTGTTTTAAAAGTTTGAATTATTTCGAACATTCTTTCGCTGTACAAACTGGCCAGTGTTGTGAGCTCATTTATGATAATTTTATTTTATACTGAAACTAGGCAATAACACTCAAAGTGTCGGGCTTGCAAATATGTTAATTAAGTGACCTGTTGCATTTGTTAAGTAAAATTACTGGCTGTAATTTCTAAATAAATTTAAACATTTAAATGTAATAATAACTATGACGAAGACAGTGCAGTACATCGCTTATTTTAATTTATTTCATAAACTAGTTTAGAGTTTGTTCAAAAAACATTGACGATGACGAACAGTGTATGGAAACAATGAAATAAGTGAATTAAGAATCGTACTGAAAGGAGTTAACACCAAAACTCAGGCAATACCTTGAAATCGACCGCACACGTGTTTCATCGTTCTTGTAAAAATAACTTGAGAATAAATTATACTTGACACTGGCAAAATGCATAATAATGCGAAAGCCATAAATAAAAAAAAAAGAACTATGACGCAATCTGCACATATGCTACCATTTTATGGCCAGTAAGAAACGGGCAATAAAATTAAGTATCACGAAATGTGAATAAATCCAGTATGCGACATACATACATAATATAACCTATTTTAATTATTTATTAAAATTTATTCTAGTTTCAGAGAACATTTACAATTGCTACAACACAGATTTCATTTTCATAGATTTTGTATTAATTAAAGTCCTAACACTGATAACGTGGAAACTCTAATCAATTGCTATGATAATACAGGCCAATTATGTAACTGTGGTAAGTTATTAGCTGGTGGTAGGATATTCATATCCGCTTGGATAGCGACCACCGTACACATGGAGTTATATCTTGCCATAGTGACATACATTGTGTGGGTCGCGTTACAGGATCAGCCGGTGTATATCCGGTTCTTCCGAGGATCATTGTGGGCGTACATGGGCGGTGGAAATCACTTACCATTAGGTGACCCACTTGCTAGTTTACCGACGTATGCTATAAAAAAAAGTTTCGAATCTCACTATCTGTTCGAATATAAAATTTATAGACACTCGATACATTTTTATGTTGTCTGCGTGGAATGACATAATCTTACTCGCGGCCCTGATCCTATTTTATGTTTTATAGTCTTCGAAGATAGATGACGTAAAGTAGCGGCTGGCGTTTCGTACGCTGAGTGAGATATCTGGAGGCCCAAACCCTTTTTTCTTTTTAAATTCCTTTTTTTAGCATAGGCCGGCAAACGAGTAAGTGCGTCACCTGAAAGTCAGAGGTGCATGCTCTTGGCGCTGGTTTCGAACCTGCGACTTTCGTCTCGTCACTCCGTAACACTCTCCGCTGAGCTATCGTTACAAGTACAACCTAAATTACGCATTACTGGCAACGTCTTTTCTATGCTGTTACGTCGCATTAGGCGTAATGTCCGATCGTTTCCGAGCCAATATATCAGCCGTGTCTCCGATACATATTTATTAACACTTGATATATAGAACAGTTATGTGGTTTGACATGTCATGTATTTAGGAATTATCGTATCCTTGAGCTCTGTGCGTATTAGATATACTGCTTTCCGATTTTTTTTTTATTTGATTGCATGACGAGACGAGCAAGGCGGTGGTCTGATGGTAAGCGCCACGCCTGCTCATAACAGAAGCAACACTACACAGAACTTTACATTACAAAGCACTGCATGGCACTGAACTGCGCTCGTCACCCCGAGACATGAGTAACTTCACTGGCTTCAATGTCCTTCAAACCGAAACACAACAGTGCTTACACACTGTTGCTTGGCGGCAGAACTAGACAAAGCGGTGGTACCGACCCAGACGGTCTCTCGCATACAAGGGACCTACCACCTTATATATACTGTTTAATTAAGGTGATAAAATTATTGGCAGGCATTACATTAGAGTATTTGACTAGTATTTTTAACTAATTTTAATCATTAAGCTACATTCCTTAAAATCTATTAACGAAAGAATTACGTAAATCAAGGCAAAAATTAAAGTTATTTAAATCTACTGGAAGGGGTAGTCGCCAAATGATGGAAAAAGGATGCACGGCATGGCATGTTACGTCACAAAACAGGTCATGCCTGTTATAGTGCGTGCGGGGGAGGGAGGAGAGGGAAGGGAGGAGGAGGGTGTTAGAATGATTTTCCCACTACACGCCCAGCCTTGCTTATTCCAGTATTTAAAACATAAACTACAGTCTAATTTTTAACCCAATTTTAGTTTTGTATTCGCTAAATAATTTCTTTTTCGTGTCATTGTCAAATGCATATAAAATAATGCAAAAAATTAGACATAGTCATATACCCTATTTACATACACATACATACATAGACTCACGCCTGTGTCCCATAGGGGTAGGCAGAGACAACGGATTTCCACCTGCTACGGTCCTTAGACACCTCTTTGGCCTCCTTCACTCTCGTTATATTCTTCATGCATGCACGTCGGTTTAGGGTACTTCTGACCTAACCTTTTTCAAGAATCTAACACTCTCTTTCTCACTCTTTTTGAGTGGTAGAGCCACGCTGTAGACAGTTTTGTCTACAGCATTAATGGGCTGGCTCGACCGGGTCGTTACCACTGTCTCACAGAATACCGACGTAAAGTAGCGGCTTACTGCTGCGTTTCGTACGGTGAGTGAGATATCCGGAAGCCCAAATCCCCTCCCCTTCCCAATCCCTAATTATCCCTTTCCTTTAAGGTCGGCAACACGCCCATGATTCTTCTGGTTGTGGGCGTACATGGGCGGTGGAGATCACTTACCATCAGGTGACCCACTTGCTCGTTTGCGGGCCTATGCTATAAAAAAAAAAAAAAGGTGCAACCGTAGACCGTAGTCAATTTGTCGAGTAGTGTTCAGATTTTCTCGGAATCTCGAAATTCCGTATTGAGTATAAGTGAATAAAGGGTAGTATAGACCTACATTAGGGCTCAGACATCGACCTTCACTTGTCAATATATTCAATTAACGTAACGTTTCCGTTAAAACGGTTCGAAAGGTATAAAGTTTGGTGTTTGAAAAGCGGTATTGGACGCGACGTGAAGAAATATCCGGAGGTTATAGAAAGCCAGCTAACGACCTAGAAGGTTACCTGATAGTAATCATAGCCACAGGTAAGTAGGTATTACAGTCTGTAAGGTTGTTTTTATTAATTTATTTGATTGAATGACGAAACGAGTAAGGCGTTCGCCTGATGGTATAAAATACCTGCCCATAAACAGAAGCAACACCACACAGAACTTTGAATTATAAAGCACTGCATGCCACTGAACTGCGCTCGTCACTCTGAGACATAAGGAGGAAGAAGGAAATAAATTTTGCCAATTTTTGTTATGTAAAATGACGTCATCACGGTGCACATACATTTTATACTTATAGGGGGCTTGCATAGTCTGGTTTTAATCGTCCGAATAAGATAGACAAAACTTTAAATTATTTTTTATTTTTTTTCAGGCCGTCACAATTCTGCCGACCGTCGAGGGACCCAATGTCTCTTAACGTTCGAAATTATATTTGGACTGCACTGTACTTAACACCAGGATTATATGAAGTATTACGTAGACAGTTTTGTCTACAGCATGAATGAACCACTTCGACAGGGTCGTTACCACTGTACCGAAAAACTGACGTAAAATAGCGGCTTGCTGCTGCGTTTCGTACTGTGAGTGAGATATCCAGAGTTCGAAAGTCCCGTCCCCTTCCCAATCCCTTTCTTTTAAGGTCGGTACGATTCCATGATTCCTCTAGTATAGTGGTTGTTTATGGGCGGTGGAGATCATTTACCATCAAGTGACATTTGTCGTTTGCCTATGCTATATTAAAAAAAGATATGATAGTCATTTCATGCCAGGATAAACAGAATATCATGGTCACAATAATCTTATCTATAATGCAACCTTGAAATGTCAAGGTCACCATAATTTCATCAATACTAACCCTGAACCTTTTCCCTTGACCTTGCGAGTACTATCGAAAGACAATTGGGAACTAATAAAATATGAATAGATGTAATTATCACTTAAGGAAATCACATCGATCATTCGATTTAATAACGGGCAACCATCGTGAGCCTTGTTTCGTCATTTTGGGACTTGATGTTAATAGAAATCGCTGTTTTTTTTTTACTAGCTCTGTATTATGCATGTCCTACTGGGCACGGGCCTCCTCTGGTGAATGAGAGGGGTTAGGCCTTAGTCCACCACGCTGGCCTTATGCGGGTTGGTAGACTTAACATACCTTCGAAAAATCTTATCGAGTTCTCACGTATGCAGGTTTACTCACAATGTTTCCTTCACCGTTAAAGTAAGTCAGTCACGTAAAGTCAGAGGTGTATGCTCTTGGGGCAGGTTTCGATCCTGCGACTTTCGTCTCGACAGTCTGTACCGCTCACCGCTGAGCTATCGCCGCTTTTAAACAACTGAAATATAAATAGGAATTTTAAATCTTATTAAATAATAATAAGAGATAAATTATTGATGTCACAGAACATGCATCTCAGATCTCTTAAAATGGAGCACCATCAAATTTGATAAAAGCCTTGAGGGCTGATCACAGATGAAATAATAAAATATTATTATTTATTGTAAAGTAATGGGTCCATTTAATTTAGAATAGTCCGTTTAATATAGATTATGGTATCTTTTTTTAGCAGAGGTCAGCAAACAGCATATGGGTCACCCGATTGATCTTTGACCAATGATATATTTTTTTATTATTTGCCTGAATGTCCAAACGAGCTGGTCGTTCGCCTGATGGTAAGCGCCACCTGTCCATAAACAGAAGCAACACCACACAGAACTTTGAATTACAAAGCACCACATGGTATTGGATTACGCTGGTCACCCCGAGACATAAAAGTAGGTCTCTTAATTACATTGGCTTTGATAACCTAACCTAACCAAAACAACAATGCTTACACAGTGCTGCTTGCGGAATGACTAGGAAAAACGGCGGTAACCTACCCAGATGCGTATTCGAGGGATCTACTACCACCTGTTGAAATAGCAATTTTTCTTATGGTCAGTAATTGCCACCGTAATACTCTAGGTCTAGAGCAGAAGTTCCTAGAATTTTTTCTCATAGACCACTTTCAAAATTAAGTTGGTTCCTGTGGACCCCCTGCGGCGCTTTGCAAGTCTCGACACGTTGTACTGAATATGGAATGTGCAAGTTTTTACAAGTAACAGTCGCTGAGCTTCTTAAAATATATCTGCCTACATTGATAGGTGAAGTCAAGCCAACATTTTAGTTCTTCCCTATCGAAAGCAGATTTTTCGTGGTCCCCCGCTTATGAATTGTGAACCCACTTTTTTTTGCCACCCTTACGTAGAGCCCCGTCGAATCTCCCGTGGACTCCTGGGGGTCCACCTGGATCACTTTGGGACTATGGGTCTAGACTTAGAGAGATCAGTATACTATATTAAGTCGATTCTATAACCATTCTGCACATCACGACCGATTTGCACGAAATACTAAAAATAAAAAAAGGTTTTAAGTTTTTAAAGGTAGAAAGGCCGCGGCCGGTGGGCACATTCACCGTTGAATGGCCCGTGCGGCAATTTTTTCAGTAGACATCGGCTATTGTTCACGCTATCTGACTGTAACAACGTGCAGGCCATGGAAGACGCGAGGAATGCGCTTAAAAAAGGGAGGTTTTAAATTTGACCCGTATCTTTTGTTTTTCTTTTTCATGTTTTTTTTATTGAATAACAAGAAGAGCAAAGCGCTCGCCTGATGGTAAGCGCCACGCTTGCCCATAAACAGAAGCAACACCGCACAGAACGTTGAATTACAAAGCACTGCATGGCACTGATTTGCGCACGTCACCCTGAGACATAAGATGTTGTGTTATAATGCCCAGTAATTTCACTGGCTTCATTGTCCTTCAAACTGAAACACGACAGTGCTTAGACACTGTTGCTGTTACGAGTTAATACGAAATGAGCCTGTTCTGTACACGATACACTATCTTTGAGAAGCACTCTAAAGACTGTATTCTCGGGTCGTTCCTCTGTGAATTTGGCTTACAGCCGACGAGCCTCTTGTATGCTATTATCAGCTGCACCATGGCAAAACTACATGTAATAAAACGTATTTTATAACTTGTAATCGTAATTCATAAACCCATACAATACCGTACTGACAGTGTCAAATAAATTTAGTTTTTTGACAACTCTTTAAGAATAATATAGAAAAGATTGAAATGAAAGGAGGTTTGATGTGCCACTGTTTATTATTTAGTGTTGTCCAAAGTTGCAAGTCAGATATCGATAAAAAAGAAGATTCTTTATTTATGTCCTAATAATGGATCCAGGCCGCTTCCGACAGGTCGGTCTGGAAATCTTTGGGGGAGGCCTATGTTCAGCAGTGGACGTCCTGTGGCTGATATGATGATGCCCCAATAATGTAACAGGATTTGGTACAACGATCGATAGGATATTCATATTCGCCCGGATAGCGACCACCATGGTGTTAAAATTTATCATGGTGAACCACACACCTTGTGTGGATCATGGAACAGCCAGTGTATATGCGTTCCTCCGGAAGGACATGCAACGTGACTTGATAGTTGGTTGGGGCGAGTGTAGGGTACATCCTTTTATTTATGCATCGGTCACCCGCCTGTTTTGTCGCAGGCCCCTCAATTTGCTTCTTCCCTCTTCGGAGTGTTAAGAAGCATTTATACAGGCCGACATGAATCTGGTGACTACCGATAAACTCTTTTTCCGAAGGCTTCGTTATACGCAGGCATAAAGACACGCGATGGCATCTATGTCAATCTCACACAGGGTAAATCCTATTTATGAATATGTTTGTCTCTTTTACTGTCGCGTTTTTGTTACATCGAATTTTCAATTCACAACGGTGGTAAAAAAGTTTCACTTCTAAAATAAGAAGGGTGAAATACTTATTCGTACACTATATGTGGCTTAAATTTCACCACACCTTTCCGTAACAGTTGTATACGTGTGAAATATTTGATGCCAGTGGGTTGTTTATTAATCAATCATGCCATAACGGCTGAATGAATGATTGGCACACCGGTAGGTCATGACCTAGATTAGGACACAGGTTACTTTTATCCCGAAAAAGAGATTAGCGTGGGCTGAGCTGCAAATTTAAGCTAGTGTAATATAATCTTAATTCATAGACTACAAGGAGTTTTCAAGATGTTTGGGTATGCGCCAAATACTGGAACATTGCGAATTATTCATAATAAATTATATAATAAGGTGTTCCTGTTAAATTATTGCTTTCCAGTCGTAGAATATATATATAGCACCATTAGGATAAAACAAGTCATTTTTTTTATGTTTTTCTTGAGTAGTAGAGGCACGCTGTAGACAGTTTTGTCACACACAGTTTTGACAGCGTGAATGGGCCGGCTCGACCGGGTCTTTACCACTGTCTCACAGCAAACCGACGTAAAGTAGCGGCTCGCTGCTGCGTTTCGTACGGTGAGTGAGAACCGGAAGCCGAAATCCCCTCCCCTTCCCAATCCCTAATTATCCCTTTCCTTTAACAGCGTTCATGATTCTTCCAGATACCATCAGGTGACCCACTAGCTCGTTTGCCGGCCTATGCTATAAAAAAAATAAAATATTGGCACTGGCAAATATGGTGGTACAAGATATTTGAGTCCCATTTTCCATGGAAAATATAATTTTATTCAGTAGTTATATTTTAGTTGACCTGTCCTACCTTAGCAAAATATAATACATTATCACACAATGACACCAAGCATCACTCGCTAAATCCAACTAAAACCTCATAAATTATAAGGGTTAGTGTAGATAAAAGATCCACCCAGTTTACAGTCGGCAGACCTGGTGACCTAGAAACTTGGGTGCGTTTTTGCATTCCGCCTACAGCTTTATTGCGCTCATTACTCGAGGTTTATATTCGCTTTCTGCTCTGGTTTCAATGTGGAACGTAGGATTTGCAACTGATTTAGCTACGTTAATTAGTGCGGGTTGCATTCCTTGGTTATTGTGACAGGCAATTGTTTTTTTGATACTGCAATGGCAAAGTGATTACACTGCATCTGGTGTTAAATGCAGTGCAGTCCAAATATAATGTTGACCATCAAAATACACTGCGTCCCTCTACGGTCGGCGGAATTATGCCAGCCTGAGGTTATGAATAAGTATACTTTAAATGAGTGACCTCGGAACGCGACTCGCCTGAATGAGGTACTATACACAACACTCAGACCACGAGACAAATATTTGTGGATCACACAAAGTTTGTCTTGGTGCGGGGACCGAACCCGCGGCCTCTCGCTTCACAGCTACTCGCACTCAAACTCAAGCAAATCAACATTCAAACAAAAACTTTTTTTTATAGCGTAGGCCAGCATCGAGCAAGTGGGTCACCTGATGGTAAGACATCTCCACCACCCATGTACGCCAACAATACCAGAAGAATCATGGGTGCGTTGCCGGCCTTAAAGGAAAGAGATAATTCCCTAATAATAGGATATTGGGAAGAGGGGGGATTTAGGCCTCCGGATTTCTCACTAACTGTACGAAACGCAGCGGCAAGCGGCTACTTTACATCAGTTTCAAAAAATGCAAACTGAAACTGCATGAAAACTGCTGAAACTGCATTGAAATCATTCGTTTCAACGATGCAACAGGCAGACACGCTCCACTTTGTTAGAGTTTAAGAATAATAGAGCATCTTGAAAGATACAATACAATAGCAAAACGACAATAATTAACAAGGCAATAACTTGTTATGAAAAACAGTATATACGTAGTTCAGACACTGGGTGTTTTAACACACACTGTGTCACGCGACATGTTACGTACTGGGGGCCTTATTCTATAAGACTGTGTGGATTTGTAACGTGCCCGCGTAATGTTAATGCGACCAAGTTACGTTGACCTCGTGAAATTGGCATTATGTCGTGTGCTCTACGCCAGCAATTGCTAAAGTGGGTATCATGAAAAAGTCAGCTCGGTTCCGTGAATTTCATCCATGATCATCATCATCATGGTCCATCCAATCATTGAAATAAAACTAATATAAACGGATGTTATCGCGGTTTTTTATTTTAATTTTGGTCCCGACGTTTCGAATTTTTTTTAGCCTGTTTACGGGGTGGACTAAACTTGGGGACCAAAGAAAACAGGGATAAAATCCGTTTAAATTAGTTTTATTTTAATGTGTAACATTCGCGTAAACGTAAGAAATCATTATATCCAATCATATTAAGTATGAACTCGTACACAGATTAAATGCTCCTGCTGCTGCCTATTACGTAGGGTTCCTTAAAATAAAAGAGAGTTATTGAGTAATGCGTAGGTTTAAAAATGTGGGAACCGCTGATCTAAGCTAATTACAATTTTTATAATTGAGGCTGTTAGAACCAAAGTGGCTTAGCTGCATTTTGATGACATTTGACCAATTTGTATTTTCGTCAATTTGAAAATGTTAATCTACAAGACCAGACCGGCCTAAAATTGGTAACATCATCTTGACATATATGGCAGTACAAGTCCATTTCGGCCGTGGTTTTAATTGACGAAAATAAAAATTGGCCAAAAGTCATCAAAATGCAGTTAGGACACTCTGGTTCTAGCAGCCGCAATAGTGATAAGGTGCGTTAGGTGTTTGTTATGAACATTTGATATTGGCTTAAAAAAGTTCTATTTTGTGTTGAAATCGCAAAGTTGGTGTAATGCGGTCGCGTCACGATTTTGTCATACAGAATAAGGCCATGGAATTAAGTAATAAATCTTTTATGTAAATTGGACTTGTACAGGAGGTACGGGTGATTATCACTTTATTAAATATTACTATGTCGTTTCTATGGGCTATTTGGCTGTGAAAATTCCATGTGGTATGGTGGAAGGAATCGAACATTTACACAGCAATGTGGTAAAAATTTAAATGTGAGAATTTTGATAACTGATATGATACGATTTGATGACTGATATTGTCTGAGAAAAATAAAGTTTTTAACCTTTGACAAAAAAGAAAGGTGTTATGGAGTTTGATCCCCTTGTCTGTACATTTTTTTATCCCACCAAGGCAAAATAACTACACTAAATCTGAAGTTACAAATTACTAATACTGATTTTTTTAATTAAATGACGAGACTAGCAAGTCGCTCGCCTGTTACTAAGCGCCACGCTTGTACATAAACAGAAGCAACACCACACAGAACTGAATTATAAAGCGGTGGTACCAACCCAGACGGCATCTCGCATACGAAGGGCCTACCACCACGCAAAAAAACAATCCAATTGCTGATCTGGGGAGAACTTGGATGAACTTCCCTCCACTATGTTTCCTCAGCTCTATAACATGTTCTTTTTTATAGCATAGTGTTACAAGTGTGTCACACTGTGATTATATAGGGTGACGGCCCGGTCGAGCTGGCCCATTTGTGTTGTATACAAAACTGTCTACAGCGTAGCTCTATCACTCTAGAAGGTAATAAACGTATTTCTTGGTGACCAAAGACTTGGTTATGCTAACTGGAACTACTAAAGTCTATTAGCGTCGGTAACAACTTACCAACAGGTGTGCTGTCATCCTGTCAGAATTCAATCAATAAAAATTTAGCAAAAGAAGTTGCAAAAAAAACACAGCAGATTCGAAAAGTAAATTAATGCATTACTCCGAAAACCATATTTCAATAGAATTGATCAGGGTAAATAAATTCAAAGCTATCGTACAAAGAGATCGGTCCTGTATCTCCGGACCTATACGATTCGAAATTTGAATTGCTAAGTGCCGCTTCCGTAGTGCGCCTGTCACAGAATCCACGCTTGCTCTTGATATTATAAATTCTCCGAGACAAGTCGAAGTTCCATTCGCGTTAAGTGGAGTAAGCCTTTTGTTTGGTTGATGACGCATGTGGTGGCAGATTTGGAGTTTGGTTTGGTTTGAGTGAGTCTTCATGGAAAATGTTTTGGAGAATTAATATGTTTTCAACCGCCTTCGGGTAGGAGGTTTTTCTCAATTCGCCTGTATTTTGTTTGACTGTTATTTAAGTTGGTTAGGAGAGGTCACCTCAATGGCCTAGTAGCAGCGTACTAAGCCTGTGTACTATGAGATCCTAGGTTCAATTTCCAGGTCGGGCCACCACAACTTGGATTTGAGTTTTTTTTTGAAAAAAATACATATGAATAGCCCTGGATTGGAGTTTGTATCCGGTATCCGATATTGGTCCGATAGGCTTGCTCTCTATCCCATCGAGGGATGAAGATAAACTCGACGAATTGTGGGTGCGCTAGTTGCATCTCTGCGTACGCCTTGGGGGATTTATATAAGACTTCCGTGTTAATTTTAGAAGTTGGTTTTTAAGTTTCCATTACCTTATTCCGGCATATCAGGCCTGTGTGGGGTTCCAACCTAACCCTACTCATTCGTAGAGGAGATCCGTGCCCGGCGGCAATTTTCCCGTGACATACATAATACAGAGTTGGTAATAATATCTTCATATGTATGTATGTGATAAAATGTAAGACTATAAAAATGTTGACACATTAACACGCTTTTATTTGCTTCACACGTTAGTTAGTATGTAACGGAAACTTTGAATATGATTTTGACCTCCTTTAAAACGTCGAAATTTCGCATACTTATCAAGAATCGATAACATTTCAATACCTAAACAAAACAATAAAATATATTTTATTCTGCAAATTTTAGTTGGATTCCATATAAAAGCGTGTTTTTTAGTGTTTTTATAATTATTATTTTTAATGTTTTGGTAACTACCGTTTCTTTATATTAAATCTGAGTATGAGTACTTACTATTGTTTTATATTAAATCTAAGTATAATGATGTCATATGTTTACGCGAATATTACTCATTGAAATAAAACTAATTTAAACGGATTTTATCGCGTTTTTTTATTAATTTTGATCCCGACGTTTCGAAAGCTTTTCAGCCTTCGTGGTCACGGGGTGGACTGTCCACCTGTCTCAAAATTAATAAAAAACCGCGATATAATCCGTTTAAGTTAGTTTTATTTCAAATCTGAGTATTCTAAATAACAAAGCAGATATAACGAAAACACATTTTTATGCAAATCCTAAATCAAACAACACAGAAAAAACAAAAAACAAAATGAACACGAAAATGAAACAAGGATATCAAATTGAACAGTGAATTAATTTACGACCCGGAATACAAATTAATGTAGTCTGACATGTATCAGGTGTTATGCGGCTTTTGGTACAAATATTTATTTGGCAGAAGCATGTCAACGTCTCGGGATAAGTCATGAATAAATCAAACGTGTTTCGTAGTCAGATGTTCAGGCTATTTGACAGTATTAATTTAGGTCTCACAATGATTATATTCAAAGGATTTGAGGAATCAGTCTTCGTTATGATTTTAGATTATTCATAACTTGTATTGAGATATCAATATGCTTGTGTTAACACCGTCATTTATTTATAACCTTACCGTTTATATCAAAAACATCTCTAACTTTTAGACGACTTAACAGATTTTCTTCAGACATAGCGAATGATAGCCGCCTGGATAGCGACCATACACTTGGTCTAAAAACCTGCCATAGTGACCACACACTTTATGTGTGACGCCGTGGGTTCGATTCCCGCACGAAACAAATGTTTTTGTGATCCACAAATAGTTATTTCCGATCTGGGTGTTGTGGGACCGCAAGTACTGCGTAGTTCCTGATACCCACATATTGTGGGATCACTATGTGTGTCTGTGGGGTATTGGTGGAGTGAAAATGCCACCAAGTGAAAAATGTGTATCGAAGCGTGATTTTTTTTCGATTGGATGATGAGACGAGCGAAGCGCTCGCCTAATAGTAAGCGCTACGCCTGCCCATAAATAGAAGCAACACCGCACAGAAGACCGCATGATAAGTCTCATATTGCCCAGTAATTTCACTGGCTTCGATGTCCTTCAAACCGAAATACAACAGTGCTTACATACTGTTGCTTGGCGGCGGAAATATACAAGGCGGTGGTACCAACCCAGACGGCCTCTCACATACGAGGGACTACCACCTCGTAAAAATGATGATGATGATTTGAATGAAACATAAGCTAACGTTTTTTTTCTGCTTGTACCAGAGTTAACGACCGACTTAAATTCAATTGTAAGAGAAATAGAAGTACATTCTGGTAGCGTAATCCACGTCGCTTCGTGTTTAAAGAATTTTAACTTTCTTTGCAGTAAAAATGAAATTAACGTCCTTTCCCCTGTCACTTAGCAGAGTTTAAAAGAGCTGCGAGGCTCTGGCCAGTGTTGGCCATCGTAGAATACAGTTTTAATATCAGTTGTTATATAACGGGTTGCTTTGATTATAATTATTAATATTTTGTTACGACTGAAGCCGGAAAAAAAATTCAATCCTAATAATATTTAAAATCCTTCCTTTTTTGTTTTTCTTTTGGTCGTAATTATTTGGTAGAAAACACTGTAGACAGTTGGGACAGCATGAATGGGCCGGTTCGACCGGGTCGTTACCGCTGTCTCATATAAAACTGACGTAAAGTAGCGGCTTGTTGTACGCTGTACGATGAGTGAGCTATCCTGATGCCCAAATTCCCCTTCGTTTCATAATCCCTTAATTATCCCTTTTCTTTGTGGTCGGAAACAACATGATTTTTCTGGTATTGTGGGCGTACATGGGCGGTGGCGATCGCTTATTATCAGGTGACCCACTTGCTCGTTTTTCGGCCTATGCTATAAATAAGATATAACTTATTCCACATACAGAATCACTATATTATAAATCGGGTTCGTTATCACACCAAAGAATGATAAGATTCTTACAACACTGGCATACTGTTCGCAAGAAAAATACATTTTTACTATTATTTTATGGGACCATAAAATATTTATGTCTTCATGCATAATATGGGGTGCGATATGAGAGCTCAGATGTGGACAAAAACATGTTATAATAAACAGTGTGGATTAATACGCACGCACTCACGCCTGTAATCCCCGAGGGGATAGGCAGAGGTGTAGCGAGTATGTATGTACTTTCATTACTAATGTAATTGGAATTAGTCTATAAAACTCTATTCATTAAACATTGACAAAACACATTATTGTTATAAATATTACAGTTTTGTCTGTTTGTTTGTGACATTGTAATGGACCAATTTTGTTCTTGGTCATAGGTATAGGTATAGGTAGTAAGTTCAAGCATTTAGAGGTTACAGTCTGCAGAGATTTTTCTTTTTTAATACCTAATAGTCACACACATAGTCCTCATCACACATAATCTAGTATGGTGGTTGTCAGGAATAAGAGATACTTTAGATCTCACAACACCCATACCCGAATCAAATATTTGTGGAACACACAAACATTAAACTCGGTGCTGGGATCAAATCCACGGCCTCTTATTTTAAAGCTACTCGACCGCTACGCCACGGAGACAGTTACAATGTAAGCAAAAACAATAAAACGTAAATGTAAAAATAACAACATTCGTTTTTGTGAAATATATTCAATATACAACTTAAATTTATATATTATAGTACATTTTTTTACTCAATATCAAAATATATGCCATGAACAAAAATGTTTTAATTTTATATATTTTTTAATGGATGAATAAATTTTATCTGTCAGATGTTTTATCTACGTTTCCTTATAGATGGAATAGTCGACCCATATGTAATAAATAAATACACCCAACAGTCACATACATAGTCCTGACCCCACAGTAAGATACGAGTATTGTGTTGTGGGTATCAGGAACAACGAGAGACTTTCGGTCTCACAACACCCAGACCCCGAAACAAATATTTTGTGGATCACAGAAACATTTGACTATGTAGATAGTCAAGAGTAGGGCCCTTGAACGCCTTTCAAAAGTGAACAATAAACCAAAATCCTTAACCTAAAAACTTTAAAAAGTACATAATATATGCTGTTAAGATGCTTCAAAGTAGCATTCATAATGAATAAGAAGCCTTTGATAGAGCCATTAATACTTAAATGCGTTCTCTGAGAATTTATATTCAGATAATTTTTTTACTTTCATGTTTGAGTCTTCATAAAGGGGAATGCCCATAAAATGCCTGGAAATGGACAGAAACTTCAAATAGTCATAAAATCTATTTAGATTAAAATAAGAATAGTTGTATTATTCTCAAGTTTTACACATTAGGGGAAAAGTATTATAATTATTAATATAGTATTTAATTTGATTGCCATAAATGTACATGAATGTCGAATTTGGCATTGGTAAATATAAATCTTATTTGACAGATAGTTTTTCTGTTTAAGTTATTTGTATGTATCAATTTTTTTGTTTCAGATTTGACGTCCACTCCAATATAATACCTCATTGTTTTACCTATGAATGATGATGTATCCTTAATCTATTTAAATAACTGATATTTGCACTTGTCAGATCCCAATTTTAACACACGTAACATAGGAAGATGTTTTTAACCAGCTTCCCCCAAGTTTTTGGATAGCCATTTTAATTGTAATAGATTTACTTTAATTTCAGCTACAAATTGGTGTATAATTCATTTTTGTTCATCTTAGGCATTTTTTTGTATGGGAGATGGGCATTCCCCTTTACAAACTTTAGAAAATCCTCATATGTTCAGTGATATTTTGTTTATAATATAGACCGGCAGAGGTGCAAGTGGATAACCTGATGGTAAGTGATCTCCACCACCTATCTACGCCTACAACACTAAAAGAATCATGGGCGAGTTGCCGACCTTAAAGGCAAGGGATAATTAAGGGATTGGAAAGGGAAGGGGAAGGGGATTGGGTCTTCCGGATATCTCACTCACCGTACGAAACGCAGGTTTTCTTTACGTAGGTTATCTATGAGACAGTGGTAACGATTCGGTCGAGCCGGCCCATTCATGCTGTAGACAAAACTGTCTAAACCGTGGCTCTATTACTCATGAAAACTCAACTTCGCAGCAAAAAGTTAAAAAAAAATATAATTATGTTTGTGTTTAAGGAATATCGCTTGTAAAAGTACTGTAAAGGGGCGATCACACTTGTCGCCCTCAACAACATACGAGCTTAACCCCAGTATTCATAAACACCTCATAGTAATATGAGACCTCATAGTGAGTACGAGCGTATAGTGATGATTTCTCTAAACGTCATTGGTTAGTTTTTGGCGCTAGATATAAACAGACCAATCATGTTAACTTTTAAGTAGAGTCACGCTGTAGATAGTTTATTAACAAATCCTCAGCTTTGTTTAAAGGGTTCGATTTCAGTAAAAATATCAGTAAGTCTATCTAAAAATCGGTAATATTGTAAGTTCGAGAACAGTAGTCTGAGGTGAAGAAATATTGTAAGTCTATACTCAAAAACCTTAATTGGTAAATTACTAAGTGATTTTATGTTTCATTGCTTAAAATCTACATCCTGTGCGTAAATGAAAAACCCTGACACTGGCTAGGATTTTTGTAAAAAGAAAAAAAACCTTATCAAACTTCGATGATGGATTGGGAAGCGCTCTTTTGATAAAAAACATCGACCGAGATTGAAACGAAACTGTTAGCTTCCAAATCTCAACGAAAGCCAACTATCAGCAATTGGAGCCAAATCCTGGCTGAGCGGATTAAATGTAACAAGTCTCCTCGATTTTAACCGACGAAAAAAATTGAAGAGACTCAATTCGACGCGTATATTAGTTTTTTATTTTGTATTTTTGTATAGGTTAGGGTCGGTCCCGTTTGAATAAAGACTAACTTTCAGCATTATGGGGCAATTGGGGGAAAACTTCACGCTTAGTCCAAGAAACCAGCGACCACCGACAAATAATGAGTTTATTAGTGGTCACCATAGTCATGCCCCATGCTTCTTCCCTCTTCGGAGAGGTAAGAAGCAAATCGTGGGGCCTGCGACAGGACAGGCGGGTGAGCGATTCAGGCACAGTAATACCACCCTATACCCGCCCAAACCAACCATCAAGTCATGTCGCAAGCCCCTCAGGGAACTGTATACGGCTGATTCTGGAACGCGATCCACATGAAGCATGTGGATCACTATGGCAGGTTTAAACACCATGTCACTATCCGGGCGGATATGAATATCCTACCACCAGCGATAGTGGCCAAACGCAAGCCTATTTTAATAAAAACAGCACCGCCCAAATCAGTAGATGTACCTCTAACATAATATAATCATAAGTAAATAAATTTTCCCACATCACATCAAAATTCAAATTGAAAACTCTCGGGACCGTGTTCAAAATGAGTTAATAACAGCATTAGTGGGTAATACCACGTCCTTACGGATTACGTCGTTTTCCAGTGGTCACATAAATTGTGTTGCTTTAGTACAAGCCGGACAGGGGTTTGTTTGTAGAAACTTTATCGTAATTCCCGTGAGGATCAAGATATTATGATGTCAATATTGTAATCATGTTTTTTTGAAATTATCTTTTTAAGAATTTCGTACCTAAGCGATAGCTCAGCGGGGATGGTATGGACTGTTGAGACGAAAGTTGTAGATTCTAAACTAGCTTCAAAAGCACCTATGATTTTTCTTTGTTACATAATATGTATTAATTGTTAATTATCGCTAGCTTTAACGGGGAAGGAAAATCTTGAGAAAACCTGAAAACTTGAGATTTCTATATAAGAATTTCTTATGTTTACACGAATTTTACACATTGAAATAAAACTAATTGAAACGGATTTTATCACGGTTTTTTATTTTAATTTTGGTTCCGAAGCTTTGAAAGCTTTTCAGCCTTCGTAGTCACATTCCATCCGGTTTAAATTATTTTTATTTCATAGAGTTTCGAATGTATAAACAGTCTGCCAACCTGCATTAGATCAGCGTGGTGGACTAAAGTCTAACCATATTCTCCAGTTGAAGAATATGGTTAGACTTTGCCCAGCAGTGGGACGTGTATAGTATAGAGCTAGTATTATTATTACTTTATTTTTATTACGCAATTTTTTTTGTATTTCATTGAATGGCGATAGGAGCAAGGCGCTTGCCTTATGTTAAGCGCCACGCCTGCCCATAATAAATAGAAACAACACCACACAGAACTTTGAATTACCAAGCACTGTATGGTACTGAACTGTGCTCGTCACCCTGAGACATAAGATGTTAAGTCTGATAATACCCACTAATTTCACTGGCCTCAATTTCCTTCAGACCGAAACATAACAGTCCTTACATACTGTTGCTTGGCGGCAGAAATAGACAAAGCGGTGGTACCAACCCAGACGGCCTCTCGCATTCGAGGGCACCGTGAAACTAAACAAGATATTCCATACCAAAAATATATACCTTCCTACCCATACATACCCTTAATGTGAGTATAACAGATGCGGTAACTTATTAACATTTGTTTGATCTATGAGGCAAGTGTGCTCAAATACCACACCTAATTAGTGGTTTCGTGTGCATACTTAATGATACTTGCTCGATAACTGGATTACAGGGTGCACACTACGCTGGTTCATTTTGGAGGGGGTGATTTAGGGCCGGCGCTCATAGACGGCATGGCACGGCATGGCACGGCAGGTCATGCTGCGGCATCCCGCGGCATCCCGTGGCATGCCGTGGCATCCTGCTGAATGCCCAGCCACTCTCTCTCTCTCGCGCACCGCGGCAATCCGTGGAATGAAACGGCATGACAAGTCTGGCCGGAGCATCCCGCGGCGCGTCGCGTCATGCCATAGCATCCCGCGGCACGTCGCGTCATTTCGCGGCACTGTGGTATTGAAATAAAGTAACGTGAATTCTAAACTCGTGGCAATAAGATTCAAAATAACTTGATTAGTAATAAAATCCTTTGCCATGCCAGACGGCAGTCTATGAGCGCCGGCCCTTAGTTAACAGGTTGACAGCCTCCGTGGCGCAGTAGGCGAGTAGCTGACTGTGAAACGTGAGGCCGTGGGTTCGATTCC
This sequence comes from Amorpha juglandis, assembly GCA_949126905.1. Taxonomy (NCBI): domain Eukaryota; kingdom Metazoa; phylum Arthropoda; class Insecta; order Lepidoptera; family Sphingidae; genus Amorpha; species Amorpha juglandis. The sequence continues at coordinate 2,295,526 of OX421379.1, read as the reverse complement.
CGCACCGAGCAAATATTTGTCTGATCCACAAATATTTGTTGCAGGTCTGGGTGTTGTGAGACCAAAAAGTCTCTCGTAGTTCCTGATACCCACGACATAAGATCAGGAGGTCAGGGGTATGTGTATGACGGTTGTAAAAAAAATATATTGCGACTCAATTGATTATTGACTGTACCGCCTGCCTCTGGGAGGAAAATACATCCAAATCCGTAACAAATATTAGTGAATCACACAATCAACAAGGTGGTAGGTCGCTTGTATGCGAGAGGCCGTCTGGGTTGGTACCACTGCTTTGTCTATTTCAGCCGCCAAGCAACGGTGTGTAAACACTGTTGTGTTTCGGTTTGAAGGCCAGTGAAATTACTGGGCATTATGAGATTTAACATCTTATGTCTCAGGGTGACGAGCGCAGTTCAGTGCCATGTGTGCTTTGTAATTCAAAGTTCTGTGTAGTGTTGCTTTTGTTTATGGGCAGGCGCTTACTTCAACGGCGCTTACTTAATTTTACGTCTTGTCATTCAATTACATTTGATACTCATTTGAATAGTGACCACTGCACACATACACACAGTTTACAGAGAACCTTTGTAAAGAACGATGTTCTTGATACGAAAGCAAGCCTCTAAAATCAAATATCATATGCCACAAATAAACCCAGTGAATACATTAAGATCGAAGGTGTATATGGTATGCCGACTGATAACGTGTAGCGTCTTGAAGAGAAACCACTGAAAAGGGCAACTACAGCATATAAGATTACACGCTTCTAGTTGCCATGGAAAAGCTGGGTTTGCGTTGAAGACACGTTGCAATATTAGTGTTATATAGAAGCCATTTATTTATAAGACCTTTTTAAATGTTTTTAAAACTACAATGACAATCGCAAAATGTATGTTATGACTGTGTTTTACACTTAGATAGTAAGTCAGCGATTTTTTAATAAAGAGTTTTACTTCTGTATACAAATTTTTAAATAAAGGTATGTGACTTAATAGGTGTTTACAAACTCTGAATAATAGTATCAGAGGGACAAGGGGGGGGGGGGATAGAGCCCCACAAAAAAAAGGTGTATATGAGTGCCGAACCACGCATTACGTTCGAGTAATATAAAATTGGATCATGTGCCAAATGGCGCGCCGTTCCGCGGCACGTTGCGATGTCCCGGCTTGTTCCCGGACTAATGACACGCGGATATGGGGGGGGATAAGGGTTGCCAATATCCACCATATTGCCGTTTATTACTTTATCGCTTAGAGACTGGATATTTTATTTATTGATCAGAATATATTTGCAAAACTAAATTGTTTTTAATGCCTCGGTGGTGCAGTATTACGTACGCGGTACGACTGCTGTGTTGAGGTCTTGGGTTCGATTCCCTGGTTGGGCAAAAGTGATATTGGCTTTTTCAATCACGTGTCTCAGTACCAGCCCGGATTGGGAATCGTGCGTGGGGTTCGCCCCCCTCTGCCTACCCCTTCGAACCGTACAGGCGTGAGTGAGTGTATTTTTATAAGCGTTAATGAAAATATGAGATATAAGATGTTAAATCCCATAATGCCCAGTAATTTCACTGGCTTCAATATCCTTCAAACCGAAACACAATAGTGCTTACACATTGTTGCTTGGCGGCAGAAACGGCGCGGTGGTACCAACCCAGACGGCCTCCCGCACACGAGGGACCTACCACCTTGTTGTGTGTATTGTTTATAATTGACCTCCGTGGCGTAGCGGGCGGTTAGCCGTTTGTGAAACGCGAGTCAGGGGATCGATCCCGCACCGAGACAACCGATTTTGAATGTGTTTTAGCAAAAGGGTTTCTTTTTCGTATTATTTTCCTTAAAATTAATTTCGTTGAAATGTTATTGCATATTTGCATCCAATTGGCAGAGAAATCGATGCACATACATAAAACAGGGGAAAATATCGAACCGATTTTTTTTTTATCCGAGCACGGCAAAGTGGCTGCACTACACCTAATGGTAAGCGTAGTGCAATCCAAAAAATCAGCAACCACCGATAAACAATAAGTTTATCGGCCGCCACCAGAATCATGCCGGCCAAAATGCTTCTTCCCTCTTCGGAGTACCCGCCCCAACTAACCATCAAGTCATGTAGCAAGCCCCTCAGGAGAACCGAATTGAGTAGCTCATCCTTTTTGAAGACGCTAAAAAGAAATGTACACTCTTACGACTTAACTAATGGTGTTGACAAACTTGATAAAGTTTTTAAAACTCGTGGGAAAATTTTCACCGCGTCATATTGAAGTGAGGAGGCGAAAGATTTTTTGTTTCTAACGAGGATGCCACTTAAAAACTGTGCTAAGTGAGAAGATTCCGAAAAAAGACAGCGATGAAAACTCGGAACATTTTTTTATTCATAACAGGTTCTTTATGGACCACTTTGTATAATTCATAACATATTTTATACTGTTTTTCTGTATATGGCTGAGAAATATCATAGAAATTATAATTTAATTTTGTTAGCACAATCCTACGTTTTTGTACTCTGTAACATCATAGAGAGCCATGTTCTAATCAATCAATCAATATAATATATAAAACTCTTCCGTTACTGAGTGACTGACTGACGGACAACGCACAGCCGAAACTACTGAGCGTAGAAAAATGATATTTTGGTATGAAGGTTGCTCAAAGAGTGTAGGGGAGCACTAAGAGAGGATTTTTGGAAATTCCATTTCTAAGGGGGTGAAATAAGGGTCGCAAGTTTGTATGAAACTTCGTCAATTTTATAGATGGACACATGAAATAAGGGATAAAAGGTTGTATAAAAGTAAGCCTTTCACGCGGGCGGAGCCGCGAGCAAATGCTAGTCTAAGATATATCATTTGATAGAATGTATGGAAAAATGACTAATAGGTATTAGAATACCATAACGTCTACAGAATATCGACTTGCCTCACGCATAGAATAGGGTAATTTCCTATGTTGAATATTATATATTGTTTTATATAAAACTAAGGAAAATAAATATAGAAACAATGTTGCGAAAACAAAACAAAAATTGGTTAAAAAGTTACGCTGCAGTTCATGATTTAAATATTGGAATAAGCAAAGGCGCGTAGTGAGAATATCTCGCTATCTCCCTCCCACGCGTGCACCGTAACAGCCGTGATCTGCTTTGTGACGTAACATGCCATGTAGTGCATCCTTTTCCCGTCATTTGACTACCCCCTTCCAGCAGATTTAAATAGCTTCAAACTATAGTTTTTGACTTTAGTTATAAATAAGAAATTTTGGGTAATGCAGCTTATTGATTAAAATAAATAATAAATACTTGTCAAAACTCAATTTCCATCTCATGATGTTATAGGTGACGAGCCTATCACCATCCCGGGCATAAAATCCAATCCCGGAAATAGTGTCTGCCTGACCGGGAATTTGAACCTCGCCGCTAAACTACGCTGTTACTAAACTAATAAGGTTTTTTTAACGACTTCAATGTTTTTTTTTATGGCATAGGCCGGCAAACGAGCAAGTGGGTCACCTGATGGTAAGTGATCTCTACCGCCCATGTACGCCCATCACCAGAAGAATCATGGGCGCGTTGCCGACCTTATAGGAAACGATCCGGTGAAGCCAGGCCATTCATGCTGTAGACAAAACTGTCTACAGCGCGGCTCTACCACTCAAAAATTAATATAATGTGTACTATTAGACCGGCTTCGCGATACATAGACATTGCGTCACTAACTTATGGTCAAATAACCGTAACTCATTATAACTATCTCGCATACTCGTGTCATGATCCCGTCTCTTGCCTTGTCTGTTGGCTGTCAAACTCCCTTGTTATGTAACACAATGTTACTTCTAACCAACCCGTCTAGGATGCATTGAAATATTTGCTTTTTTTGTGTTTGTGGTAATAGTAGCTTAATTATCTATCTGCCTCTAGATAGTATAACGAGAAGTCGGGGTACTCGGTTAGTAAGTTTAAAATGCTTTTCACAATCACGTAGTTTTTTTTTAATTGCCTAAATGAGATAAGAATGTAATAAGGTACTATTATATCGACCCGACTTCCCAAATATATAACAATTCTCGACTTTTCCATAGAAAAAATATGGAATAATAATAATAATAATAGATAAATAAATAGATTTAGTGTAATTGCCGAGTGTATTTTGATGATGCTATGTATACATTATTTGATACTGATTTCTATATATAAGTTTCTTTTACTTTTGTACTGACTTGTCATAAGCGCTATTTCAATTGCCTAAGTGATTAATAAACTATTTCATTTCATTGGTTTATTTTTATAAACGCTCCAGCATTTTTTGCATTCAATTTTGAACTAAATGCAATGCTACAGTTAGAACTTTAAATTTATGTTACGAGAACAATGGAGTTTTTGCAACTGACTACCATTTGTTAGTTGAACTTTTTTAAAAATTTCGAGCTTTTTCATAGTTATAAACCGTTTCACTGGAAGGAGACGTTATTCAAATAATTATTGTTGTTATTTATTGTTTTACAGATTTTCATTGATTTTTTAAGAAATATGTGGTTATTTTTTCAATGCCATGCAGACTGCAGTGCTTTGTAATTCAACGTTCTGTGTGGTGTTGCTTCTGTTTATAGGCAGGTGTAGCGCTTAACATCAGGCGAGCGCCTTGCTCGTCTCGTCATTCAATCAAATAATAATAAAAATATACCCGATCCGGGGATCGAACCTTCAATACCGCATGCGTAATACAACTGCGCATCAAAGCAGTTTGCTCCCATTAAAATAGAATACTATTAAACGTAAATAAGGTATTTACCAAAGGTTTGCTCCATTTCCCATGGAAAACAACGTGGACAGTGATGTTAATGGAGACAACACAAGGTTCTATTTATAACCTAGGCCCGATGGTCGGGGGTAATCGTTGGAAACGGTTCGCCACGGCCGAACGCCTGCACATCATAACTGACCCTTAAATATTTGCCTTACTGATTTATTATACAAGGTTAAAGGTGAAGATCGCATTTAATTAAACATAGGTCGGTAAACGAACAAGTAGGTCACCTGATGGTAAGTGATCTCCACCGACCATGTACGCCTACAATACTATAGGCACGTTGCCGATCTTAAACGGAAGGATAATTAAGGGATTGGGAAGGGGGGAGGATTTGGGACTCTGGATATCTCACTCACCGTACAAAACGCAGCAAAAGCCGCTACTTTACTTTAAATATTATATTTTTTAATATACAGCATAGGCCGGTAAACGAGCAAGTGGGTCACCTGATGATAAGTGACTTGATTCGCCGTCAAAAATCAAAATCAAATCATTTATTGAATCAATAAAATGTCAAACATCATTTAGATTCAGTCAAATTTTAACTCTACCGCCAGTTCGGAATGCTGATTCGTTAAAGAAGAACGGGCAAGAAACTCTAACGTTGCTCTTTTCTAAACTTATTACAATACATATTAGCACTACATACATGGAAGTATTATTTATTTGAGTTAGATCAGCTCAATTTATACCAATGTGGAACGTCATAAAGTAAAATAATTAGAATATAATAGTTTTTTGTGCATGATCCTCAAGAACTATATGAATAAATCAATTTCCGCTTTCTTTCAACTTTCCGCGCACATCTTTCGCTTCCCAAATCCCTTCCTATAGAAGATCGCCAATGCATCAATGATTCTTCTGGTATTACAAATAGCGGTGGAGATGACCTACTTGCTTGTTTGCCGGCCCCTGTTATAACGAAGAGCGTTTATTTATTTGCACACGGGCTAAATCTACATTAAACAGATGTTCAAAGAGAAATGATTAAACCGCGCCGTAACCTTAATGTGCTGGTACGTCGCCACCTTGAATATTTTCCTTTTAAATAATTCAAGTAGAACTGTCGAGAAACCGCTTGTCCCCGCTTTACGGTTGCTATATTTTTAATAGCATTGCAGACAGTGTAAACGTACATTAACATTTCACAGTGACTATACTATAGATAGCATCCGTAGCGCTGTGAAGCGAGAAGCAGCGGGTTTGATTCCCGCACCGAGGCAAAATGTGTGATCCACATATATTCGTTTCGGGGTCTGGGTGTTGTGAGACCGAAAGTACTCTCGTAGTTCCTGATACCCACGACACAAGACTCGTATCTTACTGTGGGGTCAGATGTGTGTGACTGTTGGGTGTATTTATTTATTATTATGGTATTCATAGGGTTTACTCTGATGGTGGTCTTATGGTGGTATTTGGTTAACATCTGAAACTCCTCAATGGATAAAAGCAAACGCACCTAGATTAGAGTTTTGAAGTCAGTTTTTAAGATTTAAACTTATCAATAATGTTTAACTTAGGACTATGCTCTTTTCTTTCATTATTTATGGTTCACTACACTCAAGTTGAATTACTTGAGATCAAGAACTCGGCTCTCATCTTAAATAGTCATCTGAAGATATTGTTGTAATATTAAATCTTACTTTTCGTTTTGAGCATTTATTATTATCTTTACATAGTATAAAATGAAGTCGCATCCGCTGTCTGTTCGCTTAGATCGTTTAAAATATTCAACGGATTATAATGCAGTTTTTAGCAATGGGTACAGTGATTCATCATATTAGGAAGGTTTATATTTATAATACATACATATTATAGTACAAAAAAGCCAAAAAATTCAAAGATTTGTAATGTGATGTCATAACAAACATATTTTACCCGTGCGAAGCCGGCTCAGGTAGCTAGTTTATTATAATTGGTAGAGCTACCCTGTAGATAGCTTTTTCTCCTTAATGGGCTGATTTGACTGGATTATTATCGCTGCTTTTCAGCTTTGCTGTTACTTTTCGTTAGATAACCGGTGGACTAAAATCTCTTTACATGTCCTAATTACCATACCTTTTGGTACGTAATGCTACGTATTTACGATGGTGATCAGTAACCATCAGATATCCACAGCATTAACGCTGCTTCATTGATAATTTATTTTATTTATTTATTAAGCTTTGTACACAAGGTATACAGGCGGACTTTAATGGCTTAGGCGTTAAAGTCCGCCTCTAATTAATCAAAGTCTAATCTCTAGTCTAGTCTAATAAAATAATTGCGTCTGTAGCTTGACGCTACCATCGAAAGTCTGCCTTAAAATAATTGTGCGTACTACACTAATATTATAAAGAGGAAAGATTTATATTTTTATATGTAACGAATAAACTTTAAAACTACTGGACCGATTTGAAAAATTGTTTCACCATTAGAATCCTACATTATCCCTGATGAACATAGGCTACTTTTTATCCCGGAAAAAGCAGATCACGCGGGCGGAGCCGCGAGGAAAAGCTAGTTTAAAACATTACCAATTCAAATCTCAACTACAGTTCAATTATAAAATCCAGTAAATCTGCAACACGAACAACATAAATTACAACACATCAATAAAACACCAGACCCGACAAACACGTGTCTAACGAATGTTTGCCTACCCTGGAAATCCAACCCGGGGCTTCTGGTTTTAGATTCGTTGCTCTTTCGTATCGTATAGTACAATCAAAAGCCTTGTAACTAAGCTATTTAGAACTGTACAGAGTTAATTGCGAGTCAGCTACGTTTACTGGAGGTTCCGTATGATGTTTGTTTTTGTAATAACTTATTTTGTATTTTGCGCAATATTTCAATATGTTTACGAGATATTAGATTGATTTTTCATTAATATTTTTAAAGTCTTTTCATTTTCCAACAAGGTGGCAGGCCTCTCTTATGCGAGAGTTTTTTTAATTAGCTGAATGGTGAGACGAGCAAGTCGCTCGCCTGATGGTGAGCGCCAAGCCTGCCCATAAACACAAGCAACACCACACAGAACTTTAAATTTTAAAGCACTGCATGGCACTAAACTGCGCTCTTCACCCCGAGACATAATGTTAAGTCTCATAATGCCCAATAATTTCACTGGCTTCAATATCCTTTTAGACGAAGCAGCAGCAGCAGTTTTACGTCGGTTTTATGTGAAATAGTGGTAACGACCCGGTCCATTCATGCTGTAAACAAACTGTCTACAGCGTGGCTCTACCACCCAAACGTAAGTTTTTTCTAGTACCTCTATAAGTGCCCTCTTTTTGCCCGATGAAAAGAAAGAAAGAGAGAAGAGAGAGAGAGAGAAGAGAGAGAGAGAGAGAGAAGTTAAAAGTACCACTATATATACCAACGTTAATTTCCACCACCCTACTATCTACTGAGAAAAATGATCATTATTATGGTAACTCAAGTGATACATTATGCATACGAATTAATCCAATGTCGAAACATATACGTCATATCACATCTGTTATCCATTACATATTGCGTTCGTTATAGCAATATGATATGATATGATTTCATTACAGGCCAATAACTAGTTGATGTTTGTGGTTTAGCTTATATAATAGGGTAGTTCACTTGATTTGTTTTATTATTTTAATCAATAAGTTAGGTTACCCAAAACTTATTGCAGAAAGAATTACATTAAGTCGTCCACAAAAAAATAATTTAGAAGTCATTCAATCTGATGGGGGCACTTGTCAAATAACAGAGGACGCCAACTTTGACGTCACCGTGACAAATGGCCGTTACGCTGCACGCGTGCGAGCGAGATAGTGAGATGTCCCCACTACGCGCCTACATTTGCTCATACCAATATTTAAAATCATAATTCCGGGCTCATTTTTGAACCATTTTGTTTGTTTTTTAACAAAAGGGTTTCTTTTTCGTATTATTCTCTGTTGCATATAAAATAATGTATAATATTCAACATAAGAAACTGCCCTGTGATTTGAAGAGATAGAGTTCCCTAGTATTAATTTTTATCCATCTTGGCATGGCAAAGTGACTACGTTGAACCTGATGTTAAGTAAAGATACAGTGCACTCCAAATATACTATCGACCGTCTAAAATTATAACAAGTTTTTTTGTTATAGTACAGACCGGGAAATGAGCAAGTGGGTCCTGTTGGTAAGTAATTGCCACCGCATGTACGCCAATAATACTAGAAGAATCATAGGCGCGTTGCCGACCTTAAAGGGAAGGGATAATTAAACGATTGGGAAGGAGAGGGGATTTGGGCCTCCGGATATCTAACTCACCGTACAAAACGCAGCAGCAAGCCGCTACTTTACATCGGTTTTCTGTGAGACAGAGGTAACGACCCGGTCTAATCATGCTGTAGACAAAGATGTCTACAGCGTGACTACCACAGCGTAAGTTTTTTCTAGTACCTATATAAGTGCGCACTTTTAACCCGATGAAAAGAAATGAAGTTAAAAAAGACCACTATGTACCAAAGTTAATAAAATACCTCTGTAATACTGTTCCTCAGGGCTTTCTCGAGATATTGCAACGGGAGATAATTATTATCGCGAGGTAAAAAGTCTCGTGTATTTTTTTAAAATACCTCAGGGACTTTAAAGAGTTTTCTTATTCCCTTAGCAACAGCACAACTTTGTAACTGTATATTTTAAAAGGTCACCTAATGGCACACTTCAGTGCTGGCTGATCTTATTACGTAAGTATCCGTGGTGCAATAGGCTGCGAAGCGAGAAGCCGTGGGTTCGATTCCCGCACCGAGACAGTTGTTTGTGTGATCCACTAATATTTGTTTTGGGGTATGGGTGATATATATGTATATACGACGCCTTAGTAAGACGATGAGGCTGTATAATATGCAGTTCTTTGCCTTCGTAATAAAGAAAGAAAAACAAAGAGGAGACGAAGATTACAGAAGACACTTGTAACTTATCTCATTCTCTCGCAGGCGTAATCCTATTTATGAATATGTTTGTCTCTTTTTACTGCTTTTCTTTTCATCGAATATTAAATCACAACGGTGCTAAAAAATTTCACTTCAAAAGGGTAATGTACTTTTTAGTTGGTGTCGATAGAATTACATTACAAAAACTACAATAATCCTACTAATATTATAAACGCGAAAGTTTGTAAGTATGGATGGATGGATGTATGTATGTTTGTTACTCTTTCACGTAAAAACTACTAAATGGATTTTAATGAATTTTACGATTATATAGATCAGAATAAGATATAGGCTACTATGTTTTTCAAAAATCAACCCCTGACGGGTTTAAAAAGGGGATGAAAGTTTGTATCAAAAATCTAAACCGCTGAACCGATTTCAATGAATTTTGGCACAAAAATAGTTGATGACCCAGGGTTAAGCATATAGTATTTTTTTTTAATATCAACCCCTAAAGGGCCCAAATAGGGGATGAAAGTTTGTATGAAAGCTTTTTGATGGCGAAACGGAGTTCGCGGGCACAGCTAGTACTACTATAATCATCAAAAAGTTTAAACGTGGCGAAAATATCTTTTTTGAATCAGTAAAAAAACCTTTTCATTAAATAGTTTTAGCGAGTTGCCTAACTCTAGTTAATTCTATGCATTCAACAGCGCTCAAACTTCAAGACAAGGTTTTAATTAAACTAATGAATGATTGGCACTGAGCCTGCGCGGCTCTATAATTATTTTGTTTGGAGGAAAGAGTTCTGAATGGCTGGTAATTATCAGGCTCAAAGCGTTGGCTTTCGCTTTTGTATCGTCAATCTCATTGGCTAAATCAAGTCTAATTGGAAGGAATCGTTACAATTAGTTGTTTGCGGTTTTGTGTCTTTAGTTTTTTTTTTTATTTGATTGAATGATAAGACGAGTAAAGCGCTCGCCTCATGGAAAGCGCCACGCCTGCTCACAAACAGAAGCAACACCACACAGAACTTCCAATCACAAAGTACTGCATGACACTGAACCGCGCTCGTCACCCCGAGATATAAGATGTTAAGTCTCATAATGCCCAGTAATTTCACTGGCTTCGATGTCCTTCAAACCGAAACACAACAGTGCCTACACACTTTTGCTTGGCGGCAGAAAAAGCGGTGGTCCCAACACAGACGGCTTCTCGCATACAAGGGACCTACCAAATTGTGATGTAAAACAAAGGTATCCTACTATAAAATATGTGAAAGTTTAGATTTTTGTTAGTCAATTATGCTTTAATTCATTTTTTTTCGAGAAAAGGCCGTTTACACTGGCTGGCCGCTACCAAAAGTTTTTATATATTTATAGGTTATATAACATCATGGAATTATTTTAGGGTTTTCGAACCTGTGACATTCGCTTCGGTAGACAATTTTAAGATTAGGGTAATAATTTAATAATAAGGAAGAACACACCTAAAATTATTAACACCGATTCAGTTTTTCCCAATATTACATAATTTTTTCCATCACCGCTGGCGCAAAAGCAATTAAATCTTGGAGCGTCCATTACGCCGCTTCTTCGATGCAAAGTGTTTTTTTCTTTCATTCCCTCACAAGTTGTGACAAAGCCCAATGCAACCGCACAGACAGCCTTTAAGAAGTTTAATTGTCTACTGTCGAAGTAAAATTTAAAACTTACACCCGGTCGCATCCAATAATATTTATTACTTTGCTATTTGTTTGAAATTGTAAAATATGTTTTTTCTTTTTTATAATGATGTCTTACGTTTACGCGAATGTTACTCATTGAAATAAAACTAATTTTAACGAATTTTATCGCGGTGTTTTATTTTAATTATGGTCCCGACGTTTCCACCCCATGACCACGAAGGCTAAAACGTCGGGACCAAAATTAAAATAAAAAACTGCGATAAAATTCGTTTAAATTAGATTTTTTTTTTGTTAGCAATATTTAATCATCATTTCCTACAATTTGATTGATTATGATACGATTACCTCCATGGCGCAGTGGGCGAGTAGCCGACTATGAAACGTGAGGCCGCGGGTTCGATCCCCACACCGAGAAAAATATTTGTCTGATCCACAAATACTTGTTTTGGGTCTAGGTTTTTTGAGGTCGAAAGTCTTTCGTAGTTCCTTAACCACGACACAAGACTCGTATCTTACTGTGGGGTAAAGGCTATGTGTGTGACTATTGGGTCATAGGATTTATTTTGTGAGGATTCGAAATGTGTTTTATGAGAACTCTAATGGTTAATGGTTTAATTAGACCTTCAAAGTAGTGTTACTGTAACAGTCCGCATGGATATGTACTTGTCTATTTAAGCTATAAGTTATCGCCATACTACAACAATGGTGATGGATGAAGGAGTGTGATGGTATTGCGGGGAAATCTATCAAAGCATGTAAATTGAATAGACAGAATAGGGCAGTTTACTTGATTTTTTTAACTATTTCAATCAATAATGTTACGTTACCCAAAACCTATTGCAGAAAGAATTTCATTAATCTGTCTACAAAAATATAAATTAGAAGTCATTCAAATGTGATAGGGGCACTTGTCAAATAACAGACGGCGCAAACTTTGATGTCACTGTGGCAAATGGCAATTACGGTGCACGCGTGCGAGCGAGGTAATGAGGTGTGCCCACTATAGGCCGGTGATTATCCATTTTGAAACATAAATAAATTATAGTAGAATTAAACCCATTGTAAAAGGAAGAGAATACAACAAAATTGATAGGAAAAATAAATTAACGGCGATCTGAGGTCGGGAAGTGGGAAGGGGGGGGCTTTTAAGGGTAAAAAACGGTTTATCTCGATTTCCGGAAAAACTACAAGTCCTATGGAAAAAAGTTAAATCGCAAAGTTGTAGGTAATAAAAAGATCTACAACTTTTGTATACATACTTTTTTCACATAACCTCAAAATTTATGTTAAAAATTTAAAAAACCAAGTTTTTAGTTTTTTATTTTTATCTTTTAGAAAACATATTTTTTTTTCACAAAATTTCGTGAAAACTTACCTTTTTATATCCCAAATACACTGTAATTTTTTTGATCTAAAATATTCATTGTTTCACCTTATTTTGACTTAATATCGAAAAAGCAGCCTAATTTTCAAACGAAAAATCTCACGTCAAAATATCAGCTTTTTTAAAAAAGTCTGTTGGTTTCTTGTTCATTGAATTCTCTACTTTCTGATGGTATAAAAAAATATATACATTACTATGGTAAATGTGCTCAGAAAATGCAAAGAAACGAACTACTAAATAACAAGTAGTAAGGCCCAGACCCACCTAGCCCCTTCCCCACTTCTTTATGATAGGCTAAAATTTTCCGTAGATCACTCAGGTATATAAGTTATATTAAAATAACAATAAAGAGGCATCTACGCATATAATTTAAAGAAGATTCTACAACTTTCCCAAAATATTGTAGATATGTCTTATTAAATATTAACTTATAACTTTACATTTTCTGAGCACATTTACCATAGTAATGTATATATTTTTTTACACCATCAGAAAGTAGAGAATTCAATGAACAAGAAACCAACAGACTTTTTTAAAAAAGCTGATATTTTGACGTGAGATTTTTCGTTTGAAAATTAGGCTGCTTTTTCGATATTAAGTCAAAATAAGGTGAAACAATGAATATTTTAGATCAAAAAAATTACAGTGTATTTGGGATATAAAAAGGTAAGTTTTCACGAAATTTCGTGAAAAAAAATGATTTATTATAATAGATAAAAATAAAAACAAAAAACTTGGTTATTTGAATTTTTCACATATATTTTGAGGTTATGTGAAGAGAGTGTGTATACAAAAGTTGTAGATCTTTTTATTACCTACAACTTTGCGATTTAAATTTTTTCCATAGGACTTGTAGTTTTTCCGGAAATCGAGATAAACCGTTTTTTACCCTTAAAAGCCCCCCCCTTCCCACTTCCCGACCTCAGATCGCCGTTAATTTATTTTTCCTATCAATTTTGTTGTATTCTCTTCCTTTTACAATGGGTTTGATTCTACTATAAATTTGTTTCTATTTTTATCATTTTCAACCGGATAATCACCAGTCTACTATGCGCCCACCTTTGCTCATACCAATATTTAAAATCATAATTGCGGGCTCATTTTTGAACCGATTTTGATTGTGTTTTCACAAAAGGGGTTTCTTTTTCGTATTATTTTATGTTGCATATCAAATAATGTATAATATTCAACACAGCAAAGTACACAGTAGGGTAGTAGAGTCCACCCTGCGACCACGAAGGCTGAAAAGCTTTCGAAACGTCGGGATCAAAATTAATAAAAAACCGTGATACAATCCGTTTAAAATAGTTTTATTTCAATATTCGCGTAAACATAAGAAATCATTACCCAGTAGGGTAGTTACCAAGTAGTAGTCGTCTCGACATTTACGCAAATAAAATAAGAAGACAAATTTATGGAAACAAACTACGCCTCAAACCGAAGAACTCTTTTTTGTCATTTGAAGCAGGACACGTCTTCTATGACAAAGAGCTTCCGTGACAACTTCCGATTCTCTTTCGAAGTTGGGACAAATTTCACCAACTTTTGTAGTGGTTTGACATGATTGTCGAAATGGGGTGAAACTAGATTCGGGTCGCATCCTCATTTGTCTGCATAGGTCATTGACGTTAGATATCTTAATTCTATATTGATATGATTATAATCATTGTTGTACTGAATATTAAATATCTTTATTTTTAAGTACTGCATGATGCTCTACTGCATTCGTAACACCGAGACTTGAGATTTAATTTGATTTTTGATTGTATTTTTTTTTTATAGCATATATCTGCAAACGGACAAGTGGATTACCTGATGGTATCTGACTACCACCCATGTACATCCAAAATATTAGAAGAATCATAGGCGTGTTACCGACCTTAAAGGTAAGGGATAATTAAGGGACTAGGAAGGGGAGGGGGATTTGGGCCTCCGGATATCACACTCACCGTACGTAACGCAGCAGTAAGCCGCTATTTACGTCGGTTTTCTGTCTGAGCCGGCCCGTTCATGCTGTAGATAAAACTGTCTACAGCGTGGCTCTACCACTCATAAATAATAAGTTTACATAATGTCCAGTAATTTCACTTGCTTTAATGTCCTTTTTACCGGAACACAACGATACTCGTACAATGCTGCTCGCAGAAAATTATAACATATAATTATGAAGTTATGATGTTTAACTGCTGCACTCAGAAGCGTCATGTAAAATAATTATCGTACGACTATTCGCACTATTTATTCACACAAAGAGCCAGTGTATAGTGTTTTCTTCGCTAGTGATTACAGAAAGAAATGAATTGATTGAAAATGAAAGAAAATTTTCAAAATGGTATGTCTCTCGTATGCGAGAGGCCGTCTAGGTTGGTACTACCGCTTTGTCTATTTCTATTTCTGCTGACGGCGTGGTGGTACCAACCCAGTCGACCTCTCGCATACGAGGGACTTACCACCTTGAAAGCGTATGTTTATTTCTTTGGTCTATGCTTCCATGCATACAGAAGCTGTAAAACAGAGGTCTTGGGTGCGATTCCCCGGGCAGACAATGTATTGACATTTTTCACAAATATTTGTCTCGGGGTCTGGGTGGTGTGAGATCGAAAGTCTCAGTAGTTCCTGATACCCACGACACAAGACTCGTATCTTACTGTGGGGCTAGGACTATGTGTGTGACTGTTGGTGTATCTATTATTAAAAAAAAAAAAATAACTCTTGGGTTGCCTGAGTTTGAAGTTTGAGCCCTTTATGGTGATAGCATTACCTTCTATTTTATCCTTGGACGGAAATAGACTCAACGGAATGTGAGTGCAAAGTTGTACCTTTGTCTTCACCCTCAGGGGTATATATTTTAGCGTGAGTTTATAAATAAAAATTTGAGTGGTTGTTTTTATAAATGATGGATACAATTTGATCCCTTATTATGTTCTATTTGTGTCAAGCTTTATTTCTTACTTTCCGGTGACACGCTTGTTCGTTTTCCCACTCTCTTTTAAAAATCAAAGTTGCATAATTTCCTTGTCTCTATAATTGATAGAAGTAACAGGAGTTAAGGAAAATAAGTCTTTGACATTTAATTAAAACATTTTAATGTTTTCGTGTTATTATTTTTTTCTATATTTTTTTTATCATAATAAATTAATCAAACCAAATAAGTTCAAACACGAGACAATGGGGAGACTATATATAAATAAATAAATATATATGTAAATAAGTAAATTTACCAGAAATACAAACTCAAAATCACAAAAAGAATATAAACATATTTATAGGCGTTTGTAGAAACTATTGACAATAAATACTCTTTATATTTCTAGAAGTAAGATGTTCTATTTTTAACCAAAAAATATAATATCCTCTATATATATATATATTTTCGATTCGTATTTAAGTATAATGACAAAAATGTTGTCTGTATAACCGCGCATAAATTTCGAAAATGAAGTCCCATTATGATAATTATTTCACTAAAAATAATATAATAAAACGTCTAAAAATATTAAAGAGCTAAACATGAAATTTATTAATTTTGGTTCAGTGTGTTCTACAAAAAAATGCCCGTAATTTGTAAAAGCACTGACTCAAATTAATTATAAAGCGTTTTTGGACCGATTTTATTTTTGTTAATGTCATACACTATTTATAAGCAATTTACAAATTGCAAATGAAGTAGCATTGCTTTGTTTTTGTTAAGATTTATACAGTCGTTATTCTTAATTTGCGTAGAACCTTAGAATAATTTTTAATTAATTACACGGCAAACTTTTGGAAACAGCCTCAGTATTCTAAGCTTAGAATATAAATTAGACCAAGAGCTTACTTTTGATTTGTTGTCTTTCAAGTTGTTTTTGGAGAATATTTATATATTTTGTAATAACATTGACTTAATTCTTAACCTATTAATTAAATATACACTTCTTAAAGCTTGGTAGAAAAGAAGATGTAAAAATAAATACTTGGGTGTTTATAAAGGCATATTTTTCTTCCAAATACGAGTTTTACATTTTTGAGCGCGTAAACTAAAACTCGTTGAAATATTTTCCACTTCATTTGCTTGTCAAGAGCTTCTGACGATCACAACGGTATATATTTTTATATCTAAACAATAAAATTAATTACCTGGCTCTTTCTTATTCAAACTCGTCCTGTGAGTGTGATCATTTTATCATTGCGATATATACTTCCACTACCCCACTTCTGTTAAATAACACATCATTTGTCTCGAATCGTACTCAGCACTGACACTGGCCACTGAGGAGAAAGTTTTTATTTTTAATATTCAAAATTTTGAATTTGGAATGACATCGGTGTCGTGTGCCGGCGAGGTGTGGCGTGCGTACAGCCCGACAACACACAGTCAACTGATCCGAGGGCGGGACGATGAGGCGCGCGCAAAACTGTTGAATCTGTTCTCGCGATCCTGCGAGTTGCGAAAAATTGAGTGCTGTGTGGACGGTTCTTATTGTTTTTTAGAGCGCTCTTATATGTCGCCTATGCGTAGATATCATTATGTTGCTAGTATCAAAAATAAAATAAAGGATTTTTTTATCGACTGTACTTGACTTTGAATGTACGCTGTACTTTTTTACGGATGTTTGTATTTGTTTGAGTTCTAGTATTCCAAATAAACTTGATTATTTTCTTCAATATTAGATTATTATTGTACCTTCATTATTTTATACAAAGCGTGATATTTACTTTTAAAACATGATAGAAATATATAAAGGAGCGCTTGATATAATTTTTTGAAATTATTTTGTACGTGCCTAGTAAAATTATATTGTCGACATTTATTAGATTACAAATCGTGTCATGAATAAATAATAAAGTGGAGAATGAATAAAATAAAACAAAAAGCCTTATATTATTGAGTTTAGATTTAAAAAAGGAAATCAAATAATTTAAAAAGGATTTTTTAAGTCGAATTATAGTATGTATTTATATGGCATAGATGCTATAAAAAGAGCTAAGTAAGAAATATAGTATATTTTTAAACAATAGATATTTAATTTCTGCCATGTAGAGTAACGAAGAGCGTTGTATCCGACCATCGGATATGTCTCGATCGTCGATATCCGATGCAGTGCGGCGCGTGATAAATTTTAATTTAACCACTTGTGACTTCCAGCAAGGCAGTGAACTATACTTTTTATGCGGTTTCGTTTTATATAAAAAAATTATATTGAGTTTTCTTTACAATATGCCCAGTTTCACAAGGTAGGTCCCCTGTATGCGAGAGTGTGTATTATTCTGACATAGAAAACTACCCTATTAAAAATAATATTGGGTAAAAGTCAACAGTATTTTTTTAAATAACTTCGTAATTTGTTATTATGTTCTAATTAGAATCATATTTTTTCGCGATAATGTATTGTTTTTAAACCTAAATAGTAATTGAAATATAGTTATAAAGACACGTGTTTCAAAACCTTCAAAATTAAAACAGATAAAAAATATCAGTTTATCTTCAACAAATCCGCGCATTCTAGTTACAGAGTACTTAAGTAATATTTAAGTATTAAGATTAAAAACTTAATTGAAACTTAAAAGGCTTTAACTTCGACTTAATTAATTTGAGCGTTGATTAATTGGTGCGGCGTGTTTTTCTATTATCAACGTTTTGTGTTGTGTTGTAAGATATTTTTATTTGTTTATAATTCTTTATTGTATTTTGGAATAACAACATGTAAGTAAAACAGTTAACGATACAATTGGTGGTAACTACTATAGGTGCGGTAGTTCACACACACACACACACACACACACATAGTTTTGATCCCACACTAAGTTAAACCTGTATCGTGGGTATTAGGAACTACGAGGGACTTGCGGTCCCACAACACCCAAAGCCGAAACCAATATTTGTGGATCACACAAATATTTGTCTCGGTGCGGGAATCGAACCCACGGCCTTTCGCTTCGCAGCCGGCTACTCGCCCCCCTGCGCCACGGAGGCTGTCCAACTAGGTAGATATGTAGGTACTATACATAAATGATACTATGGCGCAGCGTTGGACGTCCACCTACAAGGTGGACAGACGACCTGATTAAGGTCACAGGAAGTCGCTGGATGCAAGCAGCTTCCAACAGGTCGGTCTGGAAATCTTTGGGGGAGGCCTATGTTCAGCAGTGGATGTCCTGTGGCTGATGAAAATGATGATGATACATAAATGCTACTTTTAGTCGGCTGGCAAACATTATTGTATGCTGAATGACTTATCGCTTCTTTACAAACCTAATATACATTTTTTTATCCGAGCACGCGAAATGACCGCTTTACACTTGATGGTAAGCGCAGTGCAGTTCAAAAAACCGGCGACCATCGCCAAACAATCAGTTTATCGGTGGTCACCAGAATCATGCCAGCCTGTATAAATGCTTCTTCCCGATAGAATGGGAAGAAATAAATCGAGAGGCCTGTGAGAAGACAGGCGGATAACCGATGCAGGCACAGGGATACAAGGATGTACCCTTATACCCGCCCCAACTAACTATCAAGTCATGTCGCAAGCCCCTCGGGAGAACCGGATATACACTGGCTGATCTTAGAAGGCGATCCACACTAGGTGTGTGGGTCACTATGGCAGGTTTTAACAATATGGCGGATATGAATATCCTACACTCAGCACCAACAACTATTTGTTTTGCTTTAAATAATACGAATTTTATAAAACAAAGCCTCAAACAATTACCGGTGCGTGAAAAAAATTAAAAACAATATCATTTTCAAGCATTGTTGAACGGCTATTACTGAAAATCTTTCGTTCTCACCGTCTTATTGTTTACAATACATTCTCGGGTATCGGTCGCCGATGCCTATTGTTTCGCCGCGTATAGAAAAAACTGTGACTCACAGTTTCTTGTGTCGTTGAATAATTTGTTGGGCTCGGGGTTTTCAAAATTAACTTGAATGTTGCACTGCATCCAATTCGTATCCGAGAAATGTCGATCGCAAATATCCTTAGTACTATTTGTATAACTTGCGCACTATATCCGAATTTTGTTTGTCGAACTTGCGAATATCTCCAGTTATCCGGAGGTTCAAGGCCCAATCGCTTACAATTTAAAGGCGGCAACGCGTTTATGATTTTATTATATTGTGGCATGTGACAAAACGTCGTACAATTTGCTCTATGTATTTTACGTCATCAATTAAACTTTTTTATATGATAATAATGTACTTAGTTGTTATAATCTTATATATTTAAACCAGAAATAATTGTATATTTCGGGTATATCGGTAACGGCTCTAACGATTTGGATGAAGTTTTGTACTTAGATAAGGATTTTCTTTCTAAAGTTATCTGGAGAAGCATTTTTCCTGAAAAAACGCGATTTTACACAAAAGGGAAAAAATATTACAGATTGATAGAACGCTTACAATGTCAGCGCCATCTCGTATCAGGAAAGAAAGAAAAAATATATTATTGGACTAGACACAGAATAGGTTGGCATGCTGTTGGGGCTGGTTTAGAACCCGCGACTTTCGTCTCGACAGCCCACTCTCCGCTGAGCTATCGCTGCCATCCAAGCTATGCCAGATACTAAACGTAAATTAATAAAATAAATCCAAAAAGATCGCCATCCCTCCCATCCGTATGTAGTACTGTAATAGAATCCCGTGTAATTCCGAGCGACGCGACGTTTTGTATTTCTGTCAGCAATTAAACGTCCTTTCACAGATGCTCGGTGCGTATTATTCCAACATCGTGTAACAGACAGACAACATCCAATCTGTCCGCTCTTTATACATTAAATTTCTTTCATTTATTATATCAAACAATTAGTTTATTCTTCTGCTTGTCAAAAATGAGAATTTGTTGTATGTCATTTTGCTTTGTTTCGCAAACAATACCAATTATTATTATAGTTTTAATTAAATGATTTTGATTCTCTTCACACTTCTTTTTTGTGAGTAGTTAAAAATGAATTAAATGAAATATCTACGATCTTCAACACTTTAAAACAATAATAGCTGAAATAAAAAAAATACACCCAACAGGCTGTCAATTTAAAAAAAAAATGTAAAATACACAATTACATCAAACGTATGTACCACAAAAGATTTAAATTGAATTTGGCTAATAAACGAAGTTTAATAAATGGCTCTGCTCTGGGATATCGGGTCCCAAAACAACAGTCTATTAATGAATTATGGCCGGCGCTCATTGACGGCATGGCACGGCATGGCACGGCAGGTCATGCTGCGGCATCCCGCGGCGTCCCGTGGCATGCCGTGGCATCCTGCTGAATGCTCAGCCACTCTCTCTCTCTCGCGCACCGCGGCAATCCGTGGAATGAAACGGCATGACACGGGACGCCGCGGGATGCCGCGGGATGCCGCGGCGCGTCGCGTCATGCCACAGCATCCCGCGGCACGTCGCGGCACTGTGGTATTGAAATAAAGTAACGTGAATTCTAAACTCGTGGCAATAAGATTCAAAATAACTTGATTAGTAATAAAATCCTTTGCCATGCCATGCCGTGCCATGCCGTCTATGAGCGCCGGCCATAAGGCTTTATTATACCAATCACATGTCCATACCGATATCAATGTATTTGTCGCTTGGTATTTCGGGTGTTTGGAATATTTCTCGTATATTTTGGGTAGAGTAGCAGTGTTGTGTATTGGCACAAAGCCCATTATATTTTGTACTGGCCTAGAATTTATGATGATGTTTATAATATTGTCGAATAATTGTTATAAATATAATTATAAAGAACATAATTCCTGAAA
The DNA here is from genome assembly GCA_949126905.1 of Amorpha juglandis. Taxonomy (NCBI): domain Eukaryota; kingdom Metazoa; phylum Arthropoda; class Insecta; order Lepidoptera; family Sphingidae; genus Amorpha; species Amorpha juglandis. The sequence goes on along the minus strand of OX421379.1, from coordinate 2,274,040 downwards.
TCAATTAAAAAAACATTTGTAATTTAATCTTCAAATATAGTTAAGAACCGTCTCGATCAAATCAGCTGTCAATGATAAAAACCGCATGTAAATCGGTCTGTTCGTTTAGGTGTTACGATGCAAATACAAACAGATAAAGTGATAAAACTCATATTCAAAATTGTAGGGAAATATTGCGACTTTAACATCCCTATGATTATTGCCATTTTTTGCAGAAGACTGGTGAATGACCGAGTAACTTTAAGTTTTGCGAACTAAAATATATATTTCTACACTACTCCAATTTTTAACCAGACATTTCTGTAGAAGATGCCATTATTTACGCCACTTTTAGAGATTCTAAAGTAAAAATTTATCTGTTAACTATTTGGAATCTGGACTTACGATTTTTTTTGGAAAAATAATAAAGGGCGGCAAGTAAAACACTTAAGGCCAATTCACTTCACAGTAACTGCATGGACCCCTGCCCGACAAAACCACCCGTAATTGTGTCTTGTGACCAACCTTTTTGCAGTCGAGAACTTATGCTATAACACGAATTACTACCGGCTCCCGACTCCCAGCTCCCCGCTCCCGTCTCCCGGCTCCCGGCTCCCGACTCCCGACTCCCATTTCCCCGTTCCCCATTGTTCGCGTGAATTGTTTTGTTTATAAATGGGACCCTACGTACTTACTATAATGCCCTGACGTTTTTGTACAAACCTTGGTGGAAATCATAGTTTATGTTTGCGTGCTTACGTACATTTGTTTTGTTAAGAGCTGTTTATAGGTAACGGTTATGAAAATATGAGTGTACGCTATATCTGTAGGTACATATTAAAGTTAACGGGGTGGTAGGTCCCTCGTATACAAGAGGCCGGGTTTGTACTACCGCTTTATGTCTACCGTCAAGCAGCAGTGTGCAAGCGTTTGAAGGAAATTGAAGGCAGTGAAATGATTGGGAGTGAGACTGAACATTCTATGTCTCGGGGTGACTAGCGCAGTCCAGTGCCATACGGTGATTTGTAATTCAAAGTTCTGTGTGGTTTTGCACCTGTTTATGGGCCGACTTGGCGCTTACCATCAGGCGAGCGCATCATCTCGTCATTCAAGCAAATAAAAATAAGATGCTTGTGAAAATTATGTGATTTTATAGCTAACTTTTGGTATTGGTGAGGTTTAGAACAGTATACGGTCTATTATTATGAAGTCGGATATTCATATCCGCCCGGATAGCGACCACCGTACACAGATGTTAAAACCTGCCATAGTGATCCACACGTCTTATGTGGATCGCGTTCCAGGATCAGCCAGTGTATATCCAGTTCTCCCGAGGGGCTTGCGACATGACTTGATGGTTGGTTTGGGCGGGTATAGGGTTACTTCCTTGTATCACTGTGCCTGCATCGGTCATCCGCCTGTCCTGTCGCAGGCCCTTCGATTTGCTTCTTCCCTCTCTGAAGGAGCATTTATACAGGCCGGCATGACTCTTGTGACCACCGATAATTTCATTGTTTGTTGGTGGTCGCTGGTTTTTTGGATTGCACTACGCTTACCATAAGGTGTAGTGCAGTGACTTTACCGTGCTCAGGTAAAAAAAAAATTGGTCCAAATTAATTATACCCGTCTATTATTGACCATTACGGGCGTTAACAAAGGCGCCAGTGGTTGGCTTCGATGCTCTAACATGTCATAGATGGATTGTAGTGCAAGTTGACAGCGATTGGCAGAGAGATTATTTATTGTTTTTTTTTTTTTGGTGTCGGTCATGGTGTCGCTGCCGGCAAAGTGATATTGACTTTAATCGATCTAAAGTATACTCGTAGTCCAAGTTAATAAAAAAAATATAAGCCTAAGTACGCTGCTACGATCAATGATATTACTATTAAACATCATATTATGCATTATTTTTCGTATCAGAAAGTTGTAAAAATATAAAAATACAAGGTAGGTCCCTCATATGCAAGAGGCCGTCTGGGTTGATACCAACGCTTTGTCTATGTCTGCCGCCAAGCAACAGTGTGTAAGTACTATTGTGTTTCGGTTTGAAGGACATTGAAGACAGTGAAATTACTGGGCGTTATGAGACTTCACATCTTATGTCTCGGGGTGACGTGCGCGGTTCAGTGCCATCCAGTACTTAGTGATTCAAAGTTCTGTGAGGTATTGCTTCTGTTTATGGGCAGGCGTGGCGCTTACCATCAGGCGACGCCTTGCTCGCCTCGACATTCAATCAAATAAAAGAAACCGACTGCAAAAAATACACTGAAGAGTTAAAAATAAATTTCTATAGGTCTCTCTGAAGTCGGTGCAGTTTTAGTTCATCGGCAGCGACACAGCGACTTCAAAAAGACGTGAAATTGTTATTTTTAAATTTTCAGTGTTATTTTTGAATTCGGTTTTTAACTTTTGATATTTAAAGTAAAAATATTCGTTACTGCCAAAAGGTGTTGACTTGCACTGCCAGTTAATTTCGAACCGTTCACGATTGCGGAAACCCTCGCAATGGTCACGAATTGAGTCAGAAAATTGAAATTTTAAAATAGAAAACTGTATTTCACAGTGGCATTTTTACCTAATAACACCTATTGATTGAGACATAATTCATGCCTTCATGCCTGTAATCTTCCTAGGGGTAGGCAGAAGTGTAAACAGTATACCCACATTTCACTGAGCGTATCTCCGTCCCAAGATGTGATGGAAGCAAGCCTATCCCCATGCCGGGCACAATTCCAGACTCCGGGCTGAAACTGTACATTTCGTGATAGAAAAACCCAATATCACGATACCCGGGGATCGAACCTGAGACCTCACCATACTAGTCCTGCATCCGCATTAGAACTGCGCCGCCGAGAAAATCTTCTACTATGTATATATCGGGGCGAGGTCCAAGTAGATACGTCAGAGAGGAGGGTTTTACAACCCTTACTCTTCACTTCATATAGTCAAGTTGTACGGCGTATGATTAGTCTCGATAATAACGACACAGGGTTATCACATTATTGTTTATTCACTCTTTTAAGCTACCACCGGCTCGGAAGGAAAGACGTAGGTGGGAAAGAGCCGGCGAAAGAAAAACCACCCGTGTTACAATACTAACTAATTATTAAGATTAACACTGTCTTCAAATGACCTTATCAGCCATAATTCTAATAATTAACTACTGTTTCGACTCACGGACGGAACTAGACTACCTTTTAAATGGCAAGACGCCATCTTTTATATAGAGGGATTTCCAATCTCCCTACTTCAAAAGTAGAATTACTAAAGTCAAATCAGTAACAAATTAAAACCGAAATAAAGCCAAATCAGCAACATACTTAAATTTATAAATTACTTAATTATCAATATTACACAAAACGGTAAAACATTCTAATTCTCCAATATTCATTAAACGATGGTCAAATTAGTTGCTTATTATATTTTATTACAATTATCTCACATATTTATTAAGTGTCGGCTGTCAAATCAGTGTCTTATTTTAATCACTCCGACACGGCCATTCTGCAATAAGGTCGCCTCTGACCTTAAATCATTTCTGTCTAGTTATCTTAATCACTCCGACACGGCCTTTACAATTAAATCTAGGTCTTATGAAAATCTTTTTACGAAAATTTGGAAATTGTCCTTGTCCAACGAATGTGTAACATGATTCGGAGGCCCCTGTCCTCAACGAATGTGTAACATAATTCGGAGGCCCCTGTCCTCAACGAATGTGCAACATGATTCGGAGGCCCCTGTCCTCAACGAATGTGCAACATGATTCGGAGGCCCCTGTCCTCAACGAATGTGCAACATGATTCGGAGGCCCCTATCCTCAACGAATGTGCAACATGATTCGGAGGCCCCTGTCCTCAACGAATGTGCAACATGATTCGGAGGCCCCTGTCCTCAACGAATGTGCAACATGATTCGGAGGCCCCTGTCCTCAACGAATGTGCAACATGATTCGGAGGCCCCTGTCCTCAACGAATGTGCAACATGATTCGGAGGCCCCTGTCCTCAACGAATGTGTAAATGATTCAACGAATGCGTAAATGATTCAACAAATGCGTAAATGATTCAACAAATGCGTAAATGATTCAACAAATGCGTAAATGATTCAACAAATGCGTAAATGATTCAACAAATGTGTGTAAATGAATTTTGCAAGGAAATGCTCATAGCATCAGCAGCCACTTGTAAGTAATCGAGGGCGTACGGTAAAATCTATTAACGTTGAGCAATGAGAGAAATAAAAAGGAACAATAGAGACCAGAAGAACTGACCAAAATTTCAATGGACATTCGCTTACGTGGAATCAAATAGATTAGTGAAATAAATAGAATATTATGTATATAGGCGAGGGATCTGACACGGTAGGTGCCACCAATCTCTACAAGTTATTGCCTGGACCAGTTTGTGCTAGGCCGTATTACAATTGCTTTAGCAGAGTCATTGGTGCGAATTATTTAACGACTCCTACTTATTATTATAACTTTTTTTTTAACATGATGGCTTATAATTCAATTTATTCTATTCACAGAGGACAAACTCGTGTCAGGATTTACCAATTGTAGGCCTTACTCTAAATGTACTTGTATAGACGCTTAGTATGATTAACCACGACGGTATTTCTACTACTGTAACGGTCAGCCAAGCTGAAGGCTGGCTACTATAATAACGACCATGATTTTAGAAACACCGTTCGCACAGAATAAAAAAAATCATATCTAAACAAAAAAAAACACGGCCTCTCCTGACGCGTGCGTGTCCTCGAGCAACAATGAGAAAATCTCGGGAACACAGCTGTCAAGTCAATAAGTTTAGAGGAATACAATGCAAATGATTCGTTTCTAGGCGGAGCCTGCACTTAATACCACGCCGCACCACTGACGCTGTGCCGTATTCTTCACAAGAACCGCTCAGTCGTTGCACTTCACTGCTTTCATCTGCCTGCATGACGCACCCAAAGAGCATTTTGCACCTCCTGCAACAAAAATACACGGCAGAATCACATAGTTCACAATTACATGCAAATATTTGTCTTGGGTGCGGGAATCGAACCCGCAGCCTGATGCCTATCCGCTGCGTTGCGGAGGCCAGCTGTCATCTGATAGTGTCACTTATATTACAAAATTTCAAGCGTAATTTAGTTGTGTTTTATGCACCGCTTCGACCAATCCTGACTAATTTAAACAATCGCTTTTGAGGTAAACTTTGTGAAGGTTGTCAGAGTAAGGCTTAATATGAATCCTAGTTTGGGATTCGACATTGATATTACTGTTAGAAGACATAAAAGAGAATTAGTTCACATAGATACGCATCAGCTCTTAGACGTCTTCAGCAGGGCGTGCAGACAAAGGACCGGGCAATTCCTCTGGACAGACCTCTTCACCATCGTCGGCGCCAGGCTCACCACAGGAGCTCACTCACTCACAGCTCCGTTTGAACATAAAACACATAAGAAGAACATTGAAAATGGTTATTACAGGTTCGTGTATGTCTGAAGCATAACTTCTTAATCTCTTTATTTTTAAGTAATAAAATAATTGATTCGACACTTAATGTCTTCAGACATTACACGAATAAAAATAAATCTCAGTGCATTGTGAATGACAGAATTTGACTTTAATCACTCCCCATACACTACCACATGACACGCCATAGTGGCAGTGAAATTGCAGGAGCGCGTGTACGGCTGATGCCATAGGTGGTACCCGGAAGCAAGCGAGAATCGGCTTAAAAATACTACTCACACTACAGGTAGCTGCGAAATTGCAACCGCGCGTAGAACTCAAACAGCCTTATTAACGGGGGCACTGCTAGACTACGCCGCCAGTATGGAAGATATCTTCAAGGGGAAGTCATACGTCTGTCAACCACATATCTTAAGACCAGTTTACAAGACCCAAGAACTAAGAGTGTACTCCCTAAACAAACCGATTAGAACCCTGTAACCGGGCTATAGTGTCAATTCAATGTCCCAGTCCCAGCCATCGGAGAGTCAGGTCCGATTGATCGCCACGAGTACTAAAAACATCCTTTAAGGGAGAAACGTAAGTTTACCACCCACACATCTTAAGACTCTGTGTAATGTGGTCGAGCAACCAAACCCAATATCCCCAGCTCGGGTATATGCATAACACGGCATGATACTTCGCCTTGCGTACACTTATTCACGCACAAGCATCCAGTTTCAGCAACCACGTAAGCCATTAATGCTAACGCCGGTAAAGCAGAAAACCGCCACACGCGCTTCGATAAGCGCCTCCCAGCGTTACTTGTCACCACGGCTTCTGAAAACAATCATCAAAACGAGAAGGCAGGCGATTATCATGATTATGAGTTTTTATGAAATTCTTTCCATACTAAAGTGTGCCAGGCAGAAGCCTGATGCGTATTGGGAAATAAGTTTGCCAGGACAGGAACCCGAAAGACATTTCGTTAAAAAGTTGTAAAACTGTTTTGAATTCAGCAGTTCCGCATAACGATCGCAAGTGATAAGTTTTACTGGAACACGATCGTAAACAGGAATTATAGTAACGATTTCTTAGGAATTACAGTTCTTGTAATTAATAAACAGAAGCACTTTTCGGTTTTTTTTTTTTTGAATTTCTCAATGCGATATGAATGAACAGTTATGAAAATATCACGTAAACAAATAAATTTCTTGTCGGGCAGACGATGGTTATCTGTGATTCTACAAGAGTTAACCATAATTGCCACTACGGCGCAATCCAGCCCAAGGTTTGTCAAATTTGACGATAACAGTGACGTTGACTTTAACATTGACTGCGGAATGTGTTGCACCATCGTGTTCTGATAAAACTAGATTCCTCGATTAATTCTAGAAGCAGGGATATATTATTTTGGAGCACAGACGCTTTAGGAGATACATCGGGATGGATGCTATAATTGAACTATGGCACAGATATTTAATCTAAATAATAGCTTCAACCAGTGAACCCAGATCGGTTATAACAGTATTAACAGCTAAAGTTATGACGTCATATAACATTTGTCAAATGGTGCAACTCATTTTTATGCTTAGCCAGTACTTTAACATATTTATCATTGCTAAAGTAAGATCGTGCAACCCAACTTTATTGTTTACAAAAATATCTAAAAATAAATAATAAAATCATTTGGCATTTAGCCAAAAGCTTTAACTACAACGTAAAAATTAAGAAATCTACACGCCATTATCTTCACAGATAGGCAGAAGCAAAAAAAAACATTTCAATTACTATTTTTCTTTTCAAAAATGTATGTAGCAAAGGATCTACTTCAATTAATCACAGATTGTAGTCAAATACAATAATTGTAAATCAATCTAATAGATTGTCTAAGCAAATTGATATTTTGATGTAATCGGGCTCGCGTTTCTAGTGTAATTGGTGCAATCGTTAATACTTAAACTTTTATTCTACGAAATATTGATTCATAACAAACAAAAAGAAATTATCGTTCGCATCTGCAACGACAATCATATCAGAATAGATTGATGTAAAATGCAACAAAAATAGATTCCTTGCATTAGGTAGTTATGTACCCTGCACCGGTTCATAACATAGTACCAACTTACTTGACATTCAAATGACCTTATTTACTAAAGTAAGGGCTCTATCCATTGGAAATATGATACTCTTGTTGAGACTAAAGTTCTTGGAACTAAATGAAAACATGTTGACAATAAAAGTGCTGACCTGGTGTCTAGCCGGTGGCCTTGTTATGATCAAAATTCCTAGAACTGAATACGCCTTGTAAATAAGTTAAGAGTATAAATAAGGATTATTGTTAATTTTAATTCAGTCTCAAATAAATCTTCATCGTGAAGAGTTGGACTCTACATTTTTGATTTAAAACCTCATGGCGCTCCCGCGTAACTTTTATCTGGCGCAGCCGGTAGGATACTCATATAATCCAAGCATCGAAGGATACTTAAATCGATCCTGAGCTTATGGTGATGAGTATTAGCGAACCAATTGGCAGGATACTCTTATAAACCGAGCATCGAAGGACACCAAAAATTGGTCCTGAGCTTTTAAGGTGTTGAGTATTCGCAAACCAATTGCAAACAAATAAATTTGATAAAAGGAGGGAACCGAAGGTGGTTTGTCGTCTACAAGAGCAGCTTTACGAGAAGGCATTGGATCAAGCAGACTGTAAGTAGACCTTTTACATTTCCTGTCTCATCCTTGCTATTTCCTGTGGTTAATCTTGTACGACTCAAAATTATGTAACTTTTAACCCAACATCGTTGAAAGTTATTTGACTTCTGCACTAAAATAGGCAGGCTAATTTTAAGTAATTTTGTAATTTGTATTAATGTGTTATTAATTATATAAAAGTAGAGTCATAATTTTCGGACAAAAATCGTCGAAAGTTATTTGACTTTACGAGTTAATTAAGAGAGTTATTTTAAGTTTTATTTGTTTAGATTTTTGCATGAAAATCAGCAGGCTAATTTAAATTTATTTTGAAATAAGTGTTGTAATTTACTATGTGTTATTAAATATATAAAATTAAATTCTTAATTTTCGGACTAAAATCGTCGAAAGTTATTTGAATTTAATCATTAATTAAGAAAGTTATTTGAATTTAATAAGTTATTATTTTTTTATTATTTTTATTTATCGAGATGTAAGCTTAAAGCATAAGCATTAATTAAGTTATTTACAATGGCCGAACAGGTACAGATATTTTTTTAAAGATTTGCACATTCTGCCTAAGTTTGATAGAGATCATATTATGTTAAATTTACTTAACAAAAAAAAAATGAGAATTTAATTAAAGAAATGTAAATTCACCAAATACACTAATAGAGTCGAATTATGTATTTTATGTTATTACTAGCTGATTGTGTGGTAGAGCCGCAGCTCTATTAGGTTGAAGGAATGTTTTAACTTCTTGGTAAATTTTTTAAGGGAATATTAATATACCCAGTAAGCTATGATAACCTAATTCAGATAAAATTATATGTATTAAGATAAAAGTTTATTCGATAAGAAGTCAAATAATATTCATTTTAGACACACTTGTAATTAAAGATGGAATATACATTTGTTATGAAGTAATTCCAATACCCATTACCAATTCCTTTGTTAATACAATGATCATAATCCCAAAATATCCCAGTCTCCTAGTAAAAGGGTCATACATGCTCTCACTCTACCAGTCATGCAGTGAACTCTAAAAAAGCTGTAATAAATGAAATAACGACCATAGAGCCACAGACACAATGGAAACCTATAAATTTGGATGCTGCCGAGTTAAGAAATTTTCAGAATCAAAATTATCTACTGAAGAACAGTGAAAGTGAAGTGAAAAATTGTGAAATAAGCATTTATGTGAAAAGTGTTAGCGCAGTTACTCTATTGTTTTATATGATCATATTTCTGTAACTTTTTAATATATATATATATATTTTTCGAAATAATCAGAGCAATAACCATTCCTCTGATAATTTCGAAGCTATGGGGGGAGGAGTTATGTACCCTGCACCGGTTCATAACATAGTACCAACTTACTTGACATTCAAATGACCTTATTTACTAAAGTAAGGGCTCTATCCATTGGAAATATGATACTCTTGTTGAGACTAAAGTTCTTGGAACTAAATGAAAACATGTTGACAATAAAAGTGCTGACCTGGTGTCTAGCCGGTGGCCTTGTTATGATCAAAATTCCTAGAACTGAATACGCCTTGTAAATAAGTTAAGAGTATAAATAAGGATTATTGTTAATTTTAATTCAGTCTCAAATAAATCTTCATCGTGAAGAGTTGGACTCTACATTTTTGATTTAAAACCTCATGGCGCTCCCGCGTAACTTTTATCTAGGTATTTAGTGAACGGTGAGTACACAACTCTGTTGATAGCGAAAAACCATTTTGTTTTCGGTAGGTATTAGCAATGGGTCGGGGTACACTATAATAATACGATAAACTTTACACCGACGGTCACAAATACGAACTTTAAAATTCCTAATTTAACAACTCCGATTTATCATTCATCCTATCTTTATAATTCCTAAATTTCAATTTCCCAATTTCAAATTCCCCACGTTTACAATTACTATTCTCAAATTACCGAGTTTCAATAGATCGAATAACAAAAAGTCCGACTACTACTACTAGACTAGAATTATCGAAACATCAAAAATACGAATTCAACAATAGAGGGCATCTGGAGCTCGGTGGCCGCTGCTGCGCGGCACGCTCGCTCGCCTTCGCACTTTAATGGTCACAGTTCTAGCCCAACCCAAATAATTCAATAACAACGACGGTAACCGACGTTAACGTTACTTATAGATTTTGAATATAAAAACGTAACTGAATATTATACTAACTGAGTCAGAATCCTAATTTTAGCAGTTTATTCGGAGTATTGAAAATCGGAATACCATTTTTATTTGAACCGAGAACCCATCAGGCATTTGATTCCCCGAACTTATAAAAATCGGAAGCACACAAATCGTATTTTCGGTAAAATAAATTTTGTAAATTTTAATAATAGACATTATCACTTGTAAGTATTATGAAATTCGGACTCTCGAAAATCGGAACATCGAATTTGGAATAAAATATTTCGGAGTAATAGGTACTTCAAATTACTTTTTATACGCGATCTACATAAAATGGAATGGTCTTGTCAAATCTTCGCTAATACTCCGAAATGCATTCGATCACAGTCGTACTGGTTATGGTTCAACACCGGGAATTCCAGCGCCGGTGTCATATTAGTAGAACTCTTCCATTATAGACCTAGATAAGCTCTTACAACAATTGGTACACGCTTAATAACTTTGTAGGTGTGGACACAATCATCATCAATCATGCAAGACTTTTCGTGTCCATACGCAGTAAACTAACAACATGTTCGAAATAAATTTAATTACTATAAACAAGTAACTTTTGAAATATCAAGACATGGACTTGTTAATAAATATCTGGTAAATTTACTCATTTACATTTCCGAAAACATCAAATTCAGGAGTGCAACGATCTTTAATAATTGTCGGGTAGATAATTATTCATTTACATTTCTGAACACCATCAAATTCAGCAATGCAATGATTTTACACTGGATAAATTTTTGAATGGCACTGGTCTGCCACTCCATGAACCACCGTGATCTCTTACCAACTCATCACATGGCAATATTACATGCCTTTTTTGTTTTTAACAAAAATCCAATAAATTGGAATAGACTCACCAAATTACTTGTAGACAGTCGCAATTCATCGGGCGTGTTAAATGGATAGGCTGTGGGCCCATCTCCGCTTCTGATATCGGGGCGAGGTCCAAGTAGATACGTCAGAGAGGAGGGTTTTACAACCCTTACTCTTCACTTCATATAGTCAAGTTGTACGGCGTATGATTAGTCTCGATAATAACGACACAGGGTTATCACATTATTGTTTATTCACTCTTTTAAGCTACCACCGGCTCGGAAGGAAAGACGTAGGTGGGAAAGAGCCGGCGAAAGAAAAACCACCCGTGTTACAATACTAACTAATTATTAAGATTAACACTGTCTTCAAATGACCTTATCAGCCATAATTCTAATAATTAACTACTGTTTCGACTCACGGACGGAACTAGACTACCTTTTAAATGGCAAGACGCCATCTTTTATATAGAGGGATTTCCAATCTCCCTACTTCAAAAGTAGAATTACTAAAGTCAAATCAGTAACAAATTAAAACCGAAATAAAGCCAAATCAGCAACATACTTAAATTTATAAATTACTTAATTATTAATATTACACAAAACGGTAAAACATTCTAATTCTCCAATATTCATTAAACGATGGTCAAATTAGTTGCTTATTATATTTTATTACAATTATCTCACATATTTATTAAGTGTCGGCTGTCAAATCAGTGTCTTATTTTAATCACTCCGACATATATGTTATTGTTAGTCATTAGTATATTTATAATATTGTATAGTCAGGTTAGGTAAAAAGAAATTTGTTATATAAAGCAATTTTAAAATTCGATTTATTAAGAAATATAAGTTAAATAATGCTAGTAATTTATAAATAAAAAAGTTTAAATGTTTTTTGGTTTTTGAGTCTTTGTGGTTTTTGCATCAACGGCTGAGCTGATTGGGATGAAATTTGGCTCACAAGTAGACCAGGATTAGGATATTAGCTACTTTGATTCCCAGCAAAAGACGAAAAGCATATTTAAAAAAAAGCTGTTAATGTTTTTTTTTTCACTAGCCTTGTATTATATACGTCCCACTGCTGGGCACGGGCCTCCTCTACTGAATGAGAGGGATTAGGCCTTAGTCAACCACGCTGGCCTCATGCGGGTTGGCAGACTTCACATACCTGCTGGTGGGAGGATACTTGTATCCGACCGGATAGCGACCACCGTACACTGGTGCTAAAACCTGCCATAGTGGCCCACCTTGCGTGGGTCGCGTTCCAGGGTCAGCCAGTGTATATCCGGTTCTCCCCAGGGGGCTTGCCCCCTGATCCTCACCCTTTTCCCATCCCTTTTTTCCTTCCCTTCCCCCTTGGCCCTTTGGCAGGCCGGCATGATCTTGCCGACCAACGATGGACACATTGTTTATCGTTGGTCGACAATATTCTTGGATTGCGCTACACTTACCATCAGGTGTAGCGTAGTCACTTTGCCGAGCCAGGATAAAAAAAAAAAAAAAAAAAAAAAACCTTCGAAAAATCTTATCGAGTTCTCAGGTATGCAGGTTTCCTCACGATGTTTCCTTCACCGTTAGAGCAAGCGATAATTGACAATTAATATACACGTAATTAGAAAAGTCAGTGGTGTATGCTCTTGGGGCTGGTTTCGAACCTGCGGCTTTCGTCTCGACAGTCCATACCACTCCCCGCTGAGCTATCGCTGCTCCTAATATAAATAAATAAAAATGAACTTCAGAGAATTATATAAATTCATTCAAACCAACTCAAGTAATAATGAAAATAAATCCAAATAAAAAAAAAATGATACTCTTATTTCGATTTAAATCCTATCTTCTTCGGTTATTTATATTTATCAAATTAAAATTGTGTTTACTGTGGACATTTTCCAATTAACCCGTCTGTTCGTCTTAATTATTTTTCGTCTCTTTCAAATCTGTTAGGGTAAAAATAAATTAACGAGTTAAAGTATTTCAGAAGGTCAATTCTCGTATTTAACTGACACTGAGGCCGAATTTTAACCGACTTAAGATTAGATTGTCGTTTGACTAAAATGATATTCCACTCCGTTATCATCCGGTTTCGATATCATCTCAGTTTATTTAATTTTATATTGATTTTATAGTTTGATAAACTAAATTTTATAATTTCATCAATTATGTAACTCTCTCTCTATATTTTTAACTAGCTTTTGCTCGCGGCTCCGCCCGCGTGATTTTCATACAAACTTTCATCCCCTATTTTATCCCCTTGGGGGTAGAATTTATCAAAATCCTTTCTTAGCGGATGCCTACGTCATAACATCTACCTGCATGCCAAATTTCAGCCCGATCCCTCCAGTGGTTTGGGCTGTGCGTTAATAGATCGCTATGTCAGTCAGTCACCTTTGAGTTTTATATATTTAGATATCCGTTTTTCAGATTTCTGTCTATTGTGAGTATTAGTGAGTAAGAAGTAATTAATAGTAAAGTATTAAGTAAAGCATTAATTTAATATGATAGTTTGTCCCAGTGACATCCATTATTATGTACTCATTTGTTATATTTTTGTTAAATTTGACGTAGGCAAATATATTACTCTAAATGTAATCTTTGAAAACACGTGTAAACGTAATTTTTATTTCTATATGTTATTTGAGTTGTGGCTTAATTTAATTTATAACTATAATAACGGATGTGACGTTAGCCTATTCGCCGCCCTGCCAATGCCGAGCCGCCATGTTGCTAGTTCCCATCCGCCGACCCCTTAAATACCCTTTAAAATTTAACCCACGAAAAAAAGGATACCTGTTTTATTGATGCTTAATTAATTTAATTTAAAAAGGATAATATTTGTACGCTGGAAACAGCAGAAGACTATTAACTATTCACTATTATTATGTAAAAATATTGTAACAGAAAAAAAATATAATAAAAATATTGTAATATTATTATTGTTTATTCTTACTGTTACACATAAGATTTTAACAATCAATTTCGTCTGTTAATATTCTCAGTCGTCTGTTAAGTAACAATGACTAGACAATTAGAACTGTTTCTGTATTTCATTGGAGCAGCACGGAGTACAACTAACTTGGCGTTGGACCGAGTCCGAATGAAGTAGGGCAGTGCATTGTCCTAAAGTTTATCGTCTCAGAACGCAGAAATCAATTCAGCCACCTATGTCATTTTCCTGGCGCGGCAAAGTGACTACGCTAAACCTGATGGTAAATGTAGCGCAATACAAGAACAGTGTCGACCAACGACAGTCGATGTTTCTATCGTAGATCGGCAAAATCATGCCGACCTGCCTAACTGTTTCTTTACACTCCTTTTAAATTATGTAATAATATATTGTGATTTATCCATTACATAATAGCTATGTTTGCTTACGACTTTGTGGTTTAATTATTACACACCAGGCGGTGTTACCAACCTCTCGCATACCACAGAAATCACCTGTTAAAAACCTATGATTATAATGTGGATATTTAAATTCATCGAACATCGAATTCGTTTAAAGATGAATTATTATCATATCTACAGATAGTACTTTAATTGAATATCGATATTAAGGCCATTAATTATTAACAAGGTGAGAATACCGATCCCTACAGATTCGGGAATACAAATCAGTGGTGTGTCTAATAAATGGGAATATATTGATCGCCCGTGCCGAATCGTGGCTATCTTGCGGTTTAACACGGTTAATTTATTGGCAACATTGAGTGTATCCCTGGGTTGTAATTTGTATGCGTAAATCTTTAAGAGGTCGTAGAGGTAATAATACTATTAAAATAAATACGTTTATGATCGCTCTATGTCTCTAGTGAACCCGGTAAGTTCTTTAAGGTAGGGTAATCGAAAATTGTGTTTTTCGACTTGGCTGTTGCTCGAGATTGGAATTCGGGATTTGAATAGCCTCGGGTAGCGTTAGGTGCACTAAATACACCACTGCTTACCCAGAAAACTTGCCTATGTATGAATGAAAAAGGCATTGTACCTTCATGGTTAGATGCCTATTAAATATGTATACTACATACTTACACACTCACGCTTGTAATCCCTAAGGGGTAAGCAGAGGTGCAACATTTCCGTCTCATTACATGACAGGGGGTGAGCCTATCGCGATACCCACACGATTCCAGACTCCGGACTGAAACTGAGCATTCGTGATAGAAAAACCTAAAGTCACTGAGATACAATCCTGGAATGTATCGATAATTCATCAATGGTAACATCTGTTCAAGAAACACGGTCATATGTAAATCCGGTATCGTAAACCCGCCCTTTTTATATGCGATCCCGTTGTTTATTTACCTGGGTCCGGTCAGGATTTACATCAATCTGCCCTTACCTATCGATTGATGTTCGGATGAATATTTATGACGACTTCTTTAGTATGTTTACGAGATGATTTTTCTTTATTTGATTGAATGACGAGACGAGCAAGGCACTCGCCTGATGGTAAGCGTCACGCCTACCCATAAACAGAAGCAACACCACACAGAACTTTGAATTACAAAGCACTGCATGGCACTGCCTTCGTCACCCCGTGACATAAGATCTTAAGTCTCATAATGCCCAGTAATTTCATTAGCTTCAATGTCCTTCAAGCCGAAACACAACAGTGCTTACGCACTGTTGATTGGCGGCAGAAATAGATAAAGCGGTGGTACCAACCCAGACGGCCTCTCGCATACGAGGGACCACCTTGTCAATTGTAGGTAAGGTAATTTTTTGATTTTAATGATTGATTGATTGATTTCTCTAGTGTTTATGTCTTTAGTGGAAAGGCAAAAAGACTAAAGAGCCAATACGTGAACTTTTCGGTACAGCATTTTAAAGTTGATTTTCACGATGAGCTCTAAATCTTGTATACAATAAATGTTATATAAATAAAATAAAACTATATACTATTGTGTTCATAAAAACTGTAAATGCAAAAAAACAATCTAATAAAAATATTAAAACATACTCTAGATATAAGGCACATAATGTAGAGACTGAAAAAACTGTGATGACCAATTATAAAAAAATACAAATGTACAATTAAAACTATAGGGTTGCCAACACTCGGAGAATCAAACATCGTGTATTGTATAAATCAGTGTGAATAGTCCACATTCATGGCACTTCGTTTCGTCAGAGCATCTGTCAAACTATGCATATAAATCTGGAGTGTAATCTGGGACGGATTCGCGGTATCGACTACGCGTTCCCGCTTGCTCGCCGGCGATTTATTGTTTCCCATCATTGGGCTGTAGATATATGGCTTTCTATTTTACTAACTCCATATATTAGGGACTGGTTGTTACATTTTGTAATTGAAAACAAAAGAAATATCAGTCTTTTTTTAGGCTGAATGCAAATGAGCAGTTTATGGTGTTAAGTGATTTCCAACGCCCATGAACATCGGCGATACCAGAAGAGTCATGGGTACGTTTCCGACTCTAAAAAGAATAGGGATTGGGAAGGGGAGGTGGATTTAGACGTCCGGAAATCTCACTTACCGTAAATGCAATAGCAAGCTGTCACTATAAGCTGTTTTTTTTATCCGGCACGGCAAAGTGACTGCACTTCATTAGTTTATCGGTGGTCACCAGAATCATGCCGGCTTGTATAAATGCCTCTTCATACTCCTAAGAGGTAAGAAGAAAATCGTAGTCCTGCAATAAGACAGACGGATGACCGAAGGAGGCACAGGAATACAAGGATGTAACCTTATACCCGCTCCAACCAACCATCAAGTTCTATGGCAAGCCCTTCGAGAGAACCGGATATACACTGGCTGATCCTGGAATGCGATTAGAATACCCACGTAAAATACCAGCTTGCTGCTGCATTTCGTACGGTGAGTGAGATAACGGGAGGCCCAAATCCCCTCCCCATCCCAATCCTTTAATTATCCCTTCCTTTTGAGCTTGACATCACGTCTATGATTCTTCTAGTATTATAGGCGTATGTGGGCGGTAGAAATCACTTACCATAAGGTGACCCACTTGCTCGTTTGCCAGTATATGCTATTAAAAAAAACATAATAATACTTAAACACAGCTGGCAGCAGAAATAGAGAAAGCAGTGTTACAAACCCAAACGGATTCAAGTGCATGAGTGGCCAACCTTGTAAAACTTATGTTTAGAAGTCGAATCCAACGACAATAACTACCTACATCCAATCAGCGAACACGTCCGCCTGTCTATTGTTGTGGACATTGAATTTATCGTTTTGTTATGTTAGCGAAGCTGTGTTTGTCTAGTCGTAATTGGCTGTGACTCTACCACACCGTTTAATCATATTATCATGGAAATCGTATGTTTCTTCATTCGTATATTGAAGTGAGACTTCTTTAGCGCCGGTGTGATTTGAAAATCGATGAAACGAAAAAGCGACAGTAAAAAAGACAAACATATTCATTTATGGAATTTGGCATGCGAGAGAATGAGATAGATTACAAGTATGCTATCACTTATCTTTGCGCCTGCGTACTTCGGAAAATGTGACATAAACAACGTGGCGTATCATTCACGTGTTTAATTTTTTGCATTTGCGTATTAAAATTCGTTGGGTAATTAATTTATGTCAATTATTTAACACATCTGTGGTAATTTGACCAATAATTTTTACTTATATAAATTATCTAAAATAAAATTTATTATCAAGTTTCACTTCTACCGCGTGTGATTTTTTATTGCTATTTGAATGTTTTAATAAATGTTGGTATAATGTCATTCCTGTAGATATACCGTCTCGTTACTAGGCACGCGTCCTTCTACTCTTATTATTGAGAGAAATTATGCTATAGTCCACCACGCTGGCCTAATGCGATACCGTGTATGAAATTAATGATGTTCTATTACTTTTGCCACAAAACCCCCTCGCATACCAAATTTCAAGATTGTAGGTGGAAAAGTTGCGTAATTAACCGACTTTAATTAAGAAGGATGTTTTCAATTCGGTGAGTTTTTTACTTATTTTATTTTCAATTCCATTTTATTTCAAACGTTACCATAAGAGTAGTCATAACACAATCCCCGCGGTGTAGAGCTCAGGGAAGCACGCACGATGTCGAATAACAATGACTATGTTAAATGTAGCCAAACACTGCGCTTCGGGCCGGTAATTACCAAGCACTCGGCGGAAAACGACGCTAACACCATAGTAATAAAGGCTAATGTGTTATTCCGATAATATTTTCTCTGGCACGGTTATAACACTGAATTATTAAGTTACTCGTACGTATTTGTGCCGTGTTCCTTTTACGGCAAGTTTGTATTTTAAATGAAGAAAGAAAAAATAATGTGTTATTCACAATTATTTGTTTCGGGTCTCGCTGTTGTGGGACAACAAGTCTTCGTAATTGGGTCAGAATCTTTATTATTATATATTTTTATTTTATACTTTATTTATACTTTTTGTTAGTCAACCGACTTCTATAGGACAAAGACTATCACTGTTTTTGACACAATTTAAACGTTTTTTTAATTTGATTTAATGACGAGACGACGAAGGCGCTCGTCTGATGGTAAGCGTCACGCCTGCCCATAAATAGAAGCAACACCACACATAACTTTGAATTACAAAGCACTGCATGTCACTGAACCGCGCTCGTGGTGACGAGAGACATAAGATGTTAAGTCTCACAATGCTCAGTAATTTCATTGGCTTCGATATCTTTCAAACCGAAATACAACAGTGCTTTCACTCTGTTGCTTGGCGGCAAAAATAGACAAAACGATGGTACCAACTGAGACGGTCTCTCCCATACAAGGGACCTTAAAGTGTCCAAATATAATATTAAATGTAAGCAGATCACGTCTGTTTTAAGTCGGAAACTGACAGAAGCACGCGTTGCTGATGCGTACTTCTATCATTGATTGGGAGGATACTTGTATCCGACCGGATAACGACCACCGTACACTGGTGCTAAAACATGCCATGGTGGCACACCTTGTGTGGGTCTCGTTCCAGGGTCAGCCAGTGTATATCCGGTTCTCCCCAGGGGGCTCGCCCCCTGATCTTAACCCTTTTCCCATCCCTTTTTCCTTCCCCTCCCCTTTGGCTCTGGGATGAGATACTGCGGGGTCGCCAGTATTCCGTTGGCAGGGACCCCGTAGTTCATCCCATGGACTTTGGCAGGCCGGCATGATCTTGCCGACCTACGATGGACACATAGTTTATCGTTGGTCGACACTATTCTTGGATTGCGCTACACTTACCATCTGGTGTGGTCATAAGTAACAATTTTAACCAGAAATGTGAGCAAACACTCTATGTTTTATTCAAGAAGTAGCACCGAAATGAATAAATTAATTTTGTTAGAAACTTGTCATACAGAGCACCACAGAGCGGATTTACATACAAATGAATACAATTATATATCTGCATAATATCCATGAAATTTACTAGAGCTTCCGCGAAGATTAAGCTGGACCCCTGGTTTAATAATCATATTTTCACGTTCATTGTTAAATGGAAAAAGGTTGTGAGAAAATATAAAAGTAATAATTCTTTTGTAGCTGAAAAGTAAAATTCATACAATATAAGCTCAGTTCTTTATCCCCAAAGGGGTAGGCGAAGGTTTTATTCATCCCATGATGAGTTGAACCAATCGCCATACCTGAATTCCAATTCCGGGAATGTGTGAATTTTCGAATCAAATACTTAAACACTTATGATTGACGGACACGGGATTTGAATCCCGAACCTCACGGTTTCATAGCCTGAATATACACCACTAGATCAATGAGGCGATGGGAAGTCAATGTTTTCACATTATCGTTTAAATTACTTTAATGTCTAAAATCATCTTAAAATAACAATAAATAATATGTACATGAGAAAAATAAAAAAGGGGTAGTACCTACCGAAAATGATCTCTCATCATCAGCTACAGGACGTCCACTGCTGAACATAGCCCTCACCAAAAGATTTGCAGACCGACCTGTTGGAAGCGGCCTGCATCCAACGACTTCCTGTGACCTTTATCAGGTCGTCTTTCCACCTTGTAGGCGGACGACCAACGCTGCGCAATGATCTCTCGCATACAAGAAATTTAGCATTTTATATCATTAATATCAAACAAGTTGACAGACTATAACATTGTGTCACAGAAAGGTGCGGACATATTTAAAAATCTAGACATCCTAAACTTTCACGTTATTTTTAATCACTCTTATTAATCGATACAAGATCTATCACATCGCAATGAATTATTTGTATTACCCCTATACAGTACCGAGAATTTCTGCGCGCTTAGTCGCCTCTATAGATCATTAGAAACATTACAGCCACTTATCTCCTTCTTCTCCTTCTGATTCTTAGATATGAAATCAAATGCCGTTCGTTAGTCTCGTAAAAACTCCTAATCGTTTGGACCGATTTCGATGATGTTTTTGTGTGTATTTGAGTGGGTCCCGGGATAGTTTAGATTCACTTCACACAATTAAATGTTGCGGGTGAAACCGCGTGGGAGAGTTAGAGTTTTTGAGTGGTAGAGCCACGCTGTAGACAGTTTTGTCTACAGCATAAATGGGCTGGCTCGACCGGGTCGTTACCACTGTCTCACAGAAAACCGTAAAGTAGCGGTTTGCTGCTGCGTTTCGTACGGTGAGTGAGATGTCCGGAAGCCCAAATCCCCTCTCCTCCCCAATCCCTAATTATCCATTTCCCTTAAGGTCGGCAACGCGCCCATGATTCTTCTGGTGGTGGGCGTACATGGGCGGTGGAGATCACTTACCATCAGGTGACCTACTTGCTCGTTTGCCGGCCTATGCTATAAAGTAAAAAAAAAGTCTCTTATAAAAATGAAAGTGCTATAATTATGTCATAGCAATACAATTAGGTATTTAAGTATATTTTTTTTTTGTGATAAATGGAAAGATCATATATAAGTTTTATAACAAAACTATTTTTATTTTATTTTTTTTCGCAATAATTTAAAAGTTATTTCAAAATAAAAATTAACTTTTGAATCCAGCACCGAAGATACACCGACAGCTCCCGAAGAAACCCGAGCGCGTGTGTGACGTCATAATGTTAGTTTTCACTCATTGCAGTTGATACAGAAATTATAAATACAGAGTTTTGATTTATTTAATTTTGTTGTCATTGTTAAATATTCAAATTTATATTAAAAATGTCGAACCTCAATAGTTATCGTTCTTGTTTTGTACCATTATGTACTAATACTACAAAAACAACTCCTGACAAAATGTTTTTAAATGTTCGCCAAGATGACAAACGTCGAAATAAATGGTTTCAAGCAGTGCACCGTGATAATCCCAAAACAGAATCGTTTATTTTTGGTTGTGAAGATCATTTCGATGTAAGTATTTCTTAACACCATTATTATTAATTATTATTTATTTAAGTATACAAATCAAATAATTATTATATACTTACGTAGAGTTCAGTAAATATTTTTTTTTAACTGGACTCCAAGTCATAACCTTTAAACCTGCTAAAGCTGCACAGTCATGGCATTGAACATCCTGAATTTTTCTGGACTTTAACTGAATAAGCTTTACTCCGAACTCGGTGTTCTGGACATTCCCGTCCCTTTACAATACAAATATTATTTTTACGACTTAGTTGAACATAACCTATAGCTTTGTCGCCGTAACTCTCACGCGATGCTCTACAATTTATGAAATAAATAATTATATTTAATATGAACCAACCAACCAACTAGCCCTGTATTATACTTGTCCCACTGCTGGGCACGGGCCTCCTCTACTGAATGAGAGGGGTTAGGCCTTAGTCCACCACGCTGGCCTAATGCGGGTTGGTAGACTTCACATACCTTCGAAATTTTTTATCGAGTTCTCAGGTATGCAGGTCTCCTCACGATGTTTCCTTCACCGTTAAAGTAAGCGATAATTAACAATTAATATACACGTGACGTAGAAAAGTCAGAAGTGTATGTTCTTGGGGCTGGTTTCGAACCTGCGACTTTCGTCTCGACAGTCCGTACCAATCCCCGCTGAGATATCGCTGCTTATATTTAATATAATGGAGAATAAATACTTAAATATTTTCATTTATTATATTATTTTTTAACAGACTTACCTTGATGCCTAGGCACCTCGAATTTCAGCAGAATTAAACCGAACGTCATTTTTTAAAAAATGGTTATCATAAATATATCAACATCAGGAATATTATCAGACTTTGCCTTAATAAATCCTTTATCACAAATAGCTAATCTGAACCAACTAACATCTCGTTTTTTAGCAATAAATTTTCAATATTATTGTCTAGTCACGTGTAATAGCCGTAAACGCTGTACTGTTATTAAATAGCTATAACATTATGACGTCACAACTAAGGGGGCCGCTCATGGCGCGTTTATAGTCACGTGATCTTTATTTGAATTTCATCAATTTTTAAATGTTTATAATTAATTGAACAATTATTTTTTTCTGTTACATATCAATATTATCAATAATAAAGTTTTAAAATACATAAAAAAAATCAATATTTTTTTTTTAGTTAAATACCTAATTGGATTTGGTACTGTGGCAGGTGAAGTACTAGTGGCGTACACCAAACGTAGCTTTAATTTGACCAGACCCTTACGCAACACTGCACTCTTTTATACTGTGCCTCTACCCACCGCTTCAGATACAGGTATGAGCGTATGTTAGAACAAACCAATAACTCACTATAGCAAAACCTGTTTGACACATAAAAAAAATCAACATTCATGCCTCTCCACCTATAAAGAAACCTATAATAAATCCACGCACGTATTGTAACCGCTTGTGATATAGCGTGTGCTATAAAGGAAATTCACACCCGATCGCAAATCGGGCGTTCCTTTTTCTCACCGAATTTAATCAGAGGCGAAAAATTGGAAGGCTGATATAGTAACTTCACGCGCGTTGGCGAAGGAACAGATAAAATACAACGCAATCTTACTTAATAAGCCGTTTAGTATTCTCTCTTAGTGAATGCGTGTGGGATGCTGTCCTATTGTGAGCGATTTATAGCTTAAAATTTTTGTTTTATTAATAAAAATAATCTTTACGTATATTTAAGTCTATAATACTTTTTTCAAATCAGTTATTGATTATAATGCCTAGTTCAGAGATGTGGCATAGCCATTAATGAGTCTACGGTCCGTGCAAGGCACAAGTCTCCTTTTCCCTTGAAAGAAGATTGTTTGCGGAGTTCCAGCATAGAATCAGCACGGCGTCCGCCTTCTAAGACGCCTCTACTTCACCCAATCTTGAGTATCATATATTACTTACGTTATATCCGACAAGGGTAGGCAGAGAATATTGAAAGCAACAAGCTACGATTCTGACATACATCTTTCGCCTCTTCCACATTTTTTTTTAATTAGAGATGGGTTTGCTCTTGACCTCAATCTAGCCGCATGGACAAAGATGAGGTCGACGATGGAGCGAGCTTACCCAGAAGGTGCCAATTTACACTACTCTTAAAGAGCTTCGGGTTGTACGCATAATATAATTTAATACATCTTATCGTACATTTTCGCCGGTTGTGGATAGTCGTGACATGTTCTTTTTTGGAAATTATTTATTTGATTTTATTTTCGACCCTCGTTTGTGGTCATGAGTATCCCCCGTAATAAAACTATTGGTTCTCATATTCTCTTCTTATACGTAAAGACAGCGCTTTACTACAAAACGCATAACGAGGACAAAAAAATCTCATTTCGACATAGCATTTCATATTATAGCCAATTAAATAGGACTGTACCTTAATGTTTTTGTTACATTATTCTATTCCTTTGACAATGTTTCTCGCGTAGATTTTTTCTGAACTCAAGTGTGCTAAGTTTCCTGAAAACGTAATGAGACCTACGACTGAAGACTAGGTTTTTCTTTATGAAATACAAAAAGGTTTTGAAAATTTTCTTCAGTTATAAAGATGGAAATTTGCTTAAGTTTCTTTATTTCAACTATAATTATTTTGAAGAATTTACAAGGTCCCTCGTATGAGGCCGTCTGGGTTGGTACCACCGCTTTGTCTATTTCTTCTGCCAACCAATAGTGTGTAAGCAATGTTGTGTTTCGGTTTGAAGGACATTGAAGCTACTAAAATTATTGGGCATTATGAGACTTAATATCTTATGTCTCGGGGTGACGAGCGCTGTTCAGTGCCATGCAGTGCTTTGTAATTCAAAGTTCTGTGTGGTGTTGCTTCTGTTTATGGGCAGGCGTGGCGCTTACCATGAGGCGAGCGACTTGCTCATTTTTTCATTTTTTTTTTTTTTTTTTTTTTTTATTGCCTTGATAGGCAGACGAGCAAGCGGCCCGCCTGATGGTAAGCGGTCACCGCCGCTCATGGACATCGGCAATGCCAGGGGCACAGCCAAGCCGCTGCCTACCACTGAAGGGATACTCTTTTTAAACCTCGTTTAAAGAAGGACATGTCATAGCGCTCGGGAAACACCGAGGCAGGGAGTTCATTCCAGAGCTTGCACGTGCGTGGTATAAATGAACGCTGGAAACGTACGGTACTAGACCGTATTGTTTCCAGGTGGTATGGATGAACTCTACTGCGGTGTCGGGTGGTGCGATGGTAGAATGGTGACGTTGGCACCATCTTAAACAGTTCCTCAGAGCACTCTCCATGGAACAGCCGATAGAACACGCAGAGAGAACCAAAGTCTCTCCGCAGTCCCAACGGTTCCAGGCTATCCGTGAGATCAGGATCATCGACGATTCGAACAGCTCGCCTTTGCAAGGAGTCAAGTGGGTTGAGCAGGTATTTGGGGGCTCCTGCCCAGAGGTGGGAGCAGTACTCCACGTGGGGCCGTACCTGAGCTTTATAGAGCATCAATCTCTGGCCCGGCGTGAAGTACCGCCCCGCTCTGTTCACGATACCCAGCTTTTTACTAGCCAATTTGGCTTTGTCCTCCAAATGACTCCTAAACTGGACTGTGCTCGAGATTTCGACGCCGAGAATCCCAATACTCTCGGAAACCCGAATTCAATTAAAATAAAAAAAAATTCAATTAAACCCGAATTCAATTAAATAAAAAAAAATACCTACAATTTTATTGAAAAATTGTGACAACTGCAAAAGTTCAAGTTCAAAACTATAGCGGAGTTTATTTAGCGTAGATAATACTTAATGCAGTGCGTCTCTACTTAAATCCATTACACATTTTGATATTCCGTAAATTTGTAACTTTCTAACATTGTAAATGCCGTAATGTGCCGTACATTATTTTTGTTTGCTTTCCAAAATAAACTCGCGTTAACGCAATTACAATAAAAGCAAACGAAACAAAAATAGAATAACGTGGAATGGGCAAGCTTACTTAGAGTTAGATATGCATTAATACAGTTTTAATTAGAATGTACTAGCGTTTTCCCACGGGTCCGCCTGCATGAATGTCATTTTCCGGGATATAAAGTAGCCCTGATCCAGTCCATAGGTTACTTAGGTATCAAATATTTTGATATATTGATGGTACTGAAAACAAGTGCCTTCAAATAACGTGAACTTGAGTGGTAGAGCCACGCTGTAGACAGTTTTGTCTACAGCATGAATGGGCTGGCTCGACCGGGTCGTTACCACTGTCTCACAGAAAACTAACGTAAAGTAGCGGCTTGTTGCTGCGTTTCGTACGGTGAATGAGATATCCGGAAGCCCAAAACCCCTCCCCTTCCCAATCCCTAATTATCCCTTTCCTTTAAAGTCGGCAACGCGCCCATGATTCTTCTGGTGGTGGGCGTACGTGGGCGGTGGAAATCACTTACCATCAAGTGACCCACTTGTTCGTTTGCCGGATTATACTATAGCAAAAAAAAAGAACCATTGCTTGTTAAATAATTAATACTAGCCCTACATATACACACACTGCTGGGCACCGACTTTCAGTACTCAATGAGTTGGGTTAGGCCTTAGTCCACGCCGCTGGCCAATTTGGCATACTTCACATACCTTCGAAATTCTTATGGAGAATTCTCAGGTATCTGAGTGTTTTCACGATGAATCCTTTACCGTTATAGTAACCGACAAATAATAACGGACACATATAATATGTAACTTAGAAATCCACACATTTCATACTGTATAATTTTATTTTATTCACCAGCGAATGCTTTACACCAGATTTCATTTTAAGAGTAATAGAGCCACGCTGTAGACAGTTTTGTTTCGGTTCTACTGGGTCGTTGCTGCTGCGTTTCGTACGGTGAATGAGATACCCGGAAGCCGAAATGCTCCTTCCTTTCATCCTTTTTATGCCCTCCCTTTAAGGTCGGCAACGCGCCTATGAATCTTCTAGTATTGTGGGCGTACATGGCCGGTCGAGATCACTTACCATCAGATGACCCATTTGCTCGTATGCCGGTCTGTGCTATAAAAATTAGCAACTTACGAAGTAAGTAAGTAAGTTTGACATACTATATTAACACGTGATTATTTAGAATTTGAGTGTCCTGCATGTAATTTGATTTGGATATTATGAAACAGACGCTAAATTGTAAGTAATAATAAGAGTATATACCCAGTTGTTGTGATGAAATTAAACTTCATTCGGTTTCATATTTCTTCATACTCCATTTTCCCCGACGCTAACAGCGGCGTTTTCCATAAAACAGCGTAGCGTAGGCGAATAACGTAGAATTTGCTACAAATTTCGTAGCGCGTAACTTATAATCATACGTAGAAGTTTCTTAAAAGGGAACCTTATGATGGGTTACACCAACTTAATTTAGCAATGACAAACATGTTAAAGTACCGGTTAAGCAAAAAAAGAGTTGCACCATTTGACAAATGTTAGATGGCGTCATAACTTTGAATGTTAACAATAACCGCCCGAAATTCGCTAGTTAAAGCTATTGTTTAAGTTAAATAGCTGTCAGATGGTTAAATTATAACCTCCAAACCAATATATCTCCTAAAGCGTCTCTGCTCCAAAATAATATCATGTCCCCGCTTGTAAAATTAATCGAGGAATCCAGTAGTATCGGAATACGATGGTGCAACACATTACGCAGTCAATGATAAAGTCAGCGTTACTGTTATCGTTCGTACATTCGACATAAACCCTAACCATAACTGCTATTATGGTGCAATCCAGCTTTAATGTCATATTCCCTTCGTAGCTTATATTGTTCAATCAAAAAAAAATAGTAAGACGGAAAACATTAAATGTGGGGTGTTATATGCTACATATTATCACAGTCTAAGTGTTGCGTGTTGCTATGACGTATTTGACATATACGATGAATTCATTTTTTTATGGAAAAATAAAAAAAAACTTATAGTTAGATCATCCAAAGTACTTCCTACCTTCAAGGTGGGTGCGCACTGCGCATGGCCTAATTTTAGTTGAACTAATGCTAAATCGCATGCGATTTGGACCGTCTGAACAGATTTTTAATCAAACTGATCAAAAGAAACCATATATCTTTTGTTGATTTATGTCAGTGGATCAATTATAATCAAACCATCTGAATCCGAAATTAATGTGGATAAGAGATTCCTCCGTGATATGAGGTCGCAACATTTGGCAACCATTCACACTTGTATTTTTATCCGGGTCTCCTACATAGTCGCGGACACTTGGTGTGTCAAAATATCACAATGGACTCATTTTAGCATGAACCTAGTTTAAAATCAGACGATCTGTTAATGAAGATATCCAGATGGAACAATCTTTCGGTGCGGTGTTGTGTCACCAGTTCAATTTGTAGGAACTTTTTACTTGGATAGATTACCCTTACCTTGCTTACCCACTCAGTGACTTAGGATCCAGCTATACAAAGACTGAACTGAAGCATATGTGACTTTGACAATGTTCCATTTTCAAAGTTTTTTTAGAACCGTCGACGGCTTATAAGCTCCAATTCCATCGTACCGAATTGTATTAAACTATGTTTACATTTTCATAAACATCAAAACGCTTTGGCAGATTGCACAATTTTTAAACTATAATACTGTACTACGCCGTAGCAGTGCCTCAGGCTACGACGAGTAATATTGTTTTGTTTTTTACTTTTTGTACACGTAATGTTTAACGTATGAAATGTTGCAATTTTTCAGTATAAGTCATCAAATCTTGCTTGTCTTATAAGGCTGTATTTTTTACGGCATTAGAACGGATAATATGTAAATGTTGGCTTATTTTATGATTTATCTTATCTTTTATGTACCCTTTGTTGATTCGTTTTCATTTTTATTTGTATTCTTTATGTTTTATACGAATATTTATGAGACAAAAAGGGGACTTATTAAGATTACATGTGAGATTAAAAAATCATGACTTGAGCCATATGTCTTAAGTACACATCTGGTATACGATAAAAGTTTTTTGCCTATAGCCATTATTAAAGTTGGGGTAATAATTATTGAATTGCAACATCTACAACTGTATTTCAACGAGGCCATTTTATTGCCTATTATCGACAAAGTGGGTCACCTGTTGGTAAGTGATCTCTACCGCCCATGTACATGCCTACAATACCAGACGAATCATGGGCACTTTGCCGACGTTAAAGAAAAGGGATAATAAGGGATTGGGAAGGGGAACGGATTTGGGCCTCCGGATATCACACTCGCCGCATGAAACGCAGCAGCAAGCCGCTTTTTTACATTTTATTGTTTATTTAGTCGGCCCATTCATGCTGTAGACAAAACTGTCTATAGCGCGGCTTTACCACTCCTAATACGTACTAATTTTGCCGAATTTGATGTCCTTCAAATCGAAACACAACAGTGCTGACACACTGCTGGTAAAACGGTGGTACCACGGTGGTACCAACGCAGGCGGCCTTTCACATTCGAAGGACTTACATGCGTTTGTTATTTTTCACCCCTCGGTATACTCTCACTTTTGATTTTACACTAAGCTCCTAGATTGGGTTGTAAAATAAAATGTCCGTGTAAAAAAACTTCACTTGAAGAAAAATTAAAGGCGAGAAGTTGATTAATTTATGAGGTTTGTGAAACAATATCGTCTTAATTATGGGGTGTAATTAATGTTATGAGGCTATTTACATTTTGTATAAGAATAGGCAGTTACGAACTTACGAAGTTAGGCCGTGCGGAAAGTTTGTTGTAATTTAGTACCCTAAATGTTTTGGAAATTATTTTTGTGATTTATTTGTTTATATTAATTCAAACTACTACTTCTTAGTTGGTAGGTCCCCCGTATGCAAGAGGCCGTCCAGGTTGGTATCACCGCATTATTTATTTCTACTGCCTAGCAACAGTATGTCAGCATTGCTGTGTTTCGATTTCAAGGTTGAAGCTAGCGAAATTGCTGGTCACCATAGAAAATATACTATGTCTCGGGGTGATGAGCGCAGTCCAATGACATGTGGTACTTTTGTTTTTTTTTTGTACAGAGCACAGCAAAGTAACTGCACTACACTTGATGGTAAGCGTAGTGCAATCCAAAAAACCAGCGACCATATAACAATAAAACAGCTATAGAAAGCAACACCTTTGAAATATAGAGTATAAATATCATACTGACTTGCAAATTTTTTGATCATATCACTTTCGGATTATATTTTCCATTCATTCCTCATAATCTGTTGCCCTTGTCAACTGAGATTATGTTTTTTGGTATTACAAATTTGAATTTGCGCCTTTAATATCCGGCTTGGCACGAATTCCAAACACAAATATTTACCTATATTTAAAACACATGGCCCGCGAAGTGTAAATAAAAAGATAATACAATATGAAATAGAACTAATTTAAACTGATTTTATCGCGGTTTATTTAAATTTTGAGTGGACTCCCAGTCCACCACGTGACCACGAACGTTGAAAAGCTTTCGTAACGTCGGGACCAAAATTAAAATAAAAAATCGCCATAAAATCTGTTTAAATTAGTTTTATTGCAATGAGTAACATTCGCGTAAACGTAAGAAATCATTAATACAATATGATTTTCGAAAAGGCGCTCATACCCAGTTGCACACACTGATTGGTAAACGATTAGTGAGTTAGCAACCATTAAAAAATAAAAACAAATGTACATACCACATTATATACCACAATAAATATCTACTATATCTACGAGGTACTTTTAATAAAAACTGTACGTATACGCTCTCACACCTATAATACCGAAGGGGTAGGCAGAGGTGTGACAAGTGTACACACATTTCGTCAAGCGTATTTTTATCCCATGATATGATAGGGGGCGAAACTATCGCCATACCGGGCACAAATTCAGATGCCGGCCTGATACTGAGTATTTTGTGACAGAAAACCCCAATATTATTTTCACCCGACCTGGAATCAAACCCGAGACCTCAGCACAGCAATCATACCGCGTATGTAATACAACCGCGCCATCAAGGCAGTTATCTAATAAAATCTGTCTTGTACGTTACTTGATGGTTACATCTTATTCTAGTAATGTAAAAAATGCCTTTATGATATTCCGTATAACAGAATACCATTAACACAAATTCACACGTGTTATAAAATCTAGAATACCATCACAGCGGGTTTTAATTAAAAACCATCGCTATCGCTAGTCGATGGCCGAGGCCTTTAATATAGGCTTGAGGCCGGCGGCCGAACAAAGGCATCTTCAGTAATAACTTGAACGAGTGCCTCCGCTCCGTCTGTGCATAATGAAGGTTTTTGTGACGGAGTTTCGTACTATAGATAACAGATAATCGGTGCGGTAAATATTCTGGAATGGATGGATGGTGAGATGGGTTGGGAAATAGTGATAGAAATGTAAGATAAGGTAAGTTTTTGAGTGGGTTTTAATTTTATAATTGAATAAAATATCTTTTTTACTGTACGAGTATGACAAAATTATTATATTTAAGGTTAGGTATTTATTGAGTGGCAGAGCCACGCTGCAGACAGTTTTGTCTACAGCATGAATGGGCCGGTTCAATCGGATCGTTATCTACTATAATACTACGTACCACGTTATCGCGTTTCATGCGATGATTGAGATATCCAGAGAGTTAAATCCCTTCCCAATCCCTTAATTATCCCTTCCCTTCGAGGTCGGAAACGTGCCTATGATTCTTCTAGTGTTGTGGACATGGGCGGTGGAGATCACTTACAACCAGTTGACCCACTTACTCATTTGTCGGTCTATGCCATAAACAAAAATAAAGCATTATTATAGGCTTGGTTATGTTTTAAAATACTCAAGGTCGTTTATTTCGTATTTACTTTAAAATGGGTACATTTATCAATTGGTCTCTTGAGATTTGACCTAATGATGAATAAGGAGATTAATCATTATTATAGATAATAATTTAAGCCAACCCTCGCTTTATCAGTCTAGTGGTAGCATATCAAGCTGAGAACCATGAGGTTTAGGTTTAATTCTCAGTTCGGGAAACCAACATTTGTTTTGAATTCGCTATTTGGAAATCACGAGAATTA
Source organism: Amorpha juglandis (assembly GCA_949126905.1). NCBI lineage: Eukaryota > Metazoa > Arthropoda > Insecta > Lepidoptera > Sphingidae > Amorpha > Amorpha juglandis. Next base: position 2,242,562 of record OX421379.1, on the reverse strand, counting down.
CCTGGAAAAATTGTGCCCGGTATGGCGATAGGCACATCCCTTATCACATAATGGGATGGAAATAACCTCGATCAAACGTGGGCGTAGCGCTAGTTGCATCTGTGTCTATTCGTTTGGCGATAACGCATGAGCTTATGTTATCTTTATTTGTAGGCCAACCTCAATCCCAAATATTCAACCCCATAATATATATTATTCCGGCAGCACTAGCATAATATATCTATATTCCAGTAATCAATACTCGTATTCACATTCCATAAGAATACAGTAGGTAATCTAATAAAGATTAACTTCCGATACGAATTTTCTTCCAATACATCATTAGGCGTAGACTATCGTAGCGTATTTTTAGCCGTAGCACACTGCGTATCTCGTAGCGCTTCCGCTACGCTCGTTCCAGATTCTCGTAGTATTTTTCTTTTGTCCCGCCGGCGCTGTATTGATTTATAGGGAGCGTACTGTCGACATGTTAGTCTGAAAAGAACGCCAATCCATCAATACATTTGTAAACGGTAATATGTTGCCAGTACTAAAAGCATTTTCTGGTTGATTTTCTAAAATCAATTTCGTAGATGATACGTCAAATGGCAAACATCTTACAAATATGCGTAGTATTTGTGCTATTTATTTAGAAATGGCATTAAAATGATTAAAAAACAGACTTCCAACTTAATCATAATTACAAGTGAATAAGAAAATATTTATGTAGTAGTTTAGCCACATATGACCCTATTTTTAAACGTCACTTGATCACAGAGCAGTTAAATACTGTTTTGTCTTTCTTTGTCAACGATGGCATCGTGAATGACGGTTTTCTGTATTACTCGCCTATGTTATTTATTTATCCTGCCTTGGTAAAGTAACTACACTGAAATTGATTTGATGTACGTACTGTAGTCCAAATATAATGTCAACCGTCAAGAAACATTGAGTCTCGACGCGACGGTCGTCAGAATTGCCAGCCTGAAGTTACGAGCAACTTTTTTTTTTATTTGATCTAATGACAAGACGAGCAAAGCGCACGCCTGATGGTAAGCGCCATGCCTGCCCATAAACAGAAGCAACACCTCACAGAACTTTGAATTACAAAGCACTGTATTACACTGAACTGCGCTTTTCACCCCGAGACATAAAATGTTAAGCCTCATAATGCCCAGTAATTTCACTGGCTTCAATGTCCCTCACACCGAAACATAACAGTGTTTACACAGTGTTGCTTGCCGACAGAAAAAGACAAAGCGGTTTTACCAACCCAGACGGCATCTCGCATAAAAAGACCTACTACCTTGTGTAGACTCTACATTAAAATGGAATTTTATATAAAATACACCAAGTAATTTCAATTGAATTCAACCACGACGTATCCTCTGGAGATAAGTAGCGAGCGTACATCAAAGCGACAATTTAAAAGCAAATTTGCTAAATCTCCAGCGACATTTGAGTATTTATTTTTCGCGTGAAATTTCTTTACAGGCTTATTGTACAAATTTCTTATAAACAAACGCTCCACTTAATACGTGCTGTCTCAACGTGTTCGAGTCGAAGGTTTTAAGGATAAATGTAATTTAGGAGGCGGGGATCGTGAGTTGGTGATGAGCGGAGCGGGTTATATGGCGATTACGTTGCAATAAAAAAAATACTGCCTCGGTATTGCGTACGCCGTACGACTGCTGAGCTGAGGCCTCGGGTTGGATCCCCGGTTCGGGTAAAGTGATAATGAGTTTTTCTATCATGAAATACATAAATACACCCAACAGTCACACACATAATCCTGACCTCACAGTAAGATACGAGTCCTGTGTCGTGGGTATCAGGAACTACCAGAGTCTTGCGGTCTCACAACACCCAGATCCTCAAACAAATATTTGTGGATCACACAAACATTTATCTTGGTGCGGGGATCGAACCTGCGGCTTCTCGCTTCACAGCCAGCTATTCGCCAGGCTATCAAATGCTCAGTATCAGACCAGAATTGTGCCCGCTATGTGCCCCCTTTAACCTCATGGGACGGAAATACGCTCGGTGAAACGTGAGTGTACTGGTTACACCTCTGCTTACCCTTTCGAGGATTACAGGCGTGATGCGTATTAAACTGCGCAATCACAAACCGCTCCGCTCATCACTATACCCAGATACTATGGATTTCTTAGCACCCGCCCGAAGGCAGTGAATAATTCATTCCACGCTCATTGCCAAGCGACGGTGTTGCGGCACGTTTGACACTTCCCGGCAACCGCACACGGTAATTTAATCGCTTGCGGATAGCACACGGTGCGATGGTAATGGTTGCAGGTTACATGGTATATTATAGCATAGGCTGGAAAACGAGCAAGTGGCTCACCTGATGGTAAGTGATCTCCACCACCCATTTATGTTGACAATACCAGAAGAATCATGCGCGCGTTGTCGACCATAAAGAATAATTAGGGATTGGGAAGGTGAGGGGGATTTGGGCCTCCGGATATCTCACTCACCGTACGAAACGCATCAGGAAGCGGCTACTTTACGTGGGTTTTCTGTGAGGCAGTGGTAACGAGCCGGCCCATTCATGCTGTAGACAAAACTGTCTAAACCTTGGCTCTACTACTTAATTGTATTGTAATAAAGTGCCACGTACGCAGTGAAGTGCATAAAGTCGGTTCCTGAGTCGGTTACATTTTTTTTAATAGCATTTTCCGGCAAACGTGCAAGTAGGTCACCTGATGGTAAGTGATCTCCACCGCCTATGTACGCCCACAATACCAGAAGAATCATGCGCGCGTTGTCGACCATAAAGGATAGTTAGGGAATGTGAAGGGGAGGGGGATTTAGGCCTCCGGATATCTCACTCACCGTACGAAACGCAGCAGCAAGCCGCTACTTTACGTCGGTTTTCTGTGCGAGATCGATTTAAATGTTTATTATTGCTTTTTTATAAGCATTAATGACGAGAGGAGTAGGTAGCCTGCCTGATGGCAAGCGTCACGCCTTCCATAAACAGAAGCAATGCAAATCATACATTTAAATTATGAAGCTATTTCGTTACGAGTACCTAATTATAGAGTATGGCACACAAAATTGCTCAAAATTAAGTAATCTTAATAAGTGCTTTTAATAAATATTACTCAGGATTAGACTTATTTCAATTAGGTAACTAAAAACAAAATTAAGAAAGAAATCATATATCCATCAAAACCTATAGAACACACATACAAACACACACACACACACACAGAGTGACACATACAGAAACACACACCAAAGTGTTGTCTAACATATTTTTAAATTAAGATAAGATATAAAAATATTGTGTAATCCTGTAATTGGCTATATTAGACATAATTTAAGGTAATAATTAATTAAGGTAATATTAAATGCTGTTGGATTACCAAATACATAAAATAAAATAAAACTACTGGTTGGATGGCACTTGACTGTGCTTGTCACACGAGACATAAGATGTTAAGTGTCATTATGCTCATTAATTTCCTTTTGCTTTGATGTCCTCCAAATCGAAACACAACAATGCACAAACATTTGTCTCGGTACTGGCGTCGAACCCACGGCCTCTCGCATCGCAGTCGGCTACTCGCCCAATGCGCCACGAGGGCTGTGACCTACGCGTCTTGGAAGGGTTTATTATCCTGAGGGATTTAGCGCGTGAGATGCTCGTTGGTTGATATGATAATAATCATTTAATATTCACAGCGGGCCCATTTACAGCTAACGATTCAAGAAACCTTACGCCTAGTACAAGTTTTAAACATTTTACAAGGTTTCTCGTATGCGAGAGGCCGTCTGGGTTGGTACCCCCACTTTGTCTATTGCTGCGGCCAAGCAACAGTGTGGATTGTGTGTACATTATGGATGTTTATGGGCGAAGATCCAGCAGGTGACCCACTTGCTCGTTTATCGACCCGTGCTATAAAAACAATATAAAGCTCGGAAACTAAGTAAAACATCAACATTGGAAACGTAATGATATCACAAACAGTAAATTCATTAAGTACGTGAATACACGAAGCGAATTCGCCACGATTACTCTGTACACCAAACTAGGTTCCAATTAGTATGATATTAAATGTTGCTAAATTTGGGCTAATCAGCACGCGGTATTCCGCCCCGGGCTTGTACGGGATAGTTATATAACAGTGTTTTAAATAAAGTACTGATTAGAGAACTAATGCACCAAACATTAAATGGATGCAAATATACAATAAAATTTCAACTCACATTAAGAAAAATTTTTGATATAAATTTTAGTTTGTTAAATTCATTAATTTGAATCAATCATTTAAAGTTCTGTTTTGCATAATCGTATATGGGAAATGTTCTATTTATGAGATTTTTATAAAATGCGGAAATTAACCTACTTTAATCTAATAATTCAAATGGAGACACTGATTTTGTTTTACTAAATTCAATAAAAAAAACCTATTATTATTCGTAATACAAACGAGTCAAAAATAATAAGTTACTCGTATTAGATAAATTAAAAAGATTAAGTTAATCGTACCGAGTGGTAGAGCCACGCTGTAGACAGTTTTGTCTACAGCATGAATGGGCCGGCTCGACCGGGTCGTTACCACTGTCTCACAGAAAACAAACGTAAAATAGCGGCTTGCTGCTGCGTTTCGTACGGTGAGTGAGATATCCGGAGGCCCAAATCCCCCTCCCCTTCCTAATCCCTAATTATTCCTTTCCTTTAAGGTCAGCAACGCGCCCATGATTCTTCTGGTATTGTTTGGCGTACATAGGCGGTGGAGATCACTTACCATCAGGTGACCCACTTGCTCGTTTGCCGGCCTATACTAAAAAAAGAAATCTGTGACATCGGTTTATATTTTAATTGGGAAGAAGTAACAACGAGGAACTCTCTTTTGCATTTGAGATTGTATTAATAAAGTATGACATAAAGCGGAAAAAATAAATCCGGAACAAACCACCCAAGACCGCCCGAACGATTTTGTCAACGTTTTTATTTTTATGAGCGTAATATGGATTCATAAGCAGCGATAGCTCAGCGGGGAGTGGTATGGACTGTCGAGACGAAAGTCGCAGGTTCGAAGTCAGCCCCAAGAGCACCACTGACTTTTCTAAGCTACGTGTATATTAATTGTTAATTATCGCTTGCTTTAACAGTGAAGGAAACATCGTGAGGAAACCTGCATACCTGAGAACTCGATAAGATTTTTCGAAGGTATGTGAAGTCTGCCAACCCGCATTAGGACAGCGTAGTGGACTAAGGCCTAATCCCTCTCATTCAGTAGAGGAGGCCCGTGCCCAGCAGTGGGACGTATATATGGGCGCAAATTAATAAATAATGATTATATTATTACATAAATGTAATTAGTATTTAAGATTGATATTTAAATAGCTATTTGTGATCACAAAACTGAGAATTTCAATACTTTAAAATTATTAGACACTTTATTGACTGCTTATCCGTTTTAAAAAACGTAACTGTATTCAATTTGATGTTTCTGGACTAATAGAAATGATTAACTCCAAAAACTTTCGATGTAAAATCAATAGTGAATTAAATAACATTATCCTGACACTTATTTTTATGTTTTATATAATAAATAAATTTACATCCTGTTAGTAGCGCCATCTGTTGGCAAACTTTGTAAAGTGGAGTTTGGTTATTAAAGTAAATTAGTAATATGTGTAAAATAAATCATTTGGAGTTATGTAAAATTCATTATAATATTAATGTTGATTTTAGAACTATATTTCATAAATTAATTGTATAAGTAAATTCAATTACATATTATAACGGAAGTTGCAATTGTTAAACGTTAAGTTTAGTGGTAGTAGGGTGGCAGTTGGTTTATATAAAACGGACTGCAGCTCACATTTAGTTGAGTTCTGTACTAGAGATTGGCTGGAAATAAACCAAGTTATATTACGTGTGTTTCTAATTATTATGGAGTCTGAACGTGATAATTTTGGCGTATCGCCGACAGCAGCGGTGGGATTACACACTGACAATTCAGTTCTACGACCTCCGGAACCGACATTTGCATGGAACAAGTGATACGCTGATGACGTACAAAAATGGAGCTTCTCTTTAGATGGAGTAGGCAGCTTATGCAGAATACGCAACTACAGCATGGACATTGTTCAAACGTGTGAGGCCCGAAGCATTGGACATGGAGATGGTTGAGGCTGTTATGCAGGTATTTATCTTGAATCTATTCGTTTTTAGTTGCGGTATAATACGCCGGATTCCCTACCGAAATCATTTCTATTTTGAAAACTTTTCGAAAACGTAAATAAGAACAGGCTTTTAAAAATAATTGAAGTGATATAAAAAAAAACACGTGTCTGACGAAATCACAAATCTTATTCGCTGTAATTGCCGTATGAATATAAGGAAAGAACGTTTCTAGATCTGATCCTACATTTCAAAGCATATTCTGGTACTAGTATTTTTATTACTTCTAATCCTATAATTATGCAGTGCATTATTGTCATAAAGGTGCCATTGAGAAATTTTGTTTCCATTGTCAAAATGACGAAAGAAATAAAATATAAAACAATAAATCGACTAATTACTGTAGCATGTCGGAACGTAGCATGGCTTAGCATAGGAGATAGAAATTATTCTTGTATTTTCGATACTGGTGCCGATTGCTCATTACAATGCGGGAAAGTATTTTTTTTTTATCCATATCCGGTAAATGGAAAAGTATAAATGTTATGTTCTCTGATATAGGCGACTCTCTATATCCAATAAAATTATTACTAATTTAGTAACAATGGATGGAATTCATATTGAGCTAGAATTATTTGTAGTCCTCGACACGCAAATGAAATTTGATATTCTTATCCGATTTGTGTAACACTGCGGAAGGACAGCATTTCTATAAAACGTTATATAGTTGGGGATAATTTTCAACTTCGATGTTGAATACCGCAACGGCAGTCGTTTGCATTGCAGACTATTTTAGTCGTTATATTGTTGATTTAAACTCGTGTCATTCCCCTAATATTAACGCAGTTTCCTTCTAGCATAACTGGCTAGTCGAAGTAATAAGACGATGTCTATTACAAAGCTTAAAAGTCCTTGGCATTCGGCTATCCAGGAATTACAAGTAGCAATTAATAAGCAAGGTTCTTTTTGGTAAAAAAATGTTCTCGGCCAGAATTAACCTCTTTCAAATAGACGATGAGGAAGTGACTGATGATTTCGAATTATTACGAACAGCGTGTAAAGATAGGATGGACGAGCGATCCTTGCAGAACAGAAAAGCTAAAAATCGGTCTTGCAAAGTGGGTGATTGTGTAATAGAGATTTTAGAAATACTGCCAAATGACCGTTATAGAGTTAACCATGTCAGTATCCGCAGATGTTCGGATATTGCTGGTTAAACGATCTTTTTGTGAACACTTCGGGAGAATTGACCGTATGGGCAAGTAATAGTAACTCAGAAATGCATAAGGATCGGGAAACCAACAAACAAACAAAAAAAAAAACACAGAATGTTTGTTTATTTTTATTGCTTTTTCTTTTTACCTATCCAAAACATCCTTCCTCAAACGCTGGCTGCACACCATGCGTATCCTTGCAACCTGGTCTGAGTGGCTAGATCCCATATGGGTGATGCCTTGGATTTGTTTCTTTTGTTTACGTGTTTTATTTTTTATTTTTACCCATCCAAAACATCCTTCCTCAAACGCTGGCTGCACACCATGCGTATCCTTGCAACCTGGTCTGAGTGGCTAGATCCCATATGGGTGATGCCTTGGATTTGTTTCTTTTGTTTACGTGTTTTATTTTTTATTTTTACCCATCCAAAACATCCTTCCTCAAACGCTGGCTGCTCACCATGCGTATCCTTGCAACCTGGTCTGAGTGGCTAGATCCCGTATGGGTGATGCCTTGGATTTGTTTCTTTTGTTTACGTGTTTTATTTTTTATTTTTACCCATCCAAAACATCCTTCCTCAAACGCTGGCTGGCCACCATGCGTATCCTTGTAACCTGGTCTGAGTGGCTAGACCCCGTGATGGGTGATGCCTTTGGGTGGCTAGAGCCCAGGATGGGTGATGCCTTGTGTTGGCTAGACCTCGTAATGAGTGATGCCTTGTGTGTTGGCTAGACCTCGAAATGAGTGATGCCTTGTTTGAAGTTGTTGCAATGTAAAACAGCGCAGGGGACGCGCTGGAGTCAGTATGGCCGTATGGGCGCAAATTAATAAATAATGATTATATTATTACATAAATGTAATTAGTATTTAAGATTGATATTTAAATAGCTATTTGTGATCACAAAACTGAGAATTTCAATACTTTAAAATTATTAGACACTTTATTGACTGCTTATCCGTTTTAAAAAACGTAACTGTATTCAATTTGATGTTTCTGGACTAATAGAAATGATTAACTCCAAAAACTTTCGATGTAAAATCAATAGTGAATTAAATAACATTATCCTGACACTTATTTTTATGTTTTATATAATAAATAAATTTACATCCTGTTAGTAGCGCCATCTGTTGGCAAACTTTGTAAAGTGGAGTTTGGTTATTAAAATAAATTAGTAATATGTGTAAAATAAATCATTTGGAGTTATGTAAAATTCATTATAATATTAATGTTGATTTTAGAACTATATTTCATAAATTAATTGTATAAGTAAATTCAATTACATATTATAACGGAAGTTGCAATTGTTAAACGTTAAGTTTAGTGGTAGTAGGGTGGCAGTTGGTTTATATAAAACGGACTGCAGCTCACATTTAGTTGAGTTCTGTACTAGAGATTGGCTGGAAATAAACCAAGTTATATTACGTGTGTTTCTAATTATTATGGAGTCTGAACGTGATAATTTTGGCGTATCGCCGACATATATAATACAGGGCTAGTAAAAAAAAAACTATGGATTATAATGCGAATGTACAGACGATGAAATATTTTGCAACGGAAATTTTGGAAATGTGTGGAAAAGCATAGAGCTGCGTGTACTTCGTGGATATATGTTTTCATTCGGAAAAATGCCATACGATAATGCGGATCTTTAATTTTGTAAGTGAAAACTTCTTTAGCCGCGTTGAGCACTTTTTGGTAGGGGAAAAACATTTGGTTTGGCGTCACCGACATGCTAATGTTAATTCGAACTATACACGTATAACACATCGTATATACCTGACCGTGTGATGTGCGCGTTAGACGCTTTTTAGATTGGTGAAATCTTGCTCTGAGTATCTGTAGCTATACAGGTGACGTATGGAGTGCAGTGCAGTACAGTTGAGTCGAGAGTGAGTACTAAATAAATATACTTAAGTGTATATACGTTTTCACTTCTATCGGCAGTCCCTATGACTGCCAATTTTTATTTTCAGCTGTTAATTAATTGCTGCTCAACAGGCCCTTTACATTTGTAACAGACGGTTAAATTACTGTCAATTATTAATATTAAATGCGTAAATAAATCCATTTGACATTTCGATGACGATAACACGCAATGTTATATTCAACCCGGTTAAATCAACGCTCATGTTTACATAAATGACTTAAACCAAAGACATTTTAATTTGGTCGTTTCACAATATGAATGTTTTGAAAGTCATTAGAATACGGTTTGGTTTATTAATGGTCTATTAAGTATTTCGCCATGGGACTCAAATATGTTAATATTATACTCTGATGGCTGCTTATACAGAAGTTATTGAAGGTCCTACAATATTTGAATGAAAGCCAACTAGCCAACATTAAATAACGTGTAATTTGTGTCAAAAACAGTGATAGACTGTCATAATATTGAGATAGGTTGTGTCACAAAAAATATTTTTCGATTTAAGCTTACTTTTTATTTATACAACTGAATCTGAAGCCAATGAAATTTCTGAGCATTATGAGACTTAACATCTTATGTATTGAGGTGACTAGTTCATTTCAGTGCCATGTAGTGCTTTGTATTTCAAAGTTCTGTGTGGTGTTGATTCTATTTATGGGCAGGCGTTGCGCTTAGCGGCGACTTCCGTGCTCGTCTCGTCATTCAATAAAAAAAATTGTGTAAATTGATTTTGATAGCTCTTTCCTAAAAAAACTTATGTAACATAAATGAAAATTGAAAATATAATTGTTATTCTTTCAGTCAGGGTAGTCATGTAATATTTTTTATTTCATATCTTTCGACATAAAAATCAATTATTCATAACGTCTTTTAAGGTATTAAAACGTCGGCTGGTTCGTATAAAGGGAGAGATTATCTTCAAATTCGACTCGAGAAAGCAGATTTTGTGGTGAAAATAAAAGATTAAGATTCGATGAATATACAGATAACAATAATTTACAAAAACCCTTTTTTATATTTGATTCAATGAAGAGATGAGCAATGCGCTGGCCTGATGGTAAGCGCCACACCTGCCCATAAACAGAAGCTACACCACACCGAACTTTGAATTACAAAGCACTGCATGGCACTGAATTCCGCTCGTCACCCCGAGACATAAGATGTTAAGTCTCACAATGCCCAGTAATTTCACTGGCTTCAATGTCCTTTAAACCGAAACAGTGCTTAAACCCTGTTGTTTGGCAGCAAAAGTAGACAAAGTGGTGGTACTAACCCAGTCGGCCTCTCGCATACGAGGGATCTACCCCTTTGTGGCAGGGTGTGTGTGTGTCCGGTTCTCGCGAGGCGCTTACGACATGACTTGATGGTTGGTTGGGGCGACACCCAAGAATCCCTATGTATCGATCATCCTTATCATCAGGCGAGCGACTGGTTGGTCTTGTCATATAATTAAAAAAAAAAAATGATGAACCTGGATCGCGATCCACACAACGTCTGGGGTTACTATGGCAGGTTTTAACACCATGTGTACGATGGTCGCTATCCGGGCGGATATGAATCCACCAGTCTGTATAAATCAGCAATATGCAACATCTCTACGGGCATGTCAGTAAATAAACTCGGCCACTACAATGTGTATTCACAATACGTTCGCTTACAATAGGAACGTACAAATGTCGCTGCATTTTTGTATTGAACTGGGAGTATCGGTATCACAATTGATATACATTTTTGTGTGAGTTTGTGGGTCACGTGTTGGACATATCGGATTTATTTTATAAGATAGATTTGAGTGGTAGAGCCAAGCTGTAGATAGTTTTGTCTACAGCATTAATGGGCCGGCTCGACCGGATCGTTACTACAGTCTCACAGAAATCTGACGTAAAGTAGCGGGTTGCTGTTGTATTTCGTATGGTGAGTGAGATATCCGGAGGCCGAAATCCACCTCCCCTTCCAAATCCCTAATTATCCCTTTCCTTTAATGTCTTACCATCAATTCCTTTACCATCAAGTCGGTCACAGGAATTTTTTGCCGGTCTATGCTATAAAAAAATTCCGCAACTGGGCAAGTGGGTCACCTGATAATTTGTGATCTCCGCCACCCATGTACACAAGGTGGTAGGTGTCTCGTATGCGAGAGGCCGTTTGCGTCTACTAGTGTTGCTTCTTTTTTATCGGCAGCCATTATGTTATTTACTTACTGCCAAAATAGAGAAGATCGAATACCTGGTATTGCAATTAATCTGCTGCGTTACACTATGTGTACCTTTGCTTACCCCTTTGGAGATAAAGGCGTGAGCTTATTTTTGGATGAACAAACAGTTGACTTCGTGCAGCGATCGAGCTCGAATTTCAATTTATAGTCAGCAAGTCATTACTCTACTGTGTGTGTCAACCTGCACATTGTAATGTGGAAGAAACCACGCGAACCAAGTCACGGATGTGGACAAGCATCCTGTACACGCATAACGTTTGTTAGCGACGCAAATATTGTGTATCCATTTTGTCAGCGACATCTGTATTTTCTTACGGTAAACGAGGCGAATGGCCGCCGCGATCGCCAATTTTATAAACGCGTTCCGCAAACAGATAACCGATGGGGCAGAAAGGTTCTGGAATGGAGGCCACGTACTGGCAAGCGCAGCGTTGGACGTCCGCCTACAAGGTGGACAGACGACCTGATAAAGGTCGCAGGACGTCGCTGGATGCAGGCCGCTTCCAACAGGTCGGTCTGGAAATCTTTGGAGGAGGCCTATGTTCAGCAGTGCACGTCTTGTGGCTGATGATGATGATGTTCCACTAACGATTGTAAAAAACCGCTAATAAACGATTTATTGTGTTAAAATTTTGTGTGAATTATTACTCCAAGGTCCTGCATTTAACAACGTTTAGTCAGGCTCGTTAAAACTTACGAACTGAGGAACTTGGCAACCAACAACACCTTGTACACGAGTAGACTGCACTCCGTCCTTAACTGCGCTTGTGGTGTCATGCGTAGTTTAACTTCACCGTAGTCTCGCCTCGACATGCTCACTAATGTAATGAATAATGTAACATTGGAAACCTTACAACGTTGTTAAATGGTAGGTCCCACGTATGCGAGAGGCCGTCTGGTTTGGTACCACCGCTTTGTCTATATATGCCGTCAAGCAAGTATGTAAGTACTGTTGTGTTTCGGTTTGAAGGGCATTGAAGCCAGTGAAATTACTGGGCGTTATGAAACTTAACATATTATGTCACGGGGTGACGAGCGCAGTTCAGTGTCATGCAGTGATTTGTAATTCAAAGTTATGTGTGGTGTTGCTTCTGTTTATGGGCAGGCGTGGCGCTTACCATCAGGCGAGCGCCTGGCTTGTCTCGTCATTCAATCATAAAAAAGAAACCTAAACCGCTCTCGAATTCAATAAAACCGCTTTGTCAAAGAGATATTTCATTTTTTTGCCTTCTCTAAACCTACAGTACCTATGGTTGTATTTTATCTGGATTTATCCCTTCAAAAGACTAGTTTCAGTCCAGTGCACGTATCAACTCGGAATCCTATAAAATCTAGGCGATTACAAAAAGAGGATTTAGTGTGCGAATATTTTGGAATGGTGAATTTTATTCCCTTACACGTGATTTAATTTTGTAGACGGATTTTTTTAACAACCTCAGCAGTGTTGTGGCCGAGTAACTCACCGTGAATTGAGAGGACGCGGGTTCGATTCCCGCACTGAGATAATTATTTGTGCGATCTAATAATATTTATACATAACACTCACAATACCAGAAGAGCTATAGATGTAATGATTTCTTTTGTTTACGCGAATGTTACACATTGAAATAAAACTAAGTTAAACGGATTTTATTGCGTTTTTTTATTTAATTTTGGTCCCGACATTTCGAAAGCTTTTCAGTCTTCGTATTCACGGGGTGGACAGTCCACGTTTAAATTAGTTATATTTCAAAGCTATGGATATCTTTCGATCTTAAAATAAAGGAATGGGAAGGGTTTTTTGGGCCTCCAAGATTTCAATAGTTATAAAAATAGTCATAATTCCTTAAATACTGATGTTTTCTTTCTGACGTCCAAAACATAAATCGCTTAAAATGAGTAATTTAAAATACAAGATATTAAATTCACTAAGAATGCTTGCGTATGTTATTTTATTAGTATGTGAGAGAGTAAGAGCGTTTCTTATTACATCATTTACTCACCTTGCAAAAATCTGTCACATAACCTAATCTGTGGTTGCGCGCGCTGTTCTCCGGCCTGTGGTGGATTGGTTTTGGGATCCTAGACATATTTCTAATCAAACTGAGATCATATCAAATTTTATACATTTATTTATATCTCTATCAACTAAATATTTTATTGATTTACACGATTTTATAGATAATGTCATTTTTGTTTTCTTTTATCCCTTTTTTGTTTTATTATCATACTGCCATATCATAAGTTATATTTGTATTTTCCATCGATATACGTTTATATTTTATTACATTGCACACTTATAATATTGTGTTTATTGCACAAGTATTTAATTTAATCGTAATTTTAATTATTATTTTATTTACCTTGGAAACTTCTATCCTATTAATTTTAAAAAGTACCGTTGACCGTGATGTCACCTAGGGTTCCATCTGAAAATCAGCGCTGCAACGCATTACACGTGGTAGCATTTTAAGCTGAGATGGGACCATTTACGGCCTCACATAACTGACTAGTGGGCACCTATTATATCTACTAGGCTATAGTTGTTTTACTTGTTATTACTTTTATTTTATTTTATTACTATTATTTGTGTGAGATGCTGTAATAAACTTATTTTCTTTCTTTCTTTCTTTCTTTCTTTCTTTCTTTCTTTCTTTCTTTCTTTCTTTCTTTCTTTCTTTCTTTCTTATACTTAAGACTTTTGACTTTCTGTCAAAGGAGTGTTTCTCTACTCTATTATACTAAACATTTTGACTTTTGTCAATGCGATTTATAAGGTGGCTAGAAAGAGACGAAAATAGTGTTTAACCAAGCAGTGTTTAAACGTTTATAAGTAAGGCCCAAAGAATCTATCTGTAATTTGGATTCTAAATCGTATGAACATCTAAGATTAAAGGGTTAACCAACCTTTACATAAGTTACAATAATAAGATGTAAAATTAAAGTTATAATTTAATTATTAATTAAATACAATTAAATACACCCAACAGTCACACACATAGTCCTGACCCCACACTTGTCAACCTGTATGGTGGGTATCAGAAACTATAGAGGCTTGCGGTCCCATAACATCCTGACCCGAAACAAATATTCGTCACATTTTCCTCCGTGCGGAAATCGAACCAAAGGCCTCTCCCTACGCAGCCGGCTCTGTCCCACTGCGCCACGGAGGCTGTCAAATATCTATTGGTTACATAAAAAAAAAATACGGGTTGCACTCTGGGAGTGCCGACAGAAGTGAAAACTTACCAAACAAGATGCGAGAATACAAAATTACGGCAACATGCCCACTCGACATGATAAAAGTACATTCTACTCTTTTCGCGTTTATGCGAGCCTGGTACTTTTTACGGCAACATGTTCTAAATAAGAAAAAACCTAAAAAGTTTTTCTTTGTCCTAATCGCATCATTTCTTTATTAATTACGGCTACTCGCCATGAAAAGAGGACATTCAACACTCTTCGCGTTTATGCGAATCTGGTACTTTTTTTACGGCACCATGTTCCAAATTATAAGTATTTCTTTATCGACCGTCATTTTTTTATCAATATCATAAACAAAATTACGGTAACATGTCTATTCGCCATAAAAAAAACGAACACAGTCCGGTCAAAGTCCTGTGAAAGTCCGGTCCAATCCGACTGGTCACTGTGTGACGCCACCTGGGACTTCAAAATTATCGACGTTCCAGGGAAGTCGGCTAGCGCTGGTCAACTGACCCGAGTGACGTCTCACGGAACGTTCTCGAGTATTCTGGAACCTTCCGCTCACTGCCGCTCGCGTTACGGAACGTTTCGGTTCACCCTCCCATAAGAAGTTATCACTTCAATAATATATAACTTTAATTTAATTCAATTTACCTCACATAATTACGCCCAACATAATGAACCTTTCAGAACCTCCAAACAAAAATCATGTTTAATATTACACAAAATTTCTTATACAAACTTGACGCATAACTTCGACAAAGACGTACGTACTACGTATGGCGCTCACACAAATTATGAACTTGCCAAGTGCGCCCAACATCCTTTGGAAATAAGCACAGTCTAAAATTCACACAAACAATCAACGCGTTTGGTGTTGACAAAATACCTAACTTCACAGCCTACGTCGCTCAGTGGGCGAGTAGCGGGCTTCGAAACGTGAGGCCGGTTTAAATTTCCGCACGCTGACAAATGTTTATATGATTACAAATATTTGTTTAGGGTCTGGATGTTTTGGGACCGCAAGTCGCACACAGTTCCTGATACCCGCACGCCACGGAGGCTGTCAGATTATTGTTATAAAGCGACACGGGTCCATAGGATCCCAATCTTACACCATACTATTCCATTTCCTGGCTAATGGTACAGCTAAGCGGCGCGTGCTAGTGCAAGCTGACGGACAGAGCGTAGCCTACTCATCATACTACAGCATCAGCCTTCATTGATAGACTGCGTGGTATTTAGACTATGAAACAAGTTTATTATAAACCCCAGTACAAGTTGAAAGAGTAGTTAAGTATTCGTGTGATACACATAACTACTGTTCCACTGTGGCTTCACTTACTTTTAAAACTTCGTTTCTATGTTCATAATAAGTTGGAAATTGGTAGTGTTCTTTGGTGTTATTCTGTAAAGATATTCGTCGCCAAATATTTGCCACAATGCTAAATTTCTAGCCTGAAGGAAATTTGTGATTTTTTTGCGGATAATATAATGTTTAGAGTGAAATAATTACTCAGGTGGTTGAATGTGGACCCAAGACCTTGATGGGGGTCCATCGTGTTTGTTGCAAAATTTAACTTATATTCACTGATATAGCTAGTAGGGTACCTAAAGCGTTTGTTAGTTATATTTGTGTATGTAGAAAAATTTACTTTGCAGTTCGCGGCCTTTATATTGCTGACGTCTATGGCCGATGATAATCATCATCATAGAGTATTACGGTCAGGTGAGCCATCAGCACATTTACCTTTGAAATTTGTTTTTTTATTTAGTACACAAAATTGATCAATTTTACAGACGATCACAGAATATTTAACTTATAGCTACTTTCTTAAAACAATTGTCATCTAGTTGATGTGAATACCACTTTCGAATAATACACTTGCTTATTTGTTTTTTTTTTCAGCACGGCAAAGTGACTGCACTACACCTGATGGTAAGCGTAGTGCAGTCCAAAAAACTAGCTACCACCGACAAACAATGAGTTCATCGGTGGTCACCAGAATCATGCCGGTGTAGAAATGCTTTTCCGTCTTCGGAGAGGAAAGAAGCAAATCGAGATATCTTAAGATAGGTTCTAATGTATTTCAGATTAGGTTTTTACATGACTGCCCAAAAAGGAATATAATTTTTCAGGATCCATATGGGTGAAGTTTTTCTTCCACTGTAAGTTTGAAACATCTTAACCGATTTAAATTTGTTCGTTACAAACATTATCGCTTCTTTGCAAGAACAATGTGTTATCTCACATGTCTCGAACATTCCAGATAAAACACTGTTCTTGAGAAGAAGCGTTATATTTTACCGGGTGATATGGCCGTGATGCAGTAATTGATCTTACTTCTTAGTTATCGCGTTACATCCTTGTTTTTACTTCGACTTTTTGGAGTAAACAGTATTCTCTCGTGGCTGTATTAATTCATATTAGCTGGTAGGAGGGTGGTTAGGGACCCCCGTCACATTCACGTTTGAGTGGTAGAGCCACGCTGTAGACAGTTTTGTCTACAGCATGAATGGGCTGGCTCCACCGGGTCGTTACCACTGTCTCACAGAAAGCCGACGTAAAGTAGCGGCTTGCTGCTGCGTTTCGTACGGTGAGTGAGATATCCGGAAGCCCAAATCCCCTCCTCTTCCCTTTCCCTAATTATCCCTTACCTTTAAGGTAGGCAACGCGCCCATGATTCTTCTTGTGTTGGGCGTACATGGGGGGTGGAGATCACTTTAGCCATAGTGGCTCGTTCCAGTAAGTGGCGTTCCGGGATCAAACGTTTTATAGAAAGGTTTGGACAAAGTTAAGCAACGATAGTTTATTTATTATATCAGTATATCACCCAAGTAGTACCAAATCTGATTGTATTGCTACATAATTTTCTTTTTTTATCGAATGAGTCGATGTTGATATTCGAATTGCAACTTTGGACAACCCTAATTAAAACAGTGACCTCAGATTTCCTTTCGTTTCAAACTTGTATTTTTATAACAGTCGTCAAATGTTAACATTTGTTCGAGTTTTGGCGGGAAGTCAGGCATTGAATTGAACAAGAAATATTTTTTTTGTTTCAATTAATTAATAAACTAGTTTAAAGTAGTGTTTGTTGTATATATTTTTTTTTATCCGAGCACGGCTAAGTGACTGCACTTCACCTGATGGTAAGCGTAGTGAAATCCAAAAAATCAACGATCACCAACAATGAGTTTATCGGTGGTCACCAGAGTCATGCCGGCCTCTATAAACGCTTCTTTCCTGTTCGGAGAGGGTAGAAGCAAATCAAGGGGCCTCGGACCGGACGGCGGATGACCGATGCAGGCACAGTAATACAGGGATGTACCCCTATATCCGCCCCAATCAACCATCAAGTCACGTCGCATGTAAAGTCGTCAAGTGTACGGTGGTCGCTATCCGGGCGGATATGAATATCCTACCAGCAAATGTACCAGGATAAAAAATGTTATGCAGACATATTCTTATTACAAAAACATGAGCATATATTAATATACGGTGTCTTAACTGTAAGAATCGCTAATGTAACCAACAAACATTTAAGTGCACTTAAAACTTTTTGATTGATTTTCTTGTTTGACTTTGGACTAAATTTTTGTCCTTTTTTATTTTTTCTTGATAAATTTTATTTTTATAATTTGAAACCTTATTACTGTAACAGAAGGTTCACTATCGGATGTATATGGATATCGTGACGGATGATTGGCCATTGAGCCACGTAATTACTTCGGAAGTCGGAGCTGTCCAAGTATTGGAAATGTTGGTGAAAGTTTATTAAATTGACGAATGGCTACTAGGCCTTAATATGGCGGACATCTGAGTGATATCGCATCTATCGGGTAATTTTACTATGAAAGCTCTACCATCTAAGTTAGATATTCCCAGACCTTTTTAAATAATAAATAAATAAATACACCCAACAGTCTCACACATAGTCCTGACCCTACAGTAAGATACCAGTCTTGTGTCGTGGGTATCAGGAACTACGAGAGACTTTCGGTCTCACAACACCCAGACCCCGAGACAAACATTTGTGGATTACACAAACATTTATCTCGGTGCGGGGATCGAACCCGCGGCCTCTCGCTTCACAGCCGTCTACTCGCCCGCTGCGCCACCGAGGCTGTCAAACGACCTGTTTTTCTCATAGATCACATTAAAAATTTAGCTGGTTCCGGTGGACAGCAGATATATTTTTACCATATTCCCAAAACTCGACAAAAAATTTGAAGATCTAAAATATTATCTGCCTACATTTATAAGTGAAGTCAAGCCAACATTTTAGTTCCTCACTATCGAAAGCGGATAAATTTTCGTGGTCCCCCGCTTACGAATTGTGAACCCCCATTTTTGTCTGGCCAACGTAGACCCCCCTCGAGTCTCCCGTGAACCCCTCGGGGTCTATCTGGACCACTTTGAGAACTAATGATCTAAATCAAAAATTACCAGCTCCGTGGAATTTTCCGGAAAACTCTCACCACAAATTTTTGTTTTATTTTCAATGTGTTTAAAACATTTCCCATGTTATTTTCGTGATGAAAAACAGCCCTCATATTGCCCGACGTTCACTTCAAGATTTTCGCTTTTCCGTTGAATTTATTTTTGTCATGAATTTTCCTCGCTTGATAGGAGTTCGGTACTATGTTGGTTCTTTTTATTTGTTGGAAAATGTCTGGTGGGAAAATTTTTCCTGCTTTTATTTCGAGCTATTGTTTTCATGTTAAGTACAAAATGTTTTTATATTGTATTTTTGTTTCTTTTTTATTTAATTAAATGATAATACGAGCAAGTCACTTGCTTGATGGCCTGCAGAAGCAACACTACACAGAACTCTGAGTAATAAAGCACTGCATGACACTGAACTTCGTTCGTCACCCCGAGACATAAGATGTTGTCTCATAACGCCCAGTAATTTCACTGGTTTCATAGTCCTTCAAACCGAAACACAACAGTGCTTACACACTGTTGCTTGGCGGCAGAAATAGACAAAGCGGTGGTAGCAACCGAGACGGCCTCTCGCATACGAGGGGCCCACCACCTTGTTATTGTTTTTGTTTATAAGTTGGTTTTACGACTGTCAGTTTGTCTGTCATTAACCCATGTCGCTACTTGGTAATGCTTCTTATCAGATGTAACACATTAATCACTTTAGTAGTCTCAAAATACGTAGTATTAAATTTCAAGTATTCAATGAGTTTTCAATAAGTAACTATTACTCGTTCTTTATACCGTTTCAAAATATATTAAAACACACTTACATTCATTTTTTATTTAAAACAAGTGCTATTTCATTACAAAATAAGCGTATAATAACATCATAATAACTTTAAATAGAATCTTAATAAAGAATTTATTTTCAAACTGCATAAAATGAATATTAAAATACAAAACCAACTGAAAGTAAACAATTTACCACCACTTTACAAGTTTCATTCATATTTATAATAACATGCAGTTTGCAACAAGTTTTAACAAGAATTTCGAGTCGAAACCTCCGGATGTTCGGTACATAATCCACAAAGTTTTTTGTATGAAAATTTTAAATAGCACACAGGATATGGAAAGAACTTGGCAAATTAATATGCTAATATACACCAGGCGCTGCAGTTTTAAGAACATTTGATGTTTAATGGGCATTATAGAGGCACACATTCCTATGGAAATGCAGTTTGAAAGTTTATGAAGTCTGAATAAATTGGTTTTGCATACGTGAATCATGTCGTGTGGGTTTATAAGCATTTAGCTTTTACTCGCGGCTTCGCCTGCGTTTATGTTTTTCTTTTCCGCAACAAACGTAGCCTTTAACCGTCTCCAAGGTCCCAACCATCTCTGTACCAAAATTCATTAAAATCGTTTCAGCGATTTAGGCGTGAAAGCGTAACAAACAAACTCATTTTCGCATTTATAATATTAGTTAGAATTCTGCATTAATATTTTAAATATTAGCTGTTAGTTATCCAAACATATAAAATTAAAATTAAATAAAATTAGTAATACAGTTATGCTATTTTTAATCGTAGCAAATTAGTGATTAGACTTAAATAAGCATGAGCTTACACAGTCGTGGACTAGTAACATGTAGCAGATACAAACCGTAGCGTTGTGCCACAGTAAAGGTATAGTATCAGTATTTTGTCTTCATACAAATGGATGAAACGCGAGCTATACCTACGCGCCTCGATGAAGGCACGCGCGCGGCAGGCTGACAGTCGCGACTGTGCCGCAGTCACGAACGGACGGTGTATTGTTTTTAAAAAAGAAAATCTCAAAAAATAAGACCAAGTACATATTTAATATGACGAATAGGATTATTTAGATATTTATAGTCCCGTCAATATAGACATTTTAAATAACAAAAATTCCCACAGAGCCAAATATTGGTGGGGAGCTGGGGTTTACCATTACAAATAAAGTTTTAAAAATCCCCATCGATCCCATGTGTGCTTCAAAAGTTATTCGGGGTCAAAGGTCAAAATTTGAGGCTTTTTGGATTTTTCTCGAAAACGGTAAGTTTTATCAAAAAAAACCTCAAACCAAAGTTGTAAATCTTAAAATACTCTATAAAAATGGTCTTCATGATTTTTTTCCTAAGAGTTACCATTCCTGAGATATCGCGATTCTAAGAGTCACCTTATACATGATACGCACATATAAGCCACGTATATACATAATCAGGCACTTAAGACAAGTATGAATACCTATTTATGTCTCTTTTATATACAGTGTAAACTCTATAGAACGACACTGAAGGGATTGTGTATTTTATGGCGTTATAGAGAGTTTTCGTCAAATGGAGAGAAGATAAATCTGAATTATAAGTTTATTTCAGAATAGTGTTAGTAGTTATGTACATAAAAATCAATTTTATTTGAACGCTATTGCGTATAGTCTGTTATTTTTGTCTGACTTTTGTCTTCTGCTGCACCAGTAATTTTGTTGTATTTTTAACTTATTTTGTTAATATCTTACGATATTGAGGAGGTAAGAATATGATAACGTATAGATAATCCATGACTCCTACTTATTAGTTATGGTCAACAACAGTCTACACGTGCAAGCATCCCAATAAGTAAACAAAATAACGAATTTCTTAGAAAGTTCGGTATGCATGATACCGACAGTCGAGTTTTTACAGGCTAGGATAATAAAGCTACAAAACAATGTACGCAGCTGCGCAGTTTTATTAATATTGGCAACTTAAAAGGTACTTTTTATTACTTAGTTGTTGTCGTTATTTAGAATGGGTGTAATGCTCTAACTGAATCCATAAAAAAGTATTTTATAATCACAAAACTAAATGGAATCACAAAGTAGGCAAATGTAATTAAAATGCTGGAGGCGGGCAGCCCTATCGCATGTTTACGTACCGCGCGGCTGTAGGCATTTATTTCTAAAATTCAGCTGAGTTAAAATACAGTATACAGTGGTTGTGCTCCGTAGCGGATCGTTTATTGGAACGAAGTTCCTTACGGCAGGCTTGGAGGGGATAGGGATTTCGCTGCGTGACCGAACTGAAAAATATGTGATAGTAAAACCGTAAGAAAAATGCGTGGAAAAATGCGTGGAAAAAATGCGTGGAATAAAAGCGTTAAATGAGAAGTGCGCAGGCGCGACAGTCGCATAACCAGCCAGCGTTATTTAAAATGAAATTCATTCAGCCAGTTATTGTTGAAGTATATAAAAATACTCCTTCGATTTTTAAAAGATTATTACATAAGTTGATAAAAAATGCTATACAATAGCTTTACCGCGGCAGTCTCCGAGTGCCACACGTCTTTTTTTTATTTCTATTTTTCTATTCTATTTCTATGTAATTTTATGTTGTCAAACAAAAATAAAGAGACATATTTTGTTATTTTAGTTGATAATTTGAATTTTTTGCAATTTGTGTCGATTCTACATTAGCCGAAGGAACTTCGTTCCTACCTGGTGTCCCACGACACACACCAATTTTTTTATATTATTATCTCGTAGCGGGCTTCTAGCAATATAGCTCGTAGCAAATACAAATTAAACATAAAGTACGATCTCCGTACGGTGCATGAGCAGTTGAAACTCCAATAACTCAAAGCTTGTGCTTCGTAAGCGATAGCTTTAGAAACTCGTGCGTAAACTATAAAATGAACAAAGTGGTGCTTCACGTAACCCCGAAGTGCCGCAGACGATAAGTTAACGCAAGGTATAAGTTTTGAAGCGAGCATGACGTGTTTAAATATGTGAATTTCGTGTTAATATTGAACTCAATGTATTCGGTATTTGTATTTTTGTCACTTAAAATCTTTATTATTTCGAGTCTTTGATAGAAGTTAAGTCAAATACATAAAAATTGGTGTGTGTCGTGGGACACCAGGTAGGAACGAAGTTCCTTCGGCTAATGTAGAATCGACACAAATTGTAAAAAATACAAATTATCAACTAAAATAACAAAATATGTCTCTTTATTTTTGTTTGACAACATAAAATTACATAGAAATAGAATAGAAAAATAGAAATAAAAAAAAGACGTGTAGCACTCGGAGACTGCCGCGGTAAAGCTATTGTATAGCATTTTTTATCAACTTATGTCATTATAAATAAAAACTTATTAATTTAGACTTAGACTGGCTACTAAACGGTGGACGGCCGTGTTCTATAATCAAAAATTCAAATTCAAATTTCAAACCGCGTCTACATTTCCAAATGTCATAAGTTATCTATCTGTTTTATTAACGGAATTTCGACTTTAACTTTGTGTACTAGATATCAAATTAAGTTTAAAAAAAGTCTCATTTAACGGTTTTATTCCACGCATTTTTTCCACGCATTTTTTCCACGCATATTTCTTACGGTTTTACTATCACATTTTTTTCAGTTCGGTCACGCAGCGAAATCCCTATCCCCTCCAAGCCTGCCGTAAGGAACTTCGTTCCAAAAAGCATAAAAGTAATAAGTAAATAAGTGTGCAGGATAGGGGTTAGTATATATTTTTAAATAATCATTGTACATAGAAATTTTAAGTTTTTATTCTTATTTTTATATGTTACACTAGCTTTTGCTCGCGGCTCCGCCCGCATGAACAGCATTTTCCGGGATAAAAGTAGCCTGTAACCGTCTTCAGGGTCCCATTTGTCTCTGTAGATAAATTCATCAAAATCGGTTCAGTGATTTAGGCGTGAGAGCGTAACAAACAAACTCACTTTCGCATTTACTTTCACCCCCCTTTTCATCCCTTATTACATAAAATTTTCAACATTTCTGAAACACGTATTTATTTGTTTTACGTCAATAACCGAAATACAAAATTTTGTTTATGTAACTTTCAAAATGACGGACTTTCATACATATTATCATCCCTTATTTTGACCGCTTAAGGGTGGAATTATCTAAAATCCTTTCTTAGTGGGTGTCTACGTAACAAAATGAATATACAGCCCGAATTTCATGCTTGTAGCCTTGATAATTAGTGTTCGGCGATGATGAATCAGTCAGTCAGTCAGGACATGTTATTTTATATGTATAGATAATTATAAGAGTTTATGCTTGCATACACCGAGGGCGACACTGCAGTCACCGCACCGCCTTCGCTTAAATTTAAGTTAAATGCTATATTCCAAACAGAGTTTTGACGCCGAAGTTTAATTTCTGACGGTAGTTTAGTTTCGGACGGTAATAAATTAAATTTTTCTATGGAATACTAAATCACTTCTAATCTTTTTTATACTGTGTATTGTTGAAATTTTGTTTTATTAAAAGTTAATTAATCTTCCTACACTCGGAGCTAAAAAATAGTATATTTATTGAGTTCGTATAATATATGTATAGGTACATTAATCAACCCTACAGAGGTTATTAACTCGACATAAAACCGCTTAACCCGCTATATACCTTTGCGTAGTTTATTCAACAGTGCTAAGTCAATTGAGAGATTCGCGACACGGATCGCCGTTTCAACATCTACGCCTGTATCAAAGTAGAATACTAATTCGAGATGAGTGAGCCTGCAAGTTAATTGGAATTCAAGCTCTAGGTGGGTCCAGCTATTCAACATCCAACTTGTGGGTATAAATCTAATATTTGCTGGTGGTAGGATGTTCGTATCTGCCCGGATAGCGACTATCGTACACATGGTGTTAAAATCTACCATAGTAACAGCCACAGCCTTGGTGTGGATGGCGATCCAGGATCAGACAGGGTATATCCGGTTCTCCCAAGGAGCTTGCGACATGATTTAGTGGAATGTGGCGAAATGTGGGTGTACTGGTTACACCTCTGCTTACCTCTTCGGGGATTACAGGCGTGAGTGTGTGAGCTTAAACGTGGTAATACAGTGGCTTAAAATGAAGAAGTAATATTATATTTAATGTCGAAACCAAAGTCTGAGTACACGAAGGCAGTCATTTAGTTAAGTGGATGTTAATGGGAATCGGCAATCACTTACCATCAGGTGGCCCGCTTGTTAATTTATCTTCGCCACAAAAAAGTTCAGGAAGGACTTTCTAACAAGCTCGAGCAGGAATAGCAGGCTTTAGTCTACGAATGTGAACTTCTAAAATAGGATGTCGTAATTTACCTTCAGCCATAAGTTTAAGTTATCCTTTATTAAGATAAACTGTTTATTTTATATTTATGTAAATATTTGGAATTTTCGTTAAGTTGTAAGTCGAAATTTATAGGCTTAAATTAAGTAATGGTTGCTATTCGGGACATTTGACGGTTTTGAGTTCTTTGTTCATGCTTTCAACGAATTATGAGGCGTATTTAATTACTAATCTTTACTTTATTGTACTTTGGATGCCTTCCTGTTTGATATTTTAATTTTGAGAAATTTCAGGAGTATACTTCCTTTCATTTTCGTGAAAATTAAAATATTTGATTATTAGTTTGAAAAGATTATATCAATAAGCTTTCGGGAAACTAACTTACCTATCTTGTACCAAAACAGCACATCAAGACGGTTTTTAGCCAAACAATTTTAGAAAATTATTAACATAAAAATTTTAATTTAAATATTATTCCGTTCCTTAAGAGAATACGCTCGGTTTTAATTGTTTTGATAAACTAAATTTAAGACTGAAAATGCCGGCGCATTCCACTTCATTCATGGACAAGTCATTTACTGTTCAGGCGACTCGGTTGTGGAATGTATTAACGTTTAAAGTAAAATTGCCGTATTAAGCGTGCTCCATCACTGGCTACTTTTAAAAACATGTTGAGACTTAGCTTTATTCAAGCACGACAAAATGACTGCACTACGAATCTTCATTTTATTTGAGCACGACAAAGTGACTGCACTACGCCGATGGTAAACGCAGTACAGTCCAAAAAACCACCGGTAAACAATGAGTTTATCTGTGGTAACCAGAATCATGCCGGCCGGTATAAATGCTTCTTCACACTCCGAAGAGGGAAAAGGCAAATTGAGGGGCCTGCGACAGGATAGGCAAAGGACCGATGCACACACAGGAATACAAGTATGTACCCTAATACCCACCCCAACCAACCATCAAGTCATGGCGCAAGCTCCTCGGAAGAACCGGATATACATTGACTTATCCTGGAACTTGATCCATACAAGGTGTGTGAGTCACTATGGCGGGTTTTAATAACAAGGTAGTCGCTATCCGGGCGGATATGAATATCCTACCAACAGTAAGTCATTACCATACAAGGCTAGTATAATTATTCGTTTTACATTCACAAGTCATTGCCGCAATGCGGACTCTGTTGAGAGATTCCTTTTCTTTTTCATCTCTTGCCCTCCTTTTCTTCCACCTCCCTTTATTGTCTCTTCTTTTCCATTTCACTCTTATCTCCCTCTTATTACCCTCTTTCTCTCTCAAATGCCCTGTTAAATCATATGTTTCCCATCACCTCATTCTTACACGATCTTTCTTACTGTCCTGTACTGTCTTACCCCTCTCACATGCTTTTCCTCTTAATCCCTTTTATCTCGCATCCATCTTTTTCCTCTCCTCTTAATTCCCCTCACTATAACCCACTTAACCTCTCACCCTAACTCCCATAACGCTGATGATAAGATTCTGCTGGGATCGCCAGTAACCAATTAGCAGGGACCACTACAGTTTATCAAAAGGTAATAAAAAACTATGGAGTGTCAATCTAATAACACGTCGACGCTTCCCAAGCTGACATTCAGTTGACGTAACTTTTAAAGCGATTCAAATTGATTCCAACGTCACCGAAGACAAGATTTTATTCACCAGTTGTTTCCAATTCAAATATTACGCTGGAAAAGTTTCCAAGTTGGAATCATTCCGAAATTCCAAATGTTCCCTTTGAACTTGTTTCTTCTGGTCACAGTTTGTTTATGTTTTAATGGTTTTAAATTAATGCATTAATGATGTAAATCGACTCAATCGACATTCAAGTTTGGAATTAAAATTAAGAGTACAAGTAATTCACGATAACAATTATAGACAGAAAGAAAGACATAATTTGTTAGAACACTAACTTGACCCATGAAGAGTTAAAAATACAATATGAAAGTAATGGAAAAAAGGAGGAAATTGTCAATTCGGCGATTTTTAACAGACATTTTTTTATTTTCAATTCTTTTCCTTTTTTATATGTGTGTACATCGATTTCTCCGCCAACTATGGATAGTATAGAAATTTAATTGCGATGTGGTCCCATATAAATTTAGTTAAGGTCTAATGATGAAGTACGGAGTAAAAATTAAACTCTTCAACGGACAACAGCACACGCATCGTGATTATATTATTGTGTTGGAATTTACATACCAGCACCTAACACTGAAAATTGAAAAATAATATGAATGAAATTCATATTATCTCTCATTACCTTAAACTCATTAACATTTAACATCTGACCAGTAATCCCTGGTCTTTTCAAAAGCTAAACGTTATAATATGAACTAGTTAGCTACGTTTGAAATGCAGAGGTCTTCTTAATTCGACCGCTTTGGCAGTTCTATTTCATTTACTGGCGTTTGGGGCGCGCGTTTCAAGTTTGTTGCATATAATGAGTTGTGAGCTTTCGCACCGAGACGGCTGGTGGGAGCTTTAAAGCTGTTGGTACACCGAAGCTTAATTAAAAGTTGATTAAGGATAAACAATGCGTTGCAAGAAACTCTCATCAAGTTGTAATAATAAAAGGGTAAACGATCTTTTAGTTCAATTGCTAGATGTACATTTGTTAGTTTTATTTTATTTGCTTGGATGATGAAACAATAGTAAATGTTTAGTTGAAATTTTGATGTATTTGTTAACACTTATTTATCACTTCAGCAAAAATATTCTAGGAAACAACAACAAATAGGAAAAATCAAAGAATTTTAGATGCGTTTTTAATTACAAATTCATATTTATAGTAGTAATGTATAACAAACTTATTATTGTAATGGCTATTCTATACCTACTTTACTCTAAGTATGTTCAGAACTTCGTTGTTTAGCTTTATAGCATAGGTCCCCAATTTCGATGTGTTTCTTATCCAGTAAATGAGATGTTAAACCAAAGTATGAAGTAACAGTTTGCTATTTCGTTTCGTTCAGTGAGTTATCTCGAAGCTCAAATGTTACCTCCCTTCTCAATCAGATCCTTTTCTATCTAGCTATTTTTACCATGTTATTTTCTAATGATTTCTTATGTTTACGCGAATCCGTTCAAATTCGTTTTATTTCAATGTTATTTTCTATTTTATTTTATCATTATATTACTCTGTGTGATGTGTTATATAAATAAATCTTCTATCTATCTATCATGTCGCACTCACTACGCCAATTACTTGACAAAGCAGCATTTAATTGGAGCTCGCTCGACTTGTCTCCCAGTTCGCATTTGTGTTGCAGTTTTATTACCGACTGCTATATTAACTTACCCCTTGTTTCTGTTTAAATCAAGTGAAATGATTGCGTCGATTGAGTTTTTGAAATATCAGAGTTGTGATTTTGGGCCTCTAAAATGGAGAAATTAAAATGTAAAATATTGATAGAATTTATAAAATGCTACAACATTATTTGGATGGCCTCAAAACTCTACATCTAGTTCAGAGGGCTGTTTCGCTAGAGAAGAACGGGTAAGAAACTCTAAAGTTGCTCTTTTCAAAACTAGTTTACAATTAATAATGAAATCATTACATAGGTTAAGGTAGATATCACAGTTGTAATCCTCTGCGTCTTTACAATGGTAATCAAAAACAATAAGCAATCAAAATCAACAATCAGCTATCAACTCATACAATGTTGGTAAAGTTTGTGAGTATTTTATCGGATCTATTATATTGTCGAAAGTAAAGTTATATTCGATATAAATAGTAATGGTCAATTATGAATTTTGGAGTTATAAGTTTGAAGTTCAGGGTAGGACTACTTATTTGAGATAGATAAATGGAAATCATTATTGTAGAATTGGATTTATCTGCTTCCCTATTTTGAATTTACTTTATATTTTAATCTGCTCATTACTGTATTCCTTCGATTGTTTCTTAATATTATAAAGGTGAATAAAGAAAAATATTCTCATTATCAAGGTGATCTGTCAGTTACATGAAGTTAACATATAAAACACAGTCAATATGATTTGGAAAGCTACCAATTTGAAGTGGAATTGAGCTGGGAACATAAAGATTTTCATAAGTCTCTTTAAAAGAGGCGAAGCCGCGAGCGATAGCTAGTGTAAAAGATACTCTGCTATACCTACGTTACAAATTTCTTGGTTTCAATCATTTGACATTGATAAACAACTGTAATTTAAGTATTTATTTAAGAGGTTATATAAAAAAGAAATAACAGCCCAATGGCTCGTTCAAACAGAACTTTTCCTCTTAAAGGAACAACTGCCACAATTAAGATTAATAACAATAGAAAAAAAAAAACGATAATTCCCCGAAAATATTACTTTCATGTCGAAGCCAAGTTTGGCTTGTTAAAAACACCTTACAAAGCTTTACCGATGAAGCTTTATTATAAGGTTTAGATTGAGTGTGATAAAAAAATTAACGACACGATTTTAGAAAAAAACTGTAAAGATTTTACTATTGCGGTGATTCAAAAATTATCCATTTTTAAGAATTGGCGAATTATTACAAATCCATGTTTTAAAAACTAAGCAATTTTTATTTTAGTGCGCACAATTTTTTATTGTAATTTAAAAGAGGGGGTTCTCAATTCGTTTATAAATATTACATCGATTTGGATGTTTGTTGTTTTATTAGAGTGTTATCCGTTTTGGTTAAGATTTGGTGACGGAAAACGATCACAGAAAACCGATGTAAAGTAGCGGCTTGTTGCTGCGTTTCGTACGGTGAGTGACATATCCGGAGGTACAAATTCCTCTTCCCTTCCCAATTCCTTAATTAATATCCCTTCCCTTTAAAGTCGTCAACGCGCCTATGATTTTATAGGATTGGGCGTGTACATGGGCGGTGGAGATCACTTACCATCACGTGACCCACGCTCGTTAACAGTCTATGCTATAAAAAAAAACGAAAACTGTACAAAAATATCGCTCGGAAACAAATCGTAGTGTGTCGTAGGCCTTAGTAATAAAAACTCATATTTTTCCTGTACGCACTTTTGTAATACCGAAATGAAAGTTTTTCGCGATTCGAAAGCGTCTTCTTCGAACACCTGTCACATTCAAACAAGACAGATATTATTTGACAGGCCCGGCTTTGGGCTGGTATTATAGAATTGCGTCTTTGATCATTAGGTCCCGTTCGATTTCAGAGAAATAGACAATTTGCGTGTGGTATTTGATTCAAATATATTTGTCCATCCTTTTTTTATAACATAGACCGGTAAACGAGCAAGTGGGTACCTTGATGGTAAGTGATCACCAACGCTCATGTACGTCCACAATACTAGAAGAATCGTAGGCGCGTTGCCGACCTTAAAGGGAAGGTATAATTAATGGATTGGGAAGAGGTAGGAGGAGAAGGGGAGGGAGGGAGGGATTTGGGCCTCCGGATACTCAATCACCCTACGAAACACACGAATAAGCTGCCACTTTACGTAGATTTTCTGTGAGATGTTATTCTTAGTCTTAAATTAAAACAATTTTAAGGTGGTATTACCTCACAAATAAATGTCACTGAATCCTCACTGCCAAAGTCAAGATTACGTCAAGAAAAAAGTTTCTTTATCTTAAAACTGAAGTTTTAACAAAGTGCCGAGTCGTAGCGCGTGTGTAATCTCGTTAAAACTCGTATTAACGTTCTGTTATAACTTGCCTGTAAGAACCTGAGGTATCTTTTTTACTTTTATAGCTTCGATTGCTATACATTTTTGCCCTACCGACGAAAATGTAGACTTAGGCTAAGAACTAAAGAACAAACTTCGATTTAAATCAAATCGTTTTGTACAAAAATGACTTTGCCAAGTCTGAACTGGTGGTAGGAAATTCATATCCGGTCGGATAGCGACCACCGTACACATGGTGTTAAAACCTGCCATAGTGATCCACTATCCGGAATCCGGAAGCCCAAATCCCCTCCCCTTCCGAATCCCTAATTATCCCTTTGCTTTAAGGTTGGCAACGCGCCCATGATTCTTCTGGTGGTGGGCGTACATGGGCAGTGGAGATCACTTACCATCAGGTGACCCATTTGCTCGTATGCCGGCCTATGCTATAAAAAAAAAAAAAAAAAAATCCACACCCCTTATGTAGATCGCGTTCCAGGATCAGCCAGTGTATATCCGGTGCTCCAGAGGCGCTTGCGACATGACTTGATGGTTGATTGGGGTGGGTATAGGGATACATTCTTGTATTACATTGCCTGCATCGGTCATCCGCCTGTACTGTTGCTGGCAAATTGATTTGCTTCTTCCCTCTCCGAAGAGGGAAGAAAAACCGCAATGCAACCGCAATTGCATATGTCTTTGGAGTCGATGCCTGTGTCGCTCCCGGTCAACTAAAATTGCGTCGACTCCAAGGAGACCTGCAATTGCAGTTGCAATGCGGTTTTTTTCTTTGCTTTTCAGTTTTTTTGTTGATTATTTTTTTTATTAAATAGTTATTATTCTAATTACCATCTAGGGTTTCTCAATGTTACATTATTATAATTACAAAACTGCTTCTTACTCTGTATTCAACAATAATCATAAATTCTGCCCCATAAACAAAAAAACTTTGTTAGCAGAAATTATAAAACGAATGAAATATTGGACCCAAAAGTGATGTCTACGTAACAGGATCGCTCTTGCGGGACCAATTTGTGGATACTGCCTCAAATCTCATTCACGCAGAACTGTTAAAACTAAGCAAATGGGACGCTGTGATTTCATAAAGCCACATAAAGTTTGCAATCTGGGACGCTAAAAGTGCGTCTATATTTGTGATTTTTCGATGCACTGAGTGTTGGTGACCGTGTTAGATATGACGTGACATACGTGATTAGACGTGACAAAGACAAGTTTTTTTTTATCCTGTCTCGGCAAAGTAACTACGCTACACCTGAAGGTAAGTGTAGCGCAATCCAAGAATAGTGTCGACCAACGATAAACAATGTGTCCATCGTAGGTCGGCAAGATCATGCCGGCCTGCCAAAGTTCCTGGGATGAACTACGGGGTCCCTGCTAACGGAATACTGGCGACCCCACAGTATCTCATCCCAGGGCCAAGGGGAGGGGAAGGAAAAAGGAATGGAAAAAGGGATACGATCAGGGGGCAAGCCCCCTGGGGAGAACCGGATATATACTGGCTGACCCTGGAAAGCGATCCACACAAGGTGGGCCACTATGGCAGGTTTTAGCACCAGTGTACGGTGGTAGCTATCCGGTCGGATACAAGTATCCTCCCACCAGCTAGCAAGTGTCGATGGTTGACAAATTTTACGGCCCAATGTCAGGAATCCCTTCTTTCGTTCTGACATCTCACACCCTGAACACTTACCCCCGGGCCTGTCCACCCGGGGACGTAGTTTGGCCGCAAAATCCGCGACCCGCCGCTTAAATCGTGTGCGACAGCCCCTGGTTTTCTTGTGGGTTTTTATTTTAATCTCATTGAAAGTAACGACCGATTTGCCGTGTCATGTTACAACTCTAATCCACATTAAGCGTAGTGACATAGCCACAGCTTCTAGGCGTGAAATATCACAAATGTGACGCACCTTTATATTTCCCCATTTAGGTTTTATAAAATGTCTATTTCAAGTTACTTAGTGCCTCAAAAATAAAATAGTTACTACTACTCCAGAAAAATTTTCAACAAAATTCTGCAAACTTCTTAGTAATATTATATTCTTCTTATAACTTTGGGATATAAATTTTGTAATTTGTTACTTTATCTTAGTTATAAGTTAATGAATATCTTAAATAACAATTTATCATTATTCCCTCGGCTCGTTTCTACAAAATTATTATAAACTCCCTTTAGCTTGAACTTAACGGAAAATTTAATTTATTTTGTCAATAAAATATGTTTTTGAAGATGATCATGTCCATGACGGTAATAATTTTAGAAATAGTTACCTTAGTTAATATTATAATTTTAGAAGTAGGGTACATAAATTACAGACTTTTAATCGCTTAGAGACGTCTGTTATCTATCTTTCTCTCTTTCTCTCTCTCTTTGTGGCATCATAACAACTAACCGAATAAAAGATTTGAAAGTAATATTTGAAAGTCCAGAGATTTTTTCCTGTCCTAGCGAATTGGTTACACTGGACTTGATGTTAAGTACAGTGTAGTCCAAATATAAAGGAAACCGTGTAAAGACATTGCGTCCCTCGACGGTCGGCACAATTATGCCGGCCTGAAGTTACTAGATGTTACAAGCTAACCCCGAAACGCGACTAGCCTGATCCAGCCACCGCGTGTACTCGAAACCAACATTTATAGATCATACAAACAATTGTCTTAATGCGGGGATCGAACCCATGGCCTCGCGCTTCGTAGCCGGCTACTTGTCCGCTGCGCCACGGAGGCTGTCAAAGTTTATTTAAGTTTAAAATATATTACCGCGCAGATTCCAAGCATAGTCACAGCTACGCTTAGTTTAGTAATAACACTGACATTAACGCTAATATAAAATCAACAGCTTCACACGACACTAATGTCAAGTGAGGGTACATTATGAAACCGCCAAAATCCATTTTGTTTTAGGGTCGGCGCAGTTGAGACGCTTAAATTATCCTAGACCTTTAATCCTTTGAAAATATTTGTCTTTACATCTAGCACAGGGGCGGTGTTAGTCATTTAGTAAAGGGAGTAAAATCTTAGTTCGATTGCTATCAACCGAAATTAATAATTATTAGAGGAGGAATACGGTTCTGCCAGGCTAGCCCCCAAAATATGTCCGCAAGTACTTTTAATTACAACTAAAAATCTCCAACGTTAATTAGCAACACATCATTTTAAAAAGGACACATACACAGAGACACACAGTTTTTAATATTCATATGAATATTATACATTTTTTTTTAGCCCTATATATTATATTCGTCCCACTGCTGAGCACGGGCCTCCTCTACTGAATGAGAGGGATCAGGCCTTAGTCCACCACGCTGGCCTAATGCGGGTTGGCAGACTTCACATACCTTCGAAAAATCTTATCGAATTCTCAGGTATGCAGGTTTCCTCACGATGTTTCCTTCACCGTTAAAGCAAGCGATAATTAACAATTAATATACACGTAACTTAAAAAAGTCAGTGGTGTATGCTCTTGGGGCTGGTTTCAAACCTGCGACTTTCGTCTCGACAGTCCATAGCACTCCCCGCTGAGCTATCGCTGCTTACATGAATATTATACATAATTTAAACAATTATATAAATGTATACTTGTTCATTTGACATTAACATGAATTCAATATTATCTGTTTCATTCTTAATCCTTAAAAAAAAATCTTGTAATTCAATATTACTAAAACTGTCTCAAGTGTGTAAATCAGAACATTCTGTATAAGAAAGAAAGAAAGCATTTATTGTCAGGAGTTAGGTGGTACATTTGCAATTTATATTTAAACATAAAACTATCTCAAATGAGTAAATCAGAACGTCCTATAAGAAAGAAAGAAAGCATTTATTGACAGGCGTTATTGCAATTTATGTTTAAACATATTTATACTTATCAAGGCTGAAGGAGTCGGGAGTTAACGGTCCCCCAGTTCAAACTAATTTCGGCCCTGATCGAATAGAACCCTCGTAATTAGATATTTCAGTCTATATTAGTTTCTAAATGGTTCTATGTTTTATTAGTGACAAGGTTAGGAATGTGTTATCGCTGTTCATTAATATGACACTGTATAAATTTTCTACGCTCAATGGCGTGCTTTGAGAGAGGCCTATGTCCAGCAGTGGACTAACACAGGCTGATAATGATGATGATGATGATAAATTTTGCAAAATATGCGTCTCGATTTAATGAAATGTCTGGGGATTAATTCGTAAGTATAAATTTTGGAATCAGATGCTCGTGAGCATATTATTGTTGTTGTATGACGTTAGAGGTCCCAACAATTAGTTTCAGAATGTAAATATGTATTTTAAGGTAGTTACGATTTACAGGTCCAAACGTTATAATGTGTTTTTCGCATTGAATTTCGAATTGAAATTTTTGTCCCAATTTTTTTTGTTTATCCTGGCTCGGCAAAGTGACTACGCTACACCTGATGGAAGTGTAGCGCAATCCAAGAATAGTGTCGACCAACGATAAACTATGTGTTCATCGTAGGCCTGCCAAAGGGCCAAAGGGGAGGGGAAGGAAAAGGGATGGGAAAAGGGTTAGGATCAGAGGGCAAGCCCCCTGAGGAGAACCGGATATACACTGGCTAACCCTGGAACGCGACCCGCACAGGGTGGGCCACTATGGCAGGTTTTAGCACCAGTGTACGGTGGTCGCTATCCGGAATATCATAATGGATAAAATATCTTCTTGAAATTAAGATTACATCTTCTTTGAGCTACACTATTTTGAATTAATCAAACAATCAAAAAAAAAAATCATCCAAACTGGTCCACATTTTCATTACATACAAACAAGTCGAATTGAGAACTCCGTTTTCTTCGTCAGTTAAAATAATGACCAGAATTAATGGGTCGTGGGAATAGTAGGAATTAAATGCACATTCATTTTAGAAATACGGAGCGAGCACACGGACTTGCATATTTTTCGTGTCATAATTTCTGCACGCTATGATTTATACGACGGGATCGTACAAAACTTGACAATTTGAATTTATGATGACAAATGTTCGTATATTTCATAGAAAAATATATCATCGTCATCGGTTTTAACTCATGATGGATTTAAGTAATTTTACTGTCGAACCATTGGTTGATGACACATAAGAAACGGTATGAAGCTCTTGCCTTTGTCTATTTCTGTTACCAAGCAGCAGTGTGTAAGCACTGTTGTGTTTCGGTTTGAAGGACATTGGAGCCAGTGAAATTACTGGTCATTGTGAGACTTAACATCTTATGTCTCAGGGTGACGAGCGCAGTTCAGTGCCATGTAGTGTTTTTAATCAAGCTAATAAAAAAATAAACTGTAGTCAAATGGTGGAGCCACACTATAGGCACTTGAATACAGTGTGACTTTTTATCCTGGCACAGCATATAACTACACTGGACCTGATGTTAAGAACAGTGTAGACAAAATAACTATACAATGTGGACCATCAAGAGACATTGCGTCGTTGACGCTGCGTAGAATTATGTTGCCCTGAAGTTACTGGAGACATGATGGCCACGGAACGCGGTTCACCTGAACGATTCACTATGGCCGACTTTTCACCATATGTACCGAATTAGAATATGTCCCAACGTATTATTTTCTCATTGAAATAAAACTAATTTAAACGGATTTTATCGCGGTTTTTTATTATTTTTTATCCCGACGTTTCGAAAGCTTTTCTGCCTTCTTCAAATTTAAATTAGTTTCATTTCAATGAGTAATATTCGCGTAAACATAAGAAATCATAATGTATTGTTTTCTACTTAATACTATCGTAAAATATTAAATACACACAAAATTGTTTGAATAAAACTTCAAGTTCTCTTATAACACAAGATTCTCTGTTTATTACTAAGTTCTCGCAATAGTCATTACAATCTCATAACAATTGTAAATTCTGACGTGATCTAGTTCGTAAGTCCCGTTGTCTATTGTCTCAGTTGATTCACGAATCAAAACTTTCCTTATTTGTGGAGTCGACGTTTCGATCTGTTGTATTTAATGTATTGCCACAGTCTAAAAATTATACAGTCTGAGAAAACGTTTGATGTTGAATTGAAGACCAAGTCAATTTTCTATTTCTCTTATGTTTCAGGATGACGAGCGCATTTCAGTGTCATGTAGTGCTTTGTAATTTAAAGTTCGGTGTGGTTTTGTTTCTGTTTATGGGCAGGCGTGGCGCTTACCATCAGGCGAGCACCTTGCTCGTCTCATCATTGCAGTGCATCTTGCACGCCTTCATTTACAGACTGTGTGATTTTTAGACTATATACTAAGTTTGTTCAATATTCCTTGTGTTTCGTATTGTTAAGTAAGTCATACCTTAGACTACGAAATGTTGAGCTTTGTGCTACTTAAAGAACGGTTCTTGAAATATTTTGTGTGATTAAAGCTGTCTGCATGTATCCATTTACGTTTTGATGTTATATTGTGCTGGTGGTAGGATATTAATTCCTGCCGATAGCGAGCGCCGTACACATGGTGTTAAAATCTACCATAGTGACCCACGGGGATCGCGTTCCAATATCAGTCAGTATCCGAACTTCTCTGGTTTGCGACATGACTTGATGGTTGGTTGGGGTGAGTATAGGAGTACAACCATACATTCCTGTACCTGCATCGGTCATCCGCCTGTCCGGTCGCAGGCCCCTCGATTTGCTTGCATCTGCGGAGTGTGAGAATCATTTATACAGGCCGGCATGATGAGGCCGGCTGCTCACCACCGATAAACTGATTGATGAAAAATGCAATTGTTGTAGTGGAAACGTTAATGCTGCCACGAAAAATAAAAAAAAATAAAAGAGTGGCCAAATTTTATTTGAAAGATCGGTATAATGTGGAATTAATCAAATCTCGACTTAACTACGAAACCTTTGAGGAAATTTCCTTTTTCCGGAGCGTACCGAATCCGGTCGTCTGTTACTACTATACAATGTAGGTGAACAAATAATCTAATCAAATATTTCGGCTGATGGTAAGTACCTAAACATCTTCGCAAGAAAAATCGACAGTGAGTGGTTTTGTTTAAAAAAAAGAATTGGAAAAGAAGGGCCCCGCCCCGTCTTTTCCAAATCATACCGTATTTCAGGACCGCCATTATTGTATTTTTTTTATAGTATAGACCGGCAAACAAGCAAGTGGGTCACCTGATGGTAAGTGATCTCCACTACCCATGTACACCCACAATACCAAAAGAATCATGGGCTCGCCGCCGACCTTAAAGGATTAAGAAATAATTAGGGATTGGGAAGGGGAGAGGAATTTGGGCTTCCGGATATCTCATTCACCGGGCGAAACGCAGCAGGAAGCCGCTACTTCATATCGGTTTTCTGCGAGACAGTGGTAACGACAATGTATGTATGGCTTCAAAATTAAAAATCTTTAAATATTTCACACAATTTATGAAATCTATAAACATGTTGGAAACTTCTGAAAGGCCTTGTGGATATCGTAGATAATGCGGGCGCGATGAAGGATGCCAGTTGTCTCCTGAGTGTTACCAAGCAATCGCACTAAAAGCCGCGCTCACACCTGACCCGCACTTCAGTTATCTGAGCTCCTTGATGAGGTAGCGTCAGAAAAAAAAACTATGTCAAAGTTAATTACAGCGATATAATAAAATTGGTGTGTTTTTTAATAACTGAGAATAATGTTGTGTACATATTGCCTTCATTCCACACATTCCGTCTATTAAAATTGTTTGTACAAACGCTTAAAGTAAAAAAAAAAAAAAATATTTTATTATGATTTTTTAAATAAAAGGCTTTATTATGAAACGAGCAGGTCGCTTACCTGCTGGCATGCGTTACGCCTGCCCATAATAGGAGTAATACTACATAGAACATTGAATTATTAAGCACTGCAAGTTACTGGACTGCGCTCATCACTCCGAAATATAGGATCTTATTTTTTTTTTATACTGGCTCGGCAAAGTGGCTACGCTACACCTGACGGTAAGTGTAACGCAATCCAAGAATAGTGTCGACCAACGATAAACGATGTGTCCATCGTAGGTCGGCAAGATCATGCCGGCCTGCCAAAGTTCCTGGTATGAACTACGGGGTCCCTGCTAACGGAATACTCCCGACCCCGCAGTATCTCATCTCAGGACCAAAGGAGAGGGGAGGGAAAAAGGGATGGGAAAACGGTTAGGATCAGGGGGCAAGCCCCCTGGGGAGAACCGGATATACGCTGGCTGACCCTGCAACGCGACCCACACAAGGTGGGCCTCTATGGCAGGTTTTAGCACCAGTGTACGGTGGTCGCTATCCGG
Source organism: Amorpha juglandis (assembly GCA_949126905.1). NCBI lineage: Eukaryota > Metazoa > Arthropoda > Insecta > Lepidoptera > Sphingidae > Amorpha > Amorpha juglandis. The sequence continues at coordinate 2,203,470 of OX421379.1, read as the reverse complement.
TCGGATACAAGTATCATCCCACCAGCGAATTATGCCCAGTATGGCGATAGGCTCGCCCCCTATCACATCATGGAACGGAAAAAAGCTCGGCGAGATGTGGCCGTACTGGTTACACCTCTGCCCACACCTTCGGGGATTACAGTGCGTGAGTGCGTATATGTATAAATAAAAAATTGTCTGTTTATTTTAAGCGATTGAATAAATTTACATCAAACATACATTGCTGTGAGATCGATGACTTACTTTAGACCCGCTTGTACCCTATTAGAGGCAAATGAGCCAGAATCATTCCTTAATGGAGGTCTATGTTATTTGACCTTATACGCAAAATATCAAGTTTCAGTTTAGGATCGGTATAATTGTCGCTATATTTAGGCATAATAAGAAATAAATAACGACTCTTTATTAGTTAAATCAATAGATTCATATCTAGAAAAAATCACATTCACACTTACCATGCATCTCTTTTTTTATAGCATAGACCGGCAAACGAGCAGGTGCGTCACCTGATGGTAAGTGATCTCCACCGCCCATGTACGCCTTCAATACCAGAAGAATCATGTGCGCGTTGCCGACCTTAGCGCAAAGGGATAATTAGTGATTGGGAAGGGGAGGGGATTTGAGCCCCCTGATATCTCACTCACCGTACGAAATGCAGCAGCAAGCCGCTCGTCGGTTTTCTATGACATAGTGGTAACGACCCGGTCGAGCCGGCCAATTCATGCTGTAGACAAATCTGTCTACAACGTGGGCCACCACTCACCGTGGATCTCGGTTTCAAAGTACACAATGCCCCGTTAGATTCACAGATAAGGTAGCCGTAGTGTATTGTTATATGTTTATGATGTATGTTGATGATTGTAATTTTGCTATGTGTACCTATATGTATTAAAATGATTAAATAAATAACAGAATAATTACTAAAAAATATAAAATTATGCCAATATGTATTAAATTGAATAATTAATTTATATTTAAAGTACAACAATATGTGAACTCTTAAAACTAAAGGATCTGTAATATTGAAATGTTCAAGGGTTGTAAAATAAAGGCTTTATTATTATTATTATTACTGTATTGTTTCTACGTCTCCCCAGCGCACTCTGACAAAAAGTTGCCTTATAATCTGCCACTGAAGTTTAACGAACGAAAATTTGTTTAATTCAACGAAATTGGTCTACGGGGACGCTCTGAGTTCCTGGTAATATTTTGTTTTATTTACAGTCAAAGTTGGGTTGTTGATCAAGATTATATAAATTAAAGAAGTGGAAATTTATTTTAGCAAGATAAGTAAGAGGTTTATGATGTTTACGGCCCATTTACACAGAGATAATTTAATTATTAATAGAGATGATAGTATAAAAAAGGCTCGTTTATTAAGCGAATAGCCGGCTGTGAAGCGAGGGGCCGCAGTTTCGATTCCCGCATCGAGACAAAAATGTTTGTGTGATCTACAAATATGTGTTTCGAGTCTGGGTGTTGTGGGACCGTAAGTCCCTTATAGTTCCTGATACCCATGATACATGTTTAAACTGTGTGGAGTCAGGACTGTGTGAATGTTGGGTGTATTTATTTATTTTAGACGTTATGCGATTTGAAAGCGTGATTCGTATGGGACGCCTTGTATATGAGAGTTCAAGAAACTCTCTTCGTGTAAATGAGGCTTTAGGTGTTCCTTTATAGAGCGAATTTTTATATAACCAGCTACTTTTTCGTTTACTTTAATTTTTAACCGAATGTTGTTTTTGTTTCTTTTTACGTACGTGTTATTATGAACTACTTCTGGGTTGATACCGCTGTGTTTATTTCTGCCGCAAATCAGCATTGTTTAGGCATTGCTGTGTGTTCGGTTTGAAGGGCGACGGTATAATCCATTTACGTCTAAATTCGAATATTTTGTTTAGTTTTTTTGCTATCCGTACATCGTTGGGCGCGTCATTAGTCGTATTGTTGGGCGCGCTATCGACATCTCGATTTCTCAGGGAAACCGCGCGGCACGTAATGTATCTACTTACCTTACCTGCCTAAGGGATGTCTGAGCTAATGTTTTTGCTAATGGGGATTTGGAGGATTTTTGTATTGTCGCTTTTTTCCGTTTAGAAATAACAGACTGTTTGAGATCTAAAATAATACGAGTGAGAGTTTCACAAACATTTTTTTGTTTTTATTTCTAAATAAAAAATATACCTGTTGTCTTTTGCTTCAAAGTAAGCATTTAACATTAAATTACAAATCATATTGGTTACATAAACTTCGATTAAAATAATAAAAAACTCGAAAAATAAACGACCTAATTCAACATTCAACGCCTCGTAAGTATTTTTAGAAATTAATCTCCATTATTTATTTCCGAGGCATTAAAAATCCACACGAAACTCGTGATGGTATAAAATAAACGGAGTTGGAAGCAATTCTCAGCGGAATCAAGGAGCAGCTCTATTAAGTGAGTTAATAAAGATGGGCAAACAAACAGGTTCCTGGGCGGGGATCACCCAAAATCCGACTCCGGCGGAAAAAAGCGAATTACGAACCCTGAGACGCATTGCCCTTGTTTTTACAGATATCTGCTTTTTCCCGCGTAATTGCGTTTTTGGCTGTGTGTTTTATTTTTGGCGTAAATATCTTCAAATGTGATAATAACCTAAGATCTTGATAATATTCTCTTTAAAGAAATATGATCTTGTCTAATTTCATAAAACCAAAAAAGGAAAAATATCACAATCAAATTAGAATTATACTTTGTTGAAAAAAAAGCGGCGTTAAAGGTGGATTAGACTACCGTAGAAAAGGTCCGAGGGTTTGCTTCCAGCTTCGTTCCTACCTATGTACCTTTAAATTTTCGGTAATAATCGCTCGTTTTAACGATGATGGATAACAGCGTGAGGATACCTCCATAAGTAAGAAATGTAAAAAATCCCTTTACCCTTACCGTAACCCCTCTGCGGAGAAACACACAGACCAGAAACAAATATTTGTAGATCACACAAACATTTGTCTCGGTGTGGGGATCGAACCCGCGGCCTCTCACTTCACAGCCGGCTACTCGCCCACTGCGCCACGGAGGCTGTCAAAATTCTCAAAACAACTAAGCTACTGCATCTATTTAAAGTAACTAATTATTTTAAAACCTTTATCAAATTCGAGGAAGTCCAACGACCAGTTTTCCGACACTTTTTGTGATAAAGAAACATTGAATATCCGATGAGGGATTTTTAAACCTCATTTAATTAACGCGCCTCCCTTTATTTTCCTCTTTAATCTCCCAGGACATATTTGACTTCTCAAAAAAATATGGCTGGGATCTAATTGTGTTAAGGCAGGGATAGGCATATTCCTTCCGTTATTCTAAATGACTTTAATCCGTTTATTAAGTAAATTTAATGATATATTGGTTTAGAATCAGATAATATATAAAATATTAAACCCCACACTAGGTTAAACCTGCATCGTGGAACTACAAGGGACTTATGGGCCGACAACACCCAGATCTGATACATATATTTGTGGATTACATAAACTTTGTCACGATACGGGAATCGAACCCACGGCCCGTCGCTACGCAGGCGGCTACTCGCCCACTGAGCCACCGAGTCGCGCAAATGCCTGATTCTGGGTATTTTTTCCTTTTAATAGAAGACCATATTACTATTATTTACTTTTAAATTATAGTGCTCATTCTAATTTTCTAGTGTATTTTTTTTGCTCTTTTTATTACTGAAAGGTAACTAAAACGGTTATCAAATAGAAATGGCAGCGCAAATAGAATTTTGATAATATAATCTGTGAACAAAAATCCAGTTATCAGAAGGTAAAGTAGCCCAATTCTAATATTAATAATTATCTGTCCCTCGCGGTTTCACCTGCGTGTTACTGCCCTGCTCCCACGGGTCATAGCGTGATATACATGTAAACCTTCCTCATTAATCACTTTATCTATTGCTGAAAACTGCATACAAATCCATTGAATAGTTTAAAAGATCTAAGCGAACAGACAGCGGAAGCGACTTCATTTTATACTATATAAAGATAAACTCTGGATTTATAAATAATAAACTCTGACTCAGCGAAGTCGGTAAAATATAACTTTGTTTTCCTATGAATGGTTTTATAAATACATAGTCTTAAAATTTACAGTATGGTTAAATATATCAAAAAAATATCTGAATCCATTTCAAAGAAATTCAAACCAACAAACATTTCAATTCATCCAAAGCGATCCCATTGAACGGCAAACACTTTTCTCTTCCCTCAGGCGATATATATTCTTCGCTGTAGATTATTTATAAGCTCACGCTTTCATCTCCGAAGACTTAGGCAGAGCAACAAGAGCGACCGCGGTTTGTTGTTATTTTCCTATTTATTTATTATAATCACAGTATCAATCAAAACGTAATTATAAGTATTAAAAAAAAATAACGAAATAAATACTAACTTATATCTTAAGGGAAGACTATTACTATTGGTAATTTTTTGGGTGTTAGAGCCACATTGTACCCGCGCTTAGAGGGAAGGTATAATTATGGGATTGGGAATAGGAGGGGTATTTGGGCCTCTGGATATCTCACTCACCGTACGAAGGGCATCAGCAAGCCCCTACTTTATGTTTCTGTGAGAGTGGTAACGACCTGGTCGAGCCGGCCCGTTCATGCTGTAGATAAAACTGTCTACAGCGTGGCTATACCACACAATTGAAGTTGAATTGCTTTCCTTAAAGATCAGCAAGACACGTTCTATTTGCTTTTGTAATGTTTATAATGATTACTTATTATCATGTGGCCCATATGCTTATTTGCCGGCCTCCGCTATGAAACATGGATTGCCCGGCCTGCAAAATCATTATCCTTAATAAGTTTCACGTAAGAACGAAATCAATACGATAAATTATTAACGCAGCTTTATTCCGTCGCTATTGATCAAACTCTCAGATGGTAAATATGTGCCCATTCTAGGAATGCCAGATATTTTATTCATAAAGTGGGACACGCGAAGTCTCCGGGTAATTGTGCTTAGATTGATTGTGTACTAGAAATAATCGAAGGTAAGCTAAAGGTTGTTAAGTCTTAGACACACAGAATAAGCTAAACGTTAAAAAAATACCTCAAAGACACGCACATATAAGGTGCTTTTATAAGGTGGTAGGTCCCTCGTATGCGAGAAGCCGCCTGGGTTGGTACCACTGCTTTATCTATTTCCACCGCCAAGCAACAGTGTGTAAGCACTGTTGTGTTTCGGTTTGAAGGACATTGAAGCCAGTGAAATTACTGGGCATGAGACTTAACATCTTATGTCACGGGGTGACGAGCGCAGTTCAGTACCATGCAGTGCTTTGTAATTCAAAGTTCTATGTGGTGTTGCTTCTGTTTATGGGCAGGCATGGCGCTTACCATCAGGCGAACGCCTTACTCGACTCGTCATTCAAGCATATAAAAAAAAACTAGTAAATTATAATCATGGTTTTCATTAACTTCATTTCGAGGCTATTCTAGTTCATTATAAATGTATTTTCTTTGTAAGAAGCCAAAGCGTTTGCTAATGTGTAATAACTTCTCGTTAGTGGCACTTGCTTTTGTACTAAACTGAATTTACCACCATATTGTAACTTTATCGATTCGTAACAAAATGTAGTCCAAAGTTTTTACACGTAATGGACAAGACTCTCCAGGGAATTGACTATCCTATCAAAGAAAAATCCCTACAAATTGAACGTTAAGATTGTTTGTATTAATCATTCAAACAGTAATTTGTATTCTAATGATTTTTTAATGTTGTTGAACTATTTTTTATTATATATTCATTTTTGACGCTTCTTCATAGACCAGCGGGCTTTTTCTTGATTTTTATTTGACGTGCAAAAGTGCCCGTGGCATCCGAAATATTTAATAATGAAATACTAATATTTGAAGGTAAAGAAGTGGAAGGATCTTTATTTTTAAAGTATGGTGTTATTTTTGCCGTTTTAACAATAAAGTAAACGAGGCTATTGCTTTTAAGTGAATCTAATTTCATCTTAATTGGCTCTTCCTTAGTGACAGTGACAGGCGACGGATGCCCCAGTAGGATAGAAATTTCCATAATTAGTTAAATGTGTAGAATTATTTCATGATTTTTTTAATGAGACGAGCAAGTCCCTGCTCTTATGGGCAGGCGTGGCGCTTACCATCAGGCAAGCGATTCAAAGATTTAGGAAATGTTGCTGATCTTTGAATTACAAAACACTGTTTGGCACTGGACTGCGCTCGTTACCCCAAGACATAAGATGTAAAGTTTCGTAATGCCGAGTAATTTCAACGGCTTCAATATCTTTCAAACTGAAACACAACAATACTTACATTGATGCTTGACAGAAATAGACAATGTGAGAGTACTAGACGGCTTTTCGTAAACGAGTCACAGAAAATTAGCTACTGTTGCATTTCCTACTAGATATTCGGATTCCCAGAGTTTGAGTAGTAGAGTCACACTGTAGACATCTGTCTACAGTATGAATAGAGGATTGATATCATAAGTGGGATAAGGGCAGGTGGAAGAAGAATAGAATCGCAGTCTTTAAAAAATATCTTTATTAAATAGCAAGGATTTTTCAGGTTCCAATTACTTAAAATCGCTCCAATATCATCAAGCCTAAGACGACTTATCGAGAACTAATTGAGTGAAAGTAATTGGCATTTTAAGTCAGGGCCGTCGACAACTGAATTGGACAAATAATCTTAAGGGCCGGAGAGCAATTCGGTTTATAATTTAAACAAAGGCAGACAATAGGTAACGCGCACTCATTGATCCGTCTCATTGTCAGTTTGTCACCTGACAAATGACTCGAGACGACGCGACGGTTGTTTAGGTATTCGCAGCAAATTACTTATTAAGGCCAAGGAGGCCGAAAAATGCTTCGGTCTTCGGCTTCGATGTTTTTTATTTACTTGATTCGATTTTCAAATTGTTTTTGTTTGCTTCAGAACTGAAGAACAGAACTGAAAGCAATTGAGTGTAAGCACTGTTGTGTTCCGGTTTGAAGGATATTGAAGCCAGTGAAATTACTGGGCATTATGAGACTTAAAACCTTATGTCTCGGGGTGACGAGCGCAGTTCAGTGCCATGCAATGCTTTGTAATTCAAAGTTCTGTGTGGTATTGTTTCTGTTTATGGGCGGGCGTGGCGCTTACCATCAGGCGAGCGGCTTGCTCGTCTCGTCATTCAATGAAAAAATAAAAAAATAGTTTTAAAATGTAAACAAAGGTATACAAGAGGTCAATGCGTGCCCTTTGATACGTTTTATTGGTACTTGTCACCTAACAAATTACTCTAACAATGAAGAAATTAAACTTACTATATCGATCTATGTGCTAGCAACACTTTAATAGTTCAAAAGAGCAACGTGTCGTGGATAAACTTAGCCTTAAGAGAAACGGGAGACAAAGTTTCTAAGGCATAAATAACGTCAGATGAGACGATGCCTCGGTATTTGTTTTAATTTATAATTTACTTTGGAGTTAGCGAATTATCAGTTGTAATTATTGTGTATTGTTTCAAACTCCCGCAGTTTCCTTTAACTATTACAAAAGGATTGTTTATACTAAAATTGTCTTTAATTTACCATCCTTTATAATATTATAATTGATCCATTTGTCTATTTATTTTGTTATTAATTTTAAGTTAAAATACTTTATGTTGAAATACTTTTGTTACGTCTAAAATATCTACAGAATTCCACTTCTACTACCACAAAAATATTTAGTTAACCGAGATTAATAAATTTGATTTTAGAAACCTATATTATGTTGAAAATCAAATCTGTGTTTATCTCATCAATAGCATACATACATAGACTCACGCCTGTTTCCCATAGGGGTAGGCAGAGACAACGGACTTCCACCTGCTACGATCCTTACACACCTCTTTGGCCTCCGTCATTCTCATTCAATTCTTCATGTACGCACGATGGTTTAAGGTATTTCTGACCTGGTCTTTCTTGAGAATATCTCCGGCACTCGTGTTAATGACGCCACTGGTTCTATGTGATACTGTTCTGTTTATGGGCAAGCGTAGCGCTTACCATCAGTCGAGCGTCCTGCTCGACTCGTTATTCATGATAAAAAAATGCAGTTTAACTGAATACACAAAATGATCTACCAACTGGGTCGCTTATACAGCAATATGTAACCGAAACTGCGTAGTTTATAACGACAAGAGTTACGAGCCAATAACTCAGGCCGAGATGATGTTCGCAAACCGTGTCACTTCGGTACATTACACGCAGATATTGTGCGGGGAATTTGTGTAAATTTAGCATGGTTTTGTTTGGAGTGTTAACTAGATTGATGCGTAAAGAAACATTAATGTGTTTGTTAATCGTCTCAACACCCGGTGGAATGTGAGTCGGTGTTAAATTTACATTTACAAGGTGGTAGGTCCCTCGTATGAGAGAGGCCGTCTGGGTTGGTACCACCGGTTTAATTTCTGCCGCCAAGCAACAGTGTGTAAGCACCGTTGTATTTCGGCTTGAAGAATATAGAAGCCAGATAAATTACTGGGCATTATGAGACTTAACATCTTATGTCTCGGTGTGACGAGTGCAGTTCAGTGCAGTGCAGTGCTTTGTAATTCAAAGTTCTGTGTGGTGTTGCTTCTGTTTATGAGCAGGCGTGGCGCTTACTATCAGGCGAACGCTCGTCTCGTCATCCAATTAAATAAAAATATTCACGGGCGGGCCCAATAATATACGCTAGTATAACATAAAAGCTCCACAGTAAGAGCCTATTCTACCCTCGTTCAATAGAACACGATACGTGCGAGTTTGTCTCATTAATGTATATTTACTTGGTGATGTAAGAGGCCGGTGTGTTGGGTCATTAATATCTACTAGCGAGGCTGTAGGGCCCACTTTTTGTCTAGATATTTTATTAGCACCTACAAAGGAGGGGAAATTGGAACGTACATATTGTAGTTAATTGGTTTGAGCTGAATAGTGTTAGAAACTTTTACTCCTCATAAATTGTACGTAGTTATATTAACCCCTGATGAAAAATAAGGGTGTTAAAAATAAATAAATACACCCAACAGTCACACACAATCCTTATCCCACACTAGGTTAAACCTATATTGTGGGTATTAGCAACTACGAGGGACTTGCGGTCCGAGAACACCCATCCGAAACAAACATTTATAGTTCACACAAACATTTTTCTCGATGCGGGAATCGAACCCACGGCCTCTCGCTTCACAGCCGATTATTCACCCACTGCGCCACAGAGGCTGTTGTCAGTCTTTTAAATTGACTTTGTCTGTTGCATCGTCATTTCTTGATTTGCTTTGACCAACACAGTTCTTACTCGTAGATTTATTTAAAGGAATTGTCTACAGGTATTTCTAATTGATGGTGGGGGTTTTATTTTTCTAGATTAATAGCTCAGCGGGAAGTGGTACGGACTGTCGAGACGAAAGACGCAGGTTCGAAACCAGCCCTAAAAGCATGCACCTCTGACTTTTCTAAGTTATATGTGTATTAATTACTTATCCCTTGCTTTAACGGTGAAGGAAACATCGCAAGGAAACCTGCATAACTGCGAGGTTCTCCACAAGAATTTTGAAGCAATGTGAAGTCTACTAACCCGCATTAGGCCAGCGTGGTGGACTAAGACCCAATTCCTCTTATTCAATAGAGGAGTTCCGTGCCCAGCAGTGGGACTTGTATAATACAAGGTTAGTATTATTTATAAGCTTTGGCTCGTAGCTCTGCGTGAACAGCCTTTTCCGGGATAAAAAGTCTAACCGTCTCCAGAGTACTATCTATCTTTGCACTAACATTCATTAAAATCGGATCAGCGACTTAGGCGTGAAAGTATAAAAAAGAAACTAACTTTAGCATTTATAATATTAGTTAAGATTTACAGCATAATAATGATTTATAATGAATTTAAAAAAAATCAAATTAGCTTCAAACTTGTTGTTCTTCGTTGAGGACTTACCAATTAGTGCATCGTACTCCGTCATCAGACCTTAACCAAACTATATGTAAGAAACTTTCAGTAACTTTTATCAAATTCAAAAAAAAGCATCAAATTCACCCATTTGATACAGTTACCGCATAACATATAAACACCGTCAAATTGAGAACCTCGCCTTTTTATGTCGGTTAAAAATTCAACTTATGAATTATTACTTCATAAATTGCCAAAACTCCTCAAGTTTAAAATTAAAGTACATAATTCCAATTTCACACATTTTATAACACATTACAGTATTTTTTAGCTCATACGTGCTGTTAGAATTTTAATACGAAGATAAGTGAAGCATCTGCTACAACCTTGGTGATAATTCAGCTGAATTACCTCTATCAGTTTATATTACACACCCTACTAAGAGTTTTCATTTATAGTAGAGGCCGGCAAACGGGCGAGTGCCTTACCTGATGGTAAGTGATCTACACTGCACATGACCATAATATCAGAAGAATCATGGGCGCGTTGCCGACTTTAAAGGAAAGGGATAATTAAGAGATAGGGAAGGGGTTTGGCCCTCCAGATATCGCACTCACCGTACGAAACGTAGCTGTAAGCCGCCACGACGGTTTTCAATGAGACCATAGTAACGACCCAGTCGAGCCGGCCCATTCATGTTGTAGACAAACTATCTACAGCATAGCTCCACCACTTAAGAATTACTTACTACTACAAGCTCCTCGGGAGAAACGGTTATATACTGGCTGATCCTGGAACGCGATCCACACAAGGTGTGTGGGTCACTATGGCAGGTTTTAACACCATGTGTACGGTGACGCTAACCGGGCGGATATGAATATCCTACCACCAGCAGTATGAATGTAGAAGAGGCGAAGTATATCAGGATCGTAGCTTGTGGCACTGAATAACAGCTGCCTACCCCCATGAGATATAAGCGTTAGTGTGTATGTATGTATTATTGTGAAAAAAGATTAAAAAGGTTTTTTAAACCCACTTCGTTTTCTCTCATGTATGTAACTGTATGTGTAAATTGAAGTCGCTTCTGCTGTGTTCGCTTAGATCTTTTAAACTATTCAACGGATTTTAATGCAGTTATCAGCAATAGATAGAGTTATTCATGAGGAATGTTTATATGTATATCACGCTATGACCCATGGGAGCAGATGAGTAACATGCAGGTGAAACCGCGAGGGCCAGATGATCAATAAACGATATAATTATATACAACTAAATCATTATTGTTGAGACGGCCCACAATATAATGAAAGCTGACATTGTACGCTTCGTTAACTACATTAATTTCTTAGATAGAAAAATAAATCCATGTACACAAAACAAAGGTAGGGGAGCAGCTTCGCAATAATCATCAGCGAAAGAAAGATTGTGGCAATATCTCATGCGTTGTCAGGCAATTATTACACGCGTCGAGATTCGCTTATTGTTTTTCGACGTAAATATGTGGAGAAAATTATAATATAACGTTATCGTGTTCATATAAATGGGTTCTATAATAGAAACGAGGTTTGGTAGCTCTTTGAGTTCGGGCTTACTTTTTGAGATATATGATAAAAACTCACGCTTGTAATCCCCGAATGGATAGGCAGAGGTGTAACCCGAATACATTTCGCTGAGCTCGATTTGTTTCTTCCTTCTCCGAAGAGGGAAGAAGCATTTATATAGACCGGCATGACTCTGGTGACTACCGATAAACTCGTTGTTTGGTCGCTGGTTTTTAGGACTGCACTGCACTTAGAACCAAGTGCAATGCAGTCACTTTCCCGTGTTCGGATAGAGAAAAACGTGAAAATTATATAGACGACTTGAGAACCTCCCTCTTTTTGAAGCTGATTTAAACGATGTCCTAAAGGCGACATTAATAAAGGTTAACCTTCACCCCGGTCCCAGTCAATTGGAACCGGTTTATCTCCACTTAATTAGTATAAATTGTGCCAAGCGGTGGAGCGTGAAGCCGCCAGAAAGGGCTGCACTGTTTTAATTGCGTTGATTGATGACTGAACAAGAACTGAAGAACTGTTTAAGAATTAGGTTTCCTTAAATCTTTATATTAAGATACTTGAAGAAAGTGGGTAGTTTTTTGCTGAGTCATACCCGTATTCACCTGTAAGCTCTTTGCTAAGTGTAGAATTCTGGGTACATGATTGGTCTGTTTTTATGTTGGCTGGTGGAGGATATTCATATCCGCCCGGATAGCGAACACCGTACACATGGTGTTAAGACCTGCCAGTGACCCACGCACGCACGCACGCATTCCAGGATCAGCCAGTATTCCTATAACGGATAGGTTATCACAAAGGAATTACGACATCATTTGATGGTTGGTTGAGGCGAGTAAAGGGGACACATCCTTGTATCCCTGTGCCTGCAATGGTTATTCGCCTCTCCTCTCACATGCATCTCGACTTGCTTCTTCTCTAACCGGAGTATGAACAAATATTTATTCTTCTTCTTCTTCTTAGTCGTTACAAGCCAAGAGTGGCCTGCCAAGAGTTGTCGTGGTCGTAACGTCAAGGTTTGTGGCTCGCTTGACGATCGTGCGCCACTCCTCTCTGATTCCATTATTTATTCAGGCCCACATGATTCTAGTGATCATCAACAAAGCATGGTTTATTGGGTCACTGGTTTTTTAGGACTGCACTGCGCTTACCATCAGGTATTTTGCAGTCACTTTGCCGTTTTCGGATAAAAATAAACATATAAGCCGTTGGTATTTTGTTATTTTTCTATCTGGTGTTTTACTTCACCGGAGTTATTTAACATACATTTACCAAGTTTACAGTATTTTTAACACGTTCAAATTTCAACAGCCGTTCTGCCGTTAACTGAATGTTTCATTTTGAACTCGCAGTAACAAATGAGCAGGAACGAGTTAATTTAAACACAATCACTCGGTAACAAGTTTTTCAGATGCCCTGGAAGGTTTGTTGCTTCGAGAATTTAATTGGCAGTTAGTACTTACTTCAACTATTGAATTGCTTGAATATTAATTAAGATGAATTGTTTGTTGATAAAATGACGAGACGAGCAAGGCGCTCGGTGGTAACCAGAAGCAACACTATACAGAACTTTGACTTACAAAGCATGGCACTGAACTGCGCTCGTCACCCCGAGACATATGATGTTAAGTCTCATAATGCTCAGTAATTTCACTGGCTTTAATGTCCTTCAAATGGAAACACAACAGTGCTTACACACTGTTTCTTGGCGGCAGAAATAGACAAAGCGGTGGTACCAACCCAGACAGCCTCTCGCATACGAGGGACCTATCGCTATACCACAATTCCAGACTCCGGGCTGATATTGAGCATTTTCGTAGAAAATCCCGTGTTATTGGGTTTTACCCGACCTGGGGATCGAACCCGAGATCTCAGCATAGCAGCTGTACCACGAGCGCAATACAACTGTGCCGAGGCAGTCAATATTAAAATTGAAGTATATGATATCAAGTACGTAAATAAAACAAAGTTTTTATAACGCATTTATTTATATTTATTTAAAAAACCTTACAAAAATGTTCAGGTTGACAACATTTATTTCACTTAATATTTAGATAAGTACATATTACTTTATGTACATGATATAATTCAAACTATATATCAAAATATTCAGTGTTTATAGACAAAATCCCAAAGAAACTATTCAGTACAAATTTTGAATAATAACAGGTAATAATTAAATAGAACACTAAACTCATTAACATTACAAAATAATATGTAGAATTTTTAAAGATTTTTATAATAATAATGATTTAATTATCGCCGACAATTTAAAAATAATCCTTTTTGAAAATGGAGAAGCAAGATGACAAAAGGACATGATAACATAATAAGAGACAAATTATAAAAAAGTGCAGTCTAAATAATAGTTTAGTATCGTAAAAAATAATTTTCGAATTTAAATATTATTATGGCACTTCAAAAAGTGGATTCCAACACGTTATTAGAAAATAAAATTATATAATTGCTATGACTAGAGGTTTTCTATTCGTAAAATGGACAAACAAAGAACATGATAATGTTTCAGGAGTCACGCTACTTATTAATATATATCTTATAAATTATATCTCAATAAAATCAAATCAATAAATGAATGATTAATAAAATTTACTACGAATAAGATATTACTATTAAATAAATATTAATTCAATTTCAAATTGTGTTCTAAATGCTTATGTTGTTGGTTTTATCAATAAATCAAAAGTAACGACTCTTTAAAACTTCGTTGGTATCTTTAAATGCTTTTATTAAACATTATCTAACCACATTCAGATTATAAGATTGTTTTATTTATTTTGTAAATCTTTATGAGGCAAATAAATACCATTAAATCCTTTTTTCATGTCCACAATAGAATTAGTTAAATGTGGAAAAGCCATTTAAAATTTTTTGCTGGCGAATATAATGTTAATTTATGATTCCAATTCAAAATAATATTAAAATTCTGTACTCTAAAACTCATGTGATTTGTTTAATAATAATAAAAGAATATTAAAATGAATATAATACATTGCACTATTATAGATAATGATAAATAGAAATTATTTAATATATCTACTTGCTGGAGCTGTTACACGTTACATCTAAAAATAAATTCTCGGCTAATAAAACATTTTTTTAAGAAATATTGAATCAATTGTTTATTAAAACAATAATATTTATACAATTTTAAGTAAAAAAAAGGCTATAGGAACATTTTTATAAAAAAAGCTGCATTTACTTACATATACTAATAATTTTAAAATTAAACTATATTACTAATGTTACTCTCAAACATATTTGGCGGGTTTTAAATATTTTTTGTATAGAAAAATTAAAACACTATAATAACACTATAATGCAACAACATTGAAAGCGCTACCAAGCATGAACATTGAAGCTGATAAAATAATTCGCAATAGGAGGTAGTCAAAATTGCTGCTACTAAGCCACTGGTTTAGAATGATGGTACTTTTATTACAATAAAAACACATCGAATTACGAACATACACCGTTTTTTTTCGTCGGTTGAAAAGATATGTTCGTATAATGAAGGGTATGGAATCGTCAATTTTGAAAATTAAAAACAATTCCTTATGATTTAAACTCCATTTAGATGGCGAGATTGGAGACCGAGGCAAGAATTGTATAAAACAAAAATGCGGTTTACGAGACCTGTCATGAAATTTATAGGACAATCTAAATGGAGGTTTATTTGAAGTCACAGGCTGCATGAATTACACACAACACAACAAAACTGAATTATAGAGTATTTCGTTATGTAAATATTAAACAATAATAAGTTAGTCACAATTATTTTTTAAAAACATACCAAACCTCGGTGGCGCGTAATGCGTACGCGGTACAACTGTTGCACCGAAGTCTAGGGTTCGATCCCCGTGTCGGGTAAAATGATACAGGAGTTTTCTATCAGGAAATGTTGTAACCCGGAGTGTGGAATTGGGTCCGATATAGCGATAGGCTCGCCCCCCTATCACATCTTAGGACGGAAATACGCTCCGTGAAATGTGGATTACAGGCGTGTGTGTGAATTTCTCCATCTTAATATAATTTATAAGCAAATTAAAATGCTATACTCAGCAGCGCTTTTCACAAAGTAGTCCTGTAACATAGTCGAACAATGACGCCAATTGTCTGAGTAAATCTACCACTGGGAAATCACCGGATTCGGTCGGTACTCTGTATTTAAGTGGTAAGAATTATCGACAATCATTGAGTGGCTATGCCAATTCAAACTGCGTTCCTTCAGTGTTTCCTCTTACAGAATTGCGTTTTTTTATTCTTTTTGTTGGTATTTTCGGAGTTACAATGGATTTTGTAGATTTGTGACTTGTCTGAAGTTTCTGCTAAAGAATTAGGATTTGAAAAAATAGAAATAAATTTTAGAAAACGCATATGTTTATTGACAATGATTTGTATATACAAAAAAAAATCGTTACATTTCAATGAGTTTAAAAAAAAAGCGATTTTGAAGTTCGAATACGTTCAGTGCAAGTGCAAAATTATGGATACATCACTTCTTATGTACAAAGAGTTAAGATTATAATAAAAAAAGGCTTAAAATCCGTCGCATTTCAATGATGACAGTACTTCTGTTAATGTTGTTAATCTGGAAATAAACGATAAACTTTCTTTATCTATAATAAAAAGTAAATAGTAAATACCGGCAGGTAGCCCGGAGGCACAAATCCTACTCCCCTTCTCAATCCCTTAAATATCCATTTCCTTTAAGATTAGCAACGCGTCAATTTTTCTGGTAGGGTTGGCGTACATGGGCGATAGAGATTACCTACAATTAGGCGACCTACTTGCTCCTATACAATAAAAAAGAAACATAATTGACAGCTTTTTCATATAACTGCTAGGTCACTTGAGTTTTAGCGCCATTATTTCGCTTCAGTACTATGCTAATATAATCCAGATTCTAACCATCCACCAGCCTATACCCCATTCCATTGCTCCATCTGGTCTTTGCCCGATCGTGCAACCATAGGTTCAACCATAATTAAAATATCAACAATAACTAAATAAAAAAATATCGTAATATCTCACCTTAGAACACTTGGACTCTATGATTCTCTCGGTCGCAGACTATAATGTTTCCACCAGACATGACCGCAATGCCTTCAAGACCTTTGAACTCTCCATCTCCGGAGCCCCAGGAACCAAATGCTCTGAGGAAAGTGCCGTCAGGATGGAAGATCTGGATCCTATTGTTTCCTGAGTCAGCTACCACGATGTAGCCTTGGTCATCTACTGCTACACCCCTGAGAAGGAGAATTGATGATTAGATTTAGATGATAGGATGTTGGTGCAGCACTGGTTGCACCTTTGCTTACCATTTCGAGGATACAGTCGTGAATGAAATTGAATGTCAGTTCATGGAAAAATACACTAGAAAGTATTTTCTCGATAACCTAAATACAATTTTGGGTCATCGAAGAAATATTTTCTACGGTCTAAGGAATGCCAAGTGAGGCCCTTCCGGAAAGTCCTTTGTATAAAATATTGGCTAAGATCCTGAATACTATGTTTGTCGATATACCAAAAAAATCTTAAGCACAAATATAAGGAGGTAATACATTTTTACTGAATATGCCCGTGGTGTCTAATTTATTATAATATACACTCCTTTGCAAAAAAAACGGGCGGGTTTGATTTTTTAACATTATTGGTAATAATTTAGTTCTTCAGAGGTTTTAATAGCCAAACTATGTTACTGGCACTTAATAAAGAGTCTGGGTATGAAAAAAAGTTCATTCCAAATTCAAAACTTTTGTTTTTTAAATTATTAATCCCTTTTTCATTTTGTGACACTTTTCGCGGGTTTGCGGTTAAAAGGTTATCAAGCAACTAAAAGTAACTTTTCGTTATTTTTAGTACAACAATTTATGTTTATCGCATAATTCTGCCTTATTGTGACTTAAAACAGATATCTTTGTGTCTATCGTAATGGCAGAAAAAGCAATGAGAGCTAGTAAAATTATAGCGCTGCTGGAAGAGGGGTGTAGCCAATGTTACGTCTCACAGCGGTTAAACGTGAGTCGTTCAACCGTACAAAGAACCTGGACTCGATACCAAGAGACAGGTTCCGTTCAGAGAAGGCAAGGTTCTGGGAGAAAACGTTGCACACAGCCGCGAGACGATCGCTTTTTAGTGACTCAGGCGCTGAGGAACCGCAAATGCAGTTACATAGACCTCAAAAGAAACCTTGAAGAGGTACGAGGAGCACAAGTTAGCCTATGGACTGTGAGGAGAAGACTTTTAGCTGCTGATATACGTAGTCGACGACCAGCGCGGGCCCCCAAGTTACTCCGTGAGCACCGGATTGCGCGGTTGAGGTTCGCTAGAAATTGCCTATCTTGGACACCAGGTAACTGGAGTAGCGTACTCTTCTCCGATGAGGCTCGAATTTGTCTGCATGGTGAGGACCGACGTCGGCGAGTGTTACGAAGACCAGGGGAACGCTATGCCGATGTGTGTTTTGAAGAAATCACCCCTTATGGTGGAGGGTCCGTTATGTTTTGGGCGGGCGTAACTTCCAACTATCGTACCGAGATAGTATTCATAGAAAATGGCTCACTAAATGCGCATAGGTACATAACAGAAATCCTTTCTCAAAATGCACAACCCGCACTGACTGTAATTGGTGAAGATGCCATTTACATGGACGATAATGCTCGGGCCCACCGTTCTGGCGACGTAGATGCTTATATGCAAGAGGTCGGTATTCGTCGTTTGGATTGGCCAGCGCGGAGCCCCGACCTTAACCCCATTGAGCACGTTTGGGACCTCCTAAAAAGGCGAGTACGATCTGTCCAACCACCTCCACAAAACATCAGAGAGCTTAAACGTGTAATCTCGACTGAGTGGGAACACATTCCACAGGACACCATCAAAAGCCTGGTGGGAAGCATGCCAAGACGATTACATGCCGTAATCGCTGCAAGAGGAGGTCATACTCGTTATTAATTTTTATTTTTTAATGTCTCTTTTATTAAAATACCATAAAAATACTCGTAGTCTTAATTTCATTATACCCATAAAAATGTCCATTTTAACACGGCTCTCTGTTTACATTGACTAAAACACCGATACCAGGATAAAAGTGTTAAAAAACTAGATTCTCATTGATAATAAGAAATTTCTAGTCATCCAAGCTAATGACATACTAAAAATATAATAATATTTACCCATAGAAAAGCTAAGGTAAAGTGTGTGTGTAAGGTGCCCGTTTTTTTTGCAAAGGAGTTTATATTATTATTTTATTATATTATATTTTTATTATAATAATTGTAGCCTATATTCTAGTCTATGTCTACCTTCCATTTCAGGTCACATTTATTTTCCATTCTATTGTTCAGCCGTTAAGGCGCGATGGACTCACAAAAATCCAAATGAACAAACACCCAAACTTCCACATTCATTATAATAGTAGCAAGAATTAGGATAAAAATTGTGTTTATAGAGCGTATTCGAAGTAGTTTTTATTTTATTTTAAACGGCTTATAGTTTTAATTCACTTCATGCTGCTCTTGTTATTGTTGTTACAATAATGCCAATTTGAAAAGAACATTTTATTAGATTAATATGTTAGACTGCCTCTGTGACTGGCGCAGTTGTAATGCTTATGCGGTACGTCTGCTGTGTTGAGATTTCGGATTCCATCCCCGGATTAGGTAATAATGATATTGGGTTTTTCTATCATAAAAGCTATGTATCAACTCGGAGTCTGGAATTTTGCGCGGTATGGCGATAGGCTCGCCGCCTGTCATGGGACGGAAATATGCTCGGCGGCAACACAAATTCCAATACCTGGCAACTATTTCTGGATTGCGCTACACTTATCAGATGTAGCGTAGTCATTTTGCCGAGCCAGGATAAAAAAAACTTATGCGTAATTTTCTGAACCGGACACACAAACAGCAACTATGATTGCCTTCTGGGATTCGAACTTAGAACCACACGGTTTCTGAATTTAACTAGACGGCCACTAGTCCAGGCTCACTAAGCTAATATTAATAGCTTCTTATATTGGCACCGTCATAAAGAGATCTCAAGTTACATTGGGTACAAAGTAGACATTATTAACTGCAGTGGAAACTTACTGATTTATCTTTAGCCATGTGAGTGAGAAATCGGTCAAGGTGTTCCGTTTGGCGTTCGAGATATTTCTGTGCTCCATTACAGAAATTTGCACGGATTTTATAGATGGAAATTTATTATTAAAGTTTACTGTGCGTGTTGTAGGTATATAGATATTTGTTTAGGTTTCAAGTAATAGAGCCACGTCGTAGACAGTTTTGGCTACAGCATAAATGGGCCGGCTCGACCGGATCGTTACCACTGTCTCACATAAAACCGACGTAAAGTAGCGACTTGCTGCTGCGTTTCGTATGGTGAGTGAGATATCCGGAGGTCCAAATGTATGTATGTAAAACAATAGGAGTGTAAAATAGTCTTCGATACAAGCACGGTATGAATAAACTAAGACTAATTGCTATACCTTTTCAAGAAATGTAAATCTGTGAATTAAACTAAATACAATAAAGAGTATTGCAAAGATATTTCATAACGTTTCGGAAACAGGTATGATGATTAAGATCTCAGATATATATTATAATACTAGGATTATACCTATCATGTTATTTATCTTTTAAATTTAAAATAAATAAATTTACACATACAAGTGTAAAGGTTGATTTCATTATTTTTTTCGGACTTTACCATTGACGAAAGTAAATTAACAAAAGTAACATAAAACAAAAAAAACATTAACTCGAGTAGATATAAATTAAGTTTAGCCTGAACCGCAAATATTTTATAAGTGAAAATATAAATAGCATAATTTCCTTATAAATCACAACGTAATGAAGTAAACACGATTCAGCGTGGAATATACGAAGTAAATATTTCGCAACAAGTTCTGACTTTAATCGCTCGTAACGTAAAATTAGAAGCGCGGCCGACCACATTTTATGGGCCTATTGAGGGCAGAAGCCAAGATTTGGCACGTTAGCTGCGGGAGAAGAAAGTTGAGGAGTTATTGTATTAGTTCAAACGTTGATCAAGTGTTCAAAGAGGTAAGTGGTTTAAGGTGAATCTTAGAATAACTGGAACATCTTAAGCAGGAAAATATTTTATCATGCCGCAGTTAGTGCTGAGTTACATAAATAATAATAATAAAAACACCCAACAGTCACACAGCCCAACCCCTCACTAGGTTAAACCTGTATCGTAGGTATCAGAAACTATAAGGGATCTTACAACACCCAGACCTGAAATCAATATTTGTTGATCTCACAAACATTTGTCTCAGTACGGGAATCGAACTTCTGCGCTATCGCAAACTATCGCTGTACTACGAGGCTGTCTGTATTTAACAAATATACTTTCTAGGTCGTTCCAGAAACTGTCTGAAAAGATATTATAAAATTCTCCATTTTATCAGATTCCTATCATCTACGACAGCTGGCATCAGTTCTTAACGAAAAGCATTGAAAATATTTTTAGCTAAACTATTCTAATTTACATTTAATTTTATGGTTTTGGTGTTTCATCTATTAGGACAACTACCTTAAATTTGTAAACATACGCAAACTCTTACCTTGGAAACTTAAACTGTCCGTCCTCAGAACCTTCTTCTCCGAATGACGAGAGCACCCGTCCATTGACATCGAAGACTTGGATCCTGTGGTTGTTTGAGTCAGACACGAGGACCCTGTTGGTGCTGGACACCGCGATGTAGTGAGGATGTTCTAACTGGCCCAGCTTCGAGCCGAACGAGCCAAATTTACCCACAAACGTGCCGTCGGATTGGAACACCTGGACCAGAAATAATTTAGGATATAAAATGTAGCCTGAACTCAAGAGGAGAGAAAGTTAAAATAGATGCTATGACTGCCTTTTTTTCCGAGCACGGCAAATTGACTGCACTACATCGGATGGTAAGCGTAGTGTAATCCAAAAAACCAGCGACCACCGACAAATTTATACACTAAGAAATCTCACAAAGGATTATGTGAATTTTGGACCTTTGGCAGTCAATAAATCATAATATAAAATTAATCGTCTTATAATGTGATAAGATTGACTTTGTACTGTGATAATAATATTACCCCAAATTGTCAATATATTTTAGTCTTTTATATTCTTCATTCTTACCAACAGTTATCAACAACTCTAAACTATGTTGGTCTAAGATATAACGGCTCTTTCGTAAAAGCAAAGTGCTAGAATACGACGGCGCATCTAAAACCCATTATGGAAGAAGCGAGATGGAAGTGCTTTATAGCATAGCAGCGCATCCTTAATAGCTTATGTGTTGCAACTGTCTATAACGATGGTAGTCAATAACTTCTTGTCTTCCGTAATGTCTTTGCAGTATAATAGCAACAGGAATTTCTTTGCTTAGATTATGCTTTTTTTAAGGATTTCAAGTAAATACGATTATTTTTTTGCAATTTGCATTGTTAATGCTTGCACAGAATACTAATAGTAAATATGACTAATATAATGATTACTATAATTTTCTAAAACTAATATTTTAGTCCAAAATGTGATCACTATTTTCGATTTTAACAAATATTAAAATAGATAAAAAATACATAATGTGATTTAAAAAAAATGTATTGGATTTTTGACGAAATGTATTAAAGTAACGTTGGACTTCAGACACAGATATATGGCCAAATTAAATAAACGATCTCAGATTTAGTCTTTCAATTGATCCAACAAATGAGCCAAAAAGAATGTAGTTTGAAAGGTACGGGTACATTATTACTTTTTTTTTTTATTGATCTTCGGATCAATCTGGAAAATCAAACCGAGATCGTTTATTGAAATCGGTCAATTATTATAAACATCACAACAGTTTAAAAGCTAAGATTAGATAGATTTAGCATTATCCTAAAATGTATACGGTACCTGTACTCTATGGTTTTCCTTGTCACACACATATATGAATCCGAGTGCGTCTGTGGTGATGCCCCAAGGATAGTTGAACTTCCCGTCGCCGGTGCCCTGGCTACCGAATGCCCTGAGGAACCGGCCCTGAGGGTCGAACACCTGCAACAATGGAGTGGTTAGAAACAAAAATGAAATCACACTGGTAAAATGTGTGAAGAAGCCTGAGACATATAATGTTTTCCGTTTAAATGACCCCATATTATATTATGACCCATATTCAGAACTACAGAACATCTACACTAACAAAGTCGTAAATAAATCATACAAAATAGTTCTAACATCGTAAATCAATGTTCTACTTCTTGACTTCTGCACATCACTAAGGTCTGGGATGACAAACAAAAAAATTTGTATAACTCGACCTCTGACCATCGCCTCATAAAAACATTGTTCACATTTCCCCATACTTATCCCTTGACAGTTCTAAAAAACTTTTTACATACCCAACCAAAACTATCTTCATGTCGGACACGGCATTGAGGGTAAATATTGACTGTCTCCAGGGAAGCGGCTGTTTCCGTGGCTGACCACTAACGGTGACTGACTCTAATGAATTACGCCGAAGACAAATAGCCAAGTGGAATACAAATTCTCTCACCCCGGGGAAATAAGGGATGGCACGGAGACAGTGAAAGCGGATTGGAGATTTATTGAAAACTAGCATTTGTCACGGCTCTGTCCGTGTGAAAGGCATATTTCCATACTACCTTTCATTCTTTATATTAACCTTCTTAGGCGGGTAATATCCTTATATACTTCTTTAGTAGATGCTTACAACATAAAAGGCATCAAGGGCCAAAATTTCAAGTATTTAGGCCCAGCGATTTAGGATCGGCGTTGAATCAATAAGTAAGTCAGTCAGTCACAACAAGTAATTATTAGGATAGAATAGAATAGAGAATAGAAAGAAATTCGATAAATTTTCAATTGTAGACTTTTGTTATTTACCAGAAGTCCATATCCGTATTGGAAAAAATATTTGCGGTTGTAAATGACTTCGACTGTGGTGATTGAAGTGCTGCGAATATTCGACTATAGTGACCATGTAGAATTGAATTGAAATTTAGAAACTTTGAAATTTCGAGTTTCTGCAATTTTTATAAAACTAATTGCTGTCCCGTAGCATATAATTAAAAGTTATGCAGGGCCACCTACCGGGTCCAGTTGTGAATCTAAACTATCCCGTGACCTACTCAAGTACACACAAAAAAATCGGTCAAAAGAGTTTAAGAAGTTTAAGAGTTTTTGCGACACTAACTAACGGTGATTGATTTTTATATATAAGATTTCAGAAACTGTCCAAGTTTACGAAATCCGTATGAAAGAGTTCAATGTCACAGCCAAGGACGAAATCTTACCGAGATCAATAGCAAACTTAATTTCGCTGGAACAATGCAGGGCGAGGTCAGATATACCTCGAGCCTTAATGAGACATAATTTTTTTAATTATGTCCTAAGCCCAAGTTACTAGTAATTAATTTCGTTCATGTTTTGTAGATTGTAGATCAGTGGTTACGTTTTTCTAGTCAAGGGTCACACAGTACAATGCAAGGTATCACTGCGGGCCGCACATTCGTGGGTTGGGTAGTTGACACCATCAAGCAATTGACATGTTTTTTTAATAGTTTACACACGTATTTCCGTCTTGCGTTCATCTATTTAGTTAATGTACAAAATCAGTTTTTATAATATTGTCATTATCTTTTAAAATTGTTTGCTATGTCGTGGGTCTGACAAGTATAGTCCGCAGGCCACATGCGGCCCGTGGGCCACAGTTTAACGACCATTAATTTAAGTCTTTTAACAAACAAAACCCATATTTTTATTTTTATTTGTTAAACATCTACTTGTATATAAAAAACACTGTACCAGACGAATCATGACTTACAAACTTCTAAGAAAAGGAATTTGGATTTACGCTTTTGGACATCTAGAAATTGCTCTTAACAGAGAGAACCAGAATGAAATGGGAATCTTTTTCTAGCCACTGCTAGAGAAAAATATCCTGACCTGTATATACACTGATTCAACTTCTAAAAGGTTTCAAGTATAAATACATCAGTTTTTTTATTTCTCTTCGTATACATACGTTTTTAAAATATTCTCTTTATTTAAGAGGTCAGATTCAAAACGTCATATGATAAGGCCTTAGCAGCAATGCGAGGCAGCGTATAATAAATTTTGTTGCTCTTTTAAAAGAGAAATGTTGCATGGACCTCGTCCAGCGGCTTAACTTGCATTACGTATTCTTTTGTTATCATGTGTACGTTTGTTTTAAAATTAACAAAGGAATACGAGGTTATGCAGGCTTTTGCCAGTCCATGTGTACTTATACTGCGTTCTACATTTCAAACAATTGCCTGTTTCTCTATGCCTTTCCAATCTATCAAATTGCTGGTGCTAGGATATTCGTATCCGTCCAGATAGCGATCACCGTACACATAGTGTTAAAACCTGCCATAGTGACCCACACGTGTGTGTATCCCTGTGTCTACATCGGTCATCCGCCTGGTCTGTCGCAGACCACTCAATTTGCTTCTTCACTCTTCGGAGTGTAAAGAAGCATTTATACAGGCCGGCATGACTCTGGTGACCACCGATAAACTCATTGGTTCTCGATGGTCGCTCGATTTTTGGAATGCACTGCGCTTATAATCAGATATAGTGGAGTCACTTGGAGAAAAAAAAGTCCAAAAATAGTAGGCCGAGACAATGCAAAGCAGAAGAAAAAGATTTGCTGGAAAATTATATAAGCTATGCCGAAATTAAAAATGTCCATAGAAAGTCTGAAATGTAAAGAATATGCCTCTTTTATGCATAAGTACTTCTTATTTATAAATTCAAGAATTCATTCTCGCGATCTTTTTTTAATTTTATTGAATAACGAATAAGCTGACCGCTCGCCTAATGGTAAACGCCATGCCTGCCCATAAGCAGAAACATTTCAAAAACGCGAATTGATTTGATAGCGCTGTTAGAATCATCCTTTGAGAAAATGGGTATGTAAGTAGTAATGATTACATTTTATATCTTCCCTGGAGTGGATACTAGTAAAAAGAAATATGTTTGCGTCATACATATTGGATTAATAAGGATGTAAACAAGGCACTTGACTGAGGCAAAATGACAACGGTAAACAAAAACTGTTGTTAGAATACCAAAATATTACAAATTGTTGTCACTTACATAACATGGAAGATTCTTAGTTTATTAATTTATGATTATAAGTATATTGAAACGTTTTAAAGTGACGATTTTTTGTATTCTACAAAGATATTTTGGTCCATATATTCAGTATAATTTCTCTGATTTTAGTAGTAATCCCTTCTACTTGGCTACTAAATGCTGCTGGCATTTGACTGAAAACGTTTATTAAAATGTTCCTATCTTTAGACTGGTAACTCTAATTCTAATTTTAGATTATGACTCCATCAACTTTCGATGTTTTTGCCAATGCCGAGTATTAACTTGGTTACTCAATCGATACTTCTATTAATGAAGATCTTTTTAATATATTGTTTAATATAGAGGAAATAGTTTTCTGCCCGGTAGGTTCACGTCAGGTATGCGACCGGTCGTAAAAACTACAAGCCAAATCTTTAACATAATATGTTAAAAAGTATGTTGTGCCTACCTTACTGCGGGTAGGATAAAGGCAGATGGAAAAAAGATAATAGATAGATCAAACGAATAAGTAGAATACTTAATAGTAAGTGATACATTGTATCTGAATGGTACGTCGACCTATGAGAATCGACATGAATAGTAAAGGGATTTTTGTTATCTGAACGCGGCAAAGTGACAGCATTACACCTAATGGTAAGCGTAGTACAGTCCAAAAAACTAGCGACCACCGACAAACATTAATTTGCCGGCCTATATAAATTCTTCTTCCCTCTTCGGAGAGGGAAGAAGGAAATCGAGGGGTCTCCGACAGGACAGGCGGATGACTGATGCAGGCACAGGGATACAAGGATGTACATGTACCCCTATACCCGCCCCAACCAACCATCAAATCATGATGCAAGCTCCTCAGGAGAACCAGAAATTGAAATTTATGTCTATTACTTACCTGTATGCGATGATTGTATCTGTCTGCGATGATGTACTGTCCAATACGGTTGACAGCAACGCCGGCGAGGCAGTCGAACTCACCTTCGCCGCTACCGTACTGCCCAAACTCTTTCACGAATATGCCGTTGGAATCGAACACCTACGAAAAATGATACAATACAATTTATGATGACGGCATAAATTGAGCTGCTCTAACTCAAATAAATGTATGTAGTGCTAATATATATTGTAATAAGTTTAGAAAAGAGCAACGTTAGAGTTTCTTGCCCGTTCTTCTTTAACGAATCAGCATTCCGAACTGGCGGTAGAGTTAAAATTTGACTGAATCTAAATGATGTTTGATATTTTACTGATTCAATAAATGATTTGATTTGATTTGATGTGAGTTGCATGTTATTTTGAAATAGCTGTCACTTGTGGTTTTACCGCAGACACATTACTGCTCTGTTCCCGTGGATATATGGTATACAATACAATACAAAACTCTTTATTGTTTAACCAATAATCACTTAAAATAATTTAGCATACGACTACTTAATGGTTTTACAATAGGCGTTCTTATCGCTACGAGCGATCTCTGCCAGACAACCTTTGGATGGACAGGAATTGAAGTAAATGAAGTCACGGTGGTGTATAATAAAGAGTAATAGAGAGACAGTGAGAGACAAGGATATCGTAAGTGCAATAAATTAAATTAAATAAATGTATAGTAAACTAAAATACATGTCTATGTATTTTTTTAAGGTGTGTACCTTCCGCAATAAATTCTATATATGATACTAAATCTGTTGCATAGTTTACAAAAATTAAGACAAAAAAGAGACAGACGCAAATTACGAGTTTGTTATATACTATGTGTTTGAGCTTATTTGAAATATGAGTAAAATTTTGAGAGATAATTAATTATTGTAGCTGATCTAATAATGATAATGATTAAGTGAATAGTAGCCATTGACATAATTCTTGAAATTCGGTTATTATAATGCTTAACTTCTAA
The DNA here is from genome assembly GCA_949126905.1 of Amorpha juglandis. Classification (NCBI taxonomy): domain Eukaryota; kingdom Metazoa; phylum Arthropoda; class Insecta; order Lepidoptera; family Sphingidae; genus Amorpha; species Amorpha juglandis. Next base: position 2,175,961 of record OX421379.1, on the reverse strand, counting down.
TTATTATAGTACATGTTAAGTAGTTTTATTATTTGGATATTGTTACAGACACAAAATAATATGAAAAAAGTGCAACAAAATATCTGTAATTATCGTATAATTCAAGCACGTGTAAATATGATTAATTAAAATAATGGCATTTGTTCAAACGCTGGAGATAATAAATCCCATGCGTTAAATAGAAATGATGACATAGAACTCAATGTGCGTTACAGTTTTGGCACGAGGTCGCGGAAAAATGCCAAGCATTTATGAACGAATGTAAACATTAGTCTAAGATATAAGCTACGCGTTGGACATCGTTTATAGTGTTGATACTATGGATCTGGACTTTAAATCGATGCAAAAAATAGTATTTTTGTATATATCGTAATTGCTAACCAAAGATCTGATAACATACCTGAACTCTGTGGTTAGAAGAATCAGCCACGACCATAGTATTGTCGGGACCGACAGCGATGCCACGAGGCCATGTAAAGCAACCGGGTTCGCTCCCCCGACTCCCCACGCTGAATTGTAAACGGCGTTTCTGCAGATATTGGCTCCTAGGGGAGGAACCTGCTGCTGCGAAACCTGGTACATAAAAATAAACGTTAGTACATCGAAAAAAATAGTGCGAGAGTCGAAAAAACCGAAGCACCACCCCTATATACAGGCCACTCGTTTTTCTAACCTGCTACCGCTGCTGTAGCCGCCGTAGGGGAGATGGGGGAGCCTGCCGCGTTTTTTGAATCATCATCAGAACTGGCAAGCTCGTTAGCCGAGCGCAAAGGCAACCCGAGAGACAGGCGACGCGACGTGCTTGACGAAGTGCTGCCTGTATCCCTATCTTTGCCTCGAGAACCGTATTTATTCTTCAAATATCTTGCCCAAGAGCTAAGCGCTGCTCCATCTTTCTCGCCGGCTGGAGGACGCTCGGGTGAACTTTCGCGAGATTTGAGCGCGTGCGACGATCGGCTGCGAGACAACTCCGAACCACCAGTGCCGGAGCCGTATCGAGCCGCCAAGTACGCTGACGGAGATGCCGTGGTAGGGGATACTGGCTCGTCCTGATCATCGTCGTCTCCTACACCGAAGCCGGTGTGGCTGCTCTTGCTTCTCGCGAGACGGTTTCGTCGTTCTTTCAGGGCGAGATACCTCGATCTTGCAGTCGGGTATTTAGATTCATCGTCTATCGATGAGTTCGTTTCTTCTTCCCTCGGTTTGCTGCCGTATCGGTTGCTGTAAGACGATCCTGCACCATATCTCGGCGCAGGCTCTTCTTCGGTTTGAGATGTCTGCCTTGTACGGTACCTTGTTGGGGCAGGGGTCTCTTTTGGGGTTTTGTTGTCATGCGCGTCGTTGCGAGCATTGGTGCTGCGTGCAAGCAGCGGCCCTATGTCGCTGCGGGCCATCGCCTGGCTCTCGGGCTTTTTTTGCGGCGGTGCAGGCTCCTCTTCACTCTCCTCAGACGAATCGGTTTCTTCCTCAGAGCTCGTTTCGGAGTCTTCGTGTGCCGGCTCGGCGGGCGCCGGGGCAGGTGTCGGTCTCTGCGAACCGATGAAACGGCTCTGAATTCGCTGCGCGCCTCCAGCTGTGCCATTTGTCGTAACCGGTGCTGTTCTCTCGTTGCCTGTGGACAATAATCGAGGTTTTGGTGGCGTTGCATCACTGGCGTACTTTGCTTTCAACTCTGCGATGGAAAGGATCGCACCTGTGTGCTTCACCGCCGAGCCGGAACTTTCTGTCGACGCGCTTGACTCTGTGCTTGGTGCTCGCGCGGCCGGCCGGTGCGGCGTCGGCGTGTCTGTAGCCGATGGCCTTCTGCCTGTCACAGTAGGTTTCTGTGAGGGCGCAGGCGCTTTACGTTGTGTACGCTGCAGAGATCCAACAGACTCATCGGATTCACCATCACTGGACGCCTGAGAAATACATTGAAATTCGATATGGACACCAAAGCAGTAGGTACATATATTTGTTGTGTTGTGTGTATGTGAATATGTTAACGTGGAGTGTATTCTATGGAATGCCGTTAGTTGTCACGCTTTTTTCTTGTTAGTACCGATGATTTTCCTAAATTCTACGTTGTACTGCTGCATAGTTTCACTCCCTTTCTTCTTCCCAACTCACCTCCCGGGCTGGTGTGGGTGGTTTACGTGTTATTGAGTTTCGTTCTTCTTCAGCGGCGCGGGGCGCAGGACGGTCAGGTTCCTGCGATGACGCTGCACCTTTGTTTTGTCTTTTCAGTCGAGTGATTTCATCATCTTCACTCTGCTGTCTCTGTGCTGGCGGAGGACGGCGTGGCTGAGGTGCTGGCTGGACTGGTTTAGGTGGCGGAGGTGGTTCTTTTTTTTCCTTCTTCTTCCCGCTGTCGACGTCCATAATTCTTTGCATGACACGAGGACAGTCGCTCAATCTGAATATTCCACTAAGAGGGCCTCGTGTAGCATCTTCTGTATCAGTGACTTTTTCTTTTTCCTTCTGCTGCTGTTCTGCTTTTACTGATCGACTAGTTTGCTCAGTATCAGAGTCGTTATCTTGTTGGTGACTCCTGACAAAGCGAGAACGGAATCTACGAGATGGCCTATGCTCTGATTCGTATCCACTATAATCTTCTGTGGTACCGTAATCTCTGGTATGCCTTTCAGGCGGAGGAGGCCTACGTTCACCGAACTTACGTCCTCCTAAGATAGGTTCGTCATTCTCGTAATAGCCTTTAGCTTCTTCTTGCTGGCGAAACTGTGTAGCTAAGCGATGGTCACTCTTCGATCTCGTCAATCCTTGGCTGGGCTGATGACTCCCAGAATAAGCATTCGGTTGGGTGATATTGAGTTCACCATAACTGGCAACATGCATGACCAGTTGGTTGGGATCGTGTGTCATGATAAAACGTATCCTACGGTTATAGTCTCCCGCTTCGTAGTCGAAGTTTCTCAAGAACTCAACCGTTTTTAGGAATATTTCCTTGGTGTCCATGAGTTCTGTGTCATCCCATTCTGTGTCGTCATTCATGTACTTGTCGGCGAGGTCACAGTTACTCTGTATATTGCTTAATTCTAATTCTAGATTATCTTTAAGGTGTGTGAGGTTTCGGAGCTCCGTTGCGAGATACCGGTCAACTTCATTGCGTAAGAAGTCGGTTCTATCTTTAAGAGCCTTTGCTAATCTCTTATGAATCTCATCTACTTCTCCAGCTACAGCTCCACAGTTTGTTTGTAGGTTTGTTGTGTTTCTTTCAACTACACTTAAAATATCTTGTAGCCTGTTCATGCCTCGACGTACTTGATTATTGATTCTTGCTATTTCTCTACGAAGTACCTCCATATGCGCTGCTTTGCAATCTTCGCAGACTTTCTTCTCGCAGTGAGCGCATAATGCACAATATGCTTTCTCGGAGCATACGTTGCATCTCTCCATTATCTGCCCAGCCGTGGGATCTGGTAGTTCCCCGGCAATTTGGGCATGCAACTCCAGGAATCTTTGCAGAGTGACATTTGTAGGGAATCCTTGGACTCCCTGGTATGGGATCCGATGCTCTGCACGACATTCTGGACATTTGACCTGTAAGAGAGATAATTATTATAATTTATGAACAAGATTATAATAAATGATTACGAAACAAGTCGTACTTATTTTTATATATGATTCAGGTTTTATTTTGTTCAGTATGACTAATGGCTGTCAAGATATTTTAAAGCACTTATAGGTACTATTTTTTTGATAAATGACTATCGCCACTTGCCAACAACCTTTTGTTCGAAAAATTATGTTCAAAGAATATTTGTTGTCATTTTTCCAACAACCAGATTCGTATTTTGGGCAGTGATTTAAATCTTATATGAATATAATTCCATTATTACCCATTATTTATCAGTTGTAATAATAAATCTTAAAATTGAGCATCATTGTCCGAAACACCCACATTCGGTACCCAGATTTGAAAACAAAATACTGAAGCTGTTACTGTTTATTTTACAGTCAAATGATGATTTGAACGCCACACAAACTGGTATATTTAAATTAATTTATTACGAAATAGCACTCGAAAAATGAAATTAAAAATTTTTAAATATCATTTAGACAAGATTCACGCGCCATTTTCTTTGACTTCAGTCAGTACACTCTGACAATTTAGTACCTAGTTCAATTTAGCATCACTTAGTGAAGTGTCTGAGAAAATAGTTGCAACGTTAAAATCACTGTCCTTTTTACGTTCTAGAAAAGGAAAACTTCGTGCAAAGTGTTTTTATTGCTACAGTTAGAGGGTTCATACCCTATACACCTCATAAGTTTAAGAAACTTTTTTAAAATAACCCAATGCGCATCCACAACACATTAAATTCATTTCCTATTTAGCGTTTAACATAATGCCTTAATGAATGAGGTGTTTTTATGAAAGTTCATGATACTATGTTACGTTGATAGGCATCTATTATAATAGTAATTATGTTTTTCTTAATTATATTTTAACCTAGTCACCACATTAGACTTCAAATACAGAACACATTTTTTTATCAGTTACAATAATTTGCAATCTGGAATTGCTCTAAAAATTAAATGAAAATTTTGTTTTTATAAAAATAATATCAAAAAATTCGTACAAATAAGTTTATTAAGTAAGTAAATAATCTTAGTATTTAATCTCACCTGCCGCCTCACATAGTCGACCAGGCCGTCCATGCACGGCTCCATGCAGAAACTGTGCTGACATGGCAGGAGTTTCGGGTTCCTGTACCGGTCGAGGCACACGCAGCATGTTAGCAACGATTCGAACTGCTCCATGTTTGCTAAGCTCCCCTTTTAGGTATCTGTGGAGGAAATATTCAATTAATGCTCTGAGAGGAAAAAGAGGATGAGGAGGAAATGGTTCGTATAGTATTTTTTCTATGTTTTTATCTTAGCACAGCAAATTAACTACACTACCTGATGGTAAAAACAGTGCAGTCTAAATAATGTCGGACAACGAAAGATTTTGAATTTACCAATGGCTGCCAATATGCTGGCATGTTTACATAATAGTAATGGTAAGGAAATAAGAATTCTTCGAACATCAATGTATAAATAAACATTGTATAAGAAATAGCTGAAGATCAAACCACAAAATAAACACGTAATATTTTTCAATCAAAATTGCATCATTCGCTAATCAAACACACTCAGTCGGAATTTGAATCGTATTATAAAAATCAGGTTAGCAACAAGCATATGAAAAGTTAAATATGAATTCAATACAATGTTTTCTTACGTTTACGCGAATGTTAAACATTGAAATAAAACTAATTTAATCGGATTTTATCGCGGGTTTATCGAGGTGGACTGGCTGCGACCACCAATGCCTAAAAGCATTCGAAACGTCGCGTCGGGACCAAAATTAAAATAAAAAACGCGATAAAATCCGTTTAAATTAGTTTTATTTCAATCAATATACTGTGATTGCTATTGACAGTTGTTTTCATTAATTTTATCATCTTGAACACGTTTAAGTCAATCTGTTTCAACATAGTATTAGATATACTCTATAGAGGATCATTCGGTAGTATGCACGAAATATCAAGATTACAGGACTATTAAACTGTCTGTCCCATTTTTTTCAGAAATTTAGAATCCAAACTGTTATTTTCAGCAAAATATTCTTCTTTTTCTCTTTTACCTATTTTTGGTTTATGGAGAAATAAAAAATAAGGGCACATTAACGTATACGATACTGAAATGATCGACCTTTATAAATTCTGAATCTATTCACAACCTTCGTAATAGTAGCGGGCGGACGAACGCCCTTGGCTAACTAGATTTTACTTCTATCTACTTTTTCTAAATAAAGCGAAAATAATCAGGCCATTGAATATCCATTTGTTTGCCTAAATTGAATCAAGAGTATCGGGCCATAGCATACGTGTTATTTTTAATATAACAGTCAGCGATATTGCGTTCGATCGCTGAATCGAAATCGCGAGTTTTAGCAATTGCTTCGATGTTCCATAGCGATTTTGGAATTTTGGCAGTACGTTAGAGCTAGCGTAGTATCAAAATGTCACTATATCAAGCTTCAAATTAGTGAGCAATGCTCGTCTTTACTAATCATCCCATAATTTTACTTGTAAAATTAAGAGTCTTGACTCTAGAGGTCAACTCACATCAAAAAAGCCGTACAACAATGCAACATAAAAATCTGTCAATGCCGTACCCTTTTGAGTTGTGTTTTTATTAACATATAAATGATGAAACGAGTAGCTTACTCGCCTGACACTTTGACACGCTTGCTCATAAACATTAGGACACTACTGAGACCTTTCAATTATAAAGAATTTTAAGGGAATTAAACTGCTCTCGTCATAACGAGATATTAGATGTTAAATCTTATTTCACTCAGTAACTTCACTGGCTTCAATGCCCTTCAAATCGAAATACAATAATGCACACACTTACAGAAATAGCTTTGCTGGTGGTATGATATTCATATCCGCCCGGATAGCGATCACCGTACACATGATGTTAAAACCTGCCATAGTGACCCACACATCTTGTGTGGATCCAGGATCAGCCAGTCTATATCCGGTTCTCCCGAGAGGCTTGGGACATGGCTTGATGGTTGGTTGTGGCGAGTATAGGGGTACATCCTTGTATCCCTGTGCCTGCATTGGACCTGTCGCAGGCCCCTCCATTTGCTTTTTCTCTCTTCGGAGTGTGAAGAAGCATTTATACAGGTCGGCATGATTCTGGTGACCACCGATAAACTCATGGTTTGTCGGTGGTCGCTGTTCTTTTGGGCTTTACTGCGTTTACCACCAGGTGTAGTGCAGTCACTATCCCATGCTCGGATAAAAAAATTGACAAAGCAGTATTGCATATCTGGATGAACTCGCAAACCGTCTAGTAAAAAATCGTTGGGTATTAATCGCTGATGCTAAGTATATCTTTGAAGCTGTGGCCCAAACTGATTGCTGTTTATTAATATTCAATTGTTCAGAATGATCGAGTATGGAGTTATCAAATAAATTATACTAATAACGTTTAAATGAACGTTTAATTGATTAATTTGATGAATTCCCATGACTGAATCAAAATTGTCTAACACGATCGTTTAGGTGATTTATGAATATTTGGTTGTTGGCTTCTTATTGTTATCAATCTTCTTAAAAACGCGAAGAAAAACTTGTATATTGCGCACCTGGAGGAATATGGGATTTTGCTTAGTTAAACTTTATATAAAGGAGGAGTACAGAAAGCTATTTATTTAATAATATTTGTCCCAAATACATTAAATGATGTTAAATAAAACATGGTGTACGTTCACATTAACAATGTCTGTTAAAAATCGTTTGATTATATAGTTATTATTGATTGAGTGCAAAATGAACGTATTGCTGTCGCTTGTTAGATGTCGCACGTGACGGTCTCCTATCTCAGTCGCATACCTCAAAACGTAATTTAACACATTGTGTTAACCTTAGCGACCTTCAACTAAACATAGATGTTTATGAACATAAAATCCAACATCGGTAATGTACCGACATTAAAACGATGTAAAATTTTCACACGGAGCATTTCCTTTGAATTCGTTGCTTTATAAATAGATTTCGTTCTAAAAGACTGCTGTTAGAATACATCGATTTTCAACCTTATGTCTAAGAATTTAATGTACAAAAAAGTATTTAAATTTCATACTATTAAAAATACTGGCAATTTTCAACTGTATGTTTATTTTTTTAACTGTATGTTATGTTTATTTCATTAAATGACGAGACGAGAGACGCTTGCTTGATGGTAAGCGCCACGCCTGCTCATAAACAGAAGCAACACCACACGCAACTTTGAATTACAAAGCTCAGCAATCATTCTGACACATAAGATGTTAAGTCTCATAACGCCCAGTAATTTCACTGGCTTCAATGTCCATCAAACCGAAACACAACAGTGCTTACACACTGTTGCTTGGCGGCAGTAATAGACCAAGCGGTGGTACCGACCCAGACGGCCTCTCGAATACGAGAGACCTACCACCTTGTGTAAAAGATGTATAGTGATTTTAAAAGCGATATTGAGTGTGGCGTAGTGTGTCAATAGTATGATTCATTTTGTTTCGTAACATTTTTGCGAGGTAAAAAAATTGGCGCTATTTCTCATTAGTCATTAGACTTCTTTGTAAGTTTTAAACATCACCTATTTTTACTATAATAAAGTACAATACATTTTTGGAATTGAACAAGTGAATTCTATTGTTTTTACTTGTAACTACTTAAATAATAATTTCTAAAAATATGAAACACGGAAAAGTTTCCTTGGCATTGTATCATGTGCGTGATCATGTGTGAAAACAAGGGATTAAAATTGTAGAATATTTTTTAATATTATCGACTCGAGGTGAAAAAGAGGAAAGGGAGCTTCTTTTATTAATCAAATAGGTTTTGCTAGGTTAAATCTTAGTATCAAGAAAAAAAATCACTGATTGGTTACAAAAACTCTGTTGTTTTCAGGTTTATTAACAGCGATAAGTAAGGTTCTATAAAATTAAAGTCATCTAATGATATTAATATTATGAATGAAAAATTCAAGCTATCTCATATTTATTAAACAGCTAAACCGATTTATACGTAATTTGTCATAGAGTTAATTGAAACACTGAGGAAGGATATAATATGTTTATTCTTCCCAAAAAAAGAATGCAAACAATGCTGCAACTAAGAATATGCCCGGATTTACCTAAAGGTGACTTTGCCGCAAGTTTTCATTCTCTAAAAGATTCTATAATAATGAATGAAGCTATACAATTGGAATGCTCAATAAATCGTCTGATAACGATAGCATTAGATATTAAAATATATGTGTGGGTGACGAAACCCACGTACGTAGAATAGAGTGTGATCTTCCTCATGACGTGACTGTTACGTAGACAGCAGGAACTATTAAATTATATTTAGTGCAGACGAGACTTTAAACAAATGGGTGATTTTCTTTACGTGAGCGCTATTCTTGGAATTTCTAAAAATCTGTTATGTTAAGAGAATTATTTTAATGATAATTCCTTTATGTCCCATGATACATATTTAGGAAAGATTTAGACAGTAAACAAGTGGCTGTGGAGGTACTTTCCACATTAAAAATATATGTTCCGCAGTTATATGTTTGAAGTTATGGAAAATCCCTAGTAGTTTCTGACATCCATGACTCAAAACACATATTCTGCTATGAGGTAAGGAGTAAGGGTTTGGTTATTTGATGCTGACAAGTTAAGAGTTCGTGCATAATTCTCAAATTTTATGTAACTTAGTTGCTAAAACTTTCTGTTGTCTTCTTTTCAGGATCTTATATTACAAAAATAAAAGGAGAGATTTTGAAACAATAACCGTTCTTCGACGCAGTAACTTTCTCGAAAATCAGCCCCGCTACATTTAGGTTATATCTCAGCAAAATTGTCAGGAATTTCGTATGGAGCGTGCAATATTTTAAAGCGTGGCAACGAAGAAAGATCTAACTGCGCATATATTTCCCGAAATGTGCACCGCAATTCCTCCTGTACAGTCAGATTTATTTTAAGATGTTTTCTTAGACGCGCCGTATTTTTCTCATTCATTGAACCCTTGTGCGTTTGGCGCCTGTTCACAAAGACTTTTGTCTAAATACGCATTTGTATATTTTATTGTGATTATGAAAGTTTAAGATTAATTTTCGTATAATATAGGGAGTAGTGAAAATATTGTAAAGAACTTTTTATTTTTATCCTATAATAAATGTTTTTCTTTTTTCTTCTTGTGTTTATGTTAGAAAGTATTAAGGTGATTTACCGGTAGTTTTAAAAGGAGTGACTATGAATTTGGGATTAGAAGAGGAAGACGACGAATCTATAATATCTGTTATATTTATTCTGCATGTTATAACAGACATATTATTTCGGATATCTATGATATAAGGAATCTAATAATTAGTAATTATAGAATTTTATTTTGGAGTGAAACAGTCTTCATTAGGTAATTAAAAAAACAGACCTTCATTACGATTAGTTCACAGTATAGGAAGATTAACATTCGTTAACTAATGAAGGTCTATCCTTACTGATTATTTCTCAGAAGTTATAAATTGTATCAGTCCAACAATGTTCAGCCAAAGATTAAACAATGCGAAACAAGGACCGCTTAAATAACAAAGAGTTAATTCAACTGAAACTTTACACGAATTTCGAAATTTTATACGAAGATGTTTTTATTAAAATATTTAGACAGGACATTGACAAAACGTAACTAATCCTATAATTTTTATTCGGATATATGGATTATTTTTTAGTACAATAAGCAGTGTTTTTTATATAAGAGAAGATTTTTTTGTACTCCATTTTATATTCCATTTCATTGAGCTTTACTAGAAGTAAATGATATTAAAATAGAAAGAGAGAGAGAAAGACAGAGAGAGGGAGAGGACAAAGTAAATACGTAGATACATAGAGGTAATAGACAATAGGTAAACATGTATTCGACCGACTCAACAGTTAAATATTATCAAGAAACATTATGAATGAATGACATAAAAAGTACAAATCTAAATAAACTTCTCCAATAAACAGATCTTTTTCAAAGTTACCTAAAACTCGCATTCATAAAACAAGCCGCGAACTTAGAAATAACAGGACTGATATTCATAAAGTTATTGAGCGTAAAGATTCTTTAAGTTTAAAAGCATATTTTATTTCATACGATGTTTCGGTTCAATAAATTTTCCTTCAAAGATTTGAAGTGTATTTGGAAGTGTATTTCAGTGAAATGTTTTATTAAAACAACATTTAGAATTATTGGTCTGAATACTAATATAACATTCATGTTTTATTTCTTGTTACGTATAATAATATGTATTGTATTAAAATTTTAGGTGGGTTTCAGAGATGTATGTCCACTGAATATCCCGTATCTCGTATCCTCAAGACTTTCCTTCAAGGTCAGCAAGAAACAATCAATTCCTCTAACATTGTGGGCGCCGATGGTGATCACTTACTATCAGATAACACTGCGTTATTAGTCTAAAAAATTGCTGGGTAAAGTTTAATGGGACGGTTGGATGTTCGACTATATTCGTATGTTCATACATCATTATTACTTAGTAGTCTACTAATACAAGCATGAAATCTTAAATCAGTCTTTAAGCTAAAATTTAATTTCATATTAGAGCAATTTTGTTTATAATATCGCGTGATCAATATGACCTTAGTCACTGTTCGAAATAGCTTTATCTGTATCAACAGTCTCATATGGGTAAGGCATTTGAAAACAGTCTGGCTCGCCCACATCAAGAGCTGTGACGTATGTCTGGAAAGCGATTTTAAATATCTATAATGAAGCAAGTTCCGACCAGAGAAAGAGCGTCATAGTAAAGATTGTAAATTTGATGTGAAGGTCAAGAACACAAAGGTTATAAGGAAACATTTGGATAAGGTCTTCTGATATAAACTAGGATATGAGGTAGATGAGAAAGATCATAAGTTACGTCCACAAACGTGCCCTTTAATATTCCTTGACGCTGCTTATAGTGCCATAGAACATATTAAGCGCACGTGTGAAAAGTATGTAATTGGTAAAAAGCTGCAGCACACACGAAATGCACGGTGATCTAAGAAGTATACGTCAAAGGAAGACGCAAGTCAAAGTTGGAAATTCAGGATAAGAGGATCTTAAGTCAGTACTAGATTAAGTTAGACGTTTTAGAGGTACAAACAATAATTAGTCAAATAGAACTTGAATTCTTCTATTCCACATTTTCATATTTTAATAGTTTAAGAGCTCGGAATAGAAACTCGTGCATCAAGCTTGTGAAAATATGAAACAGTGATATTAATATACAAGTCAACGTCAGGAATATTATTGATTGTGAATATTCAAAATTATGAAATTTTGTTTTAATAATGATGTTTTAATTAAATGTCCAATACATTCCATATTAAAGACTTGTAAAGCTTCCAAGTAAAAGATAGTTAACAGATAAACGTTTAAATTTTCACACCATCAATATGGAAAAGTACACATAAAATTGGTACGTCTTAAATTTGTGGTTTAATGTTTTATCTATCAGATAAAATATAATAGGAATTTGGGAACAAAGCCGTAAGTTATGGCCGTATTTTATCAATTTTATTACAGAAGATAGCGGACTAAAATTCTTTGAAATGATTTGAGAATTAGAACGTTTTCACTTGTTCAAAAACCAATACAATTTGAAAAAGATGACGGAAGTATACTGAAAGATATGTCCTACTTAATGGTATTATTTTTAAGCGCGTTAAAAGAAATGAATTGAAATTCATTCTAGAGTACTAATAAATATCAATAATATGATTGATCTAAATAGACTCGAGAATTAGGAATGTAGTAATGATGCGCAGATTAAAAAGGAAATCGTTATCTCGGCTTATTTTAATGTGTTTCTTTGTCTAAAATGTTGAGTCATTTTAAAAGTAAACGTCACGTATGATGTTTATAAACATAAAGGAATTGCACAATATTTTATCTTTATAAGGACTAGAAAAGCAATTTATGTGAATATATGCATTTTTATTGTTTTAATTGAGATGATTTTGTCTGTTGTGCATTTAAAATCTATCAATATCTATAATTATAGTCATAAAAAATTCACATCACCGATAAATATAAAAAGCGTTTTGCACGCTTATCCAAAAAAACGTCAATCCACACAACACAAACGCACTACAGGCAGAATATCCGAATATGCCCACTGCGCTGCGGTTCACACAAGCAGATACTTACAGCGGCTTACTTATTGGCACACAAAATAAAAACCACACAGGGGATAAAATCTCACTCAATTACTTGACATTTTGCGGACTAGGTATATCACAGGCGTATTCTGTTCGACATTTGGCGGGTTACTGACAGGAATACGATACGGTGCGCACGATTGTATTTTTGGAAACGGCGGCACGCATGCGCAAGACGGGTATCCGACGTTTATTTTCTAAACGCTACAGTTTACTTTTGGACGGCGAAAGGTCATTGGACATCTTTCGGATTGTGTCTGACATCTTTTTTGTTTTTGAATAAGTTATTTTTTTATTATTATGTTCAGATATCACACTGAAGGGATATTTTCATTCTGAAAAACTTTCTGACGTAGTTCAGTTCTACATGATTAATGAATTCTGAAAGCATTTTTTGTTTTATTGCAAAACATAACCACGTGGGTTTTCCTAAAATATTTTAAAACCAAATATAAACAAAGTCGACTTAGTTAAAGAATACCATTATGAAATGTTGAAATGTTTAAATTACAATGCATACGAACACATGTTTGTTTGTGTAGTGTATTTTGATGGAGAATACGATGCGGTTAATAACAATTTAGGTTTATTGTTTACCGATAATGGTATACACAACCATTTATCGATGTGCAAAAATTATCAGAATTCATTTTCGCTTTTTCTTGTATTACAGAATCATAAAATATTAAACGGTACTAAAATTATGAGTTTCTTGTTACATTTCGAGAACTGATCCGAAACATTTAAGTTATATGGTCATAATAATTACAGGAAGTTATGTCATGCGATTTCGGAGTGCCAAATGAAGAATATCTTAAAATATTATATTTTTAAATAAACAGAAATGAAATTGTCTATAGAATTATGAAAGCGTGTGTCGAATTAGTAATTGCTAGATTGTCTTTTTAATACGTTATTTGATCGTTAATGTTTAAGCATATATTATGAAACAGGTCTTAAATATTCCTTCTTCCTTATATTTATTTATTTTTACCATTAAATACCAAGCATTCGGCATCTTTCAAATACACAAAAAGATGCCGGGTTTTTCTGGCATAACATCATTAATTATTTTGACATATTAATATATGCAGCAATAATTCCAAAACTGTTTTAGGTATGAAATAAAACGATAGACACATTTCCGCTAACCCACATACATCGACGCTATTTAAACACACACTTAAGCGCGCACTCTCTTTAAATACATAGTGTAGAGCGAAATTTTGCACTTGACCGAATTTTGTTTATTAGCACACCAGCCATTTGGCCTTAAAATATTCAAGATTCCACATTTTATGTAGTTTTTATGAATAAGTTTGTCGCGTCGTGGAAATTCTGGAGACTTGAATTACAATGATTGGGCTGTCAGACTTTTTTTTTAGGGGAAAATGTGTGTTTTTATCATACTCGTTAATTTATTTTACATTAGCCGAAATGTATAACCGACCTTAAAGGATAGGGATAATTAAGTGATTGGAAAGGGAAAGGAAATTCGGGCCCTCCGACATCTCATTCTCACGAAACGCAGCACCAACCCGCTACATTACGTTGGTTTTCTGTGAGGTAATGGTAACAACTGTCGAGCTAGCCCATTCATGCTGTCGACACAACTGTCTACTTCGTGGCTCTACCACTCACATGAATAGTAATGATCAGAAATGTAATGCGGAAATGTAATATTGGTGAACTATTGTTAGTAATTAAGAACCTGAAATTCCCTTTTGTCTACCTTGAGTTTGAAGGAATTAAGGAAACTCGTGTTAGATCCAATTTATTTTCGTACGTGCCACGTGAATTTTTGTTTGTTTTGAGATATTTTGGATATCTTCCAGTGTCGGTAAAACGTTGGCCTTTGCATTTCTGTTCATCATAAATATACTTTCACCTTCAATACTTAATATAATTTGCATGAATTCATTGCTATTTTGGGTTACTTGTGCGATCTTCTTGGGCAGGTAAGCATGCAGCTGCCTGATGATAGCGGTCATAGACTTAATTCCAGGATAGAGACAAGCCGCTGCCTACCCTCGAACGAAAACTCTTTTAAGCTTGGTTTAAATAAGAACATGTCATAGCGCTCGAGGAACATCGAGGTAACGAGTTTATTTCATATCTAACATTTCCTTTTTTGTCTAAATGGCTCTAAAGAATTTTATTTACAACTCCATCGACAATCGGGAGATACCATCTTTCCTTTGTAGATATTTTGGTTAGATTACCTTGTCCTTATGATAAATTACTCTTAACGGATACTAATCTATAAACAACGGTTTATTAACTAAAATAGATATGCTTTGTTTCTTACATCCGAACAATCAGAAATATCTGGTGGCTGTCATCTTCGCTCCCTTCCCAAACTTTAACTAGTATTGTAAATGTTAATGGGCGGTGGAGGCCCTTACCATCAGGTGACCGACTTCTCGTTTGCTGGCCTCTGCCATAAAAATACAATATTGTCAATTCTATCGTCACGAATTAAACTAAGGCTTATTTAGATCGTTAAATTTATAGTTATGATTCGAAATAAATCTTAAATTTATATTTTAATTTAGTTTATGCCAATAATATTGATACGAACGTATTTTTAGTTGATAATTAAATTATAATGAAATACTTAATGGTACATTTTCTATAATTAAAACTTTTCTATTCAATGTTAATTGAGGTCGTAATATTAAATTTGCGTTCATTTTAGCCACTATTAGTTCTACAAAAACTTCATAAACTTTTATAACTTTTCATCAATTTATAATAAAAGCTTTTGGTTTAGACAAAAACGTGGCTTCAACGAAGAACTTATATATGAAATTTAAGTTCCAAGTTTCACTTCAAATATAATATTAAAGTATGAAACCATATTTTGAATTCAAAACTTCGTGCTTGATTATACTCATATGAAGGCTACAATCTTGAAATATTTTATGGTTAAAAGAATTAATTAAAGAATCACTTCTTCAAAAGAAGTAATATTTACCAAAGATATACTACTACTTACTACATATAAATAAATAAATACACCCAACAGTCACACACATAGTCCTGACACCAGGATAACTTATCATGGATATCACTATGAGGAACTTGCGTTCCCACAACACACAAGCCTAAAACAAATATCTGCAGATTATACAACATTTGTATCAGTGCTGGAATCGAACCCGCGGCCTCTTTTCATAGACGATTAGTACTTAGAAACGTCAATGGACAATACTATAATTATTGTCACTACATCATTTATTAAAATTCAATTGTTTCTTAGAGACGTAAATTCAGTAACGGACATATGCAATAGCTGACTCTGAGAGTGGAAATAATCGAAGAAATTACTTAAATGAAGATTAGTTGATATCTCTGAGTGGGGTTGTAAGAGGTTTTTGGCCTATATTCCTCGCTTCTCTACGTGAATGTACTAAGTCACAAGCATTAGCATGTCATATAAAATGCACACGTGTTTACACACGTCGCTTTATTTTCAGCGTGTGTCTTTGTTTGAGTAAATAAAACGCAATATGCACTGGCCTTTTGTTTTGTATTGCTTCTGCCCTTGTTTGAACAATTAATAGGTTAATTGTATTGTTGACTCGTTTTGAAATGAGTGATGATTATTATTATTATTTTTTTATCCTGGCTCGGCAAAGTGACTACGCTACACCTGATAAGTAAGTGTAGCGCAATCCAGGAATAGTGTCGACCAACGATAAACAATATGTCCATCGTAGGTCGGCAAAATCATACCAGCATGCCAAAGGGCCAAGGAGGAGGGGAAGGAAAAGGGATGGGAAAAGGGTTAGGATCAGGTGGCAAGCCCCCTGGGGAGAACCGGATATACACTGGCTGACCCTGGAACGCGACCCACACAAGGTGGGCCACTATGGCAGGTTTTAGCACCAGTGTACGGTGTTCGCTATCCGGTCGGATACAAGTATCCTCCCACCAGGAGTTTTTGACGATAATGACATTTTTGTAAAGAGATTAGTATTCCCTGTGTACCAATTATGGTTTTTTTAAACACTACATCATGTGTACTGAATAATTGTTTGACGTTCTCTCATGCCCAATTTCCGTAACAGATTTACGTTTACTGGTTTTGTGGAACTACGACTTCGTAGTCTCTGAATCTCTGGAATTCCTGATTTGACAGATTACTATACAATTAATTAGTTCCGTGCCAATTTAACTACCGTAGTCTCTTACTAGTTGGAAGTGCGGCCACACTGTGAAGTGTACTATCGCCCCAATTACTTTCACATCTATAAATAACCGATCAACGCACTGTCCTTTCCTATTCAAATGCCACTGACTTGTTATAAATAGGTGCGCGCCGTGCCAAACCAAGTCACGGTATGCCACGCTCTGATGCTACTGGTCAGAGTGCATGCTGAGCGTTTCAATCAATTATCACCGAGTGAATGTTTGTAAATGGTAGGTCTACGGTCTTGACAATTTTGTCTAAATCATGAATGTGCTGGGTCGACCGGAGTGATCCTACTGTCTCACAGATAACGGACATAATATAATAAGCCCACTTTTTTTATTCGATTGAATAACGACACGAGCCATGCGCTCACCTGATGGTAAGCGCCACGCTTGCCTATGAACAGAAGCAACACCACAAGAACTTTGAATTACAAAGCACTGCATGGCACTGAACTGCGCTCGTTACCCCAAGACATAAGATCTTAAGTCTCATAACGCCCAGTAATTTCACTGATTTCAATGTCCTTTAAACCGAAACAAAACAGTGCTTACACAAAGTTGTTTGGCGACAAAAATAGACAAAGCGGTAGCACCAACCCAGACGGCCTCTCGCATACGAAGGACCTACGACCTTGTCATGCTGCTGTGTTTCTTTGATGACTAATGAACAAGATTCACCCCCCTCTTCCTAATGTCCCCATTCATGCCAATTAGGGTCGGCAACGCTTATCGTCTGATATTTTGGATGTTTATGGGCGGTGGAAATTACTTACTCTAGGTACTCAGTTTTTTACAGCCCTGTACTTTAAAAGTGTTAGTAGAAATAAGGTCATAATGGCCATAAACGCGTTTGCTTAGATGTGTTTTTCGCGTTGAATTTAAAAAGGTCAAGGAATTTAACGAATTAATTAATGTAAATTAATTTGTAAGTGGTAGAATTGCGACTAGGGATTGCCCAACTAGACTAGTTTCTCTACTTAATTAAAAACCTCTAGCTTAATGGGTTGAAATCTTAAACAGACACTGTTATAGAGGTTTAACTATGTTAACCATACAAAGGTTATCCATATAAAATATAGCCCGATGTAATATACAGGGTTACTTATATACTTTTTATAATTTTTTAAACTCGTAGAACAAAAGTTGTTCCTTATGGGGTCAGCTATCTAGTCCTGCGAGATTGTTGGTGTTTTAAAAGTAATCCTGTATATGGTTTTCTATTATATTGTAAATGTTTAAACTAGGTTTATATTGGTCAATTTGTATGGGTTACCATAGTTACAAGTTGTTAGAAACCTGGTATAAAATTAGAAGACGTTGTGTAATAATATCGGTATACCTTGCTTATTTATTAATTATTTCTTACTTTTAGTCTTTTTTACTTGATCATTTTTTTTACAACGACAGTAAGTAGTAGTGCTGTAATATACATACATTAGAAGCAACGTTTTGCTGTAATATACATTCATCAGTTTCAAATCAAATTATTTATTTAATCATTATAATGTCAAACATCATTTCGATTCAGTCAAATTGTATCCCTACCGCCAGTTCGGAATGCTGTTTCGTTAAAGAAGACTGGGCAAGAAACTCTATCGTTGCTCTGTTCTAAACTGATTTACGATACATATTTGCACTACATACATTGAAGTATAATTTATTTGAATTAAAGCAACTTTCACATAGTATTATATAAGAACTACCATACTATTAGACATAATATTTTGTATCACTGAAATAAAACTAATTTAAACGAATTTTATCGTAGTATTTTATTTAATAACTTGGGGTGATCCACCACGTGACCACGAAGGCTGAAACGCTTTCGAAACGTCGGGACCAAAATTAAATAAAAACGCGATAAAATCCGTTTAAATTAGTTTTATTTCAACGTGTAACATTCGCGTAAACATAAGAAATCATTACATTTGTATCATGTTAGTTTTTTCCATAGAAAACTACAGTTCCGCGCATAGTGTTGAGCGTAAGGGAAACTTACTTCCCAGATTTATTTTATTGTTGATTCCCAAATGGCAAACGGCGAATGGGAACAGACCTCATTGCCTGGAGCGATACAAGTTGACAGGGATGTAGCCAGAGTATTTCGCTTACAAGAAAAAAGCCGCATCTGGTCTATTTATTTAAAAAAATCGATCGATCGAGCAACAGTGTGTAAGTACTGTTATGTTTCGGTTTGGAGGACATTGAAGCCAGTGAATTTACTGGACATTTTTACACTTAACATCTTATGTCTAGACATGACGAACGCAGTTCATTGTCATGCAGTACTTTGTAATTCAAAGTTCTGTGTAGTATTGCTTCTGAGTATCGGCAGACGTGGCGCTTACCATCAGGCGAACGGCTTACTCGTCTTGTAACGTCGCTAACAATAAACTAAAAAGACGTGTGGCACTCGGAGACTGCCGCGGTAAAGCTATTGCATAGCATTTTTTATCAACTTATGTAATTATAATTATTTGTTTATTTTATTTATGCAGTATTTTTTTCCTTTGTTTTTAATTTTAATTTTGTGGGTCAAGGTCGGGATCAAGGTCGGGGTCAAAGTCCGGTCAAAGTCTTGTGAAAGTCCGGTCCAAGCTGACTGGTCACTGTGTGACGCCACCTGGGATTTCGAAATTATCGATGTTCCAGGGAGGTCAGCTAACGCTGGCTGGTCGGAATGGGGGGTGTTAGGTTTTTTCGTTACGGAATTTCTGTATTCGGTCTCGCCGCTCAAGGCCCGCGATAAAATCTATACAATAGCTTAAAAATGTAATAGAGTACTATTAGAGACCCATTGGCACCTTAAATATACCAGGGTCACTAGATCTCTCATTTTTATCCTAAATGCACCCCTGTACAGGAGAAAATGGAATTGGTTTTGTAAATGGAGCAACGTTGATGCGATGAAACTTGTCTGCACTTGTTAGAGATAAACTTAAAGCAGATGCCCCTTGTATTGTTTTAAGTTATCGACTTTTGTTTAACTTAACGATGATAATGATCGCGGTTTAGTGCTAGTGACTGATTTTGAGATATCGTGCAGAACTTGAGGATAACTTTCAGGACGACCCTAAGTCGGGCTTAACAACAACAATGACGAGACGAGCAAGGCGCTCGCCTGATGGTAAGCGCTACGCTTGCCCATAAACATTACAAAACACTGCATGGTAATGAACTGCGCTTATCATCTCGAGACATAAGATGTTAAGCTTCATAATGCCTAATAATTTCACTGGTTTCAATATCCTTCAAACCGAAATATAACAGTGCTTACACACTTTTGCTTAGCGGCGGTGTTAACTGGTAGCGGTGGTACCAACCCAGACAGCCTCTCGCATAGAGAGACTTTTTTTTATAGCATAGGCCGGCAAACGAGCAAGTGGGTCACCTGATGGTAAGTGATCTCCACCGCCCATCTACGCCCACCACCAGAAGAGTCATGGGCGCGTTGCCGACCTTAAAGGAAAGGGATAATTAGGGATTGGGAAGGGGAGGGGATTTGGGCTTCCGGTTATCTCACTCACCGTACGAAACGCAGCAGCAAGCCACTACTTTAGGTCGGTTTTCTGTGAGACAGTGGTAACGATCCGGTCGAACCAGCCCATTCATACTGTAGACAAAACTGTCTACAACGTACATGTACCTACCACGACTCTCCTCATGAGGGACCTACCACCTTGTAAAAATACAAGGTAAATATACAAGGTAGCTACCACTTCTAAAGGACCTTACAATCCCCTCGGGATAAAGGGGATCGTGTTGACCTACATCACATAGTAAGTTGACTGTCGATCAACCGTATCTTTATTTCAAACAGAAAACTAAGTTAGACAGGTCATTAAGGTCAGTAGGCTGTGATTAAATTTAATGGGGTCATAAAATGTTATTTCAAACTACAATTAGGCATTCATCTTAGAGGCTGGTTGTGGACATTTTTATAGTCTTTCCGATAACGTGTAGAGAATACTTTTGTGGCACAATGGGCTAGTAGTCGTCTGTGAAACGAGCGACCGCTCTCTCCGATCTAGCATCTATACAAAGTCTATGTGACATAGTTTTTTTTTTTATTGCAAACCCCAAAACCTTAATCGACCGTTCTAAAATTTAAATCCAGGACTGATATTTTTTTGGTTATAGCATACGGCAAACGAGCAAGTGGGACACCTGATGGTAAGTGATCTCCACCGCTCGTTAACATCCACAATACTGGAAAAATCATGGACGCGTTGCCGACCTTAAAGGAAAAGGGTGATGAAGGGATTGGCAAGGGGAAGGTAATTTGGGCCTCTGAATATCTTACTTACCGTATGAAACGTAAATAACAAGGTGCTCCTTCACGGCGGTGTTCTGTTAAACAGTGGTAACAACCCGGTCGAGTCGGCCCCTTCTGTACTAATATTATAAACAGGGAAGATTTGTATTATTATATGAGATGAATAGACTTAAAAACTACTGGGCCGATTTCAAAAATTCTTTTGCCGTTAGAAAGCTACATTATCACTGAATAACATTGGCTACTTTTTATCCCGGAACAAGCAGATCACGCAGGCGGAGCCGCGAGGAAAAGCTAGTCATATATAAAAAAAACTGTCTACAGCGTGGCTCTAAAAACCTTTCTGACCTAATCTGACACCATCTATTCTAACTTTTTGATCTTAGCTTACTATTGGCCAAATACCGCAGTAAACGTATGAATATCAAACATTTTCGATATAAATACATAATTACTTACTTATAAGCCAGTGTTGTATAAAACAAGTGTGTAAGTAAGTTACGTGATGGGAATCCTCATGGAATATTTAAAATCATCCTCCTGAAGGACACGCGCGGTTTGAATAACATTATTTATTTGGAAACATCAAAGGTTAAGGCCCATACACACGATGATTCAATAAATGAATAGATAGATTTTTTTAAAACAAATTATCGCCAATTTCGAGGCGCGACCGTTTTCGATTGCGATTATAGTAAACCTAATTCCAATCCTCATTAATATTATAAATGCGCAAGCATAAACCGGCATACAAGCAAGTGGGTCACCTGACGGTAAGTGATCTCTACCGCCCATATACGCCCACAATACTAGAAGAAACGTAGGCGAATTGCCGACCTTAAAGGAAAGAGATAATTAAGGGATTGGGAAGGGGAGGAGGATTTGGGCTTCCGGATATCTCACTCACCGTACGGAACGCAGCAGCAAGCCGCTACTGTATGTCGGTTTTATTTAAGACAGTGGTAATGATCCGGCCGAGCCGGCCCATTCATGCTGTAAACGGATGAATTTTTGGACAGCGATAGATGGGACCCTGAAGACAGTTATAGGCGATTTAATCTCTGAATTTTTTTTCGGAAAAAGCTGATCTCGTGGGCAGAGCTGCGAGCAAAAGCTAGTTATATTATAATTTTAACTGGTGACATAAATGGAACCATGAAATAAAGAGTTTTGTTCAAAGTTGGCTCCATTTTAATTTTAATTAGGGAAAAGGGTAAAATTAGGGATGATAAATTCAAAGCTCATTATTTATGTCACAACTTTCATGACTCACTGAAAATAGTAAAAAGAAAACTTTTGTCAAAAATAAAAGCGACTCAACGGAAGTTAAAAACCTGAAAAAATTACCATTTTGAAATCGATGCTGTCTACCTTTTTTATTTATTTTGACACAGACTGACTGACACATGATTTCCATAACAACAATTTAGTTAAGAATTTTCAATATTAGAAATTTGAATGGCAGAAACGTGTGCGTGTAAGAAATTCATAATTTACCTCGTGTTACTCGCGAGCCAATTTATGGTTCAAGTGAAACTCTTAAATTATGAAAACTCACTTTTGTTGCAAACACAAAGGGCCGCGGAGTGTATGCTAATTATCAAATAACATAGTAAATGTTTGAAGCGTAGGTGAAGTCACTTCAATGTAACTACTGATGTTACCTTTTGGTTTACATACATAGGCTCTCACGCCTGTAATCTCCGAAGGGATAAGCAGAGAGTACACTCACAATTCTCCGAGTGTATTTCCGTCCCATTATGTGATAGGGGGTGAGCCTATTGCCATACCGGGCACAATACCAGTCTCCAGGCTGATACTAAGCATTTCGTGATCGAAAATTCTGTTATCATTTTAACCCGACCCGGCGATCGAACCGGAGATCTCAGCTCAGCAGTCGTAGCGCGTAGGCATTACAACTGCGCCTTCGAGGCAAATTTAGTTATCTATTTCTCTTTTTTTTTACATAATATAAAACGAGCAAGTTGGTCACCTGATGGTAAGTGTTCATCATCATCAGCCACAAGACGTCCACTGCTGAACATAGGCCTCCCCCAAAGATTTCCAGACCGACCTGTTGGAAGCGGCCTGCATCCAGCGACTTATTCTAATGATCACTACCCGTAAACAATCACAATACCAGATGAATTTTATGAATACATTCCAGCCTAGATTGCTAAACGGTGCTTTTAACCAACAAAAAACAGGGAATACTCAGTTCCACAATTATATTTTTATACCTTTTTTTTATCCGAGCACGCCAAAGTGACTGCACTACACCTGATGGTAAGCGCAGTGTAGTCCAAAAAACCACCGACCATCGAAAAACAATGAGTTTATCGATGGTCTCCAGAGTCATGCCGGCCTGTATAAATGCTTCTTCCGTCTTCGGAGAGGGAAGAAACAAATCGAGGGACCTGCGACAGGACAAGCGGATGACCGATGCAGACACAGTTATACAAAGATGTACCCCTACACCCGCCCCAATCAATCATCCAGTCATGTCGCAAGCCCCTCGGGAGAACAGGATATACACTGGCTGATCCTGGAACACGATCCACACAAGGCGTGTGGATCACTGTGGCAGGTTTTAACACCGTGTCTACGGTGGTTGCTATCCGGGCGGATATGAATATCCTACCACCAGCAAAGATACCTATCTTTTTTAAGAATGAACACGTATATCTTATCACAAAGTAATCAATTTTTCGTGTTTTCAAACATGAGTCAATAGCCACCATACACGACTTTCCTTTATATTAATATTTATTTATTCCTTTGGTCTACTGTTTCTCATTCAACTACATCTCTAATATATATACAAATATTTTGGAGAGGGTGAAACTTTCAGCGCTTTGTAGCTATGTATATAAAGCGCAAATTAGTTTGAAAATTAGTCAGGTATTCAGCGAAAAACGTGATATGTACCGATAATTTTGTATTCGCTTGAGAATTTTGTTTGGAGTTGAGTTTCTGTATCGAAGAATTAATAAAAAAAAAACTGTCGATAATTTTTGCAAAAGCAATCTTTGTGTTATTGTTGCGAAGTTAATATACCCGAACGTAATGGTATTATTTATTAATATTTTATGAAGTTTGTAGTCTCGGGATATCGAAATAAAAAAAAATTTGGAGCGATTAAGAAAAATGCAGTTGCAATAGCCTAAAGGGTTGTACCAAGATTAAATAAATTCGTTTAACAGTAAAATATATCTCTACCTCACATTTGATTAACCTGTATCGTAGGAATCAGGAACTACGAGGGCCTTACACTCTCAGTCACCCAGACCCCAAAAATATTTGTGGGTGACACAAACATTTGTCTGGATGCAGGAATTGAAGCCTTTATCACACATCACAGGCGACTAATCCTTTATCACAACATTCTTTTTATCCAATCACGGCAAAGTGACGGCGCTACACCTCATTGAAAGTATAGTGCAGTCCAAAAAACCTGCGACCACTGACAAACAATGAGTTTATCGGTGGTCATCAGTCATGCTGGCCTGTATAAATGTTTCTTCCCTCTTCGAAGAGTGAAGACGCAAATCGAGGCGCCTACGACAGGACAGATGGATGACCATGCAGGCACAGGGATACAAGGTGTACCCCTATACACGCCCCAATCAACCATCAACTCATGTCGCAAGCCCCTCGGGAGAACCGGAAATGATAAAATTTAAAAGCAAAAATATAATTAAAAAAAAACAAAAATTATAATCCCTTAAGACTGCCTTATTAAAAATTCATTTACAACAATTCAATTCAATTACAGTACAAACATGTCATCAATAATTTAACGTCTCTTAAATTAAAACTCATTCTATAGTTCAAAGCCTGCGAGTATAATAGAGTCCAAGATAAAGTGTAAATCCGTACACATATAGTGCAGGCATTGCCTCGGTAATACTTTTGTTTCGACCTGCCGTGTGCCGGTTCATGCATATTCATCTAGTTTATAGTTCTGAGACATAGAGATACTGGATGTGGTAAAATTATATACTTACGATATTGAGTAAAATTATAATGTTGCTTAACTAGAGAAAAAGGCATTAAAATTACATTGCATTGAACTTTTCGAAGTGAAACTTCTTTAGAATCATTGTGATTTGAAACTTGATGAAACGAAAATGCGAAAATAAATAGGATTTAGCCTGCGAGAGAATGAGATGGATTACAAGTACACTATCACGTGTCTGCGCCTGCGTACAACGAAACCTTCGGAAAATGTGTCATAAACAACGTGGTGTATTATTTTTTTTAAATTTGCGTATTAAAATTCGCCGGTTAATTAGAGTTTCACTTCTGCCGTGAGTGAATTACACACACACACACACACTCTTTATTTTATCCTGAGACGGAAAGTTAACATTGAATCTCATGTTAAGTACCGTGCAAACTAAATATAATGTCGATCGTCAAGAGACATGGGGTCCCTTGATGGCCTTATGCCGGCCTGAAGTTATTGGATATAAACTGGCTGATCCTGAATGCGTCTCGCCTGAACGAGCCACTGTGGGGTTTCTCCACATGGTCGCTATTCATGCGAGTGCAATAATAACAATCTTCCACCACCCATGACGACCGAAAAGAACAAAATAAGTAAATACCTAAAATCTAGGGTACGGGTGGTTATTATCGATGACATACTGGAGAGAAAAAATAATAAGGACAAAGGATATCCAGATTCTTTATTGGCTAGGATGGCAAAATTAACAGGTCGTTCGCTTCGTGGTAAACTCGCCTGTTATAGCCATGTGATCGATCTTATAGATTGTAAGTTGGCTACGGGGTTCTGAAGTATTAGTTCATTTTGAAAAGGGGTCTCGTGTCCAAAATAGTTTGGGAATACCTGCTCTGTGTGATCAAATCAGAAGATCCGTAGAAGAACGAAAGTCATATCGCTTCAAACTCTATCTCCGTGTAAGTATTC
Organism: Amorpha juglandis; assembly: GCA_949126905.1. Classification (NCBI taxonomy): domain Eukaryota; kingdom Metazoa; phylum Arthropoda; class Insecta; order Lepidoptera; family Sphingidae; genus Amorpha; species Amorpha juglandis. Next base: position 2,149,819 of record OX421379.1, on the reverse strand, counting down.
ACCAGGTCTCGCTCTACTTTAAGAAATATTAGAGCCGGAGGTGGAAATGTATGGGAAATTTTAATGTTCGCTAATACTTCAGGTACATTTTTTATAAATTATGCACTCACTAAGAGCGTACTTGTTTTTTTTTTATTGTTTTGAATAACAGACTGTTTTGCTTTATGTAGAAAAACATAATTAGATTTTGATAATAGTATGTAGAGTAAGAAACATGATAAAGAGAATAGTAGAGTTTTAAGTGTACCTTTTTATTTTGTTTATGAACGTTATTAGTTCTTGTTTAACATTGCATCTAGAGTAATTTATTCCAACAAAATGCATTGTATTGATTCATTTTTTTAATAATAATTACCTTTGGGATTTACTCACTAATTTACAACATAACTGTTGCCACCGATCGATCATTTAAGAATAATTGTATGAATTACGACGACATATATTTTTTTTATTTCATGAGATGAGTAATTAATGATGATCAATATAATCTATTAACCCCTGATAAGCGTTAGGATATTTTATTTATTTTATTGTAAAAAAAAAACCATTTCCCGAAAAAAAAATTAGGTTTCATGCAAGCCCGCATGCAAATTGAGCCGAGGGGATAATGGTACTAATTACCATGATTCATTTTTTAAACCCAAACTTTTTAAAGAACTGATAATAATAGATGCAACATAAGTTGTCCAATCTATGTACACACACGTACATAATGTAATTTGGTAGGTATAGGTAATAAAACCCGATTGAGCAGAGACTATCTAAGAGAAAGATTTATTGAGGGTAAATTGACTTTCCTTTGGCTACCTATAGCCAACCACCCACTGATATGATATATTTACTTGAATTATGTTTATAACAGCTGGAGTTTTTGATGATATATTTAATAGTAAATTACGACATATTTGTCTAGTGATAAATTAATCTTGCTAAACATAAATAAGCACATAAATTACATAGAAAATAAATTTCACAGCGGGATCCCTAGTGGTAGATTTTACTAAGATTCTGTTAAGTAATATGAAGAAGTAATAAAAACTATGCGTATTATATTATTAATTTAGATATTTACTAAATATATTTAGAGTTAATAAAAATACGTTGTCCAATTGGATATTAAACATGTGACGTGTTCCCAAGCAATTCATATCAGAATTAGTTTAATAATTAAAAATCCCCGACGACAATTATAAAAACATCATCATAGCTAAGAACTATCACGGCAGGAGAACGTGCACACACGCACGCACGCACACACACCACATACACACATACACTATTTTTTTTTACTTGCCCTGTATTATATACGTCCCACTGCTGGGCACCGGCCTCCTCTACTGAATGAGAGGGATTAGGCCTTAGTCCACCACGCTGGCCTAATGCGGGTTGGCAGACTTCACATACCTGCGAGAAATCTTATCGAGTTTTCAGGTATGCAGGTTTCCCCACGATGTTTCCTTCACCGTTAAAGCAAGCGATAATTAACAATTAATATACACGTAACTTAGAAAAGTCAGTGGTGTATGCTCTTGGGGCTGGTTTCCAACCTGCGACTTCCGTCTCGACAGTCCATACCACTCCCCGCTGAGCTATCGCTGCTGTACATACACTATTATCCCATTCTTATTATCCCAGTACCCTACATAATTATGCTGCGATACACCAATTCTTAACAATACTAATTCCAAAGTTATTCATTACTCTAAAGTAATCATTAAAAATCCTTGAGTTAATTATCCACGTGGATGTTTCCCACCAAGTGAATTACGCAAATGGGGCCACGAATTAAATGTATTGTGACAAAATAGAGCCGCCACCAGTCGGTGAGTTCGGTTAATCTTAGCTTTAAACTGCACACATTAGCTAAAGTCGTTTCCCTCACATTGCTTCAAATTGGTAAAGAAATAGTGATATATAAACTATGGTAGGATTGATGGAGAAAGCGCGTTAGGTTCAGATCTATGTTCATTTAAAATTGATGATGTGTGGTAGGTACCACCGCTTTGTCTATCTCCTCCACCAAGCAGAAGACATTGAAGCTAGTGAAATAACTGGGCATTATGAGACTTATCATCTTATTTCTCGGTGTGACAAGCGCAGTTCAGTGCCATGCAGTGCTTTATAATTCAAAGTTCTGTGCGGTGTTGCTTCTGTTTATGGGCAGGCGTGGCGCTCACCATCAGGCGAGCACCTTACTCGTCTTGCCATTCAATCAAATATTTTTTTTTTACATTTTATGTCTCGGGCTGACGAACACAGTGCAATGCCGTGTAGTACATACATACATACTGTATAATTTCAAGTTCTTGGTGGTGTTTCTTATGTCTATGGGTAACGAACTACTCGTATTTTTATTAAGTAGTCTAGAAATAGAAGTAGCAATATCAAGGAAATGTATCATCACCCTGGATTGGTAATCCAATGTTTTTTTACCACCAAATGGTGTATATATGAGTATTTTCATATAATATTGTGTAGGACGAAGCGCAATGAAACTCACTCAAAACGAGACTGATATTTATTAGGACGGTAAATCGAGAACAGGTATGGTCGCACTACCCTCGTTTCCTTTATGAATATTTTTACTTATACAACTATCTTATAATAATATGTACGTATATACAAATACCAAACCATATTAAAGTATTTCTTAAAAAGGGAAAAATGAAAGTAGGTAATAGATGGTAATTTCAATATATTGTCTACTTGTAAATTGTCTCAAACATTTCGGTGCAAGCGTAATAAAATAAAAAACGTACAAATAGATATAAGAAAGATTTTAAGGCTATCCCTCCATTAAAAGATTCTTCGATTTATGCTATCTTTAAAGTATCATAAGAAGGAACAAACGAGCAAGTGAGCTCATCTACGGTGTGATACTGGGCTTGGTGACTTTCGTTATTCTACGGATCTTCTGATTTCTGATTTCATCACACTGAGTAGGATTCCTTAACTATTTTGCGCACGAGACCCCTTTTCTAAAATGAACTGATACTCGTAGATCCCCGTAGCCAAATTACTTTAAAAATACTATCTTTAATTTTTTTTTTATTGATACAAAATATTTACCATTTTTAAACTTTGCGGTTGTCGTTTGTTTCGACCCCTTTGTAAATCCCTGACGTAGAGAAACACTGAGCACAGGCCACGGAGAGCCATAGCTAGCTGAATGTGAATCTTCTTATGCGACCAATATTTAGATGCCACATCTCAGTGCCGTATGTCATCACTGGTAACACACATTGATCGAAAACTTTGGTCTTAAGACGAGGTATTTTTTCACAAAGATATTCTCATTCAACATATCTCTTCCTCATCATCATCATTATCATCATCAGCCACAGAACGTCCAGTGCTGAACATAGGCCTCCTCCAAAGATTTCCAGACCGACCTGTTGAAAGCGGCCTGCATCCAGCGACTTCCTGCTACCTTTATCAGGTCGTCTGTCCACCTTGTAGGCCGTCGTCCAACAGTCGTCGTCAGTAGGCAGCTAGAGAAAGGTTGGTAGGTTAGCTAGGCTAGGGATTTTCCTGCCAGTAAGGTCCACGACACATTTCCTTACCATTAAAACCCTTACCCTACTCCTTCCTGCCCTTGACCCGATTTCCATATCCTCATAGTCCGTGAATCCCTACATTTAAAGATCCTCTCCCTCTTCCCATCCCATGTTGGTGTGCCTTTTCCTGCCAGCCTATAACGCGGCGGTTATTCCAAAGTTCCCTTAATTTTTAAGTTAGTCTTATTAAATACAAATGCTTGACTTGACCTGTCATAAGCGCTTTCTTAGCCTAAATGATAAATAAAGATTTTGATTTTGTCTCTTCCTCGCTGCTATAATAAAGATATATAAAAACAACATCTTTAGCATCCCGTTGATCCCAATGGAGGCTCGCCTTTACCAGGGACGTGAGGGCTACATTTACACGGTACATTTCACCGTTCATGAATCGTGAACAGGTATTCAGGGTCTCCGTCTGAGCGAAACAGACCTCTGTCATATATACTCAGCTGAATCTGTCTCGGTAACTTATTGTTTTATTTATTCCCCTATCCCTTACGGGTAGGGATATTTTTATTGCTGGAGTTTTTGGATTGAATTATATGATACATACACATTTCGTTTATATCTCTAGGTTTCCTTGTAATATTACAAGGAATATAGAGATATAAAACTGTCTAAAATATATATTATTATTTTAGACGGTTACTGAATATAAAATTGATTGAATTGTAGCGTAGCGGGCGAGTAGTCAGCTGTGAAAAGAGAGGCCGCGGGTTCGATCCCCGCACCGAGATAAAAGTTTGAGTGATCCACAAATATTTTTTTCGTGCCTGGGTGTTGTGAGACTAAATGTCTCTCTAGTTCCTAATATCCACGACACAAGACTCGTATCTTACTGTAAGTTCAGAATTACGCGTGCGACTGGTTAGGTGTATTTATTTATTTAAAAAAATATATATTTTGATGCGAAGAAAAATACGGGGAGGTTCGCAATTCAACGCGTATATTATTTTTATGTGTTTTTTTAAGGTATAACCATGCATAATTTTACACAAAGTGTTTTTAATTCGATGATTTTTAATTCGAAGTATTAGGGATTCCACTATTAGTAAATTCCGGATAAAAGACTAATATATAACTCGAGACCCAAATCCCGCTCCCCTTTTCAATCACTTAGTTATTCTTTTCCCTTACGTTAGGCAACTCGTTTATGATTCTGCTGGTGGTTGGCTTTCATGGGCGGTGGTGATCACTTACGATCACGTGACCCATTTGTTTGATGATACCTCGACTATAAAAACCCTTTGATATTTGCACCAATTTTGAAACATAAAAACAATTTTAATCAAAATAACCTGACTCCACAGCTTACTGAATCGTACTCATGTAATCGTACTTACTCGTATCTTAATGCGACTCTTTTCGTGGGTATCAGGAACTACGAGAGACTTTCGGTCTCACAATATCTAGAACCCGAAACAAATATTTTTGGATCGACCAAATGTTTGTCTCGGTGCGGGGATCGAACCCGCGGCCTCTCGCTTCACAGCTGACTACTCGCCCGCTGCGCCACGGAGGCTGTCAGTAAATTAAAATTAGTAAAGTTTCAACCACTGCTTTTCACCAATTTTATTTCAAGCTTATTAGGTTCATGAGTCGATTTTTTATTACCGACTACTGTTACTAATAAATAAATAAATAATAAATACACCCAAGAGTCACAAACATAGTCCTGACCCACACACATAGTCCTGGCCCCACAGTAAGATACGAGTCTTGTGTCGTGGGTATAAGGAACTACGAGAGACTTTCGGTCTCACAACACCCAGACTTCGAGACAAATATTTGTGGATCACACAAACATTTATCAACAATTTTAGGCTTTTGCCACATATTTTTTATCATCCGAGGACGATAAAAGGACGGCGCTACACCTTATGGAAAGCGTAGTGCAGTCCTAAAAACCAGGGACCACTGACAAACAATGAGTTTATCGGTGGGCACCAGAGTCATGCAGGCCTATATAAATGCTTCTCTCTTCGGAGAGGGAAGAAACAAATCGAGGGGCCTGAGATACAAAGATGTACACCTATACCTGCACTAACCAACCATCAAGTCCTGTCGCAAGCCCCTCGGGAGAACCGGTTATACACTGGCTGATCCTCGAACGCGATACACACAAGGCATATGGATCACTATAGCAGGTTTTAACACCATGTGTACGGTGGTCGCTATCCGGGCGGATATGAATATCCTACCACCAGCCATAGCTAACATATTTAATTTTTTCTATTATCATAGTCAATCTATTGATAAAGGAGTGTGCTAATCTGTTTAGATGTTTCAAATTTGATTACGCACAGCTGAAATGTTGAGATAATTTAATGACAAACTTTGACAGTTATACGCTGATAAAATGGGTCTGAAAGTCAAATGGGGACTAAGCTAATTTAAATGGATTTAAATAATTTTATAACTGTCCTTCATAACTAAGTGTTCTAATATTAATCTAAGAGTGCAAAACACAAAAATAAATAAATAAATAAATAACACCCAACAGTCACATACATAGTCCTGACCCCACAGTAAGATACGAGTCTTGTGTCGTGGGTATCAGGAACTACGAGAGACTTTTTTGGTCTCGCAACACCCAGACCCCGAAACAAATATTTGTGGATCAGACAAACGGTGCGGGAATCGAACCCACGGCCTCACGTTTCGCAGTCGGCTACTCGCCCACAACGCCACGGAGGCTGTCAAACGGTAGAAATGAAACTTCGGAATAATTAACATAAATTAATTAACCAACGAATTTTAATACGCAAATGCAAAAAAAAATAATACACGTGAATGATACACCACGTTATTTATGATACCTTCATCATTAATAAAAACTTTATTTAAATAATACGTATTATTATTTAAATCATTGGCCTCAGAACGCCGCGTTTTAACGCTAACCTACACCACAAACGTACTCAAGGTATAATTAATCTCCGACCGCAGCGTCATTTCTCGCCCGCTTCTCGTCACTTAATTACTTCGCAAATACCGCGAGTCTTCCGCCAAAATATGGACGGCATTATACGTCACATTAACGTGATGAACCCGCTACCCTCGGGACGGCTGATTCATGTTCCGCTGTGCCAGATTGAGTTTTTATGACGCCGTATAAAGTTGAGAGGTTTCGAAGTTTGAGCAATTTTGTTTTGTTTCATTAGTTGCAGGAGTTCGAAATATATGATTTAAACAATGAACCATTGTTGTTACATTGGAGGTAAGGTCATTAGGAAGATGGTAATGATTTATGAATCAAAGTTCTTTTATGGAAGAAAGATAATATATTAAACAACTAACATACATGTTTAAAAGTGGTAGAGCCATACTGTAGATAGTTTTGTCTATAGCATGAATGGGCCGGCGACCAGGTCGTTGTCTCACAGAAAGACGACGTGAAGTAGCTGCTGCTTGCCGCGTTACGTCCGGTGATTGAGATATCCGGAGGCCCAAATCCCCCTCCCTTTCCCAATCCCTAATTATCCCTTTCCTTTAAGGTCGGCAACGCGCCCATGATTCTTCTGGCGGTGGGCGTACATGGGCGGCGGAGATCACTTACCATTAGGTGACCCACTTGCTCGTTAACGACCCGGTCGAGCCAGCCCATTCATGCTGTAGACAAAACTGTCTACAGCGTGGCTCCACCACTCAAAAAAACTATTCTACCTTTTTTAATACAAAACTATTCTTAAATTATTTTTTCTTTTTTTTTGTAATCGCTAAGGCCATAAACGCCAACAGCACCCGATAGACTGATACGACGGGCTTAATATTAAAATAACGATCTTTCGGTTATCATGAACACTTATGGCCTGATCTGTTTTTTATGTGAGACCGGAGCAATTTTGAACCATGGTTGTTTAGAATAAATCTTTAAAAAACGACGAGTTATTCCGTAAAGTCGGTATAATTATTTGCAAAGATGATACACGTGATAATGTGACGTATTTCTTTTCTTCATAACAAAGAATATGAAAGGAATAATTAAAAGAAAAGAAGATTAAGGGGACTTGCATGACGATTATTAATCTTATTTAACCTCTAAATATGTTTTGTTATTGATTGAATGACCAGATGAGCAAGGCGCTCGCGTGTGATGGTAAGCACTACCCAAACAACAAGCAACACCACACAGAACTTTGAATTACAAAGCTCTGCATGGCACTTAACTGCACCGGTCACCCTAAGACATAATGATTTTAAATCTCATAATCCCCAGTGACTTCACTGGCTTCAATTTCCTTCAAACCAAAACACATCAAGTCTTACACACTGTTGCTTGGCGATAGAAAAAGACAAAGCGGTGGTACCAACCCAGACGACCTCTCGCATATGAGAGACCTATCACCTTGTATAGATGATAGAAATACTAAAATATTACACCATACGTAATAAGGATTGGTAGATAACATACATAATGATTTAATAATAATAAATAAATAAATAACATCCAACACATAGTCCTGACCCCACACACATAGTCCTGACCCCACAGTTAGATACGAGTCTTGTGTCGTGGGTATCAAGAACTATGAGAGACTTTCGGTCTCACAACACCCAGACCCGAAACAAATATTTGTGGATCAGACAAATATTTGCTCGGTGCGGGAATCGAACCCACGGCCTCACGTTTCACAGTCGGCTACTCGCCCACAGCGCCACGGAGGCTGTCGACGTTCTTATGTTTACGCGAATATTTCGAAACGTCGGGATCTAAATTAATAAAAAACCGCGATAAAATCCGTTTAAATTAATTTTATTTCAAACATAACATACAGTTATAGTTACGAAGTAAACTAATTTCAACAAAACTCACCGATTGGATCAAAACTCGAATGATGTTAACCCGACATAGTTCTTTTGATTAGCCTTTAAACTTTGTAATGGAATTGGATGGAAATACGCTGGAAGTGGAAACAGGTACTAACTTTGCAGTACGTAGAGTTTTACCTGTAAAATATTAACCTTGCAAAATAAGTTCTTTAATCCGAAGTATTTGAATAAATCACAGCCTCTGTGGCGCAATAGGTGAGTAGTAGTAACCTGCGGGTTCGATTCCCTTTCAAGGCAAGTATTTGTGTGATCGTGGTTGCCACGAATTTGACACGACTTTGGCACGACTTTGGCACGACTTTGGCACGACTTTGACATGACTTTGACACGACTTTGACACGACTTTGACACGACTTTGACCCGACTTTGACCCAACTTTGACCCGACATAATAAATAAAAAAAACCTGCATAAATAAAATAAATAAATAATTATAATTACATAAGTTGATAAAAAATGCTATGCAATAGCTTTACCGCGGCAGTCTCCGAGTGCCACACGTCTTTTTTTTAAAACTATTATTAAATAATGAATTGTCAACTGTCCTTGATAGGTATGCCTAATTTCGATTTAATACGACGTTTTGAAGGAGGTCAAAATCATGTTCAAAGCTTCCGTTACATTACGTTACATACTAAAATACGACTGAAGCTAATAAAGGCGTATTAAAAAATACGTATAACGTACGTATAAATAGTCAACATTTTACTGTTAATTTTAATTGAGTCGACAACTGTTTAATTAAATTCTTTTTTGTCGTATCAGGCGGCATCTAAATCTCAGCTAATAGCGAATCAACGTTTCTGCAAATTTGCCTTTTTCACAAACTTTGTCTACACTCAAATTAGTTTATTTTTACACTAAAGCTGGATGTTTACAAGCTTTTCGTGTAGTGAATTTTAAACAAATTCACACAGAATTAAACATTTGATAGAAACTTCTAGTTAAAAACACAGGAATTATGATATTTCACTGTAATAATAATAAATAAATACACCCAACAGTCACACACATAGTCCTGACCCCACACATTATTGTAAAAAAATAAAATACTCTACCGCAAAGTTCAAGTATTAGCGCTTTGGTACTTTTGCCTTTCCAGTGACCATTGGATTCTGCGTATTCAATTAAAGGAGATAGGCACATGTAAACATCGTAGGTAGGCGACTGTGGGATCACAATTACAAGCAATAATAGTAAAAATAAACTGCAATGTTGTGTTTATCGCGTTTATTAACTGTATTAATTTTGGTTATCGTCGTGTGTGAGGTAAATTAATATTTGTACTTTTATTTTATTCATATCCGGATAGCGACCACCGTACACTTGGTATTAAAACCTGCCATAGTGATCGTGTGGTGGATCGCGTTCCAGGATCAGCCAGTGTATATCCGGTTCTCCCGAGGGGCTTGCGACATGACTTGATGGTTCGATGGGGCGGGTCTTGTGCCTGCATCGGTCATCCGCCTGTCCTGTCGCAGGTATCTCATTATTTATTGGTGATCGCTAGTTTTTTTGACTGCACTACGCTTACCATCAGGTGTATTGCAGTCACTTTGCCGTGCACGAATAAAGAAAATTTTTAATCCAGTTTTATTTATCGCATGAATAATAAGCTTGATTGCTGTCTCACTGAAAATAAAACAGATAGTTTTGTTTTTGGGATATGTATGGTCGATGAGGCTTGACGTAACCTAACTCAAATTCTTTTCATCGAAGACTAGTAGCGGTTCCTTTGTTATTGTGAGTATTTTTAGCGGTGGTAAATGATCAATTATTAGCAGGTAAATCAATTGCTTAATAACTAATTCTTTGATTTGAAAAAAATAAACATTCATCTGAGTGGTAGAGATAATATTTTTTCATAAAACTTAATTTTATACAAACTTAAAAACATCTTGCTTAACCCGCGAAAGTAATATTTTAATAGAGTTTGAGTGCAAGAAGTTTTGTTTTTAAATCTATTGTATTATTTTAATAATGCTCTTACATTTAAAAATGTTTAAAATAAAGATAATTCTACATTCACGTTTAATAACCAATCTACAAAAATATATTGTTTAACTTTTCCAAAGGTTCTCTCATCTAAAACTTAACACGAATAACTTCAAAGCACTGGAATGAACAATCTTGTAAAACTACCAGTAAGCTTCAAGCAATATTCAACCTTAACTCTACACAATAAATGCGACTCTACAAAATTAAGTATACTTGAAACAGCGGTGCCGTTAAGGATTTTTCTCAACCATTTTCTTCCACATAATCCGAAACACTCAAGTCCATAGCTTCAAAAAAAAATATTTGCATAAATTCCCCGACTCTACTCGGGATCATGTGAAAGTGCGCTATAGAAGGGTCTCGTTAAGCGTAATAGCTGTTCATAATTGGATTTTTTAGAAACATTTTTTTTTATTTCCACAGTTTTTTTTTGAATAAACAAGGATTATGTTAATGGCCGTTTATTTTAAGCTCGTTGTAGAGCGCGTATAGTGAAATGAATGTTATCAACGTTTGGGTGTGAAGTAATTCTTTGTGAATGTGCTATTCTTAAAGCGTTTTTAATGCTATAATGTGTACTTTTATACAAATGAGGGACGATGATTTAAAGTGTCTTATTTCTTATTACGCATAATCTCACTCTTATTTCTGATGGTGGTAGCATAATCATATCCGCCCAGATAGCGACCACTGAACACATAGTGTTAAAACCTGCCATAGTGACACACACCCCTTTGTATGGATTGCGTTCCAGGATCAGCCAGTGAATGTATAACTAGAAAAAGATTTATAATCTGAAGTATGATAAGCAACAGTACACTACTGGGCATTATGAGACTTAACATCTTATGTCTCGGGGTGACGAGCGTAGTTCAGTGACATGCAGTGCGTTGTAATCCAAAGTTCTGTGTGGTGTTGCTTCTGATTATGGGCAGACAGCTTACATTCAGGCGAGCGCCTTGCTCGTCACGTCATTAAATCAAATAATAAAAATAAAGACATTGTAAGAAAATATTACGTCTCATAAAGGTCCTTAATATTAAATACTTCTTACATACAATATCAGTATAAAGTATAAATTTTACGTGATTAATTAAATAAGGTTGTTTCAAACTTGAAGGAATGCGCGGATATGACGTAAACTTTATATTGTCTCAAACTTGATCGCTTTGGAATAGCATTAAAAGTAATAAAATAAGCTATGTTAGTGTTTTAATAACGTAAATCCCGCGTGAAGATAGTTACCGGGCTTTTATGAATATTGTTTAATGTGTTTAACATGGTTGTTGCGATAATCAAAAGTGAATAACAGACTTCAATAAATAACGCTGAAAAGGCAAAAATAAAATCCCGAGAGGTTTAATAAGGTAGGTCTCTCTATCCTCTCTATGAGAGAGGCCGTCTGGGTTGATACCAACGCTTTGTCTTTTTTTTGCCGCCAAGCAACAGTGTGTATGCACTGTTGTATTTCGGTTTGAAGGACATTGAAGCCAGTGAAATTACTGGGCATTATGAGACTTAACATCTTATGTCTCGGGGTTAAGAGCGCAGTTCAGTGCCGTGCAAGGTGCGGACATCTTGCTCGTCTCATTGTCAAATTGGTCTTGGCTTGCAGAAACTTTGAGATCCTTTCGGTCTCACAACACTTAGATCCCGAAAAAAAATATTTGTGGACCACACAAATATTTGTCTCGGTTAGGGGATCAAACCCGCAGCCTCTCGTTTCATAGCCGGCTACTCACCCGCTGCGCCACGGAGGCTGTCGCCTTTGATATGGAGGCCTTTGAATTTGATATATCAAATCATCGAAAAACTTTTTTAAAATCGGTCCACTTGGCTGAGAAGTTGATTAACAGTGCTTATACACTTGATTATACATATATATATAGCGATGGTACCAATCCAGACATCCTCTCGCATACGAAAGACCTAACCAAAAGAAAATAATTATATTAATACTAGTAATAACCGCCGGTAGCTACCAGAAGCCACTGTTTTTTATGTTTATTATATATTAATGTTTTTTTTTAAATAAATGTAGTATTTAATGTTATTTAGAGTTAATCAATGTAAAAAGCCTTTTAAAGTAAAGAGTACTAAACTTAATTACAATAAATAAGGATGTCTGCCTTCAATAAACATTTTATAGACTCAAAACGCTTTTTTATAGTTCCATTATACTTTCTAGGGTATTCCTTTTAAATAGTGAAAGCGATAACTTAGTTTTTCCAGCACTTTCCGTAAAAATAAAGTGATTCAGCTGAGGTAATCAATTTATCTGAAAGAAATTTCTGATTACACATTGAATTCACTAAGTGACTACCAAAACATGTTTTCGACCTTAAATTCTTTGGCTCACCTTCTATAGAAGGTTCTTTAATAGAAAATTAGATTAAGTTGTCAGAATTTAGTTTAATTTTGTTTGGACACTCCATGTTTGTGTCAATGGGATGTGGGTTCGGTGAAATCGGTGAAGGATTGGATTCCCTGACTATTATTTATTTTTACACCATAAAGTCAGCAATACCTGGTGGTACCTGCTGGTAAGTGATCTCCACCGCCTATACCCACAATATAAGGAGAACTACTAGTGCGATGACGACTAAATTTAAAGAAAAATGGGGATTGGGAAGGATTGGTGATTCGGGCTTCTGGAATGGTCAGGCACCATACAAAACGCAATGATTGCCAAATCGTGATTTTTTTAATAAGCCAGTGGTATTAATTAGCGAGAATCTATCTTTGTGAATTTTTGGATAGAAAACATATTATAATTGTGCCGGATATGACTATTGCAGACTATTGGCTGGCCCCCTATCAGATGAATATGAACGTCTATAATTTAACTGGTAGAGGCACGCTATAGACAATTCTGTTTATGGCATGAATGAACGTGGTCCACCAGTTTGATACCACTGTCTCACAGAACACTTACGTGAATTATCAGCTTGCTATTGCGTTTCATTAGGCGAGTGGGATATCCGGAGGCCCAAATCCTCCTTTTCCTCCCAATCCCTTTCCTTCAAAGTCGGCGACGCACCTATGATTCTTCTAATATTCTGGGCGTACATGGGCGGTGGAGATAACGAACCACTCGCTCGTCTGCCGGCCTAGGCTATAAAAAGCTGCCTAAATATTCGAATAATATAATCCGTATTAAAGCATACATATAAAGCTAATATAGTTGTGGCCGTTAAACTAAGTTTTCGCATTTATTTTACATCTGTTAGTTAAATCCCACCGTAGTTTTGGGATTTATCTCGTTGAATTTCAGTTCATGAATAATTAGTGTGGTTGTGTAAAAGTTGAATATATGTTACATGTATTTTATGATAATGCAGTGGAATTATTAATGCACTCTGAATAAGGGTTTTTTAATTTTATTTTTATAGCGACCCGCGCCGGCTTTGCACGGGTAAAAATATGTTTGTTGTGACATCACATTATAAATCTTTGAATTTTTCGGCTTATTTTTACTATAATATGTATGTATTACATATAAACCTTCCTCATGAATCACTCTTCGCTTGGCGGCAGAAATAGACAAAGCGGTGTACCAATCCAGACGGCCTCTCGCATACGAGGGCCCTACCACCTTGTTGACTTACATTAACCTCCTTAACATTTATAAATATGTAATAGTGTTTGTCGCTATCACTCGTAAAGCAATCGAAAAGTAAAAAAACAATTAGTTAAAACACTAACTAGATTGTTTTATAAGTAAAGAGATTAATATATAAACTAAGTTTAGTATCGCTAGGTAATTCGTTTAAACTGACTGATACCAAGAGCCAAGCGTTTACTAAGAAAAGATCCCCGTCGAAACACCCCGGAGATTTATCGTTCATCCCAAATGGGCCCCGCAATCGTCTCGATTTAAAAATAGGGGCCAATCTGTCTGCGAACATTTTATTACTCTCAATTGAATTCGCTTGAAAGTGGAAAGTACCAAATTCACGTTATGGTTACTGTTAAATTTAAAGACGTCGATCGACCAAGAGTTTAGTTTCATTTAAGTGAAGTTTCTTGTATGTCAGGCGCTACTATGACAGAAAATCATAATGCCGCGATTTTTATTATAAAAAAATTCGCGCTCGCCTGATGGTAAGCGCCACGCCTGCTCATAAACAGAAGCAACACCACGCAGATTTTTTAATTACAGAGCACTGTATGGCACTGAACTGTGCTAGTCACCCCGAGACATAAGATGTTAAAGTCTCATAATGGCCAGTAATTTCACTGACTTCAATATCCTTCAAACCGATACACAACATTGCTTACACACTGTTCCTTGGCGGCAGAAATAGACGGCGCGGTGGTACCAACCCAGACGACCTCTCGCATACGAGGGATCTACCATCTTGTGACCTGACTTGAAACAATAGCCTCCATGTCACAATGGGTGAGTGGCTGGCTGTGAAGTGAGAGGCTGTGGATCCGATTGCCGCAATGAGATAAATGTTTGTGTTGTCCATAAATATGTGTGTGCGTTATCACCCTTGATGTTTGAGGCAAGGCTCCGGTCATAAAACTATAAAGCAAATAATCTTGTTATATGTATTAGAAAGTATGTTGCGTTGACCCGACTGTCAGTAGGGCAGCAATAAGAGCTAGTGGGGAGAAGAACTGACTTGAATCAACAAATGCTGTATGATTTCTGTTGATCAGTCTGATTGAAAGTTGGTTCAGACGGTTCAAACAGCATACTATTTAGCATTTGATCAACTCAAATCGGACCATGCGATCCTACTTTTACCCTATTATGAAAGACTTCCTTGTTTTTATTGTAAACGAACCTTGATCAATAAAATTTCATGGTAGAGTCAAATTCGATTTCAAAGGACTGTAGGAATTTGGTTTTATGTATTTATGCAAATTTTATGAGTTAGGAAATGGTTGTGAGCTTAACAGGAATATTGTTTAGATTTCATTTTTGTATTCAAATATACGCCAAATTTTTGTGTAACATGTTACAAAGTATTGGCAACCCCACTGCGAGTGCGATAAGGGCAAGTGGAAGAGAATAGATTTAAAACATGTATGATTAAAAATGTATAATATTATCTTGCATAGTTTCTTCATATAATATTTTCAATTACCTAAAACCTGCCATAGTGGCCCACCTTGTGTGGGTCGCGTTCCAGGGTCAGCCAGTGTATATCCGGTTCTCCCCAGGGGGCTTGCCTCCTGATCCGAACCCTTTCCCATCCCTTTTTCCTTCCCCTCCCCCTTGGCCCTTTGGCAGGCCGGCATGATCTTGCCGACCGACGATGGACACATTGTTTATCGTTGGTCGATACTATTCTTGGATTACGCTACACTTACCATCAGGTGTAGCGTAGTCACTTTGCCGAGCCAGGATTTAAAAAAAATAATAAAATAAAATTATATTTTCATTGTGATTTATGAATAATTAATACGCCCAGTTGTTTGAGTACAAATATGTAAGTGAACTTACGGCTTAGCACCAGTGGCGGGCCCAGCCGACTGGCGGGCCCGCACGCGCTCTCCTTAGGGACTCCCCCTTGTATATCCCAGCTTCTGCACCTGGAATTGATATAAATAATTGGTTAATTATCTGAAACAAATTATTTTAATTTGATAATTTATTATTAATTTTATTATTTTAGTATGTTTACTGAACATTTGTAATCAAACAGTTAGAAAATGTAGAAGAATCAACAGTATCGTCACTAGAGAGGCAAAATACTAAAGCGCCAATACTTGAATTTTACGGTAGCGTATTTGAAAGCTTTTTTTTACGATGAAAATTTATAATAATTATATTAGGAAAACATATTTAATAAAATGTAAGTTTTGCAGAAAAATATCCATTAAATAATTAATTATCAATTAAAATATTTTTTTATCGTAAAAAACAAATTTAAAATGCTCTGCCAATTATTATGTGTCAATTGAGTGTAAATTTATGTCTCGGAGTGACGAGCGCAATTCAGTACATGCATTGCTTTGTAATTCAAAGTTTATAGGCAGGCGTGGCGCTTTACATCAGGCGAGCTCCTTGCTCGTCTAGTCATTAAATTAAAAAAAGATGAACTACTCCCGGAACTTCCCATGATAACCGACCTATTGAGTACGAGGCTTTTCTCTATTGTTTTCTATCTGAGCTCGCAGGCTATGCGGTTGGCACAGAGCCAGTTGATTGCTTGTAGCCTAAGTTAAAACTTAAGCTAGACTAGAGCAGATGTTTTGTATTAGATGAACTACAATTACGTTTGGCTGGTTTAGATGTTTACTGTTTCTTAAGAGTTTACGTATTAGAGTTTCTTTAGTGTTGCTTCTTTATCTTGCTAGGGCAAAGAGATTATAATAGACTTGGTGTTAAGTACAATCTAATTATAATATCGACAATCAAAAGACTGGGAGAAAGCGAGCGATAATAGTAATACACTATTATTATAAAGAGGAAAGATTTGTATTTTTGTATGCAACGAATAAACTTAAAAACTACTGGACCGTACTTTTGCCGTTAGAAAGCTGCATTATCACTGAGTAACAAAAGCTACTTTTTATCTCGGAAAAAGCAGATCACGCGGGCGGAGCCACGAAGAAAATTTAGTTCTTTATATATTTTTTTTTTATAGCATAGGCCGGCAAACGAGCAAGTGGGTCACCTGATGGTAAGATCTCGACCGCCCATGTACGCCCACCACCAGAAGAATGATGGGCGCGTTGTCGACCTTAAAGGACAGGGATAATTAGGGATTGGGAAGGGGAGGGGATTTGGGCTTCCGGATATCTCACTCATCGTACGAAACGCAGCAGCAAGCCGCCACTTTACGCCGGTTTTCTGTGAGACAGTGGTAACGACCCGGTCGAGCCAGCCCATTCATGCTGTAGACAAAACAGTCTACAGCGTGGCTCTACCACTCAAAGTATGTGAGTAATGTTTCAATAGAGTTTTGTCTACAGCATGATTGGGCTGGCTCAGGTACTTACTGGCCATTAAAAGACTTATGTTTCAGGCTCAAGAGCGCTGTCCTATGTCATGCAGTGTTTTGCAATATAAACTGTATGGTTTTGCTTCTGTTTATAGGCTGGTGCGGCTTATCATCAGGCGAGCGAACTGCCCGTCTCATTCAAGCAAATAAAAATATCAATTATGCCTAAACAAGTGAATCGATTTAGAAGATTTAGCTCATGACCTGGCTTAGGACATAGAAAAAGTATTTCCACATAGCTAGAGCCGAAGCTAGTATTATCATAAGAGATTAGGACCACGAACGCCAGCTCTTGTAAACCAAACGTTATTATATCATATTGGTATTTGTATACCGAAAATTGTTACCCTTTTTGCGACACCAAACACCGGTAAACGTTAACCCAAATACAAGTTGTTTTTATGTTCATCCGAATTAACTCTACGTGATATCCACTTGTTTGAGTTTCGTATTGTGCTTACAATTTAGTTTGTCTGTAGGATTATGTCGGTAGCGTTATTCTTTAAAAATACATGTTTGTTGAATCGTATTTGAATATCTGCCTCTGTGATGTAGTAATGCGTACGTGGCATGATTGTTATGCTCAGGTTTTGGGTTCAATTCCCGGGTCGAGTAAAAGTGTTATTGGGTTTTGAGTCTGAAAAGACATAGGCTTGAATACATATGTATATCGTTAATGGAAATGCAAAAATACTAAAGTTCACGTATTGGCGCCACGTCACGTCACGTTATTTATTCACCTTGATGTTGATAACATTAACTGTAACCACATTATCGATAATTATTTGAATACATGTAAATTAAAATAAAAAACCGCGATAAAATCCGTTTAAATTAGTTTTGTTTCAACATTTAAAAAATTCAATGAAGTCCAAGAGAAAAGTTCAAAATAGTATTTCTATATAATACAACATAATGCTACAAAACTGTGAAAGCTGAGTTTAAAGCACATTCTCTTACCCCAATTATTTAAATAGATTGGACATGTACATTTACCCAAAAATGACTGCGCTTTGTGTTCAAATAGGAACCGGATACAGGCTGTATTTTCATCTTTAGATAAACTCTATCTGATAGAGTCTAATCTTGATAATGCGTCGGAACCGAGCCGAGACAGCGAAACGAACCTGACTCTATCTCCACCAGACTAAGCCGTTTGTGAGGAGAATTTCCTTTTTCAAATTTTCTTGGCTCTATATAGAGTCGAAATTGCCTTTAAAGAGCCGCAGTGTTGGAAAATTACTGCATTACGAATGGTAATGTGATGTAGAGAAAAGAAATACGCTGTCAGAAAATTTTCAGTAGGTTCATGGTGTATTATATCACAAATATGTCGTAAGTTGTTTATTTATTCTACAGTCACTAGAAACGACGAAATACTAAAGCGCCAATACGTGACCTTTGCGGTAGAGCGTTTTAAAGTTGCTTTTTTATGATAAAAATTCATATAAATTTAATAATTATCAATTTCCAGTAAAACTTATATTTTAATGAACCATTTATTGAAATAAAACTAATTTAAACGAATTGATCACATGTAGACTGACCACCCCGTGACCACGAAGGCCGAAAAGCTTTCAAAACGTCCAAAATTAAAATAAGAAACCGCGATAAAATCCATTTAAATTCGTTTTATTTCAATAAGTAACATTCGCGTAAACGTAAGATATTATTATGGAACATATTTTTTCCTAATATAATTATTATGAATTTTTATCGTAAAGAAACTACTTTGCCCTTAAAATGCTCTACCATCAAGTACCCGTATTAGCGCTTTAGTATTTGTAACGATATATAGAAATAGTAGTATATTTCATAATATAATAATAGCGCTATTGTAGTATACATATTCGAAATATATTAACTAACTAAATATTTAGACAAAGAGATAAAATCATTGATAAATCTTTTACCTACAATTTTCACAATATAAAATTAAGTCAACCAAAATTAACTTAATTTCGCTATCACAATGCAATACCAGAAAGTTTTCAATAATCGGCTTTCGACTCAACAAAGGACAGATATTAAAGAGACAAAGCCCTGAGTAATATTAACGGACAATACAAACTTTGTGTGAATTATTAAATTGAATAATTTTGCATGACGTGTTTTATTCAACGACACTGCTTTTTGTTATTCAAAAGAAAACATTTTATTTTCGACGACTATGTGGTGTTAAATTTAGAAGTCAAGCAAGGAAGATTTTTTTTTATTTGATTAAATGACGAAACGAGCAAGGCGCTCGCCTGTTGGTAAGCGCCACGCCTGCCCATAAACAGAGGCAACACCACACAGAACTTTGAATTACAAAGCACTGCATGGCACTGAACTGCGCTCGTCACCCCGAGACATAAGATATTAAGTCTCATAATGCCCAATAATTTCACCGGGTTCAATGTCCTTCAAACCGAAACACAACAGTGGTTGGAAACTGTTGCTTGGCGGTAGAAATAAACAAAGCTGTGATACCAATCCAGACGGCCTCTCGCATACGAGGGATCTACCACCTTGTAAATTTATATCATGATATTTAAATCAAGTCAATTTATCAATTTAAATTAAAACATTTGAACCCGCTACTATAATGTCATATTCGGATATATTTAGGAAGTGATGTTTTACTGTCTCTTTCCAATTTACAGCCTCCGTGGCGTAGCGAGTGAATTGCCGTTTGTGAAACAAAAAGCCAAAGACTATTTTTTTTTATAGAATAGACCGGCAAACTAACAAGTGTGTCACCTGATGTTACCATGTACTAGAGATGAGAGAGAGTATGATAAGACTAGAAGAATTATAGGCGTGGTGCCAAAGGACGTATAATAAAGGGATTAGGAAGGGGAGGGATTGGGGATTTGGGCATCCGGATATTTCCCTTAACGGACGAAACGCAGCTGCAAGGCGCTACTTTACGTCGGTTTTCTGTGAGACAGTGGTAACGATTAGAGCCGGCCCTTTCAAGCTGTAGACAAAACTTGACTTTACCACGTAACAAAATATTATATTTAATTAATTTCACTTATGCTAAGTGTGATGTATTTTTGCTTACATAATCTGTAATTTTGTTTGACCTACATCGTCCAGTGCAGACGATCTAAAATTCTAGGTCACATTTAGTTCGTAAACACAGTCATTGCTGCGTGGGATAATTTTTATATGCTCGTAATTTCGTTATGAAAATATTTGGACGGCACAATAAGTAGAACTGTATGTTTAATGTTTCGGTAATTTTGATTCTTTTTTATCAGCAATAATGAAGAGACGAACAGGTTGCTCGCCTGATGGTAAACGTAACGCTTGCCCATAAACAGATTCAACATTCATCAAAACTTAAACATGAAATACTGAATGGCACTAGAGGGTCGTCACTGCGAGATATAATAAGTCTCATGACTCCCACTAATTTCACTAGATACAATGTCAATCCAGAACACAACAATGCTTAGACATTGCTGATTGGCTGAGTGATCGTGATGTCCTAGGTTGCAGTATCTGACTAGGAAATCATAATTAGTAATTGTGTTTTCGATACGAAAAACTGCGATAACATTCGCGCCCCATCATATCAAGAGACGGAAGTAAGCTCGATAAGTGATTGCAGCACTAGTTGCATCCTGTTTATCCCTCTGGTGAAATAAGAGTAAGCATAAGCTTACATTTGTATGTATGTCAAACAAAAGAAACATTAATAAATAAAAAAGAAAAGAAAATTCCAAATTCAAAAAACTGTGAAACAATGCGATGATGCACGCTCGACGAAATATAATAAAAATTGGTATCGCATGTTGTACACGTTGTCGCCGGCTGGCAACGCGCCAAGTGGCACAAATGCCAGTCTACGTGATCTTACGCAAACTGGCTCCAAGCAGAAGTAAGATTTATATGTAAAAATTAACCTGCACGCCGGACCGTGAAATGGGGACCTGGCTGGATAAAACTGTGAAATGGATTTTTATTTTTTTTATAGGTATGTTTGTATAATTAAGCATACAATTATTTTTTATCGCCCGTTTATTGGTTGTGCTGAATAATATAATGCTGATTAAATAGGGTTTATTTTTACATTGGGTAAAATATTCAATTTCTGCATATCATAACATCGCGTATTCATCAAGCTCAACAGATTTCTTTCTTTTTGACTCTATAGAGTATTTTGAACAAACTCATCCTGTAGGAGGACCTTTTTATTAGTAAAGGAGGCCCGTGCTTACTAGTAAAATCTATATTTTTTGTTTTTATAGCATAGGCCGGCAAACGAGCTCCCACTCTCCACCGCCCATGTACGCCCATCACCAGAAGAATCATGGGCGCGTTGCCGACCTTAAAGGAAAGGGATAATTAGGGATTGGGAAGGGGAGGGGATTTGGGCTTCCGGATATCTCACTCACCGTACGAAAAGCAGCAGCAAGCCGCTACTTTACGTCGGTTTTCTGTGAGATAGTGGTAACGACCCGGTCGAGCCAGCCCATTTATGCTGTAGACAAAACTGTCTACGGTACGGGTCTGTATATGATACGGGAATGGTGTTATTTTCAACAAAAAATCTAACCACACTACTTCTATTAGTATTTAAAGTGGGTTTTATTCCGGAAATTTGCAGAGTTCCCCAGGGGGTCAAAGTGTAACTTGATTACACGAAGCAACAAGTTGGTTAATTATAGATGAGGTTTAAATTAAACGCTGGACGGTGAAAACATTCGAGACCCACAACTATCAACAAAATTTCTCTCTTAACTGGCAATTGCAGTGTCGTAATTTGTTAGGTCCGGCAACCAACCAAGCATTTGTTTTTATACAGCACTAGCGACCACCTCCGGCTTCGCACGAGTAAAAATACGTTACGACATCACATTACCAATCTTTGAATTTTTCGGCTTATCTGTACTATAATATTTATGTATTATACATATAAACCTTCGTCATGAATCACTATCTATTGGTGAAAATTCCATTAAAATCCGTTGAATAGTTTAAAAGATCGGAAATCGGCGGAAGCGACTTCATTTTATACTATGTAAAGATAGTAAATGCCGTAAAACAAGGTGAATAAATATAAACGAAGGAATGAATCGGGTCGACACTAATATTATGGAGATAAATTGACCATGTCATATCAAGTTTAATTTTTATACTTTTTTTATAGCATAGGGTGGGAAATAACCAAGTGGTTCACGTAATTGTAAGTGGTCTTCACCGCCCATGTACGCCCAATAGTAGAACAATAATGGGCGCATTGCTGACCTTAAAGGAAAGCAAAAATTAGGGATCGGAAAAGGGTAGGGGAATTAGGGTATCCGAATATCTCACTCTCCGTACGAAACGCAGCAGTCAGTCGCTACTTTACTTCGGTTTTCTGTGAGATAGCGGTAACGATAATCGAGATGGCTCATTCATACTATAGGCAAAACTGTCTTTAACGTGTCTCTATAAGTCAATAATATAAATGGCAGGCGGGCATGATCGTGCCGACCAACGATAGACACACTGTTTGTCTTTGGTCGACACTATTCCTGGATTGCGCTACACTTACCATCAGGTGTGGCGTAGTCATTTTGACGAGCCAGGATAAAAAAAAAGAAGTTTATTATTTTTCAGATAATTATAGTTATCTCGTTTTATCTGAATAAACAAATAAACTAAACCAGTTTTGTTCCTATTCCCTAGCATTCCTATCGGCTGTCACAAGATTAAAAAAAATAAATGACAAAATCATAAATGATACGTCATGGCATTACAGGGTTCCAGAATGAATCGGTCGGTGACAGGTAACATTTGACAAACGTCCACACTTGTAAGTTTGTCACACGTGTTTCATCACGCCTCTCGTTACGGTAAAATGTCACAAGTTGTCTGTTTTTTATTTAATTGAATAACGAGACGAGCAAGACGCTCGCCTGATGGTAAGCGCCACTCTTGCCCATAAACAGAAGCAACACCACACAGAACCTTGAATAATAAACTACTGCATGGCATTGAACTGCGCTCGTCACCCTGAGACATAAGATGTTAAGTCTCATATCTCTCTTAATTTCACTGGCTTCAATGTCCTTCAAACCGAAACACAACAGCGTCCACACACTGTTGCTTGGCGGCAGAAATAGACAAAGCGGTGGTACCAACCCAGACGCACTCTCGCATACGAGGCACCTGCCACCTTAATAAATAAGTGCATTTACTTAAATTTTAGCCAAAAATTCTAATAAATACAGTCAACTTCATCTGTTTACACGAAGAAAAATGGCGAATTCTTTAAATAATTTAACGTTTCCAATATTCTTTATCGGTTAAATTACAAAAGGAAAGTAAAATATATTCAAAGAATTTCCAATTAGGCCCCTGATGTGGATTGTACAGTGACGTAGAGCCTTCGTGAAGAAAGGATCAGTCGACCGGAAAAAACCTTTTAAATGCTTATTTTTTTTCGTAATTATATTGAAGTATTTAATAATATTATTTTTCTGTGTAATTGAGCGTTTTTTGTATGTAGCTTTAATGTGAAGGTTTCGAATGTTACTGTTTTATCCCAGCACGGCAAAATAACTGCACTATATCTGATAGTATGCGCAGTGCAGTCCAAGGTGTGTGGGTTTTAACACCATGCGTACATGGTCGCTATCCGGGCGGATATGAATATCCTACCAAATGGATATCCTACCACCAGCAAGGTACCGTCGAGATACTGCCGAGATGGGTATCGTAGGTTCGTTCCCTGCTACTTGTGTTCTCTGAGTTTTTGAAAATACGCAATTTACTATTAATTATCGCTTGATTTAACGCTAAATGAATACATAATAAGGAATCTTGCAAACTTTAAAACAATTATAATAATAAATATGTTTTTTTACCAGGCCACGGCAAAGTCACTGCACTACACCTGATGGTAAGCGTAGTACAATCCAAAAAACTAGCGACCACCAACAAACAATGAGTTGATCGGTGGTCACCAGAGTCATGCCGGCCTGTATAAATACATTTTCTCTCTTCGGCGAGGGCAGAAGCAAATTCAGGGTCCTGCGACAAGACAGGCGGATGACCGAAGCAGATACAGTGATATAAGGATGCTATACTCGCCCCAATCAACCATGAAGTCATATCGCAAGCCCCTCGGAAGAACCGGATATACACTGGCTGATCCTGGAACGCGATCCACACAAGACATGTAGATCACTATGGCAGGTTTTAACACCATGTGTACGGTGGTCGCTATCGAGATCGCGGATATGGGTACCCTACCACCAGATATATATAAATGAATTAAAAACATTCTCCTTTACAAAGTCGGTTAACAACTCAGATTACGTTTTAATGTAGTAAAGTGCGAGGAAATCCATCGAAACACCCTAAACGCAATAAACCCGAAGACAATTATCTTTAAAACCACCCAAATTCGATTGCTCATGACATACTAACTGGGGATCTAGTAGGCCGGTCACGTTTTCACAATTAACTAAAGTTTATCTTAGTTAAGAGATGGTGTCAGTTAATGTCTACCAAGTTAGTGTGTTGTTACTAATTCGCAAGGTTACGAGGTAATTTTGGCGGGCAGATAAAGAGCGTTTAATTTTAGAAGTTGGGTTTTGGGTTGGGATGATAAACATTATGTTTATTTACATTCTTAATAGCATAGTGACATGCTCTTTAATAATTAATCCTTAATTTATGAATTTTTAATTATCAATACCATAACTCATTTTATTATTTTATTTTTAACCGACTTCCAAAAAGAAGATGCTGTCAATAATTCTGTATCTACATTAATCTCAAAGAAAACCGACATAAGGTAGCGACTTGTTGCTGTGTTTCATACGGTGAGTAAGGTATCCGGAGGCCCAAATGCCCCTTCCCTTGCCAATCCCTTAATTATACCTTCCCATTAACGTCGGTAACACCTATGTTTCTTCTAGTATTGTAGGTGTACATGGGTGGTGAAGATCACTTACCATCAAGACCCACTTGCATGTTTGCCGGTCTATGCTATAAAAAAACTCTGGCATTTATAAGCGTCGATTGGGATATATATTAACTTATGAGTAATTATTTTAAATTAAATTTGAGATGGTTCCATTTAATTTTGGATAGATCTGATAACAAAGTATAAGACAAATTGCGAATTTTCTCGACACTTAAGAAAGAAAAGAATATCTCATACAAAGACTAGCATAAGGGCGGCGTTGCGAGTGAAAGCTAGTATCTTTTTTCCGCCTAGCATTATCTTACCTTAATGCCAGGGGCCGCTTTCCCACCATGGTTTTAAGGTGGATTTAAGATTAATTTTAAGGTCAAATAAGTCTTCAGAGAATTCACCATGATACTGACTATAAAGACGCATAACCAGATGATATATCTACGCAGTAGCAGCGGCTCTAAGTTCTTAATAATAAATTAAATACAAAGATATTCAAGTTGCTGTCCACTGAGTCCATTTTTCATCTAAACACGGTATCGGACAGTCAGTGACGATTTGTCTTGCCCCTATATTTCCCCCGGGACCGCGTATAGTCCCTTTTTATCCGCGATTTTTTCACCAAAGAGATAAATTTAGAAGGAGTCCACAGAGGGCATGTTATTGCAAATGAAATAAAGTTCGACCTAACAAAAATATCTAGATTTTTTTGATGTGGGTCTGACGCAGTTTATTTACTTTGCAATGTGTGTACATTTATTCTTTTTGCATGACTAATGGCTAGTAGAAATGAAGGCTACAAAATTGCATTTCGCTGAGTCAAATGGTTTCACAATTTGATGTTATTAATTATCATACGTTTTGATCATTGACTAGTATTTTTTTTTTAAAGGGTAGTTCAAAGTGACTCTTGCACCTGATGGTAAGTAAAGTGCAATCCAATTATAATGTTGACCGATGAAAACGGACCTTGCAGCATCAGAAGGTTGCTAGTAATACCCTAGTATTACACAAATTTTTATTAAATTATTTAATCATCAAATTATTTATTTATTTACACTTTATATACAATGTATAAAGGCGGACTTGATGCTTAAAGCATTCTCTCTCAGTGAACCTTAGGGTCACAGTCACACACAAAGTCCTGACCACAGAGTAAGATACGAGTCGTGTCGTGGGTATCAGGAACTACGAGAGACTTTCGGTCTGACAACACCCAGACCCCGAAACAAATACTTGAATCACACAAACATTTGCCTCAGTGCGGGCATCGAACACACGGCCTCTCGCTTCATTACCGGCTACTAGCCCGTTGCGCCACGGAGGCTGCCAAAGCTATCTAAGCCATCTGTACCACTAAAATCCATTTAATATTGTCAGAAGATACAGAATTAATAAAACATCCCCATCACACCAAGACAACACGTATAACGAAGGATTAATCTCACTAAACGCAGGAATAATGGAGGCTGCTGATTAAAGTAAATAAGGAACAGTGAAAATGGGTAATGAACTCTCGAGTTTTCTCGCCCCTACGATGGGGTGAAAAGGTGGTAATAGCTGTAAAAAGGGGTTCTTGGTGACTGTAAATACAGCGGAAAATATAATTGAGTTTGCATAAATTGTATGGATACTTAAAAAAACTTTTTGTTGGCAATTGATGAATGAAATGATTTTCGCAAGGTGGTAAGTCCCTCGTATGCGAGAGGCCGTCTGGGTTGGAATCACCACGCCGTCTATTACTGCCGCCAAGCACTGTTGTGTTTCTGTTTGAAGGACATTGAAGCCAGTGAAATGACTTGGTATTATGAAACTTAACATCTTAGGTGTGACGAGCGCAGTTCAGTGCCATGCAGTGCTTTTTAGTTCACAGTTCTGTGTGGTGTTACTTTTGTTTAAGAGCAGGCGTGGCGTTTACCATCAGGCGAGCATCTGGCTCATCTCGTCATCCAACGAATAAAAACTCGATCCTCTATCGTTTCCCAAACCCTAAAACTAAGTGAGACAATTTCATCACAGTAGTAGATGTTTATCGATAAGGAAAATGGTATGTGGAATTCACTGCGTCAAGATAAACCGACTCTCCGACATTCATTCCGGATTAACAGTAATGTACGCTGAACCTTTCATTTTGGTGCTTAATCCCTCTCTGGCTTTGATTGCTTTGAAACTGGATCAAGCAATAGTTCGATTTTTTTTTTTTAATAAATATTAATAAATACCACCCAAAAATCACACACATAGTCCTGACCCCACAATAAGGTACGAGTCTTGTGTCGTGGGTATCAGGAACTACGAGAGACTTTCGGTCTCACAAAACCCAGACCCCGAAACAAATAAATGTGGATCACACAAATATTTGTCTCGGTGCAGGGATCGAACCCGCGGCCTCTCGCTTCACAGCCGGCTACTCGCCCGCTGCGCCACGGAGGCTGTATTATAGTCCGGTTAAAAGACGCGTAGAGCGCGTGTGGATCCTTGGACAAAGCGTAACCTACTCGCGTCCACGACGCCGTGTACTTTTTTTTTATCCGAGCACGACAAAGGGACTGCACTATACCTGATAGTAAGCGTAGTGCAGTCCAAAAAACTAACGACCACTGACAAACAATGAGTTTATCGGTGGTTACCAGAATCATCCCGGCCTATATAAATGCTTCTTCTCTTTACGGAGAGGGAAGAAGCAAATCGAGGAGTCTGCGATAGGACAGGATGACGGATACAGGCACATTAATACAAGGATGTTCCCCTATACCCAGCCCCACCAACTACCAAGTTATGTCGCTAGCCCCTCGGGAAAATTGGATATACAATGGCTGAGCCAGTGAAATTACTGGGCATTATGAGACTTAGCATCTTCTGTCCTTTTTTTACGGTGACCAACGCAGTCTAGTGGCACACAGTGCTTTGTGATTCCAAGGTCTCAGTGGTGTTCCTTCTGTTTATGGGCAGGCGTTGCGCTTACCATCAGCTGAGCGACCTGCTTATTCAAGCTAATATTTTTACCACAAACATTATTTAGATTCGAACTTTACAATAAACCTAAAGCCCACGTTCCAGTGAAGTAGTTACAAAGGAACTATCGGAAAACTGACTAAAATCTATAATAACCAGTTACCAACCCTTTGAAACTCAGATGGAAATGGAGCGTAAGGACCCTGGAGACCATAACGGGACGGTCGGACCGCACCGTCTCTCATAACGGGTTGTACACTAAAAATATATGAGACGAACTGAATTATTCGAGGGTCAACGGGGCCACGGGAAAATAGAAGTTTTTGTATCAGAATGGGTTGTGGGCAATATCCGTGAAATACTGATATGTGGGGAATAGTGGCCATTGTCCGGAATTATGAGGCACTTCAAATATAGGTACATGGCGATATCATAAACATTATCGCGATCGGCAAATCATTTCGATCAAATGGTGGAAATAAAGAAAGGAGCATTTAAGTTGGTCCGAAAAATCACTAACGATACCCGTAGCAACGATTTTTTATTAGCTTGCGTGATGATACGAGCATTGATTGTCTGATGGTAAGCGCCATGCCTGCCCATAAACAGAAGCAACACAGAACTTTTAATTACAAAGTACTGCATGGCAATGAACTGCGCTCGTCATTCCGAGACATAAGATATTAAGTCTCCTAATACCCAGTAATGTCACTGGCTTCAATGACTTCAAACCGAAACACAACAGTGCTTACACACTGCTGCTTGGAGGCAAAGACTCACGCTCGTGTTTACGCTAATTATGGAGGAAATAAGCTGCCATAAAAATATATGGCTTAAAAACATATTTTGTAATTCCTTTTGCATTTCATCTATTGGGTCTAGTAGCAGTATTTATGGGCTCTGAAACAGGAGGTGATGGGTTCGACTTTCAGTTTAAAAATCCTTCGTATGAGTTCATTTACATGATTTACTAAGAATTTGATCAATTAAAGAGCGTTGAACTAATGTATGTAGGCGCATCGTACATCGCAAGCAAAAACTAAAACGTTAATAATAACACTATGTATTTGTGAGTTGTTAGTACTTTTGTTTAATAGTCAATGATTGATAGCATCGACTCAAAAAAATGTTTAATTTTTTACTTTTTAGATTTTTTTAGTCAGAACAATTTTTGTTACATACTTGTTTTACTATTTTTTAATAACAGGAACATTAAAAACAGCGCAAACTTAGTGCATAAAGGTGTTTTAGTCTTACACCATCTCAAAGGTTGAATTATTCTTCAAATTTAAAAGGAACACAACCCCAGTAAAGCCTATCAAAAACAAAAAGAATCATCCTAATCGGATCATATTTGGCAAAGGTTTATTTTTGTGTCGGTCAAAAAATACAGTAATGCTACCATTTTCTCTCCCATAATAGGTAACAAACATTATCAGAAAGGTTTAAGGTACATTTTTACAACATTGTAACATAATAAAATCAACGCGTGTTCGTTTATAGATAAGGAAATCGTCGAATCCATTTCAATATGTAATATTGAACTGCGTCTGCCGAGTCCCTTTTCAGACCTATAAATGGGGAATATCAGACATCCGCTGGGATCATTGGAATAACTTCCTTTGCCTCTATGGGGTTATTGTTAAATGTCGTATAAAAATATTCCACCTGGGATTCTTTGGTATTACACGGGGATTTTGTTTGTGTAACTCAATTTTTATGGTATTAGGTTTAAACTTGTTTTTACCATACTTTGTAAATAAATATAGTGTTACTTATTTTAACGGATTGTTATGGTTAGTGAGTTTGGGAAAGGGAGGGGATTTAGGCCTCCGGATATCTCACTCACCGTACGTACACGGATTTTCGGTCTCACAATACCCAGACCTTGATTTGGATTGTGGATTTCGGAGACACACAAATATTTGTCTCGGTGCGGGGATCGAACCCGCGGTCTCTCGCTTCACAGCCGGCTACTCGCCCGCTGCGCCACGGAGGCTGTCGAAATGAACAGCACTGAACTTGCCAATGACATTCGATCAATAAATATCCTTGACTATATTTACCATTATTGACGTTAATAGAACGCTTCTTTATAGCCCGAGCGATAAAATTTCAGTCTCAGCCGAATAGCCACCGTAAAAATACGTCGGACCACTTGATGGTGCCGTAGTAACTTCAACGATTCTTAAATCTTTATTTAACAACGCTGTGGCGGCTGGGGCGGTATTTTAGTGGTTTCCAGAAAGCTATCTATGTAAGGTAATCAAGCCTTAAGCCTTGGATTTCGGGTTTTAACGCTTCTAAGCCTTGAACGCGGATTGGATTAAGATTTTCAAATAGTCTCGTGTAAGGTTATAGGTATTTTTTTTTATTTGAATGAATGGTGAGACGTGTAGGTCGCTCGTCTGATGTTAAGCGTAGACCTTCTCATAAACAGTAGAAACATAACCCAATATTGAATATAGAATCACCGTTATTGTTACTGTTACATAAAACCAAGTCTCATATTATATTTAATGTCTTTCAACCCCCAGGTCGAACTGTTGTGTTCCAACACAACATCCAGTGCTGCTTAGCAATAAAAATAAACAAAGCTGTTGTACCAATCGAGTCTCTCACATACGAGCCAACTACGAGTACAACCTATAATACAGCCTCCGTGGCGCAGCGGGCGAGTAGCTGGCTATGAAGCGAGAGGCCGTGGGTTCGATCCCCGCACCGAGACAAATGTTTGTGTGATCCACAAATATTTGTTTTGGGGTTCGGGTGTTGTGAGACCGAAAGTCTTTTGTAGTTCCTGATATCCAGGACACAAGACTTGTACCTTATTGTGGGGTCGGGACTATGTGTGTGGCTGTTGTGTGTATTTATTTAAAGAAAAAACTACGTCATGCTGCTGCGTTTCGTACGATGAGTGAGATATCTGGAGGTCCAAATTACTTAATTACACCTTCCCTTTAAGGTGGGCAATGCGCTTGTGATTATATTGTGGGCATATATGGCCGATGGCCCTTCAGATGACATACTTGCTAGTATGCCAGTCTAAAAAAATCGCACACCCCAAAGTCTCTCTTAATCCAATTAAAATATTTAAGGGAAACCTACTGGTTCCACGTATCCATAATAAATAAACATCAATTCAAACATATAAAGCTATCAAACACCGTAGAACAGTACATAACCTGGGGCCGTCGCTGAAAATTTTGAATTACTTCCTCGAGTTGATTAATTTTCAAAGTGATTCAAAGTATTTCGTAAGGAAAATTGAAAATAATATCAGAGAAGGCGCGGGTACAAAATTATAACGTTTACGTATATACACACTCACGCTTACAAACCAGGGGTAGGCAGAGCTGTTACCAGTACACCCACATTTCGCCGGGTCGGGTAAAAGTGATATTGTGTTTTTCTATCATGAAGTCAGTCCGGGGTCTGGAATTGTGCCCTGTATGGCGATAGGCTCACCCCCTATCACATCTTAGGACGGAAATAAACCCAGCGAAAGGTGGATATACATGTTAAACCCCTGCCTACCCGTGGCAGATTGCTGTGATGTTTCGTATGGTGAGCTTACCGGGAGTCTAAATGCCCCTTCCTTCCCGATCCCCTTTCTATTCCTTTAAGGTCAGAAATGTATCCATGATTCATCCGGTGGGGGGCTGGGTGTCATTCAATAAAATAAATAAATACACCCAACAGTCACATACATAGTCCTGACCCCACACTAAGATACGAGTCTTGTGTCGTGGGTATCAGGAACTACGAGAGACTTTTCGGTCTCACAACACCCAGACCCCGAGACAAATATCTGTGGATCACACAAATGTTTGTCTCGGTGCGGGGATCGAACCCGCGGCCTCTCGCTTCACAGCCGGCTACTAGCCCGCTGCGCCACGGAGGCTGTCAAATATATTTATTTGTGTTTGTATATGGGCATTGGAAATCATTTAATCAGTTTACCCAGGTATTTGTATTCCAGCATTTGCTAATAAAAAAATACTGTTAAATACAAGATACAGACTATATCACACAATAGTTCGTTTAAGCCTCACCACTAATTTTTTCCCGAATTTCTTTTTATGTCAGACCCTAAACGCAATGAAGCATGCCCGATCGCTCCAGACGTTTTTACGCGAAATTTCATATCTTTGAGATGATGGTATAATCCCTTCTGAGGAGGCTTTATGGCTGTGGAATATGTTTTGTTGTGCATTGTCAGCTTTTCGAAGGTCACTGAGCTATGTATGGGGATCAGTTAAAGAGAATATGTGTTAATGCGATAATATTTTTCTCTACGTAATATTTCTTAAAGATGAATAATAACTCAAAATAAATTGAAAAGTGTCTTCTGAGCACCTATTTTATAAATCCGAAACGAAGCAACGAAGTTGGGAACATACATAGAGTGAAATAGGTTTAGAATAGCCATTACAATAATAATATTTTTGATATAAAATACTACCACAAAGATTAATTTGTATGTAAAAATGTATATGAAAAATGATTGATTTTTCCTACTACTTGTTGTTTCCTATAATACTTTTGTTTAAGTGATAAAAAATAATTAAAAAATATATTTTAGTCTCAATATTTTGTATTTTGATGATGCTATGTATACATTAGTTGATACTGATTTTTATATATAAGTTTCTTTTACTTTATAGACTTGTCAAAAGCGCTATTTCAATTGCCTACACGATTAATAAACTATTACATTTCATTTCCACAAGCAATGATTTTTCAACATACATAGTACGGCGGTCGCTACCCAAGCTTTTCACCGACATAACCAAACTAAGGCCTCTCACAAATATACGTTCATACATAACTAGTGAATATGCTTTATTACACGTTCCATAACAATAAACAATTGTTTAAATGTACAATAGGCCCGCCAGAATCGGCTGTGATTTTGAAAAGAGGTATGACATTCATTGAATATTGATGTGGAGGATGATTTCCAGTCCATTGGCGGGGTCATCGGTGACAAAAGTGTAATAGAATAATCAGTAATTTATGGAGTCAGTTATGTAATTTATGTAGAAAGGCGGAGGATCCTCAAGCGTGGCGCGATCTTGGAAAGGCCTATGTCCAGGCTGATGGATTGAATTGGATTGAAGTCAGTTATTGCCTGGGGTCTTTTTTAATATACCGGCAAACGAGCAAGTTGTGTCACCTGATGGTAAGTGATCTCCATCGCCCATGTACGCTCACAATACTAGAATAATCATAGGCGAGTTGCCGACCGTAAAGGGAAGAGATGATAAAGGGATTGGGAAAAGGGGCGATTTGGGCCTACGGATATCTCACTCACCGTACGAAATACAGTAGTAAGCGGCGAGAAAGCACTGCACGGCACTGAACTGCGCTCGTCACTCCAAGATATAAGATGTTAAGTCTCACAATGCCCAGTAATTTCACTGCTTTCAATTTCCTTCAAACCGAACCACAACAGTGCTTACACAAAGACAGAACTACTAGACAAAACGGTAGTACCAACCTAGACCACCTCACATATGAAGGACTTACCACCTTGTGAATATATATTTCATTACGGCATTTTAATTCCATTACGGCATTTTCTAACCGATTGTACGAAATTCAATTTACATCCCACATGCGAATCTATTGACAGGTATTATTTCAACCTTCCAGGTAATGATTTCATTCATTATGGTTGTGTGAAGTTGGTTCACAGTAACGACAGGTCTCAGGTTCGATTTCCGTGTGGGACTAAAGTTTGTTGAGTTTAGTTGTTTATGACATCTTCGAAAATGGATACAGAAGTTACGTATAAGGTAGGTAACGCGTTGATATAGCGTAGAATGTAATGCAAAAGACCTACGGCTGAGTTTCTTGGTGCTACTTCTCAGACCAGTGGCCATTTCCGAAGCGGTAGGTCCAGTATTGGCGGAGAAATCGATGTACATACATAAAAAAAGCAAAAAAAACATTAAAATTACGCCAAATTGGGAACCTCCTCCTTTTGCCACTATTGATTCTAGTTCACAAAAATTATGGTGCCTAGTCTTACATAGTTTGAAAACAGAATCTTATAACACGGCCTCTATAATAATGGTTTTTTTATTTCCTCGCCTTTGTCTTACGAGATATTCTCTTCAACTAAATGGGGTTATACAATTGCTATTGTATAACCCTATGTATTTACCCATGATGTGAAATATCAAAATAAAAAATATAAGTATGAAAACGACCTCCCTAAAGAATAAAGATGCCATTGAGATTGCCATGTACAGTACTCTTTATTCTAAAAGGTTTTTTTTTACATTTTTAAATATAGCATTTGTAAAAAATAAAACATTTAAAAATATAAAAAATATCACCCTCCAGTGGCGAGGTCTAGGACCCAAGCCACCAGTGGTTAGGACCCCAGTGTGAGGAACCTCCTCACAATGCGTGCCGTGTCCAATAACACTGCTTTCTGAATCTGGCCCTTGACCCAACGACCAATCGAGAGCCTTTGAAGGTGTTGGTCAAGGCTCTTTGGTATCAACCCATTAGCAGTTACGACTATCGGAACAATAATTGTCGAGTCCACATCCCACATGTCAGTAACCTCGTGTGCCAGATCTAAATATTTGGACAGTTTGTCTTTCTCGGCTTTGACGAGGTTTTCGTCATGCGGAATGGTGACATCAACAAGTATTGCCCGGCGCGCTAATCGATCTATCACCACAATATCAGGCTTATTGGCAACAATAGTCCTGTCCGTGATGACAGATCGATCCCAATACAGCGTTGCATGTCCATTTTCGAGAACCGGTTGGGGGACATATTGATAATATGGTACCTCAGTGATCACAAGGTGATATTGAAGAGCAAGTTGTTGGTGTATGATCTTGGCTACTAAGTTATGTCTATGCAAGTACTCGCCGTTAGCAAGATACGAACAACCCGAAATAATATGCCTGATTGACTCTCCAGGACGGTGGCATGCCCGACAAATGTCGACCGTACCATCCTTCAGGATATATTTTCTGTAGTTGTTCGTCTTGATAACTTCGTCCATAATTGCAAAGACAAAACCCTCAGTTTCCCCGAAAAGATCACCGAAACGTAGCCAAGATACAGAAGCCAGTTGGTCTACATCGGGCCCATTTAGGGCTCGATAGAAACGCCCATGTAGTGCCTTGCTCTTCCATACCTCCCTGCGTTCACCAGTACTCAGTATCATAGGGACCCGCCAGTTCTCATTTGCCAGGGAGAGCGGAGTAAACCCTTTATCCATTGTGGCCACATCTCTATGCACATCCACTTCGCTATGAAGGAAATAATCCCTGAGATTGCATATCTCGCGGTTATGCAGGTCCTTAGCATTAAGTAAGCCTCGACCCCCACATTTCCGCGGGATATACAATCTCATCACAGACGATCGTGGATGGTGCATACGGTGCGCCGTCAATAGGGTTCGGACCTTCCGATCCAGGGCATCTAATTCGGTCTGAGTCCATTTGAGTATGCCGAAGGAATACATGAGTACAGGCATAACCCAACCGTTAAAAGCACGAATTTTGTTACCACCTGACAAAAAACTGTTAAGTACTTTTGTCAGACGGCCAAAGAAACGATCTTTCACCGATTGTTTTACGTCTGCACCCATTATACCTAACGCTTCGGACATACCCAAATATTTATAGGTCTCCGTCTCCGAGAGGGATCGAAGCCGTACAGTCTCTGAAAGGTGGATATCATCAGAGACTATAACCTCTCCTCGGCCCACATGAATGACCGCACATTTATCTACACCAAACTCCATATTGATTGAGTCGCTAAAACTTTTAGTTATTTTTAGCAACTCAATCAAATCTGTTTTTTTTGGTGCAAATAACTTGAGATCATCCATGTAGAGCAAGTGGGATATGGGTTTGCTCCCTCTACGAAGACGGTATCCTAACCCCGAATCTAACAACAAAGTGCTGAGAGGATTCAGGGCCAGGCAAAACCACAAGGGACTCAGACTGTCACCCTGGAATATACCCCGCTCAATCTTAATTGGCTCATCGCAATCAGGAGGAACCGTACCACCTGGATATTTTAAGACAGTGGTCCACTGCCCCATACATGCCCCAAGAAAGGTGCATAGATTTGTATCAACCTTATACAAATCCAGCACTCTCCTGAGCCAAGTATGGGGCACCGAATCATATGCCTTTTTATAGTCAATCCAGGCAGCCGATAAGTTCCTCCGACTACGACGAACCTGCTGACAAATGGACATGTCTATGAGAAGGAGCTCCTTCGTACCACGTGACCCAGCTTTGCAACCGGTTTGACCAGAAAACAAGATATTATTATTATGGATATGAATTTGTATTTTTGATCTTAAAATAGAGGTGAAAAGTTTGTAAATAGTAGGTAAACAAGTAATGGGTCTATAGTTTTTTGGGTCCGTGGTACTACCAGATTTAAAGAGAAGGTGTGTGACACCTGTTGTCATAAATGCTGGGAGAGATCCACACTCAAGCGCGTCCTGGAATTGTGTGGACAAACGAGAATGCGAACTTGGAAGCCATTTCAACCAAAAATTATGCAGACCGTCCGGGCCAGGAGACTTCCAATTTTGGGTTGGACAGATTGCAGCCAGAACATCATTTGTGCTGATTGAAATGGCCTCCATAGTTGGTAATGTATCGCACTCCCGCTCCACAACACTAAACCAGGCGCCCTCGGTATGGGGGACTGGCGACGACCAGATATTTGCCCAATATGGACGCATATCACGCGCATCCGGCGGCCGCCCATCACCCCCACCCTGTTGGGATTGCTCCCAGCACCTAAAAACCCTCTTTTGGTCGCTTTGGAAAGTACGATTCTGTTGGAATCTATCCCATCGCCTCCTATATCGACGAATCCGGTTTGCCCACGCATAAACTTTCTGCTTCAGGAAGTCTATGCGTTCTGTGACACAGAGCCTATAATCGTGAGGTCTAATGTTGCACCCAGCGAAGGCCTGTGACACAAAACGCATGACTTTCGGCCGATTGTTGCCTTCCCTGAAGCAGATTAGCTTGCCGATGAGAGTTCGAGCCTTGTTGATACGGTCCTCGATCCTACACTGCCAAGCAGGTTTAGTCACAGCATCCCGTGCGGCTCTATGTTCATTTGGAAAATTCACATTCGCCACACGACATGCCGCGACAGCCGCACAGTAAAGGATCGAATGTGTATCAACAAGATCCCGACTAGACTCCATGTAATTAGGTAATATGGAGTCCAGTGCTCCCATCAGTGCCAAATTTCGTTTATGAGTTGGCAAACGCGGTACACGCGGTCTACAGGATGCGGAAACAGATTTGAATTCCGAAATCGCACTCTCCAAAGCCCCTCTCAAACGCTGTATATCATGGGGACTTACTGTATTGTCCAAGTTGTCCACCAATTCATTTTCGGTTGCAGGTGTAGGTGGCATATTCGTTGTTCGTAAGTTTGGAACAGGTATAACATCATGGACAATGTGGAAATCTGCGCGCAAACGTTCAAGTACTGCATCATCCAACAACTTACGCCGTTGGATGTACCGCACTTGATCCGACAATCGTTGAGTTGATACTTCGATCGTTGGTTCAAAGACCTGAAACAGAGCAAGCATTTTGGAACGATACGCCGTGAGGTTGGTTCCCCCCTCTGTTGCCCCAAAGTAGGCCCGCATGACATTCTCATTAATATTTTGTGTCCATCTCATGCGGCGCACTACTCCACCGGCAGCGGGGGCCGAAGGCGGGACACATGGCCCCACAGGTCCCAAACCAACCGGAGGAGGGGGTTGTCGCCCTCTTCGTCGCGCAGGTCTTCGTGGCGGCGGGGGCGATTGCAGCTCGTCGCGTTGGCTCGACGCGTCGACATCCGGCGGCGGCTCAGGCGCTTCCGAAGCCGACGCCCACGACGCGGAGCTCGACGAGCTGGAGGGTGATGTTGGGCGTGCGCGTGCTCTTCCTCTGGCTCGTGTCTTCATGTTAAAACCATTTTTTCGTTTTTCTTTTTGTATGTTTTGACACTATTGACATTGTCATGGACATAATAACTGTTATAAAAATATGTTTTTTGCAATTTGAGGCATAAATATTGATTTTCTTGATTGA
This sequence comes from Amorpha juglandis, assembly GCA_949126905.1. Classification (NCBI taxonomy): domain Eukaryota; kingdom Metazoa; phylum Arthropoda; class Insecta; order Lepidoptera; family Sphingidae; genus Amorpha; species Amorpha juglandis. The sequence goes on along the minus strand of OX421379.1, from coordinate 2,111,506 downwards.
AGTTACTTTAATAGTTTGTATTTAGAGTAAAAAAGTGAAATAGGTCAGATTTTAGATAATTTAAACAATTATAACAAATATTTTAGCACGGAGAAAAATGGTTCTTTATAGTGTTGCCAGAGTAATTGCCATCATTATTAACGCAATAGTCAAGTGACAAAAAAAATAACCATTCTAAATTCAAACCTCAGTTTCTTAAAGCCAGTGTGAAATAATCCGCAGCGTGGGTAGGCGCGAGTCAAAAGCTCGGCTTCTGCGGCGGACGTCCGCGCCCCACGGCGGTCATCGCATCACCGCGTTAATTGTGTCAGTTTTGCATGAGGGCGTTAGGCTGGCAGCACTAGTGGAGTTTTTATTATGATAATGATATTCTGGAATTTTTATTATGATAGTTGCTATTTTATTGTTGTAATTGCTTAAGTAGATAACAATTTAAATAAATCTCTAGCTGCATCAGATGTGGGATAGTGATATTATAATATCTATAGTTGTCATTTTATTGTTATAATTGCTTAAATATGTAGGAGTAAGTCGGTCGCAAATGCTTCTGTCTGCGACCGATTGTTCGATCTCGAACTAGAAGTATGATCCAAAAAGTACTGGCTTGTGATATTAGAGGAAGATATGATATCCAATGGTCTCAATACGGAGAATGCTCAACACTAGATAAAATGCAAGCATCTATGTAGGCTAAGAAAAAGAGAACTTATAAACGATGTTTGGTTATTAAAAACTGATCATAGAACTTACTAAAATAGATTTTTTGATGATTTCGATATAAAGATTATTGATAACTATACTGACGGGTCTATAGTCCATACATAACTCGACTACATGGCAGCACGGTATTCTTTCATTTCTATACGGACCAAAACTAAAAAAAAGTATTAATATCTAACTTTAGTAACTTTCGTAGTAACAGTTCATTTTCGTAGTAACTTTAAAAAATAAAAATAAAATTGGAACATAATCTTGGAATGAGTCAGACCTGCATTTCATTACTCGTAAAGACAGAAATAGTTTCATAATAATTACGTTTAGGAGGTTGAAGCCAAAATAATTTAAATATTTGTCACATCCGGGAGCCACTAAAATTCGTCTCGTGAAATGAATTTTTAATACACAATCACTGCTAAGCGGAAAACATTAAATGCGTGGCACCGCTTGCATTAACGGTGAAGAATAAGATCGCAAACATGCATACCTGAGATATTTCCATCAAAATTTGAAGGTATGTGAATTCTACCAACTCGGATTATTATGATAATAAAACTTCATTGTTTTAAAAATGAACAGAAACACACTTAGGCAAATTAAGTAGGTACTTTACGAATTTAACAATCGTTTTTATTTTAAAGTAAATAACTAAATAAATTTACAATGATATTGAGCAAAACACATTGTTTTCTACCGGTGTAGGCTTAATCTCCATTAGTTGATAAGGTCCGTGCCTAGAAATAGAACATACAAAACAACATAGGGCTGGTAAAGAAACTTTATGACCGTATACTTATAAAAAAAACAAAGGATTGCACTCCAGGAGTGCCGGCAGAAGTGAAAACTTGAACATTAACGTTATGTATTTTTGAATATTTTGGAATGGTTAGGGAATAATTTCGCACGAATTGCTTTATTTATCAGTATAAAATTACTATCATTTATAACTACTACTAACTATGGTTAAATATAATATTCGTCCTATCGTACACAAAAATGACAATTTATATTACATAAAATATTTAACACTCCGTCTCACGAATTTTCGATCAGGTCACGTGTCCTGACGCGAGTTTAACATTTAATACCCATCCGAAGAAAAGTGCTCAAGGCCGCTAAAGAAGTCATCACTTCAAAAAATAAATGGAAAAAAGAAACTCGTATAGAGATAGCCCAACGCACACCCAACCGGAAGTAGCGCTCCGTAACGAGCGAAGGTGCTCGGCGCATCGTCGCACGTGAGAGTTTATCGCTTACCGCGTTTATAGCACGAGCTATAACAATGTATAGAGGTGAATATAGAATATACAAGGGTGATAGGTCGATGATTTGATAGGGATTTGTTGGTACTTCTTGGCTAAAGCTTATTATAAAGTTTTTTAGCGGTGTTATCAGTACACCCAGAATTCACCGAGCTTATTTCCGTTCCATATTGTGATGGCGAGCCTTATTTTTGATGACGAGATGAGCACGGCGCTCGCCTGATGGTAAGCTCCACGCCTGCCCATAAACAGAAGCAACACCCCATAGAACATTGAATTACAAAGCATGGTACTGAACTGCGTTCGTCACCTCGAGACATAAGATGTTAAGTCTGATAATACCCAGTAATTTCACTGGCTTTAATGTCCTTCAAACCAAAACACAACAATGCATACAGATGTTGCTTGGCGGCAGAAATAGACAAACCGGTGGTACCAACCCAGACGGCCTCTCGCATACGAGAGACCTTGTACAATTGCAGACTCCGTGCTGATACTGAGCATTTCGTAACAGCAAAACTTAATATCACTTTTACCCGACCTAGATCGAACCCAAGACATCAGCACAGCAGTCGTATCGCGTACGAAATAGACTCCGCCACCGAGTTATACAAACAAATATAAAATAGCGACAGTGAAATCACCGACTCGGTAATCAGCCGAGATGGCTACTAAAGAGGAGAATAAATAGAATAATGGAAAGCAATCATCTCTTATCATGGAATAAGAGTTTTAAGTATGGGCCTCATAAAATTCGTCGTAAAAGGTCTATTCGGGCAATGGACTGTGGTGTTATTACGGTACGATATTATTATTAATGTTTTACAAGGTAGGTCCCTCGTATGTGAGAGACCGCCTGGGTTGGTACCATCGCTTTGTCTATTTCTGCCGCCATGCAACAGTGTGTAAGCACCGTTATGTTTCGGTTTGAAGGAACTTGAAGGTAGTGAAATTACTGGGCATTGTGGGACTTAACATCTCGTGTTTCGGGCTGACGGGCGCAGTTCAGTGCTTTGTAATTCAAAGTTTTGCTTCTTTTTATGGGCAGGCGTGGCGCTTACCATCAAGCGAGCGACTTATTTGTCTCGTCATTCCACTGATTATAAAAAAAAAATTAAGTTTGTATTAGGGTAGTAGGTAGTATTTGTCTTCCCTCTTCGGAGAGAGAAGAAGCAAATCGAGGGGCCTGCGACAGGACAGGCGGATGACCGACGCATGCACAGTAATACAAGGATGTACCCCTATACCCGCCCCAATTAAGCGTCATGTCATGTCATCATGTCAGTTCTCAGGTATGCAGGTTTCCTCACGATGTTTCCTTCACCGTTAAAGCAAGCGATAATTAATAGATAATATACACGTAACTTAGAAAAATCAGTGTCAGTCTCTTGGGGCTGGTTTCGAACTTGCGACTTTCGTCTCGACAGTACATACCACTCCCCGCTGAGCTATCGCTGCTTAAATCAAAATACTATTTAATGAAAAATCAACACACAGAATACGCCGGCCGATGGTCAATAAACATTAAATATTTTATTATGTTTGCGGCACTTCGTTTATCGAACTTTGTTTTATTAACATAACGTCCATATATTAAATAAATAATATCTAATAAAATATTTACAGATGCAGCTTTATTTTATTTTCCTGGCAATATTCATTTCAGTTTAAATGACATTGAAGGCAATAAAATTACTAGACATTATGAGACTTGAGCACAGAGATTATGAGCACAATCAGTGCCATGCAGTGCTTTGTTATGCAATAGGTACAGGTGGGAAATTGCCTACTGAGACCTCAACATAGCAGTGGTACCACGTTGGTAATAGAATACAGAATAGAATACAACACTACAATAGAATAGGTAAGTAGAATAGGTAGGTAGACTACAACTACGCCACCGAGGCATTGTTGAGGCTGTTATCAGTAGATGATTTTTTTTTTACGGACTTAGAAAAGGAGGTTCTGTATTTACAGTAAGAAACACTGGTTGAACACTTCATCGATAGTGATTTTATATGAATCCGTCTACCGTGTATATAGTTGTTTTTAAATACATATTTATTTAACCATCTTCTCCTTAAAAAAAGGTTCATTATTAAGTAAGGTTTGCAATTATATTGTATTTAAGAATTCTCACCAATCAGAACCAAACAAACCTTTTATAACTCCACAATTACCAAATACCCAACAACTTTATTTATTCGATCGTATTCACAAAGCGTAATAAAGATGTCGAAAATTCTATTCAATCAGTTTTGAATAAAGTTCCATTTTCGAGAGAAACGTTGAATTTTGTTCGTATAATAATGTAACAATATTTATCTTTAACTGGATAATGCAATTTCGAGAGGAGGACGAATACAAATACTGTGGATCGCGAAACAGTGGAGAGAAGAAATAATTTCATTTTGTTATATCTATTTATTGGAACGAAGTCCCTTATTGCGCGTTACACGCTCTGTGCGGATGGGAGCTAGACCGAAAAAAGTGTAATACGACATTTTCCGACACTTCTTGTTACTATAGTTTTTTTTTTACTAGCCCTGTATTATATACGTCCCACTGCTGGGCACGGCCTCATCTACTGAATGAGAGGGATTAGGCCTTAGTCCACCACGCTGGCCTAATGCGGGTTGGCAGACTACACATACCTTCGAAAAATCTTATCGAGTTCTCAGGTATGCAGGTTTCCTCACGATGTTTCCTTCACCGTTAAAGCAAGCGATAATTAACAATTAATATACACGTAACTTAGAAAAGTCAGTGGTGTATGCTCTTGGGGCTGGTTTCGAACCTGCGACTTTCGTCTCGATAGTCCATACCACTCCCGGCTGAGCTTATTGTTACTATAGTTACAGTGTGTGAATTATATACACCAACGCACAAAGCCTCTACCACTCAATATGTTTTAGAAATCTACCCACGAGTATTTATGGAGGTTTAAGATGATATTCTGTTGGGAAAAGGCGCCATCGGATGGAATGATGCTTTTATACGGATTTCTAAGAACTTCATACTTGATCCAACAGTCAAAGGTAGAATTTTTATGTATCGTCTTAAACGAAATTGGATCTTACGTATTATTTATAACTTCGCGTATATGTCATATGAGGAGGTCTTTGCATCAAACTAGGGATTTTTCTAGAGACTATTCCGCTCACTGTAACAGTGGCACGCATTTTTGTTGACACCGAGTTTTGAAGCTCAGCGAGTCTCTGAGAATGCCTAAACGTCTTTGTCCTGCAACGAAATTAATCAGATTGAAGATTTTTAGAGTTGAAAATATTAATTGTCCACTTCCCTGCACTGCAGAGTGGGAAACAAAATAATGAACTATGGAGGTATACTAGGGATTTATAATAAAAAAAATACTCATTAAAAGTTATCGTTAACAGTTTTTTTTTTTTAGTTTTATAGGTTTTTGCATACTTATTATCTTTACTGCATCTTCAAAAACGAACAAAACACTTGTTTAAGCTTCTTCATCTTAGTTCATAATAAAATGATATAAATTGTTCTTATTTGTTCGCTGAAAACCTGTACAAATGTAAAACTAACACAGAAAAAATTTATGAGACTCCGAAATCGGAGTGACCACATCAACAAAATAATTAGAGGCGCTTGATTGCAGTTGACCGTGCTGCGAATAGCGAAGTTCATTATTTCCATTGAAAAGTTACTTGAAATGTCGCCCAATTTACTTTGCTATAGTGGGCTGGATTCGGAGTTAGCACGGTTAAATTAATTTTCTATATTCTACTGTATTAACCTTGATGTTTCGAGTAGTCGCGGTTTTTCTATAGCATAGACCGGTAAACAAGTATGTGGGTCACCTGATGGTAAGTAATTTCCACCGCCCATATACGCCCATAATACCAAAAAGAATAATGGGCGCGTTGCCGACCTTAAAGGAAAGGGATAATTAGTGATTGGCAAGGGGAGGGGGATTTGGCCCTCGGGATATCTCACTCACCGTACGAAACGCAGCGGCAAGCCGCTACTTTACGTCGGTTTTCTGTGAGACAGTGTCGAGCCGGCCCATTCATGCTGGAGACAAAACTTTTCTCATTTAATGATTTCTTACGTTTACACGAATGTTACTCATTGAAATAAAAATAATTAACGCGGTTTTTTAATTTAATTTTGGTCCCGACGTTTCGAAAGCTTTTCAGCCTTCGTGGTCACGGGGTGGACTGAGATGTAGGTTGTCCAGAAAAGTTACAAAATGAAAATCAAAAACCACTATAAAATCCGTTTAAATTAGTTTTTCTGATTTTCTAATAAAAAGGTTGGACTACCATAGTACTAATACATTGATCCAAATATTTGATTTATTCTTGAACTAAATCCTCCCCTGCTTTAATGTGCACTTATGGGACTATGGTACAAAGCTACAAGCTTCCCGAGTGTTTATTAGGCGACGTCCGCATCTGTACAATATTCTGCTTCTAATATATTTCCCCTCGGGCACTCACTCGGCAGGGGCTTTATCATAATTTATTGCCCAGCTGCTTAATTGCTTGTTGCAGTGAGGAATTATTTAGGTCAGTCAGAGAAATTTGCTGGTAGGATATTCATATCCGCCCGGATAGCGACCACCGTACACATAGTGTTAAAACCTGCCATAGTGACCCACACCCTGTGTGGATCGCGTTCAAATATTTTAATAAATACACCCAACAGTCACGTACATAGTCCTGACCCCACAGTAAGATACGAGTCTTGTGTCGTGGGTATCAGGAACTACGAGAGACTTTCGGTCTCACAACATCCAGACCCCGAAACAAATATTTCTGGATCACAGAAACATTTGTCTCGGTGTGGGGATCGAACCCGGGGCTTCTCGCTTCACAGCCGGCTACGCCACGGAGGCTGTCATATTACGCAACTTATGGTCACCAAGCAGACAATATTACAATAACTACACACGAAGTCATATGTAAGTTAAACGCGACTTTAAGCTGTCAAGAAAACTTGATAGCTATTCACTTAAATGCTACAAACTTAGCTCGTTATGCTAACTTATGAAGTAATTCAACATTCTGGTGTCAGGACCTTATGTCATTTGAATTTGAGGTTAGCTGGTAAGAGAAGTATTTTGAAAAAGTGCTAGAACATGTTTGTGATATAGTTTAGGAGTATAATTTTTGCCGCATTTGAGGAATTAGAAATTTCCTCCATGGACGAAAATTAATTATAACATAATAATATTTTTTACAATATTTGTACTAAATTGAAGTATTATTTATTTGGATTTGAGCAATTCAATTTATACCGATCAGGAACGTTATAAAACAATTAGATTATAATTTTTGTGTTTTGTTGTGCGTTTTTGTGCATGATCTTCAAATTAACTAAATAATACTAATAATTTTGAGTGGTAGAGCCACGCTGTAGACAGTTTTGTCTACAGCATGAATGGGCTGGCTCGACCGGATCGTTACCACTGTCTCACAGAAAACCGACGTAAAGTAGCGGCTTGCTGCTGCGTTTCGTACGGTGAGTGAGATAACCGGAAGCCCAAATCCCCTCCCCTTCCCAATCCCTAATTATCCCTTTCCTTTAAGGTCGGCGACGCGCCCATGACTCTTCTGGTGGTGGGCGTACATGGGCGGTGGAGATCACTTACCATCAGGTGACCCACTTGCTCGTTTGCCGGCCTAGGCTATAAAAAAAATAAATAAGCAATAACAGTTTGAGCAGACCAGTCACAAGCTCAAGAACAATATGAATAAATTAACTAAATAAGCAATAACTGTTTGAGTAGACCTGTCTACATAAGCAGCGCCCGTTCACGAGCATGACGCATGTGCCAGCCATCGGCCTCCTCAACCATGTTACAGGGAAGTTACCGGAAAAAAAAACCGACCCGGCACACGACGCCACCGCAAGCACAGATATAAATGTAATTGAACACCTTATTAATCATGATATCTATGATTATACACAAATCAATCGACAAGTAGAAGAAATGGAGTGGTGACACGTTACATAAATCGGTTGAATCTTTGCCAAAAGTCGTTAAATGTGAAACGGCCTTCGGGACGTCTTGTCGAGATGTTGCCCTGTTATGTCAAATAGAACATGCCGGTCAGGAATTTACTAGAGTTTATTTCTAGCTATTGACCGCTGTGAATCTATTTCAAACGTGAAATGTCATCAAGGTTGAATTGTTTGACTATTTAGAAAAAAAAAATTGGTGTGTGTCGTGGGACACCAGGTAGGAACGAAGTTCCTTCGGCTAATGTAGAATCGACACAAATTGTAAAAAATACAAATTATCAACTAAAATAACAAAATATGTCTCTTTATTTTTGTTTGACAACATAAAATTACATAGAAATAGAATAGAAAAATAGAAATAAAAAAAAGACGTGTAGCACTCGGAGACTGCCGCGGTAAAGCTATTGTATAGCATTTTTTAACAACTTATGTAATTATAAATAAAAACTTATTAATTTAGACTTAGACTGGCTACTAAACGGTGGACGGCCGTGTTCTATAATCAAAAATTCAAATTCAAATTTCAAACCGCGTCTACATTTCCAAATGTCATAAGTTTCACACCTATCTGTTTTATTAACGGAATTTCGACTTTAACTTTGTGTGCTAGATATCAAATTAAGTTAAAAAAAAGTCTCATTTAACGGTTTTATTCCACGCATTTTTTCCACGCATTTTTCTTACGGTTTTACTATCACATTTTTTTCAGTTCGGTCACGCAGCGAAATCCCTATCCCCTCCAAGCCTGCCGTAAGGAACTTCGTTCCAATAAAAGAAACAGAAAAGAAAAAAATAATGATTTGCTACTGCCAGTCATAAACTGCCTATGAAAAAACTATATTAAAAATCTCATTTTTTTTTAAGTTAGGAATTCAAACCAAGAAGTCTCGGTATCGAATCGAAATCGGTATAATTTCCTGGCCCCAGTAGCTTCACATATAGATTTAATCGATAATCCAATAAGAAGGCGAGTGATAACCCTAATTATATTAGTTAAATAATTAGACAAATGTTTCACGAGTGATTGGCGCATGCGGAAACACAGGTGTGCCAGCCCTCAATACGGTCCGAATCATTATAGGTCATGTGACAATTTTAGGCATCTAATATTAAAAGAAAGTACATTACATAAAGTTATTGACGCTTTGAATGTGTAATAATGCTGGTGGGAGGATACTTGTATCCGACCGGATAGCGACCACCGTACACTGGTGCTAAAACCTGCCATAGTGCCCACCTTGTGTGGGTCGCGTTCCAGGATCAGCCAGTGTATATCCGGTTCTCCCCAGGGAGCTTGCCCCCTGATCCTAACCCTTTTCCCATCCCTTTTTCCTTCCCCTCCCCCTTGGCCCTGGGATGAGATACTGCGGGGTCGCCAGTATTCCGTTAGCAGGGACTCCGTAGTTCATTCCAGGAACTTTGGCAGGCCGGCATGATCTTGTTTATCGTTGGTTGACACTATTCTTGGATTGCGCTACACTTACCATCAGGTGTAGCGTAGTCACTTTGCCGAGCCAGGATAAAAAATATATATATTACTGTCGTATACATTTGCATGTATGTAACGCGTTCATTTATACCACGCACGTGTAAACTCTGGAATGAACTCCCTGCTTCGGTGTTTCCCGAGCGCAAGGACAGGTCCTTCTTTAAACGAGGCTTAAAAAGAGTATTCCTTCAGCGGTAGGCAGCGGCCTGGTTATGCCCTATGCATTGCCGATGTCCATGAGCGGTGATGATCAGGCGTACCACTCGTCTGGCTATTAAGGCAATAAAAAAAAGTTTGATACTTATCGTATTTGTTTACTAACTTTGGATTTTTACTACGCCAAAACTTCTAGATTTCAAACAAATTTCCTTTTTTTACTACTCTAATATTAAAATCAATATCAGTAATTTTGTAGTTTTAGTAAAATTATTACTGATAATAATGGTATTTCAGATAAGAATCTGAAGATGCGAAGTATGATAGCTTTTTTTATATCAGCCCTTAACAGATATGTACTACTAGCATATAAGTAAGAAGACAGACCTTGGCATTAAGCCAGGATCATGTTAGATATAAGGAAAGAAGTAGCTCTGCACTCTAACAGAGTCTTTTTTTCCAACAAAATCAGTTTGCAATTAGCTGATAAATCGATGTACAGAAATGAACTAAGTAATAAAAAATACACGGCAAATTCAGAACCTCCTTTTTTGAAGTCGATTAAAAATAACAATAGTATCTACAACAGTAAAGAAATTATTGCCATCATTTCTCTACTAATATAATTAATAGTTTTTAACGCTGGCAACCGATTCAAAGGGCAAAGGAGATGCCAACCAAGCTGCCCCGACGACAGAATAGATGGAGCGTGAACTGCATTATGATTTATACTACTGACATTTCTAACTGTTTGTGACGACCTTCAGAACGTGTTTATATTGGATGCAGTTGATTTAACTAATGACTGTCAGTTCCGAAGTAAATAATATGGGATTAGGAATATGACGGTCGGTAATACCTCACATAGATTCAGAAAAGAACAAATTGTATGTGTTCAATTCACACACGGCAGAAGTGAAACTTCAGGAAAATAGACTGCAAGAGATTGAGATAAATATAGATTATCAGTATTAGGATAATGAAAAGGTTTATTATTTTTATAATATTTTTACCAAGCTGGATAATTTACTAATGTGTTAAATAATTAACATAAATTAATTAACCAACGAATTTTACAACGATTTTAAATAAAAATATTTATTGATCTTCTGAAGTAGTTGGTATAGGCTCTTAAAGAACGTTACGTAAAAGACGTCATGATCTTGAAGACAGATGATTCTAGAAGGACATAAAGGTAATATAGAACTAATGATCATACTACGGAGGTTGCCCTAGAACGGGTTAAGTGGAAGCATCTAAATAAGAAAGGGACCTTAGTAACAAGCCAGGATAAAGCCGAGTATAAAGAAAAAAGACATAGACTTAGAATAATAATATTATAATCTTACCTTCTAACAGAAACAGGACATCATTTTGTTTTGGGTCAGGTGTACTCCAGTTGGACAACTCTATGGCGGCGCACCTGTTAATAAAAACAAATTTTAAATTCTTTACATTCCAAAATTTTCATTCCTTTTTTACCATAGGCTATCAAACGAGCAATTAGGTCACCTGATGGTAAATAATCTCTACCGCCCGTGTTCGCTCACAATACCAGAAGAATTATGGGCATGGAAGGAAAGGGATATATTTATTTTCAGTTTAATTTATTTTCTGTATTAATGTTATGTTTCAGTTTGAAGGACATTGAGGCCAGTGAAATTATTGGACATATGAGACTTGACTTCATAATCATCCTTAATCAATCCTTAATTGCTGGTGGTAGGATATTCATATCCGCCTCGGTAGCGACCACCGTACCCATGGTGTTATAAAACCTGCCATAGTGTTCCAAACACATTGGGTGGATTGCGTTCCAGGATCCACCCGTGTATACCCGGTTCTCCCGACGGGCTTGCTACAGGACTTGATGGTTGGTTGGAGCGGGTATAGGGGTACATCCTTGTATCCCTATGTCTGAATCGGTCATCCGCCTGTCATATCTCAGGCTTCTCGATTTTGCTTCTTTCCTCTTCGGAGCGTCAAGAAGCATATTACAAGCCGGCATGATTCTGGTCACTACGGATAAACTCATACTAACAGTAAGATATGAGTCTTGTGTCGTGGGTATCAGGAACTACGAGAAACTTTTTGACTTACAACACCCATACCCCGAAACAAATATTTGTGGATCAGACAAATATTTGTCTTGGTTACAGGGATCGAACCCGCGGCCTATCGCTTTCCAACCGGCTACTCGCAGCGCCACGGAGGCTGTCATTTTAAGAAAAGTCAATTCGTATGAAACTTTGACAGTAGTAACATTTTCTCTTCACATATTCATTTGAAGATTATTAACATGAATTTCCCCACGGTAACATATTAATATATCTCTGTCTATGCCTAATGTTAATAATCATCCGCATAACTATTTAGATACGAGATACGTTAGCAAATATTTAACATATTATAGTATTATTAGTGAACGCACCAACTTGGATTTGCCTAAGCTCCCTTAATGCCTGTCTTGTATTTCGTGTAAGCTTTGGACTTGGGCAATTTAAAACCTGTGATAAAAGGTTGTAAGTTTGACCCCATTTTCTGTGTATATTTTTATAAACGTAAATAAACTGCCTCGGTAGCGCAATGTATTGCGCACGCGGTATGACTGCTATGCTGAGGTCCCGGGTTCAATCCCGAGTAAAGGTGATATTTGGATTTTTTTTGTAACACCTTTGTCTGTTTATGTGTGTGTACTGTCTATGTATATATCAGTTGCATTGTAGCGACTCAATTAATACGATTTAAATAAGCTTTTCTCGAATATGCAGGTTTCCTCGCGATATTTTCCTTAACCATTAAAGCGAGCTGTAAACATTAAATCCATACGTAATTTCGAAAAGATGAAGGTGTGTATCTTGGGGCTGGTTACGAACCCGCAACTTACGTTACAATAGTGTGTATTACACACACACACACACACACACACACACACATATACACACACTGTACTTGTACTTGTAATTGTTCATACATACGTTTAGAGATACGTGCTTGTACACTGTACTTGTACACTTCGTTTGTTTGTAATTTATCTACTCCTCATAAATAAAATTGCACTACGTTCGTAGTTTTCGTTTCTCTTAACAATTTATTACACGACACCGCTACGCAAAGCTATTTCTCGTTACGTTAAACGCCGAAACAATTCAGTCGTACGCAATAATTGTGTTGATTAATATTTAATTATACTCATCATACAGCCGTGGTAGCGTACGCTTAGTAACGAAGTATTTGTAATCTACGACAAATCTATTAATTAAAGGCGGGAAATTTAAATTCAAATTGTTTATGTAATTAAGCCGCCAAGGGCTAAGGCACAAGCTAGGTCCCTCGTATGCAAGAGGCAGTCTGGGTTAGTACCTTTGCCTATTTCTGAGGCCAAGCAACAGTATGTAAACACTGTTGTGTTTCGGTTTGAAGAATATTGAAGTCAATGACATTACTCGGCATTATGAGACTTAACATATTATGTCTCAGTGTAGTCACAAGCCGTTGCTTTACGTCGGTTTTCTGTGAGACAGAACAACCTGGTCGAGTTGGCCCATTCATGCTGTAGACAAAACTGTCACCGTGGAAATATGTCTGTCGCACACCTCAATTTGTATGTACCTTTAGACATTGTATTTAATGATTTCTAATGTTTACGCGAACATTACTCATTGAAATAAAACTAACTTAAACGGATTTTATCTCGGTTTTTTATTAATTTTGATCCAGATGCTTCTCAGCCTTCGTGATCGCGGGGTGTCCACCCCGTCAAAAATAATAAAAACCGCGCTAAACTCCGTTTAAATTAGTTTTATTTCAACATTGTATTTATTTGTCCAGAGATCGGTCAAAACGTTCTTAAGCGTCAAGACGTCATTCAATTTATTTACACCATTTTACAATATTGTCGAGGCATAATAAAAATACAGTGGTTCGAATTAAATAACAAGTGGATCGAGTGTAAAATAAAATAACTACATTAAAATTTCTAACAGGCAACGTTCTTGGCAATGTCAACTACTAAAATTTAACATAAAATAAACTGAAATAAACAGATTTATCAAGATTTTAATGTTCTCATTGTCTTAACGGTAATATCAGTGTAGGTTGTGAATTGTGTCGTCTTTTGTGAAATTACTGGGCATTATGAGACTTAACATCTTATGTCTCAGGGTGACGAGCGAAGTTCAGTGCCATGCAGTGCTTTGTATATTTTTATTAAAAGTTCTGTGTGGTGTTGCTTCTGTTTGTGGGCAGGCGTGGCGCTTACCATCAGACGAGCGCCTTGCTCGTCTTGTCAAACAATAAAAAAACAGAAAAAAAAAATTGGTTCGTTAGTCAGGTTATAATATTTTTTTAGTATAACATAACCGCACGCTTGTATCCCAGAGGTGTAAATAATGTCGCATTTACAGCTCGCAAAGATTATTGTCGTCCCATGATATGATAGGATGCAAGCCTATTATCCATATCGGGCATAAAATCCCATACTAATTATACATAAATACACCCAATAGTCTCTGGGGAGATGTCATAGATAGCAAAAAAATTGAAAAACTGATAAAAAGACAAATGCTCGTTGTATGAATAAACCCTTATACATAGAAAAAAATGTACTTAAAGTAATTGGCAAATAAAATTTGATACGGTGTCTGTATCTCATCAATGTTTCAAGCGGAGTTATTTAAATCGTGTCGAGTTAAATTAGGTGTGCAAAAAAAGTTTATAAAAATAAAATTCGTTCTCAAAATAGACTCGAGAACGTCTCGCCTTCAACACGAAGCCCATCTGGGCACTCTCCAATTTCACTTTGTACTCAATTCACATGTCAATATCGCCACAGAATGCCACATATGTCACTATCACTAAACACAGAAAAAAAAAACGTACTGGCACTCGAGAAAAATACACAAAAAAATAAACTTCACGAAACGATCGCGTTCGAAATTCGATTTGATGTAACTTTTTAATTTTAAGGCCAAAGTTGTTTCGTGATGTCTACTTTTTATTAGTTTTTTTAATAGACACTTACTGTAGTGCGCACGCCTAACACAACTAGACTGATTCTGTTCAACACATCGTATTATTCGTTGGCTGAAATCTAAAAAAAGATGGGACACTCATTCGCGTAGAGTGCGAGCATATTGTGACGTCACATGTATTTTTTACGCGCTCGGTGTCATAGAGTCTAGCTTTCATTTTATAACTTGACACTTTATCATGAAATTGCAAATAGGTTAACGGTACACTCGTAAAAGTACTGAATAATCGCATTACACCGCTTATTTCAATAAAATCCAATAAAGTCGCGCGCAAACAATGTCGGATTTCATGTCACATGCCAGGAAGTGTCTAAATTTGTAATAAAATTTACGAAACAAGAGAGAAAATGTATATCTTTCCGCGTTATTATTATGTTATCATTATTTTGCATGTTCTGAAAATTCAATTTGGATTATTGTTTCGGTTTGACATTCTGTTTTTTTTTGTATATAAGCCGTAAATGTGGTTTAAAATAGGGATTTTTTAACTGACTTCAAAAAAGGAGGTTCTCGTTTCTTACGGGTCTTTATTATGCGGTAAAAATAACTCAAGGAGAATTTCCTACTGGCTGCAAAATATGACTGAAATATGTATATTATTATTTCAAATTTCGAACACATAAGAACTAAAATGAGTTAATAACGTTTATACGCCCTCAGCGATAATAGTGCTTCAATAAATACATCTCATGCTTGGAAAATGGTATAGAGTGCTGCTATAAGCTGTGGGTCTAGTATAAATCTGCTTAATGGTAATGCAGTGGCAATAGACATGCATCCGCGTTGGCATCGCTTTATGTCGTAAATGCCTTGTCTTTGGTTACTTGGCTATACAATATTATTATTGAAGTCGAGTTATATTAAAATCTTATAGTCCACACCGCATTGGATTGATGTGTTATTGTTTTATTTGCCCAAAAATGTTGAAGTTTTTTGCTATTAAAGAATTCTAATAAAAGTTCTTTTGAAGTAAACCTGTAACGTATATAATAACTTTATTTAGTGGAATCTGATGAATGGCTTGACAGGGGTGGTTCATCTATCAGAACACCGACGTAAGTTGCTTTGATGTTGCTTTTCTTAGAATCAGTATGATTGCTCGAGTTCAAAAAACACTTAAAGTATAGCAACTTATCCAGAATTCATGAAAACTCGTTTATATTCATAGCGGTTCAATTACTATGAGAATTTTAAATAGAAAATATATGTACCTTCGTAGATATGCGAAATAATATACGATACGTTTTGTGTATACTTATAAGAATCAATTTTTTCGATTGACTTCCAAAATGAATCGATTACATAAATCGTTTCGATTATATCCCCACCCGCTACCCATTCACGACATATTTTTTTGGGAATTTAATCCAGAAATAAGACGCGAGCTTAGCTAAAATTGTAGGATGCTTCAGCAGAAATCGCAACCGCATAAAATATCGAATGTATTGATATATCGAAACGCAATTGCGTATACGTTTATAATACTACATGAATTACTACTTACTACTACACCTACATACTAATGAATTTGTTTTTACATGAGGGTTGGTAAAAACCAGTAAAATTATAGAACATTATGTGGAATTTTGGCGGGAATTCTGACAGTGCAGTTCATCGCTTATTTTAATTATTATTTATTTCATAAACTAGTTTAGAGTTGTGTTTGTTGTTTAAAAGTGGTGTGGATTTGTTCAATAAACATTGACGGTGATGAACATTCTATGGAAACATTGAAATAAGTGAATTAAGCTTCGTACTGAAAGGAGTTAACACCAAAACTCCGGCAAGACCTTGAAATCGACCGCACCCGTGTTTCATCGTTCTTGTAAAAATAACTTGAGAATAAATTATACTTGACACTGGCAAAATGCATAATAATGCAAAAGCCATAAATAAAAAAGAAGAAAAAGAACATTATGTGCCTTAGAAAACGTTTAAGCACTGCTTAATTAAACACGGTTTTCGTCTCTGTCTACCCACTTTGTGACTACAATTATACTGCAACTATATCACTTAAGGTGCTACAAACCTAATAACAAATCAAGAAATCAATCTTATTATATTTTTTGTCATTAATACAGCGATTTGTTGAAAATAAAATTATTTTTAATTATACATTGAAAAAAAGACATTAAGCACTCTATTCACATAAAATAATCCAACCATAAAACAGTACTCTATTCCAAAAATATCCAACACAAATATGTTGGTAGAAGCGACGTTGGCAAGCGTTTCCAGCAATTATTAATAGAAGTCAGGTTAAGGGCGAACCTTTATAGCCATCTCTCGTGTTTGGACACGAACAAGTTATTTTATATGCACTGTTATTTTTCGACTACAAAAGAAAAGAAACGAGAAGCTAAACTCAACGACTGTCTGACTTTCACCCATCCAAAAATCGTCTAAGGCGCACAGCACACGGTCAGGTATATACGATGTGTTATACGTGTATAGTCTGAATTAACATTAGCATTTCGCTGACGCGAAACCAAAAGTTTGCCCCCTATCAAAAGTGCTCAAGGGGGCTAAAGAAGTTTCCACTTCAAAAATAAAAGTAACTTGGTTACTTGAGTTTATTGAATGGTAGAGCCACGCTATAGACGGGTTTGTCTACAGTATGAATAGGGCTCGACCGGGACATTACCACTGTCTCACAGAAAATCGACGTAAAGTAGCGACGTGGTGTGTTTCGTCCGGTGAGTGAGATATCCGGAGGGTCAAATCCCCCTTCCGTTCCTAATCCCTTTCATTTAAGGTGGGGAACGCGTCCATGATTCTTTTGATATCGTGGGCGTACATGGGCGGTCGAGGTCAGTTACCATCAGGTGACCCATTTTCTCATTTATCGACTTATGCTTTAAAAAACCTCAAACAAACGTTAATATGGATGAAGTATTATTGAAGCCATTACTAATTCCATCAGAATCATTCCACGGCTATCTCCATCATCTTATTTCCATCTCTCACCCTCGGATTGAATGTCAGGGCATATGACAAGAATATCAAAAGCCATTAATGTTATCGTTGGTACATGGCGATCCATCCATCACTCCGAGGTTGTTTTCGATTTAGTTAATCTTGGTTTAATGTACCATTTCTAATGCTTTCGCGGATAGTTGTGGTTCTCGTATGAAATCATATTATAATAATTACGTTATAATATTTAGCTAATGTTCTATATTTGGTATTTTTTATGGGTGGTAGACAGTTTTGTCTACAGCGTGAATGGGACGGCTTGACCGGCCACTGTCTCACAGAAAACCGACGTAAAGTAGCGGTTTGATGCTGCGTTTCGTACGGTGAGTGTGATATCCGGCGGCCCAAATTCCCTTCTCAGCCCCTAATTATCCCTTCCCTTTAAGATTGGCAACGCGCCTATGATTCTTCTAGTATTGTGGGTGTACATATACATCAGGTTTAGTGCAGCCACTTTGCCGTGTTCGGATTAAAAAAAGCTCAATCCCAAGCAGTTTTGTCTTCCTTTTTGGCAAAGATTTTGTTTTAAATGTAACCCTTAACTAAAACTCACCCTACG
Organism: Amorpha juglandis; assembly: GCA_949126905.1. Classification (NCBI taxonomy): domain Eukaryota; kingdom Metazoa; phylum Arthropoda; class Insecta; order Lepidoptera; family Sphingidae; genus Amorpha; species Amorpha juglandis. The sequence goes on along the minus strand of OX421379.1, from coordinate 2,093,308 downwards.
CCAATCTGCACAAGTCCATGAAAGGACATTGAACATATTTTTAAAGAAGGGCCAGAGGACTAACAAACGGCTTAGAGAAAAGCGGCCGCACGTAAATTTGTCACATTAGAAAGGACGCAACTCAAGCTTAAATTTCGAGGGTCCGACCGATTTATTTATTTTTCATAGCGTCCGTTCTGAAGGGTTTGCATTATTCAATAAAAGACAACGTTGAATATTGTTAAGAGATTTAGGCCGGCTTGTTCAACCATAATCGTATTTAATGACTAGCATTCGCTCGCGTCTCCGCCCGCGTTAAGTTCTGCACCGTTATATTATCGATATCTTTAAATTGGCATAACTTTTTTATTTATGAACCGATTAACATGAAACAAACGCTTAATGTTAAATGGAGCTTACTATAATATATCAGTGAAAACTACATCTAAATCAGATAAGCCGTTTCTGAGATTACCGTCCACAAACGCACAGATAAACAGACAAAAATTCTAACAATCATTGTATGAGGTGCTATTGCGTTGATAAAGGTCCCTAATAATATTTTTTCTCATATATCTTCCATGTACAGACAGCGATCCAAGATTTTTATTATATGTATAGACAAATATAAGCTACTACGTGTGGGTCATTTATTATCGTTTTATCTAATCGCTTTATTGGTGAAAATTGCGCCCGAAATGGCAAATGCCACATATCTATTACAGTAAACAGTGGGTGCACTAATTGTACCACTGCTTACTCCTTCGCGGACACAAGCGTGGTCTTACGTATTTATTCAATAATTATCTCACTAACACCCTGCATTGCTTTACACCTTTGTCGACAATCATATCTTCTTATCTTCATATATCTTAGTCTTCTATATTTTTTTTCCACCTGCCCATATCTCACGCGCAGTGGGGTCGGCGCAATATGCTTTTTAAGTTCCGGAAAATGTGGCATGTAATTTTTACGACATGACTGGAAACAAAATACACCCAGACCCGAAACAAATATTTGTGGATCATACAAACATTTGTCTCGATGCGGGAATAAAACCTGCGACCTCCTCACAGTCGGCTGCTCGTATATTGCGCTATGGAAGATTTCGACCTTCTAAAATACAACAACATAAAAGGCAAAGCACTTCACAAGACAGTCTGTCATAATGGTCCGCTGAGAGAATTTCCATAGATAAGTGGCATTTATATAGGAGGTTAATGTGTTTGCCATCCTCTACACCTCCGGCTGCAAATTGACCATCAAATGTACGTGTCCGTGTTTGTGTTAGGGACCGTTTCCGTCCGCCGAGGCAGGAAATTAAACTGTAGGTTTCTTAGGGTCTTGAATAAAATGAATTCACTTTATGTAGACAGAACCAATCTGTAAACTTCTTTTTTATAGCATAGGCTACCAAACGAGCAAGTGGATCACCTGGTGGTAAGTGATGCAGGCACAGTAATACAAGGAGGTACTCCCATACCCACCCCAACCAACCATCAAGTCATGTCGCAAGCCCCTCGGGAGAACCGGATATACACTGGCTGATCCAATGCTGCTCTAACATCATGTGTACGGTCGCTGTCCGGGCGGATATGAATATCCTACCACCAGCAGATAATTATTTTTACATTTATAAACACTCGTGCCTGTATTCAGTTTAATGAATATTTACATGGCTAATTCAAAAATACACATATCATGTCAAACATCACTTAACATAAAACACACAACTCCATCAAGGTACAAAATGCGAAGAGATGGGCTAAGGCTTAACCCTTCATAGAAAAGCCATGTGTCCAGCAGTAGGACCGTATTCCTTTTTATTTATTTGAATGACGAGATGAGCAAGTCGCTCCCCTGATGATAAGCACTACGCCTGCCTATAAACAGAAGCAACACCACACAGAATTTTGAATTATAAAGAACTGCATGGTACTAAACTGCACTCGTCACCCCGAGGCATAAGATGTTAAGTCTCATAATGCACAGTAGTTTTACTGGCTTCAATGTCCTTAAACCGAAACACAACAGTGCTTACACACAGTTGCTTGGCAGCAGAAATAGACAAAGTGGTGGTACCAAACCAGACGACCTCTCGCATACGAGGGACCTACCATCTTGTGCAAATATAATAAAGGACTGATATATCAAACATCACTTTACATAAAACACAATAGCATCAATGCACGAAACGTGAAAAGGCAATTTGTACTTATCTCAAGGCAACAATTCTTCTTTACCTTTGCCTCGGCTAATGTACAGGGTCTCGGACGGACGGTTTTATGCACGTTTTATAGTGTTTCCTAATGGCTTCTTCAATTGCACGACATTTTTACGAAGTGTCCGCCGCGGACTACGTGTAAATTGTACAACCAAACTGTTTTTAGATAATCTTTACATAGTATAAAATGAAGTCGCTTTCGCTGTCTGTTCGCTTAGATCTTTTAAACTATTTAACGGATTGTAATGCAGTAATAGATAGAGTGATTTATGAGGAATGTTTATATGTATAATACGTACATATTATAGTACAGAAAAGCCGAAAAATTCAAAGATTTGTAATGTGATGTCGTAACAAACATATTTTTACCCGTGCGAAGCCGGCGCGGGTCGCTAGTAAGTAATAAAACGAGGGTTTTAAAGTGTTAAGTATATGGTGTAGGAATACAAATTTAAGTTTATTAAGTCTATTATTTTGTCTCGGATATTATTCCATATTTGCATCCAAATATAATGTCGACCGTCAAGAAACATTGTATCTCTCGACGGAATCATTTTAATTAACCAGATGTTTTAAAGTACCTTGGTATATAAATAGACCTTATATTTCGGTCTTTATAATGTTATTTTCTATTTTTATATTCTTATATTATATCTAATATTGCTCCTAACTCCTCCCTAACCTTCTATCCGATTAATTTCGTTGCGAGACAAAGACATTTAGGCATTCCCAGAGACTCGCCGAGCTTCACTGCTCGGTGTCAACAAAAATGCGTGCCACTGTTGTTCCTGGTGCACAGGAGTTACAGTGGCGGGTGTGTGGGCGGGATAGTCTCTTATTTTTATATTGGTTAAACTCGACAGCTAACGCGGCCCCCTCAGGTTTAATATTAAATCCATCGCTACGCTTACTTAAATCGGATATCGTCTAATATCCAATTTTGTGGCGAAATATTATAAAGAAATAAAATTGCTTCGATATAAGCGCTAAAGTTATGTATACACTGTAATAAAATTCAAAGTATTACGTAATATACGACTGGATAATGCAGGGTTAAATCAAACGAATTTCCAGAATACTTTCAGCGAATAAGAAGGATTAAGACGCTTACACACTGGTCTGTTGGTATCAATTTGAGGTATTATTATTGTGGTTTTAAAGACATTTAAGGTTTATAAACTTAGTGATTTTATGGGATATATATTATATATTTACTGTCTCGGTGGCTTAGTTGTATTGCGTACGCGGTACGACTGCTGTGCTGACGACTTAAATTCGATCCCCGGGTCGGGTCAAAAGATATTGGGTTTTTTTTATCACGAAATGCTCAGTATCGGCTTGGAGGCTGGAATTGTACACCTATCCGTGTGGATATGAATATCCTACCATCAACAAAATACTTTTAGAACAAAATGTGGTTTCAAAACAAACCTCTAGTTTCTCATCCACCCAGTGCACTGCATAAATACGGAACAGTTCTGGACTATGATATTGACGTACGATGACAACTCATTTTGCAGGTCACGCCTCTTCAAAATTGTTGAATGAGAGCCAAATTTACCTGCTCTTAGTGCATTTATGAAGCGTAAACATCTTGACGTGCTTCCGTTCTGTGATTGTTGAAGGTAAACATTTAAAATATAATTTTGCATTATTAAGGTTGTTTTATTTTTATCCACTAACAATAAGGGAGTGTTTGTTACATATGTCTGTCAGATATAATAGTGTCAAATGAATAAACCGATTTGGATGCGATTTTTTTTATTTTAAAACTGTTTGTGCTTGTTTAAGCTATGTTTGAATATTTATTATTTACCAGCCTTTTCTCGCGGCTCCGCCCGCGTGATCTACTTTTCCAGGATAAAAAGTAGCTTATGTTACTCAATGATAATGTAGCTTTCTAACAGCAAAAGAATTTTTGAAATCGGTCCAGTAGTTTTTAAGTATATTCGTTATATACAAAAATACAAATCTTTCCTCTTTATAATATTAGTGTAGATTTATCCACAAATATTTGTTTCGGGTCTGGATGTGCTGTCTCCCAAGGTGGACGTCAGGAAGGCGGCCGGTCGTAAAACTACAAGCCAAATCTTTCTGTATTGTGCGTTAAAAACCATGTTGCGCTGACCTCATTACGAGTGTAATAAGGAAAGGTGGAAGAAGATTATTCATGTATATATTAGGTATATACACTATTTATATATCTATTATTACTATTTATATTCCCGTATTATTTGTGGATGTTGTCGTCATCTGTACAATGCACATATTGAATAATTTATGTGTATTGATTACTTAAAATATGACTTTAAACACATTCTTGAATTTTTTAGAGTTCATTTTGTAATTATTATTTATTTGTAGAGTGGTAGAGCCACGCTGTAGACAGTTTTGTCTACAGCATGAATGGGCTGGCTCGACCGGGTCATTACCACTGTCTCACAGAAAACCGACGTAAAGTAGCGGCTCGCTGCTGCGTTTCGTACGGTGACTGAGATATTCGGAAGCCCAAATCCCCTCGCCTTCCCAATCCCTAATTATCCCTTTCCTTTAAGGTTGGCAACGCACCCATTATTCTTCTGGTGGTGAGCGTACATGGGCGGTGGAGATCACTTACCATCAGGTGACCCACTTGTTCGTTTGTCGGCTAAGCTATAAAAAAAAAAAAAACTATCCTTTCTGAAGCCGTAAACAACCCATTGTACAGTCACCTTAACACCAAGTTTTTGAATTTACAAAGGAATTTCCCGCTGCATTGAGCTTACTTTAAAATATTTAGACAACTTAAAAGCTTACATTATCTACGCAACCACTTTAAAAATACACTTGTTTTCATTTTAAACTAATTATAATATTTTTGTGCTAAATTATATTTAGATTTATTATAAATTTTAGATATGATTATTTATTTTAGTATATTCATTTTTTAAAACTGCCTCATTGATCTATTAGCGATGTACAACTGGGTGAGAACTGTGAGGTCTAGGGTTTTATTCCCGGGTCGGGATATTACAATTTTTGTTTGGGTTGTCGATTCGAGAAATCACACGTGAATTGTCTGGGATTTTAATTTGGGCTGAGTATCGCATTAGGCTTACCTTCTGTCACATTATACGACGGAAATAATCTTGGTGAACCGTAGGTGCAGCATTAGATGCACCTCTACGTATACCTTTTTTTATTTAATTGAACGACGAGACGAGCAAGGCGCTCGCCTGATGGTAAGCGCCACGCCTGCCCATATACCGAAGCAACATCACACAGCACTTTGAATTACAAAGCACTGCAGGGCACTGAACTGCGCTCGTCACCCAGAGACATAAGATCTTAAGTCTCATAATGCCCAGTAATTTCACTGACTTCATTGATAGTCAGTGAAATTACTTCATTCATTCAATGATAGTTATTCTTCATTTCCAACCTTATTTTAATGCAAAACACAAATATTTTTTACCAACAACGGCGAAAAGACTCAAAAAGGTCAAAATTCCACGATATCTTCCAATTCGACTTTACTTCGAATTCTAGGTAAATAAAAATAAACCCGCCTCGGATAACATCGGTCATATTTCAAAAGGACACCTACAAAAATTGACGGTGACACTGCCCACCCACTCCAGTATACGCGTGAATATTTCACAACAATGTTTATAGAGATTTTTGTATGGCCAAATTTAGTTTCGCCTAGCATGACCGACTGTAAAATAGTCTAAATATAAAATACCATTATGTTAAGAGACGCAGTAGTGTATGCTTTATTCCTACGCAGAGTTATGCCAGTATAATGCCAGTGCTTCCCCCATCATGATGATGATTATATACTAGCTTTTCCTCGCGGCTCCGCATGCGTGATCTGCTTTTTCCGGCATAAAAAGTAGCCTATGTTTATCAGGGATAATGTAGGATTCTAATGGTGGAAGAATTTTTCAAATCGGTCCAGTAGTTTTTAAGTTAATTCGTTACATACAAAGTTACAAATATTTCTTCTTTATAAAATATTGTTTACAATGAAATACTCTTATTCAACAATACATTTATTTGGATAAGGAATAATATTATGTTGATAACACTTTGGAAAATAATTGACAATAATGCATTAATTCCGACCATATTTGATTACCATAGCAACGGAAGCCTTCAAATATAAATAATTTTGAAATAAAACTAATTTAAACGGATTTTATCGCGGTTTTTTATTAATTTTGATCCCGACGTTTCGAAGACTTTTCAGCCTTCGTGGTCACGGGGAGGACTGTTTTTTTTTTATAGCATAGACCGGCAAACGAGCAAGTAGGTCACCTGATGGTAAGTGATCTCCACCGCCCAGGTACGCCCACAATACCAAAAGAATCATGGGCGCGTTGCCGATCTTAAGGGAAAGGGATAATTAGGGATTGGGAAGGGGAGGGGGATTTGGGCTTCCGGATATCTCAAATACTGGACTGAGGTGTAGGTTGTCCAAAAATGTTAATGTTACAGTATCTACCTTCAATTTACAATTATAAAAATCTTTATGGTCTTTATAATTGTAAATTGAAGGTAGATACTGTAACATTAACACGTTCACTGCGTTACGGGAAGTATTTGGTTGTAATTGATTTCTGCTCTGTGCGGCAGCTAGTTATCCTAGTTTTCCACTCCGTGCGGAGGTGATTTTTTCAAGTATTCGTACAAGCAAAAATGGCCTTTCCATGTCTCTGTGGAGGGTTCAGGTCAGGACTACGTACGGGAAAATAGACGTCGTATCGCATATCAGGCATTCAGACATGGAAGTAAGTTTTAATCTAGCGCCGCTGCAGTGAAAGTGTTAACATTTTTGGACAACCTACACCTCAGTCCTCCCCGTGACCACGAAGGCTGAAAAGTCTTCGAAACGTCGGGATCAAAATTAATAAAAAACCGCGATAAAATCCGTTTAAATTAGTTTTATTTCAATGAGTAACATTCGCGTAAACGTAAGAAATCATTATATAAATAATTTTCCCCGTTTTTGCAACATTTTGCACTCATTCTTCGCTCCTAATGGTCGCAGCGTAATGTTATATAGCCTAAAGCCTTCCTCGATAAATGGACTATCCAACACAAAAAGAATTTTTCAATTCGAACCAGTAGTTCCTGAGATTACCGCGTTCAAACAAAAAAACAATCAAACTCTACATCTTTATAATATTGGTATAGATTATTTTTCGAAGGTATGTGAAGTCTGCCAACCCGCATTAGGCCAGCGTGGTGGACTAAGGCCTTATTTATATTATTCAGGCGAGCGCCTTGCTCGTCTCATCATTCAACCAAATAAAAAAAAAATTAGGGTGACCCGCCGTCTGCCCCCCACAACCTGCAATGGGAACCAAGTTTCGCCATAACCTCGTCCGTAATCAGCAAAATGTACCACGTCCAGGTGGGGTTGGCTTTGGACTGACGACGTTGGAGGCCACTTCAGATGCAGTAAGTAGTAACAAATATATATTTTTTTCGATTTTCATATATTACGGGATATAAAACTTTAACGATTCATATTCTATATCCCAAGCCAAGTTGATCTGGTAATATAATTAAACCAGACACGTGATGCGTTTATAATTAATGGCATCACTGCAGAAATAGACAAACTGGTGATGTTAGCATAAGCACGAGAGTATGGTGATCCACCAATCTGCCCTGCACCAGATTATTATAGATCTTAAACATTTCTTTATAGCTTTTTTCACTGCAGTTTCTTTATAACATAGGCCAGCAAACGAGTAAGTGAGTCATGGTAAGTGATCTCAAACGCCCATGTACGGCCATAATACCAGAAGAATCATAAGCGCGTTGCCGACCTTCAAGAAAAGCAATTAAGAAATTAGAAAGGGAAAAGAGATTTGGGCATCCGAATAGTTCACTCACCATAAGAAACGCATCAGCAAGCCGCTACCTTACGTCAGTTTTCTGTGAGACAGTGATAACAACCCAATCGAGCCGACCCATTCGTGCTGTAGATAAAAATGTCTACACCATTGCTTTACCACTCAAGTAAGTTAATCATGATATAGGCTCATGAAAATCTGAATATGATTGCAACTGCCAATACCACTAGCATAGTATGCGCCTTCGTATAGAATACTGTCGTATTCAAAAACAATTTCAATAAAATCAATTCTGCAATCTGCGGTTAGCGGTTACAGTTCGCAGCTGACGTCGTATATTCGGCACCGACGTTAAATTTATTTTAATATTTTATTTTAACATCAATAATAAAACTTATGAACAGCAGGAGTTTCCCATGTTTATCGGCGCCCGGTCATTCGTTCTTGAAAAATATGTCTAGGATTAGTCTGAGGTTATTTTTGAAGTAAATCTTGTTGAATATATTGAATAAGTTTGGTAATAATAACGCTTATAAGACCTGTATAATAAAATACAGTTGAATTAAAAACTCCTCGTTATTTTTTTTTATATTTTAAGCCGGCAAACGGCCACGTGGGTCACCTGGTGGTAAGTGATCTCCACCGTCCATGTACCAGAATAAGGAAAGGGTTAATTAGGGATTGGGAAGGGGAGGGTAATTTGTGCCTCCGGATATTTAACTCATCATACGAAACGCATCAGCAAACCGCTAATTTACGTCGGTTTTCTGTGAGACAGTAGTAGCGACCCGGTCGAGCCGGTCCATTCATGCTGTAGACAAAACTATATACAGCGTAGCTCCACCAAAATTTAACTAGGTTCAAAATATTTATAGATAAGGCGCCAAATGCTTACAATATTCATTATAATATCGCCATACTGTTTCTCTTACTATTGAATAATGTCGTAATGTAAACAAAATAGCCGAGAAAAGTAGAAAAATAACAATTTATATTTAGAAGTGTGATGTAGCAATAATATCTCAATAACATTATTAAATCTATCTTTTATTTTATGCGATGAGGTTATGCGAACGTAAGAATTGGCAACCCACAAACATATTAACGGGTTTTATGTAATTAAGGCATGGCAACACGAGTTTTGGCGAGAATTCAGACATTGCGGTTGATCTTATTTATTTTTGAAGTGAAAACTTCTTTAGTGGCGTTGAGCACTTTTCTTGGGATGGGTATAAAATGTTAAATTCGCGTCAGGACACGTGCTTTGTAATTCAAAGTTCTGTGTGGTGTTGCTTCTCTTTATGGGCAGGCGTGGCGCTTACCACCAGGCGAGCGCCTTGCACGTCTCTTCATTCAATCAAATAAAAAAAACACAAAAAATATTTTTATCATCTTCGATAGCTCTTAGCAATTTACTCCCAAAAAAGTCGCAAAGCCTAATACGCCTTTGTAAACCGCCAATTTTGAAATCAATCTAGCGCTTTCCATGTATTCGGCCCACGTTCGCCACACAATGAAGTGTGTTCGATGTTTTTAGCTCTATGTTCGATTTGAAAATGTTTTCGCGTTCTAATGTTTGCTTTTGTCCTACTTTTGAACGCGTGTCTAGAATACTATAACGTCCAATATTATGATTACTTTTTGTACGGTTTCGCTGGTAGGCGGGTACTTGATATTTTTATGGCCGATAGGATAGTGAAACCTCCCATAGTGACTCGTTTATGCGAGTCGCGTTCCGGGATCAGCCAATATATATCTAGTTTGTTTGCATTAACCACAAGGTGGTAGGTCCCTCGTATGCGAGAGACCGTCTGGGTTGGTATCATCGCTTTGTCTATTTCTGCTGCCAAGTAACAGTGTGTTTTGGTTTGAAGGACATTGCAGCCAGTGAAATTACTGGGTATTCTGAGACTTAACACCTTATGTTTCCAGGTGACGAGCGCAGTTCAGTGCCAAGCAGTGATTTGTAATTCAAAGTTCTGTGTGGTGTTGCTTTTATTTAAGGGCGCTTACCATCAGACGAGCGCTTGGCTCGTCTCGTCATTCAATCAAATAAAATAAATAACCACACAACTTCTGCAACGCTGCAAAACAATGAAACCTAAACTGCTCTGAAGTTTATCTGAAACAAATGCATCGTCCCAGCACCACTGTTAAACAGTTCGTTTCCTTTTGAAATTCTACTGCACTGTTGATAAAGAGTCAGTGAGATCGCTTCACTACCGCCAACAGTTTGAACTTGATCCTTTTATGATTTTTTATTTTCTTTGGTTTCGGGATATGAAAGTCGGTATCTTTTTGGTATACGTCGGCAAACGAACAAGTGGGTTAACTTTTTTATGGCATAGGCCAGCAAACGAGCAAGTTGGTCACCTGATGATGCTCATAATGCCAGAAAAATCATGGGCGCGTTGCCGACTTTAAAGGAAAGGGAATAATTAACGGATTAGAATTAACGGAGGGGAAGGGGTTTTAAGCTTCCAGATATGTCACAAACCATACGAAACGCAGCAGCAAGCCGCTACTTTACGTCGGTTTTCTATAAGACAGTGGTAAAGATCCAGTGAAGCCGGTCCATTCATTCATGCTGAAAGAAGTATTGTGGCTCTACTATTCAACAGCCAACCTATCACAAAACTTTGCCTTGGTGATGATGACTCCATATGAATTTACTCCAAAATATTTACTCCATATGAAAATATTCTAAACTAGCTTTTCCTCGCAGCCCACGTGATCTGCTTTTCCCGGGACAAAAAGTAGCCTATGTTCATCAGGGATAATGTAGGATTCTAATAGTGAAATAATTTTTCAAATCGGTCCAGGAGTTTTTAAGTTTATTCATTACATATAACAATACATAACTTTCCTCATATAATAGTGTAGATATATGCTCAAGTCGTAAGTTTAAGCATTCGTCTACAAGAGCGGAAGCTTCGTTCCTTTTACCTCTGAAGTTGGATTTTATTGAACTCTCCATAAAGGTGAGCGCAAAAAGTCGGAAGCCTGGTGCATTCGAATTTCTTCAACAAAACTTTGTATTTTATATCAACTGCACTGTAAATAGGAAGTTTTGAAAGCCCTGGGAATTCAAGTTTCTCGTATAAAATAACATAAGTTTATAATGATAAATGAGCTTTTGAAGTGAAACTTCTTTAGCGCCGCTGTGATTTGAAAATTCAATGAAACGAAAAAGCGACAGTAAAAAGAGACATATTCATAAATAGGATTTAGCTTGCGAGCGAATGAGATAGATTACAAGTATGCTATCACGTGTCTTTATGCCTGCGTACAACGAAGCCTTCGGAAAATGTTTCATAAATAACGTGGTGTATCATTCAGGTGTTTTATGTTTTGCATTTGCGTATTAAAATTCATTGGTTATTCAATTAATTTAAATTATTTAAGACATCTGTGTTAATTTGCCCAATCATTTTTAATCAACCAACACTATATCTTAGAACTACGGTTATTTTCAATAGTTTACGTGATTAACTGTAGAATAAAATTGTGTTAATTCTGATCCAGATTTCGATGTCGAATTATAAGTCGGAATTGTACTATAATGCTTTTCTGATAATTTCGGATCCGAATCGTATGCACTCCGTAACACTAATCAATTCAGAAAGATCAAGTACATAGCTCTACATAATTTACACGACCAACTTAGGCTAGTTTATTTAAAAATACAACGAGCATCAGAAGGACGAAAATCTTCATCCAAAAATATATTACAAAACAGAAAATCTGTAAAATTTCTCCAAGTGCCGGATTTACGCAGTATATAAAACCGGACCGGGCTGGATTGGACGGCTGCCGGATACTGCTAAGACGCCATTTCTTTCGGATTATCTGGCTGGTATTCTAAATTGCCGTTTACTTTTATAAACTGTATTTTTTGGTAATTGGAAATCTTCACATACTGGTGGGTGGTATATCTTCACTGGTGGGAGGGTAAAAAGAGAAATAAACTATCGAAATTATTTTATTACATAATATGTCAGGTGTCAGGTTTTCTTACTATGTTTTCGCCGTTGCAGCGAGCTATAATTGGACCTACTTACGCAAACAGGCACCAGCCCACAGCAAGTTGAAATGGAGATACTGATGTTGATTTGCTAAATTCATTCATTGAATTGATTTTAATACTGTATTTTCTTTGCAAAATCGTACGTGAAAAATATTTTATACCCGATTTTCCAAAAAACTACGTGATAAAATTAGTTAAAATTATTGAATTTAGCAAAACAAAATCAGTATCTCCATTTGAACTTGCTGTGGGTTGGATCCTGTTTGCGTAAGTAGGTCCAATTGACAATGAATATTAAACACATAATTTGGAAAAGTTAGATGTGCGTTACCTACACCCGGTGTCTCGAAGGTTGATTAAATCAACAACCAACTAATAGAACTTAAATTTTGACAGTGCTGTTAAATCAATTCGAGTTTCTGAAACTTTATTTAGTGAATAATTTAATAATCTCTGACCTAATTTGCGAACAATCACTTGTTAGTAACTTACAAACTATCCGATGTTATAATTATCTATGAATCTTACAAAATCACTAAATAGCGTTTGACATATGATTAATTTTACATTAATCAGTCTTTCACCGGGCATTAGTGTTTGGATTTAAACCCGCGACTCCGTTTCAGCAGTCAGTCCCTCTCATGAGTAGAAGACGCTCGCTCAGTGGCGCGCACCACAACACAGCTCTGATTGTCAGTGGTCACGTTCTCTTTTTTTTTTATCCAAAGTGACTGCGCTACACCTGATGGTAAGTATAGCGCAATCCAGGAATAGTGTCGACCAACGACAAACAGTATGTCTATCGTTGGTCGGCAAGATCATGCCGGCCTGCCTAACTGTTTCTTCACACTCCGTTTAAAGGACCCAATATTATAGGAAGGAGGGAACACGTGAGTGTATGTAAAAATTTATAAAATTATATGATGAAAGTAAAATACTGGCGCTTTGGAAATTTTACCTAAGTTAGGAATGTCCCTTACATCTAACTTGCGTATTAATTAACTTGGATAAGGCTCAAGTAGAGGTCCCGAAGCAAAATTATAAGTTAAAGCCCCAAATTTCTCAGAGATAAGATTTGTCATTCAAAAAAACAGACACGAACAAAATCTTCTAAAGTCAACTTTCTTAACAATATACAAACTGGATTTGCTCCGAAAAAAAACTGCTCGAAGAAAAAAAGAGGAAATGGTAAGCCCAAAGCGAATGGCTTAGTCCCTTCCATGGATTTTAATCATTTTTTCCATCACCCTTGACATGGCATAAGCGAATTATGTGAATTGCTGTTTAGAATTTTGTGAAATGAAGACATACAAGAGCCACCGACGTAAAGTAGCGGCTTATGATTCTGCTAGTATTATGTGTGTACATGGACAGTCGAGATCATTTACCATAAAGTGACCCACTTGCTTGTTTGCTGGTATATGCATAAAAAGCGCTAGTTTATAAATAAAATATGGAACCCTGAAAACATACTATAGTGCTTTCCCTTTCGTCTGGCTAAACTCAAACACGTCAGCAAATATTCGAAGTTAATCTTAATGTTTGTCTTATAGCAGTTTGGGACTAAGCTGTGTTGACTTAGATGGTAGGCTTTGACCTTAATGTAAAATGGGCGTGTATTTAATATATTTAGGATAAGCAGAATTGTTTAATTTTTTGCGTTTGTATATATATTACGGAGATCGCTTGGGTTGACTTGTCATCAGATTGGCCGGACATTGTGTAAATCCAAAATAACATTCACCAATACTCAATTACAAAGGTCCATTTATTCGGTAGTACAAAACTACTTTGAACACAATCGAAAATCAAAAGATTAATTTAGATTGGAAACGTGGTGAGTTCGATACCGAGTGGCGACCGTTCCCTTTCCACGTCCGAATCAAGACTGCCGTTTCTCCCACCGGTCTGAACTTAAATACGCTAAAACGGCGCCACTAGTATCGACGACACCCAAGCAACAAAGTTGCTTGACGTTTCCGATTTTCAATAACGTTTCCGTTGGCGCTGTAATCGTTGTCGACGTTGCTCCGAGATTGCAATAGATGGCGCCACGTGCTGATGCTCCGACACGGCCATCTTGACACGTCACACGTCCCTGTGTGATGCTCCTGCAAAAGAAAAAAGCATTCTGCAATATCTCAAGCTCTTAGCTCGGCCCATCCTGATTATCAATTAAACAGTTAACATCAAGTTGTTTCAATTACATCATACTATCACAACACATAATATCATGAAAGCAACTCGCTCATTAGTGAACAGTATCATAGTAGGTAGTAAAAAGCATCATAGCATAGAATGACAAACGTTAATAACCGATAAGTGTCGTTGCTATCACCTATATCGAGCGATAGCAACTCATGCCACCTCCAACGAGTGACGATAACCTTGCCACCTCCATCGAGTGACGATAACCAGCCAAAAGTGTCGTTGCTATCACCTAAATCGAGCGATAGCAACTCATGCCACCTCCATCGAGTGACGATAACCTTGCCACCTCCATCGAGTAACGATAACCAGCCAAAAGTGTCGTTGCTATAACCTAAATCGAGCGATAGCAACTCATGCCACCTCCATCGAGTGACGAAAACCTTGCCACCTCCATCGAGTGACGATAACCAGCCAAAAGTGTCGTTGCTATAACCTAAATCGAGCGATAGCAACTCATGCCACCTCCATCGAGTGACGAAAACCTTGCCACATCCACCGAGTGACGATAAGCTTGCCACCTCTATCGAGTGACGTTAACCTTGCCACCTCTATCGAGTGACAATAACCAGCCAAAAGTGTCGTTGCTATAACCTAAATCGAGCGATAGCAACTCATGCCACCTCCATCGAGTGACGAAAACCTTGCCACATCCATCGAGTGACGATAAGCTTGCCACCTCTATCGAGTGACGTTAACCTTGCCACCTCTATCGAGTGACAATAACCAGCCAAAAGTGTCGTTGCTATAACCTAAATCGAGCGATAGCAACTCATGCCACCTCCATCGAGTGACGAAAACCTTGCCACATCCATCGAGTGACGATAAGCTTGCCACCTCTATCGAGTGACATATCTCCTAAATCGAGCGATATGCTCCTTTTCCAGGTTAGTAATGATACCAATTACTGTTCACTAATCAGAAGGAAAGCACCACTAAATTCAACTCATCATTCAGTTAAGCTAAGGTCATTGTATCTTCACAGCGTTGCACTTCACAGCCTTTGTGAAGGTTTCAAATTTTAGGACTCAAAATTAATTTTACTCTTGGAAACAACATAAAAGAATTAGTTCACATTGATACTCATCAGTCTTTAGAAGTCTTCAGCAGGGCGTGCAGACAAACGACAGGGCAAATCCTCTGGATAGACCTCTTCATCATCGTCAGCACCAGGCTCATCACCAGACTCCGTTTGAACCTTCATCATTGTCAGCACCACCAGGCTCAGCACAGGAATCCATGCAAAAAAAAAAACAGGAGAACATTAAAAATGGTTATTACAGTGCGCTAAAACCCACAAGGCGAACATTAAAAACGGTTATTACAGGTTCGTATGTGTCTGAAGCATAACTTCTCAATATTTTTTTTCAAAAAAAGAACTGTACCAAATGAAGTGACAAACTGTACTATAGGCGCAAGCATGCATTCAAGCGCCCACAGACAAGGGTCTTGCAGGTAATAAAAATTCGATTTAACATTTAATGTCTTCAGACATTACACGAATAAATTTCAGTGCATCGTGAGTGACAGAATCCGGACTTCCATCACTCCCCATACACTGCCACATGACACTAAATATGACATTCCTTCCGAATTTTAAGGGGAAGACTTACGTCTGTCACCAACAAACCTTGATCTTAAGAATGTACTCCCTAAATAAACCGATTCGAACCGTGTAACCAGGTTATAGTGTCCTTTCAATGTCTTAGTCCCAGCCGTCAGAGCTAGGTCCGATTGATCGCCACGAGTACTAAAAACATCTTTAAGGGGGAAACGTAAGTTTACCACCCACTTTTATCTTAAGACTAATGCGGTCGAGCAACCAAACCCAACATCCCCGGCTCGGGTACTTGATACTACACCTTGCGCACACTTATTCATGCACGCACAAACATCCTGTTTCAGCAACCACGTATGCCATTGATGGTCGACCAACGCCTGTGAAGTGGAACCAGCCACGCGCGTCTCGACAAGGGCCGCACAGCGTTATTTGTCACCACTGCTTCTGAAAACAAAAACCAAAACGAGTAGGCAAGTGATTATCACGATTATAAGTTCGTCAAAACTCTCTCTCCACACTAAAGTGTGCCAGGCAGAAGCAAAAACGTTTGTTATTATTTTTCTTTTCAAAAACGTATGAAGATCTAATTCAATTTATCACAGTCGTAGCCAAATGCAATAGTTGAAAAATACTTTAACTTTACGAAACATGGGTTCATTAACCCTCTAACAAATCAAAAAGAAATTATCGTTCACATCTACAACGACAATCATATCAGGATAGATTTCCCTGCATTAGGTATTTAGTAAACACAGTACACAGCTTTGCTCGATAGTGACAACCATTTTGATTGCATGTGGACTGAAAAGTAGGCAATCGCTACACACACTACACATTTTAACAATTCTACAAAACCTGTAGGCACTTCAAATTACTTCTTTTTTTACGCGATCTAGAAAAAATGGAACAAACTCTCCAAATCCTTGTTAGTTTCTCGACGTATACTTAACACTCGTAAATGCTTTCTATCACAGTCGTCCCGCAAAGCCGCTTTGCAGGCCGTAAGGTCAACCACCACACCGTGGGTACGGCGTTATGGTTCAACGACCGGAAACTCCAGCGCCGGTGCCACATCAGTAGAACTCGTCCATTATAGTCCTAGATAAGCTCTTACAACAATGGGTACACGATTAATAACTTTGTAGGTGTGGACACAATCATCTCCACCATTCTGTCTTTGGGCTTGAACACAATATGTAAAGTAACTTTCGAAATATTAAGACATGGAATTGTTAATAATTATCGGGTAGATAATTAATCGTTTACATTTGTGAACACCATCAAATTCAACAATGCAATGATTTTACTCTAAATGATTTTTAGTATGGCACTGGACTGCTGCACCATGGATCATCGTGGTGATGTCTAACCAATTCACCACATGACAATCATACTCGCGATTTTTGTCTAAATCTCTCAATATAATTGGAATAGACTTTCTGTCAATATAATTGGAATAGACTCACCAAATCACTCGTAGACAGTCGTAGTTCATCACGCGTGTTCAATGGATAGGCTGTGGGGCCCATCCCAACTTCTGATTACGGAGATCGCTTGGGTTGACTTGTCATCAGATTGGCCGGACATTGTGTAAATCCAAAATAACATTCACCAATACTCAATTACAAAGGTCCATTTATTCGGTAGTACAAAACTACTTTGAACACAATCGAAAATCAAAAGATTAATTTAGATTGGAAACGTGGTGAGTTCGATACCGAGTGGCGACCGTTCCCTTTCCACGTCCGAATCAAGACTGCCGTTTCTCCCACCGGTCTGAACTTAAATACGCTAAAACGGCGCCACTAGTATCGACGACACCCAAGCAACAAAGTTGCTTGACGTTTCCGATTTTCAATAACGTTTCCGTTGGCGCTGTAATCGTTGTCGACGTTGCTCCGAGATTGCAATAGATGGCGCCACGTGCTGATGCTCCGACATATATATTAATTAATTAATGCTGAATATAATGTAGGTTCGTCGTATGCGGCGCCCTGGGTAGATACCACCGTTTTAGCTATTTTTTTATATCCTAGACCGATAAACGAGCAGGGGGATCACCTGATGGTAAGTGATCTCCACTGTCCATGTATGCCTACAATACTATAAAAAGGGTAGATGCGTTGCCGACCTTAAAAGGAAGGTGTAATTAAGGGATTGGGAAGAGGAGGGGGATTAATTCTAAGCAACAGTATGTAAGCACTGTTATGTTCCGGCTTGAAGAACATCGAAGCCAGTGAAATTACTGGGCTTTATGAGACTTAACATCAAAAGTCTCGGGCGACGAGCGCAGTCGAATCCCATCAAGTATGTATATTTTTACCCTTGGGATGAACTACAGGGGTCCCTGCTAATGGCATACTGGCGACCCCTGCAGTATCTCATCCCAGAGCCAAAGAGGAAGGGAAGGATAAAGGGATGGGACAGGGATAGGATCAGGGGGCAAGCCCCCTGGGGAAAACCAGATATACACTGGCTGACTCCGGAACGCGACCCACACAAGGTGGGTCACTATTACAGGTTTTAGCACCAGTGTACGGTGGTCGCTATCCGGGCGGATACGAATACGGATACGAATATCCTCCCACCAGCATCCAGTATGTATAACCAACCCTATTTCATTTCCACAAACGAGCTCTAAGATAACAAAGGAAGACTGACAAAAGATTTAGGCGCAGTGTACAGGTCAGGCTAATTATCCAAAGCGATTGACAGCGCTCGAGCGATAATTAGGGTTGTCGATCCTGCTAATGGCACGGGCTTGTTTCTGGACATTATTTTTCTCAACGTTTATTTTGGCGATTGTCGCCTCTCGGTGTTTGAAATGGGCTATTGGATTTGAGTATATTTTTTGTTTCCCAAATAGATACTTGTTTTAACTTCGGAAAAGGATGAGGTTCGCAATTCGGCGCTTATTTGCTTTTTTATGTATAAACATCAATTAATCCGCCAATTATGGATTTTGTTGGAAAAAAAATATTCGATATAGTTTAGCTGCGATCTGGTCCCATATAGATTTGGATAAAATTTGATTAAACTCCTCGATGGACAACAGTTCAGTCGTCGCGATTGTGATATTGAGTTGAATTCTATATACTATAGCTGTACATAACATAGAAAATTTAAAAAATAAATTATGTTTAAATAAAACTTAAAAACGGACTTAAAGAAATAACACTAAAAAGTCAAAAATAACAAGTTCTGTAGACAATATTGTCTACAGCGAGACTCTAGCATTCAGAAAGTACCAAGTAGTAACACACCAATTATATGTTACCATTTGCTACATTCATACACACATACATTCATTCATACATACATACATACATTCATTGCTAGATAGGTAAGATCATTGTTATCCTAATAATAAATAACCTTCAGTAGCTTGGGCCTTAGGCCTCGCAATTAGCCGCCATAGCTTTGGTTTTATTTTTATTAATATTTAAAAATGTAAAAAAAAACCTTTTAAAATAAACTGGTGGTAGGATAATCATATCCGCCCAGATAACATGGTGTTAAAACCTGCCATAGTGACCCATACGCCTTGTGTGAATCGCGTTTCAGGATCAGCCAGTGTATATCCGATTCACTCTAGAGGCTTGCGACATAGGGGTACATCTTTGTATCACAGTGCCTGCATCGGTCATCCGCATGTTCTGTCGCAGCCCCCTCGATTTGCTTCTTCCCTCTCCAAAGAAGGAAGAAGCACTTATACAAGCCGGCAAGACTCTGGTGGCCACCGATAACCTCAATATTTGTTGGTGGTCGCTAGTTTTAGATTGCACTACGCTTACAATCAGGTGTAGTGCAGTCACTTTGCCGTGTTCGAATTAAAAAAAAAAACAAAGAAAATAACTGGCCGTTTATTTTTCTTCACCAAATACATTCTATTTTTAAAACACTTGTACGCATAATTTCGAAAATACTCACACACGTTTTGGACGCCATTTTGCGAAGTGAGAGCAGGTGATTCTCAAATTAGATTTCTATTTTCACTGATTACATATACAGTCATGTGTAATTTTAGATTGGCCGTGTACTCGATTGTTCGGTATTTCTATTCCCATTTGCGTCTAATCCTAGAAAATGTTGAACGGAAATAGTGAACTACTAAATAATTAAACTCGCAATTAAATGTTAGCGTTTGATAATTATATTTATGTCGTACGCACCCACACCTGTAATCCCAGAAAAGGTAAGCAGAGGTGTAAATAGTTCACCCACATTTTGCCGAGCTTATTTCCGTCCCATGATGTGATAGGGGGCGAGCCTAGCCATATCGGGTACAATTTCAGGCTCTCCCTCTCTATCCTGGCAGGGTCGCCATGTAATAATTGATGATCGAGTCTTTTTATTAATACATGATGTTGTTGGTTCGGAGTCCTTTATTTGAATGATCATCTTATTGCCGAAAAACTTATTTATACATATTATAAAACTGACGTTGCTTAACCAACCTACTTTGGTGTAATATTCATCGAAGACATATTTAATCATAATTATTAAGAAGTCCTAAATACCAAAGGCTACTTTGGTATTTACATTCGTACAAGCTTGAGTTTATTAACTTATTGTGCAATATTACATTACAGGGCTGATACTAAGCATTTCGTGATGGAAAATCTTAGTACCACTTTTAACCGACCCGGGTATCGAACCCAGGATCTCAGCACAATAGTCGCACCACGTACGCACTATAACTATAATGCTGTCCAATCGTTGCAGTTATAATTATTTATGTTTGAAATGTCACATATTGTTAGCTCACGCCTGTACCCCCATAAGAGTAAGCAGAGATGCTATAGTACGTGGCTGATTATTAAAAAGAAAAATTTAAGTGTTAGAGCCACGCTGTAGACAGTTTTGTCTACAGAATGATTGAGCCGGCTCGACCGGGTCGTTACCACTGTCTCACAGAAAGCTGACGTACAGTAGCGGCTTGCTGCTGCGTTTCGTACGATCAGTAAGATATCCGGAGGCTCAAACCCCCCTCCACTTTCCAATCCCTTAATTAACCCTTCCTTGTAAGGTCGGCAAGGCGCCAATGATTCGTATTGTGGGCGAACATGGGCGGGAGAAATCACTTACCATCAAGTGACCCACTTGCTACATACAATGCTATATACATGTTTGAAGTGTGTAGAGCAAAATAAATAATAATAAAAAAACATATATAACGCAATAAAGTAATTAATGTACTAACTTAATGACCTCTACACAATAGTTATTTTATATCACAACTCCAGCTTCCATTTCAAACAAAACAATACAATTAAAACCATTTTATCTTTCATAAATGCACCTATTATCTACAATAGAGCACCCATCACAAGCTCTAATGTATTTTCACTTCTATAGTCAAAGCTCTACGAACGAGTCCCTAATTGGAGCGCGAGAGAAAAATTGCGGAAAATTGGCGTTGAAACACTATCTCGTGTGTGACGAATGGAGATGATATTTTGAATGACGTATAGCTCGGGAAAATCTCCTGTCATGGTTTTGTTCTGTATATCAATCGCTTCTACGTTATTTTATTTGATTGAATGACAAGACTAGTAAGGCGCTCTCCTGATGGTCATAAACGCCTACCCATAATCAGAAGCAACACCACGCTGAACTTTGAATTACAAAGTATTGTATGGCACTGAACTGCGCTCGTCACCCCGAAACATAGGATGTTAAGTCTCATATTACTAGACCTACTAATAATTGCAACCATTTTGTCGGCATCGCTAATTACTATTATGTCAATTGAAAGAACCAACCTGTAGACAGTTTTGTCTACAGCACGAATGGGTCGGCTCGACCGGGCCGCTACCACTGCCTCACAGAAAACCGACGTAAAGTAGCGGCTTGGTGCTGCGTTTCGTATGGCCCAAATCGCCCTCCCCGTCCCAATCCCTAATTATCCTGTTCCTTTAGGGTCGACAACACGCCCATGACTCTTCTGGTATTGTGGGCCTACATGGGCGGTAGAGACCACTTACCATCAGGTGACTCACTTGCTCGTTTGCCGACCTATGCTATACAATAAAGTATTGCGTACAGTGTGCATTTCCCTCAACCGTACAGGTAAACAGCTAGTGGTATGCATTTAATTGAATTCGCGAGGTGTGCGGCGAAATTCAAATTGCAGCTTCCGTCCTCTTAACTTATTACATTCTAGCATATCCAGATGCGAAGCGAAAAATTCTTTGCATTTTCAAAATTATTTCCGTATAATGCAATAAGCATAAATGTGTACATCCTACTAATATTATAAATGTGAAAGTTTGTGTGTTTGGATGTTTGTCCGTCACGCTGAAACTACAGAACGGATTTTGATGAAATTTGGTATATAGACAGGGTATGAGCTGACTTGGGTGATAGGATACTTTTTATCCCGGAAAAAGCAGATCACGCGGGCGGAGCCGCTAGCAAATGCTAGTATTATGAATAATAGTGTAAACCAAATTATCTATCTGCGTCTGTATTATTGTTCGCTAATTCTCAAAAAAATTACTATAACGTGCTTGCTATTTGTATAGATTTTTGTTTTATCCGAGCACGGCAAAGTGACTGCACTGATGATGGTAAACGTAGTGCAGTCCAAAAAACCAGCGACTACCGACAAACAATCACAATTCCAGACTCCGGGTTGATACTGAGCATTTCTTAATAGAACCCAATATCACGTTTACTTGACCCGAGGATCGAACGCGTAACCGTACAGAAGTCGTACCGCGTACGCAATATAATTGCCACCGAGGCAGTTCCACTAAATAAATTATTTATAAATCGAAAAATATATAACTAGATTCTGAAACTATACTCCATTAAATGCTAACCGCAAACCTTTTAATGCTTGCATATAAAATCATAACACAATAGGCCTTAATTTAGTCGACGAAATTTAACTATTATTCAAATTATTAAATATTTAAGCCCACTTATTGAATCGTTTGTGGTTTTTAATTTCCAAAAACCAATAATCGCGCTTCGGTGAAATTTAAATCTAGACTTTCATGAAAGGACTGGATTTTCGGGAACTGTCCTTGTTAAATGAGTTTCGGCTTATAAACGAGATTAATGACATTTTCCGGGAACTTAGAACCATTATCGATGATCGAAAATCAAGGTTCGACGCGTCCTTTTGGAGTAATGAGGGTTAAACCGGATTTCAAGCACTTGTAATACAGTACTTAAAGAATATTATTATATCGCTGCTCGGCTTAAATCCGGATGTACATTCGCTGTATCAGTGCTGACTCTAACTAAACAAGCAAAATATTCTGTTATCCAACTAATTAACCCGAGCGTGCGATACGCAAATATAGCTATTAGGCTCCTAAAATAGCGATTCTGAGATGTAAGAGTAGTAGATAAAAAAATCTAAAAATAAATATAATCCATTTTGTGTCAGTGCTGTCGCAGTTTATTGGTCAGTATATTGAAAGCATCGATCAAATGTTTTTATTTTAACTTTTTATTTTTCTGTAAGTCCTTCTTAATTGGAAAATATTTTAGTATTTTTTTGTGTAAAAATCATCAAAATCTGTGCATAATCACGAACATCGGATCTGTGAAAAATTATGCATTGTTATCCACAAAAAGTGATATATAGAAAATTGACTGTATCTACTGAACTGTTTATGGGCAGGGGTGGCGCTTATCATCAGGCGAGCGCCTTGCTCGTCTCGTCATTCAATCAAATAAAAAAAAATGTTATTTAATAATGTTCATTTCTCATGGCCACACCTTCGCTTCAGCATATTATGTAGATTAGAAACTTGTTATTCATGTCGTATAGATAACAGTTACAAAACACCTATTGTTAAATTTAATTATATTTGGATAACACTGAAATACGAAAAAAAGAGGAAGAATTATTTGAAGACAATGGCGGGAAAATTAAACAAAACAATTGTTACAAAAGTGTCCGCTAGAAGTTTACGATGATTGTATATAGGTAAACCTTAAAAATACATTCACCGAGAAAGCAAAATACATAAATAGCGATAAATCCGCTTTATATGCAATTGTTTGGAAACATTCGCGCATCGCAGTTTTTTTATCCGAGCTCGGCAAAGTGACTGCTCTACACCTGATGGTAAGCGCAGTGTAGTCCAAAAAACCAGAGACAATCGATAAACAACTAGTTTATCCGTGGTCACCAGAATCATTGATGCTTGTATAAACGCTTGTTCCCACTCCGAAGAGGGAAGCAGAAAATCGAGGAGCCGTGGATGACCGATGTGAGATACAAGGATATACTCCTATACTCGCTTCAACCAACCATTAAGTCATGTCGCAAGCCCCTCGGGTGAACCGGAAATACACTGGCTGATCCTGGAACGCAATCCACACAATCTATGTGGATCAATATGGCAGGTTTTAACACCATCAGGTTCACAAGGTGGTAGGTCCCTCGTATGCGAGAGGCCTTCTGGGTTGATACCACCGCTTTGTCTATTTCTGCCGCCAAGCAACAATGTATGTGTGTGTGTGTGTTTCGGTTTGAAGGACATTGAATCCAGTGAAATTACTGGGCATTATGAGATTTAACACCTTATGTCTCGAGGTGACGAGCGCAGTTCAGTGCCATACAATGCTTTGTAATTCAAAGTTCTGTGTGGTGTTGCTTCTGTTTATGGGCAGGCGTGGCGCTTACCACCAGGCGAGCGTCTCGTTTGTTTCGAAATTCAATCAAATAAAAAAAAAACAATGTGTATGGTGGTCGCTATCCGGACGGATATGAATCCTGCTACCAACAAGCCATCAAATATCATACAAATTAACACACTACAAACCATAATTCAGTTTAGAATGCAAAATTAATTAGTGTGTACTCATTAAACTCATTTAATCATTACATTAACTGCTATATCCGTATCCACAATTCCATAATCGGTTTATATCCGTTCATTACCGAGCGTTTACTAATTGGAATAATTATGGATAATATTACAAAATGTTGCCTAGCTCGCGACGATGTTTGGCAAGAATCGAAGAATAAATTAATGGAGAGTCGACATTTCTTTGGAATTAATGTTGTTAATGATTTTATTGACAGCCTTAGTGGCGCAGTGGGCGAGTAGCCGACTGTGAAACGTGAGGCCCCGGGTTTGATTCCCGCACTAAGACAAATATTTGTGGATACAAATATTTGTTTCGGGTCTGGGTGTTGTGAGGTCGAAAGTCTCTCATGAGACCTACCCATCTAAGTAGTTCCTGATACCTACGATACAAGATTTGTATCATACTGTGGTGTAAGGGCTATGTGATTGACTGTTTAAAAAAAATATTGAAATTTTTAAATACTACGGCATTATCCTATACTAAGGCACATGCTATGCTAGTGGTATTTGCAGTTGCAATCATATTTAGATTTTCATAAACCTATATTATGATTAACTGTACTTGAGTGGTAGTCACAATGTAGACAATTTTGTCTGTATAACATGAATGGCGCTTACCATCAGGTGAGCGCCTTTCTGGTCTCGTCATTCAATCTAATAAAAAAAAATTGTCCACACCACAAAATTAAAAGCTACTTGAACTTGTAAAACAATTCTAATGTTTTACATTCATTTTACGCTAAAAGTCACTAACCCAACATCTATTCATTATATTTTCAAACATCACACTCCACAGACTCGACTTGTGAAAATGATTCCACGAGCTCATGAAACATGCATGCTCCTTAGTCCTTCTGCAGATATCTGATCTGCCACTTAGATCCCGTCGCGCGTGGAATAATCAAGTATGTGATGTTAATATTTACCGTACAAAATATATCTTCTATGCTAATTAAACCCTCTAGTCAGTAAATGGCTTTGTAGAGCATGTTTTTTACTATCGTAAAACAGGTGACGAGTAAGTCACTCGTCTGATAATGATGCTCCATAAATAATAATTTAAGAGTGGTATAGCCTCGCTACAGACATTTTTGTCTACAGCATGAATGGACCCGGTCAAGGGTCGTTATCACTGTCTCACTGAAAATCAACGTAAAGTAACGGCTTGCTGTTGCGTTTCATATGATGAGAGAGATATCCAGAGGCTCCAATCCCAATTGTGATGGGTAGGCCATCACAATTCCTAATTATCCCTTTCCTTTAAGGTCTGCAACGCGCCCATGATTCTTCTAGTATTGTGGGTGTACATGGGCGGTGGAGATCACTTACCATCAGGTGACCCACATGCTTGTTTGCCGGCGTATGCTATAAAAAAAGTTTATTTCTGCCCCCAAACAAAAATGTTTATGGACAAAAACATAACGTTTAGGTTTCAAGGATGAATTTGAAGCCACTGACTTTACTGGGCATTATGAAACTGAACAACATGTGTCTCGGGGCGATGAACGCAGCATAGTGACATGCAGTTATGGTCCTGACCATTCTTATGACCTCTTTATCGATACCTATTGGAAGCCCCTCCTTCCAATAGGTATGATTACTAACCAGTTCTTTTTTTGGTTTTTACTTAGTTAATATTTATATAACTTAACTGTCATATTGTCTTACAAATAAAATAATAATTTTTTGAGTATCATCAAATCGAAATATTCTATCCTTGCTACCTCTGTTAGCTACCACAATAGAGAATTTTCACATAGGGAATTGT
This sequence comes from Amorpha juglandis, assembly GCA_949126905.1. Classification (NCBI taxonomy): domain Eukaryota; kingdom Metazoa; phylum Arthropoda; class Insecta; order Lepidoptera; family Sphingidae; genus Amorpha; species Amorpha juglandis. The sequence goes on along the minus strand of OX421379.1, from coordinate 2,066,858 downwards.
TGGTCGTCTCATCGAAACGAAGCTACTCACGGAAAATGAGCTTGATAGTAATCAAGTTGATCAGCTGGCCGAGGGACCCTTATGATTATCTATATTAAAAAAACAACTTTGAAATGCTCTATCGTAAAAGTCACGTATTGGGTTTAGTATTTTACCTTTCCAGTGACGATATAATAAAGAATGTATAGAAAAAAGTCTTTTAGGAATCCTTTCCTACAAAACACATCTTGATACTTGTATAAGTCGCGAAAATAAATTCAAATCCTAAAAATAAAAGGCAAAACGTGCCTTCGGACCTTCGTGTACCCTCCGTAGATGGTTGATAAGCTCCACTAAATGTCACATCCCTAATCCGTGTAAAGCTTAAGACTGAGTCAACATGGGGATTTGTTTAATCAGGCAAAAATCGGGACCCTTTTTATGATACATCCCCCGTCAGAAGGCGTCTTTGTGAAAAACAGCTGCTTGAGTGTATATTCAGGGATCCGTACCCAAAAGTCTTCAATGGAAATCTACTACTGAGCTAATGCTGTCTGTCAGACATATGTAGAGTTCAAACTTTTGGACCATAATAGATAGTCCATAGGTTGCTGCGATGAGCCACCATCAAGCCATAAATGTGGGGCCTTTTTATAGCATAGTCCGGCAAACGAGCAAGTGGGTCACGTGATGGTAAGTGATCTCCACCGCCCATGTACGCCCACAATATCATAAGAATTATGAGCGCCTTGCCAAACTAAATGGAAAGGAATAATTAGGGATTGGGAAGGAAGGGGGATTTGAGCCTCCGGATTTCTCACTCACCATACGAAACGCAGCGGCAAGTCGCTACTTTACGACGGTTTTCTGTGAGACAGTGGTATCGACCCGGTCGAGCCCGCCCATTAATGCTGTAGACAAAACTATCTACAGCGTTGCTCTACCACTCACAAAATTAATAATGAAATAAAATTATCATATATTATTTAACCAGCTCCAACTTTTTACTTTATTTAGCACTACAAATTAGCTAAAAAACCCTACGTCGAGCAAAGTCGTAGCGGAGGTGTTATAAATGATAATATATTTAATTTAGCCAAGTGAGAATGAACGGCTCTGCTTGAATAATGCAACAAAATGTTTATACGACGCCCAAGCTGTGGCCACTCGACATATTGAATCGCGTACCCACGGTACAGGGGCGCTATATTTGTGTTTTTAAATTGCTGGTAAAAACAATGGAATTTAAATGAAGTCGATGGAGGTTTTGTAAATAGAATTCTGAATAGGTGTGATTTCAACGGCAAATGTGACAGTTTTTTTTATCCTGGTACAGCTGTGTACACTAAACTTAATCTATACATCTATACAAATAAATAAAATTAGAGTGTCTGTTTGTCATATTAAAATAACAGTATTTTACTAAGTGCATTTGGATGTATACACGGTACATACACCAAAACAACATTTTTTACAATTTTAGTCTGTCTTTCTGTCTGTCTGTCTGTTTGTTCAGGCTAATCTCTGAAATGGCTGGACCGATTTTGACGGGACTTTCTCTGGCAGATAGCTTATGTAACAAGGAGTAACTTAGGTTACTTTTATTTAAAATAGTTATAGGAAATAATAGAATCTCACTCTCTATATTTCTAACACCTCCTTAAGATCACGTAAATGATTAATTTCGATCCGGAATAGGAACACCTTTCCATTCACTTGCGAGCTTTATTGCTTGGTGTCAAAATAAGCGTACCACTGTCGATCTAGACTTACAGGGTAACTCCTATGGTAGATGTATGGGCTGGATGGTCTTTGCTACATTAACTCTCATTTTTACACACATAAACCTCGAAACAAACTCGATAAAATTTTCACAATTATAAAATCTACTTTGCTCCATTGTTATATAAAACTCATTAACAGAATAGTGGAATAGTTAAACGGGTTCCGAGATATGCAAATGGTTATTGTTTTGAATACGTAGTTAAGAGTTTCCGCTGGGTTCTCTCTGTCTAACACATGAAAAAGGAAAGAGACAACCGCTCTCCATGACCTCATGGAACTACCAGTTGAATTTCCAGTTGTAGAAAGTATTTTAAGTAAGGTGTCGGTTTGAAGTACATTTACAGGGAATATAAAGTGTTTTGTGGATTTTATTTGAGATATAATGTAAATTGTATCCTTAAACTGCTCATATCATATAGGATAGCCTTTTATGTTCGGGTTTTACAATTGACCTTGACACTCCCACTGGATTTCCGTTTATCTGACCTTTGCCTTTTAATTAGTTTTCAATGATATATTTCATTTAAATATTGACAAAGTACAATTTTGGGGTTCTTTTTATTCCTTAAATCATTTGCTATTCCCTCGTTTTAAATAGTTATAAAATTAATTAAATTCGGCTATGGTTGAATCAGAACAAATTGCCATAATAATTTTAACTTTTTAAAATGATGTAATGCCAAATATTTTTTGAGACGAATTTTACAGCTTAATTCTCTTTCTTGCGCTAGAGCCATAGACATAATATTGAAACGTTTCCATTTCGCCGGATGTTTAGCAAACGAATGAATTTAACGGCTAATCACATAATTTATTATTGTACCACACAGTTGGTAACTAGGTTGGTTTGCACTTTATGTGATCCATATATATTTTTTTCGGGTGTTTCTCAGACGAATTGACGTCAAACAGGCGGTCAGTAGTAAAAACTACAAACCAAATATTTCTGTAATATGTTTTAAAAAACTGACCCCACTGCGAGTGGGATAAGGGCAGGTGGATGAAGAAGGCACCTGCGGGCACAGCTAGTAATTAAGACGGAATCAAGACGGAAATTTAATCCTCGATTAAAGATAAGAAGTATACAGCTATCGGCCTTCCAAACAGTATTTCGGTAAAGTTTAATATATACAAGTCGCCCCTGGTCAACGTATTTCAAACTAGAGCGTAAACTTCGATTAAACTTGCCCGATGCTACGTGCCCTTTATATGATACGACACGATATGTCGTATGACGGAAAATTGTATTTTTTTATAGAATATAGAAACAAGGTTGTGTTGCCAGCTTTAAATGAAAAGGTAAATTAAGGGATTGGGAAGGGGAGCGGGATTTGGGCCTCCATATATCTCACTCACCATAGGAATTGCAGTAGTAAAATGCTACTTTACGTTATTTTTCTCTGAGACAGTGGTAACGACCCGGTCGAGCCAGCCCATTCGTGCTGTAAACCTAAAAATCTACAGTGTGACTCTACCACTCGGAATTAATGATGAACTTAGAGTTTTATTTGTAAGCAGTTGCAGTATGTCATGGTCCGAAATATGAAACATCAGCTAAATGTGATTTTAATTAGACCTTATAATTTTAAGTTGACACACTGAACTAAAATTCTCGTACATCTTGGGTGTTGGGTTTTCTTATTTACTCTGTATTAACAAAAAACTATAAGTTTAAGTCGTAGAGCCACGCTGTAGAAATGTTTTCCTCCAGCATGATTGGGTGGGCTCAGGTACCACCCTCAAAGAAAACCGATTTGAAATGGCAGCTTCCGTTTCTTGAGTGAAAATATCCGAGGTTCATATCCCTCCTCCCCTTCCTAATCTCTTTCTTTTTCTTTCCTTTATGTCCAAAATACATTCCTGGTTCTCCTTATATTGTGGGTGTTCGTGGGGAGTGGAGATCATTTACCTCCAGGGTTTTTATTTATAATAGAGTCTGGACACCATGTCACCTGATGGTTAGCGATGATACAGCCTAATATGGAGCACACTTGACAAGCAAAAAACTGATTCAGGTAACGCCTTTATTCGTCTCTCAGCCTTTGTTTTAAAAATCCCTCTGCCACTACACCCCATCAGATGCTTTAAATAGACTCAAACTATTTAACCTAAGTTTTGTGATCTTTAATATGGCAACACCAAACACAATTACAAATTTATCTCAGAATAATAATTCTATACCTTACAATAACAATTTATGCAAATAACGCAGGTTAATCAAAACTAAACAACCTCAATGTTTATTTTAATAATAAAGGGTATTCTGTAAAGGACTTCGGTTGTTTACGCAATATTATTACCAAATACAATATTTACATAGAGATTTTTGGGTGTTTAAAAACCCAATTTTCTTATGGTAAAGCTATTGATATTTTCTTTATAGCTGACGTACATACGAAATATATATGAATAGATGGTAAATAGATGGTATATTTTATGAATCTAGACTGCTACATTTTACTTAAATGCATACTACCAGTAGTAGTAGTATGCATATCTTCACTTTAATATTGAATTTTATAACACCATATATTTACTCATAGGGTAAACGCATTTATTGATAAGGAAATTTATAAGTTTGTTTCAAATAAGTAAGAATACATTATTTTGTAGACTGTCTATACTAAAATCAAGGTTTATAATAATATTTACCCTGAGTTTAATTTTATCCAATAGTGTTTTCTTCCTCTGTCAGATTTAAAATGTTCCCAACGTTCGTCAAATTATATAAATCTTTAATAAAGGGATAGCATAGTGTAAAAAGGTCGTGTAGTCATTGGTCCGGCCGTGGTTGTTGATTAAAGCGTGGCCTGTAATCACTGATGGGGCGACGTTTTCGAACTGTTAGAGTACAATGAACTACCTTAAAATATAGTATTAACAGCTATCTACTATATATAGCTGTTTTTGAAGTGAAACTTCTTTAGCACCATCGTGATTTGAAAATTGGATGAAACAAAAAAGCGACAGTAAAAAGAGACAAACATATTCATAAATAGCATTTAACCGGCGAGAGAATGACATAGATTAACAAGTATGCTATCACGTGTCTTTGCGCCTGCGTATAACAAAGCCTTCGGAAAATATGTCATAAACAACGTGGTGTATTATTCACGTGTTTTTTTTTTTTGCATTTTCGTATTACAATTTGTTGGGTTATTCATTTATGTAATTTTTTCTGAAGTTTCACTTCTGTCGTGAGCGAATGGCACACACACTTTTTTATTTTCAACGAACAAAAAAATTATTTTTCAAAATTCTTAATTTTGGCTTTAATAAAATAATAAACTAATGAGGTCAAGTTTATAGTTTCAACCGCCGCTTCTAAGGCGCCCGCGCCCACGTCGTTTGTCTCGATGCGGGGATCGAATCCGCAGACTCACGTTTCACAGTCTACGCCACGAAGGCTGTCAATGCTTAGGTAAGATGATACTTTTTACTCTAGACATTTTATTACGCCGTTTAATCTCGTAAATAGAGACCTGACGTAGATTTTAAACAAAAAATAGAGCATTCCGCCAGGATAAGCACTTTTACGGTCTGTTGCGTGCTTCAATTTACTTTACGGGGACACTTTCCTCACTCGAGCTAAGTACAAAGGTCAAGCGAGGCGAACAGCTTTACATTTTTATGTTGGCATGATGTAATGTTGAGATATTGTTGCTGTAGAGATTTAATATCAGAGACAATTAAGAAAATGTATTAGAATGGATTAGGATGGTTTTGTCTACAGGAGGAATGAGCCTGCTCGACTGGGTATTTAGCACTGTCTCACAGAAAATCGATATAAAAAGCATATGAGTGAGATATCCGGGGGCCTAAATTCCCGTCTCCTTCCCAATCCCGGATTATCACTTTCCTTTACGGTCGGCAACACGCCTGTGATTCTCCTGGTATTGCAGGCGTACATGGGCGGTGGAGATCACTTACCATCAGGTGACCCATTTTCTTGCCGGCGGCGTATACAATAAAAAAAAATGTCAGAGTTATGCGTGAACATACATAAAAAAGAACATAAACAGATGAACTGAGAACTTCTTTTGTTCAATAAGTTAAAAACAAATCCTCTAAATTAAAATGTTAATGTTTTTTTTATCATAGCCTAGCTCCTAAACAACATGACACACTCAACGTGCCAGAACGTGCGTTACCTCGTCTTACGAGGGCTCGATATCGCGCGTTGAAATTAGACGTTTTTCCTTTGCCAAATGTCTCGTGAAGTGAAAAAAACCTTCTGTCAAGCGACTCTACTCGTAATGTGACGCTTTAATAATATGTTTTCGTTGAAACTTTTAGAGAGTTAATTAGAGGATAGCTTTTAAAGAGATTAAAGCTCATTTGATGAATGATAAGGCGACTTGGTGTCTTGAATTGAATTTTCTACTTATTTGGCTTCAAATATTACGCCAACCTGTATGTTTTAACACTCGATAAGAAGTGGGTTGTTATAAGTCTATATGTTTATATGTTTTATGAGTGCTATTGCCACACTGTAGACAGTTTTGTCGACAGCATGAATGGGCCAGCTCGACAGCGTCTTTTCCACTGTCTCAAAAAAACCGACGTAGCGGCTTGCTGCTGCGTTTCGTACGGTGACTGAGATATCCGGATGCCCAAATCTCCCTTCCCAATCTTTTAATTATCCCTTCCCTTTAAAAAAAATAGAAAACATTGTTTTTTGAAATATCTGTACGTACAATCCATAATATCTTAAGACACCAATTCTCTTGAGAATTCTTTAAGTTTTGACGACTCTAACTAATAAGCCATATAGGCTCGCCCCTCTATAAATAAACCGAGTATTAACTTAGTCCGTAGCGGGGACATAACTTAACTCGGTTAAGTTAACGTTACAGTGATCTTGGGGCTTGAGTTAGACAATCTAAGTTACAGTACAAGTTGCAGTTAAGTTGCCGCAGATCTGTTTAAACTTGGCCCGTCTGTCTATTGGACGATACTTCTTGTATTTTAATGATGCTTGGGCCGAGGGTAGAATTTAATTTGTTCTGTGTTTAGTTTAAGTAGAAAATTACTTTTAGTAGAAAGAAATTTATGAATACGGGTCAATAGAGAAATCTTAAACTTTAGTTTAGTAGTTAGTTATGTAAGTGGCAGAGCCACGCTGTAGACAGTTTTGTCCTGTTTGTCTACCGCATGAATGGCATCGCTCAATCGGGTCGTTATTACTGTCATAAAACCGATTTAAAGTAGCTTGTTGCTGCGTTTCGTACGGTGAGTGAGATATCCGGAGGCCCAAATCCCCCCCTTTCGAATCCCTCAATTATCCTTCCCTTTAAGGTCGGCAACGCGCCTATAATTCTTCTAGTACTGTGGGCGCACATTCATGCTCTAGAAAAACTGTCTACAGCGTGGCTCAACCACTCAAATACCCTACCTTCATCCCACCTTATATAAATTCCAACTAACTTGAAGTAATATACCTAACACATCCCTTTTCGATTTACAATATGGATCCCTCCATTGTCTTCATGGACCGTCATAATGCTTAGGCCGGATATTTGGCGGGCGGTCAGCGGGCATGGCAGCGTATTGCAACAATATTGGCAATCAGAAATTCACTCATAGAAAATCTGTCATATATGTGAAGTTCATAAACACATCACAGAAAACCGACGTAAAGTAGTGGCTTGCTGCTGGGTTTCGTATGGTGAGTGAGATATCCGGAGGCCCAAATCCCCCTCCCCTTCCATTCAATTATACCTTCCCTTTGAGCTCAGCAACGCGTCTATGTATTCTTCTAGTATTGTCAGCGTACAGCGTACATCACTTACCATCAGGTGAATTGCTCGTTTGTTGGTGTATGCTATAAAAAAATATCATATTTTTTTTATCCGAGCACGGCAAAGTGACTGCACTACACCTGATTATCTCTTTCCTCTAAGGTTGGCAATGCGCCCATGACTCTTCTGGTGGTGGGCGTACATGGGCGGTGGAGATCACTTACCATCAGGTGACCCACTTGCTCGATTGCCGGTATAGTATATCTTTGTATCCCTGTACCTGTATCGGTCATCCTCGATTTGCTTCTGTCCTCTTCGGGGTGTGAAGTTTATACAGGCCGGTATAAGTCTATTGACAATCATTATCATTGACTGTCAGTGGTCGCTGGTTTTTTTTGGACTGAACTGCGCTTACCATCAGGTGTAATGCAGTCACTTTAGCTGGAGCATGGATAAAAAAAATCAGAAAAGAAGGTCTGATTTTTTTTTATCCGTGCTCAGGTTCTTGAATCTTTAAGAAACTATGTATATTATCATCTTTACTATCCATTGTGTATTTCTTCGCTTCTCGCTCTGCCTATCACAACAAAAAACCTTATACCCCAGAGGTCCGTATAAAATACGAAAATGATGACCTGGGTCGGATGCTGCCTTAGGGACCTATACGATGTCCTGGTATGGAACTCATTAGGACCTTGCAAATATATTATATGACATGTGCGTAAGTTTGGTCATTTGGGGGCTCCAAATTGTTGTTTTAAATTTAGTCCTATATCAAACAGTGTATAGCAACATAGCATAATAATAACTTTCTACGTAAATTACATAGTAAAATTGAACCTAGTTACGCAAAAAGGAATAAACCCACAGCAAGGTAAAATTGAGGCACTGATTTTGTTTTACTAAATTCAATAATTTGAACAAAATCTATCTCGTAGTTTTTTGGTAAATAGGGCATGAAGTATGTGAGAGAGTATTTCCTTTAATTTTTAAATTATTAAATGTGTCTGATATCTGTTTTCCTTTTATAAAATAAGTATTGTATTTGACTTGTCGTTGCCCCGCATTACCTCCACTTTACAATCATAGTATAAAGGGGGGCGCGCAGCTGTCGACGGGTCAGAAGTTGTCCAACTGTAGACATGGCACGGTGGTGCTCTAAGCTGTCTGGTAACGTCAAGTTAATATTATTACCTTGTTACTACAAAATCAATTGTTTATACTTTTCTTTAAATAGTCCATAGGTGTTTAATTTATGTCTAATATATTAAATCTACCTTCTTATTGTGTTAATTATTCCGCCGCCTCCTGCAAGTATATTCCATGTATGATTTTGCAAAGAAATACACGTACGTGGAAAGTATTCAGCACACATATTATACGTAAACACGCACGCACAATTTAAACCTATGTACAATAGGTTAGTCAAACGAAAACTTTTCTCGTACTTTATGTAATTTAAGATTTTGCATTATTCATTATTGCTGAAATTGAGCACGGTGTCATACGAAAATTATAAATAAAATACGAACCTCCAAAAACCAAACAATAGATCATTTTACATTGTCTCGGAACTTGTTTCATAATTCACAAATGATGACAAGGAAGACAAAGCGACTCGGTTAACAATTCCACCACAGAATCTTTCTTTTTTTTCTTGAATGATGAAACTAGTAGCTCGTTCGCCTTATGGTAAGCGCCACGCCTGCCCATAAACAGAAGCAACACCATACATAACTACTACTAAGTACTGAACGGCACTGTACTGCGCTCGTCACCTCAAGACATATGAAGATAAGCATCGTATTACCCAGTAACTTCACTAGGTGTCCTTCAAACTCAAACATAATAGTGCTTGGCATTGGCGGTAGAAAAAGACAAAACGGTGGTACCAACACAAATGACCTCTCGCAGGCGATGGACCTGCCACCTTGTAACGTTCTAGAATCTTTTAAAACTCACTTTGTAAGTATATTTCTCGCAGTACACAGTGTTTCACGCCATGAATAAGCTATCACTGCTATCTCTACCTCAGCGTAAAACGACGTGAAATGAAATCATAGGTGCGTAGCCGTCATTAAAGGGAAGGCATAAATAAGGGATTGGAAAGGTGAGGAAGTTTTAGGCCTCCGGAAATCACATTTACCGTACATTACGCAGCAGTGAGCCGCTACTTGACGTCAGTTTGAAATGAAATAGTTTATTAATCATGTAGGCAATTGAAATAGCGCTAATGACAAGTCAGTACAAAAGTAGAAGAAACTTATATATAGAAATCAGTATCAACTAATGTACACATAGCATCATCAAAATACACTCGGCAATTACACTAAATCTATTTATTTATCTATTATTATTATTTTCCATATTTTACTGTGGAATAGTCCAGAATTGTTATATATTGGGGCGGGGGTCGTCGATATGTTTTTTTTGTGAGATAGTGATAATGACCGGATCAAGCCCATTCATGCTGTAGACATAACTGTCTACGGCGTGGCTCTACCACTAATAATACATTAATGATACATGACCATCCGCAACGTCTGAATGTCAACTTACCATCCAACCCACATGATTATTACTTCGTTCCTAAAAAAACAATGTATATTTAAATCCATAGTACGTATAAAGCCACGATCAATTTAATTACTTTATAATTTTTACGCCATGAAAACTTTTCGGATTTGGCCACTGGAAAATAATTAAAGTTGTTAACGCTGTCCCCAAACTTGTGCTAAAGTTTATGATTGAAAAGAAAAACACGATCTCCAGATAGATTGACTTTTGCTCGTAAATGTCAAATATCTTCACGACATCTATCTCGATTAAACTAGCTTTGAAGCAAAATAACAGATTCAATTCGGTCCATTCGTTACGATGCAATACCACAAGTAAGCTCTTTTTTATCGAGGGTTAAAACTAATCTAGTTTTTGGTGTCCAGTCTACATATTTACTGAACCGTAAAGAAGTGAATACGCTTATAATGACTAATCATATCTAAGCATTTTTTTTATTTGCTTGAACAACGAGACGAGCAGGCCGCTCGCCTGATGGTAAGCGCCACGCCTGTCCATAAACAGAAGCTAAACCACAGAACTTTGAATTACAAAACACTGCATGGCACTGAACTGCGCTTGTCACCCCGAGATATAAGATGTTCAGTTTCATAATGCACAGTAATTTATCTACCTTCAATGTCAATAATCACACATCCAATATTATCTTAATACATTTGAACATTTATAAAGACCTACTCAATCTAAAACAGAACAATAGAGTTTCCATTAAATTAAATCAAGGACATTTGGCAGCTGAAATAATAAAGATTAGATCGAATAATCCCCGAAAATGTTGACAAAACAAAATTCCCGTTATCCGCCGTCCCTCAGGTCGAATGCTGTCTATTTACTTCTATTTATAGATACCCAAGTAGGGTGTCAATCATCATCAAAATACCCGGACATTTGGGTAAAACAGAATATTAATTTAGATTCGTAAATTATAATATTTATGCATTCGTTAATTGTGCCTTAACCTTGCCTTCAGGCTCATACTGTGCATTCCGTAATTCTCTCAGGCTACATGAGCCATTACGATACATTCGCTGGTGGAAGAGTACCTGATATTTTTGTACCTGACTGGATAGAGAGCGTACCCATGGTGAAAAACCTGCTGTGGCTCGTTGAGGCGAGTCGCATTCCAAAATCAGCCAGTGATATGCAGTAAGCTCAGGCAGGAATAATTCTGCCGACTGTCGAAAGACCCAATGTTTCTTGGTGGTTGACATTATATTTGAACTGCACTATCCTTTTTTTCTGGTTCTGGAATGGGGGCCACGTACTGGCAAGCGCAGCGTTGGACGTCCACCTACAAGGTGGACAGACGACCTAATAAAGGTCGCAGGAAATCGCTGGATGCAGGCCGCTTCCAATAGGTCGGTTTGAAAATCTTTGGGGGAGGCCTATGTTCAGCAGTGGACGTCTTGTGGCTGATGATGATGATAATGAAAACACTTGGGATGAACTACAGGGCTACCTGCTAACGGAATACTGGCGACCCTTGCAGTATCTCATCCCATTGCAAAAGGGGAGGGAAGGAATAAGGGAAGGGAAAGGGATAGAAAGAGGAGGCAAGCCCCCTCGGGAGAACCGGATATACACTGGCTGACCCTGGAACGCGACCCATACAAGGTGGGTTACTATGGCAAGTTTTAACACAAGTGTACGGTGGTCGCTATCCGGTCGGATACTAATATCCTCCCACCAGCACTGCACTGTAGTTAACATCAGTTCAGTGTAGTCACTTTGTAATATCAGGACGAACCGGCAAAGCCCGAACGGATGGTGTCCCTACGCCCGGGTCTAATCCCAAGTAAGTACGGATTGAAAACGACAATGTCTAGATCGACAATTTTCATCCATTGTTATTTAGACCGAATTTAAATATAGACATGATGTAATAATGACCTTGATGTGCTACTAAGGTCATGGTGACTATTATGATGATATATGTACAGTACTCTTTATATAAGAAGGCTTTATTTACATTTTTAAATATAAGTTACAAAAAAACAAAACTTGTAAAAATATTAAAAACATATTACACTCTAATGGCGAGGCCTAGGACCCAAGCCACCAGCTATTAGGATGCTGACAGGCTGCATGCATGTAGGTCACCTTATTATCACTGCCCATGGACACGTACATTGCTAGATAGATCGCGGGCGCCTTACTGAACTTTATGGAAAATAATAAAGAGTAGTCGCAGGATCCTTGTATAGAGATACTGCCACGCTGTAGAGCCACGCTGTAGACAGTTTAGTCTACAGCATGAATGGGCCGCTCGACCGGGTCTTTACCACTGACACTCACTCACACTCACAGAAAACCGACGTAAAGTAGCAGCTTGCTGCTGCGTTTACATACGGTGAGTGAAATATCCGGAGGCCTAAGTTCCCCTCCCCTTCCCAATACCTAATTATCCCTTTCCTTTAAGGTCGGCAATGCGCCCATGATTCTTCTGGTATTATGGGCGTACATGGGCGGTGGAGATTATTTACCATCAGGTAACCCACCAGCTCGTATGCCCAACTATGCTTTAAAAAAAGATCGGAGCGTGATACGTTCCAGTGTGGGGTCCAATGACAATGCTCGTAGTTCCGTACGTCCTCGATAGAACATAATCGTGTTTATGCCCTGTGCGCGGCTGTTTTGTCATTTATTATATTTAGTTAAAACTAAATCTCCATAAGTTTGTAATTTTTAAAACAAATCATATGAATCTTCAACGTAAAAAACGTACGTTTGTAGTATGTAGCAAATATTTTGTCCATTGTATAAAACGAGAAAAAATGTATTCAAACAGGATTCTAGTCCAGCCGCCATGTATAGGCCGGCAGTCGTCGGCGGCGACCGGAAATGGAAACCTCCTCCATAGAATACAGAATACCTACTACCCGCCATAGTTATATTGAAAGAATTTTTAAAACCAATACCCGACCTTAACAGAATCGTATAGAGCAGAAAATCGTTCAAAAACTCCTCTGACACTTTAATCAAAATGAGTTCGAGGAAAAATATATTTTATCAAAAGGAGATAAGGTAGGTTTTGAAATGTTTTCCGAGCAGATATAAGTTGTCAATTCTCCCAAGATGGACCGAGGAATGGAAGACACTTGTTCCAAATAGAATCTGTATAACAGTAAGAATAATAAGATTGTCAGTGAGTCTCTCAGATTTATTTAAAAATAAAAATTTGGGAGTGAAAGAGCGCAAATATTTGAGAGATGAAGATGACAGATTTTTGCTGATTGATAAGACAGAGACGATATAGTACATTTATGGAAAATTTCCCATGATAGCATAAAACGTTAAACGCGATAGTCAGTGCCATGTTAACTGTTACTGTCAAACTTATACCGAAAGCCCAAATGACGCTGTGCCTCAAAAAAAATTATCCTGAATTTATTATTATAATAAATTTGAATTTATTATATCTATGAATGAAAGGTTATATCCTCATAGCTATCAAAACGACATAACGACTAATATTCGTATAAATAAGAATTGTAAATAGTAATTTCTTACGTTTACGCGAATTGCACATTGCAATAAAACTAATTTAAACGGTACATATTTATCGCGGTTTTTGGAACGTAGTTCCTTATCGCGCGTTGCGAAAGGGGGCTAGACGGAAAAATTGGTACGAAAAGTTGGCACGAAAAAATTGTCACGACATAATTTTTTTTAACTTAATTTGATATCTAGCACACAAAGCTAAAGTCGAAATTCCGTTAATAAAACAGATGGTTGTGAAACTTATGACATTTGGAAATGTAGACGCGGTTTGAAATTTGAATTTTTGATTATAGAACACGGCCGTCCGTTATTTTTAAGTTGATAAAAAATGCTATACAATAGCTTTACCGCGGCAGTCTCCGAGTGCCACACGTCTTTTTTTTATTTCTATTTTTCTATTCTATTTCTATGTAATTTTATGTTGTCAAACAAAAATAAAGAGACCTATTTTGTTATTTCAGTTGATAATTTGAATTTTTTGCAATTTGTGTCGATTCTACATTAGCCGAAGTTCGCGTTATTGATTAATTTTGTGATGGAACAAAAGATAGAGAAATGTTTGCGTGATCCACATTTTTTTCCGTGGTCTGGGTGTTCTGAGACCGAAAGTCTCTTGTAGTTCCTGATACCCACAACACAAGACTCATATCTTACTGTGGGCTCAGGACTATGCGTGTAACTGTTGCGTGTATTTATTAATTGAAAAAAAAACACTATTATGCTACTATATTACTTCACTGTATCAAGTTTAAATAACTTTTTATAAAGACGTATATTCGATTCAATTTTCAATTATTACTTTTTCATTGAACTTTTGTTTCAGACGATTAAAATCAGTGGCCCAATTTTAAGAGCTTTAATATTGACAGCGTCCATGGCTCAGTGGGTGAGTAGCCGGCTATGTAGTCAGTCGTGGGTTCGATTCCCGCGCTGAGACAAATTTGTGTGATCCAGAAAGAATTGTTTCGAGTCTGGGTGTTGTGGGACTGCAAGTTTATCGTAATTTCTGACATTAACGATGCAGGTTAAATTAGTGTGGAGTCAGGACAGGTGACTGTTGGATGTATTAATTTATTTGCTTATTTTTCATGATTTACATTTAATGGCGTGGATGCTTATACAATAAAGACATATTTTACAATGTTCTAGTAACATTTAACCAATCAATAGTATTAAACAGCTACTTTTAAAAGTAGCTAGTAGACATCTTTCTTCTAATAATAATAATTAAATAGTTTATTTCTCAACACTTAAAGTCTATTTCAGTGTTTTAACAGAAAAAGCTGTAATTATTAATGTTTTATTTAGTGTATGCGGTGTTTGTGGTGGTTATGGACATTCTAATAGAGCAAAATCCCGTGGCCGCTAGACCTTCGTTATTTTATAAAAGCTGAAAGTTTTTGTTTTTATTATTCTGGCTCGGAAAAGTGACTACGCTACACCTGATGGTAAGTGTAGCGCAATCCAAGAATAGTGTCGACCAACGATAAACAATGTGTCCATCGTAGGTCGGCAAGATCATGCTGGCCTGCCAAAGGGCCAGCACCAGTAACAGTTTAGCACCAGTGTACGGTGGTCGCTATCCGGTCGGATACAAGTATCCTCCCACCAGCATTTTCTCAGCGCATGCCCCTAACACAGGCAGGAACGATGGCCAACTTTGAAGTTTAGATTATAGTGGCTATGGCAGATAACAGGTATCAAAGGTGGGTAATATAATAAATAAGCTATGGGAACAACACCTAGACAGAAATTACGTTGGGCCGTCGCGTCGTTGAAGATGCAAAAAAATACGATTTAATTTCTTACAAACTATTTAATTAATAAAAAAGATACAATTAAAGTAGGTACTGCATTATAGAGGTTGACTCCCCATCGATGTTAGAACAAAAGAGTGCCTAAAATCGGAATACGGTAACTCAGCAATGACGGGATGCAGGTGCTCACGAATTCCACTGAATGCAGGTGGCCTGATGGTGTGGTGATTCGATGGGAAGCAGCGAATTCTTGGTAGATGGCAAGGTGTTGTAATGCGTCATCAAATCGCGCGATGGGTCCTTACTTAACACAGAAACAAATAATTTTTATTCATATTTTTTTAACAAGGATAATTTGATGAATATTATCAATATTTACATATAATTTTGATAATCTAATGCCTGGTATTCTAACTTATTACGAAACGTTGTTACGAAACGCAAAAACAAGATGCTACTTCACGTTTTCCTTGAGACATTGGCATCAACTCGGTCGAGCAAGCTAATTCATGCTATAGACAAAAGTGTTTACAACTAAGATTTTTTATTATTTAAAAGAATTAAAAATAATGGCTATGCAAACAAGACATTGCAAAAACAATCTCCAGTGTATTTATTATTAAAAAGTAATTTATTTTCCAAATTGAAAAAAACGTGATAATTCAAACATTTAGGCAGTAGTCATGCTTAATAAAAGGTAGCGATTTGCTTGCTTATTTACCTTTTAATAAACCCGGACGGCCTTTCGCGTACGAGAGACCTAGGAATACTGTTTGCTCCATTTTCATAAAAACCGGTCAAGCGCTAGTCGACTCGCACGCTTTTTGTATCATATAATCATTGAAGACAGTATAATCATTAAAAGTGGTAGAGCCACGCTGTAGACAGTTTGTCTACAGCATGAATGGGCTGGCTCGACCGGATCGTTACCACTGTCTCACAGAAAACCGACGTAAAGTAGTGGCTTGCTGCTGCGTTTCGTACGGTGAGTGAGATAACCGGAAGCCCAAATCCCCTCCCCTTCCCAATCCCTAATTATCCCTTTCCTTTAAGGTCGGCAACGCGCCCATGACTCTTCTGGTAGTGGGCGTACATGGGCGGTGGTGATCACTTACCATCAGGTGACCCACTTGCTCGTTTGCCGGCCTATGCTATAAAAAAAAAAAAAAAAAAACATTGCCTTTGTCTTTGCAAGTAGATCCCCGCACTGAGAGAAATTTTTGCGTGACCCACAAATATTTGTTTCGGGTATGGGTGTTGTGAGACCGCAATACACTCTTAACGTAGAAGACAAGGTAGGTCGTATGCGAGAGGCCATCTGAGTTGCCACCACCGCTTTGAATGTTTTTGGCGCCTAGCAACAGTGTGTAAGCACTGTTGTGTTTCGCTTTGAAGGACATTGACCAGTTAAATTACTAGTTACTATGAGACTCTTACTCTTGACATCTTATGTCTCGAAGTGATGAGCGCAGTTCAGTGCCATGCAGTGCTTTGTAATTCAAAGTTCTGGGTTGTGTTGCTTCTGTTTATGGGCTGGCTGACGCTTACCATCAGGCGTGCAAAAAAAGTCAGAAGTACATACATTTGGGTTATCGAATCCGCGATTCACGTCTCGGCAGTAGGCATCATCCTATTCCCCAATACCCTTTGAATATAGAACCGTAATTTTGAGAGCATATTCTGAAATTCAATTCACTTATTTTATAAAACTCTTAAACAAACGATTCCGAGTCCAGCTAATTTGCAAGTCACCTTGATCCCTTGATTTGGTCCCTACTTTCCGGCTTCCGTACTGAATAATGTTTGCTAAATGAAAAGGGACTGACAATCTTTTAGAAGGCTAATGGTCTATCGAAGTTAGTATTACAAAAGTAAGAGTTGGCTCGTTGTTTGTATTGAATCAGATACTAGTAAGGTTTATTTTGTTTTCTTGATAGAAAAAATCTATTACAAATTAAAAACTTGAATATTCTTCATACATAACCTGCGTCAGTGGCGTAGTTAATGTACGTGGTACGACTGCTGTGTTGAGGTCTCAGGTTCGATCCCCGGTCGGGTAAAAGAGATGTTGGGTTTTTCTATAACGAAATGCTCAGTATCAGCCCGGACTCAGGAATTTGTGTCCGGCATGGCGATAGGCTCATCCTCTATCAGATCACAGACAGAAATAACCTTAGTGAAATGTGCGTGTACTGGTTACACCTATTGAAATAAAACTAATTTAAACGGATTTTATCGCGGTTTTTTATTTTAATTATGGTCCCGACGTTTCGAAAGCTTTTCAGCCTTCGTGGTCACGGGGTGGACTGAGGTGTAGGTTGTCCAGAAAAGTTAATGTTACAGTGTCTACCTTCAGTTTACAATTATTAATATTATTTAATGTTTGGTCGGTTACACCTATGCCTACCCCTTCAGGCATTATAGGTCTGAGTGTATGTATGTATGTCTGTATACATTTTTATTTAAAGCATAGACCGGCAACAGAGCAAATGAGTCACCTGATGGTAAGTTATCTCCACTGCCCATGTACGCCCACAATACTAGAACAATCATAGGCGCGTTGCCGACCTTAAAGGGAAGGGATAATTAAGGGATTGGGAAGGGGAGAGAGATTTAGGCCTCCGGATATATACATAACATACATAATGGGTAGACAAAGGTACAACTAGTGTTTCATCCACAGCTCCCCGAGCTTCTTTCCGTCCCATAATCTGATAGGGGAAGAGCCTATAACCGTACTAGGCACAAATTTCAATCCCAAGTGATACACGTATTCTTCGAATTGAAAACTCGAAACATAAATTGTAATTGCTTGAACTGAGGTTTGGACCCAAGATCACACGGTACCTCACCCTAAAAGGCTACCACTAGACCATTGACAAATAGGCTACTAATAGGCTTAAGAGGAATGAGAATAAATTCTATAATGATGGGACATAAACCTTAATTAACCTTTTTTTAACCATTGCTCATATTTCCCGCTGCTCGCTCCGCTTATGCAATACATCTAATGCTACATAGCACCGCTTGGACCTGTACAGTCTAGGCAATTATAACCATAAAACACGATCATTTTTTCATCTTGCGACATTTACAAGAATTTTACCAGAGATCAAAATGTCTGCATTATGTTCTAGTGAATTAAAAAACAAATTGCTCCATTATTGAATTTGTCTAGCTCAGTTTTGAGTTAAATTAGATAAATTATGACAGATTGACGTTATCAAATTACATTTAAAATTCATGTATATTTTGGGGGTGAGTGTCAAAGTTTATACAAGGCTAAAGTACGAATTAATATTAAAGTGTGTAATTACCAGAGGCGTTGACGACAGACAGGCGGCCGGTCGTAAAAACTACAAGCCAAATCGTTCTGTAATATGTATAAAGAATTATGTCTGCTGGTGGTAGGACATTAACACGTTCACTGCGGCTGCGCTAGATTAAAACTTACTTCCAGTGCTGTACAAGTCACATACTTCCCGTATCAAGAATGCCTGATATGCGTTACGACGTCTATTTTCCCGTACGTAGTCCTGATTTCAAACCTCCACAGAGACATGGAAAGTCCACAGCTGTTTTTTTTTTGTTGTTCTAATCAATAGGTGTATACACAATACTTCAAGCAAGGACACCGGCAATATAGGCGCCTCATTTTTACTTGTACGAATCACCCCCGCACGGAGTGCAAAACCAGGATAACTAGCTGCCGCACAGAGCAGAACTCAATTACAACCAAATACATCCCGTGACGCAGTAAACGTGTTTAATATCCGTCTTGATAGCGACCACAGTACATATGGTGTTAAAACCTGCCATAGTGATCTACACGCCTTGTGTGGATCGCGTTCCAGGATCAGCCAGTATATCCAGTTCTCCCCAGGGGCTTGCGACATTACTTGATGATGAAAGATCTCAGCATGGTAAAATCTTAGTCACTACCTCGCAGTATCATAATACTTACGAACTTCATACAAACCCCTGTGGAGTCGATAAATTTCCAGTCACGTGCGCGCCGAATGATGAAATGATAACATCTCACGGAATCCTTGAAATGAGTAACAAAAACGTGTCGTGGAGATATATACGGTTTAAGAAGTACTGTTTCTTGTGAGCCAACAAATATATTATTTATATGCACATAATGTTTCGGCCTCAAATCGACTAGGCTCTCATTTTTGTTATTATTCGTCTATTTATATTTGAGCAGAGGAATGTCATATTTTTCTTCTCATTCTTTCCAAGTGGTTCAGTTTGAAAATATGATCCTTTTATATTTTTTTTTATAGCATAGGCCGGAAAACGAGCAAGTGGGTCACCTGATGGTAAGTGATTTCCACCGCCCATGTACGCCCACCACCAGAAGAATCAAGGGCGCGTTGCCGACCTTAAAGGAAAGTGATAATTAGGGATTGGGAAGGGGATGGGATTTGGGCTTCCGGATATCTCAGTCACCGTACGAAACGCAGCAGCAAGCCACTACTTTACGTCGGTTTTCTGTGAGACAATGGTAACGAACCGGTTGAGCCAACCCATTCATGCTGTAGACAAAGCTGTCTACAGCGTGTCTCTACCACTCATGAATTTACATCCGAAGATGTAAAAAGCAGCGATAGCTCAGCGGGGAGTGATACGGACTGTCAAGACGAAAGTTGCAGGTTCGAACCCAGCCCCAAGAGCATACACCTCTGACTCTTCTAAGTTACGTGTATATTCATTGTTAATTATCGCTTGCTCTAACGGTGAAGGAAACATCGTGAGGAAACCTGCATACCTGAGAACTTGATAAGATTTTTCGAAGGTACGTGAAGTCTGCCAACCCGCATTAGGCCAGCGTGGTGGACTAAGGCCTAGGCCCCTCTCATTCAGTAGAGGAGGCCCGTGCCCAGCAGTGGGACGTATATAATACAGGGCTAGTAAAAAAAAATGTCAATACATTACCAATTCACCTAGCAAAGGTCGCATAAATAACAAATACTGTCCGATACGTTGCGATGTTTAAGGGAGGCTGGGAGCTTTATGTACCTAAAAGCACTGCTAGTAAAAGCCTGTCTGTCATTATTAACCTTAGAGTCAATGTACTCAACTAAGTTATTACTGCTTCGCCGTGAATTCGCCTCACCATCTTGTGTTAAATATAATAAATATCATATGTTTTTCCTTCGCATGCTTTTTTTATTATTTTTTAGGAAGGCGCTCGCCTGATGGTAAGCGCCACGCTTGCCCATAAACGCAAGCAACACTTTGAATAACAAAGCACTGCATGGCACTGAACTGCGCTCGTCACCCTGAGGCATAAGATGTTAAGTCTCATAATTCCCAGTAATTTCACTGGCTTCAATGCCTTTCAAACCGAAACACAACAGTGCTTACACACTGTTGCTTGGCGGCAGAAATAGACAAAGTGGTGGTACCAACCCAGACGGCCTCTCGCATACGAAGTACGTACCACCTTGTAGATGCTTCAATAACGATCAGAAATATTGTATATCTTGATATTTAAAATCTTTCAATACTATGGGCGTTATTCATAAACTATTTAAAGCAATGATTAGTTAAACATTGTTTTCGTCTCTTTCCAGTCTTTTTATAAATTGCGTTGACAGAGAAAGACAAAAGAGTTTAAATCAATCAAGTTAAGTAACATTTTTATAAAGTATCTTAAAATAACTCCCTCATTGGAATGGTATTTTGAGTGGTAGAGCCACGCTGTACATAATTTTGTCTACAGCACGAATGGTTCGGCTCGACCGGGTCGTTACCACTGTCTCACAGAAAATCGAAGTAAAATAACTGATGGGTTTCATACGGTGAGTGAGAAATCTGGTGGCCCAAAGACCCCGCCCCTTCCCAATCCCTTAATTATCCTTTTCCATTAAAGTCGGTCTATGCGTCTTCTGGTATTGTGAGCATATGTGGGCGATGGAGATCATTTACCATCAGGTGACCCACTTGCTCGTTTGCTGGCAAATCAACGCTCATCAACATCAAGCACAAAGATGTTGTGTAGGCAAAGTTAAACGAAAAAGTAGGGTACACATAAAACGGGAAAGTAAGAGTTCGTGAAAATTTAGTGCGGCTACAGAGAGCCATCAAATAGCACTAACCGCTTCCGAAGCATTTACAACGCTGCACTACGTGATAGTATAGAATTAGAGACAATGGCTTCGGCTGACGATGGTAAAATACTATGTAACTACATACGTTTAAATTTGTATTTTGGTATGGTAAAGTGCAAAAATAAATTCCTTATAATTTTCTCATGCCGTTTTATCCGTCTGTCTGTCTATTAAGCACTATTTCATTGTTTGTCGGTGGTCGCTAGTTTTTTGGACTGCACTGCGCTTACCATCAGGTGAAGTACGGTCACTTTGCCGTGCTCGTAAAAATAAAAAAAATAAAATATGGCTGAAATATGAACAAAGGTATAGCGACACGTTACCGACCTTATAGGAAAGGGATTTTAGATTTGGGCCTCCGGATATCTCAGTCAACATACGCAACAGTAAACTACAACTAGGTTGGATTGCACTATAATAGCAATAATAGTTAAGGTTTATGTAAAATTTGACGATAACAGTAACACTGACTGAGGTATACGTTGCACCATCGTATTCCGATACTACTAGATTGCTCGATTATTTCTAGAAGCAGGGACATGATATTATTTTGGAGCAAAGACGCTTTAGGAGATATATCGGTTTGGAGGTTATAATTGAACCATCTGACAGCTATTTAACTTAAACAATAGCTTTCTTAAATCTTGGACGGTTAAGGTGAACAACTAAAGTTACGACGTCATCTAATATTTGTCAAATGGTGCAACTAGTTTTTTGCTTAACCGACACTTTAACATGTTTTTCATAGCTAAAGTAAGTTGATGCAATCTAGCATTTTATTTTTACTAGCCCTGTATTATACATGTCCCACTGCTGGTCACGGACCTCCTCTACTGAAGGAGAGGGGTTGGGCCTTAGTCCACCACGCTGGCCTGATGTGGGTTGTCAGACTTGACACCTTCGAAAATCTTATAGAGTTTTCAGGTATGCAGGTTTCCTCACGATGTTTCCTTCACCGTTAAAGCAATCGATATTAACAATAATTAATATACACGTAACTTAGAAAAGTCAGAGGTGTATGCTTTTGGGGCTGGTTTTGAACCTGCGACTTTCGCCTCGACAGTCCGTAGCACTCCCCGCTGAGCTATCGCTGCTCCAACCAACCCAGCATTATTATTGTTTTATTAACGATAAAAGGCATCGTTGTAATTAATTCCATGTTCATATTAATTTACACTTCGTCGGTACTGCGGTTGCAGTGTGGGATAATATTTTCATAATGACGTATCGATGTGCATATTAATGACCCGTTATTATCATGTAAAAGAGGCGTTTTGTAATGGTTTTTAATTGATGGACATGAATTTATTTAAAAAATTGTTGCTGATTAAATAGTGTAAGTGAGCCACCAAAAGCTTTTTTTATTATTTGATTGAATAACGAGACGAGCCAAGCGCTCGCCTGATGGTAAGCGCCACGCCTGCCCATAAACAGAAGCAACACCACACAGAACTTTGAATTACAAAGCACTGCATGACACTGGATTACAGTCGTCACACTGAGACATAATATTAAGTGTCATAATGCCCAGTATTTACTCTGGCTTCAATTACCTTTAAAATGAAACACAACTAGGCTTACACACTGCTGCTAGGCGATAAAAATAGATATATCGGTGGTACCTACCCACACGGCCTCTCGCATACGAGAAACCTACCACCTAGTACCAACTTTTTCGGATTTTTTCGTGGGTGAGAGCCTGCTCTTATTTGAAGTCAATTAAAAACTATACGAGCCGTATAGTAAAAGTTATAGAAATCTCCGAACACAAACGATTAATTTAACCATGGTTTATTGATTTCCATCTCAGATACTTTCACTTCAAAGATGAAACTGGTAAAGCGAGATCTACTTTTGTTTGCTCATCGCAGATTCTTTTGAAAATGAGTCTACGAAATTTGGCAATTCATGCCCAAAGTGGAATATAATTATCGCCTTGATGGGAAAGAGGGGGAAAATCGCTGATGTGCGCAACAGTAAATAATATTTTGAAAATGTTTTGGATACGTATGTATTATAGATAGTAAAGTACATTTCATATTAAATAGGTTGTAATTAGTATCAATTGCTCAGTGTTACTAATAAAAATAATAACTTACAAAAAAAATAATACACCTTTACTTAAGAGAAAAATAAGTACATAATCTAATGCCTTCACAAATCTGTATAAGATCTTCATCATTATACGTCCATATTTCCAAAAAAGAACCAGGATAACGGAAGCGCATAGTTTAAATCATGGTACAGTTTTCAATCTTAACGCCAATCACTCTCTCAGACTTTGATTCACTTTGACTGAGCCAACTATCAAAATGCTCACTGAAGCTAAGTTTGCTTAGCCCGTGTGATTAAACTTAAGTCGAATCTAACATTCATTAATATCATGTAGCTTAACTGCCGTAGCGGCTACGAAATTGCGCATCGGCTACGCTTTTACATTCATTAATTGTAGATGAGCTAACGTTATACGAATAAACAGTTTATTCGTAGCTTAACACCATGATATATTGCTACGGCACGATCGGCTACGTATAAGCTACGATACGCGTTTTAGAATTTATCCCTTGGCAAGTTACTGTACCATAAATAACTGTATGCGAGTAAGCACTAACAGTAAGCACTAGCAAGAAAGTATTGAGGTTTAACTTTTAGGAAAAGGAAAATCATGTAATTGGTAATAAAAGTACTAAGACTGCAAAATACACATAATGTTGACAGCCTCCGTGACGTAGCGGGCGAGTAGCCGGCTGCAGGGAGAGGCCGCGACTTCGATCCCCGCACGGTGACAAACATTTGTGTGATCCACAAATATTTGTTTCGAGGTCTGGGTGTTGTGAAACTGAAAGTATCTCGTAGTTCCTGATACCCACGACACAAGACTCGTATCTTACTGTGGGGTCAGGACTATGTATGTATGACTGTTGGGTGTATTTATTTATAATGTAATGTTTTATTTACTATCGCGACTCAAGTAAGAGTAAATTATGCACGTATATAACGTAAGTTAGTTTTTATCTCAATGCAGTCTCAATCTTGTAAATTTTGATCACTATACATACATAATAGGTCACTGAATAGACATTAAATACGTAATTCGGACATATGCATTACTCGGTTGTCAACATTCAATTCATTATACCACGAAGTCTATTAATTTCTTAGCAATACACTGAAAGAATGAATGAACTGCCCCTTTATCCTACAAATTTAATTTGACGGCAGTAGCTAAGCCACACATTTTAATTAAGCTAAAAACTCCAACCATAATTAAATTTTATTAAACGATTCCAGAAAAAGGTTACGAATACAAAGCGGATAGTCGACGATCGCTGTGAATTCAATTATTAGTTTCGCGGCCAATTTAAATCGAACCGATCCGGGATTATCCGTTCAATCCGCTCCCCGGCTTACACTTAAGCCAGCCCGTGGACAGACCGGCTATTATTATGCTATACGTTCAATATTTCACAAAGTAATCTTGTATAACGAGCATAGTTGACAGTGTTAGAAGATTAATTGCTACGGATTTTGAGTCTATGCAACTGTGCATGCTTTAAGTATGATTATGGACGTTGGTAATCACTGCTTCCTGGACTCACTTGCTAAAAATACTTTGATCTTTCAAACGTTTTTGATAAAAGAAAATTGATTTCTTGGTCAAGTGGATAGCGAACCGAAGGCGTCGGCTGGTTATATTAATATCCGCACGGATAGCGACCACCGTACACATTAAAACCTGACATAGTGACCCACACATCATATGTGGATCGCGTACTAGGATCAGCCAGTGTATATCCCGTTCTCCCGAAGGGCTTGCGCCCTTTTCCTTTCCCTTACCTAACCCCTCCTTTCCCAAATTCCTTAACCCTGGGATGAGATACTACAGGGGTCGCCAGTATCCCATTAGCAGAGACTGTAGCTGTTTATCCCAAAGGGTTAAAAAAACCGATGGCGTCATGAAGCAAACTGAGTAAAATAATAATTTATCTGCAATTCTTTCGTTCTTCTATGTGTCAAGCGACTACATTTATTTGTATATGAAAAACTAGCTTTTGCTCGCGGCTCCGCCCACGTGATCAAACAAACAAACAAACAATCAAACTCTACAGCTTTATAATATTAGTATAGATTTGGGTAGCTTAGCAACGGAAGCCTTCAAATAATATTATTTAGGTAGCTTAGCAACGGAAGCCTTCAAATATGAATAATTTTCCCCGTTTTTGCAACATTTTTCACTGATGCTTCGCTTCTAATGGTCGCAGCGTAATGTTATATAGCCTAAAGCCTTTCTTGATAAATGGACTATCCAACACAAAAATAATTACGAATAGTTTTCAATTCGAACCAGTAGTTCCTGAGATTAGCGCGTTCAAACAAACAAACAAACAAACAAACAATCAAACTCTACAGCTTTATTATATTAGTATAGATTATAATTTTTATTTACGTCAAAAAGGGTCCTTAATTGCCTATTTACAAAATATGCATTATGTATTCCTTAGATTATTCTTAAAAATACTACTTTGGATGAGGTATAATTTGACAAGGCAAAAAAACGGAGCAGTAACATTGGAATTTTAATTAACCCAAAACCATTATTGTGAAATTCCTTAATAATAGTTTCAGGCAACCGTATATTGCACCCATATCATTGGAGTCTGTTCATAAATCTTTCATGAGGGTTGTTTAACCCCACATACGCAGGGTTGGTCCTAAATAGCATTCTTTACGAGGTTGGAAATTGTATAATTAGTAGTTGTATTTAGGTAAGTAAGGTAAGGTAGTATATTCATATCTGCTCGGATAGCGACCACCGTACAAATAGTATTAAAACCATAATGACCGCGAGCTGTGTACCTTGTGTGGATCACGTTCCAGGATCAGCTAGATGCGGTTCCATTGAGGGGCTTGCGACATCACTTGATGGTTCGTTGGGGCGGGTATAGGGGTACATCCTTATATCCTTGCGCCTATGCATCGATCATCCGCCTGTTCATGCTCTATAAAAAAAAGCAATTTTGAATGTTACAGTTGTGTGTCTAAGGCTGGATTGCACCATAACAGACGTTATAGTTAATGCTTACGTACAATTTGACGATAACATTAACGCTGACTTTAACATTGACTGCGGAATGTGTTGCACCATCGTATTCTGATACTACTGGATTCCTCGATTAATTCTAGAAGCAGGGACATAATATTATTTTAGAGCACAGACGCTTTAGGAGATATATCGGGATATATCGGGGATATATCGGGATGGAGGTTATAATTGAACTCTGTGACAGATATTTAAATTAAACAATAGCTTTAACCAGCGAATCTTGGCCGGTTACGCTTAACAGCTAAAGTTATGACGTCATATAACATTTGTCAAATGGTGCAACTCATTTTTTGTTTAACCGATACTTTAACATATTTTTCATTGCTAAGCTAAGATAGTGCAAACCACCCTAATTGTTTTTTATCGTTTTTTTTTATGAAATAATCATGCCTTTAGCTGTCAACACGTTAAATCTGGTATTAAAAAAGGTCAGCGTACATAGCTAATATATTTTTCAGAAGTTAATATAATTTGGCGATGGCGCCGCAATTCGGAGCACCCCACGTCGAAAGGGTTGCCATAAATCTATCCTGAGGGCTGTTTAACCCGCCGGCTGTGTTGAACGCATGTATTTATTTATGTACATTGGGGCCAATTTCGCCATACTGACAACCTATAACGTCTGTTAGGGTATTTATGTAGAAATATGAGACTTTTTCTATATTCAATGATATAAGGGATCGTTTTTAATATCCTATAACTTTATTGGTGTTGTAGGACCACACATTTTTTTTATTTGATTGAATTACGAGACGAGCAACGCTCGCCTGATGGTAAGCGCCACGCCTGCTCATATACAGAAGCAACAGCACACAGAATTTTGAATTACGAAACACTGCATGGCACTGAATGAACTGCGCTCGTCACTCCGATACATAAGATGTTAAGTCTCATAATGCCCAGTAATTTCACTGGCTTCAATGTCCTTCAGACCGAAACACAACAGTGCTAACACACTGTTGCTTGGCGGCAGAAATAGACAATGCGGTGGTATCAACCCAGACAGCCTCTCGCATACGAGGGACCTACCACCTCGTACATTCGTCGTAATTCCTGACGCCCACGATACAGTTTGATTTCGTGTGGTCAGGACTGTCGGTAACTAATAAGTGTATTGGTTATTTTATGTTTGAGCTATCGCTGCTTCCTATTATCTATCTTATTTCTGAACAGATTTTGATAATATTGAGTGGTAGAGCCACGCTGTAGACACTTTTATCTACAGAATAAATGCACCGGCTCGACCGGTATAGTACCGCCGTCTACAGAAAACTGACTAAAAGTAACGACTTAGTGCTCTCTGATGTTGAGTGAGATATCCAGAGGCGCAAATCCCCCTCCCCTTACCAATCGCTTATTACCCTTTAAGGTCGGCAACGCGCCCATGATTTTTCTGGTATTGTTTATTCATAGGCGGTAGAGATCACTTACAATCAGGTGACCTACTTGCTCGAATGCCGGCTGATGACGAAAAAATAATAATCATACCAGCCTTATATTACACACATCCTACTGCCGGGCACGAGCCTCCACTATTGCTATTTTTTTAATAATGATTTTAATAATTGGACCTAGTTACGCAAAAATGAACCAACCTACAGCAAGTTCAAATGGATACATTGATTTTGTTTTACTAAATTCAATAATTTAAACTAATTTTAACTCGTAGTTTTTTTCTAATTTTTTTTAGATTTTGCAAATATATGGTGTGGGTTCGTTCCTTTTTGCGTAACTAGGTCTAATTCATTGCAACTTTTTTTAAAGTGGCAGCTTGGTATTGCATTTCACACGAGGAAGAATACCGGAGGCTCAAATCCCGACCCATTTCTTTTCTCGCGATATTCCAGTATTATATTTATGGTTAGTGGAGTTCACTTACGATCAGGTGATTCCCATGCATTGCCGGCCTCGTTAAAAAATGTCGAAATATAAAAGAACATTAAAATAATCATAGCATCTGAGCTCATATTTCACGCCACGCATTAGGAACATTTATCCACGACATTTTTTCTCACAGACGCAACAATGTATCTTTGGAGTGGGGCACATTTTATGTGCGTTAAATTGAGGCATAAATCTGGCAGTGTGGCAAGCGTGTGATAAAAGTGGACGCGTCGTCAAAGCTGCTTCCCCCCGGTCGAATGTTTTTTAAAAGTTATGCTGAAAATGAGAATAATGCTTGATTCTGCGCCTGTGTACAACGAAGCCTCCGGCACATGTGTCATAAACAACGTGGTGTATCATTCACGTGTTTTATTTTTTTGCATTTGCGTATTCAGATTAGTTGGTTAATTAATTGAAACGTGATGGTAAGCGTAGTACAGTCCAAAAACCAGCGAACACCGACAAACAATTATTTTATCGGTGGTCGCTAGAATCATGCCGGCCTGTATAAATGCTTCTTCACACTCCGAAGAGGGAAGAAGCAAACCGAGGGGTCATCGAAAGGACAGGCGGATGACCGATGTAGTCATAGAAATACAAGGACGTATCCCTATACCCGCCCCAACTAACAATCATGTCATTACGCAAGTCCCTCGGAAGATTCGGATATACACTGGCTGATCCTAGAACGCGATCCACACTAATTGTGTGGGGCACTATGGCAGGTTTTAACACCATGTGTACTGTAATAAATGGTTTTAATTAAGACATGTCTTGTTGTTTGTTCTGAGTCCTTTATTAGAATGTACACAATGAATTGCCGAAAACTTATTTATACATGTTATAAAACTGACGTTGCTTAACAACGTAATATTCATCGAAGACATATTTAATCATAATTATTAAGAAGTCCCAAATACCAAAGGCTACTTTATACAAATGGTGCAATATTGATACACTTTTGAGTTTATTAACCGATTTCGCAATATTACATTACAACTCCCCCGAAAAAAGGCCTGCTACCCTTCCCCATTTAAGGAAAGAGATTTTTTTAGAAAAAATTAAGAAAACATTCAAAACTATTACAAAATGTTACTAAGTTTGGAATTTAACTTCACATATTTCTTTTAGAGTAACAAAATAACCAAACATTTATAAAACATACAATAAAAGTACTTAATATTAACTAAAATATCTCTTAGTGTTATTCTTATGTATAACATATTCTTTATTATCCTTTAAAATCTTAACATTAGGAGAAACTTCCTCAATAACTTTGAAGGGGCCGTTATAGATATTTTCAAGTTTAGTTCCAGTTTGATTCTTTATAAGAATAAGGTCACCCTTTTTATAAGTTACGGAGTAAGTTTTCTTATCATACATTAATTTTCGTCTTAATTTACTTTATAACAACTGTGCTTGACATCATACTGGGCTCGCTGTAAACGATAACGTTCAACCGCTGAGCTTGCAGTATTTGTTATTACCATCGGCTCTTTCACGATGCGATTAGTCATTTTTATAATATTGCCATTGTTGGCATTTCTTAACTGTTGAATGATTACATCATTCGTCATACCTGGTCAGTAATAATATTCTATCATTCTGTTTATCCCTGCGTGTCCGCTTGTGGGTAACAAATGAAAATCATTTAATATGATTATTTTATCCTCGTGATCACTAATTCTTACAACATCGGTTGTAATTATATCCTAGGTACCTTTATATACCTTTATTACCTTTATATTTATAACCTTTATATATGCAACTTTTCATATGACTTGCAAGTATTTTTATATTTGTTGCATTTTGCCTATTCTTTATAGGTAATTAATATTTCATTAATATTTTCTTTTTCGCACATCAATCCTAAATCTCTCGCTAACTCCGTTGTGGTAGATTACGATCGAGTATTTAGGTAATAGTACAACTTGAAGGTACATACGTGCAATTCATTAATATTTTGTTTTTCGAACATAGATCCTAAAACTCTCGCTAACTCCGTCGTGGTAGATTACGATCGAGTATTTAGGTAAAAATAATAATATAGTACTACGCGTACAGTATCTATTCGAATAACGACAAATCAAATTCTTAAAATCTTTGTCATTAATAAAAGTCAATTCTGTCACATCAGTCGGTTTTTCAGAATTTATACAGTCTCAGGTTGATCAGACCTACTACTGGTAGAAGTCTGTTCTGTCAAATCATTGTTATCAGTTATGTATATCTGAGATTTCACACGTTTAGTTTGTGCTCTCGTCAATACAGAAACTACTTGTTCTCCAATAGATTTTAAATCATCACACGTTATTTTATACCGGGAGTCGGCTTAGTGCGCCTGCAGTTGCATTATTCCGATCCGGGATGTGCACGATCTCAAAATCATATTCTTCAAGGTATAGTCGAAACTTAGTCTACTGGAAGGATCCCTAAAACTAAATAAATATACTAATGGCTTATGATCTGTAAAGATTTTAAACCTTCTGCCATACAGATACGGTCTAAAATGCCTTACTGCCTTTACGATCTAGTAATTCTAAACCTATTATC
The DNA here is from genome assembly GCA_949126905.1 of Amorpha juglandis. Taxonomy (NCBI): domain Eukaryota; kingdom Metazoa; phylum Arthropoda; class Insecta; order Lepidoptera; family Sphingidae; genus Amorpha; species Amorpha juglandis. The sequence goes on along the minus strand of OX421379.1, from coordinate 2,035,858 downwards.
GGATAATAAATATATTGCGCCTAATCCTAAAATCCTAATCCTGATTTACAAGCATCTGTCTGAAATTGAAAAAAAAATTCGTCTCCGAAAAATTACGTATTAACCGTCTATAATAATTAGCGAACGATAAGTATCGCTTTACATAATCTGAGTTCGTTGGCACTGGACACTTGACACTCGATTTTGTTAACGTCATGAAAAATGCCATTCAATGTTATTCCATGACCTACATAAACCTTATTATATAACTTCGCACCGAGGCGGTATCGAATGTCTGTTACTCATCGTTATAACTTATTTTAATGCAAATATATTAATTATTCTTATAAAGTTGTTATAACTATCCTTATAATTAATGATTGATTCATAACACGTTAAAAATTATCTCCTAAGTTACCGTTTGCAGTACATGACATAATCTTAAACACAAAATATTTCGTTAACAAAATTATTAAAGAAAATTAAAATAGATATTGAACATAAAAAAAAAATTGAAAATTACATACTTTTAGTAATTCTTACTTCAAACTTTGTTGGTAAGGAGCGCGTTGACGATGATGATGGCTGTTCGTGATGGCATGATGGCTTAGGGGCGAGCGGAGCTGGCGCAGATGTGGAGCTTGTACGGCATCGCTGCTGCTGATTCATGCTGTAGTTGTGTGGTTGGGCCGGGCTATACCCTGGACTCCTCCAAACCTTCTTTCTTCTTTCTTGATAATTTCCTCCAACGCTCTGTCTGTCTGCGGTGTCGTGGCCGAAAGCTGCTCCGTTGGCGTTGTATTTTCCATGATGATATTGATTTTTAAATGTTCTTTCTTCTTATAAGTTAGTCTTGATTATTGATTTTCTTCTAATTAATTGTCTTCAAAATAAGTGGCCATAGTGGCCATGTCCATAAGGCCATGCGGTATCCCATAATGGATACCACTGGCAGGGTCGCCATGTAATAAATGGCTTGTAATTAAAACATGATCTTGTTGTTTGTTCTGAGTCCTTTATTAGAATGTACACAATGAATTGCCGAAAACTTATTTATACATGTTATAAAACTGACGTTGCTTAACAACGTAATATTCATCGAAGACATATTTAATCATAATTATTAAGAAGTCCCAAATACCAAAGGCTACTTTATACAAATGGTGCAATATTGATACACTTTTGAGTTTATTAACCGATTTCGCAATATTACATTACAGTACGGTGGTCGCTATCCGGTAGAATTTTAATATCCTACCACCAGCAAAATAAAATAATTAATAAAATTAGTTATCTTAACTAGTGAAGGTAGCTTAAAATCAGCTTCAATTACCAAAAAAACATGGAATTCAGACAAAACCTGTCTGTAGTGGGTAAGCCCTAGAAACTATGTTTTATTTATTTGTCCGAAATACTTTAGAAACTCGACCGCTTTAAGCTAAAGCAGACAGGCTAGTTCGAATTCTTTTCGACTAACACCATTTTTCTGAGAGTGCAAAAAATTCACTCCCGAATTTATAAAAGACATCTTTGGGAATACTTACAGACTGAATATAGTATTCTTAGTCATAGAGAGCAAGTAATTTGCTTTTATTTATGTAAATAAATGCCTGTACCCCTAGTACGAGTTTTTCGATACCTGTAACATTACTCGTACACAAAAAATATACATACTTTCGCTCACGGCTCCACTCCCTTAGATATCTTTCTGGAATATAAAAAGACCTATATCCTAATCAGGATACTCGTGTATCTAATCTTCTATCCACGGAATAATCGTGTGCTAAATTTAATCCAAATCTGTTAAGCTTCTAAAGCGCGATTTCTTAACAAACAAATTTACTTAACATAACAAACTTTCTCATGTAATACAATAGAAAGAACTAGGAAGAAGTAACATAGCATGATGGTAGAATGTTAAGATGGTAGAATAGTAGGATATTAGGATAGTAATATGGTAGGATAAGTAGGGTGTTAAAATTTTCTAGTACAATCCAGTTGATGCTCTGTACGGTTGAGCATACTTAATTATGTAAATAAAGGCAACCTGACAGCCATCGAAAAATTTACGCGTTTCGTTAAATAAATACCTACCAACCTCCGTAAACGAGTTGAATTTACAAGTTGTAACACTGCATCGAATCACATATGTATAGAACTTATCTTTTATTAAATCTTCAAGTTAGTTGCAGATGTTACCGACTTTTACTGCTCAGCAAATGCGATGCATTCATGAAAGAATTTAAAGACACGATTGAAATTGCGTCGTATTTTTTTAACTGATGTAATAAATATGAATTATAAACGTTCTTTAAGCATTGCTTAGTTAAACACTCTTGTCTTTATCTGTTAGGATATTCATATTCGGCCGGATAGTAACCACCGTACATATGGTGTTAAAACCTGCCATATTAACCCACACACCTTGTGTGGATCGCATTCCAGGATCAGCCAGTGTAAATACGTTTTTCACGAGGGGCTTGCGACAGAACTTGGTGGTAGTTTGTGACGGGTATAGGGGTACATCCTTGTATCCCTGTGCCTGCATCGGTCATCCGCTTGTCCTGTTGCAAGCCCATCGATTTGATTCTTCCCTTTTCGGAGTGTGAAAAGCATTAATACAGACCGGCATGATTTTAGTGACCACCGATAAACTCATTGTTGATTTTTTTGACTGCACAGCGCTTACCATCAGGTGAAGGGTAGTCACTTTTGGTTTGTGTAAGAAAAGTGCTCAACGCCGCTAAAGAAGTTTTCACTTCAAAAATGCTATGAATATGATAGTATGATCAAGATTCGCACAGATTTAATGCAAAGAAATCTTTAGATCACATCCACCTTACCACCGAAATTAAAAGCAGCATTGCGCCAATTCGTTATGAAATCTAGCGCCAGAAAAGTTATGAAATCCGAGTCAAAACTCTACACGTACTATTTATTTCAATAAAAAAAAATCGTTCCCTAAATTGTCGACTTTAATTACGAATTCGTTTTAAAACCACTCAACGTCTGAATTCCGCTCAAATATAGTCACGAAGTTTTTGGGCTGAAATAAGAAAAACAACAACGATAAGCCGCTTGCAGTCCAGTTGTCTACTTTTAATTAAAATCTTAAAATTCGGTTTTTGAAAAAGTCAAAGCAATTCACACAGAAGCGTCCCAAAGAGCATTCGACATCATCCTCCCTTGATGCCATAGATTATAAAAATACTGTATAGGCATTAATAGTTTTTACATTACGCTGGTGGCAGGGTACCTGATAAATTGTACAAATTGTGAAAACTTTTCTTTAATGATTTCTTATGTTTAGGCGAATATGAATGATTAAAATAAAACTATTTTAAACTAATTTTAACCATTTGCTTTGATGTATGTAGGTACACACATGTATAATTAGGTTAAGTTTGTAGGTAATTCAATCCAAGTCGATTATTACCGAAACTGTAGACAGCTTTCTCTACTGCTTGAATGGGCCGGCTCGATCGAGAGGTTATCACTGTCTTACAGAATATACGTAAAGGACTAATTCGTTCAAGGTCAATGATATGAATTAATATTGCGTAAATGTCACTACCGATGGAAGTGCCCAGTCTATTTTATATATTCTTTGTAACTAAAGCCTTCCAACAGAATTTAAAATTATTCAAATAAATGCAAGTAATTTATTCCACGTGCGCTATTTAAAACATGAAAGTACCTTATTAACTAGTAATTTAAACTGTTAACTATGAATTATCTATGGATAATATAAACATCATTCAATTTATGTGATTCAAAAGGTTGGAAAAATTAATACTGTAAGAATATACATAAATATTTTTTTCTGAAATGCCTATTCCGCAGTATTTATTTGTTATAAATTGAAAACATCTACTCAAAATTACTTTTATTTTAAATTTTTATAGCTTTTCCTCGCGGTTTCAGCCGCTTGCATGCTATTGCTCCGCTGCCGTGGGTCAAACCATGATGTTATATAACTATGAACCAATATCTAGACGAAACGAATATTGTTGCTGTTGGTAGTACACATGTTAAACTTGATGGTTGGTTAGGGCCATCGAGTACTGTCGCAAGCTCCTCGGGAGAACAGGAAATACACTGGCAGGTCCTGGAACGCGATTCCCACAAGGTGTGTAGATCACTATGGCAGGTTTTAATACAATTTGTACGGTGGTCGCTATCCGGGCGAATATAAATTTCCTACCATAATGATAGTAAAATCTTTTATAAAATCTTTTTGACAAAGAATAATACCTTATCAAAAGAACTATAAATCTGGTATCAGCTACTGTTTATTGTTCAGCTTTTAGTTTTTTGTCGGGTTTTTTTTTATATTATATTTTTTACACATCTTGGAATATACGCACAACTTAAACTTACATACTATTAACACTGGCATACATTGTGCTATTCCTAAAACTAGTGAGCACAGCATTCAATGTTTTGTTAATATATATCATAGAAGGCATACAAACATCCACGCATTATATCCATAGTGGAAACCTATTATCTACCAACTAATACTATGGCGCGTCAGCAAAAAAGGCACAGTCATTAATCCTCTTATTAATGGCCCGTGAGATGGTTGTTTTTGCTCACCGTACGCTCGCCCAATAAATTATGTTTTCTTTTGTGTTGTCGTGCTAAACTTTGTTGGGTAACACTGAATCCTATAATACTTTTGTTAATCTGTACAAGCATCGCGGAAAGATACTATTTTTTAGCATAAGCTGAGAAACGAGCAAGTGAGTACAACCGTAAAACAAGTGAGTATCGCCAAGCAACAGTGTAAGCACTGTTGTGTTTCGGTTTGAAGGACATTGAAGCCAGTGAAATTACTGGGCATTATGAGACTTAACATCGTATGACTCAGGGTGACGAGCGCAGTTCAGTGCCATGCAGTGCTTTGTAATTCAAAGTTCTTTGTGGTGATGCTTCTGTTTATGAGCAAGCGTGGCTTACCATCAGGCGAGCGACTTGCTCGTCTCGTCGTTCAATGAAATAAAAACAAATCTGATCATAAGTAATCTCCACCGTCTATATACGCCCACAAAACTAAAAAAAATATGGGCGGGTTGCCTGAAGAAAGGGATAATTAAAAGATACTCTAGTAATCTTAAAATGTGAAAGTCTGGAGGATTGTGAGTTTGAATGTTCTTAATCATGCCTTAACGGCTGAACAGATTTGGATATAATTTAGGACACAGGTAGAGTCTGCGGGGTAAAGTCCGTACCAGAATCTACGAATGGTTTGTAGATTTAATGAGAATAATGTTTGGTAAAATATAGTTTATTTATATTGTGCTTGTATAATGGTATGGTAAAATTGACAACCTTCCTGGCGCATTGGGTGAGTAGCCGGCTGCGAAGCGAGAGGCCGTGAGTTTGACTCCCGCATCGAGATAAATATTTGTGTGGCCCACAGATATTACAACTTAATTAATAAATAATAATTAATTATTTAATAATAATTAACTTATTACGCCTGCCCATCAACAAACACACACAACAACAACACCACACAGAACTTTGAATTACAAAGCACTGTATGGTACTGAACTGCGCTCGTCACCACGAGTCATAAGATGTTAAGTCTCATTATGCCCAGTAATTTTCACTGGCTTCAATGTCCTTCAAACCAAACACAATAGTGCTTACACACCGTTGCTTGGCGGCAGAAATAGACAAAGTGGTGGTACCAACCTACACGGCCTCTCGCATGCGAGGGACCTACCACCTTGCAAAATATCTGTGATTTGTTCGTATTTTCACAGGTTATTTTACCTGGTTCTTTTCTCGAATACGATATCAGCGTATTTTTAAATTCAGAACCAGTAGTGTTGTAAGTCGCAAAGCCGAAAATCCAATATGTTATTTACCGTAAATACATCTCAAGCTAAGTAGACATACTAATGTATATTACTACTTGTTTTCGATCAAATCTCGAATAATACGAGTTTACAGTGACTTTAAATTCTTAAATCAACTCATTTATTGAATAATTAAAATGTCAAACATCATTTAGATTCAGTCTAGTTTTCTCTCTACCGCCAGTTCGGAATACTGTTTCGTTAAAGAAGAACGGGAAACTAACGTTGCTCTTTTCTAAACTGATTTACAATATTTGCACTACATACATTGAAGTATTATTTATTTGAATAAGAGCAGCTCAATTTATACCGAAGAGGAACGTTATAAAGTAAAATAATTAGATTATAATAGTGTTTGTGCATGATCCTCAAGCACAATATGAACAAATTAACTAAACATAACAGTTTGAGTAGACCAGTCCACATAAGCAGCACCCGTTCACGATCATGACGCATAAGTCAGTCATCCGCCTCCCTAACCATGTTACAGGGGATTATAATTATCATTTCGACAATCATTTCGTTTGCATCGCATACAATTTTGTTTATTTTATCGATAATTTATAATAAATGGGATGCACTTGCGTTTTACTATAAAATCGGTACAAAAATATTGTCACTTGGGAATTAGATTTAGCGCAAAATGCTCTTTAGCTTAAAATAATTTTAATGCCAGCCACGTTTCGCCAAGCGCGTCAGATATTTAAGCGCTACCGACATAACTAAATATTAAAATTTTTGGTATTCCTTTTTCAAAATATCATCACTGAAAAAGTAAAAATACTAAAGCACCAATACGTGACATTTGCGGTAGAGCATTTTAAATTTGTTTTTTATGATAAAAATTCATAATAATTGTATTAGAAAAAAATATGATTCAATGAAATGTAAGTTTTGCTGAAAATTATCTACTAGGTAAATTTATATGAATTCATTATTATCTTTTTTTCACGTATTGGTGTACGTATTTTGGCCTATCCAGTGTCGATATACAGTATCTCTACATCAAAAGCGGCAAACGATCAAATAGACAAAGGATTGCTTTTTACATGGAAACAATACATTTGCTTGAGGGCATAGTGACGACATGTTTCCTCGTATACCTAGTGTTAAATATAAACCAATGTTTGTCCGTAATCATTTTGCTAGGCGCGTAATCCCGTGTTATACGGGTCAGTTTTTATTGTACGTGTGTGTATGTGTTTTGACCTTAAAAAGAAGTTTAGAAATAACAATGAGTTTGTAAGTAAGAAGGTTTCACTGGTTTTCGCTGGCTTCAATGTCCTTCAAACCGAAACAACAGTGCTTATACACTGTTGCTTGGCAGGAGAAATAGACAAAACGGTGGTACCAACCCAGTCGACCTCTCGCATACGAGGGACCTACCACCTAGTAGCATATTAAAATCATCCTCCCTTTCGCCTCGAATTCTTGCATTCCGCACCCCTTTCTGTTTGTTTCTGATATTGTGGGTGTACATGGGTGATTATCACTTACCATCAATAGGCCTAGTACAAGTTTTGATAGTTTTCTAAAACGATGACAGTTTTCGTTTGCTCTCCATACAGCAAGTAGCAGTACCCACTAAAGGGAACTATGATGAAATAAAATTGCAAAAAAACTAGTTTTTGAGAGATTCTTACCTTTTCTACAGTATAAATTACTTGTTTGACATTTCGTCAATAGTAATTTTATACGAATTCGAATACTATAAACGTATTTGCTGTTTGGTTATTGGCGAAATCACCGTGGAAACGGTAGGGCCATTCATTTTAAAAAAGAATAATGTATTTATAACTCATACCAGACCTATAAGTGATTCTCGTTAGCCAGCTAATAAAAACTCCGCCGTATACTATTCTAACAAAACCTCTATATAACAATGATGTGTATATTACTAGTACACATAAAACAAAAAATATTCGATAGACAATCGAGTTCCCATAGTACAATCCTGACACCCAATAGGATGAGCCGCTAGGTTCCTTATTCGGAATCTGTGTTCTCTATGCACGAGTTCAAAAAGAACTAACGTCGTTCACATCACTGCCACGCAATTTTGAACTTTATATCAAAGTCATAAAACACATACTTACAGCACGTATAAGTTGGTTAATGTAAAAATCCGCTTAAAAGGCGTGCCTGTTCCAATTTTGAAATGGTTTCGGCGGAATGGCGTGGGATTTTGTTTTTTTTTCTGGGAAAGTAGGTAAAGGTCGACTCTATTTCGCCTGCCTGTGATGTGCAGACGATTTGATAGTAAGACGACGTTCGAAAACTTATTTGCGATAGTGTTTTTATAGATAAAAACAGAACAAAGTGTATTTTTATTCTGTGTTGGGTATTTGTTTCTTTGTGATACTGTTTTGAATTTACTTGAGTCGTTTTCACACAGATCTTTTTGTCTTAACATGAAATAGCACTTTGGGGGATATTTGTGATTTTATTTACTTATCTCGTTTTAAAAAGATGTTTATGTAGGAATATAAAAAATGTAGTCCATATAAAATATATGCCAAATAACTTGGCAGATCAGGGACGCAATTTTATAAATCCGAATCGAAATAGGTATAGAATAGCCATTACATTAATAATATTAATATAAATGACTACCCCAAAGTTTAATATGTCAGGAAAAATGTATGTAAAAAAAATATTGATTTTCCTATTCACTGTTATTTCCTATAATATTTCTGTTCCAGTGATATGAAGGAATTATTTATTTTTTTAACAAAACTTATAATCCGACTCCAATAAAAAAACAACGCTGAAAAGTCTAATGCATTTTTATTACTTGGACAAAAATATTAAATAAATGATAATATCTACCTCTTGGAAAATTCAGTAGTTTGTCGACAAACATAAATATGGTCATTTTCATTACTTTCATTTGTAACACTGTTTTCAATCAAAACTCATTTAAAACATAAAACAATAAAGATTATTTTTAACACCTCATTAATTCCCCAAAACCATTGAAAGGTAATCGACCATAATCCCTGGCGGCCTAATGGGTTCCATATTTAAGTTAAACGCCCTTAATTAGCGGCTATTTAAGACCTCTTTACAGTCAAACGGCGTATTTAATTTACATAATTTGAGGTATTTATTCAAATTTGAATAAAGAACGGCGAGTGACGGTTGCCAGTGCCGCCAACTGTGCCATTTTATTGGATTACACGCCAGTTTCAGTGTCAGAGGAAACGTTGTTTATGGTTAAGACTACAAAACTTTTATAATTTAAATATACTGTTATATATCTACAAATTGAATTTCTAATTATATGGTAATTCTGTAGCTAAGTTTTCGCCAATCTATGCTTATCTATAGTCGAATCTTACCGCCCAATACCTATATCATAACAGTGCGGAGACATTAACATAAACATAAAATACCAAAAAACGAACAAATTCAATTAGTTAAAGAATTATCAATTTACTTATTACTGCCATTGAATCGTAATTGAATGTATATGGGATCAACCTGGATAATATTGTAAATAGACCAGAAAAATGACAATCAATACAACCTCTTTTTTACGTTTAAAATCGTTGGAATTTTGACAGATATATCGCGAATCTTTATTTAGTTTTTTTTATAGCATACACCAGCAACCGAGCAGGTGGGTCACCTGATGGTAAGTGATCTCCACCGCCCATGTACGTCTACAATACTAAAAGAATCATAGGCGCGTTGCCAACCTTAAAGGCAAGGGATAACTAAGGGATTGGGAAAGGGGGGAGAATTTGGGCTTCCGGATATCTCACTCACCGTAAGAAACACAGCAGCAAGCCGTTACTTTACGTCGGTTTTCTGTGAAATAATGGTAACCACCCGGTCGAGCCAAGCCATTCAAGCTGTAGACAAAACTGTCTACAGCGTGGGTCTACCATTCATAAAATGTCAATGGTATGTGCTGTCTAATCCGTATTAGGCCGGCGTGGTGGACTAAAGCCTAACCTTCTCAGGGGACAAGACCCATGCCTGTACAGAGTAAAATATAAAGATATATTATATTATTTTATTAAATGATTTTTTTATTTCGGTAGGCCTGATGGTAAGTCACCGCTACGCAAGGACATCGGCAATGCCAGGGGCACAGCCAAGCCGCTGCCCACCTACTTCCAAATATTAATCTGTAACAACGCAATACCATAAATTATGTATTGATCGCAAATATCATAAAGGTAAATTTAATAAGCACTCAACAGAGTAAACGTTATTTATTGGCATTGCCTTTATCAATTTGTGGTCGGTAGGTTGAGCAATATTTTCTCGCTTAAAACTCCTATCGGGACATCTGAAACATTGTGTTTTACTCGTTAAGGCTTCTAGTTTCAATACTAATTTGCTAAAACACCATATTTGCACACTGCGTCATACTTTTTTTTGCTTTCCTATTTAAACCAGCCTTCTATGCAGTAACTTTAGACATAATTCTGCCATTGAGGGACCCCAATGTCTCTTGATTGACATTATGTTTAGACTGCACTATACTTAACATCAGGTCTGGTGTGCTTTGCAGTGCCAGAATAAAAAAGAAATGCTTACCCGGACGCAACCCAAGCTAAAGATAATTTATAATAAATCGAGGGCATAGAAATTAGTATTAAATACTTCAACCTAACACCGAATTCTCATCGAAGGCGAACCCCTAAGGCGTTTAGTAAACTGTATTGGCAGTCACAATATTTATTGTGCGTACAATATCTTGCGTAGGCAAACGACTTTTTAATTTGATTGTTTCGCTGCGTATTGTAACAATATTACATTATTCAAACTCATTGCCGTTGAGTCTATTCTCTTCTGTATTTATATTATTCAATAGAACTTGCTGTATAAAGTGGTGGTGCTGTATAAAGTTATACAAGGTGGTAGGTCCCTCGTATGTGAGAGGCCGTCTGGGTTGGTACCACCGCTTTGTCTATTTCTGCCGCCAAGCAACAGTGTGTAAGCACTGCTGTGTCTCGGTTTGAAGGACATTGAAGCCAGTGAAATTACTGGGCATCATGAGACTTAATATCTTATTTCTCGGGGTGATAAGCGCAGTTCAATGCCATGCAGTGTTTTGTAATGCATAGTTCTGTGTGGTGTTGCTTCTGTTTATGGGTAGGCCACGCCTGCCGTCAGGCAAGTGCTTTGCTGGTCTCGTTATTCAATCAAACAAAAAAATTACTTTTGCCACCCGCCCGCACAAAACGTTACTTTATCAAAACAATTGAACACTGAGAAGTGTAGTCGAGACAGGAGACCACGACGCATGACGTAAGTCAGGCGATAGCGACACAATGATTGTTCTCGACGATGGAATATCTATGGTCCATCAAATAGCGGATGCGGTGCTTGCGAAGCATCGACACGATGCCCAGTGTTACCGCGTATCGGTGTGGTATCCTTTGATGTGGTAACTAAACCGACACTGAAGCTATCCCAAGGCCATCGCACGCGCCATAAGCTACTAGATGCCATCACAACTTCTACATGATGGTCCATCAGGTCCATCGGGATGGGCCATCGTGTAGCGGAGGCTTAAACTGTTTATGCAATTGTATGGAAAATGTTCCGCGTCGCAATCCTTTGTCTCTTTCTATTTTTACTTATTAAAGGATCAACATCGCTGTAATAGAGATTTCTTTATCCGCACTTATCTCGTAAAACTTCAGGCCATTGTGCGTGTAGTGCTCCTCTTAACTGGACCTAGTTACGCAAAAAGGAACCAACCTACAGCAAGTTCAAATGGAGATACTGATTTTGTTTTACTAAATTCAATATTTTAAACTAATTTTATCTCGTAGTTTTATGGAAATTCGGACATGAAATATATTCCACGAACGATTTTGCAAACAAAAATACAGTATTAAAATCAATTAAAATGCTAAATTCATTAGCAAAAATGTGTGTATGAATTATGCACATAGCTCAAAACTAGGTCTGCATCTTTGTTGTATGTATTTAAATTAAATTTTAGTTTATTTAACTAATTATTAAGTCATTGTTTGTTATAAGTTTTTATATGTGTGCCAGCAAAATGTTTCTTATTTTTCTTTCTTCTTTCACATAATGATGTCAGGAAAATGCTTTTAATAGCATAATATATTGTATTCAAATCTTATAAACAAGTAATGCTTCATACAATCATTCTACTGTACCTGCCTCGGTGGCGCAGTAATGCATACGAGGTACGTCTGCTGTACCTGTACTGTCTTCGGTATTAATCCCCGGGTCGAAGAAAAATAATATTGGGTTTTTCTATCACAAAATGCTGGATTTGTGTCCGGTATAGCGATAGGTTCGTCCCTATCACATCATGAGACGGAAATAAGCTTGGTGAAATATGGATGTACTAGTACCCCTATCTACCCCTTCGAGGATTACAGTCTTCAGTACGTATGTATGATGTACAACCATTCTAACCTTCAATTCGTACCAAAGTTATGTATTTTGATATAAGAATACATAAAAAAAAATAGAATACATACATATTCTTTTACTATAAGAAAACACAATTCAAACAAATCATCCCTTGAACATTTCTAATCCGAAGTTTATTTTTCTTTGCACCCTCGCCGATAGGTTCGGGTCCCCGGGACCCATATGCATAAACTCCATGTTTTAATAGGAGATTTCAAGCAAAAGGGTCCTGTTGAATTTTTCGCTCGATAGGTTTTTGTGCTCGGCACAAGTTATAGGAGTTTGTCTTGTGATTTTTTTATCCTGGCTTGTCAAAGTGTGAGTACAGTGCAGTCCAATTACATTGTCGGTCGGAGATATTGCGTTCAAAATTATGCCGGCCTGAAGTTACACGATATACACTGATTGACCCTGGAATGCAACTTATCAGATACAACCGCTATGATTTTGGAATATATTTTCATACTAGAGCTATGATCTTGCGGATGGCCCATAAAGTACTGGTTTGACGTATTAGAAGGAGTCATGTGACTATACACACATATATGTAAGGCCTGACTCCGGAACACGACTCGAAGAAACGTCCCACTATGGCCGGTTTTTCAACATGTATACGGTGGTCGCTATTTTAGTTACGTAGTAATGGCGATTTACTTAAATATAATAGATTTTTTACTGGATTTTATCTTACCACTATTATAAATGTGACAATTTTGATGTTTGTTAGTTTATGTATTTGAATATTTGTTAATCGATCACGCCTGAACAATAGAATGGATTTATATGAAATTTTGGTACACAAGTGGACCATGACCTGGATTAGAACGTAGACGCCTGTGCCAACCATCGGCCTCCGCAACCATATTACAGGGAATTGACCGACACAGCACACAACGCCACCACAAACACAGATATAAGCGAGCATGAATCTAAATACTTCGACCATTGGTCTCATAGTTCATATAATAATAAAATGTCGTAACCCGCCATCTTTTATACACCGCACCATTACAGAATCAACACATGGGATGCGAGAGCAAGTTGCCTCATGACTTTCAACACGGTTTTAGATTTTCACAAACTGTTGACCAGACCCGGTCTGATGTAAAGAAAAACATACTGACTTTATTTTAATATTAAAGTAATTTAGGACGATGATAGAAAAAGAATTTTGTATTTATATGAATAAAGGAAGGATCAAAATGGCACTGGCATAGAAAATACTCTTTAAACTAAACAAGATTCATCCAATTTGGGTCATATTTTTTCGGGTGCGTATACATAATAAGTAAATGACAGCCGGCTATGAAATGAAAGGCCACGGGTTCGATTCCGCACTGAGACAAATTTTAATATGTGTTCTACAAATATTTGTTTCGGGTTTGGTTGCATTTTAGCCCGGAAAGGTTGACGTCAGGCAGGTCATAAAAGCTCCATAAGAAATCTGTCTGTAACATGTTTTAAAAAGTATGCTGCCGACACAACCATGAGTGGTATAAGGGCTGGTGAAGAAGTAGTTTTATCTGTGCCTTCCCTGTAGGTATACAGGCGTGAGCTCACGGAAAAACAGATCAATTTAGTACTGCATTAGTTATTTTGCCACTTGCAACATTCACATCTACTTTCCTTATACCAACACAAGGAATGGCACTTTCCCACTCGACTCTACTTCTGTACTAAAAAAATATCACCTGTTTATAAAACGCGGGTATGTTTGGAATAACGTTCATTTATTAAATCCCCATTAAGACGAGCAAAAAAAATAACAACGGGTTGCACTCCGGGAGTGCCGGCAGAAGTGAAAACTTGAACATTAACGTTGTGCATTTTTAAATATTTTGGAATGGTTAGGGATTAATTTCGCACGAATTGCTTTATTTATCAGTATAAAAGTACTATCATTTATGTGGTTAAATACAATATTCATTTATTGCGCTATCGTACACAAAAATGACAATTTATCCTGACGCAAGTTTAACATTTTATACTCATCCCAAAAAAAGTGCTCAACGCCGCTAAAGAAGAATGTATTCACTTCAAAAAAACTCGAATCCCAATGTCGTTAAAAAAAGTAATTATATTTGTTTTTGACCTAACGGTATTTTTAATGAAGTGCAATAATCTCCAGTTTGTTAATGACCGATATTAAAAATTAAAGGTTTTTACTAATAACTGGGTAATTAGCTAACTTGTTTACACTAAGGAACTATAAGTTAATGGTGTCTAAGAAACTTAGTATCATTCGAAAATCAACTCTTGAAGTGAAACTTATTTCACTTGTTAGTTTATAAAATAAAATTAATGAATTTAAATATGGAATCAAATAGCGAGTCTACACAGTGCAAGTGTGAATATGCAAGTATTTTTATTAATTTACATAGTGTATATTTGTTTGTTGACTGACTGGTGTAGTGGTAGCGTACTAAGGCTGAGAACCGTGAGCACTTGGGATTAATTCCCAGGTCGAACAATTAAAATTTGATTGAATTTTCAATTCAAAAAATGACACATAATTGCTCGAGATTGGTATTGGCTCGCCCCCTATCACATCATGGGACACAATAAGCTCTGCGAAACGTGGTTGCACTAAGCGCAACTCTGTCTACCCCTCTGGAGATAACGGCGTCAACTTATATTTTATTTTAGTGATTTTCAAATCTGGATAAATAGGAGTGATTTACAGCATTGGCCAACAAACGAGTAAGTGGGTCACCTGATGGTAACTGATCTCTAGCGTCCGACAGTCGAGAGTTTTGTAGGAATTGATGAACTTAAGGAGATAAACGGGCTCCAAATTTTTGTGTGTTACTATACCCATCTTTAAAATTATTTGATAAAAAATAAACAATAATTAAAATTTAGCTTACTAGCAGTAAAGAAAAATGATTACATGCTAACAACGAAAAACGTTCCATGAAAAAATATACAAGATATAATAAAGCATGTTGCGAGTGGTCGTCGGGGAAGTCAGGGGGAGTGGGTAAAGTCAGGTGGAAGAGGACTAAATATACTTTTTTTTCAGGTCCAACGATGGATAGACGCCCACGAAAAGTATTTTAAAGCGTCACTACCACCGCCCGTCCCACCGCTGCCAAACATCACTCGTCTGCCACAAACAACTTACAAAAGCCATAATCTCTACCACTACAACAAAGAGCATTCCGTTTCGAAAATCCAACAACCATTTATAGACGCTCCCTACAGAATATCACCTGTACGACCTGTAATTAAACGTAATTGATAGTTTAATAAATATTGTAAATATAGATAAGTTGTTGTAAATATTGTTATTAAACTAATTTAAACGGACGTTATCGCGGTTTTTTATTTTAATTTTGGTCTAGCTTTTCAGCCTTTGTGGTCACGAGGTGTCCACCAGATAAAATCCGTTTAAATTAGTTTTATTTCAATGTGTAACATTTGCGTAAACGTAAGAAATCATTATTGTAAATAATTATTAGTGATGTAAAACAAAGAAAGAATAAATCATAAAATATGTTTAAATAAACAAAAGTAGTGTAATATGGTTATATCATTATTTCTAACTACTGTACTCAGAGTTTAAGTAAACAATGTTAGATTGAGCCTTCCGATCTTTTTTTTTTACCCGCGCAATCCAGAGTATCTGCACTATGATGATGGTAAGCGCAGTACAGTCAAAAACCCAGCGACCACCGACAAACGATGGGTATCGGTGGTCTCAAGAATCATGCTAGCCTGTATATATGCTTCTTTACCTTAAAGGAAAGGGATAGTTAGGGATTGGAAAGGGGAGGGGGATTTGGGCCTCTGGATATCTCACTCACCGTACAAAATGCAGCAGTAAGCCGCTATTTTATGTCTGTTTTCTGTGAGACAGTGTCCCGGTCGAGCCAGCCTATTCATGCTGTAAACAAAACTGTCTACAGCTTGGCTCTACCACTCAAGAAGTAATGAACAAATACTCAAAAGCTTCAATACATCAGGGGAGTTGGTACGTACTACCGAGACAAAAGTCACAGGTTCGAAACCAGCCTCAAGAACATGCACTTCTGATTTTTATAAGTGACGTGTGTATTCAAGGTTTATTATAGCTTGCTTTAACTGCAGTGTAAAAACCCTTTGGTATTCTTAAAGCCGGTGAAATTATTGGGCATTATGAGAGACCTGGGATGGTAAGCGCCTTGCATAACGAGTGTCATAAAATTCTTTGTATTGATAATTTTACTCATGAGCAGACGTGGCACTTACCATCAGGCGAGTTTGTAAATTTTTCTCGCCCTTTTTCATTCCACAACAATCAAATAAAAGAATGATCAACATACTGTCATTATGTCAAATACCAGAAGAATTGGGAAGGGAAGGCGGGATTGAGCCCCCGGATATCTCACTCACCGTTCCAAAAGCCGCAGCAATCCGCTACCTAACGTCGATTTTCAGTTAGCCATTAGATATCAATATCACTCCAACCCATTCACACTATAACCAAAATTGTCTACAGCGTAGCTCTACCACAAAAAATACATATAAAAAATTCATCCCTTGTTTACTTTGGTAAAAAAACAATTTTACCATAAAATCACAGTACACACGTATTACTCGTACTGGAATTCTTGGAACCCAATCTTCGGCAACTGTGGGCACATAATAATTGATTCGGAATGCATCTACCCCATCTCTAATAAGATTAACTGGAGCCCAAAATCCCAAGCTTGTATCGGAACGTTACGAGGACGGATTAAGGAATTTTATGGGGGGCAAATACTACTTTTTAGTGGCAAAGCCACGTTGTAGGCAGTTTGTCTACAACATAAATGTGCCGGCTCGACCGGATCGTTACCACTTCTCACAGATAACTGACGTCATATAAAGGCCTACTGCTACGCTTCGTATGGTGAGTAAGATATCCCGGTATGCATAAGTTAAAACGTTACTATATTGTAAAGTCTAAAGGCCTTATCACCCCTCTCTCTCATATTCTTTCCTTTAAAGGTCGGTAATGTATAAAGGATTCTTCTGGCATTGTGGGTGCTCATAGGCAATGGAGATCACTTACCATCAGGTACAAACTTGATTGTTTGTTAGCTTTATTGAGGCAAGCGCCAAAAATCAGCGCTGATGACGTCGCTTGTATGCATCGTAATATTATAAATCCTTTTTTTTATAGCATAGATCGGCAAACGAGCAAGTGGGTCACCCGATTGTAAGTAATCTCCACCGCCCATGTACGCCCACAATACTAGAAGAACCGTAGGCCGGTTGAAAAAAATATTATAATCGATTAGTGTATTTAGTTGCTGATTTTAAGTGCGGAAATGAATGCATTTTCTTTTTTTTTTTTCTTTGAGTTATAAAATGAACCAGGGGGCATCAAGACCTATAAAACTTTCCTTCCGCCGTACCTGTACTTCTGACGGTCCGAGCAGATTGAATGATTCGCGTGACTGATTGTACTTATTTTGTTTCCAATTTCGGGATCACGCAATGGTTTGTTGATTTTCTAAAACCAATTACAGATCTAAGAAATTACGTACTCGCATACCTATATGTTGTGTGTGTATAAAGCCGTGTTCTATTCTTTACAATTTGAAGAATTTTAAACCCTATTATGTCCTTATTTCTTGATTTTCCATAGACATTTGTATCTGCTAGACCCTGCTAGACTTTGGTCTAACCGGTCGTAGTAGTAGAGCCACGCTGTGGACAGTTTTATCTACAGCATGAATGGGCTGGCTCGACCGGGTCGTTACCACTGTCTCACAGAAAACCGACGCAAAGTAGCGGCTTGCTGCTGCGTTTCGTACGGTGAGTGAGATATCCGGATGCCCAAATCCCCTCCCCTTCCCAATCCCTAATTATCCCATTCCTTTAAGGTCGGCAACGCACCCATGATTCTTCTGGTGGTGGGCGTACATGAGCGGTGGAGATCACTTACCATCAGGTGACCCACTTGCTCGTTTGCCGGCCAATACTATAAAAAGAAACCTGTATTGTTCTTTTTAGTATTGGATACTCAATGGATACTAATGTATCTTACAGATTCTATGTTCATCTTTCTGTCTGTCGTTCCATCAAAAGGCTCTTTTGAACCAAAATAGGCAGCCGGTTGAAATGTTCATAGAATATGATGGATATCCTAACATGTAATAAAAAGTATACCATTATTAACCTTTGTTTATCTTTTGGTTTTTCAAAACCAGGTTTACCAGTAAGATTACATCTGACGATAATCCAGCATATCAATTGAAATCTATCAGTTTCAACTGGTATGGCTTTTTTGGCTTTTGGTTTAGCCCGCTTCGAGACGGGCAGGTCACTCGCCTGATGGTAAGCGCCACGCCTGTCCATAAACAGAAGCAAATTTACACAGAACTATAAGATGTTACGTCTCACAATGCCCAGTAATTTCACTGGCTTTAATGTCCTTCAAACCGAAACACAACAGTGCTTACACACTGTTGCTTGGCGGCAGAAATATACAAAGCGGTGGTACCCATCCAGACGGCCCCTCACAAACGAGATATCTACCACCTTAGAATTTAGTAGTAGTAGTAATTTTGTCTCGATAAGACGTCCAAATAAACCCTAAACACATACAATTACATTTTCTTCCAAACGTATGAAACAAAGCCGGCAAATACACACACGAAGGGATAAAGAAATAGGTTTCTAATACGTCGGACATGCGAAAGGGCCGGTCATTCGTGTTTAATAATAAAACTGAGCCAAAAACTCTTTGAACGTGGACATGGCCGGTACATAAGAACGGTTTTAATTCCGCACGAATAAAACCCGGGTATAAATTGTCGAACCTGGGTGAAAACGCCTTGGACCCGTGTAAAAATGGCTCGAAAACCGGATAAAGTTTTTTACTGAAATGTGAAGCGAAAATGTATGTAAGTGAAATATATTGGGGTCATGAATTTCTCAGTTATTTAGGTTATCGCGTGTTGGAGGGATTCTTTATTCTACGTTTTAGTATTTTTAAAATTAATGTTTACGATTCTGTGCAGGAATACAATTTTATAAAAATGGTAACATTTTTACACGGTAGAGCTAGATTTCTATTGCGAAATACATCATAATGATTGTGTACTGCTTTTATTTGTTTATTTCAGTCTAAAATTCTTTATGGCTGTCTTTTTTTAGATAATTGACTCTTGCCACCACACCAAGTATGCTAGGTTATATAATTTTAAGTTAGATTTATGCGTATTATTTGTGTGGTGCAGCGGGCGAGTAGCCTAAAAAAATATATATTCCAAAAGTGTATGTATAGCTTTAATCGTACTACTGTATTACACACCTAAAAACCAACACAAATGTTGATGGACCAACCTGGGAATCGAATTTAATACATTGTCAACAGTATCACAGCCTAATTATCAATAAGATAAACAGTATAATTTTATCCACTATTAAATCCCCAATATATAATTCACTAATCTACATTGACCGCACGCTCCACTAAACATTACGTACCAACCCGACATTCCGGCATCCGTCCATTATTCTTCAGAATAACCAAAGTTCAAACACTAACCGATATCACAAATGGTAATCAGGCCGTAACGATTGGAAACCCCCGAAGGTTTTTAATCAAATCCGGTAACGTAGCCAATAAAATATGGGAACCATTAAGATTTTACGTGCTCTCTAAATAGGCGAATTACCCGGCTAATCTATAAAATGAACGGGTGTCTACACTTTGTAAGTGTGGATTAAATTGCAGTCAAATTGTTGGTTTTAACTTTCAATTGACGGGGATTGCATGTTACGGTTGTTAAAGAGCTGTTATCGGGTGTTAGGGTAATTCAATATTATAATAAGGCTCTAGGGAGTAGGGTAGAGCGAAATAGAATATCTTAGTTTTAAATTTAAGTATGGCAGAACTATGTTTTAAATTATGTGTTTCGGCAATGTTAATTTTTTACGAATATATAAATACGCTCTCACTCCTGTAATCTACGAAGGGATAGGCAGAGGTGTAACCAGTACCCTCACATTTCGCCGTAGCGTTTTCCGTCCCATGATGTGATAGGGGGAGAGCCTATCATCATACCGGGCACAACTTCTAAACCCAGGGCTGATACTGGAAATTTTTAATAATAATTAAAATAATAAACCTCGATAAAATCCGTTTAAATTAGTTTTATTTCAATCATTTCATTAATTGATTTTAATACTGTATTTTTTTGCAATTCGTACACGGAATATATTTCATGACCGATTTTCCAAAAAAACTACGAGATAAAATTAGTTTAAATTATTGAATTTAGTAAAACAAATGAGTATTTCCATTTGAACTTGCTGTGGGTTGGTTCCTGTTTGCGTAAGTAGGTCTAATTCTCAATGGCTATTCAACATAAACTTCCTTGGATTAGAGCCAAACAAGTTATTCCACAGTGGCGTTTCTACAAATGTTACCCGAGAGGACGTGTATAATGCTTTCTTAATGGGACTTAGGGCTGCTAATTAATTCATGTCTAATGGTATTTTTTTTTATCCGAGCACGGCAAATTGCACTACACCCGATGGTAAGAGTAATGCAGTCCAAAAAACCAGCGACCACCGACAAACATTGACTTTATATTGGTCACCAGAGTCATGGTAGCCTGTATAAATGCTTCTTGCATCTTCGGAGAGGGAAGAAGCAAATCGAGGGGCCTGCGACAGGATGGGCGGATGGCTGATGCCGGCACAGTAATACAAGGATGTACCCCTATACCCACCCCAACCAACCATCAAGTCAAGTCGCAAGCTCCTCGGGAGAACCGGATATACACTGGCTGACCCTGGAACGCGATGCACACAAGGCGGATCACTATGGCAGGTTTTGATATCTTACCACCAGCAACCTATAATGTAGACAACACATTTTTTTTTGGAATGAGCAGTAAATACCTAATCATACGGTCCACATCCGACAGTAAACAAATTATAATTCGAATTTAAATATGTATAGAATATGGAATAAAACTACAATGAGTCAAACTTTTGTAATTATATCCGAAACTTGGGAAAGTTTATGACTTTCATATAATTTATTGGCAATATTCTGTATTCAAGGCATAGTTGAACCGTTCCGACGTATAATTAAACGCGAACAGCTGGGTATCTGGCTACCATTCATTAATTATTTTTGGTTCGGTGTACTAAATGAGGACGTTAAAAATATAAATTTAATATTGGATTTCATATATTTGCTATTGGTAACCGTATTAAAAGCGTAGCGGGGCCTTGTTCCTAGTACAACGAAGCCTTCGGAAAATGTATCGTAACCAACGTGGTGTTGTTCACGTGTTT
Organism: Amorpha juglandis; assembly: GCA_949126905.1. Taxonomy (NCBI): domain Eukaryota; kingdom Metazoa; phylum Arthropoda; class Insecta; order Lepidoptera; family Sphingidae; genus Amorpha; species Amorpha juglandis. Next base: position 2,014,313 of record OX421379.1, on the reverse strand, counting down.
ATTTTTTTGCATTTGCGTATTAAAATTCGTTGGTTAATTAATTTATTTTAATAATTCTGATGTTTCACTTATGCCGTGTGTGAATTGCACACACACTTTTTTATTATTCTGATTGACGGAGCTCTTGCAAAGTAGAAAGCAAAGAGTCTTTTCAGCAAACCACTGCTGATGGTACTAGGCAAGCATAAAAGCGTAACGTTCCTTTGCAAGTTACCATTATCAATAGGAAATAATTGGTGGATACTGTATTTTTCATAAGCATCGTTTAGGGATGGATTTGGAAAACTTCGGTTCGGAAGGAAAAATTGTGTTGCAGATTGTATGGTAGTATTTTTTTTGTGTTTACTTCACGCAGGCGCAGCCACGAGCAACAACTAGTTTATTAATAAAGTGATTATATTCTTTCTGAAAAATGGAGCTCTTGTAATTTCGTTATGTCAAGTGGTAGGCAGCGGCTTGGCTGTGCCCCTGGCATTGCCGATGTCCATGAGCGGCGGTGACCGCTTACCATCAGGCGGGCCGCTTGCTCGTCTGTCCCTGTCCCTGTCCCTGTCCCTGTCCCTGTCCCTGTCCCTGTCCCTGTCCCTGTCCCTGTCCCTGTCCCTGTCCCTGTCCCTGTCCCTGTCCCTGTCCCTGTCCCTGTCCCTGTCCCTGTCCCTGTCCCTGTCCCTGTCCCTGTCCCTGTCCCTGTCCCTGTCCCTGTCCCTGTCCCTGTCCCTGTCCCTGTCCCTGTCCCTGTCCCTGTCCCTGTCCCTGTCCCTGTCCCTGTCCCTGTCCCTGTCCCTGTCCCTGTCCCTGTCCCTGTCCCTGTCCCTGTCCCTGTCCCTGTCCCTGTCCCTGTCCCTGTCCCTGTCCCTGTCCCTGTCCCTGTCCCTGTCCCTGTCCCTGTCCCTGTCCCTGTCCCTGTCCCTGTCCCTGTCCCTGTCCCTGTCCCTGTCCCTGTCCCTGTCCCTGTCCCTGTCCCTGTCCCTGTCCCTGTCCCTGTCCCTGTCCTGACCCTGTCCTGACCCTGTCCTGTCCTGTCCTGTCCTGTCCTGTCCTGTCATCAAAAAGACATCAAGTGCTTCATACCCAGGAACAGTTTGTACTGGAAAATTAAGTTTTCGTTTTTAGTGTTTTCCTTTACTTATTATCATACCCAGGAACAGTTTGTACTGGAAAATGAAATTGTCGTTTTTAGTGTTTTCCCTTACTTATTATTTATGTTACTCATTTTTTCTCACCGGGTAAACCTTCCCTAAACTTCCACAAATATTTCAAGATCAGAATTAGCCAAATTGATACAGCCAGTCTCGAGTTTTGGCGAGACACACGCACAGCGATTCATTTTTATATATATAGACTAGCTGTCCCTCGCGGCTCCGCCCGCGCGATATGATTCTTCCGGGATAAAAGTAGCCTAACAGTGGCGCCATCTGTCGAAAATTGGTCGTACCAACTCAGAAACCTTCGTGGGCTCATGCACAACAACTTTGCTAAATATCATCATATGATCAAATGCATAGTTTCCGATTCTATAAAGGACATACAGACAAACATTCATTTTTATATATATAGATTACTAGCTGTGCCCGCGAACTTAGTTTCGCCATCAGAAAGCTTTCGTACAAACTTTCATCCCCTATTTGGACCCTTTAGGGGTTGAAACTTAAAGAAAAAATACCCTATGTTTAACCCTGGGTCATCAACTATATTTGTGCCAAAATTCATTGAAATCGGTTCAACGGTTTAGATTTTTCATACAAACTTTCATCCCCTTTTTAAACCCTTCAGGGGTTGATTTTTGAAAAACATAGTATCCTATGTCTTATTCTAATTTATAAGCTATATTATTGTAAAGTTTCATTAAAATCCATTCAGTAGTTTTTACGAGAAAGAGTAACAAACATCCATCCATCCATCCATACTTACAAACTTTCGCGTTTTTAATATTAGAAGGATTGCCATCAGTCTGTATGCTAAGGATACAAGGAGTAGGGTAGATAAAATAAAACTTCGTGTGTATAATCAGCAGTAATATTTTAAATTGCTTTGAATCACAATTTTGTAGTGTCCATAGATTAGTAATTACAAAGGAAGATTTTTGTCCAAATACAGTTTAATCAGTAGACTTGACGTGCGACACGCTCTGATGTCCAACTCCCACATTAATTTACAAGAATAAAACAACAGTAATGAACAAATAACATCTCCCATAAGAGGTACATTTGTGGTAACTTTATGATTTTATATACATAAAACAAAAGGTGCATATATATTAAACTCGTTAGGAACATCATTTTATTTACACTGTTAAAACAAATCGGTACAACCGAAAAACTAATATACAAATAATCCATGTCAAATATCCACTTACTTTAAAATAATTTACTAACATAATAATTATTACGTTTAATAAAGTATAATTTCTATAAAATATATCTAAAAATTACTTCCTTACTGAAATCCGCAACAATACACAAGCTAAGTCAAGATTAACTCGGAATCAGAATCAATACACAAAAGACAGATACATTCTTCCGTCAATCGTCGATTCTCAATTCGCACGAGCTTAAAATTAATTTATACTGATTAATTAAATAAAACAGCTTATTATAATATTGCACATATTATTGCAAAGAGTTGACGTCCAAAAAAAATACTCTCAACAGAAGAGATTCGATGCACTGGACATACAATCACACATTATCCTTACTTGGTGTTTTAGAAACCTTGAATCTGGCAGTTATTAACAATACTAAGTTATTTAAAATAAATCAATAACCTCTATCCACCACTCTCGACAAACCGTTATAAAAAAACAATTTGATAAAATTCTCTATCAAATACGCTAACATATTTTTTTTATTAAAGCAATAATACTAATACCGCTAATAGCTAGTAATGAAAAACGTATAGAGTTGCAACGATATCGTATTATTAAAAATACCGCTCGACGGTTAATAACATTTATAACAACTGTTACATGTTTTGTCATAATTTCTTTGACCGTCACATCTCTATCGAAAATTGTATTTGCCGCTACAAAATATTTAAAAAAAATCTAAAATTGTCTAGCATTCATAAAAAAAAATAAAGAATCAATATCATGACGCGAGTGTCTAGAAACTTCAATAAGTATGTTTAGAGTATTCTAAGTGATATGCAATATACTTTAGGCAGGCTCATTTGTTAAAAAATAACTTCATTTATCTTTCAGTGGACGCTTAAAATTAGTTTCCACCAAACCGCGAAATAACGTTTTCATTCGTTGAAAATAACGCGTTACATTTTTCAAACGCGGTCGAGTTAAACTAATCATAAACAACTACATTTTGTTACAAGCAAGCTATAGCAATTTAAACAACAGATCGTATACTATCCTAAAAATCATTAGAAATGCTTAAACCAACGCTTTTGCCATATGCCTTTTTATCACAATGTTTAAAAAGAATTTGCCTTTGGCATATTTCACAGAACGCGCTCAGCCCACCCGAAAAATAAAAGAACCCCGTCTAGTATCTCACTAATTCGCTTCCATTACCGATTTAACAACATTTTGTCTATCGTTTTAGTCTTACATTACTTATTAAATATGAAGTTAAAATGTGTGAACAAGCATCTTATAATATAATTAATAAAAGTATTAGTAGACTTTATAGTTTTAAATTCTATGTATAGATTTCAAGATTTTTTTGTTAATTTATTTTTCATAATATAATAATTGTAATTTATCTAACTATGTACCTACATCTAGTGCACTAACTTTTAGCTGTGGTCAGTTTCTAAGCCTCGCCGTGACTGTACTGCTTTTGAATAGAGAAAAAAACATGTCTATTTCATCTCACTATCATGTCCTTCCTATGGGAAAAGCTGTTACTATTAGGATCATAAAAATATATTATAGCAACATTATTTATGCTATAATTTTAAATCTACCTCGCGTTACAATGTTAGCAAGACATTTGAAAACGTTAGGAAAATGCTATCAATTTTATTCATACCGTATTTTTAATATGAATTGTGAAGAATTACCAACTTCTCTAAATTACCTACTACAAGAAAATGCATAATTTCTGTTAAATGTCTTAAACGATACAAATTCAAAAATATATAATTTTGAAGTACTCATTTCGCAACTTTTAAAATTTGCAAACAATCTGCACTTGGCTATTAGTATAATATAAAAGAAGACAAAGATGAATAATATTAAAGCTTGACTCTACGAACGGGAAACAGGAAATTTTCAATAACCTTTAAAAATTTATTCATCATGTCGATTGGGCTAATGTAAAGAAGAACCAAATTACACAGCAGCTAAAAAAACAAGTCAACTGGCAAATTACCCAAATTTTATACCGAATTTGGATGAATTAAAAACTGTTTGAATAAAGTTTTGCAAATTCATTACGTATTTATCACAGCACTTAACTATTTTATATTTAGAGCAATTTTTTTTCTGTTCATTCTAACAACTCTCGTAATTCTAGAACTCGTTAGTCAAATTAAGTAAACATCGTTGATCACGATTAATTTCTGTCCTATATTTATAATTATGCAAAAATCAGTAAAACCCTTCCATCATATCACGAAGCCTATTTTATAAAACAATACATTTAAAAGAAACACTACTGGTTATTCCTTAGTGATGGAAGCTGATAAAAGCAGCACAACCAACGGCGGTACTAAATAAGCATTCTTATAATAACTGTTTGTGACATCCGATCGGGTATTAAAATACATTCTTTATTTAACCGAGTTTTCACCACAAAAATATTATTGCTTTCAGAGGTTTCGTGTTTCTGTAAAATATTAATTTGTCATTACATCCAACCACACACCGCCTCGCAGACCGACGTCGGAAGCTATACGTGCACGCTATCCGATAATGCATGACCACTAGCTAAATCAACTATTTTATATTCATTACTCAAAACAATACAGACAATGTGAAATCAGATGAAATAATACAATAACGTTTATGTGAAAATTAATACATCAAAACTTTTGGCGGGACGCGTTCACGAAATAATGTTGCCGCGTCCGCCATTACTACATATAGATATATAAATATAACATCTTAAAATTAGCGATCCAAAAATATCAATTATACATGTATTATGCGCCCCGCGGTGCGCGGTGCTGCAAGCGAGCCCTCGCGTACACGGAGGGTAGTCGAGTCGCTTGTGGCATTCTCACTACCGGGGGACGCAAATGCCGCCTCAATTGGACGGTTACACTCAATCCTCGTCGCGTGTCACTCCATATCCCTCTCATCTTCATCAGATCGGCTCACAACAACGATCAGAATACTGACAACCCTGTTGCGAACAAATCGAGTCCATCGACTAACTTCAACACCGGGCCTCTCGAAGTTCTAATTAAAATTTGGAATGTAACAGTGAAAACTTAAATCATAATATATATAGAAAAGAATTCTCGAGTCTTCAAAGAAATTCCGAATCGAACTGAAATTCATAGAAAGTTTGATTCGTTAAGGGAATATAAACGACTACAGTTACAAAGTAAACTCCCAAAGACATTTGATCGAAGGCCCTGCACAAGCAAAGCGTTCATAATCATTCGTAACTTTGCTTTATAAAAATACGAATCGAAAATATTTCCGACGGCAGCACGTCGTCTTATGGTTAAGCTATTAATTATTCTATCTTAACTATTAACTATTTTTTCGCTACGTTAAAATATCAGAGAATTCAGAAAAAGGGGAATATTTAGGTATTTTTATACTTCTATATTATAAATGGTGCACAACCTTTTTTTTTCATGAACGCTAATTAAGTATGGTATTCAGCTTTATTGAGGATCTAAATAAGATCTACCTAACTAACTAATTAAGGTATTCGATGGGCGTACGTTAAGTACGAATGTATCGGTTTGAGTAGGAACTGGGGAGACTTAAAACTTTACTAATCACAAACACACGAACGAAACTTCTAAACAAACTCCACGTAGGAATGGGTTGAGGTCTTTCAAGTAACAAACATATTATTACTAAAACTCGAATTATTTTCGATGATCTCTAAGGCTTTGCATTCACTGCGTAGACTAAAAGAATTAACCTATAATTAGGCTGAAACGAAACCTATCCAATATTTTCGACCGAATAGTCAAAATAACGGCACGTGTGATAATTATTCATTTCATTTTTTTATTCTTAAACACGATAAAATCTCAAAATACTCACAGCTCGTCGGGTTTATTGTTATTATAGGCTAGGTGCAACTACATTATAAGAACAGTGGCATTTCAATAATTTGAATTTGTACTTAACCTACATATATTAAACTCCGTCACTGAAATCATTGATAGAATATTATAGAGTTCAAGTTTTGACTTCATCTCGAATGGTAAAGCAAAAACATTAAAAATACTAAAGAGAAAGAAAATATAAAACATTCGTACACTCGCGAACCACGCGACGCCTACAGCCGAACATTTAACGTTGATTATAAATATCAAGAAAACTTCACCGACAACATCGAGAAAAAATGTTCAGCCGATACATTGATGGCAAAATGTAAATGTAATGTAATTACTTTACACTCAATTTAGAGATTTTTCAAAAATATGATTCCAATAAATGTCCTAAACAAACGTCTCAAAAATACGTTATGAAAATATAAAATACGATAAAATTTATACTAAATATAACCCTGTCTATGACCTGAAGAGTTTAAAACAAACCAAACGCTCCAATCGAAACTCTGAACAAGTCATTAAGGAAAAATTCCAAAACGAAATACTAAATTACATCGTGAAAGTCAAAACTTACAAAATCTAATACAAATACGATTTCATCAAAAGAAAGTGATTTAAAATTTTTCAATAGACAAGGCCTGCGTTAGTTCACAACTCTGAGAAGAAACCTGCATATTTAATGTACGATCAGATATATGTTAGCTTGATAGTGCTGAGGCAGTAGAAGTAGACATATGTGGTGATAGACCGCCTGTTTTAGGTAAAGAAAGATGAACGCCCGCCAGTAAATTCAACAAATTCTCATAAATGCACTCCTTATAAACAATAACTACTTAAACTAATTATGGAATTAATTACAAACTTAAAATACTAATGTCTAAAAGTAAAATCTAAAGGAATTAAACCCAGTTATGGCGACCACAAGCAACTTTCGGTCACATTCTAAACAAAAGTTCAAGTAGCAGATCTTCATCGGCGTTCATTGGCGACTCTGGTGCTAAATAATCAACGATCCTAGAAAAAGAGATGATGAAATCATATTTAGAGTAGTCTAGGTGACTACTCCTATCTCATTACCTCAGTTTACTTTAGATACTGAATTAGCATAAGATGTAAAACGAAGTATATACTCTATTATTTCTACTATAATTTATACAATTTCAACCTTTATGAATAGAAGTAAAGTAACATCTGAGATTTAACTTCTGAGAATTCAAAAACAATCTAACCTAAAATAGCTTTGATGCTCCATTTTATGATGTCCTAGTCGGCAAACGATCAAGTGGGTCACCTGATGGTAAGTGATCTCCACCACCCATGTACGCCCACCACCAGAAGAATCATGGGCGCGTTGCCGACCTTAATGGAAAGGGATAGTTAGGGATTGGGAAGGGGAGGGGATATGGGCTTCCAGATATCTCACTCACCGTAAAGTAACATCAGATTTAACTTCTGAGAACCCAAAAACAATCTGACGTAAAACAGCTTTAATGCTACATTTTATGAAGTCCTGGTCGGTAAGGTTCGATCGGTCAGAGAACAACAAATGTAATCATATAAAACCTGATGCCTTTCCATAAAAAGCAGCAACCCGCATCCATAGTTTTTTATTGTTTTGTACAATCTATCCATTGTGTTCAGGGCGGTTATGATCATCATGTTCTTGCTTATTTTCTTCTTCCTTCTGATATAAAAACTTAATATACAAAAAAATACACACCTATTGGCCGTGGGCGGCGTATTGGTGATGCGCTGCAACGAGTTTCGGCGGACATCCTGGGAGAGCCGGACCGCCCTCCCGCTTTCTGCTCGTGCGTTCTGTAACCTGTCACATATAACTCTACTGTCAATGGAATATTCCGTACGGTGAATATTGGGAAGATCAGTAAAATAATCCAAGGCTTGTGTTTATTATAAGAGTCAAATACCATTTAAGTATACGCTAATACCTACAGTATTTCGAATACTATCGCAATTCACATAAATATTATTTTAGGATCCTTGGTTTTTATCCAGCTATTATTACTTCATCTTCTAGTCAAAGGATTGTCCTAAAAGAGTTATGAATTTGTAACCCGTTCTGTGTAACTGCTATATTCATAACATTATGTTTATATCATATAAAAATATCGTGTATGGTTATGTAAAGTGTTATTACGGTAACAACTTCATAAACATCTTTGTCCACGACTTCATTAACTATTTTTAATAACGCTGCACTTAAAATTTTAGCCAAATATTTACTTAAATTACAAAGATTTTAACTTTTATATCATTCAGAACAATAAATTAAGAAGATTAAGTTCTCAACTTACAATCTTTAACTTCTAATTGCCCTGTCATTTCATAAATAATTTCATTTATATTTCTAAATAAACCATTAACCCCATTTACATATAAATTTATGCAAATAATCTTAATCTTCTCACGGCATAGCAAAGTTTATATCAAAAATTTTGAGAACTCTTTAAATTATAAATTTGATATCTCGCTAAGATTAAAATCTTTGAAATAAGACTTTAAAATTTCGTCCAGAACTTACGTTGGTGGTGAACTCCTCCCACGTACTGTGCGGCGTGAAATAATGTAATTTTGAAGATTTTATAAAACTGCCATATTGAATTTTAAACCATTTTATAGTTTTTAAGACGGCGTAAAGTTTCATGTCACGATTCTCATCATAGATGTTTTCGATATTTATATTACGAAGTATTAGAATTTGTCAGTTCATTCGTACGTAAAAGTTAAATATGTTATTGACCCTGAAAATATATATTACGTTTTTCGTTTCTAGGCGATGCCTCTACCCGATCTGTTTATCACAAGATATTTATGTCCTTTAGGTTCTGTATTCTGTAGACCTTTAGGTCTGTTCTATTTTAAACCGGACCACTTTGAGCATTTAAAATTGCTACATTGTACTAACTGTCGCTCGTGGCTTCACTTAGTGGTAGGCAGCGTGGCTTAGTGGTAGGCAGCGGCTTGGCTGTGCCCCTGGCATTGCCGATGTCCATGAGCGGCGGTGACCGCTTACCATCAGGCGGGCCGCTTGCTCGTCTGCCTATCAAGGCAATAAAAAAAAAAAAAAAAAACCCACGCGCATGCTACTGCTCTGCTCCCATGTGGCATTGCATGATGTTATTTAGCTATGACTTATGGTGTGAATATGAAAAATTGTTCAAACCGTTTAAAAGTTTCCAATCAGTTACATGTTGCCGAAAAATTGGTTCAGTTATTTTTTCAGTTAAATCGTGATTAAAGAAACTTTTTCTGAACTATAACGAACAAAGCAAAAATAATTACGCATATCCCTCACTGGACTCATAAGTTCGTCTTGATTTCATATAAAAATCCCATAGCAAAATCTACTTCAGATTTTCACCAATTAAACATTTTCAGGCATTTTAGAACACCAATTTCTTTCCACAAACACCTTATTCGGATTATTAGGCATGATTAAAAAAATAGCCCATTCGATCCATCCGTCTTCAAGTGAGGCCGTGACTAACGGTAAGGTTTTAATTTTTATTTATATAGATGATCAATACTTCTTTATCTCTTCTTAATTTCCTACTACCATTTTCGTGATCAAGACAAAGGCTTAACAATACGTTAAATTTTCCAGCCATCACAGAATACAGTGATATTACTGCTGTGATGAATATATATTCCCCATAAACGATTAGGAAACGGGTAGATCGACTTCGCCATATTATGTAGAAAACATTATGAGTAGCATGAAATTGACATAAATATTTCTCATCAAAATGAAAAGGCTCGAATTAAAATATTTAAAACCCTTTACGGATCCCAATTAAGAAGACCCAGCAATATTATATTTCGGCAACTTTATCGTACTGAAATTATGTTTGTTGGGTGTTATCTCCTTCAAACAGTCGTCCCAAACAGCTGCCCTATGAATTAATGTGAAGAACACCAAAGAACTGGTCCATTTGATAAATTTCAAAAAGGATTTCAATGCTGGCGAATACTTCAAGTTTTTCAAACATAAAGTAGATAAAGAGCTGGGGGACGCGAATTTTATTTGGATTGTTTATAGTAACGGTTTTGTAACTTTCAGATAAAAGGAGAGGGTTTGTTACTTAGTTACTAAGTTTGATACTTTTATCTGTCTATCTGTGGAGTCGTAGCGCCTAAATTAATGGATTAATTTTAATGCGGTTCTAACTTAAAAGCTCGTTTAATCGAGGTTTATTTTTTACACGAAAGAATAAGCTTCAAGTCGGTCGATCCAGCCCATTCATGCTGTAGACAAAACTGTCTACAGCGTGGCTCTACCACTCAAATTATTTAAATTTAGTTCAAATTAGCAAACATTCGCATAAACGTAAGAAATCATTAAATTATTACTTATCAGTAAATATAAAGGAAGAAACCAATAACCATTATTTATAAAAGAATAATACAGCAAATAATATTTGGTAAAGCATGAATATGTTTGTAATATACAATTAGGGTGGACTACGCTGCCATCCCTAATTTTCCGGGTTAAAGCACAGGACAGGGGCGTAATCAAGCAAATACGAAGGGACCGGACCACACAATATTTCATATTTTTATTTCATATTCTTGATATTACTATTCTGGAGGCCCGTCCGTTTCACGCAACGATAGATTGTTCACAATATTGAAATTATTGTCGATCCGAATATGTTTTCGTTTCGTATATTGATGATAAATGGAAGAATATGGTAGAGTTACTTGAAATTAGATATAACGTAGGTACATTTCAATAAATATCTAGTCACTAGCTATATCCCGTGGTGGCATCCGTGCGTATATTTTACCGGTATAGGAAATAGCCTATGTACTAATCTAGATTATCGGTTGTCTGAGTGCCAAATCTTATCCAAAACCATCCAGCCGTAAAGGCGTAATTGATTACATTTAAACTAGCACACATTATTTTATATTAGTAGAATAGCAGGTATTACATACTCAGGTATGAAAAAACTGTCCTCAAGGACTGTTTTTATTTATCAACTACGTCTACACTAATATTATAAAGAGGAAAGATTTGTATTTTTGTATGTAACGAATAAACTTAAAAACTACGGGACCGATTTCAACCGATTTCAAAAATACTTTTGCCGTTAGAAAACTACATTATCACTGATTAACATAGGCTACTTTTTATCTCGGAAAAGCAGATCATGCGGGCGGAGCCGCGAGGAAAAGCTAGTTTAGGATAAAACAAACAGTTACACATTAGGTATTAGACAAAAAATGTTATATAATACGAACTTCGTTGCTTCGTTCCAGATTTATAAATAGGGGCTGAATAGAATGCTGGTCTCATCACTCAAATTAATAAAAATAAAGATATTTTAAGATAGTATGACGATGCAGAGTATATCGTCATAATGTATCATAACACAGTTATAAAAATATAAGTCTGTATGCCAAGGGTAGCTAGAGATACAAATAGTACTGCGCCTACTGATCTCGGAGCTTATTTTCGTCCCATTATGTGATAGGTGAAAAGATTGTCGCCATACCGGACGGTCGACTCAGGTGTGGTTTCTCTAGTCAAGCACTCAATCAGAAATAAAGTATTTGTCTATGTTTTTTTTTATTGCAAACCAAAAGCCAACAAACTAGGAGTTTATCGGTGGTCACCAGATTCATGCCGTCCTGAATAAATGCTTCTTCCCTCTCCGGAGAGGGAAGAAGCAAATCGATGAACCTGCGACAAGACAGGCGGCACAGGGATATAAGGACTATACCCGCCCCAATCAACCATCAAGTCATGTCGCAAGCCCCCCTGGAGAACCGGATATACGCTGGCTGATCCACACAAGGTGTGTGGATCACTATGGCAGGTTTTAACACCATGTGTACGGTGGTCGCTATATCTGGGCGGTTGAATCCTACCACTAGCAATGTCTAATTTTATAGATTATTGTATATGCAACTAACAATAATATCTTAAAGTCTTTTTTAAGTGAAAAACTTCTTTATCCGCGTTGCGCACTTTTTGGTAGGGGAAAATCTTATGGGTTCGCGACACCGACATGCTAACGTAAGAAACGTAAGAAATCATTATAATTTTTTCTCGGGTTCGGTGATACGAGGGTGTACTAGTTACACCTCTGACTACCCCTTTGGGGATTACAGGCGTCAGTGCATATGTATATATGTACAATTGGAAAATGTCACTCACTTGATCTTGGACTGCCTCATAAACTGCTGTATTTTCCTTGCTGCTTGATTTTGCCGTCTTTGGGAGTACGTCCGCCTGTACATAAACATAAATAAAGAAATACACCCAACAGTCCCACTCATAGTCCTGACCCCGCAGTAAGATACGAGTCTTGTGTCGTAGGTATGAGGAACTACGAGATACCTTCGGTCTCACAACACCCAGACCCCGAGACAAATATTTGTATGATCACACAAAATTTGTTTCGGGGCGGGGATCGAACCCGAAACATAAATAAATAAATACACCCAACAGTCACACATATAGTCCTGACCCCACAGTAAGATACGAGTCTTGTGTCGTAGGTATCAGGAACTACGAGAAACTTTCGGTCTCACAACACCCAGACCCCGATACAAATATTTGTGGATCACAAGTTCACGATCAAGTTCAAGATCAAAGTTTGTTTCGGTGCGGGAATCGTACCCACGGCCTCTCGCTTCACAGCCGGTTACTCGCCCGCTGCGCCACGGAGGCTCACGAAACATATGTGTTTAAATAGAAAATAAAGTAAGTAAAAACGGTATTACGGTATTCTTTATTACAGCCTCCATGGTGTTGCTTATTACAGGCTCCTCCAGCTGTGAAATGAGAGGCCGCAGGTTCGATCCCCGCACCGTTTATGTGGCCCACATAAATTTGTTTCGGGTCAAAATATCGTTTTTGCTGACAGAGAAAGAAAATTTCACAAGGTGGTAGGTCTCTCGTATAAGAGAGGCCATCTGGGTTGGTACTACCGCTTTGTCTGCCACCAAGCAACCGAAACGCAACAAGTGTGCTTACAAGCATTGTTGTTTCGGTTTGAAGGATATTGAAGCCAGTGAAATTACTAAATTACAGTGGCGGGTGTGTGGGCGGGATAGTCTTTACAAATTTGTCGAAATATGGGTGTATGGGTTATACCTCTACCTCTGCAGATGTGAGTGCGTGTACTCACTTGACTGGTGTGGCCGCCATTCTACGTGCTCTCATCGAGCGGTACCCGCGCTGTATCACGGTCGCCGCCGCGTGCATCTGCTTCAGGTACGCGAACTGGTGGAACAAGAATATTAATATAAACTACACTTTCATCGTCGATCACATAGTTTCCTAGGATTTATTCGATGTCATCATTACTTTGAAAAGACTAACAATTATTACTCATATTGTTTATCTGAATTTCCATCTTTAGCAAAGTCTGCTATTATTTTTTCTTTATTTATAATTGATTCGACTTGTCGTTACCATTATTATATTTCGATTCTAAAGCAGTTTGTAGCTCTTTTACGTTTTCGAACTGAACTGTATCAAAAAACTAAATAATTCACTTATTGCTACTAATTTTACTAATCGGTTTTGGTTACAAAGACTTGCCAATATCATCGAGTCGTTTTTAATTGACTTGTTACCTACCTGACTGTATCTTGACGGTTCGTCACTGTAGTTATCTGTATGATTCCTATATTACTATTAGTGTCGCTTTTACTATAGTTATATACTTTCTGCCGTTACTGTCGATTTTATTTTAAAATTCAAATTATTTTTTTCAATATTCAAAGTGTTTATTTATGAGATCGGGTACATGCAATGGTCTTAGATTCTATTCTACTAGTAATGTTCTCCGAAATTTGCTTCTGGAGCATATAAATATATCAGGATCATTATTAGTACAAATCCAACATGGTCACTTGCTTGTATCTCCTATAATAGTTCTGAATTATGATGGCTGCTGCGACTGCTCGTCACTGCAGCTGACTGCTGTAACAAGACTGACGCTATGCTTTCTGGAGTATTATCAGCATAGATCTAACATAGTCACCTGCTTGTATCTCCTATAGCAGTTCTGAATAGTGATAGCTGCGGCGGCTGCGCGTCGCTGTAGCTGTCTGCCGCGGTACTGACGGTACGCTTTCTGGATTGTTATCGCCGCTGAGTATAACTCGCGTTGTTCACGATCTGTTTAAGAAAATACATGATTTTTGGGTTTACATTACGTAATTAAGGAACTGATATGTTAAAAAAATATCTAATCCCGCTTTCAACTAACTTTGTATAGTAATAGCAGAATATTACAACCATGTCTGATAATGCTATATCCACTCAGAAACATGAAAGAACTCAAGTCTTAAGAAAAACAGAAATGTCCTTGCACACCTCAAACCAGTACATAAACGAAAATTAGAATATCATTTTAAATATCTTTGTTCCTTATTTCCTTCAGTTGCGTACGTGTAACTCTGAACCATTAAATCAGAAGACGAATCATAAAATCCACCTACCATTTAATGTCAAATTAGAGAAATGCGTGGTGGTATGAAGGAACTCCTGCAGCGTGGCCGACGGCGTGGTGCAGTGCGCCGGGTTGACGAGAGCGGCGTGTGGCGACGGAGGGGGAGGGGACAGCGCCGAGCCAGGCGACACTGAACCGGATGAACACGGTGTGGACCCGCCGCAGTATCTACACAGAGCGTTGATAGATTTAGAACGATAAATTCTAAAAGGTACTATTTCTCCAATTAATAATAATTCGTAACAAAATATGGGAAGTGTATTTTGATTAAATAAACATATTATAATAGATTATGAGACAGATAAGGAGGAAAGTAAATTTTAAGTAGCCATTAATAAAACTGGTTCCAGGGATTCCAATAACGGATATGAGACAGATATTGCAAAACAAACTCTTTTCCGAATCATTTTTATTACGTAAATTGAACTAATTTTAATTTGGAATACGAGATTTTGATTTGTCAGTAAAGTTCCAAATAATATCTGAACCTTTATAGATATGAAAGCATAGCTAAATATGTCGTTACAACCACTATTGTTATACCTATATGTGTTGTCACAAAACTCGAAGCTGAACTCGGTGTTAAAAGTGGTAGTGTCATCAAGCAAGGGCACCATGAGGGTGTCTTCGCCACCGCTGCCGCCGCCGTCCAATCCACACCCAGACAGCAATGATGAACTCTCGTTCTAATAAATCAGAAAATAGATATAGCACACTTCTCTATTAACTATCTACATTTTAGAATAGAGTGTATATTATTTTCTATTGTAAGTAATACATTCAAGTTTGCATTAAATATAAATTTATAAGTTTGAGTTGGTACAAGGTTTCTTATAATGAAATTATTTGTGTCCCGATGCTGACTTTTCACAGATCTTCAGTGATAAACAACGTCCATTATTTTAAAAATATATATTTTCCATACAACTTGCAGCCTATGTTAAAATACCTATGTGCGATTTTAGGAATGATCTTTGTGTAAATTTTGACATCGATGTCCAGTTCAAGATGCAAACAATTGCATACCATATGAATTGCAGCTATTTATTATTGACGTATTTTAAAAGCATAAATTAAAAATATTTTTTGTATACACCACGGACTGTTTAAATTGTCTACAAGTATGTTGAAAAATATAACATGAACAATATTGGCTATGTATGTATACTGTCCCACATGCTGGACACACCATCTAGGTCGCCTCTACTAATAAAAGGGTTAAAGCCATAATGTATAGTGACCTAATGCGCGTTGGTAGATTTCACATATCTTCTAATATCTTATAGATAATTAAAAATTACTCTAGAATAAATATTGTCTTCTCCAATCTGTCTTTATCTCACTCGCAGTGGGATTGGCGCCTAGACTTTTTGACTCATGTTACAAAAATATTTGGCATGTAGTTTTTACGACCAGCCACCAGCTTAACGGCAACCCCTCTGCGGAGAATCTAAAGGAAATATTGAAACTATTTAAAATCTTAAATATTTTTTTTATACTGTTACTCTCACCTTGATCCTTTCCGGCATAGCTGCAATTATTTGCTCAGCCAGCGTGAATACCCGGTCATCCTGCTCCCCTGAAATTTTGTTGTGAACTAGAACTTCATTTTTTACTACAAATATCAGATACATAAACTAAAACATTTATCATACACGAGCTAACAGCAATACAGTTACTTAGTTTTCCGAAATTAAAGTTGCAAGGTTAGTGACTTCTTCAATAACATTGATTATAGCACACACCGATGCAACTATCGTAGCTGATTTTACTTGAATATAAAAATCAATGTCTCGATCATTTGAAGCACCATCCGGAACATTTGGATCTATTTTTTTCTATGATTATATTATAATGGAAGGCTATTAATATATATACTAAGCCTGCTTCACTTTCAAACTTAGTTTAGACACCGATTTTATCAAAAGATGTTTCATGTTATCATACCAAAATAGCATATTAATTTACGAAACCGTAATTTTAAGTTTAATTGTTAATTTAGGAATCTTGGAAAGATAATAAATAAATCAACCAGACATTGATTTCTAATATCATTTTCTAGCACTGATACTAATCACGGGAATTAATATAATTTCAATTTAGTAAATCATTTTTGTCATACAGAATCCACCGATTACAGTTTACTTGCACGAGAAAGTTTCATGAACAATTTTCATTACAAACTATTATAGTGTTCATGTGATGATGAGTAAAGTGACAACATAATGAATAAACTGTGCTGGAAATGATCAAGTCTCTGGTGCTTGATAGGCGAAAGCACTTACCTCTGATCAAATGGCTATAAAACTCTACACATAAAAAGCGTTGTAAACAGATACCAACCATGCAAGCGATATAGCCTCCATGCAGTGTTGTTTTTGTTCAGTCATCATGTGTAAGAACGACGAAGTCTGTGTACTGAAGTGAAGCCAATCGAGTGTAGGACTGTGGTTGTGGATAGACCGATACGAACCAGAAGCAACATCGAAGGACAACATCGAGTAAACTGAACCGAACTTTCTGCTCTGTTATATAAAATTGATTTTCAATTACCTTAGATTATAGGATCCTGGCGGTATTGGGTCTAGTTTCAGCTTAACTGGAGACTTTACTTTGTAAATAAGTAAGGCAACAAAAATATATTAATACAAAATATAGGTGATATTTAGAAAAAATAAAATTCTATAGTTCCACTAGAACTTTTCTCCTTTGATATGGATTCAAGTAAATTTCGTAATTTTATAAGGCTTTCATTTTTAGCGACATACCTTTGTATAACCATAAGGTTTCACCAGAATCCTTTGCAAAAAGTCGGTAAAGTTTATTAAGGGACTACTAACACCAACAATTAAAACGTCTTTGAGAAGGATACGAAAAAGAAGAAACTACAAGTGGTCTACCGTGGTCACGTTCAAGAGCTACAGACTGGCGACAGAGAGGAACAGAGATATATTATAAACGTTGGTTAGAAGAAGAGGATCGATGCACTACTACGTACACAACATCGATAGAACAGACGTAGGAAGATGCTGCAACTCGAACGGGTATAGAACTACGATTTTCGTTTACATTTTTACATTATTTGATCTTTGTATGAATATAACTTGAGAAAATGACTTCTGCTTCACTCTTTGCTATTTTTAAAAATGTAATCACTACCAATTCCTTTTTATCGAATATTTAAAAGAATGAAGAATTTCATAAAATCCAATTTTCTTAATGAAAAATTACTAATTATGTTTTGGATTAATCACCGTAGTTTGGTTCTTTAGATTTCAAAATAATTTACAATCTAATTTTAAAGATATGTTTAGCAACGTTTATATCACTTTCTTTCAGTGCAAGCCAATTTTGGAATAAAACAAAATTCGAGATTAATGTTCAATTTCTCAAGTCCTCCCCTATCTTTCAGAGTGTCTATACTCGTGATTGTGGCTACGTTCCCGTCTATACCGGTTCACCGTCGCGACTGACCTGGCGGGGGCGCGGGCGGCGGCGAGGCGGGCGGCGAGGTGTCCGACAACGCCTCCACGTCTATCAGCGGGCTGGAGGCGCGCCGCGGCGCCGTCTCGCCTGTCAACCAGCCCGCTATCGAATACGCTTACACCGACCACGGGTTGAGTTCCTTTTGAGTTCTGCTAGTACGTAGATACTATTTGAGGTAGCTCAAATAGGTTTTGTTAACGTAGATGTAATTTTGACTTTCCCAAATTTAGAAAGATGGTTTCATATTTCTTTGTACAAATTCCATAAATTTTTCTATACTAAAGAATCAGGTATAAACATTACTCAGTACCTTTTTATTTAATTTTACTGATATAATTCTAGTTAACTATCGCCGCAAGAACACACGATTTGCTTCTATTATTTTATCATGATCAAAATGTTGTACTTTAAAGTTTTTTTTAGTATCTTGTTTATCACCAAGGAACTCAACTCGCACAACTCGATCACCGCCGACGACGTCGCCAATACCGTTATCAAAATATAAACGCAGCAAACCAAAATACTTTTAAACCCTTCGATTCCATCAGCCGCCGTGCCGATATAAATAAATAATCTTCAGCAAATGAAAATCGAATTAACTATGGAATGAAATTTGATGGAAAATTTAAAAGACTTACAGAGAGCTAGGTCCATGCGTCGACCATGTTTCGAATCTCCAAGACTGTCTTCTGATGTATCCGAGTCTAAGGGTAATGACATACTTCTTTCCCATCTGGAATAGATTACAAGGTTTAACAGTATCTTTATATATACAAAAGAACCAGTTTTGAAAAAATATTTTCTTAAAAATAAATATGCTTCGTTACATTTGTGGCACGGAATAAATTCAATATATTTTTACTTGTTTTTATAACTCTATTTTCCAAATAATATAAGCATAGACAGAGAAGAATATAATTTGACAACAAATTAAAGCTTCATTCAAATATGAAACTTCTTTTCAGTATGAAAGCAGCATCTACAATTTCTTTCTCTACTGCATCTTCCAAATTAATGAACTTTCAGAGTTTTTACTCATGCAGATGAGTTTTACCTTTTCCAATTAACTCTCAGGATATAACAAATTCACCTGGCCGAAGAGTTGCCATCGTTTTTGTCCATTGCGGGGCTTGACCTGAACGCATCTGCCATATTGATTCCGCTATCAATAGATGGTCTCTTCACAAGGTTGCTTTCAAGGCTGCCAGCGCGACCCTTCTGTGATAAACTAGAAGAAGAACCAGAATGAAGATTTAAATGTTAATGGCATTACAACAATAAAATGTTGTTACATTACTATGTACCCTATCAATCACAAAATATTTTGAATTCTGGTAAATAATATTGAGATAGTGGTTAGCACAATCTTCTTTCCCATTATTAATTATTCAAGATTTTGAAAAATTAGAGTTAAATAAACAATAATGAGTTCAATTCCCAGGTCGGACAATCACAATATATGTTTGAATTTATAGGCTCCTCTATCACATTATGGGAGAGAAATAGGTTGCGTGAAATATGGTTGCTCTAGCTGCCCTCTGCCTAGCCTTTCGGGGAAAAGGAGTGACCTTATGATATGTTATTTCCCCACCTATGCGGTCTAAGAAACACGCCATCCCCTGAGTTGTTTTGCCGTGGCGGATGGATCCGATCCAGTGTAGCAGCGAGCCGCAAGTGACCGGCGCGACGCGCGGCGGCGGCCGCTCGACGCGCGCCCGCCTCTGTCCCGGTGCCAGTGCCGGCGCCCCAGCGGGCTAGTGCTACTGCTGTTTCACTGTGTCCTGCTGCGCTCGCCACCATCTGCATTGAAACCAGTTTCGAATTGTGTACCAGCTTTATATTCCATTAATATGTGAACAAAATTATTTAATGCTTTGACACATTTCATTATGAGTTTATTCAATATAGCTTTCCCAAAAGCTGATAGACTTCGGTGCTGATTGTCATATCAGTTCATACTTCTATCAATCCTGGCTTACAAAAATTGCAAGGACAGGTGTGTAGTCAGGAAAATCTGTACTATGGACGGAACCAATAAAATATTGACCAATTTTTAAATACTTATGATGAGATCAGACCAACTAGAACAAATTTTGATAAAGTACTTCATAAAAAAATGTATGTAATCACTGCTCAGCAATAGTAGTATCCAATACAAATTATAATTTATCTCTAAAATTAGTATCAAAGTTTTCAATTCCACATATTATTATATTTCCACGTCGATATTAAGACCTAAACTGACATTATACGTTTGTTATCTAAAAAAACCATCAGAAGAAATACTCACCAAAGGCGTACAATTATCACCATCACGAGCCATCAGATTGACTTCCTTCTCCAACGCCAAACTGTTGTCATCCTGCCTCCATCTCAACAACACAGTTGTCAGTTTCGTATAACCTAACGCAGCAGCCAAATGTAGAATAGTAGAATTGTCTTCACCAGGCTCTGTGGTGAAACCCTCGGAGTTTCCTGACGAACGGTTGCTAAGGGTCTTGCAGAATGTCACTAAGCGCTCTTCAAACTTGGCATTGGAGTATAGTTGGACGTCTTCGATCTAAGGTAAAATTAAAAAAAAAAATATATATTTAGAATGGTCTATCAAGGCAGTTTATTAGAGCTTTTAATGCATAGGCATCATTTCATGTGGAACCAACCTAACATATTATAGTACTACAATATAAATGTGCGCTTCGGATATTTTTGAAATATGAACAACAGATGATGACCTAATAAAGAAAGTTACAACATTAGATTTATGTATGTACTTATTTTTCTATTGAGTTACTAATTGGTAAAAAACGAAGATTATCGAAGCGAATAACTTTAACCCCCGACAAAAAAGGGAGTGTTTTAAATTTGATCCCTTTGTTTGTCTGTTAATGTGTCTATCTGCCTATCTGCGGCATTTTAGCGTCTAAATTAATGGATGTTTGGAGAAAATCTGTTTAACCATTTAAAAGATGTCATATGAAGTTTAGGTTATATAGGAGTACTATAGTCTTTTAGTCCATTGAAATGTTACATTTTTTAGGCCTCACCTTGCGTTTCTTAGAGGAGTCAATTTTATTTTTTTGATGTGTAGGGGGGGTAAGTGTAAAGCTAAAATCAAGTTTGTGGGGTCGCCACCCTTGTCCCACGGCCGCCATCTTGAAAATAGGGGTTGAAACGGTTTTTACGATATATCTCTTAAACTATTTATCTGATAAAAAAAATTTGTTAACGTTTTTTGTTGCTAATTAAATTCTCTATAACTTTGGTCCAGTAACTTTTTGTCGTAAAACTATAAATAAAAAAGTTATAAGTGAAAATGTAATAAAGAAAAAAATAAAGATGATAATTCTCTTGACAGCCTAAGATACAAACAATTCGCCAAAGCAGTGACAAAAAGTACTTCCTCCAACACAAGACACAGAACACAGTTCTCCAGAACAATGGAAGCACACTGCGGAACATTTTAGCCCTGCTTTTCGACATCCACACATCGCTCCACAGTTTCCTTTGCATTTACAAAAGATCAATTTAAGAAGCTCAGGGGGTGCTGGAGGTTTAGAGCTCTGCACTGGCATCAATAATTTTCCACATTTTTTCCAGCCCCAGTCTTCAGGATCATTATTATTACCAAGCCACGACTGGACCTGATGGTAGACTCGGAAAGTATGAAAGCGAGCTGTGTCTTGTGTTGGAGGAAGTGAAGATAAATTAAATGTACTTTTTGTCACTGCCTTGGCGAATTGTTTGTATCTTAGGCTGTCAAGAGAATTATCATCTTTATTTTTTTCTTTATTACATTTTCACTTATAACTTTTTTATTTATAGTTTTACGACAAAAAGTTACTGGACCAAAGTTATAGAGAATTTAATTAGCAACAAAAAACGTTAACAAATTTTTTTTATCAGATAAATAGTTTAAGAGATATATCGTAAAAACCGTTTCAACCCCTATTTTCAAGATGGCGGCCGTGGGACAAGGGTGGCGACCCCACAAACTTGATTTTAGCTTTACACTTACCCCCCCAACACATCAAAAAAATAAAATTGACTCCTCTAAGAAACGCAACCCCAAATGTAACTTTTCAATGGACTATTTCGACATTCTATCAACTGCAATTGTCACACTGTAATATTTAAACGGATGCAAAAACGTTTAATAGATACTTTCAACAATAGTTGTCTTATACGTTAACTTTGGTTAAACTTTATGTTCTAAGATCCCGCGGAACATTGACCTTCACCCATCTGTTTACCGGATGAAAATAATATTTTAGGGTATAAAAGGTGTTGCTGCACACATACAAATAGGGTTGCCTAAAAAAATATGGTCAAGGATGGGTTTTGCGAATTTAAAAAAAAAAAAGAAGATATAATTTCACTGACTTGCTCACC
The DNA here is from genome assembly GCA_949126905.1 of Amorpha juglandis. NCBI lineage: Eukaryota > Metazoa > Arthropoda > Insecta > Lepidoptera > Sphingidae > Amorpha > Amorpha juglandis. The sequence goes on along the minus strand of OX421379.1, from coordinate 1,991,748 downwards.
AAATAAATGAACCTTCAATGAAAACCTACAATGTATACTACCTGCAAAAGCTAGGAGCTAAATGAGCGCAATTACCACTTTTAGTTACCTGTTTGCACACGGCAGGTAGTAGTGGGCAGAAAAAGGTAGGCAACCTATTTTTTGCAGATAGTATATGTCGCGGTGTACTCCATGGAGATGTGTCAGAAAGGAGGGTTTTACAACCCTTGGCTCTTCATTTGATGTAATCAGGATGTAAGGCGTACGAGAGGTCCCAATAATTACGACACAGGGTTATCACATTATTGTTTATTCACTCTTTTAAGCTACCACCGGCTCGGAAGTACAATCATAGGTGGGAAAGAGCCGGCGACAGAAAAACCACCCGTTACAATGCTGATAATAAACAAACATTATAACCCGACACATTTCGCGGTTATAAATCACAATATTTGCACTCAATTAATTATTTAACATTGACACTGTACTTAAATGACTCTAGTTTGCCATAGTTTTAGCAATTTCCTACTGTTACGACTCACGGACCGAACTCAACTTGACTTGGCTTTAATAAACTCCAATAAACTTTACTGAACCTCAATAAACTTCAATGAACTAACTTTTAAATGGCAAGACGCCGGTCTTATATAGCGGCATTTTGATTCTCCCTACTACGAAAATGGAATGACTAGAGTCAAATCAGTAACACATTAAAATCGATGTAAATTCAAATCAGCAACTTAATTATCAACATTACACAAAATGGTAAAACATTCTAATTCTCCAATATTCATTAAACGATGGTCAAACTAGTTGCTTATTTTATTTTATTACAATTATCTCACATATTTATTAAGCGTCGGTTGTCAAATCAGTGTCTTATTTTAATCATTCTGTAGAAAATCTTTATTTAAATAGGTCAATTCAGTGTCCGTACTCGTCATGATCCGACACGGCCATTCTGCAGGGTGGCGCGTGCTCTGCGCCTGTAGCAGTTCTGAAAATGAGAGTTATTTTCTTTGAGCTAGGTATCCATTCATAAGTACACTAGCTGATAACTTGTTCGTGGTCGAAGTTGTTATTGCTTAAAAACGAGTCCAAAAAGCTCTGTACCTTACCATAATGTAGGCTGAACTTATCGATGATAACCGATTCCAGCAATCAAGTTATCAGCTGTTATTTTTATACCTTGGTCACATTGGTAATCGTAAACATAGGGTCTAACTTAGTTATAGATATCGAAGTAAGTATGTAATAAAAATAACGTTCATATGAGTAGTAAATAATTAGAATTAGCTGTAAGTAGGGAAGTGAGATATTGGAGTGCTTGTGATAAGCAATGAGCTGTAATGATTTAATTGATGATGTGGTCTGGGTGGTCACGTACGCCATGATCCACGCAGTTTTATTTTATTATAAAGCTCAAAGGAAATTGTGGCTGGGTTTATCAGGTAAATATTCAAGCATTACAAAAACCGCTACGCACTAAATGTATTTGATTAGTGTAATACTTGGATTTTTAGTTTTGGTTATGGGTCGCCTAAACGAAGCATAACATCTTTTTAATATGGCGTTGGGGCATCACTCGAACACACATAACATCTTTTTGATTTGTCATAGGACGTCTCCGCCCGCCTACAACATAATCTTAGTTATATTTGCCCAACAGTAGGGTTGTTCTTTTAGTTGCTTTTTGATATGAAAGTTATATTTGCCCAACAGTAGGGTTGTTCCTTTAGTTGCTTTTTGATATGAAAGTAATATTTGCCCAACAGTAGGGTTGTTCTTTTAGTGGTTGTATGACGCCTCCATATCATCATACATAAGTAATATTTGCCCAACAGTAGGGTTGTTCTTTTAGTGGTTGTATGACGCCTCCATATCGTCATCAACGTCTTTTGTGGTTATGGGTCGGATCCGCACGCCAAATGCATATTTTGAAATGGTGGCATTTTAAAAATGCCACCATGTTTTAAATAGCTTAATAAGTATGAAAGATCAGTAACCTAAATAGTTTGAAAAAGCAAATAGTGTGAAAAGGGCTCGTAAGATTAAGATGGTTTGACTACGTTAAGGACGATGCTGTGGTCTAGGTCTTATAATGACCGTGGTCCACAGAGGCTCTGAAAACAAATCCTAATAACATTTAGCTTATTATAAGCATAAATGATTTCAACATATTGTTCAGTTATTACCTGGTAAACTTATCAGAATTTCTAGTAACTAGGCACAGCAATAATTAGGAAGGAGCCGACCAGATTATTTCAACATCGACTTGCACGATTGCTCGGCTCGTTCCTGACCACTAGTCTGTATGTTGATACCAGAAATGACCAGAATATCCTAAAGGCTAAGACAGAGCTAAGGAATAACGTTACTGGGAATTCAATTACAGTCAACGATTTTTTTTTTTCTTTTCTTTTCTTTTTCTTTCTCTCTTTTGGTTAATGATTGATTTGCTTTGTTCCGGCCATTCTGCAAGACCACGCGTGCTCAGTGTGGTACTTTGCATAGGCAACTAAAGAGTTAAATAGGGCTGTGTGTGTGTGTGTGTGCGTGTGTATGTGCGTATGTATGTGTGCGTGTGTATGTGCGTATGTATGTGTGCGTGTGTATGTGCGTGTGTATGTGTGTGTGTGTGTGTGTATGTGACAACAAAATATTGTGGGGTTAGGTACTTTTACAGTACACCTAACTAGTATTTATTTAGTACAAACTTTTGTCTTGGGTTCGGGAATCGAACCCGCAGCCTGATGCCTATCCGCATCGACCAATCCTGACTAATTTAAACAATCACTTAACCTTTGTGAAGAAAAGGTCTAATATGAATTAGTTCACATGGATACTCATCTGTTCTTAGATGTCCTTCAGCATGCAGACAAAGGACCGGACAATTCCTCTGGACAGACGAATTTCCCAACCTCAGCGCCAGGCTCACCACAGGAATGTCACTCGTTTGAACATGTAAGAAATACAGAAGGAGAACGTTAAAAATGGTTATTCTAGGTTCGTGTGTGTCTAAAGCATAACTTCTTAACATTTTTATCTTTTCAAAAATAGAACTGTAGCGAAGATCTAATTCAATTAATCACAGATCGTAGTTAAATACAAGAATTGTAAAAATAAATTATTGTTCACATCTGTAATGACATCAATATGGATTGATGTAAAATGCAATGAAATAGATTCCCTGCATTAGGTTTTTAGCGAACGGTGATTCCACAGCTTTGCTTAACAGCGAAAACCATTTTGATTTCGGTAGGCAATCGCTATAGCGATGGGTCGCCACATTTTAACAATTCTACAAAACCTATTTATACGCGATCTACATAAAATGGAACGATCTCACCAAATCCTCGACGTATAACTCAATACTCAAATGCGTTCGATCATCGTCCCGCAAAGCTTTGTAAGCCATACGCGTGAAGAGCCATAGCGTGGGTACCGCGTTATGGTTCAACGATCGGGAACTCCAGCGCCGGTGCCACATCACAGTAATCCGGTTGAACATGAAACACATAAGAAAAACATGTAAATGATTTAAGATTTAATGTCTGTCTTCAGATATTACACGAATAAAAAGTTTTAGAATTTCTCAATGCGATATGCAAGAACAGTTACGAAAATATCATGTGAATAAATAAAACATTTTGTCGGGTAGATAATTATTAATTTATATTTCTGACCACCATCAAATTCAGTAGTGCAATAATTTTATTAATTGTTAGGTAGATAATTATTAATTTATATTTCTGAACACCATCAAATTCAGTAGTGCAATAATTTTATTAATTATCGGGTAGATAATTATTCACTTATATTTCTGAACACCATCAAATTCAGCAATGCAATGATTTTACACTAGATAAAATTTGTATGGTACTGGACTGCCACACCATGAACCACCGTGATGATCTCTTATGAACTCATCACATGGCAATATTACTTGTAATTTATGTTTTTAACAAAAATCCAATAAATTGGAATAGACTCACCAAATTACTTTTAGACAGTCACAGTTCCTCGGGCGTGATTAATAGATAGGCTGTGGGGCCCATCCCCGCTTCTGATGTCGCGGTGTACTCCATGGAGATGTGTCAGAAAGGAGGGTTTTACAACCCTTGGCTCTTCATTTGATGTAATCAGGATGTAAGGCGTACGAGAGGTCCCAATAATTACGACACAGGGTTATCACATTATTGTTTATTCACTCTTTTAAGCCACCACCGGCTCGGAAGTACAATCCTAGGTGGGAAAGAGCCGGCGACAGAAAAACCACCCGTTACAATGCTGATAATAAACAAACATTATAACCCGACACATTTCGCGGTTATAAATCACAATATTTGCACTCAATTAATTATTTAACATTGACACTGTACTTAAATGACTCTAGTTTGCCATAGTTTTAGCAATTTCCTACTGTTACGACTCACGGACCGAACTCAACTTGACTTGGCTTTAATAAACTCCAATAAACTTTACTGAACCTCAATAAACTTCAATGAACTAACTTTTAAATGGCAAGACGCCGGTCTTATATAGCGGCATTTTGATTCTCCCTACTACGAAAATGGAATGACTAGAGTCAAATCAGTAACACATTAAAATCGATGTAAATTCAAATCAGCAACTTAATTATCAACATTACACAAAATGGTAAAACATTCTAATTCTCCAATATTCATTAAACGATGGTCAAACTAGTTGCTTATTTTATTTTATTACAATTATCTCACATATTTATTAAGCGTCGGTTGTCAAATCAGTGTCTTATTTTAATCATTCTGTAGAAAATCTTTATTTAAATAGGTCAATTCAGTGTCCGTACTCGTCATGATCCGACATATACATTGTACACTTTTCATTGAAGGTTAAATTTTTTTGGTAAGCAAGTCAGGGAAAATATTTTTTTTTTTTTTCAAATGTTAATTAATCATATCCTTGACCATATTTTTTTAGGTAACCCTATTGGTATGTGTTCAGCAACACATTTTATACCCTAAAATGTTATTTTGATCCGGTAAACAGATGGGTGAAGGTCAATGTTCCCCGGGATCTTGTACTATTACTTAAACATTGTGAAATTGTCCTTAAGGTTGTTTCTGTATCTTTCGCGATAAAAAAAAATACTTTTGTAGCGCATTGTTTCCATACCTGATTACTCTCTTCCATCGGTTCATTCTTCAATTGCAATCTACCATGTAATCGCTGCAACCGCTGAAGCAGCGAGAATCTGATAAAATCCAACGACGGGAGAGGCGCTGATGCAGGTGATGTGGGAGTCGGTGTGGGACCAGCTTTGTACTCGAACACAACTGTATCTGAGACCACTCGCCCTCCACGTGCCACTTGTAATGCTGCTAGTCCTGCCTCGTGAGCTGGAAGGAGAAGATGAAAGTTAAATTAATCAAAACTGAATAAATAAATGAAGACTTATCAGACGTTGAGTAGAAAAAAATAATTAAGAAGAATAAAGTATATTTATATTTTATTCTTACTAAATTATTTCTGTTCTACAAGTTTTTCTAAACAGCAAGAAATCAACCTCAAGCCGCCTATTGAAATCATTAAAGATGAAAATACTATGAATTCAATAGATATATCATCCACTGTCACTACTGTCACTACAGCTATCCTATATGGGCCTAGTTTCTATCTACGAAAGATTTGGGGACCTGCGTTTATTTGCCAAATATATCCTGAGGCTACGACTCTTGAATCCTCTTCTTCAGCCATACGCGAAAATGCGTGGCAGATTTGCATCTTAACTGATACCTCCCAAAATTGTAATATATAACATGTCCGTCTGTAGCGTGTTAAGTATGCAGCATTTTACTACTCTACTCTTCAATCAACCATCAAATATGAAATGCTGGGTATCTTACCAGGACAATAACACCTCAACAGCCCATTCTGCACCAGCACCGATGGCACGGGGAAGTTATCGAATAATACTGTGTACTGATCAGACGTCTCTGCCCAGGGTCCAGCCACCAGCACCTTAGCTCCACCTTCAGGATACGCCCATTCTGGAGAATAGTCGGTGATGTTCAAAGCACCCTCACTTCCGCAGTCTGTTTGCATCTTCTCGCTTCCTTCTTCGACTGAAGGTGATTTAACGCAAATCGCCTGGAATTTGAAAATATTTATTTGATTTATTTAAAGATAATCTAGGATATTATATAATTGAAAATGTATAAAACTGCTGGGTTTAAAAAAATGTGATTATCCATTAGTATTCCGAACTTCAATCATATAGTATTAAGCTGACGATTGTGCTAATAAGGCAACGCCTTGAAGAGATCAACAAACAGTCCTTTTATTTCAGCCTGGCAATATGTCGGCTTAGTATAGGTTTCGCTTTCCTACTTAAACGCTTCCACTTTGCCATAATTAATACTAAAAATATGATGGTGAGAAGTTTGAACTTACTCCTGGGTTGGTAGATATCGTACTAGGATCCAAAACTTCTAATTCTGGAAAATCACCCAACATATCAAACGCATCTAAGTTCACAAAAACATTGTCATCCACAACTTGCGTGGGAGATGCTACGGCTTCGCAACTCTCTATAAAGTCCATTGTGTCTATACCTGACACCATCACATTTGCGGTGTCCGTAGATCTAACACCATTTCTATCTAACTCACACGATGGCATGTTTGCTGATAGTGTTTTCTGGATATCTTCATGGGATAGCTCCAAAGTTTCATCGAAGAAGCCACCGGAACCTAAATGACTATCAGTTCCAAGCAGCACTAAAGTATCATCACAGTTATCTGTAAAAACCTTATTTTCTACTTTTTCAATAAAATCTGGATATCTGGAAGGTGTCGTAGGGGCACTAGCTACCACCTGAGTTCGACTCCTGGGTTCCATTTTTATCTTTCTATCGAAGTTTATTTCTGACTTATCATCTTGGGTTTCTATTTCAAACGTTTCAGTATTCCGAATACAAGATGTTGGCTGATCAGACACTTCTCTTTTCAATACGAATGTTGGTTTGTATTGCTGCCTGTACCTATCTCTTGGCTCTTCGCAGACAAATGACGTGACAGAGAGGGGAGAAACTAAAGAAGAGTGTTGCTGAGTAGTGTTACTCGTTCCATTTAGGATTAAAAGGCCACCACCGCCTTGTATCTGGCCCAGAGACAGAAGTAATGGGGATGCTGGTTGAGGGGCAGGCCTGTGATCTCTGGTATACTGTCGTGGGGGATGGGACACTGGTCTTGGGGACGGTCCTGTGGTAGAGGAGACGTGATGATCCGACGCTGGGGGTTTCGATGCTTGGATGCGGCGGAGTGGGTGCGCGCAAGTCCTTGAATCTTGGCAGGTGGAGTCAGGGCATCCACATTCCAACTGTCTTGCTAACGCCGCGGCTCTAGCTGCCCTTTGTTTCTCCATCAACTGGCCTACGATCGCCTCCACTGTTTCTGCCGTCTGAAACATTTTGCCCTGCAAATTCATAACTCATGATAAGTAGGTTTTGAATTGAAAGAAGAATTGAAATTTCAGAAGCTACAAATAGTGCAAGGAAATGTATTGTTGTATAATTTACCGATATCTCCAAATCGCTGTTGATATCCGGTTCGTCTTCGCTGAAGACTGAAATGACATTGAATATAAATTATTATTTCAATTAAGTATCACCGTTTTAATAGAGAATGATCTCGATTCTATGTAATGAAGAAATATTAATCATTAATTAGGAGTATTTAATAATATTAGCTAGGATATAATAATGTTGCCGATAAGCGAGTCATCGGCTCATTTTTAAATATGTTAAGCCTTTCTTTAGTCTTTCTTCCATTTGATTTTTAATAAATTTGCTGTGAGACGATAAGACTTTTTCTCGGGTTACTTATTTGTTACGGCCAATGTTTGCCGTAAATTAGCCTTTCTTCTATGGGTACACTACAATAATACGACAAACTTTATTCCGATAGTCACAAATACGAATTTCAAAATACCGATTTTCATAATTCCGAATGGTTCAAAATTCCGAATTTAACAACTTCGATGTATCATTTTTCCTGTTTTTATAATTCCGAAATTTCAATATTCCTAACGTATATAATTACGATTCTCAAAATACCGAGTTTCAATAGATCGAATAACAAAAAGTCCGAATTAATGATAATTCGAAACATCAAAAATACGAATTCCGATTATTAAAATACCTATTAATTAAAATTCCGAAATAAAAACGCCTTGTACAACTGAATAGAAAGAAAAATCAACACATAATTTCTTGTCAAAGAGAAATATAATAGTATGAGGAGGTAGAATTAAAAAAACTAATGTCAAATGCGTTTTAAAAATATTTTCTTTCCAATAAAAATATTTTTTTGCTGGTCACAATTCTAACCTAACCCAAATGATTCACAAACAATAGAGAGGATCTGGCGCTCGGCGGCCGCTGCCGCGGCACGCTCGCTGCACTCGCTCGCCTTCGCGCTTTAATGGTCACAGTTCTAACCTAACCTAACCCAAATGTATGTAATGATTATAACTGAATCAAAATCCTGATTTTATCAATTTATTCGGAATATTGAAAATCGGAATGTCGTTTTTCGAACCGAGAACCCATCGAGCATTTGACTCGTCGAACATATAAAATTCGGAAAACAAACAGATCGTATTTACAACTTTCGGTAAAATAATTTTCGTAAATTTGAATAATAGACATTATAATTTTTAGGTATTATGAAATTCGGACTTTTGAACATCGGAACATCGAAATTCGGAATAAAATATTTCGGAGTATTTGGGTGTTCTCTTCTTCTATATTTGCATAAATTATTTTACTAACAACACAACAGAAAACTGGGCAATATAGGTCATTACAGAGATTAACCCAATTTAAAATGAATTATGGCTTCCCAAATATCAAATCTGTGAAATATATTAAAATAAAGTATCGTTTCAATGTAAATATTAAATCGAATTAATGAAAACACAACACGAATTAATTTCAATATCAATAATTATGAATACACTACCAGATAAGTTTATCTGTAAAAGCTAATTGCAATTTACAACCACAGTTGTTTGTACGTAAACATTTGCTTTCATACGTAAGTCACTATTATATCCAGAATTTATTTTAAATATCAGCCTTAAAAAGTACTCCGTGATAGTCCTGGCGTCCAAAAAATGACAAACATCAAAAATTTCGCTAAAGGGGTTTGTCCGCGTTTTGCAAAAACCAAAGATTAGGTAGGTCGCGTATAAGTGAGTAAATCGTACTGGTAAGAACTTTGTGGACGACCCAAAAAGCGCTGGCTTCATGTATTAGAGGGAGACTTGAGAGCCAATGTTCTCATTACAAAGGATGCTTAAGATCAAGTGAAGCAGCAAATATAGGATAAATCATACAAAAAGAAAAACCATACTTAAAAACTCATCAGTATAATATTTTCACAAATATAGCCATAAACTATCCACATACTTAATATATGTCGGAGTAACAACCGTACACTATGACTAGGTGTTCTTCCTATATTCTGTTTAGGCAGGCATGGCGATAACCATCAGGCGAGTGAGATGTCGTTTCGTCATTTAATCTATTAAAATATCTCCTCTTCCTCAAAATTCATCAGAAACTATGAAAGACTTTAATTCGAGAATAGCCACTCCTACAATCAAAAATTATTTCCAGGTTTCTAATTCGTCCCATTGTGGGAATCTAACCCTCATTTCTGAAACGAACAAAACCTACTGGTACAAGTTTAAAGAGATGGACCCAATCATAGCATATTTTATTAACAATACTAATTTTGACAAAATTTCGTGTGTATTTCACGATTTTTTGCATATTATGAATGTCGATGAGATTCAACACCTACCCTTAGATATTATTTAAATTTATTAAGATGCCGCGGTGAGATGAAGGTGCTCGGTTTTTCTCATTACCAAATCTTATAATTTTATTCATGACATGTCTAGTTTGATTAGAGTGGGCGGACTTAAATCTGCGAACAGCGAGATCTACGTAAACAGATGTAGCTGAAATACTAGCTTGCGTGGGAAGATTTATTTTAATCCTATTTTTGGAACCCTTTTCATGCTAGTAATAATAATAAAGATAAGAATGCTACTGACATCGTGATGTAGAATTAAGATAAATTAAAATTCAATGTCGAGCCTTGCAACAGAACTCAGAAGTAATCCAAAAAAATTGCTATCTTGGGCTTTTCTTTCAAAATTTGGATGGCTTTTAACGCATGGCATATATTTGTGTATTTGTTAAAATCTTATTATAAACTTTTTGTCTTGGGTCTACTTTTGGTCACTCAGTTCTGTGCCGTCATTGCTAGCCGAAAATAATCGATCTCATCTTATTATGTTTTTATGTAATTTTTTCATCTGAGATACATTTATGAATAAATAAATGAATGGCACAAATGTTTGGACCATTAACCATTGGACCTTCAAGTGGTGCGTGGCTTTCAAGGTATATATTATCATGTACATCAGCAAACAACTTACACATAGGCTTTAGCTGACTGACTAGCTCGTCTTTCGTCCATTCTTTCTTGTCAGCCCAGAGCGCGAGGCTGGGCGCCACCGTCGCCAGCTTGTTGTCGTCTGGATATGGTACGTTCAGGTAGTGCACCAGCACGATATCAGGATTCTGGAATAAAAGACAAGGTACATTTGTTTCGAGTCAGTTTATGGGGCTGGTAAGGTATAGTTATAGTTTTGCACTGTAGGTTTTTTTATTGCGTTAATAGGCAGTCGAGCAAGCGGCTCGCCTGATGGTAAGCAGTTACCGCCACTCATCGGACATCGGCAATGCCAGGGGCACGGCCAAGCCGCTGCCTACTGAAACTTGGCCACCATCAGCTCTCATTGTAATAATTATATTGAAGGCCGATAAAAATATTATGTGTAAGGTGAAATTGGTCAGGTCATTTTTTTATCCTGACAGAAGCATAATGTTGACCGTCAAGAGATACTGAGTCCCTCGACGGTCGACAGATTATGCCAGCCTTAAATTACTGACTGATCCCGGAACACGACTCGCCTGACCAGCCACTATGGCGGATATTTCACCATGTGTACGGTGGTTGTTATCCAGCTATTTATAGACTATGGAACTGTTTCACAATATTGTTTTTAATTTTACTGAATTTATTCAAGAGACTAGTGAGGGTCTCGACCAACAGTCCGAAGAATAGTTGAAGCATATCTCTAATGAGGGACCATATCGATTATGAAAAATTTCAAGATTTAAATTATCATAATCAATATTCCTGATGAATTGTTCGATGGTTTTGTAGATTACACCTATCTCACCTTTTGTCCTATAAACCGCATACCCTGCCGCTTTAAATAAAAACATTAACTTCTTTATCACAGAACAGCATCAGATTTAAAATACTCCCCAATGACCCCACATTCTAAATTTACAGTCGTGAATATTAAAGAGAAAAATAGCAGGAACTTTTTGTACGTCGCTACTGTATTCACTTTAGACTGTTATACAGAAAAACTCGCCAAAACACCCCATTAACAAACAATGTTAAATAATGTATAAAAAAACATGCGAAGCCCATTTGTTAGCCGAATTTCAGCTAACTGCCTCCTCGTGAACATACAAATGTTAAAAAAAGGATATCGAAGATACAGTGCATCTAGTTCATGCCTATACTTTGAATATCCTTATTTCATTTTAATAGGTTATTGTAGTTATTTATCTGTTTTCGCTCCATAAACCGTCGACTTATTCAAAATGAAGAAAAAATTATAAACAGAAATATCTTTTTAAAGTTGATGCATAAGGTCAAGGCACATATTATTATATACAGATTTATCATAATAATTTGATAATGAAATCAATGACGAAATAAAAATAATATGGCTGATATTATAAGTACAATACTAGATAGGTGTTGTGTTGCCCACATAAAGGCAATCAAAAAAACATTTTTTAAGCATATCTGACAGCCTCCGTGGCGCAGCGGGCTAGTAGCCGACTGTGAAGCGAGAGGCTGCGGGTTCGATCTCCGCACCGACAAAAATGTTTGTATGATCTACAAATATTTGTTTCAGGATCTGGATATTGTGAGACCGAAAATTTCTCGTAGTTCCTGATACCCACGATATAAGACTAGTATCTTACTGTGGGATTAGGACTATGTGTGTGACTTTTGGGTGTATATATATCGAACCTTGATTAAACTTTGTTAAATCTCAATAAATTTCAATGAAGTTAACAGGCATGGTTAATATTCGATGGTGAATAGAAAGGATGTGTAACTTGTTCACTCATTGTCCGCTGAGCTTCTTTCCGTTCCATAATGTAATCTATGGCAAGCCAATCGCCATATCGGCCATTTCATCGCCATTTCTAGTAGCAAAACTCAAGCACAATCTATTATTTCCCAACCTGAATTTTGAATTCAGAATCTCACCATCTGAGCGTAAGTACACTGCCGTTAATCTAATCGCGATGTAGCGATTTATTATTGTGTTTAATTTCACGCAATGAAACAAAGAAACCTCAAACGGCCCACTAAATCCACTCCGGCGCACTACACAAATCATAAACAATATTTTAATTTTTCAAACTGAGCATAGAATGTAAAACTGAGCGGGTCGTAATAAGTAACCATTTGTCTTCAAAATGGCGGCAATAAACATGGCGCTGTTATTTATGTAATGGCCGCCGTCCGGGGTTGCCACTCGACACGTGCTGTTTATTATAGTTATTGTGGTTTTTCATTACCACGTTGTTAAAATGCGAATACGCTGTTACGGTGCCTTTTTACACCGAGTGCTCGAATTTAATTTTGTTGGTATGAAGCCTGGCATATTTTATGAGATTATTTTGAGACGGTTATTGAAGTAGGTTGTGTACTTTTTAATTGCAGCTATAATCATCTGTAGTTTTCCGACGGCGCCATAAATTTTTCTCTTAACATCGCTAAGACCTTGATTAAACTTGCTTTCAAATAAAAAATGACAGTCAAATTGGTCCATTGGTTTAGGCGTCACGATTTTTACAGCATAGGTCAGCAAACGAGTACGGGTCACCTGAAGTGAACGCCTACAGTACTTGAAGAATCATGGACGCGTTGCCGACCTTAAAGGAGAAAAGTAATTAAGGAATTTTGAAATGGTGGGATTTTGGGCTTAAAGATATTTTACTCACCATACGAAACCCAGCAACAAGTCTATTTTACGCCGTTTTTATGTGATATAGTGGTTATAACCTAGCCAAGGAATGTTTTTATGTAAAGCCCATACTTACTGAATTCACTCTCTGATTGATTTTCGTGTATTTATTTAATTACAAGTTTATAAGATTGTATCGGTGGCGCATCTGTATTGCGTATGCGGTACGACTGGTGTGCCGAGGTTCGATTGGGTAAAGTGATATTGGGTTTTTCTATGACGAAATGCTCAGTATCAGTCTGGAATTGTGCCCGGTATGGCGATAGGCTCGCCCCCTATCACATCATGGGACGGAAATACGATCGGCGACGATCGGCGAAATGTGGGTGTACTGGTTACAGTTCTGCCTATCTCTTTGAGGATTACAGGCGTATGTATGTATTAGTTTATCTAATTTGTTTTCACCCGGCAACCCTAACGTTTTTCAATGTTCAGAAGTCGAAAGTTAGTCGCCAAGGAACGATGTAACGATCATATAGCGACATTATGTGCCGGAATAATAAACTTAACTTCGCTATGGGATCGGCAAAATTGCTTCCAATTTTAACAACTAATATATAGGTATTTTTATTTCAATATGGATAAAGAAAAGTATTTTATTTTACTTTTTAAAATTACTTGATCTAAGAATGAAATCTCTATTCAGCTTTAAGCAACATAAAAAAAAATATTGTGAAGCTGTCATAAATATTAGCGTAAAGATGATTTTGGTTCGGAAATATTAAGTAAGAGTGGATATATGTGGTCGTAAATTGAATCCTTTTAAACGACTCAAAATATAGGAGGTTCTTAATTTGGCGCGACTTTTTGTGCTGCGTTTCGTACAGTGATAACCGGAGGCCCAAATCCTCCTTCTCTTCCCAATCCCTTTCCTTTAAGATCGGCAATCTTCTATTATTGTGGGCCTACATGGGCACTGAAAATAACTTACCATATTGAGAGGTAGAGCGCTGTAGACAGTTTTGTCTACAGCATGAATGGGCTGGCTCGACCGAGTCGTTACCACTGTCTCACAGAAAACCGACATATCCAGAAGCCCAAATACCCTCCCCTTTCCAACCCCTAACTATCCCTTTCCTTTAAGGTCGGCAACGCGCCCATTATTCTTCTGGTGGTGGGCGTACATGGGCGGTGGAGATCACTTGCCATCAGGGGACCTACATGCTCGTTTGCCGCCCTATGCTAAAAAAAATAACCATCAGACAACCCATTTTCTCATTTGCCTATGCTATAAAATACAGATTTTCTTGGAAGGTCTGCAATTGAACTATGAACAGTCCCAAATATCGTCAGATTTTTGTTCAATAACAATACTATAGGCTATTAATTATTTATTTTTAATGGTACAGTTGGGAGGGGAGGGCCTCGGCGAACTTACTTAGATCAAGTCGGAGATATTCTCGAGACAGGCCAGGTCAGAAATACCCTAAACAGACGTGCATGCATTAAGAATTTAATGAGAGTGAACGCGGCCAAAGAGGTGTGTAAGGATCGTAGCAGGTGGAAGTCCGTTGTCTCTGCCTACCCCTATGGGAAACAGGCGTGAGTTTATATATGTATGTATTAATTAACCGCGCCTTATTATACTATTGTATAGTAATATAATATAAACTGTATTATATCAAATCCAGATCCCTCAGGAGATACCGCATAGATCTCACATCACGTTAATTACTTAGTTAAATATTAACTGTGTCTAATTGTACCGGTCATGCGATATCTCTAATGAATTCTGTTGTCTATGAATCTACATTCCTGGTTTATTATATTTATACAGATAGACGTTTCTTTTTAGCGGTGAAAGGCCGTCTGGGTTGTTACCACCGCTTTGTCTATTTCTGCCGACAAGTAACAATGTGTAAGCACTGTTGTGTTTCGGTTTGAAGGACATTGAAGCGAGTGAAATTACTGGGCATTATGAGACTTAACATCTTATGTAGCGGGGTGACGAGCGCAGTCCAGTGCCGTGCAGTGCTTTGTAAAGTTAGTAAGTAAGTTCTGTGTGATGTTGCTTCTGTTTATGGGCAGGCGTGGCGCTTACTATCAGTCGAGCGCCTTGCTCATCTCGTCATTCAATGAAATAAAAAAAAACAACGGGTTGCACTCCGGGAGTGCCGTCAGCAATGAAAACTTGAACATTAACGTTGTACGATTTTGAATATTTTAGAATGGTTAGGGAATAATATCGCACGAATTGCTTTTTTAACAGTATAAAACTACTATCATTTATGTGGTTAAATGCAATATTCATTTATTGCACTATTGTAGAGAAAAATGACAATTTATATTACGTAATAAATTTAACACTCCGTCTTACGAATTTTCGATCAGGTCCTGTCCTGACGCGAGTTTAACATTTTATACCCATCCCAAGAAAAGTGCTCAACGCCGCTAAAGAAGTTTTCACTTCAAAAAGCGTCATATTATATTACCATTATTCACGAAACAAACAACTCAACCTAAAATCAATACAACACCCTTGTGCGTGTGAATTAAATTTTACAGTTCGATAACACGATCATTATAAAATGACATTCAGTGAATGGCATGAAGCGGGCAGTGGCGCGGCAGTGGCGCGGCGTCGATGGAAATGTCGACATTAATTGAATTCGTGATTGGCCCGTCGATGTTTGTATACGTAACAGGTGTCAATTTTATTGACATTACAGATTATCGGAGTGTAGATCCGACAGTCTGTTTATTTAATCTATAACATTTTTGAAATTCTTTAGCACCGTTCTGATTTGGAAATTCGATGGAACGAAAAAGCAACAGTAAAAAGAGACAAACATAATGATTGTGTGAGTATGTGTGTGTGTAATTCACACACGGCAGAAGTAAAACTTCAGAATAATTAACATAAATTAAATAACCAACGAATTTTAATACGCAAATGCAAAACAAAACACGTAAATAATACAAAACGTTATTTATGACACATTTTCCGAAGGTTTCGTTATACGCAAGCGAAAAGACACCTGATAGCGTACTTGTAATCTATCTCATTCTCTCGCCGGCTAAATCCTATTTATGAATATGTTTGTCTCTTTGTCGTGACGCATTTTCGTTTCATCGAGTTTCAAATCACAACGATTACTAAAAAAGTTTCCCTTCAAGAACAAAATTAGTGTTGCGAAGCGATTTTGGCAAAATAATTGTTATTAACTTCCATAATTTATAATTTATCTCCTAAATCGGCACACAGTTACTAAAAAAAATGCTACAATCATTACTTAACATACAAAACTATTACATCCTAATAACCCTAATATTCATCTTTTCTTATCATAGGCATTATAATAACACACGTCCTATCTGATTGTTATTCTTTGTTGTTAGAAAACAAGCAATGAAAGGTTGTATGGCGCCAAATGGGAATGATTCCACGTGTTGTAATGGAAACGTATTTATCGATAATTCGTTATAACTGTTGTACTCGAATAGTTCATATTTAAGTAATAATCATTGGTTCAGGGTATTTATTTATTCGATTATTTAGTAGACTGCCTCGGTGGCGCAGCTGTATTATATGGTACGACTGCTGAGCTATCTCGGGTTCGATTTCCGGGTCGGGTAAAAGTGATATTAGGTTTCTCTATCACGAAATGCTCAGTACCAGCACGGAGTCTGGAATTGTTCTGGTATGGCGATAAGCTCGCCACTATCACATCATGGGACGAAGATACGCTTGGTGAAATGTGGGTGTACTGCTTACACCTCTGCCTACCCCTTTAGGGATTCCAGGCGTGAGTGAGTATGTATATAATAATGTATGTAACAATTATAATAGTAAAACAATCATCATTCTTGCAAAAAAAGACAACCTCCGTGGCGCGTGGTGAGTAGCCGGCTGTGAAGCGACAGGCTGCGGGCAGCACCGCGACAAATGTTTGTGTAATCCACAAATATTTGTTTCAGGTCTAGGTGTTTCTCCCCATACTTCAACCCGAACGAATAAAACCTCAAATTAATTCCACAACGCACAATACAATTTCTTCACGTCTATGCACACCACAAAGCTTAACAAGTAACAGTGAATATTTAACTATATTTAACTAGGCGAACTCCGGTCTCTTTCATAGCTTACCATGGATTTCCAATCCAATTAATTTCTCTATAGTGTATAAATCGATTTTACTATTTGACCAGACCGATTGTTCAAGCGCTACAATATTCATCACCTTCCGGATCTTTAAATTTTCATCGAATTTGAAGTTTAAGTTGTATGTTGGTTTTGGAGTTCATTATCCTGTTTTGAGTCGAAATTGATTGACTTGAATTCAGAATGATTTCGATAATTTATTGTTATTTCAAAAAATACTTTCTGAATTAAGTCTGTCTGCATTTTGTTTCTATGGTGTTTATTAGTAAAAAGATAGGTTAGAATTTTATTAGAAAAGTCACCAACATTATCACCTGGTTTTTTAGTTTCCTGAGATGACATTTGTATCATGTATGTGCATAAATCGAGTCTAACTTTAAAAAAGTAGTTGGTCTAGACTAACCTTAACTTTACACCATCTTTCGGATACTTCCATTTTTATTACCTCATTATTATCTCATTCGTAGAGGAGGCCCAAATACATAATATACTAATTGGCCAATAGGGGGAAAAATTAATACAAAGCTAGTATTATTATTATTTAATTAAATATTACTCTAACAGATCTTTGAAGTTAAAATGTATCTCACAAAACAATTTTAAAATTGCCAAACTGAAAGCAAGTGAAATTACCGAAACGATCTAACGTATGATCCAAATCTTTCAGCCGAGAAGAAATCCCATTAATATTACAGCGCGGTCCGACTGAAAATATTTCGGGGCAAATTGAAAGGCGAACCTCCTCGCGGTTTTATCAGTAAAAGACGTTCAGTTTTCATATTTCAGTTTCAGGGGTAACATTGGTTGTATTACGTTCGTATATGACATATTAATTTGATGAAATTTAGAACTTCGAATGAATTTTACAGATATTAATAAAAGTTTTGATAATTTAAAATGAAAAATTGAAAAGTTCGAGTGATTTATCTATGGACGTAATAACTTTTATAAGATTAGTAATTATTTTTAGGGCATTAACGGTACAGTCTTTATGTTTCACTTATATATCTTTATTAACTGCATGATTAATCGCTTATGTAATTAAATTAAAAAAACACATTTTTCTTATCCGAGCACGACAAAGTGACTGCACTATACCTGAGTGAATGACAAACAATGAGTTTAGCGGTGGTAACCAGAGTCATGCCTGTATAAATATTTCTTCCTTCTTCAGAGAGGGCAGAAAAATTCGAGATCCTGCGACAGGACAGGCAGATGACTGATACAGGCACAGTGATACAAGGATGTTATTCTATATCCGCCCCAATCTACCATCAAGTCATGTCGCAATCCCCTCGGAAGAACCGATTATTATTAATTAATGATCTTCTATCGGCAGAACAATGTAAAAGAATAATATTGCTGTGTTAATTACCTGTAACAGCCAGTAACATCTTCGATGAAAGGTGGGCAGGATGGCTGAGTGGACGTAGCATCCGTAGATACACTGTGAAAGAAAAAATGACCATTAGCAGACATCACCAATTTTAATTATACTCTTGCGCTCTTCAATTTGAACGTTATTTAAAGGCCTTTTTGACCGAGTCAAGTGATCGCAATGCAGAACAAAAGTGATATGTTTATACATTTAAGTATTAATTTATATATCAGTAGATTTATGTATTAGAATCTGATATAGTATTAATTTCTTTTATAACCTTTATACACTTTTTTTTCATCGAATGTCGAGACGAGCAAGTCGCCTGATGATAAGCGCTACGCCTGCCCATAAACACCAGCAACACGACACGGAACTTTGAAATATATAGCACTGCATGCGACTGAACTGCGCTCGTCACCGCGAGACATGAGATGTTAAGTCTCATAATGCCCAGTAATTTCACTGGCTTCAATTTCCTTCAAACCGAAATACAACATTATTTACACATTGCTGCTTGGCAGCAAAAATAGACAAGCGGTGGTAGCAATCCAGACGGCCTTTCGTATATGAGGGACATACGACCTTGTGAAATGTTAGCATGATAACACGTGAAAACATAAAACCTTTTGACATTTGACGTCAGGGTTTTTCGACCATGCCACTTTATTTCTGAAGCCTTCAAACAACACGAAACATCATGAAACAAGGCTCACCAAGCCTAGCTTCGAATTGGCACCTGCACTAACTTCATTTACTAGGAAGGCCTCTCTGTACATCTTACTTGCCAAGTCATAAGCGCGGGGCGAGTCGAAAGAACTGCGTTTGTCAAAATTAAAGTTACAATTAATATTAAAAATATCACTTATTATAAATGACTTAATATCTTCAAATAATTTTAAAACTGTAAGAAATTAAATTGGTAAGATAGTATTACTGAAATAAACTTCCCTTCAACTAAAATTTAAATAAAGTAGCGCATACACTTCAATATTTCTTATTTAATTTGTTCTAATACCAAACTAAAATTAAATATTACAAAGATGAGAATGGTTCTTTTCCTCCTACATTAAAGATAAGAATAATCTGGACTTCCTAACTAAAAACAACTTTTAATTAATCAAACAAACCTTTTTTAAACACCTAAAAGAAGTTAATGAATGGCATAAAACCCGTGTAGTGTTTGTTTATATCAATTGTTTTACTTGGCTTCCGCTATCTGTACGCTTAGATTTTTTAAACTATTCAACAGATTTTAATGCAGTTTTCAGCAATATATAAAGTGATTCATGAGAAATGTTTATATGTATAATACATACATATTATAGTCCAGAAAAGCCGAAAAATTCAAAGATTTGTAATGTGATGTAACAAACATATTTTTAGCCATGCGAAGCCGGCGCGGGTCGTAAGTTATGTAATAAAATAAATAAAATTCCGATTCCCATAAACTCGCTCTCGCTATCTCCCATAACTTAACCCCAAAAGTCCATACTCAGCGGTCGCAGTTGTGCGACATGTATTATTCAGCCGGTAGTACGTGGCCAGTCACACTGCATGACTATCTTTGCGATCACTTGCCTTTGCTATGATTTCACGTACTGTCTTTGCTTTTACTGGGTATAAAATATATGTGAATTGGGAGGTAGATAAATAAAATTTTGTAGTTTGTAGGCATAAGGTAGATTTGTATCACTAGCCTGCTTGATATAAAGTAATATAATAATATTTCTGCCTGGTGAGATTTCGGCTTAAATCAAATCAAATCATTAAAACGTGAAACATCATTTAGATTTAGTCTACCGCCAGTTCAGAATGTTG
Source organism: Amorpha juglandis (assembly GCA_949126905.1). Classification (NCBI taxonomy): domain Eukaryota; kingdom Metazoa; phylum Arthropoda; class Insecta; order Lepidoptera; family Sphingidae; genus Amorpha; species Amorpha juglandis. The sequence continues at coordinate 1,971,283 of OX421379.1, read as the reverse complement.
TTTCGTTAAAGAAGGACGGACAAGAAACTCTAACGTTGCTCTTTTCTAAACTGATTTACAATACAAATTTGCATTACATACATTGAAATATTCTTTATTTGAATAAGAGCAGCTCAATTTAGGCCAATTTATACTCAATAAAGCTAGTATCCACCTTCCTCCTTCATCCCACCATCCAACTCCCATAATCTGCAGAGGGAACTAAGTTTCACCATTACCTCGTACGTTAATAAGGAGAGTATACCACTCACAAATGAGGGTCTAAGATGTAAAATGCGGGATATCCTCACAAATAATAAAAAAAAATAAGATTCAAGAGAGGTGATACAAAATCCTCGGTCTGCGAATACAGCTCACATCTGGACGTTTTTAGGACAACGATTAAGATCTTAAAAGCCCAACCTTCGGAAAACTAGGTGAATATGTTACGAATATCATTACTGATATGTAACAGTTTAAAACGTAATTTCAATTAATTTATTACATATTACTCTAGACAACTGGAGTAAACATGCACGAATATGATCAAACTTTCACAACATTTGGCCCAAGCAATCAGTCCTAATCTAGTATAATTATTGCCAATGTTTGAGAAACAAAGTAAATCTGTTATTCAAGTAATCACAGTCGTATGGAGCAACAACATCGCTTCGCACTTCTCAATATTAGATGGAATCTTCATAATAGTTGACAACGTAGGAGAAAATACACATAGCACATAAACTCACGCTTGTATCCCTGCAGGGGTAAGGAGAAGTACAAGTTAACCCACGGTTGGCCAACCTTATCTAACATACAAGACACAAGTTCCAATCCCGGGCAAGTAATGTATATATTTGTTTAAATCAGTAACTCAAATACAACTGCGATTGCCCAATTTGAATCCGGGAACTAACAAATAAGGCCACCTTCATTGTATCCTATTTAAAAACAACATCAATCTGTAATTTAGCTGATTATCGTTTTAAATTGTCTACATTTCTGCATTTATATTTCTGATATTTATATTTAAGTGACAAGGGAGAGTTGTAGATAGTTTTGTCTACAGCATCAATGGGTACTCTCGAACAGGATAATGCCTCAAAAACCGGCGTTTCTTATGGTCCGAAGACCCAAATCACCTCTTCTATTTCTAATCCCCATGCATTTTTTTCAAGACCGGTGACGTGTTACGTTGCTTTTAATATTGTGGGTGTTTATGGGCGGTGGTTGTCATTCTATATCAGGTGAAGCCACTTGCTCGTTTGCCGGCCTGTGCTATAAAAACATATTTATAGAACAAAAGGCAACAAGATAAATGTGGGTGAGGCCTATTTGTAATTCCATCAGCATACCTCGTCGGCCGAATTATCTCCAATCAAATAACCGTGACACAGGCCGGGCCGGACGATTGCTCGTTCAAATCTAAATCGAGTGGCCATATTGCCAAATCGTATTTTTGCTAGGCCATTCGAGCCAATAACTGGCTCTGTAGTGGGTTTTTCGTGGGATATCCGGACCGCTGGAGCGAATGGTTCAAGTGACTGGCGAATTTATAGTTTATGTATTTTATTAAAGCGTTTCTAATAGCTGGGAATATGTAGTAAAAAAATTGAAAACCCATTTCATTCGAAAATGTCATTCTTCCATAGCTTATATTTTTAATTTTTTGTTACTCTTTTTATAGTTATACTTAATTTTTGTACAACACTAAGACCACTATATGCTAAAACATGCACTAACTAGAAACTTTAAAGGCCTATCGATAAAAAGTATCAAATACACACAATTGTAACTAAAGTTTAACGCGACTCGGGAGAAAAAGGCGCGGTTTAAAGTGTGGCAAGCGACCAACTCTCCGGAAGATCGCGCTGCATACCGAACGGCCAAAAATGCAGCAAAGCGAGCTGTAGCTAAGGCCCGAAGCGATTATCTGGCGCCTCTTTATGAGAAGCTAGAAACCGCAGAGGGCCAAAAGCTCGTATACCGGCTCGCTAAGGCCCGGGAGAAAGCGACACTTGATATTACCAAATGTCGATGTGTCAGGGACTCCCGGGGCGTTTTGGTCTGTGAGGGTAGCGCGGTAAAGGAGAGATGGCGCTCTTACTTCCACAACTTGCTGAACACCCAGCATTTAGACGTGTCTCCCCCTGAGTTGCCTCCGAACCAAGGACTAGTTGCCCCGATCTCACCTGACGAAGTCAATATTTGTCTCCGTCGCATGAAGAATCGGAAAGCGGTGGGGCCTGATACTATCCCTATCGAGGCGTGGAAAGCGATGGGCTCCTTTGGTGTGGAGCTTCTTGCCGAGTTGTTTAACCGCATCTTGAACACCAAAAAAATGCCTGACCCTTGGCGGTTGAGTTTTATAACTCCCATATACAAGGGTAAAGGCAGTGTTCAGGATTGCGGGAACTACCGCGGCATTAAGCTCATGTGCCACACCATGAAGCTCTTCGAACGCGTCCTCGAATCTAGGCTCCGCCAAGAGTGTACTGTCTCCGAGTGTCAATATGGCTTCACACCAGGAAGTGGCACCATGGACCCCGTGTTCGCGATTAGGTCGCTTGCCGAGGCATACAGGACGAAGAAGAAGCCTCTGCATCTTGCCTTTTTAGATTTGCAGAAGGCCTTCGACTGTGTGCCCCGGCGGGCGATCTGGTGGGCGTTGAGGTTCAAGGGTGTGCCAGAGGCATATATTGACATTATCGGGGACATGTACCTCCGATCCGAATCTCTGGTTCGGACTGCTGTTGGCGATACCAACCCCTTCCCAATTACCGTAGGTGTCCACCAAGGCTCGGCGCTGAGTCCTTTTCTATTTAGTGTGGTGCTTGATGTCACGACGGCGAATATACAAGAGCAGCCACCATGGGTGCTCATGTATGCCGATGACATCGCACTAATAGATGAGGACAAACAGCGCCTAGAGCAAAGGGTGAACCTGTGGAAGGGGACGCTTGAAAACGGTGGTCTGAAACTAAATGTGGCGAAGACCGAGTACATGGCTTGCTGGAGTACAGACCCGGATAGTATCCGAATAGGGGGTGAACTTGCCGTGAAAACGGACAAGTTCAAATACCTGGGGTCTGTACTGCATGAGTCCGGTGACATCGACCTCGACGTTAGGGCCCGTATTGGCGCTGCTTGGGCTAAGTGGCGGGAGCTCACAGGCGTTACTTGCGACCGAAAGATGCCGATGAGACTTAAAGGTCTCATCTACAAGACCATCATTCGGCCTGTACTCCTGTATGGGTGCGAGACGTGGCCGGCCCTTAAGCGGCATGTTGGGGAAATCCATGTCGCGGAGATGAAGATGCTGCGGTGGATGTGCAATGTTACACGATTAGATCGTATTCGTAACGAGTACATCCGCGGCAGCCTTGGTGTCCGCGACGTGGCTGATAAACTCCAAGAATGTCGCTTAAGGTGGTTTGGCCATGTTTTGAGGAAACCACAGGAGTACGTCGGTCGCAGGTGCCTGAGCCAGACCGTACCAGGGGTACGATCCCGTGGACGGCCCAAAAAGCGTTGGCTTGACGTATTGGATGGAGACATGAGAGCCAATGGTCTCACTATAGAGGATGCTCAAGATCGGGCGAAGTGGAGGCGTTTAAGTAGGAAGGCGGACCCTGGCACTAAGCCGGGATAACGCAAGGCAGAAAGAAAGAAAGAAAAGTAACTAAAGTTTACTCTTTTTGTTTACATGTCGGAAGTTATTTTATGTCAATATCATTAGATTTGTATTAGTGCATAATTATTATTAAAAAATGTATTTACTGAATAACAATATAGTTTATTCCTGAAAGAAATAAATGGAGATAAAATAACTTCTTTCTAAAAAAAAACGCTTTCGACCATCGCTTGTGGCACGCCGCAATATTCGTACGAAAATCGGCTTCTGAGTGAATTAGACTTTTACGACCATAGCAGCGAATCCGCTGTAACGCAGTAATGATGTGAACGACCTAAGGTAACCTGTGCTTCTTAGATTATACGGAAGCAAAGGTTTATATGGATTACAAGGAGCGATGTCATTAGTGGAGTGTCTGCGATAAGCGATTAACATTATATTTAAGTGAAATTTAGAGTTTACTTTCGTTAATAGAAGACCTCAAGCAGTATCCTTTACATTAAGTTGATTTAGTAACCAAATGACATCTTTTATTAATATACTAGCTGTCCCTCGGGGTTTCACCCGCGCGTATGTTATTGCTCCACTTAGTGTAGTTTAGAAAAATTTCGGCTTTTCTGTACTATAATATGTATGTATTATACATATAAACCTTCCTCATGAATCACTCTATTTTATTTTTATTTATTGCTGAAAACTGCATTAAAATCCGTTGAATAGTTTAAAAGACCTAACCGAACAGATATAGCGGAAGCGACTTCATTTTATACTATGTAAAAATAAAAGCAAAATACCACTCACTGGTTAATTACCATATCTCAAAAACTATCAAAGCTAGGATCATGAAATTTGGTCCGGTGATAGTTTGTGTAATTTAGGGTGTACGCTAAGAAAAGATATTTGGAACTTTATGTTTTGAAGAGGAAAAGAAGCGATTTAGGTGGCTTTAGTCGCAACAGATACACATTAAAAATAATATTTAAAATTTTGAATAAAAAACGTTGGAATCCATTGAAAACTTTGGTAATAGACTAGTCATTATGATAATAAATGCATGGTATTTTTTAGTGCTAATACTTAAATTGCTACAGCAGTTTTGATTTCAAAAATAGCACCTCTCTTTAACATTTTTGCGTCCTTTATCAAACCGTTCTAACATCACATACTTCTTTAATATTTTTCGGTGCGTAAAACGTATCAATAAAATGTACAACATATTTTACTCCAATTTAAAATCACATTTAAAAGGGAAGTGAATGAAAAATTCCGCTTACATTCCTCCTAAAGAGGTGACCGAAAACCGTTTTGACGGACGAATGCTCGCACTTGACAACTTTTGTTCGCGTCCAATCAAATTACAACGACTGACTGGATAGACAAGTACTTGGATAGAATTATCCCCGTACTCATAAACGTTACAACGAGGCCTCATAGTGCGCGCGAACGCATAGTGACGATTCCTATAAACGTCATTTGTTACTTCTTGGCGCTAAATCAAATCAGACCAATAATAATGTACCTACACATAATTTGACATTTGGTAAAAGACTTTTTTTTTAGTGTTGTTTGTATTTTTTTTATATAGCATAGGCCGGCAAACGAGCAAGTCACCTGATGTTAAGTGATCTCCACCGCCCATATACGCCCACAATACTAGAAGAATAATAGGCGCGTTGCCGCCGTTATAAGAAAGGGATTGAGAAGGAGAAGGGGATTTGGACCTCTGGATATCTCACTCACCGTACGAAACGCAGCAGCAAGCCGCTACTTTACGTCGATTTTCTGTGAGTCAGTAGAAATGATCCGGTCGAGCTAGCCCATTCATGCTGTAGATAAAACTGTCTACAGCGTAGCTCTACTACTCATAAAATTAGATAATAATACCGTAGTTACTGTCCAACGCATATTGTGACATTAAAATGTTGTGCATTGAAATTTATTATTATAGTTATCTTTTTTACAAGTACTAATATAACCCCTACTGGTTGTCCAAATAAATAAATATTTTTAATGCAATCCAACATAAACTACTTTAATTTATCAACTGTTTAAGCTTTAAAAACATCCACTGTTTTTTAATACAGACAACGTTCCATAAATGATTCGTTTAACCTCAGTCAGCCCATTTGTGTCTAATAAAGGGTGGTTAAATTTTTAGCAGGCCTTCCGCGGACCGTTCACAACGTTTAGGTGGTCTGGCGTGGGGCCAGAACTAGCTGTTATTGTGACCAAAACATACGTCACTGCTGTACAGAATTTTTGAGGATTTTTTTGAAAATGGGAAATTTGGAATAGTGATTCGCGTGAAGTGATCTGTCCATGATTCTTCTGGGGTTGTGGGCGTTCATAAACGGCGGCAAGTACATATCAGGTGACCCACCTGCGCGCTTGTAGCTCTAAACAAAAGTGAATAAGGGAGACATATGTATAGAATTAAATACATATTTTATGACAGCCTCCGTGGCGCAGCGGGCGAGTAGCCGGCTGCGAGGTGAGAGGCCGTGGGTTCGATTCCCATACCAAAACAAATGTTTGGGGGATCCACAAATATTTGTTTCGGAGTCTGGGTGTTTTGAGACCGAAAGTCTCTCGTAGTTCCTGATACCCACTACACAAGACTCGCATCTTACTGTGGGGTCAGGACTATGTATGTGTATTTATTATATAAATGTATTTAATTATTATTTACAAGCGACCTCTGAACTCAATCACTTGAAATATATGATGTAATGGAATAAGAAGACGTTAAAAGCAAATTATTGAATCGGTGAAAATTTGTCATAACCATCTCTATATTCACATATATAAGACTAGCTTTTCCTTGCGGCTCCGCCCGCGTGATCTGCTTTTTCCGAGATAAAAACTAGCCGATGTTCATCAGGGATAATGTAGGATTCTAATGGTGAAAGAATTTTTGAAATCGGTTCAGTTTATTCGTTACATACAAAAATAAAAATATTAGTTCTCTTTATAATATTAGTTTAGATTTAGATTATTGTTTTTTATTAGTTTGAGTGACGAAGCGAGTAAGCAGCTCGCAACTATTTATTGTTTTAATAAATGTTAACACAAAATGCATTTATTTTGCGGAAACAACGAAGGCGATTTAATTTAATTACGTTCATTATTTAAGTAGTATTTATGGTACAGCAACACTACACTTACTCTCTCAAAACTCAGCTATGCGATTTAACCTTTCTTTTGAAAGATAGCCTCATAAAAATTTTCCGCGTTGCAACAATACCGAAAAATATTCTACATGTACGAAATACGACTTTTTTGGAAACTTTGGGTACAATTGAAGCAAATATGCTGACGACGCGCAAGGCAGAGATAGGTTATGGTATACGTTTGGTGGAAGGAGATTGGACGAGTGCTAGAGCCACGCTGTAGACAGTTTTGTCTACAGCATGAATGGGCTGGCTCGATCGGGTCATTACCACTGTCTCACAGAAAACCGACGTAAAGTAGCGGCTTACTGCTGCGTTTCGTACGGTGAGTGAGATAACCGGAAGTCTAAATGCCCTCCCAATCCCTAATTATCCCTTTCCTTTAAGGTTGGCAACGCGCCCATGATTCTTCTGATGGTGGTAGAGATCACTTACCACCAGGTAACCCACATGCTCGTTTGCCGGCTTATGCTATAAAAAAAAATCATAATTATGCTACCCGACTGGATAGCAACTTCAAGATTCACTCACCGTACTAAACGCAGCAGCAGTATTTTAACTTAATGTCCTGTGATACAGTGGTAACGAGCCGGCCCATTCATCTATAGACAAAACTGTATACAGTGTGGCTCTACTACTTAAAAAGGTGGCCTAATTTTTTTTGTTTAAGATTTTAAGTTTATGAGATATTTTACTGAACGTATTAAAAGAAGAGATTATCTTACTAACTAACGTACAGGAAGTTAACCTGATCGTAGGTATCAGAAACTACTAGGGACTAACGATCCTACAATACCGAGACCAGAAATAAATGTGTGTGGATCACACATACATTGGTCGCGGTGCGAGACCTCAACAGCGTTGCTGGTGGTAGGATATTCATATCCGCCCTGATAGCGACCACCGTACACATAGTGTTAAAACCTGCCATAGTCATCCACACGCCTCGTGTGGATCGCGTTCCAGGATCAGCCAATGCATATACGGTTCTTCCGAGGGATTTGCGACATGACTTGATGGTTATTTGGGGCGGGTATAGGATACATCCTTGTATTCCTGTCGCAGGCCCCTCGATTTGCTTTTTCCTTCTTCGAAGAGGGAAGAAGCATTTATACAGGCCGTCATGACTCTATGGACCACCGAGAAACTCATTGTTTGTCGATGGTCGCTGGTTTTTTGGACTGCACCACGCTTACCATCAGGTGTAGTGCAATCCCTTTGCCGTGCTTGCATAAAAAAAAAACGAACCGTGGTAGTTCGTTTCACAGCCGCTACTCCACAAAGTCTGTGAAATATAAACTTATTCATAACTAACTTATAACTAACTATAACTTAGTACTGACAACGTAATTCAGCCGCGAATCATAAAGTCCAGGGTTTTATTTCCAAATCCGGACTTTTTTTATGAGATTTTCATTCGAAAAACATGAGCTAGATATTGGATTTGATCCTGACGACAGGCTCGACCTGAATTCCAAATCGGGGTATACTTTGTGTAAATTTTCCATTTAAAAAACATGATGTGCCTAGAACGGGATCACTATATGATATCGTTATGAACTTGTCATTATTTCAGATATATTACTCGAAGATATATTACTATTTGTAGCAGGTGGAAACCCGTTGTGTCTGCCTATCCCTATGGGATACAGGCGTGAGTCTATGTACGTATATTATTTGAAATTCAACGCCTATACATATATAATAAATAAATACACTCAAAAGTCATGCAATAGGTTAACCTGTATCGTGGATATCAGGAACTATGACGCACTTTCGGCCCCACGGCACTCAGACCTAAATAAATATTTATGGATCACGCATCATTTTTCTCAGTGGCAAAATCGAACCTATGCCCAGACGGTTACTCACCAACTACCCTACAGAGTCATTAAAATATAATTTGACATGATAATCGCTGAGATAATTTGGCCGACTCGTTTTCTCTTCCTATCTCTATCATCTGGGGCAAGACAAAAAAAACAAAAACAAGAGAAATTGCCAATCTCGATAAAGTTTTCTCTAACGTGAAAAACTAAATCTCATGGCCTCATGTTAAGCCGGCTGGGAGCTATAGTAACTATTTTCATAGGACCTATAAGTGCAAGTAATATGGCAGCCAGTCTTGGATCGTACTATGTAAGAGGACGGGAAATTTGGATGGAAATACGAAATACCATATCAACCCACCTCAAGTAAAAATTTAGATAACAATTTTGAATGCTAAATTTATTTACTTAAATCTATAAATAAAAGTTCTATTTTCATAATTCGGACATGAGGAATGTGAAATTTTTATCTATTTAAATTTAATAAATTTAGCATAATAAAAACAATATCTAAATTTTTACTTGATCTGGGTCGAAATTTTATTGCGTGTTTGCATCCATTTATTGTTTTGCACAACCAATTTTTATTTATCCTAGAAAAGTTTTTTATATAAAACTAGCTACAATTCTAATCATAATAAAAAATTCAACAACAAAATGTTAAAATTCAATTTCCCGTGCTAAAAACGACGTACATTTTATTGTAAATTGGTAAATTACATACATGCATCTGGACAAACGAACCATGAATATGTCCCGGTGAAAATGAATGCAATGTTGCGTAGATTTATTTTATTACCATTAAACCCGTTTCACTAGACTGCTGGATTATTTATTGTTTAGACTGTAGTGGTCGGTGGATGACTGTGTTTATGCGTTTGTTTTTATTGTTTATCATTATTTACATTTTTAATTTCGTACGATTTTTGTGTAGATAATAGTTAATAAATAAAAATAATACACCGAACAGTCACAATACATAGTTCTGACCCCCACAGTAAGATACTAGTCTTGTGTCGTGGGTATCAGGATCTAGGAGAAACTTTCGGTCTCACAACACCCAGACCCCGAAACAAATATTTTTGGATCACACAAACATTTGTTTCGGTGCGAGGATCGAATCCGCGGCCTCTCGCTTCACAGCCGGCTATTCGCCTGCTGCGCCACGGAGGCTGTCATCATAGTGTAAAGCAATTATAAAATAGCTAGGTAGCGGCTTGGCTGTGTCATATACAGTGGTAGCCGCATATGCGAGAGGCCGTCTGGGTTGGTACCATCGCTTTGTCTATTTCTGTTGCCAAGCAATACTGTGTAAGCACTGTTGTGTTTCGATTTGAAGGACATTGAAGCCAATAAAATTACTGGGCATTATGAGGCTTAACATCTTACGTCTCGGGGTGACGAGCGCAGCTTAGTGCCATGCAGTGTTCTGTGTGTAATTCAATGTTCTGTGTGGTGTTGCTTCTGTTTATGAGCATAGGTAACCATATCGCTTACCATCAGGCGAGCGACTTGCTCCTCTCGTCATTCAATAAAAAAGCCTCTTGCATATCCAGGCAAAAAATCCTGCAATTTAGCAGCATACAAATTATGATGTATCACATTGCTTTTTCTGTTTTTTAGTTCTCAATTTGATGAAATTTCTAGAAAACAGTTCAGTTCTATCATCTTCCGCGGCGCAGCGGGCGAGTAGCCGGCTGTGAAGGCCATAGGTTCCATTCCGCACCGAGACAAACATTTGTGTGATCCACAAATATTTGTTTCGGGGTCTAGGTGTTATGAGACCGAAAGTCTCGTAGTTTCTGATAACCACGACACAAGACTGGTATCTTACTGTGGGGTCAGGACTATATGTGTGACTGTTTGTCATCGTGAAGACGTGCAACTTATTAGGCTCATTATTTATTTATTATTAAAATTGTACATCACATTAATTATATTACATGTTTTCGTGTATACAATAATCGTCTCTTTCTTTCTTCCTCTCTCTGTTCTGTATTATTGTGTAACACACGTTTGGATACCTTTCCGACGCACAATACTAATTACTCAAACCGTTTTTGTGATCCACATCTACAATTAAACAAAGGCCCGGGCATGTTGAGAACTCTACGATCATCGCTTTTTGTACTAGAGGCATGTCGACCCAATTTTGCTAAAGGTTTTAGCGGACCCTAGTTCCGGTAAACAATTTTATTTTATTAATTGTAACATACTGTATAAATTATACAGCGAACGTTACATTAATTTAATTAATTAGTTTCGTTAAATTTTGGCAATTGTAATTTCTTTACATTAACAGAATACTAAGTCCAGCTTGCAAAACAATCCTCTTTTTTTTAGCATAGGCCGGAAAACGAGCAAGTGGGTCACCTGATGGTAAGTGATCTCCACCGTCCATGTACGCCCACAACACCAGAAGAATCATGCCGTTGTCGATCTTAAAGGAAATTTATAATTAGGGATTGGGAAGAGGAGGGGAATTTGAGCGTCCGGATATCTCACTCACTATACGAAACGCAACAGCAAGGCACTACTTTACGTCGTTTTTCTGTGAGACAGTGGTAACGACCCGCTCGAGCCGGCCCATTCGTGCTGTAGACAGTATTTCTTAATTGTATTTAGCCACTAAACATGTTCACGAATGAAAATTTTTCACACAATTTGACCTTTCTTAAACACGTTTATTGGTATCGATTTAAGGATCATTATGCAGTCGGCCTAAATCTATTCGAATAGCGACACTAAACAAAACATTTAAACAAATAAGATCTCAATCAAACCACACCGAAATAAACCCCGAAGACGACTTACTAATCCGTGTAAAGTAAATCAGGGCAACAAGAGTTATGCCGTGCCGTGTCCCTTGAGTTATGTTGCCCACCATAATCTCAGAAGACTAAACCTGCTGGTGTGCACTTTACTTGCCCGCTTTTTGCCCATAAACAAGTGACAGAGTTGCGTGCATTGCTCTAGTGGTGCAAGTTAAGGATAGCAGCGATTAGTTTAGGATGAATTTAGATGTTTTTGTGGTGTTTGGGAGTGGTGCGGCACCATACTATAACTTTGGACGGCGATGATGTTCCATTTATAAAATGTACGGGAAATTTAAAAATTAAAATAAAATTCAATATCGTCGCCGTCTGTCTGTCTTCTGTGTTCTGATATTTTATTTTAGCTTATTTAACTGAATGACGAGACGAGCAAGGCGCTCTCGTAATGGTAAGCGATACACCTGCCCATAAACAGAAGCAACACTACACAGAACTTTAAATTATAAAGCACTGCAGTGAACTGCGCTCGTCACCCCAAAACATAAGATGTTAAGTCTCATCATGCCCAGTAATTTCAATGTCCTTCAAACTGAAACACAACAGTGCTTACACACTATTGCTCGGCGGCAGAAATAGGCAAAGCGGTAGTATCAACCCAGACGGCCTCTTGCATACAAGGGACCTATCACCTTGATGTGAGCCTTAGCATGTTTATTTATAATTGGTGAGACATTTTAAGTGCATATTTCTAATTCATGTGAATGTCCGATACATGTTAGGTATCGACTGGTTACGGAATATAAAACGTTACCTATTGAATTTTAATAACATTTCAATTACCATTATTTTGAAAAATATTTATTTTACTTAGATTTTTTAGATAGCTATAATATTATAAAATATTAATCCTTTATTGGCATAGAAAAAAAAACTGGTAGACATTATTTTATGCGAGTCTTGAACTAATAAGCCACATGCTTGTCTCTCAAGACTTCAAATCAAGCCACAAGTCTGGTAGCTGTAATTAAACTCTGTTCAAAATTTTATTTTTATAAACATCGGTAATATGAAGTGGATATTATTTTATATTTTCAATTTTAATCTCAAATTCTAGTCATTCAAAAACTTATAGTTTACTTAATGTCTCGAATGTTATCCATAAATTAAGACAACCCAAAACGATAAAATCTTCAACCGCAAGATAATATATACCGAACAGACCATCACGCGACCTCTCAAATAACTTACACAACTGTGCAATTATTTAAACTTTTAAAACATGACAAGGCCGCTGTACGTTAATTACTTGCACCGCCCGTTGGCACATTTCCAAGAGTATAGCGGGCTGCAAGCACTAGGCGCCGCGCCGGGTGCCGCGATATCACCGGCAATAACTCTAGGAAACCGAGAATTAGTGTTTATTGGGTTTAAAACACGTCAAATGTCACTGGTCAAAAATTATTTTGTAAGGTATTGTATAATATCCTTATGTCTACATAGTTAAATCGCAAATTTAAATTCATTTATAACTAAAAGATTTATATCAATAATAACGTTCGAATAATTAATTTAATTACACTATTATTTTTCTCCCGCTTAACAACACATTATTTTAGTGTCGAAAAAAACTAAATAGGGTGAAAAAAAATATTTTTCTTTCTTTGCATAGTCGTACACTGCCGCACTGTGCTTCTATTAGGGCATATATTTAGGAAGACGATCTAGAACAGTGTTTCCCAACCATTTTAGGCCATGCCCCACCTTAAATGTTTTTTTTGTCACTGATATCTAGCATTGCATTTAAATAACCCAAAGCGAAAGGGTTAAAGTCGTGTCGAGTCCATTTTTAAATTGCCCCCTTTAACTATCAAATTGCCCTCCTGTGGGGCGTGGGCCCCACGTAGGGAAACACTGGTCTAGAACGTTAAATGTTAATATTTAAATATTAATAATTGTAACTGATTGTATTCTGTTTTATGCCTTTTATCTAATAAAAGAAACAATACAAATTTGTAAAATCGGGTGCAGAGTTTTTCAGTATGTGTCAGTGTAAGGATAAATATATGATTATTATTATTTTATTTATTTCAACTTCATATACAAAACATGTATAAAGCCGGACTTAATGCCAGAGGTTTTCTCTAACAGTAAACCTACGAATGCAGAGACGAGACAGTGTGGGTGTATTTAAGTTATAGAAATAAATTTATATTTTCTAATAATTTAAAAATTATTTTCCATTTCATCTGGAAATAAAAGCTTACTCACACAACCTTTAGCTTTGCAGGTGCATAAGCCGTGCCTTTGAAAAACATTCATCTGATAATCACACTCGCAAAGCTAAGAAAATATTTAAGTATTACTTAGAAAAAGGGAAAACCTAAAATCCCAATATCTACCAAACTTAAGTTGCATTCTTGTAACATTTATCAGTTCCAATTTCAAATTATGAAATTTCGAACTTATTACAGTTTGAAATCGCTGCACTGAAATAAATTTTCAAAAGGCTCGGAAATAAGAGATCAAACATGCAAACGGCGTAGCTGAGTCGGCTTCGACGACGTGCGCGACCAGGTGTTTACGAGACGGTTCAAGGCATGAGCGACAGCGGTTTCGGTACATTTAATATTTTTATTTCCTTGACTATAAGTTCACATAGTATTTTCAATTGTATTCTTAGCGACTTGCGAGGATATAGTATAGGCAAGACGGAGTTTTGCAGTTGTTAATTGGTTATTGATAACTGTTGGTTGAGATTGAGGCGATCATAGCCAGTTGTACTCAGTGATCGGTAAACGATTAGCGAGTTAAGGAACTTTGGTAGGTCCCTTATATGCGAGAGACGGTCTGGGTTGGTAACACCACTTTGTCTTTTCTGCCGCCAAGCAACAGTGTGTAAGCACTCTTGTGTTTCGGTTTGAAGGACATTGAAGCCAGTTAATTTACTGGGCATTATGAGACTTAACAACTTATGTCTCGGGGTGACGACCGCAGTTCAGTGACAAGCAGTGCTTTGTACTTCAAAGTTCTGTGTGGTTCTGTTTATGGGCGTGACGCTTACCATCATCCTCTCTCTCGTCATTTAAAAATAATAAATAAAAAACACAATAACATGTTACCTAATAAATATCAACAAACTGACTCGTAGACAAATCGAACGCCATAAGTGTTCGAAATATAAAACTCGGAACACTACAAATACAAAAATATTGTAAAACAGTGTGCACCAATTAGCGGCGGCCGTTGTATTCTATTTAATTGGAACGGGTTCAAATTATTCGCGCACGGGCCACGTGCCCGTTCCAACAGTTGCCACTCAGTAAATCAGAATTGATTGATATGGCGAATAGGGATCAGCGAGACGATTCCGCGTATTCCTATATCGAGTACATTTTAACAGAATCCGCAGTTTATGTAAACAAATACATAAGCACACGTCTATATCCGTTGAGCTAATTTTTCACAAAACTTGGTTGTCTGACCTGTAAGACTAGTACGAGTTAAATACGTTCATTGTTTTTGAGTTTGTATACAATTACTAGCTTTTGCTCGCGTCTCCTCCCGCGTGAACGTTTACAATTGACAAAGTTTCATACAAACATTTATCCCCTATTTTATCCCCTTGGGGGTAGAATTTATCAAAATCCTTTCTTAGCGGATGCCTACGTCATAACATCTACCTGCATGCCAAATTTCAGCCCGATCCCTCCAGTGGTTTGGGCTGTGCGTTGATAGATCACTATGTCAGTCAGTCACCTTAGAGTTTTATATATTTAGACTATTGACAAAGTGTCAAACTAGTAATTCATACTTTTTACAAGAAATGTTTTTTTTTTACTTTAGTTTTTTATCCGAGCACGGCAAAGTGACTGCACTACACCTGATGGTAAGCGCAGTGCAGTCCAGAAACAACCGGTGACCAACAACAAACAATGAGTTTATCGGTGGTCACCAGAATCATGCAGGCCTATATAAATGCTTTTTCACACTCCGGAGAGGGAAGAAGCAAATCGAGGGGTCTGCGACTGGACAGTCGGATGACCAATGCAGGCACAATGATACCCATGTACCCATATACCCACCCCAATCAACCATCAAGTCATGTCGCAAGCCCCTCGGGAGAACCAGATATATACTGGCTGATCCACATAAGGCGTATAGATCACTTTGGGAGGTTTTAACACCATATGTACGGACTCTATCCGGGTGGACATGCATATCCTAACATCAGCACTTTCGAAATTCTCATGAAGAATTCTCAGGTATACAGGTTTCGTTACGATATTTCCTTCGCGATAAAAAAATACCATCAAGTTAATCAAAACATCAAAATCCAAATAAAAAATCACAATCCCATTTTGATATATTTAGGACAAGCTTTTAATATTTTTTTCAGTTCACACACAAAACGTAACATCAATCTGGCAACACCACAAAAGAACGATCATTTTTCACCTGCCAAGGTTACGGCTAACCGCTCGAAAAAAACTCAATTATGTAAGTAATTCAAAACCTATGCGAATATATTTAGGGTATAAATCAATGTTACAGGGTGGTTTTGTGACTGGCATAAATTATAGTATTAATGGTGCTGCCACACCGGTGTTATAAAATGTTATATAACATTTTCTAACATTAAACATTTATTAACATTATCTAACATTGTGATAAAATGTTAGAAAATGTTTGTTAACAAATGTTATATAACATTTTATAACAGCGGTGTGGCAGCACCATTTAGTAAACATTTCTTAACAATTTGTAACATTTTTGAACATTCTTTAACCGCGGGCGGCGGTACTTTTGAGAGCGGCGCCGTCCGTACCGATGTCATGTTTCAAATGTTAGAAAATGTTAGAAAATGTTCGCAAACATTTTCCGTCGGTGTGGGAGCACTTAAAACATCTAACAATTCTTAACAAAATGTAACAATTTTAATGTTAGAAAATGTTTGTAAACATTTTATAACATCGGTGTAGCAGCACCATAATAAAGTCATGGTTAAGTTAATAAATTCCCTAAACGTAATTAATTTAAGCTGTGACTACAAGAACTTAAATTCGATGTATATTTATACAGTTCAAACAAACTAACATTAAAAGATGTTTTTTGAAGTTTAGTGGAGAGTAATTAAATCTGATTCTATAGTCTTTACATAGTATAAAACGAAGTCGCTTCCGTTGTCTGTTCGCTTAGATCTTTTAAACTATTCAACGGATTTTAATGCAGTTTTCAGCCAAAGATAAAGTGAGTCCTGTGAAAGGTTTGGGTATTTAATTTGTCAAGGTTTTGTGTAAATTGGTTGCAATATAATGATAATTGTTGGAACGTTCGAAGCCGGCGCGGGTCGCTTGTTAAATCCTAAACCAGTTTCCAACAAAAACAAAGTTGTATATTATTTCTACGACAAACAAAAAAAAAAAATGGGTGCGTGTACTTATGTACGCGCGTGAGAAGTTATACTTCTTTGGCATCATTAAAAAATAGTTTTTAATTGCATGCAAATAATTGATTACAATAATAATAAGTATTTAACATTAATAATTTAATAATATTTAGTGTTAATTATATTAAATAAAAGTATTTTAATTTATATCAATAAATAATACATACGGATAGTTAACCTCAATTATATTGGAGCACTTGAAAAAGTATATAAGCACAATTTTTTTCACTAATATTCACAAATAGTAAGTAATATCAATCAAAATATTCAATTTAAATCACTACTGAATATAATTTATTAGCACATATATAAATTATAAAGGACATTGTCAAAAATGGCCTATGAATCAACACGCATGAAACATTTACTATAATAATAATTATTATTTATAATGTACATTATAATTATTATTATAGTAAATGTTTCATGCGTGTTGATTCATAGTTTCAATAGAACGGACACTTATTAATTTCGAAAACAATTTAAAAAGTATTCACTTCCGTCATAGTCCTCGGTATTATAATTTTTGGTTCAAATTCGGGTTTTTAATAGGCAAAGGTATTGTAGCTCATACAGCCAAGTCTTTGTAACAACACTCTTAAGCTTCGCATTGTTATGCATTTCGCCAAAGACAAGTGTAATTTATTCTCAAGTCTTCACAACAACGATGAAATATCGTAACATTAATAATTTAATAATATTTAGTGTTAATTATATTAAATAAAAGTATTTTAATTTATATCAACATATCCACTCGACATGATAGAAGTACATTCTACTCTCTTCGCGTTTATGCGAGCCTGGTACTTTTTACGGCAACATGTTCCGAATAAGAAAAAACCTAAAGAGTTTTTCTTTGTCCAAATCGTCATTTGTTTATTAATTACGGCTACTTTCACTCTCATCATTTTTTCTTAACGCGCCTAACTTCATACTGTTAATTTTTTGTGTCACAGGTGCGCGCGCATCTTAAAATTTCACTCTCATCATTTTTTCATAACGCGCCTAAAGAAGTATAACTTCAAAAAATCAATTGACTCATTATCTAAAAAAACTGTATGTCTATTATTATATACGCACATCTCGTAAAAACGAGTAAATAGATTTTTATGTATTTATTATGATGCTTTTAAGCGGAGACTCGAGCAAAAGTTAGTATTAAAATGTTGACGTAATCTTATTTCGTTTTTCAATATAAGCTCTGCTTACGAAGCGTTACTTGAGTTCTGTTTAAGACGTTTTAATAGGAGTTAAGTAATACATCATTTTCATTGTTCTTTATGACGGTAAACATTCTGGATTTTGAGGCTAAAACTAAGCTAAAAGATGAGCTGTTCTCCTCTTATCCGTTTAGTACACGCACACTATATACAATTAAGTCAACGTTAGGTATGTATGTATATTAAGTGAAGTGCGTGAGCCAGAATAACAATGCATGAATGAGACAAAAGCGTTGCTATTTACCATTTACTGTTGTCCATAGTAGCAATCAATTATCTAGATTTTACTTGTTTGATAAAAAAGAAATAACTTTATTTATGCCCTAGTAATGCAATCAGTACACTATATTTTTTTTATTTGACTACGCCTTTCTGTACTCATTCCTCACTCCATTGTACCCGATACAGTTATCTTGTGTCGTAGATGTCAGGAATTACGAAAAACTTTCAGTCTCACAAATATTTGTGGATCACATGACATTTTTTCTCGTTGCGGTAATTGACCTCTCCTTTTTCTACCCAACTCTATCCCATTCGACGTGAGGTCGACGTAGCATGCTTTTTAGTGTGTGTTACAAAGATTTGTTTTGAAGATTTTACGACCGGCCGCTTTCCTAACATCAACCTCTCTGGCGAGAGAAACTTGCTCTAATAAATATCAAAACTTTGACCTCGGCTACCTGGGCCTTCACGTCACTTTGCGTTTACTTCTAATTCATACTTTGTTCCCACTTGATTAGAAATCTGATCAGCTCACCTCAGTCCCCTGGACCTTCAGTTTCATGTGGTCCTCCCTGGTGGTCTTCCCGTCCTTCCTCTTCTTCCAGCAGTAACCATCGCGTCGGTACCGCACCTTCTTCCGGCTGTATAGCAGCATCGAGCCGCTTTTTGGCCTGTAGGCAACAAAACATCAAATTAAACCTGTCACTTACAAAGCGGGTCACTAACATCTTAGACTCACAGCCAACCTCTCTTGTACCTGGTATACTCTGTTAATAAACGGACGAGGGAATAGCGAAACTAGATTCCCATTGCGGGTTATGGGGGTCAGGCGTCGAGTCCCACATAATACCATATCGTCCGTCAAACCATGATAGAAAGGCGGACCCTGGAATTTGGCCGGGTGATGCTAGGCAAAAAGAAAAAAGACAATAATAATTGACCTAGTCGTCTCGCCATTCATGCGAATAAAAAATAATATTTTTAACCTACTCCAATATGATATCGACAATAAAATCAACAGTTTCAATTTGTTTTTCTCTTACCTTTTTTTATTATTATTATTTTAATGACGATACGAGCAGAACAGATTATGCAACATATAAATTATATTGTTATTATTATATTATTATTGGCCTTACATATAATTTTTTTTAGCACAGACTGGCAATCTATTCGATTCTAGTATTGTGGTCATACATGGGCGATGGAGATCACTTACCATCACATGACCAACTAGCTCGATTGCCGATCTATTATAAAAAACAACAAAAAAAAACGGTTATTATCGTCTGATGGTGGATAAAGACCATCTCATTATTTTAAGTAATATTTTGATCAAGGTAGGAGATTAGGAGCATAGTTAACCAGCCCTTCATGAATATTGATGATGTGACGTAAGTAGATCCCGTAATGTGGGTGGTTTAGGCTTACTACACGTCGAGGTTGGTTATCGATCGGACATTTTAGATAGAATGCCTCGGTGGCGCAGTTGTTTGCGTACGCGGTGCGACTGCTGAGCTGAGGTCTCGGGTTTGATCCCCGGATCGGGTAGTTATAATGGGTTTTTCTATCACGAAATGCTCAGTAACAGTTCGTAGTTTGGAATTGTGATTGTGAATATCATCAAGACATATACATACGCACTCACGCCTGTAATCCACAAAGCGGTAGGCAGAGGTGTAACCAGTACACCCACATTTCGCCGAGCGTATTTCAGTCCCATGATGTGATAGGAGGCGAGCCTATCGCCATACCGGGGCCAATTCCCAACCCGGCCTGATACTGAGCATTTCGAGATAGAAAAACCAAATATCACTTGTACCCGACGCGGGGATCGAATCCGAGACCTCTGCACAGCAGTCATACGCAATACAACTTCGCTAATGAGGCAGTCATTTGAAGATAATTTTATAAATGATCAGTAATTTGTTTGTTTACATGAGAATAAATTCTACAGACAAATAAGTTACACTAAGAATATACCAGTGTGTTATTACACTACCAAATTACAGCCACATAACTACTACCACAGTAATTTGTATGAATATTTCATGGTCACGAAATGAATCATCACTTTCATTATGGGATAATATGAGTTATGCCAAATCAAATGGGATACTTTTATTGGATCACTATATAGCAGGGACGTACTCAGTATTCCACTTGTGGTATTTATTATTGTTTAAGCAAAAAAAAAGTCCAAAAAGATTTGAGCGCTTTCATAATAAAAGACTGGAGAGAACTTATAAGAAGAAGAAAGTATACTTTGTTGTGTCGAGGCCAAGGATCTCTCTTGTAGATTTACAAAGCCAACGCTTTAAAAAAAAACTCTGATGTTTTAACATGTAGTAACGTGGTAATATGAAGTATATTATGCCTGAACTTTCTACTGCTTTAACTGAATTCTTCTATTCTTCTTTTGAACCAGCTACGATTTTTCTCCTGTACGTGTGCGTGTTTCAATTCTCCTAACTCAAATAAGCTTTCTGTTAATTTATTTATATCTGTTTCTGACCCGGAACTTGAAGCTATCACCCCACACACCTTTATACTCTAAATAAAAATAACTACAGCGTAGGTCTATGACTTAAAAAATAAATCTAACTTACTCCACTGCACAAGTGGAGTTTAGCTGGTGGGAGGATACTTGTATCTGACCGGATAGCGGTGGGTCGTCCAGGGTCAGCCAGTGTATAACCGGTTGTCCCCAGGGGGCTTGCCCCCTGATCCTAACCCTTTTCGCATCCCTTTTTCCTTCCCCTCCCTCTTGGCCCTTTGGCAGGCCGGCATGATCTTGCCAACCTACGATGGAAACATTGTTTATCGTTGGTCGACACTATTCTTGGATTGCGCTACACTTATCATCAAGTGTAGCGTAGTCACTTTGCCGACCCAGGATAAAAAAAGTATCTGTGTGTTCCCATTTCTCAACCACACAGAAGTGGCAAGAAATTCTTAATTAAGTTAATAATTAAATTCTAAATCCGTACCTAGAATCTCTAATAGGAGCTGAGTCTACGATTTTTTTTGGAATTATAATACAAATGCCTAGTTTTACAGCGAGCGCAGTGGGTGGCAACTGGCGATGTAAAACGAACTAACTCCCTGCCCGGCTTATGATAGTATTATATATATGCGTTAAGACTAGAACACATGGACTTTATATAGTCTTTTTTTTTTTATTTAAAGTTACTGTCGTTTGGCAGGACTAAACAGTATTCATTCGGCCTAACTTACACGTTACATCGTATAGACATTACAAGGTGGTTGGTCCCTCGTATGCGAGAGGCCGTCTGGCTTGGTACCACCGTATTGTCTATTTCTGCCGCCAAGCAACAGTGTGTAAGGATTGTTGTGTTTCAGTTTGAAAGACATTGAAGCCAGTGAAACTACTGAGCATTATGAGATTTAACGTCTTATGTCTCTGGGTAACGAGCGCAGTTCAGTGCCATGCAGTGTTTTATGACTATAAGTTCTGTGTGGTGTTTCTCGATACTATATGATAAGCGCAATGGACACAGTTTAGTTTAAATCCATACATCCCCTACTATGTGTTCGAGTTCTTATACCAGATTTACTACGAGAGCCATCAATAAAACGTGAATGTATAAAGATATGTAGTTTTATTAGGAGAAGGTCCGCGTGGTATCGGACGCTCGCAGCCTTTCGTCTGCCAGCTCAGAGTTACTGCTGCCAATCATTTTGGGATAACGATTCTAAGGATTCATTTGATAACTTGAATAATAAACGCTTTGACTATTTCAGGCAACCTTTGACAACCGCTATACTCCATGTGTGCACTGTTGTGTTTCGGTTTGAAGGACATTGAAGCCAGTGAAGTTACAGGGCATTATGAGATTTAACATCTTATGTCTAGGGATGAAGAGCGCATTTCATACTGTGCTCTATAATTCAATATTCTACGTAGTGTTGCTTCTGTTTATAGGCAGGCGTGGCGATTACCATCAGGCGAGCGACTTGATCTCGTCTTTCAAGAAAATAATAAAAAAAATCAAGTGCTAATTCTTATTGGTATGGCGTTTACATTGAATTATGAGTCGACCATTTTATGGATGTTTAGAATATGGTCTAAGTTTTTTGACTGGTAGAGCCACGCTATGGGAATTGTTGTCTACAGCATGAATTGGACGGCTCGACCGAGTCGTATCTACAGTATGAATCGTCATGTTTGACTGAGTCATTACCACTGTCTCACAAAATTGACATGAAATAGCAGCAGACTGTTGGGTTGAGCTATAGCTGCTTTTCAGAATCACGGTACATAAAAATCAAAAACATTTATACCAGATTGTACAACAAAGAACAGCTAACCCGTCACAGCGCATGACGGTCCCAAACGGCCCCATTGATGCGTTTTTATTTATTCCAGCAATAAAACAGCTCGTCTACCGACCAGCGTAATATTTCGCGCTGTGTCACTCGCACGGCACATATCGTGACACATACCAGCGGCGTGTCAGATTCATGGGCCGATCGCACGATAAATCGTAATCCAGAGTATAAATCGATCGCATCTTTGTACGTTTAAAATCTCCGCGTCAAATCAACGGTTTTTTGTCGTGTGTTCTATGCTTGAATAATTATTATTATAGTCGTTTGCGTGTGATTGCTGGATTGTGTGATTTTTTGAGATAGAGCCTCGTTGTAGACAGTTTTGTTTACAGCATAAATGGGCTGGCTTAACTGGTTCGTTGCCACTGTCTCACACAAAACCGACGAAAATTATCGGCGTGCTGTTGCGTTCCGTACGGTGAGTGAGATATCCGGAGGCCCAAATACTCCTCCCCTTCCCAATCCCTTCCATTCAAGGTCGAGAACGTGTCCATGATTCTGATATTATGGGTGTATATCGGTGCTGGAGTCTATTTACCATGAATTATCCCACTTACTTGTTTACTGTCTGCCATAAAAACCATCCTACATCTCATTAATTAAATTTTATACGACATTGAAATATGTATATTTACCACATTTTTGGGACAACCTACACCTCAGTCCACCCTGTGACCACGAAGGCTAAAAAGGTTTCGAAACGTAAGGACCAAATTTACAATTAAAAAAATCCGTTTAAATTAGATTTATTTAAATGTGTAACAATCGCGTAAACGTAAGAAATCATTATTTTATACAACGCATAAGATTTGGTCTGCTCGCATCTGATTAGATGGTCTAAGGTTTTGGCTTGGCTTCTAGGCATGCATGAACACATGTCCTTACAAAGGCTATATTATTATTCCTCTAAACTTGACTATTCCTTATTCGAAATCGTACGTCGGCTCTTATAAAATCTTTTCATCGCGAAAATGGCCCATTGAAATAAATTACCAATATTTTTCGTTGAGTTTTCAATAGGACAATGTGCGATTAAGCTGAAGTTATGCGGGTGCACCGCTAAAGCCAAAGTATTGCGGTAAATCCTTGCGTTACGACGCTAATAAAGTTTTAATAGACCCGCAGATGGACATGTTTCTCTGGGCCTGATGTATCACGTATTTGAAAGAGGGGTGAAAAACAAATAAACGTAATGGCTATATTTTCTGCACCTTTTATATTATTTTGCGAGTTTGGTTTGTATATTTATTCGTGTACGAAACTTTACATACATAATCCCTATCATACACTATCTATATATGGATGCAAATACGCAATAACATTTTCACCCATATCAAGTAAAAATTGAGATATGTATTGATTTTAGTAGGATTAATTTCGTAAAAAAAACATAAATTAGACATTTTCCGTGTACTATTATAGAAAATAGAACTTTAAATTATTGATTTAAGTTAATCTAGCAAAATAAATTAATATCTAAATCTTTACTTGATTTGGATTGAAATGTTATTGTATATTTGAATCCATATATCAAATGGTTAGTGGCCAACCCAGTATCAAAAGTTTACAGCCACCCGAAAGCCTCCGACTTAGCTTAACGACTGCTATCAGTTGATAGCAGTTGTTAGCCGGGACTGACTTTTTACGTGCTCTCCGAAGCACGGAGGCGCTCAGTTGAAATACACCTAAGTGGTCACCCATCTATAGACTGACCTCGCCAAAGTTTGCTTAAATCCCTAATCGTTTACCAATCAGTGAATGCAACATGCTATGAGCACCTCATCTCATAGACTAGGATATCATATTTAAATTAAAATTATGAGAAACATTTCATCACATATGGAGCTATCATAGCGGTAATATGTAACAAAATTTTAAGTCGATTTTTGATCACCTTTTCATCATAGTCATCATCGTTGTTAAACTGCTTGTTTGCTTACAAATATCTATTAACTTACGTCCTTAATGGAATTGCACTGCGTATTTCGAATTGTGTATGAAAATCGTAATAGATCTGTGTATAATCGGTTACCTTCTTACTGCCTTATGAATACAAAAATAGATTCGCTACTTCTAATCTCCTATTACTTTCGGTTTATAGACATCGTTGAAACAGCAAAACGCCTTTACAAAATAAAGTCAATATTAAATGCAATTTTATTTTTATTAAATGTCTCCAAACGTTGCTAACTCCGAGACTATAAAAGATACAAGGAACCATGTCGTGACCGGTAATAGTTTTTATTTGGGAATTAATAATTTACTACTAGTTTTACGAATACTAAATATACCGCTTAAGTGGAAGATTATTTATGGAGCTATTTTACTCGTTTAAAGAAGTTTTAACTTTAATTATTCAAATTTTATGTGTTCGGCAAACGATTTATGTCTTTTTTTTAGAAATTAGACACCGTTATGTCTTTAAATGCGCTACGATTATGGTAATAGTTAGTTAATATTTTGATAGCTATATATATTGATAGCATAGGCCGGCAAACGAGCAAGTGGGTCACCTGATGGTAGGTAATCTCCACCGCCCATGTACACCCTCAATACCAGAAGAATCATCGGCGCGTTGTCGACCTCAAAGGAAAGAGATAATTAAGGATTGGGAAGGGGAGAGGGATTTGGGCCTCCGGATACCTCACTCACCATACGAAACGCAGCAGCAGCCGCTACTTTAAGAATTAGAAATAATTAAGATTAGTATTTAATCCAAATAATTAATTGTATTACATTACACCTTATTTTTACTTCATAAATTTATGGAAGTCTACTCTTTCTTTCGCCTCCCGCAATTTCCTCCGATGATTTATTTATTTTATTTATTTATTTAAACTTTATTGCACACAAGGAGTACAGGACATACTAAAATATAACTAATATGAGAAGTACAATTGGCGGCCTTATCGCACAGGGCAATATCTTACAGGCAACCATGGGATGGAGATGAAAGAAGGAGAAAGAAAGGGCAGTCAAGAGTGTACAATAAGCTAATTTCAGAATACAGATGATCTCTATACCTAGCCTGTCTCATCCATTCGGCACAGGATCTACGTTTATGTTTTCCTGCCGCTTCTTTGGTCTGTCCTTAATAGTGGATATAAAAACGTAATTTTATTAAGCGATTTACAACCTCGAGCATAGTCGCCGAGCGTCGAAAACTCTTTTATATTCAATGCGTAAAACTCCCCCAGCAATGGATAGATAAATCTTTGTAATTGTTCAGTTATTCGAATTTGGGTAAAGTTTTGGCAGGAATTGTTAACGAAAATTATGTATGTATTTAAAGTTTCCAATTTTTGTTTATTTTTTGTTGAATAACACATAAAAACTTTACATTTGTATCGTAAACAAATCAGGGTAGGATCAGGTATTAACAAATATTACTTAAATATTCATCATCATCTCTATGATTTGTTTAAGAGAAATTAAAAAAAATATAGCTTTGTGCATGTTTTCAATTACTATCTAGATTTTGCTCGCAGATACGACCGCATGAATGTCTGTCTCCGAGATAGTATCTATGTTCTAATCCCGGCCATTGTCTATCTGTATAATAAATTTCATCCAAATCCGTTCAGCCATTGAGATTAACTTGCAATTATCCAAACCTTCACACATATTTTTTTTATTTAATTGAATGATGAGACGAGCAAGGCTCTCGCCTGATGGTAAGCGCCACGCCTGCCCATATACATAAGCAACACCACACAGAACTTTGAATTACAAAGCACTGCATGACACTGAACTGCGCTTATCACACCGAGACATAAGATGTTATCTCATATTGCCCAGTAATTTCACTGGCTTCAATGTCCTTCAAACCGAAACACAACAGTGATTAAACACTGTTTCTTGACCGCAGAAATAGATAAAGCGGTGGTACCAACCCAGACCTACCACCTTGTAAAGTTAATAATGAGTAAGAATTAACTATGAGAGTAGTTAACTTTCACCATCGATATAATATCGATTTCCAGACAATATATCGACACTAAAGACTGAATCGATTAAAAATCGAATTGATTCGACAAGTTCGATGCTACCCGAAAAATTGAGCAGTAAATTAAAGAGCAAGTGTAAATGGTACAGACGGATCGCTCCACAATAAATCAGATGAACGTGGAATTGCTGCGATTGGTAGCTCGTACTAATTGGCGTATATCTGTCTTCGTCACACTTTTTTATCGCTACAATTAGTGTGACAGAGACGAAAGATAGCTGATAAAGCAGTTTGAAGGTTCGTCCGCTTTTATAGGTTGTTATATTATTTTTTACTTATATAAAAACAACTGGCCTACGGCCCTCAGAAACACCTTTAATTATACCCTTAGGCTAGATAGGCTTAACCTAATTCCGACTCAACATATAAAGTTTATGTATTATCACAGCCAGTATTAGATTAAAATTATGCCCTTGTTAAACTTTTTTTGCTTGGAACTCATAAAAATTTTCATTATCATAAAAGAACTAATAAATCCTGGATCTAATTAACAAGAATTACGTCTATAAAATATATCTGATGTGGACAGGGATTTTTGCTGAATAGGGTTTTTGACTGTCTATTTTATACGTTATTTTATATGCAACCGACAATAATACGAAAAAGAGATTGTTTTGCGAAATTAGAATTAGAACAGGGTAAAAAATTAGGCCGCAATTCTTATTTTGAATATTGGTATGAACAAAGGGCGCGTAGTGAGGAAATCTCACTATCTCTCTCGCACGCGGGCGCCGTAAAGGAGTGACCTGTATTGTGACGTAGCACGACATATCGTGCATCCTCTTTCCGTCCTTTGACAGCTACAGGTCATATTACGGACACGGATGGTTGGGGTGTATAAGTGGGTATGCCGGGGACCATGTTATTTTAATTGTTTTTGATTTGTTTGTGTATATTTTTTTAAGTTCATTTTAACTCATCTTATTTTATTGAAATAAAACTGATTTTATTACGGTCTTTTATTAATTTTTATCCCGACGTTTCGAAAGCTTCTCAGCCTTCGTGGTCACGGGGTGGACTGAGGTGTAGGTTGTCCACCGTTACACCGTTTCGTAATCCCATAATATACATACAATATTAATGGGCATTATGAACATAACATCTTATGTCTCGGGGTGACGAGCGCAGTTCATTGCCATGCAGTGAAGAACATAACCATCATATTCACTGTAGCGTTCACTTCGATGACATTTTATGTTGGAATTAAAACACGTTACACACCTATAAATCCATTCAATATACGTTCCATTTTACAATAGAGGTGTAGAATTAGCTGTGATGGATCATGTAACGTTAACGCTTCAGTCGCTAACATGCGATGCTCGCTCCGACCCGATCGGGTTAATATGTGCCATTTGTTCTGCGTTAACTGGACGTGATTGCGTACGTTTTCGTTCAATGTGATCGGTTGATTAGATTTAGATAACGATTAAAGGAGTTTGACAACTTATATTGGGGAAACGAGGATGGTCGTTGTTATTGATATATTTAACCAAAACAAGTATGCTAAGATCCAATTTTACCAAATTTTGTTTAACAATAATTATAATCTAATATTAATATAATAATGTCAGACCACTGATAAATGAAATTTTATTCGAATGATTTTAAAAATATTCACTCACATTCTAAAACGACCAAAATAAAATGTCATTTAAGTCATTAATTAATATGAATATGAGCGTTGTTTCAACCGGTTCGAATATAATTTCGCGCGTTTGACTTATGTGTTTGTTTCGGCATTTCTTCTCATAGAATTTCATCATCCACGAGATGTCGATAAAAGAAAAAATATAATCTATTATAAAAAATATTGACATGTAAAAGTGATATTTATGATCCAATTTACACAATAAATTATTTTGATTATTTGATAAAGAAAATTAAACAAACCTGTCACAGACTAAACGAAAATTCAATAATCGAAGACAGAAATCTACTGACGATAAATAAATCAACGGTTCAAATAACCGACCGAATCTGCGATGTTTGCGAATAGCCAGACTACCGCTAACAAATTATACCGGTAGTGTCGCGCAATCCCGGCGCGGATCCCGGGATCCCGTAATGGATCGATTAGTCGGCCCTTGTTGCGTTGATGAGTGCAGAATTTGTGAATAAGGTGATAAAGTAGACGTTGTGTTGCTTATATATGTTATTTTAGTGGATTAATTGTGGTTATTTACTCGGTAAATTACTTTTATAAGAATCGGTCATGTAATGTTAGTAATTACGTTCGAGATGGATTAACAAAGGGATGTTTGAGTCATTTTGTAAATGAAAAGATTTTGACAATATTTCACTATATCATGAATATCATAGCGTTTATAAAGGAAGGAAGTCCTAAATTCGACACGTATACTCTTTCTTTTAACCGCACATAACTTTTCACAGAATGATACGATTTTGATGATTCTTTTTTCTTTTCTTTTTTGAATTTAGAATGGCTTAAAATCCAGTTAAAGTTGGTTTAAGAAGAAAGAAAAGAAAGAAAGAAACAATTTATTAGGTTTTTCATGAATAAAAAGAAATGGTACATTTTAAAAGAAACTTACATTAAAGAATGAAAAACCAAAATGGACTCGCCTTAGCTTCGTGCTGAAAAAGAAATGGCTTAATTTGATTAAATGACGAGACTAGCAAGGCAACAGAGGCAACACTATACAGAACGTTGAATTACAAAGCACTGCATGACACTGAACTGCGCTCGTCACCCTGAGAGATAAGATGTTAAGTCTCATAATAACGAGGGACTTACCACCTTGTAAAATTTTATAGTGACTATACTAAAAAATACAATCAAATCCCGTATCCACTCCATCTCTATGCATTTTGTTGTATGAATACACTTCGACGCGTACAAAGCGAAATCATTGGGAATGACAATATTTTGTGGTACGAGTCAACGGGCGCTTGCAAATAATGACATCTAGTGCTCGCATGAATTATTTTACCGCCGCTGGGGTATAAGTGGGGTAAATAGAAGGTAAGTTGAAAGCGAGAATTTACTCGATGAAATCGAATACTAAAACTCTAGGTGGTAGGTCTGTCGTATGCGAGAGGCCTTCAGGGTAATTTATGCCTCTTTTGGCATTAAGCAGTGTGCCTTATACACTGCTTCGATTCCGGTATTCTGGTTTCGTATTCTGGTTTAAAATATTATTGTGATGTTACAGGATATTATAAGAATTAATATTTTGTATTGAAGCAATGCCATGCAGAACTTTGTGATTCAAAGTTTTTCAGACAAATAATGAAGTCGTCTTGGAATTCAGATGATTAAAAATGTTAGTTAATCTAGTGACCGTGCACTTAAACTGAAAAATCAAGATCCCAGATTGAAATCCTAGGCCGGGCAACCTCAATTTATTAGAGATTCTGATTCTAAACAATCACACCTTAGGAATGGAAATTCCTCTTAAAGTATAAATAGAAGCAACATTCAGCTGTATAAAAACAAAAATGCGCATCGAAAAGAGATCCGATGAGTTGGATATTCATATCCGCCCGGATAGCGACCACCGTACACATGGTGTCAAAACCAGCCATAATGATCCACACGCCTTGTGTGGATCACGTTTTAGGATCAGCCAGTGTATATCCGTTTCTCCCGTGGGGCTTGTGACATGACTTGATGGTTGATTGAAACGGTTGGTTGTATAGAGGTACATCCTCGTATCCTTGTTCCCTCTCCGAAGAGAGAAGAAGCATTTATACAGGCCGGCATGACTCTGGAGACCACCTATAAACTCATTGTTTGTTAGTGGTCGCTGGTTTTTTTGGATTGCACTGCGCTTACCATCAGGTGTAGTGCAGTCAAATTCAAATTCAAATAATTTATTCTGTAAATTGGATCATAAATATAACTTTTACATGTCAATAATTTTTTACTAGATTACATTTATTTATCTTTTATCGGCATTTCGTGGCTAGCCATGAGAAGGACTGCCGAAACAAACTTAGTCACTTTGCCGTGCTCAGATTAAAAAAAAACCTCAATTTTTCATTGGTTGAAAAGTACACAAAGATTTATGCCGATTTGTGTTTTCCACTGAGGCATACAGCCGTCAGTAATATCGTCCAGTCAGCGTTTCGATTGAGCTCGATTCGGTCCGGAGTCCGGGCCGCACTCCCGATGCCATTTGCTTTTATAATTTTGACACACTTCCAATCTATTTCTCGATATCTGCTCCATGTCAGCGGAAAATCCTATTTACTATGCAAATCCGTTTGTACGTACAGAGTTGTACTTTGAGTTTGTGCATTTGGCTTCCTATTATTTTAATAAGAACGGGAGATTGGACTATGGTAGTTTTAGCAGAATTTTTATGGTGATAAGGAAATCTTATAACATAGTCTATCCATCTATCTGACTGATCGTTACAGAGCCTTATCTTTTAAACTGTAACAGGTAGTCTATAATGTATGTTCTATATCGAATGGTTAGTAGCCAAGGCTTTACTTATAAACTTTCTTAGCCCTGCTTAGTTAAAATACTATTTTTGTCTCTTTCTATATACTTCCTAAATCGCGTTAATAGAGAAAGACCGGTGGTCACCAGAGTCATGCCGGCCTGTATAAATGCTTCTTCGGATATTCAAATCCGCCCCGAAAGCGACCATCGTAGACATGGTGTTAAATCTGCCATATTGACCCACACACATTGTGTAGATCGCGTTCCAGGGCCAGCCAGTATATGTCCAGTTCTCCCGAGGGGCTTGCGACAGGATTTAATGGTTGATTGAGGCGGGTATAGGAGTACATCCGTGTATCCCTGTGCATACATCAGTCATCCGCCTATCCTGTCTCAGACCCCTCGATTTGCTTCTTCCCTCTTCAGAGTGTGGTGAAACATTTATACGGGCCAGCATGATTCTGGTGACTACCGATAAAATAATTGTTTGTCGGTGGTCGCTTGTGTTTTGGAAATACACTTTGCCTAGGTTTCGTGCACTCTCTTTACCGTGCCCGGACAAAAAAAACTAAAGTGTAAAAAATTAATGTTTTTATCATTATTGGTATTCTGATAAATGAGCTATGTGCAGTCACAAGTCAAGTTATAACATAATTTTCTTTAAATCAATGCAATGTGACTTGACACATTTTAACAGAACTGGGTCCTTATTTACAAAGGCGTTACAACAGCTCTACAATAGCCGACGAACTCTCAAACACAACCACTCCAACTTTTATTCCTGTAAGTTGTAGAAACTTTTTGAAGACCATTCGCATTAAAATGCACACTGAGTCGAACACTTAGCCAGATGCAATTAAAACGCGCCGACGCGACGGCACAACTCTAGTCCATAATTGATTTCGCGCGGTGTGGCATACCAGATTTTTGGACGACTGCGGCGAATCGCGTATAGTTATTTTTATTATAATGGAGATTAAGTGGTCAATTGTCTTATAATGAACTATATTACATCATTTTTATTTGTATCTTTTTAGTTTTCCGTACACAATGGTACCCTAGTTGCGCTTTATGTCTCCCTCCTACTTTCAAAAGGCTCTTCATTTTTCATTGGTATGATGGCAGATTGTTCACAAATAAAACTAGGCAAACCTAGGCAGACTTAAAGCAATCTCTACCAGCCAATTCAGATGAAACAAAGTAGGTGTATATAAAATCACTTGATATACATGATAATACAATCTTTTAGACATTATATTATACATGTACGCAATATAAAATATAAATAAATAGATATATCTATATTTTGCTCTCTCTCATCTTATTTGTTAAGTAACAGTTACTTTGACATTTAAAAACAAACGCAACAAAAAAATTCAAAATACGCACCAATTGAAACCTTCATTTTCGAAGTCGGTTATGAGCACAAAAACCTACAATAATAGAGCTAAACGTAAACTTTAAAGAATCGATCCCAATACATTTGTATGCATAACACAAGTGGCGGGCGGCGAGCGCGGCGCAGCGCTTAACCTCTCTAATTGATATCGGCCAAATTGGTAGCAACCGGCTGGAATTTTAATTGGAAAAGATATTTGCAATTATTGAGCTGTGTTCATACTGGGAGTTAATTATGTACCAGGCAATCAGGGAATATAATATAAAAAAAGTGTGCATCTCGGGACGCTCGACAGAAGTGATAACTTTAATGTGGGTTAAAGTGAGAGAGGACGCGCCTGCCTACTGTTGCCGTATGCGTGACAGAAAGGGAAGCTAGACAGAGTATCGCCGTAACGCGTTACGTTACGAAGCAGTTTACCCTTCCATAAGAAGTTATGACTTTAACACTACTAACAAATGGTAGAAACTTTTAAAAGTGGTGGAGCCACGTTGCAAATAGTTTTATCTCTAGCATAAAAGGACTTGCTCGATCAGGTTATTACCACTGCCTCACAGAATACTGTTCCAATCCTTACGACGAGTGGGATATCCAAAAGCCCATATATCCCCTTTCCAGTTCCTTTATTATCCCTGTCCCTTAAGGTCGGCAATATAGCCATAATTCTGATATTGTGGATTTTGATGGGCAGTGGAGATAACTTACCATCAGAAGACACACATTCTGGTTTATCACCCTCTGCGATAAAAATAAAATTTTAACGAATTCGTTAACCACTATCAGATATTTCATCTCTACAAAATTTATTTGGGTCTGGCTAATCTAAATTAATGTACGCCTTAAATTCAGTTTGAAAATGTAAAATTATCATTAATAGTATTTGACTTAATGTTCATTTCAAACTTATAAAAAACCTTTGCATTCCCAAACGGGATAGGCAGAGGTAAAGGTAAGATATAAATATTAATTTATTATTATTATAAGTTATAAATTTCAAATCTTTATTGAAATGATTTATTATCCACACCCTTATGTACACAAAGTCGTTTCTTATATAGCTATAGTAGATGTAAACGCTTTTCATTCATCTTTCCAAGAATACTAATGATTGCAAGTAGTTACTAATTCCATTTTCAATTATCATCGCTTCCACAGTAAACCTTTCGCCTAATCATTCATAGTTCAACTGTGACGTACCTAAACTCACATTCCTCATAATTAAATTGGAATCAAGAATGAAACGTCCAGTAATTACAGGTTGAATGAAAAATGATTTATAACTAATGACTATTCTTTGATAAATGAAAAGTTTTTTACTCATGTGTAATTAGGTCTAGAAGGAAATTTGAATGCTCAGATCTTGTCTTTTGGTTCTGGCTTTAAAAATTCGTGTATCATATTAAAATATGTAATGTATTAGAATATAAATGCAGACTTCCGATGGTCGCGTCGACCGTCAAAGCTACCGCGTCAGCATGTTTGTCCTGTACACTATGTAAATCTATAAGACCACTAACAGACTCGGCGACGCGTTGCTGTAGCTAAGGTATATGTTAAATTATATTGTAGTAAATTATTCAATACAACATGCGCCATCTATTGGATACTTAGTCAATCCAGCTGATAAATTACTTTATATTGCCATCTGTTTAAATCTATGGAACTCACAGATAATTATAACTCTTTGACGTATTATAATTAACAAATAATTTGCAATAAAAAATATTGCGAACTTGCCATACAGACCGGTATGATTCTGGTGACCACCAACAAACTCACTATTTTTCAGGGTTTGCTGTTTTTTTGGACTGCACTGCGCTTACCGACAGATGAAGTGCAGTCACTTTGCCGTGCCCGGATCAAAAATATATTTTTTGGAACCTTTACAGTGTTACCACTCTTAAGTCTATCAACCTTTGATAGAGTTTGCTGCTGACCATAAGCAACGTGCACAATTATTACCACGTACGCTAAACGGCCTTTATGGACTATACAGAAACAATAGATTATTTAGTCTATCAAAGGTTTTAAACAAAGTCAAAATCTTTTGGGGAGCTTAGAGAATTGTACTGGCAAACAGAACCCATGATTTGTTAATAAAAAAAATATAATTTGTGTCTAATTAAAAATGCAAAACTTTATACATATTCTTCTTCCACCTGCCCTTACCCCACTCGTAGTAGTCAGCGCAATCTGCTTTTTAACATATGTTACAGAAAGATTCGGCATTTAGTTTACGACTGGCCTCGTACCTAACATCAAACCCTCTGGTCAGAAACCATATTATTAAATTAAAATTAACTTGTAAATCAACGAATTATAATTCCATTAAAAGCATCATACACCAAAAATATAACAATTAATCAAAAAATATTAATGATCTTGAGTACGACCCACAAACTATCCACTGATAACTCTACAAGCGAACGGTGAATTTATTACATACGTGCGGCTTTAGATTAGTAGATTCAGGCCTTTTTAGTCCGTAAAAGAAGGCTAGATGTTGAATCAATCTTTTAATATCTGAAGTACAATTAAGTACTATAAATAATTCTAGTACAGTGATAATAGCCTTCAGCCAATGGAGCAATGGCCGATATGATTGATGACTCTACCGCTCCTAGCACCAAAAATAGAGTGAATTGGAATGGTTCCATCCTACGTTGA
This sequence comes from Amorpha juglandis, assembly GCA_949126905.1. Classification (NCBI taxonomy): domain Eukaryota; kingdom Metazoa; phylum Arthropoda; class Insecta; order Lepidoptera; family Sphingidae; genus Amorpha; species Amorpha juglandis. The sequence continues at coordinate 1,936,170 of OX421379.1, read as the reverse complement.
ACTCAAGATGCTTTTAGTAATAAGTAGCTTTTCCTTGCGGCTCTGATGGCGTGGACGGACTTTCCTGAGAAAAAAAGTCTATAACCTATTCCAGGTCATGGTTTTTCTGACGCACGCCTCTGGAAAGAAACGCCCAACGCTTTTTACTACCTAGGCTCAATTATGACAGCTTTTTTCTATCTCACTACCTGCGAAACCAGTTATTCCTTTAATTATTTTATAATACGTATACAATTTTTTTTTTTTTTTTTATCCTGGCTCGGCAAAGTGACTACGCTACACCTGATGGTAAGTGTAGCGCAATCCAAGAATAGTGTCGACCAACGACAAACAATTTGTCCATCGTAGGTCGGCAAGATCATGCCGGCCTGCCAAAGGGCCAAGGGGGATGGGAAGGAAAAAGGGATGGGAAAAGGGTTAGGATCAGGGGGCAAGCCCCCTGGGGAGAACCGGATATACACTGGCTGACCCTGGAACGCGACCCACACAAGGCGGGCCACTATGGCAGTTTTTAGCACCAGTGTACGGTGGTCGCTATCCGGTCGGATACAAGTATCCTCCCACCAGCGAGGAGCTAATTATAGGATATAATAATTTAACAAGTTTAGGGGAAGGGGAAACTGGAAGGAATCGTATTCTATGGAGTCTTTGCTACTGGTTACTTATTGATAAGCTCTTATAAGTGGTCAAATGGTATCACCAATAATTAGGAGTTCCACCTTGCTATCTCGCAGCGGAGTGAAATAATCTATTTAGCGCACAGGTGTTGACAATGACGACAGCTTCCTCTTACAACCCCTTAAGTGGTTTCCCTAAGAATATTTCATGATTTAAGGCCGTTACACACGATGAAGATACTATAATATTTATATTATCTTAAACCATATTTAACAATATAGCCATGCAAACATTTTAAGGAAATAAAACATACGACTTAGATAATATATATTGTATGTGTCCTAAATTGTACCGTAAATAAACAACTTTAAATGGCTCTACCGTAAAGCACACTTATTTTCCAGTGACGAAATTTTCTTCCGTCGTAGCCAACTACTCTTTGCTACGAACGTAGTAGAAATACGTAGTTATTACTTTTTTGTAGAAGCGTAGATTTCAGCTACGGCGTAGCAACTCTTAAATAACCAAAAAAAAATATTAGCTACAGTAACGCCTACACGTTGCTTCATCTTGCTACGTCGCGTCAATGCAAGACGTAGCTCCTCTACTACGCGTAAATTTGTAGATATTTAGGCGTCCTATGCTATTACCATGTTAGTGAATTAGAAAGGTGCCAGAACGTATTGAGACAGATGTGACACCTTAATTAATACTAAGCACTAAGCAAGCTAGGTTTCGCCAACTAATGGCTTGTTAGCATGTTTATCGCGGTAGCCGAGTAAGTTGTCACAGTACTGCGAGTTATAATATAAGGGCTGCTATTTTTGATATATGTTTATTTAAATATGTATCTTTGAAATTTATGAACGGAATAGGTGTTTTGAGTTAAGCTTGTTTACTGTGTATTTCTGAATGGGTTTTGTGTAGTTCTTTCATAGTTTTTATGTAGAAATTTATGTATATTTTAAAATCTTTTAAACGTTGATTACATCGACGCTTGAAAGGCAAAAATATCTAAGTGACATTGAGTAAACTTTACAGGAGGGTGATTTTAAGTTAAAATTTTAAGAAATAAAATCATGAAAGTTATCTAGTTGTCGAATTTCGAAGCTTTTAACATACATGGTTTTTATGCAATATACAATTTGATAACTTTATGATTTTTTTCTACAAATTTGAACTTTAAATCACACTTCTGTAAAGTTTACTCAATGTCGCTCAGATATTTTTGCTTTTCAAACGTCATGGTCAGGGGTCCCTCGGCCAGCTGATCCACTTGATTACTATCATGCTCATTTTCCGTGAGTAGCTTCGTTTCGATGAGACGACCAACAATTCCCTATGCGAAAATTCTCTATTGTGGTAGCTAACAGAGGTAGCAAGGATAGAATATTTCGATTTGATGATACTCAAAAAATTATTATTTTATTTGTAGGACAATATGACAGTTAATGTATATAAATATTATATTGTCATATTGTCCTACAAATAAAATAATAATTTTTACTACTACTCACGGAAAATGAGCATGATAGTAATCAAGTGGATCAGCTGGCCGAGGGATTATTATTATTTATATAATTTAGATGAAAATAGATTTATTCGCTTACCCAATATCATATTATGAAAATACTTTTACGTTAGCATAAAAAAAATGCAAAAGACAATAACAAATGTTGTTCATAAATTAACAAGAGAGTTTTCAAACAATGATAAACAGCTTATACCAAAAAGTCTTAGCAAATTCATGTTTCACAGTAATAACGAGCCAAAAAAACAACCGTCACAAAACTTTCATAATCGAGCTTTTTTAACCAACGACTTTTTTGCTCTAATGAACTTTTTGCATCGATTTTGAGGAGTTTTTCGCGATTTTCATGATTTCCCCGTGTGGATGTTTCACCGTGTCGGCCACATCGCATGTTTTCGTTTGTAATTGCCATCATTCCGTGCTTCGGCGTTGGTTGTTGATATACTTTCGTTATGTTTGGGGTTGAGCGGAGTTTCTGTGGGAATATGAGTTTTTCTATTTACGTACAACTGTTGTTTTATGAATAGTTGTTCATATCGTTCGCCGTCCTGAACTGATACTTTATACCCGAGGTATCTTGGTAACGAAATGGGATTGTCATACATACTAACTCTGATTTGTAATTAATTCCTTGATTAGACACATGTTATTTACCTGTTAAACAAAATATTATATATTTTAATTGAATAACAGATTTTTCTTCAGAATTTTCATTCCATTAAGGTCGGCAACTCATCCATGATTATTCTCGTATTACGGATATTCATGGGCAGTAGAGATCATTTACCATCAGGTGCATGCATAAAAAAATATTTGACAAAATGGACTAATTATCTGAACTTCGGCACTATACCATTTATCCTACTAATATTATAAACGCGAAAGTTTGTAAGTATGGATGTATGTTTGTTACTCTTTCACGTAAAAACTACTGGATGGATTTAATGAAACTTTAAAATAATATAGCTTATACATCAGAATAGGACATAGGCTACTTTTTATCCCGGAAAAAGCAGATCACGCGGGCGGAGCCGTGAGCAAAAGCTATTATTAATATATTATTATTGTCATAGCTATCCTATAGTTTATGTTCAGAGTTTTATTGCTTCGTTGCGGATTTATAGCTGCCTATACCTGCTTGGTTTTTTAATTTCAATTATGAATTCAGTTTATAATATTATAAAGATACTAGCTTTTAAGTTTATTCGTTACATACAAACATATAAATCTTTCCTTTTTTATAATATCAGTATAGATTAAAAACAAGATTGAGCTATCACAGTTTGTGTTTGAGGTTTCAATCCAAGCGTAAACTTATTGTTTTTTTTTCAGTGATTTTCTTCCAATAAGATTCTATGCTAAACCCAATATAGATATAGAGCAAATAGGTGTTTCAAAAATAACACTAATTTCAAGTCCATATGCTAATCGTTTCCACCAACAGTGACTTTTGCCAGTTGCCTGTCCTACATCAATAACGATACGACCCTGAAAGAGATCCAGCAAACTTTCCCACCCAAATTGGCCTAACCCGCACCAGGCACTAACCCAGATACAATACAATTAATAATACACCAAGTTCCAACCAAAGGGCGCTACAAAAAAACTTTCGTGCGCCACGGAAATAAGTTCTACTTTGAAAACTATTATTTATTCACAAATTCACATATTTAAACGCCAATGTTTAGCGTTTATTACGGTAGTAATTTCAACGTTTTTAACTCATAAATACTGGTTGATAAAGTTGTGTGATGGATTTAGGTTTTTGATTGGATTTCTGACCCCCCGATGTGGCACTGCGTTAAACAACGCCGTATTAGACGCGAAAGATATTTCTTTTTTTTAACTAAGGGGGATAATGGTTATTTTTCATGCATCTGTGGCGTTTTATAATTCAGTGAGAAATAATGGGGTAATAGAACGTTGTGGAATGAAACAAGATGTAGTGACAAAGATTGGAAAGGAATATTGAGGTGGTTTCATTACATTGAAGGGGTAATGATTGGAGACTGACGAAACAGATATACAGGAAAAATGTGGATGCAGTTTAAGCGTAAAAATATAATGAAAAAAAAGTCCGAGGGTTCGATAACCGTATTAAGACAAATGTTTGTGGGAGTCACAAATATTTGTTTCAGAGCTGGGTGTGGTGTGAGACGAAGTTTCTCAAAGATGATGATTCTCACGACACAAGATTAGTATCGTAATGTCTATGGGTGTGACTGTTGGATATTATTTATCAAATATAATATTTTAATTATTTATTGTAAGCCCTTAATATGGCTTTATGGTTACATTTTAGGAAGTCACAGGGAACTTGACCCCCGTGAGTCACCTAACCCCGTCCCTGTTAGTGTTATTCGGTAGCCGATGATTTATCGAGTAATTGCGGCGCGATTGTGCCAATGCAGATTGGTATTGCATGTTACGCGTACTTTTGATAGCCTCATTACTCTTACGTTATGAGTTTTACGAAAAAAATTGCACAACCCACCCGGAATAATTGCTGCTTTCGACAAAGCAAATACCATAAATCGGGTGTTTATTACTAACAGCACGGAAAATGAAAGTTTTTTTATATTTTTCTCAAATTGATTCAGGTTGCTGAACCATTATCAGGATTGATATTCATAAATTTTCTTCATTGATTGCGGGATTTGGGCTGAGAATTGTGCGGGTTTGGGTTTAAATCTATCACAATCGTTCCGTGTAGACAGCATCATACACCATAAGTCAGAATTTTGTTTACTCGTCAAGGTATGCGAGAGGCCGCCTGGGTTGGTACCACCGCTTTGTCTATTTCTGCCGCCAAGCAACAGTGTGTTAACAGTGTTATGTTTCAGTTTGAAAGAAATTGAAGCCAGTGAAATTACTGGGCATTATGAGAATTACCACTGAGGCAATCAGTTTAAAAAAAAAAAATTACACAAATTATAACCATCCTAACAGACATTAAAAAATAGGCCACATTCGACCCGCACATAAAATCCCAATCAATCTTAACCCTTTATCAGCCAACCCTAAAACGGGCAAGAGAAATGTGCGCAAAACTTCAACCCGTCACGTGGTTAACGAAAAATTATATCGGGAATCAGAACTGAGAGTTCGCACACTGACAAATCACCTGTGGCTGGAAGCCCCTTAATAGAGCTCTATTTATCTGCTCTGGTAAGATTAAAATGCTGTACGGTTGGGTCGGTCACTCGGGCATCACCAGGGTGTATAGAGTGTAAGATATATCTTGATTTTTAGTAGTGGTTTTTCAAAATGTTTCAGGTGAAAGTGACTGTCCAATAATTGAGAGCGGAGTTTAAAACTTTGTGTCATTAAATTAATTATTTTATTTTATAGCATAATCCGGCAAATGAGCAAGTGGGTCACCTGATGATAAGTGATCGAGTGATCGTTGCTGACCGTAAAGGAAATGAATAATTTGGGGATTAGGAAGGGGATGGGGATATGGGTCTCTGGAACTCACTGTACGAAATGCAGCAGCAAGCCGCTATTTTACATCTGTTTTCTGTGAGACAGTGGTAACGACTCGGTCGAGCCGGCCTATTCATGCGGTAGTCACAAGGCACAAAAACTGACAGCTACACTTCGTCATGTAATCCACTTGCTCTTTTGCCACCGTATATAATAAAAAAGTAATAAAAGATAATGAATAAAAATCATAAATAAATTTATTCTGCACAATCTGCCAAAAGTTAAAATGTAAAATGAAATAAACAAGAGCAATGATAATTAAAAATAATTCTGCAATCTTTCCACGCGGGGATGTTATCCACATTAACCAGCGAGGTGCGAGCCACGATTAAATCCTACTTTGTTCCGTCCAACCGATTACAGTAAATCAGTGTTTCCCAACGTGGGACCCACGCTCCACAGGGGGGCAATTTAAAAATGGACTCGACACGACTTTAACCCTTTCGCTTTGGGTTATTTAAATGCAATGCTAGATATCGGTGACAAATTTAACAAAAAAATGTTAAGGTGGGGCATGGCCTAAAAAGGTTGGGAAACACTGCAGTAAATAAACTGCAATAATTATTAAGAATAATTAATATGCGCTGCAAAATGGACAACGGCTCGCTTAATTATATTTATTAAGTTGCAACCGAAATACTGTAATAAACGCATTTAAGCACTATTTACACCTTTTACTCGGTGTGCATATTTGCAGCTAGTTTTCGGGATTTTAAAGTAGTAAATAACTTTATTTTAATTTTAAACTATTATAGTCATTTCAGTTCATATTTGCACTTTATGTAGCATAATATGCAAAGGTTAAATACATGCACGCTAATGCACACATGGGCATAAACTTGTAATTACATATGAACTCTTGATTTGATTAGCAGAGACGCGTCAATCGTCTTTTTAAAAATACGGGTAGTCGTTATTTCTTTTTCTCATAGCATAGGCAGCGAGCAAATAGGTCACATGGTAGTAAATACATTAAGTAATTATCATCATCATCAGCCACAGGACGTCCACTGCTGAACATAGGCTCCCCCTAAGATTTCCAGACCGACTTGTTGGAAGTGACTTGCATCCAGTGACGTAAACCATGATGTTAAAACCTGTCATAGAGACCCACACACCTTATGTGGATCGCGTTCCAGGATCAGCCAGTGTATATCCGGTTTTCCTACCAGTGTATATGAGAGGGCTTAGGCCTTGGTCCACCATGGTGGCCACCTACTTGCTAATTTACCGAGCTATGCCATAAAAAATTACCTAGCCCATGAAATTTTCAACCAATAAATCTCATACAGACTCCACGAATACTGCCACTAATTCGTGGCCGATACAGTGGGCCAGTTAATTACAATTTAGACTGCGGTGAACTAGACAAATGGTTTAATTTCATCGCCATGCGGGCAGAGCCGTATGGACAATTTAACATGACGTCATTGAATTTACTGCGTCACTATTGACTTGTAATGGACGCGCCACTAATCTGTCGTTCGAATGCTTGCTGGTTTGCATGTGACGTCACTGTAATCTTCATTACAATGTGAATTATAGGTCGCGGACAACTAGATATTGTATATAAGCGAGCCGCCTGCCTCGAAGACTGCTGTGCTCAGGTCTCGGGTTCGATCCCCACGTTGAGGAAAATGATATTGGGTTTTTCTATCTCAAAATGCTCAGTATCAGCCCGAAGTCTGGAATTGTACCCGGTATAGCGATAGGCTCATCCTTTATCACATCATGGGACGGAAATACGCTCGGCGAAATGTGCGTGTACTGCTCACCCCTTCGGTGATTACAAAAGGGAGTGCGTAAAAAAGAGGTAGGTATATTCTTGTGCACAAAACACTGTACATCAGTCTATCCCGTAAGATAAAGGCGTAAAGGTAATGCATTATAAAAAACGTGCTGACTTCTTAATAACCGCAATCCATCCCACGTCGAACAAAACAATACACAAACTCAGCATTAAGAACGCAGAAGTGGAAAAACTCAACGCGGCTCTACATCACTAACTTGATCACGTACAAAACAGTATCAAGTAAGATATTAAATTTTTATGTAACGACACGGCACGGGAGCACCGCAAGTTTTAAAGTACACTGCGCGCCCATAAAGAGTTAATATTTCAACGGGAACACACAAAGAGAGCAGTAGTCACGGACCGAAGTTTTAATTTGCTTAGCTTGTTACAAGTTGGAACGGGTCCCTCGGTGGGGGCCAAATTAGATACACTCGTGACGTGGACGGATTTGGATATGCGGTTATAGGGGACGTGTTTTATCTGATTTGCATTTGCAGAGGTTTTACTGGTTTAAAATATCAGCTTTGCTTAAAAAATATTAGTTTTATGACTTTGCTGTTGCATATCGAACGGTGAGTAAGTGTAATTTCCGGAGATAAAAATTCCAAATTTTAAAGGTTGACAAAGTATTGCTGATTCTTCTGGTACTCTGGGCGTTTGGGTGCTATAGAGGTTTTCTCAAAAACTAACTTTTCATGAGTGATAGAGCAACGCTGTAGACAGTTTTGTACAGCGTTTCGTACCGTTTCGTACGGTGAGTGATATCTGGAGGCTCAAGTCAGCAATATGCCCTTGATTCTTTTGGTATTATGGGCGAACATAGGCGGTGACGATCACTTACTATCAGGTACTTACTTAGATACTTGTTCGATACTATAAAACTAATTTTAACCAATAATTTAAATCAATCATAACGTCTAAACATATTTTACATCACATACTATAAAAATTCACTATAGAACAACAAAAATAACACGCCCTACCCTAAAGGACCCAAGACCCATTCCCATATACGGCCCTGTATAAGACAAAAGCATGAATGTCGAGAAATTTCCCCCCAACTGATAGCTTAATTCGTTTTGTAAGGACATTTTTTTTCTCTACGATTTTGCATGTACTCTGTAATTTAATTTAAAAAACGATACAACGAAGCCTTTAGCGAAGAAAAACGGCACAATTACGTTTGCGGACAACGCTGTTCAATTTATAGTTGTAATGTATGTAGATTTTGTAGATTTTAGTCGACTAAGTGAAATTTATTCACTTATCCCGACCAATGTGGCTTTGATGTTAAATGTCTTTATTTAGTTTAGAATAATAGTGGTTGTTGCATTTCGGACTGTATTTTGGTATTTTAGCAGAAGAATAATGTTTATTTGTTCTGGTATATTCTTGGATAAATAATGATTTCCTATGTTAACGCGAATATTACACATTGAAATAAAACTAAATTTTAACAATAATTGTAAACTGAAGGTAGGCACTGTATCATAAACTTTTCTGGACAACCTACACCTCAGTTCACCCCGTGACCACGAAGGCTGAAAAGCTTTCGAAACGTCAGGACCATAATTAAATAAAAAACCCCGATAAAATCCGTTTAAATTTATTTTATTTCTTGAATTAAATTTAATAGTATGCTACAAAAAGTTTGACGGGGAAGTTGTGATATTTCCAGTAGCAATAGGTTACGGTATTAACGGTATTTTAAGATAATATTTACGCATATTTCTACACAATAATTTTGATCCCCGTCAAATCCCCTTCCCCTTCCCATTCCCTTAATTATCCCTTCCCTTTAAGGTCAGCAACGCTCCTATGAATCTTCTAGTATTGTGAGCATACATGGACGGTGGAGATCACTTACCATCAGGTGACCCATTTGCACGTTTGCCGGTGTATGCTATAGAAGAAAGTAATAATACAAAGTTAAATGAAGGAATATAAATTCACTTACCGTATTTTCACTTCCTTGGACTGCCATTCGCTGTGTTTATCAAAACTTATAAGGATTGCGGCGATTTCCTGAAACAAACAAAAGTTTGATATTAATAGGTGTAATAAGGACCTTGAAGGTCACACTGGTATACCAGGCTTTGTTAGAACAAAAGAGTTAGCGAAGGGATTCTTTGTTCCCCGATAAATATAATCTGGGTGTTTTCAAGTCGCGAGTGAATCGGTTTTTGCTAGGCAAGCGTGCTTAATCTTAGGCCTCATAATCCTCACCATCAGGCGAGATAGTGGCAAAACACAAGCCTATTATGATTAAAAAAAAGTTTTGAAAGCTTGACTCGTATTAAAACCTGCCATAGTGATCTACACGCCTTGTGTGGATCGCGTCCAGGGATCAGCCAGAGTATGTCCGGTTCTTTCGAGGGGCTTGCGACCTGACTAAAAGGTTGATTGAGGCGGGTATAGGGGTACATACTTGTATCACTGTGCCTGCATCAGTCACCGCCTGTCCTGTCGCAGGCCCCTCGATTTCCTTCTTCCCCCTCCGAAGAGGGAAGAAGCATTTATACAGGCCGGCATGATTCTGGTGATCACCGATAAACTCAGTCTTTGTTAGTGTTTGTACGTATAGCCAGTACATCCAAAATTGATTTTAAAAGTTGACATTTTGACCCAGATATAGTAGGGAGCAAGCCTATCGCCATACCGGACACAAATCCAGACTCAGGGCTGATACTGAACATTTCGTGATAGAAAAACACAATATCACCTATACCCGACCCGGGATTCGAACTCTAGCTGTGGTACTGAGGCAGTCGAGGCAGGCAATTGAGAACCTACTCCGTTTTTTTTCATCGGTTACATAGCGTTTATTACCATTACTAAACAAATACTTTCCATGAATAATGTTGCCACAAAGGAAATTTAAACGCTGAAAATAATACATCCCAAACCTCATTACTCGATTGTATAAATCATAAGTTTGCGACGCGGTTTGAATACCAATAAATCCCGGTGCGGGAACGTTTTTATTGTAAATTGTTGGGAGTTCCTTTGTTTGTGGCAATACACGAGTTTCTTAAATTACGTTTCAAAAGTATTTCGAGGGAGTCATATGAACGTATGAATATGATTACTAGATGAATATTTGATAATATTTGTAATTTTTTTCTATAGCACAGGCCTACAAACATGTAAGTGTGTCCCCTGATAGTAAGTGATCTCTACCGTCCATATACGCCCACAATACTAGAAGAATCATGGGCGTTGCCAGTTTAAAGGAAAGCGATAATTAGGGATTGGGCAGGGGATGTGAATTTGGGCCTCCAGATACGCTACTTTACGTCGGTGTCTTGTGAGACAGTGGTAACGACCCGATCTAGCCCGCCCATTCATGCTGCAGATAAAACTGTCTACAGCGAGGCTCTACCATTCAATTTAAAAAATTGAAGTAAATCGAACTAGAACTCACGATTCTGTTTACTAAACTATAACTTCATTTACTCGATCGGAGTCACGTGCAAAAACAAGTTTATTTAATGCTATGAAAGGGCCAGACTCGGGTCAAAGAGACGTAATGAATTTTTGCTTTCACTTTTCGTATTAATATTCGCAAACACATTTACTCCGCTCTGTTGCTTTTAAAAAGACCTGCGCCCTGGTTAAATGTAAATTTAATATGTAGGTGTTGACTATGGTTTTAAGTAGTTACTGAAGTTTTTGTCCGAAGTCTCCGAAGTTTTTTTTCGACAGCCTCCGTGACGTAATAGGCGAGAGGCCGGCTGCGAAGCGTATAGCCGTGGGTTCGATTTCCGCACCAAAACAAATGTTTATGTGAACCACAAATATTTGTTTCGGGTTTGGGTGTTGTGGGACCGTAAGTCCCTCGTAGTTTCTGATACCCACGATACAAGACTCGTATCTTACTGTGGAGTCAGGATTATGTGTGTGACTTGTTGGGGGTATAATTTAATAATTTACTTTAAATGCATTACATCAGAATTCTTATAAAGATTACTCGGATACGCAAGATTCCTCACAATGTTTTCATTTATCATTAAAGCGAGCGATAATTAACGAATACAAACTTCGAACTTGGAACTCACACAATATACAAAAGCAAGCATAAAAATAAATTTAGATGAATAAACTTTATCATACGACAGTGGTAAGAATTTAACAGAAAACTGTCATTTACGAACCCGCGTCATGCGATTTGAAATAAGAATCTTTGTAAACGTCAGTTTTCTGTGATATTCGTGCCTATATTTCTTTTTGTCTACCGTTATCCTGGTTTAATATCAAGGGCCTCTTCATCTTGATTTCATGGCGGATTTGGTATTACATGGGTGACCCGTCGTCTGACCCCACAACCCGCAATAGGAACCAAGTTTCGTCATTGCTTCGTCCGCTAATCAGCAGAGTACCACATGAGATGATGGATTTTTTTCACTGACTAAAGAATTTTGTAGGTATGTGAAGTCTGCCAACCCGCATTAGGCTAGCGTAGTAGACTAAGGCTTAGACCCTGTCATTCAGTAGAAGAAACCCGTGCCCAGCAGTGGGACGTATATAATAAATACAATATTAGTATTATTTATATTATACAACTAGCTATATATCACAAAATATATTTAAAATTTCACGATAAAATGGTAATTGCGTATTTTATTTAAAATTGTTTTGAGGGCCAAAGTCATTTCCTTTCAAAATTTGCATTTGTAAATCCCCCTACCCTTCCATTCCATAATTAGCCCTTTCCTTTAAAGTCGACAACGCGCCCATGATTCTTTGGCATTGCGAGCGTACATGGGCACTTACTATCAGGTGACCTGCTCGTTTGTGCGGCCTATGCTATAAAAAAAATGTGGTCATATTTGATACTAAGAGTTACTTGTGAAATGTCTCCTCTACGCCGAAACCAAGTATTGTGTCCACAACAAAAAATCTCCGACCAAAACGACTAAAAGTACTAAAAACGCTAAAATATATCGAGTACAGTTACTTACGTATTCCAAAACCAGCGTCCTTATATTATTAAAAAAACAAGTCGACCCGCAATCCCGTTTCAACATAAAGAAAGAATTATTTCATCCATACGCTTAAGGACAAAACAGAGCCCGTATTAACGGATAAAATATTCCGATGTACATTCGGGTGAAATCAAACTAAGGCACCATTCACACTACAGATGGGTCGTTTGAAACTATCTGATTGTAAAAAAACTGTAGACAGTTGTTCACGAAATCTAAATTTTTTACGTATTTTAATATGTAAGAAAGAAATAAAATAGCTTTTATATGTTACAATTGCTAAAATTAACTAAAAAATAAGTTTATATGTAAGTTTAGGTTTTAGGTCGTTTTTAGGTAATAAAGTCTAAGGACCTTGGTCGGCTCGTCACATAACGTCTACAGCTCAGTATGTGCTGGCAAATAAAAACCAACGCAGATCTTCCGCAGGGCCGTTTGGTGATCTCACGGCCATCAAGAAGAAAAATAAAAAAAATAGTAAAAATGACATTAATATGATAAAAAGGTAAGTGACATGTCAATAAAACATAACCTCGTGTCTTTTCTTACTTCAACACTAGCAAAATCATCAATCATTTCATATATTATATGTTTTTCATATGAACAATATAATGTGTAAACTTACACAAATTCTAATTACAGGACGTGGCGCTTACGTCTAACTAACATTTAATAGCCTAAAAATGTTTGCAAGACTAATGAGCTCACCGATAATTGGTTGAGACGTTATCTTGTAAAAATCATGCAGTGTGAACGAGGCCTGAGACACGAAATCAAAAGCGTTAGTGTAGTTTCGGACTTATTTAATGATGGTACACCGAAGTTCACATATATACAAACGTTTTTATAAACATTACACGCTAAGGGCACACCTTCAGTACGGGAAGTAAGCTATGCTATGTTTTTTTGTTTTTATTTAAACTTTTTCCAGCTTACAGTGTAAGGTGTAGAGATCCTTCGAGAGAATTCTTCGTAGTTTCTGATACCCACGATACAAGTTTAACCTAGTGTGAGGTCAGAACTATGTGTGACTGTTGTATTTATTTATTTGTTAAAAAATATTTTTTTAAAAGCGAATGCAAATTTTAAAATCAGACGATACTAAACAAACCAATAAACTTTATGAATCGAACACACTCGCTCGCGCGGCGCACCCAATGGGCTGGAACCCTTAACTCATAGATTTATTGCGGGCCACATAATCCGGACCGGGTATGGCATACAAAAGCAGCTTGAATTAGTTAAGGAAGTGCCGTTTACGTAGGAAACGTCCGTCCGTCTGTTTTACCCTAAATTGGGGGTGCGCGAACTTTTTTTCTGTATATTTTATTAAGTATTAATATTACAGTGAATAGGAATTGGTACAGTGTGCGATTTTCGAACTTTGCTGTTTTTCGTTGAACAAGCTCCCATTTTTCCTCGTATTCTATCATCAGATTTTAACAAAAACATGGAACCATTCTCGAAGTAGACCCTGTTGAATACAAAAAAACTCATCAAAATCGGTCCTATTTTTTTTCCTGACACGACGCTGGCCTTATATTGTTGGTCGCTGGCCTTGTTATTATATATTTTTTTTTTTTTATGGCATAGGCCGGCAAACGAGCAAGTGGGTCACCTGATGGTAAGTGATCTCCACCGCCCATGTACGCCCACCACCAGAAGAATCATGGGCGCGTTGCCGACCATAAAGGAAAGGGATAATTAGGGATAGGGAAGGGGAGGGGATTTGGGCTTCCGGATATCTCACTCACCGTACAAAACGCAGCAGCAAGCCGCTACTTTACGTCGGTTTTCTGTGAAACAGTGGTAATGACCCGGGCGAGCCAGCCCATTCATGCTGTAGACAAAACTGTCTACAGCGTGGCTCTACCACTCAAAGAGTGGTAGAGCCACTAGAGAATAATATAATCCACCAGAGTGGATTATATTATCCACTGGCTGATGACAAGATGTTAAATACAGTGCAGTGTAAATATAATGTCGTCCGTCAAGAGACATTGGGTCCCTCGATGGTCGGCAGAATTATGTCGGCATGAAATTACTGGATATAGGTACATTGACTGATCCAGGAACGCGACCCGCCTGAACGAGCCACCGTGGCCTGGTTTTCACGATGTGTACAGTGGTACCCTCCCACCGGCGAATATATCGCATTACATACATTTATAGACAAAGTCCTCCTCCTTTTTTAAGTCGGTTGACAACACATTACACAAGCTGACATCAAAGTGGCATACCCAGGTAATATTAACAAGGACAATTAATTATTCACAAAACACAAAAAATAGAATTATAATATCAAAGAGACAAAAGTCACAGCAATGAGAATAAAAAAATGGCGGAATGATATAAAAACAAATTTTTTGTCGTAAATTTTAATAAATGAAAATTAGGTAGCAGTCGTTAGAATTCTCGCCCCGGGGTTTCACTTTCCCTCTGTAATAATCGTTTGGGGTGAACACTCATTAACGAGGAGATAGCGTAGTGAATAATTTAAAAATTAATGCTGTTTAAATGGGATAAATAAAAATAGGGAAATTTTCCTAGAGGGTCTGACGTCAGACAAGTGGCAGGACGTAAAAACTACAAGCCGAATTTTTCGGTAACATGTGTTAAAAAGCATGTGTCCCACTGCGAGTGGGACAATGGCAAGTGGAAGTTGAAGAAAAGTAATGTAACTCGTTTACTTGCTCAATATCGAATCCAGGATGGGTATTTTTTTTTATAGCATAGGCCGGCAAACGGGCAAGTGGGTCACCTTCAGCTGTAAATCATTACTTTACGAATTGATAGGTAGAAAATCAATCACGGACTATAAATAAGTATTTTAATCAACATGTAATTCGTAATAAAAAATAATTAAATAATATTAATAAGAAAACATAATAATAGGAGAGATGAATGATAGACATTCAAACATGAAATGCATTATAAATAAATAAATACACCCAACAGTCACATACATAGTCCTGACCCCACAGTAAGATACGAGTCTTGTGTTGTGGGTATCGGGAACTACGAGAGACTTTCGGTCTCACAACACCCAGACCCCGAACCAAATATTTGTGGACCACACAAACATTTGTCCCGGTGCGAGGACCGAACCCGCGGCCTATCGCTTCACAGCCGGCTACTCGCCCGCTACGCCGTGGAAGCTGTCAAATATAATTTCAGTAATACTTGTGTTTGTGTCGATGGAATTGTGTGCCAAAAATAAATTAATGATTCAAACTGACATTATTATTCGGACATTTTGTACAGTGAAATGATTGTTCATACGATTGTAGTGATTTATATGATAACTGAACTGATTTCGTAACATTACACATTTTGACAGCTTCGTCAACGTCGTGTTGTCGTATTGATAATAAATCATAATTGAATTGTATTTCAATACGTCTATAGTCTGATGGAAATGGTTGGTGGCTTCCGTCAGCTTTTTTGTAAGTCCCCACTTACGCTACGCTGTGTCTTATGTCTCAGGGTGACGAGCGCAGTTCAGTTCCATGCAATGCTTTGTAATTCAAAGTTCTATGTGGTGTTGCTTCTGTTTATGGGCAGGCGTGGCGCTTACCATCAGGCGAGCGCCTTGCTCTTATCATCATTTACATTTGTCTACAGCATGAATGGGCTGGCTCGACCGGCTTGTTACCTCTGCTTCACAGAAAACCGACGTAAAGTAGCGGCTTGCTTCTGCGTTTCGTATGGTGAGTGAGATATCCGGAGGCAAAAATCCCACTCCCCTTCCTAATGCCTAATTATCCCTTTCCTTTAAGGTCGACAACGTGCCCATGATTCTTCTGGTATTGTGGGCGTACATGGGCGGTGGAAATCACTTACCATGAGGTGACCCACTTGCTCGTTTTCATATATTGCTTAAATTTGCCCACACCTTTCTAAAACACTGTGTGTAATTAAATACATTATATATTATAGCTCCATTTTCATTCACAATTCCGCTACCGCTCATCACCATTCCATCTCCACAACGGCACGCTACAGACGCAAGGGCCAAAGAGTTCATTCCGCCCTTTACTGCTATAACTTTAAAAGCCCCCATCAGATGTAACACTAATGACGTCATAAAGACTCAACGAGTGACGTCACAGAGAGCGCCGCGCCGTAACTTGACTTAATTGTAAACATTTTGCGTCCTTACTGAACGTACTTTTAGCGGAAAATTTTATTTCGGTTATGAAGTTGTGAAATTGTATGCAAGAGGGTGCGTTCGATTTTTTTTTTTTTTTTTGTTTTATTTGTTCCTTACAGGAACCGGCTAAGGTCGTAGACCATGCTGCCAAGTCTTCAGTCGTATATTTTCATAGGTAGACTATATCTAATGTCAGAACGATGAAACACGTGTGCGGTCGATTTCAAGGTCCTGTCGGATTCCAGGTGCTAACTCCTTTCAGTACTTCTCTTAAATCACTTATTTCAATGTTTCCATACACTGTTCATCACCGTCGATGTTTAATGAACAAAACCGCACAACTTTTATACAACAAACACAACTCTAAACTAGTTTATGGAATAAAATAAATAAGCAACGACACGCCGCTGTCAGAGTTCTAACCTCGAATCTCGGGTGCGTTCGAAAATTTACTGGCAGTTCTGTTGGTGCTAGAATTTCGTTCTAAAATACGTTTCAGTAGATCTACTCTGATAAATACATTCATTGTTTTCGAATTTGTATAAAATTACTATAAAGGAAATGTCAAACTAGTAATAATTCATATTGTAAAAAGGAAAAAATTGCTCGTAGACTAATTTCGTATTCGAATAATCTATATAATATATAAAAATGTATGTTTGTCTGTATGTCCTTTATAGAATCGTAAACTATGCATTTGATCATGTGATGATCTTTAGCAAAGTTGTTGTGCATGAACCCACGAAGGTTTCTGAGTTGGTACGACCAATTTTCGACAGATGGCGCCACTGTTAGGCTACTTTTATCCCAGAAAAAGCAGATAACACGGGCGGAGTCGCGAGCAAAAGCTAGTTATATATAAGTAAACAAGTGAAATAATAAAAAAACACGAGCCATGAAAACATGTAGACATTTCATTTTATGAACTATCGATCGGCTGGGTTTATGTGAGTATGAAATAACATTAAATTTTCATAGCTTTCGATGTCTCACAAGTGGTAGGGCCGCGGGTTCAATTCAGAAATAATTTGTCTTTATATTAAAGAGCTGGTGGAAGAGTACCTTATATGTACCCATGGATAGCGGCTACCGTATACATGGTGTTAAAACCTGCCATAGTGACTCATGCATCTTGTGTGGATCGCGTTCCAGGATCAGCCAGTGTATATCTGGTTCCCCCGAGGAGCTTTCGACATAAGTTGATCATTGTTTGCGGCGGGTATAGAGTACATCATTGTATCCCTGTGCCTGCATCGGTCAGCCACCTGTCCTGTCGCAGGTCCCTCGATTTGATTTTTCCCTCTTCGGAGTGTGATGAAGCATTTATATAGGCCCGAATGCATTTATACATGCTCGAATAAAAAAAAACTTTCTCTTTTTTCATAGGTTGAAAATATAAACGAATTGACTAAAACTCCCTTAAAATTGTAGTCAATTTTATTTTGACTAGCTAATAGTAGCTATTACACTAGTTATAAACACACATGAACCCTGAAATATAACACACACTTTTTGTGTAGTTGTGTAATAAGAAACAAACCACTATTTACACCAGAGTTTACGTACACTCTCGCACAATTATCCCAAAATAATGAAATCCCCACTAATTAGAGAGTGGAAATTTAGTTCTCTCGTTATCTTAGTTTGGAAGCAGGTATCTTGAAAGTTTCTCGGTTAAGGGGCTTTTATAACGCCGCCGTGAGAGCGGTGTAAGCAGCTTAGTTAAATCGGTCCAACTTAACACAAAGTTGTAAGAAAATCACAGTAGATTTAAAAGATTTAACTTAGAAAATAATGGGTTTTCTAGATGACTAGCCTAATCGTTGATTAAACACTCCCAACATCTTAACAAACTTTTTTAAATTACGTAAATATATAGACCCACGCCTGTTTCCCATAGGGGTAGGCAGAAAGAACGGACTTCCACCTGCTACGATCCTTACACACCTCTTTGGACTCCTTCACTCTCATTATATTCTTCATGAAAATATAATATTTATTTTAACTTATTAATGGATAAACTATCTTTCAATTCAATTTATTTTCATCTCGCAATTCATAATGAACATAAGTGGTAGGCATAACTTACATTTTTTAACATTTTTTTTTATTATTATTAATAATATATTTTACTAATATAGACTAGGTATTTATACTAACAAAAATTTAATGGATTTTAAGTATCTGAATAGTGAATAAATAAATTGAATTGAATACCGTATTTTTGCAAAATCGTACATGGAATATAATGCCGGAATTTTCAAAAAACTACGAGATAAAATTAGTTTAAAATATTGAGTATAAGTAACACAAAATCAGTATCTCCATTTGATCTTGCTGTGTGTTGGTTCCTTTTTGCGTAACTAGGTCCATTTGAAAATTACACTTACTGTCAATAACAGTAACAAAAACATTTATCAGCATAGGACAAAACTAAGCTATTTTAATGTGACTACTTTTTGTGACTACTTGTCGGCATACGAAAAGGCTACTTTTGAGACAGAAGCTAAAGGTTAAGAAAGCTTACGACCCCTAAGTGGAAGAGGAAAATATACAAAAACAGCGCCTAGTCTGTCTGAAATAAACTTCTAATTAACTGAATATGTATACAAAAAAGAAGTGTTGTTCATGATTCGTAATTTTATTTGTATGTGCTTTTATTCCACAATAACATTTAAATTGCTAAACCGATTGAGATGTGTGTGGTGTCAATAGGATGTTTACATTATCCCGGGTAACATAGATTATGTGATTTTTGGGCAATTTAATTGAAACGTAGAAACTTCACTAGCTTCCATATTATTTCAGCATAATATTCTCTCTTCCTCCCGAAGCTAAAATAAAATAGAGACCCGGACAAGTGGAAGTTGAACTAGCATACCGAGGGTTCCATGCCTCCACCACCATATAACCGCCATTATACCTTTTCAGTAAAAATTACGGTTTGACTATTACGATTTCAAAAATAGAACATTCTAAAGGACGGACAGCGTAAGTTTGAAATCCTATAAACGATCCCATAGTAAAATATTAAAAAAAACATTAAATATTTTTAGATTGACCAACTTTTTTATACAAAAATAACTGGCCACACAAAAAATTAAAGAGTTTTAATTATTTTTAAATTTACCAACTTTTTTATACAAACATAACTGGCCACACATCGGCTCAACGTAATACGATCGCCCTTACACTTGAGCCGAGCGCCTGGCGCCTGCAAATCGGATATTACTCCGGTATACGATTTTTTTTTTTTTTTTTTTTTTTTTTTTTTTTTTTTTTTTTTTTTTTTTTTTGTGCTGGGATTGCTGTAAGCCTGACTCGAGTCGGCTGTATACAGCTTCACCGGACTTTCGGGCGAGCGCTTTCAGGCGCTCTCAGCCCTTGACTAGGTGACCACCGCTGAGGGCACCCCCTTTGGGGTACGAACCTCGGCTCAGGACGGTCACCGGAGAGGGCAGAGACATCTGCGATTGGGGTTTAGGGGACTATATTTTAGGACTCTATTTGATGATTTCAATCATCATTAACATCGGCTCGCGGGCCGGTACTAGGGTCGGGGGCGTTGCGGGGAACGCGGCGCGGTCCTCGGCGGCGAGGACGGTAAATCGGTTGTGTGCAGTGTTTTTTATTGAATTCCTCTCTCCTTCGGATGGCCAGAGTGGTCGCATCGTCGGGGTCAGTGAGGACGCTACGCGGACGTCTCCACTTTGCACGGTCAAAGGGAGTGTATATTGAGGCTCGTCGGACGAGCGGATTCGGATGGTGGGCGGCGCGATCGAAATAGCGCTTGCTGTTCATTTTCATGAACTGCCGGATGGTCGGCAAACCCACGTCCACGTGGATGTTGAGATTCCTCACATACCACGGGACCCCAGTAATTCTACGCAGAAAACGATTCTGCAGGGTTTGCAAGCGTCTAAGTCGGTTTTCGTGTACATGCGCAAACGCGGGCGATGCGTAAGTCATGATCGGCCTAATACAGGTCGTGTAAATCCTAATCTTGTTGCGTCCGGTATACGAGGCGGGACCACACGATTACATACTATTGATTTAACAGGGACGCATTTCTACATGGGGGCTGGGTCCCCCGAAGATGCTAAATTCTGACAAAAATATATTCATCTTTATCGTAGTTACTTATATAAAAAACATTATTATGTGTTAGTTACTTAGTTTATTAGGATGGTAAAGCATTACGTACATATTTATATAGTTGGTCACCTAATTTAAAGTGATCATTATTGTATATAAACACCCGTAAACAATTCCAAACGAATTTTTAATGTGGTACCGGCCATAGAGAGATGAATTGATTTATTGGATTACTGAGAAAATAAGTGAATTGGGCCTCCAGCAATTACATTTGCATTCATTATTCAAACTATACTTTCCATACATAGGCAGAGACAAACATATTTATATTATATACTTCATCACTTTACATATTATTATTTACTATTACCAGCATTTAATCTTCAGAAACTACAAAAAAATCCTATAATCACCAATTTTCACTAAAGTAAAAAAGTAATAGAACCCTCTCGAATTAATCCTGAGTCCGCCTCTGGCCAGTTTAATCGCTACCGGGCTTTTAGAAGAGAATTTTCCTTAAGAGTATCTTCGCGTTGTTAATTCCATTGATGTAATCTTTTGAAAGTCTAACAAACACAATTAGGATCACATTGTTATCTTGAAAGAAAAGATTTTTCACTACACCTGATGGTAAGCACGTGCAGTCTACAAAAAACAGCGAACACCGACAAACAATGAGTTTATCGGTGGTCAGCAGAATTATGCCGGCCTGAAGTTACTGGATATACACTGGCTGATCCCGAAACACGACTCACCTGTACGAGTCGCTATGGCAGGTTTTTCACCACGTGTAAGGTGGTTGCTATCCGGTTGGGTAAAAAATATGAGGTACCCAGGGGTAGGGAAGGGTAGGTAACCATCACCCCTTCACTTTAAGGGCGTTCATGATTCTTCTGGTTTTGGTTACATGGGCGGTGGAGATCACTTACAATAAGGTGACCCACTTACTCGTTTGATATATTGAGTGGTAGAGCCACGCTGTAGACAGTTTTGTCTACAGCATGAATGGGCTGGCCCGACCGGATCGTTACCACTGTCTCACAGAAAACCGCCGTAAAGTAGCGGCTTGCTGCTGCGTTTCGTACGGTGAGTGAGATAACCGGAAGCCCAAATCCCCTCCCCTTCCCAATCCCTAATTATCCCTTTCCTTTAAGGTCGGCAACGTGCCCATGATTTTTCTGGTGGTGGGCGTACATGGGCGGTGGAGATCACTTACCATCAGGTGACCCACTTGCTCGTTTGCCGGCCTATTCTATAAAAAAATATATTCTATGCTAGAAAAAACTACACTAATTGTATACACACATAAACCCTGCAATATGACACTCCTTTTTGTATAGTTGTGTGCGATTTTTTTTCTTTTTTAACAAAAGTAAAAAAATCCATAATACAAACAACATTTGTAAAGTAAAAACTAATACTCAATAGATAGCAAATGCAATTAAATGCGAATGAGCAAAAAAGGAAGCAGTGCTATTGGAGCCGTTGTCATGGCAACGCGGCGGAAATTAACCCTCACCCGTTCCGTGCCGGCAATGTTTTCCGCGCGACTTTTTTTACTTACAACTTGTATAAATTGTCATTGTAGTTGTATTAATTTAATGGAGTTTTTTAAAGTAATTTCAAGTATGTTTTTTATATTTTCTAGCGTCTTTGAGTTTTTAAGTAGTATTTGGATATCTATGTACAACTATGTACCTACTTACAATTTTTTTGTTATTATAACCTAAATAAGTGATAGAAAGTCTTATTGTCCATGGCTATGTCCACTGTAATAAAAAAAGAAAAAATCGTCGACCTTTTTTGGTCATTAATTACACCTAATTAACTGAATTAGTTTTAATTAAATTCAGAAAGGAGACAACCCTAAGTCAGAAATAGAGTTTAAGAGAAAACGTTTCTATTCCGACCACTTTTTCGGACTATAATAATTTAATTGACGATAGGCTGACACTGGGATGATCGTTAAACCAAATCCGTGCATAAATTACAAGGTTCGCCAATATCCCGTGGTATGAAGACACGAACGTAAAGTGAAACACATTGCACCAAATAAATCCACATTATTCGAGGCAGTTAGAACTTGCCTCGGCGAGGCCTTTGTGCACTTGATTAATGTAGGTACACGTTAACGTGTGCTGGAGTCGCGACGAGGCGAAATCGGCCTTTGTAAATGTTTGAAAATTACGCGGTGTATTGCCGCGTAATGTTTTGGCAGCGTTTTGAGGTTACTTCATATTTATATTGATACTGACAAGACTAGATTAGAGTTTTGGCGGGAAATCTGACAGTGCA
This sequence comes from Amorpha juglandis, assembly GCA_949126905.1. Taxonomy (NCBI): domain Eukaryota; kingdom Metazoa; phylum Arthropoda; class Insecta; order Lepidoptera; family Sphingidae; genus Amorpha; species Amorpha juglandis. The sequence continues at coordinate 1,913,212 of OX421379.1, read as the reverse complement.
ATGCATCACTTATTTTTATTTATTTCATAAACTAGTTTAGAGTTGTGTGACAGCCTCCGTGACTCAGTGGGCGAGTAGCCGACTGTGAAACGAGAGGCCGCGGGTTCGATCCCCGCACCGAGACAAATATTTGTCTGATCCACAAATATTTGTTTCGGGTCTGGGTGTTGTGAGACCAAAAGTCTCTCGTAGTTCCTGATACCCACGACACAAGACTCGTATCTTACTGTGGGGTCAGTTGTGTGTGTATGTGTGTTACTGTTGGGTGTTATTTATTTATATTTATTTATTGTATAAAAGTGGTGTGGATTTGTTCAATAAACATTGACGGTGATGAACAGTGTATGGAAACATTGAAATAAGTAAATTAAGCATCGTACTGAAAGGAGTTAACACCAAAACTCCTGCAAGACCTTGAAATAGACCGCACCCGTGTTTCATCTTTCTTGTAAAAGTAACTTGAGAATAAATTATGCTTGACACTGGCAAAATGCATAATAATGCGAAAGCCATAAATAAAAAAGAAGAAGAAGACTAGATTAGTTGATACGGTACTTGATTATGTTTAATTTAACACGTTCAATTAAAATCAAAAACATTAAAATCTTTATTCATCACTAGCTTTTCCTTGCGGCTCCGCCCGCGTGATCTGCTTTTTCCGGGATAGAAAGTACCCGGGTATCGAACCCAACCATCGAACCAGTACACAATACAACTGCACCACCGAGGCAGTTATATCACAAATTTCATACATATTTCTGGGTAGCTTGAACCGTGTACGCAGCGCACGCAACGGAAGCCTTCGAATATGAATATTTTTTCCCGTTTTTGTAAGATTTTTCACTGATGCTTCGCTCCTAATGGTCGCAGCGTGATGTTATATAGCCTAAAGCCTTCCTCGATAAATGGACTATCCAACACAAAAAGATTTTTTCAATTCGAACCAGTAGTTCTTGAGATTAGCGCGTTCAAACAAACAAACTCTTCAGCTTTATAATATTAGTATAGATGTAGGCTAAGAACGCGCTTATGACAGGTCAAGTACAGAACTCTTAAGTCATTAATAAGACAACTTGAGATTATGAGAACTTTGTAATAACCGCCGCGCTATTGGCTTGCAGGAATAGGCACACCAACAAGCATGGGAAGGGCATTATTTAGTAGTAAATTAATATGAAAAAGAAACTATTTTGCGAAAACAGAATTAAAATTAGATAAAAAATGAGTCTGCAGTTCATATTTTAAATATTGGTATCAGCAATGATGGGCATTTAGTGGGAAAATCTCACAATGTCCCTCGCAAGCGTGCATCGTAATGGCGAGACTTGCCTTGTGACGTAACATGCCATGCCGTGCATCCTTTTCCGCCATTTGACAACTACCCCTTCCAGATTTAAATGGCTTCTAACCTATTTATGTTTGACTTGGTTTATATATATTTTTTTGATAATAAATTTCGAGAACCGTAACTTACTAATGTAAAGCAATAAAAAATACCAATACTTTATTAAAATGATTTAAAAGTGATTTCCAATAATACAGCAAAATAAAGAAAGAAAGCATTTATTGGCAGGTGTTGGATGGTATTCAATGTTCTGCGTGGTTTTGTTGCGTCACATAGATAAATTATATAAATGACGTCTGTGAATACGACTGTGAAACTGCTTGGCTGCAGAGATGACCGCTTGCTGTCAAGCCACCAACTCGTATATTTCCCTACAGCAAACTTTTCCAACTGTCTTCAATCAACATTTTGGAATAAAATATGTTCTAAATCCGTCTCTGTGAGTTCACGATCCTCGGAATCCTCCCCCGTCTTGCACAATCAATCAACGCCCGTCGTGATATATTCTCACTCCTGTTTGCCTTTTATCAAATGTACGAATCAATCTTCAGTGATAATTTTGAGTTAGATTTATGCTTGCGTAGATTTGGTGGCACGCAATTTGTTTGTTATAGCTTAGGCCGGCAACGAACAAGGCAGTCACCTGATATCAGTCATCCTGTCGCCAGCCTGATGGGTAGTGATCTCTACCGCCCATGTTTTCGCTATACGGATGGATATGAATATCCTACCACCAGCAATTACTGGATGCACTATTGTGGGTGGAATTTACTCAGAAATAGCCATATCCTTTTGTCAAGTAAATATCTCTATAAGCCAAGTAACAAATACCCTGGTATTTAGTAATGGATCAAATTCCAAATAAGTTTCTAAGAACCTCTCAAATATTTGATATTGGAATAGTTCGTTGAGTATTTAATCAACTCTATGTCCAAGTAGTTCCGATGCAATCAAGAAATTGCGAAATCTCAGCTTCATGGTAACAAGCCAGCATGAAATCTTCGAAATTAAATATGTTGAAATAGGCCGGCATGATCTTGCCGACCTACTATGGACAAATTTTGTTTGTCGTTGGTCGACACTATTCCTGGGTTGCGCTACACTTACCATCAAGTGCAACGAAGTCACTTTGCGGAGCGAGAATAAAAAAAAACTAATTTAAACGGATTTTATCGCGGTATTTCAAGGCTAAAGGCTGAAAAGCTTTTGAAAAGTAGGGACCAACATTAAAATTAAAAATCGCAATAAAATCCGTTTAAATTAGTTTCATTTCAATGTGTGACATTCGCGTAAACGTAAGAAATGATTAATTAAATATGTTTCAAGTTTACCTACTTAAAATTTACACAACTATATAGAAACAACTAAAATATATATTCAAAATTATATAATTAGACCTCTAAACGACTGATGACTACCACCCGAAAATCAAAACTTACACAACAAAGCGTACTGAACAAAAGTCGAAATCTTCAAGCCTACACCAAACTTGGGCCACTTAATGTCGTCCCTAAAGTTGCCATGATTAATGTAAATTTAATGGCATATTGTTTACACGGCTTAACATTAGCTATCAGTTTGAAGCCACTTTACAGATTGACGGGTATTTTTGCCCATGATAAGGGTAAGGTAATCATTTTTATTGGACTAGTCGAGGATAATTACTTGTTCAAAGTTTTAGAGGTCTATGGTCGATTGATTGAAGAGCATGACGCGGCAAGCGTTACGGATAATGCCGTGTATGACTATTATTTCTGTAATATGTTCCGGGATTGAGAATTTACACCCAGTAATGTATTGTATAATTTTATAGTATTCGCTCGCGGCTCCACTTGCCTAAAACTCTGCACCCGATATATTTTCATTTATAAGATTAACTAGCTATTGCTCGCGGCTCCGCCCGCGTGAACGTTTAAAATTGACAAAGTTTCATACAAACTTTCATCCCCTATTTTATCCCCTTGGGGGTAGAATTTATCAAAATCCTTTCTTAGCTGATGCCTACGTCATAACATCTACCTGCATGCCAAATTTCAGCCCGATCCCTCCAGTGGTTAGGGCTGTGCGTTGATAGATCACTATGTCAGTCAGTCACCTTTGAGTTTTATATATTTAGATTATTTTCAAATAAATTAAAATCATTACTTTCAAAAAAAGTGACTGATTCCGAAATACGACGCCACCGCACAGACATTTCAGCGAGCATGACACTCAATAATATTATTATTCATATATAATATGTACGTATGCGTGTCGGTTTGGTCACGTTTTCACGAACACACATGTCAACTGTAACGTTCATGACATGCTCAATATCAGCCCGGCGTCGGTGTGCTGGTATAGCGATATAGGCTCACCCCCTATCACATCATAGGACGAAAATACGCTCGATGAAATGTGGTGCCTCTGCCTACCTCTGCAGGGATTACAGGCGTGAGTGCGTTTGTTGCAATTAATTATAAATGTACATCTATACTGATCGATTCATGAACGCAGAGTTTAAACCGCTAGGGCTACAAACTTGAAATTTTGGCAGATGATACCTTTTATTTCAGGGCAATCCAAAAAACCAATGAGTTTATCGGTGGTCATCAGAGTCATGCCGGCCTGTATAAATGCTTCTTCCCTCTTCGGAGAGGACCCATGACCGATGTAGGCATAGTGATACAAGGATGTACCCCTATACCCGCCCCAATCAACCATCAAGTCATGTCGCTAGCCCTTCGGAAGAACCGGATATACACGGGCTGATCCTGAAACGCGATCCACATAAGGCGTGTGGATCACTATGGCAGGTTTTAACACCATGTGTACGGTAGTCGCTATCCGGGCGGATATGCATATCCTACCACCAGCAAAGCATCCTATATAATTTTGGCACAACAAAGATACCTACTATATTACCAACCTTACGATCCCCTGGAGAAAACACAGCGCTTAACCTTCGGAAATCTTCGACAATCTCCGGGAATGTTCGCGAATAAAAACACAATTACTCCCATTACCACACGAGCATAAATAAATAATAATTTAATCAATTTCAGCGCAAGATTAAGTCGGTGGCAATAAAACATGTGTCTCGTCTCACCGACTGTAAAGAGGCTGCGACGAGCGCATTAAGGGAATTGGACGATAGTGATGTCCTTTATCGATAAATAATATATCGATGTGCGTCGACAGTCGACATAGCTTCACTTGTAATTTTATTTATTGTTCTTTAGTTTACTTTGTTGTTGGTTTTGTTGATTTTTAAGGGGCCGTTTTGGTGTGGTGTATGTATTAGAGTATTTGGGGCCAGGGACCGCAAACCTCTATAAATTATGGTTCCGGTATCGAAGGATTTGGGTTATTTTAAAGATTAAGGTTACCGCTATCTGGGTGACCAAGATAAAAAACATGTTACCGCTGTTTTAGGTTACCATTTTAATAACGGTAACCTAAATATGACCTTCATACACCCAAAGGTACATATTGCCCGTTCTTTATCTTATGCCGACGCCACGTTGTAGTGCACAGCGAGTAGCCAAAGCTCGATATAGCATCGATTCAGTCGCAAATCTTCGATTGCCAATACTAAAATAATATATGCTATGGTGCTTACAACACACGGCGCGTCTCCAAAACTACCGAAGTATTGACTTCAACTTTAGTGCCTCAACACACTAAACTTTTTTTGCTGGTGGGAGGATACTTGTATCCGACCGGATAGCGACCACCGTACACTGGTGCTAAAACCTGCCATAGTTGCCCACCTTATTTGGGTCGCGTTCCAGGGTGAGCCAGTGTATATCCGGTTCTCTCCAGGGGGCTTGACCCCTGATCCTAACCCTTTTCCCATCCCTTTTTTCTTCCCCTCCCCTTGGCCCCGGGATGAGATACTGTGGGGTCGCCATATTCCGTTAGCAGGGACCCCGTAGTTCATCCCAGGAACTTTGGCAGGCCGACATAATCTTGCCGACCTACGATGGACACATTGTTTATCGTTGGTCGACACTATTCTTGGATTGCGCTACACTTACCATCAGGTGTAGCGTAGTCACTTTGCCGAGCCATGATAAAAAAAAACACTGGCTGACCCCGAAACGCAACTCACCTGAAAGAGCCCATGGTAGGATTTCCACCATGAGTACGATGGTCGCTGTCTAGTAGGATACAAAAATGATCACCTCCAATTTCATGGTGAGGTCCCCTAATGGATGGTAGCATGAAAATACCGTTATACAATGAGGGTGTTTTTATTGCGAAGTGGCTCCCAAGTAAGGAGACAGGTCGTGAAGGCAAAGGGCAGGTGCGATTCCGACAGTAACCCACGTTTACTCAGGATCCCCCGGGACCGTCCCTTGGACAAAGATGTCATATCAACAAGGTCTGAGGGATGTTGATTGACTATATGAGACATACATAAATATAAGCTCACGCCTGTATCCCCTAAGGGACTGGCAGAGTCTAGTGCTGCATTCACAGTAAAATCACACTGCAACTTACAATGCTGGCCCGTGCGACACCCGTAGAGGATTTTTTTATAGATTAGACCGGCAATCGAGCAAGTGGGTCAATTGATGGTAAGTAATCTCCACCGCGCATATCCGCCCACAATACTAGAAGAATTATAAGCGCGTTGTCGACCTTAAAGGGAAGGGATTGGAAAGGGGAGGGAGATTTGGGTCTGCGGATATTTCACTCACCGTATGAAACGCAGCAGCAAGCCGCTACTTTACGACGGTTTTCTGTGAGACAGTGGTAACGACCCGGTCGAGCCCGCCCATTCATGCTGTAGACAAAACTCTCTACAGCGTAAATCTACCATTCACGAACATTTCAGATAAAATATCGACCATCAGCAGAATTATGCCGGTCTTTAAGCTGTTTTTTTTTTAATTTTGTTAAAACATATTTTATTTTCAAATCCTCTTTGTTAGGGAGAGCTATAGTATGCAAATTACAACATGATAACATAACGACGACGAGCGACGAGTGTGTTGTCCGTTGAAGAATTTATTTTTTTGCTCTGTACCTATTCCATCATCAGATATTAACAAAATTTATATCGAATCAATTCCGACAAAATCGGTGCATACATAAAAAATCAATACAAGAACTCCCTAAATAAAGAACCTCAATTTTTGAAGTCGATTAAAAAAAAATTATGACACAAAGAGAAATCTCTGTTTCAGGTAACAGAAATCTACAAATCCAAACATTCGACATCATTCCAGTGACCTTGTGGCCATACATATTTCCGAAAACAATGGTATTAATACAATGATTAATGGTGGGTAAAGGTGAAAGCGAAATGCCGAGCGGCGCCGTATCACGAACGACACAATACATTTGGGAAATGGCAAATGAATTCAGGCTAAAAATGAGTGACAGATATTTAGGTTTGCCGCCTGATTTTTGTTGTATAAGTAATTATATGACCTCATTTTTCTAACGCCAGCATGAATGAACTGTAAAGTTTTTTTTTTTTTATCCTGTCTCGGCAAAGTGACTACGCTACACCTGATGGTAAGTGTAGCGCAATCCAAGAATAACTATTGTCAACCAACGATAAACAATGTGTCCATCGTTGGTCGGCAAGATCATGCCGGCCTGCCAAAGGGCCAAGGGGGAGGGGAAGGAAAAAGGGATGGGAAAAGGGTGAGGATCAGGGGGCAAGCCCCCTGGGGAGAACCGGATATACACTGGCTGACCCTGGAACGCGACCCACACAAGGTAGGCCATTATGGCAGGTTTTAGCACCTGTGCACGGTGGTCGCTATCTGGTCGGATACAAGTATCCTCCCACCAGCAGCAGTTTTGAAGTATGCGACCGAGATGCGTGACGTAAGCTAGAGCTTTGCACCTCAGTCCACCCCATGACCACGAAGGTTGAAAAGCTTTCGTAACGTCGGGACAAAAGTTAAATAAAAAACCGCAATAAAATCCGTTTAAATTAGTTTTATTTCAATACCTTGTTGTATAAATCGCCGTCTACAATAAAACCGCCCATTGTATCACCATTACTGTTAAGTAACAAATATTAGCAAACCACTTTCTTCGTTTTAAAATATCAAAAGTATACTAGCTTTTCCTTGTGGCTCCGCCCACGTGATCTGCTTTTTTTCGGGATAAAAAGTAGCCTATGTTCGTCAGGGATAATGTAGGATTTTAATGGTGAAAGAATTTTTCAAATCGGTCCAGTAGTTTTTAAGTTTGTCCTTACATACAAAAATACAAATCTTTCCTCTTTATAATATAGTGTAGAAAAGAACCAGAGTAAAATCCATCGTCTTCAAATTGAACAATGAACCCACCGCGTCAACGCATTTTGAAACGAAAAAATAACTTCACAAACATCACTTACACGGTCCGTTGCGTGTTTCAATTTATTTTATGTACAATTTATTTTATGTACAATTTATTTTAAACATGTGTATACAAAATGTTCTAGACATCAGGACTCCATATCAAGCATCCAGTTATAACAATATACCATAATATAAAATCTCGAGTTTGAAAATCGTGAAACGTTTTAAGTTCATAGATATGTTAAGATATTATATCAGTTGAAAGTCTTTTTAACTGTCTTCAAAAAACGAGGAGGTTTTCAATTCGGTGACTTTTTTGTGTCAATAGATTTATTATTATTATTTTAAATTCGTAAAACATATCTTTGACCATATTTTTTTAGGCAACCCTATTGGTATGTGTGCAGCAACACATTTTATACTCTAAAATATTATTTTCATCCGGTAAACAGATGGGTGAAAGTCAATGTGCCCCGGGATCTTGTACTATTACTTTTGACTTTTCAGTGTTATTTTTTTCAAGATTTTGAGTTAAGGTTTTTTAATTTTCTCAAAACTTATTTTAATATTTAATTTTCAGTATTAAATTTAACTATGGTATGTAAATTCCAACTCTATAATACAATCGCGACATTTGAGCTGACATCCGTTGAAGATTTTTTTTTATCCGTACTCCATTTTCAAATATTAACCAAATTTATATGGGACCATATCGCAACTAAACTCTATCGAATGTTTTTTTACAGAAATCAGTCCACAATCGAAAAAATCAATGTACATAAAAAAAGCAAAAAAAAAACTCGCCGAATTGAGAACCTCCCCTTTAAGTCGGTAAAAAAAGAAGATTATCGATTACTTGAATCGTAGTTACTGTATAAGCTCTTTATTACATTCGAGCCACCAAGACATCTACAACACTAACTAATTTACATAAATCAACAACCAACTTACAAAGTTAACAACCAGATAATAAAATCCATCCGAGCGTTATCGTCGCACAAGTTTGTACCGAGACACTGCCAGTGTCTTGCACTGCCAACTTGTGACTAGTTCTGCCACACCCGATGACGTTGTTAACGTTTACTTGTTTTATGTTAGTGGTAGCTGTTTGTTTTTAAGCTTTTATACGACGTGAAAAAAGTTACGCGGGAGCGCCAGGAGGTTTTTTTAAATACAAATGTGTAGTTTAACTTTCACTAAAAATATGCGAGTTTTGTGATAGTTTGCAGTTTATCCTTTTTTTTTAGTAGGTTGACAAACGAGCAAGTGGGTCACCTGATGGTAAGTGATCTCCACCGCCCATGTACGCCCACCACCAGAAGAATCATGGGCGCGTTTCCAACCTTAAAGGAAAAGGATAATTAGGGATTGGGAAGGGGAGGGGATTTAGGCCTCCGGATATCTCACTCACCCGTGTAACAACCCGGTCTAGCCAGCCCATTCATGTTGTAGACAAAACTGTCTACAGCGTGGCTCTACCACTCACAATCCGTAATTAGGAAAGTATGTATATAGGCTCGTATAACGATATTTATACTTTTTCTATCCTAGCATCATTGACTCACCTGCTCAATTGCCTACATTTAGCTAAAAAATCATAACCCTTTACCGCTGTCATACAAACTCAATCGCTAATCAAGGAGGCACTAATTTTCCTCCATTACAAGAAGTTAATCCCTCACATAAAATCTTTCACACAATTTGTCCGATAAATCATGTGAAAACATCAGATGATCGTCGCAATCTCTTTGTCCGCGCGTGTCTAAGTGTGAGTCACAATATCGAGGGCTATTCATATTATGACTAGGTGTTTGAGGCAGAGAGGCAGAGGACGGTCGGCAACTAAGACTTTTGGATGGCGGCACCCTTTGAATTCAAATACTTGCTTTCGAGTACGTGTTAGTGAATAGAGAGGCTTAGTTCCTAAATGGACAAAATTATGCTATAATTCTATCTACTCTTCGGCTATGTGACATTGAGAAAATGTTTGATCATATATAAATAATACACCGTACACTGGTGCTAAAACCTGCCATAGTGGCTCACCTCGTGTGGGTCGCGTTCCAGGGTCAGCCAGTGAATATCCGGTTCCGACGATGGACACATTGTTTATCGTTGGTCGACACTATTCTTAGATTGCGCTACACTTACCATCAGGTGTAGCGTAGTCACTTTGCCGAGCCAGGATAAAAAAAAATGTAAAAAAAATAATCAACTAACTATTTACGTTATTAATGTATGCTTTAAACCAGTGCTTCTCAAAATGGATGATGTCGCGCCTTTGTGGGCGCCGGAGGCTTTCAGAAAATGGATCTGAGAATTTAAGTTATAACTCAAAAAAAGGATGACTCATATGACACACTAGAAACATTTTAAATAAAGTCATTTCGGAGGGCTTTTGAGGGTTCTGAAAATAATGTATTCTCCGGGTTCCTACGGGTTTCGACCAATCGAATAGTGCAAGGAAGCTGACGGTAATTTCTTCAAAATATACTGAATCCTTCCTGCATCATATGTGTAAATCTTGATGCACTGATGCCACTTAGCAGTGGGATGACCGCAGGAGAATGACAAGATTTAAAATATTTATTCAAATTCAAAATATTGAATCTATGAAATGTTACAATATATTATTTAAATTCCGTCAAAACTCTGCCACTAGTTCGGAAGGCTAGAGAAGAAGGGGCAAGAAACTCTAACGATGATACAGTTCAAATATACGTCTAAACTAATATAAAATAGTCACCCGTGTATACAATGCTTTGAACATGTTTGAACAGATTTAATTTCATATTTATTTCACGGAAGAAACATTCCTTATGATTACAGTAGTGCTAGGTATTATACCTGTAGCATTTTATCCCTGTTCCAATCTCGCGGCGGGAAAAATATGCTATGGAGATAAAAGTCAGTTAAAAATAAGCTTTGATACCTATATCCTCAAAAGGATAGGCAGAAATGCAGCTATTACCCCCACAATTCATCCAGTTTATTACCCTCCCATGATGTGATATCGAGTTAGCTTATCGCCCATACCGGGCACAACTTGCAATTCCAAGAGTACTTAATTATTGTAAAGGACACAATCCCCTTGGGCATTGATAAAATTAATAATTCAAGCGAAGTTAATTAAAAATTAGAGTAGAATACAGTTAGTTACATTAATTACATCATTAATGATAATAAGAAAGGTACAGGGTGCTGTGAAACAGGACACTCGGGTAATTAAGTAAGCAATTAGGTAGACTCAGCAAAAAATACACATTAAAACATTAAGAATGTATTAAAAGAGCTAATAATAGTGCCGCTGAATTAGCGAAGGCAAATTATCACATAAAATGGTCAAATAATGGGCGTTTTACCAGATATAAAACTAGAAACCTTTAATGAAATTTCCAGAGTTATAAAGTGCCATTGAGTTTTGAAAAACTATTCATTCGTTATACACATTTCGAAAGGACTACGAAAGCCTATCGAAAGGTTTCAAATGATTATAAAAATTACAAAAATTACCTTATTAGTATGCTTAACTTACTTTCTAAGAACTGAAGCACCAAAATTGGTAAATTCTACAATAAAAAAATCTTATAAGGAGCCATCAAGAAAATTATTGCCTCAAACTCCGACAACGTAAAGACAATCATTTTGGATGTAATAATTTACTATAAACATTCATTAGCCCCTTTTTTCACACAAACCGTGTTTTAATTTACATTCCAAGCACCATAACACAATTACCACTTAATCATCATTCTCAAACTCGTGTAATTCCAACAATATCTATTTACAAAATTATTAAAGTAATTTTCGTTGTGCGTTCTCCATCGCTCGTCGCTTACCGACAGCAGACGCCCCTAGACTTACAAAACTGGCAATAAAACGCGAAATAAAACACAATTAGAACGCGGTTGTGGTGTTTTAACTCGTAAAACGTATAAACAAGCCGGCTGGCACATTTTGACTACCCTCATTTTATGCAAATTTCTGTATATTAATAATGAGTTAGTCTGGTAAATGAAACGCGATGTAACTGGCTTTCTTAGGCAGGAGTTAGGGTGACTGTCCACTGAAAAGATAGGATAAAGAGCTGCAAAAGTAATAGAAATTATCGCGGAAAGTGAAAATCAAATATTTGTTGAATCCTTAAAATGTCTAACATCATGTCGATTCATTTAAATTTTATCTTTACTGCCAGTTTGAAATGATCTTTCGTTAAGAAAGAACAGACAAGAAACTCTAGCGGTGCTCTTTTCTAAGGTGAGTTTCTATATTTGCACTACATCAAAGTATTATTCATTTGAATTAGAGCAGCTCAATTTGTGCCAATGAGGTACGATATAAAATAAAATAATTAGTAAAATGATTGGCTTCTTCCCTCTTCGGAGAGGGAAGAAGCAAATCGAGAGGCCTTCGAAGGGGCAGATGGATGACCAATGCAGGCACAGTAATACAAAGATGTACCTCTATGCCCACCCCAACCAAGCATCAAGTCATGTCGCAAGCCCCTCAGGAGAACCGGATATACACTGGCTGATCCTGGAACGCGATCCACACAAGGCGAGTGGATCACTATGGCAGGTTTTAACACCATGTGTACGGTGATCGCCATACGGGCAGATATGAATATCCCTCCACCAGCAGACTTATTATATTGCTCCCTAACTCAGCTCTGCTCAATCTCCAAGTGGATGAGCACCCTTAGCGAGAGGCGTACTCGGTTAAGACGAAGGTACTCATTAATGATATTATTTTTGCAATAAATTAAACATGTTATTTGGGAACAAAATTGTGCCTACAAAGCAACTCAGTCATCAACCCACACGAAAACAAAATTAGGTTTGTAGTGTTTTTGGTAAAATAGACATTTTAATTAAAATATTTTCTTAAACTTAGAAACCATTTCCAATTTCAGATATTATCGAACTCTTCACTGTATGCGTCATTTTATGAATAGTATTTTTATATGCTTGCGACATGATGGTTGATTAGAGCCCGTATAGGGGTATATCCTTGTATCCCTGAGCCTGCATCGGTCATCCGCCTGTCCTGTCGCAGGCCCTCGATTTGCTTCTTCACTCTTCGAAGTGTGAAGAAGCATTATTACAAGCCGGGATGATTCTGGTGACCTCTGGTGTTTTTTTTTTTTCCTGGCTCAGCAAAGTGACTACGCTACACCTGATGGTAAGTGTAGCGCAACCCAAAAATATTGTCGACCAACGATAAACAATGTGTCCATCGTTGCTCGGCAAGATCATGCCGGCCTGCCAAAGGGCCAAGGGGGAGGGGAAGGAAAAAGGGATGGGAAAAGGGTGAGGATCAGGGGGCAAGCCCCCTGGGGAGAACCGGATAGACACTGGCTGACCCTGGAACGCGACCCACACAATGTGGGCCACTATGGCAGGTTTTAGCACCAGTGTACGGTGGTCGCTATCCGGTCGGATACAAGTATCCTCCCACCAGCGAAATATTTTTAATAATAAACACTGGCAGATCATAAAACGCGACTCGCCTAGAGCCTCTATGGCGGGCATTTCACCATGTGTAAATTACACACACATAAATCACATAAATCCGACACTCGCAAATACACTTTTCGAAACCACTTCCTTAATACATTGGTATAACAAACAAAAATGTATGCCCAAACGGACAGGGGCCCATATTAATCACCCAAATCCGCCCCACTCCTAAACCTCGTTACAATAATAACGGCTTTAAACACAGTTATTTGAAAATTCGCATTTCGTGCCCCATTTTCGGACATGCTATTCTAAGTGAGCATTGTAAATCCAGCGAAATCTTGACATGAATAGGTGAAATTTTACAAAAATCTAAATATTGTTTTCGTGCATGGGAAGTTAATTATATTTCAAATTGATGGATATTTCTTTAAAATCATATAACACTTCTTTCTGCTGCGTTTCGTACGGTTAGTGAGATATCCGGTGGCTCAAATTACATCCCCTTCCCAATCCCTAATTATCCCTTTCCTTTGAAATGGGCAACGCGTCCATGATTCTTCTAGTATGATAGGCGTACATGAGGTCACTTACCATCAGAAGACTTGCTCTTTTGTCGTCCTATGCTATAAAAAAGAGCACAAAAGAAGTGAGCAGAAATACAAAATCTTTATATTGTGGCCCGTGCTCAAACAAAAATCTGTTTCAAAATAGAAACGAAAACACAAAAGTAGAACTGTCTCGTAACATATTGTATTTATTTACTTTCGTACAGGTGTGTGCGATGAAAAAAGGGTTAGAACAAACGAACACCGTTTGTACCGAGCACTGTGCAGGTTTTACGAAGTATTCTCGTGAATTTGATTGTTAAAGGTTTTATTTAGACGACATCACAAGGTAGGTCTCTCGTATGCGAGAGGCCGTCTGGGTTGGTACCACCGCTATGTCTATTGCTACCGCCAAGCAACAGTGTGTAAACACTGTTGTGTTTCGATTTGAAGAACATTAAAGCCAGTTAAATTACTGTGCGTTATGAGACTTAGCATCTTATGTCTCGGAGTGACGAGTGCAGTTCAGTGGCATGCAATATTAAGTCTCATAATGCCCATTAATTTCACTGGCTTCAATGTCCTTCCAACCGAAACAACAGTGCTTACACAATGCTTGGCGGCAGAAATAGACAAAGTAGTGGTACCAACCACCTTGTGAATATAACCATTATTTACCTTCAGAAAATACATTTTTATTCGAGTAATCTTGATATTTCTAACTTATTTCCCATTCGCGTGTATTGATCAATATCAGATAAGTTATGTGTAATAAATTATACCTAATTATATTCACGACACATAACATAGTAATTAAAGTTTATACAATTATAATTATAAAATTCCAAACTGTTGAAATGTTCGCCTTGATATGTTAAAAATGCCATTTGGTTTAGCACTGAGTTATGGTACGAAATATATTGCATTACCATAAGAAAAGCTGGGAAGGCCTCGGCGAACTTTCTTCGATCAAGTCGGAGATATTCTCGAGAAAGGCCAAGTCAGAAGTACCCTAAACCGACGTGCACGCATGAAGAATTTAATGACAGTGAAGGAAGCCAAAGAAGTGTGTAAGGATCGTAGCAGGTGGAAGTCTGTTGTCTCTGGCTACCCTTATAGGAAACAGGCGTGACACTATGTATTTATAGAGTATGCTGGCAAACGAGCAAGTTGGTCACCTGATGATAAATGATCTCCACCGCCCATGTACGCTCACAATACCAGAAGAATTAGGGGCGCGTTGCCGACCTTAAAGGAAAGCGATAATTAGTGATTGGTAAGGGTAGGGGGATTTGGGCCTCCGGATAACTCACTCGGCATACGAAACTCAGCTTCAAGCCGCTACTTTACGTCGGTTTTCTGTGAGATAGTGATAAAACCCGGTCGGGCCAGCCCATTTATGCTGTAAATAAAACTATTTACAGCGTGACTCTACCACTCATTTTTTTTTCAATTATGAGGATATGTATTAAATTTTAATTAACTTATGATTACGATGGACAGTCGTCAAGAGAAATTCATTATAAGCTCAATCATTGACGACCTTAAGATCTACAGAGACCATAAGGCCTAGCCTATAATTATTTCGAACCAGTGTTTATCTCTTTCTCTCTCAATATAAGAAAGAAAGGGACAAAACACAGATTAACGTAGTTTAGTAGTAAAAATACTCAACAAAATCGTTTCGAATATGACAAACATACTCCCCACAGTATTAGTGAGATATAAAACATCTTCCCAATACAATAATGACCCATAAATCCGACGTCAAATAACAAAACCGCTTGAATCACCAATCCCACATACATATTTACCAGAACAGCTCGTTTACAAGCGATAAAACGCTCCCTGACAATACATAAATTAAACTCCAAATCAAATGACTTTAGGGTCAAATATACAGTCAGCAGCGGACCTCAGCACCTTAGACAGGGTTGTCACTACACGATATTTCATCTGTAAATAAATAACACTCTACAGTCACGCACATAGCCCTGACATCACAGTATGATACCGAGTCTTGTGTTGAGAGTTTTGGCGGGAATTCTGACAGTGCGGTTCATCGCTTATTTTAATTTATTTCAAAATCTAGTTTAAAGTTGTGTTTGTTGAGTAAAGTGGTGTGGATTTGTGCAATAAACATTGACGGTGATGAACAGTGTACGGAATCATTGAAATAAGTGAATGAAGCATCTAATCATACTTGAGGGAATTAACACCAAAACTCCAACAAGAATTTGAAAACGACCACACCGATATTTCATCGTTCTTGTGAAGGCTTGAGAATAAATTATACTTGTCATTGGCGAAACACATAATAATGCGAAGCCATAAATAAAAAATAAGAAGAGTCTTGTGTATCAGGAACTACGAGAAACTTTCGGTCTTACAACGCCCAGTAAAAACGTAATAGAAAAGAAGAACATTTTAACAAGAAATATATAAAGATAAAAACAAAATAAATTTAAAAATATGATTTTTACTTTTGCGATTTGTATACATATTATATAATAACATATGTAACTCGGTCGAAATATCAGGAGATAAATAAATAATAGATATTCATACCTTCAAATATTACGCGATAAGTCCCGTTTAAATAAATAAGGATTATAATATACGCACATACACCTGTAATCCCTGAAGGGGCAGGCAGAGGTGTAACCATTACACCCACTTTTTGCCGAGCGTATTTCCATCCCATGATGTGATAGGAGGCGAGCCTATCTCCATACCGGGCACAATTCCAGATTCTGATACTGAGCATTTCGTGATAAAAAAACCCAATATCACTTTACACGACCCGCGGATCGAATCTGTTTAGTATTGTTAAAACTAAGTAGAAAACCAGTAAAACAGTCTACCTGATCTTCATATAATTGTTAAATGCACATTAATCTCGAAACAGTCTCTCCTAAGGGTCAAAATCTACTACGATTCAAACCCTCTTTTCTCAACCCCTATTGTAAAAGGTTTCTATACTCAACAATGGAACATAACACACGTCATATCAGATCACACTTACCCCTTTTACCTGACAACCCTATCTTTCCTGACCTTAATAGGTGTCCCAAACATTGTGACCCCGCGCGGTGTCACAAGACCCTTTCGTTTGTTTATTTATCCCGCCGTAATACGGAAGCGGTAGGGGTGCGGCATTAAACTCAGTTCGGGGTCGTTTTATACTTTTGGAATGGTGCGATATTGTTTTTGTTACGGGGATTTTTATGATAACCATAACGTGCGCGTTGAATATATATATTTTTACTAGTTGTCCCACAGTAGCAGCGATAGCTCAGCGGGGAGTGGTACGGACTGTCGAGACGAAAGTCGCAGGTTCGAAACCAGCCCCAAGAGCATACACCACTGACTTTTCTAAGTTATGTGTATATTAATTGTTAATTATCGCTTTAACGGTGAAGGAAACATCGTGAGGAAACGTGCATACCTGAGAACTCGATACGATTTTTCGAAGGTATGTGAAGTCTGCCAACACGCATTAGGCCAGCGTGGTGGACTATGGCCTAACCCCTCTCATTCAGTAGAGGCGGCCCGTGCCCAGCAGTGGGACGTATATAATACAGGGCTAGTAAAAAAAATGTTGTCCCACGCGGTTTTACCAGAAAGTTTTGCAGCGCCACCTACCGGTTCCCATTGTGAATATAACCATAGCGAGACTCATTCAAACACACACAAATTCATCAAAGTCGGTCCAACCATTTGCGAGTTATTGCGAGACTAACGAACGACAATTGATTTTTGTATATAAGAATATAGCATAAGCAAAAGAGCAAGTAGGTCACCTGATGGTATGCGATCTCCACTGCCTATGATCATCCATAATACTAGAAGAATCGTGGACCCTAAAGTCCAGTTTCCAGTAGTTTTTAAGTTTATTCGTTACATACAAAAATACAAATATTTCCTCTTTATAATATTATTATAATAAATATAGATAAATAAATTGTATACCAGTAACTAAATTACTCCGTGAAGAGCAATCGACTTTTATTTCTAACTAATTTGATCATCAAAACAAGGTTAACACATTAGCAAACAAACACAAACGCGTGTTCCAAAGCCGCAACACTAAAAACAATCTAATTCTGTAAATACGAATCGAGTCGAATCAACAAAGGTATTTGAAACAACACAGATTGTGCAAATAGGTTCGCAAACGAGATTTCTTCGCAACTTAAGGGAAAACGTACGGGACATCGGGCTTCAATGATTTCCCTGTGTAGCTTGAACTTTGTACTGTATACACGCCTGTAATCCCCGAAGGAGTAGGCAGGGGTATGTCCAGTACACCCACATTTCGCCGAGGGTATTTCCGTCACATGATGGGAGCCTATTGCCATACCGGGCACAGCAATTACGTTTAATTTAAGTCTAGTTTAATTACTTTTTTTTGGGTTTATTATTTTTATAACGTGGCAGGTCCCTTGTATGCGAGAAGCCGTTTGGATTGGTGCCACTGCTTCGTCTATTTCTGCCGCCAATCAACAATGTGTAAGCACTGTTGTGTTTCGTTTTGAAGGACATTGAAGGCATTGAAATTACTGGGCATTATGAGACTTAACATCTTATGTCTGAGAGTGACGAGCGCAGTTCAGTGTCATGCAGTGCGTTGTAATTCAAAGTTCTGTGTGGTGTTGCTTCTGTTTATGGGCAGGCATGGCGCTTACCATCAGGCAAGCGCCTTGCTCATCTAGTCATTCAATAACATAAAAAAGAAATAGGCTTATGCCGTAACAAGTGGATTGCCTGCTGAGAACACATTAAAGTCATACGTAACCGAAACTGTAATCTGATGGCCTGAATATTGCGCGTCTAATTGGGCGGCTTTACAAACCATTGTGTCCTCCACCGATTCTATTCGAAAACTGTGGCGTGTTTTCTTAGGTGAGAGACATTTTTGACCGACTTCAAAAAGGAGGAGGTTCTCAATTGGCGAGTTTTTTTTTGCTTTTTTTTAATTGCCAATTGTGGACCGATTATGTCGAAAAAAAATACATTCAATTAAGTTTAGCTGCGATGTGAACCCATATAAATTTGATTTAAATGAGATGACAGACTATGGAGTTGAAATATAAAATAAGTTTAACTCGACTTAAAATCTGGCTTCAAAAAAATAATACTTAAAAGTCTAAAATGACAATGTTTATAGGTCTATTTGGAGTCGGTGCAATTTCAGTTGACTGGCAGTGACACACGCATCGACTCTAAAGAGACCTATAGTGATTATTATCTTTGACTTCTCAGTTTTATATTTTTGAAGTCGGTTTTTAAGTTTGTTAAAAGTTATTTGGGATTCTAAACGACTTCAAATTCGCAATTCCGGTTTTTAATCTAGACACGGAGCATTGTGTTACATGACCTGATGTTAAATACTGTACAGACCTATAAACAATGTCGACCGTCAAGAGACATTGCATCCTTCAATGGTCAGTAGAATTATGCCGGCCTGAAGTTACTGGCTAGTCCGGAACAAGCTACACCAGAGGATTGTTTACCATTTGTATGGTGGTCGCTTTCTAAACAGGTACAAATATGTTTCAGGTACTCGGCCTCTCACCAGGAAATATGTGATATCTTCCCCAAGATGACTAATTTCGATTATTTTCATCTGAAAGGACTAACGTTGTCATTTTTTACCATTATGGAGAACAGATTTATATATTACTAGTTGTCACTCGTGGTTTCACCTGCATGTTACTGCCCTGGTCCCATGGGTTATAACGTGATATACATATAGACCTTCCTCATGAATCTCTCTATCTATTCCTGAAACTGCATTAAAATCTCTTGAATAGTTTATAAGATCTAAGTGAACAGACAGCGGAAGCGACTTCGTTTTATACTATGTAAAGAAGTTAATCAATGCAATTGGTGGAAATAATTCCATGTTTAACTTTACTCCAACATAAATTTACTCCAACTTTATCTAAACTTTTTAATAATTTAATATTTTTATTAGAGGATTTACTTAATTCGAACACGTATATATGTATTATAAGCATTCACAAACAGAACAAAACTTGTTAATTATTGTTGGGTTATTAGATTACCTTCGAGGTACATCTTGGAAGGATGGTAACCTTAGAACACTGCATATTTAATACTTAAAACATAAGGTAAATATTTGAAATAAAAACTATTGGCTATATTTATAACTATATTTCATAAATAAGCTTACGTCTGGAGAAGTTCGTTAACCCGAAACATCGTAAATTCTGAAATTACAGAATAATTCCTAACAAATATTCACAGAAGAGTTATATAGCTTCATAAAAATATCATATTGCTATTTTAATGGTCCTTTTTATTTATTTGTATAAAAGCAGTTAAAATCCATAAAGATATATTTGAAAGATGGAAGATATTAATAGAAGGGCATTCGTCATCCCTCTTCGATATTCGTTGTTTAACCAAGCACAAAAACCTAGGAGGTTCTCAGTTCGCCTGTGTATATAATATACTTTGTATGTGTACGTATGTGTTGTAAGTGATCTCCACCAGACTATGATATATGACTACGATACCAGAAGAATCATGGGCGCGTTTCCGATCTTAAAGGGAAGGGATACTTAAGGGATTTAAAGGGGAGGGGGATGGGCCTTCGGATATCTCACTCACCGTACGAAACGCAGCAGCAAGCTGCTACTTTACGTCGATTTTCTATGAGACAGTGTTATCAATCGAGCCGACCCATTCCTGCTGTAGACAAAACTGTCTACAACGTGGCTCTACCAGTCATATTTATTCATTACATTAATTTCTATTTATTACACTTTTTATTTTATACTGGTAGTTGAGGTATTCCACCTGTCAGCCTTTAGTATGTTTTAGTCAACTCGTTTTGCGGTATTTATTTTTGTTTCCAATTTCAGTTTTATTATAACCAACTCTCGTAGTATTATATTAACATTAAGTTGAAGTTAGAAGTTCGCGGCGCCGCTCCGCGTCGGTCGTTTCGTTTTGCTCGCTTCACTAACAGTTATTAGCATTATCTTTTCTGTTATCTTTAACTTTAATACAAACCTAAGATTGCATGTTTTAACATTAACAAAAACTTTCTGCAAATGCATGAACTTTGACATGATATTTTCGGTTAGGGTTGGTTCAACTCGAATTCTACGGGCACTGCTTGGCGGAGTGGATATTTTAAAGACACAATTTTTCACAGAATTTAAGGCTCATCAGTTCCCGTTCTTGGCAAGAGCCAGCCGTTTTTAAGCCATATAACCCTGTCCAAAAATTCTGGCACTAGATTGACCACTAATCTTATAAAACCTTTCTAACCTGTCACTAGGTGGTAAGTCCCTTGCATGCGAATGCTCTCTACCGCAAAACACAGCAGTGTGTAAGCACTGCTGTGTTTCGGTTTGAAATACATTGAAGCCAGTAAAATGACTGGACATTATGAGATTAAGACTCATGTATCTGGGTGACAAGCGCAGTGCAGTCCTTTGTAATTCAAAGTCCTGTGTGGTGTTGCTTCTGTTTATGGTAGGCGTAGCGCTTACCAACAGCAATCTGCTTGTTTCGACATTGAGGCAAATAAAAGCAAGTATCATCACCTCATAATTCAATAAAATAAACACTTATTGTCATCGTGGTGACCTATAATACAATAAAGAGAGAGAGAGAGAGAGCAATCTTTCAAAACAATCTTTCAAGTAAACAAACCCACGTGAAAACATGAGTATTTATTACCGCGATTTATTGCAAAAATATACAAATGTAAATGCTACCTTCATTTATTCATCAACCCACGAAGTGAAAGCGGAATATATTCCAACATAACTGTACCAAAAAATAAAAACATTACGCTCTGTATGCCGGATGAAAATGTGTCCCAATTTTTGCTATCGCCTGTACTGCATATGCATTACAAGCCGTAGTGTCCTCACAATAAAGACCATTTTGGCACGACAAACGATGTCTTGACGGAAAGCTCTCGAGCATCGAAAGCATCGTGTCTAATGAGCCATGAATGAAAAAAGTCAGAAAAGTTGGGACATGCTCGAATGTTCGGACAGATGTGGGGTTCCGTGGAATATTAATTAAGACCACTTATACTTAAACAAACATATGCACTCACGCCTTAAAACCCCATATACACGTTCACCCACATTTCGCCGAGCTTATTTCACTTCCATAGTAGGAGGCGAGCCAATTCCAGACTCCGAGCTACTGAGCATTTCGTTATAAATACATTAACCATAAACAGAAACAACATCAATTAGTATTCCGAATTACGAAATGCATGTCACCTGACTGCGCTCGTCACCCCGTGCTATCAAATGTAAAGTGTTATAATGCAAAGTAATGACTGACTGATTTTCCTTCGAACCACAGCATAAAAGACCTTATACACTCCTGCTTGGCGAAAGAAATAGATAAAGCGGATGGTACCCAGCCAGACAGCTTCACATACGAAGAACCTACCTAGTAGCGATAATGTTAAAACGTTTACTTGTTTTCTCTTGAGTTGACCTGGGGGCTAAGCAAAAGCAACACGACATATCTCACGCGCGAGAAAGTTAAATGTCGACAACAAATATATGGGATAAAAGTGTCAACATTCGATTGTTTTTATAGCATAAGCCGGCAAACGAGCAAGTGGGATGCCTGGTAAGTGATCTCCACCGCTCATGTACGTCCACAATACCAGAAGAATCATGGGCGCGTGGTCACCCGATGATTGATCATCACCGTGGATGATGATGAGTGATCTAAGCCGCCCATGAACAGCCACAATGTCCAAATCATAAATGTAGCCGTGGAGAAAAAGTATGAGCATTAGTTAATAGAGAGTGATTTGGGCCTTAAGTAATTTTACTCACAGGTCGACACACATAATAAGCTAAGTAAGTAGAAAGCTGCCATTACACGTCAATTTTCTGTGAGACAGTGGTACCTACCACCCCGGTCAAACCAGCCCATTCAGACGATAGACAAAACTGTCTACACCTTAGCTCTACCGCCCAAAAAATCTTCCTGCTCATCCCAAATTAATATAACCTTTAAAACAATGTCGCAAAATCTTGTGACATAAAACGGACATTCCAAATGGTTCTATCCCCACGGAACCCTAATAACAATGGTTTATTTCCCCTTCAGGACGTCGCTTGTTTCTCGTAGCAAAAGGTCGGCTCAATATAAGCTGAGTTAAGTCGGCCAATCGCTGGAAATATTATGATAGAGAGAAATACAATTTGTCGTCATTCAGCTGTTTTGTTAGGCTTTTAAATGTTTCAGGGGACTGACGATAAAGTGGCAGATGGACAATAGAATCTGTTTGCAGGGAAAATTAAATAGCTACCTAGTAACGGTGTGACTGAAGCAGATGAAAGTGCAAAGTGACTGCACTACACCTAATAAGCGTAGTGCAGTCCCAAAAACTAGAGACCAACGACAAACAATGAGTTTATCAGTGGTCACCAGAGTCATGCCGGCCTGTATAAATGCTTCTTCCCTCTTCGGAAAGGGAAGAAGCAAATCGAGGGGCCTGCGATAGGACAGGCCGATGACCGATGCAGGCACAGGGATACAAGGATGTACCCCTACATCCACCCTAACTAACCATCAAGTCATGTCGCAAGCACCTCGGGAGAACCGAATATACACTGGCTGATCCTGTAACACGATCCACACAAGGTGTGTCGATCACTATGGAAGTTTTTAACACCATGTGTACGGTGTTCGCTATCTGGGCGGATATGAATATCCTACCACCAGCAAGGGTATTGTAACTTTACGAATTCAATAAATAATTTGAATTTGAAAAAAATATTCACAATTCAGCAATTCAGCCAAACGATGTTGTTTACGTTATTTTATTGTCCATAACAAATGTGCGGTGTGCTTCGCTAGAAATTACCCCTAAAACCGCGACCGCGTTGTCACGTGATTTCGGCTATTAATTAAAGGCCCTCGTTTGATTCATCTGTAGTAACTAATCCCACTGTCACAGTATTTAAAGGACAATTAAGTCTGGTATTTAGTTTCTAATGGCGATGCTAACTTTAAGTTATTAATTTTGTATTACTGTACATATTGCTTGGTGATGACAGCTTGGCGCAGTGGGTAAGTAGCCATCTGTGAAGAGGCCGCGGGTTCGATTCTCGCACCGAAATAAAATATTATGTTTATGTGATCAGCAGATATTTGTTTCGAGTTTGGGTGTTGTGAGACCGTAAATCCCTCGTAGTTCCTGATTCCCACGATATTGGTTTAACCTAGTGTGGGTTCAGGTCAATGTGTGTCACTGTTTGGTGTATTTTCTTATTTATTTTATTAAACGACTTTTAAAAAGCCCGAGGCTCTCAACTTAGCGAGTATTTTTTCTCTACATATACAAGACTTAAGGCATGAACTATAGCTACTTGGGTTAGACCAATTATGTGTATTTATTATTTATGACTGCATCAGTGGCGCAATTATACTGCGTAGGCGGTACGACTGCTATGCTGAGGTCTCGGGTTCCATTTCGGGTCGGGTCAAATGGTGTTGGATTTTCCTATCAGGAAATTCTCCGTATCGGCCCGGAGTCTGGAATTGGGCCCGGTATGGCGATAATCTCGCCCTCTATCACATGTAAATGTGGGAGTACTGGTTACACCTTTGCCTACCCATTCAAGGATTACAGGCGTATGTATGTATTAATGTTCCAACATAATACAGCCCTCTTGAACAAACAACATAAAGCACTGATATTCTTTATAAATTTCATTACTTAAAGTACAAAATGGAATACCAAATGAAGAATATAAGGAAAACAATCCGACATAAGAGTATTGCTCCAAGCAATCTGTGTTAACCGTACTAGAGATCGATAGTATCACATATGCACAATTTGTATTCTGGAATATATTCAGCTTGAAAATATACTGTATCTTGGAAACATTTATTCTAAAATATTATATGTAACAATAAGCGTGGAAGGAGATCTAGAGACTATCCCGCCCACACACCCGCCACTGTAACTCCTATGCACCAGGATCAACAGTGGCACGCATTTTTGTCGACACCGAGCAGTGAAGCTCGGCGAGTCTCTGGGAATGCCTAAATGTCTTTAGAACAAACAATGAGTTTATCGGTGGTCACCAGAGTCATGCCGGCGTGTATAAATGTTCCTTCCCTCTTTGGAGAAAGAAAAAGCAAGTCAAGGGGCCTGCGACAGGACAGACCGATACAGGTACAGTAATACAAGGATGTACCCCTATACCCGCCCCAACCAACCATCAAATCATATGACAAGCCCCTCGGGAGTACCGGATATATACTGGCTGATCCTAGAGCGCGATCCACATAAGGTGTGTGGGTTACTATGGCAGATTTTAAGACCATGTGTACGGTGGTCGGTATCCGGTCGGATATGAATATCCTACCACCAGCGAATACTCAAGAGTTAAAATTATAACCATTGCCCATAATTTATTTACTTTTTACACGCTTTTTATTAGCTTCACCTGTATGTTTGTTTGTATGTTGGTTTGTATGTTTGTAACCGACTCCTTTGGGCGCGATTTTGACCCACTTTAAACGGCCTGATTTCGTTCAAACATTGTAGATTTATCGAGGACCGATGACAATACACTAATTTGATAAAAAAAAAATTAATAATAATAATAATTTAATTAATTATTGATATTCGGGCTAGGAATTAAAATTGTACTCTCTGGATATTCATTAATTATAGAGAATATCGTAGTATCTAAGAGCGTCAATAGATGGCGCTTTTTTGATATTCGGGTTTAAAATTAAAATTATATTCTCTGCTACAATATATTTTTAAATTAACTAAAAAATGAAAAATAAATAGTAATTAAAAAAAACTAAAAACACGCTTTTATAGAAAGTCTAACTAAAAAAAAATAGAAAATAAATGTGAAGAAAACAATGTATTTTATTGTAAAAAAATGCGTGGGGTGCTTTTTAAGATACTATCTAAATGATAATCCTTCTACTCATATAGTCAATACAATAAATATAACTATTGACACCATGCACCCCACGCTTGTTTTTACAATAAAATACATTGTTTTCTTCAAATTTATTTTCTATTTTTTTTAGTTAGACTTTCTATAAAAGCGTGTTTTTAGTTTTTTTTACTTTTTTTTTACAAGCCCTGTATTATATACGTCCCACTGCTGGGCACGGGCCTCCTGTACTGAATGAGAGCGATAAGGCTTAGTCCACCACGCTGGCCTAATGCGGGTTGGCAGACTTCACATACCTTCGAAAAATCTTATCGAGTTCTCAGGTTTCCTCACGATGTTTCCTTCACCGTTAAAGCAAGCGATAATTAACAATCAATATATCATGATTAATATATTTATTCACTAAATAGTTATTTTGTGTGAAGACTCACCGAAGTTACACTTTTATTAAACTTGAAAGCAATAAAAATATTTCACTCACACACACGATAAAACCTGCCAACCCACCGACGACAGTCGCACATCAATCCAGAGAGATCTGGCCGCGTGACGGCCGCCATTAATACGCGCCGAAACATAGCGGATATGTTTTGGCTCTATCCGAATAAAGATTAATTGATACATAGCACGCTATACGTCAAGTGTTATCCAATACCGTTATGGGAATAGCGTGGAACAACCGCGAATGTTGTTACGTAACGATGACACTGCTGTGATCTTATCCCCGGACGCAAAAAAGGAGGTATTGAAAAATATATAAAGTATGTATTGAAAAATCATTATCACAAGGTCCTAATGTTCACTGATAATTTGAAAGAAATATTCACTGGGGACATTTCCTGTCCTCTCTCAATGTAAACTTGGAACTTGAAATGCCACGGCCCCTACAAAGTATCTATCACCTTATCAGACAATATTTATAATTCACGCTCGGAAAACTTGTCAACCTTTCTTATTTATTTCTGGTAGATAGAAGAGATGTCATGAATGTATGGTCAATTGTTTAGATTTACATGATAAGTTCATGCCTCAATCCTCGAAGACGTGACAAGTTGACAAGACAAGACAAGGTGGCAGGTCCCTCGTATGCGAGAGGCCGTCTGGGTTGGTACCACCACTTTGTATATTTCGGCCGCCAAGCAACAATGTGTAAGCACTGTTGTGTTTCGGTTTGATGGACATTGAAACCAGTGAAATTACTGGGCATTATGAGACTTATCATCTTATGTCTCAGGGTGACGAGCGCAGTTCAATCCCATGACTATCTCGCTTGCACGCGTACACCGTAATGACCATTTGCACGATGACGTCAGGGTTAGCACCGTCTGTCATTTGATAAATAGCCCTTCGAAATTTAAATGACTTCTAACATTTATTTTTTGAGGGATTTTTAAAATTATTTCTGCAACACTTTTGGGTAACATAACTTATTGAATTAGATAATAAAAAAATCAAGTTTACAACCCTATGTGTTTAAAGAATCCCTCTATGACCTCTATATAGCACAGACAGATTTTCATCAAATTATTCTAAAAAATATAAAAAGAAAAACAAAGATAAAAATAAACCATTATAACCTTCATACGGCCATAGTTTGAACAACCAATCCTGAGATAACGAGCTTGGCATAAAACATATTACATGTATTTACTAGGGTTGCCAACCGTACTATAATATAGGTATAATATTGTAATGAATTTCCGGTGCGCGCGCTATAATTATACAGTTGTGGAAAAAGTTATATGTTTTCGTCATGTGGATCAATTTTTAGGGTTGCTCACCCAGAGACTGTCATGGAACCTTATCACAGAGTGTACATCGCGCCATCCGTCTGTCCACCCTACTTTTAAAAGCCTCTATCTTTTAAACCATAATAGTTATCCGATTCAAAATTTCACTTAATATGAGTAAATATGTCAGATATAATAAAACAAAAATTAAACTGCCTCGGTGGCGCAGTTGTATTGCGTACGACTGCTGTGTTGAGGTCACGGGTTCGATACCGTGACAAGTAAAAGTCATATTCGGATCGCCTATTACGAAATGCTCAGTATCAGCCCGAAGTTTGGAAGTGTGTCTGGCATAGCGATAGGCTCGCCGCCTATCACATCATGGGACGAAAGCTCGACGAAAAATGGATATAATGGTTACCCGTGTGCCTATCCCTTCGGGGATGATAGGTGTCTTACTACATTCTACTATATTATTGCCGCTTATCCTAAAAGATACCGTAATTAATCAACCGAAAAACGTTGGCAACCCTGGTATTTACCAGTGTTTTTCCGTATTACAAGGAACAAAATCTTTTTTCCCGGTACACGAGAAATGAAGCTGTTGTCAACCGCAATATCTGATCTCAGAGATATAATTAAGTGTCTATTTCTTAGGAAGGATTTCTTTTATTACATTTCATGTTTGTTGGGAATTATTTCGGCAACTATTCTGGCTCGGTTACCGTTTAATACATTTTGATATCAGAATAATACAAATATAACCTAATTTAAGTAATATAATAGTGTGATGTTTAAAGCATCCGCTATCGTGTGGACAATTAATATTGCCAACTCCTCCCTAACCTTCTACCTGATTAATTTCGTTACGGGACAAAGACATTTAGCCATTCCCAGAGATTCGCCAAGCTTCACTGCTCGGTGTCGATAAAATGCGTGTCACTGTTGATCCTGGTGCACAGGAGTTACAGTGGTGGGTGTGTGGGCGGGATAGTCTCTATCGTGTGGAAAGAATTTTTTTTTATAGATTAGACCGGCAAATGAGTAAGTCGGTCACCTGATCGTAAGTGATATCCAACGCCCATGTACGTCCACAATACCAGAAGAATATAGGCGCGTTACCGATCTTGAAGGAAGGGATATTTAAGGAATTGGGGAGGCTACTTTACGTCGGTTTTCTGTGTCGGTTGGTAACGACACGGTCGAGCTGGCCCATTCGTGCTATAGACAAAACTATTTACAGCGTGGCTCTACCACTCAAAAATATAAAGTTTCATAAAAATTGTAGTTATTTTTCATTATTATACAATAGGTCTGGTTGGACTAAACTTACCCGCTAAAGCCAAAGTAACCCTAAATTACTGCATATAAAATGTTACGTGAAATAAATTCCCAACATATTCAATTCCAAATTCGAAAAACCTATAAAAATGTTGCCAACATAATCAATAGGGTTCGAACACCAAAACTACACAAATTCGAAGCTCATGGAGAACTAATAAAACCCATAAAAGAAGTGATTACAGCGTCGCGTGACGATCGCAGCGTATCGAAATACTTGTGGAGATGTTACACGTTTTATGCGAATATTGAATTGTTGGTATCATTCTGTTGAAACATACTAAGAACTTGTACACACGGTAATGGATTGTAATAGAAAATAGGTTCTTTAAAAAACTTTTAAACGTCTGTATATTCATATTAATTTATTATTTAATTAAGATTTGATTTTTTTAAGATTGCAAAAATAAATGTAAAAATCTGTAAAAGTTACAACGAAAGTCAAGGAGTGACATTTTTGTCCGACGACAAAAAAAAACAAGACTTTGACTACAAGCGCACTCTCGCCTGTAAATCCAGGGTTAAGCAGAGATGTAACCAGTATACAGTTGTGCTTACTTAAAAAAGATTTATTTATTTATTAAAAAATACATAATGCCATTACGGTACATACGGTAAAGTATCATGCTATATCCTGTTACCTTTAAATAATCCTTATTTAATCCTGATATTAACATTTGTAATCAAAGAGTCAAATATTTCCCCACTAATCATAGTAATCGTCATAAACAGCTAATTCCCCACAATCGAACATAAATAGCATAACCCGCCAGTACACAAGTAATTTAACACTAATGTGACCACAATCAAGCTGGGAGTCACTGCAGATCGTAAATACGGGATGGTCACACCGGCAACCGCGGGTCATGCGCTCATTAACATAATAAACACGCATAGTGTTGCCAGACACACGGATTATGATTTTCCTCAGTTACCACATTTATTGTGTAGCCGGCTGTGAAGCGAGACGCCGCGGGTTCGATCCCCGCACCGAGACAAACGTTTGTGTGATCCACAAATATTTGTTTCGCGGTCTGGGTGTTATGAGACCGAAAGCCTCTCGTAGATCCTGATATCCACGACACAAGATTCGCATCTTACTGTGGAGTCAAGACTATGTGTGTGACTGTTGGGTGTTTAAAAAAATAAATAAAACATGGCCTATAGTTAGATTGATGTGGTAACTGATCTCTAGATTGCGGTAAACAACGATCAACCAATCTTGGATAGACGGCAAAAGCTATGGAGCAGTTCGATTCGATGTTTTGCTGGTTGGAGGATACTTGTATCCGACCGGATAGCGACCACCGTACACTGGTGCTAAAACCTGCCATAGTGGCCCACCTTGTGTGGGTCGCGTTCCAGGGTCAGCCAGTGTATATCCGGTTCTCCCCAGGGGGCTTGCCCCCTGATCCTAACCCTTTTCCCATCCCTTTTTTCTTCCCTTCCCCCTTGGCCCTTTGGCAGGCCGGCATGATCTTGCCGACGATGGACAGATTGTTTATCGTTGGTCGACACTATTCTTGGATTGCGCTACACTTACCATCAGGTGTAGCGTAGTCACTTTGCCGAGCCCGGGTAATAAAAAAAAAATAAAAAAACAATATGTAGTCTATTCTATTCTATATCAAATGGTTTGTGGCCAACCTAGTGTCAAAGTTATTTAAGACGTTTGAAAGCCTTCAGCTTAGCTTAACGACTGCTGTTAGTTGATAACAGTCAGGACAGTTGAATGTTGATTTGTTCAGCTATCGAGAAACCAGGGGTACATCTTCTTTATATGGTAAAGCTACGTAAGGTTTTTCATAACTTTTTAACAAATAAACCCGGCTCCATAAAATTAAAAAGCTAAAATAATCAATTTGGAGCCAATGCGTCTACTTATAATTGAGGAGTTCCGGAACAAAACCCGATAAATACACTTATCGTATTTTTAAAAAAATCAGATAAAATACGCGTATTTGCCGGGATTTGGCCCGGTTGACGATCTTTAGAGCCTTATTTGGTACGTTTTTAACGAGATTTGGTGCGGTCTGAGTGATGGATAATATGTATGAGTACTACGACCGACGGAAAAAAAAAGTAAAGTAGAGTAAAGTGTATTTATCGGTTTTTGTTCCGGAACTCCTCAATTGATCATTGAATTGCAACAGTTTTTTGAGTCGCTTTTATTTTTGTTAATAAAGTCCCTAAATTGTAATAACTGGCAACACCGCCCGCAGTGCAATTTACACATGAGTTTCATTAGCCGGGCTAATCTAGTGCTCCTAATACAGTGATATGGTGTTGAAACGATCTCATTCATTCATGATATGACGCCATAAAGTACAAATCCAGTGGTAGTTTACAAGGTGGTAGGTCTCTTGCATGCGAGAGATCGTCTGGGTTAGTACCATCGCTTTGTCTATTTTTGTCGCCAAGGAACAGTCTGTAAGCACTGTTGTATTTCGGTTTGAAGGACATTGAAGCCAATAACTGGGCATTATGAGAGTTACGCAGAAGGAGCTCACAGTGACTTGCGGTCTGACAGTTGGTCTTTTGGGTTCCGATTTAATTAAGTGTATGATCGGATCCTAGGCTTGTGCTAGCTTCCAACCATCTCCTCTATTGAAATTCGGATGTTTTTTTTAATTTCAATAGTCTCGCGAATCATCCTAGTTAGGAATCATTGTTCTTTGACAAATCTGCGATAAAATCCGTTTAAATTAGTTTTATTTCAATGTGTAACATTCACGTAAAGAAATCATTATTTCAATTTATTTACGTAAAAACTGTATAAAACATAAAAACCCATACTCCGCCTTTTATTCTTTTAAACACGCCATACATGTCACTTATATTACCTATTCTATTACTCATTTTAAACATACTGCAGTTAATCCACGCCGGTAAGTAGGCTAAAACATAGCTGAGATATGTGGCATCTAATGTTTGCATTATACATTACGCTGGGGATTTACACGGCGCGATATAACGCCCGCTGTCTTTACTAATTAATATGGGCACACGTGTTTAGTGTCTAGAGGTCAAGGACAATGTGTAAATGGTAGACGCTGTAAACAGTTTTGTCTACAGCAAAGACAGGCTCTACCGGGTCGTAACCGGTCTCACAGAAAACCGACGTGATACAGCTTGCTGTCACGTTACATACTGTGAGTGAGATATCCGGAGGCCCAAATCCTTAGTCCCGTTCCTAATCCTCTAAATAACCTTTTCCTTAAAAGTCAGCAACGCATCCATGAGACATCAGGTATTATGGTTGCCAAAGTTCTGCTTATGTGATTAAAGTTTATTATTTAGCGTAATGTGCCTAATTTCAAAGGTCAAAGGTCAAGGTCATAATAAACACATCTCAGCTACATCTCCAGTGGGCTTAATTAACCGTAATCAATGTATCTCTGCGTGTTAGTGCTATTTTCCTGTTTTAAAGGTCAACACTAAATATTTCCTATGGAAAATTCGTGAGTTTGTTTAGCGTGTGTTTTCGATATAAAAGGTCAATCAAGTTGTCAAGGTCAACAGGGAACCAGATAAAGTAATCGAATACTGAAGTACAGTTCTTCATTATTAGATATAATAATTTTTTATCTTAATCTAGGGGTGTGAATTCTAGTGCACACTAAATTACATAGTAAACAGTACGAAGCAAAGTTCAGACCTTTTACCTCGGAAGAATAGGCAAAGGTCCAGTTAGGATATCCCTGGTTTAACAAGATTTCAGCCCAAAACGTGAAAGATGTAAAACTGTTGCCTTATCAAGCGGTTTAAACCAGTATATTAAATTATAAAGACTATTACAGCCCATGGTTTCACCTATAATTCTTCCTTGTATTTAGACTATAATTCAGATCAGTTCAGCTGTCATGCCAGGTGACTACAAAAAACTAACAGCCTGACTTCCCAAAAAAGCAGAAAACCTGTAATATATCTAATAAATAAACTTATAAGTTACTAGCTTTTACTCGCGTCTCCACCAGCTTACCTACTTTTTTTGGATAAAGAGTAGCATATTTCCTAATCCAGGTTATGTTCTACTTGTGTACCAAATTTTATCCAAAACGGTACAGTCATTAAGACGTGGTTGACTAACAAACATTCATATTCACAAAGATCCCATCTTTCACGTTTATAGAGTAGCATTGCCGACGTCATTAATGACGCAACAAAATATTAGACGTATAAAAGTAATGTTTAAAGTAAAATACAAACAGTATGTATGCACATTATGAAATGTAAAAAACGAATAAATGGACAACCGTAAAGAGCATAAATAATAGCAATAATATGAATAAAATAAAGGTTTAGATTATCAAAATTAAACGCCCATTTAAGGTTACAAATGAATATTCGTGTAAAGTGCCGAGGTAAGTAAACAGTTCAAGCAAAGAGAATTCATCACGAGAGGTCGAGGCCGTATAGCTGGCACAAAAACGCAAGCTCTCATTTCCTAGTATAAATATCAATATTATTACGATAATAAGTTAACACTAGCTGTACATGAAACTTAATTAGGGCAGTAATAATTATTATTGTTTTACTAGCCCTGTATTATATACGTCCCACTGCTAGGCACGGGCCTCCTCTACTGAATGAGAGGGATTAGGCCTTAGTCCACCACGCTGGCCTAATGCGGGTTGGCAGACTTCACATACTTTCGAAAAATCTTATGGAGTTCTCAGGTATGCAGGTTTCCTCACGATGTTTCCTTCACCGTTACATATGTATATAGTATTAATTGCCTTATAATTAAACTAAATTATCACGCTTCGTCCGATATACTTTTGGAGTTCAGAATTCTTTCTAAATTATCAAAACAGACTTACCTCGTTGGTGTTCCATCTGTGCCGCTGAGCTGCAAAATGCTCAGCTCGCGGCAAGCTCTCGAGATTTTCCGGTAATTTTATTGGCTCCCCATCTAGAACAAAAAAGAAATACATTTTATTGAGTGGTAGAGCCAAGGTGTAGACAGTTTTGTCTACATCATAAATGGATCGCCTCGGTTGTTATCACTATATGTCCTATTTAATGTGTTGTATGTTGGTGTTAAATTGAAATTATTGACTGTTTTCTAAAAACTTAACAAATACTAATTGCCGACCTGCGGTGCAAACCCAGAGAGGAAGACCGTACCATCAGGCGAGTGAGCTACTTGTCCCATCGTTCAGGCTAGAAAAAACTACTTATGTATCGGATTAAACATAGCTTGTTTTTATAAAACCCCGTATCAATTAATTCTACTGTAAAATCATTTTACAAGTTTGTAGGTCCCCCGTATGCGGGATGCCGTCTGGGTTGGTACCACCGCTTTGTGTATTGCCGCCAAGCAAAGTGTGTAAGCACTGTTGTGTTTCGGTTTGAAGGACATTGAAGCCAGTGAAATTACTGGTCATTGTGAGACTTAACATCTTATGTCTCGCGGTGACGAACGCCATATGCCATGCAGTAATTTATAACTCAAAGTTCTGTGTGGTGTTGCTTCTGTTTATGGGCGTGGCGCTTACCATCAGGCGAGCGAATTGCTCGTCTCGTCATTCAGAAACATTAAATTAAAAAAAAAACTGTGCCTGTATCGGTCATCCGCCTGTCCTGTCTCAGGCCTCTCAACTTGCTTCTTCCCTATCCGAATAGGGAAGAACCATTAATACAGGCCGGCATGATTCTAGTAATCACCGATAAACTCATTGTTTGTTGGTGGTCGCTAGTTTTTTGGATTACACTACTCTTAGCATCAGGTGTAGTGCAGTCACTTTGTCGTGTTCGGATATCGTAAAAATCTTATTAAAAATTACAATTTATGTTTTATGTTCTTCAATTTGTATTCAAGCAGTTCATAAAAACGATATATGGATACTGCACAGCGAATGATCTCCGATAACCGACCTGACGTCGCCCTCTATTCCGTTCCCTCGGGATCGGCGACTAGGGTTGCCACACAAATGTATTTTTTATTCGCCTAAATAATTACACGAACACGTCGCAAGTAAAAGCCACGCATGCCACTAAACTGTAGCAACACTATCCAGAACTTTGTATTACAAACGTATTTTGTATTACTTTGTATTACGGTACTGTACTGCGCTCGTTACACATTAGATGTTAAGTGTCATAATACCCAGTCATTTCACTGACATAGTCCATCAGACCGGAATACACACTGCTGCTTTTACGTCTGTAGGCGGATTCTCGCATGCAATACTTACCATCTAATATTTATTAAATACTAGCTGTCCCTCGCGGCTCCGCCCGCGTGATCTGCTTTTTCCGGGATAAAAAGTAAAAGTAGCCTATCAGTGGCGCCATGTGTCGAAAATTGATCGTACCCTCTCAGAAACCTTCGTGGGCTCATGCACAACAACTTTGCTAAAGATCATCACATGATCAAATGCATAGTTTTGTCGGGAAAGATTTGATCGTCTTGGTCCGGCATTGTTAATGATGATTCAAAGAGAAAACAAATTACTGATGATATTATCAATTACGTTTAGCTATCATTTTTATAATTGTCAAATTTTTTACCTTACTTAACCAAAGACAAAATTACGTTTAGCTGTCATTTAAGTTTTGTTATCCCACTGTCATTTGCGTTTTGTGTCATGTCAGATGTGTTTTTGTTATACCACGTTTTATAGTGACTTGACTGAAAGGCGGTCGAACGGGATGAAAAGTATGTCCGTCTCCTGGTTCTTAGCTACCTCTCCACCAATTTTCAGCTAAATCCGTTCAGCCGTTCTTGAGTTATAAGTGGTGTAACTAACACCACTTTCTTTTATATATATAGATTTCTTTTTATTAATATGTCATAGGACAGCCTTCCTGGTGCATTTGACGAGTAGCCGGCTATGAAGCGACAGGATGAGGCATCGATTCCCGCACCGAGGCAAAAATGTTTTTTTTTATTCTTTTTTTATGTTTATATGATCCGTAAATATTTATTTCAGGTCTGGGTGTTTCTCCCCAGAGGGATTGGTGTCAGACAGGAGGACGGTCATAAAACTACACGCCTAGGATATAAAAATTTAAATACATAAAGGTCGTCAATCGCATTTTATTCCAGATATTATTATCACGCGGGCGTAATATTAAAAATAGTATATTTTTTTATAGCATGGGCCGGCAAACGAGCAAGTGGGTCATCTGATGGTAAGTAATAGCCACCGCCCATGTACACCCACCACCAGAAGAATAATGGGCGTGTTGCCGACCTTAAAGGAAACGGATAATTAGGGATTGGGAAGGGGAGGATTTGGGCTTCCGGATATCTCACTCACCGTACGAAACGCAGCAGCAAGCCGCTCTTTTACATCGGTTTTCTGTGAGACAGTGGTAACGACCCGGTCGAGCCAAGTAGGTCCAATTATGAAGTACTGCATGGCACTGTTATGCGCTCGTCACCCCGAGATAAAGTTTTTAAGCCTCATAATGTGAAGTAATTTCACTGGCTATAATAGAAATGTGGTACTTATTTTATACAGGTAATAGTTTTCTACCCAGTAAGGCAAGTTATATAATACAACACAAATACTCTTTATTGATAACCATTTACAATTAAAGCAACTGTTAAAATTAATTAACCGTTATGCCTTTGTATTCTTTGATAACCCTAAAATCCTTTCAAAATATTCATGGGAGGAAGATGGGTAAACTTGGACAATCGTTCCATAACCATAGTAAGGTAAACATACATACATATATACACACCTGTAACCCCCGAAAGGGTATTTATTATACAGAGGTGTAAGCCATATACTCACATTTCACCGAGCCTATTTCCGTCCCATGATGTGATGGGCGAGGCTATTGCCATACTCCTCCAAATTCCAGACAGATGCTGAGCTTAGATAGAGATGCTGATGCTTTCATGATGGAAGAACTCGGTATCACTTTTACCCGACCCGGGGATCGAACTTTAGATATTCGCACAGCAGTCGTACCGCATGCGCAATAAATAAATACACCCAACAGTGAAACACATAGTCCTCACACTACATTAAGATACGAGTCTTGTGTCGTCGGTATCAGGATACGAGAGACTTTCGGTCTCACAATACCCAGACCCCGAAACAAATATTTGTGGATCATATTAACATTTGTCTCGGTGCGGGGATCGAACCCGCGGCCTCTCGCTTCACAGCCGCTGCGCCACCAAGGCGAGGTAAACATGTTCAGCCATTAACATTCTTCTTCCTCGTAACGCACCAGTTATTTTAATAGACCGCCATTATGGGTATTAATGGACACTTGGTTAAATCTTTCACGATGAAAGGCCGTAGTTTTATTGAATTTCGTTGCCAAATGACACGAGCTAGCCGCGCCCTCGCCTACAAATGTTGATAAATTATCAATAATGAAATAGTAATGGGTTTGCATTTGTCATTGATATTTTTCTATGCTCATAGTGTATTTATTCTATAAAAAAATCACGATTAATTATTAATGTAAATTTTAGATACAGACAAGGACACAATGTAATTATACAGGCCGGCATAATCTAGTCGACTCACGTTAGACGGTTCTGTCGTTTGTCGATAATATGAACAGTTTTTCACATAAATACCAATTTTACTAAAATTACAGATTCGTAAG
Source organism: Amorpha juglandis (assembly GCA_949126905.1). NCBI lineage: Eukaryota > Metazoa > Arthropoda > Insecta > Lepidoptera > Sphingidae > Amorpha > Amorpha juglandis. Next base: position 1,875,965 of record OX421379.1, on the reverse strand, counting down.
TTTGCCGTGGAAGTGAAGATATATGCCACGCATCTATTTTACAAGTCGTAATAGCTCTCTACCAAAAAACCCTAAAAAATGTTCTATAAATACCTGTTCGTCAAAATATTTCAACCCTACCGCTTCAGAGGTGCGGAATGCTTATAGCAATAGTAAATTTCACGTGGCCCGGTACTCGGCGCGAATTTACCGACACTTAAATCTAACAGCGGGACAATCAGTCCCAACCTCCTCTGAGAGCGCGTTCGTTACGGGGGAGAAAGGGGCTATGTGCGGAAATTGTTTCAACTAATTATAAAATACTTGTATGTTAAGTTTTGCTGGTGGTAGGATATTCATATCCGCCCGGATAGCGACCACCGTACACATGGTGTTAAAACCTGCCATAGTGATCCAGACACCTTGTGTGGATCGCGGTTCAGGATCAGCCATATCCGGTCCTCCCGAGAGGCTTGCGACATGACTTGATAGTTGATTGAGGCGGGTATATGAGTACATTCCTGTATGCATGAGCCTGCATCGGTCATCCGCCTGTCGCAGGCACCTCGATTTGCTCCCTCTCCAAAGAGGGTAGAAGCTTTTCAGCCCGGAGTCTAGAATTGTGCCCGGTATGGCGATAGGCTCCCTATCACATCATGGGACGAAAATAAGTCCTGCGATATGTGCCCTAGTTACACCTCTGCTTACTCCTTCGGGGATTATAGACGTAAGTACGTATATATGTTTTAAAAAGTATGTTACTGCTGATCTCTCATTTAATTCCATATTTTAAAGCTTGCTTTTGTAGCTCTAACAATCCGAATACATTCGGGAACAATGATTTACCAAATCATAAGTACATTCGAGTTGAGAATTCCAACAATTTTTGGCAGCTTTTATCACTAACTGCAACAGTCTCACAACTTTAACACAGACGTAAAACAAGCAACAATGGACTTTATTTCAGTAATAATAAGTTACAAACGAACGGTAAACTGAAATGGTGTATTTGGAAGCAATGAACCGGCTTTTTGAAATTCCGTCGCCGTACAGTTACGCCACTGCAAATTTTTACAATACCATCTCTAGTGGCCACATGAGCCTTATGCCTTGGTAATAAGGATTGGTTTAGATTGACTTAAGTTGAAGTTAGAAGTGTTTTTAAGTAGGCAAGTCGCACACAAGGGAGGAAATTCGCAAGCTAAGCTTTCGGCTGGGCGGACGCTAATTTCGGCCCACACGGGCGCGGACTCAGGGGAGAGCATCGGGGGCAATTGCCCCCCAGACAGTAAAATAATTCAACACAGTTAGTGACTACACAGGCAACACACTCGCCACTTTAACTTCTCCAAGATTTCAGCAGAAGCTAGGCGATTTTCTGGGAGTATGAAACAACATAAAATAATTAATCGATTAGAAAGGGAGGATTTGAAAATACCTATAAATGTCCCACTTCCCTCCATAGCAAAATGAGATATTAACAATAAAATTCACAATTTAAAAGGATATTTACAATTGGAATTGAAGGCCAGATGTAAAAAGGGAATGAAAATAAAAATATATCACCACTCAAATCATTAAATCACCCATCTATCTAACTGCACAAAAATCAACATCCCAGAACGACACCGGGCCTGTATACCATTTAACAGTTACAACGACACATTTTTAAAGTGTTTAACTAACCTTCTGTTTATAAAGCGCTTTGTGCTTTATTTTAAGAATGACGATGCATGTTGCCCTTGCCTTGAATTTTACGACAACAACCCGCCCTTTGCGAATTTATGATTAGACAGCCATAGACTACAAGGAAAGGTTTATTTTTACTTTTATTTGTTGAAGAAATCTGATGAGATATGCACTATGATTATAATATTCCGAGTCTTTAACTAACTGGGGTTTCACATACAATCCTACTAATATTATAAACGTGAAAGTTTGTAAGTATGGATGGATGGATGGATGTGTTTGTTACTTTTTCACGTAAAAACTACTGAATGGATTTTAATGAAACTTTACAATAATATAGCTTATACATCAGAATAGGACATAGGCTACTATGTTTTTCAAAAATCAACCCCTGAAGGGTTTAAATAGGGGATGAAAGTTTGTATGAAAAATCAAATCCGCTGAACCCATTTCAATGAATTTTGGTACAAATATAGTTGATGACCCAGGGTTAAACATAGGGTATTTTTTTCTTTAAATTTAAACCCCTAAAGGGCCCAAATAAAACTTACAATATATTGTATTCAGATAGTCAGTTCCCGTGGGATCTAATACAAAATTACATGCACGCGGACAGGGTCGCGAGCAAAAGCTAGTTCACTATATTTATTAAAAACTGGTACATGAATAAAAATTTCAAAAACCAAGTAGGCATAGTATATTATACCTTCCAATATAATGCCAGGTATAGCCACGCTGTAGGCAGTTTTGTCTACAACATGAATGGGTGGATCGACCGGGTCGTTACCACCGTCTGACAAAAAACCAACGTAAAGTAGCGACTTGCTGCTGCATTTGGTACGGTGAGTAAGATATCCGGAGACCCGAATCCCCTCCCTTTCCCAATCCTTTAATTATCCCTTTCCTTTAAGGTCAGCAACGTGCCTATGATTCTTCTGGTATTTTGGGCGTCCATGTGACGGTGGAGATGGATGAAGATGATGGACCATGGAAAAATAATTAACCAAACCGAGACAGTCCTTTTATAATTATAAGAGCAATAGTTTACGAATGTCACTTATATGTTAAAATATTAAGATTTTTTTTCTGACCACTGACTGCATGACAGCTGATGGTGATCAGATTGATGGTAACATACATATATTTTTGAAGTGATAACTTCTTATGGGAGGGTGAACCGAAACGTTCCGTAACGCGAGCGGCCCATCGACCAGCCAGCGTTAGCCGACCTCCCGGGAACATCAATTATTTCGAAGTCCCAGGTGGCGTCACAAAGTGACTAGTCAGCTTGGACCGGACTTTGACCGGACTTCAACCGGACTTCAACCGGACTTTGACCGGACTTTGACCGGACTTTGACCGGACTTTGACCGGACTTTAACCAGACTTTGACCGGGCTATGACCGGAGTTTGACCGGACTTTGAGAGGACTTTGATCGGGATTTGACCGGATTGTGACAAACTTCGACAGAACTTTAACCGGTCTTCGACCGGACTTTGACCGGGCTTTAACCGGACTTCGACCGGACTTTGAGAGGACTTTGATAGGGATTTGACCGGATTGTGACTAACTTCGACAGAACTTTAACCGGACTTCGACCGGACTTTGACCGGGCTTTGACCGGATTTTGACAAGGCTTTGACTGGACTTTAACCGGATTTTGGCAGGATTTTGACCGGACTTTGACCGTATTTTGACAGGACTTTGACCAGTATTTGACCTGACTTCGACCGGATTTTGACCGGACTTTAACCGGACTTTGATAGGGCTTTGACCGGATTTTGACAAACTTTGACAGGACTTTGACCGGATTTTGACATGTGTTTGACCGGTATTTGACCGGATTTCAACTGGACTTTAACCGGACTTCGACCGGACTTTGATAGGACTTTGACCGGGCTTTGACCGGATTTTGACAAGACTGACATTACTTTGACTGGACTTAAACCGGATTTTGGTAGGACTTTGACTGGACTTTGACCGGATTTTGACAGGACTTTGACCGGTATTTGACCGGACTTTAACCGGACTTCGACCGGATATTAACAGGACTTTCACCGGACTTTAACCGGATTTTGACCGGTATTTGACCGGACTTTGACAGGGCTTTGACTGGACTTTGACAGGGCTTTGACTGGACTTTGACTGGTATTTGACCGGAATTCGACCGGACTTTGACTGTACTTTGACCGGATTTCGACTGAACTTTAATCGGACTTCGACCGGACTTTGATAGGACTTTGACCGGATTTTGACAAGATTGACATTACTTTGACTGGACTTTAACCGGATTTTGGCAGGACTTTGACTGGTATTTGACCGGACTTCGACCGGATTTTGACAGGACTTTGACCGGTATTTGACCGGACTTTGACCGGACTTTAACCGGACTTCTACCGGACTTTGACAGGACTTTGACCAGACTTTGACAGAAGTTTGACAGGGCTTTGACATGACTTTGACCGGACTTCGTAACGTAACGCGTTACGTCGCCGCTCTGGCTTCCCTTTCTCTCACGCATACGCTAGTAGTAGGCAGGCTCCTCCGCTCTCACTTTAACCCACCTTAGTTTAAGTTATCACTTCTGTCGAGCGTCCCGAGACGCACACTTTTTTTTTTTATTTGATTGAATGACGAGACAAGCAAGCGCTCGCCCGGTTTACAATACATGTACAGGTTACATCTCTTCCTACCCTTCCAGGTACTACAGGCGTGAATGGATTCAAAAGAACTAATATAATAATAAAGTTGCTCAAAAATCTACCCATTGGTTGTACAGTAATTGTAAAATAAATGAATGGTTATCCATAAACAATATTTTAGTGGTAGGCAGCGGCTTGGCTGTGCCCCTGGCATTGCCGATGTCCATGAGCGGCGGTGACCGCTTACCATCAGGCGGGCCGCTTGCTCGTCTGCCTAAAAAGGCAATAAAAAAAAAATTGAGTTCATCGATAGATAAACAATGTTTTATCGAAATATCGAATACTTCGATACTTTGTTATTTCCTAATGCCTCTAATGGCATGATAATGAAACACGTCTAAGACACTGATATAAGCCAGCGATATGTTGATGTAATCTCATTGTGTGCATGACGCGACCACTTACCATCAACGATGATTCGGCAATACGATGGCTATTTTTAAACTCTGCCAGTCAGATTTCTTGCTTAAAACTTTTGTGAACGGATAAATTAGATTCATTAACAGACGAAAAATACAGAGGAATTTCTCAATTCGCCGCGTTATTTGTATATATTTTTTGTATATATATGCATAATTCCGCCAAATTTGGACCTCGGGTGATTCTTTTCATTCGAACAAACATAACTCAGAGATCAGAGAAATTCCATTATTTAGGGGGTGAAATCGGGAATAAAAAATTCAAACATCGTAATTTATGGGCTGTTTTTGATGAGTTTATCAATAAAAATAGTAAAATACTATATACAACGGTGATGCCGACCTGTTTTTGGGTATAGGCCGGCACACGCGCAAGTGGATCACCTGATGGTAAATGATCTCTACCGCCCATTCAATACCAGAAAAATCATGGGCGCGTTGCCGACCTTAAAGGAAAGGTATAATTAAGGGATTGAGAAGAGGAGGGGAATTTGGGCTTCCGGATATCACACACCGTACGAAACGCAGCAGCAAGCCGCTACATTACGTCGGATTTCTGTGAGACAGTGGTAACGACCCGGTCGAGCCAACCTATTCTTACTGTAAACAAAACTGTACAGTGAGTCTAGGACTCTAGAAAATTATGTTATGTGTTATATTTATTATGAAACACTACCGAAATATATTACTAAGGGCTGAGAGCAAGGTAAGGTAGAAAGTACCTTAATTGGGACAATTAAGTCTTAAACCCCACTTAGCAACAACACAGTTAATTATTACTTGTATATTTTAGGTTACCAAGTAGGTCGGCGGGTCGGCCTTCGCTGGCCATATTTTAAAGAGATGCGTATTATGTAGGTTGGATTCTTGCGCAACATGTTATTTTAATGGTAATAATGTGAACATGTTAAGTTCTTTATTGACCAACGAAAATAACTGAGGAGGTTCTCAATTCGACGCTTTTTTTTTCTTTGTTTGTATAAGGACGTTTAACTCGACCAAATATGTACAAATATCAATTTTCACTAATTAGGGCTTAAAATTGGCCCTCTTTTAATTTTAACAAATAATTCTAACCCGATCGGGATGAAATTGGGGAAGAAATTTTCATATCTCGTAATTATTTATGCACCGATATTAATAAAAATTTACATTGAAGCCAGTGAAGGTACTGGGCATTATGAGACTTAACATCTTACGTATCTAGGTGATGAGTGCAGTTGTGCCATACAGTGCTTTGTAATTCAAAGTTCTGTGTGATGGTACTTCTGTTTATGGGCAGGCGTTATCATCAAGCAAGCGACTTTACTCGCCTCGTCATACAATTAAATAAAAAAAGATAATAAATCTTATGCAGTTTGTAAGTAGCCAAGGTTAATTATGTAATAAAACAAGATATTATGAAAAGAACATTATTTTATTCCACAACAATCATTTTGTACTTAAACCTATATATAAAAATGCATTGAAAAGCCACCGGAACAATGTATACTACATACACTATGCTACGGCGTTTTTGACACATTACAATTTTATTATTATATCTTTCAATGCTATTATAAAATATTTTGTCGCCAAATACTTGTGCCCTGTTTTACATTTGACCAGTGCTTCATGTATTTTGTGTCAAAAAAAATCTCAAATGTGATGGAATTCTTCAATTTCTTGAAGCCAATTATTATTCACAAAGATATATGAAGAATAGCATAGCCACCATATACACCATTAGCCTCGCCTGGTAATACAGCAAGAATTTCGTGTCTGAATTAATAATCTGGATTAAGAAGAACCGGAATCGTAGGCAATTTAATACACCACAAATTTTGTTTTTTTTTCTTTATTTTAATAAATCCGAGGACAGTTTCCACATACAATACGACGTTTTGACTTATCTCTATGAGATTTTTTCCAGCCAGACGCAGAGGATTAAGGGATTTATAAGAAATACAGTGACGGACACGTGTACTTAAAGATAAAAAGCGTTAATAAAATGTTGATAAAATACGATTATATAAGATATTATGGCAATCATGTTCCGGAGTCATAATTATGAATTCAGATAACATATTCATTCAGAAACACATATCGCACCTTGAAAATTAAAGTCACTTAAAAAATTGACGATTTTTAGTTATGTACTCTTTTTGCTGGTGGGTTATTCGTTGCTGGTGGGAGGTTATTCGTATCCAACCGGATAGCGACCACCGTACACTGGTGTTAAAACCTGCCATAGTGACCCACCTTGTGTGGGTCGCGTTCCAGGGTCTGCCAGTGTATATCCGGTTCTCCCGAGGGGCTTGCGACATGACTTGATGTTTGGTTGGGGCGGGTACAGGCGTATATTCTTGTACTATTGTGCCTGCATCGGTCATCCGCCTGTCCTGTCGCAGTACCTTCGATTTTCTTCTTGCCTCTTCGAAGAGGGAAGAAGCATTTTTACAGGCCGGCATGATTCTGGTGACCACCGATAAACTCATTGTTTATCTGTGGTTGCTGGTTTTTGGACTGCACTACGCTTACCATCAGGTGTTTTTATTTTTGTTAAATTTTTAAACGTGATTATCCATAAACACATATTTCGTTTAATGCCAGTGCGGGCTTCATAAGTCCAGGCTTAGCTTGGTTCTATAATTGCAACAGGAACCAACCCACAGTAAGTTTAAATGGAGATACTAATTTTGTTTTGCTAAATTAATTGATTATAAAATTGTATTTTTTTTTTGCAAAATCGCACATGGAACATATTTCATGCCCGATTTTCCAAAAAACTTTTTTTTTTTTTTTTTTATCCTGGCTCGGCAAAGTGACTACGCTACACCTGATGGTAAGTATGGCGCAATCCAGGAATAGTGTCGACAAACGATAAACAATGTGTCCATCGTTGGTCGGCAAAATCATGCCGGCCTGCCAAAGGGGCAAGGGGGAGGGGAAGGAACAAAGGGATGGGAAAAGGGTGAGGATGGGGGGGGGCAAGCCCCCTGGGGAGAACCGGATATACACTGGCTGACCCTGGAACGCGACCCACACAAGGTGGGCCACTATGGCAGGTTTTAGCACCAATGTACGGTGGTCGCTATCCGGTCGGATACAAGTATCCTCCCACCAGCATACCATACCACTACGACATAAAAATAGTTTAAATTATTGAATTTATTAAAACAATATCAGTATCTTCATTGTACCTTTCTGTGGGTTGGTTCCTTATTGCGTAACTAATTCCAATTCATCTTATTATGAGGAAACTAAATGCTGCTGTCAGAAGAATACAGTGAAAAGAAGCCGACGATAATCCCGTACATTACAGTATACAAATTGTTATATTGATACGTTATGAATTGTTTCACAATGTTTACGTAAACGTAGCTTATCAAACAAAATACAAGTCATCAAACTACAAAATCACTACACTGCCAACATAAATAAAGGACCAAATTTAAATGGACATTGTGAATGAAAAAAAAAACAAAATATTAAGAGCTAATTTTTCAATATACGAAAAAAGATTATCAACCAAAACGTCCCATTTCCGAGAGACCAATTTGGCATACACTCATTAAAATAAATATTCACAGCATCATAATATTACAATATGCCATATTAAGTTTTATCAGACAAATACCATTTACTTAATTATTGAAATGTTAGCCCTAAACGAAAAATTATTATCGATAAACCAATTTAAACGATTGTTGATATCCTAAACATTACGTAATGCGTCGGCTTTCCTACACTCGGAGCCACTTTTGATACCCACTTTATAAGCTTCTGTACATTGATATCACGCACTAATCACTCGCTGCCTCTGTACCATTTTGTTGATAACACAAACATTATCACCGTGAATTGTTATTTTATACATGACATCGATGATTTTTATAAAGATATATAAAGAGCTGTTATAATACAAACACCGTAAAGATATCTTATAACAATCGTGTACAGCGATTGATTTACGCAATCTAAAATGTTTAACATTTTAAGAGTTTAATAAATATTTTAAATTTGGATTTTTATGAAATTATAGAGATGTCAAACATTGATATCCAATTACGTCGTATTATGCCTGTTCCCCACAAATCAACGAGAAAGTCAATGAAAAAAATGGACAAGCAAAGTCCCAAAAATTTTGATCAAGACAGAACCAAGCTGAATAGAAATATATATTATACTGTTGTGTTACCATATGTTAGAGGAGTCACTGACAAGATTGGCTATGTGCTGAAGCGTGCTTCTATTAAAACTTATTTCAAGCCGCCCAAGAAGATTAGTCATTTTTTACCACCAGTCAAGTGTCATATACCTCTACAGGAACAGGGCATATATAAAATCGATTGTGACTGTGGACTCTCCTACATAGGTCAAACAAAAAGAAATATAGGGACCCGCGTAAAAGAACACATAGCTGACGTTAAACACCGACGCTCTACGAAGTCTGCAGTTGCTGAACATTCAGAGGAAGGCTCCAAACATTATCTTCGATTTGACAGACCACAAATCCTTGCCAAAGAACACCGATTCCTACCTAGGATGATTCGCGAGGCTATTGAAATTAAAAAAAACATCCGAATTTCAGTAGAGAAGATGGTTGGAAGCTAGCACAAGCCTGGAATCCGATTATACATTTAATTAAATCGGAACCCAAAAGACCAACTGCCAGACCTCAAGACACTGTGAGCTCCTTCTGCGTAGATCGGACCAAACCATAAATTTTATTAATAATTGTAATCTGAAGGTAGATAATGTAACATTAACATTTGGGGACAACCCACACCTTAGTCCCCCCCGTGACCACGAAGGCTGAAGTCTTCGAAACGTCGGGATAAAAATTAATAAAAAACCGCGATAAAATCTGTTTAAATTAGTTTTATTTCAATGAGTAATATTCGCGTAAACGTAAGAAATCATTATAGAAATATATAGCTAACTGACCCCAGCTGTCTACCTGATGACACGCCATAAATAAGTCATATTAACATTCAGATAGAGTTCAACTATAAGAAACATTTAAAAACAAAGTGAGTCAATATTCAAATGAATTCGACTTTATTCTAAAATGGATACTGATATCCATTGAAATGGAATCCTAAGTCATTAATTCCATATTATGACTATCCATACTAATGTGGTACATTATGACATAGCACATATTAGTACTAATTCACAGACTAATTATCCATTAATATGAACAGTTATAACACTCTAGATTAATTTCGAGTCATTAGTACAGCTTTTGAACGCAAAGTTACCAAAACTAGTAAGGTTTACCTTACTATAAAAATGATCAGCGATTATTATTTATATTCTGTATTATTATTTACAATAAACATCATAGGTATTTCTACAAAGAATTCAAATCACAAATTATGGTTTAAATAAAGTAGAACAATTCACTATCACATACGTCAGAAACGCTGCTTCATCTCAACCTCACATGACGCCAGCAGAAAACATTTACCATACAAAGCCAACTTACATTTTGGCAACACTCTACATCAGATACCAAGAGCATAAATATTAAAACAGCATACATCCTTCATAACTCGAAACTTTAACGCAGTGTCCTGATACGGATCACCTAGTTTCCAAACCCGACAGGTGATGGGAACAATAAAATAGAATTTGTACTATAAAATAGAGCAAATTATGGTCACGGTGAAATCATAAATAATGGTAAATAAACTTATCTTCTAGTGCCAGCGACAGATAAGATTTTATATTATGATATTTAGAAGGATGTTAAACATTATATAAACCCAATTTTGACAATCACATTTGAATTAAATTAATAAATCAATAATAAGGATGCAATGTAAAATTTTAAAATCAGACATACATATTGGAAAAATAGTACCATTAAATAAATGAATAGCACTGTTTACTTACATTATTACAATAACGAATAAAAACCATAAGAAACAATGGTTAAACAATAAAAATAAATAGGCTACGATATTAAATTGATAGAAAAACAATATATCGATAATCGAGCTTCTACCAGATTTAAACTCAAATACCATTACGCAAAATATAGCGATGAATAAATTACAATAAATTACACAGCTGTATCTATCTCATGTATTACTTTGATTAATAAGATCCGTCGACTACTCGCGTGATTAATCATATCAATACAAAAACTCGATAAATCGGATGCAACGCAACATGAATTGACAAAATATGACACGCAACTACAACATGTAACACGACTAAGGATATTATAAACACATGGGTATATTTCCGCATGTCTATTAATCCCAACATTTTGCAACCTATGCGAAATATCAAAGCGGAAAATGTAGGGAAATAAATTATGTCATAAATGTTAATATATTATTATAGTGGTTGCACGCAATCGTGTGGATAGCCTGAATTCCAAATCTGGCTTTACTAGAAATGGTTTTAGCCTAACTGTTTTTTCCAATGACGAAGAACAGCGTTACTCCTTTATACATTTATCACAATTTGTGATATAGTCTTTCAGTTAAGTGTTCCCAGGAATCCATTGAGTACTTTACAAAATTACACACATTTATTTACAAATGAATTTTAGCAACCGAGACAAAGGTCGTTTTTGATTTTCTTATTAGTTACAAAAAATATATCTAGGTGTAAAATAATAATTTGTAGTACATATACTATTACGCAATGCGATACAAGTATTCAGTTTTATACGTACGATATTATGATATAATAGAAAAATCCATCCGTCGTGTGACATCTAATATTTGAGCTTATGGAATAGAATAATTTCTACATCACCATACATCTATTTACAGTCAAGTCGACTGTTTCGTGGCAATGACCTTCATTATGTTTGAAGCAGTTTTTCTTCCGACAGTTCTTTAACTGGTGATAATTATGTTCATTTTTTACTTTGCATTCGAACACATGACTAAAAGAATAAAATTATTCTAAAACATATACCTACTAAATACAGGTTATCATCTCATTGAAGTAACAACAAATAATACAATAACAGTGACAATACATGATTTGCGCTGAATCTATTATAAAACCTCATAAAATTTAATTCAAATGTGTGTACATACATAAGTTCACCTTTATCAAGGTGTAGGCAGAGGCGCAACTAGTGCTGCACCCACGTTTGCGAACATTATTTCTATCCCATGATATGATAGGGGACAAGCTTATTGACATACGGGGCACAAATTACTATCCCCTAACAATTCATGTGTGATTTTTGAATTGGAATCTCACAACACGAATTGTGATTTCCCAACCTGGGAATTAAACCCAGGACCTCGCAGTTCTCAGATTCAGTACGCTGGCATGATAGCAATGAGGTGATAATACGAATAACTTGAGGTTATAAGCCGTAAGGACTTACACTGAAGCAAAAAAAATCTGTTACTGCATGTGAATCACTAATTGTTCAGGATTGAATAAGTGAATTTAGATTGCTTTCTTCGGAAATATAAGCATGATCGTTTCATAAAAAAACCGCTTCAGCCACAATAAAAGTCTGCCACAACAACTCCCATATATTAGCACTCACGTTACACCCAACGTCTATTTACCTAAAACCCTAAAAATCCTATTATTGTACCTTCTTTTCATCCTTCTTGGGCACGAACAACGCTAGAGACTTCTGTAGTAACTCAGTGAATATCATGGTGCCTACAAACACAAGAAGAGTTCCGATCCAATGGCCCAAGGTAAAGGGATTCCTGAAGTACATAATCGAGAAAAGTAGGGAGACGAATTTCCTCAATGTAACAGTAAGTGTGACAGTCAGGGACGCGCACTCTGTAGTCAAGACATATACAGCGCTGATGCATAGACCTTGAGTCAGGACGTAGAGCGTCAAAAATAGTACCTGTCTAGGCAAAGTGAAGCCCAAAAAGTCAACCAGTGGCGTCTCTGTAGCCAACTTCACGTGTCCAACCAAATTTGATGTTGTTGGCAGCCAAAATACTAGAGGAAGTAAATGGGTGAAGTAAAGTGCCTCCCAAGGATGTTTTCCATGCTTAGAATATAAAGATTCCTGGAATATTCCCATTCTGGCTGATACGAAGAGAGCAAAGGTCAGTATCGCAATGCCGAGACACCACCACAGCCAGTCGATGAACTTGAGTCTTTCTTCTTCTTTTGCATCTTCGTGGGTTTCCCTGGGCGCTTTAACATCACCGCTCGACTGAATGGTGCAGATGGCGATACCAGCTGATATCATGAAGACGGCCAGGTATTTCAAAGGTGTGTAACGCTTCTTCAGGATCCAGACGCCCATAGCCATGTTGGCCATCAATGATCCAGCTCTGAAGATCATGTGTAAAGGCATGGAGATATTGAAGTCGAAGGCATAGTTGTTAGCGACGCTACTGGTCCAGAAAAAGCCAACCAATAGAAGGTACTGCTTGAAGGGTATGTTTCGCTTGGCGGTTCCGAATTTGCCGACAGTACAGAAGCCAATGGTCGCTATGAATAGGAATTGTAGGAAGGTGGCAAGATTCCCCGCGCCCGGATCCTCTTTCACTACCAATTCTAAAAACACTACGTTGGAACAACAACCAACAAAGACCATGGTTATGGCCAGCGCCGCCTTTATGTTCATTTTTGTATCTGAAAAAAAAAGATAATAGGTTAAAACACTTTCTATTTCTGCCGCCAAGCATGTGTAAGCACTTTTGTATTTAAGTTTGAGGGACATTGAAGCAAGTGAAATTACTGGGCTTTATGAGACAGGTGTTGGGAGAACGAGCACAATCCAATAGCATGCAGTACTTTGTGGTGCAAAGTTCTGTGTTGTGCTAATTCTGTTTATAAACAGGCGTTAAGCTCTGTTTATAGGCTTACTATCAGGCGAGCGACGTGCTCCTCGTGATTTAGACTAAGAAAAAAAACAAAAACAAATTCCGATACCGGGAATCGAACCCGAGCCTCCTGGGTGAGAGCCAGGTATCCTAGCCACTAGACCATATCGGATAATACGAGAAGCTACTAAATTATAAATGTTGTCATGTTTGCTAATATTAATATGAAGAATTTGCAACTGTACATTTCAATAACATTTATGACTTGACATATAAATTATGGTATTTCATTGACAATAGATTAACAAAACGCCGCAATAAATCGAGACATGCGCAAACGTATCGAATATGAAAGGTTAAGACAACATAGTCAAAAGCAACAGTTACTTTTTTTTTTTTTTTTTTTTTTTTTTTTATCCTGGCTCGGCAAAATGACTACGCCACACCTGATGGTAAGTGTAGCGCAATCCAGGAATAGTGTCGACCAACGACAAACAGTGTGTCTATCGTTGGTCGGCACGATCATGCCGGCCTGCCTAACTGCTTCTTCACACTCCGTTTAAAGGACCCCATATTATAGGAAGGAGGGAACACGTGCGCCGGCAAACTGTTCCACAGCTTAATGGTCCGGCAGAAGTAAGATTTAGCGAACTTTTTAGTTCGAGCCGAGATGGAGGAGACCACGAAGCTGTGGCTCCGCAAGCCAGCACGCGTGGTTCTGTTAAGGAAGGGTGAGGATGGGATAAGGTCAAACAATTCTTCAGAGCACTCGCCATGATACAAACGATACAAGACGCTCAGCGAGGCAATGTCCCTCCGCAAATAAAAATAACTTACATTAAAATAGGTATAAACAAACACAAAATTAACAATACTCACCTTTTTTTGCCACAATCCACAATAAACACTTTAAAACACGATAATTATCGCATTATTTACACGAACTACTAACACACGTTTTGCTCCGTTGACAACTGCGATGCTAGTGTGTGTGCGTAATAAAATAAGATTGTATTTGTGACCGTGGCCTCGAATGCATGTACGCATGCGCAGACGGGCCGGGTAGATAAAACAGCGTAGACCCGTATCGACGCGCTCTTTAAAAATAGATGGCGCTATTATTAATTATAACATGACTGAAGTGGTTTTCGCCATGAAGGTTTATTTCATTACGCTTCTGTAATTTTTTATGTTGTATTTACAAGTGAAGGGGCGACGTGCGGGTTTTCTTCAAGAATGCAATCAATAATTTCATTTATAATGGATATTACTAGGACACCGTGAGAACGTCGACAGTTCTTACTTTGACAGTTCTGTACTAGAGTTATTTGAAATGTCGCGTAAGCTCCTTCGTGGCCTATCTCCGGACCTCAAGAGGTGATAAAAAAGATTTATTCGATTTCATTACCATAAAACCGATAAGTTACACACAGACACAAACTGAGCGCTGTTTGAATTCGCAAAAGCCGAGATGAAGGGAGAAATCGCAAAAACAAAGGCGACATGTTGAATAAATTTTGAGAGAATAATGTTTTTATAGCTCTTCATGATTTCCTTATGACATTTTTTATGATTTTATCGACTTTGTATCAAAACGTTTTTGCATTTCACTCGGTTCGCTAAAACAGTGTTAAAAAAAGCTGTTTCCATAGAATATGAGTCAAATTAATATTTTTCTTTTTCAACCTGCCCTTACCCACTCGCAGTAGGGTCGACGCATCATGCTTTTTTCATCTTCGCTTAAAATACCTGTTGATTTGTTTTCATTCGATACTTTAATCATTATTTTGAAAAATGAATGTTACGATTCAAACGATAATAATATGCCGATTTATAAACGATTTATGTGTAGTGACTCGTGCGGTGACAAACTAAAATAATATAAGCAACCCTAAAATATTCAGAGGGTCGTAGGGTAGGTTTTTTTTTTTATTTTGCTCGGCAAAGTGACTACGCTACACCTGATGGTAAGTGTAGCGCAATCCAAGAATAGTGTCGACCAACGATAAACAATGTGTCCATCGTATGTCGGCAAGATCATGCCGGCCTGCCAAAGGGCCAAGGCGGAGGGGAAGGAAAAAGGGCCATCCCTTTTTCCTTCCAAAGGGTCAGGAACAGGGGGCAAACTCCACACTCATCATAATATATCCCAAAGGAAGAAACTATAATCTAGAAAACGACTTATCAGTGGCTCTACCACCTATTAATAAATAACCCCAGGTTTAACTTGTATCATGGGTATTAGAAACTATGAGAACTTTATCGAGGTTTTTTATTCATTTTGATCGCGACTTTTCGAAGACTTTTCAGCCTTCGTGGTCGAAATTATTTAGGTATTGTGTACTTGCTCGGTTTCCGGCAACTGCCACAAAATATAACTTTGAAATTCGTTAAAAAACGATGCAGTACTGCATTGGCGCCAGTCACAAAATTTCATCATTTTTAACCTTCAACTTATATAAAAGGTTCTTATAAAGTTTTAAGACTATAAGTGTGTGTATCTGTGCTATAGTTTTGACAGCCTCCGTGGCGCAGCGGGCGAGTAACCGGCTGTGAAGCGAGAGGCCGCACGTTCGATCCACGCACCGAGGAAAATGTCTGTGATCCACAATTATTTGTTTCGGGGTCTGGGTGTTGTGAAACCGAAAGTCTCTCGTAGTTCCTGATACCCACGACACAAGACTCATATCTCACTGTGGGGTCAGGACTATGTATGTGACTGTTGGATGTATTTATTTATTTATAGTAGGTCTTTAATCGAGTTATTTACTTAAGAGCTGATTTTTCTTACCTATGATTAAAGAAAACAACAGACAACGCAAACTTTGACGTCACTATAAAACATCCAATACGGTGCCCGCGTGCGAGCGATCTAGTGAGATTTCCCCACTACGCGGCCACCTTTACTCATACCAATATTTAAAATCATAATTATGGGATGATTTTTGGACCAACATTGATTGTGTTTTAACAAAAAAGTCGCATATAAAATAATGTATAATTTTCAATATAGGAAACTGTCCTATTCCATTGGAGTCCTATTGGCTTTACTAGAAAAGTAAGTAAAGCTACTTTTACTTACGTAAAATGTCATTTTGAAGCGACATTACTGCTTGCATCACTGCGTAACATAGCTGTAGTGGTGTGTAATTGAATTATTCCGGCCCGACGAGCCATACTAACGATCTTACGAGCCGGCCACTCCGGAGAATTTAACAAGGATTGTCGAAAGTGGACGTAAGTGTAGAAGGGGTCTGGATTAGACACTTATACGAGAAAATGTGGGATTTGGAATAAATTGGCCTTCCAGGTAGAATTATCTATGAGATTCTTAGAGTATTAATTTTCAAGGGCAATATAGGGGACGGGCTGGGAATTTGGACCTTGGAAATAACAGTCCTTATACTTGACTTAACGCCAGTTTTCGGTAAGACGATGGTACCACAGCGGTGAAGCCCGCTACTCATGCTGTAGACCAGAGGCTCTTTTTCTCATAGACCACTTTCAAAATTTAGCTGGATCCGGTGGAACTTCTGCAGGTACATTTCTACCATATTCCCAAAACTCGAATCTGAACCATGTCAACCTGTCCCTCTGAACCACTATGGGAACTAATGCTGTAGACAAAACTGCCTATGGGGCTATTTGTTACTAACATTTCCCCGTGCGTGCGTGTTCTAGGTATAGTTTATATTTAATTTTAATCTGCACAATTAATTTATCTCAAAATCTTATTTCACTTTAAATAGCCACTGTGAAGTAACAGTGGCTATAAACATCTGTTTATTGCATAAATGCACAGGTAGTGAACGATAAACATCTGCAAATACAACTTGAAATATAAATTTCTTTGTTTGTAAACGTAATAAGCCATAATTATGCTTCTTTACTGCAAATAACGTAATATCTCATAATGAATACCTACAAAACGTTTAAGGGTTATTATTGTTACTTAAACACGTTTAAATTTTAAAAACAACAAAAATGGGGGCCCGACATAATGCCACTGATGTTCCATTTTTAAATATTCCGATACAACATTTTGAAAATAGAACACCGCCAAGTGACGGCTACCGCTGCCCCGTTCCGCTCCGTCGTAGCATTATAGTATTGAGCATTATGGTATAACCCATAAACAATTACGGGAAAGACTGCTAATGAGAAATGCGAAGTTAGAATTTTATATTACTAAATTATATTACAATGTGTTAGAGGTTAATTTTGTTTGTAAAACATTAAAATCATGGGCACAGTAGCACAGATTACTAGACAGCCTTGACATTACTAGAAACACTGCACACTATTGTCAATCTCGGATGCACTTCACTTATAAACATACACATTAGTTATTGTAATGGTCTGAGATCCCGGGTAACATCGACCTTCACCCATCTGTTTACCGGATGAAAAATATATTTTAGGATATAAAATGTGTTGCTGAACACATATCAATAGGGTTGCCTAAAAAAATATGGTCAAGGATACATACACACACTTAGTCCTAATCCCAAAATAGGTTAAACCTGTATCGTGGGTATCAGGAGCTAAGTATTTGTGGATCACACAAACAATTGTCTCAGTGCAGTCTGTATAATGAATTTGACCCGTTTGTCTATCTATGGATACGTGTGTGTATATCTGTATGATTGTGGCATCGCACCGTATAAAACAATGGACCGTTTGAATGCGGTTTTATTCTATGCTAGTTGGTTTATGGTCACTCCGAATATTCTGTTCACTGACAGATTTGTTTCAACATAGGCCTCCCCCAAAGATTTCCATACCGACATGTTGGAAGCGGCCTGCATCCAGCGACTTCCTGCGACCTTTATCAGGTCGTCTGTCTACGACAAATTTGTTTACTGGCAGTAAATATTTAACACATTTTGTATGGACTGCCTCGATAGCACTCTTCCTCGTTTACATTTGCCAATCCTTTCTAAGACTTTTTTTTTGGTCCATCTATCGTCTTGCAGTATTGCAACATGGCCTGCCCATTTCCATTTGAGGGTGTGTGCGTATGTAAAGACGTCAATCGCTAATGTTGTGGATCATATTTTTGACTGGCGAACTCGGTACTGTTTTTTTAATATTCAGCATACTGCACTCCATTCTCTTTTGACATGTAGTATTTTTGTTTTTAACAGCGTAAATTTCCATGTTTTACATGCGTATGCTAGGCATGGGAGAAGGTTTGAGTCGATAGCTTTTTCTTAAATAAAACCATATACCATTATAAAAAAACGCAACCGGGAAATACCGCCAGATAGAAAATATAGCACTTGTAACATGTAATCTCTCATAAGTGATCATACTTTTAAAACCGCCCTAACCTATTTTCGATAGCCGTCCTCTACACAAAAAACCGACCACGTCTCATCAATATATCATACATTAAGCCGATACAAACCCGAATGCGGGTTCGACATCACTGCCCTTAATAAACTGCCCCTAATCGCTGGTTACATCGATCATACCACGCAAGAACCTACGCCAAAATTCGCGCCTTCTCACTATCTAGACGCCATTTTTCTTACGATAAAGTCATAAATCAATTTCTAAAAAAAGACTTCTTCGAATGGTGTTAAGGGTTTTAGAAAAACCATTTGTGGGCAACGACGCCCACTGTCACTCCGTTTTAAATTACTTATGTAGAGAGATATTTGTCTGTGGAGGTAAGTTTTTTAATATACTGTTGTGAATAAACCTTATTTTGAGTAGTGGTAAAAAACGGGGACTAGTCTCTGAAATTATGATTTATTATAAGCTAGCTGTCCCTCGCGGTTTCACCTGCATGTTACTGCCCTGCTCCCATGGGTAATAGCGTGATATACATATAAACCTTCCTCATGGATCACTATGTATTGCTGATAACTGCATTAAAATCCATTGAACAGTTTAAAAGATCTAAGCGAACAGACAGGCGGAAGCGATTTCATTTTATACTATGTAAAGATTTTAGCGATATTACTAACCACGTTTTTTTTTAATTGCCACAAAAAAATTATGATAAATCAAATTATAGACATTTAGGTATGTAATTTCCCATTTTTTTACCACTTGTTAAAACTAGGTTTTATTCGCTGTTATTTATATTTTTTATATTTAGTTATGTATTAATTCACTTACGGCTTCTTAGTTAACGAACGGTTGTTTAAAAAATCGTCCAATGAGCGATTGAAATCAGCGCCACCCATCTCACCAAATTATAGTTGTACTATAGATTAATGATATGATGTCTTGACAATATTGTTTTCTTTTGTATTCCTATCTTTGATTTCTATTGACCTCCTTATATACCCAGATCCCCCATTCCACTGGTCTAAAGGAATTTAGACGTAAGCTAAAGTTATAATAAATTCTTCGAATAAATTAGAAAATGTTAGTTCCTATTACTCCATTCTACGCAGAAAGATCTCACTGTGTCTTGACTGACGTCTAGCAGTTAGATTTTTGAGTTCCGATTTAATGAAATATACTGTGTTATTTTTTTATACTAATTACAACTAACCACAGTTATTACGGCTGACAATCAAAGCTCAAAAGTATAGCCATGGATCATGGCCGGGTTGCCGACCTTAAAGGAAAGGGATAATTAGGGATTGGGAAGGGGAGGGGATTTAGGCCTCCAGATATCTCACTCACCGTACGAAATGCAGCAGCTAGCCGCTACTTTACGTCGTTTTGACAGACAGTGGTAACGACCTCGTCAAGCCGGCCCATTCATGTTGTAGACAAAACTGTCTACAGCGTGGCTCTATCACTTATAACATATACCTATGTATATCCTGCAGTGTACATACGTATGTAGGCTATATGTTATCTTATGTGACAACGTTTAGCTCCCAGTTCTCGCATTGTCGTATTTCGGAATGTGCTTTATTGCGAGCTTTCAGTCTGATATATAGAATTAGATATTTTGCCAACGCTTTCGTTCTATCAATGCAGGCATTTCAGAAATTACAATTATATTACACTAGCTTTTGCTCTTTACTCCATTTACGTCTTTTTCTGGGATGAAGAGTAATTTCTAGACGATAATAAAAGAGGTGTGTTATCAGTATGCTGTAATTTAGTGTGGTAGAGCCACGTTGTAGACAGTTTTGTCTACAGCATGAATAGGCCGGCTCAACCGGGTCGTTACCACTGTATCATAAACCGACGTAAATTAGCGGCTTGCTGGTGCGTTTCGTACGGCGAGTAGGACATCCGGAAGCTCAAATCCCCCTCCCCTTCCCAATCACTACTTATTCCTTTCCTTGAAGCCGGCAACGCACCCTTGATTCTTCTGGTATTGTGTGCGTACATGGGCGGTGGAGATCAATCACAATCAGGTGACCCACTTGTTCATTAGCCGGCCTATGCTATAAAAAGAAATAAGTTTGACCCCTTTGTTTGTCTTTGTTTTTTATTATGCAAAATAGATCTTGAAAAGTCCTGTCAAAATCGGTCCAGCCATTTCAGAGATTAGCCGAAACAAACCGACAGACAGACAGATAAACAAATTGTAAAAAAAAATAGTTTTGGTATATGTACCGTGTATACATCCAAATGCACTTAGTAAAAAGCGGTTATTTTAATATTACAAACAGACACTCCAATTTTATTTATTTGTATAGATATTCTCTGTGAACTAAAAACCTTTAACATTTTTTTTAGATACACACCCACTCTATCACACTGATGTTCATTATGCTACTTACCCCGCTCACCCCAAAACCTTTTAAACTTATTAGTTTAATATTTACCCTCCGTTCTTTTAAACTGTTACGTGACCCAAAAATCTAGACGTGTTCCAACTGGGCCACGATCATTGTTACAGTATACGAGTATTTTTTTTATTTTTTATTTATTAATGTATCGTAATTGCTGTGAATCTATTTCGTATAAGGGTAGGTAGAGTCCAACGGACTTCCACTTGCTACGATCCTTGCATACCTTTTTGGCCGCTTTTTTTTTATTTGATTGAATGACGAGACGAGCAAGGCGCTCGCCAGGTGGTAAACGCCACGCCTGCCCATAAACAGAAGCAACACCATACAGAATTTTGAATTACAAAGCACTGCATGGCACTGAACTGCCATCGTCACCCCGAGACATGAGATATTAAGTCTCATAATGCCCAGTAATTTTACTGACTTCAACATCCTTCAAACCGAAACACAACATTGCGTACACACTGTTGCTTGGCGGCAGAAATAGACAAACCGGTGGTACCAACCCAGATGGCCTCTCGCATACGAGGGACTTACAACCTTATAAAATCCATTCACTCTCATTACATTCTCCATACATGCACGTCGGTAGGGTACTTCTAATTTGGCCTTTCACGAGAATATGTTAAACTTGAACCGAGATCGTTCGACGAGTCTTACCATGACTGTATTTTGTATTTTTGTCGTGAAGTACTGAACTCGTTTGGGAATTTCGCAGACAGTGCGAAAAGGTTTCTTTTAAGAAAATTACTACTATAAACTACCATGTCAACCTTAATATTATTATTTATTACCATAATTGCTTATTACTCAGAAACATTGCCCGTGTTATTTGCTTTACTGTTTCAAGTGTCTTTGATAATTTGGTGAAGTGACTCTGACATTCCAGCACAAATATAGAGCCATGTAGAATTATATTGCGTCGGTGATATTGCGAAGTTAAATGAAGTGAGCGTGTGTGTTTATTAATTCCCAACCATTGCAATGGCTCCCATCTGCATGTGGTTTAACTTAGATGACTGTGGAGGAAGTAGTTACGCGGTAATAAACTACTATATATGTAACAATAGGAATACGTTTGTCTCAATATTAACTAACTACCGCGTGGTTTCACCCAATTGCATATTACTGCTCCGATCCCGTGTTTCATACAGACTTCACTTTTACCTCCTTCCTTATGTAAATTTCCAAAAATACTTATTATAACTGGCTCCTGTATTACATAAACTATAATCTGAATAATTTTCATGATCTTAGTGTTAGTTTTTGAGATATCGTATTAATTATTGAATATGTGGTATTTCGCTTTTAAATACTTTAGTTAAGTGTTCTCATGAGACCAAGCCTCTGATAAAAATTTTATCACACTAAATATCGACACGAAAAGAACAATTTAAACATCTATTCATGGCAAATTTCTCATGAGAGTTATCATGCCAGTTTTATAGTCAACTAATATGATATATAATTAATCATACTATCAATTTTAATTCATCATAGTTCCGATTAGTGGCTGCTGCTACTTGATGTACGTACGTAAACGAAAACTGTCATCATTTCAGAAAACTATCAAAACTTATACTAGGCCTGTAGTCTACCTAAAGATATATATCATATAAAGATATATATCCTTTAATAATCCATAACATTTTCATGGTTGTCTGGTAGAGATTACTTTTAGCGATACGATCGCCTTTTGTTACTTGTTTTAGTGGTAAGATTCTTATTGTATAATTTTAATTATTTGAGTGCAATAAAGAGTTATCTATCTATCTATCACAATAATGACTTCAACCTGCTTGAAATACTGTCACAGAAACTAATTAAGTACCACTTACTTGCGTTGAGCGGTACGGCGGGCGTGCGAGCGTGGTACGCGCCCGCGCCGCCCGCGTACACGGTGTGTCTCGCGTACCCCGCCAGCCTGGCTGTCTGACGCCGGCCCGTCTTACCACCGACCCCGCATCCTCGCACGATACCACCCGACTGTATGATGACGATTCTGGAACAATTTCACAATCATTAGTACACGAATAAATCAAAAATTGAATTGAATGAATGGTATGAGATAACACATCAGCTAACACATCTGTGTTAATTTGACTAATTTTTTTCTTTATATCAAAAAAAAAATTGTAAATTAATTAATTTAGTAAATTATTTGTATTGATTTTACACACGATAATATTGTAATTTCTTTAATAAAATATTTTGACAGTGAGAATATTTTTATCTTTTTATTTAATAAAATATTTTCCAAAAATGCCGAAAACTAATGCTGAAAATTATCGTAATGGTCCGGGTTCCCTGGGCCAGCTAATCCACTTGATTACTATCAAGCTAATTTTCCGTGAGTAGCTTCGTTTCGATGAGACGCCCAACAATTCCCTATGCGAAAATTCTCTATTGTGGTAGCTAACAGAGGTAGCAAGGATAGAATATTTCGATTTGATTATACTCAAAAATTTATTATTTTATTTGTAGGACAATATGACTGCTACATTATATAAATATTAACTAAGTAAAAACAAAGAAATCAGCTGGTTAGTAATCATTTTTATGACCTGGTTATCTATACCTATTGGAAGCCCTTCCTTCCAATAGGTATGAACATTTTCGCATAGGGAATTGTTGGGCGTCTCATCGAAACGAAGCTACTCACGGAAAATTAGCTTGATAGTAATCAAGTGGATCTTCTGGCCCAGGGAACCCGGACCATAAGGCGTATCCGCAAAAAAAAGAAAATAAGGTGAAAAAGTAGCATAAAGTTCATCGGAACGTGTTCGAGAATTTCATGGACACCGAAAGGCAATATTTAATGTATGTTAATATGTGTTATAATCTTAAATATATGAAATGTAATATTTTGCATTAGAATTTAAAATATTTTTTAAGTTTGGTAATAAAAGTATGTTTAAGCACACACTGTACTCGTCAGATGTTACAACTATACAAGTGGTAGGGAGCGGCTTGGCTGGTGCCCCTAGCATTACCGATGTTCATGAGTGGCGATAGTGCCTACTATCAGGCGGACCGCTTGCTCGTCTGCTTATCAAAGTAAAAAAAAACAAGTCGCCAGCCGGCCCGAAGTCGTTGCCCCAAAAATCTTTTCTGAAAATAGCCCCACGTCTGTATTATATGGCGGTGTAGAACAAGCGTGGCGGAGGTGGCAGTCACTAACGACAAAGGCGGCGAGTTGAAAGAACAAATAAGCCGCGCGGGGTGGCATGTGTGCTCCACTCTCATCAAACTTGCACGCCGCGCCGTAGCATCCGTAGCCCGTAGGCCTCGCGACTTGTGGCCGACGTACGAGCTACGTCGTTCTCACTGTACCGTGTACAGAGAAAGTCTATTGTGGTTAGAAAATAATATATTTTTAAAAAATATTTTTCTATATTATGTAACATACGAGTACTGTTGACAAATAAACAATTGTAATTCTAGTGTCTGTGTGTTGTTGATTCTATTGATGGACAGCCGTGGCGCTTCTCATCAGGCGAGAGACCTGCTCATTTCATAATTTAGGAATAAAAATTATAATATAAAATAGGAAGCAATATCGACCGGATTAATATTATTAATTACTGATTAGATAGATATAATAACAATCTATGTTTACCGAAATTAAATTGTTAATGTAATGCGATATATTTAACTAACAAATATTTTCTCCGTATTTTTTGTTACTTTCTGCCTGGCATTATTCGCGCTTAATGCCAGAGTCCGCCTTCCTATGCTGCCGCAGATGCCGAAATGTGTCATTATTGTGAGGGACTTTCGATTCACTTGAAAGACGGGCCGCAAAGCAGAATAGTGCAGGGGAGGCACGGGCAGCAATCCAAAGTACAGTCAAGATCCCGTGACCGTCTCAATTGCACCACATAAGGCCACCGCGAGGTTTATAATGACAAAAAAAAATAAAAAAATATGAAAAAAAAAAAAACGCCGTTTTTTATTCCATCCGTACTTAGAAATTTTCTCAGCGGCACGCGAGGTAAGATTTCATCGCGCCTGTGGCCCGTACAATAAAATGCATATTAAACAACAATGTTTTGTTGTCGGTACGTGATTGGACGTGCCCACCCACACTTCATATTACCCGCTGTATTTATGACTATTATACGTAACGATTGTGGGTACTGGGTACATATTGAGTTGGGATTTTTTAGATATTTATTTGATGGACTTATTTTATTTATGTTCGGAGACGCCGTGTAGCAGGTGTATAGTAGAATTTACGACCGATAGAAACTTATTTGAATACTGATTGATCAATAATTCGTAAACGAAATTTTGTTTGTACACTTTCGCAAATTAAACATTAAACCGGTTTTCATTATATGGCATTTTTAGTGCCCTCGTATGTGAGGGGTTGTCTGTGATGGTACCACTGGTTTATTTCGGCCAAGCAGCAGTGTTTAAGCATCTGGAACCAGTTAAATTACTGGGTAATATGAACTTAAAATCCTATGTCTCGGGGTAATGAGTGCACTCTAGTACCATGCAGTGCTCTGTAATTCCATTTTCTGGTGTTACTTTTATTTTTATAACAAATCTTGCCATCAGGCAATCGACCTGCTTGTGTCGTCATTCAAACTAATAAAAAAACATAACAAAAGTAAATTTTGTATTGGATTCTTAACGCCTAGATATTTAAATTCGGAACTATTATAGTTATTCTAATAGTACGACGTAAGTACGACGGAATTAATCGGCTAATCGCCTGTGAACATATCAACGTTTGAATCGATCGGTTACCATTTAATTACAACGTATTGAATGTGGCAACATTGGCGAATTCAATTTGCGTAATGGCAACACTGACACCGCTCATGTTTGACAGGACAAGGACGATTTTCAAATGTTCAAAAGCCTAGTCTAAAATTATAGATGTCGAAGCTTTT
Organism: Amorpha juglandis; assembly: GCA_949126905.1. Classification (NCBI taxonomy): domain Eukaryota; kingdom Metazoa; phylum Arthropoda; class Insecta; order Lepidoptera; family Sphingidae; genus Amorpha; species Amorpha juglandis. The sequence goes on along the minus strand of OX421379.1, from coordinate 1,849,785 downwards.
TTATGGTATACTTTTGCTCGCGGCAACGCCCGCGTGAACTGCGTTTTACGGGATAAGAGGTAGCTTATAACCGTCTTCAGGGTCACATCTATCTCTGTACCAAAATTAATCAAAATCTTCTCAGTGATTTAGGCGTGAAAGCCTAACAAACAAACAAACTCACTTTCACATTTATAATATTAGTCCTAATTGATTCACCTAAAAATGCGTGCATGTGTCTATTTTTACCACTTACTAAAGACAAATTATGTAAGATTTAGCAGAGAGCTCACTGAAACTCTGTTCTTTTTCTTCTTCAATATACAATACTTTAATATGTGAAGGAATTTTTGCATCCAAAATTAAAACCACAATTATCTGAATTTCCAAAAAGCCAACACATACAACAATGGTGGTAGATCCCTCGTATGCGAGAGGCCGTCTGGGTTGGTACCACCGCTTTGTCTATTGCCTCCAAGCAACAGGGTGTAAGCACTGTTGTGTTTCGGTTTAAAGGACATTGAAGGCAGTGTAATTACTAGGCATTATGAGACTTAACATCTTATGTCTCGGGGTGACGAGCGCAGTTCAGTGACACGCTTTATAATTCAAAATTCTGTGTGGTATTGCTTCTGTTTATGGGCAGGCGCCTACCATCAGTCGAGCAACTTGTTCGTCTCGTAATTCAATAAAATAAAAAAAACTATATTACGGACTCCACATAATTATTCTCGTCGCTTTCGGCCAAAAATGCTATTAAAACATCGATAAACATATCCCCTTTTAAAAATAAACCTTTAAATATTCATGATAAGTATGGTAATACCATTTTGTAGCATATATTAATTTCGATAGCACGTGTGATAAGCGACGCCGTCACCCGGCGAAAGAATATTATTTACATATAAGTAGTTACCCTATGTGTAACCATGGCTTGTTAGAACACGCACGTATGACACTGTGGGTAACTGTCACAACAGTATGACCACGCCACGACAGGCTGTGTGGGTTGCACCAACCGTGGGTTCAAGCTTTTTTTTTATTTTATTGAATGATGGTAAGCGCCACGCCTGCTCATAAACAGAAGCAACACCACGCAGAACTTTGAATTACAAAGCACTGTATGGCACTGAAGTGCACGCTTGTACTTATTTATTGCTGAAGATGGATTCCTTACCTTGAACTTGTGACATAAAAACTTCTAAAATCTCCTGGACTCATTTTTATTTGCTTATGAGAGAGCTGAGATTGCTGCTGTGACAGACTGTAGTGAAATATCAATCGGAAGGAAACTCACTCGGGTATAGTGCGACAATTATAAGTTGGTGCTGGCATGTTTTGGTACTAATTAAAAATGTATAGAATAATCACACACATTTACCATCGCACGCACTGTCCAAATCAAAACACATTTCACTCGTAATTATTTTTTCATACGTAATTGAACCCTTAAAGGGATAAAAAGGGGGTTCTAAGTTTATATGGAGAAACAATATTAAATAAGCATCTCGAAACTTCGTAGTAATAAATAAAAAAGCAAATACATATATCACAATTTTCAATAAGGTGAAAACCTTTGAAAGGGTGGTATTTTTTCCTGATAACGACATTCAAGCGGACGGAACCGCGAGTAAGAGTTAGTTGTTCATCAACAGAAGCATATACGTTCAGACATGGCGCTATCGTCTTATTTATCAAATGACGTAATCACATCCAAATTCTTCCCGCTATCAGTCGCCTTGTAATATGATAAGGAACAAACAGGTGATTTCCTTAGCAATCAAGATTTAATTACGATAGGGTTGTTTCTTTGGATATTATACATTATTTTATATGCAACAGAAAATAACACGAAACAAAAACTCTTTTGCTGAAACACAATCAAAATCGGTTCAAAAATGAGCCCGCAATTATGTTTTTAAATATCGGTATGAGCAAAGGTGGGCGCCTAGTCATGTCACTATCTCGCTCGCACGCGTGAACCGTAATGGCCATTTGCCATGGTGACGTCAAAGTCTGAGTCGTCTGTTATTTGACAAGTGCCCACTCCATCAGATTTGAATGACTTCGATTTTTTTTATTCGTGGACGGATAAATGATTTTTTTTCTGCAATAGGTTTTGGGTAATATACCTTATTGATTAAAAAAATAAAAATTCAAATTAACTACTCGGAGCAATGATCTTGTGCTCATGTTGAACCATTGGCGAAGATTTTTAAGCCATGATATCCTCTTACGACGGCGCCTCCTTCTGCCCTTTATTTCCCTTGAATGATTACTTGTTAGTAGTTTTAATCACAGTACAATGATAACACATTACCTTGTTGGCAGAACTACCAAATACATAACAGATTTTAACTGGTGTTTATTTTTTTAATAATCATTTTATCTTTACGATCGGACTCATTGTGATTAGATAAATAAATGTTTAGCGGTAATAATGTAAGTTTAAATGGTTGTACAAATTACGAGGTGTACAATTATGGATTCTACTTTATTCATCTAGGTGATATCACTCAGGTGCACTGGAATAATCGGATGTTTCATTAAAAAAAAAAATGGGTGCGTGTACTTATGTACGCGCGTGAGAAGTTATACTTCTTTGGAATCATTAAATAACCAATAATAAGTATTTAACATTAATAATTTAATAATATTTAGTGTTAATTATATTAAATAAAAGTATTTTAATTTATATCAACATATCCACTCCACATGATAGAAGTACATTCTACTCTCTTCACGTTTATGCGAGCCTGGTACTTGTTCCGAATAAGAAAAAAACCTAAAGAGTTTTTCTTTGTCCAAATCGTCATTTGTTTATTAATTACGGCTACTCGCCATGAAAAATGGACATTCTACTCTCTTCGCGTTTATGCGAACCTGGTACTTTTTTTACGGCACCATGTTCCAAATTATAAAATAAAAACCGCATCTATATATAATTATATATATATATATATATTTATATTTATTTATTTATATTTATTTATTTATTTTTTTATTTCACTCATCATTTTTTCATAACGCGCCTAACTTCATACTGCTGGCATAATGTATAACAGATGCCATTAAAAAAAAAAAAAAAAAAAAAAAAAAAACTTCATACTGCTCTCACGCGCCTAACTTCATACTGTTAATTTTTTCTGTTAATTTTTTGTGTCACAGGTGCGCGCGCATCTTAAAATTTCACTCTCATCATTTTTTCATAACGCGCCTAAAGAAGTATAACTTCAAAAATATCTTTAAAAAAATTGTATTAGAAACTTTTTGTAAAAGCAAATCTTCATTGATTGATTTTTATGATTTTTACCAATGTACAATTCAAAAACACCGCCAGGTACTTTTTTTAATAGCATAGACCGGCAAACGAGCAAGTGGGTCACCTGATGATATACAGACGAATCGTGGGCGCGTTGCTGACCTTAAAGGAAAGAGATTGGGAAGGGGAAGGTAATTTAGGCTTCCGGATATCTCACTCACCGTACGAAATGCAGCAGCAAGCCGCTACTTTACATCAGTTTTCTGTGAGACAATGGTAAAGCCCCGATCGAGCCGGCTCATTTATGATATAGACAAAACTGTCTACAGCGTGGCTCTACCACTCAGATTGAGAAATAATGATTATCAGCGACAAAATGGCAGACGTTATTTTTGCCAAATCTAAAACCATTTCATTTACAACATAACCCAATAGAGATAAGTGAATGAGTACACTGAATAATATTTTAGTGGATTGGATTTGAAATTAAATTGTGTGCCAGTGTACATTTTTGCCAGACCGCCGGCGTGGGAAACGTGCCTGCGGCTTGGCGATAGAGTTACTTCGAGTACAAACAACATGTCTATCGCACAGATTGGCTGATCACTATTTTTTTTTATAGCATAGACCGGCAAACGAGCAAGTGGGTTAGATGGTAAGTGATCTCCACCGCCCATGTACACCCACCACCAGAAGAATCACGGCGCGTTGCCGACCTTAAAGGAAAGGATAATTGGGAAGGGGAGGGGATTTGGGCTTCCGGATATCTCACTCACCCTACGAAGCGCAGCAGCAAGCCGCTACTTTACGTCGGTTTTTTGTGAGACAGTGGTAACGACCTGGTCGAGCCAGCCCATTCATGCTGTAGACAAAACTGTCTACAGCGTGGCTCTACCACTCAAACTAACTACTTTTGTAAAGTGCCTAGTTTCAGTTATACGACACGTAACAAAACCCCCCTTTGGGCGTTTTAACTGTGATATCACAATTGATATTCAAACCTAAGGAAATAACTCGCATATGAATATTGTATAAAAATAATCGTATTTATATTTTTAACTTTATTTTTTGTAAAGCGTATTTTGTTTGATTATCTCTGCACGAGCGAGACAGAGCGAGATAGCAAGTTGCGTCGTCCGCGTAGAATGTAGACATCTACATCAAACGCGCAGATGTAAGTAACATTTTCTAAAATATGTTCATTTTTTTCGCTTTGTTTTTATTCAACTTTTATAGTGTTTCCTATATATCTATCTACAGGACCCAAAAAGGGCCAACAGGGTTTTTGTTACATACTGTATAATAGGAATTTAATATATCCTCGACAAACAAATATGTCCGATTTGACAGATACAGAATTAAACTCCGTGAACCGTGAGTGCACTAGCTGCATCTCTGCCTGCTCCCTTGGGGATACAAGAATGTATAGATCGAATATAAATATCCTACCCCTTCGGGGATTACAGGTGTGAGTATGTAAGTATGTATAAACATAAAAACCATATTTCTATACTACAATATGTTTGAGGAAGTTTTCTTCCGATCTTTGCGAAGAGAAACTACGTTGTACAAAATATTTTTTATCCAAAAAGCATAACATCCCAAAGATATAGCAGAGGGAGCGGTTAAAACGACGCGCGGGTCGCCGAGCCTCGAGTAAAGTTGTGAAAAATAATGACGCTCATAAATCCAGCGAGAATTAGCCGGGCCGGCGCTGCCAACAATCTCGGGAGTCTGCGCTCGCCGCTCGGCTTTTCAGTTTCCATTCAGCGATTAATCTCCATGTGGAGTTTTTAAACGTTGTCTTCTTGTTGTGTAACTTTAGTTTTATTTTGTTATATGATGTGTTTATATTTTTTTTCTGTGCTTCATAATAAGATATATTATGATATATTATTATATATTATGTTATATTCACGTCCGCATATATGACTGTATAATATTATTAAAATAGTAATCTGTGGATAGCGTCGTTGGTGGTACATTTAATTATTAATTTCTATGTGTGTATAATTAGTGTACTTAATTTATAATGTACTACTGTTTGTTATCCTAAATAAATAATAAAAAAAAAAAAAAAGATGCTTAAATTATAGTTTTGTTGTTTTTTGCCCGTTTGTCTGTATGTTTATGTACCAAGGCCATTTTTAACTAAGTCCATAAATAAGGTTCTCAATTCAATGGTATTTTTTTCCTTTTGATAATGTACATCGATTTCTCCGTCAATTGTAGACCGATTTTGTTAGCAAGTGCAATGGAGTAGATTCGGTGCAGTTTCAGATACCCGGTAACGGTAATGGCATCGAGTCTAAAAAGATCCCAGATTGGCATTTTTTTACGCTAATGGTGATCTTTATTTACCACTAGCTCATGAATTATTCTATATATTGCTGAAAACTGCATTAAAATCCGTTGAATAGTTTAAAAGATCTAAGCGAACAGACAGCGGAAGCGACTTCATTTTATACTATGTAAAGATACAATAAACCTGATCGCACTATGATTAATAATAACTTAGCCCTTGAAACAAGACTTGTCACGATAGTAACATTTATAAACGAAACCTTTCAAAAACACACACAACATTTCACAAGAATGCGTACACTACATATTAAACGTTTTCACATCCATCGAATCCATTTACTTTTAAAAGAAAAGCAAGCGAAGGAAACGACTTCCCTTTGTGCGACAAATGCTCGGAGGAAAGCAATAAAAGTGAACGGGGGCCGCGGATTCCTCGTCTACAGCCGAAATTGTTTGGATGCCTTAAACTTCCGGACTTTCCCGGTGTCCCGGATTCCCGGGAACGTGTGGTCGGTGCGTGCGATGTTACATACGAGATGCTTCTCGGATTTCGGTGGTCGCGTTTTTAAGATGGATTTTAACTCTCACATATTTACTTGACTGCATCGGTGGCGCAGTTGTAGTACGCCTTACGACTGCTATGCTGAGGGCTCGGGTTCGTCTCCCGGGCGGGTTAAACTAATATCGGGTTTTTCTGATACGAAACGTATCAGTATCAGCTCGGAGTGTGGAATTGTGCCCGATATGGTGATAGGCTTGCCCCCTGTCACGTAATAAGTTCGTCGAAATGTGGGTGTACTAGTTACATCTCTGCCTACTCCTTCGGGGATAATATGCGTGAGTACGTATGTACAATAAAGCCGCACATACTGACGCGGTGTAATCTTCTCCGCCCCGTTTACAAATTATGAACGTTCTGTGGATTGAAACACGTGGTATTCTAAACATGTGTGTCGACTGTCGACTACAAATTTCCCATGCGGCCGCCATGATACTGTAATACACTATTGATAAATATAAATGTGTGAATAATATGTCTCTAAAGAGCGTTTATTTCCTTAGTTTCCAAGTTTACCAGTTTGCAGGATGTTAAGCGAGGACCCATCACGCGATTTGATGACGCATTACAACACCTCGCCATTTACCAAGAAATCGCCGTTTCCGATCAAACCATCATTGCACCACCATGCCACCTGCACTTAGTGGAATTCGGTAGCACCCCGTCATTACTCCTTGCGAAACCAAAGGTTATATCAGCGTATTCCGATTTTAGGTACTCTTTTGTTCTGACATCGACGGAGAGTCAACCTCTGTAATGTAGTACTTTAATGGTAACTTTTTATTAATTAAATAGTTTTGTAAGACATTAAAAGGTTTTTTTTGCATCTTCAACGACGGCCCAACGTAATTGGGATACAAATATGTACGCCTGCACCCACCCCAACCATCAAGTCCTGTCGTAAGGCCCTCAGTAGAATCGGATATACACTGGCTGGCCCTAAACACGATCGACACAAGATGTGCGGATCACTATGGCAAATTTTAACACTATGTGTACGGTGGTCGCTATCCGGGCGGATATGAATATCCAACCAGCTATAGTCTATTATTTATTAACCGTAAAACCCATAAATTATACACAAATTAATCTGCGAAACCCTCATATCATCGCCAAGAGAGACCGATATCCAACGTATACCAAAAACTAACCCGTAAAGGATAACAAGGCATCATCAAGGTGGTTTAATTATAACCGTGCCTTATGCCTCCCTCGGGACCTCGCCATCCATAAATTATAAACAAAGGTCCCGAAATATTTACGGTTTATAACGCGTCGTAAAGTGTTTGCGATAATGTTATATATGGGGGCCATCACAGGTATGTTTAGGTGATGATAATGGAGCTTAAAACTTGATTTTTTTATCCCGACAAAAAAGGGTTTTATAAGTTTGACACATTTTCATTTTATGAGTGGTAGAGCGAAGGTGTCAGTTTTGTCTACAGCATGAATGCTGGCTCGACCGGATCGTTACTGCATTTCGTACGGTTAGTGCGGTTTCCGGAGACCCAAACCCCCCTCCCCTTCCCAATGTCTAATTATCCCTTACTTTATGGTCGGCAACACAATGGTTCTTCTGGGATTGTGGGCGTACATAGTCGGTGGAGATCATTTACCATCAGGTGACCCACTTGCTCGTTGATAGATGTATCGTCTATTATTGTTCGACACTATCTTTTGCAATACCTTCACAGGTGTAGTGTAGTCATTTTGTCGGTACAAGATAAAACATACGAAGTGAATATTGCACAAAACTAACTTAATAATACTTATCATACTTAACTTATTCTCATGCGGACAAAGTTGGCAAAATAATTGAATAATTAGCGAACCCCTCTGTCTCGGCTCAACCCTCCCGTCTCACCCAGTCAAATAGTAGAGATGACTCTAAGCCCATAAAAAGCCTTAACTGCCACTTCATTTCACTTTTGTTTTGTTTTGCCATTCATAATTGCATTGTTTCATTTATGCCATTGTAAGAAAAGCGTCAACATACGTCACCGGTATTCTATTTTTAAATTGTATGTGAATCATGCTGGTTATCTTCTATAAGGTGTGATTGGGCTTTTTTGTAAGAAATTCAAGGACCGTGAACAAATAATTCGAAAATTATATGATCGTGGTGGCGTTTGAATTTTTTTTGCCTGAACGAAGAGACAAGGTAATTCGTCTGATGGTGAGCGCACTACCAGGGGCATCACCACACAGATCTATGAATTACAAAGCACTATATGGAATTAATAAATGGAAGAATGAATGAATGAGTGAATGGAATGACTGAATGAAGGCCACGTACTGGCAAGCGCAGCGTTGGACGTCCACCCACAAGGTGAATAGATGACCTAATAAAGGTCGCAGGATGTCGCTGGATGCAGGCCGCTTCCAACAGGTCGGTCTGGAACCCTGGGCCCCTGTAAAGCTATGCTAGGATAAAACGTATTTTTTTTTATATTCCACAAAATATATTTTATAAACCACTTAGTTATAATCATGATTCCTATTAGTAAAAGAATTTTCAGAATTGATTGATTAGTTTCAGATTTAACCCCATTCGAACAAAGTCATACTGTAAATATCGCCTTCAGTACACTTCTATGAAATCTATTTGAAGTAAAAATAAGATAGTGTACATATCAGATAGAAATCCCAAACACCCCCAGATTTAGTTTCCAATTGTAATATCTTAAAATAAAGCGCATAAGCACGTACTAGGTTCGTAAACAGACCCTTCAAAGATCACAATCACAGAAGCACTGCCAAAAACTGCACTTTATACATTTTATTTTGTTTTTACAGCACAAAATGTTTTTGTTGTCCAAATCACAAATGTCTTGGCACTTTCCGTGCTACATCTCGATAACGCCGGCGCATGTCACGTCATATAGGGTTGCCACAACCGGGAGGAGAATACCGGAAGACAAAATTTAAAAATTCTATGAGCTATGTACATTGTATATTATAAATATTGAAACCGCAAAAGCAGATTTGCATATTCTTCATAAATTCTTTTATTTTTTTTATAACAAAGATTAGATCGCGTTCTCTTATTTTGAAATCTCACAACCCTATTTCGGTGCCGATGGATGGTCTAATCATTATACTTGTAGAATAATTTAAACAAATATTCCCTCACGTTTCAATTAACTCTGTTGTATTTGGTGTATTTGACAAGTACTCGAAGAAATGTTTTGAGAAGTTATTTACATTTCTGAAAGAGTTGTGTAAGTTACGTCTGCCCTAAACTAGGTATAGTTTATGACTATTTCCCATCGACAAAAAATTACAATAGATTGAATCGACATCTAAACATCTAATGAGTTAAAAAATTACTAGACGACAACCCTATCTGTCCGGGCGGCTGCACCCCCCAGTGCTGCGTCGTTTATTTTAAATTTATTTTATAACAGAATTCCGTAACTGAGATGATCTAGTGACTCGGAGATGCGCTGTATTTTGGAAATGGTGTGTTATAAAAAACATATTTTGGAGAAAAGAAAATGTCATATCTCTAGTTTTTTCTATTTTTAAAATCTTAACTAGGATGGTAAGAATTGGCGAGGAGAATTCTAGAGTCAATGGACGATATAGCTGAAATCTTTGATATAATATTTTAAAAAAATAATTCTTACTATGTACTCGAAACACCTAAGTTATACTAACTATATTTTTTTTTTATAAGAATTGAGAAGGTTTCAAACGAAGAGTGTCGACCTTGTTAGATTAAATAAATGAAACACCTTATCCTTTTGAATAACCTTTCGACCCATCCAATATTTTATATCTTAATTATTTCAAACTACTATAATTTTCTGTAAACATTATTTATATAAACAACATTGAATTTACACCAACAAAGAACCTTCAACACCAAAAAAATGCTAACCCGTTCACGAAAGTCCAATCTGGCACCGGAATCCCTCGGGAAATCGCGATAACCGTTCAAAGTGGGCCGTTAGCGATGCGGCGATAGTCGGCAGGTGTGCCGTATTAATCACGGCTTGTCTTAGCTAAATAAATGTTTTCTCTTGCGTTCAACCCTAGCTTACGAGCTTCTTGAGGTAATGTTTTTTTGCTATAGGTGGTAGGGTTGACAGTTATATTTTAAAAAATATTATTTTAATCATAGTCTTTACATAACTAATCGATCATTATAATAATATGGAATATATCTATATATAGAGTATAACGGTAAGGACTACCGAGGCGAAAGGCGCTGGTTCGAAACCAACCTCAAGAGCATACACCTCTGACTTTTCTAAGTGTATATTTATGGTTAATTGCATCACCCTTCCTTACTTTTAAGTTACTTTATTTGGTTTGCAATAAAGAATATACTATCTAATTATCGCATATATTTCACAACCCTACAAACTTAAAGCATACATATGAATTGACATGTTAATCAAAACAGTTCGCTGTATTCAAATTGACTTAATAATATTGTTTTCTATATTACATTCTCAATTTCAACTTATTTTGTTGGAACATATAAAAATTAAAATTTAACATCAGTGCAATATACGTCAGTTTCGTCGTAGTATGGGAGGACCCTTAAACCGCCTTATGTAGAAAAAATCAACATTACCAAATTATCCCAAATTAAATACGGTCCTCAGCAAAACAAAATTTACCGTAATTCAGTCTCATTTAATTCGTAAAGTTAAACAATTATTCTCGACATGCAGAAATCCCAACACTAAATAAGGGATCCGAGTTTATCCGACACATTCGGGTTTTACAGAATTAAATGTAAATACTGTGAAAAAAATCCGCACAAAAACTTGAATTAGACGAAAATTAGTAATCTTAACAAACGAGGATCCATGGGTCGGATACAAATGGGCCGACCCCAACATTTGCGAGGTTTTTTTAACAAACGAATAATTTATTGTAAACATTTGCATTCGGCATTATTTACTCGGGATTTTTTGTCGTGTCTCGGCAGATTAGTTGAAAATCAACGGAACATTTATATTTTTTATATTGTTTTAACTTTATAACAGCAAGTAAATGGAGATTTTTCACACCAGCGGTTGACAAACGAGAAGTGATAGGTGATAAAATCCCGCATGGAAGAGGGCTTTTGAGTCCTGCTTCTACCGCCAAGCGGCAGTGTGTAAGCACTGTTGTGTTTCGGTTTGAAGGGCATTAAAACCCCTGAAATTACTGGGCATTATATGATGTTAATGTTAATCCATTAATTGCACCAATAAAACCCCAAAATAGACCATGGCGGGGTTTGTGGTATAGCAGCTTAGGAACTATGTTTAGAGACCCGATCCAGACATCTTTAAGTAAAGACAACTGGGTCCAAAGACTACTGAATCCGACACAACCATCTCTCTTCCACCGAGTGTGGTAACAGAACTTTTATCACGGGGATAAATAAGACTATTATCACACCGGCATAGCAACAAAATCTAACTTGATCCCTTCCAAGTACAAAAGTCAACCGACAAAACCCGACAAAAAGAATACAACCTCGAAACCGATATAAACTCCGATACCCTGATATTTAGGCGCAGCTGCCCAATATGCCATTACAATGTATGAACTTTAAATGTGTGTGACCCCACCCTATTATCCGGACCCTACCGGAAAAACCGAATTATATTCCCGAAATATCTGTAGGACGTGGACAATAGTTTATCGTTTTTGGGTAATTTAAATATTTTTCGGTGTACTATTTTGTTGGGTAAGGCTAGAGCGTTTATATCCCAAATAGCTTTTGCTCGTGGTTCCGCCCGCGTCTATATCTTTTTCCGGTGGTTGGTTGAGGCTGTATAGGGTACATCCTTGTAAGTACCTAAATTCAAATTCAAATTCAAATCATTCACCGCGCAGAGGCTGTTGCGGCAGCAATCCTTGGCTTTTCCAAGGATAGGATACCCCAGGACCGCTTCACATGCGCCGAAGAAGGCCACCGCGGGGTTTTAGGTTTTATAGTGTTAGGGACTCGGCCCAGCGGTCGCCCGGATGTCTTCCATATCTCCCGGGCGGTTCACTGGGTCGTAGAACCCAATATAACCGTTCCACCTCCCCCCGGTGGGGCGGTAGCAATAAACAGCTTTCCCCGCGACAAAAAAAAGGGTACATCCTTGTATCTCTGTGCCTGCATCAATCATGTCCTGTCGCAGGCCGCCTTGATTTCTTTCTTTTCGGAGTATGAAGAAGCATTTATATAGGCTGACATGATTCTGGTGACCACCGATAAACTCATTGGTAATAGGCTCACCCCCTTTCACATCATGAGACGGAAATAATCTTGGTGAAATATGGGTGTACTCGAATATCCTATCGAGGATTACAGACGTACAGTGTAAGTAACTACGTCAATTATGTAAATATGTATGTCATGTCTTTATAAATATATTACAAGGTGGTAGGTCCCTCGTATGCGAGAGGCCGTCTGGGTAGGTATCACCGCTTTGTCTATTTCTGCCGCGTGTTTCGGTTTGAAGGACAATGAAGCCAGTGAAATTACTGGGAATTATGAGACTTATGTCTCGGAATGACGTGCGCAGTTCAGTACCATGCAGTGTTTTATAATTCAAAGTTCTGTGTGGTGTTGCTTTTGTCTATGGGCAGGCGTGGTGCTTACCATCAGGCGAGCGTCTTTACTCTAAAAAACGCAACACTACGACCCAAAATCATAAAACGATAATCTCCATTTTAACATAAATATTTCCTTAATAGCCTCAAAGTATAATTAATTTCGCGTATGGCAACACCCGTCTAACGTTAATATCCACACACAAAGGAGTTTGGCAAAAAGTTACCGGATTAGCTGTCTGACCGACTTTCCTTAGATTCACGGCTTGACTAAGCGATTTTATCGTTTTTAACTTGCCTGGAGTTATATTCCGGTTGGCGGGAACCGGGATATAGATTGTTTAAAGTCGGTATTCCGGTTTTATGTTGTTTTCCGGAATTTTATTAATTATTTTTTTTATTTTATGTTTTTAAATTTCTTTAAACGATAAAGCCGACCATTGTAGATTTAAGTAGTTGAGTCCTAAAATTACTAATTATTTTTTAGTGCAATGATTGGTTATACAATGCGACTTAATAGTACTGTCAACTGACTCTAAAAAAGAGGTTTTCGAGTTGTCTGTATTGTTTATACACATTGCGCGATATTGGCGCCATATGTTTATTTGTTTATGTAAATTTCGATGATTCTTTTTTCATTAAAAAAAAATAGTTTCATAAAAAGTTCACCCCATTAGCGACTGGAATTTTACAGATATATGAAACAGGTGTTTCAATGTCTTGAATAAGCAATATTTATGCTCAATTTCACAGTCGTATTCGGATCCATAAAAATGTTTTATACAAAGTTCACCCCTTCCCCTTCCGTGCCTTAAATTTCCAAAAGACCTTTTTTAGCGGGCCCTTAAATTACACGAACCTAAATTCCTAAATAACCTAAATAATAATAATAAACCTAAATTTTTGACATGGGCGCCGGCAGCAGGGTGTCAGTGGACAGCGGGGAGTCCCCAAGCAGTAACGCCAGAGATCAGACCAACCATCGACTACAGAAATTACTCTCGGGTTTCGTTCTCGAGATTAGTATAAACACATGTAGTTTCACACATACGCTCACTGAATCGCACTATATTTTAGAGACAAAAAATAAAAAATATTAATATTTGTAGGGTAGACTCCGGAACCGCCCCCGTCGATCGTCCTGCTCGGTGACATCATTCACGCTTTAGTGCTTCGCTGTTTCGCACGGTTAATTTCGGTTAATTTAAATATCCACTAAATTAGAAGAAAAGTTTGTTACAACGTTGTATTATTGTGTATAAAAGTATGCCCAAACGAAAACGTGTTAAAAATAGTGATTTCAGTATGGAATAAGTAAAAAGATAAAAATTGGAGCGCAAGCTGAGACATCGTCGTAGGAAATGGATTAAAAATAATAGTATTTCGTCATCGAGTGATACGCATTCCGTGCAAATTCAACAAGGTGAGTTGGTTGTTTTGTTTAAAGATTATACTTAATTACAGTTTGTTTTTAAGCACTTACCGACTTGGTTATAAAGGGTAGCAGATAATCGAAATATCCAAACTGGGCTATTTCACATCTGCCTAAACCCTTAATATGTTTATTAAAACGTGGTTTATTTTGTAAATTATACAAAACTACGGATTGTCCATAAGGGGCTTTGCAATTTTAAAATCTAAACTTAATTACAGTTTGTTTTTAAGTATTTATTGACTTTGTTATAAAAGATAGCAGATAATCGAAATATCCAAACTGGGCTATTTCACATCTGCCTAAACGCTTAACATGTTTATTAAAACGTGATTTTATTTTGTAAATTATACAAAACTACGGATTGTCCATAAGGGGCTTTCCAATTTTAAAATCTAAACTTAATTACAGATTGTTTTTTAAACATTTACTGACTTTGTTATAAAAGATAGCAGATAATCGAATTATCCAAACTGGGCTATTTCACATCTGCCTAAACGCTTAACATGTTTATTAAAACGTGATTTTATTTTGTAAATTATACAAAACTACGGACTGTCCGCTAGGGGCTTTCCAATTTTAAAATCGAATATACAGTATTCGGATTTACCTTTTGGGTACTTCCACCACTGTGTATAATTTCTTATTACCTTCCCAAGGTACCTACATTATATGTGGTTTGCGTGTTTCTCATATGGAGTCTCACTACCAAAATGTACATCTATAGTTAAAACACTATGCGTGGGTACAAAGAGATTATGTTAATATCTATGCCTGAAGGAAATCTCTTATATTTGTCGCTGCAGAACGCGAGTCAATACCTATCACTAATGGTATAACCTTGGGTGACCATGAATCCTGGTGATCCCAATTGGCCAAATGACACATTAGCCTCTTACACCGCCGATGATGCCGATATCATACCTGCGGTTGAAAACGCCGCTACCGCTGCGAGCCCGCCGCCGCTGCTGCTGCGAATTCTGATTTGCATTCGACCCATCAGGTCCATGAGTGCCAGCAATCTACTAGTTCATCTGCACCGAAGGAAACCGACATGCCAACTTTGATTGCCAACACGAGAAAGTTTCAGAATTAGATAAAGAAATATTGGATATTTTATAGAAAGCCGTTAAGAAATGAAAATAAAGACTTGCCAGAAACCCTTAAGGCACCGTCACAAAAACATCCTACAATGGCTCAGAAGAAGCCTTTAAACTGGCAAGCTCCTCCCCAGTACCGCAGGACGCCATCGCCGGGTAACACGAGGAGTACGAAGGTGGCGCCTTCTAATTCGAAACAATCGACGACCGCGAGGTACTTCAATGCTTCCAACAGGTCATCGCGTCAGCGCAACACGAGGCAACGACGTTAGATCCGGTAAGGACAGCTGGCCGATTGATTTATTTCTACGAGAAGAAATGGTCACTAATAACAAGTGAAACTATCATACTCTCATGGATTGAGGGGTATAAAATTACATTTTCACGACCATTCATTCAAACACCCTTACATTACCCCTCCTGAACCAAAATATTCAGTTGCCGAATTTAAACAATTTTGGGAATGAATGAAAAATTTTCTATCCCTGTGGCTAGGTTACTGAATTCCATGGTATGTTTATCAATTTTTTATTTGGACTGGACTTGGAATTTAATAAGTAACACCTATCGTGATTGCTTAAAAATATGAATGACACGAAACTGTGGTTACAGTCTTTGGAATTTATCATTAATACTGATAAATGTGTCCTCATACCTAAAAATATTTGCAAATTTGTATCTTATAGATTCAAATAAATTAGAAGTTAAACTGCCTGATAATAAAAAAGAAGGGACTAAAAAAAAAAAATATAATTATGTACCTACCTTATAAAAATTTTAAAGATGTAAGATAAGAGGTTTTGCTAGATTCTTGGGTTTGTTAACATGCTGGCTTTATACTAAGAGCTTCGAAAGGTGTAAATATTTAAACCTTATAAAAAACAATGAAGACTACGAAAAGTATGTCATTACTTAATTATTTATACCCGGACTTTAAGTGGTGGCTGAATGCATCAGCCATTCGGTTTACACGATAAAAACTTATAAACATTCCTTGGACATTTTTACCGATGTCAAGGGGGGGGGGGTGTCGTGTGGCACAAATACTGCCAATGGTTCTTGGTCAGAACATGAACGTTCGTTTCATATAAACTTTTTAGAAATATTAGTAGCGTTTGGTATGAAAACTTTTGCAAGACACCTTAGTTTTTTTGTCAGATACTTTACGTGTCGACAACACCGCTGCAATTTGATACATTAACCGAATGGACGGTATTCAATACCCTCTGTAACAAATATTAACTACCCCCCTTTGTAACAAATATTACAAAGGAACTATGGCAGTGGTGTGAAACGCGCCACATCACCGTATACGCTGACTATATAGGCTCCTCTGACAATACGCCCAGATATTGAATGTGAATTATCGAATACTGCTTATCAAAGAGTTACTCAATTTTATGGTATCCCATATATTGATATTTCTGCCTGTAGGAATATTGCTAAGTGTAAAACCTATGCTTCAGTGCATACAGATCATGATGCATACGCAATTAATGCATTCACCATTTCATGGTCAAATTTTTTCTTTTATGCATTCCCTCCAATATGTCATTAAAAAAAAAAAAAAAAAAAAAATTAAAGACGGATCATAATCGATAAAGCCAATGGAATTGTTGTTATTCCACAGTGGACTACTCAAGTTTGGTTTTCTCTCTTTAGAAGTCTAAACCTATAATTTTTAGATTCCAGTGATAAATTAATAGCCAGCCACCGTGGCACAGTGGACGAGTAGCCGACTGTGAATCGTGAGGCCGTGGGTTCGATTCCCGCACCGAAATATTTGTCCGAATAATTGTCTGATCTACAAATACTTGTTTCGGATCTGGGTGTTGTGAGACCAAAAAGTCTCTCGTAGTTCCTGATACCCACGACACAATACTCGTATCTTGGTGTGGGGTCAGGGCTTTGTGTGTGACTGTTGGGTGTTATTTATTTATTAATATTTTCTTATTCCAGCGAGAGCACAATGCTCCGCCAAATTACCCAGGTTGTAGGATTGTTATCCGGACGTCACTACTTAGAAGGGAGGTACCTTCAATCCCAAGGTATCTTCAATCCCCATAATGCTGGCATACCTATCGAACAATACGATAAATGCTTCAAGAAATGGTTTATTTTTTGCCACAAAAATTATATCGATGCATATCAAGCATCGACATCTGTTGTCATCAATTTTCTAACGTACCACTTTAAGGCTGGCGCTCAGCACGGAACTTTAAATAGCTACCGTTCAGCGTTATCTTTGATCCTTGGCCCGCAAATAGCGAATTAGACATGGGCAAAACAGTAATCTATAAAGTAATGCCATATGGTATGACATTTCTTACCGCGTAATATGCCATTATAGCATTACTCTAGGCATGACCCGAGATTACACGCTACGTGAACGGCCCACTATTACCTGTACTGAATGTTCAGTTAGGACTCAGGTGTAATGTAATAGACCTTTTAGACCTCGAACACACAATTTCTCGAACTTTGACGATTGCGCGCCCGTTTCAACAAGCCGCCCGTGTCTATGGCAGTGTGTACGTCATGTGTCATGCAACATTTTGCCGGGTCATAGGTACTGTTACAGTACGCAGTCGTGTTATATTACGAGTCATGCATTACTCACAGTACTTACACATCTCTATAGCGAATAGTAATTTTTCGTTTGCGCCCACCTCTTCCTAGGTATAACGTGACTTGGGATACATCTATAGTGTTTAACCTTTTAGAAAAATGGTTTCCCAATTATTATTTAACTACAGAATAAATAAGTAAAAAGTTAATTACACTGCTTGCGTTGGTAACTGCCGTATAGGTTCATTTCAACCAGCTCTCTCATTACCTTTCATGCCAGAGAGACCGCAAATATGTCCCGATAGTACCTTGGCTTCATTCCTTGAAATGAGTAAAGATCTACGCCATAACCACGATTCTTTATTCTTTTTATTAAAGAAAGCTCATAAGAAAGTCACTTCTCAAACTTTAAGCCGGTGAATTAAGGGTACGTTAGAAGAAAGCGGAATAGACACCCGCATTTTTACGGCGCACAGTACTTGACATGCGTCAACTTCTAAAGCATATACGACCGGGGTTAATTTGTACGTAATTAGAACAACAGCTGGATGGAGCTTATCATCCACAAGCTTTGCCAAATATTATAAGAAAATCATTTTCCCCGATTTAAATGATTTTGCCAGAAACGTTATCAACAATTAATATTGTTATTTGATTAACGAGTATATTTTTTTTCTCAGCGCTTTATGAGTAGCAATTATAATATAATATAATCTTTTCATTTGTACTATATATGTTGAGTAATGTTTCAATAAACGTTATAGGAAACATAATATTTCACGACTATCTCTCAACATCTACATGTGTTTATACTAATCTCGAGAACGAAACCCGAGAGTAATTGATGATTAAACGAACTTACCTGTATGTGAAGTTCAATCATAATTACTCGAAGGGTTTCGTTCGAAGAGATTAGCAACCCTCCCTCCCTCTTTTAAAGCTAAGTCCCAAGTGTCGTGAAATATGAAAAACAGCTCAGCACATCTCTGAACAATATGATGTCACCGAGCAGGACGATCGACGGGGGCGGTTCCGGAGTCTACCCTACAAATATTAATATTTTTTATTTTTTGTCTCTAAAATATAGTGCGATTCAGTGAGCGTATGTGTGAAACTACATGTGTTTATACTAATCTCTTCGAACGAAACCCTTCGAGTAATTATGATTGAACTTCACATACAGGTAAGTTCGTTTAATCATCAATTATATGCTTTTGATTAGCGAAACATATTCAATCAAATACCCGCGCGATTTGTATTTGGCATTACATCTATTTGCATAATATACATGTATAATTCTATCTATACATATAATAAAAATGTAACGGATCGCTGTCTGTACATGGAAGATATATGAGAAAAAATGTTATAAGGGGCCTTTATTAACGGAATACTACCCCATACAATGATTTTTAGAATTTTTGTCTGTTTGTCTGTGCGTTTGTGCACGATGATCTCAGAAACGGCTTATCCGATTTAGACGTAGTTTTCACTAATATGTTGTGGTAAGCTTCGCTTAACATTTAATTTGTTTCATGTCAAACGAGGCATAAATAAAAAAGTTATGCCAATTTAAAGATAATATAACGGTGCAGAACTTCACGCGGGCGGAGCCGCGAGCGAATGCTAGTATTTAATATTAGTAATGTTTAGATGCAGATGCACCTCCCTGAAAGTAATCCATTTAATCAGTGAGAGAGTGGTATTTATTTTAAACTCATGCAACTGATACATCGATTCTTCAAAGCAATAACCCACAAAACACTTTCTCCCCACTCATTACTAGTCATTACCCAAGATCCTATAAAATCCCCTCCTTTTTACCTTTCATCCAATATTAATAAAAATCCTTTTTGTTGCGCGCGTTTAATTCCGAACGTGTTACGTGGAAGATCAAAGTGCGACTTTACGAGTGCTCGTATTGAGTAAACGAAACGTGTTGTAAATAATGTAGACGCATTTAGACGGGTGAGGACAGTTGCGAAGAGAATTTTACACTTCGCGCGTTACCTATGCACATATTATTTCATTAAATGACGAGACGAGTAAGTCGCTCGCCTGATGGTAAGGCCTGCCCATAAATATATGCAACACGACAGAGAACTTTGAATTACAAGGCACTGCATGGTACTAAACTGCGCTCGTTACTCCGAGACATAAGATGTTAAGTGTCATAATGCGCGAAGAGAATTTTACACTTCACACTTACACATATTATTATTTTATTTTATTGAATGTAGAGACGAGCAAGTCGCTCGCCTGATGGTAAGGCCTGCCCATAAATATATGCAACACGACAGAGAACTTTGAATTACAAGGCACTGCATGGTACTAAACTGCGCTCGTTACTCCGAGACATAAGATGTTAAGTGTCATAATGCCCAGTAATTTCACTGGCTTCAATGTCCTTCAAAACGAAACACAACAGTGCTTATACACTGTTGCTTGGCGGCAGAAATAGACAAAGCGGTGGTACCAACCCAGACGGCCTCTCGCATACGAGGGCCTACCACCTTCTAATCAATGATTAACGTAAGCACTATTTTTTTATCCGAGCACAGTAAAGTGACTGCACGGCGCCTTATTATCCGAAGTTCAATATATTATCATAACATAAACTCGCACATATATTGTTCGAGAAACTCTCACCGTGTAAATAAGGCTTTAGGTTCGCGACTTACTACAAGGAATGAGACGTCGACTATGTTTAATTTTTTTTCCTACTTCGTATGAAAAATCTTAAAAACGATGTTTGTTGACAGCGTTACGGTTTAAAGTCAGTGAGTGTCAAACAAAAAGTCGTGGATTTAATTCTCATTTAAAACACTCATTTGTGTTGCTGTTCAGTCTTAAGAGAAGAAACAATTCCTAAGTAAAAAAATATCATGCCTAGTCTATCTATGTACAATTAAAAGTTAAAAGTGTGTTCATTCAAATAAAACTAATTTAAACGGATGATATCGCGTTTTAAATCCCCGTGAGTTTTGAGTCCCCGTGACCACGAAGACAGCAAAGCTTTCAAAACGTCGCGTCGGGACCAAAATTAAAATTAAAACCGTTTAAATTGGTTTTATTTCAATGAGTAACATTCGCGTAAACGTAAAAAATCATTAAAGTGTATTCAAACAATTAATTTTACATTACACAAATATAAGTAGCAATGTATTCAAAGATAAAATAAATGAAAAAAAGTGTACGAACTCATATAATTAAGAATTCATAAATTTACACTACAATTTTATACAGCGGGATATACTCTATTTTCTCATGTCTACATTTTTCCAAGAAACACAAAGGTAAATGAAAGGTAAACAGTAGTTTAATCAACTCGAATGCGGCCGAGTAGTAGTTTATTCTGTGTGATTTAAAGCAAAATGGCGGCAACACTCACTCTTGTGGGATCTAATTAAAATATTTATGTAGAAAAATTTCGTATCACGTTGTTTGTCCGCGATGAACTCCCTAAACTACTGAACCGATTTTAAACAAATTTTGCAAGTTGTGTGTAGTTTGATCTTACTTGAGAGATAGGATAGTTTATATCTCAATTTATAGTCGCTTAATTTTTTTATTGTAAATTATTTGTTTATTATATGACAAAGAATTATACTTATCTGTGTGTTTCATAAGATTCTAACAGATGGCAGTGTAAAGTAATTTATCGGCTGGATTGAGTAAGTATCCAATAGATGGCGCATTCTGTATCCGAATATTTCACTACAATATAATTTAACATATACCTTAGCCACAGCAACGCGTGGCCGGAATATAGGGATATAAGTCATATAAGTATTTTCGTAAACATAAGAAATCATTATGTAATCATAATCCCTTTAAAAATTCTCCGCCACTATACGTTCGCGTATTTAAATCACCACAAACAAGCATTAAAATATGAAAAATGTATACGCTCGAGGTCTAACCAGCAGATATTACCTACATCTCTTTCATCTCGCGAAGTGCTCTGAGGAATGTGCCATCAGTTACCGGTGTGTGGTTTTCAACTCATGTGTATGAAATAGCCAGTGTAAAAAACAGTTTTAGCAGTCAAAATCAGGTAATTATTTCACTCGGTCAATGTTTCGATGGTAAAAATAGACTTGATAATTCTTAAGGAGCTGTTTTCAAAATAATATATTTTTTATTAATGACGAAATAAGCAGGTCGTTCGCTTGATGATGACGCCTGCCTATAAACATAAGTGGCTCATAAAACTTTGTTACAAAACACTGCATGGCATTGGACTGCGCTCGTCACGCCGAGGTACAAGATGTTAAGTCTCATAATAACTAGTAATTTAACTTGCTTCAATCTCCTTCAAACCGGGACACTCTTCTGACGGAGTTTAAAAAATATGGAAAATAATGTACAAAGAACTTTCTTAAACCGATACAATTTATCCTTATAAAACGTCCATTGAATTATCCTTTGTGACGGTAGCAGTACATTATCATCGCTTCCTGCCTACACCAGAAAGCACTCTGGCAGATAAAGCACGAAACCACGAAAAAACCTTTTAATAATAATTTATCGTTCAAACATGACTGGAATCATCGGGCTGGGTATTGTGAAGTTTATAACAGGTTAGCAAAGCATATGCATGGGCTTGTACGCCTAGTACAAGTTTTGATTATTTTCTAAAACAATGATTTTTTCCGTTTTCTCTTCATACATCGAGTACATAACAGTAGCTATTAGTGGGAAGTATGATGAATTAAAATTGATAGTATAACTAATTCTGTATCGTATTAGTCGATTTCGAAATAGGGTTCATAACATTGTTCATCATTCATTTCATCATTTTCATTTGGACTTGAATTCCAACATTAGTGTATACGCAATAGAAAATAATACAAAAAAAAGGAACTCTATTACAAAAACTGAATCAAAGTTAGTTCAAAAATTATACCACAATTAATATTTCAAATCCTGTAAATCCTACTAATCCTACTAATATTATAAACGTGAAAGGTTTGTAAGTATGGATGGATGGATGTTTGTTACTCTTTCACGTAAAAACTACTGAATGGATTTTAATGAAAATTTACGATAATATTATAGCTTCTGCATCAGAATAAGACATAGGCTACTATGTTTTTCAAAAATCAACCCCTGAAGGATTTAAAAGGGGATGAAACTTTGTATGAAAAATCTAAACCGCTGAACCGATTTCAATGAATTTTGGCACAAATATAGTTGATGACCTAGGGTTAAACATAGGATATTTTTTGGTTTAAATTTCAACCCCTAAAGGGCCCAAATAGGGGATGAAAGTTTGTATGAAAGCTTTTTGATGGCGAAACGAAGTTCGCGGGCACAACTAGTATTAAAACGCGTGTGGAATCAAATGAATGAGTATGATGTGAAATCAAATGAATGAGTAGTGGGACCATCTCGCTATCTCCCTCGCACGCGTGCGACGCGTTATGACCATGGTATAGTCTGACGTCATTGTGTATGGTTTGCATCTTTTTGTTTCATTCGACAATCATGCCCTCCACCAAGCTTAAATAGACTATAAATTACATTATTGAAGGGATTAATAAAATTCTTTCTTTTATGAACTATGGGCAATGTAGCTTACATTTGATTGATTAAAATCATTAAAAAATATACATGCATTAAACCTGTTAGTTTTCGAGTTATTCCTTACTATTTTACAGGATAAATTACTTGTCTGACACTTTGACACTATTGTCGAATTAATACACATAATTATATACGAATTCGAAAACATTAACGTATTTGTAACTCGTACTAGACCTACAGGTATACATTTTAGTGTTCTGTATCAAAACTGTGCAAATGGAATCTATTACCTTTGCCGTGTGTTCGTCTGTCCATCTCTAGTTGGCAGATGGTCACTATAAGGGCCTACTACAACCTACGATGGAAAGCGAATTCTTTTCACAGACCGTCCCATTTTCGGCCTACGTTCTACTCAAGTCAGTCTAGACTCCAAACAAAGGAGTCCAGATATAATGCGTGGTATAGTTATATAAGGTTCAAAAATAGAACGCCGCCGTCGCAGCCCGGTTTATGACTCTGCTCGTAAAACCGGGGCAGAGCAACCCTCTTGTAGGAACGGCATATTTTCACCTTTACTTATAAATGAAATTCGGTCATGTTCGAATGCAAATTATAATCCGATTGTGGTGAATTAAAATATTTTAGCTGTTTTTTAATGAGCCATTATGTCGAAAAGCATTATATTACAATCATCATTGGGAAAGGATTTTTCGAAATCCTACCTATGGGGAAACCAAACTAATGGGTGAAGAGTATTGCAAAGTTTATATGGGCAATATTTTATTATTATTAATACTTGAAATATCGTATTAATGCTCTTCAACATAAAATACTTGTTTCAGAGGTTTAAAAACTGAAAACCTAAGAGCAGTAAAGTGGTAGAACATGACATGTGACACAGGCGGAGTCGTGGACGGAAAGCTAGTATCCAAGTTGGTTTCAAAACTACCGTTTATTTGATTCCACTTTCGTACGATAAATAAGCCTGGATGAGAGAATCGTAACCCCCAATCAATAAAATAATGGTGAAAGTGAATCTTCGTAAATTCAAAGGACCGCCAAAATAAAGTCAATCGAACCATTCTCTAGAAATGCTCGTAAAATTGGCTTAATTTTTAAAACCATGTAATTGTATCTGATATTAACTTGAAGCTTTGACAAAATTTCCACTTTTTGGCTGGTAAGAGGGTACCTGTTTTTCTTTTTTTAATTCAATTAAATGCCGAGACGAGCAAGTCGCTCGCCTGATAGTAAGCGCAACGCCTGCCCATAAATAGAAGCAACACCACACAGAACTTTGAATTACAAAGCACTACTTGGCACTCAACTGCGCTCGTCACCCCGAGACATAAGATGTTAAGTCAGTATAATCATAATGACCAGTAATTTCACTGGCTTCAATGTCCTTCAAACCAAAACACAACAGTGCTTACACACTGTTGCTTGGCGGCAGAAATAGACAAAGCGGTGATACCAACCCAGACGGCCTCTCGCATACGAGGGACAATACAAACAAATCTTACCTCTTTATAATATTAGTTTTTTTAAATGCTTTCCACCCCCTAAGATGTATTGATATATAGCGACATTGCCAGGCGGGATGCCGAGAGGGAAATCCTGTAAAACAGCTGGATTACTCACAACACAAACTAGTTGTACACACAATAAATTCAAGTCGAATCTCGTTTGCCTTCACGCAATACTGAATTGTTTTAAGGGACGGAGTTCTCTATTCGTCTGTATTTTGTTTATTTATATGTATTGCGATTTTTCTGCAATTATGGACCGATTTTGATAATTCTTTTTATATTCGAAAGGTTTTGACTTTACCCGAGGATCACGAAAAACCAACAGATTAGCGTTTTATGGCACAATTTTTTTTTTTCTGCGGCAGCAACGCACTGGGTACACTGCACAAAAGGTATGTAGCCACACTGAAAACACTTTTACGTTCAGCATAAATGCCGTAATCAATAGGTTACGTTACCCAAAACCTATTGCAGAAAGAGTTTCATTAATCTGCCCACAAAAACATAAATTAGAACTCATTTAAATCTGATGGAGGGGGCAATTGTCAAATAAGAAACGACTCAAACTTTGACTTCACCGTGGCAAATGACCATTCCGGTGAACGCGTGCGGGCAAGAAAGTGAGATAACCCCACTACGCGCCCACCTTTGCTCATACCAATATTTAAAATCATAATTGCGGGCTCATTTTAAACCGATTATAATCGTGTTTATTTTCGTATTATTCTATTTTGCATATGAAATAATGTACAATATTCAACGTAGGAAACTAACCTATTGAGCAGTGGAATCCCTGAATCACCGTTACAACTCTAGAATTATAATTTCTCGACAAAATAACATGTACCACCGCTCTTGGCAAACATCGCAATCCTATATTCACAATTGTAGTTAAATGACACAAGTTGGCCCATATTCGAAGCCGATTAAGTGTTTCGACGCTATAAACAGTCGATGCGAAGGCATTGGCAGCGGCAATTTAATCCTATAGCTTACGAGTTTACAGGTGGTCATGGCTAGACTGACCGTCCTTGGAGGTCGTGCGACCTCGAAAAGGACGGATTATATCCTGTCAGTCTGGGAGTATTTCGGTAATGTCCGCATAAATTATTACAAATGGTATATTGAATTAAGTGTTGGCTATAATTTATTATGTTTACCCGAATAATACACATTGAAATTAAACTAATTTAAACGGATCAAAATCTGAGATATTGCCGGACAGAAACAAAGAAAAGATTATAAATTCCATACTGTTTTATTATTATCAACCCCTCTGAGTGGAGTCGGGCAAGAGATCAATTTGGCTGGAGATGCAATCTACGGGTGAAGTTTTACAAAGCCAAACACTTTCGCGAAGTATATAAATCGGGGAGCTGTCTCCGAACGAAGTAAGTTTTCAGTTGAATTCCTTTATTTTGTGATTTGTATTTATTTAACGAAACTATGGCAAGTATCAGATTGAACGCTCACTGTGGCAGCATCCTTTAAATGGTTGGATTTTGAACGGTACACAATACTGTATTTTAAGTTATTCTATTTTTATATCGAACATGCTGTCTCGCGGTTTCACGGCAGACATCACTGCCCTGCTCCCATAAGTCAAAGCGTCATTATAGGAACTCGCACAACACCCATACCAGAAACAAGTATTTGTAGATCACCCAAACATTTGTTACAGTGCCGGAATCGAACCCACGGCCTCTTCCTTCGCAGCCGGCTACTCGCCCACTGCGCCACGGCTGACAAATGTATATACTATTTATAAATAGAAAGTATATGAAACCTACAGAATAAAACCATACGTTTACAAGGTGGAAGGAAGGTCCCTCGTATGCGAGAGGCCGTCTGGGTCCGCTTTGTCTATTTCTGCCGTCAAGCAAACAGTGTATAAGCGTTGTTGTATTACAGTTTGAAGGACACTGAAGCCAGTTAAATTACTGGCCATTGTGAGACTTATCATCTTATGTCTCTGACGAGCGCAGTTCAGTGCCATGCAGTGCTTTGTAATTCAAAGTTCTGAGTGGTGTTGCTTCTTTACATAGACAGGCGCGTTACTATCAGGCGAGTGCCTTCCTCTTCTCATCAACCAATTAAATAAAAAACGTACGTCACGTACTTATTATCAGTCTGTTTCGATAGCACTCCACAGCGTTGTCTTATCAACAAAGGAATCTGTTCTTAATGAATTAGCCCTTGCTAACGACCTAAAAACTAGCCCAGCGCTATAAATAGCCGAGGTACGCCTGACTGTAATATAAATGAGGTGGTTTGTTATCGCTGGATTTCTTTGTACAAAATATTTTTTTAGAGTCACGTTGTAGACAGTTTTGTCTACAGCATGAATGGGCCGGCTCGGGGGTCGTTACTATTGTCTCATAGAAAACCAACGTAAAGTAGCGTTTTATATAGTGAGTGTGATATCCGGAGGCCCAAATCCCTTCCCTTTCCAATACCTTAAATATCTCTTTCCTTTGAGGTCGACAAGATTGTGGGAGTAGGTACATGGGGGAGATCACTTGCCATCAGGTAATCCACTTACCTATTTGTCGGGCTATGTTATATAAAAACACAGTGTATCACAAACATAACAGTAAGGACACACTCAGAAATTAACTGAAATTAACTAAAACACAATCAATACTGATGCTCATTTTACTAGAAAATGGGTGTCCGGTTTGACGTAAAAACTGTCACCGCAAAAAACCGAAGTCATTCATTCTGTAACACCAACCCAAGGGTGATCCTTTTAAGTATCCGGATATACTCTGGCTGGTCCTAGAACGCGATCCACACAGCGTGTGAGAGTCACTACGGCAGGTTTTAAACCATGTGTACGGTATCCCTATCTGGGCGGATATGAATATCCACCACCAGCTTGATTCAATCTAGACTTAGTAATGAAAAGTCACTGTCAGTTTCAATTTATAACTAGATAATTTACTCAAAGCATTTGTATAAACTGCATATATTTGAAAGATATGAATTGGATTCTTGCGAGTAATGCAGCAGGCGCTCATATGACAGAATACGTTCGACACGGATCATTGGCATGCATGTGGACGTATATCTTATTTCCGCCGATATCCGCCCGCCATTTATCAAAACGCCACTAATGTTCTGATACTTTCCACTAGTAGTCACAAGCTAATGCGCGCAGAATGTCAAGTCAGGGCATTCAGTCTTGCTATCTCAATGAAAATTTTGAACAAATTCTCCAAAATTGAAACATCAAAATCTGTCCACATTTGGTACGACAGGTACGATCTTTACCTCCTACTTGGCCTTCTTTACTTATTACATTATTCGTGCATGCATTCATATTTCACGGGTATTTATTTATTATTTCATTATAATGGGTATTCAAAAATATGAGACTATTGTTGACGGTTGTTGAGAACCAACTGATTAAAATAAACTCATTGTTTGTCAGTGGTCGCTGGTATTATTGATGCACCGCACTTACCATCAGGTATAATGCAGTCACTTTGTCGTGCTCAGATAAAAAAATGTGAGCAATGTATAGAACGACTGTACAAAAACGCTCCTAAGCCTTCCGTAGCCTAACTTTGCTATGGCACCGGGTTGAGGCAAAGGGCCGGGCAGGGAACACATCCATTATATTAGTCGACGCTTCTAAGTTATGCGTAAGCAATCTAACTTAGTAACAATCTGCCGCACGCAGCGATACGTAAGTTACAAGTGTGGTTCACATAACATATTTGATGGAAAAACGTGGCGGCCAAGTTTTCATACGGAAGTGAATGATGTTTTTTACTTTCTCTTCAGTTTGATATTTTTAGCTTATACCGGCAAAAGAGCAAGTAGGTCACCTGATGGTAAGTGAGAAGCACAGCACATATACACCCACAACACCAGAAGAAGTATTAGCACAATGCCGAGGAAAGAGAAATTATGCGATGGGGAAGGAGAGGGGGATTTGTGCCTCCGGATATCTCTCACCATACGAAAAGCTGCAGAAAGCCGCTACTTTAAGTCGTTTTTCTTTGACCCGGTCGAGCCAGCCCATTCATGCTGTAGACAAAACTATCTACAACAGGGCTCTACCACTCAAGAAAATATAATAGAAGAAGAAAATATTTTCAAATCAATCCATAAACTCTATTCGATACACTATTTTACTTCAACAAAGAATGTAAACAATGAGCCTCGCAGCAGCTTTTCAAAATGGCAGCAAGCAATAAAATTAGTATTCAACATGTTAATGCGTGTGTTCTAAAAATAATTCCGTATAAATTCTCCCCGGGAGACTGAGAAAAAGCCATAAAACTCGTACATTTAATGCCTAATTTTACCCGGGCACGTATAAATACTCGTGACACGGCCATTGGACTAGACAGAAAAAGTGATGCCTGTGTGTCTAGACAAAAAACAACTGAATTTCGTGGTATGCTTAATGCAAGTAAACACTTTAATACAAACACCATTAATAGAAGTGATAACCTTTGACCTAAAGATTTCTAAATGGCTGAACAGATTTTTATCTCCTGAAAAAAAGGAAGAAGGAGAAAAAAGAAGTTAAAGAGGCATTGAGGAGGACGATTCCGCGAAGGGTCTAAAAAGCGTTGGAATGACGTTTCAGAACAGGGATCCCCAAACTATTCACTCGCGACTTAAAGACACCCACCAGATTATATTTATCGGGGAACAAAGCGTCCGACAACTTGTTCCATATCTTACATCTTGGTTTCGTTACAGAGAATGTCTAAAAACGGGAGAGGTGGAAACGTTTAATACAAAGGCAGACCCTGGCACTAGACTGGAATAACGCTAAGTAGAATTATTTTTACTAATTTAGCAAAACTAGCTTCCACATTTCTTCACACGTCGCATTAGTATCGTCCCCTAGATAATATATTGTAGATGGAAGGTAAACCATTGCTTAAAATCCTGCCTAGTCACGTAAATAGCAGAATACTAATAGGTTTCAAGAAAATTATACAAAACATTCAGTTGATCCTCCATAACAAAGTTTTAATGACTTTATTCCTGGCAGGTGCCGTAATCAGATTTATTTAGCAAGCGTTGCCTACCAACAATTCCGTATAAAGTCACTTAAGGACGTTCCAATTATTGCAGAATGGAAACGTGCCGAATCAGCCCAGCCGGAGGACCTTAGACGCGAGTCTTCACAATTAAGTTACGGAAGAAAGTGTGATACATACGAATTCGACAAATTTCCGAATTGTAGGTACTTATTTGTATTTTTTTTTATCTTCTAGAACAAATTGTGTTGAATGAATACCGTGTTTAAGGTGAAGAAAGATAGATGTTTATTAAGGTAAAGGGTTCGATAATGTTTCATATAATAATATAATGCAATATGTCAACCGTATACTTTACTGTACTATTCCACTACTGGGCACGCGCCACTTCTGCTAATATAAAGGGTAAAGCCTTTATCTACGATGCTGGCCTAATGTGGGTTCGCATACTACACAGACATTCGAAATTTATAAGTAGAACTTTCTGATAGGTTTCTTCGCAAGGTTAACTTCGCTTTAAAAATTACAATAATTTTGTGCACATACAATTTGTACTGATTGGGATGAGTGGATTTCATGGCCTTTTGTTATAGCATAGGCCGGCAAACTACCAAGTGGGTCACCTGAAGATAAGTGATCTCCACCGCCCATGTACGCCAACAATACTAGAAGAATCATGGATGCGTTGCCGACCTTAAAGGAAAGGGATAATTAGGGATTGGGAAGGGGTGGGGGATTTGGGCTCCGGATATCTCACTCGCCGTACGAAACGCAGCAGCAAGCTGCTACTTTGCGTCCGTTTTCTGTGAGACAGTGGTAACAACCCGGTCGAGCCCATTCGTGCTGTGGAAACTGTCAACAGCTTGGCTCTACCACTCATAAATCTTTTGGCCTTAAGGAAATTTCACTGACCAAACAAAAATCGATTGACAACTACAACTTTGTGCACAAAATCTTTCCTTCAATAAATATCCTGACCATGTGATACACTCACACTTACTAAAAAGTCTCAACACAAAGAGTAATACTTGACACCTAGAATTGTTGAACAGAAAATATTTTCGCTACAATAAAACGTTTGCAACAAGTTAAGGAATCGTTAAACAACATTGTCTGAAGCATTTTCAGGTCAAGACAGTAATTTCAACGTTCGATTTTATGTACTTTTTCGTGAGGAATTTATAGATGTCCAACCTTGAGAATGGCGGACCTTTTGGATTCGTACCTCCTACAGCCTATTACCTTCATTGTTATTACAAGTGAAATGAATGTGGGTGGAGTGTATGAATAACAAAAACAATAACTTAACAGTTAAACTAAAGCGACACAAAAACACTAATAAACTTTATATGTATTATACAGTACACCATGATAGGTCGAAATGTTAGTTAACAGTCTAATTCCTTCTCAAAACAAACGCGTCATAACTTGTCTACACCTGATGAATTGTCTCACTTATACGGGCTATTGAACTACAAAGTACCAATTATAGAGGTAAACATCGAAAAAATATAAGAAATCAACTCTTAGTTACAAAGGTTTGAAAATTCCCAGTAACAGAAGTATTTCAATGCAATCAATGAAATATATCAAAAGTGTCGGGACCTCATTGTAATTACCATTAACAATGGTTTCTCACATACCGAGGGCCCATTTATACAGGTTGCACTGTGTGTAAAAAAATGAGTCGATTTCTACCAATAAACTAAAAACTTTTATTTGTATACTAGATGACCCGGTGAACTTCGTATCACCTACATAATATATTTGTGTAAAATGTGGTCAAAACTTAATACAAATGTTTTATTTACATTAAATGCAATTAAGTGAGGTACTGCGCCATTGCACTTGAGGGAGCCCGTCGCACATTTAATTGACTTCGACGACCTAAGTCAGGTCGTCTCCCACCTCTCTCCGGTTGGACAGTCCTGTCCCCGTCCCGTCCCCGTTCTGTCCCCGTCCTGTCCGCGTCCCGTCCCCGTCCCGTCCCGTCCCGTCGCCGTCCCGTCCCCGTCCCGTCCTCGTCCCGTCCCCGTCCCCGTCCCGTCCCCGTCCCGTCCCCGTCCCGTCCCCGTCCCATCCCCGTCATGTCCCTGTCCTGCCCTGTCCTGCCCTGTCCTGTCTCACTGTCCTGTCTCACTGTCCTGTCGCACTGTCCTGTCGCACTATCCTGTCTCACTGTCCTGTCTCACAGTCCTGTCTCACTGTCCTGTCTCACTGTCCTGTCTCACTGTCCTGTCTCACTGTCCTGTCTCACTGTCCTGTCTCACTGTCCTGTCTCACTGTCCTGTCTCACTGTCCTGTCTCACTGTCCTGTCTCACTGTCCTGTCTCACCGTCCTGTCTCACTGTCCTGTCTCACTGTCCTGTCCCTGTCCTGTCTCACTGTCCTGTCTCACTGCCTGTCTCACTGTCCTGTCTCACTGTCCTGTCTCTCTGTCCTGTCTCACTGTCCTGTCTCACTGTCCTGTCTCACTGACCTGTCTCACTGTCCTGTCTCACTGTCCTGTCTCTCTGTCCTGTCTCACTGTCATATCTCACTGTCCTGTCTCACTGTCCTGTCTCACTGTCCTGTCTCACTGTCCTGTCTCACTGTTCTGTCTCAATGTCCTGTCTCACTGTCCTGTCTCACTGTCCTGTCTCACTGTCCTGTCTCACTGTCCTATCTCACTGTCCTGTCTCACTGTCCTGTCTCACTGTCCTGTCTCACAGTCCTGTCTCACAGTCCTATCTCACAGTCCTGTCTCACTGTCCTGTCTCACTGTCCTGTCTCACTGTCCTGTCTCACTGTCCTGTCTCACTGTCCTGTCCCTGTCCAGTCTAGCCGCTATACGACCCGTCATCACGGCAAGCTTCGCAACGACAACCATCCGGTTTATACCTGCGCTTATAGATGTTTCACATCTAAAAGACATCAAGTGTTTCATACCCAGGAACAGTTTGTACTGGAAAATTAAGTTGTCGTTTTCAGTGTTTTCCTTTACTTATTATTTATGTTACCCATTCTTTCTCACCGGGTAAACCTTCCCTGAACTTCCACAAATATTTCAAGATCAGAATTAGCCAAATCGGTACAGCCAGTCTTGAGTTTTGGCGAGACACACGCACAGCGATTCATTTTTATATATATAGAAGATAGATAGATTTGGTTATTATTCGTAGCTTAGGGTTTGTCGATTCAGTTTTATTCTGTTAAAAAGTTTTTGTTATCTGGTAGCTGATTTAATCGAGGTGATTCTTAGCTACGTTTAAAGTAAATCTATTCAGCCATTTATAACTTAAAGATAATTTTCTAATGGACTTCAAAGATGTTTAACGGTTAGCTTATTATCTTCCTCATTATCTACCTCCGTGACGCAGTTTGCGAGAAACCGCGGAATTCCCGCACCGAATCAACTGTTTGTGTGATCCACAAATATTTGTTACGGGTCTGGGTGTTGTGGGATCGCATGTCCCTCATCGTTCCTGATAGTGGGTACAGTTTTAACCTAGTGATGACTGTTGGGTGTATTTACTTATTTTCACAATACATAAATGTGATTGCACTGACCACTCACTCCCGTACACTATTATACAAAAATTCCATTAACAACTAAAGTAATTTAAAAGTCACGAACTTATGTAAATAGCCGCATAAAACATTTTAGCATTCGTATAGAATTGCATTCAACGAAAAAACGTTCTTTGAGCATTCTCGACAGCCGGCCTTCCCTAACCTCAATAACAGTATTCCTCTCGTTCTAAAAGGGGTAAAGTAAAAAAAAAACACTCAATTACATTAGCGTGCCCGTTGCCATTATGCGAAATGCGAGGCCTGAGTGTGGCTGAATGGCGCACGCCGGCACTGGCGGTCGGCAGTGGCTTGCGGGCCTTAATAAAACTTGATTTTTGTTACATGTTAATTATTACTTAAAGGAAACGGAAATATAATAGAATATACCGACGTAAAGTAAGCCTGCTGCTGCGTTTCGTACGGTGAGTGGGATATCCGGAGGCCAAAATCCCCGTCCCAATCCCTTAATTATCCCTTCCCTTTAAGGTCGGCAACGCGCCTATGATTCTTTTAGTGTTCAGCTGTA
The DNA here is from genome assembly GCA_949126905.1 of Amorpha juglandis. Lineage (NCBI taxonomy): Eukaryota > Metazoa > Arthropoda > Insecta > Lepidoptera > Sphingidae > Amorpha > Amorpha juglandis. The sequence continues at coordinate 1,815,887 of OX421379.1, read as the reverse complement.
GTTTTTACAAATCTTTAAGTCAAAGGTTAATCACTTCTATTAATGGTCTTTGTATTAAAGGTTTTACTTACAATATGAAGCATACCAAGAGCATACCCAGACGGCCTCTCGCATACGAGGGAGCTCCCATACGAGGTGGTAGGTTCCTCGTATGCAAGAGGCTGTCTGGGTTGGTACCACCGCTTTGTCTATTTCTGCCACAAAGCAACACTGAAATCAGGGCCATGCCACCACACCCAGACCCGAAACAAATATTTGTAGATCTTACCAACATTTGCCTCGGTGCGGAAATCGAAACCACGACCTCTCAATTCACAACCGGCTTACTCGCCTACTGCGCCATGGATGCTGTCGAATTCTTAATTAGTTCCAAGAATTCTCAACATCAGCTTACGATTATCTGATTATATATTCAATTTGCCTTGCGTGCCGGGATAAAGAAAATTCGAAATAAAATATTTTTAATAAAACTTAAAAGCTGATTAAAAATCGACCCGTGCCAGTGCCTCTCTGTTGAAATTGCTCCAAAGAGACCTATAGAAATAGTTATTACAGAAGTTTGCTACGAAAATTATGATCGGCAGCTTAAAAGCACTCAAAATCCACATGGTCATGAATTGTTTGACCTTATCCCATCCTTACTATTCTTAAACAAAACCACGCCTGCAGTTTGCGGAACCACCGCTTCGTGACCTCCATCTCATCTCGAACTAAGAGATTCACAAAATCTTACTTCTGCCGGACTATTAAGCAATTTTGACAGCCTCCGTGGCGCAGCGGGCCAGTAGTCGGCTGTGAAGCTAGAGGCCGCGGGTTCGATGCCCGCACCGAGACAAATGTTTGTGTGATCCACATATATTTGTTTCGGGGTCTGGGTGTTGTGAGACCAAGTCTCTTGTAGGTCCTGATACCCATGACACAAGACTCGTATCTTACTGTGGGGTCGGGACTATGTGTGTGACTGTTAGGTGTATAAAAAAATAAATAAATTGGCAGACCTGGATAACTCTGGCGAGGATGCATTATATGTTATTCGACACTGTTCTTGGATTGCGTGCGCTTACCATCAGTTGTAGCGTAGTTACTTTACCGAGTCAGGATGAAAAAAATGGTCGCTCTCTATCACATCCAAACCCAGGTAACTCTCGCTTCGAAGTTCAATGCATACTAACGAAACTACAAGCCTTTTCATACGTGAAAACTTGTTATAACAACGGTCTCACATTTAAAAGTAAACCGAACTATAAAATTTAGCACGCAAAATACCTATTTCGGACGGACGAGGCCAAACGACCACTATCACTTGACCCGTGTTAATTCGACAACACAACACTCTCGCAGCTCATGTCACCCTGGCGATATTTTAAGTACGCATGCCGTATATTTTTCATTTGAAATAAAGGAAATTGAGTTTTATTAACCACACAATTGGTTTTTCGACGATGACATTGCTTGTACTACGTAGAATGTGTACAAAGTAATTTATAGTTATGTTAATTAAGTTTTTGGATTATTGGAGCTTACGCCTTCTCTTTCTGTATAGAGAAAATTTTGCCGTCTACCATGCATAGCCAATCAGGGCCTTCTTAAATTACCAATCTAATACCCAATTTTAAATTCAAGTACTTTTTTTATCCGTGCACGACAAAATAAATGCACTACACCTGGTGGTAAGCGTAGTGCAGTCAAAAAACTAGCGACAAACAATGAGTTCATCAAATTTCAACGAGTTTCACACTAAATATCAAAATAACCTGAAACGACGGTATAAAAAACAAAAAAACACCCTCTGTAGACTTCGCAACAAAAAAATACAAATCTGTAAAATGAAGTCCGAGACTAATAAAGACAAAAAAGCTCGGGAAAAGCGCACTCGAAATCTCCGCGACGGGTTCTTTAGAGCTTTCACTACAGACAGTGATGCTCGAACCGGATCACCTACTTCCCCGCGTTCCATTTAGCTCTTCAATATGGTAGAGTGTAATCTTTAATATACATAAATCAATTCTCGAAAAAGCCAATAATTTGCTTGACCTATATATAGAGTGTTGCGATAATAAGGAGCATTTCAAGGTCCTTCGTATGCGAGAGGCCGGCTGAGTTGGTACCACAACTTTGTCTATTTCTGCTGTTGTGTTTCGGTTTGAAGGACATTGAAGCCATTGAAATTACTGGGCATTATGCGACTTAACATTTTATGTCTCAGGGTGACGAGTGCAGTTCAGTGCCATGCAGTGCTTAGTAATTCAAAATCTGTGTGGTGTTGCTTCTGTTTATAGGCAGGAGTGGCGTTTACCATCAACCGAGCGCCTTGCTCGTCTCGTCAGTCAATCAAGTAAAAAGTATTGTATTTCATTGGAGTATCTTAAAGTAACAGCTTGGTGCTGCTTTTCAAACGGTGAGTGAGATATCCGGAGGCCGAAATGTTTATTTATTGGTACAGATACAGACAACAGATTACATTTTACATAGAGTTTACACTCATAGAGGACATGATATAAATCTGGCGTCCATTTACTACTGTACACAGCAAATTATACAGCTTCGTAGTAAAAGAAAAAAACAATAATTGTATTAAATTTAACACTAATATGTACTAATAATAAACCTTAATTCATTAATATATGCCCCTTCCTTTTCCAATACTATAATTATTTTCCTTTCCTTGAGACCGTGGTATCAATCCGCTTGAGGCGGGCCGTTCATACTGTAGACAAAACTGTCTACAACGTGGTTTACTTTAAAATAAAATTTTCATTGATGACACAAATGTTATATTTGTAAACTTAGTACCTTTATTAGTCCGTCATTACAATTACGAAAAGCACATGCCACAAACATTTTTCTTTCACATATTCTAGTTCCTAAACAGTTATTTTAATGATGTCACGAAAGTTACAGGTTGAAGCATTTAAACTACCCCTTAACTACCCCTAAACGGTGGCCCGGTCGCCGTTCGGGGCGAATAATCCCCGCTTCCGTTACCCGTCGCAATCATATAAGCCAACGGTTCTGTTTTATTTCTCCTGTACAATAACAAAATAGGACAGTGTTTTAAAGGTCCTAATGTAATAGTTTGGTAACGAACTGTAAACTTTACATTACTGTGTTTATGGCATTACGGTGCTAGAATAGGTACTTATCGTCGCTTTCTATTTTGGGGGTCAAATAATTAAATAAGGTATATTAAGTGGTCAGTGTAGTGGTGCTTTACTATAATAGGATACATTTATTTGTTTGTATTGTAATTGGTGAATTTTCAGAAATAAAATAACAATGTCGTTAATGGGTTGGAGATTTTTTTTTATCCTGACACGACCAAGTGACTACATTTGTTTTTTTCTAGGTTTGCATCCTAAAATTATTTAATTTCAACGCTTTTATAGCTCAGTAACAATAGAATACGGTCCGCCTTTGGTATATGTCATCATAAACTGGTTGGGTAAGGTTTAAATCTAAACTGTTTGAAACTTCCCATTCAAACTGATTACAACAAAATCCAGAATAAAAAATCTAACTATAAAGAAGCACATCTAATACGGATTCAGTTCTATCATTTAAAAACAATCAAATATTCTAGGCTTCCTAGAACAGCACCTGCGAATGTTCTACAACACGCAATGGGCCCATCAGTGCGCCGACAAACATTCTGTACAATTTTTTTGTTTACACATTTTTTTAAACTCACTATTTTAGTCAGCTCGCGCCTGCCGATAAAAGTTTAAACATTAAAACATTATGTGAGTATAGAGGGTTGCTTTTAAAACACCAACAACCTCGCAGGACTAAATAGCTAGCCCCATAAGGAACAACTTTTGTTCTACGAGTTCGGACATAACGCAATACATGAAAAAAAAATTGAATGACAGACGACTGGCGGGTAGATGAATAGGTCAAGCATGGATCAAATTGCCGTTTAGGATGTATTGAGTACGTAATATGATATAAAAAAATCTAATATAATTTTTATTTGTGTCTCATAAAGGAACATCCCAAATTTTTTTTTTCAAACAGAATAACTAAACGAATGTTCAACAGAAACCACAGAAAACACATTTGTGCAACGAGAATCACGTGAAACCCTTCAGAATGGACCCATTAAGTCCTTTAGAACCTAAATGACTGTACATTAACAGCTCACATGAACCGCGTCACGAACACAACCTTAGTTTATAAAATAGACAAATTACGCTAATTGACAGAAGCGCGTGGTAGCTCTCGCTACGAATGGCGTAGTTAATTTCCGCGTAGCACATTATAACGTAGCGCTGTAGACGTCTACGCAGGCTACGCGTGTGTTTTATGTTACATTTGAAATGTTTGTACCGAGTTGTTATTTATTAAATTTATTAAGAAATATAGTTATAAGTATAGTAAAATTAAACAAACAATTATTATGGAAGCGTAGTCATTTCCTCTTATAGTCTATCAGTGATAAAGAGCCCAATTGTTAAATGGGTGCCTACTATGAATGATTTTATTTTATTTATTAGCTCACGCCGATAATTATTGTCTTCCTTTTTCCTTTTGTAAAACGAAAATGCACACAATTCAGCATCTCATTGTTCTCATGTTTAGCACGCTGCCACTAGACCAAAGAGGCAATTACTTGCGATAAATATGAATTAATATACAATATAAAAACTTCTTCCTCTTCCACCTGTTCTTATCCCACTCTTTACATCATCAGGTTTGGCGTAGTCACTTGGCCGAGTCATTATAAAAAGAAACAAAATTTAGCGACCGGCTGCCCACCTGACATCTACCTCTCTAGGGTGATATCCCACGCAAACCCGAAACAAATATTTTTATAGATCACACAGACATTTATCTCGGTGTGGGAATCGAACCCACCGCCTCTCGTTTCATAGACAGCTTCTCACCCACTGCGCCGCGGAGGTAGTCAATAGACTATACATTAATAGAAAGTGAAATAGAATTTAATATAGTAATAGAAAAATAAAAACCCTCTCACAAATAAATACTCCGACGATATCAACGTTTACATTGAATTTTATCATATATATAGAGTGTTATTTTTTTTATTATATCCATGAATTTCAACCCTTATATTTATTTAAAACATTTTATGGACGTTGATAAAATAGAAAATGTTTTTCTAGCAATTATATAAATATGAGTTCTTCAAATATAATTTCAAATCCATATATTTTTCAGTCTAGATCGAACTGTTTGTACAAAATGCTTTTTTTATTAGCTTAAATGATGAGATGAGGTCGCTCGCCTGATGGTAAGCGCTACGCCTGCCCATAAACAGAAACAACACCACACAGAACTTTGAATTACAAAGCACTGCATAGCACTGAACTGCGCTCGTCACCCCGAGACAAAATATCTAATCCCATAATGCCCAGTAATTTCACTAGCTTTAATGTCTTTCGAATCAAAATACAACAGTGCTTATACACTGTTTGGTGACAGAAACAGGAAATAAATAGACAAGAAAAAAAGAAAGGCAGAAATAGATAGAAAGCGGTGGTACCAACCCAAACGGCCTCTCACATGAGAGATATACCGTCTAGTGAAATGTTGAATAAATAAATTAATTACGTACTATTGTAAATTCTACATACCTCTGTGACGCGCCCGGTTCGGAAAGACCTGTAAATGAATGAATCTGTAATAAACTGTCTTCTCTCTGGCGACGGTGATTCTTTTACACAACATTCAGATAGGCAGTTTCTCGTATTACTTAAGTGAGAATATAGCAGAAATCTGGCTCTTACGAGATACCGTTATACAAATCTTTTTTCAAACTGTATGATGCGGCTTTATAAATGATAGTTTTCTGTTAGATTCTCAACATTTTCAGACGATAAACTCTCTCCGTGTAAACGCTTTATTCTAGTAAAAAAATAATAAAACTAATTTAAATGGATTTTATCGTGGTTTTTTATTTTAATTTCCACCCCGTGACAGCTGAAAAGCTTTTGAAACGTCGGGACCAAAATTAAAACAAATAACCATGATAAAAACCGTTTAAATTAGTTTTCTTTCAATGAGTAACATTCGCGTAAACGTAAGAAATCACAAAGTTATTATTAAACGTATTGCGCATTAAACAAATGTACACATACAATAAGCTCACGCCTATATCCGCGAAGGGGTAGTTAGAGGTGAAACTAGTACAGTCACGGTTTGCAATCCTTTAATTACCCTTACCTTTAAGGTCAGCAACGTACCTATGATTCTTCTAGTATTATGGGCCTACATGGGCGGTGGAAATCACTTACCAGCAGGTGACCCTCTTGCTCGTTTGTCGGTCTATGTTATAAAAAAACATAATGTCAATGAGAAGAGAAGATTCTCGCTCTATCTTTAATTGTAAGACCATTGCTGGGTTCTTCATATAAAAGCCCGCTATCTCGCTGGAATGCCCCATGGCTGACATGCAGTGTAATCAGGCTCGGGCAGCCAACAAAAAATACTCCGTCGTTGAACCAAATAGATTATAAAAATATACTCGATGGCGCAACCAAACAGACTATAAAAACAGAAAAAAAATCATACACACACAATAAAATGAAACAATTTTGAGTTGAGATTAATAGTCAATGACTGGTACAACCGGCTCAAAGTTTTTAGCATTTTTTGAGTCGGTTTTATTGTTTATTTAGTTTGTAAGATTTGATTTTACAATTTTTAGTGGAAGAGTCATCAAATCGGTCCATATTTAGTAGTATAGGTAGGTCCATATTTAGTAGTAGTAGTATTTAGTAGTAGGCGTGATCATACTTAAAAAGCATAAAATAAATAGATTAATAAATAATAGTTTATTTATTATAAAAATGTATATTCGACAGCCGCCGTAGTGGCTTAAGTGGGCAAGAAGCTGGCTGCGAAGTAAGAGGCCATGGCTTCGATTCCCGCACCGGGACAAATGTTTGTGTGATCTACGAATACCGGTTTTGGGTCTTGGTGTTGTAGGACCTTAAGTCCCTCATTAATCCTGATACCCACGATACAGGTTTAACCTATTGTGAGGTAAGGAATATGCGTATGATTGTTGGGTGTATTTATTGTTTATTTTATTTATACACAGAGAAATTAAGAAAAAAATATGTTGTGTCGATTAAAAATAAATTCGGTCGTGCACAGAACAGACTATATAATATAAAAAGTAAGGTGTTCATCTCCGAATCCACTCATCATCGCCGAAGCCAAACCATTAAGAATGAAAATTGTAAAATCTTGGGAAAATGTTGATTTTATATTGTAGGCATAATTTAAGGAAAAATTTCTCGAATTTCAACGTTGGGGTTTATTATACGGGTAGATTTACTTTACGCCAGCAAAGCCTCGAGCAAAAAGTAAAAGTAAGTAATAAGTGAACTGAACTTAATAAATAGACTTTTCCTTTTTTTATTAACCTATATCATCGCAGTGATGGTCAAAGTTCTCCCATTTCTATTTATCGTGATCCAATGCCACTACAAACTATTATGGCTCAAATGCGTCTATATTCATATCGTCTCGCCACCATTTTCCTAGAATGGTGGTATTGTCTCCTGTACTGGTGTACCCATACCGTTGCTAATGACCAGCGTTCTGGAAGCATCTAAGACACGATGGCCCAAACTGATTCAGGACACGCCTTCATGTTGTATCTGCTATGCCCGTTTTTGAGCAGGTTTCGGACTCTGTCACTTAGCTTTATGTAAAAGATACTGCGCTCCATAGCTCTTTAGTTAATTTTCATGCGAAACGTTTGTAATTCGATCTTATTCACATGACACTTGGCATATGGGCTCTCCGACAACCTGTGCACATATATCTACAGACAGACAGACAGACAGCGTCCGTGGCGCAGCGGGTGAGTAGCCGGCTGTGAAGCGAGAGGGCGCGGGTTCGATCCCCGCACTGAGACAAATGTTTGTGTGATCCACAAATATTTGTTTCGGGTCTGGGTGTTGTGAGACCGAAAGTCTATCGTGATCCCTGACACCCACGACACAAGACTAGTATCTTACTGTGGGGTCAGGACTATGTATGTGACTGTTGGGGGTATTATTATTATTATCAACGGCTTAAGGCATGATCGTAGAATGCGTGTCCTTGTTGAAGGACATGCTTCACGGCTAATTCGATCTTATTCACTCTTAATTCATAACACGGTCCATCTACAGATGATCAAAGTATATATGGATATATGCTTGTGTACAAACATCCCCAAGTGCGGATATTAATGACGTCATTGCGATTCGTTTGATGTCAACGTAAACAAGCTATTTAGATGAAACATTAACCGACCTTGTTTTGTATATTTTGTGAAAAATTCCGTGATGGTGCTTAGATTTTATGGCGCTTTAGTTATCTTTGATTTATAAATAAGACTATTATATCAGTATGCAACAATATTAGCTAAAGACTAGCCTAATGGTACAGTTAAGTTCAAGTCAAGTCAAGTTGAGCCGAGCGACGGACGCGCTTCGAACCTACTCTTGTATATACATACAAGACACACATCGTTTATTCGTAGTGACTGTTGTATTTATTTTTTTATTTTCCTGAGCAAGTCGCTGGCCCGTTGGTAAGAGTTACGCCTGCCCATAAATATAAGCAAAACCACACATAACTTGAAGTTCGAAAGCACTGCATTGCATTAGACTACGTGGTCCATGACCGTTCATCAGCCCGAGACATTTTGCTGGTGGTAGGATATTCATATGTGCCATGGTGATCCATACGCCTTGTGTGGATCGCGTTCAAGGATCAGCCCGTCAGTCAGTGCAGTCAGCCAGCCAATGTATATCCGGTTCTCCCGAGGGGCTTACGACATGACTACAAAAATAACTAATAAAACTCGCCCAAATTTGATAATATCGTGATACATACAGTAAAAAAAATCGCTGAATTGAGACTCCCCTCTTTGAAGTTGGCTAAAAATACAAAAATTTAATTTTCAAATTCTAAATCACATTATTGATTTTGTATCACAACCTCCGTTCCAAATATTCAATACGAAAACTAGGAGTCATAAAGCATTGTCCGACATCGGAAATCACGGCCTCGACTTCCCCTAGCCGACGAACACAAACATAGTCGAAATCTTTTAGTTAAGCAAACAATTCTTCCTTGTCATAACACAAACATTATCATTATACATATAGACACGCGAAATGTACAATCGTTTGTGGTGACGTATATAGGTTCGAATTCGACAAGGAAATAGTAACATGTAAAGAGTAAAAGAGGACTAAAAGAGAGAATTAAAAGAGGTGGTCACAACACGCGACACAAGGCATGCTACAGCAACACCTTGGCTTTATATGCAATTGTAGAGAAGGAAAGGGTAAGAGTGGTAGAGCCACGCTGTAGACAGGAGTGGTACAGCCATGCTGCAGACAGATTTGTCTATCGGTCGGCTTGACCGGGTCGTTACCACTGTCTCACAGAAAACTGACATAAAGTATCGGCTTGCTGCTGCGTTTCGTACGGTGAGTGAGATATGCGGTGGCCCAAAAAAATTCCCAATCCCTTAATTATCCCTTCTCTTTACGGTTGTCAACGCGCTTATGACGCTTCTAGTATTGTAGGCGTACATGGACGATGCAGATCATTTACCATCCGGTGACTGACCCACGTGCTAGTTTGCTCGGTCTATGCTATAAAAAAATGGAAAATGTAACATATGTCGGTGATTACCTGCCACACTCATAGACTTCCCTAAACTTTGACTGTGGTTAAGTAGTTTTATAGAACTCGATTATTTCTCAGGGATGTCAATTAAGATTTTTTCCGTACTTAGTAACGGAATATAAATCACTTTCTGTGTTCAGTAACAACATTAAATGGCTGTTAATTTAGTACACCTCTGCCTAATTCTTCGGAGATTGCAGGCGTGAGTGTGTATATACTTAAAGGAAATAGAACTTATTTGACGTTTTTTTTTATCCGAACACGGCAAAGTGACTGCACTACTCCTGATCGTAAGCGTAGTGCTGTCCAAAAAACCAGCGACCACCGACAAACAATGAGTTAATCGGTGGTCACCAAAGTCATACTGGCCTCTATAAATGCTTCTTCCTTCGGAGAGGGAAGAAGCAAATCGAGGGACCTGCCACAAGACAGGCGGATGACCGATGCAAGCACAGTAATACAAGAATGTACGCCTATACCCGCCCATACCAATCAAGTCATGTCGCAACCCCTCGGGAAAACCGGATATACACTGGCTGATCCTGGAACGCGATCCACACAAGGCGTGTCGATCACTATGGCAGGTCTTAACACCATGTGTAGTACGGTGATCGGGCGGATATAAGTAGCCTACCATTATTACACCTCTGCCTACCACTTTGGGGATAAAGACGTAATCTTATGAAAACTAGGTGAATATTTTGCATTGTAACGACACACAACATTCCCCTTATCATGTAATAAGATGTTACACAGAATATAGTTCAGTATATATAGTTCAGTCACAGTTCAGTTCTGTACTGACGCACACGAAACAATTAAAAACTGTCTTATCAGATACCGGTCACGTAAATACAGATAATAAAGATTATGTCATGATTTGATAACAGCAAGTATTGTATGTCGTTCACGTACAATGTCAGATTTTACTTTTCCTTTCATTGTGTAATTTGGAGAGTAAGAGATTTACGAGTGGTAGAGCCACGCTGTAGATAAAACAGCGTTGAAGTGGTCCCGTTCTACGCAGTAAGCCAGTATATTGGGGGAATGGTCGGAAACCCTCGACGCCTATTTTACTCTACAACACTATATTCTTTCTGTATGTGTTCGTATCACCCGAAATTTATATAACTGTCTACAGCATGAATGGGCCGGCTCAACCGAGTCGGCACCATTGTCTCCCAGAAAACCAACGTAAAGTAGCGGCTTGTTGCTGCGTTTCGTACGGTGAGTGAGATATGCGGAGGCCCAAATCCCCCTCCCCTTTCCAATCCCTAATTATCCCTTTCCTTTAAGGTCGGCAACGCGCCCATGATTCTTCTGGTATTGTGGGTGTACATGGGCGGTGGAGATCACTTACCATCAGATGACCCAATTGCTCGTTTGCCAATCTATGATAAAAAGATTGGGTGAATTATATGATAGCTTCTATGTTTTGACAGCCTCCGTGGTGCAGAGGGCAAGTAGCCGGTTACGAAGCGAGAGGGTTCGATTCCTGCACCGAGACATGTGATCCACTAATATTGGTTTCGGGGCCGGGTGTTGTGAGAACGCAATCCCTCGTAGTTCCTGATACCCACGATACAGGTTTTAAGTATGGGGTCAGGACTATGTGTGCGACTGTTGGGTGTATTTATTATTGTATCTATATAACGTACGTATTTAAAGCGTAAACCCTAACATTCACACGATCAGTTCTCTTCACTTCGGCCTCATCTCGTATAATTCCGTATCGTGTAAGGCTTCAAGGCTCTAAAGCATATGGCGGCCGGAACGTCTGAAGCGATTCAATCCAATGATACTTCTAACTTTGAAGTGTTGAGACAATTCCGTGTACATGCGCGCATTTCATCAAACCAAACTGATGTAAATCCGTCTGTTTAGCTTTGTTACTTGATGATGTAAGGTTTAAAGGGGAACTAAGTATACTATAAACCAAACTGTTGGTGGTCAATATTATCTTTGGCCTTTGCCCAGCAATGGGATTATAGGCAGTAAAAAAAGACTTGCCGTCATGTATTTTGATTTACAAGGTCCCGCGTATACTGTCTGTGTTGGTACCACCGCTTTGTCTATTTCTGCCACTAAGCAACAATGTGTAAGCATGTTGTGTTTCGATATTGAAGCCAGTGAAATTACTGGGTATTATGAGACTTAAGATCTTATGTCTCGGGGTGACGAGCGCAGTTCAGTACCATGCAGTGATTTGTCATTCAAAGTTCTGTGTGATGTTGCATCTGTTTATGGGCAGGCGTAGCGCTTACCATCAGGCGAGCGCCTAACTCGTCTTGTCATTTAATTAAAAAAAATGTATAGTGTAATATGCCAAAAATAAAAAAGTATTTATAAAGTTCTTTATAAATTTTTTGTTTTGAAATATATTAAGTACGGACTTGAAAATAGTGAGAAAGAACAATCTATTTTATCCGTTAAATTACATTAGAACTGTTTGTTAAAACAAATTACGAACGCCCTTCACAAGCAAAATATTATTCTTGACAATTTGATGGAATTAAAAAAGTTTCAAGATCCGTACTTAGATTAAACAAAGGTCCTACACAAACTTCAAAATATTATTTTTTAACAAGTTTGACTTGAGATAAAAATGCTGGAACAATAAATTTATAAACCTTTTTAGTAATTCTTTTGACATCGCATTCCTTAGTTTTTCGTTAACAAAATATTACAGCAAGAAATTATCGTCTAAATTTCAAATTTCCTTTTTGAAACTTGGTAAGTCGCGTCGCTCAAAATATTTAGTAACAACATTTGTAATTCTATTATACAGAAAATTAAACTAAGCTTAACAAATTTAACTACGAAATTGATTAAGATTTATATTACCATACAAGGAGTGTAAGTAATTGTAACACACTTCCCTTGTTTTACGGTCCGCAATGTATCCACCATTCTAAAAGTATTTTTAAGCTGTGGTGACCATTAGGTAACCGACTTGCTTGTTTTCCGACCATCTAATATAATAAATAGCGACCATAATCATTTAAGTTGATTTTAAACAACGAACAAAAGCTTTTCCGCCCGGCAACTAGACGTCCCAGCAGAATCTCAAATATGACTCGCGAGAGACACTACCACAAGAATTTCAACGTGTTTTGCTATCCTAGTACCTACATACTACTTAGATGAATTAGGTCGTCTAAGTTCCTGTGCAGTGCCCTAAGGCGTAATTTGTAAACTCAGTCCTAAAACAGAAAAGCACAAAGTTGGACCCGGAAGAACTTTTGTTGACTCTTAGAAACCCGTTGTGATATTTTATTAAATTATAATGAGATAACTAGCCTTGTATTAAACACGTCCCACGGCTGGGCACGGGCTTCCTCTACTGACTGAGAGGGGTTAGGCCTTAGTCTATATTTATAGCCTATATTTTATTAGTTTATATTTTTTTTCGTCAGGGACGATGTTTTTTTAGAGTTTTCATTGAAGACAAGGTCTCTCGCCTCGGCTCATTTAATGAGCTTTAAGTTGAAATTTTTCTTTTTTAAAACAAATTATTTATGATTGGTGATAATTAAATAATTCGAATTGAATATGATAAACCCGAGTATGACAAGCTCGTTATGACGATGACCGGCCCCCTATCACATCATGGGACGGAAATTAACTCTGCGAAATGTGTACTGGTTACACTTCTGCCTACCCCATTAGGGCTTACAAGCGTAAGTGTAAATGTATCTACATTTTTCTGGGAAAAATACAGTTTTCTCCTCGAATACGTACTTTTCATTTTATTTGTAATTTTTTATGTTACGCCATTAAATGCAAATTGAAAATATTAAAATAATTATGCGTCCGTGATTGTTCAGGCATTGTGGAGATTATGTGCCATCAGGTCAAATAAAAATTAAAACATTTATTTTGCAAGTAGAACACTCTCTACTTGCAAAATAAATGTTTTACTCTTTCTCTTCTTTCTCGCTCTTTCATACGTCAATCTCCCACCTGCCCTTATCCCACTCGTAGTGGGATCGGCGCAACATGCTTTTTAACACATGTTACAAGATTTGTCTGCCAAACGTCAAAAAACCACACCCAGTCCCGAAACAAATATTTGTGGATAATTTGTCTTGGTGCGGGAATCGAACCCACGGCCTCTCTTCATAGCCAGCTCACCCAATGCGCCATGAAGGCTTTCGTCATGTCATCTTTCACACGTCAATAAAACATTACATTGAAACGTCTACCGGGCTTCATAATTATATACCGGCTATTTCATAATATTGTTTTTGTTTTCCTCACTAAATCAACTTTTCACATTGCATACTTAAATCTTTTCAAATAGGTTTATTACATACACAATACGTTGACCCACCTAATCGTTTTCCGGCCTCAGTTATAAAAAAAAATAGGGCTTTATCGTTCAGGGTGATTCCAGGCAACCATAGAATGGAGATAAGATAAAAAAGAAGGACTTTTTTTACAGAGTCCTTTCTTTTTTCTGCTATATAAATACTTGATTCCGTGTACTTTCTAGATGACTTTATTTATTTTAACAAAATTTTTACTCATTTGCTTTATGTAAACAATATGGATATTTTTATTTAAAATTTTCGGATTAGATCTCTTCCTTTATTTTGACATATTTAGGATAAATAGTAAAAATCGAATAAAAAGAAACTAAAATAGGAAAATATTATAAAGGTATCTTTATAATCCTTTTTTATATAAGCAAAATTTACTAAGTCACTAGTAACTCATGTGTGAATATAGATTTTTTTGTTTCAATAAAAATGAACTTGGTAATATATATCGCCACAAAAAGCGATATCATGGGACAAATAAACATAATATTTAAAACTTATACCATTAATAAGGTTCATTCGAGTTTAAAAGTAATCGAGTGGAAGAAAAGTCATAAAAACTCCAACATTTTCCTAGACATTCATCAAGTCGGTCGGAAAACCGGATCGCAGACGCCACCGATCCCCGGCACGTCGACGTCTCCGAACTACTTCAACTGTATATAGTTACATGTGGCGTGAGATCTTATTTATATTTATGTTTAAGTTCATAAAACCTCTGTCTTATGTAATATTTCAACTAGAATAAACATTTATTCTTGTAGGATTTAAAAAGCAGAACAACATTCCAATTTCAAATTTACAAATAGCATTATAAACAATTAAATAATAACAATTTAAAGAAATTATAGCATAAAAATATTCACGATAAAACGTTAGAGTAAATTTTAGCCACAAATTAAAAAACGTTACTTATAACGAGGAGTTTTCGAATTTTAAAAACATCTCTTAATTTTAAAATTAATCAGTTGGTTGTAGAAAAAGTATTTTCGATTAACTAATTAATCAAAATAACATACCAATTGTGAAAATGAATAGTAGATTAGACTTATTTGCTACAATATTCATGAAAAACACTGAAGTATATAAGATTAACTTAGCCAGTTTGCGAATCACATTAAGATAAGGAAACGATACCCCATATAATTTGATGTGAATAACATTGTACACGTGAAATAAGGCATGGCAAGCATTCCGCCACATCCCTGAACGTTTTATTTTGTGAAATTACGCCCACGTCAGACGACGCGTGTAAAATACAAAAACAAGTACGTACCGGGAACGCGTCGATGTTGGTTCGATGTTAGCAAATCACGTGACCCTACCATCCGCCATTACAGCACGTGTAATGTTGTAAACAAATTGCATTAGTGGTGTTATATGTGTTGCACGCGGCGTTAGAGTGGCAGGCGCGGGCGGGAGTGGAACGGACGCGCGCGGCTCGGTCGCGGCGGTGGCGACGACTGGCGGCGGCGGCAGGCGTCGCACGCATGCGCCGGTCGATCGCACACTCGGTCACTGGGCCGAAATTGTCCAGGAGTAGAGTTGGGAAACAAACCTTTGTCCGGGCAGACGGCGAGGCGCCGCTCGCACCGCCTCCGCACCTGTGGAGCTAATGAGCACACCCACAATTACTGTCATCAGATCTCACATGGCATATGACACTCGACATGTTGATGACGCCTGGCATTTGCACTGCAAACTAACTACCTGAAACAACTCCATTATATTATCTCATCTCGACAAACTAAACAAGATACAGAATGTGGAATGTATTTAAAAATAGAAGCATGCAAGCGTTAAAATATATGTAGCGAAACTCTTGAAACAGCTAACTTTTGCTCCTTTTAACTAAAAAAAACATAAACTTTACTAGTTCCATGTTTAATACAAAGGGGCGAGTAGAACAAACAAATGCTCTTAGACTGCACACATTACGAATTTTTCAATTAAAACCATACACATTTCTTTAGTTTCGTAGCGTTTTTCACGATTAGGGTTGTCAGGCGTCCGGATAAAGCCGGACATTGTTAGACTTTGTAAACGCTTGTCCGGCCAAGTTCAACCGATATCCGGTCGTCCTTTTACTTCAGCGATTGGCGAGCTTTTATGAGTTTTTTATGACACTGGAATGTGATTACACTGCATTTGTACTATGCAATCAAAATATTATGGTGTCAAAAATAAATGTAGCACCTTTCTCGACTATTTTGCCGGATTTCCATAACTGGATGTACAATGACTGACTCAGAACCAGCCACTACGATAAATATTTCACAATGTGTATGATAATTGCTATCCATGTACTCTCAATACCAAAGTCAACGTACTAAAGGGATAAGGCAGTTGAAAACCAGCGCTGAGCTGCAACTTATCAAAATTATGAACTGGCCCACATTTTTTTTTATCCGAGCATGGCAAAATGACTGCACTACATCTAATCGTAAGCGTAGAGCAGTCCAAAACCTATCGACCACCGACAAACAATGAGTTTATCGGTGGGCACCACAATCATGCAGGCCTGTATAAATGCTTCTTCCCTCTTCAACTTGGTGTAAAGTAGCATTTTCGTTAAATCCTTTCTAGTTCTTATTTTATTGTGCTGCATCAAATAAATTATTTTTCTTTCCTTATATTCTTGCTAAAGTCTCGTGAACGAAATTTTCACCCTCATATCCGGCTAAATCGCCCGACCAATCCGGCTTTCAATTGGAAGATCTGGCAACTCTATTGTAATAGATATTACATACGCACTCACGCCTGTAATCCTCGAAGGGGTAGGCAGAGGTGTAACCAGTACACGCATATTTCGCCGAGCGTATTTCCGTCCCATGATGATATAGAAGGTGATAGGACGCGAGCTTATCGCTATACCGGGCACAATTAAAGACTCCGGGCTGATACTGAACATTTCGTGATAGAAAAACCCAATATCACTTTACCCGACCCGGGATCGAACCCAAGACCTCAGCACAGCAGTCGTACCGCGTATGCAATATAACTAGGCCACCGAGGCAGTCTAGTAATAGATAATTATGAATAAACTACGTTATCAAGTTGCATTAATGTTATTCATCTGCCTTGATAAGGAATATAAAGACAAGCTGATAAGCGTTATCAGTAACTAATAGCTCCATAAAAATATTTTATATTTTGAATGTTCTGCCGCCAAGCAATAGTGTGTAAGCACTGTTGTGTTTCGGTTTGAAGGACGTTAAAGCCATTGAAGTAAAACTAATTTTCGTGATCACGGGGGGGAATTCGGAATCACGAATGCTGAAAAGTCTTCGAAACGTCGGGATCAAAATTAATAAAAAACCGCGATAAAATCCGTTTAAATTAGTTTTATTTCAGTGAGTAACATATTGGCGTAAACGTAAGACATTAAAGCCAGTGAGAATACTGAGCATTATGAGACTTAACATCTTATGTCTCAGGGTGACGAGCGCAGTTCAGTGCCATGCAGTGCTTTGTAATTCAACGTTCTGTGTGGTGTTGCTTCCGTTTATGGGCAGGCGTAGCGCTTACCATCAGGCGAGCGCCTTGCTCTTCTAGGCATTCAATTAAATATATATTTTTTAGAAAAATATTTAATTCTATTTCCCTCAGTCATAAAATAGTACGAGTAAGTCTTGATGTCCACGACGTGGTTAATAAACTCCAGGAATATAGCTTATTGACGTTTGTTCATGTTTTGAAGAAACCGCTAAAGTTTCGAGTGGCAGAGTCACGCTGCAGACAGTTTTGTCTACAGCATAAATGGACCGGCTCGACCGGGTCATTACCACTGTCTCACTGAAAGTCGATGTAAAATAGCGGCTTACTGCTGCGTTTCGTATGGTGAGTGACATATCCGCAGTCCCAAATCTCCCTCACCTTCCCAATCCCTAATTATCCCTTTCCTTTAAGGTCGGCAACGCGCCCATGATTCTTCTTGACAATCTCTGATATTATGGGAGTACATGGGCGGTGGAGATCACTGACCATCAAGTGACTCATTTAGTCGATTGCCGTCCTACGATATAAAAAAAACCTTCTCATTAACATATTCCACCTACTCCTTTAAATTCAACTTAGTCTGTACTTTACTATACACTATTTTGTGAGAGCACAGAAATTAGCTCTAGCTAGTGGCTCTAGCCACAGTTTGACAAAGTTCCCGACAACTATTTAGTTGAAACGGATCGCTGGGAAACTTAACCGCTGCATCCTTGTTGATATTTTAAATTATCATCAACAAAACCGCGACTTGAACTTAATATTTTCTATAAATAACCTAACTAACCAGGTAGGTTAGGACTAGCTGTCACATGGATTTTAGTTTTAATTTGTGTTTTTATAAGTAGAGCCAGGCTGTAGACAGTTTTACAAGGTGGTAGGTCCCTCGTATGAGAGAAGCCGTCTGGGTCGGTACCACCGCTTTATCTATTATTGCCGCCAAGAAACAGTGTGTAAGTACTGTTGTGTTTCAGTTTGAAGGACATTGAAGCCAGTGACATTACTGGGCATTATGAGACTTAACATCATATGTTTCGGGGTGACGAGCGCAGTTCAGTGCCATGCAGTGCTTTGTAGTTCAAAGTTCTGTAGGGTGTTGCTTCTGTTTATGGGCAGGCGTGGAGTTACCATCAGGTGAGCGCCTTACTCGTCTCGACATTTAATCGAATAAAGAAAACATCCGATTGATAAATATTCAAACTCACAAACATTCAAACTTTCACATTTATAATAAGCACATATGCACACTTATAATTAACTAATTTTGCTGGTGGGAGGATACTTGTATCCGACCGGATAGCGACCACCGTACACTGGTGCTAATACCTGCCATAGTGGCCCACCTTGTGTGGATCGCGTTCCAGGGTCAGCCAGTGTATATCCGGTTCTCCCCAGGGGGCTTGCCCCCTGATCCTAACCCTTTTCCTTCCCCTCCCGACTTCTCCCATCTTGCCGACCGACGATGGACACATTGTTTACCGTTGGTCGACACTATTCTTGGATTGCGCTACACTTACCATCAGGTGTAGCGTAGTTACTTTGCCGAGCCAGGATGAAAAAAAAAAAAAAAAAAACTAGCTTTTGCTCGCGGCTCCGCCCGCGTGATTTTCATACAAACTCTCATCCCCTATTTTATCCCCTTGGGGGTAGGATTTATCAAAATCCTTTCTTAGCGGATGCCCACGTCATAACATCTACCTGCATGCCAAAATTCAGCCCGATCCCTCCAGTGGTTTGTGCTGTACGTTGATAGATCACTACGTCAGTCAGTCACCTTTGAGTTTTATATATTTAGATTGCCTTGTGTATTTTGGTATTACTATTTATGTTATGTATAGATTAGTTGATATGGAGACATGAGACCATTGTCACTACAGAGGATGCTCAAGATCGCGCGAAGTGGAAGCGTTTAAGTCGAAAGGCGGACCCTGGCACATAAGCCGGGATAACGCTAGGCAGAAAGAAAGAAAGAGTTGATATGGATTTCTATACTAAAATTTCTTTTATCAATGTACTGTCTAGTCATTAGTCTTAAGCGCTATTTTAATTGCCTACGTGAATAATAAACTATTTTCTTCTATTTTAATTCATTTCATAATATTAGTGGGATTACATTTCATTACATTCATTTCATAATATTAGTAGGATCCTATGACTTTATAACTGAGATATAGTAAACACCCCTATAAAATATCACGTTGCAACTAAAGCTTCGAACTTTTTGAAAGCTCACACGACATGGCGAACTTTTAAACGGGTTCCGACGTTTGCTCCCGCTGCAAATAAGTCAATAAGAGTCGACCAAAATGGGCCTTTAACAGGTGTTCCTTCATCGATTTCGGTTAACCCATCCGGCATAGTGATTCGCAGTGTCGATAAGAATATCGATAAAAATTGTAATATTCGAATTTAAATTGACGAAAAAAAAGAGATGTTTCTTAATTCGTTAGTTAGCTATAAGGTATTAAGAAGGCAGTAAATATGATTAACATCGCCACTCCTGTCTTCATTATTTAAAAGAACACACGTGAATTCCTCGAGAAAGTGAAATTGTGCCCGATATAAATATAGTGAGAAAGAAAATATGTCTATTCATAGAGTACTCTTTATTTTAAAAAGGTTTATTATATTTTTAAATATTACACTTATAAAAATTAAATATTTTAAAAATCACCCTTCAATGGCGAGGCCTAAGACCCAAGCCACCGCGTCGACAGTTGGGACCCCAAAGTGAAGAATCTTCTCACAATGCGTGCCGTGTCTAATAACACCGCTTTCTAATATAAAATATGTTTATTAATTTAACGCCCGTATACTGAAACGCTACTCAAGTATTTAAGATCGTTTTAAACAAGTTGAATCCCTCTTAGCTGTCAAAATTGTATGAAAATAAGTAGCCGTTAGCCGTCAGACAGCTAAGTAGCGTTTCAGTATTCGGACATTAGTCTTCTAATTCCTCCACAAATGTCATGACACGTGTCAGTTCCACCAACCATTCCTCTGATTGTAGATATGACCAACCCAATTCAACTTCAGCGTGATAATTTTGCGAGCAATATCAATGGCCTGGTTCTCTGGTCTTCACAAATTAATCTCGCCTAATATATTTCTACTATTCCCCAGAATAAAGTAGCAGATCCCCTGAAAAGACCTGTTTGCAACCGACAATCCTAATTAACAAATAGTGTAGTAAAAACTCTACAATACCGAGTGTTTTAATTCGCTTCAACTGTTATGTAATTAATATAAAGAAATTATACAAGAACATGATTTACGAGTACGCCGATAGGAAGCATGTTTGTTTAATATTACAGTTATTTTGCATTTCAATTTAAATACTACTAACAAATATTTATATTTATGGCTAAGTACATTTTTACGTGCCATAGTGCTACTACCTTTATTAACTTCAAATACAGTGAGTTGCGTTTAATTGAACACAAAATGCTGGGGTCAATTTTGTTTGAATAATAGATGAGGTTTCATAATTGTAGATTAACAAACACATAAGCTCAATTATCCCCTAAGGCAGTGTTTCCCAACATTTTTTAGGCCATGCCCCACCTTAACATTTTTTTGTTAAGTTTGTCACCGATATCTAATATTGCATTTAAATAACCCAAACTTTCGCTTAAAGGTCTTTCGGTGTCCAAACTTTCGGTTAAAGTCGTGTCGAGTCCATTTTTAAAATAGCCCCCCGTAACTATCAAATTACCCCCTGTGGGGTGTGGGTCCCACGTTGGGAAACACTGCTCTAAGGGGTAGGCAGTCGTGCAACTAAGGCACCCACATGCAGTGCTTTGGAATTCAAAGTTTTGTGTGGTGTTGCTTCTGTTTATGGTCAGGCGTGGCGCTTACCATCAGCCGAGCATCTTGCTCGTATCGTTATTCATACAATAAAAAAAACATTTTGCCAAACTAATTTCCGACCTAGATATTTTTACATTACCTATAATGACTATGTATATTATATATGTGAATCTAGGACGTCACGGTTCTCGACATTTCTATATGGGATAGATAAGCAATATATTGGGTAAATACCCTAATGAGAGAAAGAGTGAACTAAATTGAATTTACGTGGGTGCCTGCAGTTAGAAGCGTTCTTTTTTTGTTATCGCGATTCATCACTTGCCTCAAACCTTGGGGGGAACGGAGTGTTTTTTTTTTTTTTTATTAAAAATGGGTTTGCTCTTGACCTCAATCTAGCCGCATGGACTAAGATGAGATCGACGATGGAGCGAGCTTACCCAGAAGATGCCGATTCACACTAGTCTTGAAGACACTCGGGTTGTACGCACTCGGAAAAACAGACGCAGGGAGGGAATTCCACTGCTTGGCTGTGCGCATTATAAAGGATTTTTTTTTTATAGCATAGGCCGGCTAACGAGCAAGTAGGTCACCTGATGGTAAGTGATCTCCACCGCCCATGTACGCCCACAATACCAGAAGAATCACGGGCGCGTTGCCGACCTTAAAGGAAAGGGATAATTAGGGATTGGGAAAGGGGGGGATATAGGCCTCCGGATATCTCACTCACCGTACAAAACGCAGCAGCTAGCCGCTACTTTATGTCTGTTTTCTGTGAGGCAGTGGTAATGACCCGGTCGAGCCGGCCCATTTATGCTGTAGGCAAAACTATCTACAGCGTGGCTCTACCACTCGAAAAAATTACCGTACCTTGTTGAATTATTGTTATTTTGAGCCGCCAGGGATACATGTACAACACGTCCGAATGAAGGCTGGGTAAAGTCCCTGATACTATGTACACCCTACATTTGTATTACCACTAAAAGATTTCATTATTCCATTCAGCGAGAAGTGCCCGACTTCTACCGAAATTCCACTACGTGTTGCCACCTAGCAACCTGTCTCCAGCCTGCTGCGAGCCCGCAAATCGCGTATGACAGATGGGGATAATTTCAAACGCCCCCATTCCATAGAGCGCATGTTAGTTGCGATCTACTTTATCTTTATACAGACTTTTATAACTCTATTGAAGGATCTGAAATAAAAAATAATTATTCATTTACAATAATAGCCAATACTTTATCGATAAATATCAGTCATATTACATCCCTAGCCCCGCATCGAAACGTCCGCGTCAGCACTCGGCGAGTTCGGAGCGATGGCCGCGGACCGAAGATTAAAAGGGATCTTATTATTGTAGGATTGCAACATCGTGGGACATGGAATTGCATATTTTAGGGGTCCTTTAATTCTGATCGCATTTTCAACGTACTATTGTGGTATTTATGTATTTATTATCATTGATTGATACTTTTCATTTTAGAGTCGGAAATCAATTCCGTGATAAAACATATGTTTGTTAACTTTCTGTAGCACATTGAATTATAATTTACCATTTATAAGAGTACTAGCTGTCCCTCGCGGTTTCACCTGCTTACTGCCCTGCTCCCATAGGTTATTGCATGATATACACCTTCCTCATGAATCACTCTTTATATTGTTGAAAACTGCATTAAAATCCGTTGAATAGTTTAAAAGATCTAAGCGGACAGACAGCGGAAGCGACTTCATTTTATAATATGTCAAGAATATGAGTCTGCATTGAAATATATAATCACTGTAAAGGTAAAAATACTAACGCGCCAATACGTGAACTTTACGGTGGAGCATTTGAAAGTTGTGTTTTTTACGATAAAAATTCAAATTCATTATATTAGAAAAAAATATGATACAATAAAACGTTTTAGTGTAAATTATCCAGTAGGTAAATTTATATGAATTTTTATCGTTTAAAATCAACTTAAAAACGCTCTACATAAGTTCACGTTGGCGCTTTAGTATTTTTGTGGTGTTATAAATCTAAATAAAATATAAATATACAATCTACCACATTCTTCATAGTTTATATAATAAAAATGATTTCAAATGAAAAATGAAATGATGAAATGAAAACTGTTATCTACAAAGTACTAGATGGTAGGTCTCTAGTATGCGAGAGACCGCCCCGGTTGGTAACACCGCTTTGTCTATTTCTGCCGTCAAGTAGCAGTGTGTAAGTTCTGTTGTGGTTCGGTTTGAAGGATATTGAAGCTAGTGTAATTACTGGTCAATATGAGACTTAACATGCCTCGGGCTGATGAGGTAAATCCAGTGCCATGCAATGTTGTGTAGATCAATGTTCTGTGTGGTGTTGCTTCTGTTTTAGGAGAGGCGTGACGCTGACCATCAGGCGAGCGATCCCCTTGTCTGTTATAAGACAAAAATTTATAACAACTTATCAGGTATGTCAGGGTGACGAACGCAGTCCAGTCCCATGCAGTGCTTTATAATTCAAAGTTTTGTTTGGTGTTGTCTCTGTTTATGGGCAGGCGTGGCGTTTACCATAAGGCGCGCGACTTGGTCCTTTCGTCATTCAAACCAATAAAAAATATTATAAAAGTAAAATATTATAAAATTCCTACATAATACAAAATATTCGTTAAAAATTCACATTAATATCAGAGTAATGTTTCCTCCGCCCACAATGGAAAACACTTCTTGCAAAACATTTGTATTAGCAATGAATAAAGTCGCGGGTGAAAGCTAGTAATAAATAATAAAGTGGCAAAAGTGTTTCGAGAAGTTTCCACTACCGGCCTGAGAGTAACATTTTACACAAAACTTTCCTTTAAAGTACTCGTACCTTGTTGAAACGCTGTGGTGTAGCCAAGAATGTTTAAAAGGGTTTTTTTCATATGGCCATGAGTTATATTTATGTTATTAACTAGTCAACACTCCATGATTATTTCCGCCTATCCTTATAATTACAATGAAAAGCAATTACTGCTAACACTTTTCACACCTTAGCGCATCATTTTTGTTTTAAGTCATGGCAAAATGACACGATAAAAGCTATCACACCCGTCCACATCAGCGTAAGTATGTGTGATAGCTACGCCTGTAGGCGCGGCGAAATATCACAAGAGGAGACGCAGTTTTAGGTGGAGGAGGTAAGTGGTTCAGCCGATCGTCGATGAAGTACCAATACCTCTTAACTGACAATTTAGTCCAAAATTACTTTTTTATTACAATAGACGTAAACATAAACCACATCCCTTAGTAACTAATAAAAAGTTAATGTATTGGAAACTATTTACTATAAATAGTTGATCAAAATAAATAAAACATTATTTTAAACAGTTTTTGTAAAATAAAACCTTATTTTAACAGTTAAACAGTCTGGTGTAAAATTAGATTCTCAATACTTAGGAGGTATTGGTACTTCATCGACGCGATGTTTTTTACAGCATGGGTTGACAAACGAGCAAGTCGGTCAGTGATGGTAAAATACCAGAAGAATCAGGGCACGTTGCCGACCTCAAAGTAAAGGGGCAATTAAGGAATTGGGAGGGGGGAAATTTGGGCCTTTGGATATTTAACTCACCGTACGAAACGCAGCAGAAAATCGCTACTTTGCGTCGTTTTTCTGTGAGACAGTGGTGGACCAGGTCGAGCCAGCCCATTCATTCTGCAGGAAAATCTGTCTAAAGCGTGGCCCATTCGCATTCAAAAACGCCACCCACGATTAACTACAAAACCAGATGAAATTTAGGTGCATTCCTGACCTTTGAGAAATTGTATAGCACCATTATTGTGGTTTTTAGATCCACTTTTAATCTCTTATTATAAAATCTAATAGAAAAATTATATTAAGTAAAATATCATCCATCCATCAGCCTGAATTCGTCCACTGTTGGAGATAGGCCTTTCCAAGTTCGCGCCACCCTTGAAGGTCGTCCGCCTTCCTCATCCAGCCACTTTCCGCTACTTCTTTAAGGTCGTCGATCAAGCGGGCGCAAGGTCGGCCTACGCAATTAAAATAAAATATAATAATTATGTAATTTTTTTATTAATGGTTAAACATAAGCTGATTAAAAAAAACATACTGTAGACAACTTTCTTTACTCTACATATAGCATACACGGACCGAGTGTTGTTACTGTAGGCTGCTGCTATACAAGCCGATCGAGCAAGCCAATTTATACTGTAAACAGAAGTGTCTACAGCGTGAGTTACCACTTCAACCATAGCATCATGTTTTTCAGTTTTAACGTGCTTACGGAACTTAATATAAAATTCAAACTCGCCCTTACCTCACAGCCAATATGTCCGTACATTTATTTTTTCAACATCTTAAGATTCGCCTCGGAGATCAGCGGGATGGCTAGATTTATTTGCCAGCGAAAAAACCTAATTGATTTTACAGTTGATTGTTTTGGATGCAAGATTCTGGCGCAGTACTTCAATCCGATGTAGCAAATTACATAGAATTGTATAAAACTGACTAACTGTAGACATGATTGTTTTTTTTAACCCTTTGAGATAAACTGCAGGGGTTCCTGCTAATGGGATACTGGCGACCCCTGCAGTACCTCATCCCAGGATTAAGGGATTTGGCAAGGGAGGGATTTAAGGAAGAGAAAGGTAAAGGAAAAGGGTGCAAGCCCCTCGGGAGAACCGGATATACACTGGCTGATCGTGGACAGGCATCCTTAAATGAAAGGGATAATTAAGGGAGTGAGAAAGGCAAGGGGATAAGGCTCCGGATAATCTCACTCACCATACGAAACGCAGCAGCAAACAAGTTTTATGTCAATCAGCAGTAACAACCCGGTAGAGTCAGCCCACTTAGGCTCTAAAAAAACTATCAACTTACATTTTTTTAGCCTATATCATTTTTATTAGTTAAATCATGTATTTCGTCTTAATTAGACAAAAAATAAACCTCAGTATACTTGTAGGGTCAAGCAAGTACTTATCCAAACAAACAAATCATGAACATGTCCAATAAGAAAGAACAAAGCTAAATCACTGTTCTAACGACAGCCAAAGAGTTCTCAAAGTGGGTCAAAACAACATTAGGGGACAAAGTGACCGCTCCACAGTGCACAGACGCAAGTTATTTTTCGTTTCTTTTTCTACACCGTCAGACAGAGAAACAGACAGCGTAGTCTTATTAATAGGGTTTCGTTATCCCTATAAGTATGGAACCCTAAAAACCGATGTTAAGTGACATCTAATTGCTGTTGTGTCTCGGAGGGTCAGCGAAATCGTCGGAAATAATCGATGACTTTAATGTAGACCAGCTGAGCGGTATGCGTAACGGTGCGGTATATGAATGGTAGAGCCAAGCCGTAGACAGTTTTGTCTACAGCATGAATAGTCCGGCTCGACCGGGTCGTTACCGCTATCTCACAGAAATCCCACGTAAAGTAGCGGCTTGTTTCTGCGTTTCGTACGGTGAGTGAGATATCCGGAGACCCAAACCCCCCCTTCCAATCCCTAATTATCCCTTTCCTTTAAGGTCGGCAACGCGCCTATGATTCTTATAGAATTTTGGGCGTAAATGGGCGGTAATCACTTACCATCAGGTTACCGACTTACTCATTAGCCGGAGTACGCTATAAAAAAAATAGAAATTATGTCACTAAGTTATGGCCAATGGCCGTAACTCAATATTACCATCTCGCTTAAACTTAAATAAGACCCCTCTCACGCTCTTTGTCATCTTCCGCGTTATGTAACACAATTTAATTTCTAAACAGCCCATAGATAATTTATTTATTTATTTTATTTGTTGTACATGTTTGTTGTACATTGAAGTCTTTGGAAGTAATGCAAATAAGCTTTACCGGTCTCAGTTACAAAGGTTAGAAATTCCCAGTAACAGAAGTATTTCAATGCAAAAGTGTCGGGACCCAGAGGCGTCTCTAGCCCATGTAGCGCCCGTGTGCAATCATTACCCTAGCGAGATCTTTTAAACAGAACATATAACAGGGGTGCAGGTGCATTTGAAAATGCCCGGGGGGCGTGTGAGTGGAGCTCGGCCGGCGCCCCCTAGAACGCTGCGCCCGGCGCCCGTGTGCACCGCACACACACCACACCCGGTAAAGACGCCTCTGTCGGGACCTCATTGTAATTAATAACAGAGGTTTCATACATATCCAGGTTTCACTTTATTTCAAATGCAGTACATGTGTCAGAATTAACAAATCCCATTGACAACGTACTCACGATTATATCTTTGGCAATATTCATGTGCGGTAGCGATTGGTGATCACCTACCAACAAGCGATCCAATAGCTCATTCGCCTTTTACAATAAAACTTAATGCAATAACAAAATCCAAATCCAGTGTGACCACATCAATAACAAAAAGATGAATCTCTCGAGATACAAACATTCGTAAGTAAAACAAAGTAAGAATATAAATGTTTGTTTATGAAGTACAATTAGTGTTGCCAGTGTTGGAGCTCTCTCGTTTGATATTAATTAATATCACCCTCCGTGGAGACAAGGGGTGTTTGTTTGCGTATTATCTTTATTTAAGATGTTGCCCGGCGGGCTAAGCAACACAGTTTATGCTATTTTTGAACTTTAGAATTAGGAATTGTATATCAGTTGTTTAATTGTGTTCGTACTCGCAACGATACCTACTGTTTGAGCATTATAAGTAGTAGTTATACTAGCGCATATTATACACGTATTATACGCGCACTGATTTCGTCTATTGAATGTCAGTCTGGATTAATTGGTCTAAGATCCCGGGTAACATCGACCTTCACCCTAAAATATGGTCAAGGATATGTTTTTATTAATATTTATATTTTTTAGGCAACCCTATTGGTATGTGTTCAGCAACACATTTTATACCCTAAAATATATTTTTCATTCGGTAAATAGATGGGTGAAAGTCGATGTTGCCCGGGATCCTTTACTAAATGTGCGTTGGCAGACTTCACATGCCTTCGAAATTCTTATAGATAACTTGTCAAGTGTGCAGGTTGTTTCTTTCACCGTTAAAGAAAGCAATAATTAACAACGAATACATACGTAACTTAGAAAAGTCAAAGATGCGTTTCAAGGTGGTAGGTCCCTCGTATGCGAGAGACCGTCTGGGTTGGTACCACCGCTTTGTCTATATCTGCTGCCAAGCCATAGTGTATAAGCTCTGTTGTTTCGGTTTGAAGGACATTGAAGACAGTGAAATTACTGGGCATTATGAGACTTAACATCTTATATGACGGGGTGACGAGCGCAGTTCAGTGCCATGCAGTGCTTTGTAATTCAAAGGTCTGCGTGGTGTGAGTTCTGTTTATGGGCAGGCGTGGCGCTTACCATCAGGCTAGCGCCTTGCTCGTCTTGTCATTCAATCAAATAAATAAAAAAAACAACCTATACAACATTTGCTCGCGTCTTCTTCCCCGTCAGTCTCGGCTGGATTTAAATATACGCAAATAAATACATAATTTCCGACTCATTAAATGGCGAAGGGAAATTTGGGCCTCCGTATATCTCACTCACTGTACCAACAAAACGGTAGGTACCTAAGCTGCTACTGAACATCCGGTTTTCTGCGAGACAGTGGTGACCCGGTCGAGCTGGCCCCTTCATGTGGACAAATCTGTCTGTCTGACGTATTGCATATCGGTACGATCCATTCAAAGTTTGAATTTATGTAAACCACAACACACCCAAAGAATTTTTTATTAGATGTAAACAAATCTACTATTATAAATGTGAAAGTTTGGATGTTTGTTAGTCAATCACACCTTAACGGCTGAACGGTTGTGGATAAGATTTAGCACACAAGTAGACCATGACCATGGGATTAGGACATAGGCTACTTTCATCAATCCATACAGATTACTTATATTTCTGGTTATCCTAAACAGAATATTTAATTTAGCCTTAAATTAATACTAAACACAAGTAAAGTAATTCATAAAAATAGCAGAACAATTTATAAACTTAGCGTTTATTATCTGCATGTTGTATTCAATTCACGATAGAGCCATAAATTTCTCATTCATACAGGTTCAAACGCTTCTATTTTAGCAACTGATTTGAATCAACAAATGCTGTAAAGTTTTTGTTGATAAATTCGGTTGAAAAATCTGATCAGACTATCCAAATTAGGTGCGATTTAGCAATCAATAAACTAAAACTGAACTGTGTGAATCCGATATTAGCATCAATATTTTCAAATATGAATACTACTAACGCCATCTAGTTTACATTACGGTATCCAAACTAAAATTACACATATCGACGCTTGAAAGGCAAAAATATCTAAGCGACATTGAGTAAACTTTACAGTATTTAAAGTTCATTTTTTTAGAAAAAAAATCATAAAATTTATCAGTCATTTATTTATTGAAATAAGATAAAAAAATATATATAAATTGATTATTAATTAAATAAATTGCAATAAAATAAAACCTATGTTCACCTCTAGTGGTGAAAGAAATTTTAGAATAGGTATAGTAGTTCCATTCATGAAATATAACATGTTATTCAGGGATAGTGCATCTTTCTAGAAGTAAGGGCGCGTTCACATATAACGTCCGATTTACAGGTCCGTTTAAACGTATATGTGTTATTAGCGTATGTAGTTGTATGAGCGAGTTCTCACAATACAGTATTCCGGATCCAGTAAAAAATATTAATCCGATAAAATAAGCAGCAGTCCGTTTTACAGGTCCGTTTAAACGTATGTGTTATTAGCGTATGTAGTTGTATGAGCCAGTTCACACCATAATACAGTATTCCGGATCCAGTATACTGATCCGTTTATCGGATCGAAACCGGTTTAATTCCTGTTGATGCTGTGTGAACACTATCTCCAGTAGCGACGGATCCGTTAAAAAGGATCCTGTAAAACGGACATTATATGTGAACGCGCCCAAAAAGATTTATTTCGGCTCAGAAATACTCTCTACACAAACAAACAAACATGTCTTCTTCATTAAATAGGGTAGATTATACACCGTCTTTGTATTATTATAAGAATAAGGGTAAACGTGGACGTTAAATTAAAACAACTCAATTTTTTTACCATTTATTGTACATCATTTTTGTAACACGATACAATATAAGCATTCCCTAACATCATACACATGTAAGTACACTCGCGGCCAACAAAACTGGGAAACTAAGTATTGAAATATTACTAATATTATTACGACCAGATTTTATGAAGCCAGCCAGGGCCTTCGATAAATATATATCAAGCGAGTCCCGTCATCGGTGTGAGAAACGCGCTTGAATTTATTTGCGCGTTATTTTTTGCGATTTATCTAAATGAATTAAAACTTCAATGTTCAAACATAGAATCCCTCCAAATACAAATGTATATATTTCCAAACACATATCTGAAGATAAATACACTTTTCTCAGCATTAGACCATGCAGTTTATATTAGATATTTGAGCAAAATCTAAACCACATTTCTGCATTAATACTGTTATTTTCTTTTTTCGTTGAGTTAATAATGTCACAGTTTAATTGGACGCGAGTGTTACAATCAAAACGATTACCAACATTTTAAATTTTACTATGAACGTTCATTATATACTATTAAAGGGGTGGCTACAAATTATTTCAGACAAAAACCTATGAAACGTATTTAAGTATATTTTTACTTCACGAATGTATTATCGTGTATTGCTTATTTTCAATTAATTTGTGGCCAGTCCTTTATCAGCCAAGCTTATATTACTTTATTCTATTATTACCTACTATATTTTTATACTGTGTCCATGTATGTATGTATGATAGCGTATATATTTGAAATGAAGGTTAAAACTAAAGGAATGGTTTTAATAGGACTCAAACCGATTAAGTATATCAAATTTAGTTAACTATAATGGGATCGTACATTAGTTATAACTCGAACTTAATGATTTCGAATAAGTGTAGATTACTCATGGAAATCTTTGCATTTCATTGAAAAGCATATTGTATGTATAAAATAAAATATTTGAGATTCGATGACGTCGTTTCAATTAAAATAAAAATCTACGTTAATCCATCTTTTATAATTTATTAGCAGTATAATAGTAAAAAGCCATTCTCAAGCTCTTTGCGTTTGGTCTTGCTTTTGAAAGGCTTGTTTTCAGTTATTCACTGAGAAATTTTATTATATTATGTAACAACTAGTTGCCGAATGTTTTGGCATCAAGTGTAATAAATTGATATTTTAAAATAAATACGTATAAACATTTCGATTGAATATATGATAAATGCTTAAAATAAAGTATATGTACCCGCATATATAAAGCTAAGCAAAAAAAATAAATCTTGATGAATAAAAAAATAATTAATCGTTTGAACTGATAGCTATTATGAAATTATATACAACAATGTAATATATAACGTAACGCGCCATTTACACCGTGTGTCGTTCCGAAGGCAAATCCTGAAAAATAAATTTGATAACTTAGGCATGTAATGATTTCTTACGTTTACGCGAATGTTAACATTGAAATAAAACGGATTTTATCGCGTTTTTTTTTAATTTGTATCCCGACGTTTCGAAGACTTTCAGCCTTCGTGGTCACGGGGTGGACTACGAAAAACTACCACGAAGGCCGCGATAAAATCCGTTTAAATTAGTTTTATCTCAACTTAGGCATGTGCTTGTAATTCGGAATAAAGTAATATTAGGATTGTACCAGGCTGGGTAGCGAACACCGTATATATTATGGTGAAAATGCCGGCATAGATGCTCACTCAGACCGGTCGCATGTTTGGAGTCATTAAGTAAACTTCAGGCCGGCATAATTCTGCCGACCGTCGAGAAACGCAATGTCTCTTGACAGTCGACACTATATTTAGACTTACACTAACATCAGGTCCAGTACAATCACTTTCCGGTGCCAAAATAAATAAATAACATTGTGGGGTAAATGCCCCACTCTGCCCCACCGTAGATAGATAGGTTCATAAATGTTGGTTATTCAAAGTAAATCACTCTTCCCAATTTTTTTTATCTGTAGTCCAAAAAACAATGAGTTTATCGGTGGTCACCAGAGTCATGGCGGCCTGTATAAATATTTCTTCCCTCTACAGAGAGGAAAGAAGCAAATTGAAGGGCCTGCGACAGGACAGGCGGATGAACAATGCAGGCACAGTAATAGAAGGATGTACCCCTATACTCGCCCCAAATAACCATCAAGTCATGTCGCCAGATATACAGTGGCTGATCCTGGAACGCGATCCACACAAGGCGTGTGGATCACTATGGCAGGTTTTTAACACCATGTGTACGGTGGTCGCTATCCAGGCGGATATGAATATCCTACCACCATCAAAACTTGCGTAAAAACTTACGTAGTATCCAGGTGTATCTTAGCATCTGGTCTCGTAGAGTCCGGAGCGTCCGATGTACCTCACCCATTTGATCACGTCGTGGTCGGAGTAGTTCAGTTTGGGCTCGAACACCTTCAGGTAACGCACCTGAGGACAAATGTTGAGGATTGAAGAATTAATTTGCCCTTTTATACTGAAAACCAGGGACCAAAATCGGTATGACAAATATCTATATTTCTCGGTTACAACCTATAATGATTTACCCGGTATTTTTAAAGGTAACATATTTATTAATTAATTAATTAAAGGTAATTTATTTATTACTAGCGTTCCGCGCCGGCTTCACAAGGGTAAACATCTGTTTGTTACGACATCACTTTACCAATATTTGAATTTTTCGGCTTTTCTGTACTATAGTGTATGTATTATACATATAAACCTTCCTCATGAATCACTCTATCTATTGCTGAAAACTGCATTAAAATCCGTTGAATAGTTTAAAAGATCCAAGCGAACAGACAGCGGAAGCGACTTCATTTTATACTATGTGAAGATTATTAAATTTCTCACCACTAACCTCTAACCTAATCTAACCGGTTTAATACCGGTTACCGAAATAATCATTATCTTTATCTTACACATGCCGTCAGCATATGATAAAGGGCAATAGGGTACCTTTGTGTGTATTAAGCTCATTTTTAGGTACCGTTATTAAAACGGTAACCTAAAACAGTGGTAACATATTTATTTATCTTGGTTACCCAGATGGCGGTTACCTAAATCTTATAAATAACCCAAATTCTTCGATAACGGTACCGTTACAGAGGTTTACGGTCCCTTTAATTCAAAGTTCTGTGTGGTGTTGCTTCTGTTTATGGGCAGGCGTGGCGCTTACCATCAGGCGAGCAACCTGTTCATTTCATCATGCAGGTTAATAAAAAAACGCTATAATTACCTTGAAGCCAGACGGCGCGAAGGGCACTTCGAATCCCATCGAGATGGGCGGTCGGGTCCATTTCTTCTTGGTGTCTGTCTCCAGTAACTCGATCTCGGCAGACAACTGCGTCTCCTTCATGCCGGCCATACGTTTTATTCTGTTAACATATTTGTCAAGTTTTACCACACATAATAATAATTTAATAATTACTTACGTTTATGCGTATGTTACTAATTGAAATAAAACTAATTTAAACTGGTCAATCTACCCAGTGACCACGAAGGCTGAAAGCTTTCGAAACGTCGGGATCAAAATTAAAATAAAAAAAATGTGTACGTGTACTAGTGTACACACGTAGGAAGTGAAACTTCTTTATGACCTTATTTTTCAAAAAATGATCTACTATATTATAAATGCAACTTTACAGAAATTGGTCTAATAAAGTTAAATTAGATAAAGTTTAAACAAAAGGCTTTTATTATTATAGACATGAATACAAAAAAAGTGTGCGTCTCGGGACGCTCGACAGAAGAAGTCCGGTCAAAATCCGGTCAAAGTCCGATCAAAGTCCGGTCAAAGTTCTGTCAAAGTCCGTCAAAGTCCGTCAAAGTCCGGTCAAAGTCCGGTCAAAGCCCGGTCAAAGTTCGGTCAAAGTCCGGTCAAAGTCGGGTCAAAGTCCGGTCAAAGTCGGGGCAACGTCCGGTCAAAGTCCGGGCAGCCCGGTTAAAGTCCGGTCAGAGTCTGGTCAAAGCCCGGTCAAAGTCGGGTCAAAGTCCTGTCAAAGTCCGGTCAAAGCCCGGTCAAAGTTTGGTCAAAGTCCGGTCAAAGTCGGGTCAAAGTCCGGTCTGTGTCCGGTCTATGTCCGGTCAAAGTTAGGTCAAAGTCGGGTCAAAGTCCGGTCAAAGCCCGGTCAAAGTCCGGTCAAAGTCTGGTCAAAGCCCGGTCAAAGTCCGGTCAAAGTCGGGTCAAAGTCCGGTCAAAGCCCGGTCAAAGTCCGGTCAAAGTCCGGTCTATATCCGGTCAAAGCCGGGGCAACGTCCGGTCAAAGTC
Source organism: Amorpha juglandis (assembly GCA_949126905.1). Lineage (NCBI taxonomy): Eukaryota > Metazoa > Arthropoda > Insecta > Lepidoptera > Sphingidae > Amorpha > Amorpha juglandis. The sequence goes on along the minus strand of OX421379.1, from coordinate 1,781,318 downwards.
CGGGCAGCCCGGTTAAAGTCCGGTCAGAGTCTGGTCAAAGCCCGGTCAAAGTCGGGTCAAAGTCGGGTCAAAGTCGGGTCAAAGTCCTGTCAAAGTCCGTCAAAGTCCGGTCAAAGCCCGGTCAAAGTTTGGTCAAAGTCCGGTCAAAGTCGGGTCAAAGTCCGGTCTGTGTCCGGTCTATGTCCGGTCAAAGTTAGGTCAAAGTCGGGTCAAAGTCCGGTCAAAGCCCGGTCAAAGTCCGGTCAAAGTCGGGTCAAAGTCCGGTCAAAGTCGGGTCAAAGTCCGGTCAAAGTCCGGTCAAAGTCCGGTCAAAGCCCGGTCAAAATCCGGTCTATATCCGGTCAAAGTCCGGTCTATATCCGGTCAAAGTCGGGGCAACGTCCAGTCAAAGTCCGGGCAGCCCGGTTAAAGTCCGGTCAGAGTCTAGTCAAAGCCCGGTCAAAGTCGGGTCAAAGTCGGGTCAAAGTCGGGTCAAAGTCGGGTCAAAGTCGGGTCAAAGTCCGTCAAAGTCCGGTCAAAGCCCGGTCAAAGTTTGGTCAAAGTCCGGTCAAAGTCGGGTCAAAGTCCGGTCTATATCCGGTCAAAGTCGGGGCAACGTCCGGTCAAAGTCCGGGCAGCCCGGTTAAAGTCCGGTCAGAGTCTGGTCAAAGCCCGGTCAAAGTCGGGTCAAAGTCGGGTCAAAGTCCTGTCAAAGTCCGTCAAAGTCCGGTCAAAGCCCGGTCAAAGTTTGGTCAAAGTCCGGTCAAAGTCGGGTCAAAGTCCGGTCTGTGTCCGGTCAAAGTTAGGTCAAAGTCAGGTCAAAGTCCGGTCAAAGCCCGGTTAAAGTCCGGTCAAAATTGGGTCAATGTCCGGTCAAAATTGGGTCAATGTCCGGTCAAAGTCCGATCAGCCCGGTTAAAGTCTGGTCAGAGTCTGGTCAAAGCCCGGTCAGAGTCTGGTCAAAGCCCGGTTAAAGTCCGGTCAAAGCCCGGTCAAAGTCCTGTTCCAGTCAAAGTCCGGTCAAAGCCCGGTCAGAGTCCGGTCAAAGTCCTGTCGAGGTCCGGTCAAAATCCAGTCAAGCCCGGTCAAAGTCGGGTTAACGTCCGGTCAAAGTCCGGTCAAAATCCGGTCTATGTCCGGTCAAAGTCGGGTCAACGTCCGGTCAGCCCGGTTAAAGTCCGGTCAAAGTTAGGTCAAAGCCCGGTTAAAGTCCGGTTAAAGCCCGGTCAAAGTCCGGTCAAAGCCCGGTTAAAGTCCGGTCAAAGTCGGGTCAACGTCCGGTCAAAGTCCGGTCAGCACGGTTAAAGTCCGGTCTAAGTCCGGTCAAAGTCCGGTCAAAGTCCGGTCAAAGTCCGGCCAAAGTCCGGTCAAAGTCGGGTCAAAGTCCGGTCAAAGCCCGGTCAAAGTCCTGTTCCAGTCAAAGTCCGGTCAAGTCCGGTCAAAGTCGGGTTAATGTCCGGTCAAAGTCCGGTCAGCCCGGTTAAAGTCCGGTCAGAGTCTGGTCAAAGCCCGGTCAAAGCCGGGTCAAAGTCCGGTCAAAGTCCGGTCAAAATCCGGTCAAAGCCCGGTCTATGTCCGGTCAATGTCCGGTCAAAGTCCGGTCAGCCCGGTTAAAGTCCGGTCAGAGTCCGGTTAAAGCCCGGTCAAAGTCCGGTCAAAGCCCGGTTAAAGTCCTGTTAAAGTCCGGTCAAAGTCGGGTCAACGTCCGGTCAATGTCCGGTCAGCACGGTTAAAGTCCAGTCAGAGTCTGGTCAAAGCCCGGTCAAAGTCGGGTCAAAGTCCGGTTCAAGCCTGGTTAAAGCCCGGTCAAAGTCGGGTCAACGTCCGGTCAAAGACTGGTCAGCACGGTTAAAGTCCGGTCAGAGTGTGGTCAAAGCCCGGTCAAAGTCGGGTCATAGTCCGGTAAAAACCCGGTTAAAGTCCGGTTAAAGCCCGGTCTGTGTCCAGTCTATGTCCGGTCTGTGTCCGGTCTTTGTCAGGTATATGTCCGGTCAAGTTTGGTTCAAAGTCCGGTCAAAATCCGGTCAAAGTCCGGTCAAAGTCGGGTCAACGTCCGGTCAAAATCCGGTCGAAGTCCGATGAAAGTCCTGTCAAGTCCAGTGAAAGTCTGGTCAAAATCCAGTCAAAGTCAAAAACGTGACGCGTGCCGCGTAACGGAAAAATGTGACGATTTTATTTTTCTAACGCCGATAAAGAAGTTTCACTTCAAAAACCACGATAAAATACGTTTAAGTTTTATGTCAATAATAATTATTGCTTGTTTTACTTTTTCCCTTTTCGGAGTGTGAAGAAGCATTTATATAGGCAGGCATGAATTTGGTGACCACCGATAAAGTTTGTTGGTGGTCACTGGTGTTTTTGTACTGCACTGTGCTTACCAGGTGTAGTGCAATAACTTTGCCGTGCTCGGATAAAAAAATAATTCACAGCCATGTGGCGCAGCAGGCCAGTAGCCGGCTACCAAGCGAAAGGCCGTAGGTTCGATTCCCGCACCGAGACAAATGTTTGCGTAATCCACTAATATTAGTTTTGGGTCTGTGTGTTGCGGGGGCGCAAGTCCCTCGTAGTAATATGACCTTAACCTTAAATGTGATCTTGGCCTTAATATGTGACCTTGACCTTAAAATGAGTCCTTGACCTAGAGTTAGAATACATAATGAAACCAACTTAATACACAGATATACTCACTTCCAAACAATAGCGTTCTCGGACGCCTTGTATTTAGCCTTGCCCTTGAGACATATGAGTTGCACACCGCTAGTGTTCAGCGGAGTTGGGATCTTCACTTCGATCTTCTGTCCGAGCAGCGAGGGCTTGAAGTTGCTCTTCAGCACCACCTTCACCTCCATCTTGGTGCGGCCGACCTCGCGGACCAATGGGATGACGCGGAACGGTAGGGATATGTCCTTGGTTGTGCGGTATCTGAGTTAGAAATACTTTTTATTAAATTTTGGTTATTTTTTAGGGACTTTAGGTCTCCGGGGGCCATACCAGCCCCATCGTACCCTATTTCCATATTATTCCCACATGCTCCTTAACAATAAAAAGACAGCATGAGAATGAAGCTTAGATATAATTTTTTGGAATACACCAACATCTGTTATAAATATATATACGCACCCACGCCTGTAATCCCGAAGGGGTAGGCAAATGTCTAACCAGTACACCCAAATTTCGTGAGCGTATTTCTGTCCAATGATGTAATAGGGGCAAGCTTATTGCCATACCAAGCACAATTCCAGACTCCGGGCTGACACTGAGCATTTGATATGAAAAACCCAATATCATTTGACCCAACCCAAGGATCGAACGTGGGAGATCAGCACAATAGTCGTACCGCGGGCGCAATACAACTGCGTCACCGAGGCAGTCTTATAAAAGTAAAATAATTAAAAATTAAAATAATATAATTAAATAAATGATATACATAATTAAACCAGGATCGACAATGGCATCTTTTTCACGAGTCTCTGGTAATGCCGATCTGTCTTATTTTGCCACAAAACATTTTAAACAAATGAACAAACTAAATGAAGGCGGCATTACAATAAAAAGGCCTCTTCGCTAAATGCCATCTTTTATTTTTTTTAATTAGGTATAATAATTATAGTCATATTGAATTATGGGTTTTACCTGATATCACATTGCTGTGAAAATAGTAAATCTGATCACCCACGCCCAATGCCTCCAGTTACCGTTTAGTATATAAACAATAACCAGAATAAGTCATGGATAACTTTCAAGGTCAAGTTGTATTAACGCAATATACTGTATAAGACCATACCTCATGAGTTCAAACTCCCCGTCAGGCGGTATGAAGGAGATGGAGTGCTCGGTCTCGAACTTGCTCAGCTTGACGCACTGGTGGAACTGACAGTCGTCGATCACCACCACCGGCTTGCCAGATCGAGCCGGGTCACTGTCCGTGTTGCCAGATATACCGCCTGAAACAAATACATAAATTATACCCAATTATAATATACATAGAAATACTAATGACACCCGGGCAAGAAAAAAATTCAGTTTTGCATAGGACAGAGAAGACTTTATCGACATTGACTGGTTCCTTGTTTGTGCAATGACATGCACCCTACGACATGTAGAGTGGTAGATATAGCACGAGAAAATAAGTCCACAAAATTTTCTCATGGCGTTATGTTAAGCATGCTGAATATTATTATAGAACTAAAAAAAATAATGCTTAAAACATTTTTTGCTATCGAACATTATTTCTTTCCATTACAATATGTACTAATATTTTTTCAGGAAATTCTGTTTCACTTCAACCTCCAGGTTTTTGGACCATTATATGTAGATGTGACAGATAAAGAATTTCTCCTATAAAATCTATAACTACTAAAGGAAATAATAAAATATACTGAACTAACCATTTCCTTTGCCCTTGGCTTCCATGACGATCTTGTCGTTGATGCCAAACTTGCACTCCGGCATGCCAGACAAGTAGGACTTCATCACCACCTTGCCGGCAACATGAGCAGACAGCACCTGACCTGTAATTAAATATATTTTATAAAATTATTTATACACATATGTGTTATAAATATAATATTTTTCTAGCGATGCAAGTTCAAAGCTGGTACCTTGTGGTGACATTAGCAGGTTGACATACTCGAGCACGTCGAGGAATAGCTCGTTGCGTCTATACTTGATGCCTTCACGACGCCATCCGATCTGACCTGTCACCTAAAATACATTGGAAAATTAAATGTTAATCATGAATGATGATCGCCGCATTTATCAGTGTAGCTGTGTATTGTGGTTGTGAAATTCGTGAGGTTGTACTATATACTGTGTTGTTGTTTTATTTTTATATTTATTTTTCTTATAAAGAGATTTTTGTCTTCCGTGATAGTCACACAAACGGCCCAACGGAAGACCAGCGCTGGCTGTACTGCCAGCTTATTGCTGAGTTGGAGCCATTTTTGAAACCAACATTGTTTTAAGTGTTTTTTTGTCCGTTTCATTTTATACATTGTGTATTTTGTGTTTGTTTCAAATAAATTTAATTTCTTTCTATCTTTCTTCTTTCATATATTGTACAAAATACCAGAATAAATAGTGTGACTAATGTTAAAGGAAATAAAAAATTAAGGCATTTATTTTATTATGCCTAAGATTCATTGAGATGATTCAGAAACAAATATTACCTGTGAAGTGATTTGTGCCTGCTCTTCCTTGGAGGCGGACTTGATGCCCTGCTGCGTGATGAATGTCTTCAGCACTCCGGTGTCCGAGTTCTGGGGGTAACCGAAGTCGAGGATCTCTGCAAGATATGACATATTGGTCAACCGACAAATTATGATATCAGTAGCAGTTGCTAATAAATCATTTCAGTTTCGGTTTGAAGGCAGTGAAATTATTGAGCATTATGAGACTTAACATCTTATGTCTCAGGGTGACGAGCGCAGGTCAGTGCCATGCAGTGCTTTGTAATTCAAAGTTGTGTGTGGTTTCCATCAGGCGAGCGCTTGGCTCGTCTCGTCGTTCAATGAAATAAAAAAAAAATTGTAAACCAATATTTTGTTGTTGTATTGGCTTGTTAAAACAAACTTACCTGAAGACATATTCGTACAAAATTACTTAAAATAAAAGTTTCTTTTAGCTTTAGCTTCGTGTCGCATCCTCTCTATCTAGCATTGCTACTTTACTATACTGTATTTTATATGACATTTCTGAACTTCGCTGCGTCCTCCCCTCGTCTTACATCTTACGTCTATTCTCAACCTAACCTTTTTTTTTTTTATCCTGGCTCGGCAAAGTGACCTACACCTGATGGTAAGTGTAGCGCAATCCAAGAATAGTGTCGACCAACGATAAACAATGTGTCCATCGTAGGTCGGCAAGATCATGCCGGCCTGCCAAAGGGCCAAGGGGGAGGGGAAGGAAAAAGGGATGAGAAAGGGTGAGGATCAGGGGGCAAGCCCCCTGGGGAGAACCGGATATACACTGGCTGACCCTGGAACGCGACCCATATAAGGTGAGCCACTATGGCAGGTTTTAGCACCAGTGTACGGTGGTCGCTATCCGGTCGGATACAAGTATCCTCCCACCAGCAAAACCTAACCTAACTGCATACCATCGAGCAACTCGTAGATGAGCACGAAATTGTTCTTGATGTTCTCCTCAGAGATCTTGCCGAAGTACGACTGCATCACGTCGATGATCTTCAACAGAAACTCGAACACCATGGCGGCGTTCACGTTCTGCTTGGTCACCGCCGCGAGCCATATGTTTGCGCGCTGTAACGAAATTATTCCATAACAAGCTTTGTGATAATGGACTGGATGGCAATCAGCGGTAGGCAGCGGCTTGGCTGTGGCTCATTGCCGATGTCCATGAGCGGTTGAGATCACTTACCACCAGGCGGGCCACTTTCTTTCTTTCTTTTTTATTAATGGCTTTCGCAGTATTATGCATTTAGCCAGTGTCAAGTATAATTTATTTTCAAGTATTTTTACAAGAACGATGAAACACGGGTGCGGACGATTTCAAGGTCTTGTCGGAGTTATGGTGTTAACTCCTTTCAGTACGATTCTTAATTCACTTATTTCAATGTTCCATATACTGTTCATCACCGCCAATGTTTATTGAACAAATCCACATCACTTTTATGCAACAAACATAACTCTAAACTAGTTTACGAAATAAATTAAAATAAGCGATGTACTGCACTGTCAGAATTCCCGCCAAAACTCCGGCGGGCCACTTTCTCGTCTGCCTATCAAGGCTATTAAAAAAAACAATAATAGTAATGCCAGCAAAAACACTATTTGGCTTTCGTGGGTGCTAGTACCGCCGAGCACCCAAGGAGTCGGCGCCGTTGTCCGAATGAATCAAAGGCAAGTCTGTAATACAAGCGCTTGAATGAGGACATCATTACTGTGTGGCGATTAGGTTATCACATTAAATGATACAATGTATACTACATGTCATACAATGTATACTACATGTCATACAATGTATACTACATGTCATACAATGTATACTACATGTCATACAATGTATACTACATGTCATTCTTTAACCAAACACAAAAAATAAATGAAATACGATATTTTAGTCAAGGGACATTTTTTTCTGAACAAACATTTGAGAACATCATGTAAATGCGTAAAGATATCACCTGACAAATGACAAATATTGCCAGGTCAATGACCCCACGAGCAGCGAGCGGTAAAAAAGTTTAAACGTTGTCACTCTGAACCACTGAAATAGTGAGACAAAGTAACTATCCCTGCGAAGGTATCGTTTTTACAGGTCAGCAAACACTAATATTTAAAAAAGATGTTTTATTTCGTGGCATCTTTTTTGGTTATTTATTTTGTTTAAATCTGTTTTTTTTTTATTTATGGTGTAAATGTTTATTTTAATCTTTAAACAGACTTATCAACTTAAAACAGTTTTAACCGCTGTACAATTTAATGTGATAACGAAATCGCCACTCCGTATATATCGTGTGATACATACCTTGATGTGAAAGAACGACGTGCGAGCTATATTGGTGACGGGCGAGCGCACCTGCTGCCGCGCGTGGATCACATTCACCCTGAACGCGTCGACAGCATTGCGGCCGATGTCGTCGCGGTACACGCGCGATATCAGCACCTCGCCCTTATGGTTGTAAACGAACAGGCCGCCTATCATTGTCGCTGAAGCCTGTGTGAGACAAAAATTAGGTTAAAAGTTAGGTTACTGGGAAGCTGGAGAGACTGGTGAGATTATACCTGATACACATTACCAGACATACTTGACCAGATAATACCACATGGTTGGTAGTGGATATTGATACCAAGGTCCCTTGTAAGCGGGAGGCAATCTAGGTTGGTAACACTGGTTTGTCTATTTCTTTCGCCATGCAGCAGTGTGTAAGTACTGCTGTGCTTTCAGTTTGAAAGACAATGAGGCAGTGAAATTATTAAGCATTATGAGACTTAACTTACATCTCAGTGTGACAAACTCAGTCCAGTGCCATACAGTGCTTTGTGATTTAAAGTTCTGAGTGGCATTTCAGTAGGTCTAGTACGAGGTATAAATATGTTCATCGTTCCAGAATTAGTAAAAAAACACTATTGTCAAAATGTCATTGCATGCATTCTGGGGTCATTTTATAAGGATGGTAATAAGCAGTACAGTGTTCATGCTTCATGAAGTGCTGATCTTAGTCACGAGAGGCAGCACAGCTATTGTTTTCAGAAAATAAAGGGTGAGGCTAAGGGAGCAGGTGGTGCGTGAGATATTCACGAGGATCAAACTGTAGCTGCACCACCAAACACCTGCTGGTGGGAGGATACTTGTATCCGACCGGATAGCGACCACCGTACACTGGTGCTAAAACCTGCCATAGTGGCCTCCCTTGTGTGGGTCGCGTTCCAGGGTCAGCCAGTGTATATCCGGTTCTCCCCAGGGGCTTGCCCCCTGATCCTCACCCTTTTCCCATCCCTTTTTCCTTCCCCCCCTCCTTGGCCCTTTGACAGGCCGGCATGATCTTGCCGACCAACGATGGACACATTGTTTATCGTTGGTCGACAATATTCTTGGATTGCGCTACACTTACCATCAGGTGTAGCGTAGTCACTTTGCCGAGCCAGGATAAAAAAAAAAAAAAAAAAAAAAAAAACCCATTCCCAATTCCTTAAATATCCCTTTCCCTTATGGTCAACAATGCATCCATGTTTCTTTATGTATTGTGGACATACATAGATGGTGGAGATCACTTACCATCATCAACCCACTTGCTTGTTAAAAAATACAATGGCAATGAGATAAGCTCCAACCTGGCTAAATTAATTTTAGTTCATTGTAATTGCTAATCCGCTGAGCTATGTCAGTGACTTTCGTTCTTGTACGGATCTCATCTCTGATTTGATCACATAGAAAAATGCTAAGCATTTTTCATTGCTCAATTGTAATTGCCATAAAATATGCAGTTATAAGTTTGAACCTTGTGTTGATTGAAAAATACATAATTAAATAATCGTATTCAAAATATTGACCATAGAGGCCTTTGTACTATGATGAGTGAATGGAGGGTAGGTAGTTATCTCTGCAGAGTGATGGTTATGGCTAATATATGTATATATGTAAATATTGCAAGACCCATGACTTTTTTTACTAATTGAACTATATTAGCACAAGACTCCTTTTAAATTACTGCTGGGGTATTCTTTTTCCAGTAAAATTATAAACTTTTGTTGAAGCTTAAAGGCTTCAAACTGTTATAAATTAAATGTAGGTAGAGCAATTTTAAGTTGAGCTTTCAGACTAATAATCATGTTTAACTGGCCCTGTTATCGCCATTACACGCCCCCATAATCGTACAATCCCGTCCCCTAAGCTGCAAGCACGAAATATCGGTTAGATGCAAATAGATAACTCCTCCACTTGAGTTTGTACTACATTTTTTAACTTCAGAATCACATAGGTAGTGGTTTTCTACACATCTTCATTTAGGACAATTACTACCCTCGTTATCGGTTGTTGAGAAAATTAATAATAATTAATTAATTAATATGATAGGAACAAGGAAAAGGGACGAGCATTATCAATCAATAAAACAGGATGTGGTCCGTAAAATAGCCGATCGGAGTTGAGGAACAAAAGGGGGCTTCACTAAAAAAATTAACATACCTGCTGCGTTTCCAATTAAACATGAATTCTTGATTATTCCACGATCACATTCGTTTTAGCGATAATAATGGATCAATCTCATTTTTACTCAAAATCTAAAAATCTTTGCGCAATGATACCCGCCCCCAAAATGAAACGTCAATTGACGGCGGGGACTAGGGTTGTGTAACTATATCGATACATCTGTCTGGTACAAAATAAGAAATTTACTCATTTTTTGATTTTTTAATCGCCATATGACGTTACCAAATCTATTACGGAAACAATTTTGTAAATCCGATCAAGAACAAATAACATGTAAATTGTAAACTATTAAAGTCTGGTGGATGTGATATTAGTCAAATGACAGAAAAAGGATTAACGTCAATATTTGCAATAGCTATTTAATTTCTGTACCTATCATTCAATGACCCGTTCGTTTCAGTATTGCTTTGTGCCACGACACAGATTACTTCTATCAACCAATCATTCAAAAGTTTGATTACCTATTCGTATAAATAGTGTGGCTCAGTCGGTCCTCCCGTGGCCGATTACTTTTAAAACACAAAACTTAGATTAAAGAACAAAAAAAAAATTTACATGCACAAAAAGTGCAACCCGGGCTCCTATGTTGTGTTTATTTGTTGTGGGATTTTGTCAGATATAAAGTTAAATTAACATTAAATAGGTATACCTCAAACTAACTTTTTTTTTTTTTTTTTTTTATCCTGGCTCGGCAAAATGATCACGATCACACCTGATGGTAAGTGTAGCGCAATCCAGGAATAGTGTCGACCAACGACAAACAGTGTGTCTATCGTTGGTCGGCACGATCATGCCGGCCTGCCTAACTGCTTCTTAAATAACAATAAATATATATATATATATATATATATATATATATATATATATATATATATATATATATATATATATATATATATATATATATATATATATATATATATATATATATATATATATCTAACATAAATTAAAATATCATAAATAGATTTATTACAGTGTAATGGCGAAGTTGTCGGAGTGGTTTACCCACAAGTTTCATTAATATAGGAAATAATTAAGATACTGCTGCCATGTGGCATGCGTAAGTGGCCTTTATAAAAATGGTCCGTATAATGAAAATCCATATTTTTTATATGTAAAAATCAACTGACATATTAAATTGGTTAAGTATATCGATATAAACAACGATACTTTTTTTAAATCGATAACCATAACGCAATCCGTTTTCGAGTTCAATCTGAGGTTTTCGATATAGTCTCTATTAATTGTCTATGAAAGAGTGATGGACACTTTGAAACTAAAACCGATAAAAAATATGAGATGTACCGTTAATAAATTCTATTTTTTTGAAATAATATAAAAACGAATTTAAATTTCTGAGACTAATTATTGTTACGAAAAATATTATTAACGTAAAAAAACATTGATGAAATTTATACAATCTCAAAATAACTTTATCTAAAATGATTGTCAGTGTCAGAAAATTTGAACGTCGTTCGCTGCTTTGCCAGTGCAATACAATGCGCAAAGTTATTATTTTCTCAGTTATTTCATGTCGATGACCGACGGCCGTATATAATGAGAATTTAATTAATTTATTAAATCAGTCCAAACAAGGCTCTGTCTAAAGTAGATGGTAGGGAGTTTAGATTTTACCAGCAAAAATGTTACGATATTTAATAGTATTTGCTATTTTTGGCGCGTTTTTTGTGACTAGTATGAGTATTGTTAATCCCGGGCCAAAGTATCCGCCGACCAAAGGGGAGGTTTGGCCAAAACCGCAACAACAAATAAAACATGAAAATTATTATACATTTAATGTGTCCGATTTTAAAATTAAGGTAAGGTGTATTTTGGTATATTACAATTTTTATATCTTACTATACGTAAGTTTTTATATGCCTATAGTTTTTTTTATTATTTTCCTCTCGCTATAGCGAGTTTTTTGTAGTGCTACAACTTTGTTAAAAGTATTGATTTTTTATATAGTGGAATCTTTAATAGTAATCTTAGGTTATTATTTGATAAAATACAGTGCAGTTAAATTATTGAAGCTATCATTCAATATAACAAGATTCACGTTTTATATATCCCCTTCTGATTAAACAAGTACGGTCTATGTTTTTTTGGAAGAGATCTTCCAAATAGTACATAGATATGTACTATAAAACCTCCGCTAGGAATAATATTGTTTTATGTAGAAAGCAATCTAAGAAATCATAGGTATTAGGAATCATGATTTGTGCTGGTTCAAGTACAGTTAAAAACTGGCTAAGTGCGAGTTGGCCTCGCGCACCAAGGGTTCTGTACAATCCCTTTTAAATTATTGTTTGATGTGTTTTTTTTTATTATTTTCAAATTAGTACGCCATCAAAACACATATTTCATAAAACTTTAAGCAGTCATACACTTTAACTACAGTGTACAAACAGGCAGATACGCGATATGATAGGGGTAGTCGGACTCCCGCATCGAGGATTCTGTACCAACTTGAAATACCACCTTTTGTGTTTTTTTTTTAGTATCTCTGTCATAACAAAACATATTCTGGGATAATTTCAACAGCCAGTTACGTATTATGGTTCAAAATAATATTATGCTTAATAATAATTATACTCGTTCAAATGTAGAACAGATGAATAAACAAGCAAGTTGAGACTTGCTGCTAGGGTTCCGTTGGCACTTTTTGGTACGAAAGCCTGAAAAGGATAAACTAAGATTAATGACGCACCTTATTATAATTATAGTACAGTTGACAGCCTCCGTGGCGCAGTAGACGAGAAGCCGGCTGTGAAGCAAGAGGTCGTGGGTTCGATTCCCGCACGTGACAAATATTTGTTTCAAGTCTGGGTGTTGTAGGGCCGCAAATCCCTCATAGTCCTTGATATCTACGATACAGGTTAACTTAGCGTGGGGTCAGGACTATATGTGTGACTGCTGGATGTATTTTTATTTAAGTGTTGATTTATTGTCTTTTTCTATACGTTTATATTATAGTATGTATTCTTTTAATTTCGATTTTTAACTTTGTGTTGCATGTATAACACGACGGCAGTCTATACCAAAAATAGGTATGTTTATTCAACAAAACGTAAGAATGTTCTTGTGCGAAATTCATAATTCACATATAAAGCCTTATAAAATATCTGCGTTGTATTTTTTGTTTCTATGTTGGTATACCTATTTTATTATTTAATTCGACACATATTATTTACTTATGCCCGTTATGAACCTTTGCTTAGCTTCAGTTGACTTCTAGTGGCCAAGTTATATGAAACGGTGCAACGTCCAAAGAGAATAAAATATTACGTAAGACGTCAACTTCGTCGGTTCTCCCGATGGGCTTGCGACAACACTTGATGGTTGATTGGGTAGGGTATATCCTTGTATGCTAGTGCCTACATCGGTCATCCATCTGTCGTTTCGTAGCCCCTCGATTTGCTTCTTCCCTTTTCGAAGTGTGAATAAGAATTTATATATGCTGGGATGATTTTGGTGACCACCGATGAACTCATTGCCAGTGGTCGCTTGTTTTTCGAACTGCATGGTGCTTACTATCAAGTGAAGTGCAGTCACTTTACCGTACTTGGATAAAAAAAATCAATTTAAGTGGCGTCGACGTCGCACTTCTTGAATATCGGGTGCTATTGTTATATTGTACTCGACAACGGGCTGAGTGTCTGAGCCGAACCTCTTGAAATTGCCCTTGGGCTACTTGCTCCGGCTTTTATGTAGATCTGGAGCGTCTTAAACGACGCCACTTGTCCACTTATAAACTCGATTATCAATACACATCGTCAATTGAGATTAGAATTATCTTGTTTCAACAATGAGAAGACGGGAAATGTCTGATATTGATTAAGTAAGAAATCAATTCGTGAGATGCAGTGGTTCACGAAATCCATTGAACCATGTTTGCCGGCTTATGCTATAAAAAAACCATTTATTTCCTTATTTGCAACTACAGTATTGAAATTCAAAGTTAACTTTCACAATACACGGGAGTAATGTTAAAATTGTTAGGAGAAAGTGGTGAACTTCCATACCCGATGTAATGATTTCATCACACTTTCCTTCGTTTCTATATAAGTGAAAGCGTGTGGATTGAAACAATAATGAACTCTGTTAGGTGCCGATTTAGGATTAAAATTTGGAAACGACTTTAAAACTAAAAATCCTAATAAATTTTATTAGTACAACTATTTTTTAATATAGGGAATAAACATAGCATATAAGAAACATATTTTTGGTAACTAGGCTATTATAAATAAATTAAAGTTCCAACAGTCACACACATAGCCGTTACCCCACCCTAGGATAAACCTGTATTATGGGTATTAGTAGCTACGAGGGACTTGCGAATCATACAAATATTAGTCTCGGTGCGGCAATTGAACTCACTGGCTCTGGCTTCGTAGCCGGCTACTCGCCCGCTGTGCCACGGAGGCTGTCTACTACATACCTAACGAACTAGGCTATTATGACCCTCGCATCTATTTACTCTCGTTTATAAAACTTAAATTACATGATTACACACCAGAAATCCATTGATATTCGAGAGTAAAACGTTCCTTTAATTGTAAAGACTTTAAGGACCGTTTTGTGACCAATGATGATGGGATTACACAATATCACATCATTGACCGGAATTGAGCTCGGCAAACCATGCATGTACTTTGCAGCTTACCTTAGACAGGGCATCGACGACAACTTATTTAAAGTAATGCTGGGTTGCACCAACTTACTTTAGCAATGACAAACATGTTAAAGTACCGGTTAAGCAAAACATAAGTTGCACCATTTGACAAATGTTAGATGATGTCATAACTTTAGCTGTTAACCGTAACCGCTCAAGATTCACTAGTTAAACCTATTGTTTAAGTTAAATAGATGCCAGATCGTTCAATTGTAACCTCCAAACCGATAAATATCTAAAAAGCTAAAGCGTCTGTGCTCCAAATTAATATAATGTCCCTGCTTCTAGAATTAATGGAGGAAAGTAGTATCGGTATACGATGGTGCAACACATTCCACAGCCAATCTTAAAGTCAGCGTTACTGTTATCGTCAAATTTGACATAAACCTTAATCATAACTACTATTATGATGCAATCCAGCCTAAGTAAAGTAGGTCTAATTATATTGAGGTAATGGTCCAATATTTTCAGATCACACATGAGACATGCCCGATACTGGCAACGGCCCTGGAGAGATACAATTTCATATTGAGGAACACGAAACGTGTCGCTCGTCGGATGCGTAATAGTATAAAAAAACGAGACGTTACAAGTGTCGTGGAATCTGGCGAAAATTGTTTGGGAAACATCGAGAAACTGGATGTGGAACTAACGTCGCCGTGTGAAACTTACCCTTACTTCGGAATGGATGAAAGCTGTAAGTTCAGTTATACTAAAATCTGATCCTAATGATGAAACGAACATGGTGCTCCCCTGATGGTGAGCTGCACGCCCATGTATAGTATCGACAACGCCTTGTGCTACAAACTACAGTATGGCACTACACTGTGCTTGTCATTTTGCGAAAATTGTTAAGTCCAAATTGTCCTGTAATTTCACTGATTTCGTTATCCTTCAGTCTAGAATACATCAGTGCTAACCCTGTTTACTGGTTGTAGAAATAGACAAAATGGTTTTGTTGCAACGGGCTCTCACATAGGAGAGACCTAACACCTAGTAAATAGTACCACATGTATTTAAAATTTACTTAACGAAACAGCCATCAATGTTTAATTATAACAAACTATTAAAATATTCAGATACTAATAAGGTTATCAAAAGGTCTGTACTTTGTAAAAGACTAAATAAATGTTATTAAAAGTACCTAAATACTGTGATGATTAAGCCTGCCTTTGTAGTCAGAATACGATGCTACAGACAGACATAGTTAAAACACAGATAAAGGCTTCAAGCTTATAACATTCCTATTTACGCGTCCGAGTTATAGACTTTTCCCCAAGCATATAAAACTGTTGCGTTTTGCCCTTCTTGCTACTAAATGCATTTAAACAACAAATATACACAATGTGCTCAGCACGTTTATGATTGAGTTTATTTTTTTGTTAAATACTCATAAAGTATTACGCATTCTTGTTCCAAGCATTTATTTTTATTTTATTTTACACACTTCATAAAAACTACCTATAAATGGAATTAATGCCGGAGGCATTATTTGTCAAACAACCTAAAATGGTGCGGAGTTAGAAGATATGTAAGCAAGAAAATAAGGAGCTATGTTAGAGAAAAAGACATTCAATAACTATAGGTAAAACAAAAAATAACGTAAAGATAAACTAACGATAATGATGCATTTAACTTCTTTAAAATTGCAAGGGTTTTTGTGGAATAATGAAAACAGCGTAATACAGCTGTAACAATAAAAGGAGCTCTCAATACCAAACACGATATGTTTTTTTGCAATTATGTGCTACTTACGAGCAAGTAAAATAATAACCATTTGTGATAACAAAAAAACGCATTGTTTTAAATGAATACGAGTATTCATATTGCGTCCAATACAAAGCAAGCATCATGAAAAAAATATCTCTTCAGCTTTTAACCGACAAGCATAAGAAAGGAACCTTAGACTTAAACGAGGTAATTATTTTGCCTATGAAGACTTGACTTTTGGGGATCCCTCTCCTCCTTAGCACATGCAGGAAAAAAACGCAGAATATACGTTTCCTGCTTTGTGGGTTTTAATAATTCCGCCAAGACATCCTCTGCTTGTAATAGTAGTCTGCTAGTCACTAGGTAGGTACTTTACTAGGTAGTAGGTTCCTCGAATGCGATAGGCCGTATGGGTTGGTACCACCGATTTTTCTGTATCTTCCACCAAGAAGCAGTGTTTACACACTGCTTCTTACCAAAATATTTATTGTATGTATTATGTGTATTTTGGTTTGAAGGAGTCAATCTCCAGAAATAGATAAAACAGTGGTATCAAACTACAAAACTTCTTGCATATAAGGGACCTATCTTGTCACAGTCCACCTTGAAGTCATGGGCGATAACTAGTCTAGTACAGTTTTGGACCCATGAGAAAACTATAACTACGCCCGTGACCAAGGTTCTCCCGCAAGAGTAACCTTGAGCAAGAGCTAGTTCAATATAAATAAGAATTATGTATAGTATCTTAAATCCAGTATATTATAACCTTATTGACCTCATTTCTGTACATTAGAGATATCGGTATTACAGACGCATTAAAAGTCATTGGATAGGTTACGTAGGTATTTATTATTTGAAAGATAAGTGTTTTCTTGGCCTTTCAACTGGATATGGAATAACTAGAAATGATTATAAAGAATAACAACATAAAGTTTAACGTCTTTATTGTTTGTCCAGGCATTATTATTTCATATATTCTCTTGAGTTTTCTACAGTACTAGGTATATTTTACGATAAGTTGATACTTTGTTTACAAATATATTAAAGATAAATCTTCCATCAATTGTATAAATAAAAATAAAATGCTCTTCGTTGGTAACGGCATCATTTAAGAACTGCGGACGATTTGGCAAATTTTTTATTGTTCGTAATAAACCGAATAAAGTTTGCACGGAAAGAAAAATTGCAAAAGTTGCCCTGAAAAAATTTAGATTCGTAAAAAACTGAAAGTGCTTCATTAAGGGTATTTTATACTAACTTAAGACCAAACTCACAATTTGAACAATTCATATACGTAAATCTTTATTGGTTCTGAAAAAGTTTCCAAGTGAAATAAATTTGATACAACCACAGTTCAACTGACAATAAACAACTGAATAAATTTTTCATGACTATGTTACCAACTGGGAACCTTTGAACGCCTAGGACTATTGGGGTCAAATTTATACCAAATATTAAATAGTTTTTACAACGTCTCGAAAAATGTTGTAAAAACAATGTCTGCAAACATTGAAACGGGTTAAATCTACAATATTTAATAGGACATACCTGGTTTGACGCTTTACCGATAAGCCTATGCAAATCTTGACTTTGGTAGGCCATACATACCTGCCACAAACATTCATAATATAATGGCTACATGGAATGTCGTATGATAGATAGAGAGCGATATAACTAAAAAATAAAGAAAATACATTACAGATAAGCTCTTCAAAACATTAAATACCAACTCATTTCACTTGACCGTCGTGCATACTTTCCAATTGACTCACTAGGTCTGCGAAGAGATGTTGCTTCTCTTTATATCTTTTATCGATTGTAGCATGACGAGTGTTTTAAGGAATTGTTTGGAATAATATCAGCCGCCAAGTTTTCGCACTACGGCGAGTATTTCACCACGTAAATGGTGGTCGAACAAATCTGTATCCCTTCAAAACAATACCACGCCGGCCTTAATTTATCTGATTAGACTGGGAGAGTTTCGGCTAACTTCTATCGCTTCTTCATCCATCCACACTCAAGTTGTTTCCTAAAAAATATATAATTTTTCCTTGCAGATAATCTTACTGTAGCTTCAAGATCTCTTCTAGTCAGTAACTCTTTATGGGGCATTTTACGAGGTTTGGAGACATTTTCGCAATTATTCTACTGGGCAGACATCAGTTATGTAAGTTTTATTACTATAATATTTGTTTTTTTTTCTCTACAGCAAATTGTGGAACTGAATTTAATCGCTTCGATTTCTACAATTAAACTGAATTAAACTGAAACAATCTGGGTTCGATTCCTGATATACAACATTCTAATTTAATCCGCAGTGAGAGAGTCATTTATTCATATAAGGCGTTCTGTAAACTTTCCCACTTAATTACTAGTGTGCTAGTCGGACTTGTCTTATAATGCAGCTTTTATCAACCGCCGCTGATATGTAATATAAATCTATATATTACATTAATTATTTTGTATTTCGAACAATATTTTAAACAGTGACATCTCTCGTAGGAGGTGCGCATTAACAAAACTGAGATATACGACTACCCGCGCCATCCGCACCGCGGATTGCTAATTGACACGGGACGCCACTACCTCTCATTAGACAGCATACAAAAGACATTAGACGCTATGGAGATGAACAAAATGAACGTATTGCACTGGCACATAGTTGATGATCAGAGCTTCCCATATCAGAGCGATATATTCCCTGATTTAAGGTAAATATTCATTTAAGAATTTATTTTGACATTATAGACTAACGCGTAAACAATCCCATCTTCATTCATTTCATCATTATCAGAATCCTAATTATTTTTTTAATAATATTCATGGGTTGGCTTTAGTATCCGGGTGCAGGATTTTTCTGATAATTTTTATAGTAAACGTTAGACACTAGTCCGTATTAACAAATGCTAGCAGTTTATTATGCGGAAATGCATAGTTTTTGTGAAATTAATTTTTAAAGTTTTGTAGGTTATTACAGTTCTAAACACACTAATTAGAAAGAGACAAATGTCATTGAACGTGGAACGCGACTAATTCTGTCTCTTTCTGACAAGTAGTTATATAAAAACGAAATGCTTAATATGTTGTGCTCGCGTTACTGGAACGTTTTTTTTTTCTTTACAATACTACTATAATTATTATTTTCCTATTCACAACTACCTACTTTCGTTGTTGTTGAGTGCCGGCTGTGTTTTTATTGTGATCTTATTATCTCCCATTCGACCTGCTTACCTTATTGATATTGGTGGTGATTATTTTTTTCTTAACCATCCAGAAGTAGGAATCTCACAAACCGAGGCTTATGCACGCGTGAGCGAGCGAAGCGAGCTCGGGATCTGGAGCACCCCGACTCGGACAAATTAGGTTAGAAGGGGATGGCAGGGTCAGTGAGCGAGCGAAGCGAGCGAGCAGACCCTGCCATCCCCTTCGTGGTTATTTTTTTTAAACCACCCAAAAAGTAGTAGCCCCGGCAACTACGCCTTGTTATTACTTGCTTCATAAGCAATATTTGTTACAGTTTTTTTTTAACATTGAATATAAAGTGAACTGTGACTTTCCTCCTTCTCCCTATGAAAAATAACCCGTGACCACATCGAAAATATCAATATGTGCTAAAATATTGTAAGCAGAAACCTGGAATTTAAAAAAATCATATCTCCTAAACTATTGGTTTCCGCACCTCCCCCCTTTCAGGGGGGGCTATACCTCCCCCCCTCAACCCCCTCCCGCCCCTCCCGCACTATTTCGCTTGCAACCGGATACTAAAGCAACCCCATATTCATAATTTTATAGTTATAAGTTTGTACCAACCTCCCCAACCTCCCCTTAGCTTTGGGGGATTCCATTTTTTAGTTTTCGCGGAAAAAATAAATTATCGCTATCTTTCACCTAGAGGTATATTAGGATCATTTATTCGTATTCCTATTACCGAATATAACGCTTAGCCAATATTATGTTATCTATCCTGTTACTGGATAATAGTCAAATAATAGTGAGAACTGAGAACTTAACATATTATTCGTTCATAAAAGACGCGCAATATAACCGTTATTGGTTAAAATATTATGTGTAATAGTTGAGAAAGCGCTCACGTTATTGATATAAGTAGGTATACCTATACAGTGATTTACTTTGCCTTCATACTTTAACAGGCTTAGGACTGTCAACGAAATAGTTTATTATTTACAAAGTATTACAATATTTACACGTATTTACAAAGTAAATTACGATATTTCATTTACAATGATTTATAAGTTGTATTTACAGTATAAATGTAGATTATTTTTATGTTCTTTTTGTTTTCAATGTTTTTTTTTATTTTATTTATTTATATATTTTTTGTATTATTTTAAATATAAGTATACCTATTATTTAGGTATGTTTAAATAAAAATATTCTTATTCTATGTGTACGTAGGACTTAACTTTTTACTATATATATTTAAGGAAATCAGTTCTTCCACTTATTCTTATTTACATATTTACATTTACCGCCCACCGGTCATTCGGCGATCGGTCGCCGTCACGTCGCTCACTATTATTTGACTATTAATGAATAACCTATTACGACAAAATTTATATTACCTAATATTAAACTTCTGTCTTGTACCTGTTACATATACCTAATACGAATATATTAGTCACACCTCTACTTTCACCCCTAGGCACAGATATACTAGTACCCACGATACAGATATATGTGTGACTGTTGGGTGTATTTATTTATTTATTTACCTGTTTCTTTAAAATATTGTATCAGTTAATAATATAAATCGTCTTTTGTAATCGTTAAGAGATCAATAACAATTATAATTATGATTTCTATAATATGTATCTTCTCTTCTTTTTTTTTGCACCTACTTTGTTCATCTCTGCATTACCAACATTAAAATAAAAATAAATAATTATACAGGAGTCTACACTATTTCGATTAATGGAAAATAATATATTTACAATCTCGGTGGCGTTGTTGTGTTGCGTATGCGGTACGACTGTTGTGCTGAGGTCTCGGGTTCGATCCCCGGGTCGGGTCACATTATATTAGTTTTTTCTATCACGAAACGCTTAGTATTAGCCCGGATCCGGAAATTGTGCCCGGTATGGCGATAGGCTCGCACCCTATCAAATCATGGGACGGAGATACGCTTGGCGAAATGTAGGCTTTCTGGTTAAACCTCTGCCTACCCCTACGGGGATTACAGGCGTGAGTGCGTATCTTTACATATTATAAAATGAATTCGCTTCCGCTGTCTGTTCGCTTAGATCTTTTTAACTATTCAACGGGTTTTAATATAGTTTTCAGCAATAGATAGAGTGATTTGTGAGGAAAGTTTATATGTATATCACGCTATAACCCATGGGAGAAGGGTAGTAACATGCAGGTGAAACAGCGAGGGACAGCCAGTAATAAAGGTACTTAATTATTAAAATTGTTTACAGCCGTATGGGTGCTTTCCATCCGTCATTGATTTACGACAAAAAGGACATCGAAACTATAGTAAATTACGCTAGGGACCGTGGTATACGTGTTATACCTGAATTTGACGTACCTGGTAAGTGGCTAACTTTTTTATTTTTTATTTAATTAAATGACGAGACAAGTAAGGCGCTCGCCTAATGGTAAGCGTCAAGCCTGCCCATAAACAGAAGCAACACCACACAGAACTGCGCTCGTCACCCCGAGACATAAGATGTTAAGTCCCAGAACGCCCAGTAATTTCACTGTCTTCAATGTCCTTCAAACTGAAACTCAACAGTGTGTAAGGTTACACACTGTTGCTTGGTTTAATTCGATATTATAATATTTTATGAGTGAGAGACACATTGTAGACAGTTTTGTCTACAGCATGAATGGTCCGGTTCGACTGGGTCGTTACCACTGTCTCACAGAAAACTAACGTAATGTAGCGTCGTGCTGATGCGTTTCGTACGGTGAGCGAGATATCCGGAGGCCCAAATCCCCCTCCTTCCCAATCCCTAATTATACCCTTGCTTAAAGCTGGCAACGCGCCCATGATTATTCTGGTATTGTGGGCGTACACCATGGAGATCACTTACCATCAGGTGACCCACTTGCTCGTTTGCCGGCCTATGCTATGAAAAACTCTTCTTCCACCTGCCCTTATCCCTTTCGCAGTGGGGTTGGCGAAACATGCTTTTTCACACATGTTACAAAAAGTTTAGCCTTGTAGTTTTTACGACCGGCCGCCTACCTGACGTCAACCCTACTAGGGAGACTTTATTCAATATAACTATTTTCTTTTATTGGTTTAAAACCACGCTTAACTTAATTCGAAGTGGTCCAATTTTCATATTCCTTTTTATCTTCAAGGGCACACTCGCTCATGGGGTGTGGCTTACCCCAACATCCTGACGAAATGTTACCAACGGGGTGAGTTCGTAGGCTTGGGCCCCATGAACCCGATCCATAACATGACGTACAAGCTGCTGCAGGATCTGATCGTCGAGGTGCAAGAACGATTCCCGGACAAATACTTCCATGTCGGCGGTGATGAAGTCGAACTGGACTGCTGGTAAAATATGATGATTTTTTGAAGTGAAATCTTCTTTAGTCGCGTTAAGCACTTTTGGTAGAGGTAACCTAGTGGTTTCGCGTCACCGACATGCTAATGTTAATTCAGACTACACGTATAACTAGTCGTATATACCTGACCGTGTGCTGTGCGCGTTAGACGCTTTTTTGATCGTTGAAATCTTGTGAGCTCTGTGTATCTGTAGTAGTATACGGTGGTGAGTTATATGGAGTGGAGTGGAGTGAACTAAAGTTAACTAAACTAATTATCCCTTTCCTTTAAGGTCGGCAACGCGCCCATGATTCTTCTGATTGTGGGCGTACATGGGCGGTGGATATCACTTACCATCAGGTGATCCACTTGCTCGTTTGCCGGCCTATGCTATAAAAAAAATTAAAAAAAATACTGAAGTTATAACTTTTCACATCTATCGGCAGTCCCTAAGTTTTTGTTTATACATTTGCGTAGGTATTTTACTTTTCAGCCAACTAATTGATGAAAGAAGATTAATTATGGTTTTAGGGTTCCGTGCCCAAAACGTTCTAACAAAACCCTACCTTGTATATTTGTCTGATTAAGGAGTTTTTGCTTTCAGGCAATCAAACCCGGAACTACGAGACTACATGACACAGCACAACATGACATCAGCAACGCAACTGCATGCTCTGTTCATGACGAACGCAATACCACTGTTAGGCAATAAGGCCAGACCCATCGTGTGGCAAGTATGTAATTCTGTTACATACCTATTTCCTACTAATCATACTGTCCTATTATCCCACTACAATCCTACACCGACTCTCCTACTATCCCACTACAATCCTCCTATTCCCTATTTCACTACTATCATCCTACAGCTACTGTCTCACAAATTTTATATACAAATATATATATAAGGTTGGATGTTTGGGAAATTTGATGTTTGATAATAAATCATGCCGGCTGAACCGATATGGATGTTTGGCACATAAGTAGACGATGAACTGGATATAGGTTACTTTTAATAACTGAAAAAGACATTCAAATGGATGGAAAAGCCGCCTTACACACAGCCGCCGCCGGCTTATTTTTGCCGCCAAGGAACAGTGTGTTAGCACTATTATGTTTCGGTTTGAAGGACATTGAAGCCAATGAAATTACTGGACATTATGAGACTTAACATACTATATCTCGATTTGACCAGCGCAGTCCATTGCCATGCAGTGCTTTGTAATTCAAAGTTTTGTGTGGTGTTGCTTCTGTTTATGGGCAGGCTTGACGCTACCATCAGGTGAGCGCCTTGCTTCTTTCGTCATTCAATCAAATAAAAAAAAAACTGCTACTTGGTGGCAGAAGAAGACCAAGCGGTAGTACCAACCCAAAAGACTTCGCATACGAGGGACCTACCACTTATTAAAGTAATTAATGTGTGTTACTTTTTCTACCAGGAAGTGTTTGATGAGGACATATCTCTCCCCAACGACACCCTCATACATGTATGGAAGGATAATGGAATTACTGAAAGCAAAATGCTCTCCGTAAGTTGTTTTTACATTATTTGTTTAGAATAATTCGACATCTCATTGGTCTAGTGCAGAGGTTCCCAGATTTTATTTCTCATAGACCACTTTCATAATTTAGCTGTTTCCGGTGGACCCCCTGCTGCTACATTTCTACCATATTCCCAAAACTGAATTCAAAAAATTTGAAGATTGTTACGCCCACGTAGACCCTGTCGAATCTCCTTTGGACCCCTGGGGGTCCACTTGGACCACTTTGGGAACTAAGGCCTTAAGCCAACTTTGCCTATAAAAACATCAAGGAATATGTGTTATTGTGTCGTATCTTCTTCTTCCACCTGCCTTTATCCCACTCGCAGTGGGGTCGGCACAACATGCTTTTTACCACGTTACCGAAAAATTTGGCTTTTAATTGTTACAACCGGCCGTCTACCTGACATCAACCTTTTTGGGGAGGTTATTATGGCGTATACCCTAAAATAAATTTAATAGAGACGATACGGAACTCTCGGTGTGCAAGACCGATTCGCACTTTTAAAGTGATAACTTCTTATGGCAGGGTAAACCGCTTCGTAACGTAACGCTTTACGGCGCTACTCTGTCTGGCTTCCCTTTCTCTCACGCATACGGCAGCAGTAGTCAGTTTAAGTTATCACTTCTGTCGAGCGTCCCGAGACGCAAACGTTTTTTTTTTCGCATTAACCTCGCTTTCTTCTCCTACACAGATCCTAGAGACAGGCCATCAGGTTTTATACTCAGCGGAGTGGTACCTGGACCATATGAATAAGAACTTTGTGGATTACTACCTGGTGGACCCTCGGAGGGCCGTCAAACGGTACAGTAGTGATGCTAAGGTCGAAAACATCGTCGGCGGCGAAGCTTGTATGTGGGGCGAGGTGGTTAACGACTTTAATATAATAAGCAGGTAACTTATGTTTTTAAAGTTGTAGAGCCATGATGTTGGCAGTTGTCTAGTGTGAATGGGCCGGCTCGATTGGGCTATTACCAATGTCAAATAGAAAACTGAGGTATTGTAGCACCTTATTGTTGCAGTGTGGTGAGTGAGATTACCGAAGGCCCCCAATCTCCCCTCTCCTTCCCAATTCCCATTCCTTGCCTTTAAGGTCTGTAATCCATCCATTACTTTTCTAGTATTGCGGATCTTCATGGGTGAGTGAGCCATCTTGAAGTGACCCACTTGTCCGCTTCTGCTAAAAAAAACCTTCTGCAGAACTTTATTGCAACCTGACCTTGCTGCTTTTTAAGGATAGGCATGACACTTACAATCAGGCTAACGACCTGCGTAATTTGGTTATTTCTAAAAGTGGAGTAAAAACCTTTTTAGAACTTGGAGTTATTTAAAAGTCCCTATATATTTAATAAAACAATGAATTATTATTATTATTTTCATTTATTTTTGTTAGGTCGGTCTGGAAATCTTTGGGGGAGGCCTATGTTCAGCAGTGGACGTCTTGTGGCTGATGATGATGATGATGATATATTTAATAATGATTTTTAGGGTATGGCCCAGAGCGAGTGCAGTAGCTGAGAAGTTATGGAGCGCTGAAGTAGATAATTCAATGGCAAGATATAGCTACTCCTTTCGGCATCAAGTGCTGGATGAAGTTTATATGAGAGTGGAGGAACATGCCTGCAGGATGAACCGGAGAGGGATACACGCCCAGCCTCCCAGTGGACCTGGATTCTGTCTAGGAGCAGTTTAAGTGGGTTTAAGATGTACTGTCATGGACGTTTTAATATCTCAACAAAGTGGTTGGAATAAGTTACTACTTAAAATATATGTACCTATGAATAAATAAAGACATCTGGACTGTGGTTAACTCTGGTTTGGGCGGGGGCTAGTCTACGCGCTTGCTACGCCTATCTCAAAATGTTTTAAAATAAGATATGTTTCATCCAGTGTACAAAAACATTGTTAGAATCTCCATGTAGTGACGTCTGTTTGATGCAATGGCCTTTACATTACATACTTTTTTAAAAATCCATTATTAGTTCAATCTGTAGCGAAGTGTGTAGATAGTGGCGACATCTGTTATCAGACTGACGTCACTCGTTGCTATACGATAATGCCAGAATGCTATG
Organism: Amorpha juglandis; assembly: GCA_949126905.1. Lineage (NCBI taxonomy): Eukaryota > Metazoa > Arthropoda > Insecta > Lepidoptera > Sphingidae > Amorpha > Amorpha juglandis. Next base: position 1,755,145 of record OX421379.1, on the reverse strand, counting down.
ACAAATTAACAAATAAGAACAATCACATTTGGATGGTTTTCAATGTTTTTTTTATTCCAATCACAATCTCACAAGCTGCTTATGATTACTATATTATGATATATTATGACAAAAAAATATCACGCTGTCAATACAGTATGTCACATTCCACAGTACAACAAAGCGCGTCAAATATTTTCTTATTCTGTCACTCTGCAGTAAGGTAAAATTGGTCAAATCAGGCTATAAAAAATCGAATATCAATTGTGATGTAATGTTTATTGTCGTAACATATTATGTAAGATTTTCGCCTTGCGTGAAAATAATTAAAAATTAATAATCATTAATTTAAATTTTGACAGTTAGGTCCTTTAAAATATGAAAATGATGCCATATTATTTAAATATGCATTATTGCATACATAGAAATTGCACTATACACATTATTATTATTTATAGCTTCATACCCTGTATAGGCATACCGCTTACATTTTACATACATATTCTTTTTAAACATTTTATTTATATAAATAGTTTTTATTTTTAAGAATTACTTGTTTATTAAACGTTTAAGTAATATCTGTGTCTGTTTTTAACTTTAACTTCCTATTTTAACAAAAACTTCATATAATATATCAGTGTCATAAAAAAAGAAGGAATCTGCGCTACTAATATCGTAAGTGAAGCAGGATTTTTATGTATGTATGTGTACGTTTAGGGATACCAGATAAATGAAAATGTTCCCCACTTAACTTTGAAGTTAGTTTAAAGGAAGTTTTGTGTTCGGTCCGTATGTAAGTGGTATTAAATACTTAGGCCAATCAATTCATTTTTCTTATAATTATGAAGTATGTAGTTATGTTAATTATTAAGATATTTGCATGTCAGGTGAAGATTTATGGGTGTAGATAATATCTAGTACCAACACTAAAAGTCCAAAATATACATACTTATTTTAAATATTTATCAGAATATTACTACATTGAAAACGAAAACGAACTAGCACTACCAGTTTAACTGCCGCTCTCAGAATCGTCAAATATCTTTAATTGTCGCTAAGCCATTTTTTAAAACTTGATTTTTTCACACTCTCGGCCAGTTAATAGTTAGCCAGTTAATGATTTATAGTCTGTTACTAAGTACAGAGAAGTACTCGAGTTCTAAGAAATGATTTTATTGACTGAACTATGTACATACGTAACGACGGAATATTTTAAGCCAACTAATTGAAATTAGTAAGGAGGGATTGCACCGATCGTCTCGTCGCGTCGCACTGTAGTCCCGTTTACTAAAATAGCGGACGTAGGCACTTGATTTTTTTTTTCTCAAAATAGTGTATTTTTTTGATGGAATCGTATTTTACTAATAGTTCTTATCATGTTTTATTCTTTGTATTTTTTGCGTATATTGTATAATGCAGTATGCAGTATAATGCATATTGTGAAAATCAAGTTCCAAAGCCTACTAGACTTAACAGTAAAAAGGCTCTTTAAAACCGTACCGAAAAATAAGGAAAACGTTAAAAATCTTTTCTTAATAAGTAAATGGGGTTTTGATGGATCTTCAGGGCAAGCAATTCACCAACAAAAAGAAGGCGTTGAAAACTCTTCATCAATTTTTATGGCGAGTCTTGTGCCTCTTAGGTTGCAAAATGAAAATGGTGAAATTGTTTGGCAGAACGAACGGCCATCATCAACATCATTGTACCGACCATGTTTTTTGGTTAGATTTATCATATTGTTTTCCATATTTTTTAATTACTTTTATATTTCTCAGCGTTTTTATTAATGTTTAACGTACTGAACCATTGTTATGATTAACAATCTAAAAAAACTACTTAAACATGTGTCGATCGTTTGTTAATATTCATTTATAATCAGGTAGACACTAATCGGAACCTTTAGTAATAAAAAAAACCAATAGATTTATGGTCATGAATGACTTACAATCACACCAATAAAAAAATACCATATAATATCTAAGGTGCAAAAACACGAACGAAACATCTGGTGCAAGAAAACAATATCCAAATACGATGATAAACTATTACAATCAGTACATGCAGACTACTTACCTAGAAAATAATGTGTTTTTTCGTAGTCATAAGTGCGTAAAACTTGTTATCTATTATTGGGTGGGGTAATTAAGATTGTAAGCCATAATTCTCATGTAAGTAGGTACTTATTAAATGTCGCGAGATCTTTTACAAACCATCATAATATATGATTGTAGATCATTTATACTTCCGATTCTAGAAGGCGGAGTACATATAATACCTATATGTATATGATTCATACTATAAATCATCAACCTGTATAACGTTTCTTATGCTTGTGTATATATGTCGACTAATTAAAAACATATTTATGAACTGAAATAGGGAATTATTTAATATCGATAAAAATGAACATCCTATATCTCGCAAAGTGCAAACCGGGCGCACCTAGTCTCAACTGTTTATTAAAGCTATACACGAACCTTGTACGATACAAAAAACCGCATCTGAAAAACCGTAGTAAATTTCGAGATATAGAGCTTTGAATTTTCATCTCCATACAAAATCGACATAAATATGGACAATATCTTGAATAACTACATAATTATACAAGATACGCAAAAAATACAAAGAATAAAACATGATAAGAACTATTAGTAAAATACGATTCCATCAAAAAAATACACTATTTTGAGAAAAAAAAAATTCAAGTGCCTACGTCCGCTATTTTAGTAAACGGGACTACAGTGCGTCGTGGCGGTTAAAGTGGTAACGTGTTCACACACTCAATTTTAAAAAAATAGTTGCATCACTATGTCTTAAGAATAGACAAGTGCTCGTTGTCAATTGCAAAAACCGGTTTTGTGATAACAATCCAACACGTCACTATTCCCATTGATAAAGTAGAGAAAGGATCTTCTGTTTTGTTTATGGTATGCGAACTGGGTCGATTATGTCATGGCGGTTTAGATGTTTTCGGCTGTTGATTTTAATGGATTTGTTTTAAATTACGCCGTCAATGATCCCGTTTGGACCGCTGTCGTTTAACACTAAACGTATTTGTGTATTAGTGAACATATTTTAAACTATTCAAATGCTGAAAAGGTTGCAAATGGGCCTTCGCGCGTTCATGCTGATCGCATCAAAAGTATGGAGTTGTTTTTGTTATATGTTTAAGAAGCAATATCGAGCGGTAAATATGAAGAATACGTTTTTAATATGGTTATTGTGATGTATATGCGATACTATGTACGCTGTGGTGTGTACGTCTCACGTGGTGTTTGATTTTCAGTTGGCACAGTACCAATCCGTGAAGTATGAAATATATCCACTTTCGCCGGTATCTCGACACAGGCTGAGTGAGTATTTACGATAATTTTTATCATTCTATCCGTTGATCTTGATTGTATTATGTGCAATTTTTATCGACGTTAAGCGGGTGCTTATTTTTCTAAGTAGAAATTTGTGCGAAGTTCGCGATAAACAAATTAATGCATGCTAATTTATAACATTATCAGATAAGCATTGTAAACGAGATAAGTTACTCATCCAATGTTGTGATTACGTCGATAAAAACATTTTCTATACATGGTCTGTGAAAAGTCAACAGACTGTACTAAACAGGCTAAGAGTGGTAGAGCCACGCTGTAGACAGTTTTGTCTACAGCATGAATGGACCGGGTCGTTACCACTATCTCACAGAAAACCAATGTTAAGTAGTGGCTTGCTGAGTATGGTGAGTGAGATATCCAGATGCCCAAATCCGCCTCCCCTTCCCAATTCCTAACTATCCCTTTTCTTTAAGGTTGGAAATGTGCCCATGATTCTTCTGATATTGTGGGCATACAAGGGTGGCGGAGAATACTTACTCTCAGGTGACCCTATGATATAAACAAAAGTTATATTAAACTATTCAAAAGCTTGTTGAAAAATGTATTGAATTTTACCTATATTTATTGACATTGAAACATTGTCATAGAACAATACAATGTACTTATCAGGACTAATCAAATACCAGCATCATAGATGCATTGCCGACCTTAAAGGAAAGGGAATTAATTATGACGGTGAGGAGGTATTTGAGCCTACAGATATCTCACTCTCCATATGAAACAACTGCAAGTTGTTACTTCTAATTTGGCATCTGTGAGACAGTGGTAATAGTACCAACTTTATCCCTTCATACTGTAGACAGAATTGTCTACAGATACAAGTTTAATCTAGTGTGGGGTCATACAAAATACATACAAATAAAAAAAAAAAAAATACGGGTTGCACTCCGGGAGTGCCGACAGAAGTGAAAACTTACCAAACAACATGCGAGAATACAAAATTACGGCAACATGTCCACTCGACATAATAAAAGTACATTCTACTCTCTTCGCGTTTATGTGAGCCTGGTACTTTGTACGGCAACATGTTCCAAATAAGAAAAAACCTAAAAAGTTTTTCTTCGCCCAAATCGTCATTTATTTATTAATTACGGCTACTCGCCATGAACAATGGACATTCTACTCTCTTTGCGTTTATGCGAACCTGGTACTTTTTTCCAAATTATAAAATAAGTAAAATATCATTTTATTATCAATATCAAAAACATAATTACGGTAACATGTCTATTCGCCATAAAAAAAAACGAACACAGTCCGGTCAAAGTCCGGTCCAATCCGACTGGTCACTGTTTGACGCCACCTGGGATTTCGAAATTATCGAAGTTCCAAGGAAGTCGGCTAGCGCTGGCTGGTCAACTGGCCCGCGTGACGTCTCACAGAAGGTTCTCGAATATTCTGGAAGCTTCCGCCCGCCGCCGCTCGCGTTACGGAACGTTTCGGTTCACCCTCCCATAAGAAGTTATCACTTCAAAAATAGAATGTTTTCGTTGATGCCAAGCCCTGGGAAACCAATTTTGACACCAAGAGGTTGATATCAACCACTTTGGGAATTCCTGCTCATTGACATAGATATATTCTTTTTAATACACAGTTGTTTTTCTCCCTAATAATGAATTTTAGACTTTTTGACAAATATTTACGAAAGATTTTATTTACAAGGCTCTCACCAAAGTTTCATGGTGCCAAAATTTGAATACATGAACATTTATGTTGCTTAATTTTAATATAATTACTGACCACTCATATCAGCTCCTTGATAAGTCTAATGATATTTTTTAGAAAATATTTGGTCTATCCTACATACATTCTCAAAATATCAAATAAACTATCATAATACCATCTTAAAACCTTGCAAATATCAGTTATGCTGGTGAAGGATGTATTTTATTTGATTTTCTACCACAATGAAACACTAGGGCTATTCCGAATTACACTGTAAATACATATGCACTCACTCTTGTAATCTCCGACAGAATAGGTAGAGGTGCAACCACACTCACATTTCGTCAAGGATATCTCTATCCCATGATGTGATAGGGGGTGAGCCTATTGACATACCAGTCACTATTCTAGACTCTGGTCTGATACTGAGCATTTCATGATAAAAACCCAATATCAGTTCTACCTGACAACTGCATCACCAAGGCAGTCACCGTAAATATTACACAATAAGGCAGGGTTCGAAAATATCCGATATTTATTATAAATATCAAAATATCGGATATTTATGATATATATCCGATATATATCAAGTTTGATATATATCCATTTTGTATGAAAGCCATATTATTATTTTATTGTATTATTTATCAATACTGTTTGCATATGTGTTACATACACGTACTAAAATTATAAAATAAAAAACTCGTGTTTGGATAAGGCAAAATCAACTAAAAACCATAAACTCTTCTTTTAGGGCAGAAGTGTTGCCATTTATGGATTAGAACTTACCATTAGGGAGTATGTTTTAACACTACTCCCACGCCATCTATATTTGGGAAGTAGAAATACAGTAACAAACTCTAAAAATTACTTAATAACATTAATTTTGTAAACCATTTTTGTATTCCAATATGATATAAAAAAATATATTGATATATATCATCAAACACAGCTTGATATATATCGGATATATATCGGATATATATCTTGATATATATCCTCGAACCCTGCAATAAGGTGCAATTTTGTATCATAATTCATAAAGATTATTTCAATGGCTTTCATACTTCAAGTCGTAATATTATTCCAAGGTTTTTTTTTTTTTTTTTTTTTATAGCCTTGATAGGCAGACGAGCAAGCGGCCCGCCTGATGGTAAGCGGTCACCGCCGCTCATGGACATCGGCAATGCCAGGGGCACAGCCAAGCCGCTGCCTACCACTGAATGGATACTCTTTTTAAACCTCGTTTAAAGAAGGACATGTCATAGCGCTCGGGAAACACCGAGGCAGGGAGTTCATTCCAGAGCTTGCACGTGCGTGGTATAAATGAACGCTGGAAACGTACGGTACTAGACTGTATTGTTTCCAGGTGGTATGGATGAACTCTACTGCGGTGTCGGGTAGTGCGATGGTAGAATGGTGACGTTGGCACCATCTTAAACAGTTCCTCAGAGCACTCTCCATGGAACAGCCGATAGAACACGCAGAGAGAACCAATGTCTCTCCGCAGTCCCAACGGTTCCAGGCTATCCGTGAGATCAGGATCATCGACGATTCGAACAGCTCGCCTTTGCAAGGAGTCAAGTGGGTTGAGCAGGTATTTGGGGGCTCCTGCCCAGAGGTGGGAGCAGTACTCCACGTGGGGCCGTACTTGAGCTTTATAGAGCATCAATCTCTGGCCCGGCGTGAAGTACCGCCCCGCTCTGTTCAGGATACCCAGCTTTTTACTAGCCAATTTGGTCCAAATGACTCCTAAACTGGACTGTGCTCGAGATTTCGACGCCGAGAATCCCAATACTCTCGGAAACCCGAAGAGGTACTCCTTGGAACTGAGGCGCTATGACAAATGGGTCCTTCTTCGCAGTGAACGCGCAAACTTGTGTCTTCGTGGGGTTGAACTGAACTAAGTTCATTTCACCCCATTTGGAGGCCCGCCCCAGAGAGCTCTCGATTTCAGACACAAGTTGTGACCGTCTTTCCTCTACGGTGCACCGAGGAACATTCTGGTGGCCGATGTATCGCGCATCACTCGTGCTGTCATCTGCATAGCAATGCATGCTGTCAATAGACAGCATGTCATTGATATGTAAGATGAAGAGTGTCGGCGACAACACCGAGCCCTGTGGAACGCCAGCATTGACTGATAAAGTCTCGGAGCAACAGCCGTCAACGACGACTTTAATGCTCCGGCCTTCCAGGTAGCTAGCGATCTACTTGCAGAGTTCCTCGGGGATTCCGTAAGATGGTAGCTTCGATAGAAGGGCTCTATGCCATACCCGATCGAACGCCTTCGCGTTGTCTAGGCCAACAGCCATAGCCTCACCCTTGCCCTCCAAAGCTTCTGCCCAGCAATGTGTGAGGTAAACAAGAAGATCACCAGCTGATCGACCGTGACGGAAACCGTACTGACGATCACTGATCAGCTGGTGCTCCTCAAGGTACCGCATCAGCTGGGCATTTATGATTCGTTCCATGACTTTGGAGAGCAAAGATGTGACCGCTATCGGCCTATAACTCGAAGGGTCCGACCGGTCACCTTTTTTAGGGATCGGATGGACATAAGACACCTTCCATGAAGTGGGACGTGGTTTTGATATGCCAGTGGATTAGTTAAGACTCATAATTATTAAACGCATCACACTCATTGCCAATCATCAAATGTCTGTCCAACCTACATTTGATCAAAGAGTTCAATACAAAATATCCTAAAAAGCTTTTTTTTATGTCATTGAATTATGAGAAGAGCAAGGCACTCGCCTGATGGTAAGCGCCACGCCTTTCCATAAACAGAAGCAACACCACATAGAACTTTGAATTACAAAGCACTGCATGGTACTGAACTGTGCTCGTCACCCATAATACCCAGTAGTTTCACTGGTTTCAATGTCCTTCAAACCGAAACAACAGTGCTTCCACACTATTGCTTGGTGGCAGAATTAGACAAAGCGATGGTACCAACCCAGCTGGCCTCTAGCATATGAGGCAGAGTAGTACAGCTAACATAAATTTGATCAAGTAGACAAAGGTATTGTTAAGTGACTTCCCTTAATGGATATACTACACATGCTATATCATTTACCTAGGGGATATCCCTTATTTGTTTTAATAATAAATGCAGTTTACAATACCAATTACAGATATGGCCAATGCCACGTCAACGTGTTTGTAAACTGTATGCAACACTGCTTTTGTCTCAATATAATTGACCTCTGGTTCATTGTGTGAATTGAAATCTTGCCAGTGTAATGTAATACTGCGCTTATAATTTAATGCTTTGTTCTGTTGCATTGACTGGGATTAATGAGTGATGTGATTTTATCTTTGTATGTATATTTCATAACAACATAAGCTCACAGTGTATGGCTGAAAGTGATGGCAGGGATGGAACTAGTGAAAAGATATTACTTCTGCTCTTTGAGATAGGTACAGTTTATGGTAGGCAGTGGCTTGGCTGTTTTGGTATTGCTGCAGTCCATGGGTGGTGGTAACTGCTTACCATCAGGTGGTTTGCATGATTCTGTCTATCTGGGCAATAAAAAAACTTTATACATTATAAACTGTGTCTGGCATGCATTGTAGTTGTAGGTACACATAAACCTATATTTTATTTTTTACACACACATTCCCAGGCTTTCACCATATTTTCCTCACAACTGATGAATGGTATAGGTGTGCATACAAAACATGAATTTTTATATAAAAGGAATAAGGTTGTGGAAGCATAAATTATTATACCGATTTGGTATCACTGAAATACCTATGATGTTTTTATTCCTATTCATTTAAATCCGCAAGTCTTTTCCTTAAAGTTCTACTATGACACATAAAAACATGATTTGTGTGAAATATTGAGTCTTAACTTATCGATGTCAGTGATTTGTCTGTGATGCACAGTCTGCTATTATAGAATATTGTGCTGATCATTGAACTTATTATGCTTATCTTAACTTGTGCATTGTAATAAATACATCTGTTTACTTTGCATTGTATTTTACATAGATTTATTTCTGGGAACTATTATAATTAGTATAAATATTGGTGGTATAAAAAAAAATTGTTTTGTAAATGTACAGTATCACATATAAAAAGAAATACCGAAACTAAATTAGCGCAACTTTAATAACAGGGATGTTGCAATTTAATCTTAAAGATATGTAGTCCGAAGAGGTCATTGATTTTCTAAATAAAAATTATAGTATTTACTCCTAAGGTGGTGAAACAGGCGCCAAATATACAGTACTACGATTAAATTAAATGTTCGGCCATTAATTGTATATTCGTACCAATTCGTGAAAAATGAATATTGCATATTCATTGCATAATTTATGTCGTCGTACTGTACATATTTGTATTTGTGGTGAAAAGAAGGCAGCCATTGAAGCCAGTGAAATTACTTGGCATTGGGTGAAAACATTTTATGTCTCAGGGTCGAGAGCGCTGTGAAGTGCTATTGTACTCAGTTCAAAGTTCTGCGTGATGTTATGTTTATAATAAGACGTCGAGCCTACAATCAGCAGAGCATCCTGCTAGTCTTCTAAAACGAAAAATGTTAGGGCACTTATTTCTCGGCGACTCGACGAACCGTGGTTGGAGAACTAGTTGCAAATCTGCCTACCACTCCGGAGATACAGACATAATAAATAAATAAATAAATAAATAAATAAATATACCCAACAGTCACATACATAGTCCCGACCCCACAGAAAAATACGAGTCTTGTGTCGTGGGTATCAGGAACTACGAGAGACTTTCGGTCTCACAACACCCAGACCTCGAAACAAATATTTATGGATCACACAAACATTTGTCTCGGTGCGGGGATCGAACATTCGCCCGCTGCGCCACGAAGGCGAATAATGAACACATGACCTAATATATACATATTTATTTCTCTCACTTATTTGCAGGTCTGGTGCGAAGAAAAATGCTGGTGTTAGATCTGGACGAGACGTTAATACATTCGCATCACGACGCGATGCTCCGGCCGACGGTGAAGCCCGGCACGCCGCCCGACTTCGTGCTCAAGGTGACCATAGACAAGCATCCTGTGCGCTTCTTCGTCCACAAGAGGCCGCATGTCGATTATTTTTTGGACATTGTGAGTATTGTGACATAGACGATTGTCGACTTTTTTCTTATAGCGGAAGTCCGGCAACCGAGCAATTTCACGCCTCATTTTAATTGATTACACCCACCCGTGAACATCCTAAACACCAGAGGCACCTTAGGTAGTGCAATTGTTAAGAAAAAAATTGGTTGTCTGTAAAGTCGGTTTACTGACGATAGTTGAACGTGACAACGTCTTAAGAAAATACTGATAAAAAGGTAGCATTTTTCAAAAGAAAATTTTAATTTCATTTGTTTAATAGATTTGTATGTATATAGAGAAGGAGGTAATTGGAAATCACAATGAAATTGATCAAGTTAGATTTATTTGTACGCATAAATACAATTGTCAATTTTTTTTTACAATTTAATTATTTTACAAGTATAAATGTGCGTTGAGCAATAGCAGCTGTCCACGCAGACGCATTGCTCACTCAAGTAGGAGAGAGACGGATGTCGAACGCTACCGAACGCAAATGCCGATTGTGCTTCTTTGTCGCTCGTTCCGCGCTCTCGCTTGCACTTCAAGCCTTACATGGAACGCCTCAGAGCGAGGTAACGCCGCATGAGTCATGTTTTTTCGTGCGTGCAGCCGGCTCTATCGAATTATAAGACGTTGTCACGTCAAAAAACAATGTGGGTTGGGGGAAATGGGAGGGCATTTTTTAGCGTCCGCTGACCTTTGTGTTTTTATTTATAGTGGAGAGGTCTGTGAGTTGTACAGACCATTTCATCCTTAATCACGTCTGCTGGCCTAACTAACAGGACGTGAAGAATATCTTGTACTAGGCTTTGCGAGTTTGTTTATATTTGATTGGATGACGAGACGAGCAAGGCGGTCGCCTGCTAGTCTTGTTCGCCTAGCCTCAATGTCCTTCAAACCGAAACACAACAGTGCTTAAACATTGTTGCTTGGCGGCTGAAATAGACAAAGCGGTGGTACCAATCAAGACGGCCTCTCGCATACGAGGGACCAACCACCTTGCGGGCATTGTTATCAGAGATCGAAGAGTGTCTGGACGTGAGAGGGCGGTTGAAGTAAATTACTCCGCCCCGGCCAAGTTATTTTGCGCGAATGCTGTATATTGTGCGAATCGGCGGTAATCGACACAGCGGAGCGGTAAAATTGAATATTTATTTGTTTGTTTTAGGGAAACTTACAGAGTATAAACATGTATGGTATAAAATCGACGGTATAAATAAACAATATTTACCTAATTACACAGGCCTCCAGGAATAGGATAGTTTCCCATGTTGAATATTATACATTGATTTATACGTAACAGTAAATAATACGAAAAAGAAACCTTTTTGTTGACAAAATAAAATTTGCCTCAAAAATGAGCATGCAGTTATGTTTAAATATTGGTATGAGCAAAGGTAGGCGCGTAGTGGGGACATCTCACTATCTCGCCCGCACGCGTCGACCTCAATGGCTATTTACCATAGTGACGTCAAAGTTTGCGTCGTCTGTTATTTGACAAATGCCCCCTCCATAGAGAGACGTAAGATTTGAATGGCTTCCATTTATTTTTTTAAGGACGCATTAATGAAATGCTTTCTGCAATGGGTTTTGGGTTACGTAACTTATTGATATAAATATTTAAAAATGTCATCTACCCTGTTGACCATATTAGTACCACTTATTTATTATTATTGTGTTTATTTTATCGAAGATGGTTCATACATTAGTTATAAACATTTTCGTTTAAGTAAGTATACTGTATACATAAACACAATAACACATATAGACATGTATGTATACTTAAACATCATTTATTTATTTATTTACTAGCGGACCCGGCCACGCGTTGCTGTGGCTAAGGTATAGGTTAAATTATATTTTAGTAAACCATTCAATACAGTATGCGACATGTATTGGATACTTACTCAATTCAGCCGATAAATTACCTTACACCGCCATCTTTTAGAATCTTATGGAACTTACAGAATTAATTATAACTCTTTTTTCATATATCAAAGTCCAGTACAGTCCAACTCCAGTCCGGTCCCCAGTCCAGCCCGGCCCTAGTCCAGTCCGGCCCAGTACAGTCCGGCTTCAGTCCGGTCCCCAGTCCAGTTCGGTCTCCAGTCCAGTCAGTTACCAGACCAGTCAGTCCCCAGTCCAATCCGGCCCCAGTCCAGTGCGGCTCCAGTCCAGTCCGGCTCCAGTCCGGTCCCGTCCAGACTGGTCCCCAGTCCAGTCAAATCCCCAGTTCAGTCAGGTCTCCAGTCCAGTCAGGTCGCAGTCCAGTCAGGTCCCCATTCCAGTCCGGTCCCTAGTCCAGTCCTGTCCCCAGTCCAGTCCGGTCATCAGTCCAGTCCGGTCTCTAGTCCAGTCCGGTCCCCAGTCCAGTCCGGTCCCTAGTCTTGTCGGGTCCCCAGTCTGGTATCCACTCTGGTCCCCAATCCAGTCCGGTTCCTAGTTCAGTCCGGTCCCCAGTCCAGTCCGGTCCCCAGTCCCGTCCCCAATCCAGTCCGGTCCCCAATCTATACCCCAGTTGTCCGGATCCCCAGTCCAGTCCGGTCCCAGTCCAGACCGGTCCCCAGCCCAGTATGGCCCCAGTCAAGTCCGGCACCAGTCTGGTCCCCAGTCCAGTCAGGTCTCCAGTCCAGTCAGGTCTCCAGTCCAGGCAGTCCCTAGTCCAGTCAGGTTCCCAGTCCCGTCAGGTCTCCAGTCCAGTCAGGTCTCCAGTTCCGTCAGGTCTCCAGTCCAGTCAGGTCCCCAGTTCAGTCCGCTCCCCAGTCCGGTCCCCAGTCCAGTCCGATCCCCAGTCCAGTCCGGTCCCCAGTCCAGTCCGGCCGCAGTCCAGTCCGGCCACATTCCAGTCCGGCTCCAGTCCGGTCCCGTCCAGTCAAGTCCCCAGTCCAGTCAGGTCCCCAGTCCAGTCAGGTCCTCAGTTCAGTCAGGTCCCCAGTCCAGTCAGATCCCCATTTCAGTCAGGTCTCCAATCCAGTCAGGTCGCAGTCCAGTCAGGTCCCCATTCCAGTCCAGTCCCTAGTCCAGTCCTGTCCCCAGTCCAGTCCGGTCATCAGTCCAGTCCGGTCTCTAGTCCAGTCCCGTCCAGTCAAGTCCCCAGTCCAGTCAGGTCCCCAGTCCCGTCAGGTCTCCAGTCCAGTCAGGTCCCCAGTCCCGTCAGGTCTCCAGTCCAGTCAAGTCCCCAGTTCAGTCCGCACCCCAGTCCGATCCCCAGTCCGGTCCCCAGTCCAGTCCGGTCCCCAGTCCAGTCCGATCCCCAGTCCAGTCCGATCCCCAGTTCAGTCCGGCCGCAGTCTCCGGCCCCAGTCCAGTCCGGTCCCGTCCAATCAAGTCCCCAGTCCAGTCAGGTCCCCAGTCCAGTCAGGTCCCCAGTCCAGTCAGGTCCCCAGTTCAGGCAGGTCTCCAGTTCAGTCAGGTCTCCAGTCCAGTCAGGTCTCCAGTCCAATTAGATCCCCAGTCCAGTCCGGTCCCCAGTCCAGTCCGGTCCCTAGTCCAGTCCTGTCCTGTCCTGTCCTGTCCTGTCATCAAAAAGACATCAAGTGTTTCATACCCAGGAACAGTTTGTACTTGAAAATTAAGTTGTCGTTTTTAGTGTTTTTCTTTACTTATTATCATACCCAGGAACATTTTGTACTGGAAAATTAAGTTGTAGTTTTTAGTGTTTTCCTTTACTTATTATTTATGTTACTCATTTTTTCTCACCGGGTAAACCTTCCCTGAACTTCCACAAATATTTCAAGATCAGAATTAGCCAAATCGGTACAGCCAGTCTCGAGTTTTGGCGAGACACACGCACAGCGATTCATTTTTATATATATAGATTGGTACAGTTACAGACTACATTTTACATAAAGTTACACTTATAGAAGACATGATATAAATCTGGCGTCTATTTACTACTGTACACAGCATTCAAGATACACAGCTTCGTAGTAAAATAAGAGAGAAAAAAAACAATAGATTGTATTAAATTTAACAACAAGATTTAAGTTAAGTTTCACTAACAGTGAAACTTAATAATAAACACATCATATATGTATATACAGAGACATATTGTATCAGTATGTGCCATGCGTTAGGAAGTATTGTAGTGTTAAAATATGTTTCACTATAATTATGTAGATATAAAATATGGTGAGGGAAAAAGGCCGCTCGACCTGAGCTGTGTCATGTGGTTTTCCCTATACACTACACAACAAAAAAATGTTTACATACACACGTTTTGTCCTGCTCAGGGATTTTTATTTAATGTTTCAATCAAATCAAATTAAAACATTTATAGAATCATTAAAATGTCGAACATCAATTAGATTCAGTCAAATTCTATCGCTACTGCCAGTACCTACAAGGTTCCTGCCATCTTGTAAATACCACATATATAAATAAATACCGAAGTCATAGTCCTGACTCCTGACCCCACAGTACCGAAAATACGATTATCCTATTATTATGTGGTGGGCATCTGAAAATACGGGAGATTTTCGGTCTCACAACACTCAGATCCGAAAGAAAATCAAATGTTTTCCTAGTCCGGGAATCCAACCTGCACCTTTAGAGATCTCCTGATCTAAATTAAAGCGCGCCGCCACTGAATTTTGAATCTAACTCCCGAAAATATTGAGTGGTGCGAGAAATAATGTAGTGCATCGTTGTACCTGTATATTTGTCATTGCCAAATTGAAAAAAAAGTTGTGAAAATTCACACTTACTTGTTGTGTCATATATGATATTGGTTTCTTTAGAAATAATCAATTTGCGTCTATTTATGTTAAGCAAAGATCGTAATATCGCTTTTTTACTTGTTTGAATGACGAGACGAGCAAGGCGCTCGCCTGATGGTAAGCGCCGCGCCTGTCCATGAACAGAAGCAACACCACACAGAACTTTAAATTACAAAGCACTGCATGGCACTGAACTGCGCTCGTCAACCCGAGACAAGATGTTAAGTCTCATAATGCCCAGGAATTTCACTGGCTTGAATGTCCTTCAAACCGAAAGACAACAGTGATTATATAATTTTGAAATGGCAGAAATAGGCAAAGCGGTTGTACAAACCCAGGTGGCCTCTCGCTTACGAGAAGCGTAGTGCAATCCAAAAAAACCAGCGACCACCAACAGACAATGAGTTTATCGGTGGTCACCAGAGTCATGCCGGCCTGTATAGTGCTTCTTCCCTCTTCGGAGAGGAAAGAAGCAAATCGAGGGGCCTGCGACAGGACAGGCGGATGACCGATGAAGGCACAGTAATGTAAGGAAGGAATAGACAGCGGAAGCGACTTCATTACACGCTTTTTTTATACTATGGAAAGAAGATTGGCGTAGGTATACCGATAAGTATACACCAACTTGTCCTAAAAACACTGAAAAATCTAACACGTGCACCCGAAAACTAACCAAAACATTGTAAATATTTATGGTACACACTTTTTAACAGTTTTACGTAAATGAATGTGTTTAAAGCAAATAAAGACGACCGTGCGTGGGCGTTCACGCGCAGATGTTTGGAACTCGGGAATGTATCTTATCTCCGCGGGGCTTCCTTGTTGATAAACTACCGGCTCGCGTCCTATTCAAAATGGAGACCAGCGGCTCTCAACACCGAGTCGCGGAAAATCGTAAAGGTCGCGAGCAGAACACTGATTTATGAAAAATTATGTTATAAACCTGTTTCTCAACTTATTTAAAAACTGCAACCAATCCTATCTTCAAGATTTATAATTATAATTGTTGATAGTTCTTATACTTTCTTTCTATTTAGCGATATTTCGGCTAAGTAACAGCGGGCGAGTAGCGGCTGTGAGGCGAGAGACCGCGGGTTCGATCCCCGCACCCACACAATTTTTTGTGCGATCCACAAATACACCCAACAGTCATAGGGCGCATTTATATGACAAGGAATCCCACCGCGTTGCGGCCGCCGCGCTCGAATCACTCGAAAAAGTAATGTAAACTCTATTGACTAAGCCATAATGTTTAATACTTCGCAACGCTCCAACCACGCGGCGACTGCGCGATCGTGTAAACGGGAGCGCGGCCGCCGCTTGGCGGCCGCGCGGTTGGTGACTCACAAAGAATTTCAACGTTAAGTCCTAGTTAATAAGACATTTGCTATGACTGAAAAATTTCGTGCAGCCGCACGAAATTTTTCGCGTCGTCTAAACGCAGCCATACACGTAGTCCTGACCCCACAGTAAGATACAAGTCTAGTGTCGTGGGAATCAGAAACTACGAGAGACTTTTGGTCTCATAACATCCAGACCCCGAAACAAATATTTGTGGATCATACAAACATTTGTCTCGGTGCGGGGATCGAACCGGCGGCCTCTCGCTTCACAGCCGGCTACTCGCCCGTTGCGCCACAGAGGCTGACAAAATAAAATAACCATATTCGATCTAGTCGTGTAATAGTCCATTGAAATGTTACATTTTTTAGGCCTCACCATGCGTTTCTTAGAGGAGTCAATTTTATTTTTTTGATGTGTAGGGGGGGTAAGTGTAAAGCTAAAATCAAGTTTGTGGGGTCGCCACCCTTGTCCCACGGCCGCCATCTTGAAAATAGGGGTTGAAACGGTTTTTACGATATATCTCTTAAACTATTTATCTGATAAAAAAAATTTGTTAACGTTTTTTGTTGCTAATTAAATTCTCTATAACTTTGGTCCAGTAACTTTTTGTCGTAAAACTATAAATAAAAAAGTTATAAGTGAAAATGTAATAAAGAAAAAAATAAAGATGATAATTCTCTTGACAGCCTAAGATACAAACAATTCGCCAAGGCAGTGACAAAAAGTACTTCCTCCAACACAAGACACAGAACACAGTTCTCCAGAACAATGGAAGCACACTGCGGAACATTTTAGCCCTGCTTTTCGACATCCACACATCGCTCCACAGTTTCCTTTGCATTTACAAAAGATCAATTTAAGAAGCTCAGGGGGTGCTGGAGGTTTAGAGCTCTGCACTGGCATCAATAATTTTCCACATTTTTTCCAGCCCCAGTCTTCAGGATCATTATTATTACCAAGCCACGACTGGACCTGATGGTAGACTCGGAAAGTATGAAAGCGAGCTGTGTCTTGTGTTGGAGGAAGTGAAGATAAATTAAATGTACTTTTTGTCACTGCCTTGGCGAATTGTTTGTATCTTAGGCTGTCAAGAGAATTATCATCTTTATTTTTTTCTTTATTACATTTTCACTTATAACTTTTTTATTTATAGTTTTACGACAAAAAGTTACTGGACCAAAGTTATAGAGAATTTAATTAGCAACAAAAAACGTTAACAAATTTTTTTTATCAGATAAATAGTTTAAGAGATATATCGTAAAAACCGTTTCAACCCCTATTTTCAAGATGGCGGCCGTGGGACAAGGTTGGCGACCCCACAAACTTGATTTTAGCTTTACACTTACCCCCCCCTACACATCAAAAAAATAAAATTGACTCCTCTAAGAAACGCAACCCCAAATGTAACTTTTCAATGGACTATAAGGTTGCACATTGACAGTAATATCTTCGTTTCCGCGTCCTCAAATGGTCACGATTGGTACTTTTATTTAGGGTTGAAGGTTGAGGTTGCGTTTCTTAATAGTCATGTGGAAAAATAATTGGTAGAAATAAAGTAACTGGCGGTCTGGTCGGTTCTGCCGTCAAGCAACAGTATTTAAGCACTGTTGTGTTTCGGTTTGAAGGACATTGAAGCCAGTGAAATTACTGGGCATTATAACACTTAGATCTTTTTCTCGGGGTGATGAGCGTAGTTCAGTGCCATGCAGTGCTTTGTAATTCAAAGTTCTGTGTGGTGTTGTTTCTGTTTATGGACAGGCGTGGCGATTACCATCAGACGAGCGCCTTGCACATCGCATCATTCAATCAAAAAAGAATCTAAGAAAAATTGTATACAAATCTGTCTGTATTACTTAAAGCGGAATATTTCCATACAATGCTGTTAAATATAATACAATGTTGTTACAACCTTTCAATTATGGCATAATTTATAATTTATGATAAAAACAAATGATGTAATTTTCCAACGCATGCGTATACACACCATTTAATTTTAATTAACAAAAAAGAGGTTATCGGCCTTTGTTACTGTTCACAACAAACTATGTGGTTAACGCTTGAAAAATACCGGGAAGTGCGGGGGTTCCGCACCGTGATACATTCACATATCTTATTTATAGACGCAGTACGACTGATATGCTTAGGTTTAGGATTCGATCCCCGGGTAAAATTGCTATTGAGTTTTCTATCACAAGGTGCTCAGTCGCAGCCCGGAGTCTGGAATTGTACTCGATATGGCGATAGGCTCGCCCCCTGTCACATCATGGGACAGAGCCGCATATAGAGGGGGGGGGTACAAAACTAATAACGGTCCTTTTATTTTTATGTGGTTTTATGATTGCAGGTGTCACAGTGGTACGAGCTGGTGGTGTTCACAGCGTCGATGGAGATATACGGGGCGGCGGTCGCCGACAAACTGGACAACGGGCGAGGCATACTGCGCAGGAGGTTTTACAGGTGACACAACTCAGAACACATGTAATTTCTTCAGGAATAGATGCTATACCCATCTGCATTTATAGTACTAAAGTAAACAAGGGTTGGAGCAGTGTTTCCCAACCTTTTTTAGGCCCCACCTTAAATTTTTTTGTTAAATTTGTCACCGATATCTGGCTGCATTTTTTATAATATTAGGTTAAACACCGTATGTTGTTACAGACAACACTGCACAGCGGAGCACGGCTCGTACACAAAAAACCTGTCATCAATATGCGACGACCTCAACAGAGTATTCATTCTGGACAATTCGCCCGGGGCCTACCGGGACTTTCCAGGTAATCTATATATATATTTTTTATCCGAGCACGGCAAAGTGACTGCACTACACCTGATGGTAAGCGCAATGCAGTCAGAAAACAGGGACTGCCGACAAACAATTTCTTTATCGGTGGTCACCAAAAAGATGCCAGCCTATATATTTATATAAGTATAAGTGTTTAGTGTTTCACACTCTGAAGAGGAAAGAACTGGATCGAGGGGTAGTACAGGCGGATGACCGAAGCAGCCACAAAGATATAACGATAAACCCCTATAGCCGCCCCAACCAATCATCTAGTTATCTCGCAAGTTCCTCAGGAGAACCGGATATACACTGGCTCATCCTGGAACGCGATCCACACACGGTGTGTAGGTCACTATGGCAGGTTTTAACATCATGTGTACGGTGGGCGCTATCCGGGCGGATACATACGGATGTCCTACCACCATTCTTTCTTTTCACTGGCAAACGCAGCGTTGGAAGTCCGCCTACAAGGTGGACAGACAACCTGATAAAGGTCGCAGAAAGTCGCTGGATGCAGGCCGCTTCCAACAGGCCGGTCTGACAATCTTTGTGGGAGGCCTATGTTCAGCAGTGGACGTCCTGTGGCTGATGATGATGATGATTCTTTCTTTTAACTCACTACAAAGTTCAACCTAAAACATGATATATGAGGCGGTGATGATATGATACACAAATTTGTGTAAAGTTAGTTAAAAAGAAATGGGGGTCATTTAATCATTTTGGACTCGTTAAACATGCTAAAGAGATATGAATTGGAATTTCTCAATAGCCAGTTAATTCGGAGTAAATTATGGTGCTTTTTCGTACGTTTTCGTCGAATCTAGGTTTTATACCTACGTCATCGAAACTAGGTTTTATACCTACTTCAAAATGTCGCAGTCCTGTCAAAGTTCGGTTAAAGTCCGGTCAAAGTCCTGTCAAAGTTCTGCTAAAGTCCGATCAAATACCGGTCAAAGTCCTGTCAAAGTGCGGTCAAAGTCCGGTTAACGTCCTGTCAAAGGCTGGTCAAATATCGGTCAAAGTGCGGTCAAAGTCCGGTCAAGGTCCTGTCAAAGTCCTGTTAAAGTCCCGTCAAGATCCTGTCAATGTCCGGTCAAAGTCCAGTTAAAGTCCGGTCAAAGACCTGTCAAAGCCCTGTCAAAGTCCGGTCAAACTCCGGTCAAAGTCGTGTCAAAGTCTTGTGAAAGTCTGGTCCAAGCCGACTGGTCACTGTGTGGCGCCACCTGGGACTTCGAAATTATCGATGTTCCAGGGAGGTCGGCTAACGCTGGCTGGTCGATGGACCGCTCGCGTTACGGAACGTTTCGGTTCACCCTCCCATAAGAAGTTATCACTTCAAAAATGTGTCCTCGAACAATTTTGATCAGTTTTACCGCTTTCTCCATGTCCATTTTTGTAATCAAACACTACACTGGTGTCGCGTCGGGCGTGACGTGCACCCGTCCCGCTGTCTGTTTGATTAGTGATATGAATATGCTCAAGAGACAACGAGATCCCACAAATTCACGTCCCGCTCGGGCCCCGTCCCGCCGAGCTCCTCTTGTATTCCCGCCAAGCTGGGCGGCGACTTGACGCGACCGCTAGTGGAGCGTCGAGCGCGCCGTCTCTGTGTGACATTTTCTATATTGACTAATGCATTACAACTGCTCATGTCCCGCGTCAGCGTCGCGTTGCCGTCCCGCCCCGTTGGCTGTTTGACCAAACCTTAAGGCTTGGTCAAACAGCGGACGGGGCGGGACGGCGACGCGACGCTGACGGGACGGCGACGCGATGTGGATGTCACACTGCGGGCGTGATGATCCCGCTAGCGTCGCGCCGGCCGTCCCGCTGTACTCGGCGTGATTCCTCGAGCACTTTGGAACAAAATGTCGAGCGATTCAGACGTGGAAGCTGTGCTGCTTTTGTTAGCGTTAGCAAAGAAATGACGTAAACGAACATGGGTGCATGAAGTCAAAAGTGTCACAAATATGAAGAATACCATAGACTCTGCCGGGAACTTGAACCCCATGAAGATAGGTTTTATACCTACTTCAAAATGTCGCACTACTACCTGGTTGCCGTGTGCAAACAGGTAACTAAAAAGTGGTCATTACGCTCATCTGCTTTCCGTTTCAAAAGTATATTAAAATGAAGGAAATTTCATTGCAAATTCAGAAATATAATAGGGTTGCCTATGAAAAATCTGTTCATGAATAATGGTTGCCTGTCTTTAAAATCCGAAAATCGGAGCAAGTTAAAAATGTGCGAGAGAGAAGCATTGTACGTACCTACTATGTGATGCGATAGGGGAGGATGCAGTATATCAGCTGCGTTCTATGAATCTGTACAATGGAAGAGAGTGCGCATGCTTTCTGTCCACAGTATTGAGAGGGATGAAACTAGTACACTATTTAGAAGTGTTTTCAAAGTCTTATTAGTGAATACATGTTTTAAAAAAGTTTAAAATGACAAAAAAGTGCCTTTTATGCAAATTAAGTGATAGCATTATATTGCTTAATGATGGGTGAAGATTATAGTTACCAAACGAACAGGAAAAGTAACTTATCTAATCACAGATTGTACGACCTCAGTGCAAGTAAAAAAACACAAAAATCAACTCATATATTACAAGGGGAAGCTTCAAGATGCTGCAGCCGACGATGTGTTGGATGTCATGCCCGAATTTGACAAAACAAATGGGTCCTGTAGTGAGGAGCAATTGGCTGATCCGCAAAGATGTGTCCGAGAGGAAGAGTGTGATAAGCGAGTAGCACCTTCTGAAACTCAGCTTACTGAACATCCATCGATGTCATCAACCGGGAATTTAGAGGTTGATGAGTTCTTTGAGGCTACATCAGATTGAGAACACCAGGTCATCCAAAACTCGGAGTCACAATCAGATCCTGATCAAGATACGAGGCAGTCGGAGAGGCTATTACGCCGAAATCAAAGAGTTGATTATAAATCCTTTTTTTGTATGGACTTGTGGTTGCAATTTTTATTATGTTTATTTTTGTTCTTGTTTAGTTATCTAATATTCATTTAAGAGGGAGAAATATTAAGTATGTTTTAGACTACTTGGTAGAGTAGCATAGCTACTGGCCGCATCTAATTTAAATAAACGTCAGTGCGTAACCACCTGTCAAATATTTGACTTGTACTAGATATTATATTATACAGGCTTATTTTTAAAACACCAACAACCTCGCAGGACTAGATTCCTAAGGTAAGCTACTACTTTTGTTCTACGACTTTTGATAATTTGTTAGATTTTATTTTCATACAAAAATAAGTATTCATTTAATTTCCGTCTTGACTGTTACAACACTGCGCGCATCGCAGATTACGTACACAAACCCGACCGATCGACCCGAAGCGTGGGGAATCGGGCTAGTGCCTTTGACCTTGACCGCCCGAGCAGCTGACCGCCACCTTTGATGTCATGCGCGCACGCACCGCGCCGCGCCGCAGTCTACGAAGAAAAACACTACACAACAAAAACTTGTAAAATCATTTTTTTTTAATATATTGAGTTATATCCAAACTCGTAGAACAAAAGTTGTTCCGTATGGGATCAGCTATCTGGTCCTGCGAGGTTGCTGGTGTTTTAAAATTAACCCTGTATTGTATAAATAAATAAATAAATACACCCAACAGACACATACAATGTCCTGACCCCACAGTAAGATACGAGTCTTATGTCGTGGGTATCAGGAACTACAAGAGACTTTCGGTCTCACAACACCCAGACCCCGAAACAAATATTTGTAGCTCACACAAACATTTGTCTCGGTGTGGGGATCGAACCCGCGGCCTCTCGCTTCACAGCCGGCTACTCGCTTGCTGCGCCACGGAGGCTGTCAATATAATCCATCATGTATATTATAACGTAATCCATATTTAACAAATACCACTCTCATTCAGTTTCCTTCCTATAGATTCCCAAATCGCAGATTTTAGGCTAGCATTTTTATATTGTTGATGGCCCAGGTCATACAAAAAAATGTGTCCTCGAACAATATCAATCAGCTTTTCTACTTTCTTCGTGTCCATTTTTGTAATCAAACACAACGCTGATGTCGCGTCGGACGTGACGTGCCCCGTCCCGCTGTCTGTTTGACTAGTAACATGAATATGGGCAAGACATAACGTGTTGCTACAAGTTCGCATCCCGCTCGCGCCCCTTCCCGCCGAGTTCCTCTAGTATTCCCGCCGGGCTCGGCGCCGACTTGACGCGACCGCTAGTCGAGCATTGTGCATGTCCATTTTTGTACTCGAACACAACGCTGGTATCGCGTCGGGCGCGACGTGCACCCGTCCCGCTGTCTGACTAGTGACATAAATATGCTCAAGATACAACAAGTTCGCGTCCCGTCCCGCCGAGCTCCTCTTGTATTCCCGCCGGGCTCGGCGGCGACTTGACGCGACCGCTAGTCGAGCGTCGAGCGCGACGGCTCTGTGTGACATCTTCTGTATTGACTAATGCATTACAACTGCTCACCTCCCGTCAGCGTCGCGTCGCTGTCCCGCCCCGTCCGCTGTTTGACCAAACCATTAACCTCGCTTCTCGACCAGTGCGTCACGGAGGCTGTCAATGTGTATTTGTATGTGTGTTGTCCCCAGACAACGCGATCCCGATAAAGTCGTGGTTCAGCGACCCGCTGGACGTGTCGCTGCTGAGCCTGCTGCCGGTGCTGGACGCGCTGCGGTTCACGCACGACGTGCGCTCCGTGCTCTCGCGCAACCTGCACCTGCACCGGCTCTGGTAGGCACCTGCACCTGCACCTGCTGTGAGTACCGTACACAGTACACATTGTATGTACTGACGTGTCGCTGCTGAGCCTGCTGCCGGTGCTGGACGCGCTGCGGTTCACACTTTCGCAGCCTTATCACAAAACGTAGACTAACTTTAATCTAAATTTATATCAACCAATTTGAAGACCCTCTTCGGAGAGGCAAGAAGCAAATTGAGGGGCCTGCGACAGGACAGGCGGATGGCCGATGCAGGCACAGTAATACTAGGATGTGCCCCTATACCCGCTCCAGCCAACCATCAAGTCATGTAGCAAGCCCCCCGGGAAAACCGGATATACACTGGCTGATCCTGGAATACGACCCACACAAGGCGTGTAGATCACTATGGCAGGTTTTAACACCATGTGTACGGTGGTCGCTATCCAGGCGGACATGAATACTACCACCAGCAATACACCTCGCGCTGTAGCAGATAATCAATTGTCGGAGCACGATTTTAAAGTGATAACTTCTTATGGGAGGGTGAACCGAAAAGTTCCGTAACGCGAGCGGTCCATCGACCAGCCAGCGTTAGCTGACCTCCCTGGAACATCGATAATTTCGAAGTCCCAGGTGGTGTCACACATTGACCAGTCAGCTTGGACCGGACTTGCACAACACTTTGACCGGACTTTGACCCGACTTTGACCCAACGTTGACCCGACGTAGACCCGACGTTCACCCAACTTTGACCCGTCGTTGACCCAACTTTGACCCGACTTTGACCTTACTTTGACCCGACTTTGACCTGACGTTGACCCGACTTTGACCCGACTTCGACCCGACTTTGACCCGACTTTGACCTGACTTTGACCCGACTTCGACCCGACTTTGACCCGAATTCGACCCGACTTTGACCGGACTCTGACCGGACGTTGACCCGACGTTGACCCGACTTCGACCAGACTTCGACCAGACTTTGACCAGACTTTGACCAGACTTTGACCAGACTTTGACCAGACTTCGACCGGACTCTGACCGGGCTTGGACCGCACTTTGACCGGGCTTAGACCGGACTTCGTAACGTGTTACGGTGCCACTCTGTCTGGCTTCCCGTTCTCTCACGCATACGGCAGCAGTAGGCAGGCTCCTCTCTCACTTTAACCCACATTAGTTTAAGTTATCACTTCTGTCGATCGTCCCGAGACGCACACGTTTTTTTTGTTATGACATTGTCCTTCTATTTAAATAACTTGTCTCTGATCGCATTTAACCACTAAACATGTTTACTATTGTCAAATCTAAATACGATTTGACGTTTCTCAAAACATGTTTAGTCACTAAATACGAATAAGGTTCATAAAGAAACAAGTTTTCTTAATTCACATATGTATTGATTATAATATTAACACATTGTGAAATGTAATTTTGTAACAATATCCTAAAAACGTTCCGTTTACTTCCAGATAAATACCAGCTTTTGTACAAATAAAGGACGCGTCGCGGGTCGCCTCAACCTATTTATTTCCCACTCGTTACGCCCCACGGGGCTCCCATTCAAACTTAGTTTGTAATTATAGTTGAATAATTTGTTTTTTTTTATAAGTTTTGTTTAATGTAAACAAGTGATTTGTCACGATATACATATTACGTGTATATATAGAGTTACCTACGTATGTAGGGGACGTTTTTGAAACGTCATTTCTGTGCGTCAGTCATGGGAGGTGGTGGCCTCACTGCTAGAGATTAGCGAGTAGTTTAGGCTGAGATCTATAGAATAAACTTCGACTTAAGTCACGTCTTTTTGTACTAAAATGGATTCTCTAAGTCTAAACTAACACAATCACATTAGATTACAAAATATATTTTGTATTTTTTTAGGATTATTTAAATTTTTTACTTTCGTTTATACCTTGACAAATACCATTTAAAAGATTTATATTGACGCTTTTTTTTGGAAAGTTGACTTGAGTTCATATCGAAGTTTATTACACTGAGTCACTTTTTGGATAACTTAAGTCGGGTCTATAGATCTCGTCGTTAGTCTGTCTAGTCGTCCCGCCATCCGTGGATGTCGCCGAAGACAATAGCCCGGAGCATGGCAGTACGGACCATAGCTCTGCCGAATGACACGTTACAATGTTGAACCATGACAAACAAACAGGTCGAGTGTATTGCGTGTGTGATCGCCGGCGCTGTAGCGAAGTTGAATGTGTTGTTTGGCGTTATATTTCCCCCTTTTTTCATCTAGTTCAAGTTTTTTGTTTGTTTTTTTTTTTGCATGAAAAAGTTGAAAAAATATGATACTTGATCATATTATACTTTTTATTGGCGTTGTACTATATCAGTGAAGTAGCGTTTTCCAATGAGGTAAATAATTATGCTACATGTATTCAGAATACCGAATTAGTGTTTTGTACGTTGTTTCTACAATCCCAGTTGACAGTGAGGCCACAACCTTTGCAAGATTGTCAGGAGTCGAATAATGTCGATACTAAGATGGAAATTCGTGTAGTGAAATGTTTTTCATTGCACTATCTTATAATAATGCGTTTGAGACAATGGAGCTAATTTGGTTGACTTTGGTAGTTTCTTACCGTTGTGGGTAAAATATAACCTACAAATAAATTTGTCTACTTAAAAAACTCTAAAAAGCCCTGCGGACGCGAAGGATTTTATGAACTACATTTTAGGTTTTCGCGATTTGTATACAATATTATAATATTTATTTAAACAGATCTTAATACGTCGGGTATTTGAATGTATAAATATTTATTATTTATTTCTTTCTGGACGTTTCGGCCGAGTTACATCGGCCATGACCACGTTTTAAGAGACCGGTTTAAATAAATATTATATATGATATAAAACTACAGTTTAAAAAACATGACACTTGGCCAATTTGCACGACGATTCTTATCCGTATTTAACCATGAAACATGTTTACTAATGTCAAATTTTCATACTATATGATATTTTTTAAACATGTTTAGCAACTAAATATGTTTAAGCATTATTGTGCAAGTAGGTCTTAATAATTTTCTGGCTTTTAAAGGAAAGTTTTTAAACGAAACTAGATCCATTGTCTAAGGTCACAGAATTAAAAAAAATCCTGATTTTCAAATATGGCGTCAAGGCAGCTTAGTTTTATACTTTATTCCTTTTATTCATAAACGCATATTGACAGCCATATTTCACCTCATCGGTTTAGTGGCATATTGATAAACCGGTGATATACCTACTCTGTTCGATTCCCAGGCTCGGGCTTTTAAATCACACATATTTTACCCGGGGTTGGCATCTTTGAAGTATCAAGTGGTTGCCAGTAAGCGTTAATGAATAAGTGGAATAATTTATAATTAATTCTCAGATTAATTTTAAATCACAATTGCATAGATGCAATATAAATGATACGAATTATAATAATTTAGTGTGTTCGGCAAATTTTACATTTGCTTCGGACATTGATTGTAAAGAATAATTTAAAAAATCCTTATTATTGAACGAAAAAAATATGTTGTTTTAATTTTACGCCCCAAATAAACGTGAATGTATTTAATTATGATGTAAATCATTAATTTTATCCATTATGTATGAAAACAAGCGTAAGGTTTAACATAATATATCGCACATCGCCAACGAGTGTTTCAACACGAAAAATTTAGTTCTCGGGAAATAGTATTAGTACTTTTTTTGGGTAAAAATTGCCTTCAAAATTGGCTAATGAAATGTGGCCAATGTTTTTTTCATGATGATATACATCTCAAAAAATTTCAAATCTCTCTCTCTCTCTCACTCTCTTTACCGATGTGCGATGTGTATATGAAATATTGATGGTATTAAAAAAACAGATCACGAAACACATATATTTATGTACGATGTCGACAACATATATGCTGTGTTTTTTTATTATTATTTACAATCAAGTCGTTTTAAACAGAAATAAACAATAAAATATACCGCCTTACTTAAAACTCTTTAAATCAGTGTTTTGTTTACTGGAAGGAGCAGAGTCTGGTGGTAAGTGATCTTTGCTCATGAGAGCCACAACGCCAAAGGAATCGTGTGTCTTACTAACATTACGTTGCGGGACGTGCCACAGTCTATTGTTCATTGCTCTCTCTTTTTTTTTACTAGCCCTGTATTATATACGTCCCGCTGCCGCCCTCTTAGTCCACCACGCTGGCCTAATGCGGGTTGGCAGAATTCACATACCTTCGAAAAATCTTATCGAGTTCTCAGGTATGCAGGTTTCCTCACGATGTTTCCTTCACAGTTAAAGCAGTCTCTTTTTTACTTTTGAATAATTTGGATACGGCAACAAGTGACAAAACATAACAAAATATTGATTTAAAGTGTATGATTAAGGAGTATGTTTACGCAATATATTCACCAAATGTGTCGTACAATGATCCAAAATAAGTTTATTTTACGGATTGTAACTGTAAGTATTAAAATAATAAAGTACTTAAAATGTTCCTAAAAAGGGCCAGTATATAAAACATGAATTAACAAAATAGACAATTTAATAACAAAAGAAATTGACGCTTGAAAGGCAAAAACTCTACGTCGTTTAGATATTTTCAAGCGTCGATATAAAATATGGTGGTAATGCATTTCCTAGTATCAAGATGCTTCACTTCGATAATAATCTAAATATCAGATGTGTACTTTTTAGTTATAGTATTCAACAATTTTTTTTTTCATCGTGTTCATGGTAGCCCCAAAATGCCTTTAATAATAAATCTACTAATGAATTAATAATTATCTGTGACTATTCGTCATATTTTGTCTCACAGATACAATCCTGAATAAACTGGGTAACTAACGGAGTGGTAATGATTTTGACAGTTAATTACGTAACTCAAACATAATGTACTGCTTATGCAATTGACTTTAAGTAGTTCTTTTTATCAATTTCCATAATAACAAATAACAACCGCAAGCAGTGATCATAATGTAATTTCAATAAACAGCGTCTTTTTAAACGCTCTAAAAATAGCCTACAATGTATTAGCACTCAACGGCATCTTCAATAACCGAAAGAGGCCGCAAAGTAATGAGTTATTCATTAAAATGATAAAACTTTTATACATTTGGTTTAATTAGTGCTTTATGGAAATTGATAAATCAAACTTCCCCTCAGTGAATACCTTTATTTTGTAAATATTATTTTTAATGGACAGTTTCTAAGTGGTTTGCCTATTTTTGAACACGCAACATTGATCTCTTAGTTTTTAATTTTGTGTGTTAGACGCTTTAGACGTACCAAATCGCATTTCCCATCGGTCCAAGTCCTTTAATTCTGCATCAATAGTATGTTTGTAAAACTATTTTGGTTTAAAAATTGGCAAATCACTAAGAGTGCGTCGACCACAACGCGACGGGCCACGAGAGGCGGTACTAGAAATAAACAATGGAAGGCCGGACGCGTTAAAAATTGATTTATTTAAGAAAATATTTCCATCCTTTTTTTCAGTATTTTTCAGTCCTTGACTGCAATATTCATAAATATCGAAATTAAACTAAAACACGTAGTTCTTAGAAGAGCGTGTCTGGCCTATTCATTTGTCCGATCGTCAATATTAGATCAATTCGGGTTGCGACCTAGCGTTTTATTTACCGCCCCGCCGCCGGCGACACGCTACATGGAGGCGCCCTTACGTTCAAACTGCGACAATAGGCTATAAAATATAACCGTCATGTACAAATGGTATACAGACAGTTGTGTAGTTTTGTTCGTAATAAATGTTGTATATAAATAATAATGTAAACAATTTCGTATAAATCCACAAAAAAAAAATGGATGTTGAACATTTTCACATTCAGAAAAGAATCTTTCGGGACTTGAAAACTAAAAAAATACAGGTAGAATTTTGCTATTCACTTGTACTTTACTGTAAAAAATACAAGTTTATAGCAAAATGACGTTTATTACAAACAAAATGTAGAATTGTAGAGTTTTATAAAAGTTGTTACATGTCTGTCGGACTCCAGTCGTCGACAACTTAATATTCCTAATGGAATAGTATGTAATTATTATTAGTTATAAATTGTTTATATAGAAATTAATGTTCTTTTAAAACCAAATAGTTGAGATGGTAAGTTTTTGTGTCTAGTACAATTGAAGAGCAATGCATGTATAATACATGGTATGACTGATATGTAAAAATTGTAAAAAATCCACTGGAAATGACATTAGTATTTGGAATGAATACCTACACCACATGTCATAGTGTTTTCTTTGTGTATAATGTTCTTCGTTTAAATACAGGCACCGGCACCAGTCGTGAGCAATCCACCGTAGTTCATTTCACTTGCGCAGTAGTTGATTTATAGTTCTGATTGGCGGAATAAAGAAGCGCTGGGCGCTGACACTTCACGCGATTGGTTCGCCAGTCGATGTTCGTCATCTATTGGACTGTCGAGTGCAACCGCTACTAATAATATGATTTCACGACTCTTGCCGGTAATTATAAGTTCCTTCTGTATTGGTCAGTCCAGGTTAATATTAATAACTGACGCATCCACGGGCCTGATTCGTCTTTAGCAAACCTATAAGGACCGTGATTCGTGAAAGGTAACTTCTTCAGTCTTCACGAATCTGGATCATGTACTTGCATTAATCGCGATGTTTTATCGTAAAATAGCAAATTACAGATTGTTTGATTGGCACGAAGTGAAATAAAACCATTGTCTTACAAGTTCATACCTACTAAGACTTAACCTCACTCATTAGTTGAGAACGTCCATGCCCAGCAGTGAGCCATTATAAAATATAAAACTGTTATTGTTAAGTTCATTACAATAACATTTAATTGACTAGAGGCATGAGCAGACTGACCAATTGACTAAAGATGAAAATAGATACCGTATTTGTGTCCACAACGTCGACCTACTCGTGACGTGATAACTTGGGCACGCGTATTATACCTAAGGGTCTAAGGGAAACGCTTTCGAAAACGAAGACAGGCGGTAGACGGTAGTGCACGATACCATAAAAAATCGCGTAATATGTCCACATATTTTATTTCACGCACAGTCTGATACCATATTTAGTATTACTACGCCTTACATTGCGGGCTTACGTTTGCAAAGTGGCGAGTAAACAGCAAAGGAATCCACGTATATTATAAACTTAGTGTTTTATTTTTTAGGGTGACCGCTGAAAATCATTACTGTGCTGGGGTTCGCGCCACTGCACAAAAATATGCTGAGTGGTCACGGTATGCAACTGCGTAATATTTAGTTACTTTTAGTTTTTTCAAATTGATTTATACCTGCATATGTATTTATGTATGTATGCCGTTGTCCGTGACAAATAAATCAATTGTTCATTCTTCCTATAACCGGTTTGACTTCGAAAGCAGTCCCTTACACCCGGTTAATAATCACGGTGTCTATTTCTTTCGTTGGTCCATAATCTGAATATCAATCGACTACGGATATCATTTCGTGTAATAAACAAACTATAATATGTTAGAAATACTCGTGGAATTGTGAACGGGCTGGCTCACGGTTCCTCGATTATCGGACACAAACGACGGATAAGGCAGTCGCATCGAATACTTTATCACGCGCGAAAATACGATAATTACGACAAATCACGTCACTTTTGCGCTATCGCTTTACAATCACAGGTGGGTTTCGATGATTTTATTGTTTTGTCTGAAGTCTTGAATTTGACATTTCTTAAATTATGTTTTTGCATACATACAATATGTTATGTTTATTTTTGCAAATTAAATATACCAATAGGTAAATTGTAAGTAAAAAATCAATTTACTAAATAACAATTTACCTGAGAGCATTCGACAATTTTCATCGAAAGAAAACAAGCTGTTACTGCAAAAGCAGAAACTGTTCTTTATAGAATATCATAGATATGTTTTATTCGTTTGTGTAAATACATTCTTCTCGTAGCATATCATAATGTAATGTTCCGTTAAAATCACAGGGTGACTTTTAGTGAAATGAGATTAAAAATAATTTTGCTCACAATAGAGGTCTCAGATGTTTAGTGCGTTCGTATGTGCGTTTTCACCAACCTATTCTTAACACAAGGGAACCTTAATATGTTTCGCGGACAACATTGTGCACTTCAAAATTAGCGTGTCATTAAAACATATATTTAGGGGTATCCCCGTAAGTTAAGGAAAAGTTGATGAAAACGCACAGTAGATTTCATAAAGTTAAATAGAATTTCTGCAAATCAATCGTGCATAACATTTGTGACCTCAAAACGATGTACCTAATATTGTATACTTACACAAAAATCATAGCACAACCATATAACGAGATGCAAGCATTACTGACTTATTATTTTTTCTAATAGTATTCGGATTGTTTTTTGTAAATAACATCGACATGAATGAATGTATCGAGTTAAACCATGCGTTTAGACAAGACTTCCATGTGATTGCCGTTTGAATTTTACATCTGCTTTACGGTTGAACTTTTCAAATGAATATTAGTTAAATAGAAAACGGCTCCCAAACAGCCGCTCTAAATGTTGTATACATTTAAACTGCATTGGAGTATGTCAAAATCAAATACTCGATCGAATTCCAGGTACCGGCACGATTCGTGAGCACGGTGGTAGTTTTATATATTGGCAGAATTAAAAAGCGCTGGCCGCTGACACATCAGCCTATTGGTGCACATCAGTCGATGCTCTCTGTTGTAACGGTTCTTGCTGGTAATAATAACATTATTAAACATTATCTCAGTCGATTAAGAGTTTGAGGGATCTCAAAGATTTCTCAGTTGTCAATACGTATCTACTGTAGTTGTAATGTTCAAACGGTTAATTTAAAATTTGATAAATGTTTACAGTTAAATGTTGAAATGTTCGACTGTTTTGAAAACAATAAATTGTGTAACATTGTTGTGGTCTCAACTGGTTGTTTAAAGTGCAAAACCAATTTGTAATATAGCGATATTAAATCGATTTAAAAAGTATCTATTTAGTTTTACTGAAATATTTGTATGTACATGGGTACTGAGAAATCCGTGGAAACTATGAGG
Source organism: Amorpha juglandis (assembly GCA_949126905.1). Taxonomy (NCBI): domain Eukaryota; kingdom Metazoa; phylum Arthropoda; class Insecta; order Lepidoptera; family Sphingidae; genus Amorpha; species Amorpha juglandis. The sequence continues at coordinate 1,722,445 of OX421379.1, read as the reverse complement.
TCAAGACAATAAATATTTTGTCATTGATTTATTTTTTGCAGTTTAATGATCCTGTTTGGTCTAGTAGCTTTTAGGCGGTTAAACTATTGATGTTACGGGTCTTGATTCCCAAGTTGGGTGGTGTTTTTGTTTATCTTTACATTATATAAAGTGAAGTCGCTACCGCTGTCTGTTCCCTTAGATCTTTTAAACTATTCAACGGATTTTAATGCAGTTTTCAGCAATAGATAGAGTGATTCATGAGGAAGGTTTGTATGTATAATACATATATATATATTATAGCACAGAAAATCCGAAAAATACAAAAATTTGTAATATGATGTCGTAACAAACATATTTTTACCCGTGCGATGTCGGCGCGGGTCGCTAGTTCTAAATAACCAGTTCTTTTGTTCCTAGAACATACTAAACTGGATACTCAAAAGTTAACAAACATATTTTACTTTTGCCTATCGCTTTGGGGATACAGGCGTTAACTTATGAAATAATAAATGAAAAATCGCTTGATAAGTTCAATCTATCTACTTATGTACTCGAAAACTTTTACATTTATGATTATTGTCAAGAATTGCTATAAGTTTCATGCTTATTAGAAAAAACATATGGAGGGTAAAATAAGACACAAAAATTAATGTCAGGGTATTAACAATCACTATCTGGAAATAAACAAGGTAAAGATATGGTCAAATAAAAGCATCTATACTGCAATGAACCCTTTAATTTGAGACTATTTTGATGATATATTTATAACCAGAAAATTGTCAAAAACTATTTTACACTGGAACTAGATACAAGAAATATGTGGGAGCGTGTAGAACAGGTAAATTCGTAACAACCGTGATTTGCGCCTAATCACAATTATTATCTAGGCCAAAGACATAATATGTCTATATTTAAAGTAGCTTCTCAATACCACAATGATTTGTTAACATTTACACTGATTCATTTCAATTTCTATGAAGAGAAATACTAAGCTATATTTTACACAAGTCATGGGTCAAAAAGATATTTCAAACTTGTTGCCTTTGTGAACCTCTTTATTATGCATTTTTTTTTTATCTGTATATATTTTTGAAGTTTTCTTTAACAAAAATAAACACCTATTTTTTCAAAACGATGTTTATTGTATTAGTGGGAAAAGGTAGTAGATCCCAGTGGAAATTTAGGCATTTCCCAGTATGTCCATTTTAACTTGGATGGTCAACCTAACATCATCCATAAAGTACAAATTTAATTCTTATGAGAAATATAAGATAAAAAAATTGTTTCTCCAAAATCAAAAATGTTTTCTTTTTATTAAGAACGTAATTTATCCAATTACGTTTACTTTAAAACAGGAAAAGTCTATCATTGACTGTAAAATGAATAACTAAAATTTGTTTAAAAACTTAAGTAGGAAAGTTGTAGAAACTTAAATGAAAGCTAATGGAAAATTTACATGTCTAAAAATCTTTCACATACAATAAAACTAGAAAATGAGACACCTACTTAGTAACAGATTAAGTAAATGTAGACATTGTAAACAAATAGCAAATTTTTTGCAGTCCTTATATAAATTACAAACAAATGTTTAATTGCAAAACATCTCCTTATTTTCGTAATTTAATTGCAACATACGTATCTGTAAAGCTTTGTCATCTCTACGAGATAAAGTATTGTCCTTCAATTTGTGTTCATACTTTAACAAATCAATATACTCAACTTTATGCCGGGACGTGTCAGAATTTCATTATGCCTTAAGCTGAAGCCAATAGAAATATCACAAATAGCTGCTTAAGGAGTCATTTACAAGACTCGCCCGCTGTGAGGCGACAAGTCACTAAAATTCATTCTCTATACATATTACAATGACACATTCTGTAGTTTAAAACTTATTATAAAATATTCTGTCCAAATTATGAGTCTCTACAAAACTAGAAGGTGGACACAATGTTTTTAGGAGATTTTACACTTCAAATTACAACTGTACATTATTAGTGGCCGGCAACATCAGCCACTGTCGTAAAGAATGAATTTTATGACACTGAAAAGGCTTTTTCCGAAAAAGATTTTACGTAAGCCTCATGCAATTTGTTGACAAAGTCAGCATCGTGTTTGAGTAGATAGTTGAAAGCTTGAAGCAGCTGATTTCTGGTGAGGGGCTCAGGAGTGGGCTGGACGTCCCCACCGGTACTCGCCGTGAACATAGTGGGTGGCATCAAGGCGGGCTTTTGCTGAGTGGTCATACAGTCAATCAAAGGGTACATTCCAATGTCTTCCACTTTGCTACCATTAAAAGTGCTTACCGGGTGACCAATATCCTGAGACTGGTTGAGATATGTGGCAAGAGGTGATGTCGACTTTGGTGATGACATCCTCATCAAATTCAACTCATTCTCCAGTGGTATGAGCCCATTTGAGTCATTCACATCCAACCCCTTCTTAATTCCTGATATCCTCTGATTTTGCTTTTCATTCGGTGTTGATTTTAATGGAAACACACATGGTTGCCTCAATGCTGAATCTATGGTTATGTTGCCATTAGAATTTTGCCCCTCTTGAGGAGTGACAGAACGCTGTTGCTTCTCTATGTGCTCAACCGAATGCGCAGGGTTACTCATAAGCCTCTGCAACAGCTGCGGCACTTCTCTGGCGTCTGTGGACCGAGGTCCGAATATGCCTGGCGAAGGCAACGAGGACACGGCGGGCATCTGCGCCGCAGCGCCGCTCCCCGCCTTAGCGAAGAAATCCATCACACTTTGGGAAGCCATGTCGGATGCCCGCGAAGGCGTCGAGTCATTCTTATTAGCCAGACCTTTATTAGAGTTGAAGTCGTCCTGCGCCTTACTCAGCATGCCAAATATATCGACTGGCTGGCTGGACGTGGTCGACGAGTTGTATGCGGCGTTCTGTGCCATATTTTCACCCGGCGAGTGTTTAATTGACTCCTTTACCAAAGCGTTTAGCTTCGTAGCTACTCTGACGCACTCCTCTTTATCGTAGAACCATATGCCGTAAATGCGACATTTGGCATTTCGGTAGAGCAGGAAAGGTTCTTTCAATTGTAATTCGATTCCTTTCGATACGGGTTCGATGAGGTTGTTCGTATTCAACCTATTCATAATCACTAAACTGTGGTTCGGCTCTCCATTTCTACTGTACACAAACAAAGCACCCTCGATGTTAGTTTTTTCCCATTCGTTCTCTTCGAACGTGTAAAGCGCAACATGAGTGGCACTGTCAACTATTGCTTTAACATAAGGATCTGCTCTTTTTAAAGCAGCGAAATTCATACGTGAACCGGTGTCAGCCATTTTATAGCAACAAAATACTAGTTTTTGTACAGCGAGCAAGCATCACAGCAAAATGACAAGAACGAATATCTGCGCCATTTTGTAACGTTCCGAAATGTTTGTCACTCAAGTACATACTTTTTGTTTCATGGATTTTATTAAAGCTTTCTTTAATAATTATTAATTATTATGTATGTATGTACATAATTACTATTTTTATTTTATTTAAGTTAGGAGTGACTAAATTTTACGAATTTATTTTACTAACTGAAATAAGATTATAAAACCCTTCGAAGACATACCCTGTTTTCCAATTACAGAGCATAATGCGACTCAGTGGCGCACAATGCCGAAGTGTGCTAATTGCTAATTGGAACGTGAATTAGTTTTCTAGTGCACCAGCAGAGTGCGCTAAGTTCAGTGTTGAGAATAAAAATATAAATAGTCAATGTTTATACCTTCATCCATCCTTACATTTACTTTTTAACAGGGTCTGAATTAACTTTTGAATATTTCGAAAACACTACGATAAGATGAAAGCTTAAAAAAAATTCTCAAAAATAAACAATATTAATTACTAATGATAATATAAAAAAAAATTTCGATCAATGCCAACTTAAAGAAAAAACACTTGTTAATTTTCTGTTACTGAGTTGGTATCGATTGCATGTATCACCCGAAAGCAGTACTTTTGAGAGTGCTTGATTGTGCGTAGCGTTGCTGTAGTTGAAACATTCATGTTGAGCATTATGCCGCATAATGCGCTTTAGTGCTGTAATTGGAAAACAGGGATAGTTTGTATGGTTATTGTTGTCCATTTATATAAAACTCCTGTTCCCACGAGATTACAGGAGAATTTTCTGATAACTTTTAGAATGCCAAAATAAAAGTTTATACAAGCTTAAAGCTGATTTACATCTCTTATCAAAGATAATATTCTCCCATTATGAAGTAAGGAATATAATATCCTTTACCTTCCGAAGTACTATTGAAAATAGCCTATTTTAATTTTTTCGTCACTGCACAAACTAGGATTAATATACTCGCTTAGAGCACAAACATCTTGTCATTAGAAGTCAAGAGTACTAATTAAAACAAGAAGTCATAGTCTCCGACTAAAAACGACATACGGGTGGGCAAGTGGACATTATTCCGTTTTAGCCATTTGACTACGGAAAAAGGCCGCTCACGTGGTGCAGAGAAGTCACATGAGCTACGGAGGTATGGCGAATTTACATTTCAGATGCCAAGGCCCAAGACTCATCTTGGATTAATGCTACGATGGCTTACGTACCTATTAGTATTTTTTGTCGATATTTATATCTTCTAAGAATAGTGCATCACTAGTGATGGTTTGAGAAATAAATATATTTCAAACAAATGTCAAAACGTGAAACGTCATTCGAAAGTTTGTGCGCGGTAGCGACGCTAGTGGTCCATTTAAAAATTAAGAATATATTGGATTAAAATACAGATTTAATTGAATAACTAGTTAAATTTGTCCAAACGTTACAATTACTGATTGTTATAAATCAAACAAAACTTAACGTATGATTGTTTTTGAAACAAAACTTAAGATCAACACGTGATATACACAGGCTAAGTTAGCGAGTGTTTTTCGTAATAACAATGACAGAGAGCAATGTTCTGGTGGTGGGCAGCGGAGGCCGGGAGCATGCTATATGCTGGAAATTGGCCGAGTCTCCGAATGTAAAACGTATATACTGCGCGCCGGGTAGCGTCGGAATCTCTACCACCAACAAAGTTGAGAGTGTCGAATTGGACATAAAGAATTATCCTGTGAGTTAAATAACTTCTTTATTTCACACCGTGAACTGCCGTGAAACTATAATCGATTAGTTGCCGCTTTTATATTTATTTGTGTCAATACAAATTGGTACCTAACGATTACTTTCCTATAACAATTTTATCAATAAAATAATCTTACTATAGTATTAGATTAATTTATAACTTATTATTATAATATCTATTATACTTTCCGTTAATTGTAGTTATTGTTTGTGCCACTTTAGATTCTCTATAAGAGAAATAAGATATTATAAAAACAAATATAATTTTTTTGGCATTTTATGTTAAATTAACGATAGGCTTGCCCCCTATCACATCATGGGACGGAAATACGTTCTGCGAAATCTGTGTGTACTGGTTACACCTCTGTCTACCCTTTAGAGAATTACAGGCGTGAGTGTGTATGTATACATGTAACGATACGACAGCTAAATACTCTCACAATTAACTGCTAAATGAGTACAACATTATAAAGATAAGATATAATTTAAACATTTTGTAAACTATAAACTCTTTAAAACACTTCTCACTTCACTTCTCAATTAGTATTTTTCCATTTAATAGAAAATTTTCTTTACATGGAGTGTAATAAAAAATTACCAATAAATCAAACAATGAGATAAATCCTTTAAGAACCATGCTCATAGGGTCACAAATTTAATACCATTGTTTGATTAGTATCATGACTGATAACATAGACCAAGTATTTTCTATAGACAACACATGATCATGGACAAATTTTATCTGGTAAAGATAGTTATTGGCAATAAAACTATTGTTACGTAGCTTAATTAATTATTATTCTTACTAACTGTAATATTTTGCATGGTGTACAATATTGTGTTATCTGCCTGTATATTTATTGTCAGCATTTATAATAAACTTATGCGTTGCACACATCTATAAACTCAAATCAGTCAGAGCCTTTTAATACCCTTTCATTATTGAAGTCTGAATAATGATAATTTCTTCATTATGAAGTAAAACAATGCTTATGTTTTAAGACAAACCTATCCAACTTGAGTAATAAATGTTACAGAGAGATTTTACCATACATAAATTCATTATAAAAAGTTCAGACTGTATCTTTAAAACATTGACATAATTATAAAATGATCATCCATGTATGTCCATGAGTTTTACAGACAGGTGAAGAGCTCACATTTGTGGAATAATTTCAGCATTAATCCCAGTTTGGGTAGCACTACCACTCTCACTCCGGATTGACCAGATTTACTAGTAGCCCTTTGGTTGATGGTCTTCACTGTTCTTATAGCTGAAGATCAGAAAATCCTTTACGGGCATTACAGCCCATGGATAGGCCTTTCACATTGATGCTTTTATCACCCATACAATACTCACAAAATAACGTGACCAAATTAAAGTTATTCACAAAGAGCATTGCTGTTATTGTTATCTACTGATAACAATAACAGCAATGCTCTTCATGCCTCCAGACACCCTTTAGTACTCTAAAGGGTGTCTGGAGGCATTGGGGGGCAGGAAAGTAACTAATTACAGTCTGGCCTACTTATATTGCACATACTATACTGAACCTTGCTTTTTTCTACTCTAAATATCTGATAAATTACATCACCCAATAGTCAATAAACGTAAACAAGTGGAGTTTATTTTCATGTATAACTGTTGTGAACCATTTGCGTATGTGTCATGAGGTTATCATGTATCATATATACCCATTAAAATCTATGCACAATATACTTATTGTTTCATGATTGGAACATCTTCAAATTTAGTGTAAACAAAATTAAATGGGCCATAAAAAACGCTGCCAGAAAAATGTCTGTAAAATAAATTAAATTCCTTGACATAAAAGATGCTTAAAAAGTAAATATAAAATACTGGCCAAATGTGTACACATTTCCATACCGGCAAACTCACACATCAGAAGCTATAAGGTGTTTCTCATTGACATACATTTGGCACAAGGGAGGTCTTGTTACGTAAATGATGGAAAACACCCAGTAATCATAAATTTCGAATACCCTATGGAATTGTTACGATACTTGATGCAAAATTTATTTTATCTCTAAAAATCATAAAAATAAATATACAATTTTTTTTTTAATATTTAACGATATGGAGCGCTTATTGCGCCATTCCTACTCGTACTTGACCAGTTTCTTACATTTTAACCAAACATTTTTTATTGATTTTTAATTTAACTATAGTTTCAGAATTTTTAAATGTCCAGTAACTACTCGCTTAGACCAATCCAATAAGTTCAAACTTCGTATGTTTTTTCTTTATTATTGAAGAGATGAACATGCAGATAGCTTGGGCAGGTCAAGGTTACCTAGCAGAGAACACTCTAGATTAATTAAATTGGCTTTTAAATAACATAAACATATCCATATCAGTCAAAACGTCTAGGTGCTACTATGTCTTGGGCAGCTACATAGACAGATAAAAAGGTCAAATGTATAACACCCACATTTATGACGTATTTAAAAAAAGGCCCTTTATCTAATAATGAAAATTCTTAAACGCCTAGTGCAGACTAAATTAAATCGCACGCGATCCACACAAGGTGTGCGAGTCACTATGGCAGGTTTTAACACCATGTGTACGGTGGTTGCTATCTGGGAGGTTATGTATATCCTCCCATCAGCAAACTGTCTAGAGATAATAAACGCTTTGTAATGCGTGCGTCATACCGTTCCCGTGATTGTCCCATTGATCACCATGTTATTTTAGAGTTCTGTGGCGTAGCTGTCCATGGGTTTCTGTCTAGCATCGTAGCGCCTAAACGAATGTGCTGATTTGAGTCAGATATTTTTTTTTTATCTGATTTAATCAAAATCAGTAATGTCTGAAGAAAATTTGTTCAGCTGTTTAAAAGTTACAGATGTTTTTCTACTTGAAGTAAGAGGTTGTTAAGGGTTATGTAATTTCTACATTCACACATATAAACATCATTTTCCATAAATACCAATAAACTTTTTCCGACAGGCTCTAGCGAAATGGTGCAAAGAAAAGAGTATCGACCTCGTAGTAGTCGGGCCAGAAGATCCCCTCGCGAACGGCTTGGTAGACAACCTGACGCAGTACGGCGTACCGTGCTTCGGCCCTACCAAGGCGGGCGCGCAGATTGAAGCCAACAAGGACTGGTCAAAGAAATTCATGAATAAATACCAGATACCGACGGCGAGGCATAAGTCTTTCACTGATGCTGCAGCTGCCAAGGAGTTTATTAATAGGTATGAGAAGTTGTGTACTTTTTTGAATGTCTATGTAACTTTTGTGTACCACTATCTTGTGTACCGATGTAGAAGAAGAAAAAAAGAAAGAAAGAAGAAAGAAAAATTTATTATTGGACTAGACACAAAATAGTTTTACATAGGTACATCATACCAGTATTATCTTAGACCAATAACAGGACCTCCCATAAAAGAAGACTGTGAAGACGAGTTGTGGAGCGCATGGACTGACGAACCAATCAGTGGATAGTATACTATTTTTTTAGGAATATTATGCGTTTTCATTACAATCCGCTACGTACAGTAGGATTAGAACGAGTTATAAATACTGTCATAGTTTTCGAATTCGTATAAAATTACTATTGACGAAGTATCAAATTAATACTCTAACTCAAACTAGTACATACTGTAAAAAAGGAAAAAATCGCTCGAAAACTAATTTCGTACTCGACTAATGTGATATAAAATTAATCATACTATCAATTTTAATTCATCATAGTCCGCATTAGTGGCTACTGCTACTTGATGTATGGAGAGTAAACGAAAACTGACTTCGTTTTAGAAAATGATCAAATCTTGTATTAGGCCTACTGCTTTGCATACGTATTATCATAGATACGGATATTTTGACAGCTATCGAATATCTTGTTAAAGTTGGTAAAAAACTATTATAAAGTACTGTGCAAATAATGTTTTTGCTAACGACTCGTTCCGCATTTGCACTACAGTTGATATTTAAGGGGAAGGTAAAGCGGAACTGCCTTGGCACATTTGTCTTCTTCATAAAAACTAACGTCAGACAGACGACAGGTTACAAATATCAATAAGCCGAAACTTTACAACATACAAACATATTTTGTTGACCCCACGCAATGGTTAAAGATAAGCTGTTTATTCGTTATCTGGTTTTGTTGTGTGTGGTATTGTATCATACAATTTACGAAATAAATCATGTAAGGCGATAGCATTTAAAGATTAAACATTTATATTCTCGATCACAGTCTTCGCATGGCTTATCACCAGACCAGATCCATAAAATAGTCTTCGCAAGTTCTACAATCTGAACGGAATGAAGCGTGTCACATTTTTAGTACCTGCTTTAATAGCTTCGAGAACACACTGGTGACAAACACCTTTGGAAACATTTTTATGTGTTCGCCTGGCGGATTATTGTTTATAAGACGAGTACAGGCTATAATTGTAATCACATCACGTGTGCATGAGATCTTGCGCATGATATCCTGATATTCCGTGGACCGACTCTATTGCGGCCACCGTGGGATTTTCTGTTGGATTTGCCGATGTAGAGTGTATAAAAATACATTTGCGATGTCTATTAAGTATCTTTGGTCTGTTCTAAAATTGCTGAAACTGTCAAAAAATCCCACAAATCCCCAAAAATGTGGGTAATTTTTTTTTTCTGTCACATTTAGTTTTCGTTTTATTTTGCTGAACAAAAATGTTTGAGTATTTCTGCAAAATGGTAAAATAAACCACAGATCACGGATATTAAAGTAGATGTTATGACATACACGTTGGTCTGATAGAAACCAAACGTGCCAATTTTTGTTTTCATCTCGGTGCGTATGAATTTTATTTTGTGTGTTGACGGGTTGCGCTGAATGTTGCGCTTAATCTCGATAGGCGAAGGGGAGTAGACAAGCGAAGTCTATATGCCGTAGTCAGCGGTATCAATCCAAAATTTCTCTCTTACAGAAAGATCTTGATTTGTGATCATGCGATCGTCTCGTGCGCACTGTAGGTCCGAAACGTTTATCTCCCTCGTACAAGTGACCTGCGTACATAAAGTACTTGACCATTATCGTCCGTTTAATATTACTGTTTTTACTCTCGTGAATGTAGGACAATGTCAATTGAATATGTAGGTATGTTCTGGGTTTAAAAATAAACTTTATATGTCCGGTAAACGAAGGTCACCTGATGGTAACGGTAGGCTTGGCTGTGCTCCTGGCATTGCCGATGTCCATGAGCGGAGGTGACCGCTTACCATCAGGCGGGCCGCTTACTGGTCTGCCTATCAAGGCAATGATTATATAAAAATGTTCCCCACCGCCCATGAATAGAAGCATCGCAGATGCGTCGCCGAGCTTCACGGGACAGTGGATTGGGAAGGGATGTGGGATTGATTACTGTGCGTCTAGAAATCTCACGCATTATACAAAATGCAAAAACAAGCTGTATTTTATGTCTGGTTTTCTGTGAGACAGTGGGTAAGTCGCGCCAGCAATTTGTGCTGTAAACAAAACTGTAAACAAAACAAAACTTTAGAAACACATGAAATTACCGTCCATTATATTTTCACATAATAAAGTGAAACCAAACTGAAAGTAAATAAACTATAAAGTAATTTTTTATTTCATGCAGTTTTAATTGAAGGTCATTCTGTAGTTCATTTACAGTGCAACAATTATGAGACGGCAGTGGCAAGTTTTGAAACTAATTCAAAATGTATAGAATATTCTATCAAAATTAATAATTGACCAATAAGGCGATTGACAACAGCGCCACTTATTTCGTATGTACTCATGCAACACTTAAGCAAGCTCTTTGCCAAGTGTCGAATTCTGTGTAGGACCTGATTGGTCTATTTTAATTTAGCGCCAAAAATTACCCAATGATGACAGATCCACTTACCCATTTGCCGGCCTATGCTATAAAAAATACAAAAGTATATAGTAATTTGTATTACTAATAAATAAAAATAATATTCTTAAATGGTTCCTCACTCTGGTGTCCTAACCGCCAGTGGCTTGGGTCCTAGGCCTCGCCATTGGAGGGTGATCGTTGTTATATATATATTTTTTTAAAATATTTCAAACTAAGGAGTTCTGTACACATATTTAATAGTAAATAAGTACTACATACTAAGATAAACCTGTAAGTAAAAACTTATATAAATACTAGGTTTTGCTCGCGGCTCCGCCCGCGTGAACAGCATTTAAATATTATCATCCCCTATTTTCACCCCTTTGGAGTAGAATTTATCAAAATCTTTTCTTAGCGGATGCCTACGTCATAACATCTACCTGCATGCCAAATTTCAGCCCGATCCCTCCAGTGGTTTGGGCTGTGCGTTGATAGATCACTATGTCAGTCATTCAATCAGTCACCTTTGAGTTTTATATGTTTAGATTGTTTTTTTTTCTATTTATTATTTCTGAGCACTTTTAGCAGCACAACTCGTGACCAGACGGTACCTCACCCTAGATACTTAACACTATGTACGTTACGAACTTTGTTGTATCGTTTCCTCTTTGTAGAATACTGTACCCTTTACTAAAAACGTGTCCATTTTCAGTGCCCCATACCCAGCGCTGGTGGTGAAAGCTGCTGGCCTCGCAGCGGGCAAGGGCGTGGTGGTAGCGTCCACCAAGGAGGAAGCATGTCAGGCCGTAGACGAGATCCTCACCGACGCCAAGTACGGCTCGGCTGGGGAGATTGTCGTCGTCGAGGAGTTGCTTGAAGGGGATGAAGTTTCTGTAAGTGTAGTCTTGAGTTTTTTTACACCCCACAAAAAGATAGGGATTATGAACTTGACCCCATTTTTGTATGTATTTAGTATGGGTGTGTGTCTTAGGCATCGTAGCGCTAAAACGAATGGATGGATTTTTTTCCAGAAATGTTAGTCATACCCTTACCTGTATGTCTACAGCGTGGTTCTACCAGTTCAATAATCTGTTGTAAAAAAACTGAAAAAACCTCATTCAGGGTTAAATAACAAGAAGTAGGGTCAATCACCATTTTGCTTCCGCGTCAATGATAAATTTTTATTCCATAGATTGCAAGCTATAATTACGAAAAACATGTAAAAAAAATGTTTATTTCTACATAATATTACAATGTGGTGGTAGGTCCTTCGTATGCGCGAGGCCTTCTGGGTTGGCACCACCGCTTTGTCTATTTCTGCTGCCAAGCAATAGTGTGTAAGCACTGTTGTGTTTCGGTTTGAAGGATATTGATATCAGTGGAATTACTGGGCATTATGAGACTTAGCATCTTATGTATCGGGGTGACGAGCGCAGTTCGGTGCCATTCAGTGCTTTGTAATTTTAATTTCTGTGTGGTGTTGTTTCTGTTTATGGGCAGCCGTGCCGCTTACCATCAGGCGTCTCGTCATTCAATAAAATAAAAAAAAGTCTGTATAGAGAAACGTACCTACATCTCATTAGTGAATAACTCAGACAAACATGAACGATAACAGAAATCAGTATGCTCATAGGGGTTCCTGATAATGAAATTAAACACTTTAATTGCTATTAATATTTTTTTGGCGATCGATAAACAAATAAGTAATTTGGGTCGGTTTTTAATTCCAGCTTCTAAACATACACTTAGTTTTTAACATAACTTTTTATGGTTTGGTATGATCAAGTAGATTTTGTAAAAATAAAAATTGCTACAATAATTGCTGTAATTTCTTGAGTGGTAGAGCAACGCTGTAGACAGTTTTGTATACAACATATTTATGTATTTGGGCCAGCTCGACTGTCACCACCGTTTCGCAGAAAACCGACGTAAAGTAGCGGCTTGCTGCTGCGTTTCGTACGGTGAGTGAGATATCCGCAAAGCTTTACGTCACCGTACAAATTGGTCACTACGGTGCACACGTGCGAGCGAGATAGTATGATGTTCCCACTACACGCCCTTTGAACATACATATATTTAAAATCATAATTTTTGATCCATTTGATTAAATATTAACAAAGGGGTATCTTTTTGTATTATTATAAGATAATGTATTAAACTTAAAATGAAACTACCTTATATACAGTAATCTTTATTTAAAAAAGAAATATTTCATTTTTAAATACTAGATTTATTTAAAAAATAAAAACAAAAAATAATAAAACATAATCTACTCTATTATTATTGTTCCAACAATAGAAGCTCTTTTCTTATCAATCTCTTTACTTTTAACCTTATAGAATTTAATCATTGTCATATCCCAAACGCTTAGATTTTATATCACACTACCATAGTTGTTTTTACTAACCGAAAGACGATATTAAAGGTCAAATATACTAGTTTAAACTGTTCACATCTACATACGTGGATATAATTTATCACTGAATTCCAAAGTGTCGTAATAAATGTGATAAAATAGATATTTAATGCGTCTCCAGAGGTCATTTGTCTCATTGTGAGATATGATATAAACTTTCTTTAATATTGTTCCCAAACTGAGTTTTGTATTCGACAGTATTGCCCTCACACTATGAGACGAAAGTAAGCTTGGTGTACCATGAGTGTAGCACTAGATGTACATTTTTTGTATACACCCAACAGTTACACACAGACTTTTGACCCCACAGTAAGATACGAGTCTTGTGTCGTGGGTATCAGGAACTACGAGAGACTTTCGGTCTCACAACACCCAGACGCCGAAACAAATATTTGTGGATCAGACAAACATTTGTCTCAGTGCAGGGATCGAACCCGCGGCCTGTCGCTTCACAGCCGGCTACTCGCCTGCTGCGCCACTGAGGCTGTCATTTTTTTTTTTACTAGCCCTGTATTATACATGTCCCACTGCTGTGCAAGGGCCTCTTCTACTGAATGAGAGGGGGGTTAGGCCTTAGTCCACCACGCTGGCCTTATGCGGGTTGGCAAACTTCGCATACCTTCGAAAAATCCTATCGAGTTCTCAGGTATGCAGGTTTCCTCACGATGTTTCCTTCACCGTTAAAACAAGCGATAATTAACAATGAATATACACGTAACTTAGAAAAGTCAGAGGTGTATGCTCTGTCATTACTTCTGTTTTTATTTTTGCTTATTTGTTCCAGGTGCTGGCCTTCACGGACGGTGAGACCGTATCGATGATGCCGCCAGCGCAGGACCACAAGCGCGTCGGTGACGGTGACACGGGCCCCAACACCGGCGGCATGGGGGCCTACTGCCCCTGTCCGCTCATCACGCCCGACCAGCTCGCCGACGTCAAGGACCAGGTGCTGCAGAGGGCTGTGGACGGACTGAAGGCCGAGGGCATCAAATATGTCGGTAAGATAGATCACCATGTAAGAAGTGTAGAAGGGAGCCTAGCTAGACACGCAATTAAATTACGCCCACAGCCGCGAAATAAACTAGTAGTATGTACCCTACAGTACCTACACTTGGGAAAATTTACAGTAGTATTGTAATAAACTATAGATTCGTTAAATTATACCTCCAGCAGTATTTTACTATGTGTTCCTACAACTACGAAGAACACTCATTGTTCTTCCCTTCATGTGCGCAAATTGTCGCTTTCATACTACGGTGCCACTACTGTAGCTATGAATAATAATTAGTACGATAGCGTCGATATCCCATTTTTAACAATGACATTGAAGACCCTACTCGGCTATATCAGTTGTTATTGTTGTGCGGATCGTTTTTTTTTTCAAACCAAACATTTGTTTTGAAATGTCTTCCTAGGAGTGTCATGGGCATAGGTTAGGTGATAAATGAATTAGCAAAGGTCCGGGTATGATTGTTGTAGCTTAACTATAATAATATCAGTATATTGTACTGTCCCACTGATGGGTATGCGCCTCCTATACTAATGAGATGAGTTAGGGCCTTGGTCCACCACGCTCAGGTAATACGGGTTGGAAGACTATTCAAAAAAATATTAACATTTTTAGACGTAAATATGCAATAACATTATACCATTTCACATGTAAAAATTTAAATATTATTTCGATGTTTCCTTAACTTTTAAAGCATGCGATAATTGACAATGAATACACAAGGAACTAGAGAAAATTCAGAGGTGCATGATCTTGGAGCTGATTTCGAACATGTAACTTCAGAATAATTGAGGCTATCAGCGCAAAAGTGGTGTAACCCACAATGTTTGTTAGATACGGTTTTGGTGTAAAATACATTATTTTTCATAATAAAAATAATGATAAACATATGTAGTATGTATTGATTATATATTAAAGGTAGATGTTTATATGCAATATTGTATAGAGATGGTATGATTCGTGTCTGCTGCGCGTGTAAGTACCGAACGCATAGGAACGATCGTGGAGTGTCGAGCGCGCACCGCCCGTTGACGCGTAACGCAAACGTCAGCGTTTACATATAGTCTTATTTTTATTTGATTGTAACAAATATGGGATAACTTTTTTTTATTTGATGGAATGACGAGACGATCAAGGCGCTCGCCTGATGGTAAGCGCCACGCCTGACCATAAACGGAAGCAATACCACACAGAACTTTGATTTACAAAGCACTGCATGACACTGAACTGCGCTCGTCACCTTGAGACATCAGATGTTAAGTGTCATAATGCCCAGTAATTTCACTGGCTTCAAACCGTCCTTTAAACCGAAACACAACAGTGCACAACCACAACAACACAACTCAGACGGCCTCTCGCATACGAGGCACCTACCACCTTGTAAAACTGAACTAATGAAACAAAAACGTTTTAACGGATACGCACCCTAAATCAACTAAGTATATGTTTTTTCGAAATCTATATCAGGTTACAAAATTCAGTAAAAAATCCGCGCAATTCAATAAATACACCTAACAAAACAATTATTCACATAGTCTTGATCCCAATAAAATACAAAAAATGTGTTGTACCAGAAAGTACAAGGGACTCTCGGTCCCAACATCTAAAGGACAGATCTGCATCAAATATTTGGCACGGTACAGGAATTGAATACACAGTTTTTCCTTTCACAGCCGGCTACTTAGCCACTGTGTCGATAAAAACATTTGAGTCAAGAGTGTAGGAGTAAATATGCTGGTCACTTGCACATGGTAGCAAGTTGTAATTATAGCTCGTTCACGAGTCCTTGTAACGATTGGCGCCTGCTGGTCGGGTTTTCATATCAGAAAGTGAATACACTTGAAGCTCAAAGTTCCTTTTACATTGTAACCAATGTTATCGTGTAAGTAAGGACCCTCCATCCATTTACCTTCGACATTTCCGACATTTAAGGTCGACGTACACAAAGAACAGTGAACCTGGTGACCCTCGTGTCGTTTTGCCTGTTTGTTATTAGTTTACTTTTGCCCATAGTCCTGCGAGTCTCTGTTGTATGAAAATGAGTTATTTTTGGTTGATATATTCCGTCAAAATTTTAAGCGTTCCAGTCCAAATAGGACTAGAACACTTAGAATTTACTTAGATTAGATTAAATTATACTGGACAACAGTTTACGTATGATTTTGACGTTAAAAACAAATTGGTTGCCACTTTTCCAATTCTAATATTGGATCTAAGATTTGAGACGACAGGGCTGGGCAGGGACAGAAACATAAAATTGCGACTACTGTTGTATTCTAGTATAATATTTCATTTCATCTACTCAAGGGTTGATATAAAAAAGTATCATGTGCTCTAGACATTCAAAATATTCGAAGACCAAAGTTTATCACAATCTGTTCAGCGATTTAGTTCTGAAAATGTTACACAGACAGACAAATTTTTGAATTCATAATATTAGACGGGATTTATATTGACTTTACACAGAACTTTCTCCATTTTCTGACGTTAATCCCTTTGGGTAGAAAACACACCCAGACCCTAAAAAAATATTTGTCAATCACACAAACATACACGGTGTGGGAAATTGAAACCGCGGCCTCTCGCTATACAACCAACTACTCGCCCACTGCGCCACGTAGGCTGAGTCGTTAGACATTGTATCAATGTATATTAAGCCTTACGTCACACAAGACAAGCGTATTGTTGCGTGTGTCATCGCCCCATGACCCTACTGTTTACACCTTATCTCGACTCGATATGCCGCTGTTTCAGCTAAAAGACAATAAACTTTATTACCAACGGGATAACGATCCCATTCGATTGCGGTAATCTTAAGTGACGGATTTCAGCTAAATCACGAACTTATACACCCTGTTACCAACAAGATAAGGTTTAAAGTCGATAGTGTTAATCTCTGTAGGCAATTGTTGATGAAAGTTGCGTTTTTGTTTGCTAGGCTTTCAGTTGCTACGCGTGGATTGGCGTGCAGGTTGCAAGGTTATCGGGACACGTGCGGTGGTTTCTTTGTTTCGCTGGAACTAATGATATTAAGCGATATCGCTTCTGCCTAGGTCATGGGTTTATGTAACCATGCACTTCTAATTATGCTCATTTACGCCTTATGAATAAGCAACAATAAGTTAAACTAAATACACTTATAGACCGGTGATTATCCATTTTGAAACATAAATAAATTATAGTAGAATTAAACCCATTGTAAAAGGAAGAGAATACAACAAAATTGATAGGAAAAATAAATTAACGGCGATCTGAGGTCGGGAAGTGGGAAGGGGGGGGCTTTTAAGGGTAAAAAACGGTTTATCTCGATTTCCGGAAAAACTACAAGTCTTATGGAAAAAAGTTAAATCGCAAAGTTGTAGGTAATAAAAAGATCTACAACTTTTGTATACACACTCTCTTCACATAACCCCAAAATATATGTGAAAAATTCAAATAACCAAGTTTTTTGTTTTTATTTTTATCTATTACTAGCACACCCGGCGAACTCCGTTTCGCCACCAGATGGCTTCGTTTTATGTAACATTTCTCTACTTAAAATATTGGTTTGTAGTACATTATATGTATCAGAGATGGCGCTGTATTTAAAAAATGATTTTCCCTATTTTCCCGCTTTTCTATTGAAATTTTTCCTAGATTTTCGTTGCTATAAACCTCACGGAGCCCGAGACCTTTCCAACGAATGCAAAACCGTGGAAATCGGTTCGTGCGTTCTGGAGTTATATCGTCAGGAAGGAAAACCCGACTTATTTTTATATATAAGATAATAAATAATTTTTTTTCACGAAATTTGGTGAAAACTTACCTTTTTGTATCCCAAATACACTGTAATTTTTTTGATTTAAAATATTTATTTTTGCACCTTATTTTGACTTAATATCGAAAAAGCAGCCTAATTTTCAAACGAAAATTCTCACGTCAAAATATGAGCTTTTTTAAAAAAGTCTGTTGGTTTCTTGTTCATTGAATTCTCTACTTTCTGATGGTGTAAAAAAATATATACATTACTATGGTAAATATGCTCAGAAAATGCAAAGAAACGAACTACTAAATAACAGGTAGTAAGGCCCAGACCCACCTAGCCCCTTCCCCACTTCTTTATGATGGGCTAAAATTTTCCGTAGATCACTCAGGTATATAAGTTATATTAAAATAACAATAAAGAGGCATCTACGCATATATATAGTTTAAAGAAGATTCTACAACTTTCTCAAAATATTGTAGATATGTCTTATTAAATAGTAACTTATAACTTTACATTTTCTGAGCACATTTACCATAGTAATGTATATATTTTTTACACCATCAGAAAGTAGAGAATTCAATAAACAAGAAACCAACAGACTTTTTTAAAAAAGCTCATATTTTGACGTGAGAATTTTCGTTTGAAAATTAGGCTGCTTTTTCGATATTAAGTCAAAATAAGGTGCAAAAATAAATATTTTAAATCAAAAAAATTACAGTGTATTTGGGATACAAAAAGGTAAGTTTTCACCAAATTTCGTGAAAAAAAATGATTTATTATAATAGATAAAAATAAAAACAAAAAACTTGGTTATTTGAATTTTTCACATATATTTTGAGGTTATGTGAAGAGAGTGTGTATACAAAAGTTGTAGATCTTTTTATTACCTACAACTTTGCGATTTAAATTTTTTCCATAGGACTTGTAGTTTTTCCGGAAATCGAGATAAACCGTTTTTTACCCTTAAAAGCCCCCCCCCCCCTTCCCACTTCCCGACCTCAGATCGCCGTTAATTTATTTTTCCTATCAATTTTGTTGTATTCTCTTCCTTTTACAATGGGTTTGATTCTACTATAAATTTGTTTCTATTTTTACCATTTTCAACCGGATAATCACCGGTCTATTACTGACTTTCTAAAATCATAAAATGCCTTATTGATTTAAAGGATGTTTCAAAGAGTTTAATTTTGGCAGTGTATCAGAGTCATGAAGAAATGCAAAAGTATTTTTGTTTTATAGAAATATTTAAATAAAATATTTCTATAGTTTACGTGCAAAATATTTGAGATAATTAATTCACTCGTACTTTGTGCTTCCTCATTACCGGTTAGTCTCTGAAAACGACTAAATTCACGCCCGCCGAGTTATTTTGCTTTTGTATTTTTGTATATTTGCTATGGTAGCAATTTTCTCATGTATGGGTAGTAGAAATCTTAGTGTTCGAATTTTTAAAAATTATCGATATTAGCTTTAATATATCCAGAAAAGAATATCGATTTATAGCCTTGGACGATCTTTTTTTGTTTTCATAAAAAAATAATTATTCGTTACTTGCTAAAAAAATTGATCTATTGAAATAAGAAATCGATCGTAATAAAATATCGAAAATTTTAAACATGCTTGTTTACGATGTTGTTTAGGAGTTTTATATGCCGGCATGATGGTGACCAAAGCCGGTCCGATGACGCTCGAGTTCAACTGTCGTTTCGGCGACCCAGAGACTCAAGTGCTCATGACGCTGCTTGAATCTGACCTTTACAATATCATGAAGGTAATGTATTAATATAATGCAGTTTTAATTATACTTTGTGAAGCCAGTCTTAATTGTAAACTTCGATCATACAGTATACAGGTGTTGTAGATAGATTAAAAATGTACACATTTAAGGAAGACTACCAGTACCAGTGATAATCGTGTTCAAAACATATTTTTGTTGTATTCTCAGGCATGCGTGAATGGCACATTAAAACAGATCCAAGTGCAATGGAACACAAAGTTATCGTCTGTCGCTGTTGTGATCGCGTCCAAGGGATACCCCGAGACTTCCACCAAGGGCTGCGTTATTAGTGGTAAGTATTGACATTCGAATATTGGTAGGATAAAGTATTGTAGGATAATATATTGTTAGCAATGCGTAAAAACTACACATTCTTGTATACTGCACAATAAAACAAAAGTACTGTTCAAATCAAATCATTTATTGAATCATTAAAATGTCAAACGTCATTCTTTTTCTTTCTTTTTTATTTATGGCTTTCGCAGTATTATGCATTTAGCCAGTGTCAAGTATAATATATTCTCAAGTTATTTTTACAAGAACGATGAAACACGGGTGCGGTCGATTTCAAGGTCTTGTCGGAGTTTTGGTGTTAACTCCTTTCAGTACGATTCTTAATTCACTTATTTCAATGTTTCTATACACTGTTCATCACCGTCAATGTTTATTGAACAAATCCACACCACTTTTATACAACAAACACAACTCTAAACTAGTTTATGAAATAAATTAAAATAAGCGATGAAGTGCACTGTCAGAATTCCCGCCAAAACTCCCAAACGTCATTTATAGTTATGTTCTTCTTCCTCTTTTTAATTTATGGATTCTCATTATTATGCATTTCGCCAATGACAAGTATAATTTGTTTTCAAGTCTTCACAAGAACGATGAAATATCGGTGTGGACATCTTCTGGTGCTGCCACACCGGTGTTAGAAAATGTTATATAACATTTTATAACACCGGTGTGGCAGCATCATTTAGTAAACATTTCTTAACAATTTGTAACATTTTGTAACATTTCTTAACATTTTATAACCGCAGGCGGCGGTACTTTTGAGAGCGGCGCCGTCAAAGAAGCCGTCAAAGAAAAATGTTCAGAAATGTTAGAAAATGTTAAGAAATGTTATAAAATGTTATAAAATGTTAGATTTAATGTTAGAAAATGTTTGTAAACATTTTATAACATCGGTGTGGCAGCACCATTCCAGGTCTTGTTGGAGTTTTGGTGTGGAATACCTTCGAGTACGATGTTTAATTCACTTATTTCAATGTTTCTATACACTGTTCAACACTGTCAATGTTTATTGCACAAATCCACACATCTTTAAACTAGTTTTACTTATAATTTTAAAGCGACATTGAGTAAACTTCACAGGACAGTGATTTAAAGTCAAATTTAAAAACAAAAACATAAAAAGTCATCTAATTGTATACATATTATGTATGTTAAAAGCAAATTCGATAATTAGATAGCATTGAAAGTTTACTCAATGTCGCTTATATATTTTTGCCTTTCAAACTTTGATATATACAGGGTTATTTTTAAAACATCAGCAACCTCGCAGGACTAGATAGCTGACATGGGTTCAGCAAAAGTTGTTCCTTATGGGGTCAGCTATCTAGTTCTGCGAGATTGTTTGTGTTTTAAAAGTAACCCTGTATATTTATGTGTTGTGGTGTGGTGGTGTAGGGTTGTCGCAGGTGCAGTCGAACCCGGGCGTGGTGGTGTTCCACAGCGGCGTGTCGCGCGGCGCCAACGGCTCGCTGGTGACGTGGGGCGGGCGCGTGCTGGCGGCGTGCGCGCGCGCCCCCGCGCTCCGGGCCGCCGCCGCGCAGGCCGCCGCCGCCGCCGCCGCCATCGACTTCCCCGGCGCGCACTACAGGAAGGACATCGCGCACAGGGCCTTCTCCAAGTGAGCGAACCGCACGCACGCACACCCACGACTGTAACCCCAGCAGGGTCTATACCAGTGTTCCCCAACCTTTTTTAAGCCATGCCCCCACCTTAACATTTTGACGTGACAACGTCTTATAATTCGATAGAGCCGGCTGCACGCACGAAAAAACATGACTCATGCGGCGTTACCTCGCTCTGAGGCATTCCATGTAAGGCTTGAAGTGTAAGCGAGAGCGCGGAACGAGCGACAAAGAAGCACAATCGGCCTTTCCGTTCGGCAGCGTTCGACATCCGTCTCTCTCCTACTTGAGTGAGCAATGCGTCTGCGTGGACAGCTGCTATTGCTCAACGCACATTTATACTTGTAAAAACTATTAAATTGTAAAAAAAATTGACATAATTGTATTTATGCGTACAAATAAATCTAACTTGATCAATTTCATTGTGATTTCCAATTACCTCCTTCTCTATATACATACAAATCTATTAAACAAATGAAATTAAAATTTTCTTTTGAAAAATGCTACCATTCCATCAGTATTTTCTTAAGACGTTGTCACGTTCAACTATCGTCAGTAAACCGACTTTACAGACAACCAATTTTTTTTGTTAAATTTATCACCGATTTATATATTGCATTTAAATAACCCAAAGCAATAGGGTTATAGTCGTGTCGAGTCCATTTTTAAATTGCCCCCCTTAACTATCAAATTGCCCCCCTGTGGGGCGTGGGCCCCACGTTGGGAAACACTGGTCTACACACTTATACGCAAACGCTCCTCTAGGCAACACATCCACTTTTCACCGAGCTTATCTCCATCCTGTGATATGATAAGGGGCGAACCTATTACCTTACCGGACACAATTTCCAAACTATGGGCTGATACCGAGCATTTCGTGACAGAATAGCACTTTCATCCGACCCAGGAAAGAACCCAAAATCTCATCACAGCAATCGTACCGCATACGCAGTACGACTGCGCCAACAAACCGTTGCAGTATCGATAATTTAATCACACCTGATGGGAGAATTTCTGATACATTTTTGTACCTACTGAATAGCGACTAACGTAGATCTGAATGAAATCTCTCGGCTAATTCAAGCGAGTTAGGTTTGAAATCAGCCAGTAATAACTAATAACTTCAGACATAGCTGTCGGCCGTTGAGGGATGGAATGTCTCTTAACGATCGATATTGTTTTTGGAAAGAACTGTATATGTAACATCAAAAACTGCACGTCACTTTGCAGTAACAGGGTAAAACCACTTCACTCGCCATAAATTATCAATAACAAAACCCCTAGTTCATCACTGGCACAGTACAGTATCGACAACTCGCACACTATCCATCCTTGCACCACACTAATTTCGATAAAAAATATTGGTTACCTGTAATAATCTCACAATTGTTTATCAGTTTTAATATATAGCAGCCTACATCAATAAAAAACAGCTCGAATTTATAGTTAATCTAGACTCTTAGATCCTTGATGTTATGCTTTACAATAACGTTAAAAAATCAGACTAACGGGAGGAGAAGAGGGTAATTCCTATGGTGTGAACAGAAAATAATACGAAAACGAAAGCCATTTGTTAAAACACAATCAAAATCGATTCAAAAATGAGCCCGCAATTATTATTTTAGATATTGGTACGAGCAAAGATGGGCGCGTAGTGGGGACATCTCACTATCTCGCTCGCACGCGTGTATCGTAATGGATATTTGCCACGATAACGTCAAAGTTTGAGTCGTCTGTTATTTGATAAGTGCCCCCTCCATCAGATTTGAATGACTTCTAATTTTTGTTATTAGAAGTCATTCGAAGTCATTTAGAAGTCATGACGGATGAACGAAATTCTTTCTGCAATATGTTTTGGGTAACGTAACTTATTGATTAAAATAATAAAAAAAAATCAAGTCAACTACCATATTTGGAGGATTTTAAAAGCATCTATGAATACTAAAGACCCCACTAAATCGAAAGATATCATTTTTCTGTTCAGGTAGTCACGGGTCGTTCTAATATGATTCTAGTACCGTTAACATGGAAATTTTGTTTCAGCATGTGAAATGATAGAGAACTCCGGGTGTTAGGAATAAGAATTGAATATAAATATTAATCTAATATTACTATTGCATTTACTGTAGCTTACTTTGAGGATTATGTATGGTAAGAATATTTGCTTCGAATCTCTGGTACACTCGAATAAATATTTTTGTTAATTTCGTTTGGCATTTTATTTGCTCTTTTTCGGATACAAGGTTAGTCGGGAAAGATGTACTAAGCCAAAAGAACAAAAGCACATGTCGTTCTGGACACCTTTTGTACTTACAACTTTTTCCATAAATCTATTTGTTTCAGAGATAGTGCTGTTTAATGATTTTATAAAAGCTACGCACACGTAACCCTAGGATCAGTTTTATTTTCTTTTGAAGTTGCGCGTCGATGATCTTCCTTTGTATTTTGCGGCCAAGTCGTGTGCTTGAATGGCGTGCAACAGGGTTATTTGTTTTTTTAAAATAAAACAACAATATTTGTCCTGTGTATGAAATTAAAAATATATTAAGAAATGAGATTTAATTATTGAAATCCTTATCATCATTGGCCAGGGCTTAGTACACCATTTCTGACTAACCTTGAATACGTATTATAGACTTAAACATGAATAATATTGGTTTGACAATTCTTCAAATCATCTCACATATGTTTACGTACCTTTTAAAATGGCAGAGCCACGCTGTAGACAGTTTTGTGCACAGCATGAATGGGCTGAATCGACCGGGTTTTTACCACTGTGTTACAGAAAACTAACGTGAAGTAGCGGTGAGTGACATCCGGAGGCCCAAATCCCCCTCCCCTTTCCTATCCCTTAATTATCCCTTTCCTTTAAGGTTGGTGACACATCCAATATACGTTTGGTATTGTGGGCTTTCATGAATGGTGGAGACCACTTACCATCAGGTGAGCTATTTCTCGTTTGTCGTCCGGCCTATCCTATAAAAGAATAAAAGTTAAAATATAAAAGTTCACTGTATATTGACTACACAGTACACTGTAGAATGAGATTTAATTAAAAGTAGTCAGTAAAAAAAAATCACTTTTAGTTTCTACAGTGGCAAAAAATTACCAATTTGTGGTATATACCATTTGCTCCCCGCTTTAACTTGATATCCAGGCAAGTAAAAAGTTAAATTCTGTTGAAGTATTTATCGACTAAAATTCTCTGTAGAAGAAGAACTAAGCTCAATATAACATTAGTAAATATTTTTTTAATTACTCTTTGCGTACTCGGCGCTTTTGTCCAGAGTTTGAAGGCCGCCTTTAAACTCCAAATAAAAACGTATACAGCTAAATCTTTACATAGTATAAAATGAAGTCTTTAAACTATTCAACGGATTTTTATGCAGTTTTCAGCAGTAGATAGAGTGATTCATGAAGAAGGTTGATATGTATAGTACATACATAGTATAGTACAGGAAAGCCGAAATATTCAAAGATTTGTAAAGTGATGTAACAAACATACTTTTACCCGTGCGACGCCGGCGAGAGGCGCTAGTAAAACCAGTTGTTTCTTACAATTTTTATTTTTTGACAACATTCATAAAGACATTAACATTTTAGGTCTACTCCATTTTGATCGCGCACTTACTAGAGGGCGCTAGGGTAATGATTGCACAAGGGCACTACATGGGCTAGAGAGAGGGCTTGCTGGTGGGAGGATACTTGTATCCGGGCTTGCCTCCTGATCCTAACCCTTTTCCCATCCCTTTTCCTTCCCCTCCCCCTTGGCCGTTTGGCAGGCCGGCATGATCTTGCCGACTTACGATGGACACATTGTTTATCGTTAGTCGACACTATTTTTGGATTGCGCTACACTTACCATCAGGTGTAGCGTAGTCACTTTGCCGAGCCAGAATAAAAAAAAAAAAAAAAAAAAAAAGACGCCTCTGAGTAAAACTATAAAATAAGACATTTTTAACAGAATCAACGGTCTCTCGTACCTACAAAGCGGCGTCGACATCGATGCGGCCGCCACCTTGGTCCGTCAGATCGAGCCGCTGGCCACGGCTACCCACAGACCAGGTGTGCTGGGCAGATTGGGCTGCTTCAGCGGGCTGTTCCAACTGTCCGCCATGGACCCCAAGTTCAAGGACCCTGTGCTGGTGCAGGGCACTGACGGGGTTGGAACTAAGATTAAGGTGAGGAAGTGGTCTAGAGTTAAATGGTAAGTAGAGGGCATTTTTGGACGAATAACCGAATTTGTTGGTCGAAATATTTATTTTTTCTGATATTGTGATTCGATTACTCTTCATGATCGGGAAGAAAAAAATCTTATTATTAGTTTTCATTAAAATCCTAGGGCCATAAAACAAAACGTCTTCTAACATTAAATTAAACTTAAACACAAGTTCGTTCTTGCATGGAGTATTCCAGCCATCTTTGGGATGGCTCAGCAAAATATCAGCTTGCCGTACTGGACTCGATTGAACGTCGAGCCAAGAGAAAGACAGGCGATGAAAAGCTGGTGAAGACTAGGCTTCACAGCCTGGATCACCGCCGTAAGGTTGCCTGCTTGTCGGTTTTTTATAGATTGTACTTCGAAGAGTGTGCACGAGAGCTACATGAGCTCATCCCGCTTTCCCCCTTCTACCATCGGAGCACCGGACGCACTGCAGGATATCATCCCTTCTTGGTTGACATTCCACATATTGGCACCCAGCGGTATAAGTCATCTTTTATAATGCGCACAGCCAAGGAGTGGAATTCCCTGCCTGCGTCTGTCTTTCCGAATGCGTACAACCCGAAGCTCTTTAAGAGTAGTGTAAATCGGCACCTTCTAGGTAAGCTCGCTCCATCGTCGACCTCATCTTTGTCGATGTGGCTAGATTGAGGTCAAGAACAAACCCATTTTTAATTAAAAAAAAAGGTTCATATTTGCCAATTTGTATGGGTCACCATAATCATATTGTATGACGAAACGAGCAAGGCGCTCGCCTGAAAGTAAGTGCCACGCCTACCCATAAACAGAAGCAACACCACACAGAACTTTGAATTATAGTGATTTCTTTACATTAGTGTTTACGTTCAAACAGATTGCAGAAGTGATGAAGAAGTACGACACGATTGGTCAGGATTTAGTGGCGATGTGCGTGAACGATATACTGTGCGCCGGCGCAGAGCCGTTCGCGTTCCTCGACTACATAGCGTGCGGCCGGCTGCAGCTAGATGTCGCCACCGTCATCGTCAAGAGCATCGCTGATGCGTGTATACTGTCTAACTGTGCGCTGTTAGGTAAGTAGGTCGTGTAGGGGGTAAAAAAAATTAATAAAACTAATAAGGAAACGGTCCTTTTGACTCTGTGTAGGACAGGCCAAAAGTCAATAAAAAATAGAACAGAGTAATTAAATAAAAAGTAAAAAAGACAATTAAAAAAAAAAGTGTGCGTCTCGGGACGCTCGACAGAAGTGATAACTTAAACTAATGTGGGTTAAAGTGAGAGCGGAGGAGCCTGCCTACTGCTACCGTATGCGTGAGAGAAAGGGAAAGCCAGACAGAGTGGCGCCGTAAAGTGTTACGTTACGGCGCAACTCTGTCTGGCTTCCCTTAACGCGTTACGTTACGAATTCCGGTCAAAGCCCGGTCAAAGTCGTGTCAAAGTCGTGTCAAAGTCGTGGCATAGTCGTGTCAAAGTCGTGCCAAAGCCGTGTCAAAGCCGTGTCAAAGCCCTGTCAAGGTCGTGTCAAAGTCGTGGCAAAGTCGTGTCAAAGTCGCTTCAAAGTCGCGTCAAAGTCGTGTCAAAGCCGTGTCAAAGTCCTGTCAAAGTCGTGGCAAAGTCGTGTCAAAGTCGTGGCAAAGTCGTGTCAAAGTCGTGGCAAAGTCGTGTCAAAGTCGTGGCAAAGTCGTGTCAAAGTCGTGGCAAAGTCGTGTCAAAGTCGTGGCAAAGTCGTGTCAAAGTCGTGTCAAAGTCGCGTCAAAGCCGTGTCAAAGCCGTGTCAAAGTCGTGTCACTTACTCTGTGTGACTCCACCTGGTACTTAGAAATTATCAATGTTCCAGGGAGGTCGGCTAACGCTGGCTGGTCAATGGACCGCTCGCGTTACGGAACGTTTCGGTTCACCCTCCCATAAGAAGTTATCACTTCAATAATGCATTAAAAAGACTGTAACAGGATTGTCAATAGAAAACATTATTAAAATAAACTTTAAACAAAGTAAACTGTACTTCGGTTTAACAGACTATATTATGAGTTGAAAGCCTAACTTAAATATTCGCATTATGTTTAGTAGCAGGCGGGATCCAGTTGAGAATTATATGTCTAGATCAGCTAGTGTATATCTGGTTCTCCCGAGGAGTTTGCGACTTAACTAAGTGGTTGGTTGGGGCGGTTATAGGGGTATATCCTTGTATCACTGTCCCTGCATCGGTCATCCGCCTGTCCTGTCGCAGGCCCCTCGGTTTGCTTCTTCCCTCTCCAGATTTATCCAAGCATTTATCCAAGCCGGCATGACTCTGGTGACCACCGATTAACTAATTGTTTGCCGGTGGTTGCTGGTTTCTTGGACTGCACTACACTTACCATCAGATGTGCAGTCACTTTGCCGTTCTCGGATAATAAAAAAGAACTATAAAGATTTCTTTTATCTCGTCTCTATACCCTCACATTTCGTTTGTTCTAGGTGGTGAAACCGCCGAAATGCCACCCATGTATGAGGTCGGGAAGTATGACCTGGCCGGGTTCGCCGTGGGCGTGGTGGACAGCTCCAAGCAGCTCCCGCGCGCCGACTCCATCCGCGCCGGGGACGTGGTGCTGGCGCTGCCCTCCACTGGAGTCCACAGCAACGGGTACAGCCTCGTGCAGAAGATCATGTGTGAGACTGGACACAGGTCAGTTGTGGATATATATACAAGCAGCTCCCGCGCGCCGACTCCATCCGCGCCGGGGACGTGGTGCTGGCGCTGCCCTCCACTGGAGTCCACAGCAACGGGTACAGCCTCGTGCAGAAGATCATGTGTGAGACTGGACACAGGTCAGTTGTGGATATATATACAAGCAGCTCCCGCGCGCCGACTCCATCCGCGCCGGGGACGTGGTGCTGGCGCTGCCCTCCACTGGAGTCCACAGCAACGGGTACAGCCTCGTGCAGAAGATCATGTGTGAGACTGGACACAGGTCAGTTGTGGATATATATACAAGCAGCTCCCGCGCGCCGACTCCATCCGCGCCGGGGACGTGGTGCTGGCGCTGCCCTCCACTGGAGTCCACAGCAACGGGTACAGCCTCGTGCAGAAGATCATGTGTGAGACTGGACACAGGTCAGTTGTGGATATATATACAAGCAGCTCCCGCGCGCCGACTCCATCCGCGCCGGGGACGTGGTGCTGGCGCTGCCCTCCACTGGAGTCCACAGCAACGGGTACAGCCTCGTGCAGAAGATCATGTGTGAGACTGGACACAGGTCAGTTGTGGATATATATACAAGCAGCTCCCGCGCGCCGACTCCATCCGACGCAGACAATAAAACAATATAAATTCTATATTATTACAGAGTTTTTTGAGTGGTAGAGCCAAGCTGTAGACGGTTTTGTCTACAGCTTGAATAGGCCAACTTGACCGGGCCGTTACCACTGTCTCACAGAAAACCGACGTTAAGTAGTTGCTTGCTACTCCGTTTCGTACGTTAATTGAGATATCCAGAGGCCAAAATCCCCCTCCCCTTCCAATCCCTAATTATTCCTTTTAAGGTCGGTAACGCGCCCTTGATTCTTCTGATATTGAGGGCGTACATGGACGGTGGTCAAGATCACTTACCATCAGGTGTCCCACTTGCTCGTTTGCCGGCCTAAGCTATAAAAAAATATCTCAATCCTATTACTAGAACACTAAAAACTAAACAAACCTTTGGAAAACCATTCTAGATACAACGAACCCGCTCCATTCAGTACTTCAAACAAGACATTCGGTGAAGAGTTCCTCGTGCCGACCGGTATATATGTACGCGCTTTATTGCCAGCCATCAAGAAAGACCTAATCAAAGGACTAGCTCATATAACAGGCGGTGGTCTTCTCGAAAATATTCCCAGGATCCTGCCAGCCACGATCAAAGTTAAAATAGACGCTAACAAGTTCAGAATAAAACCGATTTTCGGATGGCTGCAGGCTAAAGGTAAGAAGTATAACTGTTAAATTACGATATTTTGATTTATAACCTGATTTTTCCAATACATACTTGCATTGCTAATTCATAGAAAAAAAACATTGAAGGTATTTTGTTAGCTTTTATACTTCACTGGATATAATATAAAAAATTAAACGATAAACTCATATATAAATACAAATTTATACTATCTGCAGGTTTAGTATCAGATTTTGAAATGTTGCGGACATTCAACTGCGGCGTAGGGATGGTGGTTATAGCTGATCAGAAAGATGTCACTGAACTATTGGACACAGTTGAAGACTTGAAAATCATCGGTGTTGTTGAAAACATGACCAAAGAGGGTAAGTAGTAGAATATCCGGCTCGAAGGACCAATTTTTATTTAGCAAAGAAAGAATACCAAGGAAACTAAACGAGGGTCATTTAATGGTGTGTTCTCATTTACGTTAATGAACTCGTACAAGGTGCTTTATCGTGATAGTTGTTTGCACCAAGACTCAAGAAAAAATATTGCATAAATGTGGATTCGAGTATGTGAGATTCCTCCCCTCCCTGGCTTCCCTTGCACACCCCGCTCTCCGTTCCATTCCACGCACTCATTATATCATTATTATTATCATACACACATCCTACATTTTTGTCTCGGTTTTTCCACTCCCGCTCATATACCGGAGGTTGTGACTGAAAGTTGCGTGTGAACTATAAAAAAAAAATTAAAATTGGTGTGTGTCGTGGGACACCAGGTAGGAACGAAGTTCCTTCGGCTAATGTAGAATCGACACAAATTGTAAAAAATACAAATTATCAACTAAAATAACAAAATATGTCTATTTATTTTTGTTTGACAACATAAAATTACATAGAAATAGAATAGAAAAATAGAAATAAAAAAAAGACGTGTAGCACTCGGAGACTGCCGCGGTAAAGCTATTGTATAGCATTTTTTATCAACTTATGTAATTATAAATAAAAACTTATTAATTTAGACTTAGACTGGCTACTAAACGGTGGACGGCCGTGTTCTATAATCAAAAATTCAAATTCAAATTTCAAACCGCGTCTACATTTCCAAATGTCATAAGTTTCACACTGTTTTATTAACGGAATTTCGACTTTAACTTTGTGTGCTAGATATCAAATTAAGTTAAAAAAAGTCATTTAACGGTTTTATTCCACGCATTTTTTCCACGCATTTTTCTTACGGTTTTACTATCACATTTTTTTCAGTTCGGTCACGCAGCGAAATCCCTATCCCCTCCAAGCCTGCCGTAAGGAACTTCGTTCCAAAAAGGTTTTCTTTCTGCCCAGGTGGACATCAAGTGGTAGTAGAGAATTTCAAACAAGCCATGACTCCGTTAACAACGCCATATATGAGAACAGACTGCGTGCCTCAGAAGTCGCTTTCTTACAAGGACAGTGGAGTCGATATAGAGGCGGGTGACTCGCTCGTCTCTATGATCAAACCTCTGGCTAGGTAAGTTAATAATTGTAAGTTTTATCTTAAAGTATGGGGAATATGGCGGGAGTAGAGAACATAAAACATTTATTAGAGATATAATTATCCTACTAATTGATGATAATAATTGGACCTACTTACGCAAACAGGAAACAACCCACAGCAAGTTGAAATGGAGATTTTGTTTTACTAAAGTCAATAATTATATTAATTTCAATTTAATCCAATAATTATCTCGTACTTTTTTGGAAAATCGGGCATAAAATATATTCCATGTACGATTTTGGAAAAAATACAGTATTA
Source organism: Amorpha juglandis (assembly GCA_949126905.1). NCBI lineage: Eukaryota > Metazoa > Arthropoda > Insecta > Lepidoptera > Sphingidae > Amorpha > Amorpha juglandis. The sequence goes on along the minus strand of OX421379.1, from coordinate 1,690,772 downwards.
GAATCAATCTAACGTTCTAAAATTTAAAATCGTTCCTTTTCCCCCCCTTCCCCTTCCCCTTTCCATTTCTTTCCTTTAAAGTCGGTTATAACGTGGTCTTTTTATGGTAGTTCTACAACCCGCCCGGGAGTATTGGGTGGTCTCGGTGGATTTGGAGGATGCTTCCAATTGAAGGCGATTGAGAGGGAATATAAGGTAATTTATTTGAATATTAGTTATTTTCTGCATAACAGGAATATTGATGATAATTATTCTGAAGTTCCATTTCTGTCGTGTATGAATTGCACATATACATTTTTTTTCTTTAATCGCTTATTTAGAAGATCATTGTTGTTTTAAGCAGCCTTTATCGTCATCGTGTTAGAAATGGTTATTATAGTAATATGTGATGTTGTATAGTGTTGACCGTTTTTGTGGGCGTGGGTTCGAATCCCACTTCTGATTTCAGGGCGGGCTTGATTAGATGCATCACGGAGGAGGGTTTTACTTCTTCACTTGATGTAATCAAGATGTACGGCGTATGATAAGTCTCAATGATAACGACGCAGGGTTATCTTATTATCGTTTATTTACTCTTTTAAGCTACTACCGGCTCGGAAATAAGGTTGTAGGTGGAAAAGAGCCGGCGGCAGAAAAACCACCCGTGTTACAATGCTAAGGATACACCAACATCTTGAACCGACACACTTCGCAGTTATAAATCACAATATTTACAGTCAACAAGTAATTCACTACTGTCTCGATTCACGGACGGAACTAGACTACCTTTTAAATGGCAAGACGCCATCTTATATAGAGGGATTTAATTTTCCTCCCTTTGAAAGTGGAATTCCTTGTTGATCAACACAAACCATCCTCAAATTATCAACATGACTGGCGGTGCCGACAATTGGTCAAATCAGTAATGAATTTAAATTTATAAATTACTCAATTAGGTTGTCAAATCAATGTCTTATTTGAATCACTTCGACATGTATATTTTGTGATTATGCTGTCACTTATTTTTTGTGAACAAAAGGAAACAATATTATAATATTAGAGTAATTTTATTAAAGGTACACTTAAGATACAAACATGTTTAAAGAGTGTTAGCCGAGAATATAGTTTCACAATACTAAACATTCGTGTACGTACACGCAAAGCTAGTCGCGCTGCAGTCCATGAACTCAGCAACTAGGGGACAACAAATCACGCGCTTGTCAGCTAAGGCTTTAGAACACGAGTGTCCGCGAGAGCGGGCGACTCGGGCAGTGTCTGGTGTGGCAGGCGGGTCTAATGTTACGTCACAATTTGGCAGCCTCCGTGGCGCAGCGGGCGAGTAGCCGGCTGTGAAGCGAGAGGCCGCGGGTTCGATCCCCGCACCGAGACAAATATTAGTGTGATCCACAAATATTTGTTTCGGGGTCTGGGTGTTGTGAGACCGAAAGTGTCTCGTAGTTCCTGATACCCACGACACAAGACTCGTATCTTACTGTGGGGTCAGGACTATGTGTGTGACTGTTGGGTGTATTTATTTATTTATTTTACAATGTGCGTGCGTGCGTGCGTGCGTGCGTGCGTGCGTGTGCAGGACCCCGTGCTGGTGGTGGCGGCGCACGGCGTGGGCACGAAGCTGAAGGTGGCGCAGCAGGCGCGGCGGCACGGCTCGGTGGGCGCGGACCTGGTGGCTCTGTGCGCCAACGCCGTGGTGTGCGCCGGCGCCGCGCCGCTCACCTTCCTCGACTACTTCGCGTGCGGCGCGCTCGACGTGCGCACCGCCGCCAGCGTCGTGGCCGGGATAGCGCGCGCGTGCACGCAGGCGGGCGCCGCGCTGCTCGGTCAGTACCACCCACCATACACATACACATACACATACACCACTATACACCGGACCTACGCTACGCTGTGCGCCAACGACGTGGTGTGCGCCGGCGCCTGAGTGAGATATCTGAAGGTCCAAACTTCCCTTTAAAGATAACAATCGGCAACGCGTGCATGATAATCTTTATGGGCGTACATAGGCGATGGAGATCACTTGCCATCAGGTGATCCACTTGCTAGCTTACCGGCTTATGCTGAAAAAATATCCATGTCACACAATAGGGTTTTTGACTTCATTGTTTTTAATGTTTTAAGTGGGTGACAGACGTACGAACTTAAAGTACGCGGTTTTTAAGATCGCGAACTTACTCGGCTCGACGTTAGTAACACACGTGAACCTTACTCATTCTGTATTACGGTGTCGTCGATAGAAGAAGCTTTGTGTTATGTAGGAATTATATCGTATTACATTTTAAAAACTAAAAAAAATAGACGAAGTGCAAAAGTGTGGGTAAAGAACTGGCTTACGATAACAGAGCCTTTATCGCATGTGAATTTAGTAAGAGTTACATGAAGAGAAGGAAGATTTCCATAATTATTTCAGAATGCCTGAGGCGGTGTATGATTTTCTGAATCAACATTAACAAAAATTGCAAAAACCTAAACACGATAAGCGTGCGCGTCCACGAACTGACGAAACAAAGTGGCGGCTCGCGGCTCGCCGTGCTGCCACACGTACGAGCCAAGACGAGCTACGAGCAAGATTTCCAACCGGTTGGATCGAAGATGATTTTGCGCGTTGGTTTTAAAGTACGCGTACTTGCTCGTACGTCTGTCACCCTCTTTAAACGTTCAACTGCGTTCTATTATCGAAAAAATATACAATTTCTTTTTTTTATCCTGGCTCGACAAAGTGACTACGCTACACTTGATGGTAAGTGTAGCGCAATCCAAGAATAGTGTCGACCAACGATAAACAATGTGTCCATCGTAGGTCGGCAAAATCATGCCGGCCTGCCAAAGAGCCAAGGGGGAGGTGAAGGAAAAAGGAATGGGAAAAGGGTTAGGATCAAGGGGCAAGCCCTGTGGGGAGAACCGGATATACACTGGCTGACCCTGGAACGCGACCCACACAGGGTTGCAGGCACCAGTGTACGGTGGTCGCTATCCGGTCGGAAACAAGTATCCTCCCACCAGCAAAAAAATCAAAAGATAAATAAGTTTGAATCCATTAAAATCTACTAGAAAGGGGTAGCTGTCAAATGATGGCAAAAGGATCCACGACATGTCGCCTCCATCCGTATACGTCCAATTAAATCCCTTCATATATTTCTACCCCATCCGCCCATTTTATGGAAACTCTTTATCGACCTTTGAGATAAGAAGAGAGAAACCGGATAGATAGGAAGGGTGGATTTTTTAACGTACGATAACATTTTGTGCTCTTCCCTTGTACCTATTCCGGATATTATAATTATCAACACTTTATTTCTACCTCAGGTGGTGAAACAGCCGAGATGCCCGGCATGTACGAAGCTGGGGTTTACGATATAGCAGGATTCGCGTTGGGCGTAGTGGAACGCGCTCAGATACTGCCGAAGATCAACGATATCAATGTAAGGATGAATTTATTAATCTTTGATTGGATTGCAGCCGATTTTTTGCGTATTAATAATAATAATTTCATTTATTGGCAGGTATTAGGTTGTAAATATATTTTACGAGTATAAGTATTTAACTAGAAGAATTTTTATAAGTAGTAGATGGGTGTAGTGATACCCACTCATTGTAGACGTAGTAATGGCAAGCTCCACCTTGCGAAAAGAAACTAAATCAACATGTGCCAATCACTAAGGGCCTAATAATTTTGTTAGTAATTTTCTTATGTTAATACTTAAGTCATCGGCGGATGACATTAAAATGACTGCGCTCAATACCATTTCAAATGTAGTCTTATTATTATAACGTTAAAAACTCGGGATAGTTAATATTTATACTAAAATCAGTTATATACATAAGAACAAAAGGTCCTGTTTTTAATAACTGATGTTGGTCTCTTCACCGCTACTTCGTGTTTCTCACAAATAACTTAGCAAATTATGTACAGAAAGTGCAGGTTAACGTTCTGTTTAAAATTATTAATAAATAGATATATAGACCCAACAGTCACACAAATAATACTGACCTCATACTACACCCAACCTGTGTCGTGGGTATCAGGAATTACGAGAGACTTGCGGTCTCACAACACCCAGACCCGAAACATATATTTGTGGATCACACAAACATTATTTGTCTCGGGAATCGAAGCCATGGTCTCGCTTCGCAGCCGGCTAGTCGCCTACTGCTCCACGGAGGCTGTCATAAGATAAATCTCCATTTTATTTTTGCCATCAGGTTGGTGACATCATCATCGGTCTACCGTCAAGTGGTGTGCACAGCAATGGCTTCAGTTTGATTCACAAGTTGATGAAGAAATCCGGACTTACATTAGAAGATAAAGCGCCTTTCAGCCAAGAAGGACTCACTTTAGGTAAGGAATTATAAAGTTCAATTATATTACTAGCTTTTGCTAGCAACTAATGGAACATTCTTAGCATTTAATTCAACAAAAAAAAAATGTAGCGTACAGACAGAGTTGCTTTCACATTTATGATATTAGTATGGATTTTATAGGGTGTAAGGAAAATGCTTCTCAAAACTAAAACAGGTGATTAAAGATCATGATGACCGCAAATAAATTGCGAAATAAAATAATTTTCTCTACATCATAAAATAATGCTCGACTGGATTGCTACGTGATTGGTTTGAGTTACGTGTTTATGACTTGCATCAAGCTCCTATAAAGGGATACAAATATGTATAACTGCATGGAAGTGTCATCTATTGGTCCCCAGCGGAGGAGCTGCTCCGTCCGACGCGTCTGTACGTGTCAGCAGCGCGTGCTGCACTGCGCACGGGGCGAGTGAAGGGCGCGGGCGCGGTGGTGGGGGGCGGGCTGCTGACGGCGGTGCCGCGACTACTGCCGCAACATACCAGGGCCAGGCTCAACGCGCACTGGTGGCATGTGCACCCGGTATGTCTATATATATAAAACTCAGACTAAAGGTGACTGACTGACTGACTGACATAAAGAAGAAAGAAAGAAAAAAATATTATTGGACTAGACACAAAATAGTTTTACATAGGTACATCATACCAGTATTATATTAGACCAATAACAAGACTTCCCATTCAGCTTTGTGCTGAAATACAGACATAGTGATCTTATCAACGCACAGCCCAAACCACTGGAGGGATCGGGCTGAAATTTGCCATGCAGGTAGATGTTATGACGTAGACATTCGCTAAGAAAGGATTTTGATAAATTCTACCCCCAAAAGGATAAAATAGGGGATGAAAGTTTGTATGAAACTTTGTCAATTTTAAACGTTCACGCGGGCGGAGCCCCAGGCAAAAGCTAGTACTATATATACTGCTAGCAGACCCGGCCACGCGTTGCTGTGGCTAAGGTATATGTTACATTATATTGTAGTAAACTATTCAGTACAGTATGCGCCATCTATTGAATACTTACTCAATCCAGCCGATAAATTAACTTACGCCGCCATCTGTTAAAATCTTATGGAACTCACAGATAATTATAAGTAATCATTTGCAATAAAAAAATGTTTCGAGTATAAATTGAAATATAAACTATCCTATCTGTCAAGTTGGATCAAACTGCACACAGTTTGCAAAATTTGATTAAAATCGGTTCAGTAGTTTAGGAGTTCATCGCGGACAAACAACGTGACACGAAATTTTTATATATAAGGATGTACCCACAGCAAAGGAGCCGCTCTAACCGGCACGTAGAGGTCGAATAAAAGGCACGGATTAATACTAATAACATTATCAACTCTTGTCGACCGGCTATGGCTCAAGCAATTTAACACTCATGCACTTTATAGCACAAGTACATCTTATGCAGAAAATACAAGTACTTAGTTGCACAGCACACATGTATCCTCCGAATCAAAACTTAACGACAATTGGCCGTAGTTACGCAAACAGGAACCAACCCACAGCTAGTTCAAATTGAGATACTGATTTTGTTTTTTTTACTTGATGATTGATTTTAATACTGTATTTTTTGCAAAATCGTACATAGAATGCACGATTGCGTTTCATGCCCAATTTTCCAAAAAACTACGAGATAAAATTAGTTTAAATTATTGAATTTAGTAAATCATAATCTGTATCTCCATTTGAACTTGCTATGGGTTGGTTCCTGTTTACGTAAATGGGTCCAATTATTCGATGGGCCACATCTCAGTAACGTAAACTCTACAGCCGACGTGCGCTCTGGACTCACTCAATCTCTAACATACATGCACCCAATTATAGAAAATACATATTCCATCGTATAGAAAACATCTACAATGGATCTATTTTCAGGTGTTCGCGTGGATAGCGGACGCCGGTGCGGTACAAGATGAGGAGATGCTGCGGACCTTCAACTGCGGCATAGGACTTGTGATGATAGTTTCTCCTGAAGACCAGGCTGAGGTGATACAATTTATTTTCTTTCATATTTATTTTTCAGACGTGAACATCTTTAAATCGATAATAATAGTCAATATCTCGGGCATCGATAGTCAAGGAATCGAAATACGTAAATAAAATACATGTCATTGTAATAATCGATAACTGATGTCGATATGTCAAGTGAAATTATCGACTTATATTGGATTAAAAATAACACAATACATGGTGGATATATACGGTATCCAGACGGGTAAAATTGATATTTTCTATCATGAAATGCTCAGTGTCAGCCCGGAGTCTAGAATTGTGCCCGGTATGGCGATAGGCTCAAGCTAAGTTCTACGAAATATGGGTGTACTAGTTACACATCTGCCGTCCATCAGTGATAACAGACATGAGTGTGTATGAGTATGTATGTAATGTTTGTTTGTGTTGTAGGTAATGAACGCGACCCGTTCGCACGGCGCGATGGTGATCGGCAGCGTGCAGGCGAGACCTGCAGGCGGAGCCAGGATATTGGTCGATAACTTCGCATCCGCCATCGACTTCACACGACGAGTGCCGCTGCTGCCTAAGAAGAAGGTAACAATATTTTTTTTTTATTTTGCCTCGGCACTTGACCACACTGCATCTGATTGATGAAGTTTGAATATATAAATATGTAAATACAAAAAGACAAGTAATCAAAATTTACAGATAAATAGTGTATTTCAATCACATAGAAAACTTCCTGAACTTCTACGAGTCACAATTGATAGTAGATGCAATGAAAACAATGCTATACTATGACGAGACTCAACAATTTCAAGACAAAGCAATACATATTGGTGGTTAAAATATTTTTATGCTGGTGGAATAGCTTAAACATATTATTATTTTTACCTGACAGGATAGTGACCATGGTGAAAATTCCGCCATAGTTAATCTTTTTGACAACGAACCTTCCAGAGTCAATTGTTGTATGTGCAGTTATCACCAGCTAGCATAATAAATCGATATTGTAATTATTAGATTTTATGTTTTATGCTCTGTATGCCATTAGGTGCTAGCTAATACACGTGTATAATGTTCCAGGTGGCAGTGCTGGCATCAGGTAACGGCAGCAACCTCCAAGCCTTGATAGACACGACACTAGACGCGGCCGAGTGCGTCTGCGCCGAGATAACACTACTCGTCACGAACAAACCAGACGCGTACGCGCTGCAACGTGCCAAAAAACACGGAATACCCGCACTTGTGAGTATATTCGATTATCAGAACCATTTTGATGAAGAACTAATAAATAGATTATTGTTAATATTAAAATAATACAAGGTAATAAAAAATGGAATGTGTTAAATCGTGTTAAAATAGCATTATCTACTGCAAATCCTCATCAAATTCAATTTACTTATATGTTTCCTATACTTCGGTGAGTAACCGAGCTGGTCTTCACCTGATGGTGAGTGATTACCGTCGTGATTTCAGAGGGGACGTGGGTGCGTTAGCGATGTTTAATTTTCCACCCCCCAGCAACCTCACTGACCGTTGATTTTTTTTATTTATTTGATTGAATGACTAGACGAGATGTTAAGCGCCACGCCTGCCCATAAACAGAAGCAACACCACACAGAAATTTGAATTACAAAGCAGTGCATGGCATTCGACTGCGCTCGTCACCCCGAGACATAAGATTTAAAGTCTCATAGTGCCCACTAATTTAACTAGCTCAACAACAATCTGTCGCTTCACTTCACGGCAGCCAACGTTCTTGTATCACCATTATGACGTTATAGGAACAACCTTAACAATTTATATTATACTAGCTCGACCCCCGTCTACGACTTTTTTTGTAATAAATTTTTTCTTGTCCTTAACCATGTCATAATCTATCTGTGTATAAAATTTCATCCAAATTCGTCCAGCCGACAAACACAACACATCATAAATATAACATTATTTGTATGTACCCATATTACACATTAGTCTCATCCTGCCAATAAACCAACGTTTGCGATGAACGGTGTTTTATTTCAAACATTACATACTAACTTTAATATCATAAGTGGGATGACGTTAAAAGAATGAGAACTTTCTGACGTCATTAGATGTGTGATGACGTCTCGACATATCGACATCATTATTATAATTAAGATGTTATAAAACGTTTCGACGTCATATATATGATAGGTGGTTTACAATGCAGTAGGTCCCTAGGTGGTAGGTATGCATGCGCGAGGCCATCTGGGTTGTTACCACTGCTTTGTCTATTTCTACTGCCAATAACAGTGTATAAACACTGTTGTGTTTCGGTTTGAAGGATATTGAAGCCAGTGAAATTACTGGGCATTATGAGATTTAACACCTCGTCTCGGGGTGACGAGCGCAGTTCAGTGCCGTGCAGTGCTTTATAATTCAAAGTTCTGTGTGGTGTTGCATCTGTTTATGGGCAGGCGTGGCGCTTACCATTCAGGCGAGCGCCTTGCTCGTCTTTTCACGAGTGATCCTACGTAGTAAATCAATCTGATGACTATCCCACAGGTGTTCAATCACAAAGATTACGCGTCTCGCGAGGAGTTCGACCGCGCGGTGTCTGCAGCTTTAGAGTCTCACAGGATCGATCTCGTCTGTCTCGCTGGATACATGAGGATGCTGTCCTCAGAGTTTGTACAGAAGTAAGTGCATTCGAGTTTACGTAATTGTACTATCTGTAATTGTACTACTTAATATCCGTTTTCATTAACCTTCCATTGAGTTACTGCAAAAGTTGATTTAAGGGTAATTTTGAAATGACTGAATGCAAATTTTAAAAGCTATAAAATATTGAAATAAAACTAATTTAACCGGATTCGCGAATTTTTATTAATTTTGATCCCGATGTTTCGAAGACTTTTCAGCCTTCGTGGTCACGGGGTGGAGAGTCCATCCCATAATTTTATTTCGATGAGTAATATTCGCGTAAACATAAGAAATCACTAGCTTTTAATTATTTGAGCTTTGCGATCTTAAACTGAAAAAGTCAGTGATTTGAGGGTCATAAAACGAATGGCTTATACAATTATCAAACCTGGATTTGCCAAATGTTTCGTTACTTAGAAATTATGATTACGTATTTTTTTATCACTATTAGCCACCGCCTCCCTTTAAGTATGTTTATTATCGTTATCCCCTACTTTATATTTGACTTTTCACTTTATATTAATTTTTTTTTAATAAATACACCCAACAGTCACATACATAGTCCTGACCCCACAGTAAGATACTAATATGTGAATACAATCCAGATGGCACGGCCGGTTGATCAACATCCACCCGTCCCTGTTACCGAAGCACCCGGGGCTGCACGCGCAGAGACAGTGCCTCGACGCCGGGGACAAGGAGACCGGATGCACTGTACACTTTGTAGACGTAAGTACCATAGTAACACGAGTTATAAAGTCCTAGTCGGTGAAAAAAATGGGTGCGTGTACTTATGTACGCGCGTGAGAAGTTATACTTCTTTGTTATTTATTCAATTTAATAGCAAATATTAAAAATTAATATTATTATTTGATGTTCAATTTTAATTTTTATCACAAACTTTTTATTAAATGTTTTTTAAATTTATTTCTTTATTTTGTGAATATTAAATAACCAATAATAAGTATTTAACATTAATAATTTAATAATATTTAGTGTTAATTATATTAAATAAAAGTATTTTAATTTATATCAATAAATAATACATACGGATAGTTAACCTCAATTATATTGGAGCACTTGAAAAAGTATATAAGCACAATTTTTTTCACTAATATTCACAAATAGTACGTAATATTAATCAAAATATAAATAAATAAATAATACATACGGATAGTTAACCTCAATTATATTGGAGCACTTGAAAAAGTATATAAGCACAATTTTTTTCACTAATATTCACAAATAGTAAGTAATATCAATCAAAATATTCAATTTAAATCACTACTGAATATAATTTATTAGCACATATATAAATTATAAAGGACATTGTCAAAAATGGCCTATGAATCAACACGCATGAAACATTTACTATAATAATAATTATTATTTATAATGTACATTATAATTATTATTATAGTAAATGTTTCATGCGTGTTGATTCATAGTTTCAATAGAACGGACACTTATTAATTTCGAAAACAATTTAAAAAGTATTCACTTCCGTCATAGTCCTCGGTATTATAATTTTTGGTTCAAATTCGGGTTTTTAATAGGCAAAGGTATTGTAGCTCATACAGCCAAGTCTTTGTAACAACACTCTTAAGCTTCGCATTGTTATGCATTTCGCCAAAGACAAGTGTAATTTATTCTCAAGTCTTCACAACAACGATGAAATATCGTAACATTAATAATTTAATAATATTTAGTGTTAATTATATTAAATAAAAGTATTTTAATTTATATCAACATATCCACTCGACATGATAGAAGTACATTCTACTCTCTTTGCGTTTATGCGAGCCTGGTACTTTTTACGGCAACATGTTCCGAATAAGAAAAAACCTAAAGAGTTTTTCTTTGTCTAAATCGTCATTTGTTTATTAATTACGGCTACTTTCACTCTCATTTTTTCTTAACGCGCCTAACTTCATACTGTTAATTTTTTGTGTCACAGGTGCGCGCGCATCTTAAAATTTCACTCTCATCATTTTTTCATAACGCGCCTAAAGAAGTATAACTTCAATAATTCAACAATCAATCCACAAGGAAAATATTTGAAGTAGTTTCAAATCAATTTGTTGACGGTTGAATATTTTGCGAAAACTGGACTGCGAAAAAAATGTAATATTTGAATCTAATACACGGTTTGTAACTTATAGTAGAAACAAATATTTGTGGACACAAACATTTGTCTCGGTGCCGTGGTCTAATTCAGGACTTCATTTCAGTCACTTATTCGGCTACTTGCACCACTTGTCAGAAATAAGGATTTTCACAACAAAGCGTTTGGGAGCCGTGGTAATTGGCATTAATTTCGACTAAGTCGACTAGAGTCCAATGTTAGGATGATGAACTGCAAAATTTTAGATATTCATGAATTCCCCATACAACCGTAACTGAAGTCGTATTGTGGCAATTTATTTTCCAGGAGGGCATGGACACCGGTCCTATAATCCTGCAGGAGCACGTGCCTGTACTGCATGACGATACGGTGGAGAGTCTAACGGAGCGCATACACTCGGCGGAACACCGCGCGTATCCGCGAGCATTGCGTCTGCTCGCTACTGGACGAGTCAGGCTCAACGCGCAGGGACATATCATGTGGTACCAGTGACTGCCATCCTCACCATGCATGTACATCTAAATCCCCCCTACCCCCTCCCCAATCCTGTCCTTTGATACCCACTTCACACATCGAGCGAGACTTGCCGAGAATTACCGAACACAAGTGCGAGTTTTGTAATATTGGGTCCTATTATTTTACCACAGATGGGTGAGCAGGATGGATGTCTCGGAGCGAGCTTAATTTACTCTTTAATGGTATTTCAATTTAGCCTTATTTATGAGAAAATACAATTTTTTATATTTTGTTAGTATAAAATCATTCCACATGTTGAAAATTCGAAATACATTCTCGAATAATCATGTCTTCCGTTAGAATACTCGAAATCTCGAATTGGTCCTGATGTATATATGTTTTTGATAATATAGTTAAGTAGATGAAATATTATTGTTGTAGTTTTTATAAAATTAATTTTCATAAAATATACCACGTTCAGTGATAGGTTTTTAAAGCTTCTTTATTATTATTTTTTTTTTGTTATCATTTATGTCTCATTAATAGTGTTCCTATTAAGCCATTACTATAGTTAAACAGCATCGAGAAAATATGAACGCTAAGTCTATGAAAATAAGATTTAAAATAGTTTTGCATAAACTGCTTTGGCTTCATGTCATGTATTGTAATGTCGCATGCCGATAAGTATCGGGCCTTTATCTGTGTCCACACTCATGCGAGTTAATTTCCAACCTCAGTCTTCCTGTCACATATCCCTTTTGGCGCAGTCTTCCTGCATGCACTGTGAGCTGATTCAATTACATACTTGTGACATGTGCACTGTTGCATACGTTTTTGCACTACAGACATGCAACAGGCAGATTAAAATAGCGCATGAGTGTGTACCTAATACCTGTAAGCAGACATGGATATAAATAGACCATAAGCCGAAATAAAACTTTTATCTATCTATCTATCTATATAGTACTAAAATCTACATAAATCAAGCATGCTAATTCTTAAACTGTAAAATTGTAGACTGACGCAGTCATTGAGGTGCGCATACTGTATAGTGCATGTTGCACAAGATGTTTATATTCGAAGTAGTATTACATACAGCATCTGGGTTTACATCATTGGTCTGTGACTGTAACACAATTAAAGCTCATATCAAAATGTTAGTGCATTTAACCACTATATCAGTGGATATTGTTGTAAAATTTATATTGTTAAGTATATATAGATTAGTGTTGTATGTTGTCAATAAAACATTTATTTACAATGATTTTTTTATTTTAACAAAAATTTTATCACAGTTTATTCGGCATCACATGGACAGCTTATACTAATTTATAAAACTATTTTGTACCTAATTAAGGTGTATAATAAGTATTATATTGTAACGAAGTGATAGTTACGCCATTGGCACAATCTAGTTGCGAAAGTAGCGGTAGTTGTTACATAATATATGTATAATAACAATTGACATCCCATGGAGGATGTGCTATTTGTGTCAGGTCTGGGTTTCCCTCCCCAGGAGGGTTAGCGTCAGGCAGCCGGCAGACCGGTCGTAAAAACTACAAGCCCAATCTTTCTGTCTGTTCTTTTGCCAGACTTTTTATCGTCATTTCTTATCTTTCCTAAAAGTAAATAACTCTTCAAATGCCTTATACACTACACTAAACAAATCCTCTTCATGTGTAACAACTTCCTTACTTTCTTTTTCTGGAACTGAATCTCTTACAACTGAATGTCGGCCATTTTTCAATATGTCATCACAAATTTTGTTAAACTCGACATGAAATTTCTGCTTATTCATTAAAGGTACTATTAAATTAAATGTGTTTATTTTAATATTTATAGATTTGGCTAAGTCTAAATTACTTTGGTATATGCGCTCCCATTTAGTGCAGTCAGTCCCTGACAGTGGGTACGGGCCTAAGTACATCCGTTCCAATCTTATTTCCTCTTTCAACAGTTCTATGTCTTGATCTATTTCTTTGCTCATTGTTATCCATTCTGGCATGAATCCGTTATTTATGAGAACCTGAAAATTTAAACAGAACAAATTACTGTATTTGTGTTTTTGATTTCTTCACAAAATTAATCAAGAAAACCTTAAAAAATGCAATGCATGAATTGAAGCCTTAGATCTAATTCTAGCGAGTCACATTCTAGGGTCAGCCAGTGTATAAGCAATAACTTCAAGCCTCTGGTATTGTATATCTGTAGTATATCTGGTGACCATCAAAAGACATTAAGGTCCTGGTAACTTCTTTAATAACAACCGAGCAAATTCGAAAAAACCACCTCGGGTAGATAATATGGTATAAAATATAAAAAGCTTACCTCATTTAACTTATGAGTTGTAAAATCAACATATGGATTGGTATTCTGATCTTTCAAAGGCTTCCCTTTACCAGTTAAGTTTTCAAACTCCCCTTTCGAAATTGACTCTTGAATCAAATCCTCTACTAGCCTATCAAATCCATACTTTGTTTTGATGTCATGCTTCTTCCCATATTGGCCTTTCTTCATGAGAGTCTTCTCTGAGGCCACTGCTTTGGACATCCTGTGTTCCATTACATTGACAGCTGCTTTTTGTGCACGTGCCTGGGTCCATTGTTTTTGGCGCTGGAACGGCGTGCCACTACCAACACCTTCGAAACTGAGGTACTGGCGATGTTGCGGCGCTGTATGCTACAAAACTCAAAAAAGTAAGTACTGGCAGACAATAATTTGACTTGTAATATATTAAACATAGATAGATACATTTATTCTTGCATGTCATGTGTGTTAAAGAAAAAAAATAATGTCACAACTATATTATACTGTACTGGATGCTTGTTGTGGGCTTCCTTTTACAAATGAGATGGGTTAGGTTGTAATGGGATTCCACCTTGGTCTACAACTCTGACCTAATGCGAGTTAGTAGACATCACATACTTTAAAAAAAAATATGAAGAATTGTGAGGTATGCAAGTTGCAAACATTGTTTCTTTTGTTAAGCAAGGGATAATTAACAGGCAATACTAAATTCGAAAAGTCATCAAACTGATGGTGTAGATATTAATTTCAACTTACTACTACTACTATGAAAAGGTTTCTTATACAATTCTACTTACCCTTATATCATAAACAATCTTGTCAACTTCCTCATTACTGCTGGCTCCTGTATTATGCTTAGTCAGCAATCTGAATGCCCTTTCTACAGCAACAAATTTGTCCATGTCTGCATCGTTAGAACCTGAATCAGGATGGTACTTCTTGGCAAGCTCCAGGAATGCCTTCCGTACCACATCCTGCTTTGAGTGGAGTGGTATATTTAGGAGATGGTAGCATTCCTGGTTGAGACAATTTCAAAGAGATTAAAAAACTGGAATTTTATTAAAATCCAATAAATAAATTAGTATCATAACCTTACTTCGAGTTGCCTCTCAGACTTTGATGTAATTCTTCGAGCGGAAGTACCGCACCGAGGATTAGAAGTAATTAACTTTCCTAAAAAGAATAAATTATACGTGGATTTATGCATTTTAAAGGGTTTTAAAACATTTCAATTGTTTATATATTACGTAAATAAAATCGGATCATAGATTATTTTGACATATTATTATTTTGTTTCACTAACCCCTATACTTTGTCAAATCTAGGATGATAATTTCGGCAGCTCACGCCTATTTAGTGTCATATTTTTTGAAGTGAAACTTCTTTAGCACCGTTGTGATATGAAAATTCGATGAAACGAACAAGCGACAGTAAAAAGAGGAAAACATATCTAAAATACTTAGATTATCTATTCCATAGATAGGACCATCACAGAATGATTTCCCTGCAAAACAAGATAGTTATATAAGTAATTGAACGTGTTAGACAAAGATGCCTATATAATATTGCTGTCACTTTCAGCGTAGCCTATAATTTTGTGTTTGTCACGGTTCGAAGTTTGCCAAACAAACCGTAGCGTGATTGTTTTCTGGACTTCCTGGCGTTTTTAAGGTGTTTATTGTGATTCTTATTAGTGTTTGTATTAAAATAGTAATCAAATCGTATTTTAATGATGGTTGGGTGTAGTGTTAGTGGGTGTAAAAGCCGTAGCGAGCGAAAAAATCCTGGTCTCACATTTCACATGTAAGTAACTTATAAAATCTGTTTCTGGGAATTAAAATAGTTTCAGATTGTTGTATTGGCGAGTATTTTCACAAGATTTTGGTAAAATTGTTACGTAAATCTTATTTTAATGTATAAATCTAACTTTATAACCTAAAAATAGTGTTGCCGGTTACTAAAGCTAAATGCCGATAATTTTTTTTATTTATTTTATTTATGGCTCTTGCAGTACTATGGATTTAGCCAGTGTCAAGTACAATTCATTCTCAAGTTATTTTTACAAGAACTATGAAACACGGGTGCGGTCGATTTCAAGGTCTTGCCGGAGTTTTGGTGTTAACTCCTTTCAGTACGATTCTTCATTCCCTTATTTCAATGTTTTCATACACTGTTCATCACCGTCAATGTTTATTGAACAAATCCATACCACTTTTATACAACAAACACAACTCTAAACTAGTTTATAAAATAAATTCAAATAAGCGATGAACTGCACTGTCAGAATTCCCGCCAAAACTCCTGCCGATAAATTATTATTTAAGTAGATAATACATTTTTATAATATGTTATATAATACCCAATACTTATTTCCTGAAAGAAGTGAAATTTATCTTCCGTCTTGTTTTATTTGCAGGTTTCCTAAAGATCCATCACAAAGAAATCGGTGGATCCAAGCGACCGGTGGAATCAATTGGATACCAACTAAAAATGCTAAGATGTGTTACCTGCATTTTTCAAGGAGTATGCAAGTCACCAAAAAATAAAATTAAAAACTGATTTCGCAAAAGATAGAACGTATCAGAAATTTTTATAGAAAATTAGTTAATTTTAAAGGTCAATGAAGGGGCGTTGTAGCAAAACGACGCGCTATTACTCTCTCTAACACCGAGGGTCGCAATAGAGTACAACAGGAGCTTCGCTTCCGGATGTCATTAAAAACTAGACATCATATAATATCACGTTAATGCCGACATGTTACTCATTAGAGGAAAAAGAAAATGCTCTATTTATGTCCTAGCAATGCATTCACATGATTTGGTACTACAGTTGAAATACTTATATCGTACACTAGTACTTATATTTGCTTCAGTTTGACCACACCTTAGAAAGTTATTAGCCCGTGTATCATAATTTGTGTAAATAAATTAACCATTCACATCTTTTTATTACAAAAATTAAGTGAAACCTAACATTTAATTCACTATCCCGTAATTTTAATAACACTAATTGGTATTATGAGTAATAGGATATTCACACTATTCGTAGGGTACACGCGATTTTTTTAATTATTTTGATATTTTAATTAATGTTACATATAAAATAATGTGTAAATAAGGATATAGGGCAATATACTATAAATAGCCTTTAATAGTATTTTATTTTACTTTTAAGAATCTTCACTAAAATATAATTAAAAAATAAAATAATTATGGATTTTGTTTTACATCCTGACAACACAAGCGCTCGGTCTCTCTGTCTCACCACAGGCTACGCTATGGCCGTATCTTGTTCATATTTGATCTGAGCTAAAATAGGATTTAGCCTGCGAGATAATGAGATAGACGCTATCACGTGTCTTAACTACACTCAAAGAGTAGAATAATACTATGTGAAAACTACACTATAAATAAGTGACGAAATCATTCCCTTTTCAATAATCTATATTTTATAACCTATTATAGCGATTTAGTAGTTAATAATTAATTAGCATATTATGAATTAAAATATATTGTTATTTATATCGATGTATCGCATATTAAATATCGCTACAACGATTTATCAATTTTTATCACATCCCTATCTAGAATTAGGATGACAAAGTGAATGACATTTTTGTGAGCAGTGGTGGAAATAGGATATATTTTCTATGTTTTAACTACAAATAATTAGTTGAGCCGGTGTGTCCATGAGCAATTAAGAAGTGCTATGTGTTAATTGTAAATTATTGCTATATAATATACGGTGTGTGCTGTGTGTGATTCAGACTAATGGCTTTGAGTGCGGAGGAGGTAGCCAGGCGTTACCCTTTACATTGGCTTGTATGGAATAACAGCCACGAAGAGCTTAAGAACAGTCTCGAGGCTAATAAGGCACGTATTTTCTTAGTTGAATAGTATATCAGTATTAATTCTACGTTGCTTTTAGGTTAGATTACATTACGCGCTCCCGGCATTTCTGTGTGAGTTAAAGCTTTGTTGGTCTAGTGGGTCTAATTGGTTGAAACGATAGGATAGACATGTAAAATGAATTAGAACATCTATGAATAATGTGTTATGTGGTTTTAAAAATAAAACAAGCCGTATTTAGTGGAAGCTAGTATGTCAAGAGTGTTGTTTTGCTTTTAACTTTTAGCCAAGGACTTGATAAAGTATATTGCAATGTCAAACAAAAAACGTATGCATCTATATTGTACCTGCGTCAGTGTCATTTTATTTTTATTTAATTTACACATAAAGTAAATGTCATAGATCAAACATTCTGTAATTGATCCTTTTCATATAATTTTCAAGCTAATTAAATTATTTAATTTTGCTACATATAGAAAATATTATCAATTTTTTAATTGTGATTCTAAGTTATTATTTGTGTCAAAAAATAATATACCATTGATTTCATATTGACTAATGTTGAACTAGTTCAAAATAGGATCAAAATCTGTTTAATGCCTGAATAAATATGATACAACCAAGTGGGTAACCTGATGGTAAACTATCACTACTGCCCATGAACACCCACCATGGCTGAGGAATCATCAGCAGTATAGTGTAATTTTTTTATGTTATTAAGCATTTTGAATTCATTAAATGACGGAACAGTAAAATTTTGTTTGCTCCTAAAGCCACAGAAAACCATGGTACATTGCAGGGAATCCCAGTGGGGAATCATGCGGGTTTTGTCAAGATTAAGGGAGTACTTCTAGACCAGTAGAAATTAAACTCCAAGAAAGACACCATAAAAGTAGTTCATTTTTACAAGTTTTCTATAAGGTTATAGTTCCACCTCAATCCATTTTTGCTATAGAAAAATCCTAGCTGCAGAAGTATTACATGTGGTACTTATATAAGCATAAGCTTACACATGTATCCCTGAAGGAATAGGCAGAGTTGCAACTGGTGCGGTAAAAAAAAAAGGATTGTAATGTAAATATATAAAATAAAAAATAATTGTTCCAATAGAATAAGAATTAGATATTAGAGATTAGGCTATAAGTAGGAATTCCCTATGAAGGATGAATAGGACTTCTCTAAGCAGGAATAGTTTAGGAGGTAAGGAAATGTAGAGACAGAAAGCTAAGAGCTCTAACTATGTTAGGGGAACGAGAGTGGGACATAGAGCCCAAAAAAAAAAAAAGTTGTGCAGTATCCATAGTTCAAAGTTACATCAAATATAGAGTGTTAATATAACCAGATAATATAAAAAATAGGATTTCCAGGAAAAAAAACGATCCTTGGCAATCAAAGAAGCCATATAATGTATGTTAAAAATAATCTCATTATTCAGAGGAAGCCATATAGTTTGAAGGTTGATGCCTGCTTCTTAGCCAAATATTGTAAACATTTTGCCAATCATAGGATGTGGAAGTGTTGATTTTGAATGTCTAGCAACAATTACAATGCCTTTATATTATATGGATTGGCATATTGAACTATAGAATAACATATTAGTCATTTAATAATAAGTTATATTAATGCAGCCCTAATATGAATCACTTTTCATAGAAGTATGATGCTATATTCACACAAAAACAATTTTGTGCAAAAGTGCCTTATTTATAATATGTTTCATAAGCATTGGTTAGTTAAACACTCTTTTTTGTCTATCTCTGTCAATGTGATTTATAAAAATGCTAGAAAGAGACAAAAACAATGCACTATGTACCACTTACACTAAGCTATTATACTAACAAAATCAAAATAACTGTTTGACTACCTCAATAGCACAGTTGTAATGCGTACATGGTATGATTGCTGTGCTGAGGTCTTAGGTTCGATCCCTGAGTCGGGTAAAAGTGATATTGGGTTTTTCTATCACAATTTGCTCAGTATTAGCCTGGAGTCTGGAATTGGTATTGTCCCCTATCACATTGTGGGACAGAAATATGTTTAACTAAATGAGGGTGTACTGGTCAAACCTTTGCGTACCCCTTTGGGGATTACAGGGGCGAGTGTGTATGTATGTATTTTTTTTTTTACTAGCCCTGTATTATATACATCCCACTGCTGGGCATGGGCCTCCTCTACTGAATGAGAGGGATTAGGCTTTATTCCACCACGCTGGCTTAATGCAGGTTGGCAGACTTCACATACCTTCGAAAATCTTATTGAGTTCTCAGGTTTCCTCACGATGTTTCCTTCACCATTAAAGCAAGCGATAATTAACAATTAATATACACATAACTTAGAAAAGTCATAGGTGTATGCTCTTGGGGCTGGTTTCGAACCTGCGACTTTCGTCTCGAGAGCCCATACCACTCCCCGCTGAGCTATCGCTGCTGTATGTATCATACATACAGCAGCGATAACTGCTTATGTATGTATAATAAAATAATTTAATTAAACACCAAAGTACAATGTGTTTTTATTTGTATGTGTTATGTACTTAACTACATATAAATGCGATATAATGTAAATATCACAAAACTCATTTATACTTTCATTCTTTAAATGAAAGCAAAAAAAAAATACTCTATTTCATTGGAATATATTTGATTGAAAGACATCCTTAGCTTTTCTATAGAAGAAATTTACCTAATGGGTCATGTTCCAGTTTTAACGAGATTTAAGACCTACAATAAATTATATCTACATTACATTGATATGCTTTTCACAATGATGATATGGAAGAGAAAATACACTAACAAATAAATACACTAATATTCAAACCACTCTTTCCCACCCAGTGCTAAGAGTTATATCCTCGGGCTGGTTGTTATTTCACTCAATTTGAAACTTTATCCAACAGTACACAAGCGAGGAGTTGGAGGTGAAAGACCCGCGAGGTCGCACACCATTGCTGCTAGCCGTCACTCTCGGTCACATAGAGGTGGTGCGAGCGTTGATCGACGCCGGCGCCGACGTCAACTGCGAGAAGGATGGTTGGACAGGTGAGAGATGCGAGCTATACTAAAATATTTAGCTAAAGTAACTGCTGCTAGCCTGTTTTTTTTTTAGTGCATAGATCGGCAAACGAGCAAGTGGGTCACCCGATGGTAAGTGATCTCCACCGCCCATGTATGCCCACAATATCAGAAGAATTATGGGCGCGTTGCCGACCTTAAAGGAAAGGGAGAATTAGGGATTGGGAAGGGGAGGGGTATTTGGGCCTCCGGATATCTCACTCACCGAACGAAACGCAGCAGCAAGCCGCTACTTTACGTCGGTTTTCTGTGAGACAGTGGTAATGACCCGGTTGAGCCGGCCCAATCATGCTGTAGACAAAACTGTATACAGCGTGGCTCTACCACTCATAAGATGGCTATAACTCTCGACCAGCTGATTAGAAAGACAAGCTCACATCGCGCCTATAACCCCGAGAGGTGCAACTAGTGCTGTAACAGTTCGTCGAGCTTGATTTGACGGGAGCGCTCATATTGTCGTATCGGACAGAAGTCCATTTTCATGAAAATCATTGTGCTATTTTCGAAAAATATGTAATAATAAATAGATTTAACACCCAACAGTCACATACATAGTCCTGACCAAACACTAGGTTAAACGTGTATTGTGGATATCAAGAACTACGAGGAACATCCCACGACATCCAGATACGAAATTAATGTTCGTGGATCATACAAACCTTTGTCTTGGTGCGGGAATCGAACCCACGGCCTCTCGCTTCGCTTCGTCAACAACAAACAAAATTTTAATACAGTTAAGACCGTGTATGAGCCGTTATAATACCGTGTATGAGCAGTTAGTTCCAAGTTGGCATATCAACTAATATCAAGCAGAAGTTTAGAAATCTAAAAATACAAGAATTTTAAACATATTAGTACTATACGTTTTCCTACTGGTGAATTATATTGGTCGGAAAGATTTAGGCTCGCGTCTTATTTGCAATTCCATATCACCGAAAAATATATACAGGGTGTCCCAAAACTCAACGTCAAGCCGAAACGGGGCGACAGTATTGATTGTAACCATCATGGGAAAAATCAGAAAAAAAATCTATCCCATGCAGTTTGGAAATTATGGGCATTTAAGAGAAACCTAGAAATATGGTCAAACTGTAACCATTTTTCGGTTATTGTGATTAATTTATATTATTTTTGTTCATTTAAAGTTTGGAACCGTAACCCTAAATAACATTCCTAGAATCACAGTCAAAAATAATGACACAATTGCCCCAAATTTCCTAGAATTAAGACTATTTGTTAAACTATGAATTTAAAATTTTCCAAATTTGTCGGCTTTGAAAGGCCCTCCTTTAAAAAAAAAGTACTAGAGTGCCTTGGCACGTGCCATTAAAAGGTGGCGCATTTAATTAGGATTGTAAAATGGTGCAATACTTGTTAGTTTCATACTAAAAAAAACGAGTAAAAAAATAAAAACCTCAAGTAACCCGATTTTTGCTAACCCATTTTACTCAGTTAAAATGTTTTTTATTCGCACAATCTTTTGGTAGGTTCTTAATTTTATGGCAAAATGATGAGAGAGATGGATAGTGGACATGTTTGCCATGAGTGAGAGAGACAGATAGTGACGCCACTTTTACCAAAGTCAACAAAAATAAGTAAAATTCATAAAATAATGAAAAATCTTGACCTAGTTTAGGTTTATTTGAATAAAAGTCAGATACATAGGGAAATAACATTTTTTATTACAGCAAATGCTCAAATTGTTTGCCTTCAGCCTCAATACACGCCCTACATCTTCTTAAAAAAGTGTGGAGAATCCACATTTATTTCGAGAAGACAGATCCCAGTATCGCTTTAAAGTAAACCTGTGGCCCGGAATATTCAACGGCAAAATTGTTGGGCCTTTTGAGCTGCCTGAAAACTTGAATGGCACGAATTACCTACATTTTTTACGAGAAAATTTACCAACTTTGTTAGAGGACGTACCACTAACAGATCGTCGCCACATGTGGTATCAACAAGATGGCTGCCCAGCGCATTACGCAGTGCAAGTGAGAGATTTCCTTGACCAGGAATATCCGAGAAGGTGAATTGGACGTTCAGGCACTATCTCGTGGCCAGCCCGATCCCCAGATTTTAATCCCGTGGTTTTTTTTTTTATTGGGGAGTTCTCAAAGAAAAAGTTTATTTAAAGCCCATTGAGAGCGTAGCCGAGCTGCGTGAACGAATTTCTCAAGCCGCTGAGGACATCAGCTCTCGAGGATATGCCCGGCTAATAAGTAGATCTTTTTTAAGAAGATGTAGGGCGTGTATTGAGGCTGAAGGCAAACAATTTGAGCATTTGCTGTAATAAAAAATGTAATTTCCCTATGTATCTGACTTTTATTCAAATAAACCTAAACTAGGTCAAGATTTTTCATTATTTTATGAATTTTACTTATTTTTGTTGACTTTGGTAAAAGTGGCGTCACTATCTGTCTCTCTCTCTCATGGCAAACATATCCACTATCCATCTCTCTCATCATTTTGCCATAAAATTAAGAACCTATCAAAAGATTGTGCGAATAAAAAACATTTTAACTGAGTAAAATGGGTTAGCAAAAATCGGGTTACTTGAGGTTTTTATTTTTTTACTCGTTTTTTTTAGTATGAAACTTACAATTATTGCACCATTTTACAATCCTAATTAAATGCGCCACCTTTTAATGGCACGTGCCAATGCACTCTAGTACTTTTTTTTTAAAGGAGGGCCTTTCAAAGTCGACAAATTTGGAAAATTTTAAATTCATAGTTTAACAAATAGTCTTAATTCTAGGAAATTTGGGGCAATTGTGTCATTATTTTTGACTGTGATTCTAGGAATGTTATTTAGGGTTACGGTTCCAAACTGTAAATGAGCAAAAATAATAAAAAATAATCATAATAACCGAAAAATGGTTACAGTTTGACCAAATTTCTAGGTTTCTCTTAAATGCCCATAATTTCCAAACTGCATGGGATAGATTTTTTTTCTGATTTTTCCCATGATGGTTACAATCAATACTGTCGCCCCGTTTCGGCTTGACGTTGAGTTTTGGGACACCCTGTATATGAAACATGATTGATGATCTTATATCTATTATTTTTATCACAGATAGGAATCCGTGACCGAATTGTTGTACTTTGAATTCCATAATTACGTAACGATACAATGAACTTTGGGTAGTTTTAGGCGGCGGGTAAGGTGACTACACGTTCAGTTTTGAACGGGACTCTGCTATTATCATTCCATCTGTTGTGATTCTTGCTAAAACAATGACGTTAGATTTTTAAAAGTTCTCGTTGACGTCGTAATTTTATTAATTTTTTTGGTAAGTTTTTCGTATGCGAGGAGTCATCTGGAAAGGTATGCTTCATCTATTTTATTATGCAAGCTACAATTTACAGTCATAGCTGTGTTCCGATTTGACAGACATTAAAGTAATTAAGATAACTAGGCTTTATGAAATTTAGTAACATGTTAGGTCTCAGAATGCTGAGCCCACTGCAGTCCAAAGTCCAAAGTGGTGTTGCTCTGTTTATTATAGGCAGGCATATTATTAGCCGAGCGAAAAATCCTGTTTTGAGTTAAAAAGTATGGTTACACCATAGGGTGGTGCTTTTTCAATAAATCTTCCTTTTGGCACACAAACAACTTTTATCTTTTCCGCTATGGGGGAATATTTGGAATTTTGCCATATCTTCCATCATAAGCCCCTGGGATTTATCGATTTAGGCTTACGTATTCCTTGTTTACATCTAATGATAGTTGGCAACAGTTATAGGAACGGAAATATTTCTCATGTTCTTATCATGAATTACTAGAATAATAAATAGCATATTCAAAATATTCTGCAGAGTTGATAAATGACATAAATATGGTTGAAATATGCCACTAGATACTTACTAAACATCCCGAAAAATCCGTAAAACAATTTACTAGATGGGTAGGTCTCTCGTATGCAATAGGGTACCGCTTTGTCTATTTATTTCACCAAGCATCAGTGTCTAAGCATTGTTATATTTCTGTTTGAAAGACACTGAAGCCAGTACAATTACTGGGCATTATAAGGCATAACTAATAAAGTCTCGGGATGATAAGCGCAGTGCAGTGCGATGCTATTTTAAGAGTGGTAGAGCCACGCTGTAGACGGTTTTGTCTACAGCATGAATGGGCCGGCTCGACCGGAAACCGACGTAAATTAGCGGCTTGCTGCTACGTTTCGTGCGGTGAGTAAGATGTTCGGAGGCCCAAATCCCCCTCCCTTTCCCAATCCCTAAATTATCCCTCCCCTTTAAGGTCGGCGGCCCGGCTATGATTCTTCTAGTATTGTAGGCTTACTTAGGCGATCCAGATCACTTACCATCAAGTGACGCACTTGCTCGTTTGCCGGTCTATGATTTAAAAATAAAAATGCTATTTTTTGTAGTTCAAAGTTCTGAGTGGTGTTGCTATTTCATAGACAAACGTGACAGTTACCACCAGGAGAGCGACTTGCTCGTATTGTCATTGAGTTGCATAAAAAATATTAAATAAATGTCTCCCTACTCAGTACCATCTAGCTGCGCTATTTCTTAAAGAACATTAATGAGCGAAATAGGAAGTTGACTGTCATCCATGTTAGCAAATGGCAAGATTAGGCAAGCGTCCAAATCACACGATCCGTTTTGTTTACGAGTCATATTTATACGAAATGTTAACGACCAATATCGTGACGAAAGTAATGCCAATATAATTGGCGATATATAAATATATTTTATATTCTATTCTATGAAATGAAATGAAATTAAATAGTTTATTAATCATGTAGGCAAATAGAAATAGCGCTTATAACAAGTCAGTACAAAAGTAAAAGAAACTTATATATAGAAATCAGTATCAACTATGCATGTGTGGATTTGCTCCGGATGCGACATTTTCGTCATCCTTTGTTGTACATATTTAAATAAGTAGGTTGGCACGTCAGTTTGTAGTAAACTTACGTTCAAATACAGACTCGCTACTCAACGGCCGATTGTCTAATGCAGTGTTTCCCAACCTTTTTTAAGCCATGCCCCACCTTAACATTTTTTTGTTAAATTTGTCACTGATATCTAGCATTGCATTTAAATAACCCAAAGCGAAAGGGTTAAAGTCGTGTCGAGTCCATTTTTAAATTGCCCCCCGTAACTATCAAATTGCCCCCCTGTGGGGCGAGGGCCCCACGTTGGGACACTGGTCTAATGGATACTTATTTTCATACAATTTTGACGGATAAAAAAAGTTTAATATTTTTAACGCGATGATGCCAGAGTTTCGTTTCAGTATTCGGGCGTAAGTTTCATCCATTAATAATATATTGTCACGTTATGCACTACTATTTATCCACTGAATGAGAGATCAGGTCGTATAAACTATGTATAAGGGGGACGGTCATAATTAGATTAAAAATCTTTAAGAGCCTGGTCACAATCTCTGTTTAAATGTTATCAGCCTAATAACGCATAGAACATAAATTTTTGTAAGTAATAAATTCGCTTTCAATTTCATTATTTATTTTATTTATTTATTTATTTATAACTTTATTGTACATCACAACAAAAAGTATTGAAAAAAACAAGTACAATTGGCGGCCTTATTGCTAACGGCAATTTCTTCCAGGCAACCTTTGGATGGTATTAATGAATTTAATATTTTTCTGTTTTAAATTTTATTTCACCATCACTGAGGACTATGTATGTGACTGTTGGGTGTATTTATTTATCTCTGGTAAAGTCATTTACTTGAAGATTATGAAACAAGCGCTTATTCTTATTTCATTTTGTAAGTGATTAATAAAAAAATCGAGAACTTTGCCTTGACTTGCAAAGCCAGTAAGATGTATCATGTTATTGCAGCGGTGCAAGAAGCGACATCGACAGGCGACCCAGCGCTCCTGTCGCTGGTGCTGTCCCGCCGCGACTACCAGCGGCACGTGCTGCGCTCCGGCGGCATACCCGACCTCCTGCACAAGCTCACCATGGCGCCGGACTTCTACGTCGAGATGAAGTGGGAGTTCACCAGCTGGGGTATCAACTCCACGTATTAATAATTTTACAGGCTAATTTCTTTCTAGATTTCTAAGAGTCGGTTTGGATGCAGTGCATACTTTAAATCATTAGTTCCCAGTGGTCCAGGTGGACCCCCAGGGGTCCACGGGAAACTCGGCGGGGTTAAGTTACGATCTAATCTTCACATTATTATCGAGTTTTGGGAATTTCGTAGAAATGTAGCAAAATTATGAGAACCTCTGCTTTAAATAACGTTTCGTGTGAATTTCCAGTGCCACTGGTGTCGCGCATGTGCCCGTTCGACACGTACAAGCTGTACAAGCGCGGCGGCAACGTGCGCGTCGACACCACGCTCGTCGGGTTCGAGAACAACCGCTGGCAGAGGGGCGACAGAACCTATATATTTAGAGGGCAAGGTATGCGTACCTAACGTTTTCCAGGCGTTGACCCCTCAGTGTTGAAGACGAAATTTTTTATCAGTGCGCCTTAATTACCTACGGAGCTGAAGTGAAGTCATCCGCCAGAGAGCCTAAGTCATCAATATTGTTCGCAAAATAAGTACTCTGAAATGGAAGTAGACCGGTCATGTCTGCAGAAATTAGTTAACCAACGAATTTTAATACGCAAATGCAAAAAAACTAAACAAGTTAATAATACACCACGTTGATTATTTCACACATTTTCCGAAGGCTTCGTTGTACGCAGGCGCAAAGACACGTAATAGCATACTTGTACTCTATCTTATTCTCTGGCAGGGTAACCATAAATTAAAATTCTATTCATTAATATATTTGTCTTCGAGTTACAAAACACACACATCAAAAAGCCATATACTATACGGCCGAATTGTGAACGTCATTTTCGAAGTCGTCTCAAAATGAGGTGATCTATACATCAGTTTCCCGTGTCCCGGCAGGTCGTACCGCCCGGCTGATGGAGCTGGACCACGAGGCGGGCACCATGTGGTGCGAGTACCTGGAGCCGGTGGAGTCTGCCCGCGCCTGGCCCGAGCCCTCCGCCCACGTGCTCGACCAACGACTCTCCGCGCCCATCGCCATCAACTACCTCGACACCGACAACATCAGCTTCGAGAGGCGAGTACAACACCACCAGCTCCCGAGCCAGCGCGCACGTGCTGGACCAACGACTCTCTGCACCCATCGCCATCAACTACCTCGACACCGACAACATCAGCTTCGAGAGGTCAGTACCCACACCACCAGCTCCCGAGCCCTCCGCGCACGCGCTAGACCAACGACTCTCTGCACCCATCGCCATCAACTACCTCGACACCGACAACATCAGCTTCGAGAGGTGAGTACCCTCACCACCAGCTCCCGAGCCCTCCGCGCACGCGCTAGACCAACGACTCTCTGCACCCATCGCCATCAACTACCTCGACACCGACAACATCAGCTTCGAGAGGTGAGTACAACACCACCAGCTCCCGAGCCAGCGCGCACGTGCTGGACCAACGACTCTCTGCAGCCATCGCCATCAACTACCTCGACACCGACAACATCAGCTTCGAGAGGCAAGTACAACACCACCAGCTCCCGAGCCAGCGCGCACGTGCTGGACCAACGACTCTCTGCAGCCATCGCCATCAACTACCTCGACACCGACAACATCAGCTTCGAGAGGTAAGTACCCACACCACCAGCTCCCGAGCCCAGCAGCACGCGCTCGACCAACGGCTCGCAGCACCCATCGCCATCAACTACCTCGACACCGACAACATCAGCTTCGAGAGATCAGTACCCACACCACCAGCTCCCGAGCCAGCGCGCACGTGCTGGACCAACGGCTCGCAGCACCCATCGCCATCAACTACCTCGACACCGACAACATCAGCTTCGAGAGGTACGTACAACACCACCCAGTTTTACTTTAGCACCCATAAGAAACTACATGACAGACGACCTGATAAATGTAGCAGGAAGTCGATGGATACAGGCCACTTCCAAAAGGTCGGTCTGGAAATCTTTGGGGGAGGCCTATGTTCAGCAGTCGACGTCTTGTGGCTGATGATGATGATGAAGACATTTTCGGTAGCCGCCTCGGCATACGAGAAATATATATGAAACTGACATTTGCTGTGACATTTTATGAGTGGTAGAGCCAAGCTGTAGATAGTTTTATCTACAGCATGTCTGGGCACGTTCGACCTTACCACTTTTTAAAAAAAAACTCACGCAAGCTACTTTATAGCGGCTTGCTGCTGCGTTTCGTACGGTGAGTGAGATATCCGGAGGCCCAAATCCTTCTCTGCTTCCCAATCCCTAAGTACCCCTTTCCTTTAAGGTCTGCAACACGCCCATTAGTCTTCTGGCATTGTGGGGGTACATGGGCGGTGGAGATCACATACCATCAGGTGACTCATTTGCTCGTTTTCCAACCTATACTATAAAAATATATATTATTATCATCAGAAACAAGAGTGGCATCTGGGGCTGGCGTCAGGACAAGACTGAAGTGGTGAACGGGTACGAGTGCAAAGTGTTCGGCGCGAACAATGTCCAGCTCGTGTCCAAGACCCGCAGCGAGCATCTCACACGAGCGGCCAACAGGCAACAGCATACGTCGCGTGCACCGCTCGCCGACCTGCTGGCCTTGGCTGATGATGCTACTGATGAACAGCACACACCGGTGAGTCTATAGTGTTTAGTTTACTTAATTTTTGAAAAAAAAATCTTTTTTTTCAAAAATAAAAAAGTAACCAAATTGGCAAAAAATATATCTGGGGACGTGTCCGCATGCAAACCGGGCTAAAGGTTCCCCTGGCACGGTCCGTCTATAAATTGGTGACCGTTTGTTGGTATTTTAACTTAGGGTCCTCTTCGTAAGGCACGTAAAAACTCGCTCCTGGCTGTTATCAAGAGTCGGTCCCGGTTGTTATCAGCTGAAGAGTCTGTCCTGGCTATAATCATCTAAAGGCAGTTGTTAAGCAAAGTTGGAGGCCTTTGGGCGCCTCGAAAACTGTAACACTAGATTGGCCACTGGCAATATAGAATAGACTATGGAAATAAAACTTTGATTTTGATTCTGACGTTTCAATCCACCCTGTGACCACGAAGGCTGAGAAGCTTTCGAAACGTCGGGATCAATATATGAATAATTTACTCTTCCGCCAGCATATGGATGTTTTTCTCGTCTTCTTTCTTTCTATTCCAGCTGCCCTTATCCCACTCGTAGTGGGATCGTATCTGATCGATATCTGACTTGTAGTTTTTACAACCGGCCACCTGCCTAACATCAACCCCTCCGAGGAGAAAACATACCCAGATTCGAAACGAATATTTGTACATTACACAACATTTGTCTCGGTGTGGGAATCGAACTCGAGGTCTCTCGCTTCACAGCTGACAACTCGCCCACTGTATTTAATTTTAAATTATGTTTGTTCTTTCAGGAAAACACACCACCCAGCAGTCAATCTAGTGAAGACCTGACTCCGGTCACTTGGGAAGAGTATTTCTCTGGTGAAGCCATGGAAAAAGACATCGGCAGACCGAAAGAAATAGCTACTAAAGTGCAAAAGTTTAAGGCTACGTTATGGTTGTGTGAAGATTATCCCTTAGAAGTGAGTAATAAGAGATTTGTAGTCAACACCGAAAGTCGCTGAATACACCCAGATTTCCATAGACCGGCAAACGAGCAAGTGGGTAACCTGATGGTAGGTGATGTCCACCAAAAGAGTCGTGGGCGCGTTGCCGACCTTAAAAAAAAGGTATAATTAGGGAAGGGGAGCGGATTTGGGCTTCCGAATATCTCACTCACCGTACGAAACCCAGCAGCAAGCCGCTACTTTAGGTCGGCCTTCTGCGAGACAGTGGTACCGACCCGGTCGAGCCAGCCCATTCATGCTGTAGACATTACTGTCTACAGCGTGGCTCTATCATTCATAAGCTAATCATGGTTACTTGGAGTCACTTGATTGCCTCCTATAATTACTATATTACTGACTTGACTGTACCATCGCGTGTACTTTATCATACATACATACATATACTCACGCCTGTTTCCCATAGAGGTAGGCAAGGACAACGGACTTCCACTTGTAACAATTCTTATAAACCTCTTTGGCCTCCAGTCTCATAAAATTTTTCATGCAGCAAAATTTTATCATAATCAGTAATTAAGCTATATCTGTTACAGTTACAAGAACAAATAATGCCTATATTGGACCTCATGGCGGCGATATCCTCACCACATTTCGCCAAGTTAAAAGATTTCGTGCAAATGCAGCTACCGGCTGGATTTCCTGTTAAAATAGGTAAGATTTAGATGATTTAAAAAATATAGATGGGTGATTCTACAAAAATTGGGTAACTCAATGTCACCAGCCAATATATACAAAGTCTTATTATATTGTATTGAAATAACAATTTATTTTAAAACAATGAAAAGTCCTTTATTTGGTCACCCAATTTCACTTCTTCATTTTAAATACAAGTTAATAAAAAAACAAAATTAATACTCAAAACGTCAGTCCGTTGGCATGTCACAATCCCGAAAACCAACAATCAAGTGACTATCCATTAAACATTATCATTGATTTAGGAAAACTTACTAATTTACTACAATCTGTGATGTACATAGTATTATATACTACAACTTTCATAATGCAATGTTCTCTATTTTATTTAATAAAAAATAAGAAACTTTGTGTTTAGTTTCTTTCGTCAGTCCGTTGTGTGTTCTTTAAATTTAAAATTCGCGGAGAATATCACCGAGTCAAGGTCAAATCCCTGTTTAAGTTTTAATGTTGGTAATGAAGTTAGTTGCGGACCGCACAATTTGACGGCCGCCATAATAGTACCAGTGTTTGGGTTGTGTTTGTCGTCTATACACGTGCGCAGCCAGTCAAAATGTCAGTCCCATGGTGAGTCGTTATTTTCTTGTTAATCTGAGGTTTATTTTCATTTATACATAGTCAACTATGATTTGTTAAAATGTAGTTTGTTGATATTCGAAATTACCAAAAAAAACATTAGTTTTGATTATAACCTCAAATTATGTCTATTTCGTCAGTCCGTTGGCGTCAGTCCGTTGTCAGGTACTGATGTTTTTTTTTTTTTGTGTTAGAGCACTTTTATCGTAATTGCTACCGTGTGTAAGCATTTCTATTTTATATTTCAGTTAAAAACATCATGCGGCACGCTAAAAACAATTTGACTGAGGAAGAAATATTAAAAAAAAAGAGAGAAGCCGAAAAGTGACTGGCCCGATTTGGAACAATATAATCATTAGATTAGCCATCATATAGACCCGAATTTGTAATGATTTGATTTAATAACAATAGTAAACAAAATATCCTCAAAAGTTACCCAACTTTTGTATAATCACCCAGATATTAATCTTAATTAAAATTTATTGAATGATAGGTAGTTTTTTATCCTGGTATGTGATCTTATCGATCGTCTCTACAGCGGATTTTTTATGTACTTTGGTCGCTAGCCAGTCGGGTACAAAAATATACCAGCAGTCAAAATGTAACAAAAAAAAAAAATTGTGCGTGTACGAGTGTACTCACGTAGGAAGTGAAACTTCTTTATGACCTTATTTTTAAAAAAATGATCTACTATATTATGCAACTTTACAGAAATTGGTCTAATAAAGTTAAATTAGATAAAGTTTAAACAAAAGGCTTTTATCATAGACATGAATACAAAAAAAGTGTGCGTCTCGGAACGCTCGACAGAAGAAGCCCGGTCAAAGTCGGGTCAAAGTCGGGTCAAAGTCCGGTCAAAGCCCGGTTAAAGTCCGGTTAAAGTCCGGTCAAAATTGGGTCAACGTCCGGTCAAAGTCCGATCAGCCCGGTTAAAGTCCGGTCAGAGTCTGGTCAAAGCCCGGTCAGAGTCTGGTCAAAGCCCGGTCAAAGCCCGGTCAAAGTCCGGTCAAAGCCCGGTCAAAGTCCGGTCAAAGTCGGGTCAAAACCCGGTCAAAGCCCGGTCAAAGTCCTGTTCCAGTCAAAGTCCGGTCAGAGTCCGGTCAAAGTCCTGTCGAGGTCCGGTCAAAATCCAGTCATGTCCGGTCAAAGTCGGGTTAACGTCCGGTCAAAGTCCGGTCAGCACGGTTAAAGTCCGGTCAGAGTCTGGTCAAAGCCCGGTCAAAGTCGGGTCAAAGTTCGGTCAAAGCCCGGTTAAAGTCCGGTTAAAGTCCGGTCAAATTCGGGGCAACGTCCGGTCAGCACGGTTTAAGTCCGGTCAGAGTCTGGTCAAAGCACGGTCAAAGTCGGGTCAAAGTCCGGTCAAAGCCCGGTCAAAGTCCGGTCAAAATTCGGTCAAAATCCGGTCAAAATCCGGTTAATATCCGGTCAAAGCTGGTCAAAGCCCGGTCTATGTCCGGTCAAAGTCGGGTCAACGTCCGGTCAAAGTCCGGTCAGCCCGGTTAAAATCCGGTCAAAGTCCGGTCAAAGTCTGGTCAAAGCCCGGTCAAAGCCCGGTTAAAGTCCGGTTAAAGCCCGGTCAAAGTCCGGTCAAAGCCCGGTTAAAGTCCGGTCAAAGTCGGGTTAGCACGGTCAAAGGCCGGTCAGTCTGGTCAAAGCCCGGTCAAAGTCGGGTCAAAGTCCGGTCAAAGCCCGGTTAAAGTACGGTTAAAGCCCGGTCAAAGTCGGGCCATCGTCTGGTCAAGGTCCGGTCAGCACGGTTAAAGTCCGGTCAGAGTCTGATCAAAGTCGGGTCAAAGTCCGGTCAAAGCCCGGTTAAAGTCCGGTTAAAGTCCGGTCTGTGTCCGGTCTATGTCCGGTCTGTGTCCGGTCTGTGTCCGGTCTGTGTCCGGTCTATGTCCGGTATATGTCCGGTCAAATTTGGGTCAAAGTCCGGTCAAAATCCGGTCTATATCCGGTCAAAGTCCGGTCAAAGTCGGGTCAACGTCCGGTCAAAATCCGGTCGAAGTCCGATGAAAGTCCTGTCAAGTCCAGTGAAAGTCTGGTCAAAATCCAGTCAAATTCAAAAACGTGACGCGTGCCGCGTAACGGAAAAATGTGACGATTTTATTTTTCTAACGCCGATAAAGAAGTTTCACTTCAAAAATATGTAATAATTGTTAAAAATATGTATAACAAAATAATTAGAATCTTTATATATATAATTCTTCTGTGAGTGTGTATGTCACTGAACTTCTCTTAAACGACTGGACCGATTTTGATGAAATTTTTTGTGTGTGTTCAAGGGCATCTGAGAATGGTTTAGATTCACAATTTTGTCCGCTGGACAATGTTTTTTTAATTAATTTTTAATTTATTAGTAGTTGTTGATTTTGGAATGTTCATTTTCCAGTACAAACTGTTCCTGGGTACTATAAGCGCAGGTATAAACCGGATGGTTGTCGTTGCGAAGCTTGCCGTGATGACGGGTCGTATAGCGTCTAGACTGGACAGGGACAGGACAGGGACAGGACAGTGAGACAGGACAGTGAGACAGGAAAGTGAGACAGGACAGTGAGACAGGACAGTGAGACAGGACAGTGAGACAGGACAGTGAGACAGGACAGTGAGACAGGACAGTGAGACAGGACAGTGCGACAGGACAGTGAGACAGGACAGTGAGACAGGAAAGTGAGACAGGACAGTGAGACAGGACAGTGAGACAGGACAGTGAGACAGGACATTGAGACAGGACAGTGCGACAGGACAGTGAGACAGGATAGTGCGACAGGACAGTGCGACAGGACAGTGAGACAGGACAGTGAGACAGGACATTGAGACAGGACAGTGCGACAGGACAGTGAGACAGGATAGTGCGACAGGCCAGTGCGACAGGACAGTGAGACAGGACAGTGAGACAGGACAGTGAGACAGGACAGTGAGACAGGACAGTGAGACAGGACAGTGCGACAGGACAGTGAGACAGGACAGTGAGACAGGACATTGAGACAGGACAGTGCGACAGGACAGTGAGACAGGATAGTGCGACAGGCCAGTGAGACAGGACAGTGAGACAGGACAGTGAGACAGGACAGTGAGACAGGACAGTGAGACAAGACATTGAGACAGGACAGTGCGACAGGACAGTGAGACAGGATAGTGCGACAGGCCAGTGCGACAGGCCAGTGCGACAGGACAGTGAGACAGGACAGTGAGACAGGACAGTGAAACAGGACAGTGAGACAGGACAGTGAGACAGGACAGTGAGACAGGACAGTGAGACAGGACAGTGAGACAGGACAGGACAGGACAGGACAGTGCGACAGGACAGTGAGACAGGACAGGACAGGACAGGGACATGACGGGGACGGGACGGGGACGGGACGGGACGGGTACAGGACGGGGACGGGACGCGGACAGGACGGGGACAGAACGGGGACGGGACGGGGACAGGACTGTCCAACCGGAGGGAGGTGGGAGACGACCTGACTTGGTCGTCGAAGTCAATTAAATGTGCGACGGGCTACCTCAAGTGCAATGGCGCAGTACCTCACTTAATTGCATTTAATGTAAATAAAACATTTGTATTAAGTTTTGACCACATTTTACACAAATATATTATGTAGGTGATACGAAGTTCACCGGGTCATCTAGTTTAAATATAAATATTTAATACTATGTACTTACACCACTTAGTGGTAAAAATAAGGTAACACTGTATCTGTATATGTACTCTATGTTATCTGTATTATCTATGCCTCTTTATAAAAAAAAAAAATTATTCTCTCTGTGTGCAACCATCGAACTACGTGTTTCATTAATAATGTGTCAAGGAAGTTTTTATTTCTTTTTATGCTGACAAAAGGAAAGGATGTGTTCAGCGAATAATTTTTATTAACAAAGATGATATAAATTATAGTTCAAAAATTTTAGACCTCCAATTGCTTCGCAATTACTGGTTCCTATAACTGATATTCGACTGCTATATTTTTGCATTCTGGATTTCACTCTTTCCGGATCATTTGATTTGTGGACTCGTTATTTGATATTTGTATATCGATATTTTTGGTTTTCCAATATTCAATGTGTCGATTGTTGCCGTATCGATCTCGATCTAGATTCTTAAACTATTTTGAGAAAGGGATTCTTAAACTACACTCCTTTGCAAAAAAAACGGGCGGGTTTGATTTTTTAACATTATTGGTAATAATTTAGTTCTTCAGAGGTTTTAATAGCCAAACTATGTTACTGGCACTTAATAAAGAGTCTGGGTATGAAAAAAAGTTCATTCCAAATTCAAAACTTTTGTTTTTTAAATTATTAATCCCTTTTTCATTTTGTGACACTTTTCGCGGGTTTGCGGTTAAAAGGTTATCAAGCAACTAAAAGTAACTTTTCGTTATTTTTAGTACAACAATTTATGTTTATCGCATAATTCTGCCTTATTGTGACTTAAAACAGATATCTTTGTGTCTATCGTAATGGCAGAAAAAGCAATGAGAGCTAGTAAAATTATAGCGCTGCTGGAAGAGGGGTGTAGCCAATGTTACGTCTCACATCGGTTAAACGTGAGTCGTTCAACCGTACAAAGAACCTGGACTCGATACCAAGAGACAGGTTCCGTTCAGAGAAGGCAAGGTTCTGGGAGAAAACGTTGCACACAGCCGCGAGACGATCGCTTTTTAGTGACTCAGGCGCTGAGGAACCGCAAATGCAGTTACATAGACCTCAAAAGAAACCTTGAAGAGGTACGAGGAGCACAAGTTAGCCTATGGACTGTGAGGAGAAGACTTTTAGCTGCTGATATACGTAGTCGACGACCAGCGCGGGCCCCCAAGTTACTCCGTGAGCACCGGATTGCGCGGTTGAGGTTCGCTAGAAATTGCCTATCTTGGACACCAGGTAACTGGAGTAGCGTACTCTTCTCCGATGAGGCTCGAATTTGTCTGCATGGTGAGGACCGACGTCGGCGAGTGTTACGAAGACCAGGGGAACGCTATGCCGATGTGTGTTTTGAAGAAATCACCCCTTATGGTGGAGGGTCCGTTATGTTTTGGGCGGGCGTAACTTCCAACTATCGTACCGAGATAGTATTCATAGAAAATGGCTCACTAAATGCGCATAGGTACATAACAGAAATCCTTTCTCAAAATGCACAACCCGCACTGACTGTAATTGGTGAAGATGCCATTTACATGGACGATAATGCTCGGGCCCACCGTTCTGGCGACGTAGATGCTTATATGCAAGAGGTCGGTATTCGTCGTTTGGATTGGCCAGCGCGGAGCCCCGACCTTAACCCCATTGAGCACGTTTGGGACCTCCTAAAAAGGCGAGTACGATCTGTCCAACCACCTCCACAAAACATCAGAGAGCTTAAACGTGTAATCTCGACTGAGTGGGAACACATTCCACAGGACACCATCAAAAGCCTGGTGGGAAGCATGCCAAGACGATTACATGCCGTAATCGCTGCAAGAGGAGGTCATACTCGTTATTAATTTTTATTTTTTAATGTCTCTTTTATTAAAATACCATAAAAATACTCGTAGTCTTAATTTCATTATACCCATAAAAATGTCCATTTTAACACGGCTCTCTGTTTACATTGACTAAAACACCGATACCAGGATAAAAGTGTTAAAAAACTAGATTCTCATTGATAATAAGAAATTTCTAGTCATCCAAGCTAATGACATACTAAAAATATAATAATATTTACCCATAGAAAAGCTAAGGTAAAGTGTGTGTGTAAGGTGCCCGTTTTTTTTGCAAAGGAGTTTATTTTGGGCAAGAGACCCCTTTTACAAAATGAAGTAATACCTCAGACCTTCCATATCCAAATTACTATAAAAAAAATCTCTAGTTATTTCCCTATTTATATAAAATACTTGCCAATTGAAAAACTTTGTGGTGTTCGTTATGTCGATGTCGACTCCTTTAGAAATCCTTGATTTAAATCAAGCCTCACAAAACACCACCAAAACGTTGCAGAAATCCCTCTATTCCACGTGTTGAACGCTCGCATCACGTTCGGCAACATATTCGCGAGCGACTCGCCGGTGGCGCACGTACAATGCGTGCCGTGCGGCGGGCAGGCGGGGCGGCCCGCGTGCGTGCTCGACGATGGATGCTTCAACGTGGGCGGCGGGTACCGGGACGGGACGAGTGGTACACGCGCATGTCCGCCGCAGCACGACGAGGCGCTGCTGCAGTACGCGATACAGCAGAGCCTCATGGAGGCCGGCACGCATGACGACCAGGTACACTTGTACAATCTCGGCACGAGTGGTACACGCGCATGTCCTCCGCAGCACGACGAGGCGCTGCTGCAGTACGCGATACAGCAGAGCCTCATGGAGGCCGGCACGCATGACGACCAGGTACACTTGTACAATCTCGGCACGAGTGGTACACGCGCATGTCCTCCGCAGCACGACGAGGCGCTGCTGCAGTACGCGATACAGCAGAGCCTCATGGAGGCCGGCACGCATGACGACCAGGTACACTTGTACAATCTCGGCACGAGTGGTACACGCGCATGTCCTCCGCAGCACGACGAGGCGCTGCTGCAGTACGCGATACAGCAGAGCCTCATGGAGGCCGGCACGCATGACGACCAGGTACACTTGTACAATCTCGGCACGAGTGGTACACGCGCATGTCCTCCGCAGCACGACGAGGCGCTGCTGCAGTACGCGATACAGCAGAGCCTCATGGAGGCCGGCACGCATGACGACCAGGTACACTTGTACAATCTCGGCACGAGTGGTACACGCGCATGTCCTCCGCAGCACGACGAGGCGCTGCTGCAGTACGCGATACAGCAGAGCCTCATGGAGGCCGGCACGCATGACGACCAGGTACACTTGTACAATCTCGGCACGAGTGGTACACGCGCATGTCCTCCGCAGCACGACGAGGCGCTGCTGCAGTACGCGATACAGCAGAGCCTCATGGAGGCCGGCACGCATGACGACCAGGTACACTTGTACAATCTCGGCACGAGTGGTACACGCGCATGTCCTCCGCAGCACGACGAGGCGCTGCTGCAGTACGCGATACAGCAGAGCCTCATGGAGGCCGGCACGCATGACGACCAGGTACACTTGTACAATCTCGGCACGAGTGGTACACGCGCATGTCCTCCGCAGCACGACGAGGCGCTGCTGCAGTACGCGATACAGCAGAGCCTCATGGAGGCCGGCACGCATGACGACCAGGTACACTTGTACAATCTCGGCACGAGTGGTACACGCGCATGTCCTCCGCAGCACGACGAGGCGCTGCTGCAGTACGCGATACAGCAGAGCCTCATGGAGGCCGGCACGCATGACGACCAGGTACACTTGTACAATCTCGGCACGAGTGGTACACGCGCATGTCCTCCGCAGCACGACGAGGCGCTGCTGCAGTACGCGATACAGCAGAGCCTCATGGAGGCCGGCACGCATGACGACCAGGTACACTTGTACAATCTCGGCACGAGTGGTACACGCGCATGTCCTCCGCAGCACGACGAGGCGCTGCTGCAGTACGCGATACAGCAGAGCCTCATGGAGGCCGGCACGCATGACGACCAGGTACACTTGTACAATCTCGGCACGAGTGGTACACGCGCATGTCCTCCGCAGCACGACGAGGCGCTGCTGCAGTACGCGATACAGCAGAGCCTCATGGAGGCCGGCACGCATGACGACCAGGTACACTTGTACAATCTCGGCACGAGTGGTACACGCGCATGTCCTCCGCAGCACGACGAGGCGCTGCTGCAGTACGCGATACAGCAGAGCCTCATGGAGGCCGGCACGCATGACGACCAGGTACACTTGTACAATCTCGGCACGAGTGGTACACGCGCATGTCCTCCGCAGCACGACGAGGCGCTGCTGCAGTACGCGATACAGCAGAGCCTCATGGAGGCCGGCACGCATGACGACCAGGTACACTTGTACAATCTCGGCACGAGTGGTACACGCGCATGTCCTCCGCAGCACGACGAGGCGCTGCTGCAGTACGCGATACAGCAGAGCCTCATGGAGGCCGGCACGCATGACGACCAGGTACACTTGTACAATCTCGGCACGAGTGGTACACGCGCATGTCCTCCGCAGCACGACGAGGCGCTGCTGCAGTACGCGATACAGCAGAGCCTCATGGAGGCCGGCACGCATGACGACCAGGTACACTTGTACAATCTCGGCACGAGTGGTACACGCGCATGTCCTCCGCAGCACGACGAGGCGCTGCTGCAGTACGCGATACAGCAGAGCCTCATGGAGGCCGGCACGCATGACGACCAGGTACACTTGTACAATCTCGGCACGAGTGGTACACGCGCATGTCCTCCGCAGCACGACGAGGCGCTGCTGCAGTACGCGATACAGCAGAGCCTCA
Source organism: Amorpha juglandis (assembly GCA_949126905.1). Taxonomy (NCBI): domain Eukaryota; kingdom Metazoa; phylum Arthropoda; class Insecta; order Lepidoptera; family Sphingidae; genus Amorpha; species Amorpha juglandis. Next base: position 1,650,722 of record OX421379.1, on the reverse strand, counting down.
TGGAGGCCGGCACGCATGACGACCAGGTACACTTGTACAATCTCGGCACGAGTGGTACACGCGCATGTCCTCCGCAGCACGACGAGGCGCTGCTGCAGTACGCGATACAGCAGAGCCTCATGGAGGCCGGCACGCATGACGACCAGGTACACTTGTACAATCTCGGCACGAGTGGTACACGCGCATGTCCTCCGCAGCACGACGAGGCGCTGCTGCAGTACGCGATACAGCAGAGCCTCATGGAGGCCGGCACGCATGATGACCAGGTACACTATACAACCTGGTACAGGAACGAGTGCTCAAAATGCAACCAACTAGGCAATAAAGTATTTCATCCCTCTCTAGTACCAATATTCGGACCCAAAGAAATATGCAATAACTATTACAAAGCGTACAAGCATGTATACGCGTTAATATATATATATATATATATTACCTTGATAGGCAGACGAGCACGCGGTCCCGCCTGATGGTAAGCGATCACCACCGCTCATGGACATAGGCACTACCAGGAGCACAGCCAAGCCGCTGCCTACCGTTATATTTTGCCTTTCGTTAGCAATACCATCAGTAAAAAAACATTTGCAACTACTATGGCTGTATACAACGTGTTACAGAAATGTGTGCTCAAATTAAAACAATGTATAGTGTACAATAATATATTTCACCAGAAACCAAATCCGATTGCATTGTTAGGGCATAAATAAAGCATTTTCTTTTTTATCAAATAAGTAATGATCGATAATATCGATCACATCCCTACAAATGGAGTGAAATGCGTGAGCGAGAAAACACAGTGCTGGAATTAGACAAAAGTTCAGTTGTATAGTTGTGTAGTTCAGTTGTAAGTTCAGTTTTATTTGAATAATTTATTATTGTGATGCAGGTGGATGTATGGGAGGCGTTACGTGGCGCGCGTCCCTCGTCTCCGATGTCGCGCTCGCAGGATTCCCCTCAGGAGTTACTGGCTCATGAGGAACGGCAGCTGCAGAGGTACGTCACAACTACTCCTCAAACTTCATGGAGTAATACATACATAGTCCTGACCCCATAGTAAGATACGAGTCTTGTGTCGTGGTTATCGATATAAAACAAATGCCGTAACAAATATTTGTGGATCACACAAACATTTGTCTCGTTGCGGGAATCGAACCCACGGCCTCTCGCTTCACAGCCGGCTACTCGCCCGCTGTGCCACGGAGGCTGTCAAACTTCTCAACTATGTCTTTTTAGATAGATTAAGCAGGGGTATAAATAAAAATGATGATGAAATAAAAATGCAACAATCGATAAAAATACATACTATAAATGTCCCGATTGAATGATACTGATACTGTGACTCTAAATATGTTGGTTCTAGTAAATAATGATATGCTGATTTATAATTTCTTGTATGAATTCTGCTGGTTTAAAACGAGATAGTGGATTTGAGTAAAAGTAAATGTGAAGGTGATTAACTTTTCAACCTCACATCGCTTCTAATTTCGATCGCTACTTTATAATCTCAGCGTAGATGCCATGTTTATTTTTATCAGGATCCAAGGTGATGTGATTCCGTAAGTATTAATGCCCTCAAGTCGTGGACAGCCTTAGTTGGTGCCATAGCTAGGCTAGTAATTTATATCCTGATCCTACGGAAGATAATATCTGGGGAAACTATGCACTCATCATCATCAGCCACTGGAGGTCCACTGCGACCTTTATCAGGTCGTCTGTCCACCTTGTAGGCGGACGTCCAACGCTGCGCTTGCCAGTACGTGGCCTCCATTCCAGAACCTTTCTGCCCCACCGGTTATCGGTTCTGCGAGATATGTGGCCTGCCCACTTCAGCTTGCTAATCCGCTGGGCTATGTGAGGCACTCATGCACTGTTAGTATTTGGTTTCTGTCTTCTGTTGTATAGACACGAGTCACTATAACTATGTGTATATTCAGTAGTCACCGTATACGCCTAGCTTTCGTACCTGTAGAATGTATGTTTTGCTAGTTACGTCACATTCAACTTTTTACGGAAGCGTCCTTTCCGATTTATGTCAAGTCTATGTTCTCTTTATTATTGATACACTTATTATGTCTTATACACTTGTGAATGTGTTCTGTCAGCTTTGTATCTTCCCCCCCCCCCACTTTCATCGCTTATTTTCAATCTTAAAATTGTGTTGATGAATATAATAATTTGAATTTTCATTGATAAATTGTATTAAATTGATTGGTATTAATAAAATTATCAAAATAACTGCCGGTTTTTTGCAGAAAAACGTGTAAAAAATTCTGTAAGTTTATTAATTCAAATTTTATTACCAGTTTTTACTTACATTTTTATTGTGATCATACCATTCTTAGTCATATTTCCATTCGTTCTAACATTTGTTTAAAAAAAAAAAAATATGTCAACAAGTTGATTTTTATTGTCGATTGAAGAATTTTATGATTTTTATCTCTTAGAAAGGTGTAAATTAAACAAATCTAGGTTGATTTTTCGATTACCGCGTCAGAAGAAAAATCCTATCAATATAAATTAATACCTTAGGGTTGAGAGCAGTCGATATAATAAAATATGTATTATCGGCTCGTAGTTTTGCTTGTACAACAATGTTGCTCTGGGTTTATAATAGACTTCTCGGATTATAGACATATTTTAATAAACTATAACACTGCTCTTTTATAATGCTATGAAAATTTGGTGCCAAGGATTTGATAGAGGTGTACAATAAATTATAAGAGCTAGAAGTGCCTAATATTTTTTTTTTATATTCTTTAAGGTATTCAATTATACTTTAGACCGTTGAAAATAAACCCGGAGATCAACGACAATAAGTTTATAGTCTCTATGTATCGATACCTATCTACTATGGTGATCATGTACCATCAAATGAATCGCCCAATCCGTTTTGCTTATGGCCATTAAAAACACAAATAGATCAGATATCGGGAATGTGTGTCTACTATAGTGTTTCCCAACGTGGGGCCCACGCCCCACAGGGGGGCAATTTGATAGTTAAGGGGGGCAATTTAAAAATGGACTCGACACGACTATAACCCTATCGCTTTGGGTTATTTAAATGCAATGCTAGATATCGGTGACAAATTTAACAAAAAAAATTGGTTGTCTGTAAAGTCGGTTTACTGACGATAATTGAACGTGACAACGTCTTAAGAAAATACTGATGGAATGGTAGCATTTTTCAAAAGAAAATTTTAATTTCATTTGTTTAATAGATTTGTATGTATATAGAGAAAAAGGTAATTGGAAATCACAATGAAATTGATCAAGTTAGATTTATTTGTACGCATAAATACAATTATGTAATTTTTTTTTTACAATTTAATAGTTTTTACAAGTATAAATGTGCCTTGAGCAATAGCAGCTGTCCACGCAGACGCATCGCTCACTCAAGTAGGAGAGAGACGGATGTCGAACGCTGCCGAACGCAAAGGCCGATTGTGCTTCTTTGTCGCTCGTTCCGCGCTCTCGCTTGCACTTCAAGCCTTACATGGAACGCCTCAGAGCGAGGTAACGCCGCATGAGTCATGTTTTTTCGTGCGTGCAGCCGGCTCTATCGAATTATAAGACGTTATCACGTCAAAAGGTGGGGCATAGCTTAAAAAAGGTTGGGAAACACTGGTATACTATGTGTACCATGGTAGTCGCTAAGGTAGCGCTAAACAGCTAGCGGTGGGCAGGGCGATCGAGGCTTCCCTGGCTGCGATGACGTTGTCGCCGGAGGCGGTGGCGCCGCTCGTGCCGGAGCCGGTGGAGTCCCCGGAGCCGGAGGTGGGACCGGAGGCGGATCCGGAGCTGCTGGCGGTGCTGGCGCTGTCGGCGCGGGAGCAGCTGTCGCTGGAGCAGCAGCTGGCGGCGGAACAACGCGCGCTCGACGAAGCGTTGCGGCTCTCGCTTATCGACAAATGAATTGGTCAGTGTTTTTATGCAGACGAGCAAAGGAATCGTTGTATACAGCGTGTTACATAAAGCTGTGGTCATATTTAAGGGTTGTTACTAGGTGGTATGTCCCTCGAATGCGAGAGGTCGTCTGATCGTAACAAAATCTAGAAATCCTAAAATTTCATTTTAATCACTCATTAATTACGGTCAATAATATCAATCACATCCCTATAAATGAAGTCAAATGCGTGAGCGAGAATAATGCAATGCAATCGGATTTGGTACTATGGGGGGAATGAAATACATTATAGTACACTATACGTTGGTTAAATTTGAGCACACGTTTCCATAACACGTCGTATACACCCATAGTAGTTGCAACTACAACTTTATTGTCTAAAGCATGAATGGGCTCGACCGGGTCGTTATCACTGTCTCACAGAAAACCGACGTAGAGTAGCTTGCTGCTGCGTTTCGTACGATGAGTGAGATAACCGGAGATCCAAATCCCCCTCCCCTTCCCGATCCCTTTATTATCCCTTACCTTTAAAGTCGGCAACGCGCCTATGATTCTTCTATTATTGTAAGCGTACATGGGCGGTGGAGATCACTTACCATCAGGTGACACTTGTTGATTTAAATCCTTAGTTCCCAAAGTGGTACAGGTGGACCCCAGGTGTCCACGGACGACTCGACGGGGGCCTAAGTTAGCGTGACAAAATAATGGGGATTTACACTTCGTAAGCGGGGACCAAGAAAATTTATCTGCTTTCGATAGTGAAGAACTAAAATGTTGGCTTGACTTCACCTATCAATGTAGGCAGATAATATTTTAGATTTAATCTTCACATTTTTTGTCGAATTTTGGGAATATGGTAGAAATGTAACTGCAGGGGTCCATTGGAACCAGCTGATTTTTAAAAGTGGTCTATAAGAAAATAGTCTGAAAACCTCTGGTTTAAAGTTATGTACCTTTTTTCAGCATTGGAAGTCCTGTGGCTGATGATGATGATGATGTACCTTTTTCCGTTTTTCAGATCTCATCACGAAGAAGAATGTATAACGTCCAAGTGAAACAAGACTTACGCCTATATTACTATATACATTGCAGTTAAATAGTTCCGATAGCTCACTCACAACAATTTTATGATGAAATCTTAACCTATGTCCAGCGGGGTCGGCGGGGTGAGGCTAAAATAACAACCCCTTAACAGTGAAATTGAATATTTAGTTGGAAATTGCAAACTTGACTCAGGTTTTTTTTTATATCATTGAATGACGAGACAAGCAAGGCGCTCGCCTGATGGTAAGCGCCACACCTGCCCATAAACAGAAGCAACACCACACAGAACTTTGAATTACAAAGCACTACATGGCACTGCACTGCACTCGCACGGTTACGAATGTGTGCGGTCATAGAAAATATAGCACCTTCACAAGGTGGTAGGTCCCTCGTATGCGAGAGGCCGTCTGGGTTGGTACCACCGCGCCGTCTATTTCAGCCGCCAAGCAACAGTGTGTAAGCACTATTGTGTTTTTAAGGACGTTGAAGCCAGTGAAATTACTGGGCATTATGAGACTTAACATCTTATGCCTGTGCGCAGCCAATCTCGTACAGTACTTTGTAATTCAAAGCTCTGTGTGGTGTTGCTTCTGTTTATGGGCAGGCGTGGCGTTCACCATGAAACCAGCGACCTGATCGCTTTATCATTCAGGGGAAAAAAGAAGGTGGGTGAATTAGCTTCTTTCAGCCCTGCAGAGTTACATTGCGTGAATTATATTATACCAACAATCTTCGCGCGTCAGATAATTTTATAAAATTTTGACAGCTATCAGCTGTGGGTTCCTTTTGTAGGGCTACCCCTCCCCGTACCAGGCCCCTCCGTGATTTATTATTAAGACCAACATTTAAAGGAGGACTATTAAACCTCCCTGTATGTTACCGTTACACATGTGCCCAAAATTTCCGCCTTCCTACTTTTCTTCTGTTATAATTAATTATAAAGTTTGGTGTGTTTGAAAAACTTGGTATTATTACATCACATTGTAAACACAATCTTAGTGGTGTTTGGGGTTCTGTGATCGAAGCACAGAATACTAATAATAAATACATCCAACTGTCGCCCGCACAGTCCTGACCCTGCAAGATACGAGTCTTGTATCGTGGGTATCAGGAACTATAACTTTCTGTCTGACAACACCCAGACCTAAAACCGATATTAGTGGATAACATAAAGATTTGTCTCTGTACGGGGATCGAACCCGCGGCCTCTCGTTCCACAGCTAACTACTCGCCTGCTACGTCACGTCTTTTTAAAATATATATGTACGGGTATATTTTTCATTCCATACATTCGTGAAGTTTGTTTGTGTGTCGAATAATACAAGGTTTTTCAAACACACCAGTGTATTTACCAATAAATATGTTATTTATATTAATCTATAGTATTCTTCCTATGAGGTATACTGCGTTTAGAATAAGATAGGGTGTACCGACAAGGCCCACAATATTAGGGCGGATTCGGACGGGGGACAAAATTAACCATTGTAGTAAAATTCAGGGAATTTATATAAATAAATAAATAAATACACCCAACAGTCACACACATAGTCCTGACCCCACAGTAAGATACGACTCTTATGTCGTGGGTATCTTAAACTACGGGAGAGTTTCGGTCTCACAACACCCAAACCCCGAAACAAATATCTGTGAATCACACAAACACTTGTTTCGGTGCTGGGATCGAACCTGCGGCCTCTCGCTTTACAGCCAGCTACTCGCCCGCTGCGCCACGGAGGCTGTCATAAATATTATCGAGATAGGTCAGGTCATTAGTACCCTAAACCGACGTGCATGCATGAAGAATTTAATGAAGGAGGCCATAGAGGTATTTAAGGATCGTAGCAGGTGGAAGTCTGTTGCCTCAGCCTACCCCTATGGGAAACAGGCGTGAGTATATACGTATTATACCGGCTTAGTGTCAGTCTTTTTACTAAGACTTCCATTTAGCATCGTCTGTGATGAAACCATTTGCTGTCAGGTCTTCCTCTTGTAAGTCAGGCCAGTGCATTTTGAGCAGACCGAACATGTATTAATACGGGAGTTGTCCCCTGACTCGTATATAATCCATACAGGTTGTATGTATACAGTTTTTTCCTGTACTTTATAACTGGATCCGCCCTTACAGTGGCCAATGTAGCCTTAAACTAACGTTAATAGATCTTCAGGCAATAATCAATTAGTTGTTAATGTTGAGTGCAATAACATACACACGTTGAGTGTTGGAACATTATCTAACATATAACTGAGTGTCCACTTGTTATTATTTTAGAATATAATTTTTGGACAATAGGGTACTTACCTATGTTTAGTATTATGCATTGTTTTAAACGTAATAGAAAATATTAAAAAAAACCCTTTTGTTAAAACACTGTCAAAGTCCGTTCAAAAATGAGCCCGCATTTAGCCTTTTTTTATCCGGGCACGCCAAAGTGACAGCACTACACCTGATAGTAAGCGCAGTGCAGTTCAAAAAAATAACCGGTGACCACCAACAAACAATAAATAAATACACCCAACAGTCACACTCATCATCCTGACACTACAGTAAAATACGAGTCTTGTGTCGTGGGTATCAGGAACTACGAGAGACTTTCGGTCTCACAACACCCAGACCCCGAAACAAATATTTGTGGATCACACAAACATTTGTCTCGGTGCGGGGATCGAACCCGCGGCCTCTCGCTTCACAGCCGGCTACTCGCCCGCTGCGCCACGGAGGCTGTCATGAATTAATGTTCCAAATGACTCAACGTGTCATGTTCCTTTAGCGCAATGGTTGCGTGCGTAGTTAAATGTTACGGGCCGTTTGTGTTGACGAATATTAATATGACTACTCATTTTTAATTACAAATTACTTTACTTTTTTAATTTTTGTAGGCAGTCGGTCGTAAAAACTACAAGCCAAATATTCTAATTATTTATTTATAAGAAGGATTTTGAAGCCAGTGAAATTACTGGGCATTGTGAGACTAAACATCTTATGTCTCAAGGTGACGAGCGCAGTTTGGTGCCATGCAGTGCTTTGTAATTCAAAGTTCTGTGTGGTGTTGCTTCTGTTTATGGGCAGGCGCTTACCATCCGGCGAGCGCATTGCTCGTCTCGTCATTCAATCAAATAAAAAAGATATTGAAACCAGTTTTTAACACGATTAGTGCCACAATACTTTATGAGTAGCCATGACAGTTTGATATTAGTCAACACAAACTGACCGTTTTAGTTTAATTTTATTTAATGTAGTTATTGGGAGAGCGACTGTATGTTTTATGGTACATACATAAAAAACTTATTTTTATTTAACAGTGGTAATATTTGAAACAATTATTAACTAATATTTTTTACATGTTATAAGAACTGTACATTAATATGAGTGCTCCAAGTATGTAATAGAGACATAATAAAGTATACAGTACTGCGGTTTAAGTTATTCGTTAAGGTAATCTTCGTTTTTCTGGGAAATTCGAACGTTAACGATTATTCAGTACAGAGCAGCGGAGACTAGGAAAGTCGAATATACTTTGTATATGTTGATTCGTAAAAAAGATACTAAAATAAAAGGACTTTTATCGTAGTGCTGTATTCTTTTATTATTTTATGATAAATAATATTAGTGAAATTTACATTTTTGCAAAAATATTTTAATAGTTCTAAATATTGTTTTTATCACTTTATGATCAATGATTTTCTGGTGAATGTATTTTTTTTAAAGTACGGTAAATAATACGTCGTTTAGTCAATTTATTTTGTTCCTTCCATTTTGTATTCTTGATCTCTTATACTAGAAAATGTAATCTGAAATTGTAGTGATTAATTTTATCTCAAAATTATTTTTTTATTATAAATTTATGTAATTTAAAATCCACGCATATACAATGTGTTACAAGGTGTGGTCAAATTTAAACACCGTAGAGTATACGACATAAGCATTTGATCCCCCGTAATACCAAATCGGAGTGCATTGCTAGGGCATAAATAAAGCATTTTTGAAGTGATAACTTCTTATGGGTGGGTAAACCGCTTCGTAACGTAACGCGTTACGGCGCCATTCTGGCTTCCCTTTCTCTCACGCATACGGCAGGGCAGGCTCCTCCGCTCTCACTTTAACCCACATTAGTAATTTAAGTTATCACTTCTGTCGAGCGTCCCAAAACGCACACGTTTTTTTATCGAATGAGATATGTACTTTCGGCATTCATCTTTACACAGTATTAAATGATAAACAGCTGAGCAGAATGTCTCGTACCAGCACTATTGTTCTCGCTCAAGCACTTCACTTAATTTATAGGGATGGGTCGAACTTATCGATTGTAATAAACGAGTGTTTAAAATTAGCGTGAAATTGTATGTTTATATTTTAATACGATCCATAAACACTGACTGTCGGATGTAAATCAGGACCTTTAAATATGATCACACCTTTAATACGTGTTGTGAAAACGTGTTGAAGTGAAATGTATTAGTTTTGTATTTTAATAATGTACAGGACTGTACTGTGTTTTGCAAAATTATAACATCACACACCGTGAAAGTTTTTTTTAAGTGCAATGAGCAGTTAGTAGCGATTTTAGCGGTTGTAGAATACCGGATATTTTTTTAACAACTACCGAACACATGGTGAAATATGCCATAGCGGCTCGTACAGGTGAGCCGTGTTTCGGGATCAGCCAGTGTATATCCAGTAACACACATTGAAGCCAGTGTAATTACTGGGCATTATGAGAGTTAACATCTTATGTCTTGGGGTGTCGAGCGCAGTTTAGTGCCATGCAGTGTTTTGTAATTCAAAGTTCGAGCATGGCGCTTACCATCAGGCGAGCGCCTTGCTCGTCTCATCATTCAATTAATTAAATAAAAAAAAACTGCAGGCCGGCATAATTCTGTCCACCGTCGAGAGAAGCAATGTGCAGGTACTTTTCTATCACAATTCAATACACAACTCGTCATAGCAATCGAGTAATGTGCAACCAAATTGGGGCACCGAATTTGAAATCCGTGCGACTTCATTATCTCAGTCTACTCTACAAAACTAGCTACCACTGACAAATAATGAGTTTATCGGTGGTCACCAGAATCATGCCGCCCTGTATAAATGCTTCATCATACTCCGAAGAGCTAAGATGCAAATCGAGGGGCCTGAGACAGGACAGGCGGATGACCGATTCAGGCACAGGGTATACAAAGATGTACCGCTATATCCGCCCCAACCAACTATCAAGTCATGTCGCAAGCCCCTCGGGTGAACCGGATATACACTGGCTGATCCTGGAACGCGATCCACACAAGGTGTGTAGGTCACTATGGCAGGTTTTAGACCATGTGTACGGTGGTCGCTATCCGGGCGGATATTAGGCTTACCACCAGGATGTATAAAAAGAAATAATTCAGACATTGTTACAAACCATTCATATTGTATTTATAAGGCCAATTTTGTGTTTGAATTGTCAATTTCGACTCGCCGCAGTCGGCGATGTTATTCCGCCTTGATCGCACGATTACGTAATCGTTGTGACGTCACATATGCGACGATTTATATTTAGATCGATTCAAAATTGGCCACGAACAAGGTTGGTACGGATCGACATGTACACATAAGTTTAGTCTGTGTTTAGATATGGTAATGCGTAGTTACCATCTGACCGGATAAATCCGGTCTCGACCGGATTTTAAGGACTAAGACCGGATTACGCCCGGATTTTATTCAAGACCGGATTTTAAATCAGCCTGCTCAAAATCGCGATAATTAACGTTGATGTGTCTTGTCTATACTTAATGTACAAAAATACATTAAGTATAGACAAGACGCATCAACTACTACAACTACTATTTCTTTAATAGTAGTAAAGAAAGCCGAATTATAATCTTCTGAGTTTTATTTTCAGCTAATGACCGGACTTTTACAAGAATCAGGATATTTTCTACTTGTAACTGTTATTTAATTTCAAGTCGTGAAGAAGCAGTTAGGCAGGCCGGCATGATCGTGCCGACCAACGATAGACACACTGTTTGTCTTTGGTCGACACTATTCCTAGATTGCGCTACACTTACCATCAGGTGTGGCGTAGTCATTTTGCCGAGCCAGGATAAAAAAAAATATCCTAGTAACCCTAGTAACGTCCGAATGCTACCCAGAGAATTATAATTTTTTTATAAAATCGTATTGGCCGTAACTGTGGTGGTAAAATCCAATAATTGAATTACGCTTAACCATACCAGTATTCAAGCGTTAAAGTGATAGAAAAGAGAATAGGTAGGTAAATTGCGGAAAAAAATATTTTGAAGAAATGCCTGTCAGATTTGTCTCTGTGTGGAAAATGATGACGGGCGTAATTCCGATTTATCACCAAATGTTCTAAATAAACCTGGTGTATAGTATATAATGCGATCCAATTAATTATAGGTATGATTTGCCTTTCAAATTGTACTTTTCAATTGACTAGCATAATGTGTTTGTGTTTCTATTAATATTTATATCACTTAAGTACATACTTTAATGGTTGTATATTATTTTCATAAAAATGTGATCCTTATCAACCTTAAAACATGTAGGTATTGTACTTTAATCGCATAATGTATATAATAATGTTTCTTCGGCGCTACTCCATAGCTGTGATTTTGTATGGATAATGTGTTGGATATTTCGTGAAGATTTTCGTGTATTTAGAAGATCTATTATGGAAATGTGTAAACTTCGACGCGACATCTGTTGTTGAGTACCGTCATACAAGTTTTTTTTTTACCGTAGTCTTTATACGTAGACAGAGTTATTTATGAAATCGAAACCTGAGTGTCGCAGACATCTTCACAAAATATTCAGTACAATTGTATACCGATGTATTTATATAGACTATATACGTTAATATTGTACAAAGTTTTCCATTTCCCGTTAAACAATGTACAATCCTACCAAAAGGTGTATGATAATGCATTATGAATTATAATGATTATATATTCTGTATATTGATTTTTTCAGTCTTGTTTTTTTTCTTACCCAGTTGTGTACCCAAAACGACGGATGTTTTAAAAATAATACGAAATCCATAGATAGTTCGGGCCGAGGCGAAACAAAAATAAATACACACAATATTATCTATGTATTTAAAATTTAATTTTCATTACTTATATACAAATTACAACATTCACTATTATAATAGGTATTAGTTCATCCTATATTTACATACGTAATAGTACACTTTAGAAGCGTAATTTTATTTATATCGAGTCAATAAATTACATCAGGAAACTTTGAGTACTCAACTCTTATAACCAACAAATAACTGGGGAAGGGGACGCGCTCCCATACACTACGACCGTCTGCTGCACATAAACATAAACCATATTTAGTATAGAAAACTTGTCACTGTACACCTAAACGAATTTGAATACATAAAGCCGCGTTCCCCGTTCCGATACAGCGAGAATTGCGTCCACTAATGCTAATCGGATAAAGATTCCCACAGAAAGCAACGAGAACAATTAAAATCATCGAAAACTTAAAAAATAACGAAATAAATAGATTTTCAATACGTACAATTAAAAAAACATAATTTCATTTTCTTATGACGGTATCGCGGTAAACTAAATTGGATACAATTCGCTGTTGGTCTGGAATAAACATTTGAGTTGATACAATCTTAATGTTTGTAATAAAAATATTTTTTATCTATTTTATAACAATTTATACATGATTCCATTTACTGACTACTGTTTAATTTATAAAGCAGAAAGGTAAGGGATGAGTGTTGCTAGCCATATTTATCAATTAAAATATCGTCACCCTGGGCTAAGATTATTGAAGTGATAACTTCTTATGGGAGGGTGAACCGAAACGTTCCGTAACGCGAGCGTAAAAAAATGACGATCGATAAAGAAATACTTATAATTTGGAACATGGTGCCGTAAAAAAAGTACCAGGTTCGCATAAACGCGAAGAGAGTAGAATGTCTTCTTTTCATGGCGAGTAGCGTAATTAATAAACAAATGACGATTAGGAAAAGAAAAACTTTTTAGGTTTTTTCTTATTTAGAACATGTTGCCGAAAAATGTACCAGGCTCGCATAAACGCGAAGAGAGTAGAATGTACTTTTATCATGTCATCAGTGGGCATGTTGCCGTAATTTTGTATTCTCGCATCTTGTTTGGTAAGTTTTCACTTCTGTCGGCACTCCCAGAGTGCAACCCGTATTTTTTTTTTATTAAATTAAGAAGTTTTTGATATCTACTTGTCAAACAGCTTTACAGGTTTATCAACATTTCCAATAGTATGCCTTAATAGTTTCTTATTTAAAAGGAACTTGGTATTTAGCCGAGGATGGTGATGTACAACGAATAATAGGTATACATAATAACACAAAAAATTGATAACCTTCGCTAAGTGCATCTAGATCGGTTCCAAAAGTACAATAAGTAATTTTATTTTTGGTATTTTTGAGATACAAGACGAGTATTATTTAAAAAAAAATCAGAAAGTTACACTTGATTATATCCTTGGTACCGAACTCTTTACAGTAAGGTAGCGACATCTGTTAATGTGTATAGGAAACATGTTTGATAGGTGAAGTCATAAGAACATGAAATTACGCTAACACAGACTTAAGGACTGGCTAAAATGAGATATTCTAACTATACACTCGCCATTGAAGAACTGTTGTTTTAAAATGATTTCTTGGCAAAAACCGTGAAAGAAAACAGCAGTCATGTAGAACAGTTGACAAACAGTAAAACTACTTCATAGTAGTTTTACCGTAAAGTCCGTTAAACCGTAAAGTCATCTTTACGGTTGCCTTACGTCCTTATTCAAGGACAAAACTTTAGGTCAAACATAAGTACTAACCCGCGAAATTCTATTTTGTTTATTTTTTTACTGCAGCTCCATTCTTAGACATAATAGCGATAAACATAGTTTTCCAACAATAATCACAATTGATACACAAATAAAAACAGTAAATACTATTGCTTCTAAAGTTGTTTAATGTTCATAAATTTATTTTTTTCTACTTTGTAATTTTGCGGGCCAGTGCTGATGTTTCTGTATAGGTAAGCGACAGACTCGTTTTTTATATAGCGCCTGATATATGACGACTAATATACAAGTCCACATAGACTCGTATCACCTGCCAGTCGCCGGTTTTTCAATGTCCCTGTCGTGGGTCTAGTATGTTTTAAACGAGTGCACAGTATAACCGAAGTATAATTAATAGTGTAACATAAACCGAATATATAAAAAACGCGCGAATTAACAAATATTGCACTTATTCTCATTTTAACCAGTATGTTTGGCCAGAATAATACCAATGCTAAACTGAGGATATTCGTTTGACATATCGTCTATAAATATTAGAAGGCTCCGCAAGGCAGGTTGCATTTAAACTCGTACTGTATATTGCAATGTCAAAAGCATTTCATTAATTTCTACTGAAGACGACAGATGGCGCTTACCTGAATTATAATTAGAGATAAATCAGTTCCTTAATTATTATATTATTATGATATATTCTTATTGAAAAATAGCATTTATATTATGTCACTAACACTGTATTTCACATCAACCTCGCCGACATTTTCATTACTTATGAAAATTTATTTCAGCGCCATCTGTCGGTGAGCTGCACTCTGTCAATGTAGAACTAGTGAAACCGACGTTATTTAAATTTTAAATTCAATCTGCATTACAGAGCCTCGTACATAAATTAAATGCATCGTACCGTCACTTAACTTGTCTAACTACATTAATACATACACAGTCCAACATGGATTGCACTCATTTGGAACTACGCGCCACCGCCGCGGCGCCAATTGTCATAATAAATATCACAACTAAACAATAAAATTATGCCCTACGCACATTAATCTGTAACTGTAACCGATTTGACGCACCGTCTTATAATTTAGGATATGGTATCTTGAGCATCTACGTTTTGTTACGTGAGGAAAGCCCGCGTAATATACGCCATCTTGATCGGAGTATAGGAGCCTTATTCATATTTATTCCCAGTGCAAATTAACCTGGGACTATTATGAAACAATAATTAATTCATAATATTCAAAACGCAGATGCCCCAAAGAGGTGGGTATTTGGAAATAAGCAATTCCATTTCAGCGTAGCACACGTGTGGTGTGAACTCATTTGCATACGTTGTCTATACAAAGAGGTATACTATCAGATAAAACATGCTTAATTAAAGCTTCGAAACTTCACCTAAACGTACTTGGCATCGTCGATCGTCATAAGATTGTTATGTTCTGACTAGGACATACAATTCGCACAGTGATAAGGAATATTAACATTTTACTGAATATTTCAATATAGAAACGTTTATATTATCTATATCAATAAGGAATAATATTTTAAAAAATAACTATATATGTGTAGAGTAGAACGGAATGTCCACTATATCAATGATAATTGAAATTGTATGCCCAGTCGTAGAACAATAAATGAGTGTACAGATAAGTTCACATTGTGCAGTGTGTAGTGTGTTGGGTTGACGAGCGCAGCGCACCACCGGGGCCGGGGCCGGGGTCTAACAACATCGGACGGATCATTTCGTTCACCATCGGGCTTCGGTGGACTCAAAACAACATACACCGATCACAACTTAAAACATTAACAATGCACCTTCAAATGAGTACTACAATTAAAACATAACGCGTGTTCATACTAGTTTTGGTGTAAAAGAAATGAATTTCAGATAAATATTTTACATGAATTATATTAACATTCTAATAAATTAGAGTCGAGCGGTAAAATTTAAATGAGAGTTAACTTTCATAAAAAGAGATATCTTTGTTAAGTAGTTATTTTTAAAGATTTGATATTTTAACAAGAGTTATTCAAAATTGCACAATTTCAAGATCATACGCCTGATATACTTTACAATAATTTAATATAAATTATAAAGGCAATGTAATTAAAAAACACAAAATAAAAGTCATTGCATTCCTTAATATTGCATTTGTGTATAAATTCGTAGTTCATATGATAATATCCTAAGGAGAACTTGATTTTAAAGGACTACATGTATAAAAAGCTGATACATTACTGCAAAGAATAAGTAAAATGGTATTCGATATTCGTATACCAGATAGGAATGCATGATAAATAAAAATACAGACGAAATAAATGTAAATAGTTAATTCGATGCATGTGAGTACCTAAAGTATGCTTCATTGAGAATTCGACATTGTTTTTACACTGGAAACATTTAAACTGGTATTAATTATGAAATCTTACATTTATAAAAATACGGATTGAAGTCCCATGTATCACATTTTTAAATTTCGAACATACTATGGAAAATTTAAATTGAGAGAAAATATTTCCTATTCTCATTTCTAGATGGCGTTGATAAGATTTTTACTAAATGAACTTTCAAACCGCAACTTTATAATTTTAAGATTGCAAATGTCCAATACACATTAAGTAGGAAATAAATATACAAGGTGGGACATGCGAAATGATAGTAATGTCTACTGTCTAGTCGTCACCGTGTCCCGTGGTCAGTGGTCAGCCGTCCGAGGCGCGCTCAGTGCTGGTGAGCGGGGGGGTGCGCGGGCGGGTGGGGGGGCGGCCCGCGCGGGGCCCGCGGTCAGTCGCCCGTTGCTGTCACCGTCGTCCAACTCCACGGGCTGTTGTACCCTTTTTGGCTGGAAATAAGAGAAAGAATGTAGGTTAGAATAAAATAGCTACGATAGTATTTTAGGCATTTTATAAATATTTCTATTAGTATTTAGTGGCAACATCAGGAGTTGGCAACACAGTGTATGGCGGACAACAGTCGTTGTATCTAGATAAACAGATCTTTAAATATAAATTTAATTATGTACGTAGTCTCTATCTATTTTTCGATGTTGTACCTAAAAATTGTAAATTGACTACCATCCAAAGACTAACGTAACAAAAAGCAATTAAAACATGAACCTAACTAAGTTCATTCCAAATGAATATTAAAGAGTTTTTTGTGAAACGTAAAAGCATGAACAACGGCGTAGTTAAGTGGTACCATAGAGAAGTGCAAACCCGTGCTCTGCGACGTACGTGTCGCGTCCTTAAAACGTTCCATTACCGGCGCCCGTCGACCTCGACACCCAGCGGCTACACTTTACCACTAACTAAAAGTACTTTTATACACATAGAACACCTCGCTAGGCTATTCTAAAACGATACGAAGCTACGAAATTCGATAACGTAATGTATCCTAGAATGTCCATCACAATAATAATATTTCTAATATAAAATGGTTTAATAACATAGCCTGAAACAGTCGCTGTGGCCGAAACCGGCTAAGAAGTCATCACCATTAATGCCTTTCTTTCGTAAAAGGTAATGTTCTACTTAACCTCTTTTAGTACTTGGGATAAACTACAGTGGTCCCTGCTAATGGGATACTGGTGACCCCTGCAGTATCTCATCCCAGGGTTAGGAGGGGGAGGGAAAGATTTAAGGATGCGAAAGGTGTAGGAAGAGAGGGCATGCCCCTCGGGAGCACTGGCTGATCCCGGAACGCGACCCACACAAGGTCAGTATGGCGGGTCATAACACCGTGTATGGTGGTCGCTATCCGGGCTGATACGAATATCCTACCACCAGCTAGTTACCGAAATTGTAAAGACAAATATTAGATATATCCTCAGTATGCGCTTCTATATACCTCAGACCTTAAAATGGTCTGCAGATGCGGGAAAACGCTAGTGCACAAATATTTGTTCTGATGATATGTAAATGCAGTCATTGGCGATTAGTGGGTGGAATGGCGCGGAACACTAGCACGCACATGAACTTGACCCAAATGCACTGGTTATGAATTATTTACTGTATTTGTTCTACCGGGCCGCGCCGCACGCAACGTTACGCGTGCGTTTATATTTTTACAAAGTAATAAGGAGGGGAAGTGGTTACGTTGATAGCGGGGAATATATACTTTGGTTTTTTAAATAGCACGGCAAAGTGACTGCACTACACCTGATGGAAAGCGCAGTGCAGTCCAAAAATTAGCGACTACAGACAAACATTGAGTTTATCGATGGTCACCAGAATCATTCTGGCCTGTTTAAATGCTTCTGCCTGCCTGCGCCAGGACAGGCAGATGACCGATGCAAGTACAGGAATAAAAGTATGTACACCTATACCCACTCCAACCAACCATCATGTCATGTCGCTAACCCCTCGAGATAACCAGGTATATACTGGCTGATACTGGAACGCGATCCACACAAAGTGCATGGGTCATTATAGGTTTGAACACCATGTGTACGGTGGTCGCTATCCGGGCAGATATGAATCCTACCACCAGCTATCATACTTGTTTACATTATACTTCCGCTACTCACTTGTTCTTGTACCCCATCCCTCCCGCTTGTTGCTCATACTAGGACCCCATGTTGTCATGACAATCCAGTATAAATTATACATTCGTCGAGCGTTTCGATGGAAAACTTGAAGTGACGCGCAAAAAGTAATGAATGTCGTCAGAATAATTCGGAATATGTGTGGTGGCGTGACAGACCATTGTGAGAATAGTAAAATATACCAAGTGTAATTTTGATGAGCAGCAGATAGCTTAGCGGGGAGTGGTACGGACTGTCGAGACGAAAGTCGCAGGTTCGAAACCTGCCCCAAGAGCGTACAACTCTGACTTTTCTAAGTTACGTGTATATTAATTGTTAATTATCGCTTGCTTTAACGGTAAAGGAAACATCGTGAGGAAACCTGCGTACCTAAGAACTCGATAAGATTTTACGAAGGTATGTGAAGTCTACAAACCCGCATTAGGCCAGCGTGATGGACTAATGCCTAACCCCTCTCATTAAGTAGAGGAGGCCCGTGCCCAGCAGTGGGTCAAGTGTAGTACAGGGCTAGTAAAAAAAAGCTGTTGAAGTTGTATTGTGCAGATGCGAATAAACTATTGATTATAATTGATGACACTCAATAGTCACAAAGTCCTGACCCCACACAAGGTTATTGTTTGATAAACAAATATTTTTTTAGAGGTCTGGGTGTTGTGAGACGGAAAGTGGCTACTTTACGTCAGTTTTCTGTGATACAGTGGTAACGATCCAATCGAGCCGGCCCATTCATGCTGTAAACGAAACTACAGCGTGGCTCTACCACTCAAAAAACTACGAACTTTACTTGTACTGGCTTGGTATAACCTGCTTATTGAGGCTGCTGCCTAGAGCGTGGCTCTACCTAATATGTAATTAAAACGGTAATCATCTAATAAAACCAGTAATTACCGAGTTCTTCGCGAGTGCTTCTTAAAATACGAACAAAACACAATATCGTAGGAAAAAGTAGTTTTTTTTACTCGACTTGTTTTTTTACACATTATCTACGAAGATAACGAATGACTTAAACATTAGTGAAAAGAAATGTGAGTTAATTTACGATGTATATTCGCTACTTATCCGCGGGGCATAAGGCAAGGGCGAGGCACCCAATTTGCTTTTTTTTCATTTGCTCAATGTTTGAAATCTATATCACCGCGCACTTTAATATATTTAAATCAACTAAAAAAAAAAGTGCGCCGATTTTTATAATTAATGTATTAAACAACGAAATAATTTATCATGCTAGTTTTCCGAATAAATATGGTTTTGTTGTTGAAACTGACGAGCAACGCGCTCGGCTGATGGTAAGCGCCACGCCTGCCCATAAACAGAAGCAACACCACACAGAACGTTGAATTACAAAGCACTGCATAGCACTGAACTGCGCTCGTCACCCTGAGACATAACATGTTGTCTCATAATGACCAGTAATTTCAAGTTTTAGTGTCCTTCAAACCGAAACACAACAGAAATAGACAAACGGTGGTACCAATCCAGACGGTCTCTCGCATATGAGGTACCTACCACCTTGTAGGATGACAACTGAGCCTAATATCTCGTTGACAAATTACTGGATTGTGTAGAATTTGCTATCGGGTTCCATTGCAGTCATTTTGTAAAACGATTAACAATAATTACATACGCGCTCTCGCGTACAAAAACACACGAATAATTACCTCCATTTTCTAGTATATCATTAACTGTCGCGTTTCCTTGTCTATCTGGATATTAAAAAACTGCGATTCAGTGAAAAACTACATAACTGCGTCGCGTGTATAGAAACCGTGAAATATCCACGCGGTTATGTCGACAGCGGGAGGCGAGAACGCACCATGAGTTAAGCGATTTAAAAGTTGATTGATGTTATTACACGTAGGCTCAGAATGCATGTGCTCACATTGGACGTTTTAGATTGGTGTTTAAAGACTGTGACTCTACATTACTTCTTATTATTTATTATTATTTTTATATGTCTAGAGACTAGATTCGATCAGCGTTTTCTGCTATTATTGGATATATTCGTAATTGTCGAACTTAGTAACAGTTGCTCACAAGTTGGGGTATAACAAAACATGAAAGTATTTACAGATATTGAAAACAATGAAGGATTTTTTTATCATGACACGGCAAAATAGTCAAAACTGTACCTCATGCCAAGTCCTCAGTAATGTAATATTAAGCGTCGCTTTAAGAATTACCTGAAGTCAGTGTATAGTGTTTACATATACTTACACTGCCTGAGCCTAGAACGCGATTAGTATGTTTGGTTTTTTGCCATGTATACAGTGGTCGCTAGTCTTTCTCGCTATCGCTTATGCGTATGAGCGTGGCCATGACCTTGTTTCATTAAATCGCTGTGCAATACCACGTAAATGGCCGCATGTAATAAACCCGATACCTTAATTCAACAATGTAGTATTAATTTGAGCTATATTTCAAATTTATACGACGTATGAGGTTAACCGCCTCCAAGATAACTACTTGATGTTAAAAATTCAATGTTTTACATAGTAAGCAGAACTAACTGTCTATTCGTCAGTGTATTATGCTTGTCTATATAAAAAACGGAATGTTCGTTGGTAACGGTATCAATTGCCGAATGGATAGATTTGGCCATTTTCTTTTTAATTGTACATAATAATCCTGATTTATAAGTAAAGAAAGATTGGAAATTTGTCCTGAAATTCGGAACAATCACAATTCAACTGAAAATAACTGAATAAATTTTTCGTCATAGTCGTAAATCAAATGGGAATTTTGGAATATCTAAAACTATTAAGGTCATATTCCCGACATATATTTATTTTGTCGAGACGTTGCTTTGGTTCATTGCTTATAACATCATGCTATGACACACGGGAGCGAAGCAGTAGCACACAAGCGGGGGAAACCGCGAGGGAGAACTAGTAATACATAATTTTATTTTAATAACGTATAAACACAGTTCCATACATTAATTTTACGGAGTTTCAGAATGACTATTCGATTTGCAATGTCAAAAAGAGGACACATAATATGAAAATATTACATGTAGTAGAGACAAAATTAATACAGTCTTGGGCATGAATTGATTAGATTGACCAAGGTGGCAGCTTATTGTTACGTTTCTTTTTCGTATTACTTAGGCCGGCAAACGAGCAAGTGGGTCAGCTGATGGTACGTGATCTCCACCGCTGAAATCATGGGCGCGTTACCGACATTAAAGGAAATTAATAATTAGGGATTGGGAAGGGAAGGGGGTTTGGGCCTCCGGATATCTGACTCACTGTATGAAACGCAGCAGCTACCCGTTACGGTTTTCTTTGAGATAGTTGTAACGACTCGGTCGAGTCGGCTGTAGACAATTCATGCTATAGACAAAACTGTCTACAGCTTGACTCTACCACTCATTCTTACGATTAGTGAAATTACCGGAGGTCCAAACCGCCCCTTATATTTCCCAGTCCCCATTCTTTTTCTTTAAGATTGACACATTTATAATTGTTCAGGTATTGTTTTTAAAGGCAGTGTACATAATTTACCATTAAATGATGCCCTTGTCCATTTGCTGACCGCTGCTATAATTAGAAACCTCGGATAAATGTCTCAAAGCAAAGTAATTGTAATGAATAACATTAATTTATGGTCAAGTCACATTAAATAGTAAGACAATTTAGCGTCAATATGAAGTAGAAATAAAATAAATAATAAATTAGTCTGAGATCTTCAACAGATCTTGTTAATAATTCGACATTCATCTAGTATTCTAGGAACCTGCAACTTCCCTAGCCCCGTCTAAGTGCTATTTTTTTTATTTGATTGTATGACGAGACGAGCAAAACGCCCGCCTGATGTTTAGCGCCAAGCCTGCCCATAGACAGAAGCAACACCACACAGAACTTTGAATTACAAAGCATTGTATGGCATTGAACTGCGCTTGTCACCCCGAGACATATGTTAGTCTCATAATGCCCAGTAATTTCATTGGCTTCAATATCCTTCAAACAGAATCACAACAGTGCTTACACACTGTTGCTTGGCGGCAGATCTAGACGGCGCGACGGTACACAACCCAGACGGCCTCTCGCATACAAGGGACCTACCGCCTTGTAAAGTTGTCATCTAGTATTCCAGGAATCTGCAACTTCTCTAGCCCAAGACTTAGTTCTAGTTTTCGAGAAAATCAGTTGTCGGACTGTCGCGAGATAAAATGTCCGCGGTCATCGAATCTTTTGAAGTATTCGAACACACTATTAGTTTGAAAAATGTCAACGATATTCTTTCATGTCAAAATCATTAAACCGGCGTAGTTTATTTCGGATTTACGCTCATCACTGTCAATTAGGATCCGAATGCCTTGATCTATTCTCGTCTGCGTTGCTGCTAAGGAAAATTGTTTTCGTAAAAAATACGAATTTAAGAGTTGTTTACTTTGTAATATGAATCGATAAAGCGGTGCAGGGCGCGCGACGTATTTAAAAGAGGAAAAATTTATTTTTATTTGTAAAGAATGTGTTATATTTTGATTTAGTGCTGTGTTTCCCAACGTGGGGCCCACGCCCCACAGGGGGGCAATTTGATAGTTAAGGGGCAATTTAAAAATGGACTCGATACGACTTTCAGGCTTTCGCTTTGGGTTATTTAAATGCAACGATATAGGTGACAAATTTAACAAAAAAATGGTAAGGTGGGGCATGGCCTAAAAAAGGTTGGGAAACACTGCTCTAGTGTGTTCAGTACTGTTGTGAAGGCTATTTTAATATCTATGTATATCTATGTACTTTTATATTCGGGCACGGCGATGCGACTAGTAGTCATTGACTACACTGGACCTGATCTCAAGTACAGTGTAGTCCGAACATAATGTCGACCGTCAAGAGGCATTGCGTCCCTCGACGGTCGGCAGAATTATACCGGCCTGAAGTTAATGGATGTACATTGGCTGCACCCGGAATGCGACTCGCCTCAACAAGCCATTAATGCGGGTTTCACTATGTGTACCGTGGTCGCTATCCAGTGGGGAAAAGTTTAGTTTTATTTTAGTGAAATGTGCTATTCTCAGGTTAAGAATACAATATTTTTTGTTATAGTATAGACCGGCAAACGAGTAAGCGGGTCACTTGATGGTACGATCTTCACTGTCCATGCACGCCCGCAACACTACAAGAATCATGGGTGCGTTGCCGAGCCCAAAGGGAAGGGACAAGACAAACTGCCTACAGTATTAAACTGCCTACTGGCTCTACCATTCAAGGTTTCAAGAATTCCAACTATTCCATCGAATGTATTAACTTAGTAAATTCTGTTGTTTTAGTAGTTATATAAATACAACTACCATTAGCTATGATTACTTCCGCGACATTGTTAACAGTAAAATCACAAAAAACAACAGCGTGAGTCAGAGCTGCGTTTATCGGTACATCAATGATGAAACATTTATTTTAACCACTGACTCACAAAATACAGTAACCGTCTGAAATTACCCATACTTACTTAAGTGTACTTTTTACGACACTACCAGTTTTTAAAACACGAATAATGGTTGGTTTACACTGTTCGTTTTAATTGACCAACTGCTGAATCGTATGCGATTCGATTCGTCTGAACTGACTTTCTATCGAATTGGTCAACAAAATATTTTTTTTTATGGAAAAAGGGGGCAAACGGGTAGGAGGCTCACCTAATGGAAAGTGATCACCGCCGCCCATGAACACATGCAACACCGACTTGCAAATGCGTTGCCGGCCTTTAAGGAAAGAATACGCTCTCTTCTTGAAGGTAAATAGGTTATATAGTTTTTATCGTTTCACATCAGTTGAATCCTGACCTCACGTGAGATACAAGTGTTGGGTATATATGTAGTGGGTATTAAGGATTACGAGGGACTTACGGTCCCAGAACATTTAGGCGAAACAAATATTTGATTGGCTCGGCGCGGGGATCGAATGCGCGGCTTCTCGTTCTAGCAGGCTACTCGCTCTCTACCCCATAGATTCTGCGACCGTGATGTGCTATGCAATAGCATTCACTGGACAAATATTGGTTTTTTTATCCGAAAACGGCAAAGTGACTGCACTACACCTGATGGTAAGCGTAGTGCAGTCCAAAAAACCAGCAATCATCGATAAACAATGAGTTTATCGGTGGTCACCAGAATCATGCCGGCCAAAATGCTTCTTCCCTCTTCGGAGAGGGAAGAAGCAAATCGAGGGGCCTGCGACAGGACAGGCGGATGACCGATGCAGGCACAATAATACAAGAATGTACCCCAATACCCGCCCCAACCAACCATCAAGTCACGTCGCAAGCCGCTCGGGTGAACCGGATATACACTGGCTGACCCTGGAACGCGACACACACAGGGTGGGTCACTATGGCACGTTTTAGCACCAGTGTACGGTGGTCGCTATCCGGTCGGATACGAATATCCTCCCACCAGCAAAACCAACCCAAAAAATCGTAAAGCATCGATTCTGTATCTTAACTACCCACTAAATACAAGGCCTGATGATATCTCCTATAAATGTTTGATATTTCAACGCTTTCAAAAGGCCAAATATCTAAGTTCACGCGGTATTTTACCTTAATGTCATAATAAAGTCAGGTTTTGGGCGTGGATCGGGCCCTAAATACCAATTAGGTTGCGTCTAAATTGCTCCCTTTGTCTACCTCTATGAGGCTGATTACCGCCGAAAGTTATGCGTGTCGCGGAATGCGAATAGCGCCATCTGTTGGCAAGTTGGGAAAAGCCAATCCAGTTGTGGTCGACAGTTTTAGGGCTACTTTCAAGGTAGTCTTAACATATGCCGGGGCTGTGGGCTGTGGGCCGGGCCACACAAGAAATAGAGCTCACAAATATTGTAAAGTAAAAAAGAAGTGAATAATATGAAAAAACATTTTTCCTTTATCATTTTCGATATTTTTAATTCGAATTCAATTAATCCAGGCAAATAAAAAAATATATGAGAAAAGTGCAAAAAGTAGTGTTATTAATTCGTTAGCCGGTCACATGGCAATTGGATTCAATTGGTCCTCGACCCGGGGCCGACCATCTGCGCAGGTCTAATCGAATGTTATTGACGGACCGACGGACCGACGTGAATTCTAGCCAATATTTGTATTTCCTAGAATTTGTACACACTTGTGAAGTGTTCTGAAAGATTTTTGTGGAGTATTTTTTTAATAGCATAAGACAGCAAACGAGCAAGGGGGTCACCTGATCGGTCGGCAACGCCCCCATGATTCTTCTGGTATTGTGGGCGTACATGGGCGGTGGAGATCACTTACCATCAGGTGACGACTATAAAAAGAAACAAATATAGGTAATGCGTGAAAAATCGTATATATTTTCTGTTTGTTCATACAAGACGAGACGCGTAACTAACGAAATCACGTTTAATTTGCAAATTGTAGATACGAACGTATGTAATGAACACATTACTTGCCTCTAGAGAATATTTATATAGCGAAATTCAAGACTTTTCACGCGGAATCCATAAAATTACGAAGAGTAAAAAAGGGGAATTTTTCTCTCCAGTTTGGTCGGAGTACATACTCGTGAAAATGTTTCGTGGGGTGTGAAAGAGGCGGTTGGGGGGAAGTAAGTGCAGGGACGCAGTGAGGACAATATTGGGGGTCACGACCGTATGGTATTTAATATTTATTTTTATATTTGATACATTTTTCTAACTAGAGTTTATTAGTAACAATTCCGCACACCAAACAACTTGGGTTGATGCACCATTAGATATGGTCAAAAGTAGAATGCTTTAGTAGAGTAGTAGTAAGAAAGATTAGAATGTGTATTATCTTTACATAGTATAAAATGAAGTCGCTTCTGCTGTCTGTTCGCTTAGATGTTTTTAACTATTCAACGGATTTTAATGCAGTTTTCAGCAATAGATAGAGCGATTCATGAGGAAGGTTTATATGTATATCACTCTATGACCCATGAGAACAGGGCAATAATACGCAGGTGAAACCGCGAGGGACAGCTCATAAAAGGATCTCTATTGTCTTATGAACTAGTCTACAAAATTTTCTAGAAAACTAACTAGTAAATAAGCACATACCGCGTTATAAAAGTATTTCATATAGTAGTATAAATCATTGCTGTCGTTTTTTTAATATACACTAATGTTTATGTCTGTTTTAGCTGTTTAGCAGTATTTTGGAAATAAAATTATCATCAAGTATTTACCATTCCCAACAGTCCCTCAAGGCGCATTTAGCATAGAAGTGAGTATTATATAAGTGAGTATTTGTAATATTTCACATATTCCATCGTATCCTGATAGATCGTGTATATGCGTAAAGAAGACACAAGTGTGGACGGTCGACAGATATTACAACCAACTGTCACGAAGCTGTCTGTTTTGACACCTACTTGAACCCAATGAACAATTTCCCGTGTCTCAACTTATTAAGCGTAACATGTGTCATGAAACAGCTATAGAGGGTCTACGTAAAATATTATAAATGTGAACGCACCATTATATTAGTCTGAAATATTTGTCGATTCAATTATTATTTTGAGTGACTGAGAATCAAAACTAATAAACATTAACCAATGTTACATATATTCATACACACTCACGCTTATAATCCTCGAAGGGGTAGGCAGAGGTGTAACCAGAACACCCACATTTCACTCAGAGTATCTCCGTCCCAAGCTATGATAGGGGCGAGCCTATCGTGACTAAGCATTTCGCGATAATAAAAAAGGGATATTGGGCACTTTTACTCGACCCGGGGATCGAACCCAAGTCCTCAGCATAGCAGTCATACCGCGTACACAATACAACAGCGCCACCGAGGCAATAACCAATCTTACCTCATTATTATTAAGGTATAGAGGTACAACTCTATTTAGCCAAGCTAAATATACTCAAAGAGATCCCTAAATAGCTACTACGTATAAGGTGTCATAAAAATACCCGTTCACGGTGAATTATCCCCATGAGTCGTGTTTCGGAACCATCCGTATTTCCAATTACTGCGAAGTACATTAATAGGTGGTGTAACATAATTTGCCTTGTCTAGTTCGTTAACACTCTTGCAACACCTACTCTAAGGTTAAAGCAATAAATTTAACTGCCAAGCGTAATTACCATTACGACTGTTTAGAATATATTTATTCGCAAATATGGCACGTATTTGGGAAACGAACACGACTTTTCTGGTATTCAGAGAATTGATCAAATATGACCCCCAGTTGTGGCTGAGTACGTGCCTGTGCAAAGAATGTGCCCATTTACGGTAACTTTAGACCTTTCGTAAGGGCAGGAGAATGGTGCTGAGTCAGGCTGACTGAGTCGTGTGAGGCCAACATACCTACGGAAAAATCTTGGTATTAAAAATGTACCCCGTGACGTCACGGGATGTTTGCGACTTCAGAAGGGTGGCTTAATAATCCGGACGCTAGATGTCCTTATTCGGGATGAATAGTTAAAACGTCCATCGCAATAGTAGTTACATCAGTAAAAAATGATAATAGAAGTTCATTAAAAATTGACAACTAGTTACTGTAAATTCTCCTATACAAATAATTTAATTTCTTTAAAAAAGTTTACCACTCTACGAGTTATTGACGTGACTCATGAAAGTCTTTTTTCTTAGAGAAAGAAAACTCACTTTTATCACAGTGAAATTTTATATAGCATTCAGAGATACATATTTACAAAGTGGTAGGTCCCTCGTATGCGAGAGGACGTCTGGGTTGGTACCACCGCGCCGTCTTTGTCTATTTCTGTCTATTTATCTGCTTTCGATAATGAAGAACTAAAATGTTGACTTAATTTCACCTATCAATGTAGGCAGATAATATTTTAAGAAGCTCAGCGACTG
The DNA here is from genome assembly GCA_949126905.1 of Amorpha juglandis. Lineage (NCBI taxonomy): Eukaryota > Metazoa > Arthropoda > Insecta > Lepidoptera > Sphingidae > Amorpha > Amorpha juglandis. The sequence continues at coordinate 1,622,626 of OX421379.1, read as the reverse complement.
TTACTTGTAAGAACTTGCATATTTCCTCACATTTTTTGTCGAGTTTAGGAAATGTAGCTGCTAGCTGCAGAGGGTCCATCAGAACCAGCTAAATTTTGAAAGTGGTCTATGAGAAAAAAGTTTGGGAACCTCTGGTCTAGACGGTCCGTACCATTCCCCGCTGTGCTATCGCTGCTCCATGATCTAGCGCCATCCTAAAATTAGCCTCGGGCTTTATAATGTTATAGCGAAATGTAGTAACGATGAATCTTAGTACTAGCAGTACGTCATAGTTGCGGTTGCTATATCAATAAAGTTTGTTTCTTCATACACAATAGTCAATATCTACTGAACTTCATGAGCGGGCTTTCGTCCCAAGTTATTTGTTATTGTTTGATTAAATAACGAGACGAGCAAGGCGCTCGCCTGATGGTAAGCGCCACGCTTATCCATAAACATAAGCAACACCACAAATAACTTTGAATTACAAAACACTTCATGGTACTGGACTGCGCTCGTCTCAGGCTCGCAGGTCTCGTCTCGTTCACTGGCTTCAATGTCCTTCAAACCGAAACACAACAGTGCTTACACACTGTTGCTTGACGGCAGAAATAGACAAAGCGGTGGTACCAACCCAGACGGCCTCTTGCATACGAGGGACCACCTTGTACCACCTTGTAAGTACTAGATTTAGTAAATTTCATTGGTTTGACTTAACTGACATACTTCATTATATTTTCAAATACTTACTTCTGACAATGATGGGAATTTTGACTTTATTTTACAATAAAATAAATGTAATTATTAAGCAAAATTACATATAGCATTAAATGTTAATTAAGTATTACCTATTTGTACGCCCTAAAGGCTAATATAGGGTCAATTTATTTTAGATCTATTTATAATGTTATTCCTATTTTTACAAACAAATGATTCTGATATATTTATTTATTTATAATTCTTTATTGTACAATGGAAATAAAAATACATGTAAAATAGTCAACGAAATCAAAGTACAATTGGCGGCCTTATCGCTCAAGGCAATCTCTTCCAGGCAACCATGGGATGGAGACAAAAGAAGGAGTCAGAAAGGGTAGGGTACATAAAAGAAAAAAACTACACATATATATATATATATATATATATATATATATATATATATATATATATTATATACATTAATTTAAATAACATAATATACTAAATAGATAACTAATATTTTTCAATATTCAATATTTGAGCCCAAAAATATTGATAACACAACACGAAAAAATATTTCCTCAAACTCTCGTCAATCAACCAACCTATTTTCCAACACACCAAAATACAATACCATAGAAAATCATACGAAACACAACACATTTGATATCGGAAGAACGCCCCGTACGCACGGGGGTGCCACCCTCACGGGGTGGGCCCGCCCCTTGACCTAGTAACCCCCGCCCCATCGTATAAACAAAAAAACTGAAGGATATTTCTGAGCTCGGACCTCCTTTATGGAAGCCTAATTTATCGGCGTCATTTTAGCACTCCTGTACTATAAAATGTCGCTTTATATTAAATTTTATAATGGCTTGTATAAAGGAATTTAATTAAAATGTACATTTAGTTCCGCAAGTAGTTATGAAATTATCGAAATAGTGTTTTTAATACAATGAAAATAGTGTTTAAATAAGAAGCAGAACGGTTATATTATATGGTTAACTACATTTTAATGATTTTCTCACAGTACGGGCTTTTAAGGCAATGTTTTATTCTTCTTCTTTTTAATTTATGGCTTCGCATTATTATGCATTTCTCCGATGACAAGTATAATTTATTCTCAAGTGTTCACAAGAACGATGAAATATCGGTATGGACGTTTTTAAGGTCTTCTTTGAGTTTTGGTGTGAATTCCTCCCAGTACGATGCTTAATCACTTATTTCAACCACTACACACTAACACAACCACACTGTTCATCACCGTCAATGTTTATTGCACAAATCCACACCACTTTTATACAACAAACATAGCTTTAAACTAGTTTTTGAAATAAATTAAAATAAGTAATAAAACGCACTGTCAGAATTCCCGCCAAAATGCTCTAGAAATTGTTCTGTATAAATGACATGATGAACGACTGAATGAATGATTGAAAATGTTTTCTTCAAATATAGCTCAAAAGTATCTCGAATAAACCGAATTTGAAACAAAAAAAATGCATTTAAATCTGACCATTCATTAGGGACTATGACGCTACAGACACAAACATACACACAAGGGAAATTATAACTCCCCTCATTTTTGTCGGGGGTTAAAAATTATATGTTTTGGCGTAAGCTTGCAACAAATATCATCTATGGGGTGTTTATTATCTAACTTTTCAGTATTAAGCCAGCCAAAGCCCACTGAAATGACATTACATTTAAATCTGTCAAAAAACAGACGTCTATTTCGACAACGTCAGATTAATTTCAGTTCATAAGCTGAACATAACCTAAAATTGTATTGTTACGAAATACGAAGCCCGCGTCACGTGCGCCCTGTACTCCGTACACACCTGACGCACGTCACGTCCTGCCGTAATAGGATTTAGGCGGGACGTGACAGTCCACCAGTGTACCACCACCAAGTTTTATGGCTAATTAATTAGCTTTTGTTTAGGACGGGACGGTCACCGCCTGTCTTAGTGTACGTATGAGGAATTAATTATATTAAAAGTAAATGAAAGGAGTTCACTGATATCGCTAGATATATTTTGGAGGGAAAGATTTCGTTCCTTTGTCTTTTTGACGTAAAAAAGAAAGATAGAAACCATAAAATGTTAATAAAAAAGATCTATCACACTAATATTATAAATGTGAAAGTTTGTCCGTCAATCACGTTGAAACAGCTGAACGGATTTTGATGAAATTTGGTATACAGACAGGGCATGAGCTGACTTGGGTGATAGGATTTTTATCCCGATTAAACGCTCCTTTGGGATAAAACAGGAATCTTGATATTCATCAATCACACCGAAAATTCTGAACTTGTTGAAAACTGGTATAGAGACAGGGTAGATCACGCGGGCGGAGCCGCGAGGAAAAGCTAGTACAATTATAAAAATACGTCGTTTTTGTGCAAATGAATTCTATATTTAAAATTGGATGAGGACATATTTTGTTACGGATCGGTAAAATAAATTATGTACACAAAACAAATACATACTTATGACTTTCGAAAAATATTTAATAAACGATTACGAATTTTGAGTGGTAGAGCCACGCTATAGACAGTTTTGTCTACAGCATGAATGGGCTGGCTCGTCCGGATCGTTACCACTGTCTCACAGAAAACTGACGTAAATTAGCGGCTTGCTGCTGCGTTTCGTACGGTGAGTGAGATAACCGGAAGCCCAAATCCCCTCCCCTTCCCAATCCCTAATTATCCCTTTCCTTTAAGGTCGGCAACGCGCCCATGACTCTTCTGGTGGTGGGCGTACATGGGCGGTGGAGATCACTTACCATCAGGTGACCCACTTGCTCGTTTGCCGGCCTATGCTATAAAAAAAAAAAAAAACGAATGACATGGTTATGACCAATAGTCGAATGATTTTAATTTATATCGATATTTACGTTATTGAATATTAAAACGATCGTTTACAACTGTGCCTTAGTTGATCAACTATTATGGTTTGACATTTTTCTGCCTATATGAAATATAGTGTAATTAAGTATTTCTAATAATATACGCCGATCGAAGACATCTATTTCATCGTTCTATTTATAAAATATACTGAATTATAAAAAAGTCAAATATAATTTATAACTACAAGTTTTCTTGCTTTTTTAAATACATGTAGCAGAAAATAAGCGGGCTTTCGATTCGATAATATGTGGTTATTGTGGCCTAGGGCTATATCAGGCCATTACATCTTCTATACAATTAAACTAGCTCGACTGTACGTAGTAAAAATGTGGAATATTTTTTGTCTTTCTTGCTCTCAATAAGATAATGTATTATAGATGAAAAATTGCTCTTCGAAGAATTCTTTAAGACGCATTTTTTATAATAGAATATGTTGTATTTTTTTTTAAATTACTGTAAAGGGGGAAAATGGATTCTAAATACTGGTTTATGAAATCCTGGTCAAAATAAGCACACATATTTGAAGAAGCCCCGAAAAAAAGAGGGTTCTTGTTTAGACGATACGACGTTACAGCCAAAGACAGGAAAACAAAGGGATCAAAGTTTAACATCTCAGAATTACGCATAGTAACTCTTGTCGGAGGTTGAAAACATATTCCGATGGTAGTTTTTTTTTATTGAATGACGAGATAAGTAAGGCGCTCGCCTGATGTTAAGCGCTACGCCTGCCCATAAACAGAAGCAACACCACATAGAACTTTAAATTACAAACCACTGCACGGCACTGAACTGCGCTGAGATGTTAAGTCTCATAATGCCCAGTAATTTCACTGGCTTCAATGTCCTACAAACCGAAACACAACAGTGCTTACACACTGTCGCCTAACGACAGAAATCGCCAGCCCTAAAATGGCCGCCTCTCGCATACGAGGGACCTACCCCCTAGTATAAATGTATACCGTTCTGTCACACCAATTTATTTACTCCCAAATATATTTTAAGCCATAAAACACTTGCCGAAGCAATTTTCACTATAACATGACGTCATTCGACATTTTTCAGCGCTCTAAATACGAGCCTGTTGCAAATTACTCCGACCTCCGCAGTTGTAGGTCAACGCCCTGCGTGCTAAACTGACAGTAATATAGTTAGCAATAAGAATTATATTCGTGTGTACGCTGTTTCGTATACATAGATGTATCTTGGTGCGATCGATAAGATCTCGTATATGGAATAAGGTTGGCTCTGTGTCGCGGCACAGGAATTCGGGATGTTTGCGGAATGGCTGCGTTGACTGATGATTTTGGCAAGTCATGCCAATTTGAAAATAGAACGCATATCTTTTATCGTATTGCTACTAATATTATTAATGTAAAATGATTTAATTAAATGATGAGAAGAGCAAGCCGCTAGCCTTATGATAAGCGCCACGCCTATCCATAAAGAGAAGCAATACCACACAGAACTTTGAATTACAAAGCACTGGATGGCACTGTACTGTGTCACTCCGAGACATAAGTTAAGTCTCATAATGGCTAGTAATTTCACTGGCTTTAATGTCCTTTAAATCGGAACACAACAGTTGTTGGCAGAAATAGACAAAGCGGTGGTACCAACCCAGACAGCTTCTCGCATACGACCAAATATAATGTTTAATATTTGGACCTACCACCAATTTATAATGTCTAATATGTAACATAGGAAACTTCCCTATTTTATGCAAAGCGGCCGTGTCGCTGTGGTCGCGCATGGCGAATTCGTATCTCGGTCCCGCATCTCGAAGTGTAACTCTTAGGAATACTCAAAATCACAGACTACCCGCAACATACACACCGTGCTTTTCGTATGTACTCGCGACGGAAACGGATGTAGTCCATAATGTAGATATCATATCGCAAAGATGCAGTGTTTCTGATTAAATAATTAATTACGTCATTATATTTAATTCCATATCCGGAGTCGATAAAAATCAAAGGACCTTTGATTTATTTACATTGTAAAACAGTATAAAAATTGTGGGTATATTTTAGTATTTTAGAGTCTTGTTAATTGTTAAACACCCATGTTTATTAATTGTATGGCCATAATCATCATCAGCCACAAGACGTCCACTGCTGAACATAGGCCTCCCCCAAAGATTTCCAGACCGAGCTATTGGAAGCGGCCTGCATCCAGAGACATCCTGCGACCTTTATCAGGTCGTCTGTCCATAGTGTCTTAAAATTTACTTTGTGTAATAAGTACTGATATACAACTTGAACTAACTTTTGCTTCCGTCTCCGCCCACATAAGCGTCGTTTTACGGGATAAAACATTTCACATCCTATTAGAGATGGTGGTCTGCCTGTGTGTCAAACGTCACCCAAATCTGTTCAGCCGTTAATGCGTAATTGATTAACGAACATCCAAACGGAATCTATGCATCAATATGCATTCGTTATGGCAAAATAATGTTTTATGAAGAGATCTTAGAATTTAATATTACTTTATTTTGAACCTCAAATGTTCCACTCTTGATCCTCTCAACACTTTGGGCATCATTTCGAATAAGTATAAAATATTGGATTCTATAAAACGTGAGTGATTTATATTCATTATGTTCAAATTAAAATTAATGAATTGGCGTCACGACGCGACGGTCGGGTCGGGGTAAAATTAGGTAGGTAAATGATTTGATTTGATTTGATTACCATCGCTTTGTCTATTTCTACCGCCAAGCCGTAAGCAGTTATGTGTTCTGGTTCGATGGATATTGAAGCCTTTGAAATTACTGGGCGTTATATATAAGGTTTAACATTCTGTCTTGGGTGTTGACTCTGTTTATGAGCTGGCGTGACGATTAACTATCAGGCGAACGGACTGCTAGTCATAAACGCTAAAAAAACACAAATTGAATCACGGGAATCAAAAGTCGCCGGCTTCAACTAGTAAGCATAAAATCAGAACTCCGCTCCCCTCATTGTTACGTTTAACTAGAGTCCCTTCCCGCATTCCCGCAGTCCCGTGTCCCGCAGTCCCGTGTCCCGCGGGACCGATCGCTCCGGGACAAGAGGGATTTCAATTGACGCCGATTACCACAAGTTATTTTTGTAACGCCACTTAAAGGGGAGTAAATTAAGATATCGGGGTGATTAAATGTAATACGATGACTAAATGAGTGGTGTTGGTAGAGCCACGCTGTAGACAATTTTATCTACAGCATGAATGGGCCGGCTCGACTGGGTCGTCACCACTGTCTGACAAAAAACCGGCGTTAAGTATCGGCTTGCTGCTGCGTTTCATACGTTGAGTGCGATATCCGGAGGCCCAAATGCCCCTCCCTATCCCATTCATTTAATTATCCCTTCCCTTTGAGCTCGGCAACGAGCCTAGATACTTCTAGTGTTATGGGCGTGCATAGGCGGTGGAGATCATTTACATTACATTTTTTCGTCGGTTAACTAGTGGTATACGTTTATGCAATTAATAATAATGATGATGAACGGTGTATGGAAAAATTTACATACGTGAATTTTGGTGATTTATGTTTAATAGATAGACCTTGTGAAAAAAAGTCTGACAAGCTTGAAACTTGATATTGAACTCAGCCACACCCGTATTAGGTGGTAGGTCTCCTATGCGAGATACCATGTTGGTTGTCCCACTTTTTATTTATTTCTGCCGTTAAGTATCAGTGTGTAAGCACTGTTGTATTCCGGTTTGAAGGAGAATGAAGCTAGTGTTATAAGTAGGCATTATGAGACATGACATCTTGTCTCGGAGTGACAAGAAGCACAGTCCAGTGCCTCGCAGTGCTGTGTAATTCAAACCTCCGTGAGTTGTTGTTTTTATTTTTGGGTATTTTTTTATCCGAATACGGCAAAGTGACTGCACTACACCTGATGGTAAGCGCAGTGCATGCCTATAAACCAGCGACCACCGACAAACAATGAGTTTATCGGTGGTCACCAGAATCATCTGTCTGTATAAATGCTTCTTCATACTCCGAAGAGGGAAGAAGCAAGCCGAGGGGCCTGCGACAGGACAGGCGGATGACCGATGCAGACACAGGGACACATGGATGTACCCCTATACCCGTCCCAACCAACCATCAGGCCCCTCGGGAGAACCGGATATACACTAGCTGATCTTGGAACGCGATCCACACAATGTGTGTCACTATGGCAGGTTTTAACATGTGTACGGTGGTCGCTATACGGGCGGATATGACTATCCCACCACCAGGAAGAATATTCTTATTTCTATTCATGAATAGATGGAACTGCCTGAATAAAATATGCCACAGTATTGGCAAACCCTTCATTGTTCACACTCGATCATGTAGCATCAATATTCATAAAATGGGGAGAACTGAAAACCAGCGTTGACTGGTGCGGCGGTTATACTGCTCACTGTCAACTTGAGCTGAGTTCACTCCTTTTGCCACTGAATCACTATTATAAAATATTATTAAGAATTTGTACGTGTTTGTGGCAATAAATGGTTTTTATTATTATTATTATACACACGCACACATTGTAATTCCCGTAGGGGTAGGCAGAGGTGTAAGCAGTTGACCCACATTTTGCCGAGCGTATCTCCGTCCCATATGTGATAGGGGCGAGCCTATCGCCATACCGGGTACAATTCCAGACTCCGGGCTGATACTAAGCGTTCCGTGATAAAATAAAATAGATAAAATCCAATACCACTTTTACCCGACCCGGGGATGAAGCCGAGACCTCAGCACAGCAGTCGTACCGCGTATGCAATACAACTATGCCACCGACGAGTGGTAAAGCCACGCTGTAGACAGTTTAACCTACAGCATGAATGGGCCGGCTTGACCAGGTCGTTACCACTGTCTCACAGAAAACCGACGTAAAGTAGCGACTTGCCGAGTGAAATATCTGGAGGCCCAAATCCCCCCCCTTCCAAATTCCTTAATTATCCCTTCCCTTTAATCTCAGCAACGCGCCTATGATTCTTCTAGTATTGTGGGCGTACATGGGCGGCAGTAGCCGGCTGCGAAGCGAGAATCTGTGGGTTCGATTCCCGCACCGAGACAAATATTTGTGTAATCCACATATGTATGTTTCGGGTGTGTGTGGGTTTTGTGGAACCGTAAGTCCCTGGTAGTATTAATAATATTATTACAGGTTTAACCTAGTGTGAGCGAGGATTATGTGTGTGACTGTTGGGTGTATTTATTAATTTATTTATCAGACGAGCGACTTGCTCGTCTCGTCATTCAATGAAATAAAAAAACTCGTAAGAGATTTTTGCACTAATTTGACTACATTGACATAAACAAACACTACAAATTAAACTTAGATAAAAGATGGGGTGAAGATTTTTAAAGTACAAGTCAAGCAAACAAAGGATGAATTCTCCATATTTATGTAATCCATCTGAATTTCAGATAACGAAGCGAGTAGAACCCTCAGAACTTTTGAACCAAATATCTCTTATCGATCAAAGTAGGTCAGAAAACCTTTACATACTGACTCGCTCCCGTGGGTCATGTAGGGACCCGATATATTGTTACATAGTAAGTAAGTAGTAATGCATACATATATACTTTGTGGGATGGGTTAAAGGTTGGATTCAGTGGGGTTCATTTGTTGGTGGCAATTTAACCCCCGATAAAAAAGGGATGTTCTAAGTACGCCTATTCTGTTTGTGGGTTTTTGTGGCATCATAGCTCTTAAGGGCCTTCCGTGAGCAAAACACCGCGCGATCGAGGTTTTTAGAGGCTATCTAGTCATTACTTAAAATAAATATTGATTAAAAATATATACAATATATTTTTAGAATCTGTCAGCTTTACTTTGTTCGATTCATATTCATGTTATTGCTGATATATATTTTTAAATTAGAAATGAGAAATATAAAAATGAGAAAAATGCAAAGATTCCGTGCGTCTCCTTTACAAATACAGAATGTTTTCAAATGAGATTAACATCACTAGATAGGCTATTTAATAACGAATATTTTGCCCGTTTTAAATTTTCGAAAAGACCAAAATCTGATTTTTTAAATCAATTATTCGCTAAATACGTGTATATTCTGCACGAAAACTCACACACCAAATACAAGATTTAGTATGGCGCGAGTCAGTCAAGCTCGTTTGCTCACGGAAGGCCCTTAAACGAATGTACTGATTCAGATGCGGTTTTTTTGTTCGAATGCTGCTTTAATCGAGATGGTGCAGCTGTGGGTGAGTAGCTGGCTGCGAAGCGAGAGTTAGTGGGTTCGATTCCCTCACTGAGACAAATGTGTATTATCTACAGATATTTGTTTCGAGTCTAGGCGTTGTGGGAAGTCCCTCGTAGTTCCTGAAGCCCTCGATACAGGTTAGGTGTGGGGCTAGACTGTGTGTGACTAGGTCTATTTATAATTACTTGCTGTTTTAAATAAAATTCAGCCAATTTGCATAGACAAATTGTAATTTATCGCTCCCAAGTGACAAGACGAGGTAAATTGGTAGTCAGAGTCGCTCCGAAACGTACAAATATCAATTATATTTTGAATATTCATCTAATGGAGTATTTTCTGTAAGTAATGTTTTATTGTTGTAGTGTTTGTTTTTATCCGAGCACGACAAAGTGACTGCACTACACCTGATAGTAAGCGTAGTGCTGTCCAAAAAACTAGCGACCATCGACAAACAATGAGTTTATCGCTGATCCCCAGAATCATGCCGGTCTGAGTAAATGCTTCTTCCCTCTACGGAGAGGGAAGAAGCAAATCGAGGGGCCTGCGACAGGACAGGCGGATGACAGATGCATGCAGGGATACAGTAATGTACCCCTATACCTGCCCCAACAAACTATCAACTCATGTCGCAAGCCTCTCGGGAGAACCAGATACACACTAGCTGATCCTGAAACGCGATCCCCATAAGGTGTTACTATGGCTTTAACACCATTTGTATCACTGGAATGTGGAATGAAGGAGGAGACCAAGTAAAAGGCTGAGTGAAAGGAACGATCGTTGAGAATTGGTTGTACATGTGGAGTCAGAGGTTGAATCCAAGCGAGACTGTAAAGTGCAGGCATTCCATTTTGTTGTGTTACGTAATGGAAAAGGTATTCAATTTATTGTTGGAGTCGTCAAAGACTGTAGAAGTTGTTTCGAACTATGGTAGCGAAAAATTGATTAACTAAATGTCTGTTGAACTGAACCGAAAAGATAAAAAAAAGTTGAAAAACAAATGAACCAAAATGAAACAAATGAACTGTGAAATTTTGTCCGTTTCATCTTTGGTTTGTTTTACTACTTTCAGTGAAAGCATCATCAAAGCGGTGCATGAGTGTCTATCTTCTAATCTACCAACCCTGATTTGACTACCTTAAGACTGGAATTGCGTCTTAAAATCAAAATGGGACTAGCTTTGAGCTGTCATTTCGAATGAAAAAATTATAATCAAAGTTAGAGAGAAACGCAACAGCGTGCTGTTAATTGACATCGGTTTTCTATGAGACAGATCATGGAACATGATCCACACAAGGTGTGTGGATCACTATGGCAGGTTTTAACACCATGTGTACGGTGGTCGCTATCCGGGCGGAAATGAATATCCTACCACCAGCATATGGCAGTAAACAAATCTGCTAGTACACAGAATATTCGGAACGGCCCTAAACGGCATTTTACTATTTAAACAATCTATCCACAGCCATCTATATTTCTTAGTTTTCTTTTGTTTTTCATACTCAGCCGAGTTATGAATTGTGTTAAAGCCGGTAAGAGAGAGTAACTAGTGGCAAACAACAGTTACATTAACCGAGTTTACAGTTAGTAGAAATGTTAGGTACACGCGTTAGTCGGCGGGTGGGAGAGATTGTTGATTTCTGCACTTGTTTGTACATTTAAAGGGTAATTTAGTGGTTCTTTAACGAGAATGGTCGGGGAATAGTCATATAATTAATGCATACGATTAGGTATATTTATATCCTACGTGCTTTCCGTGGCGGCTCCGCCCGCGTGATCTGTTTTTTCCGGGATAACAAGTAGCTTATGTGCATTAGGGATAATGTAAGATTATAATGGTGAAAGAATATTTCAAATCGGTCCAGTATTTTTTAAGATTATTCGTTACATACAAAAATACAAATCTTTCATCTTTATAATATTAGTGTAGAATGTATATTAAAAATGAGGCTTTTCTTCGACGCATATTTTTTCGCATCGATTTCTTCGTTAAAAGTGGATGGAATATAATAAATTTGACTGGTTTTGGTAATATCAGATAATGGAGTAGGTAACAAATGAATTGTTACAATTATCGCTTGCTTTAACGGTGAAGGAAACATCGTGAGGAAATCTGCATACTTAAGAACTCGATAAGGTTTTGCGAAGGTATGTGAAGTCTGCCAACCCGCATTAGGCCAGCGTGGTGTAGTAGAGAAGTAGAGCAGTATTGAAGGCCTGTGCCCAGCTGTAGGACATGTATAATACAGGGCCAGTATTATTTGTATTATATTATTATTGTATTTAGCTACTCCTAAAGAAAGAAACATTCATTCAGCACAAATACAAAGACACAACTAGTTAAACAAAAATTGGAAAAATGCAAACACATAAAACAAAACAATTAAAACAAAATAAAATGATAAAACATCGACAGCGTGTGTCTTGTGGTAGTGTTGAATGGGATCTAGTTCATTATTAACCAGGTAAAAAAACACTAAGGCTGGATTGCACCATAATAGCAGTTATAGTTAAGGTTTACATCAAATTTGACGATAACAGTAACGCTGGCTTTAACATTGACTGCGGAATGTGTTGCATCATCGTATTCCAATACTACTATATTCCTCGATTAATTCTAGAAGCAGGGACATAATATTATTTTGGAGCACAGACGGTTTAGGAGCTTTATCGGGTTGGAGGTTATAATTGAATTATCTGACAGATATTTAACTTAAACAATAGCTTTAACCAGCGAATCTAGAGCGGTTAAGGTTAACAGCTAAAGTTATGACGTCATATAACATTAGTCAAATGGTGCACTTCATTTTTTGCTTGACCGGTACTTTAATATGTTTGTCACTGCTAAAGTAAGATGGTGCAACCCGCCCAAACTATTTCATGATGACTTTCAATTTAAACAAAGCAACAGTAAATTACTTCTATACTGTAAAGTTCAGTGAGCTGTTTATTTCCACTAATATGGCGTCAGGTCGGATATTGAGTCATTTGTTGTGTACTATAAGCTTTTATCGCGACTTCGCTTACGATCGTTCATCTGGAAAATGGATCGTGATAAAATGCTCATCCAGCGTGTAACCTGTCAAGTTATATTCCAACAAGCTGTCTGGGTTTTGATCTAAAGCGATTCAGTCGTGTGCACTATGGCACTGCGAAATATGGAAATATTTACATTAACTTGTATCTTTTTACGAGACGAGCAAGGCGCTCGCCTGATGGTAAGCGCCACGCCTGCCTAAAAACTGAAGTATTAACACACAGAAGTCAATCAGTCGTCACCCCGAGACATAAGATGTTAAGTCTCATAATGCCCAGTAGTTTCACTGGCTTCAATGTCCTTCAAACCGAAACACAACATAGCTTACACACTGTTGCTTAGGGGCAGAAATAGACAAAGCGGTGGTACCAACCCAGACGGCCTCTCGCATATGAGGGACCTACCGCCTTGTATAACAGAGTTCTGGAGTAAGCACTGTTGTGTTTCGGTTTGAAGGACATTGCAGCCAGTGAAATTACTGGGCATTATGAGACTTAACATCTTATGTCTAGGGGTGACGAGCTCAGTTCAGTGCCATGCAGTGCTTTGTAATTCAAAGTTCTGTGTAGTGTTGCTTCTATTTATGGGCAGGCGTGGCGCTTACCATCAGACTAGCGCGTTGCTCGTCTCGTCATTCAATCAAATAATCAAAAAAGGTACCTTAATTTAGTTTCATATGACCTATCCCTCATTCGAAGTTCAATATACACTATACGCTATACACATAAACGCGCACGGTGCAACTAAGCTAACAAGTTCCCTCATCACAGACACGCTTCTTAACAATTTAACCATATATATTATGGATGTTGGCTTGAACGTTCATTGCACTCGTACAATAGGTAATCCCTTTCACAGGTATTGCTAAGGTTCAAAGCTAATAACCTGGAAACGGAATGGCGGCAAAAGCCTTCCTGAATTATGCAGCAGTGGCTTATTTGTTGAGCACATTGCCGTGTGAACTTCGGTTCGAATCCTGTTATGAATATTTTGTGGCGTAGAATATTCTGAAGGATTTTTTTTTTTACTAGCCCTATATATACGTCCCACTGCTGGGCACGGGCCTTCTCTACTGAATGAGAGGGATTAGGCCTTAGTCCACCACGCTGGCCTAACGCGGGTTGGCAGACTACAAATACCTTCGAAAAATCTTATCGAGTTCTCAGGTATGCAGGTTTCCTCACGATGTTTCCTTCACCGTTAAAGCAAGCGATAATTAACAATTAGTATACACGTAACTTAGAAAAGTCAGTGGTGTATGCTCTTGGGGCTGGTTTCGAACCTGCGACTTTCGTCTCGACAGTCCATACCACTCCCCGCTGAGCTATCGCTGCTTATAATAAAAATAATTCAATAATGAGCCCTGTATTACACGGTTTGAATGCTGGGCACGGGTTTCCTCTACTAATGATTGTAAGCACTCTGCCTGCCCGAAAACAGTACCAACATGACTAAAAACTTTGAGTTTCAAAGTAATGTATGACATGCACTGCTCCCGTGACCCCGAGACATGTTAAGTCTCATAACACCCAGTAATTTCACTGAATTTAATACCTTTCAATCCGAAACCAAACACACTACTTGGCGCAGGTATAGACAAAGCGGTCATCTAAAAATAGCGGAATCCAATAAATAAACGCAAAATAATAAAATAAAACACTAGCGAAAAACTTTTTAACTAATTAAAACCGAACAATACTCACACGGTATCGACAATTCTGTAGTTAAACTTTTAACTGAAACAAAAATTTTGCGTTAATTTTGAATTTCACAATCGAAAATATAAATCGCGTTTCTGTATTTCAAACGTTTTCGATTTGAGAATAATTAAATTCTGTGCTCTATTTGGAATCGAACTTATGCCCTTTAGGGTAGTGAGCGGTGACTAGCGAATACCATATGCGGCGAACAACTAGCAAGTCACTTCCGTGTTCCGTTTTGGATTCAATTAAATGTATCTATATATGTTATTTTGGTTTGCAAATGCTAAGTAATGCTGCTTCAGAATTTGTAGATAAATTGTACAAAACATAATACAGTATAACCTCAACATAACGAACCTTATTATAACGATTTTCTTGATTTTACAAATTCTTCGAAATCCCCTAGCACAGCCCCGAAGAGTTAATGCAAAATATACCTTTACATTTCGAATACTTCTTGTCAAAAACCTCTTTACAACGAATTTTTAATTATTGCAAAATGTTAATAGAGAGTATAATTTACCCTATTTAACGATTTAAATTAAAAAAAAAACAAATCCTTTATCCTCTCCGAAGAGGGAAGAAGCATTTATACAGCCCAGAATAACTCTGGTGACCACCGATGAACTCATTGTTTGTTGGTGTTCGCTGGTTTTTTTTATTGCACTACGCTTACCATCAGGTGTAGTGCAGTCACTTTGTCGTACTCGCATAAAAAAAGAGACCTTAAATCCCGAGATAAAAACAATACCTATAAGATATAATCTAACAGTTAATACATTACAAATAATTGTACAGTCAGTGCACAAAGTTAACTATGTGGAAATCTGAGAGGTTCAACTAAGTGTTGTATAAATTATTCAATGAAATTATGAAAGTTCCGCGAGGTGAGGTCATGGGGACCTTCGACCTTTGTGCCTGATTCAGGCCACCGGGTCAAGGCGCCACGGATGAATGTCGAAATTGTGTATCAAACTCGGGGGTTATCTTTTAATTGTGTTTTGGAGGTTGTTCAAAAGATGGACCAGTTACGGGTCAATGTCGAAAGGAGATATTTTTTTTAATTTGATTTAATGACGAGACGAGCAAGAGGCTCGTCTGATGGTAAGCCTGCCCATAAACAGAAGCATCACAACACAGTTCTTTAAGTTACAATGCACTGGATGACACTGAACTGCGCTCGTCACCCCGAGACATAAGATGTTAAGTCTCATAATGCTCAGTGAATTCACTGGCTTCAACGTCATTCAAACCGAAACACAACGGTGTTTACACACTGTTGCTTGGCGGCAGAAATAGACAATAAGCATTATTTCTATGTATTCTTTGAGTTGACATGCTGAAAAATGTAATAGTTTTGTGAAGAAAAAAAAACAGTTTAATATTACATTATTTTTATGGGAAAAAGAGTCAGAGGTACAGCGGCGAGCTTTGTGATTTTTAATGTGAGGTGCACGAAATTTCATATATCTGCTTCCTAGAAATAAATGAATCTTTTTCTTTGAGTGCCATCTCCTATCGGAGGTCGGCGATCATACAGGCTATCCTAATTTTGGTAGCTGCTGCTCGGAACAATGATCTTGTGCTCATGTTGAACCATTGGCTAAGGTTTTAAGCCATGATATCCTCCTACGACCGGGCCTCCTACTGCCCTTTATTTTCCCAGGAATGATTAGTTGGAGGAGTTCAATAAATGAATATATGAATATCAGCGTTTTTCAACATTTTACCCCCAAAAGGGTGAATTAGGGGTGCAAAGTTTATGTAGGAAGTTCGTCACTTTTGAAGGCATGAAATTCAATAGGCGGGTGCAATGCTTTAAAACGGCGGGCGTTGTCCCGGTTAATGACATTCATTCGCGGACACGCGAGTAAAAGCGATTCAAATAAACTCGAATATATCCTGATGGTAGAAATCACAGATTCGACAATCAAAATTTGTGTTAGTTATTTGATATGAAAAATACATGAGTTGCCCGGCATTGGAATCACCGGCACACTGTAGACAATTTTGTCTAAAGCATGAATGGACCGGCTCGACCGGGTCGTTGCCACTGTCTCGCAGATAACCGACGCGACGTAAAGTAGCTTGCTGCTGCGTTTCGTACGGTGAGCGAGTTATCCGTAGGCCAAATCCCCCTCCCTTCCCAATCCATTAGTTATCCCTTCCCTTTAAGGTCGGCAACGCGCCTACGATTATTCTAGTATTGCAGGCCTACATGGACGATGGAGATCGCTTACCATCAGGTCACCCACTTGCTCGTTTGCCGGTCTATGCTACAAATATCTTTTTTTTTAAGTCACGTTTGCTTTGATTTCATGAAAGTGATCCCTAAACTTTGGCTTGTGATTGCTTATGGTTAATGTAATTAAATGCAACTGTTGTAAATGCCAGCCAGTGCTCTTCGCTTGAGGGTTATGACATTTTATTTATTTTAGGATATCCTATATGTGTGAGTTGGTTGAGACAT
Organism: Amorpha juglandis; assembly: GCA_949126905.1. Lineage (NCBI taxonomy): Eukaryota > Metazoa > Arthropoda > Insecta > Lepidoptera > Sphingidae > Amorpha > Amorpha juglandis. The sequence continues at coordinate 1,605,632 of OX421379.1, read as the reverse complement.
GGTTTTTATAACAGATATGAATAGATCTTGGGCTGCTTTTGCAAAATATTACATACATATGTACTCATGCCTGTAATCCTCGAAGGGGTAGGCAGAGATGTAACCCGTACATTTTGCCGTCCCATGATGTGATAGAGGGCAATTGCCTACCGGGCACAAATTCCAAATTCTGGGCTGATACTGAGCATTTTTTGATACAAAAACTCAATATCACATTAAACCGACCCGGGGACCGAACCCGAGATCTCAGCTCAGCCGTTTTCAGCTCAGTTTTGCAGAATATTAGCGTATATTTTTGTGAGTTTCGTGCCATTAACTAATTTTATGATAATTTCGGGGTTTATACATTTTGGCATAAATTGATGCCTAAATATGACATTCGCCAAGGTTATATTACGATATCATCGTCTGCACGTATTTTTTTTAACTTTATAGTTTATGTTGGGATACGTTTAAGTCGTCTACAGTGTAATTACCGTCCAGAGATCTCTTGTGTAAAGGTGCAGTTAAACAATGCATTTTAAAGGGCGTTTACACGTTCCGTTTTTGGATCAACTGCTTAATCGCATGGAATAGGGTATTTGGTTGATTATTTTTATTATTTCAATTAATAAATTACGTACCCCAAAAATGTATTATCGAAATAATTATATAAATCAGGTCAAAAATAAATCAGCTGTCAAATGACGAAAAAATGATGCATCTGTTTATGGGGTTAATTTCCGGCGAGCACCTTGCTCGTCTCGTCATTCAAACAAATAATATTAAAAAAATTCGTTCAATTTAATGAAAAATGTAGTTATTTTGCGGAACCCTAGCGATTTTTTCACGGAGCCCTTGCGTTTCGCGGAATTCACTTCCTTCGCTGCCTTAGACTATTATACATCTAAGTAATAAAAATTCGATACCTAATCGAAGCGAAAAGATTTTTAACGAGTATATTGTTTCCAGCATATTCATTAAAAAACCTGTAGTTAGTAAGTTTACTATGAATTTAGTAAGTTCGCCAGAATGTATAATCTGTAAATCAGCCATACCATACAATCTTCAGCAGAAGCAACATCTCTACAACATACATCGCGCGTTCTCCACCCGACCTCACCAAAAACGCCACACAAACCGCGCAAACTATTCCATACGTCTCAAAAGCATCAAGTATGAAGTTTATAACGCACAGATTCCTAAGCGTCGCCGCGGTGCGCGGGGTCATCGACCCGCTGTGAGACTGCGCGGCTCCGTTCTACCACGTCATCACCTTACTACGAGGGTTTTTTTTTTTTTTATTTGACACGCGCAGGCGTGATGCCCTCGCATTTCAGTTGCCGACGTTGTGTAAGAGCTATTATGACAAAGTGAACCATTTTTGAAATTGAAATGTAAGCCACTTAGGGATATTGCTCTAGTTACGAATTTTGGAAGTAAAAGATTTTTTAATACGAAACCAAGAAACAGTGTGTTAGCGCTGTTGTTTCGGATGGACATTGCAGCCAGTGAAATTACTGGGCATCATGAGACTTAACATCTTATGTCTCGGGTTGACGAGCGCAGTTCAGTGCTATACAGTGCTTTATAATTCAAAGTTCTGTGTGGTGTTGCTTCTGTTTATGGACAGGCGTGGCGCTTACCATCAAGCGCCTTGCTCGTCTCGTCATTCAATCAATCAAAAAAAAACGTACCTGTACTTTAAATAGTATTTTGTTTATTATGGAAAGATAAAAATGTTTATATGAAACTCTAACTGACATTTGCAATCAATTTGTTGGCATTCATTTAGAAATTATGGCAATAAATTCTGTAAGTAAAAAAATATGTTAACACGGTACGCCGAAACGTATATGAAGGTGTCAAAGTCTTATAAAATAGGTATAACATATTTGTTAAACATATAACATCCATTTCAGTACCTTTTGCTTCGCTTTATTTAAAGAAAGAACAAATGAAATATTTAGCTTTAATAAAAGCATTTTTCGCAATCTTTTAGCTGGTGTCAACGCTCGAGCCACCCTAACTCCAGCTAATAAAGTAACAGAATCTGTGGGCGGTGGGATAGGGGGGATTCCACTAGCGAATACTACAACGTATACGTGGGATCTGGGAAGTTCAATACCGCGGAGGCTTACCGACTGTGTGCTGACATTTAATATATTTGACACTGTATATTGCTCTCATATTTTTTTAAATTTGTAAGAACAGTTACTTGTTTGCATAAGGGTTTCGATTTATACAGGGTTATTTTTAAAACACCAGCAACCTCGCAGGGGTAGATTCCTAAGGTTATAAGCTACTACTTTTGTTCTACGACTTTTGATAATTTGTTAGATTTTATTTTCATACAAAAATAAGTATTCATTTAATTTCCGTCTTGATTGTTACAACGCGCATCGCAGGTTACGTAAACAAATACGCGAAGCGTGGGGAACCGGGCTAGCTCCTTTGAAGGTCAACGCGCCGCTCAGCTGAGCGGCGCCTTTGAGTCGCGCGCGCACGCCGCGCCGCGCCGCATACTACGAAGAAAAACACGACACAACAAAAACTTGTAAAATCATTTTTTTTTAAATATATTGAGTTATATCCAAACTCGTAGAACAAAAGTTGTTCCGTATGGGGACAGCTATCTACCCCTGCGAGGTTGCTGGTGTTTTAAAAATAACCCTGTATATCTGTTAATATAGGTGAAAAGAAAATGTATTCCGATATATTAGGAATAATTTCTAAGGCAAAATATATTTTATTTCATAAATCTAATTTAAACGGATTTTATCACGGTTTTTTTTTCGTACCGAGGCAGCGACGGGACGTTTCGAAAGCAATTTGGCCATCGTGGTTGCAAAATGAAACCACGGTAAAATCCGTTTAAATCAGTTTTATTTTAATATGCAATATTCGTGAAAATAAGCAATCATTAAATACATTTTATTGAGTGCTATTAAAATTAAAGGTCAAGCCACAACTTTGCAACAGGGAATATAATAAATTAGCTATGTGACGACATCATGTCAGAGTATACTCTATTTCGATATCAGTCAAACCAGGTTTTCAGCACCGACCGCGTCAATTTCTATTTCCGGGGTAAAAAGTTGCCTACTTTCAATTCAGACCACACGATCTACCTGTGTCCTAAACATTATTCAAATCCGTTTAGAATCCGATAAAACCGTCGCAACTAAACTCACAAACATCCAAACATTAGTACGATACATAGCTTACATCACGTCTAAAGTATGGCCACAGCGTAATTTCAAAATAACCCATCACAATCGACAAATGCGTCTATTCACTCTAAATGATAGGAAGCGAGCTTAAAAGTGCATTGACCAGCGTAAAGGCCAAATTCCCTTTCGTTGAACAGTGGTTACGGGTTTACGACTGACCACTGCAGTACATTTTGTGCAATGCATTTCCTCCGACCGCAATGAGACTGTACAGTGCTGCGGTCGATTGTGTGGCAACAGCACTTTTTGTGCATAAATGGGTGAATATTATGAATGCATGTTTGGAAATCTGTAGGGAGGAAATTATATATATTTTTTGTATGTTTCGAGGTATATTTGTGATCCTATTTGTAAACAAAAAAGCAAACTTAATACTTCGTAATATTATTTTGTTTTTATTTGATTGAATAACGAGACGAGCAAGGCGCTCGGCTAATCGTAAGCGCCACGCCTGCCCATAAACAGAAGCAACACCAAACATAATTTTGAATTACACCGCACTGCATGGCACTGAACTACGTTCGTCACCCCGAGACATAAGATGTTAAGTCTCACAATGCCTAGTAATTTCACATTAATGTCCTTCAAACACACAACAACAGTGCTTACACTGTTGCTTGGCAGCAGAAATAGAGGGCCCGGTGGTAACCCAGACGGCCTCTCGCATACGAGGGACCTACCACTTTGTAAATATTATATATTGCAAGCTTATTTGTCACCCCAGACGGGTTGATGTCATGCAGGCGGTCGATCGTAAAAACTACAAGCCAAATATTTCTGTAACATGTGTTATAAAGCATGTCGCGCCGACCCCACTGAGAGTGGGATAAGGACAGGTGGAAGGATTTCAAACTTATTTTTCTTGAAGGGGTAGGCAGCGGTGCAAACCTACCATGATTCGCCTACTTGCATGCAGTGACATCTTATCGCCGTAACGAAATTCTAAGGCGAAAAATCGATTGCCAAACCAGGGTGACGAATTCTGGTTGGCTATAGTTGTACTAACTAAGGACGCTACAACACCAATAGGGCATAGAAAGTTTTAACTATAAGTTAGTGATATAATATTACGCCATTAAACACTAATAGTAGTAACGTCAAAAACTATATAAAAAACTATAAAAAAATAGATATCTAAAAATATTACATGTGTCCTTTTTCTAAAAGGAAATGGCGTGAAAGCAATGATAATTAGATCGAATAAAAACTGTGGCACAAAGTTACGGTCAATTGACCATAATAGTACCATCTCTTACTCTTAACTAGAACCCCTATCTGTCAACTGTTAAATTCTCCCGTTAGATGGCGGAATTTTATTTCTAAACAGCCTGTCTACTAGTATACATTAAAGTGTGCGTGAAAGCCATTATTTTTCGATCATTATATTCACCAACATAAAATATTTTATATCAGACGAAGGTTTTCATTTCATAGGTCGTTAAAATAATATGAACTCTTTGGTATCCATTAGGTAACATTGTTTATTACAACTTGAAGAAGTTTGAAGTAGATATTTAAATAGATAGAATATTCTTTATAGCACACCAAATATCCGGAGGCCTAAATCTCCTTTACCTTCCCTTTAAAGTCGGCAACGCGCTTATGATTCTTCTAGTATTGTGGGCATACATGGGCGGTGGAGATCACTTACTATTAGATGACCCACTTGCTCGTTTGGCGGTCTACAGAAAACAAAAATGTACAGAACCCAGTTAAGAACTCTAACATGTAATTATGTGCCATTAGAAAAGCCCATTAACATTGCCAGCGACTTTCTTACACCGCAAAAGAAAGTATAAAAAAATGTAAAATGTGGTAACAGACAACCAGTTGAACGATAAGGCATTATCATTTCCTTTAGTTTTGTAACATTTGTTTTTTATTTTTATAGCAAAGATCGGCAAACGTGCAAGTGAGTCATCCGACGGTAAGTGATCTCCACCGCCCATGTACGTTAACAATACTAGACGAATCATAGGCGCGTTGCCGAGCTTAAAGGGAAGAAACAATTAAAGGGATTGGGAAGGGTATTTGGGCCTCCGGATATCTCACTCACCGTACGAAACGTACTGTAAACTGTCTTCAGCTCTATTACTAATTAATATATAAGTGACTAAGTAAAAACTCAGTATATGAAAATAATATTAAATTGGCAATTTGCATTTAATTACAAATAAAACAGAATGTTTAAGTCCTATCCGTGTCAATATCTAGGAATATTCCATTGTATTTATTTAAATAGGATGTCGCTACGGTAATAAACTAAACATAAAATCAATTTATGTTAATGGCTGCGTGCGCATAGTAAATTTTTATATTATTTGAATGCAACGATAAGGCTTAGAGCATGCTGAGATGTAGGTGACGACGCAGCACAGTTGCACAGTTATTAATGTTTAACCGTCGACGCAAAAGGCAGGGTATTATTTTGAAGCTTTTGTTATCTCTGTAGTATTGTGGGTGACAAATAAATTTACTAATATCAAATGTGTTTTTATTTATTGATTGTGTTTTTTAATTAAAAGGAATTTTAATTGCGATGGTTCTTAGTTATACTTTATTATTGGTTCAGTCATTTAGATATTACTATTTCCTGACTGATACCAGTGTTATTAACGGGTAGGTTTTGTATTAAATCCTGCCCGATGCCCGTACATAACTCAACAAGCACAGCTACATTAGAAAACCTGCGTTGTTCTGTGCTTCGTCGCCTGCGCTCAAATACACGCGTAGCCTGATAGTCGGCCACCATCGTTTATTTTTATGTGGCAGAAAGGTTAACTTCCAAAGCGTGGCTTCACTTAAAGGTGTCAAGCTATTAATATACTTTCGTAGATTTAGTCTTGTTTGTTTGTTTGAGAATTTAAGAGAATATTAGGGCGGGTCGTTTAGGTTAGTGCTTAGGTATTACTGACAGTATTATTGGTTTACAAATGATTACAATGGTTTATATTTAAAGAAATAGAATTTTCAAATGAGCAGATCTTGCCTGTCTATTTCAGCCGCCAAGCAACAGTGTGTAAGTACTGATATGTTTCGGTTTGAAGGACATTGACGCCCGACAAATTACTGAGAATTATGAGGCTTATCATCTTATGTCTTGGTGTGATGAGCGCAGTCCAGTGCCATGCAGTGCGTTATAATTCAAAGTTCTGTGTAGTGTTGCTTCTGTTTATGAACAGACGATTACCATCATACGAGCGACTTGCTCGTCTCGTCATTCAATTAAATAAAAAAACCGTATTCATAAACTTTACTATGACGTCTCATAGTGAAAATTAACTAATGACGTTTAGACAAATCGCTACAATGCGTTCGCGCGTATAAGGTCTCATAGTAACGTATAAAAACGTATAAGTCTTTAAACTAACAGTTTATTCTCAGTATATCGCATAATGACGTAACGTAATCCTCAATGGAGACGCATCAAAGCCGTCACGAGCAAGCAAGGACCTTTGGGTTATGCAAGCGCAAATGTTATGTCTGCCTCGGAGCTTGTCCTAATGAGTTGCAGTTCCACCGTCCCTCAATCAATGCCAAACACAGGTCAATGACTTCAGTAGCTTCTATCTTAATAATCTATTATGAAGTTGTAAATGTCAACGTTAAATTTTGAAAGATGATTATCTACCGTACTAGGCTCCAAATAACTTTAAATGACAGTTAGACAAATAGGCTCAGAGTAGGATCATGTTTTATGCTAGATGGAGGATTTTTAAGACTTTGTATCGGCTAAGTGTTTAAAGGGTATAAAAGCAGCGATAGCTCAGCGGGGAGTGGTACGGACTGTCGAGACGAAAGTCGTAGGTTCAAAACCAACCCCAAGAGCATACACCTCAGAGTTTTGTAAGTTATGTGTATATTAATTGTTAATTATCGCTTGCTTTAACGGTGAAGCAAACATCGTGAGGAAACCTGCACACCTGAGAACTCGATAAGATTTTTCGAAGGTACGTGAAGTCTGCCAACCAGCATTAGGCCAGCGTGGTGAGCTAGGGCCTAACCCCTCTCATTCAGTAGAGGAGGCCCGTGTCCAGCAGTGGAACGTGTATAATACAGGGCTAGTATATTATAAGTATATAAATACTTTATTATCCGTTACTGCGTACAAATATAACCTTAATTGATACCTTTGAGCAATAATCAAAATAAAAAATAGCGAAGTGAGACTAATTGAATGATGTTGCATTGGACTTTGGGCTTATGAGCAAGTAACTTTGGACAGAACACAAACGTCGGGATCAAAATTAAAATAAAAAACCGCGATGAAATCCGTTGAAATTAGTTTAATTTCAAGGATATTAAATATTAATTTTGGAATTGTGATGGATATTACCACCGAGAATTACATTCCTACGGGAGTTCACTGATGGGTATTGGCTTCATTCATTAATATTAATTTACTAATAGTCTTGTGGTGGCGGTAGATATGTTCTATACTTAGCAACCTAGTCATACACACATACGCACGCCTGTAAGGGTAAGAGTAGGCAGAGGTATAACCAGTAAACTCACATTTCTCCTAGGTTATTTCCGTCCTAATTACATCAATAGGCCGCGAGCCTACCGCCATACCCGGCACAATTCTAGACTGCGGACTGATACTGAGCATTTCGTGATAGAAAAACCCAATGTCTAGTTTCTCCAACCCAGGGGTCGAACCTGATACCTCAGCACAGCAGTAGTACCTCATATGCAATAACACTGCGCCAGGCAGATGCCTGAATACCTCTGTCGTTATATAATGACGGTTTGTTTAATTCTAAACGCCTCTTTCTTTCTGCCTAGCATTATCCCGGCTTAGTTCAATGCCTCTGCTTTTCTACTTAGACGTTTCCACTTCGCCCGATCTTGGGAATCCTGCATAGAGACTAACTACGGATATGTTATTCCGGATTACAATCCGTCGAAACAGTTGGCTGAAATACGTCAAGCCAGCGTTTTTTCAGTCGTCTGCGGGATTGGCGGAGAGGACTGTTGAAGAAATTTAATAATACAAATAAAATTGTAGTATAGCCATCCTTTTTTAATCTGATCAAGGACTACAAAAATAACTGAATTAAGGAAAAAACTTGAAAAAATCCGACACTCGGAAATTATCTGAACCACAGACCACGAAATAAACAGCTATTTATCATTTTTGATTGTTAATTACCAAATTTGATCGAAACGATGGTCAGTCCTTAAAGTAATTATGGTCATTTTGAAATCTATATGATTACTTCACAAATTATTTTGTGTTTTTTCTATACTATTGGCCGGCAAACGAGCAAGTGGGTCACCGGATGGTAAGTGTTCTCCACCGCCCATGTTCGCCCATAATAGACAGTGGTAAGGACCCGGTCGCGTCGGCACGTTCATGCTGTACACATCTACAGCTATCTACAGCGTAGCTCTTCCACTCATAGAAACTGTATGTGTGTGTTATGTAACTGCAGTACTGTAACAGTATAAACGGTTCAATAAAATTCAACACATCGCCATTTCATGGCAAAAGCCTGCATTACATTAAAAAAACTTGGTCATGTCCTCAATACCTTCCTAGGTTACTTGGCATGGTGCAGAGCCAATTTTATGATTTATTGTTTAACTTTGTGTTCGGAAAGGATATATCTTATTGAGGTTAATGTAAAAGCGACCGCCATATTGTTTTGGGAAACAGTGAACTCTGATGCTGTGTTTTCGATTCCCTGGTCAGGAAATCCTTCGTCTATAATTTGATGACGAAAATCATAAGACAAAACTTACATTAATGTGTCCTTCGCGATTTATTATAAAAGACAGAAGATTAAAAACTGACCTCAAATGGATTTTCAGTTATTTGTTGACGAGTTTCTAATTAGTAATTTTTATGCTTGTGGTAAACCTGACTGACTATACAAACAATCATTGAAATGGCCTAAAATGGGTACATATTTTAGTGGATGTATGGCGGAACATCTTCCTTTTTTTTGCATTCGAATAATACAAGGTGGTAGGTCCCTCGTATGCGAGAGGTCGTCTGGGTTGGTATCATCGCTTTGTCTGTTTCTGCCGCCAAGAATCAGTGTGTAAGCACTGTTGTGTTTCGGTTTGAAGGACATTGAAGCCAGTGAAATTACTGGGCATTATGAGACTTAACATCTTATGTCATGTGTGAAAAGCGCAGTTCAGTGCCATGCAGTGCTTTGTAATTCAAAGTTCTGTGTGGTGTTGCTTCTGTTTATGGGCAGGCGTGGTGCTTATCAACAGGCTAGCGCCTTGCTCGACTCGTCATTCAATCAAACAAAAAAATGAAAGTACCTACAACTCTAAATTTAATTTCGTATGACCTATCCCTCATTCGAAGTTCAAACTCTGGCTAAAAACTTGTGACAGATGTTTATGTACTTAAAAATAAACTCTAAACAATATTGGATAAAGTTTGTTTTTAAGAGCGAAATACTTAAAAGTTTCATAAAATGTATTTCAAAAGCGATTATGCTCGCTCTTAAGATGTTTGAGATATAAAAAAACTAAATGAATGAATAATGAATAGCGAATACATTGAATTATTATCAATTAAAGATAAGTCTGTCGGTTTGTGTGACGTGTGTTTTTGTATGAAGTAATGCACTGGACAGTTGCGTATTGGGAAAATCATCTATGGAATGACCCCCCAGGAACATTCCGAAAAAAGAAATTATATTTTGTATGAGAAGTCATCAAAAATTGTATTCGTTGCAACTGTTCAGATTTTTAAACAAAATTGTCTCCATCAGTCATATGCCCATGAATGACGCCAACGACAGAGGTGAAGCTGTGGCTGTAGCTGAAAACAGCTAAGAAATGAATAAAGCTTAGACATTGGTCTGAGAAAGTAAAAAGGCCTGATTGTTTAATGGCCTTTTTGTTTAGAAGTTTATAAATGATCAATTTAGGAGGCCATTATTTAAAGCAGTGTAGGCTGGAAACGTTATTTATTTTCACAAAACAAATCAATTTCTAACAATTCTAAAGGAAATAATATCTTGAAATTAGTGACAGCAAAAATCCTTTCAAACTGACTATTTCTAGACTTAAAATCCTTAAACCAAATGAAGGAATATCAATACTTATGACCTGTTTTCCATATCGATCAGTCTGCGCTGACTAATTATGTAAATTTTGACCCCCACCCCAAATACAGGATCTGCGACTGCTTATGGTTGCCTTGAGTGCGTTGTGCTAACGTTAAATACATAAATGCATGAGTCTCGATACAGCTGTGCGCGAAAAAATACTGAATTATTAATTTAAGATTACTTACGGGTGATTATACAAAAGTTGGGTAACTTTTGAGGATATTTTGTTTACTATAGTTATTAAATCAAATTATTACAAATTCGGGTCTATATGATGGCTAATCTAATGATTATATTGTTCCAAATCGGGCCAGTCACTTTTCGGCTTCTCTCTTTTTTTTCAATATTTCTTCCCTAGTCAAATTGTTTTTAGCGTGCCGCATGATGTTTTTAACTGAAATATAAAATAGAAATGCTTACACACGGTAGCAATTACGATAAAAGTGCTCTAAAACAAAAAAAAACATCAGTACCTGACAATGGACTGACGAAATAGACATAATTTGAGGTTATAATCAAAACTAATGTTTTTTTTGGTAATTTCGAATATCAACAAACTACATTTTAACAAATCATAGTTAACTATGTATAAATGAAAATAAACCTCAGATTAACAAGAAAATAACGACTCACCATGGGACTGACATTTTGACTGGCTTCGCACGTGTATAGACGACAAACACAACCCAAACACTGGTACTATTATGGCGGCCGTCAAATTGTGCGGTCCGCAACTAACTTCATTACCAACACTAAAACTTAAACAGGGATTTGACCTTGACTCGGTGATATTCTCCGCGAATTTTAAATTTAAAGAACACACAACGGACTGACGAAAGAAACTAAACACAAAGTTTCTTATTTTTTATTAAATAAAATAGAGAACATTGCATTATGAAAGTTGTAGTATATAATACTATGTACATCACAGATTGTAGTAAATTAGTAAGTTTTCCTAAATCAATGATAATGTTTAATGGATAGTCACTTGATTGTTGGTTTTCGGGATTGTGACATGCCAACGGACTGACGTTTTGAGTATTAATTTTGTTTTTTTATTAACTTGTATTTAAAATGAAGAAGTGAAATTGGGTGACCAAATAAATGACTTTTCATTGTTTTAAAATAAATTTTTATTTCAATACAATATAATAAGACTTTGTCTATATTGGCTGGTGACATTGAGTTACCCAATTTTTGTAGAATCACCCTTACCTACATTCGAAGTTTTTTTAAAATTGGAATTAGCCTTATTTTATTTTTATTTTATTTTACACACTTCATACATAAATGTATAGGCGGACTTAATGCCGGAGGCATTCTCTGCCAGTCAACCTAAGGTGGTGCAGAGATAGAAGAAAGTAGGTGCGAAAATAAAGATTGTGTTAGAAGATTAAATATTATACATAAAAATAATATAAGGATACTTACATACATAATAATGATGATCCCGCCAATTTGTTTAACAACAGTTGTCGGACTTTTACTTTAAACGCACAACGACTTACAGACATTCTGATTTCAAGCGGGAGCGCATTCCACAGAAGTAGACACTGCACAGGGAAAGAAGAATGAACAAAACCAGAACTATGAGAAGGACAGAGTAAAAGTAGGTTATTTGAGGAACGAAGGTTTCTATTGTGATTTGAATATAGGTATTGAAAGTAAGGAGATAGATAGGAAGGCGCAGTAGCAGACGTAAGAATAGAGAAGAGAGTAGTGAGTGCGCGTAGATTTCGGCGCTCGCGAATTGGTAACCACTTGAGACGGGAACGAAGAGAAGACACATGGTCATACTTGCGAAGATTGAAAATGAATCGAATGCAGTTATTAAGAAGACGGTCTAATTTGTTGAGAAGATCTGCATTCAGGTCAAAATAGCACACATCACCATAGTCGATAATAGGAATGATGAGGGTTTGCACAAGCATCGCCTTTGTACTGGACGGGAGGAAATTCTTCAGACGATAGAGAGCGCGCAGGGTACCGGTGACTCTTTGAGCAACATAAGTGACTTGCGTACGCCAATTCAGTACGGTGTCGATATGCAACCCAAGGTCCTTCACACTAGAAGACCAAGGGATGACAGAGCCATCAAATAAGACAGGTGGAGTAGTCATTAGATTCAGTCTGCTCGTCATCCTTGGGCTACCTACGATTATGGCTTGACATTTGCTTGGGTTCACAGTAAGACCAAAAGAATCAGACCAGCATTTAATATGCACCAGGTCCCTGTTAACCCTGTCTATTGCTGAGGATACGCTGTCGATGTTCGCCTGGGAATATATCTGCAAGTCATCAGCATACAGATGATACGCACACTGGAGATCTAGGGTTATGAGATTAATAAATATAGAAAACAACAAAGGAGAGAGAATACCGCCTTGAGGTACACCAGAATCAAGGTCGCACCAGTTGGAGGAATTCTCGTCGAGGCGTACCGATTGCTGGCGCCCTCGAAGATAAGCTGAAAACCATTCTAGTGCTTTAGAAGAGATCATTAGATGGGAAAGGATAGACAATAGGATATCATGATTGACGGTATTGAAGGCGTTCGAGAAATCAACCAAAGCCAACACAGTAACTTTGGTCTCATCCATGCCCGCCCTCATATCGCCAGTCACTTTGAGGAGAGCGGTAACGGTGCTGTGACCAGGTCTGAAACCAGACTGGAGAGGACTTAATAGATTATTGCGGTACACAAACCTGGACAGCTGTTTGTGGGCACAAGCCTCAATCACTTTAGATAGGAAAGGCAAAATGGAAATGGGCCGGAAATGATTAGTGCAAGATGGATTGGGGATTTTAGGAAGGGGAGTAACGTAGGCTTTCCGCCACAAAGAAGGAAAATTGCCCGTGCTAAAAGAAAAATTTACCAAGTGGCAAATAACTGGGAGAAGATGGTCAAGGATTTCCATAATCATGCGACGGCTGATGGTATCACAGCCTACAGCATTGGACTTAATGGATAGGATTATCTTTTTGATCTCATCCGAAGACACCAGAGAAAAATAAAAGAAATCAACGCTGGGCCGAGAAAGACCGGCTACGTAATCCAGAGTACGACGTTTGATTTGACTATTCAATTGAGTAGTCGTTGTGAAGTGTACATTAATTTCGTCTAAACTAATGTTACTCTGAAAGTAGGAGTTTATTTGTTTACCAATACCTAGAGTCCTAAGGAACTTCCAAATATTGGCAGGGGAAGAAGAGGAAATATTGTCAAGAATATGTCGGCGTTTAGCATTGCGTATCATCTGGTTGCAACGATTCCTTGCAGATTTGTAAAGTGACCAATTTTCTTGTGAGCGATTCCTTCTAAATTTACAAAAAGCCCGGTCCCTGCGTCTCATCGCCATCCGAACACCCCTAGTCATCCAGGGAGCAGGAAGACGTTTTAATTTTGTTTTCCTAATGGGCGCATGGTGATCATAAAGCCTTATAATATTTTCATTAAAAATGCGCACTTTTTCGTCCACTGTAGTAGCCGATAACAGTGAACTCCAGTCAAGTTCAGCGGCTTCTTTATTTATCTTAGCCGTATTCATGCGTTTAAAGGAACGTAAGTGCAATATCTTAGGAATGGATTTGGGGGGTTTTAGAGTGTATGATAGGTAAATGAGGTCATGATGTGAAAAACCAGGAGCAGGAAATTGACCGTGAGAAGAAACAAGGGAAGGAGCGGATGTAAGAATTAGGTCGAGCCAGGTATCATCCGCATCTACATTGTGATGAGTGGCTTGCAGCGGTAAAATATGCAAATTAGCTGACTCGACTAATTCAAGGAGCTTATAGGAACGAGGGGAATGAGTAGCAAGGAGATTAGTGTTAAAATCTCCCATGATGATGTGATGCGTATATTCCGACCCTAAAGATTCCAGTACCGATTCGATACTGGAGAAGTAATCAATGGAAGGAGGACAATATATGACACCAATTATGGTTTTGACCCCTTTGACACAAACCTCAACAAAAAGGTACTCCGAAGCGCCAGAATAAGTGGAAGGAGATAAGGCGACAACTTTATAGGGTAGGTTACTTCGAAGATAAATGGCAACCCCACCCCCTCTCTTATCGAGGCGATCGTTTCTAATCAAAATAAAGCCGGGGAGAGGGTAAACAGCTGAAAGAAGTTGAGGTTTGAGCCATGTCTCTGAAATCAGAACTGCATGCACGTCGGCGTTGGAAAAAGTATCTAACAAATCACAGTAGTGACTAGGGACACTCTGGGCGTTTATATGACATACATTTAAGAGATGACGAGCTGGCTGATTAAATGTTTGCCGCAGCAAATCACCGAGCCCCTCTGTCATTGAGCAGAAACTATCGTCACTGGTTTGGCTACCAGATTCATAGGCGGAATAATAAGAATCATTGTCGGAGATCATAACAAAAATAAATATAATATACGTATAAATATATATTAATATAGTTAATATTATTATAAAAAATACTAATTAAAACAGTACGTACTTCACTCTGCACCACCCGCCAGCTAGAACATACACTTTACATTGGAAAAATAAATAATGAAAGAAAAACAAGACATTGAATAGAACAAAGAACACAACAGAAAATATCAATATTTCTGAACGCAACATAATACTTCATTGGTGGGTTACTAATTATTGCTATCCCAACAATGTCAAAGTTATATTTGATACAAAAATATCGTATATAATGTGGGTAAGACGATAAAATAAAAATATTGACATTTCCAACCCAGAAGTTATAAACATACGCCTCAGTTTTAAAAACAGGAATTAAATGTGTACGATGTTAAAAGGAATATGTAACACGTTATTCACGGTATTCACTTATACACGGAAAAATTAGTTCTTGCGCGGTTTCAAGACAGTATTTGAAGATTCTGGACAACGAGTTAAACTTTTCGCATTGGATGAAGAACTCACAGACGCTTTCGGATACTTCGCTGTTAACACATTCAACGCCTCCATGGTGGTGACCTTGAAGCGACTTCCATCGGCTAGTTTGATAGTGATGATGCCATCTTGGGTCCAACACGGTCGCATACCAAAGTGTTGTCGCGCTTGATTAAAAATTAGCTGCCGGGATTTTGTCAGGAACTCCTATAAGGATATCCCGGTGCCCTTCAGCGTTGACTTGGCACGCCAAACAGCAGACCTGTGGTTGACATCAGCAAACCTCACAAGAATGGGTCGGTGGTGTTCTTTATTCGGGGCTCCGATCCGATGGCACACGTTGATAGTGGAGGCAGAAATGTCGTTCATCGCCATTGACTTGCGGATAACTCCTAGGACAGTAGCAGTGCAGTCCTCCTTTTCGGCCTCGGCAACTCCAAGAAACAAGAGAGCTTTCCGCCGGTGTCTTGTTTCCATGTTATCAACCATGTGAACACACTCTAAAATCTGCTGACGAAGTAATCGAAGCATGTTCAACATAAGTTCCCGGAAGGTCCGAAACTCCTCAGCCACACGTGCAACGGTATCTTTGGCCTGTCCTCCAGTCTGCAGCTGCGCTTCAAGCTCAGCCATTCTCTTCATGAAGGTGTCTTCAAGCCTTGTTTGCACAGTTTGAATGTCAGCGAGCTGAGCCATTATATGTTCTACAGAGAAAGTTCTTTCTGAAGAAAGTGCAAGTGCAAGTGATTTGCTGGCAGGTGGTGTATGTTGCAGAAATAGCTTACATAGGGTGCTAAAAACAATAGTACTGATACTGTGTACTATTACACGTACTAAAATGTAAATATAACGAAATTAGATAAAATAATTATATTTATTTCGAAAATGAAAAAAAGTATTTTAGAAATACGTCTTCTTTTTGCAACACCTACCCGCAAAAAAAAAGTTATGTTATGTTATGTTGCTACATTTGAATCGCTTGGAACCTGTCGGTATATTTTTACGTGACTGTGATGAAGAGGGTTGTGTTTCATTCCGATTGGTATAATAGGTTATTTTTTTATTGGATTTAACCTATTATATCATCATGTGCTTCATGGGATATCCTAATATGGATTATATTTTTTTTATTATTTTATAGATTGCAACTAGACGTCCGTTATGGTTTCTTTCGGGTATATGTTACTACTTCGCTCCCACGGATCATAGCGTGATATATTAACCTTCCGGAATAATTTCTCTAAATGATAATGAAAACCTCATCAAAATCTGCTGCGTCGTTTACAAGAACTAATCGGACAAACAGACAGACAGACGCTGATAGTGACCTTGTTTTAAGACGTAGATAAGAACTAGCCTATTTGCATGATTTAAGTGTATCCTACATACACTTCATCTAAATCCGTTCAGTAAATTTATTTATTTATTTTACTCCGGACTCATAGTGTGCATTTCATGGTAGAAAAACCCAATATCACTTTACCCGACCCGGGGATCGAACCCTCAGCTCAGCAATCGTACTTCGTACGCAAGACAACTGCGCCACCGAGGCAGTGCCAACTTTTACATTCACAATATTAGTAGGAAGTAGGTAGGTATAGGTATATAGGTATGTTAATATAACGTTTCTTTATCTCTCTCCGATAAGAGAACAATTAGAAGTTGTAAATATCGTGTACACAGGATTTACGGATCATTAATTGTGTGTCCGTACATAAGTAACGCAAGAGTCAACGAGATAAAGGTAAATGGAACATTATAGTTAAAAAAACAACTGTTCGAAAAATAACTCTTTTTCCAATTCGGATTCAATCCAAGAACGGCAAAACCTGATAGTAAGCACAGTGCAGTCCAAAAAGACAAGCGACCATCGATAAACGATGAGTTTATCGGTGGTCACCAGAATCATGCTGGCCTGTATAAATGCTTCTTCACTGAAGAGGGGAGAAGCAAATCGCGGGGTCTGCGACAGGACAGGCGGATAACCGATCACTATCAAGTCATGTCGCAAGTCCCTCGAGAGAATCGAATATACACTGACTGATCCTGGAACGCGAACCACACAGGTTATGGGGTTACTATGACAAGTTTTAACACTACGTGTACGGTGGTAGCTATCCGGCCGGATATGAATAACCTAACACATTTTCACACTATTCCTATTCCTGGATTGCGCTACACTTACCATCAGGTGTAGCGTAGTCACTTTGTCGAGCCAGGATAAAACAAAAATTGCGTTGGATTAGACGATATTTTTGTCTTAATTTTTTTCCGTTAAACAATGATGTAATATACATTTTGATGGATGGAGGAAATGGAAGGTAGACGAATTGTGTGACGGATGATGTATTAGCAAGTTAATGCTTAACAAGGAAATATATCTGAGAAAATATACACTTTTCTTATATATTTCTTACTATAATTGTAAGAACAAATTATGCAAAAAAGACCATTACGTTTGAAGGAGTGTAATTTTATAATAAAATACGATGTGAAACAAAAAATGTAAGTTCATTTAATGTTTGTAAAACGAAGCTTTCAAATCTCGTAATGGAAAATCATCGTACTTTAATGTATAATATTTTTATATTTTGTATTTCCTCCTCTTATTTTTTTTGCACCTACTTTCTTCATCTCTGCATTACCCTACGATTGACGGGAGAGAATGCCTTTGGCATTAAGTCCGCCTTTATACTTTGTATATAAATTGTAAATAAATAAATAAATCACTTTTCTTGTGATGGAATTTATTTTATTTATTTACTTTCCATTGGTTATCGGTTCTGCGAGCTATGTGGCCTGCCCACTGCCACTTGACCTTGCTAATCCGCTCGGCTATGTCGGTGACTTTCGTTCTTCTACGGATCTCCTCATTTCTGAATTAATCACGTAAAGAAACACCGAGCATAGTCCTCTCCATAGCTCGATAACCGATGGTGCAGAAAAGGTTCTGGAATGGAGGCGACGTACTGGCAAGCGCAGCGTTGGACGTCCGCCTACAAGGTGGACAGACGACCTGATAAAGGTCGCAGGAAGTCGCTGGATGCAGGCCGCTTCCAACAGGTCGGTCTGGAAATCTTTGGGGAGGCCTATGTTCAGCAGTGGACGGCCTGTGGCTGATGTTAATGATGATGATGATTTACTTTCCTAATAGGTGTGGGAGAAAAAAAAAATAATGAGTGGACGGCGATCATAGTACATTATTAATCTTACTTTATGTTACAATGCTATCCTTATGTAAGTGACTTTAGTCTTTTTAAATAAATTCTTTAAGCCTTTATTTCTTACGAGGCGCTCATAGCCAGTAGCACTCACTGATCAGTAAACCATTAGCGAGTTAAGCAAGCTTTGGCGCGGTCAGTCTATGGATGGGTGACCGCTTAGTGATATTTCAACTGAGCGTCTCAGTGCTTCGGAGGACACGTGCAAAGTCGGTCCCGGCTGCTATCAACTGACAGCATTAAGCCAAGTTGAAGGCCTTCGGGCGGCTTAAAAATCTTTAACACTAGTATCCATTCGATTTAGAATACTTGGTAAGTCATATGTGAGGTAGGTCCCTCGTATGCGATCACCGTATTTCTGCTTTTAGGCAGCAGTGTGTAAGCACTGATGTTTTAGTTTGAAGGACGTTGTAACCAGTGATATTATTGGGAATTATGCAACATAACAACTTATATCTCGAAGTGACGAACACAGTTCAATGCCATACAGTGCCTTGTAATTCAAGGTTTTGTGCAGTGTTGCTTCTGTTTATGGGCAGGCGTGACGCTTACTTTAAGGCAAGCGAATTGCTCGTTTCTTCTTTCTGACTAAAAAACATTCCGCAATAAACGTGTCTGTAATCAATATTCACTTTTTATATCGGCAATTATTTCCTTAAAAGAAGAATTAAAACAAAGTAGCGAACGCTCCGACGGCCATTCGTTCGTCATTAAAACACGCTTTTCTTACATCAAAGAGATAAAAGAAAATTGTGCGCGGTCATCAAATCGTGGGATAGACGGGCATTAGTACTGTGCGAGCGGGACAGAGATATGTACGAGTGAGATGGCACGGAGTTCCGTGGTGAAATGATAAAACGGGCTAGTGAAAGTAGCGGAACTTCAATGGTGGAAATGTACAGTTTGTGTATTATCTTTGTGTGGAAATTATGGGGTATTCATGTGTTAATCAACGGTGTAATAGTGGTGTTTGTAAAAGAAAATCCTTTTTAGTAGGTAATATTATTCGCCTCATTGGCCTAGTGGCAACGTATTTTATTAAAAAACCATAAAGTCTTGAAGTCAAATCCCGTGTCAGGAAATCATAATTTGTGTTTGAGTTACTCAGGATTAAAATTTGTAGAGAAAAAGAACATCGTGGGAGATAAATATGCTTGGCAATTCTGAATGCAGCACTTTTTTATAGCACAGGTAGGCAAACGAGCAAGTAGCTCAGACCCACAGCACCCGGGGCGGATCGGACACGGATTTATGTGTCACCCCATGAATGAAAAATGAAATTATATTTTTAATGTATTTTAAGCGATTCCAAAAAAGAAGGAGGTGCCCAATTTTTTAGTATTTATTTCGGGTTATTTCAGATCGAAAACCGGTGACACCCGTTGGACCGCCCCCCTCCCCCTAGTTACGCTACTGGTAACAGACAAGAACGTGTGACAGTCACGCCTCTTAGTCCGGCAAAATGCCACGGAAGTGTGGACGCAATTTAAGGACATGATTGCTTCTTTAAAATTAAATGGAGCCTTCGACACATACACTTACTTTCCAATGAAAAAATAACGCCAAAATTGTGTGACGTTGTAAAATTTATAAAATAATAACTAATACACCCAACAGTCACACACATAGTCCTGACCCCACAGTAAGATACGAGTCTTGTGTCGTGGGTATCAGGAACTACGAGAGAATTTCGGTCTCACAACACCTAGACCCCGAAACAAACATTTGTAGATCACGCAAACGTTTTTCTCGGTACGGGGATCCAACCCGCGGCCTCTCGATACACAGCCGGCTACTATCCCGCTACGCCACGGAGGCTGTCAAAAATATACGAAATATACACAAAAACAAATATACGCTTTGAATTAAGAACCTCCTCCCATTTTTTTGCGTTGGTTAAAATAATAACAGCGGGAACCCTTTGATTTCCAACGTTACATGCTTCATCCGAGTTGGAAGGTGCCAGTGCAATCAGACACATCTTAACAGGAAGGTTAAAAAAAGCCACGCAGATTTTATCGTCAGCTTAAATATAAGCCGTTGTAAAAACAAGGAATATTATAAAACTTGTCAGATAACCATGGGTACAATGGTTTTTTTTATACTTTATTATCAGATGGTTTTAGATTTGATCTCTTTTTAATTGGAATAGCAGGTGCCTCTTAATCCTTTCTGATCCGGGTTGAGAGGAGGTATGATGGTAAATTTTATAAAAGGTTAAAAATAAATGATGTTTCTACCCAACTTAAAAAAAACAGATTCATAAATATGTATCTTTTTTTTAATAAAACTAATTTAAACGGATTTTATCGCGGTTTTTTATTTTAATTTTGGTCCCGACGCGACGTTTTGAAAGCTTTTATGGCCCTGGATTACTTGTCACACCGAGATACGCTGTTATGTCTTATTATGCCCAGTAATTGCTTTGACTTCAATGTCCTTCAAACCGAAACACCACACACCACTACTTGGTGGCAGAAATAGACAAAGCGGTGGTACCAACAGAGACGGTCTCTCGCATACGTAGTATCTACCATCTTATTAATCATTATACCAATTATCTTGTACTTTGTACCTGAATATCTTTACCGCATCAGTAAGCCGTGAAACAGCCTGCCTCTCATATTCCTACGATATTGGACCCTGCCGAAGCGTGAAGGGGCAATTAGCAAGTCGTGATTATACTGGGAGATTTGTGTCTTAAGGTAGAATTCCGATAGTGGCGTTTAAGACGATATTGACGCCGATCCAGCGCGTTAGTACTTAACATTAGACTTAAAATTTTATGTCTCGGGGTGACGAGCGCAGTTCAGTGCCATGCAGTGCTTTGTAATTCAAAGTTCTGTGTGGTGTTGCTTATGTCTATGGGCATGGCTTACCATCAGGCAAGCACTTTACTCGTCTACTCATTCAGTCAAATAAAAAAAAGGTTGAGGCGCAGAGTTGTTTGTTTAGACAACGGTGCACAACATACCCGGCTTTTTTTATCCTGGTTCGGCAAAGTGACTACGCTACACCTGACGGTAAGTGTAGCGCAATCCAATAATAGTGTCGACCAACGATAAACAATGTGTCCATCGTAGGTCGGCAAGATGATGCCGGCCTGCCAAAGGGCCAAAGGGGAGGGGAAGGAAAAAGCGATGGGATGGTTAGGATCAGGGGGCAAGCCCTCTGGGGAGAACCGGATATACACAGGCTGACCCTGGAACGCGACCCACACAAGGTGGGCCACTATGGCAGGTTTTAGCACCAGTGTACGGTGATCGCTATCCGGTCGGATACAAGTATCCTCCCACCAGCAAAATACATTCTACATGAGATTTGCGATATATTACACGTAAATTGTTCCTTACATACAAGCAATGATTGTAATAGTCTAAGGATATAAGGCTTTATTGTCTTTACCAAGAAAATATAATAAACGAGGCAGTATGAACGATTCCTTTGTCCTAATAAGAAAAATAAAGAAATATTTTTTACGGCTGCATAGAACTAGATACTTTGCCCGTGGGAGTAAGAAAATATTTTGAATTATGAGATGTTTCTGACATAGTAACTAGCTTAAGGCGTGGGTCGAAGGGAATAGCGAAACACGCCCCGGGTCTGATTGTGCCGGAAACAGGAAGCGAGGTGTCTTCCAGTGAAACGTGTCAGCTAGTTACGATGGGGATTCGATATTTTCGCCGTAATGAATCATGCCCGTGGAGTAAGTAGACATAAATACATTGTCGATAGATATGTGTCTACTCAATTAACTTTAAATGATGTCAATCCTCTATTAAATTTTATTGTTCACTGTTGGGCATGGACTTTCTGTTTAAAAGGGACTTCAGTACACCATAGGGGATTAATGCGGCTTGGTAGACTTCACATATCTTCGTAATTTTTAAATAATGTCTTACGATGTTTTTGGTAAAGTTTTGAGGCTAATTTATTCTAAGTACATTGCGCTGCAAGTCTACAGATATATCTTAATCCAATGGTGTGTAGTTTTGGTCATAAAATGGATTTTTTTAAAGGCTCCACCACCACGAGCTGAAGAAACGTTATTGCACATTAATATCATTACCAGGAAGTCGTTGGATGCAGGCCGCTTCCAACAGGTCGGTCTGGAAATCTTTGGGGGAGGCCTATGTTCAACAGTGGACATCCTGTGGCTGATGATGATGATGATGATGAATCATTACCTCTATCTTACACGGCATAAGATAAAGGACGGGCAACAGGTATCTATCTATCTATCTGTGTGTATTAAGGTAATTTTTAGGTTACCGTTATTAAAATGGTAACATAAAACAGTGGCAACATGTTTATTTATCTTGGTTACCCAGATAGCGGTAACCTAAATCTTAAAAATAACCCAAATTGTTCGATTCCGGTACCGTAATTTTTAGAGGTTTTCGGTCCCAAGCAACCCTAGACCCGCCCGTGCTGTGCCGCGCTGCGCACCTGGACTCAGTCTATACGACCACGTTGACGGACTTTGATTTTACGTTTTTTTTTACAAAAATACAGCGACAGCCACGCAAATAATAAGTACAGAATAGTCTATCCATTCAACTGACAAAAGGCGTAGGTGTTTCTTAAGTCACTATAATTACGTCCGAGAAGTTCATTATTTCGTTACGCATCGCTAAACCTAACATCGGAGGCAGGAGCAATTAAATAGACGGGCTGACTCTCCTAGCGACTCATCTATGACTGAACATTTAAGTCTTTTTTTTATTTGATTGAATGACGAGACGAGCAAGGCGCTCGCCCGATGGTAAGCGCTACGCCTGTCCATAAACAGAAGCAACACCACACAGAGCTTTGAATTACAAAGCACTGCATTGTACTGAACTGGGCTCGTTATCCCGAGACACAAGATGTTAAATCTAATAATGCCCAGTAATATCACTGGCTTCAATATCCTTCAAACCGAAACACAACAGTGCTTACACACTGTTGCTTGGCAGCAGAAATAGACAAATCGTTGCTTGGCGGCAGAAATAGACAAATGACAGTTCAGTGCCATACAGAACTTTGTAATTCAAAGTTCTGTGTGGTGTTGCTTATGTCTATGGGCATGGCTTACCATCAGGCAAGCACCTTACTCGTCTCGTCATTCAATCAAATAAAAAAGAAGATGACAGGCCGCAATGTTATTTGTTTAGATAACGGTGCACAACATACCCGGCTTTTTTTTATCCTGGCTCGGCAAAGTGATGACTACAGCTGATGGTAAGTGTAGCGCAATCCAAGAATAGTGAACATTGTTGCTTGCCAGCATAATTGGATAAAGTGGTGGTAACAACCCAGACGACCTCTCGCATACGAGGGACCTACCACCTTGTGAACTTACATTTCGTCTTGGGGTGAGGAGAGTAGTTGAGTGTCATGCAGTCATTTGTAATTCAAAGTGGTGTCGCTATTGTTTTTAAGCATGTGTGGCGCTTACCACCGGGCCAGGGACCTGCTAGTCTCGTCAGACATTAAAAAAATGTAAATGTAAAGATGTTCAAAAATATATGGAGCCTGGGCTAGGTCATTGTACATAGCATAAAGATATAGCTAAAATTTGTAGAACCTTTATTTTACTACTTATTTTTATCTGTTACATATATATCTTAAAATTTATGTACAATCAATGTATTTCGACAAGAAAAGATGGCGGACTACATTCGTAAAATGTTTTATTGGTGAGACCTAAAATCTGTTGATGGTTAGTTTACTGGTAATATTTTATTTTAATTAAGTATTTATTCATAGAATAAATAAAAAACAGGTTAAAAGTGTAAAATAAACTGTATTTGTTAATATTACGTCCGTAAAGTTTTGGCGCGATAATAGTCATGGCTGTCAATAAATACTAAAAATTAATGTTGTCATTCTTAATATTGTACTAGATTAACATTTTAATTAGCTATCAAATAAATTCAACTGTATTTTTCCTAGGACCGCCTCAATTTTTTATTTTTTTCGGTATAGCTGGCCAAAAATAAAACATCTTCGTTAAAAAATGGTGTGTGTGTGCAATTCACACACGGCAGAAGTGAAACTTCAGAATAATTAACATAAATTAATTAACCGATGAATTTTAAATGCAATTTTTTTTTTACTGACGCTTTTTCGTTTCATCAAATTTTCAAATCATAATTTCAAACAATATTTCATATAGGTTTCGAATCCAAGTAACAAATACAATGTTCCCAGTTTGTTGCCAACTCAACAACCACCCCCTTAGTATTTAAATAGAGATTGCTTTTGTGAGGTGTAATAATTTTTTAATTGCTTAAATAAAGCCACGCATGGGTCCAATCAAAATGGTGCAATAAATTCTAACGGGGCCGCGCGGGGTCCCTTCAATGGACACGCGTCCACACATTCCCTAGTACAAATTACAATGGCGGGTGAACAAACTTTAAGCGATTGTAATAAAGGTGATATTGCTTTAAACGTCATGTAAATTGATTTCTGACTTTTACAATGATTATTTTACCTCCGTAATGGGACGTATTCCTAATAGGATAAGGTTGGTTTTCGACTATAGTTTACTATAGGTAAGGTGGTAAAGGGTGCATTCCGATAGTAGTACTGCGATTTTATTGATAAAAACTAGGGGAATTTGTAAAAAAAATCGCGTTATTTTCGCATTTCGAAATCGTAATGTGAGAGAGATTTTACGGGATTTGTTTTTGAAATATTGTTGTAAACATATTTGTTAAATTTAGCATATTTTAGGCTGGATTGCACCATGATAGCTGTTAAAGTTAAGGTTTATGTCAAATTTGACGATAACATTAACGCTGACTTTAACAATGACTGCGGAATGTGTTGCACCATCATATTCTTTGACATAGTTATCTACAACATCTTTAGAATATTGAACCATCTGACAGCTATTTAACTTTAACAATAGCTTTAACCAGCGAGTCTTTGGCAGTTACTGTTAACAGCTAAAGTTATGACGTAATCTAACATTTGTCAAATGGTGCAACTCATTTTTTGCTTAACCGGTATTTTAACATGTTTGTTATTGTTAAAGTAAGATGGTGCAATCCAGCCTTAGTGTCGCTTTGTGACTTGTGTCTGATTGAATAAATCTTATGACGCATTTTCAGTTAGCTAATTATGACATTAATTAGTTGTAGTAGTTCATTGATCTTTATTTCATAAGTCGTAAATTATGTCGCTGGAGTCGTGTGCTTGATGAAATAAAATGAAATAATTAATTAATCATGTAGGCAATTAAAATAGCGCTTATGACAAGTCAGTACAAAAATAAAGAACCTTATGAATAGAGTTCAATATCAACTAATGTATAATACATAGCATCATCAAAATACACTCGGCAATTACACTAAATCTATTTATTTATCTATTGATATATTATATTAGTTATATTTGTTTGTAAGTATCTTTTGTATTAATTTTTTTGTACAATGTTTAGTTCTCAGCCATAAAGGCTGAAAAAGAAAATAGATGAAACGATGGAATTTCCTACCTACAATATCTCAGGAGCTATCCGACTTTTTCAAGTTTCTTTTGATAAATCAACCTTTGCGTTAGTAACTTAACTTTACGTTAATTTTAAATTTGATTTGTACAATTAAAAATCGTAATAATTATAAAAATATGATTCAATAAAATATAAGTTTTACTGAAAATTATACAGTAGGTAAATTTATTTGAATTTTTATCGTAAAAGACAAATTTTGACATGCTCTACTGTAAGGTTCACGTGTTGGCGCTTTAGTATTTTTGCCTTTCCACTGATGTCAAACTAATAACGCGAAGCATCATCTATAGGTCCAAGGTCACGATTCCGACTAAGCACGAAAGTTAAGGTGACGGATTACGGGGACGGATTAAGGGGACGGATACGGATCATGACCAGATACAGTTACATCCGTAGTCACGGATCTAGACACTAAAGATCCGTATCCGTATCCACGGATATACATTTTTAACAATCCGTCACATCTCTGATTATAATATCTTCAGTGGCAAGACAAAAATAAAGCGCCAATACGTGAACTTTACGGTAGAGCGGTTTAAAGTTGTTTTTACGATAAACAGGTCCAGCCGCATCACAGGGGGTGTCTTCTATAAAACTGACTGGCTGTTGACTGACACTTGATATGCATTCTTTTTACATCCAACTCCCGATAACATTAGCAACTGTAAAGGAGTTTTCCACAACAAAACAGCACTCAACATTGCTCATTTGTTCGTTGTCCATTCTCAAGTTTCTAAAGCTAATGAGTTTTCTAAATATCTACAACAATCCCTTTTGTTCCCATATTGGATGACGCACAGACAACAATCGACCGAGGGCTTATTGTTTCGTAATGGCTGAACCCGACATATGCGGGAACCGTAAAATTATATATTTAAGTGACTTTTTCCTGTTACGTGCATCATCTCTAGTTACTAACCGAGGATTTAATGACAGTGGATTTGTTATCTAACTTCATTTTATCCGAGCACAGCAAAGTGACTGCACTACACCTGATGGTAAGCGTAGTGCAGTCCAAAATACCGGCAACCACCGACAAACTATGACTTTATCGGTGGTCACCAGAGTCATGCCGGCCTTTATAAATGCTTCTTACCTCAAGAAGCAAATCAAGGGGGCTGCGACAGGACAGGCGGATGACCGATGCAGGCACAGTGATACAAAGATGTACCCCTATACCTACCCCAACCAACCATCAAGTCATGTCGCAAGCCTCTCCAGAGAACCGGATATACACCCGCTGATCCTGGAACACGATCTATACAAGGCGTGTAGATCCCTATAGCAGGTTTTAACACCATATTTATGGTGGTCGCTATTCGAGCGGATATGAATACCCTTTGTCGTTTTTGATTTTCCACTGACTATATGTATACAAATAATCTGTATATTATGCCACATTTAATTTTTAAATACACTAGATAAACCCAGTTCAGGTTGAAAAGTTAAAAAACCTTACGTAAAGTTTATTAATAAACCAATAAATAAACATGAAAACGTTAATAAGACAAGAAATCGAACAAACACGTTTGTATAAAAACTTCAGACGCCACACAGTGCAGAGGGTCGAATGATTGACACGTCCAGTTGCTTCGCGTTCATGAATTATTCACTTTTTGCAATAAACTGTATAATATTTATTATATAGCCTACATAGCTGGTGGTAGGATATTCATTATCGCCCGGACAGCGACTACCGTACACATGGTGTTAAAACCCACCATAATGATCCACATGATCGGATCGTGTTCCAGGATCAGCCAGTGTATATCTTGGTCTCCCGAGCGGCATGCGACATAATTGGTTGATTGGAGCGGGTATAGGGGTACATTCTGGTATCCCTGTGCTTGCATCGGTCATCCGCCTGTCCTGTCGCAGGCCCCACGATTTGCTTCTTCTCTCTACCAAGAGAGAAGAAGCATTTATAGAGTCAGGCATAATTCTGGTGACCACTGATAAACTCATTGTTAATCGGTGGTCGCTGGTTTTTTGGACTGCACTACGCTTACCATCAGGTGTAGTGCAGTCACGTTGCCGTGCTCGGATAAAAAAAAATACAAAAAAACCTTACGTAACTCCTAACATACAAATTTCAAACATTACAAAATAAATAGGTAAGAACATTAATAAGGCTCGAGGGTGACGATGTGCCCCAATTTCTACAAATAAACATATTGTGGGTCAGACAAATATTTATAATACCTTCACTGTCTGCCTCCGAGACACGACACTTCGTAAAATAAACACAAATCATGTGTTCAAATAACGATATTTGTAGTGGCGAGATATATCGACCTCATTGGTCTTGAGACAGACAGACTTCAAGCCCATTTGGTTTACAGCCGAGGTCGGTAAACGAATAACTGGGTCACCTTATAGCGGATTTCCGTTGATTCGACCTTGACGGGATAATTAGGGAAGGGAGGATTTGGGCCTCCGGATATCTCACTCACCGTATGAAACGCAAGCTATCATTTCACGTCGGTTTTCGTTTGAGGTGGTAGTAACGAGTCGAGCAAGACAGTAGACAAACTGTCTACAGCGTGGCTCTACCACTTTCACACGAAGAGTTTATGCACGATAGAAGCGATAATACAGGGTTATTTTTAAAACACCAGCAACCTCGCAGGGGTAGATTCCTAAGGTTATAAGCTACTACTTTTGTTCTACGACTTTTGATAATTTGTTAGATTTTATTTTCATACAAAAATAAGTATTTATTTAATTTCCGTCTTGAATGTTACAACGCGCATCGCAGATTACGTAAACAAACACGCGAAGCGTGGGGAACCGGGCTAGCACCTTTGACCTTGACCGCCCGAGCAGCTGACCGCCGTCTTTGATGTCGTGCGCGCAAGCCGCGCCGCAGTCTACGAAGATAAATACTACACAATAAAAACTTGTAAAATCATTTTTTTTAAATATATTAAGTTATATCCAAACTCGTAGAACAAAAGTTGTTCCGTATGGGGTCAGCTATCTGGTCCTGCGAGGTTGCTGGTGTTTTAAAATTAACCCTGTATAATAGAAAACTGGCTTCATCATAATGTTTAACATTCTATTGCAGGTTAAATGCGAATTATTAATACCACTAACTAATTTTTATTAGCTTTTAGTTTTTTTTTCGGTTTGATCTCTCATGGATCCTCTTCAGACATTGTCATCAATAAAGACGTATAGATTTATAAAGCTGGCGGTTTCATCTGGCATCAGACGCAGTCATTACACCAGACATATTAAGATTTACGGCACATGACTCACTTCTAAAACATTAATGTCTACGCACATGTGGTTTATCGTTCTAACTAGTTCTGATTTGGGAGTATCTCCTTAATTTTTTTATTCGTCTGAGTGATGAGCAGGTCGGTTGCCTGATGGTAATGCCTAGCCTCCCATTAATAGAAGCAATCCATCCATCCTGTCGTTCCCTCAATACTGAGGATCGTGCTACCAGGCCGAGGATATAAAGTAATATCCAATTGGTTCTATCACCGGCGTTGTGAATTGCATCTTGCAATGTAAATTGCAGGAGTTTAGTGACTTGTTCGCTCTATTTAGCCGGTGGTCTACCTCGAGAGCGAATGCCCCCTACTTTTCCTGTAAAAGTATATTTTTCAAGACTCTCATTTTTGCGAGAAATGTTATAGAAGCAGTACCATAACGAAATTTAAAATACAGTGTATGGCACTGCGCTTATAATCCTTAGAAATACTATGTTAAGGTTTTTTTCATTGCATAGACCGACAAACGAGCAAGTGGGTCACCTGATATTAAATGTTCTTTCTATCAGTGTTATAAAATACGAGTTACCCTCCCACCAGCTAATGTCGAATGTATAGTACATTCGGCATTATTTCTTCACATGACATCGCGTGTTTTATAGGCCGGCTTTTAAGGCTTTATTGCCTTATAAAAAGCCTATTACGCTGATGGCATAAAACAGTATAATTCACGTAAATATCATATTAAATGTGGTTTATTTTTGACTCGTCGTCGACCTCGTCTTTGTTTGGACTTTTCTAAACTTGCCGTATTCGTATGT
The DNA here is from genome assembly GCA_949126905.1 of Amorpha juglandis. Lineage (NCBI taxonomy): Eukaryota > Metazoa > Arthropoda > Insecta > Lepidoptera > Sphingidae > Amorpha > Amorpha juglandis. The sequence goes on along the minus strand of OX421379.1, from coordinate 1,575,691 downwards.
GCCTGGAGAATCGGCGGGTTCGATCCCCGGAGCGAAACAAATGTATGTGTGATTCAGAAATAATTAGATCTTGATCGTTAGATGGCACATTGTTAAAATAATAAATGTCGTTGGTGGCTTAATTATGTACTTGATATATGTTTTTTTTATTTTTATCCTACACGAAAATGTGACTGCACTACACCTGATGGTAAGCGTAGTGCAGTCCAAAAAACTAGCGACCACCGACAAACAATGAGTATATCGGTGGTCACCAGAATCATGCCGGCCTGTATAAATGCGTCTTCCCTCTTCGGAGAGGGAAACAAATCGAGGGGCCTGCGACGGGGACAGGCGGTTCGTAAACCGCGCTTTTAAACGAAACGTTATGTAATATATTAGTAGATAATTTGCGCTGTCGTTTTTCCAATAGATATCAACAAACAAGCAAAAATATCAGTTAAAACTTTTCAATAAAAAATGAAACCGAATAAAAAAGTATATAAATATTTCTAAAGTGCAGACAGCAGTAAAGTAAATAACAGGCTGTTTGTGCCATATTCTCGAAGGCTATTTTATTTTGTTATCTAAAATAGTGAGACTCTTTATCCTCGATACAGGCTTGCCTAGTGAGGGGACCGCGTATGAAAACACTGTATAATTCACCGAAATTACAAATTTAACAATGTTCTTGAACTATAATATTAAGTGTACTTGTGTTAAAACATTTGTAATTTTTTCACAGTTGGGGTAAGGGTGGAGGCAACAGTTTTATTAGAGTAGTACAGATATCCTTAGGCTTTACGGATGAAAGAAAAATCGGATCGCTAACAGTGAGATAGAGATACAAAGTTGAGTTTCAAATAGATATTATAAATATTACGTCTATCTTTTTCTTTTATTTCATTGAATGACGAGACGAGCAAGACGTTCGACTGATGGTAAGCGCCACGCCTGCCCATAACAGAAGCAACACCACACAGAACGTTGAATTACAAAGCACTGCATAGCACTGAACTACGCTCGTCACTCCGAGACATAAGATGTTAAATCTCCTAATGCCCAGTAATTTCACTGGCTTCAATGTCCGTCAGACCAAAACACAACAGTGCTTAGCAGGGACCCCTGAATTTCATTCCAAAGGGTAAAAAAATATGTTTCAGCCTTCAGCCTTCCATCAGCAAGTCGGTTCTTAGCAGCGAATATGTAGCAAAACGAATAATACTTTAACATGTATACTAATATTATAAATCCGAAAGTGTGTTGGTTTATCCTTTGAAATTCTAGTTTATGGGCCGAAGACGGGGGAGACTTTCACGCGGGCGGAGTCATAAGTAAAACCTAGTTTATAAATGAGGAACAGGGATTATAGTAAAGCAATGTTAACAAAAACTAAAGAAATACCTTCAGAGAACCACCGGGTAAGGTCACTTCAGTACATGAAAAAGAAACCTTGACTTGAATATTTTGATAACACACACGAAACGTAATTAAAATAATGATATACAATAGACATCCAATTTCCATCCACGTATGAAATTCGGTCGTTGTCTACCGTGACTAGTAGGCACAAAAAAAAACAATAATACTGTAAAACAAAATATGTGTGTGTGCAATTCACACACGGCAGAAGTAAAAATAAAACACGTGAATGATACACTGATTGTTTATGACACATTTTCCGAAGGCTTCGTTGTACGCAGGCGCAAAGACACGTGATAGAATATGTATAAACATATTATATAAGTATAGCGCTTGGGCCGAAGCAAGTATTAGGCGTATACGATGCCTCTTCGGTTCGGTTCGGTTCGGTAATACGAAGGCCCACACAACACACATATACACAACCCAGCATTGTATATATGACTGCTTGTGTTCGCTCCTTCATAGCCTCCACACTCTAGTAAAGACAAGAGTGGGGCGACTACGAAAGCCCGAATAAAGAGGAGACGAAGATTATAGAAAACACTGTATACTTGTATCTATCTCATTCTCTCGCAGGCTAAATCCTATTTATGAATATGTTTATCTCGTTTGACTGTCGCTTTTTCGTTTCATCGAATTTTCAAACGACAACGATGCCAAAGAAGTTTCACTTCGAAAATCAGTTTAAACAAAACTTAAAAACCGACTTTTAAGTACAAAAAAAAATCGGTGCATAAATATCGAAGCTATAGTTTTCCGCCCCTTTTTTTCAGATTTTTTCAGTCAAATTTAAATGGGCCACTACAGCCGTACCCGATATGTTTTTTCGTTGGTAAATACAGACGAAATGATAACCTCCTCTATTTTAATGCCGGTTGAAAACAAATGCATAGTAAAAACAACTAACAGCGGGCCGGCACCGGACGTTGTTAGTGCTCCTTTGGCGTTACGACTATAAACAAGACTTGAATGTGTTTTTTGGACTGTAATTTAACATAATTGTACCATTAACCTGTTTATGGCGTTATAATTTGCTCCTTTTTTCTGTAACCTATTGCACTGTTCTTTGAATCTATGGTAAGGTCTTTTATGTGAAATTAAATATGAATAACATCGTTCGTCAATGTAAGAAACATGTTTTCGTTGCTATAAAAGGTAGTTTAAAGGGTACTCGATATAGCAAAATAGGACAAGGTTATGCACATGGAAAAGCTATGATAGCGGAGCGCGAAGCCGTATCTTGAAACAGGTGATATGGAATAGTGGAGTGAATCGAGACGAAGCTCACATTGAGGTTATTACGTAGACGGATCGACCTAAATGTTATCTCAAGCATATTTGATGTCAAAAATGAATATAAATCTCGTCATTTTAACTGTTTTTTATTTGATTGAATGACGAGACGAGCAAGGGGCTCGTCTAATGGTAAGCGTCACGCCTGCCCATAAACAGAAAAAACACCACGCAGAACTCTGAATTACAAAGCACTGCATGGCACTGAACTGCGCTCGTCACCCCAAATTTTTTTTTTGTGTTGACGCTTGCTGTAAGCCTGACGAGAGTCGGCTGTATACACCGGACTTTCGGGTGAGCGCTTTAGGCGCTCTCAACCCTTGACATTTAAGTGACCACGCTGAGGACACCCCCTTTGGGGTACGAACCTCGGCTCAGGACGGCCTGGGGGAGGATAGTCACCCCAAGACATATCAATGTCTGTGCAATTTCAGTTGACCGGCTGCGATACAGGCAGCGACTCCAAAGAGACCTGAAGTTGTCATTTTTGACTTTTCAGTGTTATTTTTTTGAAGTCGGTTTTAATTTTTCTCAAAACTTATTTTATTCGTATTATTGTTGGGTGCATAATTAGAAAATTAGACATACCCAAATATTTCATACAAAGCGGACATGTCGCTATCGCTTGAATCGTGTCACGTTTCACGATATCCCTGTATCCGTCGCATGCCTCATAACGTGCCTTGAAGATTGTCGTTTATTCAGGATCAAAGGTGCCGTGATGCACTTAAATTATCCAATTGAGACGTAATGGGTGTTACATCATTGACAAGTGTGATAGCGGATGCGATAATGCATCGAACCAAACACCAAGGTCCTTTGAATTAGGTCGCCGTACAGGATATGTCATTCACTGTGCAAATAGCATAATAGAAGGCTTTGAAGGGCAAGATTGATGACAGATAACAATAGGTAAAGATCTTTGGGTCGAATTTAATAAGGTATACACTCAATAGTCAGGAGATCCCAATCACTCACATAGTCTTAACGCCACACTAGATTAACCTACCACAAGGTGGTAGGTCCCTCGTATGCGAGAGGCTGTATGGGTTGGTACCACGGCTTTGTCTATTTCTACCGCCAAACAACAGTGTATAAGCACTGTTGTGTTTTGGCTTGAAGGACATTGAAGCCAGTGAAATTACTGGGCATTATGAGACTTAACATCTTATGTCTCAGGGTGACGAACGCAGTTCAGAGTCATGTAGTGCTTTGAAATTTACAGTTCTGTGTGGTGTTGTTCCTGTTTATAGGCAGGCGTGGCGCTTACCATCAGGCGAGCGCCTTGCTCGTCTCGTCATTCAATGAAATAAAAAAAAACCTGTATCGTGCGTATCAGGAACTACGAGGAACTCGCGGTCACAATTACTCAAACAATTGTCTCAGTGCAGAAACCGAAACTGCGGCCTTTCGTTTCGCAGCCGGCTACTCCTAGCCTGTGATTTGAACCCATTAGGATAAAGTTTGATTGCTACATAGATTAATTTGTTTCTGTCAAATATAGATTTGGGATATGATAAAACCGAGACAAATGTTTGTGTGCTCTACAAATATTTGTTTCGGAACTGGGTTTTGTGGGACCCTAAGTGTCTCGTAACTCCTGATTGTTACCCACGACACAATACTCGTAAAAACGTACCTTAGTGTGGGGTCTGTAGTTGAGACAATGTGTGACCGTAGTATAAAAGAAAATCTATGAGTCCTTAAACAATATTTCATAATCACGACTTCTTTACAATGTAAAGTCCGCCCGTCCCGAAATAAATACACAAAAATTTGGAATTTCCTTTTTTGAAATTTAAAAATATCATTTTAAAGTTTTTATTCTTGGGGTGACACCGATATCAAATGATTATACTGTACGGTAAAAACGGCGCTTATTTTTCAATCTTCGTTTTACTGCAGTAACAGTTATTAAAGCACGTAACAAAGTAGCAAGCGCGTTTAACAATATAATTTATTCATTACCATCCATTCGTTGCACATACATTATCGTTAATTTCCTTTGATAAACCCATTAATTTCATTACGAAGCGTTGTTATAGCAATTTACTAAATTATTATAAAAATATCAAGTTGTCTTGAATATTACGACGGTATTGGGCGTAGTGTCTGGATCATCGGTGATCCATATCGGTGCTGCAATGGCGTGGACTTGAGCGAGCAAACAACCATAGCTCAAGGGGTCGGAATCCGTTTAAATTAGTTTTATTTTAATCTAAATTTTACTTGAAATGTTATTGCGTATATGCATCCAATTTAGAAGCTCTCATCCTATTTGTGAAGTGCCGTCAATCTTCGAACCGACGCGACGCGACGCGTCCTGAGTGCAAATTCGATACTAAATTTAACCCGCAAATTCTAGGAATTATCTAACATGACCGTCAACATAATATAACATTACGCCTGTATATCCCTCGGTCAAAAATCACCTATATTCACTTTTTTAAATTTTTCCATGCATTATTTCATTGATATTAATGTTTATTGCAGAAACCTACACGATATTACAATTAGCGTTTCCTCGCGGCTCCGCCCGCGTAATCTGCTTTTTTCCGGGATAAAAAGTTGCCTATGTTCATCAGATAATGTAGGATTCTAATGGTGAAATAAATTTTCAAATCGGTCCTGTAGTTTTTAAGTTTATTCGTTACATACAAAAATACAAAAAATACAAATATCCTCTTTATAATATTAGTGTAGATAAATTCAATTTAAAATTCGTTTAGGAAATAATTACAAATGGTCTTTAAGTGGTAGAGGCAAGCTGTAGACAGTTTGGTCTACAGTATGAATAGGCCGGCTCCATCGGTTTGTTACCAAAATCTCACAGATAATCGACGTGAAGTAGCAGCATATTGCGTTTTGTACTGTAAGTGAGATGTCCGGAGGCCCAAACTCCCCTTGCCATTCCTTTCCTTTGGCCAGCAACACGACTATGATTCTATAAGTAATGTAGATGTTTAGTGCGTGGAGATCCGTTATCATCAGATAAACTATTTGCTTGATCACCGACCTCTACTATAAAAAAAATGCAACCGATCACACCATTATTTAATTTTATTTTATTTATGGCTCTTGCAGTACTATGCATTTAGCCAGTGTCAAGTACAATTCATTCTCAAGTTATTTTTACAAGAACGATGAAACACGGGTGCGGTCGATTTCAAGGTCTTGTCGGAGTTTTGGTGTTAACTCCTTTCAGTACAATTCTTAATTCACTTATTTCAATGTTTCCATACACTGTTCATCACCGTCAATGTTTATTGAACAAATCCATACCACTTTTATACAACAAACACAACTCTAAACTAGTTTATGAAATAAATTAAAATAAGCGATGAACTGCACTGTCAGAATTCCCGCCAAAACTCGATCACACCATTAGAATTCCCGCCAAATCTCCCTAAAAATGTTCTCTATCAGAAATATTTTTAAGACCGTTTTTGAAAAGGATTTTTTCGGCAAAGGAATTCGGATTTATACAGCCAGCTATAATGCCTGACAGTAAGTCTCTTTGTGAAGATAAAAGCGAACCGAGCGCTAGTCAATAGAAAGCGAGTACAATTTTCCATCAACTCGGGTTGTAGAAAGTTTTTACTATATAATGAGTTTACCTTTTATACTTTATAGGACTGCGTTATAACTAATTTATAGGCACCTAAACATCGTATAGGATGCCTACTATTTTAAGTAAAGTCGCAAAATAAGTGGTAAGGAATTTGGCGTTCGGGTTACTTCGTCTGTTATAAAAAAAAGCCTAAGCTTTTGTATTTATTAGAATATTAAAAATCAGAACATTATTCTCTCTCTCTCTTTGTTTCTTTTACTCTCTAGGATAGAGTCATCTTTGCTGTCTCAAAAACAGTACAATCATAACAATACATATCAAGTTAGGATTGAAAGTTACCTTTAAACTCTAAAAATATGCAACTACACTTTGAATATTTTCACCTTATTTTTCTATACGAAAATATGTGATAAATAACAAATGGTTGATAATGGTACCCCATTTGTCTATTAGAGAAACATAACGCAAGCACACACATGTATTCCCCAAGGTGTAAGCCCCGCTTACATGTGCATCCACAGTTCGACAACATTAATCCGTACCATGTGATATGCACTTTCAACACCGGGGACGTTATGTGTTATTTTCTAAATTAAAACAGAAATTATGACTATCTGACCTAAAAAACCAATGTATGTAATGTATGTATGTATGTATTCCAATCAGTTCATTCGTTCAAGCACGGTTCAAGTGTTACGATGTCACACCCTCCTCGGTGTTTAAAAAATGAAGAATGGAACTCCTCCCGCTTTATCAAAGCATTTTAAAAATGGAACGCTTTTTATAACAAAATTAGGGCGGGCGTGAATGTTTACCACAATAAATAAATACTACTTACAATAGATTCAAAAATGGAACCTAATTGTGGTGCTCATGAATGAAGTAGTCGCGTGAACATCGACAGTGACCTTGTGGACTACTCGACTGGGCCAGGCTATTGCACCGCACGCGCTGTACTAACGCCCCCCGCTGCTCCTCACCTCAACCTCCGATGCCATGAATGGGGTTGCCAGAAGGGAATTAAAATTTCCGCAAATACGGTTATGATAACGGGATATGATTATTACAGAAGCTTATGCGAAATCCTTGATAAAGTAATTTAATGTAGAGAAGCTTTTGCGGAATTGAGCGTATTAATTTAGGTTACTTGCTCATGACTTTCCAGGATAATTTTGACATGTATTTAAAAAACTCTGTCCACCTGCAAAACTTAGCTAACAATTTAAATAATACATTTTTGTAAATGAATGCGTGCTGTTACGGCACCTTATTAACCTTGTCAATAATTCTTAGTTACTCTTAATATTTTAAAACCAATACAATTTAGAGCCATCTTCAGGTCTATATATCTAGAATTAAATAATTTTAGCAGAATACAGTTAAATTCGTAAAAAAAAAACTTTATAAATGGACCAACATTTCTATTAAGGTGTACACCTGGCATCCCCGTTGGCCGGGCTCGCACGCAAATTATTGAGCTACCTCGCGTCCCCCCCGACCCTCTTCGCCGCACCGCTGCACTTCCTTCCGCGTCCCTCGCCAGGGAGCATGCCGTACTACGACCGGCTACACACTTATTGCTTGTTCTTTTTTTGAATTTGATGTAGTGAAGAAATTTTACTTAAACGCAAGATGGCGTCCGAAAGTAGCTGTAGGTGGCTTTATAATGTTTTGTTTTATGTCATATTTAAGACATCATGTGCCTTGTTTTATGATGCCTATGAAGAAAATGGTAGCATATTGACATAATGGATGTTGTTGGAACTGGGGATATATTTTGAGCATTCTAAAGGTATATGCTATAAAGCTTCCATTGCAGACAGCAAGACATTGTATGACTCTTTAAAGTCCTGACCCCACACTAGGTTAACTTGTATCATGGTTATAAGGAACTACGAGGATCTTACGGTGCCAGCACCGAAACAAATAACTGTGGATCGCACACATATGGCTCGGTGCTGGAATCGAACAGGCGGTCTCTCGCTTCACGCCCTCTGCGCCAAGGAGGCTTTATACAAATTAGTTTGTAAATAATTAGTTTCACACTCACTTTTCGCCAATCTTATTTCCGTCCCATTATGTGAGCCTATCACCATACCGAGCACAAATTACGAGCCCGGACAATTCATGCGTAATTGTTTTAATCAAAAACTCAAACACAAATTATGTTCGCCCGACCTGGGGATTGAACCCAGGACCTCGCAGTTCTCACCGATACTGAGTATCAGTTGTGGATTAAATCTAAGCAAATCTATAAATCATCGATCTTGTTTCTTAGTATAAGAAAGTTTTATCTTTGTAGAGTTTTATTGTTACACCTATTTTAGAAAATATCTACCGATATATCCAATATTTTCTTTGTTTAATCTTATTATTAATTTGCCTGATGAAACGAGCAGGCATACGCGGGATATATATTTTAAAAAACTAAATAAACCATGCTGGCAATTTTTCCCATTTAGGTACTAATAAAGTTTTAAGTATCCTATCATACCCGTAAGCAGCCTCTACCCGAAATACCCAATACCCGCATCACACAACACGCCTGTTGTATGACACGGCACGTCGCCCGCGAATCACGTTTTTGCTGTTTTGAATAATAACCGGTCTGGGCAACAGCTGATCGCGACGTTGCCGCCCCGCGCTGTGCTCCCGCCGCGCGACGTTGCCGCACCGACACGGGAGCTGGGAACTCGATGCACCGTGTTTCACTTTGTACGCATGAATTTCCCATTTTCTATTTTCTAAGGTTGTGGTTTTGGTTTGTTATATTTTGGACTCTACGTAACTAATAGGAAAGTATTAAGTGAGTTAGTACAGCTATGGCATTTCCAGTTTGCATGAAGAAGACAGTACATAAAGGCACGACAGGCAAAGTCCTACAAGGTGGTAGGTCCCTCGTAAGCGAGAGGCCCTCTGGGTTGGTACCATTGCTTTGTTTAATTCTGCCACCAAACAACAGTGTGTAAGCACTGTTGTGTTTCGGTTTGAGGGACATTGAAGCCAGTGAAATTACTTGGAATTATGAGACAACATCTTATGTCTCGAGGTGACGAGCGCAGGTCAGTGCCATACAGTGCTTTGTAATTCAAAGTTCTGTGTGGTGTTGCATCTGTTTATGGGCAGGGGTTATCATCAGGCGAGCGTCTAGCTTGCCTCGTTATTCAATTAAATAAGAAAAAGTCGAAAAGACAAGGTTTAGTGAATATTCAGTAACTTCACCTAGTATAATTCTGCGAAATGTAGAGACGTAATGCCTCTTAACGATCGATATACAATTTGGACTTCACTGTACTTACCATCAGGGCCAGTGTAGTCACTTTACTGTGCCAGAATAAAAAATCTTATTAGATTTGTTTTCTATAATAAAATGATAACACAAGTACATTCGAGTCTATTTAATGAAAAATAATATTTCCTCTAAGCCGCCGAAATAAGAGATTCCATGAAAAACAACTTGAAAACAATACAAATATATATTTCGGGGAAGCGTGGGTTAAGTACAGCCGAAAACTCTTATCACAGGGCCGATTGAACTCCCACGTAGAATAAACAAAGGCCCTGATATTACTGTAGGTAACAAATCTATACAAATTGATAAAACAACTCGAACCGAAAACTAAAGTGCTGTGAAAATAGATTTAGTTTGTTATTTTATCCGAGCACGGCAAAGTGAATGCACTACACCTGATGGTAAGCGTAGTGCAGTCCAAAAAACCAGCGACCACCGACAAACAATGAGTTTATCAGTGGTCATCAGAATTATGCCGGCCTGCTGCTTCTTCACACTCCGATGAGCGAAGAACTAGATCTATGGGCTTGCGACAGGACAGGCGGATGACCGATGTAGGCAGAGTAATACAAGGATGTACCCCTGTACCCACCCCAACAAACCATCAAGTCATATCACAAGCCCCTCGGGAAAACCAGATATACATTGGCTGATCCTGGAACACCAACCACACAAGGCGTGTGGATCATTATGGCAGGTTTTAACACCATGTGTACGGTGGTCGCTATCCAGGCGGATATGAACCCTACCATAAACACACATGTTTACTAGACATACATTATCAATGTTATTATGTGATTACGTGAAGAGAAAATGTAGCCATCTTTAAGTATATTGCGAGCACGGCGTAGTTAAAATTTACATTCAGTAGGATTACAGAAAGCATAAGGATAAGTGTAATTTATGTAAATAATACATGAAATTGAACTTAATAAATCATTCATTGTTTACGCTCATACTGACAATGTCTCAAAGTCAAATCTCGCAAACGACGTAATAGAATGAAACACAATAATATTACATCACATACACATTAGATTTACATACATTGTACCATTACGCCATAAATAGTACAATATTTAGGTGAAAAGAAAACTTTGTACCCCTTTTAAGCATATTATTGCGTAAGATATGGCACTGTTAAAGTTTATATGGAGAAGTACTGTGAAACGCTAAAATTCATATTATGTGTTAAAAGACATTATAAATTTTTTTTTGTTTGATTGAATGACGAAACGAGCAAGGCGCTCACCTGATGGTAAGCGCTACGCCTGCCCATAAACAGGCAACACCACACAAAACTTTGAATTACAAAGCACTGCACGGCACTGAACTGCGCTCGTCACCCCGAGACATAAGATCATAATGCCCAGTAATTTTACTGGTTTCAATGTCCTTCAAACCGAAACACAAGAGTGCTTACACACAGCAGTACAGCAGCAAGCCGTTACTTTACGTCGGGTTTCTGTTAGACAGTGGTAACGATCCGGTCGAGACATGTAGAACATGAATGGGCTGGCCATTCATGTTGTAGACCAGTTTTTCCCAACCTTTTTCAGGCCATGCCCCACCTTAACATTTTTTTGTTAAATTTGTCACCGATATCTAGCATTGCATTTAAATAACCCAAAGCGAAAGGGTTAAAGTCGTGTCGAGTCCATTTTTAAATTGCCCCCCTTAATTAGCAAATTGCCCCCCTGTGAGGCGTGGGCCCCACGTTGGGAAACACTGCTGTAGACAACACTGCTGTACAGCGTGGCTCTACCACTCATGTAGAACCGCGCCTTAAATAAACGCTTCCCAAAACTCTACTTGACACCAAAACCTTTATTATACCTGATGACATAACAGAGGTTTCTGAGAGGCCATCGACCGTGGCCCAAAATAGTTAGCGTTTTTGTCCCAGTACAATTTCCCATTTCCCGGTATCGAGGTTACCCGGTCGGTGTGAGTACACACGGGCGAGTGGACTTTCTATTAATCTTTGTAGTGTTATCTCTGTTTAGAAATGACTGGATGAATCGGTTATCAAGAATGAATAGATAGGATATTGATTTATTTATGTATAAGGTGGTAGGTCCCTCGTATGCGAGAGGCCGTCAGGGTTCGTACCACCGCTTTGTCTATACCGCCCAGCAACAGTGTGTAAGCGCTGTTGTGTTTCGGTTTTAAAAAGATTGAAGCCAGTGAAATTACTTGGCATTATGAGATTAAGCATTTTATGTCTCGGAGTGACGAGCGCAGTTCAGCGCCATACAGTGTACTTTGTAATTCAATGTTTTGTATGTTGTTTCTGTTTATGGGCAGTCGTGGCGCGTGCCATGAGGCGAGAGAGCTACTCGTCTCGTCATTCAAACAAACAAATAAAAAAGGATCCGACAGAAAGACACTAACTAAAGCGCGGCTCTACCATTACATTCACGTAGCTGGAAAATCTTTTGATTTTTTCACGTAATCTATTAAATATGTCATACATACGCATTACGCCTGTAATTCCCGAAGAGGTAATCAGAGGTGTAGTCTGTACACTCACATTTCGCCGAACTTATTTCCGCTCCATAATGTGATAGGGAGCGAGGCTATCGCCATAACGACTAACGAGCTCAATTTTGTGAGTGGTAGAGCCAAGCTGTAGACAATTTTGTCTACAACATAAACGGGCCGGCTCGACCGGGTCGTTACCACTGTCTGACAGAAAACCGATGTAAAGCAGCGGCTTCGATTTCGTACGCTGTGTGAGATATCCAGAAGCCCAAATCCCTTTCCCAATCCCTAATTTTCCCTTTCCTTTAAGGTCGGCAACGCGCCCATGATTCTTTTTCGAAACATTTACATACCGATAATATCTAAAACCCTGTAACCCCGAACACCTGGCAACCCACATATATCATCCGATCTATGAAAATCCCCACGAGATGAAACCCTACTTTCATTCACAGCATTAGCATAATTAACAATACCGTATGCTAATGTATGTGGAAATATATTGCATATCAGATTTTTTCCAGTAGGTAATTTAAAAGCGGATATCGTGATTTTATCTTTGAAAATGTGGGTTTTGTTCCTCAATTGAGTTGATCTATTGTTTCTTTTACGAGGTGCCGGTTATAAAGGTTTCAAATTAATAATTTAAATTTGCTGGTGGTAGGATATTCATATTCTCCCGGATAGCGACCACTGTGCACATGGTGTTAAAACCTGCCTTAGTGACCCACACACCTTGTGTGGATCGCGTTTCAGGATCAGCCAGTATATATCTCCCGAGGGGCTTGCGACTCTAGTGACTACCGAAAACTCTTTGTACGTCTGAAGTGGTACTGAAGTAATGTTTTTTTCGAATCAGTTCTGATTTGAGTAACCATTATTTAACTATTCAAATATCTTATTAGAAACATTTCTATAAGTGTGAAAGTTTGGATGTTTGTGAATTTTTGTGGCTTAACGGTTTTGGATGTACTTTGCTCAATTTTTGTGAAGTGACGAGCAAAAGCTAGTTAGATATAAATCCATCACGCATATTAAACACAAAACCCAGTAGCACCATAAAAACTTTTCTTGTCAAATATATTCCCAGACCCGGAAAATTAAAGTAGTTTCCGATACGCCGGCAGAATCAATAGAAATTGTGGCCCGCGACGAATCTGAGGAATTTCATCTGATACTTGACATTACGTAGTATGGAAAAATTACTCAATCACTCGCGGCTCCGTCCGCGTGATTGGCTTTTTTCGGGATAAAATGTCTTAGGTCTACTTGTATGCCAACTTTAATCCAAATTCTTTCAGCCGCTAAGGCCTTAGAGTCGTATAGATCTTGAAGGAAGGGAATAATCAAAGTATAAGGAGATTTGCGGCCTCCGGAGATCTTACTCATCATACGAAACGCAACAGCAAACTGGTACTTTACGTCTGATCTCAATGAGACAGTGGTAACAACCCAGCCTGAACACGCAACTGTCTACAGCGGTGGTCAGCCGGCCTGTATAAATGCTTCTTCCCTCTTCTGTTCTCTTCAGAGAGGGAAGAAGCAAATCGAGGGACCTTTTTTTTATTTCCTTGATAGGCAGACGAGCAAGCGGCCCGCCTGATGGTAAGCGGTCACCGCCGCTCATGGACATCGGCAATGCCAGGGGCACAGCCAAGCCGCTGCCTACCACTTGGACCTGCGACAGGACAGACGGATAACCGATGCAGACACAGTGATAAAAGTTTGTACCCCTATACCCGCTCCAATCAACCATTAAGTCATGTCGCAAACCCCTCGGGAGAAACGGATATACACTGGCTGATCCCGAAACGCGATCCACACAAGGCGTGGGGATCACTATGGCAGGTTTTAATACCATGTGTACGGTAGCCGCTATCTGGGTGGATATAAATATCCTACCACCAGCTATAAATATCCTACCATTAGCTAAATAAATAGCTGGTGGGAGGATACTTGTATCCGACCGGATAGCGACCACCGTACACTGGTGCTAAATCCTGCCACAGTGGCCCACCTTGTGTGGGTCGCGTTCCAGGGTCAGCCAGTGTATATCCGGTTCTCCCCAGGGGGCTTGCCCCTTGATCCTAACCCTTTTTCCTTCCCCTCCCCCTTGGCCCTTTGGCAGGCCGGCATGATATTGCCGACCAACGATGGACACATTGTTTATCGTTGGTCGATACTATTCTTGGATTGCGCTACACTTACCATCAGGTGTAGCGTCAATTTGCCGATTCAGGATAAAAAAAAAAATATATATCCTACCACCAGCATAAATATGCTACCACCAGGTGACATGACGTGTGACGTCACAAAACAGGTCACGCTAATGCGATGCACGTGTGCGAGGGAGATCGTGACATTTTCCTACTCCGCGCCCTCCGTCGCACGTACTAATATTTAAAACATTAACTGTGGCCTCATTTTTTACCCAATTTCAATTCTGTTTTCGCAAAACAGTTTCTTCTTATTATTACATACTGTCTGCATATAAAACAATGTTTATGTATATAGTCAAATGGATGCAAATATGCAATAACATTTTAATCCACATCAAGTAAAAACTGAGATGACAATTTTATTTTACTGAATTCAATAACTTAAATCAATAATTTAAAGTTCTATTTTGCATAATTGTACGTGAGAAATGTTCAAATTATATATTTTTTTTTGTAATATACGGAATTTAACCTACTTAAATCCAATTAATTTAGCAAATTAAATTAAATTTCTCAATTTTTACTTGATGTGGGTTGAAATTTTATTGCATATTCGCATCCAAATATTCGATTGCATAAATAGTGGACATGTCGCGGTTTCCTGTAGTCGGGTACCTCGAAACCTGACCTCTAACATGATCATCAGAAGTCTGTCTGCATTTAGAGTGGTAAAGCCACGCTGTAGGCAGTTTTGTCTACAGCATGAATGGGCTGGCTCGACCGGGTCGTTACCACTGTCTCACAGAAAACCGACGTAAAGTAGCGGCTTGCTGCTGCGTTTCGTACGGTGAGTGAGATATCCGGAAGCCCAAATCCCCTCCCCTTCCCAATCCTTAATTATCCCTTTCCTTTAAGGTCGGCATCGCGCCCATGATTCTTTTGGTAATGTGCATACATGAGCGGTGGAGATCACTTATCATCAGGTGACCCACTTGCTCGTTTGCCGGCCTATGCATAAAAAAAAAAGATGAGATTTGATAATTTTAGATAGCAGACACAAAGTTTCTAGTTTTAGGCTTTGTTATCTAAATTTGCACATTTTCACACCAAAGCTTTCCATTAGATCGTCGATAGAACTTTCAGACCGAACATAAAAGAACCCCCGAAGCTTTCGAAAGTGCAAACAAAGTTAGAGATATAGAAAAGGTTTTTATACCTCTTTCAATTTGGAATTTCATTTGGCCAATGGAAAGCTAAATTTAATATTAGGAGAGCAAAATTGTAACATTTTTTTTAAACAGCGAGAAAATCCCAGAAGGTTCCCAATGCGATGCGTATATTTTTTATGTATAATCGTGAATAACTTTTCCCATAATAATCAGATTTTTAGGATCCTTTTTTCATTGACAATTTGAAATATTAATATTAATCGTGGAACATTGTATTTAAAAACCTATATTCAGCTTATGTTTAAGACACAAGGAACATTATAACATTATTTATTTTTATTGTTTATTTTTTCACGACTCACCAACATCTACTGTACTGGTGTCAACTTTTCATAAGAATTGATGTTTCTTAAACATATTTAGTGACCGTCTTGCAAGTAGACCTAAGAGTAGGAAATTTGTATGTAAAATAATTATTTTTACTTCATACTGGTGAAGTCGCAAGCTAGTACAAATATTTCGGGTCTGGATGTTGTGAGACCGAAAGTCTCTCGTAGTTCCTGACACCCACAACACTCATATCTTGGGCTATGTGTGCGACTGTTGGCTGTTATTTATTTATATAGTATAATAAGTTCCGTCTATTCTAACTTGGAAATGCTGTGACTCAGTCAGCCATTTTTAATTCATTAAAATAAACAACGTGGCATATTAAATGGGATCTAAAACTTCTGCATTAACGACAACTTTGATGACTCATAAAGCGATATACACAAACATTTTAAGACACTGCGTTATAGTATTTATTTACGATGTTGCGAGGGGGTGACTTGGGCGATTTGTGTTCATGCGAGAATAATGCTGAGTTAGTGGTGGCTTAGATTGTGACGTAATCATATAGGTATATATTCACATTCCACCTTTTTTCGGTCGTCTGCGTTTTCTGTGTCTATTCGCTGGAGTCCAGTTTCTCACCAGTTTGGCCTAACGATTTGGATTTGCCCCGCCCAGTCCCACTTCAATGAGGCAGCCTTTCTCCCTACGTCCACGACGCGAGTTTTGGAACGCAATGCGGTGTTTTAGCGAATGCTTTATTTATTTTATGTCGTACATGTACTCTTTACAGAGATATATATGCGATACTTTACTAGAAAATATACGTCTTGGCTATATTTTTACCTAGATTTACCGGCGACAGTTGGTACACCTGGCACTTTCTCTACCCACCGCCTCGCCGGAGATGGCGTGACGTGTAAGAGGATCAAAGCATTAAAACCTAACAATAGCGTATCGACAATTGGCTTTTCTGAACACAATAGGGATTTAATATAAGGCGAATTGTACTTGTTTTAAGGCAGTTATACAATGCGAAAAGTTTTTTTTTTATTTCATTGAATGACGAGACGAGCAAGCCGCTCGCCTGGTAAGCGCCACACCTGCACATAAACAGAAGCAACACCACACAGAACTTTGAATTACAAAGCACTGCATGGCACTGAACTGCGCTCGTCACCCTGAGACATAAGATGTTAAGTCTCGTAATGCCCAGTAATTTCACTGGCTTCAATGTTCTTCAAACGGAAACACACTGTTAAAATACGTAATACACAAAAATAAGTAATACATACCATGCTATATAACCTAGTTATGGACACTGACTGGAATTACGTCACTAGTGTTCACTATCCATTTAAGTGAAAAATATTTTGCAGCTTAAGAAAATGTATGTGTTATTGCGAGGACTGTGACACAGGTGGTTTTCTTTTATACTAGGTATATTTATAATATTCATGTTACGTAATACATTTTAACACCGGAGATAATCTAACACGCGCAGATGTCTGAGGAGGTATAAGGCTTTATGTATGAGGCTCTATACAGTTGTATGTGGCACAAAATTAGCTGATACTCGTGCACATTTAAAAACATATATACAGGATCGTCCCACTGCGCGATAAAAGCCTCCTCTTCACCAAATTTCTGATGAATGTTCTGATGATGAATGGAAAAACATGCTGTTGTTTGTGCCTCTAACTGAAAACGAATACTTTAAACTATTTTAAATGGAATTGCACACGACATCAGTAATGAAAGACGTTCGCAATTCAAAAAGAGATTTTTTAAAAAAAGAACTCGTATATTCTAAACTAGGCCTTACAAGATCCACCCACGTGTATGTAAATGTATGAAGCAGGGCGCCGTCGTGGACGCAGCGAATTATACACAGACGTCGCGACTCACTAACGGGCACGCCTTTGTCAAGTCTAAGGTTCAATACGGAGCATGTGTCATAAGAAGTTAACTAAAATGATTTTAAAGAGCGTACGCCTTTATCTTACTTATGATTATGTTATGATTTCTTATGTATGCGACTATTAAATATTGAAATAAAACTAATTTAAACGGATTTTATCGCGGTTTTTTATTTAATTTTGATCCCGCCCGGAATAAGGGTACATTTATACCAGAAATATTACGTGAAAAACATCCACGCGGATTGACGTTGAACGTAGATCCACGAACAACGCAGTATACGCATATAATAATGTACAAGCTGATCAAATATTTGAGTGGTAGAGCCAAATTGTAGACAGTATTGTCTACAGCATGAATGGGCCGGTTCGACCGGGTCGTTACTAGGTACTGTCTATCAGAAAACCGACGTAAAGTAGCGGCTTGCTGCTGCGTTTCTTACGGTGAGTAACCTCAAATTCCCCTCCCCTTCCTAATCCCTTAATTATCCCTTTCCTTTGAGCTCGGCAACGCGCCCATGATTCTTTTTTTATTTTGATTATGATTTTCTTGAAAATAACAGTATAAACATAATGACAAAAATATCAGACGCTGAACAAAAGTTGTGACGAAGTTTCGTCTCGCGCAGATGTTACTTGTATAACGCAGCTGAAACAAACAGCCTTTATAATTTTAAAAAGATATTTACATAAGCGCCTTTTGTTCCTATGTTTATTGAAACAATAGCGAAATTAACAAACTCTTATTTTCGACGGTTAAAATAGGTATTTTTGTTGTCGGAGCCCGGCAAAGTGACTGCACTACACCTTATGGTAAGCATAGCTCAGTCCAAAAAACCAGCGACCACCGACAAACAATGAGTTTATCGGTGGTCACCAGAGTCATGCCGGCCTGTATAAATGTTTCTTTCCTCTTCGGAGAAGGAAGAAGCAAATTGGGGGTACTGCGACAGGACAGGCGGATGACCGATACAGGCACAGTAATACAAGGATCTACCCCTATACCCGCTCAAGCCAACCATCAAGTCAGGTCGCAAGGTCGCCCTCGGGAAAACCGGATATACACTGGCTGATTCTGCAACGCGAGCCACACAAGGTGTGTGGATCATTATGACAGGTTTTAACACCATGTGTACGGTGGTCGCTATCCGGGCGGATATGAATATCCTACCACCAGCAATCGTTTCAATGGTCTAGTGACAGCGTACAATCAATATTATAATTTGACGGCCTCCGTGGCATAGCGGGCGAATAGCCAGCTGTGAAACGAGAGGCCGCGGGTTCGTTCCTCACACCGAGACAAATGTTTGTGTGGTCCATAAATATTTGTTTTGGGGTCTGAGTGTTGTGAAACCGAAAAACTCTTTGTCGTTTCTCGTAGGTTTTTCCAAAGGGCTTGCTACATGAATTGATGGTTGGTTGGGGCGGGTATAGTGGTACATTCTTGTATCCCTGTGCCTGCATCGGTCATCCGCTCTGTCCTGTCGCAGGCCCCTTGATTTGCGTCTTCCCTCTTCGGAGTATGAAGAAGCATTTGTACAGGCCGGCATGATACTGGTGACCACCGATAAACTCATTGTTTGTCGGTTGTCTCTGGTTTTTTGGACTGCACTGCGCTTACCATCGGATATAGTGCAGACATTTTACGTTCTCGAAAGAAAAAAAAGACTGACGCACATATCTTCTGCATACATCATTTTCTAAATACAGATGACGTGTCAGCTATCGCAAAACCCGCTCTAGGATCACATGCCACTGAAGTAAATGAGTAGTAAGCATTAACTAGAACTACAGTGCTCTCTGAATGCACAGCACAGTTCAATGACTCGTAGCTCGGCGACCTTTAGTCGATTGTTAGTGTTGAATATTTAAGAGCTTAACGGGCCATTCTCCCTTAGCGGTCGGTTTTAACTTATTAATTATACTATCACCCCAGCCTTCGAGGGGCAGGTAGGTTAATTACAACGTGAGTACTTGGTACATTAAAGTGCTGTTCTATTTTATTTAGTTATGCGTTTTTAGAGCATTTATATTTACCGGAATGATGAGCAGGATGCTCGACTGATGGTAAGTGCCACTGCCCATAAACAGAAGTAACACCATTCATAACTCTGAATTACAAGACTGCATAGTGCTGAGTAAGGAATGGAGCCACGCTGTTGCTAAGTGGTAGTGATAAATCCGCCTACAGCATGTTTGAACCGGCTCAACTAGGGCGGTACCACTATTACACATAAGACCGACGGAGTCATTGTTGTCGCGTTTCATACGCTGAGTATGATTCCCGGAAGCCCAAATTGCCTACCCTTCCAAAACCCCATCCCTTAACTGAAAGTTCTGCAACGCGTCCCTGATCCTGCTGTTATTGTGTTCATGAGCAGTGGATGTTATAATCAGGTGACCCACTAGCTCGTTTGCCGCCCTATCTTGCTATAAGTCTTATTGCTAGTGTTCCGTACCATGACTCAGCCAAACTACAACCATTAATATAATAAGGCGAAGTCACACTCGGCGATCGTTCCGCGACTAACCCAAATAAATGATGTAAGAGTTGAACGAACTTAAAACTCATTGTCGGGATTTGAACCCGTGACCCCTAATTCATGGACCGTTGGACACCGGTGCTTTACGGCGTTTAGGTTTTCGACTGTAACAGGACCTTTAGGTTGTTTTGGTTAGAGATGAGTTTGCTAATTTTGGCGACGGAATTATTCGGATTAAAGTTGACGGTGAAACGAAAATAGAATGAGTAACTAGGTGACCTGACCATCGCAATTAGGGTCACCAGATGGCCAATCATGGATGGATGGAATAATGGACCGATTTCTATAAAAATGTCCCGACTTTTACCACAAGTGAGTGCGCTTTTCTATTGTACATGTATTGTTTTTTTATTATTATTATTTGATTGAATGACGAGACGAGCAAGACGCTCGCCTGATGGTAAGCGTCACGCCTGCCCATAAACAGAATCAAGACCACAGAGATCTTTGAGTTATAAAGCACTGTATGGCACTGAACTGCGCTCGTCACCCAGATACATAAGATGTTGAGTCTCACAATGCCCAGTACTGCAATATCCTTCAAACCGAAACACAACAGTGTTTACACACTGTTGCTTAACGGGGGAAATAGACAAAGCGGTGGTACTAACCCAGATGGCCTCTCGCATACGAGGGTCCTATCACATTGTAAGCCTATTGTATTGAAAATGCATTGTATTTACGTAGTTGATTTTTAGTCAAACTCAAATCAGATGTATATTTTTTCATTACAACTAGTTCATTATTGAAAAATTCTGCCATTTTCAAAGTCAGGCCGGAATTCTGATAAATGCCCAAAACCCTGATATTATGTAAGGACACATCCTGACTTCTGACAACCCTAATCACAATCGCTTAGCCAAAATACACGTATTCCAGCTTTTATGAATTGTTGTGTCGAGGTTTGAAGTACATTAATGCCAGTGAAATTACTAGGGATTATGAGATAACATCTTCACGGGGTGACGAGCTCAGTCGGATGCTCTGCGTGGTGTTCCTTCTGTTTGTGAGAAGACGTGGCACTTGCCATCAAGATAAAATAAATGCCAAAGTAGATCGTTGATAGTGTGTCCACCAGTGGCGAAGTGTGGAGGGAAACCGGAACTAGGCTCTCTTGAAATGATAGTACCTATGAATAAGAACGAGAAGAAGAAAAAGTATAATTTGGTGTTGCCGCGCCTGGCCGAGGAAGGCGGAGGAACGTCAAGGGTGGCGCGAACGTGGAAAGGCATATGTCCAACAGTGAACGAATTCAGGCTCGTGAATGGTGATGGATGATCTTTTGGAAACAGAACACCAACAAACCTTCCAATCGCGGTTCCGAACCCATATCCAGCCCTGACAGCAATCAGACCCTAAAAGCATTACATAAGTATAATGGAAGTACACCCTAATGTTAGGTACTAGAACAAATTACCTAGAAACGAACGGGGTGGCACTAAATTATTCCTAACGAAAATGGATTCCGGAGAACAACTGCCATGTTTAATGGAAGTTTGGATGCTTCAGGGCCGTGAAGGACGTGTGGTTGACCTTCAGACTTATGTAAGTAGAAAGAAAAGAAAGAGAGAAATAATTTATTTGAACACAAGACATGAAAAGTTAAAAAGACACTAATGAAACTATGCATTATTCACAGTGTACGGTGGTCGCTATCGGGTCGGATACAAGTATCCTCCCACCAGCAAAGCAGCAGATAGACGTCAGCATCAATGTTGCTCTTACCTTTAAAAATACCGGTAAAATTATTATTGGTTTATAGGTTGTAACCAAAATACAGTTTTTTGTCATATCGATTTCAGTCTCTGGGTTTAAGTATCCCTGAATGATATTTCCACGTTAAACCGATAAATTTCATCCCGGAATTAGTAAAGCTAGTATGTTAAGTTAAAATTAACATAATTAAAATTTAAGTAAACAGCGATAAGGATTTGTAAAGCACCAAATTAATGCTAACGCGATTCGGTCGTTTGATAACATAAACATTAATTAAAGTAAACTCGTGATTAACATTATTTTAATTTTTATATTTCGTTTTTTGTTTTAATACTGTACGGACATTTTTTTATACGAGCACGGTAAAGTGATTGCACTACACCTGTCATAAGCGTAGTGCAGCCCAAAAATACCAGCGACCATCAACAAACAAGAAGAAGCCTACAACACAACTGCGCCACCGAGGCAGTCACTTAGTAATTTCTGTCGATTATATAAAAATATAGAGGTTGCATGGAAACACGCCGCCACTATACTGCATAATTTAATATCATCGTTTAAGAGAAACAGATGTTATTTACAATATTACGTCATTCACATATTGTCATACGTTGCTCATGGATCGCGCTATTATTGGGGTACCGTAACCAAATGGATAAAAAGGAACCTTTATAATTAACTAGCATTTTCTCGCGGCTCCGTCAGCGTGAAAGGCTTACTTTTATACAACCTTTTATCCCTTATTTCATGTGTCCAACTATAAAATTGACGATGTCTCATACAAACTAGCGACCCCTATTTCACCCCCATAGAAATGGAATTTTCAAAAATCCTCTCTTAGTGCTCCCCTACACTCCCTGAGAAACCTTCATACCACATTTCATCTTTCTACGCTCAGTAGTTTCGGCTGTGCGTTGTCCGTCAGACAGTCAGTCAGTCACTCAGTAACGGAAGAGTTTTATTATTGATTATCTATACATAGTATGAAATGAAGTCGCTTCCGCTGTCTGTTCCACTGTGTGTTTAAACTATTCAACGGATTTTAATGCGGTTTTCAGCAATAGATTTTCAGTGTAATGTGTATGATTGGATAGGTCGAAGGAAGAATAGGATATTTTCGGTTAAAGAATATTTTAGTTTAGCGACCGCAAAAACGTTTTTCACAGTGTCTGAGATATACAAGCTTTGTCGGCCGCGTTATTTTAGATATCTTGTACTTGTTTAAAACTATAAACGTTCAGCTTGATTACGGAATCCTTACAGGGCGTGCGATACGCACTTTGCCAATTTTTTTTATTATAAAAAAATGAAACCACAAAAAACTGTTAGTGGTTCATAACTGAGGCATTGTTTGTTAATCAAAGCGGTTGGCACGCGCTAATATAATAAAAAAACTTTTGTTTGCTTTTAATTGGCGTAATCAAAACACTTGCTAGCAACCGCGTGACCGAAAAAATAATCAAAGACTCGCATTTAGTTATTTTTAATGGATTTTTTTGTGGTTGAGCTGTCACTTTAGTGATGTAATTGGGTGAGGTAATTTTTAGATGAAAGTACTATTTTTTTTATAACTAAACGGCAAACGAGCTACCTGATTGGTTACGGGTTACCTGATTGTAAGTGATCTCCACCGCCCATGTACGCTCACAATGCAACACCAGAAGTATCATGGGCGCGTTGCCGACCTTAAAGAAAGGGATATTTAAAGATTGGGGAGGGGAGGGGGATTTGGGCCTCCGATATCTCACTCACCGTACGAAACGCTACGCAAGCCGCTTCTTTATTACTTTTTTTTGTGAATACAAGACGAAATTTTTTTTCATCGCCGATTTCACTTCGTTAGCGTTATGGTGCTGCCACACCGGTGTTAGGAAATGTTATATAACATTTTATAACACCGGTGTGGCAGCATCATTTAGTAAACATTTCTTAACAATTTGTAACATTTTGTAACATTTCTTAACATTTTATAACCGCAGGCGGCGGTACTTTTGAGAGCGGCGCCGTCAAAGAAGCCGTCAAAGAAGAATGTTCAGAAATGTTAGAAAATGTTAAGAAATGTTATAAAATGTTAAGAAATGTTATAAAATGTTAGATTTAATGTTAGAAAATGTTTGTAAACATTTTATAACATCGGTGTGGCAGCACCATTAGAATATCTCATTGAAATTAAAATTAACTAACTTTGACCTCACTCTTTTTTTTTTTTTTTACTTAGCCCTGTATATTATATACCCACATATATACCACTCAAAAATTATACACCATATTAAAATTACGTCACAGATAGTTGTACAAATTCATTTTGTACTCCGAGCTGATACATTTCGATATTTCTAGAAATATTTCTGTCCGTAACGGTATTATAAATTCTGCGCATGAAAATGTAGGAAGTAATTTCGCATACTTAATGAGGGTAGATAGAGAACGTATTGCGAAATGAGTTACACTAATCGCTTAGCTGGAGGAAAGATAAAATATTATGTATAAGTAGAAAACCTGCCTCGGTTGTGCAGTTGTGTAGTGTACGCGATACAACTGCTGAGCTGAGGTCTCGGGTTCGATCCCCGGGTCGGGTACAGTGATATTGGGTTTAACTATCACGAAATGCTTAATATAATCTGGAACTGTGTCCGGCATACGCTTGGCGAAATGTGGGCGTACGGATTACTCCTCTGCCTACCCTGTGTATGTTTGTATGTTAAGTAGAAATTCCCTCTTCAGAAAGGGAAGAAGCAAATCGAGGGGCCTGCGATAGGACAGGCGGATGACCGATGCAGGCTCGGGGATGTATCCTCATACCCACCCCAACCAACCATCAAGTCATCAGCCCCAGTCGCAAGCCCCTCGGGAGAACCGGACATACCCTGACTGATCCTGGAACGCGATTCACATATGGTGTGTGGATCAGTATGGCAGGTTTTAACACCATGTGTACGGTGGTCGCTATCTGGGCGGATATACATAGATATCCGGAAGCCCAAATCCCCTCCCCTTCCCAATCCCTAATTATCCCTTTCCTTTAAGGTCGACAACGTGCCCATGATTCTTCTGGTGGTGGGCGTACATGGGCGGTGGAGATCACTTACCATCAGGTGACCCACTTGCTCGTTTGCCGGCCTATGTTACAAAAAAAAAATAGATGTTGGAAGTCCAACGTACATAATTTTGATTTTAGTCTATGGTATAATCTGTCACAGGTATCAGAAACACCGAGACCGATGAATGATGATTTTTATCTCCAAACATCTTGAACCATAATTTATATTTCCAGTTTTCGCAAACATTTCGCAATCATATTTTACAGGAATTGATTTACAAATTACTCGTAAACTTCTCGAAAACGTTGTTATTATCAATAACTGAATATAATTTTCTGCCGCCAAGCAACAGTATGTAAATACTGTTGTGTTTCGGTTTGAAGGCCATTGAAACCAGTGAAATTAATGGGAACTATGAGACTTAACATCTTATGTCTCGAGGTGACGAGCGCAGTGCAGTAGTTTATAACTCAAAGTTCTGGGTGGTGTTCAAAAGTTCTCAAAGTTCTCTCATTTCTTCCGTTAACTTGCGGTAAAATCGATCGAAACAATATTATGTTACGGTTAAAGTTAAGACAGAGACGTCTAAAAAAAATAAGGCTTTAAACTAAAATTGTGAAAAATTATTAAGATATTTTTTAGTTTTTTATCGGTTTTATATCGTAAAAAGTTTTAATACAATATTAGTGAAATATTCATTAAAATCAACGAGATACAAGACGAAGTTTTTTTTACATCGCCGATTTCACTTCGTTAGCGTTAGAATATCTTATTGAAATTTAAATTAACTAACTTTGACCTTACTCTTTTTTTTTTTGTTTTACTTAGCTCTGTATATTATATTCGTCCCACTGCTGGGCACGGGCCTCCTCTACTGAATGAGAGGGATCCCTCCTTTACTCTTTAGAGGAAAAAAAGTGTGTGTGTGCAATTCACATACGGCAGAAGTGAAACTTCATAATTATCAAAATAAATTAATCATCAACGAAATTTAATACGCAAATGCAAAAAAATACGTGAATAATACACCACCACGTTGTTTATGACACATTTTCGGAAGGCTTCGTTGGACGGAGGCACAGCACGTGATAGCATACTTGTAATCTATCTCATTATATCGCAGGCTAAATCCTATTTATGAATATTTTGGTCTCTTTATCGTGACGCATTTTCGTTTCATAGAGTTTCAAATCACAACGAATCTAAAGATTTTCACTTCAAAAATCCTGCATATTATGCCCCATTTGACAGAGTTATGTGATATACATACAAAAGTATATACGCATGAATTGAGAACCTCCACCGAGTTTTGTCGCCGTTTTTTAAACAGACAAGGTGATGACAGAGTGATGAGCGCAGTTCAGTGCCATGCAGTGCTTTATAATTCAAAGTTCTGTGTGGTGTTGCTTCTGTTTATGAGCAAGCGTGTCGCTAACATCAGGCGAGCGTTTTGCTCGTCTCGTCATTCAATGAAATAAAAGAAAAAAAATTATAAAACCGTCTGAAATTTGATTTTGCATACGTGACTCCACGAACGTGTCAGCATTACGTAAACAATAATCCATCCAATATCACGTCAAACCAATTTCAATTTATTCTCCATTCGTAATCACAAACAGCATCCGTAACGCAGTACACCCGGGAGCACAATAAAATCGATGTAGCAGCCAGAGCTGAAGGCTGTCCAGGGTTCAACTGACGTGTGTGCGAGGGAGATGGAGCACGCAGCTCCAACGGGTGCGACAGGGACACAACCCCAGCCCGTCACAGCTTACAAGCGAAACGGCGTTTGATTTAATTAAACTTTGTGTATGTGTAATGTTGCATTATCGGCTTAGGGTATTGGCTCCCAGTAAATCTGGTTACATACGTAAGCTCATGCCTGTATAGAGAAGGGTAGGCAGAGGTACTAACGGTTCGCCGAGGTTATTTCCATCCCATGTATGTCGCAAATTACATTGGCGGTGCATCAAAAATGCCTTCCGGCGTAAGACATTGTAGTTTTTAGGTCATGCTACTGTCAAATAGTAATTTATATCTACAGCTGATGGTAGAATATTCATATCCCTTCAGATAGCGACCACCGTACACATGGTGTTAAAACTTACCATAGTGACTCACCGTTAAAGCAATAGAGAACATAAAATACACATGAAACTCCGGATAGTAGCGGTTGGGTTGGTTGTAGTATTGGGGCGCCTGGATACGAATGTATACCAAAATATAAAGGAGCCTCACGCCTGTTTCTCGTATGGGTAAGCAGACAATACGGATTTCTACTTGGCTCGATTCTTGCACATTTTTTAATTTTATTTTTTATATAGCATAGACCTGCAAACGAGCAAGTGGATCACCAGATAGTAAGTGATCTCCACCGCCCATGTACGCCTACAATACTAGAAGAAACATAGGCGCGTTGCCGACGAAGGAAGAGATAATTAAGGGATCGGGAAAAGGAGGGGGGGATTTGAGCCTCCAGATATCCTATTTACCGTACGAAACGCGAGTCGCACTTCACGTCGGTTTTCTGTAAGACAGTGGTAACGACCCGGTCGAGACGGCCCATTCATTCTGTAGACAAAACTCTACAGCGTGGGTCTACCACTTATTATCGGCGTGGATATCAGGAACTACGAGATAATATATTGGATATATGTGGATCACACAAACATTTGTCTCGGTGCGGAAACCGAACCTACGCATCTCTTCGCAGCCGGCTATTCGCCCACTACACCACGGAGGCTGTTATTAGTTCCAACAAAACTGAATTTGGATAATTATGTTCTAATTGAATTTAACCACCGAATGTAATCGGATGAACCAATTAGTGTCATGTTATACGAAAATACTACCATTTGGAAACAAATTCAGCCGTGTTATGAATATCAGTTTCCTTGAAAATAACAAGCGGAATCGTAACTAATTTGACACCGATTTAAATCTATGGTAGGTCCCTCGTATGCGAGAGGCCGTCTGGGTTGGTACCACCTTTTTGTCTATTTCTGCCGCCAAGCAACAGTGGGTAAGCACTGTTGTGTTTCGGTTTGAAGGATATTGAAGCCAGTGAAATTACTGTGCATTATGAGACTTATGTTATGGTCTCGGAGTGACGAGCGCAGTTCAGTGCTATGCAGTGCTTTATAATTCAATTTTCTGTGTGGTGTTGCTTTTGTTTATGGGAGACGTGGCGCTTACCATCAGGCGAGCGACCTGCTCGTTTCGTCATTCATGAAATTAAAAAATATATAGGAAAAAACTAACAATAGCAGAAAAAAAATCCTCGCAAACGAGGATTGTGAGGATTGTTGTATTAAAATACAACAACAAATTACCTTTATTAAAATTAACTCTCATTATTAAAAAGCCAGAATCACAGTCAACGTTGATATAGCGTACGTCTTTTCCATTCCTATTGGCTATTATCGATACAGCAAACACGGCGATTGGTCGATAAACTTTTAGCTGTCGCCTGATTGGACGATGTTCACTGTGTATTTTACATTTTATCTTTAGAACGTGATTTAATATGGCACGTAATTGGGTCGCGTGTCTTTATATCGAAACTTTATATGGAAATGATATGTTCACTATATTACTATTACATAAAATAAGCTCACGGCTATATCTCATGATTATGGGGTAGACAGAGGTACTACTTTTGCACCCACGTTTCGCCAAAGTGATAGTGGAGGGGTCTACATGTTTAATCGAAAATGAATTTTGGATCCATAAAAAACATTGATACATCATTTAGCTTTTATTAATGTTAACTCTACCGTAAATTCGGAAGGCCATAAGGATAATACCGACTACAAAAAATTTAAAAACTAAGAACAAAAAATACAATGAGTAGGTGCTAATGTAATGGTGCTGCCACACCGGTGTTAGAAAATGTTATATAACATTTTATAACACCGGTGTGGCAGCATCATTTAGTAAACATTTCTTAACAATTTGTAACATTTTGTAACATTTCTTAACATTTTATAACCGCAGGCGGCGGTACTTTTGAGAGCGGCGCCGTCAAAGAAGCCGTCAAAGAAGAATGTTCAGAAATGTTAGAAAATGTTAAGAAATGTTATAAAATGTTAAGAAATGTTATAAAATGTTAGATTTAATGTTAGAAAATGTTTGTAAACATTTTATAACATCGGTGTGGCAGCACCATAATGTAATGGTCAATTATAGATAAGGGGATGAACCCCCTCAGTGGCTGAATTTCTTGTTTAAACTTAAATGGGACCAATATTGAGATATTCTTTTTCGAATCACAAAAGAATCATCCAACACGAAGAAACATCCACATTTGGCCGAAATCCTAAATATACCAACACTATCCTAGAAGGTTGGCATACAGTAAAATTCATTGACTCAGTAGTAGAAATCCTTTCAAACTTAGCATAGTGTTACGAAACCTGTCAGCAGCGTGCCTTTACATTACAAAATATGAAATCTCTATCTCTGGGATTCCTTTAGCTCAGAGGTTCCGAGACTTTTATCTCATAGACCACTTCCAAAATTTAGCTTAATTTGGTTCCGGTAAACCCCCTGCAGCTATATTTCTACCATATTCCCAAAACTCTTGCGAAGAATGCTTACGAATTGTGAACCTCTATTTTTTAGTCACGCCAACGTAGATCCCCGTCGAGTCTCCCGTGGAGCCCTGGGGGTCCACCTGGCCCACTTTGAGCACTAAGGCTTTAGCTAAACCAGCTACATGTGGGATTCGCATTGTCGGCAACTCCGGTCTTACCCAGTGGAGTAATTGTAGTCTACATTTTATAAAATAGCGCGCCACAAATCATATATATAAAACTCTTCCGTTACTAAGTGACTGACTGACTGACTGACGGACAACAGCCGAAACTACTGAGTGTAGAAAGATGAAATTTGGTATGAAGGTATTGGTTTCATAGGGAGTGTAAGGGATCACAAAGAGAGGTTTTTTTGGAAATTCCATTTCTAAGGGGGTGAAATAGGGGTCGCAAGTTTGTATGAAACTTCGTCAATTTTATAGATGGACACATGTAATAAGGGATAAAAGGTTGTATAAAAGTAAGACTTTCACGCGGGCGGAGCCGCGAACAAATGCTAGTAGTAGTATAATTAAATAGAATTACAAGTAAATGTCATAGGAAATGTATTAATTTATAAACAGTGGCGGGGCCGGCGCCATCGGAAAGTCCTACTTACACTATCAATTATTTAAACGGACACTCTTTGTAGGTAGACGCTGTATATATTATTCTCGAGGCTGTCTTACATGACGTGTATTGACGTCATTGGTACGGTCGGCAACCAGGTAAGGGTTATAGAAAAATCCGAAATAATCTTTTCCTTTTTTCGACATTACGACTATATTTGTTAGTAGAGCCACGGTGGACAGTTTTGTCTATAGTATGAATAACTCGGCTCGACCTGGTTGTTACCACTGTCAACTCTGGCAACACGCCTATAATTCTTCTAATATTGTGGGCGTACATGGGCAGTGGAGATCACTTACTATCAGGTGATCCACTTGCTCGTTTGCCGGTCTATGGTATAAAAAAAACTACAATAAGTATATATCTATTTGTTAGTAGAGCCACGTTGTAGACACAGTTTTGTCTACAGTATGAATAACTCGGTTCGACCGGATTGTTACCACTTTCTCACAGAAAATCGACGTGAGTAGCAGCTTTTTGTTGCGGTGTGGTGAGGGAGATATTCGTAGCCATAATCTCTTTCCCCTTTCCAATCCCTTATTCATCCCTTTCTTTCTGGACGGCTTCCGTGATCCTTGTGATGGCGTGGATGTTCATGGGCGGTGGATATCACTCATCATCAGGACCTACTTCCTCGTTTGCCAGCTTTTGCCATAAAAAAACCATATAATACTTAAAAGCTCGGGAAAGTAATATCACATATTTTTTAATATGTTCTGTTCGCCCGCATTAAGTCAGCGTGGACTAAGGCCTAATCCCTCTCTTTCAGTGGAGGCCCGTGCCCATCAGTGGGACGTATATACAGGCGCATGTTGTGAATTTGGATTTTTATAAATCAATCACGGATTAACGGCTCAATGGATTCTTATACAATTTGGCACACATGTAGACCATGACCTAGATTAGTGAATATTGCTGGTAGACGGATATTCATATCCGCCCGGATAGCGACCACCGTACACATGGTGTTAAAGCCATAGTGATCTACACGATTTGTGTGCATCGCGTTCCAGGATCAGCCAGTGTATATCCGGTTATTTCGAGGGGCTTGCGACATGACTTCATGGTCGATTGTGGCGGGTATAGGGTTACATCCTTGTATCACTATGCCTGGATAAGTCATCCGCCTGTCCTGTCGCAGGCCCCTCGATTTGCTTCTTCCCTCTTCGGAGTGTAAAGAAGCATTTATACATACATATTGTTTTTAGGTGGTCCCAGGGTTTTGGACTGCACTAAGCTTACCATCAAGTATAAAATCACTTTCCTCGGATAATAAAAAATGTTTTATACTCCTTCTCTAGAGATTTTAAAGAAGTTGTTTATAACCGAGCAGTTGAAAACCAAAATAACAAGTATCTATAAAAAAAACATAATCTATTACAGTCGCCATTTTTAAGTCGTTTAACGGCAATTATATATACGTATTGATTATCGAAGTGTACAAATTAAATTGGGAAATGCGTGAGTGGATTTCGTCTCGAGTAAGGGTGTTCGGCTCACCCTTGCTGGAAATTTTAATAGAGGGACCGAAATGCGCAGTCCTTATAAGAAAACCCGTCAAATTAGAGTAACGGTACTAATAAATAATAGTTAAAAAAACACGCTTTTATAGAAAATGTAACTAGAAAATAGTAAATGAATAAAAAAAATTAAGAAAAAAATGTATTTCATTGTAAAAAGAAGCGTGTCAAAAAAAAAACGACAATGAATTTATTTTATTTTATCTTTTAACATTTTTCAAGTCAGTTTTACTTTTGTTTAAAAGGCTTTATTTTATTGTTTTTGTATAAAAATCATCAAAATCGGTATTTAAATGTCTAACTTCGAGTCTTTAATACAATTAGTAAATTGTTTTCTTCATATCGAATACAAGATATCCTCGAGAAAGGCCAGTTTAAAAATACCCTAAACCGACGTGCATGTCTGAAAAAATAATGAGAGTGAAAGGCCAAGGAGGTGTGAAAGGATCGGATGGAAATCCGTCGTCTCTGCCTACCCCTATAGGAAACAGGCGTGAGTCTATGTACGTATCGAATACAAAAAGTATAATAAATAATTAAATACACTTAATAGTCACACTCATAGTCCTGACTCCACAGTAAGATATGAGTATTGTATAGTATTATGGTATCAGGAACTACGAGAGACTCTCGGTCAAAACAAATATTTGTGGATCACAATCACAAAGACATTAGTCTCGGAGCGAGGATCGAACCCGCGGCGTCTAGCGCTACGCCACGGAGGCTGTCAAGTATCCGAATCAGTCCACAATTAGCGAAAAGCGTGAACATACATAAAAATAAAAAAAAATATTTGCCTTTTTTGCCGGTTATAAATGTCTTAATTTTTTTGTCGATAACTTAGTCTAATCTTAATTCGTTATGTCCTTGTCTACCAGACCGTGGCGGTTGTTCCTTAGTCCAAGAGTCGTTAATTGTAATTATATTTAGCGCTTGCCTCACACTGTTAAAGTATACGTTACTTAACAAATCATAAATACCTAGTATAAAACAAAATCGCTATCTGCGTCAGTCTGTTTGACCTCTTGTTTCTCCTGAACTATGCAACGGATTTAGATGTTTTCACTATTATTTAGAGAATTTATTCCGGATAATTTATATATCACGCTATGACTCATGAGAGCAGGGCAGTAACATGCCTGAGGTGAAACAGCGAGGAATATCTAATAAGATATAAGACATTTACAACAGATTTACAAGGTAGGTCCCTCGTATGCGAGAGGCCGTCTGAGACTTTGTCTATTTCTGCCGCCAAGCAACAGTGTGTAAGCACTGTTGTGTTTCGGTTTGAAGGACAACGAAGCCAGTGAAATTACTGGGTATTATGAGACTTAACATTTTATGTCTCGTGGTGACGAGCGCAGTTCAGTGCCATGCAGTGCTTTGTAATTCAACGTTCTGTGTGGTGTTGCTTCTGTTTATGGACAGGCGTGACGCTTACCATCAGGCGAGCGCCTTGCTCGTCTCATCATTTAATAAAAAAAGTATATCACGCTATGATTCATAGGAGCGGGGCAGTAACATGCCTGCGATGAAACCGCGAGAATAGTAAAATATAAGACAGCTAAAATCTATACACTATCAGTATACATAGTAGAACGTATGTTGAGAAGCTAATTTCCTAAATTGGTCCATTTCTGTTTTCAATTTCAACAGTAAAATCTTTCTTATTACAAGAACGTCTTTCACCAACGGTACACCATCGATTTTTCGAACTAATATGGGCTATTACTTGTATGTGAAACAGTCGGCCGCCTTCCCACGATTAACAATTTATGTCCCTTAATTTAGTTAATCTAGGTCTCAGGCTGGCTGGATTATGTTAGACAATTGTAACCTCGCCTGTCGTGATAATTGGAATGGATATTGCCTTAGTTCTTGATAGTTTTGATATGAAACTAAGTGGAAATATTCTATTTTGAAAAGCGAGACGAGCAAGTCGCTCACCTGATGATAAGCGCCACGCCTGCCCATAAACAGAAGCAACACCACACAGAACTTTGAATTACAGAGCACTGCTGAGAGGTAAGACGTTAAGTTTCATAATGCCTTCAATGCCTGGCTTTAGTGTTCTTCAAAACGAAACACATCAGTTCTTACACATTGCTGCTTGGCGGCAGAAATGAAGGAAGAATTGAAGGATATTAATGTCAAATTATGTTATGAGACTTAACAACTTATGTCTCACGAAGACAGTCCAGTGGCATCCAGTGCTTTGTAATACAATGTTCTGTGTGCTGTTGTTTCTGTTAATGGGCAGGCGTGGCGCTTATCAGGCGAGAGAATGCTCGTATTGTTATTCAAATTAATTTAAAAAAAAGTTACAAGTTGTCCGTTCTGGTAGCTAGTATCGAACCCACGACCTTCATCTTGGAGGTACTACTCCTCTAGATAGCGCTGTCTACAGCAATATATTGCTAAAAAAAATCTCATACTAAAATACTCAGCGGAAAATTTATCTTTTCCAAGGACTTAACTTAAAAAAACATCGCAGTCTTTCCCCAAAAAGCTTTTTTAAAACCACGAGTAAAACTTTTAGGAAAGCAAAATTTTCTTGGTCTTTTTTCACTAAGTATTTTATAAAATGGAATTAATCTCAGTGGGGAGCGTAATTTTTGGAGTTTAAAGAGTTGGTCTAAGCTTCCGAGGACTATTTATTTTACTCTAGGTTTTTTTTCTCCGAGCACGGCAAAGTGACTTCACTAGATCTGATCGTAAGCGTAGTGTAGTCCAAAAAAACAGCAACCACCTACAAATAATGACTTTATCGGTGGTCACCAGAATCATGCCGGCCGGTATAAATGCTTCTTCACACTTCGAAGAGGGAGGAAGGAAATCGAGAGGCTTGCGACAGGACAGGCGGATGACCGATGCAGGCACAGGAATACAAGGATGTACCCCTATACCCGCCCCAACCAACCATCAAGTCATGTCGCAAGCTCCTCGGGAGAAGATATACACTGGCTGATCTTGGAACACGATCCTCACAAAGTGTGTGGGTCACTATCGTAGGTTTTAACCATGTATAGGGTGGTCGGATATGAATATCCTACCACCAGC
The DNA here is from genome assembly GCA_949126905.1 of Amorpha juglandis. Taxonomy (NCBI): domain Eukaryota; kingdom Metazoa; phylum Arthropoda; class Insecta; order Lepidoptera; family Sphingidae; genus Amorpha; species Amorpha juglandis. Next base: position 1,540,983 of record OX421379.1, on the reverse strand, counting down.
AATATGTAATATTTTTTCCTACATAGCCAGGATAAATAGAAAATTTAAAGAACTACATTCTTTCAAAAATGGTTATGCGTACATAGTTCTGACTGCATTTGAAAGGTTAACGCTATTTCAGACATTAGTAAAAGATAAAATTCTACCACATTTTATACACCTATGCGTCGGTTGTCCTGTTGTAAGGCGGACGCGGTACGACTGCTGTGCTGAAGTCTCGAGTTCGATCCCGGTTCGGATAAAATTGATATTGGGCTTTTCTACCATGAAATGCTGAGTATCAGCCCAGAGTCTGGAATTCACCCCCTATTTCATTATGGATGAAGGAAATAATCTTGGAGAAATGTGGTTGTACTAATTGCACGTCTACCTACCCTTTTAGGAATTACAAGCGTGATTACGTATGTATACCTTCTAAGAAATTGCCAATTGACAATTATAGTTAATCGAGGTCTCTAAAAGCGGCGGTTAAACCTATTTCTATATCGTATTATCTTAGTTGTAGGCAAGTAATCTCTGAAATCCCTTAATTTAAACAAGAGTGCCAACAATTGGGTCAAGATCCGAAGTTAAGGCTTAGTTGAGAAGTAATGAGATTATAAGCTTTACAGTATAGGCGTACTTCAAATAGAATTAATTAAATACAAGTAATAGTATATGAATTTACAAGGTGGTAGGTCCCTCGTATGCGAGAGGCAGTCGGGGTTGGTACCACCGCGCCGTCTATTTCTGCCGCTAAGCCATACTGTGTAAACATTGTTGTGTTTCGGTTTGAAGGACATTGAAGCTAGTGAAATTACTAGGCATTATGAGACTTAACATCATACGTCTCGGAGTGACGAGCGCAGTTCAGTGCCATGCAATTCTTGTAATTCAAAGTTATGTGTGGTGATGCTTCTATTTATGGGCAGGCGTGGTGCTAACCATCAGGCGAGCGCCTTGCTCGTCACGTCATACAATCAAATTTAAAATATTACGAAAAAAGTATCTATATAAAAAGAGTTTTCTTATAAGAAGCCATAAATACAAGATATGAAATCCAAAATAATTCTCATATGGATGTAATAAATCATACAAAACGCATGGCAACACCGGCACTCGTAAGATTTATCATTATTAACTGGCAACACCGCATTTTATTGGCGATACATACAGACGGACATATTCATTGCGTTCTATTTAATTAGAATTTATATTACTCGTTTCTTATAAGTAACCGGATATCGGCATTTATTGACTACTAGCTGTCCCTCGCGGTTTCCTCTGCATGTTACTGCAGACCTAATAAAAAAAATAATCGTTTTTTTTATTTGATTGAATGACGAGACGAGCAAGACGATTGCCTGATGGTAAGCGCCACGCCTGCCCATAAACAGAGGCAACACAACACAGAACGTTGAATTACAAAGCAGCACTGAACTGTGCTCGTCACCCCGCGGTACGAGATGTTAAGTCTCATAATGCCCAGTAATTTCACTGGCTTCAATGTCCTTCAAACCGAAACACAGCAGTGCCTACATATTGTTGCTTGGCGGCAGAAATAGACAAAGCGGTGGTACCAATCCAAACGGCCTCTCGCATACGAGGAGGATATATTTAAAATAATAAATACATCCAACAATCTCACATTTAATCTTGTCTCTACATTTATTGGTGCTAAGTTATTCATATCCGCCCGGATAGCGACCACCGTACACATGGTGTTAAAATCTGCCATAGTGACCTTGACTTTGTGTGGATCACGTTACAGGACCAGCCAGTCTATATCCGGTTCTCCCGAGGGGCTTGCGACATGACTTGATGGTTTATTGGGGCGAGTATAGCGGTACCCCTTGTATCCCTGTGCCTGTATCGGTCATCCGCCTGTCCTCAGGCGGTCAGGCCCCTCGATATGCATCTTCCCTCTTCGGAGTGTAAATAAGAATGTTGTGTAGTTGAGCCATGCTGTAGATAGTTTTGTCTACAGTACGAATAGACCGGCTCGATCGGGTCGTTACCACTATCTCACAGAAAACCGATAAAAAGTAGAGGCTTGCGTTTCGTAAGGTGAGTGAGATATCAGGAGGACCAAAGCCCCTCTCCTTCCCAATCCCTTAATTATCCCTTTCCTTTAAGGTCGGCAACGCGCCTATGATTCTTCTAGTATTGTGGACGTACATGAGCGGTGGAGATCCCTTAGCATCAAGTGACCCACTGGCTCGTTTGCCGGTCTATGCTATAAAAAAAAACATAGGAAGGCTTGATTCTGGTGACCACCGATAAACTTATTGTTTGTCGTCGTTTTTCTGCGCTCACCATCAGGTGTAGTAGTCACTGCTACGCTCGGATAAAAGAATACAACACCGAAAACGATTGTAAGGTAATTTTACATTTATGAATATCGTAACCATATTTAAAGAATACAATAGTCATCAAAGGCCACGTGTCAAAGTCCGTAAACACTAAAGAGGCAAAGGCTGTCAGCATGTGAAGTCACGTTACGTAACAGAGTCAACGACCGCGCCCCCTGCGAGCTCAGACGTTATTTTGATACCCACCCTTACGCCCTTCTGACCTAATAAATAGCTTTACTCAAAGACAATTTATAAAAAGTGGATGTCACTCGCACGTGGATACTCTACATCAGTATACGTACATACAAGGTAGGTCCCTCGTATGCGAGAGGCCGTCTGGGTTGGTACCACCGCGCCGTCTATTTCTGCCGCCTAGCGACAGTGTATAAGCACGGTTGTGTCTCGGTTTGAAGGACATTGAAGCCAGTGAAACTACTGGGCATTGTGAGACTTAGCATCTTATGTCTCGGAGTGACGAGCGCAGTTCAGTGCCATGCGTGTTTTGTAATTCCAAATTCTGTGTGGTGTTGCTTCTGTTTATAAAAGAATCACAGACGCGTTGTTGATCTTAAGCTATTAAGGGTTTTGGGATATGCGATTTGAGGCACCGGATATCTCACCCATTATACGAAACGCAACAACAAGCTGTTTGTCAGTAGTTCTGTGAGACAGTGGCAACAATTAGAGCTGGCTCATTCATGCTGTAGACAAAACTGTCAACAGCTCCACAAATCTGATATCTACAGCGAAACTCTACGATAAATAAAATAAATATCATCATCATCGACTGACCTGTTGGAAGCCTTATAGCCGAGTATAAATTGGAACACAATATTTATAAAAAAAGGAAAGCAAAACATCAACTCCACTCTCGGGGATTAAAAATCGAAACTATGGCAGAGGAGAAATATTTTCGAATATAAAATCGGATTAGCAGATTACGTTTTAATATAGTAACACACATGAACCATTTAGTAGATTAAATTTGCTGATTGACTGCCTCGGTGGCGCAGTCGTATTGCGTATGCGGTAAGACTGCTGCGCTCTCGGGTTCGACCCCCTGGTCGAGTAATAATGTTGTTGGGTTTTTCTATATAGAAATGCTCAGTATTAGCCCAGTCTGGATAATAATTAATAAATTAATAGTAATAAAAATAAATAGTTAATTTATCAATTTATTAGATTAATTTATTATTCACTACTTTATTGCATTAATTTATTAGGTTAGTTTGATATTTATTAATACTAAAATATTAAAATTGATTGTTCTAGATCGTCTTCCTAAATATATGCCCTAATAGAAGCACTATTAAGATTAAATTAATCTAGTAAATTAATTCAATAAATTATTAAATAATAAATTAATTCACTTAAATTTATTAAATTACATAATTGTTAATACTAAAATATTAAAATTTTAATGTTCTAGATCGTCTTCCTAAATATATGCCCTAATAGAAGCACTATAAAGATTAAATTAATTTTTGTAACAAATTGTACTCTGTGTTATGCCTTTTATGTCACAAAATAAAAAAATAAATTGTGCCCGGTATGGCGATAGGCTCGTCCCCTATCACATCATGAGACGGAAATACGATCGGCGAAATGTGGGTGTACTGGTTACACCTCTGCCTAGCCCTTTGAGGAATAGGCGTGAGTGCGTATGTATGTACGTATGTATGTTCAGTACTAGTAGAAATCTCTTATATACAAAATTATCTCTCGGTTAATTAGTTATGGTTTAAATCTAGGAATATTTAATCTTATTATACGGATTTCCGTATAATAAGAAAGATATTATATTTATATTTAAGAATCTTTATCAATAATGACAGCCTCCGTGGCGCAGTGGGCAAGTTGACGGCTATGAAGTGAGATGCCGCGAGTTCGATTCCCGCACTGAGACAAATGTTTATATGATCCACAAATAGTTGTTTCGGGTCTGGGTGTATTTTACCCCAAAGCAGTTGATGCCAGGCAGCCGGCCAGTCGTAAGAACTACAAGCCAAATCTTTTTGGAATATGTGTTAAAATGTATGTTGCACCGACTCACGGCAGAAGAAGAATATTTATTAATAATAAGACTCTATAGTCCAGAGATATTGTAAGACATACTTAATTACTATACACCCAACAGTTACAGTCAGTGTATCGTGGGTATCATGACTGATTTATGCGGGACCAATTGTCCCAAAACATCCAGACCCGAAACAAATATATGTGGATCACACAAACATTTGTCTCTATGCGGGGATCGAACCTGCGACCTATCATTTCACAGTCCGCTACTCTTTTAAGACTGTCAATAGTTTTATTAGAGTATATTGGATGTTTTTCGATAAAAATGAAATAAAACGAAAGTCACTTCCACTTAAATCTAAACTTCACAGTAGAGTCAATCCACAATGGCCCCTGAAATGTGGGCATAGTGTAAATGATATTGCAGGAACAGACAATTTTCTATATTAATATAACTTCTGCTATATAAATTAGCAAGGGATACCTTGATTCTAATAATATCTAGGTATGAACAAAGGTGAAGTAAATCAAACAAGAGCTGGAAAATGACATTTAATTTCAGCACTATATCAATTCTATAAACCTCATGATTTGGTACCATAAATTGTGTGCAGAAATAGAAACATTAAACCCAGGATATATTAAATAAATAAAGAACTCCCGTACTGACCGTAATGAACATTTATTTGCAATAGTTTCTTGTATCGTTTAAAATGAATATTCAGTGATAGTTGTTTTTACTTTTTAGTGAATTTCATATCAATATGCAAATTACTAGGCAGTATATTTGTCTTGTTTTAAAAACGTTTTTGTTTCTATTAACATTTAATTAATATTTAAATACGATATCCGCAGAACTGTACCCCAAATTGAATTTACCCAGAAGGTAATAAGAAGTGACATTCCACTTATTTGAAAGGTAGGTACACTCAGTATTTTATTATCAAGACATGGGGCCTGACTTTTCAGTTTTCAGAAAGAATAACGTATAATTACCATACGACATATGTATATTTAAATTAATCACGTTTTAATAATCCAAGTGTTAACAACGATCTAAACAAGTAATATACATTTAACACGATTTTTCCTAATGTTAATGGTACACGCCCGCTTCGCCATTTTTGCAGGGCGTTGGCTAGAAACAAAAGAACGTTTTAAACCTACATTACTTTTAGTGTATACAAAATATTTTAAACATTTCTCCTTTGGTGTTAAAGTTCCAAGAACTCGATAATATTTGTGTGTGTTCGCAAACTGCGCGTTTACATATTAATATTAAAGATAAATATAACATACATATTAATAAGTTCAAACATTGACACATGCTTAACCGTTGAGCAAATTGAGTAACAACATCGCAATTCAAATACCTTAACTTGAATTGAATTTCAAAATGAAGAAATCATGAAGTATATTTTTGAATATCTAAAAATGATACGATGTTGTTACCCAATCGAGATGAAATAGTATAGAGTACTCACTTGCCAAACAGCGGATGCCACAAGTGGAATGTGGAGGGGTCGTGCGGATGTGGCGGCATCAGCGCCGGCGGCTCCCCCAGCGGCGTGGTGCTGCCGACCTCGGGCTCCTCTCTCCGGCGGCCCATCACGGGCGGGTTGGCCGCGCGCCGGCCCGTGCCGACCCCCGACGCGGCTGCCGCGCTCGGCTCCATCAAATTATGCAAAGATTTCACACTGATCCGTGGCCGAGGCGACTCCTGAGAACTGGTGCTACTACTCCGCTGAGGAGGCGTTTCTGACTGCTTTATCGACTGCAGGTAATTGTTATTCGGGTAGTATGGCGATGTTGGGCTCTTCTGCTGCCCAGTCCGAGGAGATCGTTGGCTACCCATCATGTTCGGGTTGAAATATGGTATCTGTAAACCAGGCAACGGCATGTTGGGCCGTATGTTTGGATTCATTCCCGGGTACATGCCCTGGAGGAATGGGTTATGCGCCATCGACCGCTGATTGTTGTAGCTGTGCGCTATAGGGCTCGTCCGAGCCGATGAATGCGTTTTTTGGTAGTTCTTAGTGGAATGAACGTACGGGTTTTGCACATCGGTCGATTTTGCGTGGTCTTTCATCTGTGCTTCCATGGCGTTCGCCTTGGATCGCTGCGATGCATTCGCGTGGTTCATAGCCTCTTGCCACATCGCGAATTGCAACCGGTTATCATAGTCCATAGGCGGCATCATGGGGAAGCTTGTGGGGCCCATAAACCTCGCCGCTGGGTTGAACATTTGCGATAAATCGGGGTAATTCGACCCGGCGTAACCGGAGGAGTTTAAAGCTTTAAGGAAATCCATGTTTTGTGAGCAGTTAGCCATCGCTTCTATCTGGCTTATGTAAGGTAACCATAACATTTGGTTGAGCGCCGCCGAAGTGGCCGCGTCGATGTCGCCTGCTAGCGCGTCCATCGAGGGGATTGGTTTCGGCTGACTCGTCTGATCAGGCTGAGGGGTGCTCGGTTGCTCTGTACTCGTTGCCGTCTTAGTCGCCGGCCGCGTCTCCTTTGAACTAGGCGAATTTTGTTTTCTAGCTTCATTTATCAAGATGTTCTCGACTTGCGATAACGATATGACTATAATATCGGGGTCTTGTAACACGGCCGGGTAAGCGAACGCCTCCGGTAACCTTAGTTCCGGCCTTTGTATTAGTAAAGCCGGTATTTCCCTTCCCGGTGCAGACAGGATCGTTTTCAACTTATCTTTGGGAACTAATAGTGGATCTGGAAGGTTGAAATCAGAACTGTTCTTTAATATATGGAATTGCTGCAAAGGACTTGTATCATCGCAAGCCTTCTGGGCACGTTTTTCTGATTCTTTCTGCTTAGATGCGGATATCGCCTCAGCGCATTTGTTGAACACTTTGCTGATTTTAGCGAAGTCTTCAGTCGACTCACGTCTCACTCTCTTCTCTTGCGGCTCGCCGAACTCCTTGTTGAGTTTCCTAATCTCGTCTGAACAGCTCGTGACCGTCGGGCTGGCTGATTTCCTATGTTTACCTAGATTTAACGGTTCGCATTGTTGTTTCGTTATGGTCACTTCAGAGGTGTACATTTTAGGCGACGGTGAGGATAATAGTGTTTCTAAGAATAATGCCTGTTTGCTTTTTGCGATCGGCATGGTAAATATTTCCGGCGAGGAGGGCACAGCGGGTATGCCGCTTGGTTGCGGCGACTGCATCGCGTCCGACTCCCTCGACGGCGCTCGCGGTATTTCCATCCTCCGCGGTGACGCATGCGGGGTGGGCAGTCGTCTGTGCACGCTTAGATCTTTAGGTTGGTCGTCACTTTTGTCCGATAAGCTGTCTTCGTTAGCTTGCGTGGTCTCCGCGACACTGGCGACCACTTGCGGCGCGTTCTCGCCATCGACGTGCTTCACGCTTAGATCGGTCGGTTCGAGCTCATCCGCGCTCGGCGACTCTTCCGTTTCTGCGACCATGGGCGCGTCTTGCGGAGCGTCATTTTGTTCTTCTGTGTTACACGCCGACAGCACCTCAGTCAGCTTCTCGGTATCGATTTCCTCCTTTATTTCCATGGATATGTTTTCCGTGGTAGAGTCGCTGGGTGCGGTGACCTCGCTTTGGTCTGGCAGCGTCTGCTGCTGCTCTTCAAAAGTCTTATTATTCGTATAAGTCTCGTGTAAATCAGGTACTTGTTCAGTATACATTACGTCTGACGATTCCACGTCACTCTGTAGCCTCTTCTCGGCGTTATGCTCGTATTCTAAATGGTTAACGTTTTGGGTATCGCGCATCTCGGAAGCCACACTGAGCGTCTGAAGCGCACAATCGGGCGGTGCGTCGGCACCAAACACCTCGTCGGACATGTAGGCACTGTCAGCCGGCTGTTGATGGTCGCCTATGTGATGCAAGTGCAACAGACCCTGTGCGGCTGTGATGCTGCTACGGCTCGGCGACTCCAGCGACTGCTCCAGTCGGTCGATGATGTCTGCCACAGGTGCACCACTTAACAGGATGTCCTCCTCTTCCTCCACGTAGTCACCGGAGCCGTGCACTAGATGAGCGAACTTGTCAAGAGCCTGGCCGAGGATTTGGTTGTCTTCGCAGCCTTTTTCAACAAGCGACTCGAGCAGTGCCTCGTCGTGCGGCCCTCCGAGCTCCGGCAGATAGTGCGCCTCGCTGATCGTCTCGAACAAGTCCTTGTGCGTGATATCGCCGCCGTACGACACTTCGTCAGTCGGCTGCTTGCGCTCGAAGAACATGCCGTCATCAGGCTTCGTTTCGCCGAGCTCGAAGGCCATCACGTCGCGCGCTTCCTCGGGCGGCAGGAACGTGTAGGTGGTGCCGGGCGTCGCGCTCACCGCGTCCGCCTGCAGCTCCAGTTCTAGAGCCTCCTCGCCGCGCTGCTGGTTGAACTCGAGCTCGGCCACGGCGAGCAGGTTGTCCAGCGGCGTCGGCTCCAGGTTGGGCGGAGGCGGCGCGCGCGGCACCGCGATCGTATGAGACGGGATGTGGGATTCCAGATCGGCTCGTTCAGATCCGGCGAGCCACGAGGGCGTCGCTCTGTGGGGAGTATTGTGCAGCGCCGTTTCACGACGTCTACGATCTCGGACCGGGCGTCGGCGCCGGCGCCGCTCCCGTCGCTCGCGGGGCGCGGGTGCCGGCGCGGGCGGCGCGGCTGATGCCGGCGGTACGCGGATAGAGTTATAGATCTCGGTGCGCGGGATCACTCGCCAGCCGTCGGGGGTGCGAGCTATGCGGATTCGGTTGCGCGGGTCGTAGTCCTCACAGCGGACCTCCTGGACGGTGCCGTCGCGCTGGCGGGCCCACAGGAACACGGGACGCAGGCGCGGTGCGGGCGGGCGGCCGTGCGAGGCGCGGGCGGCCAGGCTGCGCGCGCGGCGCCGGGGCGGGGGGGTGCGGAGCGGGCCGGGAGCGCTGCGACTGCGGGCGACATCGGCGCGGGGGCGGGCGGCGCGAGGCTCGCCGCCGCCGGCGGGCGCCCGCGAACACACTCCGGCGCGCCGCAACGCGGGACAGGCGACGACCGCGCGGACGCGGCCCCGAGGCGGACTGAGCGCCGGCCGGGCCCCGCCCCGCGCGCCCCCGCCCCGCCCAGCGATCGATACCCGCCCGCTGCACCCGCGGGCCGGCGCCTGCCGCCTGCACCCGCGTGTAAACACGCCGCTCACCACCCCTCTCCGGCGCCCGCCGCGCTGGTTCACCTCCCCGCGCCCGCCCCGGGAGCGTGTGCCCTCGTTAATCTTAAATCCATATCTGCGGCGGGCTCGGCGCTCGTGGTGTCGGTCCGGCGACCGGTCGACTCTCGGTACTCGGCACGCCTTCGGCCCAGATCGCCCTTGCCGTTGCCCGGCTGTCCGGCTGAGCCACTTAACCTTCCCCCAGTATTATTATACCCCGCTATCTACGTAAAGTCTAGGCTAAAGTCTATATGTGATGTTTTACACAATCAAAGGTTACGCTTACGACGTTGCCTTCAACCTTTTTTGTTTACTTTATCATAACAATGACACTTTAAACCTAAAAGTTGCTCTACAAAATTGTACCGCAAGAAAAGGGGAAGTAGTGGTAATTCAAGGCGGGCCATAATGTATCCGAAAGGAAGAGAAATTGAGATAATAAGGCTGTGTAGAAAGCGCGGGATCAATAAATAACGGAGGTGCTGCCATCTAAGCCGGTTTCCATCATATAACTACTCTTAAGAGTAAAGTCTTCGGATGTAAACACAGTTCTGTTGATTTCACGAATGCACCTTCAACACAAGTGCATGCGAGTCGCGGGGGTTAAAGCGGCAAACGTAGAATGAGTTCCCTGCGTACCTAACAGATGGCGTTGTAAATTTAAAATACATATTTCGATAATTTAATAAGTTGTGGAAACCCAATTTTGTTGTATTAAGGATTACATCTTTAACTAACATCCTTATTTACACAAAAACTTTACCTAGTGTTATATTCGTGATATATCTTCATAATATACAAAGCCGAATTTAGTTTTGTAATGCAGACTATAGAAGATCCCGCGCTTCATATAATACTCGAGATAATTTTATCAACTCTTTTAGTGATGCTTTATATCTCTATCATCAGTCAAACGGTATACTAGTCGGCATGCATACTACTTTTGCGGCGAGTTTAGATATACAGTCACCCTTAGAAAGCAGCTGCCAAAGAAGTCGCAGCAGTAAATTAGATTTAGAGAGGTATAAAGAAATAAAAACAACAATAAACTATTTTACTTTTATTTTAAGTGAGAAGATAACAGTTAAGAACTAGAATTCAACCTGTTTGCTGTCTATGGCGTCGAACATTCATTTTTTAAAGTTTTCCTGTGCCTATAAAGTTATTGAAAAGGGTTTATAGATATTTCGGTTCACTAAGTAGATTTGAGGCATACCACCGAGACAGGAGGCAGCGACGCGCGATGTGAGTTATGCCACACGTCCGCTTTGTATGGAAACCATTTTTGAAGTGAAACTTCTTTATCGGCGTTAGAAAAATAAAATCGTCACATTTTTCCGTTACGCGGCACGCGTCACGTTTTTGACTTTGACTGGATTTTGACCAGACTTTGACCCAAATTTGACCGGACATATACCGGACATGGACCGGACACAGACCGGACATAGACCGGACACAGACCGGACTTTAACCGGGCTTTGACCGGACTTTGACCCGACTTTGACCAGGCTTTGACCAGACTCTGACCGGACTTTAACCGTGCTGACCGGACTTTGACCGGAAATTGACCCGACTTTGACCGGACTTTAACCGGGCTTTGACCGGACTTTGACCCGACTTTGACCGGGCTTTGACCAGACTCTGACCGGACTTTAACCGGGCTGACCGGACGTTGACCCGACATAGACCGGGCTTTGACCGGATTTTGACCGGACTTTAACCGGGCTGACCGGTCTTTGACCGGGCTTTAACCGGACTTTGACCTAACTTTGACCGGGCTTTGACCAGACTCTGACCGGACTTTAACTGGGCTGACCGGACTTTGACCGGACGTTGACCCTACTTTGACCGGACTTTAACCGTGCTGACCGGACTTTGACCGGACTTTAACCGGGCTTTGACCGGACTTTGACCCGACTTTGACCGGGCTTTGACCAGACTCTGACCGGACTTAAACCGTGCTGACCGGACGTTGACCCGACTTTGACCGGACTTTAACCGGGCTTTAACCGGACTTTGACCGGGCTTTAAACGGACTTTAACCGGGCTTTGACCTAACTTTGACCGGGCTTTGACCAGACTCTGACCGGACTTTAACCGGGCTGACCGGTCTTTGACCGGACGTTGACCTGACTTTGACCGGACATAGACCGGGCTTTGACCGGATTTTGACCGGACTTTAACCGGGCTGACTGGACTTTGACCGGACGTTGACCCGCCTTTGACCGGGTTTTGACCAGACTCTGACCGGACTTTAACCGGGCTGACCAGACTTTGACCGGACGTTGACCCGACTTTGACCGGACTTTAACCGGGCTTTGACCGGGCTTTAACCGGACTTTGACCGGGCTTTGACCAGACTTTAACCGGGCTGACCGGACTTTGACCGAACTTTGACCCGACTTTGACCGGACTTGACTGAATTTTGATCGGACCTCGACAGGACTTTGACCGGACTCTGACCGGGCTTTGACCGGACTTTGACCGGAACAGGACTTTGACCGGGCTTTGACCAGACTCTGACCGGGCTTTGACCAGACTCTGACCGGACTTTAACCGGGCTGATCGGACTTTGACCGGACGTTGCCCCGACTTTGACCGGATATAGACCGGACTTTGACCCGACTTTGACCAGACTCTGACCGGACTTTGACCGGACTTTGACCGGACATAGACCAGACACAGACCGGACTTTGACCCGACTTTGACCGGACTTTAACCGGGCTGACCGGACTTTGACCGGACGTTGACCCAACTTTGACAGGACATAGACCGGGCTTTGACCGGATTTTGACCGGACTTTGACTGGACTTGACCCGGCTTTGACCGGACTTTGACCGGGCTTTGACCAGACTCTGACCGGACTTTAACCGGGTGGACCGGACTTTGACCGGACGTTAACCCGACTTTGACCGGACTTGACTGGATTTTGACCGGACCTCGACAGGACTTTGACCGGACTCTGATCGGGCTTTGACCGGACTTTGATTGGAACAGAACTTTGACCGGGCTTTGACCGGACTTTGACCCGACTTTGACCGGACTTTGACCGGGCTTTGACCAGACTCTGACCGGGCTTTGACCAGAATCTGACCGGACTTTAACCGGGCTGATCGGACTTTGACCGGACGTTGACCCAATTTTGACCGGATATAGACCGGACTTTGACCGGACATAGACCGGACACAGAGCGGACTTTGACCGGCCTTTGACCGAACTTTGACCGGGCTTTGACCGGACTTTGACCGGACTTTGACGGACTTTGACAGGACTTTGACCGGACTTTGTTCGGACTTTGACCGGATTTTGACCGGACTTCTTCTGTCGAACGTCCCAAGACGCACACTTTTTTTTGTCTATGATAATAGAAGCCTTTTGTTTCAACTTTATCTAAATTAACTTTATTAGACCAATTTCTGTAAAGTTGTATAATATAGTAGATCATTTTTTGAAAAATAAGGTCATAAAGAAGTTTCACTTCCTACGTGTGTACACTAGTACACGCACACATTTTTTTTATTCACAGTATAGGCTGCTTTAAACAACCAAATGGGTCACCTGATGGTAATTGATCCCCAACGCCCATTTACGCCCACATTACCATAAGAACCATGGGCGCGTTGCCGACCTTAAAAGAAAGGGATAATTAAAGAGATTGGGAAGGGGAGGGGGCTCGGAGCCTCCGGATATCTCACTTAACATACGATACGCAGCAGCAAGCAGATACTTTAAGTCTGCTTTCTGTGAGATAGTGGTAACGACTCGTTCAAGCCGACCCATTCATGCTGTAGACAAAACTGCCAACAGTGTGGCTCTACCACTCTTTTTTAGTAGTATTTTTATGTGCTTCCATTTGAAGTGCGAGACATGCACGCGTCATCACAATGTTAGGAATTACTTAGCGCATGTGTCTAGAACGCCCGGACGCGTATCGCCTATCGACCGATTATACTAAAAGGTCTTAGTTTGATTCTCCGGATGGATAGCCAATTAGAATACCATTTGAACGTCTCGTGTACAAACTACTTAGTTTGATGGAGTGATTTCAGTGGTCTTTTTTTATCCGAGCACGGCAAAGTGACTGCACTACACCTGATGGTAAACGTAGTCCAGTCCAAAAAACCAGCGACCACTGATAAACAATGAGTTTATCGGTGGTCACCAAATATCTATCCGAATAATAAGATAGTTTCGATATCGCTTGTTGCCTATTACCGTAACACGCGGTAATTTTGGTCCTTCGAGCCGGATAAGCCAAGTTTAGTTGAATTCAAGGCTTCAGTAAAATATCTAAATTGCTACAGATTTTAGACCTGGTAAGTGAGATGCAGCAGCCAGCATTATTGTTTATTGTAAGTAAGCTAAATGTATAATTATATTACACTAAACACCGACTTAGCGCATTGGATCACGGCTGTATTTCCAAAGGGGTAGGCAAAGATGTAGTTAGAGCACCCACAGTTCGTCCACGTTATTTCCGTCCCATGATAGATGCGAGCCTTTTCGGGCATGAATTGCAAACCCGGCTTACTCATTTTTTTTTCCTGGCACGGTAAAGTGACTACATTTGACCTGATGTTGAGTACAGTGAATTCCATACATAATATCAAGAGACATTGGGTCCCTTGAAAGTCGGCAGAAATACGCTGGCTTAAAATTAATGCATATCATAGTGCCTCGTTAGGCGTGTTCCTGTGTCAACTAGTATACTACTACAGACCGGCATAACTCTGCCGACCGTCGAGGGACGCAATATCTTTTGATGGTAGACATTATTTTTGACTGCACTGTACATAATGTCCAGTGTAATTACTCTGCCATGCAAAAAAAAACATAGTAAGATAGATTGAAGTGTCTATAGAAGCGAAGTTCGCTAATCGGTTGTTCTACTGTTTTATATTTGTAACACATAAAGAAAGTTTAAAAAATAATAACGCCATCATTCATTTATACGCAATAAATATTTACACTATTTGACTAGACATTACATTGCAGTCATATAATAATAATACAGGGAATGTATAATTTCACAAATTTTCTAAACATATCTCCTTACAAAGATTTTTTATGGTTTATTTTTTTTTAACAACATAGGACATAGACATTTCTAAAAATAAACGTCCTAATTTAAATAAATACCTTGGCAAAGCCAAAAGCTCGACCAAAAAACATATCAGTATCCTACACATAACATTTTTAACTCCCAAAAAGATGTGAAAAGTTCATCTATAACATAGCTCCTACACAAACAAATAGACTTTATATAGGTGTTTTATTCCTTAGTTACAGGGAGCCCCGTCCCTGTAACACATTTATCATAGTCTCCTGCGTCGTGCAGCCACTTTGTACTCGTGGATGGTGCTCAGAATATACAGCGAGCCAACGACGCCCACGACGGTGGTGCCAAATGCTACCATGTAGTAGTGGTCGGTGTTGCCAACTGGCACGTGCCATATTAGTGTGTCTGTCATCTGGAATTTAAAGAATTGGATCAGAAATGCCAGAGATCAGGAAAAATATAGATGACATATGTTATACTACACAGCGTCCAGACATTTTGCGCAACGCCTCAACATATTGTATAAAATAAAAAAAAAATTGTTTTATTTTTTTTTATCCTGGCTCGGCAAAAAGTGACTACGCTACACCTGATGGTAAGTGTAGCGCAATCCAAGAATAGTGTCGATCAACGATAAACAATGTGTACATCGTAGGTCGGCAAGATCATGCCGGCCTGCCAAAGGGCCAAGGGGAGGGAAAGGAAAAGGGATGGGAAAAGGGTTAGGATCAGGGGGCAAGCCCCCTGGGGAGAACCGGATATACACTGGCTGACCCTGGAACGCGACCCACACAAGGTGGGCCACTATGGCAGATTTTAGCACCTGTGTACGGTGGTCGCTATCCGGTTGGATACAAGTATCCTCCCACCAGCAAACAACAGATTGAAATAAAGGTAATTTAAATGCATTTTATCGCGGTTTTCCACCAAGTAGTCCACCCCGTGACCATGAGGGCTGAAAAGCTTTCGAAACGTCTAGATCAAAATTAATAAACAACCGCTATAAAATCCGTTTAAATAAGTTTAATTTAAATATATCCAACAGTCCACACATAACTTTATTATTAGTTTAAAAAAATATTTTAACTTCAAGCGACATCCCACGTTATGTATATTTAAATAATTATGAAGTTCACTCACCATAGTAAATGGAATTTCCTTCCAGCTACACTTGTCTATGGAATTACCGTTGCAGAGAAATTTCACTGCTGGTGACACAGCTTTGGTACATGAATCCAGTCTCTGATCAGGACAGCGAAGGTACAGCTTCGGTGGTTCAATCTCGTTGCGAAAGGATCTAAAATATATTTTTCAACTTTATATAAATTTGATTATGTGTATGTTGCCAACCTTAAAGAACGGGGTCTAAAGCAGTGTTTCCCAACGTGGGGCCTACGCCCCACAGGGGGGCAATTTAAAAATGGACTCGACGCGTCTTTAACCCTTTCGCTTTGGGTTATTTAAATGCAATGCTAGATATCGGTGACAAATGTAACAAAAAAATGTTAAGGTGGGGCATGGTCTAAAATTGGTTGGGAAACACAGGTCTAAAGGATCTTAAAGGATATTTCACTAACAATACGAAGCACAACAGCAAGCGGCTACTTTAAAAATAAACTTGCTATGAAATGGCAATTTCATGCTAGTTTTCTGTAAAACTACCCAGCCAAACCGACCCAGTCGTGTAGACAGGACTGTTTACACTGTACTACTACTTCTACAACTGTCGAAAAAACATTTTTAATAAAAATTAAGCTGACAAAATAAATAAAAAATATTGAGTCAATGGTACTGTAGTTTAATGGTCAAAGATACCACCAACTGAAACCTGTTTAGTTTGCTTTTATCAGAGCATTTGTAAAAAATATTTTGCTATATTTTAGTGGGAGATTAATCAAAATATGTGCCTAAATATAGGATTATTAGTATTTCGTACTCGATTGTATCTCCTTGTCATTAAATATTAATAACGGATACAAAAGGTATAACCCAAATTGGTCCATCATTTGCCTGAACTATATGTGAATGATGATATACATGATAGACAAAATGCGGAATTGAGAAACATAATGTGATTTTTTTTACTTTTAAAACCTCAACTCACCCCCCTCCAGTCCCAGCCATATGGTACCTTGCATGCACAGGCAACCATACATCTAGTCTGTCCTCAGTTACTTTACTTATAATATACACTCCGCTGGGATCAGACTGTTCTGCCGGTAACTCTATGTTGATTCTGTTCTTCGGGATTGCGTTTAGCTGAAAATGTTAAAGGCCTTTCTCATCATCTTGTTGTGCCGGACAGATGAGAAAATAATATAAAATATATTTTGACTTCTACATAAAATATGATTACAATATCTTACAGTCATTCCACAGACTGATATTTTTTTAAACAATTCCATTACTGTAAGGTTTTCTGGTAGAGATTGCTTTTAGCGATAAGACCACCAATTGACATTGCTATAGTTATTAAGTTTCTTATGTATTTTTCCTTAAATTAATGTTCAATATAGTGTTACCTATTTATCTATCTATTCATTCAGTTAAAGTAAGAGATCATTTTTTTAATAAGGAATACACATATAACTTAAAACAATTGGAACTGCATGCCCTTGGGGTTGGTTTTGAACCAGTGACTTTCATTTGCAGCAGTACAACACCTAGTTAGCTTAATGCTGCTTATTTTTTAAGGTTCTCTGTAAGAAATCGCCGGTTGCGATAAGATCGCCTTACCATAGGATCCTTACTTTTAAGTTACTTTATTCTGTGTGCAATAAAGAATATTATATTTATCTATCTTATTTCTTTTCATTATAAATCTAGATTTTTATCTATAGTTATGTTAAATTTGTTATACCTTATCAAGTCTTCGTAAATCACCCAATTCATCAGGGTTGGCAAATACTCCAGGTGGTAGAGTTTGGTCGAGTGCGAGGATGCAATCTCTATGCATCCAGCCATCATCTTTCTCATCACTGCCAAATGTTATATGGTAACTTATGTTCCTGGAAAAGCCAGATTTTGGGTATTATTATTTCTTTGTCAGGCTGGCAGTAGTCCTGTAATTGATAACTTCTTTCTATGTACATTATTATTTACTGAATTTATATTTATGGTGCTGCCACACCGATGTTATAAAATGTTTACAAACATTTTCTAACATTAAATCTAACATTTTATAACATTTCTTAACATTTTATAACATTTCTTAACATTTTCTAACATTTCTGAACATTCTTCTTTGACGGCTTCTTTGACGGCGCCGCTCTCAAAAGTACCGCTGCCTG
Organism: Amorpha juglandis; assembly: GCA_949126905.1. Taxonomy (NCBI): domain Eukaryota; kingdom Metazoa; phylum Arthropoda; class Insecta; order Lepidoptera; family Sphingidae; genus Amorpha; species Amorpha juglandis. The sequence continues at coordinate 1,523,112 of OX421379.1, read as the reverse complement.
CGGTTATAAAATGTTAACAAATGTTACAAAATGTTACAAATTGTTAAGAAATGTTTACTAAATTATGCTGCCACACCGGTGTTATAAAATGTTATATAACATTTTCTAACACCGGTGTGGCAGCACCATTAGATTTCAGGTGATTATCAAGGTGGTATACATTTTTTGATTTTTTTATGCTTAGGCAAACATATTATACTTTTTATATATGGCAACTAAACAGGAAAAAAATTTGAATGTTATAGTAATTTATGGATGTAAAATAACCCAGGTTATAAAAATAAAATAATTGCTGGTATGGTATTATTTCAGTGAATAAGAAAATCTATGAAAATTATACATAATATGATGAGCTTTTTATGATCCTCTATATCCTAATGCAAGGCAAAGCCCTCATTTCTTTTCAAGTAAGGAATTATTTAGATCATTAACCCAAGCTGATCCAAAACTGTTAATTGGACCTATAGCCTAGTCAGTGTCAATATGTCAGCCAGGTACACACACCTGTCATTTTACAGGCTAAGTTCAGAGAAAAGAAAGCCACTACAGGCAGGTTGTCGAAAGATGGTTGTTAGAACACTTAATATCTATAATAAATAATTATGAAATATTATGAATTAAATAACTCGGCAGTCCTGTAGTTAGCCACAAATGGTAACCACAGCGATTGTTTTAAGACTTTTTTATACTGGAACTACAAAGTGGCTACAGTGGACGTCATGTTAAGTACAGTGCAGTTCAAATATAATGTCGATCTTCAAGAGACATTGCGTCCTTCGACAATCAGCAGAATCCTAGTTACAGGATATACACTGGCTGACCCCGGAAGGCGTTCATGAATGAGCCACTATGGCGCGTCTTTCAACCATGTGTATGATATTCGGTTTCAAGTGGAGTAAAAAAATTATCAGTATACACTTCCACCAGCACACAAACTACAGACCAAAGGGTGACAGGAGGCATATATGAAAGTGAAGTATGACTGAACAATATAACAATATGCCTATATAGCCTGACCAAGTTATTTTGCGCGTATTAAACATAGATACTTTTCTACATTTTAAGGACTAGTAAATAGAAAAATAATTAAATTTACCTATGGAATCCTTCATTGCGAAGAAACTGTTCTACTTTTACACTAAAGTTACAAGCGCTACTCGTAAATCCAGTGATAAAAAGCGAATATATTACGATAACTACTTTAGAACATAAATATTGATTAAAACGTGACATATTACTAAATAATTATGGAATTATTGCTGGAGATTGTTAATTAAATGGAACTTAATAGTTAACAATAACAATGTCAATAGATATACTGAAAAGTAATTTAAATGAATGAAAAATTATCGATTATGTTTGAGGGGTCTCCAGATTGAGTTTTCGAAATTCCTCCATATCAGACAAAATTATTCCCGAAAATATAGTATTTTGACAACTTTTCCCCAAATATCTTGCAACCTTGCGTACAAAATATTCCTTAAACTATTATATATAGTGCAAATTCAAAACATTTATTGAATCCTTGAAGTCGCAGTTTCCCCATTCCTTAATTATCCCTTTCTTTCAAGGTCGGCACCGTGACCTTAAATGGTTTGGTATTAAGGACGTTTCATTGGCTGTGAGATCATTTACCATCAGGTGAACCACTTGCTATAGGGGTGCCACATTTGCTTTCTTTATGCTCTTTTTTTTAACTGTTCAGTTGTTTGATTTACTGCAACATCGCGAAGATTTTTTATTTTTAATGGTCAGGTTTACTATAATTATACCCACGATATATAAAAGATACCATTGGATGTCTACTCATATAAAAATTGAGGTATAATCAGTATTGGAATTGTTTATTAGAACTATAATGTGAGGTGGTGAAAATAACAAAAACACGCCGACACAATTAACAAAAAACAGACCACCATTCGAGAGATTACAAAGAGCAAGGCGTATCAGTTCTTCGAATGATTAGAAGAGAGAATGACGTCTAGTAAATATATATAAAACTAAATATGTGTTGTTTGAAATAAAATTCCTGCCTTCGTGGTCTAGGCAGATATTTTTTTTTTTCCTAATTTCCGAAGTACCGAAAAGTTCTTCCCCAAAAATGTCCCTAAGATTTTCGTTTTCCAAAAAATTCTCCAAGAAAAATATTTTTTCCCAGAATTGCGGAAAAAAATCTAATCTGTAATCCCTATGTTTGACTGCCACTGACACTTTACACCTCACAGCTGATTAATATGACTTTGACATAAACTTATTGCGTTTTATTATTTTTGTTATGATATTATAGAATACAAGAAAGTTAATTGAATAATTCCAGATATTTATACAATGTATGTTTTCTTTTATTTAATAGTTAATTTTTGCAAAATTATTGATCTATAATCTTAGTATACTCGTGGAGTGGGGCAATAGTGACCTGTAATACCCTTGTTTCTAACTACTTCAGGTATCAGTGTCTCGCAAAACAAGCTTAATATAAATTTAAATTATGATATTGTTTTGTGAAGAGAAAATAAAAAAAAAATAAACAGAAATTACATATGTAATAAAATACATTTTATTAAAACTTTTTTGAAGTGATAACTTCTTATGGGAGGGTGAACCGAAACGTTCCGTAACGCGAGCGGACCATCGACCAGCCAGCGTTAGCCGACCTCTCTGGAACATCAATAATTTCGAAGTACCAGGTGGCGTCACAGAGTGACCAGTCGGTTTGGACCGGACTTTCACAAGGCTTTGACCGGACTTCGTAACGTGACACGTTAAGGGAAGCCAGACGGAGTGGCGCCGTAACGCGTTACGTTACGGCGCCACTCTGTCTGGCTTCCCTTTATCTCACGCATACGGTAGCAGTAGGCAGGCTCCTCCGCTCTCACTTTAATCCACATTAGTTCAAGTTATCACTTCTGTCGAGCGTCCCGAGAGGCGCACTTTTTTTTTTACATGGTTTCAGGATCAGAAATTTTGTTAATATCAGGCGGAAAAGTAATTCACTTTATTTTATTTAGCTGGTGGTAGGATATTCGTATCCGACTGGATAGCGACCACCGTACATTGATGTTAAAACCTGCCATAGTGACCCACCCACCTTGTGTGGGTCGCGTTCCAGGGTCAGCCAGTGTATATCCGGTTCTACCGAGGGGCTTGCGACATGACTTGACGGTTGGTTGGGGCGGGTACAGGTGTACATTCTTGTATTATTGTGCCTGCATCGGTCATCCGCCTGTCCTGTCGCAGGCCCCTCGATTTGCTTTTTCCCTCTCCGAAGAGGGAAGAAGCATTTATACAGGCCGACATGATTCTGGTGACCACCGATAAATTCATTGTTTATCGATGGTTGCTGGTTTTTTGGATTGCATTACGCTTACCATCAGGTGTAGTGCAGTCACTTTGCCGTGCTCAGATAAAAAAGAAATGGAATATTAATTCCGTTTTAATTGGCATTTAGGATGTTTATATTTTCTTTATTAGTTAATAAGGCCTAATTTCTCTCATTCGTAGAATAAAGTCCATGCGCAACAGTGGGATAATATAATTATTGGGTAATATAGCAAGTGAAATAGGATAAACTAAAAGTATAATTTAAATTGTAATTAAACATTTAACTATCACTTATTTTATCACGTATATAAAATCGTAAATAAAGTGTCTCACGTTGATATTGGCAGAATAATAAAAATCTTAGCCAATGACATCAAGTGAGCAAACAAGTGAACGATCAATTGAATGCCGATTATAATTGAATTTTGTGTTATGACCTTCCAAGAGAGTTGTCGTACTGATTGCTGTAGGTCCTGTAGTATTCATTTTAAAATGTATAAAGTCATGTCTGTATCCTCGAATACCTAAGCAACGGTATACCTTAATAGAAGTTAAGGAATGCTTAGGTATTAGAAGATACAGAAGTGATAGGTACATGATAGTACCATCACTTATTTATTCTCCGAATTAATTTCCCATAATATCTTAAAGTTAGTAACTAAGTATGATGAAACTGCACCGATTTCAAAAAGACCATTTGATATTCTACTATAATTTATCCGAAAAATTAATTACATATTAATTGCGACAAATAGGTAAGTATGTGTTATTTTTATAAGTTTTGGTTAAAAACATAACATAGACATAATTTATAATACGATTTTAAATTGTGAAACTACTATATATTTCAGGGTCCCCAATAAAAACCAAAATCGCGGAGTGTTTGCTGCTAACCGTTGGGAAATTTCCCAGTTTTACCTCGTGCTCCAATATCAAATGTCAATATTTTTTAAGGGACCGTTTTAGTGGTAAGTCGTATCGACTACAAAATCATTTAAATTTAGTGAAGATATTATTTCGTAACATACATACAACTTCATAACCTTCAAGTTTTTAGAAATCGGTTAAAATATTACTTGGATTTTTTAAGTTTTTTCCATGGTTCGATTCATCGATTTGCCATGTTGAATAACTTTAGTAATATGCAAGGTGCGACTCTACCACTTCAGAAACCTCTATCACTACTTGTATCATATTTATTTTCATACAAATCATAAGTGTTGTTGTAAAATATCTTCTCGCCGTGAGTATTCAGTGGGATCGGCACTGTTAAAGGTAATTCGTCGCACTCGGCCGTGGTGGTTCGACGCCGGGTCTACTGATGCCTTGAATCATTGGCGGTGCGCTGTGGCTACGTGTTGTGGAATTCAGAGATAATCTCAGCGTATTATTTTAAGAAACACCACATACGATCTTAATTTAACATAATATACAAACGTAAATTTAATCTTTCAGTTTATATTGGCTACCATAGCAACTAGTTCTTATTAACCTAGTTTAAAATTAGTCTAAAATTTACAATAAGTCCAAGGAAATCTAACGTAGATTCCGATTCCGATTCCGTAAAGGTTCCGAAATATAATTTTGATTTGCTCGAGATCTCGAGCCATTTTTCAAGATTCAGTCTAGTGGGAAATCAATCCTGTTTTTGATAATCTCGATCGATATCTCGACTGTATTGGCCGAAATTATGAATGAGATTTCAAAACTGAGCACGCAATAATCATTCGAGTTACTAGCTAGTATTTCAGCTTCAGAAAATATCGATATCATCTGTGCAAAAGGAATGTTTAGAAGAGGATTTAATAAAGGTTTATAACAACACCAAACAACACGCAACCCAAAGTATTTAGCAACAAGTCTGATCGAAACCCTCCTGAAAAAAATAAATTAATTTTACAAGTACAGTCGAAAAAGAAATCAATACCGTAAATTCGCGCACTGGAAGTCTATTTATCGCAGTTCCAGCCACCGTGAGCCGAGTGAGATTTTTCAGCTCTAGTAGGTGCCGTTTCCCCGAAAACACACTAAGTTTGTATTGTAGTTAATATTTGTGGATCACTCAAATATTTGTTTTGGTCCGGAAATCATACCTGCGATCTCTCGCTTCGTAGCCGACTACTCGCCCACTACCCCACGGAGGCTGTTAAATAAATTCTGAATATCGATTTCATAAAATTAAAGGCAAACTTCTTATAGTCGGGTCAGGCGTGTTGTGTGTAGTGTTGCCACGTGAATCTGTAAATTATTTGATTGTAGCATTGCACGGCTTACATATGCGCGGCTTTACCTGCGTCTGACGCTTGGCGCGACCACTGGAACTGTTCCTTAAATAAATTTCAAAATTAACGATCATCACAATACAAACTATTGCGTTCTGGCCACCCACGCGTCTATTATATTGCGAACTTAGTTCATTTGCATTGATTATTAGATGTTTACTGTTTAACAAATAATTATATATCGTAACACCATCAGTGGCATAATGATTAATACGGACATTTTTACATTAGGAATGTCCCATGGGGCCTTGGTTGTTTCGTCACCGTGCCTGTGATTCCATATGCGGTGCTACTAATGGCTCGTACCTCCGTATTCTCTCATTGGTAACTCGAATTAACTTCGATTCTTTATTCTTACTTATTTTTCTTTTTCTTATTATAGAGGATTGACCTATGATTTTGTTTTACTCTTGGCTGCTTGGCCGTCTATATAGCAATAGCTGGTAACCGAGCAAATGGATCATCTGATAAATAATAAATACACCCAACAGTCTCACACATAGTCCTGACCCCACACTAGGTCAAACCTGTATCGTGGGTATCAGGAACTATGAGGGGCTTGCGGTCCCACAACACCCCGACAACGAACATTTGTGGATCACACAAACATATGTCTCAGTGCGGGAATCGAACTCACGGCTTTTCGCTTCGTAGCCGGCTATTCGCCCGCTGTGCCACGGAGATAATGGTAAGCAATTATCACCGCCCATGATTTATCAAAAGGAAAAAGGATGCATTGCCGACCTTAAAAGTAAAAGATAATAAAGAGATTAGGAAGGGTAGGTCTGATTCGGGCCTCCGGGTTTTTTACTCACCGTACAAAACAACAGCAAGCTACTTCACATCGGTTTTCTGTGAGACAGTATACATAATAACCCGGTCAAGCTGGCTCATTCACTCTGTAGACGACACTGTCAACAGCGTGGCTCCACAACTTAGAGTCGCCTGCCAGTTCCTCATTCAAATGTTGTGTCAATCTGCAAATGTAATATCACTATACTAAACTGCTGTACATTTTTAGATTAGACTTACGAGTATAATTACCCAAATTTGAGCAATCACTCAAACACTGCATTCGCATTTGTACATATTGCTTGGAAGAGAGCTGCGTTTAATGTCCTAGAAAATGACATCATGCAGTGACTCATACTCTGTTTACGAGGTTTTAAATTTTATTACAGTACAGTAAACACACAATACTGCCACTATACCCACCAGAATACTGAACAGTTGCAGTTTACAAAACTTTGCCCAGACTGTCTGACATTCAGCAGCTCATGACAACCAGCTTTATAGACGTGAGTGACTTTCGAAAACAAACAGTACCTCCCCCCAAGCGGGTGAGTCCGGTTGGTTGTAGTTACCTCAGTCAGTGTTCGTCACCGCTCTTATCGGCGCGTGTGTATAGTGCCAGTTTAAAAAAAAAATCAGGTAATACACTTTACTTGTTACGCCGAGTTTATAAACTGACAATTGAGGTTATTTTCTACCTCAAAAGTGAGTGCAAATTATAAAACTGTTGTTTCTGCTTAAACTAAGTTGATGTTTATATTCGTGTTGGAATTTCGGCATGACGTCATATGGGTCTCGCTTTTTGAATGAAACGTTATGTGTGAAATTGTTTTAAAATGTCGTGTACATATGTACGCCAAAACTCAATGTGCATCGTGCAAAAGTTGGCATAGTTGTATTCGTTTCATTTACCAGCACTGTTGTTTTATTATCAAACTTGAGTTTGTTTTCTTGTCGCTTCTTCAAAGTTTTTTCTCGATGGACGTATAAAGTTAATAAGTTTTCATTTGCTTCATACAATTATTCCAAATCATACAATGCTTGTCTCTAAACGACTAGAGTTCTGTATTTTATAATTTAGTTTAATTTCCTGACTACTTCCTTCGCAAAGAGCTAAGTTTATAATGAACAAAGCTACATTTATAATGAATATGCTACTTTTGTATATGTTTCAACCACCGACGCAAAAAGACGGGTCATAAAAGTATAACACTTCATAGGGTTAGTGAAACGATCTTAGGCAGATGAACCGGTGAGTTGCTGTGCTACAATCTTAGGTCAGGTAGTCACAATTTGTGTTTGAGGTTTCGATTTAAAACATCACAAAAACGACTTTATAAGCTGTACTACGCTTGTATCTTCGCAGGAATAGGCAGAGAGGACTCACGGTTGGCCGGGTACTTGTAATACATTTTAATTTAAAGTTTTCCGTAAATAATCTGATAGAGACCGTAATTGCGACTTTTCCCGCGGGAAATATACTTTGTCTGGTTTTGACGACTTTATTTATAGCTTAGGTCGGTAAACGAGCAAGGCTGTCACTTGACGGTAAGTGATCTCCACCGCCCATCTACGCCCACAGTACCAGAAGAATCATGAAAGGAAAGGGATTGGGAAGAGGAAGCGAATATGGGCCTCCGGATATCTCACTCACCATACGAAACGCAACACCAAGCCGATACATTACGTCGGTTTTCTGTGAGACACTGTAACTGGATAGTTACAGTGTCTCACAGAAAACCGGATGGTCGGACCGGCCCATTCATGTTGAAGTCAAAACTGTCTATAGCGTGGTTCAATCCCTCACACTTTACAATGAAGATTGTAAATATCTGAGAAATAATTTTTGTACCTAGATTACCCCACCACGTTGAAAAATCTTTATAGTACCATTAACCTTTTGGCCGCGTACAGCGAATTTATTTTGGGTCATGTATTTTTTGTGAAATTGATTCTAAACACGATAACTTGTCCGAGCTAGTGGTCTTGGATGACCGCTACATCGGGCCCCTAACTAATCCTACGCTGATATTTACAAGGTAGTCCCTCCAAGGTAAGTCCCTCGTATGCGAGAGGCCGTTTGGGTTGGTACCACCGCGCCGTCTATTTCTGCAGCCAAGCAACAGTGTGCAAGCACTGTTGTGTTTCGGTTTGAATGACGTTGAAGCCAATGAAATTACATTATGAGACTTAACATCTTATGTCTCGGAGTGACGAGCGCAGTTCAGTGCCATGCAGTGCTTTGTAGTTCAAAGTTTTGTGTGGTGTTGCTTTTGTTTTTACTATCAGGCGATCGTCTTGCTCGTCTCGTCATTCAATTAAATAAAAAAAAAAATACCGACAAAAAGCTCACGATGGCCTACTGGCGCAAGTGGGACGATCCCGGGGGATCCTGTGTGAGAACTTGCTGTCGCAACCGCCTCTACGCTGTTCCATTGCGGCCTGTCTCTTAGAAGACTCAGAAGCCTCTCAACAAGGATGCCTTTTGACTACATAGGCAGGCTATTTTATACCTACTGCCTTCCATGTCGGGGTGGCTCGTAAGATGCACTGAATTCAGCTGTGTGGCTATGACCCCAGGCAAAGAGCATATCTTCATGAACTTTGAATTTGTGGCCTAGCAGAACCGTGAGTGTCCAAGTTTCCAATGAAAGTATCAGTCATCAACCACTGAAATCATTAAATACTATTACGATAACACACAAATTGAAAAAAAAAAAAATAAGTGGTAGAGCCACACTGTAGACAGTTTTGTCTACAGCATGAATGGGCTGGTTCGACCGGGTCATTACCACTGTTTCACAGAAAACCGTCGTAAAGTAGCGGCTTGCTGCTGCGTTTCGTACGGTGAGTGGGACATCCGGAAGCCCAAATCCCCTCCCCTTCCCAATCCCTAATTATCCCTTTACTTTAAGGTCGGCAACGCGCCCATGATTGTTCTGGTGGCGGGCGTACATGGGCGGTTGAGATCACTTACCATCATGTGACCCACTTGCTCGTTTGCCGGCCTATGCTAAAAAATAAACAAATGTTACTAAAAATACAGGTCCCGACACTATCGAACATTATTCCTTCACTACGGTTCTTTATTTAATATAACCTTGAAAAAAGTCCAAGTTTTTTTACGAGTATTGTAATATCGAAATTTATCTTAAATGATTTTATCTATTTCACATTCGTTACGCTTATTAAATTACCAATGTGATTCGAATGCCGACATATGAATGAATATATAAATTATATAATAACGGCTTCATTACATATTGAATCTTGAAATTATATAATGTAATACGATTAATATGTGAACTCCGACTTATTCCATGTTCTTTTGTAACCAATGATATCAGTTTCAAAATATTTGATTATTTTTCTTTATTTTTTATTACGGTACCTCGCAAGTTGGGTGGTGGTTGGGTATTCATATCCGCCCGGATAGCGACCACCGTACATATGGTGTTAAAACCTGCCATAGCGACCCACACACATTATGTGAATCGCGTTCCAGGATCAGCCAGTATATATCCGGCTTTGATTAATAATCAGGTTCCCCCGACGGGCTTGCGACATGACTTGATGGTTGGTTGGGGCGGGTATGGGTACATCCTGGTATCCCTGTGCCTGCATCGGTCATCCGTGTTCTGCTACAGGCCCCTCGATTTGCTTCTTCCCTCTCCGAAGAAGGAAGAAGGCCGGCGTGATTCTGGTGATGAACTCAATGTTTGTCGGTGGTCGCTAGTTTTTGGACTGCACTACGCTTATCATCAGGTGTAGTGCACTTACTTTGCCGTGCTCGGATAAAAAAAGGACTTTTTAAAATATTGTCGATAAATAAACTCCGTAAAACAAACAGCCTTGGATTGACTGATAAAATTAACTTAGGTGAGTATATATGTAAAAGCATACCCACAGCCCCAACCGAACAAGCACACCCGGAGGAACATCGTTGGGTTTAGTCCGTGGGAGTCGGACGTAACCGCACCAACTGGCCGTGGGGCTGAGTGGTACCCATAAAGGGTTTCCCAACGTAAAAAGAAAGTCACTAAAAAAAAAATCTGCTAACTCCATCTTTTGGTTTTTTGGCGGGAATTCTGACAGTGCGGTTCGTCACTTATTTTAGTTTATTTCAAAACCTAGTTTAAAGTTGTGTTTGTTGTACAACAGTGGTGTGGATTTATGCAATAAAGATTGACGGTGATGAATAAGGTATGGAAATAATATTTTCGGATGTAGAACCTCTATTATAATGAAAAGAGTAAGCAAAACTTGTGTAAATATGTTTAGTCATCAAAGTCAAAGTCGTATCAAAGTTATCACTCATTAGGCATCTAAAAAACTACATAATATAATATAATTAATTTCATTAGTAAGTAGGTACAATAAATACGTATAGTTTAGTCTGTTTGTTCCACAATATCAAAGTCATTGGACATCTAAAAAAAACACATGAATGTTTCATAATAACGCATCATATTTAAATAAATACCTGTTTGTTTTTTTAAACATCCTTGGATCCATAGAATTAACAGCTTATCTAACTTATTAATAATCTTTTGCTTTTATTTCAAGTTATAAAATCGATTTTAAAATCAACTTTGGATATTAAAATGAGTATCCGTTTATCTTTAATTTTGTTGTTTTAAATCCTGTTTTAACATAAAATTGGAATCTTCCACTAATGCGTATTCCAATCGATTGCTATTTTATTCTACCGAATACCGATCTTTTTTATAAAATCTGGTTAATATTCACTGGTAGGTCCTTCGTATGAAAGAGGCTGTCTGAAATAAAACTAATTTAAACGGATTTCATTGCGGTTTTTATTTTAATTTTGGTCCCCACGTTTCGAAAGCTTTTCAGCCTTCGTGGTCTTGCTTTGTCTAATTCTATCGCCAACCAGCAGTGTGTAAGCACTGTTTTATTTCTGTTTGAACGGCATTGAAGCCAGTGTAATCACTGGGCATTATAAGACATTACATCTTATATCTTGGGGAGATATAAGAGTCTGTAGCTGGGAAGTAAGTTGGGAGTCATGCAGTACTTTATAATTTAAAGTTCTGTGTGATGTTGCTACTGTTTATGGGCAGGAGATAAGCGACCTATTCATTCTGTTATTCACGTGAGTTTTATTAGTTTAACAAATCAAAATTAATATCTTAATTTTTATTGATGTAGATTGAAATATTATTGCGTATTTGCATCAATTTGTACGATTCACGACCTCTCAAGAATATGACGTGAAAATCACATGTATGTAATACTAACATGTTTTTTACAACTTGACCGTCACCGCGCGTGATTTGGTGATTTAAGTATTGTATTTACATAATATGAATTAATGTGCAGTGTGCTATAGCTCTTGAATACAATTCCTTATCACTCATTTAGACGATGCTGTTTTAGCATGATTTAACACCATGAATATATGAGTTTTTGGCGGGAATTCTGACAGTGCGGAACATCGATTATTTTAATATATTTCAAAAACTAGTTTAAAGTTGTGTTTGTTGTATAAGAGTATATATATTTGTTATATAGTTTATTATATAATTTGTTATATTTATTGTATATTTGTGAAATAAACATTAACGCTGATGAACAGTGTATAGAAACATTGAAATAAGTGAATCAAGCATCGTACTGGAAGGAATTCACACCAAAAGTCCAACAAGACGTTGAAAAAGTCCACACCGATATTTCATCGTACTTGTAAAGGCTGGACAATAAATTATACTTCTCATTGGCGAAATGCATAATAATGCGAAGCCAAAAATAAAAAAGAAGAAATAGCATGGATATTATATTTATAATAAATACATAATAATGAAACATTAAAAAGCACGCGTATGAGTTTATTATATCAAATATAGAAATTCACATAATTTCGGTTGCCATATAATTTAGTATCACCTTACGACCAATCGGTCATAAATTAGATCTTATAAACGACAACTGAGATATTATTTTCGGCCTTTGGCCCATAGTTTTTTCTTATCTTTACATTCGTTATATTATTTATTCTTTCATTATTTTAAACTCCATTCATTGATATTCATAAATTATATAAAGTGTTTCTTTAGTTACGGCTTATTTAGTGTAACTTGCGGTCTGTTTTAAAAGAAATGACGCCTAAAATATGCTTGCATTAGCTTAGTTTTGGCCCTTAGTTCCCAGAGTGGTCTAGGTGGACCCCAGGGGTCCACGGGAAACTCGACGGGGTCTACGTTGGCGTGACAAAAATAAGGGTTCACAATTCGTAAGCGGGGGGACAACGAAAATGTATCTGCTTTCGATATTGAAGAACGAAAATGTTGGCTTGACTTCACCTATCAATGTAGGCAGATAATATTTTAAGAAGCTCAGCGACTGTTACTTGTAAAAAATTACATATTCCATATTCAGTACAACGAATTTTGGGAATATGGTAGAAATGTAGCTGCAGTGGGTCCACCGGAACCAGCTAAATTTTGAAAGTGGTCTATGAGAAATATAGTCTGGAAATCCCTGGTTTAGGTGCTATAACGCCATAGACACAACACTCTCGGGGATGCGGACAGATACGTGGTTTACTATAAAATTATGTATGTTGAATGGAGTAAGTACCTTGTCCTATTTTTCGTCGGTTAAAATATATTTTTATACAAATCCGTTCTGCAATTCGTGATCGAGTAATAAACATACATATATAGGAGAAGGTGGTAATGTGACCCCCACAGATATTATGGCCCCCTTCGATATTTCTAGCTTAGAATCACGTCATCAAGCTAAATTTTTTTTTACGGGGAGTATCAATGACAATTTCGATTTTAAGCACAAAAAAAATATGAGAGGTCAGCACATGCGTTTGTTATTCGAGCCAGTTTGAACTTGTACTCGCAAAAACTTTGTTATTGTTTTGCATTTAATTGCATATTTCTGGAAATACCGAGTTTACGCATCTGAGATTTGGATATTGTGTTCGATTAACGTTTTCCTATTAGATTTTGAAGGTACGTACGTAAAATATTTGATGTTACATATTTTTAGAGGTTGATTTGTAGATTCCACAATATTGGTAATTTGGCCCCCTCATATTGGTTGTATGACATACCTGAGTGATATTTATATTTTTATTTACTTATAGATGCCGTGACAAAGTGTAGTGTCTCCAGCTTCTAAGAATGTGATATGCACAAGGCATAAGCCTCTTGGTAGAAAACTAATACTACAGCAGCAAAGGTGCTCACATCGTCACCTTAGAAAAACCAATTGTATGAATCTTTTCGCTCAGCAGATATTCCGGCGGTTTTAATTGGCAACAAAGAGACGTAACATCTAGCAGTAGCTCCGATAATGAAGAAATAGTTGTAAGCGACTCATCGGGATGTGATGGAAATGTCTCTCCATAGTAGTAGTCAGTAGGGTGCCATATTACCCTCACTTGATCTCAAATTGCAAAATTTCCATTTTTTTTAATAAATATATTTCAGATTTATCCGTTGCATTTCTCTTTATTCCGTATTATGTAGTGTATTGGCAAGTAAATAAGGCAACTAATGATGTATTCATTACATATGTTTTCCTTTTATTTTTCACATGAGACCTCAAAAACAAAGTGGGGGGCCACATTACCACCTTCTCCTCTACATAAATAAATAAGTCACAACTCTGGTTTCAACAAACACTTAACACAGTAAATATTTACCAAGTTTTATGTAAATATATGATAACCTAATTGGGAACGGAGCAATAATTAGCACATATCTTTGCAAAGGATTTAGGTCAATACCCGGGACCTAGAATTCTTTTTGAAGAGCAATTAACATTTAATCTGAATTTGTTTACTTTAAATAACGGTTTACACATTTCAATCAATAAAGTGCAGATATATGGATTTTAATCAACGAAGAAATTAATCGGAGGGGATTCACAATTCGACGCATATGTGTGTTTACAAGGTGGTTGGTCCTTCGTATGCGAGAGGCCGTCTGGGTTGGTACCACCGCTTTGTCTATTTCTGCCGCCAAGAAACAGTGTGTAAGCACTGTTGTGTTTCGGCGCCACGCCTGCCCATAAACAGAAGAAATACCACACAGAACTTTGAATTACAAAGCACTGCATGGCACTGTACCGCGCTCGTCACCCTGAGACATAAGATGTTAAGTCTCATAATGCCCAGTAATTTCACTGGCTTTAATTTTCTTCAAACCAAAACACATCAGTCCTTACACACTGTCGATTGGCGGCAGAAATAAACATAGCGGTGGTACCAACCCAGACGGCCTCTCGCATACGAGGGACCTACCACCTTGTAAAGTGAACGCAAGATATATCTCGTCGGAATATATAACTCATTCGTGCGATAAACTCTCTCGGTGTAAACGGGGCTTAATGTTGTGTTAGTGCACAAACCAAACAGTGCTGTATCCATTAGCTTGTCTCGAAGATCACGGTCGAGGTGATTTTCATGTTAATACGTGAACGATAATAAAGTATGCAAATATTGTAGTGTCGGTGCTATTTTAAAGTTGCGATCTTGTGAGTTGGTGTCATTAAATAAACTTTTTGTGTGAAGTAAGATGTGCTGATGTAGAATTTTATACATTCTGATCACCATGACTTCGAGGCGGCATGATAAACCAACAACTTACTTTAACCATGGTCACTATAGATGAACATAATTTGAGCATGGTCCGTCAGTATATTAAATATATATATTTTTTATAGCATAGGCCGGCAAACGAGCAAGTGGATCACCTGATGGTAAGGGATCTCCACCGCCCATATACGCCCACCACCAGAAGAATCATGGAGGGGATTTGGGCTTCATCTCACTCACCGTACGAAACGCAGCAGCAAGCCGCTACTTTACGTCGGTTTTCTGTGAGACAGTGGTAACGACCCAGTAGAGCCGGAGCCCATTCATGCTGTAGACAACCCCCCCTCCCCTTCCGGAGTCCTTAATTATCCCTTCCCTTTAAAGTCGGCAACGCGCCTATGATCTATGCTATAAAAAAAAGTAACTTAAAAAGTCAGGTGTTCTATTAGGGCTGGTTTCGAACCTGTGACTCTAGTCTCGGCAGTCTAGATATTTGGTAATTTTACCGTTTTCGGCTTTTACGAGGTGACGTCAACAAGCATCGCACGGCGAGCCAATCGATCTATTATCACAATTATTATATTGTTATTATATTTAATCCGGTAAAGTCAAGTATTAATGCGTTGAACAAAACGTTAGAAACGGGTGTAGTTTACAGAGTAATTAAATGTATGTATGTGCATGAATGGGCTGGCTCGACCGGGTCGTAACCACTGTCTCGCAGAAAACCGACGTAAAGTACCCGAGTAGAAAACAAGTCAGGCTCAACCAGATCATGTATCTGGACCCGATCAGGATAGAATGAGGCATGCCGGATCCGGCAAACCCTATCAGGACCAGATCGGGACCAGATAAGGATAGCCTGATGTAAAGTATAACCAAGTTATGGTGAGGCATACTCCATCAGGACCAGATCGGGACCAGATAAGGATAGCCTGATGTAAAATATAACCAAGTTATGGTGAGGCATACTGCATCAGGACCAGATCGGGATCAGATAAGGATAGCCTTATGTAAAATATAACCAATGTATGTTAAGGACAGGACAGGGACAGGACAGGGACAGGACAGGGACAGGACAGGGACCGGACAGAGACGGGACAGGGACGGGACAGGGACGGGACAGGGACGGGACAGGGACGGGACAGGGACGGGACAGGGACGGGACAGGGACGGGACGGGACAGGGATGGGACAGGGACGGGACAGGGACAGGATAAGTCGTATTGTGACGTCACGTGTCGCTAATCATTCTTGCATACATTAGTGTATCAATCTTGGAAGTGATAAAGAATTTTGTGTCGTAAGCAAGCATTTATTGAATGTATCATTAATTATCTTTTTTATATTGCTTAAAAATTGTATGTCGATTGGTATATTAATGTAAATAATGTAAAGTTTAAATAAATTATAGCATAATATGTGATGTATGTTTTCTTTTTGTTCATATTGTCAGAACTATAGAGTAATGAGAGAGGAGTGCAGTGTATGTTATGAAAAAGTATTGGTGCTGCCACACCGCTGTTATAAAATGTTATAAAATATTTACAAACATTTTCTAACATTTGTTAACAAACATTTGCTAACATTTTATCACAATGTTAGATAATGTTTATAACACCGGTGTGGCAGCACCATATGAGACCTTTGTCTATGGTACTTGGAAAATTAAAAAAATATTAAACGAGTTTCCCGCGCAAACATTTGTTTCAATTGTCTTTCTTAATACACAAATATATATTAATTGTGTATAAAATACATTTTTTAAGTTTAATTACGTAAAACATTCAAGGTTAGTAAAAAATCATTACAATACATTACAATTCTTTGCTATTTATTAAAATAATTTGATATTTCTATAATCCCTTTTTTTTCAGATGACTTATAAGTATGCATTAGTTTTATTTGTAAATGATTCATCCAGTAAACAAATTGATATAGTACCAAGTTCTTGGTTAGATCATTACAAAGAATACGGTGGTACCGGATGTAAATATATGTCTGAATCATTGCTAAAAAGTTTAAGTTTAAGTATAAAAGTTTAATTTTTATAAAAGTTTAAGTATTGTAAATTATTACAAACGATGGTGAAACATTGTGAAGAGCCTGATACGATATGGCCAACGTTTCATATTCAAATACGTGGCACAGCAGGTAATTAGTTGTTTTTGAATTATAGATTTATGAAAATGTTTTTTTATAGCAAAGGCGGCAAACGAGCAAGTGGGTCACCTGATGGTAAGTGATCTCCACCGCCCATGTACGCCCACCACCCGAAGAATCATGGGCGCGTTGCCGACCTTAAAGGAAAGGGATAATAAGGGATTGGGAAGGGGAGGGGATTTGGGCTTCCGGATATCTCAATTATTAACTAAGGTAATAACATGGATTTTATTCTGAAATGGATTCTAATGAATGTTGTTATCGTTATAAAATTTATCTATCGCTATTTATATTAACATCAGTGTAAGAATTTTGATTTTAAATCATGTATTAATATATATTTTATTTTCAACAGATTTTTTGCTTGAATGTATCAACCATAATTATAACAGTCTATCAATCGAATTAGCGAATTTAAAAGGCCAGATCGTAAGCATATCTGCTGACGTTGCTCAAATCCTGTCTGAAATAAAAAAAAATAACAGTACTCGGCTGTTAGATTCCAGTCTAACAGATCCTGAAGGAAATCGCGCGATCCAAAAATTACAATTTCCGCTACATATCAACAATTAAAGATTTTGATAAATTCAATGAAAAGTTGAAAGACAAAAAATATAAAAATAAAATTGTAAGTTTTTAATAAACTATATTCTTATATATAAATATATATGAAAGATCTAATATCTATAAAGTTGCTCTATCTGACAATATTGAAGTTGTCATATTTGATAAAATGCTCATCATAATAATTATATAATCATACAGATATTTTTTTTTCCAGAATAAACGTTTATATTTTTCTCTTGATGGAAAAAATACTATTACCCGTAATATGGGCAATATTATTCGTGCTTATATATCCAGAGATGTAGCACTGTCATATGTAGCAGTTAAATCGACTTCAAAAAAAAAAGTTTTCAAAGATACTACATTTTTCACTTGTATAAAAAGTATGTAAATCATTATATAGTGCAAGATTACTATCATTGATACCTAATAAATTATTTCTTAATTATATGTTATTTAATACATATTTTTTTTATTATTACTTATTTAATTACGTACACAATTAATTTAAATTTTGTATTTTAGCTGCAGTAAGACAGAAATACCAAAATAACCAAGAAATTATTTCCGATAGCAAATTGAATCAAGCATTATCTTCAGTTTTGAATAATTCTAAAGATTTTGATGGCTACAGGGTAGCCAGGAACAAAAAACAACCCTCTTATTAAAATAATTTATTTATTTACAACTATAATCGCTTTTATTTTATTCACTTCTTTAAAATTTTTTTTTTTCAGTGTAAAATATTTTACCAAGAAAAAAAATTTAATAAATATTGAGTAGTTCATTAATAATATTTATTTAATAATAATAATAATGATTAATTAATAATATAAAAGTATTGATATACAAAAGTAAAAACAAAAGACGTGTGGCACTCGGAGACTGCCGCGGTAAAGCTATTGCATAGCATTTTTGATCAACTTATGTAATTATAATTATTTATTTATTTTATTTATGCAGTATTTTTTCTTATATATTATGTCGGGTCAAAGTCGGGTCAAATTCGGATCAAAGTCGGATCAAAGTCGGGTCAAAGTTGGGTCAAAGTCGTGTCAAAGTCTTGTCAAAGTCGTGTTAAAGTCGGGTCAAAGTCGGATCAAAGTCGGGTCAAAGTCGGGTCAAAGTCGGGTCAAAGTCGGAACAAAGTCGGGTCAAAGTCGTGTCAAAGTCGTGTCAAAGTCGTGTCAAAGTCGTGCCAAAGTCGTGCCAAAGTCGGGTCAAAGTCGTGTCAAAGTCGTGTCAAAGTCGGGTCAAAGTCGGGTCAAAGTCGGATCAAAGTCGGGTCAAAGTTGGGTCAAAGTCGCGTCAAAGTCGGGTCAAAGTCGGATCAAAGTCGGGTCAAAGTCGGGTCAACGTTGGGTCAAAGTCGGGTCAAAGTCGGGTCAAAGTCGGCTCAAAGTCGGGTCAAAGTCGGAACAAAGTCGGGTCAAAGTCGTGTCAAAGTCGTGTCAAAGTCGTGTCAAAATCGTGTCAAAGACGTGTCGAAGTAGTGTCGAAGTCGTGTCACAGTCGTGTCGAAGTCGTGTCGAAGTCGTGTCAAAGTCGGGTCAACGTTGGGTCAAAGTCGGAGTTTAAAAGGACCGGACTGGGCATACTCGATTTGGATCAGGCAAAATTCCTCATTGGGACCCGATCAGGAATTCCTAATCTGGACCTGATCAGGAATTCCTAATCTGGTCCCGATCAGGAATTCCTGATCGGGACCCGATAAGGTTTTCCTGATCGGGTCCAGACACATCTTCTGCGTTACATACCTTATCTGGTCCAGATCGGGCATGCCCGGTCCGGTCCTTCTAAGGAAGACGAAAAAATTTCTACTCGGGTAGCGGCTTGCTGCTGCGTTTCGTGCGGTGAGTGAGATATCCGGAAGCCCAAATCCCTCTCACCTTCCCAATCCCTAATTATCCCTTTCCTTTAAGATCGGCAACGCGCCCATGATTCTTTTGGTATTGTGGGCGTACATGGGCGGTGGAAATCACTTACCATCAGGTGACCCACTTGCTCGTTTGCCGGTCTATGCTATAAAAAAAAAAAAAAAAAAATGTACTCGTTACGAATATCGCGAAACGCTGAAACTTAGCGGAGCGTGAACGATTAATTGTTTTATATTAACATTGGCGTACACGCGGCTTATACTTTTATATCATCATCATCAGCCACAAGACGTCCACTGCTGAACATAGGCCTCCCCCAAAGATTTCCAGACCGACCTGTTGGAAGCAGCCTGCATCCAGCGACTTCCTGCGATCTTTATCAGGTCGTCTGTCCACCTTGTAAGTGGACGTCCAACGCTGCGCTTGCCAGTACGTGGCCTCCATTCCAGAACCTTTCTGTCCCATCGGTTATCGGTTCTGCGAGCTATGTGGCCTGCTCACTGCCACTTCAGCTTGCTAATCCTCTGAGCTATGTCGGTGACTTTCGTTCTTCTACGGATCTCCTCATTTCTGATATATGTATATATTCATTCGTTTATATGTATCTCGTCAAATATTTTGTCCTTTGAGCTAATAAAAAACGAATAAAGGCGTGACGATTAATATGTAAATGGACCGACAAGTTTCTTGTAAGATATCCATATTAACTGCGAGACGACCTGTCTAGTGATGTAAGGTTATCGTTGCCTGTACTTACAATAAACAAGGCATTATATCGCTTTTAAATGCGGTACAAACATATACACAACATGTTACAGATAGTTGTGGTCAAATTTAACATATTCTTGTTTGCTGGTGGGAGGATACTTGTATCCGACCGGATAGCGAACACCGTACACTAATGCTAAAACCTGCCATAGTGGCCCACCTCGTGTGGGTTGCGTTCCAGGGTCAGCCAGTGTATATCCGGTTCTCCCCAGGGGGCTTGCCTCCTGATCCTAATCCTTTTCCCATCCCTTTTTCCTTCCCCTCCCCCTTGCTCCTTTAGGAGGCCGGCATGATCTTGCCGACCTACGATGGACACATTGCTTATCTTTGGTCGACACTATTCTTGGATTGCGCTACACTTACCATCAGGTGTAGCGTAGTGACTTTGCCGAGCCAGGACAAAAAAAAAAGAACTAGTACGATATAAGTATTTCACCCTCGGTATTACCAAATTTTATTGCTTTGCTAGGAGATAAAGCATTTTCTTTCGTGTCGTATTCACATGGTATGGTAAGCGCCACGCCTGCCCATAAACAGAAGCAACACCACACAGAACTTAGAATTACAAAGCACTGCATGGCGCTGAACTGCGCTCGTCACGCTGAAACATAGTATGTTGAGTCTCATAATGCCCAGTAATTTTACATCCATATTTTTTAAGTTTATTTTTAAGTATTTTAATATTATTACATGCTTTAACATCATTATGTAATCTATTGTAAAGCTGAACCCCTTCAAACAATATAGTTTTCTTTCAATAGTTAGTACTAAATAAATATAGTTAAGTTATAAGTTTTCACTTCTATCGGCAGTTCCTATGACTACCTTTTTTGTCGGTTAAAAAGGTGTCGTTGAATATCCATAGTTTCTGCTTACCCTTGTGGGACATTGGTGCTATATTATAGATATATAAGCCACTATATTAAATATTTACAAGATCGAGTGTCGCTAGAGCACGCTCGCACGTGCTCGAGTGAGGTCACTTCCGGTAAATATGGCGAAGCTTCCGGATTTATTACTTCTCATAAAAGCCATGACACTTTATTGCATTTTAAATCCGCATTGCGTGCTTTAAATCACCCAATAACTGAATGGTCACCTTGCTTGGAGGTCGCGGGTTCGATTACTGGTGATAAACTTTATAAAATGTCACATATGGTGGGACGATCTTAAATATAACTCATCTTTAAAAGGATCACACTCAAGGTTGGCGAGATTTAAGTCTATTAAAAAATCGATTAGTATACAGGATTGGCACAAAATATAACCAGTTATACGATTAGCATATATACTGTAACGTATAAAAGTTCACGCCTTTGTCCCCGAAGAGGTTGGCAGTGGTACAACTAGTGCTGTTCCAATGTTTCCTCGGGCATTGTGAAACAAACACTCAACATGACTCATGTCATACTGGAATAAATACGACTACATTCTTAACTAGCTTTTGCTCGCGACTCCGCCTTCATGAAAGTCTTTCTTGAGTTTCAGTTATTATTTTTTTTATTTGATGGAATGACGAGATGAGTAAGGCGGTCGCCTGATGATAAGCGCCACGCCTGCCCATAAACAGAAGCAACACCACACAAAAATTTGAATTACAAAGCAATTGATACAGTAGTGAAAACCTGTTTTTTTTTTATCATAGGCCGGCAAACAAGCAAGTGGGTCACCTGATGGTAAGTGATCTCCACCGCCCATGTACGCCCACCACCAGAAGAATCATGGGCGCGTTGCCGATCTTAAAGGAAAGGGATAATTAGGGATTGGGAAGGGGAGGGGTTTTGGGTTTCCGGATATCTCGCTCAGCGTATGAAACGCAGCAGCAAGCCGCTAGTTTACGTCGGTTTTTTGTGAGACAGTGAAAACGACCCGGTCGAGCCAGTCCATTCATGCTGTAGACAAAACTGTCTACAGCGTGGCTCTACCATTCCGAAAACCTGTATTGAAATCCATTCAACACTACGTGATGCACGAACAAATTGATATCTGAAGAGCCAAATCCACCCTCCCCTTAAAAAAATCACGTTAGTTCTCCCCAATCCGTTAAAAATACCTTCCATTTAAGATCAGCAATGCGTTCATGATCCTTCTGACACCATGGGTGTACATGCACCGTGGATATCACTTACTACTACCAGGTGACAAATTTGCACGTGTGCCAGGCCATGCTATAAAAATTAATAGACAGTAAAATTCAGTAAACAAAATCATAAATACTAAAAAGAAATAAGCTAAAAACCATCGTTAAAATACAGTTACAGACATAGGTGTGACATTTTAGTGTCTCTATCAAATGCTCTGAATACTAAATATACAAAAACATTTATATACAAACACGTTCTTAATACCTTTCTATACCGCAGCATGGATATTATAAAAATAGACTTTGCATAAAATATCTGAAGGGTCTAGCAAAACTTGGCGCTACGTAATTCTAGTACATATTATAAATAACACAAGTAACAATATATTCCAAATTCAAATTTAAGATATGATTATCGTATGTCGTTTATAAGGAACAACGAGACACTCGATTTTACAACACTCTAAGTTATGTTTCGCTCGGCAAATATATCTTGGTACTAAGCGGTCAGTAAATCTTAAAATTCTAAAAGTTGCCTAACCTAAGGCTCGAGACAAACCTTCCGCTTCATAGCTCACATATTATTCAAAGAAGGCGGTTATGTCATTTCTATGAAAGTGACATGTTGTATTCAAACCAAAACCGGTATAAGTGTTAGGTTATGACAATGTCTGACTTGCCTAATCCATTTGCGACATCGAAGACGTAATTAAATGCCAACGAAAAGCGTGTTAAACTGGTTCTTATACATAACATATGAAGTCTGTATGTAGAGGTGTAATGAGTGCACATTTTGTCAATAGTGTGTCACATGATGTAGAGAGTAAATCGATGTATCGAGCAGTTCTAAACATCATCTTCCTTGTTAATGTAACTTGGGTCGCCAGTATACCATTAGTAGGGATATAAATAAATAAATAACAAAATGATAAGAACTATTCTCGACCTCGTATCAAATAGCGAGTCTCATCAGCCCTTCTGCCGAATCCCACCGCACTCCACAGAGACTCAAAATTTAAGACAAAGCAATATACAATACTAAAGAAATACAATATAAACTATTCAATGTCTTCCAATTTTTAGTTATTACTATTTAATATTCGACATTCATCATGATCATCGATATCCATAATATAAAATTAGAATAAAAATAGTATAGCTCCACCAGGCTTGATCACATGTCTTAAATATACTTTGTCAATGACGATTGATTGGTTCCATTCGACTGGTTGCAAAGTCAATAATTGTAAGACCTTGCTCAGTCTTTGACCTTAGCTAGGCCCAGTAACGATCTATACCTAAGTTTCATGTGGTTTTTCTCAGTACAGCAGGCACTTTTAAAGCACCTATAGAGTATTTTATGTAGTGGTTTATGTTTGATGATAAAAGTGCGTGTGTTTCATTTTTACAATAATAATTAACGTTTTGATTTTCATAGAATGCTAGGACTACAAATTACAATATGTTTATTTAAGTTATAGAGGTGCAATGTAGGCATTTTTTCTACAGCATAAATGGACCAGCGGACTACTACGTAAAATGCGATGTGAAGTGCAAACTGGCTGCTACATTTCGTATGCTATTCAATCCTCATGGTCGCCATTGCATCTACGATTATTTTGGTATTGTGGGTGATTATGGGCGGTGGTGATCATACCATGACCCACTTGTACTTTTGCTAGTTTGCTTTAAAAAATGTATAACCCACATTGGCTGTCCAATATCACCTATACACTCATCATTCATTTTCAATGCTCAAATGCCATAGCAACTATATTTAGTAATTTTGCGAAATGCCCATTTCTGCCCACAACTTTAGCCCAACGTCTAGCCGAACCAGTTTACCTTGGATTGTCTCGTTAGTTATTTTTTAGTTCACGTATTAACCGCCTTGATTTGCCAACGTTTAATAATTTTAATTAGAGCTCGGCCTTATGTACGTTTGAGGTCGCTGACGAACGAATTGAACGATTTCTCTTATAGTATATAGGGGCTGTTATCTATTTTGTGATAAGGGAATTACCTTAATAGTTTAGACACTAATTGTACCTACTTACGTAAACAAGAACCAACCCACAGCAAATTCAAATGGAGATACTTTACTTTAGATTTTATTTTACTAAATTCAATAATTTAAAGTAATTTTATCTGATATTTTTTTGGAAAATCGGGCATGACATATATTCCATGTACGATTTTGCAAAAAAATACAGTATTAAAATCAATTTAAATTAATGAATTTAGTAAAAAATCAGTATCTCCATTTGAACTTGCTGTGGGTTGGTTTCTGTTTGCGTAAGTAGGTGCAATTGTTGATTACATGAACTGTTGTAAGGTCCCAAGTTCGATTTTGACGTCACATGAACGGGAATATTTATGAGTTAGAAGTAAGCTTCTAAAAAGTTCTCAATTTATTTCAATTATTTTATACTAGTTTTTGCTCGCGGCTCCGCCCGCGTGATCTGCTTTTTCCGGGATAAAAAGTAGCCTATGTCCTATTCTGATGTATAAGCTATATTATTGTAAAGTTTCATTAAAATCCATCCAGTCGTTTTTACGTGAAAGAGTAACAAACATACATCCATCCATCCATCCATACTTACAAACTTTCGCGTTTATAATATTAGTAGGATATAATAATAAAGTCCTGTATTATACACATTCCACTGCAGTGCACAAGCCTCCTCTACTGAGGGGTTAGGCCTTATTTCACTAACACTACCTACCACCTTGTACCTATTTATTTCATTTATGTACAAATCAAGCTTGTAATATCCATTGAATTAATAAAATGCTAATAAGCATCGATGTCACGATAGACCGGTAATTACTGGCAGGATTTACTAAGGTTTAATTACTATTTGTTAAGTGCGGATGGCGTAATAATAAAGCAATCAATGAGCCGAGTTGATTAAATTAACTTTAGTGATTACTACTGACAAGGTAGTAGGTCCTTCGTATGCGAGAGGCCGTCTGGGTTGGTACCGCCGCTTTGTATAAATAGACAAAGCAATATCAGAAGCAATATCAGAGCTGTTAATATCAGAAATCTGCCGCCAACAACAGTGTGTAAGCACTGTTGTGTGTCGGTTTGAAGGACATTGAAGTCAGCGAAATTGCTGGGCATTATGTGACATCTTGTCTCGGGGTGACAAGAGCAGTTCAGTGCCATGCAGTGCTTTGTAATTCAAAGTTCTCGTCATTCAATCAAATAAATAAAGTTTCTAATCTTTTTGTCAAACATGATGGATGGATGAATGAATTTCTTGAATTACAATTCACTTACGATCAAGTGTAGCGTAGTCACTATACCATGTTTGCAGTATAAAAAAGAGTTGCAACAAGCTGAGACAATGAGAGTCATAGCATTGTCACTTTTGTCGATGGGAACGTAAAAACCGTAACATTTCTCACAGAATCGGTAAAGTTTTACCACTGTCTCACAGAAAACCGACGTAAAGTAGCGACTTGTTGCTGCGTTTCGGACGGTCTGTGAAATATCCGGAGCCCCAAATCCCGTTACCTTTCCCAATCCCTTAATAATCCCTTCCATTTAAGGACGGCAACGCGCCTATGATTGTTCTATTCTAGTATCGTGGTCGTACATGGGCCGTGGAGATCACTTACCATCAGGTGACCCACTTGCTCGTTTGCTGGTCTATACTATAAAAAAGTAGAGGTAAGAACAGGTGGAAGACTGTAGGTAACTTCCTATAGTGCCTGTGACTGATGGACGGAAATTATTCACATTTATTTTATATGCGCAGTTAATTACACCATATTCACGTTTTTGATTTCCCCTACTGTTAACCTTCGAATCTTTTTGCTCATTTTATTGGATTAAGCAATTCTGCAAATTGACTGATGTAGCATAAGCTATAATCGGTATTTTTTTTATAACTGTCGAAAATATCATTAGTAAGTTATAGAAGAAATATTAATATCAGATCGGCTCCGTTCTGGAATGGAAATATATATCATTGTACATGCATCATTATTGTTATTGCAGAGGCCGGAAAACGTGCAAGTGGGTCACCTGGTGATAAGTGATCTCCGCCGCCCATGAACATCCACAATATCAGAATTGTGAATTTTGTTTTACTTAATTCTATAATTTAAACTACTTTTATCTTGTAGTTTTTGTAAAATCGGGAAAGAAATATATTCCATGTATGATTTTAAAAAATAATACAGTATTAAAAGCAATTTAAATTACTGAATTTAGCAAAACAAAATCAGTATATCCATTTGAACTTGCTTTTTGCGTAACTACTTTAAATTGACCATTTGATTGGAAAAGCACCAATTCAAAAATGTTTATTTTCCACTTATAAGTGTTTTGTCTTTTTTATTTTTGGTAAACAGGTTTTATTATGTATTCATTTAAAATAGACACATTATTTAACATTCTCTAAATTTAACGTCAACGGTGAATTCCCATTTTTTTGTATATGGAAATAAAAATAAATAAAATCCGATATTGTCACTGTCCAGAATGCCGTCTTAATTAATTATATTCTTTTAGTTATTTTTGTAAAACTTCGTTGCAAAATTATAATAAAAAAGCTGATTTATAAGGAAAGGTTGCCTACCTCCGAGGTGAACATGGTAAAATTCCATCGGCCTTGTGTCGGGTCATTTCCGTCTCTTTCTACGTAGTTAAATGTCAGTCGAGAAATGGAATAAGTGGCGGGAGTTCACAGGCGTAACCGCCACCGAATGATGCCTATATTTTATTTAATAGTACCTTATAGTATGTCAAAAAAAATCCATGTCTGTAGGGTCGGTTACTTCCTTGTAGCATGGTTGAGGAGGCCGGTGGCTGGCACATGCGTTATGCTCGTGAATGGGTGCTGCTTGTGTGGACTGGTCTACTTAAACTATTTTTAATTGTTATAACCGTCATTTCATAGTCTTTATCATCCCACTCGTGAGGATCATGCACAATTTTATTTAAGTAAGATAAGATTTTTATCTTATTTTATATTAAAATATTCTTCATTGGCATAAATGGCTATTCTAATTCTAACTCAAAATAAATTGTATCAATGTGATGCAAATATCGTAAATCAGTTTTGATAAGAGCAACGTTAGAGTTTCTTACCTATTCTTATTTAATGAAACAGCTTCGGAATGAAAAGCTAGACCTTTGACATTTATGTCATGACGTTAATGATTCCTCCACTACAAATAATAAAAAAAAACTAAAATGTTCCGACTCGAAAAACTAAAACTGTAAATTAAAACTAAACAACTTTGAGTCCATGGAACTGTAGTTTAGTAGTTGACGGTTGATACCACCAACTTAAATTTGTTAAGTTTTAAATAAATGTAGCTTATTAATTTTTTTTACTGATTTTATTTTTTTAACATAACCTGTTCCTTCCACCAGATTTGAATAACTTCCAACTTATCTTTGAGCAGATTTATAAATAGGTGTTGAAAAACGTAACTTAGTTAAAATATTAAAAAAAAAAACCGAGTCCACTATCCTCAACAACTTTATGACAACAAGCAGCATTGTGTTGTGTTTTGGTTTGATAGTTATGAATCCAGTGAAATTACTGGACATTATGAGACTCAACATAGCCTCTATTAATTAGAGGAGTTAAGTCTTAGTCCATCACACGATAATTATTAATAAAGAATATACAGGTAACACCGTAAAGTTAAAGATGTGCGCCTTAGGGTCTAGTTTCGAACCTGCGATGTCCACCTCGGTAGTCAAATCCGCTCGCAGCCAGTTAATCGCCACTTTTTGAAATCATGTCAAACCATCATTTTATGAGTTAAAGGAAAATACGTGAATGAGTCATATTTTACGGAAAGGGTTCATTCCCGTGTAGTTTTAGTAATTGGGGATATTTCGGCGATGCGTCATGGCTTAGTGGTTGAGTCATCGGTTTCTGTAACACGTTCTAAACAGGAATTTGGTGTGGCCTCCTTTTGCACCCTTTTACCCTTAGTCATGGGAATTTACTATGATAATATCTCTCTCTACTTTGAAAAACATTATTGTAATTTGGACCTATTTACGCAAAACGGAACCAACCCACAGCAAGTTAAAATGGAGATACTGATTTTATTTTTCAAATTCGTACGTGGAATGTATTTCATTCCCGATTTTATTATATGAATATGCTACCATCAGCAAAATATAACACATCTATTTCTAAAGTATCTATATTACATACTCTATAATGAATTTACGCGAATGTTACACATTGAAATAAAACTAATTTAAACGGATTTTATCGCATTTAAACAATACAACCTATAAATAACGTGACCCATTGTTTATTGTAACTATCTGACGGTTGGTGCAACATATATCTACCTAAGGTTTGTAAATGACCTAAATAAAAAACTAAATAAATATAATAAACTAGACTTTGGCAGTTATGAAGTTAAATACCCGTTTGCCTTAGCTACGGTATAAAAAGCCTTCTAGTAGAACTTAAATAATCCTACATTCAATACCTAAAAAACTTCTAAAATGTTGGTTTATATCCTTAGTTCCTAAAGTGGTCCAGGTGGGCCTCCAGGGCTCCACGGGAGACTCGACAGGGGTCTACGTTAGCGTGACATAAAAATGGGGGTTCACAATTCATAACCACTCCACGAAAATTTATCTGCTTTCGATTGTGAAGAACTAAAATGTTGGCTTGACTTTACCTATCAATGTGGCAGATAATATTTTAAGCTCAGCGACTGTGTATATACATATACAGAAATGTAGCTACAGGGGGTCCACCGGAACCAGCTAAAAGTCTGGGAACCTCTGGTTTATATCACCACCATCATATTCCGAAGTACCCCCTTACTATACTAACCAACTTCTTCACATCCGCAGATCACAATGGGGGGTATGAAGACCCTCATCCTCCTCCAGCTAGTATACATCAGCAGCTGCATGGACCAGCTCCACATAGTGTATGAGTGGAAGCAACTGGACTACCAGTTCCCGTCCCCGGAGGCGAGGCAGCAGGCCCTGGACTCGAAGAGTTTCATCCCGGAGAATAATATACCCATGGGGCTAGAAATGTATGAGGACAGGTTGTTCGTGACGGTGCCGCGGTGGCGGTACGGTGTGCCGGCCAGTTTGAATTATATTAATTTGAAAGGTGAGATTTTTATTTAAAGCTGCAGGTCGACACACGCCTGTGAAAATTGAAGCCAGTGAAATAACTGGGCATTATGAGACTTAACATCTTATGTCACGGGTTGACGAGCGCAGTTCAGTGCTATGTAGCGCTTTGTAATTCAAAGTTCTGTGTGGTATTGCTTCTGATAATGGGCAGGCGTGGCGTTTACCGTCAGGCGAGCGCTTGGCTCGTCTCGTTATTCAATCAAATAAAAAAAAACACCCATAAAGAAAAAGAAGAAGTATTAAGTAGAAGTATCATGGGCATGTGCCCACCTTTGATGCAAGAACTGAAAGGGGCAGGATTTTAAGTCTCCGGAAACTTAACAGAAGGCCGCCAGTTCTTGTGGGTTTCTTTAAGATCGGGATGGTCCATGGCCGAGCCGGCCCATTCAAGCTGTAGACAAAACTGTCTACAGCGTGGCTCTACCACAACTAACGTTATTTGAATATAACAATGGGATGCGAATCTCGATGGCTTGGTTACCTTACGGTTTTTTTGGATAGTGTTACAGTCACACACTTAGTCCTGACCCCTCAGTAAGATACGAGTCTTATGTAGTGGGTATCAGGAACTACGAGAGACTTTCAGTCTCACAACACCCAGACCCCGAAACAAATATTTGTGGATCACACAATCATTTGTCTCGGTGCGGGGATCGAACCCTCGGCTTCTCGCTTCATAGCCGGCTACTCGCCCGCTGCGCCACGGAGGCTGTAAATGTTATGTATAATAATTATATTATTTTCATTTTTTGCTCTTATTTTTCTTGAACAAGCTCAAGTTGGTTTAAAAATAAGTAAGTACCTACAGTTATTTCCATGGAAGTGTGGAAAACACAGTAAGCATACTGGTTTTAAGATTTAATTGATATCATATCTCGTTTGAGTCATACGGTTAAATCCCTTTTTTATGATAAAAATAAAAGTAATTTAAACGGATTTTATTGCGGTTGTTTATTTTATTTTTGGTCCCGACGTTTCGAAAGCTTTTCAGCCTTCATAGTCGCGGAGTGGACTGAGGTGTAGGTTGTCCAGAAACGTTAATGTTACAGTGCCTAACTTCAGTTTACAATTATTATTCGTGGTAGGTCCCTCGTATGCGAGAGGCTGTCTGGGTTGGTACCACTTTTTGGCTTGTTGGCTTTGTCTATTTCTGCTGCCAAGGAACAGTGTGTAAGCACTGTTGTGTTTCGGGTTGAAGGACATTGCAGCCAGTGGAATTACTGGGCATTATCAGACTTAACATCTTATGTCTCGGGCTCACGAGCGCAGATCAGTGCCATGCAGTGCTTTGTAATTCAAAATCTGTGTGGTGTTGCTTCTGTTTATGGACAGGCGTGTCTTGAGGTCTGGCAATCTATCTGGCCGTCTCTTTTTAAGGATCCCCATGTTTTAACGAATGTCGTTGATTCGTGTCTATTGTCATCGCAATTAAATCAAAGGGTGGCCTATAGTGTGTATTAACCGAAAAATTGCCAATTACTAGGTATTGAATATCCTGGTATGTCCATATACATTACTACAATATTAATGTCCACCATGGAGGAAGTATGCGTCCTCGACCGTACCCAGTTACTTACTTGAAAGTACTATGGTTTACCGGGCTGCCAAAAAATATTGTAAACTAGTGAATTATGAATATAATATAACAAGATAACGAAATGTAAAAAGATTCGAAACAAAGCTCGTTACTTTTTCGAAATAATATATGGGTCAGAATCTTACAATGCCTTTTTTTAAACATCAGATTTTAAAGTTATTTTCATATTTTCAGACAACACTACAAGAGCCCCGAACCTGATCCCCTACCCGAGCTGGGCAGCTCACTCCACCGGCCT
The DNA here is from genome assembly GCA_949126905.1 of Amorpha juglandis. Lineage (NCBI taxonomy): Eukaryota > Metazoa > Arthropoda > Insecta > Lepidoptera > Sphingidae > Amorpha > Amorpha juglandis. The sequence goes on along the minus strand of OX421379.1, from coordinate 1,491,700 downwards.
CGACGGCAAACCACCAGAGATCGTGTCTCCTTTCCGCGTCCGTGCCGACCGCTGTGGCCGTCTCTGGGTCCTCGACAACGGCAAGATCGGCAACTTGGACAAGAACACTACCAAATACCCACCAGCATTGATCATCTATGACCTAAAGACCGATAACCTCCTTCGGAAGTACGTCTTCCCAGAAGACCAGGTCAAGCAAGATTCTGGCTTTGCAAACATAGCTATCGAGGACACTGATTGTGAAAATACGTACGCGTACGCTGGAGATTTAGGGAAGCCAGCGATCGTGGTCTACTCGTGGGAGAAGAACGAGTCATGGAGGATCACCCATCACTACTTCCATCCTGATCCCATGGCCTGTGACTTCAGCGTTAAAGGCCAAAACTTCAGCTGGACTGACGCTATCTTTGGGCTTGCTCTCTTGAGCCCTACATCAAACAGTAGCAACTATAGTACTCTTTATTTCCACCCGATGGCCAGCTTCAACGAGTTTGCTGTTTCTACTGAGTATTTAAGAAACCAGTCGATCGCTGACAGTAACTTCGAGGCCTTCAAACTGCTTGGAAACAGAGGGCCTAACGCACAATCCAGTGTCTCATTTATTGATCAGAAAACAGGAGTGCTGTTCTATTCTTTAGTCAACCTTAATGCTGTTGCCTGCTGGAGAACTTCGAATAAGGAGTACCTGATGAAGAATCAGGGAAGAATATACATGAGTGATGAGACGATGGTTTATCCGACTGATATAAAAGTGGACTACAACGACACGCTGTGGATCCTGTCTAATAAAATGCCGATTTGGATGTACGATAAATTGGATCCAAATGAAGTGAATTTCAGAGTATTCTCTGCTCCAGTCTTGGACGCGATAAGCCACACAACGTGTGACATCACAGCAAGATACGATATCTTGGATAAGTTTGTGAATAAAGTGAAGAATGTAACGAATAAAATCGTGTCGAAGATTAAGCCAAATTCTTCGCCAGAGTTCCGACCGATGTCATTCGTGTCAAGTGTCGTTCTGAGTTGGGTAATTGCTTTTGTGATTTCGAAGTAAATTAGATTAAGTTAGAATATTGAAAAATATGTTGGGATGTAAATTCGGTGTTAACCAATGAATGGTGTAAAGAATGCTGTGCTCTACAACTTGCTTTATCAAAAGTACCTGGGCGACCGACGCGACGGCTACCAAAAAGGTACGAGTTGGCACTGACATTGTTAGCGTTCTATCGAACCGTAATCGCGTTTTCTCAGGAAAAATGCTTATTACAGATAAAGTTAGAAAGCAAATCCTCATCAGTACAAAATGTCATCCAAATCGTTAGAGCCGTTTTTTTTATTTTTTTTTATCCAAGCACGGCAAAGTGACTTCACTACACCTGATGTTAGCATAGTGCAGTCCAAAAAACCAGCAACCACCGATAAACAATGAGTTTATCGGTGGTCACCAGAATCATGCCGGCCTGTATAAATGCTTCTTCCTTCTTCGGAGAGGGAAGAAGCAAATCGAGGGGCCTGCGACAGGACAGGCGGATGACGGACGCAGGCACAATAATACAAGAATGTATTCCTGTACCCGCCCCAACCAACCATCAAGTCCCGTCGCAAGCCCCTCGGGAGAACCGGATATACACTGGCTGACCCTGGAACGCGACCCAAACAAGGTGGGTCACTATGGCAGGTTTTAACACCAGTGTACGGTGGTCACTATCCGGTCGAATACGAATATCCTCCCACCAGCAAACGTGGTACACGCAATAAATATACAGATATACAATTATTGCTTGTTTAAATATATAAGATATATGAAAAAATAAGTAAGGGTCATGATGATCTAAAATAAAGTTTGTACTGGTGTAAAGCGCTCGTAACCAGTGATGCAAGTTAAGCAACCGCGGCTCCGAGTTTAGGAGGTCACGTAAAAACTCATTCCCGGCTGTTATCAACTGACAGCAGTCGGTAAGCCAAATCGGAGCTCTTTGGGAGTCTTGAAAAACTTTGATACTAGGTTGGCAGCTAACGATTCAATAAGATTAAGTAGCAGACTGGCGTAATAATGCTATTTTTCTGATAAAAGATGTGCAACATCGAAGTATAGTTTTAAGCGTATAGTTATGTTTATTTGATAATTTATGCTTTTACAAAACCATAAAGTGCGATGCTGTAATAGTTTAGTCCCGGCATATTTTTCATTTTGTGATTAATCCGGCCATAAGGATTATCCATTTAAGCTGTTACCGCTTTATTTATTGTGATTGAAGACAATTGTCTATAATATGTTTGTACTTAAAATAAAAAATCAGAAACCAAATTGCAATTTTGATGATTTTTTAAAACTTGCGGTCGATACGACCAAAAATACATTTTCCGGTTATTTGTATGCGCTTGAAAAGTGATATTGCGTGTGAATGCTAACATAGTCATGGAATGTACATGGATTTGTAAATAATATTTTAAATATAAGTACTAAAATCAATTATTTGTGTTTTATTTTCAATCCACAAAATACTAGTAGCGCCATCTATTAGTAGACTTTGTAAAAATTTAATACTCATTTGCTGAATGTCTCGAGCTAAATTAATTATTGTAAACTAATTTTGATTGTTTTTATCTCAAGCAGCGGATTACAAACGGGTAAATGGGTCACCTGGTGGTAAGTAATCTCCACCGCCCATGATTATCCAGGATACCTGAACCATCATGGAGGCGCTGCGAACCACAATGGAAAGGGAAGATTAAGTAATTTGGAAGGGGAAGAGAATTTAGGCCCACTGCAAGGATATCTCAATCAGCCTGCGAAACCCAACAGTAAGCTACTTCACGTCGGTTATCTGAAGAGTAATGGTAACAACCCGGTTGAGCCGGCCCATTTTAATCCATGCGGTAGGCCCATTTTAAACTGTCCACAGTAATTTGAAATCCTTGTTTCGATACAATAATGTACAATAGAATGATATTATTTGATACAATAATAATGTAATCTGATCTAAAAATAATGTCGAAATTATTTTATAGGTGTCACTTTTTATATGTGTTAAAGCGACAATAGATGTCACTATAAACAATTCACGGGTTCACACAGCCCATCTGTTTTTAGTTGTTAATCTGCCAAATAAAATGTTATCTGAAGAGGCTTTCAATCGAATTGATCAACAAAACCACACAGCTTTTGCTGATTCAAGTCAGTTGATCACTTGATCAATTAAAATGAAAGCGCGGGAACCCGCTATAAAGATTAGAATTTTCTTTCAAGTATAAGGTTATTTGGGATTATCCTGTCGAATAAAAAAGAATCATATATCGATTTACTTTGTGAAATTGTAACTACCTATTGACATTAAATGAGGAAATGAAAATATATAAGCGCGGGTAGAATCAGAGGGGTGACCCGTATTACCGAGACGAAATTTACGGGTTCGAATGCAGTCTCAAGACCAGGCACCTCTGACTTAAGTTACGTGTGAGAGAAATAGCATTTCAAGGTATTAGGGCCCTCATATGCGACAGGCCGTCTGGGTTGGTACCACCGGTTTGTCTATTTATGCTGTCAAGCAACAGTGTGTAAGGACTGCTGTGTTTCGGTTTAAAGCACATTGAAGCTAGTGAAATTACTGGGAAACACAAAGTTCTGTGTACTTAAATCCAATATCAAAATAAAATCATCATTTCAATTTTAACTTGATGTGGGTTGAAATGTTATTACATATTTGCGTCCAAATATATTCGTTTCCATTTAGATAAAATTATGAATTATGCCCAATATCCCTTATCTCGTTAGTTTATGATCCAATTATCGCAAGGTATATCTACGTTATAAATTCCAAATAGTCCCATAAAATTACTACCATTGCGGTCAGCAGGACGTGGCACAAAATGGGGAAAAATTAAACTATGACGCAAGAGAAGGTAAGTAGATTTAAAGTAACAGTAAAGTATTTTTATGATGGCACGACAAAGGGACTAATCTACATTCTCTTGATGGTAAGTAAAAGAAGTGGATACCAAATGCAACAAATATCGACCGCCCAGAGACATTGCGTCGTGTAGTTCGACAGTCGTTAGCATTATGCAGGCCTGAAATAACTGGAAACACAGTGGCTGACACCGGAGCAATCCGTGATGGCGAGGCTTTTTCTGTGTATACGGTGGTGGGTATCAGAAAGGTAGAAATCAATGTTCGATTTAGAAATGAGATACGATCACTCTGCGATAATAATTTCAGAACTATGTTATTACTATGAAATGAAAGCAAATGAAGCAACCTTGCTTCACTCTCTTAGACCAACGAAACTCTACCTACCAGTGACGTACTTGTAAAAATAACTGTTATAAATTATAAAGATAGTTAAATCTTATTCGAACATAATGGAAGATGCCCTTATTTACTGTATACTAATGCTTAAGAATAAGGTATAAATTGAGCTGCTCTAATTCAAATAAATAATATTTCAATGCAGTTGCAAATATTGCAAATCAGTTTAGAAAAGAGCAACGTTGGAGTTTCTTGTCTGTTCTTCTTTAACGAAACAGCATTCCGAAATGGCGGTTGAGATCAAATTTGACTGAATCTAAATGATGTTTGACATTTTAATGATTCAATAAATTATTTGATTTTAATGTTTTAGCAATTACTAACGATTTAAAACATTTCACGCTAAGTTTATATGTGTTATTTTAAGAGAACATGTTACTTCCAAAAATAAACGTAATTGCAGATAAGGCAGATACAGTCAATTAGGGTCCAGGGTAATAGCGGATTCATAAATATGGAAGCCAGAGGATCTTTCATGCAGAGATTTCCTCGGGATATCCTAGTATTTTGCGGCCCTGGGTTCTATCCCAGCGAGCGCGTGTCCAAGTCGTCGCTCAAAGCGTCGGACTGGGGAGAAGCGCCTGAAGCACGCACTACCATAGCGCATTAGATTTCCTCATATTAAACTAAGCTAAACACATGGGCCAAGGGCGCACTATTTTGTCTCACTCCATCCAAAAATTACCCTCGGGACGGCATTGCCTATTGTGTTTTTGTCCCCCGACGTGGTTTGAAGACAGTGCCAGACAGTGGTTACAAAAATTTCTAATGATAATACGGTAGACACTTTCTTTGCAGCTTGAAGATCCGAAATCGTTGTTGTGGCAGAGATGCGCCAAATGTTTGAAAGGACCACATCTGATTCGAACCTTGATCGTGACGTGTTGCGTTATAGTTGTACTCCAGCAAGTAAGTTATTATGGTTTCCTTAAAAAATTTAAGATGAAAAAATAATTATTCTATTACAGAATGCCATTCATTAGAACGGGATGAGAAAAGATGGATTCTTTTTGGGCAGTAGAATTCGTTGGGTACTTGCCCCAAATTACAATATTAGATAATCACAAAGAATGCCTCGGTGGCGAAGGTTTACTGCATACGCGGTACGAGTGTGTTGCTGCTGGTTTGATTCCCGGGTCGGGTAAAAGTATTTTTCTATCACTAAATGCTTAGTATCAGCCTGGAGTCTGGAATTGTGCCCGGTATAGCAATAGATTCGATTTATTGCATCATGGGACGAAGATATGCTCGGCGAATTGTGGGTTTACTTGTTACACCTCTGCTTACCATTTCGGGGATTACAGGCGTGAGTACGTCCATAACACCGTAGGAAGAAAGTTCAGAAACCTCCCTTTAAACCTTTCTTATTATGTTAGTTGGGTTTCATATAAGAGTATTTGCTATAGTTCTAGTGATAGGCGCTGTATTGGATTATAAAATTATAACTGATGATGAGTAGAAAAGGAAGTCTCCAAGTCAAAGCGTTTGTATCTTTACTTAATTAACTGGTTTTCAATAGCAAAGGCCAATTCAAGAGCCAAGCTGTAGATATTTTTGTCGTGTTCGGCGTACACGGGTCGTTACCACTGTCTCACAGAGAACCGACGTAAAGTCGCGGTTTGCTGAAGAGTTTCGTACGGTGAGTGCGATATCCGGATCCCTCTTTGGAGAGCGAAGAAGCAAATCGAGAGGCCTGCGACAGGACAGGCGGATGACCGATGCAAGCACAGGATGTACCCCTATACCCGCCCCAACCGACCATCAAATAATGTCGCAAGCCCATCGGAAAAACCGGATATACACTGGTTGATCCTGGAACGCGATCCACACTAGGCGTGTGGTGATGGCAGGTTTTAACACCATGTGTACGGTGGTCGCTATCTGAGCAGATATGAATATTAACATTTTCTGGTCTTTCTCCCTAGATATCATCCTGCATCAGGAAGCTGTTCATCGATATTCCGATCACAACCTACACCCATTTTGACTTCAATCAAACCGTTTTATACCCGAGCGTCACTTTCTGCAGGGAGCCTCCTTACAAGCATGATACGTTGCTGGTATGTTAATTTTTACAACTTGCTTGAATTTTTTAACAGATATAACGGAGTGATATTTTTTATTCGCCTGAATGACGAGACGAGCAGGTCGTCCGTCTGTTAATACTTGCCCGTTAACAGCAGCTACACCATCCACAACTTTAAAGTACCAACAAAATACTAGATGGCTTTGCAATCGTCACTCTGAGACTTTGTCTTTCAAACCGGCCGGCTTTATGACAAATATAGGGCCTGATGTTTTTTGAGAAAATGGCTACATTGATCCTAATAGTAAGTACAATGCAGTATAAATGTACCAAGAAACAATACCTTCCTCAACGGTCAGCAGACTCATGGCAGTCTAAAGATAATATAAAGATAAATATCCAAGGATATTTACTTTTCAACTACAGCCAGTGCGGCTGAGATCAAATGAAGCTAATCCAAGTTTCAAACTTCTATACCATTCGCAGACGTTCTATTCTACTATTCTAATTATAAAATTTATAATCAGTGTTTTTCACAGGAATACGGCCTTTACTCCCACCCCCGATACACTTCGATGTGGAGGACGTTTAACTTCACAGCCGTGACCCTGGACCAGCTGTGGGATGAAATCACCTACAATGACCAGGATATATTCGTTCAATACGGGCTCAGCGGCGCTACTAGCAGTAAGTACTAAGTAGCTACTAGGTCTCTCGCATGCGAGCGTCCGAGCTGGGGGGTAACATCTTATTGTTTACTGCAGCAGATTGTAAGCACTGTTCTAGTTTGAAAGACATTGGAAGCCAGTGAATTAAAGCAATTATTGAATTTTTTTTTTGTTTATAGCTGTTTGAGTGGTAGAGCCACGCTGTAGACAGTTTTGTCTACAACTTGAATGGGCCTGCTCGACCGGGTCGTTACAACTGTCTCACAGAAAACCGACGTAAAGTAGTGGCTTGCTGCTGCGTTTCGTACGGTGAGTGAGATATCCGGAAGCCCAAATCCCCTCCCCTTCCCAATCCTTAATTATCCCTTTCCTTTAAGGTCGGCCACGCGCCCATGATTCTTCTGGTGGTGGGCGTACATGGGCGGTGGAGATCACTTACCATCAGGTGAACCACTTGCTCGTTTGCCGGCCTATGCTATAAAAAAAAGGCATAAGCCGGCAAACGAGCAAGTGGGTCACTTGATGGTATGTGATCTCCACCGTCAATATACGCCCAAAATATCAGAAGAATCATGGGCGCGTTGCGTTGGATTGGGAAGGGGAGGGGATTTGAGATTTCTGTGAGACAGTGTTTACGACCCTGTCGAACCGGCCCATTCATGCTGTAGACAAAACTGTCTACAACGTGGCTCTACCATTTATAAAACTAACTTTATCAGGCTTAATATCTTATTTCGGGACGATGAGCGTTGGGCAGTATCATACACTACTTTCTAATTTAAATGAGTAGTGTTCCTAATTTTCATAGGCTGGCATAGCGAGGCGCTTGTTCGTCTTGTAATTCACGCAAATAAAAGAAATAGAACTGTACAAGCCCAGTCTGCTGATTTCCTTTCTAGGATCTTCCAGAGCTGGAACTTGGGACCACTAGCCTTTTTTTTTAATCATGCCGGCCTAAATGCTTTTTCACACTCCGAAGAGAGAAGAAGTAAATCGAGGGTCCTGCGACAGAACAGGCGGATGACTGATGCAGGCACAGGGATACAAGGATCCATCAATTCATGCAAAACATATTTTCACAAGGTGGTAGGTTCCTTGTATGCGAGAGGCCATCTGGGTTGGTACCACCGCTGTGTCTATTTCTGCCGCCAAGCAACGGTGTGTAAGCACATTGGAGTCAGTAAAATTACTGGACGTTATGAGACTTAACATCTTATGTCTCGGGGTAACGAGCGCAGTTCGGTGCCATGCAGTGGTTTGTAATTCAAAGTTCTATGCGGTGTTGGTTCTGTTTATGGACAGGCGCTTACCATTAGGCGAGCGCCTTGCTTGTCTCGTCATTCATTCAAAACTGAACAGTTTGTTTCACCAGATGTAAAACTGACTGCGCAACTCGGCTTCGTCCAAGGCCGGTGCTATACGATCTCGCCCGTCATCCTAAGCAACGAGACCTCCAAGAGGTCCGGATACTCCATTACGTTGAAGCACAGCGCCGCTGACATGGAGACGACCACCAGCATCTACCCTCCGGGATATCATGTGTACGTGCATTACACCAGGGAACCTTTTACTGGTAAGCACCTTAAGATTTTCGACCACGCCAATGGCCTTCATGTTTTTTACTATGGTTCTTACACAATAACTACCGTTGATGTAGTGCCAAGATCGGTGGGGAAGCAGCTGTTAATGGTTTTTTTATTATTTTTTCTGAAGGATTTGCTAAAATTACTATGTGAAGATTTTTTATTCTGTCCATCACGCTAGCCTAAACTCCACTGACCTGACCTTAAAGTAAACAAAAGGTTTTTTATCCGAGCACGGCAAAGTGACTGCACTGCACCTGATGGTAAGCGTAGTGCAATTCAAAAAACCAGCAACCACCGACAAACATTGAGTATATCGGTGGTCACCAGTCATGCTTCTTCGGAGAGGGAAGAAGCAAATCGAGGGACCTGCGACAGGACAGGCGGATGGCCGATGCAGACACAGTAGCACAAGTATGTACCCCTATGCTCGCTCCAACCAACCATCAAGTCATGACGCAAGCCCCTCGGGAGAACCGGATATACACTGGCTGATCCTGGAACGCTATCCGCACAAGGCGTATGGATCACTATGGCAGGTTTTAACACCATGTGTACGGTGAATATGAATATTCTACCCCCAGCAAAAGGTTCTAAAGATTTTACTTCTAGAAGTGGAAGTGTACAACGGTGGGTTGGTGGACTACCTGTACGTAAACGTTGGAGAGACCGTGGACATCAAGCTTAAGGTGGATGAGTACGTGATGATCAGCGGTGAAGACCACCCTTGCAGCTGTGAAAAGGATTACAGCGCTAACGTCGTGAGTTGAAAATTTAGCAAGAAAGAAAATTTATTGTCATCATAAAAAACATGTAATATACTATAAGTATAACAATGCAAAATAAAATAATAAAGAGCATTGCCTTAGCGCACCAAGCTGAGGCACGTCCACAGCGATCGTAATACAAAAGAAGAGACGCCGACAGTCAATTTCTATTCCCATTTGCGTTAACGCTACCTCATTGACGCGTGCGTCTGACGCTTTAGGGCCGGCGCTCATTGACGGCATGGCACGGCATGGCACGGCAGGTCATGCTGCGGCATCCCGCGGCGTCCCGTGGCATGCCGTGGCATCCTGCTGAATGCCCAGCCACTCTCTCTCTCTCGCGCACCGCGGCAATCCGTGGAATGAAACGGCATGACACGTCTGGCCGGAGCATCCCGCGGCGCGTCGCGTCATGCCACAGCATCCCGCGGCACGTCGCGGCACTGTGGTATTGAAATAAAGTAACGTGAATTCTAAACTCGTGGCAATAAGATTCAAAATAACTTGATTAGTAATAAAATCCTTTGCCATGCCATGCCGTGCCATGCCGTCTATGAGCGCCGGCCATTACTCTTACTTGTCATTGTAAGAAGATTTATTTTTTACATCATCATCTCAGCTTATTGCCGTCCACTGTTGGACGTAAGCCTCCCCAAGTAAGCGCCAACCATCCCGGTCTTGGGCAACCCGCATCCATCCGCTACCTGCCATCTTTTTCAAGTCGTCGGTCCAATTACATTATTTTTTACATATATATTTTTAATCCTGACAATGCACCTGTAAGAGCATGCAGTCTACATATAATGCCAGTTGTCAAGATACTATGGATCTCTCGACATTCACCAGAATTATACCAGCCTAAAGTCACTGGATTCACACCGGTTGAATCCGAATTTTTGTCTACGGTTTGGCAGTCGGTATAGCGGTTCACACCCACCAGGAATACATAAATTAAATAAATAAATCAAATAATAATCGAATAAATAAATATTTATTGTTTGTTTACAGTGCACATCGCAGTATGTGTGGGATAGAGTGGGAGAGGTGACGGGATGTTCAGGGCCCTGGATGAATAGCGACCTTCCACGATGCGACAACTACACAGCCATGAGGAACCTTATAGTCAGTTATATGGCGTAAGTGTTGTTTCTTTACATCAGAGGTTTCCAAACTTTTCTCTTATAGACCACTTTCAAAATTTTGCTGTTTATGGTGGACCCCTGCAACTACATTTCTACTATATTCCCAAGATTCCACAAAAAAAGTGAAGATTAGATCTAAAATATTATCTGTCTATATTGATAGGTGAAGTCAAGCCAACATTTTAGTTCTTTATCGAAAGCAGATTACATTTTCGTGGTCCCCCGCTTACGAATTGTGAACCCCCATTTTTTTGACACGCCAACGTAGACCCCGTCCAGTCTCTCGTTGACCCCTAGGGGTCCATCTGGACCACTTTGGGAACTAATGATTTATATCAATAGTCTTAAAAAGGAAAAACACGTACGCGACTAAAATTTGAGCTGAGAGGATTCTTTGAATATTTATTTATTGTAGTGATATTTTATTTGTAATCTAACTATACAGGGTTATTTTTAAAACACTGACAACCTCGCAGGGCCATATAGCTGACCCCATACGGAGCAACTTTTGTTCTACGAGTTTGGATATAACTCAATATATTTAAAAAAAAATGATTTTACAAGTTTTTGTTGTGTCGTGTTTTTCTTCGTAGACTGCGGCGCGGCGCGGCGCGCGGTCAGCTGCTCGGGAGTTCAAGATCGCAGGCGCTAGCCCGGTTCCCCACGCTTCGCGTGTTTGTTTACGTAATCTGCGATGCGCGTTTTAACATTCAAGACGGAAATTAAATGAATACTTATTTTTGTATGTAAATAAAATCTAACAAATTATGAAAAGTCGTAGAACAAAAGTAGTAGCAAATGACCTTAGGAATCTACGCCTGCGAGGTTGTCAGTGTTTTAAAAATAACCCTGTATAAGCACAAAAATACAGAACTATTACGGTCGACCTGACGGAACTTCACTTTCAAACTTTTATATGTAAATAGGAACTTCACCATGGACGAATGTGAATAAAATGGTGCCGCAAAAAAATTATCTGACCGACCGATAATTACTGGCGTAATTTCGGTCGCAGTATAGCAAGACCATTTGATCCATTTTTCCAGCACGTACACCAACCACGACTGTGGAGTCTGCCCTCGTTTTTGCCACTCCTATCTGTACAACGCATATGTGACGGACAGACAGCGTCTACACTTCTGGGACTCGGCTCAAGGGCAGTGGTTGACCAGGAGTGATAACGCGGCACTGCAGACTCAGGTATCATCATCAGCACGAGTCAGTAGCTCCTTTATTAAAGCAGGGTTCGGCAAAGGAGTAAAAGGGTCAATTGATGGTAAGTGATCTCTATCGCTTATGAACTGGTACACCCCAGAAGAGTCATGGGTGCATTGCTGACCCTAAACGAAAGGAACGATGATTAGGAAGAGAAGGGGGATTAGAAAGGATTGGAAAGAGAAGGCGGCATTTCTATGGCACAAACGCGCAGATGCTATGTCACTGTTACAAACAATCTAATACGTCACGATGGCTGTCGACTGTCTGTTAACAGCTCGCATAACACAAACTTAGTCGAAAAAAGTGATTTAAGCTTAAGAGACATAAAAGTACACATAAAACTTAAAGATTTCATGATAAGTAAACACAAACCCTATGGCCAGCCGTGTTTTCATCTGGGGTCATATTTAAGCTCATGAATGACAAAGCTTTCCGAAATAACAAAACACCTTGAAATAAAACTAATTTAAACGGATTTTATCGCGGTTTTTTATTTTAATTTTGGTCCCGACGCGACGTTTCGAAAGCTTTTTCAGCCTTCGTGGTCACGGGGTGGACTGAGGTGTAGGTTGCCCCAAAAAGTTAATGTAACATTAATATACACAATTTGAATTGAGTATGAAAATTTCTTTATGAAACGAGATTCCTGCCAGCACACATCTTTATCAATTATACTCGAATTTGCCGACAGCTTAATACGACTTTTCTGACTAGCCTTGTATATTTATTATCTATTTGCAGTTATACCTGTACTTTAACAGCATGATGGTGTCCGTCTACGAAGAGCGGTACAACTACGACTGGAATCTTTTCGTCTCTGATCTTGGAGGAAGCATCGTAAGTTTTTCCATCCTATAATATCAGCCCTGTATTTTTTTTATTTTTTACCCTTAGGATGAACTACAGAGGTCAGGGCTAATGGGACAGTGGCGACCCCCACAGTATCTCATCCCAAGGCCATAGGAGAGGGGAAGGATCAAGGGATGAGAAATGTATAGGAAGAGTGGGCAAGCCGCCTTTGGGAGAACCGGATATACACTGGCTGACTCCGGAACGCGACTCACACAAGGTTGGTCACTATGGCGGGTCTTAACACCGTGCACGGCGGTCGCTATCTGGGTGGATACGAATATCCTACCACCACCAGGGTAAGGAAATTGGGATGGGAAGGGGAGGAAGAGGGCCAATCCACAACATAAATTGTCAAATTAACAAACAAACTTATTTTAATCAAAACACATCCAAATCTAAAAATGATACACAAAGAAACTCCAAACCTCTCAAAGGAGTGACGCTGCTCATGGTGAATTTGATGCCGGACACGTTTGCACGTATTAGACTACAACTAAAGTCAGCAATCTGTGTGTGAATCGACCTTCACACGTATCGTCAAATCGTTAAATTATAGCTCGAAGATGTTTATTTTCGGAAAGACTTTCTTAGATTTAAATACTGTGGGTATGAAGTGCTGGTTGCAGATTGAATCATTCAATGAAAAAGATTAGTCTATTTTTAGTGTTGATCGCTGTTCACAAATTGTTTGATTCAGTAAAGCTTACACTTGTAATGCAATAAAGATGTTCAACCTAAATTATGGTGAGCCTATCAAATTTAAATTATGTATGATGGAAATGGGCAAGTCTGCTTGTTCGTCAAACGGAGTGTAAAGAAGCAATTAGGCAGGCCGGCATAATTCCCAAGCTAGCGTTCATCTACTGAACACGAGCCAGGATATACGCTATTGATGACAGCAGAAAGGAAGAGCTTGGGATCTTGATACTTATTCGGCAATGTCATCAAATTTTTTTATACCACAGGCCGATAAATGAACAAGTGGATCACCTAATGGTAAGTGATCTCCACCGCTTATGAACATCCACAATATCTGCAGAATCGTAGATGCGTTCCCGGCCTTAAAGTTAAAGTAGAAGGATAATAAAATATTTGGGAAGGGGAGGGGAATGTGGGCCTCTTGGATACAAATATTTGTGGATTACACATGCGGGAATTGAACCCGAAGCTTATCGCTTCTCAGTGGCGACTTCATTTTGCTATTTTAAATTCGATTTCTCTAATTCTGACTTCAGTTTTAATTCTAACTTCACATCATCTTGTGAATTAATACTTTGAGATTTCCAGGGCTTCCTTCTAGGTCTCTCAGTCATCGGGCTGATGAACATGCTTGTCAAAGCCTGGAATCTATTCATCAAGCCAATCTTCCCTTCGAGGACTAAGAGGATCTCCCGCGATTCCATCACCACTGCAGATATAAAGACCGTGGAAACTAGTGACTGTAAACCAAAATAGCAAGAATAATCTTCTTAGTAATTGCACATTTATGTTTATTAATATTCTTCTGTCCATTTAATTTATGTTCAATAAATTAATAGGATTCTTGTGACCTCTATTTATTTACATAATATAATGTCCAAATTGGTGATAACGGCATTGAAATACATAGAGGGGTAAACCGTATCTATTAATTTAAGGAAATACTTTTGATCAGCGAAAAAAATGGAGTAGGTTCACCAATAATCGAAACAAATATTTTTTCGCGTTCGCGTATGCTTTTCCAAAATACTTATTTCAAATGTTTCAGTGAAGTCCAAAAAATTATCATAGACTTGCTCGAATTAAACGGCATTTTTTATAGCTTTAGCTTGAGACGCAGATGGTCCCTTGTGGGGTAGAAGATATGCTTGTGGCCATCCTCCTTTATGTTGTCACAAGACTCATAATTTTGTTTTTTTTTTCTCAATCTTAAATTTGTGAATAATGCATAGTTTCATAAGAATGTCTTTTTAACTTTTCATGTCTCAAGTTAGGGTTTCAATTAATTATTCCTTTCTTTAATATTTCTTTGCAGTTTAATTACAAATTACAAAAACAGCTTTTTGCCAAACATGGCTCGTTGTACTGTCTTTGGACTATTACGTAGTGTGTAAAACATTCATTCAAACTTCCATTCATTCTACAAGGAAAGTTTATAATTTCTATAGCAGTCCAGGTGAATCGGTAATATATGAGGTAAGATAAATAACAGCACGAAATGACGCAAGTGTGCAGATAACCGAGCGCCGATGAGCCGAGAGCATTCATTCTCTAAACAAACTACAATATTGCGGGCAGAAATAGATTGAAACTACACTGTTTCCGCTTACCGACAACCCGGGTTTAACTGTTAAGGTCAAATTTTTCTGATTATGATACCAGAAACAGTTTTGTACACAAGAGACTTGAAATCGCAATAATAATATGGTCTACATTTCTTTTGATAATCGGAGTTTCTTAATTAACGTTATTTTCTAGAATTGGGGTACTTTAGGGTACTGTTTTGTAATCAGTAATTCATTACCAGAATCATGGGGTGACATCTTTAATTTGAAATATTCCTTGCGATTCTGGGCGGTTCTTTTCAGTTCAGAATATCGTTGAGAATATTTGCATCGTGGTCAGCCAAGGACTCTTATTCCAGAATTTTGCCTTCCAGAATGTTTAGATTATCCAGACAGAGGTCCAAATTAAATCAGTAATTAGCGGAGACAACAAATCCTGTCCTCATTTCGATTTCTTCTCTTTCCTCTGACATTGTGATTGTACAATGTCGGTGGTCATGTTAAGGTTACTTGGTAGGTTGCCTGCTATTATAAACTGAGTTTATTGTCTCCGGTGAGTGTGTCCGTGCTATATCGTATTTGGCATTAATGCCAAATGTTCGACATAGCAGCATGTGATGCAAAGGTTGGTCGCTTACATTGTAGCGGTCTTTCTTTCGTTCTGACTGACGATATCCCAGTATATTGCCAGGGTCCACCTCCCTTCTGCGGAGAGAGAAGAAGCTAATCGAGGGGCCTCCAACAGGATAGGCGGATGACCGATGCAGGTACAGTATAACAAGGATGTACCCCTATATCCGCCCCAACCAACCATCAAGTCATGTCTCAAGCTCCTCAGTAGAACAGGATATACACTGGCTGATCCTGGAACGCGATCCACACAAGGCGTGTGTAGCGTGTGTGTCTATGGCAGGTTTTAACACCATGTGTACGGTGGTCACTATCCGGGCGGATATGAATATCCTACCACCAGCAAATTAATGTCTTTCTACCCGCTAAACGCTCATCTTATGATCATATTTTCATTCGATACTCACACCTCCGCGTCGTATCGATCGGCTGTCGGCTAAATTAGTGACAGCTAGTTTAAAACGTCCATCGGCGCCACAATAATATCTTATTACAACCTAAATAAACTAGGTGTTGGCCTGTTCAGACAAACCATGTGAAAGGTCGTACATACATTGTACGTGACAACTAAAGATATGGTCTCAGGCACGCTTCGTTTGTACCAATTCGTTATAGGAATAGTGCATAGTGCTGATTATTTAAGCAGCAGTATGCTTAGCACTATTGTGTTTCGGTTTGAAGGACATTGAAGCCAGTGAATTGTAGAGCATTATGGGACTTTAGGTATATCTTGTGTGTGTCTATCACTGGTGTTAAAACCTGCCATAGTGACCCAACTTGTGTGGGGCGCGTTCCAGGGTCAGCCAGTGTATATCCGGTTCTCCCGAGGGGCTTGCGACATGACTTGATGGTTGGTTGGGGTACAGGGGTACATTCTTGTACTATTGTGCCTGCATCGGTCATCCGCCTAGCCTGTGGCAGGCCCCTCGATTTGCTTCTTCCTTCTCCGAAGAGGGAAGAAGCATTTATACAGGACGGCATGATTCTGATGACCACCGATAAACTCATTGTTTATCAGTGGTTGCTGGTTTTTTGGACTGAACTACTTTTACCATCAGGTGTAGTGCAGTCACCGTGCTCGGATAAAAACAAAAAAAAAATCTTATGTCTCGGGTGACGAGTGCCGTTCAGCGCCATGCAGTGCTTTGTAATTCGAAGTTCTTTGTGGTGTTGCTTCTTTTTATGGGCAGGCTTGGCGCTTGCCATCAGGCGAGTTACCTCGTTTCATTCAGGCAAAAAAGTGGCCATTATTTAAATTCTTTAATACTACAGTGCGTTAATCTTCTTAAAAAGTTTCCTATGTTAGTGTTAAAGAATCGATACGTCTGGAGCTCATAAATTAGACAACATCAAAATATTTGATAAACCTAGCTTAATTTATGGCGATAGATATTTTAACATGACTTGAACATATACTTACATATTACTACTGGGCGGCAGAAATAGACAAAGGTATTTTTATAACGGAGGCTATCAAACAAGCAAGTGAGTCACTTGGTATTTTTTATAGCATAGGCCGGCAAACAACCAGTGGGTCAATTGATGGTAAGTGATCTTCACTGCCCGTGTACCCCACAATACCGGAAGAAACATGGGCCCGTTGCCGACCTTAAAGAAAAGGGATAATTACGGAATTGGGAAGAGGAAACCTCCGAATATCTCATTCATCGTACGAAACGCTGCAAAAAGCCGCTACTTTACGTCAGTCTTCTGTGAGAAAGTGGTAAGGAATTGGTCGAGCCGGTCTTTTCATGATGTGTACACAAGTATCTACAACATGACATGGTATCCAGACAGACTCTCGCAAAGAGATGATAAATCTAATAAAAAATGTTATCCCACTGGAAGCACTTATAAAATGTTTACGAATACCTTTATGTGTTACGTCATAACACATTACTACGCATTTGCTGACGATATAACATAGTAAAAGCTTGTCATTCAGAAATAAAATGCATGTTGCACACGTCAGAGGCAGAATCTCGACAGTCACGAGACTAAATCACGACCAAGAGTTTGCAGAGATCGTTTGTTTCTATAGACTTTTATCTTAAGACATTAATAAAGGGATGCCCATAGCCCTGACCCCACAGTAAGATACGAGTCTTGTGTCGTGGATATCAGAAACTACGAGAAACTTTTTGGTCTCACAACACCCAGACCCCGGAACAAAATAAATTTGCTCGGTGCGGGAATCGAACCCACGGTTTCACGTTTCACAGTCGGCTACTCGCCTACTGCGCCATGGAGGCTGTCTGTTTTTGTTTTTATCCTGGCTCGGCAAAGTGACTACGCCACACCTGATGATAGGTGTAACGCAATCCAGGAATAGTGTCGACCAACGACAATGTATCTATCGTAAGTCTGCACTATCATGCCGACCTGCCTTACTGCTTCTTCATACTCCGTTTAAAGGACCCTATGTTTTAGGAAGGAGGGAACACGTGTGCCAGCAAACTATTCCACAGCTTAATGGTCCGGCACAAGTAAGACTTAACGAACTTTTTAGTTCGGGCTAAGATGGAGGAGACCACGAAGTTATAGACACAAGTAGCGGAGCCCCGCAAGCCAGCACGCGTGGTTCTGTTAAGGAAAAGTGAGGATGGGATAAGGTCAAACAATTCTTCAGAGCTCTCACCGTGATACAGACGATAAAAGACGCTTAGCGAGGCAATGCCCCTCCGCAATTGTAGCGGTTCTAAGTATCTTGTAACGTCTGCATCATTCACAATGCGAACAGCCCGTCACTGCATTCTATGTGATGATGAAATGGACGGATGACTGTGATGACGGAATTCGCAGGTTCGAAATCAGGCCACACCTGACTCCAAAGTTACACGGGTAAATATCGCTCGCTTTCACTGGAAGTAAAGCATCGTCAGAAGGTGCTTCGCTTCTCAGAGTATTCCCTATGAGACTTTCGAAGTTAAAACTAGTAGCCCTCATTAGGTCAGCATGGTGGAATAAAGCCTAATCATTATTAGTAGTGGAGGAGGCCTATGACCAGCAGGGGGACGTATATAGTACAGGGCTGTTTGTTTTTGTATTAATATCAATCCAGCCAATACTTAGCCGCTTATTAATGAGAGACGATGTCTTTCATCCAGCTCGCACAACTGAGGTGGGTTGGTAGACTTCAATTTTTTTTATAGCATAGGCTGGCAAACGAGCAGCGTGAGTGAGATATCCGAAGGCCTAAATCCCCTCCCCTTCCCAATTCCTAATTATCTCACTCACTTTGTCATGCGCAAAAAAAATAGTTTTCAAACCTAGTTACTGTATACATTTTAACATGGATAGTCACTGCTTAACGTAATATTCTCTATTTGAATAAAGTTACAATCGATGAAGTGAAAATAGTTTTAAATCAAATTCAGAAAATACTCAACTGAAGATAAAACCCCGTTTAAAAGAAGACAACGAACGCAAACCAGGAAGGTCGTCGGCTGATTGCACGAGCCAAAATCTGGTGTAGCAGCTAGGCATGCGTGTGACTTACAGTATCGGACTGCATTTTTTAATTGTCCATACCAGAGGCTAATTATTTTACTTGTATCTGGCCATACTAAATATGATGATTAATGCATAGAAAAATGTTAAATGCCAAACGACCCGCACACTAAGGGCTCCGTACCACGTTCAAATTTTTACTATTTATTCATTAACTAGCTTTTGCTCGCGGCTCCGCCCGCGTGATCTGCTTTTTTCGGGATAAAAAGTAGCCTATGTCCTATTCTGATGTATAAGTTACATTATTGTAAAGTTTAATTAAAATCCATTCAGTAGTTTTTATCCATCCATCCATCCATACTTACAAACTTTCGCGTTTATAATATTAGTAGGATTATCTGTTAGGATAGATTCTACAATGACTCATTATGGTGGGACACTCAATGCTGGTGGTAGGATATTCAAATTCGCCCGGATAGCGACCACTGTACACATGGTGTTATAATAACCTACCATAGTGACCCACACAACTTGCGTGGATCGCGTTTCAGGATCAGCCATTGTACATCCGGTTCTCCAGAGGGACTTGCGATATGACTTTTTGGTTGGTTGGGTCCTGCATCGGTCAACGTTCTGCCGCAGACCCCTTGTGTTACTTCTTTCCTCTTCACTCGCGTAATATTCGCGTAAACATAAGAAATCATTCTTATGACTTCTCAGGTATGCAGGTTTCCTCACGATGTTTCCTTCACCATTGAAGCAAGCGATTATTAAAGATGAATACACACATAACTTAGAAGACACTTTGTCTTGTGGCTGAGCTCTTGTGGCTGGTCAAACTTGCGACTTTCGTCACGACAGTCCGTACCACTCCCCGCTGAGCTATCGCTGCTCTATTAATATCACATTTAATTATTTTTCCGTCAGGTACTGTGACCAATCCGCAGTCTGTCTCCTGTACAATCACCAATATAATTTACACTAAAGCCGCCGTTGCCGACGCATATTTTTGCTTTACGATGTTGAATCGTGAATCAGAGGCGATTCTTGGCTATAATAGTCGATACCAACGCCTCATCCAACTTTATTTAAACATTTATTTACACGACTTATTTATTATTGCTGTTTGGTACTCATTTCTGATCGATATGTTCTTATTTTTCATGTATTTATAGCATCAAGGTACATAAGGTTATGGGATGGTGAATAAAATCGTTATTTCTGTCTACAGCACAGAGTTTTAGCAGTGTTTAAACCTGAATTTGGTCGATGAAATAGATCTTCACGGAATGCAGGATAATTATTAATGAAGTAGGTATTAGCATATTCATTACACATGTCATACAAAATGGCCTACCTGACATTTTTGGCAGAAATCCAAACTTATCTAAATACGGAATGAATTTGATGTTCTGTTTCGAACTATTTATTTTATCGTCTGGTAACTATGCATATGTTTAGATTAATTTATTTTTGGGTAAATCATCATCACCATCTCCGATTTGAAGGAGTTTAATGCATGAAATAGTAATATTTATATAGTATATATATATTAATAACAGAAATATTTTGTTAATGATGCCGCGTTTTACAGTTTGAAAAAAGAATCACATGACATGGTCATGTAAATTACTATTTCCTATATATTCTCGCTTTTGTTGTACACCATAGGTACTCACACATATTTCGTCTACTGCCCACTTTCAGAATCAATTGGACCTAGTTACGCAAAAAGGAACCAACCCATAGGAAGGTAAAATGGAGATACTGATTATTATTGTGGTAGAGCCACGCTGTAGACAGTTTTGTCTACAGCATGATTGGGCCGGCTCAACCGGGTCATTACCACTGTCTCATAGAAAACCGACGTAAAGTAGCGGCTTGCTGCTGCGTTTCGTACCGTGAGTGAGATATCCGGAGGCCCAAATACCCTTCCCCTTCCCAATCCCTAATTTTCCCTTTCCTTTAAGGTCGGCAACGCGCCCATAATTCTTCTGATATTGTGGGCATACATGGGCGGTGGAGATCACTTACCAACAGGTGACCCACTTGCTCGTTTGCCGATCTATGCCATAAAAACGGATATTGTTTTACTAAATAAAATAATTATTTTTCATTGTTAATTATCGCTTGTTTTAATTTTGAAGGAACCTTTTAAAAAGTTAACTCGCTCCACACCGCTTTGTCTATTTCTGCCGCCAAGCAGTGAGAGCACTGTTATATTTCGGTTTGAATGTTGAAGCGTCACTGGCTTCTGTTTGGACTGGTTACTGGCCATCATTAACATCCTATGTCTCATATGCTGTAATCATTGAAGGTTCAGTGGGATATCGCTTCTGTTTATGGGCAGGCATGGCGCATCAGACGAGCGGCCTGCTCGTTTCGTTTTTTTTATCCGAGCACGGCAAAGTGACTGCACTACACTGGTAAGCGCAGTGCATTCTGAAAAAAACAACGACCACCGACAAACAATGTATTTATCGGTGGTCATGCCGGCCTGTAGAAATGCTTCTTCACACTCCGAAGAAGCAAATCGAGGGGCCTGCGACACGACAGGTGGTGGACCGATGCAGGCACAGGGATACAAGGATGTACCCCTATATCTTAGGGTATCATCGTTTAGATGCTACTAGACTAGAACGATGTCACTGTACTAATAGCGACTAATATAATTAACTAGCTTTTGCTCGCGGCTCCGCCCGCGTGAACGTTTAAAATTGACAAAGTTTCATGCAAAATTTCATCCCCTATTTTATCCCTTTGGGGGTAGAATTTATCAAAATCCTTTCTTAAGGGATGCCTACGTCATAACATTTACCTGCATGCCAAAATTCAGCCCGATCCCTCCAGTGGTTTGGGCTGTGCGTTGATAGATCACTATGTCAGTCAGTCACCTTTGAGTTTTATATATTTAGATTACTAAGACAAATAAAAGGATATTTTCCATAGACACAGTAACATTTACCTAGCACGTGAAACGGGGACTCTCAGTACAGAAATAGCAACGTTGATCAAAAACCGAGAGGAAGTGAGCCGCGACCGCATACATAGCTATTTTCGTTCGATCCCCTCTTTGTTGTTCCAATACACAAGTATACAACTTTATTTCTATACTAGCTTTTGCTCGCGGCTCCGCCCGCGTGATCTACTTTTTCCGGGATATATCCTGCCTTTATTCGCAGTCAGTACAACATTTAACACAGGTTACAGGGATTTGGCTTGTAGGCTTTACGACCTGCCACCTGTCTGACGTCTACTCCTCTGAGGAGATATTTTTTTCTATCTTATAATAAATAAATAAACTGACTGACTGGCCAGGTCAGAAGTACCCTAAACCGACGTGCATGCATTAAGAATATAATGAGAGTGAAGGAGGCCAAAGAGGTGTGTAAGGATCGTAGCAGATGGAAGACCGTTGTCTCTGCCTACCCTTATGAGAAACAGGCGTGAGTCTATTTAAATGTATGAAAAAAACTGACTTCTATATACTTAATAATAACTAATAAATGTTCAAATAGGTAGAGCACCGCTGTAGACAGTTTTGTCTACAGCTCGAATGGGTTTGACCGGGTTGTTTTGTCTCACAGAAAACCGACGTGAATTAGCTTGCTGTTGCGTTTCGTACGGTGAGTGATATACCCGGAGCCCCAAGTCACCTTCCCCTTACAAATCCCTTTCCTTTAAGGCCAGCAACGCATCTATAACTCTTCAGGTCCTCATGGGCAGTGGAGATCACTTCCACCAGGTGACCTTCTAGCTCGTTTGCCGGCCTCTGCTATAAAAAATGTATCAAGCCTCACCATTAGATTAATAAAAAATATTATTATTAATTAACATTATGATTTCTTACGTTTTCTCAAATGTTACTCATTGAAATAAAACTAATTTAAACGGATTTTATCGCGGTTTTGTTATTTTAATTTTGGTCCCAACGTTTCGAAAGTCTTTGAGCCTTTATGTCGTCCACCTTGTCACCACGAAATCCGTTTAAATTCGTTTTATTTCAATTAATTAATATTTCGAAGGAAGGTTTTTCAGCAACTCTGTATTTGTAGCTAACGTTTTTATTTTGTCTTGCAGTATATATTTTATCTATATGGTTTACCCGCGATCTTGTGTTGGCACAGCTTAAAATTGAATTCTTCATATCTCATTTACTCGGAGGGTTTGTCGAACGGGAGAGAAATCTAACTGGAAACTGTCGTCATATGAGACGATTTGAAAACGAGAGTGGTAGAGCAACGCTGTAGACAGAAAAACCCAATACCACTTTTACTCGACCCGGGGATCGAACCCAAGACCTCAGTACACCAGTCGCACCGCGTACGCATCACATGCGCCACCGAGGCAGTCCATAGACATACCTAGAATATTTTAATGATGGCTGGTCGTCAAATCTCACCGAATCAATTATAATTACGCCTACGGATTTCACATGTGTCACGAATTAATTACACTTGTTCGCCAGATGTTCTTCACTACTTTATAGTTTATTTTAATAATATAATACTAGCCCTGTATTATATACGTTCCACTGCTAGGCACGGGCCTCCTCTGCTGAGAGGAGCTAAGCCTTAATCTACCACGCAGGCATAATACGGGTTGGCAGACTTCACATACTTTAGAAATTCTCAGGTATGCAGGTTTCCTCACAATGTTTCCTTCACTTTTAAAACTAGCTGTAAATATTACTAAATACATAACTTAAAAAAGTCAGAAAAAGTCAGAGGTGCATGCCTCTTGGGGCTGGTTTCGAACCTGCGACTTTAGATTTGAAAATCCGTACCACTCCCTGCTGAGCTATCGTTGCGTAAGTTAATATTATGTCTAACATAATAATAATAAATTTATGTTTACCGGTTCTACAGAAGCTATGACAGAAATTTTCCGCTGGGCCATGCAAAGAATCCTCTACCATGTTGATAGAGGATTCATAGGCGGTAAAAAACTTACCATCGTGACCTACTTGCTCGTTTGCAGATCTATGCTATATAAAAAATAATATGTGTAGTAGAGCCACGTTGTAGATAGTTTTGTCTACTGCATGAATGGGCCGGCTCGACCGTGTCGTTACTGTCACACGGAAAAAAGACGTAAAGTAGTAGCATACTGCTGTGTTTCGTAGTGAGATATCCGGAGGCTCAAACTCCTTTCTCAATCCCTTAATTATTCATTCCCTTTAAGGTCAATAACGCGCCTACGATTCTTCTGATATTGTGAACGTACATGGGCGTTGGAGATCACTTACCATCAAATGGGTCATCTTGTCATTTGCTGGTTTCCACCCAAAAAGAAATATAAATATAGTTTTATAACAGCACATAATTCGAAGACTACATTACAACTCGCAGTATACCAAAATCGACTAGCTTTTTCAAGGCGTCCGATCCTCAACTTTTTGGTGGTAAAGAAAAATAAACTTTTAATTTCATATTAAAATTAGCATCACATGCGAATTTAAACGACCCGGAGACTGATGTCCCAAGAGATAAGATTTAGGATTCACAGCCGCCATCAAAACAGAGTAAAATTAAAACAAGAAAATCATAAATGTCTGCAGAAAAATGACGACTGGCTATTTCAAATGTATGCAACGTAGTGATGATTTATTTTATTGCAATAACGCGAATATTTTTGCGAATATTGGATTCTAGATTGCTTGACAATTTAGTAGAATTTGAACCGCGACAATCTTGCTATACTTTTATTTGGTTCTGTACATTAAACAACCGTATTACAGATGCTACGCCGTCTGTCTGCTTTGTGAAATGTCGGCTTCTGAAATTATTACAGAATATGTTTATTATAGTGTATACACACATACATAGACTCATCCCTGTTTCCCATAAGGGTAGAGCAGAGACAACGGACTTCAACCTGCTACGAGCCTTACACACTTCTTTGGCCTCCTTCACTCTTATTAAATTGTTCATGCATGCACGTCGGTTTAGGGTACTTAAATAAATAAATACACCCAACAGTCACATACATAGTCCTGACCCCACAGTAAGATACGAGTCTTGTGTCGTGGGCATCAGGAACTACGAGAGACTTTCGGTCTTACAACACCCAGACCCCGAAACAAATATTTGTGGATCACACAAACATTTGTCTCGGTGCGGGGGTCGAACCCGCGGCCTCTGGCTTCACAGCCGGCTACTCGCCCGCTGCGCTACGGAGACTGACAATTTTTTTATTGACTGTCAATTATTTCTATCTTTTATAGAACACATTTTATAATAACATTTTCTTACCGAATATATGCTGCAAATTCGCTTATAGGCTATTTATGATCTTTTAATGGATTCCAACAAAATGTCTTACGTATTGTTTATTAGGATCCTATGACGTGATGACAGTGTAAAATAATAAACATTAATATAATTGGAATATAAATGTCAGCCATGTGAGGTGAGGCACTTCACTTTCTCTTCTATGAGAGAGAGGAGTTAGAATTTAGTCCACCATCCTGGCCTAAGAGAAATGGCAGACTTCACACACCTTCCAAGACTTCTCAGTTATGCCGATTTCCTCACGATGTTTTCTTCACCCTTAAAACACGCAATTATTAAATTATCAATGAATACAGGTATTTCTTAGAAAAATCAGTGGTACATATTTTTGGTTTCGATCCTACGACCTTTGTCTCCGCATTCTGTACAACCCCTCGCAAAGCTATAGCTGCTTCTGATATTAATATCTTTTAGTTTTAGGACACTTAAACATCGTATTCGTTATAAATACTGGTGTGTGTTGAGGAAAAGCCAACACAGTTAAAAACTTTTAGAAATTTACTAGCTGTCCCTCGTGGTTTCATCTGCATGTTACTGCCATGTTCCCATATGTCATAGCGTGATATACATTTAAACGGTCCTCATGAATCACTCTATCTATTGCTCAAAACTGCATTAAAATACGTTGAATAGTTTAAAATATTTAAGCTAAAAGGCAGCGGAATCGACTCCATTTTATACTGTGTAATTTTTTTTAATAAAACGCTTTAAATATACTGTTATTTATTTAAAGACCCCAATGACGCCTTGTCCTCATCCTATGCCACTGCTACAAAGTCATTAAAAATTGTTCTTTCATAGCTAAATTTCTTTCAAAATGACCCATTCAAACTATAAAGCCGAAGCGGTCACAAGATATAAATTTCCTCTAAGTAGGCGTTTTTAATTTTTCGACAATCTCGCGAGGCCATCTCCCGCATTACATCTGAGATTCCAGATTGTGAATGACAGACGGATGTCCAGACGAAACTGCAGTGACTAAGAGGTGAAAGTATTAAAATAGTTTTATTTTGCTATTGGTTTGAAGAGATTACCAGAAATTGGAAGAATCTTTAAGAATTTAAATAAATGCGTTTTGGTGTATAATAATGTATGTGGTTAAGGTAAATTGTTAGAATAAAAGCAACAGTAGTCCATGGGAAGAGATGATGATCACGAAATGGAAGATGGCGTAATGATCTCGATGACTTCTGCAAATGGTAGGAGTTTGCTGAAGATCGTGATCGGTGGAGAGATGAAGGGGAGGTTTTTGCCCAGCAGTGGAATGCGATATATTAGATAGATTAATAGAATAGTATATAGATTAATCCATGGCACCTAGTTCCATAACTTCCATACCATCAGGCACCTTATGTCGCTATAAGTGGCCAGGAAAATATTCAAAAACACTTAATTGGGAATACCTAACAGGATTTTAATTATTGGGGCTTACTGAATGGTTTGTCCCTCGTATGTAAGCGGCCATCTGGGCGGATACAACAGCTTTGTCTATTTCTGCCGCCAAGCAATAGTGTGGACACTGTTGTGTTCACTGTTGTTTCGGTTTGAAGGACATTGAAGCCAGTGAAACTTATGCCTCAGGATAACGCCATGCAGTGTTGTAATTCAAAGTTCTGTGTGGTCTTGCTTCTGTTTATGGGCAGTCGAGGCACTTCCATTACACGAGCGACCTGCTCGTCAATAAATATAAATCAGATGATGATTGTATAGGTAAATGAGAAAGCAATTGCTTGTATTAAATTTAAGAAACAGATTTTTTATTGTGACCGCATAAACTGGTACCAGATAATATTTATGTAATTGGTACATACATAATTATAGCATTTAATATATTCATTTAATTAATAGGACTCATTTAGATTTATAAAAAACATAATTCTGAGAGAAATCATAACTTTATATATTAAATTAGTGGCATAAAGTACATTTGCAGATTCTAACTGTTAGAATTGAATTACACAGCATCGTTAAATTAATTTAATATATTGTTAGGTGTTAATTTTTATTAATTTATGCGATCGGTGTTTATAAAATTGTTGTTGGGTAGATCCGCCTAAAATAATGTATAAAAGAGTGGCGCATGACTTGACAGGGACAGTTCGCATTCAGTCATCGCGTAGTACGGACCGTAGTGTTAGTTGTTATCGTAGTCAAGCCTTTTGTTTGGCTGACCGTTACAGTAGTGGTAATTCTGTCGTAGTTAATCATACTAAGTGTGCAAACAAGTAAAGCTTTTATTGCGGCCACATGTTGTGTTGGGAATCCCTTGAAATTACTGGGTTAACTGCGGATTGAAGCTGGGATGAGCGTTTGTCTTGGAGTGTATCGGACACGCTATCCCAGTGTGCTCGGAAACTTGATCTGTTAAGTTGTCCTGGAGCCGGGCTGCCGGAAAGTCACGCGGGTGGCGATTCGTGCAGCGTGGGACATGTCTGACGTCAGACATGTGGAGTGAAGCTGGGATGAGCGTTTGTCTTGGAGTGCATCGGACACGCTATCCCAGTGTGCTCGGAAACTTGATCTGTTAAGTTGTCCTGGAGCAGGGCTGCCGGAAAGTCACGCGGGTGGCGATTCGTGCAGCGTTGTAGACATCTAATGTCTGTCGGCAGTCATTGTCCGTACTGGTTTAATGCATGCTTTTATGTGAACCGATACACACACGCAAAGCCATGCCTCACGTAAGTCCTCGTAGGTCTCTGACGAGTCGTGAGGGGCGATCTTCCGACAAGTCCCGCCCCGGGTGGTTGGTTCATGTATTAGGATGTTTTACACCTATTGTGCATAGGAAATAATGGGTTTGTTCTCTGTGAATAGAATAAATTAGTTTGAAAGTGATCATTTTATTTTTGTCCTATTATTTTTTTATTCATCTCGGCAATTAAATTGTTAACATCAGAAGTGGGATAGGCTCCGCAGCCTATCATCATCTTCTTGACAGTTAAATTTTAAGGCATTACTTAGTAGCTAGTGTTCGAACTTTAAATGCACACTTGTATTTGTAACTACACGACATGTCAGTAACTACGCGATGAACTGCGACTGTCTACGAGTGGTTTGAATTTATCCATGGACTATAATGGACGAGTTCTACTGATGTGGCTCCGGCGCGGGCATGGAGCGCAAGATATTGGTGCGCAAGAGTTCCCGATCGTTGGAACATAACGCCGCCGTACCCACGGTGTGATGGTTCACCCATACAGCTTACAGAGCGACTTTGCTGGATGACTGTGATTTACGAGTATTGAGTTATACGCCGAGGATTTGGTGAGATCTTTCCATTTTATGTAGATTGCGTATAAAAAGTAATTTGAAGTACCTATAGCTTTTGTAGAATTGTTAAGATGTGGCGACCCATCGCTGTAGCGATTGCCTACCGAAATTCAACTGGTTTTCACTATCGAGCAAAGCTGGGTACTGTGTTTACTAAAGACCTAATGCAGGGAATCTGTTTCATTGCATTTTACATCAATCTATCCCAATATGATTGTCGTTGTAGATGTGAACGATAATTTCTTTTTGATTTGATAGAGGGTTAATGACCCGATGTTTCGTAAAATAAAAGTTTAAAGTATCTCATAGTTCCTGATACCTGCGACACAAGACTCGCGTCTGATTATGTGTGACTGTTGGGTGTATTATTGACATAATTACAAAAACTGTAAATGCTGTAGTACAATCGTGTTTCAGTAAAATTTATCACTTGTGATCGCTATACGGAACTGCTGAACTCGAAACAGTTTTTCAACTTTTTAACGAAATGCCTCTTGGGTCCCTGTCCTGGCAGACTTATTTCCCAATACGAATCAGGCTCTACCTGGCACACTTTAGTGTGGAGAGAATTTTGACAAACTTATAATCGCGATAATCACCTGCCTTCTCGTTTTGGTTTTTGTTTTCAAGAGCAGTGGTGACACGTAACGCTGGCCGGCGCTTATTGTGGCGCATGGTGGTTTTCCGCTTCACGGGCGTTGGTCGATCATCACTGGCAAACGTGGTTGCTGAAACAGGATGTTTGTGCGTGCATGAATAAGTGTGCGCAAGGTGAAGTATCAAGTACCCGAGCCGGGAATGTTGAGTTTGGTTGCTCGACCACATTACAGAGTTTTAAGATAAGTGGGTGGTAAACTTACGTTTCCCCCTTAAAGATGTTTTTAGTACTCGTGGCGATCAATCGGACCTAGCTCTCTGACGGCTGGGACTGAAACATTGAATGGGCACTATGGTCCGGTTACATGATTTGAATCGGTTTGTTTAGGCAGTACACTCTTAGATTGTGAGTGTTGTGAGCTGATCTTAAGGTTTGTGGGTGACAGACCTACGTCATTCCCTTAAAGATACCTTCCGTACTGGCGTCGCAGGCTAGGAGTGTCTCCGTTAATGAGGTTATCTGAGTTCGACGCGCGTTTGCAATTTCGCAGCTTTTATACCTGAGTCACTAGGTCATTCGGAAGGCATGTAATATTTAGTTTCATGTGGCAGTGTATAGGGACTGATGGAAGTCCGGATTTGAAAAGATAAAAATATTAAGGAGTTATGCTTCAGACACATACGAACCTGTAATAACCGTTTCTAATGTTCTCCTTGTGTGTTTTTTACATGTTCAAACGGATTGTCGAACGGTGAGCCTGGTGCTGACGATGATGAAGAGGTCTGTCCGGAATTGCGGAAAGAATTGCCCGGTCCTTTGTCTATACGTCCTGCTGAAGACATCTAAGGACTGATGTGTATCCATGGTGAACTAATTCTCGTTTGTTTTATTTCTAAGAGTAAAATTAATGTCGAATCCCAAGCTAGGATTCATATTAAGCTTTTTAACCTTAAACCTTTATAAAGGCTATAGCAGTGATTGTTTAAATTAGTCAGGATTGGTCGAAGCGGTGCATAACACAGCTATGTTCCTGAAATTTTGTAATAAAAGAAAGTGTCAAATGGGTATCGGATAACAGCCAGCTTCCGCAACGCAGCGGATAAGCATCAGGCTGCGGGTTCGGTTCCCGCACCTAAGATAAAATGTGATTATACCCATGGCATCGGATGACAGTCGGTCTCCGCAACACAGCGGACAGGCGTCAGGCTGCGGGTTCGATTCCCGTACCTAAGGCAAATATTTGTGTGTGACTATGAACTATGTGATTCTGCCGTGTATTTTTGTTACCCAGGAGGTGTGAGATGCTCGTCGGGTGCGTCATGCGGGCAGACGAAAGCTGTGAAGTACAACGACAGCGGTTCTGATGAAGAATACGGCACAGCGTGCGTGGTGCGGAGTGGCATTGAATAACGGCTCCGTCTAGAATCGAATCATTTGCATTGTATTCTTCTAAACTCATTGTCTGTTCTGTAAATACCTAATGTGCTCGGGACGCGCACGCGTCAGGAGAGGCCGTGTTAGGTGTTAATTTTTATTAATTTATGCGATCGGTGTTTATAAAATTGTTGTCGGGTAGATCCGCCTAAAATAATGTATAAAAGAGTGGCGCATGACTTGACAGGGACAGTTCGCATTCAGTCGTCGCGTAGTACGGACCGTAGTGTTAGTTGTTATCGTAGTCAAGCCTTTTGTTTGGCTGACCGTTACAGTAGTGGTAATTCTGTCGTAGTTAATCATACTAAGTGTGCAAACAAGTAAAGCTTTTATTGCGGCCACATGTTGTGTTGGGAATCCCTTGAAATTACTGGGTTAACTGCGGATTGAAGCTGGGATGAGCGTTTGTCTTGGAGTGTATCGGACACGCTATCCCAGTGTGCTCGGAAACTTGATCTGTTAAGTTGTCCTGGAGCCGGGCTGCCGGAAAGTCACGCGGGTGGCGATTCGTGCAGCGTGGGACATGTCTGACGTCAGACATGTGGAGTGAAGCTGGGATGAGCGTTTGTCTTGGAGTGCATCGGACACGCTATCCCAGTGTGCTCGGAAACTTGATCTGTTAAGTTGTCCTGGAGCAGGGCTGCCGGAAAGTCACGCGGGTGGCGATTCGTGCAGCGTTGTAGACATCTAATGTCTGTCGGCAGTCATTGTCCGTACTGGTTTAATGCATGCTTTTATGTGAACCGATACACACACGCAAAGCCATGCCTCACGTAAGTCCTCGTAGGTCTCTGACGAGTCGTGAGGGGCGATCTTCCGACAAGTCCCGCCCCGGGTGGTTGGTTCATGTATTAGGATGTTTTACACCTATTGTGCATAGGAAATAATGGGTTTGTTCTCTGTGAATAGAATAAATTAGTTTGAAAGTGATCATTTTATTTTTGTCCTATTATTTTTTTATTCATCTCGGCATTAAATTGTTAACAATATTAAGAATTAATGAAGTTAGCATTGAAATAATACTCAAAGACTCGAGGGATATTACTAACAATTAAATAAATGAAGCAATTCCAAAAATCGCAATAGCTTAAAGAGATTTATGGTTTGGTAATAAGGTAAGAGTATCAGTAATAGATAAAGAAATAAAACCTCACAGTCACACACCTCTATCCCCAATTACGATACGTTTATCTTCTGTCGTAAGTATTAGGAACTATGAGAAATTTGCGGTCTAAAAACTCCCAGACAAGTAAATATTTGCGGATCATGAAAACAATCTTAAGGCAGGGATCGAAACTGCGGCCTCTAAATTATTATTCGGCTACTCGTCCGCAGTTACACAGGAATTATCAAAGACAGCCTCTTAAATAAAAAAATAGGTAACAAAATCAGTTAAAGTAACTCCACATTAACTCATTACATTGATCGACCCACATATAGGAAGAAAGGATGCAAGATCTGTAATATTATGCAATTTTCACATGTGCCACAATGAGGCAGAGCAAAACGTATGGCGACCCACATTGACGCTCTTTGCTTCACTATATATAGCCCAGCTGAAATAGACGTCAGGGCACGGACAGAATTAGAATCATTTTCGTTTGTTGCTCGAGCATTGTCGCTTCGTGGCGCCTGTTAGCGCTTCGTTACATTATATCCTATAATGATAGGCTCATGAAGAGACATTTGGTTTATGTCATGCGACGAAATAAAAGGCTTCTAAAGATATTAATATTTTTCATCCAATAGTTTATTTTTCTCGTCCTATGATTGGATGTAATGGGACTTCCAAAGATGCTTAAAATTTGGGATACTGAATATTTTATGTCTTTTTTATGCTTCAGCTAGAATATGTTTATTCCATCCAGAAATTCAGACAATGTTGAGTTCTGCAACATTTGTGTCCGACAGTTTCTTATATATTACCTGCAATCAGTAGTCCTCTACACTTCCTGTAACTGATCCAGTTCTTTAGCTAATAACTAATAATTAATCAATAAATGTAGCGCTTCTAGGCAATATCTAGGTTACCTCTCAGTTTCAGTTACTTTTCGAAGTCAGTTTTATTATAATATTTTTGTAAACGTCGCGTCGTGTTGAGTATTACCAATAGAATGAGAAGCATCGGAACGACTGACCGCTGTGACCTATTTGAGGCACTCTAGTATTGATTTCTTTGTAAATACTTTTTTAAAGTATTGCTGCATCGGTATAGTCGTAGCTACGGGATGTGAAACCGCTGATGGATGTGTAATAGGAAAATCAAAATGTTTTTTTTGAGCCCAAAAATCTAACGAGAGAAAGGATTACAATTTATGTTCGATATGAGGCATTAATCAAATTATAACTTCAAAATGAAAAAGTGTTCAGTGAACGGCGGAGGCACTAGCTATTTTAATTTACTGATCTTAAATGTGATATAAAGTTATTTACTCATAATTGATTTATTTCATTTGTAACATAATACTATCCGTGTGCAGAAAGTTTGCCGATGGCTACCCCACTTCCACCGACCGTGTTTCGTACTCGTCTGGTTAGTACTGCTGATTGGCTAGCAATGTCAAAATCTCCGAGCGCCACGATGCCACGTAATGACGCCTTCGGCAAACCTTCTACATCCAGCTTATATACTTTTTTCTTACAGTCATTTACTTTAGAATGCAAGAGATTCGCTGGTGGGAGGATACTTGTATCCGACCGGATAGCGACCACCGTACACTGGTGCTAAAACCTGCCATAGTGCCCCACCTTGTGTGGGTCGCGTTCCAGGGTCAGCCAGTGTATATCCGGTTCTCCCCAGGGAGGTTGCCCCCTGATCCTAACCATTTTCCCATCCCTTTTTCCTTCCCTTTTCTTTTGGCCCTGGGACGAGATACCGCAGGGTCTTTATATGGTCGGTAACGCGCCCATGATTCTTCTGGTGGTGGGTGTACATGGGCGGTGGAGATCACTTACCATCAGGTGACCCACTTGCTCATTTGCCGGCTTATGACATAAAAAAAAAGATTCAACAGCAAATGATTGTACAATATTAGGTAGTTGGTATATAAATAATTCTCTTTAGTGGAAGCTATCAAATATCTTTAAATAAAGTAGAGAAAGAGGATTGAAAATTAATGCAGATAAGATCATAAATGTACCTTTAAAAATTTTAATACTATGAATAGATTTGAATAAATAGTTTCAAATTTTAAACAATATAGTTTTCTAATATCAACTTTAATTTGATACTAAAGTTGCTGCATGAAAAAAGGGAAAAGCCTAAAAGCGATAGCCAATGTCAAAGACAAAGCTTCCGGAGTTTTTAGTCGCTTTCCGGAGTCAGCCAGAATACTGGTAACTCATGAAATAATAGTGTAACCTGAGACCAGCATAATTGCTGAACATTATATTTGGACTGCACTGTACTTTATACCTGACTGCCCCTCCATTCAGGCACTTTGCTCTGCCAGGATAAAAAAGAAAAAGCATATAGGCGGCAATTCGTAATCAACGTCTGGGGTTTTTTTAAAGAAGTCGCTATAACTAAACTGAGGTGAATTAGGAATTAGATCCGAAAAGAAAGACCGACTTTCTTCAGAAGTCTAGAATATTGAAAAACAAAAGCTCGCCAATTTTTTTATAAGTGCACTACCGTGCATGTTAAAATGTTTACAGTAACTTGGTATGAAAAGATTTTTTTTTTATCCGAGCACGGCAAAGTGACTGCACTACACCTGATGGTAAGCGTAGTGCAGTCAAAATAAAACCACGTCAAACAATGAGTTTATTGGCGGTGCCGAAATGTGAGTGTACTGGTTATACCTCTGCATACTCCTTCGGGGATTACAGGCGTGAGTGCGTATATCTTTACAACAAAATCAGTCTTTAGTTAGCGGAGAAATCGATGTACTTAGATAAAAAAGCAAAATATGTACTTTATACATAAGCCGAATAGAGAACCAAAAGCTTTTTGAAGTAAGTTAAAATACAATCGAAACGTTAAGTGAATTACTGTTAATTTATTAAAGTTAATACTCTAAGATAACCCACATTAAACTGAATTACAAAATAACTACAGAAATCAGCTATTAATAGACATTTAGTTATTAAAAAACACAACACTCCTTTATTTCGAAAGTCGGGTAACAGAAACTTTGTAATATCTGTGATATTTAAAGTATCACGGATAACATCACGATATTTTGTCATAGCTACAAGGCTATCGCGATATTATTTTTAGCTACAATTGTTTACGTACATTACACGTTGAACAGCTGGGAGTTATTCTGTACGGTTCTTCGAACACATGAAGATTGGTAAAGACGTTTTAGAGGTTTTCGTAAATCCAATAATTTAAATTAATTTAATCTATTTATATAAGGTTAGGTTCCAAATACGATGGTAGTTCTCTTATTCCAGAACTCAACTTAGCAGTTACAAAAATGTTTTTTTTACCCGAGCACCGCAAAGCGACTGCTCTATACCTGATGGTAAGCGTAGTGCAATCCAAAAACCAGCGACCACAGACAGACAATGAATTTATCGGTGGTCCCTAGAATCATGCCGGGCGGTATAAATGCTTCTTCACATTCCGGAGAGGGAAGATGTATATGAAGGGGCCTGCAACAGGACAGGCCGATGCAGGCATAGGGATACAAGGATGCACCCTTATACCCGCCCTTACCAACCATCAAGCCAGTGTGGAGTGTGGGTCACTATGGCGGGTTTTAACAGATTTTTTAGTTTATCGTAGTAGTTTATATAGTTTATCGCTGTATAAATGCTTGTTCACACTCCAAAGAGGGAAGAAGAAAATCGAGGGTTTGCGACAGGACAGGTGGGTGACCGATGCAGGCATATTATAGAAGGTTTTAACACTATGTGTACGGTGGTTGCTATCCAGGCACATATGAATATCCTACCACCAGCAGTGTCCAGTTCAACCGCCATAGAATGTATACACTATTGTGTTACTGGAAAAAAGAAATTCAAGCCAGTAAAATTAATGGGGTACTATGAGACTTAAAAACTTACGTCTCGCAATAATCAGTGGAGTACAGTACTTCCTAATTCCAAGTTCTGAGTGGTGTTACTGTGTTCATATATGCGTGGCGCTTATCATCAGGTAAGCGACTTGCTCTTCTCGTCATTTGGTGAAAATAGAAGTTATCATTTAAAAATGTTTCATTTGATCCATACCATAACGTGTAATCGATCGTCTACCACCTTATAAAATCTTGTAAAATTTTGGTAGCCGGTGGTAGCCGGTACGTACACATTTTTAGCATTCGAGGTGTACTTCTTGGCTAGGGAGGTGCTGCATAGAATCTATATTATAGACGTGGTTTGCAAGATCAATTTTTAACAACGATGCAGATCTATAAACTAGTGGGATATGGTACATCATTCTACTCAACTACATAGCAACCACCGTACAGATGGTACCAAACTCGCCATAGTAACTCGTTCAGGTTAGTAGCGTTGCTGGGTCAACCAGTGTATGTTTAGTAAATGCAGGCTGGGAGAATTCTGACGACCGTCGAGGATGAAATGTTTCTAGACGGTTGACATTATATTTGGACTGCACTGTACATAACATCAGATCCAGGGTAGTCATTTTACCGTGCCACTAAGCTACAGTGAGCCGCCAATATATCACGTCTCAAAATCCGTCATGTAATTTAAAAAGAACTTCAGCAAAAGTATCTATATACTAAGTATCCACATAGCCTACATTATTCTCATCACAAGGATCAGTAATAAAGACCTCGATAACCTTTATATTGTCAATGCACAAAACTTTGCACCCGACGTCCTACCGAGGTACTCTATAAGACAAGTCTAGTTAACTGACCTGTCAAACTCATGAGTCATCAGCACTGGCGAGCGTCACACATTCAGTATCCACCTCGCCACTTGTTCCCTGCCAAATCTATTATTAATAACAGGTGCTGATCACGATTAAACAAAATCACCTTTATTTCTAGATAGATAATGTAGATTTTCCTTTGGCAGACGTTTCCATGGTTTGATAAATCATTTTTTTTTAATTATTTAATTTATTGTATAAGGCACACCAACAGCACTACATATTGGTTTAGACTTTAATATCCAACAATTAGGATTGTAAATTAGATGTTCTTTTTCTGGTGTCTGTTATGATGCTGTTTTTGGAACATGGACTGTATTGCGAAGGAATGAAGGTGTAATATTCATTGTTTGTGAGTTACAGTGGACTCGACAGTTCATAAGAGTATCGGATGCGATGGGGAGACATGAATTTTTCGTGTAATCGCTAGTAATATCCTGTGTTGTGAATTTATGATAATAGAAAGGTTGTCTTGGTGTGCCGAATTTGGATTTAATACTTTCTTTGATATTTTGTAAAATTGCCTTTTATAATAACCCAGCTACAGATTGTACAAAGATAAAATAATAAAGGAAATATTATTCGTAATTGATCCTACAATTTTATGTTTAAAGCAAAATGAATGGACGAGAACAGATTCGAAATAGATAAGCGGTGAAGAATATTTCGCGCTTGTTCGTTAATTTGACATTAATATGACAAATTCGCACGAAGAAATATAACAGCAAGAACATTTAATGCACTCATGCCAATATTAAAGTAAGTTAAACATTTTGTATCCAACATTCATGACCAATGGAAATGAGAAAATTTACTTGTACAGTGGATGCATTATATAATATATACAATTTTCCGAGTATCAATAAAGGTATTATCAATTACCTGACCTCACTCGGGAATAGCTGGAGAATCCGCGATAACCCCTGGAATATCTCCAGTTGGCCGTATGATTGCAACGTTACATCTATTTATGTATGCGGCCTTCTGCAAATAGTTCGCCACGACAGAATCACCTGTTTGTACAGAAACAACGGCACGCTTTGTGGATATAGGGATGGCGGAGATTTCATTCAGACTGAATTATTAATCGAATCTGTCACCATTTCCTTCATCGCAAACAGCCTGGGGGTGCTGTAGTGTTTCAGTTGGATATTTAATTTTTACCATTTATGTTTATGAATATTAAAAAATATAAGCATCAAAATTACTTTCGTTAATAATCGTCCTAATTTATAGGTGTTCCGGGGTCAGTTTTTATTTCCAGTTTTACCAGACCGGCATAATTCTGCTGACCGCCGAGGGACTTACATCCCTGGAAGGTCGATTTTATTTTCAGACTGCAGTCTACTAAGCATTAGGTCGAAAGTCAAAGATATTGAAGCAAGGGGCATTGTGAGACTCATTTTATGTTTCGGGATGTCGAACGGGTCCTGTGCTACCCAGTGATTTGTAATTCAACTTTCCGTGTGGTGTTGCTTCTTTTTATGGGCAGGCGTGACGCTTATCAAGCGAGCAATTATACATAATCACATTGTGATATCCAGAATAGTGTTTCGTCGCAGGTACATCCATATTGCTTGCCTGTCATACCAAATTGCTTTTAGTTATAACTATAGTTTCAGCCACATACGTATGTCGGCGGCTCGTAAAGTTTTCACGAGTTTTAAAAAACACGCTAAGATAAACAAATTCCACCATAAATAAAACCATAAATTGTGTTGTTTCAATCACAATATTTTTACGAATATATTTAACTAAAAACATAGTTATTAAAACCCTACATTATTGTTATTTATTTATTATGCTTAATTCTAAATTTTTATAACAGAAGCCGATAAACGACCAATCGCCAATTTTTATCGTCCAAAAACAACTTTAAAATGCTCTACCGCTAAGTTAACGTATTGGCGCTTTAGTTTTTGGCGTTCCAGTGACGATTTGTTTAATAGAGGTTGGCAAATGAGGAAGTGGGCCACCTGATGGCGAGTAAGTCCTATCGCCTAAAAAAACTCACAATACCAAAAGAATTATTAAGGGTTGTCAACCTTAAAGGAAATGAATGATGATTGGGAAGCGGAGGGATTTGGTTTGTGAATGTCTCAGTCAAGGTACGAAATGCAAGATGCCACTTTACGTCAGTTTTTTGGGAGTTAGTGATAATCTGATCGAGCCAAGGGCGTAAACAGGATTTGCTTCAGGGTGAGGCGTTGCTGCAAGGGTCATCAACGCCAGGGAAAGCAAATTAAAGGATCATTCAGACGTGAAGTACAAACAAAGTTGTATGAACTCGCGCACGAAGTACCGGTATTTCAAATTCGATTTTTTTTAAGAATTTCGATAAGTTTTAAAGAAGTTCGTAGTTTTTTAAAGAAATTCGTAATTTTTTTACAGTTTTCGATACGTTTTAAAGAATTGAGATAATTTCGTAAGTTTCGACAGATTTTCAATAATTTGGATAATTAATTATTAAAGAATTTCGATTTATTTTAAACAATTTCGTTAATTGTTAAAGAATTTCGATAACAGTTAAAGAATTTGGATAATTGTTAAAGAAATGCGATAATTTTTAAAGGATTTCGATATTTCGTAAGAACAGTAATGTTCACTTACTTACAACAGTATCTACTATCGCCCACCGTACCGCCCATGGATCGGAAAGAGCCGGCTGATTCATGCTATAGGTAAAACTCTCTACAGTGTAGCTCTTCCATCACTTTAAAAGTTGTATACAGCATGCATGGGTCGCCTCGACCGGGTTGACCACTGACTCAAATATCACGAATATAAAGGTCTGTTCATATTTTTGACTTTTTTATTTTATT
Source organism: Amorpha juglandis (assembly GCA_949126905.1). Taxonomy (NCBI): domain Eukaryota; kingdom Metazoa; phylum Arthropoda; class Insecta; order Lepidoptera; family Sphingidae; genus Amorpha; species Amorpha juglandis. The sequence continues at coordinate 1,452,520 of OX421379.1, read as the reverse complement.
TTATCGAATGACGACACGAGCAAGGCGCTCGCCTGACGGTAAGCGCCTGCCTATAAACAGAAGCTACACCACACAGAACTTTGAATTTCAAAGCAGTGCATGACACTGAACTGCACTCGTCACACCGAGACATAAGATGTTAGGTCTCATAATGCCCAGTAGTTTCACTGGCTTTAATGCCCTTCAAACCGAAATACAACAGTGCTTACATACTGTTGTTTGGCGGCAGAAATAGACGGCGCGGTGGTACCAACCCAGACGGCCTTTCGCATACGAGGGACCTACCACCTTGTACTTACTGCTCCTTGTACTCGACTGGTCTGAAGTTAGTCACGAGGGGCGAATTTAATATTTATTTATGTTGCAGCTCTGTTACTGTAACACATACGTTTAACTAAATAATTTGCGCGTGTTATTTTATTTTTTAAAGCGGAACATGGCGTGTTTGTGGAATATTTTTAGCATTCAATATTTGTTGAAGTTTTGTGTTCTAGTTAAATTAACGCCAGTGCCTCTCACCGATACGTTGTGGATCCGTATTTTTTTTTTTTTTATTATTCTTATTTGATTGAACGACGAGACGAGCAAAGCGCTCGCCTGATGACACCACACAGCACTTTGAATTACAAAGCACTGCATGACATTGAACTGCGCTCGTCACCCTGAGACCTAAGATGTTAAGTCTCACAATACCCACTAATTTCACTGGCTTCAATGTCCTTCAAACCGAAACACAACAGTGCTTACACACTGTTGCTTGGCGGTAGTAATAGACAAAGCAGTGTTACCAACTAAGACGGTCTCTCTTATACGTACCTTGGGATCCGTATGGTATAGTGGTAGGCAGCGGCTTGGCTGTGCCCCTGGCATTGCCGATGTCCATGAGCGGCGGTGACCGCTTACCATCAGGCGGGCCGCTTGCTCGTCTGCCTATCAAGGCAATAAAAAAAAAAAATCTTTTTCACGTTACTAGTCATTTTAAACACTTGCCTTGTATTATACACGGCCTAGGGCACAGGCACAGGCCTCCTCTACTGAATGAGACAGGTTAGGACGTAGTTCACCACGCAGCCCTTATAGGGATTGGCAGGCTTTCCTCACGATGTTGCCTTCACCGTTATAAATAAATGATAATTAAAAAAAATCAATATACACGCAACCGCAAAGTTAGATGTGCATACTCAAGGTAGTAGGTCTATTTCTGCCGCCAAGCAACAGTGTGTAAGCACGGTTGTGTTTCGGTTTGAAGGACATTGAAGCCAGTGAAATTACTGGGCGTTAAGACTTATATCTTATGTCTCGGGGTGACGAGCGCAGTTCAGTGCCACGCAGTGCTTTATAACTCAAAGTTCTGTGTGGTGTTGCTTCTGTTTATGGGCAGGCGTGGCGCTTACCATCAGACGAGCGAATTGCTCGTTTCGTCATTCAATAAAAAAAATCTCTTGGGGTTGGTTTCAAACCTCCAAATTTCATCGTAACAGTCTGTACCACTCCCCACTCAATTATCGCCGCTTGACCTAAAATCTAAAATATTTAAAACATCCGCTACAAGACAACCTTGCTGCAGTCTCCACATTCTCCCGACCCTAAGGGTCTGAGTCACGCTTCCCACTGTATAATTAGACCACACGCGTCATTCGTGCCTCGTCGTCTCAAAACCGAATATGCTGTCACTTGCCAAATTCAGGAATTACCGGTGACCTGTTTACGAACGAAAATGAATATAACATTCAGAACCAGGAATAGGTCAGTGTGTTCGGAGAACAGGTTTAATGGGTTCCAGACTTGGTGGCTGGTTTTAGTGTCTTAGCTATAGTGTGGCGGTACCCTATTATTAATTGTACGGCGCGCCGTCTGTCTGTCCGTGCTACTGTGAAAAAGCATCCTTTGACCCGTGACAAATATTCGGATGAATTTTTCATAAAATATGTGTTATATGCGGGTATCGTTACAAATAAAATAAAAAGTATGTGTGTGCAATTCACACACGGCAGAAGTGAAACTTCAGAATTATTAAAATAAGTTAACTAACCAACGAATTTAATAAAACACGTTCACGTATCATAAACAACGTGGTGTATTATTCATAATACACCACGTTGTTTGTGATACATTTTCCGAAGGCTTTGTTGTACGCAGGCGCAAATACACGTGATAGCATACTTGTAATCTATCTCATTCTCTCGCAGGCTAAATCCTATTTTCGTTTCATCGAGTTTCAAATCACAATGATTGTACAGAAGTTTTACTTCAACAATATATTGTGAAACTTTATAGGTATGGTGGTACGAAAGCCCGAGTGCCCGAGTACCACTCGCACTTGACTTCTTTTTTGGCTATACCTTAGTCTTCTTTCTACTACCCGTATCCCACTCGCAGTGAGGTCGGCACAACATGCTTTTTAACCGACCCCTCTGGGGAGAAAACACACTCAGACCCGAATCTAATATTGATTGTGGATCACACAAACATTTGTCTCGGTGCGAGATCGAACCTACGGTCTCTCGCTTCACAACCGGCTACTGGCCGAATACGCCACGGAGGCTGTCTTTGGCTTTGTGATTAGTATAAATAAAAAAAAAGCAGTAAGCACCAAGCACCATATTAAATTATTGATTATTATGATAGTAATTTTTCCATGTTAAAACTAAATTAAGAATTATTTCCTATAGGTGGTGGTTGGTCCTAGCTGGTGGTAGGATATTCATATCCGCCCGGATAGCGACCACCGTACCCATAATGATTAAACCTGCCATAGTGACACACACACCTTGTAATCCTGATCAGCCAGTATATACCGGTTTTCTCAAGTGGTATGCGACATGACTTGATGATTTTTTGGGGTAGGTATAGTGATCGGTCATCCGCCTGTCCTGTCGTAGGCCCCTCGATTTGCTTCTTCCCTCTTCGGAATGTGAAGAAGCTTTTATTCTGTCCGGCATGACTCTGGTGACCACCGATAAACTCATTGCTTATCGATGGTCGCTAGTCTTTTTAGATTGCAATATGCTTACCATCAATTGTAGTGTCTTGCTTGGATAAAAAAAATCTAAAATATTTCACTGTTCTTTTCTATGTGTGTAAAAATATCGGTCGATTAGTCAGGGACTGGTGTACAAACAAACAGAACTCAAAATTGACACATCGTTTATTATTTCAATTTATGATAACTCATAATATTTACCGATGAAATTGAGTTGATTTTGTGAAATATAAATACAAATTTGAGGTTATTTATTCATGTTGTTATAAACGAGGCCTTAAATCCCATTTGGATGGAGAAATTTGTTTGTTCCCTGCCTCTGTGACGCAGAATGTGTACCCGGTACGACTGCCGTGCTGAGTTCTCGGGTTCGATCCCCGGGTCACATAAAAGTGATATTGGGTTTTTCTATCACAAAATGCTTAGTATCAGTCCGGAATATGGAATCGTACCTGGTATGGCGATGGGCTCACTATCACATTATGGGACGATGATATACTCGGCGATATGTTACATCTCTGCTTATCCCTTCGGAATTGCGTGAGTGCGTATTTGTGTACGCGTACAGGCGTGACGGCTATATTTATTATTTGCATGGTTTCTATGCCTCCTTAATTCTGGCCTCAGTCATTATCAATAGACCGTAATGTGTACAACAAAGCTATTTAGTAAAACTAAGGGATTATCGTTATTACTGATATGTAAATCCCCTGCCAACATTCCTGCCAGTACATGCTGATGAAATCAAGAAATGTATTTATTTGTTTCAACTAAAGACCGTCTAAAAAAACTTAGAAAAACTAAAAAAAACTGAACTGGAGAAACATTAGTCCCAAGATGCTTAAGACCGAGTAAATTGAAGATGTTAGGAAATTATGATTGACACCAGCAGGTGTTTCTTTTATTCATTCCAGCCCAGTATTTTCTCGTTGTATAAATTGTCGGCGCAGCATATTAGCTTTGTTAGACATATTGTCATTGGAAAAGCAAAAATATTAAAGCGCCAATACGTGAACTTTATGTTAGAGTGTTTTGAAGATGTTTTTTATATGAGACAGTGGTGACGACCCGGTCGAGCCGGCCCTTTCATGCTGTAGACAAAACTGTCTACAGCGTGGCTCTACAACTCAAATGTTATACGTGCACATACAAAAAATATACATACAGATGAACTGGACAACTTTTCAATTTAGAAGTCGATTAAAAAAATAGCTAGTATTTTTTTGAAGTGAAACTTCTTTATCGGCGTTAGAAAAATAAAGTCGTCACAATTTTCTGTTACGCGGCACGCGTCACATTTTTGACTTTGACTGGATTTTGATCAGACTTTGACTGGACTTGACAGGACTTTCATCGGACTTTGACCGCGCTTTGACCGGACTCTGACCGGACTTTAACCGGGCTTTGACCGGACTTTGACCCGACTTTGACCGGATTTTGACCGGACTCTGACCGGATATAAACCGGGCTTTGACCCGACTTTGACCGGACTTTGACCCGACTTTGACCGAACTTTGACCGGGCTTTGACCGAATTTGACCCGACTTTGACCCAACTTTGACCGGACTCTGACCGGACTTTAACCGGGCTTTGACCGGACTTTGACCCGAATTTGATCGGATTTTGACCGGGCTTTGACCGGACTCTGACCGGACTTTAACCGGGCTTTGACCGGACTTTGACCCGACCTTGACCGGATTTTGAAAGGGCTTTGACCGGACTCTGACCGGGCTTTGACCCGACTTTGACTGGACTTTGACCCGACTTTGACCGGACTTTGAGCGGACTTTGACCGGGCTTTGACCGGAATTTGACCCGACTTTGACCCGACTTGGACCGGACTTTGACCCGACTTTGACCGGGTTTGACCGGGCTTTGACCGAACTCTGACCGGACTTTGACCGGGCTTTGACCAGACTCTGACCGGACTTTGACAGGACTTCCCAGGACTTTGACTGGATTTTGACCAGGCTTCGACCGGACTGACTTGACTTTGATCGGACTTTGACTGGGCTTTGACCGGACTTTGACCGGACTTTGACCGGAGTTTGACCGTGCTTTGACGGACTTTGACAGGACTTTGATCGGACTTTGAGCGGATTTTGACCGGACTTCTTCTATCGAGCGTCCCGAGACGCACACTTTTTTTTTGTATTCATATCTATGATAATAAAAGCCTTTCGTTTAAACTTTATCTAATTTAAGTTTATTTAACCAATTTCTGTAAAGTTGCATAATATAGTAGATCATTTTTCGAAAAATAAGGTCATAAAGAAGTTTCACTTCCTACGTGTGTACACTAGTACACGCACACATTTTTTTATTTGATTGATTGACAAGCCACGCCTGCCCATAAACAGAAGCAACACCACACAGAACTTTGAATTACAAAGCACTGCATGGCACTGAACTGCGCTGGTCACCCCGAGACATAAAATATTAAGTCTCGGAATGCCCAGTAATTTCACTGGCTTCAATATCTTTCCAACCGAAACACAACAGTGCTTACACACTGTTGCTTGATGGCAGAAATAAACAAAGCGGTGGTACCAAGCCAGACCGCCTCTCGCATACGAGGGACCTACCACCTTGTAGTATGATACCTTCTACTGTAAAGTTAATAAACTAACATGACGCTCTCTATTAAATGTTCAAGCCCTAACTGAAAAACGAAACCTTCCAGTATTTCGTTCCACAGCAACTAACGTTATGCAATTGTAATAAAAAGTAGCGCTTTAACAATTAATTACGAACGCCAGTCGCTAACAAGCTTATCTGCCAACCAGGCACCCCGCCAATACACAGGGCAATACGCTCGCAAAAATTCTAATGAAGCTATTTAAATCTTAATCGATACTGTTAGGCTTGATGATGCATTGGATATGTATCTACACACCAAGGGTGAAGGGATGCCGATGTTAGTGTGGTTTTGCCATAGAAATGACATCAGATTGATTCAACTCAACCCAAACAGTTAAAAATAGAAATTTGAACATTTTGAGCGGGTGTCGATTTCATATTGTAGGTATCGTTTTAAGAATTTCCCCAAATTCAATCTCAAAGAGCAGAATGAAGGTGACAAAGTTTGTTTGTGAAATATTTTTTTCTGGTCTTTACTTGGAATTTGATATTAAGAAACTCGAGGAACAGATACTTATCTACGCAAACAAGGCAAATTACTTAAAAAGAGCAAAACATACTTCCTTTTTTAAACTTCAAACGTTTTACCCTAAGATGGTGTGACTTCTAGAAATAAGCTCGGGTTTTCCGTCAGGCTCCGTACTTAAGAAGGAGCTAACATTCAGTAAAGCATTAACAAAATATCCTCATAATGGTAATCTATGATCTAGTTCCGTTCTTAAGTTCAAACAACCTCAGTAAAATAGAACAGAAGAAGAATACTGACATAATCACCTATCTCAAATTAAGCAAAAGCAATAATAGAATATTCGGAATGATTGTAAAGTGGTTTCTCATCAACCACTGCATCACCTCTGATAATATTAATATTTAGATGCCAAAAACCTAGATTATCTTCGCTACCTTATTGTTAAATAGGAATATTTGTAATGGCGGCTGTCCACTGGAAGCTGAAGCTAGATCTAGCTTGCCTAATGAAGGTCCAATTCCTGGTATGATTCAAGTTGATCGTCTCTGAAAGTAATAGTGTAATGACAGAAACAGAAATAGTCGTCGACGGAAAAACAGTTGCCACAATAACAACAACAATCTACCAGTAATCTCATCAATATTGTTGATAAGGATACAGGATTGACAACAAGCTCCAAGTAAACATTGTATGAGTCGTCCGGTAAGGCCGACAAAAATAAACACATTGAAGTCGCTACGTTAACAAACAATCAGAACATTCTTGGCAACGGAGGGGTGTAAAGTTTTTGGTTTATGTCGCGTGCTTCTATTATGGTCTCGATAACAACGTAAATATTTCTGACAGTATGATAAAACAACAGCACGTAACACCGATGTACGAATTAAAATAATTGCATTTAGCAAATGACACTGAGTAGGATCTAATCTACCTCTAGCCTTGTTTCATTCCTGAGAGAACAGAACGCGAAGAATGTGTTTCTCTCATGAGAAGAAAAGGAGAGAGAAAATCTTGCACGGCAAAATATCTACACTGGACTTAACAGTAAGTATAATGCAGTCCTCCCCGTGACCACGAAGGCTGAAAAGTCTTCGAAACGTCGGGATCAAAATTAATAAAAAACCGCGATAAAATCCGTTTAAATTAGTTTTATTTCAATAAGTATAATGCAGTTTCCATCGGGCACCAGAAAAATGCCATCCTGGAGTTACTGGCTAACCTAGGAACAGGACTCGCCACGAGCCACTATAACGGGATCTTCTTCATGTGCACGGTGTTTGCTATCCAGTTTGGTACAAAAATGTATCAGATACCCTCCAGCCAACAAAAAATTAAGACTTTGAACAATAATACCGTATAGTAGTAATGGTACTATACAAGATGCAAAAGACAAGATGCTTTCATGAAACCGATAACAGGGTTTCAACAATGCTCTTCTTTATGCAACTTCGTACACATAATAATACTAGCAAAAAGATAATGTTTTGTGTGGGCTCGCGTAGTTTATCTAACGGGTAATAATTTTGAAGACAGTTTTTCAAAATTGTAGTAATTTAATTTTTCAATTTAAAATTATATTATTTTGTGACAGATAACACATCTAGATATGAAGTTAAATTACTATGTTAAAGCACACATCTATAATAGGCGTGATAGTTTTTCAGTAAAGTGTCTTACAAAACTTCTCATATTGTGGGATAGTGATAGGACTCGCTTCGCTCGCCCTAATTATTATTATTGGGCTTATAATAAGCCATGTATTATACTGTCCTACTAAAAAACTTCTCCATTCATTTAAGGGGTCAACTTTGAGTCCACCACGCTGGCCTAATGCCGGCTATTAGAATTCGCGGACTTCCACACTATGTTTTCCTTCACCGTTAAAGTCAGCAATAATTTTATAGCATAGTCCAGTAAACGAGGAAATGGATAACCTTATGGTAGGTGATCTTCACGGTCCATGAATAACCATTATACATGAAGAATCAGGGACATTACTAAACTTAAAAGGAAGGGATACATTTCTGTTTGAGAAATAAATCATCATAATTTATTTAATGAATTGGGAAGAGGAAGGGGGATTTGGGCTTCAAGATTCTAACTCACGCAGCAGCAAACCGCTACATTGCTTCGGTTTTATATGAGACAGTAGTAATAACCCGGTCAAGCCGGCAATTCATGGTGTACACAAAACAGTAACTAGGATAGAAATATGCCACTGTCCTGTTTTAAACTCCAATCTAGACCACTTACATAAACCAACGCTAATTCTGAAACACTGCATGGCGCCGTTCAGGCTACAAGTGCGTTACAATATTACAAGTACAACCAACTTTAAGCAATTAATTTGCAGATGCATATGGTCTGAGTCATGGCACTACAAGTGTCGGGTTTGAAATGGCCACTCGACCAGTCCAGACGTCTATAATTCAAATGTGATCCTTAATGAAGGTACCGGAGACGGTCTGGCGTCATGCCAGCGGTAGACAAATGACGTGTCATTCGCTGGATAAGCATAGATTTTAGAAACAGATTGACTGTCAAAGTGGAGACAATTTTTTATGTGCACTATTCTGAATATCGAGTGCTTTTGATGAAAGTAGTAAGGTGATGTGTTTTTTAATAGCATAGACTGGTCAAATGAGTAAGTGGGTCACCCGGTGGTAAGTGATCTCCAACGCCCATGTACGCCCATAATACTAGAAGAATTATAGGCGAGTTTCCGACCTTAAAGTAAAGGGATAACTAGGGATTGGGAAGAGGAGGGGGATTTGGGCCTCCGGATATCTCACTCACCGTACGAAACGCAACAGCAAGCCGCTACTTTACATCGGTTTTCTGTAAGACAGTTGTCACGACACGGCCCATTCATGTTGTAGACAAAACTGTCTACAGCTTGCTACTACCACCCAAAACCAGAACCAATCTGTTCAGTGGCTTAGAAGTTAATTTTTTTTTTTGTAATTGAGATGGGTTTTTGACGATTTGGTTGGGATATGATTGTTGGTGTGAGCAAATACATATACAGTTTGCTGTGTACAGCTCAAAATTATAATTGTTAAATGCATTCTGTGAACATTTTTGACACCATACATGGTGTTAGTCCCTCGTATGCGAGAGGCCGTGTGGGTTGGTACCACCGCTTTGTCTATTTTTTCCGCCAAGCAAAAGTGTGTAAACACTATTGTGTTTCAGTTTGAAGGACAGTGAAATCACTGGGCATTATGAGACTTAACATCTTGTCTCGGGGTGACGAGCGCAATTCAGTGCCATGCAGTGCTTTGTAATTCAAAGTTCTGTGTGGTGTTGCTTCTGTTTATGGGCAGGCGTGGCGCTTACCACCAGGTGAGCGCTTGGCTCGTCTCGTCATTCAATAAAAAAAAAACATTGACTTTGATGCGTTTGAATGATTATGCCACAGTTACTTATTAAATTTGTTGCTCAACACATTTTATTATTGTAGGAGCGTGAATATTGCACAAATATTTGGCATCGGACCGAACAAACAAGTAACTTTTTTAGATTCATTACAGGCTGCTCGTGTGGCAGTTAAAATAGAACCATTTATTTGACAATTGACGAGCGTTATGTGTTATACGTTTGATGTAAATGTTAGTTATTAAATAAAAAATACCACACTATACGTTACTTCTAGTGGATGCAGCGCTAGCTCAGCGGGGCATGGTACGGACTGTTGAGACGCAAGTCGCAGGTAAAAACCAGCCCATCTCAGACTGTTCTAAGTTACGTGTATATTAATTGTTAATTATCACTTCCTTTAACGGTGAAGGAAATATCGCGAGGCAACCTGCATGGTGAGAAGTTCTTCATAAGAACTTCGAATTATTTATATTATAATACTATCGATTTTTGTTAAAAAAACTGTCATAGTGACGCACACACCTTGTGTGAATACAAGCACAGCAACACAGCCCCTGGGGAGAACTGGATTTATACTGGCTGATCCTGGAGTGCAATCCACACAAGATGTGTGGATCACTATGTCAGGTTTTATCGTTTGGATATAGTCACGTAAAAAAGTTGTCTGATAAATTCTCACCAAGAACTAAGCCTCTCTTTCCGAGTAAACGCAACCCTACAGACGCCAAACTCACGGCATCAGTCCATATGTCATGTCACCATTCTGAGATACAAACAATATGGCAATCGACCAACCTGAACCGAACCAGAGGATTGGTTTATTGGTCAGTGAGTTTTTCTATTTGAAAATTTCAATTTTCCGACCTGAGTACCCTGCTGCTGGAAAATTGAGGTGAGCGATTAGGTAGTGAAAGATATTAATATTTTACACAAATAAATTTTACTTGAAAAGATCTTCCTACCTGTAGTTTCTACACTCAGGCGTTGAAAGGTATGGACGTAAATTTTTTATTACTTACAAATGTTCAGGAATGCACGTGGGCATGACTTGTAGCATTGACTTCTGGCGTCCTTTAAAAACGTCAGGTGGGCGAGTCACAACTTCTAGCTAAAATAAATTTGAATTCACTTTTTTTGCTGGTGGGACCTGATATTTTTGTACCCGATTGTATACATACGTATAGATGGTGAAAAGCCATAGTGGTTAATTGAGGGGAATTCCGTTCCGGGATTAGCCAGTGTATATCCGGTAACTTCATAATTCTGCCGACCGTCGAGGGACCCAATGTCTCTTGACGGTCAATATTACGTTTGGACTGTTTTGTACTTAACATCAAGTCCAGTGTAGTTACTTTGCAATGCCTGGATAAATAAGAGGTATATTATAGGGCTAGATATCCCTATTTTTTTATTTGATTGAATGACGAGACGATCAAGGTGCTCGCCTGAAGGTAATCGCCACGCCTGCCTATAAACAGAAGCAACACTACACATAACTTTGAATTATAAAGCACTGCATGGCACTAAACTACGGTCGTCACCCCGAGACACAAGATGTTAAGTCTCATAATGCCCAATAGTTTTACTGGTTTCAATGTCCTTCAAACCGAAACACAACAGTGCTTACATATTGTTGCTTGGCGGCAGAAATAGACAAATATGTGGTATATTCTAGGCAGGAACCTGCGGTGATTACACCTTATTCGTTTGAAAGGAAAATTCTACTCGTAGGTGTTTACAGTGTTCGTAAATAGACACGTAAAACTATTCTATATTTTAGCCTGGAAACACGACCTAATGAGAACAGATTTCTTCAAACTTATTTATACCATGAGTTAACAGAAAGGTGTGGTAAAATTTATGGTAGACGATACAGCGTATAATGTACGATTTAAGTCATGTCACCTCCCGTAGCACAAATTCTGATTGCATTGCTAGGACATAAAAAAAGTATTTTAATTTTTAAGAAATGAGTAACATAATATTCGATTTGCTACTTTAGACAACACATTTTTTTTTATTCGAGCGCGGCAATGTGGCTGCACTACACCTGACGGTAAGCGTAGTGCAGTCCAAAAAACTAGCGACCACCGACAGACAATGAGTTCATCGGTGGTCACCAGAATCATGCCGGCCAGTATAAAATTCTTCTTTCCTCTTCGGAGAGGGAAGAAGTAAATCGAGAGGCCTGCAATGGAACAGGCTGGTGACCGATGCACAGGGATACAAGGATATACCCGTCCCAACCAATCATCAATCACAATCCCCTCCGGAGAACCGGATATAAACTGGTTGATTCTGGAAAACGATACACAAGATTGGTGGGTCACTATGGCAGGTTTTAACATCATGTGTACGGTGGTCGCTATCCTGGCAGATATGAATATCCTACCACCAGCAGATTCTTATTGTTAGGTGTATGCAATGAACTTTAAATATGACCACACCATTCCATAATACGTTGTTCATATACAGGGTTAATTTTAAAACACCAGCAACCTCGCAGGACCAGATAGCTGACCCCATACGGAACAACTTTTGTTCTACGAGTTTGTATATAACTCAATATATTTAAAAAAAAATGATTTTACAAGTTTTTGTTGTGTCGTATTTTTCTTCTTAGCGTTCGGCGTGCGCGCGCGACTCAAAGGCGCCGCGCCGCGCCGCTCAGCTGGCTCGGGCGTTGACCTTCGGCGCTTACGTAATCTGCGATGCGTGTAGGTAACATTCAAGACGGAAATTAAATGAATACTTATTTTTGTATGAAAATAAAATCTAACAAATTATCAAAAGTCGTAGAACAAAAGTAGTAGCTTATAACCTTAGGTATCTACCCCTGCGAGGTTGCTGGTGTTTTAAAAATAACCCTGTATAAATGGAAGATATATTTACGCGTGAAGTCATGTTTTTCCAGTAATTGGGTTTTACGACAGCTGAATGGGCGAGGGTATCGCGAAGTCGCGATATTCTTACAATGTTACTCAGTCCTCTAATTAAATGTCTATTAATAATACCATTGAAAATATCAAGGAGTTTATAACTCACTTGGCAACAAATTATGAAACTGCCTCGGATTGGATGTTAAGTCGTGGTTATGGTGGATCGTTTTGGATCCGGTGGTAGTTTTAAAACACGTGCCGTTTCGGTAATGCCTATGGTTAATCTCGACCCTTCCTTCGAGCTTCCTCACGAGGTTTGTCATATTATAGCGTTATTTAACAATGAATATCCTCGTAATTGAACGTTCTCGGGAATGAGATCAAAATCATGAATCCCGTCTCGGCATTCCATGCTATACAATATTCAAATAGCATCAAATAAATACCTGCATACAAACAAATCAAGCATTGCAGAATGCTAAGGATTTTCTCCCGATGAATCATATTTATGCTCCAGTATTTATTTATAACATTAACTTAAGGATACTGAGTGGTTTGGGCAATCAACCAGGTTATTTTTATCACAATGCGACTTATGAAAGATTTGTTTGGAAGCTCAAATCGGATAAGAAAAAGGAGGAAAAATATAAATTCTGTTCATTTCAAAATTTTCTTTTTCTTTTCTATCATAAATGAATGTTATATATAATAATTGTAAGTAGTACAGAACAATGCAGTCAACTATTTATGTAGGTAAGCGACGACGAACACTTATCACACTATTCCTAATAAAAAAAAATGTTATCCCATAAGTGAGGATATGTCTTTACTAATAATAAACCTCGTAAAAGCCGAAAAGATAAAACTACCAAATATTTAGATCTGGCACACGAGGTTACCGAGATGTGGGGTGTGGACTCAACAATTATTGTCCCGATAGTCGTCTCTGCCCATGGGTTGATACCGAGGAGCCTCGACCAACATCTTCAGAGGCTCTCAATTGTTCGTTGGCTCAAGAGCCAGATAGAGAAAGCGGTGAAAAACGGCACGCATTATGAGGAGGTTTCTCTCTCTCGGGTCCTAACCGCCGGTGGCTTGGGTACGAGGCCTCGCCATTGGAGGGTAATGATTTTTTTATATTTTTAAATGTTTTTAAAATCTGCGAATGGCGAGAATTTTTACATTTCCGATATTTTCATGTATTATTGAATTATGCTTTTCAGAAAAACGGCAACAACATAAACACGAAAATGATATTCTCGCTACTGAATGAAAACGAAGAGAAAAACAGCGGGAAAATGACTCAGTTTTGGTAGTAGGTGTGTTACGTAAAACAACATAGCTATTTCTATTATTAGTACATTAAAGTACAAAACTATTTCTTTTTTTTTAGCCTACTTGATGAAAAGCCTACATGATAGTTTGAAAATCAAAAGTGTAATTGACTTTGCAATTAGTAAGACTTTTCAGACTTTGGTAAGCATTAGGAATGCTAACCGTACTATTTAATTAAATGCTATAGGTATTGTGGATATTCAGAGGCGCTGGAGATAAGTTTCTGAGAGAGCCACGCTGTAGACAGTTTTGTCAACAGCATGAATGGGCTCGACCGGGTTTTGCTGCTACCATTCGTACGGTGAGTCAGATATCCGGAGGCCCAAATCCCCCTCGCCTTCCCAATCCCTAATTATCCCTTTCTTTTAAGGTCAGCAACGCGCCCATGATTCTTTTGGTATTGTGTGGGTATATGAGCGGTGGAGATCACTTACGATCAGGTGACCCGCTCGCTCGTCGCCGTATTGTGGGCGTACATGGGCGGTAGAGATCACTTATTCGCTCGTTTATCGGCTTCTGCTAAAAAATACCTTAATTTATTTTATTTATAACCGAATTAAAATGGGATATTCTGTATATGGGACGTTCTTTTACAAATCGTACACCTTTTTGACTTGACAATTTTGATTGGGCCCAAAATTTTTTTTTAGAGTCTATACTGAAAATAAACAGACACATATACAAGGTTTTTGTTCAAAAAAAATTTTTCTCGAAAATATGACCATTGCAAATTTCAGTACTTTATCCGATTATGTTACATGTAAAATTCATTATCTCTGGTTCTACTGATGATATCGTTGAATTTTTTTTTTTCATTAAAAGGTAGTAATATCAGCTTGCAGTCACGTGAATATTGTACTTCTTCGACTTGAGTACCTTGAAAATAATAACAATTTAATTGTTTAAATAATATTATCATAATGTTACCCACAACCAAATCGATTGAAAAAATTACTAACGTATTCGTGTTGTTTTTAGCTATAAAAGCATTCTTTCAGAAAGATGGAGCCGTTAATAGTTTAAGAGTGAGAAAATATTTTCAACTGCGCTTCAAGTTGCGCGGGCAGCGCGCGATGAGTTGATACGTGCTGGACGGTGTATGAACATTCAGTTTCGAACTGCTCACGCAGTTCACTTCGGAAGAAGCGTAGTACGGACACACATCTTCATTTTCAGCCTTTTTATTTCTAAAAGTGAGTAAGAAAAATCAAGTTAGGGAAATTTATACGAGGGAAAATGTCACAACCACCACTATCATCGGTACTACTAAAAATTCAAAGGATAGATGTTTAATCCTTTTGGTTTATCTCCTGATCTGAAAATAAAAAACATCAAAAGTCTCAGGAAAGTAAGAAGAGAATATTTATTAACATTAAATAAGTCCGTAATAGAAGAGTCTCTTGAGCAAAGAATTTGTGATACGTGCCGTAAGAAATTGTCGGAATCGCGTCCGAACACCGAAATCAAAAATCTAGCCAGAGCAGATGATCAGGTACTTATCACTATATTTAATTTCAGTAAACGAAATTCATGAATTAATTATATTTTGTATTTGTATTTAAATTAAAAAAAAAATACTATATATTTTTTTTGCTTCAATTTATGATTTATTTGTTGAAGGATAGATAATTTATGTATTTTGTGATTTAAACTGTCGCGGATGTTTTGCAATGTAAGTAAATATATTTCGCAGCATCATGAAGTTGATTATATAGACCCTAAAGCTTCGACTGACGATGAAGTGGAAAAGTCTTGCACCATATGACGAGGATAAAGAAGTTATTTCCGAAGCAATAAACGTAATGAACAAAGGTCTGATTTTGATCGGTACTTCATACACTTCATACTTCATACACATACACTCATATGTCGGAAGCGCTACTTCTCTCGTACTTTCCTGAGACTTTTGATGTTTTTTATTAGATATTCAGATCAGGAGATAAACCAAAAAGGATTAAAACATCTATCCTTTGAATTTTTAGTAGTACCGATGATAGTGGTGGTTGTGACATTTTCCCTCGTATAAATTTCCCTAACTTGATTTTTCTTACTCACTTTTAGAAATAAAAAGGCTGAAAAGGAAGATGTGTGTCCGTACTACGCTTCTTCCGAAGTGAACTGCGTGAGCAGTTCGAAACTGAATGTTCATACACCGTCCAGCACGTATCAACTCATCGCGCGCTGCCCGCGCAACGTGAAGCGCAGTTGAAAATATTTTCTCACTCTTAAACTATTAACGGCTCCATCTTTCTGAAAGAATGCTTTTATAGCTAAAAACAACACGAATACGTTAGTAATTTTTTCAATCGATTTGGTTGTGGGTAACATTATGATAATATTATTTAAACAATTAAATTGTTATTATTTTCAAGGTACTCAAGTCGAAGAAGTACAATATTCACGTGACTGCAAGCTGATATTACTACCTTTTAATGAAAAAAAAAATTCAACGATATCATCAGTAGAACCAGAGATAATGAATTTTACATGTAACAGAATCGGATAAAGTACTGAAATTTGTAATGATCATATTTTTGAGAAAAATTTTTTTTGAGCAAAAACCTCGTATACATGTCTGTTAATATACAATAAGAACTTCGTAAAAAAAAATTGAAGAGATTTGGAGAGGTGGAATTTTTTTTTGGCCCAAATCCGTACGATTTGTAAAAGAATGTCCCATATTATAGGCAGACTTCACGCTCATACGTAATATATTATTAGTGGAATGTCAAATAGAAACTGTATCGCGTAATATTTTTAACACGCTGTTATTTATATATATAAATGTTATGACAGTGATGTTCATCTGTTAATATATAAAGCTATTTCTTAAGAATATCATTTCGCTGGAAAATTTCGTTTATAATATGTAGTGTATGGGTGTTATAGGGTGACACCCGGAAAAAATAAAGGACTTACACTCACTTACGCCAGGTCTTTTACAAGGTGGAAGCTCCCTCGTATGCGAGAGGCCGTCTGGGTTGGTACCACCGCTTTGTCTATATCTGTCGCCAAGCAACAGTGTGTAAACACGACTGTGATTCGGTTTGAAGGAAATTGAAGCCGGAAATTGAAGGCATTATGAGACTTAACATCTTATTTATTTATATTTCAAAGTTCTGTGCGGTGTTGTTTCTGTTTCTGGGCATGCGTGGCGCTTACCATCAGGCTCGAATTGCTCGTCTCGTCATTTAATTAAATAAAAAAAAATACTATAGTAAGTGTATACCATGGGGGCGATGACCTAACAATTTGGCGACTGCTTCAGTTAGATCAGTTGCATTGCTCGGCAGATCATTCATTTTAATCTTGTGGCCAGTAGCCAGCCCTCTGTCAGGTCCCTTCATCAATGATCGTCGTTTAAATGTGAGGCCGAAAGTCTCTCGTAGTTTCTGTCATCAACGACACAAGACTTGTATCTTACTGTGGGATCAGGACTATATGTGATTGTTGGGTATTATTTATTACTAGCTTTTCCTCGCGGCTCCGTCCGCGTGATCTGCTTTTTCCGGGATAAAAAGTAGCCCATATTACTTCTAATACCTCCAAGAATATGTGTACAAAGTTTCATGATGATCCGTTAAGTAGTTTTTGCGTGAAAGCGTAACAAACAAACTTACATTCACATTTATAATATTATTTTTTAGATCATTTAAAGATCATTTGAACAAGTAGTTTCTGAGATTAGCGCGTTCAAACAAAGAAACAAACAAACTCTACAGCTTTATAATATTAGTATAGATTTAAATCTACAGACTTAAGTTCTTACCTTATAGGTATCTGTTATATTTGTACCCGACTGGATTTAGGTACAGAAACGGGTGGTCAAATTTAAGGGTCATTATAATATACACTTGACAGCGCTTAAGTAGCGGCTCTTATCAAAATATAAACAGGTAGGATATTTATATCCTCCCGTGCACCAGGATCCACAGTGGCACGCTTTTTTGTTGACATCGAGTAGTGAAGCTCGGCGAGTCTCTGGGAATGCCTAAATGTCTTTGTTGCGCAACCAAATTAATCAGATGGAAGGTTAGGGAGGAGTTGGAAATATTAATAAATAATTATAGCGACCTGTATATATAAACCCAGTTTAAAGTTAGAATACCATTTGTAATAAGGTCTTTAAAGTCTAAAACTATTTGGTCCAGACCACCCATATCTAACAACTTCATTGAAATAACAAATACATAAAATAAACATTGCTCACGTGTTAATATTCATGGCTATTGATTTTATATGGGTTCTAAAACGTTTATTATGACTTTTATCGGGTCTAAAGTTGTAATTATATAGACAAACGATAAAACTGTCGGACATTGATTGAACCTTCTGATTTGTTTTATTCGTAATAAAAATTTTGAGTGGTAGAGCCACGCTGTAGACAACTTTGTCTACAGCATGAATGGGCTGGCTCGACCGGGTCGTTACCACTGTCTCACAGAAAACCGACGTAATGTAGCGGCTTGCTGCTGCGTTTCGTACGGTGAGTGAGATATCCGGAAGCCCAAATCCCATCCCCTTCCCAATCCCTAATTAACCCTTTCCTTTAAGGTCGGCAACGCGCCCATTATTCTTCTGGTGGTGGACGTACATGGGCGGTGGAGATCACTTACGATGATAAGTGATCTCCTGATGAGGTGACCCATTTGCTCGTTTGCCGGCATATGCTATAAAAAAAGTCCTATAATCCCCATGGGGATAGGCAAAGACGTAACAATAAACCCACATTTCGCCAAACTACTTTCCGCCACATGATGTGATATGGGGCGAGGCTATCGCCATACAATACGATTCCAGACTCTTGATGTTGAGAAATTCGTATACCCTTATAATTAAATAAAAATAAATCATTACTAACACATATTAAATTTGGCAAATTTTTAACACATCAACTTAGGTCAACATATAATAAAAGATTTTATAATATTTTTTATACAACAATGTCTTTGAAATTTTGATGAAAAATAACACGATTTTGTAGTGCCTCGAATATGTTCAATGCGGTCCGAGTATCAGATTTCTATGCTGCTATCCGATCTCGCATAGGGTCGTTTTGTTCCAGATTACGGGCTTCAATTAATACTATATTAAGAGCTATTGCTGACTGCCCAAACAATTATTCAAACATTCACACATACACATAGGTTACACATAGACATGCTGACATTAATGGGAATCAGAAATAGTTTTAATATGTTCTTTTTATAATTTTTTATTCTTTTTATAATTTGTAACTATAATATGGACATAAATGGTCTGAAATAAGTGATTATTATTATTATTAAAACAAGTAAATAATTTGAGTTGTCAACCGGATCCAATTACTTCGACAAAAACGACTGAAACATATATTTATAAGCTATATTATTGCTCAAATCTATTAGCGAAAGATGGCTGGAAACAAATCCCGAACCGCACAGTCTTGACCTTCGCAGATAATGGTACTACATTCCTATAGACGCCCTCGAGCTAACGAAATTAGCCAAACATACGTTTATGTCTGCATTATTCACCAATACTCAAAATCAGCGGCATTACTTCTACTTGAACCGATTCCTGAAAGCTATTTATCAGAAATATTTAACTGGAAGAGATCCGCTAATATTCGATTATTCAAACAGTCGATTTTAAAATAATAGGTAACATAAAACACAGTCAAAATCACACTGTAATAATTATAACTCAACCTTTAACGAGTTCAGTAGCAAACACCTGAGTCTACGGCAAGAATTATTAGAAATTAAAAATATATGACGAAGAGCTGGAATCTTACAAAATATTTAAATTCGACATAATTATGTAATAACCATCAAATTATATGATCGTAACGCGTTTCGATGTTTATTATCATTCGCACATCTCTCACTCGATTTATGGAAGGTCTGGTTCCAGTAAGCATCCAGTAAAGTTTTCCAGCGCTGCGTTCCAGGTTTTATTTTGTAAACATTCAACAGTGGCGGGGTGGACGCCTAAAATGCATTTATAATTTATTTTTCTGGAGCGGGATGCGCGGCGCAGCGGCCGGCCGCCGGCCGAGTGAAAGCTAACCTCGTCTGAAAGTGTAGCCGAGCCCCTGGCTGGCATCCGCCTAAAATGGGGTGATCGCGAGCGATGGTATCGTATTGCCGGTATAAAAAGCATCTCGGCTCCCCGCCGCCGGTCAGAACGGCTTCAAACGTGAGTACGCACACACGTGCTCGGACCGTGCGGCTATTTGTGAAGTGCATCGCGAGTGCCCGTGCCGCAGCCTCCGCCAGTGCATACCGTGCCCCTGCAGTGACGTGCCCGTGGCGAAGGACGCAGCCTGATTATCTTATCCCTTGGATTGTTTGTGAAGTGGTCGAGAGCCTAGAAGGCTCGTGGTGTTCGGTTCGTGGTTCACGTATGATTGATGATTGTTAAAGCATTTTCAACGATATCGAAGTGTCTACATCCGTCGGTAAAGCCTGATATTAGATAAGAGCTTTTGATAACTTTGATTTGCCTGAGCCGTATGAATTATTTTCAATAAACAATACAAGTGATCATAAATAAATTGAAGTTGATCAGAGAAATCTATTTGATTTTTTTTCATGTTAAATTGTAATTGAATATAGTAAATAGAAATTAAATGGAAAGCAATTAATATAATTAAATACAACAATCGAAATCATATTGACCCACAGATCAGCACCATAAAAGACTATAAACAATCCAGTGACGGATAAATCAGTTGGCGCGCTTCCAAGCTCGCATTCCCGCGTGACGTAACATCCGCGAAGGGCCGTTCGGGATAAGCTAATAAAAACACGAGCATAAAAGTCGGTATTACGCAAACCGGCGGAGCTGGCAACGTTCCCAGACGGGCACTACTCGGGTTACAGCCACAAATAGGCGCACGCGCTCCGAACCACTACCGCTGTCGCGACGTCGGTCAGTCGAGCTTAACGCGCGTGCGGTGTTCACAGGAAGGCTCCAGGGCAGTGTTCTCGTGTCTCAACTAGCCCAAAAGTCTCGTTAGCCCTCCGAAAATGCCGAAGCCAGTGGTCCAAGAGGGAGACGACCCCGATCCGACCCCATACCTGTTCGTTTCTCTCGAGCAGAAGCGTATCGACCAAAGCAAACCTTACGATGGCAAGAAGGCATGCTGGGTGCCTGACGAAAAGGAGGGCTTCGTGCAGGGCGAGATCAAGGCCACCAAGGGAGAACTGGTGACCGTCAACCTTCCCGGTGGCGAGGTAACTTATTGACTTCTGCTATTATAAAGAAAATTGAGAAAACTTTAGGAATAATGTTTGACACTCTTAGACATTTCAATAATAAGGAATCAGAAGAATATTGGCAATTATAAGTTAATATATTATAAATTAGTAACCAGTTAAATTTATAGAATCAAATGATGCATTAACTGATAAAAGTGTAAATATTCTAGAGTTATCAGAATGTAAATACTGCAACAGCTGATATATTAAATAATGATAATAGAACCTTATGGTAAGGGACTTTGTAAAAAGTATATCTTCTGCAACGAACATACTAACATGTGATCTTATTATAAGCAAATACTTAATATTTGTATTAAATGAGCAGGAAAGGACATTTAAAAAGGAACTCGTCTCCCAAGTTAATCCACCGAAATTCGAGAAAGTCGAGGATATGGCAGACCTGACGTATCTTAACGAGGCTGCCGTTCTTCACAATCTTCGACAACGATATTACGCGAATCTGATTTATGTAAGTCGGCGCGAAAAGCGCCTCAACCATTATTATAGTACTAACTTAACAATATTTCCCGCAGACAAAAGACTTCAAGAAGGATCTGGTGGCCCAAGTGAACCCACCTAAGTACGAAAAATGCGAGGACATGTCCAACTTGACATACCTCAACGACGCTTCAGTGTTGTATAACTTGAAGCAGAGATATTACCATAAACTTATTTACGTAAGTTGGGACCCGCATCGGTCAGGAATTGGGGCCTTGGAGTGTGCATGTGTTCCTCACCTCTCCGATCTTTCATCATGTAGACACATTTCTCGATACGTTTGGAACCAAATCAAGTATTAAAGTACAAGACATCTATTAACGACGCAATTAATCTTGGAATGATCTATCAATTTGTAATCTAAAAATAGATAGATCTGCACGCCAGATGCGTCTATTTCGGGGCATTTTATTATAATTGGTGTATTTTAGTATACAATCAAGTAGTTTCTCTCTCGATGGAACTAATTGGTCCGGCATTCAATGCGTTGGCTTTTATTCTTGTCTACGACCAATTAAATGTTTCCAAATTGGACATTAATCGGTTTATTACTATTCTGGATTCGAAATAAAGACAAAACGAAGTACTTATGCAAACGAAGTTAAAATTTGCAAATAACATACTATATTAGAACTGATTATTTGATTTGAATTGGAACATATATACAAAGTAAATGTGTCTACTCATCCACTAGCCTCTTCCACTTTTTTTAAACCAATCTCCTTCCTAGAGGCCGTACTTGAACCCTTCTACCAGGACAAGTCGGTGCAAAAGAATTATGAAGCATCCAGGATATCTTTTATCGTTTTAGCATTTTCAGCCTTCGTGTTTAGAAATAGTTTTATGTTGTGTTTTAATTTTAGTATGACAATACTTCATCGGTTTATCTTCTATCTTCTAGAACAATAAGGGTATCGTTACAGTACCCCAGCTTCACTTTGTGCTGGACCTGATGGTCCGTCTATTGTTTTAACAGGTTATTTAAGTTTTTGTGGTTTAACAACAGATTTTTGTATAAATTGGCTTTAATTGGAATAAATGCATCGAAATTGAAATTACTAAAATGTATACAAAATTCTGTTTATATCGCACAGATTCAAAGTACACGTACGGTACTATCTCTGCTTGTGTGCTTAAGTTTAAGTGTTATTGTTTTAATATCATGTCACTCATCATTTTTCCCGGATCCTATTTTTCAAACATTCAATTCCAGTTACCTGGGATATGAATCACATCCAACATTCTTTAAATCGAACTAACTTTAGTAATTTGACCTAAACAATACACAGGGATATACATTAACATACAGACCTTAATATCCTATTTAGTTTGGTATCCTGAGATGTTCCATAGTAGAACTTTTTTCAGGGACCCAATTTTTCAAACCTTCTCTAATAATTATCTATTACGTAAAGTAAGAAATAATTTTTCACGGACCCTATTTTTAAAACCTGCGATAATGGTTTTATATTGATTTCTATTTCTTTTCACATACCGTATTTCAAGTCCAATAAAAACTAAGATAATACTTTCCTATGTTATTTAGTTCCTACGAGTTTCACACAGAGAAAATTCTCGCAACCTGTCCTTTACAAAATTACTTCGTGCGATAATTATTCACAAATTACTTTTCACTGTTATTCAAACTCGCCATCTTGGATTATATAGATATTCTTATTTGATATTTTGTCACGAACCGTAGCTTTGATATCCAGACGAGAGTTTCCCACGATCGCGATTTTACTAGATTCCATTTTGACGGACCCTTTGTTCGTAACTTGCAATGTTGTTACTCTTAACAATTATGGCTCCTATTTTCGCATCCTGCAATACCCCATAAGTTTCCCAGAACATCCAGCAACAGGTAAATTTCCAAAACCACGATCACGATCACCATCATCAACCACATGACCACATCTACCGTCATCTAATCCTGAATGATTCACCACAGACGTACTCGGGTCTCTTCTGTGTGGCCATCAACCCTTACAAGAGGTTCCCCGTGTACACGACACGATGTGCCAGACTGTACCGAGGCAAACGTCGTTCGGAAGTGCCCCCCCACATCTTCGCCATTTCCGACGGTGCTTACGTCAACATGTTGACCAACCACGAGAATCAATCTATGTTGATTACGTAAGTATTGACTTGTAAATTAAATGTATTTAAATCAAGTAAAATTGGAAAAGATAATTTTAAAGAATTAAAAAGTAAAAATCTTAACTACAAAATACCAGAGGTTAAAAAGTCAATACAAACTGGCTATATAGTAAATCTCATAACAATGTGTAGTTACTTTTTCAACGGAGAGAAAGAGAAATGCAAAAAATCCATTGTAATGTGTTAAATGGAAAAAAGAAAAAAAAGCTCTCCCCAGACACCACATTAAGCAAACACCCAAACTTCGCATCAACTACGCTCTAACCAAAACTTACCTTTAAACCAACAGCGGTGAGTCTGGTGCCGGAAAGACTGAGAACACGAAGAAGGTAATTGCTTACTTCGCCACCGTCGGTGCTTCCCAGAAGAAGGACCCCAGCCAGGAGAAGAAGGGATCCCTTGAGGACCAGGTCGTCCAGACTAACCCTGTGCTTGAAGCCTTCGGTAACGCCAAGACTGTGCGTAACGACAACTCCTCGCGTTTCGTAAGTATTGTTTTCTATTATATTACCAATATTGTATGATTTTACTTAAAAGCCATAAAGTAAAATATAATTGATGCTAAAAACTTAAATACTCTGAAATTGGATATGATTCAAAAAATAAAATAAATATTTTGTTTTTGGTTCGACAAGTCATTAGAAATGATACCTATGTAATTATTTGCTCTGGCACCCTATGTTTTTCTAGACTTAGGCTCTTTACAATTGTTCCCAAACATGATGACTCTACGTGCATTTTCGTCCTTCCCCAGGGTAAATTCATCCGTATTCACTTCGGTCCCTCTGGTAAACTGGCTGGTGCCGACATTGAAACCTGTAAGTATTGTCTTCTATACTCCATCACTTGAGAAGTTCGTCATGATGCTGACCTGATTGCTCCTTGCAGATCTGCTTGAGAAGGCTCGTGTCATCTCCCAGCAAGCTCTTGAGCGTTCTTACCACATCTTCTACCAGATGATGTCTGGTTCCGTCTCTGGACTTAAGGGTGCGTATCTATACTCTACAGTTACATGACAATGAAATACTACGTTAGTACTTTTAACATGAGTTTCTAAATAAGTTATGCTGATATGAAAACGAAACTCAATCAAAAAAATCTCAGCCTACGATTTTATATTCTTATTTTTTTTATGTCATTCCTTCAAAAATATAGACGATATTTATTGTTCTAAAATATACAATTATAATTTAGTATAAAGAAATGTTGTCAGCTCATGTTTATACTCAGTTAGTTATTTTCCAATAATTTAGTATGTTTTTATTATTTGATTTGTATTGTTTAGGTTAACACAGTATATAAACACAACTACAATACGACACACATACTACAAAGAGTTAAGAACACTCACAACAATAGTGCAATGATGATTAATTTGAATTTTTACTATTTAGAAATGTGTTTCCTGTCAAACGACATATATGATTATTATATCGTATCGCAAGGAAAGACCACCATCCCTAATGTAGACGATGGAGAGGAGTGTGTATTGACTGACGTAAGTTCAGCCTTCAACGAGCAGAAGGCTGGTTTACTGTTTGTACCCACCGGGACCTGCGCCGCGTTGATCGGCGCGAGGTCCAAGAATCTCGCCCATATAACGGCTAGAGATACCCCTAGATTTAGTGTTAGTTGTGTACCGCCCTAGAATGGTGTTGGCCCTGTTTGTATCCCTAGTTATAAGACACCAATTATCATTTACATGACAATGATTGGTGTTTGTAGCCATCTGCTTCTTGTCCAATGATATCAACGACTACCACATCGTGGCGCAAGGCAAGACTAGCATTCCTGGTGTCGATGACGGCGAGGAAATGACACTTACCGACGTGAGTCCAGATTCAAAACACTGGCCTCATTTCATGTTTTCTTCTTCACTATCTTTCGCTATGCTTGCTTCGCTTGAGGCCGCGTATAATTCGGCCGGTGCATGCGTATGTCAGATATTTTGCTGTTTGCAGAGGTGACGATGCTAAGCAACCGCATCACGGACTATCCCCTTATAAGTCAAGGGAAGACGCGTATACCAGGAGTCAACGACGCGGAACAGCTCGATTTGACTGTAGTAAGTGCTGAGCCTGCGCAAGGAGCGTGCGTTCACGTGTCCTAGCAATGAGGCCTTTTATGCAAAATTCTGACATACACATGATATGCCCGCTCCCTGCAAGAGTTCCAAGGGCTTTTCGCACAGATTTGATGATCACGGAAGCTACGACAATCCCGTTCCAGCACTCGCACAATCGCATATGGACTAATATATGCACACACAAACACACACGATAGGGTGATATTTGCAGGGATTCAGTGATACAGGGTATATAGTAATAACTATGTGGTTTAATTGGCAGATATGTGTTTGTTGACCAACGACATTTACGATTACTACATCGTATCTCAGGGTAAGATTACCATCCCCAACGTCGATGACGGTGAAGAATGTCTCTTGACTGACGTAAGTGGTAAAAATTGGAAATATCGGTTGACAGAATGAACTATTATAACATGGACGATAATGGTTATTCTGTAGAAAAATAGCTTGTTAAATTTAATGCCACAATGTGAAACTTGTCGGCAATCAGAAGTCAAACAAGCTAACTTTATTCTGAAGACCATACGAATAAACATTGTGTAATTCCAGAATGGTTACTCTCTGTTTTGTTCTATAAAATGTCACTTGACGTGACAAGGCAAAACAAAGTGTAAGTATTTATAAGAGTTATACAAAGTTTATCCGTAATGTGGTAAATGTCCAAAGATCGGATATTAGAAGAACAAGCACTCGATAACACGAAGTACAAGAAAGTTTTTCTACATTTTAGAAACATCCCTGTGCACTACAGATAGTAGATATAGTAATCGTCTCCTGCTTTAAAAGTCCTAACGCTTTTTTTTCATCATACTAACATTTGCTATTTCATCATTTCCTTGTTTTTTTTACATATATTTAAGCTTTAAAAAGCAAATAGAATTATTAAAAGTAACCCTATTTTCCTCCCATTAAAATAACAAGTAATTGTCCCAATTTAACGTAAATCTATATTTAAGAATGTTGAAAGGTTTTTGTTTTCTTAAATATTATTATCTTAGAAAAAAATATTGTACAATATAAATGGTTAAATAGTAGAAAATTGCATATCCCATGGTGTTTTTGTTCGTCTTCTTTATTAATATAAAAATTATAAAAGTAATTTTAATCAACCACGTTTTTATCACATCTCTCTTTGTTCCTTCAATCTTTCAATCATCTAAACATCAATATCATCCAAATGCTAATATATATTTTCAACATTATAGCAAGCCTTCGACATCCTCGGTTTCACCCAAGAGGAGAAGGACAACGTTTACAAGATCACCGCCGCCGTCATGCACATGGGTGGCATGAAGTTCAAGCAGAGGGGTCGTGAGGAACAGGCTGAGGCCGACGGCACTGAGGTTTGTATCCTTTACACTAATAAAATCTTAAAAATATATATGACACATAACTATAACGATATCAATAAAATGTTGGAAAACTATCGAAAACCTTTTGATGATTATAAAGTTCTAAAGTCAAAAAAGGAATAGTAATAGACATAATTGAATACTAATCAACATTTTTTCTGTTATAGGAGGGTGAAAGGGTTGCCAAGCTCCTCGGCGTTGACTGCCCGGACCTATACAAGAACTTGTTGAAGCCCCGCATCAAGGTCGGAAACGAGTTCGTCACCCAGGGTCGTAACAAGGACCAGGTTACCAACTCCGTCGGTGCCCTCTGCAAGGGTATCTTCGATCGTCTCTTCAAGTGGCTCGTCAAGAAGTGTAACGAGACTCTTGACACCAAGCAGAAGAGGCAGCACTTCATTGGTGTACTGGATATCGCCGGTTTCGAGATCTTCGACGTGAGTATAGGGATGTAGGGTTAGGATTAGTATTAGGTTCATAAAACTTAATTTCATGAACTCGTTTTCCTTTTTTAAAATAGTAAAGGCCGGCAAACTGGCATATGGTAAAATGTATGTGATCTTGCCACTGGCCATGAACACCTACAATACCAGAATAGTTATGGAAATGAAATAGGATTTAGAAGGGAAAAGGGTTTTGGGCCCCAAAAGCTATAACATTCTCCAGCATTGGAATGTTTTGGTGTAGTCAGTAAATCTTCGTATGATATTAATGCAAATTTACTTCTATAGTACAATGGATTTGAACAACTTTGCATTAACTTCACCAATGAGAAACTGCAACAATTTTTCAACCATCACATGTTTGTGTTGGAACAAGAGGAGTACACCAAGGAAGGCATTTACTGGGAATTTATTGACTTTGGAATGGATTTACTCGCCTGCATAGATCTTATAGAAAAGGTACACCGAGTGTGCATTCACCTCGGTTGGAAAGTTTCCAGTTTTAAACGTCCCCTAACTAATGGTGTTTATAGATTAGTATACATCATTAACTATTTATGACATATCCATTTACCTTATTTTCCTGTTCTTATAAAAGTACAACGGTTTCGAGCAACTCTGCATTAACTTCACCAATGAGAAGCTCCAGCAATTCTTTAACCACCACATGTTCGTACTTGAGCAAGAAGAGTACAAGAAAGAAGGCATCAATTGGACCTTTATCGATTTCGGAATGGACTTGCTCGCTTGTATCGATCTTATCGAGAAGGTAATATTCGGGTTAGACATATTCGATACACCCGTCGGTGGCTGGGAGCTCTCATGACGGGATAACGTTTGGTCAGACACCCAAGTCTCTGGGACGGACTTGGTCTCTTTTTTAGGTATCCCAAAGCGCGGAACGAAATCCGCGGTAACACCTTCGAACCTAACTAAACAACCTATTAATATCCCTGCAGTACAACGGTTTTGAGCAACTCTGCATTAACTTCACAAACGAGAAACTGCAGCAGTTCTTTAACCATCACATGTTCGTACTGGAGCAAGAAGAGTACAAGCGTGAAGGCATCGAATGGACCTTCATTGATTTTGGCATGGATCTCCAAAATTGCATTGACCTTATTGAAAAGGTAGATGGCGTAAACGCAACATGGAACGCTTGCCGCTCGCCACATGAGCCCTCGAATACTGTCGACAAAATTTTCAAATTATCTGTCTTTTGAAGAAACAAAATTTTCAATCGGTCAAACCAAAAGACTTTATTCGAGCGACTCAATCAATGCTGTTTGCTCCTTGTGTTTTTATGTGTGTTTTCTGTGTGTATTCTCTATCAGAACTTCGTCCCACTAGCCAGTCCTATATCGACGCGACAGCCCACTTACAGAGACAATACAAAGTTATTAATCAAAAATATAACAATTATCTTTTACATGTCCCGTCGGTCCAGATGAACGGATTTAATCAACTATGTATTAACTTTACCAACGAGAAATTACAACAGTATTTTAACCATTTCATGTTCGTCTTAGAACAAGAAGAATACGAAAGGGAAGGGATACAATGGACTTTTATAGATTTTGGTATGGATCTCCAAGCGACAATAAATTTAATAGAAAAGGTATTAGAAAATTCTAAAGCTTGAAGGAGTAGGACCGCGGCTAGAAGAGCTTCAGGCTATTAAGTCATCGCCTGCAAATGTAAAACTACATGGCTGTCTACCCCTTGCCCCGTGGTAATATTAAATCCAATGCAAAATGTCGCTTGAACTGCACTTGCAATCAAAGCAAGCGAATTCACAGCATAAGTTCAGTAATCATAAATCCTAAAGTCATATATTCCCGTTAAAATCTCGACACCGCTGTTAGGTTGCACACAACGTAATATTGTTCTAAATTCTGTAGTAATTAACATATCTAATTTTACTTTAATTGGTATTTTTACTGCTTCCTTCAATGTATTGAATAATTTATACCGACATGACTATAATTGGCTTCTTAATCAAACAACACACGGCTATCTGTCACACTTTTCACTATTGCATGATGCCTAGATAAATAACGCAAAACCTAACGAATCTAGATATAATTTTGCCCCTTTATACAATATTTCTTATACATTTTGTGTTTACAGTAGGTTGACTTTTCAGTAATATTACTATTTCTTTTAAAAAACATCAAATTCCAGATTTAATTTCCTCCAGACTTAGACAATCACTTCAAGTAACGCCGTTCAAACATGTTCGCGGTCTAATCTCACCGGTCCGTTTTCAGCCTATGGGTATCCTCTCCATCCTTGAGGAAGAGTCTATGTTCCCCAAAGCTACTGACCTGACCTTCATTGAGAAGTTGAACAACAACCACTTGGGCAAGTCTGCTCCTTACCTGAAGCCCAAGCCCCCCAAGCCTGGTTGCCAAGCCGCTCACTTCGCCATTGGTCACTACGCCGGTAACGTAAGTATCAACTACTTACAGTTAAACCCCATCCAAGATATTCCACGAGATCGCATACTCATAAAACTCTTCTTGAATGAAATAGGTCGGCTACAACATCACTGGATGGCTTGAGAAGAACAAGGACCCCCTCAACGACACTGTCGTTGACCAGTTCAAGAAGGGAGCCAACAAACTGTTGGTTGAGATCTTCGCTGACCATCCTGGCCAGTCTGGTGATGCTGGTGCTGGTGGTGGCAAGGGTATGTATCATTTTAATAGATAGCTAGGAAGTAAATTGAAATTGAATTTAAATAATTCTCTGATTATTTATACTTTACTTAAATAGCCCTTTCATATACAACAATCATCGAAGAAGACCAGGTGCCATGAGCTGTAAACCACTTCTGTGAACTTACATCCATCAACACCGGCATATAGTTATATAAACATCTCAAGACTATCTCATCCGATACCAACACCAAGATCACCAATACTTCTGCTCTCTTGGTCCATTACCTATACTGCTAACTTCATTGTATTCTATTTTTCTTGAAGCATATCATTAGATATATCTTACCTGCTGTTATTCTAACATTTTTAAATGAAATAGGCGCTGGTGGCAAGCGCGCTAAGGGTTCTGCCTTCCAGACCGTATCTTCGCTCTACAGGGTAAAAATAAAAACACAACATACGAGATTTGCTTCTGTGGCTCCTCGTGGCTTAACTGTTATCGTCTGTCTACATGTTTAAGGCTAACAACTATTGGGCGGAGCACTTCTTTTTATCATTAATCAGCTCTCGTCCGATAGCGCTGGCCAAGCACGCTTATCATTAATATCGTGTTAGTCAATGTATAGTTTACAGCTCAGCTCATGTCGCCGCCACTATGTCTCAGGTGTTTGTCGCCGGGTGTCTCACTGTCCACGTGTCTATTGTGATTGTCTTATACTAATACAAAGCTTCTTTAATATACGTTCATAGGCGGTCGCGGTAAGAAGGGTGGTGGTTTCGCTACTGTCTCCTCCGCCTACAGGGTATACATATGTTTAAAATTTTACCTAGATTTTTTTTGCTGTTGTTATCATATAAGATGTAGATACCTACTTGGATGTAGCTCTACATAGCGTGGTGTTGTTTACTTGTAGGTAAATTGTCATAAACCTTAATTACAAAGGTAATTTGACTACCATCTCATCCATTATGGTGCATAATATGTACCACATTATATACTATTTGTCAATGCACCGTCATTCATTTAGATGCACAATATTGGTCGTTTGAAAACAATACAAATTCAAAACGAATATAATTCAGCAGCAAAATAGTTTACTTAAAAAAAGTACCATGCTACGTTTGCCGCTGTTCATATTAATGTGTCCGTGTTGTATGTTCTAACATTGTGTGTTGTGTCCATCCCATTATATGTACATCTAGTGTTTGTCACCTTGTTCATGTGTGTTGCTTCTAAATGTTCACCAAAGGTTGTTTCATGTACATTGAAATAACCTTTTTTTGCAAACATTAGCTGTAGTTTTTATGTAGCTTATTTGTGAAATTTAACATTTTAAATGTTTTTGCGTGCAATTTGATGACGTTCCAAGCTGACTCGTGATCTCTCCACAGGAACAACTTAACAACCTGATGACAACGCTGAGGTCTACTCAACCTCACTTCGTACGTTGTATCATCCCCAACGAATTGAAGCAGGCTGGTAAGTTAAACATTCTCTTTTCCTCTTTTCTCGATATCCACTAAGCTTTGGAATGATTAACCTGGAAGTAAAGTTGTTGCACTAGATGAAATTACTCTAAAGCTTTTAGAACTCTCTATTATCAAAAAAATATGGTTTAAACTCAATTAGTTATATTATCAAAATCAAACGCCGTTTATCTATCTTCTTGTAATATTATGAAGATATAAATAGATCGGTACAAAATCTGTGAAAAATTAATACCAAGAAAACTCTAACATAGGGTTTAAAGTAAAAATGTTCATTATCCGCAACTTCCAATACCCCGCATCATGTATGTCTCTTGTCCGTCAGGTCTCATCGACTCTCACCTTGTGATGCACCAGCTCACCTGTAACGGTGTGCTTGAGGGTATCCGTATTTGCCGTAAAGGTTTCCCCAACAGGATGGTCTACCCCGACTTCAAGCTCCGGTAAGATCAACACTAAAATAGCTCTTGAAACTATTCCAATAAATTTAGTAGCAACTCATGCGGCAAAAATTCGAGTCATCATATAACATGTTTTATTTTGATATCAATGGATTAAAATAATTTTAACACATCATATTTTCTGGATGTAGTCTAAGCAAAATTCTTCTCTAGAACATTCGAGTTATTCCGGTACTGTTGCCGAATAGTTTGCGTCATTCCAACCCTGAGTAATATTTTCTAAAAATGTTTCGATGATTCCTCACACATCAATTTATTTTCAGTCTAGGTGTGAGTGTGTAGTGACATATTGTATACTAGTTTATTTATAAGTGAACATTTATAAAGCATATATTTGATAAACAGCTACATGATACTTGCACCAGCCATCATGACAGCAGAGAAAGACCCTAAAATTGCGGCTCAAAAGTGCCTGGAGTCGGTCGGGCTCGATCCCGAAAGTTATCGTATTGGCCACACAAAGGCAAGCCTTCACAATGGAAAAGCATGTTATAGAATGTGGATGAACTTTGAACAAGAGATAGTTTTGATTCGTTTGCGTCCACTAGAGTTGTCAATAATTTAGATGCACATCCTCCTCACATCATCTTAGATGATGTGCCATGTGGTAAACAAATCCATATATATATATACGAGTTTTGCCGTAGTTTCCAAATACATCCACGCAAGATTTGTAGATGTTTGATACCCCAGTTCTCCTTATGTGTCCCTGTGATACCCAAGACATATGATATATGTTTATGATATTTTGTATACAAGATCCCTTATTGTGTGCCCATGTATGTTGATAATGTAGCTACAAGATCCTGGCACCTCAAGCCGCTGAGAAAGAGTCTGATCCTAAGAAAATCGCCCAAGTCATCCTGGAGGCTACCGGTTTGGATGTCGAGTCATACCGTCTCGGTCACACCAAGGCATGTCTCGGAACTAGTGTTGTAGTTAGCAGTTGAAGGTCCCAGAGCGACCCGTAGACGGGGTCGCCGGGATTTCGCTTGTCAAATTATCACCACTTGGCTAAACAGAACCCGCTTACCTAATGGAGTCCTAGCTACTTAGACTCCATATCCTTGATACCCTGAACACAAACATGTACGTAAATACAGTGTTTATTATGATTATGTGTGCTCCCCCAACCATAGATACAAAATACTGTGCCCGAACCTCATCAAAGAACCAATCACCCCGGAGAAAGCTACAGAGAAAATTCTCGAACATACCGGTTTGGATTCGGAGTCTTTCAGGCTCGGAAAGACCAAGGTAGCGCCACATGCATGAACAAACTTCACCGCACCCAAATCTGTCTTTCCTATTGCATGAAACTGTATAATTTTTATCTTCTCTATATAATATGTTTATCCTTCTTGTGTGTTACTTAATATACTATTTTAAGAACCTATTACTAATACCATTAGTTTAAATACAATCTTAAATATTTAAATAATACATTATTTAATTTGATAATAAAATATTCTTCTTTGGATTCTATTTTGGCATCAGTTATTAATACTGGAGTTTTGAGGTGTTTTAAAATTGGCCCGACTCACATTCCGACACGTGTGTGACACATAATGTATGCGAACAGGTGTTCTTCCGTGCCGGTGTCCTGGGTCAGATGGAAGAGTTGCGTGACGACAGGCTCGCCAAGATTGTTTCATGGCTCCAGGCCTACATCCGTGGTTACCTGTCCCGTAAGGAGTACAAGAAGCTGCAGGAACAGAGGTAACAATAATCCATTCACTTCTAACTTGGGTGCTCCATATTTGGCAACATATGCTACAACAGTTGGTTTTTCGTAGGGTCGCCCTCCAAGTTGTCCAGCGCAACTTGCGCAAGTACCTGCAACTCCGCACCTGGCCCTGGTGGAAGTTGTGGCAGAAGGTCAAGCCCCTCCTCAACGTCACCCGTATCGAGGATGAGATCGCTGTAAGTATCAATCATCGGCATCATTAAAATGATCGAGCACTCTGACCCAATATGAACGAGTTTGGCACCGGTGATTCACATTAACGCAAATAGAATCGACCGCGCCCACCTGTCGGTTACGCGACACCGCACCACCTGCGGCCATTTCTGGACTCCGTGCCCCCGCCGACCCCGCCGCTCTCCTCCGCCGCCCGCGCGTTTTCTCCATGCGGTGTGAGTGCGGGGGCGGCCCAGCGCTGAGCCGCCCGCTGGAAAACTCCAGCGGCGTCAGTAACTGAGTGGTCGGCGGCGCGCGCACCAACCCTCCCGAATATCTCGAACGAACCGAACACTATTGCATTCCTATTTTTTTATTTTGATGTTTTAATTAATTAAATCAACAATGGCAGACGTGGTTCATATAACCGAGTGGAACGGGAACGGTGTGGATAAAAGTGCTGAAATATTACAGAAACTGGAGGAGAAGGCACAGAAGGCCCAGGAGGCTTTCGAAAGGGAAGAGAAGCTCCGCAAGGAAGTCGAGGCCCTCAACGCCAAGCTCCTTGAGGAGAAGACCAACCTGCTCGCTTCCCTCGAAGGAGAGAAGGGCTCCCTGTCTGAGATCCAGGAGCGCGCCAACAAGTTGCAGGCGCAGAAGGCTGACATCGAGAACCAACTCAGGGTGAGTAATTTACAATATCCCTATAAAATATGAGTGTTCATCGCCACTTATATTAAGTAGCCGTCGTAAACGACCAAATGTTTGTTCCGCGATGTGTAATATAAACTGAAATAGCAGTCGAGATTTAGGTTGCGATATCGTGTTTACTCCTAATTAATTTAATAACTTTTGATGCAATCCTGTTTCTTGGAAGAACATCACACGCGCCTAACCAAATAATATGTTTATGCAAACAGTATTGCGAGTACTTCAACGATGTTGCTTTACGTGATTCTTTAAATAAACATCGGTTTTGTTTAGATGGAAAATGGCTCGATTGTGTTTAAAAATACTCTTTACGCAAGGTAATTTTTTATTGCAAACAATTACTGCGCTTTTACGACCTTACTTTTACAATGATTCTTTAAACAAACGCCTATTTTATGTGAAACCATACTTAATATAACTCAAACTTTTATCTTAGGACACCCAAGACCGCCTCACCCAGGAGGAGGATGCCCGCAACCAGCTCTTCCAAGCCAAGAAGAAGCTCGAACAGGAAGTCTCCGGCCTCAAGAAGGATGTCGAAGACTTGGAACTGTCCGTCCAGAAGTCCGAGCAGGACAAGGCCACCAAGGACCACCAGATCCGCAACTTGAACGACGAGATCGCCCACCAGGACGAGCTCATCAACAAGTTGAACAAGGAGAAGAAACTCCAGGGCGAGTCCACCCAGAAGACCGCTGAGGAGCTCCAGGCTGCCGAAGACAAGGTCAACCACCTTAACAAGGTTAAGCAGAAGCTCGAGCAGACCCTCGACGAGCTTGAGGACTCCCTCGAGCGCGAGAAGAAGCTGCGCGGTGACGTTGAGAAGCAGAGGAGGAAGGTTGAGGGCGACCTCAAGCTCACCCAGGAAGCTGTCGCTGACCTCGAGCGTAACAAGAAGGAACTCGAACAGACCATCCAGCGCAAGGACAAGGAGATCTCTTCCCTCACCGCCAAGCTCGAGGATGAGCAGTCCCTTGTCAGCAAGCTCCAGAAACAGATCAAGGAGCTTCAGGGACGCATCGAAGAGCTCGAGGAGGAAGTCGAGTCCGAGCGCCAGGCCCGCGCTAAGGCTGAGAAGCAGCGCGCCGACCTCGCCCGCGAACTCGAGGAGTTGGGTGAGCGTCTTGAGGAGGCCGGTGGTGCCACCTCTGCTCAGATCGAGCTGAACAAGAAGCGTGAGGCCGAGCTCAGCAAGCTGCGCCGCGACCTCGAGGAGGCCAACATCCAGCACGAGTCCACCCTCGCCAACCTCCGCAAGAAGCACAACGATGCCGTCTCCGAGATGGGTGAGCAACTCGACCAGCTCAACAAGCTCAAGGCTAAGTGAGTATTTTTAGTATTTATTGATTTTATTACTGCGTTATAAAAACAGGTTTACGATCACACATGTTTTATTGAGGGTGTAAAAGTTTAGTGTCCATTTATTGAAACTTAATGCGAAATCCAGGGCAGAGCACGACCGCGCGTCTTGCTACAACGAGTTAAACAACACGCGCGCTGCTGTCGATCAAGTAGCAAGGGAAAAGGTAACATGTCATACGTAGAGGCATGTGTACCGCCTGGGGTGTTCCCTGCATGGAAATGTCAGACCTATAAACACTTCACTCAATACACTGTGTCAGATTCGCGATACACTCCTATAATTGGTCGCAATGGATTTTAAAACTGTGTAATATTCTATCCATCCAGGGCTGAGAAAGAGCGTTCTCAATACTTTAGCGAAGTCAATGACCTCCGTGCCGGTCTCGACCATTTGTCCAACGAAAAGGTACAAAATGATGAAATGCCAATGGCAAGGAATTAGATGCTTCGCAGCTTATTGACAATAAGAAAAAAAATACACAAACATCATACACTAAACCCATTATTGCAAATCTTAACGAACTCCCTAACCATGTTATTCCATCGGTTCTCTACAATCATGGCATGAAACTGACCTCAGCTAAAGCTTAACAACGTGTGGATACTAATAATAGACTTAAAAGATTTTAATTGAATTAACAATGTCATTAAAAAATAATAAACAAAACAGCATGATTAGGTTATACTTATAAGTTATTTAAAAAAGTTTTTGTGAGGTAGATAATATTAACTTTATCTTTATGAAAACTAATACCGCATACATCATTTCATCATCCACATTCTTAAAAGACACTTCCCCATAAACTTGTTAAAAAGCAATATAATCAATAAGACCTTATATATCCATATCATGACTGTTTTATACGACTATTCAACATTAACCATACACTAACCATAAAAAATTTCTTTCACTAACAATTAATATTTTCTAGGCTGCCCAAGAAAAGATCGTCAAGCAACTCCAACACCAGCTCAACGAAGTTCAGAGCAAGGCTGACGAAGCCAACCGCACCCTCAACGACCTGGATGCCGCGAAGAAGAAGCTGTCCATCGAGAACTCGGACTTGCTCCGCCAACTGGAAGAAGCAGAGTCCCAGGTCTCGCAGCTGTCCAAGATCAAGGTGTCGCTCACCACCCAGCTCGAGGACACCAAGAGGCTCGCCGACGAGGAAGCCAGGGTATGTAATAATTAATATAAAAATATATACAGAAATAGTAATTACTCAGTAATAGCCTCACTGGTTCAGTTGCAGCGTACAGTACAAAATCGATGAGCTCTAAAATTTGGTTCCCTAATCGTTCAGAAATGAAGTCGGTTAAAACATTTCGTGTCAAACAATACTTATGAGATATCCGGGATTGAGAATAAGATTAAGGAATCGTGGTTGCACAAGTTGACCTCTATTAATGCCTTCGAGGATACAAGTGCGAGCTGTATGTTATTGTTAATGCAAAACAAACTTAACGATATTAATTTAATTTTCTTTTGTCAACAGGAACGCGCCACCCTTCTTGGCAAGTTCCGCAACTTGGAGCACGACCTCGACAACATCCGCGAACAGGTCGAGGAGGAAGCCGAGGGCAAGGCTGATCTTCAGCGCCAGCTGTCCAAGGCCAACGCCGAGGCCCAACTGTGGCGTTCCAAGTACGAGTCCGAGGGCGTCGCCCGCTCCGAGGAACTCGAGGAGGCCAAGCGCAAGCTCCAGGCCCGCCTCGCCGAAGCCGAGGAGACCATCGAATCCCTCAACCAGAAGGTTGTCGCTCTCGAGAAGACCAAGCAGCGCCTCGCCACCGAGGTCGAGGACCT
This sequence comes from Amorpha juglandis, assembly GCA_949126905.1. Taxonomy (NCBI): domain Eukaryota; kingdom Metazoa; phylum Arthropoda; class Insecta; order Lepidoptera; family Sphingidae; genus Amorpha; species Amorpha juglandis. The sequence goes on along the minus strand of OX421379.1, from coordinate 1,414,652 downwards.
GCAGCTCGAGGTCGACCGTGCCACCGCCATCGCCAACGCCGCCGAGAAGAAACAGAAGGCCTTCGACAAGATCATCGGAGAATGGAAGCTCAAGGTCGACGACCTCGCCGCCGAGCTCGACGCCAGCCAGAAGGAATGCCGCAACTACTCCACCGAACTGTTCCGTCTCAAGGGTGCCTACGAGGAAGGCCAGGAACAACTCGAGGCTGTCCGCCGCGAGAACAAGAACCTCGCCGACGAAGTCAAGGACCTCCTCGACCAGATCGGCGAAGGTGGCCGCAACATCCACGAGATCGAGAAGGCCAGGAAGCGCCTCGAGGCCGAGAAGGACGAGCTCCAGGCTGCCCTCGAGGAGGCCGAGTCCGCCCTCGAACAGGAGGAGAACAAGGTCCTGCGCGCTCAGCTCGAGCTGTCCCAGGTCAGACAGGAGATCGACAGGCGTATCCAGGAGAAGGAGGAGGAGTTCGAGAACACACGCAAGAACCACCAACGCGCCCTCGACTCCATGCAGGCTTCCCTCGAAGCCGAGGCTAAGGGCAAGGCTGAGGCCCTGCGCATGAAGAAGAAGCTCGAGGCCGACATCAACGAACTCGAGATCGCTCTCGACCACGCCAACAAGGCTAACGCCGAGGCCCAGAAGAACATCAAGCGCTACCAGCAACAGATCAAGGACCTCCAGACCGCCCTCGAGGAGGAACAGCGCGCCCGTGACGATGCCCGCGAACAGCTTGGTATCTCGGAACGCCGCGCCAACGCTCTCCAGAACGAACTGGAAGAGTCCCGCACCCTCCTGGAACAGGCCGACCGCGCTCGTCGCCAGGCCGAACAGGAACTCAGCGACGCCCACGAACAGCTCAACGAGCTCTCCGCCCAGAGCGCTTCCCTCTCCGCCGCCAAGAGGAAACTCGAGTCCGAGCTGCAGACCCTGCACTCAGACCTCGACGAACTCCTCAACGAGGCTAAGAACTCCGAGGAGAAGGCTAAGAAGGCGATGGTCGACGCCGCTCGTCTCGCTGACGAACTCCGCGCCGAACAGGACCACGCCCAGACCCAGGAGAAACTCCGCAAGGCTCTCGAGCAACAGATCAAGGAACTGCAGGTCAGGCTGGACGAGGCCGAGGCCAACGCGCTCAAGGGAGGCAAGAAGGCTATCCAGAAACTGGAACAGAGGGTCAGGGAGCTTGAGAACGAGCTTGACGGTGAACAGAGGAGACACGCTGACGCACAGAAGAACCTCCGTAAATCCGAGAGGCGTATCAAGGAGCTCACGTTCCAGGCCGAGGAGGACCGCAAGAACCACGAGCGTATGCAGGATCTGGTCGACAAACTGCAGCAGAAGATCAAGACATACAAGAGGCAGATCGAGGAGGCCGAAGAGATCGCCGCCCTCAACTTGGCTAAGTTCCGCAAGGCACAGCAGGAGTTGGAGGAGGCTGAGGAGAGGGCAGACCTCGCCGAACAGGCCATCAGCAAATTCCGTGGCAAGGGACGCGCGGGATCCGCCGCGAGAGGAGTCAGTCCGGCGGTGAGTTCAAAACAATTATTTAAATTTAATTAGTTAAACTATTCAGGTCCGTAGCCCAATAATTCAATCTTTTTAGATATCTGAAATTCACTGCGTTTAGAAATAAGTGAGTTAAAATAAATATGTAGGAAAGCATTGATGAGTGCTATTTTCTTATCAAGATATTTGATTATTTCTTGGGCTGATTTCATCCCATTAAATTTATCCCAGCTGTCACAGGCCTGATACATAATATCAACAGTAAATTATTCTTTATACTAAATTCATGCTCTTTGGTCCAGGCGTCCATTAAAGGGCGTCCATAGACAGCACTGGAGTATTCTGTAAGTTAGCATCTTTTTGGCAACGACCCCCTACGGCACCGAGGATCAGTGCTGGACCTAGTAGACCTAGACCTCTACCCCATGATATTTCATTGTGAAATGATTCATGCATGTATCCCGCATGACAACCCGTGGGTTTTTACGGCAGAGCTTTTCAGAGCGAATGGGCCTTGACAGTAAGTGAATTCCATCCGCCCATGTAAAGTACCAGAAACAAGGGTTGCCAGGGGAGAAATATTGAGCTTCTGGAAACGCAATAGCAAAAGCTGCCACGTCAGTTTTGTGTGAGACATAGTTACCATCCTGGTCGGGCTGGTTTATTCAAGCCATTAGCGTGTCCCTGCGACTTTTTCTGTGTGGTCAGGTTATGATTTTGGATGTGTGTTTCAGCCCCAGCGCTCGCGCCCCGCCCTCGCTGACGGATTCGGCACCTTCCCACCTAGGTTCGACCTGGCGCCCGAAGATTTCTAAACGTTCCACTACAAGAAACATTGACGGACTGTACAGATTTTTCGTTGAAATAATGTAACATTTTTATACATAGCAATTGTGCTACCTAGCGTGTAACGGAATCTGTAAGATTTACAAAACAAACACATGTTTTATAAGCCAAAAAAATATACAATCTAGTGATCTAATCTTTTTACGAAAGGCTATTTTGTAATTGTTGATATTTATTTATTTATTACCGTGGAGTATATTGTATCGTGAGGAGGGGAGCGTGGGTTCGACGCTCGAGTACTTCGAGACACGACTGACATCCCTGCACCGACGCGTCGCACCCCCGCTCCACCCCAATTGACATCTAAATAAACGATATCGTTGTCATAAAATATTATCACATGCATTTTTGTTCGTTCTACCCTCGATTTTACAACCCTAAAGACACGATAGAACTGAAACAAAGACGAATACGGCTGAATGTTTTTGTCTTGAAAGAAAATAACCAATAATAATACCAAATTAATTACACTCGTGAAATTGTTGAATAAGTGAAGTAAACGCACAGAAATAAGTATACTTTTTATAGATTAATGTGAAAACCACTAAATAATTGTTCTTAAAAGAAGTCGAATTACCATATATTGACACCATTAACTACATTGAGACTACTTCTGGCCGGCATTATTCTGATAGTTACCGACGCATACACTATACTTAACCACAACAACCTCACCTTGCACGTGCTACACTTGAAACGGGAAAACGCAATGTTGAATTTTGGTAACCGTTGCGGGTTGTGGGGGTACCAATTACCGGCAAATGATAAGGGAAAGGTGGACCCTGGCATTAGACCGTACGTTACTTAACCAAGCCCAGTATAGTCACTTTGTATTAGGCTAAAACAAAATGACTTCAACAAAGTTGGTTATAAAATAGATCAATATTGATAATGTTTAACACTTTATCCGTGGTTCAATGGGCGAGTAAATTTATGATACGAGAAGACGCAGCCCGTATTCGATTTCCGTATCAAAACAAATGTGTAATCCATAAATATATTTGTTTCGGGTCCGGGAGTTGTAGTAGTCTTTCGTAGTTTTTCAGACAGGTGTGGGGTCAGGACTATTTATGTGACTGTTATATGTATATATTTTAATATTACGAATCATAAAAGCTTTAAACATCACATTAATAATCATATGGGTATATGTGTATCCTCATAAAATGAAGTCCAGAACGTAGAATCATGAAATAAGTGTCACCTACTTTCTAAACATAGAACACATAAATCTACTTGCAGTCAACACGAAACGAGCAATCAATTAACATTTCAACACATTAAAGTGTATCTACTTGTGACATGTCACAGCACCGAGAGGCGTGACTGTGATAAACACGCGTGACGAATTCACAAGTATAGATGGCTGGCATATTACGCTGAAATATTACGGAGAAATTGTACACGGGGATCCCGTAACATGAGAAGTCATTTAAGGCTTGTAATTTTTTTACTAACTTCTAAAATCCAGGTTTTACAGGTTCTCAATTCGGCACATTGCTTTTTTTTTATAAATGTACATCGATTTATTCGTTAATTGTGGACCACATCTTTTTTTTTGTTTTGACTTGATGTGTACAATTCTTTCCATAACAGATTTTGGGGAGCGTATCTTAATGATTAAAACAATACAAACTAATTCAGCTAAATACCCTATTGTGTAAATAACAGAAACACATTATATATAACTTATTTAATTCTTATTCACAGTCTTATAATTCAACTACCTAATCACAACCTCCATATTTTTACTATAAAGAGTTGCAACATAACTAGCCAGAAGATTCCCTTGACATCCCCGGCAGCGTCAGTGACTGGCATTTTGTACTCCATGCTGCAGGACTCCAAGGTCGATGTGGTGAAGGGTTGGAATTTATTTACGAACTCCTGCCACGTGCAGCCTTCCAGGGGACACAGCTCTGTAGGTTTTTCGTTAATGAAAATCTGGACCCTGTAGCTCTGGCCATCGGTACTTTCACATCTGGAAATATTTAGTCAAGATATACCACAATACTTTTGTGATAAAAGAGGTAAATGGTTATATCGGTATACAATGGTATATTAATGTCGAAGTGGAAGAGCCACACTGTGGACAATTGTGTCTACAGCATGAACGGGTCGGTTCGACCGGATTCTTAGCGAGAAGAATAAATCGACATGATAACAGCTTGCTTGCGTTTATGGGGAGTGAGATATCTTAAGGCCCTAATTCCCCCCATCCCAATCCCTAAATTACCCGTTTAGGGTTGGCAATGCGACTAGGATTCTTCTGGTATTGTGCGCGTTCATGGACGACGGAGATCAGTTACCTACTACCTAGTTATCAGATGAACCACTGAGTCGATTGCCGGCCTATGATATAAAAACTGGCCTTTCATACATTTACCATGTAGTCATAATACATGCCGATCCATATGGGATTGATCGCACAGAATAGCGCAGCATATACTTGGCTGCGTTGCTATCACCATGTTTGGTGACTTCTTGGAATACCAGTCACTTTTTTGTAAGCCGGAATGACGAGTCACCTGCCTAACTAAATAAATACATAGATTCTAAAGTACTCCGCTCCTCACAAGATGGTAGGTCCCTCGTATGCGAGAGACCTTCTGGGTTGGTGGTACGCTTTGTCTATTTCTGCCGCCAAGCACCAGTGTGTAAACATTGTTGTTTTTCGGTTTGAAGGACATTGAAGCCAGTGAAATTACTGAGCATTATGAGACTTAACATCTTATGTCTCGGGGTGACGAGCGCAGTTCAGTGCCATGCAGTACTTTGTAATTCAACGTTTTGTGTGGTGTTGCTTTTGTTTATGAACAGGCGTGGCGCTTACCATCAGGCGCGCCTTGCTCGTCTCGTCATTGAATCAAATAAAAAAAAACATCCAAAACATGAGTTGATAAGTTTTATAATGCCCAGTAATTTTACTGGCTTCGATTCTTGCAAAGCGGAAGACAACAGACAACAGTGCTTAACACTGATGGATAGCGAAAGAAATAGACGAAAGTCTCCTATCACACTAATTAAACGTTACCTATTCAAAACAGCCATAATATTAACAGAGAAGGCACCGATGTAGCTGGTCCTCCACAACCTGCTGACGTCACGACTCCCACCCTGCAGAGCTGATGCATCTTTGAAGACGCCCATAGCGCAGTACACCATCTCAAGCATCGTGTCGTGGGTGAAATATGACACCAATTTCCTGCTACTCTGGTTTTCCACGACTGCTTCGAAATTTTCGTATAAGTCTTTCAACGCTGGACCACCGAGGTTTACATTCACCTGTAATTATAATAATACATACATACGTACATTACTTGAAATCTTTGGGGGAGGCCTATGTTCAGCAGTGAACGTCTTGTGGCTGATGATGATGATGATGATACATACATACCCCCGCCTGTATGTATGGTACCACCGCTTTGTTTATATCTGCCGCCAAGCAACAGTATGTAAGCACTGTTGTGTTTTGATTTGGAGGAAATTTAAGCCAGTGTAATTACTGGGCATTATGATACTGATACATGATTACATATTGTGTCTCGGAGTGATGAACGCAGTTAAGTGCCATGCAGTGCTTTGTAATTCAAAGTTCTGTATGGTGTTGCTTGCTGTTTATGGGCAGATGTGGCATTTACCATCAGTCGAGCACCTTGCTCGTCTCGTCATTCAATTATATATATAAAAAAAAGGAAATCCCGAAGGGGTAGGCCGAAGTATAACCAGTACACTCACATTTAGCCGAACGTGTCTCCGTCCCATGATGCGATATGGGGCAAGCCTATCACATCATGAGCCATACCGAGCACATTTTACAGACTCCGGGCTGGTACAAAGCATTTCACAATAGTAATACTATTTAAAATAATAGATGGCGGAATTGTAATGCGTACGCGGTACAAATGCCGTGCTGAAGTCTGGGTTTCGATCCCCGGGTCGGGGTCGTAGTCGGGGTTTGGGCCTCCGGATATCTCACACACCGTACAAAAAGCATTAGCAAGCCGCTACTTTACTTTTCTGTAAGACAGTAGTTACGACTCGGTCAAGCCGGCCCATTCATGTTGTAGACAGTTTTGTCTACAGCGTGGCTCTACCACCCAATGCACCCATGCTCATGCATATCACGTCGAATATACTACACGGGCTGATACTTACCCAAGATCCGTATCCATTTCTATGATAATGTCTCACATCATCTCTATATTCCAACACAATAAGGTCTTGCTCTGTGAATGCAGCGCACCACGGAGACCTTAGGTTCTCTTCCCACGAACGATAGAACCTGCATAACTCATAAAGAGAGTAGATATCTTCAGATGACAGCTGGGTGGGGATGCCTAGGCGCTGTTGCACTGCATTGTGAACCTGAAAAGAATAACAATTGCTGGTGGGAGGATACTTGCATCCGACCGGATAGCGACCACCGTACACTGGTGCTAAAACCTGCCATAGTGGCCCACCGTGTGTGGGTCGCGTTCCAAGGTCAGCCAGTGTATATACCGGTTCTCCCCAGGGGGCTAGCCCCCTGACCCTAACCCTTTTCCCATCCCTTTTTCCTTCCCCTCCCCCTTGGTCCTGGGATGAGATACTGCGGGGTCGCCAGTATTCCGTTAGCGGGACCTTGTAGTTCATCCCAGGAACTTTGGCATGATCTTGCCGACCTACGATGGACACATTGTTTATCGTTGGTCGACACTATTCTTGGATTGCACTACACTTACCATCAGGTGTAGCGTAGTCACTTTGCCGAGCCAGGAAAAAAAAACATAATGCAAACTTTATTTATTTAATTAACTTTACTTATCAGGCGAGGGCCTTGCTCGTCTCGTCAATAAATCAAATAAAAAAAAAACCTTCGATAAATCTTATAGATTTCTCACGTATGCAGGTTTCCTCACGAAGTTTTCGTCAGCATCAAAGCAAGCGATAATTAATACACACGTAATTTAGAAAAGTCAGAGGTGTATGCTCTGACATGGTACTCTCATTTCTTATAATATATTAATTAAATAATAATATGTATTATATGAAATTTGACCACATATTACTATATTAAATACTCAAATATATACTATTGAGTACTATGTATTTAAGTATTTAATAATAATATATTTAAGGCCACATAGCTCGCAGAACCAATAACCGATGGGGCAGAAAGGTTCTGGAATGGAGGCCACGTACTGGCAAGCGCAGCGTTGGACGTCCACCTACAAAGTGAATAGACAACCTGATAATGGTCGCAGGAAGTCGCTGGATGCAGGTCGCTTTCAATATGCCGGTCTGGAAATGTCTGGGGGAGGCCTATGTTCAGCAGTGGACGTATTGTGGCTGATGATGATGATGATACTATTGAATACTTACAGCAATATATTCAGCGGTGTTAAAGTATGCGTCCAAATGGTCCTGCAGTGCCTGACCGCCTTTAACATCCTCTTGGTAGCGGTCGCAGTTTTCGTAAGGCTGAAAACAAATGTATTGAATTTCGTGGGACTCAACAACGATTACGATACGATTATGTCGTAGTTTATAGACACTGCGAGACTCTTTCGGTCTTAAAACGATTCGAAATTATTTTTTTCTTGTCACACAAATATATGTTTCAGTGCGGGAATCTACCTAACCTGCGGTATATCGACTCATAGTAAATACTCAGCCATGAAGGTTGTTATGGGTTTATATGAGTAGTCACTGATCAACAGTTGACCTTTCAGAGTCTACCTGTACTGGATAATAAAAATCAAAAAACTTTTACCAAAATTTAAAATAGTGTGTGTGTGTGTGTGTACAATTCACACACGGCAAAAGTGAAAGTTCAGAATAAATTTAATTTTAGATAATTTATGTATATATAAAAATTATTGGTCAAATTAATGCAGATGTGTTAAATAATTAACACAAATTAAGTATGTAACCAACGAATTTTAATAAGCAAATGTAAAAAACGCACGTGAATGAAACATTACGTGTGTTTATGACACATTTTCAGAAGGCTTCGTTGTGCGCAGACGCAGAGATTGATTATAAGTATGCTATATCACATATAGCATACTTATAATCAATCTCATTCTCTCGCAGGCTAATTCCTATTTATGAATATGTTTTTCTCTATTTACTGTCGCTTTCGTTTCCTCGAATTTTCAAATCACAATGGTGCTAAAGAAGTTTCACTACAAAAACGACAAAAACTGAAATAAAACGAAACCATTTTGAGTCGGTGCGGTGAATCATTGGCGATTAAACTTCATCTAGGATTTCATCCCCTTAGGAGTTATGCGTTATACATACAAAAAAAACGTTGAATTAAGAAACTCCTCCGTTTGTTTTCGTTGGTTAGTTACAAATAGATAAAGTTTGAAACCCATAAAATATTTTATCGATCATTCATAGACAGTATGATATAAGATATAGTAAATGTTATGAATTTATATTCTGATAACGTGGAAGGCAATAAAACACGAAGTCACGTTTCAACCTAAATCTTTACGTAGTATAAAATTAAGTCGCTGCCGCAGTTTGTTCGCTTAGATCTTTTAAACTATTCAACGGATTTTAATGCTGTTTTCAGCCATAGATAGAGTGATTCATGAGGAAGGTTTATATGTATATCATACTATGAGCAGTAGGGCAGTAATATGAAGGTGAAACCGCGAGGGACAGCTAGTTCAAAGATAAAAGATAGTTTTAGAGTCCGTATTATCATAGTTTTATGGGGCCAACATTAAATTTGAATCGCAATTATCTGTGACATTTTTACTTAACATGTTTAAAATAGAAAGGAGTAGAAGTACTTTATTTATCTTTATATTTATTGTTTAATTTTATTTTTTGGGTTTTCCTATCACGAAATTCTCAGTATCAGCCCGGAGTCTAGAATTGTGCCCGGTGTGGCGATAGGCTCGGCGAAAAATGGATGTACTGGGCACGCTGCCTAACCCTTCGGTCGGTTCTGTATGTATATAAAACTATAGTATTACTGTAGGTAAGAGACTAACTCTAATAACATCATCTCTTTCTCTCACTGTATCTGACTGGAGAGTGAGATTAGTCCCATCTGTAAACCCGTGGATGAAGGCCATAGAGCTGGTGATAGTCCTTTGCTCATTTGTAGGCCTGAAGTAGTACTCCTGTTCAGAACCTTCCAGAAGATGAGGGTACTTCTCCCGGATCCTCTTGGCTATGTCGTATAACTCCTCATACCCTTTCCCGGTTAGGAAAGATTGTGACACCTCCAAGGTCTCGTTCCATGACCACCTTCTGAGTTCATCTATGTCCTGATGAAAAAAGATAATTAAAAGTTAACATATGTAACAATTTTGTCCTAGGTGAGGTTTTGGTCTATTATGAATGAGTTATCATATATAATAAGATCGGACGTGACGTCACGAATTTTATTCCCAGAATTTTTTTACTTAGAGAACCAATTTTTCTATTTGGTAGAGTTTTTTTTTAAGTTTGTGTGTGTTAGAGCCACGCCGTAGATAGTTTTGTCTACAGCATGAATGTACCAGCTCGACCGAGTCGTTATCACTGTCTCACAAAAATCTGACGTAAAATTGTCAGTGCTGCGGTTCGTACGGTGAGTAAGATATCCAGAGGTCCAAATCCCCCATACGTTCCTAATCCCTGATCTCTATCTTTTAAGGCGCCCATGACTCTTCTGGTATTGTGGACGTACATGGGTGGTGGAGATCAATTACTATCAGGTGACCAACTTTCTTCATTGCTGGCAGTTAATAAGCAAGAATAATAATATATAACGTAGGGTATATTTCTGTTAAAGAAAAACCTAAAGAATTATTTAGTAACCTGAGCACACATCTGGCCTCTCCCAGCTTCGTAAGTAGCAATGATCTCATCCTTCAGATCAGCTATTATCTTTATACTGGTCGTGACGCTATTGCCAGGATTGCGGTTGCCATGGCGATTGATAGTCCATATGCTCTCGGCTCTGCAATCTAAAACAATACACACAATAGTTAAAATCTTGCCCTACTCATACTATTTTAGCATAGGCCGGTAAACGAGCAAGTGACGGTAAGTGATCATCACTAATACACGCCCATAATACCAAAAGAATCTTGGGCGCGTTGCCGATCTTATAGAAGAGGGATTATTAAGGGATTGGAAAGGGTCACCGTACGAAACGCAGCAGCAAGCTGTTAATTTACGTCGGCTTTCTGCGAGACAGTGGTAACGACCAGGTTGAGCCGGCCCATTCATGCTGTAGACAAAACTGTCAACAGCGTGGCTCTACCACACATATTTCAACGCTTTGGTGTGTTTGGGCTCTAGGGATATCTAAATTTAATCGCAGATCGCTACAAAAGAGGTACAACTTATCAATTATCAAGTTGCTCGCCAGTTTATCAATACAAGTCACCGTAAATAAAATTGTAGAAAGGTGTGGCTTGAACGTCATCACCTTCTTCTGAGGTCGATTCGTCTGGCATTGCGTTAATGGCCGGTGAATCTTTTGTCCTAAAGTGAATCTCCACTTGTAATATTTCATCGCACGGAGACGTGACTGTGATAAACATGCGTGATAAACCGTCAAGTGTGGAAGGTTGTCAAATATTACGATCTAATGTCACGGAGCGATCCGCCCTGAGACCACGTAGCATTTCGCCGTGACATGTCACTTTTTTTTTTTTTTTGGAACGAAGTTCCTTACGGCAGGCTTGGAGGGGATAGGGATTTTGCTGCGTGACTGAACTGAAAAAAATGTGATAGTAAAGCGTAAGAAAACAGCGTAAGAAAAAAGCGTTAAAAGCGCCGCATAACCAGCCAGCGTTAGTTCCTTTTTGCCTGCACCAAAATTGTGTGCGAATTTCAGCTCAATCAGTTTTTAAAATGAAATTCATTCAGCCAGTTATACTATACTTGAAGTATTTTTATATCTCCTTCGATTAGTAAAGAATTTTACATAAGTTGATAAAAAATGTACAATAGCTTTACCGCGGCAGTCTCCGAGTGCTACACGCTTTTTTTTACTTTGTTATTTTAGTTGATAATTTGTATTTTTTACAATTTGTGTCGATTCTACATTAGCCGAAGGAACTTCGTTCCTACCTGGTGTCCCACGACACACACCAATTTTTTTTTTTTTTTTTTTTTTTTTACCCTCCTCGGCAAAATGACTACGCCACACCTGATGGTAAGTGTAGCGCAATCCAGGAATAGTGTCGACCAACGACAAACAGTGTGTCTATCGTTGGTCGGCACGATCATGCCGGCCTGCCTAACTGCTTCTTCACACTCCGTTTAAAGGACCCCATATTATAGGAAAGAGGGAACACGTGCGTCGGCAAACTGTTCCACAGCTTAATGGTCCGGCAGAATTAAGATTTAGCGAACTTTTTAGTTCGAGCCGAGATGGAGGAGACCACGAAGCTGTGGCTCCGCAAGCCAGCACGCGTGGTTCTGTTAAGGAAGGGTGAGGATGGGATAAGGTCAAACAATTCTTCAGAGCACTCGCCGTGATACAGACGATACAAGACGCTCAGCGAGGCAATGTCCCTCCGCAATTGTAGCGGTTCTAAGTTTCTTGTAACGTCTGCATCATTCACAATGCGGACAGCCCGTCGCTGCAATCCGTCCAAGGCATCGAGTAGGTACTTGGCGGAACCGTCCCAAAGGTGCGAACAGTACTCCACACCCGGCCTTGCTTGCGTTTTGTACAAGCGGAAAAGCTGGCCGGATGTAAAATACCCACGCACCTTGTTCAGGATTCCGACCCTGCGCGATGTGGCTGATATTACGCCCTCGATGTGGTTCCTTGGATTCAGATTGATTTTTTTTTATTAAAAGATATTGAAATCAGATTAATGAGTGTAGAAAACAAAATTGAATTTAGCCTACGTAGCAACTTTTGACATTTAAGATACCTATTACCTGCCTCGTGGCAATCGCCATAGTTTATCCTCTTTTCTACCTTTCTGGTAAGGCAAAGGACTACATTCCATACAGCCTCATTGTCCTACTTTTTCATATATATTTTTTCTATACCACGATACCTATGTACTATTTATGCATTTATTTTAAGTTATTTTTTACCTAAATGTCGACACACACATTAACATTAACACACATGTAAAGAAGCTCAATATGTATGAATATTTTTTATTATTTTTTGTCTTATTTTCGTTTTAGTTATTTTTTTTTTCTTTCTTTATTTTTGGGTGACGTTTCTCTTGGCCAGGGTCTGGATGAAAATCAGCGCCAAGCAATTTTATTGTTTGGCATTATGCTGATCTAGATCCTCTTGGCACTGTTGTGGTGGGACATATACCGTACACACTTGTTTTTGTTTGTTTGTTTTGTATTATTTACCTATTGTTTTAATACTTACCTATATTGTTAAACTTTTTACCACCCAATGGTTGCCAATAAATGTTTTCTTTCTTTCTTTCTTTCAGATTGCAGCAAATATCCATGCCCAGGATATTTAGGCTATTCCGCATTGCGAGCGGGATACCCTGAAGATTGGGGAGGGGAGAGAACGGGGATTTTTTGCACGTGAACGCGCACACCTGAGTTTTCTTGGCATTGAACTCAACCAGATTCCTTGTACCCCATTCCGAAATGAAATGAAATGAAATGAAATGAAATGAAATGAAATCATTTATTAATCATGTAGGCAATTGAAATAGCGCTTATGACAAGTCAGTACAAAAGTAAAAGAAACTTATATTACATAGAAATCAGTATCAACTAATGTATATAAATGAGTTCCAGGGTCCGGTTGATCTCAATGACAAGATTCTCTCGCTCCCTCTCAGTGACTTCCCGGCAACCAGGAGGCTTACTGCAGTAACGCCCATGCACTGTGCTGTCATCTGCATAGCAATGGATGTTACCAAGCGGTAACATATCATTGATATGCAGAATAAACAAGGTGGGCGAAAGCACAGAGCCTTGTGGGACTCCAGCATTAACTGACATGAGCCGTGAAGCATGCCCTTCAACAAGGACACGCATTCTACGCTCATGCAGAAAGCCGGAGATCCACGTGCACAGGTTGTCGGGGAGCCCATATGCCGGAAGCTTGGAGAGAAGACCACGGTGCCAGACCCTATCAAATGCCTTAGCAATGTCGAGGCTTACGGCTAGAGCCTCTCCATGCTCAACCGCCTCCCCCCAGCGATGTAGCACGTACGCTAAAAGATCACCCGTTGATCGTTTAGACCGGAAGCCGTACTGTCGGTCACTGATCAGCGAGTGATCCTCCAGGTAGCGGATCAGCTGTGCGTTTATGATCCGCTCCATTACCTTGCACATCACTGAGGTTATGGCGATTGGACGGTAATTGTTAGGGTCCGACCGATCACCTTTCTTTGGGATTGGTTGCACATTGGCCTCTCTCCAAGATTGGGGCACAATACCTGAGAAGAAGGAAGAACGGTATAGGCGCGTCAGCACAGGAGACAACTCGGCTGCGCACATTTTAAGGACCACCGCTGGGATACCATCCGGACCACTAGCCTTGCGGACATCGAGGGTCTGCAATTCACGCCACACATCACAATGCCTGATACGAACATCCGGCATGGAGTATCCGCAATCAGGCACCGTGGGCGGCAGTGCATTACCGACCTCGAGCCGCGAATTAGCCGCTAAGAGTTCTGCTAAAAGAGTGGCTTTCTCTTGCGGCCTATGGGCCAGGGATCCATCCGGATATCTCAGCGGTGGCAACGAGGGGCGACAGAAATTAGATTGGACGGCTTTGGCAAGACTCCAATAAGCACGACTGCTCGTCGGATGATCCGCCAAAGCCCGTCCAATCCTGTTGATGCGCTGGGCATCCGCTCTGACGTACGCCTTCTTGCAGGCCTTGGTGGCTTGGTTATAGGCCGCTTTGAGAGAACTTATGTTGGGATCCTTCATAGCGCGACCCCTAATCCAATCGCGATACGCAGCCTGTTTCTCACTAACAGCATCTGCGCAGTCGCAATTGAACCAGGAGCGTCCGCGACCACCACCGACGACCTCCGAGGAAGGAATGTAATATTCCATTCCTAACCGGATCTCGTCGGCAATAGCGTCGGCACTCGCGGAAGGATCGTTGCCCTCAAAGCAGCGCTGCCCTCAAGGGATGGATGCAAGATACTCTCGCATGCCATCCCAATCTGCCGACGAGTAGTGCCAGATTCTGCGCCTGATCTTTACAGGTGGTGGAGGCGCAGCACGAGGCACTGTGGATCCAACCAGACAATGATCAGAGGTACCCAATGGGGCACCCACCGACACACTGTACCCGGCTGGATGACTCGTCAGCAGAAGGTCCAGCAATGAAGGCGTGTGACTTGCCACATCTGGGATTCTGGTGGGCTGATTCACCAGTTGTGACAAGTCGTGAGTCAGAGCAAATGCATGAGCAGCACGTCCAGCATGGTCAGTCTTGGAGGAGCCCAACCACAGCTCGTGGTGCGCGTTGAAGCCCCCAAGACCACCAGTTCCGCTGTCGGATACTGCTCCTGCGCATCATCTATCGCCTGGCTGATGTAGTTAAACAGCCGAGTTGTCTCCTCGTCCCCGTTATGGGATCTGTAAAGGCACACATAGATCCGGCTCTGAGCGCCAAGATCCACGTGTACCCACAGTGTGGAAAAGGAAGGATCCTCCATGCAGTGCAGACGGCGACAGCTGACGTCCGACCGGACATACAAACATACCCTGGCCCTTGGCTTGAAGCTCTCTTCAAGTAAGTAGCCGGGATAGTGTAAATATGCCGTGTCGGCCGGACGACAGATCTGCGTCTCCGTCAAGAAGAGCATTGCAGGCCGGGCCGTCTCAAGATGGTGGTGGACGGCACTAAGGTTCGAATGGAGTCCACGGGTCCAATTATGGATTTACACGAGTTACATTTCCACGAGTCCACTTATGGATTTACTGATTTTTTGTGGCAAGTTTCGACACGCGTCCACTTTAGCGTAACAAGAACGTGTAACAGCCACGCCACGCACCGGTGTCACGGTAGTGTCGACGCACTTTAAAATGACTTGTAACAGTGAAATGTTACGGGGCCTCATAAGGGATAGCTCCGTGACATTAGGTCGTTTTTTTTTTTTAAATACACCCAACAGTCACATACATAGTCCTGACCCCAAAGTAAGATACGAGTCTTGTGTCGTGGGTATCAGGAACTACGAAAGACTTTCGGTCCCACAACACCCAGACCCCGAAACAAACATTTGTGGATCACACAAGCATTTGTCTCGGTGCGGGGATCGAACCCGCGGCCTCTCTATAATCAACACGAGAGATTGTCGCGTGAGACCACTCACATAGAGACACACTTTTTAGGTTGTGAAAATGACACAGTGCATATCATGATACCCGTTCTCATTATCGTAACAAGTACGTGTGACAATCACGCCTCTCGGTGAATTGTCGTGAGTGTAGAGGCACTTTTATTAAAACTGACTTGCACGCCCTTATGTTATAAAAACTGCCGACTACCAGACAAACTAGATAACAATATTGTGGTTATGTCATGGCTTATTGACGAGGTTATCGTAACGATAAAATTCAAGAGCATCAAATTTTTTACGATATCTCATTTGATATTAGTATCAGTTATAATGTCAATAAGGAAACCTGACTAAAATAAAGGTTACTCCTCGTGGTAAGATATTCATATCCATCCGTATAGCGACCACCGGAAATGTTGTTAAAACCTGCCATAGTGACCCACACTCCTAGTGTGGATCACATTCCAGGATCAGCCAGTGTATAGTGTTCTGCGTACACATAGTGTTATAACCTGCCATAGCGACCCACACTCCTAGTGTGGTTCACATTCCAGGATCAGCCAGTGTATATCCGATTCTCCCGAGGGGCTTGCGACATGACTTGATGGTTGGTTGGGGCGGGTATCCCTTTGCCTACATCGCTCATCCGCCTGTCCTATCCCAGGCCCCTCGATTTGCTTCTTCCCTCACCGAAGAGGGAAGAAGCATTTATACAGGCCGGCATGACTCTGGTGATAAACTTATTGTTTGTCGGTGTTCGCCAGTTTTTTGGACTGCACTACGCATTCTATCAGGTGTAGTGCAGTCACTTTGCTGTGCTCGGATAAGAAAAACTAAATCTAATTTAATCAATTATGATTCAATTTATTTGCAATTCCAGTTGACGGCACAAATTCAAGAAGGTTAGGTTATATAACCTAACCTAACCTTTAAAATTAGAACATTATTACTACGTAAATTATAAACGGTAAATTTATTTTGTTCTATATAACTCAGATCCATGCCGAATAAACAAGTTTAAAAAAAAACACTTTCAAATTGATTCAATCGTTTAGAAAAGTGGTCGTCACACTTTTGTAGTCAAGGGCTACATAGTTCAATGTGAGGTATCACTGCGGGCTGCACATTCATGGGTTGGGTAGTTGACACCGCCAATCAATTGACATATTTTTAAATATGTATCCGTCTCGCGTTCTTCTATTTTGTTAACTTCATGTACAAAATCAGTTTTGATATTGTCATTGTCTACTAAAATTACTGTTTTATACCGTAAGGTGCCACAGACACAGATATGAGGTGGTAGGTTCTTCATATGCGAGAGGTCGTCTGGGATGGTACCACTGCTTTGTCTATTTCTGCCGCCAAGCATTACACACTGTTGTGTTTCGGTTTGAGACATTGAAGCTAGTGAAATTACTGGGCATTATCAGACTTAACATCATATATATCGGGGGGACGAGCGCAGATTTGTGCCATATAGTACTTTGTAATTCAAAGTTTTTCGTGGTGTTGCTTCTGTTTATGGACAGGCGTGGCGTTTACCATCAGACGAGCGACTTACTCGTCTCGACATTTAATTAAATACAAAAAAAAAACAGACAAAAGGATCGAATTAATAATACCACTCTTTTGGTCGGACATTAAACATAAAACTTACTTGCAGGTACTGCGTAGTCCCTAATATCACCTCTGATGGCATCGTAAGGGGTCTTCGAGGAGTACAGGCTGTAGGGGCACTGCTCACTCCAGTAACATCCCTTAACAACAGGCACAACAACGACAAACAACAGAAGAAACATGACTGACCCGCTAACAACACTAAAACACCGTTAAATGGAATTAGTAACGGTAGAGTTGTGTTCACATGTACATTCATTGTGATGCGAAATTAGTATTTATAGTGAAGGCTACGTAAGTACGATTTGTATCGGTTTTCTTGTTTGTAATTTTTTTATAGCAGGGGCCGGCAAACGAGTAAGTGGGTCACCTCGTAGTAAGTGAACATCCACAATACCCGGGGAATCATGGATGAAGAAAGAAGAAAGAATGAAAGAAACATTTGACAGATGCGTTGCCGGCAAATGAAAGGAGTAATTTAGGGATTGAGGATAGGAGGAGTTTGGGCCTCCGAATATCTCACTCAGCGTACGAAATGCAAAAGTAGGGTGACAATTTACGAATTCAATCCGTTAGGATTCTTTGTTTAATTTGACTGCCTCGGAATGTTATTGGGGTTTTCTATCACGGAATACTCAGTATCAGCCCGAATTGTGCACGGTATGGTGATAGCCTCGTCCCCTATCATATCATTTGACGGAAATAAGTTCGGCGAAGTGTGGGTGTATTGTGTGTAGGCAGAGGCCTACCCCTTCAGGAATTACAGGCTTGAGTATGTATGTATGTAGATTTTGATCATGGCCTCGCCTACGCGAATATCATGTCTGGGATAAAAATTTGCCTATATTATATTCCAGTTTATGGTGTGTATGTGTGCCAAACATCCATTCCGTTTCACCATTAATATTGTAAAGCAATATCAAAATTTACAAAGACAAACAACCAAACATTCAACAACGAAATATTAATAATTATGTGAGATATAGGTAATGTCAACAGTTCCCAAACAAAGGTTTAAGCACTGATTAATAAACACCGTTTTGTCTCTTTCAAGCCAATTTATAAATGGTGTTGACAGAGATAGACAAGTGTTTAAATCATTGCTTGAATTATGTTTATAAGAAAGAAAGAAAATGACTTTATTTGGCCAGATTTTTGGTCTCTACACCAGAACTAAAACAAACACTTAGTCGAGCCCAAACTCCTTATCCAGACCATCTGACCAAAAAGGACGCTAGATAATAAGAATAATAAACCAATAAGTAAGGTCCATAGTGATTTATAAAATCTTCATATTTCATAGCAATTAGTTACAATTGTTTTAAAATAAAACGCAAAAAGTCAAACGCTGTAATACATTTAATATTAGATATTGTGGCCAGAGTCAGCATTTGTTTGGGTCACGCCATTATGTGTTGCCATACCGGTGTACAAAACAACCAACATAAATAAAACAAATAAAACTAAATCATTATCATAGCTAAAAATTTATTTTTCTTTAATATAAAATATGGAATGTGGGCGTCCGCCAGAAAACGAGATTTTTTAAACCACAATGGCAATAACCTTGATACCAGCGCAGAATAACCGTATTGATTAGCTCCATTCATATATTCATTCGCTGGTGGTAGAATATTCATATCCGCCCGGATAGCGACCACCGTACACATGGTGTTAAAACCTGCCATAGTGATCCACACGCCTTGAGTGGATCGCGTTCCAGGACCAGCCAGTGTATACATATACGATTCTTCCGAGGGGCTTGCGACATGACTTGATGGTTGGTTGGGACGGGAATACGGGTACACACTTGTAGCACTGTGCCTGCATCGGTCATCCGCCTGTCTTGTAGCAGGGCTCTCAATTTGCATCTTCCCTCTTCGGAGTGTGGAGAAGCATTTGTACAGGCCGGCATGATTCTGGTGACCACCGATGAAATCCTTTTTTGTCAGTGGTCGCTGATTTTTTGGACTGTACTATACTTACCATCAGGCTTAGTGCAGTCACTTTGCCGCACTCGAATAAAAAAAACTACAATATATAAAAAGTAAAACCAAAGTGGCAGCATCTTTACAATTGTATCAAAGTACAATCTAATCACGAGATAAATCGGCGACGGTCGGCAGAGATGCACTTTGATGATATGCTATCACAATTCACACGCCTCCCGTTCATGACCTTACTACCGGGTGATGCACAAAATTATTCACTAAATAAACGATTTTTTGACATTAATATATGCTCACTTCTGTATCCCTGAAGAGCCTTTCCGTGTTTGTACAAGTTGGTAGGACCCTCCTTATGCGAGAGGCCGTCTAGGTTGTTACCACCGCTTTGTCTATTTCTGCCGCCAAGCAGCCGTGTGCAAGCACTGTTGTGTTTCGGTTTGAAGGGCATTGAAGCCAGTGTAATTACTGGGCATTATGAGACTTAACATCCCATGTCTCAGGGTGACGAGCGCAGTTTAGTGTGCAGTGCTTTGTAATTCAAAGTTCTGTGTGATGTTGCTTATGTTTATGGGAAGGCGTGGCGCTTACCATCAGCGCCTTGATCGTCTTGTCATTCAATTAATTAATAAAAAGTACCTAATGGCCCGTTATTAGATACATAAATAATCTTAAGTTTCTGAAGAATTGGCGTAGTGGGCGACTCAGCTGCGAACCAATAGAGACTTCCTCCTCACCCAGATCGCAACAAATATTTGTAAATCACACAAACATTTGTCTCGATGCGGGGATCGAAGCGGCCTCTAGTTTCACGAGAAATTCGACAGCCATGCTAAACAATACACCATGTATATCTTGACCCACGCACACAAAATGTGGGCTCGATTGATAAGACAAATCCAAAGCGTAGAGTCAGTGCTAATAAATTGTTTATTATGGCAATTAATATATTATATAAATACATAAAACGAAGACAAACATATCATAAAGATAGCTACGATACTGTTTTTGGGGTTCCGTAGGTCAAAAAAAAACAATTTCTACAGCATAGGCCGGCAAACGAGTAGGTCACCTGATGGTAAGTGATCTCCACCGCTCATGCACCCCCACAATACCAGAGGAGTCATGGGCGCGTTGCTGACCTCAAAGGAAAGGGATAATTAAGTTATTGGGAAGGGGAGGGTATTTGGGCCTCCGGATATATCACTCATTGTATGAAACGCGGCAGCAAGTCGATACTTTACGTAGGTTTTCTGTGAGGCAGTGGACTCGGTCAAGCCGGGTATACTGATTACACCTCTGCCTCTCCCTTTGGGGATTACAGGCGTGAGTGTGTATGTAATAAAGCGTTTTAAAGTTAACAACATTGTCTAAACTAGAATCAAGGTAGATTCGATAAGAAACTGGTGCCTGATGTGGAATCAGGTTTTCTTAAAACCTGATTTATTATTATCCTATAGTATTGTTTTATGGTTATTATAATATTTATTTATTTCAACGGGTCTTGATCGCGTAGTGTTTGAAGGTGTGAATGCCTATTATATACTTATGTTTGCATACCACTATAAAGAACACCTGCTTTTGTAAGCAGAAAAATATAGAATAATGTATAAACCGACGTAAAGTAGCGGCTTGCTGCTGCATTTCGTACGGTGAGTGAGACCTACATCCCCTTCCCAATCCCTCAATTATCCCTTCGCTTTAAGGTCGGCAACGCGCCTATAATTCTTCTGGTATTGTAGGCGTACATAGGCGGTGGATCTTACCATAAGGTAGTGCTAGTTTGCCGGTCTATGCTATAAAAAACTCGATTTTAAAATCATTCGTTTAAATACATATTATATCAGATGCGATGATCTATTTAAAGGTGTAATGACGCTGCTCTAAATATTTCGTGTGGGTTGGTATTATTTTTGTATCAGATTTGACTTATATATGCATTTAGTTACTCATTCCTCTACCTTTGTATAGTTACAGCATATGTGTAAAGTCCTGCGACCCCATCGGTTTAATTTATAACCTATAAAAGACCTCGACATCAATTATGCAAAAAGGACCTAGTTACGCAAAAAGGAACCAACCCACAGCAAGTCCAAATGAAGATACTGATTTTGTTTTGCTAAATTCATTAATTTAAACTATTTTTTTCTTATAGTTTTTTGGAAAATCGGGCATGAAATATATTCTAAGTACGATTTTGGCAAAAAATACGGTATTAAAATCAATTTCAATTAATGAATTTAGCAATTTCACCAAATTTTTTAAAATCAGCCATCAGTCAATCAGTGCTAAATATTTACAATACTAATATATTTTAAATCCATCAAAATATGTAACAGAACATTTATTAAACTAACTAAATTGTTGGAATTAAGTTTTATTAGACATTTAGTTGTCGATTAATTCCACATTTAGACCCAGTTTATAATTTATGTTCCATTGCTGAATACAGAAAATATTTTATGCTTCTTAAATGTATACAGAAATAATCATAATTGTATTCTAATCGAATTATAAGAAATATCTAATGAATACTTAAACTTAATTGGCGTCTGAGCACGACAGTTAGCAGTTAGTCTTACAAACGTCACGAAGGCAAAATTAATATTAATTTGACTGCACAGCGAAATTTCAGCTTGGAATAAAATACCACTATAATTTTCCTTATAATTGATTACACGGCGAGCAGCCAATAATTACACAGTAAACTAGCAAGTTCCAATTAATAGTTGCAAATTTAGAAATGCAATGATGGTTTGTTATAGATAACTATAAACTTTATATAAGTCAAATCTTCATCAAAAAAGAGTACAAAGTTTTTTAATAGCGTCGTATTAAGCAAAGTATAAGCTTTATATAAGACTAATTCTCTACGTTTTTCCAATACATTTGCTACATTTTACTACTACACTACTTATCATTACTTTAACATTTCAATTACTTATCGGTCTTCAACACTTTGTAGCACTGTGAAAAAAGTGTATGATGCTTTTATAATCTGAAAGAAAATAAAACTTCAATAAAAAACGCATACTCTTTTTATAGTTTGATAAGTTTAATCAAAGCTCTAGTTTAAGGAGCAAAATAATTGAATATGAGTGATAGAGCTAAGACAAGGTGGACAGACAACCTGATAAAGGTCGCAGGAAGTCGCTGGATGCAGGCCGCTTCCAACAGTTCGGTCTGAAAATCTTTCGGAAAGGCCTATTTTCAGCAGTGGACGTCCTGTGGCTGATGATGATGATGATGATAGAGCCAAGCTGTAGACAGTTTTGTCTACAGCATGAATGGGCCGACTTAACCGCGTTGTTACCACTGTCTCAAAGAAAATCGACATAAAGTAGCGGCTTGCTGCATTTCGTACGGTGAGTGAGATATCCGGAGGCCCAAGTCCTCCTCCACTTCCCAATCCCTAATAATCTCTTTCCTTTAATTTCGGCAACGCGGCCATGATTCTTCTGGTATTGTGGGCGTACATGGGCACTGGAGATGACTTACCATAAGGTAACCCGCTCTTTTGCTGGCCTATACTATACAAAAAAGAATTATAAAAAAAAAAAATGTAAACTCACAGAAGTAAAGCAAGTAAGGGACAAAGTTGCTAATCCACCGGCTGTTAGCTGCGCCACGCGACGAGACCGAATCATGACGAGTAGTAGAGCTCGACGCAGCGGGATCGGGAACGTATACCAGGGACATTCGTATGCAGCCCCTGCTATGTTAGAGCTCTAAAAATAAATAAGGTAAGAACAATCTCAAAAATAACAAGTTGTGATCCTAAGATGCCGAGCAAGGCGCTCGCATAGGCGCCACGCCTGCCCATAAACAAAAGCAACACAACAGAACTTTGAATTACAAAGCACTTCAGTCCGTGCTTATGGGATACTGGCGACCCCTGCAGTATCTCATCTCAGAGCCAAAAAGAGGGGGAAGGATTAAGGGATGGGAAAGGTCCTCACGAATATCCTCCCACCAGCTCTTCTACATGGTTGCTGGCAATTCCCCAAAAGTAGATTTTCCCAGCATTGTTGTAGGTAAATGACCGGTCCTAAAACCACCTCCAGGATAAAGAAATTATGTAGTAATAAAGGTGAACTGGGTCATATATTGCTAAAACCCGATATTTTACAAATTAGAAAATAAACATGATAAATAAAAAAAAATACCTCTTCAGCCAGTTGGTGACCTTGAAAACAGTATAGAAACACTTGCAGCATCATACACAGGAGGTAAGCTATCATGGATATTATTCTAACTAAGTTGCTTTGATGGATCTCCTGCAAAATAAAACATTCTCATGGTAACATTACGTGTGCTCCATAGTGATATCACAAAATAATATGTACCTACTAATTATTTCGAATTAAAATTGGGTTGAGTTTGAATTAGACATCAACTGATGCTTATTTTGCTATCTATGGTGCATACCTAGGTGAACAGATAACAGTTTTTAAGAGCAAGAAAGTATTTTTAGTATGTTTTTTTTTATTTGATTGAATGACGAAATGAGCAAGTCGCTCGCCTAATGATAAGCGCCAAACTTGCCCATAAACAAAAGCAACACGACCCAGAACATTGAAATAATCATACTTCAATAATTCATGGCACTGAACAGCGCTCATCACCCCGAGACATAAGATGTTAAGTCTCATAATACCCAGTAATTTCATTGGCTTCAATGTCCTTCAAACCGAAACAAAATAGTGCTTACTCATTGTTGCTTGGCGGCAAAAATAGATAAAACGGTGGTACCAAACGGTCTCTCGCATACAAGGGACCTACCACCTAGAAAACAAAAAGTGTTTAGTCTTTTATTTTGTAAAG
Organism: Amorpha juglandis; assembly: GCA_949126905.1. Lineage (NCBI taxonomy): Eukaryota > Metazoa > Arthropoda > Insecta > Lepidoptera > Sphingidae > Amorpha > Amorpha juglandis. The sequence goes on along the minus strand of OX421379.1, from coordinate 1,390,662 downwards.
TTAATGGTAAAGATACATACAACAGCGAGCTGGTACGCTGTGACGCAGATGATGACGGTAGATACGGTGAACTGAGTGAGGACGGGCTCCGAGAAGCAGGCTTGGATCTGCGACACAGCATTTAACGTAGCTTGGTGCTTGAGCACACAACTCCTGAGTCGGTAGTCGATCAGCTCTTTGTCTTCGGCGCTTAAATGTCTCTGTGTATCACATAAAATAAAAAACAATATTATCAGCCCTGTATTATACACTGCCCCATTGCTAATGATGATGATGATGCTACTTCCCTCCGCGCGCGCGCACAGTGCGGTGACGTCCTGGCGTACTGCTTATAATTAATTGTGTTTAACGTGTTTGGAGATCGAATTCCGGCTTGTGAACTGTTTATTGGTGTATGGTATTGCCTTGTGTATATTGGTCCGTAAGTTATTGTGCGTTTTAATTTGGATTAACGAAATAATTAACGAATTATTTCCTCGGTAAGTAATTTTATTTTATTCTGAGGGTGTCATAAAAAAAAAATCTCTTGGCCGATCGAAGTAGTTATTGTTTTTTCGAATAGTAACCGTGTATTCTCATATCGCAATCAACTTAATTATTTATAGGTAGTTATTTCTTTAGCTTACAATGTCGACAAATAATGACGACCCCCCCGATCGGGGCCCGAACGTTTTTAAAAAAAGTGGTTTAACGCCAAGGTCACCAAATACGGCGACACCAAAACGTTTATTTAGCCAGGTTTCACCAACGTGTGTTTCTCCTGATAGGTCTAAACGAATTCAGCGATCTGAATCCGAAAACATGGATTCGCCGGCGTCCGATACGAACAGCGATGACGTTAGCCGCGCTAATTACTGCGACTTAGTTTCCGAGGCATCGAGTTATTTAGCCAAAATTAATGAACTTGTTAACGATCAGGGCTCGCGAATGAACGTGGCAAATAAGTCAGCGGTAATGGATTTTACGCAGCGAATCACGTCAATTGTTTCACTGCTCGCATTAAAGTCGTCGTGTACCGAAACGAGGTTAGCCAACACGCAAAGGGAATTAGATATCGCGAAGCGTAACTCATCCGTTAATTCATCCAACGAGAACAATAAGTTATCGTACGCGGACCAACTCAAGCTTCGTTTACCCAAACAAACACCGGTAATGCAATCCCGCGCTCCACTCCCGTGTATAGTAGCTTATCCGACTAGCGAACAAACAGCTGTTATCGCGTCATCGTCTGCTACCAAAGAGGCACTGTTTAAAGCCATAAAACCAAGTGACGACGGATTCCAGATTGTAGGCTTTAAAAAAACCGCGAAAGCTGGCGTCGTACTTCGCGTCGCGAATGAACGTCAAATAAAAAAAATTGCAATCCGTTGAGGCAATAAAATCTGCCGGTTTACGTTTAGAAAAACCTAAGGGTCGTCGGCCGCGTTTACTAATTAAAGACGTGCCATCATCAATGGAAGATAGCGCTTTCCTAAGTGCATTGTATCGGCAAAATATTAAGGACGAAATGCCTATTAAAGAAGACGATTTCATAAAATCAATTAAAATTGTTCGAAGGCGTAAATTAGATAACGGGCGTAAATGGATAGGTGTAGAATTAGATTCGGAAGTACGCAAACATCTAGTCGCAACAAAAGAAAAATTGTTCATCGATTGGGCAACTTGTCGATTTATAGATGATGTCGAGATAGTCCGATGCCTTAACTGCCAACAATTCGGACATGTGCATAAATTCTGCACAATTAAAACACCAACATGTGCCATCTGCGCCGAGGCACACGAGACTAGGGCTTGTCCTCATAAGGCAATCTCGGATTTTAAGCCGGTATGCGCGTCATGTAAGCGTTTTAAAAAACCCCACGATCATCGGTGCGGGTCTCAAGAGTGTCCTTCTTATAAACATAAGTTGGAACTTCTCATTCTCTCGACTCATTATTAATATTTTATAATGGATAATAGCCTTACAATCGGTCAGTTGAATCTCCATAATGATAGAATAGCGACGTCGGAATTAGAAATATTAACTCAGGATTATAAACTCGATATAGTACTCGTCCAAGAGCAATACCAACACGCGCGATTACGTAATAGGGTAGTGCAGCTAGATAATAGTTCACGAGCAGGTATTTATGTATCCGACTCAAGTTTTACTATCACATCAGTGCGTAATCTTATGACGTCACACTGTGCTGTCGCAGAAGTTTCAACACCGGTTTATAAAGTTTACATCGTGAGCTGTTATTTTCAATATTCGGACCCCGTGGGTCCCCACATACACCATCTCCGTCATGTATTGCGGTCGCTTGTAGGTCAGAAAGTTATTATAGGTGCCGACGTCAATGCGTCGTCTATCCTTTGGTATGGCAAATATCGTTCCACTGATACCGAAAGACGTTGTGCCGTCGAAGACTTCATCGCAGAGATGAATCTAGTCATACACAATACCCCTGATGCACCACCTACGTATTGCAGCCCTACGGGCGAATCTTCTATTGACGTCACACTTTCTAGTGGAGACATTCGCCTTGATAGGTGGCGCGTTCTTCCAGACGCGTCGTGTAGTGACCATCGCCTGATAGTGTACGAGTTCGTTCCTGGTTTGACGCAGGGTCCTCATTATAATAACTTTAACTTTAGATATAAGTCTAAAGGAGCTAATTGGGATCTATTTAGCTCTCTATTTGCTCATCATGCTGGGGACTTTACTCGCAACGACCTCTCCGCTGAAACGTGCGCCGAAATTATGACGGATACATTTACTTACTGTGCGGACATTGCTATCGGCCGGGGCGTAATCACTAGTACCCGTAGATGTGACTGGTGGAACAACTATCTAGTCTATCTTCGTCGGACGTTTCGTAGGGCACGTAGGACGTTTAACCGACTTAAAAAACGTGGCGTAACAGGAGAAGCGTTTACAGCTGCTTTTAATGCACTCAGGGTTGCCAGATCGCATTATAGGGCCGCGGTTAAAAAATCTAAAGGCGATTTATTACGTAAAATTGTAACACGGTTAGAAAAGGAGGGCCCGTGGTCTCCTCTATATCACGAGTTTAAAGCAAACAGGTCAATTAATTTGGCCTATGTACAAAATATAAAAATCAATGACACCTATACAACTGGTATTGAGGAGACAACGGAAGCTCTGCTCAACTCGTTGATACCCGATGATGCGGTAGCGCGTGATAACGAGTATCATAAACAAATACGGATGTGGGCTGCGGTACCACCGAATACTCCTTCCTCGGACTTACCATCTTTCGAGCAGTTTATTGATATTGTTAATTCATTGCCATTAAACAAAGCCTCCGGTGAGGATAAAATATCTAATAAAATGATTAAAGAAGCGTGCAAATCAGCGGCTGAATCTATATTAATAGTCTTTAATCGATGTATTGCGGAAGGCATTTTCCCCCGAATTTGGCGTAGCGGTTTTATTCGGATAATACCCAAAAGCGGCGATAAGCCCCCCGAAGACCCAAAATCTTATCGACCAATAACATTGTTACCATCTTTAGGTAAAATGCTTGAACGTCTGATTGTACCTCGACTGGAGCCGGGCGGTCCAAAATTTCATGACAAACAGTTCGGTTTTTCTATAGGAAAATCTACTATAGACGCAGCAATATCAGTTAGAAGGACGGTTAGCAATTCGGTGCATAAATATGTTTTAGGCATCTTTCTGGATATCTCTGGTGCCTTCGATAATGCTTGGTGGCCAATGATACTACTCAAGTTAAAGATCCGAGGTTGCCCTAAAAATATATATTCACTTATATATTCATATTTTTCCTTAGGCATAACCAAGTTAAAACTTGGTCACCATGAAGTGTCGAAGGCACTGACGATGGGTTGTCCTCAAGGCTCTGTACTCGGACCGTATTTGTGGAATTTAGGCTTCGACGACTTTTTTGCTCTACCTCTTCCCCAAGGATGTACGTTAACGGGTTATGCCGACGACGGACTCTTACTTATACAGTCAAATAGTAGGTCGGGACTAGAAAGTTTAGCCAGCACGTGCTTAAGCTTGATTTCCACCTGGGGTGAGAGAAATCGTCTAGCGTTTGCCCCACAAAAAACATACCAATTACTTTTAAAGGGCATTCTAAAAACACCGCCGCGAATAAAATTTAACAACGTTTTCGTTAAAAGAAAAGAATCGGTTTGCTACCTTGGGCTAGTTTTAGAACGAAATTTTTCATTTTTGGAGCATATTAAAAACGTGGGCGAAAAGTCTAAACGAAACTTTTATGCCTTGACAAGGATATCGACTTCGACGTGGGGTCTATCATTTAGCACATTAAAAGTCATCTACGGAGCTACTTACTTGGGATGTATATGTTATGGATCACCTGTATGGGCTGATAGGGCTACTATCGGTGCCGTGCGAAGAAAAATGCTCCAAAGCCAACGCCTGGCGTTGATATTCTTGTGTAAGGCGTATAGAACAGTTAGTACCGAAGCTTTGCCTGTCCTTGCGGGTGTACTTCCAGTCGATCTGGAGGTACAGCGTCGCGCCGCTATGTATTACTCAACGAAAGAAAATATAGACAAAAGTTTTGTTACGTCGCGGGAGCTATTAAGAATCGATCGACTATTCAAATCGTGCTCCGAAAATTATAACGATCTACTAAACGAATGGCAATGGCGATGGGATAATTCTACTAAGGGACGGCATCTATATCAGTACTTTCCGTCGGTTCGCGATCGCCTAACAAAAACTTGGCTAGAAGTTGATCATTGTGTTTCCCAATTTCTCACGGGTCATGGCAACTTTAAGTTCAAACTGTTTTCATTTAGGTTGGTTGATTCGCCTGCGTGCCCATGCTCTACACTAAACTGTCGGTACGAACAATCCGCACATCATATTCTTTGGGAGTGTAGTCTCTGGCAACATGAGCGTAACATTATGTTAGACAGTATGCAAATAACATCTGGAGTTGTATACTATATGGATCTTGTGGAGACTAGAAAGAATTTCCGTGCTTTCCGGCGATTTTGCCATACCTATTATTGGAATCAAGTGTAACAGCTCGCGTGATAGGACCCACTTAAAGACATCCGTGGTGCTTTACATCTGGCTTCTCCAGTTGTAACTGTCTTTACACTTGAGGTTAATACCTCCTCAATTCATTATTTTGTCTCCCGCTTTGCTATGGAGGGAAGTGGACAATTAATATTTCCAACTCCTCCCTAACCTTCTATCTGATTAATTTCGTTGCGGGACAAAGACATTTAGGCATTCCCAGAGACTCGCCGAGCTTCACTGCTCGGTGTCAACAAAATGCGTGCCACTGTTGATCCTGGTGCACAGGAGTTACAGTGGCGGGTGTGTGGGCGGGATAGTCTCTGCCCCATTGCTAAGCACGGTGTTGTCTCACCGTTATCTAGTGCACAAATACACACATAAAGTCAAAACCCTAGGCGTTGAAATCGAACCCACGATAACCATCTGAACAATCCGTTCCCCTCTCCCTTAGGCTATACCACAACAGAAGAGTATTTGTGTTTGTAAATTTATTTATTGTTTATTAATTCTTTCTTTATTATACCACTATTTCTTTACTTCTGTGTAATAAGACTTGACATATGAAGTAAATATTTATTTCGTGTTATAACTAAGTCGTTTTTCTAAAGTTACGTGTATATTAATTGTTAATTATCGCTTGCTTTAACGGTGAAGGAAACATCGTGAGGAAACATGCATACCTGAGAACTCGATAAGATTTTTCAAAGGTATGTGAAGTCTGCCAACCCGCATTAGGCCAGCGTGGTGGACTAAGGCCTAACCCCTCACATTCAGTAGAGGAGGCCCGTGCCCAGCAGTGGGACGTATATATAATACAGGGCTAGTAAAAAAAAAATAGCTAAGTCGTAACACCTGAAAAATATAGTATTTTTTAGGAAACCAGCACCATCGGCCTTCCGACTACGATAATGGAAGTATTGGTATAAGTATAACATATTGATGGATATTGGCTTATAAGGTGGTTATTAGAAATAGCTCATCACACAATAATGCTACGAATTTTTTCATTCTCTTGAAGGTAATCAGCGACATCCCAAGAATATGGCGTCTTTCTATTTCCTTGATAAGATTAAATAATATTCATTTACCTTTTTAGATATTGGTACATTTTGACACAGCTGCTTCAGTGACAAGGCTAGGAGCCTCAGTCTGCATCGGCCGACTGCTATCAACGAGGTGACCAGGGTATCTAAACTCACGTTCAGCAATGCTGCTAAAATCACGGATGAACACTGCAAAAGAACGTGATTCATAACTCATTAAATAACAAAGAACTTGCTAGAAAGTAAGTACAGAAGGAGAGCATCGAGCAGAGAATAAATACCTTAAATTACTATTTAATGGACCGAATATTGTTAGACTTTCGCCATTAGAGTGTTTGTATACAAAATATAATATTAAACACCGTAAGCCACTGAATAGATTCTGGCAACGCCCTTTAAGGTTCTTCGCAATACCTTGCTGTAACGCTATGAATATCTTAAAGCTGTGCCTGTTTAACATAATGAAACAGACTTTTTGCACTAAAAGCGGTGAATCTACAGATTGATCGAACGGGTGTTTATCCGATAGCACTTACCCATGGTGCTATGGCCACTATATTTAAGTATATTTAATTCCTCCGGGCTTGTGGTAGCTCTTACAGGTTAGTTAACCGCCGCCTGTTACTCGGCGTTGTTGCCTATTTAGCACCACCCGGGGGATACGTGTAGGGTGAGCCTAGAAGAAGGTATCCTACGGACGCGGGCAACATCACCCCCTATCACTTTTTTATATAATATTAAAAACTGATCTTGATTACGTAATATTTAAGGTATTTTAAAGATATAAATATACATTTATTTCTCAACGTTTCCACCAAGTCACATCGCCCATGATCACAGATTGACAGATGAGTGCTTAGCAGCATCATGGTGTGTTGAAGGATTTCGTAATGGTGGTAATGACAAATCCCCTCTTTACTTTCATCTATCTTCATACTGTCGATATTATAACATACAATGTTAACAACTTCTTCACACTGAACAATTAGATCACTACGGCACTATTTGGTGGATTTAAAGTTGGCAAACGGCATCCATTAATGCAAGGTATAAATGAATTGATATTTATACCTTTTTTGGGCCTCTGCCTTTCTCTTTGTATCTTGGGCGATACTTTCATCATATTGCTACTGGAGCAGCTAAATAACCTTACCTGCTGTACATAAGTTATTTCATATGCTGGAGACATCGATGTGTCATATGGATACCTGTGGGAAATAAAAAAAAACCCTTTGGTTATAGACTTTATATGTGAAGTTTATAAGAAATACTTGCAATATTAAACGGGCAAATAGGATCCGAAAGTGACGTGGAATAAAAGTTTATGGGATAGCAGTAGTTCGACTAAACAGGCCGGTGAAGGTTGTTATCTTTCTCCCAGAATATTCAGGATAGTAATGAAGGAGTGAGTGACCTTACCAGTGAAAAAAAACAAAATATTTATTTTATAAATAGGCCTCAAAGGGCTTTGGATATTAATAATAAAACATAGTACATTGAAATGTCTACCGGTGCTTCGGAAATGCACAAAGGTCTCAGAAGAAGCACCAAGGAACTCAACCGTAAGCCGTTTTTATATTTAACATCTGATAATTTTTATTTTTCTTTATCCTCATAAATCATCCTATCATCATTTAGTAGGACCAAATGTCCATTATTATTTAAACAATGTTTCAAAAGATATAATTGTACACACCAAGCTCTCAAGGGAAGTTGATTCTTTTCAGCACTTCCAGCCCAGCCCAAAACGGTAACTCCAGATAAGCCGAGAAATATACACAGATGTCTACTTGTTTCATCATCGCACCTGCGAATAAGCTGAACAATCTATATGTAATAAAAACAACTGGTTGCACTCCGGGAGTGCCGGCAGAAGTGAAAACTTGAACATTGACGTTGTGCATTTCTAAATATTTTGGAATGGTTAGGGAATAATTTGGCACTATTTGAAGTATAAAAGCACTATCATTTATGAGGTTAAATACAATATTCATTTATTGCGCTATCGTACACAAAAATGACAATTTATATTAAATAAAAAAGCCGCGCCGGCGGTCTAGTCTCCCTCCGTCTTTCGAATTTTCAATCAGGTCACGTGTCCTGACCCGAGTTTAACATTTTATACCCATCCCAAGAAAAGTGCTCAACGCCACTAAAGAAGTTTTCACTTCAAAAAACTGTGTACCTATAGGTATTTCTTTAAAAATATCTTTTGACTCATTCTGTGAAACGAGAAGCCGCGGGATTCCCACACCGAGACAAATGATTGTGTGATCCACAAATATATAGTTTGCGTCTAAATGTCAAACGAAAGTCATTCGTCCTGACACACACACTTTCTGATCCCTACGATATAAGATTAGTATCTTAACGTGGGATCAGTAGTATTACGATTAAAAACTAAAGAAAAAAATCTATAAAGCCACTTACTCTTTTACAATCCTCCTCCCTTCCTCCCTCTCTTCGCTCATCAACTCCTGGTCCGTGCCGTCTATCACCGCCTGGATAGCTCGTCTCCGCAGCACCACATTGATGATCTTCATCATCAAAGCTATGTCAGTGAGGAGGAGAAAAGCAGCACTGGTCATCAGGGAAAGGTCCCCCCACACTTGGATCAAGTCACCAGTTTGTGTTATTGTATTTATACCTGGAGATGTTTTTTTGTTAGCTTTAATGACGAGACGAGCAGATCGCTCGCCTGATGGCAAGCGTCAGGCTTGCCCATAAATAAGAGCAACACCACACAAAACTTTAATTTACAAAGCACTTTACGAAGGAAACATTGTGACGAAACCTGCTAAGAATTTCTTCACATGAATTTTGAAGGTGTGTGAAGTCTGCCGACAGTAGGCCAGCGTGGTGGACAAAGGCCCTAACCCTTGATTCATGAGAGGAGACCCATGCCCAGTAGTGGAACATATAATATAATATAGGGCTAGTATTATTATTTCGTCAAAAGCTTTACGTCAATGTCGATAAATTTTGAAGTAATCGAGATTATGACAAAACCTCGACCAGGTTCTTTTGAAGATATAAATCACCACCACACCGAAAGCTCAAACGTATGTACTTACCAGCTAAAAACATCATCCAAAAAATCCAGTAGATCATATGATAAATGCTCGTTAACCCGATACATTCTTTTGGTACTATAAATCCGGTATACGTTAATAGAGTCAAGGAAAATCTTAAGGAGCGATTACAGTTTTTCACAATAATCCCCATAACGATACTTTGATACGGCTCGGTCAAGATTTAACGGATGAATAGTCGTTAGAGTTTTCCCATGACCCTTATATAGCATGCAGTGGCTCCAAACATTTAAACAACATCGGGTTCTAAACATCCTACCGATTCCGCCAGGGATAGTTAAGTGCGTCCAAACTCTTGTGACATTTTGCTGCACGAAAAAGCGTCACTGTCACATAATATGTTTGATACGCTAATGAGGACGGGTGTCGCAAAAATTATGTAACTTAAAATGACATGTCACAGTAAAATATTACTAGTTCACATAGCGCATTACGCCGTGACATTAAATCTTAACATTTGACCACCATTTACACTGGGGATGGACACGCGTGTTTATCACAGTCACGCCTCTCGGTGTGTCAAAAAGTCACAAGTGTTGATGACTTTAAGATGGTCAGACAGACGAAATTTTGCCATTGGGTATTTAAAAAGGCGAGTAGGTACAGTGCAGTCTAAAAATAATATCGATAAATAAGACACGTATCTTTCGATGTCTTTAATTTATCGAGTTGCGTAATTGTTGACTTACGTATGTAAAAATTTACTAATCATCTGTCAAATCTCATGTCAAGTCAAAATTGGGTTGCTATAAGCGTGGTGTGATATAATGGTTCTTGACTGAACATGTTAGGTCCCTCGTATGCGAGAGGCCGTCTGGGTTGGTACCACCACTTTGTCTATTAATGCCGCAAAGCTATAGTGTGTAAGCACTGCTGTGTTTCGGTTTGAAGGACTTTGAAGCCAGTGAAATTACTTGGCATTATGAGACTTAACACCTTACGTCTCAGGTTGACGAGCGCAGTTCAGTGCCATGCAGTGCTTTGTAATTCAAAGTTATGTGTGTTGTAGCTTCAACTTATGGACAGGAGTGGCGCTTACCATCACGCGAGCGCCTTGCTCGTCTCGTCATTCAAATAAAAAAAAGAACATCTGAAAGAACTTTGCTTCAGGGTATGTATGTCAGAAGGACAGAAAGTAACTCGGGTCGGTGATCTTGGCTTGGGTTTCGTAACATATTTGTTGGACCTCCAACCTATTGAAAATTGTATATAAGTCAAAATGTATTCTACACTACAATCTGCAGAGAAATAAAACAATCCCCAATTTAATGATAACAGTACCGACGCGACAATTAAGTAATTTGTGGTAATAGAGATATGAAACAGAAATCACCGGTTTAGTATAAAAACAAAATATCTGATATGTAGTTAATTTCTAGTTGTGGTGTAACATATAGTACATTTTTTATAATAATTTGATATTTAATCGTTTGCTGGTGGGATGGTACCTTATATTTACGTACCAGAATGGATTATAACCACCGTAGTAGTTCATGGTGGTTCAGTGGAGTCGCGTTCCAGGGTCAGGCAGTAATTTCAGGCCGGCATAAGACTGCTGACAATCGAGGGATACAATGTTTATGGACAATCGACATTATATTTGGACTGCACTTTACATAAAGGTCCATGACACTTTGCCGTGCCAGACAAAAAAAACAGAAATACTCCTCGATTCTTTTATCTATATATTTAATTTGAGGCAAAAATTTTAACAAACAGTTTCTAAGCAGAGGTGACATAATTACTCGAAAAGTGTGAACTAACAAATTAACATTAAATAAAATTATTTTTCCTCTTCTACTTGTTGTAGTAATGTGAACAGGGAGTACGATGCTTTGATTATCTGAAAAATAAAATAAAAGCATAGCTACAATCATAATCTAAAACTTCAAACCATAAGAGTGGTAGAGCCACGCTGTAAACAGTAATATCTGCAGAATGGCCCAACTCGAACGGGTCGTTACCACTGTCTCACAGAAAATCGACGTAAAGTAGCGGCTTGCTGCTGCATTTCGTACAGCCAGTGAGATATCCGGAGGCCCAAATCCCCCTCTTCTTCCCACTCCTTAATTAGCCCTTTCCTTTAAGGTCGAGACATCGCGCCTGTGATTTTTCTGGTATTGTGGGCGAACATGGGCGGTAGGAATCACTCATCATCAGGTTTTTTACTTGTTCGTTTGCTAGCCAATGTTATAAAAACTGACTTCAAACCCTGAGTGGAGGAGCTTTTACTGATTTCCATTGAGAAATTATCCTGTAATCCCACAAATGACGTTATTTGTGGGATTACAGGATAATTTCTCTTCTAATCATAAACAAAGATCACTCTTAGTGTAAATACTTTCAATTAGTTTAGCCAATTGTCGTTATCAGGGTAAGTACAGACCTAGCTGCCTATGCCTGTATTATGCCTCAGGGTGACGAGCGCAGTTCTGTGTTCTGTTGCTTCTGTTTATGGGCAGGCATTGCGCTTACCATCAGGCGAACGCCTTGCTCGTCTCATCAATCAATCAAATAAAAAAATCTAGACATAAAAAGCATTATAAATCAATTACCGCCATAAAAGAAGCCAGAGACAACGTGGTGAATCCACCAGCAGTCAGCTTGGCGACACGACGCGAACGTACCATCACGATGAGAAGCGATCGTCGGAGAGGCATGGAATAAAGGTACCAGGGGCTGGCATACGCAGCACCGGCTATTTCAGAACTCTGCATTTAGAAAATATTAAATCATTTACTTAATAATCTAAATATATAAAACTCAAAGGTGACTGACTGACATAGTGATCTATCAACGCACAGCCCAAACCACTGGAGGGATCGGGCTGAAATTTGGCATGCAGGTAGATGTTATGACGTAGGCATCCGCTAAGAAAGGATTTTGATAAATTCTACCCCCAAGGGGATAAAATAGGGGATGAAAGTTTGTATGAAACTTTGACAATTTCAAACGTTCACGCGGGCGTAGCCGCGAACAAAAGCTAGTTCATAATAGAAGGAATTTTATTAATCCACTCAAACATATTTATGTTAAAGGCTAAATCTGGTGGAGGTCATGACTGCCGAATGATAATGAAAAGACGCATTTCATATACGATGACGTCAACGTATACGATGGCCATAACGTAGCGCACGAGTGCGAAGGAGATAGCGAGATGGTCCGACTACTCCTTCATTGCGCACACTGTTATCAATATGATATGTTAATTGTGGTCTCATTTTTAATATATTTAAATAAGTTTTGATTCTGTTTTCGTAATAAGGTTTCTTTTTTTATACTATTTGTTTAATGTGTATACATTAATGTTCGAATTCAGTTCCTGCATCAATCGTATTATTTTTGTTGTGAAGGAATCTAGACAGATATTTCTTCATCTGATGGAAAGAGTTGTCTTACATTGCCTTATGGAAAGTATTCATGTATGACACTTAAATACATAATTCCCTAGGAACACGTTTTTTTTATCTGACACGGCAATTTTACCGCTCTACTAATGGTAAGCGGAATGCAGTTAAAAAAAACCAGAGAACACCGACAAACAAGTTTGTCGATGGTCACTGGAATCATGCCCGCCTATATAAATGCTTCTCAACACTCCGAAGAGGGAAAATACAAATCAAGGGGCCTGCCATAGTACAGGCAAATGACCGATGCAGGCACAGGGATACAAGGATGTACCCCTATACCCGCCCTAATCAACCATCAAGTCATGTCGCAAGCCCCTCAAGAGGATCGCATATACACTGGCTGATCCAGAAACGCGATCGACACTAAATTCGTGGGTCACTATGGCAGGTTTTAACACCATGTTTACGGTGGTCACTATAGGGGCGGATATGAATATCCTACCACCAGCTAAATGTTTATAGCACCACGTTTATAGCAAAGGCAAGCAAAAGAGTAAGTAGGGCACTTGGAGTAAGTAATCTCCACAACCCATGAACATCCATACTGCCAAAAGAATCATGAATATATTGCCAAACTTAAACAAAAAGAAGATTGGGGAGGGTGGGGGATTTTGTAATTTGGGGCTCCGGAAACCTCGCTCACCGCAAGAAACGCAATAGCAAGCTGCCATTTCACATCAGTTTTCTGTGAGACAGTGGTACGACTCTGGTCGATCCGGCTCATTCATGTTTTATAGAAGTCTACAGCGTGGCTCTACCTTCAGATATGGTCGTGTTAGCTTCCTACGAGAGCAAGTAGGTTTATAATAACCATGACCATGCCCCAGGTGGTAGGTCATTACAAGGTGGTAGGTCCTCGTATGCGAGAGGCCGTCGGGGTTGGTACCATCACTTTGTCTATTTCTGCTGCCAAGCAACAGTGTGTTTCAGTTTCATGATCATTGAAGCTAGTGAAATTACTGGGCATTATGAGACTTAATATATTATGTCTCGATGGTAAATCAGACGAGCGCGTTGCTCGTCTCGTGATTTAATTAAATAAAAAAAGGCTCCCCCACCACCCTAGTTATGATGGGATGCGACGCCACTTGTAGTATTTACCTCTTCAGAGAGCTGGTTTCCTTGGTAGCAATAGATAAAGACTTGAAATGTCATGTTCATTAAATATGTTGCCATGGACAGCAATCGCACTAAATTGCCAGTCACCTGTAAAATAATATAAATAGATAAATACACCCAACAGTCACATACATAGTCCTGACACCACGGTAAGATTGAGTCTTGTGTCGTGGGTACCAGGAACTACGAGAGACTTTCGGTCTCACAACACCCAGACCCCGAAACAAATTTTTGTGGATCACACAAACATTTGTCTCGGTGCGGGGATCGAACCCGCAGCCTCTCGTTTCACAGCCGGCTACTCGCCCGCTGCGCCACGGAGGCTGCCAAATATGAATAACAATCAAATATAATATAAATATGAAGTTTTGACTTTCATATCCTGTTACATCGCCGCATTGGGCTAGCAATCTAGGTCATTAGGTTCAATTCCCAGGCTGGGCAGTGATTATTTACGATAAAATCGGTCAACAATTGGCGGAAAAGTCGATGTACGTATCGGAGATACAAAAAAAACTCGCCGAATTGAGAACCTCCTCCTTTTTCAAGTTTGGTTTATAAAAGTAACACATACAGAAACCAACTGGAAAGCCGTGACGCATATGATGATGAGAGAAACGGTGAACTGTGCGAATGTCGGCTCTGAGAAGCAGGCTTGGAGCTCTATGGCTGCCTCCAGCGCCGCCTGGTGTTCGAGCACACAACTACGCAGCCGGGCGGAGACTACAGCCTCTTGCTCGGCGGTTAACAGTTTCTGTAAGCAGTATACAAAATGGCGTTGAGGATATAGCACGGACTGCGGATATAGTGCTGCATGAAACAAGTGGCCGCAGGTTCGATTGCGACAAATGTTTGTGTGATATACAAATACGTGTTTCGGGTCTGGGTGTTGTAGGATAGCAAGTCCCACGTAGTTTTTGATACCCACGATACAGGTTTAACCTAGTGTGGGGTTAGTCCTAAGACTATGTCTGTGACTATTGGGTATATAAAAAAAACTACTCCGCGATTATGAGCAGTATTAAGCGCAGCACCAACGCGGACCTTAAAAACTTTGCGTACAACGAGACGTCAGTCTACGTATTAAAAATTGGCACGCTTGGTTTCTATACAGATCAAATTTACAAAAAATCGTATGAGGCGACCTCATAAATGACACAATTTAAGGTGGTAGGTCGTATGCAAGGCTATCTGGGTTGGTAGCATCGCTTGATTAATTTCTGCCGCCAAGCAGCTGTGTGTAAAAATTGTTGGGTTTCTGTTTGAAGGACATTGGCACCAATGCAATTACTGGGCGTTATGATACTTTGACACCTTATGTCTAGGGGTGACAAGCGCAGTCCAGTGCCATGTAGTGCTTTGTAACTCAAAGTTCTGTGTGGTGTTGCGCTTGCGTGTGGCGCTTACCATCAGGCGAGTGCCTTGCTCGTTTCGTCATTAATCAAATATAAAAAAAAGGCCTTAAAACACCCAAACTTGAAACAAATATATGTGGAATACTCTCGGAGCGAGAATCAAACCCACTGTCTCTCTTTTCACAGCTGGCTGCTCATTCGCTACGCCATGGAGGCTGTCAAATTATTATTCAATATTTGTCAAATTTTAGGTACTGTGGTTTTATTTCCTGTATTTACATTATAAAATAATGATGGAAGGATATCCAATTCTACTTCGTCAATTTCTGAAATTGTATTATATCTCTTGCCAATAGAACATTCGCTGATTATATTATACAGCGCCCTCTGTGATTCTACGAACGTATTTCTAGCTACGTTACCTCTACGATTGTAGAACCTCTACGAGCGTAGACGGTCTACACGTATTGCAGTGGTTGAGTATTAAACGACGGATTATGTGTCGATAGATGGCTTTTATAGTAATATTTTTAATATTTTGAAATACATATGGGCATATGTATATACTTCAAATAAGCTATGACCCGATTATACTCATATTTTCTTTACATCATGTGTAACCCGCTCATAATAATAAATAATAACATTCAACAACCACACCCATAGTCCTGACCCCACACTAGGTTAACCTGTATCCTGGGTATCAGGAACTACGACGAACTTGCGGTCCCACAGGACCCAAAGCGAAACAAATATTTGCGGATCACACAAACATTTATCCCGGTGCGAGAATAGAACCCACGGCATCTCGCTTCGCAGCCGGCTTCTCGTCCATTGTGCCACGGAGGCTGTCATAATCATTCATCCCAGTCATTCCTGCCATCTTACTCGCTCAATGTTACTCAATCCTCCATAGGTGTACGGATAGCGCCAGGCCCAGCTACACCAACCACCAGCCACACAGGTGCACCGCCAACGAGTCTTCTATTTAGAGTTCCACTACTGTCCATTCAGGTGACCATATATTAGTATTGCACTACTAACTAGCCATCTATTCAAAACTCCTCAACTGCCTACTTACATTATCCTGCACAGACAGATCCGAAGAGAGCGCCAACCCTAGCAGCTTCAGCCTACATCGGCACTGCGCCACGAGGGTGCTCACGAGGGAATCTTTTCCAACATTCAGCCATGCGGCGATGAACAGTGCTCCAACTTGATGGATGTATGTTAATTCGTATGCCGGGGACTTGGATGTGTCATATGGGTACCTGGATAGAATTTAATAAATAAATAAATACATCCAACAGTCACATACATAGTCCTGACTCCACACTAAGATACAAGTCTTGTGTATTGGGTGTCAGAAACTACGAGAAACTTTCAGTCTCACAATAACCAGACCCCGAAACAAATATTTGTAGATTACACAAATGTTGTGTGTGGCTGTCAAACTAATGAGCTTTAGGAACTTTTATACGAGTCTTTAAAAAACTTAAATCATACACAGGGTCATATTTTCATAAATGTATCGGACAGGAGCTTTGCAGTATTTAATGAAACTCGTTGATAAGTTTACAGTTATCCAAAAACTACAGCAATTACTGAAGGAGCACTCTACAACATCTGTGCTGACGATAAAGGAACCTGGACACATCACAAATGTGACTTGTGATCAAATTTTTATCTTCCATAAATCAGCATTGTCCGGCTTCTGCCAGAAAAAAGATATAATCCAACTCACCAAGCTCGAAGAGGCAGTTTGTTCTTCTCAGCGCTGGCTGCCCAGCCAATAGTCGTTATCAGGGTAAGACAGAAGTACAGGCCTAGCTGGATCTTAGTCTCGCGATCACAGCTAAAATAATCAATAACTCTTATATACAAACAAATACAAGGTGGTAGGTCCATTGTATGCCAGAGGCCGTCTGGGTTGGTACTATCGCTTTGTCATCAACAATATCGACCATGTCGCGTCGGTAATAAAAAATAGTACAGTAATAAGAAATTAAGTGAGAAGATGATTCCACTGACTTCCAGAAGTGTTATGTACAATAACGGCTTCGCTTTGGTATTTAGTGGAGTTAGTGTGAGTGTCTAGACCCTAAAACCCTCTAAAATCGGTCACGCATGATTCCTCGTTAGCTGCGGATATTCTTGAGCATCGAAGATTTTTTGTTTTATCCTGGCTCGGCAAAGTGACTACGCTACACCTGATGGTAAGTGTAGCGCAAGAAATAGTGTCAACCAACGATAAACAATGTGTCCATCGTAGATCATGCCGGCCTGCTAAAGGGCCAAGAGGGAGGGGAAGGAAAAAGGGATGGGAAAAGGGTAAGGATCAGGGAGCAAGCCCCCTGGGGAGAACCGGATCACTTCCATCAGGCTCATTTGTCCACTCTAATATAAAAAAGTGTTAAAAACATGTAACAAACTGCCTATGAACTCTTTAGGATATACAAACATAAATCTGGTTTAGGCTTAATAATAGGGCGCCGCACCGTTGGGATTCTTTAAGTCCAGAACCCCAAAAAGAAACAAAAGGTCTACATGCAACTACCCACGTTTTAACAATTTCCCTAGCTTCTTTACTAGTTACGTTGGTAAGCACTCTGTCAGCATCATCGATGATCCTTTGTATCCTCTCCCTCCTGCACAGTATGTTGATGATCTTAGCAGCCTGCGCCATGTTGGTGAACAGCAGGAACGCCGTACCCGTCATCATCGGTAGGTCGCCCCAGATCAAGAACAAGTCTACCACCTGGATGATCAGGTAAGTTCCTGGAGACAAGATAAGGTTAGTTTTGTACATCATTTTGAATTTAAATTTCTTCTAGTGCCGAAATCCACGGAAAAATTTTTGGTTTTTCAAAATTTCGCTTTGATCTAGACTACATACCATCGACTACCAAAAAATTCCAAGATATTACGGACGACAGCTTTAATAAAGATGACCTTTATCTTTAGATGTTTTGTGAACCTAATAATCTGGTGTCTTACCACCAGTGACGCGCTTAGCAGCCGTGATCACCTAGTCAGTGGCGATCGACTAGTTGCTCATCACTGATCTAGACCATTTCTTTTTTTTATAGCATAGGCCGGCAAACCAGCAAGTGGGTCACCGTGAATCACCGCGTAAGCGGTATGCACGCCCACAATACTAGAAGAGTCAAGGGCGCGTTGCCGACCTTAAATATCTCACTCACCACAGCCAAACATATGAACTTAAATTTGCATAATTAAATGTCGTCACCGATAGGTTTCTGATGGTCGCGCTAAACCTCATTTACACGCAATGACGTCACAGCTACAGTTTTGTAAGCTATCGAAGACCATTTGACGGTAGTATCACTGAGGCACGGCGTCACTAGCGCGTTGACAGAATACAGTACAACTGACGCTCGCGTCAGACGTTTAAGGGCCGGCGCTCATTGACGGCATGGCACGGCATGGCACGGCAGGTCATGCTGCGGCATCCCGCAGCGTCCCGTGGCATGCCGTGGCATCCTGCTGAATGCCCAGCCACTCTCTCTCTCTCGCGCACCGCGGCAATCCGTGGAATGAAACGGCATGACACGTCTGGCCGGAGCATCCCGCGGCGCGTCGCGTCATGCCACAGCATCCCGCGGCACGTCGCGGCACTGTGGTATTGAAATAAAGTAACGTGAATTCTAAACTCGTGGCAATAAGATTCAAAATAACTTGATAAGTAATAAAATCCTTTGCCATGCCATGCCTTGCCATGCCGTCTATGAGCGCCGGCCATAACGCGACCAACAGAACTCCTATAGTGTATAAAATTATACTAACCAAGCAAAAACATGAAAGAAACTATAGAGTAGCAGTCGTAATAAAACTTGTTCATCCCAGTTAATCTAGGAGACCAGAATCCGACCAGACGTAAAGCAGTTAACGATATGCTTACTGAAGTATTAGCATTTCTTATGAATATGTCCATTGTTATACCGACTTCCTAACACAGTGAAATGTGAAGAAAATCGTAAAATCAAAACCATTATCTGTGACTTTGAAGTTCTTAATAACGTGTTACAGATGTTGGCAACATTTCGTAGTTTTAAATAATTTATTTATAACTGGTGGATATTCATACCCGCCCGAATAGCGACAACTGTACACATAGTGTTAATACCTGCCATAGTGATCCACACGTCTTGTGTGGATCACGTTCCAGGATCAGCCAGTGTATATTCGGTTCTCCCGACGGGCTTGCGACATGACTTACTGGTTGGTGGAGGCGGGTATAGGGGTACATCCTCGTATTACTGTGCCTGCATCGGTCAATCCGCCTGTCCCGTCGCAGGCCTAGATTTGCTTCTTGCTTCTTCTTCCGAAGAGGGAAGAAGCATTTATACCGGCCGGCATGACTCCGGTGACCACAGATAAACTCATTGTTTGTTGGTGGTCGTTGGTATTTTTGCATTACACTACGCTTACCATCTGAGTCACAATCTGGGATCAACCAGAGTATATTAGGTATAAGGTCAGGCGGGTATAATTTATATCACTAAAATCAATTTGCCGTTTCAGAATGAAACAAAATGTTGCGAACATATTAAATGGAAACTGTCTAGCATCATTACATCCAGCAGTCACACACAGTCCTGACCTTAAAAACCTTATTCCACTGTTAGTATTTAAATAGCGATTGCTATCAGATCATTCCATCTACACGTCCATTACGAGTTAATTGGTTTAGAGGTTTTAAAACCATGTGTTTTAAATTAAATGTTTACGTAGAATATTAATTTATTCGCTCGCCTGATGGTAAGCGCCATTCCTGCCCATAAACATAAGCAACACCACACACATTGCGCACGTCACTCCGGGAAATGGCATGACTTGACATTGGGATGGGTATAAAACGTTAAACTCCCGTCAGCACACGTGACCTGATCGAAAATTCGTTAGACGGAGGGAGAGTAGACCGCCGGCGCGGCGTTAAAATAATTGTAATAATTCTGAAGTGTTAAATTTTTTATGTAATAAAAATTTTAATTTTTGTGTACGATAGCGCAATAAATCAATATTGTATTTAACCACACATTTATACTGATAAATAAAGCAATTCGTGCGAAATGATTCCCTAACCATTCCAAAATATTCAAAAATGCACAACGTTAATGTTCAAGTTTTCACTTCTGCCGTCACTCCCGGAGTGCAACCCGTTGTTTTTATTTTTTTATTTCATTGAATGACCAAACGAGTAAGGCGCTCGAATGATGATAAGTGTGTTAGTAGTAATGCACGATAAAAAATATACCTGGTACTAGACCTACAGGTCCAGAATACAGTGTAAACGTGTCAGGATAAAAATAGCGTCTTTCCATGTTTATCCAAAAAATGTTACCAACCCCACCTACGATAATTGTCAGTTTGTCTTGCTACGGCGGCACATAATTATGATATTACGCTAATAGTCACGTATATACACAAAACCACTTTGAATAAACAATTCTCGTGGATTCGAATACAAACCTGATATTAAAACGTGGACAGCTTTTATTGAAGTTAGTCATTTTGAATAAATCTAGCAAATAAGAAATCCAGAAATGCTAAGTTTATTGGGGTGAAGATATTGAAACTTAAAACTATGATAAAAAAATGTGTGTCTGCTATTCACACACGGAAGAAGTGGCATTCAAAATATTCGAAAACCAAAGTTTATCACAAACCTAAATTTAGTTCTGAATATCTTGCACAGACAAATTTTTGTTTAATATTAGTCTGTTTTTATTGCTTTTACACAGAACGTGTCACCATTTTTTTATTGAAACCAGTGAATTTACTGGGCATTATGAAATTTAACATCTTATGTCACGGGAGCGCAGTTTAGTGCCATGCGCTTTGTAACTCAAAGATCTGTGTGGTGTTGCTTCTGTTTTTGGGCAGGCGTGGCGCTTACCATCAGACGAGTGCCTTGCTCGTCTCGTCATTCAATCAAATAAAAATATATGTACAGAAAAAAACCCTGATTCGTATTTATTTCTTCAAACCATATACATCTACTTTTAGTTTTTTTTCCTTTACACAGAACATGTCACCATTTTCTACAAAAAAAGTGGCTCCTCTGGTCGATAGTGTCTTCATCCATCTGCCCTTACCCCACTCGCAGTGTTTTTAAGACATGTCACATAAGGATTTGGCTTGTAGTTTTACGACCGGTCGCTTGCCTGAAGTCAATCCCTCTGGGGAGGGGTGATACGAATACGAAGAGGTTTTACCAAAAAAATATCGGAAAATTGCAATCTTAGAAAACATTGACGTCAAGTGTGACTGCACAAAAAATACTCTCCGGCGGGGAATCGAACCCCGGTCTCCCGCGTGACAGGCGGGGATACTGACCACTATACTACCGAAGACTTGCGTGAGGTTGCCAAATTATTCAATGTTAAATTATTTTTACACATTTTCATAATATTATTACTTTGTAAGAAATTCCTAGATCTTCATAAATAGAACAATGTCAAAATGCCTAGATAGCATTACAATTAAGATATGCGCTCCGGTAATCTTCGTCTATTTGGAAACTCCGAACTTGTGATGATGATGAAATATAACATACAGATATAAGCGAACCTAGTTGTAACATTAAATATGTACATTTTTTTTAAGTGACTAACCAGGGACTAGGCTTAGAGGGCTCGATATTGGTTGGATATTCGTAAAAGACGGAGGCTGACAAAGTGTGTTAATCTTAGGCCCCTTTGCACACAATACTTAAACATGTTTGGCCACTTACTAAAAGGTTTACGGTTCACTACGATTAACGATTGTGAAAATAGACCTTAGTATTTTATTTATTGTAAAAAATATAATTATGTTATGTTAGAACCATAAAAACAAAACAATAAATCGCTTATCGCTTATCCATCATTCGAATCGTGAATTATTAAGTTCATACAATAATCCTATAGCAAAATACTTTTTTTTTATTTAATTAAACAACGAGACGAGCAAAGTGACTAAAACTCGCCTGAGTGTAAACGCCACGGCTGTCCATAAACAGATGCAACACCATATAGAATTTTGAATTATATTGCACTGCACGCCACTGAACTGCACCCACGTCACCCCGAGACATAAGATGTTAGGTCTTATAATACCCAGTAATTTCGCTGGCTTCAATGCCCTTGAAACCGAAACACAACAGTGCTTACACGCTGTTGCTTGGTGGCAGAAATAGACAAAGCCGTGGTACCAACCCACACGACCATTCTTTTACGGTCAATTGACCGTAATTCAATATTAACCGAACTTGCCAGCTTTTTTTTTTTTTTATAGCATAGGCCGGCAAACGAGCAAGTGGGTCACCTAACAGTAAGTGATCTCCACCGCCCATGTACGCCCACAATACCAGAAGGATCATGGGCACGTTGCCGACCTTAAAGGAAAGGGATTATTAGGGATTGGGAAGGGGAGGGGGATTTGGGCTTCCGGATATCTCACTCACCGTACGAAACTCAGCAGCAAGCCGCTACTTTACGTCAGTTTTCTGTGAGACAGTGGTAACGACCCGGGCGAGCCGGCCCATTCATGTTGTAGACAAAACTGTCTACAGCGTGGCTCTACCACTCATAGCTGTCAGACTCCCGCGTTGTGGGATGCGATTGTATTTCTAAACAGCTTGTCTAGTTTTTGTATATCAATTATATCAATAATACTGGATTTGCTCGCGGCTCCACCCGCCTAGACGGCATTTTGCGGGATGAAAAGTAGCCTATGTCCTATACCAATGATCTATCTGTGTGCCAGATTACATCCAAAACCACTCAGCCGTTAAGGCGTGATTGACTAACAAACATCCAAATTGACAAACACAAAGTTTTACATTTATAAGAATAGTTTAGTAGGATAATATAATAAAAGTTTAAAAACGCTAGGATGCTGTTATAGACAAGACATGAGATCGTGGGCTTACTACAGATGTGTTTGAGACCGGGGAAGTGGAATTGTCCCAGTAGAAAGACGGACCTTGGCATAAGATTGGAATAACGCCAGAGATATGCAATGACCTTCAAGCTCGTTTCGAAAAGTTGTAACATAAGGGTCCGGTTAACATTCATGTATAGTAAAGCGCTTAAACGTGAATTTAACGGAAGAGCCTTTTAAAGTTTTTTTTGACGATACAAATAAATATAAATTTACCTACTAAGTAATTTTCAGTAAAACTTATATTTTACAGCCTCCGTGGCGCAGTTGGCGAGTAGCCGGCGAGAGGCCGTAGGTTCGATTCCCGCACCGAGACAAATGTTTGTGTGATCCGCTAATATTGGTTTCAGGTTTGTGTAGTGGGACCGCAAGTCCTTCGTAGTTCCTGATACCCACGACACAGGTTTATCTTAGTGTGGGGTCAGGACTATGTGTGTGACTGGTGTATGTTATTGAATCGAACTTTTTTCCTAATATAAATATTATTTATGTCTTATTAAAAAAGGCAATTAAAAAAAAAGAGATAAGACAAGCAGCGATCGCTCAGCGGGGAGTGGTACGGACTATCGAGACGAAAGTTGCGGTTTGAAACCAGCCCCAAGAGCATACACCTCTGACATTTCTAAGTTACATGTAATTGTTTATTATCGCTTGCTTTAACGGTGAAGGAATCATCGTGAGGAAACCTGCATACCTGAGAACTCGATAAGATTTTTCGAAGGTATGTGAAGTCTGCCAACCCGCATTAAGCCAGCGTGGTGGACTAAGGCCTAACCCCTCTCATTCAGTAGTATAATTATTATTAAATAAAAAAAACACTTTAAAATGTTTTACCGTAAAGTTCACGTTTTGGCGCTTTCGTATTTGGGCCTTTTCAGTTACGATATTATTGTACATGATAACACCCGCATGTCCTTAGCTCTTATCTGATCACACGTCATAAAAACTGCTCAAAGGAACTTGGGTGAAGCTGCTTTTGTAAAATAATATTTTTTTTTTACTAGCCCTGTATTATACAATATGTCCCACAGCTGGGCACGAGCCTTCTCTACTGAATGAGAGCGGTTAGGCCTTAGTCCACCACGCTGGCCTAATGCGGGTTGGTAGACATCACAAGCCTTCGAAAAATCTTATCGAGTTCTCAGGTATGCAGGATTTCTCACGATGTTTCCGTCACCGTTAAAGCAAGCGATAATTAACAATTAATATACACGTAACTTAGAAAATTCAGAGGTGTATACTCTTGGAGCAGGTTGGCGAAACTGCGACTTTCGTCTCGATACTATACTTTAATATATTTGTTTTTTATCCGAGCACGGCAAAGTGCCGGCGCTACATCTGATGGAAAGCGTAGTGCAGTCCAAAAAACCAGTGACTACTGACAAACAATGACTTTATCAGTGGTCACTAATGTCATGGCGGCCTATATAAATGCTTCTTCCCTCTTCGGAGAGGGAAGGGAAGGTATAGGTCAACCTGTATCGTAGGTAACAGGAACTACGAGGGACTTGCGATCCCACAATACCCAGACCCGAAACAAACATTTGTGGGTCACACAAACATTTGTGGATCACACAAACATTTGTCTCGGTGCGGAAATCGAACTCCCGGCCTCTCGCACCACAGCCGACTGTTATAACAATAAAATAGCAGTAACTAAAACTTATTTTTAGGTACATAGATTGAGCGCTTTTATACAAATGTTACTACGACATAAATTTCTGTAACGAAATATTTTACACGTATATTTTTTGTACAGCCATTAATACAGCAGGTTTCTCTAAATTGATTAATGATTTATTTATAGCATGGACCGGCAAACGGGCAAGTGGGTCACCTGATGGAAAGTGATCTCCAGTGCACATGTTCGCCTACAATATTAGAAGAATCATATCAGTCAGCAACGCGCCCATGTATCTTCTGGTATTGTGGGCGTACATAGGCGGTGGAGATCATTTACCATCAGGTGACCCACTTGCTCGTTTACCGGCCCATGCTATATCAACATGATTAAGCGCAAGAAATCATTTGTTTTCCATAAAGCTGTTATTGTTAATACAAACCAAGTAAACTAAGCAGATTCACGTTGCATATTTCGAGCTAGCAAACACCATTTTTTTTTATTTCGAGCAGTTATCCTCAAGGCACAGATTCACGGTGAGATGAGCCGATCCATCAGGCGGCATCATTGGTCAAATCAACAAAAATCACAGGCGGCCGGGTGGGCGGGCACGCGCTATGTTTTATTTATCTGTTCTGTGATGCTACGACGAGCGAAGTAGTTTATAAGGCACAGCGTTCACGTATAAAGTGTTAGAGTATACTCTTAACCCCAGAAAAAAGTTTAATAAATTCGATCCTGAGCACGGCGAATTGATTACACTATGGTAAGCGCAGTGTAGTCCAAAAAGCCAGCGTCCATCGATAAACTCATTGTTTAATTCAATTGTATTCTATGAAATAACTAATTGGTGACTAAAGTTAATTGAGGTCTCATAGTAGGGTAGTTTTTATCCGAGCACGGCAAAGACTGCACGCACTACACCTGATGGTAAGCGTAGTGCAGTCCAAAAAAACTAGCGCCCACCGACAAATAATGACATCATCACTCACCATCAGGCGAAATAGTGAAAAGAAAGAGTATCGGTGGTCACCAGAATCATGCCGGCCTGTATAAATGCTTATTCACACTCCGAAGAGGTAAGAAGCAAATCGAGGCGCCTGCGACAGAACAGGCGGATGACCGATGCAGGCACAAGGATACAAGGATGTACCCTTATACCCACCCCAGCCAACCACCCAGTCATGTCGCAAGCCCTTCGGGAGAACCGGACACTCACTGGCTGATCCTGGAACGCGAGTCACACAGGGTGTAAGGATCACTATGGCAGGTTTTAATACCATGTGTACGATGGTCGCTATCCGTGCGGATATGAATCCTACCACCAATGTATCTGTCTAAGACATTGTAGTACCTAAACGAATGGACCGATTTTAATGTAGTTTTTGTATTATTGCTGGTATAATTCAGATGGATCTTAGCTATGTTTGAAGAAGATCTGACTAATAGTTACAGATTATGATGTTTTCTGAATTAACGTTGGGAGTTTTGCGTATGTTTGCGCATGCAATGCATAAGAATCCGGGCTGATTCTAAGCAATTCGTAATTCAAATCAAAATTAAAACGGTCATTTCACAAGTAGGTCACAAAGGGCTCTTTTACACGTCAACAATAGATAAGTGAGTCAAAAAATACCTACTCAAAATTGTATCATGTTTGTGTGTTGTGGCGCAGTGGCCCATTAGCCGGCTGCGAAGCGAGGGGCCTTGGATTCGATTCTTTCACTGAAACAATGTTGGTGTGATCCACAAATATTTTTTGGTTGTGGGACCGTAAGTCACTCGTAGTTCCTCATACCCACTATACAGGTTAACCTAGTGTGGGGTCAGGACTAGGTGTAATAAAACAAAAGGATCCAACAAGAAATCCTAGGAATACACATTATTCGTTATTATATGACCTACATTGCGAGAGGCCGTCTGGGTTGGTACCACAGCTTTGTCTATTTCTGCCGCCAAGCAACAGTGTGTAAGCACTATTATGTATCGGTTTGACGGACATTGAAACCAGTGATTACCATTACTGCGCATTATGAGACTTAACATCTTATTTCACGGGGTGACGAGCGCAATTCAGTGCCATGTAGTGCTTTGTAATTCAAAGTTGTGTGTAGTGTTGCTTCTGTTTATGGGCAGGCGTGGCGCTTATCATTAGGCGAGCACCTTGCTCGCCTCATCATTCAATTAAATAGAAAAAACATTGGTGTAAAGAAAAAAACCTGATTCGTATTTATTTTTTCAAACCATATACATCTTTGTTAATAACCAAAATTGCAAACACCATAGAACCTCCAGGGACCATCGACTAATGTACAACAAGCCTAAACAACAAATAGAAAAGATACTGGAAAAATGCGAACATCCACTTGTTGCGATGGGCGGGGCGTCACGCCCCTAGCTGTGGCTCACGGCAGCTGGCGGTGGATGACGCTGGTCGGAGGAGCGGCAGTCGGCAGCCGGCCGGCACTGCGGAGTGGCCTCGACACACACCATGGACCTGCTCAGACTCGACATGAGGCTACTGTCTCCGGAACGCTGACGGTTACTGCAACAGAAGGTGAGTAGAACATAAAGTAGTATAAAGCAATTGTACGTCAATTTGATCCCATTTACATGGGGGGAATTAATAGAAAACTCTTGTTTACGAGCTCGTGTTATACAGTTTCAAAAAAGGAATCGTAATCAAGCTCGATAATAACGGTTTTCTGTTATATTCTATGTACGAGAAACCTTACATCTAAATAAGGCTTTAGAAATTATATTCGCAAAATCACTTTTTTTAGAACTTGATGAAGTGATCTCTCCTTTTAACGATAAATGATGTTCAAAGCCCTAGATGGCACCCAATCAAATTAATCTTCTAAGTTTCTCTTGGTCGCTTAGAGATTTGTGGAAAACTTGATTAAACTTAAATTCGAAGAAATAAAAAAAGCTACGAATTACGAAATGTATTCTGCTTTAATTTTTACATTTGCATCATCGTAAACTAACACATAAGATGACTGAATTAATTGATTGAGATTGAGTAATCAGTGTGCCTAGTACCATTTTTTCTATACCTTTCTTTAAAAGATGTGAATCTAATGCGTTTTCAATACATCCCGCTATGAGCACTGTACAGAGAATAAAAAAACTCGCACTATAGGCACTGTCCAATTGAAATGAGAGCACTGAACCACTTGCCGAGTTTGCCAGTTGATATGAAATTAGTTCTCGAAGTAGCAACATTGCTTTATTATTCCCAGAACATGATCGTACTACCTAAAACTGTTTTAAATATAATATACTTAAAAAAATCGCAATATCCGTTAAAAAATTGCTTAAAATTGTTGGACTACAATACTTATAAATACAAGGATGTATTGATAGGTATTGCAGTCATTCAGTATTGTAGTAGTTTCATTTATAAATAAAAATAAATTTAGGCTTATGAAAAAAATTTAATCCACAAAAATTTACTCTTACTTAAATGACGTAAAGTTTCATTTTTTTCGGTCATCGTCTACCATACACAATATAGACTAAGGTGAATGTTTTAAAGATCGAATTTAACAATTAATTTTATAGAAGAAGAAAATTTTAAATAGCTAGTGACTATCGAAATTATTAAGGTAAACAGCAACTTTTTCCATACAATTTCGAAAAAAGCGGACATGTCGCTATCGTTGATTTGCATCATACGTCGCTTGTCGCGGTCTCATAAGTCGGTCGCGGAGCCAGTCTACCTAAATAGGAACTTTAAAAAAATATAGAGACCTTATTTCAAAACAAATAGACCATCTTTATGACATAAACAAAACTCTAAATTTGTAACCACTGAATATGTTTTTTAACATTTTATTATTCTTAATCACAGAAAGGACGGAATTTAACTTTTACAAAAAGAAATAAAAACAGAGAATAACTCGTGAAGTGAAATTGTACAAAGTAAAACCGTGGAATGGCTGGAATTCCAGCGTAGAGCCTTCAACATTTTTTCCTTTATTCCAAACTGTTTTACACAACAAACGTATAAATACTACACCTGTAATCTCTGTTCAATTATTAAATCTATTAACAAAAACACATGGTTTGAAAACATATTGATTACTCAGAAATTATGCTACTATTGGTCGAATTCAGAATGGAACATAACCTTACTAGTTGACTCATAGAGTTTTTCTAAACTTGATTCAGAAGATTTGATTAGAATGAAATCATCTTAGAAAGAACTACATGGCACTGAACTGCGCTCGTCACCCCGAGACATTAAATGTTAAGTCTCATAATGCCCAGGAATTTTACTAGCTTCAATGTCCTTCAAACCGAAACACAACAGTGCTTACACACTGTTGCTTGACGGCAGAAATAGACAAAGCAGCGGTACCAACCCAGACGAGCTCTCGCATAAGAGGGACCTTCCACCTTTACTAACGAGTTACGTCTTCACCCGAGTCTATCTTTTCTCTAACCTATCTTTCTTTCAAAAATATCAACATGCATGTTGAATTATAACAGCTTGTGAAGTTTACACCAAGTTTGGAATTGACACGCCAGGAACATTTCCGTTCAAACCCGATCACGTCTCCGCACCGATAACCGCACGGTCAAAGTCGCAGAGTCCATTCCAAGTTGGAGCAGTTGGTAACTACTTTATTATAACAAGTTGCCACTTACCACCTGTCGACCTTGAAATGTTCAGGTCTGCGGTCAGCCGTATTTTGAGTCTGTTAATCCACCAAGGACGTACTTTGAAACATGAAATAAAATATGGATTTTATCGCGGTTTTTTTTGTTTTAATTTGGTCCCGACGCGACGTTTCGAAATCTTTTCAGCCTTCGTAGTCACGAGTGGACTGAGGTGTAGGTTGTCCCAAAATGTTAATGTTACATTATCTACCTTCAGTTTATTAAGGTTTATTGATGGTCCGATTTACACAGAAGGAGCTCACGGTGCCTTGAGGTCTGGCAGTTGGTCTTTTGGGTTCCGATTTTCGAAAATATCGCTTTATTAGTAACAGCATTCTTAGACTTAAAAACTGGTGGGATTCCACAATTTTTGTTTATTCCATACATGGTAGTTGTATTGCCCAAGGGTTGGAATCTGTGGTATATGACGATAAATTCGCCACCTATCATATCATGAGAAGAAAATAATTGCGCAATAATTATCTCTTCTTCACTTAGTTGTAACCCTCTAATTCATAATACTAGACCTGTATTATACAAGTCTCACTGCCGGGCACGGGCCTCCTCTTCTGAATGAGAGGAGTTGGGCCTTTAACCCTTTAATCTTTAATTATTTTTTATGTTTACGCGAATATTACACATTGAAATAAAACTACATAATTTAAACGGATTTTACCGCGGTTTTTACTAATGTTGACTGGACTGACCACCTCGTGATCACGAAGGCTAAAAAGCTTTCGAAACGTCGCGTCGGGATTAAAATCAACAAAAAAATCACGATAAAATTAGTTTTGTTTTATTTCAACCCGTAATTATTGCTTCAATAATAAACATCCTTCTTTCTTTTCTTTCTTTATATAAGCGCGGTGAACTGTAGGTGCATTGTATGTAATAACAAAATATCAACAAACTTGACAAAGCCAAAAGCAAAGTTAAAGTTGTCAAAATATTTGAAAGCATTTGCGCTACCTAATGACCTCGTTGTGTCTACTCATTTCTTCAATTTACTTGCACTTGTTAGCGATTATAAAAGTAATCATATTAAAAAAAAAATCGTATAGTAAGTATTTTCTGTTTTATTTAATTGAATGACGAGACGAGCAAGTCGCTCGCCTGATGGTAAGCGCCAGTGGCACTCACTGGTCGGTAAACGATTAGCGAGTTAAGCAACCTTTGCCACTGTCAGTCTATGGATGGATGTCCCTTAGTGGTATTTCAACTGAGCGCCTTCGTGCTTCGGAGGGCACGTGAAAAGTCGGTCCCGGCTGCTGTCAACTCACAGCATTCCTTAAACCAAGTCGGAGGCCTTTGGGGGACTTGAAAAATTTAATACTCGGCCACTAACTATTCATCATCATCATCTTAGCTTACTGCCGTCCACTGTTGGACGTAGGCCTCCCCAAGTAAGCGCCAACCATCCCGGTCTTGGGCAACCCGCATCCATCCGCTACCTGCCATCTTTTTCAAGTCGTCGATCCACCGTGTAGCCGGAGTACACTACGTTTGCCTAAGCGTGGTCTCCACTCCAGCACCTAACTATTCAAGATACAATAAATTCAATTTTTTTTTATAGCATAGGCCGGCAAACGAGCAAGTGGGTCACCTGATGGTAAGTGATCTCCACCGCCCATGTACGCCCACCACCAGAAGAATCATGGGCGCGTTGCCGACCTTAAAGGAAAGGGATAATTAGGGATTGGGAAGGGGAGGGGATTTGGGCTTCCGGTTATCTGACTCACCGTACGAAACGCAGCAGCGAGCCGCTACTTTACGTCGGTTTTCTGTGAGACAGTGGTAACGATCCAGTCGAGCCAGCCCATTCATGCTGTAGACAAAACGATGTCTACATCGTGGCTCTACCACTCATAAAGTAGAATTTGTAAATTATAATTAACAAAGTAGAAATGAATAGGAACCCACAAAGTAACATTAAATTATGTTTACGTGGACAAACAATTCAAAATCTCCGTGTGGTAACTACAAAGAGGCAATGTAACGAGAGTTATGTGAAGGACTTGCCTCTTGTGAGGGACTTACCTCTCTCTCTTACCCTGACCTCTATACCTTGCATTGCCGACAGTGTTTGGCTTAGTTTAAACGCATAAAGCGTGAACAGAAACAATAAATCAAATGTAGAAAATTATAAAGTGCAAAACGAACACCTTGCCAGAAGAACAAGTATACTTCCATAATAATATGTATTTAAAAAAACTGATTCTTAATATTTATTCTATTTTCGCCTACCTCGGTGGCACTGTTGTATTACGTACTCGGTACGTCTGCTGAGCTGAGGTCTCAGGTTCGATTCCCTGGTCGGGTAAAGTGATATTGGGTTTTTCTATCACAAAATGCTTAGTATCAGCCCGGAGTCTGGAACTTTGCCCGGTATGGCTACCGTTGAACGCTATCACATCACGGGACGAAAATACGCTCGGCGAAATATTGGTGTACTGGCCACACCTCTGCCTACCCTTTCGGGGATTACAGGCATGCGTATATATTATTATATTTTCATCTCAATGCTTTCAAATAAAACTAGGTCACACTTTAAATTTTAAATTCATAACTCACCCCCATCCCCTATCCCTTGGGCCGAAGTATAATTTTATGTTTACGGCAAATGCGTTTCTAAATATATTTTAATTAAATTAACGGCATTAGAGTATTAAAATGTGTTTATAGCTCACAATCCGCCCCTCGTACCGGATTGGAAATAATATTCTTTAACCTTGAAAATATTATAGTAAAACCAGCCCTGTATTGTATTTTCTTGAGTGTTAGAGCCACGCTGTAGTCAGTTTTGTGTACATCATGAATGGGCCGGCTCGACCGGGTCGTTACCACTGTCTCACAGAAAACCGATGTAAAGTAGCGGCTTGCTGCTGCGTTTCGTATGGTGAGTGAGATACGTGGAGGCCCAAATCCCTCTCCCCTTCCTAATCCCTAATTATCCCATTCCTTTAAGATCGTCAACGCGCACATGATTTTTCTGGTATTGTGGGCGTACATTGGCCGTGGAGATCACTTACCATCAGGTGACCCACTTGCTCATTTGCCGGCCTACGCTATAACAAAAAAATATGTATCATTGCATTTTAAACAAAATTGTTACACAAAGATTCTGACCGTGGATTTTGATTGATTCCTCTGTTGAATAATTCGGTTTTGAATTAAACATTCTTTTATTAAAGACAAATAGTGAAGGGGACCTTTTATAAAAGAAATACATCAACTTTCAAATGGAAAATGGTTTTTGCCGAAATAAACTAACAGAATAATGATTTTTTATTAGCCTGAATGACGAATCGACCACGTCACTCACCGGATGGTAAGCGCCACGCCTGCCTATAAACAGACAATATCACACAGAACTCTAAATTTAAATTGCATGGCACTCGTCACCCCGAGACATCGGTTGTAAATCTCATAATGTCAATAATTTCACTGGCTTCAATGTCCTTCAAACCGATCCACAATAGTCCTTTCACA
This sequence comes from Amorpha juglandis, assembly GCA_949126905.1. Lineage (NCBI taxonomy): Eukaryota > Metazoa > Arthropoda > Insecta > Lepidoptera > Sphingidae > Amorpha > Amorpha juglandis. The sequence goes on along the minus strand of OX421379.1, from coordinate 1,357,889 downwards.
CTGCTGTTTGCGGCAGAAATAGACAAGGCGGTGGTACCAATCCTGACGGCCTGTCATCAACGTTATTATTATTTTAATCAACCGGTTTTGATATAATAAGCTAAACCTATAACAGACAAAAATAATTCCAATATTTTTTTTCATTGAATGACAAGACGAGCAAGTCGCTCACTTGTATTATATACGTCCCACTGCTGGGCACATTAGTCCACAACGCTGGCCAAATGCCGATTGGCAGACTTCACATACCTTCGATATTCTTATGGAGAACTTCTCAGGTGCAGGTTTCCTCACGATGTTTTCTTCACCGTTAAAGCAAGCGATAAGTAACAATTAATATACACGTAACTTAGAAAAGTCTGAGGTGTATGCTCATGGGGCTGGTTTCGAACCTGAGATTTTCGTCTCGACATTTCATACCCCGCTATCGCTGCTTCAACCTATTCATGCTGAATACACAATTGGCCACAGCATGACTCCACCACGAATGAAATAAAGAAAACACGTCATCAAAACAAAAGATCTTCACGGAAGTTCATCGAGAGTGAATAAATCCCAAATCACTCGATCTGTTTTGTGAGATTGGGTGGCAATGAATAGCGATGGTTTACGCGCTTTTTATGGACAGTAACGTCTGAATGTCCCATAAACAGCACGCAGAATCACTACGTTTGGTGAGATGTATTTTATTTTCAACTAGCAACCCGCGTCGGCGTCGCACGGTTAAAAATATGTTTGTTACGACATCACATTACAAATGTTTAAATTTTTCGGCTTTTCTGTACTATAATATGTATGTGTTATACATATAAACCTTCCTCACGAATCACTCTATCTATTGCTGAAAACTGCATTACAATCCGTTAAACAGTTTAAAAGACCTAAGTGAACTGACAGCGGAAGCGACTTCATTTTATATATATGTAACGAAAATTAGGAAACGCATTGCTATCGTAGAAGTTGTCAGAATCATTTAGCATTAACATAGTTGAAAGAACTGACAAATTAATTTCCCATGGATCAGATTTGTAATAATCTTACATTATTATGTAATTCAGTTATAGCTCGGGATATATAATAATTGAGTTGAAGGGCTCATTGTCCTTTTTGATCTTTCAAATTTTGGTTTCATCTATCTAACTTCTACATATATTTTAAAGGCAAAGTCTTGGCAGACTCGTCAACGCCGAAAAAACGCCCAATCCGTTAAAGATGGGAATTCGAAATTTTGGGAGAGTATTTATTTTATATTGTACTAACTTTTGCTCGCGGCTCCATCCGCGTCTAAAGCCTTTTCCGGGATAAAGAGTCTATAACCGTCTCCAAGGTCTCATCTATCTCTGTACTAAAATTCATGAAATTTGAGTGATAGAGCTACGCTGTAGACAGTTTTGTCTACAGCATGAATGGGCCGGCTCGACCGGGTCGTTACCTCTGTCTCACAAAAAACCGACTTAAAGTGAGTGAGATATCCGAAGGCTCAAATCCCCCTCCCCTTCCTAATCCGTAATTATCCCTTTCCTTTAAGGTCGGCAACGCGCCCACAACTCTTCTAGTATTGTGGGCGTACATGGGTGGTTGAGGTCACTTACCATCAGGTGACCCACTTGCTCGTTTGCCGACCTATGCTATAAAAAAAACGATTCAGCGATTTAGGCATGAAAGCGTAACAATTAAGATTTCGCATAATATTAGTTAGGTTTGGGTGTAACTCATCATATTCTACATTAGCAAACCCGGCTGCGGAGAGCTATATACTATACAGAAGAACACCAAAATAAAGGTAGAATTTTATATTGTCAATAAAAAGAAAACACATTTTCACATTCAGCACGTAATCGAGAAAAGCCTCAGCATCCTAGCCTTAATAAGAAGAATCCCAAGTAACACTTAAACTGTCCATATCCATTAATTACTCACACATCACATTAACTAGATGGTTCTAAGGTGTTCTAGTTAACTGCGTATCAAGCCTAATCCGATGATAAAACGTTTTCTTATTGTAATGGGTAATAAAATTACTTAGCGATTTAAACACTGTTTAATGCTTGATTGATGGAGTGATTAAATGTTAGAGTTGAGAAGTATCTAGTTTAAGTGGTGTCGGTAATTACATTTGTAGGATTTTTTTTATCCGAGCACGGCAAAGTTTCTGCACTACACCTGATGGTAAGCGTAGTGCAGTCCAAAAAACTAGTGACCACCAACAAACAGAACGGAGAACCGGATATACACTGACTGATGATAGTCATTGTATATCCGATTCTTCCGAGGGGCTTACGACATGACTTGATGGTTGGTTTGGGCGGGTATATGGGTACATGATTGCATTACTGTGCCTGCATCGGTCATCGTCTGTCCTGTTGGAGGCCCCTCTCCGAAGAGGGAAGAAGCATTTATATAGGCCGGAATGACTCTGGTGACCACCGATAAACTCATTGTTTGACGGTGGTCGCCGATTTTTTGGACTGCATTACGCTTACTATCAGGTGCAATGCACTTTGCCGTGATCGGATATAAAAAAAAACATTAAGCGATCTATCTACACTTTAATTATAAGCCTCTCGCCCCTTATACCACTGAAGTTATCCACGCTATTTATTGCTACCCTTATTACTTCCTTAGCCGTAACTTATCGAATGACATATTTGTCCTAAAAGAAGTAATCTAAACATTCCGGGTAAAGCCACCAATTCGTAGCGGGGTCATTTTTCATTATTTTTATTTGCACAGCAATCTGTTTTTTGATCGTTGCGGCCTCGAGTGTTTGAGAGACGCCCTGAGCAAACACTGCAAATTGTGACTTACATTTCACTTGTGTCTGTAAGCACTGTCGCTTTATACTTAATTGGAAATTCATCGAGGATTTTGTGAGGTCACTCGGTGTTTATTTTGAGATTTTACTCATTCTTTGATGAGAGGTAAACAGCAATTTCGAATGTGAGTTTATTATGTTTATTGTTTATACTAAAATAATGTTGTTTATTTTTCCTCACGCTCTTTCTATGTTCCTATTACTTTGTAAAACATATTGCATATGGAAAGGCATGAATATTAGAGCGCCAATACGTGAACTTTAAGGTAAAGCATCTTAAAGTTATTTTTACTCTGTCGTAAAGTTCACGTATTGGCACTTTAGTATTTATGCCTTTTCTAAATTTAATCATCATCATCATTAGCCACAGAACGTCCACTGCTGAACATAGGCCTCCCCCAAAGATTTCCAGACCGACCTGTTGGAAGCGGCCTGCATTAAATTAAAAATTAATACAAATAGATATAAATTAAATTATTATAAACTTAATATTCTAAATTATTTTCTAATTTCTTTTCTTGAAATAGTTTTCCGGAGAGTGATTCCAGTTGACATTTGGGCAAGTGTTTGCTAACATTGGGGTAGTGTTTTTCTGTTGCAGCAATGAAAGTGTTTGGAAGTGGTAACACTGAATTTGTTTTAGGGGGAGAGTCCAGGGCCGGAGCGTCGGGAGCGGGAGTGCGACCCCCCAGTCGACATGCCGCCGTCGGACGCGCCGCCCGCGCCCACTGCGCCGCCTCCTGATCTGCCTGCTACCACCGTGAGCATCTAACAACTGAATTTTTATTTCGGCAGGTTTCCTCACGATGTTTCCTTCGCTGTCAAAGCAAGCGATAATTAACAATTATGTATGAATACCGAATATGAAATTATAACATCAGTTCATCATACAGTTCTGGAGTCATTCCATATCTCCAACGATACATTAAACCATCGATCTTATAGATCTATAAGACTTAAGTGGTGAAAAAGTGACTTTAGTGTAACCTTCGACATGAACTCACCAAAGTCAATATTTAACAGATAATACCTAGTTATTTTTTTAAAAGCGACCTTCATTAACCATATATTATTCAACTCGTCAAGGAAGAAACAAGACTAATTAATCTAAAAAAATATAAATATTTTGTAATCTGATGTCATTGTGAATTGAACTCACGGGGCACATCGAGTCACCGTATTGTTAGTTTAGACTTAGCGAACTCATTTTCGTACAAAACGACAATACAATACAATACAAAACTGTTTATTGAAAACCATTCACAATGCAAGTAACTAAAACTAAAAAGCTGGTGCTAAGCCTATGGAAGACATTGGGCGGTCTTATTGCTAGAAGCAATCTCTTCCCGACAAACGTAAAACGACATGACCTAAGTCGATGTTTGTTAAATATATCTCAGTCTTGAATTCTCTTTAGATGGCAGGGAACCTGGTGGGAGGATACTTGTATCCGACCGGATAGCGACCACCGTACACTGGTGCTAAAACCTGCTATAGTGGCCCACCTTGTGTGGGTCGCGTTCCAGGGTCAGCCAGTGTATATCCGGTTCTCCCCAGGGGGCTTGCCCCCTGATCCTAACCTTTTTCCCATCCCTTTTTCCTTTCCCTCCCGGCATGATCTTGCCGACCCACGATGGACACATTGTTTATCGTTGGTCGGCACTATTCTTGGATTGCGCAGTCACTTTGCCGAGCCAGGATAAAAAAAAATATGGGTGCGTGTACTTATGTACGCGCGTGAGAAGTTATACTTCTTTGGCATCATTAAATAACCAATAATAAGTATTTAACATTAATAATTTAATAATATTTAGTGTTAATTATATTAAATAAAAGTATTTTAATTTATATCAACATATCCACTCGACATGATAGAAGTACATTCTACTCTCTTCGCGTTTATGCGAGCCTGGTACTTTTTACAGCAACATGTTCCGAATAAGAAAAAACCTAAAGAGTTTTTCTTTGTCCAAATCGTCATTTGTTTATTAATTACGGCTACTCGCCATGAAAAATGGACATTCTACTCTCTTCGCGTTTATGCGAACCTGGTACTTTTTTTACGGCACCATGTTCCAAATTATAAAATAAAAACCGCATCTATATATAATTATATATATATATATATATATATATATATATATATATATATATATATTTATATTTATTTATTTATATTTTTTTTTTTTTTTTTATTTCACTCTCATCATTTTTTCATAACGCGCCTAACTTCATACTGCTCTCGCGCCTAACTTCATACTGTTAATTTTTTGTGTCACAGGTGCGCGCGCATCTTAAAATTTCACTCTCATCATTTTTTCATAACGCGCCTAAAGAAGTATAACTTCAAAAAACCGTTAAGTGCAGTCAACAACCCAATAAATTGCTTAATTCTGTCAGTCCATTCCGATTTTTCTAACAAGTGCTTCTCTAAAGCCACCTCAGAAGAGCCGGTCGGTGGTGGTGTCGCTGACCCCGGCGCGGCAGCGTGAGACCTGGGCGAAGAAGGCCGAGTTCCTGCTGGCGGTGGTGGGGTTCGCAGTAGACCTCGGCAACGTGTGGCGGTTCCCTTACATCTGCTATCAGAATGGGGGTGGTAAGTACTTCATGCAGTACAATTCTGTATAGGATATTGAAAAAATTACTACAGAGTTCAGTTGCTTCATTCCTCAGATTACACCAATTAAATTTACAAGGTAGGTATGCGAGAGGCCGTCTGGGTTGGTACCATCGTACTGTCTGTTTCAAGCAACAGTGTGTAAGCACTGTTGTGTTTCAGTTTGAATGACATTGAAGCCAGTGAAATTACTGGGCATTATGAGACTTAACATATTATGTCTCAGGGTGACGAGCGCAGTTCAGTGCTTTGTAATTCAAAGTTCTGTAAGCTGTTGCTTCTGTTTACGGGCAGGCGAGGCGCTGACTATCAAGCGAGCGCCTTGCTTGTCTCGTCATTCAATCAAATAAAAAAACATATCTGAAAATCCTCATGAGATTATCCCCCTCAGGTGCGTTCCTGATTCCATACTGCGTGATGCTGCTGTTCGGTGGTCTCCCCCTGTTCTTCATGGAGTTGGCTCTGGGTCAGTACCATCGCTGCGGCTGCCTCACACTCTGGAAAAGGATTTGTCCGGCGCTCAAAGGTAAGTGGAAGACCATACTTGTGCCTTGAGTCTGCGACGTGTGTATCGTACCGACTTTCACTGACATATGACTTTAGTTTAAAATTAATAATTGGATGGATAAGAAATGTTATTGATAGTTTAAAGTGACAATAAAATTTACTGGCAACCCCATGAATAGAATCTCATTTAGGTGAGAGTTTATCGCATGATCGAGGCAAGAATTTAACAGAAAACTGTCAATCACGAGAATCTTTTAACGCATCCTAGTAACCAATGGTATGGTTTTCTGCGATTTTCTCGCCGGGGTCCCATCAGAAATTCCATCTACACAAAGAAGGCTTTAGTGATTCATTATTTATTCCGGTCTGGGATTAATAAATATTAATCGGTATATTTCAATATCGCGATATTCAACAATAAAAACATTTATATTTTCTGTTATTAGGGCCTATAATAAATCTATTGTGTAAAAATTGAAATACAATGGAAACCAGTCTTTTCGCTTTGATCTCAAAGCGAAAATATCGAAATCTCAGTAGACGACTTGACGTCACATTAAACGTTTAAAGACCACGCATTAGTGATGGAAAAGAGATTGCAAAATTATCGATGTCAATAAAAAATATAACATCCATTTTTGTCCTTTTTAGTTTAAATTAAACTAGTTCCTGATACCTACGATAGATGTGGAGTCAGGACTATGTGTGTGACTGTTGGGTGTATTTATTATCTATTATTATTAAATTTCTTTTCTACCGTATTTAAAAAGCACTTATTCGTCTGTATTTTTTATTTATATCACATAATACGTCTTTTTTCTAAATCAATATATTATATTTAGAAGTTAATTTTGAAAATTTAACTTATTATTATAATAATAATATATTATCCGTTAAAAATACACCAATTTTTAATGTAAAATTAAAATGTAAAATTATCCCATTATCAAGTACAATAAAATCATTATTTATTGTGATATTATTTCTTTGCGTTAAAACCAGGTAAAGCCGTACATTACTAACCACACTGACTTATTAATAAAATCTTGCTTTGATCAAAAATAGCATATATGGCTTTTAAACAAACATTATGTACATATTTAATGAATAACTCATCGTTTAACGTCAAAACGGTATATTTATCGATAAATATATACGACCATCGACATCACTAAGGCTAACAAAGCAGCTATCCCAACACTCAAACTGTAAGTAATTGTCGCTCCCCTGGGGTACTCGCGGCGTCCCGGACTTCCCGGAGTTTATTTCTTCGCATTAGATAACTGTTAACTGGGAGCTTTATATGCTGACTAAAAAATAGACACAAATTGGGGTTGTTAATTTTTGTAGTAATAAATAGGTTTGGTGGTAGTCCTTATTTAAATTATAGCTGCATTAAATGTATAAGAGAAGTGGTAGAGTTTCTTGTACCAACCACTAGGTATAGCCGCGCTATAGAAAGTTTTCTCTACAGCCGGAATACACCGGCTCAGCTGGGATGGTATCACTGCCTCACAGACAATCAACATAATGTTTGTTGTTGTGTTTTACGATCAGGAAGATAACTTCACCACGAATCTATCCTATTCCCTTTAATCTTGTTCACTGCTTTCTCTTTCGTCCCACTATAATCTGCAATGATTCCTCTGGTCTTGTCTTGACATGAACATTACCGACAGATGCAACAAAGAAAGAGGTTTTCAATGACATGCGTATAGTTTTGCAATGTACTTATTAGAATGCATACCTTTTCATGTAGTGAGATTTTGTTCTTTTTGTACAAATAAGTAAGTACACCCAACGTTCACACACCTAGTCCTGACCCCACACTAGGTAAAACCTGTATCGTGAATATCAGGGACCACAAGGTACTTGCGGTCCTACAACACCTAGATATGAAACACATATTCGTAGATTAGACAAATATTTGTCTCGTTTTGGGAATATAACCCACGGGTTGTCGCTTCGCTGACAAACATGAAGAAATCTGACACAACAAAGAACTGAAATCAAATTAAATCAACACCTCATCTAATCAATGTTGAGTCGAGAACTGCAGAACTATTGCAAGCACAATATGCTAATTCGAATTTTGCTTTTATTTTGTTTGGTTATTTTGCAATAAGAGATCAGTGAGAACTGGAACGAAATTGTACATGCTGGATCAGGGAACATATTTTTTAAACTAAGAAAGCATTTAAGTCTTTAATCCTTTGAAGCCTTTGGCCGTACGCGTCGTTGTAGTTACTACAACTTGTTTGGTGCATTACAAATACAAGTTCCAATGGTAGGTCATTTAACAGCACATATAAACAGAAACGTAACATCTCATAAATATACAGCAGGCGATATACTTAGAAGACAAATGGAGCGGCCCTGAGTGGATGAGTGTGCTGCTGCCCTTGTTAAAATGGATGAACTGGGGGCCGGTCTCTAAATAAATGCTTGTGCCTGATTTAATAATCGAAAACTATCTTAGTGAACCTTTGTTTGAGTTTACTTTTTAGTGGGTCACCTGATAGTAAGATCTCCACAGCCTATGAACATACACAGAAGAGTTATAGATGCTAGAACTCAACGCAAAGTTATAATTAAAGGATTGGAAAGGGGAGCGGGAATCTGGGCCTCCAATAGGAGGCTGTTATCTTACGCCAGTTTGCTATGGAATAATGGTATCAATTTGTTTCGGTTCTGGGTGTTGCGAGACCGAAAGTCAGTTTCAAAGTTCACCTAATGTGGGGTCAATCAATGTGCGTTTGTTGGGCGTATTTATTTATTAAGTACATTCTAGCTATCTGCACATGTATTATTTGCGACAGATCTAAAACTACTATACAAAGACATTGCTACCTTAGCAATCATTTCCGGAGCCGGAACGTGTTCTACGGCTTTCACGTTCTCAATGAATGCGCGTCCAATGAAGGGCATCGCTAATATTTGCTTCAGGGATCAGGCGACCATACCGCTGCTATTGCCAGACTCAAATTTTATATTAGAGCCCACATTTATTAGTTTCAATGATATGGTGCGTGATGGCTACATAGTTACATTTGCTTTTTATACTTAAAAAAGTAGTGTCAACTACTCGTAACAAATTTTAACGTATCCAATAATTACAAATCCCACAATAATTCCTGTGTAAACTATATAGTAAATATAGAAATTGCAAGAGATATGGGTTTCAATGCACCTAAGTCATTATTTAGAATGAAAAAAAAATATTATTTATCTATTGAATTTACAACCATCTTCTGTATTGAAATTCGTTTATTTTTAAATTTCAATAGCCTCGTGAATCACCCTAGGTAGGAATCGGTGTTCTTTGGCAAGGATTTGTGGTTTGTCATATCTACGATAATGTTTGGAGCCTTCCTCTGAATGTTCAGCAACTGCAGACTTCGTATAGTGTCGGTGTTTAACATATGTTCAGTTATATGTTCATTTACGCATTTATTTTTTATTTTAGGGACCTCACTATATTTCTTTTAGTTTGAACGATATACGAGAGTCCATAGTCATAATATTTTTATATATGCTCTGTTCCTGTAGAGGTATATGACACTTGACCGGTAGTAAAAATTGCCTAATCTTCTTGTTTTATTTATTTTTAATATAGTTTTATTTTTAGCTTTTTTGAGTCGATTTTAATTTACAATAGAAAATCTTTTATTTTCCCTTCACATTGATAAATTAGCTATTTCCGAATGCGAGTTTATATCTTGTACCATTTTGTAATATTAAATAGTAAGTATTATGTATAAAAGCATCGTTTAAGTAAAAAAATAGATACAAAAGTAAACGATACCTTAGTAAAATATTCGCAGATAATTTTTCCCCGCCCGTGATATATTGGCAACATCAGTGACAATGCCGTTCCGACGCTTACCGACTGTAATTTGACCAATCACGGCCTTTACGACTTCCCCAAGAAAGACTCACAAATGGTCTGCGATATTTAAATTTTTCAAACTCGCTAAGAAGTTTCTGTAACTTATAATTTTTTACTTTTGATTGAATGGAGAAGTAACTTTAGAGAGTTTACTTAGTTGATTTTTTTATAACTGGCTCTACCACTCATAGATAATCACTGAGATCAAATCCTGTATTGTTTGAGGAATAGCTATAATGATTTATCACACATGTTCTACTGGTTTGCACGGATCTCCTCCAAATAAAGAGAGGGGTTAGGCCTTAGTCCACCACTCTGGCCTAGTGCGGATTGGAAAACTTCAAGTAACTTCAAAATTCTTATGGAGAAGTTGTCCGGTATTTGAATTTCCGCACGATGTTTCCTTCACTGTTCAAGCAAGCGATAATTAAACACATGTAACGTAACTTTAAAAAGTTAGACGCACGCACGCTCTTGGCGCTGGTTTTGAACCTGCGGCTAACGTCTCGACAGTCCGTACCACTAAGCTATAGCTGCTTTACATGGTTTTGGTTACCTGAAGATATAATCCTCTTCTTTAATTATTATTAAAAATACACCTCAAAGTTGTGTATTTTTTTTCATCATGCTATATTTTTACCAAAGTTCATAAATTGATATTGATCATATTAGTAGCTTTCCATGGGACTCCACCCGCGTGAAAACCAGCCTGTCCTAATCCAGGTCATGATCTATATGTGTACCAAATTTCATCTAAAACCGTTCAGCCATTAAAACGTGATTGACTAACAAACATCCCAATTCACAAACATTGAATTTTTCACATTCATAATAGTAGTAAAATATCATATTATTAATTATATTACCTGTTATGAGTCAACCAAATAATTTATAGTCCTGGTTTACGTGAATTTCAAGTGAGGTTATTAAACGATGACTAAGTGATGTTTTATTGTGTTATCTAAACTGTAATCAACAAATATTGACATGAAAAAAGTATTTATAACCGGAACCGAACCCGCTAATTCAGATAGCGCAGTGCGTAAACGATCGCTCCCATATCGCGCGTTATCACTCATAAATGTTCCTCGGGGCCTCCCCTCACATCAGGGGGCTAGCTCGCGCCGAAAATCGTTTTCCCGCACTTTCCCGCCAGCATACAAGATTGATTGTCTCGGTATAACTCGGCACGCAAATTGAGTTATTGTTATAAGTTTACTTGTTTTTGAGAGCTACAGTTTCTCTTAACTAATGCCAATATTTGGGAAAGACCCTAAAAAGGCCTATAAAGGTCCCTCGTATGCGAGAGGCTGTCTGGGTTAATACTATTGTTTTGTCTATTTCTGCCACCTAGCAACACTGCGTAAGCACTGTTGTTTTTCGGTTTGAAGGGCATTGAAGCCAGTGAAATTACTGAGCATTATAAGACTTAACATCTTATGACTCAGGGTGAGGAGCGCAGTTCAGTGCCATGCAGTGCTTTATAATACAAAGTTCTGTGTGGTGTTGCTTCTGTTTATAGACAGACGTGGCGCTAACCATCAGGGAAGCGACTTACTCGTATCGTCATTCAATTAAATAAATAAAAAAACTTGCCTTTGATAGATACAGTTTCACTAAACTAATGGCCTTTTCCAATATTCTGGTTTCCGACAGATTTTTGATACATTTTATAAGGAAGCTCTGTCAAAACACTATGGATATCAAGCAAATTAATCTGTAAATAAAATATAAGGCTGGCAATAAAACGATAAAAAGCGGTAATAACTCAGTAGTGAGGGAAAAAGACCGCCGAGACTGACGTCAAGGGTTCCAACTACAGAGACCGGGGCTCACACCTCAGACTTAGTTACGTGTTTAATTATTATAATTACCGCTTTTTTATCTGCGAATAACTCAGCGTTCCAAAACCTACATAACTAAGAGGTGTTCACAAGAATTTTTAAGGTATATAAAATCTACCATCTCGTATTAGGCAAGTGATTAATGCCGTCTCATGAGTAGACTGTAGAGAATGCCCGTCGTTATTTTTATAAATTAATATGATTCAAAAACCACGTTTTTGTCCTCACACACACAACACGCTTATACCAAAATCAGTAGTCTATTCAAGTTTACAATCACATTTACTATAGCAACAACAAAATTTGTGTAGCGTGCAATCAAACCAATTGCAACATCCGAGCCTTCGATTCTACATTATTGTTGTCATTGCTAAATCGCGCCATCTCTCAGCGAGTAAACTAATTAACGAACGCGACGCGATATCATTTGATTACCGTCGACGACAGATGGCGCTGATTTGATTTCTTCAGCGAGTCAAACTTCGCGCCAAGTTTGCGCTGTCGTTCAATTTGATTAATTTCATTTTGAATGCTTGAAGATTTATTGTATCCTAATAAATGGTCGAATGGTGTTTTATTACGTTAATTCTGATGTGGGAAATCAAATTAATTGGAAGTCCATTAGAACTAATTCGAAGGGTGCTGAGGCGGATTAATATAATTCCGTAAACAAACAAAGAGAAAATAATTTGTAGGATGCAGGAAATGTAAATAAACGTAGGAATAGACTCCTTTCAAAATAAAGGACAATATGAAGCTGTTAAAAAAATACTGTAGCAGTACTACAGCAAGTAGATATAGTGCTTGGAATAGAGCAAATAAAGCAAAGCCTGAATTCGATCAATAATCGGCTTGTTTTAAAAATATATTGGTTTATCAACTACTTAACGCTCGTCATAATAAAATAAATAAATAAAAACAGACTTCAAAAAAATTACACGGAAAAGTCAAAAATAACAATTTTTAAATAATATATATGTCTAAGGTCTGTTGAGTTTTGAGATTGAGATAATTGATCATCATCATCATCAGCCACAAGACGTTCACTGCTGAACATAGGCCTCCCCCAAAGATATCCAGACCGACCTGTTGGAAGCAAACGCTGCGCTTGCCAGTACGTGGCCTCCATTCCAGAACCTTTCTGCCCCAGAAAAGATAATTGATCAGAATGGAGAAATTGAATTTTTTAAAAGCTTGTCGAATTCTGAACCTCCTCCTTTTTTAAAGTCGTTTAAAAACATGCGATAACTCAGTACCTTCTCAACGCAAGCGATTTAAATAATAATAAATCGTATATGGATAGTTTTCGCACTTAAATGTGCGCGTGAAATTGTAAATATTTTATTATTTTGATTTGTGTGAAGTAGCGCATCAGCCGTCACTTGTACATGGAAGTCAATGGATAAACACACATTCATATTCATTGTGTATCTAAATACCCCACACTATAAAAACTTTCTAACATCATGGATATTCTTCGTTTTATCAATCCTGAATTCAACGGAGAAAGATTTTTCCAGTCGCCATAACTGCAAATGTTTAATCCTAGGCGTCGGCTACGCCATCTGCATGATTGACGTCTACATGGGTATGTACTACAACACGATCATCGGTTGGGCGGTGTACTACCTCGTGGCATCCCTGGCGTCCATCAACTCAGTGCTGCCGTGGACGAGCTGTGACAACGAGTGGAACACACCGCTCTGCATGCCGGTCACATCCCCGCAGACCAATCCTAACTCTTCCACGCCTGCTAAGGAGTTCTTTGAGTAAGTCACTATAGTTAAGTTACCTCTGATGCCCTAGAAAGTTATTCTTATTAATTAAATATTAGAGCTATTAAGTTTGGCACATAGTAATTGCATCTCTTTGACGCCTGGTAAAGAGTTCTTTAAGTTCTCAGTAAGTGAATGTAGAAAAGTATAAATTGATGCTAAAACCAACGTCGAAAACAATGTATAACATAATTGAACTACTTTTGAAACGAATGCTACTGTAAAGTCTCTGATGTAGAGCTCACGGAACATAGAGCAAAATACCAGTTCTGGCTGAAATCATAAAAGGAGAGGGCTTATCAAGGCGTTGAGAAGAGTAGGTGGATTTGGGCCTCTGGATATCTCACTCACCGTACGAAATGCAGCAGCAAGCCGCTATAGTGGTACGACCCGGTCGGGCCGGCCCATTCATGCTGTAGGCAAGAGTGTCTAAAGTGAAGATTCTAATTGACAATTTCATTTGCATAGACGCAATGTACTGGAGCAACATAAATCGAATGGTCTGGATGATATGGGGCCTATCAAGCCGTCGCTCGCTCTATGCGTGTTCGGGGTTTTCGTGCTTGTCTACTTCTCGCTTTGGAAAGGAGTAAGGAGTGCCGGAAAGGTATGCAATGTGTTAATAATTACTTATGATAAACTCCGTGGCGAGTAGCCCGCTGTAAAACCAGAGGCCGCGGGATCGATCCCTGCACCGAGACAAATGTTTGTGTGATCCACAAATATTTGTTTCACGATCTGGGTGTCGTGAGAGAGAAAGTCTCTCGTTGTTCCTGATACATGAACAAGACACAAGACATGACACAAGATTCGTATCTTAGTGTGGGGTCAGGATTATGTGCGTGATTGTTGGTTGTATTTATTTAGTTAAGCATGTATCTTGGTGGTAATATCATTAAAACAAAAACGTATTCAATAACTAATATAAATAAAATATCTAAACCATCGATCAATAAGTCCACAATATATATTGGCGAAGAAACATTATTCCAGATTTTTGTAATCAAAAAGACTGTATGCGAGATTCATTTTGTCGAATTTTTTTTTTTTTTTTTATGGCATAGGCCGGCAAACGAGCTAGTGGGTCACCTGATGGTAAGTGATCTCCACCGCCCATGTACGCCCACCACCAGAAGAATCATGGGCGCATTGCCGACCATAAAGGAAAGGGATAATTAGGGATAGGGAAGGGGAGGGGATTTGGGCTTCCGGATATCTCACTCACCGTACGAAACGCAGCAGCAAGCCGCTACTTTACGTCGGTTTAATAGGAAATAGTTCTTATAGACTATATTAAAATGTTAATATTCGTTAGTGATCAATTAACTTGCGATCTAAAGTAGTACAGACGTTAAGCTCTGTTTGTAGGTGGTGTGGGTAACAGCTCTGGCCCCGTACGTGGTTCTGCTGATTTTGTTGGCGAGAGGCGTGACGCTGCCAGGAGCGACGGAGGGTATACGATACTATCTCACACCGGAATGGCACAAGTTGAAGAACTCTAAGGTGGTATTTACAATATACAACTATTACTAAAATCTTTACAACTATAAAAAACTGATAAAATTTACTAGATTTGGTAGGTTCTCATATACGAGTCTGTTGTGGTGTATTTATTATCCTGCCACGGCAAAGTGACTAAACTGGACCTGATGTTGTTAAGTACAGTGCAGTCCAAACATAACGTCGACTGTCAATGAAAAATGACAAAATGACATTGCCTTGACGGTGGGCTGAATTATCATCATCATCAGCCACAAGACGTCCACTGCTGAACATAGGCTTCCCCCAAAGATTTCCAGACCGACCTGTTGGAAGCTGCCTGCATCCAGCGACATCCTGCGACCTTTATCAGGTCGTCTGTCCGCCTTGTAGGTGGACGTCCAACGCTGCGCTTGCCAGTACGTGGCCTCCATTCCAGAACCTTTCTGCCCCATTGGTTATCGGTTCTGCCAGCTATGTGGCCTGCCCACTGCCACTTCAGCTTGCTAATCCGCTGGGCTATGTCGGTGACTTTCGTTCTTCTACGGATCTCCTCATTTCTGATTTGATCACGTAGAGAAACACCGAGCATAGCTCTCTCCATAGCTCGCTGAGTGACTGTGAGCCGTCTTATACGGCCCATATTCAGAGGCCACGTCTCAGTGCCGTATGTCATCACTGGTAGCACACATTGATTGAAGACTTTGGTCTTCAAGCACTGAGCTGAATTATGCCGGTCTGAAATTACTGGATATACACTGGCTGATCCTGGTACGCGATCCACAGAAGGCGTGTGAAGGTTGCTATTTGAGCAGATTTGAATATCCTACCACCACCAAATAAAAATGTTTTCGAAATATAATGAGAATTTTCCATGAGACTGACTGAGGCCTAGCAGTCCATTCTTTACCACTAACGCCCATACAATTTCTCTGGAGCTTTGGGTGCTCATGGGCATTAAACTCGTGCCATCAGGAAACCTATTTATTCGTTCGCCACCCAAACGAATACAGCATAATAATTGAACAGGTATGGGTCGACGCAGCATCGCAGATCTTCTTCTCGCTGGGTCCTGGGTTCGGAACACTACTGGCTCTCTCCAGCTACAACAAGTTCAACAACAACTGCTACCGGGACGCGCTCATCACTTCCTCTATCAACTGCTTGACCAGCTTCCTTGCCGGTTTCGTCATATTTTCGGTTTTGGGGTTTGTACACATTACTACTCAAACTGCACTAATTTCAATTACATTGCTAATATAGGCAATAGGCATAGTTTTTATTGTTAACCAGAAACTAACGCCCTTCGTGGCGCAGTGAGCGAGTAGCCGGCTGTGAAGTGTAGGGCCGCGGGTTCGATCTCCGCACCGAGACAAATATATTTTTGGATCATACAATTTGTCTCCTCCAAGGCGGTCTAGATCTTTGGAATATAGCTAAGACCACCTTGTCTGAACCAGCTTTTAAAAACATCTCATTCACCATACATTTAGATTTCAGACGCTACGATACGACTGTAAATATTCTGTCATCAAACATACATACTAAGTTGTGAAACGTGTAACACCTCTCTTTTTACCGGTGGATAAAAATCTAATGCTTAGAAGTACACATGGAACATCTCCATCACCAGGTACATGGCACATGTCCAGAACAAGAGCATCGAGGAGGTAGGTTTGGAGGGTCCTGGGCTGGTGTTCATCGTGTACCCTGAAGCCATCGCCACCATGACCGGCTCCGTGTTCTGGGCCATCATATTCTTCCTGATGCTCATCACGCTCGGACTGGACAGCACTTTTGGAGGTAACAGGATTTTAACTGTACACACGCTCAAAAAGTTTTTTTTATTAATCTGACGATAAGACGAGCAGGCCGTTCGTCCGTGGGTAAGCGTCACGCATTACTTGGTGAGTAAGTTTATCCAATAAAATTGGTTAGTACAAAAATAATATTAACTAGTATAGACTGGGTTAGCTTTAGTGATGGTAAAGCGACGGTGTAGACAGTTTTGTCTACAGCATGAATGGGACGGCTCGACCGGTGACAGTGATCTCCATTGCCCATGTATGTCCACAATACAAGAAGAATCATGGGCGCGTTGCTGACCTTAAAGGAAAGGGATAATTATTGGGAAAGGAACGGGGATTTGGGCCTCCGGGTATTTCACTCACCGTACGAAACGCAGTAGCAAGCCGCTACTTTATGCCGTTTTCCTGTGAGACAGCGGGAACGACCCGGTCGAGCCGGCCCATTCGTAAAACAAAACTATCTACAACTTGGCTCTACTACGAAAACTGACTGATTACTACCAAGAGGCAAATGAAGATGTTAATTTGGAATAAAAAGACCGTCACTCCATTATTTCTTAGGACTTGAAGCGGTGACCACAGCTCTATGCGACGAATATCCTCGGGTGCTGGGCAGACATCGCGAGGCATTTGTGGCAGTACTGCTTCTGTTCATTTACATCTGTGCTCTACCCACCACTACATATGTAAGTATCGGGTACTTAAAGTCATTTCAGGATACATTGCTGGTAGGGAACGTGATATTTTTGTACCTGACTGGATTGCTAACAATATTTTCCATTATGATGATAATTATGGTCCTGCACAATTACAATAGCTTTACATAGTATAAATTTAAGTCACTTCCGCTCTCTGTTCGCTTAGATCTTTTAAACTATTCAACGGATTTTAATACAGTTTTCAGCAATAGATAGAGTGATTTATGAAGAAAGTTTATATGTATATCACGTTATGACCCGTGGGCAGTAACATGCAGGTGAAACCGCGAGGGACGGCTAGTAAGATATACATTTTAAGAATATTGCAAAATTTGTAAGTCTGCTTTGGAAAACACAAAATTATGGAATACCATCATTCACATAGTAAGGTTTTAAAAAGATACCGAATGCTATATTGTATGAGGTTTTCGCCACTGCTGCTTAATTTTCAAGTAATATCACTGAATACCTCTATCGTACTTATTACGTACACCTAAGTGACAAATTCCAATATTATCAGACGAAAATATATCATCAGGCGGAAAGATATCGAGTCAGCGCGAAAAGTTACAGCCGAGCGATAGAGTTTCTTATACGCGATAAAATATTATGACGTCATAAGACACGATTGACAGCCTGTTAGGACATTTTGCCTCAGTTATACGCAAAACTAATGTATTGTTTAATAATTGAGCTTTCAATTTATTTTAAACGTACTTTTAACCTCTAATGCAAAAGAGGTGTTATAAATAATACCATTTGTTTATTTTCTTATTATGACGACTCTGCAATAGGTAGGTCGTAATAAGTGGGTTGATGAGCTAGGCATAGCCACTACAATTAGTTAAAAATATACCGATAATTCTGCAGACAGACAGGCAATAATACTATGGTAAAAAGGTCAGTATTAGAGTATTCATCATAAAGCATTCATAAGAAGTATACGTTCACGTAATTTACAATATTTTACACATTTCAGCTGAAACAAGTAAAAAAATAACCTAGTAAACTATGTTTAAATCAATGCTTCTTCATACCCTAAAATAAAAAATACAGAAACAGGTTTAAATAAATTAAAATAAACTCGTAATATATATATAAACTATATCTCTACACAATATTATAATATTCGCATTTATTTTCTCTACACTAAAATATATGGCGGTGTGAATGGTACAGTTGGGAGGGGAAGGGCTCGGCGAACGTTTTTAGATCAGGTCGGAGATATCCTCGAGAAAGGCCAGGTCAGAAGCACCCTAACCCGACGTGGATGCATGAAGAATATAATGAGAGTGAAAGAGGCCAAAGAGGTGTGTAAGGATCGTAGCAGGTGGAAGTCCGTTATCTCTGCCTACCCTTATGGGAAACAGGCGTGAGTCTATGTATGTATGTATTTTATTATAGCTGCGAGCGAGGCATATTATATAGGTACAATGCACAATATTAACTTTAAGACGAAACAAAAAGACACCACGAAAAGAGAAAGCATTAACAGGCACTATCAACACAAAGGGTGTTTCTCGATAAATTACCGATGTCGGTTATCTCCTCGTAGAAGGGTGGTCAATTTATTCCACTGCATTATTTATACCACTCGCCACGATCACCACACGAGTGATGCGATTTGATTTTTAGATGGATCACGTATACATTTAGTATATTGTTTTTGCTTATATAGGAGATGCTCACTAACTGTAATTTATATTTGATATAGTTTAACAGATATGCTATAACGTCTTTGCGCCTGCATACAACGAAGCCTTCAGAACATGTGTCATAAACAACGTGTTTTATTTATTTGCATTTGCATTAATTTATGTTAATTATTTACCACTTCGGTGATAATTTGACCAATAATTTTATTTATATAAACTCTCTGAAATTAAATTTATTAACATTAATAAATCTTGGTAAAAATATTATAAAAATAATAAACCTTTTAATTATCCTAATACTCCTGATACTCTACATTTATTACATTCTCTTGGCTACTTTTCTGAAGTTTCACTTATGCCGTGTGTGAATTGCATACACACACTTTTTTTACGTTATCATCATCATCATCAGCCACAAGACGTCCACTGCTGAACATAGGCCTCCCCCAAAGATTTCCAGACCGACCTGTTGGAAGCAGCCTGCACCCAGCGACTTCCTGCGATCTTTATCAGGTCGTCTGTCCACCTTGTAGGTGGACGTCCAACGCTGCGCTTGCCAGTACGTGGCCTCCATTCCAGAATTTTACGTTATACTTTCATCAATTTACTTTATTGTATGCTCAGCTAACTTCATTAAGGCTTCATGTCTTGTTTTATAAATTCGTTGATATCCTGATATATCTTGGAATAAAAACCACCTATTCTTTTTTAAATCTCTTCTCTATCTCAGGGAGGCGTATATCTCGTGGATTTATTAAACGTCTATGGCCCTGGACTGGCGATTCTGTTCGTGGTGTTCGCTGAAGCTGCTGGCGTGTGCTGGGTGTACGGTGTGGACAAGTTCTCGGAAGATGTGAGGACCATGCTCGGACACACGCCCGGCTGGTTCTGGAGAACGTGCTGGTCTTATATCAGGTAAATCTTTATATATATAATTCTTCTGTGAGTGTGTATGTTCCTGAACTTCTCTTAAACGACTGGACCGATTTTGATGAAATTTTTTGTGTGTGTTCAAGGGGATCTGAGAATGGTTTAGATTCACAATTTTGTCCGCTGGACAATGTTTTTTTTATTAATTTTTAATTTATTAGTAGTTGTTGATTTTGGAATGTTTTTTTAGCCGTGTTGAGCACTTTTTGGTAGAGGCTAAACTTGTGGTTTCGCGTCTGACTGGACTGGACTGGAGTGGAGTGGACTGGACTGGACTGGGCTGGACTGGGGTCCGGACTGGGGCCGGACTGGGGACCAGACTGGACTGGGGGCTTGACTGGATTGGGGACCGGACTGGACTGGAGACCGGACTGGACTGGGGACCGGACTTGCCTGGGGACCAGACTGGAGCCGGACTGGACTGGGGACCGGACATGACTGGGTACCGGACTGGGGACCTGACAGGACTGGGGACCGGACCGGACTGGGGCCTGGGACTGGAGCCGGACACGACTGGAGACTGGATAGTACTGGACTGAAGACCGGAGAGGACTGGGGACCGGACATGACTGGGTACCGGACTGGGGACCTGACAGGACTGGGGACCGGACCGGACTGGGGCCTGGGACTGGAGCCGGACACGACTGGAGACTGGATAGTACTGGACTGAAGACCGGAGAGGACTGGGGACCGGATTAGACTGGGGACCCGGACTGAACTGGGGACCGGTTTGGACTGGGGACCCGGACTGAAATGGGGATCGGACTGGACTGGGGACCGAACTAGACTGGGGACCGGACAAGACTGGGGACCGGACAGGACTGGGGACCGGACCGGACTGGACTGGGGGTCGGACTGGGGACCGGACAGGACTGGGGATCGGACTGGACTGGAGACCTGACTGGACTGGAGACCTGACTGGACTGGGGACTTGACTGGACTGGGGACCGGACTGGACTGGGGACCGGACTGGACTGGGGCCGGACTGGACTGGGGACCGGACTGGGCACCGGACTGGGGACCCGACAGGACTGGGGACAGGACTGGACTGGGCACCGGACTGGGGACCCGACAGGACTGGGGACCGGACTAGACTGGGGACCGGACTGGACAGGGCACCGGACTGGACTGGGACCGGACTGAACTATAACTTATCGGCTGAATTGAGTAAGTATCCAATAGATGGCGCATACTGCATTGAATGGTTTACTACAATATAATTTAACATATACCTTAGGCACAGCAACGCGTGGCCGGGTCCGCTAGTCTTTATATATATAATTCTTCTGTGAGTGTGTATGTTCCTGAACTTCTCTTAAACGACTGGACCGATTTTGATGAAATTTTTTGTGTGTGTTCAAGGGGATCTGAGAATGGTTTAGATTCACAATTTTGTCCGCTGGACAATGTTTTTTTAATTAATTTTTAATTTATTAGTAGTTGTTGATTTTGGAATGTTCATTTTCCAGTACAAACTGTTCCTGGGTACTATAAGCGCAGGTATAAACCGGATGGTTGTCGTTGCGAAGCTTGCCGTGATGACGGGTCGTATAGCGTCTAGACTGGACAGGGACAGGACAGGGACAGGACAGTGAGACAGGACAGTGAGACAAGAAAGTGAGACAGGACAGTGAGACAGGACAGTGAGACAGGACAGTGAGACAGGACAGTGAGACAGGACAGTGAGACAGGACAGTGAGACAGGACAGTGAAACAGGACAGTGAGACAGGACAGTGAGACAGGACAGTGAGACAGGACAGTGAGACAGGACAGTGAGACAGGACAGTGAGACAGGACAGTGAGACAGGACAGTGAAACAGGACAGAGAGACATGACAGAGAGACAGGACAGTGAGACAGGACAGTGAGACAGGACAGTGAGACAGGACAGTGAGACAGGACAGTGAGACAGGAAAGTGAGACAGGACAGTGAGACAGGACAGTGAGACAGGACAGTGAGACAGGACAGTGAGACAGGACAGTGAGACAGGACAGAGAGACATGACAGAGAGACAGGACAGTGAGACAGGACAGTGAGACAGGACAGTGAGACAGGACAGTGAGACCGGACAGTGAGACAGGACAGTGAGACAGGACAGTGAGACAGGACATTGAGACAGGACAGTGAGACAGGAGAGTGAGACAGGCCAGTGAGACAGGATAGTGAGACAGGACAGTGAGACAGGACAGTGAGACAGGACAGTGAGACAGGACAGTGAGACAGGACAGAGAGACAGGACAGAGAGACATGACAGAGAGACAGGACAGTGAGACAGGACAGTGAGACAGGACAGGACAGGGACAGGACAAGACGGGGACAGGACGGGGACGGGACGGGGACGGGACGGGACGGGGAAAGGACGGGGACGGGACGGGGACGGGACGCGGACAGGACGGGGACAGGACGGGGACGGGACGGGGACAGGACTGTCCAACCGGAGGGAGGTGGGAGACGACCTGACTTAGGTCGTCGAAGTCAATTAAATGTGTGACGGGCTACCTCACGTGCAATGGCGCAGTACCTCACTTAATTGCATTTAATGTAAATAAAACATTTGTATTAAGTTTTGACCACATTTTACACAAATATATTATGTAGGTGATACGAAGTTCACCGGGTCATCTAGTACATATATATAATGGTTTAGTAAGTAAATCACACTTTATTTCAATGTATGAATGTAATTTATCTTTTATTTATTTGGAAAATGAACAGCATATCTCAAATTTAGCAGATTATTATCTTAATTAAAATTGTAGAACGTATTAATAATATTTATGTTGGGATTCACGTGGGATTTATACATTCAAATATAAATGGCAATTTAACAGACAAGCGAACAATCATGTGCTACTAGTGAAAACTTACTTGCTCATTTATCGCTTCTGATATAAGAAGCAAAAAGAAATATTTTATTTATTTTTTATTTTATTTTACACACTTCATACATAAATGTATAGGCTTCTTAGGACTTAATGCCGGAGGCATTCTCTGCCAGTCAACCTAAGATGGTGCTGAGATGGAAGAAAGTAGGTGCGAAAATAAATATTGTGTTAGAAGATTAAATATCTATACTTATAAAATAACATGTCCTGACTGACTGACTGATTCATCATCGCCGAGCGCAAACTATCAAGGCTACAAGCATGAAATTAGGACTGTATATTCATTTTGTTATGTAGGCACCCACTAAGAAAGGATTTTAGAAAATTCCACCCCAAAGGGGTCAAAATAGGGGATAATAATATGTATGAAAGTCTGTCATTTTGAAAGTTACATAAACAAAAGTTTGTATTTCGGTTATTGACGTAAAACAAATAAATACGTGTTTCAGGAATTTTGGAAATTTTAGTTAATAAGAGATGAAAAGGGGGGGTGAAAGTTAATGCGAAAGTGAGTTTGTTTGTTACGCTTTCACGCCTAAATCACTGAACCGATTTTGATGAATTTATCTACAGGTACCCTGGAGACGGTTACAGGCTACTTTTATCCCGGAAAATGCTGTTCACGCGGGCGGAGCCGCGAGCAAAAGCTAGTTAAATATACAAAAATAGTAACGTCATATATATAATATTAGTGACTTTCATCTTTTTTTTTCTTCAGCCCTGTGTTCCTGCTGGTACTGTTCGTGTTCTCGGTCCTGGCCCACGAGGATATGCTCGGCGGGGAGTACACTTATCCCCCGTGGTCTATCACTGTGGGCTGGGTGATGACTGGTACCACCGTCTCCTGCATACCGCTCTACATCATCTATAAACTGCTGATTACTCCTGGCACCTGCATCAATGTGAGTATATGTGGTATATGTAATTGTGCTGTAACTAGTACATTCACATTTTACCGACACTATCTACGTTCCTTGATGTGATAGGGGTGAGTGTATCGCCATACTGGGCATAACTCTGGGGTGATACTAAGCATTTCATGATAAAAAAATCCAATATAATTTTTACCCGATCTGGGGATCGAACCCGGAACCTCAGCTCAATCTTTTTTTATTTGATTAAATGACGAGACGAGAGAGAGAGACGCACTCGCTTCATGGTAAGCGCCACGCCTGCCCGTAAACAGAAGCAACACCACACAGAACGTTGAATTACAACGCACTGCAAGACATTGAACTGCGCTCGTCACCCGAGACATAAGATATTAAGTCCCATAATGCCTAGTATTTCACTGGCTTCAATGTCCTTCAAACCAAAACACAACAGTGCTTCACACTGTTGCTTGGCGGCAGAAATAGACGGCGCGGTGGTACCAACCCAGACGACCTTGTCATACAACATGTCACGTATTAAAAATAATATCCCTCTATCCAGCGTATCAAGACAATCCAGCGTCCTGAGGTTACGTCGATACCACCATCGGACCCAGCTCTGTGCAACCTGTGACCGACCTCCTACTGCGCCGCCCCATGGGACACCAAACCTCACGCCATAGAGTGGCTCGTCTAACTAACCACTACAATCTCTAAATACCACATCCCATCACATATTCATTATAGATCTCATTTACATACCATCTATAAGTAGAATATCTCACTGCAACACATATTAAATGGATGCAAATATGCAATAACATTTCAACTCACATTAAGTAAAAATTTTGATATTAATTTTATTTTGGTAAATTTATTAGATTAAATTAGCTTAAATTCCGTATTTTATACAAAAAATCATAAATGGATCATTTCCCATAAACAATTATGCAAAGTAGAACTTTAAATTATTGATTTAAGTCAATGAATTTAGCAAAATTAAATTGATATCTAAATTTTAATTTGATGTGGGTCGAAATGTTATTGCATATTTGCGTCCAAATATAGATTTACATTACATAATATTTATCATATAATAATGAATTTAAATATCGCGAAGTAGAGGTTTATTCTAATATTTAAAAAGCATACATAATATATCAAGCTTGGTAGAGCAATATTAGGATCGTGTTTTAGAAATTAAATCATAGTAAATTTTCATGTATATCTTTAAATAATTAATCATATCGCAAAAATATAGGTTTATATGCTTTAAGTAGTTAGTTTTCATTATTTAAATACTAGATAATATGTTAACTTTAAAATATTTATTCAAATATATACATTTTATTATATAATATATTACTCATATGGTATGGCTTCAGTATATATCCCTTATATCCTAGGACATATATTAGAAAACATACAACGAAAATATATTATGATAAATATAAGTTTATTGTATATACATAGAACACTTTTAAAAGTATTGCTGGGCAGACTATAATTATGAAACAAACATACATTTTAGATATAGGGGCATATAATTGTATATAAATGCTTGTAGACAACGTACTATGATAAGCAAACCCCTTTGTATATAGTTTAAGTATAAGAAATGCATAAATTCCTGTACTCTTGGGCAATGAGTATAGAAATTTTGCATTTAACCGTATATATTATTATGTGTATATATTGAGGTTTAAATGAAAAAAATGTTAATGGGATCACATTGATAGGTTTTCTAACACAATAGTATCTTAGTTTACGTATATCAACATATATACAGCGATATAGGTATGTGTACTGTGTAGTTACGTATATTAGTAGTTAAAATTATTTAGATCAAAGGATTACAATAAAATCTTTATAATCTTCGGCATATATTTATTCCTATTTAGCTGTTTATGTCAATATATTAAAACATATACATAGGTAGATGTATAAAAATGCTTCAATTTAATTGATTAGGCAAAGGTATATGCCAAATTAAACTTTTATTTGCAAAATATATACAAAATATATCTTTAAATAATCTATCAGTAGCAGAACTATCTTTTGTAAATAGATTTATTATGATATATTATCTTAATGACCTTTTAAACTGTAGTTCTATGACAATATAGCTGTGTGTCACATATATTTATCGAAATACATATATACTTAAATATTAATTAGATGTTTGTTCAAGTATTTAGTCAGTGTAGAGTTGTGATTGTATTTTATGATAAAAGGTAGTGTAAAGGCACCAATGCAAGGCGTATTTCTTGAATCATTTACTTTCTTTCAAAAATATTTTTTTTTCTATGTACTTTTAACGGTGGCCGTTGTCATTTATACTTTTAGCAAATAATGACTTAAAAAGCAGATAATAACAAAGTGCTTTATTTTATATTATTTTTATCGATGTCAGCGTGTTTGTTGATACCTTTGCACTATCTAAATAAAATAAAACCCATTTTGATGTAATTGTGCGTAAAAGTTTTAGTGTTAGGTGTTTTTATAAAAAAAATATTAAACCCCAGTTCATATACTCACATAGTTATATTTTTAAATATACATTTGTTGATTATTTTTATATGATTTTATTATGGACAATTTTGAATGGTTTTAACAAAAGTTACCTATTTAGTAGTGTTAAATGTTGTAGAAAATGTATTGCGTGTCGTGTTTAGGATATAATAAATGCGAGTGGTTAGACACGGCCTGTAACAGCCATTGCAGGTCTATCTGAACATTCGCTTAATCGTAAATTGCGTTTTATTTGAACCCGTTCCTCTTTTAAGGTTTCCGTCTTTCTGATTGTCTGTATTATATGAAAAGAATTTTAAATTCTTAACCGTAATAGGCTGTTAAAATTTTTAACTCAATATGTGTTTTATCAGACGATCTGATAAAGGTCGCAGGATGTCGCTGGATGCAGGCCGCTTCCAACAGGACGGTCTGGAAATCTTTGGGGGTGGCCTATGTTCAGCAGTGGACGTCTTGTGGCTGATGATGATGATGATGATGTGTTTAATGAAGAAGAATGTGTAGAGGAGGCCCGTGCCCAGCAGTGGGACATGTATAATACAGGACTATTATTATTATTATTGTGTTTAATGCAGATATCTTAACAAATAAAAAATCTAACTAATATAACTAACTAACTAAACTAATATAATTTAAGGTAGTAAAGATGATTTTTACTACCGACTTCCTTAAAGTGGTGAATTAAATCCCGAGTAGGATCAGATGGAATCAATAACGAAAAAAAATATAGATGGAATACTGAAACTTGTGCGCTAATTTTTCATACTGCTTTGTAAATTATATTTCATAATCACACTCCGTAAATGTCAATGATTAAAGAAGCAAAGCCCAGCAGTGGGACGTATATATAATACAGGGCTAGTATTTTTTTTAATTTTTTTTTAATTGTAGAGCCTCTAGTGCTCTATAGTTTAAAATAGAAGTCAGAAGCCAGCTCGATTGACGCATGTCAAAACAATTCAAAATCATAAGTGAGATATATTTAAAGCAAAGTTTTGCAGTCTAAAAAATTTAGGTACCAATATTAAAATTAAAAGTGATGATGAAATTAAGTAGTGATCAGTGAAAATGTCAAGATTCAGGCACACGTTCATTTCACATCACCCACTCGCTTATGGCGGGCAAAACTGTAAGCTTTATTACAAACTGTGTGAGTTGTGTTGTTTATTTACCTGGGGCAAATGTTCCCCACAAACATAAAGCCAGTAAAATTATGGCCTCTACACTGACCACTGAAACTATATTTTTAAAGCAGTGCTCAAGAATCACACGTATTCATAACAAAATCGTTTTACCTTTATACGCACTCGTCTGTAATCCCCAAAGGGGTAGACAGAGGTGTAACTAGTACACCCACATTTCGCCGAGCGTATTTCCGTCCCATGTTGTGATAGAGGGCGGCCTATAGACAACCGGAACCGAAACGAGCACGGCGCTCCCCTGATGGTAAGCGCCACGCCTGCCTATAAACAGAAGCAACACCACACAAAACTTTGAATTACAAAGCACTGCATTGCGCTCGTCACCATATTAAGTCATGTTTCACTGGCTTCAAAGTCCTTCAAACCGAAACATAACAGTGCTTATACACTGTTGCCAGGCGGTAGATTATTTGTACCAAAGCGATGGTACCAACCCAGACGGCCTCTCGCATACGAGGGACCTATCACCTTGTGAAAAACCGTATGCTAAAATAATTTATTCTTAATATCGACAGTCCTAATTTAAATATATTGAATATCATCAGAACTTAACCGACTCTCACTTGGAGTCGGTAGCGAGATGGCTGAGCTGCAATGGCGAGGTGTGTGGAGTCGGGCCCACGGCGGTGTTCGCCAGTGCGGCCGCCATGTTTCTCTACAGCGAACTGCAGGCCAGCATCCTCATCCCCGGAGATCAGGGGCATGTGTCGCTGCTGGAGAAGACCTTGATTGTAAGTGGAATTTGTATTCTATTAATACTAATACTATGTTATACACGTCCCACTGCTGTGCACGGGCCTCCTCTACTGAATGAGAGGGGTAAGACTTTAGTCCACCACGCTGGCCTATTGCGGGTTTGCAGACATTTTTTTTATTTGATTAAATGACTGATGAGTGATGACTGATGGTAAGCGCCACGCCAGCCTATAAAGAGCATCAACACCATACAGAACTTTGAATTACAAAGCACTGCATGGCACTGAACTGCGCTCGCCACTCCGAGACATAACATGTTAAGTCTCATAATGCCCAGTAATTTCACGGGCTTCAATGTCCTTCAAACCGAAACACAACAGTACTTACACATTGTTGTTTGGCGGCAGAAATATATAAAGCGATGGTACCAACCCAGACGGCCTCTCGCAATGTAGGTCATATAATAATGAATAATGTGTATTCCTAGGATATTTTGTTGGATCCTTTTTTCAGACGGTCCTCTCGCATACGAGGGATCTACCACTTTGTAAACCATGTTTCTAATATTTAGTTGTTTTCAGTCGACGATGGTGCTAGGCATGTTAGCGCTGATGATCCACTTGTGGGTGTGCAGCATGCGCTTCTTCCAGTACTACCTCGATACGCTCATTAGAGATGTAAGTGTCAATTTTGTTTCATCAAGTTTTATTTGTCGTCTGACAATATTTTATAAGTGGTAGCAACGTTGTTGTTTTGCCTATAGAATGAATGAACCGAGTGTTACCACTGTCATAAAGGTACCAATGTGAAATAGCAATTAACTATATTCCGAACAGTCAGTGAGATATCCGGAGGCCTTATACCTCTTCAATCTGTTAATTATTACTTTCTTTCAAGGGCGGCAAAGCATCCACTACACTACCACAAGATCCTCAGTAATTAATTAGCCCTTATATCTAAAATATACATTTCAGAGTCCAAGCATGCTGTTAGAGATAACAACAGCAGGTCTCCTGGGCTCTCAGACCTCAGACATGGTGCCTCTAGGTCCGCTAACGAGGTTCCTTCGTCAGCAACAGCCGCAGATCCACATCACTGTCTGCTGGTTCCTGTCACTGTGCTACGCGGACTACGTCAGGAAGCATTACTGTCAGAGGTTCAATATGCCCTACTTGGAGCAGTGGTTGGTGTGCAACATTTGATTTCTATAATTAAAGTACCTTTTAGTTTTTATCTTTCATAAATGTCCTAAATATGGTGGTAGTGAATGGTATGGTGGATCCGAAGGTCTTTATATTTTGACAGCCTCTGTGGCCCCTGTACCGAGAATATGGCGGCTAATCTCTGATTATTAGCAGAACCACGAGGGACTTGCGGTCCTATAGCACCCAGACTAGAAACATATATTTGTGAATCCCACAAACATTTGCCTCGTTGCGGGAATCGAACCCACGGCCTCCCCCATCGCAGCCAGCTACTCGCCCACTGCGCCAAAGTGGCTGTCAAAAGCCACGGCTCGTAAGAGCGGCAGGACTATGTACTTATTATTTTGTTTACTGGTGGGGCCAGGCAAACGCAGCTGCACGAGCGAGCCACACGCAGCGTCCACAGCGCCGTACGGAAGGCACACAGCTTCGTCGGCTGCATGCATCAACGGCTGCGGGGGTACACGACCCCCGACACCCCGGGCATCCCCGGCACCCACGCACAACACCCGACCTGTGAGATGCATACGTAAGGACAAGCCTTGATTATGTTTATTTCTCAGGTGGAAAGGTTTTTTTATTGCAGCGGCCGGAAAACGCGATAGTGGGTCACCTGATTGTGATTCTCACTGCGTATAATAAGTCTATATACAGTTCGCCCGAGGGGCTTGCGACTTGATGGTTGGTTGAGACGAGTATAGGGATACATCCTCATCTACATTATTGTATCCTTGTGCCTGCATCGGTCCTGAGTCTATCCGAACCCGGCAAAGTGGCTACACTAGATGATAAGCACAGTGCAGTCCAATAACACCACCGACAAACAATGAGTTTATCGATGATCACCAGAATCACGCCGACGTGTATAATCTATTATTCACAGTCCGAAAGGGAAGAAGCGAATCGAGGGACCTGCGATAGGACAGGATGATGATCGATGCAGGCACAGGGATACAAGGATATACCCCTATACCCGCCCAAACCAACCATCAAGTCATGTTGCAAGCCCCTCGAATATATCCTAGAACGCGATCCACATAAACTGTTTAGGTCACTATGACATGTTTTAACACCAAATGTATGTACGGTGGTCGCTATCCGGGGTATATGAATAACCTACTCTTATACCTGGAAAAAGTTGTTCACATGGGCGGAGCCACGAGCAAAAGCTAGTTTGCTAAACACATTCGTATTCCTTAATCTTTAGAGCCAATGTTATGTACTAGAGTGAGAGCGCGTCTTGCAAGCACTCGTCGGTGGAGCTCAGTGCCGCCGCCAGCTGCACTTCCTGGGACTCCTGTCTCCGGGACCCGCCAGCCAAGGATCTATGCGTCCACCTCGTCAGCCAGACTAGCGATACCACCGCTGATGCCATCGAGAAACTCAGGGCGTACATCTCGGTGAAAATGCATTATACTAATCTTATCTTATTGAGTGCTGAGAGTGTGTTGGTTCAACACTATTCATTTAACAAGGTCCATACGAATGGGTCACGAAACCTTTTTTTTATTTAATTGAATGACGAAACGTGCATGTCGCTCGTCTGATGGTAAGCACTACGTTTGTCCATAAACAGAAGCAACACCACACAGAACTTTGAATTACAATGCACTGACTGAACTGCGCTCGTCGCCCTGAGACATAAGACGTTAAGTCTCATAATGTCCAGTAGTTTAAATGGCTTCAATGTCCTTCAAACTGAAACACAACACAATGTTTTTGGTTTATTTTAACCCCGCTGGCGGTTTAAAAATCTAGTCTAAATAATGTTTGTTTGTCAGGCGACCCGATGTTCATGCTGCGGTCCACAGGACGCCGGCCTCCGAAGTGCTGGCGCTGCGACTCCTACAGAAGCGGAATGACGCTCTCATCCCTGTAGAATCATGGCTGCATCAGCCACCATATATACATACGGACTATGAATAAACTTGTTCCAAATACCTCGTTTCACTTTATTTGAATTAGAACCCGTAAAGGCGCTTTTCTATTCCGTGGTGCTGAGACTAGTAAGAAATTAAGGCAAAATTGGATAATCAAGCATTTCAGTATATAAAAAAATAATTTGTAGTCACTAAATAAATAAGTAAATCATAATGTTAACGACTACAGACAAATATTCATCCAGTAAAGCGTAGGAGGGCCAATCAAATGTTCAAAGTTATACTAAGTTCAAACAAAGACAAGAATTAAAAGTCTACAGAGTATAACTTGATCTACAGTCTCAATCCCACATGCGCCATTATCCGCCCGGATAGGAACCACCGTACACATGGTGTTAAAACCTACCACAGTGATCCACACGCCTTGTGTGGATCACGTTCCAGGATCAGCCAGTGAATATCCGGTTCTCCCGAGGCACTTGCGACATGACTTGATGGTTGATTGGGGCGGATATAGGGCTTCTTGTATTACTGTGACTGCATCGGTCATCCGCCTGTCCTGACGCAAGCCCCTCGATTTGCTTCCTCCCTCTCCGAAGAGGAAAGAAGCGTTTATAAAGGCCGACATGACTGGTGACCACCGCTAAATTCATTGTTTGTCGGTGGTCGCTGGTATTTTGGACTGCACTACGGTTACCATCAGGTATAGTGCAGTCACTGCCGTGCCCGGATAAAAAAAAACACGCAGTCAACTTAATGACACTTTTATTGACGGTTAATGACAATTTTGTACTTTGTTGAAGTAATCATGGTGACATAGCGTCAACAAATTTTATATAAATAACAATTTAAAATGATTTCAGATATGTAAATTTACTGTACATTATTAGGATAGTACATTTTGTGATGTGGCACAGTTCTTTATGGGGCTATTTTAAAGTCGAGGCATCCGAGGTAAATACAAAAAAATCTATAGGTACTTATCAAAATTATTATCACTACATTGGGCGCCTAACTATCCTATGCACAGACTGCAATCTACTTTATAATTCAGTATAGACCGACACCGAGTCACAAGAAAAGACAAAAGATAGACATTTACACTCTACCTTGATAAAATGCCCCGTTTAATACAGTAACTAATAACCTTGGGTTATCCAGTTATTAGAGTGGGCGAAATGTGGCGAGAATTTGATAACTACTGCTCCTACGTTTCTATGGGCGACGGGTGCGGCGGCGCTGGCGCAGCGGTTGGTCAACACGCTGTTCCGCAGGTTCATGTTCCGGAGAGTGCCTATGTGGGAGTTAATCTTACAAGTAAGGCCTTAGACTTATCCATAGACTCTATGCTCTATGCGCCAGCTATTACATTATGAAATTGATATAGGTACTCTGCGAAACGTAGATGCACTCATTGCACCTCTTTGTATCCATTTTTATAGCAGAGTCATATGTCGCTCGCGGTTTCACGTACACGTTCCTGCCCTGCTCATGAGAAGGCTTGCTAATGACGCTATAACGAATAATCACGCTATAACCCATGGGGGTTATAGCGTGATATACATATAAACTTTCCTCGTGAATCTCTATCTATTGGTAAAAACTGCATTCAAATCCATTGAATAGTTTAAAAGATCTAAGCGAACAGACAGCGGAAACGACTTCATTTTATACTATGTAAAGATGAAAAAGTGGATGTATTGTAAACACCTTACTAAAGTATATAAAGGCCCGCCTTGTCTTGCAGAATCTACTGTTTATTTGGATCGTGATATACAGTCTACATTTCTGGTCTGTGCTGGTGAAGATTATTAAACTGATCGTCGACTATTGTTATAGAGAAGTGAGTTTTCATTTTATCTTACTTATTATGTCATTATGTACAATACGCGTTAAATAACTTGAGCGGCCTGAAGTTGTGGTAACGCGGTAAATTTCTTTTATAGCATAGTCCAGCAAACGAGCAAGTCGGTCACCTGATAGTAAGTAATCTACAGTCCATATACGCCCACAATAGTAGAAGAAACATGGGTGCGTTGCCGACGTTGAAGAAAGGAATAATTAAGGGATTGGGAAGGGGAGGGAGATTGGGGCCTTCGGATATTTCACTCCCGCAAGCGCACCCACAAGGTGCTGATTCACACTACTCTTAAAGAGAGTCGGTGTCACGTGTCCCAAGTTGGGCGCCATTGTCACGTAGTAATGTGAACAAAAAGAAACACTATTACAATATCAAAATAATTTTATTAAAAGTAAACTTAAGATAACAAAAATGTTTAAAGAGGGTCAGCCGAGGAGATACTTAGACAACTCTAATCATTCGTGTACGTACACGCAAACAAAGTTAGTCGAGCCTCAGTCCAAAACCCTAGCAACGAAAGCAAAATAATATCACGCGCCCGTCCGCTAAGTGTTACATTGGGTTGTACGCACTCGGAGAGACGGACGCAGGCAGGGAATTCCACTCCTTGGCTGTGCGCATTATAAAGGATAGTCACTGGTGGAATGGTGGAGTTGTACTTGGGTGTATTTATATTTCGCCGTATCGTATCCACTGCATTTACGCCAAAGAATAATGAGTCATCTCTCCACTTAGGGAGCTTAACCTAAATGAGAGAAGATATGGGACTGAAGATTATTTATTTACAAAACATCTCAACCCTCCGCCCATCTCAGGTTTAGTGGATATCTGCCCTTATAATGTACAAATAAAAAATCCCGTTTATTCAGGATGATAAGCCCATGTCCTCTGAGGATGAAGACAGCTGTGAGGTGATGAAACAGTGGATGATCTGGATGTGCGGCGTCGCGCCTCTATTCATGTATATATACACCAGACCCAGATCAGAGTCGCCGCCGCTTATGATATGGTTTGTAGTTTTAAAATCATATTCCCCAGTTATACTCACATGAAGTGCGATAAAGGTTATCACTGTGTTAAAGGAAACCTACACGAATTAAGTTTTTGAAGTGAAAACTTCTTTAGCCGCGTTGAGCACTTTTTGATAGAGGGTAAACTGGTTTCTGTCGAACGTTCTGCCTCCATCGGCTTTTGTCCATGTCGCTTCTGAACACCAAGCTGAACCTGGATGAAGATGAGTCCTTTACTTGATCGGTTCATCTGATTGGGTTAGATGTGGGATCTACTAGCACGTTTATCAGCCTTTACCATAAAACTAGCAGTTTAATTAGAAAATATTGGTGATTCCAGGATAACAACAAGTCCATGGCAGCGGCGGGAGATGGGCGCCTACGGGTACTACCTGAGCCGGCCGCTGTCCTCCCTCCAGTCGGCATCGAACCTCGCACCGCGCCATCACGCGCTAGCGCAGCGCCGAGCCTTCAGCGACTCCAAGATCATTGTCAAAATACCCACCAAAAAACGACGATACTCAAAATCTGTATAAACGTTGTGTCGAATTTGTTGGTTTGGTTTTATTTTTTGTAATGTTAAGGAACGTAAATTTTACCTACCCAAAATAATTAGGAAATAATAGTTTTAATAAAATTCTAGTCCTAAACAAAGGTAGGTTTTAACAACCTTAGTTTACTAAGGTTGTTAAAACAATGTGAATTCAAGCTTTAAATAAAATGCTAATATCACATAACAGAGGCGTATAAAATATATTTACCAAGTATCAAGAAATTTATAGAATAAGACCATAGAATCGCAACTTTGTTGTTCTGGAAAAATAAGTGAGTACAGAACAAGTAGTAAAGGCATAATTTAGAGAGTTACGATAACCTTATCACGATTAACCAGAAAAACAGACCGTACTACAAAGAATAAAGCAAAATTACGTTGTGGAATTGGGTAGATGATTTTAAAATATTTTATGTGTTATTTAGATCATTTAAATCTCAAATTTAAAGGATTTCAAAACTTTTCAAATATACTGGAAAGAACCCTTATGCAATTGGTGATATACATAGCAATCGCATTTTAAATACGAATCTACCTTCGTTACGACGCTCCGGTGCTGCTTATGTTAATGTTTTCAAGACTAATTGGTCCAGACAGGAAATAATTAAATAAATACAGACAATAATTTATAATACTACATTAAAATGTGGTAACGACTGCATGACAGTAACCATAACTCAATAAAATCTTTACTTTCATGCATAGTAATCGTAAACTAACCTACTTTCCAAAATTAAAATAATCACCAACCCAACGAACCTTCTTACTCAAAAAATTCTAATATCGAACTTATTCAAAACAAAACTTATGTATCAAAAGGCGTCAATAGATGTCACTGATTACATAACTAAATCGCGATGTCAAGATTATCGCCGGTGGGTATATAAGAGGCAGCGCGCCCGTATATATCATACTAACCTTGCGCAGGGTGTACCGTGATCAGGAAGGCGGTTGCCCCGGGTCGGCGCCGGCCATTGCACTGCGGCCGGGCGACGCTGGCCTGTGACTATCCCGTATGGGGTACGTCGTGCGCGTAATTTTTGATAGTAGGACTTGCGTACTGCGCAGTCCATATCATCCAAATGGGTAAATTTATTAATCCATAAACTTCAAAACGAAGAGATTTTAGTTTACACGAGGTCATGAGCATTTCATGCTGTGCAGTAGCTGATATTTAGCACGTCATGAGCGGGGACCGGTCATTCTGAACTTCGCTCCATTTAGGGTAATTGAGCCTAAAATTGAGGTAAAAAAATATCAGCAGTAGGGATGCAAATTATAAGGAGTGGAATTCCCTGCCTGCGTCTGTCTTCCCGAGTGCGTACAACCCGAATGTCTTCAAGACTAGTGTGAATCGGCACCTTCTGGGTAAGCTCGCTCCATCGTCGACCTCATCTTTGTCCATGCGGTTAGATTGAGGTCAAGAGCAAACCCAACTTTAATAAAAAAAAACAAACATTATGAAGATCGACCAAGTGTATTCGACCTATAAATTTTCTTCAACTGGTACCGAGATCAGAATGCCCAGGAAATTAATTAAATACTTCTTGTAAAAGTAATGTTTACGTGATGGTAGAGCCCTGGTATGCGACGCGAGAAATCGTCTGAACCACCGCTTTGCCACTGTTCCGGTATGAAGGACGTTGAAGCCAGTGAAATTACTGGGCATTATGAACATCTATGTCTGGAGATGACGACGCAATCCTGTGCAGGGCTAAGTACAGTGAAACTTGGTTAAGTGGGACCTGGATAAGTGAGAAACCTCCATAAGTGGAACTCATGCTGAGGTCCCAACACTTTGGAACTAAATTACCCCTGTTAGTAGGACGAAGCAAACCTCTATATCTGGGATTCGGCCTATCGATTTATCATCATAGTTACCTCTATAAATGAGACAGCGAGTGAATTTTATATGCATAAACCTCTGTAACTGAGATAAAATCGTTTTGTTTGTTTACTTACTTATTCTTATTCTACCTGAAATAACCTGTATTCTGACCTCTATTAACAGAACCCTTTGTAAATGAGACAGATATTTATTTATACCTGGATATCTGAGACACTGGGTAAGTGGAATACCTCTAGGGATTGCAATCCGGAAAACCGGATCCGGTAATCCGGCGGATCCGGCATCATTAAACGTCCACCGGATCCGGTACCAATATACCGGATCCGGCGACCGGATCCGGTGCTTCAATTTTTAGATATTTAAATAGAGCTGTTGCATGATTAGGTACTTTACTATGCCAAAAAAAAAAGTCATACGATCAGAAATGACAAAAATCTTGGAAAGAGTTATTTAACATGATAACTCTAAAGAAAAATTTGGAAGAAATAGTAGAAGAGAGCTTAGATTCACCCTCACTAAAGAAAGATTTGAGATTACAGGAAGAATTACAATTACAAATCCAGCAAGAAACCATGTGTTATAGCTTACATACTAAAAAGAGAAAGATTTTCATAAAGTACTAAAAAAGTTAATGACTACATTTGAAAGGACGAAGTTTTGAAGGAGTTCGAAGAGAATACTTGTCTGCTATTTATGATTATTTGCTGACAATAAAGCCAACAAGTGTAAAAACTGAAAGGGCCTTTTTGGCCACAGGCTATATTTGCAGCTCTATTAAAAGTCGACTAACAGATGACATAATTAACATTATTTGTTTTCTGTGATCCTTTTTTCAAAATCAACATTGATTTTCTATATATAATTATTACTAAGACAATTATTAATTAGAATTCTACTTAAAATATTTATTTTTCGTAAGTTGATTAAACTAAAAAGTTGAAATTATAAGATAAAGTCATTCTTGGGATAATTGTGCCATTCTTTACAAAGATTCATCAAATCATGATGGTGTCTGTCATAAATATAAGACATTTTTGTTGCAATAGTTAGCATTCTCAAATACTTTATTAATTATTGTGATTTTATCTCAATAAATTACGTAAAGTTAATTATATAATATTAGATTTTATAATGTTACTTACTAAAATAATTGATCTATAAGTGAAAGTGAAATCTATGAAGACTGAGCTATGTACTTGTTTCATCGTTAAAATTTTACTAGTTATCTACACTACTAGATTTTATTTGTTTGCTCGTTGTCTAATCTTAACATTAAATTGGAAATAAAGTTGATTTTATATGTTTTATTTTTTATAAACTACCTATATTAAGCACAATAACACTTGATCAACTTACTAACAGTTCATTTTGAACCGAAAAGTGAAAATCATCCCGACTTGATCAATCCGGCCGGATCCGACCGGATCCGGCCGGATCAGTGGAAATCCGGTCGGATCCGACCGGATTGAAAATGACGCCGGATTGCAATCCCTAAATACCTCTATAAGTGAAACAACATTGCAGGTCCTTTGATGTCTCACTTAACCAGGTTTCACTGTAAATGAATGTTCTGTGGGGTGTTTCTTCTGTTTATGAGCAGGCGTGACACCATAAAGCGAGCGACGTGCACGTCTCGCCACTCAAACTAACAAAAAAAGTAATTAACGCCCATAAACATTCACAATACCTGAGATATCATAGATACGTTGCCGATGTTAAAGAGATTAGCAAGGGGAAGGGGATTTGGGCCTCCGGATATCTCACCGTACGACACACAACTGCTACTTCACGTCAATTTTGTGTGAAACAGGGATAACAACCCAGTCCAGTCGGCCTCTTCATGGAGCCCATCTACCATCTACCTGAGTTGGCGAGTCATCTCATGCCTATTTTATACGTGTTTGTACATAGGGTAGACAGGTTCCATAGACCCGTTACCGAATCCACCAACACCTCACCTCAATAACCAAGTATAGATTTAAGTCGATCACTACAATAGTCCTACCACATCGCTACCACAATACAGTTGTATCAACTTACTGGTTATAATTATTTGTTTTTATAATATACTAGCGACCCGCGCCGGCTCTCACGGGTAAAAATATGTTTGTTACGACATCACATTACAAATCCTTGAATTTTTCGGCTTATCTGTACTATAATATGTATGTATTATACATTTCGCGGTGTACTCCATGGAGATGTGTCAGAGAGGAGGGTTTTACAACCCTTGGCTCTTCATTTGATGAAATCAGGATGTAAGGCGTACGAGAGGTCCCAATAATTACGCAGGATTATCACATTATTGTTTATTCACTCTTTTAATTTACTACCGGCTCGGAAAACAATCATAGGTGGCAAAAAAGAGCCGGCGACAGAAAAAATCCACCCGTAATAATGTTTTACGACTCGCAGACGGAACTAGACTTGACT
This sequence comes from Amorpha juglandis, assembly GCA_949126905.1. Classification (NCBI taxonomy): domain Eukaryota; kingdom Metazoa; phylum Arthropoda; class Insecta; order Lepidoptera; family Sphingidae; genus Amorpha; species Amorpha juglandis. Next base: position 1,318,893 of record OX421379.1, on the reverse strand, counting down.
TGGTTTTTATAAACTAATAATCTTCACTGGACTTTAGTAAACTTCTTTAAACTTCAATGAACTTAACTTTTAAATGGCCAGACGCCGGTCTTATATAGCGGCATTTTTATTCACCCTACCACGAAAATGGAATTAGTCAAGTCAAATCAGTAACACATTAAAATCGTTGTAAATCAAATCAGCAACTTAATTATCAACTCTACACAAAATGGTAAAACATTCTAATTCATTAAACGATGGTCAAATCAGTGTCTTATTTTAATAACAGTAGAATATTTTTGGTTAAATAGGTCGTCAATCGAGTGTCCGTATCCTTCATGATCCGACACGGCCATTCTGCAGGGTGGCGCGTGCTCTGCGCCAGTCGTGGTTCTGAAAATGAAAGTTTTGTCTTTGAGCTAGGTATCCATTCATAGGTACACTAGCTGATAACTTGTTTGTGGTTGAAGTTGTTACTACAAAATGAGTCCAAAAAGTTCTGTACCTTAGCATAATGTAGGCTGAACTTATCAATTATTATTGATAACCAATTCCAACAATCAAGTTATCAGCTGTTATTTTTATACCTTGGTAACATTGGTAATCGTAAACACAGGGACTAACTAAGTTATACAGTGTCATTTTGACACCCTATACTTAAATGAAACCATGTGTAGTGTTCGTTAATACAAGTACTTTGAGCTAAGACACTTTCTTATTAAAGGCAAAATAAAAAAATAATATTTCCTAACAAATTAAATGCCGTTAACATTAGATTAATTTTAAACAGTCTGTATACGCGCGCACACACATATAAAAATCAACATACACACCCGTCATCGAATGAACGAGATACACACACATACATTACCATTAAGCTAGCAATACATGTTGGACGAGATAAGGCCAACACGAGTGTAGGTAAATTAATACAAGGCAAGCGCTAGTGCCTAGACGTTCGGCAAGTTTATCGAAAACCAATCGAGTAGCCGGCTGTGAAGCGAGAGGCCGCGGGTTCGATCCCTGCACCGAGACAAATGTTTATGTGAACCACAAATATTTGTTTCCCGAAACAAACCCAGACCCCGGGCTGGGTGTTGTGAGACCAAAAGTCTCTCGTAGTTGCTGATACCCACGATACTATCCTGATACCCAAAAATACTATCTATACGTTGGTGTTAGTCATCACTCGGCAACACACGTCCAACATGTATTGCGGGCTTTATACCGTCGAGGTCAATGTGCCCGCTTTATAAAAACGACAAGCGTACAGAAGGCAAACGGCTCAAAATAGTAATTTAGGAATTGAAATAAATATTAGATTACACTATGAAATGTAATAAAATCCTAAGTAAAATCGAATCTTGTAACTTTTATAATGATTATTTGTTTTTAGTCAAATTTGTGTTACCTATTTATAGGTATGTGCATTTCCCAAACACATTTTTGAAGTGAAACTTCTTTATCGGCGTTAGAAAAATAAAATCGTCACATTTTTCCGTTACGCGGCACGCGTCACGTTTTTGACTTTGACTGGATTTTTGACCAGACTTTCACTGGACTTGACAGGACTTTCATCGGACTTTGACCGGACTCTGACCGGACTTTAACCGGGCTTTGACCGATCTTTGACCGGACTTTAACCGGACTTTGACTGGATTTTGACCGGATATTGACCGGACTTTGACCGGGCTTTGACCAGACTCTGACCGGACTTTAACCGTGCTGACCGGACTTTGACCGGACGTTGACCCGACTTTGGCCGGGCTTTAACCGGGCTTTGACCGGGCTTTAACCGGACTTTGACCGGGCTTTGACCGGATTTTGACTGGACGTTGACCGGACTTTGACCGGGCTTTAACCTAACTTTGACCGAGCTTTGACCGGACTTTAACCGGGCTTTGACCTAACTTTGACCGGGCTTTGACCAGACTCTGACCTGACTTTAACCGGGCTGACCGGGCTTTGACCAGACTCTGATCGGACTTTAACCGTGCTGACGGGACTTTGACAGGACGTTGACCCGACTTTGACCGGGCTTTAACCGGGCTTTAACCTAACTTTGACCGGGCTTTGACCGGACTTTAACCGGGCTTTGACCTAACTTTGACCGGGCTTTGACCAGACTCTGACCGGACTTTAACCGGGCTGACCGGACTTTGACCGGACGTTGACCGGATATAGACCGGACTTTGACCGGATTTTGACCGGACTTCTTCTGTCGAGCGTCCCGAGATGCACACTTTTTTTTGTATTTAAGTCTATGATAATAAAAGCCTTTTGTTTAAACTTTATGTAATTTAACTTTATTAGACCAATTTCTGTAAAATTGCATATAGTAGATCATTTTTTGAAAAATAAGGTCATATAGAAGTTTCACTTCCTACGTGTGTACACTAGTACACGCACACATTTTTTTTTTTACGTTTTGTCATTATCAATGAACTAAGTAATACTGTCGCAACTTTTTCAGTGAATCTGTCGAGAGCGTCTTTGTGAATCTTAGACGTATTTTCATATGTATGAAGTTGCCCTTCTTAAGCGTTTGTGTTTTATAATTACATCGTCAGCTGTGACATTTTATTCAATAGAGTTAAGTGCAAAAACCGTACAGCGTGATTTAAAAGGCTCAAAACTTAAATGACGTTTTTTGGCAAAACTACTACAAGCTCAAGCCTCATGTTTGGTACAGGGTAAGCAGAGGCGATGACGAATATGTGGTTTCATTTAGTAACAGGGTGTCAAAATAACACTGTAGATATCGCAGCAAGTATGTAATAAAAATAACGTTCATATGAGTAGAAAAATTTAAGACAATGTTCTCGTAGATTGTTATTTACTGTCGTGGTTCTGAGCGGTCTTGTACGCCGTGGTCCACGCAGTTTATACGTTTTATATTTTGTTATTAAATGCAAATGTCTCCACGCATCCTTGCATTTTTAATTTTATTTCTCGTAGACAGTGTTTGAAGAGAAATAACTCCTTTTAAGTAGGTATCATTAAGCAACCCATGTTGCTTATTTTTATGGGGTTATTGTTGCTACAACAGTACACAAAGATATCTCAAGTGCATTGACTTATTATTTTAGAATTTATGGTGTATACATGTCTACCCATGGTTCCACAAGGCGTCCCTACGGTATCTCAGGGTTCACTTGTGGATACATCAAGGACCCGCGGTTAGCTCAAGGGTAACTCATGGTTTAGCTCAGAGGTACCACTCTCCAGACATTTTATTCTTTAAAGAGTTACTGTTGTTACAACACTACACAAAGATATCTTAAGTGCATTGACTTATTATTTTAGAATTTATGGTGTATACATGTCTACCCATGGTTCCACAAGGCGTCCCTACGGTATCTCAGGGTTCACTTGTGGATACATCAAGGACCCGCGGTTAGCTCAAGGGTAACTCATGGTATAGCTCAGAGGTACCACTCTCCAGACATTTTATTCTTTAAAGAGTTATTGTTGTTACAACACTACACAAAGATATCTTAAGTGCACTGCCTTATCTAACTGGAAATTCAATTACAGTCAAGACGAATTTTTTTTTTTTTTTTCTTTTCTTTTCTTTTTCTTTCTTTCTTTTGGTTAATGATTGATTTGCTTTGTTCCGGCCATTTTGCAAGACCACGCGTGCTCAGTGTGGTACTTTGCATAGGCAACTAAAGAGATAAATAAGGCTGTGTGTGTGTATGTGTGTGTGCGTGTGCGTATGTGCGTGTGCGTGTGTGGGTGTGTGGGTGTGTCAACAAAATATTGTGGGGTTAGGTACTTCCACAGTACACCTAACTCTAGTATTTATTTAGTACAAACTTTTGTCTTGGGTTCGGGAATCGAACCCGCAGCCTGATGCCTATCCGCATCGACCAATCCTGACTAATTTAAACAATCACTTAACCTTTGTGAAGAAAAGGCTTAATATGAATTAGTTCACATGGATACTCATCTTTTTTTTTTAGATGTCCTTCAGCAGGACATGCAGACAAAGGACCGGACAATTCCTCTGGACAGACGAATTTCCCAACCTCAGCGCCAGGCTCACCACAGGAATGTCACTCGTTTGAACATGTAAGAAATACAGAAGGAGAACATTAAAAATGGTTATTCTAGGTTCGTGTGTGTCTAAAGCGTAACTTTTTAATATTTTTATCTTTTCAAAAATAGAACTGTAGCGAAGATCTAATTCAATTAATCACAGATCTTGTTAAATAAAAGAATTGTAAAAATAAATTATTGTTCACATCTGTAATGACATCAATATGGATTGATGTAAAATGCAATGAAATTCCCTGATTAGGTTTTTAGCGAACGGTGATTCCACAGCTTTGCTTAACAGCGAAAACCATTTTGATTTTGGTAGGCAATCGCTATAGCGATGGGTCGCCACATTTTAACAATTCTACAAAACCTATAGAACGTAGGTACTTCAAATTATTTTTTATACGTGATGTACATAAAATGAAACGATCTCACCAAATCCTCGACGTATAACTCAATACTCAAATGCGTTCGATCATCATCCCGCAAAGCTTAGCGCGGGTACCGCGTTATGGTTCAGCGATCGGGAACTCCAGTGCCGGTGCCACATCATAATAATCCGGTTGAACATGAAACACATAAGAAGACCATGTAAATGATTTAAGATTTAATGTCTTCAGACAATACACGAATAAAAAGTTTTAGAATTTCTCATTGCGATATGCAAGAACAATAAAACATTTTGTCGGGTAGATAATTATTAATTTATATTTCTGATCACCATCAAATTCAGTAGTGCAATAATTTTATTAATTGTCGGGTAGATAATTATTAATTTATATTTCTGAACACCATCAAATTCAGTAGTGCAATAATTTTATTAATTGTCAGGTAGATAATTATTCATTTATATTTCTGAACACCATCAAATTCAGTAATGCAATAATTTTATTAATTGTCAGGTAGATAATTATTCATTTATATTTCTGAACACCATCAAATTCAGCAATGCAATGATTTCACACTAGATAAATTTTTGTATGGTACTTGACTGCCACACCATGAACCACATTGATGATCTCTTACCAACTCATCACATGGCAATATTACTTGTAATTTTTGTTTTTAATAAAAATCCAATAAATTGGAATAGACTCACCGAATTACTTTTAGACAGTTGCAATTCATCGGGCGTGTTCAATAGACAGGCTGTGGAGCCCATCCCGGCTTCTGATTTCGCGGTGTACTCCATGGAGATGTGTCAGAGAGGAGGGTTTTACAACCCTTGGCTCTTCATTTGATGAAATCAGGATGTAAGGCGTACGAGAGGTCCCAATAATTACGCAGGATTATCACATTATTGTTTATTCACTCTTTTAATTTACTACCGGCTCGGAAAACAATCATAGGTGGCAAAAAAGAGCCGGCGACAGAAAAAATCCACCCGTAATAATGTTTTACGACTCGCAGACGGAACTAGACTTGACTTGGTTTTTATAAACTAATAATCTTCACTGGACTTTAGTAAACTTCTTTAAACTTCAATGAACTTAACTTTTAAATGGCCAGACGCCGGTCTTATATAGCGGCATTTTTATTCACCCTACCACGAAAATGGAATTAGTCAAGTCAAATCAGTAACACATTAAAATCGTTGTAAATCAAATCAGCAACTTAATTATCAACTCTACACAAAATGGTAAAACATTCTAATTCATTAAACGATGGTCAAATCAGTGTCTTATTTTAATAACAGTAGAATATTTTTGGTTAAATAGGTCGTCAATCGAGTGTCCGTATCCTTCATGATCCGACATACATATAAACGTTCCTCATGAATCACTCTATCTATTGCTGAAAACTGCATTAAAATCCGTTGAATAGTTTAAAATCTAAGTGAACAGACAGCGGAATCGACTTCATTTTATACTATTTTTTTTTTTCGATTTGGCGTTGTGCTGTTAGCCTGACGCGAGTCGGCTTTCTACAGCTTCACCGGACTTTCGGGCGAACGCTTTAGGCGCTCTCAACCCTTACATTTAAGCGACCTCGCTGAGGGCACCCCCTTTGGGATACGAACCTCGACTCAGGGCGGTCACTGGGGGAGGGCAGAGACATCTGCGATTATTGGTTTGGGGGAGTATTAAAGCTACTTAGGCTCGCGGCTCGCGGGCCGGTACTAGGGTCGGGGGGGTTTTTTATACTATGTAAAGATTACCCATATTGGTATTGTTGTGAATTCAGAGTACAATGGAACATTTTAGTAGCAATAAGGTTGTGAGTGCGCAGTGCATGCGTCAGAGGCGCCTTCTTAAGTAAGTTGGTGCGAGCGCGTGGGCCGCCACACATACATAGACATCCGGTATAATTTATATGGTTCTCCCAGGGGGCTTGAATGGTTGGGGCAGGTAAAGGTGTACATCCTTGTATCTCTGTGCCTGCAGCGGTCATCCGCCTGTCCTGTCGCAGGCCCCTCGTTTGCTTCTTCCCTCTCCGAAGAGCATTTAAGCATTTATACCGACCAGCATGACTCTGGCGATCACCGATAAACTCATTGTTTGTCGGTGATCGCTGGTTTTTTGAACTGCACTACGCTTACAATCAGGTGTAGTGCAATCACTTTGCCGGATAAAAAAAACCTGTCCGGTACTGCCGGTACCCACAGGTTAACCCGTCTTACAGTATCCTCATTATATGTCCTTTCTCCATAATAAACTCAAATACACTATTATACAATACCACACCAATCATGCTTTCCTACTACACCACAAACTACATTGGACAAAAATAACATAGAGATCTTACATAACAATATATTTAAGTCATAATACAGTACTAACCGAGTAAATAACCATTACAACTCGCACGCACGTACAGAACCCACGCGAACTGTATAGAAACAAAACAACACATCAGATACTGTTTATTGTGTCACTTAGTACATTATAGAAATGTGAAACTAAAATTGCACTGCTTAATATTATAAAAAGTATATGATAATGTTTTCATTTATCAGTCCTATATATAACACAAATCATCGGAATTTATAAACAACTCGAAACAAAGCCTTTCAAAAACAGGCTTTCAAAGCCGTTAAATACGATTTAAAATATACTCTGGCGACAAAAGAATACGATTCTCAGCTAAATCATAATATTTTTGCAGTGAAACATCTTTAGCACCGTTGTGATTTGAAAATTCTATGAAACAAAAAAGCGACAGTAAAAAGAGACAAACATATTCATAAATAGGATTTAGCCTGCGAGAGAATCAGATAGATTACAAGTATACAGTGTTTTCTGTAATCTTCGTCTTCTCTTTGTTTATCTCATTCTTTTGTAGGCTACTTTTCTGAAGTTTCACTACTGCCGTGTGTGAATTGCACACACACATTTTTTTTCCTAAAATGTTACTCTGTCTATTACACATAATTCAAATGGACAAAATACAACAAAATGGCATGCTCATAAACCATAGCGCAGTGCAATTTTAGTCCTAACAGCGACTGATACAAAACATATAAAAACATGTTTAGTATAAAAGCCGGCATCCGATTGTATACTAACAAGTATGGTGCTACGTGTCTCCACCCACGGCTGTTTTCTTTTTCACTTCGAAGCTCTTCAGGGGATCGCTTTGACGAGCCTGGAAACAACATAACACATTAATAATAAAATAATAATAATAAATAACACCCAACTGTCACACACATAGTCCTGACCCCACAGTAAGATACGAGTCTTGTGTCGTGGCTATCAGGAACTACGAGAGACTTTCGGTCTCACAACACCCAGACCCCCAAACAAATATTTGTGGATCAGACTATATATTTGTCTCGGTGCGGGGATCGAACCCGCGGTCTCACGTTTCACAGTCGGCTACTCGCGCACTGCGCCACGGAGGCTGTTAAAATAATGGTTAATGGCTAACTTTTATTTATTCTCGCACGGGTAAATAACTACACTGGACCAGATGATGGTGCAGCTAGTTTTGTCTAGAGCACGAATAGGCTGGCTGGACCGAGTCATTACCACTGTCTCACAGAGAATCGACGTAAAGTAGGGGCTTGCTGCTGCGTTTCATACGGTGAGTGAGATAAAGATCTTAGTTCCAGGGTCTACTCTTCTTCTTAGCATCTTCCACTTGGACCGATCTTGAGCATCCTCTGTAGTAAGACTATTGACTCTAATGTCTTCCTCTAATACGTCAAATCAGCGCTTTTTGGGTTCTCCGTTGGGTTAGACATGTGGAAAGATCTGGCACAGGCATTTGTGATCACCACCATTCTGCGATTTCCTCAACACTATACAACCTTAAACGATCTTCATGAATTATACATTCCACATCACAGACAACAACTCAACCATTCTTTGACAGCTTTTGCTATAAAAAAATCAAGATACGTTAATCTCACCTGATATCTGTGTCTCTTCGCGCTACCGAAGTTGTTTTGCTGTTTCCTTTTCTTCACCACAGGCTTTTCCACCAATGTTTCGTGGTCTTCCTCAGGTTCTTCACTCCTCAACGCAGCCGGCAACAGGTACTCCGGAATGTGGGATAAGTGCTGTTGGACTTTCACCGTATGCAAAGCCTTGTCCCTTCTCAACGCTGCAAGGTCTGCTGGATTCTCCTCGAAGTAGCCCTGTTGCAGAAAGTGACTAAGTCCAAAGTTTAGAGGTGGTGGGCGGGTGTTGATAGATTGGGTAGTCAGAGAGAAGATTAGTCGTTCATCAATGTTATATGTTTAATGTGTGTCATCATTTTGCGTAAAACAAATTTGTTTTTAGTTTTTCCATATAAAACTTAATATTAATTTTATCTATATGACATTCAAAATAATATCTGGTTTCGGAATGGACATAGTTTTATGGTTGACTGACATTTTTAATAGGGAAGGGCAGGGAGAGTTGGGCTGCAAATTCACGTCGTTTTCTGTGAGACTTTGTGAGTGGTAGAGCCACGCTGTAGACAGTTTTGTGTACAGCATGAATGGGCCGGGTCGACTGGGTTACCACTATCTCGCTAAAAACTGATGCAAAATAGCAGCTTGCTGCTGCGTTTCGTACTATGAATGAGATACCTGGAGGCCCAAATCTCCCTCTCCTTCCCAATCCCTAATTATCCCTTTCCTTTAAGCTGGCAACGCGCCCTTGATGATTCTGGTATTGTAGACATACATAGGCGGTGGAGATCACTTACCATCATGTGACCTACTTGCTCATTTGCCGGCCTATGCTATAAAAAAAAGATTATGATAACAATAGTTGAGCTGGCCCTTTCAAGCTGTACAGTCTTGTCCACCACTACAAATAGGCTGGAGTAAGGAGGTGAGTCGAAGCGCTACGTATATCTCAAACCCGGCACCGCAGCAGAGTTCATCCATACTACCTGGATACCATGCCATCAAGCACTGTACGTGTCCAGTGTTCATTTATACCATGCTGTGTAAACTCTGGAATGAACTCCCTGCCTCGGTGTTTCCCGACCGCTAAGACATGTCCTTTAAACGAGGTTTAAAAAGAGTATTCCTTCAACGGTAGGCAGCGGCCTGGCCGTGCCTCTAGCATTGCCGATCGCAGGTTCGAAACCAGCCTCAAGAGCATACACCGCTGACTTTACTAAGTCACGTGTATATTAATTGTTAATTATCGCTTGCTTTAACGGTGAAGGAGACATCGTGAGGAAACCTGCATACCTGAGAACTCGATAAGATTTTTCGAGGGTATGTGAAGTCTGCCAACCCGCATTAGGCCAGCGTGGTGGACTAAGGCCTGATCCCTCTCATTCAGTAGAGGAGGCCCGTGTCCAGCAGTGGGACGTATATAATACAGGGTTAGTAAAAAAACTAGGGTTTTTTTTTATTGCCTTGATAGGCAGACGAGCAAGCGGCCCGCCTGATGGTAAGCGGTCACCGCCGCTCATGGACATCGGCAATGCCAGGGGCACAGCCAAGCCGCTGCCTACCACTGCCTACCTACCTCTGCCTAGGGTATAACAGAATGTTCCATAGGTTGTGTGCGCACATACCTGCAGTTTCCTACAGTTGAGCAGCTCGTTCTTGATCTCCTTGAGCCTTGCCTCGCGCACCGCGATCCTTGTGACGGCGCGCCACGCGTCCCGCGACCGATACCTGAACCCCTCCACCTCTTCCAATGCGAACTCGTACTTTCTACACGTGCAAACAGTTATCAACATTATATTTATTATGGCTAATGTTTATTCGCTTTTATCTTACTCAATAAGGCTGAGTATTTTGTTCAATATTAGCTGTCAAGTTTAGAAATTGAGATATTGACTTTATTTTGTTAAATTCGACTTGCTCTCAGAAGGTTCGCCGAGGCCTTCCCCTCCCAACTGTACCATTCACACTTGCCATATTATATATTTGTTTCGACAATCTTCTTTCAACCATCCTATCTACATGGCCAAACCATCTCAGTATTCCTTTTTTTTTTCTTTTTTCTGATGAATGACGTCGGCTGATAAATGATGATGACAGATGAATCGGATCTTGGACCTAACCCTTTCTAAAGTTCAAAAATACTACACAAAGCTATAGACTATGTAAATGATAGGAAGCCATTGGATTAAGGTGTTGCCAGCTCCATAAAAATACTTATATAATACATTTTGATTAAAACATGATTATTAACATATATTATGATATTTTAAGTACCCTGTAAGGCCTATGAAATAGATTTATTTTGATTTGATTTAAAATAATAATTTCTGATGAATATGTTCACTATTAACATTACAGAGTATTAAATGAAACATCATACTCACTGTAATACACTCTCCGTTTTGAATCCCTTAGTCAGATGCGCCTCGACCGCATCCATCAATGGCTTCTCTCGTATCGATACGAATGACAACACTGATCCCTGTTACAGACAATAATTGAACCATAGATATAGTATATTATAGCTTTGTAGCTAACATGCTGAGGATGAAGGCGTTTTAGTGAGGTGTGTATATATGCCAGGTGGATAGCAACCACGTTTAATAAGAATTCTATTCCATATTTGCCATTTTCGTTTTTTTATGTCGTACGCAGGCGCAAAGACACGTGACAGCATACTTGTAATCTATCTCATTCTCTCGCTGGCTAAATCCTATTTATGAATATTTTCGTCTTTGTCGTGGCGCATTTTCGTTTCATCATGTTTCAAATCACAATGATTCTAAAGAACCACTTCACAACACACACTTCACCTACTTGGCTTTGAAGTGAACAAGTTTCACTTCAAAACCACGTAGGTGTTTGTCGGTGGTCGCTGGTTTTTTGGACTGCACTACGCTTACTGTCAGGTGTAGTGCAGTCACTTTGCCGTGCTCGAATAAAAATAAAAAAAAACTTCAAAAACAGCGTACCGAGTTGTTTCCCCTGGCGGTGCGGCCCGCCCTGTGCACGTACGAGTTGACGTCCAGCGGGAAGTCGAAGTTGATGACGTTGGCCACGTGCTGGAAGTCGATGCCGCGCGACACACCGGACTCCTTGTCTCGCTTGCGTTTCGACGGTTGTTGTGGTTGCTACAACGAATAGGACAATCAATACATTTATTTACAGTAACCAATGTGACTAGGAAATTGGAACTAAACACCACGGGTTTCAGGTTTCTGGGTTCTAGTTTAAGGTACACCTTAGTTATGCCAAATCAGACCAGCTTGGCATCGACTGGTTTATTCGGGGCGACCCCCACTACTAAAATTATTCACTGTTTTTTCTTTTTTAATACCAGAGTCAATTTCACAGCCCCCATGGTGCAATGAGCGAGTAGGGGGCTGTGAAACGAGAGGCCGCAGTCTCGATTCTCGCATCGAGACAAATGTTTATGTGCACACATACCATATTTGTTTCGGGTCTGGATGTTCTCTCCCCAGAAAGGTAGACGTCAGGCAGGCGGCCGGTCGTGAAAACTACTAGATAAATCCTTTGTCATGTTTTTAAAAGCATATAGCGCCAACCCCTGAGTGGTAGAGCCACGCTGTAGATTATTTTGTCTTCAGCATGAATGGGCCGGCTTGATCGCGTCGTTACCACCGTCTCACAGAAAGCCGACATTAAGTAGCGGCTTGGTGCAGCGTTTCGTACGGTGAGTGAAATATTCAGAGGATTTCCGCATCCGGAAAACTCATTTTCCCCATAGAAAACGCGACTACAAGCACCACTGGTATTTTTCTCTTACATCCTTTCCTCTGATGCATGACTTTCCCATGTTTTTGACAATCAACACTCATAATAATCACAGTGCGGTGACATAGACCACATTTAAATCAAGTCCTGAATGGTGTTTCTACTATTTATGGCCCAAGTGTGACTCTTACCTTCTGCTTCTTCTTCTTCCCCCTCTCTTCAAGCGGCAATATCCCCCCGTCAGGTTTCTCTAGCGCCTTCTCATCAGACGCAATGATGATTTGATACCGTCCTCTGTTGAACTGGTCCACTGAGAGACACCTCACAGCCGCCGGCAGTTCAGAGTTCAGTACACATGAAGTAATCTTGAACTGTTCTAGGTACAGTTTCAACCTGCAATGTCGATTTATGTGAAATGGCAGTATGTACAATTTTTTCACATCATCAGAATGGAGTTTGTTAAATGGGTTGAACCATAAAAACACATTTAAATCTTTATTAAGTGTGTTTTACCATATCGCAAGACTCTTAACATAGCGACATTGCTTAAAACATAGCGATTAGACAAAATTCGACACTAAGGCTTACTTATGTATTATTTGTGAATATGTGCATTACATATTATTTGCATTAAAATTATTTTATGTATATATAAAATTATGTGCATTAAATTATTTTATGTGGAGTGTATCTATGTTACTTACTTGTAACACCTATCCACAGTCCGTACAAATATTATGCTCTTTCCTCTAACAAGGTTCAATTTCAAAAGAGCATACAATATGGTTGCCTTATCATCCTCCTCAGCAAATAAGTGGTAATGCTGCAGCTGTGATGACGGCGCCAGTTCTGGCTCCTCGAGTTTCAGGGTCACAGGGTTACGGAGTACTATCTTCTTGAGACTGAGAACATCATTTGATAATGTTGCTGATGCTAGCACTGCTTGGTATATTTTTGGTAAGTGTCTAAAAGAGAAAATTCCAGTTAAAACATGTACTACATCAATATAAAAATTGGTGTTTTACATACAATAAGCGGCATCAGAGAATGTCACTTGGGACAACTCACAATAGTGTTGTATCACTATAGTTTTGATGTATTATAGCTGAAGCAGTATGTCACTAATACAGTTCCTGCAACTACAACAATGAAGTATGGCTATTCTTTTTCACCTAATTGTTAATATTACTGGAATTTAATTGGAGTGCAAAACCCAAACACCAGAACCTGATGTCACCTGTCACACATTGTATGGTGCCACTTCTGCAATCACTGTAATTGTTTTGTACTTTATGTAACATAATTTGATAATGAAGGAGGTAAACACTGATTAATCAGTGTTTTATTGGTAAAACCATACAGCACACACAATTTTACTTGCTGGGTTGTGGCAAACAAAAACAATGCACAAACTTTCTTAAACTGGGCCTAGTTATGGACTAGACTGCATGAATGCAACTTTTAAATATTATTCTTTGTTCACAATTTTATTGAGACAGCAAGTTATAAGTCATCATAGTAAGAAAATGCCATTATTTATTATATTGTGATTGTCTTGGAACTAAACAAAAATCTATTTGTTCTTCATAAGTCAAACATCATATAAGTACCATATTTACCCCAACAATTCCTTTATTTCATCCTCATAACCGAATGAGAATATCAGATCAGCCTCGTCCACCACCAACATCGCCAAATCATCCTTCAGTCTCATGTTATTTGCTTTTAAATGTGCAAGAGCTCTTGACGGAGTGGCTACCACAATATCTGGCTTGTCAGATAGCATTGACTTTTGCGTCTGTGTATCACCACTGGACGATATGTCTATACATCTCACTTCTCTAGCACATTTTATTGTCAATTCACCTATAACAGATGCGATCTGAAAAGAAAGAGTCTGTCTTACTCTGTACCATCCCTTTGTCAATTTCTTCAGCTAAATGTGCAAGAACTGTTGTGTGTCGGTTGGAAGGGCATTGAAAGCAGTGAAATTAGTGAGCATAATGAGCTTGTTTGGGTGTGACAAGTAGTCCAGTGCCATGCTGTACTTTGTAAACAATGTTCAGGATGGAGTTGCTGCTGTACAGGCATGGTGCTTACCATCAGGTGAGCAATCTGGTTAGCTCATCATTGAGCAGGGTTCGAAAATATCCGATATTTATTATAAATATCAAAATATCGGATATTTATGATATATATCCGATATATATCAATTTGGATATATATCCATTTTGTATGAAAGCCATATTATTATTTTATTGTATTATTTATGAATACTGTTTGCATATTGCAAAATCTACTTTTAGATAAGACATAATCAACTAAAAAACATAAAATCTTCTTTTAGGACAGAAGTTTTGCCGTTAATGGATTAGCACTTACCATTAGGGAGTATGTTTTAACTCTACTCCCACGCCATCTACATTTGGGAAGTAGAAATACAGTAACAAATGCTAAAAATTACTTAATATCAATTTATTTAACCATTTTTGTATTGCAATATATTAAAAAACATCTGATATATATATTCATTGATATATATCATGAAACTCAGTCTGATATATATCGGATATATATCCGATATATATCTTGATATATATCCATTGATATATATCCTCGAACCCTGTCATTGAGGTTAATAAAATAAGACAAATGTATGGCACTTCTTTAGGAGTATGACCCAAAACATCAATGTAACTCACCTGCCCACATAACTCTTTGCTCGGTGACAATATGAGAGCTTTAATAGACTGATGTGCGCTTGTGTTCTTCAAATTCAATATCTTCTGTATAACAGGTATTGTGAATGCCGCCGTCTTACCAGACCCTGTCCTGGCTCTCATGAGGACATCTTTACCTTCCAGAAGTAATGGTATGGCTGTTTCTTGTATGAGTGTAGGTTCAGGCCAACCTAGCTGTGATATTGCCTGCAAGTGAATTGAGACCAGCTGTTAATAATGCATGTTTTTTTTTGTTTATAGCATACAAGCAAGTGGGTCACCTGATGGTAAGTGATCTCCACCGCCCCTGTACGCCCACAATACTATAAGAATCATAGGTGCATTGCCAACTTTAAAGGGAAGGGATGATTAAGGGATTGGGAAGGGGAGGGGATTTGGGTCTCCGGATATCTCACTGTCCGTACGAAACGAAGCAAATCGCTATTTTACGTCGGTTTTCTGTATGACAGTGGTAACGACCCCGGTCGGGCCAAACCATTCGTGCTGTAAACAAAACTATCTACAGCGTGGCTCTGCCACTCAAGTGTTTGCGTACTTGCAACTTGAATAGGTAGTTTTTTAAGCCCGTACTACGGATAATATGTCAGACTTTTACGACCCTTCTTTTTATAGGTATTAAAAAAACACCACGAGGCCCGATCACTACGTATGTAGCACATGTGCTGCACAACAAAACAATAACTACCCAAGTTTGGCACAACGTGCTTTACTCAACTGGTTACTAGGTTTATTGTATGTTTTACTAAATTAACACCGCCCATAATTTATTTAATAGTGTGGGACACGTTGTGCAGTTTATTTACCTTCAATATCCGATCATCAAGTTCCATTTCATGGAACATAACCTTTTTCTCCTCTGCCATATTATGCGTCGCAGTTGTTTCTCCAATACAGAACGTTTATTTATAGTCAATAACAAAAACAACCATAAATACAGTTCATAAAATTATCTTATTTTTGTGTAATGGGCATTTCTAAGTTTATAAAATATAGTAATTTCAAAACAAAATCAAAAACTCCAACCCACAATACTACTCCTAGACAGAGACAAAAATAAACTAGAGTTGTCCACAGATTACATAGCACAGCTCTCTAGTTTATTTGTCTCTACTCTCTGGCTCCAACTCAGATGGAATAGATAATCTAAGGGCTCCAACTCAGATCAAATATGAGGCTCCAAGGACCTTGGACCAAGGTTGTCGTCTATAACTTTTATTTTCTTATTCATAGCCATGGATACAAGTCTTTCAGCCGAGTGTTGTCGTCACCCAAGTGGTGTTGCCAAATAACTATTTCCCATTCCCCGAAGTTTAGTAAAAACTCCCAAAATTCAGGTTTCAAGAAAAACCCAATAGTAGACAATTTTAGACGTCCACGTTCACTGAACAGACGACCGGATAAAGGTCGCTGGATGCAAGCTGCATCCATCTGGAAATATTTGGTGGGGGCCTATGTTCAGCAGTGGACGTCCTGAGGCTGATGATGATGATAGTGTAATGTAAAACAATAATTTGTGATTGCTCGGTAAACACATAAAAAATAGCTCTAAGAAGCTCCACATACCTATTAAATTGTTACACCATCTCGACCATACTAAACCGATATTCACAACTCTGTTTTATCAGCGTTTTTTGTCCTTAAATTGGGTTTATAACAACTGCTTGCTATGATAACTCATACAAACTGATTTAATTAAACCTTACTCTTAATGATTTTTTAAAATGTGAAAACTTCTTTAGCGGCATCAAGCACTTTTCTTGGGATGAGTATAAAATGTCAAACTCGCGTCAGAACACGTTATCTGATCGAAAATTCGTAAGACGGGGGGAGAGTAGACCGCCGGCGCGGCGTAGGAGAGGAAGTGGGTAATATAAATTGTCATTTTTATGTACGATAGCGCAAGGAATGCAACCCGCTGTTTTTTTTACTCCGAGCACGGCAAAGTGACTGCACTACACTTGATGGTAAGCGTAGTGTAATCCAAAAAACCAGCGACCACCAACAAACACTGGTATCGGTGGTCACCGGAGTCATACCGGCCTATATAAATGCTTCTTCCTTCTTCGGAGAGGGAAGAAGCAATTCGCGGGGCCTATGACGGGACAGGCGGATAACCGATGCAGGCATAGGGATACCAGGATGTACACCTGGCCATACAACCATCAAGATATGTCACAAGCCCCTCGGGAGAACCGGATAACACTGGCTGTTTCTGGAACGCAATCCACACAAGGCGTGTGGATCATTAGGGCAGGTTTTAACACCATGTCTACGGTGGTGGCTATCCGGATGGATATGAGTATCCTACCACCAGCTAAGGTTAAGGTTAGTTTACGTATCATAAGTTGATTGTATTTTTATTTTGGCAATTTTAATTAGACACAATTTTACATTTCATCTTGACAAGCTTACACAGTTTTTTAAGCAATTTTCTAACTATAATTTGGTCACACAGTCTCAGTACTCAACAGATAATATTCGATACTCAATATTTCGAATACAATATTTTTTCAGTTGAGAACACCGAATGAATGGCTGAGTTGTTTCTGCATTGCATATTTTTATTAAAACGAAGTTATTTTTAACTATTTTCGATTGATCGCATAGTTTTGTAATATCATTTATTAAAAAGTACACCGTTTAACCAATAAGGGTTACAAAGTTGGAACGATGGTGCGTCGCGACGTCGTAACCGACTTCAGTTCATTGCCTTATGTAAAACTGGAAATGGTGTTTCTTCCGTGAGTGACCGAAATATATTGTGATATATGTATTCATTGTGATCGTTGTTGGTTTGTTTAGTGTTTGAAGTGTTAAAATGTCGAATTCAACCGCTCAAGTGTTGATGAAGAAGGGCAAAAGGGGTGCAGCGGCTTATATTGCCGCGGACTGCGCAAGCGGTTCCCCGCAGCACCTGGGCCCGTTGCTGGATGTGCTGCTCAACCCCAATAAGGCCATCGACGAGTGGGAGACGATAGACTGGTGCCGATGGCTGCTGGCCGGCGGGAGGACGCCGGACGAGTTCGCCACAGTCGGTGAGTTGCACATATAACTGTAGTTGTTTGTAGGTTATCCAGTTATTATAATCATTGCGCAGTTCTATTGCACCTTACTCATTGTCTAATCCGTCTCGTTTCGATTCAGTCGTGACATTGTATTGTTTGTGCCATAGCTTTTTTTTTGAAAGCCTGCATTGTGCATATTTATGTCTTATGGTAATAAGTACCAAAAATACTCTCATAAAAAGAACTGTTATTAAGTTTAATGTCTCATTGAAATGGTTTTGTTTACGGCTTTAAAGATAATTTACTGTAGCCAAATTGAGGTCAATGAGTATGCAGTATTTGGCACACTTACCAGAACAATGTACTGATAGAGTGACTGTATTGATAGAGTGCATAGCGGTGATTCCATTATTGTTTGGTTTGTTCCTGAATTTGGATATTACAGGTTGAATAACTATAACATATTAAAACATAAAATTATGTATGTGCTAATTAAACAAAGGTATAATAAAAACATAGCTTTTTGTTTGTTTGTAAGTTTGTGCACACTTAACTCAACAATGGTTGAACCAATTTGGATGTACAAAAAAAAGGGCTCTATGTTGGATAGCGATCATATCAATTATTAAAATCAGGTAACATTTCAAGAACCCAAGTTAAAATATTATCTGTAAAAGAATTAATCATTAGTTATTATTGAACAATGAATGAGGCAATGGCAAAACTTGGTTCCGGTGGGCTTAAGACTGCGGTTGCCTCACCTATTATGGAAACCACAGTCAAATCATAATGGAAAGGTGGAACATTAAGCCAGGATTATGCCAGGCAGAAAGAAGGATTACACATAGAAACTTGTAGGCTGTTGATGAAGTGCATTCAAGATCAGGGTTTGAAATTATAAGATGATTAGTTGTTTGTAATCATCCAATGGAAAAATAATTCAGAGTGGCATAATAGAAGGCCAAGATAATAGTCAGGTTCAACATCATGAATATTTATTTAAAATTATTACTTATTAATTTATTTATTTGATTTAATCTGCTACCATAATTACATAACCAATTACACTAATCAATTCACTTGTGTTATGATGAAAGAAACATTGTAACAAAATCTGCATATCTGAAAACTTCTCCATTAGAATATCGAAGGCATATCTCCATGGTGGAGGCAGACATATTTATTTTTAACTCTTCAATTTTCTTGACCAATTTCATTGGTATACACAAGAATAGAGCCCTTTGTGAAGAAGTTTGTTTTAAGGTGATACCTGCTCTAGGTATGTAGTATAAGACAACTTCAGAAAAAATAACTACTCAGTACACTCTACATGTTATACATATACAATAAACAAAAAGTTTTATCATATTCATTTTGTATTTATAAGTTCATTCAGTATTGTCAGTTATACTAGGCCTGTGCTTGGCATACTTATTAATCAATAGAATGAAAAAAAAATGTTTTTGAGAGTTATTATATTTAAGGAAACACATAGATGTGATGGTTAATATGTTTATTATTTACTAGGTAGGAGACATAGTGTATTATTTGTGAACCAACCACTTAAAATTGTACTTATTTTAATTAAGATGTGTTAAACAAGTAAGTACATTGTTATACTGACATTGAAACCCAACAATAGCCAAATTGAATTAAATTATGTACTTTTTGTTTTTCCTTGTAATTTTGAGTCTGGTCGTACACATGTACTTCAAATATCCATTGCTAAAATTAGTAATTTGTGGCTTTTGAGTGCCTCAAAGGGCCAAAGATTCACACACTTAAACCGTAGTTTGCTAAAGAGTGTGATAACTTATGCTAATGGACAAGTAGAAGTAAATATTGTAATGTATGTATAAGAATGTATACAGTGTCACTACTGGGGTGTATCATAGAATGTAGTACATAATGACAATTAACATTATAGATATTAAGCTGTATTGCAACACATACATCTCTGCATATGCTTAGGGTAAAAGCAAAACAGATAAGGGCAGAAGTCATGAATATATTTATTTATACATGATTCATACTTATTTGTTTTGAAATACTGAAAATACTCAGCGAATTGTTGGAAAGGATTATAATTATACATCAGAATAATTTTAAGTTTCATTTAATATTATTATTTTAAAATACATACAAAATTGCTGTGGTTAATTTCTCAGGATATGCAGCATTTATTTTCTGCTGTATGCTGAATTCTTAGATGAAAATGCCTAGCTAAAGAACATGTCATCATTCTTTAAACAGGAACATTAGTAAGCTATTCATAACTTTAAAAACAATGTTGCTTGTGACATCCTTATATAACAGGACAGATGTCTCGATTTTTTTATTGTAATGAATAAATTATGTTATCATTGTAATGAAAGAATTTTATAAATTCAGCTATCAATAAATAACTTATAAACCATTAAATTCTGTCAGAAGGGTCTGACAAGATTCACAGCTAAATTGTGTCGTCAACAATATTCGCACTGCAGGTGTGTAAAGGAGATAGTGAGATATTTCCACTAAGTGCCCATTCATACTCGATCGCTTAAAAATAGTAGCAAAAAACCAACATCTGCTCCCCGAAGAGCAATTTGGCTCCAGACCACGCCACAATTGCGTGCATCAAGTGCTCCGCAAAATTGTTTAATGCATCACCCACCGGAGACCTATTTTCAATGTCGAAAAAGCATTCGTCAAGGTGTGGCACAGTGCCTTGCTTTACAAGCTATACACCATGAACGTGCCGACACAGCGCGTGCACATCATACAAGACTTGTTGTCGAATCGCGGTTTCAGATATCGTGTGGAGGGAATACTCTCTTCCCGAAACACAATAACGGCTGGAGTCCCGCAAGGCTCCTACCTGTCCCCTTTTCTTTTTTCGCTATATACCAGCGCCATGCCCAAACCAAATAATGCCCATCTGGCGCTCTTAGTTCAAGATACCGCGATCTACGCATCGCGCAAACATCCAGTTGAAGTGGTTTCATCCATTTTGTAAGCCGCCGCCGAAGAACTCGGCGAGTGGTTCTGCGAATAGCGAATCACCATCAACCCGTCCAAAAGCGCCACGATCGTTCTCGATTGGTACCCCAGTCGGTTTATAGATCCAGTGCCTAATGTCAACATGTGCATGTAGTCTGAAACAGTCAAATATCTCAGACAAATCCTCTGGTCAAATATCTCTGATCCTTGACCAGAGGTTGACCTTCATCCCACACGTAAATGCGGCACGCGCGCGAGCCGAATTCGTGATAAGCCAGTTTTACTGGCTCTTTAACAGAAAAAACAAACTCTCCATCCGCGACAAGATTAGGACCTATTATAAATAGTGCCTAATAACGTACATCGCGTCTCACATCCCCCCAATTAGAATAAGGCGCTTGCAAACAGTGCAGAATCGCTTTCTGCGTAAGGTTCTTGGGGCCCCGTGGTACGTGCGTAACCGCAATCTCCACGTGGACACGAATTTGCTGACCACCGGGTAGGTCATGAAAATGACCAGCAAGCGCTATTTCGATTGCGCCGCGCACCAATATACTATACCAATACGCTTATTCGTAAAGCGTCAATATATACTCCCTTTGACTGCGTAGCGTCCTCATCGACCCAGACATTGAGGCCATCCGACAGCTGGAGGAGTTTAACAGATAATTACATTCTACAAGACCGTTGTACCGTTCTCGCCGCGTTCCCCGCTGCTCCAACCCTAGTACCGGCCCGCGAGCCAATTATGATGACTAGTCTTGAAATTCCCTATAACCAATAATTGTCGATTTATCTGCATGCTTTTTCCAGCGACCGTCCTGAGCCGAGATTCGTACCCCACAGGGAGTGCCCTCAACATGGTCGCTTAAATATAAGGGTTGAGAGCGCTTACTTACACCTAAAAGACCGGTGAAGCTGAAAACAGCCGAGTTGGGCTATGACCAAAAGCGTCTAAACAAAAAAAACGCTCCCATAGTGGTTCAAGTTTATTTTACGTATTATTTTCTCTTGCATATGAAGTACATACATACTGTAAGAAGTTAAGCATAGTCAACGGTACACTATTGTAATTTGTTTTGACATTGTCAATAGAGTTAGAAATTGCATGTATTTATTCTATGCAACATGTCTCAGTGGATTTACCTGTGCTAATGGTCCTGTTAGAAGTATAATGACATTCATTTTAAAATATAATAAGACTTAGACATCTTATGTCTCGAGGTAACGAGCGCAGTCTAGTGCTACGCAATACTTAATAATGGAAGTTCTAGTTAGTGTCGCTTCAGTTTATGGGCAGGCATTACCCTTACCATCAGGTTAACAACTTACTCGTCTTGTCATTAACGCTAATAACAAAAAATACTATAAAATTTGAATTCACAAATATTACTGAGTGTCATAATGCGTACGATTACAGTATACGTGATTGGTCAGTTTTTGGCGCTAAATATTAACAGACCAATCACAGTTAAGTGTTCTTGATTACGAGCTATATAATCGTTTACCACTGGTTTGACTGTGGTGACATCATTGTTAATATGGAATGTTTTCGATTTGGGGTAAACGTTTGGTTCATTGGTTGTTTTATTGTCTATTTATGCTAAGTCGTTTACTAGAAATCGAGTTTTATAGTTAAGATCCATATTTAAATTGATCGTATAAACTACGTTTCTAGAGCAGAATCCTCATAACAGGTACAACGTTCATTAAACGCGACAGACTCAGTAGGACATAGAGGGATTAAATAAATACATAAATAATCAACATCTGACCGAATTAGGGAGACGCGAGCATGATAAATTGCCTGGGATGAGGGAGATCCTTGCCCAGCATTGGTGTATTCATGGCGAAAATATGCACCTTGACTAGAGAAATGCTTTCAATTATAGGTTTTTACCAGACCAGTAATAATTGTAGATAAAAAAAAATAGACATAAACCCTTTCGAAAATGATTTCAACCACGCGGTAGACCAATATGGAGATGGCGAAATGGTTGAATCCTAATTTAACAGGTCGGTATTAATTCATCAATCTTTCATGAGAGAAGATTGGTAAGGAGAGAAGACCTTAGCACTGTAAGTTAGTAATCTACAGGAGTTCTACCACAATCTCATAGAGCAGTATTATTATAATCTTCATCATCATCAGCCACAGGTCGTTCAATGCTGAACATAGGCCTCCCCCAAAGATAAATATAATCTTACTTTGACTTTATTATAACGTCCTTAAAGTAAACTTATTGCTGTAGACTGCCTCGGTGGTGCAGTTGTTTTGCGTACGCGGTACGACTGCTGTGGTGAGGTCTCTGGTTCGATGCCCGGGTCGGGTAAAAGTGATATTGGGTTTAACTATCACGAAATGCTTAGTATCAGCCCGAAGTCTGGAATTGTGCCTGGTATGGTTATTAATCTCTACATCTAAGGATCCCCTCCCTCTTCCCATGTTTGTTGGTGTGCCTTTTCCTGCCTGCCTATAATAGCGCGGCGGTTATTCCAAAGTTCCCATAATCTTAAGTTAGTCTTATAATGACTTAAATGTTCTGTTTATGAAATGAGCTTGACCTGTCATAAGCGCTTTCTTAGCCTACATGATGAATAAAGATTTTGATTTTAGGCGTTCTTTTTATGACGAGACGAGCAAGGCTATACAGTGGCAAGGCGCTCGCCTGATAGTAAACGCCGCACCTGTCCATAAACAGAAGCAACACCACACAGAACTTTGAATTACAAAGCACTGCATGGCACTGAACTGCGCTCGTCACCCTGAGACATAAGAGTTTAAGTCTAATAATGCCCAGCTATTTCTCTGGCTTCAATGTCCTTCAAACCGAAACACAACAGTGCTTACAGGCTTGAGTGCGTATGTATGTATTTATTGAAACTATTATTATTAATAGTACCTGCGCACTGCATATTGCTATATATTTTTGTCCACACGCTACTTGCACATGTGTCGATCGAACCTTGAGGTCGGCGACGAGGTGACTGGGTGAGTCACTGCGCGAACACCTTTTGTATCGGTTGCGCTAGATAAAGAAACAGTAATTGCGTGCAGGAAGCGTCGTACTCTTTCCTAGTGTTACGACGGGTATGTAATTACGAGGTTGAGTAGTTAGGCGTAATAATTAAGTACCTGGGCGACCGAGCTTCGTTAGTTTTTTAAACTATGCAGAAACTATGGAAAACAGTGAAATGCGTTATAGCATCCTTAAATAAATAAGACAATTGTCATGTTAACCCGCCTATTTGCGAAACTGTTACATTATACACACAAACAAGTTTTAATTATTTTTGGAGTCGATTTTTAAGTTTTGTTAAAACTTATTTTATTTTTCAATTTTATCCGGTCGTTAAGTCTTACAAGTCAAATCTTTGTTACATGAAGTGTTAAAGATAAAAAGCATCTTGCTCCGACCCTACTGCGACAGATATAAGGGCAGGTGGAAGAATATTGTACATAATGTTAAAATTTTGATACTATATTCGGACGAATAAAAAAACATAATGAGATGTGCAATGCAAAGCTATTTTGTTCGCATCAAGATCATGCACATATGCGTAAAGCCGCGTTCACACTAACAAACTGTGATCGAATGGTTGAACGGTTGCAAGGCGTGGGTCCTGCCTCGAGCTGAGATACTTTTTCTTTCCACAAATTCTACACCTTTTTTTTATAGCATAGGCCGGCAAACGAGCAAGTGGGTCACCTGATAGTAAGTGATCTCCACCGCCCATGTACGCCCACAATACCAGAAGAATCATGGGTGTGTTACCGAACTTAAAGGAAAGGGATAATTAGGGATTGCGAAGGAAAAGGAGATTTGGACCTCCGGATATCTCACTCACCGTACGAAACGCAGCAGCAAGCCGCTACTTACGTCGGTTTTCTGTGAGACAGTGGTAACGACCCAGTCGAGCCGGCCCATTCATGCTGTAGACAAAACTGTCTACAGCGTGGCTCTACTTAGCTGGTATAAACGCGTTCGTTTTTGCAACCATCGTTGTCAAGACAGGCAGGTGCTCACAAGTCGAAACGCTAACAGCTCAAATTCGATCGATGTTTGTCACTTTGTTTCCGTTCAAAGGTCGTATTAATATTAATCAATTCGTGAATAACAAACTACATTATACCATGGCAGCTGTCAAATGTTTACGGTTTGAAGGCGTGTGTAGAAACGAGCTGGAGGTGATGTTCGCAAGACAGAGCAGCTCACACCCAGCAGTGGCTTGATATTTAAAAAAATAATAATACAGTGAAACCTGGATAAGTGCGATCTGAAGAGAACTACATTTTTTTATCACTTATAGATGCTGTTTATTTACCCAGTTTCCCAAATAGACAGGTTAACATGACATTTGCCTTATTTATAGGGAGTCCCACCATGAGAGGTCGAAATGTTAGTAAACAGTCTAATTCCTTCTCTAAACAAACGCGTCATAACTTGTCTACACCTGATGAATTGTCCCACTTATATGGGCTAATGTGACTTTACAGCTTATGTCTCGAGTTGACGAGAACAGTGCAGCGCCATGCAATACCTTGTTATTCAACATTTTGGGTGGTTTTTAACAAGAGAGCGAGCGACCTGCTTTTCTTGTCATTCAGTTGTATAAAAATAATTCGAAGTGGTTGGTAAAGGGTCAAAGGTTTTTTTTTGTAGCGGAGGCTGGCATACAAACACCTGACACCTGATGGTAAGTGGCCTCCGCCCCTCATGAACACCCACAATTCCCGATGAATCATAAATGCGCTGCCGACCTTAAGAGGAGGCTCCCTAAATTGTACGTTAGTTTCGATGACCATACTGCGTCAATTATATATCCAAGGAATATAAAACTTTAATATATGATTTTTCAGTCCTATTTCTTTCCGTTAATAAGACAGTTACACAATTGTGTTATTTTCCCTCGATACATTTTTATTCCGAAAACGATGTATTTTTGGTAGAATTTTTGCTGTTTCTAATAAATGGCTTGAGTTATATGTCTAAAATAAATATTCACAGTTAGTAAATATTGTTTATTATCCACTGCTAAGATATAAATTACCTAGATCAATTAAAACTCATAATATAAATTATAATAGATTTGCGACTTACGTCATTTACTTCTGTGCATTGATAAACGTCCGACGATGTGCGCAATATTCAACCTTATGTCATTTCTCATAGTGTGTTGAGTAGTGCACGGTAACTAATAATTAAAGCTATTTATCGTTAGTACAGCGCCGTGCTTCAAGGAAAGACTACGTGTTTTATGCCGAGCGAACGCTTTGCCCGAGTGTTGAATCAGTTTATTATATTTGACAAACTATGCGAAACAGACAATAAATAAACCAAAAACAATTAAATCTAGCCCTAAAATTAACTTTGCAGCCTGGGCTACTAAAGGCATTCGGCGTAGTAGAGATATTTTATATGACTTGTACGACAGAAGGTCCTATACACCTGATGTCAACTTTTCAATCTACGTCAAGAATTATTCTAAAATTTTAAAAAAAGTGTGTTTGCAAGCTAAAGCCGCACATATTAGTGAAAAGTTAAGACGATCAAGCAACAAGATAAAAACTACCTGGCAAATAATTAATGCTGAAACTGGTAAAAATAGAATTAGTGATAAATCGATAACTTTACATATAAATGACGAACTAGTTTCAGATAAGCTCTCTGTTGCTAAGTACTTTGAGAAATATTTCACTAACATACCCATAGAGACTACTACATGTCTACAGTCATCAGCGACTTTAGCAGAATCATTGTTATTAGAAAATGTCAAAGGAGTTATGCCTCACTTTAATTTTGACAGGATATCTCATTGTGAAATAATTAAAGCATTTAAGAAACTTAAAATGAAAGGCACCGAAGATCTATGGGGACTATCTGTTAAAGCTATAGAAGCTATTATAATAACTATTGCTCCCATTTTAGCAGATATTTTTAATTTTTGTGTTAGTGACGGAACTTTTCCCGATTTAATGAAAATTAGCAAAATTGTGCCCATTTTTAAGAAAGGTTGTGTAAATAACGCCTCGAATTATAGACCTATATCTATATTACCAGCTCTTAGTAAGGTTTTTGAAAAGATAATGCTGGACCAAATGTTGGCGCATTTTGATAGGAATAGGATATTGCATAATAAACAATTTGGGTTTACAAAGAATCGGTCTACTCAAGATGCTGGATCTGCATTAATGACATCTGTATTAGAGGCATGGGAGGGATCACAGGATGCTCTTGGTGTGTTCTGTGATCTCTCCAAGGCTTTTGACTGCGTCGACCATCAAACCCTTATTGCTAAACTCAAGTACTATGGATTTTATGGTACATCTCTCGATCTTGTGATATCCTATTTATCTGGTAGGGAACAAAGAGTGTCTATTGAAGGCGTCACTTCAGTGGGATCCACAGTTAAAATAGGGGTTCCACAGGGTTCCATTCTGGGCCCTTTTCTGTTCTTAGTTTATATTAATGATCTTCCGTACATGGTAGAAAAGATGACAGACATAGTTTTATTTGCTGACGATACATCTTTAATATTCAAAGTAAATCGTAAGGATGAAAATCTAGTTACACCCAACAACATTCTAAATTTGATATTAAATTGGTTCTCTGCGAATAATCTTTTATTAAATGCAGGTAAAACACAATGTATCCGTTTTACATTACCAAATGTTGGAAGGGTGAAGTCGCGCATAGAACTAAACGGAGAAATATTAGATCTAGTCTCTGCAACAACTTTCCTAGGAATAACTATAGATAGTAAATTGCAGTGGGACCCTCAAATAAAAAGATTATCCGGTAAATTAAGTGCTGCAGCTTTTGCTGTTCGGAAAATAAGACGCTTGACTGATGTTTCAACGGCTAGGTTGGTATATTTCGCATACTTTCACAGTATTTTGTCCTACGGCATTCTATTGTGGGGTTCAGCTGCTGATATAGACACTATATTTATATTACAAAAAAGAGCAGTTCGTGCTATATATGACCTGAATAGCCGCGATTCCTTACGATCTGTATTCAAGGATAGTAATATACTGACTGTGCCGTCTGAATACATTTATCAAAATATTATGTATGTTCGTAAAAACCTCAGTAAATTTAACAAAAATAGTGACATTCACAGTATAAATACGAGGAACAAAAACAAACTCGCTGTACCCGCCTTTAGAATAGTCAAGACTAAAAAGTCATTTATGGGTAACAGCGTTAAATTTTATAACAAGCTCCCCAATAACGTAGTTAATATGCCCGATAAATTGTTCAAAGCACACATTAAACGAGTGCTCATGTCTAGGGGCTACTATAATGTTAAGCAATATCTAGAGGATAGACATGTTTGGCGTTCGGTTCCTTGCGTACTGCGACCTCCTAGGGGCCCTGTAGCTTAAACTATGTAGGGAATAAACTCATAAATTTACCCTAAATAATAAATATGTTGATCTTTAAATAACTGCAATATAACACGAGCAAATTAAAATAAATAAATTTTAATAAAACTACAATAAATTAAACTAAAGACGACCGATCGTGTAACAAATAAAATACCTACATGAATATGGCAATTTTTTAATCGACAAGTCATTATTTTCGAGAATAGCTTAAGCGGATCAAAAACAAGCCCACTGAGTTTGTTCGCCAGGTCTTCTCAGGCAGGGTCGCGTTTGGATCTGGTGGTAGTTTTAAAACAACAATCTGGAGATACACATTATCCGTATTAATCTGCCTTATAACTAACTATATATATTAAAGGCTTTGTATTTCCGCAAATAATTTGGATTGAAAGACCGGACCAAAAACAAGCCCACTGAGTTTGTCTAGCTGGATCTTCTCAGGGCTGGGTCGCGCCGCGTTGAATCCAGCGGTAAAGGAAGCCCACTTGAGTTTGTTTCGCCGGGTCTTCTCAAGGTGGGTCGTTTTGGATCCGGTGGTAGTTTTAAAACACGTGCCGTTTTCGATAATGCGTATGGTCCATATCGACGACCCCTCAAAATATATGATGATTCTTGACTATTCCATAGTAAAAATATGGAAGAATAATAATAATAAATAGATTTAGTGTAATTGCCGAGTGTATTTTGATGATGCTATGTATGTATGTGTACATTAGTTGATACTGATTTCTATATAAGTTTCTTTTACTTTTGTACTGACTTGTCATAAGCGCTATTTCAATTGCCTACATGATTAATAAACGATTTCATTTCATTTCATTTCATTTCAAATAATTTGTGCAAAAAAGAAAGAAAGTGAATCGTTTCAAAAACTTTGCAATGATTATGAGAGAAGCAAAAGCGTAAGTATTTTGTTAGAATGTTATTTGTACATTTTGAAAATAAAAGTATTATTATATATAATATAACATATTTTAATAATATTATTTCTAAAATAGAATTTAACTATTTACATTATTACATACATAATAATGCCTCGGTCGCGTAGTTATATTTCGTACGCGGTATTGCTATGCTGAGGTCTCGGGTTCGATCCCCGGGTCGGGTCAAATGATATTGGGTTTTTCTATCATGAAATGCTCAGTATCGGTCCGGAGTTTGATCCCGAATTGTGCCCGGTATGGCGATAGGATCGCCCGCTGTCACATCATGGGATGGAAATACACTTTGCGAAATGTGGGTGCACTAGTTACATCTCTGCCTATCCCTTCGGGGATTACAGTCGTGAGTATGTATAAACAATCATTACAATGACTTATATACCCTATCTTTTTTAGAAAAAGAAATAAAGAAAATCGAATGATGGTTATCCGGAACAAAGAGTCAGTGGAGTCGCCTCGGCAATTATTTGATTTAGTTTCTACTTTTGTGATGCATGAAGAGTGAGTTACTCTAACATTATATTATACTATACTAATAATAAGATTATAAGCAAGTATGCATCTAATCGTCATGTATAATTACTAACTTGATATTGTAAGTAATATTTACTTTATCTTCTTCTTCACTAGGTGGTCGGTCCCTCCGATGCGAGAGACCAACTAGGTTGGTACCACCGCTTCGTTTATTTGTCCTACCATGTAGCAGTGTGTAAGTACTGTTGTGTTTCGGTTTGAAGCTAGTGACATTACTGGGCATTATGAGACTGCAAAATTTGTGTCTCGGAGTAAATATCGCAATCCAATATCACGCAGTGCGTTGTAATCTAAAGTTCTGTGTAATATTGTCTGTTTATGGTCAGATGTGGCGCTTACCATCAGGCTAGCAAAACGTTATTCATGCTAATAAAACAAACTATTACATATTTTATTGGCATTATTATATGATAATGGGTAATAACTACTAACTATGTATGTAATTATTTACATTAAATCTAATCTATGTTCTTTTTATTATCATGGAGAAACAAAATGACGATTAATTTGCTATGTAAAGAACCATGCTGTAGACACTTTTGTGATTTATCTACAATCTGAATAAGCCGGCTCGACTGTTATTCATACTTAAGTGATCTCCACTCATTGATGATTTATTTACATAATTACCTAAATCATTGTTACATTATTATTTAATCTATTTACATAAATCATCAATGAGTGGAGATCACTTACCATCAGCTTACCTACTTTTTGTCCTAACACGGCAAAATGACTGCGCTATACCTGATGGTAAGCGCAGTGTAGACCAAAAACTCCAGCGACCATCGATGAACAACGAGATTATCGGTGGTCACCAGAATCATGCCGGCCTAAAATAATGCTTCTTCACACTCTGGAAGAGGAAAGAGGCAAATCGAAGAGCCTGCGACAGGATAGGCGGATGGCTGATGAAGGCACAGGGATACAAGGATGTATCCCTATACCCGTCTCAACCAACCATCGAGTCATGTCGCAAACTCCTCGGGAGAACCAATTATACACTGGCTGATCCTGGAATGCGATCCACACAAGGTGTGTGGGATCATTATGACGGGTTCTTACACCGTGTGTATGGTTGTCGCTATCCGAGCGGTTAGGAATATCCTACCAATAGCCAATTCCTCAATTGATTACATAAATGGGTAAGGATGAAAATGATGATGATCCTGAGCTCTAACTTCTAGTGATGTTAAAAAATATGATTTGATTATATGATGATGATTGTTGATGATGTTTTTGCAGACTAAACTTGATAAACCTTGAATCTAGCGAGAACACTGAAAACATAACAGCTATTCATCGTGCATATATTTCGCCACCTTCAACTCTCGGGGACAAACCTCCCATACGATGTCAAAGAGAACATTTCTCATAATATTTGTTCCATGAAAGCAAATATGACAATATATAGCCCTTACTTGATGCAACTGACATTGTATGGAACGTACTGTTATGTTGTTTAATTTACGATATTTTTTTTTATATAACAAAATGTATATTATTATGATGTCTTTCAGATTGATGTTGATCATGAAAAAATCCTTACGAGGTACAAAATATAAGGTGAAGATGTAAGATTTTGTTGTTTTATTTCGACCTTAAACCATTCTATAGACACATGAGTATCATCCTAATAAATAAATACACAGTATTTATTCCTTCTTTTTTGCACTTTTCGTTATTTCCTTTTGAATACACGTTCTAATGGGTAGACGTATCATCGACTTACAGTCATTTTTTGAAAAACAAAAGAAAATTAAACTATAGTCTATTTTAAAGAACATTCATTTATTTTTTGTTTTATATACACATGGTCTGGGTTCCCTGGGCCATTTTTCCACTTGATTACTATCAAGCTAATTTTCCGTGAGTAGCTTCGTTTCGATGAGACGCCCAATAATTCCCTATGCGAAAATTCTCTATTGTGATAGCTAACAGACGTAGCAAGGATAGAATATTTCGATTTGATGATACCTAAAAATTTATAATTTTATTTGTAGGACAATATGACTGTTAAATTATATAAATATTAACTAAGTAAAAACAAAAAAATCAGCTGGTTAGTAATCATACCTATTGGAAGGAGGGGCTTCCAATAGGTATCGCAAACGAGGTCATAAAAAATTATTACTAACCAGCTGATTTTTTTGTTTTTACTTAGTTCATATTTATATAATTTAACAGTCATATTGTCCTACAAATAAAATAAAAAAAATTTGAGTATCATCAAATCGAAATATTCTATCCTTGCTACCTCTGTTAGCTACCACAATAGAGAATTTTCGCATAGGGAATTGTTGGGCGTCTCATCGAAACGAAGCTACTCACGGAAAATTAGCTTGATAGTAATCAAGTGGATCAGCTGGCCCAGGGAACCCGGACCATGTGTATATAAAACAAAAAATAAATGAATTTTCTTTAAAATAGCACCAACACATTTGTTCAAACGAAAATATATTTCATTTAAATTTTGAAGAAGAAAAAAAGAAAAAACACTCAAAAGGCGCAAATAACATTAATTTCTTTCATGAAACTACTAGAGTATGTTTTTGTAACCAGTCTACATTTAGCGGCATTATGCGTGAACATATAATAAACAAATATATTGTACTTTTTTTTTATAGCATAGGCCGGCAAACGATCAAGTGTGTCACCTAATGGTAAGTGATCTCCACCGCCCAAGTACGCCCACCACCAGAAGAATGAATCATGGGCGCGTTGCCGACCTGAAAGGTAAGGGATAATTAGGGATAGGGAAGGGGAGGGGATTTGGGCTTCCGGATATCTCACTCACCGTACGAAACGCAGCAGCAAGCCCCTACTTTACGTCGGTTTTCTGTGAGACAGTGGTAACGACCCGGTCGAGCCAGCCCATTCATGCTGTAGACAAAACTGTCTTCAGCGTGGCTCTACCACTCAAAATGTAATGTAAATGTATGTTCGCAATTCGTCTGTATATATATATACCTCCTCTGTTTTTCCATTGGTTAAAAAATGTGAAAAAAGCATCAAAGATTCTAAGTTTGGAAATATGCATACAAACTGCGATAATCCTGTTCATATTTCCATTCAGTGGGTTTTCGTGTACAATACACGCACAAACATACAGACAAGATAATTAAAAATATATATTTCTGTAATCGAATATGTTTATCATTACTTTTTAAACATATCAAATGTACAGACACAGCTCTGATACAATTTTGTTATATTATATCAACAAAACATTTGTCTTTCAAAACAAAATATATTATTAAAAAAATATTTATGTACAGAAGTCTCCGTGTATTTATGCCCACTACTATAACGTCAAGCGACGCGCGAAACGACGCGTTGCGTACAAGTGCAGAGGGTAGCGGGGTGGATGGGCGGAGCTAACGCACGAAATATTTTAGGCAGCATGCTCTTAACGGGCAGTGATAATTAAGGGATTTGGAAGGGGATGATGGCCTCCGGATATCTCACAAACCGTACGAAACGTACCAGTAAGCCGCTACTTTACGTCGGATTTCTGTGAAGCAATGGTAACGACCCAGTCGAAGCGACCCATTCATGCTGTAGACAAACATTTCTACTCAAAAAAGAGACGAATATTTAAACCACTAATATATATATGTGTATTCACAATTTCGGATCGAACACGGACTCTTATGATTCATATGTTATGTTTCCTGCCACTAGACAAAGAAGGCTATTCAACAATATTCGTTTATTTTTTTGTAGTCCTGACAAAGATCACGTACGCGATTGTTTTCGGGTTGATAGTATCAGTCGGTGTTAAGTTTTGTTGACACAGAAATTATGTGCACAATGTGAGTTCAAGGTCGTTTGTTAAAATATATTTCTTGTACTTGCGAGTTGTCGATAAATAGTAAAGAAATGTTAGTTTTTCGAATAACTCTTGTTCCACCTGCCCTTATTCCATTAGCAGTGGTGTCGCCGTAACATGCTTTGTACCACATGTTACAGAAAAATTTGGCTTGTAGTTTTTATAACCCGCCGCCTGGCTGACGTCAACCTTTCTCGGGAAAGAGTGACAATCAACATTATGTCCATATGTTGCAATTAATTTGTGAGTAAAGTGATTACTAGACATGGGGGGTGTGGTCTGTAAGGCAGTGGCATTGTAAAACAGACCAATAAATCATCAATCGAAGTATTTACCGAAGTTAGTGTTTTTAAAAAACGTGTCCCACGAAGCCTCTAATAGCACGTAATATTATTAGGAATAGATATGGGCGTAAATGGGATGCAAAAACCCAATAACATTTAAAACCACAACAAGTGGATATTGATGTTATTTTGCTAAATTCATTAGATTTAAGTAGATTCAATTTAGTATTTTATAAAAAAAACATAAATTAAACATTTCCCATGTACGATTATGCAAAAAAACCTTTAAAATACATATTGATTTATGTTAATGAATTGAAATGACCAAAGCTGCAATCTAGTTTATAGATATGTTGACGTACATTTCGTATTATTTCCTAAGGTTGAGGTCATTAATTATGTTCTACATAATATAACTTATGTTACAAAGTAATAAAATGTTATGACCGGGTAGAAGTGTGCAACCGTAAACTTGATAAACATTTCTAATTCCTACAGATTTATGAGCCGTATAAAACATACTTTTATATTGCATTTACGTCAGATGAATTCCGGGGAGTTCCTGGCTGTATATACCCATTAGGTTACTGCGAGTTTTTTTTAATGTGATAGCTAGTTTTTCATCATTCACATTTAAAATTTCTTTATTCTACTGATTTCTTATGTTTACGCGAATATTACACGTTGAAATAAAACTAATTTAAACGGATTTTATAGCGATTTTTTATTAATTTTGACTGGACTGGCCACCCCGTGACCACGAAGGCTAAAAAGCTTTCGAAACGTCGGGATCAAAATTAATTAGAAACCGCGATAAAATCTGTTTAAATTAGTTTTATATCAGTTTACTCTTCTGTCGAAATCCGAAAGATTTCCTCGACAAGAACCTCAGGATGGATCTTGAGTTACTATTATATTTACACTGAGCAATGATTTTAATTCTCAGATAAAACAAGTTTCATATTCTATTACCGTGCTGGCAATAAATATAACTTCACATATTATTATGTCAACGACACGAAGGATTCCTAGCCGTTCGTCTAACACGGATTATGAGGCAAGGTGATAAAATTATAATTTAAAAACCCACTTTGCGGAAGGAGTAGGCAACTGTTAAACAAACAATAAGAAATTAGATAAACAATAAGTAATTTGCATGAGATTAATAAGGCGATTATGTTAATTTATATTAAGGAGTTTATATATTATTATTTTATTTTCCGTATTTATTATGTTTTTTTAATTTTTTACTTATTGTTTATACAATTATCAATTGAGGCTATCAGCGCAAAAGTGGTGTAACCCACAATTCCCGTTAGATACGGTTTTGGTGTAAAATACATTATTTGTATTATGAAAAATAATGTATTTTACACCAAAACCGTATACATTATTCGTTACATAATAATGTATAATAATATTCGTATATAATACATTATTTTTATTATGAAAGATAATGTATTTTACACCAAAACCGTATGTAACAAAAATTGTGGGTTACACCACTTTTGCGCTGATAGCCTCAATTAATTGTTAACCATCTGGTGTAAGCTACAAATTGTATGTTGTGGTTGCCAGTTTACGGGGGAACACCGGATTTTGTTCTATAATGTATGTTTTTATTAATATGTTTATAATGTATGTTCCCATTTAGTGTATTCATCTCTTTCTGGTAACTCTAAAATAAATAAACTGTTGCACCCACGGTCTGCTGAGCATACTTCCCCCCCATGATGTGATAGGGGGCGAGTCTATTCTATTGCCATATTGGGTATAAATCCCGCGTAACTAGTGGGATTTGTCAAATCAAATTCAACACACATTGTGATTTCTTGCCTGATACGAGGAACCCACGGGACCTCAGTGGCTTTTTTTACTTTTATTTTTATGTTCTTCATCGATTTCTTCACCAATTTTTTGGTAAAATATTCATTCAATAGAATTTAGTTGCGATGTGGTTCCATATCAATTTGATGATGGAATACGGAATAAAAAAAATAAACTCTTCAACGGATAAATACAACACACTTGACTCGTCGACATTGTTTTATGTCATTCGAATTTAGGTACCATAGTTACCACAAAAAAATGTGAAATACAGGAAGTCGGTTAAAATGTTTAAACTAAACTTCAAAGCCGACTTCAAAAAATAACACTCCACAGTCGAAAACATTTTCTAAAGAACTTTGTGGAGTCGGTGTCGATGCCTCTGCCGTTAAGCTGAAATTGCCCCGTATGAACCTGTTATTAGGTAGGTACGTAAAACAAGAAGATGCTGATCAATAAGATGTATTCAAAGTAAAATAAAATTGCATTATTGATAAGAAACGTTCCGCCGACGCTGAATTGTATTAGTTTTATTACGCCAAAACAAAAAATAAATGCAATTCTTCATGAAAAATAACTGCTCATTGAGCTCATTGAAATTAAACTAATTTAAACGGATTTTATTAAAACGGATTTTATTTAAACGGATTTAATTCAATAATTGTATGCGATAGAATCCGTTTAAATTAGTTTCATTTCAATGAGTAATATTCGCGTAAACTTAAGAAATCATTATGCTCATTGAGCTTTTTCACATATCTGTAAAAAGTTTCGCGTGGTATTTTCATATTGTGTCACGATTATCTTTTTCTCAAAGTGCATAATTGTCAAATTCTGGATGCAGGATTTTAATTGTAATGAAATGGAAGTTGTGAGGTGAGGTTCAGGTTTCAAATTCCAAGTCGAGTATATTAACAATTTTGTTTTTTTTTTATTTCATAACATTTTTTTTCATACCGTCGGTAGCGTACTTACGCATAGGAACGGCCCTGGGCCTGCGTCGGTCATCCGCCTGTCCAGTCGTAGGATCCTCGATTTGCTTCTTCCCTCTTCGGAGTGTGTAGAAGCATTTGTACAGGCCGGACATAAGTATTTATACATGATTCTGACGACCACGGATAAATTCATTTTGTCGGTGGTCGCTGGTTTTTTGGATTGCACCACGCTTACCATGAGGTGTAGTGCAGTCACTTTGCCCGTGCTCGGATAAAAAAAAGCTAGTCACAAGTGAGGCGAGAAGTGTAGAGGGCGGGTGAAGTTATTAACTTCAACCCGGCTTAGCTATCGGACTTTAAAAAAACCCTTGTCACTACAACTAAGTAAACAGGTTATCTCATTTCCTACCGTCGCATTGTCGCAATTCATTTAATTACTGACATATCTGCAAAAGATAAACTCAATGGCGGTCTGTTCGCGTGACATCGGCGCCTGTCTACCGCAACTGGCGCTCGTCTCCTTGACCTTGCTGCCCGAGCCGGGTCAGGCCCGCCGCCGCTGACGTCGAAGGCCGACGGTCTGTTTTTACACGCCCCGCTGCCTGTTGCCATTCGGCTAAAATTAAACATCGGTTTCACGAAAACTATCGTATCGGCCAGTTATAATTATGTGAATCGGAATTAGAGAAATTATAGTGGCATGGATGTGTTGATGTTTTCATTTCAGGTTTATGCGAGAAGCCGTCTGGGTTGATAGTGCCTTATCTATATATGGATGCAATAATATTTCAACCCATATCAAGCATAAAAAGTTCGCGAAATCGTACTTCTGCCGGACAATTAAGTTGTGGAATAGTTTGCCAGCACACGTGTTCCCTGCTTCCTATAATATGGGGTCCTTTAAACGGAGTGTGAAGAAGCAGTTAGGCAGGTCGGCATAATGATGCCGACCTACGATAGCTACACTGTTTGTCGTTGATCGACACTATTCCTGGATTGTACTACACCTACCATCAGGTGTGGTGTAGTCACTTTGCCGAGCCACGATCAGAAAATTAAGATATTAATTTTATTTTCATAAATTAATTGGATTTAGGTAGGTTAAATTCCGTATTTTATATTAAAAAAAAAAACATTTTTTCATAAGAATGAGTCACGAACCAAGCTCCTATCACATGCAGTGATGGGTATCGAGGTATTTCAATCAAGTTGCCACCTACTGAGCAGATAATGGACAGCCTCATACAATCAAAAAGGAAAATTACGTTTTTTTTATTTGATTGAATGACGAGATGAGCAAGGCGCTCGCCTGATGGTAAGCACCACGCCTGCCCATAAACAGAAGCAAAACCACACAGAACTTTGAATTACAAAGCACTGCATGACACTGAACTGCGCTCGTCACCCCGAGACATAAGATGTTAAGTAAGCCTTTTGTCGAGTGTCCAATTCTGTGTATTATATGGATGCAAATAAGCAATGATATTTCAACCCACATCAAGTGAATATTGAGATATCGAATATATTTTTGCTAATTTCATTGAATTTAAGTAAGTTAAACAAAAAATCGTAAATGAAACATTTCCCGTGTACGATGATTCAAAACAGAACTTTAAATTGTTAAAGTTAATGTTTTTTTTAATAGCATAGGCCGGCAAACGAGCAAGTGGGTCACCTGGTGGTAAGTGATCGCCACCGCCCATGTACGCCCACAATACCAGTAGAATCATGGGCGCGTTGCCGACCTTAAAGAAAAGGATTATTGAAGGACAGGGAAGGGAACGTGAATTTTTGCCTCTGGATATCACTCACCGTACGAAACACAACAGCATACAGCTACTTTACGTCGGTTTTCTGTGAGACAGTAAACGACCCGGTCGTACCGGCCCTATCACGCTGTAGACAAAACTGTCTACAGCGTAGCTCTACCACTCATGAATTTAGCAAAATAAATATTTGCATCCGTATATCATTGGTCTGTATTTATTTAGCGCCAAAAAACACCAATGACGTTAAAAGAAATCGTTACTATGCGTTAATGCGCACTATGAGGTCTCATGAACACGGGGGGGTATGTCTTTCCACACCATAAAAACGTGATGTCAAATGGCACATCGCGGGCGAATGGCCTCGCGCGCGCGCACTTTTTGCAACGTGTCTCGTACCAGTTGCAAGTGTCGACGCACTCGCCGCGCCTGACCCAAATGTCGATTTTAATAATGATATTATCTCGAACGATATCGCTTTGTTGTTTAAATTGAATGTCGCCGATGATTGGCAGGTGTGTGTGGGCTTGACATGGAATCTTTAATTAAAAGTCAAATGCATCATATAATATTACCTGTAATAGAACTGAAGGCTCATTTACATGCAGAAGGCATATAGAAGAAGACCGCAGCATAAGCCACCTACTACATATGAAATGTACCACAAGGTGGTAGGTCCCTCGTATGCGAGAGGCTGTCTGGGTTGGTACCATCGCTTTACTATTTCTGCCGCCGAACGCTGTGTAAGGACTGTTGTGTTTCGGTTTGAAGGACATTGAAGCCAGTGAAATTACTGGGCAGTGACATGTGATAATCGAGTGGTCGATATGATGATCGAGTCACCGTATTGTTAGTTCCGACTTCGAACTCATTTTCGACTCACTCAAAACGACTTGACTTAAGTCGTAAGTTTGTTTCATAGATGTCAGCCTTAATACATTGCTATTATACACATAAACTTAGTTTGCCGGCACACGTGTTTCCTCCTTCCTATAATATGGGGTCCTTTCAACGGAGTGTGAAGAAGCAGCTAGGCAGGCCGGCATGATTGTGCCGAGCTACGATAGACGCATCGTTCGTCGTTGGTCGACACTATTCCTGGATTGCGCTACACTTACGATCAGGTGTGGCGTAGTCATTTTGCCGAACCAGAATAAAGAAATAACATTATATACGTCTCTGAAAAATAATCGAATACGGTACTTGATTTGATTTTTTTAAATTATTTTAATCAGTTACGTTACGCAAAACCTACTGGAGAAAGATTTATTTAAATTAATCCAAAAATAAATAAGTTAGAAGCCATTCAACTCTAATGAAAGGGGCACTTCAAATGACAGATGACACAAACTTTGACGTCACCGTGTAAAATGACCATTACGATTGACGCTTGCGAAGATAGTGAGATGTCTCCACTATGCGCCCACCTTTGTTCATGCAAATATATAAAATCAAAATTGCGAGCTCATTTTTGAAAAAAAATCTATTAAGTTTTTACAAAGGGTTTCTGTTTCGTATTATTTGTTATTACGAATAAAATAATGTATAAAATTCAGTATAGGAAATGTACTCTATTCTTAGAAATGACTCAAAAGCTGTCTACAACTAGATAAAGGCATCTCATAAATACACAAGACTCTTTGAATATTTACAATATATAGGGTGGTAATTACTACAGAACACATTCCTGTGTTCCGTGGTAATTACGTACTTGAAGCATTGTATTGTTCAATGAATATTGTAACAATACATTGGCTGATTCCGGAACGCGACCCACGCAAGGTGGGTCACAATGGTCTTAACACCGTGTATGGTGATCGCTATCCGGGCTGATACGAATATCTTACCACCAGCAGGGTGATACATACGACGGTCTTATCGCAAACGGCGATTTCTTCCAGACAAACTTATTGTATTGCTGATGCCTACAAATCATCCGGACATTTGGGTGAAATAAAATTTCTTTTGGACACATACATACATTATTATTAAGAGGGAAGAAGCATTTATACATGCCGGCATGATTCTGGTGACCACCGATAAACTCATTGTTTGTCGGTGGTTGCTAGTTTTTTGGACTGCATTACTCTTACCATCAGGTGTAGTGTAGTCACTTTGCCGTGTTCGGATAAAAAAAATATTATTGTTGAGCGACAAAAATATTTACGCATAACAATATAACCAACGAAGTTCTTAAATTCGATCCCAAGTTTTGTAATTTAAAAAAAACAATTCGTTATTGCGATTAAAAATTCCGATTCCGGAAGCCCGGCAAATTCGTGGAAACTAGGACGGACGACTGGTTCACGGACATGGGGTTTGGTACATTCCGGCCGCCACCGCGTCGAGCTCACACCAAGCCGTTAGAGGCTAACCCGTCTTGTGGCGCGCCACCGGGGTGCGATGACTCGCCGACACGACCGCTTGTATTGGCCAGCACGTTGCGGCCGTTGACTTCACAGCTGATCGGGCGGTGGCACATCACTGTGCCTCGGTTTTTGGATGTGTGGAACAATGGCTTTTGTTATGGTTTTGTAGGAACTGTATCGTTTTGGTTTTCCTTCATGTTGCATCTCTGTTTTGTGGTACTGGTATTACTCATACCAGATGACTATGAAAATAATGTTTTGAACCAATATGTTTATTGTTTTTGGATAGGAGAATACTGTTTTGGTATTGTGAATGATTAATGGTTAGGCAGAGGTGTAACCAGTACACCCATAAACCCATAATAATAAAAACAAAATACTAAAGTAACCAAATATTCATTATAGAAATGTAAACACGCGTGTAGCTTGACTTGTTTGAAGATTTATATTATTTGTTGGAAAATGTGCTTTATTATACTGGTCATATATAACAACTTGAGATTAACTATCTGTATCAGAAAGAGCATGTTGAAATATGATTCGTTTACTTTTACATGGATACAGTAGGTACAGGAATTTGTTTAGTTATATGAATCAGAATTATTTTACGATAAAATGTATTTTGGGTGATGGTTCGTTGGTAAGGTGAGTGAGGTATCCGGAAGCTCAAATCCCCTCCCCTTCCCCATTCCTAATTATCCCTTTTCTTTAAGGTCGGCCCATGATTCTTCTAATATTGTGGGTGTACATGGGCGGTGGAGATCACTTATCATGAGGTGACCCAATTGCTCGTATGCCGGTGAATGTTATAAGAAAATATTATTGACAACTGTATATTCCCCAGATCGGGCAATCATGATTTTTGTTTGAGTTGCCGATTCCAAAGACGAAAGCAGCGATAGCACAGCGGGAGTGGTACGGACTGACGAGACGAAAGTCGTAGGTTCAAAACCAGCCCCAAGAACATGCATGCACCTCTAGCTTTTCTAACTTATGTTGTTAATTATCGTATGCTTTGACGGAACCGGAAATAGATGCTTGCATTTCAATTACCAACGTACCTTCACCCATCACTCATACAATGTAACAAAGAAAACTCATATAATGTTAATCGTGGGTATTGCCGGACAAAATGTTGTGCCAGAGCGTGTAAAAAAAATCTCATCGTCCGACGCGACGCGGTGGGTAAGCGTTATTAACAAAATTATTATGAGGTGCTTTGATGGCCGCAGCGTCATGATTTTTTATTACGTTGGTTAAATAAATTGCCCAAACTGCACGGAACTTGATTGTAAACTCAGCGTCGTCCGAAAATTATTATGACTGAGATGTTTATGATAAGTGTATACTGTATAATGTAAAATGTAAAAACAGAATAAATCGTAATTCAATTTTAAGATGGGTTTCGGAAAACGTTTTCGTTTTTGAGTGGTGGGCTCGCCGTAGACAGTTTTGTCTACGGCACGAATGGGCCGACTCGACCGGGTCGTTGCTATTGTCTCACAGAAAACCGACGTAAAGAAGCTTGTTGCTGCGTTTTGTACGGTGAATGAGATATTCGGAGGCCCAAATCAAATTTCCTTTATGGTGGGCAAAGCGATGATTCTTCTGTTATTGTGGGCTTACATGGGCGGTGATCACTAAAATAAAGTGATCCACTTGCTCGTTTGCTGACCTAACAGCTTAAGTAATAGGTTTTTAGTGTTAATAGTATTTATTGTTAATTATTGCTAGCATTAATAGTGAAGAAATCATCGTGAGAAGTTCTACTAAATAATTTCGAAGATGTGTAATCTGCCAACACGCATTAGGCCAACGTGGTGGACTAAGTCCTAACCTCTCTAATTCAGTAAATAAATAAATTAGCTATCATTTAGTAGAGGTGGCCCGCATCACTGTATACCCGTATTCAACAGTGCGACGTGTGTGTAATAAATAAATTTACCCAACAAACACACTCAT
Organism: Amorpha juglandis; assembly: GCA_949126905.1. Lineage (NCBI taxonomy): Eukaryota > Metazoa > Arthropoda > Insecta > Lepidoptera > Sphingidae > Amorpha > Amorpha juglandis. The sequence goes on along the minus strand of OX421379.1, from coordinate 1,276,222 downwards.
AGTAAGATACCAGTTTTGTGTCATGGATATCAAGAACCAGGAGAGACTTTCGGTCTCACAACACCCAGTCTCAAAACAAATATTCGTGGAGACACAAACATTTGCCTCGGTGCGGAGCTCTGCTGGGCCCATATCACCTACGTATAATGATACATTATTAAACTTGTCGTTCGATAAAGCCTTAATTATCATAAATTATTTGGTCCCATCGCGCGGGCCCTCTATTAAATTGGCACATGACCTGGATTAACATCGGCACGGCACCGTCCGAGCAGGTGCCACTACATATTTAAACTTATAAATAAATGGATATTTTATTTGTTCATAAGTGGATGATATTTATTTCTGTTTTATGACAATCTAAAAAAGTTTACTTAATGTATGTTGATTCCTATAATATGTGGTCCTTTAAACGGAGTGTGAAGAAGCAGTTAGGCAGGCCGGCATGATCTTGCCGACCTACTATAGACACATTGTTTGTCGTTGGTCGACACTATTCCTGCATTGCGCTACACTTACCATCAGGTGTGGCGTAGTCACTTAGCCGAGCCAGGATTAATCATTCTTCTTTAATTCAAAGCATTAAATGAAACAAAGTAGGTATGTAATCGTAGACCGTTTTTCATAGTTATGTCGCGGTTTTTAGTTTATTTTCCCCACAGTATTTTTTGTACATATTCGTGGTCATCCTGTGCGGTGGTGTCGGTGAACTTTTTCAGGATATTTCAGTTCAATAAACCCATTTAAATCTCGTCACTCGTGCACTTCTCCAATTTATTAATTACTTGAAACTGCAATATATTTTTATATCTACATTTTTTGCCTCCGGTGTTTAAACGCGATCGTCGTTGTATAAATTTATTTTTAGATGTTTGTTAATAACTTACTGGATACCGTGTGACATAAAATATATTGGTTGAGAAACGACTGACGATTTTGAACTCCTAGATAGTTGTTGGAGTGCGTAAATAATATTAATATTTACTAAATATGCCGAATAACTTTCCAAACATGAAATATTAATGAAAAATGGACAACCCAACTAATATACTTTCGTATTTATAATTTTGTTATAGTTGTGTTATATATATAATATTATTAAGATCGTACCTGGTTAATGCTATTATTTACGTATTTCATACTAGCTTTTCCTCGCGGCTCCTTCCGCGTGATCTGCTTATTCCGGGATAAAAGTAACCTATGTTACTCAGTGATAATGTAGCTTTCGAACGACAAAAGAATTTTTGAAATCGGCCCAGTAGTTTGTTCGTTACATACAAAAATACAAATCTTTCCTCAGTTTAATATTAGTGTAGATAAGAAAAAAAAATACGTAGCTTACACACATGAACTCTAAAAACACAACAATGTTTATTGAGAAGTCATGTTATATTTGTGCACTAGTTTTTATCTGAAATGGGGCAACCGAGCTAGTGGGTCACCTGGTGATAAGTGCTCACGAACGCCCATGGACACCATCGGCCGACAATACCAGAGCATTCGTTGCTGCGTTGCCGGCCTTTACACTTAACACAAAAATATTTGTAATAGGTTCTCGATTGGTCTATCATGCGGCGCGGCGTCGACATTGTCTCGTGGAAATGTCAACTTAGCTGGCAACTTACCCAAAGACCACCCCAGCGTCACGGCCGGGGTAATAACCACAGCCACGCAGCGCCGCGCCGTGTGCATTTAACGTTCATGTGTTGCTGATATGGTGTTGTGTGAGGGATTTTGCAAAAGTTCCACACGTGTATTTTTGAATACATTTTTTTTTAATTCTCGATGAAACAGGTGGGTTAATATTTGTTAAGTTTGACTCCTTTGTCTGTCTGTTGTCGTCTGTTTATGTGTGTATCTGCTGTGCCATCGTAGCAGTTAAACGAATGGACCGATTTTAATGTATTATTTTATTTAAAAGCTGGTTTACAGATAATTCTTAGCTATATTTAAAGAAAATCTGTTTAGCCGTTTAAAAGTAACAAATGGTGTTGTAGTTTATAGGTTTTAACGGTTGGGTTATTAATTAGGCCCAAACGTGTATTGTATTCTAGAAGTTGATAAGCTGACTAATGCAACGAATAGTCCTTAGTAATGCAGCCACCAATCTTCGATATAAATTACGCTGTTTTGTGGCAAGATTTTCTACACTAATATTATAAAGAGGGAAGATTTGTGTTTTTGTATGTAACGAATAAACTTAAAAACTACTGGTCCGATTTGAAAAATGTTTTCACCATTAGGATCCTACATTATTCCTGATGAACATAGGCTACTTTGTATCCCGTAAAAGCAAGATCACGCGGGCGGAAAACCGAAATTGGATTAGATAATGTCTTCTTTGTTCCACGTCTTCCTCGCTTTCTTTTCCCTTATTACTCTTAAGGTATCCATAAAAAAAACAATCTTAATAACATATATAATCTATACTAATAATAAAGCTGTAGAGTTTGATTGTTTGATTGTTTGTTTGTTTGTTTGTTTGTTTGTTTGTTTGAACGCGCTAATCTCAGGAACTACTGGTTCGAATTGAAAAATTCTTTTTGTATTGGATAGTCCATTTATCGAGGAAGGCTTTAGGATATATATCATTACGCTGCGACCATTAGAAGCGAAGCATCAGTGAAAAATGTTGCAAAAACGGGGAAAATTATTCATATTTGAAGGCTTCCGTTGCTAAGCTACCGAAATAATATTATTTGAAGGCTTCCGTTGAAGTTGTTAACACTGTCACCACCTACCCAAATCTATACTAATATTATAAAGCTGTAGAGTTTGATTGTTTGTTTGTATGTTTGATCACGTGGGCGGAGCCGCGAGCAAAAGCTAGTAATAATATAAATATGTTTTTAATAACCGCCTCAAAGGGCGGTTTGTCTGCCACACGACAAATGGCCGGTCCATCCGTTCGGCTGCGCAAGCGCATGCCACTCTCTGTAATTATTAATGCGTCGCGTTATTGGCTATTGCACACCGAGCATCGAACACTGACCAATGTGCCGTACTGTAATGCGATTATTGTTCTCTTTTTGGTACAAATTGACACTTTGCTAACGAGGATATTATATTATAACTAGCTTTTGCTCGCGGTTCCGCCCACGTGATCAAACAAACAAACAAACAATCAAACTCTACAGCTTTATAATATTAGTATAGATTTGGGTAGCTTAGCAACGGAAGCCTTCAAATAATATTATTTGGGTAGCTTAGCAACGGAAGCCTTCAAATATGAATAATTTTCCCCGTTTTTGCAACATTTTTCACTGATGCTGCGCTTCTAATGGTCGCAGCGTAATGTTATATAGCCTAAAGCCTTCCTCGATAAATGGACTATCCAACACAAAAAGAATTTTTCAATTCGAACCAGTAATTCCTGAGATTAGCGCGTTCAAACAAACAAACAAACAAACAATCAAACTCTACAGCTTTATTATATTAGTATAGATGGTATATTATAATGGCATTTAGGAGAATTCACCGTTCAACGGGGATTGTATTGGATTGGGTGTTGTAGGGCCGCAAGTCTCATAGTTCCTTATACCCTTGATACAGGTTTAACTTAGTGTGGCGTCAGGACTATGTGTGTTACTGTTGGGTGTATTTATTTATTTTCTCCAAAAGGTGATCAGGGCATCTTAAGCGAAATTCTTGAAGTTTTCTGCCGTAAAAATTGTTACTGACAGTAACAACGGTGGTAGTAGGATATTCATATCCGCCCGGATAGCGACCACTGTGTTAAAACTTGCCATAGTAACCCACACGTCTTGTGTGGATTGCGTTCCAGGACCAGCCAGTGTATATCCGATTCTCCCGAGGTGCTTCCGATATGGTTTGATGGTTGGTTTGGGAGTATTTTCACATTACACATTTGTTACATCTTTGTATCCCTGTGCCTACATCGGTCATCCAACTATCCTGTCGCAGGCCCCTCGATTTACTTCTTCCCTCTTTGTAGTGGAAAGAAGCATTTATACAGACCGGCACGATTCTGGTGACCATAAACTCAATGTTTGTCGGTGGTCGCTGGTTTTTTTGGACTGCAATGTGCTTACCATGTAGTGCAATCTCTTTGCCAGAATAAAAAACTAAACCAGTATTTATGTCGGTCATAAACTTCTTTGATAGTGGTAGAAAATAAAATTATTATCCACACTTCCTCCGGTATTATATCATTGGAGTGTTTTTTTTCTGGTCGATTGCCAGATGAGCGTCGTTTTATGATCTTTAAGTGATGTCTGTGTATGTACGACACACAAATATTTTTGTATTGATTTCAATTGAGTTTCAGTTTTAATAATAGAGTTGTTTGTCTATCGCTGAGGTTCCCAGACGTTTTTTCTCATAGACCACTTTTAAAATTAAGCAGGTTCCGGTGGACCCCCTGCAGCTACATTTGTACTATATTCCCAAAACTCGACAAAAATGTACCTGAGCCACGCTGAGCTTCTTAAAATATTGTCTGCCTACATTGATAGGTGAAGTCAAGGCAACATTTTAGTTCTTCACTATCGAAAGCAGATACATTTTCTTGGTCCCCCGCTTACGAATTGTGAACCGCCATTTTTTTATCACGTCAACGTACACCCCCGTCGAGTCTCCCCTGGACCACTTTAGGAACTAATGGTCTATTGTAATCATTGAGTAATATTTTCAAAAGTTTGATTTGTGCATTTCGTGAAGACTCGCTCACTCCGAATTCCCTCTGTGTTAGCGTATTGTTCTTGTCGCTGTTAGACCGGTGATTTTCCAATTTGAAACATAATTAAATTATAGTAGAATCAAACCCATTGTAAAAGGAAGAGAATACAACAAAATTGATAGGAAAAATAAATTAACGGCGATCTGAGGTCGGGAAGTGGGAAGGGGGGGGCTTTAAAGGGTAAAAAACGGTTTATCTCGATTTCCGGAAAAACTACAAGTCCTATGGAAAAAAGTTAAATCGCAAAGTTGTAGGTAATAAAAAGATCTACAACTTTTGTATACACACTTTCTTCACATAACCTCAAAATATATGTGAAAAATTCAAATAACCAAGTTTTTTGTTTTTATTTTTATCTATTATAATAAATCATTTTTTTTCACGAAATTTGGTGAAAACTTACCTTTTTGTATCCCAAATACACTGTAATTTTTTTGATTTAAAATATTTATTTTTGCACCTTATTTTGACTTAATATCGAAAAAGCAGCCTAATTTTCAAATGAAAATTCTCACGTCAAAATATGAGCTTTTTTAAAAAAGTTTGTTGGTTTCTTGTTCATTGAATTCTCTACTTTCTGATGGTGTAAAAAAATATATACATTACTATGGTAAATGTGCTCAGAAAATGCAAAGAAACGAACTACTAAATAACAGGTAGTAAGGCCCAGACCCACCTAGCCCCTTCCCCACTTCTTTATGATGCGCTAAAATTTTCCGTAGATCACTCAGGTATATAAGTTATATTAAAATAACAATAAAGAGGCATCTACGCATATAATTTAAAGAAGATTCTACAACTTACTCAAAATATTGTAGATATGTCTTATTAAATATTAACTTATAACTTTACATTTTCTGAGCACATTTACCATAGTAATGTATATATTTATATCAGAAAGTAGAGAATTCAATGAACAAGAAGCCAACAGACTTTTTTAAAAAAGCTCATATTTTGACGTGAGAATTTTCGTTTGAAAATTAGGCTGCTTTTTCGATATTAAGTCAAAATAAGGTGCAAAAATAAATATTTTAAATCAAAAAAATTACAGTGTATTTGGGATACAAAAAGGTAAGTTTTCACCAAATTTCGTGAAAAAAAATGATTTATTATAATAGATAAAAATAAAAACAAAAAACTTGGTTATTTGAATTTTTCACATATATTTTGAGGTTATGTGAAGAAAGTGTGTATACAAAAGTTGTAGATCTTTTTATTACCTACAACTTTGCAATTTAACTTTTTTCCATAGGACTTGTAGTTTTTCCGGAAATCGAGATAAACCGTTTTTTACCCTTAAAAGCCCCCCCTTCCCACTTCCCGACCTCAGATCGCCGTTAATTTATTTTTCCTATCAATTTTGTTGTATTCTCTTCCTTTTACAATGGGTTTGATTCTACTATAAATTTGTTTCTATTTTTACCATTTTCAACCGGATAATCACCCGTCTATGTGTACTACATGTGCTATGTAGTATTACGTGCTATTAGCTATGCAGCGCACAATATTAGAAGTAGTATGCTAGTAGAACCACGCACGTATTTTTACTATAATAAAGTTATTCAGTGAATGCCTCGGTGGCGCTGTTGTATTGCGTACACGGTACGACTGCTGTGCTGAGGTTTCGGGTTCGATCCCTGGATCGAGTAAAGTGATATTTTTTCTAACACGAATAGCTCAGCATCAGCCCGGAGTCTGGAATGTGTCACCTCTACTTACCCCCTTCGAGGATTCCGTCCCATGATGTGATTGGGGAAGAGCCTATAGCCATACCGGGCATAAGTCCAAACTCCGGGCTGATATTGAGCATTTCGTGATAGATAAAACCAATATCACTTTTACCCGAACCGTCACCGAGGCAGTCAGACAGTAGGATTTTTTTATATTATGATTTGTGCCATTGATAACAATCGAAGACGATACCTTAACATTATTTACAAGGCACGGTACATTAATCGAAAGTCTAAACGTACTATACATAATCATAGTATCAGATTGCGTGTCTAAGCACGCGCCACACCGTGAGAAACACGTAAATGTGTTCACGAGGTTAGCGCCGCAGCCATACGCCATCCCATGCCGTGGTAAAGATTTACTACCAGATGCTGTATAGTGTATAAGTAGTGTGTAGTAGCTATCCGCGCCGAGTCCGCGTGGGTTAAGTACTTTACTTAAAACCGACGTAATGTAATGGCTTACTACTGCGTTTCGTACGGTGAGCAAGATATCCGGAGGCCCAAGTCCCCCTCCCTTCCCAATCCCCCAATTATCCCTTCGCTTTAAGGTGGCCAACGCGCTTATGATTCTTCTAGTATTGTGGACGTACATGGGCGATGGAGATCACTTACCATCAGATAACCCACTTGCTCGTTTGCCGGTCTATACAAAAAAAAGTACTTGATATCTTCAACAATGTAAGTTCATTCGGTGTTAATTTATGAGTGTTGTCGCAGCCGCAATGCCGTAAACCGCATTGGTATAATTATTTGCGTACTGCGTCGTTTATAACACGGTGTTATTTTGGGGCAATACATTTGTGACGTAACACGCTGGTCCACAGTGATTGTAAATCAGAGGTTCTCAGACTTTTTTTCTCATAGACCACTTTCAAAATTTAGCCGGTTCCGGTGGACCCCCTGCATGCATATGCTACAGTCTACCACATTTCCAAAACTCGACAAAAAATGTGAAGACATTATACATTGAGGCCTACACTTATAAGACTCGAGGAGAAACATCGCTATACATTGAATACGTTGAAATATTCGACTCCAATGTACACAAATTCTCATGGCGAATAAATTTTGAGTAATGGTCAATTTCGTGCTGCCAAAATTCAACAACAGCTTTCGATCGGGTTCAATGACTCATTCAATTCCATAACAAAATGGGAGCGATGGTTTATCGTGTTTTTATTCGATCCGATAAACATTGATTTGGTTTTCAAAATACCAACATGATGTATCGACGCGCCGAGATTCATAAGAATAACGTTGTTTCAATATAGGTATGTAGGCGTAGTACATGTTTTGATAGTTTTCTATTCTAAAACCATGAGAGTTTTTGTTTACGCTCCATACATCAAGTAGTGCCAGCCACTAATGGGAATAGGGTATATACAGTTTTGTCTACATCAGTCTACAACTAGTTTTGTCTTTTTGAAATAAAACTAATTGAAACGGATTTTATCGCGATTTTTAAAATTTTAATTTTGATCCCGACGTTTCGAAAGCTTTTCAGCCTTCGCGGTCACGAGGTGGACTCACCCCAAACCCCAAACCTCGGGACCAAAATTAAAATTAAAAAAACCGCGATAAAATCCGTTTAAATTAGTTTTATTTCAATGAGTAACATTCCCGTAAACGTAAGAAATCATTACTTTTGTTTTTGTTAACATTATCTCAAAGAAAGTACATGAAGTAGCAGCGTTTTTTTAATTCACAATCCCAACCCTTTAAGGTCGGCAATGCGTTCATCATTCTTTTGGTATTGTGGGATTCATGAACAGTGGGGCTCACTTACGATCAAGTGACCCAACTGCTCGTTTGGCGGCTTATTCCATAAAAAATATTATATTTTTGAGGATAGCTGTTATTGGCTGCCTAATTCTTTTTCCTAAATTTAAGTTCAATATGTAAAGAGCTGTTACTATTCCTGTACAATAAAATAAAATAAAAAAAAACCTCACCACAGGACGGAAATTAGCTCGGCGAACAGTGGAATGTGGATTCACTGTGTGAACATGGTGACGCAGCAAAATTTATTATAAAAAAAAAGCTAGTCCGGTCTGTCTGTATGTAGTTAAAAAGAAACTTAATTAGAATATTATTCAACTGGAGCCGCATTTTATGAGCGTTGTTTATTTTTAACCGACGAAAATAAACGGACGAGGTTCTCTTCTCTAGCAAAGGCGCGTGAATATTTCATTCTCTATTTATAGATCATGTAGAATTAGTGGATTCTAATTGTTTTTTTTTATTTGATTGAATGACGAGACGAGCAAGGCGCTCGTCTGATGGTAAGCGCCAAGCCTGCGCATAAACAGAAGCAACACCACACAGAGCTTTGAATTACAAAGCACTAAATGGCACTGAACTGCGCTCGTCACCCCGAGACATAAGATGTTAAGTCTCACAATGCCCCGTAATTACACTGGCTTCAATGTCCTTCAAACCGAAATACAGCAGTGCTTACACACTGCTGCTTGGCGGCAGAAATAGACAAAGCGGTGGTACCAATCCAGACGGCCAACGAGGGACCTACCGGCTTGTATTGCTGTTGCTGTGATTATGAAAAAACAAATGTGCAGGCCGATGATGACGATCACGAATACAACGCTTTTGGTCGTTCGTCATTATTTTGAACCAACACTTATTCGGGCATCATTAAACCACAAAAAAAAATTGTACTGCGTTTAACCTTAACAAACAATGTTTTGTAAACGCATGATCTCAGAGGTGACTAACTTGTGCCCACTCCCTTACCTACTCAAGACACATTATATCTACATGCCTTTGTTGTGACGAATGTTCATCTATATTCGTGAATTGCGCCTTATTACATAAACTCGCGTTTGTCCCCATATGGCTAGGTAGAGTTGCTTGCCTCGCCAAGTTAATTTCCGTCCCATGATATAGTCAGGTGTCGAGGCTCGTCACCGGTTAAGCTGTCCACTAGGCAATGGAAGATCCCTTTAAAGGATTAAGGGCAGTGTAGATATATCCTTTATGACACCCTCCGTGGTGTAGCGGGCTAGTAGTCGGCTGTGAAGCGAAAGGTCACAGGTTCGATCCGCGCACCGAGACAAATGTTTATGTGATCTACAAATATTTATTTCGGGTCTGGGTGTTGTGAGACCGAAAGTCTTTCGTAGTTCCTGATAGCCCCGACACAAGATTCGTAAATTACTGTGAGGTCAGGGTTATGTGTGTGAATGTTTGGTGTATTTATTTATCTATTAATTTTTGCACGCCTTGCTATGTGTGCGTAAGTTTGTAAATATTGGTTTTAATTTGTGTGTTCGCGTCAGCTAGAGGTCATCCTATACATTTAGGTAAATCAATAGCGATATGTACATAGTGTCATTGTCTGTATAGAAAACATAGCAAGACCTGCAAGATTGAGTTGATTTATTTAAAACCTATACCAATATTTCAAAATCATATATAGCAGTGTTTCCCAACGTGGGGCCCACGCCCCACAGGCGGGCAATTGGATAGTTAATGGGGGCAATTTAAAAATCGACACGACTTTAACCCTTTCGCTTTGGGTTATTTAAATGCAATACTAGATATCGGTGACAAATTTAACAAAAAAATGTTAAGGTGGGGCATGGCCTAAAAAAGGTTGGAAAACACTGATCTATAGTCTTTCCGATCTGAATCAGATGTCTTCTAACTATTTTTTTCCGTGGACGCATTAATGAAATTCTTTCTGCAATAAGTTTTGGGTAACGTAACGTATCAATTAAAATATTAAAAATAATCAATTCAACTGCCCTAATTCGACATCAATCAAATTTATCTATGCGACAAAACAGTCGTAAGTAATGTCGTTCGCGTGCCAGCGTCCTTATACCCGTATATCGTCATCAAGCCACTGCACTGGATGGATGACCGTGTCATAATTAAAAACGATGACTTGCCATCATATCGGTTGGTCGTGTCGGGTCTATGGCCGACCCTCGTTCGCGCCTCGCCTCCGTCTCGCCTCGTCATGATTAGTTTTCTTACCTTGGCCATTTTTTCAATATGTCCCCCGGGTGATTCACACTCACAGACAAATAAATCCACACAGGCATTTATTTCAATATGGTAGTTAGTTTAGATCAGTGTTTCCCAACGTGGGGCCCACGCCCCACAGGGGGGCAAATTGATAGTTAAGGGGGGGCAATTTAAAAATGGACTCGACACGACTTTAATCCTTTCGCTTTGGGTTATTTAAATGCAATGCTAGATATCGGTGACAAATTTAACAAATAATTTAAAGGTGGGGCATGGCCTAAAAAACGTTGGGAAACACTGGTTTAGATAGTTATGGGAAACAAATATTTATGGATCAATAGATTTTTCTCGGTGCGACAATCGAACCCATGGTTTCTCGCTCCACAAGCGGCTACTCGCCCGCTGCGTCACGGGGGCTGTACGCGTGATTTGTTCGCACTGTGATTTGCGCCCGATATGAGAAGATGCTCTTCAGTTGTCTCCTATTATATCATCAAAGGACAGAAATCACCTTGTATTTTTTAAAACCGCACAGAACTTTAAAATACAAAGCACTGCATGGCACTCAACTGCGCTCATTACCCCGAGACATAAGATGTTAAGTCTCATAATGACCTGTAATTTCACTGGCTTCAATGCCCTTCAAACCGAAACAACAGTGCTTACCGCTGCTTAGCGACAGAAATGGACGGCGCGGTGGTACCAACCCAGACGGCCTTTCGCATACGAGGGACCTACCACCTTATAACCACGCATATTTGGTTAAGAATAAAATCACGTATGTTATGTTGTCGATGAGATCATATTTTGCAAGGAAAACCGCATGGAATAAAATATACAGATGACTTGCAGTTAATAATCAACGTTGACCGTGTAGGAGGCAGGTCACTCATGCAGCCGGTGTTCCCCGAGATTATCATATTTTGTACTTTATATCTTTCTATTTGATTGAATGATGAGCGAGCAAGGCACTCGCCCGATGGTAAGCGCCACGCCTGCCCATCAACAGAAGCACCACCACAGAGAACTTTTAATTACAAAGCACTGCCATGACACTAAACTTGACTAACTTGCTTGTCACCCTGAGATGTAAGATGTTAAGTCTCATAATGCCCAGTAATTTCACTTCCATCAACCATCAGGCGAGCGCCTTGTTCGTCTCGTCACTCAATCAAATAAAAAATTAATAAAAAAAAGTTATTATTATCTTCGGGGCTTACTGGATAGTTTAAAACTATAAGCGATACCACGTTTTAAACCAACTTTATCTTCGCTTTAACTCAAGGCATGGATGGTTTAATGTGCTTTTAATGTAACGATAGCTCGTCGCCGTCTAATCGCGTAGTTAAATTTAACCGTATTATGTTGTTGAACCGATAGTTTGTGTGTTCTACTCTATAACCACGTATATTAATGAAAATTATTCATTTAATTGAAGTTTGTGTTATTGCAGTTCTGGATTTATATTTTCTGATTATTTTTTTATTTAAGGGTTTGAACCTAATTGTAATTATTGTCTTGCCCTCGAATCGCAATAGCCAAGTCGTAGGTCCCACGCATGCGAGAAGCCGTCTGGTTTGGTACCACCGCTTTGTCTATTTCTGTCGCCAAGCAACAGTGTGTAAGCACTGTTGTATTTCGGTTTGAAAGACATTGAAGCCAGTGAAATTACTGGGCATTAAGAGACTTAACATCTTATGTGTTTTATGCGCAGTTCAGTGCCATACAATGCTTTGTAATTCAAAGTTCTGTGTGGTGTTGCTTCTGTTTATGGGCAGACATGGCGCATACCATCAGGTGAGCGCCTTGCTCGTCTCGCAAAAAAATGATACCGATCACCGATGCATTACTTTGAAGCCTTTTATCTAAAAGTGAGTCAAGATTCGATGATCATCGGATGTTAATAAAAAATGATTGACATTTTCAGTATTTTTTCAGTGCTTTATCACAACTAAACCAGTTTCCGTTCGTCCACAGTGCGCAGCTACGACAAGCGCGACAAATGCGGCCTGGTGTGGATACCGCGCGTGGTCGCGTACCGATGTCGCACGTGCGGCATATCGCCCTGCATGTCCATCTGTCGCGAGTGCTTCCACCGCGGCGACCACTCCACGCACGACTTCAACATGTTCCTGTCGCAGGCGGGCGGCGCTTGCGACTGCGGCGACAAGTCCGTCATGAAGGAGGACGGGTCAGTGTACACGGGTTTATTATCTTTCAGAAAAAATATTTGCTGGTGGGCGGATACTTGTATCCGACCGGATAGCGACCACCGTACACTAGTGCTAAAACCTGCCATAGTGGCCCACCTTGTGTGGGTCGCGTTCCAGGGTCAGCCAGTGTATATCCGGTTCTCCCCAGGGGCTTGCCCCCTAATCCTAATCCTTTTCCCATCCCTTTTCCTTCCCTTCCCCTTTGACCCTTTGGCAGGCCGGCATAATCTTGCCGACCTACGATGGACACATTGTTTATCGTTGGTCGACACTATTCTTGGATTACGCTACACTTACCATCAGGTGTAGCGTAGTCACTTTGCCGAGCCAGGATAAAAAAAAAAAAAAAATTTGATCATCTCTAACCTCTTCGGAGAGGGAAGAAGCAAATCGAGGGGCCTGCGACCAGGACAGGCGGATGACCGATGCAGGCATAGGTATACAAAGATGTACCACTATACCCGGTCCAACCAACAATCGAGTCATGTCGCAAGCCCCTAGGGAGAACCGGATATACACTTTTTAATATTATTCGCCAAGAAGCAGCTTGCATTGTTATTCCAATACCTTCTAGAAGAGCCTTCGATAACTCCTCTGACAAAACATCACAATAAACCAAAAACCCAATCCAATCTCCATATACCGCTAGGAAATAATGCATTCGCATACGAAACACGCCAAAATGATATTCATTTTGAATATTAAATTAACGGTATGTGTAGCGCTCGCGTTCAGTTTGAAGCCATGTAGCCACTGCTCGAACTATCCCGCCGACACACCCGCCACTGCAGCTCCAGTAAACCTGCACGCATTTTGACACCGGACAATGAAGCTCTCCGAATGAACACATGGTGTTAAAGCCTGCCATAGTGTGCCACACACCTTGTGTGGATCGCGTTCCAAGATCAGCCAGTGTATATCCGGTTGTCACGAGGGGCTTGCGACATGACTTTTGAGTGGTAGAGCCACGCTGTAGACAGTTTTGTCTACAGCATGAATGGGCTGGCTCGCCCGGGTCATTACCACTGTCTCACAGAAAACCGACGTAAAGTAGCGGCTTGCTGCTGCGTTTCGTATGGTGAGTGCGATATCCGGAAGCCCAAATCCCCTCCCCTTCCCTATCCCTAATTATTCCTTTCCTTTATGGTCGGCAACGTGCCCATGATTCTTCTGGTGGTGGGCGTACATGGGCGGTAGAGATCACTTACCATCAGGTGACCCGCTTGCTCGTTTGCCGATAAAAAAAAGCTCTCTGACATCAATGGAATTTTCTCACCCGTGGTCTTTGAACCATGTTCATTGTACGTTGTAATCTTCGTTTTAGGATGCTTCAATGTTTCTTCATTTACTTTTTATAATATTGAGAAGGGATTTCCGAGAAATGGACGCTTAATGAAATCTGTTTTATGACTGTTATAAATTTAGAACCAAGGCATTGTGGTCAGTGATTACTTATACGTTGTTATGACGTACATAAAAATAATGATTCAGCATAAGATTGTATTGTAGCGATAGCTTAGCGGGGAGTGATACGGATTGTCGAGACGAAAGTCGCACGTTCGAAACTAGCCCCAAGAGCATACACCTGTGACTTTTCTAAGTTACGTGCGTATTTATTGTTAATTACCGCTTGCTTTAACGGTGAAGGAAAGATCGTGAGGAAACCCGCATACCTGAGAACTCATAAGAACTTTCGAAGGTATGTGAAGTCTGCCAATCCGTATTAGGCCAGCGTGGTGGACTGAGGTCTAACCCCTCATTTAGTAGAGCAGGCCCGTGCCCAGCAGTGGGGTTATTATATTTAGTGGGACATACGATTTTTCATTTTTAGTTTGAAAACCTTGTTAACTTACAAGTGTTTTATATCAAAAGCGTTGACCACGCTTCCAGCAATCCAATTTTTACATTTATCCTTTGCCTTTCTGAAACTGGGCGTTAAGGTTATTTAAAATGCACAATAAGAGTGGAAATTTATCTAAACACACTAGAACCACAATAATAATATGCACTCTACAAGTAGGTAGGCATTACTCAAAACGATTGTTATCGCTCTGCGTGTGTACGCGTGTTTATTTGATGTGACGTAATCGCGTGACGTCACATATCGCGCCCCTACCAAGGTCGTCGTCAAGGTCCCGGCCCCATGGACAGTATTGGGAATAGGGTTGTCGACATTATGTACAGATAATTCAACTAATTCGTGTTTTGTAGACACGGTTTTGATGTAGGCGAACGAAGTAGGGAAGGCCAATTCAGGAGTTTCTGTGTATTACACTCACATAATCCTGTTAATCCAATGTGAAGCAATAACTCATAGAGTTTTTTCTGGCCTTTTTTCTCATGGCTATCCACGAAATGCCGACGTAAACGTGATCTAGCCTAAAAATAATTGACATGATAAAAGTGTCATTTATGATGCAACTTACAGAATAAATTATTTGATTTCATTTAAGACTATAGCGACAAGTCCGCTTTGTTTAAAACTGTATGGAGACGGTCGCGCCTTTCGTTGTCCTGTCTCGGTCGCATAGCTGTAAAAGGTACCTATTCAATTGCATCGCAGTGGTTGTTTTTATTTATTCTTATTTCATTGTACGACTAGACGAGCAAGGCGCTCGCCTGATGGTAAGCGCCACGCCTCCCCATAAACAGAAGCTACACCACATTGAATATTGAATTACAAATCACTGCATGGCACTGAACTGCTCTCGTCACCCTGAGACATAAGATGTTAAGTTGTGCACCTCAAGAAGTATCATAACAGTGCCCACAGCCGGCAATCCTAAATGCAAAGATTATCGTGGGGGCGGGGGAGAAGCAGAGTTCGCTCGCTCCATCCCACTCTCACGTGCTGCGACCTACGTCATAGTAATCTGACCAATGGTTGCCGTAACCAGGTCAAGTGAACTCGCCGATTACATCCTACAGTTGCATGGGCAACTTTAAAGGTATTATGCAGCATTTCCAAAAAAGGACATAATTTGTGTTGCTAACATTTTTTAAAATCATAAACCGGCAAACGATCAATTAGGTCAACTAATGCTAAGTGATCTCCACCGCCCATGTACGTCCACAATGTTAGAAAAATCATAGCGGCGTTGCCGACCTTAAAGGGAACTGCTAATTAAGGGACAACTTAAGGATACGTACATAGTAACATTAAGTTAGTTGCTTATGAAACTCTTACATCTTAAACATACTTGGCTTAAATTTACAACGACATAGGTACAAGCGCCGTACGAAGCTGAGTTCGGTTTGTTTGGCCCGTACGCGGCGCTGTAGGTCACATTGTCTACGGCGCTGCACCGCGCCACTCCGGCGAGGTCTAGGTCGCAGCATGACGATGACGCAGCTGAATTGTTACACCATTGTTTCACGCTTCATTACGACTATGAAAATTCTTATCTGATGGTCGATCATAAACCCTCTTCTACTGCATCCGGGCGTCATACTAGCAAGTGTGAACTCATGATAGTGGGGATCATAGCTCGTCTTCTGATGCGCCTGGTGATATGTAGGTCGCCATTCGTCATTCGTCAGCGGTACGACTGTTGTTTCTTCACACTCGATAAGTACAATTTTACAAGGTGATAGGTCCCCCGTATGCGGGAGGCCGTCTGGGTTGGTAACACCGCTTTGTGTATTTCTGCCGCCAAGCAACAGTGTGTAAGCATTGTTGTGTTTCGGTTTGAAGGACATTGAAGCCAGTAAAATTACTGGGCAATATGAGATTTAACATCTTATGTCTCAGGGTGACGAGGCAGTTCAGTGCCATGCAGTGATCTATAATCCAAAGTTCTGAGTGGTATTGCTTCTGTTTACGGGCAGGTGTGGCGCTTACCATCAAGCGAGCGACTTGCTCGTCTCGTCATTCAATGAAATAAAAAAAAGTACAGAAAACTCACTTGTTCCCAGTGGTGCCGTCATGTGGCACATATAGTCTAAGATCCCGGGGAACGTTGACCTTCACCCATCTGTTTACCGGATGAAATTATATATTATAGGGTATAAAATGTGTTGGTGAACACATACCAATAGGGTTGCCTAAAAAAATATGGTCAAGGATATTATGTATTACGAATTTATAACAAAAAGAAGATATTTCACTGACTTGCTCACCAAATAAATGAATGAACCTTCAATGAAAACCTACAATATACACTTTTCATTGAAAGAAATTTTTTTTGGTAATCAAGTCAGGGAAATTATAAAAAAAAAAAATTTAAATGTTAATTAATCATATTCTTGACCATATTTTTTAGGCAACCCTATTGATATGTGTTCAGCAACACATTTTATACCCTAAAATATTATTTTCATCCGGTAAACAGATGGGTGAAGGTCAATGTTCCCCAGGATTTTATACTAATATACATATCCACCCTATGCGGACACCGAAAGGGAATGGAATAAAGTTGTGTTTATATGCCAACACGATATGACGATGAATCATAAACCCTCTTGCACACTATCCGTCATAGGATTTGTCCAATCGTCCGCATACGGTGGTTCGACTGAATTATTCATACATTGTTTCAAACTATTTGTAGTACATGCGAGCTCAATGGCGCCCAACAGTCTGTTGTGTCTGAATTGTGACAATATGGCTGTTTGCAATGAGTAGGGTTTTGATAATTCCTCAGATTTGTATTAAAGGATGAGTACGTTTTTTTATAGCATAGACTGGCAAACAAGCAAGTGGGTAACCTGATGATAAGTGATCTCCACCACCCATGTACGCTTACAATACTAGAAGAAGCATAGGCTCGTTGCCGACCTTAAAGGGATGGCATAATTAAGGGATTGGGAAGAGAAGGGGGATTTGGGCCTCCGGATATTTCACTCACCAGCAAGCCGCTACTTTACGTCGGTTTTCTGTAAGACATTGGTAATGACCCAGTCGAGCCGGCCCATTCATGCTGTAGACACAACTGTCTACAGCGTGGCTCTACCACTCGTAATTATAAATTACTTATAGTACAAACTCGTGTTATAATTCACGACTATTATATACTAGCATTTGCTCGCTACTCCGCCTGCGTGTAATTCTGCGCCGTTATATTATCGATATCGCCTATGTTCATCAGGAATAATGTAGGATTCTAACGGTGAAAGAATATTTCATATCGGTCCAGTAGTATCAGAGCCTATTCAATGCAAATAAACAATCAAATCTTTCCTCTTTAAAATATTAGTTTAGATATACTACGAACTGGTAGTTTAACGATCATCTTAGCCAACTACAACCTCCCTTTATTTTACTCCAAGTCTGATAAATCATCCACGATTCCTTTAATATTATGGGCGTTATGGAGCAGATAATTTTATTGCCTTATACGAAAGTGGCACACAAGTGAGTCACATGATCATATGTAGTCACCGCTGCCCATGAACACTTACAATACCTTAAGGTCACCCACTTGTACCCCCGTAAAGAGACTCAATACAAATTATGTATTGTAAAATTATTTTATAGCAGCTTTTGACTTTTGTTCTTCACATTATTAAAGCACTAGCTTTTCTTGATCAGCTTTTTCTGGGATAAAAAGTAGCCTATTTTCATCAGAGATAATGTAGAATTCTGGTGAAAGAATTTCAGGTCAAATCGGTCCAGTAGTTTCAGAGCCTATTTAATGCAAACAATTAAATCTTTGCTCTTTATAATATTAGTTTAGACTACATAAGTACGTCGGACACAAATGCCTGTGTCATATCGTACCAGGGGTACGATTCTGCGAACGGCCTAAAAAGCGCTGGCTTGACGTATAAGAGGAAGAAGTGAGAGCCAATCTTCTCACTACGGAGGATGACCAAGATCGGGTGAAGTTGAGGCCGGACCCTGGCTCTAAGCCGGGATAAAGTTAGACAGGAATAAAATAAACAAAGGAAATGCAACCGACGCGACGTCAATACATTCCGGAGTTTGTTTCTCGTATTGTCAATTAGTTAAACTGGTATCCGGCACACGTGTTCCATTCTTCCATTAAACACAGGGTCAATTATATGAACAGCGAGGAAATACGCGACTTGTTCATTTAAAAAAAATCACACGCGTTTTATTCAGTACTAGCTGTCCCTTGCGGTTTCACCTGCATATTCCTGCTCACATGGGTCATAGCGTGATATACATATAAACCTTCCTCATGAATCACTCTATCTATTGCTGAAAAATGCATTAACATCTGTTGAATAGTTTAACAGATTTAAGCGAACTTCGGAAGTGACTTTATTTTATACTATGTAAAGGTAAAGATGATTTGATATATTAATTGTGGTCTCATTCTTCAACACTTTTTCCTAATAGGGTTTCTTTTTTTGTATAATTTTCTATTGCGTATACATAATGTTGTATAGTTCGTGCATCAACCCTGTTGTATACACAGCGGACGTGTCCTTGTCGTCGTACGTAGCAACCTCTATTCTCAGTCACGCAACTCAAAACCTGTCACAATAAGTAGTGTATTCCGAAGTGTGCGCGTCTCCATGAATTGCACAAAGTGTAAAACAATCCTCAATTATCGTATTTATACTCTATGTTTCCTTTCCAGGTTTTGCAGTTACCACGGCAACAATTGTCCCCGGCCGGGAACCGTCCCGGCGGACCTGATGTGCGTCGCGGAGGCGATGATGCCGCGCCTCATACTCCGTCTGCTGCAGCACTTCAGGGTCAACAGGTGAGGTCTTGGTGGTATTGCTAAGAACAGCGAAGGCAGTAGACCTGATGTTAAGTACAATACAGTCAAAATATATATTATTTTTTATTCGCCTGAATGACGATGCAGCATGCAGCAGTTCCTTAGCATGATGGTTATCGCTACGCCTGCTCATAAACAGAACAGAAGCAACACCAGAACTTTGAATTATAAAGTACTGTATTATAATGGAGGCCAAGTATTGGCAAGCGCAGCGTTGGACGTCCGCCTACAAGAGGACAGACGACCTGATAAAGGTCGCAGGAAGTCGCTGGATGCAGACCGCACCCAACAGGTCGGTCTGGAAATCTTTGGGGGAGGCCTATGTTCAGCAGTGGACGTCCTGTGACTGATTATGATGATGATGATGATGATGTATGGCCATCAGCTCATTACCACTAGACGTGGATGATACCGAAGACAAGGGCATTTACAAGGTGGTAGGTCCCTCGTATGCAAAAGGCCGCGTGCTTAAAAAAAATGTTGATTCAACTCCCAGTGGTGTATGTCGATGTTCACAACGTTGGATGTTCGGAAGCCATACTAGTACATCCGAGGTTACTAGGTTAACGCGTAACAGGATTATGCTATTTAGAGCTGATTTCCATGGGCCACAAATTATTTTTACGGTATCAGAGGATTTGGGTTTGATTGCAAGTTCGGGCAGTCAGTCTTGAGTGTTTATGATTCGAAAAACAAAATTATTAGGTATGCGTTATGTCAACGGTGATATAAATTAGTACTACTCTACGCTTAGCGGGGAATGGAACTGACTACCGTGACAGACATGGCAGTTAAGATCCCAATTCCCAGAGCACACACCTATGACTTTTTGAATGTATGGGCCTTATTACAAATCATATTCTAACATTAAACTATGTTTATATCGTATTTTTATTTAATTGTGTCGAACGGGTCGCTTGCCTAATCGTAAGCGCCACGCCTGCCCATAAACAGAAACAACACCACACAGAACTTTGAATTACAAAGCACTGTATAGCACTGAACTGCGCTCGTCACCCCGAAACGTAAGATGTTAAGTCTCATAATGCCCATAATTTCTTTCTTTCTTTTGTAATATGGTTGTAAGTGTCTAGGTCTTTGTCAAATATACCTCGTTGTAATATTGGAGAAAAACATTGTGAAGAACCTCCCTATCCCAAGAATTCTCCATAAGAATTTAGAAGGTATATGATGTCTGAAAACCCGTGTTAAGCAAGCGTGGTGGACTAAGGCCCACCCCTGTCATACCCTCTGCCCCTTCTAAGAGAGGGTCTGTGCTCGGCAGTGTGACCACAGTTGATACAGACTTGTTGTTAAAAGCGTTTCGTTATAGAATTACATGATATCCTGATGTAAATAAAAATGATAAGCATTCGAGGTTTTTTTCCAGCAGCGGGAGCCAGACAAACTCGGACAGTTACCGCATAGCTGTGCAGGAGTGCGAGGGGTACGTGCAGATGTTCATGGAGTTCAACAACATGGGCGAGCTGATGCGCACCGCCATCACCAAGGCGCTCATCAACCCACAGGTGAGAGACTATCTTGCATTACAAGTCGTCTACTCGATAAATTCAAAACGAAGTTCGAAACATATGTACATAAAGTAGGTAGGTAAAACATAAATAGTAATATTTTTGATATAATTTACTACCTCAAAGATTAATTTGAAAATCATTATGATGAGAAATTATTTACTTTTCCTATTTATTGTTATTTCGTAGAATATTTTTAAGTTATAAAAAAGAATCAAAAAAAACATATTTCCTTTTAAAAACATGTTTTACAGACTGCTTTATTTTAGTCATAGTATTTTGCAATAAAATAATATTATTATGATGGATATTCTGTTACATTATGGTGCTGCCACACCGGTGTCATAAAATGTTATATAACATTTTCTAACATTTACTAACATTATCTAACATTGTGATAAAATGTTAGAAAATGTTTGTTAACAAATGTTATATAACATTTTATAACAGCGGTGTGGCAGCACCATTTAGTAAACATTTCTTAACAATTTGTAACATTTTTTAACCGCGGGCGGCGTTACTTTTGAGAGCGGCGCCGTCAAAGAAGCCGTCAAAGAAAAAGGGCCGATGTCATGTTTTCAAATGTTATAAAATGTTAGAAACTGTTAAAAAATGTTATAAAATATTAGAAAATGTTTAAGTAACAAAATGTAACAATTTTAATGTTAGAAAATATTTGTAAACATTTTATAACATCGGTGTGGCAGCACCATTAGGTCTACGTTTTCGAAGTTCGTCGTTTCGTATCGTTTTATAGAATAGGGCCCTAGAGATATGATTTAGTATCCTAAGGTCAGATTTTCCCTGGTCGACATCACTTTGTGTAAGATTTTCTAACCAGACCAGTTGTTAAAACTAAGCCAATTTCATAATGTAAGCAAATAACTACAATTATTCTTTGCCCACAAATAACATTAAAGCAAAATGGCGTTCTCTATTTTAATAGCGGAGGTCAACAAATAAGTATCAAAAGAGCCTGATCGTAAGCGTTTACTGTGATATCACAATCGATATTCAAACCTAAGTATATAAATCGCATACGAATATTGTGTTATAAAAATAATCGTATTTATTTTTTGCAATTAAATTAATTTATTGTTTGTAAATCGTATTTCGATTGATCAACTCTGCACGAGTGAGACAGAGCGAGATAACAATGTCCACGTAGTATGTAGGATCTACAGCAAACGCGCAGATGTAAATAACATTTTCTTAAATGTGTTCTTTTTGAAGTGATAACTTCTTATGGGAGGGTGAACCGAAACGTTCCGTAACGCGAGCGGTCCATCGACCAGCCAGCGTTAGCCGACCTCCCTGGAACATTGATAATTTCTAAGTACCAGGTGGCGTCACACAGTGACCAGTCGGCTTGGACCGGACTTTGACACGACTTTGACAGGACTTTGACACGACCTGACACGACTTTGGCACGGCTTTGACACGACTCTGACACGACTCTGACACGACTCTGACACGACTCTGACACGACTTTGACACGGCTTTGACACGGCTCTGACACGACTCTGACACGACTTTGACACGACTATGACACGACTTTGACACGACTATGACACGGCTTTGACACGGCATTGACACGACTTTGACCGGGCTTTGACAGGACTTCGTAACGTAACGCGTTAAGGGAAGCCAGACAGAGTGGCGCCGTAACGTAACGCTTTACGGCGCCACTCTGTCTGACTTCCCTTTCTCTCACGCATACGGCAGCAGTAGGCAGGCTTCTCCACTCTCACTTTAACCCACATTAGTTTAAGTTATCACTTCAGTCGAGCGTCCCGAGACGCACACTTTTTTTTTAAACTACTGTGTAAGGGTAATATCTCGCTTTTATTATTTTTTTAATTGAATTTATTTTATTGTGCTGCCTATATGTCCATCTTCACGACTCGAACCAGGGCCATCGGGGTTTATGTTACATCTTTATATATATAATTCTTCTGTGAGTGTGTATGTCACTGAACTTCTCTTAAACGACTGGACCGATTTTGATGAAATTTTTTGTGTGTGTTCAAGGGGATCTGAGAATGGTTTAGATTCACAATTTTGTCCGCTGGACAATGTTTTTTTAATTAATTTTTAATTTATTAGTAGTTGTTGATTTTCCGGATGGTTGTCGTTGCGAAGCTTGCCGTGATGACGGGTCGTATAGCGTCTAGACTGGACAGGGACAGGACAGGGACAGGACAGTGAGACAGGACAGTGATACAGGAAAGTGAGACAGGACAGTGAGACAGGACAGTGAGACAGGACAGTGAGACAGGACAGTGAGACAGGACAGTGAGACAGGACAGCGAGAGGACAGTGAGACAGGACAGTGAGACCGGACAGAGAGACATGACAGAGAGACAGGACAGTGAGACAGGACAGAGAGACAGGACAGTGAGACAGGACAGTGAGACAGGACAGTGAGACAGGACAGTGAGACAGGCCAGTGAGACAGGATAGTGAGACAGGACAGTGAGACAGGACAGTGAGACAGGACAGTGAGACAGGACAGTGAGACAGGACAGAGAGACATGACAGAGAGACAGGACAGTGAGACAGGACAGGACAGGGACAGGACAAGACAGGGACAGGACAGGACGGGGACGGGACGGGGACGGGACGGGACGGGGACAGGACGGGGACGGGACGCGGACAGGACGGGGACAGGACGGGGACAGGACGGGGACAGGACGGGGACGGGACGGGGACAGGACTGTCCAACCGGAGGGAGGTGGGAGACGACCTGACTTAGGTCGTCGAAGTCAATTAAATGTGCGACGGGCTACCTCACGTGCAATGGCGCAGTACCTCACTTAATTGCATTTAATGTAAATAAAACATTTGTATTAAGTTTTGACCACATTTTATACAAATATATTATGTAGGTGATACGAAGTTCACCGGGTCATCTAGTACTTTATATAATGTTCAACCACCCACAGATGTACCGCAACCTGGTGGAACCGCCGTTCCCCGACACAGAGTACGGCGCGTACATGGCCGAGTCCAACCAGATGTACGAGAGGGCGCTCGATCACTTCCCGGCGCCGGAACCACCTGACGAGTGAGATACAATTATAATTAACACAATTCTCTAACGGCCGGGTTCAGTAAACCATCTTAGTTTGATTATCCAGCTAGATGGCACAAGTGAGACAGAATACAAGGTGGTAGGTCCCTCGTATACGAGAGGCCGTGTGGGTTGGTACCACCGCTTTGTCTATCTGCCGCCGAGCTACAGTGTGTAAGCACTAACGAGCAATTCGCTCGCCTTTTGATAAGCGCCACGCCTGCTCATGAACAGAAGCAACACCACACAAAACTTTGAATTACAAAGCACTGCTTGGCACTGAACTGCGTTCGTCACCCCGAGACACAAGATATTAAGTGTCATACTGTCCAGTAATTTCACTGGCTTCAATGTCCTTAAACTTAGACATGTTGTGCCGGCCCCACAGCGAGTGGGATAAGGGCAGGTGGAATAGAAGGTTCTTTTTTATTAAATAGCATAAGCCGGCAAACGAGCAAGTGGGTCACCTGATGGTAAGTGATCTCCACCGCCCTACGCCTACCACCAGAAGAATCATGGGCGCGTTGCCGACCTTAAAGGAAAGGGATAATTAGGGATTGGGAAGGGAAGGGGATTTGGGCTTTCGGATATCCCACTCACCGTACGAAACGCAGCAGCAAGCCGCTACTTTACGTCGGTTTTCTGTGAGACAGTGGTAACGACCCGGTCGAGCCAGCCCATTCATGCTGTAGACAAAACTGTCTACAGCGTGGCTCTACCACTCAAAAATATATATAATAATAGATGCTTATAATAAAGTACGTATGTAATGTTCGTTCCAGATACCGTCACCTGCCGGCGCTGGCGCCTCGTCTCCAACACAACACCCTGCTCGACGAGTTCATATTCTGGACGTTCAAGTACGAGTTCCCGCAGAACGTGGTCTGCTTCCTGCTCAACATGCTGCCCGACCAGGACTATAAGGTAACTAGGCATGGATTACGTAACCGGGAATGACGCATGTACAATTTATTCATATATTGAATCGATATTTTTAAAAAGTATATCAGTTTCAGCCTTGTAAAAAAAATATGCATCTGTAGTTTACCGCCAGCTCTGCCCTGAACTTCAAGATTTTAAGTTTTAAAGTGTTGTATTAATGTATGTCATATTGTTTACAGGAGCACCTGACCCGCACGTTCGTGATGCATTACGCGCGTATACCACTAGTACTGGAGGACGCTGCCGACCCCGACACATTATCCAACCGCGTCGTGCACATGTCCGTGCAGCTGTTCTCCAACGAGGCCCTCGCGCTGCGCTGCGTGCAGCAACTGCATCTGCTGCACGTCATGGTGCTCTCCCTACGCATGATGATGGGCAAGATCCTCGTGCAGAACACCCTACACGAACCAGAACAGAACTTCCACTACGTCATAGACTGCACACGCCGGGTCATGAAGGAGCATTGCTATTGGCCGCTGGTGTCCGATTTCAACAACGTCCTATCACACAAGAGCGTCGCTCTACTGTTCCTGGAGGACGACGCGCTGGTGGACATGTGGTTCGAGTTCCTGTCGATGCTGCAGGGCATGAACGTGAACGTGCGCGAGACCGGCGGCCACATAGAGTTCGAGCCGTCGTCGTACTACGCGGCGTTCTCGTGCGAGCTGGAGGCGGCCGCGTACCCGATGTGGTCGGTGCTGTCGCACCTCACGGACGAGCAGCACGCCCCGCTGGCGCGCCGCATCATCGCCGCCGCGCTCGAGTACCTGCGCGACTGGCTCGACGCCGTGCACTTCACTACGCCCGTCACTGAGCGGGTGAGTACGCACCCGTGCCCGTGCCCGCACACGTACACGCACACGCACACGTTATTATTATTATTTTTTTATCATAGACCGGCAAACGAGCTAGTGGGTCACCTGATGGTAAGTGATCTCCACCGCCCATGTACGCCCACCACCATAAGAATCATGCGCGCGTTGTCGACCTTAAAGGAAAGGGATAATTAGGGAAATTGGAAAGGGAAGGGGATTTGGGCTTCCGGTTATCTCACTCACCGTACGAAACGCAGCAGCAAGCCGCTACTTTACGTCGGTTTTCTGTGAGACAGTGGTAACGACCCGGTCGAGCCGGCCCATGCATACCGTAGACTAAACCGTCTACAGCGTGGCTCTACCACTCGTATGTTATGCTATGTTGTTTGTTTGTTGTGTTGCATAGTGCGAGGTGATGCACGCGTCGTTCCACTTCCCCCTGCACCGGTACCTGGCGGCGTTCCTGTGCGCCGGGGTGCGATGCATGGGCGTGCGAGCTGCTGACGTGCTGCCCCCTGCTGAACACCTGGCGCTGCTCGCGGCGCATCCGCTGCGTGTGCAGGTATGTCACATTTCCTCGATCAACTACCAATACCTCCTAAGTGTTGACAATCTAATTTTACACCAGACTGTTTAAAATAAGGTTTTTTTTATTTCGATCAACTATACAGTAAAATAGTTTCCAATACATTAATTACCTTTTTATTAGTTACTAAGGGATGTGGTTTATGTTTACGTCTATTGTAATAAAAAAGTAATTTTGGACTAAATTGTCAGTTAGGAGGTATTAGTACTTCATCGACGATTTGTTACTTCGTTACTGTTGTCATTATGGAAATTTTATATTTTGTAAAAACGCAATTTAAAGCGTACGAAACGCTTGGGATAGGATTTTAAACAACACAGTTACATACATTCTCATTTATGGTGAACGTATACCAATCAGCGTCGCAGTCATCGAGTTTTTAAATTAGTTGTATTGCCTTGCTTGTATTGTGTCGTTAACTTAGCAACGCCGTACCGCGCAAGCCGCATTGTTCACTCACATTCAATGTACATTAGTGCGTGAGACTGTTGTGGCGTAGTTTTGGCGAGAATTCTGACAGTGCGGTTCATCGCTTATTTTAATTTATTTCAAAAACTAGTTTAAAGTTGTGTTTGTTGTATAAAAGTGGTGTAGATTTGTGCAATAATGGTCCAGTCATTAAAATGACTGGACCATTATTGCATTACCTAATTAACCTAAAGGTTAATTAGGTAAGAATCTCGGAATTCGAGATACCTAGCTGTAAGTTTGTAAATACTTGTATATTGACACCCTAAAAGTTGTCTCAAAACCTACATATGGTAGAGTGTGCGCAACTATTAAATTTCAAGGTCAAAGGTCACAAAAATTGTTTTTTTGCGCTTTTTTTGTAAATATCTCATTTCCTATGGGTTTTTTGCTATTTGTATCCATTATCGATATTGTAGAATACAAAATTCTCTACAAATTTTGTTTAAAACTTTAATTCATACGGTGAACCGTTTTCGAGATGGAGGGCGGAGAGCGCGCGGTCACAGGATCACTTCAGGTCAAACGGTGCCTCCGGTCGAAAACGCGCCATATATAGTTGATGAACTATCGATAAATCAGTGATTATAAATATTTGTCAATTTTTATTAACTATTATGTTATACTAGCTTTTGCTTGCGGCTCCGCCCGCGTGAACAGCATTTTCCGGGATAAAAGTAGCCTGTAACCGTTTGCAGGGCTCCATCTGTCTCTGTAGATAAATTCATCAAAATCAGTTCAGTGATTTAGGCGTGAAAACGTTACAAACAAACTCAGTTTCGCATTTACTTTGACCCCCTTTTTCATTCCTTATTAAATAAATTTTCCAAAATTCCTGAAACACGTATTTATTTATTTTACGTCAATAACCGAAATACAAAATTTCGTTCATGTAACTTTCAAAATGACGGACGTGTGACCGCGCGCTCTCCGCCCTCTATCTCGAAAACGGTTCACAGTATGAAAAAAAGTTTTAAACAAAATTTGTAGAGAATTTTGTATTCTACAATATTGGTAATGGATACAAATAGCAAAAAACCCATAGGAAATGAGATATTTACAAAAAAAGCGATTTTTGTGACCTTTGACCTTGAAATTTAATAGTTGCGCACACCCTACCATATGTAGGTTTTGAGACAACTTTTAGGGTGTCAATATACAAGTATTTACAGACTTAACAGTTGGGTATCTCGGATTCCGAGGTGAACTTACTAAAATGACTGGACCATAAACATTGACGGTAATGAGCAGTGTATGGAAATATTGAAATAAGTGAATTAAGCATCGTACTGGAAGGAATGTAATGTATGTGTGTGACTGTTGGGTGTATTTATTTATTATTATTATTAATTGACACCAAAACTCCAACAAGACCTTCAAAACTTCCACACCGATATTTCATCGTTCTTGTGAAGACTTGAGATTAAATTATATCTGTCATTGGCGAAATGCATAATATTGCGAAGCCATTAATTAAAAAGAAGAAGACTTGTGGCGCTAATCAGTTTACGCTCATGAAAATGCTTCTCTTGCACAATTGTGTTTTTCAACATAGCCTAGTTTACTTGGGAGGTGTTGATTTTTATGTAAATAAAAAAAGCTCTTTTTCAGTATATTATTAATGAATAAACAAGTCACGTACTCCTTATTTGTTTTCTCAGTATTTATTATTACAAACTTAAATTAAAAAACGTGTGAAAGGATACGCCAAGAATTTTTATTGCAATTGAAATAAAAGCAATTGACGAATACTTCCAACGTCCATTTTCATTACTTCCAATAGATAATATACATTGTTTCACATTTTATTACAATAAGAGTGTATCGGTACCTCAGTGCATTTCGAATACGATTACAACAGTTCGATAATTTGAAAATTGAAAAAAGAAAACTGAATCATTGTCTATTGGAGATAATCTATGGTTACATCGCTAAAATATCACTAGTTTATTGAAAAAATATTCTAATTATTGACGATCGGTATGACGAAGTCCTCGGCGTCGTCTTTCTCCTCCGGGAAATCGGTCGGCGGGGGTTCGGCCTTAACGTGTTTAGCGTATGAGTAGGTCCGTAACTTGAGGGCTATGAAACCGCCGGAGTTGGGAGCGCCTCGGTGGATCACACCGGCGCCCGTCGCGAGAGCCGCGCCTGTACCAAACATTATATTACTGCGTTTAATTCATAATTCCCTCTTTCCTATAATATGGAGTCCGTTAAACGGAGTGTGAAGAAGCAGTTAGGTAGGCCGGCATGATTTTGCCGACCTACGACATATACATGAGTTGTCGTTGGTCGACACCATTCTTGGATTGCGCTACACACTTACCATCAGGTGCAGCGTAGTCACTTTACCAAGCCAGTATAAAAAAAACAACAACGGTAGATTACGAGGCCAAACAGCACAACAGTGTTCAAACACTGTTGTGTTCCGGTTGGGAAATCCTTGAAGGCAGTGAAATTACTAGACATTCTGAGACTTACGTGTCACGGGATAATGGGCGCATAGCTGTGCCATTCAGTACTATTTATTACATAGGCAGGCAAGACATAGCAATGGTACCAACCCAGACGGCCTCTCGCATACGAGGGACCTACCACCTTGTAGGTGACGTACATTATATCTTCCTGTAGATTTTAAAGACTTGTGGAAGGTGGACTGTCGCATTTGTTAAGCATCATTATGGTGAAAAGCCTCACCCTTGCTAGGCAGCACCGGCTGCACGTCTATGAATGGCACCGTACTCTGCGCCGCGTCCGCATCGAAGTCCGAATGCGTGAACTCCACGTATTGGTCGTGGTTCGAATCCACATGCATCGGACTGTGACTGCGCGTCGGTATGTCTGGGTTCTTCAACACCAACTTGGATCTGGAAATGAGGTTACGGTTTTACGTATTTACGCTACACCTACATTCATTCGTTCATTCATCATCGCTCACCCGCAAGGTGTTGACCAATTTCCCCACCATCTTGGTGCAATAAGAATAGCGGGGTCGCAATTGCAATGTGCTGCTGGTAGTAGGATAATCCTAACCGCGTGGCTAGCGACAACCGTACACATAGTGTTAAAACCTGCCATACTGACCCACACACCTTGTGTGGATCGCGTTCCAGGATCAGCCAGTGTATATTCGGTTCTTCCGAGGGACTTGCGACATTGCTTCATGGTTGGTTGGGACGGGTATAGGGGTACATCCTTGTATTGCTCTGCCTGCATCGGTCATTCGCCTATCATGTTGCAGGCCCCTCGATTTGCTTCTTTCCTCTCTGAAGAGGGAAGAAGCATTTATACAGGCTGGCTTGACTCTGTTGACCACCAATAAACACATTGTTTGTCGGTGATCGCTGGTCTTTTGGACTGCACTACGTTTACCATCAGGTGTAGTGCAGTCACTTTGCCGTGCTCGGAATAAAAACCAATACTGTAGTACTCTATACAAATTTTCATATTTGCAATAAATTTTTATTGTAAGCAGCTTGTTCTAGCGTACTTGGAGTATTCCGGAGATCCCTCTGCTTCTCAATCCCCATACTCCTAATATTCTAAGGTCGGCACTGCATTCATGATTCATCTGGGAATGTGGTATCACTTACCATCAGTCGTCTCAATCACTCGTTTACATGTCTCTACTTAAAAATAGTGTTTATCAAGAACAAACCTTGGTTTATCGGATCCCTCCGTGTTGTCGTTGCTGATCCACTGGCTCTTGTTCGGTGAGAGACGTCCCGTCGTATAGTTGAATGGTGTTGAGCGGATTTCAAAATGTAAATGCGCTCCGATCACGCGGAACCTGGAATGGAGAGGCCACGCGAATTAATTATTGACGTAATATTATCGGGCTTATTATTCTTAATCAAGATTATGACAGCATCCGTGGCGCAGCGGGCGAGTAGCCGCTGTAAAGGGATAGGCCGCGAGTTCGATCCCCGCACTGAGATAAATGTTTGTGTGATCCACAAATATTTGTTTCGGAGTCTGGGTGGGACCTAGAGTGTCTCGTAGTTCTTGATACCTCTAGACTCGTATCTTACTTTGGAGTCGGGTGTGTGTGTGACTGTTAGGTGTATTTGTTATTATTCTGAGTTATGTTTGAAATGTTTTGGTAACCTCGGATTTTTTACGGTTAGGTTACAAAATGTATAAAATTATATCGTACCTAACTCCTGTCAGCACGTATCCTTCAGGCGAGTCCAGTTCATCTAAATCGATGGCTCGCTTCTCGTATGTAAGTGTGTGGTAATCGATTCCATCTATCACACCGGCGTCCATAGGATCGAACTTGTTGAACGGCACCCAGCCTGAAGGCTCCACGTTTCCGCGCTCTTTCAACGTGCCTTCGTACACTTGCAAATGGAACACTCTGCCATGCTTCACCAGACGAACTCCAGTCACTACCCTGGAACGATTTTTGTGTTATCAACGCTAGTGGTTTGCCAGTTTATTTGAAAATGAACACCCGCACACCCATGCTATGAGCACCTTATGTTTTACCAACGCTTAAAGATTATCGTATGCCAATTGTCTATTACTTAAAACAGGTGTCATCTTAAGTGTCATCCAACAGCATTACTACCACATGCATATTTTTTTTTTTCTAAATTATACTACAAGGAAGCGCATGCAACCGAATATTGTTTTTTTAATGACGTGGGTTTCCATATGTTATAATGAAGCTTTCCAAATGCAAGCGACAATAGTCTCTAAGATCCCGATTTGTACAGTTAGTCAGTGACACCCTTGTCCCGTGAGGTACTACTGACTTGTTTTTGGATATATCGGCCTTCGCTTCGTTCATGCTGAAAAAGCGCTCAGAACTGTCGACATCGTCCTCGCACAGACAAAAGCAATACGAGCAGTGTAGGAGGTTCCACTTCCACCAGGAGTCCACCTTTGGAGTAATAAAATTATTCTCATTAAAATTATTCGATTGTCATTACATGGGCATGGACTATCGATTCGAGGAGATAGATAAATATCTAGAAACTTCTTTTCGAATTTTAAGTTATTAAAGCCATTCATTTTTGTTGCCATTTGTTTTTCAATCGTTTTCCCTAACGATGCTGAACCTACTGTAAAACATAGTATTATCTTGTCTAAATATAGGATTTCTTTACGATTTGAGCATATCACACACTGGAAGCCACACAATCCCTGCCACAGATAAAAACAAACATGCAGCACAAACGAATTTCAACGCTAACAGCCTATAAACCGAGTGTGCGGGTGTCCTATAAACAAATGGCTAACTTGTTCTTCTTGACGTCGGACGTGGCGTCCCACAGGCTGAAGTAACGGTCGGATTCGGTAGCGTCGTCACAGAGGCACATGCAGTACGAACAATGCCAGAACAACCAACGCCACCACGAATCGACCTGTAGAAACTCTTCCAAATGTCATTTATATTCAAATTATCGGGAACGATCTTGGAAATAAACATCCTGGAAATCTTTTATCTGGGTACAGACCGTATTATAAATTTTCTGTGGTTCCAAACATCATCGGTGGGACACCATAGGTTGATAGCAATCAGTTCCTATCCCGTGTTTTGTTATTTGCCAGTAATACGTCAAGGAATATGTTGTTAAATTTTAAGTATTGGTTCGTTGTAATTATCGATTTTATTATAATTATGACGACTTATGAATGTTACTGTTATTATTTTTTTTCTATGAAATACGTTATAGATGCTTTTATTGTTAACGCTTTGTGATTGAAGTTAACATTTATACACAAGAGATTCAAAGTCTAACAGCGCAGTCGTTTGTACAAACACGTTCTGTTTAGTAATCTATCGACCTCTCGGTCATTCTTCAGGTCAAGTATGATAAACCAAACTGTCAATCTGTAACGCTGGTATTAAAGTTTAATATCGGAATGTTTGTCATTGGGATTGTTGGCGCTAATAAAATTGATGACTGTTTGAATGTTTACGTTTGGACAAATTAGTTTGTTGAGTCCAATAGTGAGTTAAGGTTTATGTTGGTCACCTTAGTAGTGCCGCGCGTGCAGGTGCCAACCTTTCCTAATTTGCGTCCATTTTCGTATTCAATCCACTCGTATCGGCGGTGACTGTTGCGACTCTGTAATTTAGAAAGAAGGATGAATTTAACTAGCTGTTTTCAAAATTATAGCGGATCCATAATATTTTGCATTTTAAAACTTACTTATCTTTCCAAAAGTTGAAGAAACATTTATACAGGCCGGCATGATTCTGGTGACTACCGATAAACTTGCCATCAGGTGCAGTGTAGTTTGCCGTACTCAAATAAAAATAATGTTTAACCCGTTTTACAATTATGATTAAAGCAAAAAGTGATTATCACAAATGTACATAGTTCGGTAATGACCTCAAAATCTTGTTTGTTTAACTACTATTATTAATGATACTTAGCCAACACCGATTACTATGTTCATTGTGGTTGTTATGTTTATCTATATCTATCGGATTGAACAATACTAGGAGTAATGTCTTGTCTAACCGAACAGGTCTTCGTGGCTTGTTCCATAAACCTCATTACATTTCATATAATTAATTTATACATACTTATATCATCAAATATTTTGTTAATGAAAAATAAACTATTGTCATAGACTACTTACCGCGGGACACACCCACATGTCTGAGTCCAGGTACTGGCAGTCGATGATTCTTCCTTTGCAAGATTTCTGCTTGTCACAGAACTGTTCCATATAGCAGCCATGCTTCTCTGCCAGCGTGTAGTGCGCGCAGTTCTCCTTGCAAGTGCCGTCCGGGTTCATGTCCACCTCGTTCTCCACATAGCCTTGCAGCAACTTTGTCACTTGGTCGTATGTCGATCCTGAGGGTAACGTCGTTATTTTAGATTGATGGTAATGTTTTAATACATCAAATTCTTCCTTTTTAAATGAGACAGAGTAGGAACAAGAAGTTATGACTTGCTGTCCTGCTTTTTATTTGAACAATTCAAATGCCAGCGACAGCTATTTCTTGATTCATTACAACTTGTATACCAGGATTCTCCGCAGTTAAACTTACCTTCGATATGCATTGGAGGATCGCACATGTATAGGTCGCGGCTAGCTTCGGATAAGGCACTCTTAACAACGACAGCCGCCTGCGCCGTCCTCTGGTTGTACCTCTGCCTCGTCAAACTCGCCTCTTGTGTGAAATTACCTGGAATTATAAACGTTATATTTATTTACCAGTGATTGGTGCCCTCCAACAAATTGTTTTAGAATACTACGAATTGAAACGGTGTAAATCTTTTGAATTCCCATAAGTCGTGTGCTCAAAATGTTCCTCGTTAGCTTCAATACAGATGTATAACTACTTTATACAGCATATGCAAGCGGAAGGTCAGGTCAATTGGCGAAGCCACACTACCTCGTGATTCTATTACCTCGGCCATTGTACCAGTTATTTTATTTTAAATGTTCACGTTTCAAGTTATGAATCATGGTTTGTTGTGACAAACAAAACTAAGCAATTTTTTTTATTCTACTTTAATTTTAAACAGCTGCCCCACATCTGTCCTTGTTCTTTTCTCGGTAAACCCTTTGGTAAATAGATTTCAAGCTTGTTGCATCGGCTTAAGGTAGAAATTTCTTTGCTTATATTCATTTAGATATTTGTCTTACAAACTCGCTGAATAGTCTTTTTTGTGTTTGTTGGAATTATGCGCTGTCAGTAAAAATGTGGTAACATTTGGTGGAATTTATATTTTGTATATTATGAACTAATGTTGTTGAACTATCACTAATGATACAATGATTTATGTTTTAAATTAAATTTAATTAATAATTTTAAATTCTCCAATAATTTGGACTACAATAATTGCTTTTTAACATACCTACCATTAACGGATATAACACTATATATTATAATTAATAATATTGAGGTGTCTAATTTTCCTAATTATTATGTCCACCTACAAGGTGGACAGGTAACCTGATTAAGATCGCAGGAAGTCACTGGATGCAGGCCGCTTCCAACAGGTCGGTCTGGAAATCTTTGGGGGCGGTCTATGTTGAGCAGTGGATGTCTTGTGGCTGATGATGATGATGATGTTATGTTACATATTAACATATATGTTTGGAGAATACCGCCGTTTTATAATTTTAAAATGAAATAGTGTTACAGTTTTGGTTTTATGTTGTGACCACGCCATCAATATATTTCATCTCGAATCAAATCATCAATCAAATCAATCAAAATCAAATCAAAATAACGGCTATATTCTTATCCTTATTAAAGTTCAAATAGAATCTAAAATTTCTCATCACCATATTAAGCTGTTTTTATAGTAACAACAATAATCTCTATCACATAACTCGGACATATTATTATATGTATATGGTATAATGTGGTCACGATTAGTCCGTGACCGTCAGCTGGCATGCTCAACCGCGTAATTAAACAAGTTTCATCCGATAATGGCACGAATGACGTCTGCGTCTTCGTATCTATGACGACCTAAATTACCGTCTATCTGGGCCTAGCATTCATTTGTGTATATTCTCGGAGGCCTATTTTTTTTAGGGGTCCGTTCCCAAAGCTTAGAGAAAACAGTTTAGGCTAGTGATTGCGACATACCATCGAGCTCCAGCTCTTTAAGGGCGCGTTTATATGAACGGCCGCACGAAATTTTTCGCCTCGTCTAACCGCAGCCTAAGTGATCCGTAACAGGATTCCCCTTGTTAAAACACACATTTTTTTATTTTCTTTGATTGAATGACGAGACAAGCAAGACGCGCGCCTGATGGTAAGCGCTACGCCTGCTCATAAACAGAACCAACACCACACAGAACTTTGAATTATAAAAAGTATAAAAAACTGGGCTCGTCACCCGAGACATAAAATGTTAAGTCTCATAATAACCAGTAATTTCACTGGCTTCAATGTCGTTCAAACCGAAACACAACAGTGCTTACACACTGTTGCTTGGCGGCAAATATAGACAAAGCGATGGAACCAACCCAAACGACCTCTCGCATACGAGGGACCTACCACCTTGTAAATCACGTGATCCCCGTTGCTTGCTATGTTGCGTCTTGCGTTAGTTACCTTTGCCATATATCCTGAGCAACATCCACGAGAACTGCATCATGGCGTAGCCCTTGATCTCGGTGAGTGCGATTGTGTTGTATATGTCGAAGATCAGCTGGTGTGGCGACATGCCTGTCGTGCACGTTTCCGAATTCTCATCCTGGAAACATAGGTTTTAGGGTTTCACATTAAACCAGCCTAAAGAAAAGCACTATTAAATAACCGGAAACACGCGAGTGAAGTGAAGTAAAAATAGCCCGAATAAGTTATCTTGTGCGTGATTAACAGAGTTCGAAAATGGAGGAGGTTGTCAATCCGGTGAGTTTTTTATCATGTATGTACATCGATTTCTCCGCCTCGATCAATTTGTCGATGGAAAATTTATTCGATAGAGTTTAACTGAAATGTGATTAAGACCTGATGGTTGTAGTACAGAGATAAAAAACTCAACGGACAACAGCTGAGTCGTCGCGAATGTGATATTGAATTGGATTTTACACACTATATCTGTACTTAACATTGAAAATTGAAAAATACAATTTAAAAACCGATTTCTAAAAAGAACACTGAAAAGTAAAAAAACAACAATTTCAGGTCTCTTTGGAGTCGGTAAAATTTCAGTTGTCCGGCAGCGACAGAGGCACCAACTCTAAAGAGACCAGAAATTGTTATTTTAGGCTTTTCAATGTATTTTTTAATTATTTTTTTTTGTAGTCGTATTTTAAGTTTAGTCAAAACTTATTTTATTTACCTACATAAGTTAATATTGATTTGTGATTTGGTTGTACATATACTTATAAAAGGCTAATATGACGAATGTTCAAAGTATGTTACAACTGTATCAATGCTACGTGTAAATTCGTGACAGTAAGTGAATAAAATCACAAACGCGCTGTATCTATCGATATGGAACGTTCTATTTATTGTATGACTCTAACGGCAAATATGTAAATCAGAATGCGATCGTTTCCTTTGCACGGTTATATTCGATTTTTAAAAGTAAATAATATCGTTTCGTTCTACAATCGTGTGTCTGAGAAGTTATGTTAATCATTATGCAGTCATATGTTTATTTGGAATATAAAATATGTACACTAGGCATTTTATTTTTAAGGTTATTATCGCAATCTGTTTATCATGATCGCCATGTGATACGTTTTTGATTCATTACAATTTAAAAATTAAAGATTTATTTGATTTTAATACACTACCCATAGCCACAAAACGGTTTTTTAAAGTGTTATTTAATGTTAACAGGTTCCCTGTCCCCATACAAACCACTTTTTTTCATCATATATGTCCCACTCTTTTTTTCATTTGTTTATTTCCCATTTTTTTTTACAAATCACTTCGGTTTGTTTTCTCACTCTAAAGGATGTAACCCACACGTCCCGATACTAAAAATGCGAATTAACCTGCTACGTCCATTTCAAATAAAGGCATGAATTTGACTCTACATTTGAATCATATATGATTCATGAACGTACCGTTCTTGGTACAAAATATATCCAATGAATCATATATGATTCATGGGACAGGGAACCTGTTAATGTTGAATGCATCGAATGAAAACCATTCATTATGTTTGAAGTTTAACTTTGTAACCGCAGAGAAATCTGCTTCATCCTTTCATAA
The DNA here is from genome assembly GCA_949126905.1 of Amorpha juglandis. Classification (NCBI taxonomy): domain Eukaryota; kingdom Metazoa; phylum Arthropoda; class Insecta; order Lepidoptera; family Sphingidae; genus Amorpha; species Amorpha juglandis. The sequence continues at coordinate 1,238,813 of OX421379.1, read as the reverse complement.
GAATATACAAGCTCGAACAAAGCACAACACACTGATTCATCAGTTTAATACGCATATACATTATATATATATAATTATTTATTCTATAAAGTATGTTATTTTAACTTTGCTACCACATGATATCGCGTCACAGTTTATTTATTTGAAAATTAGGCATCCTGCATTTTGTTTTTATTTGAACATGAACAATGCCATGTTTAAACTCATAATTACATGTCAATAACATACCTAATCATATTTTAATTAACTCATGTAGCGTTTTTGCGGTAACAGACAAGCCTATAGTTTCATTTTCCTTTATAAACAACTTGATATATATATAAATATATAACATTTTTAATACTTGCCAGAACTATTGTGCGATTTTGTTCGTGGTTTTGTGTAAACCTCTGTGGGTTATGCCCGGCACGCGTTGTAATCCGTTTGGTTACTACTACGTCAGAAACTTTCATGCAATAACAACGATGAATGATGCATGCATGACCGCAAAGATGGTGTATATAAAAACATTAAATATTAGTACATAATCTTTACATAGTATAAAATTAAGTCGCTCCCGCTGTCTGTTCGCTTAGATCTTTTAAACTATTCAACGGATTTTAATGCAGTTTTCAGCAATAGATAGAGTGATTCATGACGAAGGTTTATATGTATAATACATACATATTATAGTACAGAAAAGCCGAAAACTTCAAAGATTTGCAATGTAATGTCGTAACAAACATATTTTTACCTGTGCGAAGCCGGCGCGGGTCGCGCTAGTAATATTATATATGCGAAAATGTGTTTATGACTTTGTGCATGGTTCACGCAGTAGCGGAGTAAAGGGTCGACATATTTTTTTTGTATGGAGATAGTTTATGTGCCGAAGAGTATGTTATTACTATATAGTTTATCATAGAAGTATGACAGGAAATACTTCCCAAGTTCCAGGCAGGCGGGCCCACGATAAAACACTGGTACAAGGTAAATATGCAATTAGAATTAGTCCGAGAAGATCATTGATTTAATTTATAGGGTAACTCCTTCTGGTCCGGGTTCCCTGGACCATTTTCCCACTTGATTACTATCAAGCTAATTTTCCGTGAGTAACTTCGTTTCGATGAGACGCCCAACAATTCCCAATTATGCGAAAATTCTCTATTGTGATAGCTAACAGAGGTAGCAAGGATAGAATATTTCGATTTGATGATACTCAAAAATTTATTATTTTATTTGTAGGACAATATGACAGTTAAATGATATAAATATTAACTAAGTAAAAAAAAAAAATCTGCTGGTTAGTAATCATTTTTATGACCTCGTTATCGAGACCTATTGGAAGCCCCTCCTTCCAATAGGTATGATTACTAACCAGCTGATTTTTTTGTTTTTAACGAAACGAAGTTACTCACGGAAAATTAGCTTGATAGTAATCAAGTGGGAAAATGGTCCAGGGAACCCGGACCATTCAGATTGCAAATATTAACAACATTCTATTATAATAAAAGAACGTTCTTGAGGTCTAACGAGTACGGAGCCCCGGTTATCAAAGTTACTAAATTGATCTCCATTAACGAAGAAGACACTAGGAATTATCTTATACGTTTCTGTTATTAATTATTACCATATTATTAATGCTATTTATAAAGCTACCTTTGCTTTTTTTCTGTAAAATAAGATCCTTTTGTTGACATACAAAAGTATGGCGTCGAACCATAAAACGAGAATCATTATTTCCTTTGTCCGTAACGGTACCGTAAGGGCAATGTTGTAAAGGTCTAAATTTAGGAGCAAACCAAATGCCCCGACCAATGCAGTCAACTTGAAAGCATTTAACAGTTAGGTTACTACTGTGTTGTTTCGGTTTGCATACTAAGGCTGGATTGCACCATAATAGCAGTTATAGTTAAGGTTTATGTCAATTGTGACGATAACAGTAACGCTGACTTTAACATTGACTGCGGAATGTGTTGCACCATCGTATTCTGATACTACTAGATTCCTTGATTAATATTAGAAGTAGGGACATGATATTCATTTGGAGGACAGACGCTTTAGGAGATGTATCGGTTTGGAGGTTATAATTGATCTTACAGCTATTTAATTCAAACAATAGCTTTAACCAGCGAATCTTGGGCGGTTACGGTTAATAGCTAAAGTCATAACGTCATTTAACATTTGTCAAATGGTACGACTCATGTTTTGCTTAACCGATACTTTAACGTGTTTTGTCATCGATAAAATAAGTTGATGCAACCCAGCATTTGTGTTTTTACCTTATTGTGGAATTTATTTTGAACGTAAGAAGCAGTCACGGTTCCACGAACCAACGTAAATATAGGCACATAATATAATTATATACAGTCATGTGTCTCGTATCGAAGGACATAACTTTCACTGTAAATATGCTAATGTTTGGAAAGCAATTCAGAAACATCACCGATTAATATAAACATCGGGTCACCCACAATGTGTAATATCATGTCGTGTAGTACTACGCGTCGGATACCTTATGAGTAGGTAGGATTCCGCTCATATGTTCAATCAGGTCGTCCAGCTTCTTCACCGACCGCCTCACCGACGACTTGGGGTCCATGAGGATCGCCTCGGCCAAGTCGAGCCATTCGCGCGACGGCGCCGGCACCACGCCCGGCATCGCCTGCCGTCGCACGAACTCCACGAAGTTCTTGTACATCCCGTTGATCAGCTGCATCTTCTCCGACGCCTTCGTCCATATCCAGGTGTTCAGTTGCGGCCGGGGCACGTACGGTATCGCTTGTATCTTGTCATCGAACCCCACAAAGGCCTTTGTCAGTTCTACGTCTCCGAAGACCGTGTCTTTCCACGACGCTTCTGTCACATCCTTCCACAGTTCTTGTTCTAACACGTAAAACTTTGCTCGCACGTCGTCCACTGGCGATAGTTCGGTGGCGGACGCGACCGTAAACAGCGCAATAAGCGCCGCGAATTTCATTGTAACGCACTCGGGTAATGGTACAGTTTGTGACGCGGCCCGAAGTACACTGACGGCAGCGGAGAGGGGACCGGCTGTACGTGGCGAATGGGTGGCTTTGGTGATGGACAATTGTCGATAATTCTTATATCGATAATCCACGTCTACAATAAATATAACACGTATACGTGTGGCAGAGGAAAAACAGTTAATGAAGTGTCATGTATTTGTTTAGTATTATCAATAAGTTGATTTGCATTCGTCCTCATTTTTATGTTTAATTAGTATTTATCAACGTTACATCCGTTACGAACTGCTGTTCTCAATAAATGTTGTTGGTTTCTTAGCCGAATATGTTATTGATGTCATGGTCTTTTAAATTGTAGTTAATAATTTTATTTACTCAGTTTTACATGACATAAGCACAATCCTGTATCCCAGACGGGGTAGGCAGGAGTGTAACTAGTATACTTACTGTTCGTTGAACTTAGTTTATTTATCATGTAGGCAATTAAAATAGCGCTTATGATAACTCAGTACAAAAGTATAAGAAACTTATTATGGCTCCAGTATCAACTATAATAGGATACTACTATACTACTAAATACTATTTCAAGCAAACAGAAGTTTTCATGCTCTTTATTAATATACAACATCAAGAATATTACTTTTTCCCATAAAATTATCGATATAGATTCGTTACGTGCCTAGCCATCCGCCCGGTCATTATTAACGGAGTTCAAAGTGCTTGTCCATTAGTAAACACATTTATTGCAAAGGCGATAAGGTTCGTAATCGCTTGACGGTAGTTTTGTGGTAATTTTGCACCAGTTGTTATTCAAAGTTTGTTGGTGTCAGCTGGTAACTCCCGTGCATGGGACCGTGGCTGCGTAGGGTTGCCTGCCTTTTGTACAAATAAATTGCTGAGACTGAAAATATGCTCTTTAGCTAATGTTCGTCTATTTTAATTACTAGCATTGTGATGATGTAATATAAACTGGTTACTTTAACATTATATTATATACTAGCTTTTGCTTGCGACTTCGCCCGCGTGAATAGCCTTTTCCGAGATAAATTCTTTTCCAAGGTCCCATCTATTTCTGTACCAAAAATCATCAAAATCGGTGCAGATTTAGGCGTGAAAGCGTAATAAACAAAATCGAAAGTGTTTCTAATATTAGTGAAGGTTATTATTTCTCCGAAATGATTCACCAGGCGCGGAAGGTCAGAAATTGGCTAAGGTGTAAAAAAATAATTGTCGGAGCGCATAAGTCAGCGCATAATCGTAGCTTTGTACTAGCTTTCGCTAGCATCGCCGATCGTGATGACCTGAAGGCTAAGTCTCGATGACTCGTACAACCTTTCATTTCTATTTTATACGCTTTGCAATAAATATTTATAAAATCTCCTATCTAATGCCTACATTATGTCTTAAATAGAAACAGAAACACCATGCTTTGCAATTCAAAGTTCTGTGTGTGTTGCTTCTGTTTATGGGCAGGCTAGGCGTGGCGCTTACCATCAGGCGAGTGCCTTGCTCTCGTCATTTAATTAAATAAATACTTATTGTGTATTCTATATTAGTTGACAACCCTACAACGGAGGGGACGTGCGACGCGCGCTCGGATTTTTGTCTCGAACGCGACGGACGTCGTCGGTTCAATGATTTGTTTTGTTTCATACGGAAATATAATTGTATGAGCTTGTATATTATCTTTAGTTGGCAAATTACGTGCGATTGATTCGAATCATGTTCCACAGTATACAGTATATTCAAGGCGAAGTTTTTGATTTTAAATAAAGGATTTTTATTTGTAAGAGTTGACAAATTCTTACCAACGTGCTGTGTATTTTTTTTTTCTCCTGTGTTTTATTATGTAGGGGAGGTGTAAGACGTGCTGTGTATTTATCTGAGTGTTGTGAGACCGAAAGTCTCGCGTAGTTCCAGATACCTATGACACAAGACCCGTATCTTACTGTGGGGTCAGGACTATGTGTGTGACTGTTGGGTGTATTTATTTATATAACGATGCACACACCGAGACAGTTTACCGAAAACAGTTAACGCTGGGTTCCTTGTACAGCGGATATTGTAACTACGTGACGCCTTGTGTAACGGAACACCGGTTCGTAACTGTGTTACGTCATCATGAACAAACACCCGACCGACTAGTCTGTATTCGGTAGCGTGAGGCAATCCCAACAGTTTCGATTCCCGATTCGATATATGTACGTAGTATGTTATTGAGATAATACATATTGATATTAATTACATCAATATTGTAATATCAGTAACACTAAAAATATTCAAGTACATGGGCGCCGCCAGGATTACTTTCAGGAAGGTGTATCTGCATCTACACATTATACTATTAACTAATATAAAATACTAGCTTTTGCCCACGTGATCAAACAAACAAACAAACACTCAAACTCTACAGCTTTATAATATTAGTATAGATTTGGGTAGCTTAGCAACGGAAGCCTTCAAATAATATTATTTGGGTAGCTTAGCAACGGAAGCCTTCAAATATGAATAATTTTCCCCGTTATTGCAACATTTTTCACTGATGCTTCGCTCCTAATGGTCGCAGCGTAATGTTATATAGCCTAAAGCCTTCCTCAATAAATGGACTATCCAACACAAAAAAAAAATTCAATTCGAACCAGTAGTTCCTGAGATTAGCGCGTTCAAACAAACAAACAAACAATCAAACTCTACAGCTTTATTATATTAGTATAGATAGAATCATACATGTATATTGTGTAATGTGGCATTCAAATCGCGCGGTTATTTGATTGAATATGTTTCGCTGATCGAAAGCATACTTAATTGTTGGTGAATTAATTTAAAAAAAATTGGCTGATGGTTGGTGTTATTGCTCGGGGAATCCCCGAATATTATAATTAATGCGAATGTGAGTTTGTTTTTGTTACGTTTTCACGCCTAAATCGCTGTTCCGATTTTGATGAATTTTGGTACAGATATAGATGGAACCCTGGAGACGGTTATAAACTACTTATTATTCGAGTAATTTTTATCACGTACAAGGCTATTCATTGTTCATACAAGGCGTGTGGATCACTATAGCAGGTTTTAGCACCATGTGTACGGTGGTCGCTATCCAGGCGGATATGAATATCCTACCACCAGCAAAAACTCACACATGAATTGTCCGGCATTGAATTAGTTACCGGCATATTGATAGGCTTGAACCGTATCACATCTTGGGATAGAAAATGGGCTCGGCGAATCACGGGTGTATTTGTGGCATATCAGTCTACGTTTTCGGGAATACTGGTATGAGGTTATGTGATGTATTTTATATTGCACTGGTTACGAGCAAACTGTGCACCGCAGTTAGCGAGACACCCCTCGATCAATCCGCGCCCTTATCGCGTGCCCCTCACTTAATGAAGGGGGAGTTGAGTGCATTATGTACCCTCGTATTGCAATCTCATTTGCAGGCGCGTACGATGTGCCATCTCACTAATTGATTTTAATGTTTATATATTAGAAAGGTACTAGCTTTTGCCGGCGGCTCCACCCGCGTGAATGTCTTTTTCCGGGATAAAAAGTAGGTTATGTCGTAATCCTGGTCATGGCCTACCCGTGTGCAAAATTTCATCCTAATCCAGCCAGCCGTTAAAGCGTTACTGATTAACAAACAACCAAACTTTCACATTTTTAATATACCTTAGTTGGATAGTAGTATTTCATAAATAAGTAAAAAATATAAATACCATCATCATTAATATCATCTTGTGACATTACTTTGGCAAGACATCAATAAGGACAAGGCAGTGATGTCATAGGGAATAATTATTATTCCTCTGACACACATGGTGGTCTTTTAGTGGTAAAGTAACATATGAAATCATTGTTCAGTGTGTCAAAGAGAATGAAATGAAGAAATTTAGCGTGGTCAATAATGTATTTGGATGTAAATATGCAATAGCATTTCGACCGTCGTCAAGTAAGAATTGAGATATTGATTTTATTTTACTAAATTAATTATATTTAAGTAGTTAATGTCCGTATTTTATAAAAACAAATCATAAATAGAACATTTCCCACATACAATTATGCAAAATGGAATTTAAAGTTATTTATTTAAGTTATTGAATTAAGCTAAATAAAATTAATATTTCAATTTTTGCTTGATGTGGGTTGAAATGTTATTGGATATTTGCATCCATTTATTCTATAGGAGTATTGGCTCAAACAACTCGGCGTCAAAACAGACGACTGGACAGCAAGCAGTGTTAATAGATTAAAACAGGATATAATAATATATTCATGAGTCATACAGCCGTTATATTTGATCAGCCGATGATCCAATACGACCTAAAAAACGGCTTATTTCTTGCATACATTTTGTTTTTAGAGCTTTTTATTTTTGCTTGCTAACCTTTGAGTAGGCGTTTTGTGTGAATCATCGGAATGATAGAGTCAGTTTCAATGTTTCATAACTAACGTTCAAAAACAATAGCAGCTACATTTGATGATGAATTAAGACTATTTGATTGATTTCCCTGTAAGTTTAAAATCAATGAAATGTGTATTGTGGTCAGTATTTTTGTAATAATTATCCTTTAACGAATTTACATAATACGCCATCTATCTGGTTCATAATGAATCAATAATGCGATGGAATGTGCATCGCCGCGTACACGGCACAGATGGCGCTAAAATAAACTAATTAAATGGACCGTTTATTTTGAAAGTGGTGTAAGTCCATTTACTTTTGTTTCGAGAAAATTAAAGGTTACTATATTTGTTGATTTAAAAATACAGGCAAATCATATGAGATCTGGCATTCTTTCTATTGTTTTATCAACATTTAATTTGTTTATATAAATTTGTTTTTGGCCAATTAGACTACGATAACACAAATTTATGTGCTGTAAATGGACTTACACCACTTTCAAAATTAGACAATTGTAAAAATCATTTAATTTCAATTTTGAAAAATCAAATATCGCCTAAAATATACTTCATTTTAATATAATTTTGTTTCCAAATACGCATAACAACACATAAAATTTTATTTTAGACGACAATTACATTGTCATTACAAGATACTGATTACAATAATTTACTTATTCTCTGCATGTGGTAGTGCTTCAAAATATGCATGATGCACCGGAGGTATATAGGGTAGTAGCTGCTTCATGTCTTTATATTTTTCGTACGTAATAGGTCTGCCATTTTGGTACAAAGGCTCCAGGGCGACTTTTTCAAATTTTAACGGTCTTCCAGGACATAGAGCTAATAAATTGATAATTTTAAATTCTGCGTCCGTCATCGTTGTTTTATAAAAAAATGGTATATGGTGCAATTTTGAGGAACCTCAACCAACATATTTGCAACCAATTGACCTGTTCCCCAATAGTATTTTTTTTATCTGTTTTTTAATTGCATTTTGGAGACTTTTTGTTGAAATGAAATTCTCCCGTTTCATTTCATATAAAATGAATTTATCCTTTTTTCTACATTGTGCTTTTACATTATAGTAATCTTGTGGTGTGTACACAAAATTCATTTTTCTCATTGCAATAAATTAACATATAACAAAACACTGATCGGCATCCATCTGCTATGCCACCTACCTCTGTCAAATGGACTTACACCACTTTCATAATCGATGATTATGCAATTTCATTTACCAACCGATTTTAAGTTGTACAAAACATGGGATTTTTTTTGAGAAATTAAACACGGACTAGTTATATATAAATAAATTACATTAAATTAAGCATGAATTACGTGATAGCTCATTTTTCTCAAAAATGGACTTACACCACTTTCAAAATAAACGGTCCAAATGTACATTATAAACATTGATGTGAATACATTTATGGGAAGTATTCATTCAATAGGATTATAAACAATATTTAGTATAGGAGGACTAAATATTTATAGTATCAAGAACATGACTATATCTGCCGACAAGCAACAGTGTGTAAGCACTGTTGTGTTTCGATTTGAAGGGCATTGAAGCTTGAGAAATTACTGGGCTATATGATGCTTAACATCTTGTCTCGACATGACGAGCGCAGTTCAGTGCCATGCAGTGATTTATAATTCAAAGTTCTGTGTGGTGGTGCTTCTGTTCATGGGCAGGCGTGACGCTTACCATCAGGCGAGCGTCTTGCTCGTATCGTCATTCAATCAAATAAAAAAATTGCTTGTCTATCGTACCACTACCAAATGATTCTCTTCCCTTTAAACTTTAAATGAGGAGATTTCGGTCCGATAATAATATGGTGCAGTGTGGATCAATGGATGCCATGAATGCTATAGCAGAGATAGTTGGTTTATATAAGTTTTAAGCTAAATAGAAAACTAACTGAATATAAATAGCGACATTACACACATAAAACCCAGTCCCAAAACATTGTACATAAAACAATGGGTGTCTTAGATTTCTGAGAAGAAGTAGTACAAAGGAATACAGTTGTAAGTAAAATATTATCAACTTTGACATTATAAAATATCATATTTCTGAGTAGCCGTCGACGCGCGTTGAACAGTAGGACTGCGAACACGACACATTAGTTGGAATACAACTGACACTGTTAGAACTAATTACAACAATTAAGCACATTTAATGGTTCACAATAGGTAGATCGTGATGCGGCAGACACCATTCGGTGTCATTTTTTCTGCCGTAGCAATAAAAATTCTCGAAATCTAAACTAAATAATCAAAAAGATATGCTCAAATACTTTAGGGTTTTATTTTTTATAGCATAGGTCGGTAAACGGTCAATTGGGTCACCTGATGGTAAACGATCTCCACCGCCCATGTACGTCCACAATACCAGAAGAATCATGGGCGCGTTGCCGAGAGGCCGTCTGGGTTGGTACCATCGCTTTGTCTATTTCTGCCACCAAGTAACAGTGTGTAAACACTGTTGTTTTTCGATTTGAAGTACATTGAAGCCAGTTAAATTATTGGACTTTATGATGAGACCTAACATCTTATGTCTCGGGGTGACGAGGGCAGTTCAGTGCCATGCAGTGCTTTGTAATTCAAAGTTCAGTGTGGTGTTGCTTCTGTTTATGGGCAGGCGTGGCGCTTACCATCAAGCGAGCGACTTGCTCGTCTCGTCAATAAATTAAAAAATAATGCGTTACAAGTTAACATAATATACAGGGTTATTTTTAAAACACCAGCAACCTCGCAGGGGTAGATTCCTAAGGTTATAAGCTACTACTTTTGTTCTACGACTTTTGATAATTTGCTAGATTTTATTTTCATACAAAAATAAGTATTCATTTAATTTCCGTCTTGATTGTTACAACGCGCATCGCAGATTACGTAAACAAATACGCGAAGCGTGGGGAACCGGGCTAGCGCCGTTGAAGGTCAACGCCCGAGCAGCTGAGCGCCGCTTTGATGTCGCGCGCGCACGCCGCGCCGCGCCGCTATCTACGAAGAAAAACACGACACAACAAAAACTTGTAAAATCATTTTTTTTTAAATATATTGAGTTATATCCAAACTCGTAGAACAAAAGTTGTTCCGTATGGGGACAGCTATCTACCCCTGCGAGGTTGCTGGTGTTTTAAAAATAACCCTGTATATTACGGCTAATTCACAAATTTACCTTATAATTCGTATAACAACGAGGAGTACACAAGCCTAAACCACGTCGAAACTCGGTTAACGAAACTAGTTTTCTAATTTATTGGGGTAATTTAAACAGCCCGATCTTTATATGACCGAGGTAATCTTTCGTATCGATCTATTGAACCCATAGCTATAGCATAACGGAAATCACTCATTAATCAACCGGCTACGCAAGATTATATGGATTTTTTATGTCGAAAAATAACTAAATATCGTTCGTTTACTGCAAGAACTCATTAATTGACAAAAAACTATGAATTAAGCCACTTTTAGATTTAGTTATATTGTTTTTTTTATATACAACTGAATGACAAGACGAACAAGTGGCTCGCGTGATGGTGAGCGCCTCGCCTGCCCATAAACATAAGCAACACCATTGACACCACCACCAGAACTTTGAATTATAAAACACTACATGGCACTGAACTGCGCAGGTCACCCCGAGACATAAGAAGTTAAATCTCATTATGCCCAGTAATTTCCCTGACTTCAATGTCATTCAAACCGAACCATAACAGTGCTTACACACTGTTGCTTGGCGGCAGAAATAGACAAAGTATATAATTTCCCTATATCATATGTTAATAGTAAGCATTTCATGATAGAAAATCCAATATCACTATAACCCAAATTGGGGACAACCTCGAACCCGAGACCTCAGCACAACAGTCGTACCGCATACGCATTACAGCTGCGCCATCGAGGTAGATAGGTTATTTTTATTATTTTGAAGGCAATTAAGGTTGCGGTCCGTTGGTTGACACGAGATTCTCAAGTGTTTAATGGCATCTCTGATTGATTTTATAATAAAAAGAACTATGTACATGATCCCTTATCCCAGGGTAGTGAATGTAAAAATAGTTTTAACGACTCAATAAAACACTCCCGTAACATTTTTAAAACGATTTTCTTCGGATAAGATGTGCGTTAAGCTTCAGAATTATCCTGGTCTTTACTTGCAAAACATACTATTACAATGAGCTTGCAATCCCCTATGATGTCAAAATAAACTCCTTTGCAAAAAAAACGGGCACCTTACACACACACTTTACCTTAGCTTTTCTATGGGTAAATATTATTATATTTTTAGTATGTCATTAGCTTGGATGACTAGAAATTTCTTATTATCAATGAGAATCTAGTTTTTTAACACTTTTATCCTGGTATCGGTGTTTTAGTCAATGTAAACAGAGAGCCGTGTTAAAATGGACATTTTTATGGGTATAATGAAATTAAGACTACGAGTATTTTTATGGTATTTTAATAAAAGAGACATTAAAAAATAAAAATTAATAACGAGTATGACCTCCTCTTGCAGCGATTACGGCATGTAATCATCTTGGCATGCTTCCCACCAGGCTTTTGATGGTGTCCTGTGGAATGTGTTCCCACTCAGTCGAGATTACACGTTTAAGCTCTCTGATGTTTTGTGGAGGTGGTTGGACAGATCGTACTCGCCTTTTTAGGAGGTCCCAAACGTGCTCAATGGGGTTAAGGTCGGGGCTCCGCGCTGGCCAATCCAAACGACGAATACCGACCTCTTGCATATAAGCATCTACGTCGCCAGAACGGTGGGCCCGAGCATTATCGTCCATGTAAATGGCATCTTCACCAATTACAGTCAGTGCGGGTTGTGCATTTTGAGAAAGGATTTCTGTTATGTACCTATGCGCATTTAGTGAGCCATTTTCTATGAATACTATCTCGGTACGATAGTTGGAAGTTACGCCCGCCCAAAACATAACGGACCCTCCACCATAAGGGGTGATTTCTTCAAAACACACATCGGCATAGCGTTCCCCTGGTCTTCGTAACACTCGCCGACGTCGGTCCTCACCATGCAGACAAATTCGAGCCTCATCGGAGAAGAGTACGCTACTCCAGTTACCTGGTGTCCAAGATAGGCAATTTCTAGCGAACCTCAACCGCGCAATCCGGTGCTCACGGAGTAACTTGGGGGCCCGCGCTGGTCGTCGACTACGTATATCAGCAGCTAAAAGTCTTCTCCTCACAGTCCATAGGCTAACTTGTGCTCCTCGTACCTCTTCAAGGTTTCTTTTGAGGTCTATGTAACTGCATTTGCGGTTCCTCAGCGCCTGAGTCACTAAAAAGCGATCGTCTCGCGGCTGTGTGCAACGTTTTCTCCCAGAACCTTGCCTTCTCTGAACGGAACCTGTCTCTTGGTATCGAGTCCAGGTTCTTTGTACGGTTGAACGACTCACGTTTAACCGCTGTGAGACGTAACATTGGCTACACCCCTCTTCCAGCAGCGCTATAATTTTACTAGCTCTCATTGCTTTTTCTGCCATTACGATAGACACAAAGATATCTGTTTTAAGTCACGATAAGGCAGAATTATGCGATAAACATAAATTGTTGTACTAAAAATAACGAAAAGTTACTTTTAGTTGCTTGATAACCTTTTAACCGCAAACCCGCGAAAAGTGTCACAAAATGAAAAAGGGATTAATAATTTAAAAAACAAAAGTTTTGAATTTGGAATGAACTTTTTTTCATACCCAGACTCTTTATTAAGTGCCAGTAACATAGTTTGGCTATTAAAACCTCTGAAGAACTAAATTATTACCAATAATGTTAAAAAATCAAACCCGCCCGTTTTTTTTGCAAAGGAGTGTATATGAATACTGAATTGGCTTAATGATTACTGTCAGTTGAGTCAGAAATTAAGTCATAGGATTTTCGTATCCGCCCGGATAGCGACCACCGTACACATGGTGTCAAAACCTGTCATAGTGACCTTGTGTGGATCGCGTTCCAGGATCAGCCAGTGTATATCCGGTTTTTCCGAGGGGCTTGCGACTTCGATGGATGTTTGGGGTAGGTATCAGTTATGTGCCTGTGCTGTCGCAGGCCTCTCGATTTGCTTCTTCCCTCTTCGGAGTATGAAGAAGCATTTATACAGGCCGGAATGATTCTGGTGACCACCGATAAACTCAGTGTTTGTTGTTGGTTGCTGGTTTTTTTGTGGACTGCGCTTAACATCAGGTGTAGTGCAGTCACTTTGCCGTGCCTGGATAAAAAAACAGTCATAAACCCATATAACTTGAAGTTTCTGATTCTATGTCAATAAATTTGAGATAGACGAATAAGTTGCTCATGTAATGTATAAGGTTAGAGAACGTGTTGTTGATTCACTCAGTATCAGATCAAAGTTACAATCCGTGTGACTCATACATAGCCGTTACCGCTCACTGCTCAGTAACTGTTTCTTTGTTTGCTAATTCGTAACCAACACCCATGTTGTGAGGTTCTTTCGCAATGAGATCGCTGTAGTTTTTCGAAAATACAAATATGTAATAACACTTCAACCCACAGCTAAATTCATTAACTTAAATCAATAATTAAAAGTTAATAATATAATATTAAATAAGTTTAGACCTCCTATAACCACCTTACACAAACAATTAGACTTTAAAACAATCGTTGCATTGAACTAATTAATTTGCAATTACAATATTAATTACCTTGAATGTACACACACAATGCTGCTACTAACGCATTGCGATACTTATAGTATCTTAATGTCTTCAATAATCATTTTATTTTTTCTGGTTATTTATTTCTTCAAGTCCTGGATAAAGACCAAAGCCACCAAGCCCCACTTGGTTTTAATTCTGTCCCAACGTGTTTATGTAAACATTGGACATAATATATAAATGGAAATTGAACTCGATAAGATTTTTCGGAGGTATGTGAAAGCTACCAACCCGCATTAGGCCAGCGTGGTGGACTAAGGCCTAACCCCTCTCATTCAGTAGAGGAGGCCCGTGCCCAGCAGTGTGTACATGTATAATACAGGGCTATGTGTCGGGTTCAACGTTTCGAATTAGCTTGTTCGGCGAGGGGAGTTTTATTCTTTCGTCCTCTCTCCGCCAATAAATCTTTCAAGTAATAAAGTGTCCTAACATTGAAACTGTCCCTTTAATATATTTTATTGTAGTGATTATACCTATGTATTACATTGGAAATAACAACCTCAACCCATGACATTGAACGTGAAATTGCACCGGATTGAAGCCGCTTCACATACATTGTTGAGAACTAAAATGAGTTTACAGTTATAATTAACGAACATCATTTCGCTTACGAAGACCTTAGTCTGGGTAGACCTTATACGGCCATACATTTAGTTCCAGAAATTTCCTAATAAAGAAAGATTTGTCAGTGTAGAGTTAGACCTACGCTGTCTTGTCTACAGCATGAGACAGCCGGCACACGGCTCGATCGGGGAAGTACCACTGTCACAAAGAAGACCAACATGAAGTAGCAGTTTGCTGTTGCGTCTTACGTTGAATGAGACTTACGGTGGCCCCCAAATCCCTTCCCCTCCCCCATTCCCAGCAATACCTTTATTGACCGCTACGCGGGTGCATTTTTCGTATAATTGTTATAGTTTTGTAGGTTTTATAGATCTAGCTTAAATGTCCTCCAACCCGAAATACAACAGTGCTTACAGACTGTTGCTTGGCGGCAGAAATAGACAAAGAGGTGGTACCAACCCAGACGGCCGGTATTTACATACTTTCTTAATGTACTATTATATTATTCGTGATTTTATGTTTTGCCTAACCAAACATGAGTGAGTGTCCTTTACGTGTGGTGTGAAAGAAACTTGTTCCTCTAGAAAGTGTTAAGACCTACTTATTTTAAATCTTTGCTTGTGAGCGTGGCGCGTTATTGAATTTTACCATTGTATAGCAAATATGAGTAAGTAATTGTCGGCCATCGTGGCCGGTGGCTACAGTGAAATGTGATGCGGGTTCTATACCAACACCGAGATCAATGTTTGTATGATCTGCAAATATTTGTGTCGGGTGACGGTATTGAGAGAGTGAAAATCACCCGTAGTTCATGATACCCATCTTCGTCTTGCACCTGCCCTTGACCCATTTGCAGTGGAATCGGCGCAACATGTTTGTAACACATGTTAATAAAAAATTAGAATATAGTTCTTGAGATCGGCTATCTACCCGACTTCAACGCCTCTGGTGAGAAAACACACACAGAAACAAACATTTGTGGATCATCTAAAAAATTGTCTCGGTGCGGAAATCGAATCCGCGTCCTCTCGCTTCACAGCCTGCCACTCGTCCACTGCGCCACGGAGGCTATGTAATTTCTGATACCCATGATGACACAAGAAGAAGTAGAAGAGGGGTCTATGTGTGGGTTTATTAATGTGTTATTATTTTCAAACAGGATATCCTTATTACTAATGAGCCCTCACCCTCTTTTACATGTGGTATTTTATTTGTGAAATTGTATACCAAATGTTGTAGATTGTACATGTACTCCGATTAGCCGCATGATATTAGTCGTCACACAAAAACTGGTTAATTACCAGCATTTTCCAACACATTCTAGTCTCAAATAGCAGATGACTTCCGTATAATACCGATTTACAGTATAAATACATATATAAAAATATAAACAGGTCTCGAAATTGTGAAAAAATCTAACATTTCAATGTGCATAGTCACCGGACCTGATGACGTAGGTACCCACCTAATTCAAATGTTACCTATACAACGTAATAATTGAACAAAAGATGGTTGAGTATATAAACAGCTATGACACACAGTAATGAATTAGCATTGAACATGCCCTGTTATTGGGCCACTGGGCCAGAACCAAGGGTGATCTATGGTACAGATCATAATATTCGTCTAAACATAGCCAGAATCACTAACCGTACCGTGTCACTGACATTTATCACTGCCGAAAGTGGGACAAATTATCGCGGTTATTGACATTGAAATTTCGATTTGAAAGGACAACCATCAACGAATCACTGAAACACACAGAATCAAGAATTGTGAGTGAATACGAACCTGTAACCTTTTTAGTAGTAACTTAAGTAAACTCTGGCCCAGCAGATATTTGTGTGGAGGGACTATTAAAGAGTGGATGCGCTCCAACAGGCCCGGCAATGCGCCCTGGTCGTGCGAGACACACCACTCCGCGAAATCCAACAGCGTGGACTTCTCCAATTCGTTCTGCAGCCCCACGTACTCCCGCATCATACGGTCCGCCGACGACACTCTGTTCAACAAGTCCGTCATCTCATGAAGTCTGAGCTCCAAATCCGTCCCCCGTCCCAGATTCTTGCTCAAGTAGAACGCCATAGCGCCAACTTTCTCGATCCCAAGCTCCACCCTATGTATCTGGCCCGATATTTGGCGGAGACGTGTCATCACCATAACGTCTTTAGGTTTGAAAAGCGGGTATTGCACTGAACCGGACACGTTGCTGAACTGTCTGACCACATCCCAACCCTCCAGGACTTGGCCTGTTATTTCTGTGCCGAGGCGGATAACTTCGATCACGTCTTCGACGACCGCGTGCGTGCGGTGCGCGAGTGCGAGAAACACGAATATGCGCAAGAGTCGATCCATGACTGCGGTCGCGCGAACACTGAGTTACACCACGACCGGCTCTCGAGGACGCCGGTGTGGCCAGCTAACAAACCTGTTTTACACAATTCTAACGAATATATATTGCACATAAAGTTGTTTTGTTGAAAGGACTTTGTCGCCTTTTTTATTCATTGCCATCATTAACGGTGTTCAGCTTTATTTACTATTTCACGTTATTATTTAGGTACATAAATTCGTCTCTTTTGTGCTGTTGGTGATAATATAAATATTAATTGTATACGTGTAGTGCAATATTGTCGACTTAATATAAATGTGCTCTTATTTGCTCTTCCACACCACATAATAAATTAGGAAATGGTACAGAAAAATAATGATCGCAAATTAGCCAATGCAATTATATTAACGAAATCGATATCAGCACGTTAAGAGTAATTTGTGAAGCTTAACAGTACCTATATGAAACACGATGCCATACAAATGCTTTGAGAAGTCTTAACATTTGGACTTCAGAAACCTTTCAATGAATATACTAGATGGTAACTATTAATTTATCGACAAAAAACTGATTTACTTCGCCCCAAGTTCTAAAATGTATGCTATAGCGGATAGAAAATAATAAATTGCCTTCCATATGTTTAATTGGTACTTGTAATAATTATATTTAACAACATATCATTATACAGATGCTAATTTGTTTGTAAAAGCATTGTGGCAATTTTAATAATTATTGTGTATTTTCCACAAAAGTCGTTAGTACCGTTAATGTGGCAACACAAATCACTTCGCAAGCCGCTCCCACCCACAGTTACTGCCGGGCGTAACTTTCAATTTCGACCATTTTTGTATAGCAGTTTTATCGTTATGTTAGAAAGATAAACGGGCGGTTGAAACAGGGCGGTTGGCAGGGTTTGTTGGGGATGGTTTTTTGAATGAATTCCTACATAATTTGACAGTGAAACGCTAATGCTGGCTGAGATTTGGTTTGATAAAGCAATCGATGTCACGTTACCTTAAACAGGTAGTAGATTGTTAAATTGGTTGTATTGTCTAACCATTGGAGCTTCTTTGTTAGGCTTCTTTGTCTCAACTCTTAGCTGGAATTTCCTGGCACGGCAAAGTGACTACACTAGATCTGATGCAGTGTAGTCCAAACATAATGTCGGCCGTCAAGAGACATTGGGTTTGTCAAAGGTCAGCAGAATTATGCCAACCTGAATTTAATGGATACACACTGGCTGATGCCGGAACGCGACTCGCCTGATCGTACCACTATGGTGGGTTTTTCACCAAGTACACGGTGGTCGTTATCCACTCGGGTAAAAAAATATTAGGTATCCTCCCACTGATGATCAATACCAGACATCAAATGCATACGAGGCTTCTTACACTTAGACCAGTTACCTGTAAGAAATAAGTTATACTAGCGTTTCCTCGCGGCTCCGCCCGCATGGTCTGCATTTTCCAGGATAAAAAAGTAACATATGTTCAGCAGGAATAATGTAGGATTCTAATGGTGAAAGAATTTTTCAAATCGGTCCAGTAGTTTTGAAGTTTATTCGTTACATACAATAATACAAAATTTTCCTCTTTATAATAATAGTATAGATAAATTGAATTTTGGGAAACTCCAGTTTGGCTAGAGCCGACTAATAGATTGTAAAAACCGATTTCCTAATTATACAAAACACTAAGCGACTCCTTTGAATCATACATGTCCGAAGCACCGGTAGAGACATTTCAATGTTATTTATTTATTATTGACGTGTAAAAGAGCCCTTTGTGACCTACTTGCAAAATAAACATTGTTAACCCACGCAGAGGTTGGCAATACATTTATGAATAGGATCCATTCACCAAGTTATGGTAAAAATGTACAATGTTGTTTGAGAGTAACATCCTGCTGACGAGACGAAACTTGGAACGTGAACAACGTTGGAATGTCGTGTTTGTTAGACGTGTTGATTGTAAGAAATTAGTGGTGACATGTGTTGGAAGTTGTAACTGTCAGTGGGCTACATGTGTAATTAATATGATTTCATTGTAAAATATTTATAAAGAAAAGAAAGAACGAAAGACAAACAGTGTATTGCCACTACACAGGACATGCAACTAATAGCTAAAAAACAAACATTAAACAAAATTATACTAATTTAATTATATTAAGTTGTTGTGTATTGATCTTCGTTATAAATTCCGATTTAAAAGTATCGGGACCGAAGTCGGAATCGGAACTGTAGTCTACCGGAAGTTCCGACCTTTCGGAGTCGGAGACGAAGATGCGTAACATCCTTACATTGTACTTATAAATTATCCATGAATTTATCTCCTTTTATCGTGGACGCGAGTTTCAAGCTATGTATTTTAACTGTTGTGAAACATTGAATCCAATGGAATAAGAAGACAGGCCCAACACTCAGTAAAAGCAATCCCGTTCTTAACTCCAGCCGGTCTTCCGCAGAGTTTGTTCTACGAGATCCTGGCTGGCGTGTGGGTGCGCAACGGGCTCCAGATCAAAGGCCAGGCGATGACGTACATCCAGGCCAACTTCTGCAATTCCATGGTCGACATGGACATCTACTGGTTGCAGGTGTGCGCCGCGCATCTACCCGCCGACCAGTTCATGGACATGTGTATTGATATGTGAGTGTATTTCTATTCTGTTTGATTGACCTCTGCCAAAGCCACCAAGCCCCACTTGGTTTTGATTCTGTCCCAACGTGTTTATGTAAACATTGGACATATATAAATGGCAATAGAACTCGATAAGATTTTTCGAAGGTATGTGAAGTCTGCCAACCCGCATTAGGCCAGCGTGGTGGACTAAGGCCTGACCCCTCTCATTCAGTAGAGGAGGCTCGTGCCTAGCAGTGAGACATGTATAATACAGGGCTAGTATTGTTATTGTTGTTGTTACGGTATAAGTGCCGTAATAAGTGGCGCAAGATATAACTAAAGCTATATCTTATTTTCTGCCTTATTTGATTATCACGAGCCGTGTCTAGATACTGGGATGAACATAGAAGAGAAAAGATATTGATTTAATTATTCATACAATAACTTTCGTGGAGAACAATTACTTTTGAGTGGTTTAGCCGCGCTGTAGACAGTTTTGTCTACAGCTCGAATGGGCCGGCTCGACCGGTTCGTGACCACTGTCTCACAGAAAACCGAAGTAGCGGTTTGCTGCTACGTTTCGTACGGTGAGAGACATCCGGAGGCCCAAATCCCTCTCCCCTTCCTAATCCCTACTTCCCTCCCTACTTGCCTTCAGGTGACACACTTGCTCATTTGCCGGCTTATGCTATAACAAAATAAATAAATAGCAGGACACAAAAGCGGAAAATAACATTGAATTGAAATCAGTTGATTACCTTGGAAGATAAATAGGCATTTGAAGTATTCGCTAAATATTTTTATACATTATATCAATTTCTCGCAAAACTGATTTGTACAGACACGTCCATTTGCGCAGCGACCCTTAAATCGTATTTAACCACTAAACATGTTCAGCAATAACTAGCATTCGCTCGCGGCTCCCGCGTAAGTTCTGCACCGTTATATTATCGATATCGTCTATGTTCAACAGGGATAATGGTAGGATTCTAATGGTGAAAGAATTTTTCAAATCGGTCTAGTTGTTTCAGAGCCTATTCAATACAAACAAACAATCAAATCTTTCCTCTTTATAACATTTGACCTTTCTTAAACACGTTTAGTGGCTAATTACGATCTAAAGATCGTTTTGGAAGTCGACTTTAATAAAGCAGATTTAAGTGTGATATCACTGTCTCATAATATTTAGGAACCTTGAGGGGCTTGCGACATAACTTGATAGTTGGTTGGAGCGGGTGTAGGGATACATCATTGTATCCCTGTGCCTGCATCGGTCAACCCCCTGGCCTGTCGCAGGCCCCTCGATTTGCTTCTTCCCTCTCCGAAAAGGGAAGAAGCACTTATAAAGGCCGGAATGATTCTGGTGACCACCGATAAACTCATTGTTTGTCGGTTATCGCTAGTTTTTTGGACTGCACTACGCTTACCATCAGGTGTAGTGCAGTCACTGATTTCTCTAACCCCACATGGCTGTTACCCCACCGCTCAATGTTCCCCAGGTTCGGCGTGCGCGAATGGCTCAGCATGTTGCCGATGTCGCCGGTGCAGGCCGCGGAACAAGACGCCATGGTCGAGGGGCTGCTCACGTTCCTCGCCATACTGGTGTCGTCCAGAACTAACCTTGGTAAGTGTATAGACTAGTGTGAATCGGCACCTTCTGGGCAAGATCGCTTCATCGGCGACCTCATCTTTGTCCATGCGGCTAGATTGAGGTCAAGAGCAAACCCATCTTTAAAAAAAAAAAAATAATTAAGACGGCTTATTCATGGTTCAAGGTCGGTCATTCATGATTCAAGGTAGGCATTTAAATAAAACTAATTTAAACGGATTTTATCGCGGTTTTTTATTAGGACTGAGTCCTCCCCGTGACCACGAAGGCTGAAAAGTCTTCGAAACGTCGGGATCAAAATTAATAAAAAACCGCGATAAAATCCGTTTAAATTAGTTTTATTTCAATGAGTAACATTCGCGTAAACGTAAGAAATCAAGGTAGGCAGGTATGCGAGAGGCCGTCTGGGTTGGTACCACCGCTCTATTTCTGGCCCCAAGCAACAGTGTCTAAGTTTTAAGGTTTCGGTTTGAAAGACATTGAAGCCAGTGAAATTACTTGGTATTATGAGCCATACAGTGCTTTATAATTCAAAATTCTGTGTGGTGTTGCTTCTGTTTATGGGCAGGCGTGGCGCTTACCATCAGGCGAGCGCCTTGCTCGTCTCGTCATTCAATAAAATAAAAATAAAAAATATTCGTGCTGAAGACAAAATTGTCTACAGCGTGACTGTCAATTACCTAAACGATATCGGGGAGTCCCTCGCATTCCTATGTTTTGCTTTATTTAATGAGTTTATGCGTAATGGAAATCATTATTCACCATTTCTGACCATTGAATGATCAGAAATGATTCATGATGGTGGTTAATCCTGACTAATGGTATAACGCCCGTATACTGAAACGCAACTTAAGTATTTAAGATCGTTTTAAACAAGTTAAGTCCCTCTTAGCTGTCAAAATTGTACGAAAATAAGTAGCCGTTAGCCGTCAGACAGCTAAGTAGCGTTTCAGTATTCGGACATAAGTATTGTAATTCAATTATTTTAATTTAATGGAAATTGAACATGAAATCCTGAATGGCCGCATATTGCGAGTTGCGACATTGATAAAATGTTTCTTATAGTATGTGTATTCAGTGAAATTACTAGGCATTACGAGACTTAACATCTTATGTCTCGGAGTTACAAGCGCAGTCCAGTACCATGCATTGCTTTGTAATTCAAAGTTATGTGTGGTGTTGCTTCTGTTTATGGGCAGGCGTGTCGTTTACCATTAGGCGAGCGCTTTACTCGTCTTAAACTTTAAAATTGTAACACTTCTGATGACACCTAAGGTAACGACGAGTTGACCCAGTCTCGGCTGGAGGTGAGCACGCTGCTCGCGGCCGGAGACAAGACGCACTCGCAGCTACTGGAGCTGATGCCGGAACGGTCCGGCAACGCGCACACCAGGAACTTCGAGACTGTACTCAAGGAGGTAAGGCTCTGGCGAACGTGGCTCTGTGTTTGTTACTCTGTTAATACTATCTTTGTATGTAAAAATTTCGTGTCACGTTGTTTGTCCGCGATGAACTCCTAAACTACTGAAACGATTTTAATCAAATTTTGTAAACTGTGTGCAGTTTGATCCAACTTGAGAGATAGGATAGTTTATATCTCAATTTATGGTCGCAATATTTTTTTATTGCAAATTATCAGTGAGTTCCATAAGATTCTAACAGATTGCGGTGTAAGATAATTTATTGGCTATTAGTTTAAATTAATGAATTAAGCATAACAAAATCAGTATCTCCATTTGAACTTGCTGTGGGTTGGTTCTTCATGCTAGGCTGGTAGGCTACCGTTTTTTTTTGCTGATCTAATATTACGATATTAATAATATATGTATGTTTATTTACAGTTATCAACATACCGACCGCCGCCCAAAGGCTCCGAGAACTTGGAGCAAGGCCTGTTCGTCCCGAAGCCCATCGTGTGGGAGCAGTATTACGACCCACTTCACGTGCTCAGACGGGCCGTGCATCGCCGCGACTTTCATGCGTCCATGGAACGGTTCACCGCATAGTGAGTGTTGTGTGTTTAGTTTAATTGGAATGTGGTTTATGTGCAAAAAGCATGCGTGAATTGGCCGGCACGACCGGGGTCGTTACCACTGTCTTACAGAAAACCGATGTAAAATAGCAGCTATCTGTTGCGCTAGCATCCGGAGACCTAAAACCCATTCCCTTTCCCAATCTCTTATTATCCCTTTTCTTTAAGGTTGGCAACGCATTCATGATTCTTCTTGTATTGTGGGCGGTGGAGTTCACTTAGTATCATGTGGTGACCCACTTGTTCGTTTGCCGGTTTATGTTGTATAAAGAAAAAAAGACAAACTGTATGTCATTAAGTTCACGGTATCGGTTATGGTAGAGTGTTTGTGAATGTGTGATGTAATTATAATAGCACTAGCATTTGCTCGCGGCTCCTATGTAACCTTTTATCCCTTATTTCATGTGTCCATCTATAAAATTGACGAAGTTCCCTACAAATTTGCGACCCTTATTTCACCCCCTTAGAAATGGAATTTTCAAAAATCCTCTCTTAGTGCTCCCCTTAACTTTTAGAGAAACCTTCATACCAAATTTCATCTTTCTACGCTGAGTAGTTTCGGTTGTGCGTTGTCCGTCAGTCAGTCAGTCACTCAGTAACGTAAGAATTTTATATAAATAAATACACCCAACAAATACATACATAGTCTTGACCCCACACTAAGATCCGAGTCTTGTGTTGTGGGTATCAGGAACTATGAGAGACTTTCGGTCTCACAACACCCAGACCCCGAGACAAATATCTGTGGATCACACAAATGTTTGTCTGTGTGCGGGGATCGAGCCCGCGGCCTCTCGTTTCACAGCCGGCTACTCGCCCGCTGCGCCACGGAGGCTGTCAAATATTTGATCGTGTTGTGTTGTCAGCGTGCGCGAGAAGCAGAAGAGCTCGTGCGAGGGTGTCGGCGTGGAGACCGGCGCGCTGTGGCCGCCGCTGCGGGTGGCCGCGGCGCCCGGTCCCGGGGCGGGCGGCGCCGGCGACCCGCGCGCGCTGTGCCTGTCGGGCGTGCTGCACGGCGCGCTGCTGGCGGTGCTGCACCGCGCGGTGCACCGGCGCGCGCCAGACTCCCCCCCGCCGCACGCGCCGCCAGACCACGTGCTCGCGCTCGCAGTCTACCTGCTGCACTGCGCCGCCGCGCTGCACCAGGACACAGCGACACAGGTGCCGCAACACAACACATATACATACACCACAACCTGACTCATCATCTTCTTGCATCCCACCCGTCTCCCGCACATATACATACACACTACTGATCAGTAAACCCTTTCTCTCCCCTTCACTCATCATATTCTTGCATCCCAGTCTCCTTCCGCTTATTACCTCCTATCACCCCCTCCTCGCTGCCATCTTTATTATCACCTCTTCTTACCTTTCAATTCCCTCACCCAAAATTACTTATCCTCTCAGCCTAACTCATACAACCTCGATGGTGAGATACTACATGGCGCGCCAGTATCCCATTAGCAGGGACCTTGCAATTTATAAGAAAGATTAAAAAACTGATCATTAGATCTGATAACTCCAAAATATTTAACAAGGTTTCTAACGTAGCTACCGATCATAAAATTCAATAAAAATAAAAATATAACAACCATCAACATCTTAACGAAAGCTAACTAGACCCATATGTGATACACTTTGAATAACGGACGAGGCAATGGCAATATATAGCAACCCCCGTGGTGCAATAAACGACAGGGTTTAAGTTCAAGCGCTAAGACAAATATTTTTGCCGTCCACAAATATTTAATTCGAGTCTGATTATATTATATTTCTGGGATAAAAACGGGCCTCTATCAGTTTTCCTTATACTTTCACCCACTGTTATACCAATCACAGTAGATTCCCACAATAGGCGTTTTAATACATGTTACAAAAAGATTTGGCTTGTAGTTTTCACAAACAACAGCTTGCCTTATATCAGCTCCTTTGGAGAAAATATATGTTTATCGCATTTTAATACAATAAATATATATGCTACGTGAAAAAACATTAAACCAACAACTTATTGAACACACTTTCTTATTAATCATAATAATATTAGGATAATATTTGATCTATTAGTCCATTGCGAAAGAAGGAGACGAATGTAGTGTGTTGTGTTCAGTGCGAGGCGCTAGTGGCTGGCGGGAGCGGCGTGCCGCACGTGATATCGGGCGTGCCGCTGCTGGGCGCGTTCACGGGCGGCGAGGGGGGCGGCGGCGGGGTGTGCAGCGCGGCGCGCGCGCACGTCGCGTCCGTGCCCGCCGCGCGCCCGCACGCGCACGCGCACGCGCACGCACACGCACACGCGCCCGGACGACCCGCCAGGCCCAGGAGATACAGGGCGCCGGAGCAATCAGACAGTACGTACACATACCCACTCATACAATATAATACTAGCCTTTGCTCGCGGCTCCGCCCGCGTGATCTGCTTTTTCCGGGATAAAAAGTAGCCTATGTCTTATTCTGATGTATAAGCTGTATTATTATAAAATTTCATTAAAATCCATTCAAAAGTTTTTACGTGAAAGAGTAGCAAACATCCATCCATCCATCCATACTTACAAACTTTTGCATTTATAATATTAGTAGGATACTAACTGACCCGGCCACGCTTTGCTGTGGTTAAGGAATATGGTAAACTATTCAATACAATATGCGCCATGTATTGGATACTTACTCAATACAGCCGATAAATTACCTTACACCGCCATCTGTTACAATGTTATGGGACTCACAGATAATGAAATAGAATAATTTGTAATATTGGGATTGTAAATTAAGATATCCTATCTCTCAAATTGAATCGAACTGCACACAGTTTCCAAAATTTGATTAAAATCAGTTCAGTAGTTTAGAAGTTCATCGCGGGCAAACAACGTGACACAAATTTGAAGATTAAACGATATATTACAAAATAACAGGATACATTAATCATTGATGAATAGTGACAACATATATGTAACAAAATTAGAAATTAATGATCTCCCGGGTTCAAATCCCGAACTAGGTAATCACAATTTATATAAAAAAAATCGATTTGATACATTAGGATATCTGGAGCATCAAAAATCGATTATTAAACTCGGTCGTAAATCGAGAATTACAAAATTACTCAATATTATAAAAAAAAACATTAATTCAAATATTGTAATACAGGTGACACAGAATGGGAACCGTCAGAGCCGGACACGACCCGACTACCCTCCATCACAAACTCTACCAGCACAGCACTCTCTCTGCCGATGCCCATGCAGGTAAATATGGTAGTTTCCTATATGGAAGACGAACCTATCACTATACTGGGCACAAATTTCAATACCTGGCAACTTATGTGTGATGTTTCGAATCGAAATTTCAAACACCATAGGGTAGTTTCCTATGTTGAATATTACACATTATTTTATATCGCAACAGAGAATAATAGGAAAAGAAACCCTTTTGTTAAAACACAATCAAAATCGGTTCAAAAATGAGCCCGCAATTATGATTTTAAATATCGGTGTGAGCAAAGGTGGGCGCGTAGTGGGGACATCTCACTGTCTCGCTCGCACGCCTACACCGTAATGGTCATTCACCACTTCGGGTCGATACTGAGCATTTTATGATTGAAAAACCCAATATCATTAGACCCGATCCGGGGATTGAACTCGAGACCCCAACATAGAAGTCGTACCGCGTCCCGCCGAGGCAGTCTATTACGATAAACCACAATAATCTATACAGATAAACAATATTGCAATTTTTTTTATTGGCATCATATGTTAATTTTGTCGGTAAAAGTCTAATGTTCTAACCGGTTTGAATGAATATGATTTTAATTTGTTTACAGGTTGTGAGAGGAGATTCAATACAGGATGACCAATCGGACGCCGGCGGTGACGGTCCACCAATGCGTGCGTTAGAGGTATACACATCACCTTATGTTCATACGAGCCTGGTACTTTATGATTGAGAGTTTTGTCTACAGTGTGAATGGGCCGGCTCAACCGGGTTGTTACTACTGTCTCACAGAAACCCGACGTAAAGTAGCGACTTGCTGCTGCGTTTCGGACAGTGAGTGAGATATCCGAAGACCCAAATCCCCCTCCGCTTCCTCATCCCTTAATTATCCCTTCCCTTTAAGGTCGGCAACGCGCTTATCATTCTTCTAATATTGTGGGCGTACATCTCTACCGCCCGGTAGAGATCACTTACCATCAGGTGACCCACTTGCTCGTTTGCTGGTCTGTGCTATATATAAATAAATCTTGTGAATATAAATAAGATTGAATCAATGTAATTTCAGAGCGGCATGGGTGAGAGTCAAGCGCTAGCAATCCAGGCGCCCGATACCGACACAGATATGACGCTGGCATTACCAGACACGCCGCCAGTGCCTATAGAATTCAGTATGTATATTATTAATTTTTTTAATACACCCAACAGTCATCCATGGTCTTGACCCCACACTAGGCTAAACCTGAATCGTGGGTCAAAATCAAAATCAAAATCTTTATTTATCATGTAGGCTAAGAAAGCGCTTATGACAGGTCAAGTACAGAACATTTGTCTTTAATAAGATTAACCTAAAATTAAGGGAACTTTGGAATAACCGCCGCGCTATAGGCTGGCAGGAAAAGGCACACCAACAAGCAGGGAAAGAGGGAGGGGATCCTTAATGTAGGGATTCTCGGACTAAGAGGATATGGAAATCGGGACAAGTGCAGGATGCAGGGGGCAGGGTATCAAGAACTATGAAGGACTTGCGATCCCATAACACCTAGACCCGAAAGAAATATCTGTGGATCACACAAACAATTGTCTCGGTGCGGGAATCGAACCTACAGTCTCTCGCTTCGCAGCCGGCTGCTCGCCCGTTGCGTCACTGAGGCTGCGAAAGATATTATCGACTCTTGCAACGAACTTTGAAGCCTATAAAATGATAATGAATGTCCGTTATAAGATTTAACATTTAATGTACAATCGATGTACGCACTGCAGTGGTATTCAGTATTAGTATATATTTCAAAGTCCGGGAATTTTGATAGGATGTTCCTCCGACCATTCTTAAACAATCTTAGTTTGATTCTCTGGCTAAATGCTTAAAATGAGCCAATTATACACTTTGAAGTTTACGTGTTCAAATAACTTATACGAGAATAATTGGTTGATTTCCAAGAAGAAGTTTGACAAGGGATAATATAGTTATATGTGCAAAGAATGGAAAAAAATTACGTCACGCTAACCGATAACCACCTCCCACCCCCCTTCTGTTCTCGACTATGACTGTCGCTCGAATGAAATACTCAATAAATGTTTATATGTGTGCAGTGTATAGCGTTATGCGTACAGGTGACATCAGCATGCTGGAGCACGGCGAGTGGAGCGTATCTCTCCGGTCACAATCACCACGACGCAACCCAGCACTACCAGCACCACCGACATCGATGCTCATCGACGAACAACCGTCTACCAGCAACCAGATCGCTACGGTAACAACTGATAACATAACTAATGTTCCCGTCCCTCCCCCACACATACATGCCCCCAGGGGGACATTTCGAACGTTATTTATTCGTCTTTGTCTTCCAAGGGTCAAATAAGCACAGCACATTAATATACCCGATATATAAATCCGAAATACATACAATAGTACAATAAAAAAAGTGTGTGTGTGCAATTCACATACGGCAGATGTGAAACTTAAAAAAAAAAAACATTGAAGCCAGTGAAATTACTGGGCATCTCATAGACTTAACATCTTATGTCTTGGCGAGCGCAGTTCAGTGTCATGCAGTGCTTTGTAATTTAAAGTTTTGTGTTGTGTTGCATCTGTTTATGGGTAGGGCGCTTACAATCAGGTGAGTGACTTGCTTTTCTAAAAAAAAACACTAAAATATACTAATATCTCATATCTTCCCTACAGGTACAAATGCACAGTCAGGCCGAACCCGACTCGATACCTGTCAACGAGTCGATAATATCGTTATTGTTGAAGTTGCACTCACAACTGTCCGGAAGATTGGATTCATTCTCACTCGACGAACCAGCCCCGGCTAGTGAGGAAATTATTGGTGAGTTAAAATTGATAATTTATCGATGTTTTTGTAGTTGAATCGATATTATAATCGATGTATTCATTTTAAGGAATATGTTTCTATAGGGGCATAGCCTCGTCTTCTATGACACCATATAATGCTATTCTAACGGATAGACAGGTATAAAAATAAGTTAGTAAAAACCCACTTCACAAAATAATCTCACGCTGTATTCCCGGAGGTAGGCGGGACG
Source organism: Amorpha juglandis (assembly GCA_949126905.1). Taxonomy (NCBI): domain Eukaryota; kingdom Metazoa; phylum Arthropoda; class Insecta; order Lepidoptera; family Sphingidae; genus Amorpha; species Amorpha juglandis. The sequence continues at coordinate 1,209,329 of OX421379.1, read as the reverse complement.
GTAGGGGGTGAGCCTGCTATGCTATACTGCTGAGCTATACTAGGCACAAATTGCAAACACGGGCAATTTATGTGCAAATTATCGAATTGAAAATTCAAGCACAAGTTGCGATTGTCCGACCCGCAATTTGAATCAGGGCTGGACCAAGAATGTGAGATCTTGGGTGTCTTTTTTCTGCCTAGATATTATGATAATTGAAACCAGACGATATAGCTACGGAGCCTCACAATGGTAGTTGCATATAACATTTGAAAAGCGATGGACGTCTGTCGCTGAAAGAAAGCTGAAGAAATTGCCGTGGCTAATGGTTATTAAGCATGACTGTTATGTACAGGTGACGGCGCGGCGGCGGTGGGTCGAGTGCTGCGGAAGCTGGCGGCGCTGGACGCACGGTGTGCCGCGGCCGTGCACGCGCTCAGGCACCAACTGTGGCCGCACCAGCGGGAGAGGCAGGCCGAGCAGCGAGCCAGGTACCTAACGCTTTTGTATGGATGCGTACGTAATTAAACGTGCACGTGCTACAACATACGTACGGATACAAATATAATATCAATGATTTTGATCAATTGAACAGGGAGCGTCGCGAGAAAGAAGAGCGTTCACGTCGCGCCCGCGAGCGTCAGCAGCAAGTGATGCGCGAGTTCGCACGGCGGCAGCAGCAGTTCCTCTCCGCCATGGAGGCCGAGGCGGGCGAGGCGGCGGCCATGCACTGGGAGGACGAGGCGCCCGAGCAGGACTACGACTGCGTCATCTGCAACACCACCACGCCCACCACGCCCTCCGATCCTGTCGGACTCGTCGTCTTACTGCAGGTACAGGACACTCTACACTGTACACTGTCACTCATACAGTGTCCAACTCCACCACCACTACGAGACACTTTCAATTTGAGGAACCTCATATGAGGAGGTTGTCTTGATTGAGAAAGCAAATTGGGGGCCAGCGACCGTACAGGCGGATAACCGATGCAGGCACATGGATACAAGGATGATCTGATATATGTATTTGTTGACAGTCGACATCGGTCCTGGGCCACCGGCGGCGTGAAGACAGCGGCGGCGCTCGACTGGCGCTGAACGAGCACGAGCGCGCGCGCCTGCACGCGCAGGCAGACACCACCGCCGCCGCGCACCACTACCGGCTGCACGACGACCTGCACCAGCACTTCGACAAGGTGACCTATACACACCGGCAATACTCGATCGTTGTATAAGGCAGAAGGCTCCATCACCACATCTAGACAACAAAAGAAAAAAGGCATTATTGGCAGTCATATTAGGTGGTACATTTCTAATTTATCGATTTCGATGTATCGAGACTTTCACTTACCATCTATTCAGCGTAGGTTTCTGTATTGCAAAAATCATAGTCCATCGATAAAAAATAACACATGTTATGGAATTGATGGTCGGCCATAGCCAGGTCGTCGCATATATTGAATTTTATCAAAATATAGACATTGTAAAATATCACGTTCATTTAAATCATTATTTTATTACAATCGATAAGATCGATCACATCCCTATAAATTAAGTAAAGTGATTGAACCAGAATTACAATACTGGACTAAAATAAAAGCTCAGCTGTTTATTATTTAGTGATAATGAAAGTTACAAGTCGAGGAAAATATATTACTTGTTCGATAAAAAGAAAGTACTTTATTTATGTCCCAACAATGCAATGGGACTTGGTACTATCGGGGTGGAATTCTTGTATCGTAGACTATAATAATATGTTGCTTAAATTTGACCACACCTTTCTGTAACATGTTGTATAATCCTGTGTTATATTTATCGATAATTTGAGTAGCGATATCGATAAGTGATTTATATTTTTGTTTTATCCTAGCTCGGCAAAGTGACTACGTTACACCTGATGGTAGGTGTAGCGTAATCCAGGAATAGTATCGATCAACGACAAACAATGTGTCCATCGTAGGTCGGCAATATCATGCCGGGCTATTTAACTGGTTCTTTACTTGCCGTTTAAAGGAGCCCATATTATAGTTTGGAGGGAACCCGTGTTAAGTATATAGAGACTATCCCGCCCACACACCCACTACTGTAAATCCTGTGCACCAGGATCAACAGGGGCACGTATTTTTGTTGACACCGACCGGTGAAGTTCGGAGAGTCTCTGGGATGCCTAAATGTGTTTGTCCCGCAACAAAAGGTTAGGGAGGAGTTGGGATTATTAATTGTTAAGTATGTAGTAATGTGTGTGTGTGTGTGTCAGGAGTCGTGGCTGCTGAGCGTGAACGTGGGTTGGGAGGGCGGCGTGCACGTGCAGTCGTGCGGCCACCACCTGCACCTGCGCTGCCTGGCCGCGTACCTGCGCGCGCTGCAGGCGCCGCAGCGGCCGCACAACCTGCACGTGGAGCGCGGCGAGTTCCTGTGCCCGCTGTGCCGCCAGCTCGCCAACACCGTGCTGCCGCTGGCACCCCGCCCCCGCCCGCGCCCCCACCACACCCACCAGGACAGAGCTGAACTCATACAGGACATGCTCGACACGCATCACGATGAACCGGTTAGTACTATAACTTCTCAACACTTCATTTTTCACTATACTCACCATTAGGGTAGTTTCCTATGTTGAATATTGTACACTATTTTATATGCAACAGAAAGTAATACGAACAACCCCTTTCCTATCTTCTCAAAAATGAGCCTGCAACTATGATTTTAAATATTGGTATGAGCAAAGGTGAACGCATAGTAGGGACATCTCACTATCTCCGTTTTATCACCGTTAGATGTCGGAGTTATGTAAAATATCGAAATTTAAATTATTGAGTATCGAGGCCAAATTAATAATTGCTCAATATTATGTACATGAGAATCGAATACTTTATATTGAATATCGATTTTTGAAAGTATCGATACATTTAATAAAACCTTAAATTTAACCCAGTATTAAAATTCATCTACGTTTTTGCATTTACGGTCGTATGTAATTGTTATACATAAAAACATACCACGTGGTATTGACAGGCGCAAAGCAAACTATCCGAAGCGATGGGCAAAGCGATGGAGGACATGACGGCGACGGCGGGCGGCAAGCTGAAGCAGCGGTACGGGTCGTCGCCGGCGGGCATCTTCACGTTCGTGGCGTCGCTGGTGCGCACCAACCTGGAGTGCGAGCTGGTGCAGCGCGGCGGCACGCTGCTGGCCGCCGCCGCCGCCGCCGCCGCCGCCGCCGCCGCGCCGCGCTACAAGCCCAGGAACGACTGCATCGTGCCGCTGCTGGTCGTCGCCGGCACACACTCCAAGGTATTCCTTTCAACGGCTCTTAATCGCGTACTATTTCCTTTATTCCTACTTTCCTTTCCTCCCATTCTCCCTTCCTTCCTAAATCCCTTCCCCGAATCCCTTGACCCTGGGATAAGATAAAGTCCTCTCAAAGTCCGATCAAGTCCTGTCAAAATCCCTTCAAAGTCCTGTCAAAGTCCTCTTAAAGTCCGGTCAAAGTCCGGTCAAAGCCCGGTCGAAGTCCTGTCCTGATCGGACTTTGATTTATCGGATTTGATTTATTATTTATGACCGGACTTAAGCCAACTGGTCACTGTGTGATTCCACTTGGGACTTCGGAAGTTTCTCGAACATTCACGAACCTTGCGTTGATCGATGGATCGCTCGCGTCACGGAACGAATCGGTTCACCCTCCCATAAGAAGTTATCACTTCAAAAGTAGCTATAGCTTTATAGCTACCACCATACACGATGTTAAAACCCGCCGTAGGGGTCTTTCATATGAGTGATCTACCAGCTAATGTTGCATGCTAGCAGTTGGAATACTGATGTAAGTGTTCCAACTGTTAGCATCAGGTATCAGGTAATGTTGATGTGATCGATGTTTGGTGTTTGTGTTGAGTCTGTGAATCCCTACATTTAAGGATCCTCTCCTTCGTCCCATCCCATGTTGGTGTGCCTTTTCCTGTCAGCCTATAGCGCGGCGGTTATTCCAAAGTTCCCTTAATTTTAAGTTAGTCTGTTTAACGATAAATGTTCTATACTTGACCTGTCATACGCGCTTTCTTAGCCTTTTTTTTTTTATGGCATAGGCCGGCAAGCGAGCAAGTGGGTTACCTGATGGTAAGTGATCTCCACCGCCCATGTACGCCCATCACCAGAAGAATCATGGGCGCGTTGCCGACCTTAAAGGAAAGGAATAATTAGGGATTGGGAAGGGGACGGGTATTTGGGCCTCCGGATATCTCACTCACCGTACGAAACGCAGCAGCAAGCCGCTACTTTACGTCCGTTTTCTGTGAGACAGTGGTAATGACCCGGTTGAGCCGGCCCAATTATGCTGTAGACAAAACTGTATACAGCGTGGCTCTACCACTCATAAAAAAAAAAAGTGTGCGTCTCGGGACGCTCGACAGAAGTGATAACTTAAACTAATGTGGGTTAAAGTGAGAGCGGAGCAGCCTGCCTACTGCTACCGTATGCGTGAGAGAAAGGGAGCCAGACAAAGTGGCGCCGTAAAGCGTTACGTTACGGCGCCACTCTGTCTGGCTTCCCTTAACGCGTTCTGTTACGAAGTCCGGTCAAAGCCGTGTCAAAGTCGTGTCAAAGTCGCGTCAAAGTCATGTCAAAGTCGTGTCAAAGTCGTGTCAAAGTCGTGTCAACGTCGTGTCAAAGTCGTGTCAAAGTCGTGTCAAAGTCGTGTCAAAGTCGTGTCAAAGCCGTCTCAAAGTCATCTCAAAGTCGTCGCAAAGTAGTGTCAAAGTCGTGTCAAAGTCGTGTCAAAGCCGTCTCAAAGTCATCTCAAAGTCGTGTCAAAGTCGTGTCAAAGTCGTGTCAAAGCCGTGTCAAAGCCGTGTCAAAGTCGTGTCAAAGCCGTGTCAAAGCCGTGTCAAAGCCGTGTCAAAGCCGTGTCAAAGTCGTGTCAAAGCCGTGTCAAAGTCGTGTCAAAGTCGTGTCAAAGTCGTGTCAAAGCCGTGTCAAAGCCGTCTCAAAGTCGTGGCAAAGTCGTGTCAAAGTCGTGTCAAAGCCGTCTCAAAGTCGAGGCAAAGTCGTGTCAAAGTCGTCTCAAAGTCGTGTCAAAGTCGTTTCAAAGTCGTGTCAAAGCCGTGTCAAAGTCGTCTCAAAGTCGTGTCATAGTCGTGTCAAAGTCGTGTCAAAGTCGTGTCACAGTCGTGTCAAAGCCGTCTCAAAGTCGTCTCAAAGTCGTGTCAAAGTCGTGTCAAAGTCGTGTTACAGTCGTGTCAAAGCCGTCTCAAAGCCGTCTCAAAGTCGTGTCAAAGTCACGTCAGAGTCGTGTCAGAGTCGTGTCAAAGTCGTGTCAGAGTCGTGTCAGAGTCGTGTCAAAGTCGTGTCAAAGTCGTGTCAAAGCCGTGTCAAAGTCGTGTCAAAGTCGTGTCAAAGTCGTGTCAAAGCCGTGTCAAAGTCGTGTCAAAGTCCGGTCCAAGCCGACTGGTCACTGTGTGGCGCCACCTGGGAATTCGAAATTATCGATGTTCCAGGGAGGTCGGCTAACGCTGGCTGGTCGATGGACCGCTCGCGTTACGGAACGTTTCGGTTCACCCTCCCATAAGAAGTTATCACTTCAAAAAAAAAAAAATCGGGTTGCACTCCGGGAGTGCCGACAGAAGTGAAAACTTACCAAACAAGATGCGAGAATACAAAATTACGGCAACATGTCCACTCGACATGATAAAAGTTCATTCTACTCTCTTCGCGTTTATGCGAGCCTGGTACTTTTTATGACAACATGTTCCAAATAAGAAAAAACCTAAAAAGTTTTTCTTTGTCCAAATCGTCATTTGTCTATTAATTACGGCTACTCGCCATGAAAAATGGGCATTCTACTCTCTTCGCGTTTATGCGAACCTGGTACTTTTTTTACGGCACCATGTTCCAAATTGTTTTATTATTATATTTTTTATTATTTTTCGTCATTTTATTATCAATATCAAAAACAAAATTACGGTAACATGTCTATTCACCATAAAAAAACGAACACAGTCCGGTCAAAGTCCTGTGAAAGTCCGGTCCAATCCGACTGATCACTGTGTGACGCCACCTGGGACTTCAAAATTATTATATAAGTTCCAGGGAAGTCGGCTAGTTGGCTGGTCAACTGGCCCGCGTGACGTCTGACAGAAGGTTCTCGAATATTCTGGAACCTTCCGCTCGCCGCCGCTCGCGTTACGGAACGTTTCGGTTCACCCTCCCATAAGAAGTTATCACTTCAAAAACACTCATAAAAAGCCTACATGATAAATAAAGATTTTGATTTTAATTTTGTGTCAGGTGCTGCGTGCGGCGGGCGCTAAGCTGGGCGCGGACGAGGCGTGGCGGCTGCTGTCTCCAGCGACGAGCCCTCCGTCAGCAGGCGCGTCGGGCGCCGCGACGCCGCTGGTGCCGGCGCAGCCCGCCAGCTGCCGGCCGGTGCCGCTGCTGCTGCGCGACCCGCTGGCGCTGCTCGTGCACTTCCTGCTGCTCGCGCCGACAGACCCGCCATACCTTGACATGCGTAAGTCTCACTGCATGCCGATATCCTGACTCAATGCTGGTCCGCCTCTCTTCTTAAACTGTACCACTTCACCCAATGTAGAGTACATAGTCATGACTTCCATATCATGACATACATAAGTACTGTATTATATCAGGCAATATGCCCCTATTGCGCACATGCGTCCTCTACTATAGGAAAAAAAGATTATATCATTATCCATCATGATAACCTTATGGATGTTAGTATGTCCTAATATGTCCATGTTATTTTTCATTCCAAAGTTAATATTTTTTACTTTACCATTAATAATGATATCAGCGCATTATTTGTATAATAGACACCAAGTCTCCACATAAGCTAAACAAGTCAGCTAAGAGTAGTAAAGCCACACTGTAAACACTTTTGTCTACAGCATGAATGGGCCGGCTCGACGGCCGATGCTATGATCTCAATAATTTCCTGGGCTAACAAAATTAGACCAGAAATCTTAATTTTACTCTGTAAATGCTATTACAATGATACCATATAATGAAATCCAATTAACCGTCTAGTATTATTTTGCAGAGGACTTCACCTGCATAGTCCGGCAGCTGTACGCACTGTGCTACTACCAGATCGTGTGCCAGTTCCTCGCCAACACCAATGCCGAGGGTCGAGCGGCTCTGGCGGGTCCAGCTCGCGCAGGCGAGCCGGCGGGGCTGCGGCAAGCTGCACGACTGCTGCTCGGAGCGTTGGCAGGGTCCGAGCTGTTCACTGAAGACGGACCGCCTGATGACACCGCCGAGCACCAACAGCCTGATATTGCGCAGATGGAGAAGGAGGTATGGTGTTAACTAACGATATTTATCGAAATCCAAGGACCGAGGCCAACTTACACTGCCAAGCTATTGCTAAATTTAATGCATATGTGGAATATATATTATTAAATAATATGAAGGGTTGGGCAGAGATGCAAATAGTCACACCCTCGGTTCACTGAGTTTATGGCTGTTCCATGATGGACTTTTCTCCATGTATGACACAAATATTAATCCCAGTCTATATTTTTCTATTCCAATTTTAAATTGTAATTCCATATATTTTTGGTTATTCCGTCAATGTACAGTATTCAATAGCAATATCTAGAACGTATTATTTTTTTAAATGTAATTAATTTGAAACCATAGTCAATTCATGTGTGACACTTCATACATAAATTGTGATGGTCCTATTTAGGATTGGAATTTAAAAAAAATCTGGTTTCTTACTTTAAGCACGTTGTTGCTAAATCCATGAGATCATTATTGCCGAATTGGTATTGATTATTTTAAAATCGATATATGAAATCGATTATTACATTATTCCAGCTGCAAGAATTATTGTTGCCGTTCGTACGTATAGCAGCATTAGTGCGTCACCATTTATATGGATGTGAACTGCCCGAGATCGCGACTCCTCGCCAGGAGTTCGTGCGACTGTGTTACTACCTGGAGCTCGTCACCGAGGGTATGGACTGGTCGTGCTGGTCAGCGGCGCGGGCGTTACCTGCAGGTACACTTGTAATTCACAAACTGTTACAGGAAGGTGTGGTTAGATTTTAACAATACCAAATTTGATTGTCTTGCTAATAATTTTTGAAGTGAAATTTCCTTAGCATTGTTTTGATTTGAAAATTCGATGAAACGAAAAAATTATAGTAAAAAGAGATAAACATATTCATAAAAATAGGATTTAGTTTGCGAGTAAACGAGATAATTTACAAGTATACAGTGTTTTCTGTAATTTTCGTCTGTTTATTTTTTTTTTTTTTATCCTGGCTCGGCAAAGTGACTACGCTACACCTGATGGTAAGTGTAACGCAATCCAAGAATAGTGTCAACCAACGATAAACAATGTGTCCATCGTAGGTCGGCAAGATCATACCGGCCTGCCAAAGGTCCAAAGGGGAGGGGAAGGAAAAAGGGATGGGAAAAGGGTTAGGATCAGGGGGCAAGCCCCCTGGGGAGAACCGGATATACACTGGCTGACCCTGGAACGCGACCCACACAAGGTGGGTCACTCTGGCAGGTTTTAGCACCAGTGTACGGTGGTCGCTATCCGGTCGGATACAAGTATCCTCCCACCAGCTATTATTTATTGTTATTTGTTTTTTTTTCCTTTATTGGGAACGCAAAGGACTGTACATTATACAGCATTATGGTCTTACAAAGGCATCGTATATGTTTAATAATTGTTTTGGTTCAAGTGCTCTACGCATATATGTTTGTACGTATGCTATCATGTGTCTGTGTTTGCGTATAGCGAAGTTTTTGGGAAATGGACCAGTGGAATATGTTATGGATGTGTAGTTTAGGCCAACATCAAGTGGTAAACAGTTTAGTGTTTGTTTCATTCTAGTGTTCTCGGTTATGCATTTTATTTAATTTATAGGGATGTGATTTAGTCTAATATATCGTTCGTAATAAAAGAGTGACTGATTAGGATTAGCGTGAAGTTTTAAAATGTCTAGATTTGAATAAAATGTGGTACACAAACGCTTTTTTTTTATAGCATTGATTGGCAGACGTGCAAGTGGGTCACCTGATGGTAAGTGATCTCCACTGCCCATGTATGCCCACCACCAGAAGAATTATGGGTGCGTTGCCGACCTTAAAGGAAAGGGATATTTAGGGATTGGGAAGGGGAGATTTGGGCTTCCGGATATCACACTCACCGTACGAAACGCAGTAGCAAGCCACTACTTTACGTCGGTTTTCTGTGAGACAGTGGTAACCCTGTCGAGCCAGCCCATTCACGCTGTAGACAAAATTGTTTAGAACGTGGCTGTACCACTCATAAACTTATAGTTAGACTAGCGGACCCGGCCACGCGCTGCTGTTCCTAAAGTTCATGTTAAATTATATTGTAGTAAACCATTCAATACAGTATGCGCCATCTATTGGATACTTAGACAATTCAGCCTATAAATTACCTTACACCGCCATTTGTTTGAATAACTATAGGATAACTAATAATTTGCAAAAAAAAAATATTGTGACTATAAATTGAGATATAAACTATCCATTAACCCAAGTTGGACCAAACTGCACACAGATTGTAAAATTGGATTAAAATCATTTCAGTAGTTTAGGAGCCTTTCGCGGACAAACAACGTGACACGTAATTTTTATATATAAAGATGTATGTATCGACGTTGCGTTGTTGTGTGTCCGCAGACGCTGGGTCGCGGTGTGGTGCATGGGCCCGCCAGCTAGGCGGCGCTGCTGGTCGCGGGCAGCTGGTGGTGCGGCGGGTGCTGCGCGCGCTGCACGTGAGCTGGGCGGCGCCGCGCCTGCTGGCGCTGCCGCGCGAGTACGACCGCGTCTTCACCTACTACCACGAGCGCGTCTGCCTGCAGTGCGGCGCCGTGCCCAAGGAGGCCTCCGTCTGCCTGCTCTGCGGCACGCTCGTCTGCCTCAAGCAGACCTGCTGCAGGAGGCAACAGGTCGCCGAGGCCGTGCAGGTACCAATACACGATACTCTCTTCTCACAAGCATAGTGGAGTCAGCACAACATACTACTTAACACATGTTACAAGAATATTTGGCTCGTATTATCTACGACACACCGCCTACCCCTCTATATAAAATCAATGCATATAGCATATCATCCAAATTATGCCTGACCCATGTGTTATCAAGAACTTTCCACCGTCCAATAGGACCTTAATATACATTATATTACAACTTATGATTAAAATTAAAAAAATATTTATATTTTAGCTACACCCCATTTCCCCCATAATACTCATGGCCAATTACATTGCTAGATCATATAAGCAATATGTCTATATCTAACTTGCAACGTCCAATAATAGTAAACAATTAAAGCTACTACTATGTTCGCAAAGATAACACAAATAATTAAATAATAATAATTCATGAACTTAAAAGGTAGATTAACTGAGCGCATTGTAATAACTAATTCTGTCTCCAAACACTTACATAATAAAGTTTTTAAATACATAGGTAAAAAAACACAATTCACATACCCAAGTATATGAATGAAATTCGTACCTTCTATACTCAGCCAGGCATCACTCATAAGAATGTATTCCATGTGCTGCAAGTGGATGAATCCAACTCATACTTTACCAACTTTAAAAAAAAAACACTTATCATTCGTTTAATCAATATGTATCTTGTTTAATCGGTCACCTGTAGATCAGGGATTCCGAAAGGGGTCGATATATAACGAAATCCGCAAAGTTTTTAGTACCTATACGGGACATCTATGCTTGATCGTTAAATGATACTAAATAATGTCTTTGATAAATGTTATATTGAATAATTGCTAATTCTATGATAATGCTTGATGATAATGATATTTGATGTGAGCACGCACGGCTTGTGGCCCAGCGGCACGCGAACTGATACAATTACCGCTTTTACACGGTAATGGCGTAAAATGCTGATACGCAAATTTGTACGGTTGGCCCGTACAGTACCCTTTGGGCACGAAACCCTCAAATCTATGAACGCAAATATTTAACGCAAGTATATCGTTGCAGCACGCGATGGAGTGCGGCGGCGGCACTGGCATATTCCTGGTGGTCACCTCCACCTACATCATCGTGATCCGCGGCCGCCGCGCCTGTCTGTGGGGCTCGCTCTACCTCGACGACTATGATGAGGAGGACCGCGACCTCAAGTCAGTATCAATTGATTTATCCTAGCACGGTAAAGTGATTGCACTACATCTAATGGTAAGCGCAATGCAGTCCAAAAAACCAGTGACCTACGACAAACAATAAGTTTATCGGTGGTCACCAGATTCATGCCAGCCTGTGCAATATACTTCTTCAAACTTTGAAGAGGGAAGAAGTAAATTGAGGGACAGGACAGGCGGGTATAGTGATACAAAGATGTATCACTATACCCGCCTAAACCAATCATCAAGTCATGTTGCAAGCCCCTCGAGAGATTCTGATATACACTGGCTGATCCCGGAACGCGATTCACGCAAGGTGTGTGGGTCACTATAACAGGTTTTAACACCATAATATGTATCCTACTACCAGCATGTATAGATTTAGACCACACAATATAAGAGTCAACTACTTTAACTTAATTTTAAAGGTAAAGAATCGAACACGGGCCAAAAATTGACATTGTAATTTAAACTTTTTTATTTAAATATTACTAAATTATAACCGTTTTTAATTAAACAGTAATTTGGCTAAACATTTGCAATACATTACAGACGCGGCAAGCCGTTGTACCTAAGTCAGGATCGTCTGGAGTTGCTGCAGGCGCAGTGGTTGGCGCATAGATTCGACCACACCAAACGGACATGGGTGTGGCATCGCGACTCGCTATGAACCTCTCTACACACCGCTTACACACTGTACATAACTATAAATAGCTTTCCAATATACAATTATACGCCTATACATACACCACTACTGTGGGTAATGAATGGCGGATCGCGTTTTTGATTAGAACATTTCTAAATCAATTTGGAGATATATCTCCTAAAGTATTGTCTACGTGAGTACAGATGGAATGGGGTTGCTTGGCAAAGGTGGGTGCAGAAAAACCCTAGGCAATAAGCGACAGTCCACATGTCAGTCAACATTGACAACGCGTGAGCTTGTCGATAAAACATGACGAGCAACATGTTTGTATCGTACAGATAATGTTGCTAAACAAAAGTTAGCGTGTCTGCGTATACATGTTGCGGGTCAGTGTTTTTGTTTAGTGCCTTTATTGGCCGAGTTCCTCTCATGAGGCAGCCTCCTTCAATCTGAATTCATCGATTAATATTTTTGACGTATAATTAGAATTCTGATTCGATAGACTTAGAGCGTGCTCTACAATGAGTTTAGTCTTAATTCTTTTAACTATTTGCCTTATATGAAATACCTGAAAAAATGCAATAAATTCCGAGCAATAATAATGTTATCCATATATCAAGACAATATTAAAATTGTAAAAACTTTGATAGCTAAATATAGTATATGCCGAGCGTAATTGCTAGTCACCTCCTGCAGTTTATCAGCGGGGAAGGGTGGCAATAAAATACCCCTCCCTGTCGTACCGACCCTGCACGACGTGTCTAGAAATTACGCCCGAACTATACAAGAAACTATTTGTTGTCGCGGTTCTATAGTTTGTAAATTGGTTTAGTGTCGACAATTGCATTTGATATTCTATTATTATCTTGCCAAAAATGGCAAAAAGTGATTGAAAAATGATCTGTCATTGTCTAAAAATTAAAAATATGATAAAATGTTAGGCGGAAATTATGTGCGAAAATAATAGTGCTTAACTTTTGAGATATATCGATTATACTAATTAACAATGCAGCCGACACCGCTTGAATATGTAGGTTTATGATATATCTTCTTGGACCTCAAGTATATATATTGACACCAGTTTAGACTGCAATACTCAATGCTAATTATATGTTCGCCGAAACATGATTAATTGCCGAAAGAAAAATTCTCAAAATTGTATTTGCAGTCGATAACTGAGTTTTTTTGTGTATTTTAATAAAACTTGCAAACTTTATTTCAGCTTTTATATTCAGTATCATCAGCAACGATTTAATGGATTTCAATTCCCTTTATCATAATTTATAGTAAAATTTAATTAATGCAAACGCTGTTGAATTAATCTACACTGTTTGCAAGTTGTATTGAATCATTTCGGTATATATAATTGTAAATAATAGTTTCGTCAATCGTGGGGTGCGTGTTGGGTGTCTACGGCTGTGAGTTATTTTCTATTTCTTCGTCTACGTTGCGCGGTTGACGACTCGATTTCTCTTTAAATTATTACGTATACATTATTTTATAACATCGACTGTATTACTTTAACTTAACATTAGTGTTTGGTCATTTTGAAGTGTATAATACTGGGTTACTTGCGCAAAAAAGATTTCAATATTTTCATTTGGTTTTTAATCTATCGTAGTGACTGAATTTTAGGCCACGCCCTGCTTTAGAAAATCATTTTGGGCTAAAAAAGATTATCGCAGTGGACCCGGCTTTAACTAAATGTACATTTCGTCACGTACTTTTTACGGTTTTAGTTCTATAATAGTTTTTAGTGAAAATCAAAATTATACAGCGATAGAAATATTAAGACTGTATCGATATCTTGTAATCAAACAATTGGGTTAGTTGATAATATTTAGTAAATTCATTTTGCAATGATAGTGATTTTATGTTTAGTGAATTAACACTTCATAATAAGACGATAACATATATTCTGTTTAAATTCTTTTATCGATAAAAATAAACTAGTGTGGTGCATAAATTATCGTGTGCAATGGTGGCCTTTTTGTACATTTTATAATTTATCGAAAAGTACACTACTCAAGTGATCTTTTTAGTGTGACATTAGTTTTCTTTAGCGTTTATTGAATCGCTTCATAATTATAGTTACATTAACCACAACGAATTGATTATAACGCGAGGCATGAGTGAAAAATAATATGACTCTAAATAATAACTTATCTTAATTCAAATCCCTACATAGATGGAAATAAACCATTCAACTTAGGGGTGGCGATCGAACTTTATTCTTATTAGTCAATGTCCGGTAACTCTGGAGACTTCCATGAAGATTGTTTATTCATTTTAATACTATAATGACGTGAAATATTATTTACAGTTTAAATTATTAGTTAGTAAAACTACACTCGTGCCCTAAAAAGTAAACACATAAACTATCACGGAAGATATCGATAAAATTACGATGATAGCAAATAAAGTAACGCCAATAATTTGTAATGTATCGATAGAAACAAGAAAATGTTTTGTTTAATCGATTTGTTTCTAACACTATATTGTTTACTTTTTGAAATGAATCGGATGCCCTCTCGTACTGGCTTAGTGATTGAGATTTGGTTTAGCTCAGATATATTAATTTTATATATTATCGAAAATTTATTATCGTGTTATAGAAAATAAATATACTTACTTTCATTAATTAGCAAAGTAGTTACAAACGTTTTAGGGCTCTACTTCGGTTGTTGCCAACGTGCCTAATTTTTAAACATAATAGACCAGTAACTAGTGCTGTCGACATATAGGTTGTTTCAGAGTGCAGTATGTGTAGTTAAATCGCTTGTAATGCCAGTGTACGTCGGTACGGAGGGACATCCCGAGTATTTATATTACCCGAGGCGCTGTTAGCAGTCGCCGCGTACGGAAATTATTGTTGAACACTTGTATCTATATTGTTCCTGTATATATTCAATCATTAAAGTTGTTGATATTTCCAATGTCCCGTGTTTTATTTTACTTTACTACATGGAGGTGATTTGATCTCTTCATAAGAATTTCAGAGGTGAATATGCTAGTAGAGGCCGGTGCCCACACCTGCCATTGTAATTCCTGTACGCCAGTTATTAACTGAGGCATGAGGCATTTGAACAGTTTATTACCCGTGTATACTCGATTCACGCGAGGGGCTTGCGACATGACTTGATGGTTGGTTGGGGCGGTTATAGAGGTACATCCTTGTATAGGGATACATGCCATGTCGTGTTGCTTTTGTCCGTCATTTGACAATTACCCCTTCCAGCAGATTCAAATAGCTTCTAACTGTCTTATTCTTGACTTGATTTATGTAATGATTTCGATAATAGATTTTGGGGAATGTAGCTTATCGATTAAAATAATAAAAATACGAGTTAATCCTATTCATGTTATAAAATAAAATGCATGGTGTATGTTAAAAGTTTATATTGTACATCAACTATAATTTGTTTAGAGGTAGAACATCCTACATTAAAATTAAACGGCTAACTCGATTACAGTTCATATAAAATATTTAATTTCCATTGCGCCGCGTTAATATCATCGATAGGCGGAGTAAGTAAACCGAAACAACTTAAAAATATGTTACACCACTTATTTGTTGGTTATACACAGAGCTTTCGGCTCGCGTTTGACCAATCCGACTGTGACCGAACATTGGATCAAACCTAGTGCCAATTGATCCAAGAGGACGTTGAGAATAACACTCCATATACATACATAAGCTTACCCCTGTCTCCCTTTGACGTGATAGGTCGCCAATATGGCTCTATATCGGAGGCGCGATCGAATCCCATGCAGTTCATATGGGTTCTTACGAAACTAAAAACTGAAATACTTTTTAATCATTTTTACTATCTTTTCAGACTTAGGATTCTAACCCAGGACCTCACTGTTTCCCAGCACAAGTACGCGACACTAGACCAATGATTCTTGCCCTATTTCATTATAAAATGGACTTTTTGTTGTACAAAACATTTCTAATGCCAAAATTGGGTCAAACGTATCGACAATGTTACCCGATCTTCAATTTTTCACACGTTAAGGTGTATTGAAAAACATATAATCGAACCATTATAGTAGCCCTATCATTTCGACTAGCTAGATAGGTTGAAGTTACACTTGTAACTGGATATTAAACATCGATTTATGTACAATGTATCTCCAAAAATAAGTTTGCCAGATTAATCGGATTCGTCAAACGCAACCGGATCACAACAAAATTAGTTCACACAGACGCAAGCGGGCGTGTCAAACATATTAGTAACACTGCAAATACTTTAAATAACTTCCATCGATATATACATATAAAAATCATCCAGTGTACATGTATTAAAAATTCTGAATTCGGTACGTAATGGTGCTGCCACACCGCTGTTATAAAATGTTTACAAAACATTATTAAACATTTGTTAACAAAAATTTGATACATTTTATCACAATGTTAGTAAATGTTTAATGTTAGAAAATGTTTGTAAACATTTTATAACACCGGTGTGGCAGCACCATAACAAACAAAAGCATTGGCCCCACACTAAGATGCAAGTCTTGGATCGTGGGTATCAGCCACCATGTATGGCATATACAGAATTTTTAGTCTGTGGGCTATTAATATTGGAACCTTCATAATATGCCAACAAAAATGATTCGACAACGAAAAATCACATAATTTTTTTTTGTAACAATCGAAGATATTATAAAGTTCCCATTTCACTAACCCCAGTTCATAATTCCTTCAACTTGTTAAAACTTGAATATTTGACACACCCATGAAAAATATATATGAAGTACGATATCGTAACCATTGTCATTTTCCAAAAAAAATAAAGTTTTTCTTATATCACAGAAAAAAATATAAAAAAAGAATATAAGATGGCAACTTATGTTATGCACCACGTTACAAACGATATATAATTATGTTAATTTGTTTAAATACTTAAAAAATACTAAAAAACACATACATGTACAAATGTTTGTTTATAAGTTTTTCTGTTTTCAAATGAATTAAAACCCACTAAACAGCAAGAATTATTAAATTACGATATTATAATATATGGTATTCTGATTTTATATTCATTTTGTGTAAATAATGATCCGTTTCGACGATAAAATAAAACTCTAATAAAATAATTTTAATACATCAGTGATTTTTTTACATTTTGACAATTTTTTTATCGATATTCGGAACTAATTTTGAAAATGTAAAAATGAAATTTTTACCTGAACGGTAATGTAAAAACAAAATGTTGTAGAACCACAATAAATGAAAAGTCTTTTGTGAATTCTCCAAAATTAGTCCCGATATCGACAGCGTAGGGCCGTATAAAGCGATTTCTTACAATAAATACTACAATACATACATACAAACAAATAAACCACGTCTAAAAAGGAATGTAATTTCATATATCCGACACTTGCTCGAACGGAAATACCGCCTCGTATCCAGAGGATGTCGATTCGATTCCCGTTCGCAGCAAACAAGAGCCACGTCGCGTCGTAACAAATATTGGTGAATATGCATACGATATGATTGCTCGACCAATACGACACATTTTCTCAATGTGAGAAAATTGTCTTGAAAACATCTTGTCAATAAATAAGTAATCAATATTTTTTATTTACGTGTTAAGTGTGTAAATTCCCAATATAATCGATATTTCCATCACTATAAACATTGTAGTTATCGATAGAAATTTATATCGCCATTTAATGAAACACGAGTATATCCTGACAAGCTGCATTGGTACTGTAATCTATATGTAGAAATGCAGTCCTGCCGATTTCACGCTGACTGACTGCTGCACTCGTCTAGTATCGATGGAATTAGATCAACTGAACCAAATTCGCATCCAAACTGCAGTTGTGCAACACGCCTCAAAGTAGTTTGTCTAAACCCTCAGTCAATGAAATGAAAACAGAAATTTCGATACAACAAAAACCTGGCGTACAATTACACCGTGTGAATATCGACCAATTAATAAAACTACAAGCATTGTGGCGTCATACAAATGATGTAAAAATGTTACATTACAGAACGCCCACGTTGAATCCACCTCTATATAGTAAGTTAGTATATACACGCGCTAATTCTATATATGTATACATACAACTCCTAAAAATTGTTTTTTTTCTTTCTGAACACATTCTCAATAAGATATGGGGGGGTTACCTAAATGTACGCATGCCATCGAACCCAACCTTATATGGCACGAAATTAAAATCATCTTAAAATAATTAAGAATATATTATACAGTGACTTTTAAACGATTCTTTTCGGGTTATGTATATACACAGACCAAGATTTAGTGTTGTTTAACAGTGTGCAAAAAAAAACATTAAATCTAATGTTTGTGTTTTTTTTATCCGAGGGCCTGCAATAGAAGAGGCGGATGACCGATGCAGGCACAGGGATACAAGGATGTACCACGATACCCGCTCCAACCAAGCATAGGGATTGCAATCCGGCGTCATTTTCAATCCGGCCGGATCCGACCGGATTTCCACTGATCCGGCCGGATCCGACCGGATCCGGCCGGATTGATCAAGTCAGGGTGATTTTCGCTTTTCGGCTCAAAATGAACTGTTAGTAAGTTAATCAAGTGTTATTGCGCTTAATATAGGTAGTTTATAAAAAATAAAACATATAAAAAATTTATTTCCAATCTAATGTTAAGGTTAGACAACGAGCAAACAAATAAAATTTAGTAGTGTAAGTAACTAGTAACATTTTAACGATAAAACAAGTAGCTCAATTTTCATAGATTTCACTTTCACATATAGATCAATTATTTTAGTAAGTAAAATTATAAAATCGAATATAATTAACCTTACGTAATTTATTGAAATGAGATCACAATAATTAATAAAGTATTTGAGAATGCTAACTATTGCAACAAACAAGTCTTATATTTATGACAGGCACCATCATGATTTGATGAATCTTTGTAGTGAATGGCACAATTATCACAATAATGAGTTTGTCTTATAATTTCAACTTTTTAGTTTAATCAACTTACGAAAAATAATTATTTTCAGTAGAATTTTAAGTAATAATTGTCTTAGTATTCATTATACATAGAAAATCAATGTTGATTTTGAAAAAAGGATCATAGAAAACAAATATTGTTAATTGTGTCATCTGCTAGTCGACTTTTAATAGAGCTGCAAATATAGCCTGCAGCCAAAAAGGCCCTTTCAGTTTCTACACTTGTCGGCTTTATTGTCAGCAAATAGTCATAAATAGCAGACAAGTATTCTCTTCGAGCTCCGTCAAAACTTCGTGACCATTCAAATGTAGTCATTTACTTTTTTAGTACTTTATGAAAATCTTTCTCTTGTTTAGTATGTATATAACACATGGTTTCTTGCTGGATTTGTAATTGTAATTCTTCCTGTAATGTCAAATATTTATTTAGTGAGGGTGAATCTAAGTTCTCTTCTACTATTTCTTCCAAATTTTTCTTTAGAGTTATCATCTTGAACAACTCTTTCCAAGATTTTTGTCATTTCTGATCGTATGCCTTTTTTCTTTGGCATAGTAAAGTACCTAATAATGCGACAACTCTATTTAAATATCTAAAAATTGTAGCACCGGATCCGGTCGCCGGATCCGGTATATTGGTACCGGATCCGGTGGACGTAAAATGATGCCGGATCCGCCGGATTACCGGATCCGGTTTTCCGGATTGCAATCCCTAACCAAGCATCAAGTCATGTCGCAAGCCCCTCGAGAAAACCGGATATACACTGGCTGATCCTGAAACGCGATCCCCAGAAGGTGTGTGGGTCACTATGGGTAGGTTTTAACACCATGTGTACGGTGGTCGCTACATAGAGTTGTCACAAAGTATTAATACTGTGTACATATAACTAATTCTTATACCATTTCGCAAAATGTTGTATAATATTCATTATTTTTCGTTTTAATGGCCTTCAACAACAGTAAAATCTTGGAATAAGTACATACATTCCGAGAAAGGAATACATTAAAAATCTTAATGTATAATAATACCTAGGCAAGCAGAACCTAACAGAACAGGCCTGGATATACATTTTTTTTTTTCACTTTAATTTATATTTATATAAAAAGCAACGTTTACGTATATAGTGCGCAAATTTACATTACGTCTCGTTAAATTATAAATTCGTAATAACTAACTCATATTTGGGGAGGGCGTTGAGTGATAACCGATTTTATTCTCGGCTGTAGAAAAATATGTTATTATAAAATTAATAATTAAATATTACAGGAAGATTTACACACTTGTTTGTGTTTTAAAAATTAATGTACTCCATTAGTGGTATAAGCCCAGAAAATAAAAGAATATTAATCTTGAATCCCTCTCATTCAGTAGAGGAGGCCCGTGCCCAGCAGTGGGACGAATATAATATATAGGGCTAATAAAAAAAAAATCTTGAAATATGCATTTATATAAGATTTAAGCGCAAATTATATCTTAGTAATTGGTTATATCATAACCATCGGGTAACCTTCCTTTTTCATAAAAATATAAAAATGTTTTAGGTGTAGCGTGAACAAAGACTTACGAGTGAATGTTCAGTATTCATTATATGTAAAGCATTAACTTTAATATTTTAATTACGACCGATTTTCACTCAACGTCGTCCATTAACTAAAAAATAACCAAGTGTTAAGCTTACTTATAACTTATAATATGTCGCGTTATTTATATATAATATATATATTTAATTTTAATAATATACTGGTCATTCTGAGATCTGTACGTCACCAATCTGGCTCCCAATACTGCATCATATTTTTTTATTACTTTTCTAAATATAGCAATCCACGTCACCTTAATTAATGTGCCACTTTTTACTAACTTAATACTAAATTTTGTAACTATGTTTTCAAGGCAACAATCTATGCATTTTCTACTAAAAATACTTGTGCCACAGCACAGTGAAGCTTAAAAACAATTTTAAGTAAATTGGCCTTGTTTTTTCTTTACCAATTTCCATGGAATAATTATTATTCCTGTTGAATTATCAGGCCCGTAGACTTCTTCTTTTTATTTATGGCTTCGCATTATTGTGCATTTCGCCAGTGACAAATATAATCTATTCTCAAGCCTTCACAATATCGGCGTGGACGTTTTCAAGTTCTTGTTGGGAGTGTTGGTGTAAATTCCTTCCAGTACGATGCTTAATTCACTTATTTCAACTGTTCATCATTGTCAATGTTTATTGCACAAATCCACACCACTTTTATACAACAAACATATTTAAAACTTAAAAATTTTGAATGAGGTCTAAATGATTCTGACCTCTGGTTTAAATGTTTATTCCCCACGTGTCTACGGGCCTGTGAATGTTGTTTGTTGTAAATAAAAGTGGCACACAAACGAGAGCGCTGTCCATTCTGTCGCACGTCACGTTCCGTGGTCCTTTATGTTTGTTACACAACTAGATAAGGGCGGGTGAGGAAAAAATGTGGACGGACACCGCCGAAAACTAACACAATTTTTTTATATTGTACTTCTTTTAATAAACATAATGTTTTAATAGATATTTTTTATTGTTTATTAAATTTCAGGGTGGTACGAGGTTGATTTTTTTTTAATTGTTTTTCTATCATATTTAATGGAATCATCCAAATCTTATATCGAAAAATTACTTTGACGGTTGGCAATTCTTAGTAGTCATTTTAACCAGTTTAAGTGTTATTTTTATAAAGAGACAAGCGTTAGCCTGATGGAAAAACCATATATACATAGACTCACGCCTGTTTTCCATAGGGCTAGATAGAGACAATGGACTTCCACCTACTACAATCCCTACATACATCTTTCCTTCATTCTCATTAAATAAAAGCATGGCGTCCAATAAACAGTCCAGCGCCTCCCAGAACTTACCAACACAGTAACTTATTAAAAAAGTACTGCACTGCACTGTGCAATAATACCAACTGTTAGATAGGCCGTTATTTTCACTGTTTATATTTTTGTTTTATTATAAAACACTCTTTACATGTGTCATATCAATTTCCGTCCACATTTGACATCACCCTGTGTATAACAAATGAATATTTACACCCTAAGGTGTCTACATCTAGCCTATATTATAGATTTTATTCCACATATTATTAATATTGGCAGATATGTTATTGATTCTCGTCATTTCCGAGCCGACATTGTTTAGAGGTCGTTTAATCTCAAACAACGTACATCGCCACTCAATTTTGAATCTTAACGCAGACATCATTAAGTGCGAGGATCGATCGCTTCATTTC
Source organism: Amorpha juglandis (assembly GCA_949126905.1). Taxonomy (NCBI): domain Eukaryota; kingdom Metazoa; phylum Arthropoda; class Insecta; order Lepidoptera; family Sphingidae; genus Amorpha; species Amorpha juglandis. Next base: position 1,187,328 of record OX421379.1, on the reverse strand, counting down.
AGACCAAACGACCCATAACAAAACCACATCTGATAAATCGAGGTAAATGTTTGTAAAAACCGCATTATTAGGTTCAAAAAACCTGCATACATAATTTCGCGTCAACATGAGAAATTCAATAGTTACGACAATTTTACAAGCCGGTGTGACATCCGCTAGATGGTGCTGATAACAAAATTTACCAACAACCATGTTGCCGAATTATTTTCAATTCAACAAACCGGATTCAATTTATAGCGGATTCACAAGGTTCTATTTAAGTAAATCAATTGCTAAACCGTCTGAACAAGCTTACAAAATCGAACTAACCAACAAAACCCAAACAGCGTATGTTGATTCAAGTCAGTTGATCAGCTAAAATGGAACCGTGTGAGGCCGGTGTTACCGCTTGACATCCGTGTCCGGCGTCGCACACACAGGTGTATATATTCAGTTGCACCGTGTGTGTTATAAGACGTCGGCGTGCCAGTAGTTGTGGCTGTGGCTGGGGTGTGGGTGTGCGTGTGGTAGAGTGACGTCGCTATCGTCCGCGGGACAGTCGCAGTCGCAGTCGTCGAGGCGGTGCACGAGGAAGTTGCCGTAGTCGTCGGTGAGCGCGGCGTGGCGCAGCGTGCCGCACACGTGCCGCCGCACGCCCACGCACCACGAACGCTCTACGACAACAACACACAACATAACAATCACTTTAATGTATACTACAAGACCCGCTAGGCCACGGTGGCTGTCGGCTGTCAATGAGTAGCAGGCTGTGAAGCGAGAGACCGCGGGTTCGATCCCCGCACCGAGACTAATGTTTATGTGATCCACAAACATTTGTGTAGGGGTCTGCCGTCTGGGTGTTGTGAATCCGAAAGTCTCTCGGAGTTCCTTATACCCACGACATAAGACTCGTATCTTACTGTGGGGTCAGGATGTATGTGACTATTGGGTGTATTTAATATCTATATTTTAATACTACAAGACCGATGGTCGCCGCCCGCCACGCCTGCGTGGTACACACAAATTGCGATAGTAAGTAATGGACAATCGACAAGGTGGTTTCGTATGCGAGGGGCCGTCTGGGTTGGTACCACCGCGCAGTCTATTCCTGTCGCCAAGCAACAGAGTGGAAGCACTGTTGTGTTACGGTTTGAAGGACTATACTGGAACTGGTAGTCAATAAAATTCTAATACAATATCAAACATCTACAGACATTGCGTCCTTAGATGGTCGGCAGAATTATGCTAGATATACACTGGCTGACTCGGAAACGGGGCTCGCCTCAGCGCACTATTATGGCGAGTTTTTCACCATGTATGCGGTAGAGTACATCCAGTATGTATAGTCAAGATATCTAATCGTTTGCCGGTCTATAACAAAAGTAAACTAAAACCTCATTCAACCACATAATCTTTTCATGTATTATTTTACCTACAAATTCTTCTCACAATAATATTACATTCTGCGCAAAATGACTGGGCTGAAGTGAGTCACTTCCCCCTCCCTCTGCATCCCCTAACACCGTTCAGTCTCTGGTGACAGCAACCGCACCGACGCGAGGGACTTTTTTTATCTTATTTGGTACGACATAGTGACTACACTGGATGTGAGTACAATACTGAGTGCAGTCCAAATATTATATAGAACGTCAAGTGATTTTATTACGCCCGTATATTATACACTATCATGTGACCAGATTTCATGATCCAAAGTTTAGTAGTTTTATGAAATAATGTGATTAATTAGTGAGTGAGTTGTATTTCGCTTCTATACAGCGTGTTACGGAATGGTGTGATCAAATTTAAACAACGTATAGTGTACGATATTAGTATTTTACTCCACATAGTACTAAGTCAGATTATACTGCTAGGACATAAATAAAAAAAAATATCGAATGAGTAACTTATGGATATTCGACTTCACTCACTCACTTCGGCATTGTTATTCTGGCTCACGCACTTCATATAATTTGTAAGGATGTGATCGATCTAATTGCAGGATCACTCTCAACTTATCTATCGTAATAAACGAGTGATTAAAATAATAGTATAATTTTAAGATGGCTAGATTTTGATAAAATCCAGCACATAAACCCTCACTGTCAAGTGTATGTATCGACCATCAAAAAATGACTACACCTTTCTGTATAGACAACATTTTACACCTATATAGCTTATGATTGATTAATATGGTTATATATAAAACTACCAGACCCGGCCACACGTTGCTGTGGCTAAGTTACCTATATGTTAAATTATATTGCAGCAAACTATTCAATACAGTATGCGCCATCTACTGGATACTTACTCAATCCAGTCGATAAATTAACTTACACCGCCATCTGTTAGAATCTTATGGAACTCACAGATAATTATAACTATAATTTGCAATAAAAAATATTGCGACTATAAATTGAGATATAAACTGTCCTATCTCTCAAGTTAGATCAAATGGCACACATTTTACAAAATTTGATTTAATCGGTTCAGTAGTTTAGGAGTTCATCGCGGACAAACAACGTGACACGAAATTTTTATATATTAAGATTTATGTGTAATGCACTAACCTCTACTAATATCTACGTCAGTCATGAGTTCTTCGTTCATAAGGGCGGTCAGAGCGTCGTCTGTGTGTTTCGAACCTGCAAATTACAATGACCTTATTATCTATCAAATACAAAAACACAATTCCATATAGATACTACACATGTCATGCAAAAGACAAAAAAAAATGTTACAATTACAATCACTGACACTAAAAAAAAATGAAAAAAAATCAAGAAATGAAGAAATGTTTAGAATTAATTAATAAGTTAAAACTTTGGTCAGAGTAATCGAAAATTCCAATACTTTCAAAATCTTGTATGTTTCCTCGACATGTTTGTTCTCTAACCTGGTTCCTCTTTAACCACGGGCTCCTCCTTCACCTGCAGCACGGTGGGCGAGGTGGGCGTGGTGGGTGTAGTGGGGGTGGTGGGCGTGGCGGGCGGTGTGGGCGCCGCCTCCGTCCCGACGAGCGCCGCGCTCGTCTCACCGCTACTGTTGGAACTGCACTCCGGACTGTACGGGGCCATCTGGAACAATATTGATCATTCAAAATCAATCTTCACCAAATTACTTTCTCTAGTTTTTATGAATGTATATTTATATGTGTGAAAACTTTTGATTAATCTTTATTTTTTTCATATTATGTTTTCCAGAACAATAGAATTAAATAAAACTAAATATATTTTCATATACAGTGTTGTATACATTTTTGAAAACTATAATAATTATATACAAAATAATAAATAACACCCACACAGTCAAACAAATAGTCCTGGCACAGACTCGAATAATGACATATCCTTCGATTTGTATTGAAACCAAGCGTGCCTTTTTTTACAACATAGACTACGGTGATGACCGTGCGCATAAATTTTATATTGCGCATTGAATAAATTATGATTTTTATCGGTCAGATAATGCAACTGCAGCCAATAAAGGAAGTATCAATTTGACAACGACTACAATTTTACTTCCTGATATTTTATTTTTATCTGATAAATTAAATAATTCAAAGACGTAAAAATGCAATGTATTACACGGATATAGTGCGCGGCAAAGTAACTGCACTACAACTGATGGTAAACGTAGTGCAATCCAAAAAAAACCAGCGACCAAGCGACCACCGCCAAACAATGTGTTAATCGGTGGTCACCAGAATCATGTCGGTTTATATAAATGCTTATTTACACTCCGAGGAGGGAAGAAGAAAATCGAGGGCCCTAGGACAGGGCAGGCGGATGATCGATGCAGGCACAGGGATACAAAGATGTACCAATATACCCGCCCCAAACAACCATCAAGCCATGTCGTAAACCCATCGGGAGGTCCAGATATACACTGCATGATCTAGAATCGCGATTCACACAAGGTGTGTGGGCCACTATGGCGGGTTTTAACACCATGTGTACGGTGTTCGCTATCCAGGCCGATGTGGATATCGTACCACCAGCAAACAAAACACAACTACAATAGCGCAGTAGACCATAGATTTAACACGTTGATCATTGCATAAGTCAAGCCTACTTAAAAATGACATCCGTGGTGCTTTACATCTGGCTTCTCCAGTTGTAATTGTCCTTACACTTGAGGTTAATACCTCCTCAATTCATTATTTTGTCTCCCGCTTTGCTATGGAGAGAAGTGGACAATTAATATTTCCAACTCCTCCCTAACCTTCTATCTGATTAATTTCGTTGCGAGACAAAAATACTTAGGTATTCCCAGAGACTCGCAGATCTTCACTTCTCGGTATCAACAAAAATATGTGCCACTGTTGATCCTGGTGCACAGGAGTTACAGTGGCGGGTATGTGGGCGGGATAGTCTCTGTCTAAAGTCAATCCTACTCACCCTCAAACTCCTGCGCCGTCGTGGCGTGACCTCGGCCATTTTGTAGCTGTTATCCATCGCCCAGTACGACCCCTTGCCGGGGTCGTCTTTACTCCGCGCCACTTTCATGAAACACTTGTTCAAAGACAGGTTGTGTCTTATCGAGTTCTGAAAATGAAATCATCGTTAGGCATCATCTCATTGGTTGAACTGGTGGTCGCGTTCATGAAACCGATAGGGTTTTGGTTCGATCGCCATGTCATTTTGGCTTCTGGAAATCTCACTCAACGCATGGGTGGTAGAGCCATTCTGTACAGTTTTGTCTACAGCATGATTGGGCCGACTCGACCGGGTCACATACAGAAAACCGACGTAAAGTAGCGGCTTGCTGCTGCGTTTTGTACGGTGAGTGAGATATCCGGAGGCCCAAATCCCCTCCCCTTCCCAATTCCTTAATTATCCCTTCCTTTCAAGGTCGGCAACGCGCCTATGATACTTCTAGTATTGTATGCGTACATGGGCGGTGGAGATGACTTACCATCATACCCACTTGCTAGGCCTCCAACAAAATGCGTGCCAGTGTCGAGCCTGGTTTACAGGACTTTCAATGGCCTGTATGAGTGTCCCCCACGGGGGTACACGCGTGAAGTAATGTTATTTGTATATACGTGGATCCGTAGGGATCATAATAGAGGTTATCGTTGATAACGTATATTTCTTAGATGCGTCATAACTTCGTCATTTTGATGACTGGCAATTTCTGTATATGTTTAGTAATAAAAAAGTGTGTGTCTGCAATTCACACACAGCAGAAGTGAAACTTTAGAATTATTAAAATAAATTAATTAACCAACGAATTTGAATACGCGAATGCAAAAAAAATAAAACACGTGAATAATGCACCACGTTGTTTATGACACATTTTCCGAAGGCTTCATTGTACGCAGGCGCAAAGACACGTGATAGTATACTTGTAATCTATCTCATTCTCTCGCAGGCTAAATACTATTTATGAATATGTTTGTCTTTGTCGTGACGCATTTTCGTTTCATCGAGTTTCAAATCAAACGATTTTAAATAAGTTTAACTTAAAAAACAGATCATCGTGAAACTTAGCATTTTATATCTCACAGAGGCGAGTGCAGTGAACATAGGCACATAGGCTGATGAACATAGGCTATTTTTTATCCCGGAAAAAGCAGATCACGCGGGCGGAACTGCGAGGAAAAGTTAGTTATATATATAAAATCGGCACCATACATTTCAATCGACACGTGCATACTTACCATCCATCCCTTTCCGGCCTCTTTGTAGTAAGGGAAAGCGTTGCATATGTATGTATATATCTCGTTGAGCGTCATCTTGCCATTGGGGGAACTGCTGATTGCTAATCTTATCATGCTCGCGTAACTGCAACAAATACGAGGTTTCCTCAGAATTCTATACATACAGATAAAACATTTCTCCGTCATAATAAATACAAACAAAATTGCTTCCATATTCCTGAGTTTTGAGTGGTAGAGCCACGCTGTAGACAGTTGTGTCTTATTGGGAAGGGGAGGCGGATTTGGGCCTCGGGATATCTCACTCAAACTCAACGCACCAAGCCGCTACATTACGTCAGTTTTCTGTGAGACATTGGTAACGACCCAGTCGAGCCGGCCCATTAATGTTGTAGACAAAACTGTCAACTGCAACTCATATTTTTTTTTAATTATAATAAATATTTCAATCTTTATAATTTATATGTAAAAATAACCCATTGTGGATTTCTTGCAAAATTAATGAATTAATTATGTTAAAGCATGGCCAAAGGTACCTGTAAAAGGCCAAATTAACTAAAAATATAATAGCGTTTATGGTACATATATTCAGTACAATATTGCTAGACATGCATATATAATTGAGGAACAACGTGTTAGCTATTATTCATTTTGATAAATGGATATTATATAATTAATTATGCATAGATTAATTAAACAATTGATATAATATCTGTATAATTGGATTGTCGGATGATAAATTTAAGTTTGTTGTTCAAGGTTGTTAATAACCGAGGTGGCCGGTTTTTAGACAAGATATCGCATATCATCATTTTACAAGGTGGTAGGTCCCTGGTATGCGAGAGGCCGTCTGGGTTGGTACCACCGCGCCGTCTATTTCTATTTGTATATTGTCACGAGCTTTATATTGTAGGCTCACGAGCGCAGTTCAGTGCCATGCAGTGCTTTGTAATTCAAAGTTTTGTGTGGGGTTGCTTCTGTTTATAGGCAGGCGTGGCGCTTACCATCAGGCGAGCGCCTTGCTCGTCAAGTCATTCTATCAAATATAAAAAAAATCGGTTACGAGAGTATCATAACACAAAAAATTACGTTTTGGGAAATTGAATTTTACTTTATTTTTGTGTAAAAATTGTATTTAAAACTGTCTGATGAAATGTGACTGGACAGTTATTTTCAATATATCATCGCAGACAATTTTGAATACAATTTTTAGACATTATATCTGTAGACATTTGCAGGTATCGTGCAGACTTATTTACGTATTTTATAGTTTACACAAATGGTTTTTTTTGCACTTGATCACACATTTAGTCAGTGAATATAACATTTTATCAACATACTCTTTTAGGTCACCTTTGTCATATTTTGTACGTTTAATTGCCAGACTAATAAAAAATATTGTTTTTTCAGGACAATGGGATGAAAGGCATAATACGAAAAAACCTCCTATCTTAAAAATAACATAATGTTCATATTAGCCAGTATTGTAAAACATAAACAATCATTGACAGATATATTTTTTTTATTTGATTGAATGGCGAGATGAGCAAGGCGCTCGCCTGATGGTAATCGCCACGCCTGCCCATCAACAGAAGCAACACCACACAGAACTTTGAATAACTAAGCACTGCATGGCACTCAACTGCGCTCGTCACCCCGAAAATAGATTTCGTGGTCCACAGCTTACGAATTGTGAACCCCCATTTTTTTGTCACGCCAACGTACATCCCCTCTACTACCCAGACTACCGCTAAAAGAGATAAAGAAAGCGCTGAGTTGACAACTGATCGTTCTTCCACCCTGTGGAACGGTTGGAAAATTTCACCGAGGTTTTCCTTGCCTGTTAAGTGATGACTGAGGTCACAGGATGGTTTTTCGCTATCTTACTCCTTATTGCCAGCATTGGCTTTCATGTCTCCCTCTTATACGTCAAACCAGCGTTTTGTGGTCTGTCCACGGAATCGTACAGTGTAAAGAAAAAAAAAAATGCTTATGCGGTAAAAAATTTTTGCTCGGCGCTTCTGAACGAATTTTATCCATGTCAGGTTTAATAGCCTATGTCCTCTACAGTTCAAGCTTTCTTCGTATCAATTTCATCAAAATCGGTTCAGTTGTTTATCTGTGCAAGCACCACAGATACAGACAGTTGTTTCACATTTATATATATAGAATGAATTTATAAACAACCAGGATATGAATTGAAAGCATTTAATTAAATGTACATGAATCTGTAGGTACCTACTGTTATATTGTGCAAGTGTTTTTATGACACACTCCGTAATATGATAAAATGCTTAGCAGAAGCTTGATATTAAATAGATCACATTATTGCTGACAATACAAAAGTGATATAAAATGTCGTGCAACATTACAACATGCAGGGCTATGTGTGTGACTGTTGGGTGTTATTTGGGTGATTTTATTTTACATTATGAGAATAAATTATGCATTGGACACATCATAATTATTGACTTAAAATATTTTAAATTCACTGGCTGTATTTTAAGAGTATTTCCATTACTCCTGAATCTTTACAAACATACAAATTTTTTTTTATGGAAAAGGGGTTAAATGAGCCAGCATGTCACCTGATGATAATTGATCACCAGTGCCCCTGTACAGTCACAATATTAGTTCTTGATACTGTAATATAAAAAAATAAAAAAAAATAAAAAAATTAATAATTGTTTGATATATATTTTGTTTTAATTAGGGTGGATAAAGAGTAAACAACCCTATCCCTACCCTTAAAGTATTAAATATAAGCTCGGGCGCCAGGTAGCTTTCCCTAAGGGATTTAAGCTCACCGATAAGAAATAACAAAAGGTGCACACAGATAAATCAGCGGAGGCACTGACCTTTAATCACAGGGAGAGTGGAATAAAACCCTTGTTGCAATAACTTAGATTTATTACCCTGGATCTGTATAAAATTACATGAATTTCTAAATTTAAATTAAAATTACTTGTTTTTAACAAAACTTTAAGTTGGTCGAGAAACACACTCTTTGTTCGAGATGAGATTAAGTAATATGTAAATTCATACCTTAAATTCCGGCATGTTAAATAAATAAACTAAGGTAAAAGTCCTCTAAACACACACTTCACATCCAATTATTTCGTCACAGCATAGCAGGAGCATAAGCTGTGGTTGTAAGCAAATAAAGCAGGCACATCTTCAACGTGAAGTCCAAATCCAAAGAAAATTAAGAATTACGTTAAAACGTAATTATAAAAAAAAGAAAAATAAAACCGACTGCGAGAGCTAGAACAAACAAATTTAATTACTATTCGGCTCCAAAATGACGTATGGTGGACAAAGAATTATCACCACACTCACCAGCCGGTCCAAAAAGAATTTATTTGTCGCCACACATAACGACGACTGGCAATTTAAACATCTGCAACGACAAACACCACCATTTCAAACTATTTGCCAAACACGTTGTGAAATAAAATTTCGAGGTTACGGCTTCCAAATAAAATATGAATAAATTAAGCACTCACCAAAAATATATTGTTCGCCCCAGAGCGGCGTCCATTAAAAAGTTAAATTTGGCCATTAAGACCGCAATTAAGCCAGGATGGCTTTAATTAATCCAAATCTATTACGAGAGCACCATCATGACTTGACAAGACAGGCAGGAAAGTGACAAAAAATGTTGCCAAAGTGGATTTTAAATTTTAACACTGACAGCTACAATTTCAGTGTGGCCGGTAGAAAGTTTCACGAAAACCGCAAAATTTCCATTGTAACGTAATTAATACGTTACATCACATACCAACCCAAAAAATAAAAGAACGAAGTTCTTTTATGAACCTAGAAACAAGTCCAGAAACAACAAACAAGTCCTACAGCGAAACTCGAAAGAAAGAAATAGAATTCCAAAAGGTAAATTCCAAAATCCAAACAACAATAATCCAGAGGTCAAAAGAATCTAAAATTATAAAATTGAGAATAATAAATTTCTTCCAAAAATGAAAGTCAAAACAACAGACAATATGCCACTTGCAAACCATAGTACCAAGTACTAGGATCAACATCAAAATAATTTAAACAATTTCAACAAACAAATCCAACAAACAAACTATTAATTCCAGAATTAGCTAAACATAGTAGCTGATTCTGTCACCGACTACATCAAACCTCAAATGAGATTGGTTAGACCAAAACAGTCACCAACTCGAACAAACCGTAAAAGAAATGAAAACTAAATAAACAAAACCAACAATAACTAGAAATAAGCTAAGCTTTAACAGCCGCTAATTCAGTTCTTTCTATAACAAACCACATTGAGATTAGTTGAACCAAAATAGTCACTAACTCTTAACCAACAAACTCATAAGATTAGCTAGACAAAAGTCGCTAACTTAAGCTTTACTAAAGAGTACGGTTAAGCCAAATAGCCATCGACTCGCGTTCCACTCCTCAACAACATCAATTAAAGTTAGGCAAAAAGCTCACCAAACTCCAATATAAATAAAGCGAGTAAGGCACGAAAGGTCCTCACTGCTTTCTAACAAACAAAACACTTCATCACAACTGTGAATCAGCGATTCCCAGGAACATAAAGTCCTAGAAAACAAACATGACAATTCGTGGTCAGCACAACTCTACTCCGACTTTCTGGACACGAAAAGCATACAAAAGTTATCATATTACGATCGGCACACCTCGACTCCGACTTTCCGAACGTAATAGATAAAAGTTCTTGACCTAGCGAAAGCTCAACTCAAGAATAAACAAAATTTCTGGAGATAAAACTCGCAGAAAACAAAACCACAATTATTAGGGACGATACACTCCGACTTTTCGTACCTAACAAAGGGAATAAGTTGCATAACAATGCAAAAACAAAGTGCAATGTCTGTCGCAGGTGCGTACAGAACAAAAGCGCAAAAGAAAAGAACAATGTTCAACGCAAGTGCGTATAGAACAAAGAAAAGGTAGACTGACGCGAAGAACGTACAAGTCTGTCAAATCCGAGAGTCAAATCCGAGAATCAAATCCGAGATTAACATCTAACAAAGTGTACAAAAGCTGAAGAAGCTATATGTGCACAATGTGCTAACAAAATAATTAAAAACAAAAATAAACTTATAACTACTTACTACAGCATACCATACAAGTATAGTACAATGCAGAAGCAAAGCTTATTTATTAAAAGGTTTCTTACTATTACATTCTAAGAGAAAAATGTAAGGTAGAAAGGCAAAAGAAAAAATAGGCATGAATAACCTACTAAAAAAAGGTGTACAATGATGACAAAAATCATCATGCACAACAATAAACAAAAAAATATATAAGATCTCTTCCCGTTGGAAAATTGAATAAACAAATGAATCTCAGTTGGAGCGCAGTTATTTAATATTCCAAAATTCTCCTAAATAGCTTTAGACAGAAAATAAAAATTGAATTCCATATAATGATAAAAAGTTTCCTTGCATACTTCACTTTCATGGAACGATCTACTGTCATCCTTCTTATCTAATCCTTCCACATCCAAACGTTCCGTTCTCTATCAAGATATACAAAACAAGAATTAAATTCAAGGGTAAACCAAAATATTTAAAATTTAATATTTAACTATGTCTTTGACATGGTAGCGACCAATGGTGCCTCTACTCAAATCCTTTAAAACATAAACATTATCTGAAACTTTCTCTACTACTTCACATTTAATAAATTTAGGAGCTAACTTAGCCGAAAAATATATAGGGGCATTAGATTGAATGAAGCTACGCTTCCAACAAAGATCACCAACACTAAGAGAAATGACTTTCCTCCCGCGATTATAATAATTAGCGTTACGTTGATACGCTTTAAACAAATTATTTTGAACTTTAACAAAAATATCACTAAGTGAATTTAAAGAAAAGGCAAAAGATTCACGGCTTCCCAACTCCAGCTGTGATAAGTCTTCAATAGAATTACTAAAACGGTGAAGTGACGCATCAAAAATAAGTTCACGTCCAAACATAAGAAAATTAGGTGTAAAATCAGTAGCTAAATTAATACTATTATTAAGTGCAAGTTGTACATGTGGGAGAAATTTAGACCAAGTTCTATGATCGGTAGAAACATAGCAAGAAATACAAAATTCTATTACCTTGTTGTATCTTTCAACAGGATTATTTTGAGGTGTATATAAAGTATTATAAAATATCTTTGTAATATTATAGCTTTTCAAAAAGTCCACAAAATATTTATTGGTAAATTGAGTAGCATTATCGAGTACAAATAACTTAGGTGTTCCAAAACGCAAAAAGATTTCTTTTTCTAAAAGTCTACAAATTATCTTAGAAGTTGCATTAGACATGGGAAATATCCAACAATATTTTGTAAAAACATCTACAATAGACAAAATGTAACGATGACCAGAATAAGTTTTAGGAAGAATTCCTATTATATCCATTGATAATAAAATCATTGGTGAATCCACTTTTTTTGGATTAACCATGAAACCATGAGGAGGTGAATTTGATGATTTATAAGCTTTACAAATATCACAACTATTAATATATCTTTGAACATCTGCAAACATTCCCTTCCAAAAATAATGTTGTTTCAATTTAAACAAAGTTTTGTGAATACCTAAATGACCAGAATTAACATTATCATGATTATCACGAATAGTAGTTATAATATGTTCTCTAGGAATAACAATTTTCCAATTTAAACGACTATTAGGGTTATATTTATTTTTACAAAATCTATACAAAGTTTTATTCTCAATTCTAAAGTTTTTAAATCTACTAGGAAATTTCTGACAATTAATAAATACTTTTTTATACCATGGATCATAAATATCTTCCTCAGGATAAATGATAGTATGAGTTACAAAATCTAAAGCAGAAACTTTAATCCGAGACAAAAAATCAGGAACTACATGATGAGATCCTTTTTTATGAATAATATCAAATGTAAATTGTGTAATTCTTGCGGCCCAACGAGCAAGTCTACCAGAAGGGTTATTAAGTTTTAAGAGCCATTTCAAACAAGCATGATCAGTAACAATAGTAAATTTCATTCCTTCAATATAAGGGCGAAAATGTTCAATAGAATCTAAAATAGACAAAAGTTCACGTTCTGTTGTACTATAATTTCTTTCACATTTATTTAAAGATCTAGAATAATAAGCTATAGGATGTTGTTCTCCTTTATTATCTTCTTGAGTCAAAACACTACCAATTCCTACAGAACTAGCATCACAATGCAAGAAAAATGGTTTTTCAAAATCTGGACAGTTTAAGACTGGAGCAGATATCAAAGCTAATTTTAAATTAGAAAATGCATTATCAGCATCAGAATTCCATTCAATAACTTTTTTAGAATTCTTGCTTCCCTCAGTAAGTTTAGTTAAAGGTGAAGCAATATCAGCAAATTTAGAAATAAATCTACGATAATAAGAACATAAACCTAAGAAACTTCTCAATTCTCTAACAATTAATGGACGAGGAAAATCCTTAATAACATCCAATTTAGAAGGATCAGTATGTAATCCATCTTTATCTACTACATAACCAAGGTAACGTAGTCTATCTTTACAAAAATTACATTTTTCAAGATTAACTGTAAGACCAGCATCTTTTAATATACAATAAACTCTATTCAAATATTCTATATGAGTTTTAAAGTCAGAACTGATTATTATTAAATCATCTAAATAACAAAAGGCTACATTATCAAATTCTGGACCAAAAAGTTTGTCAACTAAGCGTTGTAATTCACTTGGAGCATTAGTTAATCCATAACACATTCGCACAAATTCAAACAAACCACGACCAGGAACAACAAAAGCAGTCTTCTCACGAGAAGATTTCTCTAACGGTATTTGTAAAAAAGCTTTGGAAAGATCTATAGTAGTTATATATTTAGCACCTTTAAGGCTATCTAAAATTCTAGAAGGATAAGGTAATGGATAAGAATCCTTAATAGTCATAGAATTTAATCGACGAGAATCTAAACATAATCTAGTTCCACCATCGCGTTTCTCAACGGCAAGAACAGGAGAGCACCAAGGAGACTTAGAAGGTTGAATAATATTTTCTTTTAAAAGTACTTCCACTTCATCATAAAGTTCTTTTTGTTTAGCCGGACTCAAAGGCCAATATCGTTGTTTAAAAGGTTCACCAGTTGTGTTAATTTTATGTTCAACTAGGTGAGTAAGTCCTAATCCTTTCTTCTCATAAGAAATATCTTCAAAAAGAGATACAATATTAGATAATTCCCGTTTCTCAGAAGGAGAAAGAGATTCAGCAGCAGTAACAGAAGAAACCGTATCACTGTCTACAGGAACAAGAGTTATATTATTAAATAATTCTTTAGCCAAACCAAATTTAAGCCAAAAATCGAAACCTAAAATAATAGAAGGCTTAAATGAAGGAATAATCAAAAATTTTATAATCTCAACTTTATTATCACATTTAACAGGTAGTTCTAACATTCCCAACACATTGCGTGAGGTACCATCTACTGTATTAGCAGAACCTGCCTGTGGTTTAATTTTATAACCAAATTTTAAAAAATGCAAATGCATATTAGAACCAAGGATGCATCTATTAGATCCACTATCCAGTAGTCCAGAATAACATTCATTATCAACAAAGAAACTTAAAAACGGTCTAAAATCTCTAGGTTTAGTAAAAAGAATAGGTGCAGCACTATGAATTTTAAAGAATATTTTTAAATAATCTAACCAATCAGAAAATTCTTTTTTAATAGTATAGTCATCAGGTGCAAACGTAGATTTGGTAGCCACATTTGAAGTATTCCTAATAACTTTTGAGTTAACATTACTACAATAATTTTTATTAACCATCGATACCCTAGGCAATTTCTTAGAAATCCGAGATCGATGGAAACCAATTAGTTTTTTGAATTAGAAAAACTTTTAGAATCCTTGGACCTACAAACGTCACAATCCTTAGTGATGACTCCAGGCTTACGACAACCAAAACATATGATTCCCGGATAAGTAGAGCAATCCTTATAAGTATGTCCAACAACTTTACACTTCAAACAAGTAACGCTATCAGTTGTGACAGCGTTAAATTGAGGTTTCTCAAATTTAACAATTTTAGGTTCCCTTACAGGTTTCCTATCAACACAAGACTCCAGTTCCTTCCCAAATTGAATAAAAGTTTCAATGGAAGTAATATTCTTCCCTATAAAGTAAGGTAAATAAATTTGTAACATATTATGCTTAATAATTGTTATTAACGTAGCATCCGAAATAGAATTATGCAAACGACTAGACATATCAAAAATGTCTGTAATAAAGTCAGGTAAAGATTCATTAAACTTTTGTTTTCTTGTACGAAGTTCGAATTCCAAAGAATAGTCAAAATCAAATTTATCAAAACGATTTAACAAAGCAACCTTCAAATCACACCAAGAACTAATCTGTGTACGAATACTTCTATACCATTTAATAGCAGTACCAGATAAAATTTCAGTAAAAGAAGCTAACAAAATATGTTCATCAAAGTGTCTAATCAAAAAGTATTCCTCAACTTGAGTTATAAATTCTCTCACACAAGATTTACCATCAAAACATATACCACTCTTTTTAAGGTCAGGCAGTTTTGTAAAACAAGGTTTATTCTTTCTAATATTATTATTAAACAAAGCTGATGAAGTACCAGGCTGATTATTAAGTCTGTATGAATGTTCATTAATCGGTGGAATAGTCGATGAAAATGGTTCTTGAATGTTTGACAAAGTTATCAAACTCTCAAGGTCCGGTAAAGTATTTAAAACACCAGGTGCAACAGATGGCACTTCTTCCCTAATGTCCTCAACACCTAAAGTCTGTGTTCCGACATCCATGATCAAAAACTTTTAAATTAACCAAGCAAACCCGAAAACAAAGCTAGTATATTCACTAATGACCAAAAAGTTAAGTATAAGTGTCAAAAACTATGCCTCAATAAACAACAAGATCTATAAATAGAATCTTCAATGTCAAATTATGTTTATTCCAACAAAATAAAAAGTTAATTTTTATAAAAAGTTTTCGAAGGTAGATAAATTTTTGTTAAGTTTGTCAAATTATATGACTTTTTGCAACAAAATTCAACAAATCGTACTATAAATTATGTTTAAAGAGTGTATTTACGACTTACAAAGATGTTAATTAATGTAAATAACATTATTGTATTACTATTGTGAAACAAAAATAAGTTTCACGAACAAAAATTTTTTAACCGCAGAAATGCAAGTGATATTTTTTCAATACACAAAATACATCATAACTAATTACTGTTTTAAGTTATTACACAATTAAAGGTAGCCCAATAGTGGCTAATTATTAAATAGTTTAGTAAATTCTAAATACAAAACGTTAAAGCACTACTTTCAATACTAAGTTTATAAGTTAGTGTATAAACAAGTTATATTTAAATTAATATTAAGTACATACATGACCCGAAGTTATGAAGACAGCATACTCGAAGATGATGTTTTTATTTAAAGCTATGATTCGATACAATTCAATAGGAAAAACACATTTACACAAAAATATCCTCGGTGAAACAAAGTTAAAGAGTTCTTTGCATTCTGTTAGTTACAATGATACTATTCTTATGGTCTAAGCCACACATTCAACAGCAAAAAAGAGTTTAAAGAGCTTATGCCAAGCATAAAGATAGCAAAATAAGTTTAAATAAAATGTAACTCTGAATGGTGTTTCCAACAAAAGTTAAAGCGAGATGCTTTGAAAACAAAATGAGTTTATGAGTTTAGCGAAAGGCTTCATAACAAAATGCAAACAAAATATGAATAGTGTAACCGCTACTGTAAAAGCTAAGCAAAGATAACAAATAAGAGTGTATTCTCGAACCAAAACAAGAGCAATAATATAGATCCAGTCAAGTCCCTGTGAGTTCAGCGTCAAATGTAATATAAAAAAATAAAAAAAAATAAAAAAATTAATAATTGTTTGATATATATTTTGTTTTAATTAGGGTGGATAAAGAGTAAACAACCCTATCCCTACCCTTAAAGTATTAAATATAAGCTCGGGCGCCAGGTAGCTTTCCCTAAGGGATTTAAGCTCACCGATAAGAAATAACAAAAGGTGCACACAGATAAATCAGCGGAGGCACTGACCTTTAATCACAGGGAGAGTGGAATAAAACCCTTGTTGCAATAACTTAGATTTATTACCCTGGATCTGTATAAAATTACATGAATTTCTAAATTTAAATTAAAATTACTTGTTTTTAACAAAACTTTAAGTTGGTCGAGAAACACACTCTTTGTTCGAGATGAGATTAAGTAATATGTAAATTCATACCTTAAATTCCGGCATGTTAAATAAATAAACTAAGGTAAAAGTCCTCTAAACACACACTTCACATCCAATTATTTCGTCACAGCATAGCAGGAGCATAAGCTGTGGTTGTAAGCAAATAAAGCAGGCACATCTTCAACGTGAAGTCCAAATCCAAAGAAAATTAAGAATTACGTTAAAACGTAATTATAAAAAAAAGAAAAATAAAACCGACTGCGAGAGCTAGAACAAACAAATTTAATTACTATTCGGCTCCAAAATGACGTATGGTGGACAAAGAATTATCACCACACTCACCAGCCGGTCCAAAAAGAATTTATTTGTCGCCACACATAACGACGACTGGCAATTTAAACATCTGCAACGACAAACACCACCATTTCAAACTATTTGCCAAACACGTTGTGAAATAAAATTTCGAGGTTACGGCTTCCAAATAAAATATGAATAAATTAAGCACTCACCAAAAATATATTGTTCGCCCCAGAGCGGCGTCCATTAAAAAGTTAAATTTGGCCATTAAGACCGCAATTAAGCCAGGATGGCTTTAATTAATCCAAATCTATTACGAGAGCACCATCATGACTTGACAAGACAGGCAGGAAAGTGACAAAAAATGTTGCCAAAGTGGATTTTAAATTTTAACACTGACAGCTACAATTTCAGTGTGGCCGGTAGAAAGTTTCACGAAAACCGCAAAATTTCCATTGTAACGTAATTAATATGTTACAATACTCATGACACAAGACTCGCATCTTACTGTTACTGTTGTTACTTGGTGGGTGTATTTATTTATTTATTTTGTATGAAAAATTAAATTATAATTATTGTCCTTTTCACAAACAAGCAATTGAAACCACAAAACAGGAAAATGATATAAAAAAATATATTATTGGAATACAACAAAGAGTCCGTCTTTGGGAACAATAAATTTATTAGTTATTTAATTTGATTTCAGGGAATTACCCTCTTTAACTATAATACTTTATGGTGAAATAGTTCTCACAAGTACAACTTGCAAAAATCCCCACCATAAATACAAGATGCTCTTAGCTAGTAGCACTCACTGAACCTTTGATGTGGTCAGTCAATGGATGGGTGACGGTATTTCAACTGAGCGCCTCCATGCTTTGGAGGGCAGCATGTAAAAAAATCGGTCCCAGCTGTTATCAACTGATAGAAGTCAGTTAAACCAAGTTCTGAATGACTTCAGGCGGATTAAAAACTTTGACACTAGTTTTGCCAGTAACCATTTGATATAGATAGATAGAATATAACTGTAATAGTGGCTTGGTAACCTAGGTAGGTAGCGCTTATATTTATATAATTTCTCCTCAGAGGTTTTGACACCATGAAGGCAGCCAGTTATAAAAACGACAAGCAAATTCATTCTGTAACATGTATCAAAAAGTATGTAGCTCTAATCCCACTGCGAGTGGGATAAGGCCAGGTGGAAGACTTATTTTAATATCATTATCAATATAGATAAATATATCAACCACAGACAAAAGATTTGCAATAGACACTGCAATAGGGTGTAAAGATGAAGTGTAAGATCTTGTGCATGGGTGGGTAATCTGATTTATGGCCAAATTCAATAAATGATCTTAGTACCTTATTGACCACTAACAAAATTAAAAATATTTTTTTTAACAATAATTGTAAACTGAAGGTAGGCACTGTACCATTAACTTTTCTGGACAACCTACACCTCAGTCCACCCCGTGACTGCGAAGGCTGAAAAGCTTTTGAAATGTTGGGATTAAAATTAATAAAAAACCACGATAAAATCTGTTTAAATCATTGTAATTTCGCATAAACCTAAGAAATCATTAAATGGTCTTAGTTTAAATCTCTGGATCGAATCCATATATGAGTAAACAGAACACAGTTTGACACACATACAAATTATTTAGTGTGATTGGTGGATTTCTGTTCAGCAGAATCAAATTATATTAAAATTGGCCATTTGTTTGTACAAGACATTACTTTAGTAACAGCCAAAAACACAAAAAAATAAGCTGTAAAAATTCCTCTAAAGTGTTTTTAATATGTTTCTCATCATGCAAATTAACCTTGTGATATTACAGCAGGTACTAAATGTACTTGGTTAATGTCTATTTTCCATCATTGGTCTGTGACAGCAATTGTGTTATTATACAATCACATTTATTTCCTACAGATTACAAGCTGATAAGAAGAACTACTCATTCTCAATAAAATTATTAAAAAACGTTTTTGTTATTGTTTGTACTTTATGTCTAAAAGAGATACCTTTATCATTGATTGAAATGCTTATTTTTAAATAATACATAGAGATAAGAGGTGTTGGACTATATATTCCTGCTATACTGATCATTATTATAAAATATATCCTACATGATTTACTTAGCATATAGACTACAGTCTAGTCACTAGACTTAAATAAAATACATTGAATGCACTCCATAAGTCATCTAAGAGTTGAAAAACAATACTCATTACACATGTATATTAAACAGTGAGCACTCGACGAGGGTCACCTCTCGGTGATTCACCGGCGCCAATTACGGACGACTTTGCTCCGTCACATCATCTCCGTCACTCACCTATACGCAGGCTTCGCGTGTTTTATCTTATTCGTGTTCTCTTTCTGCTCCTCCTTATTGTTGTTCTCCTGCTGGAGCGCCAGCGGCTGCACATCTTCGTACAGGAAGCGCGGGATAGGGCCCAAAGGGCTGTGGCGCGGCGGCCCAGGGCTGTACGCAGGCAACCACTCCACGCCTGGCGATTCACTCATTGTGCCATCAATTTTGCTCCCAGACACTTCACGTTTGACGAATTATCATCACACCAATGCACTTGCTTCACGTAGGCGTGCGACACTCGCTAACATTTACGCGTACAACACTTATTGTTAAAAATCTACATTGAGAATCCTTGAAACGAATGCTCATCTAACATCAATGACACAGCACCGCGACACACGATTAAGTTTAATAAATAATATAAAAACTTATAAATACAAAGTTAACGGGTTCAATTAATATAATAAATAAACTAAATAATTAAAGAAAACTAATAATTTTCCTAGAAAATTAAAATTATTATGACATTTGAGGCACCTACAACAAGGAAAATGGCGATGGTTGAAGCACGTTCCAATTCACGTACATTTAATTTCTTATTAATTGTTTTCATACAATAATTTATCATGGAAAAATTTACAAACAGAATATTTTGTAATCTTATATTGATAAATGAAAGGACGAATCATTATTATAAAAAAATCACATAAAAAGGGGCCTTTTTTATTTTATCTCATGGCTTCAACAATACTAGCTTTTCCTCGTGACTCCATCCACGTGGATATCTTTTCCATCATATTTTGGGATCCTGTATCGTGTACACTATACGCCAATTAGCCTGCCATTATGTTCTATTTTATGGGAGACCATATAGTATGTATATAAAATAACTTTTTTCGTATAATCAAGGTTGCTACATGGATGGAGCCGCGGCTAAAGGCTAGTAAACTGTAAAAAAAAGTGCCTTTAATTGAACTTTTTTTAATTCCTTTGTTAGTTTTTAATAGAAGGCAGCAGTAAAAGAAAAAGTATTTTAATAACTCATTGGTTTACACGCTCTTCATGACTTTATAGATTCCAACATGTAGATATGGCTTTTAGTTCACTGACGTATATTGTTACGGAAGGTATAGCTTGTGAAGGCTTGTAAGAGATTGCCCATGTATTTTAAAATAAATTAGTGTAATCAAACGTCGGTTTTTGATAGCCACGCACTTGCGATTCATTGGCAATTTGATCCGGGAAGCATGTATATGCAGTATATGTAGCATATTTCTTTTTCAGACACATTGGCGAAGTTGAGCATGGCAACATTATATAATAAAAAAGCGGATAATGCTACGACTGCACTATCGCGAGATTGTGCGGTAGGACCCAAATCCATTCGTCGAATGCCGTACACAATAAATTATTTATACAGCCTAATAATAATTAAATTTTAGCCTCAATATATACAATATAAATTATATTTCTTATAGCTGCTACCCAGTTGAGAAAAATATTTCTGCGAATAAGCTTATAAGTTATAAACACAGTTGAAACAATCGTGGCTGGCACCTCAAACTTATAAACAGCCATAATAGCACAAGAAGTTTTTTTATAATACTTATTATATTAACTCCGTATTATACTGTCCCACTGTTGGCCACGGTCGTCCTCTAAGAATGAGCGGGGTTAGGCATTATTCCTGTCTTAGCTTTTTTAAATTGGGTAGTTTACTCGATTTTTTGTGTCTATAAATCAAATATAATAATTATATATATATACGTTACTCATACCCAAACCTATCGCAGAAAGAATATAGATCCTAGAATAGTATACATATAGAAGAGTTGTCAAATGACGAGACGACGCGATTGTTTGTGCCGTCGTGCAAGATGGCCAATATGGTGCACGTATGTGAACAAGATAGTGAAATACTGTATGAAATACAAGATAATGCCCCCAACACAATAAATCTTGAACCAACTTAACAAAAAGGTTTATTTTCGTAATATTTTCTGTTGCGTATAAAATTAATTTAACATAGAAAACTACTCCATTACTTGTCATAGCCACTTATGGACCTCAGAATATTTTAAACGAACTTGTAACAATAGTATTAATCAAGCACTATATTTATTTTTTTATTCTTCTGGATAAAAACTAATCTCTGATTGGCGCCAATTGATAAAAAAGGGGTAAATAGTCCCTTTAAAAGGTATTTAGTTCCAAAATCTGACTTCAAGCTGGCAGCACAGATTAAAGTATTAACTGTCAGTTCAAATGAGATGCTTTGTGGGAGAGGTAGTGTCGTTCGTTGTTTTACTTTTAACGGTTTGTTGACAATAAATTGTAAAAGCATAATTTATTTGTTTTGAATAGTGTGTGAACAGTTTTCTTACGTGCCTCAGTGGATTTTAAAGTGTTTAAATGGCGACGCAACCAGAAGTCGGCGTGTCCGACTTTGTATTGTTGGACAATTTAACTACAGAGAAGTTTATTGAAAATTTGCATTTGAGGTGAACACTTTTCCTTATTTTATTAACACTTTTCGGCATGCTATGTTAAACTAACGTATGATCAAAAAGACTTGGTTAATTTTTTGTGTAATTTTTTTAAGTGACTATACTACTTTGTATTTAATTTATTATTATTTTCAGTATTATTATTAGGGAATGAACAGGTAGAAGGCCATATATCAATTCGTGTTAATCTTTTAACCATGATATCAAAAATGTTATATGGCCATTCTTACTTAAAAACACTAAACTTACTGTACCTTAAACTTAAAATTAGGCAACTTTTAGATTTTCCTTATAGTATCAAAGTAGTACCAGGCCATTGCTACTTTTAAGATAGACTCCAATATAAACATCATCTCATTGCATATATTTGTCTGGCTTATTAAAGCTTGGCTGGTGAAAGCCTGAATTGTAGAGGCGGCATATGTAAGGATGCCTCCCTACTAATTCAGGATCTGTTCTATCCACACAATTTATCACATTTAAGTGATTCAAAAGTACCTTTTGAATCACTTAATACCTTTATAACTTGACAAGCTATAGGTTGCACCTTTACTCCAGCATTAATTGGCAAAAAAAAATCTTACAACCTTCTCCAGTTCTGTCTTTACCATATGGGACATGGGGCTATGCCCAGGGGGCCT
The DNA here is from genome assembly GCA_949126905.1 of Amorpha juglandis. Lineage (NCBI taxonomy): Eukaryota > Metazoa > Arthropoda > Insecta > Lepidoptera > Sphingidae > Amorpha > Amorpha juglandis. Next base: position 1,164,679 of record OX421379.1, on the reverse strand, counting down.
GAAAGGCTGATAAACTATAATCACAAACAGTGTAGGGCGTAGTTAACTACATTTTGTAATCTGATTACTAATTTCGATTAAAAGTAGTTAACTACATGTAGTTATGATTACATGTAACTTAACTACAGTAATCAAACTACATGAAGTAGTTATTAATTTGATTGCTGCAATCTAGTAGTTATAACTACTGATTATTTAAGTTTTATGAACTTATATTTTGCAATTAAATAAACACGTAAAGTGTAGTAACATATGTTTTGGTATATGGCTACTTAAAAAAAAACAGTTTATTGCACATGCCTATGTTAATTTTATGAATAATCAAATGCAAGGATTAAAGTCATACTTTTTATTGACATGTTATTAAAAAAAAAATCCTGTTAAAGTCCATCAAAGTAGGTCAAAATCCTGTCAAAGTCCTGTCAAAGTCCGTCAAAGTCCTGTCAAAGTCCTGTCAAAGTCCGGTTAAAGCCTTCTCAAAGTCCTGTCAAAGTCCATCAAAGTCCGTCAAAATCCTGTCAAAGTCCATCAAAGTCCGTCAAAGTCCTGTCAAAGTCCTGTCAAAGTCCGTCAAAGTCCTGTCAAAGTCCTGTCAAAGTCCGGTTAAAGCCTTCTCAAAGTCCTGTCAAAGTCCATCAAAGTCCGTCAAAATCCTGTCAAAGTCCATCAAAGTCCGTCAAAGTCCTGTCAAAGTCCTGTCAAAGTCCGTCAAAGTCCTGTCAAAGTCCGTCAAAGTCCGGTTAAAGCCTTCTCAAAGTCCTGTCAAAGTCCATCAAAGTCCGTCAAAATCCTGTCAAAGTCCTGTCAAAGTCCTGTCAAAGTCCGTCAAAGTTCGTCAAAGTCCTCTCAAAGTCCGGTTAAAGTCCATCAAAGTCCGTCAAAATCCTGTCAAAGTCCGTCAAAGTCCTGTCAAAGTCCGTCAAAGTCCTGTCAAAGTCCGGTTAAAGCCTTCTCAAAGTCCGGTCAAAGTCCATCAAAGTCCGTCAAAGTCCGGTCAAAGTCCGTCAAAGTCCGGTTAAAGCCTTCTCAAAGTCCTGTCAAAGTCCATCAAAGACCGTCAAAATCCTGTCAAAGTCCGTCAAAGTCCTGTCAAAGTCCGGTTAAAGCCTTCTCAAAGTCCGGTCAAAGTCCATCAAAGTCCGTCAAAGTCCGGTCAAAGTCCTGTCAAAGTCCTCTCAAAGTCCTGTCAAAGTTCGGTTAAAGCCTTCTCAAAGTCCTGTCAAAGTTCATCAAAGTCCGTCAAAATCCTGTCAAAGTCCTGTCAAAGTACGTCAAAGTCCTGTCAAAGTCCTGTCAAAGTCCGTCAAAGTCCTGTCAAAGTCCGGTTAAAGCCTTCTCAAAGTCCGGTCTAAGTCCATCAAAGTCCGTCAAAGTCCGGTCAAAGTCCTTCAAAGTCCGGTCAAAGCCTTCTCAAAGTCCTGTCAAAGTCCGGTCAAAGTCCATCAAAGTCCGTCAAAATCCTGTCAAAGTCCTGTCAAAGTCCGTCAAAGTCCTGTCAAAGTCCTCTCAAAGTCCGGTTAAAGCCTTCTCAAAGTCCTGTCAAAGTCCAGTCAAAGTCCATCAAAGTCCGTCAAAATCCTGTCAGTCCTGTCAAAGTTCGTCAAAGTCCTGTCAAAGTCCGGTTAAAGCCTTCTCAAAGTCCTGTCAAAGTCCGGTCAAAGTCCATCAAAGTCCGTCAAAGTCCTGTCAAAGTCCGTCAAAGTCCTGTCAAAGTCCGGTTAAAGCCTTCTCAAAGTCCGGTCAAAGTCCATCAAAGTCCGTCAAAGTCCGGTCAAAGTCCGTCAAAGTCCGGTTAAAGCCTTCTCAAAGTCCTGTCAAAGTCCATCAAAGTCCGTCAAAATCCTGTCAAAGTCCTGTCAAAATCCGTCAAAGTCCTGTCAAAGTCCTCTCAAAGTCCGGTTAAAGACATCTCAAAGTCCTGTCAAAGTCCGGTCAAAGTCCATCAAAGTCCGTCAAAATTCTGTCAGTCCTGTCAAAGTTCGTCAAAGTCCTGTCAAAGTCCGGTTAAAGCCTTCTCAAAGTCCTGTGAAAGTCCTGTCAAAGTCCGTCAAAGTCCGGTCAAAGTCCGTTCAAAGTCCGTCAAAGTCCTGTCAAAGTCCTGTCAAGGTGCTGTCAAAGTCGGGTCAAAGTCTGGTCAAAATCCAGTCAAAGTCCTGTAAAGTCCGGTCAAAGTCTTGACAAAATTCAGTCAAAGTCCAGTTAAAATCAAATTAAATTAATCAAGTCCAGTTAATTTTGACGCGTAACAGAAAAATCTGACGCATAACCGAAAAATCTGACGTAGCCGAAAAATCTGACGATTTTTATTTTTTCCACGCACAGCGATTCATTTTTATATATAGATTTAGTTTCATTAATTTAATAATTTTTTGCTGGTGGGAGGATACTTATATCCGACCGGATAGCGACCACCGTACATTGGTGCTAAAACCTGCCATAGTGGCCCACCTTGTGTGGGTCGCGTTCCAGGGTCAGCCAGTGTATATCCGGTTCTCCCTAGGGGGCTTGCCCCCTGATCCTAACCCTTTTCCCATCCCTTTTTCCTTCCCCTCCCCCTTGGTCCTTTGGCAGGCCGGCATGATCTTGCCGACCTACGATGGACACATTGTTTATCGTTGGTCGACACTATTCTTGGATTGCGCTACACTTACCATCAGATGTAGCGTAGTCACTTTGCCGAGCCAGGATAAAAAAAAAAAAAAAATGTGTTTACATGAACGACTATCGCGCGTGTTTTCTTTTTTAATGACGCAAAATCATTTTATATCTGTAGTTATAAAAAGTAATCAAGTAATCATGATTGCAACTACAATTAGTAGTTAGTAATCAAAATTTTTAACTACATTTTTGATTATTTTATGTAGTTATAAGTTATGATTACTAACTACTTTATGTAATCGTAGTTAGTAATCAGTAGTTAGATTACATTTTGCCCAACACTGATCACAAATAATTTATGTTTGTAAACTAAGAAACACCACTTTATTCACACCTATTACTCACTAAAGTAAATAACTTTTTTTTTAATTAACCTATATTGTCCTACTGCTGGGCAAACCCCTTAACTACGAACAGAAGTAAAAGTAAATATAAATGGTAGAAAAAAAATATTTATATAATATCTAACTTATGTTTAGATACAATTAAAAATATCGAAAATGATAAAGAAAAATGTTTTTTCTGGTTTTTTCACCTTATTTTAGTCTGCAATAATTACTTTAATCGGGCTCTAATTTATTATGTACCCAAGGGCCCTGGCGTATGTTAACGACGGTCCTGCTCTTCTCTCCTGGTTGAAATTTGAAAAACCTCTTTTTAAATAATGCCTACAATATGACATGAAATTGACCCATAATGTAGTATTTTATTGCTGTTTCGGCTGGGTGGTGTCAGTTCGCCTCGAGGAAGCCAGTTTGCCAAGCTGGTCCAATTTGGCAATGTCATATGCAAGGTGGCTGGTAATAGTTGGATGAGTAGAGTCGAAGATCAGGCTCAATGGTGTGCTTTAATGGTGCTGCCACACCGATGTTATAAAATGTTTACAAACATTTTCTAACATTAAATCTAACATTTTATAACATTTCTTAACATTTTATAACATTTCTTAACATTTTCTAACATTTCTGAACATTCTTCTTTGACGGCGCCGCTCTCAAAAGTACCGCCGCCTGCGGTTATAAAATGTTAAGAAATGTTACAAAATGTTACAAATTGTTAAGAAATGTTTACTAAATGATGCTGCCACACCGGTGTTATAAAATGTTATATAACATTTTCTAACACCGGTGTGGCAGCACCATAAGAGAAGCCTATGTCCAGCAGTGGACTAACACAGGCTGATAATGATGAAGACTCATATGTAACTGTGGGTTCAGAACTATGTGTGACTGTTGGGTGTACCTAACTTTTATGTACGAAAGTGCAATCTAAATTTTTTTTATCTAAAATTCTGTATGTACTTTTTCGTATCATACAAATGCAAGTGCTGCTTAGCTCCTATTGGCGTCCATGCCTTGAAGGCCCTCTGATGCCATTATTAAACCACCAATAATGAAACCATGTTTATTTATCCAAAGTTCTTCCAATATTTATATAACTGTCCTGTATTTAATGAATACTTCAATGAGGTAAAATATTGTTAATATATTTGCAATAAACAAACATCCCTAATTACCTAAATTGGCTCAGTGTATAAAATATTGACATAACTGTAATTATAATCATAACTGTACAGTAATTAGTGAAATGAAAACATAATAATGAACATAAGCTCCTGTAGTTAGTCAGATAAACATTAAACCAAAGATAGGATTATTGAGAGTAATGAAGTGTCATTAAATATGGTGTTTTTTTTTTATTTTTTTATCAGCCTTAATTACGATATGATTAGACAGGTCGCTCGCCTGATGGAAAGCCCATAAACAAAAGCAACATGACACAAAACTTTATACAACTACTTTTGGCCAGGTGGTAGGTCCCTCATATGCAAAAGGCCGTCTGGGTTGGCACCACCGCTTTGTCTATTTCTGCCGCCAAGCAACAGTGTGTAAGCACTGTTGTGTTTCGGTTTGAAGGACATTGAAGCTAGTGAAATTACTGGGCATTATGAGACTTAACAACTTATGTTTTGGTGTGACGAGCGCAGTTCAGCGCCATGCAGTGTTTTGTAATTCAAAGTTCTCTGTGTGTTGCTTCTGTTTATGGGCAACGTTGGCGCTCACCATCAGGCAAGCACTTGGCTCGTCTCGTCATTCAATAAAATAAAACAATATCACAAAGCATTGCCCATAGTCGTCACCCCGAGACATAAGAAGCTGTACTATAATGACCAGTAATTTCACTAGTTTTAATATTCTTCACATTGAAACGCAACAATGTTTACACACTACTTCTTGGTAGCAGAAATAGATAAAGCGGTGGTACAAATGGACCAGATGGACTGACGCATTCAAGCGACGTATCTCCTTGTAGGTGATATGTGATTTCGATTCCGGCGGTAAATGTTTACACTGGCTATTATTGGAATCAAGTATAACAGCTCGCGTGATAGGACCCACTTAATGACATAGAGTGGTAGAGCCACGCTGTAGACAGTTTTGTCTACAGCATGAATGGGCTGGCTCGACCGGGTCGTTACCACTGTCTCACAGAAAACCGACGTAAAGTAGCGGCTTGCTGCTGCATTTCGTACGGTGAGTAAGATATCCGGAAGCCCAAATCCCCTCCCCTTCCCAATCCTTACTTATCCCTTTCCTTTAAGGTCGGCAACGCGCCCATGATTCTTTTAGTGGTGGAAGTACATGGGCGGTGGAGATCACTTACCATCAGGTGACCCCTCGCTCGTTTGCCGGTCTATGCTATAAAAAAAAATATATATCACTTTACCCGACCCGGGGATCGAACCCGAGAGCAGCTCAGAAGTCGTACCGTACACACACTGTACAACTGGGCCACTGAGGTTTTATTATTTAAAGGGTTCATTATTATTTCATATATTTTGGTAAATGTAAATTAAATATTTGACAGTCGCTTGCCACGTCTTGGCAGTGTGAGCGTGCATTTTCGAAATAAATATTTACAAAAAAGATACCCGGCGCCGTTTCTCCTTGTGTCTAATGTCCACACTTACGATAACTAACACGTTATGATGTCATATAATGAATCACAGATGTTCGGAACGCTAAGTGCTACAGCACTTGCATATTTAAGTCTGTCGATGGTATGTGTGCCATGGCGATTGGCGTGGCGGCTTTTATTTTCTTCAAGTTTGTTTTGTTGTGGCAAACTTAGATATGATTCAATCTTGTAACTGTGATTTATTTTATTTATTTTAGTTAAGACGCAAAGCAGTGTACAATTATTACATTATTACAATTTTATAATCATACAAACACTGTATTCCAAGATCATGCGCCCATATTATTAAACAATGTGTGGACTAGTATATATTTTTAAAAAGGTGTAAAACTTGTAACTACGTATAATGTAATAATGTTTCTAAAATGTAAAATTTTTAATCAAATAATTGCTGGATCATACTCTACACCCTGTCGATTTCTTAAGTACGCTGCCAAAAAGCCAGTTGGGTGATAAAATGTTGAATTGACCACAGCAAGGGTTGCCTAGCCGTTTGTATAATTAAAGCTGAAAAATCACCAAATCCAGGGGTCCACGGGAGACTCGACAGGGTTCTACGTTGGCGTGACGAAAAAATAGGGGTTCACAATTCGTAAGCGTAATGCCTAGTAATGTCACTGGCTTCAATGTCCTTCAAACCGAAACAACAGTGCTTACACACTGTTGCTTGGCGGCATAAATAGGCACAGCGGTGGTACCAACCCAGACGGCCTCTCGTATACGAGGTACCTACCACCTTGTAACATCGATTACTCGTTTCCTGTCCTATGCTATAAAAAAATTACTGACGTGCCTAGACAGGCAGTCAAGGCAACAGCTCGTTCACATTTTGTCCAACCTTGACTATGTCTAGAGGTAACCAACGCCATATTTGTTACCCATTAGCTGTAACACAATGGATAGTTCGAAATCATTTGCCAACTCGTTAAGGAGTCGAAGGTCTTGAGGAAAACGATGTTAAACATATACTTGGTGAGGTGGACAGAGATATGAAAGCGTTTATGTCTACTGCAAGGAAATGTCGGTTATGATCTAATCTATATGGAAATATGGCACATGTGCTCTCTCCTTCCTATAATATAGGTTCCTTTAAACGGAGTGTGAAGACGAAGTTAGACAGGCCGACCTGATCTTGCCGACCTACGATAGACACATTGTTTGTCGTTGGTCGACACTATTTCTGGATTGCGCTACACTCATCATCAGGTGTAGCGTAGTCACTTTGCCGAGCCAGGATAAAGGTGGCGTAGCCTCCTAATCTTGATGAAGTAATCAAGGCCAATCGAGTCATCATTGACGCACGTTACCTAACCACAAATAGGTGACGCTGTTAAATGCTCAATGTTATGGTGACTTCGGTCATTGTTGCGTTATCTGTGGCATGATTTTCCTCGTGTCGTTTTTTGTATTCACCATTCATCGCCATCGGTGCTTCGTTTGTTTCTATAGCTTTTAGTGAGAGAATTGATTTTATCTCTTTCCTTTCTGCCTGTTGTTAGCGCGGCTTAGTGACAGGTTCTGCCTTTCTACTTAGACACTCTTGCTTCCCCCGAGTGGTAAAGCCATGCTGAAAACAGTTTTGTTTATAGCATGAATAGGCGGACTTGACTGGGTCGTTACCACTGTTTAACAGTGCGGCTGACGGCAGACGTAAAGTAGCGGCTTGCTGCTGCATTTCGTACGATGAGAGAGATATCCGTAGGTCTAAATCCCTCTCCCTTCCCGATTCCTTAATTATCTCTTTCCTTAATGCTCGGCAACGCGTCCATGATTCTTCTGGTATTGTGGGCGAACAGAGGCGGTAGATATCAGTTACCATCAGGTGACCCACTTGCTCTTATAAAAAAATCTCCCATTGGCTCTTATGTCTCCCTCTAATACGTCAAGGCAGCGTTTTTTGGGCGACTTGGCTCAAGTATTTGCAAGCGCCATAAATCGGTTTTGTTATCTTAAAACGTGATGAAAACATCTTAAGAGTTATTACTGGAGTTTATCTGCCATGTCGCAGATACAAAGGCGGCCGCGGTTTCACCCGCTTGCATGCTACTGCTCCACTCCCGTGCGTCATAGCGTGATATTATATAGCTATGAATTAAATATTGTAGAAATTTATGCTGTTGGTGTACCTAAAAAAAAAAGTATCGTCGCAACAAAACAAATATTTGGTTTCAATAATAACCACTATCGTTCTAGGCGTTCAAAAGTTCCCAATTGGTTACATCGTGAACAAGAATTTATTCAGTTGGTTATTTTCAGTTTAATGATCGTCCCGAATTTATTTTACCTGGAAACGTTTGTAGATTTCTTTTTTTATCCGAGCACAGCAAAGTGACTGCACTACACCTCACGGTAAGCGTAGTGCACTCCTAAAAACAAGCGACCACCGACAAACAATGATTTTATCTGTGGTCACCAGTCATGCCGGCCTGTATAAATGCTTCTTCTCTCTTCGGAGAGGGAAGAAGCAAATCGAGGGGCCTGCGACAGGACAGGCGGATCACCGAAGCAGGCACAGGGATACAAGAATGTACCTTTATACTCCGCCACTACCAACCATCAAGTCATGCCGCTAGTCCCTCGGAAGAACCGGATATAGACTGGCTGATCCTGGAACGCCATCCACATAAGGCGTGTGAATCACAATGGCAGGTTTTAAGACCATGTGTACGGTGGTCGCTATCCGGGCGGATATGAGTATCCTACCATCAGCAGTCAGTCGAACAAATATGCTATTGGGCTTATGTTATGACAAGCTCAATTCCAGAAAAGACATAAATCCCACTTTAACAGTTATTGCTGAGTGTATGTATGGAGATTTTACGACTCGGTGTTGTTTACTGTTTACCGACTCTGCCTGCCGTTCTTGTTTACGAGCGTCGTGATGATTTCGTCGGCGTTTCGCGGAGATTGGATCGGTAGTTGATGTTCGGTCGCGTGATTGTGGTTTGCCGGTATAATGAAAGTTTTATGTGGAGATAACGTATGGTATGTGTGAAGTCATGGTGTGATGAAGGTTTGCATTAGCTTTTCTTCGCGGCTCCGCTCCCGTAACCTGCTTTTTCGGGATAAAAAGTAGCCTGTGTTCATCAGGGATAATGTAGAATTCTAATGGTGAAATAATTTTTCAAATCGGTCCAGTAGTTTTTAAATTTAATCGTTGCATACAAAAATACAAATGTTTCTTTATAATATTAGTGTAGGAGTGTAGATGTCTGATGGAATATATAGCATACTATTGTTTAATAAATACACCCAACAATCGCAAACATAGTTCTGACCCCACAGGACACTAGGTTAAACCTGTATCGTAGGTATCAGGAATTACGTGGGACTTTGCGGTTCCACAACAGTCAGACCCGAAACAAATGTTTGTGGATCATATCGACGGTTGAAATGGAAAAATAAATAATACTTATTATTATTTATTGCCTTTCAAGCGACGATATGATCCACAGAATAGAAAAAAATAAACAGCTGAAAATGCTGCGTTTCGTACGGTGAGTGTTATACAAAATCCCCCTCCCCTTCCCTTCCCAATCAGTTTATTATCCCTTGCCTTTGAGATCGGCAGCACACCTATAATTATTCTGGTGGGCGTACATGGGCGATGGAGATCACTTACCATCAGGTGAACCACTTGCTTGTTTGCCGGTATATGTTATAAAAAATAATAATAACAATAAAAACAAGACGAACAATAGCAATGAAAGGCTGTGGTGGCACTGAATCCTCAGTTCGCACATCCCTCTCTAATTTGGCCGTTTTTTTATTTACTGGATACGCTGGCAGATCCCGAAACCTGATGCGCAAAAGCGTGGAACTATGACGAGACTTTCACTTACGTATCGTTGTAGGTGTGACCAAGTATTTAATTTTATCATCTACACGCAGGGAAGTGTATAGCTTATAGAAGACTAGGTTTTTTTTTTAATTTAATTTCTAAGACCGTTAAGATTCATAAGGTAGTCAGTGCTCCTCCTATGGTCCGTCAGTGGTCCTCATATGCGACTGCTTTGTCTATTTCTCCCGCGAAGCAGCAGAGTGTAAGCGTTTTTAACACGCTTTTATTAGCTTCAGACGTATGTATGTTGGTATGTTTGTATGTTGGTATGTTGGTATGATTGTATGTTGGAAGGTTTGTCTGTAACTTGTCTTTGAACGTGATTTTGACCTACTTCAAAACGTCGCATAAAATCTTGACAGCGCGATGTAGATGTGCCAGTGGCGCCATCTCATGATTTTTTGTTGTCAACTTGTAGCTTAAATGCAATAAAGGTGGCGCTGGTTGTTTTGTTGTGTTATTTTGATACGAGTATAGAATAAAATAAATAAATATTGTAAAAATTAAAACTTCCTTAAATATTTCATTGAATAATTGTTATAAATTACAAATTTATTACCAACAACTGTTATTAAAATTACTTCAGTAGTAAGGGATGTTCGCAAAACACTTTTTAACACGCTTTTTTATATTATTTACAATTAGTGGCAGCAATATAATAGAACATTGGATTATAGTCTACATGACACATTAAAATAAAACAATCAAGAGATGGCGCCACTGGCACATCTACATCGCGATGTCAAGATTCTCCAGCGAATCATTACCTCCGACGCTTTGTATGAACTTTGGGTGTTGTACGATTGATCGGGTACAGTTTTACAAATGGCTTGTTAAACAAGCCATTCGTAAAACTTGTTTCTTTACTACCTCCTTCGTGACATTTTTACGTTTCAGCTAATTTTCCAATCACAAGTTTCACTTCAAAAAATGGTAAAAAAAATAAAAACACAAAGAAAAAAAAATAAATGATAAAAAAAAATGAAAATACACCTTTTTATAGAAAATCAAACTAAAAAATTAAAAATAAATAATAGTTTAAAAAAACTAAAAAACACGCTTTTACATAAAATCCAACTAAAAAATAAAAAATAAATTTTAATGAATTCGAATTAGGAATAGTGTACAAAATTTAAAAAAATATATAAATTAAGAATAGTGTAAATAAGAAAAAATATTTATTTTATTGTAAAAAAAGCGTGGGGTGCATGGTGTCAATAGTTATAAAAATATTTTATTGACAGATATGAGTAAAAGGATCATCATTTTGATAATGTCTTAAAAAGCACCCCACGTTTTTTTACAATAAAATACATATTTTTTCTTATTTACACTATTCTTAATTTATATATATTTTTAAATTTTGTACACTATTCCTAATTCGAATTCATTAAAATTTATTTTTTATTTTTTAGTTGGATTTTTTTTGTTTTAGTTTGAAAAATATGAAGCACTTAACTTAAATATGAGCACGTAAAAGTCGGTCCTGGTTGTCATCAACTGATAGCAGTCTTTACGCCGAGTCCAAGACCTACGGATGGCTTGAAAACTTTGACTCTAGGGTTGACCGCTAACCATTTGACTTATGGATAAATGCATATTTCCAACTCCGTGTATTTCTATGGGATTTAGTTCGTCGCGTGATAAAGACATATTTGCATTCCCAGAGACTCGTCGAGTTTCATTGCTCGGCGTCAAAATATGCGTGCCATTGTTGATCCTCGCTTACAGGAATTACAGTGGTGGGTGTGTGGGCGGGATAGTCTCTAACCATTCGACAAAGATCATAAAACATAAAAACACTGGGTATTAAACGACTTAAAACATTGTCTCGGGGTGACGAGTGCAGTCCAAGGCCATACAATACTTTGTAGTTCAAGGTACTGTGCGATGCTTCTGTTTATGGGTAGGCGTCTCAGTTCGTCATTCGGGCCAATAACAATGTATATTTGATATATTATAATGAATGTTTTTAATTATGGCATTCGTACAAAAATTCCGTTTAATTTATTGACATTAAGGACAGGAAATATGTATCTGAGGCATCGTCGATCTCTATAATTTTACCCGAACATAGGATCGAACCTAAGACTTCAGAATAGCGGTTGTACTACGTACGCATCATAACTGCGCCATCGATACAGTATTTTTTTTTATTTGTGTGAATGACGAGACGAGCAAGGCGCTCGTCTGATGGTAAGCGCCACGCCTGCCTATAAACAGAAGCAACACCACACAGAACTTCGAATCACAAAGCACTGCACGGCACTGAACTGCGCTCCTCTCCCCGAGACATAAGATCTCAAGTCCCATAATGCCCATTAATTTCACTGGCTTCAATGTCCTCCAAACCGAAACACAAGATAATATTCTAATCGCATGAAAGCATGCCATGTTGTGATGGCCCGACTCGTCTCAGACATGTGCACTCATTTGGTTCAATTAGCTAGTGCTCGTTAACTGCCTTTGCATCTCGATGGATGCTTGTAGTTAATCATGTTGCTGTCATTTCTAAACTTAAGTATCATTATATTAACTCTTGCTGGTAGGATTCAAATCCGCTTGGTTAGCGACCACCGTACTTATGGTGTTAAAAACTCTCATAGTGACCCACACATCTTGTGTGGTCAGCATTCCAGAATCAGGGGTACATCCTTGTATTTCTGTGCCTGCAACGGTCATCCGCCTGTCCTGTCGCTGGCTCCTCGATTTGATTCTTCCCTCTTCGTATTTTAAAGAAGCATTTATACAGGTCGGCATGACTTTGGTGACCACCGATAAAACTCATTGCAAGCCGGTACTTTACGTCTGTTTTATGTGACGCAGTGGTAACGACCCTGGATTTTAGGCTTATAAAAAAAACGTAATCCAGTCAATATTCTAATATTGGTAGGATTACGGTGTCTTACGTGCCCGCTATCAGTGCGGAGGTGTGATAAAGGCACGCGATCACGTTTTGTCGTGTCGATTGTGATGTCAGCTATCTGCGATATCGACAATGGTGTGATGGTTGACACGTGAGGGTGATACTGTATTTCAAATTAATAAATGAATACACCCAACACTCACACACATAGTCCTGAGCCCACAGTATGATACGAGTCTTGTGTCGTGGGTATCAGGAACTACGCGAGACTTTCGGTGTCACGACACCCAGACCTCGAAACAAATATTTGTGGATCACACAAACATTTGTCGAGCCGGCCCATTTATGCTGTATATAAAACTGTCAACAGCGTGTCTCTACCACTTTGTTAATGTTTTGATCAAATAAAGTGTTAACTGACAGCATGCAGTGAGTGAAGTTGCTAACTTCAGAGAGGTCAATAAAGAATGACGAGATCTCTGCCTATGTGGTTTTAAGTGGGAATATCTATTTAGCTGCCTACCCTTTTCCTGAACAAACTACCTGTCCATAACTACCGTATATTTTGCACATAACGTTCTTTCATGCTCCGTTTCTCTTGCAAATGTCACGTCGCCCCCGTATCGCAACTAGGGTGGCGACCCAAATTGCCACACCGTTACAATGGAGCCATAATCTTGCCAACTAGCTTGGTAAATTGCACGAAAAATCACTATATTTTGTTGGGATGATGCTAAGCGGTCTTAAAATACATCGTATATCTTTACATAGTATAATATGAAGTCGATTGCTCTGTCTGTTCGCTAAGATCTTTTAAAATATCTAACAGATTTTAATGCAGTTTACAGCAATAGATAGAGTGATGCATGAGGAAGGTTTGTTTGTCGCTGCTCGCTGTTTTTATTTGGACTGCATCGCGCTTACCATACGCAGTGCAGTCACTTTGCCGTACTGAGAAAAAAATAGAAGTAGGCAGTATTATAGGTGTAGGCATATAACATATTGAAATCATCGATATTACAAAACATAAATAACGTTATCGTTATCGATATATTACGATAAGTGATAACAATCGATAAAATGTGAGTCACATTGAACAACACTCGAGAGCCGAAAAGGCCAGGTTGATAATCAACAATAGTAGATTATATTTTACAAGCACTGTGTTTGTCTTCAATGGTAGAAGTATATTTAATTTTGTTAGATCGGCATGATTAGTGTTTGTAGCAATGGCCGACAATCGAGCATGTTACAAGGTGGTAGGACCCTCGTGCGAGAGGCCGTCTGGGTTGGTACCATTTGTCAATTTCTGCCGCCAAGCAATAGTGTGTAAGCACTGTTGTTTTTTTGGTATGAAGGACACTCAAGTCAGTGAAATTACTGGGCATTACGAGACTTAACATCTTACGTCTCGGGGTGACGAGCGCAGTTCTGTGTCATGCTTTGTAATTCAAAGTTTTGTTTAGTGTTGCTTCTGTTTATGGGCAGGCGTGCCGCTTACCATCGGGCGAGGGACTTGCTCGTTTCGTCATTCAATTAAATAAAAATTGTTTCTTCAGTAGGTTTTGGGTTATGTTGTTTATTGATTTAAATAATAAAAAGAAGTCAAGTCAACTACTATATTATGGATGCGTTGCTGATCTTAAAGAAAAAGGATAATTATGGGATTGGGAAGGAGGATTGGGCCTCTGTATATCACAGCAGTAGCAAATTGTTACTTCACATCGTTTTTCTTTGAGAAAGTGGTAATATTTCGGTGCCCGCCCATTTAATAGCCTCCGTGGCGCGGCGGGCAAGTACCCGGCTCTGAAGCAAGAGGCCGCGGGTTCGAGCCCGCACGGGTCTGGGTGTTGTGAGACCGAAAGTCTCTCGTAGTTTCTCATACCCACAACACAAGACTTGTATTTTACTGTGGGGTCAGGACTATGTGTGTGACTCTTGGGTGTTTTTACTTTATTTATTATTTAGGCTGTAGGCATGTAGAGCACATAGAGCCACCCCTAAAATCTTGCCTATGACTAACCACTGTATTATATCCTTATTATCCCATTAACTCAATTATCAGGAAGTACTTAGCCTTAATCCTGCGGTTAAGCTCCATCGCCAAATCTGTGTAGCTAAAAATATATCAAGCCGTAGTAAATCCGTGACGCAAAGATAACATGTGCAACTGTTACTCGTCTCCAATTACGTGGTTCTCCAAGCACGTGGTCGAGAGTTCGCTGAATGGCTGGAATTTGAGAATTTGGAGAATTTGGAATTTGTGTGGTAGAGCCACGCTGTAAACAGTTTTGTCGACAGCATGAATGGGCTGGCTCGAACGGGTCGTTACCACTGTCTCACAGAAAACCGACGTTAAGTAGCGGCTTGCTGCTGCGTTTCGGACGGTGAGTGAGATATCTGGAAGCCCAAATCCCCTCCCCTTCCCAATCCCTAATAATCCCTTTCCTTTAAGGTCGGCAACGCGCCCATGATTCTTCTGGTGGGGGTATATGGGCGGTGGAGATCACTTACCATCAGGTGACCCAATTGTTCGTTTGCCAGCCTATGCTATAAAAAAAAATTGTACTTTTGATAGTGTTAGCTACGCTTCACACGGAGGTCCAAATCCTTTCTCCCTTTCCCAATCCCCATGCCTTCCTTTAAGGCTGCCAACGCATTTATGATTACTTCTGGTGTTGTTGGTATGGGTTGTAGACTACTTACCATCAGTTTTTTTTATTTGATTGAATGACGAGACTAGCAAGGCGCTCGCCTGATGGTAAGCGCCACGCCTGCCCATAAACAGAAGCGAATTTGAATTTCAAAGCACTGCATGGCACTGAACTGCGCTCGTCATCCCGAGACAAAAGATGTTAAGTCTCATAATGCTCAGTAATTTTACTGGCTTCAGTGTCCTTCAAACCGAAACACAACAGTGCTTACACACTGTTGCTTGCCGACACAAATAGACAAAGCGGTGGTACCAACCCAGACGGCCTCTCGGCACACGACGGACCTATCACTTGCTCGTTTGCCGACAATTGCTGTAAAAAGTAAGTCCTACGTTTTGTAATAAGGCTGGCAAAGTCACAAACACGGTAAGGGCGCGTTTATATGACAAGGAATCCCACCGCGTTGCGACCGCGCGGGCGTCTCACTCGAATCACTCGAAAAACTAATGTAAACTCTATTGACTAAGCCATAATGTTTAATTCTTCGCAACGCTCCAACCACGCGGTGACTGCGCGATCGTGTAAACGCGACCGCGTGGCCACCGCGCGGCCGCCGCGCGGTCGCCGCGCGGTTGGTTACTCACAAAGAATTTCAACGTTAAGTCCTAGTTAATAAGACATACATTTGCTATGACTGAAAATTTTTCGCGTCGTCTAACCGCAGCCTAAAGAGGTAAATATTATGTACCTCTTTACGATATTTGTGTTGATGTTGCCTCGACCTGGTTTGGGACAAGGGTACGAGGATGCCTTTATCTTTCCATTCGTGAACTAAGAATGTCCTACACGTCGTAACACTATCGTAGGAGATGCGCTCATTGGAACAATGAGTTGTGTCATTAGTCGGGTCATCGCACCCGCCACCTCAGGTCAGCTGGGACGGGACGTGTGCTCGTCTTTATTAATCATACGTCTACTCGTGTGGAGAATGGTGACCTTGAGGCGGATAAGTAAGGGGGGGGGGGGGTGCATTTCGTAATCCCAATCGAAGTAACAAAGTTCGGAACATATTATGTAGAGTAAAGTAGATATTGAATATTGTTTTTTTTGGATTATACCCCGCGCTTACCATCAGGTGTAGTACAGTCACTTTGCGGGGCCTGGATAAAAAATAAAAACAATAATAATAATGATTTTTTACGTTTAAGTGAATGTTACACATTGAAATAAAACTAATTTAAACGAATTTTACAGCGGTTTTTTTATTTTAATTTTAATCCCGACGTTTCGAAGATTTTTCAGCCTTCGTGGTCACCGGGTGGACTGAGGTGTAGGTTGTCCAGAAAAGTTAATGTTGATAATAAAGGTAGATAATGTAACATGTAGTCTTCGAAACATCGGGATCAAAATTAAAATAAAAAACCGGTATAAAATCCGTTTCAATTTGTTTTATTTCAATGAATATATTTGATGTAAATTTCTACTAATTTTATTTATTTATTTCTAAATACAACTACATCATACTATCAATTTCCTTATTCAGTATTTCTAGTAATATATTTTTGATACATATGACAATTTACGTGTACATAATATTCACCTTAATTAGAAGCTACAGGTAGAAAATGAAGGAAAAAATAAAATTACAACCTAACAGCAATTTTAAGATTAATTTGTGAGTAAAAATGTGTATGAAATATTCTTATTTATTGTTGTTTCCTAGAATAGTTAAGTGATAAAAAAAAATAAAAAAATACATAAACATTCCAACATAAGACCTTGTAATAATAAAACGTATTATTATTCCATTTTATAAACATGTTTTTATCGACCGCTTTAATCATAGTATGTTATAGTAGAAATATGATTGTGATTATGCATCTATGATACATTTAAGTTCTTTGTTTTCGAATTTGGTCGCTTCTTATCCTTTTATAGAATAGGGGTCCGGCTTTGAACTCCTGTATCCCCAGAGTCAGGATGTAGAGTATGGTGATTGGTAATTCCTATCTGATGTGAGTTTTTTTTTAACTTGCTAGCTACGGTTTAAAATACCTTAGTATGTAACAATGATTTGAGTGGCATAGCCACGCTGCAGGCATTTTTGTCTACGGCATAAATGGACCGGCTCGACCGGGTCGTTACAACTGTCTTACAGATAACCGAAGTAAAATATTGGCTTGCTGCTGCGTTTCGTGCGGTGAGTGAGATATCCGAATGCTAAAATCCTCCCCTTCCCAATCCGTTAATTATCCTTCTCTTTTATGATCGGAAACGCGCCCTTGATTTTTCTGGCACGGGGAGTACATGGGCGGTGGAGATCACTTACCATCAGGTGACCAATTTGCTCGTTTGCCGGCCTATGCTATCTTTACCTAGTATAAAATGAAGTCGCTTCCGCTGTCTGTTCGCTTAGATCTTTTATACTACTCAACGGATTTTAATGTAGTTTTCAGCAATAGATAGAGTGATTCATGAGGATGGTTTATATGTATATCACGCTATGACCATGGGAGCAGGGCAGTAACATGAGGTGAAACCACGAGGGACAACTAGTTAAAAATAAAAACGTAGCGAAACGGAATATCTTGATTCTCATCACCATCTTTGTGATAAATGAGCGATGCTTGTACTCTTACATCACCGGTTTACAACCCAAATACTGTCACGCAATGACTCAGTTTGCACCTGACCTTCACAATATCAATATATCTAAAAACACGTTATTAGACATCGTTTGCTAAAACGTAATTTCTTATTATAGTCACTCACTCATTTGTTTTTATTATATCTTCAATGAACTAACGTCATGCTTAATAAGAAGTTCTGTATCAAATATATTTTTTCTTGGGGATTGTTAGCGTCATAACTAGGGTTGCCGACCATTCTGTTGAAACAGTAATAAATAATATGGCGATCCTTAACATTACATAAATCTTCTTTACATGGTATAAAATGAAGTCGCTTCCGCTGTCTGTTCGCTTAGATCTTTCAAACTATTCAACGGATTTAATTGCAGTTTCAGCAATAGGTAGAGTGATTCGTGAGGAAGATTTATATGTATAATAAAATGAAATATTGTTTCTTTACCCTCTGCAAACCTAATGTACTTGATGGTTCATACAAAAAGTTGGCAACCCTAGTCACACGTGTAAGAAATTACTTGTACTTCTTTATCAAAAACGACTTCTTATAGGTTGGTTGTGGTTTTTACCTATATTGAGAATGGTTCTGTGGTTGTAATCTGTTTCGGGAACAGACCTTCTGCGCTCACTTGCATGTGTATTCCGGTGACGTCATCGTGGTTAGATTTTAGTAGTGGGTAGCTTGGTGGGGACGTTTTCTGAATAATTTATTGGTCATTACAATACAATACAATGGAGGGATTAAAACTTCATTGTACCTGATGATGAGTGTCTTTTTAATAGCATTTGCCGTACTCCTTGTTGAGTAAATGATAACCCTAGGCCACATAAGTGTTTTGATGCTCTGGTTATCTAAGATTCTTAGCCAATTGGAGCCTCATAAACAATTCTTGCTAGATGTTTCAGTTATCTAGGACCGCAGTTGTGTGTGAATTCCATATATCATTTGTATTGTTAAGGCAAAATTATCCGTAAAACGACCAAAGATAACTTCTTGAGAAACCTCAGCATTTTTACGTGATTTCGTTGGCGTCATCATGTCCGGTATTTTTCAAAATACGTCACATCCTATCCGAAATGGTACGCAGAGGAATACCTAATGATCGCCGAGCTTATTTCAGTCAATTTATTTATTCATTTATTTTATTTATTTATTTATTTATTTATTAATTTATTTATTTATTAAACACAAAACAGGTTACAATCATGTTAAAATATACATTATGAGATACATTTGATGAACAATAATTATAACCCAAAACATGTGTTCCAGAAAGTAATATACAGGGTTATTTTTAAAACACTGACAACCTCGCAGGGCCATATAGCTGACCCCATAAGGAACAACTTTTGTTCTACGAGTTTGGACACAACTCAATACATAAGAAAAAAAATGATTTTACAAGTTTTTGTTATGTAGTGTTTGTGTTCGTACGTCTACACTCTACGTTTCAGTCATAAACGAACGACCCGACGCGCGCTCGCGCGCGTTCAATAGTGAAATCAGCTGACGGCTGGGTGTAGGTATTATCGATCGATAGGGCGCGGCCGGTCATTGAACTGACGCGCGCGCTGCGTGTATTACGTAATCTGCGATGCGCGCAGAGCGTAGGTAACTTTCAAGACGGAAATTAAATCCATAATTATTTTTGTATGAGAATAAAATCTAACAAATTATGAAAAGTCGTAGAACAAAAGTAGTAGCAAATGACCTTAGGAATCTACTCCTGCGAGGTTGTCAGTGTTTTAAAAATAACCCTTTATAAGTACGAGTATTATTATTAACACCTAACAATTACGTTCGAAAACTTATAAATAGTTAGAAAATAGGCATTAAAGATGTGAGTTACGAATCTTTGAGGATATTATGAATCAATTGACGTGATAACCCTTCGCTATACATATCTCAAAATTTATAACAATTTTTTTTATCATTCGTGTTTTTTGGTCTTAATATTAAAAATTCCAAATTTCTCCAGACCTGTACAAACTATTCTCGTGTAAGGTATTCAGCACGATCTTAACATATCCGTAGTGTCTGTTTATTTATATGTTATATTACGACATCGCTGTGTTGTGGGAACGCGCGCCACGTGATCCAATTTATTTATAAACTACAGGTTTTTGACACTGCCGAATGCTGTGTTATCCTTAAGAATATAGGAGAGAGATGACATTTGATATACAGACATACACAATTGAAAATATACTTAACTTACAAGGTGGTAGGGTTCTCATATGCGAGAGGCCGTCTGGGTTGGTACCACCGCTTTGTCTATTTCTGCCGCCAAGCAACAGTGTGTAAGCACTGTTGTGTTTCGTTTTGAAGGACATTAAAGCCAGTGAAATTACTGGGCATTATGAGAGTTAACATCTTATGTCTCGGGGTGACGAGCGCAGTTCAATGCCATGCAGTGCTTTATAATTCAAAGTTCTGTGTGGTGTTGCTTCTGTTTATGGGCAGGCGTGGCGCTTACCATCACGCGAGCGCCTTGCTCCCCACGATAGAAACACTGTTTATCGTTGGTCGATACTATTCCTGGATTGCGCTACACTTACCATCAGGTGTGGCGTAGTCACTTTGCCGAACAAGAAAAAAAAAATATATTTTGCACACGGCTTGGATGTCTTTTATCGGGATAAAAAAAATCGCCTATTTACTTATCCACATCATACCATAGTCGTATCAGAAAAGAAGGTTCTCAATTCGAGGCTTATTTTTACTAGCCCTGTGTTATACATGTCCCACTGCTGGGCACGGGCCTCCTCTACTGAGTGAGAGGGGTTAGGCCTTAGTCCACCACACTGGCCTTATGCGGGTTGGTAGACTTCACATACCCTCGAAAAATCTTTCGTAATATTTGTTGTTACGTGACTTAAAAAAAAAATCGATTTTGGTATAATTTGAAACGTATCATGTAATAAGCATCGTGTAATCCAACGCAGCAGGTTATTGTGAAAGTCTACATTATCTGATTGTAAATATACCTGTTTTCCTGTATAATATCATATTATTATGTTTGTAATGTTGGCCGGAAGCGACGAGCCCCCGACGCCCTCTCATATCCGGTTCGAAGGAAATTTTTCTATCGATCCTGATTTGTATGTTATTAGACGTAATAGAGCTGTGTAGAGCCATGCTGTAGACATTTGTCTACAGCATGAATGGGTTGGTTCGACCGGGTCGTTACACATAGAAAACCGACATAAAGTAGCGGCTTGCTGCTGCGTGTTGTACGGTGAGTGAGATATCCGGAGGCCCAAATCGGAGGTATTGTGGGTGCACATGGGCGGTGATCACTTACCATCAATTGACTCACTTGGCCTCTGGCATAAAAAAAGAAATTACAATGTAGGTTATGAATAATAAATTCAATAAAAATTAAGGTACGCGTTGTGTTTTTTTTGTGAAAATTGAGGCCATTTGAGGCTTTGTTCAAAACGTCTCATTGATAACAGACTCCTAAAAGGAGTAAATACTCAATTTCTTTTTTATTTGTCACGTGATATGTTCGAGAAATAGAGGCCGATTTTAATGATTCTTTTCGGTGTTAGTGCAATAGTTTTTGATCTGCTTCGACTCCACAAGGTCCCTCAATGTTGCTATGTTTCATGTAAGACATTAATGGTCCTTGCAACTTTCGTTTTTTTTTAAGTTTTTAAGTAACTTTAGTTATTCATATTTTTATTTTATACGTAAAGTGGATTGGGTAACCGTAATTATATTACGGTTATTGTCTCAGTAATAATAAGTTGCATAAGTTATGCATTAAAAACCATTTATATCGGTTAACTGGATTAAACAAGCACCCAGTTTTGCACATTAAAAACACATGAGTTATTTTATTATTCACCTCCCTTTCCCATTTCCTAATTATCCTTTTCCTCTAACGTCGGCAACGCGCCCATGATTCTTTTGGTACTGCGGGCGTACATGGGTGGTGGAAATCACAATAGCACACTATCAGGTGATCCACTTCCTCGACTGCCGATTATAAAAAAATCCTTTACAAAATAAATAAGACTTGTCCACTTTTACTATCGAATTTAGCACTAGATAAAGTCAATCCTATCGTAGTTAGCTAATACAGATATCATCACCGCAAACATCTGTTAAGACATATAAATAAACATCGGAGGGAAGCGAATGGAACGATTTTTATCATCTGCAGTCATCGGTTGCGTCATCTCGACGAGATGTGATTCATACAAGGAGTGCGGTCCGCGAGGTTGGCCGCACTCGCTCGGATTATTGCGATTATGGAATTATTATTTCCATTTCGTCACGTGTTTTTTTTGTTATCTGTCTCAAGACTGCGGACTGAGAACGGGTTTAATCGACGCGAATGAATAAAATTGTAACCGATCGAATAAATCGTGCGGGGCTCATTTAGTGTAATTGTATTCGAAATTCAAAAATAAAATTTATTATTTATGTAGTTTACAATTTATATGCCTAATATATTTCATTTCAATTTGATTTTATTTAAATCATTTTAGTCCTATCGGATTCATTTATAGTTTGAATGGAATAATTGTTTTGTAATTATAGGAAACTGATAACCTAATTACGTTTTAATTGAATACTCGTACGTGCCTAATGTGTATTACATTTTATATGATTCACAACACTAGAACTGCTGCGATAATGCTTACCAAATTACGTTAATGTGTGCTGACACAAAAATCACTTTATGTTCTAATTGTCCTGTCTTTAGGTTGAAGGATATATTTCAAGCTGTTTCCTTGCCGTCGTTGACGGTTTGAACAGAAGTATCACCTGATTGTAAGGATACCACATCCAGATGTTCATTGTGCGTGGAACACCAAAAGAACTATAGGTGGAACTATTATGGAAATTAATGGGAAAATAGGAAAGGAGAGGGCGGCGTGTTTTTTGGCCCAGTAAATATATAACTATACTCCTTAAGCATTTCAATACGATGTTCCTATGAAGCATCACCATTTACAAGATGGTAGGTCCCTCGTCTGGGTTGGTACCACCGTATTGGTATTTCTGCCGCAATCTATTGAAGCCAGTGAAATTAATGAGCATTATGAGACTTAACATCATATGTCTCGGGGTGACGAGCGCAGTTCAGTGCCATGCAGTGTTTTGTAATTCAAAGTTCTGTGTGGTACCTAATGCTTCTGTTTATGGGCAGGTGTCGTGCTTACCATCAGGCGAGCGCCTTGCTCGTCTCGTCATTCAACATGTAACTAATTATTTATGTTACATGTCTTCTAGGCAGCAAGGTTCTTTTATTTGTTAAACATGCGTGGAACAGCTGTCAGGTGGTTCGAGGTGACTGCGATACATGTATATGTATACATGTACAAATTGTGGTACAACTCACTTTGACATCATCCGTGGCGCAGTGGACGAGTAGTTGGCTGCGGAGTGAGAGGCCGTGGGTTCGAGTCCCGCACCGAGACGAATGTTTGTGTGGTTGTTTCGGGTCTGGTTGTTGTGGAACCGTAAGTCCCTCGTAGTTACTGATACCCACGTAATAGGTTAACCTAGTGTGGGATCAGTGATTGTAAAAAAAAACGTCAAATATAACTAGCTTTCAAAATAAAAAAAACTCATTCTAATCTGTCCATTCGTAAGCCCTACAGTGCCCCAGACAGTTGAATGGGCAAAACTTTTAATACCCACTTTTTGTCACTAAAAACAGAAATCATATCCGTAGACATTCTTCCTAATCCTTTTTGTTATAGCATAGGCCGCCAAACGAGCCAGTGGGTCACCTAATGGTAAGTGATCTCCACCGCCCATATACACCCACAATACCAGAAAAATCCCTCAAAACAAAGGAATAATTAGGGATTGGAAAGGGGAGGGGTTTTGGTCCTCCGGCTATCTCACTCGGCGTACGAAACGCAGCAGCAACCCGCTACGTTACGTCGGTTTTCTGTGAGACACTGGTAACGACCCGGTCGAGACCATTCATGCCGTAGACAAAACTGTCTACAGCGTGGCTCTACCTCTCATGACCTCCCACCTACTAAAGTTGACCTTGTTAAGGATACACCATTCAAACTGGTTAAGGCCGTGTACCTTAACAAACGCCCAAGGCCGCGTCATCAGATATGGCACGCTTTCTCGTACACTTACTGATTAGCATTCTAGTCGCGAGTCCTGACCCGAGGTTCCGAAGTTTCGAAGACGCATCGACGCCATGACGATATTAGTGTTACATTTGGACCTCTATTAATATTCCTTGACTGAGTAATCTATCTGATAAAGGTCGCAGGAAGTCGCTGGATGCAGGCCGCTTTCAACAGATCAGTCTGGAAATCTTTGGGGGAGGCCTATGTTCAGCAGTGGACGTCCTGTGGCTGATGATGATGATGATGATGATGAATAATCTATCCTGGCCCGGGATTAATATCCTGGATTCTAAAAATACGTTTAAGGGTATTTTTATGTACTGGACAATAATATCAAAAAGAAAATATTTTGCCAAAAGACATTGCGTAAACGCAAAACCTTTAACGCTTAAATTTGAACGAGCCACTAGGGCAGACTTTTTATTTTGCTGGTGTTAGGATATTCATATCGGCCCGGATAGCGACCACCGTACATATAGTGATCCAAACGCCTTGTGTATATCGCGATGCAGGATCAGCCAGTGTATATCCGGTTCTCCCGAGGGGTTTGCGACTTGACTTGATGGTTTATTGGGGCGGATTAGGAACACGCCTTGTATCATAAAAGCAATTATACAGCACGGCCTGACTCTGGTGACCACCGATAAGCTTATTGTTTGTCGGTGGCCGCTGGTTTTTTGAACTGCACTACGCTTACCATCAGGTGTAGTGCAGTCATTTTGCCGTGCACGCTATCCAGTCGGGTACAAGATGATCAGGTTCTATTCCACCAGCATTTTACGGATAGGGCTGGTATTACTTTTACAAACACTTAGTATTCCTTCAGCGATAGGCAGCGGCTTGGCTGTGCCCCTGGCATTGCCGATGTCCATGAGCGGCGGTGACCGCTTACCATTAGGCGGGACCGCTTGCTCGTCTGCCTATCAAGGCAATAATCATAAAATCTTAAATGTATGTCATCGCAGGACGTTGAATGTTTGCACAAGCGTCTCTTGTTGTGTTTATGTAATTCTTTTGTGTAAGTATATTCATGAATACAATGGATAATGGTGTGAGTCAGTGGCTACTCATCTATCTGAGTCAGGACTTACGCCGATTACAACCTGTACGTCTTTAATTAGCCGTTACAGGTGGTTTCCTATACTGAATTTTATACGCAATAGAAAATAATATGATAAGAAATCCTTTTGTATAAATACAATCAATTGTTGGTACAGAAACGAGCCTGAAATTAGGATTTTAAATATTTGCATGAGCAAAGACATCTCATTATTCGCACGCGTGCTGACGTCAAAGTTTACGTCGTCTGTCATTTGACAAGTACACCTTCCATCAGATTTGAATAGCGTCTGATTCATTTATATTTGGACTGATTCTTGAAATTCTTTCTTTAATAGGTTTTAGGTAACATCTGGGTGTTGTGAGACCGTAAGTTCCTCATAGTTCCTGATACCCACGATACAGTTTTGCCCGCGTGCGCGGCCTTATGCGGGATAAAAATCTCAGCCTATATCCTTATCCTGTGTGCTAAACTGCATCCACAACCGTCCAGCGTTAATGCGTGATTGACTAACAAACATCCAAATCCACAAACATCCAAACTTTCACAATAATAATTATAATAGTAGTAAAATAAATATATCCTCGACAAACGATTTCACAGCTATCAACTTATACAATACTAGCGACCCGCGCCGAAGATTGTCAAAGTTTGTCAGTATTTTATCGGACCTGTTAGATTGTCGAAAGATCAACCTATACGCATATCTATACACTTATGTTACATAACATACTCGTACATAGGTAGATTAGTATGTGAGTCACTAGAACATGACAGCTGACGATATTACGTGGGAAGAAGTGGCGGAAACAAGTCATAGTAACGTAATTAATGGGTGACCCTTTATGTATTTCCCAAGGCTCAGTCAAGTCTATGATCTGAAGCTTGGGGAAAACGGAATTAATATGACATTGATCACTTTTAATTGAATGTCCATCATTGACTTAAAGGTAGTTAATTGTAGAATTTTGTTTTGTGCGTATCATAGATTGTATTTGAATTGATTTTGAGTGATAGAGTCATGCTGTAGATATTTTTGCCTACAGCACGAATGGGGCTGGTTCGAACGGGTCGTTACCACTGTCTCACAGAAAACCAATGTAAAGTAGCGGCTTGCTACTGTATTTTGTACGGTGTGTGAGATTTCTGGAAGCCTATATCCCCGTCCCCTTAACAAACCCACATATATCTTCCCTTTAAGGTCGGCAACGCGCCTATAATTCTTCTAGTATTGTGGGCGTACATGGGCCGTGAACATCACTTACCTTCGGGTGACTTGCTGCTTGCCGGTCTATGCTATAAAAAAAATCATGTCATGGGGTACTAACTTAAATGTACAAAATATATACTTAGCTACCGGGACAACTGCTTCGAAAGCCGACGTAAAGTATTTTTTTTTTTTTTTTTTTTATAGCATAGGCCGGCAAACGAGCAAGTGGGTCACCTGATGGTAAGTGATCTCCACCGCCCATGTACGCCCACCACCAGAAGTCATGGGCGCGTTGCCGACCTTAAAGGAAAGGGATAATTAGGGATTGGGAAGGGGAGGGGATTTGGGCTTCCGGTTATCTCACTCATCGTACGAAACGCAGCAGCAAGCCGCTACTTTACGTCGGTTTTCTGTGAGACAGTGTTAACGATCCGGACGAGCCAGCCCATTCATGCTGTAGACAAAACTGTCTACAGCGTGGCTCTACCACTCAAAGTAGCGGTAGCAGGAAATATCTGGAGGCCCAAATCCCTCTCCTCTTCCCAATACCTTGATTATCTCTTTCTACTAAGGGCGAACACCTACATCTCGGTCCACCGCGTGACCACGAAGGCTGAAAAGCTTTCGAAACTTCGGGATCAACATTAATAAAAAACCACGATAAAATCCGTTTAAATTAGTTTTATTTCAATCTACAATATTATTTATTTATAGTAAATGAATCAACCGGCTGGCATGTCTAGTAAACATGACCTCGCTTTTTGATCTTGAACTGCAAACCGGCTGCGGAGGCTCTCGGCGGAGGTGACGTTACCGTGCGCACGCGCAGCCAATACGGGCTGCATATATGGTAGCTATGGTAGCTGGCGATGTATTGGCCAAGCTTTATTGGGATTTTCAATCATTTTCAGATAAGGAGGTCCTCAAATTGATTGTATTTTTTTAAGTTCCGATTAAAAGAGGGGTATTATAGTTTTATTATGCTATGGATTGACATTCACAGGACAATGTAGATTGACTTAGAACTAAATCTGGGCTAAAAAAAATTAATTAATCTAGTTTAGGTTGGTGACAACTCAACAGATTTGACACTAAAATCTGAGCCTCTGCAAGTAGCCGGCTGCAAAACCTGAGGCCATGGGTTCGATTTCCACACTGAGACAAATGTTTGTGAAGAATGTCGCTTGGGGTGGTTTGGTCATGTTTTAAGGTATGTCGGTCGGATATGATCCCGCGGACGGACAAAAAACGTTGGCTTGACGTATTGGAGACATGAGAGCCAATGGTCTTACTACAGAGAATGTTCACGATCCGGCGAAATGGAAGCGTTTGAGTAGGAAGCCGGACTCTGGCCGAAAAACAACCGAAACTTTTTTTTGCTGGAAGCCGGGATAACGCCAGAAGGAAAGAAGAAAGACAAAGATCCACAAATTTGTTTCGGGTCTGGGTGTTGGGGGACCGCAAGTTCCTCGTAGTTCCTGATACCCACGATACAGTTTAACCTAATGTGGGGTCAGGACTATGTGTGTGACTGTTGGGTGTTGTCATTAGTCAGTTTATAGATTGAAGAATAACTTTAACGAAATGACTCTAATTACTACTGTTTCTGTATGCCTAAAGAGACTACAGCACTGTCTTCAAACTAAGCATATAATTCTGAATCCATTAACCAGCTTACTGATTGACCTTCACGCTTCATTCTTCATTGTAATATGTTTTGAAGGCACAGTTCATTATTTTCATCGGTCGTGTCTTAGAGTTTTTGCGCGCGCAATTTATTTATGCATTCCGATGTTTTATTACTTTTGTGTTGTTTGTATCTTAATAAATATGCTTGGCAATCATTTTTTTTTATAGAATATTGAACTATGTCTAATATTGTACATTATTTTATATGCAATAAACAAAAGTAATAAAAATAAACTGATTTGCGACAATAGAATTTAATTCTGGGTTAAAAATGTGGCCGCAGATCATGTTTTAAATATTATTATGAGCAAAGGTGGGCGCGTTGTGGGAAATTCTCACTATCTCCTTCGTACGCGTGAACCGTAATGGCGTGACATGTCTTGTGATGTAATACGGCATGTCGTTCATCCTTTTCTCATCATTTGACAATTACATCTTAATCATCCAGTAAATTTAAATGGCTTCTAATTTTTATAGTTTTGATTTTATTTATACAATCAACAAAAATCTTTCCATTCTAGATTTTGGGGAATGTAGCTTATTGATTAAAATAATAAAAGAGATAAATACCTTATTAGCTTGAATGACGACACGAGCAAATCGCTCGTCTAATGGTAACGTATACATACAGTCCTGCAATGAATGTTATGCGCTTTAAGAACCTTCGTTTTCGAAGAAGTAATACGATTATGCAATCAATTCCGGCATTCGAGTTACATAGTCAGTGATTCATAGTGACTATGATAGAGTAAGAAATAGTGAGGTAAGAAAGAGCGTAGCTTGAGAGAAGATGTAGTGACTAGATTGAGATGGTTTGGGCATGTAGAGGATGCATCAAAGAAGATTGACGAAACAAATATACATGGCAAGTGTGAATGGTATAGTTGGGAGGGGAAGGCCTTGGCGAACGTTCTTGGACCAAGTCGGAGCCATTCTCGAGAAAGGACAGGTCAGAAGTACCCTAAATCGACGAGATATCGATACGATGTTATTTCATCGTTTTGACATGCACAAAACTGCCAAGGCGTGATTTTTTTGCAGAACCAGTAAAAAATGTGTCATTCGATGTAGCAGCGTGCAAGCCTCAGGTCATCGACCCGCTAACCCGCTGAATCTGACATTGCGGACACGCGATTCCATGCCTATAATAACGACAATGCTCTATTCACATACATATATCCTTAATTTAAGTGGTGAAGTCACGCTGTGTACAGTTCCGCGTACAGCATGAATGGGCAGGATCGAACTGGGCTCCAGTGTCCTTTTTTTTCGCCTGATGGTAAGCGCCACGCCTGCCCATAAACAAAAGCAACACCGCACAAAACTTTGAATTACAAAGCACTGCATGGCACTGAACTGCGGTCGTCACCCCGAGACATATCATGTCAAGATTCATGCCCAGTAATTTCACTGGCTTCAATGTCCTTCCAACCGAAACACAACAGTATTGCTTGCTGGCTTGATGCGTTTAGTACGTTGAGAACATGGTACACATGGTTTACGATCCTGCCATAATGATACACCTTGTGTGGATCGTGTTC
Organism: Amorpha juglandis; assembly: GCA_949126905.1. Taxonomy (NCBI): domain Eukaryota; kingdom Metazoa; phylum Arthropoda; class Insecta; order Lepidoptera; family Sphingidae; genus Amorpha; species Amorpha juglandis. Next base: position 1,135,422 of record OX421379.1, on the reverse strand, counting down.
CAGGATCAGCCAGTGTATATCCGGTACTTGCGAGGGGCTTGACAAGACTTGATAGTTGGCTGGGACGAGTAAAAGTATAGAAATATACATCCTTGTACCCCTGTGCCTGCGTCGGTAATCCGTCTGTCCCATCGCAGGCTCCTCCTCTTGTTGCTTTTTGTCTTTGTTTTTTTTTTATTGTTATATATGTTTTTTCGTCAAATGCACTTTCGTACTTCCAGCGCCGAAACTAGTCAGCGTTGTCCGCTGTCTGGTCAGCGTAATTAAAAACTTATCAACCACAATCATCATATCAACGACCACAGCGTGAGCCAACGACACTATGGATGTCCTAATAATATGGACAAATTGCCCATGCCATATAAAACACCATCCGTCCACCTAACTATGTTATTAGTCACGCAAACCCCACGGTGTTTCAACCCTTTCACAACCCTTAATACAACGTTTGACAATATGGCCGCTCCCTAATAATTTGCGTAATTTATGCATGTTCCCTTGGAGCTATTAGGGCTTCTATAATATATAAAGCCTTTCGTATTACTCATAAACATTATATAAATATATAATTTAAGTAATTTCATTGTTTGGGCATCCGGGTATCACACTCACCATACGAAACGCAGCAGCAAACCGCTACGTTACGTCGGTTTTCTGTGAGACAGTTGTAAGGATCCGGTCGAGCCGGCCCATTCATGCTATAGACAAAACTGTCTACAGCTTGGCTCTATCACTCAATTGTCACTTGTTAATTAAATAATAGCGTAACCTTGTCTATTTTCTCTAAATAACTTCCTTAACACGGCGGAAATAACTCGCTGGAACCGGCTGAAGCTAGAGCTCCATATCATTTGTCTGAAAAGGCTCATACCCATAACTTATTAAATTTCATGCCTGTAGCGCGTGCGGTCACGTGTTAACTGCCAAGTTCACGTTAAATTAATTACAGATAATTAATATTTACGGTTGTTTTTGCGGACATTATCTATACATCTATAAAAATAAATAAAATTGGAGTGTCTGTTTGTAATATTAAAATAACAGTATCTTACTAAGTGCATTTGGATGTATACACGGTACATATACCAACACAATTTTTTTTTCAATTTTTGTCTGTCTGTCTGTTAGGGCTAATCTATGAAAAGGCTGGACCGATTTTGACGGGACTTTAACTGGTAGATAGCTGACGTAACAAGGAGTAACTTAGGCTACTTTTATTTTAGAAAAAAAAAATAGTTTTAGTTAAATACCCAGCGGACAAAGTCGCGGGAAACTGCTAGTTGGTTATATAATTGTGGGACAAAAACACCTGTTATAAACTCGTGGGACAGTTAATTGTTCCGATGGTTGCTTTTGTTGTTAGTCGTGGAAAATAACCGTGTAATCATCGTTGATTGTGCTAATGCGTTGAGTAAAGATTCCGAGTATTGTATACAAATTATATAACTGCATACTGCATAGACACGTTGAAGTTGATTATCACGTCTTGCATATGCTAAGCCCCATGGTCTACCTTAGTGTCAAATTTCATGCAAACATCCAAACTCATAAACAATCAAACTTTCACATCCGAACTAATATTATAAACTAGCTTTTGCTCGCGGCTCCGCTCACGTGATCAAACAAACAAACAAACAATCAAACTCTACAGCTTTATAATATTAGTATAGATTTGGGTAGCTTAGCAACGGAAGCCTTCAAATAATATTATTTGGGTAGCTTAGCAACGGAAGCCTTCAAATATGAATAATTTTCCCCGTTTTTGCAACATTTTTCACTGATGCTTCGCTTCTAATGGTCGCAGCGTAATGTTATATAGCCTAAAGCCTTCCTCGATAAATGGACTATCCAACACAAAAATAATTTTTCAATTCGAACCAGTAGTTCTGAGATTAGCGCGTTCAAACAAACAAACAAACAAACAAACAATCAAACAATCAAACTCTACAGCTTTATTATTAGTATAGATGTGAAAATGAATTTCTTTTGAAAATGAAAAGCTTTCATGACTGAATCGCTGAACCGTTTTTAATGAATTTTGGCACATAGATAGATGGGACCCTGGAGACGGTTACACTACTTTATCCCGAAGGCCGTTCACGTGGACGGAGCCGCGAGCAAAAGCCAATTCATAATATCAGTACGATACATCAATGTCTCTCTCTCTCTTCCACAGGTTCCAACACAACAAGATCTACACATACATAGGCGAGGTGTTGGTGTCCGTGAACCCTTACAAGACCCTCGACATCTATGGCGTGCAGCACATGGCGCAGTACCGAGGGCGGGAGATGTTTGAAGTACCACCACATGTGTATGCCGTGGCTGATGCTTGCCAGAGGGTTTTGAGACAACAGGTAAGAATAGTAATAATAATAATAATAAATAACACCCAACAGTCACACACATAGCCCTGACCCCACAGTAAGATACGAGTCTTGTGTCGTGGGTATCAGGAACTACGAGAGACTTTTGGTCTCACAACACCCAGACCCGAAACAAATTTTTGTGGATCAGACAAATATTTGCTCGGTGCGGGAATCGAACCCACGGCCTCACATTTCACAGTCGGCTACTCGCCCACTGCGCCACGGAGGCTGTCAAATCATAGTATCATCATAAATCATAGTATGTCAAATGATAGTATCAGCTCTATACTGTTCCACTGCTGGGCAAGGGTCTCGGCAATAAAGGGGTAAGGCGGATCCACCATGCTAGCCTAATGCGGATTAGCAGAGTTCACATAGTCCTCTTCCTATACCTTTCCCATTCCTTATTTCTTCCTCTCCCCTTTGGCCCTGGGATGAGATACTGCAGGGGTCGCCAGTATTCCATTAGCAGGGACCCCTGTCGTTCATCACTAGGGTCAAAAAAAAGTAACTGTTACTGTTTTCTAAAGGGCAGTGGTACAGTCTTTCTAGAGCCGGGCCATTCATACTGTACACAGAGCTGGCTTTAGCGCGACTTTATAATAGATAGACGATTCCTGATACTCCACGTACAAGGTTTTTTTTTGTTTGAATGACGAGACTAGCAAGACGCTCACTTGATGGTAAGCGCCACGCCTGCCCTTAAACAGATGCAACACCACACAGAACGTCGAATTACAAAGCACTGCACACTGAGCTGCGCTCGTCACCCCGAGACATAAGATGTTAAGTGTCTTAATGCCCAGTAATAGTAGTGCTTATACACTGTTGCTTGGCGGCAGAAATAGACAAAGCGGTGGTACCAACCCAGACGGCCTCTCGCATACCTTGTAAATAATCGTCAATATCGTGGAAACTCTTTTAAAGAACACTAATTTACTTCTTTCTGACTTTACCTCGTAAACAATACCTCTTATTTCCCATGAACTTTCTTCTTTAACTTAATTTGCCATCAAAAGGCTTTGACAGCATCTACTTTGTTGTCGACAGTAACTTAAACGTAACGTTTAGTGTCCTGTTTGCCCTTTTAGTAATTGAAGCTTTGGAATAAGGTTTCTGTAGAAAGCTACTATTTAGGTACCATGGTGGCCGTTATTTTTTATGTGAATTCTTCGAACAACGAACAATCGCTGATAGTTATGTGAGATATTAAATTTATATTAACGTTAATGTCGATGATCTAGGGCACCGCGAGGCACTTTTTGGGGCCGGCAAAATTTTGCAATAAGTAATTATAACTAGTAATCTGAAAATTAGAACCTTTTTTTTCATGTTTTTGTCGCACCCATAATTCGGACTCATTAAAACGAGATGCAACTTTTTATTACTTATTCTGCGATGGAATCTCTACTATAACATAGAACATTTAATTATTTTTTTTTTTTTTTTTTTATAGCCTAGGCCGGCAAACGAGCAAGTGGGTCACCTGATGGTAAGTGATCTCCACCGCCCATGTACGCCCACCACCAGAAGAGTCATGGGCGCGTCGCCGACCTTAAAGGAAAGGGATAATTAGGGATTGGGAAGGGGAGGGGATTTGGGCTTCCGGTTATCTCACTCACCGTACGAAACGCAGCAGCAAGCCGCTACTTTACGTCGGTTTTCTGTGAGACAGTGGTAACGATCCGGTCGAGCCAGCCCATTCATGCTGTAGACAAAACTGTCTACAGCGTGGCTCTACCACTCAAAAATTTTACAATTAAATTCTACTAATAGTTTGTAAACAGACTAGACATTCCTTTAGTTTGTAAACATTGCATCATACGAGTAGTCGGATTACCTGTTTTACTCTAAACAATAATAATGAAGTTATACTTATAAACATACATGTTACACAAGATAATATCGATCCAATTTTATTTATTGCATACATCGGTAAACCTGTAAGTGGGTCACCTGATGGTAAGTGATCTCCAATACGCTCACTATAATAGAAGAATCGTAGGCGCCTTGCCGACCTTAAAGGGAAGGGATAATTAAGGGACTAGAAAGAGTGAGAGTGGGATAAAGTCAGGTGGAAGAAGAAAAGGAGATTTGATATATTATTTGTGGATATGATGGTTCATAACTATATATATTATCACACTACGACTCATGGGAGTGTAGCAGTAATATGCACGCGAGTGAAACCGTACGGGACAGCTAGTCTGCATAGTATAAAATGAAGTCGCTTCCGCTGTTTGTTCGCATAGATCTATAAACTATTTAACGGGTTTTAATGCAGTTTTCAGCAATAGATAGAGTGATTCATGAGGAAGGTTTATATGTTCATGCTATGTCGTGGGAGCAGGGCAGTAGCATGCAGGTGAAACCGCGAGGGACAACAAGTATATAATTCGTATCGCGAGCCGATGATGACTAGTGGTTTTGAAACTCCCCCAAACCAATGATCGCAGATGTCTCTGCCCTCTCCCAGTGTCCGTCCTGAGCCGAGGTTCGTACCCCAAAGGGGGTGCCCTCAGCGTGGTCATTTAAATTTAAGGGTTGAGAGCGCCTAAAGCGCTCACCCGAAAGTCCGGTGAAGCTGTATACAGCCGACTAGCATCAGGCTTACAGCAAGCGTCCAAACAAAAAAAAAACGACAACAACATATTCCATGAATCGTAAACAATTTTATATTTACAGCCATTGTGAAAGATGTAAACGGCCAGTATTATTTTACGACATTTGCCTGAATAATAAATACTAAATGAAACGCTATTCTTCGTGGAGTAGTAAAATTGGCATCGGTAATTATAAAGGCATTCGACAATGCTTCGACCACACACGGGTTTTCGAAAATGTTTTTAGCAACTTGCGGCGCAGTTTCATTTACGTGTAAATAAAATATGTTTTGTTCCGCAGGGCAGGGACACATGCGTGCTGATATCTGGCGAGTCGGGCGCGGGCAAGACCGAAGCATCCAAGTTCATCATGAAGTACATAGCGGCCAACACCACTCAGGTGCATCGGGAGTATATAGACAGGTAATATAGACCACCAACTACCACGTCAGTGGCATAAATGCACCGGTTCAACCGGGTTGTTACCACTGTCTCACAAAAGACCGATTTAAGGAGTAGCTTGCTGCTGCGTTTCGTACGGTAAGTGAGATATCCGGAGGTCCACATCTCATTTTCCCAATCCCTAATTATCCCTTACCTTTAAGGTCGGCAAGGCGCCCATAATTTTTCCGGTATTGTCGGCGTAAATGGGCGGCAGTAGGCAGGCTCCTCCTCTCTCACTTTAACCCACATTAGTTTAAGTTATCACTTCTGTCAAGCGTCCCGAGACGCACACGTTTTTTTTTTCTTTGACTGGTGGAGGTGTATTAATTATTATTTTATTATTTCCAGAGTAAAAAACGTCCTTATACAATCAAACTCGATTCTGGAAACGTTCGGCAATGCGAAAACAACCCGCAACGACAACTCGTCGCGTTTCGGCAAGTACATGGATATACACTTCGACTACAAGGGCGATCCGGTCGGTGGCCACATCAGCAACTACCTGCTGGAGAAGAGCAGAGTGGTCAGTCTGCAGCCGGGGGAGAGGAACTTCCATTCTTTCTATCAGGTAAGTCTAGGTCCAGGTAAGCTTCTGCTAAATGGGAGTAATTATGGGAGGCAAATTTAATTTGTGAGTGGTAGAGCCACGCTGTAGACAGTTTTGTCTACAGCATGAATGGGCTGGCTCGACCGGGTCGTTACTGACTGTGACTGTCTCACAGGAAACCGACGTAAAGTATCGGCTTGCTGCTGCGTTTCGTACGGTGAGTGAGATATCCGGAAGCCCAAATCCCCTCCCGTTCCCAATCCCTAATTACTCCTTTCCTTTAAGGTCGGTAAGGCGCCCATGATTCTTTTGGTGGTGGGCGTACATGGGCGGTGGAGATCACTTACCATCAGGTGACCCACTTGCTCGTTTGCCAGCCTATGCTATAAAAAAGAGGCCCAAATCCCCCTCTGTTTCCCAATCCTTTGATTATTCCTTCCCTTTAAGGTCGCTAACGCGCCTATGATTCTTTTAGTATTGTAGGCGTACATGGGCGGTGGCGATCACGTAGCATCAGGTGAGCCACTCGCTCGTTTGCCGGTCTATGTTATACAAAAATATTCTGCCGATTGTCGAGGGTTGTATTATGAACATATTTGAACTGCTCTGTACTCTACGCCCATTGCAGTCACTTAAAAGAGATGGGATTGAATGGATAAAGGGATGGATTTTACAGCGTCCGGGTAAAATACGAGGAGATCGTTCAGTTCTAAATAAAAGCAAAATTGTAAAACAAACAGCTCATGGGCTCCTCTGCGAGGTTTCGTCCTCTAGGGTCGTAAAACGAACTTTTACTCCCAGGCAATTAATTAAATGCCTTGCAATAATGTATGACGATCTCTAAATTCTATTCTGTCACATGATACTATTGGTCAAATAGTCAGATGACCACTAACATGTTAAATTGCAAGGCAGTTTCAAGTAGTTTTCGGTATATGGCCGTTACTCAGACGGTAATTTTTTTAAAACGGGAAAAGTAATGGAAAGGTGATTGCCATTATGTTTTTGCTACCAGAATGACTATTATATTTAGAGATTGATGGCGTGTAAATAGCCGACAATGTAGAATGAGACATGGAGTTCGTTTGAGCACCATCATCTGTCCAATCGAGACGAACAGAACAGAAGCTCTGCCCTTGGAGTCTTTGGAGCATCGACCACGAGTTGCCGTCCATCAGTTCTCTCCAACCAGAGATGCTCATACCACATCATAATAGTTTTGGACTGTACTTTTTTTATAGCATAAGCCGGCAAACTAGCAAGTGGGGGTCACCTGATGGTAAGTGATCTCCACTGCCTATGTACGCCGACCACCAGAAGGATCATGGGCGCGTTGCCGACCTTAAAGGAAAGGGGTAATTCGGGATTGGGAAGGGGAAGGGATTTGGGCTTCCGGATATCTCACTCACCGTACGAAACGCAGCAGCAAGCCACTACTATACGTCGGTTTTCTGTGAGACAGTGGTAAAGACCCGGTCGTGCCGGCCCCATTCATGCTATAGACAAAACTGTCTACATACGTGGATCTACCACTCATTACTTCACCATGTACTGTATCACTGTACCCAGTTTAGATAATTTAAAAGAAACCGTCTTTTGCAGCTGCTTAGCACCAACAACACACAAACGAAGAAGTTCGGCCTCTCATCGAGCGCGGCGTACAAGATCCTAGGCAGTGAGAGGACGACAGCACAGGACTCTAAGCTGTATTCTCTCACGAACAGTGCCTTCAATGCCTTGGGCTTCTCTAGCTCGGTCGTCGAGGAGATATGGAATATTGTAGCTGGTGTTATATTATTGGTAAGTTGATATTTTGATAGCTCTATATTAAATTTAAGGTTAAAAATCCCCTTGTGTATAGCAATACTTACCCATAATGCAAGAAGGATTGCAAGATTATTTAGCTTGGCAGAAAGACTCATAGCAATTGTTACACACAATACTTGAAGATATTTTACTTTTGTGCGATTAGTTTCAGCACTAATTGACCTTGAGTTTGTTTCGCCGGGTCTTCTCAAGATGGGTCGTTTTGGATCCGGTGGTAGGAATGCCTAGAGTCCATATCGACCCCCCCAGATATTTAACAATTCTGGATATGTCTTTAATAAAAATATTGATATAGTGTAACTTGTTTATATAGTAGATATTGATTTCTATGCATAAGCTTTATTTTAATTGCCTACATGATTAATTATCTGTTTTATTTCAATTGGTTGTTTAGTATGTTAGCAAAAGATATTGATATTTTAGTTTCCAGTGATTTTACGGTCAAGTTTGGTGTAGCGTTCTTTTTTATTTGACAGCCTTCGTGGTGCAGCGGGCAAGTAGCCGGCTGTGAAGCGAGAGGCCGCGGGTTCGATCCCCGCCCTCAGACAAATATTTGTTCCGGGGTCTGGGTGTTGTGGGACCCAAAATCTCTAGTAGATACTGATACCCACGACACAAGACTCATATCTTACTGTGGGATCAGGGCTATGTGTGTGACTGTTGCGTGTATTGAATTATTTATTTATACATAACCTTTTTAATTTTAATTGCCTACATGATTAATTAATTGTTTCATTTCAATTGGTTGTTTTTTTGCTAACAAAACATATTGATATTTCACTTTGCATTGATTTTACGGTCAGGTTTGTAGCGTTCATTGTTACTTAACTTCCAGGGGGAGGTGACGTTCATGGAGTCACCAGACGGGCAGCTGTCCATCGGCGGTCCGCTCCGGCAGTGCGTGCAGGCGCTGGGTGTCTCCGAGGAGTCTCTGCGCGGGTGCATGGTGTCGCGCGTGCTGGCCGCCGGCGGGGACCTGGTCAGCAAGCAGCACTCGCTCTCCGACGCCAACTACACCAGGCTGGCGCTGGCCAAGGCAGCGTACGATCGACTCTTCACATGGATTGTGCAGCAGGTGTGTAGATAGGTGTTAACAGAAGTTATAGGTAATGTAATATGTGAAAAATGTCATCTGTGATAAGCAGTCCTATCCCTGAGTTATAACGAATACTTGCCCTCTGCTATCTGCATCTGAACTGCGCCCAAGTGTTTTAGTTGTTTTTTCACTTGTATTTTTTTTTATTATTTGATTGAATGACGAGACGAGCAAGGCGCTCGCCCGATGATAAGCGCCACGCCTGCCCATAAATCTAAGTGCTCTGTGGTACCAACCCAGAAAGCCTCTCGCATACGAGGAACCTACCACCTTGTAAATTGTGTATGTGATGTATTTATTTAATATAAGCTTAAACTCTTCTACGGATTGTAGCTGATCATCTGTACTAATTTGCAGATAAACAAAGCGATAGACGTACCGTCAGGCACGTACAAGAACACGTTAATCGGCGTGCTCGATATCTACGGCTTCGAGATCTTCGAGACGAACAGCTTCGAGCAGTTCTGCATCAATTACTGCAATGAGAAGCTGCAGCAGTTGTTTATTGGTAGGTGGTAGAAATCCTTAGTTGTGTAACGAGAGATCGTATTATTCTAAACCAAGAGTCTATAAAATTGTGTGATTTATATCAATTATGGTTAATTTTAGTGGTCCTTCGAGCCGGATTCGAGCCAGTTAACTGTAGTGAAAATGTTTCTATTTCAATTTTTCAAATAGCTAATTTTTATCTCGGAAAAGGTCGTGTCCGCGGGTGGAACGGCGAGCAATAGCTAGTCTATTATATTATCGATTCGTTTTTCTTACAGAATTGGTTTTGAAGCAAGAGCAAGAAGAGTACGCGAGGGAGGGTATCCAGTGGACCCCTATCAAGTACTTCAACAACCGCATCATTTGCGAGTTGATTGATGCACCGCATCAGGGCATCATCGCTATCATGGATGAGGCGTGCCTCAATCCAACTAAGGTATGTTTTTTTGTAGATAGACTGCGAAACGAGCAAGTGGGTCACCTGATGGTAAGTGGTCTCCACCGCCCATGTACAAGCACAATACTAGAAGAATCATAGGCGCGTTGCCGACCTTAAAGGGGTAAGGATAATTAAGGGATTGGTAAAGGGAGGGTGATTTGGGCCTCCGGATATCTTACTCACCGTACGAAACGCAGCAGTAAGCCGCTACTTTACGACGGTTTTCTGTGCCTGAATTTCGCGTTTGTAGCCACAGCGGTTTCTGCGTTGATGAATCAGTCAGGACAAGTAATTATATAAGTAAAGATAAATAGAAAACAGAAGATGAGTAGTTATTTAATTAATTCATTATGTTGCGTTGGTCGTCAGATATCAGATCAACAACTTCTAGAAGCGATGGACAAGCGTCTCAACGGTCACAAACACTACACTTCACGACAACTGTGCCCTACTGATAAGAAGATGAAACACGGCGTCGACTTCAGAATCACGTGAGTACCGGAAATCTATCGATGTGAGTCATTGGTGAATGGATGTTAGTGAGTGAATGAAGGAGGAATGGAATCGATGTAAGTGTAGGAGTGTAATAAAAGAGTCGATCCATAGGGGTGTGAGTGAATGAATTACTAAGAATGGGCGTGGGAGAGATAAAGTGATCGAGTGACTGAGTGAGTCAGTGAATGAGAGACAAGACGCATGAGGAAATCAGTAAATGAATGAATAGAGAATAAAACGAAACGAATTGACCGGCAAATGAGCATGTGGGTCAATTGATCAGCCAGTAAGTGATCTCCACCGCCCATGAACGTCCACAATGCCAGAAAAATCATGGGTGCGTTGCCGACCTTAGAGGTAAGGAATAATTCATGGGTTGGGACAGGGAGGGGATTTGGACCTCCGGATATCTCACTATACGAAACGCATACTTTACGTCGGGTTTCTGTGAGACAGTGGTAACGACCCGGTCAAGCTGGCCCATTTATTCTGTATACAAACTCCATCACCAGTAAATCTAGAAGTAGGACACAGGATTGTAATAAAAGAGTGGGTCCGTAGGGGTATGAGTGAATGAATTAGTGAGGATTTGTGCGAGTGAGAGGCGGAGGGAGAGAAAGAGCGATCGAGTGACTGAGTGAGTTAATTAATGAGAAAGACAACGCGTATGACAAAAATAGTAAATGAATGAATGGGGAATAAGGCAGAAAATTAATGCGTTCCTTCATTTATTAATTCATTATTTCTAGGCTAACACATTTTATTCGTTATTTTCGTCAGTCACTACGCGGGCGACGTGACGTACGCGGCGACCGGCTTCATGGACAAGAACAAGGACTCCCTGTGGCAGGACCTGAAGCGGCTGCTTCACAACTCCGCGAACAAAGCGCTCGCTGACATGTGGCCGGAAGGTGCCACCAACATACAAATGGTAAGGTCATATACTCAAGGGCTTTCCAACATTACTTCAACTTTAGGGAATAACATGGCTATTATTGTCTTTATGCTTAACATTATGGGGAAAGTATGGGGATTCAAATTATGGGAAAAGTATGTATAACTCATTTGTGTACATTTTTTATAACTAATAATTGGTCAAGTGCGAGGTCGGATTCGGGTACCGAAATTTCCGTACCCTAATTTTTTCATTTTATGTGTTAGCATATCCACGATAATAATGCATATTTTGCGGAAATAGAGCCATTTAGAGGCAGAAGAGAGGGACAGTAGACATAGATTCCATGTAGGAATACGTTCGTACTCTTTCGGCACAAAACCCAACACCTTAATAAGACTTTTTTCACAATAACATTATTAATGCAATACTATTTGCGCTTGATTTTTGAATGTTCTTTTTTCACGATGTGTCCTTCACCGTTATTACATCCGATAATATAAAACAAACAATGAAACTTATAAAAATTGTCGGTGCATGCTCCTCGGGCTGGTTTCGAACCTGTGATTTTCGTCTCGACAGTACGTTCCACTGCCTGCTGAGCTATCGTTTTAGTAATAAAAAAAAATGGAATTTTTTTAAATCTTTAAAGGTTTTTCGACACCATTTTTTTTATATTTTCAGACGTCAAAACGTCCACCATCTGCCGCCACGTTGTTCCGCAACTCAATGTCCGCGCTAGTGACGGGGCTACAGAGCAAGGAGCCGTTCTACGTGCGATGTGTCAAGCCCAACCCGCTGCAGACGCCCAACGTGTGGGACGAACAACTTGTAAGTACCAGCCACTTTACAAGATGGTAGGTCCCTCGTATGCGAGAGGCCGTCTGGGTTGGTACCACTGCGACGTCTATTTCTGCTGCCAAGCAACAGTGTGTAAGCATTGTTGTGTTTCGGTTTGAAGGACATTGAAGCCAGTGAAATTAGAAAGTGAAGGCGTTATGAGACTTAACATCTTATGTCTCGGGGTGACGAGCGCAGTTCAGTGCCATGCATGAATTAGAAAGCATCTAATTCAAAGTTCTGTGTGGTGTTGCTTCTGTTTAGCGTGGCGCTTGTAATTAGGCGAGCGACTTGCTCGTCTCATCATTCAATCAAATAAAAAAAACAGTTTTTTATAGTGAAGGCCCGCAAACGAGCAAGTGAGCAACGATTTTTTTGGTGATCCACAGATAATTGTTTCGGTTCTGCGTGTTGTGGGACCGCAAGTCCCTCGTAGTTCCTGATACCCACGATACAGGTTTAACTTAGTGTGGGGTCAGGACTATGTGTGTGACTGCTGGGTGTATTTATTTATTTATTTAAGTAGATCATAGGTTGCTATGCAGATGACAGCAAAGTGCATGGGCGTTTTTTTTATTCTAAGATTGCACTACACCTGATGATAAGCATAGTGCAGTCGAAAAAAACCAGTGACCACCGACAAACAATGAGTTTACCGGCGGTCACCAGAGTCATACCGACTTGTATAAATACTTCTTTTCTCTTTGGAGAGGGACATTTAAACACATAGTCCTGACCCCACACTAGGTTAATTGTCTAATTACAATGTCAAATGTTTAATACATTGTTTGTCGGTAGTCGCTGGTCTTTTGGACTGCACTGCGCTTACCATCAGGTGTGGTGTAGTCACTTTGCCGTGCTCGGATAAAAAGAAAGTCTTACTTTCATACGGAATTAAGAAATAATTCCTTTCACATCGACTCAGGTGCGTCACCAAGTAGCGTACCTCGGTCTGGTGGAGAACGTGCGCGTGCGGCGCGCCGGGTTCGCGTCCCGGCTGCGGTACGACCGCTTCCTCAAGCGGTACAAGATGCTGTCGCAGTACACGTGGCCCAACTTCCGCGCAGGCGCAGACAGGGACGCAGTCGTCGTGTTGCTGCGGGACCTCAGGATCGAAGACGTGCAGTTTGGACACACTAAACTCTTTATTAGGTAACTAAATACACTTTTTTTAGCACCTACTTTGTTCTCTACATTACCCTAAGGTTGACTGGGAGAGAATGCTTTTGGCGTTAAGTCCGCCTTTATACAATGTATATATAATATTAATAAAATAAATGAATAATTTCTCATTTCAATGTCACATTCCTAGTAGTCCCCCTGGTGTCCCTTTAAAATGTAAATTTCCAAAAATCTTTTCCTAGTGGGTCCATTCATTACACAAAATATCTGACCAAATTTCGTAATCGTAGCTTTAGTAGTTTTTGAGATGTCATGATTAATCAGTGTGTGAGTTAATAAAAGGGAAATCCTGAGTGAATAAATGGTGAGAACCATGCGAGATCGAAATGGTATTAAACGATCTAATTCCCTCTCAAAAGAAACGCGACATAACTAGTCTACACCTAATGAATTGTCTCACTTATACGGGCTATTGAGCTACAAAGTTCTAATTATATAGGCAAAAATAAAAAAAACCTCTAAGAAATCAAGTCTCAGTTACAAAGGTTTGGAAGTTCCTAATAACAGAGGTATTTCAATATAGAAGTGGCGGGACTTATTTTTTTATCCCGGCTCGGAAAAGTGACTACGCTACACCTGATGGTAAGTGTAGCGCAATCCAAGAATAGTGCCGACCAACGATAAACAATGTGCCCATCGTAGGTCAGCAAGATCATGCCGGCCTGCCAAAGGGCCAAGGGGGAGGGGAAGGAAAAAGAGATGGGAAAAGGGTTAGGATCAGGGGGCAAGGCCTCTGGGGAGAACCGGATATACAATGGCTGACCCTGGAACGCGACCCACACAAGGTGGGCCACTATGGCAGGTTTTAGCATCAGTGTATGGTGGTCGCTATCCGGTCGGATACAAGTATCCTCCCACCAGCATTCTTTGTAATTGTAATTATTAATAACAGAGGTTTCCCACAAATCCAGGGTCCACTTATCCATGTTTCACTGTGCGTCAATAAAGATTAGGAATTTTTTGACACTAAGATTGTGACTGTGTGCGTTGTTTCTCAGGAGTGCTCGGACCCTGCACGCGCTGGAGGCGGCCCGCGCGGAGCTGATCCCGTCGATCGTGATCCTGCTGCAGAAGCTGTGGCGAGGGACCCTCGCACGCATGCGCTACAGGAAGATGAAGGCGGCTTACGTCATATTCAACGCGTGGAAGTGAGTTGTCTATACCTTAAGAGTGTTAGGACCTGATGGCCATTCTTTAAGTGGAAGAGTCACGCTGTAGACAGTTTTGTTTATAGCGTGAGTGGCTCGGATCAATTTTTTTTTGTAGTATAGGCCGGCAAACGAGCAAGTGGGTCACCTGATGGTAAGTGATCTCCACCGCTCATGTACGCCCACCACCAGAAGAATCATGGGCGCGTTGTCGACTTTAAAGGATAGGGATAATTAGGGATTGGGAAGGAGAGGGGATTTGGGCTTCCGGATATCTCACTCACCGTACGAAACGCAGCAGCAAGCCGCCACTTTACGTCGGTTTTCTGTGAGACAGTGGTAGACCTCAAGAGTGTTAAGACCTGAGGATCATTCTTTAAGTGGTAGTCACGCTGTAAATAGTATTGTTTATAGGTTTATTGGTCTGATGGTAAGCCATCAGATGACCCACTTGTTCGTTTGCTGGTCTATGTTAATAAAAAAAAAGTGTGCGTCTCGGGACGCTCGACAGAAGTGATAACTTAAACTAATGTGGGTTAAAGTGAGAGCGAAGGAGCCTGCCTAGTCATGTCAAGTCATGTCAAATCCCTGTCAAACTTCTGTCAAAGTCCGGTCAAAGTCCTGTCAAAGTCCGATCAAATTCCGTCAAAGTCCGGTCGAAGTCCGTTCAAAGTCCTATCAAAGTCCGGTCAAAGTCCGGTCGAAGTTCGGTCAAAGTCCTGTAAAAGTCCGGTCAAAGTCCTGTAAAAGTCCGGTCAAAGTGCAGTTAAAGTCCTGTCAAAGTCCGGTCAAAGTCCTGTCAAAGTTTGTCAAAATCCGGTCAAAGCCCGGTCAAAGCCCTATCAAAGTCCTGTCAAAGTCCGGTCGAAGTCCTGTCAAAGTCCGGTCGAAGTCCGGTTAAAGTCCGGTCAAAGTCCGGTCGAAGTCCGGTCAAATACCGGTCAAAGTCCTGTCAAAATCCGGTCAAAGTCCTGTCAAAATCCGGTCAAAGCCCGGTCAAAGTCCTGTCAAAGTCCGGTCAACTACCGACCAAAGTCCTGCCAAAATCCGGTTAAAGTCCAGTCAAAGTCCTGTCAAAGTTTGTCAAAATCCGGTCAAAGCCCTATCAAAGTCCAGTCGAAGTCCGGTTAAAGTCCGGTCAAAGTCCGGTCGAAGTCCGGTCAAATACCGGTCAAAGTCCTGTCATTGTCCGGTCAAATACCGGTCAAAGTCCTGCCAAAATCCGGTTAAAGTCCAATCAAAATCCTGTCAGTCTTGTCAAAATCCGGTCAAAGCCCTATCAAAGTCCGGTCGAAGTTCGGTTAAGGTCCAGTCGAAGTCCGGTCAAATACCGGTCGAAGTCCGGTCAAATACCGGTCAAAGTCATGTAAAAATGCGGTCAAAGTCCGGTCGAAGTCCGGTTAAAGCCAGGTCAAAATCCGGTCGAAATCCGGTCAAATACCGGTCAAAATCCGGTCAAAGTCCGGTCAACGTCCTGTCAAAATCCGGTCAAAGTCCTGTCAAAGTTTATCAAAATCCGGTCAAAGCCCTATCAAAATCCGGTCAAAGCCCGGTCAAACGCCGGTCAAAGTCCGGTCGAAGTCCGGTTAAATTCCGGTTAAAGTCCTGTCGAAGTTTGTCATAATCCGGTCAAAGCCCTATCAAAGTCCGGTCGAAGTCCGGTTAAAGTCCGGTTAAAGTCCGGTCAAAGTCCGGTCAAAGTCCGGTCGAAGTCCGGTCAAATAAGGGTCAAAGATCTTTCAAAGTCCGGTGAAACACCGGTCATAGCCCGGTCAAAGTCTGATTAAACTCCGGTCATAGCCCGGTTAAACTCCGGTCAAAGGCTGGTTGAATTCCGGTTAAAGTCCGGTTGAAGTCCGGTGAAAGTCCGGTCCAAGCTGACTGGTCACTGTGTGACGCCACCTGGGACTTCGAAATAATCGATGTTCCAGGGAGGTCGGCTAACGCTGGCTGGTCGATGGACCGCTCGCGTTACGGAACGTTTCGGTTCACCCTCCCATAAGAAGTTATCACTTCAAAACAAACAAAAAAGTGGCAGAATCACGCTGCAGACAGTTTTGCATAGCGTGAATGGGCCGGCTCCATCGGGCTGTTACTAGTGTCTTACAGAAAATCCATTTTTAACACGCTTTCATGTTAGTATGTTTGTGTGTAACGGAATCTTTGAACGTGATTTTGACCTCCTTCGAAACGTCGGATTAATTCGAAATTTGGCATACTTGCCAAAGGTACCTAACGAGGTAGGGTAGTTAAAAAAGCACCCTTCACTTTTTTTTACAATAAAATACATTTTTTCTTCAAATTTATTTTCTATTTTTAAGTTAGACTTTTTATAAAATCGTGTTTTTTAGTTTTTTAACTATTATTTATTTTTTAATTTTTTAGAAGAAATGTTGGTATAAATGTTTATTTTATTCTTTGAACAAACTTATATCAACTAGTTTTAATCGCTGTATCATAATATCCGCTGTAATGTGATGTCCGAATCGTCACTCGGTATACGTAATATTTTTATCAGTATAACATTATAGCGATTGTTTTGCAGACGCTACCGCTACCGTCGTTACATCGGCGAGTTACAAAGCGAGCTGCAACGCAACCGCGGCGTGATGAAGCGTTGGCCCCCCTCCCCGCGGGGCGTGGCTGCCCCCCTGCTGCAGGCCGCGTATCGACGCTGGCGGGCGTACAATACACTGCGCGCCGTGCCCAGGGACCAGTGGCATCAGCTCAAGATGAAGATCAGCGCCGCGTCAGCGTTGAAGCGCAGGCGCGCGCACTGGGGGGCGGATAGGTTGTGGCTCGGCGACTACCTCGCCAGGGACGAGTATAATGCCAGGGCGGGTTGGTGCTTTTATGCATTGTTATCTTATTGTCGTTTATGTGGTCTTCTACCATGTGCTATGATCCCACTCGTAGTGGGGTTGGCGCTACATACTTTTAACACGTGTTAGAGAAAAATGTACCCTATAGTTTTTTCGACGTGAACCGAGAGGGCTTCGTCATTTATGTAATAAAACTTGTTAATTTTGGTAGTTTCAGGCGTTATATTCTAATATCGAATTGCAGTATTAAAGCCAGTTGCCACATTATATTACTTCTGATTTTGTAATTAATATTGGATATTTTTTGGTCCTTCAAGCCGGATATATTAAAGTTTTCTACACACCTAATCATTTACCTTGATTCTTACTAACCCACTATCATTTTATATTGCCCCCAGGCGTGTACAAAGCCCAGCTCGCCAGCCTGCAGAAGTCGCACCAGATCTCTCGCGCACTGTTCTCGTGTAAGATCCACAAGTTCAACCGGTACAACAAGGCCGCCGAGCGATGTCTCCTCATCACCGACGACGCCATCTACAAGCTGGACGCGCACAGCTTCAAACCGCTGAAGAAACCCACACCCATCACTGAGGTAAGGAATATACTACTGGGTGATAACTCGGGGTGACAAATACCGTCCAGTGTCATGCAGTGCTTTGTAATTCGAGGTTTTGTGTGGTGTTGCTATTGTTCATAGACAGGGGACTCATTTCTTCATCCAAGATAAACAAAAATCCTTACGTAACGGTTGACAATTGAGCGAGATTTTTTTACTTGTGCCGCTACATGTCTGCACCTGTCTGTAAGTACCTAACAGCGATGTAGTGTTTAGTGTTGTGTGTGTCAGACGATTAAAGGTGATGTGAAGGTCGTGTAACATCACTACAGTGTAGTTTTTTAAATAAAATATATTGTTGTAACCTCTCGTTAGTGGGGTTCGGTATAACCTTTATGTTTACTTGTCCATCGGTTTTTTCTTTTATTCCGCAATAGATAATATAAAATAATAATATTACCCAACAATCATATACGTAGTCTTGACCCCACACTAGGTTAACTTGTATCGTGGGTATCAGGCAGTACGAGGTACTTACGGTCAACATCCACACCCGAAACAAATATTTGTGGATCGCACAAACATATGTCTTTATAGCGGGAATCGAACCCTTTGTGCCACGGAGACTGTCAAATATACAATTTATATTTACCAAATAACAAATAATAATACACCTCTGTGGTGCAGTTGTATTACGTACGTGGTACGACTGCTGTGCTGAGGTCTTGGGATCGATCCTCGGGTCGGGTAAAGTGATATTGGTTTTTTCTATTACAAAAATACTCAGTATCAGCCCGGTGTCTGGAATTGTGTCCGGTATGGCGATAGGTTCGCCCCCTATCACATCACGGGACGGAAATACGTTCGGCGAAATGTAGGTATTCTGGTTACACCACTGCCTACCCCTTGGGGGATTATAGGCGTGAGTGCGTATATAATATACCACATTGTTACAGGTTGGCGCCATCCGCATAATGAGCACTGACGTCCAACTGGTGGTGATCAGCATACCATCAGCCAAGAACGATCTGGTGGTGGGCCTGGTGGTACCACAGTCACCACAGTCCTCAGCCAAGCCGGACCTCGTGGGAGAGCTGCTTGGAGTGTTGGTGAACAGATATCACATGTATGCCATTTATTACTTTTTTTTTAATCGGATGACACTTCCTTTTCTACCCACCTTTGTCTATTTCTGCTGCCAAGCAACAGTGTGTAAACACTTTTGTGTTTCGGCTGGAAGGACATTGATGCCAGTGAAATTACTGGGCATTATGAGACTTAACATCTTATGTCTCAGGGGTGACGAGCGTAGTTCAGTGCCATGCAGTGCTTTGTAATTCAAAGTTCAGTGTGGTGTTGCTTCTGTTTATCAGCAGGCGTGGCGCTTACCATCAGGCGAGCGCCTTGCTCGTCTCGTCATTCAATCAAATAAACCCCCCCCTCTGCACGGCTCCCCCTCGGTCGAGTGGAAACGTACAAAGGCTGTGACATTGATAACTAGATTCGCTTTTTTTTATCCGAGCACGGCAAAGTGCACTACACCTGATGGTAAACGCAGTTCAGACCAAAACCCAGCGACCACAGATTACAAAAAAAAAAATACATTCCTTTCGCCACATTTCTTTTTATGCAACAGAATTAAGTTGGGCGATCCGTGGTCTTATAAATTCGCTCCTTTGGCTATCCCTTCAGGGCTATGGCTGTAAGCATAAAAAAGATTAAATAAGGGAGATTAAATGGACCTAGTTACGCAAAAAGGAACCAACCCACAGCAAGGTGAAATGGAGATACTGATTTTGTTTTACTAAATTCATTGATTAAAATTAATTTTATCTCGTTTTTTGGAAAATCGGGCATCAAACATATTCCATGTACGATTTTGCAATTTCAAAAATTTCTTTCTTCTTCTTTTCTTTCTGATATTAAAATAAATATAAATTAATGAATTTAGCAAAACAAAATCAGTATCTCCATTTGACCCTGCTGTGGGTTGGTTCCTTTTTGCATAACTAGGTCCATTATTGAACTAGTACAGGAACCAGGTACAATTATGTTTGTCATTAATAGATTAATTTATCCCCACAGGCTAACCAACTCTGAAGTGTCAGTGGAAGTGGAGAGCGGCGCGACCACTCGCTGCACGCTGGGCGGTCGGACGCGCGCGTTGCAGCTGCGGCCCGCCACCTCGCCCACCTCGCCCACACACTCGCCCACATCGCCACCCTTCACGCATGCGCACGACGTCATCACATACCATCCGGCCTCGGCCAGGGCATGAGGTACCATGTAGTCACAGATCAAATGTATAAATAGACACATACTTTGCATGCCGATGTCGGACACTGCAGTGAAAACATAAGTTTATGTAATAAAATATAAAAAGGTCATACAGTGTGCCTAGTGCGTGGTTTTTCGACACTTGTCTCGTCATTTGTATACAAGAAATATGTAGGAAGATAATGTTTCCAATACAATTCGCTAGGGATGCTGCATTCTGTATACATGTTTTCGTAAATACGGATGATGTGACTGTTATCGAATAACTCGCACCAAGGTCACAGATTGAAGTACTTACGACATCCATTTAAAGCTTTGGTCTGCGGGCAAACAAGAAAAATAAACAAAAAATATTAAATCATATAATGTAGGGACAAATCGATATAGTGCAAAAATTAATACCCCAAATAAATAATAGACATAGATAGTTACTCCTCAGTAATTATTAATTAATATTGAATGTAGGTACAAGACGACAGATGCTTAACATTTCCAAGTTATATATTGTTGTTCGATTCATTGTATCGATTAATCTGATGCGAATAAACTGATTAATCGGGGTGGCTATGAATCATGTTGGCATGTGTTTAGACATAAAATCAACAGTGGAAGTGACATGTACAAAAATATTTGTTTTAAGTTAGTGCAAATCTACAAATTAATAAATACGTAAACCCTTGACTGTCGTACAAAAAATATCGATGTTTTTACAGTAAATATCACCAGTATGGGTCATTTTTTTATCACCCCCATTGAGGTAGTTGGATTTATTCTTTTATTATTTAATCTATATGTTACCCAATTTTTTTTTCGAAAGTTTTATAAATCCGACAAAATAATATGTTATTAACCATTACTGTGGTGGAAGGAGGTAATAATTTTCAAATGACATAACAGGATGCACTATTGTGACTTCATTGCCATTACAATGCAGACGTGCGAGGGAGATAGTGAGAGTTTTCCCTCTATGTGTGCACATTTGGTCGTGGGCGCGTAGAGGGGATATCTCACTATCTCGCTCGCACGCGTGCAACGTAATAGCCATTTGCCACGGTGAAGTCAAAGTTGGCGTCGACTGTTATTTGACGGGTGCCGTTTCCATCAGATTTGAATGACCTCTAATTTATGTTTTTGTTGACGGATTGATGAAATTCTTTCTGAAATAGGTTACAGGTAAAGTAACTTATTGATAAAAATAATAAAAAAATCAAGTCAACTACCCCTATTACCGAACACATAGAAAAACTTGGTATTATAAGATGCATAATTGGTATTTTATTACCCGTTGTGTTTTATGCAAAAATCGTAGAAAAAGCCATGAAAATTTTATACAAAGCAATGTTTAGGAAATGGAGTTTAAGGTTTTGAGTAATGATGCTATAAGTTAACTAATGTACTTCTTTACATTAAGATACCGGTCAGAAAAGATAAATTGTGAATGTTTGTTGTTATTCAATATCAATTCAACGCTTTAACTGTACAAGTTAGAGTCCCATCTGAGTTTTGTCAAACTTATTTAAAAAAAAATAGTATAAAGTAATATAAAAATTATATACACACAGAGGTAACATAAAAAACAATTTTAGAATTCCTAGGTAAATAATATAATATCTGTAATTTAAATAATATTCTATCATACCGTTATATAAAAACACATTTTACGTTATGACTAACTGCTATTTTACAATCGTTATAACGAAGTGCTATTAAATATAAACCGAAACGCCTTACCCTAGAGTGATTATAGTGTTTAATTATTAAAGCTTTTATAGATTAATAGCGTTAAGTCAAATTATGTGTTTCGCTCACATTTTGAAGTGAAGTATTAAATATATAACTAATAAATTGTCGCAGTGCAGTTTCTGCATAATGTCAGTGTTGTTGAACAAACAAATAACATTGGCAAATAACACGCGGAATAGTTTCATGTTGATTCAATTTCGGTAAATGTGAAATAATAAGAATGAGTGATTTGAAATTCTTTTCAAAAAGACTGGCAACTAGTCCTAAATTACCAGATAACGCTCATTAATCCAGCCCGGACTGTAAGTCTTAAATTTTTTAAGTTGTTGAATAATATCACGAGTTCAATAACGGTATTTAAAAAATAATTTTCAATAACGGTATTTGTATTGAATAAATATATCGTTAAATTCACTTCAAAAAGTCCTGTAAAATACGTAAATAAATGCCTATTAATAAAACTCCTTAATAATTTAATATCTTTTGAATACAATTGTTTAATATACATCACACGATATTTGTAAATATACAAAGAATTCATAATAAAGTTAATTTTAAGTATTATTAATGTACGGGCGTATTGTATGCTCAAATTAATGTGAAAATATTTACTTATATGCACTTTGTTCGAAATATTTGTAAGCTTCTTTTCAATAGAGTTTGATAGCGATTTAAGTTTATAGTCAAAATATGTCGCACATAAATAGCGAAAGAAATTCGATAGCAAATACGTTTTGGTAATACAAAGCACCATCTTAAAATATACAATGCAGCCACGCCACGAGGCACATAATTATATTATTACTGCGTGTTTGAAGCGCAACTGAATTTGTAATCGTTATTGATTGGTTTTAAACGGAGTTTGAATTGGGACACTATTTTAAATGGTATAAAAATCACTAATATATTTTAATATCTTATACATATAAAAAAAACAACGAATTTGATCAATTAGATCGAAAGTCTGTTCGTATTGTTCAAATCGCATGCGATTTACCAATTGAACAAGTATTTTGTTTTATCACCATTACTTCCTGAAATCGTATGACATAATATGAATATTATGTGATGTTTATTTTTTTATGTTGTACCAAGTTAATTTTGTAGCCGATTAAAAATAATATTTAACAAAAATTTCGAACAAAGTGAATTTAATACGTTACATTAATTAATTGTATTTTAATTGACACCGTATAATTTATTTTTTGATTGTGATTTTTTTTACAGTTGTTTAATGTATAGATATTGTGTTTTACGCAGTGATTTAATTATTACAAATTGTAGTTATTTATTTTTAGGTCAGTATTAGGTTATTTGTTACAACGAAGCAGAGGTTCCCAACATTTTAAATGAGTCGTTGTAACTTGAGAGTATCTTCAGTTTGTGAAAGAACCACCTTGGGCACGTTGTAAATTTTAAATCGTCCATTTTCCGTGCATTATAACGCAACTGAAATAATATTTCTCATATGTGATTTACTTAAATAAGATTTTAATAATTTTATCAGAGATTATTATTAACATCCGAGTTCCGAAAGTCTTCTAAAATTAACTATGTTATTCAATTTTAACACGTTTCATGTTGATTTAAATGTTTATATTCAAGTTCACATAGCATGTACTAGAGAGGTTCATGTATATTGTGACGGGTTGCATGCGCATCGGAACGCCACGTGGCCAAAAATCCGATCAAGTCGCTTCTATACTATCTATATAATTATATAGTATAGAAGTAAGTAAGTATAGTCTATATATTACTATACTATCGCAAACTATGCCGGGGCGGAGTGGATCGCATTATAGTGCTCTACTTCGCTGCGGTCCCAAATATTGTGTGCTTCCCTTCTCTGAACACAATAATGTACTATGCTTCACCAGTAATACCTTGGACCAGGCCCGTGGTTCCAATACTTACAATTTTTATTGTATCCTCCTTTTATTTAGTGGTATCTACGCTACATAATGCTTCGTAAAATTTTCGCCCTCCTAATCATATTTTATGGGGACACGCCCCCTTCTGAAGGACGTGCCTAATTGGGAACCTCCGCCTTAACGATTATGTGAGTGATTGTAAATAAGTGTTATGTTAGTGAAAGTGTTTCGGACGTGCCTTGTCGTGGTGCCATGAGATTTGTATTTAATACATTAATTCTATGTTTCTTTGTTGTTTTATTATCCTATAAGAGTTCCTATGATAATCCTAAATCCTCCATATTCTTGAATAAAACCTAATTAATTATAACAATGTGTTAATGAAATCTACATTTTTCTATCCGAGCACGGCAAAGTGACTGCACTATACCTGGTGGTAAGCGTAGTACAGTCCGAAAAACAAGCGACCACCGACAAACAATGAGTTTATCGATGGTCACCAGTCATGCCGGCCTGTATAAATGCTTCTTCCGTCTTCAGAAAGGGAAGAAGCAAATCGAGGAGCCTGCGACAGGACTGGCGGCTGACCGATACAGGCACAGTAATACAAGGATGCACCACTATACCCGCCCTAACTAACCATAAGTCACGTCATAAGTCCCTCGGGAGAACCGGATATACATTGGCTGATCCTGGAACGCGATCCACATAAAGCGTGTGGATGACTGTGGCAGACTTTAACTCCATGTGTACGGTGGTCGCTATCCGTGCGGATATGAATATCCTACCACCAGCGAAGATTTTTACCACCTATTTGTTCGAAACATACGTATACACTATATATATAACATTTCATGTTTTAACTGGCGAATGGCTGACTTTTCTTGATTTTATAGCGATTCAGAATAGTTTGAAAAAATTAAAATATAAGAATGACCGTGCTGCTAAAAAGGACTTAAACGGATCGATTTTAGTAAGATTTTTGATCAAGTGACTTGTGACAAAAGTTGTTTATTAATTTTAGTTAATCAAATTTATTGAAAGTCTGTTCAGACGGTTGGATCAATTAAAATCGTCCGTGTGAACCCGATATAACTGATTAAATGCCATACGACATTACACTATGAAAAAAACTAAAGTGAACTAATCGTGCTGTTCCGACATCAGTTAGCTGGCAAATTTTGTAGACTGCGTAAGCTGTAGAGGTGAGCCTTTTTGACAACTTTTTTTTATGAAAAATGGGTTTGCTCTTTACCTCAATCTAGCCGCATGGACAAAGATGAGATCGACGATGGAGCGAGCTTACCCAGAAGGCGCCGATTCACACTAGTCTAGAAGACATTCGGGTTGTATGTACAACTCAACTGGTTTGCATGTGGTCCCCATGAAAGCTTAGAGTCTTAAGTTTTACCCAAGAACTCGGTGGTGTCTACAAGATCCAATTCTTCTTCATTTATACTAACGTTGGCAAACATTAGATTTCAAAAACTGAACTGAACGGATGACAACACACTCGTCGCGATTGTTATTGTGTTGGATTAACATACTAAAGCCGTAATTAACACAGAAAACAAAATAAGTTTAAACAAAACTTAAAAGCCGAATTAAAAAATAACACTGAAAGGTCAACAATAACAATTTCTGGGTCTTTTTGGAGGCGGTGCAATTTCAATTGACACCAAAAAGACCTCTTGGGTTGATCTCCGAATATTATTTTAGCAGTCGCAGATAGACCCGACGCCACACTAGGTTAAATTTGTATCGTGGGTATCTGGAACTACGAGGGGCCCACAAATTGCAAAAATCCTTTCTTAGCGAGCCTCTGTAGTATATTAACTTTTATGTGCCCAAATTTTCACCATCCTGGCTTAAATAATAAATAAATTATGCAACCAAGAGTCACATACATAGTCCTGACCTCACATAGAACCCGCATCGTGATCTGATATCTATGATTAGTTAGTCCTGTACATTAGGAGAGAAAATACATAAATCTTTATTATCTTTGCTTTTAATGAAGTCGCGTCCACTGTTTGTTCGCTTAGATCATTTAAGCTATTCAACGGATTTTAATGCAGTTTTCAGCAGTAGACAGAGTGATTCATGAGGAAGGTTTATATGTATAATACATACATATTATAATACAGAGAAGTCGAAAAATTCAAAGATTTGTAATGTGATGTCGTAACAAACATATTTTAACCCTTGCGAAGCCGGCGCGGGTCGCTAGTACAATATACAATGAAAAATGTACCCAGTCGTAAACATGTTATTTTGAGGCTAATTTAAAATAGGTAGCCGTTTACTCGGACAATGACGAAAACTTTCAAGGAATCTACAATAACGAAGTTTCCCGCCGCACTTCTGGGGCTTTGTTTTCGAGGGTTGAGTTTCTTTTTATAAGGTTTTCAATGATGTTGATTCCATCCAGATATCCATCTATTTATATCCAGACTCGACACATATACTTGTAGATCAAATAGACATTTGTCTTGGTGCGGGAATCGAACCCGCGCGTCACAGTCGACTACTCGTCCATTGTCATTTCACAATATTCGAGGACTCATTCAATTGTTGTTAATTTGAAGAATTTTTCATTAGAATGAGTGGTAGAGCCATGCTGTAGACAGTTTTGTCTACAGCGTGGCTGGGCTGGCTCGACCGGGTCGTTACCACTGTCTCACAAAAACCAACTTAAAGTAGCGGCTGGCTGCTGCGTTTCGTACGGTGAGTGAGATATCCGGAAGCCTAAATCCCCTCCCCTTCTCAATCCCTAAATTAAGGTAAACCTGAATCGTGTGTATCAGGAGCTACGTGGGACCTACGGTCCGATAAACCTAGACACTAAACAAATATTTGTGAATCACGCAAACATTTGTCTCGGTTCGGGATCGAACCCGCTGCCTCTCCGGCTACTTACCTGCTGCGCCATAGATATCCCATTCTATCAGGATAATGACCTATACCTACTTTCACCAAAGACTATATAAACTTAGCTTGCAGAGTGTTTGGATCCTTCTGGATAGCGTTTAATTAATTTAATTAATTTGTCTGGAATTTAATTAACTACGCAAATCGATACAAAACACTTAATCACGGCACCCGAAACTTGCTAACTACTAAGGATTCGTTATTTTCACAAATTAATCTCCTTGTTAACGTATCCAGTTATTTTAGATAATTTATTTTCTTAATGTTTTCTTATGTTTACGCGAATATTACACTTTGAAATAAAACTAATTTAAATGGATTTTAATCACGGTATGTTATTTTGGTCCCGACGTTTGACAGTCCACCCCGTGATCACGAAAGCTGAAAAGTTTTCAAAATATCGGGGACAAAGCAATTATTTTTATTTTTTTTTATTAGCCCTATATATTATCTTCGTCCCACTGCTGGGCACGGGCCTCCTCTACTGAATGAGAGGGATCCCTCTCAAATAAAATACCGCCATAAAATCCGTTTAAATTATTTTTATTTCAATTTATTTTTTATATTGATCCGAGTGGCATACGACAATGGAAGACGCAAGTTGAAGATCGATTCACAGGACTATTAAACAAATATAGGTAATACTGTGAACATAGGCTGGTGGTAAGATATTCATATCCGTCCCGATAGCGACCACCGTACAAACGGTGTTAAAACCTGCCATAGTGATCCACACACATTGTGTAGATCACGTTCCAGGATCAGCCTGTGTATATCCGGTTCTCCCGAGGGGCTTGAGACATGACTTGATGATTGTTTGGGGCGGCTATAAGGTTACATCCTTGTATCATCAGCCATCCATCATGCCTGCATCAGTCACCCACCTGTTCTGTCGCAGGCCCCTCGATTTACTGCTTTCTTCTCCGGGAAGAAGCATTTATACAGGCCGGCATGATTCTGGTGACTACCGATAATCTCATTGTTTGTCGGTGGTCGCTATTTTTTTTTTTTGGCGCGCAGTACACCCTGTGGACAGAATAGAAAAAAAATTGAATGGAATAAAGCAAAGGCGTAAGCCCATATTGTGCCTAATTTGACTTTTAATTAGCAGCTATGTTGCGTAGGTACTTTTCTAATTTAATACAGATGATAAATATGCTATATTAATAAACGTAGACAAAAACAAATTTGAGCCAAGTTTTTCATATAATTAACATTTTAGCCGTGGACACTGCGAAATAAAAAGACGATAACGAAAATTTTCAGGTCGAGTAATGCTTTATGTAAGATTACAGTTCAAACATTTTTTATCTTTGGAATTTGTACATTTGTTTTGTACATAACAGGCCCAGTACAAGTTTTGATAGTTTTCTAAAACGATGACAGTTTTCGTTTATTCTCTGTAAATTAAATAGCACAAATGAGAACTATGATGAATTAAAATTAATAGTATGATTAATTTTATATCATATTAGTCGAATACAATTATTTTTTAAAGCTTAGGCTGGCAAACGAGCAAGTGGGTCGCCTGATGGTAAGTGATATCCACTACCCATGTAGGCCCACAATACCAGAATAATTATACGCGCGTTTCCGACCTTAAAGGAAAGGTATAATTAGGGATTGGGAAGGGGAGGAGGATTTGGATCTCCGGATATCTCACTCACCGTACGAAACGCGGAATTAAGTCGCTACTTTACGGCGGTTTTCTGTGAGACAGTGGTAACGATCCGGTCGATTCGGCCTAATCATGCTGTAGACAAAACAGCCTACAGATTGGCTCTACCACTCAAATTAGTTTTCGAACGACTGTTTCCTTTTTTACACTATGAATTACTAGTTTTACACTTACTTATAGTAATTTTATGCTAATTTGCAAACGATGAACGTATTTGTAACTTATACTAGACCCACTGTCAACTAGCAAGTGGACCACCTGATGGTAAGTGGCCACTAACGCCCCTAACAACCAGATAAATCTTGGGGATGACTCTAATTCTACTAGGTAGTAGGTCTCTCGTACGCGAAAGGCCGTCTGGGTTGGTATTACCGCTTTGTCTATTTCTAGTATGTAAATTGTGTTTCGGTTTGAAGGACAATGAAGCCAGTAAAATTACTGGGCATTATCAGAGTTAACATCTGATTTCTCGAGGTGACGAGCGCAGTTCAGTTCTATGCAGTGTTTTGTAATTCAAAGTTCTGTGTGGTGTTGCTTCTGTTTATGGGCAGGCGGGGCGTTGACCGTCAGGCGAGCGACCTGCTTGTATCGTCATTAAAGCGAAAAAACTGACCGACTGACTGCCACAGTGGCGCAGTTGTATTGCGTACGCGGTACGACTGCTGACCCGGGGTCTCGGGTTCGATCCCCGGGTCGGGTAAAGGGATATTGGGTATTTCTATCACGAAATGCACAGGATCAGTCCGGAGTCTGGAATTGTGCCTGGTATGGCGATAGGCTCGCCCCATATCACATTATGGGACGGAAATACGCTCGGCGAAATGTGGTTGTACTGTTTACACCTCTGCTTACCCTATCAGAATTTACAGGCGTGAGTGTGTATGTAGCAAAAAAAAATTCTGGTCTAGTATGGCAGGGTTTGTTATAGCACTTCCAGCAGCTTTAGATGTTTGTTTATCGCGGCGCGTTTAGGGCGAATTGTAAAGGTATATAAGGGTAGGCGGGCGGATTGTTCCTCCAGTCACAAACTACGCACCTACTTAGGAACAGCGAGGAGTAACGCTTGTGCGGGACGACCTCGAGAAACTTGTCAGGTTGGTATGGTTTTTATATATTACTATTCTATTAGTATACTACTGTATATATATATATATATTTAATTGAATGTCGAGACGAGACAAGTCGCTCGCTTGATTGTAAGCGCGACTCCTGTCCATAAACAGAAGCAACACCACACATAACTTTAAATTACAAAGCATTGCATGGCACTGAACTGTGCTTATCACCCCGAGACAAAATGTTAAGTCTCATAATGCCCAGTAATTTCACTGGCTTCAATGTTCTTCAATCCGAAACACAACAGTGCTTAAACACTGTTACTTGGCGGTAGACAAAGCGGCGGTAGACAAAATCCAGATGGCCTCCCTCATACGAGGGAGCTACCACCTTGTAAATATATATTACTAGCTGTCCCTCGCGGTTTCACCTGCATGTTACTGACCTGTTCCAAAACCTAACTCACGAACCACTAAACTAAACCTTCCTCATGAACCACACTAACTATTTCTGAAAATTGTGTTAAAATCCGTTGAATATTCTTAAAGGTCTAACCGAATAGACAGCGGGAGCGACTTCATATTATCCTATGTAAAGATTAAATGCGCATAAATATTATGTACCTACATATTGCTAAAACGGAATATGTAGGCGCTCGTGCGTCAATAGATAAGATCTAGTATCAAGATAACGCAAAACGAAATAAATAAGTTAGCTTAAACATACTGATTTGTACAGCTCAATCTTAGTTTTTGTCGAAAATGTGTTTTTTTATAGAGTTAATGCCTAGACGAGTGGGTCATTGGCCTGATGGCAAGTACGCCTGTAAACAGAAGCAACACCTCACAACACTAAAAAGAAAAAATATTACACACAAAGTATTACACGAATAAATAATAGTTTAAAAAAACTAAAAAACACGCTTTTACATAAAATCCAACTAAAAAATAAAAAATAAATTTTAATGAATTCGAATTAGGAATAGTGTACAAAATTTAAAAATATTATATAAATTAAGAATAGTGTAAATAAGAAAAATTATGTATTTTATTGTAAAAAAAACGTGGGGTGCATGGTGTCAATAGTTATGTAAAAGCGTGTTTTTTAGTTTTTTTAAACTATTATTTATTTTTAATTTTTTAGTTTGATTTTCTATAAAAAGGTGTATTTTCATTTTTTTTATCATTTTTTTTTTCTTTGTGTTTTTATTTTTTTTACAATTTTTGAAGTGAAACTTCTTTCGAATCTTTGTGATTGGAAAATTCGCTGAAACGTAAAAATGTCACGAAGGAGGTAGGAAAGAAACAAGTTTTACGAATGGCTTGTTTAACAAGCCATTTGTAAAACTGTACCTGATCAATCGTACAACACCCATAGTTCATACAAAGCGTCGGAGGTAATGATTCGCTGGAGAATCTTGACATCGCGATGTAGATGTGCCAGTGGCGCCATCTCTTGATTTTTTCTTGTTTTATTTTAATGTGTCATGTAGACTATAATCCAATGTTCTATTATATTGCTGCCACTAAAATAATATAAAAAAGCGTGTTAAAAAAGTGTTTTGCGAACATCCCTTACTACTGAAGTAATTTTAATAACAGTTGTAGGTAATAAATTTGTAATTTATAACAATTATTCAATGAAATATTTAAGGAAGTTTTAATTTTTACAATATTTATTTATTTTGTTCTAAACTCGTATCAAAATAACACAACAAAACAACCAGCGCCACCTTTATTGCATTTAAGCTACAAGTTGACAAGAAATAATCATGAGATGGCGCCACTGGCACATCTACATCGCGCTGTCAAGATTTTATCCGACGTTTTGAAGTAGGTCAAAATCACGTTCAAAGACAAGTTACAGACAAACCTACCAACATACAAACATACCAACATACAAACATACCAACATACCAACATACATACGTCTGAAGCTAATAAAAGCGTGTTAATAAAAGCGTGTTAATATGTGATGTTTTAATTACAAAACAATGCATAGCATTGGACTGCGCAGGTCACCCCGAGACGTAAGATGTTAATTCTCATAATGACCAGTAATTTCAATGGCTTCAAACCGGAACACAACAGTGCTAAACTCTGTTGCTTGGCGGCAGAAATAGACAAAGCGTTGGTACCAACTCAGATGGCCTCTCGCATACGAGGGACCTACCACTATGTACGACCACTAACTCTGTACGGTTATTTGATCGCCCTGTAAGTTGTCAAGGTGGTAGGTCCTTTGTATGCGAGAGGCCGTCTGGGTTGGTACCACCGCTTTGTCTATTTCTGCCGCCAAGCAACAGTGTGTAAGCACGGTTGTGTTTCGGTTTGAAGGACATTGAAGCTAGTGAAATTATTAGGCGTTACGAGACTTAACATCTTATGTCTCGGGGCGACGAGCGCAGTTCAGTGCCATGCAGGTCTTTTAATTCAAAGTTCTGTATGGTGTTGCATTTGTTTATGGGCAGGCGTGGCGCTTACCATCAGGCGAGCGCCTTGCTCGTCTCGTCATTCAATCAAATAAAAAAAAAAGACTCACAATTTATGTTTATACGTACTACGTGAAATTAAAGTTGACTTTGGTGAGTTCACAACGAACTTTACTACGCAATCACTTTCTGGACGGCATAAGTCGGTTCATAGTTCTCTGTCTAGTTTCAGGATCTTTTATTTACGCAGATATTAAGCAGATGTTTAATGCTTTGTTTCCAGCATGTTAGATGCCCGAGGCGCGCTGTCTGTAGCGGTTTGGGCTTGTTTACTTGTGTACCGAACTACGGCGGAGCTTTACGATGAACCGCTTGCAGGTGAACTAGAGAGCGATCTGGTTAGTAAACGCTATATAATTAAATTACGTTTTAGTATTTTTAGTAGTGTAAAACAATAAAAGGAAATATTTTGCATAGATATTTGCTCAATTTAACTTTAAGTTGACGCAGAAGTTGTGGCTACTTTGATCTAGTTTTATTTAAGGAGTTCTTATGGTTGTGTCGAACATCAGATGTTGGCATCACTAACACCACAGATTAACAAACAGATCGCCAATAATAACATACTATTATTTTCGAGTGGTAGAGCCACGCTGTAGACAGTTTTGTCAGCATGAATGGGCCGGCTCGATCGGATCTTTACCACTGTCTCACAGAAAACCGACGTAAAGTAGCGGCTTGCTGCTGCGTTTCGTACGGTGAGTGAGATATCCGGAGGCCCAAATCGCCCTCTTCTTCCCAATCCCTAATTATCCCTTTCCTTTAAGGTCCATGATTATTTTGGTATTGTGGGCGTACATGGGCGGTAGAGATCACTTACCATCAGGTGACTCACTTGCTCGGTTGCCGGCCTATGCTATTAAAAAAAATCACAATTATTAATATCTCGGTATACACGAATATGTGATAATTTAAATAAACAACAAAAGGTCAAACTCAACTAAAAGCAACAGCTTTCGCATCCAACTACTTTTTTTTCAGGATGTTAATTATATAAACACCGGACCCTTACTACCACAATCCGAAGCTCCAACGAAAGAATTGTTGGTGCAATTTATGCAATCACCTGGAAGTGAGGCAGACAAAATATTACAAATTCAGTATAAGTAAGAACAAACACTCTTGTATATTTTTTGAGCATTAGGCCGACAAAATTGCATGTCCGTTTCTTGATGTTTTATGCTAACACTGAAAAAAAAAAATATGTTATAAGAAAACTAAAAAGAATCATTGCAATTTTAGCTAACCGGCATCGACACGGACACTTTCAGTTATATAATAATGTACTCTGTGACGGACACTGACTCCAAAGAGATCTGAAATTGTTATACTTGACTTTTCAGTGTTATTTTATAAAGTCAGTCTTTAAAAAAAACTAATTTAAACGGATTTTATCGCGGTTTATAAAAAAACGTTTAAATTAGTTTCATTTCAATGAGTAATATTCGTGTAAACATAAAAAAACATTATTGGGTTTTTTATTTTTGTTAACGCTTATTTTATTTTATTTCAGTAATAAATGGAACACAGCTGACGATCAATCAAATCAAACGCACGATTTGGACCTGTTCTCGATCATGAAGAGAGTGGCTATCCGAGGAACTATCGCAAAGAATCCACCAAAAGTATTTCGACCGTTTATCAAAGCTCCGAGAAAATGGCAGACCAAGAAAGGAAAACCTTTGGGTAAGATATTCCAGTTATCATGCTTGTCTTACAGAAGTTTTTACTATAGCATAGACCGGCAAAGGAGCAAGTGGGTAAGTGATCTCCACCGCCCATGTAGGCCCACAATAATAGAAGAATCATAGGCGCGTTGCCGACCTTAAAGGGAAGGGATTTTAAAGGGAAGTGGGATTTGGGCCTCCGGATATTTCACTCACCGTACGAAACGCAGCAGCAAGCCGCTATTTTACGTCGGTTTTCTGTGAGAAAGTGATAACGACCCGGTCGAGCCGGCTCATTCGTGCTGTAGACAAAACTATCTACAGCGTGGCTCTACCACTCAAAAAAGGCAGAGGTGTAAAGTGTGTTACCATTCATTTTTAACCCCCAAAAAGTAGGTTTTCTGCCTTTGTCCGTCTGTCTTCGTGTTGTCTATATCGTTATCTCAAACTCAAACAAACATATCGATTTGGATGTAGTTTTTTTTATTAGAAAGCTAATTAAATCAGTAGTATCCTTGTTTTCTGGAATAGTGTGCTGGCATATTTTCTCTCCTTCCTAAAAAGTGAAGAAGCAGTTAGGCAGGCCGGCATGATTTTGCCGACCCGTGATAGACACATCGTCTGTCGTTGGTCGACACTATTGGATTGCGCTACACTTACCATCAGGTGTAGCGTACTTTGCCGTGCTAGGATAAAAAAAATGTTGGTAATTTTCACCTGATGCCCCAACTAAATCGTCTGCAAGTTTCAAACTGGCTACAGAGTGACTTCTACTAATAAATTATAATTTCCTTCAGGTTCCCAAATGGTGTGCTATTTCAAACTATGCGCTTTTCGCCGGCCGGTGAAATGAAGGTTAAAATTGCATTAAAACTATCTCAAAAGCGTAACAATGTCTGATATATTTTAAATTAGTATTAAATGTATGTCATCCTTTATAGATCTCTTATAATCAATTTGTGTTATAATACGATAAATAAATGATTTGATAAAATTATTTTTATTTCGTTCTAAAGCCTTAGTTCCCAAAGTGGTCTAGGTGGACCCACAGGGGTCCACGGGAGACTGGACGGGGGTAGACCGTAGACGTAGAAGTAGACGATGGCGTAACGTCTTTAGTAGAGATTTGACACTTGACAGACGACACGACGGACTCACGGACTTGTCGCAACCGTCGCCAACGCTTTGACTTCTACAGATATGTGGAAATAAAAATATATTCCCGGCTGGCTCTATGAGCTAGCCAGCTGTCCCACAGAGTGTACAGCTATATTCTTCTTCCACCTGCAATTATCCCACTCGCAATGGGGTCGGCGCGACATGTTTTTTAACACTAGTTACAGAAAGATTTGGCTCAATTTTTTTTGTGATCAACTACCTGCCTGACGCTAATCCCTCTGGGGAGAAGAGTGTACCTATAAAATAGCAATATAAATATGGGAACTGTTTTTTAAAAAACATAGCCGATTCATAAAAATTGTTGATCATTAAATTTTAATATAAGCAACGTCTTGACAATGTTAATGAGTCGCTTTTATTGGCTATTTTATAGCATAGGCTGGCTAACAAGCAAGTCGGTCATCTGATGGTAAATTATCATGTACGCCTAAAATACCAGAAAAATCATGGGGCGATAAGGAATTGGGAAGGGAACGGGGATTTGGGGCTCCGGATATCAATGTTTTATAAGAAAATATATACTTTTATAACGGGTGAATGGATCTGAATATTTAGCTAGTTGGTAAATAATAACGTGGAAAAACCACAGACTACTTTTTATCCCGGAAAACCGCGGAACCGAAGCTAGTTGGATATAAGTTGGTTTATATTGCTCTAACGCCGGAAATTAACAATCAATCCCTATCCAATGTCTGCTATTTAGGTGATAAGGGTGCGAATAAAACACGATGATTGTGTTCATAAAAATACGAGATGATCGAATATGCGTCGGTGTGGATTATCGCGACCTGTTATGGTGCTGCCACACCGGTGTTAGAAAATGTTATATAACATTTTATAACACCGGTGTGGCAGCATCATTTAGTAAACATTTCTTAACAATTTGTAACATTTTGTAACATTTCTTAACATTTTATAACCGCAGGCGGCGGTACTTTTGAGAGCGGCGCCGTCAAAGAAGCCGTCAAAGAAGAATGTTCAGAAATGTTAGAAAATGTTAAGAAATGTTATAAAATGTTAAGAAATGTTATAAAATGTTAGATTTAATGTTAGAAAATGTTTGTAAACATTTTATAACATCGGTGTGGCAGCACCATTACGTTCCACTTATAGTCCCGACTGTGCTGGCGCGAAAAAATGCCCCCATAGAGCGCGCGGGCCGTCCCGCTCTCCCTTTCCGCGCCTACCCCGTTGTTGCCATAGACGCAGTATACACACCCGCGTATCGACCATCTCGCTCTATCGTATATTTAAGACTCTAAGGCATACAGAATACATAAGAAATAACTATAAAGGTAAATACAATAAAGTAACATTTAGTAAACCTAATACGCGTCGCCTACATTCTCCACCCCAGTGCGACGCTCAGCACTCTACACCTGTAGGTATCCTAGCGACGCGTGTTGCAGAACGTTGTAGCACGCCGTTTTTTGTCTTTGTGCCATAGTTGAGGGAGGCCGCTTCCAACACATTATGGTCTAGCTCAAGCATTGCCCTTCTAAGTTCTTTATCGGCACCTCGCAGATTGGTACCGTTGTCTGAATGTATAAATTGAGGCCACCCTCGACGTGCAGCCATACGTCTGACGGCCATGATCAAAGAGTCCGTTTTCAGTGACGACACCAGTTCGATATGAACCACTCTGATGGTGAGGCAGGTGAATAAAACTCCATATCTTTTTTCCTTGATTTCCGTTATGTTGACGTCGCTTTGGGGCTGGTGGTCCTTTGTTACGTAATGTAGTAATCGATGATGTGATTGGCCACAATTGTTTATGTCACAGGCGACAGCAGGATAAGTATCTCGGTCGTGGCGCGATAATAAACACTTGAAACAACCACTTGACATGTCGCCAACGCTCTTTACGTCGCGACTTTTTAAAGCGTTTATACTTAGTAAGTTTATGCTTAGCTATGCGGCAATATAAACACTTTAGGTCGTTAATGTCCGTAGTTAATAACACCATATCATGCGCACGATTAGAATAATTTCCTTTGTTATAATTTGTGTACGAACTTAAGGTATGAATATTTGCTGTCGTTGACATTTTCACCGCCTCTTCTTTTAAGAAATCTGCTAAAATATCCATTCGTGATTTCTTGCCCTCAGTGATGAGTGGGAAACTGTAGTTTGACCATTTCGATATTAGGACTGTAGGTAATTTAGACAATATGAGTGACACTATATTCATTCCTTGCAGGTACTCATCGCGCTTGACTGATCTTACAGCGTCAATAAAGTTTTGCACTTTTAACGAAAATGTAACAATATCTTTTTGATAATCTTGAGACATAGGGTGCAGCTTTTTTATGTCCTGCATTATAATCTTCATAACTATGCAGTCAGGGTTCCCAAATCGTAGCTCTAAAGCGCCCATTATTGTCTTAGGTTCCGTGGCAGTAATTAACAAAGCTGAGACAGCTTCCTTGGCGGGTCCACGGAGGCATTTGCGTATTCTCCACAGGTTTTCTTTAGAGCTGAAATTGCATAATTCTGTTGACTCTTCATACGCATGCTTTAACTGCAACCACTCCATCGGGTCACCGGAGAAAACAGGTAAGTCTCGCGGTGTGCTTATGCGGCTCAGTAAATTAGCATTGGACATAGTGTTAGCTGAGGTGGTGGCAAGATCCTTTATCGCGCTAGCTAGCATCTGAACTGTACCATCCGAAGTACCAGGGCACGGTGCCACTGGTTGACAAAGCTCGCCCTTTTCTGGTCCATAATCGTGGGCTGACTGTGCCTGCTCCAGTTCAAGCTGGTTGCGTTCTAACCACCCCTCCACATCGGCATCACTATGTGTATGACAGTCGTGGTGTTCAGTCATCTCGTCTTCTAGATCTGCTATATTTGCTGCCAACCTTTTATCAATAAGTTCCATCTGAATTCTAGCCTTTTCTTCTGCAGCTTGTAATTCCAATTTGGCTATTCGAGCTTGCAAAGAAGATGATGTCGACTTTTTAGCCTTCGAAATTTTACTTGCCATAGATGCGGGTCCTTTTAGTTGTTGTTTCGGTTTTATACTGCTTTCCGCTACAACATTCACCTTGACATTTGTTTCGATTGCCTTCGACGTTAGCTGTTGTGATGGTGGTTGACTGGTTGAAGCTTCATCGTTGTTATCGCGTTCCTTACGCGCATTACTTCGCGTGTTGACCATTGATCGTGGTGGTGTGTGATACATAATAATAATATGTATGATCCGGCTCGAAGGACCACTTGATAAGGGTGCGAATAAAACACGATGATTGCGTTCATAAAATACGAGATGATCGAATATGCGTCGGTGTGGATTGTCGCGTCCTGTTACGTTCCACTTATAGTCCCGACTGTGCTGGCGCGAAAAAATGCCCCCATAGAGCGCGCGGGCCGTCCCGCTCTCCCTTTCCGCGCCTACCCCGTTGTTGCCATAGACGCAGTATACACACCCGCGTATCGACCATCTCGCTCTATCGTATATTTAAGACTCTAAGGCATACAGAATACATAAGAAATAACTATAAAGGTAAATACAATAAAGTAACATTTAGTAAACCTAATACGCGTCGCCTACACTAGGGTTGATATTTTGATGAAGAGTTTGTTTATAAAATACAGAAAGTAAATCTTTGTTACATGGAATACTCTGCCTAAAACAATCGTTAAGAAGAAACGGATTGCCAGCGAGTAACGACCTATCGTTGAAAGCGAGTAAGGATTGCCATTTGCCGAGTTGCGATATCGGGAACCAATTCAAGATTAGTTTTAATATTGAATAGCAGATACATCGTAAACAAGTGTATCTTACATCATTATGAGATATGATGTTATAAACCTGTTATATAGCCTTAAACCTGCAGTGGCGACCTCAACTTAATTATTATAACACAAGCCTTGAAGTGGTGACCATTGCAGTCAATAAGGTTGAATAATCTTCTCGTAAAAAAGGTCACGGTCTTTGTGTGGTTTATTGGGAATTTTGGCGCGAAAATTGTAAAAGAAACACAAAAAGTAGGCCAAATTACTTTGGTATAAATATTATGCATAATCATATGCACAAAGTGGTATAACTCCAGAGGTAAGATTATACTCAAACACATTATGCCCTAAAATACGGCAATGGTCAAGTGCGGAGTTGCGCAGACGGCCAAGCGCTTCCGTCTCAAGAGTCCGTAATTTTTGTAACGGAAGTTGCGTATTCGAAACCAGCCATAGGGCATATGCTTCTGACTTGTGAAGTTATGTGTATAGTCATTGTTAATTAATTATCGCTCGCATTAACGATGAAGAAAAACTGCGGATACGGATACGGAGAATTCCAAAATTGGAATAGTATGTGAAGTTTATCAACACCCGCATTAGGCCAGACTGACTTCATTAGTAGAGGCGACACCGTCCAGCAGTAGGATGTATATTATATAGGGGGTAGAATTATTATTACCTAAGTCTGCATTTTTAGTCTGTCGCTCAGATACCGGAGTTGGGATTCCGGAGTGTCAATCAGATGAATCTAAAACGATGTGTATATAAGGCTTTACAAAACGTGTTTTATAATTTTCTTCGGCAAACCTTCCTATGTTCACAAGGCCCCACTAGCATGACTTGTTAATAAAGTCGATGCCGGTGTCAATGTTATTGCAGTAGCATTTGTGAATCCGCTCAATGTAACTTATCGTGATAATGGAGTTTAAAAGTGTTTATTTGTTTCTATTAGTTTTCCTCAACAAATCTTTGTTGTCCTTTAAAATTTTTATTCCACACAAACTGCCTGAGGACGCAAAGCTCAATTTCACGCAATTAGGAAGCAAATATGGACAGACAGTGTTAAATTATGATGTGATCACAGAAGATGGGTATATTTTGAAACTTTTCAATATACCTGGGAACAAATCTGTTCCGGTATTACTGATACATGGAATCTTGGACTCAGCTGACAGTTTTTTGCTTAGAGGTCGTACATCTCTAGTGGTTTACCTTGAGAAGTATGGCTACGACGTCTGGGTCGCCTCTGTCAGAGGTGTAAAGTACTCCCGCCGTCACGTCACCTTGGATCCTGACCTAGACAATAAATTTTGGGACTATAGCTTCCACGAAATCGGATACTATGATTTACCGGCGGTAATAGACTTTATACTAAACAAGAATGGTGTTAAACAGTTGAGTGCAGCAGGGCACTCTCAAGGGAATACAATATTCTACGTCCTAGGAGCAACTAGACCGGAATATAACGATAAAATTAATATAATGATTGCCTTAGGACCTATTTCATACTTAAATCATTATAAGCCACCGGTGAGCTATATAATAGATTTTGGTCCTAGTATAGATAAAGTTTTAACTGCATTTAACCAAGAAGAGGTATTTGGTGATAATTCAATTTACAGATTGGAAATAGATAAGATCTGCACCTCATATGAAGTTGGTTATGATATTTGTGGTGAATTGTTTTTTAGTTTAACTGGTTATGACGTCGAGGAATTTGAACCTGAAATGTTTAATGTGGTTATAGGACACTTCCCGACAAGCACATCGAAGAAGAATGCAAAACATTTGCTGCAAATCGCTACTATAGGAGATTTTGTGTATTACGATTATGGACGGGAGAAAAATTTTAAACTATACAATTCACATAATCCACCTCCTTATAATTTAAGTGCAGTTACAATGAAAGTAGCTTTATTTGTTGGAAGAAATGACAGAATAACTCCTATTGAAAACGTACGAAGATTGAATGAAATACTGCCTAATGTAGTACAGTTCAAAATAATGGAGCACAAAAAGTTTAACCACATGGATTATTTGTGGGGTCGTCACATGTATCAATACTTGTTTCCTCATATGATAGAAACGCTAAATAAATTTTCATAGCAAATTTTGGTATATGAATGTAATGAGTGTAAGAGGCCATTCATAAAATACGGTCGGAGATACGGGAAGAGTGAATATAATATTGTTCAGCATGACTTCGTGAAAGAGGGTATATCCCTATATACCCTCTAGTTAAGTCTAGCATTTGTGTGGGCGTTGCAGAATACGTGAGGTTTTTGATAGCATAGGTCGACAAACGACCAAGTAGGGTCTGCTGATGTAAGTGATCTCCACCGCTCATATACACCACAATACTAGAAGAATCATGGGCACGTTGCCGACCTTAAAGGAAAGGTATAATTAAGGATTGGGAAGGGGAGGACGATTTGGGCCGATATCTTACTCACCGTACGAAACGCAGCAGCAAGCCGATACTTTACGTCGGATGGACATGGATGGTATGGACCCTCGGATTTCTGTGAGACAGTGGTATGGACCCGACCAAGCCGGCCCATTCATGCTGTAGACAAAACTGTCTACAGTGTGACTCTACCACTCGTAAAGTCGAGGCTCTACCACTCACACCACGAGGTGGAGCGGGAAGGGTCCAAAAACGTGAAATTTTGCATGGTTGTTTTATGAAATTTTACAGTATGTCTCTATCAAAATGGGCTGATTATGTAACCAAATTTATTTATAGCTAGTTCATACGGTTCGATTTTAATTGAACAACTGACTCGAATCAGCAAAATTGTATAGTTTTTGTTGATTAATGCGATTGACAGTCTGTTCAGAAGGTTCATTAAGGTACGTTTTAGCAGTTGTTTAAGTAAAATCGAGCCATGTGAATCCGCTTTAAGCCATATCCAGGGCCTTTATTCTATAAAACGATACGAAGCGACGAAGATAGAAAATGTACACCTAATGTAACATAGAATATCCATCAGAATAATAATATTTCTAATATAAGATACTGTGACTAAAATACAGCACTTAATAAAACTTATCTATAAAGTATAATACGTTTTATTGTTGCAACGTATTATGTTGAAATTTTTATGTATTTTTTTATTATTTTTTAACACTTAAATAAAAATGTTCTAGAAACAACAATAGGTAAATAGGAAAATCAATAATTCTTTATATACATTTTTACTTACAAGTTAATCTTTGTGCTAGTATTTTATATCAAAGATACCATTGTAATGGTTATTTATTCTATATTTAGTTTAAGTACATGTGTTCTGAATTTCGCTGCTTCGTTTCGGATTTATAGAATAGGAGCCCAGATATGAATATTATGGTATTAGGTTTTGTGAAATCTATTCAAGGAATTCATTTTACACTGTATTACTAATGCATAATAATTATTAAGACCTTGACTTAGGTTCGCTTGCGATTCATAATTTTTATATAAACATGAGAATTATGCAACAGAAGTAGCTGCTGCGTTATATGCAATTCATTCGTTCTTTTTTCCTAAAATAAATTAAATGATTTTAATGTACACCCTCTAAATCCTTAGTTCCCAAAGTGGTCCAGGTGGGCCCCAGGGGTCCACGGGAGACCGACGGGGGTCTATGTTGGCGTGACAAAAAAATTCATAATTCTCAAGTTTTTTGTCGAGTTTTGGAAATATGGTAGCAATGTAACAGCAGGGGGTCCTCCAGAACCAACTAAATTTTGAAAGTGGTCTATGAGAAAAAAAATCGGAACCACGGGTCTAAAAGCACGGATAACTCAGCGGGGAGTGATACGCACTGCCGGAACGAGAGTGGTAGGTTCGGAACCAACCCAAAGAACATGGACTTTTGACGTTTATAAGTTATCTGTTTTTCTTTCTGCTTGTCGTTATTCCGTCGTCTACCTTACCATCATGATTTGACGGTGGATTTGGTATTTTATGTGGGGCGATTCGCCGTTTGACCCCACAACCCGCACACCACTCATAGTGAGATAGGCTTTGCGCCTAGGATGCTGATGGCTCGCTCCATCTTCCTAAGTTATCTGTGTGTATCTCTTATTGTTAATTACTGCTTCCTTTTAGCGGTGAAGGAAAAATCGTGAGTATTAATGCATTACTAAGAATTTCTATATTACGATTTTGAAGGTATGTGAATTATGATGTGATCCCAACACATCAACGAGAGTTCATCTTGGTCCGGTGTATGTCGCAGTAACATTAAAAAGTGGTTTGTGCAGGTACATCAATATTAATAATTTCATACTTTCAAGCGTGGCACAGTAATACAAAAATATTTGGGACGCAAATGTGATGCGAAAATCTCAGGCATGGGTTGTGTGATTTGTCAAATCTAAAACGCTAAAGAGGGTGACCGACGTACGAGCAAGTACGCGTACTTATGGCTCGACGACCTTTTTCGCTTGTGTGTCACCGCAAGTACGCGTACTTTAAAACCGTCGCGCAAAATCGTCTTCGATCCAACCGGTTTGAAATCTTGCTCGTAGCTCGTCTTGGCTCGTACGTGTGGCAGCTCTGCGAGCCGCGAGCCGCCACTTTGTTTCGCCAGTTCGTGGACGCGCACGCTTGTCGTGTTT
The DNA here is from genome assembly GCA_949126905.1 of Amorpha juglandis. NCBI lineage: Eukaryota > Metazoa > Arthropoda > Insecta > Lepidoptera > Sphingidae > Amorpha > Amorpha juglandis. The sequence continues at coordinate 1,092,431 of OX421379.1, read as the reverse complement.
AGATTTTTGCAATTTTTCATAATTTTGATTCAGAAATGCATACACCGCCTCAGGCATTCTGATATAATTATGGAAATCTTCCTTCTCTTTATGTAACTCTTACTAAATTCACATGTGATAAACGCTCTGTTTTCGTAAGCCAGTTTTTTACCCACACTTTTCGACGTTGTCTATTTTTTTTAGTTTGTAAAATGTAATACGATATAAGTCCTAAATAACACAAAGCTTCTTCTGTCGACGACATCGCAATACAGAATGAGTAAGCTTCACGTGTGTCACTAACGTCGAGCCGAGTAAGTTCGCGATCTTAAAAACCGCATACTTTAAGTTCGTACGTCTGTCACCCACTTAATACATTTCTTTTTTATTGAATGACGAGCAAGTCGTTCGCTTGATAGTAAACGCCACGCCTGTCCATAAAAAGAAGCAACACCACACAGAACTTTGAATTATAAAGCATTGCATGGCACTGAACTGCGCTCGGCACCCCGAAACCGAAAAATGTTAAGTGTCATAATGCCCAATAATTTAACTGGCTTCAATAACCTTTAAACCGAAACACAACAGTGCTACACACTATTGCTTGGCGGCAGAAACACATAAAGCGGTACAACCGCTATTTCTGTTTCTGCCGCCGAGCACCAATGTGTATTGTGTTACCTATGTGATTGTGATATTTTTCCATATTGTATTGGAACATATAGTTATTTTTCTTTCTCAGTATTGAGTGGTCAGCCTGATGGTCAATAGGTTCTATGTAAATATGCGCTTTGGCACTGTTCTTTATCTTGGACTATTTTAGTTATCTAGTGCAGTTAATAAAACATTAGGTTACGTTCCTTCGGACATTGTCTGCAAATACGTAAGGAATGTGAAAAAACTAAGTTGTAAGAGATAGGTTGTGTAGCAGTATGTACATAAATATAAGTACATAGTTATAACAATATATATCAATAATAAAAAGTGGGTTTCATGCCAAATTGAATGAATATATTTTATTTTTCCTTTTAAAAATAATTTGTTGCGTCCGCTTTAATATATCTTGAACGCATCGATATACCATATGATGCAATATTGATGTTTGTTTCATGGTTTAGTGTTGTTAGACAGTTTTGAAATATAGACGGGTCGATAAAAGTGAATTACGATAAAGTTAAATAAGATGTTGTATGTAAACACATTTTTTTTTATAATGACTTCAGTGACTAACTTAACTGATAGTCACCACTGAGACTCACCTATCATTTTTGTAACCATGTCATGAAATCAATTTTATAATGGGAGTCCCAAATATTACGAGGACAGGAGCAATAAAACAAGCTAAAAGTTACTGATGTTATTGAAGAAATTTACAATTAGTACAATGGGTACACGATCTTACAAAAATTGAGTGTATGATTAATAACACAGGTCTGCGAATTTTTTTTTTTTTTAAGTTTTTTTGTTGAATGGTTAATATTTGTTTTATTTAGCTTAAAAGTAATAGAAAACGGTATTCATATGATATATACCACGTCACATTTATCAGATTCAGATGATATAGTATTTGAATACGAAAATGAACAAAACAAAAATGTAATAATATGAATGAGGATCATTTGAGATTATTTTGTAAAGTTTTATTGAGTTTATGAATACTAAAATACAAAATTAAGGTATACATAAAGAAAACAATTAATAATAACGTTTTCTTTTTGATAAAAGCTGCGTTTTGTTGGTTTTCGTTTATGGTTTTTTATTTCATCTCTGTGTATCATCCAGCAACAGTCCGCCATCATATTAACGTCGCAACAGCCTTTATATCTTCCTTCCATCTCTTTTATGTCCCGATGCCACCGTTCACCTTGTTATTCACGGTAGTCGCCTAGATTTTTTGGGAAAAAATCAATGTGAGACTTCATAGAGGGAGACGTAATTAAATTTGTGAACAACGCTTTGAGTGACATTTAACAAGTGACTGTGATTGTTGGGATTTGAACCGTGTGCCGGAGGGGTGGTGGCGGCGAGCTCGGCGCGCGTTGTCGTCGCGCTACTGTATTGCTGCCGACAGTTGACGAAGTTACGGTGCAGTACCTGCGTGCGGCGCGCGGCAGTGCGGCTGACGTCACCGCTGAGTGGAGGAGCGCTGAGACTCATTTAATCGTGTAGCGCTTGGTGCTTTTTCCTTTATCAATTAATTATCCTTTTTTATTTTTGTTTCTATTCGGAATTTATTTGGGTAAGATGAAAAAAGGAACTAAACCACCTGCAAGCGGTACACCATTTTGCTATAATCCTAATGTAACTTTACGTACTAGTAAGAAACAAGAACTGCCGAGTACTTCAGCTTCCCCAACATCAGAAGAAGATGTGCGCTCGATCATTGAAGAGGTGATAAAAATACATTTCGAGTCATTGTTGGAGAGATTCTCTTCTACGATGAAAACATTGCTCAACAATGAACTGAAATGTATGCGTAACGAAATTAGGGACCTCAAAACCTCACTTTCATATATAAGTAGCCAATATGATGATATTATTAAGGATCATGAGGAGGCAAAACAGAAGATTATTTATTTAGAAAATGAGAACAAAAAAGTTTCAACTGCTCTGAACGACGCTTCATTGCGCTTAAATACTCTGGAACAGTATTCGCGGGATAAAAATGTTGAAATTCAGTGTGTTCCGCAGAAGAAAAATGAAGACCTGAATAGCATCGTGACTCAAATAGGAAAGGTAATTAACTGCGATATCACCAAGGACTGTGTCTCTGGCTGTACTCGTATAATGAAAATGAATAATAACAACAATCGTCCTAAATCTATTATTGTTAGATTTAATACACAAAGAATGCGGGACACGTTTTTGGCTGCCGTTATTAATTTCAATAGATCTAAATCTCTGGGTGATAAACTAAATAGTCATCATCTAGGGTTTGACGGAGGAAAGGTACCCGTTTACGTAGCCGAACATTTGAGTCCTTCCAATAAAGCGCTACATGCAGCTGTGCGTATTAGAGCGAAGGAAAAAGGATATCGACACGTCTGGGTGAGAGGAGGGCGGGTGTATGTCAGAAAAACGGATGATTCGGAATATAAATTAATTAAGGATATGGACGCTATAAGTAAAATTAATTAAGCTTACAGTTGTGAGTTGTTATGAGTGTTTCTCAGTGGTCAGACATGTTAAAATTCGCTTCTTTCAATATGTACTATCAAAATACTCGTGGGTTGCGCTCTAAAACCCAAGACTTTTATACCAATTTGACATGTACAGACTATGATGCACTTGTTCTAACTGAGACATGGGCAAATAGTAGTATCCTTAGTAGTGAACTTTTTGATGATAGATATAATGTCTTTAGACGTGATAGGGAATCATCTGGATTTAGCAATACCAAAGATGGGGGAGGTGTTTTAATTGCCATTTCAAAAAAGTTTATTGCCAACAGACTATCTGAATGGGAAAGTCAATGTGAGGATCTATGGGTAGTCATAGAACTCAGTCCCAATTTTACATTAGCTATTTGTGCAATTTATCTACCACCCCCGGTACTGCCTTCCACTTTAAAACATTTTATGAATAGCTTCAACTCAGTAGCAGATAGGAATAATTTTCACACAGTTTTAATTGGTGACTTCAATATGAGTAACATAGACTGGAACCTAGTTAATAATGCGGCAGGGCCCACTTCATATTCGTACCCAAAAATAAATATGGATTTAATTGATTTCGCTCACATAAATAATTTAAAGCAATGTAATTGTATAATGAATATTAATAGTAAAGTTTTGGATCTAGTCTTCGTTGACTCTATCCAGTGTAGTGTAATTGAGGCTGTCGATAGTCTTTGCAGAGTGGATCTCTATCACCCACCCCTCGATATTCAATTAAATTATTTAACAAAAATTAACCAACTAAAGCCTAACGATATAAATATGTTAAATTTTAGAAAAGCAAATTATACGGCCATAAATAAAGAGTTAAATAACATAAGTTGGGATACCCTATTTTCGGATGTTGAAGATCCCAATGAAATGCTTAGTATTTTTTATAATGTAATTAATGGATTAATTAAACAATATGTTCCATTACGCAAAAATAACCACAATCAGTGTAACAGGCGGCCCCCTTGGTTTAATCAGCGCTTACGTAAAATGTTGTGCGAAAAAGAAAAGTATAGGCGTAAGTACAATATTTATGGAAATCCATTAGATAAGATATCTTTCCAAATATGTAGCAAACGTTGTGACAAGTATGCAAGGCAGTGTTACAATGCATACATAAGTCTTGTAGAAGACAAAATATCCCAGAATTCCAAGTTCTTTTGGTCTTATATAAAAGCTAGAAGGCAAGGGACTAGCACTTATCCAGCTAACATGTCTAATGGAAGTATTGTTGCTAGTAGCGGCAATGATATATGCAATATGTTTGGATCTTACTTTTCTTCTGTCTACAATCCGGTCATACAATCCGTGAATGTTGTCGCGTCGTCGTCGCCTTATTTGATTGGTATTCAAAACGATTCAGCTTGTTTTTCTTCTATTCACATTGAAAAAAAGGAGGTATTCAATTTTCTTAAAAAACTCGATGTGACCAAGGGTTATGGTTCGGATGGTATTCCTCCTTATTTTATAGTGAATTGTGCTCAGGAGCTATCATCTCCCCTACAGATAATTTTTAACACCTCGCTTACTACCGGTATATTTCCGAACCAGTGGAAAATAGCGAAGGTTGTGCCAATTCCTAAAGCAGATTCCAAGACTATGGTTGGTAGCTATAGACCGATATCTATTCTTCCAGCCTTAGGAAAAGTATTTGAAGCAATGATATGTCCGAAATTGCAGGAGTACTTCAAGAAATATGTTTCAAATCAGCAACATGGCTTTATTTCGGGCAGATCTACAAGTACTAATTTGGTAACATTTATTGAATACGTCTTAGAATCTTTAGATTCGAACAAGCAAGTCGATGTAGTTTATATGGACTTTACGAAAGCGTTCGACAAAGTCTCTCATTATGTATTGACACAAAAGCTGTTGGTGTATGGCATTTGTGGTTCGTTGTTAAAATGGCTGAAGTCCTATTTAACTGACAGACTGTTCTATGTTGTTGCGAATGGGTATAAATCTGACATCTTCAATATTACTTCTGGTGTACCACAGGGCTCACACCTGGGACCCTTGCTCTTCAATATTTTTATAAATGATGTCACACATTCCTTTATTAATACCCAGCCCTTTCTTTTCGCTGATGACCTAAAGATTGCACGTATTGTGGAATCTCAGCAAGATGCAGTATTGCTTCAAAATGACATAGACAGGTTCTTGGATTGGTGCGCCCGCAACTGCATGGAATTAAATATTAAAAAATGTTCTCAAATTACTTTTACGCGCAAATTAAATATGTACACATTTGATTACCATTTTCACGGCGTAGCATTAACTAGAGTTGATTCGATTCGGGATCTGGGTATTATACTAGACCAAAAACTGACATTTCTTCCCAACATAAATTGCATAATAAATAAAGCCTCAAAGACCCTTGGCTTTGTTATGAGAAATGCAAGAGTATTTCGTAAAGTGAAAACAAAAATTATGCTATTTGAAAGTCTAGTTCGTTCGTTGCTCGAGTATTGTGTGGTTGTATGGCGTCCTCACTATGCAACCCATAGTTTACGACTGGAACGGATTCAGAAACGCTTTTTGAACTACTTGGCCAATTGTACACCGGCCGCCAAAGGAATCGTCAGCTACGTTAAAAGGCTGGAATTATTTGAGATGACCTCTTTAGAAAAGCGTCGCGATTTACTGGAACTTATGTTTTTATTTAAAATATTGCGTGGAAATGTAAATAGCCCAGATTTACTGTCCAAAATTAGTTTTAGAGTTCCACACAGACTTCCTAGATATCCTACAGAACTCCTAAGTCCACCTTTTCGTAGAACTGTTTTTGGATCGAATTCGCCTATTTCACGATTATGTAAAGTTTACAATGAACATTCCGGTAAAATTGATCTGTTTGGCACGAGTTTATTAACTTTCAAAAGGCAATTAAAGCACCTCAAATATACTTAGCCGTATTTTGCAAATTTTGTAATAGCATGTAATATTCTGCATTGTTCATAATATGTTTTTTGTTTTGTAAAAAAAAAAAAAAATTGTTTCGTTTTTGGCACTATTTCTTCTCTATTTACATGAAGTGTTCACTATTTTATATTGTGCACTTAGATTAATAACCGCAGTGAAAGTGTTTTTATGTTATGATATAGTGTAACAATTGTATGTGAACCCATTAAATAAATAAACAAATAAAGTCAATTTTCAGACTCATATTACAGCCCAAATTTTTATAGGCGTTTAACATTTCCTGGACAATATTTTTATACTCAGGATCTTTTGTGTTGCCTAGAAACTTAGATACGACATTTTTAAAGCCATGCCAGGCATTTCGTTCCAAGGCTGTCATCACTTTTTCAATTTCTGTATCCCTAATCAGTTTCCTGATGTCAGGTCCCTATTTCAACTTCGCATCAGATAAGCTAGGGAAACATGAACAAATATACTTGAAATTATTTCCATCTTGCGTTAATGCCTTTTGGAACTGTTGAAAGACAGCCTTTAAGCATCTTTTTGGTGAATTTCTAAAGAGTCGCCATTCTTTTGTATTGCATTCGATATTGATTTTTTGTATTAAACCGCCAATATCACAGCCAAAATACTAAATTATCCTCTTTCTTAAAATACTCCATAAATTCTTGTTTTCTGCTTCGATACCAGTAAAATGTAGTTGCAGCATCTAATAAATTGTTTACTTTTAGTCAAGAACCGAGAAGTTCTGCAGCGTCCTTAGGTAATCGAAGATCCCATACCAAATCATTCAGTCCTTACTGTTTTAAAGGCCGAGGGTAATTTATAGGATGAAAAATATCATCACTGCTTTACAGATGATCACTGTGTTTTGAATTTTGTGATAAAGGCGTTACGAAGCTGTTAGTATTAGTAGGAACTGGTATGGGTAATTTGGGCCCATGTGGAACTGGCTTTGTTACAGACGAAACATCAGGATACACAATTTTAGCGCGGTTTTTAGAATTATATTATATTGCATTGGTCAAAAAAAAAAAAATGTGACGTGATACGTTAAAACAAAGTTTATGTTTGCTATATATAGACCAACATCTACATGTTGGTGATGAATTTATTTAAAAAACTTTTTCATCGCAGACCTGTGTAATTAGTAAAATATGGCTAGACGTGTATGCTCCAGCTATCGGATTGCCATTGCAAAGACTCTAAATCAGTAATTCATGTGCCGTGTGTATGCTATAGCACAGCAGTCCCACCACGCGCTCGCGTGGCGGTAGATGTTTGGGTACAGCCAATAAGCAATCCCCTTAAGTGGTGAAAGTTTTCGACGCGTTTTATTATTATCAGGCGCTATGAATGGAATTCTGAGGAATTAAACATTTTTGTAGGATGCAAGTTTTAACGGTTCATATAATAAATACGAACATTGTGTTCGCGATTAATTTAGTGAAGCCCCCAATATCAAAAATATCTTGTCATACTATCGATATTGTCGATATTCCACACAACCCTAGCCCGTGCGGCAACTTGATCTGTCAAGTGCTGTCAAGCGTCAATGTCACACGACACCCGACAGTCGTAAACACATTTTTCAATTCAAAAATTCAAATTTTTCTAGTATATTTTATTAAATTGATACTTGTTCTTAATTTGTGATAAAATATAGATTCATTACTATTCATATAAATAAAACTAGGGTGAAACTTGATATGTGAATAGGTTATGTACAGAGAAATCTATTTTGAAAAATATGTCATATTCCAGTGAAGGTGGTATAGGAAACTATGAAAGTGTACGGGGTTTGGGCGATAGGAGCAACTCTGTGAGAAAAGCATTTCAAGATGGTAAGTTTCACACACATTTCCCGGCATCTTAACGCTAATATTTGACCGATCAATATTTTTCCTGTAAAGACATATTGCGGTAAAATACTAAGTAATTTTACCTTTTACCACAAATGTATTCCTTTTTATACATATTTAATGTAACATTGATGATATAAAATTATTTCATATTTTTATTGTAATGTGTGCAGGCTAACTCCTTCATAGTAAGTGATAACCTTATAAGAGGAAAAAACATATGTATTCGGTATATCTGACGCAAGCTTTTTTATCAGCCCTGAGTTATATTGACCCACTGTTGGGCATGCGCCTCCTAAAACAACCGTAGTCTGCCTTACTACTGTGAAAGAACATTGATGTTAAAGCAAGCAATAATTAACTATGAACATACACATCATTTCGGAAAGTCAGAGTTGTGCCCCTTGGGGGTTGGGAACAGACCCAGAACATCTGTCTCAGCAGCATCCCTATCTGCTTTAAATAAATTATTTACAATAAAGATACCTACTCAACAAAACAAATATATTCTCAGGGTCCTTAAAACTGAGTACAAAACATAATGTCCTTTCAATATTCACTACTTATTGCTCGTGCAGCATTTATACTGTATTTATATATTGGAGAAGTTTGCGAGTTGCACATAAAGGTGATTGGCTCATATTAGTGGAACCGTTTCAACTTATCTAAAGGCTTAAATTCCACTTATATTAAAAACTAGCTTTTCCTCACAGCTCCGCCTACATGATCTGCTTTTTCAGGATAAAAAGTAGCCTATGTTCATCAGGGATAATTTAGGATTCTAATGGTGAAAGAATTTTTGAAATCAGTCCAGTATTTTTTAAGTTTATTCGTTACATACAAAAATATAAGTCTATCCTCTTTATAATATTAGTGTAGATGTGAAAGTTTGAATGTTTGTGAGTTTGGATATATGTCATTCATCACAAATTAAAGTGTGAATGAATTTGGATGTTTAGCACACAGGTAGACTATCACCTGGATGAAGACATTGATTACACATCACATGTGGAACTGTGAGCAAAATCTAACATGACAAACTCAAGCTTGTACTTCTGTAGTGACGGTTCTAGGGCTTCAGAAGTTTAGTTTGCGCTTAAAAAAATAACTCGTATTAAAACTATTACCCAGTACAGCGATAAGCTCACCCCCAGACATCATGGGTCTGAAATAGTTGTTAAATTGTGATCGCAGCATGTAGATAGAAGTCCGAGATCATGTTCATACTTTTTGTATTAAAAAATCAATAATACAGTTCAAAAAGTGATAGTAACTAACTATAGTTGTTTATTGGAGCAGAAATCTGATGTAACTTTTTATTTAGTTACATAAGAAACAACACTGTGTTTCTTCAGCTAAGTGAAAATTGTCTGTTTGGCAAATTCGCGGTATTTTACACCTTACACATTGTTTACTGATATTGATGAACTTTGTCGTATTGGTATAAAGGCGGCGTACCTAGGCTGCGAATCAGGAGTGGTCGTACGTTCAAAGCCCAAGAAAATAACATTTTGTGTTGACTTTTTCGCTTAGAAGCATCACATTATTGATGGTAGGTAGGGACGAGTGTAACGATACATCCTTGTATCCCTGTGCCTGCATTGGTCATCCACGTGACTTGTTTCGAAGGCCCCTCGATTTGCTTCTTCCTTCTTCGGAGTGTGAAGAAGCGTTTAGGGCAGGCATGACTCTGTGTGGTAAAATCTCGCTATCTCCTTCGCACCGTCACAATCGTGACCGGCCTTATGACGTAACATGCCATGTCGTGCAACCTTTTTTCGCCATTTGATAACTACCCCTTCCAGCAAATTTAAATAGCTTCTAACTTTTTTTTTATTTTCAATTCTTTCGATAATGGATTTTGGGGAATGTAGTTTATTGATTAAAAAAATAAAAAAAATACGAGTCAAATACCGTTTTAGAAGTTCTGGTTGGTGTTGCTTCTGTTTATAGGCAGGCGTAACGCTTACGATACGTTGACACCAGGAGGGCAATATGCTTGTGACGTCATTAAAGCTAATTGAAAAAAAAGAATTGGCAACAAGTCATCCAAACACAGTATCTTTATTGTTTTATTACATGTTCAAATACATTAAATAATTGTCAAATACAACTAAATTTCGGTCAATTGAGATGTAGCGCCTTATTCTGAAGAAATCGATAAAAAATATTTGTTACTGGTACAACTCACACCATGTGGGCAGTTTTGTCTACAGCATGTGTGGGTGTCATTGGTCCAATGGCAACTTACTATGGCTGGGAAACCAGTGAGGTGCGGTTTCAAATCCCAGATAGGCCGATCTCTAAGTCAGCCTTTTCGAAGGCAAATATGGTCAGCCCAATTCCACTTTAACATACTAATTCGGCGGTTTATTCAATTCAATTCATTTATTTTCAGATATTAAGAATCCATTTCATTTTGTTAGTATACATGCCTAGCCTATATTAGTAATGTTTATGTCGGCCACTTTAGTTCTCCGACGGATCTCCTCATTTCAGATCTTATCCATCAGAAATACTCTATGCATAGCCTGTTCGTATCTCGTGGAGTAACTATCAGGGCCTTTGTTACAGTCCGCGTCTCGGCGTCGTACGTCATAACAGGCAGGACGTACTGGTAAAAAATACTTTGTTTTTTTTCAAATCCATAGCCATACTAATATTATAAATGTGAAAGAAAAACCGTCTGTCTGTCTATTACGTTTTAAAGGCTTTTTTATTCTGGCTCGGTAAAGTGACCATGCTACACCTGATGGGTAAGTGTAGCGCAATCCAGGAATAGTGTCGACCAACGACAAACAACGTGTTTATCGTAGGTCGGCACGATAATGCCGGCTTGACACTGCTTCTTCATACTCCGTTTAAAGGACCCTATATTATAGGAAGCAAGGAACACGTGTGCCGGCAAACTATTCCACAGCTTAATGGTCCGGCAGAAATAAGGTTTAACGAACTTTTTAGTTGGATAAACCAGTTAGATAAGTACATAGGTAAAATGTTATCCCACGCGGGCGAAGCCGCAAGCAAAAGTTAGTTTCACATAAAAAGGATATTATTTTCGAATGAGTCGTTCAGAATAAGTACGCTTTGTTGTGGATGTCAATATGTGCGGCATCAATTGATACATTGAGGTCGTGTCTCCTCATAATGCGGAGACAATGACAGTTGCGATCGAAACACGAACCAGTGAACTACGGAAGGACATGACGTTCATTATGAGTAAGTTATTGTTTTAGAACAAGAGCCCGTGATATGAGGTCGAGTGGAAACAAAACAGTGTCGTGTTATAAGGTTTCTTTTCGAAGTTATAAAAATTGGTCAAGTGCGAGTCGGATATATGCACCGAGATTCAAACTCACAATTTTTGAAGTGAAACTTCTTTAGAATCGTTGTGATTTGAAACTCGATGAAACGAAAATGCGACACGACAAAGACAAACATATTCATAAATAGTACTTGTTTCTCGTGTATTTTTTTATCTTTACTACGTGACTATTTGGCGTAGCCGAAAATAGTAAACTTTGCAATTTTTTTTAATTAGTAAGCGATTGAATTCACATTGACATACTTAGTTTGTAAATTAGTGCACAGAGCACATCAGTTTTGTATTTTGTGCGGTGAAGTGTTGTGGCAGAGATTTGGGACACGACATGGCCTGTGTTATATGTAAATATCATTTTTTTTATCCAAGCACGGCGAACTGACTGCACTATATGTCATGTGTACAGTGATACAAGGATTTACCCCTATACTCACCGCAATCAATCATCAAGTCATGTCGCAAGCCCCTCGAGAGAACCGGATATACACTGGCTGATCCTGGAACGCGATCCACACAAGGCGCGTGGATCACTATGGCATGTTTTAACACCATGTGTACGGTCATCGCTATCCGGGTGGATATGAATATCCTACCACCAGCATTCCATTTCAATTCCATTCAGGTTTTTGGCTCCACTTCACAAACTCAGTCTTATTTCCTTCATCTATCATTTATTTTGATCAAGTATAATTCAGACACCTGGCACTAAATACTAATGTCGTGTTGTCGGCTCCGATGATCATTCCTATATTATCGATGGTAATGACGTCATATCAATGACAGCCTCCGTGGCGCAGCGGGCGAGTAGCTGTGAAGCGAGAGGCTGCGGGTTCGATCCCCGCACCGAGACAAATGTTTGTGTTATCCACTAATATTTGTCTCGGGGTCTGGGTGTTGTGCGACCGAAAGTCTCTCGTAGTTCCTGATATCCACGACACAAGACTCGGTATCTTACTGTAGAGTCAGGACTATGTATGTGACTGTTGGGTGTATTTATTTATATCAATTATACGATGTTATTGACGCGATTTTAAATAATTGGATTCAGCCAGTTCAAACCCAGTTTGGATGTTTAGAGCCGATTGCGACCGAGTTCCTATTGAGGCCTCACTTATTGACCATTTATAGGAGGCCTGTTCATTAATGTGATAGTATTAGCCACGCTATAAGCATTGTTGTCTACAGAATCGTGAAAAAAATATCCGATTACTTTTGTCGTGTAAAATCTCTGTCTGGTTATCTCGATATAATATTATGTCTATCGAATCTGAAATGTATTTTTCTTTTTTTATTTAATATCTAATTGAATGACGAGATGAATAAGTCGTTTGCTTGATGGTAAGCGCCACGCCTGCCCATAAACAGATACAACACCATACAGAACTTTGAATTACCAAGTACTGCATGGTACTGAATTGCGCTCTTCACCCCGATATATATGATGTTCAGTCTTATAATGCACAGTAATTTCATTGGCTTCAATGTCCTTCAAACCGTAATACAACAAGGCAAGGCAGAAATAGACAAAGCTGTAGTACCAGTCCAGACGGCCTTTTGCATACGAGGGCCTACGACCTTGTCAACTTTTCAATGTATGTGGTAGAGCCGCACTGTAGACACTTGTCTACAGCTTAAATGGATCGATAACACCGGTTTATTACCACCGTAATACAGAAAATGTACGTGAAGGTTACTGGCGCGTTTCGTATGGTGAGTGAGATATCTAGAAGCCGTGATACACCTTTACAATCCCCACTCTCCTTTTAGGTGGGCAATTAATGATTCTTCTGGTATTGTGGCTGTTTATCGGCGGGAACATTTACTGTCAAGTGACCCACTTGCTCGTTAGCCAGCCTCTGCTATAAAGACACCAGCAAGATCCTACGCTTCTGGTCGGAGTTAGGGTCGCTAGATTCCTAGCAGGCGTAAACTTTACGCACAATAGGCCGGTACTTTACGGGCTAAGTGCGTAGAAAAGGAGCACAATCAAGATAAAGCAACGCCACAAAAAAAATTCTCCTGGCGTGCGTAGTTACTGGATGAGCTGGCTAATGATGATCATAATTCTAACGTTTTATTTGCAGGTGGCATCAAAGCTGGTGCAACTCAAGCGGTCAACCTTGCCTACCGAGTGCTGTCAAGGCGTAAGGCGGCCGAAGAAGGTGCAGCTCGTCTCGCCAGGGTCCTCTCGGCTCTTGACCTGACAGCTCTGGGTGTAGGCAGTACTCTTGGAGTGGGGGTGTATGTGCTAGCTGGAGATGTGGCGAAGAACTATGCGGGGCCCGCTGTGATACTGTCGTTTCTCTTGGCTGCTGTTGCTAGTGTTTTTGCTGGTAAGTCTTCTTTTTTAATAGACTGTGGTTTGATCAGATTGTTTGGAGGAAGTTTGTCTTTGTTTTAATTTTTTCTAATTTCATTATGTCTGAGCATTGTTGTGTTCGTCTTTGTGACATTACAAGAGATTTTGAGGGATTCATTTTTTAACTGGGCATCTTATGTCGTTACTATATTAAGTATCCTGTGCTACAAGCCCTCACGAAATATGTTATCGTTTATTCATTAAAGGCCCAAATCAATTTGAGTTACGAACTCGAATCGGTTTTGATTGAGGCGCCAGACATTATTAAAAGTGAAATCAATCGACAATAACAAGTAACAGTAATTTCGTTCTGACCATTGTAAACAATAATCATATGTAGGTATTATGATGTGATATGGGTTCATTGCAAATCAATATAATAATTGAATAAATATTGACGATCATTTATTAATGTTTGCCTTGATGTCGAGACGATGGGATCGTTTGCCCCGTACAGCTGATTCCGAGCGTCGATGTTTTTCTTTATTGGCTTTACATTGCGTTATTAAAAAAAATACGTTTTTCGTTATTTTCGAATAAAACGTCGTTGTGTTTATTGGTCCAAACAAAATGAGCGTGATTTTTTTTATTGTAAATTTATTTCGTTATTTTTTTAGTGGTACCATGTATGTAATCATCAGAATTACCTGTCTGTCGTTTTTGGAAGCGTTCTCCTTATATCCTGTATAAATATACACGTGCGAGCTTTTATAATATTTTGTACCCAGGATTGTGTTACGCGGAGTTTGGTGCTCGTGTGCCGAAAGCCGGCAGCGCGTACGTGTACAGTTACGTGTGCGTCGGTGAGTTCATCGCCTTCATCATCGGATGGAATCTCATTCTGGAGTATATTATTGGTGAGTCATATTTGGTTATTGATGAAGAGAATGAAAGGGATGTGTGGTAACGTGATGATTTTTTTGCTCTTTAGTTCTATTGTCGTTTTTTTTTTTTTTTTTTTTATAGCATATGCTGGCAAACGAGCAAATGGATGGTAAGTGATCTCCACCGCCCATGTACGCTCACAATACTAGAAGAACCATGGGCGAGTTGCCGCCCTTAGGCCACGGTCTCGAACTCGGCGGCAAGCGGCGGCGGCGCGGGTGCGGTGCGTTCAAATGCATTGATTTAAATGGACCCGGTCTCGAAAGCCGCGGCGCGGCGCGGGCGCGTTGAGCGACGTACGAGCGGCGCTCGTTAGTCGAGCGGCGCCCGCGCATCTGCATTGACGTAGTGTTGTGCATTATCAAAAATGCCCGCCGACGACGTGATGGAGCAAATGATTTCATTGATTTTTGATAGGACACCAATATGGAACAGCAAAGATAGAAATCATAAAAATAGGAGGGTAATTAACAAGTTATAGGAAGAAATAAAAAACGAACTGAATATTGGAGATAAGTGAATATAAAAAAGTTTTCTTGTCAATAAAGTAATTATTGTTTTGTTCATGTCTACGTAAATAAATAATTAAGCCTGATTAGTGGGTCCAATAAAAAGTAATCCATAAAAATTACGATGTCTGGGAACTCAACTGTTGTAAAATAATTAAATTAATGCATAGATAGTTATGCATCCTCCACCTGTTTGTGAAGTAATAAAAACTTGTTGACCAATATTTTTGCAGATGTTCTTGTTGTGATTAAAGTTCATTCAAAAACATATTTACAATAAATGACCCGAACACGTGTTTCGCAGGTGCGCTTATTTTGATCAGAATTCCTAGAACTGAATACCAATGGTAAACAAGTATAGAGTATAAATAATAATAAAGCTTCATTGCGAAGATTTGTATTCTTTTTAAAAATCTTCGGCGCTCCTATACAGGGTTATTTTTAAAACACCAGCAACCTCGCAGGGGTAGATACCTAAGGTTATAAGCTACTACTTTTGTTCTACGACTTTTGATAATTTGTTAGATTTTATTTTCATACAAAAATAAGTATTCATTTAATTTCCGTCTTGAATGTTACCTACGCGCATCGCAGATTACGTAAGCAAACACGCGAAGCGTGGGGAACCGGGCTAGCGCCTTTGAAGGTCAACGCACGAGCAGCTGAGCGGCGCCTTTGAGTCGCGCGCGCACGCCGCCGTCTACGAAGAAAAACACGACACAACAAAAACTTGTAAAATCATTTTTTTTAAATATATTGAGTTATATCCAAACTCGTAGAACAAAAGTTGTTCCGTATGGGGTCAGCTATCTGGTCCTGCGAGGTTGCTGGTGTTTTAAAATTAACCCTGTATAACTTATCTAGGTACAGAATTGTTGTTTTTGTCAATTTATCAATAAACATATTCGAATGTATATCGTTGTTTTACTTACCCTAGCGTCAGGTACAACTTTTCTGCTGGAGATATATATATATATCGTTTTGTATTATCAAATTCTAAATCGCACTTGACAGCTTCAAGAATATAATCAAACGTTTCTACACTCATTCGGGTATAGTCATAGAATTTATCGGGATATTGTCTCTGTTTTTCATAATTCCGATGAAACTCGCCTTTTTGTTACCTTGCCTGGTTGTAGAAATTCACATCTTCTTTTGCCCACAATAAATCTAAGTTAAATTACGAATAAATTTGTATCAAAAAGATATTGTCGTCGCTGTTTAGACATTTCGTTCGCGAACACTAATTTCTCATAGCACAACACTACGCCGCTCTAGCGCCGCGCGATCTGCCCGCTGACTTCGAGAACGGGTGTCCGCCGCGCCCGCGCCGCCGCCGCACCCGCGCCGCACCCGCTGAGTTCGAGACCGTGGCCTTAAAGGAAAGGAGTGATTAGGGATTGGGAAGGGGAGCCGCTACTTTACGTCGGTTTTCTGTGAGGCAGTGGTAACGATCCGGTCGATCCGGCCCATTCATTCTGTAGACAAGACTGTCTACAGCGTAGCCTATCACTTACAAAATGTATGTACTCTACCTCAGGTGCGGCGTCAGTGGTGAAGGCACTGAGCGAGTATCTGGACTCCTTGCTGGACAAGGCGATATCCACCCACTTGCAGGCAGTAATGCCACTCGACACACCACATTTGGCGCGGTATCCTGATATATTCGCGTTCGCTGTTATTATGGTGTTTTCTGGTGAGTGTCGATATTTTTATGGTTATTTTTTATATATATTTAGATATCCAACGACTGCTTCATAAATATATAAATTACTAGCAGAACCGGCCACGCGTTGCTGTGGCTAAGATATATGTTAAATTATATTGTAGTAAACTATTCAATACAGTATGTGCCATCTATTGAATACTTACTCAATCCAACCGATAAATAACCTTGCACCGCCTTCTGTTAGAATATTATGGAATTCACAGATAATTATAACTCTTTGAAACAAATTATTTCCAATAAAAAAATATTGCGACTATTAATTGAGATATAAACTATCCTATCTCACAAGTTGGATCAAACTACACATAGTTAGCAAAATTAGTTTCAAATCGGTTTAGTAGTTTAGGAGTTCATCGCGGACATATAACGTGACACGAAATTTTCATGTATGAAAAAAATATTTTACTGCAGTTGCCCTGGCGTTCGGCGTGAAGGAATCGACGAAATTCAACAACTTCTGCACCGGAGTGAACCTTTGTGTTGTTCTCTTTGTCATTATATCTGGATCATTTAAAGGTAATAAGCTAAATAATATAATATATTAATACTAGCAGACCCGGCCACGCGTTGCTGTGGCTGAGGTTAAATTATATTGTAGTAAACAATTCAATACAGTATGCGCCATCTATTGGATACTTCCTCAATCCAGCCGATAAATTTCCTTACACCGTCATCTGTTAGAATATTTTGGAACTCACAGATAATTATTATTATAACTCTTTTTTCATATAATACACACACACAATACCAGAAGAATCATGGCCGTGTGGCCGACCTTAAAGGGAAGGGATAATTAAGGGATTGTTAAGGGGAGGGTGATTTGGGCCTCCAGATATCACACTCACCGTACAAAACGCAGCAGCAAGGTTTACGTTAGTTTTCTGTAAGACAGTGGTAATGACCCGGTCGAGCCGGCCCATTTATGCTGTAGACAAAACTGTCTACCACTCTACCTGGCTCTACCACTCATAATGTATGACTGTGTATGTGTATGACTGTGTAAATGTATGACGGAGTATGACTCAACAGCGACCGGCTTTTTTATTTAGACGTTTTTGCATAAATTAGCTTAATTGTTTATTTTACAGCTGACACCAAAAACTGGAGGATACCCGAGTCAGAAGTGCCCAAGTCAGGGGCGAAAGATTTTGGCACGGGAGGTTTTGCACCGTACGGCCTCGCCGGCATCATCAAAGGTGCTGCTGTATGCTTCTACGGGTTCATTGGTGAGTCATATATGTTACTAGCGAGACTGGCAGACTTTTTTTTTTTCCAGCCCTGCATTATACACGTCCCACTGCTGGGCACGGGCCTCCTCTACTGAATGAGAGGGGTTAGGCCTTATTCCACCACGCTGGCCTAATGCGGGTTGGCAGACTTCACATACCTTCGAAAATCTTATCGGGTTCTCAGGTATGCAGGTTTCCTCACGATGTTTCCTTCACCATTAAAGCAAGCGACAATTAACAATTAATATACACGTAACTTAGAAAAGTCAGTGGTGTATCCTCTTGGGGCTGGTTTCGAACCTGCGACTTTCGTCTCGACAGTCCATACCACTCCCCGCTGAGCTATCGCTGCTAAGGCAGACGTTGCACTGTCATAAAAATAAAGATAAGTGTGTGTGTGAAATTCACACACGGCAGAAGTGAAACTTCATAAAAGTAACCTACAAGAGAATGATATAAACAAAGAGGAGACGAAGATTACAGAAAACACTGCAAATTTGTAATCTATCTCATTCTTTCGCAGGCGGAATCCTATTTCTGAATTTGTTTGTCTCTTTTTACTGCCGCTTTTCCGTTTCATCGAATTTTCAACTCACAACAGTACTAGAGAAGTTTCACTTCAAAAATAAAAATACCTAGAACCCGATTGATACATAGAGGTGACTTGTAGTTTTAACGACCTGCCGTCTGCCTGACGTCAACACCACTGGGGAGAAAACACACCTAGATTCGAAACAAATATCTGTCTCAGTGCGCTACTCGTCCACTGCGCCATGCAGACTGTCAAGCCAATGATGTACCGAATAAATCTAGTACGGTTTGCTGGTGGTAGGATTCATATCCGCCCTGATAGCGAGCTCCGTACACATGGTGTTAAAACCTGCCATAGTGACGCAAACATTTTGTGTGGATTGCGTTCCAGAATCGGCCAGTGTACATTCGGTTCCCCGAGGGGATTGTGACATGACTTGATGATTGGTTAGGGCGGGTATAGGGGTACATCGAGATGGACGGCAGCACGGGTGGTTGGCCTCGACGCTGCCGTTGACGCCGAGGGCTTCCTTCGGAGTGCGGGGGCTTCTGAGCCCCCCAATTGGAGACGGGCCGCTAGGCGGCACCGCGCAGGGGCGGTTCCGGCAGCAATCCTTGGCTTTCCCAAGGAGACCCCGGGACCGCTCCACATGCGCCGAAGAAGGCCACCGCGGGGTTTTGGTTGGTAGTTACCGGCATAGGGTGTAAATAGTGTTAGGGACTCGGCCCAGCGGTCGGGTGGCTGGGTCGTAAGGCCGGTAGAACCCAACATAACCGTTCCACCACCCCCGGTGGGGCGGTAGCAATAAACGGCTATCCCCGCATCACCAAAAAAAAAATTGGATATAGGGGTACATCTTTGTATTCCTGTGCCTGCATCAGGCATCCGCTTTTTGAAGTGATAACTTCTTATGGGAGGGTAAACCGATTCGTTCCGTAACGCGAACGGTCCATCGATTAACGGAAGGTTCAAGAATATTCGAGAACCTTCCGTGAGACGTCACGCGGGGCAGTTGACCAGCTAGCGTTAGCCGACCTCCCTGGAACTTCGATAATTTCGAAGTCTCAGGTGGCGTCACATAGTAACCAGTCGGTTTGGACCGGAATTTGACCGGACTTTGACAGGAATTTGAACGGACTTTCACAGGACTTTGACCGGACCTTGACAGGACTTTGACCGGACCTTGACAGGACTTTGACAGGATTTTGACCGGACTTTGACAGGACTTTGACCGGACTTTAACCAGACGTTGACAGGACTTTGACCGGACTTTGACCGGACTTTGACCGGACTTTGACAGGACTTTGACAGGACTTTGACAGGACTTTGACAGGACTTTGACTAGACTTTGACCAGACTGGAGTGCAGTGCAGTGCGGTGCAGAACAATTCAATGAAGTGATAACTCCTTATGGGAGGGTAAACCGCTTCGTAACATAACGCGTTACGGCGCCACTCTGTCTGGCTTCCCTTTCTCTCACGTATACGGTAGCAGTAGGCTGGCTCCTTCGCTCTCACTTTAACCCACATTAGTTTAAGTTATTACTTCTGTCGAGCGTCCCGAGACGCACACTTTCTTTATTTTTTTTATTTGATTGAATGACGGCGACGGCAGACGGCGTTTCGCATACGAGGGACCTATCACCTTGTGATGTGTGTGTTGTGGTGTGTGTCAGGGTTCGACTGCGTGGCGACGGCTGGCGAGGAGGCGCGCCGCCCGCAGCAGAGCATCCCGTTCGCGGTGGTGGCGTCGCTGCTCGTCGTGTTCCTCGCCTACTGCGGCGTCTCCTCCGTGCTCACGCTCCTGGTGCCCTACTACATGCAGGTACTACTCGGTACCGTGGTGGTGGTGGTGGCGTCGCTGCTGGTCGTGTTCCTCGCCTACTGCGGCGTCTCCTCCGTGCTCACGCTCCTGGTGCCCTACTACATGCAGGTACTACTCGGTACCGTGGTGGTGGTGGCGTCGCTGCTCGTCGTGTTCCTCGCCTACTGCGGCGTCTCCTCCGTGCTCACGCTCCTCGTGCCCTACTACATGCAGGTACTACTCGGTACCGTGGTGGTGGTGGTGGCGTCGCTGCTCGTCGTGTTCCTCGCCTACTGCGGCGTCTCCTCCGTGCTCACGCTCCTCGTGCCCTACTACATGCAGGTACTACTCGGTACCGTGGTGGTGGTGGTGGCGTCGCTGCTCGTCGTGTTCCTCGCCTACTGCGGCGTCTCCTCCGTGCTCACGCTCCTCGTGCCCTACTACATGCAGGTACTACTCGGTACCGTGGTGGTGGTGGTGGCGTCGCTGCTCGTCGTGTTCCTCGCCTACTGCGGCGTCTCCTCCGTGCTCACGCTCCTCGTGCCCTACTACATGCAGGTACTACTCGGTACCGTGGTGGTGGTGGTGGTGGTGGCGTCGCTGCTCGTCGTGTTCCTCGCCTACTGCGGCGTCTCCTCCGTGCTCACGCTCCTCGTGCCCTACTACATGCAGGTACTACTCGGTACCGTGGTGGTGGTGGTGGCGTCGCTGCTCGTCGTGTTCCTCGCCTACTGCGGCGTCTCCTCCGTGCTCACGCTCCTCGTGCCCTACTACATGCAGGTACTACTCGGTACCGTGGTGGTGGTGGTGGTGGTGGCGTCGCTGCTCGTCGTGTTCCTCGCCTACTGCGGCGTCTCCTCCGTGCTCACGCTCCTCGTGCCCTACTACATGCAGGTACTACTCGGTACCGTGGTGGTGGTGGCGTCGCTGCTCGTCGTGTTCCTCGCCTACTGCGGCGTCTCCTCCGTGCTCACGCTCCTCGTGCCCTACTACATGCAGGTACTACTCGGTACCGTGGTGGTGGTGGTGGTGGTGGCGTCGCTGCTCGTCGTGTTCCTCGCCTACTGCGGCGTCTCCTCCGTGCTCACGCTCCTCGTGCCCTACTACATGCAGGTACTACTCGGTACCGTGGTGGTGGTGGTGGTGGTGGCGTCGCTGCTCGTCGTGTTCCTCGCCTACTGCGGCGTCTCCTCCGTGCTCACGCTCCTCGTGCCCTACTACATGCAGGTACTACTCGGTACCGTGGTGGTGGTGGTGGTGCAGGGTTCGACGGCTGGCAAGGAGGCGCGCCGCCCACAGCAGAGCATCCAACCACGCGTGCTGGCTTGCGAAGCGACAGCTTCGTGGTCTCCTCCACGGCTCTCTCGACTCGAACTTAAAAGTTCGCAAATTCATATTTCTCCCGGACCATTAAGCTGTGGAATAGTTTGCTGGCACACGTGTTCCCCCCTTCCTATAATATGGGGTCCTTGAAACGGAGTGTGAAGATGCAGTTAGGCAAGCCGGCATGATCGTGCCGACCAACGTCAGAGAGACTGTTTATCGTTGGTCGACACTATTCCTGGATTGCGTTACACTTAGCATCAGGTGTGGCGTATTCATTTTGCCGAGCCAGGATAAAAAAAAATAACCGCCGCGCTATAGGCTGGCACACCAAGCATGGCAAGGGATCCTTAGATATAGGGATCCACGAACTAGGGTGGGGGACATATCCCCATATCAATCGGGACAAGGGCAGGAGGGAGTAGGGCAAATGAACGATAATCTTTAAGGATTTTAAAGGTAAGGAGATGTGCTGTGGACCTTACTGGCAGAAATATCAGAATCCCTAGCCTAGCCTTTCACTAGCTTCCTAATGATGATTTAAAATATTCCCGTCAAATGAGCACCAGTTTTCGTTTCCCAGGACGAGAAAGCACCATTCCCTTACGTGTATGACCGTCTCGGGTGGACGTGGGCCAAGTACGCGGTCAGTGTTGGTGCGATCTGCGCTTTGTGTTCCAGGTAATTATAAAATGATTACTTATTTTACAATATTCGAGGATGATTATTTTATAATTGCCAGCCTCTGTGGTGAAGTGGGCGAGTAGTAGGCTGCGAGATGCTGAGATATCCGGAGGCCCAAATCCCACTCCCCTCACCTTAAAGGAAAGGGATAATAGGGGAGGGGATTTGGGCTTCCGGATATCTCAGTCACCGTACGAAACTCAGCAGCAAGCCGCTACTTTACGTCGGTTTTCTGTGAGACAGTGGTAACGATCCGGTCGAGCCAGCGAATTCATGCTGTAGACAAAACTGTCTACACTGTGGCTCTACCACTCAATAATTTTATGTGCAATAATTTTAGAAGGAACAATATGCGATATAGTAAAAGAGATTGAATCCCCAGCCTCCTAGGTGCGGTGTTTCCCCTGCCCCGTATAATCTACGCGATGTCGTCGGACGGGTTGCTGTTCAAGTTCCTGGGCCGCGTCAGCGAGAGGTTCCAAACGCCGCTGGTGGGGACTATGATTGCTGGACTCTTCACGGGTATGTAGATGGTATATATACTCTTGTACGATATAAGATTCGATTTGTTTCATCGAAATAAAACTAATTTAAAGGGATCCGTTCAGTCCACCCCGTGACCATGGAGGTTGAAAAGTCTTCGAAACGTCGGGATCAAAATTAATAAAAAACCGCGATAAAATACGTTTAAATTAGTTTTTTTTTTTATCCTGGCTCGGCAAAGTGACTACGCTTCACCTGATGGCAAGTGTAGCGCAATCCAGGAATAGTGTCGACCAACGATAAACAATGTGTCCATCGTAGGTCGGCAATATCATGCCGGCCTGCCAAAGGGCCAAGGAGGAGGGGAAGGAAAAGGGTTAGGATCAGGGGGCAAGCCCCCTGGGGAAAACCGGATATACACTGGCTGACCCTGGAACGCGACATACAAAAGGTGGGCCACTATGGCAGGTTTTAGCACCCGTGTACGGTGGTCGCTATCCGTTCGGGTACAAAGTATCCTCCCACCAGCATTAATAAAAAACCGCGATAAAATCGGTAAATTAAAGTAAATTAGTTTTATTTCAATGAGTAATAATCTCGTAAACATAAGAAATCGTTTCGATTTGTTTCATTATATATCGATATTTTTATATCGCGAGAACCGGATATACAGTGGCTGATTATGGAACGCGATCCACACAAGACGTGTAGGTCACTATGGCAGGTTTTAACACCATGTGTACGGTGGTCGCTATCCGGCCGGATATGAATCCTACCACCAGTATCAGTAGTTTAGGAGTTCATCGCGGACAAACAACTTGACACGTAATTTTTATATACAGGGTTAATTTTAAAACACCAGCAACCTCGCAGGACCAGATAGCTGACCCCATACGGAACAACTTTTGTTCTACGAGTTTGGATATAACTCAATATATTTAAAAAAAAATGATTTTACAAGTTTTTGTTGTGTAGTGTTTTTCTTCGTAGACTGCGGCGCGGCGCGGCACGTGCGCGCACGACATCAAAGGCGGCGGTCAGCTGCTCGAGCGGTCAATGTCAAAGGCACTAGCCCGATTCCCCACGCTTCGGGTCGATCGGTCGGGTTTGTTTACGTAATCTGCGATGCGTTCGCGCAGTGTTGTAACAGTCAAGACGGAAATTAAATGAATACTTATTTTTGTATGAAAATAAAATCTAACAAATTATCAAAAGTCGTAGAACAAAAGTAGTAGCTTATAACCTTAGGAATCTAGTCCTGCGAGGTTGTTGGTGTTTTAAAAATAACCCTGTATAAAGATATTATCTCCCCGTGCCAGGTACCCTGGCCATGATCTTTGAGTTGGAGCAGCTGATCCACATGATGTCGATCGGAACACTGCTAGCATATTCCATGGTCGCGTCCTGTGTACTGTTGCTCAGGTCTGCACTTTTTATATAGTCTTTGTTTATCATTGCTTTCACGTATCTGCTTTTATGATAAAATAGGATATTCCTATGTAGTATTCGAGGGGGGTAGCGATAGCTCAGAGGGGAGTGGTACGGACTGTCGAGACGAAAGTTGCAAGTTCAAACCAGCCCCAAGACCATACCTTTGACTTTTCTAAGTTACGTGTATCATCATCATCATCATCAGCCACAGGACGTCCACTCCTGAACATAGGCCTCCCCCAAAGATTTCCAGACCGCCCTGTTGGAAGCGACCTGCATCCAGCAACTTCTTGCGACGTTTATCCGGTCGTGTGTCCACCTTGTAGGCGGATGTCCAACGCTGCGCTTGCCAGTACGTTACGTGTATATTTATTGTTAATTATCGCTTGTTTTAACGGTGACGGAAACATCGTGAGGAAACCTGAATACCTGAGAAGTTCGCCATAAGGATTTCGAAGGTATGTAAAGTATGCCAACCCGCATTAGTCCAGCGTGGTGGACTAAGGCCTAACTCCTTTCATTCAGTAGAGGAGGCCCGTGTCCAGCAGTGGGGCGTTCATAATTCAGGGCTAGCAAGGGATATATTTGGTTGGTTGTCTGGTATGGAATTAGAAAAAGTTATCGCTCGCTTTAACGGTGAAGAAGTAATAGAAGTACATCTTGAAGAAAGTATACTTCAGAATCCTTCATAAGAATTCCGAAGGTATGTGAAGTCTGCTAGCCAGCCAGCGTGGTTGAATTAAAGCCGAAACAGAAATGTTAAGATCAAATTTTCCTTCAGGTATGAAAGGACCACGGCCCACAAGGCTGTGGAGCCTCTCAATTTGACCGTACGGTCTGCCATCAGACAAATGGTCAACGCAGACAGACATCAAACACCCACGAGGCTGAGCTCTGCGATGGTCACCGTGCTGGTATCCTTGTATGGTGAGTGGTAGACATAAAATGTTCACCTCTGAAGCATATGAAAAGCATGTATAGCTTATGTGTGCTTTACCCCGGTATGCTTCCGAGGTGAAGATTTTTTTTTATCCAAGAACGGCAAAGTGACTGCGCTACACCTGATGGTAAGCGCAGTGCCGTCCAAAAAACCAGAGACCACCGACAAACAATGAGTTTATCGGTGGTCACCAGAATCAAGCCGGCCTGTATAAATGCTTCTTCATATTCCGAAGAGGGAAGTTCAGAAGCAAATCGAGGGGCCTGCGACAGGACAGGCGGCTGACCGATGCAGGAACAGGGATACAAGGATGTACCCCTATACCCGCCCCAATCTACCATCAAGTCATGTCGCACACCCCTCGGGAGATCCGAATATACACTGGCTGATCCTGAGACGCGATCCACACAAGGTGTGTGGATCACTATGGTAGGATTAACAGCATGTGCACGGTGATCGCTATCCGGTCGGATATCAATATCCTACCACCAGCAAATTTGTATCTGTAATTTCTTAAAACGTTTGTTACAAAACCACTAGATATCAATATTGAACAGTGGCGTGCACTCCATATAGGCAAAAAGGCACTGCCTACCCTACTAGACAACAAGGTTTTAATAATGTAAAAATAAAATTAAAAATAAAGCAAATTCATTCACTAGTTAATAAAATAATACAATGTAACGTATTTAAAAAGTTCAAACTCGGTACAAATATCTAATCGCGTCGACGCAAGGAATGCAAGACAGAGCGATTAGGCAGTATTGCCGAGTGCCTACAGTCCATTCATAAATTTTTGCAAAAGTGGAGTATTTTCGACTCTATCGACCAAAAATGTGTAAGTATTATGAATGACATCTCCTGCGGCAGGAGGACCAATCACAGCTCACCTCTTTTTATATTGGTCAATCGTGACGCATGACGCAATCAATCATTCCTTTAAAAATTTTGTCACTAAGTCATATTTGTTTTGTTCATTTCGCAATCTTTGTTTATGTTTTGATTTTATTGCATATAATTAAGTAAGCCGTTTTAACACGTGAAGTAGTATAAATATAGTAATTTATTTGTGTCTTATTTGAATTAGTGAATTAATTATGTGTTTCAATCGTATATTTACCTATTTTATTCAAAATGTTATTTTCGCAATTATCGTTTGATGATAAGTTTTAATGAGTTTAATTGTGTCTAAAGGATGTGTGTATGTGTCTGATATCTTGCAAGTGACATGTTCCGTAACGTAATTCTATCACTCACGGACAAGATATTTGAGGTGGCCAATTCCTTCTTCAATTTGGCGTCATCGCAGAATATCGTGTTTTCGACCTTGAAACTTTGACGGTGAGTTCTTAATTTGATATAATATTTTTGTGCTAATAAGGCTTATTTAAACGTTTTTATTGTTTTTACGGGAGAGAGATTTTTCACGTGACTATTAGAACCCTAGGAAAATGAAAAAGTAGAAATATAAGTATGTTGACTGCTGCCTAACCTGTCACAAAACCCTGTGCACGCCACTGATATTGAAGGAGATTTGTGTTAAAACGAACAATCCAAAAACAGTCACTTTTAACAATGTCACGTGTGTTCAAAGACGAAATGGACCTCTAAAGCTATGAAAGCTAAAATAAAGAAAAAAAATTGCATTTTTTTTTTCGATTCTAACATTACGTCTGTTTGGTGACCACAAGGACCTTTACATATTAATTTTGCATGTAATCGAACTTAAAAACTCATGTATTAATTTTTTTCCAAGATAAGATAAAAAACATTTAATTTTGTTTATCCCAGGTGTATGGTGTTTCGTAATGATGCTGAGTATAAACCAGTACGGTGAAGAGATCCTGTCGGGTCGTCCTGGACCCATCGCACTCCTGTCACTGGGAACACTGCTGGTCCTGCTCACCCTGTACTCCATATCCAGACAACCTGTATCCGAGAAGAAGCTTGCTTTTTCTGTATGTATACCATTTGCTGCCGGTACAAGACTCGTATCTTACTGTGTACTATGTATGTGACTGTTGGGTGTATTTATTTATTTTTTTCGCCCATATTTGCTTATTCCATTATTTAAAACATGTACAATTCAAGGTGGTAGGTCCCTCGTATGCGAGAGGCCGTCGGGGTTGATACCACCGCTTTGTCTATTTCTGCCGCCAAGCAACAGTGTCTAAGCACTGTTGTGTTTCGGTTTGAGGGACATTGAAGCCAGTGTAATTACTGGGCATTATAAGACTTAACATCTTATGTCTCGGGGTGACGAGCGAAGTTCAGTGCTATGCAGTGCTTTGTAATTCAAAGTTCTGTTTGGTGTTACTTCTGTTTATGGGCAGGCGTGGCGCTTACCATCAGGCGAAAGGCTCGCTCGATTATTAGTTAACATCGTGTATAATATTACGTAAATATTGTTGACATGGTTACAAGTTGCCAACTATGAGTTCCTGCTCTTACGAAAATTATAATTTGAAACGTTGAATGTCTGTGACATTGTGAACAAGAATATTTGTTAAACAATCACATCTGGTGGTAGGATATTCATATCCGCCCGGATAGCGACCACGGTACACATGGTTAAAACCTGCCACAGTGATCCACACGCCTTGTGTGGATCGCGTTCCAGGATCACCCAGTGTATATCCGGTTCTCCCGAGGGGCTTGCGACATGACTTGATGGTTGGTTGGTTCGAGTATAGGGGTACATCCTTGTATCACTGTGCCTGCATTGGTCATCCGCCTGTTCTGTCGCAGGCCCCTCGATTTATACAGGCCGACATGACTCTGATGACCACCAAAACTCAACGTTTGTCGGTGGTCGCTAGTTTTTTGGACTGCACTACGCTTATCATCAGGTGTAGTGTAGTCCCTTTGTCGTGATTGGATAAAAAAAAATTAACAGCTATACGGATTTGGACGAAATTTGGCAGACTGTTAGACCATGACGTAAATTAGGACATGGGCTACTTTATATATCGGTAAAAAGATCACTCGGTTGTCCGTGTGATCTTTTTTTTGTGAGCCGCGGCCAATAGCTATCGATTTGTAAATATCAAAGCGAAATACCACTCACTGATTAATCACGATATCTCAAAAACTACTAAAGCGAGAGTCATGAAGTTTGGTTAGATGATAGTTTGTGTAATGGAAGTACTCGCTAAGAACGGATTTTTGGAAATTGGCATTTTAAGGGTTTAAAAACGGGGTGAGGGTTGAGTAATTGACAATAATCTGGTCCTTTGTTGGTAAATATATTTCTATGATTATCAGGTACCGTTAGTCCCGTGGCTGCCCGGCATCAGTATCCTGATCAATGTATACCTCATGCTCAACCTCGACTATATGACCTGGGTGCGGTTCGCTGTATGGATTGCGGCTGGTGAGTTTTTTAACAAAAATCATTCTTAAAAAGAATAAAAATGTAAAAGTGAAGAATTTTTTTTATTCACTTCTACATTTTTATTATTTTTATATAACTGCTGTGTTTGTATGTGCGAGTCTATGGAATGATAATGCAACGGTAAATAAGTTAATAAATGGCGAATAAAGTTGAATTCCCAACTCAAAATTAAATATCGATACATTGTCAACACAAAATCACGATGTACACATGCTTCAGGAATTTATTTTACAGGGATAAATGTAGAAAATGTAAAAATGAATAAAAAATCTTTTCGGTTGATTAACCCTACGTCGAGAATGTAATTTATTGTTCGCAATTAAAGAACATTCTATGTTATTCAAACGAAATTCTGGTACGTTGAATTTACGTAGGATTCCTAAAATGTTCTTCCGTTTTATTTCCTACCTATAATGGTCATATATGCGCAGCTTTTTTGTTTTTCAGATTTATTTTATATTTAAGTGAGGTGATGTGTGCGTTGTATACATAGTAAGGAGTGGGCTTCTTTATATGATACAAAAAAGGTCGTCCAAAATTCACTTGAGTTTATTTTTTAATAACTGAAAGGTTGTCCTAATAAAGTGAACCAGTGTTTGCGAAATTGTAGGAATTATTTTTTGCCTCGATCCTTTGCCCCCATCAACCGGGTTTCATACCTGCTGTACATTATTTATTTATTTTTATTTAACGGTATAACGATACAATCAAGTTGCAGGCCTGATGGTAAGCGTCTGCCCATAAACAGAAGCAACACCACACATAACTTTGAATTATAAAGCGCTGTATGGCACTGAACGGCGCTCGTCACCCCGAGACATGAGATGTTAAGCCTCATAATGCCCAGTAATTTCACTGGCTTCAATGTCTTCAAACCGAAATACAAGAGTGCTTACACTGTTGCTTGGCGGCAGAAATAGTCAAAGCGGTGGTACCAACCCAGACGGCCTCTCGCATACGAGGGACCTGCCACCTAGTTACATAGTACATGAGAAATTACCATGATGTTGTCCCTCGATTCTCGTTGAACGTGAATTCTAGGACACTTCCTAATTGTAATTACTATGCCATAACCCATTAAGACGTGCGAACATGGCTTAATTTTTATAAAATGTTGGCAACACTGAATAAATGTTCGAGATGCAATGGTGAATAAATTTAAATCTCATTCTGAGTGGATGTATACAAAAATAAATAAACCGGTTTGAGGACATCGCCGTAAATTATTCCATATTTCGTAAGGTAATGAGAATAAAATCACCATTTTATAATAGGGTGAATGCACCAAACTAAATACAAACTAAATAATAAATAGGTTTTCGTATCTTATAAATTACACAATTCGATTGTCCAATTTCAGAGTGCAATCTAAGCCTTTTTTATAGCATAGATCGGCAAACGAGCAAGTGGGTCACCAGATAAGCTACTTTACGTCGGTTGTTTGTGAGGCAGTGGTAACGATCCGGTCGAGCCGGCCCATTCATGCTGTACACAAAACTGTCTACAGCGTGACTCTACCACTCATAATAAAATAACCTTGGACCTTACCAAAGTAGATATATAGTTTAAGAAAGTATATGATCAGGACTAGAATTAAAAAGTGAAATACTTAATTTATCATTTAATTTTTTTATGAATACTATATCGAACACAAAACGCTCAGCTTAGATAAAAAATGCATGATTTATAATCATTAGTAGAAAAAGAAATATGGGTACATTTACCTTTTTTAACGGTAAAACAACATTGGAGATCGTTTTTATGCGCGAGACTCAAGTACACTGTTTCTTTTATTCGCATTTTTATTAGTTCCGAAATAATAAAAAAAACTTTCAATTTCGTTTATAAAACGTGAGTTTAAGCGTTGTTTTTGAGGTTTTCACATGCCATCGACCTTGACGGCTGAGCTTTTAATAATTATTTGTTATTATTTAACTTCTTGTTTAGTATTTTATGAATATGTTCATTTTTTTCTTTTATCAAGGATTTTTATGGTTGAAGGCTCATGTGACTTGATAATTCACTAATATAATTTTAATTCAAAGATAAGAATACTGATAGACTAATGGGTCAAATATGGGTGTTTTTTTTTATTTTTTGTCTTGGGTTAAAAATGCAAACCTTATGGGTAATGAAATCATAATAATATTAGCCCTGTATTATACATGTCCCACTGCTGGCGACGGGCTTTCTCTACTGAATGAGAGGGGTCAGGCCTTAGTCCACCACGCTGGCCTAATGCGGGTTGGCAGACTTCACATACCTTCGAAAAATCTTATCGAGCTCTCAGGTATGCAGGTTTCCTCAGGATGTTTCCTTCACTATTAAAAGTGAGTGGTATATGCACTTGGGGCTGGTTTTGCTTTTTGTCTCGACAGTCCGTATCATTCCCCGCTAAGCTATCGCTGCTAAATAAAGAAATAAAATATAAAATACTTGTGCATAAATCAATTGCATTGTCGTGTTGTCATGACAGCGTGCATAGGTGAACGACCGCTTTTTGGTTAATGTTGAATAAAAATAACCTGGCTAGACTTTCACGCTTTATGTAATGCATATTTTGAATATTAAATATAATAATAAACATTCTTCTGAGTTAACAAGATTTTAACTGACTTCGAAAAGGAAGTTCCCAATTTGTCGGTATATAATATCTTTATATTAATGTATGTTCACGAATAAGTCCGCCAAATGTGCACCTGTTTGGATGATTGTTATCTGTTTGAAAGAGAAAGCATTTTTCCATTATGGTCCTATATCAATAAGGTAATATTGGTTAAGGTCTGATGGTGGAATACGAGAGAAAACAGGAAATTTCTCAAAAACAGTATGTTTGGGTGGAAGAGCCACGCTGTAGACAGTTTTATTTTATGGGCCGGCTCATTCGTTACCAGTGTATCATAAAAGCCGACGTAAAGTAGCGGCTTGTTGTTCCGTTTCGTTCGGCTTGGGAGACATCCGGAGGCCCTCCCTTTCCCAATCCTTTTATTAATCATTTCCGTCAGCAACATGCCTATGATTCCTCTGGAGTTGTGGGCGTTCATAGGCGGTAGAGATCATATCAGATGACCCACTTGCTCATTTGCCGGCCTATGCTTCAAAAAAGAAAACAGCAACCGCACCAAGCAAGTTTCCAACTTATTATATAGATCATTGTAGCTTTGTCTCCTAAGTAAAAACATCCCGTTTTCTTGATAGGCTTATAGTATTCCAAATTTGGTATAAAGTGGTCAAAGAATCTGATAATAATAAACCATAAGTTGTTGTAAATCAGTCTAACTTTTTTATTAGCAACACTAAACATAAATACAAAACACAATTACGAAAAAAACTGCTATATTGCGCGCGCAAGTGCTAGTCGTTTCCTGAAGTATTTGTAGAATGTCATTAACTTGTATTGCTCTCCTCCCTCCTACTTTCACAGCGAAGGAGGTGACTAGCATTTGCGCGCGGGCCTTACCATTGACTATTCACTATAGTCTTTTAATAATAACTACTTAATAATTTAAGAATAAACGGATAAGAAATTTTATGAGCGTTTTTACCCCACACATGATCCAAGTGATTGAAGAATTCCGGTTCCATCACTCTGTAACTTATTAAGTTTGGTATCTGCTTCCTAAGTATGTCCACGTCGCCTAAAGTCGATATTTTGTCATTCTTTCCACATATCAAAGCAGTGTCTAAAGTCGCCTTCTTCAAATCATATAGCGGTGGAGAAACTCTCTGGTATTTCTCTAAATTCTTCTCACGCCCGTAATCGTATTGAGCGAAACGTTTATTCCTCCCTATTTGCGCGTAATGTGCCAAATTCTTTCTCGATGTGCCATCGGGGAATTGTCCCAGAGAAGCGAAGAAAAATTCCGGCTCTAACTCAGCTGAATCAGCACCGGTTACAGGGAACACGCCTAATCTAAGACACAGGTCGTAACCCATCTTCTGACCACATATGATGTTGTAGATAGCCTTGTATACTGATTTGTATCCAAATAACTCTTCCTGCCCTATCGCTTCTAGGAAATAGTTTATTTCATTACTGAATTCCATCACTATCGAAGAAGGTGGGCTGAGGTTTTGTAAGTAAACAACAGGTGCTAAAGCTATAAAAACATTGATTTTGTGATTGTATTCCGGTTTGACTGATGCCAGAATGAAAGTGATAGTTGTCCCTTCGGATATTCCGACAATACTCAATGAAGGTTGACCAGTCTTCTCCAAAATGAAGTCTATGTTCGAAGCTAGGTCGTGACATCCATGTTCGTGTATACTAAAGTCCCAGAAGGCTTTGTCTTTATCAGGATCGAGGGTGACATGCCTCCTGGAGTATCTGCTTCCTCTGACGTTTAATGCCCAAACGTCATATCCTTCTTCAGCGAGTATAGTTGCAAAGGAAGTGTTGCCTCGTGTCAAAAATATATCTGATGTCCCGAATATTCCATGAGCTAATAAAACAGGCTTCGATTTGTTTCCGGGAATGTTAAATAATTTCAATATGTATCCATCTTCTGTGAGTATGTCGTATTCTTTGGCTCGCATGCCATACTTATTTGCGAACTGTGTGAAATTAAGTCGGGCGTCTTCGGGCAGGTTGACCAGAGTTGCAGCAATACTATCGATCGATAGTGGCAATACCGTGTTCATAGTTATTAGTACGGTCAGCAACGAAATGAACATTATGTGAAGATTTATATATTTTTTTCTATCGATGTTCTTTTATTAGATCACTGTGATTAATTGTTGTTATTTTATTGTTTTTTGTCCGTTCACACGTATTTTGTGAATAAAATCACTCCATAACATGATCTTATACTGTCACTGTCTCTATTTTAATTGCTTATTTAAATGAATCCATAGTTCGTTTTTTCGTAATGAACACTGAATTATTTTATTTTTTATAACTTTAATTATGTCGCAAAGATGCGTGCTCGTTTGCGCGTCGCGACCGACTACCCACATCGCATTTGTTTATGTGAGAACATTTGAATATTTGGTAACATATTAGGTGTATAACTGGTTTGTTTTTTATTTCGCAATACGATTAAATTGTCTCTTAAGAGCGGAACAGTGAATCACCTCCGTAGTTTCTATCCATACTGCGATTGCAATAAATTCTTCCGCGTACGGTTAGCAAAAACCGGTTTTCCTGACCTCTTCTGTTTGTATACCTACACGCGATTATTCGAGCTTTCTGATTTAATTGTGACAGGTGTTGACTTAGAGTAATAGTTTTTTTTATAATACTTCCTGGATTTTAATAAATTTGTAACGTAATTTATATTATTTAATTGCTAAATTGAAAATTAATTCATCGGGCTAGTAGCGTTGCATTTAGTCTGCGAAATGATTGGGATCCTGGATTCGATACCTGGGTCGGCCAATTCAAATTTACGTTGGTTTCTTTTCCGAAATATAATCCGGGATAGGCTCGGCGATAGGCTCGCTTAATCACATCATGGGAGGGAAATATGCACGGCGAGCGGTGTGTGGACAAGTTGTATGTGCCTCTGTCTAACCCTAAAAAAAATCGGATACATTTTGGCACAGTCGACGACCTCACCTAGTATTTCGGATCCGTTAGGAATTCAACTTGTTAATTATTTTTCGACCATTTGCTCTGATTTCCACGTTTTAAGAATACGTGCAATGAACATACACATACACACACAATTAAGATGTCTGAGAATTGATAATGTCATTTTTAGAATTGCTGAGTGCCAACATGACTAAGCATTCAAAATTGTCTCCCATTCCCGGAACAAAGTACTATAGTTTGATATGATTTGACTGAATGACGAAACGAGCAAGGCGCTCGCTTGATGCTAAGCGCCACGCTGTTGCTTGGCGGAAGAAATAGACAAAGTGGTTGTAGCAACCCAGACGGTCTACCACCTTGTAAATTAACGGAAGAAACAAATTCTAAAAGTGTATGATATTTTAATCATAATTAAGTTTAATTAGAAATGTAAGGTCGGCGTATAGTCATTGGCCGTAACTAAGCGACGCGGAAATGACTGCAATACATAAAGAATACTGATTCATATCTGCCAGGATAGCGACTACCATGTGTAGTATGGTGTTAAAACCTGCCATAGTGACTCATACCTTGAGTGGATCGCCGCGTTCCAGGATCTGTCAGTATATATTCGGTTTTCACGAGAGGCTGGCGACATGACTTGATGATTGGTTGGGGCCGGTATAGGGGTACATCCTTGTATCCCTGTGCCTGCATCGGTCATCCGCCTGTACTGGTGCAGGCTCTTCATTGTTTTAGAGACTATCCCGCCCACACACCCGCCACTGTAACT
This sequence comes from Amorpha juglandis, assembly GCA_949126905.1. Lineage (NCBI taxonomy): Eukaryota > Metazoa > Arthropoda > Insecta > Lepidoptera > Sphingidae > Amorpha > Amorpha juglandis. Next base: position 1,057,573 of record OX421379.1, on the reverse strand, counting down.
CCTGTGGCACCAGGATCAACAGTGGCACGCATTTTTGTTGCCACCGAGCAGTGACGCTCGGCGAGTCTCTGGGAATGCCTAAATGTCGTTGTCCCGCAACGAAATTAATCAGATAGAAGGTTAGGGAGGAGTTGGAAATATTAATTGTACACTTGTTTGTCGTTGGTCGCTGGTTTTGGACTGCACTACGCTTATCATCAGTAGCATCAGGGCCGCTTGCTCGTCTTTCTATCAAGGCAATAAAAAAACATACATACGCCTGTAATCCCCGAAGTGGTAGGCAGAGGTATAACAAGTACACACACATTTCTCACAGAAAACCGATGTGAAATAACGTATTAATGCTGCGTTTTGTACGGTGAATGAGATATCCGAATGCCCGAATCCGCTTCCCAATCCCTTAGTAATCCCTTCCCTTTAAGGTCGGTAACGCGCCTATGATTCTTCTAGTATTGTGAGCGCACACTTGCTCTTTTGCCGATCTATGCTCTCAAAATAATTGATGTCCTAATGCAATCGAATTTGGTACTACGAGAAGTGAAATACTTATATCGTACACTATATGTTGCTTCAATTTGACAACACCTTTCTTAAACACGTTGTATATGGTGACTTTTAAAAAAATAACGACGTGAAATGAACATTCTTAACTTTGACTTTAGAAAGTTGACTTTTTTGAGATCGTGAGGAAGTTTACTACTCAATGTCACATTCTGGACGACTTAAGGCTAGCTATGCTACTTGTCTATAGATCTCGGGCTATGCTGGCACATGAAATGCAACACTCATGGAAATTTCTGCCTCCGGTAAATGTCTAGTCGTTACAGAGTAGAAGATGTAGTAACGAAGATTGAGAAAGGAATACTGAGATTGTTTGGGCATGTAGAGAGGATGGATGAAAGAAGATTGAAGAAACAAATATTTGTTTCTTCTATGTCCATGTATATACATGGCGAGTGTGAATGGTACAGTTGGGAGGGGAAGGCCTCGGCGAACGTTCTTAGATCAAGTCGGAGATATTTTCGAGAGAGGCCAGGTCAGAAGTACCCTAAACCGACGAGCATGCATGAAGAATTTAATGAGAGTGAAAGAGGCCAAAGAGGTGTGTAAGGATCGTAACAGGTGAAGTCCGTTGTGTCTGCCTACCCCTATGGGAAACAGGCGTGAGTATATGTATGTGAAGTTGTTTTGTACGCCGCAGCTCTGCCCATGACCGTGTCTTCGTGTAAGCGCGTGGCTTTGTGCCATGACCTCGCATAAACAATACTTTCCTTTATCAACAAGGCCATCGCTTTCACCGCCAACTATGTCGAGAACAATTAAGATATGGCGGTAATTTTAGGTAAAAACGTAAGCGAATATATTAGAGATCGCATTTCACTCCGGTCCTTTGTTGGTAAAGAAGGTCATAATGCCATATTGGACGCGTCACGTGCTTCAGTGACGCCGTATCAGCGCGTTAAGGCTCGTCTCTCGAGTACCAGAAACAGACTTTGTCTATTTCTGCCGCCAAGCAACAGTGTGTAAGCTTAAAGCCAGTGAAATTACTGGGCATTATGAGACTTAACATCTTGTATCTCAGGGTGATGAGCGCAGTTCATTGTCATGTAGTGCTTTGTAATTCAAAATTCTGTTTGGTGTTGCTTCTGTTTATGGGCAGGCGTGGTGCTTACCATCATGCGAGCGCCTTGCTCGTAAAAAAAACGCCAAATAAAAAAAAATGACAAATGAAGTATTGTTTCGAACAGTTCAGCCTTCCTGTTCAACTTTGCATAGCGATGGTTTGAGCGTGCATCTTTGCTATAATTAAATGATAGGGGCTATTGAAATTTGTGTTAATACACAGGAGATGCGGATATATATTAGATGATAGAACCTCGCTGTACACAGTTTTGTCTACAGCGAAGCGATTCTGCCGACCTTTGGGGATCGCAATGTCACAGCATCCGTGGCCCAGTAGGCGTGAAACAGGCTGCGAAGCGAGAGGCCGTGGATTCAATTCCCTCATCGAGATAAATATTTGTTGCGGGATCTGGGTTTTGTGGGACCGCAAGTCCCTCGCAGTTCCTGATATCCACGATATAGGTATTATCCGGCTATATAAGGCTGCGGTTAGACGACGCGAAAAATTTCGTGCGGCCGCCGCGCGGCGGCCGCGCGGCGGCTGCACGAAATTTTTCAGTCATAGCAAATGTATGTCTTATTAACTAGGACTTAACGTTAAAATTCTTTGTGAGTAACCAACCGCGCGGCGGCCGCGCGGTCGGCCGCGCGCTTACATCGCGCAGTCGCCGCATGGTTGGAGCGCTGCGAAGAATTAAACATTATGGCTTAGTCAATAGAGTTTACATTAGTTTTTCGAGTTATTCGAGCGAGGCGCCCGCGCGGCCGCAACGCGGTGGGATTCCTTGTCATATAAATGCGCCCTAAAACTATACATTCATAGTCTGACGTCATAACCGTGGTGCGACCAATTAGTGATGCCAGTACTTGTAACACAAGACACTGTCGTGCCAGCATTAAAAAAAAATAATAAAACGAGTGACCTACGAGTATCTACATGCTCGTTTTTTGGCTTTTAGGATTAATTAATATTTATGTTTATTACACATTCGTCATTAGCATATCCGCTATGTAAATCTAGTTTTAGGATTAGTGTTAGGTTAGTAGGTGTGTTATATTTTTTATTGCATAAGCTGGCAAGCGAGGAAGTGGGTTTTGCGAATGATCTGCACCGCCATTGAACACTCACAGAATAACAGAAGAAATGTATTGTAAATTGTTTAATTCACAAGGTGGTAGGCCTCTCGTATGCGAGAAGTCGTCTGGGTTGGTACCACCGCTTTGTCTATTTCTGCCGCCAAGCAACAATGTGTGAGGACTGTTGTGTTTCGGTTTGAAGGACATTGAAGCCAGTGAAATTACTGGGCGTTGTGAGACTTAACACCTTATGTCTCGGGGTGACGAGCGCAGTTCAATGCCATGCAGTCCTTTGTAATTCAACGTTCTGTGCGGTTTTGCTTCTGTCTATGGGCAGGCGTGCTTACCATCAGGCGAGCGCATTGCTCATCTCGTCATTCATTTAAATATGGGAAGCGCAGTGCAGTCTAAAAAAGAGTACAAACAATGAGTTTATCGGTGGTCGCCAGTACCATGCTGGCCTGTTCACTCTCCGAAGAGGGAAGAAGCAAATCGAGGGGCCTGTGACAGAGCAGGTTGATGATCAATCAAGCACAGGAATATAAGCACGTATCCTTATGCCTCAACCAACCATCAAGTCATGTCGCAAGCCATTATATTTGGATTGCACTGTTTTGAACATCGGGTCCAGCCTAGTCAATTTGCGTACCAGTAGAAACTTCAGGACCTCACTGGTGTCATGGCCTACGCTTGCTTGTTGCTGTTGCGTGAAGAAGCTGTAAATCGATTTATGTTATCTATTTTTACTGTAACTAGATACCGAACAAGTGTCAAGGTGTTTCAATTAATCAGCTTCTGTTTATGATACGCCTTGACAAACGCATAGACATGGTCACGGTCGGCCCAACTGCGGGCATCCCACATGCCTCGACCGCTAATCACCTCCTCATGATAAATTTTATCAAAATATAAAACGTTTAATTAGTCTGCACAAGGATCGTTTGAAAAATCCTTTACTTTGCCAGATAAGAATGGCACATATAAAAGTGGTGTATTAGGAGATTCAATCAGTATCACTTAAGCCTAGACTGGATATCCAAAAATGGCTGCAACGGTAGGTTTGCTTCTTTTAACATCAATAGTCGTTAAATCATCGGCACAGTTTATAAATATCAGTTCAACGTTGATGAATGTTCCTGAAAATGGAATTTTAAATTTCACGCAACTCGCTGACAAATATGGATACCCAGCTGATGTACATGATGTGACCACAGAAGATGGATACGTATTGAAGCTATTCAATATTCCTGGCAACAAGAGCAGACCAGTTTTATTGGTTCATGGTGTATTTGGAACAGCTGATGACTACATCATTAGAGGAAACGCGTCATTGGCTATAATTCTAGCGAATCTTGGGTATGATGTTTGGGCTATGAACGTTCGAGGATGCAGATATTCCAGGAACCACCTCTATTATAACCCTGATATTGGAAGAGACTTTTGGGATTACAGCGTTCACGAGCTCGGTGTCTACGATCTAGCCTCAAATATAGACTACGTTCTAAATAAAACAGGGCAGTCTCAGCTCAGTATCATAGGATTTTCCGAGGGGACCACCATGACCATAGTCCTAGGGTCTGAGAAGCCAGAATACAACTCTAAAATCAAGGTTTTCATTGCCTTAGCTCCCATAAGTCATTTGCAACATGCAATAGGGCCTTTAGCACCCCTGATACAAGTCGGCACTTTCCTGGACAAATTGTTTACCATTTTCGGCATAGACGAGGTGTTTGGTTATAATTCATTGGCAAAAGGCATTATGAACCTTCTTTGCACTCAGTTGTCAATGGGCTTCCAGATTTGCATGGATGGTACCCTTGCACCACTGATTGGTGCAAGTTCTGATGACATAGAGAAAGATTTTTTCTCGATCGTAATAGCTCACTTCCCGGCGGGTACTTCTAGAAAGAACTTGGTACATTATGCCCAGATTGGGAGTAGTAGAACCTTCGGTCAGTATGACTACGGTCGTGTCAAGAACATCAATGCATATAGGTCCATTACTCCGCCGAATTACAACCTGAGCAAAGTTACTATGGATGTGGTGATGTTGTCGGGGAAGAATGACAGAGTATCAACTCTTGAAGATATGGAGTTGTTGAAGGCGCAGCTGCCTAATGTGAAGAAGCATATCATTCTGGCTCCCGAAACTTTTAATCATTTGGATCATATGTGGGGCCATAGTTGTCCTGACGTCTCTTACCCTTATATATTGCAGTACTTGGAAAGCTACAACTGAAGACCGCTTGTAGATTGTGATCAAATAAACCAATAAACCAGAAACGAAGCAACGAAGTTCGGAACTTACGTAGAGTGCACTAGGTATAGAATAGCCACAATAATAATAGTTTTATATAAATTACCACCACAAAGATGAATTTGTAAGGAAAAAAGGAATATGAAAAATGTTTCGATTCTTTCTATTTATTATAGTTTCCTAGAATAATTTTCTTAAAGTTATAAAAAAGAATTGAAAAATATATTATAAAAATATATTTATAAACATGTTATAAATGAGAATAATATGTTTTATTATTTTCTTGACTGCTTTATTATCGTCACAGTATTTTATATTACAAATATTATCATTATGGTGGGAATTCTATGTTACATTAGGTTTATATTGCCAAGTGCTCTGTCATGACATTCAGCCGGATGAGACGGCCATACCACCATGACTATGAATTGGATGGGGTAGCAATAAATCGCACAGAAACGGTACGAGACCTTGGCGTGTGCTTTGACACGGAGTTAACATTTCGTAAACACATAGTTAATGTTTGTAAAAAATCATACAGAAGCTTAGGTTTTATCCTGAGGCGTGCAGAAGGTTTTACTAACATTAAAGCCATTACTACATTGTACAATGCACTGGTAAGAAGCCAGTTAGAATGCAACGCAGTCATTTGGTCTCCACATGAAACTAAATATAGTCTCATGTTGGAACGTATACAGAACAAATTTGTTAGGTATTTGTACCTAAAACTTTATGGTGTATATCCCTTCTATCCCTTAATGTACCCAACCTTGTTTGTACTGGGAATGGTGGGTTATTACAAGTTGGAGACTAGAAGGGAGTTATCACTTTTAACATACCTCTTTAAGTTAATACGGGGCAACATCAACAACCCGGGTATCCTTAAAGAGATAAAGCTGTCGGTGCCTGACAATTACGTGGGGAAGCGAAAGCGTCCGCAGCTGTTGAGTGTGCCGCGTGGTAGGACCAACTTGCTTGGCAAAGCCCCTGTCACACGCGCATTACACACGCTTAACCAAGTTGCCGAAACTATTGATGTGTTTTCGTGTACTCTGAGGGAATTCGCAAAGATATCACTGTTTGTAATATGTTACAAATGTATTAATGTAAAATAAAATAACATATAAGAATGATAACTCTACTGTATTAGGGCTCAACCTGTAAAGGTAGTGGTTATGTGAATAAAATAAATAAAATAAATAAATATTTTCGATCTTCGGCACTTCGTATCTTTTTATAAAATGAGGGACCAGGTGTATTTACATTAAATCTTTTTAAAAAATGCAGTCGGCTTTTGATCGTCAGTCACTCGTCATATCTTTTGTTAGTATCGACGACCTCTTTTTTATCGACTTTTATTCTATTAGTCTAAAACATACTGACTTTTGGATTAAAATATGTAGAGCATATTTCACTGAAAATTCGGGCAGTGTAGACAAGGTCACAGTAGGTCAACAATGCCTGATTTTAACCTGTATATCTTTACAACATAATGGCTAGGGATGCAATTCCGCAGTGTTTTCAATGCCATATGATCCCGCGTAGGTAACTACATTGTGGATCACACAAACATTTGTCTCGGTGCGGGGATCGAACCCGCAGCCTCTCGCTTCACAGCTGGCTACTCGTCCGCTGCGCCACGGAGACTGTCGACATAACAGTGTCGTTTGTCAAAATACATAGAGACTACTGGTGCCTTTGCGGTTGTGCGACACGTTCGCTGCGGTCTGCGGTCTGGTGCCAAACTCGGATTTGGTTCAGTTTAGTTTACTCATAACTTTAGGGTTCGTTGCATTTCTACGGATCCCTAAGGCTGCGGACTCGAAGTCAGCGGGCGCGGGCCGGCAGCTGCAATTGTTTTAATTGGTGATGTGCCAAATATCCGTATCTGTATCCGCGGATATCCGAAGGGCAAAAGGTTCTACGCTTTTAGCGGTTCTTTTATATCAGTGAATTACATTATGATATGCAATTTTAAAGATAGGTATTAGGAAATACTATTCACTTCAATTCAATATTCACTTCAATTAACATATTTCTTTTTATCCGGGCACAGTAAAGTGACGGTACTACATCTGATGGAAAGCGTAGTGCAGTCCAAAAAAACCAGCGACCCCTGACAAGCAATGAGTTTATCGGTGGTCATGTCGGCTTGTAAAAATGCTTCTTCCCTCTTCAGAGAGGGAAGCAAATCGAGGGGCCTGCGAGGACAAATGGATGACCGATGCAGGCACAGGAATACAAGGATGTACCCCTATTCCCACCCCAACCAACCATCAAGTCCTGTCGCAAGCCCCTCGGGAGAACCGGATATACACTGGCTGATCCTTGATCGAGATCCACACAAGGTGTGTGGGTCACTATGGCAGGTTTTAACACCATGTCAACGGTGGTCGCTATCCGGGCGGATATGAATAACCTACCATCAGGATATTCATATCCGCCCGTATGTTCCAGGATCAGCCTGTGTATATCCGGTTCAAGGGGCTTGCGACATGACTTGATGGTTGGTTGCGGTGGGTATAGGGGTACAACCGTGTATTACTGTGTCTGCATTGGTCATCCGTCTGTCCTGTCGTAGGCCCCTCGATTTGCTTTTTCCCTCTCCGAAGACAGGCCAGCACGATTATGGTAACCACCGATAAACTCATTGTTTGTCGGAGGTTGCTAGTTTTGGACTGTACTACGCTTATACTGTATTTGTTTTTAATTGTTTAATGTAGCCAGTCCTAAGCCTGGTAAAGTATGAAGGGATTGTGGACTCAGTGTAGGTATGTACATACTGGCTACAAACCCCGCGTGCAATTGAAATTAACTAGATTATTATTATTAGCAGCGCAAGCGGGCGCGAGCGTCGGGTCGTTCGTTTATGAATAAAACATAGAACTACGAAGAAAAACACTACACAACAAAAACTTGTAAAATATTTTTTTTTAATGTATTGAGTTATGCCCAAACTCGTAGAACAAAAGTTGTTCCCTATGGGGTCAGCTATCCGGCACTGCGAGGTAGCTGGTGTTTTAAAATTAACCCTGTATATTTTAAGTAACCGATATCCTACAATTACCCCACGATAAGACGAGTGTTATGAGCCTCTCTCTCGGCATGTGTGAGAGTGTGTGTACGAGTATGTGTGTGTTTACATATGTACATATTGTAGCGCCTAACCGAATGATTAAACTGATTTTTTTTTATTGCTGATTTAGCTGACATGAAGTAAGAAATTTCAGATGCAGTTTACCTAAGATTGATAAAGATACTTTCAGCCATCTAAAAGTTTCTAATGTTTTTGTAATTAACGTCGGAAATATTGAAGGTTAATTTATCGTATCGACCGATTAAAATATACTTATTAGTAATCGACTACACACATATTTACGATTGGAAATACAATGTAGTGTAAAATATTTATGCTCTATTTACGTGATGTGCAACTAAACCTAAGACCTGTTCATCCTGTAATTTAAGCAAATAATAAAAAAGTACAAGGTGCCTGCATTTATCATTCAATGTTGACGGTCATATAAGTTGGATGTAAATATAACTCTTGGGCATGCTAATCATCAATTTATTTATTTCGTTTTAAAACATACAAAAAATATAATTAGCAGTGCGCCATGCTTTGAAGGAGCAAGTCCTGCGAAGCGGCGCAGTGGTTGATATTTGTCTGGAGGAAGCCATGGAACGACATATGTTTTAGACGGTATACACACCCTGGCTCGGAGGTGCACAGCTCTGGGCTGCCGCGGTAGAAGCAGCCGGGTTCCCTCCGATCGCTTTCCATCCCGTTCCTAGTCTTCGCCGCGGAGCAGAGCAACCATCACGGCGTAGTTAAGCAAGTCCCTGACTTGTAGCTGGTCGTGGTGCAGCGGCAGTACTCACCGGTCCATTCCATGTTTATAATCACTAGTATCACTGATCGTAGCCGTACCATTCTAACGTGTCAAGTACATGAGGATACAAGGTTTTGTAAGTGTTCCTCCCCCATACGAAGTCCAAGTGGTTGAATTGAGGACGTTCCACTTCATGGTATTGTACCACATTCGGCAGCTCCCTCCTAAGTAAAGCAACGTCTTCCACCGTAGCTATCCTGTCGTTGGGTCCAACGAACAGGGCCACCTTCATCGTGACCTTCCTGATGTCATATTCCGGCGGTGACCTCGACCCGTATACCAACTCGTTCTTCTCCAGCCCGTAGTCGTACTGTCCGAAAATTTTTCTTATACCTATTTGTGCAATATGGTATAAGGTTTTAGTGGAAATACCTGCTGGGAAATGACTAATTATCACTGGAAAGAAGTCCTCTTCAATTTCTTCGATGTCTACTCCACATAGCTGGTATAAGAACTTCACAAGGCATAGCTGGAAGCCAGTACCTTTCTGCGTGCAAATTAGATCCCATATTTTTTTGAATCGTGAGTAAAATCCCATGAACTCTTCGTTGTGCGTTTTTATCAAAATATCATAGATCAAAGGACTGTATTGTATCACAGCAGACATGTAAGGCCTCGTGTTCTGCAATATGTGTATAGGCGCTAGTGATATGAAAATACTGATTTTATCGTTATATTCTGGTCTGATGGCTCCCAAAACGTATATTGTAGCAGTGCCCGTTGAGTAACCAATAACTCTCAATTTCTTCTGTCCAGTAACCCTCAAAACGAAATCTATCACCAGTGGTGCATCGTAATCCGCGATTTCGTGAAGGCTGTAGTCCCAAAATGCTTTGTCCACGTCAGCGTTGAGGGTTAGGTGCCGTCTGGAGTATCTGTTCCCTCTGATGTTCATCGCCCATACGTCGTAGCCTTTTCTGGCAAGTATAATGGCTAAAGATGTTTCCCCTCGAACAATGAAGCAGTCAGATGCTACGATCGCGCCGTGGATGAGGAGAACAGGTCTCCTATCATCTCCAACTATGTGGTGTACTTGTATGATGTATCCATCTGGTGTGATTAGGTCGTATTCCTCTGCCACGTGCCCGTACTTCCTGGCCAGGCCTGTGAAGTTGAGTCTTGCATCTTCTGGAATGCTTATTGTGTGGTAATTTTCAACCAGTCCGTAACAGTTGATGATTAAAATGCACAATAAAAGGGTTTTAATGTTCATAATAAACTACACTCGCGGTTTATTTCGGGCGTTGCGCACTGATTGCCGAACGTGATCTTACTGCCTCTACTCTAAGTATATGTACGTGTAAATGAATTATGGTCCGTCGAAGATATTATCGGTATTTATTGAGAAGATATATCGCGTGTGTAGTGAGCGTTACATTATCGGGTTTGTAGACGATGTCGATACAGGCTGAATCTAAAACGGTATTCTGGTAATATTGATTATAGATAAAAGAAAAACATTAAAATTAAACGGTATTCTCGTATTTAGATAAAATATGTCAAATATGTGATTGAAATGAGACTAAAATGACACTGAATTAAATTTACTTTTTCACTTGATTTGAATGATCACATTTAAGCCAATTTTTAACAAAAATATATCATGGAACTAAAACAAAGGTCGTGTCCATTCTTCACGCACAATGGATAGATAATATTATACAAAATATGAGAAGTACATAATAAATTAACAAACAGGCAAATTATAAAATAAATGAAATAACTGCTAGGCTATTAACTATTATATAAAATTCAAATCACTGAAATTACAGACAATGTAAATATAATTTGTTTGCTTGCAACGTTATTATTTTACAAGGTGGTAGGTCCCTCGTATGCCAGAGGCCGTCTGAGTTGGTACCACCGCGGCGTCTATTTCTGCCGCCAAGCTACAGTGTGCAAAGACTGTTTTGTTTCGGTTTGAAGGACATTGAAGCCAGTGAAATTATAGGCCATTATAAGATTTAACATCTTATGTCTCGGAGTGACGAGCGCAGTTTTGTGTGGTGTTGCTTCTGTTTATGGGCAGGTGTGGCGATTACCATCAGGCGAGCGCCGTTCTCGTCTCGTCATTCATCGGATAATAAAAAAACAGCCTTTTGTACACGACTGGATAGTGAGCGGCATACACATGGTTGAAAATGAATAACAGCTCGTTCCGACGAGTCGCTTTCCAAGGTTCGCCATATGAACTGGACATCCAGTAACTATAGGCTGGCATAATTCTGGCGACCGTTGTTTATGCAACGTCTTCCATTGGGACTGCTTTATACTGACCATCAGATGCTAGACTCTTTGCCGTGCCAGGATAAAACGAACAAACTTAGTAATATGGCAATATTCCTTTGGCACCCTTCGGGTACCTCTTAGAGTGTAAGGCATGACATACGCCTATTGCATTCGTAGTTATGTTGAAATTGGTTTTGTATGTGCAATTCGAAATTTTAACAATAAGCCAATCATGGAGCAATATTGAAGGTGACCTGCATTTTGCAGTTTCGATGGGCTCGGCCGTAGAGTTCGTTGGTCCCTATTGAATGTCGTGTTCCAGTTTAATGATTTTTTTTTTATTTATTTACACTTCATATACAAGAGTATAAAGGCGGACTTCATTATAAGCATTCTCGCCCAGTCAATCTTAGGGTGATGCATATGTACATGGCAGGTGGAAAGGCGACGAAGAAAAATAAACACATAAACAAACATATTTTTAATATGAAAATGTAAATTAATATGAAAATCTAACTTTTTTAAGTTACGTGTATATTAATTGTTAATTATCGCTTGCTTTAACGGTGAATGCAACATCGTGAGGAAACCTGCATACCTGAGAACTCGATAAGATCTTTCAAAGGTCTGTGAAGTCTGCCAACCCGCATTAGGCCAGCGCGGTGGACTAAGGCCTAACCCCTCTCATTCAGTAGAGGAGGCCCGTGCCCAGCAGTGGGACGAATATAATATATAAGGCTGAAATACAATTAGTACAACTTATTTTATTGTGCTGCCTATATGTCTATGTTCACGACTCAAAAAGGGACAACGGGATTTTTGTTACATATTGTGTATCCCAAATGTACAGTGACATCAAGAAGAAAATGCTAAATACCCCTTTCCATCAAAGCACCATTACTAAGATGTGGTTCTGTTACAGGTCTCCTGATCTACTTCACATACGGCGCATGGCACAGTTCGGAACGGCGTCGAACCCTGGACTCTGTACAACTGGCTGATCTCCACAACGACAGCCACACCGCTCTTCTGAACCACAACGGTCTCACTCACACGCTCGGCTGACAGAGAGAGACGCGAGACGAGGCTCCGGCTGGGTGCGAGCGAGACGACAATAACCTCGTCAGCCCCAGCGGTACGGTGATATCTTTTGTTTCTAGTATATAGTATTTGAACCCATTTGTGATTGTTTTTGTTGGTCTTTGGACCCGTTCTGTTCTATATGGGATTTCGTACCCATGGTCTTTTAGTTTCATCTGGACAATGCAAAAAAGAATATTTTTATTGTGTCTTAAAAGTTTCAGGATTAGATTAATGTGTGAAGACGATTAAAATTATGACTATGTTTATTATGAAATTGAGTATAATTAAATATGGCATTGAACTATGACGCTATATAAAAAAAATAATGGTAAATACATGCATTGCCTTTGTATTTTATTATACGACAATTATGTTCTACTTTGTTATTTTTTAATCCGTACTTATTATGTACTTTTTGCATTTATTATTTCTTTTTGTTTAAATTTTCAAGTTCAACAACATTTGAATACACTTTATTGTTATTATCCTCGGTTATTCGAAGATTATTTTTATTCATGTATGAATTAATCTCGAATAATGTTATTATTTAAGATCATCTATTGCATGTAGTATATTTTTAAAATCTGAAGTATTTTTATGTAATTGTTGTATTTTTACTTAATAATTATTGCTTTTTTTTCGACGATGAATTCGACTATGACTAGCATTTTTTTAGGAATATTAATAATTTTCAATGTCACTTTAAATTGTGTACGCCCAATTAGAGTTGAGTACGGAAAAAAAATATTCTCACAAAACATGTAATGCTTTAAGAAGCATACAGATTAAGATCTGTATTCTGCAAAACAAGACTTAATAACCGTACTTAATTGCCTAATTAAATCTAATAATAAAATTGTAATATGGTAATAGCATTTTTAAAATTTATTCAGAAAAAATAAGTATATTTTTAAAGAATCTCCAGTGTTCCTTTTATTTTATTATTGTATTACGCCAAAGTATTATGTATTTTTGTGCTTAGAAATGTTTACTTTTATGTTTAAGTTGTAATCGAATATTGTTTTTAAATAATATTATTATTGTCATTTTTATTAATGGAGAATGAATGCCAATATCTTTATTCTCTATAAAAATATACGTTTGTTTTATTACTATAATAAATTAATTTTCATTTTTAATTTGTTACTATTAGTACAAGATCCCGGGGAACATTGACCTTCACCCATCTGTTTACCGGATCAAAATAACATTTTAGGGTATAAAATATGTTGCTGAACACATACCAATAGGGTTGCCTAAAAAAATATTGTCAAGGATATGATTAGTTAACATTTAAAAAAAATTTTTTTTTTTTATAATTTCCCTGACTTGCTTACCAAAAAAATTTTACCTTCAATGAAAAGTGTACAATGTATACTATATGCAAAAAATAGGTTGCCTATCTTTTTCTGGCCACTACTACCTGGTTGCCGTGTGCAAACAGGTAACTAAAAAATGGTGATTGCGCTCATCTAGCTCCTAGCTTTTGCAGGTAGTATACATTGTAGGTTTTCATTGAAGGTTCATTTATTTGGTGAGCAAGTCAGTGAAATAATATCTTCTTTTTTTTTTTAATTCGCAAAACCTATCCTTGACCATATTTTTAGGCAACCCTATTGGTATGTGTTCAGCAACACCTTTTATACCCTAAAATATTATTTTCATCCGGTAAACAGATGATGGCTGAAAGTCAATGTTCCGCGGGATCTTAGACCATATCAGTTATTTCTGGTGTAAATTGAATAAATTTATGGTAACAGTATATTACCAAAACATCATTGCCATGTTTAAAATATCAAAGATTGGGTTTGCTTTATTGTGAATAACAACAGTATTTGAGTTTTGGCGGGAATTCTGACAGAACGTTTTAAAATTGTCTTTGTTGCAAAAAAGTGGTGTGGATTTGTGCAATAAACATTGACGGTGAAAAACACTGGAAACATTGTTTTCAATGTTTCTAGTGTATGGAAACACTGAAAACACAGGAATTCACACCAAAACTCCAGTAAAACCTTGAAAACGTCTACACCGATATTTCATGGTTCTTGTGAAGGGTTGAGAATTAATTATAGGTACTTGTCATTGGCGAAATGCATAATAATGCGAAGCTGTAAAAAAAGAACAACAGTATTATTAGAGCTGTCAGACAGCCGCGGTGATTACTATAATCATGTGATTAACACTTATCATGTATGTGTGTATGTACTAGTTAATTCACAACTACATAAAATTGTAAAAGTTGTTTATACACAACAAACATTTTATTATTAAGTGTAGATTTTCATATTTATCAGTTCTAGTGTGTTTCGATGCAGTCACACTGCTTTTATAAACGTATGATTAATGAACTTTGTGAAAATAGGGTAGTTTACTTGTTTTTTTAATTATTTAAATCAATATGTTACGTTTCCGAAAACATATTGCAGAGAGAATTTCATTAGTTCGTCCTTAAAAATAAATTAGAAGCCAGAAGCCATTCAAATAACAGACGACGCAAACTTTGACGTCTCTATGTAATATAGCCATCACGGTTCACGCGTGCAAGCGAGATAGTGAGATGTCCCCACTACGCGCCCACCTTTGCTCATACCAATATTTAAAATCATAATTGCGGGCTCATTTTTGACCCGATTTTGATTGAATTTTACCAAAGTATGTCTTTTTAGTATTATTTTCTGTTGCGTATAAAATAATGTATAATATTCAACATAGGAAACTACCCTATTATTATTTATTAATGTAGAATTGAAATGTCGCCTCACTGTTGTAGTGGTACATTGTGTTCGAGTTGATTAGATTATGTGCCCGGTATGGCGTTAGGCTCCCTATTACATCATGGGAACTAAGCCAAGTTACCCTTGGCTGTACTAGTTGCATCCCTGCCTACCCGCAGGGGATAGGCAAGCTTATCTCAATAAAAATGTTTTAATTAACAGTCAGGCATTGACCAAAAATATATTGTAAGTACGAAATAATCGAACATGAATTGTAGTTTATTATGGCGATGATTTTTTGTAGAAAATGGGGTAATGGTGCCAGTTCAATTTTTATACACTTGGTGAGTTCTCCCTACAAACTTCTCTTCGTGAGAAGTTTGTAATTATGTGGTCTGCCAACACGCCTTAGGCCAGCGTGATGGACAAATGCATCATGCGAGGCTCATGCCCATCAGTGCGACGTGTGTAATGGCTGGTATTAGTAGTTAGTACGTGACACTATAATTGATATTAATATCAACAAGGAAGTATGTTTATCACGAGGAAAGGAGAACAATATTGAGGGAAAAAAGTTTATTTTAAATGTTAACATGTTCGATTTGCCTCTTTAGTTAGCTTATTGAATATCAAAATTATTAATTGCAGTGTTTAAGTTACAATGTTTATAAACCAATAATTGTACCTATTTTTTGTAAAACCTTTTATAAAGTTTCAGTACGACAACTTTATAAAGTTGCAGTGCGACAACTTTAGGTTGGCGAGATGGGTGGCGTTGTGGTAGAACAATCATTGATGGATTATTCTATTTAATTCATAATTCCAAAACTTACCACTCAATTTATGATTGTCGCATCGCATGTTCCTAATTTGTGATATTTTAGATTGTTTTGGTTGTAAAATATTCATAATGTTCGGTTATTACGTACTTTGTTCGAATAATAGTAATAGTAATAAAAGCTTTGTTTAAATCGTGGAATGTTTTTATTTCATATATTTCGACTTCTCCAATAAATCACAGTTTGTTAATACTTATATCTAATGTTTTTGTCCCACGTGTATGGAAGAAATATTATTAATACAATTATTTGTCCTCAATTTTTATTTAAAACAACATCACTGGACGAACGAACGCACTACAATTTGGATCCAGAGAACGAACCATTTACACTACAGTCCACCCGATGGTAACCACAGTGCAGTGTAAGTACACTGTTGATACACGGGCGACGTTGCATCTCTTGACGGTTGTAAAAAACCGGTATAATAACGGAAAATCTTGCATATTCATCGTTATTTTGTGTACCGATTAATATCCAAACGCTCAAAAATATGTTTTTTCCGAGGCCAGTGGCGCGTAAGTAAACAGATGCAGATGGCTTATCATATAATTTAAACAAAAAATGTATCACATGGGACTTACTTTTACGTATTTGTTAAATTATTTCACTAAATTCTACTTGTGAACTTCGCCTAATGTATTTTTTTACGCTCTCAAAGTGGCGGTAGTGACACTGAACTTGATTAAAACTCAACCTTATTTCTTTCAATATACGGGTGATATTATGTTTAATCCCAGCGTTGCAAACCGCGTAGTTTTTTTATATCAATGTCACCAGTATGTAGAATGACATAAGGTTAAATATTAATTGTGGTCTAATTCCGCCCGTAAACATTGATTATATAGAAGAGCAGAGTATTGAATAACACTCAAAGTTATAAAAAACCATTAAAATAGCGCAAACTCTGCCCAATTTAAATAGACACGCCCTCCACCTTCACTTCATTTAATGTGAAGGTTCCAAATTGACGGGGCGCGTCATTTGTATTACACGACAACTCTTCTACGGTAATTAGATCGAAGTTCACTAGAACATATTATAAATAAACAACAATCACACAAATATCACAACGTATAAATTCGTCATCAACACATTTCATCTCTATCGGTATTAAGTACTGAGCAATATGTGTAACATAGGGGATTTGACTGCCGGCATGGTCACGGAGACCAGAAGTGTTTAAACATTAATAAAAAAAGAGATTGAATATAATACGAGTAGATTTTCGCCGTACGATGTGATATGAAGTATACAGTATCGAATGAAGGAGATAACAGCAAAGGCCCATGTAAAAACAAGTTGAAATGTCACAAGTAACATCCAGGTTTCGATGGATGACATTTGTCGTGAAATGCGAATACGGCAGCTAGCTAAAAATCAAAATGAATAAAAGGTCTTAATCCAGATCTCATAAACAATCTAATCCTGGGACAGTAAATTAACTATCCAAGGCAGTAGTGCATATATAATGTCGATACTTGAAGACACATTGCGTCCCTCTACAGTCGGCACAATTATGTCGGCGTGTAGTTAGGAAAACAGGGGGAACGCGACTCGCCGAAACGGACACTATGGATTTGACCATGTGTTTTAGTCGCTATCTTCTGAATGTTTCATGTACCTCTCAATAGCGATAACAATCTGAAGATTTCGATTATGATGCTTTATTAATTTCGGACATTACATATTATAATGATCTTTTCCTTTTTACTTGGGTCTGCATTGTCATTTTAACACCAATACATATTACAGTGCTGTTATATTCTTCAATACAAAAATCCAGCACAAATGAACCCGTATAAATCCAATATTTAATATAAAGCTTGTTTTATTTTAGGTAAATAGAAATGTCTTTATTCTTGCATTTATTAAATATGGGTACCTATTTTTGTGCTGTGTCACTATACATCACACATGTCCTTGTGTATGGCTAGGTCCAAATTTGCATTTGTAAACAAACTGTTTTCTTTTATTTTTTATCACACAATTTAATTATGTAGTCAATAAAAATTTAAATGACCAATTATAATAATTGCATTTTCACTATCAAATTCAATTCAAAACAACTAGAAATTACTATGAAAAAAGGGGTAAATAAGTTGTCGGAGGATAATTAAGAAACTCCGAAGCTAAGTCAATTATAATATCAAATGAAGACTCTAAAAATTTTAGCAATTATTTAAGGTTGGCGCATGGTTTTAATTATACTATAATTAAAACCATGTAACAAAGTTCAAACAATATCTTTTCAACTAATCAACATGACCCTACACCTTGACGATAGAAATACGAGAGCGAAGTCCAACTGGACAAGGTTAATGTTTCAAACACTTTAAAATGTGGGGATGCCTTCACCCAAGAGTAGGACAGCGAGGCTGATGAGATAATCAATACAATTATAGACAAATCAGTCAACATCCCTTTAGACAATTCAGAACATATTGCTACTCTTTTATCTCTTATAAAAATTTGTCAGGATATTGTAAAAGTATCACTAGAACTTGGTGGTGTCCACGTTTTGTTTCTTCTCGTCGCCCACATCACTCCTGGCAGGTATATCTTTCAAAGAACTGTTTCGGATGCCATAGAGGAAGTAGATCATGTAGCCTGGAAATAAGAAATTTGATTTTCAATCCGAAAAAGTTTAAATGTGGTGGAGTCATGTAATAGTTTTGTCTACAGCATGAATGAGATCTACCGGGTTGTTATCACTGTTTCACAGAGAACCGATGTAAGTAGCGGCATACTGCTATATTTCGTATGGTAAGTGAGATATCCGGAGGCCCAAATCCCCCTCCCCTTCCCAATCCCATAATTATCCTTTCCCTTTGTGGTCGGCAACGCGCCTATGATTCTTCTAGTATTGTAGGCGCACATGGGCGGTGGAGATCACTTACCATCAGGTGATCTACTTGCTCGTTTGCCGGCCTATGCTATAAAAAGAAATATGTCGCCTCATTCAGCTACATGCTGCAGAACAGTCTACGTAGACAGTACCGAAAATATGTTTAATAAAAAAAAAAAGTTTGCGTCCCGGGACGCTCGACAGAAGTGATAACTTAAACTAATGTGGGTTAAAGTGAGAGCGGAAAAGCCTACCTACTGCTACCGTATGCGTGAGAGAAAGGGAAGCCAGAAAAAGTGGCGCCGTAAAGCCTTACGTTACGGCGCCACTCTGTCTGGCTTCCCTTAACGCGTTACGTTACGAAGTCCGGTCAAAGCCCTGTCAAAGTCGTGTCAAAGCCGTGTCAAAGTCGTGTCAAAGTCGTGTCAAAGTCGTGTCAAAGCCGTGTCAAAGCCGTGTCAAAGCCGTGTCAAAGTCGTGTCAAAGTCGTGTCAAAGTCGTGTCAAAGCCGTGTCAAAGCCGTCTCAAAGCCGTGTCAAAGTCGTGTCAAAGTCGTGTCAAAGCCGTGTCAAAGCCGTGTCAAAGCCGTGTCAAAGCCGTGTCAAAGCCGTGTCAAAGCCGTGTCAAAGTCGTGTCAAAGTGGTGTCAAAGTCGTGTCAAAGCCGTGTCAAAGCCGTGTCAAAGCCGTGTCAAAGCCGTGTCAAAGCCGTGTCAAAGTCGTGTCAAAGTCGTGTCAAAGTCGTGTCAAAGTCGTGTCAAAGCCGTGTCAAAGCCGTCTCAAATCCGTGTCAAAGTCGTGTCAAAGTCGTGTCAAAGTCGTGTCAAAGTCGTGTCAAAGCCGTGTCAAAGCCGTGTCAAAGCCGTGTCAAAGTCGTGTCAAAGTCGTGTCAAAGTCGTGTCAAAGTCGTGTCAAAGCCGTGTCAAAGCCGTGTCAAAGCCGTCTCAAAGCTGTGTTAAAGTCGTGTCAAAGTCGTGTCAAAGTCGTGTCAAAGTGGTGTCAAAGTCGTGTCAAAGCCGTCTCAAATCCGTCTCAAAGCCGTCTCAAAGTCGTGTCAAAGTTGTGGCAAATTCGTGGCAAAGTCGCGGCAAAGTCGTGGCAAAGTCGTGTCAAAGTCGTGTCAAAGTAGTGTCAAAGCCGTGTCAAAGCCGTGTCAAAGCCGTGTCAAAGCCGTGTCAAAGCCGTATCAACGTCGTGTCAACGTCGTGGCAAAGCCGTCTCAAAACCGTGTCAAAGTCGTGTTAAAACCGTGTCAAAGCCGTCTCAAAGTCGTGGCAAAGTCGTGGCAAAGTCCGGTCCAAGCCGACTGGTCACTGTGTGGCGCCACCTGGGACTTCGAAATTATCGATGTTCCAGGGAGGTCGGCTAACGCTGGCTGGTCGATGGACCGCTCGCGTTACGGAACGTTTCGGTTCACCCTCCCATAAGAAGTTATCACTTCAAAAACACATTTAGCAACACATCAAAATAACTATAATAGTAATTTACTACTTACCAATGAAGAGCCAGATGAGGAATCGGATCCAGGTCTGGTAGTCGAGCTGGACCATGAGGTATACGTTCATGCATACGCTGAGGTATGGCACCAGCGGGACTAGCGGCACCTGGGAGAAATAAAGATGTAAAGACACTGAAAAAATAAACCGTTGTCCGTCAAAAACTACTGTTGGTGGGAGGGTACCTGAAATATTTTTTAACCCTTTGGGGTAAACTGCAGGGGTCCCTGCTAATGGGATACTAGCGACC
Source organism: Amorpha juglandis (assembly GCA_949126905.1). NCBI lineage: Eukaryota > Metazoa > Arthropoda > Insecta > Lepidoptera > Sphingidae > Amorpha > Amorpha juglandis. Next base: position 1,037,266 of record OX421379.1, on the reverse strand, counting down.
CCTGCAGTATCTCATCCCAGGGTTAAGGGTTTTGGGAAGGGAGGGATTTAGGGAAGGTAAAGGAAAGGGTACCAACCCCTCGGGAGAACCCTCCTCGGATATACACTGGCTGATCCTGGAACGCGATCTACACAAGGTGGATCACTATGGCAGGTTTTACCTCCATGTGCACGGTGGTTGCTATCCGAGCGGGTCGAAATTAGGATTAGATTAGGATAGAAGAGAGAGATCGGTATAAATTAGGACTACTAGAGACTATCCCGCCCACACACCCGCCACTGTAACTCCTGTAAATTAGGACTAGGAGGTGGTAGGCCAACAGCAAATGCAGCAATGTACTGAAGCAACTTACAGCGAAGGTTAGGTTTTCGACGCCATTCCTCGGCTGTCGGTAGAGCACCACGAGCAGCACCACCAGCACAGCGCCGAGCACTCCGATGGCCGCGCCGTCCTGGTTCCAGCGGAGAAGGATGCAAGTGATCATCGCCACGACAACTAAAATATATTCAAGACATTTACAACATTATAACAGATTTCCAAAACCACTTGCGCTAAAAGTAATTTTTAAGTTATGAAAAAGCTAGAAATCATCAACTGTTATTAGAACGAAGCCCGGAGTTTCTTTCTGCCTTTCTTCTTCGGGTCATCATCAGTAGGCAGCTAGAGAAAGGTTGATAGGTTAGCTAGGCTAGGGATTTTCCTGCCAGTAAGGTCCACGATACATCTCCTTACCATTAAAACCCTTACCCTACTCCTTCCTGCCCTTGACCCGATTTCCATATCCTCCTAGTCCGTGAATCCCTACATTTAAGGATCCTCTCCTTCCCATCCCATGTTGGTGTGCCTTTTCCTGCCAGCCTATAGCGCGGCGGTTATTCCAAAGTTCCCTTATTTTTAGGTTAGTCTTTTTAACGATAAATGTTCTGTACTTGACCTGTCATAAGCACTTTCTTAGCCTACTTACACTTTCTAAGATTTTGATTTTTGATTTTTTGATTTTGAAGTGGAAAAAAACCAGCCAAGTGCGTGTTGGATCATGCACAGTGAAGGGTTCTGTAGTGTAACCGAAAATATCCAATATCTCAAACACTAGACAGCCTAGTTTTTTCTTGACAACGAATTTCTTGGTGCTTCTTGTCAGACCAATGAGCATTTCCGAAGCACCGGTAGAGACATTTCAATGTAATTTATCTATTATTGACGTGTAAAAGAGCCCTTTGTGGCCTACTTGTAAAATAAAGGTTTTGATTTTGATTTGTTGCCTGAATATATATACAAGGTGGTAGGTCCCTCGTATGCTAGAGGCCGTCTAGGTTGGTCACCGCTTTGTCTATTACTGCCACCAAGCAACAGTATGTATGTTGTGTTTCGGTTGGAAGGACATTGAAGTCAGTGAAACTACTGGGCATTATGGGGCTTAACATCTTATGTCTCGGGGTGACGAGTGCAGTTCAGTTCAGTGCGGTGCAGTTCAGTGCGATGCAGTGCTTTATAATTCACAGTTCTGTATGGTGTTGCTTCTGTTTATGGGCAGGCGTTGCGCTTACATACAGATAATGCTTTATATGTGGTGATCTTTGCAAAATACATAAATTGCCATTATAGTAATATTTTAGTTTTCTGACCTAGTAGATTCCGATGCTATTCTTTGTATAACTGTGTAATATAATATTTCTGTCGCCACCGCTGGTCATGGCGAATGTTGTAAATACCTGTTATCGGTGTACATATCAGGATATATGCTATGACATCAGTCATGAGGCATAGCCCAAATTTGTAAGCCCCTGTGTGTGAAGAAATATGTATACTGTTGGTGTTTCATAATACAACTTCCTTAGAAATTGGCCGACTTTTTTGCAACCGAGGCAAGATTATTTAATAGTGTGCCAGAGGCTTTAATTGTAAAGAAGCTTTCTAAATTTGTTCTAGAATGGATACGTCTACCGGGTGTCGCAGATAGATGGAATTGATAATAACAAAGTAAACTTTACGAGTGGTAAAGCCACGTAGACTGTTTTGTCTACAGCATGAATGGGCTGGCTCGACCAGGTCGTTACCACTGTCTCACAGAAAACCGTAGTAAAGTAGCGGCTTGCTGCTGCGTTTCGTACGGTGAGTGAGATATCCGGAAGCCCAAATCCCCGTCCCCTTCCCAATCCCTAATTTTCCCTTTCCCTTAAGGTCGGCAACGCGCCCATGATTCTTCTGGTTGTGGGCGTACATGGGCGGTGGAGATCATTTACCAGCAGGTGACCCACTTGCTCGTTTGCCGGCCTATGCTATATAAAAAAAAAATGAATAAAATACTAACACAATATACTGATGGTGGACTTAGCGATGGTGGCAGAGAGCTGCGACGGGTACTTGAGGCCGAGCAGGTTGAACGCCTGCCTGAACACCGACCACGGCGTCTCCGGCACCGACAGCGCCGTCTGCTCCGGGAGAGGCGCCTCCTCCTCAAATCTGTAAGGTGGACAACAATGTTGAGGATAATTGGGGCGGAGAATTAATATAGAGTCCGTTGTTTTTTAATAATACACGTCCCACTGCTGGGCACGGGGTTCCTCTACTGTATGAGGGGGGTTAGGCCTTAGTCCACCGCGTTGGCCTAATGCGGGTCAGCAGACTTTTTACATATTCGAAATTTTTATGTAGAATTTAGGTAATAATAGTTTGGGTTCTATTACCTAAAGTGAAGATTGGACAATTATAAACGAGTGTTGAGTAGCATGGTTTAATCGCGAATCCGTATATAGAACTACTTACTGGAGGGCGCAGCCGCCTCTATATTATACCTAGAAAAACTACATACTAAGCATATATTGCATTCGTCACTCACGCATACTTCACGCTATCACAAACATAACCTACTTTACATGTGTGTCCCTACATAGAACTGCTCAGGTATGCAGGTTTCCTCATGATGTTTCATTCAGCGTTAAAGTAAGCCATGAGTAATTTACAATTAATAAACACATAGCTTAGAAAAGTCTGGTGCATGATCTTGGGGCTGGTATCGAACCTGCGACTTTCGTCTCGGCAGTTTCTACCACTCCCACTGAACTATTGCTGCTTGCTTGCATTCTTTTTGAATCCTCAACTAAATTATATTTTGACCCCGCGAGTCTATGTCATAGGATTAATAGTAGTGGCGTATTATGTGATCCGCAACTTTGTAAATAGCAGTTGTGTGTAAACTATAGAGTCACTAAATAGAACACTAAACAGAAACTTCTAATTTGAAATAAAATTATTACACATATCTGTTTCCATAATTGGTTAATTTTTGCAGCCAAATAGATGGATGTTGTCGAAATTATTTACCTAAAATATGTATATGTATATGTAAATATGTAATGTAATTTGTGTTAAAAAGTTGTCCAAATATGGACACTAAACATTGATAATTACCTAAGAATTAACACGCTGGTGGCAACTATGGTGTAAGCGAGGAGTGTACCAATCGACATCATATCTATCAGTTGATTTAAATTGAAAATGGCCGCCATGAACGCTGAAAAAATAGAGATAGAGTGTAAATTAACAACTATTAATACTATTTAACAGTGCCTATTTAAATTGCATGATATTTATTTATTTACAGCGAACAATAGCGAATAAACCTAACATTCGACAGCCTTCGTGGCGCATATATATTGCATGGTGTTATGAGATGATTTTATAAGAGTCGGTGAAACAGGCGTTAATGATTGCACAAATTGATCTGCTCATTCATTCTATAAAAAACGATAGACTGCTCTATATTAAAATTATATCTGTCCTGTACGTTAGCCTAACACGGGCAGGTGGACTTTATATGTATTTCAAATTCGTTTCACCACAATATTTTCCTTCACCGTTAAAGCAAGCGATAATTGACATATAACTTTGAAAAGTCCGACGTATTTCCTGGAGGTTAAAGATCGCATCTGCGACGTCTATCTCGGCAGTACTCAACTTCCTGCTCGGCTACTTACCATCCGATTACTTGAATTAAATCACCTCTGATCCCAAATTACCTGAAAAAAGACCGCTGCAGGCCGTGGCAAGTAATGGCGTCTGAGTCTTCGCATGAATGTTAGCCAGGGGCCGGAATAGAACTCCATCAGTGCCCATAGCATACAGTACTCTTGGGAGAGGGAACATTGCGCCTAAGAGGCTGGTGCATAATGCAAAGATTGCTCCTATGGTGACGGTCCATTTGATCGCAGGTAGGTTGACTGCTTGGAATACATGCGGGAATGGAGCCTCGTCGTCCTGGAAGAAGATTGTAAATTAAGATTTAAAATCATAAAAAAATGGATAAAACAGTTAATAAGATAGATATTTTCGTCATTATGAGATTTAATACTTGATGTTTCAGAGTGATGAACGCAACGCAGTATCCTGTAGTGTTTTGTCATTCAAAGTCCTGGTTATGTTTCTACTCTATAATATGGCGTTTACCATCAACAGGTGACTTGTTTGTCTCGTAATTCTATAAAAAAGAACCTATGGTCCTTATTAAGAGTAACAATAATTTTAGCTTTCACAACAGAAACACGGAACATGTTAACCTAATAGTACTAACCTGCAAGTAATATGGCAGCATCATCGTCAGCACCGTTGAAATAGAGAAGTATGACAAAAAGATTACAATCAAAGACAAGACTATGGACAGAGGTATATCCCTCTTGGGATTTTTGGCTTCTTCACCGGTGGTAGCAACACAGTCGAATCCGACAAATCCGAAGAAGCACTTAGCAGCGCCGGCCATCACTCCAGCTACTCCGAAAGGCATGAAACCTCCGACACCAGCCATGCCTACGTACTCTGGTGGTATGTCTGATAATTTTATGTTCCAGTTTGCTGGATCACCTGAAAGTACAGTATTATCTAGTATGCGTTCTAATTTGTTCGTGAAACTTATACATCCTAGGTTTATGTACTTAGTTATGGAATACCTCGAAATTTTACCATTGTCTGTAGGATATTTTATTTATTTATTTTTTATTTATTCATATGATTAAAATTTGAATGTGTGTCATTTCAAATTAAAGAGTCTCGATACTGCAACCGATTAGGAACGTAGAACACGTCACTGTTGTTCTATTTTCAATTACCTTTTAATTTGCTTGTATAAAATTTTGAAAATGGAAGATCTACGATAAGTGATACGCTTCAGTTCTATGTATCGAATTAGGTGGATGGAAAAGATTAGAACCTTCGTCGTCGGTCTTCTATTTTCAATTTATGATTAAGGAACATTAATTAAACAATGTTTTAAAATGTAATCGGAAGATGTCCATTCCGTCACGTTCTGTCGTAGTGTGAGGGGACGGTAGATGATCTCTTTGTTCTTACGCTATAATAAATAAATTATTCTTTATGGCGGCTGTAACAATAAGTTCACCTAACGGACACACAGTTCTGAGCCCACACTAGGTCAAAATTGTATCAGGTATCAGGAACTACGAGGGACTTACGGTCCAACAGCACCCAGACACGAAACAAATATATTTAGTGCATCAAACAAACATTTGTCTCGGTGCGGGGATCAATTCCGTGGCCTCTCGTTTCTGTCATATCAACCAACATCAAATTAATCGGGTTATTGAACTTATTAGCAACATAAAAACCATTGTGAATACCGTAACTCGATTTCGCCACAAGCATATTTCCAGTTCTGCAGGAATATAAAATCTGAGACGAAAACTACTTAATTTCATCTTTAGATTTATATAGGCGTCATAAACGGTTCTGCATTATCATGTGTTAAATTGCTTCGTAATTCAAACAATGAAGATTTAGCGTGAATGAATTGTATGTTCTAGATAAACTTGTAATGTCACTAAGGTAAACAGCATCTAGTCTGAGATGACGCGCGTCTTAAATCCTCGCACGAATATTTATATAGCAGAGGCTGACAAACGAGCAAGCGGGTTACGTGATAGTGATCTTCACTACCCATGAACATCCACAACACCAAAAGCATCATGGACTGCATCATGGATGCGTTGTCAAACTTCAAGGTGGTAGGTCCCTCGTATGCGTGAGGCCGTCTGGTTTGGTACCATCGCCTTGTCTATTTCTGCCGCTAAGCAACAGAGTGTAAGCACTGTTGTGTTTAGGTTTAAAGGACATTGAAGCCAGTGAAATTACTGGGCATTATGAGACTTAACATCCTATATCTCCAAATTTCTGTGTGGTGTTGCTTCTGTTTATGGGCAGGCGTAGCGTTTATCATCAGGCGACCGTTTTGCTCGTCTCGTCATTCAACCAAATAAAAAACTTTAAAGGAATGAGAATGTGGAAAATGAGGGGTGGATTTGGACTGTCAGTAATCTCCCTATACGACACACAACATTTAGTTGTTCATGTCGTTTTTCGGTGACACAGTGTCACTAACCCGGCAGAGTTTACCCAGTCATGCACTAGACAAAAGTATCTACAGCGAGGTTGCACTGACAAGAATGTAAACTCTAAGTTTTGTGCAGTAAGGTCCAAAATTTTGTACGCGTCATTTTCTTTACTATCTCTACGTCATAATTAAACTTCGTCTCGTGTACTATATCATAGTGTACAGTAAATATTTGTCAATGCATCTCGTAAGAGTGTAGCGGTAGACAAATAATCAAATCTAGAGGACGTCGAAGGACGGATTATTATGTAAATAACACATCCTATCCAACAATCTATATCGGAGGTTCCCAGACTTTTTTCTCATAGACCACTTTCAAAATTTAGGTGGTTCCGGTGGACTCCCTGCAGCTACATTTCTACCATATTCCCAAAATTCGTACTGTGAAATTAGATCTAACTATGGAACTTTGCGTTGTTGCGTTTTTTAGTATTTACAAGTAATTGTCGCTGAGCTTCTTAAAATATTATTTGCTTAGAGATGAAGTCAAGCCAAAATTTTAGTTCTTCACTATCAAAAGCAGATAAATTTTCGTGGTCCCCCGCTTACGAATTGTGAAGTCCTATTTTTTGTCACGCAACCGTAGACCTCCGTCGAGTATCCCGTGGACCCCTGGGGGTCGACCTGGACCCCTGGGGGTCGACCTGGACCACTTTGGGAACTAAGGATCTCTGTCATATCCTGCTACTATGATGAATGTGAAAGTTTGGATGTTTGTGAGGACACGAAATATTTTTAATCAATCACGCCTTAACGACATTTTTATAGCATAGACCGGCAAACGAGCCAGTGGGTCACCTGATGGTAAGTGATCTCCACCGCCCATGGACGAATTATAGGCGCGTTGCCAACCTTGAAGGGAAGGGATAATTATGGGATTGGGAAGTGGAAGGAGATTTACGCCTCCAGATATTTAGCTCACCGCACGAAACGCAGCAGCATGCCGCTACTTTACGTTGGTTTTCTGCGAGACAGTGGTAACGACCCGTTTGAGCTGGCCTCTGCTGTAGACTTAACTGTTTACAGCGTAGCTCTACCACTCAAACACTTATTGAACGGGTTTGATGACATTTTGCACACAGGCAGACCATGACCTAGATTAGGATATAGGCTACTTTTAATCCCAAAAGAAAACGTTCACATAGGTGGACCCATTAGGAAACGCTATATATTTATTTGCTATACACTTACGGATTAATCACAATATCTCAAAAACTCATGAAATTACAAGGTACCTGCTTCATATTGACTGCAAAGCGACCACCGAACACTTGGTTAAAATCCCTCCATACTGGCTCGTTCGTGTTGCGTTCCGGAGCCAGCCTGTCTAAATTCACTTCAGGCCGTCAAAATTGTCGCCATTATATTTGGACTACCCTGTAGTTAACACCCGGTTCCGTACCATGACTCTGCTATACTAGGATAAAAAAGCGCGTAATATTTAACTTACTCTTGATAGAGCCTGCGACGACCACTACTAAGACGGTAAGCAAGTTGAGTGCTGTAAACACGTTGTTCAGTTTCGTGGACTCCTTCACACCAATTGACAGTAACGCTAAAATAATAACAGTTAATTATTAAATTAGGACCCTTTATATTAGCTGGTAGTAGGATATTCATATCCGCCCGGAAGCGACCACCATACATAATGTTAAAACCAGTCCATAGTGACCCACACGTCTTATGTGGATCGAGTTCCAGGATCAGCCAGTGTATATCTAGTTCTTGCGAAGGGCTTGCGACATGATTTGATGGTTGGTTGGGGCGGGTATAGGGGTACATCCTTGTATCATTGTGCCCGCATTGGTCATTCGCCTGTCCTGTCTCAGGCCTCTCAATTTGCTTCTTCCCTCTCTGAAGAAGGAAGATGCATTTATACAGGCCGGCATGATTCTGATGACCACCGATAAACTTATTGTTTGCCGGTGGTCGCTGATTTTTTGGACTGCACCAAGCTTACCATCACGTGTAGTGCAGTCACTTTGCTCTGCTCGGATAAAAAAAACCAACAGTCACATACATAGTCCTCACTTCACAGTTTCACAGTAAGATACGAGTCTTGTATCGTGGGTATCAGGAACTACGAGAGACTTTCGGTCTCACAACACCCAGACCCCAAAACAAACATTTGTGGATCACACAAACATTTGTCTCGGTGCGAGGATCGAACCCGCGGCCTCTCGATTCACAGCTACTCGCCCACTGCTGAGGCTGTCGGATATCTCCGCTTTTGAGGATGTAAGAGTGCGCATAATATACAAGAATCTATATAATATCAGCCAATAAAACTTACCAGTAATCAAAATAACAAGAGCAAATGCGAAGAAATCAGGATACGTGGCGAGAAATGATATCCTAATCGGTGCCACCTCAGTCATAGTTTTTGCCATGGTGTTATTACAAAGACTGTCGATGTATAACGACATGCCCTTGGCGACGCTGGCCGTCCCTATCACATACTCCAGGATGAGGTTCCATCCGATGGTGAAGGCAATGAATTCTCCAACACTGACGTAGCTGTAGATATATGCTGAGCCAGCTTTGGGCACGCGGGCTGCGAATTCAGCATAGCAGAGACCTGAAATATGAGGATATTTTGTGAGGGGTACAGCCACGCTGTAAGTTTTTTTTTCCTGGCTCGGCAAAGTGACTACGCTACACCTGATGGTAAGTGTAGCGCAATCCAAGAATAGTGTCGACCAACGATAAACAATGTGTCCATCGTAGGTCGGCAAGATCATGCCGGCCTGCCAAAGGGCTAAGGGGGAGGGGAAGGAAAAAGGGATGGGAAAAGGGTCAGGATCATGAGGCAAGGCCCGTGGGGAGAACCGGATATACACTGGCTGACCCTGGAACGCGACCCATGCAAGGTGGGCCACTATGGCAGGTTTTAGCACCAGTGTACGGTGGTCGCTATCCGGTCCGATACAAGTATCCTCCCACCAGCAAAGTGGTTAAATCTTAAATTTACCTGCAAAGGCGGACGCCACAGCCGCAACAAGAAAGCTGACCGTGACAGCTGGTCCAGCGACTGTCCTAGCAACTGCCCCGGCTAGTACGTATACGCCCAAACCCAGTGTGCTGCCGATACCCAGAGCAGTCAAGTCCAGAAGGCCGAGACATCGCGAAAGTTGCGTGGAGTCATCGCCTTGTTCTAATTGCTTACAACGTCGCAGAACTCCAAAGATTCTTGCACAACCCATCTGAAAAGAAAGGTTCATAATATTATTCACAAAATAAGTCTTTCTCAAAGTAGGTGATTTAAAATAAAAGTAAATTCGGTGGGTTTTCAGAAAATAATTGATTCTCAAAGTGGACAGTAGACGAAACAATAGGTATATAAGTTGGTAAAAACATGTTTATAATGTTTGTACCAACTATTTTTTAATTTAGTCATAGTATTTTATATTAGAAATATTATTATTGTGAAAGGACATGAAAAAGGTCCTAAGGTACTATTTGTAATAGCTACATTCTATTCTTTTTCTTTCATTGTACAATAGGTAATTCAATCTCGTCACTGTTTCTAATAGATATATAAAATTGTATGTACTACGTTACTTATCTTTGTCTTAAGAAATAGTAAAATGAGTAATGTATTTATATGCTTAACGTTTTTTGTTGTATTGAAGATTGCTAGCGCGTCATGTTTTAGCCTTCCATGTTTGTCTCAGCTAAAACATCAATCCCTTTTTATTTAAAAATGACTAACCGTTCAACTTCAAGAGGCATCTTTTTTTCGTTAAATTTACATACCACATAAATATTATTATATCAATTACCATATTTAGCATTCACTCGAAAAATCCTGATTCAAAAATCATGACGTCGACTAAATAAAAGATAATAACAAATCGAAAGGCGTTCGTTAACTCTTGAGTGATCGCTGAAAAGGTTCAAATTAGCAGATCACGGCGTGACTGAATGTGAGTCACGTGTTCGCAGATCTGCTATAGTAGAGACATGTGAATTATGACGAGTTCTGCGTGGGTAGATCTCCAAAATGACATTTATAAACAATTAAATGACGATATGAGTAGTTCGCTGGCCTCTGTGAGCATCACGTTTTTGCATAAACAATATCACCCAGAACTTTGAATTACAAAGCATGGAGCACTACGCTCTAAATCCCGAGACTTTTTGATTTGATGGTTGGTTGGGGCGGGTATAGGGGTACATCCTTGTATCCCCTGTGCCTGCATTGGTCCGCCTGTCTTGTCGCAGGCCCCTCTATTTGCTACTTCCCTCTCCGAAGAGGGAAGAAGCATTTATACACGCCGACATGGCTCTGGTGATCACCGATAAACTCATTGTTTGTCGGTGGCTGCTAGTGTTTTGGACTGCACTACGCTTACCAGGTCTAGTGTAGTAACTTACCAATTTAATAAGTGTACTATTTAACCCTACCCATTTGAATATACAAATGTGTATTTATTGAAAAATTCATGGCTTAATCGATACATTATGTGGAATGAAATGTATATTGCGATTGTAGATTTCATGGTCAATCAGATCTGCAAGAATCAATAAAACAGCACGACCTTTACAAATAAAACACAACGACACAGTATTGTACACGAACAACTCGGCTCGACCTTGAAATCTTTATTGTTGATGCAATTTTTTCGGACTTATCAAAGGAGTGTTAACGGATTCATGTTAGCATGGATTTTTAAAAGTTTATGTATTAGAACATAATTTCTAAACGCCTGAACTGATACTGAACTTTTTGATAGCCTTATTATCACCTCACTAAAAATTCAGTGTTTCTATTTTTGAGGGGTAATTTAAGATACTAACCTAACCAAACTATTTATTCTGTTTGTTTATTATAGTACGTAAGTGCCTACCAACCTAACCTAAACGTTATAAAACCCTCGACTTCAAATAGAAAAATATATCTTACCGGATGAATAGTTTTCCTTTAGCCTTCCTTTATTTGCTGGTGGGAGGATACTTGTATCCGACCGGATAGCGACCACCGTACACTGGTGCTAAAACCTGCCATGGTGGCCCACCATGTGTGGGTCGCGTTCCAGGGTCAGCCAGTGTATATACCGTTCTCCCTAGGGGGCTTGCCCCCTGATCCTAACCATTTTCCCATCCCTTTTTCCTTCCCCTCCCCCTTGGCCCTTTGGCAGGCCGGCATGATCTTGCCGACCTACGATGGACACGTTGTTTATCGTTGGTCGACACTATTTTTGGATTGCACTAAACTTACCATAAGGTGTAGCGTAGTCACTTTGCCGAGCCAGGATAAAAAAAAAAAAACAAAAACCATTTTGAATTAATCAGCATGTAAATAAAAAAACAAACTTAAACCAGTCAACACAGACAAGGTCAAAAGTATAACACACCTTTTTTGCTGGAGGTTAAAAATAAAGGAATTTCAAAATAAATCTCACTCACTCACTAGCGTAGTTTTACGTATGTAACATAACATACTTATTTTTTACAATAGCTAATTCATTTGATCCAAAAAACATTATCTAAATTATAATTTAAGCTACCAAATAACCAAATGTCTGCATCATATCTGAGTTTACTAAAACTGTCATATCTTTCCTCAAACTGTTTTATCTGAATTAATCTTTGTTGGAACTAATTATTTGTTTAAGTGCAGAGTAATAAACTCTATGTCTGGGTATGCTAGACATGCGAAATCATTGAACGTAACTGTCTGGGCTTAAGAAGTGCAACGCAAGATGAATTTGATCGTCTCGTTTTGCGAAAAAATATATAATTTTCTATCTGGTTAGTTCTTTATGTCTTTCGAAGCCAAGATTGCATAGACGAGAAGATAGAAGAGAAAATATTACTTTCTACTTGTCTGTGATATTTTTTCTACGAACCCTGACGAGATGTAATTTTATCGAATACTTTTGTGGACAGCTTTCTCTGGCGTGCGAGATATCGCTAATATATGCCCACAACATATCTGTAGTGGGCATATATTAACCCCCAGTAGTCAATTCACGTCAGTGGGGTAAAGGATTTTTACGAGTACATGCTGTTAGTACAAGATCCCGGGGAACATTGACCTTCACCCATCTGTTTACCGGATCAAAATAACATTTTAGGGTATAAAATGTGTTGCTGAACACATACCAATAGGGTTGCCTAAAAAAATATGGTCAAGGACATGATTAATTAACATTTAAAAAATATATTTTTTTTTTATAATTTCCCTGACTTGCTTACCATGCATACTATCTGCAAAAAATAGGTTGCCTACCTTTTTCTGGCCACTACTACCTGGTTGCCGTGTGCAAACAGGTAACTAAAAAGTGGTAATTGCGCTCATCTAGCTCCTAGCTTTTGCAGGTAGTATACATTGTAGGTTTTCATTGAAGGTTCATTTATTTGATGAGCAAGTTAGTGAAATAATATCTTCTTTTTTTTTTTTAAATTCGCAAAACCTATCCTTGACCATATTTTTTTAGGCAACCCTATTTGTATGTGTTCAGCAACACCTTTTATACCCTAAAATATTATTTTCATCCGGTAAACAGATGGGTGAAGGTCAATGTTCCGCGGGATCTTAGACCATGTAGACAGTTTTGCCTCCAGGCTCGAACGAGTTACTACTATATAACTAAAAACCTACGTGAAGTAATTGTTTGATGTTGTGTTTCGTATGGTGAGTGTATTATAGTTAGTGTATGGTGGGTGACCTCCACCGCTCATAAGTATCCAGAATACCAGAGAAACATACATTGCCGACTTTTAAGGAAAGGCAGGGAAGGGGGGATTTGGCCTTCAGAAATAAACAGAAATAAGGGACTATCTGCTTTACAAATCTTCAAGTTTGCTTCTTCAGGGGGCAGCCATAGCCAATACACTAGGTTATTAAAAATAAATCACAAAGTGTAGTCTTGCTGTATACGATTTTATCTATAACGTGAATGGCTCGACCGTAGTAGTGCCACTGTCTTAAGTCTCAGCCTTGTACTTCAAAGACCAAATTAAGACAGAAAACAGTTATTTACGACACCGCGTTTTACGTCTTTTTGGTCAAATTCTATGACGCGGATTTGTAAGAAGAAGAGTTTCTGTTATATCTGCATCTGTGATATGCAATAAACTCTCTCCGTCTAAATGGGGCTTTAGTGTAAAGAAAAGGCCAGTTAACGAGCAAGTTGGTCACCTGATGGTAAGAAGTTATAACTTACGTAAAGTAGTAGCTTGCTGCTGCGTTTCGTAAGGTCATTGAGATATCCGGAGGCCTAAATCCCTTCCTAATCCCTTAATATTCCCGAGGATTCTTCTAGTATTGTGGGCGTATTTTGGGTGGAGATCACACCATAAGGTGACCCACTTGCCTGTTTGCCGGTTTATGCTATAAAAAATATATATACCGGTGCAATATGCGAATTTGAATCTTCATTCAAATTCATTTAAAATTGAATCCTTTCCAAAACTGACTGACCCTTCTTTACTTTCTCTGGAGTGTCGCTGCAGCATATCTCACCCCCCAGAAGGAAAACTTGTTCGCCCTTGTTAATAGCTGTTTATTTTCAATTGACGTCGCGGGTTTTAAACGATAGACTTGTATTAACTTAAGTGCTTTTGCATATTGCAAAACAGGTAATAATTTATTCTATTCGTAATATAATATATCTCTATATGTAGAATGAACCGGACATAAACTATTTTTGGCAACTTCGTAACATTACAAATTGGTGTCGGACAAAAAAACGCAAGTCAGTCACGTAACCAACACCAAATTACGTGTTCATATACATATATGTAAGTTCACGCCTGTACCCTCAATGTGGTATTTGGTAGGATATTCATATCCGCTCGGATAGCGACGACCGTACACATGGTGTTAAACCTGCCATAGAACCCACACTCCTAGTGTGGATCACGTTCCAGGATCAGCCAGTGTATATCCGGTTCTCGCGAGGGGTTTGTGACATGAATTGATAGTTGGTTGTGGCGTGTATCGGGGTACATTTTTGTATCCCTGTGCCTACATCGACTATCAGTCTGTCCTGTCACAGGCCCCTCGATTTGATTCTTCCCTCTTCGGAGTGTGAAGAAGCATTTATACAGGCCATCATGATTCCGGTGACCACCGATAAACTCATTGTTTGTCTGTTGTCGCTGGTTTTTTGGACTGCACTGCGCTTACCATCAGGTGTAGTGCAGTCACTTTGCCGTGCTAGGATAAAAAATGCAAAGGTGTAACTAGTGCTCGATATTTCGAGGTTACTTCCATCCCTTGATGTCAAAGGGGGCCAGTCTATTGCCATACCGGGCCACGTAAGTGTGATTTTTCGCATCAAAACTCAAAAAAATATTTGGATAAATTTTTGGTCGACATAATTGACCACCTTGAAATACAACAAAAAGAGAAAAAAAAATCTGGTCGAAAATAAATTTTGTCATATTTGCAACACTTGATAGCCTCAACACATTTAAAAGTTGATGCAACTGATTTTTAAGATCTCTTATTTAAAACACACAAAATACAATGCAGGATGTTGTAGAAAGATGGTATCAATAATGAATCATCATTGATTTAAAACTTAGAATGCCTCGGTGGCGCAGTTGTATTGCGTACGCGGTACGACTGCTGTACTGAGGTCTAGGGCTTGATTCCCCGTGTCGGGAAAAGTGAAATTTGGTTTTTCTAACACATAATGCTTAGTATAAACCCGGAGTCTAGAATTATGCCTGGTATGGGGATAGGCTTGTCCCCCTATCTCATTAAGGTACGGATATATGCTCGGCCAAATGTGGGTTTAATGGTTACACTTCTGCCCACCGCTTCCGGGATTACAGGCGTGAGTGCTTATGTTATGTTATTCATTATTTAAAACTTAATGGTGAAGAAAAAATTGCACTTAGATTTCTTTGCATTGTGATCTTGAAATCATGTTGCCATATAAAATTAATTCAATACATCAACTGGATGCAAATATGCAATAACATTTCAACCCACAAACATAGACCAGCAAACGAGCAAGTGAGTCACCTGATGGTAAGTGATCTCCGCCGCCAATGTACCCCTACAATACTAGAAGAATCCTAGGCGCGTTGCCGACCTTAAAGGGAAGGGATAATTAAGTGATTGGGAAGGGGAGGGGATTTTATTATCACTCACCGTACGAAAAGCAGCAAAAAGGTGGTACTTTACGTCGGTTTACTGTGATATAGTAGTAACGACCCGGTCGTGCTGGCCTATTCGTACTGTAGACAAAACTGTCTATAGCGTGGCCCTACCACTCACAAAGTTTACCTAGTTATTATTAATACCATCTATCTATAACACCCTGTAGACGTGTCCATTCTAGAACAATTTAGAAAGCTCCTTTACAATTAAAGCCTCTCGCACACTATTGAATAATCTTGCCTCGGTTGCAAAAAAGTCGGCCAATTTCTAAGGAAGTCAAGACTTGTAAAGAGTACTACTTTTTACTTGTAGTGGTTTTTTTACGACAGACGACCTAAAAACAGTTCATAGTTGGTGGGGATATAAAATACTTTAAAATTATTATTGGGAACTATCTCCATCTCCTCCACTTGCTCGTTGGCTAGCCTATGCTATAAAAAAAAGATCGCCACTACCCATGTACGACAACAATATCAGAGGAATCATAGGGGGTAATTAAGGGATTGATAAAGGCAGGGGGACTCGGGCCTCTGGATATCTCACTCACCGCACGAAACGCAGCAGCAAGCCGCTACTTTACGTCGGTTTTCTGTGAGACAGTGACAACGATCCGGTTCAGCCGGTACACTGGCTCATCTTGGAACGCGATCCATACAAGGCACACAGGCAGGACAGGCACAAGTGTTTTAATACCATGTGTTGTAGTCGCTATCCGGGCGGATATGAATATTCTACCACCAGCTTAATGATATGCATGATTCTCTATACATCTATGATTCTCTTCTATTATTATATTCTGCTAGTGTTAAAATTAGCAGTGGAAATCACTTACATCAGGTGACTTGTTTTTGGCGTCCTCTGCTATTCAACGTCGCGACCCGCCATTTTATACTTGCAGAGATAAATTAATTTGCTTCTCTACATATCAAACACTAGCCAAAATATTTGAACTTATAGAATTCGTTGATTGAGTGCCAGAGTTAATTTTTCAATTGCGTACTTGCTAATTTTGTCATGCGTGCTTTTGAAACATTGATCACGATATACAATTCGTTTTATTGTGGTCAACCAACCATCGTCTGCTTGATGAAGGACGACGCGGATTCGATCCCAGTCCTCAGGGCATGTACATCTAAACTTTCTGCTTTAGGAGTATCCTGCTAATATTATAAACGCGAAAGTTTGTAAGATGTTTGTGTGTTTGTTTACTCTTTCACGTAAAAAGTACTGAATGGATTTTAATGAAACTTTATAATAATATAGCTTATACATCAGAAGAAGACATAGGCTACTTTTTATCCCGGAAAAAGCAGATCACGCGGGCGGAGCCGCTAGCCGCTAGTATTGTTATATGTATGATGGTGCATCTGTTTATGGGCAGGCGTGGCGGTTATCATCACGCGAGTGCTTGGCTCATTCAATTACAAAAAAAAAGGTTACTAAACACATGATATATTCCCACCAGCGTATTTTGGAATAATAATCCTTATTGTGTTGCTACCAAACGTATTCAGTTCATACGTCATATGAAAGGTTGAGATACCGCAGTCGGAACTTGCCATAAGTAAAAAAATCTTTTCTGTCGCTTTTTTGTACACTGTTTAAAACCCCAATTAACTTTTTGCCAAGAAAGATTCTCTACACACAAATATCTGACGTAATCGGTAAAAAAACGATAGTGCGTCGAACTCCTACATAGTTTTTCGCAACTTCGTTAGTATGGAATAGATCTTGTTGCCCTAATTACATATTAAGTAATATTCCATTAGTTCTAAGTGCTGCGGTCAGCGGTTACACAGCATACCAAGATGGAAAAACACCGGAAAGAGTAATTAAAAGTTAAAAAATAAATTTTTTTGAGTCACTGCTGTTATAGTTTATTATTTAATTATTAGTCCCGACTCTAAGTTTGTATTTTTTTTTTTTGAAGGTTTAATTTTGTTTAAGAGTTTTTTTATTGTATAACTTTTGAGTGTCAGTTCAGTGTAAAATCAGCATACAAGTCGAAGTTGTAGCCTTTCATCCCCCGATTTCATCCTCTTTGGGGTGCAATATTTTCTTCAAATTTAGCCATACATTATCGTATACAAAAATAATGATCAAGGTTCAAGGTTCTGTGTGATGTTGCATCCTCCTCGTTTCGTCATTTAGGCAAATATAAAACAAACATACCGACATTCAACAATAACATTGCGTAAGCATCAATATATTATAATTCATGATCGGTTACTTTCACCGGTGGTATGCGCGCGGAATACTGACGAACTATCGTTTGGCAATTTGTCTTCACCGTCCACTTACGTAGTTGTATTTAGGAGTAAATTATCTAGGACTAAGAGAAAGACTGTTTAAAAATATTGTAGAGGGTTTAAAGTTAAAATTTGATGTAAGAATTGAAGTACGGGTGAAAACCTTTCAATCGATTATAGCACCCGTCCCGAAATCCGGCTTCTGATTATTTTTAACTTATTTATGTATTTATATCGAATGGTTAGTGCCAACATAGTATTAGAGTTTACAAACCGCCCGAATGTATTAGACTTGGCTTAAACTGCTAAGTTGATAACAGCCCGGATTTTTTTGACCTGAAGCTCAGTTTTTTTTATCCGAGCACGGCAAAGTGACTGCACTACACCTGATGGTAAGCGTAGTGCAGTCCAAAAAACCAGCAACCACCCATAAACAATGAGTTTATCGGTGGTCACCAGAATCATGCGGGGCTGTATAAATGCTTCTTCCCTTTTCGGAGAGGGAAGAAGCAAATCCAGGGGTCTGCGACAGGACAGGCGGATGACCGATGCAGGCACAATAATACAAGAATGTAACCCTGTACCCGCCCCAACCAACCATCAAGTAATGTCGCAAGCCTCTCGGGAGAACCGGATATACACTGGCTGACCCTGGAACGCGACCCACACAAGGTGGGTCACTATGGCAGGTTTTAACACCAGTGTACGGTGGTCGCTATCCGGTCGGATACGAATATCCTCCCACCAGTTGAAATACCAATAAGCAGTCACCCATCGATAGACTGACCACGCCAAAGGTTACCAACCTCGCTAATCGTTTACTGATCAGAATTGAATTGGATATGACCGCCTCTATAAGGTACTTCTATAAAATATTTAATCATCTAATAATGTGCGTGGAACCATATCCAATGTATGTAATTAAATATATAATAACTACATGACATGACTACATTGTAAGAAGTATCATGATGTAGGTTTATGAACTAATGGGGGAAAAAATTATACACTTGAAGAAACACAAAATGCAAATGTGGTAATTAGCAAGCAATTTACATAATTGTTAGTATAATTAAATGACGGCTTTAAAGGTGTCTGGTATATTTCTTTTTTTAAACCTTTTTTATTTATATTCAAATTAACACTGCCATGAGTCTTATAATATAAGAATTTATGAAGTGTCTGGCTGGATAAGTTTTTTCGTACACATCTTTGAATATTGGTTAAGGAACTTTATTTATAAACAAAAATAACATTTCACTATATGAGATCTTCAATCTGCCTTTATTCCACTCGCAGAGGGGTCGGCACAAGGTTCTTTTCAACATGTGTTACAGAAAGATTTGGCTTTTTTTTACAACCGGTCATGCCTGACGTCAACCCGTCCGAAAACACATTAATTATTTGTGAATCACACAAACATTTGTTTCGGTGTGGGGATCGGTGGGGTGTGGAGACAGATTAGAAAATAATTATAATTAGCAATGGTAAAGTTAAGGTGCGATAGCGACAAGCCCGATTTGCATGAAATTGTATAGAAACGGTCGCTCCACTCTTTGTTGCATACCCCAAAACATACGTATACGTAATTGCAATCAAAGTAGTAATGTTTATCATTGCGCGTCGCTGTCTCCTGTCTCAGTCGTGCACATCAAAACACGCCTTTACTGCTATTGCCAATCCCTTAATAACGTCATCTTTTCTTACATTTTCGTATCGATGATAGAATGCGTCTTTGAAACAATGCTGTAATAAATTGTTGATGACTAATTGCACATCTATTAATAGTATAATGTTAATTGTAATATTCTTTTAGGTAAGAAAAAGTGTAAGTTAAGTGACAAGTTTCTTTCTTAGCTTCTTCATATCTGTTCCTTCATAAGTTTGACCCGTTTTTCTGTACGTGTGGAAGTTTTGGCGGGAATTCTGACAGTGTGGCTAGTCTCTTAATTTTTTCCTCAATTATGTTTGTCTTTGCTGTATAAAAGTGGAGTGGATAACATTAACGGCGATGAACAGTATATGGATACAATGAATTAAGTGAACTTAGGTGGTTTTTGACCGAGGGTATCTGTTGATTGACATTGTGCGTTCGATTCGCTTGAA
Organism: Amorpha juglandis; assembly: GCA_949126905.1. Lineage (NCBI taxonomy): Eukaryota > Metazoa > Arthropoda > Insecta > Lepidoptera > Sphingidae > Amorpha > Amorpha juglandis. The sequence goes on along the minus strand of OX421379.1, from coordinate 1,017,390 downwards.
GAGTCGTTTATGAAGCATCGTACTGAAAATAATCAACATCAAAACTCCAGCAAGACCTTGAAATCTGTCACACATGTGTTTCATCGTTCTTATGAAGACATGAAAATACATTATTTATATACTTTTGGCTAAATGAATAACAATGCGATGCCATAACTAAAAATAAATATATATTTATGGTATGGTATGTAGCATCGGAACTTCTTTTGTTTTTCGGAACTAATGGACCGATTTGAAAGCGTTTATTTCTGGTTTGATCGAGAAAGATCTTATATTATGTTGGAAGAGAATTTGAATTGAAGAATGGGTGATTACGAAATTGAATTTTTTGGGTTTTTAAAGGAAAGGTTACATGAGCATATCTATGCAGAATGAAGTAGATAATGGATGCAGATCCATATAGCTACGCAGATTGTATTGTAAACCAACTAACACCCGATTTCTTGAAGGCTGACCAAATCAACATTCAGCGTAACTTTGATTTTGACAGTGCTGACAAATCAATGCGAGTTTCTGACACGTTAATTAGTGAAAAATCGATAATTCTATGATCTAATTTGCGAAAAATCGCTGTTAGTAACTGATCATTTGACGATTTAATTAGATACTTACGAATCTTCCGGAAACCAAAAATAGCGTTTGACATACGATTTTCTTTTTTTGTTTCAAAGCCTTGTTAACTAACAGGTGTGTCAAATCAAAAGCGATGATCGCGTTCCCAGCAACTCAATTTTGACTTAACGTGACTCTACCACTTTTGAGTGGTAGAGTTACGCTGTAGACAGTTTTATCTACAGCATGAATGGGCTGGCTCGACCGGGTCGATACCACTGTCTCACAGAAAACCGACGTAAAGTAGCGGCTTGCTGCTGCGTTTCGTACGGTGAGTGAGATATCCGGAAGCCCAAATCCCCTCCCCTTCCCAATCCCTAATTATCCCTTTCTTTTAAGGTCGGCAACGCGCCCATGATTCTTATGGTGGTGGGCGTACATGGGCGGTGGAGATCACTTACCATCAGGTGACCCACTTGCTCGTTTGTTGCTTGCTATAAAAAAAAACATGAGATTTTATAGATTTTTATTGAATTTTTGCTGGTGGGAGGATACTTGTATCCGACCGGATAGCGACCACCGTACACTGGTGCTAAAACCTGCCATAGTGGCTCACCTTGTGTGGGTCGCGTTCCAGGGTCAGCCAGTGTATATCCGGTTCTCCTCAGGGGGCTTGCCCCCTGATCCTCACCCTTCTCCCATCCCTTTTTCCTTCCCCTCCCCCTTGGCCCTTTGGCAGGCCGGCATGATCTTGCCGACCAACGATGGACACATTGTTTATCGTTGGTCGACAATATTCTTGGATTGCGCTACACTTACCATCAGGTGTAGCGTAGTCACTTTGCCGAGCCAGGATAAAAAAAAAAAAAAAAAAAAAATTAATTAAGTCATTCTATATTGACTACCAAATCTGTAAACAAGCCTCACCGAACAAACAAATAATGCGTCATCACAAAAGACTGGCGGCAGACGTAAGCAAATACTTACTCAAAGCTATTAGCGTGTTGCAAAACTACTTTCTTTTATCTGCGGGCCAATTCTCGTATTTAACATTAACTGAGACTGAACTTTAACCAAACTGAGATTAGACTACGAATTGAATAAAATGTGGCATTCTGCTCGGCTTAAAGTTCCAATATCATTCCGGTAGCATTATGATGTCAATTTGATATCATTTCAATTCCAAACTAATGTCAGCCACCACAGACTAAATTATAAAAAATGTACAGCGAATGTTATAATAAAGTTGCCAGCGGACAAAATATATTGGCATTGTGAGTAATTTTGGCGATTTGAATTGGATGGAAATGTTATCACATACTCTATCACGAAGTTATTAATTCAAAATTTGATTAATAGATTTTATAATTTATTAATTGATTAGGTAATTTCTCATGTTTCCCCTAAATTGAAAACCCGTTTTTTTCGGATTTCTGTGAATTGTGAGTGAAAACATATGCGTTAATTTATTGTCGTGGTGGGTCATCCAGTGATTACACCTTTGTTATTGCAGGCTCAAAGTACTAAGATCGAGAGCCGTAAAATTTTTATTAAAAAAGAATGTCTATTGTTATTGTTCCGTGATTTAATTTTGTTGTGTATGTTATTTAAGTACGTATCTTTCAATTTCTATAATAAGTTAATTATGATTATCCATTGCGCGCGATAAATACTAATTGAAAGTTGAAACAATATCGTGAGTTAATTATTAGTGGACTGTTAGTAAAGTGTTGGTGAAACAATGACTAAACAATTAGAACTGTTTGTGGATTTCACTGAAGCAATTCGGATCACCAATTCTAGGCCTTGAGCCGACTCTGAAGGAGGAAGGACAGTGTATTATCCAAAAGGTTATGTTCACACAGTGCAAAAAACATGGATTCAGCTGCAATGTGTAATATGTGTGTGTATGTAATAGTGTTTTGTATTTTTATTGTTAATATATAATGTTTCCTTACGACTTTGTGATTTGATTGTTACATATTTACATAGAATATTACCCATGCATATAAACAAATATCGATATGATTGCCTATATTTTAGTTAATTCACAATATCATTTCAGTTACATTGCGATGTCAATTTAGTCAACTTGCAATATACTTTTGATTGCATTACAGTTTTAATGGTTTACGGAATGCCACTTGCAACTTTCTTGGCACTGAAACTAGATCGGAATGATATTTTGAACATTTTTAATTACCGGAATTGGCCCGCTGGTTTTCATTTTAAAAGAGGTTAAAGGCGCGACGAGGCGGTTCACTCTTAGATTACTTTGGCCTTTCATTTCGCCTCTCACTAGGAATAGATCGACTGAACATAATGAAAAGAGCCAAATCGTTTTATTATAGCATAGGCTTGCAGACTAGTAAATGGGTCATCTGATGGTAAGTGTTGTATTTTAAGAGTGGTAGAGCCATGCTGTAGATGGTTTTGTCTACAGCATGAATGGGCAGGCTCGATAGTGTTACCGCTGTCTCAAAGAAAACCGACGTAAAGTAGCGACATGCTGCTGCGTTTCGTACGATGAGTGAGATATCCGCAGGCCCATATCCCCCTCCCTTTCCAAATCCCTTAATTTTCCCTTCCCTTTAAGGTCGGCAACGAGCCTATGATTCTTTTAGTATTGTAGGCGTACATAGGCGGTGGAGATCACTTACCAACAGGTGACTTACTTGTTCGCCGGTCTATGCTATACAAAAAAATACCAAAACAATCATGGACGCGTTGCCGACTTTAATGGAGAGGAATTGTTATGGGATTAGGAAGGGGTGGGGTGATTTGCCCCTTCAGATATTCGCCATACGAAATGTGTTACAATATGTAAAGGTGCTAAGTCGTAGCAAAGTATTTAAATTGAATATCTAAAACCTAATCCATGAATAGTTTCGGTGAAATAAAATGCATCATTTAAACTAAAATAGAGTTCGCGTTGATAAAATGGCAAATTTAAATACTTAATAATCCAACCGTATGATTAGAAAAAACCCTAGTTTGAGAAGCGTTTTTATTAAATATCTATATTATTGTTGTGAAATACTGACTATTACTGGTAGAGCCACGTTGTAGACAGTTTTATCTACAGCATGAATAGGCAGGCTCGACCGGGTCGTTACCACTGTCTAACTGAAAACTGAAGTAGCGGCTTGCTGCTGGGTTTCGTACGGTGAGTGAGATATCCGGAGGCCCAAATCCATCTCCCCTTCGCAATCCCTTAATTATCCTTTCGCTTTAAGGTCGGTTACGCGCATATGATTATTCTAGTACTGTAGGCGTACATGGGCGGTGGAGATCACTTACCATCACGTGACCAACTTGCTCGTTTGCCAGTCTATGCTATGGAAAAAGACATGAGTTTTTTTAATTCCTGAATGATGTAATATATCGATCGCTTGCCGAATGGTAAACACAACGCCTGCTCTACACAGAACCATTGAACTTTATATTATGCTTCAATGCGCAGAACCTTGACAAAACAAAACACTGCAATGGCATTGGACTGCGTTTGTCACACCGAGACTTAAAATGTTAATTCTCATAATTCCCAGTAATTTCACTTTAATGTCCTTCAAACCGAACCACAGCGTGCTTACCTACTGTTGCTTGACAGAAACATACAAAGTGGTGCTACCTTTTGCTGGTGGAAGGATACTTGTATCCGACCGGATAGCGACCACCGTACACTGGTGCTAAAACCTGCCATAGTGGCCCAACTTGTGTGGGTCGCGTTCCAGGGTCAGCCAGTGTATATCCGGTTCTCCCCAGGGGCTTGCCCCCATATCCTCACCCTTTTCCCATCCCTTTTTCCTTCCCTTCCGCCTTGGCCCTATGGCAGGCCGGCATAATCTTGCCGACCTACGATGGACACATTGTTTATTGTTGGTCGACACTATTCTTGGATTGCGCTACACTTACCATCAGGTGTAGCGTAGTCACTTTGCCAAGCCAGGATAAAAAAACAAAATACCTACCCAGGCGGTCGGTCGTATACGAGAGTCTTAAACCAAGGTCTATAGATCCGACTTAAGTCGTCCAAAAACTTTGCGTAGTCAACTCCGATATGAACTCATCACTGCCAAGTATTTAAGTCAAAGTAAGAATATTCATTTCACGTAGTTATGTTTTTAATATCCACCATAAATAACCATAATAAATATGTAAATGATACTGGTCAGGGAAGAAACGAGAATAGAGAAATATACATATATTTTGTAATCTGATGTCATTGTGAGTCGAACTCACGGGGCTAGGTCACCGTATTGTCAGTTCAGACTTAGCGAAGTCATTTTCGTACAAAACTGCTAGTTGCTGGTGGTAGGATATTCATATCCGCCCGGAGAGCGACCACCGTACACATGGTGTTAAAACCTGCATAGTGACCCACACACCTTGTGTGGATCGCGTTGCAGGATCAGCCAGTGTATATCCGGTTCCCCCGAGGGGTTTGCAACATGACTTGATTGTTGGTTGGGGCGGGTATAAGGGTACATCCCTGTATCCTTGTGCCTGCATCGGTCATCATTCATTTCATCAATCATTTATCTACAGAGGCTATATAGGCTTATTAAAATTTACTTCGTATGGAATTTTAATAAAACTCCAAGATTATGACTGGCAAAGCTGTCTCGACCCGTTTTAGTTCATTAAACCAAGAATTAAACGTTCAAAACTTGTTGCAATGCAGCGCGTATAAGTATATCTCGGAATGTTCTGTTTTAAAGTTGCTTAATTTTATTCAAAACAAGTTACAATTATCATCATCTAGAATAGACATAAAAACTTAACGCCTTACGAGACACAAATCCGGACTTTGTTCTTTATCCGAGCACGGCAAAGTGACTGCACTACTCCTGATGGTAAGCGTAGTGCTATCCAAAAAACCTGCGACCACCAACAAACACTGAGTATCGGTGGTCGCTATCCGGGCAGATATGAATATCCTACCACTAGCCAGACTCCGGGCTGATACAGAGAACATAGACAAATATTGCGTGATAGAAAAACCCAATATCACTTTTACCCGACCAGGGGATCGAACCGAAGATAGAAGAAACATTCCGATTTTTCTACTTTATTTCGTACGGGTCAAATGTAAGGTCTCTTGTATGTCTTACTCAACACTACATACAGGCATGATCAATATTTATACATAATAATATAAACCAGAAATGTATCGTCCTTTCTCCGTGCAGTCGGATTATAATACAAATAAAATCCAATTGTAAGGGGGAAAATAATAAAATATCTCGATTTATACGTTGAATGCGAGAAATTGCTTGGTGCAGGGAGTTTACCGTGACTCAGTTGACATTGTAAGGTTTTACGTAAAATAAAAAACATAATATTCCAATTTGAATGAAATTACTGCTAAATGTATGTTCTCCTCCTTGTTATTATATACACTTTTTACAGACACGTGTTGTCAATTTAAAGCAACGTTTAATGTACGATACAATGATTTCACTCACCGCAGTATCAAATCTAGTTGCATTGCATTCAACTAGTAATATTGGACAACACTAAATGATAAACAGCTGAGCTATTCATTTGTAGGGATGTGGTCGATTTAACGCAGGGACAGGGATACAGGGATGTACTCTTATACCCGCCCTAGACAATCATCAAGTCATGTCGCAAGCCCCTCGGGAGAACCGGATATACACTGGCTGATCTTGGGACGCTATCCACAAAAGGCGTGTGGATAACTATGGCAGGTTTAAACACCATGTGTACGGTGGTCGCTATCCGGGCGGATATGAATATCCTACCACTAGCGAATTTATTTATTCTTGAGGGAAATTGACACTTTATGTCCAAAGATGTGGAATACGGTCACCATTATCTGTTGATTTGCATTGTAATGGTATTTATATTATAATAGGATATTTCCTAACTGGTTGAGGTTCTAGTCAACGACCCGGTTCAGTTTTGTTCGATAGTATGTACTTTTTTCATGCAGCAACGACATCAATTCGATATAAACAGAAGCAACACCACACAGAACTTTGAATGACTAAGCACTGCATGACACTGAACTGCGCTCGTCATCCTGAGACATAAGATGTTAAGTCTCATAATGCCAAGTAGTTTCACTGGCTTCAATGTCCAAACCAAAATACAACAGTGCTTACACACAGTTGCTTGGCGGCAGAAATAGTAGTAGTACCAACCCAGACGGCCTCTCGCATACGAGGGACCTACCACCTTGTAATCTGTATAGCTCCTCTTTGTGTCACAAGCTTGACCTTATTCTACAACGCTTGACGCTGTTTGGTAGAAGTACACAAATCCTTATATAGCATTTAAGTATGCAGTTTTCCTCACGATGTTTTCCTTCGGCGTTAAACCTTATGAATAATATTCACAATGAATAAATCGAATGATACATTCTTATTTTTAACAGACAAAAAACTAAGGAGGTTCTCAATTCGATGGGTTTATTGATTTTTGAAGTGAAACTTCTTTAGCACCGTTGTGATTTCAAAATTCGATGAAACGAAAAAGCGACAGTAAAAAGAAATAATCATATTCATAAATAGGATTTAGCCTGCGAGAGTATGAGATAGATTAGAAGTATGTTTTTGTGCCAGCGTACAACGAAACCTTCGGGAAATGTGTCATAAACAACGTGGTGTAACATTCACGTGTATTATTTTTTTTCATTTGTGTATTAAACTTCGTTGGTTAATCGATTTATGTTAATTATTTAACACATCTGTGTTAATTTGACCAATAATTATTATTTATATAAATTATGTAAAATTAAATATTTTATTCTAAAGTTTCACTTCTGCCGTGTGTCAATTGCACTCATACACTTTAATGTATAACCATGCATAAATTTTTACGATGTAGTTAAATTTTGATGGCCTTTTTCATTCCTCACGGCAAACCATGTGGTCTTGGGTTCAATCCCTAGGTCGGCGATCTCACATTGTTTGAAATTCGGTTCGAAATTCACGCATATGGCCCGGGATTAAAACTTATGCCCGGTATAGTGAATGGCTCACCCCCTATGACATCATGGGAGGAAGACAAGCGCGGCAAAATATTGATGTACCACTAGCCTAGCCCTTGGGGAATATAGGCGTGGGCTTACGTATGTTTTTTAAATATGATAATACAATATTATTATTAATGTGAAATCGGGAGCGAAAGGCTGTATTAATATATGCAATGTAATTCTAAGAATTAAATTAGCATATGCATAATAATATAGTCATGCGAGCGAGATTAAAAATAAATGCGTCAAACATTGAGATATACGAGTATAATAATATATAAATGACGTCGAATTAAAACCATTCACTTTTTGATCGGATAAAAAATCAATAACATGTAACCGGTTCTACGAAAAACATTTGCAATGTCTGTTGCATGTTTCTATCCATGTATACATAGTAGAAACATTATGGTCCGGGTTTCCTGGGCCAGCTGATCCACTTGATTACTATCAAGGTAATTTTCCGTGAGTAGCTTCGTTTCGATGAGACGCCCAACAATACCCTATGCGAAAATTCTCTATTGTGGTAGCTAACAGAGGTAGCAAGGATAAAATATTTCGATTTGATGATACTCAAAAATTTATTATTTTATTTGTAGGACAATATGACTGTTAAATTATATAAATATTAACTAAGTAAAAACAAAAAAATCAGCTGGTTAGTAATCATACCTATTGGAAGGAGGGGCTTCCAATAGGTATCGATAACCAGGTCATAAAAATGATTAATGAAGCTACTCACGGAAAATTAGCTTGATAGTAATCAAGTGGATCAGCTGGCCCAGGGAACCCGGACCATTATAGTTAATGTCAATTAATGTAACTAGGCTTTGCTCGTGATGCCGTTCCTGTAATGTTTTTTCCGGGATTAAAGTAGCTTGTGTCTTAATCTAGGTCATGGTCTAGAGTGAGTGGTAGAGCCACGCTGTAGACAGTTTTGTCTACAGCATGAATAGGCTCGACCGTGTCGTTTCCACTGTCTCTGCTATCACTTGTCTTTGCGCCCGCGTATAATAAAGCCTACGGAAAATATGTCATAAACAATTTGGTGTATCATTCACGTGTTTAATTTTTTTGCATTTGCGTATTAAAATTCGTTGGTTAAATAAGTTATGTTAATTATTCTGAAGTTTCACTTCTGCCGTATGTGAATTGCACACACACACACTTTTTTTATTTATTATTATGAAACTAAGTACCACAGATGAAAATTATAATATACCAGCCCGTACTATAGGTGCATATCAATTTCTGAACTAACTAATCTGTCGAAGCGAATTTACCACTCGTGCGCAGTGGCCCTTGTGATGTACTGTCCCAAGGCCCCTGGCGAGGTCACTCCCATGGGTTTTCCGTAACTCATTACGTTACGAAAGCCGCTGTGTGTACGCGTGAATTGTTGTAACAGTTTGTAAGCGATTCAAGTTGTTTATAAATTCTTTCTTTTGTTTACAGTGCCAACGTGGTTACGTGAAATTCTTTTAATTTTGTTAGCCATTGCTCCTTATTTCTTAAGTTTTTATCTGAGTTCGGCAAAATGACTGCACTACACCTGATGTTAAGCGCAGTGCAGTCCAAAAAACCTGCGACCACCGACAAACAATGAGTTTATCGTTGGTAACCGGTATCATGGCTGCCTGTGTAAATGCTTCTTCATACTTCGAAGGTGGAAAAAGCAAATCGAGGAGCCTGTGACAGGATAGGGAGCCACGCTACGGACGAGAAACAGCTAAGTGAAAATTCATCTGGTAACCCTATCTGGTTCATGCGTTAACACTCTAAACATGGCTTTAGTGTGTGTCGTTAGCCAGTCACATTCAAATATGGAGTATCGCTTCTGTCATTAACCTTGGTCGTACAAAAACAACGAACAAAAGAAAGAAAGATGGGCCTCCGTGAATACCTTTTAAATATTCATAAAGTAATATGTCGATATTGTATTCGACATAGTGGTTCTATTTTTAAATATTCACTGCTGTAAAGCCTCAAGAATTTACGAGTTTCATTTGTGATACAATTAGGTGTTTAACTATGTTTAATTTAATACGTTTTTTAAAAAGCATTTTTTTTTCAAAAAAAACTATTTTGCGAAAACAAAATAAAATTTAGTTAAAAATCAGGTTGTAGTTCACGTTTTAAATATTGGTGTTTGAAAATGTGGGCGTGTAGTGGGAAATTCTCACTCCCCCTCATCCGCTTGCATCGTAACAGGCGTGACCTGACTTGTGACGTAACGTGCCATGTCTTGCATCCTTTTTCAGATGACAACTACCTCTTCCAGCAGATTTAAATGGCTTCCAACTTACTTATTATTGACTTGATTTATATAATTCTTTCGATAATAGATTTCGGGAAACGTAACTAACTGCTATACTTATACGTATGGATTACGTATATAATATTTAATCAATCAATTAATCTACACTAATATTACAAAGAGGAAAGATTTGTATTTTTGTATGTAACGAATAAACTTAAAAACTACTGGACCTATTTCAAAATTTCTTCTGCCGTACTTTTTATCCCGGGAAAAGCAGATTACGCGGGCGGAGCCGCGAGGAAAAGCTAGTAAAAATATTTTTATTTCAATATACATTTTCATTTCAGTGCGCGGTAATTGTTTTGTACCATGGTTTGAGACCAGAAGTCTTGTAAACATGAAAGCATTAAATGTGGTAAATCCACGCTATAAACAGTTTTATCTAAGTACAGTAAGGTCGTATAAAAAGTATATAGTATCAGTTGTACTAACATAGAAAACTAAATGAAGTAGCAATTCGTTGTCGAATCATACGTTCGTTTGTATCCTTTCCTAACACGGGTCGGAGAAAAATATTATGTTAGGCAATGGCGTAGCGTGGGTTTCAGTCGAGAGTAACTTTTATCGCTCCCTTATTTAGGTTTATAAATTGAAATGGCTCCAAAATTACTGAACGTTTGGCAAAAATAAAATAGTTGTTGTATATAAATCTCTTCTATAATTCTCGCTCACGCACAAAAATAATTTATGGGGATGTCATCGTATCGATCGTAATGAATGATGATAATAATGAATGATTAAAATTAGCGTGAAATTTTAGGACGTCTAGACTTTGATAATATTCGGTAAATACAAGGTGGTAGGTCCATCGTATGCGAGAGGTAGCCTGGGTTAGTACCAGCGCTTTGACTATTTCTGCCGCCAAGAAACAGTGTGTAAGTACTGTTATGTTTCGGTTTGACGGAATTTGAAGCTAGTGAAATTACTGGGCATTATGAGACTTAACATCTTATGTCTCAGGTGACGAGCGGTTTCTTTCTTCTTTCTTTCTTTCTTTCTATTTCAAAGTTCTGTGTGGTGTTGCTTCTGTTTATGAGCAGGCGTGGCACTTACCGCCAGGCGAGCGCCTTGCTCGTCCCGTCATTCAATCAAAAAAATAATAATCATACCTTTCTGTAACACCTACCTATAGCGCTACTTATCACTTGATGGTATGCTAATGTACCTATGTATAGGTTTTATGAGTCACAATGTTTTTTCACCTTCTAAAATAATAGCAGTCAAGCTATCGGAGTCAAGGTGTCTAGAAATGTCATACAAAAAAAATAACGTTTTACGAGTTTGTTTCAAATGAGCGCTGTCACTCAATTTTGATTCTTACGGCATAGAAAATAGTGTTCCACTTCAATGACACGTCATTTCTGATTAGACGCGGTGTGTAGCAGAGTTTCCTAACAGAGGAAAATGGTCACACGACCTCAAGTGATGGTCAAGTCGCCTTACATGTTCCCTGCACCGAATATTTATTTGACTTTCGAACTGATGGCAGCGTGGTGAGAAACTGGTGATCCTGGTTTCGAATTCCAAGACAACAATCACAATATCTGTTTTAGTTTTTATATCGAAAAACAGTTTAAAACAAGTGCAAAACAGTTCTAGAGTTGCGGCCCTCAACCTGGCTCTCGAACCGGAAACTCAAATTTGTGGTTCACGCAAACATTTGTCTCGGTGTGGGGATCGAACCCGCGGCCTCTCGCTTCACAGCCGGCTAGTCGCCCGCTGTGCCACGGAGGCTGAGGTGTGAGTTGAGAACAACGAATCAAACAAACTTAACAAGAATTTTGAAGATATATCAGCTCTGCGTATATCTTACTCGCCGTACGAAACGCAGCAGCAAGCCGCTACTTAACGTTGGTTTTCTGTGAGATAGTGATAACGAGCCGGTTGAGCCAGCCCATTCATGCTGTTGGCAAAACTGTTTACAACATGATTCTACCACTCCACTACCACATCCTAATTATTTACCGAAACCAGGCAGAGAGTATACTAATAAGGATGCTAATTAACAAAACCCTTGCATCCAGACAAGTACACACCTAACAACTGCATTGCTCCATATGTTCGCGCGACAATTACGACCGTAATATATCACCCACTATCAATTTTAACACTTGGCTCCGCAAATGGCTATTTATACCGCACTGGCATTTGGATTACCTGTGCGGACTGCGGGGGCTTGAATCTCCTCTCATTATATTAATATACTAGTCTAGACTTTAAATTAGTTGGTTTTGAAACTGGCATTTTTTGTTTTATTCGAACACGGCAAAGTGATTGCACTACACCTGATAGTGAGCATAGTGCAGTCCAAAAAACTAGCGACCAGCTGGTTACTCAATAACTGCACATCGCTTTAACTGGGTCTGATAAAGGAAATAGTTAAACTCTTAGAAGTAAATAATAGGCTGTTAAAGTTTACTAATTTAGTACGCTACTAAACCCCAGAACTAAGATGTTCAGTCTCATAATGACAAGTATTTTCGCTGGCTTCAATATCCTTCACGCCTGAACATAAGAGTGCTAATAGCAGGTGTGCACAGTTCGCTTTCAATTGCTAAATTAGGCTCAGCTGAAAATAAGCGTTGTAGCTTAGACATTGCAGCACTATGCTAAGATGTGTCCATTTTGGTTATTCGATTCTCTTTTATGTAAGTTTCTTTTCAAATGTACCATTAGAAATGAAAAACTAAGAAATTCATTCTTTCTTTTTATAAATGGCATGCGATTTGACGTCTAAATAGAATTTTAAATGAAATAATCAACAAGAAAAACAGATTTTATTGATTCAAATCATTTGATGAACTAAGAATTATAAACGAATGGTGTGAAACTGCTATTGTACACATTGTTTGTCACGAAATAACCTGTGTGAACGGACTGTTAGTCACAAATAAAAATCTGAGTAATATACCTACGAAGAATATTAAACAAAATATATATTTAACAACACAATTACACTGTATGAAATCCAACAAAAAACTACATTGTCGAGATTGGTACAAAAAATCGTAAAATTCCATTGAAGTTATCTAAATAAAGGTATAGTTTATACTGACACTAGCGACCCGCGCCGGCTGCGCACTGGTAAAAATATGTTTGTTACGACATATCATTACAAATCATTGAATTTTTTGGCTTTTTTGTACTATAATGTGTATGTATTACACATATAAATCTTCCTCATTAATCTCTCTATCTATTGCTGAAAATTGCAATAAAATTCGTTGAATAGTTTAAAAGATGTAAGCGAACAAACAGCGGAAGCAACTTCATTTTATACTATGTAAAAACATACTGTTGGCTTGTCAGTTCCGCGTTCGGTTATAATGACTGAAGTACTGTAGTTTTAGTATAAGTTTTGATAGTTTTTTAAGTTTTTTAGTTTTTGTTTACTCTCCATACATCTAACAGCAGCCACTAGTGAAAATTATGATGAATTAAAATAGATTGTATGTTTTTTGTTTATCCGAGCACGGCAAAGTGACTGCACTGCACCTGATAGTACGCGTAGTGCAGTCCAAAAAACCAGTACCAGCACAGTAATACGAGGATGTACCCTTATACCTGATCCAAACCAATCACCAAGTCATGTCGCAAGCCCCTCGGAAGATCCGGATATACACAGGCTGATCCTGGAACGCGATCCACACAAGGCGTGCGGACCACTATGGTCGGATAGCGACCACCGTACACATGGTATTAAAACCTAACACTATGTGTACGGTGGTCGCTATCCGGTCGGATATGAATATCCTACCACCAGCATACCGTATTAGTCCAATACGGAATTAGTTTTTGATCTATTCTTTCCTTTTTTACGCGTAATTTTATACGCATTCGAAAACTATGTAAGTATTTGTAATTCGTATTAGAGTTACTGGAATAGAACCTTCTAGAAAGGACACTGCGAAGAATTATTCCATATTGTACGTTGCAATCTCGTAACTACCTTAGTCTATACGTCGATGAAGTACCAATACCTCCTAGGTGTTGAGAATCTAATTTTACACCAGACTGTTTAAAATAAGGTTTTATTTTACAAAAACTGTTTAAAATAAGGTTTTATTTATTTTGATCAACTATTGATAGTATATAGTTTCCAATACATTACCTTTTTATTAGTTACTAAGGGATGTGGTTTATGTTTACGTCTATTGTAATAAAAAAGTAATTTTGGACTAAATTGTCAGTTATGAGGTATTGGTACTTCATCGACGTATAGTACTCTCTGTGCGGAATTACATGATTCATTATCACAAAGAACACCGGCTTCTACTTACTGTAAATAGTACCTAACCAATTTAAAGTATAAAAAGAGCACGTTTTTATGCATTGTAATGTGTACCGGAACATAATGTGCAATGGAGCCCACAGACCTAGTTCCTTTCCTGATGTATCGACCGAATTACATCGGCCGTGGTCACGTGTTGACTGAATGAAAGAAATAATAATTAATCAAATATTACGCGATTACGATGAATAAGATCTTTTTTTTTATAGCATAGATCGGCAAACGAGCAAGTGGGTCCACCGGTGGTTGCCGACCTTAAAGGGAAGGGATAATTAAGGTATTGGGAAGGGGAGGGGGGTTTGGGCCTCCGAATATTTCAGTCACTGTGCGAAACGCAGCAGCAACCCGCTACTTTATGTCGGTTTTCTGTGAGACAGGGGTAACGATTCTGTCGAGCCGGCCCATTCATGTTGTAGATAAAACTGTCTACAGCGTGGCTCTACCACTCATCAAATATACGATAGAGACAAAATAAATAAATATAGAATAGAGACAATTGAAAAATAGTGACTGTAGATTCTAGTTGAGGTGCTGCACCGCAGTGTTTGGCGCATAAATTACCTCTTCTACGTAGGTTCTAGAACTTTATTGTACTTAAACGCTTATAGATTGCTATTAATACCTAAATACAATCACCGTGCAGAATCAAATCTATTATGACATTTTATGTGATTAGTAGTCAGTCTAGTTTTTGGCGTGGCCTCTAGCATAGTATATTAGCAAAATATTTTATTCATAGAATAAGCTGTAATACGTTTAATCTGCACATGGCAAAGATACAACGAATATTGCTTAAACATATACATAAGATGGTGGGGGGCATTAGGATCCCTATTCGAAAAAAAAATGCGATTTTACTAAATCCAGCCGATAAATTATCTTACACCGTCATATGTTAGAATCTTATGGAACTCACAGATAATTAATAATTATAACTAATAATTTGCAATAAAAACATTGCGACTATAAATTGAGATATAAACTATCCTATCTCTCAAGATGAACAAACTGCACACAGTTTGCGCAATTTGATTAAAATCGATTCAGTAGTTTAGGAGGTCATCGCGGACAAACAACGTGACACGAAATTATTATACATAAAGATTTAATAAATGGCTAAGCACATGGACTTTGGCAACACTTAATAATCATGTGACGTGTTCTGCGAATTTTAACCACCAAAATATCCTCTCATTTAGTCGTGGTTTTGAATTAATTTAATTCTGAGAACTAGCTTTAATAAATCAGTAATTATAAAGAATTATCTACCTATCTATAAATTAATTTTATATACGCAAACAAAAAACACATTTGAGCGTGTTTTCACACCACATCATCCAGTAATTTGCGGATGCGGTTTTTAATGCATAAATATCTAATAAAGTTTTTACAGATATCTGAGTTGGTTTCTTATTTCCTGCTAAAAAGTGCGACATTGCATATTAATACGCAGAATACGCACAAGGTGGTAGGTCCCTCGTATGCGAGATGCCGTATGTGTTGGTTCCACCGCTTTGTCTATTTCTGCCACGAAGCAAGAGTGTGTAAGCACTGTTATGTTTCGGTTTGGAGGACATTGAAGCCAGTGAAATAACTTGTCATGAAATTTAACATCTTATGTCTCGGGGAGACGAGCAATCTAGTTCTATGCAGTGCTATGTAATTCAAAGTTCTGTTCTGCTTCTGCTCATGGGTAGGAGTGGCGCTTACCATCAGGCGAGCTACCTGCTCGTCTCGTCATTAAAACAAATAAAAATAATGAAACTCCAGTAAACTTATATGCTATAGAAAGGAGACAAAATTCCACGCGGACAAAGTAGCAGACATAACTACTGAGAAATAAAATTGCAAAAAAATACATAAGTGGTATGCATGTTTTAGCACAATATTAAGATTTAATTGAAGGTTATTTAATTATTTTTCTGGTCACGTAAAACATATAATTCCGGGTTACTTTGGCATTAGCTTAGCAACTTCAATCCTTCTAATTTACCGCATAATTAGCATTGGTTTCTGCGATTTGTTGGCATTAAAATACTTTGATCGCTAAATTATTTATTGGTGAATCCGGTGTCACAATATATTTTGTCCGTTGAGGCGAGGTTAGACGATCGCGTGTAGCCGAGGTTAAATGCGATGACATTTGCGTTACAATTTGCTTTCTTATAGAAGTATTTCTACTATAAGCGAATTAAAATTAATTGCTTAATCATATTAAAAACTTATACAAAAATTATTAAATTATTTAATTAATTAAATTATTTTTTTTATAACATAGGCCGGCAAACGAGCAAGTGGGTCACCTGATGATAAGTGAACTCCACCGTATGCCCACCACCAGAAGAATCATAGGCGCGTTGCCGACCTTAAAGTAAAGGGATAATTAGGGATTGGGAAGGGATCCGGATATCTCACTCACCGTACGAAACGCAGCAGCAAGCCGCTACTTTACTTCAACATTGGTAACGACCCGGTCGAGCCGGTCCATCAAAACTGTCTACAGCGTGGCTCTATCACTCATAAAAGACTGTGCTCTTGGCGTTGCTGATGTCTATGGGCAACGGTAACCACTTACCATCAGGGGGGTCGTCATCTCGTATGTTATGAATGGTTATAAAAAACACCATATTAAAAACCGAATAAACCACAAGTCTCGTAGTCGACGGTGATAAATAAATAAATACACCCAACAGTTACATACATAGTCCAGACCCTACAGTAAGATACGAGTCTTGAGTCGTGGGTATTAGGAGCTACGAGAGACTTTCGGTCTCACAACACTCAGACCCGAAACAAATGTAAAATTTAATATTCCGGTAGGCATCGAACCTGCGGTCCCTTAATTCACAGCCCGCTACTCGTCCACAGCGTCGTGGAAACTGTCACAAAAATTATATAAAAATAATTTAAAATATTTCCATTCATTTCTACTTTATATTTAAATATTGTTTTGTATTATGAATGTATTCCTTTCAAGGTCGCAGTCTCAAAGCTGACGGATACATAACATCGTCTTACTGAGCAGTGAGTGTAAGTTGGTCACAGTTTCCGCTTCATTTAGCTTCACTAACAAGTTTTGCAATAAGTGGAAATCGCTACTGTCAAATACATTCTAGAAACATCGAGTTGCAGTCGATGTGGCTTGGCCGGATTTTTGGAAGATTACTAGTTCGAATGATTTTTTATTACGTCAACATGAATATGTCATTATGTTGTCCAGAATTTAGAACCTAAATTGAAATGTATTTATCAAAAACTACAATAGGTTTCGGTCTTGTGAAATCCGAAATGAATATTTATACCGTAGTCCAAATCTACAATCAGGTCGTCCGCTGAAATCTCTTGATATCCTTGATAAATGACAATGGATCTTCTACCTACTAATGAAAATTTGGTCTACGTAAAAATATTGTTGGGTCAAAACGAAATTCTAAGAAACCTGCTAAAATAAATGTCGTGCAAAAGATAATTAAGTGATTAGTGTCGTTATGGAAATTTCCGTCGAAGTAGAAAATGTTTTTATATTAGCCCAATTTATGCAAATATAGTTTTTTGTATCGATTCAAATGAATCCTTAACCGAAATGTTGTGTTCGAATAAAAGACGCTCCCTATGACTTTTACACATACACTAAAAAGTTGAAATAACATAAACAACGTGCCGTCGCGTCGTACTGTCATTTCGGTAGATTTTTGTATGGCGCAATTCGTCATAATTTACAATGAAAATACACGCAATTGTGAAAAATCAGTGGTGCGTGCCCTAGAGGCTTGGAATGAAGCTGCGACCTTGGTCTCGGAAGTTCTGCTACTAAGGTATATAACAGTTATTTTTAATGCACACAAACACTATCAAGAGTGAATGTTACATATACTCTATTGCCTAAGAATAATAACAGTAATCATTCTTGCCTTGAAATTGCTTCAGTCGTAATTATAAAACGAGAAAAAAAACTAAGCGTTATTGCTTCAATTTTGTTATGCAACAAAATATTTATGTTATTTTTTCCTATTTATCACCACTAGTCATGTTGTTATTATAATAACACACTAGTATGAGTACGTAATTAGCCATTTGTCATATTATAGGTATTTTTGAATGGTGTTTAAATCTTCTTCCACCTGCCCTTATCCCACTTGCAGTAGGGTCGGAGCAACATCTTTATTAACATATGTTACAGAATTTGGATTGTAGTTTTTACGACAAGCCACCTGCCTGATGTCAATACCTCTGGGGAGAAAACCACACAGACCCGAAATGTTTGCGGAGCACACAAACTTCGCTGCGTGAATCGAACAGCTTCTCGCTTCACAGCAGTCAAATGATGTTTTTAAATCATCATCATCAGCCACAAGACGTCCACCGCTGAACATAGGCCTCCCCCAAAGATCTCCTGACAAACCAGTCGGAAGCGGCCCGAATCCAGCGACATCCTGCGACCTTTATCAGGTTTTTAAATATTTAAAGATGATAAGTTTCTTTCTTTCTGCCTGGGTACCGGTTTAGTGCCAGGGTCTGCATTCTTAGTACATATTAATAGAAAAATGCAATTGCATTCCTTTCGACATTCAAACAACTTCCAATAACCATCACGGATCCATGTAATACTATAATTTATTAAAGGATTACTACTTAAAGATACCAACGGCGTTCTTTTTGCGCTTGTTGTAATTATAGTTGAGATAACTACAATTTTTGTAAATTCGCTATAGGTTGAATGAGACCTTAATGGTATTTTCCGAAGACCGTGGTTTTGGGTATGAGCACTTTTTTAAAATTTGTTGTAGATGCTGATGAGACTGTTCACAATCAAGTATAATGGAGTGTATTATTATCGTACGAAACGCAATTTGTAAAATTGGTTTTGCGCAAGACAGCGGTCGAGCTGTTATTAACAAAACTGTCTACAGAGTGACACTAGTCAGTACCACTTGCAAAATGCGGTAAAACATAGAAGAACAAAGACGGACATATAATAAAGTTGTCGAATCGCTGAGGGAAGTTCATCCCAGAGTCGCAAATGCGTGGGAGAAGCTATCTCTGAATATGCTCTGTACTAGAGGTAGGCGGGAATGGATAAACTTTCCTCTAGTGAAAAGGAGGTGAAAATAGAGCATGCAAAGACATCCAATGTCAATATTGACCGCCACCTCCACCGATTGTAAAAAGATCTCTTCTAGAGTGTTTCGTGTAAGATTTAATTTCAAATTAAATTTATTCTTAGTCTAAATGGCATATTAACACACAACAGACAATAGATACTTAAGGCACATCATTATAACAATAGAAAAAATGAGGAAGAAGTCAAACCAGTGGCAATAAGTTTTTGTACCTAACGTGGTCTCTGACGTAAGATATTCTGTCATCTATTGTGGTGCGATGAAAGGTATTTACAGTACTGTGGATAAAGGAATGTGCGTCGACAATCTTCATTTTTTTACGAGCCGGTACGAATGTACAATCAGTATTCGGCGATCCGAGTTTTATCTATATATATAAAAATGAATCGCTGTGCGTGTGTCTCGCCAAAACTCGAGACTGGCTGTACCGATTTGGCTAATTCTGGTCTTGAAATATTTGTGGAAGTTCAGGGAAGGTTTACCCGGTGAGAAAAAATGAGTAACATAAATAATAAGTAAAGGAAAACACTAAAAACGACAACTTAATTTTCCAGTACAAACTGTTCCTGGGTATGATAATAAGTAAAGGAAAACACTAAAAACGACAACTTAATTTTCCAGTACAAACTGTTCCTGAGTATGAAACACTTGATGTCTTTTTGATGACAGGACAGGACAGGACAGGACAGGACAGGAAAGGACAGGACAGGACAGGACAGGACAGGACAGGACAGGACAGGACAGGACAGGACAGGACAGGACAGGACAGGACAGGACAGGACAGGACAGGACAGGACAGGACAGGACAGGACAGGACAGGACAGGACAGGACAGGACAGGACAGGACAGGACAGGACAGGACAGGACAGGACAGGACAGGACAGGACAGGACAGGACAGGACAGGACAGGACAGGACAGGACAGGACAGGACAGGACAGGACAGGACAGGACAGGACAGGACAGGACAGGACAGGACAGGACAGGACAGGACAGGACAGGACAGGACAGGACAGGACAGGACAGGACAGGACAGGACAGGACAGGACAGGACAGGACAGGACAGGACAGGACAGGACAGGACAGGACAGGACAGGACAGGACAGGACAGGACAGGACAGGACAGGACAGGACAGGACAGGACAGGACAGGACAGGACAGGACAGGACAGGACAGGACAGGACAGGACAGGACAGGACAGGACAGGACAGGACAGGACAGGACAGGACAGGACAGGACAGGACAGGACAGGACAGGACAGGACAGGACAGGACAGGACAGGACAGGACAGGACAGGACAGGACAGGACAGGACAGGACAGGACAGGACAGGACAGGACAGGACAGGACAGGACAGGACAGGACAGGACAGGACAGGACAGGACAGGACAGGACAGGACAGGACAGGACAGGACAGGACAGGACAGGACAGGGATAGGACAGGACAGGACAGGACAGGACAGGGATAGGACAGAACAGGGGCAGGACAGGGGCAGGACAGGGACAGGACAGGACAGGGACAGGACAGGGACAGGACAGGGACAGGACAGGGACAGGACAGGACAGGACAGGACAGGACAGGACAGGACAGGATAGGACAGGGACAGGGACAGGGACAGGGACAGGGACAGGACAGGGACAGGACAGGGGCAGGACAGGGACAGGACAGGGCTGTCCCACCGGGGGGAGGTGGAAGACGACCTGACTTAGGTCGTCGGTCAATTAAATGTGCGACGGGCTACCTCACGTGCAATGGTGCAGTACCTCACTTAATTGCATTTAATGTAAATGAAACATTTGTATTAAGTTTTGACCACATTTTACACAAATATATGTAGGTGATACGAAGTTCACCGGGTCATCTAGTTGTATCATAAATACAAGAGAAAACAAGAGCATAACAGTTCCCTTACTCTTGAAACCAATAAAAATTCTGATCCAACACAAATTTCAATCCAATGTGAATCCCATACCTTGACTGGTTGACTGTCGAAGTAGCGTCCAGAACGTCAATTAGAGCCGTAACGGATTGGACAATATCGATATGAATACTAAATAATTCACACAATAACCGCACAATATTGAAATAATTAATAATAATAATAGGGTCACACTCAAGAAATGTTAAAATTCGAATATCGATCGATGTGAACTATTTCAAGAGTAAAGCCTGCATCAAATATCATCACGAGTTCGTATTTTCACAATAAATGAAGATTGGTCAGGTGTTAAGATAACTTTAATACTAGTACTGTGTGTGTTAGGCGTAACCGCGCCAACCTTTAAGGATTGAGAGCGCCTAAAGCGCTCACTCGAAAGTCCGGCGAAGCTATAAACAGCCAACTCGCGTCAGGCAATCAGCATAGCATCCACATAAAAAAAATCAGTTGTCGATAATGTTATTGTAACAGGCAATGATGCATGATATTTAAATGCTGTATCATTTGTTTGTCTAAATCTGTAGATGTCGTCAATCTTTGCTTGTTTAAATAACTTAAACCAACGATGAATGCAACCAACACTAAGTTGTGTTGTAATATTATGATCGATTGTCAGAAGGAATGAATGACCTCCCCCACACCTAGAATCGAAAGGTCGCTAGACGCTAGATCGATTACTAGCGGAACAATTATGTATGCATGTTCGCAAAAAATATAATGTTTTATGTTCTTCCTCATGAGGTTTTGCATATTTTAATGCTTGTATATATTTAAAAGAATAATTTTATATTACATATAATATAGAGTACTAATCATAATTAAAAAAAAAATTGAGTATTTCATCCAAGAAATATTACACTACAATGGCGAGCCTTAAGATCCAGTGGTCAGAACCCCAGAGCACGGTAATGTTACCCAGAGTGAGCAATCTCATAATGCGTGGATTACGATAGATTGTCGGGCTCACAACACCCAGACCCGAAAATTATTTGTGGAAAACGCAAACATTTGTCTCGGTGCGGGGATCGAACCCGCCGTTACGTTTCACAACCGTTTACTCGCCCGCTACGCCACGGAGGCTGTCAAAATGATTTGTTAGTGGAATTCTTTAGGCTGTAGATAATTTTTTAAACAACAGTTGTGGGCTAACTTGGCCGAGATATTGTCTCACAGAATGACGTGAAGTTGCAGTTTATACGTGAGTGACAATATCGGTGGCCCGAAATATTTCCCTCCCTAAGCTATTAAAGGAGAAAAACGGAAATTTCGCATAAATCCCTATTACGCAAAGTAGTAGATACAATTTGCCTGCCGGGATATACGCAGTAGAAAGTAGTTTATGTTAATTTATACTATTAATATAATTTTCCAGACAGTTCGCTACTTTACATCGGTTTTCTGTGAAATAGTGGTAACGACCCGATGAAGTCGGCCCATTCATGCTGTAGACAAAACTATCTATAGATAGCGTAGTCTACCGCTTAATATAATTACTTGTTCAACGACTTGTTCTAATTGTTCAATTAGCAAATTAGTTAGATGAGTTTTGTAATGCATACAGAACATTCAATTATCTTGTAAACGGGTTCTTACCCGAATCAAATTTAATTTATACTAATTGGTTCATTGGTCTACTAGCATTGTAGTAAGACTGTGAGGGCGGAGTCTTGAGTTTGATACCTTGTTGGGGAATTAAAGAGAGTTTTTTCGATTAGACAGTCTCCGTGGCGCAGCGGGTAAGTTGCCGGTTACGAAGCGAGAGAGGTTCGATTCCCGCACCGAGACAAATATTTGTGTGATCCACAGATATTTGTCTCGGGTCTGGGTGTTGTGAGACCGTAAGTCCCTCGTAGTTCTTGATACTGACGATACAGGTTTAACCCAGTGTGGGGTTAGGACTGTGTGATGTTTGTGTGATCCACGAATATAGATTCCCGGGTAATTCATGTATGACTTTTTGAATCAAAAACTCAAAAACTAATTGTGATTGTCCGACCCGGGAATTAAACCCAGAGTCTCACGGTTAAAGCCTTGGTACGCTGCCACTAGACCAATGAAGCGAATGATTATTGACTGGATTTATTAATTAGGTAAAATAAAGTTATAACGCTTATGATTATGTTATAACGCTGTGCAGTGACTGTGCTAGGTGTGGTAAAGCGGTAACGCTTTGTCTATTCCTGCCGCCAAGCAGAAAGTGTGTCAGCACTTTTGTATTTCGATTTGAAGTAGGTACATAGAATCCAGTGAAATTACTTTCCATATGAGACTTAACAACATATGTCTCGGGGCGACGAGCGGAGTCTAGTGCATTGTAATTCAAAGTTCTGTGTGGTGTTGTTTCTGTTTATGGGTACGCGTGGCACTTACCATCAGACAAGCGACCTACTCGTTTCTTCATCTAAGCCCTTTTTTCCCAATGTGGTCCAGGTGGACCCCCAAGGGTCCACGGGAGACTCGACAGGGGTCTACGTTTGCGTGACAAAAAAATAGAGGATCACAATTCGTAATCGGGGGACCACGAAAATGTATCTGCTTTCGATAGTGAAGAACTAAAATGGTGGCTTGAGGTCACCTAATTCACCTATCAATGTAGGCAGATAATATTTTAGATCTAATCTTTGCATTTTTTGTCGAGTTTTGGGGATATATTAGAGACTATCCCGCTCACGCCCGCCACTGTAACTCCTGTGCACCAGGATCAACAGGGGCACGCATTTTTGTTGACACCGAGCAGTGAAGCTCGGCGAGTGTTTGGGAATGCCTAAATGTGTTTGTCCCGCAACGAAATTAATCAGATAGAAGGTTAGGGAGGACTTGGAAATATTAATTGTCCACTTCCCTCCATAGCAAAGCGGGAGACAAAATAATGAATTGAGGAGGTAATAGTAGAAATGTAATTTTGGGGATATAGTAGAAATGTAGCTGCAAGGGGTCCACCGGAACCAGCTAAAGGACAATGTTCGTCGTCCATACATAGTTGGCCTAAGAACCAACAGGGAGGTGAATTTACTTTTTGGGTTTTAGATAATGTATATATTAGATTGTAACTAAATTAAAACTACGGACACTTGAGAATTCCGAAAAATAAATAAAATACTGTCGGATTTTGAGGTTATAATTAGGCCAATAAATACTATCAAATGTCAAATGTTGTCATCTGTTAATTCATTTTGAAGGAGTTTTGGCGGGAATTCTGACAGTGCGGTTCATCGCTGACTTTAGTTTATTTCAAAAACTAGTTTAATGTTATGTTTGTTGTATAAAAGTGGTGTGGATTTGTGCAATAAACATTTACGGCGATGAACAGTGTATGGAAATATTGAAATAAGTATCGTACTGGAAAGAATGCACACCAAAACTCCAATAAGTCTTTGAAAAATTCCACACCGATATTTCATCGTTCTTGTGAAGACGAAATGGCGAAATGCATAACAATGCGAAGCCATAAATAAATTAAAAAAATCATTTTGACAAGCCGTATTATGGTTCCGCGACATCATATCGGACTGTTTGTGACTAAAAACCATAATCATGGTTAATAAAATAATGGTTTTTAATTACACAGACAAGCGTCAGTATTCTCAACACTTGAGTTTTGAGAATACTGACGTTTGTCTGTGTCAAACTCTTATTAAGAGTGCTGTTACAAAGACTTGGCTGTATGAGCTACAATACCTTTGCCTATTAAAAACCCGAATTTGAACCAAAAATTATAATACCGAGGACTATGACGGAAGTGAATCCTTTTTAAATTGTTTTCGAAATTAAAAAGTGTCCGTTCTATTGAAATAATTATAATGTACATTATAAATAATAATAATAATTATAGTAAATGTTTCATGCGTGTTGATTCATAGGCCATTTTTGACAATGTCCTTTTGAAAGTGGTCTATGAGAAAATAAGTCTAGGAACCTCTGATCTAAGCGAATGAAAAAAAACTAAGATTAGCTAATACAGAGTTCTCAACGCAGGTTAACAAACTAGGAGCTAGTTCAATAACATGGTAACAATTGTTCTCGAGGCTAAGTTATTCAAACAATTTGTGCAGGAAGCGATTGTTGGTGTTCACGTATGCTTCCTGCTATGGGAAAATATGCTATTTGCATTTTGTCAATAACTTTTTTATAATGAAATTCTTATTATATAATTTTTTATTGCACAAGGTCGGCGTAATGGAAATTTTTAAATGGAGCCACGCGGTAGACATTTTTGTATTTCGCATGAATTGGCCGGCTCGACCGTAGTCTCATGGGACACCGTGAAATAATTTAAAAAATAAACCCTATTCCTATCCTATAAGTTCAGCAACACATCTATAATTTGTCTCGAATTGTTGGTGTTCATTGACGGTGAAGGTCATTTGCCATCAGATAATTCACTTGCTCGTTTGCCAGCTAATATAAAACAGTAAAACATTAAAAACACCAAAGGACTCACATCAAATCAAATCATTTATCGTGTAAATTGGATCCTAAATATCACTTTTATATGTTAAATATTTTTCAAGCTAGACATTGAATTGGATTTTACGCAGGCCTGCCAAATTACAAGATGCACATAGGTTATCGGAATTTGTAAATCTAAATAAAACAAATCTTCTGCTGGTGGTAGGATTCATCCTCCGATTCCGCCCGGATAGCGACCACCGTACACATGGTGTTAAAACTTGCCCTAGTAATCCACACGCCTTGTATGGATCGCATTCCAGGATCAGCCAGTGTATATCCCGATCTCCCGAGGGGCTTGCGACATGACTTCATGGTTGGTTGGGGCGGGTGTAGGGGTACATCCTTGTACTAATGTGCCTGCATCGATCATCCGCCTACCTTGTCGCAGGCCCGTCGATTTGCTTCTTCCCTATTCAAAGAGGCAAGAAGCATTTATACAGATCGGCATGACTGGTGACCACTGATAAACTCATTGTTTGTCGGTGGTCGCTGGGTTTTTGGACTGTACTACGCTTACAATCAGGTGTAGTGCAGTCACTATGCCGTGCTTGGATAAAATAAAATGTTTTGCCATGACACGGTTTGCTTTTACCATATAGACATGCATATTTTGCATATATCATTGCTAGAACGTTTATTAACTTTTAATAACGAGGTCTCATGCTAAGTATAGACTCGTGTTACAAGTTACTTCGTAGTGGTAGAGTCACTCTGTAGACAATTTTGTCTACAGCATGAATGGGCCGGCTCGACCGGGTCGTTACCACTGTCTCACAAAAAACCGACGTAAAGTAGCGGCTTGCTGCTGCGTTTCGTATGGTGTCAGATATCCGGAGCTATTTTTTTCTACCGCCAAGAAACAGTGTGTAATCACAGTTCTGTTTCGGTTTGGAGGGCATTGAAGCCAGTGAAATTACTGGGCATTACGAGACTTAACACCTTATGTCTTGGAGTGACGAGCACAGTTAAGTGCTTTATAATTCAAAGTTCTGTGTGGTGTTGCTTCTATTTAAGAGCAGGTGTGTCGCTTACCATCAGGCGAGCGCCTTGCTCGTCTCGTAATTCAATTGAATAAATAAGAAATACAATTACTAATTTGAATCATTTGTAGAAAGGTATAAATAAGGTAGAATAATTATTGTCGGAGTTCATTCGGTTGGAAGATATAAGTGTATTTGTTCTAAGATCGTTTTTATGTTACTTATAACGTTTTATACTATTTAATTCCATTCCGAGGTCCTTGTTATCATTGTCTAAAAAAACAGCATTATCTTTATTATGTAAATAGATTAATTTCTTTTGTTAAATAGTTACAAGGTTTTGCTGACAGCCTCCGTGGCGCAGCGGGCGAGTAGCCGTGAAGCGGGAGGCCGCGGGTTCGATTTCCGCACCGAGACAAAAATATTTGTACAGAAGCAACACCATACAAAACTTTGAATTATATAGCATTGAATGACACTGAACTGCGCCCGTCACCCCGAGACATAAGAGGTTAAGTCTCATAATGCTCAGTAATTTCACTGGCTTCAATGTCCTTCAGACCGAAACATAACACTGCTAACACACTGTTGGTTGGCGGCAGAAATAGACGGCGCGGTGGTACCAACCCAGACGGCCTCTCGCATACGAGGGACCTACCACCTTGTAACCTATAGCAGTAATTTAAGCTGTCCGCACCAGGAAATAAATTCCATTGCCTATGGCTGTAGACAAAATTTACAGCTGCGAGGCTCTAAGAATGTCAAGGATTAATAGCGTCAATGCATCCTCGTAAGGTTAACTACTACAACTAAATAACAGGGTCAAAGTAAGTCTTTAAGTCCTGAATCTTTGATCTCGTCCTGAATTGAGTGGTAGAGCCACACTGTAGACAGTTTTGTCTACAGCATGATTGGGCTGGCTCGGTGGGGTCGTTACCACTGTCTCGCAGGAAACCGACGTAAAGTAAACGGCTTGCTGCTGCGTTTCGTACGGTGAGTGAGATAACCGGAAGCCCAAATCCCCTCCCCTGCCCAATCCCTAATTATCCCTTTCCTTTAAGGTCGGCAACGCGCCCATGATTCTTCTGGTGGTGGGCGTACATGGGCGGTGGAGATCACTTACCATCAGTTAACCACTTGCTCGTTTGCCGGCCTATGCTATAAAAAAAAATCTTTCCTCACAAGTTTATCGTTGTCCTTAAATCAGCAGCCTTCGTTAACAAATGACAAATATTTTTTAAAGTGCACTTTAATCCCAACACATAGGAGCTATATTACAATGTTTCTGCAGCATCTCGGTCAATAAAAACTGCTAATAAATAGCGGTTTTTAATCGATGGGTTTTCACGTTGAAGGTACTCCGAAATAATATGACATCGTAAAAATATTTTTCTGAATATAAAAAAATATTCGCAAGCGGATTGGTCATAATTTTATTACTTTCCCAACTTAATATGTTTGTAAAAGCATGTTATTTCTTTTTATGACATGCTATAACATGTAAAGTTAAAAATATTAGCTATAAATATCAACAGAAAATATCGTGATTAGATAAATATATAGTATAAAATAAAATAGAAAAATAAGTGAGTCATAAACTCAAGTGTTTTGGGCACAATAAAAGAATGTACAACAAAACAAGAATGGTATGACAGTGGTAGAGCTATGCTGTAGACAGTTTGGTCTACAGCATGAATAGTCTCGACCGGGTTGTCCACGGTCTCACAGAAAACTGACGAGAAATAGCAAGCCGTTGCATTTCATGCTGTGATTGAGACATTCGGATGCCAAAATCCCCCCTCCCCTCCTCAATCCTTTAATTATCCTTTTCCTTTATGGTCGGTAACACATCCATAATACTTCTGGTGTTGGAGATCATTTACCATCAGGTAACCCACTCAATTGCTGACTTTGGCCATAAAAAAAATAAAAGATATCTAAACAATTTAAAAATATGTAGGTCAATATGTGCATATAAAATTACCACACCAAATCGTAGCCCATTTCTCTTTTTCAAAATAAAACATAAAAAGAAAAAAAAATACTCACATTAAATTTCCGAAAGAACAATCCACAAAAACACAACACAATAATCACAATAGGCTTTCAAAGTCGATGTGTAAGCGAATTTAAGTCGATCTCATGTCGTGTACGACCGGCGTGCGCGCCGCCACTTGTCACACTGTTTTGTTATAGTGTTTAGACTGCTCACCGAAGCGGATCGCTTGTAAATTGAAATGTTCATCACGCTCTTTCATTGAGCAGATTTTCGTGATTTGTAACCGATTTAAAGAAGGTTA
Source organism: Amorpha juglandis (assembly GCA_949126905.1). Taxonomy (NCBI): domain Eukaryota; kingdom Metazoa; phylum Arthropoda; class Insecta; order Lepidoptera; family Sphingidae; genus Amorpha; species Amorpha juglandis. Next base: position 988,435 of record OX421379.1, on the reverse strand, counting down.
GTATTTGGCGGGGAACTCTTTTCGTTGGATGGTCTTCGGGAGTTGGCTGATGTGTTCACCAGGGTTTGTTCCCAACACTACCTTCAGGTTTTAGGTTAGAGATAAACGAGAGCTCACCACTACCAAATGTTTTCACTAGACTCTAAATCTATTTGGACAGGTATAGCTTTGTCTATTTTTGCCGTTAATTTGCAGTGTCTTGTTTGCATTCCGGTTTGTAAGACATTGAAGACAGTGCAATTACTGGGCATTATGAGATTCACGCCCGGTTTTTAAAAGGCTGATCAAATCAACATTCAACTAACAGAACTTTGATTTTGACAGCGCTGTTAAATAAATTCATATTTCTGAAATTTTGATTTAGTGAAATAAATAATATCTGGAATTGATTCAATTTTCCGTAACATTATTAAGTGAAAAAATAATATCTGGTCTAGTTAGTAATTGACACACTATTTGACGATAGGATAATTTGGCATTGACCACGCTTTTTGGTGATTTTTTAATTCTTACATCTTAGGCTGATAACTGCAGTGACGCAAATTTAAATTAAATTAAATAAGATAGAGATAAGACTTTAAATAAGAGGTAAGGGGCCTCCGAATATCTTACTCAGCCCGATCAAGCCGGCCCATTCATGCTGTAGACAAAACAACTTAGTTCTACAGTTACATCTCGCTATTCAGAATAAAACACCAGAAACAAGTATGCTGCAGTGTATTGTCTGGCTCTAGAGAAGGTTCTTATACCTATGACGTAATTCGTGTTTACTACCGTTATACTTGAGGCTGCTAGAACCAGAGTGGCCTAACTGCATTTTGATGACTTTTGGCCTATTTGTATTTTCGTCAATTTAAACCACGGCCGAAATGCACTTGTACTGCCATCTAGGGATTGCAATCCGGAAAACCGGATCCGGTAATCCGGCGGATCCGGCATCATTTTACGTCCACCGGATCCGGTACGAATATACCGGATCCGGCGACCGGATCCGGTGCTACAATTTTTAGATATTTAAATAGAGTTGTCGCATTATTAGGTACATTACTATGCCAAAGAAAAAGGCATACAATCAGAAATGACAAAAATCTTGGAAAGAGTTGTTCAAGATGATAACTCTAAAGAAAAATTTGTGGAAGAAATAGTAGAAGAGAACTTAGATTCACCCTCACTAAATAAATATTTGACATTACAGGAAGAATTACAATTACAAATCCAGCAAGAAACCATGTGTTATAGCTTACATACTAAACAAGAGAAAGATTTTCATAAAGTACTAAAAAAGTAAATGACTACATTTGAAAGGTCACGAAGTTTTGACGGAGTTCGAAGAGAATACTTGTCTGCTATTTATGACTATTTGCTGACAATAAAGCCGACAAGTGTAGAAACTGAAAGGGCCTTTTTGGCCGCAGGCTATATTTGCAGCTCTATTAAAAGTCGACTAGCAGATGACACAATTAACAATATTTGTTTTCTACGATCCTTTTTTCAAAATCAACATTGATTTTCTATGTATAATGAATACTAAGACAATTATTACTTAAAATTCTACTGAAAATAATTATTTTTCGTAAGTTGATTAAAGTAAAAAGTTGAAATTATAAGACAAACTCATTATTGTGATAATTGTGCCATTCATTACAAAGATTCATCAAATCATGATGGTGCCTGTCATAAATATAAGACTTGTTTGTTGCAATAGTTAGCATTCTCAAATACTTTATTAATTATTGTGATCTCATTTCAATAAATTACGTAAGGTTAATTATATTCGATTTTATAATTTTACTTACTAAAATAATTGATCTATATGTGAAAGTGAAATCTATGAAAATTGAGCTACTTGTTTTATCGTTAAAATTTTACTAGTTACCTACACTACTAAATTTTATTTGTTTGCTCGTTGTCTAACCTTAACATTAGATTGCAAATATTTTTTTTATATGTTTTATTTTTTATAAACTACCTATATTAAGCACAATAACACATGATTAACTTACTAACAATTCATTTTGAACCGAAAAGCGAAAATCACCCTGACTTGATCAATCCGGCCGGATCCGGCCGGATCAGTGGAAATCCGGTCGGATCCGGCCGGATTGAAAATGACGCCGGATTGCAATCCCTACTGCCATCTATGTCAAGATGATGTTACCAATTTTAGGCCGGTCTAGTCTTGTAGATTAACATTTTTTAATTACGAAAATACAAATAGGTCAAAAGTCATCAAAATGCAGTTAGGCCACTCTGGTTCTAGCAGCCTCAATTAACAATCGTGTTTACTATCCTTGTTGACAACGCTACCATGAAAGTCTTAACAATTCACACTATTCACTCTTAACTACACATTGTATTGAAACCATAACGTGTGCTAACATTGTTTTATGGCATAGGCCGACAAACGAGCAAGTAGATCACCAGAAGTAAGTGATCCATGCTCATGTTTATATGATTGAATGACGAGACGAGCAAGGCGATCGCTTGATGGTAAGCGCCACGCCTATAAACAGATGCAACACCACACAGAACTTTGAATTACAAAGCAAATGGCACTGAACTGCGCTTGTCACCCCGAGACATAAGATGTTAAGTCTCATAATGTCCAGTAATTTCACTGGCTTCAATGTCCTTCAAATCGAAATACAACAGGGCTTACACACTTTTGCTTGGCGGCAGAAATAGACAAAGCGGTGGTACCAACCCAGACGACCGCGGCCTCTCGCATACAAGGGACCTACCACCTTGTCATAGGAATAAAAAAATAATATGTGTATTGCGCAACCGAACTAACGACAGCTACGTGCAGTACATAATATTGTATCTATGTATAAAAACATGAGTATATAAAGACCATAGTACACACGATACTTTGAGCATCAGCGATTTTTCTGCTGCGTCGATACTGCATTGCGTTTTGGCGACTTACTTCGATATACTTCGCACGCGCTTGCTGTCCTTTTTGGTATAGCTCAAGATGTCTAACCACACACCCACTAGTGGCAGATTGTAGAATATGGAAAGAGTAGTAGTGCCACACTGTAGACAGTTTTGTCTACAGCATGAATGGGCCGGCTCGGCTGCTCGTTACCACTGCCTCACAGAAAATCGACGTAAAGTAGCGGCTTGTTGCTGCGTTTCGTACGGTGAGTGAGAAATCCGGGCGTTCAAATCCCCCTACCCATCCCAATCTCTTAATTATCCCTCCCCTTTAAGGTCGGCAACGCGCCTATGATTCTAGCATTGTAGGCGTACATGGGCGGTGGAGATCGCTTACCATCAGGTGACCCATTTGCTTATTTGCCGGTCTATGCTTAACAAAACCTGTAAAAGGTCATTAGTAGTCTGTATTTTCCTTTCTTTAATTCAAACAAAAAACCACCGAGACCCACGCAATTTTCGGAGGTTAAATGGTAGCAAGTCTGCGTTGGACCTAATTGATGTAATATCAAACAAAAACGCGGAACTGTAATGCCAAACAGCAATTATTACAGTATGCGTTTAAGTTTTTTTTGCGCGTTCAGTTCAAGGTTTTTTTGGCAAAAAATTATTCAACAGCGTGAAGGGCATAGCGTCGGTCTACAATCATAAGCAGATCACGATCGCATGTTTTGTTTCGATTTGTATTATACACGACCAATTTGAATAGGTTTTATCCCCGAAACATATGTTCGAGGATCGGTCGATTTCTAGGTCTTGCCGGAGTTTTGGTTTTAACTCCTTTCAGTATGATGCTTAATTCACTTATTTCAATGTTTCCATACACTGTTCATCACCGTCAATGTTTATTGAACAAATCCACACCACTTTTATACAACAAACACAACTCTAAACTAGTTTATGAAATAAATTAAAATAAGCGATGAACGGCACTGTCAGAATTCCCGCCAAAACTTTCCGTAAGAAGTTTGTAACATAATTAACGCGTTCCAAATTCAAAATAATTAGAGTTGAAAAAAGTTTTTTTTATGTAAGAGTGTTTATGCCCAGACTAGTTTTATTAATTGTTTGCTATAATGATGAAGGAAACATAGAGAGGAAACCTGCATACATGAGAAATTCTCCATAAAAGTTTCGAAGGTATGTGAAGTTTACCAACCCGCATTAGGCTATCGGAATAGACTAAGTCCTAACCCGTCTCATTGACGTCACCAGCAGTGGGACGTGTATAATGCAGGACTAGCATAATTACAAGGTGGTAGGTCCCTCGTATGCGAGAAGGCGTCTGGGTTGGTACCACCGCTTTGTCTATTTCTGCGGCCAAGTGTGTGTAAGCCAATAGTGTGTAAGCTCTGTTGTGTTGCGGTTTGAAAGATATTGAAGCCAGTGAAATTAAAGGGTATTATGAGACTTAACATCTTATGTCTCGGTGTGAACAGCGCAGTTCAAAATTCTGTGTGGTGTTGCTTCTGTTTATGGGCAGCCGTGGCGCTTACTATCAACCGAGCGTCTTGCTCGTCTCGTCATTCGATCAAACAAAAAAAAATATTATGTTAGGATTTCTTCTTTGACGAGCCGTGGGTTTCTTTTAATTCATAATAGGCTTGCGTTTGGCCACTATCTCGCCTAATGGTGAGCGATGATGTGGCCTAAGATGGAGCACACTTGCCTAGCAAAAATCGATTCACTTGTGATTTAAAGAGACAGCTTGAAGGTGTAGCTCTTGTTGCATCTCTGCCTTCCCATTCGGGGATACAGTCGTAAGCTTATGTAAAGGCTACACCATGTATAGTGACAGTGTGAAAAAGTAGTTTGCCATTTTACGTTTTAATTAAGAAGTAAATTTACTTGGACGTTGTGAAACAAGCCCTAATCTAATAGCCTCTTTAATTTGTATTGTCTCTATTGTAAGAGATTATCAATGCCATAAAAAATCAATTATTAATTACCTATCTACGATTTAATTTGGTTTAGCGGCAACAGTCAGTCACCTAGGCGGCTTTTAATCAAGTGTGTTGTGAAATATAGTAAGAATTATACTGTGGGGGCTGTTTGGATCTAGAAATAACGTTGAGGGGAATAGCATGGTCAAATGTGTGAGTCTATTGTACCTTTATTATATAAAGTCTTTGGTGTCTGTGATCGAGTGAGTTTGGAACATCTTGATATTGGTGTCATATTTACAACATTTTTATGAAATTACGGTTTACGGCTATATCATACTACATGGGAATGCATAATGCACGCGGGTGAATCTGCGAGGGGTAAACTGAGCTAGTGATTATTATAAAATAGGAACTAGGTTACTCATAAACATTACTGACAGAATGAAGTTATAATACTAATTGTATCTCGTAGTTTTTTGTAAAATCGGACATGGATATATTCCATGTACGATTTTGCGAAAAAATACAGTATTTAAATCAATTTGAATTAATGAATTTAGTAAATCAAGATGAGTATCTCTATTTGAACTTGTTGTAGGTTGGTTCCTTTGTGCGTGAGTAAGTTAAATTTTTCTTCAAATTCCCTTATTATAAGCACATAGCAATATTATGTAAAAGGATATTGCTGTAATAATTCTACTAGGATGGATCACAACAAAAACTAACGAATTAAAACTAACGATCACAACAAAGACTTTGTTATTTTTGAATTTGTGATTAGTTAAAGAAAGGTTTATATTTTTTATTATTACCGATAATAACCAGGGGAGCAGGCTATTCGCCCATTGAATGCGCTTGCCACCCTAAGACATAAGATGTTCTCTCATAATGCCAAATAATTTCACTGACTTTAATTTCCTTTAAACCGGAACACAACAGTACTTACACATAAAGCATTTTGCATAAAGAAATCTCGTTTATATGTTATTTTTGGTGTGGATTAAAACGCAGGCAAAATGTATTTAATCTACGATATGTAAGTCAAAGCATTTGGTATATTTTATTACACCGCAATGAAGCGAGATAAGAACTTCATAAAATTATGAATCAAGTCAAATGTATATAAATATATAAAAGAAACTAAGAAAGAAACATTTATTGTCAACCATTGGGTGGTAAAAAAATTACAATAATAGTAAGTAGTCCCTCTTCGAAGAGGGAAGAAGCATTTATACAGGCCGGCATGACTCTGGTGACCATCGATAAATTCATTGTTTGTTGGTGGTGGCTGGTTTTTTGGGTTGCACTACGCTTACCATTAGGTGTAGTGCAGTCACTTTGCCGTGCTCTGATATAAAAAAATAAATCAAATCAAATAATTTATTCTGTAAATTAGATCGTAAATATCACTTTTACATGTCAATATTTTTTATCGAAGATTATATTTTTCTTTTTTTTATCGGCATTTCGTGGCTAGCCATGAGAAGAAATGTCGAAACAAACATGGGTTATGACCTCTTTTCATGTCCAGACATTGATGTTCCAGACTTATGCGAGTGTAATGTGCAAAAAACTAAAGGTAGGTACTATCCCACTTTGTTCCTGACCGTAAGCTGCACAGAATTTGTCATCGCGCGGCGTCACAAAGCATGTTCCATATACTTACATATCGGTAGAAAAGTCAAGATAATGAGAATTCTAATCAAATGATTTTGTGATCAGTGATAAAGCGGCGGAGTTTCACCTTGCGTGCTTTGTTTACTGTTTGGATATTTAGTATAAATATTTTCCGGTTACTACATAGTCTGCGTTACATTTTTTTGGATAACTCTACCGATACTGCAATATATGCGAATAACATAAATGGTGTTTTGTGAATTGTAATAATATAAGTGCGTGATGTGATGGAAATAGTGTTAAGTGAAAGTCTATTATTGGTAGTGATTCCAGTCAGAAAAGATTTTTTTTTTCCTGGCTCGTGTCTGTCTACAGTCTAAGTGACTACGCTACAACTGATGGTAAGTGTAGCGCAATTCAGTAATTGTGTCGACCAACGCCAAACAATGAGTTAACAACGCATTTTCACCGACCATAAAAAAGGAGGAGGTTCTCAATTCAGCGATTTGTTTTGCTTGTTTTATGCATGAACATCGATTTCTCCGCTAATTGTGGACCGATTTTAACAGAAAAGAATTCATTCGATAGAGTTTCAGCTGCGATGTGGTCCCATATTTTTGTTGAGATTCGAAGACGGAACCCGGTTTAAAAAATGAAACTCAACAGACTGCAGCTCGTCGGAATTGTGTTATTGTATTGGAATTTCCGTACCATACCTGTACCTAACTTTGAAAATTGAGAAATAAAATAAGTTTTAACAAAATTTAAAAATCGTTTTAAAAATAACACTAACAGGTCAAAAATAACAATTTTAGAGGTCTCTTTGGAACAGCGGCAAAGGCACCAAATAGAAGTTGTTATTTTTAACTTTTGAAGTGATAACTTCTTATGGGAGGGTGAACCGAATCGTTCCGTAACGCGAGCGCTCCATCGACCAGCCAGTGTTAGCCGACCTCCCTGGAACATCGATAATTTCGATTTCCCAGGTTGCGACCAGTCAGCTTGGACCGGATTTTGGCAGGACTCTGACCGGTATTTGACCGGACTTTAAACGGACGTCGACCGAACTTTGACCGGACTTCGACCGGTATTTGACCGGACTTCGACCGGACTTTGACCGGACTTTAACCGGATTATGGCAGGACTCTGACCGGTATTTGACCGGACTTTAACCGGACTTCGACCGGACTTTGATAGGGCTTTGACCGGATTTTGACAGGACTTTAACCGGATTTTGGCAGGACTCTGACCGGTATTTGACCGGACTTCGACCGGACTTCGACCGGACTTTGACCGGACTTTAACCAGATTATGGCAGGACTCTGACCGGTATTTGACCGGACTTTGACCGGACTTCGACCGGACTTTGACAGGACTTTGATAGGGCTTTGACCGGATTTTGACCGGTATTTGACCGGACTTCGACCGGACTTTAAACGGACTTCGACCGGACTTTGACCGGGCTATGGCCGGAGTTGGACTGGACTTTGACAGGTATTTGGCCGGACTTAGACCGGACTTTGACCGGACTTCGACCGGACTTTGACCGGACTTTGATCAAACTTTGACCGGACTTTGATAGGGCTTTGACCGGATTTTGACAAACTTTGACAGGACTTTAACCGGACTTTAACCGGATTTTGACAGGACTTTGACCGGTATTTGACCGGACTTCGACCGTACTATGACCGGACTTTAACCGGACTTCGACTGGACTTTGACCGGACTTCAACCGGACTTTGACCGGGGTTTGACCGGACTTTTACAGGACTTTGATAGGTCTTTGACCGGGCTTTGACCGGACTTCGCCGGACTTTGACAGGACCTTGACCGGACTATGACAGAACTTTGACTGGACTTTGACCGGACTTTTACAGGACTTTAACCGAACTTTGACAGAACTTTGACCGGACTTTTACAGGATTTTGACCGAACTTCGACCGGACTTTGACAGGATTTTGACCGGACTTTGACAGGGCTTTGACATGACTTTGACCGAACTTCGTAACGTAACGCGTTACGGCGCCACTCTGGCTTCCCTTTCTCTCACGCATACGGCAGCAGTAGGCAGGCTCCTCCGCTCTCACTTTAACTCACATTAGTTTAAGTTATCACTTCTGTCGAGCGTCCCGAGACGCACACTTTTTTTTTTGTATTTATTTTTTAAGTCTTTTTAAGTTTTTATACCTGTAATAAATAAACCTTGTATTAGCCATTACGTATACTGCATACATAGTTAGGCACGGGTCTCCACTACGAAGGAGTCTTAATATACCATGCTGTCTTAATGCGGATTGTTACACTTTACACACTTTCGAAATTCTCACGAAGTATTCTCAGGTATGCAGGTTTCATCATGTTTAAAGCTTAAGATTATTAACAATGAATACACACGTTACTTGAAAAGTGAGGGGGGCACTCGAGGCTGGAACCTGCAACTTTCATCTTGACGGTCCGTACCACTCCCCGCTGAGCTATTGCTGCTTTTGTATCTAACTGTATACACAGATATATTTTAAATTCCTTATTTAGCAATAGTAGTTGTAGCAGAAAGATTCGTGGAAGGGAGATAGAAAAGCTTTTGCCCTGTGGAACAAGCAAGGCTGTCCTCTTTTCCTTTTCTTTTCTCCCCGACGTGCACCGCTTTGGCTGGTGCCAAATCTTCCTCTGTGATGTTCTCTATAATGTTTGGTTTGGAGTAACTTTGATTTTGCTTAATAATGGAACAGGTCCTTTAAACCCTTCAAAATTACATACAATGTTTTTTGCATCTACAAATTCTTTTGTCAAAGAAGACCCAATTTCCCTTTCCATTTCCCAATACCTTAGTCATCCCTTTCCTTTAAGATCGGCAAGGCATCCACAATTCTTCTTGTATTGTAGATGTTCATGGGCAGTGGAGATCATTTATTCATCAGGTCACCAACTTGCTCGTTTGCCAATCTTCGTTATTAAAAATATGATATAGAAAATATCCGCGTACTAGTACTTCTGCAATGGGCGGTAGCAATACGTCTTGTGCATTTATAAGAAATAATGTATGTGCCCTTTATATATACAAGAAGCCAACCTCTTATTTATTACAAATTAAGAAAAGCTTAGAAGTGGCATGGTTTAAATGTTATGTATATAAACGACCCTATTCAATGACTTAAATCAGAAGTTCCAGCTTCAAAAATAATACCATTTCAATCATGGTCATCATCCAATTCAGAAATTAAGCACCATACCCTTGTATACATTCCAATATTAATAACTAAAACAAACCGTATCTTCTGTAACAAGTGAAAAAAGATCTTCTGATTATTTTATTTTTATCTTATCTTAGAAACTGTTATCACTTGTTCACTTACGTTTAGTTGGCGTGCTCCACCACACGTTATATTCTCTATAGATACTTGTGCAGTGAAAATGCTTTTGGAAAACTAGCAGTGATCGATGGTGAGTCCATATAGAACTCGTGGTTATTTTGTTTTGATGATTATATCAAAATTACATATTACAACTGACTGTTTGAAGGTGTAATTCAAGATAGAAAAGGACTTGGCTTCGAAAAAGCTGTAGGAAGTATTGGCTCTTACCAATTATAAACTAAATAATACCTCCGTAATTATGTTTGAAATGTTAAGTTCATTAATTATATCAGAATTACAGTAAGCATGGATTTTACTACAGTGTCTTATTAACTACATCTCTAAAGACAATGTAGGAAGCCATAAGTGAAAATATTAGGCAAACATTTGTGTCACTACTCACTTTGCAAACACAAATGTTGTAATGGGAGATAAGACGTAGATTAGGTTATATTAGAGAACAGAATTAACAAATTTTTACAACATGGTGCAGATGCTGAAGAATTGAATAGCATGTTTTAGAGGATGTAGTTACCAAGGTAGTTGTTCCTCAGAGGAGTTGACGTAAGGCAGGTGGTTGGTCGTAAAAACTACAAGCGAAATGTTTCTGAAACATTTGATAAAAAGCATGTTGTGCTGACCCCTCTGTTAGTAGAATAAGTGCAGGTGAAATAAGAAGGAGTTACCAAGCTAGACAGTAAAGCACTCGCACCGGGAAGATTGTTTATTAAAAATCTAAAATGGAGTTCGAAAAAAAACATCATAGTGAGTCACATCTAATCTACGTATTACTGCTACATTATAATTCAACATTGTACAATCGATCAGACATCCTTTCGTAATTTATTTTGAATTTGAAGCTATATGGTTTAGGCATACGTAATTGTTCCGAGATAATACACAAAATCGATAACTGTTTCTAATGCATAACATAAGCCAAATATGATTTAATGCAGAGATGTATTACAAAGCTCAAGTCGAACCTTTTTTATTAAAGCATGAAGTGACACTGTGTAAATAAATGGATTCACCAATTGAACCAGTATTCACCCTTAAATGGGAGATGGTCATCCTTACACTTTACTCAATAGCAGACTGCTTTATTCGTCCTATAGACTGAGGAACATGTATAAAGAGTTCCCCGAAAGAAACAAAGACTCATTTAGGTTAGATTACAAAAGTATAGATAAATATTATCATTATAAATTGCAATGCAAAAGTAGAACGTCCTAATCGATAGCTCTTATTCATTATTTTTCATTCTTCTTGCAAAACATTTTTATCAAAATTTAATAAAAGTTTTGTTTTCTCAACACAATCAGCGCAGATATAGTGTATCAGCATTGTGTAACCGAATGGAACGTAAGGTTAAGTTAACTGATAAGATTTAACCGAGATTATAAACGAGTTGCAGAAACCACACCATGAGTAAAGTAGCGGAGATTATTACACTATTTATGATGTTGGTTAATGGGGTTATTTCGATATGCAATTAAGTATGACTGGATTCTGGTCTTTTCATAATGTCAGACTTAGTTTTGATAGAGAAGTCTGATAGACTGTAGTGATCAAAACTAGAGGCTTAAATTTCGATTTGCATTGCATAGGTTCTGGAATTCGCTAATATTATTAGCCTGGGTCTTATCCAATGGCCAGTAAATATCAACTACCTGCAAGCAATCTTACTGCAGCATCCAGAGACGTTTACATGTTTCTTAAGTTTCTCTTCAGTATACTTTTATACAAAGTAATAACTGCTTAATGTTTCTGAGTACGGCTTAGTCATTGATCTAATTATGTCATATTATTTACTGAACTAGGTCTGAGTAATACATTGCCACACCTTTACAAACTTTTAGTATTTGTTCATACATTGTTTTGACAGAAATTCCAGCTTCAAGACAAACAATTTATTGCAAGCACAATACCTTACAGTCATCATCATTGGCTTTAGAAAATACAATCCTAATATTATTTATCTGTAATTTCCAGGTCATATAAGTAATCGGTTGGGATGTGTGTGCCACACGCGAGTGTATATCGCTAACTAATGGCTGGTGCGAAGTGGCCAGCCTTCTGCAGGCTCTTGTGTCGGAAGAAAGTCTATCCACCTGATCAAATAGAGCAGGGTAATTTAAGAAGGTAAGGTCTACGTTATTACGTACCTTGTTTTATAGCATAAGCCGGCAAACGAGCTTTCACTGAACGAGGTCTCCACCGCCCATGTACAATAATACCAGAAGAACCATGGACTCGTTGCAGACCTTAAAGGAAAGGGATAATTAAGGGATTGGAAAGGGGCCTTATCTCACTCACCATACGAAACGTAGCAGCAAGTCGCTACTTTACGTCGGTTTTCTGTGGGACATTGGTAATTACCCAGTCGAGCCGGCCCATCTATGGAACTTTAACATATGATGAACCATGTAGTATGTTTCTCAAGGTGTGCTTTATATATCTGGTGACGGACAGTCACTTTTTTTATGATCGAATGACGATACGAGCCAAGCGCTCGTCTGATGGTAAGCGTCACACCTGCCCATAAACAGAAGCAACACCACACAGAACTTTGAATTTCAAAGAAAGAAAGAGATAAATAATTTATTTGAACGCTAACTTGAGACATGAAAAGTTAAAAATTATTATAAAACTATGCGTTATTCACAAATTAATTTAAAGCACTGCATGACACTGAACTGTGCTCGTTACCCTGAGACAAAAGATTTTAAGACTCATAAAGCCCAGTAATTTCACTGGCTTCCATGTCCTTCAAACCTAAACACATCGTTGCTTGGCGGCAGATATAGACGATGCGGTGCAGTGGTACCAACCCAGCCATCCTCTCGAGGGATCTACCACCTTGTGATTCCCTTGTGGACCCTTCATTTCCTGAGATTTGCCATCTCGTCAAGTGTTAACCTAATAAACATTTTATTGCAGATGCCTGAACCGCTGGGACCTGATGGCCCTTGGCGTCGGCAGCGCCACGGGAGCCGGTATCTACGTGCTCATCGGGTATGCGGCCCTCAAGGTTGCAGGCCCATCCGTCGTACTCTCCTTCCTCATGGCAGCTGTTGCCGCATTATTCGCAGGTAGGCGTTCAGTTTAGTTAAGTATAATCATGTTTTTACAAATGGTAAAGCCACGTTGTCGACAATTTAGTCTACAGCATGAAAAGGTCGGCTCGACCGGGTTGTTACCACTTCTTCATAATAGAGCAACGTAAAGTAGCAGCTTTGTTGCGTTTTGTTTTATTTTTTATTTGAAGAATGACGAGACGAGCAAGGCGCTACGCCTGCCCATAAACAAAAGCAACATCACATAGAACTTTGAATTACGAATCACTGCATGAACTGCGCTCGTCACCCCGAGACGTAAAATGTTAAGCCTAGTAATTCTGGCTTCAAAGTTCTTCAAATCGAAACACAACAGTGCTTACACACTTGCTTGACGGCAGAAATAAACAATGCGGTGGTACCAATCCAGACGGCCTCTCGCATCCGAGGGACCTACCACGTAGTAAATTTTTTTGAGCAGACCTATATTGGTCAAATGAGAAATTTCTACAAAATACAAACAACAGAATGCGTAATGACTTAGGAATTAGATAACGCACGCATCGTTATCAGGCTGATTAAAAGTCATAAATACCTCTTATTCATTATCGAATTGTTTTCATGTAGGACGATAAATATTGTTTATAGATTTTATTATAATTATTGCTGTAAACATTTAATTGATTTGGTGGAGAATTTTCTTATGGTCTAAGATCCCGGGGAACATTGACCTTCACCGTCTGTTTAAAAGCTAGGAGCTAGATGAGCGCAATGACCACTTTTTAGTTACCTGTTACACACGGCAACCAGTTAGTAGTGGCCAGAAAAAGGTAGGCAACCTATTTTTTGCAGGTAGTATACATTGTACACTTTTCATTGACGGTTCATTTTTTTGGTAAGCAAGTCAGGGAAATTATAAAAAAATATATATTTTTTAAATGTTAATTAATCATATCCTTGACCATATTTTTTTTTTGGCAACCCTATTGGTATGTGTTCAGCAACACATTTTATACCCTAAAATATTATTTTCATCCGGTAAACAGATGGGTGAAGTTCAAAGTTCCCCGGGATCTTATACAATTTTATCACAGACTGTTTTTTATGGCAAAAATCGCAAAGGAACAGGAAAGGGAAGCTTGGGCGAAACGTGTGTGTAGCATTAGTTGCACCTTTGCCTACTCCTTTGGAGGTATAGGCGTGACCTGAGTTTATTAAGATCGCGTTTGAGGCTCAGCCAGTATATATCCCGTTCTTCCGAGAAACCAACAATGGTTGGGGCGGGTATAGGGGTACTTCCTTGTATGTTTGTGCCTGTATCGGTGCCTGCATCCGTCATCCGCCTGTCATGTCTCAGGCCCCTCTATTTGCTTCTTCCATCTTCGGAGTGTAAATAGGTCGGCATGATTCTGGTGACCACCGATAAACTCATTGTTGATTTGTGGTCGCTTATTTTTGGACTGCACTTACCATCAGGTGCAATTACTTTGCCGTGCTTGGATAAATGAAAAAACAAAATTCCAGGTCTGTGCTATGCGGAGTTCGCCGCTCGTGTCCCGAGGGCGGGTTCTGCTTACATCTACACATACGTGGCTATCGGTGAGCTGATGGCTTTCTTCATTGGCTGGTGTAATATTCTGGAAGCAGCTGTTGGTACGTATATTTCAATATCTATAGAGAGAGGAACTAGAGAGATTCATTAACTTACATTGATTTTTATATTGTATTCTTTTGCAAAATCGTACATGGCATATATTGCATGCCCAATTTTCCAAAAAACTACGAGATAAAATGAGTTAAAATTTTTGAATTTAGTAAAACAAATTCAGTATCTCCATTTGAACTTGTTGGTTCCTGTTTGCGTAAGTAGGTCCAATTATACATTTATTCTTTGCTTCCAGGAGCAGCGAGTCTATCCAGCGGCCTAACTTTGTATGTGGACTCCATGGCGAACGGTTCGCTTTCGGCGTGGTACGAGTCCACCATGCCTCTCACGGTTCCTCTTCTGTCACCCTACTTCAACCTACTCGCTTTCCTGATTGTCATATGTGTGGGAGGTCAGTGGCTTTAGAATATCATATTACTTAACTTACGGAATTACGGTCCCACAACACCCAGACCCGAAACAAGTATTTATGGATCGCAGAAATATTTGTCTCGGTGCGGGGATCGAACTCGCCTCGTTTCACAGCCGGTTACTCGCCCGCTGCGCCACGGATGATGTGGAGCTATTTATATCCCCATTTTAACATTTTGGGGTATTTTTTATCCCAGCACGGCAATATGACTGTAGGTGTAGTGACACCTGATGGTAAGCGCAGTGCAGTTCATAAACACCAAGCGACCACCGATAAACATTGAGTTTAACGATGGTCACCAGAATCATGCCGGCTTACATAAATGTTTCTTTACACTCCAAAGAGGGAAAAAACAAATCAAGGGGCCTGCGATAGGACAGGGATACAAGGATGTACCCTATACTTCAACCAAACATCAAGTCATGTCGCAAGCCCCTAGGGAGAACCGGATATGCACTAGCTGATCCTGGTATGCGTTCCACACAAGATGTGTGGTTCACTATGGCAGATTTTAACACCATGTGTACGGTGGTCGCTATCCCGGCGAAGATGAATATCCTACCACCAGCAGATGCGGATTACACTTCCTGTTCTATTTTCACACGAAAGTCACTATGGCAGGTTTTAACAGTGTATAGGATAGTCGCCATTCGGGCATATATGAATATCCTATTACCAGTAAAGATTACATGCGTGAATACGAATGTATTAATGAAAATACAAATCGATGACGGAAATGTTACAACTATTCTTTCTGTTGTCGTCTATACAGCTATGCTGACATTCGGTGTGCGCGAGTCGATGTATGTAAACAACGTGTTTGTCGGCATCAACATCGTCGTCATTGTGTTCATCATCTTCGCCGGCGCTGTTTCTGGTGAGTCTGTTAAATCTGATATCACAAATAAAAAAAAATGTGGGTGTGCAATTCACACACGGCAGTAGTGAAACTTCAGAATAATTAACATAAATTAATTAACCAACGAATTTTGATACGCAAATGCAAAAAAATTAAACATGTGAATGATAAACCACGTTGTTTATAACACATTTTCCGAAGGCTTCGTTCTACGTACAATACTAGAAGAATCATAGGCTGCCGACCTTAAATGGAAGAGATAATTAAGATTGGGAAGGGGAGGAGGATTGGGGCCTCCGGATATCTCACTCACCGTACGAAACGCAGCAGCAAGCCGATACTTTACGTCGGTTTTCTGAGAGGCAGTGGTAACGACCCAGTCGAGACGGCCCATTCATGCTATAGACAAAACTGTCTACATTAGAATAATTATCGTAGCAAGTGGTAATCCGTTGCCTTTGTGTCGTATTTATAGGAAATAGGCGTGACTCTATGTATATAAAATATTCGAAGCTTCTGCTCAAATATCTGTAGTAAACTTTTCTATCCTTGTAAGCCAGCACTTCAATAACCACTTGAAATCACTCCAGTACCTAACGACAGTGTGTTCAGTCTTATTTTTGAAAAATATTTCGTTGGCTTCACTAATCTTCATTTTTAATTCTACAGCTGATATCAACAACTGGTACATTCCATTGACGGAGGTCCCTGAGGGGAGCGGTTCGGGAGGGTTCTTTCCGTTCGGTGTGTGGGGCACGCTGCAGGGTGTTGCTGTGTGTTTCTACGGGTTTGTGGGATTCGATACAGTCTCTGCTGTGGCTGAGGAAGTAAGTAAAAATCGCAACACTTTTTATAACTTCTCAATTATATTGGTAAGTTTTACTTAAATACTTGGCTAAGTTGTTCACATAGCATTTACATCTGGACGTACTTCTAGATCTGATTTGAGTTTGGCAACTTAAATCTTACATAATTGGAATTCATTTACAGTAAACAACTTCAATGCTTTTTAAATTAGTAATTTCTTTCAAAATTTAAAAGCCACCAATTCATTTCTATAGTCTCTAATTTTCTTATTTTTCTCAGTGCAGAGTTAAAGTCGATAAAGAAAAAATACCAGCTCTGTATTAGAGCTCATGCATGGGTCTTCTCTCTTCATTGAGAAAGGCCTTACTCCAGGATGCTGGCCTAACGCTAATCGGCAGACTCGATATATCTTTGGATTTCTTATGGAAAACTTATCATGTATACAGGTTCCTTACGTTTGATGATCATTATCACCGAATACTTACATAACTTAGTCATCGGTGCATGCTCTTGAAGTTGGTTTCGATCCTGCGACTTTCGTCTCTGCAGTACCACTCTCCGCTGAGCTATCGCTGCTCAGATTTAAAGTAATACTATTTATTTCAGGCGCACAAACCTCGTCGTGTCGTTCCTTTTACCATACTAATTGTGCTTCTGGTGGCCTTTCTCACGTACTCCAGTGTGTCCATCGTTATAACTATGATGGTGCCTTATTATCTTCAAGTAAGTAGTATTATGCGTTAATTGAAAAAGTTACCTTGTACATAGATAGTTTTATCGACAGCAAGATTGGGTCTGTTTGACCGGGGTGGTAAGAAGGACTTGTGACATGACTTGATGGTTGGTTGGGATGGGTATAGGATATATTCTTGTTTTGTTGTTGCATTTTGTACGATTGGCAAAGCATCCATTATTCTGGCATTATTGGTGTTGATGGGCGATGGAGATCACATACCATCAGACGTCCCACTATTTTGTTACGTCATATAAAATTTAATAATTAGGCCTGCATTATTATGTCTTTACGTAGAAGAGTCCTAAGAAATGCCGTGTTTTAACTTGGGAAATCAGTAATGCGTAGTTAGTAAGCAGGGGCGCATGGATGTGCAAGAAAGTGTGTGATTATTTTGCCTGTAAATAACACATGTTTGTTGAAATTACTTGATAATTAACCTTACCAAGAGATTTAACTTTGCCTTAGTGCCTAGCATAGCTCAAGTTAAGAACTCTTCACAAATTTCCCGTAAATGGTGTAAATAGAGCCTAGGCCTCTTTAAAGTTACCACACGACACCTCATACAGGCCAATTAAGATATTGACCATCAAGAAATTTGGCTTCATTTTTGTTACCTTGACAGCAGTGACTACATTACACGATGATAAGTACTAAGCATTCCACATTACAATGTTGACAGTCAATAGACATATCATTGGATTATGCCAGCTTGTCTACCTGGATGTACGTGTAGACGATTAAATCGTGATTAAACAGGACAAGATGTATGCAGTGACTGCCGCGTTTGGTTACGTCGGCTGGAACTGGGCGCGATGGATCGTGTTCTTTGGAGCTGTCTTCGGAATTCTTTCGAGGTAAGTATTTAATTAAGTTCTTAAACAAAACTAATGCATTTGCAGGTGGTAGGCATCGAAGTAGCCCGCCCAAACCAACCATCAAGTTATGTCACAAGCCCCTTGGGAGAACTAGATGTACACTGGCTGATCCTGGGACGCAATCCACATTAGGTGTGTGGATCACTATGGCAGGTTTTAATACCATGTGTACGGTGGTCGCTATCCGGGCGGATATAAATGTCCTACCACCAGCAATACGCCCGTTGACGTGGGATAAAGCTGTTATTATAGCCTACAAAGTACATATCTATTGGTTCTGAACATGAAATGACAAGACAAAGATCTTTGGTTCCTTCATAATTTAAGTAGACGGTAGATGTGTTGAAGCTTCTGACTATGAATAACCTTCTTTCACAAATCAACTCATCTACAAGAAGGCGTCCATATCATATTTTTAGGTGACGAAAGACTTCATCCTAGTTATAATATAAAAACTTTTATCAAAGTGTTTGTCTTCAGCCTATTCGGTGCATTGCTACCTCTTCCAAGACTGCTGTACGCGATGGCCTCTGACGGTCTGTTGTTCAGTTTCTTCGCAAAACTCACACCAAGCCGCAAGTCACCTGCTCTGGCCACCGCGCTGCCAGCTATTATAATAAGTAAGATTTTTAATCATAATTTGTCTAGATAATCTTCAGATGAATTAATTATTTTCGTATCGTGATGTCCGGGATTATGGGGTTATACAAGTGGGTTTACGCTGGGTATTCTAGCTCGGCTAACTAAAGAAAGGTTGTAGACAGTTTTGTCTACAGCAATAATGCAACGGTTTGACCGGGTTGTTACCACTTCTCATTTTCACAGAATACTGATGTGAAATAGCAGCATTTTGTTGCTTTCGTATGGTGAGTGAGATATCCGAAGGCTGAAATCTTTCCTCCTTTTCACAATCCTTTAATTATTTTTTCCTGCAAGGTCTGTAATGCGGCCATAATTATTCTGCTATTGTGGGATTTCATGCTTATTTCTTCTAAACTATGCAACAGCTTTAGATACCGTTTTAATATCATTTAGAAGATTTCCGATAGGTTTATATACATTACTTTATGAGTTATGGGAGCAGGGTAGTAACATATCTGCGGTGAAACCGCGAGGGACAGCTAGTCAATTATATTATACACATGAAACCTGGATAAGTGGGATCTGAAGGGACCTATATTTTTTTTATCACTTATAGAGGCTTTTCGTTTACCCAGTGTGACGTTTTCTATGTGTGGTGACCCGCGTACGGGCACAATAAAAAAACTACGTCCACAAAAATTGAAGAATTCGTTTATTTTATTTTTTATATACAGGGGGTAGGTTCTGGCCGTCTGGTTTCTCTTGCCACGTTCAAGTACCGTCCTTGGGTCAAGGCGAAGGAAGGCCGGGCCGGAGCTCGTGGCACGGTGACCCGAAGGCAGCCACGTGGACTGATCCCGCGGGCGGTAGCGCAGCGGTGTTTGGTTGGCGACCGTCGACGTGACTCGCAGGGACTTTGAATATCGTTGTCGCAGCGGCAACCCCAGAGCGTAGACCTCGCAAGGGTAGGGCTTGCGAAGTAAGAAAAATTCGCAAGGGTAGGCTTGCAATGTAGTACTTGCACCCTGTAATTCACATACAGGAAAATAGATGAGCGCCGGGAAGCGAACCCGCACCAAATCCCCACGGACGGAACCGTAAGCAGCTGGTGCGGTGTTACGCTACACTCAGAACGGCAATTAAGTTCATTAAGTCTCAATTAAGTTTGAGTACATTTAAATTGTCCAACGGCTACAAATTCAAACGTGTCGGTACACAAGAAAAAAAAATGATGCTAGGAATTACTATTGAATTTACATTGGATTGCTTTACTGCTTCGAGCAACGATACACTTTTATAATACACTTGTTTAACACGAGGAAAGATCTAACATTAGAAGAAAATAGTCGGCGGTTACAATTTGAAACTACTACGTATAATTTGTTCAATCGACTTACCCAATTGGGGTGCGCAGGGTATGGAGGAAGCTATGTCGTGCAAATACACGCTGGAATCTCCCGGATTGCCACGTAAATGGTAGTGGGACAAAAAAAATCTATCCACGGCACACAGACACAGTGGAAGCAATTACGACCTGTTGCTCGGGCGAATGGCGTTCAAGTGAACGAGCGACAGCCGGCTCGTCGCCGCCTGCGGCCTCGAGCCTCTAACGGTGAATTGCTATACAAGTAATTTCTCCCGGTGTGCGCCGTGCGAAAAAATATATTTAATTTTTTAAGGATTTTATACAATATCTTTTGCTAAGTGTTCTAGGTAACGTACAACGTTACATTACCCCCGCTGCCACTGAAGGATTTTATTCCTTGAAATAAAATCCGCTTAACTAGTCTTCGTGATAAGTACTTACTCATTCAAATTTCAATCATTCATTCTTCGCGCAATCAAATTATGGCAGTTTCTATAATACAGTAAACTGTCATCTTTATTACATTCTCGGGGTAACCAATATTATAATTGGGGACCCGTACTACACTTTAAGCTGTTATGGTGAAATATGGCTAGAGGAGCAATGCTATGTCGAAAGTCAATGTTAATCTATTATTATACTATGTTTGAACCTATTAACTTTAAATCTTTTATATGCCATGTCCCTAAATTTTTGCCTGACATATCTGATAAAACATAAACGAGAGGTGACTTCTTTTCAATTATTTTACATTTGATGAATTTTGGGGCTAGCTTTTTGCTAAAATACTTATCCTTGTCACTTAAGACATACGCGCGTTTGTAAACTATGTCGCCCACCTTAAATTCTACAAATTTGCGACGGAGGTTGTAGTGTGTAGAATTCTTTGTGTGCGCCTGCCAAAGCTTTACTTGGACATCATTAAACGTTTCACTATGGCAACCTATGTTTTCCGCATAAATATCTCGAGGAAGAAACAATATTTCATCGCCTAGATCAGTGTCAGTATAGTGTGTGCCGCAAGACACCAACTCTCTTCCAAATACTAAGAATGAGGGAGTATAGCCAGTCGCCTCACTCACTGAGTTGTTGATTGCGAACTGTACTTTAGGAATAAAAAGGTCCCAAGTACGATGGTCATCCTCCACAAATGTTGAGAGACACGTAATGATGGTTCTGTTGTATCTTTCCACAGTGTTTACTTGTGGCGTGTACTTTGGTGTAAAGAAAACATTCGGAATATTATACTGTTTAAACAATGAATCCGTGATTTTACTAATAAACTGACTGCCGTTGTCTAAGATTATCGTTTGAGGCACTCCGTGCACCAGGAACACTGAGTCCTCTAACAATTTTGTGACAGTTTGAGCGGTAGCAGAGCGTAAGGGAAACACAAGGCAAAATTTTGAAAAACAGCACGTGACTACTAAAATATAGGTGTTTTGTTTACGAGTGGTAGGCAACGGGCCCATTAAATCAATGGAGAGCATCTGAAAGGGTCTGCAACATTGCTTGGGTCTACCCATTTCACCTAAGGTTTGATGATTTTGTGTCTTATACGCGAGACACTTGTCACAAGAGCTGACAAATTTAACCACATCCTGATGCATACCCGGCCAAAAATAGCGTAACGCGACCCGATGGTACGTTTTAAAGACGCCCAGATGTCCAGCCGTTGGTTCTGCATGATTATCTTTGATAAC
Source organism: Amorpha juglandis (assembly GCA_949126905.1). Classification (NCBI taxonomy): domain Eukaryota; kingdom Metazoa; phylum Arthropoda; class Insecta; order Lepidoptera; family Sphingidae; genus Amorpha; species Amorpha juglandis. The sequence goes on along the minus strand of OX421379.1, from coordinate 966,577 downwards.
CTGTTCACGTAACTCAACGGGTACTACTTCTTTCCATGAGAATTCAGGGTCTAAATTATGCTTGTTTTTAGTAAGTCTAAATAAGGTGTTGTTTTTTATTAAGAAGTTGGGAAAATTCTGTGGCTTATTGAGGCAGGAGTTGAAAATATTTTTATACCAAGAATCGGAAGTACCAGTATGGAAACCTGAAGTATTTACAGTGTTAACTGCTACGGATCGAGATAATGCGTCTGGAATCACGTTGTCTACGCCGCGACGGTGTTTGATTTCAAAATCGAACGCGGACAACCGAACTCCCCAACGAGCTAACCTTCCAGTAGGGTTTTTTAAAGAAAGGAACCATTTTAAGGCACTGTGGTCCGTGTAAACAGTGAAAGTCTTCCCATTATCCAAATAACATCTCCAATGCTCTAAGGCTGTCAGGACAGCTAGAGCTTCCCGTTCTGTAATGCTGTAATTTCTTTCCGCCCCTGACAATGACTTGCTCATGTAGGCTACTGGGTGCTCCTTGCCGTCTACAACTTGAGTTAGCATAGCGCCCACTCCATAGTTGCTGGCATCAGTATGCACCTCAAAGGGCTTTGTACTGTCCGGGCAGGAAAGGACAGGAGCAGAAACCAGGCACTCCTTGAGCTTCTTAAAAGCTGCGTCGGCTTCCGGGGGCCAGACAAAAGGTGGTCCACCCTTTTTATTTGAAGTCAACTTATTAAGTGGGTTGGCAATTGTGCTGAAGTTGGGGACGAAACGACGATACCAGGTTGCTGTGCCGAGGAAGCGCTTTATTTCCTTACGACTGGTAGGAGTCGGGTAATTTAGGATAGCTTCCACTTTCTCCGGATCGGTACGTAGTCCACAACTATCAACCACATAGCCCAAATATTTGAGTTGATTGCGAAAAAACTTGCATTTTTCCAAGTTAATTCTTAAGTTAGCGTGTCTCAACTTTTCCAGAACGCGTAAAAGGAGTGACACGTGTGAATTAAAATCATTGCTAACAATGATTATATCATCAAGATATGCAAACACTTTTAGGTCAAACTCTGCGAACAGTAAGTCGACCAATCTTTGCTGAGTGGCAGGAGCGTTTGTTAGACCGAATGCGGTACGCTTAAAACGAAATGTGCCGCGAGTTGGTACGTAAAAAGCCGTTTTGTCGCGGTCTTCGGGAGCGATGGGTATTTGCCAGAAGGCCTTGGACAAATCAATGCTAGTTAGGTAGCGCGCATCGCGAAGATTGTCCAAGATTTCCGAGACGTAAGGCAAATTATATGCGTCACGTTTAGTTACTGAATTCAATTTTCGGCTGTCAAGGCAGAAACGAGGTTCACCATTTTTTTTATTAACAATAAGGACCGGGGACGACCAAGCACTCTCACAAGGTTCGATCACATCCAAACCTAACATCTCGTCTACCTGTTCAATTAGGATACGCTGCTTTTCCGGCGACATTCGATAGTAACGTTGACGGATTGGCAGGGCATCTCCCGTATCAATATGATGCGTAATTAAGTTTGTTTCACCCAAACCCCTAAGTTCAGCAGATATGTCCTTGAATTGATCTATAATATTGTCAGCTATAGATTTTTCCGAATCACTTAATTGATCGTAAGGCTGAATAAAAGAAGAATGTTCAATATTAAGGCCAGCGTTCAAGGTGGCTACATTCGAGAATGTGACACTAGATAAGTGATTAGGAAAGATCTTAAACTTGCGCCAGAAATCTATTCCCAAAAGGAAATCTACATTAACGTCCGGCACAACATAAGCTGTTATGATGTGAAAGTTATTTTCAAAATGTATTGGCAAATTCATGTAGCCAATACTAGACATTGATTGACCACCTGCTGCTGTGACTGTTATACATAAGTCTGTGTGTAATTTCAAATTATTATCTACTAAAAGTTTGTACATGTTGTTGCCTATAATAGTGACTGCAGAGCCAGAATCTAAGAGTCCAATTAACTTTAAATGATGAATTTGTATTTTGGCATAAGGCCTTGGGTCATTAACGGGTTGACTTTGCAGAACTGTGTGTGTCCTATATGTGTTGAAGAAGAATTTGACGGTTTCTAACCATTGTTTCCAATCATCGCCGTCAAATTTTTCAGACTGAGTGCCACAATTCTGCATACCTATACGTTTTTTGGCGTGTTTGCCTTTTGTTTGTTGCAGTTAGGGCATTGAGGTGTCTTGAAGCCTTTGAGACCACATCTAAAACAAAAAATATCGTTTCTGTCGGCAGTACATTGCTTGATTGAATGGGTATTATTGCGACACCTAGGACAATAAGGTGTTCTAGGGTTGGTGTTTTCAACAGCATGTACATAATTTCTGTTATTTCTACTTGTATTGTTGTTATTGTTGCTGTTGTAATAGTGTTTATTGTAATGGCTGTAATTTGTATTATGTTTAAAATGTGTATACGATTTACTAGTGGTATGACTTGTGTAAGCAAATTCTGGTGCTAGTGTTTCTGCAGACTTTTTGGGTGGTTCTTTAAAACCAGCAAGACGTGCTTGTATGCTTTCATAATTACGACATAAAGAACTCAGAGTGTCTAAATCTGTAATCTCTGGAACCGACGCTAGAGTACCTGCATAGCATGGTCGTATGTTGTGAAGGATGATTTCAAGCTTGTCTTCACTTGATAAGGCTTTTGTTAAACGTGAAAATAGTCCTGACATTATGGACAGGTATATAGTGATGTTTTCGGATTCACCTTGTGTCCTAGCTCGTATCTCGCTAAGTAACCTATAGTCATAGTCCGCCTGATCGAAGTCTTGCCTAAGCAGAGCGAGGAGCTCGTCCCAACTAGATACTCGTTCCTTATTAGCGCGGTACCAATGCAACGCATCCCCAGTAAATACCTCCGTACAAAGCGAGAGTAGCTTCTCATTAGATATATTTCGGGCCTTACTAAATTCCGTAATGCGTTGTATAAATGCGCGGACACACGTTTTGCCATCATATTTATGTTTACCTATTTCACCAGCCATACTACGCTCACATGTCACATTTATATTCAAAGGTGAATCTAATTTTGGTTCTAAGCCAGAAGTGTGAACCAATAGAGGGTCAAGTACCTTATCTTTAATTGTATTATAGCGTTCAAACAATACTTTGAATTCTGATATAAGAGCTTCGCGCGTACTACGAGATGCTTCATCACAGATTATACGGTTTAGACGATGGTATAAGTGATGGAGGAGGTTTTGAACCCGCAATAGCGTCGTCTTATCCAGGGTTGATTCCAGATAAGCCTTGACTTTAATGATTACGTCATTAGCTCCTCTCAAGTCGTCTGCTAATGAGAGTGGGCTATCTAAGATATCCTCTGAAGGAAAAAGTGGACCTAATTTTGTAATTTGTTTCCTAAGCTCCTGAACAGTAGCAGCCGGAGTAGTGCCCCTTATAAGTACCTCGTATTCTAATTCAGTTTTTTGTAATGATAAAAATTTTACGGGATAAGCCATGATCACAAAAAAAATTGCTACTAGGAAATTAAATTAAAAAAAAAATAATGCACGACGATCAGATAAGTATTGAACAAACTATAAATATGTGTACTGTATGCCGTTCTGTTACAAAATTTTCTAATACGTTATGGTTGACTAAATTTATTTAAGTTAAAAAAAAAAAGAAAACACAGGTGGGAAAAAAAAAAAAAAAAAAATTTTTTTTAGCAGGAGGGGAAGGGAGGGAAAAAGGAATGGGGAAAGGGTTAGGATTAAGAGGAACCGGAAGTACACAGGCTGACCCTGGAACGCGACCCACACAAGGCGGACCACTACAGCAGGTTTTAGCACCCGTGTACGGTGGTAGCAATCCGGACGGATACAAGTATCCCACTACCAGCGGTCAACACCAGCAGTCGGGTACAGGTATCCTACCACCAGCGACGGAGAAGGGAGAAAACAATTGCAACTAGTGTGTGATTGGCAGCCTCAAAGATTGTACTAACAAAAAAAAAAAATTACAATACCACCAACCACACCTTAGTTGCTAGCAACCAAAAATTTAAAAAAAAAACGTTTACAAAAGAACACAACACCACTACTTACGAAGCAAGGAAAACCAGACTCCAGAAGAACCACGTTAAGGCGCCAGTGTGACGTTTTCTATGTGTGGTGACCCGCGTACGGGCACAATAAAAAAACTACGTCCACAAAAATTGAAGAATTCGTTTATTTTATTTTTTATATACAGGGGGTAGGTTCTGGCCGTCTGGTTTCTCTTGCCACGTTCAAGTACCGTCCTTGGGTCAAGGCGAAGGAAGGCCGGGCCGGAGCTCGTGGCACGGTGACCCGAAGGCAGCCACGTGGACTGATCCCGCGGGCGGTAGCGCAGCGGTGTTTGGTTGGCGACCGTCGACGCGACTCGCAGGGACTTTGAATATCGTTGTCGCAGCGGCAACCCCAGAGCGTAGACCTCGCAAGGGTAGGGCTTGCGAAGTAAGAAAAATTCGCAAGGGTAGGCTTGCAATGTAGTACTTGCACCCTGTAATTCACATACAGGAAAATAGATGAGCGCCGGGAAGCGAACCCGCACCAAATCCCCGCGGACGGAACCGTAAGCAGCTGGTGCGGTGTTACGCTACACTCAGAACGGCAATTAAGTTCATTAAGTCTCAATTAAGTTTGAGTACATTTAAATTGTCCAACGGCTACAAATTCAAACGTGTCGGTACACAAGAAAAAAAAATGATGCTAGGAATTACTATTGAATTTACATTGGATTGCTTTACTGCTTCGAGCAACGATACACTTTTATAATACACTTGTTTAACACGAGGAAAGATCTAACATTAGAAGAAAATAGTCGGCGGTTACAATTTGAAACTACTACGTATAATTTGTTCAATCGACTTACCCAATTGGGGTGCGCAGGGTATGGAGGAAGCTATGTCGTGCAAATACACGCTGGAATCTCCCGGATTGCCACGTAAATGGTAGTGGGACAAAAAAAATCTATCCACGGCACACAGACACAGTGGAAGCAATTACGACCTGTTGCTCGGGCGAATGGCGTTCAAGTGAACGAGCGACAGCCGGCTCGTCGCCGCCTGCGGCCTCGAGCCTCTAACGGTGAATTGCTATACAAGTAATTTCTCCCGGTGTGCGCCGTGCGAAAAAATATATTTAATTTTTTAAGGATTTTATACAATATCTTTTGCTAAGTGTTCTAGGTAACGTACAACGTTACACCAGTTTCCCAAATAGGCAGGTTAAGATGACAGTTGTCTTATTTATAGAGGGTCCCACCATGAGTCTAATTCATTATCAAAACAAACGCGTGATAACTTGTGTACACCTGATGAATGTCCCACTTATACGGGCTATTGAGATCAATTCTAAGAAATCAAGTCTCAGTTACAAAGTTTTGAAAATGCCCACTAACAGAGATATTTCAATGCAAAAGTGTCAGGACCTCAGTATAATTAACAATAACAGAGGCTTATCACATATCCAAGGCCAACTTATCCAGGTTTCACTTAATACCCAAATCTATCAGACTGGTTGTTAATTAATTTATGAGTTGCGTCACTCTTACATTAGACACCTCAATTAATTTTGCTTGGTTTCTTTTTTAATTATTTAAATTGTATTCTAGGTGTGCTGGCAGGTATTTTGGAGCTGGAGACGTTAATTCTAATGATGTGTCTTGGAACACTGTTCTCATATACGATCGTTGCTATCTCTGTCGTAGTTTTAAGGTAATGTATTATGCACTTGTTTTATAACTCATATAAGTATTGGTATAGACTGAAACTTGGTTGCGGGTTGTGGGGATCAGTTCTGTAGTATTAGAAGAAGGTCTCTGGCATTGTCGGGATAGTGCCAGGAATAAAGAATGAAAGAAAGATGGTATAGACAATCAAGCAAAATCTATATATTTCGAATAACATACGCCGCTATTTATTTCATATTTGTCTTATTGGACCGCAATGTAAATATTTTTTAGCCAATGAAATAATAAAAAATATTTTTATAAGCACTATCCCACAAATAGAAACCAAAGTTGTTTTTATAGCAGTAGCCGGCAAAAAAACAACTGGGTCACCTCGTAGTAAATGATCTCCACAGTTTATGAAGAATCAGATGCGATGCCTACGTTAGTGAGAGGTTCAGACGGGTTGAAACGCTTGAACGACGCTTGTTTAAGACGATTGCAAGTCTATTCAGACGGTTCAAATAATTTTAAAAGTTGATCAACTTAAATTGTTCTATCTAAAAATTGGGGCGATTACTGTTGCTCTTAACGATAATATTAAAAATTAAAAAAACTAAAAAACACGCTTTTACATACAATCCAACTAAAAAATAAAAAATAAATTTTAATGAATTCGAATTAGGAATAGTGTACAAAATTTAAAAATATATATAAATTAAGAATAGTGTAAATAAGAAAAAATATGTATTTTATTGTAAAAAAACGTGGGGTGCTTTTTAAGACATTATCAAAATGATGATCCTTCTACTCATATCTATCAATAAAATATTTTTATAACTATTGACACCATGCACCCCACGCTCCCACGCACCACGCACGCACCCGATCAATCGGACAACACCCATAGTTCATACAAAGCGTCGGAGGTAATGATTCGCTGGAGAATCTTGACATCGCGATGTATATGTGCCAGTGGCGCCATCTCTTAATTTTTTTCTTGTTTTATTTTAATGTGTCATGTAGACTATAATCCAATGTTCTATTATATTGCTGCCACTAATTGTAAATAATATAAAAAAGCGTGTTAAAAAAAGTGTTTTGCGAACATCCCTTACTACTGAAGTAATTTCAATAACAGTTATAGGTAATAAATTTGTAATTTATAACAATTATTCAATGAAATATTTAAGGACGTTTTAATTTTTACAATATTTATTTATTTTGTTCTAAACTCGTATCAAAATAACACAACAATACAACCAGCGCCACCTTTATTGCATTTAAGCTACAAGTTGACAAGAAAAAATCATGAGATGGCGCCACTGGACATTTACATCGCGCTGTCAAGATTTTATCCGACGTTTTGAAGTAGGTCAAAATCACGTTCAAAGACAAGTTACAGACAAACATACCAACATACATACGTCGGAAGCTAATAAAAGCGTGTTAATGATAAATTTTCGCATTACAGATATCATTCAAGTTACGCTCCAAAATCATCTCCTGGATTTTTTAAAGAGCTATTCGGTTGTGGGTTTCGTTTGCCCACAAAAGGCACAGCGCGAATCGTCGATGTTACTTTAGCGTTATTCAGTAAGATTAATTCATTGTTGTTATTAGTGTAGAACGGATATCTTTTAGGTTGTAATGTAAATCTAATTGTAATATTAAAATACGAAAGTAGAAGTTAAGCGACAGCCTCTGTGGCGTATTCGGCGAGTATCCGGCTCTGAAGCAGGAGACAGCGGGTTCGATTCCCGGAACGAGACAAATGTTTAACCCACAAATATTTGTTACGTCTTTGGGTGTATTTTCTTCAATTCAAATTCTAAGTAATAATGAAATAATAATACTAGCCCTGTATTATACATGTCCCACTGCTGGGCACGGGCCTCCTTCACTGAATGAGAAGGTTAGGCCTTAGTCCACCACGCTGGCCTAATGCGGGTTGGCAGACTCTAAGTCAAGACTCTAAGTAAATTCTAAATCCAGATCATTATTGCATTTGGTATCAACAATAATTTACAAAAGAATAGGTAAGATATTGTAGGTTCCACGTTTGAGAGGGGTCGTCTGGATTGGTACAACCACTTTGTCTATTTATGCCGTGAAGTAGCCCTTAAGTACTGTTGTATTTTGGTTTGAAGGTAATTAAAACCAGTTAAACTATTGAGCATTATGAGATTTGTCTCGGTGATGATCGTAGTCCACTGCCATCCAGTGCTTTGTAATTCAAGGTTCTGTGTGATGTTGCTTCTATTTATGGGCAGGCGTGTGCGCTTACGACCAGGCGAGCGTCTTGCTCATTTTGTAATTCAGGATAAGAACAAAATAAAATTTGATTCTCATATTGGCCATTTTTGCTATATTTTTTTTTATTAATCCTGGCTCGTCAAAGTGACTACGCTACACCTGATGGTAAGTGTAGCGCAATCCAAGAATAGTGTCGACCAACGATAAACAATGTGTCCATCGTTGGTCGGCAAGATCATGCCGGCCTGCCAAAGGGCAAAGGGGGAGGGGAAGGAAAAAGGGATGGGAAAAGGTTTAGGATCAGGGGCAAGCCCCCTGGGGAAGAACCGGATATACACTGGCTGACCCTGGAGCGCGACCCACGCAAGGTGGGCCACTATGGCAGGTTTTAGCACCAGTGTACGGTGGTCGCTATCTGGTCGGATACAAGTATCCTCCCACCAGCAATACAGCTCCCCCCACCAGCAGCTATTGAACAGATCATAGGGAAATATACGCATGTTCTTTCTTTTAACATGAATTCCTATTATGTTCTAGTTGCTGCCTCTGTCAGTGCTGCATTAGTCATCACACACATGAACAATCCTCTGATCCCATCAGTATTGATACATGCCTTGTTAATTCTACTAGTGATCATAATGATGCTGCAGCCTGTTGCGAAAGAGGAGGTTCCTTTTAAGGTGCGTTTTGGTTTAAATTATTTTAGAAAATCACTGGCTCTTGAGAGTTGTCGACAAGGATTATGACTTTCAATTTCTGCATAATTTTATCTTATTTATCAAATTGATTTTTTTTAAGCTCTTGCACTTAGCGTTATATGTGAATGTCTTCTATCGAAAGTAAATATAACTTGAAACATATACTGCACTTTACTTGCAGACGCCGCTGGTCCCTCTGATCCCCAGCCTCAGCATCTACGTAAACGTACACTTAATGGTACTCATCAATTACCAGACGTGGATATGTGTTGCGGTGTGGATATTAATTGGTAAGCGTCGACAAAGTATTTTCATAACAAATTTTACAGTTAATAAAATTTGTTATTGTTTATTAAACGAGGCCTGTCATGGCATTCTCCGTAGCACAGTGGGCGAGCATCCGGCTGTGAATCGAGAGGACGGGGGTTCGATTTCCGCATAGAGACAAATCCACAAATATTTGTTTCGGGTCTAGGTGTTTTCTCCCCAGAGGGGTTGTGGTCAAGTAGGCGGCCGATTGTAACAACTACAAGCCAAATCTTTCTGTAATATGTGTTAAAAGTATGCGCCGAATCCAATGCGAGTGGGGGTAAGGGCAGGTGGAAGGAGATAATATGAGCCCTGTATTAGTATAGTACACTGTCATACTGCAGACCTCGGGCCTCATTTACTAAGGTTAGGGATTCGTTCACCAAACTGGCCGAATGTAGGTTGACTTTGTATACCTAAATCATTATTTAAAAAAATTCAGGTGTGTAGGTTTTCTCATTAGTCTATGCAGTCTCAGTATTTTCCTCCGCCGTTAAAGCGAACGATAATAAACATCAAATACACACGACTTCGAACAGTCAGAGGTGTGCTCTGGAGTGTCTGCCCGGTAGGGCTGGATATGACTCCGTGGCCTGTCTTGGTAGTCAGTTTACCGCTGTTAAATATAACGTATCGTATTACATCACATCTGGTCATAGACGCCCTAAACGTGATAATAAGGTCAATAATTCGCCTGATACAAATTTTACCAACTGTCTGAACATACCTTGTCTGCAATCACATAGTACATTATTAGAAATAATGTACTATGTGATTGCAGATTCCAATTTTTCTTGTGTATACTTTTGCTATTTTTAATTTCAGGCATACCGATATACTTTATATGCATGTGTTGCTATAAACGGAAAGAAAATGTAGATGATAAAATTACATCAGCACATGATAAGAAAAACGGCACCCCACCTGTCAAGATCGTAGTGGAGTCCCCCACCCCTCCCGATACTATGAACAGAATTAGTACTTACGGAGGACACGACACCATTGAAGAAGTTGAAAATGAGATAGAAGAAAGCGTCAGTGGCCCAACCATATTTGCCAAGCGCGCGAGTGATCCACCGAAAACTGAAGAAATCACTGTACACCAGGCATACGTGGAAAATAACGAAGAAAAGGAAGCAAAAATAATTGATCTGCTCGATCAAGTGCTACAAGCCGAAGAAGATACTTACGGAGAAGTAATAAGCCTTCACGATAAGGAAGATATACCAGTACGCGAGGAAGTGCACAGAAAATCCCTTAGTGAATTATCTGACGCCGGTTCGGATGCATCATTGGGTAATCACGGGTTATCTAAATATGATGTCATAGCGCAAGTCCACAGAGAGGATCTACCTAGAGTTAATGAAGAGGAAGAGAGAAGAGAAGATGACGACGACCACGAACAAATAACCGCTTTTAACGATAGCGAAACGAATTCGCATACAGATGAATCGGGTTATTCTGATACTTTAGATAGAAACACACTATCTGAAAATATAGAGGGAAAGGAAGATAGTCCATATATTCCCACACCTCCACCTTTAGATGAGAATTTCTTTAGAAGTCCTAATTTCAAAAAATCCTATACTATATCTTCGAGACCGACAAAGAAAGAAGGTGAAGACAGAGAGGATAGTAAACCAAGAGATAGTGTTAATTCCAACAATTCACAAGATGAAGACAACATTACTTTTGGCAGCGACAGGCAAATACATTTTATGAGTAAGCTAAATAACCTTTTTCAGAACAAAATATCTAGCAGTGATGAAGACGAACCGAGGACAAGATCCCACTCAACTGGCAATGTCGTTGAGGGTACAGACTTTTCGGTCTTAAAAGAACGGCCGTCTATGTTTTTAGATTTGCAAAAGGAGATTATATCACGAGAAGCAGCGCAAAATTTGAAACCAGTAAACATAGAAGAATTTAATACTGTTAAGGAAGAACCTGCGGAAGACACGTGCATGAGCCGAGTAGATTTGAAATCGAAATTGGAGAATATATTCGCTGCAGGCGGACCATTTCTTCTAAAACCGCGGCTTATGAAATCCAACCCACCAACGCCAGAAGAGGCTGACCAGACCGATACATCAAGTGCAGAAAGTATTGCTAAGCTACCGAAGGTTGACAAAAATGATACTCTGCACAGACAGAAAGCCAAGTATGGTGAAGTATTGAACTCGTTTAGGTTAAGTATGAACAAAGACGATGAAGTCTAATTTTTGTATATTGTTAACTTCGATGTTGTATGTGTGCCTTATTTATGGTTGTTATTGAGAGATTAATCCGTAGTTGTCTGGATGATACGAATTTTAGATTTAAGTTTTAGTAACCGAGTCTATGTGATAAACTCCATCAGCCGGAAGACTGAAATCTTGAAAAATATTCTGTACTGCATTTGCTAAATTTAAGGCCTAGTAGACAATTATTAAATACAATTATATTATAAAATATTGTTTAAGCTGAAGCCGATGTTTTAAGGAAGGGTAATATTTTTAGCAAATGCGGTGTCAATGTGCAATATAATTTTCACAATGCCATTTAGTAATGTGATTAATAAAAAATTATTAAAATAAATAAAAGCATGTTTTATTTGACGTATAATCTTAAAGGATCTAACGATATATTTTAAAATAATTTGTTATTTTAAGTGCTAAATTCACAATGTTTAGTTAAGATTTAACCGCCAATTAACGTTCAAAAGAGCTATTTTTAAAAGAACCTAGTAGATATCTTGATTTCGGTATTTTCGGTATGTCAAATTGCGAATTTTATAATTGAACGTGTTAAATTTTGTAGTAGTTCATCGAAAGATTGATGGCAACTACAAGTTTTGGGTAATTAACCTGGTAGGAATACCAACTTAATCACTTCGTCCGAAAATATATAATTGACTGTAGGCACATCAATATGCTGTGTGGAGTATCTCTATTTGTTAAAGACTGAAGGTAGATAAACAAAATGTCACTGAGCAAACGCAATTTTATTACAAATAACAAACAATTAGAAAAATATATGCAACTAAAAACTTTCAAAACTCATTGCGTCTCTGCCTTGTATAACTCTTGCATCACTCTCCCTATCTCCATCTCTTTAGCTACTGATAGCAGGAGCTCGTCGATTATTCTCTCTGAAATACTGGAATAAAGGAAAATAATTTTGACTTTCTGTGTAGCTACTAGTCCTACTCATAACTGGCTAGTTATATTTATGGATTTCTTATGTTTACGCGAATATTACACATGGAAATAAAATTATTTTAAACGAATTTTATCGGACCACTTACAAAGAAAATCGTTTTAACAACAATTGTAAAGGTAGGTTAAAAATGACTCCAGAATACGATATCCCGCCTACAGCTTACCTGCCAATAATCTCCCATGGCTGCCCAACAGCGCTGTTCGCGTACATCGGGCTGGTCAGCATGTGTTGAACAAACTTCGTCCTATACTGGAACACGTTCTGTGCTGTCGTCTCCGGTATGTTGAACGTAAGCCGATACTTATCCTTGTTTAGTGCTGACGGCGTCTGGAATAGCGGCTTTGGGACTTTCTTCTGTATTGTTTCTTCTAGGATCTGTCATGATAGTTAAATCTATTTTAGGTGTCGAAGATACTTTTGAATTCTGTTCTCTTTATTATTCTACCACGTGGTCAATGATAATATGTTTTATAAATATTTGTCGTACAAACACGAAACAGAAAGATATGGTCTTCTTAATGTGGTAGTTGAAAGCTATTTTAATTAAGCCCGGCTATATCTGTTCAATATTTCATAACAGTTATTTTTCTGATTTATGTCGAGAGGCTCACTGTTATGTTATCAACGACTGCTGCAATGACTTTGCTGATGGCGTTAGCTTCTGTATCTTATTAATCTTAGTCTAACGATGATTCTTCTTCATAATTTAGGATTAATGTTGGTAATAACAGTTTATTTTATACTGTTCTTACCCGTAGCAATTGCGGAGTGCTTGGTTGTCGAGGACTGCCTCCTTTGATGCATACCAGCTGAGCGTTCTTATGTCCCGAGACTCGTTCATTTCTGCCTCTGATTTAAGGAAAAATTGATGATGGTACAGGCACGGTATTGTGATCAGAATATTTTGTCCCTGCCTAGTAATAGTGTCGCGTAAGGACGGTCATACACAAAACTATATAACGCCTATTTACAAGGGGAAACTAAACGCCACCAAGAGCATGGATGTCACATTGGAATAAATAAGGGAGCCACCCCAGATCCCGTCTAGACACATAGCTATGAAATACACATTTTTCAAACATCTACGACTAATGGTTCAACATTATGTACTAGCTCTCGCTCGCGGCTCCGCCCGCGTGAATGTCTTTTTCTGGGATAAACAGTGGCCTATGTTCTAATTCATGTCACAGTCTTATTGTATGCCAAACTTTATTCATATAGTTAAGCTGTAATTGATCTACAAATATCCAAAATTTCACATTTATGATACATTTGCTCGCGGCTCTGCTCGCGTAGTCTACTTTTTCCGGGATAAAAAGTATCATATCACCCAAGTCAGCTCATATCCTATCTGTATACCAAATTTCATCAAAATCCGTTCAGTAGTTTCAGCGTAATTGACGGACAAACATCCAAACAAATAAACTTTCACATTTATAATATTAGTGTGATATAAAGATGTTTGAGCTGTTGTTATGATGTTAGTATTGATCGTAAAGTGTAGAGGGCAATGTGAATGTGCGAAGTATTTTTATATAATCACTGCTAAGTTTTTGAGCTAAAAACATAGAGTAATTGTTTGTGAACCTAAAGTTACAGGTAAAGTTGTAAGCTATTTAACCTGAGAAATTAAGTCCACGGTTCGAATAACAATTTGTGTGGGTTCAATTTGAATTTGAGTTTATCGGTGGTCACCAGAATCATGCCGTCTTGTATGAATGCTTCTTCACACTCCAAAGACGTGACAGACGTGACAAAGACAAGGATGTACCCAACCAACTCATGTGTCATGTCGCAGTGAGTCGTGTCGCAAGCCCCTCGGCGGAACCGGATATACACTGGTTGATCCTGAAACGCTATCCACACAAGGTGTGTGGATCACTATGGCAACACTATGTGTACGGTGGTCGCTATCGAGGCGGATATAAATCCCACCACCATCAAATCATAGTCGTATCTATAAAATACAATAAAGGCATTGGATAATTCGAGCTACATTCAACACAGTTTAAATTGCATCTACATCTAACCGACATAAAAATAAAAACTGCATTAAACGGAACATTTTTTTCACTCAAACAGCAACTAAAGAATGAACTGTAATCAGTTAAACGAGCGGCACTTTTCATACAAATCCCACATGTTATTGCATGAGATAATCTCGCCGATTCCGATGCACGTAGATTGAGACGACCTCGCCGGATGCGGCGTTGATGTCACCGCCAAGTTCCAGGCAGGGACAGTGCTCGGGCAAGTGGAATCTTTACAAGGTGGTAGGTCCCTCGTATGCGAGAAACCATCTGGGTGGGTATCACCGCATTGTCTATTTCTGCTGCCAAGTAATAGTGTGTAAGCACTGATGTGTTTCGGTTTGAAGGACATTGATACCAGTGAAATTACTGAGTTTTATGAGACAACGTCTTGTGTCTCGGGGTGCCAACGCAGTTCAGTGCCATGCAGTGCTTTGTAATTCAAAGTTCTGTGTGGTGTCGTTTATGTTAATGAGCAGGCGTGGCGCTTACCATCAGGCGACCGTCTTGCTCGTCTCGTCATTCAATGAAATAAAAAAGTATGTAATCAAAGCATAAAACTTCATACATACAGTAGTCATTAACAACATTTGAGCTTTACATTATTGATTTTCTATTATGATAAAAGGTATATTCCGTTACAAATCGCCTTTCACGCAGACGGAGCTGCTAGCAAAAGCTATGGAATTATATTTTAAAATAGTTTTTACTCATGGATCCGCCCGCGGTTTCTTTATAGTGAAGACCGACAAACAAGCTAGTAAACCCATCAGTTGGTTTATGTGAATAATATCCCAATTTTTTATGGAACCTATACATTACCCCCTCTAACACGCCGGGAGACAGCTAGAGTGGCGTAGTTTTTTTATAGCATAGACCGGTAAAAGAGCATGTGGGTAACCTGATGATAAGTGATCTCCACCACGTATGTACGCCTATAACACTAGAAGAATCATAGGCGCGTTGTCGATCTTAAAGGGAAGGGATAATTAAGGGATTGGGTAGGTGAGGGTATTAGGGCCTCTGGATATCTCACTCACCGTACGAAACGCAGCAGCAAGCCGCTACATTACGTCGGTTTAATAATAATAATAAATACACCCAACAGTCACACACATAGTCCTGACCCCACAGTAAGATACGAGTCTTGTGTAGTGGGTATCAGGAACTACGAGAGACTTTCGGTCTCACAACACCCAGACCCCAAGACAAATATTTGTGGATCACACAAATGTTTGGCGGGGATCGAACCCGCGGCCTCTCGCTTCACAGCCGGCTACTCGCCCGCTGCGCCACGGAGGGTGTCGTTTGATTTCGTTACTGACCATCACCAGTGCTACTGTCCCAGTATGAACACGAATTCAATCTCCAGATTCAATTAATTTTATGGCGCGCTTACAAGATATACAGTTTCAGACTTTCAACTAGATGTCTTCAGTGTAACACTAGAATTATTAGTTTTAGCGAATTCGGTCGCGGTCGTTGATTCTGGAATGTTTGTGGAGTTTGTAATATTGAAGCGACGGCTCAACGGGGAGTAGACCTGCTGAGATGAAAGTTACAGGTTCGAAACCAGTACCAAGAGCATGTATCTCTGATTCGAGTTACCTACATACGTATTTAATTGTTGATATTATTATCGCTTGCTTTAACGGTAGACAAACTATTATGGGGAAAGCTGCATTATGAGAAGTTCTTCATAAGAATTTCGAAGCCTGTCAACCCACATTAGGCCAGTGTTGCCAGCAAGGTCAAATGGAGATACTGATTTTGTTTTGCTAAATTTATTAATTTTAATACTGTATTTTTTTGCAAAATCGCTCATGCAAGCATTTGAAGCCAAATTTTTCAAAAAATTACGAGATAAAATTGGTTTAAATTATTGAATTTAGTAAAACAAAATCATTATCGTCAATTTACCATGCCGTGGGTTGGTTCCTTTTTCGCAATAAAGTCCAATTATGACTGTAATTACTGCTCATGGTAAAGCATATTAAGTTGATCTAGATACAGTTAAGTTCCAATTCAAAAACAATTTAGACAGCTACAACAAACTAAAATCCATTAAACTAGGGACAACACGCGAACGAGACGTAAATAAACATGACCCGGCCCGGCATCGATCCCGCGACCTTCACCTCGCATGCACGGAAAGGGACGGAGATCCGTTAGATAACCAGGGGTATGGGACGGGATGGTACTGTAATATTGACTGCAGTATCACCATGAATTTATAGATCTAAAGATTTTCAGAAATAATGTCATGAGAAATAGCGTCATGGGGACCAAGTTGTAAGTTGTAGAGCCGCACTGAAGATAGTTTTTATAAGGACGAGCGTGTCCTTCCCTTGGTAATTAAAAATCAAAATAAATTATTTATTGAATCTTTAAAATTGAATTAAAACCAATTTGAACGGATTTTATCGCGGTTTTTTATTTTATTTAGGTCCCGACGTTTCGAAATCTTTCAGCCTTCGTGGTCACGAGGTGGATTGTATAAATTTTAGTTTTAGTTTTATTTCAATGTGTAACATTCGCGTAAACGTAAGGAATCTTTAAAATGTCAAACATAATTCTGATTCAGTCAAAATCTAGTCTACCGCCAGTTCGGAATGCGGTTTCGTTAAAGAAGTACGGGCAAGAAACTCTAACGTTCCTCTTTTCATTTATATAGGCCGGCATGATTCTGATCACCACCGATAAACTCATTGTTTGTCGTTGGTCGCTGGTTTTTTGGACTGCACTACGCTTACCATCAGGTGTAGTGAAGTCACTTTACCGTGCTCGGATAAAAAAAGCTACACAGACTGGCTTTTGCAGACACTTACCACTAAACTAGTAGTGTAGCATCTAAAACAGCTGGTGAAATGATACAAGGTAATATGGTCACAGTCACTTTGATATCAGTCACGTAGCAGACTACATTTTGAGGAAACATAATACCGTTTGTTATGTTTACAATGATATCATCATTTAAACTTACTCGTTTATTTAGTTTCACGACACCTATTCTATAAATCCGAAACGAAGTTTGGAACATATGTGAAGTAGGTATAGAATAGAATAGCCATTAAAAGGTGGTAGGTCCCTCGTGTGCGACTAGGTGGCAGGTCCCTCGTATGCGAGAGGCCGTAAGGACATTAAAGCCAGTGAAATTTATGGGCATTATGAGACTTAACATCTTACGACTCGGGATGACGAGCGCAGTTCAGTGTGCAGTGCTTTATAATTCAGACTTCTATGTGGTGTTGCTTCTGTTTATGGGCAGGCGTGACGATTACCACCAGGCGAGCGCCTTGCTCATCCCGTCATTCAAGCAAATAAAAAAAAATACAATAATAATATTTGTGATATAATTTAATGTTTTAAATTAAAGACATGACATAGTCTGATAAATTGAAAAAGTTCATATTTTCTCATCTGTTCGCAGAAAGATTCTTACGTGAAAAAGGTATTTTTTTTTTAGTAGATACGACAATCATTACTGTTATGGCTATCTTCGACCTGTAACAAATTGAATTATGGGGATCTACTACTTTCGCCGAATAGTAAATGCCACACTTGCCCATAACAAGACACAACACCGCATATACATTTGAATTACAAAGCAATGCGCGTGACTGCGTTCGTCACCTCGAGACAAATTGTTGTCTCATAATGCCCACCAATTTCACTTCCTTCAATATCCTTAAAGTCTTGGTGGCAGAAACAGTCATAGCGGTGTTACCAACCCAGACTGCCTCTCGCATACGAGGGACCTACCACCATGTAATGGCTATTCTATACCTATTTTACTCTACGTATGTTGCGAACTTCGTTTCGGATTTATAGAATAGGTGAATCGTTACAGTTGTCTGGAAGAGATTGCTTCTAGCAATAAGACCGCCCATTGTCTTCCATGGGTTTAGCACCAGCTTTTTAGTTTTAATTACTTGCATTGTAATTTTTTTTTTTTATAACATAGGTCGACAAACGAGCAAGTGGGTCACCTGATGGTAAGTGATCTCCACTGCCCATGTACGCCCACTATACCAGAGGAATCATGGGCGCGTTACCGACCTTAAGGGAAAGAGATAATTAGGGATTGGGAAGGGGAGGGGGATTCGGGCCTCCGGATATCTCACTTACCGTACGAAACGCAGCAGCAAGCCGCTACTTTACGTCGGTTTTCTGTGAGACAGTGGTAACGACCCGGTCGAGCCGGCCCATTCGTGCTATAGACAAAACTGTCTACAGCGTGGCTCTACCACTCGAAGAACTCTATTGTATTGTATTGTATTGTGAAACTAAATAAAGTCTTTGGCATACACCCGACATACCACCTTTTGAAATCGATTATTGTCAATGTCTGTTTATGCATGACCCTTGATCCTCATTCACCACACACGTGTCACGTACCATCATTTTTTTTATAACTAATATCCTAATTAGTAACAATGGTGGCGTGAGCGCGTTGCTTTGCATTCGAATGTCCTATGTTCAGTTGGTACCGCACCCAATGACCTAATGGGACGTGAGAGCGGATCGCGCGATGACGACAGTCACTCCCTTGCCAATCAAGTGGTCATGTTTAATAACTTACACGAATCCTATGGGAGTCGTTCCGTTAATGTTGGTAATGGATCTGTTATTGATTAAAATATATGCCACCATGGGCATGGAAGGTAATTAATTACTGTTCTGTCTGCTGTACTCAGAAATATCAATTAAAAATATTTATATATGTACCTATTAATCTTTACATAATATAAAAGAAGTCGCTTCCGCTGTCTGTTTGCTTAGATCGCTTATAAATAAAAAAAAAACATCCAAGCTGAACTAATTTTATGAATGGTAGAGCCACACTGTAGACATTTTTGTCTACAGCGTGAATGAGTTGGCTCGACCTGGTCGTTACCGCTGTCTCACAGAAAATCAATATGAAGTAGTGTTGTTGTAGTTGATGCTGCGTTTCTTGCTGTGAGTCAGATCGTGAGTCTCAAAGCCACCTTCCCTTCTTGATCCTTTGAATATCCCTTTTGTTTAAGGTCAGAAATTCGCCCATGATTCTTCTGGTATTGTGGGCGTACATAGCGGTGATCACCTGCTCGTTTGCCGAAAGTATAAAAAAAGAAAGTAAACCATAGAGGGGCAGGTCAAAGCGGCCTGCACTGTAAACAGCAGCATTCAATAACGTGACAATGGGCTACGTGTCCTCATAAAACTACCATCGTTGAGTATTATACGGAACCGTAATGAGGTATTGAGGTATCATTGTGATCTTACGTGATCCTACATTAATGAATTTTCACCTGACACCCAAGTCAAAAGAAGTTGATTGTAAACTTTACGATTGATCCTTAAAATATCACAGGGTCTAGCAATCTTATTAATCCAGTGGCAGCATACTAAGGCTGAGAACCGTGAGGTCCTGGGTTCAATTCCCACAATTTTTTGCCCCCTATCACATCATAGGTATGAAAATAAGCTCAGCGAAATGTGAATACAGTAATTCTGCCTAATATCTGCTTTATATCTGGCTTCTTCAGTTGTATTATATTGTCTTCCGCTTTGCTATGGAGGGAAGTGGACAATTAATATTTCCAACTCCCATCTTCTATCTGATTAATTTCGTTGCGAGACAAAGACATTTAGGCATTCCCAGAGACTCGCGGAGCTTCACTACTCGGTGTCAAGAAAAATGCCACTGTTGATCCTGGTGCACAGGAGTTACAATGTCGGATTTGTGGGCGGGATAGTCTAATCTTACCCTTCTCATCAGTAGAAAGGGCAGTCCTAGCGTCAGTGTATAATATAGGGCTGAAATTACCGTTGTAAATAAAGGCAATTCTAATTACGCCATAAAGTACATTCAGCATATAAATTCGTCACAAACACTTCCCGATAATATCGAGTCATTAAGCGATTAGATTATGTATAGGTGTTAACGTGGTGCAAACAATTATTGAGCTGATAACTGTGCCGTGCTGGGTATATTCGTTTATGATATATTACCACGTATAATGATACCACTGGTTAATATTCGGACCTGATGAATAAATAAATAAATACACCCAACAGTCACACACATAGTCCTGACCCCATCACCCACTAGTAGTATAGTCCTAACCTCAGTTAGATACTAGTCTTGTGTCGTGGGTACCAGGAACTACGAGAGACTTTTGCTCTCACAACACCCAGACCTCTAATCAAATATAATACATATATATGTAGATCAGGTGATCCACTTGCTCGTTTGCCGGACTATGCTATAAAAAAAACTTTTCAGACCAGTGGGCATTTCCGAAGCACATATATGACCATATTAATCATTTTTTTGTAATAAAGCCGGTTATGACCCATTAGCAAAGGACTTTTGGCTAACCTTTCCTTTCAATCTTCTCTGACCTAACATATGTAGGCAAAATGATTGGGTCATCGCACCCAACCTACAAATAGAATGATAAACAAAAAAGCAACTGTCAGAGTAAGAAACTAAAAATAAACATGTAACACAAATAGCCTACTACCGAGATGCGATATAATCAAAAGTATAAAATGCCTCACACGTCTTATGGGCGTGACTCGGTTGCCTGATTAGAATCAATCGATGGAACGAGTCAATCACGTTGAGACAACTTGATCAATCAATAAAGAGTCAATTTATCGTACAATTCATTTGAAAATTATAAATAAGTGCTGCTATATCCCAACAAATGTGTTTTGAAAAATTTCAATAAAAATTTAAGTAAAAATCAGATTAAACATTATTTAACAAACAAAAACTCTGAAGTCATGTTGGATTTTGGCCGTGTGGTATCATGACTTCGGTAGCTTTCTTGTATGAGCACACAGATCAAAACATTCAAATCACCTAGATAAATAACCTAAAGAGAATGCTTAGTTGGCAAAGCTTCACGATTTGTATACTATAATCTAATTAGAAGCTATAAATTTAAAAAGACAAGAATTTCAATGGACAAGATGAATACCGTTTGTCAACAAATTGAAATTGTAAGTGCAATCAGCGCCATAGTAATCGAGTCGGTGTGAGTACATTTTTAGCATTGTATATCAAAGTAACGACAGTAAGGGTGTAGATGAAAGTAAAGATCTTTTGAGGGTAGTAGCCACTACCATTGCCACTAAAAAAAAACCCACTAAAGCAGATATTTAACGAAGACGCCGCTGAGCTTTTAAAATAAATAAAATGAAAACAGAGCTTTATTAGTGGCAACAAATAATAAACTCTCAAAAAGTACCCATGCAAGGGTGTAGTTTGGAACCCTTGATGTGCAAGTCCGACTTGCACTTGGCCGGTTTTGGTTTGAAATATGTTTATGGAATCTGCAAAGTCCACGATAGACTGGTCGAACTCTCCTCAGATATAATAGAGTGACGTGTGACAAAAAAATGATTCATTCGAGTAAATTGAATATACATCATCAATCATCAATCATATTTGCTATTTCGTAATAGCAAATATGATTTTAGAGGATTATCCGATTGCCTAGAACTAATTTAATGCCAGGAAATGGTAGTGTCGGTATCTAAGACCGATTAATCTAGAAATTGATTGATATGAAGTTAGTTGTCGCGTCATTGTTGTATAGGCAGCATACTGTAGAAAACAGTGAGGATCTGAGGTTATAACTGATTCTGGCCAATTACAATATTTTATTGGTTTTTCAATTCAAAAAAATCACACGAGTTGTCTGGGATTGGATGTGTGTCCGACATGGCGACTGGCAAGCCACCTATTTACCACACATTATGCAAAGGAAATTATCTCGGCGAAATATGGGTGCACCAGTTTCGGTTCAGCACACCTCTTCAGGGATACAGACCTGAGCTTATATTATGAAGTTATTTTAAAACCACAAAGTAACAAACAAGCAGATGGACCACTTGATGGCAAGTGATCACGACCTATGTAAATCCACAATTCGAGAGGAATTGAGGCTACGTTGTTAACCTCTAAAGAAGACTGTAAATTGGAGACGGGGTGATTGATTTTTTTTAGCTAACTTTCAACCATAGCGTATCAATCAAGTTATTAAACTTATAGTCTCTTTCTGCTGGCTAATAGCAATACCATGCTGATGCGGCTGTGTGCACAGTTATAAGACACTGAAACAGTAAATTACTGAGAATTAAGACTCTTTAAATCTCATGACTCAGTATGATGAGCGCAATGGATCACCATGCAGTACTTCACAATTAAAAGTTATGGGTGGTGTTGTTACTGTTTATGTGCAATCGATATGCCTCCCATCAGTCGTCGTCATTCAGCCCATTTAACAACGATAATCCTCATTCCCACGGACACGACCAATTCTCTTCGAATTTCTATACGGATTTGTATGTGCGTAACGAGTGCAAATTCCTCTATCCCATTCTGATATATAACGAGGAAGCGAGACAGTAACACCCACGCCACGGTTCCGTATGCGACCCTCTGACTAATTACACGATGAGGCTTAGACGCCGTGTGCACTCCACATTTGGCAAAACATTATAGGTTTTATGATACGGTGTAAAAGTTCGTGTAGGCGCGGTTCTGTTGAATCATTGCGATTGGTTTTAGGCGTCACGTCTGTGTGAGAATTTGTCGCGTCTATTATTAGGGGTTCCTTATCTCATATTGAGTTATCTTTTTTTTTTATTTATTTGAAAGACGAGACGAGCAAGGCGCTCGTCTGATGGTAAGTGCCACGCCTGCCCTTAAACGTTTTAGTATAACGTTACAAATATTATGGGAGAATGTGCACGTAGAAACAAATACGCTAATTACACCTCTTGGTCATAATGTTTCAATAAAAAAAAACAACTTATTATTTTTGCCATGAAGTTCACGTTTAGAGAAGTGGCACCTTAGTTTATTCCGTTAAACTGTTGCTTTGTGGTGGAGGACGACCTGACTCTTACTATAAGAGGACTACTGCTTACGTATCCATTAATAGGATAGACAGTATTTATTACAGGATTGATGCCACTATATAAATTGTTGAAAAGATCATTTCTGCGAGTTGTGACATTTTTTTTATAGCTTAGGCCAGCAAACGATGTTACCGCGAAACTGTAAAGTAATACGGCATGTGTGTTCTGTTTTGGTTTATATAAACTCTTGTATAAATTGCCAGAGGCGTAGGCAGTGGTACAACTGAGAAAGTTGGCGTCGTCTGTTATTTGACAATCGCCCCCTCCATCAGATTTGAATGACTTTTAATTATTTTTTTTGTGCACGGATTAATAAAATTTCTGCAATAGGTTTTGGGTAAAGTAGCTTAAAATAAATAAATACACCCAACAGTCACATACATAGTCCTGACCTCACAGTAAGATACGAGTCTTGTGTCGTGGGTATCAGGAACTACGAGAGACTTTCGGTCTCACAACACCCAGACCCCAAAATAAATAATTGACCGAACCCGCAGCCTCTCGCTTCACAGCCGGCTACTCGCCCGCTGCGCCACGGTGGCTGTCAAATTTCTTATTGATTTAAATAATAAAAGTAATCAAGTAAACTACCCTATTTCTAGAATTCATGATAATTATTTTGATGGCGATGACTTCATTTATATAGATACAGATAACAATTAACAGATTCGTAAGTTTCGTTTCTTGTACTCGATTATGTTATCTAATCAATTACAACATGTATCACAAAACATTATTTCCATACATTTGTTTGTCATATACAACAATAAAGAAAACCTTTTTAACGAATATAAAACCGATTAAAAAAAAAAAGCTTTTTTTATAGCATAGGCCGGCAAATGAGCAAGTGGGTCACCTGATGGTAAATGATCTCCACCGCCCATGTACGCCCGCCACCAGAAGAATCATGGGCGCGTTGCCGACCTCTAAGGAAAGGGATAATTAGGGATTGGGAAGGGGATGGGATTTGGATATTACTTCTGTTTTGAAGGAAACACGTAGTCAACTGCCATGATTTCAGTTTCTCGATCTTACTTAGATTGGACAGAACAAAGAAACAACTTACGCGACCCCATCGCCACTGCACAGTTGTCTCAGCAGTTTGTTCACCTCGTAGCCAGAAGCGGTGGAGTTCGATGCCTGAAACAGACATTACATTTTTGCTAGTGGAAATCTAAGATTTAGATATGTTCTGTGTACAGAAATGGAGGTAATGAGAAATAACAGCGACACCGATTGGAGGGATATGTACAGCCAGCAAACGAGCAAGTGGGTCACTTGTTCTTAAGTGATCCCAACTGCATTTGAACACTGACAACACCGAAGGAATCCTGAATGCCTTGTCGACCTTAAATAAAGAAATTGGAACACACCATTTTTTTTATCCTGGCTCGGTAATGTGACTACGCTACCTGAAGGTAAGTGTAGCGCAATCCAGGAATAGTGTCGACCAACGACAAACAAAATGTGTCCATCGTAGGTTGGCAAGATCATGCAGGCCTGCCTCACTGGTTTTTCACACTTCGTTTATATTGTATTTATATTGTAGGCAGGAGGGAACACGAGTGCTGGCAAACTATTCCACAGCTTAATAATGGTCCGGCAGAAGTAAGATTTAGCGTACTTTTTAGTTCGAGCCGAGATGGAGGAGACCACGAAGATGTGGCTCCGCAAGCCAGTACGCGTGGTTTTGTTAAGGAAAGAATCAGGTCTTAGACACTGCAGCTTGGTGATAGAAGAAGACCTACCGAGATGGATTCTTGTATACGAGTAATCTACCAATAAATATGTAGAAGGGTGGGCGGTATAATTCTAAATAAAAGCATTGCAACCTAAATACCATTCAGAACAAACAATATTACAATGTTGGAAATCTGTCCTTAATATAATTGTGCCCTGACTGAGAATAGAATTGTCAAGGAGCGCCGAATTGGTAAATAAAAGGATCGAGATGAGTTGGCTAGTTTGCCTGCCAAAGAATCAATCCTCGATTTACTCTGGCATGAGACCGATCAAAATATATTTTTTTCGAATTAGTCGGACACCTGACAGTAAGTGATCTCCACCGCCCACGTACGCCCACAATACCAGAAAATCAAGGACGTCAATTACGTCGGTTTTCTGTGAGACAGTGGTAACGACCCGGTCGAGCCATCCCATTCATGCTATAGACAAAACTATCAACAGCGTGGCTCTATCACTCATACACTGCTGTCACGAAAAAAAAGCCGACTCCTCACCGTGTCGTCCAATCTTTAAAAACGAATCACATGAATCAACAAAAAACAAGTCTCCACTCCCCATAGACATCCCAAAACTCCCGTCTCCTCGTGACCTTCGCCATCCTTACGAACCCAGCATTACGTCAGCTTCGATAACGGGCGCACAACACTGCGCGCCGAACAGTCGAGCCTCGGTCGTGAGAGAGGACACACGTTTTTACACACATACACAACACATACACCGACAACCATGGTGAGTGTTTATAAACTTATTTACGATTGAACAACCATTATTAAGGAACCAAAGACTTGTAATTGCAAGTCTCGACAACAGATTATATCTGAGTGCATTTTGTTGACACTGATAATGTTCGCGAAGTTGATTTGACGCTTCAATAAACCTGTTATTTTGATTATTTACGAAGTTAAAATTAATGTATCACCATTTGTCGTTGTTACTTCAGTTATTAAACTAATAATACGTGAAATTTAATTGAATGTCCGCGTACTGCTGGAGTTCGGTCGTTCTAAGATTAGATTAGAAATTTGAGATTAGAGCAGCGCATTTTTATTCAATGTGTATGTCGTGTGAAAAAAGTATTTGTTGAGAAGTT
This sequence comes from Amorpha juglandis, assembly GCA_949126905.1. NCBI lineage: Eukaryota > Metazoa > Arthropoda > Insecta > Lepidoptera > Sphingidae > Amorpha > Amorpha juglandis. Next base: position 940,661 of record OX421379.1, on the reverse strand, counting down.
TTGTTTGTATATACCTACATAATTTTCTTACCATAATTATAGCAATTCTATTGTAATAAACAACGAATTAACTAAAATACAGTTTACTCCTGTCCAATGGATGTGTCATGAACCAAAACGACAAGAATTGACAACTTTGGCTTAATTTCATACGTTTGTGAGTTCTTGGGGTAGCTTTTCACATTATATTCCCAATAATTTCATAATTATGGTCTTTATAAATATTGTTTGAATTTAATTAAGTAGTCATTTGGTTGTGGTACATATTAATTTTATTTAGCTTATCACGAAATAAGGTCAAATTGGAACTAAAACTTTTCTAGATTAAAAATAAATTCGTTTCGATAAAGTTTGCTTTTAGTGTAGAGTTTAATAACAATTAAATATCTATTAATATTAGGGGAAATTTTAATTTGTTCTCACTATTATGGCTGATAGATAAATAAATAAATACATCCAAAAGTCACGAATCTAGCCCGGAACCCCACACTAGATTTACTGTTTATATCTGTTCTGTTTATATCAGAAATTACCTTGAACCTACGGTCTCACAACACCCAGCCCCGAAAAATATATTTGTAGATCACACAAACATATGTCCTGTCGCTGGAGTCGAACACGCGGCGTCTCGGTCCACAATGGCTACACGCCCACTGCGCCACAGAAGCTGTCAATTAGTGTATTGTACAAAGTGTTATAGAAACGTGTAGTGTTATTAATTAGTGTCGTAAGTCGTTACATACACCTGACAGTGAGTGTTTAAGTATCGGATCTGACAACCTTAAATATTAGATTTTTTACAAGGTGGTAGGTCCCTCGTATGCGAGAGGCCGTCTGTGTTGGTACCACCGCTTTGTCTATTTCTGCCGCCAAGCAACAGTGTGTAAGCACTGTTGTGTTTCGATTTGAAGAACATTGAAGCCAATGAAATTACTGGGCATTATGAGACTTAACATCTTATGTCTCGGGGTGACGAGCGCAGATCAGTGCCATGCAGTGATTTGTAGTTCAATGTTCTGTGTGGTGTTGCTTCTGTTTACGGACAGGCGTGGCTTCCCATCAGGCGAGCGTCTTACTCGTGTCGCCATTGCATAAAAAAAAATATGACCCGGTTTTTACTTACGATAAAATCAATCACATTCCTATATAATCAATGAAGTGCGTGACCAACAATAACAATACTGAAGTAATAATAAATAAATACACCCAACAGTCACACACATAATCCTGACCCCACAGTAAGATACGAGTCTTGTGTCATGGGTACCAGGAACTACAAGAGACTTTCGGTCTCACAACCCCCAGACCCCGAAACAAATATTTGTTGATCAGACAAATATTTGTCTCGATACGGCGATCGAACCCGCGACCTCACGGTTCACAGTCGCCTACTCGCCCACCGCGCTACGGAAGCTGTCAAAAAGTTCAAGGGTTGAGAGCGCCTAAAGCGCTCACCCGAAAGTCCGGTGAAGCTGTATACAGCCGACTCGCGTCAGGCTTACAGCAAGCGTCAATACAAAAAAAAAAACAAAATAAAATGTCAAAAAGTCTGAAGTGAGACAAAGGCTTTGGCTGTTTATCAATTAGTGTTATCCAAAGTTGTAAGTCGAATATCAACATATCATTCTTATTATTTTACTTCCCCACCTACCGTTAACCCACTCGCAGTGGGTTCGGCGCAATATGCTTTTAACCGACGAAAAAAACGGAGGAGGTTCTCAATTCGACACGTATATTTTTTTATGTTAAACCACGTATGTACCGGTTACACTTCTGCCTACCTTTTCGGGGTTTACAGCCGTGAGTGCATATGTGTCAAGCACAAATTGAGATCTTGATTTTATGTCGCTAATTTCATTAGATTTAAGAAAGTTAAATTACGTATTATATAAAAAAAAAATGAAACATTTCCAATGTACGATTATGCAAAATAGAACTTTAAGTTAATGAATTTAGCGAAATAAAATTGATATTTCAATTTTTACTTCATGTGATTTGAATTAATGTTATTGCATATTTACATTCATTTATTTAATAACAGTAGCAGTCGGTTTGGAATTTTTGATATAACTTTACCTGGTAATGATTCATTTATGCAGAGTTTAATTATAATGTAGCATAGGCCTGTTCTTCGGTATTGCGTTGTAACATCTGAGGTGCCATATTATCAATATGTACCCCAACCAGTTCTCGAAAATAGTCATGCAACTGGTTTGCTGATGGTAAGATATTCATATCCGCCCGGATAGCGACCACCGTACACATGGTGTTAAAACCTACCATAGTGGCCCACCTTGTGTGGGTCGCGTTCCAGGGTCAGCCAGTGTATATCCGGTTCTCCCCTGGGGGCTTGCCCCCTGATCCTAACCCTTTTCCCATCCCTAGTTCCTTCCCCTCCCCTTTGGCAGGCCGGCATGATCTTGCCGACCTACGATGGGCATATTGTTTATCGTTGGTCGACATTATTCTTATTGAATGATTGCGCTACACTTACCACCAGGTGTAGCGTAGTCACTTTGCCGAGCCAGGATAAAAAAAAACATATTTGTAAGCGTCTTTATCAAAACGAGACGATTGAAGTACCGACGTGAAGTAGCCGCTTTCTGACACATTTCATGCGGTGAGTGAAATATCCGGAAGTCGAAATCCCTCTCCCCTTCCCAATACCTTAATATGCCTGTTGTTTAAGATCGGTAACGCATCCATGATTGCTCAGTTATTGTAGGTATTCTTATGGTATCAGTTATGGGCGGTGGAGATCACTTTACATCTGGTGACCCACTTACTCGTTTGCCAGACTCTGCTATAAAACTACACTTCACTGTAGTTCTTAAAACTTTCATTATAAAGATACCTGTACAAACACATTTTGGAAATCGTGTAAGGAGCACTCAATTGTGAATTTTTTGCACCGAACGGTTTCACCAGGCGTCCTTTTTCGGAGCCCAATTAAATACCGACTTTGTTTTAATTACGTAAAAAGTTTGCCATCAAAATGTATTCTGTATACAGCCCGAAAGTTTTCATTAATAATATATAATAATACTAGCCCTGTATTATATATGTCCCACTGCTGGGCACGGGCCTCCTCTACTGAATGAGAGGGATTAGGCCTTAGTCCGCCACGCTGGCCTAATGCCGGTTGGCAGAATTCAAATACCTACCTTCGAAAAATCTTACCTTATACCTTCGAAAAATCTTATCGAATTCTCAGGTATGCAGGTTTCCTCACGATGTTTACTTCACCGTTAAAGCAAGCGATAATTAACAATTAATATACACGTAACTTAGAAAAGTCAGAGGTATGCTCTTGAGGCTAGTTTCGAACCTGCGACTTTTGTCTCGACAGTCCGTACCACTCCCCGCTGAGCTATCGCTGCTTTAATAAAATATTACATGAATGTGAGTTTAAATAAACAGGACATTTTACTTAGTTAACTACATTTTCTTTTATCCTGTTGTTTTGTTTTAATGAGTAAAATGTTTTATAACGATACAAATATTGTTTTTAAATACTTATTTTATATGTAACATTACAATTACGGGAAAGGTTAATTATAGGTTAATTAATATTCATTCAAATATTTATATTGTTATAAAATAAAAACAACAATGTTAAGGTTCAAAACTATAACAAAATAAATTTAATAATTCTTCTAATATTATTTTTTAATTTTCTTCTGGTATTGTGGGCCTACATGAGCGGTGGAGATCAATTACCATCAGGTGATCCACTTGTTCATTTGCCGGGATATGGTATAAAAAAAGCTTTTTTTTTTAATCGGTTTTATATTCGTTAAAAAGGTTTTGTTTTATTGTTGTATATGACAAACAAACTTATGGAAATAATGTTTTGTGATACATATTGTGATTGATTAGATAATACAATCGAGTACAAGAAACGAAACTTACGAATAATCTGTTAATTGTTGTCTGTTCGGATATAAATGAAGTCATCGCCATCAAAATAATTATCATGAATTCTAGAAATAGGGTGGTTTACTTGATTATTTTTATTATTTAAATCAATAAGAAATTTAACAGCCACCGTGGCGCAGCGGGCGAGTAGCCGGCTGTGAAGCGAGAGGCCGCGGGTACGATCCCCGCACCGAGACAAATGTTTGTGTGATCCACAAATATTTGTTCCGGGATCTGGGTCTTGTGAGACCCAAAGTCTCTCGTAGTTCCTGATACCCACGTCACAAGACTCGTATCTTACTGTGAGGTCAGGACTATGTATGTGACTGTTGGGTGTATTTATTTATTTATTATTTATTTATAGGTTACTTTACCCAACATCTATTGCAAAAAGAATTTCATTAATCCGTGCACAAAAAAAATAATTAAAAGTCATTCAAATCTGATGGAGGGGGCGCTTGTCGAATAACAGACTACGCCAACTTTCTCAGTTGTACCTCTGCCTACTTCTCTGGTATTTTTTTTAATTTTTTTTGATGGAATAGGCCGGCAAACGAGCAAGTGGGTCACCTGATGGTAAGTGATCTCCACCGCCCATGTAAGCCCACCACCAGAAGAATCATGGGCGCGTTACCGACCTTAAAGGAAAGGGATAACTAGGATTTAGGAAGGGGAGGGGATTGGGGCTTCCGGATATCTCACTCACCGTACGAAACGCAGTAGCAAGCCACTACTTTACGTTGGTTTTCTGTGAGAGTTTATACAAGAGTTTATATAAACCAAAACAGAACCACACACGCCGTATTATTTTACAGTTTCTTGGTGACCTCCTTCATGAGTCCAAACAAAAAGGCAAAATACACGTGCAATGGTTTTTTTGTGGAATATTGGAAGCCGTTAAGCCTCGCTGTCATCTATACTTATAAAATAACATGTCCTGACTGACTGACTGATTCATCATCGCCGAGCGCAAACTATCAAGGCTACAAGCATGAAAATCGGACTGTATATTCATTTTGTTATGTAGGCACCCACTAAGAAAAGATTTTAGAAAATTCCACCTCAAAGGGGTCAAAATAGGGGATGATAATATATATGAAAGTCCGTCATTTTGAAAGTTACATAAACAAAATTTTGTATTTCGGTTATTGACGTAAATCAAATAAATACGTGTTTCACGAATTTTGTTTTTAAGTTGAAAGTTTGATTTGAGTTTGTTTGTTACGCTTTCACGCCTAAATCACTGAACCGATTTTTATGAATTTATCTACAGAGACAGATGGGACCCTGGAGACGGTTACAGGCTACTTTTATCCCGGAAAATGCTGTTCACGCGGGCGGAGCCGCGAGCAAAAGCTAGTTTTTGTATATGAGAGGCCGTAATACGGTTTGAGCCAGTGAGTCACCTGTTAACAAGATTTCTATCGCCCCAAGAATCCAAAATCCAAAAGAAACAAAAGAATTGTGACAGTGGCGTAGTAGCATTGTATACGCGGTATAACAGCTGTGCTGAGGTCTCGGGTTCGATCCCCGAGTCAAATGATATTGACTTTTTCGATTACGAAATGTTTAGTATCGATCCGGAGTCTGGAATTGTACCCGGTATGGCGATAGGCTCGCCTCTTATCACATCATGGGATGGAAATACGCTCAGCGAAATGTTGGATGAATCCTTTCATTTAAGGATGCCCTCCCTTTTCCCATGCTTGTTGGTGTGCCTTTTCCTGCCAGCCTATAGCGCGGCGGTTATTCCAAAGTTCGATTAATTTTAAGTTAGTCCTATTAATAACAAATGCTCTGTACTTGACCTGTCATAAGCGCTTTCTTATCCTACATGATTAATAAAGATTTTGATTTTGATACCTCTGCCCATCCCTCGAGGATTACAGGCGTGAATGCATATGTATGTATCAAAAACAAATATACAATGAGGTACACACACCTGCCTTCACACATATGTATATTATTGGCCCGAGCGTCGAACCCACGACCGGTTTATTATATCATCACCGGGATCAATGTAGCGCCAACCGCAACACACCAACGGCACTCATTTAAGCTGAGAATTTGGCATAATATACTTGGAATCATATTGTTATTATAAAAAGTATGAATTTTTGTGAGTTTGTGAATTAAGATGTTCGTTTGTTTCACGTTGCTCTTTTCAAAACTAGTTTACAATTGGACCTAGTTACGCAAAAAGGGACCAACCCATAGCAAGTTCAAATGGGGATATTGATTTAGTTTTGCTAAATTCATTAATTTTAATGTCTACAAGGTGGACAGACGACCTGATAAAGGTCGCAGGAAGTCGCTGGATGCAGGCCGCTTCTAACAGGTCGGTCTGGAAATGTTTGATGGAGGCCTATGTTCAGCAGTGGACGTCCTGTGGCTGATGATGATGATGATTATTAATTTTAATACCGTATATTTTTTGCAAAATCGTACATGGAATATATTTCATGCCCGATTTTCAAAAAAAACTACGAGATAAAATTAGTTTAAACTATTGAATTTAGCAAAACATGGTCAGTATCTTCATTTGAACTTGCTGTGGGTTGGTTCATTGGGAAGCGGACTTGTGGCTGTCGCTTGATTGACGTCTCTCATCGCGGTCTCCATGTCTCTGTCGCATGCCGGTTATACTCATACAGGCCCTTAGAAATCAAAACCTGCTCGAAGGTCGATGCAATAAACATTCGTAACAATAACGTTGTAAATAAGCAAGATCGCAAATAGTTCAGTTTACGCGCCCCCACGGTCCATCGGCATCAGGCAGAAATAGAATGTGTGCTCTGTCGCGATATACATTGAAGGGTTGTAGCTCAGTTTTTAGCTTCCTTTTCATTAGATTAGTTTGTTTATAGCATAGACCGGCAAACGAGTAAGTTGGTCACCTGGTGTTCCCCACCGCCCATGTACGCCTACAATATTAGAATTACAGGCGCGTTGCCGACCTTAAAGGGAAGGGATAATTATGGGATCGGGAAGGGAAGGGGGATTTGGTGCTCCGGATATCTCACTGACGTACGAAACACAACAGCAAGCTGCTACATTACGTCAGTTTTCTGTAAGACAATGGTAACGAACCGGTCAAGCCGGCCCATTTATATTTCAGACAAAACTGTCTACAGCGTGGCATCACTCATAAAATTATTTAAGTTTAAACCCGAAATTGAGATTTTGAAAATCTCATATACCTACGATCTTGAAACGTCTTAATTATCATATTGTAGAGCAAAATGTTTCGTATGATCATACATCATTATCATACTAAATCAACGAATAAATAGCTCGAATAAACTGCTAAGTAAATCGATGGTGCCATAATCTAAAATTCTAATAAAATTCCAAAGCTATTCGTTTATTTTATTTGGACAAAAGACAAATGTACAATACATCCTACAAGCTAATCAGAATTGACATTTATTCGCATGACCTATTAAGAATTGATATTACAGCTTCTCCTGTTGTAGAAATAGTTTTTACAAATTTAGCAGAGACCGTTTAATAACCTTCTTTTTGCCTGGAATTATTGCTACATAGACTCATTCTACGTATCCTGATCTTGGGTATCCTCTGTAGTGGGATTGGCTCTTAGTTTTTCTCCAATACGTAAAACTAGCGCTTTTTGGGGTCCGCTAATTTATATAAAAAAAATTTTTTTTTATATAAATAAATATTAATTTTATCTATCTACCCGGATATCCGGACGCCCAAATCCCCTCCATTTCCCAATGCCTAATTATTCCTTTCATTTAAGGTCGGCAACGCGCCCATGATTCTTCTGGTATTATGGGTGTACATGAGCGGTGGAGATCACTTACCATCAGGTGACCCACCTGCACGTCTACCGGCCTATGCTATATACTTTGAATCTGGATGTTGTGTATACAAAAGGGTCGAATAGCAATTGATATGTACATAGTAATCATAGAACGACGCTAATTAAAGAGAGGAGATTCATGGTCATTAATTTATCGATCTACAGAGTTAAGTAGCACATAATATATGTGTTAAACAGCTTGCTACCTTATCCATATTTTTAGTTATATTTTATTCATCTTCTATTTCGAAATTATCATCACAAGTATTATCATTATCATCATGTTGAAGTATTTTATCTAAAAATCCAGTTTTCTAAACAGGTGATTTAATAAAGCTATTATTGTTTATTAATACAAACAAAAAAGTTATTATGTTATTTGTTCGCGGAAAAATTTCAAATTTGTCAACGATTATGAGATTTTCCTCATCCCACGCGAAAGCAAAAAAAAAACACAAACTAATAGGCCCATTGTAAATATAAATATTCACGTTCCAGATTAATATAATGCTTTCGAAAATAACAACGAATCTAGGTTGACAGACCTGACATTCGGACTACATATCAAAAACAATTATTTTAAGATCTTCGCATACGCACCGATAAATTTAAGAAGTAAGCATTTACCGCTCGTAATTTGACATTATTAGTATGTTTGTTATGGATTTGACCTGAAAAAATAACCTAAAAAGAGTGCAAAACGACACAAAGCTTCAATAAGTCATGTATTCTTTCAGGGACATTTTACTTTGCTGGTGGTAAAATATTCATATCTGCCCGGATAGCGACCACCGTACACATGGTATTAAAACCTGCCTTAGTGATCCACACACCATGTGTGGATCGCGTTCTAGGATCAGCCAGTGTATATCCGGTTCTCTCTTAAATTGATGGTTGGTTAGGGTGGATATACGGGTAAACCCTTGTATCCCTGTGCCTGCATATGTCATCCGCCTGTCCTGTTGCAGACCCCTAGATGAGCTTGACTCTTCGGAGAGTGAAGAAGCATTTATACATGCCGGCATGATTCCGGTGACCATCGATAAACTCATTGTTTGTCGATGGGTTTTTCGACTGCAGTCCGCTTACCACCAAGTGTAGTGCAGTCACTTTGCCGTGCTCTAATAAAAAAAAAACTGAAATAACTTTAGGCTGTCGCGGAACTAAATAATTCGAATATGATAATCGACAAAACATCAATATTACTTGAATTTCTAAAAGAGTGGGTGTCAGTCCAATAAGTGTTAACTTTCCTTCAACGGTTTTACAGACATGTCACGCCAGGAACAACTCTTAGACCAGCTTACTCCTAACAAATCGCAAAACACACAAAAGAACTTAGGCCAACGAAACGAAGCTAGCACTAAAATTCGAAACTGACGGGCCTTACCAATAGACATGATGACATAATCGACGTAATTTATGGAGTTTTAATAAATCCAAAAATAAGTAGTTTGATCGAAAATGTACAGTATTTATTCCAAACTATGAATAATTGATCAGCAATGACAATATTCAGAAGAAAAAGACGGTAATTTTATTTCCACAATTTGATCCTACACTTCACCGATGTGTCATTTCTAAACGAAGACATTAATCGCAAGCAAAACACGTACAATCAACAGTACCAGTTCATCTGGCTGTACAGATAACCAGTCTTCATTAAATAAACTTTGAATCATCAATTTTACGACAGCCAGCCTGTCTGACAAAAACAGATAAATATAGAAATGAAACGTTGAGAAGGACGTTCACACAACTCTCATATTATAAAGTGTTGTCAAAACATACAAACATAGCGACACGATTGCCCCGATATACTGAGTAAACCAAGCTAAATATATACAAAATCATAGTGCTTGAGGAAAACAAAACAGGCCACATGTTCGCGTGATTCAATGGTTATTTCGAGAAAGACAAAATACCATTGTCATACCCTTATTTGTACTGAAATAAACGCATATTTTTCACATGCATCAACAGGGAATAAAGCATGGGACATGTTTCAAGTGGTTCAGAATTCTAAAGACCTCGCTGAAATATTTGTGTAGTTTCCGTTCCATGGATTTAATATTGTGTAGCTATATTGTAACTAACGGAGTATAGCAATTCCAAATCTAGTCCACCACAAACAGAATAAAATGATTGAGGGTACAAAAAGCAACGAAATAAAGACTACGTAGGGATATGAACTAGAAATGTTAAGCCGCAGATGGAAATAGATTTAGATGGAATCCTTAAAGTTCTTTGCAAGTCAGTAGTACATGAGGCACAGAAGAAAAAAACCTTGATCTTTCTTACTGTAGATATTAGTGGTTGCTGAGTGCTGTAGGTTATTGACACTCATTCAAGCGACCTTGTAGATCAAAGGTAGCCAGACTTCTTTCTCATAGACCACTTTCAAAATTTAGCTGGTTTCGGTGGACCGCTGCAGCTACATTTTTACCATATCCCCAAAACTCGACAATAGATGTGAAGATTAGACTAATTTTTACAAGTAACAGTCGCTTAGCTTTTTAAAATATTATCTGCCTACATTGATAGGTAAAGTCAAGCCAACATTTTAGTTCTTCACTATCGAAAGCAGATAAATTTTCGTGGTCCCCCGCTTACGGATTATGAACCCCTATATTCTTGTCACGCAAACGGAGACCCCCGTAGAGTCTCCCGTGGACCTCTGGGGGTCCACCTGGACCAATTTGGGAACTAAGGTTGTTGATGAATAATATCAAAGGAGTCCTAGTGAATGTTAAAAGATCTCTAAGAGCCATAACATAGAAAAGATTCCATTTTTAATTGTATTGCAATATATCTACAATCAAATATGAGTCATTGTACCACAAGCCTCAAAGTCTTTCCAATTACAATAGCTCAAACAACACATGTAACAATCAACAAGTCCTGACATAACAAATGCGATTAATCCGCAAATCCCATGGCGGCAATCGAGCGCGACGTGTAATCAGTAATGTACGCGCTGTTTATCGTGTTAACTGATAACTGGTACAAGTTTACGGACACATCGATACGTGTGTTGACACAGGAATGTATACTTTGATTCTGTCAATGGCAGATGCAGTTTTCCTGTGGCCAGCTGCGATTCTATAAAAACAACTTCAGGTGGTATTAGCGTAGACAGCCTGAGAGAGAGAGAGAGAGAGAGAGAGAGAGAGAGAGAGAGAGAGAGAGAGAGAGAGAGAGAGACAATGTCAGGCCGCGGATGCGATACCCGCACCGAGACAAATATTTGTCTGATCGACAAATGATGCTGCTAGAACCAGAGTGGCCTAACTGCATTTTGCTGACTTTTGCCTTATTTGTATTTTCGTAATTTAAAAATGTTAATCTACAAGACCAGACCGGCCTAAAATTGGTAACATCAACTTGACATATATGGCAGTACAAGTCCATTTCGGCCGTGGTTTAAATTGACGAAAATATAAACAGGTCAAAAGTCATCAAAATGCAGTTAGGCCACTCTGGTTCTAGCAGCCTCAAATATTTGTTTCGAGTCTGGGTGTTGTTGAAGTATACTCAACACACTACAAACTGTTTCAAAAAATACATAGACTCACGTTTGTTTGTTTGGATACGCAGAGACAACGGACTTCCACCCACTACGATCCTCACACACCTCTTTGGCCTCTTTCACTCTCATTATGTTCCTCATTGTTTCAATATTAGAATATGATTCAGTTATTATATTATTATTGTTTTTTGTACGACTCACTCACTGCTGGTACAAAAATACTCCAGTTTTTGATATGTGATGTCGGCCCACTCGCGTACTCAGTGTGTTCAATATTGTTTCATCTATTTCAAAACATACGTGTAGGGTTGATAGCCGACGGTTTTCATAATGATTTCTTACGTTTACGCGAATGTTACTCATTGAAATAAAACTAATTTAAACGGATTTTATCGCGGTTTTTTATTAATTTGACAACGTGACCACGAAGGCTGAAAAGTCTTCGAAACGTCGGGATCAAAATTAATAAAAACCGCGATAAAATCCGTTTAAATTAGTTTTATTTAAATGAGCCGACGGTTTTGTTTTTAAAGCATAGCAGTGTTTGTGATTTTTTTTATTAGATGCCTTTATGACGCCACAAGCAAGTCGCTCGCCTGGTGGTAAGCGTCCTGCCAAATATCGCTTTATTGGTCTAGTGACAGTTGAGAAACCGTGAGGTTCCGGGTTCAGATCCCAGGTCGGGCAATCACATTTTGTGTTTCGATTCGAAAAACTTGCCTAGAATTTAAATTTATGCTCGATTGCTTGCGACATGACTGGATGGTTGTGGCGGGTAAAGGAGTGCATCCCTATATCTCTGTGCCTGCATCAGTCATCTGCCTGTACTATCACAGGCACCGCGATTTTCTTATTCTCTCTTCGGAATGTGAAGAAGCATTTATACAGGCCGGCATGATACCGGTAACCACCGATAAACTCATTGTTTGTCGGAGGTCGCTAGTTTTTTGGGCTGCACTACGCTTATTATCTGGTGTAGTGCAATGACTTTGCCGTGTTCGGATAAAAAAAGCAGCCATTTCCAACCAATAAATCTGGAAGGACTCTGAAAGATCCTGTCCACCAACCCTAGTTGTTGTTTATCATTTCGCTCCAGTTGGCAACAGCGCTGGACATTAGTTTGATAAATTGTCAGGTGTTACGATCTCACGGCAGTGTTGCCACACCATCGATACTATAAAATACTACCGCTATTTTTTATCACAACCGTAGTATCTTCAAGCCAGATATCCGGCTAAACCGGATATAAATCTAAGAAGCGAAATTAAAAATGCTTAATGGAATATAGGCAATGGCGACAATAAATTATCAATTATTTGTAACGAAGACAGCTGTGAATCGAGAGGCCGCCAGTTCGAATCCCGCTCCGAGACAAATGTTTGTGTGATACACAAATATTTGTTTCGAGTTTGGGTATTTTTTTCTCCACAAAGGGGTTGGCGACAGGCAGGCGGTCGGTCGTAAAAACTACAAGCCAAATCTTTATGTAACATGTGTCAAAAAGCATTTTGTGCCGACCCCACTGTGAGTGGGAGAAGGGCAGGTGGTCACACTGCCTATTTGTAAGAATAGCATTTTAGGCTGCAACAAGCATATAGTCGCAAGAGACTCTGACTTTACAAAAAGCTATTAATATAGTATAAGCTATATTTAGCAGCGATAGCTCAGCGGGGAGTGGTACAAATTATCGAGACTAAAGTCACAGGTTTGAAACCGTCCCCAAGAGCATACACCTCTGCCTTTTCTAAGTTACGGGCTTATTAATGGTTGATTATCGCTTGCTTGCTTAAAACATCGTGAGGAAACCTGCATACCTGAGAACTCGATAAGATTTTTCGCAGGTATGTGAAGTCTGCCAACCCGCATTAGACCAGCGTGGTAGAGGAACGTGGACCAGTAGAGGAGGCCCGTGCCTAACAGTGGGACATGTATAATACATGTATTATTATATTATTAGCTATATTTATTTCTTAGAACTTTCGTTGAGACGAGTCTCCGGTTCATGTCTATAAACTAATCACCATTAGAACGGAGAGTTAGTTATACAGTCGTTTCACTTCTAAATCTGTGCTGCTAACATTTTTTGTAATTTGTATCGACAGTGACATTGCAACGGTATCGAGAACCGAGGCAAGGCCGATTCCTGGGAAAACTTGTCTAAACGCCGAAATTAAACTAATTCGATTCATCTGCATCCAATCTTGCAATCTTAGTGGCTCGTTCAAGCCACACGTGTTTTGAGGTCAACCTGTGTATATAAAGTAACTTCACGCCGGCATAATTCTGTCGACCGTCAAGAGATATAAACAAATTCGATGGTAGTTATTGTGCTTTGAACTGCATTGTATTTATCATCAGGTGCACTGTAGTATTTTTTCTTTCCCTCTTATGCGTCTGGGTTGGTACCAACGCTATGTCTATTTCTGCCACCAAGCAACAGTGTAAAAGCACTGTTGTGCTTCAGTTTGAAACCAGTGAAATTACTGGTCATTGTGAGACTTAAATCTTATGTGTCGGGGTGACAAGCGCAGTTCAGTTCCGTACAGTGCCTTATAATTCAAAGTTCTGTGTGGTGTTGCTTCTGTCTATGGGCAGGCGTGGCGCTTCCCATCAGGCGAGCGCCTTGCTCGTCTCGTCATTCAATCAAATAAAAACGAACAACATTTCATTTATATGTATACATAAATATATATCTTCACAATAGTATCAGTGGGTGTATAGATGGTGTCGTGTGTAGAATGACTAACACCGTCCGCCGGCTTGCTCTACAAATTCCAACAGCTGTTACAGCTCGGTATTTTAAGATTACGCCGAATATACCTGGTCGATGTCCATTTTTAAGTATCATGGAATATTTATAAACATCGGTCGTATCGGTCGGGGAGTACGTGAGATTTTTTTTCGCATTACTCTTTCGCTCACAGATATAATAATCCTTGTGGCAAGTGTCCATTTGTGGCAAAAAGTGACAATGATTTTGGTATTCATTTACTTTGGCTCGCCACTGGTGTTTTTCCCTCATTCGAACCTCATTATAAATGAGGAAAATTAACTCAATTGTATGTGTAACCATGGTTGTGTTTGGGTACGATTTAGCCATCGTGGAAATACCAGTTGAATGGGAAGTTTCAAAAAAAAAAAAAATTTCCTACCTACCTACCTCAGTATAATATCCAAATATAAATAAAGTGTTATTGATGTTTATTATTTTTAAAATAAATCTCTAAAAAAAATAAGAACATCTTCATTATAAAAGCTTGCGTGTGCGCCAGGTAGTAAGATAGATCATTATAAAAACATCGTTTGAACGTTTAACACCATAACTACATATATCAATAATGATTATTTTATAAACCCCAATTACAATTTATTTATCTAATTGTTAAAAAGGGTTCAATAAAATTAGAAAATCATCGCAAATTTAAATGACTGATCGGTTTTTTTATCCGAGCACGGCAAAGTGTCTGCCCTATACCTGATGGTAAGCGTAGTGCAGTCCAAAAAATTTGCGATCACCGACAAACAATGAGTCCATCGGTGGTCACCAGAATCATGCCGGCCTGTATAAATGCTTCTTCCCTCTTCAGAGAGGAAAGAAGCAAATCGAGGGGCCTGCGACAGGTCAGGTGGAGTAATACAAGGATGTACCCCTATACCCGCCCCAAGCAACCATCAAGTCATGTCGTAAGCTCTCGGGAGAAACGGATATACACTGGCTGATCCTGGAACGCAATCCACACAAGGTGTGTGGGTGACTATGGCAGGTTTTAACACCATGTGTTCGGTGGTCACTATCCGGGCGGACATGAATATCCTACCACCAGCAAAAAATTATGTCTCTGCAAGATTTACACATTCCAATGTATCATGTGTGAATGGAATCTCGTCAGAAATAGGATATCCCCGCTTAGTGGCTTAGGTCGTCGGGTTATTGGTGCGTATGAATTGTATAGAGTTACAATCTTCGCATTATCGTATCCTAAGTACTTTATTTTTTAATGCAGCCATAGCTCAGTGGGAAGTGGTATGGACAGTCGAGACAAAAGTCGCAGGTTCGAGACTGACGGCACCACTGACTTTTCTAAGTTATGTGTATATTAATTGTTAATTATCGCTTGCTTTAACGGTGAAGGAAAACATCGTGAGGAAACCTGCATACCTGAGAACTCGATAAGATTTTTAGTAGGTATGTGAAGTCTGCCAACCCGCATTAGGCCATGAACTAAGGCCTAATCCCTCTCATTAAGTAGAGGAGGCCCGTGCCCAGCAGTGGGACGTATATAATACAGGGCTAGTAAAAAAAAACTACTTTATAAGGACATTGATGTTTTTTTTGTTTTTTTTTTACTGAATGACGAAAGCAACAAGTCGCTCGCCAGATGGTAAGCGCCACGCCGAGGGACCTACCACCTTGTGAACCGAAGTTAACCGATCTTATTAGTAAAGGAGGCCCGCACAAAACGGCGGGACAGTATTTGATATAAGGCTAATCTATATAAATAAATAAAATTCATTAATTCATTCAATAAAGTGTTATCTATCTATCTATCTAAAGTTGTAGGAAATAAACGCTTTTTACAAAGTGCTTTTGGTTGTATACACGGGGCATATATCAAAACATTTTTTTTAACAATTTTTGTCTGTTTGTTTCGGTTAATCTCTGAAATAGCTGAATCGATGTTGACGGCACTTTCACTGGCAGATAGCTTATGTAACAAGGAGTAACTTAGGCTACTTGTATAATAGAAAAAAAATAGTTTTAGTTAAATACCACGCGAACGAAGTCGCCGGTAACAACTAGTATTATTATAAAGGCAAATACTTGTAAATACCAATCAAATTATCAATGAAGTCTGTTTAATTGCTACGCAGATTAACTAAAATACATTAAAACAATAAAAATGAACTCTTTAAATAAAACAACTTTGAAATCATTGAGAAATACTTAGTTTAACATTAAATAACAATGAAAGACAGCAGTGTGAAAGTGGCGAAATGTATAAATACGTAATATCTATAAATATGCCGTGTCTTTTTCCATCGTTAGTGCGACAAGTGTCGTGCGATGGCATTATATCGATACAAATAAAATAGTGTCTAGTAAGTTTTCAATCCCTTTTTCTTTTATTTGAGCACGGCAAAGTGACTGCACTACACCTGATGGTAAGCGCAGTGCAGTTTAAAAAAACCAGCGAATCATGCCGGCCTGTATAAATGTTTCTTCATACTCCGAAGAGGGAAGAAGCAAATCGAGGGGCCTGCGACAGGACAGGCGGATGATCGATACAGGCACAGGGATACACTCCTATAACTGCCCCAACCACACATTAAGTCGCAAGGTCGTAGGCTCATTTTTAAACAGATTTTGACCGTATTTAACAAAAGAGTTTTCTTTTCATATTATCTTATGTTGCGTATTTAATTGCGTGTTCGGTCGTGAAAAGTGTCTCCCCTTTCTGCTAACTTGGGGTGGAAAATACTGGCAAAATTTAAAGAAGTATTAAAGGTAATCCCAACGAAAATTAGTTTCATGAGGCTAGGTTTCATAATTTTTGATGGAATGTTTTCGATTATACAATACTTTAGTTTAGCGATCACAAAAATAACTTTGTTTTTCACAATGTCTTTGAGAAGTACAAACTTAAACCATAAACAGACACAGTATCACATAGAACTATGAGTTATAAAGCACTGCATGGCAATGGACTGTTGAATGTTAAGTCTCATAATGTTCAGTAATTTCACAGGCTTCAATGTCTTACAAACCGAAACACAACAGTGTTTATACACTGTTGCTTGGAATTAGACAATCACACACACACATAACACCGCGCGCACAAACGAATTGATATATCTACACATAATGTTCCTTAATCTTCATACATCGATAACTCCCAACACTAGCCGTGCCGAAATTAATTCCGTGGAGCGAGGCCGGCATCACAATGCGGCCCACGCGTGGGCTATTTCTGTGGGGCAGTTACCGTGGATCGTGAGATTCACATGTATTGTTGGACTTGCATCGTTTCCGAAGGTCATTCCCTTGATGAGATTGCATTATGGAATCAATTGTAAACAATCATAAGTTAAAATAAAAATTGAAAAAAATAAAAAAAGAACAAAAAATAAAGTTATCCAATTTTGAGCCACTGCTGTTGAGGTTTATTGGTCTATGATTGATAACACCGACGCACAATAAGTTTTAACAAAACTTAAAAAACGACTTTAAAAAAAAGTTAAAAATAATTTCTCTAGGTCTCCTTGGAGTCGGCGCTGCCGGCCAACTGAAAATGCACCGACACTGGAAACCCATAGAAATAGTTTATTATTTATATTTTTGACTTTTCATGTGTACAGTGGTCGTTATTCAGTTGGGTAAAAAAATAATCAGGTTCCATCCCACCAGGGTTTAACCAACCCGGTGTTGTAAGGAACCTTCTGTTCGCGAATACTGCTTAATTATTTACTTAACTACTACTTAATTTAGATAAATGCAAAGATAATCTCAGCACATGCTTTGGCAATTAAGGTCATTTACATTAGTCCAAATCCTAAACGAAAACATGCCTAGGTTGAAGGTCACATTAAATAACAATTAGCGATTTGAAGATGTAATCTATTTCAAATGGCTTCCTATTGAGAAGAGAAAAAACGATTTGGTACCTATAAGATGTATGAGCATGTCAATTCCTAACCGACGAAAAAAGACAAGTAGCTTCATTAGTCAACGAGTCGCTATAATGTGTCTATTATGTTACTAAATGCTTGTGTGTATACACATGTATTGGTACAGGTATCGAACCCGTAGCATCTTGCTTCATAGTCGGTTATATATTACGCCCACGGCGCTATGAAGGTTTTCTAAAATACAATCTAATATAGTATTCTTCATCCTATTAAAATTTCGATGTTCCAAAAATACAGCTCATCAGATCTGATGACACTAAAACATGAACAATTCCAGAACATACTGAAAATAAACACAAATTCCTCATCCAATATAAAATGCTCGTAAATGGTACAAAAGGGCCATTTAATGTCCCCGCGCCTTAAATACTAAGAACAATTAAATCGCCAGTCGCCTTGACCTTGCGACGGCGCGCCCTACATCCCGAAATATTAGGTGCAAGTCATGAGACGAGAGATGTTTTTTGGTACGACTAATTTGTTAACGGATGAACGGTCGGTTTCGTTTTGTAGTCAAAAGGAAGATGACGAGTTCGCGAGATGAAACTATAAAGTTTATGAGAATTTAGTTTTATATTTACAATGAATAATATACTTCTTCCACCTGTCTTTATCCCACTCGTAGTGGAGTCGGCATGCTTTTTAAAACATGTTACAAAAAGATTTGGCTTGTAGTTTTTACGACCGGCGCCTGTCTAGCGTCAAATCATAAATAAATGTGATAATATAAATGTGAAGTCTGGTAAATAGACGATGATTTAATAAAATAAGGGGAACTTTCGGCCTTTGAATGCCATAATGTATGCTACCCGCTCCCGCTACATCTCCTCACTTAAGCGATGATATAAGAATTCATAACGTGCGTTCCATTGTTCCGACACTTCGTCAATCACTTCCGTGCAACACTGACACACATCGCCTTTCCTTTCACGATTGTTTACGACATTATTGGCATGACTGTACTTTGACTGATGCTATAGTTTACACAGATTCGTTGTCACCTCTTGTGCGATATACGGTTATTATTTATTTTATTATATTATTTATACAGGCCCCGGCATGATTCTGGTGACCACCGATATACGCTTGGTTTGTCGGTGGTCGCTGGTTTTTGGACTGCACTGCACTTACCATCAGACGCAGTGCAGTGACTTTACCGTGCTCGGATGAAAAAAAAAATCTCGAATGGTTAGTCGCCAAGATAGTGTCAAAGTGTTCAATTTGCCCTTTTGAGCTTACTACTTACTTAAAGTACTACTTCTGCTACTAGCTACTTAAAGTATACGTTTTAAAAGCACAAACTTTATTATTTACTTGTGCAATTATTTACCCTTTCACGCCAGTGACTGTACTGCACTGGTGATAGGTACAGTACGATAAAATCCGTTTAAATTATTTTTGTTTCAATTAGGATGGTGTTAGGAATATAATGCATTATGTTCTTACTGCAGATTTATCATTTGGATAATTCACAAAACTTTGTACAAGCGAGACAATCGCCCACACTTTCCTGTTAGCTCCAGATGGGTAGAGATTAAACTCGTTTCGGTCATTACGCATACAAAGTACAGTGAAACCTGGATATGTGTAAAACCTCTGTTATTCATAATTACAATGAGGTCCCGGCACTTTTGCATTGAAATAAACCTTTGTAACTGAGACTTCATTATGATTTCCTATGTTTACGCGAATATTACACATTGAAATAAAACTAATTTCAACGGATTTTATCACTGTTTTTTACTAACTGACCACGTCCATCCCGTGACCACGAAGGCTGAAAAGCTTTCGAAACGGGGGGATTAAAATTCTTAGATTTTCTCGTTGTTTACCTCTATAATTGGACCTTACTGTAGCTCAATAGCCCGTATAAGTGGAACAATTCATCAGGTGTGTCTACACCTTCTCAAAACAAACGCGTCATAACTTAATGATTTCTTACTACGCGAGTGTTTTAATTTCCTAATACCATATACCCTAAAAATTACAAGTAAGTTTTTACATAACACACACATTATAAGACCACGCTTATATCTCTATAGGGGTAGACACAGGAGAACTGACACTGGGAATTGAAAACCGTTTTTTTTGTCGACTAAAAACCGTGCAATTTATATACAATTTCTCTCTACAAACTATAAAACGCTATCGTCGAATCGAATGCATACACACGTTGATAAACGATAAACACTGTCGACTCGAGTAATGACATCATCGAGTTCTTTCAATCCCCGGCCCGTTTCGACGGCAAAAAAAACGGGTCCTATTTGGGCATGGCTCTTGTCCCCGTACATACAAATCACGATACATCCGTCGTTTCGGGATGAGGTTGACGGTTTTGGCGCGTTTTGTGGTTGGCATGAGGTCAGTGTCAAATGGAAGCACTGGACACTTTAGTTGTCATTTAGTTCAATTTTTTTTTATAGCATAGACCTGTAAACGAGTATGTGAGTCACTTGATGGTAAATTATCTCCACCGCTCCTGTACGCACACAATACCAGAAGAATCATGGGCGCGTTGCCGGATTAAAGGAAAGGGATAATTAGGGATTGGGAATGGGAGGGGGATTTGGGCCTCCAGATATCTCACTCAGCATACGAAACGCAGCAGCATGCCGCTAATTTACATCGGTTTTCTGCTGCGCGCGCGCGACCCCAATGGCCCCTATTAGTATGTACCCTAACTCGCCCCAACCAACCAAAAGTCATGTCGCAAGCCCCTCGGGAGAGCCAGATATATACTGGCTGATCCTGGAACGCGATCCGTACATGGTGTGTGGATCATTATGGCAGGTTTTAACACCATGTGTACTGTGGGTATGAATATCCTACAAAGAGCTGACATTATATTCAATTACAAACTTGATTATATCACCAATGATAATAAATTTCTCTCAACAATTACTAAAGATAGCCCTTACATTTCTCTAATTTATTTCCACTCCGTTCCAAGCCCTGCTATATTTACGATGATGATATCATCCAATTTGTAAATAAAGCAATATATCATGATGATAATGTCCATACGTTTGTTGCAGTCTACAAAGGAGGAGCCAGCCGTGTGCAACAGTTGTAATGCTGTCATCCAAGGCAGGGTAAGTACTTTCATGTATCTTAAGGTTCAAAGTCAAAATGATTTTTTGTACTACTAATGTATGATAAGGCAACTAGGCCACTCGCCTGATGTTGAGCGCCACCCACGCATGCCCATAAACAGGAGCAACGCCATTCAAGTCTTTAATATACAAATTACTACATGACTTTGCACTGTTCTTATCGTCCCGAATTAAAGATGTTAAGTCTCATCGTGACTGATAATTTCACTGACCGATATGCTTCAAACTGAAACACAACATTATACACTGATGATTGAGGTCACAAATCGACAAAGCGGTGGTACCCGTAGTAGAGTGAAAGGAACTGTGAGGTAATTCCTAAAAGAAGAAAGTTGAGTATAATAGACAGAAAATCATACCAACTTATATTATGGCACAATATAAAAATATGACAGGAATTTTGTTCCTGTCTTGAAAGAGAATGTCGGTATGAAAGATTCTGTAGAAGGTTTAAAGGAATTACAAAAGCACGAGGACGAATCAGATTTTACCAATATTAATATGTAAATGCAGCAAAGTATTGATTACGTTAATATTCATAAATTAGTGTGTACAGTTTATGGCAAAACAGGAACTAACACTGACTTTGAGTTTCATTATCTTGATAATGCTTACATATCAGAAAAAATTACATGTCAGAATTTATCATTGAAACTAGTTTTACAATTATGTTATAACCGGAATACCTAATGTCTAAAAGACTAGTAAACACTACATTTTGACTACTGAACTATTACAGAAGAAACAACCGCCGGATAATGTATTAAACAGTCAATTTAAGAAGTAGTAATTTGACATAATATGCTTTTCTGTGTGTACTGTCAAACGGATCATTATTGTATACTGGTGTCTTATATTTTATGTGTTACCATTGACTTAGACATTGTGAAAAAGGCCATAATAATACTGGAATACCAAACCATCCCACAAAGATAACTTTTAAATTATTATTTCCCACAACGAAAGCTAGCAAAACCCATACTAAAATTGCTACTTTTGATATCCAACTAAACGCCATGGTCTCTCCCCGGAGGTGCCCTTATCACTTTATCAAACATTATTTAGTCCACGATGAAAATTATATTGTACTGATAGCAAACAAGTACAAGTTTATCGACAATTACCTATAATTTCATGTATGTTGACGCAATACTGATAATCGAAATCAGATCTGAAAAAGTCCAATGTTCGCAGCTGTTGGATGTGGATTAGAGTTGTCAATTTACTATATTTTCTAAGTTAGTAATATGCATCAATGGTTAACTGAGCACGTAATCTCTGATGGGAAATCATTAAAACTTTGCTATAATTTTAGCCGTTAGGACTAACACTATTTTATAGCGGTTTATTATGGAAGAGGGGGGGATAAGAAATAACCGAGCAAGTGGGTCAGCTGATAGTGAGTGCTCACCGCTTTATATGATCATATGTTACAGACGTTAGAGGAAAAAATAGTTTTGTTTTCTTAAAGTTACTTAACGTTTTATTCGCGATAACTGGGGCTGATTTACTGACGATAACTGATGAGCCAAAACCAGGTATTTAAAACTACAGCCTTGCAATACAAGAAAGAGTTTTACCAGAGCTCCGTTTTTTAAAGTGAATGTAGCTTATAACGTCGATTACAATATTTATTCCGAATGCTGGAAATGAACCAGAAACCAATAATTTAACCGTTAATTAAATAGTGACACCGCGCCGGTGCGAAGGACGTAACCACACGGGGAAATTAAAAATATTTTAATAAAGTTCGGACTGTCTTTAATATTGATAGATTTGGCCTATCGGAAGATCAACGCAATGAGGGACTTCTTCACAGTAAAGATTCCATTGCATTTGATGATAAGTAAAAGCATTTAGTATACAATATCGACTAATGAGATACGAGGTATACAGAATCATGCTAAAATTCGATAATTAAACATCAGTCATCAACTAAATAATATTCAAATTCTGAAAATCCTACAAAACTGTAAACTGGAATACATCCCACGCATATTCAGAACTGGTACATACATCAAATCTCAAGCCCAAATATTTACCAATATAAAAACTGATTCGGCCACGAGCGTGCT
Organism: Amorpha juglandis; assembly: GCA_949126905.1. NCBI lineage: Eukaryota > Metazoa > Arthropoda > Insecta > Lepidoptera > Sphingidae > Amorpha > Amorpha juglandis. The sequence goes on along the minus strand of OX421379.1, from coordinate 917,510 downwards.
ATTTCTGAAGTCAGGTATAGGAAGTTACCGAGACTTTGTGTTCGCTAATTACCCCTGTCGGACATTAACGTCGCGTCTCCTTGACCTGGCATTGAAAAACACTGAGGTAATTATATCATCAAGTCTAGCGAATACAAATTACCATGCCAAAAATCAGGAAAGCTGCGAATCGAAAGGCCGTGGTAAATGTTTGTTTGATCCATAAATATTTGTTTTGTGTTTGGGTGTTGTGGGACCACAAGTCAACCTAGTGTGGGGTCAGGACTATTGATTGTTGGGAGGATTAATTTATTATTATCTGATATAAGCAATATGTAGCATTAGAGTCTGAAAATTTTGTATTATGACGTATGCTATGTTTTGAAATAATGGCAAGTTAATTTTATTAGTCTGAATGACTAAGTCAGCAGCAGTTCGCTCGACTGATAGCCTGCCCGTAAACAGAAGCAATATCACACTATCAATTGCAAAGCGCTGCATGATATTGGACTGCGCTCGACACCCCGAGACAAATTATGTTAAGTCTCATAATGTCCAGTAATTTCACTGGCTGCAATGTCCTTAAAACGAAACACAACAGTGCATAAACACTGCTGCTTAGCAGAAATTGGCAATGTTGTGGTGCCAAACCAGACGGCCTCTCACATACAACGGACCTAACACTCGGTAAAACGTGAAAGGGCGTAATACCTCAGGATCTAACCATATATTAAAATTTTCGCGAATCAATCAAATCACAGCAAAAATCACGAATTTCATTTTACTACACGCCAAAGAGTTTTGGATCCTATCATCGCGCAATAAAATCCAACCCATCATATCATAATCCTGCTTTATCATCCACAGATCTTGACAGCACTGAACAAGAAATGGCACCCGGAACACTTCACGTGCAACACGTGCCGCAAGCCCATCGACAGCGCCAAATTCCACGAGCACAACGGCGCTGTGACATGCGTGCCCTGCTTCACGCAGCACCACAGCCCGCGCTGCCACGGCTGCGGAGAGCCCATCACTGACGTAAGTACTTTACAAGCAATGCAGGACTCTATTGGGGATGGTAATTTTTCTGCATCAAATGTAACTTCATTCTTAAGAGAAGCTAACATTATTTTGAAATCTCTTCCATACTTCAGAGGAAGATTTATCATAGAAGTTCTGGAATCAAATCAGAAATGTTAGGGTAGGTTTGAGAATATTTATGAGACAGCCTACGTAGCGCAGCGGGTGAGTGGCTGGCTACGAAGCGAAAGGCCGTGGGTCCGATTCCCGTAACGAGACTAATGTTTGTGTGATCCACAAATGTTGGTTTTGGGTCTGGGTGTCGTGGGACCGCAAGTACCTCGTAGTCCATGATACCCACGATACAGGTTTAACCTAGTGTGGGGTCAGGGATATGTGTCACACTTATCACATTTCAGCTGAAATTAAAGATGAATCATTGATATTGCTGTTTTTTGAATTATCATTTTTCGGTTTAAGCACTATGCAAATCGTTTTTGTATAAAGAATATTAATTCTGCTCTCAAAAATTTCCTAGCTAAAATGTGCAATAGATTATTTTTAATTATTTATCTGAGCGTCAAAAATAATTCTAAAATCATTATGTTTGCCCTTTAACATCCGTTCTTTAGATAAGGTCAAACTGATAAATTCTGAAGGTGTCCTTTTGTCTGCAACATGACCTAACCATCCTGCCAAAAATGCGTACAACGTACATAAATTAGAAAAAAATACTGGAGAATGGTGATGACAAGCGTTGAGGAATCTTCTATCTATAAAAAGAAAAGTCTGACTGACTCACTCGCTGGCTCCTCAACGCACAACCCAAGCCCTTAGACCTAGAAAGCTAAAATTTGGCACCGAGGTGCCCTTCATGATGTATATAAGGGTAATAACCAATTTACCCTTTAAGTGGTAAAATGGGGATTGTAAGTTTAAATAAAGAAACAATATTTAATAGATATTCGACTCGAAGTTCCGTAGGAGTAATCCTGAAAACAAATAAGCAAATTCGTATTTCGCGATTCAAAAATCTACTCCTTCGGTAGTGAAATGAAAGAGAATCTTGAGATTTTACTTATATCAGCGCAGTTTTAATAATAGCTACTTTAGCTTTTTTCTTTTTTTTATAAGCCTAATATGTCCCACTGCAGGGTAAAGATCTCTCTGTCTTTCTTCCATTCATCCCTATCAAGTGCTTCTTGCCCTATCTTTAGTTTAGTACATTTAATATATCTTACACCATTTATAACATTCCGGCGTAACCTTCAATTCCCGACTCCTGTGGTTTTTTTACTCCAAAATATAATCTTCTAATCCAAAACACGACTTGTTCAGACAGCAGCATTACACGCTCGTGGGCGGTTATTAAAAGAGCTCTATTATTGTTTTGGCACCTCAGCAGTTTATATTCGATGTCTAAACAAAATTTTAACGATTCTTACGTAATGTACGACAAGATTTTGTGTGAATTGGATATTTATTTACGTATTTTTCTCATGAACAATTTCGAAAAATAATTGAAGTGAGATGTTTAATTTCATGGATCAGGGATGAATATTTTGTTATTGATTAGTATATAGTTGTTGATTTGATTCTTGCATAAGAAAATGAGAGAGCATAATATCACAATATTATTTATATCTCTGATGTGTAGAGCAAAGATCTTTCTTACGATAATCAACCACCATGGCACAGTGTACTGGTGGATCGCCATAGCCTCGTTCGTACGTTAATAGGTCACCACACGCAGGTGAAGATCATTTAGGTTCGTAAGGTATGGTTTGGACACCGTATAGACGAAAGTACAAGACCTTATAAAGGACCTTCATATATTCATACATTTATCATCAGTAAATATTCCGGTCAAAAATAGAATGGCAAATTTAATGATGAAGATATAATAATACTAGAGAAAAATATTAACCAGCATATTAATTTATTCTGATTCGTCATGGAGACCATGTGTTCTATTCAAAATTATCACGCGAAGAAGCCCTATAGCTTCTGCATTAAACATACCACCTGTTTTGGGCTTGAGGTCTTTAAGGATCGTAAATACTACGTGGTCCCTGATACTCACGATACAAGACTTGTGTCTTAGTCTGGAGTGACCATTATAGGCGCGACTATTGAGTATACATCATATGCTAATAGCATCATCGACGCAATTTGAAATTGGCTAGTAAAAAGCTGGGTATCCTGAACAGAGCGGGGCGGTACTTCACGTCGGGCCAGAGATTGATGCTCTATAAAGCTCAAGTACGGCCCCACGTGGACTACTGCTCTCACCTCTGGGCAGGAGCCCCCAAATACCTGCTCAACCCACTTGACTCCTTGCAAAGACGAGCTGTTCGAATCGTCGATGATTCTGATCTCACGGATAGCCTGGAACCGTTAGGACTGCGGATAGACTTTGGTTCTCTCTGCGTGTTCTATCGGCTGTTCTATGGGGAGTGCTTTGAGGAACTGTTTAAGATGGTGCCAACGTCACCATTCTACCATCGCACCACCCGACACCGCAGTAGAGTTCATCCATACCACCTGGAAACAATACGGTCTAGTACCGTACGTTTCCAGCGTTCATTTATTCCACGCACGTGTAAGCTCTCGAATGAACTCCCTGCCTCGGTGTTTCCCGAGCGCTATGACATGTCCTTCTTCAAACGAAGTTTAAAAAGAGTATCCCTTCAGTGGTAGGCAGCGGCTTGGCTGTGCCTCTGGCATTGCCGATGTCCATGAGCGGCGGTGACCGCTTACCATCAGGCGGGCCGCTTGCTCGTCTGCCTATCAAGGCAAAAAAAAAATATATGTTTTAAATTATCAATAGGAACTTCAGTTTGGATAAAGAGACTAATTTTATTAAACAGTCATCTGAATCAGTTCTACGAAACGATTTTTGTTTAAAAACAATCATAAAACTCGTAGGAAAAAAACACGCTAGCGTATCAGAGTCGTGGTAACGGACACGTACGAATGACTAATTGAGATATTTCAAGGAAATGAGTTAAAACTTTAAAATCATTGTCATGGCGACTCGTATATGGCAATGATGGAGCAATAAACGGATTAACTGTCCACCTACCAATATAATCTATTAATGTGTTTATTGAGGAGGGCAAGTTTTACAAGGTGGCAGGTCCTTTGTATGCGAGAGGCCGTCTGGGTTGGTGTCTAGTAATTTTTAGTCAATTTGCAAGTAACAACATAAATTCAAATTCAAAGAAGGATATTTAATGCGAAAATGCATTATAAATCATCACTGATGGTGTATGCCATGTAAACACTATATAAATAACTGGAAAATAAACGACCAACAACCTTGGATTCGATAAGTCCATTCGACCAATGATAGAGGAAAAAACTAATATGATTCATCAGTTTAATGTAAAACAATTAAGGAAACACACTGGATTATAAATAAAGCCTTATATAAGTAAGAGGAAAGAGTAGATACTAAAGTAGAAGAGGTGTTAATAGAGTTTGAGTTTATGTTTGCCTGAATGACGAAACGAGTAGACGGCTCGTCGTCATAGTAAGCGCCACGACTGCTACTACATAGTAGGACTACCCATGAGACTACCCATAACAGTTAAATATGCAAAAACATTTTAACTCACAATTAGTAAAAAGTGAAATATTAATTAAATACTCGCGCCTGTAATCCCCGAAGAGATAGGCAGAGGTGTAACCACTAGACATTTCGCCGAGCGTATCTTCGTCCCATGATGTGATAGGGGGCGAGCCTAGCGCCATACTGGGCACAACTCCAGAATCCGGGCTGATACTAAGCATTTCGTTATAGAAAAACCCAATATCACTATTACCCGAGTCGGGGATCGAACTCGAGACTTCCGCACAGCAGTCGTACCGCGTCAGTCATGAAGATAATGTACAAATTAATGGTATTACGATCTAGAATATACCAGAGCGAATTACAATAAACTTAAGAGAATTGTGAATCTAAATGTATGGCAGTTAGTTACAGCACCGACCTAATAGCAATGCGTTAACGTTCATAGAGCACATGTTTGTTTAATTAATTGACCAATAAAACCGTTGATTTATGATGACTAGCGTGGACTGCCGATGTGTGTACAATTTAACATCAATTGCAATGGTAATTATTGCACTGATAGATATTGTATTAACATTACGTATGATTATATGGGAAAGTACCTGTTGTCTGCGGCTCCGCCCGCGTAATTGTCTTTTTCTGGGATAAAAATCCTATGTTCTAATGCAAGTCTTGCCCTACCTATGTGTCAAATTGCATCCAAATGCATTTAGCTATTAAGCCATAATAATTGATCTATAAACATTCAAACTTTTACATTTATAATATACAAACACCCCTAACCATTCTTCTTTTGTTCAAGTGGATATTCACTATCAATATGCAATTTAACAGTCGTATTCCATCCCATAAAAATTACAAAGTGAGTTATAGAGCCGCGCTGTAGACAGTTTTGTCAACAGCATGACTGGGCTTGCTCGACCGGGTCGTTATTACTGTCTGGCCGAAACCCGACGTAAAGCAGCGGCTTGCTGTTGCGTTTTGTACGGTGAGTGAGATATCTGGTGTGCAGTGCAGATCCCCCTCCCCTTCCCAATCCCTTGATTATTCCTTTCCTTTGAGGTCGACAACGTGCCCATGATACTCCTGGTATTGTGAGCGTACATGGACGGTGGATATCTTTTACCATCAGTAGCACTTGCTCGTTTGCCTGCTTCGTTACATAGTATAAAATGAAGTCGCTTCCGCTGTCTGTTCGCTTAGATTCAACGAATTTTAAAGCAGTTTTAGCAGCTATAGATAAAGTGATTCACGAGGATGGTTTATATGTATAAACATCGATATTATAGTACCTACATTAAAGCCGAAAAATTCAAGCATTTATAATGTGATGTCGTAACAAGCATATTTTTTCCGTGCGAAGCCGGTGCGGGTCGCTAGTATGATATAAAAAAGAAAACGTAATTTGTAATTAGAGAAATCAGGTCACTGACAACGCTAGTCAATTCAACAGAATTAAGCAACACCCATAATTACCTAGTGGCACATACTTTCTTCACAACAAGCCATCAGGACATATATGGTCTGTCCGAGGAACCGCTGTACTGTGAGTCAGACGACCTTGCCGAAGGAAACAACTCGGAAACATAATTAATCATGTAGGAGGCAGTTACACACATGACACACCTCCCATGGTGACTGTTAAACATATTAATTATTTATAATAATCATATGGGGGCGGAATTTTGGCAAACGTGGAACCCACAGTTGGATGGGGCGATGACCTGAAGGCCGTTGGTAGTAAAAAAATTAAGTTTATTCGAACAATAAATATATCTTTTTTACACCCACCAGTCACGCACATAGTCCTGACCCCACTCTAGATTTTACCAGCATCAGGAACTATGAGGAATATAAAATCAGTAACTAAAATTGGTTGGAATTAAAATCAGTTCAAAAATGAGCCCGCAATTATGATTTTAAATATTGTTATGAGCAAAGATGGGCGCGTAGTGGGGACATCTCACTATCTCGTTCACGCACGTGCAACGTAATGACCATTTGCCACGGTGACGTCAAAGTTCGCGTCGTCTGTTATTTGACAAATGCCCCTCCATCAGATTTTAATTTCTTTTAATTTATTTTTTTGTGGACGGATTAATTCTTTCTGCAATAGGTTTTGGGTAACGTAAGTTACGTTATTGCTTAAAATAATAAAAAAAACAAGTCAACTATTGTAAACATTAACAAGTTTTTGATGCACTTTTTATTATAGATCCACACAATTAAGTATCAAAAGATCTTCGGCACGGTAATTTTGTTGTATATATCTTTTTATTAAATCCACTTCGAACAAGGAAATGTTTCACATTATTAATATCATAATGCATTGTATTTATTTTCTGTTATTTGTTTTTTATGATACTTTGATACTGTAATGGTTAATTTGAGTAAAGGTCCGGTTCATCGGGAATTTTATACAATTTTAATAATATTTTTATTGATACAATATAGTAATATTAGTTTTCATTTTCATTTGTGTTAGTATTCAAACTTATATTAATAACATTAATAAGGCAATGGAGAGACAAATAAAAAAAACTCTATTACTGAACTGTGATATTTTCGATCAAACAGAGATATTTTGCTTTACATTTACTTTTTTTGACATAAACTGCCTCGGTGGCGCAGTTGTATTCCGTACGCGGTACGACTGCTGAGCTGAGGTCTCGGGTCCGATCATTTTTTTTTATCCGGACACGGTTAAGTTACTGCAATACACCTGATGGTAAGCGGAGTGCAGTCCAAAAAACTAGCGACCACGAACAAACAATGAGTTTATCGGCGGTCATCAGAATTATGCCGGCCTGTATGAATGCTTCTTCCCTCTTCGGAGAGGGAAGAAGCAAATCAAGGGGCCTGCGACAGGACAGGCGGATGACCGATGCAGGCACAGGGATACACGGTCGTACTCCTATACCCGCCCCAACCAACCATAAAGTCATGTCGCAAGCCCCTTGGGAGAACCGAATATACAATGGCTGATCCTGGAACGCGATTCACACAAGGTGTGTGGTTCACTATGGCAGGTTGTAACACTATGTTTACGGTGGTCGCTATCCGTGTGGATATTAATATCCTACCACCAGCAAATAGAACATCATTTAATAGAAAATTCCATGAAATGAACACAAGCAATGCAACACCTGCTTCTATATACACTACAACAATTAGCACAACATAATGAAGTAATTTAAATGTTTCCTCAGCTAATATTTGCATGCATACTATTTAACACTACTGACTCATAGCATCTTAAGGTGAGTATTCATTGACGACTTTACAACGAGTGTATACTGTGTAGTGTCGCCGTAACATTGTACCGAGCAATAATTGACACCAGCGACTCATAATTGCTTATTTTTATTTTTTGTCTTGTAGTATTTTTCAGTTAGTTTTATTTTTTGATGAAAATTTCATTTTACTATTATTAGTGAAAGAATCATCAAAATCAGTGCACTAACGACGAAGTTTGAGTCTTTCAACCCCGATTTCACCCCCTTAGGGGTGGAACTTGTGCGAATAAAAAAATAATCATTTAAATCGTTGCATATTTGGCGCAGTTATGCGTGGTTATACATATAAAGCGTCGAATTGAGGACTGCCTCCTTTTTTAATGGGTTAAAAAATCAGTAAACGACCAAGTGTATTCACCAGATGGTAAGCCACCGCCAACGTCCTAAAGTATGGTACGCGAGGAATTGTAGATACGCTATCGAACTATAAGGAACATGAGACTTACAAGAACAACTGACTTAATATTAAAATGGCAATTGGATTAAAAATAACACTTTTAATTTTGTTTTTTTTAAACTATATTTTTTCTCATTTCGTTGCTAACCATGAGAAGAAATGCCGAAACAAACTCATGGGTTATTGCCTCTTTTAATGTCCAGACATTGATTTTAAAGAATCATGCGAGTGTAATGTACAGAAATTCCCATAGTGGCCTTTTGAGGAAATAGCCATGAGTATACCCAACATATTTACATGGCACTGGCACTCACATAAAAAGCATGATAATAAAAATATTTATAAATTAAATTTATGAGTGGCAGAGCCACCCAGTCGACAGTTTGTGCGTTACCACTGTCTCACAAAAAACCGACGTAAAGTAGCTTACTGCTGCGTTTCGTACGGTGAGTGAGATATCCGGGGCCCAAATCCTCGCCCCTTCCCAGTCCCTTAATTATCCCTTCCCTTTACGGTCGGCAACGCGCCAATAATTATTCTAGTATTGTCGGCGTACAGGGGCGGTAGAGATCATTTACCACCAGGTGACCCACTTGCTCTTTTGCCGGTCTATGCAAAGAATAGATATAAAAACAAAGAATAGATTATAAACGGTCAACTAATTGTCGCCAATGGGCGTCCAGCCTTAGTGTTTCAAATTACCTGTGTACATTATTAATGAACAATCTGCATGCATAATTACTTTATCTAACTATGAGCCTGGAATATGAAATAAATCTAGTTTTATGGTGTTTCTTTTATGGATGTCCATACATGGTTAGATTTGGTAATGAAATAGGTATGCAGGTAACTAAATATATTTAGATATATATCGATTGATGTATATAGAAGATAAATCGATTGATTTTTGCGATATCACATGGTGGTAAGTCTTATAATGCCCAATAATTTTACTGGCTTCAATGTCCTTCAAACCGAAACACAACAGTGCTTACACACTGTTGCTTGGCAGCAGAACGAGACAAAGCGGAGGTACCAACCCAGACAGCCTCTCGCATACGAGGGACCTACCACCTTATATCTATTATCTATATAAAATCCTGTAGTCGGATACGAAAACAATGTCATTAGAATCAGTGACACGGCCATTGTCGATTATGATGTCACTACGTACTGAAGTAAAAAACAAATCACACAGACAGACGAGCGATCGTTATACAATTAGTCGTCCATTGTTCCACGCGTGTTTAATGTTTATCAAGCTGTTAATAAAGATGTATTATTAGTGTATTCTTTTTACACGCTTTTTATTAACTTCACCTGTATGTTTGTTTGTAACCGACTCCTTTGGGCGCGATTTTGACCCACTTTAAACGGCCAGATTTCGTTCAAACTTTGTAGATTTATCGAGGGCCGATGACAATACAATAATTTGATAAAAAAAATAATAATAATTTAATAATAATAATAATAAAATAATAATTTAATTTAATTAATTCTTGATATTCGGGTTAGAAATTAAAATTGTACTCTCTGGATCTTCGTTAATTATAGGGAATATCGTAGTATCTAATAGTGTCAATAGATGGCGCTTTTTTGATGTTCGGGTTCAAAATTAAAATTATACTCTCTGCTACAATATATTTATATTTTAACTAAAAAATGAAAAATAAATAATAGTTTTAAAAAAACTAAAAAACACGCTTTTATAGAAAGTCTAACTAAAAAATCTAAAATAAATTTGAAGAAAACAATGTATTTTATTGTAAAAAAAAGCGTGGGGTGCTTTTTAAGATACTATCTAAATGATAATCCTTCTACTCATATGTGTCAATATAATATTGATTACTATTGACACCATGCACCGCACGCTTTTTTTACAATAAAATACATTGTTTTCTTCAAATTTATTTTAGATTTTTTAGTTAGACTTTCTATAATTATACTAGTGTTAGCTTTTACTAGCAGCCCCACCTGCGTGAATACCTTTTTACCGGCCAAATGTTGGATTCTTACACACAGCACAAGGCTAATCGATACATGTTGGAAGGAGGGCACTCTTTGATTAAACCATACATTTTGTAGGACAAATATTTTTTCGAATAATTTAGATAATTATCATCTTTTTTAACCAAAAAATACCCAGTTAGTAATACATTTTTGAGAATCATCAAATCGACATATTTTATCCTTGCTACTTCTGTTAGCTACCACAATCGAGAATTTTCGCACAGGAAATTGTTGGGCGTCTCATCGAAACGAAGCTACTCACGGAAAATTAGCTTCATAGTAATCAAGTGCAAAAATGGACCCGGGATCCCTGACCAAAGTCCTTTACATCTATAGAAATATCCCCTAGTCCTACATTGAACCTAAAGACAAATATCATAAGGTTTATTTTTGTATTTCAGCGCGTGATCCAAGCTCTCGGTGTTTCGTGGCATTCCCATCACTTCGTCTGTGGCGGATGCAAGAAGGAGCTCGGTGGCGGTGGCTTCATGGAGCAGGTATGGTTATTTCAGTTATGTATTAGATGCATGGTAAGTGACCACAATGTCATGAGTACCATCCACATGCCATAGTGACCAACACACTTTGTGTGGATCGCGTCCCAGGATCAGCCAGTGGATATCTGGTACCCACAAGGGGCTTGCGAGATGACTTGGTGGATGGTTGGGGCTGGCATAGGGGAAAATCTTTGTATTCCTGTTTTGTCACAGGCCCCTCAATTTACTTCTTCCCTCTCCGAAGTGGGAAGAAGCATTTATGCAGGCCGGCATGACTCTGGTGACCACCGATAAACTTATTGTTTGTCGATGGTCGCTGGTTTATTGGACTGCACTACGCTTACCATCAGGTGTAGTGCAGTCACTTTGCCGTGCCCGGATGAAAAAAACAGAAAGTTTTCAAATAATGATATATTTTAATGCATGTCAACAGGCCGGTCGCCCGTACTGCTCTGCGTGCTACGCTGACAAGTTCGCCGCACGCTGCAAGGGCTGTGGATCCCCCATTGTTGACAAGGCCATCGTGGCCCTCAACGCCAAGTGGCATCGCGACTGCTTCACTTGCATGGTAAATAGTTTTACTTCTTCTTATACAAGGTAGTGGTAGAGCCCCATTGTAGACAGTTTTGTCTACAGCATGAATGGGCCGGCTTGATCGGGTAGATACCACTGTCTCACAGAAAATCAACGCGAAGTAGCAACTGACTGTTGCGTTTCTTACGGTGAGTGAGATATTCGGAGGCCCAAAGTCCCATCCCCTTCTCAATTTCTTTCCTTTAAGGTCGGCAACGCATTCATGATTCCACAGGTTTATAGATGTTCATGGGCGGTGGAGACCACTTACCATCAGATGATAAAAAATAAATTATATTAAGTCATAAAGGATCCAGAAATCGTTTCACTGACGCGAAAGAAGGCCACCGCGAAATTTTTGGTCGGTAGATCAGCGTAAGACAATTTGTTTATTAGTCTGGGTCCCAATCTAACACATACTCGGGTGTAAACTAAGTCGAAAGGCTGATGCATAACTATAAACCATTCCTTCACCCTCAGGTTGGGAAAGCAAGATGAAATTGTCCGTGCCTCAAAAATTATTTCAATCCGCAGGCAATTTACGCCGCCACTACATCTGTCATTTTGTCTCAGAACTGTTATTATTTCATAAATTAAAAAAATATATTTTTTGTAATCTGCAGAAATGCCGAAACCCAGTGACCGATGCCACATTTTCCGTGATGGACAACAAACCCCTGTGCGGCAAATGCGCCTAAACCCACCCACGCTCACCACCACAGCCCATCGAGTATTTTAACAGTTTGGATAAGAACACACACCATCACAATCATCTTCGTTAGACACCATAACACGCTTGCCAAACTTCTAATAGTCTTCACAAAAACCGGTGAATCAGGCGTCTCGGGCTTGACTTGCATATATTTCTAATTGCTTGTTTAAGACAAAAAATATAGCGATAAAGGTGTGTGAAGTTTATGAGTAGGACTTTAGTACATGTTTTGTTAGTACGCACAAATAAACAACTGTCGCAGCGACTTCCATGTCTATTGTGATTGGACCTTTTAAAATGAACTAATGCATCTTCAAATATATTGAAGCTGCCTTTATTTACCGATGAAGGCAAAACCTTACAAGGTTTTCGGACAAGCCGTTTGAGATAATGTCTGGCAAGCGTGTAAGGTAACTTTACATCTTACAATTTAGACATGACAGCATGTAGAAGATTAATCTGGCATTTGGCTGTCGCCATTTTTAAAATCTTACAACACTATAAATATGTCAAAATTAAATGACAGCTTATGGCTTATTCAGTTTACGTTTATTTGGTCTGTTCTAGTGAACTAGGTAGGAGTTTTTACTCTTAACCACCTTCCTAGTTGCTTTTTTTGGCTAAAGAGACTTGAGCACTTCAAGGATTTTGAAGTTGCTATAATATAGTAGTCTAGAAAGCATAGTAAGCATGTAATTGGACGAGACCTTAATATATTTTTGATATGATATACGTATGTATACATACGGGGTATGAAATATAAAAGAATAAATATAATGTCAAAGGAGACAAAATCATAACAACTGACCAGAAATTTAATATTTTTTCATATTTATTAAGAGATTTTTTAATTTTCTTCAAATTTAATATCCTGTCTTTTTCACACATCAAACATGACAATCTAACAGATATGTTTTGTAATACGTACATATATAAGAAGAAAATATTTTGTAATGAATTAAGTTTTCGTGTGTAAGTTATTTTTTAATGATTTTTATTCAACAAATCTTTGAAGTTGTACATATTCTTTAAAAAATTGGTAAATTTTTATATATAACTGAGATGCTTTGAGCTTTTGGTATCGAAATGAAAACAAAACAATTAATGTTATCGTAAAACGAGCTAGATTTACCTACTGCTTAAATGTGTTTTTGAAATAAATTATTTTTTTCTTTTGTTTTGACGAAATGGCGTATCATTTAAGTATTACTTTGAAGAGTTCATCTTTCCTCTCCAATGATCCCCGGTCGTTCAGTGTATCTACATACGTTTATACATACATACGTACTCACATCTGTAATCCCTAACGTTAATCTGGTGTAACCAGTAAACCCACATTTCGCCGAGCTTATTTCTGTTCCATGATGTGATAGGGAGGCGAGCCTATCTCCATACCGAGCACAAATTATAGACCGGGTTGATACTGAGCATTTCGTGATTGAAAACCTAATATCACTACATACAATTATATGTATTGATATAGTAAAGTTAATATCAACTCTCGACTTATAAAAATCCTAGGTATTTGTAATTTTGGGAAAAATGGTTTCGAGAAAGACTTACCCCATTTCCGTTTCTTTCAGTCTTCCTTTTCTCGTTTTCTTTCTCTTTTGTTCTCGGCGTATGACGCGGTGACTCCGTAACATTCACATGAGTCTTGCCTACATTACCATCTTTGCCAAGCTCATTATTACCTTCATAATTGCTAAATTCTCTACCATTTTTATCATCTTTGCCAATATTTTCATCAACATATTTAGTTTTACACATTGGCGTCATTTGATTGATAGTACTCTCTGTGGCTGTATCTTGGTCAAATGTTACGTTTGCGATCACCGATTTCAGGGTTTTAGGTTTCGGACTGCTGCGAGGTTTGATTTTCGGGCTATGGGAGCCTTGTTTTGAACTTGGTGTCATTGTTTGAGATTTTCTAGAAGGAATAAAAAAGGCAACTCAACAATCTTGATTATTTCATAACTAAATTATAAAGCACTTAATAAGTGCATATTTTATAAGGAACATTGCATCTTTCAACGAACGCTATGAATCTGGGGTCAATCTACCTTAAGAGAAAAAACGACTGGGTGTATCATATTTTTTACCAGTCTTTGTCGAAATCAGAGGACACCTGCTCTCCAAATACACATCAATCTATGAACATACTCAGTGTTCAATTGCTTCAAATGTAGCAAACGATAGTTACCTAGGCGTGGCCTTGCTCCTAGCAGTTAGTGGGGTATTGTTGGTGCGTCCTCGCGCGCTGGGCTCAGCACTGCCGTAGAGCGTCTCTCGAGGACTGGCCTCGAAACTTATATGGCTTGATGTACACTAGAAGTCACATTGTTTATTTCAAAACATTCATCATTATCTTCGTTACCAACTTATATCAGTTTAGTGCTAGGCACATTTATTATTTAAAACATGTAACTTTTATAGCAGAACGCTGGTAAACGAGCAAGTGGGTCTCTTGATGGTAAGGTGATTCACCGCCCATAAACACACAGAAAACTATAAGAATCTATTTCTTCTTCTCTATTTCCTTTTGATTGGTTAAATTTTTCCGCTTTCTATCTCTTAGAAGAAGCTGAAGCTTCTTATGAATTACAGAGTAGTCATTAAGCGTCCTAGTACGAAGTCTTTAATGAAAACTTATGCAACCATAATATAAGGTCTTTTACAAGAAGAATATAGTATATAGTTACCTGCGGCACCGCTTGCACCAGCGTCCGTGGCTCTCTCTGCGCCGCGCGACGCCGAGCGCTGCCCGCACAACCACTGATCAAGAAAATAGGTAGTAGAAGATAAAAAAGATTTATTATGATAAAATTTCAAGTTGTAATGACACTCATGAAGTCACCAGTTACAAGGGGCTCTAACAGATGAACAGCGTTTTGCTAATAACAGAGGTAACTCCAGCTAATGCTACGTATAATATCTGCCACTCAAACGTCAACAATTGCAGACGACATTGTTCGTAGTTGCTGCTTCAACTTGAAGTAAGTATGATAGTCAGTGAAGAACAATCTTTTTCTCATACCAAAGATAATACAAGAAAGAAATAAAATAAAAGCGATTCTTTATAATGTATGTCTATATCTCTTTACTAGCATTAACTGGCGGCTCCACCTGGGTGAAATACTGCATTGTCATACTTTAATACAACCGTTCTGCTCTGTTATTAATATTGTAATAACTTTACTGCCCTTTTTTTGCCCTTAGGGATAATTTCTAAAAAAATCCTTCCTTAAGATGCTTAAAATATAAAATTTCAAGTTTACAGCCCCAGAGGTCTAGATTCTGTGTTGATGAATCAGTCAGTCAGTCGGGTCAAGTACCTAATTATATGTATATATTTGTCAACGAGTTAAAAGATTGACCAAAACATTGAAAGCTAGTACTGTTACCTGGCTTTCTTCAGGTTCCTCGGCGACACTTTCTTAGGAGGATTCTTACTATAATCAGTTACCGTACCCATTGCTCCACGCATTTTTGATGTACTACTGTAATATGCAAAATAATTATTCAAATTATAATACTGACGAAACGATATCAAGTTTAATAAGCATTTGATGGTAGCATAATATTTATATCCGCCCAGTTAGCGACCACCGTACACATAGTGTTAAAACCTGCCATAGCGGTGCCAACTTGAGTGGATCGAGTTTTAGGATCAGCCAGTGTATATCGGGTTCTCACGAGGGGATTGGGATTCATGACTTGATGGTTGGTTCGGGCGGGTATATGGGTACATCCTTACATCTGTGCCTGCATCGGTCATCCGTCTGTCCTGTCACAGGACCTTCGATTCGCTTGTTCCCTCTTCGGAGTGAAAAGAAACGTTTACACAGGCCGTCATAGTTCTGGTGACCACAGATAAACTCATTGTTTGTCGGTGGTCGCTGGTTTTTGGACTGCACTGCGCTTACCATCAAGTGCAGTGTGTGCAAGTTACCCCTTCGGAGATTACAGGAGGGAGGGCGGGACAAGGAAGGTATGTATGTAAAATATTTACCTCGACTGGTTATCCTTGTAGCTTGAAGATTTAGGTTTAAGGTTATATCGGATCGTGTCCAACGAATACATCGACAGACGGGCTTCTGCATCCGATACTGAAAAACAATACATGATTATTCTTTTTTTACGATGACTATCATAGTGTATTTTTTTCGAATTAACTCCTGCTTTTAGCATATATGGCCTGAGGCCGGCGCTTATGGTGTTCTAGTCAGATTTATTTAATGGAATGACGAGACGAGCACGTCACTCGCCTGATGGTAACCGCCACGCGTCTCTCACGTTATTCAATAAAAAAAAGCGGCGTCTTTCTGAGTATAACTCTAGCATTAAAATATATTCATTATGAATACTAATGTAATATTCTAACAGATGGCTTACCTGATTTGGTGCCAGTTTTGGACCACGATCCAATAGATCCCTTTTTGTTTTTATATGGCATGGATTTTTTTGATTTCGTCATCGAACTCTGAAAATTCAAAAAAGATCAGTCTAATTATAACCGTCATAAAATCATTGAAGAATATACTATTAGAGACTATCCCGCCCACACAACCCTCACTGTAACTCCTGTGCACTAGGATCAACAGTGGCACGCATTTTTGTCGACACCGAGCAGTCAAGCTCGGCGAGTCTCTGGAAATGCCTAAATGTCCCGCAACGAAATCAATAAGATAGAGGGTTAGGGAGGAGTTGGAAATATTATAGAATAGAATATAAAAATTTTACCTTCCAATAAAATTTGTATTATGTTTCCTAAGACGTCTGAAGTCCATTATTAGAGAGTACATCGCTTCCTTCCGTCGGTTTTCGGCTAGGTGTCGCTACTTTCCGTACGCTTCCGGCCTAAGCGCCCTCTGCTGGCCCTAGCTGTAAACTAATTTACACGAGACAAGCCACCATTTTGTTTCGTCATTGTTGGGCTCATAATGCATTGATGGATGTAATATTCACCAGGAAGACATCACTTGGACTTCAGACGTCTTAGGAAACATAATACAAATTTTATTGGAAGGTAAAATTTTTATATTATGTGTTCCGTTTGACGTCTGAAGTCCATTATTAGAGATTTGTTTGTTATCTCCTGGTGGCTTGTATGTAAAGACGCAATAATGTGATCTACTGTAGTGAAAATTTAAATGAAGCTATTATAGAATTACCAATAATTTACTTTGATGTGCATTAGATAAATGTACTGCATTTAACAAAAAATTGTTTTGTTAATCAGCAAAACAATATACTTAAACTTTAACTAAGAATCAAGGTACAGAAAAATATTGAGATAGCGATTTCTCAGAATTATTTGGAACGAACGTTCGTGCCAATTCGCTTTAGCAAATATTTCATTGATAGGATAGTTTTCAATCCAATTCAAAGAAGATACAGCTGCTCGAAAGCTGCCCGGTGAGGCTTCTATTCCTGCTTCCGACAGAAGTCGTTTCACCCAGCCATCAATTATAGTGGGTGAGGCAGGTTTGTAAGGGGCTTTGGTTGTAAGAAACAAATTCAATACAGAGTCCCTGATGTCTCGAGTCAAGTTTAAAAGCCTCTCTAGCCAATAGACAGGATCAATATTTCGATCTGGCTTTACTGGTTACTGTTTTACTATGTCAGGGCCGTCCTGGATTTGTTAATAGGCCTTATAGGCCGCGACCTATGGGTGACAGCCTCATAGGGGCGGCAGATTTCAGAGGACGCTCACTCGATTCAAGTATAAAAGTACTAATTAGCTTTAAATAATTACTAATTTTATAAATAACGTTCTAACTCATAACTTTAGTGCCTTCCATAATATTTGTATTATGGAAGGAAATGGAAATTTATTAAGTATTTTAGAAACCTACATACACACATATATAAACTTTTAAGGTGGGGCGGCGGAAATAAAGTGGTCTACACTCAAAAAATATAAATCCGGCACTGTGTCAGGGGAAGCTATTTCATGGGAGAGTAGAAAGCAGAGGACAGTACTCTCTCCAGCCTGAAGCCTGGAGGCCGAGTACATGTCTATGGCAGAGGCTTGCAAAGAAGCAATGTGTCTCAAAGCTCTGCAATATGAAATTACTAATCACATGTACCCCATAGTGTTATAATAATATATTGATAGTCAGAGTGCACAAAAGCTAGTAGATAATTGTTCTTTACATAAAGGAAGTAAACATATTGATTTCCATTATCGTTTTTTTTATTTTTTTTTTTTAAAGTATTTGCAAACTGATGACCTGCCGGCTGATGTACTTACTAAAGCTCTCAGTCCCAGAAAGCATTATAACTGTGTTAAAAGCTTAAGACTTGTAGAAAAATAACTATTTATGGTTGCATATTGTGCAATTATAGTTTCATTTGATGTAGTGGATGAGATTATGAAAAAGTTACAATACATCAAGGAAACGAACGCCATCCATTACCTATATTATGTACTAAGTTTACAAGTAATTGCCATTGTCTATAATCCCAGATCTGAATTGTCTTTTCATATGTAATAAAGTCAGTAGTTGTTCGCCGCAACTGCAGCCAATTTGTTTTAATAATATCCAAGCGAGATCGTAATGCCAGCCCCTGCTGAACGCGTCGTGAAAGCAAGCATTCGAGTCTGACAAGTCTCAAGAAACAAATGGGAACGACATGAGCGTTCTGCGAAGCAAACAGATCTATAACAGGAGTTCCCCAATGTTTGAAGATTTCTTCGGTTGCATCACTTACCAAGTACCATTCTGCGATGCTTAGATCTCTCGACAAGTGGTCTGCCTCTGTATTGTACACTCCTGGTAGGTGGTGAGGATGTGATGTTGTGATCGTCCACCAGTGTCAGTAGTTTCATGGTCAAGTCCAATAGTTTTTGTGAACTGGTCACGCCTTCCTTCTTTATATAAGCCACCCCAATCTTGTTGTCGCTCTGTAATAAGACTTCCGAGTCTTTTAGAGCTGTGGCTTTGGCTGATAAAAGCCGCACACACAGCGTACATCTCCTTTAAGTTGCAATGCCAGTTTATTTGATGATGTCCCCAGGTACCTTGAATTCTCTGGTTGTTCAGCACAGCACCCCATCGTATGTCCGAGGAATCCGTGATCAAATAGTTTGTTGGTCCTGGACTTGGGTGAATCTCTGTTCCCAGGGAGATATTGTCTACCACCATTGTATCTCGGGCCGCACTCCCATCGAAAATGATTTGCTGGCGCGAGGAAACTTTCGAAGTTGACTACTGTGTCTCTGCAGCGTGCGGCAATGCAACCTTCCCCGGTGGGTGATGAAGGTTGCAGAGTTGACATACCTCAAGAGGCGTTGCACCTGCTTGAGGGTCCAACTGCCGGCTGTGAGACGATCCACTAAATACTGGCAGACCTTGTTTACTTTGTCTAACGGCAGGTACTTTGTATTTGTTTGTGTGTCCCCTAGAACGCCTAGAAATTTGACCGTGCTTGTTGGAGTGATGCTGTGTCTCTGCAGCGTGCGGCAATGCAACCTTCCCCGGTGGGTGATGAAGGTCGCAAAGTTGACATACCCCAAGAGGCGTTACGCCTGCTTTAGGGTCCAACTGCCGGCTGTAAGACGATCCACTAAATACTGGCAGACCTTGTTTTCTTTGTCTAACGGCAGGGACTTTATATTTGTTTGTGTGTCCCCTAGAATGCCTAGAAATTCGACCGTCCTTGTTGGAGTGATGCTGTGTCTCTGCAGCGTGTGGCAATGCAACCTTCCCCGGTGGGTGATGAAGGTCGCAAAGTTGACATACCCTAAGAGACGTTGCTTCTGCTTAAGGGCCCAACTGCTGGCTGCGAGACGATACAATAATGATGACGGATTTTTCTAGATTGACGCACCAACCCAAACTTTCTAGTAGATGAAGTGCTAAGGTTATTTGGGTAGCGCGAGTGCTCTGTGATTGGTGAGCAATCAAAAAATCGTCGAGGTATACTACGACACGTAGAGCCTTGGATCGTAAAACCTCTGCTATCTAGTTGGTCACTGTTGTGAACCTCTTTGGAGCTGCTGCCAAACCGAAAGGAAGGCATCTGCAGCAGCTGGCCCATGTAATTGAATCGGAGAAAGCGCCTGTGCCCCGGTTTTATGGGCAGATAATAAGCTTGGGAAATATCGAGCTATTTATCTCTACGGTTAGTTCTACTACCCGACTTCTCCTTTCGCCCACCCTTTCTTTTTGAAATAGTATTTCCGGAATTTCTACGCGCTTTGAATTCTCTTTGGTCGTTTTGGCTTGATTTCGGTTTGTTGAAAGAGCCACGACAATATTAAGACATAGATGGGTCTGGAGACTTAGCTTTAGGCCGTCCAGAATTGGTTTGCTTTGCAATTTCATCGACCCCACCAATCTTTTGAATAAATGAGCCTAGCCATCAGGATTGAACATTTATTCTACCGAAGGGGGAATTCTAGCCAAGTCTTCTTGTATAAACTTGACTTTTACAGCTTTCAACAAGGACCGACGACGTTGTCCTGAGATATAAATTTATAATCTGAGCCATTACCGGCCAAATCTTTAAGTTTATTGGAAATCGCAGATGAGTTTATAGCAGTATCCGACCCTGCTGACCAAATCAATAAAAGTTGGCAAAACAATATTAACCAATTCGTTTTGAGCCAAAAAAGCATTTGAAAACGCTGCCAAACTACGTTCCATTTGAAACCAACGCAGTGGGGCGAAAGGATCTTCAAACCGTCTCAATTCTTCATTTACTTTTAACTCAGTAAATGCTGGAAATGCCACGTACTTTTTCTGGGTATCTGAGTAACGTACTGCATTCCATTACGGCGAGTCAAATCGTTGTATGGAAGAAATTTTAGCTATACGGTCAGGAATCGCTTTAGAGACCGCTGGGTCTTTAATAGTAACCTCTAAATTAGCAATATAATCAAACGTATTAGTATCTGAGGGTAGACGCAAAAACTCATTTTAAATTTGAGAAGAAGCTGATGGCTCCACACTCATAGTACTAGAATGAAAATGTCTAAAAGCCGATGACTGAGCACTCGTATTGAATGAATTTGACAATAAAATTTGCACACAAAATATTATTTAAATGACTCACCAGCTGTTGAAAAAGAATTTCAAACCTCCTTTCCAAGCTACGTTCCCGCTGTTATACTTACGAGCCGGTGGGCTATCACTGCTTGATGATCAATCGCTATGCTCCTCGGATGCTCCATCCAAATCCGTAGGTGGTGGTGAAGCCGGCCGTTTTCTTGAAGAATCCGAACACGCGATACTTTCCTCACCCTTTTATCCATATTGGAATAAATGCGTACGGAAAACCAAAATATTCAAAATTCTTATCGAAATTTCTACTTTATTCTCGAAATATCGAAGATTTAATTATTCTTAATACTTAAGATCACCTAACCGTCACGACTGTTTGAAAAACGACGCAACAATGACGAAACAAAATGGTGGCTTGTCTCGTGTAAATTAGTTTACAGCTAGGGCCAGCAGAGGGCGCTTAGGCCGGAAGCGTACGGAAAGTAGCGACACCTAGCCGAAAACCGACGGAAGGAAGCGATGTACTCTCTAATAATGGACTTCAGACGTCAAACGGAACACATAATATACTATTAACAAGACAAAACGAAACTGAGCGGGATTTCCCGGGGGACAAGTCAAATCTTACACGCTGCTACGTTTCGATCTTCGTTATAACCTCGATCCAAAGCCGATCGGTACCGGAAGTGTAAAATCCGAAATTTCCGTTCTTTCCGATTCGTAGTCGAAGATCCGTAATATTTCTAGTTGGTAATATCTCGTCGAACTTACCCCACTTTCAATGTGCTTCACAAAGTCAGCTATTCTTAAACTGTATTCGTCGACAGCTTGATCCAGTTTATTACACAGTTGCAATACGTCCTGAAACAAATTACTTTTAAAACAATATTACTGTTATAGCTAGGCTAAAGGCCGGCAAATTAATGATAGTGAAGGAGGCCAAAATAATAATGGACGCATTGCTGATCTTAAAGGATAATTAAGGGGTAAGTATGAGAAGGAGGAATTTGTCACTCCGGATATCACGTGTCCGGTTATTTATGTCATCTATTTCTTTACAACGAAACAATTGTAGAGCAAAATGTAGCACGCGTTACGTTTACTATAAATTACAAACATGTCATCTCATTTTGCGCATATATTGACAAGACGAGCAATTCGCTCGTCTGATGGTAAACGTCACGCTTGCCCATAAATAGATGTAACACCATTCAACTAGAACTTCGAATTATGAAGTACTGTAAGGCACAGGACTGCGCTCATCACCACAACTCACGAGACATAACATGTTAGGTAATTTCACTGGCTTCAATGTCTTTCAAACCGAAGCATAAGTGCTTACACAAACTACATGGCGGCAGAATAAGACAAAGCGGTGGAACCTACCTATCTCCCACATACTACAACATGGTAAGTTATTTAACAAGGTCGCATGTCGAGCGACACGTGTTGCGTGTCAAATGTTGCCTCAACACTCACGTCGTTGTAGAGATCTATGGCGGCCGCAAAGTCCTTCGGTGTGGGGGCTGCTCTACACACCGCAGACACATCTCTAGTGGCACGCAGTAGAGCATGTAACGCAGCGTCACATTCACGGAGACACCACGTCTGCTCTACTGACCAGTGAAACGCCTGAACACATACACAATAATCACGATATACATATAAAACAACGCACAAAATAACTGGCTTATTAATAAGTAACTTTTTTGTTTTGATGGTAAGCGCAGTGCAGTCTAAAAAAAACCAGCGACGTTCGAAAAATAAAGAGTTTATCCATGGTCATTATAATATGCTTCTTCATACTCCGAAGAGGGATGAAGCAAATCAAGATGCCTTGGACAGGACAGGCAGATAATTGATGCAGGCACAGCGATACAAGGATGTACCCCTAAACTCGCCCCAACCAACCATAAGTCGTGTCGCAAGCCCCTCGGGAGAACCGAATATACACTGGCTGATCCTGAAACGCGAACGTCACAAGGTGTGTGGGTCACTATGGCAGGTTTTAATAACATGTGTACGGGGGGTCGCTATCCAGGTGGATATGAATAACCTACCACCAAGAACATCAGCCCATACTTTAGCTCTGAGTTTTCGAAATTACGTATGCATTAATTGTTGCCGTTTGTTTTTACGGTGAAGAAAATATCGTGACGAAACCTGCTTAATTCTAAGGTATTTATATAATTCAGAGCCACGCTGTAGACAGTCTTGTCTACAGCATGAATGGGCTGGCTCGACCGGATCGTTACCACTGTCTCATAGAAAACCGACGTAAAGTAGCGGCTTGCTGCTGCGTTTCGTACGGTGAGTGAGATAACCGGAAGCCCAAATCCCCTCCCCTTCGCAATCCCTAATTATCCCTTACCTTTAAGGTCGGCAACGCGCCCATGACTCTTCTGGTGGTGGGCGTACATGGGCGGTGGAGATCACTTACCATCAGGTGACCCACATGCTCGTTTGCCGGCCTATGCTATAAAAAAAATGGTGTGTGGAATTTGCCAACCCAGCATGGTGGACTAAGGCCTAATCCCCTCATGGGACCAGGGAAGAATAAATCAGACGGCGTCCTAGCACCTAGCAATTCCATGTTGAGAGGTCACTACACTATTCTTTATTGATAATTCAAATAAGATTTACAACTGAAAGTAAAATTAGACTTCTCTCTCATACGGTTCCATGGTGTAATGGTTAGCACTCTGGACTCTGAATCCAGCGATCCGAGTTCAAGTCTCGGTGGAACCTGTGTTTTGTTTTTTTGTATTTATGAAGTTAATTAACATTGTGTAAAATGTTATCCAGCAGATAATTCTTAATTATATATCACAGTACGATAGTTTTATGCTGCCTCGAAAATCAATACATTTCAAGGAAATTTGTGAAGATTCTTAAATAATTACGGGAAAAACTGTTGTTGCTAGCCAGAATTATAATTAGAATATTGGCGGGCTCCGAAATACGATAAAGATGTTACATTTTTATGAATCAACTAGTTTATGAGTAAATTTTAAGCAATACAGAATAAATATATGTAGTTCAGGATGACATCAATTGAAATAAAATGGAATTAAAAAATAAATATTTTGTTACCTGATAGGCCTGCAATAAGTTCTGATGCAGCGACACAATCCTGACCATCTGCGACTGGAACTGCGTGTGTTTAGCGAAAGGTAGATTCATGTTGCTGTTACGCTTCACGTCATGCATCTGGGATAACAGAATACTTTAAATTGAATTGGGTTTACTAAAGATCACCAATGTACAATACTTGGGAGAAAGTCTTATTTTTTTTTATCCGAGCACGGCAAAGTGACTGCATTACACCTGATGGTAAGCGTAGTGCAGTTAAATCGAGGGACTTGCAACAGGACAGGCGGAAGACCGATGTATGCACAGGGATACAATGATGTACCCCTATATCCGCCCCAACCAACCATCAAGTCATGTCGCAAGCCCCTCGGGAGAACCGGATGTACACTGGCTGATCCTGGACCGCGATCCACATAAGGTGTGTGGATCACTATGGCAGGTATATGAATATCCTATCACTAGCTTGTAGGTAAAATACTAAACATACCCAAAGTGATGAGCAACTAGCGTGACACTAACCTGTCTTTGCAGCTGGTACATGTATATCCTGTTGAAACGTCCACAAAACTCCCCGGACCTCTTGAACATCCGTGTCATCTCCTCCGGTTCCGCCATCAAAATATCTTGACGCTCTAACCAAGACCTTACAGAAACACAGGATAGAATGCAATCAAAACCCTAATTAATGCGAATTCTTTAGCAATAAAAGGTAAAGAAGAAGAATGAAAGAATTCATTTATTTTTCTGATAGTCCAATTGATTGGTCGCATAGTACGTAACCTAAAATAAAAGATGGAGAATGCTTGAAGGAAGAAGGGCGGGAAGAGAAGGAATGTTCGCTGTTCATATTGAGACGACGCAGCACGAATGGTAAGACGATAAATGAAGAGGAACCTAGGCTATCAATTATTTTTTATTAGCTTCAATGACGAAACTAGCAGACTGCTCGATGGTATCGCCACACCACCATATATTGACAACAATACACTGAACTTTGTATTATCACGCACTGTATGGTACTTGACTGCGTTCGTTACTCTGAGACATTAGTTGTTAGGTTTTTAAATACCCAGTAATTACATTGGCGTCAATGTCTTCAAAGCGACACTTAAGATATTTATACACTGCTACTTGGTGGCAAAATTAGGCGGCGCGGTGTTACCAACCCAGATGGCCCCGCGCATACGAGAAATCTAGCACCTAATATGTTTAATATGTCTTTTTTCCTTATGTCCTTCGTTAGGTCCAGTTAACACTGAACGCATAATAATTGTCACGATCTCAAGTATCCACAAAAGAGAAATCAAAATACACTATGAGTTAAAAAGCTATGTCACTCACATAATAGCTATCATTTCTTCATTAATTTTCATCCTTATGTCTTTCACTTTTGCACAGTAGACGCTGCTCTCGATCAGATTCGCCATGTTCTCAGACGATTTGGCTTTAAAATCAATTTAAAAATCTCAAGTCAAATTTTATTTAAGTATATTCACTGCCTAGACCGTAGATCAGCATATAGCTGATCAAGTGATCTCTTTAAAAGCAACTCAATAATTTGCACTTTGCTTTTTTATCCTTGTCAATATAAAATGACATTGGAACTGATTTACTTAGGTATGCTTCTTTTGCTATTATCCAGAAAATAAATATTTTCTTTCCGTCTATATTTTATAACAAAATTATAAATTATCATTATTGGGTTAGCATGGGATTAGCTAACTAAAATAAAAAATGAATCAACAAAACAAAAAATACATACTGGTATCTTTAATGTCATGTGACTTCTGTACTACTGGTGACGAAGTGCCTGTTTGATTCTCGCGCACTGTACATGGACTTCCCATAGAATCGTTGAGGACTTCTTCTTCAGGGCCTGGAAGAAATTAATTGGTACAAATTGTTTTGCCAATCACTAGCGATCTGTTTAACCATGTCAGAGAAACCACATTCGTTCTATGTGGCTGTTTTATATGTGATGGCTATGTGGAGTACACCCCTAGTTCAGAATTTGAAAAACTTTATTTTCCAGATTTGCAGGTCAGATTTAACTCACATAAGTTGTTGGAGCTGGGTGGTGAATTTGTTCAAAATTAAGTTGGTTTGCTCTTCCCTCTTCAGACTATGGAGAAGCATTTATACGGATCGGCATGGTTCTAGTGACGACCGATAAACTCATTGTTTGTCGGTGGTCGCTGCTTTTTTGGACTGTACTGTGCTTACTATCAGGTGTAGTGTAGTCACTTTGCCGTGCTCGGATAAAAAAAATACCTGATATTTCATCATCCCTCTCCGAGTCGAATATATTGAACATATCGCCGACATCCTCCTTTTCAGCATCATCAGCGAATGTCACCGTGTGTTGAACGTGTTCTTCGTGTTGTGGAGCTTCTGGAATCTGTTGCGGGACCTGACGAGGAAGTATGCTGTACAATATATTCATCATAAGTCTATCCGAAGTTCATGTAGGTAGTGAAACTAATGCACATTATACATTACATTAATGCGCATTAATTACAATAAGTACGGAGTGGATTTAATTTCCAGGCAGTTAAAATCCACTAATTATAAATTGTAACAAACAAGGTAACACATAATACTTACATCATCTTCTTCCTCAGCCTCTTCCTCTCTCATTTTTTGAAGTTCAGTCTCCATAAAATCCCTGAGACAATCCTCGGGAAGTTGTTCCAGAAACTGATAAGGATCGTCTAAAAAAAGAAATATAAAATTGTATTCTAATTTTACTACAATGATGTTGTTTATTGCCAAGAAATAGGATTTACTATTCTTTCGGTTAGATTACTTTGAATTAATATCTGTTATAACATTTGTATTTTTCAAAATGTGGGTATTAAAACAAAAAATCTATTTCAGTATCGGTACTAACGACATCGATTGGCACATTTTAGAACTATTTCATTAAAGCGAAATACAATGCGATTAATATACATATGTACCTTCAAATACAGTGTGCACGACATCCTTCTCTTTGATAAACTCGTCCCAAATCTTCTGCTCTTGTTGTTTGAGCCGTTGTCTGCGTGTTGTCTTCCAAGTCCTTTCCAATTCTTCTCCTTCAATGTACTAAAAACGATCAAAGTAGAACATATGGTATAGAACCTAATGGGTGTTTATAGCTGCGGGCATGTTATCGGTATTCAGCGAAGTTTCGCATCGGCTTGGTATGTCTGATCGATCTCCGCCAAAAATGTGGTCGTGGCATAATAGTATGACCGTTTTTTAATGAACTACGACTACATTTAGTATTAGGTGTAATGAATTGGAATTTTCATTTTGACGACCACTAAAATGAGGAAATGGATCGCTTTCGAAGGAATCTCGCCTTATAGTTCTGGAAAATGTCAATAGATAGCGCAAAACCATGAAAAAAAATATTATCGTACAGACTCAATTGTTTGTTAGTTAAAAAGAATTCGTAAAAGTATTAAAAATCGAACAAACCTGCAAATTCAGATATCCGACTTTGCTCTCGGGCATGAAAGAAAATCCACGCACACACGTCTCCATGGGAGCTATAATCAAACAGTTATAATTATTTTAAAATGACAGCCTCCGTGGCATAGACCGACAAACGAGCAAGTGGTTCACCTAAGTGATCTCCACCGCCTATGTACGCTCACACTGCCAGAAGAATCACGAACTAGTTGTCTAAACATTTCGTCAAGTCGTATGAAAATTTTACTTTAATAAACATATTTAGCGGTTAAATTACTGAGTGAGTGGTTGAGTGAAATTACTGGGAATTATGAGACTTACATATTTAGTCTCGGGGTGACGAGTGCAGTTCAGTGCCATGCAGTGCTTTGTAATTCAAAGTTCTGTGTGGTGTTCCTTCAGTTTATGGTCAGGCGTGAGGCTTAACATCAGGCGAGCGCTTGGCTCGTCTCGTCATTTAACCAAATAAAAAAAGATACCCACGATTAAGAATTGTCTTGCAAGTCGGCCTTATATTATTGAACGCCGGCGTTTAATTTCACGTTATATTATTTTAGAATCACTAATACACAATGATTACCAAATAACACTTTATAAATACTAAAATTACCTTTTAATTCATTTGCAAACAATTGGAAGAATTTTATTTCAATGTTATTGTTTAAAGTGACACGGTTGCTAGGCAACGCGACGTATGAAAAGTGTTCTAGGCGATTTCTTTTTACCATAGACATAATATGGCATATCATTAATGCGTATCATACACGCTACATTTTTATTATTAATTTCATAAAACTAAAGAATTTCTGACTTAATCAGAAAACTATGTACTATTTTTATTAATAAAAATAAAAATAATAGTGTTTCTTAAAGACCGAGAGATGGCGTTGATTCCCTATTATGCACAGATTTAGAGATATAGATATCGAGGCTTGAAAGGCAAAAATATCTAAGCGACATTGAGTAAACTTTACAGGTGATTTAAAGTTAAATTTTTTAGGAAAAAAGTTATCTAATTGTCGAATTTCGATGCTTTTAACATACATGATATGTATGGAATGTACAAATAGATAACTTTTATGATTTTATATGGAATCTATGATTTAGAGAGTATTATATTCATTGCACTATAGTATAAATTCTGTATTATATAATACTTTTTGTCTTGCACAGATTACTATAATATTAATTGCTATTATTACAGTGTTAGTTGTCAACCAAGGATTGTCATCAAAAGTCGTCAAAAAGCAAATTAAACAATTGCGCGAAATTGTTTGACGATAAATATAGTTTAAGGATTTAAAAATATATATGTAATAGTGAGATTTCTTTGTTTATTTAGAATGATGGGGTTGGCTTTAGTATCCGGGTGCGGGATTTTGCTGATAATTTTTATAGTAAACGTTAGACACTAGTCCGTATTAACAAATGCTAGCAGTTTATTATGCGGAAATGCATAGTTTTTGTAAAAATAATTTTTAAAGTTTTGTAGGTTATTACAGTTGTAAACACACTAATATTGAATTAGAAAGAGACAAATGTCATTGAATGTGGAACGCGACTAATTCTGTCTCTTTCTGACAAGTAGTTATATAAAAACGAAATGCTTAATATGTTGTGCTCGCGTTAATGGAACGTTTTTTTTCTTTACAATACCACTATAATTATTATTTTCCTATTCACAACTACCTACTTTCATTGTTGTTGAGTGCCGGCTGTGTTTTTATTGTGATCTTATTATCTCCCATTCGACCTGCATACCTTATTGACATTGGTGGTGGTTATTTTTTTCTTAACCATCCAGAAGTAGGAACCTCACAAACCGAGGCTTATGCACGCGTGAGCGAGCGAAGCGAGCTCGGGATTTGGAGCACCCCGACTCGGACAAATTAGGTTAGAAGGGGATGGCAGGGTCAGTGAGCGAGCGAAGCGAGCGAACAGACCCTTCCCATCCCCTTCGTGGTTATTTTTTTTTTAAACCACCCAAAAAGTAGTAGCCCGGCAACTACGCCTTGTTGTTATTACTTGCTTCATAAGCAATTTTTGTTACAGTTTTTTTTAACATTGAATATAAAGTAAACTGTGATTTTCCTCCTTCTCCCTATGAAAAATAACCCGTGACCACATCGAAAATATCAATATGTGCTAAAATATTGTAAGCAGAAACCTGGAATTTAAAAAAATCATATCTCCTAAACTATTGGTTTCCGCACCTCCCCCCTTTCAGGGGGGGTTGTACCTCCCCCCCTCAACCCCCTCCCACCCCTCCCGCACTATTTCGCTTGCAACCGGATACTAAAGCAACCCCGAATGATGTTAAGCCCACGCCTATTGCCCGGGTTGGGCTCGTCTCTACCACAGCCCCTACCAAAACTATTTGCCCAGAGGAACCAAAGAAACGTGTTGACTTTGCCCGATATTGAAAATTTTAAAACTAAGGTGAGAAATCTATATATATAGTTATATATTTTACTACTCTGAATGATGAAACGAGTAGTTCGCTCACCTGATGGTAAGCGCCACGCCTGACGCTTACCATCAGGCGAATGACCTGATTGTCTCGTCATGCAAGCTAATAAAAAAAACAAGAGCTAAGATAATGATTTCTTATGTTTACCGAATATTATACGGTGAACCGCATCCTAGCTACGCTACTGGGTAACAAAAAGAGTAGCCATCTGTATCGTCACGCTTGTATAATTTTCACCCTTTCTATTTAAGACACAAAAACGATAAAAACTAATAGGGTAAATTGCATTGGGGCGCATTTTAATAATACACCCAACAGTCACACCCATAGTCCTGACCCCACACTAGGATAAACCTGTATCGTGGGTATCAGAAACTACGAGGGACTTGCGCGCCCAATACACCCACCCGAAACCAATATTTGTGAATCACACAAATATTTGATTCGGTGCGGGGATCGAACCTACAACCTCTCGCTTCGCAGCTGCGCTATACCCGCCCCAGCCAACCATCAAGTCATGTCGCAAGCCCCTCGAGAGAACCGGATACACACTGGCTGATCATGGAACGCGATCTACACAAGGTGTGTGGGTCACTATGGCAGGTTTTAACACCATGTGTATGGTGGTCGCTATCCGGGCGGATTTGAATATCCTACCACCAGCACACACATCACATGAAATAAACAAGTATGAATAAGAAATATACCACAACCATTACCATAGTACAATACAGACATAGAATCTCATCAAATCTTTTTGGCAGTTTTGTCTACAGCATGAATGGGCCGACTCAACCACGGTTTCACAAAAAACCGACGTAAAGTAGCGGCTTGCTGCTGCGTTTCGTACGGTGAGTGAGATATGCGAAGGCCCAAATCACCCTCCCTTTCCCAATCCCTTCCCTTTAAGGTCGGCAACGCGCAAATGATTCTTTTTTTATAACATAGACCGGCAAACGAGCGAGTAGGTCACCTGATGGTAAGTGATTTCCACCGCCCATGTACGCCTACAATACTAGAAGAAACTTCTGAGCTAATATCGCCACGCCCGATGTGACTCACCCAGCTACCTTGCGAGCGAGGATTTTTCCTCCATTTTTTCCAAAAATAGTATACGTCAATGTCAATATTGTTACTCAAGCCTAAACAATGAGCTAAGATTGATTCAGGGACTATGTGTTGTTACTTTTAATACTAGGTAGGTATATGTGTTAAAGCCACGCTGTGGGCAGTTCTGTCAACAGCATGAATGGGCCAGCTCGCCCGCTTTGTTACCACTAGTTGTGGTATACTTAAAAACCTTCCGGAATAAATTATCTTAATAGTTAAAAGAGTATCTGAATCTGTTGCATAGTTTATGAGAAATAAGCTGACAAAAAGAAAGACGCAGATAGCGACTTTCTTATATACTATGTATTGAAGACATTTAGGCATTCCTAGAGATTCCAAGCTTCACTGCTCGGTATTAACAAAAATGCGTGCCACTGTTGATCCTGGTGCACAGGAGTTACAGTGGCGGGTGTGTTGGCGGGCTAGTCTTTATACTATGTATTGATGATTATATACGTTCAAAATTAGATGTGTGGAATGTACCATGCAGTGCATTGTATTTCAAAGATCTGTGGGATGTTGGTTCTGTTTATGGGAGCGACTTATTCGTTTTCTCATTGAAGCTAATAAAAACCCTACCACTGTGAGAAAGAAACGTAATTAAAATAAAGGAAATCCAACAAATAAACAAAACGAAACGCTCTAGCTCCATACATCATCTCTATTAAAAGAAGCTCATCAGCTTAAAATTAACAGAAGACATTTCGCGGAAAATATGATAAATGTAGTTCATAAATAATTTCATTTTAGGGTTCCGAGAGATGGAAATTTTCTTAAAAAACCGTCATAAAAGAAGACCTTTTTCTTCGAAGGTAGTTAATACGGATTTCTAATGTATTGGGATTCTACCTACACAATAAGAAATATAAAGAACTCATATCGTCTAATTGCTTAGTTCCCAAAGTGGTCTAGGTGGACCCCCAGGGTTCCACGGGAGACTCGACGAGGGGTCACAATTCGTAAGCGGGGACCACGAAAATTTATCTGCTTTCGATAATGAAGAACTATAATGTTGGCTTGACTTCACCTATCAATGTAAGCAGATAATATTTTAAGAAGCTCAGCGACTGTTCCTTGTAAAAAATTCCCTTGTTTGTCGAGTTTTAGGAATATGGTAGAGACATAACTGCAGGGAGTCCACCGGAACCAGCTAAATTTTGAAAGTGGTCTAGTAGAAAAATAGTCTCGGAACCTCTGGTCTAATTGATTTAATGACAGCATATTAAAGCTGAGAACCGTGAGGACGTGAGTTCAATGCTGAGGTCGGGTAATTGGTATTTGAATTTTCGATTCCAAATAATCATGAATTGCTCGGTATTAGAATTTGTGTCCGGTATGTCGAGGCCCGTCCCCATCATGAAACGGAAATAAGATCGCGAAACCAGGATGCACTAATTGTACCTCTGTCTACCTCTTACACGGGAGCTTATGTGTGTTCAATGTTAGCTGTAAATATCTTTTACAAAGGAATCAGTAAAGCTGGAATTGTAAATAGGAAATATATGGGGATATCGTGTTTATTAACTCTATTTAAAAATTATTTGTGGAATTTTCGAAACGAATTTAAATTGCCTACTTTGCAAAATTTATTTATCATCACATTATCAAAATATTAATATTCCGTCATAACTTATTTCTTTTTGCATCATCATTAATTCATTATTTACTGACTATGGATTAAATATGTCAATAATTCAACTATAGATCAATAATAAACCGTTCATATAGATCACCTAGCTCACGGCTGTCAAAATTAAGCCATTCCCGATTCAATAACAAGCCATGAAGTCACGGCAGTTGGCTGAGAGCCCGGCCGAGTGACAGTGAGTCAGCGGCAGCGCTGTGCAGTGCGCGACGGCGCGATCGATCGCCGACCACCCGCCTGCCCCACTCCACCCCCTCACCTGCACAAGAGAACCGACCGGTCCAGGGAACACTACGCACTTCGAATTTGGATTTTTTATATTCAGTGGATCAAGGTCGTCCGACGACCTGGACTGATAGTAGATGCATTCGCAAATGGATGGTCGTCATTGTGAGTGCGCGCGTTGTGGAAGGTGCACGGTTGGCTGTGCCTGATTCATTGTTGTGTTTCCACGAATAGTGCGGGTATGGCGTCCAAGGTGCTTGTGCCGGCCGCTCCTTTCGCCAAGCTTCAGGTGGGTACTGCTTTTACTTCTCTGGTGAAGGCTGTCTGTAAGTGTCAGTCAGCGGTAGATGTAACATTGACAAATAAATAGATCGTGCATATTCACTTACAGGTATTGTTAATGTGTTTTATAGGCGGCCTTATCGCTACACCATAAATCTTCATAGGTATAACATTTTTGTATTTGAAATGACGTATATTATTAAAGCAATAATTAGAAACGATCTTTCAAGCAAATTAAATTGATTGTTTTTGTACGCCACAAAAGACCTGAAATAAACTATAACAAGTGAAGCTAATATAAAGCGTGTAAAAATACAATATATTTTCAAAGACACTAGCATGTATATAAAAGGAAAGAATAACAATAAAAAAATTACATCGTTACGCTTACATTTCTCACGACAAAGACAATGAAATATAAATCTGACGTGAATTTTTAATGGATACAATTTATACAGAGTAATCGGGTTTCCATAACTGAATACTTAATGAATAACCTTTTGGCTGCACCTACTATCCGAAATGTTAACCGCAAATTGATGAAACAGGGAAATTTGGACTCTATTATTTAGGAAATAGAAGCACAAACAACGAAGCAGGAAGTGAAACAAAGGACTGAACTTACAGATATGAATATTTTCCGTAATAATAATCTCCTTCATATGTTATAAAATATGAAAGAGAAAGAAAAGAAAGATGTAGCATCAATCTACAATTCCGCCAATATAAATAAAGCAAATGAATTGGACTTTTCCAATGTTGTGATATTCTTAGTAAGATGTAACTGTATTAATATACCCTTCCTACACATAACCATTGTTCCTATTGTTATAATGAATTAATAAGGTCGTTAGATAAAACACGAACTGCTGCTTGAGATCCTTCCTGATATTACTAACACAATGAACAAAGGAAATGAAATAGACTCTTCTATATTTCAGAAGATTTTCATGATATTATTGGAAAGAAGAACTACTAAATAGAATATTGTCAAAAACTGTTTCGATATGAAACTTGGACATATTTTAAATACAATTCTATTGTTATGACACTTAATTTACCAGGCAACAATCGACGCGCGAGATTGAGCAACGAGGCGTAACTTTTATTTAGCAACATTATTCATATAGGTACAACCAAAACGCTCGTCATTTTCCATGTAGTCTGACAAAATCGCTGATAATAGCGTTGCCTAACATGTTGATCATCACAATATGTTGCGCGTCTATTGTTGCTCTAGGAAAGACATTTATGGACCAAAATTCGTTAAGCCTATGAACATAGTACATACATGCAAAGGCCATTGACTGCATCGGAAATTGTCGATATGATGTATTCCCATCGGTTTGCGGGAAGTGTAATTACAGGCGCCTTTGTGAGCTAAGAACAGTTAATATTAATGATACCAGTTTGAAATAAATGAACTACATATGTAGTAGTGGACAATATGAGGGTAGTGAAATTAAATTGGTCTGTGGGTGGAAGAGCCTCTATGTAGTCTTTTGTCTACAGCATGAAGGGCCCACCCAGGGTGCTAGGTCCCTCCTATGTGAGAGGCTGTCTGGGTTGTTACCACCGCTTGGTTTCTGCCACCAAGCAATAGTGTGTAAGCACTGTTGTGTTTCGGTTTAACGGTTTTTCGGACATTGAAACCAGTGAAATTATTGGGCATTATGAGTCTTAATATCATATGTGTAGGGGTGATTAGCGCAATTAAGTGCCATGCAGTGCTTTGTAATTCAAAGTTCTGTGTGGTGTTGCTTCTGTTTATGGGCAGGCGTGGTACTTGCCATCACGCAAGCGACTTTCTCGTCTCGTCATTGAATTAATGAAAAAAAAATAAAAAAAACGAACATTGTAGATAACAAAGAAGAATGTTTGATTAAACATAACAAAGTTAAAAAATAGGCGCCGAATTAAAAGGCACTTCTTTTTGTTTGAATCCATTAAAAATTTCCTTTACCAACTCACATCAGATGTCAAGCATTAAGTCTAGCCTTGAGATATGCAAAAAGAAGATTCAACCATTCTTATTGGATATAAAAATCCCAGCCTCGAAACCACTAATCCCTCACATTTCAATTCTCACCGAGACATACTCCTCACAGGTGAAGAAATCGCCACCAGACTCTGGTAGCGGGTTCATCATCGGAAACGACCCGGCTGCGAGGGTAGCACACCTGGAGCACAGCGTTCGCTTCCTTCAAGAGCAGCATCGGCTCATGCTGAGTGGCCTGCATGCTGAGATTGAAGCGCTCAGGGAGAGGAACAGAGGTAATGGAGTTTTTTTTTTATTGCATTGATGGGCAGACGAGCAAGCGGCCCGCCTGATGGTAAGCGGTCACCGCCGCTCATGGACATCGGCAATGCCAGGGGCACAGCCAAGCCGCTGCCTACCACTAGTTTAGTAGGAGTTTTTTAATGAGCTCGGTATTTCCTATATCAAGGCGCGTTTAGAAGGAATTCAGACCATTAATCTGTCACCAAGCAACGGTGTGTAGGCACAGTTGTGTTTCGGTTTGAATCCAATAAAATTACTGGGCATAAGGAGACCTAACATCTTATGTCTCGGAGTGATGAGCGCAATTGAGTGGCTTGCTGTGCTATGTAATTCAAAGTTCTGTGTGGTGTTGCATCTGTTTATGCGCAGGTGTGGCGCTTGCCAGCAGGCGAACGACTTACTCGTCTCGTCATTCAATTAAATAAAAGAAATCGAATATAGTTGTCCAGTTGCGAGCTGGTAGATTACCATAGGTTAATTTATCTAGCAGAGTATACGATGATGACAAATGTTTTTTTTTTCCTATGTCATAATTTTAGTCCATCACGTTTTTGTTTGGATTGGATGTTGTATAGACTAAACACTTTTGTTTTGGATGGCATATTGAACGATTGTAAACTTTTTCGACAATCCTTTTTTTTCTTTCTTTTATCCTGAGTCTTGCTCAAGGTAAAACAATATAATGTTGAGAATTTTTTACAACCCTTTTATCTGCTGATGGTAGGATATTCATATCCGCCCGGATAGCGACCACCGTACACATGGTATTAAGACCCACACCCCTTGTTTGGATCGCGTTCAGCCGTTGTATATCCGGTTCTCCTGAAGGGCTTGCGACATGACTTGATGGTTGGTTGGGGCGTGTATAGGGTTACATCCTTGTATCGCTGTGTTTGCATCGGTCACCCGCCAGTCCTGTCGCAGGCCAATAGATTTGCTTCTCTCTCCGAAGAGGGAATAGGCATATATACAGGGCGGCATGATTCTGGTGACCACTAATAAACTCATTGTTTGTCGGTATTCGCTGGACAAACACGCTGGTTTTTTGGACTAGTCTACGCTTACCATCACGTGAAGTGCAATCACTTTACCGTGTTTGAATAAATAAAAACTGACTCTTGGCTATATGAAGTTTTGTATCAATTTTGTATCAAGTAGAGGTACCAAGTTATCAAGGTAAACGCTCAATATACCTGTTTCGATTGGATTCTCTCTAGCCAATCCAATTGGATAAGTGAATAATATAGTATCCCTACGCCTTCATTCTGTAACAGTACTACTCAATATTCAAATTATTATATTTTTATTCACACTATTATTAGCATAAGGAATATTGTCTCTATTATTTTTCTTATTCATAAATATTATTGTCTCTGTAAATAAAACGACACATTATATTAGAGAGAGTTCCATTACTTTTTATGTTGGCTCAATTTCGTAACCAAATTACGGTGTAGTCATCGACATTGACCTTGTGTAAACTTGGCGAAAACGTTACGCAAATGTAATATCCTTTACGTAAATATTTTATATGAGAGAAATAAACATGTGTTGTTGTTTGTGACTTGTTTACTTGATGGTCTAGACTCTAGTAAGAAAAGCACTCAACAAGGAATATTTGGGCATATGCTGATTTTTGTAGTGGTAGAGTCACGCTGTAGAGACTTTTGTCTACAGCATAAATGGGCCGCATCGACCAGGTCGTTACCACTGTCTCACAGAAAACCGACGTGAAGTAACGGCTTACTGTTGCGTTTGCTACTCGACAAGGTAGGTTGGGATCACCATCCTTGATTTTTCTATAGCTTTGACCCGAAAACGAGCAAGTGGGTCTCCTGATGGACAGTGATCTCCAACATCCATGTAATACCAGAAGAATCATAGGCGCGTTGCCAACCTTAAGGGAAAGGGATAGTTAAGGGATTGCGAATGGGAGTCGGATTTGGGCCTCCGGATCACTCACCGTACAAAAGGCAGCAGCAAGCCGCTACTTTACGTCGGTTTTCTGCAAGACGGTGGTAACGACCCGGTCGAGCTGGCCCATTCATGCTGTAGACTAAACTCTACTAAAGTCTACAGTACTTTGTGACTTTACCACTCCAATCTGGCAATCTTACCGAATCTTAAATAGCTTGTTATTACTTCACGACTGTTTTCGGTAGAACAGTGTGATAGTCCGACATAGCTATAACAGTAGCGCAACTCAACAACATTGAAAATTTCTACATAATTCCTTGTCAAAAGATTACTTAAATAAATTAACAATAAAATCTTGATTACGTTTTAAAAACCTCACGAAATATAAATTACTTAGCCATGTTTAAATTACCTACGTGTGATAATATTTAACTAGAAAACACCGTTGTGGCCATTACTATGGTATTATACTAACAATGTGGGAATTTTAAGCAGGAAAATTCTAGTTTTATGTACGAAAGCGTGTGCATATAACCATTGCTGGTCGTTATCAGATTTAGATAAAGCTTGTTGAATGCTGCACATGCGATGTAGAACGCTGAATACTGGCGTATGAATAATAATTCCATTATACCGGTGGTTATTTAAGCCCCAATTAGATGGAGAATATTGCACGATACAAGCGAGAATATCACAGAAAACTGTTTTATACGAGGACGCATCATCAGATTATTGTTTTTAAATTGTGCCTGCATCGGTCATCTGCCTGTCCCGACGGTTGTTACCGCTTCGGAGTGTGAAAAAGCTGGTGGGAGGAAACTTGTATCCGACCGGATAGCGACCACCGTACACTGGTGCTAAAACCTGCCATAGTGGCCCACCTTGTGTGGGTCGCGTTCCAGGATCAGCCAGTGTATATCCGGTTCTCGCCAGGGGGCTTGCCCCCTGATCCTAACCCTTTTCCCATCTCTTTTCCTAAAAAAGCATTTATACAGGCCGTCTTGATTCTGGTGACCACCGATAAATTAATTGTTTGTTGGTGGCCACAGGTTTTTTTGGACTGCACTGCGCTTACCATCAGGTATAGTGCAGTCACTTTGCCGTGCCCGACTAAAAAAAGTCATTATGTGGGCAATAATATACGCGTGATATACTTGAACACCTATTAAATCCCTTTGTTATACGTTAACAAATAGATTTAAGTATATTTTGAACCATATGCCTTGCATCATCTGTGAGTCAGCTCCCATTCCGTGCAATTCACAAAGCAATGCGATAACTACACACTGGCGCTTGATCTAAATGCATTACTAACTACTTGCAAACTGTCTTACTCTAGTAAGACATCTATTTTGACTCACTGCTGATCTACATCTATAGATTATATGTTTTTTAGCACTAACCGAGGTGTAGTGAGAATCTAAAGTGTGCTGGTTTGATTTCCATAGTTCTTTGAATTATATTTTTTTTGTTTAATGTTCGCATTATCAAGTTATGGATCCAGTAGCTGGATCATTACAGTTCTTTATGAGTCGTAGAGTCAAGCTGTAGACAATTTCGTCTACAGCATGAATGAGCCGGCTCGATCGGGTCGTTACCACTGTCTCATAGATAGCCGACGTAAAGTAGAGGCTTGCTGCTGCGTTTCATACGGTGTTTCATTTTTCTCCAAATCAATAATGTATGGTGGCGCTTACCATCAGGCGAGCGCCTTGCTTGTCTCGTCATTCAATAAAATAATAAAACCTTTTACGTATGACACAGACGCTTGTAGCGCCGAGCGAACTTGCTTTGTGCGTTGCGTTCGTGACTCAGAAATTAGGTACCTTAACCTCAAGCTTACCAGGCTTTTTGTCTTCTGACGATCCTCTGAGAATGACTAAAAGGCAAAGGTTCTTGTTTTGGGGCCACTACACCATAATATTGTTATTTTAAACAACACGCAGTAAAGAAACAAAGAAAATATCTTTGTCAGTAACGAAATACAGAATATTTTCAATATTGTCTTCGTTCATTCACATCTTGTGACCTAACTGGTTCTTCCCACACATATCCAAATATAGAGGATACAATCTTCAATGATTCTGATTAATATTTAATACAAAGGACTTATCGGAGTAAGTCTGTGGATTCAGGCTGCATGTCAATGCCATTTCCAATAATAATGAGGCTTTAGAATTAAGTTGCTGTTAAGGAGTACGTAGATTATAGGACTTAAGCATCCCAATTCACTTTTTTATCGTGGTACGGCAATGATACTACAATGTATAAACTTGTGTTGATCGTCAAGAGTCGCTTGACGGTCGGCAGAATTATGTCGGTCTGAAGTTGCTCGTTATAAACTGGCTGACCCGAAACACGACCCAATATCTGCAATGTTTAACTTTAGTATGTTTCCTCCTCTGAAATTTCAAAAACTATTTCATCAATTTGGGTTATTTTACCAAGGATTTCCCCTATACTTAGATCTAATTCAAAAATCCCTTTTTCATTCGCCAATAACTTAGACCTCCCTCTACGAGCCCATACATTCACAGAAGCTGATCCTCAAATAATTGATTCATTCCAGACTTACAGTTCCAGTTGATCTTCAACAAGGAATCCTCGACGAAGACCACCTCGCCGCCAATCACTGAAGACTCAGAGAACAGTGAGGTATGTAATATTATTTAAAATCCTGGCAATGAAACGAAAAGATGGTTGAATTTTTTTTTGCAGAGGCCGGCAAACGAGCAAATGTGTTACCTGGTTGGAAGTAATCTCCACCGCCATGAATCATGGTTGCGTTATCGACATTAAAGGACAGGGATAATTAAGGGGTTGGGAAAAAGAGGGGTTTTGGGCCGCGGTTATTTCAGTCACCGTTATTCATTCGTTCACCGTCATTTATAAAAATTCCAGGATGATACTTTACTCATTTGCACAAAATTTGATTTTATTTCCGTAAAGAATGTCGACGATGATCATAAAATTTTCATTAGTTGATTAGGAAATGCAAACGGTAACATAAAGTTTTCCGGCTAAATCTCAATGTAGCCGCAAACGGGTAGCTGACTTGACTTTTTAATTATTTTGTTCAATAAGTTAACCTATTGCAGAAAGAATTTCATTAATCCGTCCACGAAAACGTAAATTAGAAGACATTGAAATGTGATAAAGGAGGCATTTGTCAAATAACAGATGACTCAAACTGACGTCACCGTGGCATACAGCCATTCCGGCTCACGCGTGCAAGTGAGATGTGAGATGTCCCCACTACGCCCCCCACCTTTGCTCACACCAATATTTAAAATCATAATTGCGGGCTCATTTTTGAACCGAATTTGATTGTGTTTTAACAAAAGGGTTTCTTTTTCGTATTACTTTCACATCAAATAATGCATAGTATTCAACATAGGAAACTACCCTATTTGCACAATACAAAATACATTATTATGTATGCCGATAATGCAACGCAATGCGATAGGATCGTTAAAGACCTTGTGGGTCTGCGGCCGAGTAACGTGCGGTTAGGCAACGTTTGATGTGGTTACGTGGGACATGTCTAGTGAAATTAGAAGTAGCTACCGATTTGTGTAGCTATTATAAGGCTGTTGAAGCGTACTTTAAAACATACTTTATAGCTGGTGGTAGAATATTCATATCCGCTCGGATAGCGACCACCGTACACATGGTGTTAAAACCTGCCATAGTGAGCCACACACCTTGTGTGTATCGCGTTCCAGGATCAGCCAGTGTATATCCGGTTCTGCCGAGGAGCTTGTGACATGACTTGATGGTTAGTTTGGGCGGGTATGGGCGTACATCCTTGTATTCCTGTGCAGGCACCGGTCATCAGCCTATCCTGTCGCAGGTTCCTCGATTTGTTTCTTCCCTCTTCGGAGTGTGAAGAAGCATTTATTTATATAGGTTGGCATGATTCTGATGACCATCGATAAACTCGTTGTTTTTCGCTGATTTTTTTGGACTGCACTGCGCTTACCATCAGGTGCAGGATTGGGAAAGGGAGGGGGATTTGGGCGTCCGGATATCTCACTAACCGTACGAAACGCAGCAGCAAGCCGTTACTTTACGTCGGTTTTCTGTGGGACAGTGGTAACGACTTGGTCGAGCCGGCCTATTCATGCTGTAGACAAAACTATCTACAGCGTGGCTCTGTCACTCTCTCTCTCTCTCTCTGGTGCTTTTAGAGGAATGAAGATGCTCTTGATTTTAACCAGATGTTGGCACTAAACTTTAACATAAGCCATCTGGAATTTGAACTTATATTACTAAACTATTGCGGTCGCATAACTCGCTTGTTACCAATTGCATATAAATTGCCTCATGGTTTAATCCATTCTTCGCATGCGTAGTAGAATGTTCTGCCTCGTAAAACTTAATTGTTAGAACTGTGCAATAATATGTCTATGATTAAATCATGGATTTCACTTACACCTACATAGAGTGACTGTCACCATGGTGGTATATAATAATAGGCACCACCCTGAATTATAATTTTCTTTTTTGAATTATAATTTTCTATTCTGCCGCCAAGCAACAGTGTGTAAGAACTGTTGTATTTCGGTTTGAATGACATTGAAGCCAGTGAAATTATTGGGCATTATGAGACTTAACATCCTATGTCTCAGGGTGACGAGCGCAGTTCAATGCCATGCAGATCTTTGTAATTCAAAGTTCTGTGTGGTGTTGCTTCTGTTTTTGGGCACTTACCATCAAGCGAGTGCCTTGCTCGTTTCGTCATTCAATCAAATGCGAAATTGGCGTATAACATTTATTGATATTTAACTAAACCTTTTTGTAATATATCGCCATTGGAAAAAGCAAAACACAAGCTCCAATACGTGAACGTTCCGGTACCTAGAGCGTTTTAAAGTTAAAAACTATAAAATTCATATAAATTTACCTACTGCAAAAATTTCAGTAAAACTTATATTTTATTGAATCATATTGTTTTCTTAATATAATTATTTTGATTTTTATCATAACAAACAACTTTAAAATCCTCTACCTTAAAGTTCACGTATTGGTGCTGTGTTTTTGCCTATCTACTGAATAAATGTATGTAACTGGAATGATTACTCACACAGCCTCATTTTATATGTCTCATGCGAAATAAACATTGTGAAACCAGTATCTAGATGTAAAGATCATAATGTCCTTGTACCATATCTTGTCTTAAAAACAAGGAATTATTTACACTGCTTTTTATTTCAAAACAAATGTATAATATGAACGAACAACGGATATTCGTCCAAACCTTCTATGTACGAGGTGAAAGGATTTTCTTTTTATTTTATTTGATTGAATGTCGAGACGAGCAAGCCGTTCGCCTGACGGTAAGCGTCACGCCTACCTATAGACATAAGCAAAACCACACAGAACTTTGAATTACAAAGCACTGCATGGCACTGAATTGCGCTCGTCACCCCGAGACATAAGATGTTAAGTCTCATAATGCCCAAAATGCCTCAAAATACAAGTCATGTGGATAAAAACACACCCTCCCACGTTTAGTCGCCTTAGATACTAGTTACAGTGGCTTTATAGAAGAAAATAATTTCTTGATACTTTTTGTTCAGGAGGCGAACTTGAAGCGTGAGGTGGGTCGTCTAGAACGCGAGGCGGCCGCGGCTCGAGGCGAGGCACGGGCCGCCGAGGCACGCGCTCTACAGTTGCAGAGACTGGTCGACGCGCAAGCCGAGTACGTACTATGAACTGTTTATGATGAGGAATAGGATCTTAATGTGGGGAATGAGGCCTCATTGAACCACCGTAGCAGTCTAGAACTCCAATCACCGAAGTCCTTTTGGATCAACAAATGAAGAGTAAAGGCACTCCCGGGTCGGTCAAATTATATTGGGTTTTCTATCACGAAATGCTCATTATCAGCCCGGAGTCTGGAATAGTGCCCGGTATGGTGATAGGATCGCACTCTTTCACATCATGGGACGGAAAAACAATCGGCAAAATATGGGTGTACTGGTTACACCTCTGCCTCTGGTCACGGGGTGGACCATCCTGTGCTGGTGGTGGTGGTGGTGGTGGGGTAGTTGTTTGGCTGTGGATCAAAATTAATAAAAAAACCGCGACAAAATCCGTTTAAATCAGCTTTATTTCGATATGTAATATTCGCGTAAACATAAATCATTGCCACATAAGGAATTACGAACCTCACATCAATTGAAACATTGCAGAAAGCTGCGCGAACTCGAAGTGAAACCGAAGTGTGGATGCGAGTGCGAGGGCGTCACGGAGCCAGGGTCGGAGTCGCGCGGAGAGCTGCGCGCGCGGCTCGGCTCGGCGGAGCGGCTGGTGCGGCGGCTGCGCGCGGACGCCGAGCGACAGCGCAGAGAGGTACTGGCGCCCGCGCCGCCCGCGCCGGGGGGCGCCGTCACTAACCTACTGTTTGACGGCGCGGCCGCGAGACACGCACACGTACGTCACCGTCACACGGCACAACCGACCACACCTCATCAACAACCAACCATTCCTAATTCCCTGGTTGATATCCAGCCGGTTCTCCCCAGGGGGCTTGCCTTCTTCCCTTTTTCCTTCCACTCCCCCTTGGCCCTTTGGCAGGCCGGCATGATCTTGCCGACCGACGATGGACACATTGTTTATCGTTGGTCGACACTATTCTTGGATTGCGTTACACTTACCATCAGGTTGTAGCGTAGTCACTTTGCCGAGCCAGGATAAAAAAAAAGCCCCACCAGCTATTCGATTCAAGCTGCCAAGCAACAGTGTGTAAGCACTGTTGTGTTTCGGTTTAAAGGACATCGAAGCCAGTGAAATTACTGGACATTAAGATAGGTTATGTCTCGGGGTGACGAGCGCAGTTCAGTGCCATGCTTTGTAATTCAAAGTTCAGTGTGGTGTTGCTTCTGTTTATGGGCAGGCGTGACGCTTACCATCTCGTCATTCAATTATATTA
This sequence comes from Amorpha juglandis, assembly GCA_949126905.1. NCBI lineage: Eukaryota > Metazoa > Arthropoda > Insecta > Lepidoptera > Sphingidae > Amorpha > Amorpha juglandis. Next base: position 873,016 of record OX421379.1, on the reverse strand, counting down.
CAAAAATAATCTCGACAACTGCTATCCTGGTGAACGTCTTAATTAACCATTATTTGGCCACTAGTGCTAATAAATAACTCACATATATATTGTTCTTAATATGTATATACAGGGTTATTTTTAAAACACTGACAACCTCGCAGGAGTAGATTCCTAAGGTCATTTGCTACTACTTTTGTTCTACGACTTTTCATAATTTGTTAGATTTTATTCTCATACAAAAATAATTATGAATTTAATTTCCGTCTTGAAAGTTACCTACGCTCGGCGCGTATCGCAGATTACGTAATACACGCAGCGCGCGCGTCAGTTCAATGACCGGCCGCGCCGTATCGATCGATAATACCTACATCCAGCCGTCAGCTGACGTACGAACACAAACACTACACAACAAAAACTTGTAAAATCATTTTCTTATGTATTGAGTTATGTCCAAACTCGTAGAACAAAAGTTGTTCCTTATGAGCTCAGCTATATGGCCCTGCGAGGTTGTCAGTGTTTTAAAAATAACCCTGTATATCTGAGCCTCAAATTCCAAGGGGACCATTGCGAAATATAATTCATTGTTGAAATCTATCATTTTAGTCCCACTACCCAGTTTAACAGATATATTATTGTGGTTCTCAAATAGTTATCTTTACTATAAAAATGAATGAATCGCACCCGCAGTTCCCCCTTCCATATTTCCCCGTGCTCGTTTCGTTAGTTTACTTTTACTTGGGCTTCTCAAAATGAATCAAGGAATCAATCCAAATTCTTCTCAACAAAAGCTTCACAAGGGTACGGTCCAGTTCCCATACAAGTCCTCCTACATCATCTTTCACCTTCCTATGGAGTTGTGTGAAGTCGTGCCTTGAAAGTAACATCGGGAAGCACGCGGACGGGACGGCGCGACAATATTATAGTATTGCCATTACGAGTCGTTTGTGTATGTAGAATATTTCCACAAATATTTGTTTTGGGGTCTGAGTGTTGTGAGACCGAAAGTCTCTCGTAGTTCCTGATACCTACGACACAAGACTCGTATCTTACTGTAGGGTCAGGACTTGATGTTAGAAACCTAGTTTAAATTTAGAATACGTTTTGTAATAAGGCCCAATGTGTTGACAGAAGTTGACATAATCAGAATTGCCAATTTAGTTTCGATTTGCAAATCGTGTCCTCGTTACGATAAATTTAATGAATGTATTACATACGCAAAGGTCTCGTTTTGTGTTTATCTTTACTATAATACAGAATTACACTATGCATGACATAGAATCTCGACGATTTTAAATGCGATAGTTTTAATTAGACTTAGACCACCTTATTATTTTTGTCCCGTCCCCGTAAATGTTATTTTTTGTTTATTTTTTTAATACTGTCATGTGTTTTGATGCTTGTGTTTGGAGATATTTCAATAGTTAATACGAACAATGGATATATTTTGTTTAAAATTGTTTTGTGGTGTTAAATTGTTAGATTTCTTTTTAACATAAGTATTAGTTTTATTAATCAGCCTATTAATATTAGTAGGTACATATTCGTATTTTAAGTTATGTTTTACATAAGTAATCTTCGCAAAATTTAATGAAAATTCCATAATCAAAAATTCTTCTATTCTTCATATAATTTACGAATAGCACATTGTTTATCGATATAAGTAAATACTGCTAAGAGTGTGTGGGCAACAGTTGCAGTGCATGAAGAATTCTCTTCACGCGAGCCTGCGAGCCAGCGGGCTGGACGCCTACGGATACCAGAATACCTACCACTTCCCACCGGTGCACACGGCTGATTTCTGGAGGGAGCCTGTTAGGGAGTGAGTACAATCTTCTTAACTTTCATAGGTAGACGATCAAGAGGACCGGTTTACGAATGCAGACTAGTGAAATATTTAGCTATGCTCAGAGCACGGTAGCTGATTGTATAAAAAGACTTAACTCCGTGTTTATAAATATTAGGTAGCGTATTTGTTAGGTAATTCTCAGAAGATAATAGAACATCTTAAATGAAAACCATTTCAAAAGGTTCATCAGTAGCTGAACAGCAGCTTGATAAACAGTGGAAAGCTATTACTTAAGAAAACCAGAACTCTAATACAATTCCAGTCATCAATATACGTAGGCTTACTTAATCATAAGTATTTATCATTGTATTCTTGGATCCCAGAGACCTGGTGGTGACTGGTGCTGCTGCAGCACGAGGTCGTGCTCGGAGACCGCTTACATTACCGGACCTCACGCACCATGTGCACCGCTCGACTGTCTACGCCAACAGTAAGTGATTTTTTTATCCTAACTCGACAAAATGACTACGCCACACCTGATGGTAAGTGTAGCGCAATCCAGGAATATGTCGACCAACGATAAACAGTGTGTTTATCGTTGGTCGGCACGATCATGCCGGCCTGCCTAACTGCTTCTTCACACTCCGTTTAAAGGACCCCATATTATAGGAAAGAGGGTACACGTGTGCCGGCAAACTATTCCACAGCTTAATGGTCCGGCAGAAGTAGGAATTTGCGAACTTTTTAGTTCGAGCTGAGATGGAGGAAACCACGAAGCTGTGGCTTCGCAAGCCAGCACGCGTGGTTCTGTTTACAGAAGCATTGCTCAATTCTAGTATTGTCAAAGTCTTTGCTCCAGAAGACGGCTGCTATAGTATCGGAAGGGAATTTGATATATCTGTTCATGGATGGGGCTGAGACATAGGTTCAAAACTCAGGCCCAATTATCCTAGGCCGTTATCCGTTCGGCTTACCTCACAGGATCAATAAGAACATTTGCCTTTTTTTGCCTAAAACTAAATCTGGATTATTTCTCGCAGGGCACTTACCTTCAGGCAAGCCCATCTCGTCATTCAGAATATTAAAGAAAAAAATATGAAAATAATTTTAATCGAAATCTGCAGTGCAGCGTCGGTAGAAATTTAGAAGTTTTATTCCACTTTGGTGACCATCCTAATTTGTTTCCAGACCACACCCGTACCAGAGCTAATGGCTACGAACAAAAACACAAGAAAGTACCGCAGACAAATGGCGACGTCGCCACGCCAAAGACTCCAGAAGATATACAAGGTACTTATTACATCGCATTTAGTACTCTCGTGACAAAATTAAAGGGAATCCTATGAGAAAAATAGCGAATTAGTCGGACTGCACTGTGTTTACCAGCAGATGTAGAGCGGTAATTTTGCCTTGTTGGGACCAAAAAACTTGTTTTATTTTTAGATTTATTCTTTCAGGATCCCGTTTAAAATCGACCACTCCCGAATCATCGAGAATCAATGGGAGATTAAGCAGGCCCACTGGCGCAATTTACCCTGAGTTGAAAGTTGTCGTTACTAAGCTAATCCCTCGGGGACATGGTGAGGAAGATGAAACGTTGCTTCATAATAATGGAGCTTAACTGTGAATGTAAAGGAATACTAACAATTTGCCTTCACTATTTTCCATTAATTCTAACAAATTGGTTGTCCTTTTTCCCAGTAGATAGTAAATAACGAAGAAAAACTTTATCTTCTCAATTCTTGTAACGCTTCTAATCCTTTGTCGTCAATGTCTTCATCTCTAATATGCGGTGTTGGGTTTTTAGTGTTATTTTTCTACATAAATAACTAACTGACGTTTTGGGTGTTGTGGTTTCTATTATTAATATACTTTTAGTTAGAGTGGTTGGTTTTCTCTAAAGGGTTTCGTCGAGCTAGTTCATATCTTAGTTTAATTTTATTTATTTTTCACTTTATTACCTTCAACGTCGTCAACTGGAATGTTCAAGTCATTTAAAGGGTTTCTGAGATTCAACTAGTCTATTTTTAAAGGAGGCTTTGTGGGCAAGTGGGTCACCGAATAATCACCCATAAATACCAGTATATTCATTAGCGGCGGTTAATCTAATTGCTCGCTATGTGTTTTGTTTCAGTGTCTACGGGCGCGGGTGAGACCGGAGGTGAAGGCGCATGCGGGGGCCGGGGGCGAGCTCGCCGCATCACGCACCGCAAGCACGCGCCCGACCACACGTAACTCCCGCGCACGGTGACGTAGCTTGACGAATAACATATCAGGGACGCGGCCACCGCCATCTAGCGTGTGTGCCCGCAATTAGTACAAACAGCTCCATCTGTCGGTCAGGGTTTCAGTTGAACAATGTTCATAGTGCACCTTGGAGGAGTTTCATTTGTGTTGAGTTGATTTATGATTTGTTTTCAAAGGGATGTAAAGACCTAAAGTACTTAATAATACCTACATTTCCTAATTCAATTCCATGTTACTCCATAGAATTTATCCAATAGGTAATCTTATTCGTCAAGCTATAAATTAATCGACGTGGGCTTGATCGGCGTCGTATATTGCTGGACGTCGATGAATAGTTATTCATATCGTAACGTTAAACTTGACGGAGACTGCCATGTCAATTCTTCATAGTAACGTCTCATTATTTTTACACAAGGTAAGAATAATGAATGACGATTGACTTGGGATTTTAGAGTAACATTTTATCCAATCAAATAACCTTAAATAAGAAAGTATAGAATTTATTTGCTTCTCGTTTGATTCATATCCGCTGAATTGATTTCGATGAAATATGCAAGATTTTATTTTTGTCCCAATAACTGTTAATCAGGGAATCCTGGTAGATTCCCGAAAACGTAAAATGAATATAGAAAGGCATTTAAAATATGAAATGAATCTTCTAATAATTAGAATGTAGTTTCTAATCCAATAATATTTATGCGGTGATATGCGCGCCATCTATTTTGTTTAAACCTAAATAACCAATTCGTATATAATCGATTAGATGGCGTTAGTAAAATAATAATCTAATACCAATCTTATTAAGGCATGGCCACACACGTTACGAGAAATCGCTGCGATCGAAATGGACAGTTCATGCAGCAACAATGTTGACTTTTGCAACAATGTTGACTTTTTTCAACGATAAAATACATACATTTTCTGATTAATTTGTTAATATACCCTTCAAATCGAAGTGATTTCTTCGAGCTTCTGTGGCTTGCAATATGTGAGATAATGGCTATTTATCGATTGTTATATGACAAATTATTTAACTTGTGAAATATTTTGTACCTTAATTATTAGGGTTTTGTAAAATGCTAACAAGTTTATTCCAAAATATTTACTGCCATTAGTGTTTACTTTGTTAGATTCGGAAATATAACATAAAATGAGGATAATATATTTTTTTCTTTGCTATTGAACTGGTCAGTATCAAATGGGACATTTCATAGTTATTTACTAAGTTCTCTGGTACAAGCAAGGAAAAGGGGTCAGCGTTCATAATGTTTGAAACGATAATCGTTCAAACTGTGGTGGGTCGATTTTACTTTAAGATTTTCTTCTTCCTTTTTTTTTAACCTGTAAAGCCTCTTTCACGTGCAATATCAGATTTGACGATCAGTAGTGAGTGACATGAGGTAGTTTTGCTCAATTACCATCCATATAAATAGGCAGCTGCCCTGCGAGGCAGTCTTAAAAAGAGCACAATAGAAGTATTATTGGCATATGGCAAAATAATATAATATAGAATCTCTTTGATAGATCGCAGTATAAAACCCATTTGTGGAGTTGGTTCCGGGTGCATCGCAAATTCTAGATAAGTTCTACAAAACTACCTAAGTCGCTAGATTACCACACAGACTCGACAAGTTTGTCGCTACCCTTATCGAGAAAATGGTACAATATTATGAGATTGATAGATTTTATCACATGTTTTAAGTATTTGGCATAATAATATAATAATTTACACAGAAAGGAATTAAAGATGACAATCTAAGGAATTTATTGCATGTAACGCCAATGCGGCTATGGATTTATAATTTTTAATAATTGTTTTATTATTTACAAAGTTGGTAAAGGAATAACTTCCTTACAGCCCTGGATGAGGAATTCAATTTATAAATCCACTGGATATGAATATTATTGCCTGTAATATTAATGTTAAGACTAATATTTCAAAATTGTAACTAGTACAACCTACCTACTACCGTTACCTCTAAATACCTAATTTTGAAAGTCTACTTATGTATTGTCCATTATAGTAAAACTTTATCTCGTAGATCATTTTAGTAGCGTTAAAAATTATTTGTCTATACGCTTTGAAATCACGAACTTGTTTGAATTAGCATCGGTCAAGTGTCCCACATGTGCCCAATAATGGCACGAGGCTTTATAATTTCCCACACGAAGCACCAAACCCCAAACGCCACCCTTGTGATTTTTTTTTATATAAAACGCTGTATTTGTAGCCTTAAACCCTCATAATCTAATTTAATAGAAAAACTACTATAATGATTATTGAAATTATTATCATAATTATTGATATGATAAAATATATTTATTGCGGATTTGTTGTTTTATTTTAAAATATAGGTACCTACATCATTTTATAGTTATTTTTTTACCTGTGTTCCCAATCCATCAGGAATAACAAAATTATAGTCAAATCAGTTACTTTTATAAAATAGGCGCGACATGTTTTTATTTCCTGTCGCCATCCTTTTCCACCACATACGGCAAGGTGAAAAGAAGCAAGAAAAAATATCGTGACAGGCGAATTTCTGTGTTGACGCGGTCGAGGGCGCGAAAATTAGAACAAATATATTTCAGTATTTAATGACTAAAAATGGCTCTTGAAGAGTTTTATAAGGGTAAAAATACGCGTAAAATAACTTGTCGGGGCTGGACTTTGTCAGTGCACCCTCCTTTTACCATCTCCGTCACTCTTTATTCCTGTCAGATATAAGGTTCATAATGGAGTGGCGACGCATAAATAAAATAATTGTACCAACATTACTTACAGTTTTAGATCTCCAAAATAAACCACAATAACAAATCCAAAATCTTTATTCAAAAAATCAACTCAACAACTTAAAAATCTCATGATCCGGATAACATTTGAGCATATTACCTAACAACCACAACATGGATTCCTTTAAATTACTTTCTAACAGTAGTTTTACAGCATTTAAATTACACAGAAAATAATTAAAAACATGTTCATATATTTGACTATTGTTAAAGTTTGCTAAAATCCTTATTAAGTGCAACAGTTTAGTAGTTTCATTGCCTTCTATACTTTGACAAAAGATTTTTAATAGTTTTTCTAAGTATTGTACAGGTAAGGTATCTATTGTAAAATTGCTATGGCATGACAGGATAAATAGAAGATGTAATGTTGGTGCTGTTATTTCATTTTGAATTAATGTTGACTGAACTTTTGCCAAGTGTTCCGGTCTGAAACAAAACAAAGTTTGATTATACTGGCATTCCACTTGGCCACATTGATCTAGTGGCATTATACTAAGGCTGAGAACTCACGGTCCTGGGTTAAAACCTGGACCTTGCGTGATCACAAAATAAATTTTGAGGCCATACAATTACAATTTATTTGATTTTCATTCGAAAGATCACACAAAAATTACCCGGAATTGGGATGTGTGGCCAGTCTGGCGATAGAATCGCCCTCTGGAAGGAAGATTCCGGCTATCCCGAAGGGCTTGCGACATGACTTGATGGTTGGTTGGGGCAGGTATAGCGGTACATCCTTGTATTCCTGTGCCTGCAAAAGTCATCTGCCTGTCCTGTCGCAGGCCCCTCGGCTTTTGTTTGTTTATTGGTGGTAGCTAGTTTTTTTGGACTGCACTATACTTACCATCAGTTGTTGTGCTATCACTTTGCCGAGCAAAAAAATATTTAGTTTCACAGTAGTTCACATATAATTTTTATCAACTAATAACCCAAGTAGTTCCGAAATTTACCTGAGATTATCTTTTAACTGATACGTAAACTGTACCAAAGCCTCGGCAGCAGCTTGCCGTACATCAGCATTGGTAGCCAGCAGTAGATCTGATAACTTCGCGACAGCTCCTTGTGCCACTAGTAATTCACATGCTTTTTCTCCTGAACCAGCAAGATTGCCCAGTGCCCATGCACATGTCAACTGGAAAGAAGAATATGGTGAAAATTTTCTGTATACAAATATAAATAAGTATACTATGTAGTTTGCCTGTTTTGTTAGTTATGTTAAGGTCAAGATGTCTAAATTTTGATATCTATAATGTTTTTTTAAATAAAATTTTGATATTAATTTAAACAGATTTTATCACGGTTTTTTATTTTAATTTTGGTTTTGATGTTTCGAAAGCTTTTCAGCCTTTATGGTCACAGGGTGGACTCCAATTAGTCTCAGTTCACCGTTGTATACAAAAGTGTCTACACCATGAATGAATTAGCCAAATAAACTGCGCTATTACTGACTTAAAGAAAACCATTATGATATGACAGCATGCTATTATGTGGGTGAAATTACTACAATTGCCCCCTCCTTTTTCCCATCCCCATGCATTTTCTTTAAGGTCGGCCTGATTATTCAAGTTTCGTTGATATTTATGGGCAATGAAGATCACTTACCATCAGGTGACCCACTTGCTTGTATTATCTCTGCGATAAAAAAAGAATACATACTGACAACTCCACAGTGAGATTATCAAGCGTGGCAATCAGGTAAGGTCCTGCTGCCTTGGCAACTGTAGCACCTGCCTTATTGTCGCCCAGGGACAGGTTGCACAGGCAGCCTGCAGCTTCACACTGCTTCCTGACATCATGGCCTGGAAATTAAAGTGTAAATTATAATACATCGGTATGAGGCATCATTTATTTTCTATTAAAAGTAGTTACTTATAATGGAGAATCTCAGCAAAGTTTTTTAATATACTACATACATTCAAAACCAAGCTGCTAATTTGAGAGTTCCTTTTTCACTGAGCCTCACTGTCCACCAGATGGATGAAAATATGTCATATAAGCCTAGATATGTTATTTTTGTGTTCATTCTTTTTTATAACATAAGCCAGCGATAGAGCAAATCATGTAATGGTGTCATTGACATCCATGAACGTCCATACAACCAGGAGATTGATGGTAGTGTTGTTGACTTTGTAGGAAAGGGATAATTGAGAGTTTGGGATAGGGAAGGACCATTTGGGCCTCTGGATATCTCACAACATACAAAAAATGCAACAGTAAAATGGTAGGTAGTTCACATTGGCTTTCTGTAAAACAATGGCAACAATCTAGTCTAGCTGGCCCAATCATGCACTAGACAAAACCATGTACGGTATGGCTCTTATTTATTTATTAAGGTACGGACAAAAAGAACCAATTTTTAATTTAAGTCTCAGAGCAACTTAATTTAATTACTTTACCTGATAGTTCTCTAACCAATCCTCGCAGTGCTCCTTGCACATTTAGCACCACCTCAATGTTTTTCTCATCATCAATCAGTGCGTTCTTGAGTGTGTTTAGTTCTGCTACCGTCACCGAAGACTTTGATTTCAATTTGTTAGCTAAGTGAGCTACATTCTCTTCTGATATTCTGAAAACTAGCCCTTCATTTTATTTAATTTTATAAACAGTACAGTCTTGTTAACAAAGTCCCAGTGTAAATTGGCTTCCTCTGTGGTCTGACATATCTTCACTGATGATAATCAGCCTTATTAACTTTCATAGCACTTCAACTACTGGACTACAAATAATCTAATATCTATAGTCTGATAAATTCGATAATCTGACACCACCATAAGAGCAATTAACATACATTTTTAATTTTTTTTTAAAACAACATTCAACATAGGGAATCTAACTTAACGACTTAAGTCAGTCTAGATTAACAAAAGTTGAAAATTTCTTTTTAAAACACAATAGACCACATATTATATCTATGTCTAGATCTAGACATGTAAAGTTTAGTCATTCTAATCAGTATTAAGTTTAAACCATCCCGGGTATTGTAGCTAGCGTACATTAAACAGTTTGTGGACATGTAAGCGTGACAACCTACTCCAGACAGAAATATTGATTTGTGTTAGAAATTCTGGACAGTTAATTCTGTTGAAGAGCTTGTAAATCATCAAACGATCCACAAGCTTGCGTCTATCGTCGAGGGATATTATTTGGAAGTATTTAAGACGAGCATTGTAAGACGATCTTTAGTAGATGATGTAAATTCTGATTGAACGCCAGATGACTGAAGAATCTTTTTATGGCCAACAGTGGGCAAATAGGCAGGCATATATTATTAACAATATCAAAAAAACAAGTTTATGCATTTAAAATACAGTTTTTACAATATAATTGGTCTAAATTTTGTTATTTACCGTAAATTCGCCAAAGACCGCCGAACATCGGTTTCTTCGTTCCTCATCCGACGCCGGTTCAGAACAAGCGTGTTTCGACTCGTTTCTCTAATCATTTCTACTGCTTCCTCCTCCATTAAAGTTTCTGAAACTACCGTCTTTTAACAAATAATCTCAGACCTCATTCATAGAAAAATTTAAAGCACTATAATATTATAAAAGTTCCGAACATAACCCCATAACCCACTAGCATCACAATTTTTTTTTTAACAGCTGACAGTAATCAGACTTCAGAGACAAATAAACTAGAACAGTAATGTTGCCAACATGTTTTTTTATCATGACAAACTAACATACTAAAATACTAAAATGGTTTGATTTGGTATAAAAATGAGGCAAATTAAAATTTGATTCCAAAAGAAATATACCCTGTTTTCCAATTACAGCACTAAAGCGCATTATGCGGCATAATGCTCAACGTTGAATGTTTCAACTACAGCAACGCTACGCACAATCAAGCACTCTCAAAAGTACTGCTTTCGGGTGATACATGTAATCGATACCAACTCAGTAACAGAAAATTAACAAGTGTTTTTTCTTTAAGTTGGCATTGATCGAAATTTTATTTATATTATCGTTAGTAATTAATATTGTTTAATGTTGTTTATTTTTTTTTAAGCTTTCGTCTTATCGCAGTGTTTTCGAAATAGTCAAAAGTTAATTCAGACCCTGTTAAAAACTAAATGTAAGGATGGATGAAGGTATAAACATTGACTATTTATATTTTTATTCTCAACACTGAACTTAGCGCACTCTGCTGCGCAATTAGCATTAAGCATACTTCGGCATTGTGCGCCACTGAGTCGCATTATGCTCTATAATTGGAAAACAGCGATAATAATCATGTCTAATAAGAAATAAGTCTCTTGGGTGCGGCAATGCTATATGGTTATTTAGATATTTTTAAAGCAACTTTATTTACTAAGCAAGAATAATTTCTATAAATGGGAACAGTTTGCACTGTGTTGTTTCTATCGTTGTTTCTTAGTTTACTTACACAAAACCTTGAAAATTATATACCTAAACCTTCCTCATGAATCATTCTATCTATTGGTGAAAAAGAGAAAACCGTATAAAAATCCGTTCAGTTTTTTTGTGTAGTTTTTGTTTACTGTAGTAGTATGAATAATTTTCATTTAATTCTTTGTTACGTCATTTAAGGCTACACAATTAGTAATGAAACACCAAAAAACATCAAAACATTTTATTATGTTTACCTAACATTATATTAAAACTAATATTATGGTATTGAATTCTATTTTTAAACATTCACAGGGAGAGCAAGACAGTGGAGACAATAATATGTAAGTGACACCAACTTCTGAAATAAAAATGCCTATCATACAAATAAATAGTTAATCCAAGGTTATTATTATTTTACTGTGCAAAATCTACAAATGCCTTACTGCCATTCCAACCAAATACCTAACTAATTAATAACACCTAAATCTATAAATCATTAACACAAATTGTATCACAATAATGGAATTACAGAGTCATTCATAGATTTTGCATATGGTAAGGAAGACTTATCTCTATGCTTCAGGATAAATGTTTTTTTTAAATCATTTCTTATGAATAATAATTTTAACATGGCTTATATCTCGCAGAAGCCTTTTAGTTAACTGACTGTTTATTCTAGTTAAAGCTTCCTAAACACCATTGCGCTACGCAAATAAGTAAATAAATAAATAAAAGATCGCACAAGGCAACAGCTGTTAAATTTACAACTATAATCAAAAACGATAGTGTAGCTGAGTATTAATGACTACTTTTTTTTACGTTTTTTATTTTTATGTCTTCACTGTCCTGGCTCAAAGCTCTGTCTGCAAATGCTTACTTTAGTATGCTATAATATTACATTATGATATCAACGTTAACTTTAAATCTTTCGCGCTTAAGTTCAAAATACTATGTACAACAAAGATCACTATACGTCTTCATTCGTATGTCTTTATACAAGTTCATTTATATACATGAGGATATGATGGGAATTATATACACTTATTTATATACATTAAAATACAGAAAAACTTGCTTAAATCACAGTCCTTTAATATTCGACTACGATATCATTATAATCGTTAATATCTTCAGCCTTCCTTGTTCCATACGAAATTTCTCCCCTAAAACTATGTTGAAGAAAAACATCGTTAGGAAGTCCATTTACAATAATATGTATTTCGATATGTACAAGAATATGTTTAATATGTTGGCAAGCTTCAATATAATAACATTATACATAGAAAGCGGTCTACATTAAACTATCACTGGTTTCCGTTCTTTCATTCTGCATGAGCAACTCTTTTTCTTTAAAACAATTTTATCTCTTACGTACGCTTCGTTGAGAGATTTCGATGAAAATCTCTGCTATAACGTCACATTCCTCTCTTTGGCTGCTGGAATATTTGAAGTATCAATTATATTATTCGCAGCAGGTTTGTCTTCTATCTGTTTGTCTTTTGTTTTTTCTAGTTGTTCCTTCTCTGCTTCGATGACACGTCCATTGACTAACTTGAAATCTGCTGGGTCGGTCTGGGTTTCTTTGTCGGCGCATGGTTGTTCTGAAATGTAATAAGTTTTAGTTTTATAAAAGATCATGTACCAGAAGAGTGAGCCTAAAATGCTTGAGGCTAGTTTTAAAGAGCAGGTAATTTATTAGATACCTCTCTTCCATTAGTGTGTGCTATGGTTTGAAGGACATTGAAACCAGTGAAATTACTGGGCATTATGAGACTCAACATCTTTTGTCTCGAAATGTCGAGCGCAGTTCAGTGCCATGCAGTGCTTTTTAATTCAAAGTTCTACGAGTTGCTTCTGTTTATGGGCAGTCGTCGCGCTTGCGACAGGCAAGGCGTCTTGCTTGTCTCGTCATTCAAACCAATAAAAAAAAATACTCACTCTTATTTTGCGTTGTGATTGTGTGCATGTGAATTGGCTTGCGACTGTACCGCACTGGCATGATACTCTGGCGAACGTTCCGCTCGGGACGGATCAGGATTATGTACAGCTGAAATACAAATTGTTAGATAATTTCGGTTTGAGACAACAATTATCATTGATAATCATCATGGTTTAGAATCAGCAGATACCTACAGAATCTCCAACCAGTTTATAGCCGAAGTGTATAAGAATGATGTCATATCAGTAATTACTTAATAGACATTTAATTTGTTGATTTTATGCTACTTTCTCCGTTTTTATAAACTTTGAATCGCGAAGTTGTAGCTAAACAAATTAACGATAGATTACCTGGACTGGGAAATATGGTTTATTAACATTAATCAATTTGATTCAAATAGAGCTAATACATTGAATATTTAATTATGTGTTTCTCTGTCGTAGTTCTTAAAATAGCAACTGTTAAAAAACAAACAATTTGCAATAGATAGCTGACATCTAGGGTTCTTTTGTAACCCACAATTTTTTGGAATCAGTTGTTTCCAAATCAGAAACTTGATAATTAGGATACTAAACAGCACAGAGTTATGTAGGATTCCAAATACTCTATTATAACGTTAACTTGTTGCTTCACACGTAAGAGGTTCTTCTTTGATTACGGAAATTTGTGAAAAATAAACTAAGCACATAGTTTATTTTTAAAAATAATAATAAAATACCGTTAAATAACATACCGTCATAAAAGCAACTGACCTTAGGCGAGAACAGACAGATAAGCGTGACGCTGGCACTGAGAGAGATGGTGACTGCCATGCTGGTGACCCGTAGCGGCACGTGGCTGGCGGTGCCGAAGTATAGTGGCACGAACGCGAGCCAGATTACGCACGTCGTGTACATTGTGAAACCTGCAAATAATATTATTTAGATGTAAATGATGTCTTAGACCACTAGTTCCCAAAGTAGTTCAGGTGGATTCCAGGAGTCCACGGGAGACTAGGCGGGGGTCTACGTTACAATCTAATCTTCGCATTTTTGTCGAATTTTGGGAATATGGTAGAAATGTAGCTGCAGTAGAAATGTAGGTCCACCGGTACCAACTAAATTTTGAAAGTGGTCTATGAGAAAAAAGTCTGGGAGCCTCTGTCTTAGACAGATCAGTAATCCTTTAATACCTTCAGTGCTCTTTCAAGGCACTTTTATTAGACTGGCTTACGGGAACGCGTCAAATGGATCAAAGTTGAAATGAAATGCCTTTTAAGTTTTTGTATATAACAGTGAAATCAGTAGGTAGTTGCTCAGGATTTATAAGTCGTCGCCTCGTACATTTTACATTGTACATGCGTGTTTGTTCTAGAGGTGATTACATTTCTATTGTCTTCAAACTATTTGTGAATCACACTAAATAAAACGTTTTATTCCAATGAAAATGTCACTAGTCCACAATTCTATCGAAAATACATTGATAAACTGTTGAAAGTTAAGCCGATATATTCCGGCGGCGACCACAACTCAATTGCTTTAGTTACCCAACTTGAAATTGTGCGGCTGGCTGGCAATTCCGTTGATTACATAGCTCCAGCTGTATTGCAAAGGCGATTAGTGTAAATTGAGATCTAAAAATGTAGAATGGCTATTGAATGCAAATATGCAATAACATCTCAACCCACATCAAGTAAAAATTTAGATATTAATTTTATTTTGGTAAATTCAATAAATTAAATTAAGAATTTAAAGTTCTATTTGAAGTTTCACCTACAAGGTGGACAGACGACCTGATAAAGAACGCAGGAAGTCGCTGGATGGAGGCCGCTTCCAAAAGGTCGGTCTGGAAATCTGTGGGAGAGGCCTATGTTCAGCAGTGGACGTCTTGTGGCTGAAGATGATGATGATGATGATGATTTGGCATAATCATTAATGGGAAATGATAAATTTATGATAATAAAATCAATATCTCAATTTTTACTTGATGTGGGTTGAAATGTTACGGCATAAATATGCCGTATGCAGTGACAATATGATTTGAGCCTGGCAAGACTTCACGCTTTTAAGTCTGAATACATTGACGAACATGTAACTGACAAAGCACTGCGAAATCTCAACGTAGATTTGTATTGTTTGATACAAATCAAACCGATACCGATTGGTTTTTGTTGATCATATTGATTGGAAGGTTGTTCAGACGGTTCAATTCGCATGTTATTTAACAGTTGATTAACTAAAATGGAACAGTGAGAACTCGATGAGTGATAGCAAAATTTCCACACAGAATTGAAACCCAGCTCAATCAAAATGTCATTAGAATTGGAAACGTGGCTAATAAATGTAATTTGGCACATGTATTTGCCGGTTCGGTGACGATCCTTCATTTACGACGTTGGAATTGTTTTGACGTGACTGGAGATTGATTGTGTTTGATTGGTAATTGTTTACGTACATGCTAATTGTAGTATACTATGAAAACATTGTATTATAAAAATTTGATTTCGGCAGATTTTATAAATAAAACTAGCTGTCTGGTTTCACCTGAGTGCTTGTCACTGCTCCTCTACTGTTTGTCGTACATACATGTCGTGTACTGTTACATATAGTGAACTAACTATCTTTATCTTGTTGAAGCAAATAATGTAATTGCCGAATGTATTTTGATGATTCTATATATACATTAGTTGATATTGCTTTCTATACATGCATAAGTTTCTTTTGTTTTTGTACTGATTTGTCATAAGCGCTGTTTTAATTGCCTACATGATTAATAAACTGCTTCATTTGGATATGTAGTTTGAATCACCTCAATCGGTAAAATTGTTCAGGAATCATAAGGACCATACACAAATGCACCCACTATTATTCGTACAGAGGCGATATTGAGGAAGGCTAGCCTAACGTGGAGTGATCTGTGATAGTAGAATGTTTTAAAATTAGTTGCCAGCAACTACAGCAGTATTTAGTAATGTTCCACCCGAAACCCTAAATGATACAAGTCAGGTTTATTACAATCCTATCGACCCTAGTTAATAAATAAGGCATCCTCGAGAACACGGGAGTATGTCGTGCGTCTCACAATAGGATGTCAACAAGCGCCTGATTGCATTGTCACATCACAATAGAATCTGAACAATGGATGTCTTATTCGTTTTAATAAACCCTACTTCTGATTTACGCTTGTGGCGTAATGGCGGAGCAATGTCGATCATGTTTAATCGATGATTTATTCATTGTGCCTCGTTTGTGTAATAGAAGTTGTGTTTTCGATTCTCGTAAGATATCGATATTTGCGTTCATTGAGGACTGATGATGTTCGATTCAATATTAGAAGCATTGTCGGAGTCTTCAAAGGTTACAATTTAATAAAAATGTTAACAACGGAATTCTTAAACCTTATTTTAACCCATTTGATGAGTTTTCAAATATTTTCTGTGTATAATTTTTTATATGTTACATCATATAAAAGACTCTAGTATCGTCCTAATGAGCATCAAAAACACTGGGATCAGTATGATTAGGTTCTACACAAAGCTTTTAAACTACTTATGTCTACTAATTAATATGTTTGTTTTGATTAAAATAATGATCTTCCTAGTGAGGACTGAGTATAATGTACAAGGTGTATACGAGGATCAGAATTAGGAAGAAGACAAGCAGGTTGTCCAAATAGAGTTCGTATCCATCAACAGTGTGTATCCACTTACCAATATGTTTGCTCTCATTAAAAGCTTCGGGTATCTTCCTAGTGAGGACAGCGTACACGGTGCACACGAGGATCAGCACGATGGGGTAGAAGAACGCGATCATGTAGGAGGCGTCTACGTACGAGTCGCAGACGAGCATGTTGTCTTCTCTCGTGGGGTAGTGGAACATAGCGCGTGCGGGCGCTACTATCATCCATACTACCACGATTAGAACCTGGGGATGAGGTGATGTTAGATCAATTGCTCCAGTTTCAGAGTTAGTAGGGTCTGGGATGAAAGATGATAAGATGTGTTTAGACTACGCTATAGGTTTACTACCAGTGAAATTTAAATTGTTAACCAATTTTCTAAAACTCTTTAGAATTAATTGCGTTCTATTTAACTAAACTCTTCAAAACGTTTCTCACGAGCTAGGGAGCAGGGTGAGGTAATGATGGTAGGCTTGAAAAATGGGTGAAGGGTTAGTTAAGGATATACGCTGCTTTCAATTAGAATCAAGTCTAATGCGTCTATAATATGAAAATATTATCTCTGAATATATAGGAACGCGTCTGGAGGGGTTTTTTACACGCTTTTTATTAACTTCACCTGTATGTTTGTTTGTTTGTAACCGACTCCTTTGGGCGCGATTTTGACCCACTTTGAACGGTCAGATTTCGTTCAAACTTTGTAGATTTATCGAGGACCGATGACAATACACTAATTTGATAAAAAAAAATATATAATAATAAAATAATAATAATAATAATTTAATTTAATTAATTATTGATATTCGGGTTAGGAATTAAAATTATATTCTCTGGATCTTCGTTAATTATAGGGAATATCGTAGTATCTAAGAGCGACAATAGATAGCGCTTTTTTGATATTCGGGTTTAAAATTAAAATTATACTCTCTGCTACAATATATTTTTATTTTAACTAAAAAATGAAAAATAAATAATAGTTTAAAAAAACTAAAAACACGCTTTTATAGAAAGTCTAACTAAAAAATAGAAAATAAATTTGAATAAAACAATGTATTTTATTGTAAAAAAAAAGCGTGGGGTGCATACAATAATAAAATTATAACTATGGACACCATGCACCCCACGCTTTTTTTTACAATAAAATACATTGTTTTATTCAAATTTATTTTCTATTTTTTAGTTAGACTTTCTATAAAAGCGTGTTTTTAGTTTTTTTAAACTATTATTTTTATATGATATGCTTTCAAGGTGAAATGCTTTTGTCTACTTTACCTGAATGGAAACAAGCGCAGCGCATATAGCAAGTTGCGAGCTCGGAGATATAAGTATGGGCCGCTTGGCTGAATGCTTGCTAGCATTGAAGATTCGAGAGATCCTGTTGGTCTTCGTGAGGAGTGCAGCGTACACCACGGTGAAGCAGAAACCGGTTCCGAACCTGCGATACAATAAATAATAATAAAAAAATTAATAATAAAGATGTAGATATTAGAGTAATAGAAATATATGTGATTGTAATTTTACATACTATTTTTATAGGTATTTCATAATTTATAATTTAGTACTGAGTGCGCTGCACAATAATATCTTGTAAAATCCTGTCACCGTATACAATTTTCTTTTACCGTATACAAGATATGTACCCAGATATAATTTGAGCTTAAAAAACTAAATTACGAATAAGTATTTCAAATAATGGGTTTCAATATGCACCCCAAAATTGACTCCAATCGACACTGAAATATCAATAACATTTTCATATTTTGTCAGAGTACATCACACGAATATGCAGTTTGAAAATTTTGCTATGCTCGGTGCAAGTAAATTACATCCATGGTGGTCACAATCTAAGTTCATTCTATTAAAAATAGTTTAAGGCTGGCTTTCTCGACTTACGTTCACAATGTAAAATTTCATAGGATTGACGTTTCATAAACTTATTTAAGGGTTAAATACGATTATGTATGGCTGAAAAAACAGCCTTAATGTCCATACAATAAAAACACTGATGGCAATCAAGGATTCATTGCGACGAACATATTTCGTCATACAAAGTAAAAGAAATATAAATACGGATATTCAGGGAATACAAAAGCCCTTTACAATGACGCATTGCTCGTCTCAACGGGACAGGTCGGGAATTGGGTTTACATATTGTACATACATATGTAGACGTCAAATGACGATACGCAGAGCACGTCCGCAATCGGAATTGTCCATGTGATGTTTTTTCGTCAAAAACCCGTCGCTCATCGCGCGTGCTCGGATTGTGGACGGTCGATGATTTTTTACTAGATCAACTTTCTTTCTTACGATTCCAATATTTTCATCGTTTTCTTTCTTAATTTGACTGGCATTTTAGTATAACAAAATTTTAATAGATTGTTTCTGAAGTGTTATTTTTGTTCAAAGACATTGCCATGCTGAGAGCACAAAATCAAATCGAAATATATCTCACACAACATTAAAGATTCAAAACTTATAAATAACTAAACAAGTCAAAGAACTCCAGTACAGTAAAGCCCAATTACAATCGACTGAAAACTCGGTCGAAGTAAATCAGCTCATAAAGTGTTTACGCATTGCGTCCGATCCGAATCCAAGAATGAATGTCGGTCCAAAGCTAAGTGCCAGTTAGTTACTATTTTTATGAGGGGTTGGGTACTAAATCCGAAATCTGTTTTCCAAAGTCTAGAATATCTCTAAATCGGATCTTAATCTCGGGTTCGGATCAGATACAGTGAGTAACAATTTAAAATTACAGATCTAAATTAGCTACTAGTTACAAGTAAGCCACTAAAACTATTATATTTTTTTATCTCTATTTAATTAAGAGTTTTTATTTAAAAGGATATGTCAACTCCATCGTCTTGATACAACTTATACAAAATTTATATAAATGCATTCTTGGAATATTAAAAAACTAAACATATATTTTTTTAAAAACAAATGCTGCTATCAGATGGAACTTATTAACTGACATAATTTTTTGACCTTGGGTTTGATAAAGTAGTTTGAATTAATCCCCCTTCCACTATATTAAAATCAAATTTATCCAGTAGCAGTTTTCGTTCATATTTATTGCGACCACATTCCATCAGCAAATGCTGAATATCTTCTGAGGTATTACATATTGTGCAGTTTGGTGACTTATTCTTTTTGAATGAGTATGCAAATTTTAATAATTGATAATGCCCGGAAATTAAGAATTAAAAAATAATATTTTTCAGATCTAAGATTGATTTTCTTAGAATAAATATTTATATTGTCGCATTACCTCTGTATGGAGCACAGGATATCGGTAGGCCTGAAGACCAAAGCGAAGGTGACCAAGTAGCACATGAGGATGCCGGCGAGCAGGACGTAAGATAGTTCCCTCCCGCTTGCACGTACCACTGGAGTTGAACTGTGACGCACCCACACTCCGCAGACGAATCTAGTGACGACAGAGTATTAGGAAGACGTTGTTACAACCATTAATTATCGTTGTTTGATAATTTTGATGCAGTAAATAAATATAATCCAGTAATTTGCAGTGTTTCTTCCCTTTCACCAATACACTTATACGCAGAATTATTATATAATGTAGAATCAACCAATATGTCTTCAACAAAAAGAGACGCCTAATTTTTTTGTTGATTTTAGAGTATACGGTGAAGGCATAAGTTAAACTGGACTGGGCATGGGTGTAATTTTTATATTGAGTTCACATTTCTATACATTGAAAAAGTATTTATTTACTTAAGAAGAACAAACAGTTATACATGGTGTATAAGTACAAAGATGCATTAATTTTCTACTAATTATAACAGTAAAATATTGTCAATTACAAAATAATATTAGTAATGAAGAAGCAACAGATTTAGTAATTTTATCCTATGTTATATCTTAAATATTTCAAAACAAAGTTTGTTTCAAATAGGTGATGAAACAAACAAATCTAATTCCGAAAATAAATCGTTATACGTTTAAGTAACACGGCGAACATACGTCCACAACCCTGTATTTGTGCGACAGTTGGCAATACCAAAGAGAATTTTTGTGCGTATCTAACGTTTTATTGTTGTCTTTGGGACAATGTAATAACGTTTATTTGTTACATCAACACAATTAAGCCTACTATTACATAGTTTAAACAGAAAAATAGTTCTAGGTAACTTCGTCTAGACTAGAGGTTCCTAGACTTTTTTTCAAATAGACCACTTTCAAAATTTTGCTAGTTCCGACAAAACTCGACAAAAATTTGAAGATTGTCACGCCAACGTA
Source organism: Amorpha juglandis (assembly GCA_949126905.1). NCBI lineage: Eukaryota > Metazoa > Arthropoda > Insecta > Lepidoptera > Sphingidae > Amorpha > Amorpha juglandis. Next base: position 852,000 of record OX421379.1, on the reverse strand, counting down.
GACGCCCGTCGAGTCTCCCGTGGTCCCCTGGGGTCCACCTGGACCACTTTGGGAACTAAGGGTATAGACTTTAAGCTCAACAGCTTACAGTAGCGAAGGTTCAGTTCAGACCTTACGGCGTGAATGACTAACAAAAATCCAAAGTCTTGAGTGGTAGAGCCACGCTGTGGACTGTTTTGTCTACAGCATGAATGCCGTACCACAGTCTCACAGAAAACCGACGTAAAGTAGCGGTTTGCTGCTGCGTTTCGTACGGTGAGTGAGATATTCGGAAGCCCAAATCCCCTCCCCTTCCCAATCCCTAATTATCCCTTTCCTTTAAGGTCGGCAACGCGCCCATGATTCTTCTGGTTGTGGGCGTACCTGGGCGGTGGAGATCACTCACCATCAGGTGACCCACTTGCTCGTTTGCCGGCCTATGCTATAAAAAAGAAGTAGTAAAGGACTTAAATATACTTTTGGAACTTACGCGGTAAGCAGAATTCCAACTGACGAAAACGACATAGCTCCTATAGCCCAGGCTGAGTCTGGCCTCAAGTAAGCTTCAGGGATTTGTCTACACTGGGTCCTGGTTGGGTCTGGAAGTGTTCCCCGTGGGCACACCATGCAGGCTGTTTCTACGTACGGGGATCGAATCTGTTGAAAGGAAAGTGATACTAAACCATTACAACAATTAAGGTGGAAAATATTTCGCTGAAATACCAAATATTGCGAGAAAACACTAACTACTGTTAGGATCTTAATTTACAAACGGTAATTGATTTCCAGCAAACATATCCAACTATAATGTATGGAAAAGTTTGTTTGGAAGATCAATAAGGGTCTAATGAAACAATAAAGGAAGTTATTTTGTTACCCGTTTTGTATATGACAAGTGACCATCAAGTAAATTGGGTAATTGGACGTAGTTACGCAAAAAGGAACCAACCGACAGCAAATTCAAATGGAGATATTGATTTTGTGTAGCTAAATTAATTAATTTAAATTGATTTTGCTACCGTTTTTTACGTACGTGGAATATATTTCATGTCCGATTTTTCAAAAAAATACGAGATAAAGTTAGTTTAAATTATTGAATTTAGTAAAACAAAATCAGTATCTCCATTTGAATTTGTTGTAGGCTGGTTCCTTTTTGCGTTAACTAGGTACAATTAGAATACGTCCCTTTGAAACACGTACGAACGCAATCTGTCGTTGATGGTAATCAATCGTTTTCTTCATTAAAATCAAAATCAAATATTTATTGAATCTTTAAAATGTTAAACATCATTTAGATTCAATCAAAATTTATCTCTACCGCCAGTTCGGAATGCTGCTTCGTTGAAGAACGGGCAAGAAACTCTAACGTTGCTCTTTTCTAAACTGATTTACAATATTTTCATTACCCTAAATACAGGGATTCACGAACTAGGGTGGAGGTTATCGCAATCAGGACAAGGGCAGGAGGTAGTAGGGCAAATTAACAATATACAAACAATAATCTGTAAGGATTTTAAAGGTAAGGAGATGTGCCGTGAACCTTGCTGGCAGGAATATCTGAACTTCTAGCATAGTTAACCTACCAACCTATATCCATATAAATAACGTATATCCAATGAATAAGAAATATCAAACCTCATACTGCGTGCAGTTGAAGCAATGCCAGCAGCAACTCTCGCCCTCCACATATTGCTTCGCTTGTCCCAACTCGCACTCCGCGCTACAAACTGACTCGGGTGGCCGTCGCTCCCCCCATTTAAACTGAATTTCTGCATAAAACGATAAGAACCTTAGTTGGTAGATAAATACACCCAACATGCACTTGCACAGTTCTGGCATTATATATGGATACAAATCTTTTCTTGGGAACTATGAGGGTTTTTTGGTCCCGCAATACACAAAACAATCATTTTTTTCGCGGCCTTCTTTTCACTTTCTATTCATCTACTGCCCCATGGAGGCTGAATATAATTGGACCCACTTACGCTAACAGGAACCAACCCACAGCAAATTCAAATGGATATACTGACTTTATTTTTACTAAACTCAATAATTTAAACTAATTTTATCTCGTAGTTTTTGGAAAATCGGGCATGAAATATATTCTATGTACGACTTTACATAAAAATACAGTATTAAAATCAATTTAAATCAATGAATTTAGTAAAACAAAATCAGTATCTCCATTTGAACTTGCTGTGGGTTGGTTCCCTTTTGCGCAAGTAGGTTCAATTAACGAAATTAGAAAAGGCAGTTTGGTGAAATATGAAAATTGAATTGTAAGTTTTGAGGGCAGGTGTTATTTTAGGAATGTTATTTTTAGTTTCTACTAAATTAAATTAATGGGATTCAATGAAAATTGAATTGTAAGTTTTGAGGGCAGGTGTTATTTTAGGAATGTTATTTTTAGTTTCTACTAAATTAAATTAATGGGATTCAATTATACCCTAAATGTTATTAAGTGTCTAAAATTGTTCTTTCTTGGCTTTGTTCCTCAAATGAATAAATAGTATGTTAAAGTGTTAAACCTTTATTAAAATTATCACAATTCTACATTTGAGTTAGATAGACAGTACCGTGTTAGGTTAGTGACTAATTTAAATGAATATTTACTTTTGTAAAATTATTGTTCATTACAAAGGATAATTTTATTACATACAGGTACAATAACAAGCTTAACTTTGCATTTGGAGATATATCAGGATTTATTAGGATCTCTGACAAAAGTCGAAAGACATAATCTCAAATCATTAATTACAAAAATATTGGAGATCACAGAAATAAAGACGTTTCAGAAAATAAAGTTATAGAAATCAATTAATTAATAATCAATATAATAGAAAACATAATAACTATTAAGCCTTCTACTGATGAAGTCTTACCATCGAGATTAAGCTGCAGTTCTCCATCGAGATACTGTCCGACGTTCTCCCAGCGGTACACTCCTCGCGACACCTGCTTAAAATGCAGGATATTATACCGAGCTGGTCCGTCGCCGTTGCTGTCGAAGTGGAACTCGTCCTCGCTTAGTCCTGAATTAGATTGATAAATAAATAAATAAGAAATCTTGATTCAAGAGAAATGTAATTACACCAACCAAGAGTATCACCTGTGTAAAAAGCCTTAAGATTACCAATTTTTACTTTTTAATATCTTGGTAAACAGACAACAATGCATAATATTCTGGTGCCCTTAATGCTTAGGCTGGACTCTGTAATTTTGGAAATCTACCGTATTCATAGGATAGACATACAAATTAAAACAAAAGGCTGTAGGGACTATTAATATTAGAACAAAAGTCTTGAAATTTAGATTTAAGTTACATAATTGAAGCATGAAAAAACAACTTATAAAAATGAATATTAATTCATATTAAATTACCAGACCAAGAAAATAAAGTATCAGTAAATTCCAAAGTCTTTAGAGCTATCAAGAAACAATTGTGAACAGATCTTACCAATAAAGTTAACCTTCCTGAGATATCTGAGGAGATCGGCTCCGCTAGCAGGCCGCATCGCGTCACACAGGCCGGACCGTCCGCCGCACACCGCCATATGCATGTCCCTACACATGCATGTAACAATAGATTCTATTATACTACCTATTTATATCGAGTGGTTAGTAGCCAACCTAGTGTCAAAGTTTTCAAGCCGCCCAAGGCCAACTAGGTTTAACGAATGCTATCAGTTGATAACAGAGAGAATATCCCGCCACTGTAACTCCTGTGCACCAGGATCAACATTGGCACGCATTTTTGTTGACACCGAGCAGTGAAGCTCGGCGAGTCTCTGGGAATGCCTAAATGTCTTTATGCCGCAACAAAATTAAACAGGGTTAGGGAAGAGTTGGAAATATATAGCCTCTTATGAGTAATTTATATTTGTTTGTGATACACAGTGTTCTTCAGGATATTTTTTTAAATAATGGAGGTAAATCGACAATCTGTCAAGTATTACTAATCTTATAAATAAACAAACAACTATGTTATAACACCTGAAACCTAATTACGAAATTCTGAAAATTTTATACGAATTAACGAGGAAGTAAATGAAATCATTAGATTATAGGTTCCAAAAATGCAAGAAGCTGTCGGTATAAGTACCATCGCTCGGTTTATTTCTAACGCCAAGCTGCAGTGAGTAAGCTGTGTTTCGATTTACAGAACATTGAAGTTAGTAAAACTACTGGGTATTATGAGACTTCACATCATATATCTCGGAGTGGCGTTTTTTTTTTTTATCCTGGCTCGGCAAAGTGACTACGCCACACCTAAGTGTGAGTAAGTGTAGCGCAATCCAAGAATAGTGTCAACCAACGATAAACAATGTGTCCATCGTAGGTCGGCAAGATCATGCCGGCCTGCCAAAGGACCAAGGGCAAGGGGAAGGAAAAAGGGATGGGAAAAGGGTTAGGATCAGGGGTCAAGCCCCCTAGGGAGAACCGGATATACACTGGCTGATCAAGTGGAACGCGACCTACACAAGGTGGGCCACTATGGCAGGTTTTAGCACCAATGTACGGTGGTCGCTATCCGGTCGGATACAAGTATCCTCCCACCAGCTAACGTACCTAGACGTACCCAGTCCATTGCCATTGCCATATGTTTAAAAAAATGCAATACCTGTTCATATAAATATTTTAAAACTATTAAATAAATTCTATTTAACGGAATTTAAACATAATAAAATTCGTACAAACTAAATGGCACGAAAAAATTAACGAAATAGTACACCATTTGTAAATATCGGGTCATTAACCTGTGCTAAAAGCGTCAACAGCGCGTTGCTATTTTATGATTCCGTCTGCTTGCGCATCAGTCAAAATAAAGCCATTAAGCGATGAACTGGCAACATGTTTTGTTTGTTGTACCGGTGCAAGGGTTGTAAAACTAGGGATAACTTAGTAACATATACAGCATGTAGTAATTGTTGAAAACGGAAAATATCGTCCTGTGTCAAAACTATCTAGAATATTTGATTGAATTTTTGTATGTAGCCTTGAAACATCAGCAGATATACGAAATTTAAGTAAATATCTTATTTTCCTCCCACACCTAGTAAAGGTAAATACACTAGATAAGCCTGGATACTTCGTTGCTTTTATTCCAGCAAATATTGGTTCTACCCACTCAATTTCTTTACAATATCCTCTCCATAAATAATACAGAATATAAACCTTTCGCACATAAATTCTTAGAGGAGGTTATCTTTAAAACTAAACATCGAAGTAACAAAGTGCTTATACTTTCATCGGTGAGATGTGAGGTAGGCACTTCCGAGTATCGGTGTATCGATCTTGGTATATTTATTAAGACTTTATGATAGGTAAAGTTTTTAATGGACTTTGTTTGTTTTGATACCTATTATTTAAGAAGAATATTCTGGTCTAGTAGATATGAAGTTTAATAATAGTGATGGTTAAAATTCGACCGTAGTTATGCAAAAAGGTTATCGAGTGGTAGAGCCACGCTGCAGACAATGTGTTTGTTTACAGCAGAAATGGGCTGGCTCGACCGGGTAGTTACCACTGTCTTACAGAAAACCGACGTAAAGTAGCGGCTTGCTGATGCGTTTCGTACGGTGAGTGAGATATCCGGAAGCCAAATCCCCTCCCCTTCCCAATCCCTAATTATCCCTTTCCTTTAAGGTCGGCAACACGCCCATGATTCTTCTGGTGGTGGGCGTACATGGGCGGTGGAGATCATTCACCATCAGGAGACCTACTTGCCCGTTTGCCGGCCTATGCTATAAAAATAAGGTACCAACCCACAGCAAGTTTAAATAGAGAAACCGAATGAGCCACTATGGTGGGTTTTCACTATGATGATCGCTACCCAGGTACAAAAATGTTTAAGGTGCTCCTCAGAAGCAGCTGAATAAGGAGGCTGTGCTCTCAAATTTCATAGTCACGTTTCAAACGTTGATTACAGTACAATCGCCCAGAGACCACTTATTGTATAAAAGCACACACAAAGTGGTAGGTCATTCAAATGCGAGAGGCTGTCTGGGTTGGTACCACCACTTTGTCTATATCTACCGCCAAGCAACATTGTGTAAGCACTGTTGTCTTTCGGTTTGAAGGACATTGAAGCCAGTGTAATTACTGGGCATGAGACTTAATATCATATGTCTCAGGGTGACTTGCGTAGTTCAATGCCATGCAGTGTATTGTAATTCAAAGTTCTGTGCGATGTGTCTTCTGTTTATGAGCAAGAGTGGCGCTTACCATCAAGCAAGCGCCTTGCTCGTCTCGTCATTCAATCAAATAAAAAAAAATAACTTCATTAAACAAATAAAATTTTATGAACCATATTTTGTATACACAATTGGCCGTCCAATTTTATATTTGCTTAATACAAAACGTGTTTTGTGATACCGCGTGGAAATGTAAAACGCTCCGGGCACTTGGAATTTGGAGTTCATTAGTGTGAGCGGATCCGGTGGTTATTTCGGGGGACGTTGGACCTTAAATAGGTAATAAAAAATATATCAAAAAAGCAGCGTTAGCTTAGCGGGGAGTGGTATGGACTACTGAGACGAAAATCGATGGTCAGATATCAGCCTCAAGAGCTTGTAAAGTTGCATGTGCTTTTTTTAATTTCATTGAATGACGAGACGAGCACGGCGCTCGCCTAATGGTAAGCGCAACTCCTGTCCATACACAGAAGCAACACCACATAGAACTTTGAATTACAAAGCATAGCATGACATTGAACTGCGCTTGTGATCCCGAGACATAAGATGTTAAGTCTCGTAATGCCCAGTAATTTCACTGTTTTCAATGTCCTTCAAACCGAAAGAAGAGTCCTTACACACTGTTGCTTGGTGGCAGAAATAGACAAATTACGTGTAAATGAAATATTGTGAGGAAATGCATATCTGGGGAATTCTCCGTATGAATTTCGAAGTTATGTGAAGTTTGCCAAACCGCATAAGGCCAGCCTGGTGGACTTAAGCCTAACTCCTCTCATTCGTGCCCAGTAGTGGTATGTAGTAATGTAATAGTGTAGTTTAGGGCTGATATTATCATTATAATTATTATATCCTAAAGTTAGAAGCAAACGTATGTTATCTAGACACGTTAGAACAAGTTTTGTTCCGATTCAGGAACTTTAAGATACTTCCGGTCATACAACATCTAGATCCGAAAAAAATATTTATCAAGCTAATAATTTTTCAACGTTCCGTCGCCAGATCCTTGCATAGCCGGTCACTCTGTGTGAGCACTGCAGTACATACTTGTTTATTATTTCTTAATTAGAGGTGAAATTATGTGGTAGTATATTAGTGGTAGCTTGAGTGGTAGAGCCATACTTTTTTTTTATAGCATAGGCCGGCAAACGAGCAAGTGGGTCACCTGATGGTAAGTGATCTCCACTGCCCATGTACGCCCACCACCAGAAGAGTCATGGGCGCGTTGCCGACCTTAAAGGAAAGGGATAATTAGGGATTGGGAAGGGGAGGGGATTTGGGCTTCCGGTTATCGCACTCACCGTACGAAACGCAGCAGCAAGGCGCAACTTTACGTCGGTCTTCTGTGAGACAGTGGTAACGATCCGGTCGGTACGGTGAGTGAGATATCTGGAGGCCCAAATCTCCCTCCCCTTCCCAATCTATCCCTTTCCTTTAAGGTCGGGAACGCGCCAATGATTCTTTTGTTATTATGGGTATACATGGGGGGTGGTGATCAATTACCATTTGGTGACCCACTTGCTCGTTTGCCGGTCTATAATATAAAAAACATTCAAATGAGATTTTTAGACTAAACGTAAAGATATATTCCTTGCTCAATCATCCGATCGTTTATTCAAAATAGAGCAGTCTATTGACAACAGTATGAATAGAAATTTGGGTCTTTCACGGATTATTGATCTACGAGAAATGTTGACTTCATTAAACATCTAAGGAATAACCCCCATGTTTCTGCTTGAGTACTGCCTAGTGTAGCCGTTTTACCGGATAGGCCTGTGGGTAAAAATATCTCATATTTGGCTAGGGTCCCTAATTAAAGGGTACAATAATATGAGTTCTACTGTAAAAATAATTGGTGATTCAAACGAGTCAACCGCCTCAAGGTACATAAGGAATTTTACAAGGTGGTCTCTCGTATGCGAGAGGCCGTCTGAGTTGGTACCACCGCTTTGTCTATTTCTGCCGCCAAGCAACAGTGTAAGCACTGTCGTGTTTTAGTTTCAAGGACATTGAAGCCAGTGAAATTACTGGGCGTTATGTGACAACATCTTATGTCTCGGGGTGACGAGCGATGATCAGTACCATGCAGAGCCTTGTAATTCAAAGTCATGTGTGGTGTTGCTTCTGTTTATGGGCAGGCGTGGCGCTTACCATCAGGCGAGGGCCTTGCTGGTCTCGTCATTCAATAAAAAAAATAAGATACATATTATAGATAGTTCTAGTCATTTATGCACGTACTCGTATTGCTGTGTACGTGATGAGTTTGTACAGTGCTTTATAATACCTGTAATAGGTATTATATATTAATAGGTACTTCATGATCTCTCGGGCCTAAATTCTCGGAAGACGGAGGTGTAGTAAGTAACGGGGAGATCGGTGGCGCCTGAACCAAAAATAGAATAAATAAAATATAACGGGGGTGAAGGGTTCTTATATAGAGCGAACGGGAGAACTCGAATTTCGTAGGTCATTGCTACTTTGTTCACAGGGTGAACGTTATAAACGTTCACTTAAAAGGTCACATCTTATATATAAAATTCTCGTGTCACAATGTTAGTTACCTTACTCCTCCGAAACGGCTTTACTGATTTTTACCAAATTTCATATGCATATTTAGTAGGTCTGAGAATCGGCTACTATCTATTTTTCATACCACTAAGTGATAAGGGTTGTTCACCTTTATAATTTTTTTATTTTTGGTCAATTTTTTTGTGTTTATTTTTCTATAATGTGGCATTAAAAAATACATACAACCCAAAATTTTTACCCTTTTATCACCAACCCCTATTTTTTAATAGCCATTTTAGTAATTTAATCATTTTTCATCCCGCTCGATAACTGATCAATTATCGTCTTTTTTGGAAATGTTTTTCACTCTCTTTATAGAATCGTAAACTATGCATTTGATCATAATATGATGATCTTTAGCAAAGTCGTTGTGCATGAGCCCACGAAGGTTTCTGAGAGGGTACGATCAATTTTCGACAGATGGCGCTATTGTTAGGCTACTTTTATCCCGGAAAAAGCAGATCACGCGGGCGGAGCCGCGAGGGACAGCTAGTAATAATATATATTTTTTATTTCATTGTATGACGAGACGAGCAAGGCGCTCGCCTGGTGGTAAGCGCCAAGCCTGCCCATAATAAGAAGCAACACCACACAGAAATTTGAATTACAAAGCACTGCATGGCACTGAACTGCGCTCATCACCCCAAGACATAAGGTGTTAAGTCTCATAATGCCCAGTGATTTCATTTCACCTGAACACAACAGTGCTTACACACTGTTGCTTAGCGGCAGAAATAATATCTTAATAATATATTACATTTTATGGATTGAATAAACATTTTGATTGATTTCATTGACTTCTCTGAAAATATAACCTCGTAAATGCCTCCAAGTAGCAGTGTGTAAGCATTATTAGGACATTCAAGTCAGTACAATTAATGTGCATTATGAGACTTAACATCTAATGTCTTGGGATACCGAGGACAGTGCTTTGAAATTGATGATTCTGAGTGGTGCTGCTTCTTTTTATAGGCAAGCGTGACGCTTACCATTAGGCAAGTGACCTGTAGGTTGGCATTAAAAAAAATATACACATATTTTCGTCCCATCATATCCCAATGCTATAGTGTAAATCGCCTACAAGCGACTTCTGATTAATGATTCCTGAATTAACTCCATTAATCCTAAACGTGTACCCTTCTAGCAACTCTTTGATCCGCCAAATTAAAAGCACAGCTGAGGTTAAGGCTTCCCTATTTGTTAAAAGGTTTATTGAACATCCCCTAACAAGTGGTTCGTTCATCCCTTTCATTAACGCCATTCATGTAGGGTTAAATGGTACCTTTTTAACAAGATACTGAAGTCCCTAATACCTATTTAAGAAATTGTATGCTTTGGATTTAATATTCTGGGTGCTGTCAGTTTTTGATTCATTACCTTATTCATTTATTTCTTATTCATATTTTTATTTCCGTCCCATAAAGTGATGAGGGGGCGAGCCTATCGCCATACCGGGCACAATTCCACTCCAGGCAGATACTGAGCATTTCAAGGGCGGATCCGGCTGAAGCTAGGTCGCTTCTCACCTCGGGAACCCAGGGTCGTTCCTAATGCGTCTAAGATGACCACCGCGAGGTTTTTAGTTGGTATTTGCCGGCATAGGGTGTATATTGTATTGAGAACTCGACCCAGCGGTCGCCCGGATGTTACATCTCTCCCGGGCGGCTCAAATTTGGGTTGTAAGGCCGGTAGAGCCCAACATAACCGTTCCACCTCCCCCCGGTGGGGTGTTAGCGATAATACGCTTTTCCCCGCGACAACAAAAAAGTAATAAATAAAGACACTGTCAATTTCGTAATAGAAAAACCCAATATCACTATTACCCGACCCGGTTCGAACCCGAGACCTAAGCACAGCAGTCGTACCTCGTACTCAATTCTAATGCGCAACCGAGGCAGTCATTTTAATAATACCTCATTCTCATATCCCGAATTCCTTTAGCTCTTAGTATTTGAAAATATCTGTGATACTAAAATCTCATATCACACATATAAATTAAATATTCCTAACTGAATTCGACAACTCAAGGCTAACTCAATGTATGTGAAATTTCGTTTACCGATTTACCCCATTCAAAGTTACTCGTTTTTAACTCAGCACTTTAACACCCTGGGATTTATTTTCGCTTTTTTATCGCACCCTTTTACGTCAAAAGGCTATTGAGGATGTGTCTCCGCTCGCATCAGCTCGCACGGGCCGATACCCCGAATCGGCATGAAAAGAATATGGGTGGCGTTGGGAAATAATAAAATGATATTGTTTGGGAAAACTGATAATTTATTTTTATTGAAAACGTTGGCTACTTTTTGCGTAGATTGGACGGGATATAGACTTTTGCCGGCTGTTGTGAAACATCTCGTACCGGCCAATATTAGTTACGAGGTTCCTTGTGGTCCGAAATTGCTATAAATATTAGTATCTTTTATTGGTCATGGTTAATCAGGATTGCACTTGTAATATGTGTATCTAGTTTTTTATTCATCCACATGACGATTTTTCTTGTAAATAAACATAGCAAAAAAGAAAATACGTTTTTAAAAGAAAAAAAGCCCAGAGTTTCTTTCAACTTCTCTTCTTCGGGTCGTCATCATTAGGCAGCTAGTGAAAGGTTGGTAGGTTACCTAGGCTAGGGATTCTGATATTTCTGCCAGTAAGGTTCATAGAACATCTCCTTTCATTTAAAATCCTTACTGATTATTGTTCATTTGCTCTCCTCCCTTATGCCCTTGTCCCGATTGCCAAATCGGTGAATCCCTACATCTAAGGATTCCCTCCCTCTTCCCATGCTTGTTGGTGTACCTTTTCCTGTCAGCCTATAGCGCGGCGGTTATTCCAAAGTTCCCATAATGTTAAGTTAGTCTTATTAATTACTTAAATGTTCTGTACTTGACCTATAAGCGGTTTCTTAGCCTATATGATGAGTAAAGATTTTGATTTATTTGTTTTTCTGACTAGGCAGTGACTCCACTGGACCTGATATTAAAGTTGTGAGGTAGTCATATCGTCAGTAATTTCACTTCAATGTCCTTGAATCCGAAATAACAACAGTACTAACACTGTAAGAAACCTACCATCTAGTAGATTAGCGGCCTCGTCTATCTCAGTCATATTAACATTTAGCATACATTTCCGACTGACATAAAAACCATTGCCATAAATACCCCATAAAGTTCGCGATGAACTGTCATTGGCCATATTTTTTAATGAGGTCGCAATAAAAATTTCGCGGCGTCTCCTAAATCGGAAAAGGTCGAGTGTGTCACTTAATTTTATGGCACAGCGAATGCTCTCACGATAAACCACTGTACCGTAAATACCCCAACGTGGAGTACCCTTGGAGAGTTTAAAACTCTTCGCGACTCGTCGGGATGGGGTAACGGGTGTCGGGAAATTAAAAATGTATGCGCACATAACTTTTTATTTGTGTTGTTTTTTGTAAATAAAAGAGTTTACTGTGGTTTCGTGGTTGTTTGTTTGTAAAGGTATAGCTTTAGGGCTTTACTAATAAATGTTGTATACGAGTGTCATACTTATACAGTGTTTTGTCTCGCTTCTTCTTATAATAAATGTCACTCAACATAGCAAGACAAAGTATTGTATAACTATTACCAACATATACAATGTTTATTAGTAAGGTTATTAGTATTTTGTTTTGTAACGGCGACCGGCAAAACAGCAAGAGTTGAATTGATAGTAATTATTCGTCATCGCCAAAAAACATCCAACATATTAGAATGATGGGGCTTTTTTGATCTTAAAGTAAAGTAATAGAGATTTAACAAGAGGCGTAACTTGGTGGTAGGTCCCTTGTATGCGAGAGGCCGTCTGGGTTGGTACCGCCGCTTGTCTATATCTGCCGTCAAGCAACAGTATGTAAGCACTGTTGTGTTTCGATTTGAAGGACATTGGAGCCAGTGAAATTACTTGGCATTCTGAGACGTAAAATGTTATGCAGTGTTTTGTAATTCAAAGTTCTGTGTGGTGTTGTTCCAGTTTATAGACGGGCGTGACGCTTACCACCAGACGAGCGCCTTGCTCGCTTCGTCACACAATCAAATAAAAAATCTTGGGTCTCGTAAACTCGCTCACTGTACGAAATGTTCCAGCAATGTCAGTTCATATCCATTTTCTGTAAGACATTAGTACTACCCCGGTCGAGCCCACCCATTCATTCTGTACACAAAGTAAAAAAAGGCACAAAAAATGCTGATACAGTTGTTATAAAGGTCATTATCGACACAAATACCATAAATAATCAAGACGTGTTCCCTTAAAGGGTATACACTTAGTTTAATAGCGCACTTTAGTACACAATCACGTTCCTGACCCTCGCTAAGGAAGTGTGCCTCGTTACATACGCCAAGCCTTTACAGCTCTGCATCCTATCTGCGAGAACATTAATCAAAGGGGCTTTATGCTTGCCTCTATGGAAAATACAACATTTTTCATCTAGAGATAGTGGCTTGGAGGCGTCAATCTTGACGGTATATGGAAACGATGGACCGTAATGTTCTTTTTAAGTTGTGACTATTAAAGGCTTCTAATACTTGTGAACATAAAATATTGGATATAACTTAAAACCTTTAGTAGTCAATTAGATTTAGTTCAAACATGCCTAAGAGTTTTCTCGATTAAACCAGATTATGCTCTCAACTTATTGTATAGGGTCTACGATATTACAGACATATACAAAGTCACAGAAAGAAAAACTGCTGTTGCCGGTGGTAGGATATTCATATCCGCCCGGATAGCGACCACCGTACACATGGTGTTAAAACGCGTTGCCGACCTTAAAGGAAAGGGATAATTAGGGATTAGGAAGGGGAGGGGGATTTGGGCCTCAGGATATCTCACTCACCGTACGAAACGTAGCAACAAGCCGCTACTTTACGTCGGATTTCTTGGAGACAGTGGTAACGAGCCGGTCGAGCCGGCCCATTCATACTGTAGACAAAACTGTCTACAGCGTGGCTCTACCACTCTAGAAGATTACAAAAATCACCAAATTACGTGACAAAATATTCAAAATAAACGCGTCTAGCGTTGAATTTAGGGCCTCTAATCAATATAGTGTTCTGAATTTCTTTTTATTAAAATACTCATCACCATTAAACGAATTACAAATCCTCTAATCATGAAGTTATTTTAAAAGGGTAGCGTCCATGGACCATAAACCAAAACTTTCTATAATAAATAATTCGCATAAAGTAAATTTAATCCTCTTGTAGATAGGAAAATTGGTCGGATTCCCTACACAAATGATGTTAGGACACTCACTGTATGTAAATGGTATCAGTTATTGGGCCGGATGGGCTCTGCAGGGTCGGGTTGTGTGGAATTAATTTTATCGTAATCTAGTTTATGTTCGGATTTATAAATTCTGGATTCGTCTATTTAAATAATTTTGATTTTGTTTATTGGCGATAAAACATTAGTAATTATAGGTGAGTTACGCATTGCATCGGGTATCCGTAATACCGCGGTCCGAAGTAGTCACTATTAGATTTTTTTTTATTTAATTGAATGACGAGACGAGCAATGTGTTCGAATGATGCGCGCACGCCTGCCCATAAACAGAAGCAACACCACATACCTTTGAATTACAAAGCACCACATGGCACTGAACTGCGTTCGTCACCGCGAGACATAAGATGTTAAGTCTCATAATGCCTAGTAATTTCACTAGCTTCAATGTCCTTCAAACCGAAACACAACGGTGCTTACACACTGTTGCTTGTCGGCAGAAATAGACAAAGCGGTGGTACCAATCCAGAGGGCCTCTCGCATACGAGGGACCTACCAACTTGTAAAAGAAAGAGATAAAGCCTAATGTAATAGCGATCACAAACCAATTTTCTTTTCGCGAAACTCTTGCTTTGCACAATTTTGATTTTTTTTGATTGACGTCCGGCTTTTATCCCAGATCATGGAAGATACTTGTGGCGTATATTTGTTTAAATATTCAATACCCATCTGATCCGATAGCCCGCCGGACGTCCGTGGCGGAAACAGCGTCCAACTATCTGGGCGTTTTGCATATTAGTTCAACAAAACCGGACATTTATGAGCGAATAAGCGATCAGATTATCGGAGTGAATTCGAGAGTTGGATCAGGCGATCGGAAGGAAAACGGGAATTCCATTATCAGTCTTATGCTGCCACTATTACAACAAGTAGATCGATTTTCGAGTGGTCAAGCCACGCTGTAGACAGTTTTGTCTACAGCATGAATGGGCAGCCTCGTCCGGGTCGTTACCACTGTCTCACAGGAGGTCGACGTAAAGTAGCGGCTTGCTACTGCGTTTCGTACGGTGGGTGAGATATCCGGAGGCCCAAATCCCCTTCCCCTTCCCAATCTCTAATTATCCCTTTTCTTTAAGGTCGGCAACGCGCCTATGATTCTTCTGATATTGTGGGCATATTGTACATGGGCGGTGGCGATCACTTACCATCACCACCCACTTGCTCGTTTGCCGGTCTATGCTATAAAAAAACGTACTATCCATAATTCCCGAATCCATGATTTGGTCTAGTTTTACAAATTGAATTAAAGTTTTGTTAATCCCGGCGGGAAATATCGGGATGTAGGGCAATATCTGAGCCTTTTTAGACCTTTGAAAATCTGATTGCTAATTAAACGTAAGTGGTTTTGTATTGTACAATCGGGAATTTAGCGTTTTCAAATGTATTTGTTAAATGTTTATGCCTCCGTTCCGTTGGAAACAAAATAAAATAAGCTGTTATATAATTACGTTAATGTATTTTTATAATTCGAAACAGAACACATTCGTATTCTATATCTATATTCTATATCTATTTGTAACTATTATATAACTCATATTTAGTATCTATTTAATTCTGTATAGTTAGTACTAGTCAACAGACAGACAACATTATTTAAACATAGTCATTATTTAAAATAGTAGAGTCACGCTGTATGTTGTATACAGATGTGATGGGCCATAGAAGGGTCAATAGTAGTCCAACATGAGTAAGTTGAGAGTTAGATTTAAGAGTGAGTAAGATTATCGGATTCCCCAATCTCCCTGCCCTTCTCAAACTCGATTCCTTTCCTTTAAGGTCGGTACCATACACATGATAGATCAAGTATAATGAGTGTACATGGACGATGAAGATCATTAAGCATCAGGTAACTAGCTTGTTGATTTTTGCCATAAACAAGACGATTAATAGTAATTGAAATAGAAAATAAAAAGAAATGGTTATAAAAGTTTTTTATCCTAGCTAGTCTAGTGACTACGCTACACCTGATGGTAAGTGTAGCGCTATCCAGGAATAGTATCGACCAACGACAAACAATATCTCTATCGATCATGCCGGCTTACCTAACTGCTTTATCACACTCTGTTTAAGGGACCCCATATTATAGGAAGGAGGGAACACGTGTGACGGCAAATACTTTTTTGTTAGAGCCGAGATGGAGTATGGCGAATTGGATTTTACGCGATTGGTATGTTAGCTTAAAATAATTTTTGATCGCTATCTCTTGCCAACAAAGGCGTACAAATGATAAACAAATAGGTTAACACAAAAAGAATAAAACTAAATATAATTAAAAACAATGTAAACATGCAACAAGATTTTAATTTGTCGGATAAGAATTCGTTCACTGTATAGTATGTTTTTGTGCACAATAATGTAAATAAAGCCTTTTTAAAGTCGTTCAAGTTTTCAATATCCTTTATACATATTGGTACCTACATTACATACCTAGATTTTTTTAAAAAAATATTCCCGTACTGTGTGGAATTGCACATATTTCTTTGTTATGTCTGTTCTTCTTTATATTTAAAAATCTAGAAATAGGTGACTCACCGAATTGCATATGCGAAGGCCATCACTGCGTCAGACACGAACTGTAACTGTCTCTCGAACTCTGTGTTGTTGTCTGTGAGTCTCTCGAGACCGGAACAGATGTGCGAGTACTGCCCATTATACGGCGTGCGTGGACTACCAGGATACCGACATTGGAAGTGGTCCTCCCAGAATTCTGGAAACAAAGGAAACATTAACAGAAACATACTTAAATTATATTAAACAAAAATATTATTATTAAACATACTTATGTTGTGAGTAAGCACTGTTGCGTTTCGGTTTGAAGGACATTGAAGCCAGTGAAATTACTGGGCATTATGAGATTAAACACCATATGTCTCGGGGTGACGAGCGCAGTTCAGTGCCATGTAATTCAAAGTTCTGTGTGGTGTTGCTTCTGTCTATGGGCAGGCGAGGCGCTTACCATAAGACGAGCGCCTTACTCGTCTCGTCATTCATTCAAATAAAAAAAGATACTTTTAACAAACTTATAATGGAGAAGGTTCACAATTATACCTATATTTGTCACTTTTTCGTTTAATATTTTACAAGTATTTTTTATTACATTTCTTTAGAATATTTTATACGCATTATGATTAATTTAGAGATTGGGCGTGTTAATAAGTTGTTGGAAAAATAGGATATAGAAAACACAAAACGTCGTAGAAATATACTTTTTATATACCCAACATTCTCATTCAGGCTGTAGACAAAACTGTCTACAGCGTGACTCTACCACTCGATTAACCACAATAAATCCTGTCCCAATAAAAAAACCAGCCATATGTAAACCAAAGTTCTATATACACAGGAACAATCAATTTGTCTGGGTGGCCATGGCCTCATTTAACTTTGTATATATCTATCCGGAATCCTCGAGCTATGGTTCTAAGTGCCTCGATAAAGTTTGTATCACGTCCATGCCGAATGAATCTGTAACTTGAGATTTCTCGTTCTTCTGGGCCTCTGTTTGAGTAACTTGATAACTAAGATGGCACGTTTGTGTGATGATTTTAATCGCTTTTACTACATTAGATACATTTTGTAGGGCTATTTTTTATTTTATATAGCTTGTGGTAGGATATTCATATCCGCCCGGATAGCGATCAGCGATAGCGTACACATGGTGTTAAAGCCTGCCATGGTGTTCCACACGCCTTATCTGGATCGCATTCTCGGATCAGCCAGTATATATCCGGTTCTCCCGAGTGGCTTGCGACATGACTTGATGGTTGATTGGGGCGGGTATACTGTCGCAGGCCCATCGAATTGCTTCATCCCTCTCCGAAGAGGGAACAAGCATTTATACAGGCCGGCATGACTCTGGTGACCACACGTAAACTTGTTGGTGGCCGCTAGTTTTTTGGATTGCAATTACTTTTACCATGAGGTATTAGTGCAGTAACTTTGCTGTACTCGGATAAAAAAATCTATAAACGAGGTTTAAAAAGTATTTTTCCAGTAGGCAACGGTTAGGCGGTGCTAATATCTATGGGTGACGGTAACCACTTACCATCAAGTGGGGCGTCAGTTCGTCTGCCTTTCAAGGATAATTAAAAAATACTCAGGTACTTTTTAAATACTAGTAACTTAAATATTCATAATATAGTCTCAACTATTCTAGAGTTAAATTTTATATCTCAAAGCCTGTAATAGCCTAATAAAATAAGAATGTAAGCAGACGTATCTTCAAAATAATATTTTAATTAGATTTAAAATTGTTTAAGATAAATGAACAGCCTACAAGCGAAAGCCTAGAAATTTTCACTAAACATTTTATTATTCTGCTTACAAAATGAACAATAAACTTTGTTCTTATTTGAATAAGATTGATTTTAGAGTACATAATAAATTACGAAAATAATGAATAAAATGAACTTAAAATGAATTAAGTTTGTAGAATTTTGATAAAATTAATATAAAACTAGTTACTTTATTCATAACAGTTTACATAGTAAGTTGAGAACATTATGCAATTTTTTATATTTTGCTACAGGCAATTTGTTCTAAGATATTTTTATTATACAATTTTATCTACATTAATACTACTATCTACACCAGTATTTCCCAACCTTTTTTAGACCATGCCCCACCTTAACATTTTTTTGTTAAATTTGTCACCGATATCTAGCATTGCATTTAAATAATCCAAAGCGAAAGGATTAAAGGCATTTTTAAATTGCCACTAACATAGGCTACTTTTTATCCCGGAAAAAGCTGATCACGCGGGCGGAGCCGCGAGGAAAAGCTAGTAGTTAATAAAAATAATTGCCATGGTTTGAACTGAAGGTCTCATCTGCTTTCAGTCTAAGTATGCGGCTACTAGAACAATGAGGTCAATCTCTTTTATGTTATAGACTTTATTTATTTTTTTACTAGCCCTGTATCATACAAGCCCCACTGCTGGGCACGGGCCTCCTCTACTGAATGAGAGGGGTAAGGCCTTAGTCCACCACGCTGGCCTAATGCGGGTTGCCAGACTTCACATACTTTCGAAAAAACTTATCGTCTCGACAGTCCGTACCACTCCCCGCTGAGCTATCGCTGCTTCAAATTCAAATTAAATTACTTGATGAATTAAAAAAAATAATGTTCCAATATTGAATCAATAAATTTATCTTGAAAGTGATACCGGAGAGTTCCGGAAAGGATAGCCATTGGATTCAAATAAATCATGGTCGACTGTCCGTAACGGCTATTCACCGGAACTCGGTGTTCCCTACAATGACAGCCGTTACCAATAATCTCTACAGATAAATCTTGTGTAAAATGAATACCACCGCTTTATCTATTTCTGCCGCCAAGCAACAGTGTGTAAGCATTGTTGTATTTCGGTTAAAAGGACGCTGAAGCCAGTGAAATTACTAGGCATTATTTTCTTTCTTTTTAAAATATTTCCCTTATGGTCTAAGATCCCGCGGAACATTGAACTTCACCCATCTGTTTACCGGATGAAATTAATAATTTAGGGTATAAAAGGTGTTGCTGAACACATACAAATAGGGTTGCCTCAAAAAATATGGTCAAGGATAGGTTTTGCCAATTTAAAAAAACCTCCTTTATTTATTTTTCAGCCTCCCCCCGTGACCACGAAGGCTGAAAAGTCTTCGAAACGTCGGGATCAAAATTAATAAATAGCCGCGATAAAATCCGTTTAAATTAGTTTTATTTCAATGAGTAACATTCGCGTAAACGTAAGAAAAAAAGAAGATATTATTTCACTGACTTGCTCACCAAATAAATGAACCTACAATGTATACTACCTGCAAAAGCTAGGAGCTAGATGAGCGCAATTACCACTTTTTAGTTTCCTGTTTGCACACGGCAACCAGGTAGTAGTGGCCAGAAAAAGGTAGGCAACCTATTTTTTACAGATAGTATACATTGTACACTTTTCATTGAAGGTTAAATTTTTTTGGTAAGTAAGTCACTTTTTATCATGTTATGAATAGGTGCAAGATGCATAACTACCTATAAACTTTACTTACCAACAAACCATGGATTGCGCCTATTATTCTTCACATTCAAGCCCAAGAAGTACTCCTTGAATCCCTTCACGTCGTTGGCTTGCGGCTGGACGCTGATGGTGCCTTCCACAGCTCGCTCATTACCTTCAGAGACCAGGGACCTGGCGCTCCAACCGTCCGATCCCACCCAGCTGAAGGAACTGGTGGCGTTTCCACGTTCCACTGCCCGCATCACTCCGGCCACTTCTTGGTCCGAACCGAAGATTATTGCTCCTGGGGAAGACCATAGTTTTTAGCTATTTCAAGACTTAATACAGATTGTGAGACGCATGAGCGTGATAGAAGACAATCATCATTGTGTGTTGACAGCCATTGTGGCGCAGTCTGCTGCGAAGCGAGAGGCCGTAGGTTTGATTCACGCACGGAGACAAATGTTTGTGTGATCCGCTAATATTGGTTTCGCGTCTGAGTGTTGTGGGACTGCAAGTCCCTCGTAGTTCCTGATACCCCCGACACAAGTTTAACCTAGTGTTGGATCGGGACTATGTGTGTGTCTGTTGGGTGTATTTATTATCTAATATATTTCATCATCAGCCACAAGACGTCCACTGCTGAACATAGGCCTTTCCCAAAGATTTCCAGACCGACCTGTTGGAAGCGGCCTCCATCCAGCGACTTCCTGCGATCTTTATCAGGTCGTCTGTCCACCTTGTAGGTGGACGTCCAACGCTGCGCTTGCCAGTACGTGGCCAATATATTTAACCGAGTAATAATTGTATATTTCGTGTCTCTCGGAAACGGCTCCTAACTATTTGGATAAAATGTTGTACTTAGATAAGGATTTGCATTCCAAATTCATCTGTATAAGCATAGCAAGTATCTTTTCCATAACTTAAAAACGTCGAGCGAATCTTGGTCGCCCAGGTACTTATTATTTATTTGCAAAGTTCACATCTCCTAACATGCCCGAATATCCTAAAGTTGTAAACAAAAGATTTGGTACTTAACTAATTTTATGGTTCCCGCTGAGAGGCAACAAGGCCTATTGAGCGGCAGGTAAGCCTCTTAGCAGTTGCGGAAGTTTTATTGGGGATCATTAGGTGGGGTGTAAGGGTGGTCACTAAGTTGCGATTTGATTCGTATTTGTACATACGCTCTGATCCCTGTTGTTGGATATTAAAACGCAATCTTATTTTTGATGCTATGTACGTATGTGGTATGTAATCAAACTTGTGAGTTAGTTAAGATGTATAGTTATTCCATTAAATGCTTGAAACAAGATAAGACATTTTACAAGATATGTTTTTTTATAAGAAAACTAGCTGTCCCTCGCAGTTTCATCTGCATGTTACTGCCCTGCTCCCATGGATCATAGAGTGATATACATATAAACCTTCCTCATTAATCACTCTATCTATTGCTGAAAACTGCATTAAAATCCGTTGAATAGTTTAAAAGATCTCAGCGAACAGACAGCGGAACGACTTCATTTTATATTATGTAAAGAAAAGATAGGTACCTAGGCAAAGGTGTCACCAGTACACCCACATTTCGCCGAGCTTACTTCCGTCCTATGATGTGATAAGAAGCGAGCCTATCACCATATCAATAGTTATAAGCATAAGTCCAGACTTTGCATTGATACTGAGTATTTCGTGGTAGAAAACCCTACTATCACTTTTATCTGACTCTGGAGTAGAACCTGAGACCTCGGCACAGCAGTCGTATCGCGTACGCATTACAATTGTGCTACCGAGGTAGTCGCATTTGTTTCCTTCCTATACTCCTTAGTCTTACGTATGGCTCCGGGAAGGCGAGTAAACCTGCTATGGGTCACCTGATGGTAAGTGATTTTTGCTGTCTATAACACAAACGATGCCATAGGAATAAATAAATACACCCAACAGTCACATATAGTTCTGATCCCACACTAGGTTAAACCTGTATCGTGGGTATCCGTCCCACAACACTCCCGAAACCAACATTTGCAGATCACACAAACATTTGTCTTGGTATGGCAATTGAACCCACGGCCTCTCGCTAAATATTTCAATAGCTTTCTGAAACTAAGTGAAATCAACGATCTTAGAATGAATTTAACTCATCTAGGCATCTTTGAATGCCAACTAATTTATTTCGAATGGTAATTGAAACTCTTTCGTTAGATTGGCATTAATGCTGACGGAGTCAAACCATTAATTAATATGGCAGTGTCATTTATAATACAGACTGTACAATTTGTCACACATTTTGCGTATAAAGTAACCAACAATTTTACGGATAGCATAATTTCCTCGTGACTAATGTATCATGCAGCAGCGGTGACTAAAGGTCAATTATAATTTATGCACAACGCTGTCCACGGTCAGGCCATTTGTAAGTAAAAGAGTTTTTCTTTTGAAATGCGACCCATGTTTTACAAAACGGTACTCTTTTTAGTTTTTAATTAACGCCATTTAAACTATTTAAGTACTCATTTAATACCCAACATTTATTTTTTCATTCAAATGAAAGTAATTTAAACGGATTTTATCGCGGTTTTTTATTTTAATTTTGGTCCCGACATGATTGTGTCCACCCCGTGACCACGAGGGCTGAAAAACTTTCGAAAACATAGGACCAAAATAAAAATTGCGATAAATTCCGTTTAAATTATTTTTATTTCAATGTGTAACATTCGCGTAAACGCAAAAATCATTATTTATTTTTTCTTTTTATATTTGTTATCTTAATTTTCATAGCTTGATACTGTGATTTATTACTGAAATCTCACTTCCAATACATTGAAGATACATAATAGGACTAGGATAATGTGTTTTGCTGGTGGTAGGATATTTGTATCGCTATATATTCCCGGATAGCGAACACCGTACACGTGGTGCTAAAACCTGCTATAGTGACCCACACACCTTGTGTGGATCGCGTTCCATATATTATAGGTTGTAACCGAGAAATACAGGTATTTATCATACCGGTTTAATTCCCTGGAAAATAAATATCCTTTCCCAATCTTTTAAGAGATTCCAATGCGTTGTGCGACCTTCCGCACGTTTGTGTCTGCCCTTAACTTAACCTATCTTTATGTACATTACGTGAAGGTTCACCGGATTTATACAAGATTTCGATCGCGGCCTTGCTTGTTCGAGCAGCGACGCGTAACAATGAATTTTGATCGGATTGGCTTTATGGCGAACGATTTGGTAAATTTATGCTTTGTACTTTGAAAGATCTCTGATGTTTCTTCGTGGTGTCTTTTGTTGTGGAAAATGTTGATAATATAGTATTCTGATTTAAATAAGTCGTTTGGCATCTATTTTATAAAACACTTATGTAATCAAGACTGACTGACTGAAGCCATTTTTTTATTACCTGAATGACGAGCAGGTCTCTCGCCTGATTTTTTTTTATAGCATAGACCGGCAGACGAGCAAGTGGGTCACCTGATGGTAAGTACGCCAATCTCCACCGCCTATGTACGCCCACAATACAAGAAGAATCATAGGCGCGTTGCCAACCATAAAGGGAAGGGATAATTAAAGGATTAGAAAAGGGAGGGGGGGGGGATTGAGCCACCGGGTATCGCGCCCACCGTACGAAACACAGCAACAAGCTGCTATTTTTTTTTAAATTGCTGCGAGTTGGTTCCTTTTTGCGTAAGAAGGTCCAATTATGCTATTGTGAACTCGGCTCGTAATCCTAAAATAAATAAATAGGTATACGATACACGAATAAAACCTAATTAAACTGAAAATGAAATCCAGAACAAAACAGAACAACATCCAACGAGGTCGTAATAAATACATAAACGAATTTAATCAAGTTTAGATGTTTTAGTTCGCGTATACTGAGATAATAAATATAATATAACTCATGTAAACCTGTTTTAATTAATTTTTTAAAGTTTATATTTAGTTATGGTGGATTTTTTTTTATTGAATGACGAGACGAGCAAGTCGCTCGCCTGATGGTAAGCGCCACGCCTGCCCATAAACAGAAGCAACACCACACATAACTTTGAGTTATAAAGCACTGTATGGCACTGAACTGCTCTCGTCACCCCGAGACATAAAGATATTAAGTCTCATAATGCCCAGTAATTTCACTGGCTTCAATGTCCTTCAAACCGAAACACAACAGTGCTTGCACACTGTTGCTTGGCGGCAGGAATAGACAACGTGCACATGACAACCAGGTAGTCGTGGCCAGAAAAAGGTAGGCAACGAAATAGTAGGCAAGGAAATTATATAATATATTTTTTTTATGTTAATTAATCAAATCCTTGACCATATTTTTTTAGGCAACCCTATTGGTATGTGTTCAGCAACACATTTTATACCCTAAAATATTATTTTCATCCGGTAAACAGATGGGTGAAGGTCAATGTTACCCGGGATCTTATACTATAGCTTATGCTTGACAAAGTTTGTGAGAACAAAACGGGGGTGGAGTTGCTGGCAATAGCTAGTTATAAATAAAGGCTTAAAGCAAAAATCAAAGCAAACAAATAGTTACGAAATGCTCGTTTATTCCAAGATAATTGGACGGTTGAATAATTGGATTTGGTCAAGAAGACTTTTCCGAGAGAAGATTGGTGCGCTTTTTTCCAGATTAATATCGGCTTTCCATTTGCGATTTCCCTCGAGAATCTGTCACTTGCTGGAAGTAGGTGCGAATGTGTCTTTTAAAAGCATTAAGACTTCTATTTATAGATATACATATACGCAATCATGTCTGTCATCCCCGAAAGGGTAAGCGGTGGTGTAACCAGTACATCAACATTTCACCTAGCGTCCATCCGACAAGGTTGTAGGTCCCTCGTATGCGAGATGCCGTCTGGGTTGGTACCACCGCTTTATATATTTCTGCCTCCAAGCAACAGTGTGATACCACTGTCGTGTTGCGGTTTGAAGGTCAATGAAGCCAGTGAAATTACTGGGCTATATGAGACTTAACATGTTATGTCTCAGGGTGACGAGGGCAGTTCAGTGCCATGCAATGTATGTAATTCATAGTTCTGTGTGCTGTTGCTTCTGTTTATGGGCAGGCGTGGCGTTTACCATCAGGCGAGCGACTCGCTCGTCTCATCATTCAATTAAATAAAAAAATAATGTGATATTGGCGAACCTATTACTATATCGGGCACAATTCCAAACTTCGGGCTGATACTAAACATTTCGTGATAGAAAAACCTAATATCCCTTTTTCGAGATAGTTCTAAAAATAAGCACACAACACCACTCGAATAATCGGTAAGTGGTAGCTAAGATACGTATAACACATGCTTTGTTCTTAGACCTTTTAATTAGAAGTCTATTGTTAGGCAAAGGTGTTGCTACTTCAGCAATAAAACATGAAATTAGAGCAAGCGAGCCTCTCCATAGGCTTTGATGATCAGTTATAATTAGACGTGATTCGAGAAGGCTTATTTACTGCCACGGTGATTTAGTCTTGCGTACGCGGTACGACTGCTGTGCTAAGGTCTCGGGTTTGATCCCGGGTTGGGTAAAAGTGGTGTTAGGTTAGGTTAGATCTTAACCAGATTTATAAGAGACCACATCGCAGGTTAACTCTATCTAATGACATTATTTCTGAAAATCGGTCTACAATGGGCGCAGAAATCGATGCAAATACATAAAAAAAGCAAAAAAAAACTTGCCGTATTAAGAACCTCTTGCTATTTTGTTTAATCATAAATAAGCATAAGCGTGTGTGAATTGTCAGTAGTGTTCCAAAACGCGATTTTGGCAGGATGTCTGCCTTTATAAGGTAGACATCCTGCCAAACAAAGTATCCCGCAAGATGCTGAAAACTCTACTCCATTAAATTCGATAGATTCTTTTTATTATATTGAATTACGAGACGAGCAAGGCACTCGCCTGATCGTAAGTGCTACGCCTGATTATAAACAGAAGCAATACCACACAGAACAAAGCACTGCATGGCACTGAACTGCGCTCGCCACTCCGATAAGATGTCAAGTCTCATGATGACCAGTGATTTCACTGGCCCCAATGTTCTTCAAATCGAAACATAGCAGTGCTTACACGCTGTTGCTTGGCGACAGAAGTAGACAAATCAGTGGTACCAACCCAGACGTCCTCTCGCATACAAGGGAGCTACTACCTTGTATTTTTATACAATTTCCAAAAAAAAAGAATTTATACGATCGAAACCTTACGATAAATGACGTTGATTCACTTAATAAATATGGTTACCGATTCCTTTTTTTCGTCTTGCTTTTATCGGACCACTTTTTTACTTATAAATATTAGAGCAGCTGTCTACCTCGGTCGAGTCGTCGAATGATAAAAATATGATAGGACTTTCTGTCAGGTTCAAATTTTTTTGCTAACACGTTGGCTGACATATTGAAATCGTATGCTTTACAGCATCAAGAATATGACAAATAAAAAAGGTCTCACGGTGGAGTGAAAACCAGATTTAAAATTACGCTCGTAATATGAGACCAGCTTACTTAAAGAAGAAAAGAAAAAGAAAGAAAGAAAAATTGATTATTGGACTAGACACAAAATAGTTTTACATACATCATACCGTATTATGTTAGACCAATAACAGGACTTCCCATTCAGCTTTATAAGTAGCTGTTTGAAAGTATTATTGAATAATTGGTAAACTATTATAAGGTAGTACTAAGCAAGTGTTAAGTAAGTGCAGTAGTTACTGACCTCTTACACAATATGAATTAAATTCTGTAAACTAAACAAGGGAGCATTCACCGTGATACAGACGGTACAAGACGCTCAGTGAGGCAATGTCCCTCCGCAATTGTAGCGGTTCTAAGTGTCTTGTAACGTCTGCATCATTTACAATGCGGACAGCCCGACGCTGCAATCCGTCCAAGGCATCGAGTAAGTATTTGGCGGAACCGTCCCAAAGGTGCGAACAGAACTCCACACCCGGTCGAGCTTGCGCTTTGTATAAGCGGTAAAGCTGAACGGGAGTAAAAAACCGACACACCCTGTTCAGGATTCCGACCCTGCGTGAAGTGGCAGATATTACGCCCTCGATGTGGTTCATTTTAATAAGCATACATTCTCCTTTCTGTTAATATACGCCGCTGAAAATTTTGGTGTATAGTTTTAATGCTATCACAAAATATTATTTAAAACCATTGACGACCCATTCTCGAAACCACAATTTTTTACTCACTGCCATGTCAGTTACTACGGCAGAATACAATTAATAGGTAAATTTGTATACTAGAATATACATATTATACGATGAATGATATAATATTTAATTATGTATGAAGCCGATACGTTCCCAATACGGTCCGCTAGGGGCGCCGTATGGATATTGGTGAAGTTATTTTATTTTTTAAATTAATTGAATGACGCGACGAGCAAGTCTCTCGCCCGATGGTAAGCGCCACGCCTGTCCATAAACAGAAGCAACATCACACAGAACTTTGCATTACAAAGCACTGCAGGGCACTGAATTGCGCTCGTCACCCCGTATAAGATGTTCAGTCTCATAATGACCAGTAATTTCATTGTCTTCAATGCCCTTCAAACCGAAACACAACTGTACTTACACACTGTTGCTTGGCGGCAGAAATAGACAAAGCGATGGTACCAACCCAAACGCCCTCTCGCATACGAGGGACCTGCCACCTTGTTATAACTTGATGAAATCAAAATGGGTTCGCTACTAGGTTACAGAACTCTGAAAGGGTGTGAAGTGGTAATTACGTCTTATCACACGCACACCGATGGATCCAATTTGTAGACGCAGCTTAGCGAAAAATTGTCTCACGAACGCAGCTGGCGACCGCGCAACCTCCGTAATTTATCGAATACTTCCCATTAAGTCGGTTAGGGAACCGATAAACTTCCAGCCGGGGTTTTATATGGACTTTTCGAACGTTATTATTTATTTATTACGGTTATTATTTAACTATTAAAAAGCAGATCACGCGAGCGGAGCCGTGAGGAAAAGCTAGTCTAAATATATAAAACTCAAAGGTGACAGACTGACATAGTGATTTATCAACACACAGTCCAAACCACTGGAGGGATCGGGCTGCTTGTAAAAGAAAGCAGATCACGCGGGCGGAGCTGCGAGCAAAAGCTAGTTTAATATAAATCTGTAATTATCATTAATGGACTGGCTAGACCATTTACATGGTTTACAGGAAACTGGAACTGAAACAGGAAAGTGATATAGACTTTGCGTTTCGTACGGTCAGAAGCCAAAGGCCTAATCTGCTCTCCTCATATCTAGCCTTTGTTATCGTTTCTGATTTGGCTTTAGTATTGATAATGATGACTCAAAGGCAATAGAGTTTCGTTGAGTAAATGAGAACAATTACTAACTTAAGGATAATGTAATGCATGAACAGTATCCACCAAATATAATTATATCCTGTACACTATTCAACAATTTGACAGTCACAAACGTAAATGAAATCTAAGTTTGAGGCACATTCTCAACATACTTTCAGGGTTTAGTTACTTTGTTCAACTAGTTTAAAATTACACTACGTAAGTTTCTTAAGTTCTAGTTTAGTCAATGCATTCTGAGTAAAAGGATTGACTTACGATAAAATTTCCAACGAACGGATTTTAAAAAACTGTGGCCGTTTTAAACTTGCTAGATTTATGAAATTTTTGTATAATTTTATCAAAACTTGCATATCGAACGTTTCGCGACGTCGCACCGACGGAATAGCAATCTCGTAAACTTTGCTGTAAAGAATTGTAAGCAGAATAGAAAAATTGAGTTTAATATCGACGCCGAGACGCAACTTTAACAAGATTAGGTCGGTGCGCTTCGCCGGGAATCTAACGAAGTTTTATATGGACAATACTTAGCTTCGATATCACAATGTTCTAGTAACATCTAGGACCAATCAACATTATTTTTTTATCCGAGCACGGCATAGTGACTGCATTACTAGCGACCATCGACAAACAATAAACTTAGCGGTGATTACCAGAATCATGCTGGCCTGTATAAATGCTTCTTCCTTCGTTGGAGAGGGAAGACGCAAATTAAGGGGCCTGCGACAGGACAGGCGGATGACCGATGCAGGCACAGGGATACAAAGATGTATCCCTACACCCGCCCCAACCAACTTCACGAGAACCGGATATAAGCTGGTTGATCCTGGAATACGATCCACAAGGTGTGTGGGTCACTATGGCAGGTTTTAACACCATGTATACGGTGGTCGCTATCCGGGAGGATATGAATAATCCATCACCAGTGATTAGGCCTATGGCGAAGGGCTTGCCACCTATTACAAGACAAAAAGAAGCTTGTTGAACCAGGGTGTACTAATTACACATCTGCTTAGCCCTTCGGGGATAAGGGCGTGAAAATATGTTATTAAAAGTAAACATGGTATAACAATTTTTGTTCTTCTCGCCAAGCAATTTCAGTGTAGTAAAATTAATATAACGAGCGATGAAGCCCGATGTCAACAAAAATACGTGCCATCGTCGATACAGTGGTGGATATGTGGACGGAATAGTCTCTAGAAAAAAACTAATCAACATAATTATCAAACTCACCTCTAGCTCTTGGTTTAGTCAGCAGTTTCTGAACGATCTCGTCGTAAGCTCTTTCGTCAGCCACTCCTGAATCTTTCACCAATTTCTCCTTCACAGCAATGCAAATCTCATTCCTCGCTAACAATGCCTCCAGTTCTTCAAACGCCTGGAATAACAACTTCTTTTAATGTGGAATTACATTGTATATTAATATAACTAATATCCAGGGCACATGATATATAACTGTCATGTGCCCTGTATTATACACGTTCCACTGCTGGCCACGGGCTTCCCCCAACCGAATGAGAAGCGATGAGTTAGGTCTTAGGCCATCACGTTTGTTAGTTAGTTAGGTCTTAATGCGGGTTGGCAAACGTCACATAGATTTTTTTTATTTGATTGAATGACGAGACAAGCATCGCGCTCGTCTGATGGTAAGCGCCACGCCTGCCCATAAACATGGCATTGAAATGCGCTCGTCACTCCGAGACATCCGATGTTAAGTCTCATAATACCCAGTAATTTAACTGGCTTCAATGTCTTTCAAACCGAAACACAACAGTGCTTGCACACTGTTGCTTGACGGGAGAAATAGACAAAGCAGTGGACCCAGACACCCTCTTGTATATGAGGGACCACCTTGTTATAAGTTAAAGTTATTAAGTACAATTTCAATAGTTTGATTGGCAGGTTAATAGCAAAATAAAATAAAAAATGAAAAGTAAGTGAACTAAAATAATTGCGTACAGTATCAATTCTTTTATCTTTTTGATAAGTCCAACTAGCATTTTACTTGCTTTATTACTTGAGCTATCAGAAATAAATAACAAAGGTTGTCTGTAAGACATTGTCAATATCGAAAAAATTGCCATTTGTGCCTCATTCTTTTCTGTTATTAATGGTTCATGTCTCAAGAGCCATGTATTTTTATACAAGGTTATGTGTGATAAGGTAAAAAAATAAAACAGATAATATTTTTTCAATACCTATATTATTTTGAAACTTATTTCATTTTGTATGTTAATAAATATTGTTTTTCTATACGTTTATAGATACACCTAAAGGCAGACTTCCAATAGTCGCGATCGTCGAATATCTGCTTTAAGATTATCAAGAGACTGATTTTCTATCACGATATGGTCAGTATCAGCCCGGAGTCTGAAATTGTGCCCTATCACATCATGGGATCGAGATACGTTCGGCGAAATGTAGGTGTATTGATTACATCTCTGCCTACCCCTTCAGGAATTACAGGCGTGAGTGCGTATAAAATCAGAAAGTATTTTCAATGTCAAGCTAACATATTACTTAGATAGTTTGATTAACGGGATTGATGTAAAGATTCATTTAGATCCTTAATTGGACTTCACCGTAGATGGGTTTATGTCAGGCAAACGGCCGGTCACAAAAAATGATAAGATCACTTGCTCGGATGACTAGGGAATAAATTCAAAAAACGCAACACTACGAATGGCTATGCCGTAACTCTCAACATGGAACATTGCGCGAACGTGTTTGTTGCTGTGCAATCGCCATTTCAATCAAAGCTGCTGCTCCATCGCGCTGATGTGGACAACATTTATGTTGGCAACATGATTTGCAAAGATAAAAGTGGACAACTTTTTTGATGGAACTGCATCTCGAGCGCATAACTGACCGAGCGGATCCCAACCATCTCTGCAAATATTTATTTATAAAAAGTATTTTGGAACATTGAGAAAGAAAGAAAATGGCTTTACTGTGACCATCCATTACAAGTGCTAAAAACTAAAAAAAGACCTTGGACTGTGGTGTGCTCGTCAGTCGTCACAAAATTACTTACAGCTCAGCATGTGCTGGTAAAAAAAACAACGCTGATTTTCCGCAGGGCCATTTGGTTGTTGTCACTGTCGCCAATAAGAAAAAAAGTAAAAATTAATATAATACGTGGACAAGTGACACATCAATAAATCATAACCTTAATATTTTAATTTATCTAAGTAGCATGTAGATAGAAATTGAATCAAACATAAAATATTCCATTATTTTTTAAAACAAAGAGAAATAACAACACAACATGTGCATATATCATATTAACATCATGTAACATATCGTGCGACAATTGAAAAGAACTTGCTCACCACTAAATAAACTGGCGGAACACCGTACGTAAATCATGTGCACTCTTTGAGATAACCCGCCTTGAACAACTTGATAGTAAGCGCCAGCTGCAGAAAGCGATCTAAAGCTTTGTACACTTCACTTACAACTCTTCAGGACAACTTTTTTGTGCGTCTTGTGACAGGACTTTCAAGTCTAAGTTAGGGCTAGCTAGCGATATTTGCTCACATCAGCCAAAAACGTAATCCTTAATCCGTTCGCCGTCGACGGATACGTCGTGGAACCCATCATCATTATCATCATCATAATGTGCAATTAAGTTAAATATTATTATATGTATAGTTGTAAATAAATAGCGGATTTAGATTTCACCATTCAACTCTTAATATACAAACGATACACATGGATGAACCGGAATTAGTATCTCGTATTACAAATTATTTAATGAATATTGCGTGGATTTCATGAACGCGTTGCAACTACTGCGGCCTGCATTAACACCAGCCATTTTAACAGCAGCCATTTTGACAGCCAGTTCCTGACATGCTTTTGGAATATTTTACAGTTTACATCAAATATAATATAGTTTGGTTTGCGTTAAGTTCATCGGAAACAAATAGTTTTGCTTTTATTTGATTTGTAATGCCTACCACACATCAAATCTCAGTTGTGTCATGAATGTTGAACATTAGGGGCCAACATTACAATTAAACATATTTTTATACCAGAACTCATCATCTAATTTTTATGAGAAAAAAAATAGCAACAATAGTTCAGCAGGGAGTAGTATGGACTGTCAAGACGAAAGTCGCAGGTTCGAAACCATCCCCAAGAGCATACACCTCTGACTTATCTAAGTTACCTGTATATTAATTGTTAATTATCGCTTGCTTTGACGGTGAAAGAAACATCGTGAGGAAACCTGCATATCTGAGAACTCGATAAGATTTTTGGAAGGCATGTGAAGTCTGCCAACCCGCATTAGGCCAGCGTGGTGGACTGAGGCCTAACCCCTCTCATTCAGTAGAGGAGGCCTGTGCTCAGCAGTGGGACATACATAATATAGGGCTAGTATTATTAATTAAGATACAAATAGTACTAAAATTTACATTTTTTTTTATTGAAAGATATAAAAGTATTTTCGTTGAGAAATAACGTCACACTCTTATATCTGCAACAGACTCAACAAACTCAGTAACACAACAGACTCAGTAACAGACTTGAAATTCAGTATTTTAAAATAAATCATAAACCAAATCTGCTCCTCGCAACATTATTATCCCGTCTTTCGCCAATCAATTTAAAGCTGGTGCAATTCCGATCATATCGTCCGGTCTCCGTCGGCCTGCAGCTATCCGTCTACCAATATTGTTTCTCAAACAAAGCTGGATTCAATGGAGCTCTAAGCTGCATTGTTCCCTTGTGTCACTTGGTTGTAACTAATAGTTCACTATTTCAGATCATCAATTTCGGGAGAGTTGGACGCAGCCTTAGATTGGCTAAAGGTACTTTAAGTTTTTTTTTTTGTTTGATTGAATGACGAGACGAGCAAGGCGCTCGCTTAACGGTAATCAGTTTTGTATCTGAATGTGATATGACTGAACTTTTCTCTTCGTTTTAAGTAACCTTGATGCAGAATATTATAACGTGACTTCAAGACTATCTTTGTTACTACCCAGTATGATTTCAAAAAGCGTCAACAAAAGTATAATTTTCCTTAATTATTTGAAGTCTAAAATGATTTGTTACCTTAATACCATAGCTGGACTCTTCATAAATGATGGAGACGTAGCTCCAGCCGAGTTTCTTCACAATTTCTACCATCGCTCGAACCTGGTGAAGGTCTGAAGGTATTGTCCGCGTGAAATACTCGAAACGAGCTTTGTTTGACAGCTCTGGTGAAGTGGAGAAGAAAGAAACCTGATGGCAAAGAATAAATGAAAATTTTAAATGCTAGTTGATATACAACTAAAAAATCCATTAAGTCAATGTTGGGTTAAAAGTTTTATTTTTACTTTAGATACTATTTAGAAATATAATACCTAAATAATTATTCAAATTAATTTCCAATTCATTCAAAGGACGTTAACTTACATAATTTTTTGTGCCTGTGATGTAGTAATATACAGGGTTGCTTTTAATATACCAACAAACTCGCAGGACTAGATAGCTAATCCCATAAGGAACAACTTTTGTTCTACGACTTTTGATAATTTGTTAGATTTTATTTCCATACAAACATAAGTATTCATTTAATTTCCGGCTTGAATGTTTATAACTCTACGCGCATCGCAAATATTACGTAAACAAAGCCCTGCGAAGCGTGAGGAAGGGGGTGCAGTGCTAGCGCCTTTGAACTTGACCCATTTATCTAGCCGCCAGTCGTTTGTCATTCAATCATTTTTTTTTCATGTATTGAGTCATGTCCGAAGTCGTAGAACAAAAGTTGTTCCTTATGGGGTTGGCTATCTAGTCCTGCAAGGTTGTTGGTGTTTTAAAAGTAACCCTGTATATTTACATGATTTTATAGTTATTATCCTAGGCTTTTGAATT
Organism: Amorpha juglandis; assembly: GCA_949126905.1. Taxonomy (NCBI): domain Eukaryota; kingdom Metazoa; phylum Arthropoda; class Insecta; order Lepidoptera; family Sphingidae; genus Amorpha; species Amorpha juglandis. Next base: position 817,791 of record OX421379.1, on the reverse strand, counting down.
TGTTTTACCTGCGGGATTTTGAAGAGTCGCAGCAGGTTAGCAACTTGCACGGATGTGACGCTCGAAGCAGCTCCCACCACACCAGATATCACCTTTCGGACGGCAGTAGCGTTGCAAGCATACTCGGCATCGTCGATGTTACTGATAGAACCTTTAAGATAGAAAATATCGTATAATAGTATAATTTTTCGTTTTTTTTATTTTTTATATCATAGGCTGGCAAACGAGCAAGTGGTTCACCTGATGGTAAATGATTTACACCGCCCATGTACGCCCACAGTACCAGAAGAATCATGGGTGCGTTGCCGACCCTAAAAGAAAGGAATAATTAGTAACTGGGAAGGGGAGGGGGATTTCGGCCTCCGGATATCTCACTCACCGTACGAAACGAAGCAGCAAGCCGCTACTTTACCTCGGTTTTCTGTGAGACAGTGGTAACGACCCAGTCGAGCCGGCCCATTCATGCTGTAGACAAAACTGTCTACAGTGTGGCTCTACCACTCAACAAACCCAACAATGCCATTCTACCAAACAAATAGCCGCTGAATTTGGATAAAACTCGTAACCATTATTTTAACATAACATAAAATTTTATGACGTTCCGTAAGCTTTTATAATATTTTAGTTATATGTTAATACGCGTGCCATTGAAACCCTAATAATCGTTTGTTTAAGAGCCATCCTAAATCCACATTTTTATGGTAATTATATTCGGGTCCTTTGTACCAATTGTCATTGTACATAGTCATAACTTTAGGTGTTAAGGAAAGGTGTCGATTATTTCATAGCTGAAAGTAAGCGGAAGAGGATGTGAATTCCTAGATGGTAACTGTAACCAAATGGATACGTTGCTGACCTTAAATTACTATTCATATCTACTGATTTTTACGTGCTAGAGCCACGCTGTAGACAATTTTGTCTACAGCATGAATGGGCCGGCTCGACCGGGTCATCATCACTGTCACTCAGAAAACCGATGTAAAGTAGCGGGTTGCTGCTGCGTTTCGTACGGTGAATGTATCTCCCTTCCTTTCCCAATCCCTTAATTATCCCTTTTTTTAAGGTCGGCAATGCGCCTATGATTCTCCTCGTTTGGTGAGCGTACATGAGCGGTGGAGATCACTTACCATTAGGTGATCCACTCGCTCATTTGCTGGCCTATGCAATAAAAAAGGCACTCGGTAAATTCGCTGACTGATCAAAACTTATTAGCAAATTTAAGTAGACTTAGCAACAAAACTCAGAAATAATTACAATAAACTGACCTTTGATGAAATCCACAGCCATTTCTAATCCATACGTATCTTTATCACAATCATCCAGAACATGAGCTCCAAGAATTACTCCTGGTATCAATTTCAATTCGTTGTTAATAATATCTAACGTATACAGCATTGTCTCCAAAGCTTGGACTCCACCTTGAGGCATCACCGGTCCACACGTCATATTATCAGATCTTTCATGCACCATCATCAAACCACCCAAAACCAGATCCCCTTCTATAACAGCTTCACGCTTTATCGGCCAATGTTGGTGTTTCTTATCTTTAAGCTCACCAACCTGATCGTTGGACATGTGGATCCAATCTTTGCCATTTTTGGACGTTTCACTAAAGTCCATATCGATAAACGTCATCCCGTCTTTCAAGCTGGCGTAAATTGGTCCATCGACAAAGAATGTTGGGTCCAAGGTTTCATGTTTGTGCTTATGTCGGTGGTGATGCCTTGCTAAGCTGCGTTTGTAGAAGGCCGACTCCTCGACTGGGGCATAATGCGTGTCTCCGAAGTGCCTCATCTCTGATGGATGAAGAGTGATGATGAGCATCGGTACAGCTAACCAGCAGCATCCGGGACGCATGTTACTTGCTCTCTCATGCCATTTTGATCGAATGTTTGTTCCATGTTGTTGGATGTGTGGTCATTTTAATCTGAAACAAACCGAAACATACTTTTGAATAAAATATTTTTGTACAGTTTGAGTTCTGCAAATTAATAAGTTGATTAACTATTAAATCAGTATGTATAAATTCTTAGACTGCCAAGGTGGCACAGTTGTAACGCGTACGTGGTATGACTGCTGTGCTGAAGTCTCGATTTCGATCCGATTCGGATAAAAGTGATAATGGTTTTTCTATCACTAAATGCTCAGTACCAGCTCGGAGTCTGGAATTGTGCCTGCTATGAGGTTGGGCTCGCCCCCTATCACATCCTGTTAGGGAAATATGCTCGGCGAAGTACGAGCATATTCAATTTATATATAATAGTTTACGGTGTATTGATTTAATCGGTACAGTATTCATACAGTATTCATTTTTACTTTCATATTTATCTATTTAAGTGTCTCTTGCATAAAAATAAATAAACCGAACTTAGACAAAACCAAATACTAAGATTTTTTTTCATTATCGTTTTATATACTGAGTCTAAACTCAGCTGCGGAGTCGTAGGCAATAAAGAAACTTTTACTCCAAACATACTATACAAGTATTTATATCCTCAGTTATAGGGGGTTGATCGCTACAATTGTATCTCTGAGGCCCTTTTTGAATCCTCCTATAAATCATTCTGCCTGCCGCTGCTTTATGGCGCCTGATGTGGATATATTAGCTGTGATTTATCATTGTTTTATTTTCGCTGGGATGTTTTATAAATAATTACTGTAAATTGGTTTTGTTTCGGTGGTTGGAGCAATTTCTCACAGAAAACAGATGTAAGGTAAACTGATATGATGGAAGATAGCGGATAGACTGATATCCCCATCCTTTTCCCAATCCTTAATTATCCCTTTCCTTTAAGGTCGACAACGCGCCTATGGTTCTTCTAGTATTGTCGGCGTACATGGGCGGTGGAGATCACTTACCATCAGGAGACCCACTTGCTCGTTTCCCGGTGACTGCTATTAAAAAAACATCTCTTATACATTACACGTCGTGACTCATGCCTTCCTTGAAAAAGTTCAATGAAACGTCAATTTTAGAAGACGAGTCGTTCACAGCGCATTAACTTCGACCCACGTCAACGTGACGGGGGCAGTCATAACTTGTCAATCTAATTACAACCTTTCTACCATGGAATTAGGATAAAATTGAGTTACTTACATCCATTCTGAACCTGCCATATTGGGTTTACGTAACATTGGTGTTTTATCAACGCTATTTATTTGGAATAATGAAATAAGATGTGTCCCAAATATTAGTGAAATGGAATGAAAATGAAATTATGCACCGTTATACTTCCGGCATACTTTGATACAACGGTTCATCCCTTATTTTATCCTCTTAGGGGTGAAATTTGCAATAATATTTTCTTAGGTTGCTATAGAAAAGGCATGAACTGACAACATTTCAAGTTTGTAGCCCCAGCAGTTCAGGCTCTGCGTTGATGAATCATTCAGTCAGTCAGACAGTCAGGACAAGTGTTTATACACGTATAGATCACTTACTTTCTCTCGCTTGGAGTTGAATTTGAAAAACGCTAAAATACGTGTTTCGTTTTGTTAAAGAGCATTAATGCCAAGTATATAAAAGTATGGTGTAAGGTCCCTCGTATGCGAGAGACCAACAGTGTTGGTATGTTGGGTGGTTGGGTTGGGGCGAGTATAGGGGTACATCCTTGTATCCCTGTGTCTGCATCGGTCATCCACCTATCATGTTGCAGGCTACTGGATATGCTTTTTCCCATTTCGGAGTGTTTAGAAGCATCCATACAGGCCGGCCTGATTCTGGTGACCACTGATAAACTCATTGTTTGCCGGTGGTCGCTGATTTTTTTGGACTGGGTCAGGTGTAGTCCAGTAACTTTGCCAAGCTCGGATAGAAAAAAAAGTAAGGTTTAAAATATCAACTATGTAATTAAAGACAATAATTTTGAATACGATGTCATCGTATTTTAATATGATTCATAACTGTAAATTACAAAACGGTGTTACTTGACTCATATTAAATTCCCAAAACCATAAATAAACAATCGAGGCTCGGCATTCGGAGGCAACGTTTGACAGGTGATGCTCCGTTCGGCCGTCTCTTCGCTCCAATTTCAGCTAGGCTTTGTTGAAAGTCAACATGTTTATGAAATTATACTACTAGCGTTAGAGAGATTGACAATATTGTGTTTTCGTTGTTGACTGACCTATATAAACTCCTTTGCAAAAAAAACGGGCACCTTACACACACACTTTACCTTAGCTTTTCTATGGGTAAATATTATTATATTTTTAGTATGTCATTAGCTTGGATGACTAGAAATTTCTTATTATCAATGAGAATCTAGTTTTTTAACACTTTTATCCTGGTATCGGTGTTTTAGTCAATGTAAACAGAGAGCCGTGTTAAAATGGACATTTTTATGGGTATAATGAAATTAAGACTACGAGTATTTTTATGGTATTTTAATAAAAGAGACATTAAAAAATAAAAATTAATAACGAGTATGACCTCCTCTTGCAGCGATTACGGCATGTAATCGTCTTGGCATGCTTCCCACCAGGCTTTTGATGGTGTCCTGTGGAATGTGTTCCCACTCAGTCGAGATTACACGTTTAAGCTCTCTGATGTTTTGTGGAGGTGGTTGGACAGATCGTACTCGCCTTTTTAGGAGGTCCCAAACGTGCTCAATGGGGTTAAGGTCGGGGCTCCGCGCTGGCCAATCCAAACGACGAATACCGACCTCTTGCATATAAGCATCTACGTCGCCAGAACGGTGGGCCCGAGCATTATCGTCCATGTAAATGGCATCTTCACCAATTACAGTCAGTGCGGGTTGTGCATTTTGAGAAAGGATTTCTGTTATGTACCTATGCGCATTTAGTGAGCCATTTTCTATGAATACTATCTCGGTACGATAGTTGGAAGTTACGCCCGCCCAAAACATAACGGACCCTCCACCATAAGGGGTGATTTCTTCAAAACACACATCGGCATAGCGTTCCCCTGGTCTTCGTAACACTCGCCGACGTCGGCCCTCACCATGCAGACAAATTCGAGCCTCATCGGAGAAGAGTACGCTACTCCAGTTACCTGGTGTCCAAGATAGGCAATTTCTAGCGAACCTCAACCGCGCAATCCGGTGCTCACGGAGTAACTTGGGGGCCCGCGCTGGTCGTCGACTACGTATATCAGCAGCTAAAAGTCTTCTCCTCACAGTCCATAGGCTAACTTGTGCTCCTCGTACCTCTTCAAGGTTTCTTTTGAGGTCTATGTAACTGCATTTGCGGTTCCTCAGCGCCTGAGTCACTAAAAAGCGATCGTCTCGCGGCTGTGTGCAACGTTTTCTCCCAGAACCTTGCCTTCTCTGAACGGAACCTGTCTCTTGGTATCGAGTCCAGGTTCTTTGTACGGTTGAACGACTCACGTTTAACCGCTGTGAGACGTAACATTGGCTACACCCCTCTTCCAGCAGCGCTATAATTTTACTAGCTCTCATTGCTTTTTCTGCCATTACGATAGACACAAAGATATCTGTTTTAAGTCACAATAAGGCAGAATTATGCGATAAACATAAATTGTTGTACTAAAAATAACGAAAAGTTACTTTTAGTTGCTTGATAACCTTTTAACCGCAAACCCGCGAAAAGTGTCACAAAATGAAAAAGGGATTAATAATTTAAAAAACAAAAGTTTTGAATTTGGAATGAACTTTTTTTCATACCCAGACTCTTTATTAAGTGCCAGTAACATAGTTTGGCTATTAAAACCTCTGAAGAACTAAATTATTACCAATAATGTTAAAAAATCAAACCCGCCCGTTTTTTTTGCAAAGGAGTGTATATATACAGAGTTATTTGATCTACTAGAGAAGTTAATTACAAGGTGGTAGGTCCCTCGTATGTGAGAGGCCGTCTAGGTTGGTACCACCGCATTGTTGATTTCTGCCCCCAAGTAAGTATAAGCACGGTCAAAAAATATATATTATGTGACAAAGCGATTAACTTCACACTTAGATTTCCCTCGCCCGATTGTTTTCATAAATAAAAACTTACTTGCTAAGACTTTTATTAATTACTGCAGTAATTTGCTTTATTTATTTTTTTAAAGTCATGTATCTTCTTCTTATCTAGGATTTAGTTTATAATTTCTTTAATTACACGAGTAACATTTTTTTTAACGCCAGTAATGTTATTTATTCTCCTTCAAGCTTAGTCTGGTCTGTGAAAAATTATCTACGTTTGGGTCGCATTCTTTTTTTACTTTTTTTAAGGCTGTTATAGTAATTCACCTAATTAATCTTCAGTCTTTTGTGCCCATAATTTGAACTTCCTAACGCTTTGTTGAGTCTGTCTGAAATCCTTAGAAATATTATACCTCATCATGGGGCAATCGTTTTTTACTTAGGGACTTAGTAAATTAAATTAAATACCCAAATAATTTTTAACAACATATTTTTGTAAATAAGTAGTAAAATTTAAAAATAATTAAGTTCTTATTAAATTCTTATATGTGTGCAAGGTTGTCCTTACACACATATAACGTGGAAAAATGTACCGATCTATCTTAAACATGTAAAGCAAATTGACTGCCGTGTTGGTGAAGTTATAATACGTAGGCGATAGGACTGCTGTGTTATCTCGGGTTGTATTCCCGGGTGTGCTAAAAGTAATATTGAGGTTTTCTATCACAAAATGCCTATCAATTCGGAGCCTGAAATTATGCCGCATATGGCAATAGGCTCGTCTATCACATTCCGATGGGAAAATAAGCTCGGCGAAATGGTATTGGTTGCACCTCTGCCTTCCCCTTGAGGGATTACAGGCGTAAGTATATGTATGTAAACGCAACTTAGTACGACTAACAAATATCGACTACAAATCAACAAGTTCGACTTCAAGCGGAACTAGGGTAACTTCGTGCTCTTAGGAAAGAGAATCCATTAGCAAGTTACACAGTTAATTATCAACTAAATAATCTAGTTTGTGACTCAGGAAACTGTGAAAGGGCTTGTAGGCGCGAGCGTCGATCTTTAAGGGTGTGGTTTGTTACAATGTATTAGAGTGTAGTTGATGGTACTGTTAAGAGTCTCGGATTAAAAGGGTTTTTTTTTAAAAAGATTACTTTTATTGTGAAGACAGCAGTCTGGGTTGGTTGGTAGGATGAGACTGGTGTTTGAATGAATGGGCATGGCGGACTATCGGATCTGAAAATGCTGAGTCGACAGGAATACGGCTGAGTAGGTGTTAAAGGGTACAAAGTGGGTTTATAACAGTACGTATTGATACGTATCGGATATTTATCCACAGTGGTAGAGCTAGGATATCGAGTGGTAGAGCCACGCTTTCGAGTAATAGAGCCACGCTGAAGACGGTTTTGTCTACTGTTTGAATGGGCTCGACCGGGTCGTTACCACTGTCTCATAGAAAACCGACGTAAAGAAGCGGGTTGCTGTTGCGTTTCGTACGGTGAGTGAGATATCCGGAGGCCCAAAAACTCCTCTTACCAATCTTTTATTATCCCTTTCCTTTAAGGTTGTCAATGCGTCCATGATTCTTCTACTATTGTGGGCGTACATAGGTGGTAGAGATCACTTACCATCAGGTGACCCTCTGGCTCGTTTGCAGGCCTATGCTACAAAAATAAGCTTCGATTAAGACTCTTTATTGACGACTATCTATGTTACATGCTTACACCATGTCTTTATAGCTACTTATACACCACTAGAGACACTGCAAGAGTAATAACACCTTGTGGCTTTAAATAATAGTAACAGCTCTAATATTTTCCTATTGCTGTTACAGGTATTCTCTACTAATAGGAGGAGTTAGATTAGGGAATTTACAATTTATATTTAGGCCCCTACAGGTACACTACGGTGTTCCAGTTTCAAGGATATCGATGACAGTGAAATTGTTACATCTTCTGTCTTACTGGACAATTTCCAGTAAAAGTTATATTTTATTGAATCATATTATTTTCCTAATATGATTATTATTTTTATAATTATTATTGGCACACAGACAGGAATAAAAAAAAAGAAATCGAATACAGTAACACTTGTCTGAACGGCTTTTTTATTAAAATAATTATGAATTTTATATCTTAAAAAATCAACTTTAAAATGGTCTACCGTAAAGTTCACGTATTTACGTTTTAGTATTGTTGACTTTCCAGTGAGGATATATATACACGGATGTATTTTTACACATTTAAAAAATAACAAGAAGACTGCATTCGAGGTTAAACGAGGTTACGCGGTAAGCACGCCACTATTTATGTGTCGCGAGCCACCGCGATGCTTTTCAAAAGAAATGAAAGTGTAAAATTAACATTTATTTTGGGTTCAGTATTTTTTTTAGCATAGGCTGGCAAACGAGCAAGTTGGCCATCTTTTGGTACGTAATCTCCACCGCCCATTTACGCCCACATTATCAGAAGAATCATGCGCGCGTTGCCAACCCAAAAGGGATAATTAAGAGGATTGGGAAGAGGAGGGCATTTGGGCCTGCGGATATCTCACCCACTGTAAGAACCGCAGCAGCAAGCCGCTACTTTACGTAGATCTTCTGTAAGACAGTGGTAACAACTTGGTCGAGCAGGTTAATTCATGCTGTAGACATGTTTGTCTACAACGTGGCTCTACCACTCATAGATATAGCAATGAAGTCACACGTTAGTTAGAAACGTCGAAGGTTTTTTTATCTGAGCAAGACAGAGTGATTGCCCTATACCTGATAGTGAGCGCAGTGCAGTCTAAAATACCAGCGGCCACCAGAATTATGCCGGACTGTAAGAATGCTTCTTCACACTCCGAAAAGTGAAGAAGCAAACCGAGGGGCCTGTGACAGGACAGGCGGATGACCAATGCAGACACAGGGACACAAGGATGTACTGTCTTGTTGCAGGCCTCTTGAGATAACCGGATATACACTGGGTAATCCTGGAACGCGATCCACACATGGTGTGTGGGCCACTATGGTAGGTTTTAACAGCATATGAACGGTGGTCGCTATCCGGGCGGATATGAATATCCTACCACCAGCACGTATGATGCATATTGTGAGACCGAAAGTATTCCACAGTTCCCGATACCAACGACACAAGATGGTATAATATTGTGATAGCAGGACTATATATGTGATTGTTGGGTTATTAATTTATTTATACATACGCACTCACGCCTGTAATCCCGGAAGGGGTAGGCAGAAATATTACCAGTACATCCACATTTTGCCGAGCGTATTTCCGTCCTATGATGATAGGGGGCCGAGCCTATCGCCATACCGGGCACAATTCCAGACTCCGCGCCGATAGTGAACATTAATTTCATGATAGAAAAACCCAGTATCATTTGACCCGACCTGGAGATCGAACCGGAGACCTCAGAATAGCTGTCGTACTATAACTATGCCATCGAGGCAGTCAATTATTGAATATTATATTCATAGTTATTATGTATGACTCTTAAGCTGATGCGAGACTAATAGTAATTAAAGATCAATCTAGGAGATTAATGTTGAATATTGGTTGTCAAAAGGCAGTAAAAGTTTGTTAGAAACAATCAGCGCTTTGACGATACTAACAATTCATTTGTCACTTATCTTTTAAAGTCATTCATCACCCAAAGAGCAACTTTTATAAATCCTTCTGTTATCCGAATTCCATCCGCCTAATTTAACTCAAGTATCGTAAGTCGGGATCTTAATGGCTCAAAGCTTTTCTCTTTTGAACAAAAACAACAAATCATGAGATTAAACAATATTAAAAGTAAGAAGAAATGTAACTTTTGCAAGTATTTTGAAATTAAAAAGACAATCTTCGAAGAGGAAACAATTTTTGAATTTAAGTAATGGCTCATTTATGTTCATCCCTTCCTAACGTTCTGTGGGGTCGGTAGATTATTTTTATTAGCTTGAATGATGAGATGGGTAGCCCGCTCGCCGGACGGTACCTAAGTGCCACTTTTCCCATAAAAAACCAACACCACAAAGAACTCTGAATTACAAAGTTGGAGCTGGACTGCGCTCGTCACCCCGAGTCATAAATTATTAAGGTATCTTACTGCACAATAATTTCACTGGCTTTAATGTCCTTTAAATCATCTTTTATAATGCGCACAGCCAAGCAGTGGAATTTCCTCCCTGCGTCTGTCGTTGCGAGTGCGTACAACCCGATGCTCTTTAAGAGTAGTGTGAATCGGCACCTTCTGGGTGCGCTCGCTCCATCGTTGACCTCATCTTTGTCCACGCGGCTAGATTAAGGTTAAGAGCAAACCCATTTTAAATACTAAAAAAAAAACACAAAAATGCTTACACACTGTTGCTTGACGGCAACAATAGACAAAGCGGTGTTTCCAGCCCAGACGGCCTCTCGCACACGAAGGACCTACATCTCTCACCTATCTGGATATCTGGGTTGTGGGTTATCATTTACTTGGTCTTAACCCATGCCTCAATCCTTATTAGAAACTTTCTACTTTTCTGCTTCTATAAATTTACACGGTACTAAGTCAAGGCCATAATTTTAAGTACAGATACTTATAATACATATAATAATAAATTGAATTGAATAAATCAAATATATGGAAGAAGTTGCAAAAAATATGATCTTTTTAAATAAGGACTTTACGATTCCCAGCTCGCAGGCCAATGATGGATGGAGAGAGGGGAGGGGGGGGGGGTAGTGCCATTTGGATGAGTCAAGAAAAATAAGAAGTATCTTAAATTTGAAAATAATGTACACATTTGTACCTTCCTGCCCCTACAAATTGACAGCCACTATGACGCAACCTGCTTTGAAATGAGAGGCCACAGATTCCATTCACGTATCGAGACAAATTCTGTGCATGATCCGCAAATTCATAAAGGCCCTGATAGTTCCTGATACTCATAACAGACTGGCATTTTAGTGTGGGGTCAGAATTATGCATGACAATGTTAAAATTAAGGAAGATAAAGACATAATGATTTCTTGTGTTTATGCGAATATTACTCATTGAAATAAAACTAATTTAAACGGATTTTAACGCGGTTTTTTATTAATTTTTATCCCGACGTTTCGAAGACTTTTCAGTCTTCGTGGTCACGGGGTGGACTACGAGGTGAAAAAACAAAAATAAAGACATTGACCCCCCTCATCGAACAGAGTAATCCTAGTAGTTCTGCTTCTACTGTTTCTGCGTAGACTGGTTACTAGACCTTAAGATACTTAATAATGGCTATATTATTTCAGTTTTAAATTACAGAACCCCAAATGACTCCACTCATATGCCTCGGCGTGGAAAGTCAGGGAGTTGTACTGATTAATAACTATCGAACGCAGCATATAATATTCCCTATGGAGATTGTCGTTTTAATAAATATGAAAATGTTTCATTTCTGAGTTTGTGTAATGTGCTCGTGAAGCGAGTTTACTTAAATAATTTCAAATGTGAAAATTATTTTAACTTAAAAATTGACGATGTGACGGGGTGAGTTTGTTGGTATTCGTTGACGATATTTTTTCATTTTTCTTTATCAGTTTTCTTGGTCCATGCCAGTGTTTAGTCTAGTAAAGATCATGTTAATTATGTTTCCATTGTCGGAGCGTGCATACTCGTTGTTTTCGTTTTGGGTTTCCGTAGTTTGGGATAGGTATAGGGGTACATCCTTGTATCTCCTGCAATGTTCAGCATATCCTATCGCAGGCCCGTCTATTCGCTTCTTCCTTCTTCGGGGTGTTAAGAAGCATTTATACAGGCCGACATGGTGACCTCCGGTAAAATCAATGTTTGTCGGTGGTCGCAGGCTTTTTTGGACTGCACTGCGTTTCAGCTGTAGTGCAGTCACTTTGTCGTGCTCGGATAAAAAACCTGTGACAACTTTAGGCAGAAAGATAATTCTGAAAGTTGTTGAAATCTAATACTATTTATCTGTTACACAAACAGAAAATAGAAAATCAACAAAACAATTTACCAAACAATAAACTATTGGTCAGGGGGCCCTCGGGTAGCTGATCCACTTGATTACTATCAAGCTCATTTTCCGTGAGTAGCTTCGTTTCGATGAGACGACCAACAATTCCCTATGCGAAAATTCTCTATTTAGGTGTTCGAGCCTTCGCTTGACCCACTTGTGAGATTACCTCCCCGAATTTTGCGCGGTTGCAGTGTGTTCCACCCTCATATTCCGGATATTTCGATCACGTGACTTTGACAAGCCGTCGTTGCCATCGCCGGTTGGTCGTTTGATCGGCAGTACGTCTTTGAATTTTGTAGCGTGCGCAGTGTGTAGAATAGGTAGTTTATTATTTTATGAAATTTAACTTTTTTAACTACTTAAATCTAAATAAAACCCTCAATAGATCTAAAGAAACGTGACAAGAAAGATAAGGTAAGGTTTACAATTTTTATATATTGTTATTTTTATATATAAAGTGATAAAAACGTTACGTCCTACATAGATTCCAGAAGGAATTTATGCTTACAGTGAATGCCCGCTCTCCGGACGGCAGACTCGCTGATAAGTTTGCTTGAATGCAATACTTGCGGACGTAATGGTACACCGTTACAAATAGTATCGGTGTCGGCTGTCGGCTGCTCAGCCGACGCACATCAACTGCCTCCTAGTGGTGTCCAGGACGTCTGACGGCTGCACAGCCGACGTCACTGTACTAACCCGCCACCCTGAAGTGGCTTTGTCGGCTAAAGGCTGCGAACTGCGCAGCCGACGCGTTGCGTTACTAAAACAAACTAGCCTTAGTCGCATGTCGGCTATTCAGGCGGCAACACCTCATTGCTGCCTACTTTACTCCCCATGATCCACATGTGGGCACGACACCAAATGCCATTATCGGCTTCTTATAGATCATGGATAAACGTGGCTGAATATCTCTTGGTGAGTCAGCCCGCTAAGAACCGGCCCCAGAAAGTTCTTTTTGAAGATTATCGTCGTCCTCGATAACTTTTATCCTGAAAACTGGCGCAGTTGGGAAGTGAATGACATTACGTTGGAAGATTTGTTCTGGCGAAATATCACTTAAATAAGGAAAACAGAATCAGACTTGCAATACCCATCGTCCAATTGGCCCATGCATACTATTGTAGATCACTCAGTGAACGCAAGTATAAACTGATCAAATGAATCCTGATTAGATCGTCCATTGGCAGAGCCCTCATTTATTCGCCTTTCGGCGAATGAAGAATATTCACCCAACTGATGCGTATAACGAATTCGCAGGCCACATAACGACTTTGAAACCACAAATGGTTCCAATAAACACTTGATAGCGAGACAGGAAGCTGCTGCAATAATTATGGCGAATCGAGCTGGATCTAGCGAGTCGCCCGAGTCTCCTCCTTCCCGTTCGTATGCATCTTCATACTGCAAAAGGTCTCACAGTAAGGAATCTGATGCAAATGCTAAACAAAATATCGTCGAATTCCTAAAATAATTTTGTGACGACCGAGATTGCGGATGATGACTCTGGCAACTGGGCAGCACACGAAATGGCTCCCGAATTGGATGGAGAAGAGGGTAACGACGAATCCGCATCAGAAGATGAGAATTTCAACTCTCATTCTCAACCTCTTACCTAATACCACAGAGTCTGAGGTCAAAATAAGAACCGCAGATGAAGACCTACTGAAGCAGGGGCAAATTCCCAAAGACTTGGCTACCTTCATGGCAGAACATATGCTACGCTGATGTCCAAACGCAATTTCAGGCAACCCCAGTTTTTACGAGCGTGAAGGTAAATAGCAACTTAGCGACCGTAACTCCAAACTGGTAAACAGCAGCCCTGCTCCACAAAATGGATGTTTGCTTATGAGCTATTGCTATTCCAGATGGTCTTCTATAACAAAGGAAACATTTCCAAGACAAAGCCTGGAGGTAAAGTCGCATTTAAGCAAAAACTTCCTGGCTATAGAGACTATGCCGCCCACACACCCGCCACTGTAACTCCTGTGCACCAGGATCAACAGTGGCACGCATTTTATCGACACCGAGCAGTGAAGCTCGGCGAGTCTCTGGGAATGCCTAAATGTCTTTGTCCCGCAACGATATTAATCAGATAGAAGGTTCCACTTCCCTCCATAGCAAAGCGGGAGACAAAATAATGAATTGAGGAGGTATTAACCTCAAGTGCAAAGTAAACTTCCTGGCTAATGATTCCCCCATTTCGACGCACTTCGGACGCATTACAATACACCTGTGGGAAAAGGGCAGAAATAGTACAACAATAGTCTACAAACCAGCCAACAAACCTTGCATGAACTTGTGCATTCCATCCCTCCGTCTAACACCTATCTGTTCTCAGAACCTCCATAGGCTGAACTTATATTAAAGAACAAGAGAGAACTTGTATTAAAGAACAAGGGGGTGTCAAAACGTTTTTCCCACCGGAAGGCCATTTCCATCTACTACCACAAAATCAAAGAACCAGCTCAATGGTACAACCTTACAACCATGAATGTAAGGACAAATCAAAGCTTGGGCGGAGGAAGTCGAACTTTCGAATGGCGGAACAGACAAGAAAAATAGGGCGGAGAAAACATAATAAAAAGAAAAATAATTTTAAAGCAGGCCAGTTCGTATGGGAAAGGTTTGGCGTTCCTGCCATACTCTCCATTATCACCAGATATAAAATACCCTTCGATCATTAGCCTCCACTCAATAAATTTTATGCTACTCAGAAGCGCTTTTTGATAGAAGGCTCGCCTGTAATGTCCTTGGAGATCGGAAAAATGATTGGGTGCCAGGCAGCCGAAACGTATCTAAGTAGAACAGGCTTATTATCAACCATGTTCATCAGGAAAACGTCAGATGGTATAAACCAATATTTAACCTTCATCTTAAACCCCTAAAATTTCGATTAATAAACCACCATAACATCCCTTTATGTCTTAAAGAATCCTATTTATATGGTGAAAATTGATTTGCCACAGGCATACGTCAATCTACGGATGGTGAAGCACCACAGACGTTTCAATTGTTATCGTCAATTTTAATAAGGCATTATATCAAATGGCTTGCCTTTCAGTTATATAATAATGTACTCTGTGGGCTTGCCTACCTTTTGGATTAGCCACAATACGCGAAAGTAACTAACTGGGTCGCAAATTTCTATAGAGACAAAGGGATCAGGATCATAGTATATAACTAGAACAACAATTCCAATTTGTATAAGATACTTTAACAGAGATGAGCTGGCGCATAAATTATCAAAAATCCATCCTCTCCCTGTCGCGAGTTGGGTAATATTTAAGCATATAGTGCAACACCCAGCGAAACAATAGACAGTTACCCGAAGAAAAGATACTCAAATACGTAAAACTGTTGAAACACATACAAATCAACGGTCGGGGGGCATGGTTGCTAGCAAAGGTCATACTCGGGAACCTTCTACCTATTACCGCAAAAATTTGCAGGAGAAATAAGGTGATAGATACTCATATCCAATCCATCAGAAAAAGTGCATCGATTTTTATTACAACAGATGCTACAAGAAACGGTTGGGGGGCATCAAAGTAAGCGGTCTCTGGGACAGCAATCAGCAAATGTGGCACAGCAACCAAAAACACCTTTGGCGGTGCTATACGCACTGAAACAAACCGGTTACATATTGCGAAACCGAACCGAACGGTAATAATATAATCCGACAACAGGTCTGTCGTGGCGTATATCTATCAACAGACAGCTTAACGAGATACAAAGAACTTCCGGAGTGGTCCTTAAGTCAAGAATTATGCCAACAGATCTTCAAGATGTGGGGAAGACCAGAAGTGGGTTTATTTGCGAGTGCTCCATGAGTAGATTTTCCTCCTTACGTGAGCGACGATGCGCGGGATCAAGAATGTCTATACATCAATACCTACAGCTGGACATGGAACTTCACGATCGGCTGGGTCTTCCCTCCACCAGCTCTCATTCCACGAGTCCTACGGCACCTAACGCATTGCTCAGGGATATACCTTCGTGTAACTCCAAAGTCAGAGAGAACTTTCTGGAAGGCGGAGTTAATGCAGCTCTATGCCTACCTTTCGAGGTCTCAGAAATACACAAGAACTCATTCCATTTGAGGTCAGGGAGACCTCCTCCAGGAATAAAGGACATGTCTACATGGCTAGAAGGTACGGTATGGAGTCGCTTCGTCGTGTCTTGGACTGAAGAGATTCGCAATCTGCTAGAATCATTCTGGCGCACTTCAACCTTAAGGACTTACGGTCCAGCCTGGTCGAGGTGGAGAGCATGTATGGGTCTTAATAGCATCCAGGCTAATAATCCAAGCTCAGGAGATATAGCAAGATACATTTGTTATCTTCATAAAGACGCTAAACTAGCGGCTAGGTCTATCGCTCTTCTTATGAAGAGCGATAGTCTTGACAACATTATTCTGACAAGATTATTCTTGTCACAACATTTTCCAGTCCAGAAAGGGGTGAATACCTGAGTAGTTACCTGCTTATAAAACAAACAATGAAGGCATTCTTTGTTAACCGGCCACCAATAGCCAAACCATTGACATGGGAAGTAGGACAGTCAATATGTTACCTGTCTAACTATGATTTAGATATTAATATTTTATAACAAACTTTTCGGCACACGGCTGTTCTTTTGCTTCTAGCATCTGGCCGCAGGATCCATGATCTAACACGGTTGGATATAGGCTCCGATTTTTATTAAGTCTACGGCGATCATTCAATATTCTGGCCATTGTTTGGGTCGAAAACCGACTCAGGTACCTTTAGACCACCAGGATGGAGATGGTATCAAATTGATGACGAGAAATAAATATAGTCTCTTGGATCTCCAGATTGATCTCAATAGAAAAAGATAGACAAGCCAATAAAACCTTCCACCCATTTATTACACGAGAACTAAGGTAAAAGAAGCATCTCGAGCAATCATCACCAGCTGGATGCGTATTTAGTTCAAAGATGCAGGTATTGTCACCCAGCCATGAAGCTTAGGGCGGCAGTCAACACCAACAACTGGATGGATAGAAACCTTAACTTGGACGAGGTTATGACCAGAGGTAATTGGAGGAGTAAGGACACTTTTTTCTTTAAAACATTAAATGAAGAGAGAATAAATCGTAATGAAACTTGCAATAGTGATTCGTTTATGCCAATAACATTAAGCATAATTTTTGTAGAAGAAATGAAACCACTCATAATAAATAACACTTAATTTATCATCATATTTATATGATTTTTTATCTACGCGAAACATCAATCCACATATCATCACAGTACATCTTGCCATCGCCGGCAGAATATAAACACGTCTCACAAGTGGGTCAAGCGAAGGCTCGAACACCTAAATAGAAACGTTTTCCCCCCGAAGGGTAGAAAACGTATATTTAGGTTTCAGCCGAAGCTTGACCCACTAAATTTTTAGTCCTTGCCGGCTTGTGAGAGTACTGACGATCAAACGACCAACCGGCGATGGCAACGACGGCTTGTCAAAGTCACGTGATCGAAATATCCGGAATATGAGGGTGGAACACACTGCAACCGCGCAAAATTCGGGGAGGTAATCTCACAAGTGGGTCAAGCTTCGGCTGAAACCTAAATATACGTTTTCTACCCTTCGGGGGGAAAACGTTTCTATTGTGGTAGCTAACAGAGGTAGCAAGGATAGAATATTTCGATTTGATGATAAAAAAATTATTATTTTATTTGTAGGACAATATGACAGTTAAATTATATAAATATTAACTAAGTAAAAACAAAAAAATCAGCTGGTTAGTAATCATAGCTATTGGAAGGAGGGGCTTCCAATAGGTATCGATAACGAGGTCATAAGAATGTTTACTAACCAGTTAATAATAGTTTTTTGAGTATCATCAAATCGAAATATTCTATCCTTGCTACCTCTGTTAGTTACCACAATAGAGAATTTTCGCATAGGGAATAGTTGGTCGTCTCATCGAAACGAAGCTACTCACGGAAAATGAGCTTGATAGTAATCAAGTGGATCAGCTACCCGAGGGCCCCCTGACCATATTACCTAGCCCCGAGCTATAGCGATATTGGTAGTTTCACTATATTTTCTGCGTATTGGAAATATTGGCCGAATCAGGTTCAAAACTCGGTAATTGGTATTTATTTCGTCTTTGTTAGGTTTATTGGTTACGAAGTTTTGTCTTTGGTCTACAAAATAACTTTTTTAGATAGACGAGATTATCAAGGACTACAAGTGAATATAACCTGCACGTGGTACGCTCTGCTGACAAATGGACATGGCATTTGTGAAATTTGGTTACCGTAGTGGGCTATGGGGATCAGACGGCGGGTCCACCATCAAATTATGATGGAAATGCGGTACCTGGTATTAGGCTAAGATTATTACAGGCAGAAAAGTTTGTTTAATGACAAACCAGCGGGTCGTTCGCCTACTGGTTAGCGTTACGCCTGCCCATAAACAGAAGCCACATCGATTGGAACGTAGTTTCGCCATTGCCTCGTCTGTTAATCATTAGTATCCCACGTGCAGGTGAGGTTGGGTCTAAGATGTTGGTGGTCCACTTATACACGTCATTAACGTTTATACAAATAAAAAGGACTACTTAGTGATATTTATAACTAAACTGGATGAAAATACGCAATAACACATCAAGTAATAATTGAGATATTGATTTTATTTTGCTCAATATATACATATATCTATCTCATTCTCTCTCAGGCTAAATTCTATTTACGAATATGTATGTCTCTTTTTACTGTCGCTTTTTCGTTTCATCGAATTTTTAAATCACAACCGTTGTGATTTCACTTCAAAAAATCTCTACTTCTCAGACGGAACGGTTTAGGACTTTCAGTGTGATATTTATCCTCAGGTACGCTATTTACAAAAGCAGTAATAAATTCCGACGTTTCCTTGCCGAGGCGTTGGGACAACTTCCCTCGGTAATAATGTTGAGCTATTGACTAAGTTTCCGAATAAATCACACATCCCCTTAATGATATGAAGTTAATTTGTTATTGAACTGGCGTTTATTCTCCGTATTTTGTGATGTCAAATATTTAACGTATGTTGTTTCGATATTGTTCAGGGTTTTTTCTGTGGCAGGTTTAGTGGTAAGTGATCTCTACCGTTCAAGAACATCCAAAATGCCTAAGGAGTCATGGACGCGTTGCTAACCCTAAAGGAAAGGGATGTTAGGGTAAGTGAGATTTGGGTCTCAAGATATCATACTGACAGTACGAAATGCTGTGATGATGATGATGATGATGATGCAGAAAACTTTACGGTTTTCTGCATCAACCCGGTCGAGCCAGTCCATACATGCTGAAGATAAAACTGTCTACCACTTGTATATTATGTTAGTTGCTCTTCTAACGTTTCTTTCTACACATCTTATTTGTTCTGCGATGGTTGCTGCTGGCTAGAAATAACTTTTAACGCAGGGCTACCGGAAGCAGTTTGCGTCGCAGAGCTTACGGAAGGATCAACGCTAGAGAAATCACTTAGCTCTATAAAACATTCAGATTTTATATCATGACTTAAAATTATTACTTATTAATTGGTTTTCTGTTTTTTTTTATTTGTTCGGAAGTAATATATTCTTTGATCAAATAAGTAACTTTCCCAATATTTTTAATAACATTCCCTTATTCCATGTTTAGTATTGTCTTTTTAAAATAAATTCATTTCATCTCCATACGAAAACGATGGTACATTTGTATTAATAAAATTATATTACTATTATTAGTAATTATACCTGAGCAGCCCTGTTTTTGAATTAGGAAAAGTCAGAAAAGCTCCGAAAGAATCATATTAAATAAATTCTTGGAGGAACCAAACCTATTTACCAGTGGGCAGCAGTAATGGGCACATGTTGCCCTTATCCGATTGGCGGGCTAGCCAGCATTTAGCAATAAATTGTTTCTATCATTTATGATATTAGGTTCTACTTAGGCTCCTACGTAAAATTCTTTTGATAGGATAATAAACATACGTTAAAATATATACGTACTTACAGATGAATTTCGAACCATTGTATGTCTCTTTTCGTCAGTTAAAAAGTTTTATAGGCTGGCTTTTGCTCGCAGCTCCGCTCTTTGTTTTTTGTGGGCTTAAAATAACGTATGTTTTTTTTCTACCCGAGTACGGCAAAGTGACTGCACTACACCTGATGGTAAGCGTAGTGCAGTTCCAAAAAAAACCAAGGACCACCGACCAAAAATGAGTTTATTGGTGGTCACCAGCACCATGCCCGCCTGTATAAATGCTTCTTAACACTCCGAAGAGGGAAGAAGTAAAGCGAGGGGCCTGCGACAGGACAGGCGGTTGACCGATGCACGCATAGTAATACAATCCCATCCCTACATACAATGTATCCCTATACACGCCCCAACCTACCATCAAGTCATGTCGCAAGCCCCTCCGGGAGGTTCTTCAACGTCCTACTCTACTTCTGGTCCAATTTAATGCAAATGAAGATGTGATTGATTAACAAACTTTCAATGAAATTAAACTAATTTAAACGAATATTATAGCGGTTTTATATTAATTTTGATCCCGACGTTTCGAAAGCTTTTCAGCCTTCGTGGTCACGGGGTGGACTCGTGTGGGAAAATGAATAAAAAACTGCAAAAAAATATAAATTAGTTTTATTTCAATGAGTAATATTCGCGTAAACATAACAAACTTTCATATTTCACATTTATTATATTACCTGCATTGGAATACGTTCAGCCATTTTATGGTATGTACGAACTATTATCAGATAGCTGTAATTCTAGAGCGTTATTAAAATTGTATAGATTTATTTCTAATAATTTGTTATTTCATTATTAATCTCTTTATGCAATAATGTGAAATAAGAGTAAAATTAATTATTTCGAACCTTCATTACGTTTTCATTACGCGAGCGAAGCCTCAGTAATGTACTCGTATTAGTCAAAATATGGTACGTAAATTCGCAACAGATTCCGATAATAACCAATAAAAATAAATTGATTCGCCGATAATTGAAATATCTTGGCTTAATGCGCGTTCGCTCTCGAAAAGTTGGTATCGAAATAATTTCTATTGGCAAAAAACACGATACGATATCGTTGGAAGGAATTTAATAACAGGCTAAGCACGCAGTTTTCCACGCTCGTGTAACTCGAAGATTGGTTCAAAGTAAACATAATATTCATTGATTTTCAGACATTCAATTTCAACATTTTTAGTTTTAGGCCGCGTTGATATGGTTCAGTGTATGCTTCTTTCATGTTCTGGTTCAATTTTTATTTTATTTTATTAAATGACGAGGCTAGCAAGTCGCTCGCCTGATGGTAAGCGTCACGCCTGCCCATAAACAGAAGCAACACGACACAGAACTTTGAATTACAAAGTACTGCATGGCACTGAACTGCGCTCGTCACCCCGAGACATAAGATGTTAAGTCTCATAATGCCCAATAATTTCACTGACTTTAATATCGTTCAAATCAAAACACACCAGCTTACAAACTGTTGATTGGCAGAAGAAATAGACAAAGCAGTGTTACCAACCCAGACGGCCTCTCGCATACAAGGGACTTACCATCTTTTATATAATAGTTGATCTAACTATATTTGTGCAAAGTATCCTACATAATGCCTACTCTTATCAAACCGCCCTCCCAGTATAAGACTGCCTTATTCCTTGTGAGTGCTTCTCATACTCGGACAGCCATTTTCGCCAGACTCTTTATCTGTATTCTGTACATGTTGCTAACTAAGCTAGGTACTGTATTACATGTCTCTATATTTGCGAATAGTTTTAATTTATACGAAATGTGAGGACGCGTGGAAGGCGCGTCTTATGATAAATGGTACGACCCTACCCACGCCATCAGTCCTCGTTAACCAGTGATTGCTTTCACCCCTTACTATTTGTCACCCTTAAGTAAAGTCACCTTTTGTACACCTAAATACATACGACTACCTTGGGGTGACGGGGGATGAATAATAAGAGTTTAATTTATTGTACATTGTGATGTTGCGAAGGAATGTAGACATCGGAAATGGAATGGCGACATAAGATGTTAAGTCCCATAATGCCCACTAATTTCACTGGGTTCAGTGTCCTTCAAACCGAAACACAACAGTGCTTACACACTGCTGCTTAGCGGCAGAAATTGATAAAGCGGTGGTATCAACCCAGACGGCCTCTCGTTTACGAGGGACTTTGCATCTTTATTTTTTAGCCTGGCCTTATCGCGGCTTAATGCCAGGTTCTTCCTTCTGAAACGCTTACATTTCGCTCGATCTTAAGCATTCTTTATAGTAAGACAATTAACCCTCATATATCCCTTTAGTTCAAGCCAGAGAATTTTGGCCATCCAACGATGTGAGCTTTCAAACTTTTCCGAAATAAAGTTACTTTAAACTAAACAAAAAGTAGGGGACCTTACCCCGACTAGTTCCGTTGAAGCAGACATAAAAAATGGTCTCTGCTTAGGCCCTGGCTGTGGAGATAAGCAGATTATCCGACGAACGCCGAGTGTCATTGGGCTATTAGCCGAAACAAGCCACATTAAGCCTAAGGCTTATTTTAGATAAATTATTAGGAAATAAAATATGACTGTGGCTGAAACTAGGTAATTTTAAGAGATCGCCTGATGAAGATAACATAATAATAACATTTAAATTTGTTATGAATAGTGTTAAATTAAATAATTATGAAGGATGAATCTCGATTATTGAGAATAGCGTAGTTGTTTTATTTATTATTTTAATCAATAAGTTACGTAACCCAAAACCTATTGCAGAAAGAATTTCATAAACCCGCCCACAAAAATTAATTAGAAGTCATTTAAATCTCACGCAGGGGGCACTTGTCAAATAACGGACGACGCCAACTTTGACGTCATCGTAGCAAATGACAACTACGGTGTGCGAGCGAGATAGTGAGATTTCCCCACTACGCGCCTACCTTTATATATCAATATATCAAATTATAATTGCGGGTTCATCCTCGAACCGATTTTGAGTGTGTTTTAACAAAAAGGTTTCTATTTCGTATTATTCTCTGTTGCATATAAAATAATGTATAATATTTGACCACACCTTTCTATAATACGTATATAAAACTATACCAATACATGTAACCTCAATTACTTCATACCTCAGATTAACGAAGCCAGGAAATGCCCAATCAACTCGACCAGCAACTAACAATTTGCATGGCGTTATCGGCACCAATTAATCTCGATGAGTTGTTTAGTTCAGCGTAAGTTATGAAGCATGGTCGTGTGGTAACGAATGCAAATGAGTTGCGGAATTTATGGAAACTGATTCATGCATGCACATGGCTTGGAACTGGTGATCATGCTCGCTATAATCAATTATTTATAACTTTCGACACATTGGTTTTACGATAATCAACAGGATAATCGAGAAATCAGAAAAATAATTAATACACCCAACAGTCACACACATAGTCCTGACCCCTCTGTAAGATACGGAAACTGCGAGAGATTTTCGGTCTCACAACACTCAGACCCCGAAACAAATATCTGTGGATCAAATAAACATTTCTCTCGGTGCGGGGATCGAACACATATCGGGCATGATTTTTCAAATAGTACAGCATTAAAATCAATTTAAATGAATGAATTTAGTAAATCAAAATCAGTATCTCCAATTGCTGTGGGTTGGTCCCTGTTTGCGTAAGTAGGTCCATTATTTTTTATTTATTTCATTGAATAACGAAACGAGCAAGGCGCTCGCTTGATGGTAAACGCCACGCCTGCTGATAAACAGAAGTAACACCACACAGAACTTTGAATTACAAAGCACTGTATGGCACTGAACTGCGCTCGTCACTCCGAGACATAAGATGTTAAGTCTCATAATGCCCAGTAATATCGTTGGCTTCAATGTCCTTCAGACCGAAACACAACAGTGTTTACACACTGTTGCTTGGCGGCAGAAATAGCCAAACGGTGGTACCAACCCAGACGGCCTCTCGCGTACGAAGGACCTACCACATTGTAGCATTACATTTATAAGTGACATCAATTTTAAATTCTTACTTTGTTACTTGCTTAAGCTTACTTTGTTAAGTTGTTACTTTGCACTTTACGCGAGAATGTTTAAAATACATGTTTTCCGGGTCAAGAATAAAAGCGCAACACGGATGTCGTAAACACGACCGCACTAACAAAAACACTGAGAAAAATAGTAGCAATGAATACAACTACAATGATACGACTACGGGCCATGGCTTACGGTCACTTTACGGTTCGTGCTACTGTGTCGCTTTTTATGACCATTCCTCCATTTGATCACTTTCATCTTGATTGTGATACTTCCTTTCACACATGCCTTGCGTGTTACTGTGCGTTCGATGCCTGCATAAAAGTTGTTCAGTCTGATAATGCTAATTAATTTCAGTAGCTTTGATCTCTTGATATCGAAACACAACAGTACCTACACACTAACTAGTAACTAATTACTCTCATCTCATGACACCGAATTAATCTGAAGACATTGTATTTACTACAAGTATGATTTTTTATAACTAACGTTTTATCGTTATACTAGCTGTCCCTCGCGGTTTCACCTGCATATTACTGCCCTGCCCCCATGAGTCATAGCGTGGTATACATATAAACCTTCCTCATGGATCACATAAAACTGCATTAAAATCCGTTGAATAGTTTAAAAGATCTAAGCGAACAGACAGCGGAAGCGACTTCATTTTATACTATGTAAAGATAATGCAGGCTTACTTGCAACAAATTGCCACAATATCTACTTTTGTTTGAAATTATTAAATAAAATTATAGCAAAAACCAAACAACGTTCCGTCTACCCACACATGTGCTATATTTTAATTGAGTTCTTCGCCACAATAAATTACATTGTAAAGCCTAAAAAACGATTAAGTTCTTAACTGATGAAACAAAGCTGAGAAAAATTTCCTGGTTTCATTTACAGTTAAAGTAAGTGATAATATACCAATGAATGCACACGTAACTTTAAAAAGTCATGGTTGATCTTGAGGCTGGTTTAGAAACTGCGACTTTCGTCTAAGCAAAACTTATCCAGGTAGGTAGTTCCCCCCAGAGGGGTTGACGTCAGGCAGATTAGTCTCAATAAAGAAAACCTCGTTTGAAGCCTTTATTTATGCCTCAGAATAATTTATTTGTAAACATAGGTAATAGTGGGTATACATAGTTGAACACACTGCACCTGTTTATAAAATGATAACAATTTGCTTACCATTACACATCGGCGTATTTACTAACCTTAAAATTTAATGTAACTCTATCCGTTGAAATAATGATTAGTTGAACAATGTATTTTGCAGGTGGTCTTGTTTTGATCAAAGTTCTTGGAACTGAACCTCTGTTCAAAACATACAGATAATAAATGAGCTGACCACTGTGTTTCGCAGGTGGGCTTGTTATGATCAAAATTCCTGGAACTGAACACACATTGTAAACAAGTTAGGGGTATAAATAATGATCATTGTTAGATTATTAAGTTAGTCTGAAATAAATCTTCATTAAGAAGAGTTGGACTTTACTTTTTTTAAAAACCCTCCGGGCGCTTCCGAGTAACTTTTGTCTAAATAAATTTTGCATATAGTTTATTTGTAATACAGAGCAACCAAATAAGCAAGGGGGGTCTTTATGATAACCTGTGTTTTTCTCAGCCGTAGATGTGATAAATTGGTAACCATACAAGATTTACTCTGTACTGTGGGGCCTTTGCCCTGAAGGCCTTTGCCTGTTTTAGTGTATTATTTTATTTGCAAGATAAAATTGAGACAAGTACTATTATAGATAAACGTTTATCTCATTGCGTGGTTATGATGGCGTGCAAACGATTTCATTACAAGTTGAAGCTCGATTAGCACTTCAAACTTTCTTCGCGTAAATTCATTACCAAATTCTCAGAGATATTAATATACCATTTAAACTTTAATATTACTTTGGAATTGTTCTGTTTTCGGTGATGCTAAATGAATGTGAAATTAACCTTTGGCCAGGGCTCCAATTGTGTGTCTGAATCCGATGGTTTTGAAGCAAAGAAGGCCTCTTATTCATTATAATTACGCAGATTCCTTGGTTACCTAAACCCCAGTTCTTTCAATCTTCAGAAATAAAACAATCTTCAATATTGGAAATATTATGAATTTCATCAATCTTAAATTAATTTGAGCCTTAAAATATAAAACATATATCGTCGATGAAGTACCAATACCTCCTAAGTGTTGAGAATCTAATTTTACACCAGACTGAACCAGACACCAGACAGAAGGTTTTATTTTACAAAAACTGTTTAAAATAAGGTTTTATTTATTTTGATCAACTATTGTTAGTAAATAATTTCCAATACATTACCTTTTTATTAGTTACTAAGGGATGTGCTTTATGTTAAACGTCTATTGTAATAAAAAAGTAATTTTGGACTAAATTGTCAGTTAGGAGGTATTGGTACTTCATCGACGATATGTTACTATTGTTTTACGTAGCGCATAAACTACGCGGCGTAAACTGCTACGTTATTCGTAGCTGCACTAAATTTTTCTGCTGCACATACGCGTGTTTTATTGCCTTGTTTGTTACGACACTGTTTCGTAGCGTTTGTAGCTACATAATTTTAGATTTAAAGCTCCTTTCACATAATATGTACTTTATAGCCCTATTGTCTGGCTTTCGACATAAGGGTAAATAAGTTGTGATCTCACTTAACGCCTGTTTTGAGATGCGCGACTGAGACAGGAGATCGTGACAATAGCGATCCGTCAGCTTTGTATGCAATTGTATGGATATGTTTTGATGTATGCGACGAAACAAGAGTGTTTAATGTGTGCTATCGCTCGACAACAGGCTTTAAGAGTTAGTGACTCCCGTCTACATGCGAGTCGTGGCCAAAGTAAAAAGTTGCGACTGGCATTTACGCGTGACTGTCTTCACTTTGTTTCGACTTTAGTTTTGCTATTCGGAGAATAATGTATGAAGAAAAGTGCTAAAGTGCTGAAGGAAATCTATTATATTGTTCATGTATGTCACGTTTAAGGTGGTTCTATTTGCGAAGTAATAAACTAGAAGAAAAAGACAAATGAAAAGTAAGTTTTCCAAATAAATTACAGTGAACAATTCAGTACACAGGGACAGGGACAGGGACAGGGACAGGGACAGGGACAGGGA
Source organism: Amorpha juglandis (assembly GCA_949126905.1). Classification (NCBI taxonomy): domain Eukaryota; kingdom Metazoa; phylum Arthropoda; class Insecta; order Lepidoptera; family Sphingidae; genus Amorpha; species Amorpha juglandis. The sequence goes on along the minus strand of OX421379.1, from coordinate 790,742 downwards.
CAGGGACAGGGACAGGGACAGGGACAGGGACAGGGACAGGGACAGGGACAGGGACAGGGACAGGGACAGGGACAGGGACAGGGACAGGGACAGGGACAGGGACAGGGACAGGGACAGGGACAGGGACAGGGACAGGGACAGGGACAGGGACAGGGACAGGGACAGGGACAGGGACAGGGACAGGGACAGGGACAGGGACAGGGACAGGGACAGGGACAGGGACAGGGACAGGGACAGGGACAGGGACAGGGACAGGGACAGGGACAGGGACAGGGACAGGGACAGGGACAGGGACAGGGACAGGGACAGGGACAGGGACAGGGACAGGGACAGGGACAGGGACAGGGACAGGGACAGGGACAGGGACAGGGACAGGGACAGGGACAGGGACAGGGACAGGGACAGGGACAGGGACAGGGACAGGGACAGGGACAGGGACAGGGACAGGGACAGGGACAGGGACAGGGACAGGGACAGGGACAGGCACAGGCACAGGCACAGGCACAGGCACAGGCACAGGCACAGGCACAGGCACAGGCACAGGCACAGGCACAGGCACAGGCACAGGCACAGGCACAGGCACAGGCACAGGCACAGGCACAGGCACAGGCACAGGCACAGGCACAGGCACAGGCACAGGCACAGGCACAGGCACAGGCACAGGCACAGGCACAGGCACAGGCACAGGCACAGGCACAGGCACAGGCACAGGCACAGGCACAGGCACAGGCACAGGCACAGGCACAGGCACAGGCACAGGCACAGGCACAGGCACAGGCACAGGCACAGGCACAGGCACAGGCACAGGCACAGGCACAGGCACAGGCACAGGCACAGGCACAGGCACAGGCACAGGCACAGGCACAGGCACAGGCACAGGCACAGGCACAGGCACAGGCACAGGCACAGGCACAGGCACAGGCACAGGCACAGGCACAGGCACAGGCACAGGCACAGGCACAGGCACAGGCACAGGCACAGGCACAGGCACAGGCACAGGCACAGGCACAGGCACAGGCACAGGCACAGGCACAGGCACAGGCACAGGCACAGGCACAGGCACAGGCACAGGCACAGGCACAGGCACAGGCACAGGCACAGGCACAGGCACAGGCACAGGCACAGGCACAGGCACAGGGACAGGCACAGGCACAGGCACAGGCACAGGGACAGGCACAGGGACAGGGACAGGGACAGGGACAGGGACAGGGACAGGGACAGGGACAGGGACAGGGACAGGGACAGGGACAGGGACAGGGACAGGGACAGGGACAGGGACAGGGACAGGGACAGGGACAGGGACAGGGACAGGGACAGGGACAGGGACAGGGACAGGGACAGGGACAGGGACAGGGACAGGGACAGGCACAGGCACAGGCACAGGCACAGGCACAGGCACAGGCACAGGCACAGGCACAGGCACAGGCACAGGCACAGGCACAGGCACAGGCACAGGCACAGGCACAGGCACAGGCACAGGCACAGGCACAGGCACAGGCACAGGCACAGGCACAGGCACAGGCACAGGCACAGGCACAGGCACAGGCACAGGCACAGGCACAGGCACAGGCACAGGCACAGGCACAGGCACAGGCACAGGCACAGGCACAGGCACAGGCACAGGCACAGGCACAGGCACAGGCACAGGCACAGGCACAGGCACAGGCACAGGCACAGGCACAGGCACAGGCACAGGCACAGGCACAGGCACAGGCACAGGCACAGGCACAGGCACAGGCACAGGCACAGGCACAGGCACAGGCACAGGCACAGGCACAGGCACAGGCACAGGCACAGGCACAGGCACAGGCACAGGCACAGGCACAGGCACAGGCACAGGCACAGGCACAGGCACAGGCACAGGCACAGGCACAGGCACAGGCACAGGCACAGGCACAGGCACAGGCACAGGCACAGGCACAGGCACAGGCACAGGCACAGGCACAGGCACAGGCACAGGCACAGGCACAGGCACAGGCACAGGCACAGGCACAGGCACAGGCACAGGCACAGGCACAGGCACAGGCACAGGCACAGGCACAGGCACAGGCACAGGCACAGGCACAGGCACAGGCACAGGCACAGGCACAGGCACAGGCACAGGCACAGGCACAGGGACAGGGACAGGGACAGGGACAGGGACAGGGACAGGGACAGGGACAGGGACAGGGACAGGGACAGGGACAGGGACAGGGACAGGGACAGGGACAGGGACAGGGACAGGGACAGGGACAGGGACAGGGACAGGGACAGGGACAGGGACAGGGACAGGACTGTCCCACCGGGGGGAGGTGGAAGACGACCTGACTTAGGTCGTCGAAGTCAATTAAATATGCGACGGGCTACCTCACGTGCTATGGTGCAGTACCTCACTTAATTGCATTTAATGTAAATGAAACATTTGTATCAAGTTTTGACCACATTTTAAACAAATATATGTAGGTGATACGAAGTTCACCGGGTCATCTAGTAGCTGTATAATTATGAAAAGGTAGACTTAAATATTGGAACTGTGAACAAAACCCTGTCTAGACAGTGTAATTTTAAATTTAAATGATGGCCTTTGAAATCGAAGTCTGTTTTATTATGAGTTTTTTTTTATCTGCATAGAAGTCGTATACCTTTTATGATATTAAGGACATATAGTTTTGTGTTAAACGTTTTATAATTGTTTTATGCTTTAATACAATTGAATAAACGAAATCACCATGTACTCTTTGACCACGGGTCGAAAGTCAGGATATTTCTTACATTATTTTTAATTTTTTAAAAATAGTGTTAATGTTTTATATTTTTTTGTTTATACAAAACAAATAATTTATTTTATTTTATTTAAAATACGATTCCTCAATTTAAAAGAAAAAAACCGTACATGCCCTCAAGTAACCCTGGACGAAGACGGTGATCGAACTACTTAAATTATTTCACGTCACCTTTAAACAGGTCATCCGCCTGTCCTGTCGTAGGCCCCTCGATTTGCTTTTTCCCTCTTCGGAGTGTAAGAAGCATTTATATAGACCTAGGCTAAACTCATTGTTTGTCAGTTGTCGTTGGTTTTTCGGACTGCACTGCGCTTATCATCAGATGTAGTGCAGTCACTTTGCCGTGTTCGAAAAAAAACAGCTCCGTTTATTTTCGTGCTATATTACTCGTATGTATATTAAAGTTAATACACGCATAGTACAATGTATTCAATGAATAACAAAGTACTGCCTGAGGTTACTTCTTCAAAGTAGTGTAATAATACCTGTCAATTTGAATTCCCGAATTACACGACAGCATACACCCATCCGCACGTCATTTATAAGACGTGGGTAAAATTTAGCTAAATTATATCGCATTACACCGAATTGAGGGCGCGTCAATCCATTCTTGCTTTGGTCAATATATTATAGCAAAATCGAATTATTTACATAATAGTGTCGAATATAATGATGGGATATTGACATATGAATACTGATATTTTGTGTACATGTAATACCTGTCTTAACCGACTTAATAAAAGTGGTAGAATCGATTCATAGAAAAATATAAAAGACAAGATCTATGGCTAAGTTTCTTGGTGGTTTTTCTCCAGTGGGCGTTTCCGAAGCACCAGAATGTTTATAATGTTCGCCATGTTTATCATGACGTGTAAAAGTGCTCTTGATGGCCTTAAAATTGGTGTAAATTTTGTCTATAGCATTAATGGCACGGATTAACCGTAGAACCACTGTTTCATAGAAAATCCTCGAGTTCTTAGCTACCATTATTTTATTTATTTATTAGTGTCTATTGTCTCTATAGACTGAGCTATCGACTTAGTTATGGATTTACATTTCACCCATCTTTTTTAATTTTAATATAAACTGTGCTATTTAGATGCGAAAAAATAAAATTTACCGCAGTCCTCAATGATTACAAGGTGGTAGGTCCCTCGTATGCGTATGTATGACTAGTCCTGACCTCACGCCAGATAATACTCTATCGTGGATATCAAGCACTACGTGGGACTTACGGTCCCACATCATCTACTGTGACTCGACGGGGGTCTACTTTAACGTGACAAAAAATGGGAGTTCACAATTCGTAAGCCACGAAAATTTATCTGCTTTCGATAGTAAAGAACTAAAATGTTGGCTTCACTTCACCTATCAATGTAGATAGATAATATTTTAAGAAGCTCAACGACTCTTACTTGTAAAAACTTGCATATTCCATATTTAGTACGACGTGTCGAGACTGTACTGAATTTAAAAATTTTAAAAGTGGTCTATGAGAAAAAAAAGTCTGAGAACCTCTCATCTAGACTGTAAACAAATGTTTGTGGATCACACAAATATTTGTAATAAGTCTGGAAAAGTACCCTCGGGCTCATGTTTACAAGGAGCTACTTGCCTGGAGGCAGTCATGATAAACCCTTGTGTTATAACTTAAACCCACAAAGCGGTTTGTATTACTTGTAACGTATATTTTCACCGGACAGTTTGAGTTGATTTATCGGTATACATCCCGTCACTCCGAGACATAAGATGTTAAGTCTCATAATGCCCAGTAATATCGTTGGATTCAATGTCCTTCAGACCGAAATACAACAGTGTTTACACACTGTTGCTTGGCGGCAGAAATAGCCAAACGGTGGTACCAACCCAGATGGCCTCTCGCATACGAAGGACCTACCACCTTGTAGCATTACATTTATTAGTGACATCAATTTTAAATTCTTACTTTGTTACTTGCTTAAGCTTACTTTGTTAAGTTGTTACTTTGCACTTTACGCGAGAATGTTTAATATACATGTTTTCCGGGTTAAGAATAAAAGCGCAACATCCTGACACGGATGTCGTAAACACGACCGCACTAACAAAAAGACTGAGAAAAACAACTGCAATGAATACAGCTACAATGATACGACTACGGGCCATGGCTTACGGTCACTTTACGGTTGGTGCTACTGTGTCGCTTTTTATGGCCATTCCTCCATTTGATCACTTTCATCTTGATTGTGATACTTCCTTTCACACGTGCCTTGCGTGTTACTGTGCTTTCGATGCATGTATTAAAGTTGTTCAGTCTGATAATGCTAATTAATTTCAGTAGCTTTGATCTCTTGATATCGAAACACAACAGAGCCTACACATTAACTACTAGTAACTAATTACTCTCATCTCATGACACCGAATTAATCTGAAGACAATGTATTTACTACAAGTATGATTTTTCATAACTTACGTTTTATTGTAATACTAGCTGTCCCTCGCGGTTTCACCTGCATATTACTGCCCTGCCCCCATGAGTCATAGCGTGGTATACATATAAACCTTCCTCATGGATCACATAAAACTGCATTAAAATCCGTTGAATAGTTTAAAAGATCTAAGTGAATAGACAGCGGAAGCGACTTCATTTTATACTATGTAAAGATAATGCAGGCTTACTTGCAACGAATTGCCACAATATCTATTTTTGTTTGAACTTATTAAATAGAACTATAGCAAAACCAAACAATGTTCTGTCTACCCACACATGTGTTATATTTTAATTGAGTTCCTCGCAACAATAATTTACATTGTAGGCTCCAAAACGTTTAAGTTCTTAACTGATGAAACAAAACTGAGGAAGGTTTCCTGGCGATGCTTCATTTACAGTTAAAGTAAGTGATCAGTAACAATGAATGCAAACGTAACTTAGCAAAGGCACTGGTGTATGATCTTAAGGCTGGTTTAGAAACTGCGACTTTTGTCTAGGCAGACCTTATCCAGGCAGTTAGTTCTCTCTAGAGAGGTAGACGTCAGGCATATTAGTTTCGATAAAGAAAACTTCGTTTGAAGCCTTTACGTCTTATGCATCAGCATCTTTTATTTGTAAACATAGTAATTGTGGGTATACATTAAGCACCATGCACCTGTATATCACAATCAACAATTTGCTGACCATCACACATCGGCGTATTTACGAACGTTAAGATTTTATGTAACTCTATCCGTTGAAATAATGATTAGTTGAACAATGTATTGTGCAGGTGGTCTTATTTCGAACAAAGTTCTTGGAACTGAACCTCTGTTCAAAACATACAGACAATAAATGAGCTGACCACTGTGTTTCGAAGGTGGGCTTGTTATGATCAAAATTCCTGGAACTGAACACACATTGTAAACAAGTTAGGGGTAAAAAAGGATCATTGTTAGACTTAAATATAGAAGATTGTTAGTCTGAAATAAATCTTAATTGAAAAAAGTTGGACTCTCTTTCTTTATCTTATACATAATCTTTTAAAAAAAACCTCTGGACGCTCTTGCGTAACTTTTGTCTAAATAGTTCTTGCATATAGTTTATTTGTAATATAGAGTAACCAAATAAGCAAGGGGGTCGTGGTGATAACCGGTGTTTTATCTCCACCGTAGATGTGATAAATTGATGATGTAGGTACAAGCCTTACTCCGTACTGCGGGGGCCTTTGCCTGAAGTGGTTTAGTGTATTATTTTATTTTCGAGTTGAGATTGAGACTAGTGCTATTATAGATAAACATTTATCTCATTGCGTGGTTATGATGGCGTGCAAACGATTTCATTACAAGTTGAAGCTCGATTAGCACTTCAAACTTTCTTCGCGTAAATTCATTACCAAATTCTCAGAGATATTAATATACCATTTAAACTTTAATATTACTTTGGAATTGTTCTGTTTTTGGTGATGCTAAATGAATGTGAAATTAACCTTTGCCAGGGCTCCAATTGTGTTTCTGAATCCGAATGGTTTTGAAGCAAAGAAGGCCTCTTATTCATTATAATTCCTTGGTTACCTAAGCCCCAGATTTTTCAATTTTCAGAAATCAAACAATCTTTAACATTCGCAACATTATGAATTTCATCAATTTTAAAATTAATTTGAGCCTTAAAATGTAAAACATATTTTTTTGGCTCGCGGGTAACGACATTTAATTATATTAGCTCAAATTCATTGTTGCTACGTTCGAGTAGCTGGCTTGTTACTATTGTTTTACGTAGCGCATAAACTACGCGGCGTAAATTGCTACGTTATTCGTAGCTGCACTAAATTTTTCTCTGCTACACCATACGCGTGTTTTATTGCTTTGTTTGTTACGACACTGTTTCGTAGCGTTTGTTGCTACGTTATTTTAGATTCAAAGCTCCTTTCACATATTTACGTTATAGTCGTATCGTCTGACTTTCGACATAAGGGTTAATATGTTGTGATCTCACTTAACGCCTGTTTTGAGATGTGCGACTGAGACAGAAGATCGTGACGTGAGACGACAGTAATCCGTCAGCTTTGTATGCAATTGTTTCGATATATTTTGTTGTATGCGACGAGACAAGAGTGTTTAATGTGTGCTATCGCTCGACAACAGGCTTTAAGAGTTAGCGACTCCCGTCTACATGCGAGTCGTGGCCAAAGTAAAAAGTTGCGACCGGCATTTACGCGTCACTGTCTTTGCTTTGTTTCGACTTTAGTTTTGCTATTCGGCGAATAATGTATGAAGAAAAGTGCTAAAGTGCTGAAGGAAATGTATTATATTGTTCATGTATGTCACTTTTGAGGTGGTTCTATTTGCGAAGTAATAAAATAGAAGAAAAAGACAAATGACAAGTAAGTTTTCCAAATAAATTACAGTGAACAATTCACTACATAATATAAGTGGTAAAAGCATTCTATTTAAAAATGTATCGGTTGTGCCGAGCCAGCCTATTCATTTTGTAGATAAATTTGTCTACATCGTGTAGACAAATCTGTCTACATCTTGGTTCGTCCACTTAGTGGTTTTCTGTTCATATTTTTGCTTATATCCTACCAGAAATAATTTCTGTGTATATGGGGATTTACGGTTATGTTTAAATTATAACAAACTATTTGTATACAAATTTTATAAACTGGAAATTTGTTAACTTTTGCCACTACAAACATTGGACTATACTCAACTGTTTTGTCAACTATCCCCTGAAAATTCAACTAGCATTAACGCCATAAATGCGAGAAAATTTAATTTAATATATCTGACCCAACAAACTACGATAAGCTTCTAAATTGTAATTTGCATGAAGAATGGGTAAAGTTGATAGTGTATTAATAATTGTTACGAAATCCTGGCCGGAAAAATTTTGCTTGCTTGAAATGCGATTCGAATGTTTGTCTTTTTTCGTTTTTTGAAACGAGTAAGACGCTCGCCTGATAGTAAGCCCCACGCCTGCTCATAAACAGAAGCAACACCACACAGAACTTTGAATTACAGAGCATGGCACTGAACTGCGCTCGTCACCCCGAGACATCAAGTCTCTTAATGCCCAGTAATTTCACTGGCTTCAATGTCCTTCAAATCGAAACACGACAGTGCTTACACACTGTTGCTTTTGGTGTCAGAAATCGTGTAGCAAAAGTAGATATATAATATCCATACTTTTGCGCTTTTAATTCCGTTCATGCAGGTGTTCCGATTCCAGTCACGTCCACAAAATTTTATAATCTGCATCTCATTTGAATCGTATTGCATACGTTATTTGCGTATTCACTGTAATGTGCATTATTTGCTGGAATGTTTGTGCATTCACATTATCATAATTTGATTAGAATTTAGATAACATAGTTACGAAAGTGGTAGAGCCACGCTGTAGACAGTTTTGTCTACAGCATGAATGGGCCGGCTCGACCGGGTCGTTACTACTGTCTCACAGAAAATTGACTTAAAGAAGCGGCTTGCTGCTGCATTTCGTACGGTGAGTGAGATAACTGGAAGCCCAAATACCCTCCCTTTCCCAATTATCACTTTCCTTTAAGGTCGGCAACGCGCCCATGATTCTTCTGGCGGTGGGCGTACATGGGCGCTGGAGATCACTTACCATCAGGTGACCTACTAGCTCGTTTGCCGGCCTATGCCATAAAAAAAAACCTGAAAGTAATTTTATGTGATTCCAGCTTTTCCTTTTTTTTCTATGGTATTCTTTTACTGGGTGTCACAAAAGTAACGGGACGGCTGAACAATTCCGCAGGTAAGACACTTTTCCAAAATGTTAAGGTTGTACTTGAAGTAACTTTCGCAAGGAATTTAATGGTGACCTTCGTTTTGACCTTGGCGATTTCATTCAAGGTCATTTGAAGGTCAACTTTTGTTTTAGCATTATACAGGCCGGCATGATTCTGGTGATAAACCCATTGTTTGTTGGTGGTTGCGGGTTCTTTGGACTGCACTGCGGTTACCATCAGGTGTAGTATAGTTACTTTGTCGAGCACGGCAAACACGACAAGTTATTTATTTTTACTTTTATTATACTGAATCTCTCGACGGTCAGCAGAAGTATGCCAGCGAGTCGACTACCGAGTCGATACCGAGTCGACCCTATGCGAGTCGAGTCACCTGAACCAGCCACTTTGGCGGTGTTTTCACCATGTGTACGGTGGTCGCTATCCAGTCAGACACAAAAATGTATTAGGTACCTTCCTACCAGTTTTTTTACAAATTATTAAAATTTCAACTAAACCACAACTGTGCCAATATTATTCTAGTCTGTAACTAAGTCCCGTTTCATTCCGCATTAAGGCATCATTTTAGGTCAGGCGGACCCTTGTCAAGCGAGCGTTTTTGTTTGATGGTTTATATTGTAAGTTATGACCCAGGTGATGTAGGTACAATACAACGTAACACGTAATGTAATATAAAAGGGTAAAAGGCAACGCTTTTAAAGATTTCATTGTAGGTGTTAAAGTTGAAAATTGAAAATTTGTGATTCTCCAACTTAAGAACTGAACCCAGGACCTCACGAATCTCAGCCTTCTCGCTGCCACTCGACTAATTATGCGAATGAGATATAATTCGTAATAACTTGTCCAAATTTCGTTACTTTTGGAGATGTATCGCATGCGTCGTGTGACAGAAAACTCAATGTTGCATAATACCGGCCCTGTGGAATGGAAGCATTTCTAGAACTGCATCATGATATCCCCTGCATGTAGTAAGAGACTACTAACTGGGACCTGGGGTCGTGAAGCTGGGGTTAATCTTCACCCGTAAAGTACATTTTACGAGCGACCCCGACATGGACTGTGGCAGGACGAAATAACGTGCTGCTGATGACTTCCATATTGTCCTCCAAGGGCCGGGTCCATAAGTGGCACAGCACAGAGCATCTGCAGCAATCCAGAATTTACTCAAGATTCCCCAGGACCCAATCGAATTTACGCCAAAGAATTGCGGGATTTTTAGTCGGTGTCGCAACGCAGGTGTTTCGATTAGGGACTCGATCCAGTAGTCGTTAGGGACAACTATGTCGGAAGGTTATTAAGTCTCCCATAACCATGCCTCCCCCGGGGCTGGGAAGGTATCCGTAATCGGGATTTTCCCCCCGGGGATAAAAAGTGTGTGTGTGGATTGTATTTATTGCTACGCACTACACTTTGAGTGAAAATGTATAAATTACTACGATAGAGTTATATAGTTTTCCACACATGGTGAAAACACCGTATATGAAGTAACATTAAACAAAGTCGATCCCACTTGTGCACAATTTGTCAACTGTGACCAACAGTCCGAGACCCTCCAAAACCCAAATATAGGACAAGGTTAAATAATTAACAAAAACAGGACACGTCTCTAGCGGTTACTTGTTATTCGTAACATACACTGTGGTAATATGCAAGAAATTCATTACGTTTTGTATATATTATATAGCTGTATAATTATGAAAAGGTAGACTTAAATATTGGAACTGTGAACAAAACCCTGTCTAGACAGTGTAATTTTAAATTTAAATGATGGCTTTTGAAATCGAAGTCTGTTTTATTATTAGTTTTTTCTGCATAGATTTCGTATGCCTTTTATTATATTAAGGACATATATATTATAGTTTCGTATTAAAAGTATTATAATTGCTTTAATATGCTTTAATACAATTGAATAGTAAACGAAATCACCATGTACTCTTTGACCACGGGTCGAAACTCAGGATATTTCTTACATTATTAGTATTTTTTTTAAACAAGTGTTAATGTTTTATATTTTTTTGTTATGTATGTCTTTCTTATTTAAAACACGATTCCTCAATTTAAAAGAAAAAAACCGTACATGCCCTCAAGTAACCCTGGTCCAAGACGGTGATCGAACTACTTAAAGATATTTCACGTCACCTTTAAACAGGTCATCCGCCTGTCCTGTCGTAGGCCCCTCGATTTGCTTTTTCCCTCTTCGGAGTGTAAGAAGCATTTATATAGACCTAGGCTAAACTCATTGTTTGTCAGTTGTCGTTGGTTTTTCGGACTGCACTACGCTTACCATCAAGTGTAATGCGGTCTCTTTGCCGTGTTCGAAAAAAAACAGCTCCGTTTATTTTCGTGCTATATTACTCGTATGTATATTAAAGTTAATACACGCATAGTACAATGTATTCAATGAATAACGAAATATCTGCCTGAGGCTACTTCTTCAAAGTAGTGTAATAATACCTGTCAATTATATTGAATTCTCGAATTACACGACAACATACACCCATCCGCACGTCATTTATAAGACGTGGGTAAAATTTGGCCAAATTATTTCGCATTACACCGAATTGAGGGCGCGTCTATTCTTGCTTTGGTCAATATATAGCGAAATCGAATTATTTACATAATAGGGTCGAATATAATGATGGGATATTGACATATGAATACTGATATTTTGTGTGCATGTAATACCTGTCTTAACCGACTTAATAAAAGTGGTAGAATCGATTCATAGAAAAATACAAAGGATAAGATCTAAGCTGAGTTTCTTGGTGGTTTTTCTCCAGTGGGCGTTGCCGAAGTACCACCATGTTGATTATGACGTGTAAAAGTGCTCTTGATGACCTAATTACTTATAAAAAGATTTGAATTAAAATTGGTGTAAATTTTGTCTATAGCATTAATGGCACGGATTAACCGTAGAACCACTGTTTCATAGAAAATCCTCGAGTTCTTAGCTACCATTATTTTATTTATTTATTAGTGTCTACTCTCTCTATAGACTGAGTTATCGACTTAGTTATGTATTTACATTTCACCATAATACAAACTGTGCTATTTAGATGCGACAAAATAAAATTTGCCTCACTCGTCAATGATCACTAGGTGGTAGGTGCTTCGTATGCGAGAGGCCCTCTGGGTTGGTACCACCACTGTACCATAAATGCATGATTATTTTCATTGATTTAAATAAATACATCGCATAATCATACACCTAGCTATTAGGACTAGTCCTAACCTCACGCCAGATAATACTGTATCGTGGATATCAAGCACTACGTGGGACTCACGGTCCCACATTATCTAGACCATTAGTTCCCAAAGTGGTCCAGGTGGACCTCCAAGCGTACCTCCAGGCGTCCACGGGAGACTCGACGGGATCTACGTTGGCGTGACAAAAAAATTGAGGTTCACAATTCGTAAGCGACCACGAAACCACCGGACCACGAAAATTTATCTGCTTTCGATAGTGAAAAACTAAAATGTTGGCTTATAATATTTTAAGAAGCCTATCATAACATTAGCCTATCAATGTAGGCAGATAATATTTTAAGAAGCTCAACGACTGTTACTTGTAAAAACTTGCATATTCCATATTCAGTAGGTACGACGTGTTGAGACTGTAGGGGGTCCACCGGAATCAGCTAAATTTTGAAGTGGTCTATGAGAAAAAAGTCTGAGAACCTCTGATCTAGACTGTAAACAAATGTTTGTGGATCACACAAATATTTGTTATAAGTCTGGAAAAGTACCCTCGGGCTCATGTTTACAAGGAGCTACTTGCCTGGAGGCAGCCATGATAAACCCTTCTATTTTAACTTAAATCTACAAAGCGGTTTGTATTACTTGTAACGTATATTTTCACCGGACAGTTTGAGTTGATTTATCGGTATACATCCCGAAATTAGAAGCGCTCGCTTCCTGTGTTGCCAGTAATTTATTAGCTGTTTTGATTTAATTTAAAATCTCTGGAATAGACGGAGTTTTTGTACCCATTTGTAGAAGGCCGGGATTTGATTAATTCAACACCTTATTCATTCATTTTTCATTTCATTTTCCTTCGGGCATCTGGATTCTGTTTAAACACGATTATTGTGCAATGTTAGGCTATTTGAACGTTTTGACATCTTTTATTACTACATATTAGTAGTTACTGTATGTGGTTATTAATAATAATATCAGCACTCTGTATTATACTGTACCACTGCTGCGCATCGGCCCCATCTACCAATTAGAGGAGTTAGATCAACATTTAAATACCGTCGAAATTCTTATGGAGAACTCTCGATATTTCCCATCGTTAAAGCAAGCGATAATGAACAAGAGTCGTCGTCGTCGTCTCCCCAGAGGGCTTGCTCTCTGATCCTAACCCTTTTCCCATCACTTTTTCCTTCCCCTCCCCCTTGGCCTTTTGGCAGGCCGGCATGATATTGCCGACCTACAATGGACACATTGTTTATCGTTGGTCGACACTATTCTTGGATTGCGCTATAATTACCATCAGGTGTACCGTAGTCACTTTGCCGAGCCAGGATAAAAAAACATATGTATAATTAGGTTAAGTTTGCAGTAGCGTGAGATATGTGTGAGTGACGAATGCAATGTAATATAGATACTTAGTATATATGTATAATGTAGAGGCGGCTGTACCAGCCAGTAAATAGTATAAGTTTAGTCACAAATAAACCATCTTAGCTTACACCCGTGTTGGAACACGTGATTTAGTAAAACTTATTAAAGTTTGTATGTTTCACAAAATTTTTGTAACTATTTCTTTCATGCCGTTAACCATCGCAAGACCAAAAAAAAATGCTACGTTAAAGAATAAATAATTGTATAAATAAAACGATGGCTGCATTGCCTGGAATTTCAGTGCATTTTAAGTGGAAGCGCACGCAACTGTTGTGGAGACATGCTAACTAGTTCGCTTTAAAATACTTTCAAATACACAATGATTTTTATAAAAATGTTTTTAAGACTGGTGGTTTGTTGTGTGAAAATATATTATAAAATATGTATTAGTATTTAATATAATGCATGTTCATGTTTGTATCTTGAAAGTGGTAGGCAGAGGTACAAATAATGCACCCACATTTTGTAATTTTAAATCACTGCCAATTCTCAACTGTTTTACAAATATAAAAAATCAGACACGGTTTTATTTACTTGAGTTAGAAAATCGAATCTAATGGTCAAAACCGCCAACGGGGGTAGATCGATAGGAGCTGAGACTACAAATCGGTTGTATGACCCAGGAATTGAAATTAGAACACTCCCCTTGACCATTAAACTAGTGTCAAAAATATTTACATACATAAGACTATGTAATTAAATTGTTGGTGTGTCAATTTGTGATCTCGTAACTTTTGAACGGCTCTACCGATCGAGGTAATACTCAGAATTCACATTTTTTATTAGTTTATTTGCTATGTAATATCACACCACATACACAGTTATGCATAGTGCATGTATGTGGGAAATTGATCGTAAGAGGAAGTAAGTGAAAGGTAGTGTTATGAGCGAAAGGAAGGAAGAGAGTTGATGGAAGGTAGGGATAGCAACGAGTAAAAGGGGGACGCCATTGCGTCGAAGAAAATCTTAAGTTAAGACGGTAGACTGTACTGGAAAAAATTAAAAAGGATTTGTAAACTTCCAAGAGGCGTTATTCGAAGAAACTCGCGTCCAACATAGTATAATTGAAATTCGTATTCATGTCGCTATGGCAACGTGGTACTAAAGTGTACAAAAATTGACGAATACGTCCTCGCCTCGTAACGTCTTCTCTCATTAATCGATTGATTTCATGAATACAGTGTCATGACAGGGGCGCATCTATACTTAATTTATTGTGGGTCAAATAATTTGTATTTTGGGTAAGTTTATGCATACATGTTTGGCCATATCTCCGCTAATTATCGCGAGTCGAATATCGACACGTTACAAGGTGGTAGGTCCCCCGTATGCGAGAGGCCGTCTGGGTTGGTACCACCGCTTTCCCTATTACTGTCGCCAAGCAACAGTATGTAAGCACTGTTGTATTTAGGTTTGAAGGACATTGAAGCCATTGAACTTACTGGGCATTATGAGACTTAACATCTTATATCTCGGGATGACGAGTGCAGTTCAGTGCCATGCAGTGCTTTATAATTCAAAGTTCTTTGTGGCTTTGCTTCTGTTTATGGGTAGGCGTGGCGCTTGCCATCAGGCGAGCGACTTGCTCGTCTCTTCATACAATTAAATAATTAAAAATCGTCAAAATCGTTTAAATTTGACTACACCTATCTATAATAAATTCTGTACGAAGAGTCCTTCAATTGAATATTCCGAAATGGAAACGTCGGAAATACCACCAATGGGATGTCACTTCCTATCAACCTGAAAACAACTTAATTCTATTAAACTTTCATAAGGGGGTTTCACCCCCTTTCCCTTCGATACGTGTCTGCTTAGTTCAACGAGCGCCGCCCGTCCTAATCTGTGTCGAGCCCAACATATTTTTTGTTAACAGGCTGGATTATAAAAGATTTTGCGGGAATGAAAAAAATATATACTGGCGTAGTCGGAAAACTTTATCTAGTATGCTGACTTATTTCATAGTTTTTGATATTTATAGAATTTGGGACTTATACTTTTTTTATTTTTACTTTTACATTATGAGTAGGGACAGAGACGACATGCGTGGAAATTTTCGTATCGAAATCTAAAATCTAAGTTACGGAGCCTTAAATTCTTTTCTTTTTATCCGAGCATAGCAAAGTGCCTGCACTACACCTGAAGGTAAGCATAGTGCAATCTAAAAAGCCAGCTACCACTGACAAACAATGAGTTTATTGGTGGAATTAAAATTATAATTGTGTAAATTTTTAAAACTGTAAACTGTAATTTTTAAAACAATTTTGACTGTGTTTCAACAAAACTGTTTCTTTTCGTATCATTTCCTGTTGCGTATAAAACAACTACCCTATTAAAACTACCCTAATAACCCTACCCTATTATTTATATAACGTCTGAGTGCAGCAGTGAGTGTTATTTTATAATTTATAAAATTGTACAACAAAAATAATAATATATTTTTCCGAGGACAACGCTTGGCTCCTTTGGGGAAAACTATCCAACTACATACTGAACTTCAGAGGAATTTCTTTAACGGGATATATTTATCCTGAAATAGAGTTCACCCCCCAGGGGACGGGATTGCATTGAAATAAACGACATCGTTGAAGGAAACTATGTTATATTGTGAACGGAGTTTCATATTTTCGTAAAGTTTCGTGAGAGCTGCTAAAAATCTATGTCTACGTGATAGATATCGAAAAAGCATCGATTATGGTCGTAACGCTTAAATTATATGAGTAACGTTTGCCTCAAAGATAAATAATAAAAAAAACCTTTTATTTCTCTAATCTGAAACATTACATTTTTTCTTTTTCTTTTTTTTACTAGCCCTGTATTATATACGTCCCACTGCTGGCCATCTTGTATGTGGTCGTTTGTCAATCGGTCCCTTCCAAGACGTCAATGTTGGAGTCCATCTATTATCTTGCCTCAAAGATAACAGATAATAAGAAAATATAAAGCGACCTAATAATCAATCCAAGGCACGAGCGAGGTCAACATCGGTCTAGGATCGTGCTCAATCCCCTGCCGGGAGTTGATCCGTTGACAATCGATCGTCCTTGCGATAGCACTGGCTTCCGCGTATCAACAAAGATATCGTGAGATCAGGGATTCATTAAATGATTTACTGAATTTATAACACAGAACCTTCAGAACATTGCGAGTAGATTTTTCAGTGCCTGAACATATTTTGTATTTTTATTAGTCTGTATGAAGCGAGCAGATCGCTCGTCTAATGCTAACTTATCCATAAACAGAAGCAACACCACATAACTTTGTATTACAAAGCACATAAGAAAAGGAGTAAAATAAATAAATACACTATATTTTTGAGTTTGCTGTAGAGTTTTGCCGGGGTTTCCGACATTCGTCGCTTATTTTAATTTATTTCAAAACTAGTTTAAAGTTGTGTTTGTTGTTTTAAAATGGCGTGGATTTGTGCAATAAACACTAACGGTGTTGAACAGTGCATGGAAACACTGAAATAAGTGAATTAAGCATCGTACTGGAAGGAATCCACTCCAAAAGTCAAAAAGACCTTGAAAACATTTACACCATGGGCATATGTGGGCGGTGGAGATAATTTACCATCAGATGACCCATTTGTTCGTTTTACCAGCCTATAATATAAAAAAATAAAGCAACAAGTGAGATATCCACATAGAAGATACAACACACACACCATCATTCTAGCTTCAAGTACTCTATAAATCTCTCAAATTCATCCCAAGTTACAACAAAAGAAACCAGCATTAAACCCATACGAGACACAAAGCGTACAATCCTCGGCAGGCGTCCTTCGCCTTTGATTCCAGTTCCATTAGTACCGAACAATGCTCTTGGCAACAATAATACATGTTTTTGTGATAAAGCAATGCTAAATGAGCGTCTTTTTACGGTTTGCCAAGTGACGGAAAATAAATTCAGGGTAATAAACAGTATTTTTTTGTCCTTGCAACTTGACTAACTGCTGGTGATAGGATATTCATATCCGCGCGGATAGCCAGTGTACAAATAGTGTTATAACCTGCCATAGTGAGCCACACGCCTTGTAGATCGTGTTCCAGGATCAGCCAGTATATATCTGGTTCTTCCGAGGGGCTTCGAACATGACTTGATGGTTGGTTGGTGCGGATATCCTTGTACCGCTGTGCCTGCATCGGTCATCCGCATGTCCTGTCGCAGGCCCCTCGATTTGCGTCTTTCCTCTCCGAAGAGGGAAGAAGCATTTATACAGGCCGGCATGACTCTGGTGACCACCGATAAACTCATCGGTTTTTTATATATGAGGTTATATATCGGGGTAACGAGCGTAGTGCAGTGCCATGCAGGGCTTTGTGATACAAAGTTCTGTGTGGTGTTGCTTCAGTTTATGGGTACGAGTTGCGCTTATCAGACGAGCGACCGGCTCGTCTCATCATACAGTCGTATAAAAATATGGAACAAGGTCTACACAATAACGATTACCTTTGAAGCAGCTTTTTTGTATTCAGAAAAGTCGTTTACAATTCTATTACCCTTCACAACATACTTTGAATATAGTTACTTACTTTTCTCCACATTTGAACAAACAACACTCTTGGAGCTTTTGTGGTGAAATAAGCTCGCCTTTGTGCCAACCCAACACCTTTTAGTAATGTGTTTGTTTCAATGAAACTTTCACTGTTTGTCATTTAGGCCTAATTAGTGGGACACGTCGTGTTTGTTTTGTATAATTAGTATAGTTTACAGCCTCCGTGGCAGTGGACGATCCAGCTGCGAAACGAAAGGACGTGGGTTTGATTCCCACACTAAGACAAATGTTGGTTTGATCCACAAATATATAATATGTTTCAAGTCTGTGTTGTGGAACCGCAGTCGTGTTTCTCCTCTCGTAGTTCCTGATATCCAAAATACAGGTTAAATTAGTGTGAGGTCAGGACTACTAAGTGTATAAATGTTGGGTGTGTATTTTAGAATTTGTGTGCATTTTATTGTGTTTTTTTATATAGCATAAACCGGAAAAGAAGCAAGTGGATCACCTGATGGTCAATGATGTCCACTGCCCATGTATGTTCAGAAGAATCATGGGTGCGTTGTCGACCTCAAAGGAAAGGGATAATTAAGGATTGAGAAGGGAATTTTCATTCACATTAAGTCTTAGGTTCTTTACATTAAGTCTCTCGACAGTGGGCAGGATTCCCTTCCTTCACTCTTCCTTTTAAGGTCAGCAATGTGTCTACGATTTTTCTAGTATTGTAGGCGTACATCGGTGGTGGCGATCACTTACCATCAGGTGACCCAATTTAGTTTGCCAGTAAATGCAATTAAAAAAAAACCTAACATCAAGTCCAGTGAAGTCACTTTGCCGTGCCTGAATGTGAAATGATCAAAAATATATCAAATTATTAATAGACCCAAAAAATCATTATAAACCCTTAATGATCCCGAGTAAATTCAGTCTTTACGTAAATATTGAATATGTTACCGTGTTACCTATTTGTCCACATCTAATATATTATGTAAAAGAAAATCCGTCTGTCAGTTATTTTGTGAGTGACAAAATAAATATGTTTAGGGGCCTAGGGACCCCGGACGGGACGTCCCCTATTCACATATATTTTTGTTTTAGTTGTGTCTTATTCAATTGTTTGTTGATTGAAATAGATTGTTTTTCTAATACATAGCAGAATGGGTTTGAATTGAATGAGCGCCGCAATAGTAAGGTTTTTTTCCGTGAGGAAATTCTATTACCGCGCCCACAGAAAATAGGTTCTGAGTTTGCTTAAAAGTATGTCATTAATTTTAATAATTGTTTCATCATTGTAACCCAAGAACTATCAGGAAGCATTTCTTTGTTTCATGAGTTAAAAAAAATATAATAGAGTCCACCCCGTGACCACGAAGTCTGAAAAGCTTTCGAAACATCAGGATCAAAATCCGTTTAAATTAGTTTTATTTCAATGAATACTAGAGTCCTCTAGTAGTAAATGATCACTACTATCCCTAAAGCTGTGGGTGAGCTAGAGGAGCAGTGGCTGCTTTGCTGTACATTGAGGAGATAGAGAGCGTTGGAAAAAGGAAAAATGTAGAATGAAAGGTCATATAGGCAATTAAAGTAGTATTTATGACGTCAGTATAAAAATAATATAATAATTTAGCCTCCATCTCTTTGTTCGTACATAATTCAACGATAAAGCGACACTTTACCTCAGTAACCAAGTTTTAAACCTACATAATCCTATAGCGAAGATAAAATTCCACATTATCTTTCCGCTAAATGTTACTGGTTAAAGCCAAAACAGCTTCTAGCGACTGCATAATTGTGTGTAAAAATGGTGGATAGTTTTGTATTCTTATTTACAAGAATATGAAAGCAGTTTGGCACAATATAGGTGCATATAATGAAAGGAATGTTTATGACAGCAGTAGGATGACCATGCTTTGTGAAAAAATGAACAAAAATAAAACGCTACAAAAAACTAAAAATAAGATTAATAAATTTTGAGACGGTGGTACTGAAGTTTAGTAATGGTCAATAATTGATACCAACGATTCAATTATTGAATAATAAAATAATTAGGTTGTGTATGTTTTGAATATTTTTTTTTTGTATTTTTAGCGAAACAATTTTTCTATTATGAAACAAATGTCGGTGCATATATGTTGGAGTCTTAGTCTAGCCCCATTTCATCCCTTTAGAGATGGATTTTTAAATTTAAATGAGGCCACTGAAATGAACCTTATACAAAAATAATAATCAAAAATGAAAGAAAAAAGATATTTAATTTCCAGACGAATTGAGAACCCCGTTTTTTTGCGGTCAAAAAACCAAAATTTATTTTCCTCTTCTTAATATATTTGTTTCAACAGGTCGGTCTGGAAATCTTTGGGAGAGGCCTATGTTCAGCAGTGGACGTCTTGTGGCTGAAGATGATGATGATGATGAATATATTTGTTTACTCAGTCGACAATAACTACGACTAGTAGTATAAAACAAACTGGTTTCAAACCATTATCAAAGTTTCGCCAATTTATTCTAGCAGAAGTAATGTCAGTCGCTTCTTTAAAACAACTTGTAATAATCATCAATTAAAATTGTATAATAATTAACATCGACCAAGAGAACACAAATTTTAGTTGAATAGGCTAATGAACTATTACTGTTAAAACCTTATGTCGAAGGCAAAATGCTGACTAAATCTCAAAATAAAAGTCTAATGAAATTTTAGACAGTAAATCTAAATAAGATATTATAGAACCCATTTTTATATGTCGGTGACTTTGCTTTAAAATGTTATACAAATAAATCCTTGTTATCATAAATATCTCGCTTAAAAAATCCTACAAAAACAACGCATCAAATATGGTAACCCTTCAGTGCACAGTATATCGGAGCAAGATAACTGCAGGTGGTATAAAATACTTTAATTATATTTGGCAGAGACTCTAGCTGCATCCGCCCTCAATTAGCCAGCTTGCACAGACTAAATGCGATGTTAGCTTCTGTATTTATAGAAAAGTATTAGCATTATCTAATAATATATTATTATTATTTTTTATAGCATAAGCTGGTAAACGAACAAGTGGGTCACTTGACGGTAAGTGATCTCCACTGCTCATGTACACCCACAATACCAGAAGGATCATGGGCGCGTTACCCACCTTAAAAGAAAGGGATAATTAAGGGATTGGGATGGGGAGGGGGATTGGGACCTTCAGATATATCATTCATCGTACGAAACTCACCAGCAAGTTTACTTTACGCTGCTTTCTGTGAGATAGTGGTAATGATCCGGTCAAGCCAGTCCATTCCATCTGTAGACAAAACTGTCTATAATGTGACTCTACCACTCAAAACATAATGTTGTGCTTAGGCTTGCGCTGTTTTGAAATTAAAAATATCATAAACATAAGTATAAAGATTTTCATCAGTGAAATGCAAAACAATCCTAAATCTTAGCTAATAAAAGACTAAATTAAAGACAATCGGAAGCTGCTGCAAGTCGCTAATATTTAACTAAATGCTTTCAGCAATTTTCAACTCCACAGCTGATAATGTAAATATGGATTTAATGTTGGGTATTGCCTTATCTGAAGGGAATACTGCTCAGTGGAAATTTAATCAAGCGAAAAGAATAAAATATTGGAGAAATGTGCGTCGTCCGTTAACACGACATAATGTAATATTTCTAAGAAAGTCTATCGCTATATGGTTTCTTATTTTAACGTCGTATTTGCTAGTGGTAGGATATTCATATCCGCCCGGATACCGACCACCGTACACATGGTGTTAAAACCTGCCATAGTGATCCACACGCCTTGTGTTTCAGGATCAGCTAGTGTATATCCGGTTCTCCCGAGGGGTTTGGGATATGACTTGGTGATTGATTGGGGCGGGTATAGGGGTAAATTCTTGTATTACTGTGCCTGCATCGATCATCCGCCTGTCCTGTCGCAGGCTCCTCGATTTTATACAGGCCGGCACGACTCTGGTGACCACCGATAAACACATTGTTTGTTGGTGGTCGCTAGTTTTTGGTCACTTTGCTCGAATAAAAAAAAAAAGATGCACTCCCACCAGCCACATATATATGTAGTGTATATATTGTAGAGTTGTTTCCTTATTTAGTTTCTTAATTTAACCAGACTTTCCATATACCCATTTGTAGCCTGTCTGCGGGTAACCATGTTTCCTTTAAAAATTGTATCTAGTATAGGAAAGGGCGTACACTCTCCCTCGTCTTTTATTCCCCGCTGAATTGTTTGCATAGTTCACCTGGCTGCTTCGATTAACACTTTTGTTTGAAACTTGCCCGCATTTAGATTATTTTTGTATTATTTTCATGAGCTTTGGAAGATATATTTGTTCAAATGTAGAGAATTGTATATTTTGGTAGATGTGGACATTGTTGCAAAATAGTTTGGAGTAATTTATTTAAGAGGTAAAACCACGTTGTAGGCAGTATAGTTAACATTATAAATGGGCCAACTCGATCTGGTTTGTTACCACTGTCTCAAAGAAAACCGACGTGAAGTAGCAGATTGCTGTTGCATTTCATACCGTGAGTGAGATCTCTCATCTTCTACATCTCATCATCACATCATGTCTTCTCCCAATCCAGTTATCATCACTTCCCTTTAATGTCGGCAACGCATCCATTCTTCTGGTATTGCGGATGTTCATGGCAGGCGGAGATCACTTACCATCCCTCATTTGCTCGTTTGCGGGCCAGTGATATAAAAAGTTTTATACGGCATTGAGACTACATCGGCGGTGTAGTTGTAATTCATACGCGTTACGACTGCTATGCTGAGGTCTCGGATTCGATCCCAGATTCGCGTAACACTGAATTGAGTCTTTCTATCATGAAATGTTCAGTATCAGCCCCGAGTCTAGAATTGTGCATGGTATGGTGATAGGCTCGCCTCTAGTACATTATGGGATGGACATACGCTCGGCGAAATGTGGATCTACTGGTTACACCTCTACCTACCCCTTCCGGGATTTGTCCGCATTGTGTGTGAATTTTGTCACATTTTCATTATAAGAAAGCATCAATTCATCTCGAGCCGTCGAAATAGAATTCTATTTACTTAAAGATAGATAGATCGTTCCAGGGTTACACGTCCTTCGTTGGCACAAAAAGTGCTAGCTTGACATTGTAGAGGAAGATATGAAAGCCAATAGTTTCATTATGCAACATGTTCAAGAACTATTGGAAATGTTTTAGTAAGAAAGCGGATCCTGGCACTAAGCTGGGAAAACTACAGATAGAAAGGAGGTTTGTTTTAAGTAAAGGTACTTTGAATATACTTTGCTTTTGATTGGTAAAGAGAAATGATGACCTGCTTCATTCCTGCACCATTCGCCACTGCTAAAGACTATGAGGAAAAACATTTTATGCAAAATCACTTAAATAACTACCCATACTCCATCAAGTCACGTCAAACCGAAAAACAAGACGTATAAAAAGGTAAAAATTATTTACCCTTTCTGAAGGGTGAATGTTTGAAATTGGCCGCGCGGTATGTAATACAAGAGGTAAGGCGGAAAACAAGCATTTGCAGGGTATGATAATTGATTCTCCGGGCTTCATTCATATGATGCGAATTCTTATTTTGTTATTGTATTTTTTGGAATGTGTGCTGAATGGTTTATATGAATGTTAGGGAAAAAAATTAAGGCAGTTTCAATTTTTTTTTTATTGATCTCATTCAATCACCACAAGGTGGACAGACGACCTGATAAAAGTGGCAGGAAGTCGCTGGATGCGCCGATACATAAGATGTTAAGTCTCATAATGCCCAGTAATTTCACTGGCTTCAATGTCCGTCAAACCGAAACACTGCTTACACACTGTTGCTTCGCGGCAGAAATAGACAAAGCGGTGGTACCAACCCAGACGGCCTGTCGCATACGAGGGACCTATCACCTTGTAAATTGTAATAATTGTAGAACCCTTCTTTCGCATCTTAACAAATTTATATATGACTACCCTTGAGTAAACTCTACCCAAAAGCAAAGGGAATCATCAAAATCGGTGTAGATTTGGCGGAGATATAATGTAATATAAAAATGTGGTACTAATGATAGATCCTTTGTGTACCGTATGGGCTAGTACCGCCGCTTTGTCTATTTTTACCGCCAAGCAACAGAGTGTAAGCATTGTTGTGTTCCGGTTTCAAGGATATCGAAGCCAGTGAAATTACTGGACATTATGAGACTTAACATTTTATATCTCCAGGTGACGAGCGCAGTCCTTTGCCATGCAGTTTTTCGTAATTTAATGTTTTAATTGGTGTTGCTTTTGTTTATGGGCTGGTCTTACGGTTACCATAAGGTGAACGACCTACTCGTCCCGCCATTAACGCTAATAAAAAAAATTCTATATATAAGTTAAGAACATCCTTCTTGTTGTAGTTGGTTAATTGAATGTTACTCTTTCCTCAACAATATAAACCTCTTATTTTGCATACGAAAAGCCATATGTTAGCGAAAACCACACGTCATTTAACAGTCACATAATTAATTAATGAGTAATTATGTGGTTTGATGGAAGTAGGTCACGCTACGGTGGCGCAGCAAAAGGCTGTAATTTTAGACGAGGCCGCGAGAACTAGAGTAGCCTAACTGTCATTATAATTAAATTTACACCCAATGGTCATACGCATATAGCCCTGATATCGCAATAAGATATAATTTTTTCTTTAGTAATAAACTACGGAAAGCTTTAGTTCTTATGAAGTCAAAAATGGAAACAAATGTTTACCTCACAAACATATTCTATTATAGTGCGGGGGCCGGGGACCAAACCCCTGCCATCTCTTTTTACAGCTGGCAATTAATAAAGAGGCTGTCACAATATAATTGAAACAATGTTCAAACTCAAAATATTGGGTAAACCTAAATCGCCTACATATGTATAGTTGTCATAAGTTATAAAACACGCCAACAAATATCAACCCTGGACTTATATACTGTTCCACTGCTGGGCACAGGCCTCCTCTATGAATGAGAGAGGTTAAGCCTTAGTCCACTCCCACTGGCCCCATGCGGACTGGTAGGCTTCACACACCTTCAAGACTCTTTAGTAAAAGAGAAAAGAGATTTCTTAAGTAGGTTTCCTTCACTGTGAAAGCGAGTGATAATTAACAACGAATATACACGTAACTTAGAAACTTCCCAGGTGCATGCTCTTAAGGCTAATTTCGAACATTCGACTTTCTTGGCAGTTGGTATAACTCCCACTGAGCCAGCGCCATTTAATATCAGCATGATTTGTAGTTTTTGCAACAATTATAGTTACACTAAAACGCAAAATTCAAGTCAAAGTACAAATTACACTTATGTCTCTTTGGTTCTTGGGCCTTTAATGTTGCCAAGCTTTGTTGATATTTCTACAGTAAATTTCACGGTAAAGGCGTTGTCGGTATATTACACAGAAAAGTGGACGCTGAGAAATTATTGGTAAACTAGTTATAACAAACATTTGACTCTACTTGTAATCTTCTCCATTTAAGGTCGGTAACGCACCCATAATCGTAGTTTTGTCACTATTCATGGATGGTGGAGATAACTTACCATCAGGTGACCCAGTTACTTGTTTAACGGCGTCTGCTATAAAAAAAACCATACAAAAGTAAAAGAAGAACTTTTTTAATAAAAGACAACGTGCATCTCAGTATTTAATGGAAATGTTCTATGTCAGTATCCGCTCAAAAAGTCGGCTGGCATTGGGTTTTTGATAGACCTTTCTAGAACTAACAGACTATTAAGTTTTTAAACTATGGTATTCAATTATACGGCCGGCCTAATCGTGAGCGGCTACTGTAGCCTTTTAATTCCAGATTTTTTTTTTTTATATAGCATAGGCCGGCAAACGAGCAAGTGGGTCACCTGATGGTAAGTGATCTCCACCGCCCATGCACGCTCACAACCAGAAGAATCATGGGCACGTTGCCGACCTTAAAGGAAAGGGATAATTAGGGATTGGGAAGGGGAGGGGATTTGGGCTTCCGGATATCTCACTCACCGTACGAAACGCAGCAGCAAGCCGCTACTTTTCGTCGGTTTTCTGTGAGACAGTGGTAACGACCCGGTCGAGCCAGCCCATTCATGCTGTAGACAAAACAGTCTACAGCGTGGCTCTACCACTCAAAAGATTAATTATATAATTAGTCTAATCAGATTAATTAGAATGTAATTCAGATACTGTGGAGAACCCTGTGCTACAATCCCTTTGGAAAACGATATGGAAAGATCAAGCCATACTCATGTAATATGTCAGAAAGACAATGTTCACGACTAATGACTTGATATGTAGGATTTAGACAATAGCACATTGCTGTTAGCATTAACGTCAGCGGAAAATCTAATTTGTATGAAAATTACTCTTGGTTGATATGAAGTCACGTGACTACAAAACTTGGTAGGCAAGCCGACGACGTTAGAATAAGCATGACAACAAACTTGATTTTTTTAGACTACTATATCACAGTTATGGGTATTGTTTTTAACATTTATTTATTTTAACAATTCATTTAAAGTTCCATTTTTTTTTATTTAATTGAATGACTAGACGAGCAACGCGCTCGATGGTAAGCGCCACGGCTACCCATAAACAGAAGCTACACCACAAAGAGCTTTGAATTACAATGCACTGCATGGCACTGAACTGCGCTTGTTACTCCGAGATATAAGATGTTAAGTCTCATAATGCCCTGTAATTTCACTGGGTCCAATGTCCTTGAAACCGAAACACAACAGTGCTTACACACTGTTACTTGACGGTAGAAATAGACAACACGTATAAAATAATTCCTATTTACATTAAGACAAATCAATATCGTTTTACATAAAGATTTCACAAAACATTCCCTATAGAGAGATTCCGGATCGTTCCAGTATGGAACCGAAGCTGAGATAGAGAATGCTATTTATGGATAGTACGTTCCGACGTTAGTGCTACGATAAGCGCGCTACGAGCAGCTACAAGGCGGCTACGGAATTCGTAGCCTTAATTGTAATATTAGATTATACGCTACAGGGGTTAAAGTATCTAAAATAAGATAATAAGTTGATTATTTAGAAACATAACTTACTAAGAAGATTTATATGCGGTTTAATTGTTTTTTTTTATAGCATAGGCCGACAAACGAGCAAATGGGTCACCTGATGGTAAGTGATCTCCACCGCCCATGTACGCCCGCATTACCACAAGAATCATAGGCGCGTTGCCAACCTTAAAGGAAACGGATAATTAGGGATTGAGAAGAGGAGGTGGATTTGGGCCTCCGGATATCTAACTCACCGTACGAAACCCAGTAGCAAGCGGCTACTTTACGTCGGTTTTCTGTGAGACAATGATAACGACCCGGTCGAACCGGCCCAATCGTGCTGTAGACAAAACTGTCTACAGCATGGCTCCATAACTCAAAAAGCTGATATAGTAGTTTTGTTCATCGAACAATCGAAGAAGACTCCTCCGAACTTGGATCTCCATAATTAGCAACGACCTTAAGAAAGCTCAGGTGGAGGAATCTATGATACAGAATCGTATTACCTGAAGATTTATAATAATAATAGATTTTACAAGGTGGTAGGTCCCTCGTATGCGAGAGGCCGTCTGGGTTGGTACCACCGCGCCGTCTATTTCTGCCGCCAAGCAACAGTATGTAAGCACTGTTGTGTTTCGCTTTGATGGACATTGAAGCCAGTGAAACTACTGAACATGAGACTTAAGTTCTTATGTCTCGGAGTGACGAGCGCAGTACAGTGCCATGCAGTTCTTTGTAATTCAAAGTTCTGTGTGGTGGTGCTTCTTTTTGTGGGCAGGCGTGGCGCTTACCATCAGGCGAGCGCCTTGCTCGTCACGTCATTCAATCAAATAAAAAAAAAATACGAAAATAGCCGACCCCAAATAAAACGCGGTGAGGCTAGGCCAAATTAGTGAGTTATATACACAGTCTATTCTATTCTATATCGAGTGTTAATAGCCAACCTAATGTCCGTTTTCGAACCGACTTGGTTTAATGACCGCTATCAGTTGATAACAGCCGGGACCGAATTTTTACGAGTCTTCCGAAGCACGGAGGCGCTCAGTTGAAATATTACTAAGCGGTCTTTCATCCATAGACTGACCGCGCTATAGATTGCTATAACTCGCTTATCTTTTACTGACCAGTGAATGTAACTGGCTATGCGTGCCTTAACAGACACAGTGATTAAATGAGACACAGAGTCTTTATTAATATATATTTTAATTTCACAAGGTGGTAGGTCCCACGTATGGGAGAGGCTGTCTGTGTTGGAACCACCGCTTTGTCTATTTCTGGCGTCAAGCCACAGTGTGTAAGTACTGTTGTGTTTCGGTTTGAAGGACATTGAAGCTATTGAAATTACTGGGCGTTATGAGACTTAACATCTTATATCTCGAGATGACGAGCACAGTCCAGTGTCATACAGGGCTTTGCAACTCAAAGTTCTGTGTGGTGTTGCTTCTGTTTATGGGCAGGCGTGGCGTTTACCATCAGCGGAGCGGCCAGCACGTTTCGTCATTCAAGCAAATAAAAAGCTATCGCTGCTACTGATATTCAAGTTTTACTATCATTCAAAATTTTCCTTGATTTGTTCGGCTTAGAAGGCAAGTTAGTTTAGAGTTTTCGCAATATATTGTTCAAAGAGTACAATCATGACATTATCTGACATATGTGCCTCATTTTACTTTTGTCTAGAAAGTTTCTTCCACATTGACTTTTCAATGCCTTTGTCTCCGCCATCACCAGAACAAGAAAAAATGTATACGTAGTTAGTAGCAGTATACGTATCTATATTTTCCGACTAAACGTTTTTTAGGTCCTATTTCAGATTATTCGAGTAAAATTTAACCACCAATTAACATAAAGGCAAAAATAAAAATAATTGAAATAAAACTAATTTGAATGGATTTTATCGCGGTTTTTTATTAATTTTGATTTTGATAATAAAAATAATGCATACAGAATTCGACGAGGTGGTTTTCGTCACATGATGTGATAGCAGGGTAACCTATTGCCAAATTATCACCCCGAGACTTACAACAACAATGTAAATAAGTCGGTCCCGGCTGCTACAACTGCTAGCAGTCGTCAAGTCAGAGGCCTATGGCTTGAAAAACTGACACCAGTTTAGTCACTAACCATTCGATATAAAATATAACAAATTCAGTAGTTGGGCAGAATTACATGCAGCGAATAGAATATAATCTACGAACTTACATAACATCTGGTCAAGATGTTCTCGCTCTTTAATTTATCTCCGTCAATACAAAATGTAATACAAAATGTATTTTATTTCTAACAGACACTACCTTAATCAAAATTCCTCTTAATTGAATGATTTAATACATATTATTTTTTCTACATTTGTTTCCATTATAGTGGAAATGTTTTAAGTATTAAGTAATGTACAGTTTCCTTCGAAAATAGAAGACGTACTTCAATTTTTAGACCGACAGAGAAAAGTGGAAGGGGGATCAAAGTCACACACATAGTCCTGAGCCCACACTAGGTTAACCGGTATCGTAGTTATCAGATACTACGAAGGACTTGTAGTTCCACGACACCCAGAGACTTATGAGACTTAAGAAATTAATTTTGAGATCTATCGACCTACTTCTGTTAATCCGTATATCGTGTTACACTCTGTATTTTGTATCTATACATTTGCGCAAAAATATCTATTACCAAACTTATGATAACGAAATGATAATATGTCCCAATAAGGAGCGAGGTGGCGCAGGCGTGTCAGAACCGTATTACCATAGAAATAGGCCGTAAGGGGAAACGGTTCATAAATAAAAGCATCGGCCAATAAAATCTGTCTCAGAGGCTCAGTAATATAGACATACAGTAGCATAAATATATGCCTATGTTGGTCCGTTGGCTCATGTTAAAAAAAAACTGTTATTTATTAGATATGGATTGTCAAGTAATTAAATATCAGACAAATATTGATATCCGTGGCGCAGCGGGCGAGTAGCCGGCTTTGAAGCAAGAGGCTGCGGGTTCGATCCTCACACCAAGACAAATGTTTGTGTAAGCCACAAATATTTGTTTCGGGGTCTGGGTTTTGTGAGACCGAAATTCTCTCGTAGTTCCTGATACCCACGACACATAACTCGCATCTTACTGTGGGGTCACGACTATGTATGTGACTGTTGGGTGTATTTATTTATTATTATTAAATAAAACTAGTAATTAATAAATACAAAAGACGCTCACCTCATTAGTCACCTGGACGAGGACGAAGACATAGTTTTCTTTTATCCCCAACATTTTATCCCCGACACTCACGCGGGTGGAGCAGTGAGTTTAAGCTAGTTATTTGCTTAAATAAAACTTGGAGGCAATGTTTGAATGGTAGATACAACGATTGTGTAAATGGCTCTGCAATATCAATAAAAAAAACTTTAATCGTTTTACGATGCAGAATACAGAAATTGAGTAAAAGAGGTCGACCGTCAAAATAGTCTAAATTGATTTGTATTGTAGCATTCATTGTAAAGTGTGCAGTCCGCTGAAATTTGCAAAAATAAATTAAATTGCCCGTATTTGTGTTAAGAGCTGAATGTTTTGTGGTATTTTATAAATGTGCATACGGAACTGGGGAAAATGTGCGTTTTAATCATTAAAATTCTGAGAATATCAATCAAAAACTACAATAATAAATAATTAAGGGATTGGAAAAGCGTGAGATAACCGGAGGCCCAAATCCCCCTTAGATTTTGGCCTCCGGTTATCTCACTCAACGTACGAAACGCAACAGCTAGCTGCAATTTTACGTCGGTTTTTTGTAAGACAATGGTAACAAACCAGTCAAACCGACCCATTCATGCTGTAAATAAAACTGTCCACAACGTGGCTCTACCACTATAAAATTTACTTTATATTATATGTAGCGATCAAATAATATAAGTTATTCAATATTTTGCCTCGAATATACGGTTTTTAAGAAATTCTCTTATTGGACCGTCTATAATTTCTTCGTAAGTGTTATATTTTATTATTACTTTATGCGTAATATCTAAAATTGGTCTGGAATTCACAATTCTCAGAGCGTTATGTAATAAAATCACATCGGCGTATAAGAATTATGGAGAAATAAAGATTTTCTTTATTTGTAGCTTGGTTGGTGACATTTTTAGAACCACTTTGCTACAAGAAGGTGGGTATACACCTCGGTAGAAGAACCGATATTGATATTGGTTTGAAATTATAATAATTCTAGAGTTTGGTCCGCATGTTGAGCGATAAGTCACAATGGCTTAAGATATTACAATTTCCATTGAAAACAAAAATGGAACAAATGATGATTTTATGATGTTTAAGTTGTTATGTTTAAGTTTTATGATGTTTATGATGTTTTATGTTAAAAACTCGAACAAGAGAGAGTAAAGTAAGTAATATAAATTGGATTTTAAATGATAAAATTTCAATGGTTTCATATGAAAACGTAGGCATAACTAATTTACGTTGGAGTTTAAAAACAAGAGATAGATTATGTGGTGAGGTAATTATTCAGATGTTCGATGATAGTACAGCTCCCTCCTGTCAAAAGCCATTAGTGTTTTTATAATAATACTTTTTTACGACTGAAGTCGATTTGTGGAAAAGGTTAAGATTTGAGATCTGGCAATTAATATACGTCAGCGAAACGACGGTGATATTGATTTGCTGAATAATTTGAGTGGTGGTGAGCTGGCAATCGCTCAATTCGAATTGCTTTGCGAATTTCGTCAAATTCCGTTGATAAGAGAACTTGCAGTTCGAGTTATCCACAAGTAGAGGCTATAAAAGTATTATTATTAACTGTTTTTAATAATCCTGCTATGATAACAAAAAACGCTTAACACATCGAGATTATACAAAAGGATCCATAATCGAGAGATTAAGCAGCGATAGCTCAACAGGAAGTAGTACGGACTGTCGAGACGAAAGTCGCAAGTTCCAATCCAGCCCCAAGAGCATACACCTCTGACTTTTCTAAGTTAGTGTATATTAATTATTAATTATCGCTTGCTTTAACGGTGAAGGAAACATCGTGA
Source organism: Amorpha juglandis (assembly GCA_949126905.1). Classification (NCBI taxonomy): domain Eukaryota; kingdom Metazoa; phylum Arthropoda; class Insecta; order Lepidoptera; family Sphingidae; genus Amorpha; species Amorpha juglandis. The sequence continues at coordinate 758,588 of OX421379.1, read as the reverse complement.
GGAAACTTGCATACCTGAGAATTTGATAAGATGTTTCGATGGTATGTGAAGTCTGCCAACCCGCATTAGACCAGCGTGGTGGACTAAGGTCTAATCCCTCTCATTCAGTAGAGGAGGCCCGTGCCCAGCAGTGGGACGTATATAATACAGGGCTAGCAATATATAATATTAGGGAGAATTTCTGTTGAGATGAATAAAAATATACGAGCGAAAATTAGTATCTTATGTATTAAAGTGTAGGTGTATTGCAACTTATTTTTAATATTCCACAATATTGCAACAACAGTTGAAAATATTTTGCTTTAGCATTAATACACCTTGAGGTTATTAGAAAAACCGAGCAATTCTCGGGCAAATATTTGTTTTTTTTTTATTTTATTGAATGACGAGACGAGCAAGGCGCTCGCCTGATGGTTAACGCCACAGCTGCCCATAAACAGAAATACCACCACACAGAACTTTAAATTACAAAGCACTGCATGGCATGAACTGCGCTCGTCACCCCTAGACATAAGACATCAAATCTCATAATGTCCAGTAATTTCACTGGCTCCAATGTCTTTCATACCGAACCTGGCGGCAGAAATAGACAAAGCGGTGGTACCAACACAGACGGCCTCTCGCATACGAGGGACCTACCACCTAGTAAGTTGTGTGTTCAATAAAGGCATTTTAATAGTTCATGAAATTATTTTTAGTAGAGGAAGACGGGCACAAGAAGAATTTGCTCACGTGAGGTTATATCCACTACCCATCATCATCAGCCACAAGACGTCCACTGCTGAACATAGGCCTCCCCCAAAATTTCCAGACCGACCTGTATCCAGCGACTTCCTGCGATCTTTATCAGGTCATCTGTCCACCTTGTAGGAAATGTTCCAGGCCCTTAGAACACTTACTTAGGGGACAAAACGCAGAACCTCTATTTTGAAATCGGTTAAAATAGACTAAAAGAACTCAAGCATTTTGGAACATTAGCTTTTCTATTAAACTGTCTACGGCGTGGCTCATTTACATACAGTTTTATTACCTTCTTTTATAGAACAATTCGCTGTAAAACCATTGTTTAAAAAGTAATATTTTTACAGCTACAACGCTCTATATTAGATCAAAAAATCATCAAGCACCTGGTCTCTGTTTTGTCCCGTTCCGATAGTCATTAGGGAGAGTGCACTTTGCTATTTGCAAGTACTGTTGGCGCTAATGATTGTTTCCATTTGGCAACAGTTTTACATATGCTCAGAGATAATGATAATATAAATAAATAAATACACCTAACAGTCACACACATAGTCCTGACCCCACATAACGAGTGGTGCCCCTCTATGAGTGATAGAACCACGCTGTAGACAGTTTTGTCTACCGCATGAGTGAGCCGGCTCGACCGGATCGTTACCACTGTCTCACAGAAAACCGACGTAAAGTAGCGGCTTGCTGCTGCGTTTCGTATGGTAAGTGAGATATTTGGAGGCCCAAATCCCCTTCCCTATTCCTTAATTATTCCTTCCCTTTAAGGTCGGCAACGTGCCTATGATTCTTCTAGTATTGGAGGCGTACATGGGCTGTGGAGATCACTTACCATCAGGTGACCCACTTGCTTGTTTGCTGATCTATGCTATAAAAAGTATTAAGTTAACCTGTGTCGTAGGTATTAGGAACTAAGAGGGACTTGTGGTCCCACAACACCCACACCCGAATATTCATGGATCACAGAAGCATTTGTCTTAGTGCGGGAATGAAACCCACCGCCTGTCACTTCGTAGGCGGCTACTAACCCACTACGGCACGGAGGCTGTCAAGATCTAACATTTCAGTGTATTTTGTCCAAGGCCTCCTCTAATATCCCTCTCCTCAATATACCCTCGATTTTTCCAGTCCTGCAATATCCCGCTCTTCAATATAACCCGATTTTTTTGCCTATATGAGCATTCATGGCCGCTGGTGTTCACGTACCATCAGGTAACCTGCTTTCGAGTTTGTCGCCCATTTATGCAAGCAAAACTTTGACCTGACATCATGTCACATCAAAGCTCTTTGACGTAGATTGGAACTTTTGCACAGCGTATATCACGTGTTTCCTATTAACTTGTAAGTCTTCAAGGTGCTTTGTTTCCTTTGATAGCTTTTGTCGCTATTTGGTCTTGTTAAAGTCTTTGTTACTCATGGATGTTATTTACATACATACGCCCTCACGCCTGTAATCCGAAAGGGTAGGCAGAGGTGTAACCAGTATACCCATATTTCGCCGAGTATATTTCCGTCCCATGATATGATAGGGGGCAATCCTATCGCCATACTACTGATACTGAGAATTTCGTGATAGAAAAACCCATTACCACTTTACTGGACCCGGGGATCGAACCCGAGACCTCATCACAGCAATCGCAATACAACTACTCCACCGAGGCAGTATTGGCAGTGAATGTAATGATATTACGGAATATTCTAAGTATAAATGTATAACTTAGAATATTCCGTGTTTCCCTTAGACAACATCTTAAGTCAATGCCAAACGCTCAGTATAATGGATTGGTTATACAATACAAAGTAAGCTGGATCTGAGAACTGAACTTACACTGGGCAGCTCCTATCATCGTCAATTTGCATATCAGCATCACGACTCACCTCTGCCGATCACGATAAGTAGCTGCTATGGACATGTTGAATACTGAAGTGAGGTTATGTTATGCAGGGTCAGCAAATTAGTACCATAGTTAATTGTAAATTTTCGTACGTACTATTTCAAGACTACATTGAAAACAATGATTTAACTCCCAAGTCTTGCTTCAGTATCAGAAAGTTTTACTCTATATTTTCAAAAGAGCAGAACATTGCAAAGCTGCAAAGAATATTGATATTAAACTAATATCGATGGCTAATGTTTCAAAAGGTTGTAAGTAAATTGAATTTGACCTCTTGGGAAACGGAACAGCGCCAGTAAAGGTCATCGTGTAATGAGATTGACTATTCAAAATTAGCTTGTAACTAGTGAAATGATTGGGCATTATGAGATTGAAGATCTTATGTCTCGGGGTCACGTGCGCAGTGAAATATAATACTTTATTTTTTCTTTTTCTTTTTATATATGCCTTCGCATTACTATGCATTTCGCCAATGAAAAGTATAGTCTTTAGTTGTTTGTCCGCGATGAACTCTTACACACTACTGAACATATTTCAATCAAATAAGTTCGATCCAACTTGAGAGATAGTATAGTTTATATCTCAATGTATAGTCGCAATATTTTTTTTATTGCAAATTATGTGTCTATTATATGATATAGAATTATAATTATCTGTGAGTTCCATAAGATTCTAACAGATGGCGGTGTAAGGTAATTTATCGGCTGGATTGAGTATGTATAAATGGATGGCGCATACCGTATTGGATAGTTTACTACAATATAATTTAACACACACCTTAGCCACAGCAACGCGTGGCCGGGTCTGCTAGTAATATTATATTTTTAAGTTTTCACAACAACGATGAAACTCCAGTGGTCATTTTCAAGGGGTTTTGGTGTAAATTATTTTCAGTACGATGTTTCTTAGACTGCTTTTTTCAAGCGCACACAATATCCATCAATACTCTAGGTCAAAAATCACCTAAATTCGCTTATTTCAATGTAATGTTCATACATTTCATCACCGTCAATGTTTATTGCATAAATCCATACCACTTTACAACATACACAACATTAAACTAGTTTAGGAAATAATTCAAATAAGAGATCAACCGCTCTGTCAGAAGTTAGAACTTTGTAGTTCAAAGTTTGGGGTGGTTTTGCTATTTATAAACGTTTATAAACGTAGGGCTTACAATAATACGAGTGACATCCTTGACCGACCATAAAAAAAATATAATAATACTAGTCCTGTGTGATACCAACACGTCCCACTGCTGAACTTGGGCCTCCTCTACTCTATTAATGGGGTTAGTCCTTAGTCCAAACATTGTAGACAAAACATATTTTAGAGTTTGAAATTTATATTGGAGGAAATTTTACAGAAAATGTATTGTGGGCACTCACTACACATTCACACACTCACACACACACACACACACACACACACACACACACACACACACACACATACACACTTACACACATTTCCCACATACACAATAAACTCAAAAATGCATCAATCACTATAATATTGTGAGTGTATCAGCTGGCTGCGAAAATAGGTAATAAAAAACGATTGTGACGTATAACGCGTCGGCACTCGAACGTGCATGCGGGGCCCAGGGACCGGACCCGAGCACGCCCGAGCACGCCCGAACACAACCGAGCGTACTTGGATCGCGACGCGCGGCGCCAGCGCCCCTGAGTCATTGCAAGCTGTAACCGCTCCGCAACGCGCAGCGCCCGCTTTCGCTCCACTCCTTCTATTTAATAGTAGTGTACATTAGCCTAGTGGAACTGTATAATAAACGTGTTAAAGTGTTTCGAGAACTTTTATTGTTACCACTACTACACTGCTACAGTATAATAATTTACTCAACTCCAGCCTCCGGAGGTAAGTGTTCGATTGCCGCACCGAGACAAATTTTTGTGTGATCCACAAATATTTGTTGCGAGTTTGGGTGTATTTTTTGCTCAGAGGAGTTGACACAAGGCAGGCAGCCGTAAAAACTACAAGCCAAATCTTTCTGGAACATTTGTTAAAAAGTATGTTGCACCGACCCTACTTCAGGTGATAAGGCCAGGTGGATGAAAAATAATTTACTCAACTATATTGAGGAATTTAAACATTACCCCGGTATTTACATATCATTATCTTACTCGATATTAGACTTGGCAAAAATCGTTCAAACAACTTTCGATAATTCCTTAATCGACTCTACCAACAATGTAGAGTCGTGGAGTACCGAATCTATTATCTTGAGAGAGATAGCTAATTGCTTTCCGTCTCTGCGTACTCTACGTCTTGTAGACCTTCGAAGTATGCGGAATTAGAAGCTACGCTACGTTATATTTCGATAAATGTTGGATCAAAGAATATCGAAAGAGAACATATTAATAAGAAAAAAGAGAAGACAAATGTTTTTTACATGAACCTAAAATAAATAACAATAAAATTATAAATTCACCCAATAATCACACACATAGTAATAATTCCTACACTAGTATAACCTGTATCATGGGCATCTGAAAATACAAGGGACTTGCGGTCCTGCACCTAGACCCGAAACAAGTATTTATGGATCACACAAACATTTGTCTAAGTGTGGGAGCCGAACCCACGGCCTCTCACTTTGCAGCCCGCTACTCGCCCATTACGCCACGGAGGCTGGCATAAAATGGAAACATAACTTTTTAGTAACAAACTCTTGGAATAGTCAGTCATCGCTCGTAGCGATAAGACCGCCCATTGTAAAACCATAAAGTAGTCCTATGCTACAAAAAAATATGTGATGATTGGTTATACAATAAAGAGTTTTTGTATTGTATTGTATTGTATAGTCAGTGCACTGTACACTGATACTGTAGTGACAGTGTTATAGAGCAACTCGCTTAAACTGTAAAATCGATGCGATCATAGGATTGACCTCTTTACCAAAATCTGTTTTTCGATAAATTCAGATTAGGTGTCCGGGATTGGAATAATTTAGTGTCCAATATGGTAATGGGCCACCCCATTTATCATATCTCGAGCCGGGAATAGGCCGAGTGAACTGTTCGGGATTATTAGCAACACTACACCTATATGGGGCAAAGTTTAAAATTTTAATATTTTTTAAGAAAAATATTAATTTTAAAGTTGTTAATTTTAATTTGTTTAAAATTCTGGAAAGTCAATGTCTGGTTAATAAAAGACGCCATAACTCATGAGTTTGTTTCGGCATTTCTTCTCATGGCTAGCCACAAAATGCCGATAAAAGATAAAAATAAAAGTAATCCAGTATAAAGAATGTTGACATGTAATAGTTATATTTATGATCCATTTTGCATTTTGAATAAATGATTTGAATTTACTACAGGCGTGTGTGACATCGTGAGCAACAGCATTGGCACTGAATGACTGTTAGAATTTCAACTTGTAAGGATTTTTGTAACCATTAATAAAATATCAAAAGTTTATAAATATACTCAACTGGCGCGCCGTCCGAGGAATATGGAAAATGAAATTAATGCAAGTTTACGGTTCAATAACTCTACACAGAATTAAATAGAATGTTATTATAATATTCATTACCAGTTCAGTCTTTTCCCAATCCAATTTCATCTCTATGTATAATAAGTTGATTGTTATTCAAATTTTCGGGTCAGACGAAACAAATGTATATAAAACGATACAGCGGGAGGAGGTCACACGTGCCTCGACTACGACTCTACTTGCTAACACGTGCTATTCACCTGTTTCGATTGTATAATGTATTACAAAAAGTTTTATGATACTTTTGTCCCACGTACTTAGAAGTGGAATATAAACGAAGTAGGCCGTGAGATAAATTACTTTTGGTTTCTTTTTATTATTGAATAGCTTTTCCCTCGGCTTCGCCTGCGTGGTCTAATTTTTCCGGGATAACAAGAAGTCTATATTCATCAGGTATAATGTAGGATTCTAATGGTGAAAGAATTTTTCAAATCGGTCTGGTAGTTTTTAAGTTTATTCATTACATACAAAAATACAAATCTTTCCTCTTTATAGGTGTAGATCTAAATGTATATAATTATATGCCCTGGCTTATTTATAACTGACAAATCAGGGGAATATGCCAGGCTACTCGCCCGCTGCGCCATTTAGGCTGCGAACTCGAAGTCAACGGGCGCGGGGCGGCAGCGGCGGCGGCGCGTTTCAATGCATAGATTTAAATGGACCTGGCCTCGAAGGCAGCGGCGCGGCGCGGGCACGAGGAGCGGCGTACGAGCGGCGCGCGTCAGTCGAGCGGTGCCCGCGCGTCTGCATTGACGTAGTGTTGTGTATTTTCAAAAATGCCCGCCGACGTGGTGGAGCAAATTATTTCAATGATTTTTTATATGGAACATCATATTCACATCAATTTCGTTCGCGAACAGATACTAATTTCTCATAGCACAACACTACGCCACTCTAGCGCCGCGCGATCTGCCCGCTGGCTTCGAGACCGGGTCTCCGCTGCACCCGCGCCGCCGCCGCTGCCGCCCCGCGCCCGCTTACTTCGAGTCCGCAGCCTCAGGGTATCATACGGGGCGACACACCGTCTGACCGTCATAACTATATAACATAACACGCACCAATTTTCAACTTTACCTCGTCCGTCAATCAGCAAAGTGCTTTCACAGACCTGAAAAACAAGCCTTTTGAAAATCTATAACCCTTTGAAAAGGCCCACGCGACGTTTCAATTTAATTAACACCTTTACCTCAATATTACCCGAGTCCTTACCGTGAGTTGGTTAACCAATAAGGCTCTTGTTATCGGGTCAATGGCTTGTAATTTATTAAGACTTTGAATGAACTTCAATAAAATTGTTTAGACACGTGCATGGCGTGCGGTTGGTCTGAGGTTTTAATTTTTATCGTTGATTTATATTTCTATACAGTATACAGAAGCATTCGACTCTGTCAGTATTTTAAGTAAAAATCAAACGGTTTCGCATTCGCGTTGTCAAGTTTCGCGTTCAGCCATCTTATATAAGCTTACGCCTAAATCCCGCAAGGGATAGATGGAGACATAACTAACATACTCACGGTTCATCGAGCTTGATTTCGTCTTATGGTGTTTATGGTCTTCAAATTCCAATAGACTAGTTTCCTATGTTGAATATTATACATTATTTTATATGCAACCGAAAATAATACGAAAAATAAACCCTTTTATTAAAACACAATCAAAATCGGTTCAAAAATGAGCCCGCAATTATTACTTTCAATATTGGTATGAGCAAAGGTGGGCGCGTAGTGGGGACATTTCACTATCTCGCTCACACACGTGCTCCTTAATGGCCATTTGACACGGTGACGTCAAAGTTTGTGTCGTCTGATATTTGACAAGTGCCCCCACCACCAGATTTGAATGACTTCTAATTAATATCTTTGTGGACGGATTAATAAAATTCTTTCTGCAATAGGTTTTGGGTAGCGTAATTTATTGATTAACATAATAAAAAAAATCAAGTCAACTACCCTTTTCTAGGGTCTGGTAGGTTTTTTTAAACAAAAACACAAATACAAGTTGTGGTTACCTACCTAAGATTTAAAGCTACTTTTCCGGATTCTTGGTTTAAGGTACGCCAGCTAGAAACAAGGTAGTAGTAAATATTATTTGTTACTATGTAATAATTAGTAAAGTGATAAGTATCGATTACGATTGTTATACATTAAACAATTAGTAACCGAAAACTGTGGGTTATTGTTACCGAATTAATTAAATTTTGATAATCTTTGTGACGCAGCGGGCGAGTAGCCGGCTGTAAAACGAGAGTCCTCAGGTTTGATGCCAAAACCGAGACAAATGGAATTTATTCCTGGTATTTTTTTTTGTATTTGACTTAATGACGAGACGAGCAAGGCGCTCGCCTGATGGTAAGCGCCACGACTGCCGATAAACAGAAGCAATACCACACAGAACTTTGAATTACAAAGCACTGCATGCTCGTCACCTTGAGACATAATATGTTAAGTCTCATAACGCCCAGTAATTTCACTGGCTTCAATTCCTTCAAACCAGAACACAACAGTGCTTACATACTTTTGCTTGACGGCAGAAATAGATAAAGCGGTGGTACCAACCCAGGCCGCATCCCGCATACGAGGGACCTACCACCTTGTAGTGTAGTTATTAGTGTGTAGTTGTGGAATGGCGATTGACTCGTCCCTTATTAGTGGGACGGAACTTACGTCTTATTGTTAAATTTAATACAATCTATTGTTTTTTTCTCTCTCTTATTTTACTACGAAGCTGTGTATCTTGAATGCTGTGTACAGTAGTAAATAGACGCCAGATTTATATAATGTCTTCTATAAGTGTAACTTTATGTAAAATGTAGTCTGTTGTCTGTAACTGTACCAATAAATAAATAAATAAACAATTCTCGGCGAAACGTGGGCAATTTGCACCTTTATCTAACCCTCGGAGGATACATGCGTGAGCTTGTTATATAGATACAGGCCATTAAATTTAAGCACAATTTATCCAATACCTTTGTTTGTTATCTGGTCGATCCAAGCCTCTCAAATCAATAAAAGAGATAATAAAACACACGTGAACATGACCCGGCCTGGCGATAAACCGTTGGACAATATTTACAATACCTTTTATATTCACAGTGTGTATTTACAATACAATATTTACAATGTTTCAGAAGTTGTATTATATTTGAATATTTTATGGATTCAGTGGTCGAAATATAATGAGTGTTTTCATTGTAAATGCTGATGAAAATGGATTTATGTTATTGTATTATAAACTAGGTTCGAATACAAATTACAAATAAACTCTCTTACTTTAAATTTCAAATTACGCTTATGTAATCAACTTTACATTTCAGTTATTTTTCTTTGAAATGCTAGAATATTTTTATTACAAATTATTTTGCTACATAGAAAGCAGTGGCTGCGAAGTGAGAGGCCGTGGTTTTTATATAGCATAGACCGGCAAACGAGCAAGTGGGCTCCCACCAGTGATCTCCACCGCCCATGTACGCTCACAATACTAGAAGAATCATAGGCGCGTTGCCAACCATAAATGGAAAGGATAATTAAACGATTTGGAAGGGAGGGAGATTTGGGCCTCCGAGTATCTCACTTCCCGTACGAAACGCAGCAGCAAGCCGCTACTTTACGTAGGTTTTCTGTGAGATAGTAGTAACGACCCGTACGAGCCGGCCTATTCATGCTATAAACGAAATTACGCCGCTTTTCAAACCTCTAATAGATTACATGACCTATATCTATTGTAAACACACTTCACCTCGTGGGGTGCGGAAGCAAACAGGGGTGCCATCAAGGACGCTCAAGTTTATATATCCCGACATGTGATTATGCAGAAAATATTGATTCATGAACATGACAGTTTTGATTAAAATGCAAGAGCATTTTATTAATTTATATATTTTATTTGTACTCAACCACCACCACCAGCAACTCAATGTTTCAATTGCCATATAGTTGAGAACGTCCATCTCGTTAACCAATGGGCTCATTGTATTGCGAATGACATAAATACTATGGTAGGTAATAATTAGTAAGGAAATACCACAGCGTTTATAAAAAATAGGGCAGTGTAATGGATGTTTCCAAACTGCCAGAAAGTTGAAAACCGGGTAACATAAACTCCGTCGTTTTAATTTAGTAAATTACTTTCCACGAAGAGCCGGGTAAAGTTTTTTCCATAAAAGTTCGTATTATCACAATGGTGATAAAAATGTGGGGTAGACTTTGTAATTGACTATTTTCGCTTAGTTTTATGATATAAGTACTTGTACGGGTCGCCTAGTTACATATTATTAGAAATAATTATTTCTTACATTTACCGGAATGTTACTCATTGAAATAAAACGAATTTAAAAGGATTTTATCGCGGTTTTTAATTTATTTTGGTCCTGACGTTTCGAAAGCTTTTCAGCCTTCGTGGTCACTATAAAAACCGCGATAAAATCCGTTTAAATTCGTTTTATTTCAATATTATTAGAAGATGGGGATAAGTAAAAATGATGAATACTGTCGTCTCTTTCCCTATTTACTCGCCTAACATCTAAAACTACGTTTTGACATGATCTGTAGGTATGCTACACACCTGCGGTATCTACAACCCAACGATTATTTTGGACTAATAAGTGTTCATGTGATGCGGTGACAGATGCTTGTTTACTCGCTTTACTTCTTTTAAGAAAACTATTTTGTTACGGAATCAAATCAAATCATTTATTGAATCATTAAAATGTCAAACACCATTTAGATTCAGTCATATTTTAACTTCACCGCTAGTGCGAAATGCAGTTTTGTTAGAGAACGGGCGAGAAACTCTAACGTTACTCTTTTCTAAACTTATTTACAATACATATTTGCATTACATACATTGAAGTATACTTACCCGAAGAATCATCGGTGCATTGCCTGCTTTTGAGGAAAGAGAAGGCCTTTTTCTTGAAGGTACCTAAGTCGTATCTGTCTGGGAATACCGCAGGTGAAATTAGATTCCACAAAGGCACTGCTGACAATGATGGAATAAATATTGACTTAAATTATACAAAAAGGTTATGTACCTATATTTTTTTAATTAATTTCGCCGTCTTCAAATAGATATTTTTTATTCATTGACGTGGGAAACGAGTCCAGAATATTTCAGATTGAAAACCAGCGTCGGAGACAAAATATTGACTTGTAAAATAGGATTTTCGCCAGGGGTGGATTTGGGGAGAAATGAGCCATATTTTATCATGTGATTTCAATTTAGGCTCTGGTTTGAAAGTCACATGAATTGACAACAAAGATAGTATACGTTATAATATCATCATCATCAGCCACAAGACGTCCACTACTGAACATAGGCCTCCCCCAAAGATTTCCAGACCGACCTGTTGGAAGCGGCTTGTATCCAGCGACTTCCTGCGACCTTTATCAGGTCATCTGTCCAACTTGTAGTTAAGGCGGCAGAAATTTACAAAGCGGTGGTACCAAACCAGACAGCCTCTCGCATGCGAGGGACCTACCATCTTGATACGACGTACATAAGCTACATAAAAAATACCCCAACAATCTGAATGCACCTCTGATTTGTTCCAATCACCTCGCCTTTAACAATGTCAATATTTGATTAATTTCCCCATCGTGAGACCGCTGGGTCCGTTTTTCCCAGTTTTTCGACCTATTTACATGGATTTGTATCGGTTTTGTTGGTTTAGGCATTGTATCGGTCGCGGAACAATGAATTATGTATACGATGAGGATTTATTTTGTGGTGCGTCATTATTTAGCGATGGGTTGGAATCGTGTCTGAATTTATTCGATTTGTTTGTACATTTTATTCTCAAACAAACAGCCAGTTGACAGCTGATAGCCTCCGTGGCGCAACGGGCGAGTAGCCGGTTGGGTTTGAGCCCCGCACCAGCTGTTTGTATTATAATCTACAAATATTTGTTTCGGGGTCTGGGTATTGTGAGACCAAAAGGCTCCCGTAGTTCCTGATACCAACGAAAGAAGACTGGTATCTTACTGAGGGGTCAAGACTATGTGTGTGACTGTTGGGTGTATTTATTTATTTTTCTATCTATTTACATACATAAAAGTGTAATTCCATTCACCCATGCACTGATTAATCACAATATTTCAAAAAGTACTAAAAGTAGGATCATGGAATTTTGATTAGGTTTGTCTAGTATAGGATAGGATTGTCTAGTATTAGGTTTGTCTAGTTTGTCTAGATAGTCCCCTAAGGAAGGATTTAAGTAATTTTGTTTACCGACCGGCAAGGGACACTCTGGGATTTCTCAAGGGATGTCTCTTGATGATAAAAAAATAAACTCAACTAGAAGCCGACTTAGAGTTTGAATCAAATCAAAAATTCTGAATCTATAGAGCTTATCACTTCACGGAGTGTTTTGCGTTTGTTTTTTTTATTATTACGCTCGTCTCTATCATCGATCCTTACCACATCATGGGACGGAAAGAATGAAAAAATAAAGTAACACATCTTAGTAGATTTAGAATATGAAGGTTTACACATAAATTTATGTACCTCTTACTACCCATTCTGGAAACCAGGACTTTCATTAATTATGCTATCTAGATTTTCACCATGACTTGGAAATAGCAATACAGAGTTCGGCACAATTTGTCATCTGCATAGTAGAGACGGGTGTGGAAAGGCTATAAATCTTAAGAGGCTTTAATAATGCCCTCGTGTAGGCTGTGCTCCACATTTAACGTGCGTCCACACTTTCATGACATTTCGCCGCACCGCAAGGCGTAGCTGTCACATGTACTTATATGCTAATGTGTGTTGGTGTATCATATTGTCATTTTACCGTGACTTGAAAACAAAATATTACTAAACCTTAAATGATATGTCACGGTGGAATTCTATGGAGTCTCATAGCGGATCGTTCTGTTATGAATTTGATAAACGTTTATAATTGAGTTTGTCACGCATGTTTGTCACAGTTAAGGGGATAGAACGGATTTGAATTCAGTTTTCACCGAATATTTGAAGTGATAATAATAGTACTAGCCCTGTATTATACACGACCCACTACTGGGCACGGGCCTCTTTTACTGAATGGGAGGGGTTAGGCCTTAATCCACCACGCTGGTTAAGTGCGGGTTGACAGAAGACTTCACATACCTTCGAAATTCTAATGATGAAGAAGGAATGTTCTAGTTATTATATAAGCTAATAACTACTTTAATCCATGAAAACTTAAATAGGATAGAGCCGCCTGCCAAATCGAAAACATACCTGTCAAGACTTTTTGAATATGCTAAAAACTACTCGCCAAACAGTATATATTAAGAGGGAATATGTGTTTTCCAAGTCGGTGAACGCCATAGGTCATAAAGCTTCAATCTATACTAATATTATAAAAAGGAAATATTTGTATTTTTGTATGTAACGAATAAACTTCAAAACTATTAGACCGATTTCAAAAATTATTTTGCCGTTAGAAAGCTACATTATTACTGAGTAACATAGGTTTCTTTTTATCCCGGAAACATCAGATCACGCGGGCGGAGCCGCGAAGAAGAGCTAGTATATTATAAAATTACAATTTTCACTCACGTGAAACATTAAAAAAATATACTTAAAACAAGTCACATCGACGAGGTAACATGTAAATGTGTCAGATTTCCGATATTCGCACCCCGGGTTTAGCCTTTGATGTTTAGCCTGAGTTTTAAATGTGCTAATAAAAAAAGAAAATTGGCTCGTGTAAAATCTCATAAAATATTATTTACTGAACGAATTAGAGCCGTAGAGATAAAATATATAGAGCGTTTAATTGGAAACTGTAATGACTCCCTATAATATTAGATCGGCTAACAGATTACGTTTTTAAAAGATTATGATGTTTTGTTTTGCTAAGGCCAGGATGGTCTTAGAATATACTTACTCGTCAAATCGCTAAACTCCTCCATTTTTATAGTCGGTTAAAATACATTTTAATAAGGTAGTTTCTTTCAACATATTAGTAACTACATCACATGGTATTATATGGTAGTATGGTAACATAATAGTTCGTGTAAACCAAATATTATGTTGACCAACGAAAAGCTGGTGGTAGGATATTCATACCATATCATTCAGATTTTGAAGTCTGTTTTGGATGTTTTTAACTTATAACGAAGTTTAGTTTGTACAATATACCATATACACAATATATAATATCGAAAAAAAGAAAAAATATATAAAACTAATTTAAACGGATTTTATCGCGGTTTTTTATTAATTTTGATCCCGACGTTTCGAAGACATTTCAGCCTTCGTGGTCACGGGGAGGTCCTCCCCGTGACCACGACCAGTTTTATTTCAATGAGTAACATTCGCGTAAACGTAAGAAATCATTATAAAAAATATATATTTATACGAATCAAGAATACATAGTGTTGTCTATAACAATTAAATTTCGGCGTTACGCGATGACAGAAAATTTGTCCCGTCAGTTACGGCGCATGGCGGGTCGTTGAGCGCGATGTTGCCGATCTTTGCGTAGGTGTATAAAGCTCTTTTGATATATTTAACCGAAAAGCTGAATCGTAAGCACGCATCGTAAGTCAAAACGCGAACGCCGGATATTCACAATACGTTAGCTCGTGCGTAAAGCTTTTTGTAATAATCCCACATATACGTGTTGATATTTAGCTGGAGGCTATTGTTAAAGGATATTAAATGTTGGCTACATCGGTGGCGTAGTTAAAATGCGTATGCGGTACGACTGATGTGCTGAGGTTCGATCCCCGGGTCGGGTAAAAGTGATATTGGGTTATTTTATTTCCAAGTGCTTACTTTTTTTACTATCCGAGCACGGCAAAGTGACTGCACTACACCTGATGGTAAGCGTAGTGCAGTCCAAAAACCAGCGACCACCGACAAACAATGAGTTTACCGGTGGTCACAAGAGTCATGCCGGCCTGTATAAATGCTTCTTCCTTCTTCGGAGAGGGAAGAAGCAAATCGAGGAGCTTGCGACAGGACAAGCGAATGACCGATGAATCATCAAGTCATGTCGCAAGCCCCTCGGAAGAAGCGGATACACTGGCTGATCCTAGAACGCGATCCAGACAAGGCGTGTGGATCACTATGGCAGGTTTTAACACCATGTGTACGGTGGTCGCTATCCGGGTGGATGTAAATATCCTACCACCAGCAAAACATAGTATATTTGCACATTCTCGACAACTCTTGTTTAAGAGGCCGCGTCATACAATTAAAAAAATAATAATGTGATGCACACTCGTAAATATCGTGTCTGCTAATTAGAGAAGCTGCATCGCCTAATTGCGAAATATGCAATAAAATTGATGATGTTCAACATTTGATGATGGCACTCAGGAACAAGAAGGAAAGGGAATCTGTTAAAGGAATTTGAACTAATAATTTGGGAAGTTGACTTGTTCAATGTGTCCTGGCAAAACCAAAGTCGGACATTGCAAAACGAGTAATCACTCTGATTGTCTCCTCAGTGATTCCTTTAACGCTACATAGTAATAATTACTGTGTTATTTATGTTTTTTACTTGTATTGTTTTATCAATTTGTGTATTTTTTTATTTGATTGAATGACGAGACGAGCAAGACGCTCGCACCGCCAAGCGTGACGCCTACCCATAAACAGAAGCAACACCATACAGAACGAATTACAAATTTGAAATACTTATATAATACAATGGCAAGGAACTCCGCTCGTCACCCCGAGACATAAGATGTTAAGTCTCATAATGCCCAGTGAGTTCACTGGCTTCAATGTTCAATTTGTGTAAATTAGTGTGTAAGGTACAATGGGATTGGCGTTTGTGTGGATAAAACCCTGTATAAATAAAGGGAAAAAAAAACAAAAAAATCCCTTGCGATAAAATCAGCATTTAAACGGGCCTTCAGACATTATGCAATTTTGAGAGGTAGAGCCACGCTCTAGACAACTTTTTGTACAGAATGAATGGCGCGGCTCGACCGGATCGTTACCACTATCTCACAGAAAACCGACGTAAAGTACCGTCTTACTACTGCATTTCGTACGATAAGTGAGAGTGAGATATCCAGAGGCTCAATCCCCGAATTATTCCCATTCTTTAATGTCGGCAACGCCCTTATGATTCTTCTACGATTGTGGGCGTCCATGGGCAGTGGAGATCGCTTAAAGAATGTACCAAACGATACATGGCAAAATATTTTCATATTTTCTACCGTCGCGTCGATAGCAAAGCAAACTGACCCAACGGGCATGGCAGTTAAACGTACAAACACTGTCCTAATTAATTAGCGAGTCTGTATCGGTCCCAGTGCGAGGGTAAAACGATTTGAAAAATAAATTAAAAAGCGTCGCACGCTGTATTAGATTGCAGTTGTCAAAGGAAGGGTGGCGAGGTTCAGTCGTAGTATTTATGCTAGGTATTTTTTTTTATCCTGGCTCGGCAAAGTGACTACGCTACACCTGATGGTAAGTGTAGCGCAATCCAAGAATAGTGACGACCAACGATAAACAATATGTCCATCGCAGGTCGGCAAGATCATGCCGGCCTGCCAAAGGGCCAAGGGGGAAGGGAAGGAAAAGAGATGGGAAAAGGGTTAGGATCAGGGGGCAAGCCCCCTGGGGAGAACCGGATATACACTGGCTGACCCTGGAACGCGACCCACACAAGGTGGGCCACTATGGCAGGTTTTAGCACCAGTGAAAGTCGCGTCAAAATCGGTCCCGCCATTTCAAAGATTAGCCGGAACAACATCAGAAGAATCATGGACGCGTTTCCAACCTTAAAAGTAACATATAATTAGGAAGGGGACGAGAGATTTTGATCTCCGGTTATCTCACTTAACTTACAAAACGCAGCAGTAAGCCCTTACTTTACGTCGATTTTCTGTGAGAGGTAATCAAGCCGGCGCATTCATTTTGTAGACAAAACTGTCTACAAAATGTACAAAGTGTCCCAGTATCATCCCGGAGTCTTATTATTAAAAAAAATGTGCCCGGTATGGCGATAGGCTTGATCACATAACATCATTGGACGGACATACGCTCGGCGAAATGTGGTTGTACTGGTACCCCTCTGCTTACCCCTTTGGGGATTACAGGCGTGAGTGCGTATGTATATTTTATTATATAATAGGTATAATTAAATCAATCAAAAAATAGAGATCAATCGACGAATCCAGCTCGGCTGGGCAGCGTTCGGGAAACACGGCAAGGTCTTCTCGTCCAAAATACCTCAGTGCCGAAGACCAAAGTCTTCGATCAATGTGTGTTACCAGTGATATACGGCACTGAGACGTCACTCAGCGAGCTATGGAGAGGGCTATGCTCGGTGTTTCTCTACGTGATCAAAAAAGAAATGAGAAGATCCGTAGAAGAACGAAAGTCACCGACATAGCTCAGCAGATTAGCAAGCTGAAGTGGCAGTGGGCAGGCCACATAGCTCGCAGAACCGATAACCGATGGGGCAGAAAGGTTCTGGAATGGAGGCCGCGTACTGGCAAGCGCAGCGTTGGACGTCCACCTACAAGGTGGACAGACGACCTGATAAAGGTCGCAGGAAGTCGCTGGATACAGGCCGCTTCCAACAGGTTGGTCTGGAAATCTTTGAGGGAGGCCTATGTTCAGCAGTGGACGTCCTGTGGCTGATGATGATGATGATGATGATAGGTATAGTTACGCGAGAAACAGCTTCTTTTTTTTTGACAGCTTCCGTGGCACAGCGGGCGAGTAGCGATCCCCGCACCGAGACAAATGTTTGTGTGATCCACAAATATTTGTTTCGGGGTCTGGGTGTTGTGAGACCGAAAGTCTCTCGTAGTTCCTGATACCCACGGCACAAGACTCGTATCTTACTGTGGAGTCAGGACTATGTATGTGAATGATGGGTGTTAAAAAAAAAAAAAGGAATTTAAAAAATTATTATCTTCATTTATAAGACGTCCCATATAATTAAAATCTTGAGCTTCAAGATAACCACAAACCACAGGCAAGCTTCATAATATTTAATAATGTTAAATTTTCTATATGAAAGGCCTAGCCACAGCTAAATGTGGGTAGAGTCAAAGAAAACACATTCGGAATTAATGAAATGTTCTGCGGTTTTATATAAATTCGTTAATTACTACCAACTTTTTAATATGTTGATTTTTCGATTTATTTAAGGCTGGCTTTTGCTCGCAACTTCGCCCACTTAAACGGAATAAAATTAAGCCCTCTTCCTAATCGTGGTCATGTTCTGCTTCTGTGCCATATATTATCAAAAACTGTTTATCCGTTAAAGAGTGATTATCTAACAAACATCCAAATTTAAATTTATAATACAAGTACATATTAGAGAGTAAGAAAGTAGGATTTATTAGGTATTTTGCCCATGTTTGTAACGTATATAAATAAAGATCGATAATTTATGAAAAATTATGTTTTCACGAAACATCAATGTACCATTGATAGCAGAATATAAATGACAGCTATTTTCAATGTCCATCCTTAGTCTCTGCTTTCTGCAACACTATCTGCAATCAAAATGTTACTACACCGGAGCTACAGCAAAACAGACTGTTCACACTTTCACAATCCTGTCGACAATATATTTTTTCACTTGCTAGGAACTTTTCGAAATATAACATACATACAATAAGTGATTTCAGAGAAACAGAAATCGTATTTTCAGCAGTAAATTGAAAGGAATAGTAAAACACACCGTCTATGTTATTTCAACAAAAATAAATTTGGTACGAAACTACACAATTTTCGACAAGTTAAATCAACAGAATGAAGTAAGGTGTTCGTTTAGATTAAGAATAAATATTTGAAACACTATTTTTATCTTTGGTGAACAGTTAAGGATGTACAAATCTAGCTATGAGGTTCTGAAAGCTAGATAGAAACATGGAACATGCATTATCTTAACTGGACAAAACTAGAAGATGGTTTACATCCAATGGGCAAGTGTGTAAAGTTAGATCAAGAGATCGCCACGCCAATGACCAGCTAGTGGCTGGTCATTGGCGTGGCGATCTTGTCAGAAGATCATGGGTATATTGACAGCCTCCGTGGCGCAGCGGGCGAGTAGCCGGCTGTAAAGCGAGAGGCCACTGGTTTGATCCCCGCACCGAGACAAATATTTATGTGATCCACAAATATTTGTTTCGGGGTCTGGATGTTGACCGCAATTTTCTCGCAGTTCCTGATATCCACGACACAAAACTCGTAACTTGCTGTGGGGTCAGGGCTCTGTATGTGATTGTTGGGTGTATTTGTAAGTTGTCAGTTATAAAGAAATCCAGATCTCAGAAGTTGTTGAGCCTGAATTTAAGGTTAATAGGTTTAGTGAAGTCCTTACATGATTTTTTTTCTTCCTTTCTTCTTTTTCTTCGACCTTTGCTTAGTGGTAGAGCCACACTCTAGATTTTTGTCACGCGAACGTAGACCCCGTCCAGTCTCCTGTGGACGTCTGGGGATCTACCAGGACCACTTTGGGAATTAAGGTTCTAGAGGATTAGCGCAGTGCTGTATTATTTAAATTTTTGACTGAGGTTACTTTTGTTTATACAGGCATGGTTATTCACCACCCAATTAATCATCTCGTCTTATCATTCAGGTGAAAAAAAGGCGATAGTTCGACTACTGAGGATTATCAAGACAGGGCGAAGTAGAATCGTTTAAGTAGTAAGGAAGCCTGAAGCCGAGATAACCCCAATCAAAAAGAAACAAGTGCTAGAGCTACAACAAAAATCTCTTGTTAAAATAATTTATGCCAATAAAAATACAAGTAGCTAGGCCTTATTACTCAGAGAAGCATCAAAAATATTACTTAAATAAATATATCTTCATTTTGTATCCATTTTTCTAGATTAGGTTCGTTTTATACCTCCGAGGTTTTCGGCTGGATTATAAAACAATATACCTAAAGCAATTCAGTGTTTGAACAGAACAATTTAATAAGCAATATTTGCATATTTCAGAAATTTTCGTACCATTTCGTAATTACGTAGATACCTACACATAGAATTAACTTTTCCAATAATGTTGTAATTACACTAAATTTAAATGACCTATCTTTTATACTAGTTTTAACGTCTAGACGGTTTTGTCTACAGCATGAATGGGCCGGCTCGTCCGGATCGTTACTAATGTCTCACAGAAAACCAACGTATAGTAGCGGCTTGCTGCTGCATTTCGTATGGTGAGTGAGATATTCGGTGGCACAAATCCCCATTCCCTTCCTAATCCCTTAATTACCCCTTTCCTTTAAACTTGGCTACGCACCCATGATTGTTCTGGTGTTGTGGGCGTACATGGGCGGTGTAGATCACTAACTATCAGGTGACCCGTTTGACAGACTTTGTTATAAAAAAAAATCGTTGGTTTATTATATCTTCAAGAATACCAACTGTTATTAAAGACAGAGAAATTACTTGAACTAAAATTTCGAAATTCTTATGAAGAATCCACCCAACGAGCTTCGTCTTTGCAGTCCATTCCATTCCCCATCAGTACATCGCCACAGAAGGGTATTTTTATTATTTATTTTAATGTATAGGGTTATTTTTATCTTGAAAAAATATTCCATCCCTCTAGAGGGGAGCTGCGAATAATAGGTTAAAATGTGTAGGTTCAGTATAAATAAAACACTTTTTTTACAGCAATAATGTTTTATGAGTAACTAGCTTTTGCTCGCGGCTCCGCCCGCGTGATTTTCATACAAAATAGCACACCCGGCGAACTCCGTTTCGCCACCAGATGGCTTCGTTTTATGTAACATTTCTCTACTTAAAATATTGGTTTGTAGTACATGCTATGTATCAGAGATGGCGCTGTATTTAAATAATGATTTTCCCTATTTTCCCGCTTTTCTATTGAAATTTTTCCTAGATTTTCGTTGCTATAAACCTCACGGAGCCCGAGACCTTTCCAACGAATGCAAAACCGTGGAAATCGGTTCGTGCGTTCTGGAGTTATATCGTCAGGAAGGAAAACCCGACTTATTTTTATATATAAGATTTAAGCAAAATTATACAGAATTACTCCACGTGGTAGTAAAATTATCACGATTTGTAAAAGGTTAGAGGTAGTTATTGTTCTTTGATTGCGCGTAATGCTTGGCCTACGTTTTGTGATTTGAATGGTGGTAAAGGTCATGAATAAAATGAAGGTTACTTGACGAGTTTTTGAAGACTTTGGATTTGTTTAATTCTTTGTAAAGTTGATAAACCTTTTGTGCGCTATAAATAGTTCCCTTTGTAGCAAAACTTTCTAGTTTTGAAGTTACTTTTAACTGTTAAATACTGCATCTTTACATAGTAAAAAATAAAGTCGCTTCTGCTTTCTGCTTGCCTGATCTTTTAAACTATTCAAAGGATTTTAATGCAGTTTTCAGCAATAGATATACTGATTCACGATGAAGGTTTATATGTATAATACATCCATATTATGGTACAGGAAAGGCGAATGATTCAAACATTTGTAATGTGATGTAACAAACATATTTTTACCTGTGCGAAGCTGGCGCGGGTTGCTAGTTTAATAATAAATTGTCAAACTCTTATTTGTCGCCTGGTTGGTCTAGTGATAGCCGACTGAAACCGGTGAGACCCAGGGTTCTATTTCCAGGTTGGGAAAATATCATATAGGAGAGTATTGATTAAATTTCAAATGTTGCCCAAGTTTGGAATATGTGTTAGAGTCGCACCCTATCTCACCAAGGGAAGGAAACAACTCTGAGAACCTTGTGTATATATAAATACGCACTCACGCCTGTAATCCCCTAAGGGGTAGGTAGAGACGTAACCAATAGTATTAGTTGCAATTTAGCTCGTTTTGTCATTCAATCAAATAAAAAAAACGCCTAGACCGAAACAAATATTTGTGGATCAGACAAATATTCACTCTCGGTACGGGAATGGAACCAGCAGCCTTCCGACTCACAGTCGACTACTAGCCTACTGCGCCACGGAGACTGTCCTGTCTGCAACGAATACAAAAGTAATTTATATTGTCATTTTTTTATTGCATAGTCTGGCAAACAAGCAAGTGGTTCACCTGATGCTAAGTGATCTCCACCGTCCATGTACGCCCACAATGCCAGAAGAATCATGGGCGCGTTGCCTACCTTAAAGGAAAGGCATAATTAGGGATTGCGAAAGGGAAGGGAATTTGGGCCTACGGATATCTCACTCACCGTACGAAACGCAGCAGCAAGCCGCTACTTTACGTCCATTTTCTGTGAAACAGTGGTAACGACCCGGTCGAGCTGGCCCATTCATTTTATAGACAAAACGGTATACAGCTTGGCTATACCACTCATAAAATCCTTCGAAAGAAAACTTCCAAACAAAAACAAGAACACTAAACATCCCTGTTTGAATCCAATAAAGTGTTCAAAGGTATCTTTGACATATGACTGACTTTTCTCGCACTTTTTTCCGATATCGAGGTCTCAAGATGAAATATATCGACACTAAGTAATGAGCGTAATATTTTAGACCGTAAAGGTGGATAACAAATCGTTCTCGCTTTGAACTTCGACTTGATCGAAAGAGCCCACGAGGATATCGTTTGTCACGACTTTAATTTTGGCTAAAGTAAACAGTGAAAGTATTTACACAGTTGCTGCTGTTGGGATGGGTGCTATAAACATTTTTGCACCCGCCTGGATAGCGATCACCGTAAATGTTATGGGAAAACCCTCGCCATAGTGATTCGTTTAGGCGCGCCGTGTTCCGTAATTTCGTATATATATCTAGTGATTTCAGGCCAACATAATTCAGCTAAGCATCCATGTACACGATGTCTTTTTTTAGCATAGGAAAGAAGCAAGTAAAGAATCTATGCTTCTAGCAAGCATAGAACGGCAAACGGGCAAGTAGATCACGTGATGGTAAGTGATCTCCATCGCCCATGTACGCCTACAATACTAGAAGAATCATAGGCGCGTAGCCGACCTTAAAGGGAAAGGATAATTAAGACATTGGGAAGGAAGGGATTTGGGCCTCCGGATATCTCAGTCACCGTACGAATTGCAGCAGCATGCCGCTACTTTACGTCGATTTTCTTTAAGACAGTGGTAACAACCCAGTCGAGCCAGCGTATTCATGCTGTAGAAAAAACTGTCTACAGCGTGGCTTTACCACTAATTAAACTCCCTCCTACCTCTTGACTGCCGACATTTTATTTGGACTATTTTTTTTTTAAATGTCAGGTCTAGCATATTCATTATGCTAAATTAATATATTATTATGCTGTATTATGCGATTAATAATATAATTTATGTGCTATAACATTAAATATCGTTTAACTCGAAACATTACCAGAATACTTTGTATTACTACGAAGAATTCTAAAAATATTCCGCAGTAAATGACTTCTTTACCAAAACCTTTACAAAGGACAATTCGTTTGTTTGTTAAAGGACAAAATGAATTATTCAAAAGGAGTTAACATCACAGAATTGTGATGCC
This sequence comes from Amorpha juglandis, assembly GCA_949126905.1. NCBI lineage: Eukaryota > Metazoa > Arthropoda > Insecta > Lepidoptera > Sphingidae > Amorpha > Amorpha juglandis. The sequence continues at coordinate 735,016 of OX421379.1, read as the reverse complement.
ATTTCCAGAAATAAGACCCAAATTGGCTAATATACACAGGGGTTGTTTTTAGGAGACCTAATTTGAACCTATTAGATTTTAATGGAGAAGACAGCAAAGAAGATTTCATTACGTCACGAGTGCGAGAAAATTACCTACTGGGTAGGGTTATGTTCGGTTAGATGAGCGGCGCGATTTTATATTAACTACATTATTACAGAAAGTTGTTGTCATATTTAAGGCTTTTTTTATTTGATTGAATAACGAGACGAGCAAGGCGCTCGCCACGCCTGACCATAAACAGAAGCAACACCACACAAAACTTTGATTTACAAAGCGTGCATGGCACTGAACTGCGATGTAATGATACTTCACTTAGTTTATAGGACGTGATCAATCGTATGGATCGTAGTAGACGAGTGATTAAAATTAGCATGCAGTTTTAGGATGTCTAGATTTTGATAGGATCCAGTTATTTACAAGGTGGTAAATCCCTCGTATGCGAGAGGCCGTCTGGGTTGGTACCATCACTTTGTTTATTTCTGCCGTCAAGTAAGCACTGTTATATTTCAGTTTGGTGGACATTGAAGCCAGTGAAATTACTGGGAATTATTAGACTTAACATCTTATGCCTCGGGGTGACGAGCGCAGTTCAGTACCATGCAGTGTTTTGTAATTCAAATTTATGTGTGATGTTGCTTCTGTTTAGGGGCAGGCGAGGCGCTTACCATCAGAAAAGCTCGTCTCGTCAATCAATAAAAAAAAACCGTTAAGATTAGTTTCGTTTCAATGTGTAATATTGGCGTAATCATAAGAAATCACTACTTCAAGCCATTAGATTTCTCACAGTTGATGGGCAATAAAACTATTTTATATCTCTATATAATTCCCCGCTGTCGTAATATACTGTAACAGAAGGCTTAATATCTTTTAGGAGATTTACGCACTTTTTGAATCATAAAACACCATCCTCGAATGTTTATTGGCAGTAACTTGACGCGGAATGGTATCGATTGCGTAATGTAATATCTTTGCTTTTTATTCGAATGGCGAGACGAGCAGGACGCTCGCCTGATAGTAAGGCACGCCTGCCTATAAACATACTTTTTTTACACCCAACAGTCACATACATAGTCCTGACCCCACAGTACGATACGAATCTTTCCGTCTCATAACACCCAGACCCCGAACAAAATATTTGTGGGTCATAGAAACATTTGTCTCGGTGCGGGGATCGAACCCGCGGCCTCTCACTTCACAGCCGGCTACTGGCCTGCTGCGCCACGGAGGCTATCACTTACCACCTGGACATTATGAAACTTACATCTTATGTCTCGAAGTTACGAGCGCAGGTCAGTGCCATGAAGTGCTTTGTAATTCAAAGTTCTGTGTGGTGTTGCTTCTGTTTATAGGCAGGCGTGGCGCTTACCATCAGACGAGCGCCTTGCTCGTCTCGTCATTCAATCAAATACAATAAAAAATGTTGAACATAACTTAAACACTATTGATGGTGTGCCTAAATTCTGTCCTCATAAAATCTGAGATCATTAGCGGACCTTTCTATAGGTCAAACTGGGTTATCTGTGGTCAAACTATAATTTCATATTCATAAAGCTCACATGATAGGTTTTCTATCCTTTATAAGGATTATTAGAGCCACAGGATATTCAATATACATAGAGGTAAATTTCATTTTGCAAAGGATACAGTTTAATATGTTATATAATATTGTTATCGGTATTATTTTAACTTATAGTTACAATAAATTTATTTTTACAACACAATTTACCTTTTACTATAAGAAAACTAGTTTCCTATATTTAATATCACACATTATTTTATACGCAATTCAAAATAATACGAACGAATCTTTTTATTGAAACACAATTAAAATTAGTTGAAAAACGAGCCCACAATTATGAAAATTTGGTATGAGCAAAGCTGGTCACGTAATGGGGACTTCTCTTTGTCTCGCTCGCACGCGTGCACCGTAATAGCCATTTCGCACGGTGACGTCAAGGTGCTTCTGTCATTTGACAAGTACCTTTTTCATCAGATTTGAATGGCTTCTAAATTATTTATTTTTGGAATATATAGAATTCTTTCTGCAATAGGTTTTGTGTAACGTAGCGATCCTGAAACGCGATCCACACAAGGTGTGTGAGTCACTATGGGAGGTTATAACACCATGTGTACGGTGGTTGTATCCGGGCGGATATGAATCTCCTACCATCAGCACAACTGAGTACATATTAATCGGTTTTGAAACAATACTCCGAAACGAAGTCACTTTGTGACGTATTAATGTAATACTTGTGCTCCATATTCTAATAGGATACCTATCACATCATGGGACTAAAACATGTTTGTCGTCCACCTGCCCCTTATAAAAGCGAATTTAAAAATAAATAGCCTTTGCTTTAATAATTCTTTGGTGGGGTAAAAATAGTTGTTATTTTTTTTTCTTCTTGTGACCACCCATTACTTTTGCTTTACTTTTAATCCAGTCCATATAAAAGTTGTCTGGAAGAGATCGCAGACAGCGATAAGACCGCCGATTGTATCTTTTAGTTTTAAATTTCTTTCGCTGTACTGTTGTGTCCAAAATATTTTGAAAATAAATTACCTCTTTATCTATTTCTGCCGCCATACAGCAGTGTGTAAGAACTGTTGTATTTCAATGTGTAGGATATTAAAGCCAGTGAAATCACTGGATGTTATGAGATTTAATATATTTTTTCTCGGAGTGACGAACGCAGTCAAGTGTCATGCATTGCTTTGTAATTCTAAGTTCTGTGTATTCCTCTATGTTTATGGGTAGGTGTGGCGCTTACCATGGGATGTATGCAATTTTACTTGAATACATACGCCCGTTGTATTAATATTGTTAACCCTACCTACCGCCCCTCGTTAACCCCGTTATCTTGCTTAAACGTTGTACCCTCTGTAAAGAAACATTTCAAATATGTGTTACACAGTTTCTAGAGTCATTATATTGCGAGGGACGCGCGCACCATGGCTGTTTATACGGTTATGTGTAGGAGTAACGCTGAGGTGGTTGCATCTATTCGTCGCCTTGTGGATATAATATTTCGTCTGTCTAAACCAAAATTTAAAGCATCAATAATTGAAATCCTCGTTGTCGCTGGTGGTAAGATCCGCCCAGATAGCGACCACCGTACAAATGGGTGTTAAAACCTGCCATAATGACCCACACATCTTGTGTGGATCGCGTTCTAGGATCAGCTCGTGTGTTCTCTCGAGGGGCTTGCACCCTTTTCTTTTACCTTACCTTTCTTAAATCATTCCTCCCTTCCCTAATCCCTTAACCCTGGGATGAGATACTGCAGTTATAATTTGGTTTGAAGGATATTGAAATCAGTCAAATTACTGGGCATTATGAGACTTAACACCTTATGTCTCGGGGTGACAAGCGAAGTCCAATATCATGAGTAGTGCTTTGTAATTCAAAGTTCTGTGTGGTGTTGCTTCTGTTTATGGGCAGGCGTGGTGCTTACCATCAGGCGAGCACCTTGCCGGTCTCGTCATTCAATCTAATAATAAAAGATAAATTTATTTCACAAACCTTCGCATTCAGCCAAAGCCGATTCACACCGCACGACTACGCAAACACGTTTGTTTGAGCACGTCACGTAATCGTTACGTTCAGGAGATCACGTTGCCCCACTTATCTATAGCAAATGTTGTTTTAACTAAGCCAATATTTACATTATGTCGGCACTAAAAATATTAGTTGCTATGACATGCTTTTACAGTCTTGATAAGCCTTGTTTAATTGAGTTTTGGGAGTCGAAATTTAGGTTTATATTACAGCATCTATAATGATATACAGTTGTAATTATACAAACGTCTTTATATCAAATAAAATCTACTTGCGATTACTCTTTGATGGTAAGTAGTGAATCAAGTAGAGAATTTTTTGCTTTGATAGGATTTACTTTATTTCTATCTTCAATAAATATATACTCGTAGTCGGAATTTTTTGCCATAAATTATAATTCCGCAATTACTTGATTTACATATCAAGTCATCTTTTTCTGTTGAATAGACTAGGGCTCGCGCATGTACTAGAGTTTTAAAAGTAGCAAACCCATGCTATAGACAATTTTGTTTTGAATGGGTGTGAAAACCCGGTCATGGGTTTTTACCACTGTTTCATAGAAAATATATAAAATTTGCTTAAACACAAGACTTGCTTGCTCTCTTTTTTATAGTATAGACCGGCAAGCGAGCCACTGAGTCATCTGATGGTAAATGATCTCCACCGACCATGTACGCCTATAATACTAGGAGAATCATAGGCGCGTTGCCGACTATAAAGGGAAAGGATAATTAAGGGATTGGGAACGGGAGAGGGATTTGGGCCTCCGGATTTCTCACTCACCATACGAAATGCAACAGCAAGCCGCTACTTTACGTCGGTTTTCTGTGAGACAGTGATAACAACTCGGTCGAGCCGGCTCATTCATGCTGTAGACAAAACTGTCTAAAGCGTGGCTCTACTACTCTTGATCGTGTAAAAAATCCAAAGAGGCGGTTCACTTTCGAAGCATTCTCTTTAACTTTATAAAATTTCTTACCAAATTGGATGCCGTCAGCGGCTACACAGGTGGTAATGAGCAAACTCCCTTCTTGATAGAATTTATCTAGTTTCTACTTGTTCCAATTTCTACACAATCTTTTTTTGGAAAGTTTAGTGAAATTAAACGAGTTTTAGATTCATCAGTGTGTATGTTTGGAAGTTACTTATGTTATTTTTGTTGCTCCTAATAACAGCAGTTTTGACAGAAGTATTTGGGTTGGAAAATCATTAGTGGCTCACTTGGCATTTTTTTTTGTACTATCCCTGTATTATACATGTCCCACTGCTGGTCATGGGCCTCCTCTACTGAATGAGAGGGGTTAGGTCTTAGTCCACCACGCTGTGCAACCAATGCGGGTTGGCAGACTTCACATACCTTCGAAAAACCTTATCGAGTTCTCAGAGGTATGCAGGTTTCCTCACGATGTTTCCTTCACCGTTAGAACAAGCGATAATTAACAATGAATATACACGTAACTTAGAAAAGTCAGAGGTGTATGCTCTTGGGGCTGGTTTTGAACTTGCGACTTTCGTCTCGACAGTCCGTACCACTCCCCGCTGAGCTATCATCATCATCAGCCACAAGACGTCCATGGCTGAACATAGGCCTCTCCCAAAGATTTCCAGACCGACCTGTTGGAAGCGGCCTGCATCCAGCGACATCCTGCGACCTTTATCAGGTCGTCTGTCCACCTTGTAGGTGGACGTCCAACGCTGCGCTAGCCAGTACGTGGCCTCCATTCCAGAACCTTTCTGCCCCATCGGTTATCGGTTCAGCTATCACATGGCATTTTTAATAGGTTATAAATAAATATCGGAATCATCTGATGGTGTTAATAGCTGTCCATGAAATCTAACAATACTAGAAGATACGGCTTTGTTTTTGGTAGTCTCGCTGAACGCATGTAACGCAACATCAAAATTTCTTACAAATTATTAAACAAAGTATGAAAGGCACGAACACGCTATAACTTAACTTCTATTTATAAGTAATACATGCTGTAGATAGTTTTGTCTACAGCATGAATGGGCCGGCTCGACCAGGTTGTTGTTACCAATTGGTCACAGAAAATCGACGTAAAGTAGCGGCTTGCTGCTGTGTTTCATACGGTGAGTAAGATATCCGGAGGCCCAGGACCCCCTCCCCTTCCCAATCTCTAATTATCCCATTCCTTGAAGCTGGCAACGCGCCCATGGCTCTTCTAATATTGTAGGCGTACATGGGTGGAGATCACTTACCATTAGGTGACGCACTTGCTCGTTTGCCGATCTATGCTATAAAAAAACTTCGAATTTCTATGTGACAGTGGTAACTCGGTCAAGCCAGTCCTTCATACTGTAAATAAAACTATATCCACAGTGGCTGCTCTACTTTTAATAAATATCCAATGGCTTATAACTTATAAAATAATAAATCTGTATCAGTTTATTTCTGAACATTTTTGCTCAGTATATTTATGCCAATAGGCATTAGACGGTAGCGCGCTTGTCTGCCATTCCTCCAGAAATATGTAAATTAGGCTTAATATTAAATTGCTGCGAACGCGGCTGCTTAATATGAAATATCAATGATAATGTGGAGCGTAACATCATAATATATTATGTACATACATAGTATAGAGTTGTAAGGACATCAAGTAAATGGTGGTGGAAGGGTCCCTGAAACATATTTACACCTGACTGGATAGCGACCACAGTACACATGGTGAAAAGCGTAGTGGCTCGTTCAGGCGATTAATGTTCCGGAGTCAGCCAGTGTATATCCAGTAACTTGAGGTCTGCATAATTCTGCCGACCGTCGAAGGACGCAATGTCTCTCAATGTTGAAATAAAACTAATATAAGCAGATCATTATCGTGGTTTATTTTTTTTAGTCCCGACGCGACGTGACGTTTCGAAATCACTTCAGCTTTCGTGATCACGGCAAAATCAATTTTATTTTAATAAATCTAGCCAGATTTATAGTCAGCCAAATATGATACTTAATTTACTTTAATTTTTTCTTCAAGCCAGTATATCTTCAACGAACAAGGGTCTCAGTGCTTGCTGGTTTCTGGTTACTAAAGTTATTTGGGGAGCAAGTACAGAACAAAATGTATAACAGACAACACATCTTGAAGTATCAATTTCATTAGCAATAAATCTCTATTATTTAAATTTAATATTTCCAAAATTCAGTGAAATTTCATCGACTTTGCTTATTGAACAATTTGTCCAATTTATGAAGACCTCCGACACAAGAATCTTTGAAAGGAATACTGATATTGGACACCAGTTGGTAGCAAGGCATGTAATTAATCTCGCTGAATTGTACATTTAAGAACATTATCATAGGCCTACGATTTACGCGTTAAATTTTGTTTGGAGTGGAACTCGACCCTTTAATTGACTGTAGGGACTATAAGGCTTTACAAGCGTTATTGATAAGTCTCTCCAAAAAGTGAATAACATTATGTTACTAAAGAAGATTTTCAAGGGACGCATTAATGCTGAAAAAATGTTTGCTTATACAAAGTGGTAGTTCCCGCATATTGCCTATTTTTGCCGCCAAGCATCAGTGTGAGCACTATTGTGTTTCAGTTTGAAGGACATTGAAGCCAGTGAAATTGCTGGGCATTATGATATTTAACATTTTATGTCTCGGGGTGTCGAGCGCAGTTCAATGCCATGCAGTGCTTGGTAATTCAAAGTTCTGTGTGGTGTTACTTCTGTTTATGGGCAGGCGTGGCGCTTACCATCAGGCGAGCGCCTTGCTTGTCTCGTCATTAAATCAAATAAAAAAAAGATAAAAAAAGAGAAAAAAGATCAATGCGGAAGCCATGTGACTCCATAGGAAACCAGGCATCGTATCTATCGATAAGGGAGAGAAAGTCTAGAGCAAGGTTTGAAATTAGGCGGAGTAAAGTAATGAGGAAAGACCTCAGAGTGCGGAGTCTCCGAGGAAGACGTCTTTGACAAGGTGAAGCGGAAGAAAGTAAACAAAGAAAGCTGAACCACGACACCATGGGATTTTAAATCTAGGAAGTGAGAGGATAGCTTATTGAAGCCAAGGATGCTATACATATGTATTTGTTTATAAGAGTGGGGCAACAGATCAAGTTGGTTATGGTAAGTGATCACCGCCGCCCATGGGCACTTTCAAAGCAAGAATTGATAGTGCGTTGCCGGCCTTTAAAGTAAGTTCTTTTCTTAAAGGTTCCTAAGTTGTATTTGTCTGGAAATATCGGAGGTGAAAGCTGATTCTACAGCGATTATTCAACCCATTCTTGCACATCTTGCAAGGTGTATAGATTTATTTGTATAGGCTCATGTCAATAGATAGCTGACATATCACTGTTATACAAATTAAAACTATATTTTCTACCATCATTTCTCGCACACAGAGCAATACGTGTCATGTTAAGTCCATACGCAGACAATAGTAAATAAATATTAATTAGACAATTTGTTAAAAAGGACCTTTTTTATTTGATTGCATAACAAGACGATCAAGATGCTCGCCCGGTGGTAAGGGCCACGCCTGCTCATAAACAGAAGCAACACCACACATAATGTTAATTTACAAAGCACTGCACGATAGTGAATTGTGCTCGTCACCCCGAGACATAATATATTAAGTCTCATAAAGCCCAGTAATTTCACTGGCTTCAATGTCCTTCAAACCGAAACACAACAGTGCTTACACACTGTTGCTTGGCGGCAGAAATAGATAAAGCGGTGGTACCAACCCAGACGGCCTCTCGCATACGAGGGACCTACCACCTTGACCTAGTCGGTCTACCTTTATTTTGTACAAATACTGACCATAAATATCAATTAATCCTACTAATATTATAAACGCGAAAGTTTGTAAGTATGGATGGATGGATGGATGTATGTTTTACTCTTTCACGTAAAAACTACTGAATAGATTTTAATGAAACTTTACAATAATATAGCTTATACATCAGAATAAGACATAGGCTACTTTTTATCCCGGGAAAAGCAGAGCACGCGGGCAAAAGCTAGTTATTGATATATCAGGTAGATGTGGTGAATACCTCCCATCAATCAATTACAAATTGACAATTACATCAAAGTACTTGTATGTAACTAGAGTACACCAGTATCGGTTAGAGCCCCAAACACGTTATTCAGCGGAAAATAGCCCATATTCCGAAATTTGTGAAAAGCTATTTAATTCCTAACCCAAGTAATCTGCCTAAAAGGTTTCACGCAGATTGTTGGTCGGTTAAAACATGATGTAATCTTTTTGTTTACTTGATTGATGGCAGTTAAATTATATTCAAATGGAATTCTATTTTCTTTTAATGTTGTGTAATTTGTAGGACTTTTGTCATTGTGGTTTGGTAATTCGTGAATTTATTTTTTGTCATGTCATGGCAAAGTGGTCTGATGGCATTGTGTTAACTGTAAACTAGCATTCGCTCGCGGCTCCGCCCGCGTGAATTTCTGCATCGTTATATTATCGATATCGCCTATTGCATATTATAATGCAGTATTCTAATGGTGAAAGAATTTTTCAACTCGGTCCAGTAGTTTCAGAGCCTATTCAATGCAAACAAACAATCAAATGTTTCCTCTTTATAATATTAGTTTATTCCTATTTATTTTAATGTCGACCAACGTTAGACGTTGCATCTCTCGTAGGTTCCGAAAGTATACTACTTTTAATGCGATGAAAATGACTTTCTTAACCCCAAAGGTGGACAGTGGTTATGCCCGGCTCACCAGCCTTTGACTCAGTTATCTTTATTCGAGCAATCGCTGTATTGGGTTCCTAACCAAAGTTTCTACGATCTATATCGGTGAAAGCGAAACGATCATGGTGAACTCTAGTTTTCTGCCAGGACTGCCCCTAAGCTATGCCGTTTTGCGGCCCGTCTTCTATGGAAATCAGAACCCCTTCATAAACTGCAAGTACATTAACTGACCCGGGACATAACTTGCCAGAACATTCTACTACGGCGAGTATGAGTACTTTTTCATTTTGTTGGAAGAAAAAATAATGGTAGTAGGAGCTAGTGATTTAGATTTTGATCAAGCTCCTAAATTTGGTATACGGGACAATCTACTACACCTGCTGCTGGATTATAAACATAAGGTGTAAAGCCATAGATTTAAAATCCAATCTCAAATCCTCCAATCTCCAAACCAACCTCTAATAGTTTTACGGGAACTGCATAAGTTTTAAATCTCAAGTACTTAACGACGCCCTATTGACAGACCTACTTTTAACTTATCAGCCCTTAAATTCCAAAGACTTCTATAAAGAATTCTATATTTTTTCGATTAAGAAGCCTTGATAAAGTCCAATTAGTTTTGTAGTCCAAAATAACAGTATACGAGTTCAATTCATGTGTCGACCATTCGTATTTCCATCTGCAGTTCCAGTATTAATTGAGACTCAACTGTGATTAATCTGTAACAAAGTTTTATTTGTCGAAGCACATGGCTGATTGCGTTTCATTTCATATTCTATTTTCAAATTGTTTACATTTTGCGATAAAAATAAAACTTGAAAATGGAAAGCCGTAGTGTTAGCGTCTATACCTGGCGCGAATCTTAAGCGCTATTTAGATGAAAAGAATTTTCGTAAACATAAGACAGAATATAACAAAAAACCGTCGTTGATGATGCGACGTCAAATGATTCTATATTCAAACGCGGCCTCATAAACGATAGTTTTCTGATTTTAACTTGTACGATTACAACATATTTTTTTATTTAATCGAATGACGAGACGAGCAAGTCACACTACCACACTAAACTTTGAATTTTGAACTATGAAGCAGTGCATTGAACTGTGCTCTTCACCCCGAGACATTAGATGTTTTCTCTTAATGCCCAGTAATTTCACTAGCTTCAATGTACTTCAAACCGAAACACAACAGTGCTTACACACTGTTGCTTGGTGGCAGAAATAGACAAAGTGGTGGTACCAACACAGACGGCCTCTCGCATACGAGGGACCTTGTAAAATTGTTTATTCCCCATTTTGACACGGCAAACTTATGATTCCCATCACACGTAGCTATGGTTCATAAAAAATGCTCGAAACGTTTGAAACTTCGCCCACACATCGTGAATATACTTTTTTATTTATCGAGGGTCGAGTGATCATCATTTATTAACGCTAGGGGCTCTTTCTAATACTTTATTCACAACTTCACAAATCATGCCGTTTCCTACGATAAGAATACAGCGGAGTTTTATTCGACTCAAAAAGGAGGTTTCCATTTTTTTTTTTGCATAGGCCGGCAAACGAGCAAGTGGGTCACCTGATGATAAGTGATCTCCACCGCCCATGTACGCCCACCACCAGAAGAATCATAAGCGCGTTGCCGACCTTAAAGGAAAGGGATAATTAGGGATTGGGAAGGGGAGAGGATTTGGGCTTCCGGATATCTCACTCACCGTACGAAACGCAGTAGCAAACCGCTACTTTACGTCGGTCTTCTATGAGACAGTGGTAACGACCCGGTTGAGCCAGCCCATTCATGCTGTAGACAAAACTGTCTACAGCGTGGCTCTAGCACTCAAATATTTTACCCATTAGTCTGTTAGTGTGTTTTACGGTTCCGTAAACAAAGGGTACCAACAAAATCCTATTCCAGAGCCCATGCGTTTTGTATTTTTGTATGTAAATCCTTCATATAAAGCTTCGAATCTATTAATATAGCCGGCTGAAATGTTCACAGCATATTCATTTTAGCTAGGATTGATAATCCTGATATTTTCAAAGCCCGGCCGGTGTTTTCACAAGTCCTGACAAATTCTGACGTTTAATAACCCTAAATATGGCGGATTTCTTAGCAAATAATAATAATATCATCATGATCATCATCAGCCACAAGACATCCACTGCTGAACATAGGCCTCTCCCAAAGATTTCCAGACCGACCTGTTGGAAGCGGCCTGCATCGGCGGCTGATGGCGGTATAACCATCGTATTCAAGGAGTAGTTAAATGTCACAGGCTGACGATGGGCAGCAGCATCTTCAGCGCAAGAAGCTACGCCTCTGCGCTCGCCAACCCGCCTGCCAAGCGTGGCGAGTAATGGCAAAACCTCCCAAATGATAATAATATCAACAAGTAAAAATTCAAGGGTGTGGTTACGATCTTTCGGTTTGCGAGTTCGACTCGCTCTTGACCGACTCCGAGAGACCGAGAGATTTATTTGTGTATGTTACTCAATCTTCGTCACGCATCGATCCAGTTATATGATTATTTTTCTAGTCTATAGAGTCTTTAAGGCAAACATCGTTCTTATGTTTTAAAAACAAATATAATTAACAGCCTTTTAAATAGAACAGGTGTATTTTATACTTTTTAATATCGTGGTTTTGGTACACAGCAAAAATGCCCATTGAGTGTATATTTTAATCCAAAAAGAGCAAACGTCCCCGGCTTAATTTAAAAATTTAATTAAACTCGCTTCCGGCCCTTATTTAAGTCAACTCCCGAAAAAAGGGGAGTGTCGGTTTTACAATAACACCCAGTTACCTAAACCCTCGCTTAACAAGTTCCGTAGATGGGTCCGGGTCAAATGACAAAGCATCTCTCTATTTTATAGGGGGTTCAGTAAAGAATATTCATTGGTCAAAGTGAATGAAATGTATTCGACATATTATACAGGTAGGTCACTCGTATGCGAGACGCCGTCTTGGTTGGTACCACCGCTTTGTCTAATTTTGCCGCCAAGCAACAGTAAGTGTGTAAAAATGTGGACGGTAGAGATCACTTACCATCAAGTGACCCACTTGATCGTTTGGCGGTGCCATAAAAAAAATACCACGGACCAGTAGTAGTAATTACATTATTAACTATATTGTTTCTATTTGTTATTTTATATGAGCGTGTAGAACCACAAATGTTTTTTTAATAGGATTATGTTCAGCCATGTAATATCAACGTAAATAATGTTATATCAATCACAAAGTCGTGAGTTCTATTCTCTTTGAATATAAGACGGTAAACTTTATCATTATTTCAAAGAGCTTTGACGTCTCACAAACATGTTGAGATGTTTTCTTTCACTCGGAAACTTGGCAGGATGTTTTCGCAGAAGTCCCTCTTAGCAAACGAGATATTATTTTATCAAATTAAACATTCATTGTGCGCATCTTTGACGCGTTGACTTTTCTGTGTTTTATAATAATAATAAAGAAAATGAGAATTATATTGCCGCGTGTTTTTTTATGCCTGGCGTTATCCTGGATTAATGCTGAGGTCAGCCTTTCCATCAGGATTTTATAGCATAGCAAACGAGCAAGTGGGTCACCTGATGATAAGTGACCTCCACCCATACCCCGCCCATGTACGCACACAATACCAGAAGGATCATGGGCGCGTTGCCGACCTTAAAGGAAAGGGATAATTAACGAATTGGGAAGGGAAGGAAGATTTCTCACTCACTCTACAACAGCAAGCCGCTACATTACGTTGGTTTTCTATTACCCAGTGGTAACGACCCGGTCGAGCCGGACCATTAATTTTGTAGACCAAAATTGTCTTCAGCGTGGCTCTACCACTCATATTTTTCTCTTCTCTTACTCTTCTCGTCTTACTCTTCACTCATAATTTGTGCAACGACCCGTCGTTTGAAGCCTACCCGCAACGGGGACTAAGTTTCTCAATTGCATTGTCCGGTAACCAGCAGAATGTACCACATTCTGGTGACAACGAGTAACTTCCAATATTTAATACAACGTTCAAAATATTGAAATCTTTTATACACTTGAACGGAGAAAGCAATATATATCAGTCGGTAGGAATTTGTTGTATATATACGATGATAGGAACAAGTCGCATAAATTATGATAGCCCGTTTCGGGAATCGAACGCGTGATGTTATCTACTTCACAGCCCACATACTACAGCTGCCACTATACCAATTAACGTTATCATAATTGGAGTTTCGTAAAAGAATCAAGCAATGGAATAAAACTCTTAAATGAAATATTTTACACTAATAGAACATACATACGCCCTCGCCTGCAATCCCCGAAGGCGTAGGTAGAGGTGTAACCACTATACCCACATTTCGCCGACTGTATTTCCGTCACATGATGTGATAGGGGACGAGCCCATCGCCATACCGGGAACAATTCCAGACTCCGGGCTGATACTGAGCATTTCATGATAGAGAAACAGAATATCATTTGAGCCAACCTGGGGATCGAACCCAGTCGTCCCGTGTACGCAATACTCGTACAACTACGCCACCGAGGTAGTCCTAATAGAAATCCTAATAGTCACTGATAGAAAACATCAGATATTATTATCTCTTTTACATAGCATTGTTTCCTTACATTGAATTACGTTTAATGATCGTTCTACTGAATAGAGGTACATAAAGGCCTAAGAAATCCAATTTGAGAATCACATAAAATAGATAAATGCGACACAGATACAATCTCAGCGTAGTTCGGAAGGTATATACGCAAAATGGCTGAGTTGGGAGCTGTTAATGTTCTGCCGTGTGGTTATGAAGACACATTACTAAGCAAATGTAATAATGACCCATTAAAAAGAGTTGTAGACATTATTTGGACATTATTTTGCTGGGGAGAATGAGAAAGTTAACAGAGATACTTAAGTTAATCCAAAAAGGAATTCGGAATATTTTGGTCACATACTGAGAAATAACAAATATGAACTCCTCCAACTAATTATTGAAGGGAAAATAAGGGGCAGCAGGAGGCCCGGTCGTAGGAGGATGTCATGGCTTAAAATATTCGCCAATGGTTCAACATGAGCACAAGAGCATTGTTCTGAGCAGCAACTTCCAATATTAAAGATAGCCTGTATGATCGCCGACCTCCGATAGGAGATGGCACTCAAAGAAGAATACATTATTTGAAAGTATAAAATTATTAAAATACCAGTTGTCGTAGAACCTTAAGGCAAAAATACTGGAAGCTGGGAACGTAGAGTGACCTGATGATGATGAAGTCCTCGACGTTCTATCCGTCAACAGCGACTTATATTGTCTTCTTTCATAAGATCGAATATGGCTGAAAGAATTTTTACAACATGGGCCGGCAAACGAGCAAGTAAAAGCAAAGGCTAATTATGAAAATTTATGTACCGATAAAATATAAGATGAATTAGCAATAAAAGGCCGTGGTTTTAATATTTCTGTCAATATTTAAAGGAAACGGAAATTTTTAGAGTCCATTACGCCCGCGTTAACGTTAATGGATGATTTATCCATAAGCAAACACGATAAAACGAAATTTATGTAAAAAATATTGAGTAACATTTTCAACTCATTACAATTCATAGATATTTAGTATTTTTGTATTAGATTTTTATATTTCCTTAAAATTGTCTTATATTTTAGGAACAACAAAATTATAAATATATTTATTTCCTTTAGACTTTTACAAGTCCTATTTTTCTTTTAATTGGCGTTCGTCCTATCCTTTTTCCAGGGTCTAGCTTCCTATAAAGATGTTTCCATTTGCCCGGTCATGGGAATCCTTCGTAGTTTGCTTTTAAAGCCGTCCGCGTACCTCTGGTTCCTACCCGATCGTTCTGGCGAGGGCATTTGGTACTCCTGTGGTTTCTTAAAAACGTTCTCAAGTCATTGTCATTCGTGTAGTCTGTCACGCCGCGAACACCAAGGCTAGCGTGGATGTACTCTCTAAGTGTGAAGTATTTTAGAAGCTCCGTGGTGCAATGAGCGAGTAGCCGTCTGTGAAGCCAGCGAGCGGCTGCAAATTCGACTTCCTCCCCCAGAATGTTTGTATGATTCACAAGTATTTGTTTCAGGTGTGTTATGGGACCGTAAGGCAGTCGTAGTTTTTGATACCCACGACACAAGTCAACCTAGTGTGGGGTTGGGACTATGTATGTGTCAGTTGTATTTATTTATATGAAAATATTTGAAAAAAAATGCTAACACAATCACTATTATCTGCTGAATAAAATAGAGAATTTTTGGTTATTACATAATCAAAAATTAGTAATTCAGAAGTGTTATTAATAACATCTGACTGCCTCTGTGGTTCAGTTGTATTACGTAATTTGGGTGTACTGCTTACAGTCTAGGAGATTACAGACATGAGTGTGTATGTACATTTAATTGACTTCGTGTTTATATTTATCCCAAGAGATAAACTGTACTTAGTTTTAATTTATTTTACTACAGGTCGACAAATTAACAAGCGTGTCATTTGATGTCACATATGATGTCACTATATGACCTCTAACGCCCATAAACATTGATAATAATTGAAGAATCCTGTGTGCATGATTGAATAATTTAACATTATTGGGCATAGGCAATCTCACTCACCATACGAATCGTAGTGCAAGCTATAACTTCACATTAGTTTCAAAACCTGCCATAGTGACCTACACACCTTATGTGGATCACGTTCCAGGATCAGCCAGTGTATATCTGGTTCTCCCGAAAGGCTTGCCATATGACTTGAAGGTTGGTTAGCGCGGGTATAGGGGTACATTCTTATATCCCTGTGCCTGTATAGATCATCCGCTTGTCCTGTCACAGGCCTCTCGATTTGCTCTTCGGAGAGCGTAGAAAAAATTATACAGGTCGGCATGATTCTGGTGACTACCAATAAACTCATTGTTTGTCGGTGGTCGCTGGTTTTTTGGAATGCAATGCGCTTACCATCAGGTGAAGTATTTACTTTGCCGTGCTCGGATAAATAAAACTGTTAAATGTCGGTACAACACATGTCAATCCATTTATGCAGTATACGAAACAACAACATAGAAAATTTCAATTCTCTTTTCCGTGGACATACTGCTCCTACCGTACTAAACTTTAATAGTTTTTTTTTGTTGTAAAAAATGCATAATAACAATGAAATTTTAGACTATTGTTTGGAAATTATAGACAAAACGGCTTGATTGAGGCCATGGTAACAATGCACGTTTCGCGCCACCGTGAACAACTAGCAATTAAGTGTTCAGTTTTTCTATTCGCGTTTTGTTTTTAGCCTTTGGTTTGGTTGGTTAATTCTCTTATTTTTGTTACCCACGTAAAACTAGAGGTTGCTTTGTTTATGGGCAGGCACTTACCATCAAGCGAAAGACTTGTTCGTCTCGTTATTCAAGCGAGATCTTTTATCCTGACACGGCAAAGTGACTAGCATGCACATGGCGTGGGTGCAGTCCAAATATGTAAGTCGTGAAAGGCGTAGCCTACCTCTAAGCCAGCTAGATTATGCCTCATATCATTGGATACATCAGCAGTCTACGGAATTGTCTTTGCCAGGATTATCCTTTAAGGTAGGATATTTTTTTTTATAGAATAGGCCGGCAAACGAGCAAGTGGGTCACCTGATGGTAAGTGATCTCCACCGACCATATACGCCCACCACCAGAAGAATCATGGGCGCGTTGCCGACCTTAAAGGAAAGGGATAATTAGGTATTGGGAAGGGGAGGGGATTTGGGCTTCCGGATATCTCACTCACCGTACAAAACGCAGCAGCAAGCAGCGGCGTAGCCGACTTTAGGTCGGTTTTCTATGAGACAGTGGTAACGACCCGGTCGAGACAGCCCATTGATGCTGTAGACAACTGTCTACATCATGGCTCTACCACTCAAAAATGTATCTCATATCTCTCTCTCTTTAAAAACTTGTATTTTAGCCCGCAAGACATCTCTTTACGACCCTAACTTATAAGGTCACACTTAATGTATATGTACATTACAGTTGATTGGACTTTAAAATATGTATAGTTATTCTATACGAGTCTCGTAGTCTTTGAGACAACCTTAGACATTACTTATTTCATCAGTAATTCAACGATTATAGCAGACACTATTCCCAAGTCGAAATTAGTTCTCGACTGAACGAAGAAAGAAGGGGTTATTTTTTAGGAGTATATAGATAGGTATAGAGATAAATCAGATGTTATGTGTGTATGTTATAATTAGTATTTAAGACAACGTTGCATTTTTAATATTTTTTAAGAAAAACATTAATTTTAATTTCCCTTTTTATATGAGTGTCGAAAGCAGCGATAGCTCTGGAGGGAATGGTACGGACTGTCCTCTACTATACAAAAATTAGTTTAACATAAAAAAGAACCTTTCCATATTTTTTATTCTTTGGCATTTAACGTTCAGTCTACAAACATCTTCAATGTCTGTAAGAAATAATACAGAAAGTGGAAGGAACCGGGTCAAGTACATTGAATTTGTACAACGGTGAATGTTTCATTCACTTGAAATGATTTAGTGAAGTGAACAATTCATTTAAGTTGAAACACGAAACTCCGTATCATGTTTAAAAATATTTGTTAGATTTTTGTTTTGGATGTGGTCAAATTGAAGGACTATGTAACGAAGGACTGTGCAAGTCTGACTTACACTTGGTTGGTTTCTTCTCTAAAGTAAGTCGCCACTATAACCTAAATGGCCATTGTGCATTCGTGAGTACTAAGAGACCATATAGTAATATTTATACGTACAGTCCACTACAGCCTCCGTGGCGTAGAGGGCAGCCTCCATGGCGAATAGCCGGCTGCGAAACGAAAGGTCGTGGGTTTGATTCACGCACCGAGACAAATAGTTGTGTGATCCACAAATATTTGTTTCGGGCCTGGGTGTTGTGGGACCGCAAGCCCCTCGTAGAAACTACCCACGATACAGGTTAACCTAGTGTGGGGTCAGGACTATGTGTATGAATGTTGGGTGTATTTCTTTATTTACTACCTACTTACACTTTGAAGGGAAGGCTTTGATACATTAACAAATGTTAATCTCATCCGTATGTTAAGCTGTGGATGTATGTTGGATTTCCAAAATGTTGTGCGTGGCACATAAATTAATTCAATATTCTATAATCTTTACAATTGGATGACGAAAGATGGTACCTATTGTCAACCATATAAATAAACTGAGCAGTATGCACAAATGTTTCTAATAAAACACCAAACACTTACAAAATTGAACGCTATTGTGATTATAAACGAATTCGCGTTGTCAATGAAACGTCAGGTCATTTAATGAGATAGCCAAATTCGGGACCGAATCAAATTTTATACCTCACTAAATTGATTTCTCGGTCAATAATTGAATCAATCAGCGGCGTGGGAGGTTTATTTTGGAAGAGTCCGGATGGTGTAGTGTTTGTCGTTGTAATGGATTTTTAGCTCCTTTTGGCTGTATAAATATTACATTGATTGATCAGCACCATCTCAGGAATAGGATAGGAAATACCAGTAAACGAAACGAAAATAAGATTCTAATACATACTCTATTCCATAATTTATTTATTTAAACTTTATATACATAACATGTATAAAGACGTACTTAAGGCTAAAGGCATCTCTATCAGTCTACTCATGGGTGATGCAGAACCGAGATAATGTGGGTGTGTAATGAGTTGTGTAGTTAGGCATTTAGTTTTTATTGAAACAATAAACTCAATCTTTGCTTAGTAATAAAAAGCGAAAAAAAAAACTCGCAAAATTAAAAACCTCCTCTTTTTTAAAGTCGGGTAAAAATCAAAGTCAAGAGGCACCACCTAATGCATAAAAAGAATGTTGTAAAAAACAGGCGAAAACTTTAATAATATTCCTTTCACCAGGGATCGAGGGTTTATGAATACAATATTATTTTTCTTCAGAGTTCGTCGCGACTGAATTATTCGTCTCATTTTTATTCACATCGTGTTTTGAACGCGTAAGAGCAGTTTCTGCGATCACGGATTAATATTCCTACGGCACTCGAAAATAAGTTAATTTCAGCGAGGGCAAAAAAAAACTGACACGTTTGACAAGTGGTGAGATGGGCAGAAATATTGAGGTGATTCTGTTATTTCCGTGAACTTATACTGAGTGTCGATTTAAAAAAAACGCGGGATAAAAACCTCCTTTTTTGAAAATAATAGGTAAATGATTGATATAACAATTGTCACATGGCCACAACTGGGATTAAAAGCACTCACTCCCCAATGTTGTTAAAATCCATATTTTTAATATCGTTTGCGAGAGGCCGTCTGGGTTGGTACCACCGCTTTAACTATTTCTACTGCCAAGTAGTAGTGTTTATGTTTTGTTTCGGTTTGAAGAACATTGCAGCCAGTGAAATTACTGGGCATTATTAGACTTAACATCTTATGTCTTGGGATGACGAGCGCAGTTCAGTACCATACAGTGCTTTGTAATTTAATGTTCAGGGTGCTTCTGTTTTGGGCAGGCGTGGTGCTTACTATCAGGCGAACGACCTGCTCGTCTCGCCATTCACGCAAATAAAACCTAACAGTTCAAAAGTCCATGACGTGAATCAGATACACATATGTAGCTATGGAACTAGGGAAGAAGCAAGTCGAGGGACCTGCGACAGGACAGGCGGATGACCGATGCAGGCACAGAGATACAAGGATGTAACCCTATATCTGCGCCCTATACTATTCGGATGAACGATGCAGTCACAGAGATACAAGGACGTACCCCTATACCCGCGCCCTATAATTCCTAATTCATGTAATAAATATGGTGATAATGTTCAATCAGCCTCATTTGCCTATATAACAGAGTTGGCAGACTAAAAATGGATACAAAAATTTTATAATTTGGGTAATATTTGTATGATAGAAACCCGTGGATGATTGAATATATAATTATTTCTTATGTTTACGCGAATATTACTCATTGAAATAAAATTAATTTAAACGGATTTTATCGCATTTTTTTTTTATTATTTTGATCCCGAAGTTTCGAAATTCAAACGATGTTACAGTGTAACATTAACTTTTCTGGACAACCTACACCTCGGTCCACCCCGTGATCACGAAGACTGAAAAGCTTTCGAAACGTCGGGATCGAATCAGGAAATGTAAAAAATAAGTTGCAGCCCTCCTACATAATAATAAATAACAATTTATGAAACGTAGATTTATATTCACCAGAGTAAAATTATTCCGTGTTACAAAGCAGGGACCAAAAACCCCTATAAATAACGGTACCGGTATCGAAGAATTTGGGTTATTTTCAAGATTTAAGTTACCGCTATCTGGGTAAGTAAGATAAACATGCTATCTCTGTTTTATGTTACCATTTTAATAACGGTAACCTAACAAATTACCTTAATACACACATGAGCGAAGATCCTTGGCGTGAAACGTACTGACTAAATACCCAACACCACTTTGCGCTCTTTAACCATAATAACCGATGTAGGACATAAAACAGCCATGTTGAAATGGGCAGGGCAGGTCACATAAGCCGAATGCATCTGGAGAGGTGGGCCAGGACTGTTACTCAATGGGTTCCTGAAGATGGTAGACGGCGACGGGGCAGACCCCGAAAGAGCTGGCGTGACGACCTTGACCACTTCGATAAAGACTGGACTTCTTCTTTGAGTGCCATCTCCTATCGGAGGTCGGCGATCATACAGGCTATTTAACTTTGGAAGCTGCTGTTTGGAACAATGATTTTGTGCTCATGTTGAACCGGACCGCCTCCTGCTGCCCTTTATTTTCCCTTGAATGATTAGTTGGAGGAGTTCAGTTGAGAACAACAAAGACTGGAGAACATCCATAAATAGGGAACAGAATATTTATTATATATTTTTAATAGCATAAGCCGGCAAACAAGGGAGTGGGTTACCTGATGGTAAGTAATCTTTACCGCCCATGAACGCCTGCAATAACAGAAGAATTATGGACGCGTTGCGGACTTTGATGCAATAGAATAATTAAGAGATTGGGAAGGGGAGGCGAATTTGGGCTTCCGGATATCTCACTCACTGTAAGAAATGCAGCAGCAAGCTGTTACTGTACGTCTATTTTGTGGAGACCGTGTTTACAACCCGGTCAAAGCGGCCAATTGATGCTGTAGACATAAAAGGTGCTAGGTCCCTCGTATGCGAGAGGCCGTCTGGCTTGGTACCACCACTTCGTTTATTTCTGCCGCAAAGCAACAGTGTGTAAGCACTTGTGTTTCGGTTTGAAGGTAATTGAAGCCAGTGATATTACTGGGAATTATGAGACTTAACTTCTTATTTATCGTGGTGACGAGCGCATTTCAGTGCCATGCAGAGCTCTGTAATTCAAAGTTCGGTGTGGTGTTACTTCTGTTTATGGGCAGGCGTGGCGCTTATCATCAGGCGAGCGACTTGCTCGTCTCGTCATTCAATAAAATAAAAAAAGACGAAATTGTCTACAGCGTGATTCTAACACAGAACATAGTAGGTTTGCTCATTTTATATAGTACATCAAATTACAACGCGTGTCGGATTTCGCACTCTTGACTACAGTCAGATATTAAATTATTCAGCCTTGTGCTTGCGAGCCAGTATATGAGCCCAACTTTACAGATCAAGGGACTACGTGAAGTGATTCTCACGACATCTCATTTACGGCAATTTTAATAGTAAAGGAACAACCAACTAAAGATTTACAGGTTTCAGAAGTGGTCCAAGGAGTAGCCGGCTGAGAGATGAGAGGCCGCTGATTCATACCCCGCACCGAAATAAATGTTTGTCTGATCCACAAATACGACTTTCACTCTTATTTTCTGTTGATTTTTTTGTAGCATAGACCGGTAAACGTGTAAGTGGGTCATCATCATCATCAACCACAGGATGTCCACTGCTGAACATAGGCCTCCCCCAAAGATTTACAGACCGACCTGTAGGTAAGTGGGTAACCTAATGGTAATTGATCTCCACCGCTCATGTACGCTTACAACACCAGAAGAATCATAGGCGCGTTGCCGACCTTAAAAGGAAGGGATTGGGAATGGGAGGGGATTTGGGCTTCCGGATATCTCACACACCGTACGAAATGCAGCAGCAAGCCGCTACTTAACGTCGCTTTTTTGTGAGACAGTGGTAACGTCCCGGTCGAGCCTGCCCATACGTACTGTAGACAAAACTATCTACAGCGTGGCTCTACCACTCTTTAGCGTATAAAATCATTTGTAAAATTCAACATAGGAAACTATCCTATTATTCATTTGGTTGGGTTCCCGAAACCTAAAGTCAATAAGGCTCGGGAAGCGCACGATAATGACAGATTATTATTTAATGAACCTTGTGGACAACACACGCCAGCGGCCGCAACTTAATTGAATTTCAGCGGTTCATGGCGTTTAATTTTGTTTGGCGTACCGTTTTTCTAAGAGGAGGATGGATTCATCAATGGTTTATGCCTATACCTTCTTTGTATCTTACACATGTAATTGTTTTTTGTTTTATTTAATTGAATAAAGACACGAGCGAGGCACTCTCCCGATGGAGAGCGCCACGCCTGCCCATAAACAGAAGCAACACCCTCGATGTCCTGCAAACCGAAACACAGCAGTGCCTACACACTGTTGCTTGGCGGAAAAAATAGACAAAGCGGTGGTACCAACCCAGACGGCCTCTCGCAGGGACGAGGCAATTTACTATTTTCACGTATTATATTGTGTACCTCAGAATGAATGATTGAATGTGTGGTTTTTCGAATTAAAAATACAAACATAAATTGGACCTAGTTACGCAAAAAGGAACCAACCCACAGCAAGGTGAAATGGAGATACTGATTTTGTTTTACTACACAGAATTATACAGGATGCATAGGTCACTGTGGCAGGTTTTAACACCATGTATACGGTTGTCGCTATCCGGGCCGATATGAATATCCTACCACCAGCTTGATTTTGTATTTGAACGCGTCATAGTTTATTTGCTAACTAGAATTTACTCAGAATGGTGAAACACGCGCTTAATTAACTTCGCTACGTTTAGGATAAAGCTATTATTTGCAAGTCGGTTTCATAAATGTAATTAGGTATTTAATTAATATTAAAACTGAACTAACACTTCACTCTTGTTATAATATTAAATGTATTTTAACAAGATAAGAACAGCTTAAACCACTCATCCAACTGCTCTTACAAAAAATGGTTTTAATCATTGACTTATTAAACTCCAAAAAAATGGTAATATTATATAAGAATTGCTTTTAATAGGGAAGTTTCCAATATTGAATATTACACATTATTTTATGCAACAGAAAATAATACGAAAAAGAAACTCTTTTGTTAAAACACAATCAAAATCGGTTCAAAAATGAGCCCGCAATTATGATTTTAAATATTAGTATGAGCAAAGGTATGCGTGTAGTGGGGACATCTCGCTATCTCGCTCGCACACGTGCATTGTAATGGCTATTTGCCATGGTGACGTCAAAGTTTGAGTCCTCTGTTATTTGACATGTTCCCTCTCCATCAGATTTGCAAGACTTGTCAATTTTTTATTTGATTGAATGACGAAACGAGCAAGATGCTCGGCTGATGGTAAGCGCCACGCCTACCCATAAACAAGCACACACAGAACTTTAAGATATAGATGAGACATAAGATGTTAAGTCTCATAATGCCCAGTAATTTCACTGACTTCAATATCCTTCAAACCGAAACACATCAGTGCTTACACACTGTTGTTGCAGCCAATGCAGAAATAGACATAGCGGTGGTACCAACCCAAACGGCCTCTCGCATACGAGGGACCTATCACCTTATTTTTTTGTGTACGGATTAATTAAATTCTTTCTGCAATAGGTTTTGGGCAACGTAACTTATTGTTTAAATAAAAAAAAAGTCTACTACCCTATTCTTTCAGACGGTTTATTATTCCTTAATTAATTTATTAGGAACCGGACCGGAAAGGAACAAATAAACCGCGCCCAAAATACTTCGACCTTTGCGACACCAATAGAAGTGGATGTGTCAATAGACAGTCATACATCAATTCCCCGCCCACAGCGCGAATAAATAACCATTTAAGGTGTATATTCGACCTCCTTCAAAGACACACCTGGCGAAAGATTGTTGGATTTCTTTTTAACCGATTTCAAAAAAGGAGCTTCTCAATTCGGTGCCTTTTATGTATGTACATCGATTCCACCGCTAATTGTGGACCGATTTTTTCTGTTTTATTTTTTTATAGTATGTACCGGCAAACGAGCAAGTAGGTCACCTAGGGTAAGTGATCTCCATCGTCCATATACGCCGACAATACTAGAAGAATCATAGGCGCGTTGCCGACCTTAAAGGGAAGAGATAATTAAGGATTGGGAAGGGGAGGGGAGGATATGGTACTCGGGATACCTCACTCACTGTACAAAACGCAGTAGCAAGCCGCTACTTTACGTCGGTTTTCTGTGAGACAGTGGTAACGACCCGGGCGATCCGGCCCATTCGTAGACAAAACCATCTACAACATGGCTCTACGACTCAAAATTTAATTTTATGCGATGTGGTTCTATATAAAATTGGTTAAGATCGGTTGATGGCGTATGGAGCAAAAAATGAAACTCCTCAACGGACAGCACCTCAGTCATCAGGACTGTAACATTGATTTGGATTTTATATACCATAACTGTCACAGTTTCGAGTCGTCGATCCCCCAGTGTATAAAAACGAGACTTTTTAACCAGTGCGTCCTACCTGTAATGACCTACGGAGCTGAAACGTGGACACTGACTAGCAGACTGGTCCATAAGTTCGAAGTCGCTTAGCGTGCTATGGAGCGAGCAATGCTTGGAATTTCTCTGGTGGATAGGATCCGAAATTATGCTATCCGCCAGAGAACCAAAGTCATCGATATTGCTCGCAAAATTAGCACGCTGAAGTGGAAGTGGGCCGGTCATGTCTGCAGATGGACAGATGGTCTGTGGAGCAGACAGGTGCTGGAGTGGAGACCACACTTAGGCAAACGTAGTGTAGGGCGCCCGGCTACACGGTGGACCGACGACTTGAAAAAGATGGCAGGTAGCGGATGGATGCGGGTTGCCCAAGACCGGGATGGTTGGCGCTTACTTGGGGAGGCTTACGTCCAACAGTGGACGGCAATAAGCTGAGATGAACTGTCACGATAGTTAAGTGCTAAACCTTATGGTTAAAAGAAGGCTTAGGGTGTTCTAGCAGATTCATCCCTTAAAACCCATAATTTCAAAATTCTTTAAGCTTATATAACTAAGTGTATTCTGTCACCGAATTAGTTATCAGCCAAAATTCAATTTCATAAAAAAACGTAATAAATTTTCCTCTCAGCCTCTTAGACGTTAGAAACGTCGAGCGAAATGAAAAACGCGGTTTACTTCAAGGATTTTTTCTCCTTATTTCCTTTTAATACGTGAATAATTCGCATGTAGAGTCTTGAGATGTTATTAAATTGTAAATATATAGCATTTTTTATTTATATACCTATGGTGACCTACAACTATAGTACAATAATTATAAATTAGCGACGTGAGTTGTTGGACGGTGCTCAATTTTAACAGAATATTCAAAAGTAAAATCAAAATCTGTATTCATTTTGTAGGCTAAGAAAGCGCCTATGACTGAACTTGAACATTAATAAGTCAATAATAAGACTAACTTAAAATTAAGAGAACTTTGGAATAACCGCTGCGCTATAGGCTGGTAGGAAAAAGCACACCAACAAGTAGGGGAAGAAGGAGGGGATCCTTAAATGTAAGGATTCTGTTCATTATGAATTTGTCCCTAAAGTTACCACCGCCAATTAAGCTAGTCGCAATCTAAGACGTGTGGATTTGATATATAAATAGAAATACAGGTTTTATTAGCAAAGATTTTAAGAATAAATTGTTTTGATGTTTTCAATCGTGTACATTTTAGTCCAAGAAAATGTATGAAATGGTTTAAAAAATTAAAGTAGAACTATTCCACAAATAATATTTATTTATATTGTCCATAGAGTAAAATGATTTCTGTGTGTATTTGTAAAACTCAGTAAATGCAGTTCTTCATTCATGTTTTTGAATGTTTAATAGTTTGATTCATTTGTATTGTTTTAAACGTTATAAAATTGGTATATTTTCATGTTCTTTTCATACAACACACGGTAAATTACCGTAAACCTTATATTAATTTGTAAGTACATGTAAGATTAAATAATTCACACAACTCATATGACATGTAAGTATAAATTACATACAAAAAACTTACCTTTCAATAAATTCTCAGAAACATCATAAAAGAAACAGCACAAAAAAGTCACATACACTAAAAACCAAATAAACTGGGCACGCAAAAAAATATAAAACTTTGTATCGAAAGTGTTCGAATCGCCGTCGGGAGGTACAGGGCGCAAGGACCGCCCCACGCGACGTTCCTAACACGACTGAACTAAGGGATGAATAAGGGATGGAGTTTGCGCCGCCTGTGTAAAGTAAGTTTTGATCTGTGCGTGACGTAATGAATCTGTGGGCATAGTTGCAAGGCCGATTATGCGAGATTCGAGAGAAGCGATTTTCGTATTGAATATTATTTGAGTATACTATTATTAATTTTACAAGGTGGTAGGTCCCTCGTATGCGAGGCCGTCTGAGTTGGTACCGCCACTTTATCTGTTTCTGCCATCAAGCAACAGTGTGTAAGCACTGTTGTGTTTCGGTTTGAAGGACATTGAAGCTAGTGAAATGTAGTTTATTCCAAAGGTGCTCTCATATACATTTGGATAAGTAGTTACGAGGAAAAATGAGAAATTATCAACAGAACATTGACAGAAATGCACAGAGATTCTGTTTTGAGAACAGAATCTCGTTTTCTGTTTTTGAAGTTTTGGCAATAAATTCTCAGTATTCGCTGTCAAAAATTACAAATAAAGCAGCTGCACTCTAACGACTGATTAATCGCATAATTACGTGATAGCGTGAGCCGAGCTGCTGGGCGCATACCTACTACTCGTGTATATGACGCCGCACATCTCCAAAAGTATTGAAGTTTTGACAAGTAATTGCGAATAACCGATGTGCGGCGTCTCATACGCGATTTGATTGCGTCTCGCTCTTGACCATGAAAGATTTCTAATCAAATCAAATTATTAAAATGTCCAACATCATTAAGATTCAGTCAAATTTTATCTCTGCCACTAATTCGGAAGGCTGTTGCTGTTAAAGAAGAACGGGCAAGAAACTCTAACGTCGCTGCTTTCTAAACTGATTGACAATACATATTTGCACTAAATACATTGAAGTATTATTTATTTGAATTAGAGCAGCTCAATTTATGCCAAGCTCCAGTTAATGTTAATGCTCCAATTATACCTAGTTCTGTCTAGTTTACAAGGTGGTAGGTTCCTCGTATGCGAGAGGCCATCTGGGTTGGTACCACTGCACTGTTGTGTTTTGGTTTGAAGGACATTGAAGCCAGCGAAATTTCTGGGCATTATGAGACTTAACAACTTATATCTCGGGGTGACGAGCGCAGTTCAGTGCCATGCAGTGCTCTGTAATTCAAAGTTCTGTGTGGTGTTGTTTCTGTTTATGGGCAGGCGTGGCGCTTACCATCAGGCGAGCTCGTTTCGTCATTCAATAAATAAATTAAAAAATTAAAAACACGCTTTTATAGAAAGTCTAACTAAAAAATAGAAAATAAATTTGAAGAAAACAATGTATTTTATTGTAAAAAAAAGCGTGAAAAAAAAAAACTATTTTTTATTTTTCATTTTTTAGTTAAAATAAAAATATATTGTAGCAGAGAGTATAATTTTAATTTTAAATCCGAATATCAAAAAAGCGCCATCTATTGACGCTCTTAGATACTACGATATTCCCTATAATTAACGAAGATCCAGAGAATACAATTTTAATTCCTAACCCGAATATCAATAATTAATTAAATTAAATAATTATTATTATTTTATTATTATTATTAAATTTTATAATATTTTTTTTTATCAAATTAGTGTATTGTCATCGGTCCTCGATAAATCTACAAAGTTTGGACGAAATCTGACCGTTTAAAGTGGGTCAAAATCGCGCCCAAAGGAGTCGGTTACAAACATACAAACATACAGGTGAAGTTAATAAAAAGCGTGTAAAAAATACTTGCCGCCCGCTCTCTAATCTCCATTCCTCTCCTTAAAGATCTGCAACGTATTCCAAATTCATCAAGTATTGTGAGTGTTCATGGTCGGTACGGAACACTTACCATCAGGTAATGTGTTTGCTCATTTCCCGACCTCTCCTATTCACACGTAATACATTGTAAACTAGGAACACAATCCACTAAACTCGACCTATAAAATGCCTACATTACTATTTACTACTCATTTTATGTGCGTAAGCGATGAGGTCTGCAACGTTTATATTTACAGTATCTTACGACCGACAAGGATAAAAATGATACGAGGTATAGGCAAGAATATTCGAGGATGAAACTTTTTATATAAGTATATTGATAAAACACATAAATATAAACAAACTTTATGAGGTGTTACAATAAAATTATAGCGTATCCTTCGCAAAAGTTGTATTTACACCGAGCACCTTTTTTATTTAATTGAATGACGAGACGAGTAAGGTGCTCGCCTGATGGTAAGTGCTACGCCTGCCCATAAACAGAAGCAACACTACACATAACTTTGAATTATAAAGCACCGCATGGCACTAAACTGCGCTCGTCACCCCGAAACATATGATGTTAAGTCTCATAATGCCCAGTAATTTCACTGGCTTCAATGTCCTTCAAACCGAAACACAACAGTGCTTACACACTGTTGCTTGGCGGCAGACATAGACAAATAGAAAGAGTGTTAAATTCAAAGAAGAGGGGAAGATGCTGGCCTCCAACAATCCTATTAACAGTACATAATGAGAGTTTTAGCGGGAATTCTGACAGTGCAGTTCATCGCTTATTTTAATTTATTTCATAAACTAGTTTAGAGTTGTGTTTGTTGAATAAAAGTGGTGTGGATTTGTTCAATAAACATTGACGGTGATGAACAGTGTATGGCAACTTTGAAATAAGTGAATTAAGCACCGCACTGAAAGGAGTTAACACCAGAACTCCGGCAAGACCTTGAAATCGACCGCACCCGTGTTTCATCGTTCTTGTAAAAATAACTTGAGAATAAATTATACTTGACACTGCCAAAACGCATAGTAATGCGAAAGCCATAAATAAAAAAGAAGAAGAACAGTACATAATACTCCACTCCAGTGGAACTACTCCGGTCGTGCCGGCCTATTCTTGCTGCAGATAAAACTGTCTACAGCGTAGTTACCATTTACGAAATAAATAAATAGCAAGAAACAAGCAAATCCTTTACAGTGCAAATTAAAATCTAAACCAAACCTTACGTTTCAGAGTGACGCTACTAGACTGTACTTTACTAAGAAGTCCCAAGAGAGGCTCGCAACGCTAGGTGTTTGTTTCGGTGTTGAAATCCGATTTTAACATCAAAATCTAATTATTAATCATTAGTAAGTTGAGGCTAGAATGGACTAATAGCATTATTAGAAGTATTAAAAGCTTAAATTGAGGCGGGTTTAACTGTATATGGCCTTACCACAGTTACAAATCTGGTGTATTTGTTGGTATACCTTCGTTTAAAAATTTCAGTTAAAACCTGCCATAGTGATTCACACACCTTGTGTGGATCGTGTTCCAGGATTAGCCAGTGTATATCTAGTTCTCTCGAGGGGCTTGCGACATAATTTGATGGTTGGTTGGGGTGGGTATAGCGGTACATCCTTGCATCCCTGTGTCTGCATCGGTCATCCGCCTGTTCTGTCGTAGGCCTCTCGAGTTGCTTCTTCCCTCACTGAAGAGGAAGAAGCATTTATACAGGCGGACATGACCTGATGACCACCGATAAACTCATTGTTTGTCGGTGGTCACTGGTGTTTGGACTGCACTACGCTTACCATCAGGTGTAGTGCAGTCACTTTGCCATGCTCGGATAAAAACAAATGCAAATATTCGCGATGCGGACTAGATTTGTGGCTTTTCGATTGCTGACTACTAGTTGCCTACGTCGCAGATTGTCAGTCTAGGTATATGTAAATCCAGGTGGATTTTTTTGCGTAACGACCTTAAGGGGACACCTCAATAACACGATCCTCTCGAAAAAAATATATCTGATACCGTTGACATCAAATCGAGTGTTGGTGAAAATCGATTATCTAATAAATTAAAATTCAGTCTAGACTCAGACAATCGAAAAATACATTTCTATTTATGATAAAAGGCTCTCCGAGACAGATAAAGTGTTATGGCGGTGCCAGATATCGTATTTTAATTTCGATGACAATAAAAATTGCATTCAATTCGAATGATAATAGATGTCTGATCAGTACAGAATATTTTGTGGATTGTATTTTCGAACTTTTGTTGGGAAACATTGATCAAGTTATTCATAACTTTGATTAAAATACCTAAAAATATTATATATAAACGGAGTCGAATAGAGAAAAGAGATATCACACAAGGTAAAAGGTGGTAGGTCCCTCATATGCGAGAGGCCGTCTGGGTTGGTACCACCGCGCCCTCTATTTCTTAAGCCAAACAACAGTGTGTAAGCACTGTTGTGTTTCGGTTTGAAGGACATTGATGCCAGTGAAATTTCTGGTCATTATGAGACTTAACATCTTATGTCTCGGGGTGAAGAGCGCAATTCAGTGTCATGCAGTGCTTTGTAATTCAAAGTTCTGTTTGGTATTACTTCTGTTTAAGGGCAGGCGTGGCGCCTACCATCAGGCGAGCGCCTTGCAGACAATACTTATGATTTTTTTTTAATTGTCCACGAAACTGATAATTTCAATTAATTGTCAACACGTAATTAAGAACACTAAACCTATGGTATACGAAGAACCTACAAGAGTTGCCTCTCTACATTTTATACAAAACATACCGATAAAATTATATGGTCACATTATTTAGTGCGCGCGCGTGTGTCCAATCTTTCTATTGTATGAGTTCCACGTCTGTCGTAGTGGGCTGGTAGTGGGAGGGGTCTACAGGGTGCGGTGACCGAGAAATGTGCTCCTCCAACCTACTGCCTACGTGGATATCGGTTTTAATGGCTAAGGGTTAGTACAGGCAGTTTAGTTCTATAGGGTTGTGTACGTAAAATGAAATGTTAAAAAGTATTCAGGCTCCGATGAGATTTGAACTTGCGATTTCATGCTTACTGGTGGTAGGATATTCATATCCGCTCGGATAGCGACCACCGTACATATGGTGTTAAAACATGCCATAGTGACACACACACCTTGTGTGGATCGCGTTCCAGGATCAGCCAGTGTATATCCGGTTCTCCCGAGGGGCTTACGATATCACTTGATTGGTTGGGATGCGTATAGGGGTACATCCTTGTATCACTGTGCCTGCAACGGTCATCCGTTGGCCCTGTCGCAGGCCCCTCAATTTGCTTCTTCCCTCTCCGAAGAGGGAAGAACCATTTGTATTGGCCGGCATGACTCTGATGACCACCGATAAACTCATTGTTTGTCGGTGGTCGCTGGATTTTTGGACTGTACTTCGCTTACCATCAGGTGTAGTGCAGTCACTTTTCCGTGCTAGGATAAAAGAAGGTGATATAACATACTAAGCTGCGGCGCCTGTTGAGAAAGCTTTGTTAATTTCCATCGGCTAGTTTCAACTTAGTTAGAGCGCCTTGCTCGTCTCTATATTTAATCAAATAAAAATGATGTGTTTGAATTCCACTAGAATCTACTGTGGGATTCTCGATACAAAACAAAAACTTATGCAGAAGAGATCGCTGTAAAGCTTCATTTACTGTTATTCCCGCAGGAGCAGACCTTCCGCGTAGATTGAGAAGCTAATTGCTCGTAAACCGTTACTAATTATGCCCAAAAATTAGTCAGATAACTAAATAGCAAAATTTGTAACTTCCCAAAGAGACTACTTCGAAAGATCAAAACTTCCGAGAGCCATTAAACATCAGAAATGTCCATTAATTTGGCTAATTGTTTAATTTAATAAACAGAGAATACGCCAAAGTTCCGTTTGGATTATGCTCCCGTAATTTAGTGAGTGGTACAGCCAGTTTTCTCTTATTTAATCGACTTCTAAAAGTGGACTGATTTTGATGATTCCATAGGGTTTACCCTGAGCTTGATTACATAACATTAATTGTATACTATAAAGCTGAAACACCCAAATTAGATTTTGGTATAAAAGATTAGATAAAGAATAATAATAAATAATAAATAAATAAATAAATAATAATAATGAAATCTCACGGAGTGACAGGCTTTTTTTTTATCCTGGCTCGGCAAAGTGACTACGCTACACCCAATGGTAAGTGTAGCGCAATCTAAAAAATAGTGTCGACCAACGATAAACAATGTGTCCATCGTAGGTCGGCAAGATCATGCCGGCCTGCCAAAGGGCCAAGGGGGAGGGGAAGGAAAAAAGGGATGGGAAAAGGTTTAGGATCAGAGGGCAAGCCCCCTGGGGAGAACCGGGTATACACTGGCTGACCCTGGAACGCGACCCACACAAGGTGGGCCACTATGGCAGGTTTTAGCACCAGTTTACGGTGGTCGCTATCCGGTCGGATACAAGTATCCTCCCAACAGCTACAGGCTACGATAAATATCTCGTTTCTTGAATTAGATGCATTGCATTAGATGCATTAGATGCATATTATTTGCGCGCCGTCGTCGCGCGAATAATTCGCGGGCAGCGCGCGATCCACGTAAGGCAAACGTGTGAGCAGCGAGTTGTCACCGAGTGGTTAGATTTTAATGGCAATTAATTATTTTTTTTAAGAACCGATTAATGAAAATATTTCTGGTATCGGTTTTGGGTAACATAACTTATTGATATAAATAATGAAAGAAGTCATCTACCCCATTGGACGTAATTTTTTTTTATAAAAACATTTAACCTTCTAACAAACTGTACAAATTGAGTGATTAATTTATTTTGCTAAATTCATTAACTTAAATCAATACTTTAAATCTAATTGTATATGGGGAATGTTTCATTTAGGATATAAAATAATAGAATGTAATCTATTTAAATCTAATGAATTTAGCAAATTAAAATGACTATCTCAATTTTACTTTGATGTGAGTTGAAATGTTAATGCGTATTTGCATCCAATTAAAGCAGTTGACTAAAGTGGTTTTCAACACATTTACTTGATTATTAATAACTTGAACATTTAAGCATAAATCCGTCTCAATTAACTATTTGAAATTAACAATGGCACACATAGAGGACAAAACTAATGATTTCTTACGTTTACGCGAATGTGAATGAAATCCATTTAAATTAGTTTTATTTCAATAGAGGACATCTATGCATAATATTATACGTATGTTTACAAATAAATCATTCGGATTCAGTCCCGAATAATGGCTGCTATCGCTCGAAGACTAATAATCATTTTGAAGAGGTTCCGGTTGCAAATATATAGTTTAGGAGTCGTACGTAGTCGTAAAAAGTTTTGTCTACATCAGAGTTTCCCAGACGTTTTTCCTCATATCATCATCACCATCATCAGCCACAAGACGTCCACTGCTGAACATAGGCCTCTCCCAAAGATTTCCAGACCGACCTGTTGGAAGCGGCCTGCATCCAGCGACTTCCTCATATACCACTTTAAAAATTTAGCTGGTTCCGGTGGACCCCCTGCAGCTACATTTCTACCATATTCCCAAAACTCGACAAAAATGTGAAAATTAGATCGTAACGTAGACCTCCGTCGAGTCTCCCGTGAACCCCTGGGCCACTTTGGGAATTAATCGTCTACATTATGAATGGGCCGGCTTGACCGGGTCGTTACCACTTTTTCACAGAAATCTGACGAGATAAGTAGCGGCTTGCTGCTGCGTTTAGAAATTACTGGGCATTATGAGACTAAACATCTTATGCCTCTCAGGGACGTGCGCAGTTCAGTGCCACGCAGTACTTTATAATTCAAAGTTTTGTGTGGTGTTGCTTCTGTTTATAGGCAGGCGAACGACTTGCTCATTTCGTCATTCAAAGAAATTAAAAATATATTTATTTATACCTAAGAAACTAAGACGCAGATTTGGTTAGAAGCTTTACGATTAATCTAGCTTAATGGTTCAAGTTGTAGCCGTTTACGCGCAATGTAATTATATTTTTAATTATTTTTTCTTAACGCCACCATTATCTTTCTAAACTAGTTAATCTTTTGATGAATTTGTTTTCATTATTTACTTGAATTTATGCTGAGGTTAATACTAAAATTATTCATGAGTGGCATTTACCATCAGGCGAGCGCTTTGCTCGTCTCGTCATTCAACGAAATAAAAAAGAAAACGACCAAAAATTTCGAAAGTAGTATATAATAATATGACTATATAGTTGAGTGGTAGAGCCACGCTGTAGACAGTTTTGTCTACGACATGAATGGGCTGGCTCGACCGGGTCGTTACCACTGTCTCACAGAAAACCGACGTAAAGTAGCGGCTTGCTGCTGCGTTTCGTACGGTGAGTGAGCTATCCGGAAGCCCAAATTCCCTCCCCTTCCCTATCCCTAATTATCCCTTACCTTTAAGGTCGGCAACGCGCCCATGATTCTTCTGGTGGTGGGCGTACATGGGCGGTGGAGATCACTTACCATCAGGTGACACACTGGCTCGTTTGCCGGCCTATGCTATAAAAAAAAAAACTATTTCACCTCCATTATGAAACAAGTAGTTTTTTCAGCTCCTAGCCAATAATGTTGGTAGGAAACAATATCGGCTAAGCCAGATAACAGCACCGATCTATCTCGATATTTTTCTCTCGTACAACATTACCCAAATCCTACAACCTTCGGATAAAAGATTCTTGCCCAAAATTTATGATGGCAAATCGCAGCGTAGTAAAAAGATATAGTGCCTTCAAACTGCGTTTCGGAATATTGGTTTCACTTTTCGGCGAAATTGTGCGTATTATGAATTTGTATATTATTTTTGGACGGGTTGTATGCTTCAGTTGTGAGAACTGGTCGAAGGGTTAGAAGCGATTGGTCCTTGGCTTGGTCTTTGGTTGGTAGCCATAGGATAAAAATTCTTTTTTTTTAATAATATACACTGTAAATGATCTCCACCGCCCATATACGCCTACAATACTAGAAGAATCATAGGCGCATTGCCGACCTTAACCGGGCGCCGCCCGCGTGAGCGGCCTTTTGCACGATAAAAAGTAAAGCCTGTGTCCTAATCCAGGTCATGGCTTACCTGTGTGCCAAATTTTATTCAAAACAGTTCAGCCGTTAAGGTGTGATTTGACATTCAAGGCTCAAGACTCAGATTGGAGATTAAAGACATTCAAGAATTCCCAAATATCCAAACTTTCACATTTATAATAGTAGTAAGATACAAAATGAAAACAAAAAAAGCTGTAAGTATGACATTTTAATCTGTTGTGTATGATCTTAACTTCCGTGCATAATGATTCTGTTTGAAGTTGTTTCATTTACGCGGAAGTGGTTTAACCTTTTTGCAGCTTTAAAACTCCCCCCTTCCTCCTAGTGGTTCCCGGGGGCTTTAATGAGTGTAATAGGATTTTTTATTGCTCAAACTTTGAGGGATTATGGCGTTTTTTAATTTATTTTACGGCTTGGCTACAGTTTTATGAAGAAGGATGTTACAGTTTGGTTTTGATAATGTCGGTAAAATCTTTTGGATTGGTGACTTGTGTTATTTATTAGATCCTGGTCTCGCTAGCGATTTAGATCGTGTGCAATTAGCTGAGGGTATAATGCCCGTTGG
This sequence comes from Amorpha juglandis, assembly GCA_949126905.1. Classification (NCBI taxonomy): domain Eukaryota; kingdom Metazoa; phylum Arthropoda; class Insecta; order Lepidoptera; family Sphingidae; genus Amorpha; species Amorpha juglandis. Next base: position 698,943 of record OX421379.1, on the reverse strand, counting down.
TTTACGAATTGGTGTGAAGTAGGGATTTTTTTGGACGAGACAAGCACGGCGCTCGCCTGATGGTAAGCGCTGCCACCACCACGCCTGCCCATAAACAGAAGCAACACCACACAGAACTTTGAATTACAAAGCAATACGTGGCACTGAACTGCGCTCGTCATCCCTAGACATGAGAAATTAAGACTCATAATGACAAGTAATTTCACTTTATTTTATTTATTACAGATTTATCGTGGTTTTTTATTTAATTTGTATATTTTATCGATTGTACCATGGGAAGTGTGGAATTGTATGGAATAATACCAGCCGCCAAGTTTCATCACCGCACAACCCGCCAATAGTTGGGTTTTCATCCTTATCATCTAGATGGATGGCGTTCCACAACAGTGCGTTTAACTCGTTTTTTTTTCAGTACAGTGCCTTTGTAGAATCTGCTTTCACTTGATGTATTTCCGGATAGATACGACTTAGGTGCCTTTAAGAAAAGAGCCTTCTCTTTCCTCAGAGGCAGGCAACGCATCGATGATTTTTCTAGTGTTGCAGGTGTCTATGGGCGGTGGTGATTACTTACCATCAGGTGACACACTTGCTTAGTTACCACCGTATTCTATAAAAAAAAAATTAAAAGAATTTCGAAAGTTTGTGAAGTCTACCAACTCGAATGAGGCCACCCAAATGAACTAGGGTCCCTTGTCATTATTAGAGTAGGTCCGTACTGAATTGAGTACCTACTAAATCCGTATATAATACCAGGGATTATATTATATCCATAAAGAATGAAATTAATACAACGGACTAAACTACATACTGTTTAGCGACGCCAGGAAGAAAGAAGGTTAACGAAGAAATGTCTTAAATGTGACGGCACATTAGTCATACTAAGCGCTTTGAAAAGCCGTAGTATTTCATAAAATTTATTTCCATATTAAACAATGTCAGGTTTTAGCTACTTTTTTATTTTCCAATGCCTTTGACTCTTCTTTTTCTGCTTCTGTAACAAAGCAGTTGTCATATTTAATGTTACTCATAACCAATTTGACCAACTCTGCATATGCATAATTGGTATATATAAGACATTTAACCAATGTATTGTACCAAAGACACGCAGCTATGTCAAATTATTTCTTACAGATAAACAAGTAAATTATGAAATTTCCTTTACCGGTAACTGGTGATCAACAAGAGATATAAAGTATCATATTGCTCGACGTTATGATATGACTGCATTTTTCTTGCCATTCATTCTTCTTCGGTTTAGTCATTCAATCGTATTAGTATTAAAAAATAATGGAAGTACAAGTGGGCCATCAACATCTCAGGCTCAAAGTACTCTGACTACGTCCACGTGGTTTCCCCTCTTCTGATTAGGATGAGGCAGTGGCAAAACTTGGTTCCCGTTGCGGATTGTGGCGACCAGACGACAGGTCCCACGTAATACCGAATACACCATTAAACTATGATAGGAATGCGGACATTTGCTAATACCAAGCTTGGGGCATGCAAATTACATGCTGATAACGTCAGGCAGAAAAAAATAATCATTACCTTTATCGTCTTCCCCATAGAAGTTCCACGGCTGCACATTCCCTTTGACGAATATCACAAAGATGGTATTCGTCAGAAACTGGAATCCGACTAGTATCAAAAATACTATTTGCCATTTATGCTGATTTTTCTGAAAAAAAAGTTATACTACTTTTATATCTATCTATCTGAAGAGCAGATTGTCCAGAGGGCACTGAGCCTGCTCATAATATTTCTTATCATCCTAAGTCTCATCTAATTTTTTCATGAACTGAAACCCTATTTCACCAGTTAATAATAAACAAAATAATTACTAATTAATTGGTGGAAGTCTACGTATTAATTATAGTTCGTATTTAATCCTTGCAAATCCAAATCGTATCATTAGTACTTACCAAATCATCTCTTACTATGTTCGATACGATCACTGGTACCAAAAGACTGGTGAGATTAGCCACCATATTACCTAGAGCCATAATGGGACCGGCGAAATTAGGCGCCAAATCAATTTGGTTAATCTGAAAAAAATAATTTACCGTAAAAGGAATGATTTATATTACTTTTTTTTTTATCCGAGCACGGCAAAGTGACTGCATTACACCTAATTGTAAGCGTAGTGCAATCCAAAAAACCAGCAACCACCGACAAATAATGAGTTTATCGGTGGTCACCCGAGTCATGCCGGCTTTTATCTTCGGAGAGGGAAGAAGCAAATCGAGGGGCCTGCGACAGGGCAGGTGGTTGACCGATGCAGGTACAGTGACACAAGGATGTATTCCTATACCCGCTCGAATCAACCATCAAGTCATGGCGCAAGCCCCTCGGGAGAACCGGATATACACTGGCTGATTCTGAAACGCGTACCACACAAGAGGTATGGATCACTATGGCAGTTTTTAACACCATGTGTTCGGTGGTCGCTATCCTGGCGGATATGAATATCCTACCACCAGCAAATTTTATACTTTATACGTATTTAGCTTTAGAAAGTCACCACGTGTTTCTTGCTAAACTGTCACTGCTATAAGGTTACGGGATATACGTACATGGAATCCAACATGCACACCAGAGTGCATACCCAAAGACAAAATCAACAGCACTACAGCCCAGAAGGTGCTACTGACGTAGCTGAAAGCGACGAGGAAAAGTCCAGAGATGATCATGCCGATGGAGTTGGCGGTACGTCTGATGTTGGCAATGGACATTAACCTTTTATTGACCGTGAAGTCCGAGGCGAAGCCAAAGACAATGGCCATGGCGTACATCGCTATGTATGGCATGGATGAGTAGACGCCATTCTGGAAACGAAAATGACATGCTGATTAGGTGAATTAATTATTTAAGAGTTAATTATTGATGGCGAGAATAGATGGAAGTAAATTTCATATTTTGTTAACAACGAAGTTTTTTCTATTTTGAAGGTACAACATGTGACGCTCAACATGTCCGTGTATGTTAAATCTGCACCCGTATTAGTCCAGCGTCACCACGCTGTCCACCGACTGAGGCCTAACTTCTCTCATTCAGTGAATGAGGCTCGTGCCTAGCAATGGCACGCGTATAATACAGAGCTAGTATAGCTTACATTTAGCTTATATATATATTAGTATTTTAAAATGTTACCCTCTTTATATCAACTCCAAGGATCTCATTCATGTAAGTAGGTATTTGTGTCAGCACTAACAAGTACCCTGCTGCGCTCCCAGCGTGACTCGCTACTAGGCCCCATACAGCTGTACTCGTCAATATATGTTTCCATGGGGTTTTACGTTTCTAGATGTAAAAACAAATATTTTATTTAATATTATATATTTATTACAATATATCTTCCTATCTACGTATGGTTTCACAGCAATATTATTGACTCTAACATAATTATTGATGATTCAATACTTTATCTAATTGATTGAAATTTTGGTTTGTGCTGCAATACAGCATTATATCATGGTGTAAGCTTGCAGCATTATTCCTATATAATCTTTTATTTCATTTATTAAAAAACAAACATCGTTCGTTCTATATTGTTGGTGTATCACGGATGACATTAAATCGTTTTCTTACTTTTTTTCTAATATTGTAACAGCTATAACAGTAGTTCGACTGTAAAATTGGTGAGGTCCTGCCACAGAAGAATCATAACTACAAAACCTATAGCTAATCAAGGCCGTTTTATTTTGATGATGATTATAATATAATTAACTCTTACAATAGGGTGGAACTTCATGTTGCCAGAAATAATTCTATTACCTTCGGAAATACATCGGCACTCCCGTCTTCCATAATATAAGCAAGTTCTTCGGAACTAATGGTAGTATCTTCATGAGGAGTTGCAGCTCCAAGCCAGCTAAAGATCGCTAAAGTGACGAGACTGAGGACTCCACAGAGCCAAAAGGTAGCTGGCCATCCTAATGATGAACTTCCCGCGAACAGTCCAGATATTTGGAAAATCAGTATGGTACCAAACTGGGATCCTGAAACAATTACATTTTGTCTGTATAAAAAAGTCGTCTCATCAGTATCGCCTTGACTGCAATGTAATTACAAAGAAAGAAGACAGGCGGAAACGTTTATGGCCAATACGGAAACATGCAATAATAAATGTGATGTTCAATGTTAGTAATAAATAAAATTAAATAATTAATCTAACAAGTTGCATGTCCTCACGATGACAAAGGTGGCACGCTCAGCATAACCACAGCATAACCCTGTGTTGTGGCGCGATCCACAACACAACGCTGATTTTCAGCAGCCACCTAAAGAGTCATCCAGAAGACAAACCAGCCTATACCACAAAATATTTTACAACAAAATTATATGATTAAATTAACCCATGGAACTAGCTAAATCCTAAGTAATATTACTGAGTCAGAAAATTAACATTTCAACAAGTTTTTCGTTACGAAAAATATATCCATGCAACTTAGAATTGGATTTATTACACAACATAGCCATAGGCTCGCTCTTATCACATTATGGGATGGCAATAAGCTTAGAAAAACAACGGAAGTGTATCCCTTACAGACTTATGTTTATACCACGAAGTCTGAAAATGTTTCGAAACGTCGGGATGTGGGCGTCGTCGTTAAAATTAATAATAAACCGCGATAAAAACAATTCGTTTAATTTCAACGATTAAAAAACGAACTCCAATAATTCCATAATAGAAAAGATCTTCTCTCAGCTCTTCTATATTATTAATTTCGATTTTTTTATGCAAGATTAGCTTAGTTTTTTACCTCGTTGAACTGATTATTATATTCGCCTGAAGTGCGGCATAATCTCAATTTTAAGCTGCTAAGTTTCATAATATTATCTACAAGTTAAAAGACAAGAGTTTTAAAAGTGTTCTTTTTAGCATAACAACTTCTTGGATTCGCTTCAATGATACGAGCGTTTCCTTCTTAATATTATGGATGGAACTTTGAAGTTTGAACTACCGCCACGCTGAATTATTGCGGTCTTTCTTACAACTTAGAATATAATAACATAATAAGCTTTATTTCAGAACATTTTACAACAAAAATTCACCATCTTATCTGCATTAGTTTTAAGCTGTGTTGCAGCTATTATTATTAATTGTGCTGCAGAATTGGCACTAGTTGTTTAATTAGCTTAAAGATATACGTTATCACCTGCCTGATGTACATATATACACCTTGGGATTAGTGATGGTAAATATTATTTGACAGTTTCCATAGCACAGCAGCAGAAACTTTTTTTCGAAACATTCTTTAGTGAAAAATGTATTAATATCGGATCTAATTTGCAAGCAATCGCTCGTTAGTAATTGACACACCATTGAAGAATCAAATTATCTGAGAATCATTCAGAAACCCAAACTAGCCACCCAAAATAGTAATCGTATGTCAAACATGCGATTTTCTCATATTAGTTTGAAAGCCTAAATAACTAACAGATGTGTCAAATTAAAATCGTTATCCACGCTTCTAGGAACTGTTTCGATTCTAACTTAGCATGAAATTGGACAGATAATTACTTAATTTTTACGTTGATCACCCTTCCAGAAACCGATGTTAATGTACGAATAGGATTATAAGTGAGACTATTGCTTACATTTATTTATTGAATACCAACTTCTGTAATTTGGATAAGATTAACATTTCCACCCCGATTAACTTAAGCTCATAAATTCGCTTCCTCAATATCACGACAAAGTCTCGCAACGAATGTAAATTATGAAACAATAAACAATACAAATTAAACTTCCTTCGTAATCCCTTTAAAACATAAGTAAGTAATGGAACTTCCACTTGTACTTAAATCCTATGGAAGAAACACATTGGAAGAGAGAGATTTGAGGACTGGTTTCGACACAGGACTAAATTTTGGATGCGACCGGGGTCGTACTATTACTTCTTCTTTCACCTACTCACCCTATCCCATTTGAAGTGGTGTCGGCGTAATATGCTTTTTAACACATGCTACAGAAATATTTGGCTCGTAATTATTATGACCGACCACCTGCCTGACTTCAAACCCTCTGAGGAGAAACATATCAAGACCTGAAACAAATATTATGGGATCACACTAATATGTGTCGCGGTGCGAGAATCGAAACCGCGGCCCCTCGCTTCACACTCAGCTACTCGCCCACGGCGCCGCGAAGGTTCTCTACAAAATAATTTTAATTCCTATACAATATGAGACGTGTTAAATATCATACAGTGAATATTCATAATAAACGGATATTTGCAGCCGGGGAGCAATTTCGATCCCAACTTAGTTACCGGCTTAGCTTTAACTTTGAATGGCGTGTGAGTTTTTGAATCGGCTGTAGATAATACGGTTCTAAAATAAGGGCTGGTACGCGGCGATTTTACAATAAAACTGATACTTTTACCAATTATCAATCAGGCATTACCCTTATCACTCGCGGGGTACAAGAAGCACCAGCTGCATCTCTGCCTACGTCTTCCGCGATGCTGATTTGGGATGATGAGATGACAATGAAACTTTCGATAGATGAGGAGTTGTTCCATGATAGGTTTGATTTGATTGAACTCTTTGAACTTGGTGCCAACATCATATTGACGATGATCATTATCTCTCATCTTCAGGACATGGTTGGGCTGGCAACCTCACTGAACATACGGAAAACCGCAAAGTTGGTATTTCATATAGAATTTTTGCGAGACAGTAGATTTGGTACCATACATGTAGGGAAATAATATCCAAACGCATAAATGTAGTTGAACATTTTATTAAATTATTTGTGTAACACGTATTCGAAACGGAACGCTGTGTAAAAAAGGGACGGTCTGTCTTCTATTACACTCTCTTTCTCGCGCTCTCTGGAAACCCTTCATTCATGCTGTAGGTCAGACTGGTCAAAGAACGTCTTTACGTAATAATCGTTTGTATCAACGTTTTTCTGCATATTCAAGACCCGTGTGTCCCCTAAAACAGAGATTGAAACAGCGCGCATGTTTCAAACTTGGGACGGACCCTTTCGCTTCGTCACGTACATAAATTACGATACTCTTTGACGGTTATTCAAGCTAAAATTTCCTCCAGAAATCATAATGATGGAGTTGATAACGAAATTAATTGTTACAGACAAGTTAACGGATGGCGGAAAGAACAAAATACAAGAATTATTTTTTTCGCTCTTTTAGTATTTAACGCGCCGTTTGCTTAATATTAGAATGTTTATTATGTAATGCCGTCAAAAACAAGGCGGTGAAATAAAAACTGGTAAAATGTTTTGACGGAATATTAACAAAACGATATAAACATTAAATTCAATAATCACACATACGCACGCACACAGTTTTGACCCCACACTAGCTTATCTTGTATTGTATCAACTAGCCCGGGATAACGCTAGACAGCAAACGAAAGAAGTAACTTACTCCAGTGAATCATGATTAGAATTATCCAATGACCATTCAGTTATACATGCCGTCATAATTTTGATGACTATTGAAAGACAACGATTAAATCTCGACGGTCGACATCATATATATTTGTATTGTATTCTACTTGCCATCAGAAGTATTGTAATGACTTTGATGGACCAGGATAAAGAACACTGTATCGGCCACACTCACCAGTATAAACATAAGTGCTCAACCTCCCTCGTTCGCTAACCGGTGCCCATTTACCCAGCATAGTATGGATGCTTGGGTAGAAGGCTGCCTGCGTCATACCCTGGAGTAGACGACAAGTGCACAGACCAATCCATCCTGCCTGAAAATTTTAAAAGTACAATATACTATCTAAGACTTAACGATTAGACCAATAACATCTAAGTAAGCAAAAAATTGTTGTGAATTAGCGTATTATATCCTATCACCAGCAATAATATAGCTAGCGGTATCTTCTTCTTCCACCTGCCCTTATCTCACTTTTGGTGACGACGGTGCAACATACTTTTTAACACGTCATGTTACAGAAAGATTTGACTTGTATTTTTTTATGACCGGACACCTGCCAGACGTCAATGTGGTGAGACTAAATAATTGAATCAATAAAATCTGTATGGTTTTTATTGATGAATTTGATTGAATGTCTGTTCAGACGATTAGAATTGTAGGGTCAACTAAAATTGAACCGTGTGTCCCGCTATTACGGTGGAGATTGAAGACAAACATTTTATATTTTCAATGCATGTATAAAATATAACTTTCATCGCAATTTATCGTCTAGACTTACTCCGTGTATAAATCTAGTTTCACATGTTGCTTCAGAACTTTTAACGAGGTGACGTTCCCCTGTATGTTAAGTGTGTGTGTGTGGTGCATTCAACCTTATTTATCAATATAATGTAGGGAATTTTCAAATGTTGCAAGACCATCTGGCACTGTTTACTATCAATGCGTAACAATCGTAGATCATTATTTATATTGTATGCAAAACGCTACTTTACGTCGATTTCTGTGAAACAGTGGTAACGACCCGATCAAGCAAATCTATTTATTCTGTAGACAAAATTGTATACAGTATGTAACTGTATACATCTTAAAAAACTCAGGCTTTTAAGTTGTCAAAGACCTTAGATCCATATCTAACACTAACAATTTTTATGTTATTATAGGGTTACATGGTTAGTTGTAGAGACATAGCATAAGATAGAGCATAGACGTAAAATAATAAAATCTAAACAGGTATAATTTTTGTGAAAAAAAATTTTACAAAAATCGGAACCCATGGGCTGATGAGGGATATCACGCCATTGACTAGTAAAGCGACCATGATTGGTCTCTTCCCACCGAACTTCTGAGCTAGCAACCCCATTGGTATCATCATACTGGTGTAGCCGACGAAGAAGGAGAAAATTATCATTTCTTGTGTAGATTTATTCCATCTGTAAATCTGAAATGAACAATTTTTTTTTAATAGCGTAGGCTGGCCAACGAGTTTCTAATTCAAAATTCTGTGTGGTGTTGCTTCTGTTTATGGGCAGGCGTGGCGTTTACCATCAGGTGAGCGACTTGCTTGTCTCGTCATTCCATTAAATAAAAAAATAATTCTATCACCAGGTGATGTTTCTATATCAAATATTCTTTAAATATTTTAGACATCAAACCCAAAAAGTTATAAAAACATTAATGTACATACACGATATACGCTCCAACCATTCACTTCTGGAGTGTTAACCAACACAGTGAGGTTTTCCACCACAGGAACTGGGTGTGTCTCTTTCATACTTAAATTGGAATTATTCTCTTCATTCAAAACGTTGTGTCCTGTCATAGCGACCATGGATACACTTAGTTGCGATCGCATTGTATATGCTACTGTAAGACTGATAAAAAGCAGAAGGGCTTGAACATGGCGGGCACCAAAGCCTTTTGGAGGCCTTCTTGGCGGTAGGGGGTCTGAAACAAAAATGTATTAATTTTAATAAGATGATATAAAGATCGTTGGATTCATATATAATAGATAAATGGTAAGCATTCCGATAGAGTACACCATCCTTTCCAGTAGACAGACTCAACATTCAGAAAGGATAGTCGATACGTGTAAAGACGGCCAGCCTAATTTTGTTCTAAGTGTTAATTCATTCAAAGTGATGACAACGTAAGAGAATAAATCTCTAAATTGTTGATAGTCCTTAGTAGTTGTTTTATGACTCCTCAATATGAATGAGAAATGTGCTGGTCTTCTGACTTGTACATCCCACAGATTTAACTGATAGTACTAATAATGTCAGCCTACTACATAAATTAAACTATTCTAATACGGGTCACAGGCCAACTCAGATACAGGCTTAACCCATCTTGGGTTAAGTCTTAGACCACCACGCTGGTCTAATGCTGGTTGGTAGACTTCACATGCCTTCAATATTTTATGTAGAATTATAAGGTGTGCAAGTCGTTCGCAGAATGTTTTCATTTACTGTTAAAGCGAGCCACACTTAAAATCGTAATTTTGATTAATCAGAAATGTGTTCCCCGAAGGTTAGAATCGAACCCTTCGACCTCTGTCTCGGCAGTTCGTTCCACTCAACGCTTCGCTATTGCCACTATTTATTATATCTTTCAAAACAAACAAATTTACTGTAGCTAAATCCAAAACACTCATGACGCCCTTAGGATCGAATAAATCATATTTTCACTATTCGGTGCAATAAATATCAGGAGTTATTAAGGCTTGCTCGTATATCTAGTGTCAACCTTGGCCTATTTATCCTGACCTTTGTTTTCGGGAGTAAATAAATGACTACATTACCCTAAGTGATTTACAACCTTATTTATTGACAGTAAATTAATCTACAGCGCTGGTGTAATTTTATTGTCTAATATAACATTATCTTATACATCCCTGAAAGGGTAGTTAGAGGCGCTGGTGGGTTTGTAGATTAAGATTCCATCCCCGTAATCTGGATGGATGACCTTCTAGAATGGTGCAATTTACAATGAATTTCCCCGAACAGAGGACTTGTGAAACCGGAGTGTTCGCTGGTGGTGTTACTAGACCGATACATGAACCTTCAAGAAAAGAGCCTACTCTTTCCTCGAAGGCGGGAAACGTGCCGATGATTCTTCTGGTATTGGAGCTGTCCATGGGCGGCGGGTATGGCTTACCGGACTTTAATTAACTTTGATCACTGATGAGTGAGCCACGCTGTAGACAGTTTTGGCCACAGCATGAATGGGCCAGCTTGACTGAGTCGTTACCACTGTCTCACAGAAATCCCTGCCCCTGCATATCCCCTTAATTATTAACCCCATTCCTTTGAAGTCGGCAATGCGCCCAAATTTACTCTATTATTAGTACCTGGCCAGAAGAGATCATTTACCATCAGATACCCAGTTCTTCTCTTCCATAAAACAAGTACTGTAGCCACGAGCTAACATGGGCAATTCCGTCCCGTAATTTGATAGGTTTCCTCTATCGCCATATAGGACACAATCCATTATGTAAAACTCGCACAAATTTAGATTTCATGACGATCGAAGCAAAGACTGAATTCTTGAAAAGATGTCGGAAACACTTTCACAGATATAAGCTACCACTAGACTAAAGTTGATCAAAATAAGAGTTGCTATTCAAAATACGATATAGTAAAATCCATACACACCATGGCCCATAAAAGCACTTGTTAGGGATGAATGGAAGAAGGATAGGGAGGCCTTTGCCCTGCAGTGGGACATATCGGGCTTATAAAAAAATACACACCGCCACATTTCTCCTGGAAGGGAACACTACAATACTCCGCTTTGTCAACACCCATGACCTTACAGACTGTAAACTGAACTAAAATATTGTATGAAAAATCTCTTCTCGTAACAATATTATGTAACAATTTGCACTGGCATTACTTGTCACAGACGTAAAGGACCGTAATCTGTCTATATTACTATACAAATTGTAACGAAGTAATGTCTGTATATTAAATCATAGACTACGTCGATTGCTGTGCTGAGGTATTGGATCCACAGGTCGAGTAAAAGTGATATTGGAGGTTTTCTATCACTAAATGCTTCTTAGAAATAGGTTTCTTTCTTATTATTACTCAGTTTCTGTTGTGCCTTTACTGTACATGATTTCGGATTTCGGACATGCAGATAGTTTCGGTTTTACTTTACTAGGAACCCTGAAAACGCATAAAATTCCTTCGGGAACAGATATAGAGGCAAAAGTATCTTACATGGCTTTAACTTATACCGCCTGTTTTTGGGAGGTGGATACTGATTCCAGCGTGGGCACGCATCCAGAGTCGTGGAAAAAAGCTAGTGTATTAACACAAACAAACCATCACACTGACGTAATAAACAATGTTATCACTGAACAAATTACAGTTATTTATGGAAATTTACTAACTACTGTTTGAAGTTTTAATCATATCATTTGTAAAACTTCTGTTTTCCTTTCAATAATGTTGTTATTTTTGGATTTTGTACAATAAATATTATAAGCCAGCGTCTGATTAATGAAATTTCAGTATTATTTGTACGGTGTAATTGTGTTTGATAGTGTTATGATAAATGACAGCCTCCGTGGCGTAGTGGGCGAGAGGCCCTAGTTTAAATTCCCGCACCAAGACAAATGTTTGCGCGATCCATAAATATTTTTCGGGCCAAGGTGTTGTGGCACCAGAAGAATCATGGGCCATTGCCGACCTTGGAAAGGGATAATTAAGAAGAGGAAAAGAATTTGGGCCTCCGGATATCTCACTCACCCTACGAAACGCAGCAGCAAGCCGCTACTTTACGTCGCTTTTCTGTGAGACAGTAGTAACGACCCGGTCGAACAGCTCCTTTTATGCTGTAGACAAAACTGTCTACAGCGTGACGCTATCGTTCGAAACGTCCCAATGTTATATACAAGTACACGGGTACTTTTATATAAATAATAGGAGAGGTCGTCTAAATCTGATTAACGGTGGGGTCCAATATCTGGAACACTAATTTATATAGCTCGTGACGTGTAGAAATTGGTACCTGCACTACGAACATTTAGTTGTTTTTCTCATGTTGTGTGTGTCGCTGGTGGTAGGATATTCAGTATAGTATAAGTGGTGGTGGCCTTCGTAGCGCAGTAGGCTATTAGTCGGCTGTGAAGCGAGGCCGCGAGTTCGATTCCCGAGCTGAGACAAATATTTGTGCAGTCCACAAATATATGTTTCGTGTCTGGGTGTTGTGGGACCGCAAGTTCCTGATACCCACGATACAGTTTTAATCTAGTGTGGGCTCAGGACTATGTGTGTGACTGTTAGGTGTATTTATTTATTCATATCCGCCCGGATAGCAAACCATCGTACATATGATGTTAAAACCTACAATAGTGACCCACACACCTAGTGTAGATCGCGTTCCAGGATCAGCCAGTGTCTATAAGGCTTTTCCGAGATGTTTACGAGATGACTTGATGGGTGCCTGCATCGGTCATCCATCTGTCCTGTTAGAGGCCCCTCAATTTTTTCCCTCCTCGGAGTCTAAACACCGAAAAGCCAGCATGATTCCGTTGAACACCGATAAACTCATTGCTTGTCGGTGGTCGCTAGTTTTTTGGACTACACTGCGCTTACCATCAGGTGTAGTGCAGTCATTATGCCGTGCACGGATAAAAAAAAACATTTTTACATTAAAGTCCAGGTTTTTATTAGTCGGCAGGCCCCTCGTATGCGAAAGGCGGTCAGAGTTGGTACAACCGTTTCGTCAATTTCCTCAGGCAAGTAGCTGTATAAAAACGGCTATGTTTTGGTGTGAAGGTATTGGAGTCAGTAAATTACTGGGTATTATGAGACTTATGTGTCTGAGTACTATCTTATGTCTCGTGGTGATAAGCGTAATCCAGTGCCATGTAGTTATTTATAATTTAATGTTCTAAGTGGTGTTGCTTTTTTTGTGAGCAGGCGTGGCTCTTACCATTAGGTTAGCGACCTGCTTGTTATATATCCAGGAATCATCTTCTTGACAAAATAAAATGGTATGAATATGGCCTTAATCGGTCAAGTTGTTCAAACGTCGCATAATCACAAATAGTCGCACCAATGAAAAAATATTTCCACGTAAACCGTTGGTGGGACCAACGATTTACGTAGAAATATTTTATTAAAATGGAATTCTTTTATCACAAGGAGAAACGATATTTGATCAAAATTTCTGATGAAAAACTTTGTCTTTAAATTGGTCAATGTGCCAAAACTTATACTGCCAGATAATAAGACGATTTGGGGTTACTATTTCTTTTTATTTTTATACCATATTATTTCCAATATTACACACGTAAAATAAACTAAACATATCGGCCACAAAATATATAACACCGTAAAGTATTGTGCGAAAAGAATTCTAACAAAATGGGTTTATAAGGCAAAACACGTTTACCAATTTCCACACCACAACAACCTTAACTGAACTTTATCGGGGATTAAATACCAGATCCCCGAGGACGTACTGGAAGGACTTAGCAAAATATTGACCTCCCAAATCTTAGCAAGGTTGACCCTCTGTCTTCACTCCACGAATACCCTCTTACACCGTATTTACAACGTAATGGGGTCAGTTTTCGTTTGGCTATATATTTTTCTTTTTATCGAGTACCCTGTCTGATACAAGGCTGTGATATCGAAAATAAGTAGAAGTTAATGCGGGATTATCTTAATGCCACATCAGGAACTAATCAGAGGACCGTATGTCTTATATCAAAATGATCAGCACATTTTATATTAAATACAAGTTGTTACCCTCGACTCCACCCGCGTAAATTTTCTGGGATAAAAACTAGAAAGTCATCATCCCTCTTTGGCGCACGGACGCTCCGTATCGGTGGACGTGCCTACCGTCTTATCTGTAAACCGGTTCTGAGCTATCCATTGTTCGATCGCGTAGCTTGTACCTATTCTCGGTTATTGTACGATGTTTTTTACTAATCCGTGTTATGAGTAATGAAGATTTATTTATGCAAAATCAGACAAACAATGTAAATAATACTACAATGGAAGATAGTGAGATGACAAGGAGAAGTGCGACACCGTTTCAATTTATTACTGGGGAAGAGAATGACATGAACGTGGATAATACTAGAAGAATATCTAATAAGAGGAACAGGGAGTTAGATGAGCACGAAATTTGGACTACTGTGGAGAGGCGAGGAAAACGATTTGCGCGTTTACGGGAGTCTGGAGACAGAGTGCCTGAAGATAAGATTGAAATAAGCATCACATCCCCGGAAGTACTACCAAAGCAATTCGGAATGGCCAAATTGTTAAAATCACAAAATATCAAAAATATTGTGCGTGTTAAGTACATAAATGCTTATAAGCTTTTGATTCAGCTGAGTGACGAAGACAGTGCAGAGATGTTACTTAATTGTGAAGTATTTAAAAACAAAGGTTTTAAATGCCAAAAAACCTATGAAATGGATCACGCATTTGGTGTTATTAAAAGCATAGAAACAGAGTTAACTGATGAAGAAATTATGGAAGGTTTAAACAGCAAAACCCCTATTATAGGAGTGAAACGACTAAAAAGGAAATGCAGCGAAGATGGCCAGTGGAAGACCAGTGAAACGGTAAGAGTATGTTTTAACGGGTCTTCTCTGCCTTCCTATATATATATATTTGACACCAGAATAAGCGTCAGCCCTTATGTTTATCCAGTGACACAGTGCTCCCACTGTTGGAGATTTGGTCACACTCAAAAAATCTGCCCCTCATCGAAAATTGTGTGCCCAAAATGTAGCCGTTATCATCAGAACTGTGAGACTACTAATTTCAGGTGTAATAATTGTGGAGGGAGGCATATGACCTTGGCCAGGACTTGCCCTGTATATCTAAGAGAGAGGAAATTAAGAGACCTTATGGCTGAATTTAATTGTTCGTACAAGAAAGCATTACTCCTCTACGTCTCGCCATCGCCTTTCCACCAACAAGAAGACCCTCAAGGGCAACTGCCTCAAGAACCTGAAGGCTGTGAAGAACAGATAACTCAAAGTTCTCATGAACAAATGTTACCTATTAATGATAAGAATGTCACCGCTTCATATGCTTATGTTACCAAAAAAACAGGCGAGAAAAGTAGGAAAAAAACTCAGTCGACCACTAAGAAAGTTCATCAGAAGGAGAATCAGGAGGGAGCATCTTGGTGGGATGACGGGGGAGAAAGTGAAAATGAATACGATAATACGATAAATATAGAACAAAATACGGATAATGGTGGTACAATTTCCTGGAAAATTTTAATAAGAAAACTAAAAGAGAAGATTTGTGAAAAAGATAAAACATGGGAAGAAAAGGTTAAGGAATGTATAGATATTTTGATTAGCGAGTTACTATCGATTACTATGTTTTGTGTGACTAAGTTTCCCAGCATTCTTCAAAAATGGATACAAGACCTAATAAACAAGTAATTAATGTTCTGCAATGGAATGCACAAAGTTTAAAACCAAAACGTATGGAATTTGAGCTACTTTTAAACCGGGAAAAGATTATGATTGCTATTGTGAACGAGACGTGGTTTGACAGGGACGATTTTTTTAGAATAAGTGGCTATAATATCTACAGAAACGATCGGATTGATGGTTACGGGGGGGTGGCTATCCTAACTCACTGGTCTATTCAATCAATTCAATGTGATATTGACATTTTTAATCCGCATATACAGTTAATTCACTTAAAGGTACTCAATTGCGAAAATCTTAAAAATATTATCGCCTTATATTGCCCACCAGCTATTCGAACCTGCAAAGAAGACTGGGATAGACTTTTTTCTATTGTTGATAAAAATACACTAATAGCAGGGGACTTCAATGGACACCACCCAAATTGGTCGACTAAAACAGATGTAAGAGGCTCACAACTGATGGATTCACTACTGAATCATAATTTTGTTCTTCTTAACGACAGTTCTCACACAAGAATTAAATTTGTTAACAACGTGATACAACAAACTTCGCCGGATTTATCTCTGATATCAACTGATTCGGCTTTAAATTTTACCTGGCAAGTTATGAATGAAAACCTTGGCAGTGATCATATGATAATTAAAATAAAGACAGAGGTTACTACAGGAGCTCCGATTAAATCCAAAAGAAACTTTAAAAAAGCTGATTGGCTCGGCTACAGAGAGAACGTGGAGACGGATCTATCCCATACCGTATTACCACCCGACAATCAATTCGCATATGACATATTTGTTAAAATTATTAATAAAGCAGCCGATACCACTATCCCTCTACACAGATCATGTGATAATCCGCTACGTCAAACAAAATTTTCGCCCAAACCTTATTGGGACCAACAATTATCAAAGGTTATAGCAGAAAGACGCCTTGCTTTATCAAAATTCCGAAGAAACCCTACTCCGCAAAACCTAGAGAAATTACAGAGTAAAACAAGCTGCGCTCAAAGATCAATAAGGAATGCGAAAGCGAAGTCGTGGCAATCCTTTTGTGACAGTATCGATAGCAACACCTCTTCTAGCGAGATGTGGAAGAAAATGAAGTGGTTGAAAGGTTATAGATCATCTAGATACATTATAGACTCTAAAAAAGCGGAAGCTCTGTTATGTAGTATAGCGCCGGACTATGCTTTACCTCCCATGCCATGTTTTTCCTCCGTAAACTCTCAACTGTGTGGTCCAATCTCGGTACAGGAATTAATAAACTCAGAGAAAAGATCGGACACTGCTCCGGGTGAAGACGGTGTGTCTTACTCTATGATAAAATACTTACCAATGGCAGGTAAAGAAATCCTAGTATCTTTATTTAACCGGTTTCTGGCATCCGGTTTTGTTCCGGAGCAGTGGAGACTCATAAGGGTAATACCGTTGCCGAAACTGAGTCAAGATTTTAATTCCATTTCAGGTATACGACCTATCTCCTTAATATCTTGTATCTGTAAGTTATTTCACACAATTATAAACCGCAGATTGGAATGGTTTGTGGAAAAAAATAAAATTCTTTCTGAACAGACAGCTGGGTTTAGGAGATCACGATCATGTTTAGACAATTTAATTAGATTGGTTACGCAAGTTCAGATTGGCTTTACTTTGGGATATTCTACTGTTGGGTGTTTTGTCGATATCGATAGTGCCTACAATAATATAAATTTAATTAGTCTGCTCAAGATTCTTGACAGACTCAATGTAGGGGCAACTATATGCAAATATTTATGGCAATTTCTTCATAAAAGGTGTCTTTCTATTAATACCAATGAAAACACATGTTTACGACGTACTACGGGTGTAGGAATCGCCCAGGGTGACCCATTGTCTCCAATTTTGTTTAATTTGGCTACTGTTGAGATTGGTAAAAACATAACCAATGTATATATGTCCCAATACGCAGACGATTTCATTCTATATAGTTGCAAAAACAATATCCAAGACTCTGCTTATGATATTCAAATTGCAATTAATTGTTTTGAAGAGTTAGCCCAAGACCTAGGCTTAAATATTTCATGTACAAAAACCAAATTATGCATTTTTAGCAGAGGTAAGAAATCCCATAATATTAAAATAGAATTAAACAATAATCAAATTCAGCATTCAGAATGTGTAAAATACTTGGGTGTTTGGCTTGATCGGTCTCTTAAATGGAAAAAACATATAGAGTATATACGCAATAAGACAATTAAATATGTAAATATACTTAAAGTTTTGGCTGGGGTGAAGTGGGGCGTCCATCATAAGCACCTTAGACGTCTATACATTTCTATTATCCGCAGCAGATTTGATTATTGTTGTTTCCTTTATGGGAATTGTGCTATGACTCATTTGCAAAAGCTTGATAGCGTCCAAAACCATGCCATGAGGATTATTGGCGGTTTTATCCGATCTACCCCAACGCATGTGATGGGATCTGAGCTGAGTCTTCCTCCGTTAGATGTACGCAGATATTACCTTGCTGGTAAATGTTATATAAAAGCGAGGTCTATAAGTGGAAATCTAACTATAAATTCTATAACAAAGTTATTTGAGGTTTGTAATGATAGGTATTGGAGAAATAAACGCCTTCCTCTATTGTTGGATGCTCATCGGGAGTATAAAAATGTTGATATCTACTCTAGCAATCCTTTGGATATGTTTAGTTTAGGCACTTGGATCAGCAAGTTCAATGTTTCGAAGCACATTAGTTATGATATAGAGGGAATAAATACAGCTAAAAGGTATTTAAATTACAGTGATTTAAGAAGACTATGTGAAAGATTCCTCGATACTAAGTATGGCGCATTTTATAAAATTTTTGCAGATGGGTCAAAAGATACAAGTGGCAATGGAGCAGCGTTTTTTGATTCTAGATTAAATACTTCCACAAAATTTAAAATTGATACCAATACATCCATAATGCACTGTGAGCTCATAGCAATCAGCGAAGCCCTTTCATATATTGAAAGCATTGATCGGAATAATTTTGTTGTATTATCAGACTCTAAGAGCGCTCTCCAACATTTGGCTCGGATAACCTCGAGCTTTCGAGGCTATCCGATAGCCTATAAAATTATTGACTGTATCTGGAAGTTACAAGAGGCTAACAAGCATGTTGTGCTTCAATGGATTCCTTCTCATATTGGTATCATGGGTAATGAGGAGGCGGACAAAGCTGCGCGACAATCTACAAGTGAAGGGATTTTATTTAGCTGTCTCCCTTTATATAACGATTTTTTAGCGAATCATAAAATTAAAAGCAATAAAAAATGGAAGTTATATTTCGATGAACGTTCTTGTTTTAAAGGCATATGGTACAAAACTATCCAATGTCAACCTCCACATTACCCATGGTTCGAGGATAAAGATATGAGTCGGAAAGACGTAGTTACATTACTGAGACTTCGTTCTGGACATATTCCATCCAACAAATTTAGGCATTTGATGGGTTTTTCTGATACACCTAACTGTGATGTTTGCGATGTTGTTGAAGATGTACAACACATTATAGCGGAATGTGAACGGAGCGAATCCCTCCGCAGGGGTATATTCCCTACACTTAATGTCGGCACAATAAACAGTATTTTGGCTTCACCTTTATCCGATGAGGCCAAAATATTGTGTAATATATATTTATTTAGTTTTGGTGGTACTTAGCTGATAAGTGTGTATAATCTGTCATAAACTTCACGGAAGTGACATCGTCATTATGACACAACTTCCTTAAAAAAAAGAAATAAAAAAAAAAAAAAAAAATCATCCCTCTCGCTTGTCACTTTAGCGAGCGGAATTAAAAAAAAAATTAAACACGTATCTCATTATTTTTATAAGCAATATTTGTCCTCAATTTCATAGCCGTAATTCGTTCCATAAAATAGTATCTTACAAAGTTCTGTTTAGTGTTGCTTCTGTTTATGGGCAGGCATGGCGCTTACCATTAAGCATGCGATCTGTGCGCCTCGTTATTCAAGCTAATAAAACAGAAGGTGACCCGCGGGCACGTTTGCAAACTTCTGCTTCAAAGAAGGAAAAAATCTTAAACTCAATTGCTGTAGTACTTGTTGATTTGTTAATGCTTCTTCCGTGATTATTGACTTGATATTTCGCGTCTAAAAATATGTTAATATTTTTCAGTTAAGAGGAAAATCATTAGTGGCTGAAGTGGAAGCAACGTTAAGAACGTGATTAATTATGAGAGGATAGACCTCTCGTCACGGTATTACCTAATAGAGATATTAATTTAATTATGATTTATTATTATCAAAAACATAATGAAGTTTGACGTTGATACGTTCTTGCAAAGGGATGGTGTTCATGGAAAATTGTATCCTTAGAATCCAAGGCAAACTTGGGGTATCCGTAGAATAGGGTAGTTTCCTATGTTGAATATTATACATTATTTTATACGCAACAGAGAATAATACCAAACAGAAAGCTTTTTGTTAAAACATAATCAAAATCGGTTCTAAAATGAGGCCGAAATTATGATTTCAAATATTGGTAAGAGCAAAGGTGGGCACGTAGTGGGGACATCTCACTATCTCGCATCTCATGTTTCGGGCGTTGAGTGAGATATCTTGAGGTCCAAATCCCCCGCTCTATACCAATCCCTCAATTACCCCTTTCTTTTAAGGTCGGCGACGCGTCCATTATTCCTCGGGTATTGTTGGTGTTCTAAGGCTGTGGAGATCACTTACCATCAGGTGACCCACTTGCTCGTTTGCCGGCCTATGCTATAAAAAAAAAGAAAAAACTTACCATCAAGTGACCCACTTGGTCATTTGCCAACTATAAAAAAATTGCCTATCGTAATTATTTGTAGTATTTTCTTACGTAATGACCTCTACACCGTCTGTCCTTGTGGTTACTTGCGTGTTATTTTCGTTTGTTTTTAAATGTTTGATTGCGCCCAGTCATGCAAATGTACCATCATTTTCACACGGTCCTACGTTTTATCTCTCTAATTAGGTTAATTTAATTGTCCGGTCTTTAGTTTTATTTTTTCTTTGTAGATAGTCCGTCTAAGTAACTGTTATTGCTTTGATATCAACTAGTATACATTAAAACAGTAGTCTTTTTACATAAACAGGTTCATATTATCTGTTATACTTATTAAAATGTATTACTTTTTTATTTTCATTACTTATTCCAAATTTGATATCATAATATTAAATAACGTCTTTCTTTTTGCCAGGTGTTATCCCGTCTTAAAGCCAGAGTTGGCTTTAAGACGGGATGGGGACGGGGGACGTCATGATTTGACGGTAGATTTGGTATTATGTAGGGCGACCTGGCATTTGAATCCCACAACTTGAACGGGAACCAAGTTTCACTATAGCCTCATCCGTGACTCAGCAGAGTGTAACACGATTTTTTTAAAGCATAGCTGGCATACGAGCAAGTGGGTCACCAGATCTCCACCGTCCATGTACGCCCACAATACCAGAAGAGTCATGGGTGCGTTGCCGACATTAAAGGAAAGGGATAATTAGGGATTGGGAAGGGGAAGGGGGGGGGGGGGAGGAGGGGGATTGAGGCCTCCGGATATTACACTCACCGTAAGAAACATAGCAGCAAGACCCAACTTTACGTCGGTTTTTTGTGAGACAGTGATAACGACCTGGTTGAGCCGGTTTATTCATCAAGACCTTGACGGTGAACGAGACTTGCGGTCCCACAACACTCAGATCCGAAACTAATAATTATGGATCACACAAGCTTTTGTCTCGGTGAGGGAATCAAACCCACGGCCTAAGATTTCGCAGCCAGCTTCTCGCCCATTACGCTATGGAGGCAGCCTTATCAAAAACATGAGCGGTAATATCTATAAAAAAAAAATGCGGTCACTTGCGATACATTTAATTAAACAGCAGAACAATCGGTAAATAAATTCATTTATCATCAATTAATTTAACTTAGCAATGCAGTCAGAAAGCCGTGTCGTTTACATACTTTTCTTGAACCAAACTTGTGTTGAATTCATCCAATTGTACTTGTGTTTCGTCTGGAAAAGAAAATATGAATAATTCAGAAATTCCGATAACAATGAGCCGGTCGCAGACAGTTTTGACTACAGCATATTATATAGGCTCAATTCAATTTCGATTTTAGCACATTTTTTTTTATAGCACTGGCCGGAAATCGAGCAAGTGGGTCATCTGATGGTAAGTGATCTCCACTGCCTATGCACGCTAGTAGAATCAGGCGCTTGCTGACCTCAAAGGTAAGGGATAATTAAGGGATTGGGATGGGTATGGGGATTTAGGGTATTTTGGCAAGTCAGTACAAAAGTAAAATAAACTTATATACAGAAATCAGTATCAACTAATGTATACATAGCATCATCGAAATACACTCGGCAATTACACTAAATTTATTTATTTATCTATTGTTATTGTTTTTTCTATTTTCTATCCGTTCTAGAAATACTTACCAATGACACAATTATAATGTCCCATTTTACGAGTATTCTCATGGTCCCACTCCTGTCTCCTACTGGTGCCAAATGCAGTGTAGACTACACTGCATACTGTATAGATACTGGCCACAGTTAGTAACACAGCTCTCCATCGTTTTGAATCTGTCTGTTTGAAAAATACATGAAATTCAAGGTGGTAGGTCCCTCGTATGCGAGAGGCCATCTGGGTTGGTACCATCGCTTTGTCTATTTCTGCCACCAAGCAAAAGTGTGTAAGCACTGTAGTGTTTCGATTCACATATTACTTCACTTCACATATTATGTCTCGGGGTGACGAGCTCAGTTCAGTGCCATGCAGTACTTTGTAATACAAAGTTCTGTGTGGTGTTTTTATAGGTAGGCGTGGCGTCATCAGGCGAGCGCCATGCTCGTCTCGTCATTCAATCAAATAAAATATATATTTTTTTTAACTAAACAGTGCTAGGAAAGTTTATAAGCCCCTATGTGTGTAACTGGTGTGTTTATCACCTAAACGAACTTTGGCAAGCGAGAAATTAAACAAGGATAAAGGCTATCCAACGTTAGTAGGTAAATTATACCGACTTCAAGTATAAGTTTACGTATTCTAAAACATCAAGTAAATCATCAAATGTTCAAATCTATCTATAGATCTAAAACATCAAATCATCAATTCTTCTTACATAATCGTCTTTGAGTAAGAGTCCACAGAGGAACGGTACGGCAGCTCCAATCAGGCTGCTGAACACGCTTGTCATGGTCAAGAGTGTGCCGGCGAAGTTCTCCGACATATTATTATCTTTGTAAGTATTCTGTAAAAAAATACGTTAAAAACTGTCTTAAAAACTAAAATGGTGGCGCATTTGCATTTTACATTCGCATTGCGTGCGTTATTAGACCTTAAGCAAATTTATATGGGACCACACTAAACCCCATCTAATATAAATAGAATCATCAAATTCGGTCCATATTTGGTAAAAATATCACGTTTTTTGAGTGGTAGAGCCACGCTGTAGACAGTTTTGTCTACAGGATGAATGGGCTGGCTCGACCGGGTCTTTACCACTGTCTCACAGAAAATCGACGTAAAGTAGCGGCTTGCTGTTGTGTTTCGTATGGTAAGTGAGATATCCGGAAGCCCAAATCCCCTCTCCTTCCCAATCCCTAATTATCCCTTTCCTTTAAAGTCGGCAACGCGCCCATCATTCTTTTGGTAACGGGCGTACATGGGCGGTGGAGATCACTTACCATTAGGTGACCCACTTGCTCGTTTGCCGGCCTATGCTATAAAAAAAAAATAAAAAAACGTACATACCGTACATAAAAAAATACTGGCTAATAGAGATAAAAATAATGGCTCTTCCTTTTGACGTCGGTTTAAAGGTATTCTAACAGATATAAATGTGAAAGTGAGTTTGTTTGTTACGTTTTCAAGCATAAACCGTTCGGCTTTATCCCAGAAAAGGCTGTACATACGGGTGGAGCCGCGAGCATAAGCTAGTAGTTAAATAAGTCAGGCTTCATATGTTTTATATGAGAGAAACGAGTAGAAGTGCGTAATCTGTTAGTAAATTATCACGACATGCCATGAACACGCACAACCCCAATAAATTGTCAGATATCGTAAGTAACATAAAAGTATGCGATAGAAGTCAGCGTTTTCTTTGTTCAAAACCACATAGATTCCACGTTTCATTTAATTGGTACAGAACTGGAACAAAGAGATGGAATTTGCGGAATTTTGACGATTTGTCTCTCAGTTATACACGCGTCCTTTTGTCATGTATGTCGTAATCAAGAAGGTCGTAAGACACTTACAAATATATAATATGCACCCAGGCTCCTTTATAATAACATATAATCATATGTATAGAACGAGAGAGAAAAAATATATCGCAGAATTACTTCCCATGAAAAATGAGTACTAGATTAAAAACGTAAAGTGAGATGACTTGTATGATTCTTCTTTTATCCGACAGGTAAAATATTAAAATACACATATATATAGTTTAAATTTATTTTCCATTTGAATTTGAACTGAAAGTTTCATCTCACCTTAAGGGCCGGCGAAAATTTTAACATTATTCACTGATTATGATGATTTTTTATTATTTTTTTAAAATAAAATAAAACAAAACTTAAAATAAAACTTTTTGAATAAAACTGACCCATTTAGTTTTAAGTCAGTATTGTTAATACCATACATAGATACATAATCTTACGCCTGTATATTTATTAATAATCTAAAATAGGCCCTACTAAAAATGTAATGACTATTTTTTGCTTTTTAGTTTTCTTACGCCTGTTTTTTTGCTTATATGTTTATTTCTAAAGTACTTAATAGCATACAAATTAAACACAACAGTATATACAGGCAAACGTATAACTAGATCGCCTGGTCGAAGTTGATCACAACCATTCATATCAGAGAAATCCCTGGCACGGCATGTAACTATACTAGACCTAATGTTATGTACAGTGTAGTCCAAATATTATTACAATGTCAACCGTGAAGATATTAGGTACATCCCTCGATGGTCAAGAATTATGCCGGCCTGAAGTTCATCAGCGAAATATAGCCGACCTTTGGAACATAATGGGTTTTGTTGAAGTTTTTTCCTCCCGGCAGTCTCTCGGGAGGTATCACTTTACTTGGGTTTGTGAGACAATGAAAACACTGCCGTCGAGCCGGACCATTCATGTGGCTCTAAGATAAGGATTACCTGTTATAAGTTCCTTCATAAATAAAAAAAAAATTAAAAAACAATTTGAATTCAATATCAAATTTTTTATTCATCATGTAGGCTAAGAAAGCGCTTATGACAGGTCAAGTATAGGACATTTAAGTCATTAATAAGACTAACTTAAAATTATGAGAACTTTGGAATAACCGCCGCGCTATAGGCTGGCAGAAAAGGGCACACCAACAAGCCTGGGAAGAGGGAAGGGATCCTTAGATGTAGGGATTCACGGACTTGGGTGGAGGATATGGCAATCGGGACAAGGGTAGGAGGGAGTAGGGCAAATGAACAATAAGCTGTAAGGATTTTAAAGTTAAGGAGATGTGCCGTGGACCTTACTGGCAGGAATATCAGAATCCCTAGCCTAGCTAACCTACCAACCTTTCACTAGCTGTCTTATAATGACAAACCGAAGAAGGCAGAAAAATCTCCAGGCTTATTTTTTTCGCCACCAAATTGTATATTTCAAAAACTGCTTTTTCTTTTAAAAACATTCAAATGTAACAAAGAAGGTAATTAGTTGATCTTTGCGAAGAATAGAGTCTAAAAGTCAGTGGAATTATAAAATTGCAACAAAGTGTTTTCATTATTCTTTGCTGGCTACAAAGTATTTCTGCATTGCAGTAATTGTAATATATTCCTGTTATATCTTTTTTATATTCCCTGCTGGTGTGCTTTGTTGAGGCGGGTTTATTATCTGTCTTCATTATCGTAATAATTAAGTTATGACGTAGCTTAAGTTTCTGGAATGAACACAGTAAAAAGTGTATTTATACATTATTATAGAACACGGTAATAATCTAATGGCGTTGTACGTATAATCGTGGGTTGATTTATTCAGGAACAGAATAGTTAAAGCGTTCGAAATAAGGAATGGATCATGTTACTTAAAGGCTGCTTCATTTGTTTTCAGTACTAGCAATACGTCAAATATGTAGATTTAGTGAATCATTGGTTCTTGAACTCTTTACTTACGCTTTAAAAATATAGACTTTATTATTTTAGCACGGGACGAAATATAGTCCCATTTTCTCATTACTATGTGCGTTATTACTCCATTCTAGTCGTGGTTTTCACTCGGCATTTATTCAAGACCTTTATTCATATCTTTGACGAACAGAATCAAGGCTTTGGATAGTAAAGTTTTACATTGTAGATCGTATTAAGGTGTAATCCTATGGATGGTCCAAAAGAAGCTGGTTCGTCGTATAAGGGCAATATCCTACAGGTAATCATTGCATGGAGATAGAAGTAGGACCAGGAGAAAGCAATCTAGAGTACATACATGCGAATAATGCATATTAAAAGTAAATACATACATAAATAATCTAACTTATTACGTACCAAGAATCCACACAATTGAAAGCCAAGCATTCCCAACATAGCTGTTAGTATAGTTGTAGACCATCCAGCTTCCAAACTCGGTAACATAGTCAACCCAATAATGATGCTGAACGCACCTGGAAATAGATAACTTAGATATAGATAGCCCCAACCGCCTCTCGGTCTGTCACAATCTTGTCATTTTACGTTTTTTTTATCTGGGCACGGCTAAGTGACTGCACTTCACCTGATGGTAAGCGCAGTGCAGTCCAAAAAACCACCGACAAACAATGACTTCATCGGTCAAATTTCGATGAATTGGCTTACAGTTGGGGGACAGATGATGATAAAAGTGACTGCACTACACCTGATACCTGCGACCACCGACGAACAATCACCAGAATCATGCCTGTATAAATGCTTCTTCACACTCCGAAGAGGGAAGAAGCAAATCGAGGGGCCTGCGACCGGACAGGCGGATGACCGATGCAGGCACAGGGATAATAATATATGGACATGTTTATTAAATGTTTCAATTGTTCAAAAGACATGATGGTCATTTGTTTTTATTAATTTAAGCACTCATCATTACGACCATTAGAATTTGTTATAAAAAATAAGCTTTTTTTAAGACTAAGGTTATTTTTTCTGTCCACCTTCAATTAAAAGACGACCTGATAAAAGTCGCAGGATATTGTTTGATGCAGGCCGCTTCCAATAGGTCGGTCTGGAAATCTTTGGGGGAGACCTATCAGCAGTGGACGTCCTGTGGCTGATGATGATGAAAGTTTTTGAAATTATGTTGGCCATGATAGATATACTAGAGATTAACTTACCCAAAGCGTTGATAAGTTTTCTGAAAAATGTCATACTGAAGATATACTCGAGACATCCAAACTTTAACATCCAATCCAAAGTACAAGCTGTTATTAAATAGGTCGCCCACATTGCCACAAAAGGGATAGCTAAGTGAAAACCCATCTAAAAACATACAATGACTCATTTAGACTATTTTTTAATTTGAGGTTTAAATAAATCTAAATAAATAATTTATTGAATCATTAAAATGTTAAACATCATTTAGATTCAGTCAAATTTGAACTCTACAGCCAGTTCGGAATGCTGTTTTGTTAAAGAAGAACGGGCAAAATATTCTAACTTTTCTCTTTTTTAAACTGATTTACAACACATATTTGCACTACATACATTGAAGTATTATTTATTTGAATTAGAGCAGCTCAATATATGCCAATAAGGAACGTTATAAGTAACATTACTAGATTATAATAGTTTTTGTGCATGATCCTCAAGAACAAAATAATAAAATTAACCTAACGCCGTAAGCTCATAAAAGTATTCTAAGTAAGAATAGGCAAAGGTACAACTAGTACAACCACGATACTCTAAGCTTATGTATATACTAATAGGTAAACGGTTAGCGAGTTAAGCAACCTTTGGCGTGGTTAGTCTTGAACGTAAAAAGTTGGTCCCGGCGGATACCGACTGCTAGCAGTCGGAGGCATTAGGGCGGCTTAAAAACTTTTACATTAGGTTGTTATATGTGATATAGACTGGATATAATACCAGCCCAAATTCCAATTCCGAGTAATTTAATTATATATCTACCTATGGCTTCGAAAAACCCAATTTTAATTACCCATCCTGAACGGCGATAGCTCAGCGACGAGTGGTACGGACTGTCGAGACGAAAGTCGCAGGTTCGAAACCAGCCCCAAGAGCATACTCAACCTCTGAGTTTTCTAAGTTGACTTGCTTTAACGGTGAAGCGAACATCGTGAGAAAACCTGCGAACTCTTTAAGATTTTTTGAAGGTATGTGAAGTCTGCCAACCCGCAAGCGTGGTGGACTAAGGCCTAATCCCTCTTATTCAGTAGAGGAGGCTCGTGCCTAGGAGTGGGACGTATATAATACAGGGCTAGTATTATATTATATTATTAACCTGGGCATCAAACTTTGTATCTAACCGGTTCCACAGCTTCAGACTACTGCCACTAGACCAGTAAGAGATACTTACATGTTTTATAGCCAATCCTGGCATTGTAAGATACGCAGGAACAACTGCCAAGTAGAAAACAAATAGTACGTTGTTAGCAGCATGTGCGCATGCCAGTGCCCAAAATTTTGGTGACTTCAAAATTTTACGCCACGGTCTGTTTAATGTCTTCTGAAATTAGTACCAAAATATATACTTATAGATTCTTCTTGCTTAGCAAACATTTTCAATTGAATATTTTAAATTAATAAAAGTAAATCAACTAATAGTTCTAATTTATCTAGTATCATCCAAATAAGGTCATTATTTATTTTCCTGCCTATTATCTAGGTCTTTGACACCATCAACAATGAGATCCCTAGTTCTCATCTTTTATTCAGTAATAACCAGACCCATACCCTTCAGAATTTTACCATCTGTATCGTACATCTACCAAATTACTACAGCTACAATAAGTGGAAATCACTTACCATCAGGAGGCCCACTTGCTCGTTTACCGTACATAGCATGTTAAAAACAAATATATTTACCTTTCGGTAAAGACTCCGCGCTTCCTTAATATGCTCTTTCTCTTCATCTCCAACGGCCTGGTGCTCCTCTGGTGAACTTGCTGTCAGGGTCACAACGATCACTGCCATTGGCAATGTAATCATCGCCAGGGAATAGTAGATCAGCTCCCATCCCAAGGGTAGCTGGGATAGATGAACTGATAGTGGTAATGCAATTATGATGCCAAGTTGCACACCTGAATGAAGAATTAATTTATTAATGTACACTGTACTTAACTTCAGGTCCAATTTTGACACTTTGCCGTGCCGTGCCTTTGATATATTTTTTTATAGCATAGGCCGGCAAATGAGCAAGTGGGTCACCTGATGGTAAGTGATCTCCACCGTCCATGTACGTACAATACCAGAAATCATGGGCACGTTGCCGACCTACCGACCGACCGGGACGTTACCACTGTCTCACAGACAACCGACGTAAAGTAGCGGCTTGCTGCTGCGTTTCGTACGGTGAGTGAGATATCCGGAAGCCCAAATCCCCTCCCCTTCCCAATCCCTAATTATCCCTTTCCTTTAAGGTCGGCAACGCGACCATGATTCTTCTGGTGGTGGGCGTACATGGGCGGTGGATATCACTGACCATCAGGTGACCCACTTGCTCGTTTGCCGTCTTATACTATAAAAAAAACTCATATTAATAGCCTCCATGGCACAGTGGGCATAAGTTCCTGATAACCACGACAAATATCGGGATTTCCGTACTTCTAATTCATATGGTAGCCTTCTTCAGCATCATAAGCTTTTGAGCTTAAAGGCTAGATGGATATATCTCGAAATTAAATTTCTGTTTATACTACGCAATGGCGGGCTTAACTGTGTTGATTTAAGAAATAAATTGCAATATGTTTATTGTCTCAAGGATAGTATGTTTGAGATGCTCACAAAACCTCTTTAGTGTTTCCGGTTGTCGCACACATGCAGGTCTTACTAAAACTTATCATGATTTGTTTTTGTTTTTGAAGTGAAAATTCTTTAGAATCGTTGTGATTTGAAATTATTTTTATTATAAATATAATCTGTGAAGAATGTGTT
Organism: Amorpha juglandis; assembly: GCA_949126905.1. Lineage (NCBI taxonomy): Eukaryota > Metazoa > Arthropoda > Insecta > Lepidoptera > Sphingidae > Amorpha > Amorpha juglandis. Next base: position 668,968 of record OX421379.1, on the reverse strand, counting down.
AGGATATTTAATACACCTTTGTAAATTATACACAATGTATAACATAAATGTTCTTCATAAATAAACCACGTCACAAGACTTAGTATCTTAGTCTGGGATTAAGACTATGTGTGCAATTGTTGGATATATTTATTTATATTATTAAAGGTTTCATTTACCTCCATATATTATGCTACCGAATACAGTTTTTTCATTTGGTGGCGCCCATCTTTCTAAAAGCGTTTCATAGACGGATGAAAAGCAACCATGGGATATTCCCATAAATAGCTGAGCATTGCATGCAGCCACCCAACCACCCTGCAATATACAACAAATAACAATCTTAAGTAGAAAAGGACAAAGACATTTTTTTTAGTATTTTTAAGCAATTAAACAAATCTTATAAGTTCTTAATAGTGGACTTCAAGAATTTTATAGAAAAGTAGTAAAACTTATAGTATTCGAAAGTGTGTGTGGAAGGTATATTACTTTGTTTCCCGACGTTTCGACTGAGTTGCATCGGCCATGGTCACGGGTTGACTGTCACTCAAATGCTACGCGATTAAATTAAATTAAATAAATATTATATTATGTAAGCATAGGTGCAACTAATGCTGCATCCAAGTTTCGCTGCTATAGTTTCCATCCATGACGTGATACGGGGCGAGCCTATTGCCATGCCATATCGGGTACACATTCTTATCCCGAATAATTCATGTGTTATTTTCCGAATCGAATCAATTTGTGTTAAATATATACCTTATTAATAATAGTTGGCATTGCCACACATAAAGCTCCATTCACAGCCAGTATTAACGTGAGGATTAGCTTCCCCCCAATTCTCCTAAGATACAAATCAGCAGGCATTAAAATTATTGCGTATCCGAAGAAGAATGAGGATAGCACTGCACCTTGTACCCTTTTATCCCAATTATGCACCTGAAAAAACACGAAATAATTTTAAGCGTATTATTTAATAATAATCATTTTATTGTCGAATTCTGAGACATGAATATATATTTTTTTGTCCGAGCAGACAAAGTGACTGCACTACACCTGATAGTAAGCGAATTTGCGAACACCGTCAAACAATGAGTTTATCGGTGGTCATCAGAAGCATGCCGGCCTGTGAAAGTGCTTCTTCCCTCTTCGGAGAGAAAAGAAGCAAATCGAGGAGCCTGCTGCTGGTACAGGGATATAGATATGTACCCCTATACCCTCCCCAACTAACTATAAAGTCATGTCGCAAGCCCTTCGGGAGACCCGGATATATACTGGCTGATCCTGGAACGCGATCTACACAAGGTGTGTGGGTCACTATGGCAGGTTTTAACACTATTTATACGGTGGTCGCTATCCGGGCGGATATGAATATTCTACCACCAGCATTGTCAATCACTTCTTAGTATTAAATTATTTCCACACTCAGAGCCACTTAATGCTTTATGTTCCGTAACCGACTACAGAAAATTAATGGTATGGCCAATCCATTAATGTTAATCAACGTTTAATACCGCAGTAAATCTTTGATTTGGTATCCTCCACTTTTGCAAATCATGATACGTAGGGTAAACTAGGGTAATATAATCAGCCTATTCTATCGTAAGCGAACGTTTACGTAAGTGAATGAGTGAGTGATTCTAAGTGATTGATGGTTGAGTGAAGAACAGGAACAACTCCGAGGTAATAAACAATGCCCTGTCGACTGTTGACTGAGGTTTGATTTATAGTATTTGCACTATTTCAAGGTGATAGGTCCCTCGTATGCGAGAAGCCGTCTGGGTTGATACTACTGGTCTATTTCTGCCAACAAGCAATAGTGTGTAAGCACTGTTGTGTTTCGGTTTAAAGGACACTGAAGGTAGTAAAATTACTGGGCATTATGAGACTTAACATCCTATGTCTCGGGGTGATGAGCACAGTTCAGTGACATGCAGTGCTTTGAAATTTAAAGTTCTGGGGTGGCGCTTACCATCATGCGAGCGCCTTGCTCGACTCGTCATTCAATCAAATAAATAAAAAATACTATAATATGAAAGAAAACCGCTAGTCAAATCGGCTTTTTTGGGAATTAGTCCTTCAATTACACAAGTCCATAATTGCTTCTTCAGCTGTATTCGTGTTTCAAACTAAAGCAACCGTGATTGGTGATGGCTTAGTAGGCAGTAAAATTTTCCGAACCGGATGTCACGGCCTGTTTCCAAACCCGAGGGCACGCACCTTTGACATTTCGAATTTATGTGAATTTGTTTTCTGTGAAAGGAAGCTAGTATCTTTTGTTAAACGACTTCAAAAGGGGAGAGGTTTCAAATTCGTCTATTTTTAACGCATATTAAGCTGCATGTGGACCGATTTTGATATTTATTTTAGTGTCTGCTACAGTTTACTCTGAGAATGGAATCTGTTTAATATCTTATGATGAAGTACGAGGGAAATTGATCTTCTCAATGGTGAACAGCAAATGCTCAGCGTTTCGGGTTTTGACGAGTTTATCTTAATATTGATTGGTGTGGTCAGGACTTAGAATAATGTTTGTGATTTCTTTATAGGTCAGGACGGCAAATAACCCGGTGCTGTTGGTTAGTAATTTCCACCACCTATGAATGCCTACAATACCAAAGGAATCATCGACGCATTCGCCATCTTGAAGAAATATGATAATTGACTGGGAAGGGAATGGGAGATTTAAGACTGCGAATATGTCACTAACCATACGCACCCCAATAGCAAACAGTAATTTTACGTCGATTTTCGGTAAAACAATGGCAACAGCCAGGTCGAGCCATTCATGCTGTAAACAAATCTACCTAAAACTTATAACCACTTGAGATATTTTGGGATTAGATTGTTGAGTGTATTATTTTACCTGTATATATGTGTCATTTTGTCTCGTCTCATCATTGATAGCCAGCACAGCTACACCAGCACTGCCTCGCACCAGCCCTAACGCCACTGAACTAGCCAACATATACAGCATCTGTATATGTCTGATACCGATCTTAAACCCTGGAATTTAATAACTCTTGTAAACGTCTTGCTATAACATGATTATCTTACTCCAATTTTAACCGTCTTCAAGAATCATAATGTTTTTAATTCGAGCCTTATTTTATTTTATGTGACATAGACATGATAACTAATTGGGGTATGGATTGTCAAGACGAAAATCGCAGGTTCGAAACCAGAGCCAAGAGCATACACTTCTGACTTTCAAAATTACCTCTGTATTGATTGTCAATTATCGATTACCTTAACGGTGAAGGAAACATCTTGTGGAATCTTGAATTCTGTCTAGATACCTGAGAAGTTCTCCATAAGATTTTTTTTTATTATTATCCTGATTGACGAAACGAGCAGATCGTTCGTCTGAAGGTAAGCGCCACGCCTGCCTTGAACTGAAGCAAAAACCAATCAGACTGTCAAAATGTCTGGGGGTGACGAGCGCAGTTCAGTGCCATGTAATTAATATAATTCAAAGTTCTTTGTGGTGTTGCTTCTGTTTATGGGTAGGCGTGGCGCTTACCAACAGGCGAGCGACTTGCTCGTCTCGTTATTCAATTTAAAAAAGGGTGGTGGGTACCGGGTGACTGCGGGTTGCCCAAGACCTGGATAGTTGGCGCTCACTTGGGAAGGTATACTTCCAATATTAAATGGCGATTGGTTGGGATTAAATGAAGCAATTGATAATATTCACTTACTATATCTTGTAAGAATTCCGCTAAATCCATCTTCGAATTGATATCTTAAGAACTCAACATCCATGGTCGTCAATTAAATCACAATACTAAAGCGTCTCAAATGTAAAAAAAATGTAATTACGCATCGGGCGTCTGGTTCAACAAAACGTTATCAAGATAATTTTAACAATACATCTTAGCTATCTGTTTTGTTTACTTCCTTATGCTAATATACATATTTCTTTGAACATCGAAGTTATACCGATTTGAATCTTTGATTCTAATTATAAAGTTCAAATTTAAATGAACATTATGTTGGTTGAATTATTATAATAATGTTATTTTGTGGAAACGATGAAAATTGTCAACAGAGATAGTTATTTAAATTGACGAACAATAGTATGTTTGAAGGAAATTACAATATTATCATTATATTGTTATACACACATGTCAAAGACAAAGTAGCGGTATAATTAAATATCTATATATTAATGAGTGAAGAGAAAACTTTGTACTTTTTAAGGATATTGCGAGCACAGATGATTGGGATATTGTTCCATTTATTGCTCCCCAGAGGGGTTGACGTCAGGCAGGCAGCCGGTCGTAAAAAATACAACACAAATCTTTCTTGTGTTAAAATCATGTTGCGCCGACCCTACTGTGAGTGGGATACTATGTTGTTAGCTTTATTTCTCACAATTTGCATGTAAATGTTATATGCATTACTCGTATGTATATTTTGCTAATGTCATTAGGAAATTTTCATTCTACCGTCACTGATATTTAAAATAATCATCTTGTCTATATCCCTGAAGGCGTAGGTACAGGACTGTTTTGAGGTTCGCGTTCGAGACAGGAGACCGCGACATACGACGACAGCGACCAGTCCTATTTATATGCAGTTGTATAACCGCGTTTTGAGGTATGCGACAAAATCATGAAGGAAGGAAGGAAGGACCATACAATTGCTTACGAAGTCAGACAATCGCGATTTTCTCGGTTATGTTAACAGGCCTTAAAACAACTTTAGACGGAGTTACTGTTTTTTTTTAAGCTATTGTATAGATTTTATCGCGGGCCTTGCGGCGAGACCGAATCCAGAAATTTCGTAACAAAAAAACCTAACACCCCCTTCGACCAGCCAGTGTTAGCTGACCTCCCTGGAACATCGATAATTTCGAAGTCCCAGGTGGCGTCACACAGTGACCAGTCAGCTTGGACCGGACTTTCACAAGACTTTGAAGGAAAAAGGGATAGGAAAAGGTTTAGGATCAGGGGGCAAGCCCTTTGGGGAGAACCGGATATACACTGGTTGACCTTGGAACGCGACCCACACAAGGTAGGCCACTATGGCAGGTTTTAGCACCAGTGTACGGTGGTCGCTATCCGGTCGGATACAAGTATCCTCCCACCAGCAACAAACGTATGTAACTTTTTATGGTGAATAAATAAACAAAATTATGTTATGTACATCATTTATTATTATAGTTACTATAAGTTCGTATACAAGATATTAAGTAGTCATTTTCCGTGGAACCCTTTACTTGTATCACGCTTCAGTCACCTTCTTTTCATTATTTTGAGGCTTCTTTATCATGACCGGACGCACTTCCTCTGTAATATTTAGAATAATGTCAGTTTTTATCCGGGCATGGCAAATATAGTGGTGGTTAAGTTCAATAACTATACTGTCACTAGACTGCCAAATATAATTTCGAGAAACAAGATAAATTCTATCTCGCCATGAGTTAGAGACTGCAGAAGGCATTGCAGCATCAGGTCAAGCACTACGATTCCACAGACAGTTAAAGGGGTCAAAATACATAACTTCCCTTTTTGGCGGGGGTTAAAAATTTGTATACATGTAATGAGGGATATTATACTGAGTTATAAAAAGAATATAATGCACTAATGCAAAGAAATGCGTTTTTTCAAATATGTCTAATATTATATCGAATGAGGCGAAATAAAGCAAGTAAAATAATACATTTAACTCATATTTGAATTAGATATAATTATTTGTATAAGAAATAAATTGAGAGTATTTTGCCAAATACCTTAAAAAATAGATCACAATAATTGCATATTGAAGATATTCCAGCAAATCAAATATTTCAATCATTTTACGGTAGAGAGAAAAAAATAATAAAATGAAGTAGCTTTGATGTTGTTGCTTGGGGTCAATGAAATTTCCAGAAGCTAGATAGACCTTACCAATCGATTCCTCCTCTATCTCTAATCAGCAACCAGTGTCAGCAACGTGTCTACGATCTCTCTTAATACGGTTGTTCTAGAAGATACTAGCTTGTTAAAAAATAATTCACCTGGATCAGCTTTCCTCCTATCCTTGTAGTCGGGGTTGTCCCAGGGTTGTCTGTCAGCGCTGCCGAAGATCACGTAGATGATGTTACTGGCTACACATATTGCTGCCGTCAGTAGAAACACGATGCGCCAACGGGATATGTCAGACTGGAAGATAAGTGATAAGTTAAATCATGCGTGAAGAACAATAAGGGATTAGGAAAAAGTAGGTGTCAAAGATGTCCATTTTTGTGCATTATCACCATCAAATTCGCGTTTTCCTTTGGCTTTTAGATCACCATCCATTGGTTGAATGAGCTATGAACTTTCATTCTATTTCATAGATATGATACGTGAGCTATTACACGCGCATGGTGCTATAGGCATGCAAGAGAGGTAGATGCAACTTCCAAGTGTGAGCACGATTATACATAAATTACATATGAAAGGAAGTGCCGGATTCTGGTTAAAAGTAGCCGCACAACTATACAAGTAACGTCAACAGTTGTATATTCGATACGGCGGGAGCTAGTGACTCCAGTATGTGGTTTTATAGTAAAGGCAGCAAAGTAGCAAGTGGGTCAACTGATGGTAAGTGATTTACACCGCTCAACAATACCAAAGAATCATGAACGTCTTACCAACCTTAAAAAAATGGATAATGAATAAATTGGGAAGCCGAAAGGACGATATAGGCCTGCGGATACCTAACTCAGCATACAAAATGTAATAACAAACTATTATTCCATGTCGATTTTTCTGTGAGACAGTGATAACAAACCAGTCGAGCTGGTCCATTCATGCTGTAAACAAAGCCGTCTGCAGTGTAACTTTGTCCCGTGTGTTATTGCGTAATACCACCACTGCAATGTCGCCGCACTCTGATTTATAAAATATGATCCGCTTATTATGATTTAATAAGATCTATGCCCAACTCTTAAAACGTGAGCAGCAGAGAGGCATAGAGAAAGCAATGGCGTCTTAGTGTGATAACGAGTATTGAAAGTCTTGAGTCGTTGCTTTGAGGAACTGCTAGTTACATGTGTCCCTATATTGCGGATCACAGCATGAATAGCCTGGTGTAGTGTGGCGAATGCTTTCACATAGGTATATGTCTATGAAGAGATAATGTTATATTACATTCAGACTTACCGAATCATTACGTAATATAAGACTAGTGGCTACTGGAGTGAGGACGCTGCCAAGACTGGCGCCGAAGTTAGTAAGAGAGAGCATCACGCCAGCGAAGCGCGGTGACAGGTCCAAGTGATTCACCTGGAAAGATATAATATCCGTAAACCATATGTTACAGTTATCATTGTGAAACAGCGCTGTAACTAGTTTTTTAATAGCAAAGGTCGGCATTCGAGCAAATTTGTCACTCGTGGTTAGTGATCTTTCCGCCTATAAACACCAACATAATTAGAAGAATCATAGGAGCGTTGCAAACCTAAAAGAAAAGATTAGGAATAGGGGGGTCAGAGACTCTGAAAATCTCGCATGCATCACCAAACGGTTTTTCGTCACCGAAAAATCCTCAAGCGTCCTTTCCCCCGTTAGGTGTTAAGTAGCATGTATTTTAATTGTTCTTTTATTGTGTTGCACCAAATAAATGTTTTTATTTCTTTTTGGCATTGTGGTTATGAATAGACAGTGGTGATCACTCACCATTAGTTTTTGATAGTTTAATCCCGATGGATCGCAGAACTATCGTAGCGCCCCTTTGTACTCTTATATGTACGACCCCGAGGTGGACGGCAGATAACGACGGCTTAAAGTTACATATTAAGACTGATAGAGACCATTATAGCCAGGACGGCACCCCCTGGGTGGAGTTGTAGTAATAACTTTTTGCTGGTGGGAGAATACTTGTATCCGAACGGATAGCGCCCACCGTACACTGGTGCTAAAACCTGCCATAGTGGCCCACCTTGTGTGGGTCGCGTTCCAGGGTCAGCCAGTGTATATCCAGTTCTCCCCAGGGGGCTTGCCCCCTGATCCCAACGGTTTTCCCATCCCTTTTTCCTTCCCCTACCCCTTGGCCCTTTGGCAGGCCGGCATGATCTTGCCGACCTATGTTGGACACATTGTTTTGTTGGTCGACACTATTCTTGGATTGCGCTACACTTACCATCAGGTGTAGCGTAGTCACTTTGCCGAGCCAGGATAAAAAAAAACTTGCTTTTCCCAGGGACAGAAAAAAACGCCGATGCAATAATGAATGTGAAAACTTACCATAAATCCAGCAGATGTGAACCCGCTCATGGTAAGAACAGCTACGAGTGTAGCGATTGCTATGTTCTTGTGCTCAGCGCTTATAAAGGCTAATACTGCCAGTCCAATTCCCGTACCAAACATGGCTGTGAAGAAAAAATAATATGTATCAGATAATAAAATACTCACTAATACTAAAGAGCTTAAAAAAAATTATCGGTGCTACTGCAGTTTAATGGTAAAAATGAGATCATTGACTACAAATTGTTCAGTTTTTTGAGCTTTTAGTATTATTGAATAGGTTTTATGTTTTGTGAAATAGTTCATATCTTAATATTTTTTGTGACAAAATGAATAACTGACGAAGTTTTAGTCTTTTGTCATCGGTCTTAAAATTTAAATGGTAACACCACTGCAATGAGCCTTATCGAAATCAAAAATCAAGCATCCAGATCGGTCCTCATTTAGCGGAGTTTTTTTATCCAAGAGGGTGGCAAACAGATATCTGAGAAACCTAATTGAAAGTGATCACACTTGATACACTGCCAATCAATACCTCCTGGAAGAATCGTTGGTGCATTGTCGGCCTTTGAGGACAAAGTAAGCCTTCAGTATGAAAATATTGCAGGTGAACAAACATGTACATATGAATTCATAACCTTCTCTGTTTTTTTCGTTGGAAAAATCAATTTCGTGTAGCGTGAACGTGTTGCGCCGTGCCGCGCTGGCTTGATAGGATTTTACTAGACAGCAGCTCTTTAGTAGGTGAAAATTGTGAATGAAATAATGAAAAAAAAATTAAATGAATATTTACCTAAAGAATTAAATATTTTTCTACAAGTTCCAACAGATAAAAGTCCTCTGTTATAAATCTTTTCACATAATGTTGAAGATACGACACTGCCTATCCACATGCCGAGGTAGGGTAAAGCGGAGAGCAGGGCACTCTGAAATATAAATACATCCAACAATGACGCAGTAGTTGATGATAACTTAGCGGGGAATGGAACAACTGTTAAGACAGTCGATAGAATTCGATCCAAGCCATTAAGACATACTCTTCTGCCTTTTTTGTATATATTCATTGTTTATTATCATTCGCTTTGAAGAGATCGTGAGGAAATCTAGATACCTGAAAATTTCAGTTGGAGCACTCATTCGGTACACTAATACTTACCCTTTTAGTCAGTAGAGAAGGCCCTTACCCATCAGTGAGACAATATATAATAAAGAGCATGAACAGTCTTGACTCCATAAGAAACTAGGCGTTAATGATTATGAAGGTATTTTATTTCTACTACTCCCAAATTCAAGGCAAATATTTTCAGATTACAAAAACATATCTTGGTACAAGATTCGAACCCGCGGTTTCTTGTTTCACAGCTAATTCATCAAACATGCTTGCTGCAACATTAAACAATAGAATCAAGTAGCTATTTATACCGAAAGGTGACACGATTTCTAAATGCTTACATTTCTTAATGATATACGCATAGCCCTTTCCAAATATGTGGGCATGTCCACAAAGAATAGTACAAAAGTTACTGCAGCTCCAACATGAGTAGTGAAGATTGCCCATAGTGGCCCAGTTTTGAACATCTCCTTCCAGGGTGTGGCCTGATTGGTCTGAAAAATGATACTGAGTTGTAATAAATACACACAAATTACCTTTTACAGAGTAAGCAAAACATCGTAAGAAATATCAATACCTAAAAGAAAAAAGAAGAGAAGAAAAAAGAATTTCGAAGGTATATGAACACCCGCATCAAGTCAGCGTGGTGGACTAAATCATAAACGCTCTAATGAAGAGGCAGATGCCTTGCTGTGGGACCTTTTGAAATTAATACACACCTGGTATTATTATTTTTTGTAGCAGAGGCTGGCAAACGAGTAAATAGGTCACCTGGTGGTAAGAGATATCCACCACCCATGCACAATACCAGAGGGATCATGGATGCGTTGCCGATCTTAAAGGATAGTTAAGGGATTATGAAGAGGGGGGGACTTGGGCCTCCGGATACCTCACTCACTATACGAAACGCAGCAGCAAGCCGCTACTTTACGTTGGTTTTCTGTGCGACAGTGATAAAGATCCGGTCGAGCCGGCACAAAAAAAAATATTAATTTTAGGACCCAGTTTATGTCTAAGTAAGTTGCTACTAAACTAATGCAGTGATTATTTTAAAATTAAATACCTGAATATGTCCAGTAGTCATGTTCAAGCCCATCTCTATATAATATTTCTCCTCTTCACTGATCATGGCATGTTCTTCAGGAGAGCTAGCTGAGAACCAGTACCATAACGCAGCAGTCGCGAACATCAGGCCAGCCATACTGTAAAAGATTACTTTCCAACCCATTGCAGTCTCTGCCAAAAGACCTGATACTGGCATTGCAATGATTGTGCCTACTTGACCCCCTGAAATGAAAAATTCGAAGTTAATAAGCTGTTTAATATTTTTTTAAGGAATATGGAGATGACGAGAATAAGAAAATACACAAACAAAATCAGTATCTCCATTTGAACTTGCTGTGTGTTGGTTCCTTTTTGCGTAACTACGTCCAATTGTTACTCTATTACCCCCACTAGGGATTTTGCTGTGTTCCACTAAATAGCGAATAAAAAGTAAGTGTCCAGTATTAGGCACTCGTTTTGCGTCGCTAATATCTTGGGGACCATTTAAAATCGTTACATTATAATGTGTTCACATTGACTGCTTCGGTGCCAGTGCTGAGGTTAGTGGTTCGATCGCCGAGTAGGGTAAAAGTGATACTGGGTTTTTCTATCACGAAATATTCAGTATCAGCTCTGAGTATAGAATTTATGTCCAGTATTGGTTTAGTAGACTTAATCATCTCTTTTTTTTGTTATAATTTTGATTTAAGTCATGATTTAGGAGTATAAGTTGATTATTGATTTTTTTTCTATCCGAGCATGAAAAAGTGACTGCACTCCGCTTGATGGTAAGCGTACCGCAGTCCGAAAAACTAGCGACCACCGACAAGCAATGGGTTTATCGGTAGTCACCAGAATCATGCCGGCCTATGATTGCTTTGATAGGTTAGTTTCGGACGGAAAATCGAAGTATAATCTTACGTTTTGTGAAGTCAGCTACAGATTGCCGTAGCACCGAGAAATATTACTTTAAATGCAGCATAACACCTCGATTCTACTAGATTACAGATGATAATAGCATCATAAAAAATGCAGACATACCTCCATAAACAATGCCAGTCAGCGTAGTCCGTTCATTAGCAGGCAGCCATCTTCCAAGGAGTGTGTGACTGGCTGGGAAGAGGCAGGCCTGTGTGAGGCCCATTAGCACTCTGCAGACGCACACCATAGGCCAACCACCCTGAAACAATTGCTTACAATAGTAGAAGTGCAATAAACATATCAGCATTTTTTATACGGTATGTCTGTCGAAGAAAATCATCATCAAAGCCACAGGACGTCTACTGCTAAACATAGGCCTCCCCCAATGATTTCCAGATATTGGAAGCAACCTGCATCCAGTGACTTCTTGCGACCATTATCAGGTCGTCTGTCGACTTTGTCGAAGAAATTATTGATGATAATTAATAAACCAGGGGAACACCTGTATAATTATTGGACATGATGGTCATAGCCAGTTGCACTGACTGATCGGTAAACCATTAGCTAGTTAAGCAACCTTTGGCGTGGTCAGTCTATGGATGGGTGACCGCTTAGTGGTATTTCAACTGAGCGTCTCCGTACTTCTGAGGGCACATAAAAAAAGGCGGTTCCGGCTGTTATCAACTGACAGCAGTCGTGACGCCAAGTTGAAATCCATCGGGCGGCTTAAATAACTTTAACACTAAGTTGGTCACTAACCATTCGATATAAAATAGAATTGGGTATGATTTTTTTTATTATTTGATTGAAAAACGAGACGAGCAAGGCGCTCGCTTGATGGTAAACGCCACGCCTGCTCATAAACAGAAGCAACACTATACTTTGAATTACAAAGCACTGCATGGCGCTGAACTACGCTCGTCACCCCGAGACATAGGATGTTAAGTCTAATAATGGCCAGTAATTTCACTGGCTTCAATGTCCTTCAAACCTTAACACAACAGCGCTTACACACTGTTGATTAGAAATAGACAAAGCGGTGGTACCAACCCAGATGGCCTCTCGCATACGAGAGACCTACCACCTTGTGATTGGTCCTGTCTTAGTGATGATGTGATGAGACGTAATATGTCTCAGAATATCAGCCGCAGTGTAGTAACAGCCCTTGGAAATGTTAATTATAATTTTGGGTTGCATTGTTAATGGACAGGGAGCCCTCCGGTAGCTGATCCACTTGACTACTATCAAGCTCATTTTCCGTGAGTAGCTTCGTTTCGATGAGACGACCAACTATTCCCTATGCGAAAATTCTCTATTGTGGTAGCTAACAGAGGTAGCAAGGATAGAATATTTCGATTTGATGATACTCAAAAAATTATTATTTTATTTGTAGGACAATATGACAGTTAAATTACATAAATATTAACTAAGTAAATACAAAAAAATCAGCTGGTTAGTAATGGTGGGAGGATACTTGTATCCGACCGGATAGCGACCACCGTACACTGGTGCTAAAACCTGCCATAGTGGCCCACCTTGTGTGGGTCGCGTTCCAGGGTCAGCCAGTGTATATCCGGTTCTCCCCAGGGGGCTTGCCCCCTGATCCTAACCCTTTCCCCATCCCTTTTTCCTTCCCCTCTCCCTTGACCCTTTGGCAGGCCGGCATGATCTTACCGACCAACGATGGACACATTGTTTATCGTTGGTCGACAATATTCTTGGATTACGCTACACTTACCATCAGGTGTAGCGTAGTCACTTTGCCGAGCCAGGATAAAAAAAAAAAAAAAAAAAAAAAACACTGAAATGATAACCCCCTCTTTAGATGTCGGTTAAGAATGACCAGTCTCAAAAGACGATCCACGCAGTAAATAATCTAACAAAGCAGACTGCCTCGTTTAGAGCAAAAATATTACTGTAGGGAAATAATGTGGTAACGGAAGTGCTTTGCTCAAATGCAATGCGACCACTTTGTGGCAAGGAAACAGTCTTTTCAGCCGTTAAATTATTCGCTTCTGGACCATAATTTAAGCCAAATTTTGTACTAAAAGTAAATTAGAAATAAAGTCTTCGGGCGCCTTGCTCGACAATCCTTAATCGAATTTTACAAAACATGTTTTTAAATGTAAAATTTTCGTAACATTTGTGTTTCAATAAATATGTTTATTGGTTAAAATATACGATTTAAGGAATTTGTTGAAGTCGGCCCTAAAACTTTGTTTTTTTTTATTTAATTGAATGACGAGATGAGCAAGTGGCTCGCCTAAAGGTAAGCGCCACGCCTGCCCATAAACAGAAGCAACACCACACAAACTTTGAATTAAGAAGCACTCCATGTACAGTCTACTGCATGGCTCTACCGCTAAAAAAATACACAATTTATGTTTTTGATACCAAATTTTAACAATTTAGTTCTTACGTAAGTTACTAAGACCACTTCTAAATTTTATATCCAATCTACTGCACGCTGGGTTCTATGTATTGTTCTACTCTTTGTTCTATTTACGGAGAATTCTCTAATGTAATGCGTATAGTAGTCCAGTTTAATTCACTTACTTCAAATGTAAATTCGAAACTAGATGTTAAACACGACGCAGAATAATTTAAGTGCAGTTCTATTCTAACTCCTTACTTTAATTCCGCGCTGAAAGCTCGTTCAACTAAAAGTTGCATAGACATAGCGTTTATAGATGACGCAAGAGTTTAGTAATATGCATCAGTAGGTTCTTCGCATTCATATTTATTTTATTTATTTAACTTTAAGTATAAAGGCGGAATTAATGCCAGAGGTATTTTTTACCAGTCAATCTTAGATAATACAGAGAGGAAATGAAGTAAGTGTATATAAAATATTGACTTATATTATTTAACTAGCTGTCCCTCGCTGTTTCATCTGCATGTTAGTGCCCTGCTCTCATGGGTCATAGCGTGATATAAATATAAACCTTTCTCACGAATCACTCTATCTATTGCAGAAAACTGCATTAAAATCGTTTAAAAGATCTAAGCGAACAAACAGCGGAAGCGACTTCATTTTATACTATGTAAAGATAATATGATACATGTAACATTCGGGGATTTACTACCCTTTCGGGGATTATAGACGTGAGTGCATATGTTTGTATGTACGACTATATTATTAGTAAATGCTGATATATAAAGCAAAACCAGTGCAAAAACTAAGTGTTTAAATTTAAGTGTATAACGGTTGGTTGCTGTTCTGATTTTAGGAGGAATTAAATTTATAAAAACATTTCATATTAATTTAGCAGTGTTTTTCACCACTATATTTCTTTTGTAAAATCACAGCAGACGAAACTGCGACTCGTTCGGTTATTAATACTGATTTAATTTCTTGCGTCATCTATTTAGGTTGGTGTCTGTGAAGACATTGTTTATTTTGCTTTTAGAATAAATTACATAATTTACATTTACTGCTTATTTTTTACTGCTGCAACTTACGTAGAGTTGTTAAAGTTAGTAATGAAGCGAATTCTTAATAAGTTTTCATAATTACTAAGCTCATTCAAGATAAGCTGGTGGTAAAATATTCATATCCGCTCAGATGGCGGTAACCATACACATGGTGTTAAAACCAGTCATAATGACCCACACGCCTTATGTAGATCGCGTTCCAGGATCAGGCAGTGTATATCCGGCTCTCTCGAGGGGATTACGATAGGACTTGACGGTTGTTCGGGGCCAGTATAGAAGTACATACTTGTTACCAACTAGTCCATACTCCAACCCTGTGTCGGCATTGATCATCCACCTGTCCTGTCGCAGGCGCCTCGATTTCCTTCTTTCCTCTTTGGAATATGAAGAAGCATTTATACAAGCCGGCATGATTCTGATGACCATCGATAAACTCATTGTTTGTCGGTGGTCCCTGGTTTTACGGACTCCACTGCGCTTAACATCAGGTTTAGTTCAGTCACTTTTCCGTGCTCGTATAAAAAAATAAGTTAAAATAATGATTATTCAATCATACCACGCTAGCAAGAATCGGTAGAAGCAGAGAGATGGTTCCATTAGCCAGCAACGCCACCAGCAGGATCAGCTTTCCACCGTACCGCTTCGCCAGTAGGCCTGCTGGGATCTGCATGGTGGTGTAGCCCCAGAAGAACGACGACAGAACCAATCCTTGCGTCTTTTTGTCCCATTCGTATATCTGCGAAACATTAAACTATAAAATTTTGTGCTCTGGTCATTATGAATGTTATGGCTCCGATTTCCAGGTCTGGCAACACTTTGGGGGTAAACGTCAGGTTAGGTAAACGTTAGTAATAAATGATTTGTCATTTCTATAAATCAAGTCTCTTGTCAACTCGATATTGAAGTAGGATGGAAACAAGATGATTAATATAAAAACTACGTAAACTACAAGTCAAAAGGATTTGGGCCTCTGGATATCTCCGGGTATCCGGAAGGCTTGTCTTTTATTTCTAGTTCGAGAAAGATTGACCACCAATCGGCATCATAGTTTCGTCTATAGCATGAATGGACCGGCTCGATCGGATCGTTACCACTGCCTCACAGAAAACCGACGTAAAGTAGCGGCTTGCTGCTCCATTTCGTACGTTGAGTGAGATATCCGGAGTCTCAAAACCTCCTCCCTTCTCAATCCCTAATTATCCCTTTCCTTTAAGGTCGGCAACGCGCCCATGATTCTTCTGGTATTGTGGGCGTACATGGGCGGTGGAGATCACTTATCATCAGGTGACCCACTTGCTTGTTTGATTAAAAAAATCTGGAAATATGGTTACAAATTACTAAAATTTACCTTATATTAATGAACAGTATACTGTGCGGTGTAAAGCTTTAGCTTTATAGAGGTAAAAGAATATTTGGATCGGATCGTTTAGAACTGTTGTTACACTGTTGTATTCCAGTTTGAAGTATATTGAAACCAGTGAAATTTGTAGGCATTAAGAGACTTAACATATTATGTCTCAGGGTGACGAGCGCAATCCAATACCATGTAGTGCTCGATAATTCAAACATCTTATTGATGTGCTTTAGTTTATGGTCAAGCATAACGCTCCCCATTACCGTGACCTGCTCGTGTCGTCATAAACGTTAATAAAAAAATCAAGTCACTAATTTCCATAAAAAAATTAAACAATAATAAATTATCATATTTGACATTGATTAAATAAGCAAACTTAAATATTTGTTCGGCAAATTAAAGCAAGCTATCAAAGCTTATGAAGCAGATAAAATCACATACTACGTAGCAACTTTTTGTCACCAAAATAAATAAAATTAATGCCATGTTACTTAAATGATTTAAAAGTTCCATTGTTTGATTCTGTAGTTTTCCATGCAGTATCAAAAAGTGATACCTAAGTCACGTGGAGCGTAGCGTGCAGTTACTGCATCCGGTTTCAATATAAGTTTAGTGACGAAAATCTACAAGTATTACAGCTCAGTCGTTTACAAAAAGACTAAATCACCCATCGTTGACGCTAGAAATATCCCGTGTATCATTAACAAACATACTATGATTAAAGAAAATTAATATAAATATATGAACCCTGCCTTTACGGTCACATTGCCGGGCACGACCATATCATCGACTAACGAGGAAGGTTGGGCAGTAGTCCATCACGATGACCTAATCCAGATTATTATATGAAGTCTATCATATCTTTGACCTCACATTCTTTTGCAGTACTATTAAGTATGCAAGTTTCCTCCCGGTGTTTACTTTCAGCGTTGAAGCAACCGGAATTAATAATGTATACACACATAATTTAACGAGCGCGAACTAGTTAAATACTAACAATGACGAGAGTAAACCAAACACACGTGTCTATTTATCAATGGTACATAATTGTGATAAATTAAAAATAGACCGTTTAAATATAATTATCTCGTATTTTATTAAACGTGACGTGGTTTTGGAGTTTCTTTTTCCATAATATTATGTAAGCCTAAATACAAACATCAACTGATTCTATTTTCACGTCAGAGATTCTGTATTCGTCTACGACGTTCATGATTTTAGCAAACTTTTCTAATTTTGAGTGATCTAGGTACATTTTCGAATAGTTTTACTGGATTATCTTTTCTGAAAATACTGTTTTATGTATGTAATATAAAAAAAGTAGAAAGCAGGAGCAGGTGGCTCAATGTCGTACGTAAGAAGCTATCTCCTTGATGGGTCAAGACCCCCAGCACTGAGGAATCGACGCAAGGAGGAGGAGGATGTAATATAAACTAGAATCTGTTAAAGCAAAATCAAATTATGTTTTTAATAACGTATAAGCAAAAAGGTCATCAATGAGGTGGACTGACCAAATAATAACACCAGTGGGAGGTCCTGTAAATGAATGCACCAGATTGTCGTCTAACAGAGACAGATGGAGAGATCGTACAGCGAGCAACAACATCATAATTTGGACACAAATCGTCGTGACCACGACCGCTCTGTCAAGAGCGAAACGACGAAGAAGCCAAAAAGATAGAATAGAAGATAAGCAAAAAAGTAAAAATTAAGTTTCAATTGTAGCTCCCTCTTCATAAAATGACAGCTCGCATTCGCCGGGACATGCTAATCATGATATCCTCATTGATTTTTTATGTTATTTTATACGTTCTTACGAATGATTGCTACATAGGATAACAATATTCTACCCCAATGCTCTTGAGTTCATATCGCACAATTCCGGGAAAAACTAAATCCCAATGCTATGCTCACGAAGTAATTTAAGGCCTCCTACTGACCGTCTATAGGCTAATTTGCATGTCTCTTACTTGCTCTTGATTCTTCTTGGGGTCGATACATGAAGATTTGCGATTTCTCAGCACTTAACTCACCAAAAAAACGGTCATCACATGGTTCAGTGTATGGTTTTTTTCCAGAACAAAGTCTTATTTTTACAGAATCAGTCTCTTGATATCGCTGCTTAGTTCTTTGAACTATCGAACGCATTATTTAATTAAGGCTCTGGGACACAACATTGACTTAAACTTTCCTCGAGCAGCGATATAATTTTGCTGGCTGATATCACCTTTTAACTTTTTTAAACTTCAAGTAAATTAAAAAATAATTATGTGAAAGTGATCAGGAGTTAAGAAGAACTTCCAACAACTCGCGTCGAAACATGCAGTGACAACATTTTTTTTTCTCTTCTTCCTTTAAAAAATTGGCTTCCATAAAGGCAAGTAGTATTCTTCGGCGATCTATTCTTTTTACTGTACTGTACTGGACTGCGTCTCTTTGCTCGGTGACAAATTCTGATAGACTTTTGTAACTCAAGTCAGCAATAAAAATAAAATTTCAACTTTCCTGTAGCCTTATATCCAATATAATAGATACATTCTCTATATAACTGAATTTGTCAAAGTTTTTACTGAAGAAGTATAATAAACTTACCTCTACATTGGAATCATTGCGGCGCGTGACGTCGGTCATTGCGAGGATGGCTACTCCCAGACTGCTGCGTCCTATGAACAGTGCTATCATGCAGAAGGACATGCACAGCATCTGCACATGACGGATGCCGAAGCCAAACTCTGTGGAAGGAGTGGTTGTTAGTATCACTCTATATTAGGAGAGGAGATTCTACAAGGTCCCTCGTATGCGAGAGGTCGTCTGTGTTGGTACCACCGCTTCGTCTATTTCTCAAGCCAAGCAACAGTGTGTAAGCACTGTTGTGTTTCGGTTTGAAGGACGTTGAAGCCAGTGAAATTACTGGGCATTATGAGACTTAATATCTTATGTCTCTGAGCGAGCGTAGTTCAGTGCTTTGTTTTTCAAATTTCTGTGTGGTGTTGCTTCTGTTTATAGGTAGGCGTGGCGCTTACAATCAGGCGAGCGCCTTTTACTCGTCTCGTCATTCAATAAAAAAAGGACGATCCATCTACTTCATCTCAAACAGAGGACACGAGCGATAATTGTCATCTGTATATCAAGATAGAGCGAAACAGAGGCAAAAAAATGAAGACTGACACTACAACTGCGTGTAAAAGTAACCAGGAAAGGATACGGATAATGGGAGAGGAAGTACGTAGACTTTTGAATAATTTTGGCACAGAATCTGTTAAAATTCTCAAGGGATTATGAGCGGAAGCCAATTTGCCTAGAATAAATTACCACAATATGTTAGCATTAATGGGTTCGGATAAAGTTTTGTGTGTTCGGAGTTAACAAAGGGTTAAGCTAACTGAATATTAAATACCAAAAAAAAAATGAATTTGTATACCGTTATACTGTTATACGTACTTATTTGAAAATCATTAGACATAAAGTCTAACAGCTGCAGTTCCATACGTGGTAGCTCCTTTGTACGCGAAAGGCTGTCTGAGTTGGTCCCACTACTTTGTCAATTTCTAACCCAGAGTGTGTAAGCACTGTTGTGTTTCGGTTTGAAGGACATTAAAGCCAGTAAAATTACTGGACTTTATGAGACTTAACATCTTGTGTCTCGGGGTGATGAGCGTATTGCAGTGCCTTGTAGTGCGTTGTGATGCAAAGTTCTGTTTGGTGTTTGCTTCTGTTTATGACCGACTTGGATTTTCGTTATTCAACCAAATAAAAAATCTATTCCAGAAAGAAAATAAATCACTACACACTTTCCAGTTATCACTTGTATTAACTGGTCCAAAAAAATTGTAATTATAAGTGAATAGATATTCAACTGTCATCATGGTGGGGAGATGGATCTTGGTATTAATCCGGGGTAATGTCTGGCAGAAAGAAAAGATTCATCCATCTATATCCGCCTATCCTGTCGCAGGCTCCTGAATTTGCTTCTTCCCTTAAGAGTGGGAAGAAGCATTTATACAGGCCGGCATGATTCTGATGACCACCGATAAACTCATGATTTGTCGGTGGTTGCTGGTTTTTTTTAGTGCACTGCGCTTACCACCATGTGTTGTGCAATCACTTTGTCGTGCTCAGAATTTTTTATAGTAACCTAAAAGACTTTTTTTTATAATAACCTAAAAGAAAGATTGAAATGTTTTCACCGTCAAAATCAAGTTAAAATTCTTCAATGTCTTTAAAATTTTCACAATATTTCCAGCAGAAATGTACAAATTGCATTAGTTTAGCCATTTAAGCCGTTGTCTTGTTTCAGCGAGACTTTAAGTTGCGATATAAATTGATGTATTTTCAAAACGTGTAGTACGTGACCAATACAGGTTGGGGTCTAATATTGACTTTAAGAAATTCGGATCGCAGATGATCGTATATTAATAGATTTTACACGTCTTCTCGTCACTCGGCTTGTGGCAGAGTATTCATATCCGCCCGGATAGCGATCACCGTACACATAGTGTTAAAACCTGCCATAGAACCCACACACGGTTTATCCGGTTCTCTGGGAATCTTGCGACATGACTTGATGGTTGTTGTTTGGGGCGAGTATAGAGGTGCATCCTTGTATCCCTGTGCCAGCAATCGTATTAGCTTATTTGACAGTAACAATCCAATTTATAATCATTACACCCAATAGTTACAGACACATAGTCCTGACCCCAAACTACGTTAACCTGTGTTGTGGATATCAGGAACTACGAGTAACTTGCAGTCCCATAACATCCAGACCCGAAACAAATATTTGTGAATCACACAAATATATAAATATTTCTCATGGTGCGGGGATCGAACACACTCTCATTCAAATAAATAATACTTCAATTTATGTAGTGCAAATATATATTGCGAATCAATTTAGAAAAGAGCAACGTTAGAGTTTCTTGCCCGTTCTTCTCTAACGAAACAGCATTCCGAACTGGCGGTAGAGTTAAAATTTGACTGAATCTAAATGATGTTTGACATTTTAATGATTCAAGAAATGATTTGATTTGATCACTCGCATCTCCCATCGCCCATTAATGTGCAAACCTATTTTAGTTCTTAAAAAGTAGACTCGTGTCTTCCATTTTATAATCGGATTTCGTTCACGAGATTGTTTTCATTCAATTTAAGTTTTCGATTAGTTGTAAGTGATTCGATTGGTTCGAGTCGTGTTCTGCTTTTGAATGTGATCCCGTCTCGATCCCTGGATAATCGAGAGCTGTGTCTCAGATATAAATGATGGGAACAAATGAGGTTTTATTAATTTATTATAAGGCCCTGATCGATTTGTAATTGGACACACGTAAGCTGATTACATAATTGATTTATACATGTGGTGCCAGTAGATCGATAAGCTGATTTATAATATACTTTTAACAATTTGATCACAACTCTGGCACTTTGGACTTTAGCCAACTTATGCAATGTCCCTGTATTAAAGGAACGTTACCAAAAAATAAAAGAAAAAAAGTTAGAGTCACTCAGTTTATTTTTATTTTTTTATTTGATTGAATGACTAGACGAGTGCCATGCAGTACTTTATAACTCAAAGTTCTGTGTGGTGTTGCTTCTTTTTATGGACAGGCGTGGCGCTTACCATCAGGCGCCTTGCTCGCCATTAATTAAATTAAATTAAATACCATCCCTGGTTTTTCAAGAATGGTATATGTTCATGTGCCCGTGGAGATTGTTTACCAGGTGACCCACTTGGTCGTCTGTCGGCTTCTGCTATACGTTTTTTCAGGCTCCCGGTATTAAGCCGGGATAACGCTAGGTATAAAGAAAAGAAAGAATGGTGGTAGGGTGCCTGATATACTCGACTGGATAGCGACCACCGTACACATGGTGAAAAACTCGCCATAAGGGATCGTTCAGGTGAGTTGTGTTCCGGGATCAGCCAGTGTATATCCGCTAGCTTCAGGCCGGCATGATTCTGCTGACTGCCAAAGGACCCAATGTTTCTTGACGGGTCGATATTATGTTTGGATTATACTGTAACTAACGTCAGGTCCAGTGTAGTCACTTTGCTATTCCAGGATAAATATAATATGAGTCGCAAATAAGCTCGGCGACCAGTTACATCTGAGCCTTTTTTTTATCCCAGCACGGCAAAGTGACTGCACTACACCTGATTGTAAGCGTAGTGCAGTCCAAAAAACTGGCGACGACCGACAAACAATGAGTTTTGCGGTGGTCACCAGTATCATGCCGGCCTGTATAAATGCTTCTTCACACTCCGAAGAGGGAAGAAGCAAAACGAGGGGGCTGTGACAGGACAGGAAAATGACCGATGCATGCACAGGAATACAAGGATGTACACCTATATTCCTTAACCAACCATAAAGTCATGTCGCAAGCTCATTGGGAGAACCGGATATATACTGGCTGATCCTGGAACGCGATCTACACAAGGTGTGTGGATCACTATGGCAGGTTTTAACACCATGTGTACGGTGGTCGCTTTGCGGGCGGATATGAATACTACCACCAGCAAAGCTGGAAGTGAAAATGTTAACATATTTATAAATATCTTACTTTTAGCAGAAACGCTAAGTCGGCCAGGCTCCTTCCGGATTTTCACAGGAAATTTTTTTTCTTCAACCATTTTTTACAAAATTTTTATACTATTTTCACTACTCACTATTACATTCCGAGCAGAAATGAAAGCTACGAGGAAATCTTACGCATAATAAAGGAGCGATGAAATATTTTAGGTGTTGAATTTCGAACCAAATGTTATATTGACTAGAGTCTACAACGCTGTGACTCGACTGATAAGGCTCTTCTCGTGGCGTCTAGTTGACTTATTGATAGGAGTATTGCAGTATGATTGTTCATATTACCTATATATAATGTAATTTTAATACAATCATTTTGTCTTTACGTTCATGGTTTTGCTTTACTTTTTATATAAAATTCATATAAACACTGACGTATACATCCTACGGGAGGTGGAGCTTATCAAGTTCATCAAACTACGACCCAGACACCACTTGGCTTCTTCTACATTCATGCATGTTCCCATATACTTTCGCCGATTCAGGGTGCTTGTAACTTGCTATTTTCGGTGAAGAGGATTTATTTGATCATTCAGGAACCCTTTTTAGCGTCTCAATATAAATATAAACTGTCTACGGATAGAACAGAATAGTATCCTTTAATCCTTTCAGAGTACTAGCAAGTTGTTTTTTTCGTATAGCGTAATAAGGTAGTTTCCTATCTTGAATATTATATTATATTGTTTTACACGCAACAGAAAATAATACGAAAAAGAAACCCTTTTGTTGAAGCACAATCAAAATTTGCTCAAAAATGAGCCCGCAATTATGATTTTAAATATTGGTATGAACAAAAGTGCGGGTGTAGTGGTGACATCGCACTGTCTCGCTCACACGCGTCGATCTCAATGGCTCTTTACCATAGTGTCGTCAAAGTTTACGTCGTCTGTTATTTGACAAATGCGGCCTCCATTAGATTTGAGTGGCTTCTAATTATTTTTTTTAAGGACGGATTATTCTATTGATATAAATAATTAAAAAAAAAACAAGTCATCTACCCTGTTATTGGACACTATGAAATTAGCTCCATTTAGATGGAGATAGTTTATCATAAGACCGAGGTAATTTAACAGAAATCTCATATTCGTAAGGCCGCGTCGTTCAATTTGAAAATAAGAATTTTATCAAGCATCCTCATAAATTACAGTGATATTCTTTACCAGCATCATATTATCAAATCTCTCCATAATAGTAGAGTCAAGAGTGAAAGCAAAATATGAAATAAGAAAAGCAAAGCATCAAACGTTAACAAAATAACGTCGTATGTATGGGGAATTTTGGTCAAACAATGTGACCCGGAACAAATAATATTTGCGAATAACATTGGTCTCGTGGGAATTTAAACAATATTTAACCGTGAAACAATATTTGCTGCGAGCGTAATATTTTTTTCCTTTGGGGGATTAATTTCTAGGAGTAAACTTTTTTTTCTTTGTCCCTTGGGATGAACTACAGTGGTTCTTGCTAATGGGATACTGGCGAACCCCGCAGTATCTCATTCTGGGTTTAAAAGGGAGGGGAAGGATAAGGGATGGGAAAGGTATAGGAGGAGGGGGCAAGCCCCCTCGGGAGAACCGGATGTACATTGGCTGATTCCAGAATGTCCTAATAGTATTTCCATCTGAACTTGCTGTGGGTTGGTTCCTGTTTGCATAAGTAGATCCATTTAAACTTGTAGGGTTCGGGGATAAAAAATATACGTTTGAAATACCTACTAATTAGCTATATTTCGGTACTAATCACAAGATAACTTCTTAAACTTCTTTCCTGAGATATGTACACCTCAACGGCTACCTCTTTTTCTACGATTTACTCTCATACTTCCGCTCATAGTTCATACTTATTCATTCTGTTACACATTCGATCCCACATACGTATTTCATAATATCACGCCAGTACCCCATAAAGGTAGACAGAAAATAAATGGATTTCCACTTTACGCGGTTCTGACATACCACTTTCGCTTCATCTACTTTCATTAATCTCTTGATGTAAAACTTAGATATCTATTGAATTTCATGGGAGATTAAAAGCCGCACGTCTATCTAATGTTTTTAGTCAAATCATCAATCTGTTAAGTCTCGACAGCCGACAAATTTTGTCTACAGAATGAATAGATGGGCTCGATCAGTATGATATGATCTATGTTTTCCCTTTTTGACCATTAAACATTTCGTGTGGTCACTAAAATAGCTATAATAATACCGTTTTCATCTGGGACGACATCCTCATCAGCTATTTCTTTCCTTTTCTAAGCCACCGATTATGATTAACTGTACGAGTTGCGAGCAAAGAAAAACAGTATTGGGAGGCAGTGTACGGTAGCTAAATCACACGTGAGAAACCAATGAACGAGGAATATCATGTAACGAACCAATCGCGTGAGGCGATAGCGTCCCGCGCTCCTTCATTCCTCCAAACAGACCTACAACTGGTAGGTAAAGCTAGTGCTCAAGACTCGTGCCTCTAGTGTTGTGTGTATTTAGGTGATTCCGATCCCCTTATTTATCAAAAAATACTTTAATTGTGTATTAAGTACTTACATTATTTATTAATTACTGTGTTTTAATGAATTTTGATTTGTATACCTGTTAAATATTTACACCGAGTGTTACTTATGCTATGAAATTTAAAATCAAACAGACGTCATTACTGCCTACGACCGCATAATATTTTGACGCCAACACGCGGTCGCTAAACTGAATTCACAACTTGTATGTTTGTGTGTTTGTTGATATTAAATGTTTCATCTAACTTGGCTTTGTAGCGGTATGGTTGTTAGCTGCAGTTTATTTCCTTTCGTGTGAGGGACGATTTAAAAAATCTAAGTGGTCGGGCCATACTGTAACCAGTCTCCTCTACAGCGTGAAGGTCTTCTCGAAATTAATTGAAATCGAAATAATTCCAGTGTGTCAAAGGAAAGTGACGTGCAGTACCAATTCTGGAAGTCCATAATTTTCTCTTCCCTACCAACATTCTTTTTCTTTTTTAAAACAGATTCTTATAGTGACATCGTGGACATCGAAAACAGATTCTTCTAGTGTGTTGGGTGCGTATAGGAAGTGGGTCATCAACTATCAGGTGACCCAGTTTCTAGATTTCCGGTATTCTTCTATAAAAAACATACTTTTCACTTGCATGGTATCGGGTACATTGTAGTTATGTTTTGTATGATCAGTATTTATAGAAACTTAAACAATCCTTCTTTTCCTAAAAAGTCGTCACACGATACTTCTGGTTTTGCAAGTGTTCATGAGTGGTGATCATTTACCACCTGGTGACCTGCTTGTTTATTTGTCTTATAAAACTTACTAAACAAGCCATTCCTTCGATTGTATATACTATATCTATTTTAGAAGCAAGAGTTATAATTATTATCTATTATTTACCTACAGTAGTTTCATGAGATAATGAAGTTTGTCTTGTACAACATTGTAGTTTAACATAGATAAAAGAATAATAATATCAATTGGAGGCCCGAGTGTCATGCCCTTTTTTTTTTTGTTTTTTTTTTTATCCTGGCTCGGCAAAGTGACTACGCTACACCTGATGGTAAGTGTAGCGCAATCCAAGAATAGTGTCGACCAACGATAAACAATGTGTCCATCGTAGGTCGGCAAGATCATGCAGGCCTGCCAAAGGGCCAAGGGGGAAGGAGAAGGAAAAGGGATGGGAAAAGGGTTAGGATCAAAGGGCAAGCCCCATGGGGAGAACCGGATATACACTGGCTGACCCTGGAACGCGACCCACACTAGGTGAGCCACTATGGCAGGTTTTAGCACCAGTGTACGGTGGTCGCTATCCGGTCGGATACAAGTATCCTCCCACCAGCCGATCGAACGATCATTTAATACCGATCAACGAACAACTCGTTAGTCTGATGGAAAGCGCAACGCTTGCTATAACAGTTGCAGCGGCATCCACAACTTGATCAATGTTAAATGCTGTCGGAGTAAAGACAGAGTGACTCATTAATATAAGCACACGTAATTCCTTTAGAATCAGAAATTGGTAATTAAATAATTTTTAACCCTCGAGCAAATCACAGATGTTTTTATAATCTACGTCAAATACACTTTATGGTTAGGTTATTAGAAGCTCGATACAGCAAGAGGGCGCGTTCAAAAACTGACTGACAGTATGAGTATGGTATGAGTATTGGATTTCATCTTATAATTTTCATCTTCGTAATATCAAATTCCATAAAGTATGTATTGTCTTCTAACAACAATAATCCATATAATTCGTAGCAGACGAACCTTCGTCAAGGAAGGGTTCTAAATTACATTAGCAAGAAACATGTCACATCAAATATATCTGGATCTTTTGATTGTTAGATCAAATATCATGGTAGGGTTACTAGATTTTGACTTTATAATCTTCAAATAGACAGATGTCATCGTAATATTTGTAGTTGTTATTATAATTATCCTTTCATACATTAATAAAAAATGTCAGATCTTAATAATGTAGGTATAATATCATTCTATGATATTGAGGAGCAGTTGAAAATCAGCGCTACCAACTTAGATAGATGCTGAAATGACCGCTTTTTGGTGCAAAGCAATATTTTATCTTACATCTATATAACTTTTTATTTCTGTATCCAAACTGTGTTGCACTAAATAAATGTTTTTCTTTCTTCTTTTCATTATAAGAATATAAGCTAGGCTGCTTCACCCACGTTACCTACAAGATTTCACCCTTCCTTCTCCCCTTTGGGATGAATTATGATAAACTGCGACATACGTGTTGCATAAAAATCTATTAAAGAACATTAATATCATGTTCCAATTAATGACATAAAATATTACTTCCTATGCAGACTTTGCGAACCTGTTTCCCCTCTTTCGGGTTTAATTTTAAGAAATCCTTTTTTGTTCGATGCTTTCGGTATACACGAGTACTATTACTGGTTTGAGCTAAGCCATCATGAATGCGCCAGGATTTTGCCTTGTGTCTATAAATATTTGAGCAGGTATCCTGATTACGACATGTCACATCTGGGGCATTCCACGTGAATCGGATAGCGAAAACATTGTAAGGTTCAAGAAATTCGTTCATATTCGGCCTGATTGTACTTCTAGAAGGTATGAATGTAGACAGACAATATTTTTTTCTATTACGTATAGTTATAAACTTCTATAGTTATAAATGTCTAAATGGAATGAGTTTAAGCTATAATACCATATCAGATAAAGAAGTAATCTTGAAAATCGGGTCACTCTGTGAAAAGTTTTTTTTATAGCATAGATCGGCAAACGAGCAAATGAGTCACCTGATGTTAAATGATCTTCACCGCCCATGTACGCCCATAATACTAGAAGAATCATAGGTGCGTTGCCGACCTTAAAGGAAAGTGATAATTAAGGGATTGAGAAAGGGGGGAGGGGGGTTTGGGCCTCTGGATACCTTACTCATCGTACGAAACGCAGCAGCATATTAATAAATAAATAAAAAAACAACCTTAAAGGTGGAAATATAGGGGATGATTGATTGTTCACTCAATGATTTTAATACTGACTTATATATCGCCTTATTAGTCTATTACCTATAGTCACAAAAAAATATAAAATAATAACTTTTTAACAAAAAGATTCAACTGACGAAAAAACATAAAATAACAAACCTTTTTTATTAACCTTAATAACCAACTTCTTAAACTTATCTAATGTAGGTATACTTAAATAATTTTGAGTCGTCAAAATTTACTGCCAAAATATCGTTAAAAATAATATTGGGAATAGCCGTTATTAAACCGAAGTGGGCCAACATCGGATCACAATTGGACATAGTTACGCAAACAGGAACCAACTCACAGCAAGTTCAAATGGAGATTCTGATTTCGTTTTGCTAAATACATTAATTTAAATTGATTTTAATACTGTAGTTTTTTGCAAAATCGTACATGGAATACATTGACCTATTTTCCAAAAGTTTTTAGTGAATTTATTAAAACAAAATCAGTATCTCCATTTTACCTTGCTGTGGGTTGGTTTTTGCGTAACTAGGTCCATTTGGCACACCGAAAGCTGACAATGGCGTTGCTAAACATGTTCAGCAACATGTGTTGCGCCTCAAATATCACATAGCGATGGCTTTAGCGTAAATTTCATTTTAAGATTTAGTCATACGCAAAATCTCATAAACGGCTCTTGTAAAAACTATTTTCTACGTTCGACTTTTCTGGTTCTTCTGGCGTTCGCACGGCTTGAGGTTTAGATTTTCCTGCGAAAAATTTATCATAATTTAATTAATTAGTTCTTGTGCTTGATAATTAAGTTAAACCGCTGTTTTATTTATGAGTTACATACTGAGTTTAAAATGGTAAATTAATATTATTTTTAAGGTAAGGTAATATAAAAACAAAATGTATAATAAGCAATGTATTACAGAAAGTTGAAGTTATATTTTAAGGGTCATATTTTAAAGCTCGTGACCTACACTTGACATTGAGTGTTTATGTACCGGATGTTATCAAAATCTAGACATCATAAGATTTTACGTCAATTCTAATTACTCGCTTGTTACGATCGATGAGATCGATTACACTGCTATCAATTAAGTGAAGTGAAGTAAAGTGAAGTGCGTGTGCGAGAATAAAAATGCTGTAGTGAGACAAAAGCCCAGCTGATTATCGTTTAGCGTTGTCCAAAGTTGTAAATAGAATATCGACATGTTAATCAATCTAAAATGCTTCACTTATGTCCTAGCAATCAATCAGATTTAGTTCTAGTGGGAATGAAATACTTTAAATACAGGGTTATTTTTAAAACACCAGCAACCTCGCAGGGGTAGATTCCTAAGGTTATAAGCTACTACTTTTGTTCTACGACTTTTGATAATTTGTTAGATTTTATTTTCATACAAAAATAAGTATTCATTTAATTTCCGTCTTGAATATTAACAACGCGCATCGCAGATTACGTAAACAAATACGCGAAGCGTGGGGAACCGGGCTAGCGGCTTTGAAGGTCAACGCTCGAGCAGCTGAGCGGCGCCTTTGAGTCGCGCGCGCACGCCGCGCCGCGCCGCACTCTACGAAGAAAAACACGACACAACAAAAACTTGTAAAATCATTTTTTTTTAAATATATTGAGTTATATCCAAACTCGTAGAAAAAAAGTTGTTCCGTATGAGGTCAGCTATCTGGTCCTGCGAGGTTGCTGGTGTTTTAAAATTAACCCTGTATACTATACGTTACTTAAATTTGACCACAACATTTCATACCAACATATATTTTTTTTATAATTAGTGATGTGATTACAACTCTAGAAATAGTAACCACAGCATGACCCAAGTACAATACACAACACGGTACAAAACTTAAACTGCTTAATTCGTACTACAAGGTGGAAGGTTCAACAAACAAACAACAAACCCAACTAGTACCGACAACTGGCAAACACAGCGTGGACGCAGTACTTGAGCACGCAATAGACAATGAAATTAGTACAAAGGGGCTGGGGCATGTAGATGTGTAGTTTAATTATGGAGGATAGAACATTAATTTGCTAGTGGTAGGCTATTCATATCCACCGGGATAGCGACCAACGTACACATGGTGTTAAAACCTGCCATAGTGTACCCACACACCTTGTGTGGATAGCGTTCCAGGATCAGCCAGTATATACCCGGTTCTTTCGACGGGCATTCGACATGACTTGATGGTTTGTTAGTGCGGGTATAGGGGTATATCTTTGTGTCTCTGCGCCTTGGTCATCCGCCTGTTCCCTCGATTTACTTTTTCCCTCTTTAGATTATGAAGAAGCATTTATATAGGCCGGCAAGATTTTAGTGACCATCAATGAACGCAATGTTTGTCGGTGGTCGTTGGTTTTTTGGACTTGCCGTGCTCGGATTAAAAAAAACCTTGTTCAGTATGATACATACATGTAAAGAAGTTACCTTTGAGCTGTCTCAATAGTCTTGGAGGATATTTTTCATCTCCAATTTGTTATATCTATTTACCTAGATTTGGGCTTAACAAAGTCAGGTATAGCAACATATTAGGCCCAAAGTTAATTTCACCTGGATATTCTGATGATTAACAAGCGAGGCAATGGCGAAACTTTGTTCCCGTTAAGGGTTGTGGGGGGTCAAACGGCGGGTTGCCTCACATGATACTAAATGCACCATTAAATCATGATGAGAAGGTGAACCCTGGTATTAAGCCGGGATAATGACAAACAGAAAGAAAGGAAGATTCGTCTAGATTCTTAAGTAATGTAAAATTTAAAAAATCATACCAGAAAGAAATAATGCCTGGAGCACCGAAAATGGTGAATCGATGAAGATTGTGAAGAAGAAACTAAAAGTGAAGCCCATCATAGTGTTAGCCATGAATCTGTAGGCCTGCGAACCAAGAAATAAACATTTTAACATTAATAAACAGATATTTGTATTTTTTGTACATAATTTACTTTGAACCTTGATTATCTCTCAAACATCTGTCATTGCACATTCTGCAAGGCAGATTCGATAATGTATTTATATAAAAACGAAAACTCTGTCACTGATTAATCATGACATCTTAAAATCTAGTAAAGCTAGGATCATGATATTTGGCCTTCGGCCACTCATCACCGTACGAAACGCAAAAACAACCCGCTAGTTTACGTCAGGTTTCTGTAACACAGTTGTAACGACCCGGTCGAGGCCCATTCACGTTGAATACAAAAAAAGACTAGTACAACTCTACTACTAAATAAAATGGAAAAGTTTGTTTAAAAAATCTTTCTCCACCTACCCTTATCCCACTTGCAGTGGGGTCGGTTCGGCATGTGTTTCAACACATGTTACAGAAAAATGTGGCTTGTCGGTCTTACGACCGGCGGCCTATCTGATATCAACCCTTGTGACTAAAACAAACATTTGTTTTAGCGCGAGAATCGAACCCACGGCCTCTCGGTGGACAGCCGGTTACTCACCCACTGTGCCACGTCGGCTGTCGCTGTTTAAAAAAAGAATTTCATTATGTATGTAACAAGTGCAATTGTATATTTTACTTACAATGTCATAGTCTGAGAAATAGTGAGTTTTTGCCCAGCCTCCCTGGAATATTAAGATTAGAGGCATATGTATTATATACACTCCATACGAGAGCCGTGCCGGGAGTTTCCACATGTCTAGTGATAGGAACCAGTTGATGGGACCTGGGGGAGAAATGTATGAGTAGATATTTTGATATTAAAATCTTTATTGTTTTTTTTTTATAGCAGAGGTAGACAAACGAGCAAGCGGGTTACCTGATGGTAAATGATTTCCACTGCCCATGAACATCCATAATACCTGCGGAACCGTGGAAACGTTACCGACTTTGAAGGTAAGGGATCATTATTGGGAAGAGGACGGGGATTTGGGTATTCCGATATCTCACTCATCATACGAAACGCAGCAGCAAGCCGCTACTTTACATCGGTTTTCTGTGAAATAGTAGTAACAATCCGGTCGAGCCGGCCCATTCTTGCTGTAGATAATATTGCCTACAGTGTGGCTCTACCACTTGCAAGTGATTAAAGTGCTAGTCATAAAGGATATGTTTCATTTGGGCCAACTTATGTGCACTATACCGAAAAATTAGAAAAAGCGGTCTTAGGAAAATATTTTTCTCAATTTTTTATGTGTTTTTTCACAGTTCATGGGCCTACCGCGCCAAACTATCATAATTTTATCAAATATAGCGTATTCACTTTTTAACTTGATTTTAATTATTTTGTGAATATGTACTTATAATAATAATACTAGCCCAGTAATATATACATGTCCCATTGCTGGGAACGGCCTCCTCTACTGAATGAGACGGTTTAGTCCTTAGTCCACCACACTGGCCCAATGCGGGTTGGCAAATTTCACGTGCAAAAAATCTTATTGAGTTATCAGGTATGCAGGTTTCCTCATGATATTTTCTTCACCGTTAAAGCAAGCGATAACTAGTAATTAGTATACACGTAACTTAGAAAAGTCAAAGGTATATGCTCTTGGGGCTGGTTTCGAACCTTCGACTTTGTCTCGACAGTCCGTACTACTCCCCGATGGACTATCGCTGCTTATATATACTTAATTACTAACCTAACCATGAACAATTTATAAGTATCGATAACTAAACATCCGGAAGTTGTTTGCCATGTTTATTACATCGTGTTGTAATCCTTGACCGAATTACATTAATTTTAGATAAAGTTAAAGCAACCCTACTAATATTAACGCATTTAATCCATACTTACAAACGCGAAAGTTTGTAAGTATGGATGGATGGATGGATGTTTGTTTTTAATGTGAATTGTGAACGCTGGTTTTTTGGAGTGCACACATCGCCTAGGGATATCGATAGTAAATCATGTGCGTTGCCAATATTATATAAAAAAATAAGATTTTCTGCTTATGGTTTGAACCTCAGGAAACCTCATATTACTTAACTTTTTAATCCGAATATGGCAAAGTGACTGCATTGCACCTGATGGTAAGCGCAGTACAGTCAAAATAAAACCAGCGACCATCGACAAACAATAAGTTTATTGGTGGTCACCAGAATTATATTGCTCCCTAATTAATCATCAATGATGTCGCAAGCCCCTCGGGAGAACCGGACATATACTGGCTGATCGTAGACCGCAATCCACACAAGGCGTGTTGGTTATATGGCAAATTTTAACATCATGTCAATAGTGGTCGCTATTCGGGCGGATATCTTACCACCAGCAAAATGCTGCTAAGATATAACTGGGAATCACCACTTACCACCATATCCTTTGACGCAGGCAAAAATAACCCAACCAAGACCGCAAGCCCATACGACTCTCGCGTAGGAGTTGAGGATATTTTCGAATGTCTGCAGATCATTCTCCTTATGCATCGTTGGGTAGTTACACACCACGCAGAAGGTAAGCATCATCATTGCCAGCAACCAAAGAAGAGCAACTCTTACCTAAATTGTGGTAAGAGGGGTTCTATACATTAATACATACGTACTCAAGCCTATAATTCCCTAAGGGGTAGGCCGGGTAGATATAGGTGAAACTAGTACACTCACAAAACCATACAATTGCATACCAAGCGAACGTGTCGCTGTCAACGTGTGTCGCGGTCTCCTGTCTTGGTCGCGTATTTAATAACGTGGCATATGCACCATTCACATCTAATGACACATCCATATGTACTTGCATCGGCACAGACAAATATTCTTGCCGAGAATTATCATCTGGTGCCAACCGTCGGTTCACTAAATGTGATTCAAATGTTCATACGCAGGAGTAGTATGACCAACAGATGATGTCATAATAGACAGTAAATTAAGATTAATAGACAGTAAGGACTAGTTGAACTGTTGTTTGGTGGTAGAAATTGACAAGGTACTACTAGTAAAGTGGTGGCCCAACCTAGAATTGCGCGGACCAATATAAACTTTGTGATTTTGGCAGTGCATCCTACATCCTACTTACAAAGGATAGTGGGTTTAACATTCAATAAAAGTATGGTCCCGGATTTCTGGATTCTTGAAGTATCATTCTTACCCTCGAAATTTCAAATGCTCTATTCCTGTGCTGATGCATCAAGTAGCCGAAAGCCATTCCGATTATAAATGGTGACGCCCTTACTGTAGTATTCGAGTAATATATCGTAATGTAGTCATCAAATTTCTGAGCATACCTGAAAGAAAAAAAAGGAATGAACAGTTCTTGAACTTAAGAGACAACCCAAATCAAGAAATTACTTACCACCAGGTGACTTACTTGCTCATTAGCGAAACAATACTATAAAAAAATGCAAGCACTGATTGCACAGATCTTTATTCCTAGTACAATACACTTGTGGAGCCAGTTTTTATTTGATGTATTTTCAGATTTAGGGACGATCAAGAAGCAAATCCTTTTTAATGAGAAAACATCAATAAACGGACAATTCCTCAAGTAATGTGGCGTGTGGTGCAATGGGCGATGGTAATAATTAACTATCTGGTGTCCTAATTACTGATTT
Source organism: Amorpha juglandis (assembly GCA_949126905.1). Taxonomy (NCBI): domain Eukaryota; kingdom Metazoa; phylum Arthropoda; class Insecta; order Lepidoptera; family Sphingidae; genus Amorpha; species Amorpha juglandis. Next base: position 634,357 of record OX421379.1, on the reverse strand, counting down.
ATCCTCTTTATCTTCTTTTCTGTCCTACTAACATAATACATGTGGAAGATTGGATGTTTGTGACTTTGTGAATTTGGATGTTTGTTTAATAAATCAAAACTCACGCCTTAACAGATGAACGGATTTGAAGGAAATTTGGTACTAAGGTAGATCTGGATTATGACATAAACATTTTTGACCCGAAAAAAGACGAAGCAAAAGTAGTAAAAAATAAATAAATTACTTACTTAGGATTTCCAAGCACAAAACCGAAATTGTTCATGAAGCTGTGGTAAGAAGAGGCTATAAGCGACAAAATAAGTGCGACTGACAATGCTATCCAGGCCATGTATGCCTTGCCAAACATCCATATGATGACCAAAGGGCTCAGAATATGCAGTTGGACATCCACCGCAAGGTACCAAGATGAAGGAATGCACTGTGAGATAAAAAATAAACGGGGTTACCAAATTCGACTGCCTTTAAAATAATATGTGGTCAAGTGGCAGCACCACGCTGCAGACAGTTTTATAAAGGGTAGTTCGATTGGTGTAGTTGATTATCTCGTCAACTATCTCGTAGACGTAAATTACTTGCTCTCCTGTTTTTGTGTGGTGTGAATGTGAAAAATACGATATTCTTAATTGTCCTTTAAGGTCAGAAACACACCCACCCATAAGTCTTTTGATATTGGTGCTTCTTCTTTAAGAAATAATGATCGTAAATATCTAAACACATAACTGATCATTATCACTATTTTTAAGGAAATGTATATTTATTTATTCTAATCCGTTCATGAAAATCGGGGATATTGATCGGAAATAAATCTGCAACTTTTAACCAGTTGAACGGCTTCTCTTCTAACATAGTAAGAAACATCTCTATTAAATTACATTTCAAACAAAAGTAGATCATTTTGAAATCGGTTAATTAGTTTATTACTTCACACATCCACAGATAGACTAAGGGCTCAAACTTTTAACACATTGATTTTTGACAAGGATTTAAAAAATATCAATAATATTTTTAATGGCGCAATAATTACTTACAGGCTCTATAGGTTTAACAATATTCTGTATATGAAGTAAGGTGCTCCACCAAAACTTTTTACAGGTGTCTGTCAATCTGGCGACTACGGTCCAGTTAGGGCCATCGGAGGCGTGGTGGAATAACGAAGCTTGAAGAAGAACCATAGCTGCTAGTAGTGGAAACATCCTAAGCAGTCGTAAAATGTAGTAGAAATGAATGTTTCTTATGAAGCGTCCTGAAAATAATATAACACCTAAATACAAATCTAATTTTTAATTCAAAATTCGGTTAGAAAGTAACTAATTAGTGGTACAATTTTATTCCTCTGATATTGTGGTTGTTCTTGGCTTTTTATATTACTAAGTTACAAAAGCGAGTCAGTCGCATGTTGGTAAGAGCCACGCCTGCCCACCAACTGCAGCACCGATTGAAGATCTTCAAATTATAAAAAACTGTAATTTGCTATTTCATTAGCTTGAATATCCATGAAACAAGAAAACTATAGTATTCGCAAAAACAGACTATAAGGTAATTAAGTCAGTCAGATGGACTCTCCTCCTATAATGTCCCTCGTGGTGTTTTTTCAGATTTACGACATATCCTTTAATCGATGCTTAAAATTACTTTTATGGGAGACAGCAGCTTGGTACAGCCAGCCAGTTGTTGATATCCATGGGTATGTTGATGGTACTGACGTGACGACAATGTACCATGACGACCATCAGGAGAGGTTTCAATGGTCAATTAAAAAATATAAGAGACTTATGACCTAGCAAATGTTGAGAATAACTTACTATCAGGCGACACACTTACTTCTTTGTTTGCTATAATCAACTATATAATCTTGCTTACCTCTATTAAATTTTCCAATAGTCCTGTAGACTGATAACATGCCACTGAGGAAGAAAAAGGTATCCACAGCAAAATATGCTGCGCGGAGCCATGTTGTAGTAAATAACCTGTTCCACTAAAAATAAACATTACGGATCAACTAAAACGATTTTCCTTTTATCCCAGCACAGCAAAGTGACTGCACTACACCTGATGGTAAGTGCTGTGCAGTCTAAAAATTAGAGACTGCTGATTATAAACAATGAGTTTATCGATGGCCACCAGAATCAAGCCGGCTTGTATAAATGTTTCTTCACAATCCAAACAAGGAAGATGGACCTGCGACTGGACATATGGATGACCGTTGCAGGCACGGGGGATACAAGGACGTACCCCTAAACCCCACCACCAACCATCATGTCATGTGGAACGCCCCTCGGTAGAACCGGATATACACTGGCTGATGATGTTTTCATCACCGTTAAAGCTTAGAAGTCAGAGGTGCATGTCTTGAGAGAAAATACATAATGTGATTTTCAATGAAACGTACATAAATAGAATATGTTATAGTATAAGGTGGCAAACAATAACTTGAAGGTAAGTGATCTTCTTCGTCCATTAACATGAGAAAGAAAGAAAAAAGAAACATTTATTCAGCACAAATACTAAAATATACAACTAACTAGACAAAAACAAGTGAAAATGTGAACGAAAACAAAAATATACATATTTATATAAAAAAAAACAAAATAAATTCAAAGTATCAGACGAATTGGACTTACTTACGCAAATAGGAACCAACCGACAGCAAGTTCAAATGGAGATACTGATTTTGTTTTACTTAATTTAAAAATAATAATTAATTTTATCTCGTAGTTTTTTTGGAAAATGGGGCGTGACATATATACTCCATATGGGATTTTGCAAAAAAATACAGTTTTAAACTCAATTTAACAAAACAAAATCAGTATCTCCATTTGAACTTGTTGTGGGTTGGTTCCTGATTGCGTAACTAGCTCCAATTATAGGTGCGCTAGCAATCCTAAAGAGAAGAACGAGGATTATAAAGGGAGGGTGGTACACCGCTTGAAATTTTACTCAACGTACAAATAGCAACAGCAAGTTGCCACTTTTGTCTATTTCCTTTGAGACAGTGGTACCTCAGTCGAGCCGATCCAGTTATGCTGAAGACAAAACTGTCTACAGTGTAGCTCTATCAGTTAATCTCATTAAAGTAGTTTATATACGTACCTCTTTCACATACTTAATATTATGAACACACGAAAGAACTATTGCGAAGTACGTATGACCTAACACCACCCATAGCATGGATATAGTCCTGATCCCATCCACGCACTTCAGAGCCCCAGGGTCTTCGTTGAAGGTCACAAGGCGTCTTGTGTTTGTGTATACAGAAAAACTTCGATACAGCTTTTTTACTTGCGATGGATCTAAAATTATTTAATAGTACATAGCTGGGTAAGGATCAGAATAATGTATCTGTGATTTCTTAATTGCTTAATAGATTTTCTCCAAGCATATTTTGAACCATCTCAATAAAAACATCTTTCAAATAAAAATAAAAGTACTTAAATCTGTCTACTTGCTTAGGTGCTAGGACGCCAGAAGAATGAATGATGAAATGATGAATTTTATACGAGTTTGAAAAACTGCAAAATCTTACCCCGTTTTAATATCAGCACGTTGTAGATATCATATGAAGTACTAACTATGGTAATAACTCCTAATGTTGAGAAAACGACACTGGAAATGAAGTAAAATTATCATTATCCTTCTATCCCTATACTAGGTTAACGAAGCTTTCTAGACAATGTATACAATTTGGATTACTCTTTACCACCAATCGCCATTGCATCAACCATCTCTGTGGAGTCTAGTTTTTGGAAGATTATAAAAAAAAAAACTATTTTTTTTTAACCCGAGCACAGCAAAGCACTACAATTGATGGTAAGCGTAGTACAGTTAAAAAAACCAGCAACCACAAACAATGAGTTTATCGGTACCAGAGTCATGCCGGCTTGTATAAATATTTCTTTCCTCTTCGGAGAGAGAAGAAGCAAATCGAGGGGCCTGCGACCGGACAGGCAGATGACCAATGCAGACACAGTAATACAAGGATGTACTCCTATACCCGCCACAACCAACCATTAAGTCATGTCGCAAGCCCCTCGGGAACCGGATATACATTAACTGATCCTGGAACGCGATTCACCATAAGGCATGTAGATCACTACGGCAGATTTTAACACCATGTGTACGGTGGTCGCTATCCAGGCGAATATGAATATCCTACCACCAGAAAACATGACATGAAACATGTCTCTTGACTTTGTAATAAACCCGCAAGGCAGTGTACATAATTATCATGAGGTGAAAATCATGTAAAGCAGTACAGTTAAATGAATGTTTATTGGATTGATAAGTCAAGTCTTTGAATTAATCATAAGACGTAACTTAGAAGGGGAGTGTGTTTAGAATGGGTACACTACAATAATACGACAAACTTTATTCCGATAGTCACAAATACGAATTTCAAAATACCGATTTTCATAATTCCGAATGGTTCAAAATTCCGAATTTAACAACTCCGATGTATCATTTATCCTATTTTTATAATTCCGAAATTTCAATATTCCTAACGTATATAATTACGATTCTCAAAATACCGAGTTTCAATAGATCGAATAACAAAAAGTCCGAATTAATGATAATTCGAAACATCAAAAATACGAATTCCGATTATTAAAATACCTATTAATTAAAATTCCGAAATAAAAACGCCTTGTACAACTGAATAGAAAGAAAAATCAACACATCATTTCTTGTCAAAGAGAAATATAATAGTATGAGGAGGTAGAATAAAAAAAACTAATGTCAAATGCGTTTTAAAAATATTTTCTTTCCAATAAAAATATTTTTTTGCTGGTCACAATTCTAACCTAACCCAAATGATTCATCAACAATAGAGAGGATCTGGCGCTCGGCGGCCGCTGCCGCGGCACGCTCGCTGCGCTCGCTCGCCTTCGCGCTTAATGGTCACAGTTCTAACCTAACCTAACCCAAATGATTCACAAACAATAGAGAGGATCTGGCGCTCGGGGGCCGCCGCCGCGGCACGCTCGCTGCGCTCGCTCGCCTTCGCGCTTTAATGGTCACAGTTCTAACCTAACCTAACCCAAATGTATGTAATGATTATAACTGAATCAAAATCCTGATTTGATCAATTTATTCGGAATATTGAAAATCGGAATGTCGTTTTTCGGACCGAGAACCCATCGAGCATTTGACTCGTCGAACATATAAAATTCGGAAAACAAACAGATCGTATTTACAACTTTCGGTAAAATAATTTTCGTAAATTTGAATAATAGACATTATAATTTTTAGGTATTATGAAATTCGGACTTTTGAACATCGGAACATCGAAATTCGGAATAAAATATTTCGGAGTATTTGGGTGTTCCCGTTTAGAATATCAATAGCTAAAGTAAATTTCAATTCCACACAAAGAGATTTCGATTGCCTTTGGAGGCGTTAAGTGAGATTATAATTTTAATTCCATAAACTCTTATTGATCTCGTATGCTGGAAGATGAGTAGATTCAGGTGATGCCGCTTTATCTTTGTCTGTCGCAAATAACAGTCCACATAATTGTGACTTGTCTTTCATATTGAAGCTAGTGAAATCATTGAGTATTAATTCCTAATTAGTCCTATAATCTACGACAGTGTCCGTAGCACAACGGACGAGTAGCCAGGATTACTGCCCTGAGACAAATGTTTGTGTAATCCACAAATATTTGTTTTGGCTCTGCGTGGTTTCTCCTCAGAGGGGTTGACGTCAAGCAGGTGGCCAGTCGTAAAAACCCTACCGTATCTTTCTCTATGTAAAAAGGTATGTTGCACCAACCTCAACGTGAGTAGGATAAGGGCAGGTGGAAGAAAATTATTTTAATCTTATAATTAGGCTAAGTTGAGTCTTAGTTAGTCTTAAGTAGACGGGCACAGTCCCATAGAATTTTCATAAAGCTGCGTTTACACTATCCAGGCATTGTGTCGATGCGAGAGCGTGGCTGTCACACGTATTTGTAACGCTAATATGACCGTCCATAACTTGTCATAATATGCACTGTGTTTGTGGAGAATTAAAATAGAATTTAACAAAACCTTGAGATGTGATGAGTTATGGGGTCTCAGAGCGGATCCGAGACATTGGGTCGCAACGATTGAGAGTTTGTTACAAGGTAGTAAGTAGGTAGGTAGGTAATTCAAAGTTCTGTGTGGTGTCGCTTCTGTTTATGGGCATGGCGTTTACTATCAGGCGAGCGCCTAACTCGTCTCGTCATTTAGTCAAATAAACAAAAAAAATCACGCCTCACGGTGCAGCGAATTGACACAAGTAGACGCCTTTCAGAAGCCGGCGAAGAGCTTGTAACGCATGGCTTCACGTCAACATTCAGTAAAGAAAATTTGAGAAGTTAAAACATACTTACAATGCAACATAATCAGCAATCGTATAGGGTTTATCGTTTGGGAGACGACAGAAAACTTCTGCATATTTAAGGTTCACCGCTGAAATATGCTTCATCACCAAGTAATCTATGACTTGTTGCGTAGTGCACGCGTGGGGGATGCAGACTCCCAACGTCATGTAAAAAGACGGAACTGACATACGTTTCGAGCTTCTGGAATAACACGTTTTGGGAAATTACACGCTTTAGATGTACTTTCAAAATTATATATGTACAAAATTTCATAATGTATAAAAACTATTATAAATGTACTAAAAGCAGAATGAAAATGTTGAAAGAAAAGTATCCGATACTTAAACTCTATTAGACTATCTGGCCTACGTTGAGAGGGTACAAGGTCTTTCACTGAATGACATTGTATTTGGAGTATCAGGTGCAGTGTCATCATTTTGTGATGATATGACAAAATAGCAGTTTTTAAAAGTTCCATACAACATTACAGTGAGGCAATCATTTTCCCAAATTAGTAGTAAATAGTGTACTATTAGTGCGACCTTCCACTCACTCTAAAACATAAACTGGTCGCCGTGTGCATCTTGCCCGTCTTAACCTACGGCGCCCAAACCTGGTTTTTAACAGAGTCCGAGAAACTCAGACTCAAGGTATGCCAACGAGCGATGGAACGTAATATACTCGGTGTTAAACTGGCTAACCAGGTCACCGAATTGCGTTCCAAAACTCGCATTGTAGACGTAGGGAGAAAGGCTGCCTCATCGAAGTGGAACTGGTTTTTTTTTTTATAGCATAGGCCGCAAACGAGCAAGTGGGTCACCTGATGGTAAGTGATCTCCACCGCCCATGTACGCCCACCACCAGAAGAGTCATGGGCGCGTTGCCGACCTTAAAGGAAGTGGATAATTAGGGATTGGGAAGGGGAGGGGATTAGGCTTTCGGTTATCTCACTCACCGTGCGAAACACAGCAGCAAGCCACTACTTTACGTCGGTTTTCTGTGAGACAGTGGTAACGATCCGGTCGAACCAGCCCATTCATGCTGTAGACAAAACTGTCTACAGCGTGGCTCTACCACTCTAAAGTCTACACTGGTCGGAGCATTTGCTTCGAATGCATCCAAAACGAATTGGGAGAAGCTGACAGAAGACCGAACCCAGTAGAAGAGTAAAGAGGAGATCTTTGCGCAATAGTAAGAGATATTATAGGCTAGTAAAAAAGTAGAATATTAAAGTACTATACATACAAAACATTGCTGAAGAAAACTGAGGATGCTGATCTTTTTAGTTCGACGGAATCATTCAAAGACAATGGCTCGAAGAAAAACCAACTGGTCATGTCCGCCATAGAAAATTGAGGATTGCTTATCAGATCTTGCTTCAGGGGAATTCGCAGAGCGCAATACTTGCCCTGAATGTCCACTTGGTTAACGATCTGGTTGATGGCTAAACATTCGAAATAATCCCCAAATTCGTAGAGATTTCCCCCCAAAATACCACTTGGTAGTTTGCCGGTAGCATCGATGACTGTAAAATTAAATTTATGTTAGTAACATTATATATACATACATACGCATTCACGCCTGTAATCCCGGAAGGGGTAGGCAGAAGTGTAACCAGTACACCCACATTTCGCCGAGTGTATTTCCGTCCCATGATGTGATAGAGGGCGAGCCTTTCGCCATACTGGGTACAATTCTAGGCTCCGGGCTGATACTGAGCATTTCGTGATAGAAACACCCAATATCACTTTTACCCGACCCACGGATTGAACCCGAGACCTCAGCATAGTAGTCGCACTGCATAAGCATTACAACTGCGCTACCGAGGCAGTCTGTTAAAAACTTAGTAAAACTTTTTGCTTTTTCAAATCAATGTTAAGTCTCATAATGTCCAATAATTTCAGTGGCTTCAATGTCCTTAAAACCGCACACAACAATTCTTACACACTGTTGTTTGGCGGTAGAAATAGACAAAGCGGTGGTACGAACCCAGACGGCCTCGCGCATACGAGGGACCTACCTTGTAGTTGTGATACACGGGCGAGTTATCATATAAAAATCTTAATTCGCGGTCTTCAGATTAAAATTGCAACAAACTGAATTTGTTATGAAGTTATACACAAAAATTAATAACAAATACAACACACATCCGTTATCCGAGGAGATTTTTTTTTTTTTTTTTTTTTTTTTAGGTTTTTTTCTTCATTTACATGAAGAGGGAGTATCGATTTTTCATCCATAATTATAAAAGTTGTTCGTCTTACTTTCCCCTTTGTTACGTCTCGACATAAATTGTTACACTTCATCAAAGGAATACTTGTTGTTTTCAATTAATGTTTTTATAAATTTTGACGTACTTTTGCTTGTTAGAATACTGATACTTATTACTTTGACATCATTTTTTAATGAATCAATATTTTTATCCGAGCACGACAGTGACTGCACTACACCTGATGGTAAGCGTAGTGCAGTCTTAAAAATCAGCAACCAACCGGAAAAAATGAGTTTATTGGTGGTCACGAAAGTCATGCCGGCCTGTTTAAATGCTTCTTCCCTCTTCGGAGAGGGAAGAAACAAATCGAGGGGCCTGCGACAGGACAGACGGTTGACCAATGCAGGCACAGTGATACAAGGACGTACCCCTATACCCGCCTCAATCAACCATCAAGTCCTATCGCAAGCCCCTCAGGATAACTCGTGGGTCACTATGGCAAATTTTACAGTGGTCGCTATCCGGTCGGATACGAATATCCCACCACCAGCGATTTAGTGTAATTGACTAATGTATTTTGATGATGCTATGTATGCTATGTATTACATAGCATACCTTACAAGGTGGTAGTAAGTCCCTCGTATACGAAAGGCCGTTTGGGTTGGTACCCCCGCTTTGTTTATTTCTGCCGCCTAGCAACAGTCTGTAAGCACTGTTGTGTTTCGGTTTGAAGAACATTGAAGCCAATGAAATTACATTGATTTGAAATTGGGCATTTTGAGAGTTAACATCTTATGTCTCTGGGTGACGAGCGCAGTTCAGTGCCATACAGTGCTTTGTAATTTAAAGTTATGACTGGTGTTGCTTCTATTTATGGGCAGGTATGGCGCTTACCATTAGGGGAGCGCCTTGCTCATCTAGTCATTTAATCAAATAAAAAAAAATACATTAGCTGATATTGATTTCTATACATAAATTTATTTTACTTTTGTATTCACTTGTCATAAGCGCAATTTTAATTGCCTACATAATTAATAAACTATATCATCTCATTTCATACTTACATTTTAATCTCAAAGTATGATTGGTCAAAATTTTTAACTGTGTGTAACACTTATCCTCGTCTAACACACTTTTGTAAAGTTCGTCATCGAAAGTATTCTTATAATGCAGGTTTTTAACATGCTCTGATTCTTCACAGTCAACGTCCCCCAAAATAACCAAAAAAGACACAAAAATTAATAATATTTCCATCACGACCAGCTTGAACTCTTGAAAACCATTTACTATTCATAAAATGTGTGTACAATACGATATATAAAACTAATCTGTATCGACAACAGCTGTGTAGTTTTATTATTAAAACGTGATATGTAATTGGTTTAAGTACTTAATCATTGCATTTAATTAGTACTTAACCTGACAGTAAAATCCGAGACAATAATTGTTTAGAAAGAAAGAAAGAAAACTTTTATATAGAGCGGATATCCGACCTACTTAAAGGTAGATAATATAAATATACCTGATAGCAAACACTGCTGACAGAATAACAAATAAAAACCGATTTTGAAGTGAAAACTTCTTTAGCCGCATTGAAATGAAACTAATTTAAACGGATTTTATTAATATTGATAAAAAAACCGCGATAAAATCCGTTTAAATTAATTTCATTTCAAAGTTTTATATTCGCGTAAACTTAAGAAATCATTATTTAGCCGCGTTGAGCACTTTTTGGTAGGGGGTAAACTCGTGGTTTCGGGTCAGCGACAAGCAAATGTTAATTTAGACTATATACGTATAACACATCGTATATACCTGACGGTGTGCTGTGAAAGAAAGAAAGAAAGAAGAAAGAAAGAAACAATTTATTTGGTTTTTCGATATTGGTACATTTTGAGAGAAATTTACAAAAGGAATGAAAAACCAAAATGGACTCGCCTCAGCTTCGTGCTGTAGCGTATAAGCTACAGCTGTGCGCGTTACTCGCTTTTTGGATGGGTGAAATCTTGTGAGCTCTGAGTATCTGAAGGTTGTTAAGTATTATAGATAATAGACTTTCGGTCTCATAACACACTGACCCCGAAACAAATATTTGTAGATCACTCAAACATTTGTCTCGGTGCGGAGATCGAACCCGCGGCCTCTCGTTTCACAGCCGGCTACTCGCCCGCTGCGCCACGGAGGCTGTCGAGTGTCGAAATCACTGTTAAATTACAAAATTGGAGTACATTTTACTTCAGTCTGCTGTTCAAATAGTTATAACTAAACACAAGGTTATTTTTATTAACTAATTAAATATTATAGACATGTGTTAATAAAAGGACAAATGGAAAAATCTGTTCATTATAAGAAAATATTATGTCGTAATAGTTAGAATTATACTGTACTATATAATTTTGATGTAAACAGTAGCAATAACTCATCAAATAATACAGACTGTTGAGAAGTTTGAGTGGTAGAGCCACGTTGTGGACAGTTTTTTTATAGCATGAATGGGCAGGTTTGACCGGGTCGATACCACTATCGCACAGAAAACGACCTAACGTAGCGGTTTGCTACTGCGTTTCGCACGGTGAGTGAGATATCCGGAGGCCCAAATCCCCTTCTCCTCCCAATTCTTTAATTATCTGTTTCCTTTAAGGTCGAAAACGCGCCTATGATTCTTCTAGTATTGTAGGCGTAAATGGGTGGTGGAGATCACTTACCATCAGGCGACTAATTTTCTGGGACTAAAATTTGTGTTCATTATGGTTATAGGTTCACCCTCTATCACGTCTTTGAAATAAGTTCGGCAAACAGTGGGTGTACTAGTTCCATTTCTGTCTACCCCTTCGGCGATAGAGGCATGAGCTTGTGTAAATAAAATCGGCTGAATAAAAGTAATGCACGTATTATATCGCTAAAGGATGCATCCAAAAATCCAACAACAATCTTTGGCAAAATGATTTTTTTTTTTATAGAGGGATGAGACCCAACGGGCTTACTATCGAAGATCTCAAGATCGGGTAGTGGAGGAGACTCAATAAGAAGGTGGATCCTGGCACTAAGCCGGCTAAACCTCAGACAGAAAAAAGAAGGTGGTGGCCCACCTGTAAGCGTCTGCCGCCAAGTTTCTTTTAATTTATATGATATGACAACCTTCATGGCGCCGTGGGCGAATAGCCGCCTGCCTAGCTAGAGGCCATGGTTTATATTCCCACACTGAGAAAAATGTTTGTGTGATCCACAAATATTTGTTTCGGATCTGGGTGTTGTGGGACCGCAAGTCTCTCGTAGTAAATACCCACGATACAAGTTAACCTAGTGTGGGATCAAGACTATGTGTGTGACTGTTGGGTATATTTTATTTATTTACCTGAAAGACGAGAAGAGCAGCCACTTGTCTGATGGTGGGCGTTACGCCTGTACATTAATAATAGCAAAATCACACCAAATAGCAGAGTAAAGTATTGCGAATTACAACTATATAGAATACCCAAAACCTGGGTGTTTTTATGCCCGACTGGATAGTGTCGTGTACACAAGTAAATTATGAATAAGTCGCCATAGTGGCTCGTTCCGACGAATCGTGTTCCGATTACATATCAAAGAATGTTAGGCCAGGAATATTTTGGCAACTGTCGAGACGTGCAATATCATTGCATTGCACTTACTATCTCATCCAATTTAGTCACACTATCTTGCTAGGATAAAAAGCAGACATATAGTACTGATCCCAAAAAAATACTATTATCCTGTATTATTGGGTATGGAGGTAAAAGTGAGCATTGAAAGAGTCCTACGACACTCAGATTTGGTACGTATCTTGTGAATAATACAAATATTTATGGGTGGATCGAACTCGCAGCCGCTTGTTTCACAGATAGCTACTTGGCCACTGCGCAAGGAAGGTAACACTTATAAGAAACCTGTAAGATTAACATACTAACATGTAAGACTACTGAAGATTGGTTCCGCATTTTTTTATCCCAGCAAGGCGGTGACTGCACTACACTACAAAAAATCCAGTGACAACCGACAAACAATGAGTTTATTAGTGATCACCACAATCATGCCGGCCTGTGTAAATGCTTCTTCACACTCCGAAGAGGGAAGAAACCAATCGAGAAGTCTGCGACACGACAGGCGAAAGCCTCATGCAGGCACAGGGATACCAGGGTATATCCCTATACGGGTATAGGCTCCAATACATGCTCCCAACAACCGTCAAGTCAAGTCTCTCGGAAAATATAGGGGATGATTGATTGTTCACTCAATGATTTTAATACTGACTTATATATCGCCTTATTAGTCTATTACCTATAGTCACAAAAAAATATAAAATAATAACTTTTTAACAAAATGATTCAACTGACGAAAAAACTGAAAAACATAAAATAACAAACCTTTTTTATTAAGCTTCATAACTAACTTCTTAAACTTATCTAATGTATACTTAAATAATTTTGAGTCGTCAAAATTTACTGCCAAAATATTGTTAAAAATAATATTGGGAATAGCCGTTATAGAACTGACGTGGGCCAGCACCGGATGACAATTGAACGTAGTTACGCAAACAGGAACCAACCCACAGCAAGTTCAAATGGAGATACTGATTCTGTTTTACTAAACTAATTAATTTAAATTGATTTTAATACTGTAGTTTTTTGCAAAATCGTACATGGAATACATTGACCTATTTTCCAAAAGTTTTTAGTGAATTTATTAAAACAAAATCAGTACCTCCATTTTACCTTGCTGTGGGTTGGTTCCTTTTTGCGTAACTAGGTGTTTGGCACACCAAGGGCTGACAATGGCGTTGCTAAACATGTTAAGCAACACGTGTTGCGCCTCAAATGTTACATAGCGATGGCTTTAGGGTAAATTTCATTTGAAGATTTAGTCACACCCAAAATCTCATAAACGGCTCTTGTAAAAATTATTCTCCATATTCGACTTTTCTGGTTCTTCTAACGTTCGCTCGGCTTGAGGTGTAGATTTTCCTGCAAAAAAAATATATATCATAATTTATTTAATTAATCTCATGCTTGATAATTAAGTTAAGTCGCTGTTGTATTATGGGTTACATATTGAGTTTACAATGGTAAATTAATATTATTTTTAAGGTATTTGTAAGGTACAATAAGCAATGTGTTACAGGAAACAATGGTTATATATTTTAAGGGTCGTGACCTACGTGCCTGACATTGGGTGTTTATGTACCGGATGTTATTAAAACCTAGACATCATAGGATTTTACGCCAATTCTAATCACTCGTTTATTACGTTTTTTTTTTTTTTTTTATAGCATAGGCCGGCAAACGAGCAAGTGGGTCGCCTGATGGTAAGTGATCTCCACCGCCCATGTACGCCCACCACCAGAAGAATAATGGGCGCGTTGCCGACCTTAAAGGAAAGGGTTAATTAGGGATTGGGAAGTGGAGGGGATTTGGGCTTCCGGATATCTCACTTACCGTACGAAACGCAGCAGCAAGCCGCTACTTTACGTCGGTTTTCTGTGAGACAGTGGTAACGACCCGGTCGAGCCAGCCCATTCATGCTGTAGACAAAACTGTCTACAGCGTGGCTCTACCACTGACAAATCTTAACGATCGATAAGATTAATTACACCCATATAAATTAAGTGAAGTGCGTGAAGGAGAATAAAAATGCTGTAGTGAGACAAAAGCCCAGCTGTTTATCGTTTAGTGTTGTCATCAAAACATCGAAATGTATTTATGATGTGTAGTGTATCCGGTGTAGTGCAGTCACTTTACCGTGCTCGGAAAAAAAACAACTCAATCAATAAATATTTTTTATTTATACCCTATTGATGCAGTCGTGTTTCGTACTACGGGGAGTGAAATACTTATATACTATATATATTGACCACACCATTTCATACCACCATATATACATTTTTATAATAAGAGTTGTGATTGCAACTCCAGAAATAGTACCCACAGCATGACCCAAGTACAATACACAACACGATACAAAACTTAAACGGCTTAATTCGTACTACATGGTGGAAGGTTCAACAAACAAACAACAAACCCAACTAGTACCGACAACTGGCAAACACAGCGTGGACGCAGTACTTGAGCACGCAATAGACAATGAAATTAGTACAAAGGGGCTGGGGCATGTAGATGTGTAGTTTAATTATGGTGGATAGAACATTAATTTACTAGTGGTAGGATATTCATATCCGCCGGGATAGCGACCACCGTACACATGGTGTTAAAATCTGCCATAGTGACCCACACACCTTGTGTATTGCGTTCCAGGATCGGCCAGTGTATATCCGGTTCTCTCGAGGGGCTTGCGACATGACCTTATGGTTTGTTAGGGTTATTTTTGTGTCTCTGTGCCTGCATTGGTCATCCACCTGTTCTGTCGCAGGCCCCTCGATTTACTTTATCCCTCTTATTAAGAAGAAGAATTTATACAAGCCGGCACGATTTTAGTGACCATCAATGAACTCATTATATGTCGGTGGTCGCTGGTTTTTTGGACTTCACTGCGCTTAACATCAGGTGTAGCGCAGTCACTTTGCCATGCTCGGATTAAAAAAAACCTGTTCAGTATGATACATATATGTTACTTTTGAGCTGTCTCAATAGTCTTTGAGGATATTTTTCATTTCCAATTTTTTATATCTATTTACCTACATTTGGGCTTACCAAAGTCAAGTATGGCAACATATTAGGCCCAAAGTTAATCTCATCTGGACTTAACATTCTGATGATTAA
Source organism: Amorpha juglandis (assembly GCA_949126905.1). Lineage (NCBI taxonomy): Eukaryota > Metazoa > Arthropoda > Insecta > Lepidoptera > Sphingidae > Amorpha > Amorpha juglandis. The sequence continues at coordinate 619,068 of OX421379.1, read as the reverse complement.
CAAGCGAGGCAATGGCGAAACTTTGTTCCCGTTAAGGATTGTGGGGGGTCAAAAGGCGGGTTGCCCCACATAATACTAAATCCACCATTACATTATGATGAGAAGGTGAACCCTAGTATTAAGCCGGGATAATGACAGACAGAAAGAAAGTTAGATTCGCCTAGATTATTAAGTGTTGAAATTTTCAATTTAAAGAATCATACCAGAAAGAAATAATGTCTGGAGCACCGAAAACGGTGAATCGATGAAGATTGTGAAGAAGAAACTGAAAGTGAAGCCCATCATCGTGTTAGCCATGAATCTGTAGGCCTGAAACCAAGAAATAAACATTTTAACATTAATAAACAGAAATTTATATTTTTCCACCTACCCTTATCCCACTTGCAGTGGGATCGGTTCGGCATGTGTTTCAACACATGTTACAGAAAGATGTGGCTTGTAGGTCTTACGACCGGCGGCCTATCTGATATCAACCCTTGTGACTTACACAAACATTTGTTTTAGAGCTAGAATCGAACCCACGGCCTCTCGGTGGACAGCCGGTTACTCACCCACTGTACCACGTTGGCTATCGTTGTTTAAAAAAATGTTTAAAAAAAGAATTTCATTAACAAGAGCATTTGCATATTTTACTTACAATGTCGTAGTCTGAGAAATAGTGAGTTTTTACCCAGCCTCCCTGGAATATTAAGATTAGAGGCACATGTATTATATACACTCCATACGAGAGCCGTGCCGGGAGTTTCCACATGTCTAGTGATAGGAACCAGTTGACGGGACCTGAGGGAGAAATATATGAGTAGATATTTTGATATTAAAATCTTTATTGTTTTTTTTATAGCAAAGGTAGACAAACGAGCAAGCGGGTTACCTGATGGTAAATGATTTCCGCTGGCCATGAACATCTATAATACCTGCGGAACCGTGGAAGCGTTGCCGACTTTGAAGGTAAGGGATCATTAAAGGATTGGGAAGAGGACGGGGATTTGGGCCTCCCGATATCTCACTCATCATACGAAACGCAGCAGCAAGCCGCTACTTTACATCGGTTTTCTGTAAAATTGTAGTAACAATCCGGTCGAGCCGGCCCATTCTTGCTGTAGATAGTATTGCCTACAGTGTGGCTCTACCACTTGCAAGTGGTTAAGGTGCTAGTCATTAAGGATATGTTTCATTCACTCATGTGCACTGTACCAAAAAATTAGAAAAAGCGGTCTTAGGAAAATATTTTTCTCAATTTTTTATGTGTTTTTTGACAGCTCATTGGCCTACCGCGCCATACTATCATAATTTTATTTTAACCTGATTTTAATTATTTTGTGAATATGTACTTATATACTAGCCCAGTATTATATACATGTCCCATTGCTGGGAACGGCCTCCTCTACTGAATGAGACGGCTTAGTCCTTAGTGCACCACACTGGCCCAATGCGGGTTGGCAAACTTCACGTGCGAAAAATCTTATCGAGTTCTCACGATGTTTCCTTCACAGTTAAAGCAAGCGATAACTAATAAATAATATACATGGAACTTAGAAAAGTCAAAGGTATATGCTCTTGGGGCTGGTTTCGAACCTTCGACTTTGTCTCGACAGTCCGTACTACTCCCCGCTGGAGTATCGCTGCTTATTTATACTTAATTACTAACCTAACCATGAACAATTTATAGGTATCGATAACGAAACATCCGGAAGTTGTTTGCCATGTTTATTACATCGTGTTGTAATCCTTGACCGAATTACATTAATTGTAGATAAAGTTAAAGCAATCCTACTAATATTAACTCAATTAATCCATACTTACAAACGCGAAACTTTGTAAGTATGGATGGATGTTTGTTTTTAATGTGAATTGTGAACGCTGGTTTTTTGGATTTCACACATCGCCTAGGGATATCGATAGTAAATCATGTGCGTTGCCAATATTATATAAAAAAAATAAGATTTTCTGCTTATGGTTTGAACCTCAGGAAACCTCATATTACTTAACTTTTTAATCCGAATATGGCAAAGTGACTGCATTGCACCTGATGGTAAGCGCAGTACAGTCAAAATAAAACCAGCGACCATCGACAAACAATAAGTTTATTGGTGGTCACCAGAATCATATTGCGCCCTAATTAATCATCAATGATGTCGCAAGCCCCTCGGGAGAACCGGACATATACTGGCTGATCGTAGACCGCAATCCACACAAGGCGTGTTGGTTATATGGCAAATTTTAACATCATGTCAATAGTGGTCGCTTTTCGGGCGGATATGAATATCCTACCACCAGCAAAATGCTGCTAAGATATAACTGGGAATCACCACTTACCACCATATCCTTTGACGCAGGCAAAAATAACCCAACCAAGACCGCAAGCCCATACGACTCTCGCGTAGGAGTTGAGGATATTTTCGAATGTCTGCAGATCATTCTCCTTCTGAATCGTTGGGTAGTTACACACCACGCAGAAGGTAAGCATCATCATTGCCAGCAACCAAAGAAGAGCAACTCTTACCTAAATTGTGGTAAGAGGGGTTCTATACATTAATACATACGTACTCAAGCCTATAATCTCCTAAGAGGTAGGGATAGATGTAACTACGCCCACAAAACCATATAATTGTATACCAAGCGAACGTGTCGCTGTCAACGTGTGTCGCGGTCTCCTGTCTTGGTCGCGTATTTAATAACGTGGCATATATGCACCATTCACATCTAATGACACATGCATATGTACTTGCATCGGCACAGACAAATATTCTTGCCGAGAATTATCATCTGGTGCCGACCATCGGTTCACTAAATGTGATTCATATGTTCATACGCATGTAATCTCGAAAGGATATGCCAAAGTGTAACCAGTGTATGAAAATGTCAAGTTACAATTTTGTTATCCTAGCTCGGTAAAGTAAATACGTTACACCTGATGGTAAGTGTCGCGCAATCCAAGAGTAGTATGACCAACAGATGATGTCATAATAAACAGTAAATTAAGATTAATAGACAGTAAGACTAGTTGAACTGTTGTTTGGTGGTAGAAATTGACAAGGTACTACTAGTAAAGTAGTGGCCCAGCCTAGAATTGCGCGGACCAATATAAACTTTGTGATTTTGGCAGCGCATCCTACATCCAATAAACATTTTGGTTTAACATTCAATAAAAGTATGGTCCCGGATTTCTGGATTCTTGAAGTATCATTCTTACCCTCGAAATTTCAAATGCTCTATTCCTGTGCTGATGCATCAAGTAGCCGAAAGCCATTCCGATTATAAATGGTGACGCCCTTACTGTAGTATTCGAGTAATATATCGTAATGTAGTCATCAAATATCTGAGCATACCTGAAAGAAAAAAAAAGGGATGAACAGTTCTTGAACTTAAGAGATAACCCAAATCAAGAAATTACTTACCACCAGGTGACTTACTTGCTCATTAGCGAAACAATACTATAAAAAAATGCAAGCACTGATTGCACAGAACTTTATTCCTAGTACAATACGCTTCTTGACGATCAAGAAGCAAATCCTTTTTAATGAGAAAACATCAATATACGGACTATTCGTCTAGTAATGTGGCGTGTGGTGTAATGGGCGATGGCAATAATTAACTATCTGGTGTCCTAATTACTGATTTATCCTCTTTATCTTCTTTTCTGACCTACTAACATAATAGATGTGGAAGATTGGATGTTTGTGACTTTGTGAATTTGGATGTTTGTTTAATAAATCACAACTCACACCTTAACAGATAAACGGATTTGAATGAAATTTGGAACTAAGGTAGATCTGGATTATGACATAAACATTTGTGACCCGAAATAAAACGAAGCACAAGTAGTAAAAAATAAATAAATTACTTACTTAGGATTTCCAGGCACAAAACCGAAGTTGTTCATGAAGCTGTGGTAAGAAGAGGCTATAAGCGACAAAGTAAGTGCGACTGACAATGCTATCCAGGCCATATATGCCTTACCAAACATCCATATGATGACCAAAGGGCTCAGAATATGCAGTTGGACATCCACCGCAAGGTACCAAGATGAAGGAATGCACTGTGAAGAAATAAACGGGGTTTACATTTCAAACAAAAGTAGATAATTTTGAAATCGGTTAATTAGTTTCTTACTTAGCACTATTATGTAACACACACACATCCACAGATAGACTAAAGGAGGTCATACACGGTAGGGTTTGCATGATGGTTTTAACTGTGCAGGCTTAACCGACAGGCAAGCCTTAGCATGTGTGCAACAAAACTGTACAGTTTTCGGTGCCTGTAAATGCAACAGAGCAAATATCAAAATTGATATTTTATGCCGCTCGGTTATGTTTGCGCGCGAGCATAACCTAGCGTGTGTGGCGTCCGGCGAGCTTGCCTGCCGCAATTCTTAGTTTCAAATATTTTTTTTCATCCATTCGTAAATAATTTTTGTAATCTGTTGGTGTAAATCTCAATTCATTTATCAAATTTACGTGGGTGGGAATTGCTTTCTTTTCAATAACTAGCGTTTAGATCATTCAGTGCGATCTCTTTTTCTTTTTCTGTTCTGCAGCACAAGTACAGCTATCACATCCTCATCGTCCATTGTAGTTTGGTAGGTATATACCGTACACAGTACCTACTAGACGTCCTACACACACCGTCACGTAGCTCAACTGAGAGTTAATGGCAAAACTGTGCATGCAAACCCTAACGTGTATGTGTAATATGAAACTCGGTTTTACCTGTCGGTTATGCAGGCACAGTTAAAACTATCATGCAAACCCTAACGTGTATGGCCTCCATAAGGGCTGAAACTTATACCACATTGATTTTTGACAAGGATTTAAAAAATATTAATAATATTTTTAATGGCGCAATAATTACTTACAGACTCTATAGGATTAACAATATTCTGTATATGAAGTAAGGTGCTCCACCAAAACTTTTTACAGGTGTCTGTCAATCCGGCGACTATTGTCCAGTTAGGGCCGTCGGAGGCGTGGTGGAATAACGAAGCTTGAAGAAGAACCATAGCTGCTAGTAGTGGAAACATCCTAAGCAGTCGTAAAATGTAGTAGAAATGAATGTTTCTTATGAAACGACCTGAAAATAATAATAATACTAGCCCTGTATTATACATGTCCCACTGCTGGGTATGGGCCTCCTCTACTAAATGAGAGGGGTAAGGCCTTAGTCCACCACGCTGGCCTAATGCGGGTTGGCAGATTTCACATACGCTCGAAAAATCTTATCGAGTTCTCTCAAGAGTGTTTCTTTCACCGTTAAAGCAAGCGATAATTAACAATTAATATACACGTAATTTAGAAAAGTCAGCGGTGTATGCCCTTGGGGCTTTCGTCTCGACAGTCCGTACCATTCCCCGCTGAGCTATCGCTGTTTTTTTATTAAAATAATATAACACCAAAATCCAAATATAATGTTCAATTTAAAATTCTGTTAGAAAGTACCTAATTAGGTGTATGATTTAATTCCTCTGATATTGTGGTTGGTGCTTTTTATACTACTAAGTTACAAGAGCAAGTCAGTCGCATGCTGGTAAGAGTCACGCATGCCCATCATCTGCAGCACCCGTTGAAGATCTTCAAATTATAATGAACTGTAATTTGCTATTTCATTATCTTGAATATCCATGAAACAAGAAAACTATAGTATTCGACCGCAGAAACAGACTAGTCAGAGGGACTCTCCTCCCATAATGTAATTCCTCACGCACGCACTTGTGGAATGAATTTCCCTCGCGGTGTTTTCTCAGATTTACGACATATCCTTCTTTAATCGATGCTTATTTTTTTTTTAATGGGAGACAGCAGCTTGGTACAGCCAGCCAGTTGTTGATATCCATGGGTATGTTGATGGTACTGACGTGACGACCATGTACCATGACGACCATCAGGAGGGGTTTCAATGGTCAGTTAAAAAATATAAGATACTTATAACCTAGCAAATGTTGTGAATAACTTACTATACGGGCGACACGCTTACTTCTTTGTTTGCTTATTGCTTGCTATAATCAACTATATAATCTTGCTTACCTCTATTAAATTTTCCAATAGTCCTGTAGACTGATAACATGCCACTGAGGAAGAAAAAGGTATCCACAGCAAAATATGCTGCGCGGAGCCATGCTGAAGTAAATAACCTGCTCCACTAAAAAAAACATTACGGATCAAACAAAACGATTTTCCTTTTATCCCAGCACAGCAAAGTGACTGCACTACACCTGATGGTAAGCGCTGTGCGGTCTAAAAATTAGAGACTGCTGATTATAAACAATGAGTTTATCGATGGCCACCAGAATCAAGCCGGCTTGTATAAATGTTTCTTCACAAACCAAACAAGGAAGAGGAACCTGCGAATGGACAGGTGGATGACCGTTGAAGGCACAGGTGATACAAGGACGTATCCCCTAAACCCGCCCCAACCAACCATCATGTCATGTCGAAAGCCCCGCGTTAGAACCGGATATACACTGGCTGATGATGTTTTCATCACCGTTAAAGCAAGCAATAATTAACAATTAATATGCTCGTAACTTAGAAGTCAGAGGTGCATGTCTTGAGAGAAAATACATAATATGATTTTCAATGAAACGTACATAAATAGAATATGTTAAAGTATAAGGTGGCAAACAATAACTTGAAGGTAAGTGATCTTCTTCGTCCATTAACATGAGAAAAAAAGAAAAATAGAAACATTTATTCAGCACAAATACTAAAATTTACAACTAATTAGACAAAAACAAGTAAAAATGTTAACGAAAACAAAAATATGCATATTTATATAAAAAAAAAAACAAAATAAATTCAAAGTGTCAGACGAATTGGACCTACTTACCCAAATCCACAAGGAACCAACCCACAGCAAGTTCAAATGGAGATACCGATTTTGTTGTACTTAATTTAAAAATTTAAACTAATTTTATCTCGTAGTTTTTTTGGAAAATGGGGCATGACATATATACTCCATATGGGATTTTGCAAAAAAATACAGTTTTAAATCTCAATTTAGCAAAACAAATCAGTATCCATTTGAACTTGTTGCGGGTTGGTTCCTGAGTAAACAGCAAGTTGCCACTTCTGTCTGTTTTCTTTGAGACAGTGGTACCACCTCAGTCGAGCCGATCCAGTCATGCTGTAGACAAAACTGTCTATAGTGTAGCTCTATCAGTTAATCTCATTAAAGTAGTTTATATACGTACCTCTTCCACATACTTAATATTATGAATACACGAAATAATTATTGCGAAGTACGTATGACCTAACACCACCCATAGCATGGATATAGTCCTGATCCCATCCACGCACTTCAGAGCCCCAGGGTCTTCGTTGAAGGTCACAAGGCGTCTTGTGTTTGTGTATACAGAAAAACTTCGATACAGCTTTTTTACTTGCGATGGATCTAAAATTATTTAATAGTACATAGCTCGGTAAGGATCAGAATAATGTATCTGTGATTTCTTAATTGCTTAATAGATTTTCTCCAAGCATATTTTGAACCATCTCAATAAAAACATATTTCAAATAAAAATAAAAGTACTTAAATCTGTCTACTTGCTTAGGTGCTAGGACGCCAGAAGAATGAATGATGAAATGATGAATTTTATACGAGTTTGAAAAACTGCAAAATCTTACCCCGTTTTAATATCAGCACGTTGTAGATATCATATGAAGTACTAACTATGGTAATAACTCCTAATGTTGAGAAAACGACACTGGAAATGAAGTAAAATTATCATTATCCTTCTATCCCTATACTAGGTTAACGAAGCTTTCTAGACAATGTATAGAATTTGGATTATTCTTTACCACCAATCGTCATTGTATCAACCATCTCTGTGGAGTCTAGTTTTCGGAAAATCATGAAAAAAACTATTTTTTTTTTAATCCGAGCACGGCAAAGTGACTGCACTACAACTGATGGTAAGCGTAGTGCAGTTCAAAAACCAGCAACCACCGACAAACAATGAGTTTATCGGTGGTCACCAGAGTCATGCCGGCCTGTATAAATGTTTCTTCCCTCTTCGGAGAGAGAAGAAGAAAGAAGAGAAGCAAATCGAGGGGCCTGCGACAGGACAGACGGATCACCGATGCAGGCACAGTAATATAAGCATGTACTCCTATACCCGCCACAACCAACCATCAAGTCATGTCGCAAGCCCCTCGGGAGAACCGGATATACATTAACTGATCCTGGAACGCGATTCACATAAGGCATGTAGATCACTATGGCAGATTTTAACACCATGTGTACGGTGGTCGCTATCCGGGCGGATATGAATATCCTACCACCAGCAAACATGACATGCAACATATTGTGACTCTTGATCTTGTAATTATCCCGCATGGTGGTGTACATAATTATCATGAGGTGAAAATCAAATAAAGCAGTACAGTTAAATGAATGTTTATTGGATTGATAAGTCAAGTCTTTGAATTAATCATAAGACGTAACTTATAAGGGGAGTGTGATTCGAATATCAATAGCTAAAGTAAATTTCAATTCCACACAAAGAGATGTCGATTGGCTTTGGAGGCGTTAGGTGCGATTATAATTTTAATTCCATAAAGTCTTAATGATCTCATATGCTGGAGGATAAGTAGGATAGCAGGTGATGCCACTTTGTCTTTGTCTGTCGCAAATAACAGTCTACATAATTGTGACTCGTGTTTCAGATTGAAGGCTATTGAAGCTAGTGAAATCATTGAGTATTAATCTCTAATAAGTCTTATAATCTACGACAGTGTCCGTGGCACAATGGACGAGTAGCCAGGATTACCGCCCTGAGACAAATGTTTGTGTAATCCACAAATATTCGTTTTGGGTCTGAGTGGTTTCTCCCCTGGGTTGACGTCAAGCAGGTGTCCAGTCGAAAAACACTACCGTATCTTTCTCTGTGTAAAAAGGTATGTTGCACCAACATCAACGCGAGTAGGATAAAGGCAGGTGGAAGAAGAATTCTTTTAATCTTATAATAAGTCTTAGGTGAGTCTTAGTTAGTCTTAAGTAGATGGGCACAGTCCCATGGGGTCTCAGAGCGGATCCGAAATATTCGGTCGTAACGTTTGAGAGTTTGTCACGTGCGTTTGTTACAAGGTAGTAAGTAGGTACCTAGGTCCCTCGTATGCGAGAGGCCGTCTGGGTTGGTGCCACCGCTGGGTCTATTTCAGCCGCCAAGCAACAGTGTGTAAGCACTGTTGTGTTTTGGTTTGAAAGGCATTGCAGCCAGTGAAATTATTGGGCATTATGAGACAACATCTTATGTCTCGGGGTAACGAGCGCAGTTCAGTGCCATTCAGTGCTTTGTAATTCAAAGTTCTGTGTGGTGTCGCTTCTGTTTATGGGCAAGCGTGGCGTTTACCATAATGCGGGCGCCTAGCTCGTCTCGTCATTTAGTCGAATAAACAAAAAAAATCACGCCTCACGGTGCAGCAAATTGACACAAGTATAGACGCCCTATTAGAGGCATTAACATTAACTAAAGAGAAATTTGAGAAGTTAAAACATACTTACAATGCAACATAATCAGCAATCGTATAGGGTTTATCGTTTGGGAGACGACAGAAAACTTCTGCATATTTAAGGTTCACCGCTGAAATATGCTTCATCATCAAGTAATCTATGACTTGTTGCGTAGTGCACGCGTGGGGGATGCAAACTCCCAACGTCATGTAAAAAGACGGTACTGACATACGTTCCGAGCTTCTGAAAAAAAACGTTTTGGGAAATTACACGCTTTTGATGTACTTTCAAAATTTTATATGTAGATACAAAATGTTATAATGTGAGAAATTATAAATGTACAAAAGAATGAAAATGTTGAAAGGAAATTATCCGATATTTAAACTCCATTAGACTATCTGGCATACGTTGAGAGGGTACAAGATCTGTCACTGAATGACATTGTATTTAGAGTACCTATCAGGTCAGTATCAGTCGTCATTTAGTGATGATATGACAAAATAACAAATTTTAAAAGTTCCATACAACAGTACAGTGAGTCAATCATTTTTCCAAATTAGTAGTAAATAGTGTACTATTAGTGCGACCTTCCACTCACTCTAAAACATAAACTGGTCGCCGTGTGCATCTTGCCCGTCTTAACCTACGGCGCCCAAACCTGGTTTTTAACAGAGTCCGAGAAACTCAGACTCAAGGTATGCCAACGAGCGATGGAACGTAATATACTCGGTGTTAAACTGGCTAACAAGGTCACCGAATTGCGTTCCAAAACTCGCATTGTAGACGTAGGGAGAAAGGCTGCCTAGTGCCTCATCGAAGTGGAACTGGTCGGAGTATTTGCTTCGAATGCATCCAAAACGAATTGGGAGAAGCTGACAGAAGACCGAACCCAGTAGAAGAGTAAAGAGGAGACCTTTGCGCAATAGTAAGTGATATTATAGGCTAGTAAAAAAAGTAGAATATTAAAGTACTATACGTACAAAACATTGCTGAAGAAAACTGAGGATGCTGATCTTTTTAGTTCGACGGAATCATTCAAAGACAATGGCTCGAAGAAAAACCAACTGGTCATGTCCGCCATAGAAAATTGAGGATTGCTTATCAGATCTTGCTTCAGGGGAATTCGCAGAGCGCAATACTTGCCCTGAATGTCCACTTGGTTAACGATCTGGTTGATGGCCAAACATTCGAAATAATCCCCAAATTCGTAGAGATTTCCCCCCAAAATACCACTTGGTAGTTTGCCGGTAGCATCGATGACTGTAAAATTAAATTTATATTAGTAACATTATGTATACATACATACGCACTCACGTCTGTAATCCCGGAAGGGGTAGGCAGAAGTGTAACCAGTACACCCACATTTCGCCGAGTGTATTTCCGTCCCATGATGTGATAGAGGGCGAGCCTTTCGCCATACTGGGTACAATTCTAAACTACGGGCTGATACTGAGCATTTCGTGATAGAAACACTCAATATCACTTTCACCCGACCCACGGATTGAACCCGAGACCTCAGCATAGTAGTCGCACCGCATAAGCATTACAACTGCGCTACCGAGGCAGTCTGTTAAAAACTTAGTAAAACTTTTTGCTTTTTCAAATCAATGTTAAGTCTCATAATGTCCAATAATTTCACTGGCTTCAATATCCTTAAAACCGCACACAACAATTCTTACTCACTGTCGTTTGACGGCAGAAATAGACGGCGGTGGTACGAACCCAGACAGCCTCTCGCATACGAGGGACCTACCTGTACCACCTTGTTGTTGTGATACCCAGGATAGTTATCATATCAAATCTTAATTCGCTGTCTTCAGATTAAAATTTCAATAAACTGACTTTGTTATGAAGTTGATACACAAAAATTAATAACAAATACAACACACATCCGTTATCCGAGGAGATATAAACATAAAGAGTGAGTATCGATTTTTCATACATAATTATAAAAGTTGTTCGTCTTACTTTCCCCTTTGTTACGTCTCGACATAAGTTGTTACACTTCATCAAAGGAATACTTGTTGTTTTCAATTAATGTTTTTATCAATTTTGACGTTCTTTTGCTTGTTAGAATACTGATACTTATTACTTTGACATCATTTTTTTAATGAATCAATATTTTTTATCCGAGCACGACAGAGTGACTGCACTACACCTGATGGTAAGCGTAGTGCAGTCTAATAAATCAGCAAGCAACGGCAAAATATGAGTTTATTGGTGGTCACCAAAATCATGCCGGCCTGTATAAATGCTTCTTCCTTCTTTGGAGAGGGAAGAAGCGAATCGAGGGGCCTGCGACAGGTCAGGCGGATGACCAACGCATGCACAGTGATACCAGAATGTACCGCTATACCCGCCCCAAGTACCACCAGTTTGTCTATTTCTGTGCAGTCATAGACATGGCAATATGCCAAGCAACAGTGTGTAAGCACTGTAGTGTTTCGGTTTGATGGACATTGAAGGCTGTGAAATTCCTGGCATTATGAGACTTAACATCTTATGTCCCGAGGTGAAGAGCACAGTTCAGTGCCATGCAGTGCTTTGTATTCAAAGTTATGTGTGGTATTGCTTCTGTTTATGGGCAGGCGTGGCGCTTACCATCAGGCAAGCGCTTTGCTCGTCTCGTCATTCAATAAAAAAAATACATTAGTTAATACTGGTTTATACACATAAGTTTCTTTTACTTTTGTACTGACTTGTCATAACCGCTATTTTAATTGCCTACATAATTAATAAACTATATCATCTCATTTCGTACTTACATTTTAATCTCAAAGTATGATTGGTCAAAATTTTTAACTGTGTGTAACACTTATCCTCGTCTAACACACTTTTGTAAAGTTCGTCATCGAAAGTATTCTTATAATGCTCGTTTCTAACATGCTCTGATTCTTCACAGTCAACGGCCCCCAAAATAACCAAAAAAGACACAAAAAATAATAATATTTCCATCACGACCAGCTTGAACTCTTGAACACCATTTACTATTCATAAAATGTGTGTACAATACGATATATAAAACTAATCTGTATCGACAACAGCTGTGTAGTTTTATTATTAAAACGTGATATATAATTGGTTTATTTAAGTACTTAATCATTGCATTTAATTAGTACTTAACCTTACCGTAAAAACTAAGTCAGTAATTATAACGAAGCTGAATTGTTTAGAAAGAAAGAAAGAAAACATTTATATAGAACGGATATCCGACATACTTAAAGGTAGATAATATAAATATACCTAATAGTATAACTGACAGACAGAGTAACAAATAAAAACCGATTTTGAAGTGAAAACTTCTTTAACCGCGTTGAAATAAAACTAATTTTATTAATATTGATAAAAAACCGCGATAAAATCTGTTTAAATTAGTTTCACTTCAATCTTTTATATTCGCGTGAACTTAAGAAATCATTCTTTAGCCGCGTTGAGCACTTTTTGGTAGGGGGTAAACTCGTGGTTTCGCGTCAGCGACAAGCTAATGTTAATTCGGACTACACACGTATAACACATCGTATATACCTGACGATGTGCTGTGCGCGTTAGACGCTTTTTGAATGGCTGAAATCTTGTGAGCCCTGAGTATCTGAAGGTTGTTAAGTATTATAGATAATAGACTTTCGGTCTCACAACACCCAGACCCCGAAACAAATATTTTTGGATCACACAAATGTTTGTCTCGGTTCGGAGATCGAAACCGTGACCTCTCGCTTCACAGCTGGCTACTCGCCCGCTGCGCCACGGAGGCTGTCGCGTGTCGAAATCACTGTTAAATTACAAAATTGGAGTACATTTTACGTCAGTCTGCTGTTCAAATAGTAATAACTAAACACAAGGTTATTTTTATTAACTAATTAAATATTATAGACATATGTTTATAAAAGGACAAATGGAAAAATCAATTCATTATAAGAAAATATTATGTCGTAATAATTAGAATTATACTATACTATATAATTTTGATGTAAACAGTAGCAATAGCTCATCAAATGGTACGGACTGTTGAGAAGTTCGAGTGGTAGTCACGCTGTAGACAGTTTTGGCTACAGCATGAATGGGCCGGCTCGACCGGGTCGATACCACTATCTCACAGAAAACGACGTAACGTAGCGGGTTGCTGCTGCGTTTCGCACGGTGAGTGATATATCCGGAGGCCCAAATCCCCTTCTCCTCCCAATTCCTTAATTATCTCTCTCTTTTAAGGTCGTCAACGCGCATTCTTCTAGTATCTTAGGCGTAAATGAGCGGTGGAGATCACTTACCATCAGGTGACCAATTTCTGGGATTGAAATTTGTGTTCATTATGGTTATACGTTCACCGTCTATCACGTCATTGAAATAAGCTCGGCGAACAGTGAGTGTACTAGTTCCATCTCTGTCTACCCCTTCGGCGATACAGACATGAGCTTATGTAAATAAAATCGTCTGAATAAGAGTAATGCACGTATTATATCGCTAAAGGATACATCCAAAAATCCAACAACAATCTTTGGCAACAGCCTCCGGGGGCGAGTAGCCGGCTGCCAAGCTAGAGGCTGTGGGTTTGATTCCCACGCTGAGAAAAAAGTATGAGTGATCCACATATATTTGTTTTGGATCTGGGTGTTGTGGGACCGCAAGTCTCTCGTAGTAAATACCCACGATACAGGTCAACCTAGTGTGGGATCAGGACTATGTGTGTGACTGTTGGGTGTATTTTATTTATTTACCTGAAAGACAAGAAAAGCAGCCACTCGCCTGATGGTCAGCGTTACGCCTATGCATTAATAATAGCAACATCACCTAACACCAAATAGCAGGGGAAAGCATAGTAAACTACAACTATATAGAACACACAAAAGCTGGTATGGGCTGCTGAGTATTTTTGTATTTTTGCACTACACCTGATGGTAAGCGCAGTGCAGTCCAGCAAAACCAGCGACCTACGACAAACACACAAACAAACAATGAGTTTATTAGTGATGCCAAGAATTATGCGGACCTGTGTAAATGCTTCTTCACACTCCGAAGAGGGAAGAAGCCAATCGAGAAGTCTGCGACAGAACAGGCGAATGCCTCATGCAGGCACAGGGATACCAGGATGTATCCCTATACGGGTATAGGCTCCAATACTAGGCTGGTGGGAGGATACTTGAATCCGACCGGATAGCGACCACCGTACACTGGTGCTAAAACCTGCCATAGTGGCACACCTCGTGTGGGTCGCATTCCAGGGTCAGCCAGTGTATATTCGGTTCTCTCCAGGGGGCTTGCCCCCTGATCCTAACCCTTTTCCCATCCTTTTTTCCTTCCCCTCCCCCTTGTCTCTTTGGCAGGCCGCGGCCGCATAATCTTGCCGACCTACGATGGACACATTGTTTATCGTTGGTCGACACTATTCTTGGATTGCGCTACACTTACCATCAGGTGTAGCGTAGTCACTTTGCCGAGCCAGGATAAAAAAAAAAATAATACATGCGCCCACCAACCGTCAACTCAAGACTCTCGGAAAAATCCGATATGCACTGGCTGATCCTGGAACGCTATCCACACAAGGTGTATGGGTCATTACGGCAGGTTTTATCACCATAAGTACTGTGGTCTCTATTCGGACGGATATGAATACCCTACCACCAGTCTCTATAGAATTCAGTAAATATTTTAACTTAAAAACTCAAACGCTCCACGAATCTTCAAAGCATCATTCAAATACCAAATTCAAAAAGTTGTAAAAGGTTATCGCTGGCTTGCAGTTGCCCGTTCATTGAAACGTCATAACATCAGGGTTTTGTTTCGATATCTTTGCGACTGAAGATTTGTCCGGAGAGAACAAAGGCTGCCGGCTCTTTTATCGTCATTTTATCGGAACAGCCTTTGATATCTCGCTGAGTGCGGCGCAATGAACTGCGGTAAGTCAAGTTTAATGGAAATATTTTGTATTTTCATTTTAATACTTTTTTTTGGGTGTTGCAGCCGAGGGTTGCCTACTGAAATCTATTACTAAGCCGAAGATATCTGACTGTTCGTCTTTCTGTCTTACCTATAAAGGGCACTATCTTTTAAACCGTTTGGCTGTATTTTTTTTACACCCAACAGTCACACACATAATTCTGAGCCCACATTAGGTTAACCTGTATCGTCGTTATCAAAAATTTGTATTTCACAAATATAATAAGTTTTTAAAGTGGTCACACTGTTACTCCTATGTTATTCTTGTCGGGGAGTTAACTTACCATAAATTCTCTTCATGATCGTTGTTGCCAATGCTAACATTTCATGAGGAACTAAAAAGCTTCTTACTTTAGGCCCCAGATAATACTGTGAGTCGGTATAGCCACAATACAAACGTAAGCAACTTTGACAACATCCGTGGTGCAGTGGGCGAGTAGCTGTGAAGCGAGAGGCCGCGGGTTCGATCCCCGCACCGCGACAAATATTCATGTGATCCACAAATATTTGTTTCTGTGTGTTTTCTCCAGGCAGGCGACCGGTCGTAAAAAGTACAAGGCAAATCTGTAACATATGTTTAAAAAGGCACGTTGCGCCGACCCTACTGCGAGTGGGATAAGGCGAAAGAAGAAGAAGATACTCTTAAACAAATTACTTGGCGCCTCAAGAATCTTCTGTCACTATTTGAAATATTAATATGCGTTTAGGTTAACAAAAATAACACCTTTCTTGCATCAATGATGAGATAAGAAAGCCACTTGCCTGGTGGCCACCTGGGTTGCCTTACCACGCCTGCCCATAAACAATGGCAGCACCATTCTGAACTTTAAATTACTAAGTTAAGTGTGCCACTGCATTGCGATAGCGTACCTTAAGGTGTTAAGTCTCATAATACTCAGTAATTTCACTGACGCCAATATCTTTCAAACTGGAACACCTCAGTTCTCCACCACAGTGCTGCTTGTCGGAAGAAAGTAGCAAAATACTTATCCAGACGGATTCGCCCACAAAAAAGACCTACCACCTTGCGCGAATATGTTTAAGATTTAAAACATTAAAAAATTTACAAAAAAACGACTTAAAAAAATAACACTGTAAAGTCAAAAATAACAATTTCAGGTCTCTTTGGAGTCGGTGCCTGTGTCGCTTCCGGTCAACTGAAATTGATTGCACCCTTCCCCTTTTTAGAACTCGGTTAAAAAGTTCTATTACTATGATTTTGAAATAAAGAGTTTTGATGAGGCATTGTGATATATTAAAAACATTCTAATACGAAAATAATATATTCACTTGAATCCTCGACGGGTTTTTGAGAATTCAATGTTACTTTTACCCTTTTCGTGGATCCCACCGCAGGGTTCCGACCTGTCCAAATTGAGAAGTTGGATCGCAGTACCTTATTAATCTTTTGTTGGGTGTGTTTATCTATATTAAATATACTCTTATCTCATGATTTCTGAGGTCCATAAATTTTAAGTGTGTATGTAGTACATTCCTTTGAGTCACTTTGTAATATTTATGTTTTATTTTATCATTATTTTATATTATAGAGGCGCACTATAGAATAAAGGTTTGTCTACAGCAGCCATTTATAATTATACGATATAATTATTAATTGTATTGAGTGAAATTGAAGATTTTATCAACTATATAATTTTAATCTAATGTAATTAAACGACAAAATTATTTAACTATCTAAATTCTCAGTAATAAGTATTTGATATATCATATTTTTTTGAGAAATTAAGGCAATTTTATGTAATTTATTTTGTGTAGTTTGTTTGTAGCTTTAGTTTCCAGTGGGACTCTAGTGTTAAATTAGCGTGGGCAGAATAAAATTAGATATAGGCCTCAATTAGGACCCCTAGAACTGACCAGGCCTAGAAACAGGGGCCCAGGATTATTAGAACACATCACATATCTTCGAAATTGATATATAGAAAGAAATAAATAAATACAGCCAACAGTCACAAACTTAGTCTATAGTGTATTAGGAACTAAGAGATACTGGTGGTCCCATAACACCCTGACCCCGAAACAAATATTTGTGGATCACAAAAACATTTGTGTCGGTGCGGGGATCGAGCCGGCGGACTCTCGTTTTACAGCCGGATATTCGCCCGCTGCGCCAACGAGGCTATTAATATACTCACCATATTTTCTGCCTGGTTAAAGCCAAACCATAATTAACAATAAATAAATACACTGGGTGCATGCTCTTGGCTTTCTGTTGGTTTCAAATCTGCATCTCTCGTCTCAAAAATACTGTCCTCGCTGAGCTATCGCTGATTTTTCTTTTACCCAGCCTAAGCTTAGACTACCAGAACAAAAAACCGGCTCCTTAAATGTACAAGCCTGATCAAATTATGCAAAAGCAGCTTGTATAATCTAATCAAAATATCTGAAGCGAGAATTTATTAATTACCGTAATAAATATAAAGCTATTCCACACCAAGACGAATTAGGACATTACTGACGACCCAACTTTATCTTAAGCTATAAATTAGTCAAGCAAGCGTACTTAAAGTTTACGAACAAGCATTTATTAGATTTGTAAATAGGTACTTACACAACATTTTTAATTAAGTACTCGTTCCGCAACAAACAGTAATATTTCTTTTTTTTTTTATTTATTGCTTCGCATTATTTTGCATTTCGCCAATGACAAGTATAATTTGTTCACAAGTCTTCACAAGAACGATGAAATTGGTGTGGAAGTTTTCAAGGTCTTGTTGGACATTTGGTGTGAATTCCTTCCAGTACGATGCTTAATTCACTTATTTCAATATTTCCATATACTGTTCATCCCGGCAATGTTTATTGCACAAATCCACACTACTTTTATACAACAAACATAACTTTAAACTAGTTTTTGAAATAAATTAAAATAAGCTATAAATCGCACTGTCAGTATTCCCGCCAAAACTCCAAACAGTATAATATATGAATAGTCTTAGAATATTATATTTAGTGGTAGAGTCACGCTGTAGACAGCATGAATGGGCCGGTTCGACAGAGTGCTTACCACTGTCTCACGGAATACCGACGTAAAGTAGCGGCTTGTTGCAGCGTTTCTTATGCTGAGTGAGATATTCGGAGGCCCAAATCCCCTCCTCTTCCCAATCCCAAACTATCCCTTTCTTTAAGCCGGCAATGCGCCCATGATTCTTCTAGTATTGTGGGCGTATATTGGCGGTGAAGATCAGTTATCAGGTGACACACTTGCTCATTTGCCGGCCTATGTAAAAAAACCTCATCTATCAAACAAAAAATATAATATAAGGTAAGGTTTCAGAATGTTCCGGAACACGCTGACAAAGCAATAACACGCCGTCAGGGCATCCGTCAACACGTCAGTTTATATGCCATGGTTTTTGTGTTCAACGCTATTGCTTTACGTTGCTGAGGGAATAACGGTCTTCTGCCTTCGTATGTAGGTCGATGCTTCATTGGATGTGGATCACTGGACAGATATTGGTTCGTGACGTCGATTTATGTGCACTTTTTGTGGATTGTTGGATAAAGGGTGCATGGTATTATCTGACGTCATTATGAGTCTGCGCTGTTTTACATTAGGCTTATTCAGTTGTTTTCTTTATGTCTAAGATCAATTATGTTTTAGTGCATTATTTTGCTGGTAAGATTTATATCCGCCCGGATAGCGACCACCGTACACATGGTGTTAAAACCTGCCATAGTGACCCACACACCTTGTGTAGATTGCGTTTCAGGATCAGCCAGTGTATATCCGGTTCTTCCGAGGGGCTTGCGATATGTCTCGATGGTTGGTCGGCTGGGTATAGGGGTTCATCCTTGTATACCTGTGCCTGCAAGGGTCATCTGCAAGTCCTGTCGCAGGTCCCTCGTTTTGCTTCTTAATTACATTTTTTATCGCCTGAATGATGAGGCGAGTAAGTCGTTCGTCTGATGGTAGCCACCTGTCCATAAACAGTATGAACAACCTCTTGAACTTAAAATTACAGGGCACTGCACTGCGATCATGATCCTCATTATTAAGATTCACAATGACCAATATGTTTTCTGAAATCAAATCATTTTTCTTCTTTATTAAAAGAAATAAGTTCTCATTAATTAATTACTATCTAGCCTATGAGACTAATAAGCAATTTTAATCTAACTTAATATTCTACGTAATAAACTTAATTAAGCTAAGAATTATGTCCTGACCATTTTCTTAGAATCTGTTGTTTTTTTTTTAGTAATTGAATGACGAGATGAGCAAGTCGCTCGCCTGATGGTAAGCGCAACGCCTGCCCATAAACAGATGCAACACCACACAGAACTTTGACTTACAAACCACTGAATGGCACTGATCTGCTCTCGTCACCCTGAAACATAAGATATCAAGTCTCATAATGCCCAGTAATTTCATCGGCTTCAAAGTCCTTCAAACCGAAACACAACAGTGCTTACACACTGTTGGCAGAAATAGACAAAGCGGTGGTTCCAACCCATGTGGCTTCTCACATACAAAGTACCTACCACCTTGTAAATGTATGTAAGTATTTGATGATTGGTTGGGGCGGGGTATAGGGCTACATCCTTCTATCTCTGTGCCTGCATCTGCCATCTGTCTGGACTGTCGTAGGCCTCACGATTCCCTGCTTCCCTCTTCGAAATCTGATAGCATTTATACAGGCCGGCGTGATTCTGGTGACCATCGATAAACTCATTATTTGTCGGTGGTTGTTTGGACTGCACAGCACTTACCATCAGGTGCAGTGCAATCACTTTGCCGGGTTCGTATACCTATTTATCCAGACAGCTTCTTGAATACGAGGGACCTACTTACCTATAACACATATTGTGTTGAAGTGCGCTGCGTTGTCTACGCATCAGCATTCCCCTACCATATAAACGCGTAATTTCAACTCAATTTCACAATAATCTCGCACGGTTTAGTATCGCAGTGTGTGCTAGATCTTTATATTATTATTACAGGAGGGCTCGGCGTCGACAATACAAATGGGGTATTAAAGTCAGCGAGGAAACACATGAATATACCACGTTGTTTTTCAAATGTATGAGCTTTATTTATCTGCGTGGGGTTTTTGGGGCGTTCCATCTCTTTATTATTTTGACATGCTTTTAAAATAAAGCTGGAGAAAGTAATGGTTTCTTACGTTTACGCGAATGTTACACATTGAAATAATACTAACTTGAACGGATTTTATCGCGGTTTTTCGATAACCTCGAGACTATTGAAATTAAAAAAACATCGGAATTTTAATAGAGAAGATGTTTGGAAGCTAGCACAAGTCCGGGATCCGATTATACACTTAATAAAATCGGAACAGACCAACTGCAAGACCTCAAGACACCGTGAGCACCTTCTTCGTAGATCGGACCATCATCTTTAATTCTTAATTAATTTAATTAATCCCTTAATCATTTTAGACTTAAGGTAGATAATGTAACATTAATAGTTCGGGACAACCAACACCTCACTCCACCCCATGACCACGAAGTCTGAAAAGCATTCGAAACGTCGCGTCGGTGCCAAAATTAAAATAAAAGACCGCGATAAAATCCGTTAAATTAGTTTTATTTCAAACCGGAGAATTTGTGTGCATTATTTAAGTAGTATTTATGTACTCTTATTAGTAAATTTACTATTACTAGATGGTAAACTTCTTGTTTGCGAGAGACCATCTGACCATCATCTCACTTACCATCAGGTGACCCACTTACTTGTTCACTACCACGCCCACAACATTAGAAGAATTATAGGCGCGTTGCCAAGCTCAAAGGGAAGGGATGATTATGGGATTGGGAACGGGAGGGGGATTGGGGCCTACGGATATCTCACTCACCGTACGAATCGCAGCAGTAAGTTGCTATTTTACGTCGGTTTTCTGTGAGGCAGTGGTAACGACCCGGTCGAGCCGACTCATTCATGCTGTAGACAAACTGTCTACAGCGTTGCTCTACCACTAAAAACAACAAAGTTGTATTTTAATACACTGTCAATCCTTTTTTTGTACGGTAGATGTACATTCTACGAGCGATCCTGAGATATACGGCATCAGGTATTAAATAACATGCTATTGACGATATCAAAAAACGTCCTTATTGAGAGGCTGTTGAGTTATCTAAGAGACGGAGCGAAATGTGGCACAGCACAGAGGAAGTTTCAGCAGCAATCCAGAGTAAACTCAGGATCCCCGGGGTCCCACTTGCGTCGAAGTAGGCCACTGCAGGGTTTGTATTCGGTATAGGCGGTATAATCCAGGGGTCGTTCGGGATAACTGGGACGGAAAGTTGGTGAATCTGGCACAACCATCCCTTCTCCCCATGGGGCTGGAAAGTTTTTTTTTTTCATTTGAATGATGAGACGAGCAAGGCGCTCGACTGATGGTAAGCGCCACGCCTGCCCACAGACAGAAGCAACACCACACAGAAATTTGAATTACAAAGCACTGAACTGCGCTCGACACCCCGAGACATAAGATGTTAAGTATCATAATGCCCAGTCATTTCACTGGCTTCAATGTCCTTCAAACCGAAACACAACAGTGCTTACACACTGTTGCTTGACGGCAGAAATAGATAAAGCGGTAGTACCAACACAGACGGCCTATCGCATACGACGGACCTACAACCTTGTAATTGGTATCTGTAATTGGGATTTTCTCCGCGGTAAAGAAAGACTAATTGCTCACGACCCCGACACACATTTTATTTATTGCCTTAAATCAGTGTTGATTACATTAAATGCCTTAATGGAAAGCAACCCTCGACGGCTAACAAGATTACGTCTTCAGTATGGCACGCCTAAACTCACGGAATGAGCTTAAAGCTTTGCGACACGGGTTTGTTTTAAATGAACGCTGTTGTCTCGTTTTAATTTGTTTTATTAATATTCAAGTGTTTAATTAGGAAGCAGGTGCGATATTGTTACATTTTCTGGTCACTTTATTATTTTGGAATGTCTTCTTCCTTTTTTTTTTTTCACTTTATTGGGGCAAAAAACAACTATACATTATATTTACAATTTAGCCTGTTACCTTAAAATAATGTTACTTAATGTATAATCAACACCAATGTCCACAAGGAAATTTAGACAAAAATATACTATGTTAACAAACACGCGCATCGGAGAAGAAACAGAAAACAATAATACACAACGATTACAAAAAGGGTGAGTCGCTAATGTTTTGTAAGGAGTATAACTTTTTAACAGCCATATTTCTGAATTTCGTCTTTGACAGTGTGAAAATGTCGAGGTCTGTGAAATACTCATTATACATATGTAAAATCCTGCGAAGAGGTACGCGCACTCCTGCGTTTGTTCTACACTTACTTGTGTAAAACAACCGAGTCGCACGCGCCTGGCGTCGCAGATGTGTGCGAGGTACTACATAACACAATTTGTTAGTGAGATTACTACAGTCGAATGCATTGTTACATAACCCATAAAGCAACATGACATTGAGAAGATAACGCCTAGGCTGAAGACTCAATAGCTTGTAGTGTTTTAATAAATTAACATAAGGAATTCTAGATTTATAATATTTAAAATGTACACAGCGCAGGTATTTTTTTTGCACCATTTCTGACCTTTTGATATATTTGTTGTCAAAGGGACTCCACACAGAAACAGCATATTCTAACTGAGACCGAATTAGACAATTGTATAAAAATATGAATGTTGATGCACGTTTAAAATCCTTACAAGAACGCATTACAAACCCATACATTTGAAAAGCTTTATTAATGATGTAATCAGTATGAACGTCAAAATGAAGTTTCGAATCCAATAGAACACCAAGATCCCGAATATAGTTGACTTTCTGTAATGGAACACCATTAATTGAATAATTAAAATCTATTCGATTTATATTTTTGTAAATGATATTGCATTACATTTTGTTAGGCTAAGGTGAAGTTTATTAGCCAAACAATATTGGGACAGTCTATTAAGATCTGCTTGAAGAAGTAAACAATCATGTACATTTTTGCATACTTTATAAATCTTTACATCATCGGCATACATAAGGAAATTACTATTAGGAAAACAAAATTTGATGTCATTGATAAATATGATAAATAGCAAGGGGCCCAGAATGGACCCTTGCGGGACGCCAGATGTAACTGTAACGAAGTCGGATTCGTAACCATTAATAACCACTTTCTGTGTTCTTTTAAATATATAAGAAGTGAACCATCTAAGTAAATTGCCACGTATACCATTATATGCAATTTTATCTAATAGTAACTTGTGGTCCACCTTGTCGAAAGCCTTCTGAAAATCCGTATACACGGCATCTACTTGGTGTTGGAGGTCCATGTTTTCAAATAGAAAATTAGTAAATGTTAAGAGATTTGTAGTTGTAGATCGACGTTTCACGAAACCATGCTGCTCAGGAATTATGAGGTGATGAAAATAATAATACAGGGCGCCGTGCACTAGACTCTCAAAGAGCTTGGACAATGTGGACAACAAGGAGATAGGTCTATAATTTTCAATATTATTTTTATCGCCATGTTTATACAGGGTTATTTTTAAAACACTGACAACCTCGCAGGAGTAGATTCCTAAGGTCATTTGCTACTACTTTTGTTCTACGACTTTTCATAATTTGTTAGATTTTATTTTCATACAAAAATAAGTATTCATTTAATTTCCGTCTTAAATGTTACAACGCGCAACGCAGATTACGTAAACAAACACGCGAAGCGTGGGGAACCGGGCTAGCGCCTGTGACCTTGTACTCCCGAGCAGCTGACCGCGCGCCGCGCCGCGCCGCAGTCTACGAAGAAAAACACGACACAACAAAAACTTGTAAAATCATTTTTTTTTTATATATATTGAGTTATATCCAAACTCGTAGAACAAAAGTTGCTCCGTATGGGGTCAGCTATATGGCCCTGCGAGGTTGTCACTGTTTTAAAAATAACCCTGTATACAGGAGTAATGAAGGCTCGTTTCCAAACGTTGGGAAAGATTCCTTCCTTAAGGCATTTACTATATAGAATGTGTAAGGGAAAACTTAGGTTACCAGCCGTATTTATAAAGAAGAAGGGGGGAATACCGTCCGGCCCGGGACCTTTATTAGGATCTAGCCTTTTCAATGCAGTAAACACGTCATCAGTAGTCAAATAAATGTCACTAATATGGGAGGACATATCCGCAAATGGGACATTCTTTTACAAATCGTACGGATTTGGACCAAAAAAAAATTCCACCTCTCCAAATCTCTTCAATTTTTTTTTACGAAGTTCTTATTGTATAATAACAGACATGTATACGAGGTTTTTGCTCAAAAAAATTTTTTCTCGAAAATATGACCATTGCAAATTTCAGTACTTTATCCGATTCTGTTACATGTAAAATTCATTATCTCTGGTTCTACTGATGATATCGTTGATATTTTTTTTTTAAATAAAAGGTAGTAATATCAGCTGTCAGTCACGTGAATATTGTACTTCTTCGACTTGAGTACCTTGTAAATAATAACAATTTAATTGTTTAAATAATATTATCATAATGTTACCCACAACCAAATCGATTGAAAAAATTACTAACGTATTCGTGTTGTTTTTAGCTATAAAAGTATTCTTTCAGAAAGATGGAGCCGTTAATAGTTTAAGAGTGAGAAAATAATTTCAACCGCGCTTCACGTTGCGCGGGCAGCGCGCGATGACTTGATACGTGCTTGACGGTGTATGAACATTCAGTTTCGAACTGCTCACGCAGTTAACTTCGGAAGAAGCGTAGTACGGACACACATCTTCCTTTTCAGCCTTTTTATTTCTAAAAGTGAGTAAGAAAAATCAAGTTAGGGAAATTTATACGAGGGAAAATGTCACAACCACCACTATCATCGGTACTACTAATCCTTTTGGTTTATCTCCTGATCTAAAAATAAAAAAGTCTCAGGAAAGTACGAGAGAAGTAGCGCTTCCGAGAAATGAGTGTATGAAGTATGAAGTACCGATCAAAATCAGACCTTTGTTCATTACGTTTATTGCTTCGGAAATAACTTCTTTATCCTCGTCATATGGTGCAAGACTTTTCCATTTCATCGTCAGTCGAAGCTTTAGGGTCTATATAATCAACTTCATGATGCTGCGAAATATATTTACTTACATTGCAAAACATTCGCGACAGTTTAAATCACAAGATACATAAATTATCTATCCTTCAACAAAAAAATCATAAATTGAAGCAAAAAAAATATATAGTCATTTTTTTTTAATTTAAATACAAATATAAAATATAATTAATTAATGAATTTCGTTTACTGAAATTAAATATCTGGTTCTGGCTAGATTTTTGATTTCGGTGTTCGGACGCGATTCCGACAATTTCTTACGGCACGTATCACAAATTCTTTGCTCAAGAGACTCTTCTATTACAGATTTATTTAATGTTAATAAATATTTTCTTCGTACTTTCCTGAGACTTTTTTATTTTTAGATCAGGAGATAAACCAAAAGGATTAGTAGTACCGATGATAGTGGTGGTTGTGACATTTTCCCTCGTATAAATTTCCCTAACTTGATTTTTCTTACTCACTTTTAGAAATAAAAAGGCTGAAAAGGAAGATGTGTGTCCGTACTACGCTTCTTCCGAAGTGAACTGCGTGAGCAGTTCGAAACTGAATTTTCATACACCGTCAAGCACGTATCAACTCATCGCGCGCTGCCCGCGCAACGTGAAGCGCGGTTGAAATTATTTTCTCACTCTTAAACTATTAACGGCTCCATCTTTCTGAAAGAATACTTTTATAGCTAAAAACAACACGAATACGTTAGTAATTTTTTCAATCGATTTGGTTGTGGGTAACATTATGATAATATTATTTAAACAATTAAATTGTTATTATTTACAAGGTACTCAAGTCGAAGAAGTACAATATTCACGTGACTGAAAGCTGATATTACTACCTTTTAATGAAAAAAAAAAATTCAACGATATCATCAGTAGAACCAGAGATAATGAATTTTACATGTAACAGAATCGGATAAAATACTTAAATTCGCAATGGTCATATTTTCGAGAAAAAATTTTTTTGAACAAAAACCTTGTATATGTGTCTGTTTATTTTCAGTATAGACTCTAAAAAAAAATTTTGGGCCCAATCAAAATTGTCAAGTCAAAAAAGTGTACGGTTTGTAAAAGAACGTCCCAAATACTTCAGGAGGCTGCCAATTAATAGGGTCAAGGGTAGAAGGTTCGTAGATAGAGGTAAAGTAAGAAGAAAACATACTACATATCCCAGTCGGATCATTAGAATAAGTATTATTTAGGTGCATGCTGGCTGGTAGACTAGATTTACGTTTGCGGTTAGATACATAGGTCCAAAAGTATTTAACATTAACAGTTATACTATCTTCTACTAATTTAATGTATCTTGAATAACATTTTTCACATTCAGCCTTAAAGCGCTTACGATAAGTAGAAAAATCTGCATAATCGGAACGATTTTTATATTTTTTCCACTTTATCCAAGCACGTTCTTTGTCTTTAAATATTTTAATTAGAGCAGAAGTAAACCAAACAGGAAAACAAGACTTCCGAGACCTAATTAAAGGTATATGAGATATTTTGATAACACTAAATAATATGCCATAAAATTCATCTACCGCAATATTTGCAGGAAGATGAGAAAGTGACGTATTCCAATCAATTTTACCCAATTCTAAATTAATTGCGGCATAGTCTGCTTTGTAATAATTAATTTTAGGATATGTGACATATTTCATAGGCTTAACATTAGTTTCAAGGGAGGATAAAATTGAAAGTGGTGGATGGTAGTCGTCCATTTGAAGGAGGGCTACGCAAGATTTCGGCTGGCAGTCAACATTAGAGAGAAACAATTTATCCTTATATACATCCTTACATCATTTATATACATCCTTACTATGTCGTTCGTAGTTTTCGTATTACGCAGTTGTTTGAATTAGTATTGACAGCTTCCGTGAAGCAAGAGGCCGTCGTTTGTGTGATCCACAAATATTTGTTTCGGGTTTGAATTGTTTCTCCCGAAAGGGGCAAACATTAGGTAGGTGGCCGGTAATAAAAACTACAAGCTAGATCTTTTTGTAACATATGTTAAAAAGCATGTGTCGCCGACCCCACTGCGAGTAGGATAAGGGCAGGTAGAAGAAGAAGAAATATATTAATTGGTTAAACCTTACTTGAACCTTACTTACAGTATGTATAGCCTATTTCACAGTGTTCGCATACTTAATAAAAATCCACCAAAAACCACCTTTTTTGAAGTCAGTTAAAAAAAATGAAGCTGTACGTAACAGTAACTTATAAGATTATATACTTACATGAAAATATTTTTGATCATGCATAAAGGTTGTTAAACCAAGGTCTAGTTGATATTTAGTCAACCTTTATGAGCCCGGTGAAAAGAATCTTTAAAGGGTTCGCCTCGGAGTTGACGGGCAACCGAAAATAACTCGAATTTTTGTAATTCTTTACAAAGGAATGGCTCCCTCATACACTGCTTGGTATTTCGCGACGTAACATTTACAAGGGAAATTTTTCACTTCAAAAGCAATTTGGCTTAAGTAATAATACAGAATAAAATTGTCCCAAATTTCACATACAAAACTGCATGAGCAATATTGTAGGACAATGTAATAAATCCTACGAGAATATTGTTATTAATCCATAGTTAATATTAATAATTAATGCGAAAATAACTCTGTCTGTCTTAACGTTTTCACGACTAATCAACTGAGAGGATTTTAATGAAATTTGATAAAAAGATATGTAAAATTATATCTTGGGAAAGGACATAGGTACTGTAGGTGACACATTTAATTTTGTATTTTATGGATTATATTTTAGTGTTTGCTTTTCTAATAGGTAGTAATAGGTAGTAGTAGTTTCTAACAATTTGCTGACCATTACACATCGGCTTATTTATGAACGTAAGGACTTTATGTAACTCTATCAGTTGAAAACATGATAATGATTAGCTGATCAATGAATTTTGCAGGTGGTCTTGTTTTGATCAAAGCTCTTAGAACTGAACCTCTGTTCAAAACATGTTGACAATAAATGAGCTGACCACTGTGTTTCGGAGGCGGGCTTGTTATGATCATAACTCCTGAAAATGAAAACCCATTGTAAAAGTGTTAAGGGTAATAAGTATCATTGTTATATTTAAGTTAGTCTCAAATAAATAAGAGAAGAGTTGGACTCCACTTTTTTTAAAAAACCTCCTTTACGTTCCCGCGTTACTGTTGTCTAGGTAGCGCCATTTATTGTTATTTCTGTTTGTCTTAATTTTTGTATGCGTTCAAACCCTTTTGCTTATGTGAAATTACTTTTCTAGAACATTGTGAAAAAGTATGCTGTAAACCACAGAGTACATTATTATATAACTGCTGTAAACTCGGTGTCTTTGAAAAGCAGTACGTACATTTCATATTTTGTATGCATTAAAATTATTTCCATGTGTGGACTTGTGTAATTATTCATTCCATTGTTTACAGGTACATATTGTTCTGGACAAAGACATTCATGCGAGCGGAGTCGCGAGCAAAAATAGTTATTAGCAAAGAAAAACGTATAACCAAGTAATTTAGAAAACCTTTATCAGGTGGTAATTTTTTTTTAAATACTTGGCAAGTCGGTGTCATGGAGATGAATTCGAAATGTTGCAGATGTTCAACGCGATTATGTATTACGCAAGCTTTGCCCTCGGCAATACCAAGTTTGTTATTAATTATTAAACTGGAATTTCTATCTGAAAGATTGTTTGTAGAAGATAGATTCGTGTATATTAAAAATGATTGTTTTGCATTTTTATGAAGATATAAAATTGTAAGCTAAGCTTAAATCCAGTAAAATACATTTCGGCAACTGCATTGGTAAATGATCGTAACAAGTCTGAAAAGAAAATTTGTTGGTTTTTTTTATTTCTACTCAATTCGCCGAGCGTATTTCCAACCCATGATGTGATAAGGGGCGAGTCTATCGTCAAACCGAGCATTATTCCAGTCTCCGGGCTAATACTGAGCATTTCGTGATAGAAAAACCCAGTATCAATTACCCGACCCTTATACTTAATACCCGACCCGGGGAACGAATCCGAGACCTCAGCTCAGAAGTCGGATCGCGTACGACTGTTCACCGTTTTCATACGGTGTTATTCGAGACCGAAATCCCCCTCCCTTTCCCATTCTCTTAAATTAGCCCTTGCCTTGAAGATCAGTAACGCGCCTATGATTCTTTTAGTATTATGGGCGTACATGGGCGGTGGAGATCACTTACCATCAGGTGATCCACTTGCTCGTTTGCCGGTCTATGATATAAAAAAATTAAACTGGGACAATCGTCAAGAGAGGTAATAAAGTACAACAAGACCGACAAATATGAAGTTATTGCAAGGATTCGCGAAGAGCAATATGAAAATTCTTGAAAATGTAACGAAATCCTGCTGTTTTTTTTCTTGTAAAAAGGTCGAGCCTGTACACAAGAGGACTATTGAAGGTCCGGAATTACGTGTTGAAAATGTAAGCAGACGCCAATTTTTTCTGACATGGCATACACTGGGGATGTGCCTTGAAGAAAATATATTATACATTCTGGTTTAGGTAACGCCTACTCTGTTTCCTGTCAGCATTCGTTAAATAATAATATACAACATCTGCCAGAAAGGTAATACTAAGCATTACTGACAAAAAAAGCAATATCACTTTTACACGACCCGGGATCGAACCCGAGACCTCAGCACAGCAGTCGTACGCATTACAAATACAACCAATAGAGTTTATTATTGAAATAAAACTAATTTAAACGAATTTTATTGCGGTGTTTTATTTTATTTTTTAATCCCGACGTTTTGAATCCTTTTCAGCCTTCGTGGTCACTGGGTGGACTGAGGCGTAGGTTGTCCAGAAATGTTAATGTTACATTATCTACTTTCAGAAATTCCCTCTTTCAACTTATAAAACTTTCAGTCGTGTGGACGTAAATTAATTAAATGTAAAACAACACCTCATGCACCGGCGACATTTAATTAAAATATACTGCAACTGATTTTTTTATGTTCCCGATATATTTATGTTAACATTTTGTACAAAGTATTATTAAAAACGTTTGAGTATTTATGCGCTTTATCAATGATATCATATAAATAAAAATTATGCGCGTCTCAAATAACTTGATGGAGATTGAGAAAGGGAGAAAGAATTCTGTGCTCGGGAAATAACAGTCCATTTAATATAGTTAAGAGCCGCGTATTATGCATTCGTTTGCATTAACCACCGCAGTTAATTAAACTTTTTTTATTTAACTTTCAAAGTTTTCTTTCACCCGGAACTCAGTGAAGAATAAAATTGCAGAATATAAATGCAAAGTTCATCTTTTTATTTAATTTTGGGGTGTGATCTTAGTGAAAGCGTTTAAAAATGTGTTAATGTAAAATGTATTAATTAATTTATTTGTTACGGAAAGAAGTGGACAATTAATATTTCCAACTCCCCCCTAACTTCTTGGTAAGTGTATAATAAAAAAATACCATTTATTTTCAAGATGGGCCCATTCATGGTTCAAGATGTTGGTAGGTCTCTCGTATGCGAGAGGCCGTCTGAGTTGGTTCCACCGCTTTGTCTATCTCTGCCGCCAAGCAAGTGTGTAAGTACTGTTGTGTTTCGGTTTGGTCTTAGTCCACCACGCTGGCCTGATACGGGTTGGCAGACTTTATATTCTTAGAAATTCTTATGAAGAACTTCTCAGACATCCAGGCTTCCATTCAAGATGTTTCCTTCACCGTTAAAGCAAGCTGTAACTAACAATAATAATTATTACACACTTATCTCAGAAAAGTCGGAGGTGCATGCTCTTGGGGCTGTCTTCGAACCTGCGGCTTTCGTCTCCAAACGATAATTAACAATGAATACATACGTAACTTACAAAAGTCAGAAGTGCCCGCTCCTGTGGCTGGCTTCGAATCTGAGGCTTTCGTCTCGCCAGTCCGTACCACTCCCCGCTGAGCTATCGTTATTTTTTAAGTCCTGATAATAGCGAAAATATAGTGAATTCATGCTACAGTTCCGTCGCGTAAAGGTACAAAAACATTTCGAATTTAACTTTTTAATAGTTTGTCTGTGTTGGAAATAGTTTCACCACGGTTTCCACACCCCGACACTGGACGGATCGGCGAAGTAATTAAAGTTTTGTTTTGATTAAATTTCAGCGGCATTGTCACAGGTGCTGAAGTAATGTAGTATTTTTATTATTTATTTTTCGACATATAGGTATGTACTTATACTAATATATTTTGTTTTTTTTTATAAAGTAGCTTGCCTGATGGTTAGGTTAAATACAGAAGAAGCAACACTACTCAAATAAAACTGTGTGACCCTAGACACTTTGAGACATAAAGACAATAAGTCTCATAATGCCTGCAATTTTAGCGGCTTCAATGTCCTTCAAACTGGAATACATTTGAATTGGAATTATAAATAAGTACAATATACCTAAAATAAAAATCTTATGGAAAAAGTGTCTACAGAATAACTCTTCCAGAATGAAAAAATTATCAGAATCGATAACGGCTTTAAAATACTTTATGCATTTTTAATATAAGTTATACGCTCATAGATTTTTTTGCGTTAAACTTTAGCGTTTTATGGTAAGCGTCAAATTAATTTATTAAAATGTTTAATACGAAAAACTAAACGCATACTTACATCTAAAAGATTGGATCTGTGCTATTTTCAATTTACTTTGAACTAAACTCAAAAGCCTGGATTTAAGTAATTGTTTAAGATTTAAATTAAAAACGTTTTTCGCTGAACTAGGGTAACTCATAGGCTAAGATGTATAGGATAACGCAGTTTTTTTAATTCCCAATTAATGAGATGAGTTTTTTAAGATTGATCATTTGTCCGTTTGCGTGTGTATGCAGGAGTGTCTATATTTTTTTTATTTGATTGCATGACGAGACGAGCAAGACGCTCACCTGATGGTAAGCGCCAAGCTTGCTCATAAACAGATGCAACACCACACAGAACTTTCAATTACAAAGCACTGCATGGCACTGAACTGCGCTCACCACCCCGAGACATAAGATGTTAAGTATCATAATGCCCAATAATTTCACTGGCTTCAATGCTCTTTAAACCGAAACACAATAGTGCTTACACACTGTAACACTGCTGTATACGCTATCTTTGAGGTATCGTAGTGTCTAAACCAAAATACCGATTAGAATGCGGTTTATATGTTTTATTTCTAATAGAATAAAGATTGTTTTCATCTATGTTTGAAGAAAATCTTTTCAGAAGTTTAATAGCTACAGAAGTCTTTCTAATTGACGTTGGGGATTTTAAGGGCTAGGTTATTGAATTTATTATAATTGAATAACCTGTGTATGCTGTAATTCCTGTAAACATTATGGTATAAAAATGTGTTGAATTGAAACTTCCTCCTTTTTGAAGTCGGTTAAAATTACATTTGCTATTTGTGTATGTTATTGCGCTGGTGGCCTACACTTTAGTGCATGTTTGTGTTTTATATTAACAAACTTAAGGGTGACTTCTAATCGTCACATTGACGATCTTTACGAACCGTTACGACCTGGGAACCTTCTAGAAGAGAGAATATTCATTTCTGAAAGGCCAGCAACGCTTTTGCAAGCCCTCCGGTGTTGCATGTGTTCATGGGCGGCGGTGATCACTTTCCATCAGGTGAGCCTCCTGCCCGTTTATCCCCTTTTTCTGTAAAAAAAATGTTCAGACGCTGGCGTCAAGGACGTTCTTGGTTTTCGCCTTTCTACAAAATAGCTATTTTTTAGTGACGCTATGATCAAATGTTCTCGAAGAGTTACATAGTACATAGTACAAATTCACAGACGCGGTAATATTACGCCGGTGGTGGGAACATCAGAAGTCTGCCTTTAGCTCTTGTAATTTCATCGATGTTTAGTGCGAATTTGTATGCGTCCTGCCGCCAAGCAACAGTATGCAAGCACTATTGTGTTTCGGTTTGGAGGACATTGAAGACAGTGAAATTACTAGACATTATGAGACTTAGCATCTTATGTCTCGAGGTAACGAGTGCTATTCAGTGCCATGCAATGCTTTATAAAGCAAGCTTTGAATTATAATTCGAAGCTCTGTGTGGTGTTGCTTCTATTTATGGGCAGACGTGGCGCTTACCATCAGGCGAGCGAGTTGCTCTTCTCGTCATTCAATTAAATAGAACAAAATAATACAGCGCCCCTAACGTATTAAACTTCCTACTTATTTATCATATACCAAAGACGTCATAGGTATCGATAAAACTATCACTAGGGGCACAGTATCAACGAATAAGTAAGATAGTATTTTTGCTTTGCGGATATTTCCTGGCTGACCCTGGAAAGTGACCCACACAAGGTGGGTCATTATGGCAGGTTTTGGCACCAGTGTATGGTGGTCGCTATCCGGTCGGATACAAGTATCCTCCCACCAGCTACTAAAAAGGTTAAAAAAACCTGGTAAAAAAATATACAAGTAAGGATACCAACAAAGCTAAGGATAATTCTATATCCTTGGGAAATAAAATACCTATACATTTTGATGGAACTATAAACAAACAAAACCTAAACGCGATCTCCGTTGAGATAAACGAAGAAGCGATGAATTTACATTTGCCTTTATCTGGAAAAACCCGTTTCCGATGAGTATTTGTACGGTATATTGCGGAATTTGTTTGTACCGTAACAAAATGGCGACGAAGAGAATCTTTGTAACTTTATATTTCATTTTAATAAGTAACACATTGTACAGTGTCGGTGTAGTCAGTGAAAGTAGGCTGTGCTAGGATAAAGAAGAAAAAAAGGGATTATGAGCCTTAATATCTCATGTCTCGGCATCACGAATGGATACCATGTAATACTGCGTAATTCAAACTTTTGAGAGGTTTTGAGCGAGCGTAGAGTTACTGTTAGCCGAGTGGCCTGCTCGTTTCATCCTATAGTTGCCTAGAACGAGGCAATCAATACTTCCAACTATGCTTAAGAAAAACGGTTTTCAAAGCGCTAAAAATAGAATTAGACTTTTATTCGTAACTCAAATACCAATATTTTTTCCATTCAATAGCCTAACTCTGGGCCCAATTTCATACGCAAGGCTTACTAGCTATTCAATGATTTTTACAACCACAAATACGAATCTTTCATCCACTGCGCGTTAACGAACGGAATTAAATTTTTCATTCACCACAGCCTTTTCATGCGAAAACATTTTTGTAGCAAATCACTAGATGAGAATCAATCGGTTGATAACGAAGCGGTTGAGTTTGTGTTACGTACCCAAAGGGTGCGAGAAGATCCCTATTGCTAAGCATACGCTGTTTATTTGTTTGTGCGTCCATAATATGTCTATTTGTGTTAAATTTAAAGGCTTTTTTTTATATCTGAGCACGGCAAAGTGACCGCACTACACCTGATAGTAAGCATAGTGCTGTCCAAAAAACCAGCGACCACCGACACCAAACAAAGGGCTTATCGGTGGTTACCAGAGTCATGCCGGCCTGTATAAAAGCTTCTTCTCTCGAGGGAAGTTGAAAAACGACGGGCCTGCGATAGGACAGGCGGATGACCGATGCGGGCACAGGGTTATAAGGATACACCCGTATACCGTCAAGCATCAAATCATGTCGCAAGCCCCTCGAGAGAACCGGATATACACTGGCTGATCCTGAAACGCGATCCACATAAGGTGTTTAGGTCTCTATAGCAGGTTTTAACACCATGTGTACAGTGGTCGCTATCCGGGCGGATATGAATATCCTACCACTTACAAATGTACATCCTACCGCCAGATTAATGAACTCTGCAAATATAGGGAACGTCATTTGTAATTAATCTATCACCTTGCCGCCACAGTGGCTGAACTCGAAAATCCACATTTAGATATAAATGCGCAGACGCGGTGTTCTACTATACTACATCAGTGACATGCGCGTATATCGCTTGACGCGAACATTGGAAGTCTATCTTTAATGTCATAAAAAGTATATGACTGTTGTACGTATTTAATTAGAATTAATTTAACTACACACCGGAATCAGTTCGTAGGAACTTGTCTGTGATAAGAGATAAAATAAATACGTTGTTACACAACAAATAGTTAAATTACTTTGACGTGGAATGATGATTTTATCAAAGAATATACGAAGGATATTTTTATAGATGTTCCGAAAAAACTTCTTTTAGATTCCAATCTCACTGGTGGAACACTACCTAATTAGCTATAGAAGAATGTAATAACGACTCACCAACCTACATAGTAGAGTGGCATTACAGTAGTAGTAAAATAGCGAAGCTTATTTAAGATGTTTAGTTTATGCGCAACAGAAAATAATACGAAATAGAAACCCTTTTGTAAAACACAACCAAAATCGGTTCAAAAATGACGCCGTATTTATGATTTTAAATATTGGTAGCAAAGGTGAGGCCGTAGTGGGAAATCTCACTACTTCGCTCGCACGCGTGCACCATAATGGCCATTTGCCGCGGTGACGACAAAGTTTGGATCGTCTGTTATTTGACTAGTGCCCCGTCCATCAAACTTGAATGGCGTCTAATTTACTTTTTATGAACGGATTATTGGAATTCTTTCTGCAATAGGTGTTAGGTAACGTAACTTATTGGTTAAAATATAAGAAAAATCAAGTCAACTACCCTATTGGGGTGTTTATGAGCGGTAAGATATCTTATGGTCAGGTAATCCAATAGCTAGTTAGTATACCTCTGCTGTAAAAAATATTGTCATATCAATATGTCATGTCGTTTGTATTTCGTGTTATTCTATACTCATCAATGTTTTCAATACGTAGTTACGTCAAACATATTCGGTGTATATATTTATAAGTACGATTAATTACTGCGACATAATGTGACTAAGCAGCATCTAAAGATAACCAGAAGTATCCTATTTACAACTATTTAGTCTTAAAATGAGCAGAGGTTTTGACCTATAGCAACTTTCATTTTATTGAATAACAGAGCATACAGTCATTATGAAAAGCGAAAAACAAAATTGTAGTGAAAAAGGTTCTTACAAGGATGATAGTGATTTTAAAGGTGACAAATTAATCTTTTATTGATCCAAAGATTTTACTTTTGCCTCGTACGCTAATGCATATATTCTACATCTGATGGTAAGTAAAGTGCGGTTAAAATTAATTAACAAAAGATGTTGTATCTCTCGACGGTTGCTCGAATAATGCCGGTTTATTTACCTAGATGTACACCGCAAGCGAGGCCCTTCAAGACGGGTCGTAAAAGTTCGTAGATGATAACAATGTAAGAAAAGAATTTATATTGGTATATTTTATTGCCATTGCGTCAGGGAAAAATTTAATACAATAAATGAAGAAGCCCGTAATATATTTTCCGTTTTTATTTGATAGGTCAGCATAATTAGTGCAGAAGTTTAGAGTATTAACTCATTTGTCAACATTAGAATGAACTGCGCTGCATTTACCATATAATACACTTTAAAATACCTCGCCGCGACAAAATCTGGTAAATCTAGGCTAAATCTAACTTTGAAAGTCTTTTAGTTTCAGCCTGGGGTTCTAGACATCAGCAATGCATTATCTTATTCTTCGCCCTGACCATTGCGTACAGCATGAGATCCTGCATGGGAGTTTCTCTGGTCGCCATGACAGTTAGTGATTACCAAGTAAAAGAAAATACTACAGTGATTAACGGTACCATCGTTAACCATGATGAAGAATTTAAACTGGAAGGTGTTCTAAATGTTTTAATGTTGGCTCCTCCGGTAAGAGAACAATAATAATTTGATACCTATGATAAAAAAAAAAACAAATTCGTAACTAACTTATTCTTAATTGACTTAAGTCTTACAAATGAATGAAAAAAAACGAGCAAGTAGTTTCATTAGGTCACGTTTATATGGACTATTACCATTGCAGTACCCGAAATTCAAGTGGAGCAAGAAAATTCAGGATTCCGTGATAGCGTCATTCCTTTGGGGGTATATGACTCTCCAGCTCCCAGCTGGACACTTAGCACATAGATTCGGCGCCAAATATCTACTCGTGGGGTCCATGATGATTAATTGCTTTGCATCTATATTATTACCTATGGGAGCATATTATGTAAGTAAAAACTAGCGTTTTGCTTATAATATGATGATTTAAAGTGCAGTCGCGACACGAGCACTCAACCGATAATTAACCGTATTTTTTATATTTCCATTGCTATTTAAATAATTCAACATAGCTTCTGTATCTATTATAACCAGGAATAATTTACTCTTGTCACCCGCCTTCTTTAATTGTATAGGGGACATACCATCAGGTCGATTCTCTAATGGTAAGTGGTCGTTACCTTCTATGACCACATATGTTAAGGAATAGCCGGTGCGTTGCTGGCCTTTCACCAACACTTCCACTTAGTCAACTTTACGGTTAGGTTAGGAACTTGCCTCAAGAAAATACGAAAAGCAGCAGTGGAATATTAATGCTCCCATAATCTTATTATTTTAGGGTGGTTGGATCTGTATGGTTATCATCAGAATAATACAAGGTCTGAGCCAAGCGTGCATAGTTCCTAGTCTCCATACGTTCTTTGGAAAATGGGCGCCGCTTAACGAACGTGGGAGACTAACAGCATTAACCTACGGAGGTAAGTAGATACATAGATAGAATGTTTATTTCGTCTTATGCAACACATGGAGTACTGACAAAGTAAGATAAAAGGTAATGATATGATACGAGTATGATATGATCTGTGATATGTTGTCGCCGAAATTAAGTGCCATGTCAGCAATGTCCTTTGCATATATAAAAGAAAAGAAAAGCGGCATATTCTGCTGGCACCTTGTTTTCAAATGGCACTATACAGTATAAATTATAAATTTAAACTTAACTACTTCATAATATGTTTCCAAATCCATTTTTTTTAATTTGTACATCGGTTGAATAAATGAAAACCAAAATATGACGATAGACACAACTGATTATAGCAGTCTACGTTACATGCCGCATTCCTCGCTCAAGATAAAAATTTCATAATTTTGTTTTGGTGGATTTTTGGGATGATACGTTATCTTCCATTACGTTGAAGCGGAAAAATTATACATCAGCATTTAGCTATACGGTAGCCAAAAATGTGCTACAGTCCTACGTGCAAAAGGCAAGAGTTTTCTTGTGGGTTCCGAAGTCATATCAGTCTGGAAATATCGCGAGCGCAAGGTGCGGTATATAATATAATGTAGTTGGTCCAGAAGCTCTCAAATATTTAAAAAAAAACATTCGTTCCATCAGCCTGGCTATATTTCTACTTAGTGCAAGAGTCAGCCTACCTAATTAAACGCATCCATTTCATGCTATTTGGAGCATCTTTCATTTTGAGACCATTGGCTCTCATGTTTTCATCTTATATGTGAACCCAGCTCTTTATAAGTACAATCATGCTCCTAGAACAATATACTGTATACATTCGCGGCCAGTTTAGTTTTATGATTACGGTTTGTGTGACTGTTGGGTGTATCTTGAATCTATGGATTTCCTCAAAATATGATCGAATCCCTTTACTGAATTCCTGGAGGTTTACTAGCACTAACGCTGCCGTAGATATATCCGTTTTTCCACGATGGTATTGAGTAAAGTTAGTCAATAAAGCGCTTCACTAATATCCTTATTTTTAGGTCAAGCATTAGGAACAGTACTTGGTCTCCCGATGACAGGGTTTATAGCAGCATCTCCTTTAGGATGGCCTGGCTTATTCAGGTTTTATGGGATCTTGTCAGGTATTATAAGTGTCGTACTTTGGTGGATGCTTGTCGACACACCAGCAAAACATCCAAAAATATCTGCCGCCGAGAAAAAATATATAGAAGATGGGCTTGGGCAAAAATATGGTTGCGAAAATGTAAGTGAAGTTGCCTTAATGCCGTAGCATATTTACATCTTTGAATACATTGATCGAAAATATCACCTAGAATTTTAAGATGCTTTAATAATATCAATTTCTTACTATTAATATACCAGTATAATTTGCGTTTTTACAAACACGAAATAATGAGAATAGAAAAACACATAGTACCTTACTATGTACATACGTGTAGGCAATGTTTTTATTAAACTTGTCCTACTTGCCTGTTGGTAAGCGCTAAGCCATACTCTTAACAACAATCCCACTCACAAACGATA
Source organism: Amorpha juglandis (assembly GCA_949126905.1). NCBI lineage: Eukaryota > Metazoa > Arthropoda > Insecta > Lepidoptera > Sphingidae > Amorpha > Amorpha juglandis. The sequence continues at coordinate 579,515 of OX421379.1, read as the reverse complement.
CAAATCAGGTGCGGCCTCAAAATCTCGAAGGATACAAATCCCAGGCTATAGATACCGGAAAGAATAAGAAATCCTATAAGAGAGAATCCTGTGGTGATAAATTACGGAGAATGCACATCCTGGAGATGCTGGATTCCAGGAGAAAAATCACGAAGGGAAACATAAATCTCAAGGAGTTTTTGAATCTCAATTCTTAATATAATGAAAAATCTCGCTGGTAAATTTCGCAAGACATAAAAATGCCTAGGTGATTTCATAAAAAAATGGCAATAATACAGACCTTAAAAACTATCGGACATGTATGTTAATTTATGCAAATAATACTTTGTGATCCTAAAGCCAGTTTTGATGAGCCATTGGCTGTGTGCTTTATATTAATGTCTTTGGTGAAATTTATGATTACAGAAAAAAATGCCTGTACCGTGGTCAAAAATTCTTCGCAGTACAGGAGTGTATGCGATAATAGTGGCACATATAGGCCACGCTTGGGGTCAACAGATCTTGTACTCTGAGGTGCCAGCCTTCATGGACAAAGTTATGGGTCTGAATATTAAAGCGGTAATTAAAATATAACTATATATAGCATCTTGTCACTACATCCTTAAAATATATTACAGTTAATCTAATTACAAAGTTGAAGGCATATAAGGTTACGCTGGCCATCTTATTTTCTATTATTTTTAATTGAAGAATACATTTAGGAAGGTTTTATCAAAGTACACTTGTTATATCAGAAAGGCGACAAACGGTCAAGTGGGTCACATGATGGTGATTACTGTCGCCTATGAATACAAACAACATTGAAATATTAAAGTAAACGTTGGTGATCAACGGCCCACCTCCGAGGACAAAATGTAGGACTATATTTATGTAGAATTCCAGGACCTTTGACAAATTCCTTGCTAAAAGCTATATTAATTTGTATAATGTAAGTCCATCATTGGCCGTAAGACATGTCTGAATGTTGTAAGCTATGTTTAATTTTAAAGTACCTTCACGACAGTGATAGACTGGTACTATCCAGGTCATTCAGTCATGGTGTCTCATTCAGTCTGGTGACTCTTTAGTTCAGTATTATATAAAATACTGTAATAGGATTGTATGTGGCCAGTATTAAGTATCCAGCATTAGACATTGAACTAAGACCTACTCTACTGGCGTATTTTAAGCTGATGAACTTTACGTAGCTTTAAAATTCTTATCGAGAAGTCTCAGGTACTTATGTAGATTTCCTTTTAATATTTTACTTCATCGTTAAAACGAACTTCGATGATTCATAGTTCCATGCCTGGTGGATAGAATCAGTTATGAAACCCGCGGATTCCGTCTTGGCAGTCTATTCTACGGACCACAAAGGTGATGTGTTAAATATAGGTTTATTTTCCTCAGAATGGTTTGCTGACTGCGCTACCGTTTATGGTGATGTGGTTCACCAACTTCTTTTACAGTTGGTTGACGGATATGCTCATCGTGAAACAAATACTCAGCGTCACTAATACACGGAAACTTGCTAACACAATTGGTATAGTATATCATTTTATCATTTGCTGGTGGTACGATTTTCATTTCCGCCTGAGTATGAAAAGAAAAATATTTGTTGCGTTATGAGTAATGTCTTTGAGGTTTAGGTTGATGCTCCTTGTTTAATATCGAATATTTATGTAGGGCAAGCTGTACTTCTCGATTTCTCTTTCTCCTCTCTCTTAGACCACCACTAACTATAGTGTCACCTTATACTCGTAGCTAAAGAAAACATGGCACAATATAGTCAAATTTAATAACACATTTTTTTTATCTTGTCATTTTATTACCATAAATATACGTGCAAATTTGTTGCTGTGCCCAAGTACTTTAGTAGCATGTGTCTTTTAGGATTTATGTGAAGGATAAGAAAGAGATACAAATACAGAAGTTGAGTATTTAATTATAAATCATATAACAATAGATCTTCTCATGGTAAATTCTGCAGTCCGGCTAAGCAGCACTGACAATATTATTTCTGAATAAGTAATTGCTAAACCATATTTCCAGGTTGTGTTCCAGTTGCCGTAGGATTGATCGTTTTAGCATACGTGCCTAAAAACATCTACATCGTTGAACCACTGCTGGTGTTAATTTGTGGCCTCAATGTTGCAACTCATGTGGGATTTCATGTAAATAAAATTACAATATTTTGTATGCTAGCTTTGACTGATGGTGTACCGTATAATGCATAAAAATTTTACCTATCACTTTATATGCACCCGACTAGACACCCACCACACCTGGTGAAAAACCAGCCATAGTAGCTCGTTTTAATGAGGCACGTTCCGGGGCTAGTCTGTCCATTCTACGTTACTTACACCACCATACACTTTGTGTGGATCGCGTTCCAGGATCAGCCAGTGTATATCCGGTTCTCCCGAGGGGCATGCGACATGACTGGATGGTTGGTTGGGGTGGGTATAGGGGTACTTCTTTGCATCCTTGTGCCTGCATCAGTCATCCGCCTGTCCTGTCGCAGGCCCCTCGATTTTCTTCTTCCCTCTCCGCAGAGGGAACAAGCATTTTAAATACAGGCTAACATGACTTTGATGACCACCGATAAGCTCATTGTTTGTCGGTGTACCATCAGGTGCAGTGCAGTCACGTTGCAGTGCTCAAATAAAAAATAACTTAAATAAATCATAAAGAGCTTTATAATTATTATTATCCTGAACTGTGTTATGAATTAAATTCCGTGCGTTTAGGCTGCTTGAAGTTACTTCTGTAAAAATATTCCAGGATCTTATGAAATATTATTTCAGGTCAATCACATTGATATATCTCCGAACTTTGCTGGAACATTGATGAGTTTGAGCAACTTCGTGGCGAATATGATTAGCTCCATGGCACCCATAGTAGCCGGCTTCATTCTTACTGATGTGGTAAGTTTTTGGTTAGAAACGTTATGGGTTAAGAATACACACACTATCGATGTAACTTCATGTGGAAGTAAAGTAAAGTTTGGGAATCCCTGTTCTAAACCATAATAAGTAGTTAGCTGATACCTTACCTTAAGAACACTAATTATCATTTTAGACAAGCGAGTATCTCTGGCGACAAGTATTCTTCGTGGCTGCGGCATTATATTTTATTACTTGCCTATTCTACGTTATATTTGGGACTGGTGAAAAAGCTGACTGGAATGATGCGGCTTATGATAAAACGACCATAGAAGAAGGATTATTGTTGAAGAAAATTGATAATAAATGAGTTACGCCTATAAGTATGCTTTTTATTCTAATTGTGTGCGTGTTAATACATGAGTGAGTTGCGCCTCGTCTGTAGCTCGGCTCGAGCCAGCACGCGACGTTTCACTGAACCATATGACGTCATTTTCATTTTATGTTTTTTGAATATTGTTTTTTTTTATTGGCTTAAAGGACAAAATAAACGGATCATTTACCTGATGGTAAGCGTCACGCCTGCCCATTAAAAGAAGCCATACCATACAGAACTTTAATTTACCAAGTAATGTATGGCACTGGGCAGCATTCGTCACTCCGAGACATAAAATGATAAGTATCATAATCCCCAGTAGTTTCACTGGCTTCAATGTTCTTTAAGCCGAAACACAGCAAAGCTAACATACTGTTGGCAGCAGAAAACATAAAGCAGTAGTCTTAACCCAGACGGCTTCTTGCACATAGGTTAACCTTAGGTAGGTAAATAGGTAGGTATTTACCTAAGGTTAAAGCACGCTTTCAACGGCTGCGTCACGTATTTACTAACAATATAAATCTATGGGAGATGATTAGACGGTAGCGGGACTAAGCTCCATCTAGATGGAGAGAGTTTCCATAGGCGACAATAAAACAGAAAACAGTTTTCTTATGAGAACGCGTCATATGAATCCTTTTTAAACGGTACCGCGCGGCCTCGTGAACAAGAGCTTTCTGTTATTATAATTCTCGATTAATCAGGCAATGGAATAAACCCTCTCCATCTAAATAGGGCTTTCGGGCGGCGTCACTGATAAGTTGAGAATAGGTAAAGATATTAAAAGACCCGAGCGTCACTGATGCTGGCGTCTGGCTCTTGGCGCAACTGTCGGAAATCTGGCTTAAGATATAAGATAAGTTTTTAATAAGTGAGGTAGCAATTTATCAGTGAAGCATTGATTGCTCAGCGGGGAGTGGTACAGACGGTACGGACTGATAGGCGTAGGTTTAAATCCAGCCCAAAGAACATACACCTCTTAAGTTGTGTATTCATTGTTATTTATCGCTTGCTTTAACGGTGAAGGGAACATCATGAGGTAATTTGCATACCTGAGATGTTTTTAATAAGATTTTTGAATGTATATACGCCTGCTAACCGCATTAGGCTATAAGGCAATAAAAAGTATATTTTTATGTTCAATTTATTTATTTTCAACTTTCTTCATCATCGGCAACTCTTCTTCAACATGTTGTTTTTCATTAGTCGGATCATTCCAGTCAGCTTTTTCGCCAGTCCCAAATATGTTGTAGAAAAGCGCAGTGGCGATGTAGAATCCAGCAGTCACAAAGAACACTTGTCGCCAGAGATATTCGCTAGTCTAAAACAATATAACCATTTTTTTATCCTAGCACGACAAAACCTCACTACACCTAATGTTAAGCGCAGTGCTGTCCAAAAAAAACAGCAACCAAACAATGAGTTTATCGGCGGTCACCAGAATCATATAAGCCTGTATAAATGCTTCTTCACACTCTGAAGAGGGAAGAAGCAAATTGAGAACTTGCGACAGGACAGGTGGATGACCGATTTACCCCTATATCCGCACAACCAATCACCAAGTCATGTCGCAAGCCCCTCGGAAGAACAGTATATATACGGTGTATACACCGGCTGATTCTAGAACGCTTGACGTTACAATTCGACGTCTGCAGTATGCTAGAAGATTTAAAATTACTGTCCATCCTAAGGTTGACTCTAAGAAATCGCCATTTGCGATAAGATCGCCCATTGTATCACACTTACTATATTATCCTTGTTTGATGTTACTCTATTTAGTGTACAGTATTCATAAAACTTACCACATCAGTAAGAATGAAGCCAGCTACAATGGGTGCAAGAGAGCTGATCAGATTCGCGACAAAGTTGCTCAAACTCATCAATGTTCCAGCGAAGTTCGGAGATATGTCAATGTGGTTGACCTGTAATGAGATCTATTTAGAACCTGGCACATTTTTATAAAATTAAATACAAATAAACTTAATCACAATACAATAAGGTCATAAACACTTCCCAGTTATATCAGAGAACTGACGATTAATTATGTCGACATTATGTAGCAAAGCTTTATGTTATAAAGTTTCCGGCTATCTAAACGACCAAAATGCTTGGAACTGAGTTCTATATAAATTAAATTAAAACGTACTTTTATGTCTCTTTATCAAAAAATAAAGATAACAACTGAATTTTTGGGAGTATTTCTCGGTAGTTGCAATTTCGTGCACTGCAGGGTAGGAAGAAAAATGGGAAAAAAATGATTCCACCATGTTGTACATTTTTACGGAATAAACTTTGCATTCATCGTTTGTACCTAAATGTATATATTAAATATACGTAGCCCGCACAAGGGAAGTAGGAAGGAATTTCTGATGATTGGTAGCAGCACCATCACCAACTTCTAGCAATCATCTAGCAATTATTGTCTTTGAATGTTTAGTCTTATTTTTTAAGTTGAATTTTTATCCTTCATTAGCAATAAGCAAATTTCACCTGGAATCCCATATGACTTGCAACTTTGAGGCCACAAATGATTACCAACACTGGTTCCACGATGTAGATGTTTTTGGGAACGTACGCTAGAACAATCAATCCGATAGCAACCGGGAGAGACCCTGTAAATATTATTTGTATATTAGATTATGCTTTGAGCTACTGATCAGTAAGTTCTATGTTTTCTGTGCCCTACAGAGATATAAAAAATATATAATAAATCTAATAATATATATAATAAATTTGACTATTTTGTGCCATTTGCATAAAGGAATATTATAGATCATTTATTACTATACCGATAGTGTTGGCGAGTTTCCTCGTGTTAGTAACACTGAGTATTTTTTTCACAATGAACATATCAGTCAGCCAGCTGTAGAAGAAGTTGGCGAACCACATCACCATGAAGGGTAGTGCAGTCAGCAAACCATTCTGAGGAAAATAAATCAGTTAACACTAGTCATAAAACAATAGTCAACAAAATTGATGAGTGGTAGCATACGCGGTAGTAGTCAGTACTAGCTTAGGCTCTAGGGTATAGGGTAACGAAATGTTGAGACGGAGTTCACTGGGTTAATCACATCTTCCAAGAACGGAACGTTGACTTCCTAAAGTTCCGTTCGCAAAAAACTGTTGTAAGGATACTTGTGTACCTGAGGTTTTAAATAAGAATTTCAAATGTATGTCAATTGTATAAAAGCGCATAACGCCAGTAGAAGAGGGCCGTGCCAAGCCATGGAACAGAATGAAAATACAGAGATCACAAAAACCTGTGGTGAAGTTATAGCCTTATTGTTGCGTGCAGTCAGTAAAATTACCGGATACCTTAAAAAACCTACATCAATCGTCTTCCACCTGCCTTTTGACACGTTACAAAAAGGTTTTGTAGTTTTTAAAACCAGCCGCCTGCCTGACGTCGAGCCTTTTGAAAACACACCCAGACCCGAAGCAAATATTTGGATCACTCAAAAAACCTCATTAATAACAATCCTAGTATTATAGATTTTAACGGGTGATAGTGGCCACTTAACATTAAATTACCTATTAGTGGCGTTTTGATATAAAAATAGTTTTTCGAAAAAAAGTGAATCCTATAGATGTTTATACTACACTCGTAGCACCCCAAAATAATAGAAATAATAAGCGTAGCTTAAATGCCGTTTTATGATCTAGATTGTTGTCCTATATAATATTGATTAATTACCGCTTTAATATTCACACCCATGACTTTGTCCATGAAGGCTGGCACCTCGGAGTACAGGATGACTTGACCCCAGGCGCAACCAGTATGTGCCACTATAATAGCATATACCCCTGGGCTACGAAGAATTTTCCACCAAGGCACAGCCATTGTTTTCTGTAATCATAAATCCAACCTAAAACAGCTACACATAAAAAATGGTGACGATTCTATCATAATAAAGCTATTTTACTTACATTTTGGCATCCATATTTTTGCCCAAGCCCATCTTCTATATATTTTTTCTCGGCAGCAGATATTTTTAGGTGCTTTGCTGGTGTGTCAGCCATCAACAACCAAAGTACGATACTTATAATACCTGACAAGATCCCATAAAACCTGAATAAGCCGGGCCATCCTAAAGGAGATGCTGCTATAAACCCTGTCATTGGGAGGCCTAGTACTGTTCCTAATGCTTGACCTAAAAATGTGGATATTATTATTGACTTGTTGATAGGATAACTATAAATTTTATAGGTTACGTTCACGGTAGTTTTGGTTGTCATGACATAGTGGTTTAGTAAGCCTGTTGGAAACAAGCAGCTACCTGTGCTCACCTCCATAAGTCAAAGCTGTCAGTCTCCCACGTTCGGTCAGCGGCGCCCATTTCCCAAAGAACGTATGAAGACTAGGAACTATGCATGCTTGAGTCAAACCTTGTATTATTCTGATGATAACCATACAGATCCAACCACCCTAAAATAATTAAATAATGAAGGCATTAACTGTTGCACTTCTAATTACCCGCCTTTAATTGAAAATTACGAATCATAGGCGCGATGCCGACCTTAAAGGGAAGTGATAATTAAGGGATTGGGAAGGGGAGATGATCTCACTCACCGTACGAAACGCAACATCAAGTCGCTACTTTACGTCAGTTTTCTGTAAGATAGTGGCAAGGACCCAGTCGAGCCGTCACATTCATGCTGTACCAAAAACTGTCTACAGCGTTGCTTTACCACTCACACCTGTTGAATTGTTATTTTTACTTAGTGTTATTTTTGACGCCGATTCTATTTTTTACTTACATAATATGCCCCCATAGGTAACAATATAGATAGAAAGCAGTTAATCATCATGGCACCCACGAGTAGATATCTAGCACCGAATCTATGAGCTAACTGTCCTGCTGGAATCTGTAGAGTCATATAGCCCCATAAAAATGATGCTATTACGGAGTCCTGAATTTGCTTGCTCCATTTGAATTTTGGATACTGCAAAAAATAAAATTTAAATTAATGCCCTTTTAATATGTAGCAAAGGAAATAGAACTAACCCCTGTTTAAGAATATATCTTTAGAATTGAAATTTCTAAAGATGTAGGGCGAAGCGACGCTGTACACAGATTGTGATTAATGGTCCGGTTTGACTAAGGTAGTACTTTTGCGTAGAAAATCATCTTGCAGTGGCAGATTAGCCTTTGCACTTCATTTAGAGTGACTTCTAGAGGCTTTACGAAGTCTCATCTGAAATGCACTTTCCATTTTTTTACTCGGTAAGTTCATGGGCGGTAATAATTACTTACAATCTGATATCCGACTTAATCGTTTGGCTGCCTTTTTAAAAAACAATTCTATCAAACTTACCGGAGCAACCAACATCAAAACATTTAAAACACCTTTCGGTTTAAATTCTTCATGATTGACCACAGTGGAATTTTCTTTTACTTGGTAATCGCGAACAGTCATGGCGACCAGAGAAACTCCCATACAGGATCTCATGCTGTACGCAATGGTCAGAGCAAAGAACAAGATAATGCATTGCTGATGTCTATAACCCCAGTCTGAAACTGATAAAAGGGTAGATATTGTGTAATAACTGGCTGTTCCTCGGGGTTTTAATCAGTGAATCAATGAGTGAGTAAATGGTATTTCGCTTTTCTATAACGTATTACGGAGAGGTGTAGTCATATTTAAGGTTCACGTTGATTATGACACATTTCCCGAAGGCTTCGTTGTACGCAGGCGCATAGACACGTGATAGCATATTTGTAATCTATCTCATTCTCTCACAGGCTATATATGTTTGTCTCGTTGTCGTGACGCATTTTCGTTTTATAGAGTTTTAAATCACAAAGATTAGTAAGAAGTTTCACTTCAAAAATTGAGTAATAATTAAACTCAATTGATGTTTCTGCGTGCGGCAGTCAGTCATAGTTTGATATATCACCTTTAAAATCACTGTTATCACCATTTTCACTGCTACTTTTTTTTTCAGTTTTCATATTGACTGAATGTTCTATATTCAACTGTTCAACGTCAGAGTTGCATTACATTATAATTATCTCAGCTCATTTTCAGAGTAAATAGTTGTAGATACGACAATCTATTTTTCTACCGACTCATTGTATTTCGTAATTATAAATCATATCGAACTTGGTATATTTACAGAGGTATTAAAGTACAGAGATATTGAATTTAAGTAGAGAAGACTGCAAAAATATATGTGAAATGTTAATGACGATGATTTAAAAGACGTTGACGAATAAAATTTGGCCAAGTGAGGGTCAGATTACGTCCTACGCCTTTAATTTTTTTTTGTTTTATTATTTGTTAGGCCGCTTCTGGTTCCGTTGATACCTTATTAGTATGGAACTCTAAATGTTAATATATTATTTTGTAGTTGAACCCCTTTAGGCATATATCATGTACTAAGAGGCAGTTCTTCCTAGGTCTTACATTCCGACTATCCGACTAACTGAATATCTTACATTCCGAGATAAGTTTGCCTAAAGCCATTAGGCTTAGCATAATTATAATAGCCACATTTAATTCATCTTCTATTTCATGCCTTAAAATTTGGCACCTTAATTAAATGAGACTATTCAGTGTAGCTCCTTCTTAAATACAGAAAGAGCAGCTAAAAATATATTTAGAATACTCTTTCCCATGTATCTTTTAAACAATGCATATTTTCAATAATCTTATAATGCACAGCAACAAGATATTATAACATTTGTCTATCCAGTGGTGGCCTACCAAATATATTTACAACTGTAAGTGGTTGGTTCTTCGAGAGCGCAAAATTTGCGGTTGCACGTCAATAACTCAACAATGAAAGGAAACTGAAACTTTCGTTTCATATGTTTCTCTGTGTATAAGATTACTTCCAAATTCTAACTCAACGTCCAAAACACTTTAATTATAGGTAAAATAATTATTAGATAACCTATTTCGGGGTAAATACTTGCATTCTTCGGGTGTCACAAACTACACTTAAAATAATCACGCCCATTCATGCTGTAAACAGTTTTGTCTACAGCATGAATGGGCTGGCTCGACAGGGTCGTTACCACTGTCTCACAGAAAACCGACGTAAAGTAGCGGCTTGCTGCTGCGTTTCGTACGGTGAGTGAGATATCCGGAAGCCCAAATCCCCTCCCCTTCCCAATCCTTAATTATCCCTTTCCTTTAAGGTCGGCAACGCGCCCATGATTCTTCTGGTGGTGGGCGTACATGGGCGATGGAGATCACTTAGCATCAGGTGACCCACTAATTTGCCGGCCTATGCAATAAAAAAAAAACTTTTTCCTAATAGAGTTTGGACGTGTCTTGTAATATACATATTATTGTTTATAATTAAACTCTGTTTTCTTTAATATCTAATAAGAATAATAATCATTCGTAACAAGCATTGGAAACCATTAGCCTGTTGTTTATATGATGCATATAATTATGTTGAATTTTGACAAATATAATAGACTATGTCAGTGACGCAGTTCTAATACGTTCTTAGTACTACTGTGCTGAGGTCTCAGGTTCGATCCACGGATCGGGTAAAAGTGATATTGGGTTTTACTATTACGAAATGCTCAATATCAGCCCGGAGTCTGGAATTGTGCCGAGTATGACGTTAGGCTCGCCCTTTATCACATCATGAGACGGAAATAAGATTGGCTATTTTTTTTATTAATTAATTGGTGTACTGGTTCCACCTCTGCCTACCCTTTCGGGAATTACAGGTATGAGCGTGTATGTACGAAAACAAACAATTTCGAAATTATATTTATTAAACTATAATTTAACAATTGTACTTGATATAAGGCAACGCATGTTACAGAATGTCCGTTTTTATTTCATCGTTTTTTTCTTTTACGTTGTCTTTCACATCATTATCTTTTACCACATTATAATCTGAAAATAGTTAAAATGAATATTAATTACATAATTAAAATAATAAGTAAATAAATAAACTCAACAATCACACACATAGTCCTGATCCCACATTAGGTAAATTTTTATCATGGGTATCAGAAACTACAAAGGACTTGCGGTCCCACAACACCCAGACCCGAAACAAGTATTTGTGGATGACACAAACATTTGTCTCGGTGCGGGAATCGAACCCGGAGCCTCTCGCTTTGCAGCCGGCTACTCGCCCGCTGCGCCACGAAGGCTGTCAAATTAAAATATTACTTACTATACGTAACAGTATAAGTAACAGTACGACTGTGCTGAGGTCTCAGGTTCGATCCCCGGGTCGGATAAAAGTGATATTGGGATTTTCTATCACGAAATACTCAGGCATCAAGCCAATCTTTTATGCTTATTGCAATATTACGAAACTGTATATAGCATAGTTCTACCATTGGTAAACCCACTATACTGTAGTTTAGTCGAATCGGAACTAAATAACATAATTTGTATAAGTTACCATCATTATCCCAAGGTTGTCTGTCAGTACTCAAAAATATCACAAATATTGCGTTAGATAGTATTGTTAGGGCTGCAATTATTCCGAACATAATGCGCCACTGGTATGAGCTTTTCTGAAAAACAAATAAATGTAAATAAAAAAATGGAATGGAGTTATTGACTATAGTCATTTCAAAGGTTTTTTATGCCTTAGACAGGCAAACCAGCAAATGGGTCACCTCATGGTAAGTGATCTCCAGCGCCCATGTACGCCCATAATACTAGAAGAATCATAGGCGCGTTACCAATGTGATGGGAAGGGATAATTAAGGGATTGGGAAGCGAAGATGATTTGGGCCTCCGGATATGTTACTCACCTTACGAAACGCAGCAGTAAGTCGCTACTTTACGTCGATTTTCTGTCAGAGAGTGGTAACGACCCGGTAGAGCCGGCCAGTTCATGCTGTAGACAAAACTGTCTACAGCGTGGCTCTACCACCCAAAAGTATACTTTTTATTATAACTATGCTGTGGGCGTTCATGTGCGGTAGACATCACTTACCAGGTGACCAACTTGCTCGTTTACCAGTCTGTGCTAATAAAACAGGGCTGGTGGTAAGGTATACAGCATTGTGGAAATTTCCCAGTCAATTTCCCGGTGATGTACGGTAGGGATGTATCAATCAAGATATTTGCCTCAGGAACAATGGCCCACGTTCTACTCAATGGAGGCTTTTGTTTTCTGTTTTCCTTTGTCTTTTACTGGTAAAAAATTGAAGAGCTCTGAACGATCAACTTGTTTTTGTCATCACGTTGTTAAAAGATCGGAAAAAGATTGTATCTTTACTAAGCATTAGCGTTAAATATTAGTTCTTTGTGTGTATGATCTGTTGAAGTGACACGAATTTGTTTAAATACGAGTATATTTATAGACTTCACTTTTTCCAACATATTACTGGTTCTTTCATCATTTCATTATTACTGTATTTATGTATATTATATTAGCTATCTATGTATATTATATTAGCTATCTATGTATATTATATTAGCTATCTATGTATATTATATTAGCTATCTAATTAGTATATATTATTTAAATTAAATGTATATATATGTGTAGTTTTTCTTTTATGTACCCTACCCTTTCTGACTCCTTCTTTTATCTCCATCCCATGGTTGCCTGGAAGAGATTGCCTTGAGCGATAAGGCCGCCAATTTTACTTTGGTTTCGTTAACTGTTTTACATGTATTTTTATTTCCAATGTACAATAAAGAATTATAAAAAAAAATACTGGTTCTTTACTTCACGGCTGATTCAAAAGATTAAATAAAATATTTTTAAATAATCCTTTTTATTGGGTATCTCAATTTATCTGTATATTTTATCTATGTATAACACCGCTAAATATGGGCTGATTTATGTGCTTATTTTCGTATCCCACCGGTTTTACATCGATGGTGGTCCCATTTAAAATTGAAAGATAATCTGACTGATAACAGACTAAAACCTTGACATCAATGCACAGATTTTATGATTTTAGTGGACTAAAAATATTAAAAATAGTAATATTTTCGAAAAAAAATGAAACTAACAAAAACACGAAAAAAAATAAAAATTAAGTTAAACAATTTTGAGTCTTTGATAACTACAATAGCACCCGCTCAAAGTTGTTTAATTTTATTTAGCTTTAAGTTTTTTCGAGTCAGTTTTACGGTTAAATAACAAACTATTATGAGTGTTGGAAAGTAAGTTATAATATTTCCGAGTGTCTTATTTTACCGACTCTGAGTTATTTAGATTTTTTTTTTCAATATTATGTTCAGTTTTTTGGTGAAAACTATTCCCTTAGTTTTAGTACTATTATTTGAAAACAATTGTAATATATGACAGTTATATCACAATACTATGTTCCGCTTTGAAGAATATTGAAGCCACCTAACATTATGAAGTGTAAGTAGATTTAACATCGGGATGACAAAGACATGCAGTACTTCATAATTCATAGTTTTGGCTGGTTCTGAGAGTCCTTATTTGTAGACATGGAGTATACCATCAGCCGAAAGAACTGCTCGTAACTGCTGTATTTGCTCATTCACACAAATATAAAATTGTACTTATTATACAAACCACATCAGTGACTATGTATGAGACAAGCACGGGGATCAATAACACGAAACAGTTCATAAGAGTATTGCCGATGGACATCAAGGTGCCGGTGAAGTTTGGGGCCAGGTCGATGTGATTTATCTATGACAAGACAATCATAATGTAAAGTCAGATGAAATGAGATTTTTTTATAAAATAATAAAAGTAATGACAAAAATGAAAAATCGCTGTTCAAACACAAGAGTGATCTAAAAACATTTACCAGGGGTTCCCAAATTAGGCGGATCCTGTGCCTTGAGAAACCAAATAAAATAGTGAAATACCTAGTTTGTTTCAATGAAAGTATTATTAATTTAATAATTAATATTGCTTTATTTGGAATATGTTGGCACTCGCATAAATATTAGAAGTAAGTATTAAAATCATATAGATGATTTTTAAGTGAAAAAAATATAGAAAAGAAAAATATTGAGGGGAAACAACATGATTCAAGGAAAATTAATGTATAATAAGATTAACTTAATCAAACTTACCATCCATCCAGTATGAATTCCCATATGACATCCCATTGCAATTACGAGGCATGTAACAGCTATAGCAGTGTTAGTGGTAAATGATGCTAGGATCAACGAAACAGATATGCCGACTTGAGCTGAAATAATTTAGAACATTTATTTAATTAGGTCCCTCGTATGCGAAAGGCCGTCTGGGTTGATACCATCGCTTTGTCTATTCTACCACCATGCAACAGTGCGTCGTCACTGTTGAATTTCGGTTTGAATTGACATTGAAGCTAGTGAAAGGGCATTGTGAGACTTAACATCTTATGTCTCGGGGGAACGAGCGCAGTTCAGTGCCATGTAAAGCTTTATAATTCAAAGTTCTGTGTGGTGTTACTTCTGTTTATGGGCAAGGCGTGGCAATTACCATCAGGCGAGCGACTTGCTCCTCTCGTCATTCTATTATGTAAAAGATCTATGTTTAAGTCTGCGTGTGACTTCCTCAGTGGTAGTGGAGCAGGTGCTTAATATACTCGTATAGTGTCTCAGGTAACGAGAGTAATTCAGTGGCATGGTGGACTTTGGTGTAATGTGTTCTTTTGTTTATGACGAGAAACATAATAAAATATCTTACAAATAGAGTTGTTTATTCTTCTAGCATTCTTCACGCTGATCAGATTTCTATTTGTGCAGTAGTCCGATATTATCCCAAAACATATACTAGTGAAGAAGCTGGCCACGTAAGGTAATGATGAAAGAATTCCACTCTGAAATAACCATTATTAAAAATTTGATTAATAAATTGTTTACTAAATTTACCAACTTTCAATAATATAAAAAACGTGATTATCATCAATCACAATTCCTTTCACCCTACTATTTGATGGGCCTCTCTCATTTAACAAAATATAATATATATTAGTATAGTTGGCTATTTAATTGGCTATGTTATTCATTTCTCTTGTTTCAGCATGCAGTTATAATATTATACATCTGGGTAAAACGTCAAACACCTCTCATTGAAAATCTATATTATAGACCCTAGTAAAACAAAAAGAAAAATATAAACTCACATTTTTTACGTCTATTCCAAGAATGTAATGAATGAAAGAAGGAACTTGTGTGAAAAAGAACACAAAAACAGTACCACTGCCCGCGTGAGTAGCAAACGACGCCCATACAGGCCTCGACGTAAGGATAGCCTTCCAGGGAACCTTTGGTTTCTGCGAACAATGTATATTTTTAATCAGGCATTGATTACCACTGTCCCACCAGATAGTGTCACAGGCCAGTAGTAGGTCATGGACTTCGTTTTCTAAAGAGAAGAGTAAGACCGTCTTCCGCCACGCTTGTTTAATGCGGTGTGATAGGCAAATTCAACATACATAAGGAAAGTTTTCAGGCGTAGTATCGTTTTTCTCACGATATTTTAACTGCCTGAAATCGGCTAAATGCTGGTTAAATTTTATTTTAAACTCTGCAAGTTTTTTGATGTAAACGGGCTTAGAATATGAATAATGGAGAGGGAGGCATAAATAAGTTACAGACCTGAAAAAATTGCCTATTATATCAAGTAAGTTTTGTACAGCAGCAAGCTTAACAGGGAGTGATATGGACTGTCGACGGGTAAGTAGCAGGTTCAAAACCAGTCCCAAGAGCACCAATTTTCTCCTGCCTTAACGGAGAAGAAAACATCGTGATCAAGATAATGGTACAGCCCAGGTCGAGTCGATCAATTCATGCTGTAGACTAAACTTATAATAATACTAGCTCTGTATTATACACGTCCGACTGGAGGGCACAGCCTCCTCTTTTAAATAAGAAGGGTTATATCTTAGCCTACCACGCTGGCCTAATGTCAGTTGGCAGAATTCCCATACTGTCGAAAAATCATATGGAGAACTTTGCAGGTTTCCTCATGACGTTTCCTGTACCATTAAAGGAAGCACGATAAAAGCCGTTTAAATTTGTTTTATGTCAATATATTGTTCTTTAATTAATAGTGTAGTGTATTTCTGACATGAGTCGTAAGTATAGATAGACAATAATTATAGTGGGAATAAATAAGAGGCCAATTGACGACGGTTATCGATTGAGGAACCAATCGCGTAAAGTGAACTACGGCGCCGGTGAAGTTTGTAATCACGACTAGTGCCGGTACTATTTCAATCTATAAATATTAAGGTCCTTAAAACAGATTACCTGAACTATTCCATCGCTAACTCTTCCCAGAATAAAGTTTTTCTCTTCCTCCGACATGGAGCTATGCTGCTTAGGTGATGCAGCGCCAAAAATAGTTAGAAGTATAAAAGATATGAAACATATTGCTCCCACTGTCCAGAAAATTGATGGCCAGCCCCACCTGCTTACTGCCAGGAGTCCACTAATCTGGAAGCCTATGACGTTTCCTAAAGTCGTACCTGAAGGAAAAAAACAAATATCATAATACTTCCAAAAATAAATTACATTCATGTGACGATACACAGAGAGCACCCAGAACTGTCAACTGATTTTAATCGCGACGGCAAAATGTACGTAGCTTCGGATATTATATCTGATATATAAGTTCCTGAACGGTATCCATCGGAGGAGTTGCGGCCAGTCAGGTACAGCACCCGTCTGTCTCGAAATCTTCTTCGCCAGAAGGACATATACACCCGTTTCTTAACACATATTCCTGACTCCAAACTAAGAGTCTTGAGGTGTATCAGGAACTATGAGATACATATGCTTCCACCACACCTAGGCCTGAAATAAATATGTATGGAATATTCGCCCTCGTCGAGTTCATTTCACCAGGTAAAGTAAAACAATTCACATATCAATTCTTTCAAAAAGGTCAGTCCTCAAATTCTGCCTTGGTCGGACATCTCGAAGTCTAATTACAGAGTATATTCAAACGGTGACGCAGATCTATCTACGCATCGACGCATTAGCACACACGCATGACGAGCAGTGCCACGCGTTCCGCGAAAGCATATATTTTTGAAATTATATCTTACACCTCCGCCTACAGGCATATGTGCGTATGTATAAAACGACGTGAGTGTTTTCAAATAGACTGATTTTTAGTAAAACCAGTTTGATCGCGACTAGGGTTACAGACGCCATGATTTGTCCTGACAGAATTTTTAGGCACTTGTCAGGATTTGCTAGACGATGATAATGTCAGGATTTGGGAAGAAAGAATAAACTTGTAGTGAAAAAGTTGGGATAAAAAAATATTCGAAAAAATAATACAGTAGGTATACCAGCAAGCCACGATTTAACTTGCTTATCATCAGCAACCTAACTTTAATGTATTTTGTAGAAAAACCCTTTTATAATAAATCCCATTCTGGAATTAAAATCACTGAACTCACAACACGTTATCTGTTGCATAACATTATATTTTATTGCCACAGCATTTTCTAAAGCCTGAGTTTATTTTTGCATCACCAAATTTTTTTTGTACATTATCTCGTAATTATTTATTCAGGTTTACGTAAGGCACGTATTGTTGGCATTATATAAACAACGGCTTCGGTCTAAAATCTGCGGCAAAATGAAACATGAAAAGTAAAAAATAACAGTCACACACATAATCCTGACCCCACACTTGGTTAAACCTATATCGTAGGTATCAGGAACTACGAAGGACTTGCGGTCCCGCAACACCCAGACCCGAAACCAACACTTCTGGATCACACAAACATTTGTGTCGATGCGGTAATCGAACCCACAGTCTCTCGCTTCGTAGCTGGCTACTCGCCCGCTGCGTCACAGAGGCTGTCATACGAAGATACTATGACATTTATAGTTAGTGACATTCACAACTTCCTCACTGTGATCATCTTACCCGCATGTGCATACCTGTATACAAATAGCTGCTCAAAGTTCCCCGCTCAGTGTTCGACACCCAGTTAGCAAGTAATACCTGTACACTTGGAAAGGTACCAGCTTGAGACAGACCTTGGACAATGCGACAGAGGCATACGGCTTTCCAGCCACCCTGGAAAAAAACATTGATAAGCGCCCTCAGAAAATAAAATGTAGTAAACGCCAAAATCATAAAAAAATCTTTCTACACTTTTTCAATTTTAAATTCCAGTGAAGATACTAATAACTAGTACACGTAGTTTTAATTCAAATCGGTTTTATACGTCATAAAATATGTACAAATAATAATGATATTAATATTTAAAAAAAAAATATATAAGATTAATATTAAACAATATTGGTGTCTATATTTCTATAGTAATACCCAGAGATGCAATTAGTTGTACACTACCATTCGTTATAGGAGTGGAGCATAGCACCTTAGCGGGTACAAATTTCAATATCGGGCAAATTATACGTGAATTTTAAAATAAAAAATTTAAATTTGAACAATATTCCTCACGGTTTCTCAGTTTTTCCACTAGACTAATGAGGTAATTAATAAATAGTCAAAAATTACTTAAATACATTCAGTAGTCAAGCTTTTAGTTCTAACCAAGATTCATTTCACAGCTGGCTTCCAGCACTACTAGCCTGGTGCGCTAAGGAGAATGTAAAAACAATGTATTCACCTCTTGAAATCACATCAAAAATGTGGTAAGCGAAAGGCCATCTGGGCTGGCAGCACTGCTTCATCTATTTTCACCGCCAAACAACAGTATGTAAGCATGTTTATGTTTCAGTTCGAAGGACATTGAAGCCAGTAAATTACTGGACATTATGAGATACATCTTATGTCTGTGAGTGACAAGCGTCGCCCAGTGCTGCGCAGTGCTTTGTAATACAAAGTTTTGCGTCTTTTTGCTTCTGTTTATAGGCAGTTCTTACGCTTCCCAAAAGGCCAGCAACCTGTTCCTTTAGTAATTCAGGCTAAAAAAAGAAAATACTCCCGACGATATAATAACTAAAATCTCTCACCCACATAGCCATCCACGGCGTAACAAATGAAGTAATTCCATTAATTAACAAGGATATTTGGAATGGTAGCTTCCCTCCCCAACGTTGGCAGACCATGCCTGCTGGGAACATCATGATGAAGTAGCCCAGGAAAAACGATCCCAGGATCGTTTCCTGAACTGGTTTCGGCCAATTGTATGTCTGAAAAAAGATGTTTTTTTTTTTATAGAGGATGTAAATGAGTAAATAGGTCACCTTTTTTATTATTTTATCCGAGCACGGCAAAGTGACTGCACTACACCTGATGGTAAGCGTAGTGCAATCCAAAAACCCAGCGACCACCAACAAACAATGAGTTTATCGGTGGTCACCAGAGTCATGCTGGCCTGAATAAATGCTTCTTCCCTCTTTGGAGAGGAAAGAAGCAAATCGAGGGGCCTGCGATAGGACGGGCGGATGACCGATGCAGGCACAGTAATACAAGGATGTACCCATATACCCGCCCCAATCAAACATAAAGTCATGTCGCAAGTCCCTCGGGAGAACCGGATATACACTAGCTGATCCTGGAACATGATCCACACAATGCGTGTGGGTCACTATGGTAGGTTTTAACATCATGTGTACGGTGGTCGCTATCCGGGCGGATATGAATATCCTTCCACCAGCAAACCTAATGGTAAGCAATCAGCGGCGCTTATGAATATCCACAAAACCAAAGGAATAGCCGGATCGTTGCTGGTCTTCCGTTTAAAATTGTTTTGATTATTACTAGAATTTCACTTACTCTATAAATGCTATCAAATTTTTTATAAACATTCTGCTTGTCAATATCATCGGCTTTTATTTCCACTTCAGTACTATTTGCAGCAACATCTACATCTGATTCGTTTAATTCTTTTTGGATATTATGTTCTTTAAAGTATTCTGCAGTATGATAATCACTTAAATTAACTAAGTACATCTCTCTGGAGTGAGGATTATGTGTCATTGCAACTATGGTTACTCCGAGATGAGCCCGCGCTACAAAGCTGGTGCAAAGGCACATGAGGAAAATCACGAGCTGGGTGTGTCGAACACCGAAGCCGTATGTTGATGGCACTTCTGCATCTGCAAAGCAGAATCAAGTAGAAGAAATGATTATAAATAAAAAGTAAACCAATGCTAACTATTAATTAAGAAATGTTATTGCAAAAATTGAAGAATTCCTAAATGATCACATATTATAATTATTTATTTCTACTTAAATTTCTGGAAATTATTCTTTTAAAGACGGACACAAGCTTATTGTATTGTATAGCAAAGACCAACCAGTGGAACAAAAAGCCAGATAGAAGTCAGAGACTTAGTAGTAGGGTTCTGTTAGCACCCATTGGTATGGAACAATTACTTATTATTTACTTTTTTTTTCATCTTCCAGGAATTGCTATGTTTATCTTAGAACAAAGCCAAATATTAAATTTTAGACTTACCCGGATCTTTTAATAACTCCTTAGTTGGAACTTTGGTATAATCATTGGCAGTTTTTACTGACGACATATTCTTGGATCATTTATATACCACTGAACTTTAATACTAATACGCTTTTAATTGGTTACTTAAAAAATATCACAACCCTAAATAAAAATGTTATTTTGGTTTATTTAAAATTATACACGTATTTCTTAGATCATACGTACATGTAAGATAAAAATCATCAGTTGTGTGATGAAACTCAGAAAGTTCTTAGACATTAGCGTTAACCCCTCGCTTTGCTTGCACAATTAACTTTTTTCATGTGGGCAGAGACCGTGGATTTAAATATATTATCGCAAATATTTGCTTCGTGGCCAGGTTTTGTGAGGCTATAACCGCAACAGTAAATATTTTACTGTATGGTCAGGAAAAAGCACAATATTAAACAATATATTAATATTGTGTGTTTCTTTACTAATAAAAAAAAATTGGTGTGTGTCGTGGGACACCAGGTAGGAACGAAGTTCCTTCGGCTAATGTAGAATCGACACAAATTGCAAAAAATTCAAATTATCAACTGAAATAACAAAATAGGTCTCTTTATTTTTGTTTGACAACATAAAATTACATAGAAATAGAATAGAAAAATAGAAATAAAAAAAGACGTGTGGCACTCGGAGACTGCCGCGGTAAAGCTATTGTATAGCATTTTTTATCAACTTAAAAATAACGGACGGCCGTGTTCTATAATCAAAAATTCAAATTTCAAACCGCGTCTACATTTCCAAATGTCATAAGTTTCACAACCATCTGTTTTATTAACGGAATTTCGACTTTAACTTTGTGTGCTAGATATCAAATTAAGTTAAAAAAAATTATGTCGTGACAAATTTTTCGTGCCAACTTTTCGTACCAATTTTTTCCGTCTAGCCCCCTTTCGCAACGCGCGATAAGGAACTACGTTCCAATAAAGAAAAGCCTTATTCTAAATTATTTAAAAGGTTGCACTGAAAAGAATATATCACTCAAATACTATTATATCATAACAACAGACGAACAATTTCTTTTACATACATTTTTGTTTATTCAACACTATCATAAACGCAAATAGGTAATCACTGATACCCTCAGAAATGTAAACTTGTTTAATTTTTGATTTGTCTCATGTCGCATAACATTTATGTTAATATAATAATAATATAAAATTATATTTTCTCTAATATTTGTTATTCTAATTTGACGTTAGCGAATGTTGTAAATTTAAGTATTAGACTAAAAAACGGACTTCGGAACTTAAATCGTGGTGTAGTAAACGCACGCATTTTTTGTTGAGACGTTTCTCATTCTCCCTTGTACTTCGTTTTCGGTTCTTATCTACATAAATAGGGGGCCAAAACATACGAAAAACATATTTTCAAAACCAAAAAGCATCATTCAAATCGCTCCATATTTATCTAAGTCATGCGTGAACATATCTACATAATATATTATGTACTTACACAGAGGAATTGACAACCTCTTTTTAGTAGTTTGATCATAAACCATTATTTTATAGATTTTTTATTAGCCTTAATAATGAGCAGAACGCTCGCCTGATGATGGTGGGACCATATTGTGTACGGTGGTCGCTATCTAGTCGGGTAAAAAATATCAGGTCCCACCAGCAGTCGAAGCAATACTTTAGTACTACTGTGCTAAGGTCCCTGGTTCGATCCCCGGGTCGGGTAAAAGTGGTATAGGGTTTTACTATTACGAAATGCTCAATATCAGCCCGAAGACTAGAATTGTGCCAGGTTTGGCGCCCTATATCACAGAGCCTGATTATTTCATGAGACTGAAATAAGCTGGGCTAAATGTGGGTGTACTGGTTCCAGCTCTGCCTACCCTTTCGGGATTTACAGGTATGAGTGTGTATGTATGAAAACAGACAATTTCAAAATTCTATTTATTAAACTATAATTTAACAATTGTACTTGAAATAAGGCAACGCATGTTACAGAATGTCCGTTTTTATTTCATCGTCTTTTTCTTTTACACAGTCTTTTACATCATCATCTTTCACCGCATTGTAATCTGAAAGTAATTAAAAATTAATATTAGTTACATAATTAAAATAATAAAAAAATAAATAAACCTCACAATCACATACATAATCCTAATCCCACACCAGGTTAACCTTTATCATGAGTATCAGAAACAATGAAGGACTTCCGGTCCCTCAACACCAAGGCCCAAAACAAATATCTGTGGATGACACAAACATTTGTCTCGGTGCGGGAATCGAACCCATGGCTTCTCGCTTCGCAAATCGCCCGCTGCGCCACGAAAGCTGTCAAATTAAAATGTTACTATACGTAAAAATATAAGTAAGAGTACGACTGCTATGCTGAGGTCTCGGGTTCGATCCCTAGGTAGGGTAAAAGTGATATTGGGATTTTCTATCACAAAATATTAGTCCGGAGTCTGGAATTTTGCCCGGTATGGTAATAGGCTTATCCCATACCACAATATACGATAGAAATAAGGTCAGTGAAATGTGAGTGTACTAGTTACACGTCTGCCTACCTCTTTAGGGATTCCAAGCATATGTTAGTGTGTATCCATACAGATATATCACGCACCGTACGGAATGCAACAGCAAGCAACTACTTTACAACAGTTTCCTGTTTGTTAAGCCTGCACTACACTACTCGCGAAGTTACCTCGACGAAGTACTCTTCGAAATTGACCGAAGTCCGAACTATGTAACCACACACTCGTGCAACCTCGCGAGGACGCTTCGTGTTCGAACTTCGGGACACTTCGAGTCTTTTGACTCGGGCGCAAAAACCGAAAACGACTAGAAGTCGCTCGAGGCGAGCCGAGGTTGCACGAGGCGAACCGAAGTGCCCTTCTACACTATCGTATTCGCTCAACTTCGATCAATTTCGCGAGTAGTGTAGTGCAGGCTTTAGTAGTGATAACCCTATCGAGCCAATCTTTTATGCTGTAGACGAAACCGTATACAGTATAAATCTGCCACTTGTAGACGAATCGGATCTAAAAAGATAGTTACCATTATTATCCCATGGTTGCCTGTCAGTACTCAAAAATATCACAAATATTGCGTTAGATATTAGTGCTAGGGCTGTAATCACCCCGAACATAATGCGCCACTGGTATGAGCTTTTCTGAAAAAAAAATGCATATTAAAACAAAAATGGCAGTTACGGGCTTTAGTAATTTCAAAGCTTTTTATTAACACGCTTTTATTAGCTTCAGACGTACGTTTTATTGCGCTATCGTACACAAAAATGACAATTTACATCATATAACAAAGTCCAATCAAAGTCCGGTCAAAGTCTGGTCAATGTCCAGTCTAAGTCTGGTCAAAGTTTGGTCAAAGTCCGGTCAAAGTCCGGTCAGAGTCCGGTCAAAGCCTGGTCAGAGTCCGGTCAAAGTCCAGTCAAAATCCTGTCAAAGTCTGGACAAAGTCCGGTCAAAGTCCGGTCAAAGTCCGTTCAAAGTACACACTATCGTATACAAAAATGACAATTTATATTATATAATAACTTAATATAAGAGAGGAGGAAATTGCTCGCGTTACGTTACGAATCGGTTTACCCTCCCATAAGAAGTGATCACTTCCAAAACACGCTTTTATAGAGAATCGAACTAAAAAAATTAAAATAAATTTGAAGAAAAATTCATATTTATTAGCAATAATTGTAAAAGAACGATACATGATGATAGTTATATCACTATACTATATTATACAACAGCAATAAAAAACACTGTCGTGTTCCGCTTTGAAGGATATTGAAGCCGTTGATATAATGAGGTGTACGCAGATTTATCTTCGGGATAACAAAGACATGCAGTACTTTATAATTCAAAGTTTTGGCCAGTTCTGAGGATCTTTATTAGTAGGCATGGAGTGTACCATCAGCCGAAAGAACTGCTCTCTCATCATTCAGAAAAATATAAAATTGTGCTTAATATACAAACCACATCAGTGACTATGTATGAGACAAGCACGGAGTTCAGCAACACGAGACAGTTCATAAGAGTATTGCCGATGGTCATCAAGGTGCCGGTGAAGTTCGGGGCCAGGTCGATGTGATTAATCTGGGACAAGAAAATCATAATGTAAAGTCAGATCATAATGTAAAGTTTGCTGGTGTGAGGATATTCATATCTGCCTGGATAGCGTCAACCGTACACATGGTGTTAAAACCTGCTATAGTGATCCATACGCCTTGTGTAGATCTCGTTCCAGGATCAGCCAGAGTATGTATAGTGTGGATGGTTGGTTGGGGCGGGTATAGGGAGGGGTTCATCCTTGTGTTATTGTGACTGCATCGGTCATCCGCCTGTCCTATAGCAGGCCTCTCGATTTGCTACTTTCCTCTTCGAAGAGGGAAGAAGCATCTATACAGGCTGGCATGACTTGATTGACCAAGTCCAAGTTGAAACAACGAGTTTATCGGTGGTCGTTGGTTTTTCCCACACATTTTTCTTATGGTTACTAACACATTTTTTTCAGTTCGGTCACGCAGCGAAATCCCTATCCCCTCCAAGCCTGCCGTAAGGAATTTCGTTCCAATAAACAATTTAGAAGCCATTTAAATCTGCTGGTAGGGTTAATTGTCAAATAATGGAAAAAAGATGTGCAACTTGTCACGTTACGTCACAAAGCAGGTCTTGCCATTACGATACACGCGTGCGAGAGAGATAGTGAGATTATACCACTATACGCCCACTTTTGCTCATACCAATATTTAAAGCATGGACTGCAACCTCATTGTTTACTCACCCTGTTTTCCAATTACAGAGCATAATGCGACTCAGTGGCGCACAATGCCGAAGTGTGCTAATTGCTAATTGGAATGTGAATTAGTTTTCTAGTGCACCAGCAGAGTGCGCTAAGTTCAGTGTCGAGAATAAAAATATAAATAGTCAATGTTTATACCTTCATCCATCCTTACATTTACTTTTTAACAGGGTCTGAATTAACTTTTGAATATTTCGAAAACACTATGATAAGACGAAAGCTTAAAAAAAATTATCAACAATAAACAATATTAATTACTAACGATAATATAAATAAAATTTCGATCAATGCCAACTTAAAGAAAAAACACTTGTTAATTTTCTGTTACTGAGTTGGTATTATTGGATTGCACTACACTTACCATCAGGTGTAGAGCACTTAGCTGTGCTCGGATGAAAAAAAAGATGAAATTAGATTTTTAAGAACTAAAAATATGTAATGACATAAATGAAACATCTTTATTTAAACACAAGAGTGATACAAAAACATTTATTAGAGGGTTCAAATTAGGCGCTGCCTGTGCCTTGAGAATCTAAATAAAATAGTCAAATAGTTGGTTACAATAAAAGTAATAATTAATATTGTTTCATTTGGACCATGTTGACAACCGCATAAATATTAATAGATCATTTTTAAAATAAAAAATATAGAATAGAAGAAACTGAAACTACATGATTAAAGGATAGTTAATGTACAATAATATAATATTAACTTAATCAAACTTACTACCCATCCAGCATGAATTCCCATATGACATCCCATTCCAAATACGAGGCAAGTAACAGCTATAGCAGTGTTAGTGGCAAATGATGCTAGGATCAACGAAACAGAGATGCCGACTTGAGCTGGAATTTCATTTAAATTTCATAGAAGTCTGTAAAAATCATCGGTATTATGGGACTTAGGACTGGTTCCATAAAATTTGAGTGAGTTATAACTACCAATCAGACATAATAAATGACAGTAAATGATACTATAAAAGGATATAAAGATTCTATGAGTGGTAGAGCCACGCTGTAGACAGTTTTGTCTAAATCATGAATGGGCCGGCCCGACTGGGTTGTTACCACTGTCTCACAGAAAACGTAAAGTAAACGGTTTGCTGCTGCGGTTCGTAAGGTGAGTGAGATATCCGGAGTCCTGAATCCCCTCCCCTTCCCAATCCTTTAATTATCCCTTCCCTTTATGGTCAGCAACGCGCCCATGATTCTCCTAGTATTGTAGGCGTACATGGGCGGTGGAGATGACTTACCAGCAGGTGACCCACTTGCTCGTTCTTTGCCAGTCTATGCTATAAAAAACATCTTTCCACGAAAAATATTTTAAAAGGTGGTAGGTACCTTATATGCGATAGGCGGTCTGGTTTGGTACCACCGCTTTGTCTATTTGCCGCACAGTAACATTGTGTACGCACTGCTGTGTTTAGATTTAAAAGACATTGATGCCAATGAAATTACTGGACATCATGAGACTTAACATCCTATATCTCGGGGTGACGAGCGCAGTTCAGTGCCATACAGTGCTTTATAATTCAAAGTTCTGTGTGGTATTGCTTCTGTTTATGGGCAGGCGTAGCGCTGACCATCAGGCGAGGGTCTTGCTCGTCTTGTCATTAAAATAAACAAAAAATATATGTTTAAGTCTGAGTGTGCCTTTGTATGTGGATTTAAAAGTATCAGTTTTTGATTTCTTGTGTTTACACAAATATTACTCATTGAAATAAAACTAATTTAAACGGTTTCTTACGTTTACGCGAATATTACACATTGAAATAAAACTAATTTAAACGGATTCAATAGATAAAATCCGTTTAATTTAGTTTTATTTCAATAATTTAAACGGGTTTTGTTGGTAGCATTTCCTCAGTGATAGTGGAACAGGTGCTTAATATACTCGTATAATGGCTCAGTGTACCGAGAGCAATGCTGTGGCATGGTGGACTTTGGTGTAATGTGTTCTATTGTTTATGATAAGAAACAATATTAAATATCTTACAAATAGAGTTGTTTATTCTTCTAGCATTCTTCGCGCTGATCAGATTTCTATTTGTGCAGTAGTCCGATATCATCCCGAAACAAATACTAGTGAAGAGACTTGCCACGTAAGGTAATGATGATAGAATGCCGCTCTGAAATAAACATCATCAAAGATTTTTTTTATAGCATAGGCCGGCAATCGAGCAAGTGGGTCATAAGTTTGCTGGTGGGAGGATACTTGTATCCGACCGGATAGCGACCACCGTACACTGGTGCTAAAACCTGCCATAGTGGCCCACCTTGTGTGGGTCGCGTTCCAGGGTCAGCCAGTGTATATCCGGTTCTCCCCAGGGGGCTTGTTCCCTGATCCTCACCCTTTTCCCATCCCTTTTCCTTCCCCTCCCCCTTGGCCCTTTGGCAGGCCGGCATGATCTTGCCGACAAACGATGGACACATTGTTTATCGTTGGTCGATAATATTCTTGGATTGCGCTACACTTACCATCAGGTGTAGCGTAGTCACTTTGCCGAAGCAGGATAAAAAAAAACCTGATGGAAAATGATCTTAACCACCCATGTACGCCCACCACCAGAAGAATCATGGGCGCATTGCCGACCTTAAAGGAAGGGGATAATTAGGGATTGGGAAGGAGAGGGGATTTGGGCTTCCGGATATCTCACTCACCGTACGAAACGCAACAGCAAGCCGCTACTTTACGTCGGTTTTCTGTGAGACAGTGGTAATGACCCGGTCGAGCCAAGCCTTTCATACTGTAGACAAACTGTCTACAGCGTGGCTCTATCACTCAAATTTGTTGAATAAATTGATTACTAAGCTTACCAACCTTTAATAATATAAAAAAACATGATTATCATTTACAATTCCTTTCACACCACTACTTGATGGGGCTCTCTTCTCTTATAAAATATCTAGTTGCCTATTTAATTGGCTATGTTATTCATTTCTCTTGTTTCAGCATGCATTCATAATACTATGATATATCTGTGTAAGCCATTAAATACCTCTTATTGAAAATCTATATTCTAGACCCTAGTAAAACAAAAAAATATATAAACTCACATTTTTCACATCTATTCCGAGACTGTAATGAATGAAAGAAGGAACTTGAGTGAAAAAGAACATAAAGAGACTACTACTGCACGCTTGAGTAGCCAACGACGCCCATACAGGCCCCGACGTAAGGATTGCCTTCCAAGGAACCTTTGGTTTCTGCGAACAATATATATTCTTAACGAGGCCTTGATTAACACTGTCCCACCACACAGTGCCACAGGCCATATAGCAGGCCATGGGCTTCGTTTTCTAATAAGAAGGGTAAGACCATCATCCGCTACGTTTGTTTAGTGCGCCGTGATAGGCACATTCGACATTCATGAGGAAAGTTTTAGAGCGTTGATAGTTTTTCTCACAATATTTTATTTCATTGCAAATCTATATACACTCCTTTGCAAAAAAAACGGGCGGGTTTGATTTTTTAACATTATTGGTAATAATTTAGTTCTTCAGAGGTTTTAATAGCCAAACTATGTTACTGGCACTTAATAAAGAGTCTGGGTATGAAAAAAAGTTCATTCCAAATTCAAAACTTTTGTTTTTTAAATTATTAATCCCTTTTTCATTTTGTGACACTTTTCGCGGGTTTGCGGTTAAAAGGTTATCAAGCAACTAAAAGTAACTTTTCGTTATTTTTAGTACAACAATTTATGTTTATCGCATAATTCTGCCTTATTGTGACTTAAAACAGATATCTTTGTGTCTATCGTAATGGCAGAAAAAGCAATGAGAGCTAGTAAAATTATAGCGCTGCTGGAAGAGGGGTGTAGCCAATGTTACGTCTCACAGCGGTTAAACGTGAGTCGTTCAACCGTACAAAGAACCTGGACTCGATACCAAGAGACAGGTTCCGTTCAGAGAAGGCAAGGTTCTGGGAGAAAACGTTGCACACAGCCGCGAGACGATCGCTTTTTAGTGACTCAGGCGCTGAGGAACCGCAAATGCAGTTACATAGACCTCAAAAGAAACCTTGAAGAGGTACGAGGAGCACAAGTTAGCCTATGGACTGTGAGGAGAAGACTTTTAGCTGCTGATATACGTAGTCGACGACCAGCGCGGGCCCCCAAGTTACTCCGTGAGCACCGGATTGCGCGGTTGAGGTTCGCTAGAAATTGCCTATCTTGGACACCAGGTAACTGGAGTAGCGTACTCTTCTCCGATGAGGCTCGAATTTGTCTGCATGGTGAGGACCGACGTCGGCGAGTGTTACGAAGACCAGGGGAACGCTATGCCGATGTGTGTTTTGAAGAAATCACCCCTTATGGTGGAGGGTCCGTTATGTTTTGGGCGGGCGTAACTTCCAACTATCGTACCGAGATAGTATTCATAGAAAATGGCTCACTAAATGCGCATAGGTACATAACAGAAATCCTTTCTCAAAATGCACAACCCGCACTGACTGTAATTGGTGAAGATGCCATTTACATGGACGATAATGCTCGGGCCCACCGTTCTGGCGACGTAGATGCTTATATGCAAGAGGTCGGTATTCGTCGTTTGGATTGGCCAGCGCGGAGCCCCGACCTTAACCCCATTGAGCACGTTTGGGACCTCCTAAAAAGGCGAGTACGATCTGTCCAACCACCTCCACAAAACATCAGAGAGCTTAAACGTGTAATCTCGACTGAGTGGGAACACATTCCACAGGACACCATCAAAAGCCTGGTGGGAAGCATGCCAAGACGATTACATGCCGTAATCGCTGCAAGAGGAGGTCATACTCGTTATTAATTTTTATTTTTTAATGTCTCTTTTATTAAAATACCATAAAAATACTCGTAGTCTTAATTTCATTATACCCATAAAAATGTCCATTTTAACACGGCTCTCTGTTTACATTGACTAAAACACCAATACCAGGATAAAAGTGTTAAAAAACTAGATTCTCATTGATAATAAGAAATTTCTAGTCATCCAAGCTAATGACATACTAAAAATATAATAATATTTACCCATAGAAAAGCTAAGGTAAAGTGTGTGTGTAAGGTGCCCGTTTTTTTTGCAAAGGAGTTTATATAAAAATGAATCGCTGTGCGTGTGTCTCGCCAAAAATCGAGACTGGCTGTACCGATTTGGTTAATTCTGATCTTGAAATATTTGTGGAAGTTCAGGGAAGGTTTACCCGGTGAGAAAAAATGAGTAACATAAATAATAAGTAAAGGAAAACACTAAAAACGACAACTTAATTTTCCAGTACAAACTGTTCCTGGGTATGATAATAAGTAAAGGAAAACACTAAAAACGACAACTTAATTTTCCAGTACAAACTGTTCTTGGGTATGAAACACTTGATGTCTTTTTGATGACAGGACAGGATAGGACAGGACAGGACAGGACTGGACTAGGGACCGGACTGGACTGGAGACAGGATTGGACTAGGGACCGGACTGGACTGGGGATCGGACTGGACTGGGGATCTGACTGGACTGGAGACCTGACTGGACTGGATACCTGACTGGACTGGAGACTTGACTGGACAGAAGACTTGACTGGACTGGAGACTTGACTGAACTGGGGACCTGACTGGACTGGGGACCTGACTGGACTGGGGACTTGAATGGACGGGACCGGACTGAAGCCGCACTGGACTGGGGCCGGACTGGACTGCGGCCGGACTGGACTGGGGACCAGACTGGACTGGGGATCGGACTGGACTGGGGACCGGACTGGACTGGGGACCGGACTGGGGAGCGGACTGAACTGGGGACCTGACTGGACTGAAAACCTGACGGGACTGGGGACCTGACTGGACTGAAGACCTGACGGGACTGGGGACCTGACTGGACTAGGGACTGCCTGGACTGGGGACCGGACTGGACTGGGGACTTGACTGGATGGGTTTGGACTAGAGACCGGACTGGACTGGACTAGGGACCGGACTGGAATGGGGACCTGACTGAACTGCGAGCTGACTGGACTGGAGACCTGACTGGATTGGGGACCTGACTGGACTGGGGACAGGACTGGACTAGGGACCGGACTGGAATGGGGACCTGACTGGACTGCGACCTGACTGGACTGGAGACCTGACTGGACTGGAGACCTGACTGAAATGGGGATTTGACTGTACTGGAGACCTGACTGAACTGGGGACCTGACTGGACTGGGGACCTGACTGGACTGGGGACTTGACTGGACGGGACCGGACTGGACTGGGGCCGGACTGGACTGCGGCCGGACTGGACTGGGGACCGGACTGGACCGGGGATCGGACTGGACTGGGGACCGGACTAGACTGAGGACCGGACTGGGGAGCGGAATGAACTGGGGACCTGACTGGACTGATGACCGGACTAGATTGGAGACCTGACGGGACTGGGGACCTGGACTGGACTAGGGACTTGACTGGACGGGACCGGACTGGAGCCGGACTGGACTGGGGCCGGACTGGACTGGGGACTGACTGTTCTGGTGACTGACTGGACTGTGGACCGGACTGGACTGGGGACCGGACTGCAGCCGGACTGGATTGGGGCTGGACTGGACTGGGGCCGGACTGGACTGGGTCCAGACTGGACAGGGGACCGGACTGGAGTTGGACTGGACTGGACTTTGTTATTTTTTTTTGTTTTTTTATTGTCTAGCCCGGCAAACGAGCAAGTGGGTCACCTAATGGTAAGTGATCTCCACCGCCCATGTACGCCCACCACTAGAAGAATCATGGGCGCGTTGCCGACCTTAAAGGAAAGGGATAATTAGGGATTGGGAAGGGGAGGAGATTTGGGCTTCCGGATATCTCACTCACCGTACGAAACGCAGCAGCAAGCCGCTACTCTACGTCGGTTTTCTGTGAGACAGTGGTAACGACCCGGTCGAGCCAGCCCATTCATGCTGTAGACAAAACTGCCTACAGCGTGGCTCTACCACTCAAATCAAACTCTCTTTGTTATTTGAAAAAAGAGTTATAATTAATTCTGTAAGTTCCATAAGATTCTAAAAGATGGCGGTGTAAGGTAATTTATCGGCTGAATTGAGTAAGTATCCAATACATGGCGCATACTGTATTGAATGTTTTACTACAATATAATTTAACCTATACCTTAGGCACAGCAACGCGTGGCCGGGTCCGCTAGTGAGTAATAAATTAAACAATACCCAAGTTACATTTAAATGGTGGTAAGTGATTGTGAACCTGCAACCGAAGCAATCATTCGAGTAGATTAATATCTTAATGTCTTGACGAAAACCAGATTCAATTCCGTTCTTGATGAAAACGAGATCGTCTTTTCTGTCCCAAAGCCAAACTTACTGGGTTCTGTCTTGTTAACTAATATACGACCCGATTATTTACATTGAAATTGTCGAATTAGCATGAGTCGTGAGCATGGATAGACAGTTATAGTGAGAACAAATGAGAGGCCAATTGACGACGGTTATCGATTGAGGAATCAATCGCGAAAAGTGAACTACGGCGCAGGTGAAGTTTGTGCTCACGACTAGTGCCGGTACCTATTGCAATCTATAAATATTAGGATCTTTTAAATAGAATACCTGAACTATTCCATCGCTAACTCTTCCCAGAATAAAATTTTTCTCTTCCTTTGAGATGGAGCTATGCTGCTGAGGCGATGCAGCGCCAAACATGGTTAGAAGTATAAAGGATATGAAACATATTGTTCCCACTGTCAAGAAAATAGATGGCCAGCCCCATCTGCTCACTGCCAGGAGTCCACTAGTCTGGAAGCCTATGACGGTTCCTAATGTCGTACCTGAAGAAAAAAAAAAATCATAATACTTCCAAAAATAAATAACATTCATGTGTGTGCTCTCTGTGTATCGTCACAGACATCGTTTTTAATCGCGACGGCAAATCTACGCGACCTCGAATATATGCAAGTTTCTGAACGGCATCCATCGGAGGACCCGCGGCTAGTCAGGTACAGCACCCATCTGTCCCGAAATCTTTTTTGCCAGAGGGACATGTACACCCCTTTCTCAACACATATTCCTGATCCCACACTTGGTTTAAGCTGTATCGTAGGTATTAGGAACTACGAGGGACTAGCGGTCTCACGAATCGAATCCTCGGCCTCTCGCTTCGTAGCTGGCTACTCGCCTGCTGCGCTACGGAGGTTGTTATAAGGTGATACTTCCACATTTATGATCATCATACCCGCACGTACATACCTGTGTACATGCAGCTGCTCATAGTTCCCCGCTCAGTGCTCGACACCCAGTTAGCAAGTAATATCTGTACACTTGGATAGGTACCAGCTTGAGACAGAGCTTGGACAATGCGACAGAAGCACATAGCTTTCCAGCCGCCCTGGAATGAAAAAAAAGGTGATAAGCGCCTTCTGAAAATAAAATGCAGTACATAGCATAATTCGAATTTTTAATTCAAATCGCTTTAAGATTAATATTAAAAATAATATTGACGCCTATATTTCTAAGAGATGGCAGAGATAGATAGCCAGAGATGCTAAGTTCTGCACCGCCATTCGTTATAAAAGGCGAGCCTATCACCATACCCGGTACAAATTTCAATATCGGGCAAGTTGTGTGAATTTTTAAATCGAAAACTATAATTTGAACAAAAGTCCTCACGGTTTCTCAGTCTAAATAGTTTCCACTAGACCAATGAGGTGGTAATTTAAAAATGGGAAAAAATTACCTAAATACATACAGTAGTCACACGATTACTTATTTCTTACCAAGGTTCATTTCACAACTGGCGTCCAGCAATACTAGCCCGGTGCGCCATATAAGATGTTGAAAAAAAATGTTTTCACACCAACAATGTGGTATGCGAAAGGACCTCTGGGGTGGCACCACTGCCTCATATATTTCTGCCACCAAGCAACAGCATATAAGCATGTTTGTGTTTCAGTTTGAGATTGAAGCTTGTGAAATTACTGGACATCGTGAGACACATCTTATATCTATAAGCGACATGTGCCGTCCAATGCTACGTTTTGCGTCTTGTTGCTTCTGTTTATGGGAAGGCGTTAACCCTTAAATTGTTTCTGTCTGTTTTATGTGACGTGTTATAAAAACGCACACAAATGTGATTTGAGATGACGCTTGCACTTGTCACTTGGTACGTCGCGTCTTATAGGCTATCCTTTTAGTACTCGCGCATTTGAATCGCAATCTCGATCGATAGATGCGTAGTATCGATCATTTGAAATATTGCAATGGCGGACTAAGTTTGCACTCGTTAAAAATATTATTATTACATAAGTATTTCTTTGTTTTATATACTTTTTATGTTTAATTTAGTTAGAATAATGATAAATCGATAGTGTTCAATTGTTTTTATTACCATAGTATTCGTATTTTTTTTCGATATCTAATTAAATCTTAATGTCACTTGAAACTGACATTGCCAATTAGGTCTCATAAGGAGTGACTTTTATATTTGTCCCTTATAACGGACTTTGCCTAAAAGTCCCACGAAGGATGGTTACTTATATTTATCATTTATAACGGACATTGCCAGTTAGTTACTAGTAGAATTTAAGTTATCTATTTATATTATATCTTATATAATATAGATATATATCACATTTTTACAATATAAGTTTCAGAATTGTCGATATTCACTTAGAGAAGTATTTCGCCTGCTATTTATGACCTAATTCAGGATCTCAGTGACTTTGAAGAACCAGCAGAGGCAGATTTAGGGGGATTTACATCAGAAAACCAAGTAAACCAAAACGAAACACCGCCTATGATATCAGCATCATCTTCATTAGTAGCTAGACCTCAAGTTCTACCAAAAACACCATCTACAACTTCCATAAGACCTCCACTGACACCAAGCACAGTCACAACACGTCGCCGTACTAGACAAGTCGCCAATATTGAGTCATCCCCCATGCCACTTCTATCCACAGAACCTGTTGCAAAAAAGCGTAAAATAAAACAATAAGGATTTACATTTAAGAAAACCAAATATACAGAAGCCGTGGAAGTGGATACAACTGTTAGTTTTGCAGAAAAGTATCCATTACAGTCTCCGCAGCAATATTTCAAATTATTTTTTGATGACGATCTGTTGGATTATATTGTAGATATGACTAACCTGTATTCAGCACAACAACAAGGTAAATCTATCTGTGTAACAAGGAAAGAAATATAAATAGTATTAGGTATCGGGATTATTATGGGAATTGTAAAGATGCCCGCAATTGAAGATTACTGGAGTAATGATCTTAGATTTGAACCAATTGCATCTGCTATGGGTATAAAACGTTACAGATCTATCAAACGTTTTTTACATTTTTGTGAAAATACAAACATAGACAAGAATGACAGCTATCACAGTGTCTGCCGTGATGGAACATGTCCGGCAGCAGTGGCTCAAAGTGAAAGAAGAGAGATCATTTGCTATTGATGAAATGATTATACCATACAAAGTTCAAAATGCTGGCAATGGCAATCGCAAGCAATATAATCCCAAAAAACCCCATAAATGGGGCTTTAAATTCTTAGTTCGAGCTGGCACCTCAGGGATGGTTTATGATTTTTTTGCCTATGATGGCGCAAACACTTTTCAACGAGTTCAATTTACAGAATGGGATCAAAATTATCTCGGCGTTGGGGGTAAAACAGTTGTCAGGCATTCTATAGTTCCTAAATTGTAACTTGAACTCAAAATTAGTTATAAGCCGAATGTTTTTTTAATAATTTTATATTACTTTGTATTATTTTGTTAACTAGTCAAACTGGCAATGTACTTTTTATGTGACATATATGCTGCGTTCAAATCTGTAGACTAGTTGGCAATGTCACTTATAAGTGACATTAAAAAAACCTGTGAAGATATAATATATTTGTTTAATTTTCATATATGTTATCTTTATTTATCTGTAACAATATACAAAATTTATAAAAAGTCTGAAAAAATCACCGGGATCAGGTACTGCCAATTTAAGGGTTAAGCAGCGTTAAGCAGCCAGCTCGCTTAGTCATTCTGTGTAATAAGATAAAAAATACACCTGAAGACATAATAAAAGAAATCTCTCACCCACAAAGCCATCCAAGGCGTAGCAAATGAAATAATTCCATTGATAAACAAGGATATTTGGAATGGTAGCTTCCCTCCCCAACGTTGGCAGACCATGCCTGCTGGGAACATCATGATGAAGTAGCCCACGAAGAACGATCCCAGGATCATTTCCTGGATTGGTTTCGGCCAGTCGTATGTCTGGAAGATGATGAAGTACTTTTAAAGAAAGGATGTAAACGAGGAAATAGATCACCTAATAGTTAACGATCAGCGACGCTTATGAATATCTACAAAACCAGAGCAATCGCCGGTATATTGCTGGTCTTCCATTTAAAATTGTTTTTCCGGTTAAAATCAATACGAACTCTACACACTTACACTCTGGTCTCACTTTTTTGTCAGCATCGGAAATTAACCATTTTGTAATTTCTCAATGTATTTCTTTCTTTAATATAATCTGACTATGAATTATTTATAATAAGTTCACTTACTCTATAAATGCTATCAAAATTACTATAAACATCACTATCATCGACTTTCATTTCTACTTCAGTACTATTTACAGCAACATCTACATCTGGTTCGTTTATTTCTTTTTTGATATTATGTTCTTTAAAGTAATCTTCAGTATGATATTCACTTAAATTAGCTATTATAATCCTCTCTTTGGAGTGAGGATCATGTGTCATTGCAACTATGGTTACTCCGAGATGAGCCCGCGCTACATAGCTGGTGGTAAGGCACATGAAGAATATCACGAGCTGGGTGTGTCGCACACCGAAGCCGTATGTTGATGGCACTTCTGCATCTGAAAAGGAAAATCAAGTAGAAGAAATTATTGTAAACATAAAAACGAAATTGGCAGTCACAGGGACTGCCGATAGAAGTGAAAACTTAGAAGTATTATAAGGTGTTGATTTTTATTAGTCGGTGCGAATGGTGTTTGTAAAATTTACATTGCGTAGATACACTTAAAATTATGTAATTAATAAAAATGAGGCGCACGACTTGACAGGGAGTTCGCATTTCGTCGTTGCGCAGTGAAGACCTTAGTATCAGTCGTGGTCCTTATTATAGTAGCTCGCTTTCAGCATGGCTGACCGTTACAGTAGTAGCCAAACTGTCGTAGTGAGCGTGATCATACTGAGCGTGTATACAAGTTCAATTAAAGTAACGACTACAATTGGTGAAACCTGACATGAGTTTGTTCTTAGAGAATAGAATAGAATGTGAAATTGTGAGTAGAATAAATTGGTTTGAAAGAGATCATGTTATTTATGTGCTTCTTATTTAAAGGTCATCTCACTCAATTCCTACCAAAACGTGCTCAACGCGGCTAAAGAAGTTTTCACTTCAAAAAGTAAGCCAATGCTAACTATTAATTGAGAAATATTATTGTATAAAATTGAAGAATGTCTAAATGACCACACATTATAGTTATTTAATTCAGTGAAAATTTTATTATTTTGAAATTAATTTTTACTTTGTACAATATTATTTAAATATTATTATTTAACTATATTTTAACACCAACGGCAAATCATTGGGGACTAATTTATTTAATTTTAAGTTCTGTAATCACACTAAGCTATGTTTACAAATTAATGATTCTGATTCTAAAGCATCAATTTATGTGGCTCCTATGTATTTGTCTTGGAAATTATTCTTTTAAAGACTAGTGGAACAAAAAGCCAGATAGAAGTTAGGGACTTAGTTCGAGGGTTCTGTTAGCACCCATTGGTATGGAACAATAAAAAAATGGAATAATAATAATAACATTAATATACTCGTTCAAATATCCACGTCTTGCAGGAACAGCTGTGTTCATCTTAGAAGAAAACCAAATATTAACTTTTACTTACCCGGATCTTTTAATAACTCCTTAGCTGGCACTTTAGTATAATCATTGGCAGTTTTTTCTGACAACATATTCTTGGACCAGGATATATACCAGTGAATTTTGATACAAATATACTTTTAATTGATTGCCATAAACATATTACAACCCAAAATAAATTTTTCTTTTGGGTTATTTAAAATTAAAACGTGTCATCCGCAAATATTTGCTTCGTGGCCAGATGTTGTCGAGGCCATACCCGGAACAGTAAATATTTAACATTACACTGGCAACACCGGTTCGATCGGTCGTCAAAATTGTGCTATACTAAATATTAATCAATTAAATGTAAATTGAATTATTAATTCGTATTCAAACTAAATAATTGCCAAAATATATTATCACAATAGTGAAATTCGTTAGAAAATGCAACAAAATTAACCAAAACATCACATAAAGTACGAACGGATACAGTTATCACAGTAAAGGAGTGCATTTATGAGCAGAACGCTTGCGTGATGGTGGTGGGTCCATGTGTAAGGTTATCGGTATCCATTTGGGTACAAGTATGGTAATGGTACCTACCACTCAGCACAAACGTTGGACAAGGCCATTGATTTTTTTCATTACAACCGTGATATTATCGTTTAGATCTCACAAAACGTATCTAAAATGGGTCTTCTACTTAAAATATTTATTTTTATTGCGAGTGTTTTTGCTATCGTGACAAGAGCAGGATTTTTTTAATAGCCTGAATGACGAAACGAGCAAGTCGCTCGTCTGATGGTAAGCGCTACACCTACCCATAAACAGAAGACCATACAGAATTTGAATTATAAATGCATAACATTGGACTGCAGACATAAGATATTAAGACTCATTATGCCCTGAAATTTCATCGTCTTCAATGTCCTTATACATACACATAAGTGATTATTCGCTGCTACTTAGCGGTAGCAATACAACAAAGTGGTTGTACCTACTCAAACAGCCTCTCACATA
This sequence comes from Amorpha juglandis, assembly GCA_949126905.1. NCBI lineage: Eukaryota > Metazoa > Arthropoda > Insecta > Lepidoptera > Sphingidae > Amorpha > Amorpha juglandis. The sequence goes on along the minus strand of OX421379.1, from coordinate 540,318 downwards.
CGAGGGTCTTACCATCATGGGTTAGTAGAACTTGTCCCTAGAATTAGAGGCTCGCTATTTAAACCAAGGAAAGTTTTTTTTTCATTCATATAGTTCTCTCTTTCTCCATCGCATATCTCAACACAGATCTTTAGTTTAAAAGCCGTATTTAATCTGAAGATTCCCAATTTGTTCAGCCAGTAACAACAAATAAATTACATTTGGGAAATGAAGGAACGCAAGTTAATTGGGAACATTTTTCCCGTTGATTTGTCTTTTTGTCCATCTGTATGCATTCTGAGGCGACTTTCCTTGTTTCTGGAATTTAATTTGGTATTGACTTTTCATTTTGCTTTAAGAAGTTGATTTCAGAAGGACTACTACTAGCGATAAAGCAGCGATAGCTCAGCGAGGAGTGATAGACACTGCCGAACCGAATGCATCAGGTTGTAAATCATCCCCAAGAGAACCTCTGACTTTTCAAAATGACTCGTGTATTTATTATTAACTAGCTTATGCTCGCGGCTCCGCCCGCGTGATCTGCTTTTTCCGAGATTAAAAGTAGCCTATGTCTTATTCTGATGTATAAGCTATATTATTGTAAAGTTTCGTTAAAATCCAGTAGTTTTTACGTGAAAGAATAACAAACATACATCCATCCATACTTAGAAATTTTCGCGTTTAGTAGGATTATTGCTTGCTTTAACGGTAAAGGTCACATCATAAGTACACCTACATTATTGATAATTATTCTGCACAAAGATTTCAAAGATGTGTAAAATTGTAAAAAACACGATGTATATAAATCAAAGAAAAGTCTTCCTACCGTCAAGTCATACATATAAAGACATATTCATTTATTAACCGTATTCTATTGTGTTTCAAATCCTGTCTTACCACAGATATATCCATTTATCGTAAAGACTAAAAGGCCATTGAAAGTCTAAAAAACAGGATTGAAAAGAAATAAATCGTGCTTTTATACATTTTCAGTAGGTACGACATGATAAATGATTCTAGATTTATATGAAAATGTGTACATTTACATATCGCATTCAGATATTGGTAGGCGATTTCCACCGCCCATGTACGCTCTCATACTAGAAAAATAATGAGCACGTTGCCGACCCTAAAAGAAAGGTATAGGGTTAAGGGTTCGAGAAGGGAAGGGCGATTTACGCCTCCGGAGATCTCACTCACTGTATGAAACGCAACAGCAAGCCGATACTTTACGTCGGTTTTATGTGAAACAGTGGTAACGACACGGTCGAGCCGGCCCATTCGTGCTGTAGAAAAAATCGACAGCATGCCTCTACCACTCAAAACTTTTAATTAGGAAGGGGAGGGGGATATGGGCCTCCAGATATATCACATCGTACGTTATCACATCATGGGATGAAGATAACACGGCGAAACTTGGGTGCACCTCAACCCACCATTTGGGGGATACAGTTAAGGACTTATGTTATGTGTTATTTTTTATGCTAGATTTATGTCAGAGTAGTACTTCTGACTCATAGAAAAGTGATGAAACTTAGCAGCTTGTTTTATTCAACAACGGCAAAATGACTGCACTCCATGGTAAGCCTACTAGTCTAAAAAAACCTTAAGTTAAAAACCTTCAAAAATCTACTTCAATACCTGAGTCGCGGTGGGAAGAGCAGTTTTGCCCTGAACCATTTTCCTTCATACTCGGTTAATAAATCTCCATCAAATTTAAGGGATCATGTCGAAAATTAAAAAAAATATTTATGTAGATTTGCGTGAACAAACAATTAATATATAACGAATAGAGAACCTCCGTCTTTTTAAAGTCTATTAAAAAGTAAAATATCGAAAAATTTATTAAATACTATATGACCCGGTGAACTTCGTATCACCTACATATATTTGTGTAAAATGTGGTAAAAACTAATACATACAAATGTTTCATTTACATTAAATGCAATTAAGTGAGGTACTGCACCATTGCACGTGAGGTAACCCGTCCCGTCCCGTCCCCGACCCGTCCCCGACCCGTCCCCGTCCCGTCCCGTCCCGTCCCGTCCCGTCCCGTCCCGTACCGTCCCGTACCGTCCCGTACCGTCCCGTCCCGTCCCGTCCCGTCCTGTCCCGTCCCGTCCCGTCCCGTCCCGTCCCGTCCCGTCCCGTCCCGTCCCGTCCCGTCCCGTCCCGTCCCGTCCCGTCCCGTCCCGTCCCGTCCCGTCCCGTCCCGTCCCGTCCCGTCCCGTCCCGTCCCGTCTCGTCGCTGTCCCTGTCCCTGTCGCTGTCCCTGTCCCTGTCGCTGTCGCTGTCCCTGTCCCTGTCCCTGTCTCTGGCCTGTCGCTGTCCTGTCCTGTCATCAAAAAGACATCAAGTGTTTCATACCCAGGAACAGTTTGTACTGGAAAATTAAGTTGTCGTTTTTAGTGTTTTCCTTTACTTATTATTTATGTTACTCATTTTTCTCACCGGGTAAACCTTCCCTGAACTTCCACAAATATTTCAAGATCAGAATTAGCCAAATCGGTACAGCCAGTCTCGAGTTTTGGCGAGACACACGCACAGCGATTCATTTTTATATATATAGATGTGAAATGTTTTATATCATTTAGATTCAGTCAAATTTCATCTCTACCGCCAGTTCAAAATGCTGTTTCGTTAAAGAAGAACGGGCAAGAAACTCTAAAGTTGCTCTTTTGAAAACAGATTTACAATATTTTCATTACATTATCGTGGAAAAATTCGAAGCTTCTAGTCAAGCAATTAGTTTTAATTTCACTGGGGAATTTCATTACATCGCATTGTTCGAAGATTTTCATTTGAAACGCTACCACATATTTCAGATGTTTAGAAAACAAGCAGATTTTCGTTTATTACAAAATGTTATAAGAAATTAAATAGAATTTCAGAGTAATTAAATTGTGCACGATGTTTTTTTATATAGGGTCGGATAGAAGTGATTATGGGGTTTTTTCTATACTACTTTTACGTTACTGAAACGTGAGGCTGTGGGTTCGATTCCCACACCAAGCAAATATTTGTCTGTTCCACAAATATTTGTTTCGGGGTCTGGGTGTTGTGAGACCGAAAGTCTCTCGTAGTTCCTGATACCCACGACACAAGACTCGTATCTTACTGTGGGGTCAGGACTATGTATGTGACTGTTGGGTGTTATTTATTTATTTATTTAATTAAACTAAATTAGTAAACAAACTTTATTTTGTGTTGGTAATAATAATTTTATCTAAAATACTCGTAAGTATTTGTACAAAGCATCAAAGAATCTTATAAAAAAAAATATTAGATCCTCTTTGATGGGATATTCTTCTTGTTTACGACTTGTATGGAACGTTTTTCATTTCAGTTATATTAGGAACTAAATTTAGCCCGCAGTTTCGCTTACATAATAAGGATTTACGTTATTTATTTCTTTACACTTTATACATACAATATAATTAGAGGAGGACTTAATACCTGAGGCATACTCTACCAGTCAAACTGTGGATGGTGAGAGAATAAACAAGGAGAAAAAGCAAAGAACGACATTGAACATAACATAACATCATTACCATAGGGCACTGTGCCCTATACAATAAAGACAATATGTTGTTTTACTTTTATTTTATTTATTTATAAAGGAAAATTTATAGCATGACACTTATTGATTAAAAAAAAATACAGATGGCTAATAACAAGTTTTCACATATATGTACATTGTACAGATACGAATACAATTTGTGGCTGAACAACTAAAAATGTTTTGGAATAAATGGCATTGCTGAATCTACTTGCTCGCATTATTCATTAAAAAAGGCATCGCTCATTTACTTTTTAAGCTTAGGAATACTAGTATTAAATAAGTCCAAATCGTGCACTAATGGATTAAAAGATCTACTTGCTCGTATTAGAAAAGAACTCTGGTGGTATTTTGTGCCTAAGCATTCTTTCTTTCTGCTTAGCGCTATCCCACGCCTTCACATTAGGTACCCGATTTTGACCATTTTCTGTACTGAGACTGTCGGCTCTCATGTCTTCCTCTAAAACGTCAAGCCTGTGCTTTTTTGAGCCTTCCACGGGATCGTGCTCCTGTCAAATTCTGGCATAGGCCTTTGTGACCAACACGACGTATTCCTGTGCTATGGTTAGCCCTAATACAATTGAAATATTATTACAATTCTTGAGTGGTAAAGACACGCTGTAGACAGTTTTGTCTACAGCATGAATGGGCTGGCTCGACCGGGTCGTCACCACTATCTCACAGAAAACCGATGTAAAGTAGCGGCTTGCTGCTGCGTTTCGTACGGTGAGTGAGATATCCGGAAGCCTAAATCCCCTTCCCTTCCCAATCCCTAATTATCCCTTTCCTTTAAGGTCGGCAACGCGCCCATGATTCTTCTGGTGGTGGGCGTACATGGACGGTGGAGATCACTTACCATCAGGTGACCCACTTGCTCGTTTGCCGGCCTATGCTATAAAACAAAAATAGACATTTCTTAAAAAAAATCCTTTGTGTAAGAAACTAACTCGCTAACGGTTCCTCCTTTCTCATCGAATGGTAAGTAGACATTTCACAACAATTTTCAAGCCGCCGGAAGGCCCTTGAGTTGGCTTAAGCTATCTTTTGATAAGAGTCGGCACCGCCTGAAAATTATCCAAATCCGTTTAGTCATGATAACCAGCAGAAACGAGCAGGTCATTCGCCTGATGGTAAACCCCACGAATCTCATAAGCGGTATGAGTGTGCCATCTACAATAAGAACTACGCCTGTTTCCATGAGAAATCAGGCATAGGTATCAATTATATGAATGTCTTCACACTGGTGCTTTTTTATTCCATAAATAAATACACCCTACAGTGACACACATTGTCCTGACCCCTCAGTAAGATACGAGTCTAGTGTTGTCGTGGGTATCAGAAACTACGAGAGACTTTCGGTCTCACAACACCCAGACCACGAAACAAATATTTCTGGGTCACACAAATATTTTGTCTTGGTGCGAGGATCGAACCCGCGGCCTCTCGCTTTACAGCCGGCTACTTGCCCGCTGCGCCACGGAGGCTGTCAAATACAATATAATATAACGAGCCAGTGAATCACCTGATAGTAATTTATCTCCACTGTCAACAATACCAGAAGAATCATAGACGCGTTATTTAAGGGGGAATTGGGAAGAGGTAGAGGAATATGAGGCTACGGATATCACACCGTACAAAACGTAGCTACTTTACGTCGATTTTTTGTGAGAAAAAAAAAATAGTGTTGGCGGCAATAATAAGCAAAGAGCTATAGCCATTAACGTAAAAGGTCTATTTCTCACTAGAGACCTAGCTTCGTGTGTGCACAAACATGTAGTCAAGGCCACCGATTGTCCGAAATATGTCTCGATAAAGAATATTCAATCATTGTAAACATCATTTATCTTATCAAATCACAGATCAGTTAGAGATAAATTGATAAATTCACTTGTTATCACTACGTAACTAAAACGTTGACACCTCTGACGCCTATTAAAAAAAAATCTGTAACACAGCCTCCATGGCGCAGCGAGAGGAGCCGGCTATAAGTACGGCCGCGGGTTTCGATTCTCGCACGAGACAAATGTTTGTGTAATCCATAAATATTGGTTTTGTGTGTGGGTCTGGAGTCACGATCCTCAACAATGAAGGAATGATAAAGGAGGGTGGGTCCAAAGGGACTGCATGTCCATCGTGCATAGTTCTTGATACCTATGATACAGGTTAACCAGTGTGAGGTCAGGACTATTTGTATGACTGTTGGGTGCTGTCTTCTTTCATCTGCCCTTGTCCCACTCGCAGTGTGGTCAGCGCAACTGCTTTTTTAACACATATTACGGCAAAGATTTGACTTGTAGTTTTTAAAACCGGCCGTCTGTCTGACATCAACCCCTTTGTAATTATAAATAGTTTTAGTGTAATTGCCGAGTGTATTTTGATGATGCTATGTATGTATGTATACATTAGTTGATACTGATTTCTATGTTATATAAGTTTCTTTTACTTTTGTACTGACTTGTCATAAGCGCTATTTCAATTGCCTACATGATTAATAAATGATTTCATTTCATTTCATTTCATTTCTGGGGAGAAGATACACCCAGAACCAAAATATTTGTGGATCACACAAACATTTGCTTCAGTGCGGGAGTCGAACCCGTGGCCTCTCGCTTCACAGCTACTCGGCCACTGCGCCACAAAGACTGATGTGACTATTTTATTTATTTTTATTCACTCAGAAATGAAATCGAAGATAGATTCTCAATCGATTATACCAGCTTTCAAACAAAAAAGCCGCATTTAAATAGGTCCATTCGTTTAGAAGTTACCTACCTTACCAAAGACAGATATACACATTCATAGATAGACAAAGGTATATATAACACGTCATGGGTTATAGAGTAAACGGACTTTAAACATGAACACTGAAAAGTCTCTTATTACAATATTTTTTTATATGAATGATAGATTAGAGATTTTTTTTGAGATTACTTAAATTGATCCAAATTAATAATAGAAAAATATTAGAAGTGATTGCGTGGCGCAGGCGCAGCCGGTAGCAAAAGTTAGGTCATGTTAACCCCTTTAACTGTGATAAAAATCAGAATATTTTTTTTACATACATACATAGAAAGACTCACGTCTGATTCCCATAAGCGTAGCCAGAGTCAACGGAATTCCACCTGCTACGATCCTTCTCTCTGGCCTATAAAATAACAATTATATATTTTTATTGCTTTTATATATTTCTTACTAGCATTTGCTCGCGGCTCCGCCCGAGTGATCTGTTTTTTCCGTGATTTCCGGGATAAAAAGTAGCCTATCACCCAAGTCAGCTCATATTTCTACAAAATTTCATCAAAATCCGTTCAGTAGTTTCAGCGTGATTGACGGACAAACATCCAAACATCTAAACAAACAAACTTTCACATTTATAATATTAGTAGGAGTAGGATATGTGGATGCCCATGCATGCCCGCATGCAAACAGGGCCGATAGGTAGAACATACGATATAGAATTAGCAATGCTTTGTGTTTTTAAATACGTGTCTGAATTTCAGTTTATAATCAGACAAAATAAGATAATAAGATATATTTTTTACAATCACAAGTTTTAACCAACTATTTAGATATTATGTACATCTCAAACATGACCGATAACAGAATAGACTAACATCCCATCCACACATGGAGGGTTTTTTTCAGCAAGGACGTTTTAATTTTTTTGTAGATCTACTTTTTTTAAGGCACCCAACAGTCACACACGTAGTCCTGACCCCACAGTAAGATACAAGTCTTGTGTCGTGGGTATCAGGAACTACGAGAGACTTTCGGTCTCTCAAAAACCAGACCCCGAAACAAATATTTATGGATCACACACATTTGTCTCGGTGTGGGGATCGAACCCGCAGCCTCTCGCTTCACAGCCGCCTACTTGCCCGCTGCGTTAAAGAGTCTGTCAAATATATCTATAGAAAATACTTCGACTTACATCAAGTCGTTTTGTAAAATGTAAATGATTTCGCTAAGACTGAACTAAAAATATGCCGACACGATATCCCCTAGGTTTGATTCACTATAACATCATCTAAGAAGTAATGGATTTTTTTAGATTAATTAAAATTTTTACTCTCGTTTCTTTCCTAACAAGTATCATTTAAAAGAATTATGGTTATATATGTTCGCTTTAAAAAATAACTTCTTAAAATGAATACTCTTACATTGACATTGAAATTTGACTTTGTTGAGTTCATATAGAAGTTTACTACGCAAAGTCACTTTATAAAAAAAGAAAATATTCAAAGAAACCTCCGGATTAATTATTATCCGCGCTGACAGATCATAGATATTTTATTTTTATTATCTTTAGCCTCTCTAGCACCTTGGGCAAGTAGCCGGTTGTGAAGTCGAAAGCCTGCTAGCGGATTCCCGCCTCCAATACAAATGTTTATGTGATCCATAAAATTAATTTAAGTTATTTATTTAATATTTGTTTCGGGTCTGAATATGTATTCAACCAGGTGAGCGGTCGTAAAAACTACAGGCCAAATCTTTCTGTAACACTAGTTACAAAGCTAGAACCAGCTAGCACAGGCCAGGGATGCGATTATACATTAAATTAAATCGGAACCTAAAAGACTAACTGCCAGACCTCAAGACACTGTGAGCCCTTCTGCGTAGATCGGACAAACCACAAAACTTAATAATTTCTAATTGAAGGTAGATAATGTAACATTATCATTTTGGGACAACCTACACCTCAGTCCCCCCGTGATCACGAAGGCTGAAAAGCATTCGGAACGTCGGGATCCAAATTAATAAAAAACCGCGATAAAATCCGTTTAAATTGTTTTATTTCAATTCAGTAACACTAGATATTAGTATTTTGCGCCGACCCCTCTGCGAGTGGGATGAAAGCAGGCAAGAATATATTGGATTTATTGTTTTATTTAATGTATTTGTCCCACGTATATGTATGAATTTTGGTTTTCAACACTCCTGCTCCAGATAAACTATTACTATGCTAAACCTCACACTCATCCATCTCCAAGGGGCCCAGATTAATCAATGGTATTATAGCATTGAGGTAAATTACTATGTAATCGTAAAGAACAGAGACATGCAAAAAAATTGTATAATTAAATAATAACATAACACTAGCCACTGAATACTGGGCACGGGCCCACCCCTACTGAATGAGAGAGGTTAGGCCTTAGTCCCCCACGCTGACCTAATGCAACCCGCATTCAGGCTTCACAACCCTTCGAAAAATCTTATTGAGTTCTTATGCAGGTTTCCTAACGATGTTTCCTTCACCGTTGAAGTAAGCGATAATTAACAATTAATATACACGTAACTTAGAAACGTCAGAGGTTTGTGCTCTTGGGGCAACAAAATTTAATTGGATATCAGTGCGTTCCCTTCCCCGATCGTCTATAGCAACTTTTGAATTTCACGAAAATCAGTTCTAGTGTTGTCATTCAACTGCGTTTTGTTCTTTTTTTAAATCTTATTTGAATGCAAATGTTTCCTAACGAATTCATTCAGTAATAACACAACAAGGCCGTTTAATTTCTCTATTCAACTCGAGATATGACCTTATTTAGTGAAAGTTTAATTATAGTTAAAGACGCAGTTAGTTAATAGTTCACGTTGACGGTTGTCGTACCAGCGGGTTAAAAAACGTTCGCGGATAAACACAGGCTTAAAGATGAGACAGCTTATCTAAGCAGCCGGTGCGTCTTGTATAAGGCCGAAATGATTCATTTGTAATAAATCTATTGATTGCAGCCGCCCTGAGCGGGTGTGGTAGCCTTGGACCATATTATAAATATTTTAAAATATTATATTACTCCTTTATTTTATGAATAAAAGTGAATTAAAAATGAGTGTAACGGAAAAAAATATTGGTAGAAAACCTGGTGAGTGTAAAATTATTTTTATATGCGAGAGTTAAAATTTGTATTCTAGTATGTCTTCAGTAAAAAACTAGAAAAAATGATACGCTAAGGAATATTTTTTTTAAATCCTTGTCAATTTTTTTTTTATTTATTACTCGCAAAATAAATTTATTCCAAATTATTTAAACCATTTTTAAACCATTTATTTGCCATAATACATAAAAAACAACTTATTTTTAACAGACAGTACTACATTATATAATATTTTAATTGCCTAAATTTTATTATGTATGTGGCGAAGAGCCAGCTCAGTGTATACACTGATTTTCAGCTGGTTCTTCCCGATTTAGAACAAAAAAAAAGCGTGATTTTTGCGCGACATTTCGAATTAAGAGTAACAAACCAAAGGAACAGCAGAAAACAAAATTAGGGAAAAACAACAAGCAGAAAAGATAATAAAATTAGACAACAAAAATAACGGTGTTTCGTATACAAAATAGAATTAAATAATTGTGTGTATATAAATATAATCGTACCAAAAAACATGACAGTGTAAATTGTGAACTTTATAAAATTTGCATCGGGTTCAAATATGGGAACGGCTCGTATAGGACTTACGCGTACTGCTGAAGCAATTTATGCGACTTTAATAAATTATGTTGGTTTTATCTTTGCCAAGAATTTTCGTGAAAACATACGTAAAAGGTGCTTTTGGTCCCCAGATGCTATCTTCGGCATCAGGCATCTACAGACGTTGATGCTGTTCGTCGGTATGGTGTTGGTCTACAGCATGAGGGTTAACATGAGCATGGCCATCGTCGCCATGACTGACAAGGATGATAAGGATGTGAGTTTTCTTCATTACAACAGTAGGAGGAAAATAATTTAATAAAAAATCTATTTCCTATCTTTGCTCAAGTAATTACCTTTCAACACCTTTGTTATGACACAATTAATTATTATATTATTTTTAATTCGCAACCGTTGTTACTATTTTACGAATTACATGCGTAGAAATATTGTGATATTAAATAGTTTTTATTTATGTAGATTTATGTATTAGTAACTTGTCCATTTACTCTTTTCTTGTCAGTATTTTTTTTTTCTCTTTTTCGATAATTTATATACACCCACATTATCTCGCTTCTGCATCACCTAGTACCCAGGTAGACTGGATATACAGGCTGTCCCGTAAGTAGTGGACCAACAGGGTATGGGGAATAGAGGGAATTAATATTTAAGAAATACACTTAAATTTATTGTCCTAGGTCTTATAGTTTTGAAGTTATGATTTTTTTAAATATCAAGATGAAATCGTCGTACAATGCACACAAAACTTAAAATTTTTCAAAGTCTATTACTATTTTTTTGTTCTAAATTGCTAAGCATACATTGGACTTCCTAATTAAAATGATATTCAACAGTAATTATGAGCAACATGAAGGTTAAACAATAAAACATGTGAAATTTTTACATTTGAAAATGTTCTAAGTGATATTTGAACGAAGCTGGTATAAAAAAATGTACTATAGCCTTGGGGAACTTTATTTTAAAAACATCTACATTTCATACCAATTACAAATAGGTATAACACTGTGGTTGCAATTATTTAAAAAGTTTTAAATTTATGATTCTAAATGTCTATGTTTATTTCTGCTGCCAAGCAACGGTATGTAAGCCCAAAGGACATTGAAACCAGTGAAATAACTGGGCATTATGAGACTTAACATCTTATTACTCGGGGTGACGAGCGCAGTTTAGTGTCATGCAGTGCTTTGTAATTCAAAGTTCTGTGCGGTGTTGCTTCTGTTTATGGGCAGGCGTGGCGCTTATCATCAGGCGACTGCTTTGCTCGTCTCGTCATTCAATCAAATAATAAGCACACGCGAGTGACGTAAAATAAATTGTAGCATATATGAAACGTTTGGACTTTTACTTACACCGCCATCGATTAGAATCTTAAAATTTTAAAAGTTTTAAAATTATGAACTCACAGATAATTGTAACTCTCTGTCATATAATAAACCAATAATTTGCAATAAAATATTACGACTATAAATTGAGATATAAACTATCCCGTCTCTGAAGTTGAGTCAAACTGCACACAGCTTGCAAAATTTGGTTAAAATCGGTTTAATAGTTTAGGAGTTCATCGCGGACAAACAACGTGACACGAAATCTTCATTATAATAAAGATGATTAAAATTATATCTACTAACAACTTTGTAGTATTTCATTGTTTACTGCGTGCTCACGTACTGTATTCATGTTGTGTTTGCCAGTTCTCCGTGATGGTTGGATTTGCTGTTTGTTTGTTGAACCTTCCATCTTGTAGTATGATTAAAGACGTTTATGTATTGCATCGTGTATTGTACTTGGCACATGCTGTAGTAATGGTTCTACAGTTGCAATCACATTACTTAATATAAACCTGTACACCTTACCTATTAATGGAATCCTACTAATATTATAAACGCGAAAGTTTGTAAGTATGGATGGATGTATGTTTGTTACTCTTTCACGTAAAAACTACTGAATGGATTGTAATGAAACTTTAAATAATATAGCTTATACATCAGAATAGGACATAGGCTACTATGTTTTTCAAAAATCAACCCCTGAAGGGTTTAAAAAGGGGATGAAAGTTTGTATGAAAAATCTAAACCGCTGAACCGATTCGTCCGTTCGGCCGTTCCCGTGGGATCTAATACAAAATTACATTCACGCGGGCAGGGTCGCGAGCAAAAACTAGTTGTTAATAAATTTATTTAATAAGCTTTATAGATTTAGGGACGCAGGTACCGTGCAGGGGCGGTTCCAGTTGAAACTAGTGCGCTTTTTGCCTCGGGAACTCGGGAACTGTCTCTAATGCGTTTAAGCTGCCACCGAAGGGTTTTTGATTGGTATTTCTAGTTTAAGGTATAGATAGTGTTAGTTTACTGAGTGTTAGAGCCACGCTGTAGATAGTTTTGTCTCCAGCACGAATGGGGTGGCTCGACCAGGTCGTTACCACTATCTCACAGAAAACCGACGAAAAGTAGTGGCTCTCTGCTGCGTTTCGTATGGTGAGTGAGATATCGAGAGCCCCAAATCCACTCCCCTTCCCAATCCCTAATTATCCCTTCCCTTTAAGGTCGGCAACGCGCCTATGATTCTTCTAGTATTGTGCGCATACATGAGCGGTGGAGATCACTTACCATTCGGTGACCCACTTGCTTGTTTGCCGGTCTATGCTATAAAAAAAGGGACTCGGCGCGGCGGTCGTCCGGATGTTTTCCATCTCTCCCGACGCGGCGACTTTACGCTGGGTTATAAGATGGGTGAATTCAATATTATACGAGTACCTACGCCTACCCCGGGAATGGCCGGTCCTTTTTCCTTCCGAAAACAAAAAAAGATATGCAAGTTTCCTCACGACATTTTCCTTTGCCTTTAAACCATCGATAATAATTAACAATGAATACACGTAACTTGGAAAATTCAAGGGTGTGTGGGTCTAGTTTTGACTTTCCTTCGACAGTTGGCACACTTCTTGCAAGGCCATCGTCATTTCTTTAAGATATAAAAAATCTTAATACATTTTCACCTGGTATCTAATCAGTTGCATCGATGCTAGGTGTTTAAGATCATCAATGAATGGAAGGTCATCAGAATTGTTTGTTATTCTGCTGATAGTGATAAAATGGCATGGACAGTTCTTATCTGACTGAAATTTGTATTGATAAGATATCGATATCTAATGATTGATGTATCAAGTTGTAATGATGCGAAATTGTGATTTGTGATAACAGTTCGATTGCGAAATCGATTATACTAGCCGCGTGCCCGATGAGATTTCCAATCGACTGTATCTCAGAATGCACATGAATTTTCTCAAATGTCTTGAACCCTTTGGTAAGCCAAAAGATCAGCCAAAACACAGTATTTCCAATTGAAATTTTTCACGAGCCTAAATAACGTTTTCAACTTTTCAATCAATTTTCGTGTCATATTTTTACCTCCTTAGGGGATGAATTTTACTTAGAGGCGTTGATGTCAGGTAGGCAGCCGGTCGTAAAAACTACAAGCCAAATCTTTTTGTAACATGTGTTAAAACTCGTTGCCCCCACTGCAAATTAGATAAGGGCAGAGGTAGAAGCAGAAGAAGATGATTTTTTCTGAATTCCGTTCCTAGTGCTTACGTATGTTGTACAAGAAATACCTGTGCAAAATTTCAAGCTTCCAGACCCACTAATTAAGGCTTTTTGTCGTCTACTAGTCACTGTTAAGAATACTATTAAAGTAACTTATGGGTTTCATTTCAAACTGCTATGAGTTTTAAATTCGAGAAATAGATTATTTGACGGCGATTGAAGTTCATGCTAAATATTTTTTTATGTTATGAGACAAACCGCTCGCTTAGCTGATGGTAAGCATCAAGCCTATCCATAAACAGTAGCAAAGACCACAAAAAAATTAAGTCACAAATAACTGCATCTGCTCAATACTCTAAGACTAAAGATGCTTAGTTTGAATTCCTCTGGCGTCAGTATCATTCTAATCTCAACTGTGTTGTTTGGCGATGGAAAGTAATAAAGCGGTGATACACTACCCAAATTGACTCGCGTATACGAGAGACTTACCTTATAGTAAACTATGGTATTTTAAACTCGATGATCCCAAGGAGCATTAGTTGCCCCTTTACCGGTCCAGAAATAGGTAGGTAGGCGCAAAAGTGGTTTATATATTTATGAACCTTCTGTCACTTAAGGAACTCTGTTTTCTACTACGTAATATTTTGTGCAGATCAGATAATATGAGTTCACGTGAAAACTGTTTACAGATAACAGTTGTCAATATTATCTTATGTTTATGATACAAGATTACGATGAGATGAAATAGATAGCTATTAGATGGTACATCTCACGTATGCAAAAGACCGTCTGTATCTCCCCTCCTATCACCGTTTTGTCAATTTCTGCCTTATGCAAAAGTGTGCACACTCTATAGTGTACCGATATGATGGTCCAATTATATGATAGGGGGAATCCCCCTAGCGCCGGACAGCACCTAGTACCGGACAAAACACGTCGAAACTTGAAATAACGCTTATTATAACATTCGTGTAATCGAAGACGTCAAACTAAACAGTTAGAACCCCCCCACCGCGCGGGAAGCGTCAGTTTCGTTCGATACCCCCCTTACAGGTTACACGTAAGTCATTTTGCGCAGTAATTTGTTGCGTCGAGTAATATACAGAACGTCACAGTTTATATTTTTAAAGTGAATTAATTGTGTGTGGTGCTTCTGATTTAATAATTGGTAAGTACGCTTTACATTGATAACCTTTTTTGGCTGATTTATTAATAGACTTTATGGAAATCGGAACTATAATACTGTACGTTATTCCCGTAAGTCCGGACAGTAACAGATCCCCTAGTACCGGACAAATTGAATTAGACTTATACAAGTTCCCTAGTACCGGGCAAATATATTTTGATAAAACAGTGTGCCTGTTATATTCTATATAATATTGTTATGCTGTTATTTATCTTTTCAGATCATTTGATATAATGGAGACGAAAAAAGTATATCTGGGACCCAAGCAAATTAAACTTAGCTATTGAAAATGTTTCAAACCAAAAGATGACAATTAGAGAAGCTTCCGACCGCTTTATGGTACCTAAAAGCACTTTATTTGATAAACGCGACGCTGCTGCGACTGCGACGAGGACTGGATCCAGTGTGGGCACTGTAAAGGTTGGGCTCATGAAGCCCGTGCGGATATCCCAGTGTTCAGAAATTTATGTTTGTGACCGTTGCAAATATTTTTAATTCTTCTATTATTATTACTTATTATCTCGATTTCTATACTTATAATATGTAACATAATGTTAAAATTTAAAATTATTTCCTTTAAAACTATTTTGTATTTGATTTTTTCGCTGTTAAAAGACATGTCATTTATTTTAAATTTTGTTAATTTATTTATATTTTTATAATGTTTATATGGCTCAGACGTTTATAGTATTAATATAAGATTTTTGTATAACTTTAAATCTTTGTAATCCCATAATCACTAGGTACTGTCCGGTCTTATGGGTTTGAATTTATACTTGTCCGGTACTAGGTGCCAAATTTCAATGAAACCAAAAACTAAACCAATGATTGATTCCATTTTAAGGGGCTAAAAAACGTATAATGTTAATCTTTCTTGAGTTATTTTAATATTACATATATTTGTTTTAATGAAAATGTTAAGAATCGAAATATAACCTAATTATTATTTTTTTCGTTTACTAAAAACCTTAAGTGTCCGGTACTCGGGGGACTCCCCCTACTGTAAAATAATCTATATATATAAAAATGAATCGCTGTGCGTGTGTCTCGCAAAAACTCGAGACTGGCTGTACCGATTTGGCTAATTCTGATCTTGAAATATTTGTAGAACTTCAGGGAAGGTTTACCCGGTGAGAAAAAAAGAGTAACATAAATAAAAAGTAAAGGAAAACACTAAAAACGACAACTTAATTTTCCCGTACAAACTGTTCCTGGGTATGATAATAAGTAAAGGAAAACACTAAAACGACAACTTAATTTTCCAGTACAAACTGTTCCTGGGTATGAAACACTTGATGTCTTTTTGATGACAGGACAGGACAGGACAGGACAGGACAGGACAGGACAGGACAGGGCAGGACAGGGCAGGACAGGGCGGGACAGGGCGGGACAGGACAGGACAGGACAGGACAGGGACAGGACAGGGACAGGGACAGGGCAGGACAGGACCGGACAGGACCGGACAGGACCGGACAGGACCGGACAGGACCGGACAGGACCGTACAGGACCGTACAGGACCGGACAGGGCCGGACAGGACCGGACAGGACCGGACAGGACCGGACAGCAGGACCGGACAGGACCGGACAGGACCGGACAGGACAGGACAGGGACAGGACAGGGACAGGACAGGGACAGGGCAGGACAGGACCGGACAGGACCGGACAGGACCGGACAGCACCGGACAGGACCGGACAGGACCGGACAGGGCCGGACAGGACCGGACAGGACCGGACAGGACAGGACAGGACCGGACAGGACCGGACAGGACCGGACAGGACCGGACAGGACCGGACAGGACCGGACAGGACCGGACAGGACCGGCCAGGACCGGACAGGACCGGACAGGACCGGACAGGACCGGACAGGACCGGCAGGACCGGACAGGACCGGACAGGACCGGACAGGACCGGACAGGACCGGACAGGACCGGACAGGACCGGACAGGACCGGACAGGGCCGGACAGGACCGGACAGGACCGGACAGGACCGGACAGGACCGGCCAGGACCGGCCAGGACCGGACAGGACCGGACAGGACCGGACAGGACCGGACAGGACCGGACAGGACCGGACAGGACCGGACAGGACCGGACAGGACCGGACAGGACCGGACAGGACCGGACAGGACCGGACAGGACAGGGACAGGACTGTCCCACCGGGGCGAGGTGGAAGACAACCTGACTTAGGTCGTCGAAGTCAATTAAATGTGCGACGGGCTACCTCACGTGCAATGGTGCAGTACCTCACTTAATTGCATTTAATGTAAATGAAACATTTGTATTAAGTTTTGACCACATTTTACACAAATATATGTAGGTGATACGAAGTTCACCGGGTCATCTAGTATATAATAAATATAAAACTGACTGCCCTGGTTGACACTTAACTGATGACGTCTTTGAGAAATAATCGAATTCTAAGAAATGGGTAATTGATTTTCACCGAGTTTACGACGGGCTCTTCCCATTTGGATATAGATACTTACAAGTATCAGTAAAAGTCCAAAAGGAACCTAATAGTAACGTTAATTTATATCAGTATCTACCTTCAGTTCGACATCGCATAACAAGAACTAGTCTAGAAATTGATCGCGGTGTTTCACAATTTCTCATGGTCCATGGCAATTTTAAGTGTAAACTATTCTAATTTTAATTGGTTGATTCGTTTGTGTACCCATATACTACATCTAAATATGAGCACGAATAATCCCTTAGCAGTATGGTCTCTGGCATAATGATCGCAACATGCAAATAATGCAAATCGTTGTATGCAAATAATATCAGGAGTTGTATACTACATAAATCTAGTCGAGACGAAGAAAGAATCCCTGGCATTCCAGCGTTTTTGCCATACTTACTACTGGAATCAAATTTAACAAGTCGCATGATAAGACCCATTAAATAACATCTATCGTGCTTTACATCTGGCTACTTCGGTTGTAAAAGTCCTTCCACTGGAGTTTAATACCTCCTTGGTTTATTAATTTGTCTCCCGTTATGCTACGAAAGGAATTGGAAAAAACTATAGTTCCAACTCCTCCCTGTTTTTATATTTCGTCGCAGGATAAAGATAGATTCTCATTCGCAGAGACTCACTGCGCTCCATTGCTTAATGTCTAAATTGCGTGCCACTGTCCACGCTGGCTTATATGAGTTACAGTAGCGGGTATTTGGACAGGATTGTCTCATAACAATAACGTGTTTATTTGCAGGCGTTCGACTGGAGTATGCAAACACAGAGCGTCATCCTATCTTCGTTCTTCTGGGGCTACATTATCCTCCAGATTCCTGGTGGGGAGATGGCTGCAAGGTTCGGTGGCAAGATTCTAATCACGATTTCTATTGGGATCAATTCTGTCGTCTCATTGTGCATACCAATTGCCGCTTATTATGTAAGTGTTCAGTAAAAATGTGATAATATTATTACTAAATATTATTTTCAATTGCCTGCCTAGTAAATGGTTCATACGGTTCCATTTTAGTTGATTAACTTCTAAATTGCATGTGAGCTGAACCGCCTAAACAGACATTTAATGGAATTGGTAAAACAAAAGCTTTTGTTGTTTCGAGTTAGTTGATCAATTAAAACCTGCCGTATAAATTTGTTTTATTCGTTTTTTTTTCATAGCATAGGCAGGCAAACGAATTAGTGGACCACCTGTTGGTAAGTAATCTGCACCACCCTCATCATAATACCAGAAGAATCATGAGTTGCCTTTAAAGGAAAAGGACAATTAAAGAATTGAGAAAGGGACGGGATTTAGGACCTCCTGATATCTCACTCAACGTATGAAACGCAGCAGTAAGCCGCTACTATACATTGGTTTTCTATGGTAATGACCCGGTCGAGCAGGCCCATTCATGCTTTAGATAAAACTGTCTGTAGCGTGTCTCTACCACTCAAGGCGTAATGTTAACATATAAAAACTATTGTTATATTATTACAGGGTGGTTGGCAAGCAGTATGTGCATGTCGTGTACTTCAAGGTTTATCGCAAGGATTCGTGTATCCCTCGCTCCATAACCTCATCGGTAAATGGGTGCCTGTAGAAGAAAAGAGCAGATTGGGAACAATTATTTATGCTGGTATGTAAGCATGTTATTTTTTACAATTGAAGGTCCATGAACGAGCAAATGATCATATTTTTTTTCCGAACACGGCAAAGTGATTGCATTACATCTGATGGTAAACGTAGTGCAGTCAAAAAACCAGCAACCACCGACAAACAGTAAGTTTATCGGTGGTCACCAAGATCATGTCGGCTTGTATAAATGCTTCTTTAAACTCCGAAGTTATTTCCGTCGCCATGAACAACAGCAATAACCGAAGATTTATGGAAGCTTAACCAACTTCTACGGGAATGAAATAAATGGGGATTGGGAAGACGGGATTTTGCGAGACATATCGTCAAGATGTCATAAAATTTTCGTACGAGATCGAACCTGCATCACTGATGCTATCATATTGTTCTAATCTAAGATAAAATAACTTACATAAATCAGAAAGAAACACTTCTTTTTAGGTGGTCAATTAGGCACAGCGTTGCAGCTCATGGCATCAGGGTTCATAGCCCAGTATTGGAGCTGGCCCGCGATATTCTACGTTAACGGAGCCCTGGGGGCTATCTGGACAGCTCTCTACGTGTTCATCGGGTCCGCTTCCCCTCAAGAATCGAGAATGATTAGCGCAGAAGAGAGGCTGTATATTCAGACTTCCTTGGGACACGTTGGTAAAACAAATGTAAGTGTATAATGTTCATTATATTATGTGCTATTTCTGGCATATTTCAAGTAGCAATAATGAAGAATGGACGCGTAGATTTTCCTGTTTTCTACATTGTTATAAAAATCACTTATTTTGCATATTATTTACAATTAATATACGCAACTTAAATGGGAAGAAGAGAAGAAAATGTTTCATTCTCTATTAATTCTTAGAATAGTAATACATAACATAACTTTACGCGTGTATCCCCGAAGAGTTAGATTTAAAAACTGCACTTACAGTTAGCTGAGAGTATTTCCACTCCATGATGCAATAGCACCGAGCCTATTAATATTTCTGTCACAAATCTCAATCCCGGAAAAATCAACACAAATTTTGAACGTCCCATCTGAGAATCGAATCCATGTTCTCGGGTTTCACAGGCTATGTGTGCTGCCGTTAGACCAATTCGAAATTATGCAAACACAACTGCTTTTTTCAGAAATTGAAAACCCCATGGAAATCAATCCTTACTTCATTGCCGTTCTGGGCGCTGTTGGTTGTGCACGCCTGCCAAGGGTGGGGATTCTGGACCCTCATGACTGAGATACCTTCATACTTTAAACAAGTTTTAGGAGTCGACATTAAATCTGTAAGTAAAATTGACGAAAGTTTACAATTTAAAGATAGTTTTTCATACAGGTGAATGGTGAGACATGCAGGTCACATGTTACACTTGGTGATAAACAATAATATCACAACTCAGAAGTTTGAATTATATAAGACATAAAATCCTGTAATGCCTAGTAATTTCACAGGGGTTATTGTTCTTCAAACCGGGACACAACAGTGCTTACACACTGCCGCTTCATGCTAGAAATAGAGATAGTTGTGGTACCCATTCATAAGCGTTCTGTCATACGAGACACTTGCTATCTAATTGCCACCATATTAACCCCTTTTACATTTGTCAAAATTCTGCAACACCTCCATGGTTCATTTGATAGTGCGGGTGTTCATGATTGTTGATGATTACTAACTATCAGTTGACCTGCTTGATTGATTGATATCATCTCCTTTTCTTATAGAAAAAATTCCAAAATGTGAAGCTTTATAATTTTGTTATTATGGACCTCCCTTGCATTTATACTTATATTATAAGTTCTGCTATTGGTTATAAATCTTGCATGTTGAAAAAATTATTTAGGAAGTTTAGGTTATGCTGATTTAATTTAGAAAGTAGTATCATCTTTGACTTTGGATTGTTTTATATACGTATAAAAATATGTGTTTCCCCAGAATGGTGTATTGTCAGCTATGCCTTATTTGGCTATGTACTTGCTAAGTTTTCCGTTCGGATTCCTTTCCGACTATTCTTTAAAGAATGGTTACCTCAGCATCACAACCACAAGAAAACTGAACAATTCTATAGGTAAGTAAGCTGTATCAAATGTTACAATTAAACTTTACATTTTAATTGAATACAAATAAACTAAAAAGATATGGGGTGTAAGGGAGTCAATCTAGCATATTTTGGATTTCAAGCCAACCTCAATGGCCCGTGGTACACTCTACAGACCAACAAACTCCACTAACTGGCACAGGACTAGATTGGCTGTATTACAACCTAAACACCTCATTAACATGAGGCAAAGAAATTTATTCAGCGTTGAAGATGATTCTGCTGATAGAATTCAAGTGGATGTTTGGGGACCCGAGTCCCTCGTAGTTACAGATACCCAAGACATATGTACGTTATATTAGTGTGGAGTGAGGATTGTATGTGTCAATATTGGGTGTATTTATTTATTTTATATGAATTAAAGCAGCGATAGCTCAGGAAAATAAGAAAAATAAGATATTTAAAAATTATCCACATTTCCGAAATATGCTTATTTTGCATGACATGGATATAAGCTTGTATTGATTTTTGTTTTTTTTTCTTAAATTACTCAGGTTTATTCGGTCCTGCATTAGCTCTGATCGGTCTATCATATTCACCTGCCGGCAACGTGACTGTTGCCGTCGCTCTGCTAACCATTGTGGTGGGATTGAACGCTGGTCATCTTTCTGGTTTTATGGTGGGTATTGTATTAGTATTATTTATTTTTGGGTGGACAGACGACCTGATAAAGGTAGCAGGAAGTTGCTGGATGCAGGCCGCTTCCAACAGGTGGGTCTGGAAACCTTTGGGGGAGGCCTATTTTGAGCAGTGGACGTGGCTGATGATGATGATGATGATGATGATGATAGTATTAAAATAGAAATAATAGATGAGAAGATTACACGCATAATAATTACAATTATTGTAGTATTAAATACCGATTTTATGTGGAAAATTCTTAACATTATAATATGCTACTATTATAAGATCTACGGCTGAGTTTTTTCTTCTACAATCAGGTATTTTCTGTTCTCTTGCTGTTGCTTTATTTATATATATGAAATTGAGAGTTAAATTTTACCCGATAAAAATAATTACACTAAAATTCTTATATCCACAGCTGGTTCACATTGACATGGCTCCTAATTTCGCCGGCACTATGATGGGTATGACCAACTGCGTTGCAAACATCGTTGCCATCATAGCACCTCTGGCTGCCGGCGCCATCTTACAAGATGAAGTAAGTAATATTATTTAGGCAACAGGCACGAGCAGGGGGCTTAATATATGCCACGAGAGATAATTTTATCGACTCGTTTTGACATGAGAATCCAGAAAAGACTGGACTAGTTATGTAAAAAATAGAGGAAATAGTACATCTTACCTTTCTAAGGTAATTTGTCTGTGAATCCTAAGCCAGACGACGTAATGTAGCTTCCTGCTCTGTCTGTCACCATAACTTTAATCTTACTTACATTAATTTTCATTCACTCCTCCATAAACAAAAGATTCACTAAGTTTAATATGTCCTGTAACACCTTCGCCGACGGTGCAACACTAGGTCGTTGACACGCAACCTATCCATCCATCCTAAGTCCACATTCAAACCTGCTTCGGTAATGTGTTTTTACTAACTTTAGGACAATTTAACGAACTGTACTTTTAAGTCGACTTTTAGCTGGTGGGTTGGTACTTGAAAGCGTTCCGTCGAAGCACGTTCCGGGGTCAGCTAGTAACCTCAGGCCTATTTAGGATATTGCATCAACAATGTATTTGGGATGCACTGTAACCAGGTGCAGTAGTCAATTTCAGGATAAAACCTTCTTGTTAGCAATAAACAAATTAAACTATTATTTCTTTCTTTCAGACTGATCCCATTGAATGGAGGAAGGTATTTTACATCGCGTCGTTTCTGTACATTGTTGGTAATCTATTCTACCTGATCTGTGGAACTAGCGAGAGACAAAAATGGAATGATGAAGAGGAAAGTATCACGGAGTCGATTGGTAAGGAGCCATTTTGAGTCTGTGGAAATTACTTAGAAATAAAGTCAAGAAAGAAAGTCTAATAATATAATAAAAATTAAAACATCCACCTTATGCCCTTCCTCGGTCAAGTAGCAAGCAGCGTGCATACAGTTGCTAATAATCTCTTTACAGCGCGGCGTTCCGATTACATTTCCCCTAAACAATTTAGAATGAAATTAATTATTACTATTTGCTTTGTTTCAGAGTCACCAAAAGAATCAAAAGTGGAAAAAGTCGTGTAAATGTAACGTAGATTTGTAATTTTGCACCTGATCCAAGTCATTAATTTTTAATAAATTATTTTATATACATTTCTGTTGTTTTATAATACCTTTTCATCATACTACACATGATTTGCGAGTTATGCAATAGAGTTATGAGTATTTATGAGAATATGTATGTCGGTCCATACAGCGTCCATAGTAGTAATTGTAAAAATATGTACATGTGGTAGTACATTATTAAATAAATAAAAAAAACACTGAAATGTATTGGAAATGTATTGATTAACGAACTTGTCGATATAGATCATAATCAAAGCTATCAAAAAGACTCTAAATACGGCTACTGGCATGGCGACGTGAGTAGTGAAGCCACGCTGTAGACAGTTATATATACAGCATGAATGAGCCGGCCCGTTCGAGTCGTTACCACTATCAGAAAAGAAGGTAAAGTAACTGCTTGTGATTTGTACAGTGAGTTAGATATCCGGAAGCTCAAATCCCCTTCCCAATCCCTTAAGTACCTATCTGTTTTCTTAAAGATCGGAAATGCACCTATGATTGTTCTGATATTGCGTGCGTACATGGGTGATGGAGATCACTTGTACTATAAACATATAAGAAATGATTGCATCGCATGACACGCCTAGTGTAATTCCGGCTATTAAGCCTTCTGATGTTAATCAGTGTGGTCCCTCGTATGCGAGAGACCGTCTGGATTCGTACCACTGCTTTGTCTATTTCTGACGCCAAGCAACAGTTTGTAAGCTTTGTTGTGTTTCGGTTTGAAGAACATTGAAGCAAGTGATATTACCGGGCATCATGAGACTTACATCTAATGTCTCGGGTTGACGAGCGCAGTTCAGTGCCATGCAGTGCTTTGTAATTCAGGGTTCTGTGTGGTGTTGCTTCTGTTTATGGGCAGGCGTGGCGCTTACCATCAGGCGAGCGCCTTGCTCGTCTCGTCATTCAATCAAATAAAAAAGAAAGGTCCGCCTTCTTTCACTATGATTTGACAGTGAATTTGATATTATGTTAAGGCGACCCACTCTCTGGCACAAGCTGCAACGGGAACCAGGTTTCACCATTGCCTCGTCCGTTGGTCAGCAGTTGACGTAAGACATCGGTTTAAGATGGGATGGCCCCACTTGCGCTACCAAAAGGTTCATGATAATATATCATTCTTATTGAGTTTAAATTCCAGCACATTTGTATCTTTAGAAGTAGCGAAACCCTCATTTCATTAGATCATCTTCAACAGATAAGATAAACAGACTAAGCCTTTTTCACCACCTCTTATAAATCCTACTTTTCAAATAACATAAGACACGTTGAAATAAAAAAGTCATACCCTGACATATACCGAAAGAAAAATGCCTACTAGGTATTTTTAAAACTTTAGTCCTACCATAGACCTGGAAAGTGGAAAGACTGGAATCCTTGAATGGCTACTAGTAAATCCATTCAATTTGGGTTAATTATGGCTTTTTAGTATAGTACCTACTCATAAAAGCGTCTTTTATTTAGATTTTTGGAGTTTATTCGTGTTTACTCCTTAAGAATCGATTTAATGTATACATATATAAGCTCGGGGTATAATAAATAAATGTATGGGGAGTAAAATCATCTTCTCTCCGTTACGTTAGACGTTATGTTGCACTTATCTTGCGCAGCACCCAGCAGAGAGTAGTCTCGGCTGCACACTTTTCAAGGAATATAAATTATATAATTAATATAAATAAATGTATCATGCATGCTTTCAGTAATATAACGTACCGCGTCTCCTCCGTCCCAGGAGGAAATTTCAGTATGCCAGTGATCTTAGACGTGTAATGGGGGAAAAGGCTTATCCAGGTGTCAGCAGATATGTTTATGTGGTACATCCACGCTATAGATTGTTTTGTCTACAGCATGAATGGACCGGCTTGACCGGGTTGTTACCACATATCATTTCCTTATACCCTAGGTGTACATGGACAATGGATGTCACTTATCATCAGGTGATCCATTTTCTTGCTTGCCTATGCTAAAAAATGTGAGCAACAATGATGATTCATCATAATAACAATAAAGGTGTGGTTTAGGTGTGTAGCTTTATCCCTAACAGATAAATGGTAAACCCTCACAATCATCGAGAAACAAGATGAAAATTTATCTGCTGAAAACAAGGGCCGACTATAGTGATGCGTTTTTTATATTTGCAAATTTTGCGAAGCGTGGCCAACATTTAGAAACATTAAAGTTACGCTATATGACAGAGATGAAGATTCAAGGCTGGCCAGGGATCCTGGAGAGAAAAATAAATAGTTAGGGAGAAAATAAATAGTTAGGAAGTAGTTCATTCGAGGCACTTTAAAAATTGCTGACATTCTAAATATATCGCAAAAGAATTGTCTAAGCCTTGTTTCATTAGGCCGTTGGTAATTGTCGAAGTCTAGTTTATTGGTGGCCAGACCCTCCCCCTGTCGCCCTTTACAGCAATCGTCAACACTCTCTTGATCGTTTAACCGTATATCGACAGTATCAGATGTTCCCTTAAATAAATGAGATTTATGGAAAGGTTAAAGAAGTTCTGCGTTGTAACTGGTTCATGCTCAAAGACGTGAGGATAACATGATACTGCTAAAATGTGGAAGAAGAAATGGAACACTTCTTTAAATTGACGCCAGCTACGCCAAGGGACATTTCAACAAACTGCGTTCATAGATAAATAAAAGATATTTGTAACTTCAGTTAATAGTCCATTGACGAGTATCGTGTTTGTTCAAAAAATACCAGCGGAAAAACGCAAATTTATAGTCAACTTAACGCGAGCGCTGGCCTTATATGAATTATTTATCGATTCGCAACAAAAATGCTGATTACAACCACTCTAAACGGTCTTGACTTTAGATCTTAAATTTTATTATTTTTACGAATTAAATAAATATATAACAAAATTTATAATGGGTGTAACTGAAAAAATTACTGCTACAAAACCAGGTGAGTGTATTTCCAAGTGTTTTAATATGTAAAAGTTATATTTTCAATATATTCTTTTCCTGAAATTCTTTTATCGCATCAAGCATTCGCTATATGCTATGAAATCAACCAGTGCTTTCATAGCAATTCAAGACGACCTTAATTAAATTTTAGATTGATTTAACAAAAACCTGCTTTAAGTACGTCATTAAGGATTATTTTTTTACTCAGTAACAACACAATACATTAAAAGAAGTGAAAAAATGACTAATTTCTAGTTACAGCATACTTGCGTGTCTGAGTTCGACAGTATATTGTCACTCATTGTTAAAAAATATACCGTTCCACTATGCATACATTTTTTTCACTTAGATTATGAATATTTCAAGCCTTGTTATTTATTAAAAACTTTATCTCTAAAAAGTAAAATTTGTAAACACCAGTATTCCCGAAGGCGTAAGCAGAGCTGAGACTAGTGCACTCAAGGATATTTGCGTCCCATGATAAATAAATAAATACACCCAACAGTCACATACATAGTCCTGACCCCACACTAAGATACAAGTCTTGTGTCGTGGGTATCAGGAACTACGAGAGACTTTCGGTCTCACAACACCCAGACCCCGAGACAAATATCTGTGGATCACACAAATGTTTGTCTCGGTGCGGGGATCGAACCCGCGGCCTCTCGTTTCACAGCCGGCTACTCGCCCGCTGCGCCACGGAGGCTGTTATATCTCATATATCCAGACTATCATAAGGGTACATATCCCAGTCCCCTACAAATGATGTGTGATTTTCCAAATCGTTTTTGGGCCTCCGGTCATCTCACTCACCGTACAAAATGCAACAGCAAACTGCCATTTCATTATGACTTTCCAGCGGTAGCAGCCAACGAGCCGACCCATTAATTGTATATTATACTTAGTTCATATGCAGTTGTTTCTAAATGTTTATCACTTTGTCAGAATAAATATCGCCTTAGTAACAGCATACTTAACCTGGTAAATCGGTCAGGTTCTAGATCCATAGCCCATAATTTGAACAACAACAATAACATTTTTAATAAGAGAAGTCAGAAGAGAAAAAGAATATATAAGACAAGAATTAATATATTAAGTGAGAATAACACAGATAAATGGTAAATAACTGATCTCTTGTTGATGAGACATCTGTAGCGTATGGTTTTGATATAAATGCATAGCTAAAGAAGCAACTCATTCACCTTATTATGCACCACGCCAACTTATAAACAGTTAAAATGCCCACTCAAGATAGAACTGCAAGTCAGTGTATTTTGCTAGTCACCTGTGACATCATTTTAAATCTCATAATGTCAAATAATCTATCTTTCAATGTATTTTAACGTGACCCTAGCAATCATTTTACATTTCCCATACAAAAGACCTATTCAAAGAAGAATACAACAATAATTCTTATATTCAGATGCTCTCCTTGGCATCAGACACCTGCAAACATTGATGCTGTTCGTGAGCTTGTTGCTCGTGTACAGCATGAGGGTCAGCATGAGCATTGCCATCGTCGCCATGACTGACAAAGATGAGGAGAATGTGAGTACAATTCCAACTACCATATTAGTTTCTTTGTCATCATGGTAAGCGCCACGCTTACCCTTAAACAGAAGAAACACACAGGACTATGAATTACGAAGCACTGAATGGCACTGGACTGCGGTCATCATCCCGAAACATAAGTTGTCAAGTCTCACACAATGCTCAGTAATTTCACTGGCTTTAATGTCCTTTCAATTGAAACAAAAAGCACACACACTGTTGCTTGGCGCCAAAAAAAGTGATAGTATCAACCCAGACGGCCTCTCACATTCGAGAGACTTTAAAATTACAATATTTATTTCCTGCAGACATTTAACTGGAACATGCAGACGCAGAGCGTCATCTTATCTTCGTTCTTCTGGGGGTACGTCGTCCTTCAGATTCCAGGTGGAGTAATGGCTGCAAAATTCGGTGGGAACGTCCTTCTTACGACGGCTGTCGGGATCAATTCTATCATATCGTTGTGTCTGCCGATTGCCGCTTATAATGTAAGTAAGTGCAAAAGCATTAATATTCTTCATATATTTTTTATACAACATAATGTAAAGATGACATGACAGCCACCGTGGTGTATTTGGCGACTAGCCGAATGTGAAATAAAAGGCCGCGAGTTCGATCCCCGCACCAAGATAAATATTTATCTGATCCACAAATATTCGCTTCGGGTCTGGGTATTGTGAGAGCGAAAGTCTCTCGTAGTTCCTGATACCCACGACACAAGACTCGTATTTTAGTGTGGTGTCAGGGCGATATGAGTGACTGTTGGGTGTAATTTATTTTTATTTATAGAAGGTAAAAAAGTCGCTCGCTGGTAAGCGAAGAAATTGCATTTCACTGCGTTGGTATTAAGGCAAGTCAAAATATACCTCGGTTTTTGCTCACATAGAACTATTACAATGTTGACAGTGCTTAAGTTTAAGCCCGAACTATAACACAATATTAAATATTGATTCGTCAATACAGGGAGGTTGGCAAGGAGTCTGTGCTTGTCGTGTACTTCAAGGTCTATTGCAAGGAATTATGTATCCCTCAATTAATAACCTCATCGGTAAATGGGTGCCTATAGAAGAGAAGAGCAGATTGGGAACAATTATTTTTGCTGGTAAGTATGAATAAAACACCACTTTTATTGTGGGCCAATACTCTAAGTTATATTTTTTCCAATAGGATGAGATCAAATTTAAACATAATTTCAGTTTTTTGGGCTTCTCCAAAAATATTTTTTCATAATTCTTAATGAAATTCAAAAAAATACTTCTAGTCTTTTACTAATTTCTCTTCTCGGGCGTTTAATAGTTTATTTGTATTTTATTTTGGGGAACTATTTTAAATGCATGTTTTGCCCACTGATATAAGGAATAACAGAGTGTAGGTTTTTTTTTTTATTTTTAAAAGTATTTGAGTATATCTTATGTGTATATTGCAAGTTTTGAACCAAATAAATATAACCATCTCAGTTAAATCAAATATAGAATAATAATATCATAATACTAGACCTGTATTATACAGGTCCCACTGCTGGGCACGGACCTCCTCTAATGATTGAGAAGGGTTAGGCCTTAATCCACCACGCTGCCCTATTGCGAGTTGGCGGACTTCACATACCTTCAAAAATCTTATCGATTTCTCAGGGATGCAGGTTTCCAAACGACGTTTCCTTCATCGTTAAAGCAAGCGATAATTAACAATTAATATACTACTACTAAGTAAGGAAGGACTCTTGGAGCTGGTATTGAAAATTTGGTACTTTCGTCTCGACAGTCAGTACCACTCCTCGCTGAGCTATCGCTGCTTTTTTAACTTTCAAATATTGTATTAAAATGTTCGTTATTTTAGAAATTCTTAATACATACTCATATATTCTCAAGCAACAAATTTTAATCTGTAATTTAAATTTTTGCTATAATTATATGTGATACTTTTAGGCGCTCAGCTAGGAACAACGTTGCAGCTCGTGGCAGCAGGATTTATAGCCCAATACTGGGGCTGGCCGGCGATATTCTACATTAATGGTGCACTTGGTGCTATCTGGACATCTTCCTATCTGTTCGTTGGATCCGCTTCCCCTCAGGAATCAAAGATTATCAGCGCTGAAGAAAGGCTGTATATTCAAACATCTTTGGGCCATGTTGGTGTTGCAAAGGTAATTCTATGAACGACGAAAGATGGCAGCGCAATATATTGTGGTGTCGGAGATTTTATAAGGAGTCTTTACTGCGAAGGGTTTCCAAGTCGATTAAGCAATGGGTTCCAAAGCGGCACAGCGCAAGGGTGCTAAATTCGGTTAGAATCCACCGGGACCGTCCCATTTATTCCGAAGAAGACCACTCCGAGTTTTGAGTTGATATGGCAGCGTAGGCATTTCAGTTGGATTCGGGAATTGGGTATGCCACTCATCATTCATCATTATCATCACTTAATTTGTGCAATTTCTATGTCAAATCATTAAAAACAATAAGTTTGTCTTCTTTTCCAGAAATTGAAAACTCCTTGGAAGTCGATACTTACTTCAATGCCATTCTTGGCGTTGATAATCGTGCACAGCTGCGAAGGCTGGGGCTTCTGGACCCTCATGACTGAAATACCTTCATACTTCAAACAAGTTTTGGGAGTTGACATTAAGTCTGTGAGTGATTTACGGAATTTAAAGACTATTCTTAACTTTTTTCAAAGTTCGTGACGCTTGTATGTATATATGGCATAGAATCACACTATTGACAGTTTTGTCTACCGGAAGAATAGGCCTATTAACGTGAGATATACCACTGTCTTACAAAAAATTAACGCGAACTTACTTAAGCTTACTGTTGTGTGTCTTTTTTTTTTATAGCATAGGCCGGCAAACGAGCACTTGTTCACCTGATGGTAAGTGATCTCCACCGCCCATTTACGCCCATAACCAGAAGAATCATGGGCGCGTTGCCGACCTTAATGGAAAGGGATAATTAGGGATTGGGAAGGGGAGGGGATTTGGATTTCCGGATATCTCACTCACCATACGAAACGCCGCAGCAAGCCACTACTTTACGGTTAGTAAGATTTTTAGAAGCCCAAATCCTCATCACTATAACTGGTTCCTATTTTATCCTCTTTATCTCGGGTATTGCTGATGTTTAGAAGCAGTAGTGACGACTAACTATCAGGTGACCTATTTGCTCATTTATAATCGTCACCCTCCGTTAAAACAAAGTAGTTAAATTATAAAGTTTTATCATACCATTTATCAGCCAAATGGGATCCTCTGCCCGCTTGCCCTTCTTTCATAAAATAGTATTTACATTAATAAGGTCTCCTATTATTTTTATAGCAGAAGACCAAAAATATACCAAGCAGGACCTACACGTTAAATGTTCACCAACACTTAAGAATATTAAACACCTCTAAATAAAGGAATGGGGACAGAGGATACATTGACTTCCGACTCTCACCGACTATAGGAAACGGGAAATAGCCAGTAAACATTGTTTTTTTCTGAGACGATAGTACCAACTCGGTTAAGCCAGTATAATCATTCTGTAGACAAAACTGTCCACAGCATAAGTGAACCTCTAAAGTATGACCAGGTACTGAAATATCTGTGTTTGGCAGAATGGTCTGATATCAGCCCTGCCTTACTTGGCAATGTATTTGCTAAGTTTTCCATTTGGATTCCTCTCCGACTATGCTGTGAAGACGTGCCGCCTCAGCGTCACAGCTACCAGAAAAATTACCAATTCCATAGGTAAGTTAAACCAAAACAATTTTCACTTTCGTACCATCGAAAAATCTTAGGTGTGTCCCAACCAATAACTGAAGCGTTTGAAGATATTAATCGTGTATTTTGCGATTCAAAATGTTAACGTTTTCTCTATATATGATTAAGTCAAAGTAACGATAGCTGAGCAGGGAGTGGTACGAACTGCTGACACAAAAGTCGTAGGTTCGAAACCAGCCCCAAGATCATGCGAACCTCCGACAACTCTTATTTACGTATGTATTCATAGCTAATTACCACTTGTTTGAACGGTGAAAGAAACATAGTGAGGAAATCTGCATAAAAATGATAAATATGTTTCATCCCTCTTCGGAGAGGAAAGAAGCAAATCGAGGGGCCTACGACAGGATAGGCGAATGACCGATGCAGGCACAGTAATACAAGGATGTACCCCTATACCCGCCACCAATCAACCATCAAGTCATGTCGCAAGCCACTCGGGAGAACCGGATATACAGTGGCTGATCCTGGAATGCGATCCACACAAGGCGTGTATCCACACGCCTGATCCCACTATGGCAAGTTATAACACTATGTGTACGGTGGTCGCTATCCGGGCGGATATGAATATCCTACCACCAGCAAAAATGCATACTTATGTGATCAGTATTTCTTGTGTGTTATTTATAATTTTATCAATTTCGCTCAGCTTTGTTCGGTCCTGCGATAGCACTGATCGGTCTATCGTATTCTCCTGCTGGAAACACACCTGTTGCCGCCACTCTGCTCACCATTGCGGTGGGGTTAAATGCTGGTTATCTTACTGGTATATTGGTAAGTTTATTATTTAACTAGATTTTGCTCGCGGCTCCGCCCACGTGATCAAATAAACAAACAAACAATCAAACTCTACAGCTTTATAATATTAGTATAGATTTGATTTTGATTTGACAGCGGAAGCCTTCAAATAATATTATTTTGGTAGCTTAGCAACGGAAGCCTTCAAATATGAATAATTTTCCCCGTTTTTGCAACATTTTTCACTGATGCTTCGCTTCTAATGGTCGCAGCGTAATGTTATATATCCTAAAGCCTTCCTCGATAAATGGACTATCCAACACAAAAAGAATTTTTTAATTCGAACCAGTAATTCCTGAGATTAGCGCGTTCAAACAAACAAACAAACAAACAAACAATCAAACTCTACAGCTTTATTATTAGTATAGATTTAGAGACTATCCCTTTCACACACCCGCCATTGAGACTCCTATAAACCAGGATCGACAATGGGCACGCATTTTGTCGACACCTAAGAGTGAAGCTGAGGGGTCTCTGGGAACATTAAATTGTCTTAGTAACGCAACGAACGTAATCAAATCGATAGTTATGGAGGAGTGTCACAACGAGGGAGTCACAACACAAAAAAAAAATAGTCTTTGGAAATCATATTTCACAAAATTGTCTAATGCAATGTGGTCGCTGTTTTTTTGGATTGTACTGCGCTTACCCTCAGGTGTGTGCAGTCACTTTGCCCTGTTCCGATAAAAAAACTCAAAGTTCTATGTGGTGATGTGTCTATTTATGGACAGGCGTGGCCACTTATCATCAGGTGACCGACCTGCCCGTTTCGCCATTCAAGCAAGAAAAGGAAATATTATAGTGTTCACGAATAAAAATGTTAACAATAATAATATCAAATATTAATATTTATATGCGTATATATATATTATTATTCACAGTTAATTCCCAACGACATTGCCCCTAACTTCGCCGGAACTTTAATGGGCATCAGCAACTGCATCGCGAACATCTTTGGCATCATTGCACCACTGGCTGCTGGTGCCATTTTAAAGGATGAAGTACGTAGCATTTTTAAACAACTGAATAAAGAGACAAGCGATGGAGCTAAATGATTGAAAAAGTGTGTGCGTGCAATTTACACACGGCAGAAGTGAAACTTCAGAAATAAAAAAAAAATTAGTGGTGTCGTGGGACACCAGGTAGGAACGAAGTTCCTTCGGCTAATGTAGAATCGACACAAATTGCAAAAAAAGTCGTGCTCAATTCTGTGTATGCGACTGTCGCGCCTGCGCACGTCTCATTTAACGGTTTTATTCCACGCATTTTTCTTACGGTTTTACTATCACATTTTTTTCAGTTCGGTCACGAAGCGAAATCCCTATCCCCTCCAAGCCTGCCGTAAGGAACTTCGTTCCAATAAACTTTTATTCAGTAATATTTCATCCCAAAACACTACCGAAGTGTAACAACTCTAATTAAAAACTTAGACTTAGACTGGCTACTAAACGGTGGACGGCCGTGTTCTATAATCAAAAATTCAAATTCAAATTTCAAACCGCGTCTACATTTCCAAATGTCATAAGTTTCACACCCATCTGTTTTATTAACGGAATTTCGACTTTAACTTTGTGTGCTAGATATCAAATTAAGTTAAAAAAAGTCTCATTTAACGGTTTTATTCCACGCATTTTTCTTACGGTTTTACTATCACATTTTTTTCAGTTCGGTCACGCAGCGAAATCCCTATCCCCTCCAAGCCTGCCGTAAGGAACTTCGTTCCAATAAAACACGTGAATGATACACAACGTTGTTTAGGACACATTTTCCGAAGGCTTCGTTGTACGCAGGCGCAATGGCATGTGATAGCATACTTACAAACATATTGTAATAAATTAGGATTGAATTAATACATGATGTTGTTGGTTCTGAGTCCTTTATTAGAATGATTCGTCTTATTGCCTAAAAACTTATTTATACACATTATAAAACTGACGTTGCTTAACAACGTAATATTCATCGAAGACATATTTGATCATAATTATTAAGAAGTCCCAAATACCATGGGCTGGTGCAATATTCGCACAAGCTTGATTTTATTTACTTATTTCGTAATATTACATTACAACTCCCCCGAAAAAGGGCCTGCTACCCTTCCCCATTTAAGGAAAGAGAATTTTTTAAGAAAAAATTCAAAACTATTACAAACTGTTACTAAGTTTAGAATTTAACTTCACATATTTCTTTTAAAGTAACAAAGATAACCAAACATTTATAAAACATACAATAAAGGTACTTAATATTAACTAAAATATCTCTTAGTATTATTCTTATGTATAACATATTCTTTATTATCCTTTAAAATCTTAACATTAGGAGAAACTTCCTCAATAACTTCGTAGGGGCCGTTATAGATATTTTCAAGTTTAGTTCCAGTTTGATTTTTTATAAGAATAAGGTCACCCTTTTTATAAGTTACGGAGTAAGTTTTCTTATCATACATTAATTTTCGTCTTAATTTACTTTGTAACAAATTCTACTTGGCATCATACTGGGCTCGCAGTAAACGATAACATTCAACCGCTGAGCTTGCAGTATTGTAATTATCATCGACACTTTTACGATGCGATTAGTCATTTTTATTATATTGCCATTGTTTACATTTCTTAACGTCGTCGATTACGTCATTCGTCATACCTGACCAGTAATCATATAATATGATTATTTTATCCTCGTGAACACTAATTCTTACAACATCGGTTGTAATTATATTCTAGGTACCTTTATATACCTTTATTACCTTTATATTTATAACCTTTATATATGCAACTTTTCATGTGACTTGCAATATTTTTATACTTGTTGCATTTTGCCTATTCTTTATAGGTAATTAATATTTCTTTTTCGCACATTGATCCTAAAACTCTCGCTAACTCCGTCGTGGTAGATTACGATCGAGTATTTAGGTAATAGTACAACTTGAAGGTACATACGTGCATTTCATTAATATTTTCTTTTTCAAACATAGATCCTAAAACTCTCGCTAACTCCGTCGTGGTAGATTACGATCGAGTATTTAGGTAATATATATAGTACTACGCGTACATTATCCTCTATTCAAATAACGACAAATCAAATTCTTAAAATCTTTGTCATTAATAAAAGTCAATTCTGTCACATCAGTCGGTTTTTCAGAAATTCCTACAGTCTCAGGTTGATCAGACCTGCTACTGGTAGAAATCTGTTCTGTCAAATGATTGTTATCAGTTATGTATATCTGAGATTTCACACGTTTAGTTTGTGCTCTCGTCAATACAGAACTACTTGTTCTCTAATAGATTTTAAATCATCACACGTTGTTGATACCGGGAGTCGGCTTAGTGCGCCTGCAGTTGCATTATTCCGATCCGGGATGTGCACGATATCAAAATCATATTCTTCAACGTATAGTCGAAACTTAGTCTACTGGAAGGATTCCTTCAACTAAATAAATATACTAATGGCTTATGATCTGTAAAGATTTTAAACCTTCTGCCATACAGATACGGTCTAAAATGCCTTACTGCCCATACGATAGCTAGTAATTCTAAATCTATTATCTTCTAAAAATCTTCTAAATCTATTCTAAGTCTATTTTCTGCGGGCGATAAGTTATGACTCGCATAAGCAACTACGTGAGAATTACTGTTAGACAAAACCACGCCTAATCTTAAAATCCTAATCCTGATTTACAAACGTCGGTTCGCAATTGAAAAAAAATCGTCTACGAAAAATTACGTACTAACCGTCTATAATAATTAGCGAACGATAAGTATCGCTTTACATCATCCGAGTTCGTTGGCACTGGACACTTGACACTCGATTTTGCTGTCGTCATGAAAAATGCAATTCAATGTTATTCCATGATCTACATAAACCTTACATAACTTCGTACCGAGGCAGTATCGACTGCTGTACTCATCGTTATAACTTATTTCAATGCAAATATTTTAATTATTCTTATAAAGTTGCAATTAACTATCCTTATAATTAATAATTGCTTCATAACACGTTAAAAATTATCTCCTAAGATTCCGTTAGCAGTACATGACATATTCTTAAACAAAAAAAAATCACTAAATATTACGTTAACAAAATTATTAAAGTATTAGATATTGAACATAAAAAAATCTTGAAAATTACATACTTTAAGTAATTCTTACTTCAAACTTTGTTGTTGAGGAGCGCGTTGACAAATGTTGATGGCTGATGATGATGGCTTAGGGGCGAGCGGCTGATGGCGGAGCTGGTGCAGATGTGGAGCTTGTACGGCATCGCTGCTGATGATTCAGGCTGCCGTTGTGTGGTTGGGCCGGGCTATACCCTGGACTCCTCCAAACCTTCTTTCTTCTTTCTTGATAATTTCCAAAATAACCTCCAACGCTCTGTATGGTATTGCGTTGTCGTGGCCGAAAGCTGCTCCGTTGGCGTTGATTTTTCATTATGTGATATTGATTTTGAATTTTCTTTCTTCTGTTTATCTTGATTTTTTTTTCTTCTTTTCTTAATTTTCTTCCAAAATAGGTACCAAAATAGGTGGCCATGGCCATAAGGCCATGTGGTATCCCATAATGGATACCGCTGGCAGGGTCGCCATGTAATAATTTAGGATTGAATTAATACATGATGTTGTTGGTTCTGAGTCCTTTATTAGAATGATTCGTCTTATTGCCTAAAAACTTATTTATACACATTATAAAACTGACGTTGCTTAACAACGTAATATTCATCGAAGACATATTTGATCATAATTATTAAGAAGTCCCAAATACCATGGGCTGGTGCAATATTCGCACAAGCTTGATTTTATTTACTTATTTCGTAATATTACATTACAATATATACGTAGAACGCTAGGGCCGAAGCAAGTATTAGGCATATAAGACGCCTTTTCTCTCGGTTCGGTTCGGTAATACGAAAGCCCACACAACACACATATACACAACCTAGCATTGTATATAAGAGTGCTTGTGTTCGCTCCTTCACAGCCTCCACACTAGTAAAGACAAGAGTGGGGTGACTACGCAAGCCCGAACAAAGAGGAGACGAATATTACAGAAAACACGGTATACTTGTAATCTATCTCATTCTCTCGCAGGCTAAATCATATTTATGAATATGTTTGTTTCTTTTTACTGTCACTTTTTCGTTTCACTTAAATAATGTATGTAGATTTCTCTTTGCCAACTCTATTCAGAAAGTTCATCAACTGTGTATAAATTATTCTTAGCAAAGAATCGATATTTTATTATAGACGGACCCCAGTCAGTGGAGGAAGGTCTTCTACATTTCATCAGCTTTGTTCATTGTTGGTAATACATTCCATCTGATCTTCGGAACTAGCGAGAAACAGAAATGGAACGACGAAGCGGACAGTATTACAGAGTCTATCGGTAAGAGTTTTATTTATTATTTTTATAGATCATTTTATATATAACTAGCTTTTGCTCGCGGCTCCGCCCACGTGATCAAACAAACAAACAAACAATCAAACTCTACAGCTTTATAATATTAGTATAGATTTGGGTAGCTTAGCAACGAAAGCCTTCAAATAATATTATTTGGGTAGCTTAGCAACGGAAGCCTTCAAATATGAATAATTTTCCCCGTTTTTGCAACATTTTTCACTGATGCTTCGCTTCTAATGGTCGCAGCGTAATGTTATATATCCTAAAGCCTTCCTCGATAAATGGACTATCCAACACAAAAAGAATTTTTCAATTCGAACCAGTAGTTCCTGAGATTAGCGCGTTCAAACAAACAAACAAACAAACAAACAAACAAACAAACAAACAAACAAACAAACAAACAAACAAACAAACAATCAAACAATCAAACTCTACAGCTTTATTATTATTTTATATATAAGAAATTAAAGTCAACTAAGTCTTAAAATCGCAACGTAGTCAGGTTCGTCCGCAGCATACATTTTAATATATCAGCTTGAACGCAACAGTATCATTGTCCTATAAACTAGACAAAGATGATGATGAAGATGATTCTCCGAAGAAAAGCAGAAGAAGTTCTCCAGTCGACGTAATTTTTGGAACGTAGTTCCTTATCGCGCGTTGCGAAAGGGGGCTAGACGGAAAAAATTGGTACGAAAAGTTGTCACGACATAATTCTCCGACCAGCCAGCGTTAGCTGACCTCCCTGAAACATCGATAATTTCGAAGTCCCAGGTAGCGTCACACAGTGACCAGTCAGCTTGGACCGGACTTTCACAAGACTTTGACCTTGAACCCCAACCGTGACCTTGACCTTGACCCCGACCTTGACCTTGACCTCTATTTTACCTTGACTCCGACCTTGACCTTGACCCCTCCCTTGACCTTGACCCTTATTTTACCTTGACTCCGACCTTGACCTTGACCCCGATTTTTAGCTAGACTCCGACCTTGACCTTGACCCCGATTTTTACCTATACTCCGACCTTGACCTTGACCCCGGCCTTGAACTTGACCCCGATTTTAACCTTGACTCCGACCTTGACCTTGACCCCGACCTTGACCTTGACACAGACCTTGACCCTCAAAATTAAAATTAAAAATAATCGAAAGGAACTTCGTTCCATCCGGGTGTCCCTTGATAGCTCTCATTTTTTGTATTCATAACCACTCATAACTCCGCGAAATCTGGAGCTATTTCGATGATACTTTTTTCATTCGAGCAAGTATACCTCAAAGTAGGATCCATTATTTTCAAAAAGAAATTCTACCCCTAAGGGGGTGAAATCGAGGATGAAACATTAAAACTGCGTCATTTTGGTACAGGTAGAGCCACGCTGTAGACAGTTTTGTTTATAACATGAATGGTCATCATACATCGTTACCACTATCTCACAAAAAACCGACGTAAAGTAGCGGCTTGCTGCTACGCTTCGTACGATGTGTAAGATATCCGGAGGCCCAAATCCCCCTCCCCTTCCTAATCCCTAATTATCCCTTCCCTTTAAGGTCAACAACGCGCCTATAATTCTTCTAGTTTTGTGGGTTTACGTGCTCGTTTACCGGTCATACCATAAAAAAAATAACTACTGAAAATAGTATAAAATAAAAACTTTTTAATAAAAATTAAACTGAGAAAAAACTAAAAACAGAATAAACTACACAATTCTGAGTCGGTGGTATTAATAATGACTATTCAAGTACAATAACCCCGACTCAAAATTGTATGGTTTTATTTTTAGATTTTTAGTTTTTTATAATCAATTTTATTAATTTTTATCAAGCGCCTTTGAAACGTTATACATCCCAAAATCTTCTTCTTTATCAGACTCTTGTAATATAGAAAGACTTGCTCATCTGGTTTAAGTCATGTCTTCTGGAAAGTGTATGTTTCTTTTATTCAGAGAGATTGTTTTTTAGCTGGGTGACGTTGACCAGACGTAATAGGCCATTTGCAGCTCCCACCACCTCGATAATAAATACTTGATTTATGACGTTCGAGATCATTGAATAGGTTTCGATGGGTTGTTGCCTTACAGATAGGAAGTAAGTAAGGTCTGATGATGTAGGAAGGTGGCTATGAACTCTGTTTATTATAATTTATTTCGGGTGTTTTAACGATAAAATGCTGTACACAGAAACGTCATTTAAGTTTAAGAATTCTTTACACATTTTTTAGAATTCGATTTTCTAAGAGACGTTAATTAAGACTATTTACGTGGTCAGTAATTTAGACTAGAGCATTTCCTGAACTCAGTAGCGGGGCATAATGGTAGCTTTTCTATTATTTTTGTAAATTAACTCAATTTTTATTTTCCAATATATTTTTAAATTATCTGTTAATTGTTCTTTTCTTTTACGTTTTTAAATGATCTCAATTGTTCTTGTCCAATATTTTTTTAATAAATGCAATTTTTCCTTTATCTGTTTCAGAGTCGCCACAAGAATTTAAAACGGAAAAAGGCATGTAAGCATCTAGAAGTACTACCGACCAGCCGCCAGCGTCTAAATTGCCGCTGAACGTAAATTAATTATTTTATGTATTTATGCACTTGGTCAACATGTTGCTTGTCAACTCGCAAAGCAGCTCAGTAGCAACTAGGAAATCGTCGCAACCAATCAACATAAACATTTATATGGTATCCCAGTATCTATTGGACTGTTTAATACAACCAGCCACTTCTAACGTAACCACATGTAGAAGATAAACTTGAGTCGCTTAGCTTGATCTCCATTGTAGTTACAATACAATCGCTCCAAAAAAATATCGATAAAAAAAATATTTTCTGTACCCCGATCCAAGTCATTAATAAGTATAATAAAAATACATTCCTGTTGTTCTTATTTCATACCTATTTATCCTGTTATGGCAATCTAATTACACTACATTTAGTGATAAACACAGTGCAGTCTTAATATGATATCAGCGAGAAGGAGAAAAAGAATGCTACGCCTGTATCTCCGAAGTTGTAGGCAAAGGTGCAAATAATAGATCTACAGTTTATAAAAAACGTAATAGGTAAGGCTATCACCATATTTAGCACACATTCTAACTCCGGCCAACTGAAATCTGATTATTGGAAAAAAATTAAACTCAAACTAATCACACTTTTAATTTAGTTTTATCGGGGAGGTATCTACCACCCAGTGAAACTGTTTTACGAAGTGGTAATTCTCTCGTATGCAAGAACCGTCTGGGCTGGTATGATCTATCTATTTCTGTACCCATTTCTGCCGCCAAGCAGGAGTTTGTAAACACTTGTGTTTGAAGGACATTCAAGCCAGTAAAATGGGCATAATGAGACTTGACAAACTTATGTTTCGTGGTGAAGATCACAGTCCAATACCATGCAGTTGAATTCAAAGTTCTATATGGTGTTGTATCTGTCGATGGGCAGGCGTGGAACTTACCATCACGTGACCTGCTCGTTTTGTCATTTAGGTTAATATAACAAAATTGTTTATCACGAAAGTAATATTAACTTCTAGGTTACGTTATAATTGTGTCAACAGCAATCTGACTAACAACTTGCTTCAAAATACTAATAATGTTGTAGAGAATTAGCTATGAAACCAGTTTTAGAGCTGCCCAAAATTAGGTTATTTGCTGAACAATTAATTTATTCTTATTGGCCACAAATAGCATCTTAATCCGCTATGTTTGCTGACAGAAAATATTTTGGAGCTGACAAAAACCAAATATTTGGCAAACCATTTAAATCATATCCTTCTAAAACTACAATAGCACCTACACACCTACTCAAAATTGCTTAGATTTAATTAGGATCTATTTTTATTTATTGCTTCTCAGTTTTCTAGCGTCACTTGCCATTATTACCATTTACCATTTGTTTACCATTATTTACGGATTCAAGTTTCAATTGTAGTATTGCTCCCATGTTACCAAATTGGACCAGCTTAGCAGAGCTTCCTTGGTGGATTGAAGTCGTTCCGCTTCATTGGTCTAGTAGCAACGTACTAAGACTGAGAACCGTGAAGTGCTGGGTTCAAAACCCAAGTCGGGCAATCACAATTGGTGTTTAAGTTTTGTATTTAAAAAATCACGTATGGATTGCCCGGGATTGAAATTTGTGCCCTCTACGGTGATAGGATCGTCCGTATCACATTATGGGATAGAATTAATCAGTGAGCCGTAATTGTACTTTCTGTAGCTTTGGACCCCCCTTTCGAGGATACATGGCACAGTTTATGGTCATTATGTACTGAATTGTAGTTATATCAAGTTTAGTGAAGTTACTCTACAGTTCCACGTAACGTATTTATTTATCATGTGAATATTTAGATGACTTTATCAACATCTCGAATAAATGTCAATGATTTCCATTTGACAAGTATTACTTCACTGATAAGAATTTTTGTTTGATATCCAAAGTGTAAACACGTGTGACCGAAAATTTGTGTAAAATGATCGATGAAGAAATAAATGTAGTTAAAAAGCCGAGTGAGTAGTCTTTTTTATATAATTGACGAATAAGGGTATGATGGATACGTTACCACGTATTTAGGTGATAGATCCACGCTATAGACTTTTTTGTTTCAACCATAAATGGCCTGCCTTACAGAAAATAAATATAAAATGGCTATTGCGTTTCGTACGATGAGTGTTATTTCAATCAATAAAATATAATATATCAATATTCTCGTATTCTTGGTGCTTATGAGCGGTGGAGATCACTTACCATCAGGTGAACTACTTGCTAGTGTACAATCCTGGTTGAACGTCCATTCATGCTGTAGACAAAACTGTATAATAACACAGCTCTACCACTCCTAATATACTCATTATATTTAAAACTGAAGGCCGGCGGAACATTATCCCTACAATCTACATAAACGTTGACATTGTGATATACAGGTTATATCTATTAATATATCTCACATTAAAATCTGTTCAAGATAATCCACTGATGTTTTCTTTTTTCACCTAATATATTTTCGAAAAGTAGCGATGGTCTCAAGGGGAGTGTAAGAGACTATGTAGACAGTGGCCGCAGGTTTAATCTTAACCTCCAAAGCACACTTCTGACTTGCGAAGTTACGTATATGTATGTACATTTCTTATAATGGTGAAAAGAAAAAAAAATATCATGAGCAAATAAGCATACAAGAAAATTATTCATAATAAAGAATTAAAATATGTGTAAAATCAGTCTACCCCGTAGACAAGCGAATTGGACTATGAACTAACCTTTTCCATTACATCAGTACAGAGGACGTACATGGCCTACCGAGGGACCGTATAATACAGGGCTGATCAAAATAATATTTTCAGAAGGTCCATTGGGCATTCGTCATCTACAAGCAGTTTTACTATTCTTCGCGTTGATTCTGGCGTACGGTATGAGAGTTAATATGAGTATAGCGATCGTAGCAATGACGGACAGCGACGCTCAGGATGTAAGTAGATTTTTTATAACAGTCTGGTAAATGAGCAACTGGGATACCTGATGAAATGAAAATTTAAATTGTTTAATGACCATACATACCTTGATTCACACCTGCTTTCCATGGGTAAATAGAAATAAAAGATGGAAAAGTCTTTAGGATTCCGCGAATTAGTTGCAATTGTCATTAAATTGCGGCATATGTCTGTACGGATTCAGAAAATATCTGAATACATTGAAGATAAAGACACAGATTAAATGCTACTGATATGTTTGCTCATATTATAGTTTTATGAGCATTTAATGTATACCTCCATAAAGTAACGGGGGTTCGTTAAATGTTCCATAGCGTTAACGGTTTGGAAACCACCGATTTAATGCATTAAATAAATAAAAATCCAGAAAATACAAAAAATATACCACAGGTGTTAAAAATCTATTTGAAATGTTTTACCATTATTGTTTTTTTCAGTCCTTCGACTGGAGCATCCAGAAACAGAGTGTGATCCTATCATCTTTCTTCTGGGGTTACATTATTCTTCAGATCCCTGGCGGTGAGCTCGCGGCTCGATTTGGCGGATCCATCCTGATCACCATCTGCATCGCTATCAATGCTGTTGTCTCTATGTTGATTCCATTAAGCGCGTATTATGTAAGTGTTTTGAGGATTCATCACTATAAAAAGATATTGGCTCAAAATTGCCAATATCAAATATAATAGCAACTTAAATTGATCCCATCGTCGTTGGTTTTAGCCTACACTGATTAAAAAGTGACCGCATTTGCTGAGTCCACCTGTGTAGGTATTACCACTTTTGTTTATGCCATCAATTAGCTGGGTTATATTCTGGTTTGAACGCTGGACATCAAAGCCAGTGAAATTACGAGGCATTCGACTAATACCATGGAGTGGCAGGCAACCTATACCAGAAGAATCAGGAATTGTGAGTTGCTGACTTTAATAGAATGGAATAAGGAGTGGGATGTGGAAGCGGGATTTGAGCTATCAGAAAATTTCATTCACCATACGCAACACAACAGCTAGACGTCAATTCACGTCAGTATTCTGACGGATAATGGATTACCACTCGGGTTATTATGCTGTAGACAAAATTGACTACAGCATGGCTCTACCTTGTATACAAATGAATGTTTTTTTTTTTCAGGGAGGATGGAAACTTGTATGTGCCTGTCGAGTATTCCAAGGTCTAAGTCAAGGATTTATCGTTCCATCTATACACAGTCTCATTGGCAAGTGGGCTCCTGTAGAGGAAAAGAGCCGTCTCGGTGCTTTGGTACATGCTGGTA
The DNA here is from genome assembly GCA_949126905.1 of Amorpha juglandis. NCBI lineage: Eukaryota > Metazoa > Arthropoda > Insecta > Lepidoptera > Sphingidae > Amorpha > Amorpha juglandis. Next base: position 496,057 of record OX421379.1, on the reverse strand, counting down.
ACACAATGTTGTATGAATATTTTTCAGTCACCACATTAGTTGGAGCAGCGTTAAGTTTCAGCTGAGCAACCGGTGAGGGCCAGGGTAAATTCTCAGGTTGTAAAATCATAATTCAGTTCGAAAAATGATACTTTGGTAGGCTCGCCATTATCACATCATGGGGCGGAAATAAGGTGGCGAACCTTTGGTTTACTAGATGCACCTTTTTCTGCCATTGCAATGATGGTATCATATCGTAATCTAATTTATACGAATTACATAATTATGTGCCTGCTTCTATAAATTTTCCCCAAATTTTCAGGATCTCAACTAGGAAACGCCATCCAGTTTATGGCTGCTGGGTTTATAGCTGATTTTTGGGGATGGCCAGCAATATTCTACGTGAATGGAGCTGTTGGATTACTTTGGACAGTTATATACATCTTTCTAGGCTCAGATTCTCCTCAAAAGTCTAGGATGATCAGTGCTGAAGAGAGATTATACATACAGAGTTCGCTGGGACAAATTGGAGAGCAAAAGGTTATTTTAATCGATAATATCAATTTACTGTTAAGTAATAGCTTTAATAGGAACGTCCTCTCTTATAAACAAAATGGATTCAATTCGTAGTAAAGTATAAATATTGTTTCAAGTGTTTGTCATAAATGATAATTATTTAGGGTTTAAAAGCCAATACCCTCTCAATATTAGAGAAAGCCCCTGCCCAGCAATAGGCCAGTATAAAACAGGGTTGATATTATATTATTATAGGGTATAAATATATTTGCAACTGAATTCCGCGGCCTCCCACAGAAAAAATCTACAGATTTTTAGTCAATAGAATGGTCTAGTCCGACGAGCCCTGTTAAAGGTGTATAGAGAAAAAATACTTAATCCAATTCGATTTGGATTCGTGTACCTAGGGTTTCGTACTTCCAAATCCTCCTCCCATTCCTAATCCCTTATTTGGCCGTTTTCTTTAAAATCGACAACATATTCATAGTTCCTCTACTATTTTGGGCGTACATGGGCAGTGGAGATCACTTACCATCAGATGATCCACTTGCTCGTTTATCAGCCTATACTATAAAGAAATTTCCACGTTGTACTAGACATATTAAAAACCCATTACAGAAACTCAAAACTCCATGGAAAGCGATATGGACTTCTATGCCGTTCATTTCATTGATCATTGTCCACTGCGGACAGAACTGGGGTTTCTGGACCCTCATGACTGAAATGCCTTCTTACATGAAGCAGGTTTTGGGAGTCGATATAAAAGCGGTAAGTTCACATGATATTGAATATAAAATGTTGTTTGAATTATTGCAAGTTGGGGTTATGAACCGGAATATCAACTGATTGTATTTAATAGTTGGGCAAAACTTCATATGAATCCATCTAAGATCCGGGATTGGAATCCCCAGGGGTGCCATTTGGCAGGATCGTAAATAAATAATACACCCAACAGTCACGCACATAGTCCTGACCCCATAGTAAGATACGAGTCTTGTGTCGTGAGTATCAAGAACTACGAAAGTCTTTCAGTCCCACGCCACCCAGACCCGAAACAAATATTTGTGGATTAGACAAATATTTGTTTTAATGCGGAGATTGAAGCCGCAGCCTATTGTTTCGCAGTCGGCTTCTACACTAGACCAATATATACATACATACTCATGACTGTAATTCCTGATGGGGGAGCCTATCACCATACCGGGTACAATTCCAGACTTCGGGCTGATACTGAGCATTATGTGATAGAAAAACCCAATATCGCTTTTACCCGAAGCGGGGATCGAACCCAACCAAGACAGTCCTGGACACTAGTTAATCAGTTTTATTTTTCAGAACGGAGTAATGTCAGCCCTGCCTTACTTGGCTATGTATATTTTAAGTTTCCCATTTGGTTTCCTCGCCGATTACATACCCAATAAGAAATGGCTAAGCGTTACTGCTACTAGAAAACTGTCTAATTCAATTGGTAAGTTAACGCTAATCTACAACGTGTTACCGATAGGTGTGATCATATTTAAGGGTACATACACCTGACAGAGTGTTTATGTACCGGATCCTAACACAATCTGGACATCCTTCACGCTAATGTTAATTACGATCGATAATGTTAATTACGATCGATATATGATCGATGACATCACTTTTTTTTTACTTTTAATCAAATTTAAAATAATAATATCATAATACTAGCCAGGGCTAGTATACAATACAGGTATTATACATATACGTCCCACTGCTGGGCACAACCCTCCTCTACTGAATGAGAGGGATTAGGCCTATAGTCCACCACGCTGGCCTAATGTGGGTTGGCAGACTTCACATACCTTCGAAAAATCTTATCGAGTTCTCAGGTATGCAGGTTTCCTCACGATGTTTCCTTCACCGTTAGAGCAAGCGATAATTAACAATTAATATACACGTAACTTAGAAAATGGTGTATGCTCTTGGGGCTGGTTGCGAACCTGCGACTTTCGTCTCGACAGTCCATACCACTCCCCGCTGAGCTATCGCTGCTTGACATCACTATTAATTTTTATTTGCATTGCGCGCCTGGTATCAGCTGTTACCGTTAAGGATAATAAACTGTGGTACATCTTTTAGGACACTTCGGTCCAGCTATCGCATTGATCGGCCTCTCGTATACTCCGGCTGGTAACGTGATGGCAGCAGTGCTTCTTTTAACCATCGTAGTGGCACTCAATGTGGGACACATCACGGGGCTCATGGTAAGAACATAATCATTTATGCCTTATAGTTTAAAGGCAATCATGGCTGACTAGCGTTCGTGGCTACGAAATACCGTTGTAAATATAATCTAGTCTTAGAAATTTAATGACTTATTATGACGTTATTTAATGACTTTAAATGATAGGAGGAACCCAAATAACATGATCACTTTCTAACTAATTTATTATATTAACAAAAAACAAACCCGTGTCAGGAATAACAAATTGTAGGCCTTACTTTAATTGCACTTGTATACACGCTTAATATAATTAACTACAACAGAATTACAGCTACTGTAACTGTCAGCCAAGCTGAAGGCTGGCTACTATAATAACGACCACAATAGTTACAAAGAATTTATTTATAATTTTTTTTTTTTATAATTTTTTTATTATTATTATTATTAAAGGTCTTCACTGCACGACGTCTTGACGGAATGCGAACTGTGCTCTGTCAAGTCGTGCGCCTCTTTTATACATAATTTTAGGTGTATCTACCCGATGACAATTTTATAAACACCATCCGCACAGATAAAAAATAATCCACATCTAACACTAGCTTAAAAAAATAGTGACATGTGAAAGAGATATTAAATGATCCCAATTACAGAATAAATGATTTTCATTGAATTTGAATTTGAACTTACCATCACGGGTAGTGCACTAGTCACTTTGTTTAGTGTTAGTCACTTTGCCGTGGTTGGATAAAAAAGACATGTGGTGGTTTTTTTATAGCATAGGGGCCGGCAAACGAGCAAGTGGGTCACCTGATGGTAAGTGATCTCCACCGCCCATGTACGCCCACAATACCAGAAGAATCATAGACGCTTTGCCGACCTTAAAGCAAAGGGATAATTAGGGATTGGGAAGAGGAGGGGGATTTGCGCCTCCGGATATCCATACAAACGGTTTGTCCATGCAAACTCATGCCGGCATCCCCCATTTCCAGGTTTTTACCAGTGTAATAAATATGTTCTTGATATATTTAAGTTATCAGTACCACTTACCTGACCCAAAATTTTTCTTTTCTTTCTTACGCAATCCTGGATCCTCTAAAATTAGGAATCCTGAAATTTAATACTGACTTGGAGCAATACTTTTTTTAAGGATATAAAAATGATCTTAATCAGTCCCAACTTGGGCGTTATGCGTGGTTGTTATACACACATACACACACATACAAAAAAACGTAAAACAAAACATTTGAATTGAGAATCTCCTTCATTTTTTAGTTGGTTAAAGGGCAAATTCAGTACAAACGATGCTTGCCAACGGCGGCGTCGCTAATAAAAGAGTTGATTTTAATTATTATTATTAATTCTGAGCGGGTTTCAAGTTCCATAGTAGTGCATTGACTCTTAAATAAACAAATGTACAATGTACTTTAAACTGGCTTAAAAAGAATTTGTTCGCTTCTTGATTCTAAATTTGTAATTTGGCAAGTTTTTAGAGTTCCGTAGCTAAGTGACAAAAACGGAATTCGGCCTGTATAAATGCTTCTTCCCTCTTCGGAGAGGGAAGAAATAAATCGAGAGGCCTGCGATAAGACAGGCGGATGATCGATGCAGGCACAGGGATACAAGGATGTACCCCTATACCCGCCCCAGCAAGTCATGTCCCAAGCCCCTCGTAATGTTTCTGCTCAATTTCACAATCGTATACGTTCCATATAAAAGTTCCATACAAAGTTCAACCCCGGTTTCACTACGGAACCCTTCATGCATGATCTGACATACACTTGGCCGGGTTTTTAGCTAGATTCGTCACTCGTTAATTTAATTATCTGACGTCATTCGGTACTATTATCAACAATATATTTTGCAATTGAGGTAAGTAGATCATGTACATTGTTAAGCCCACTTTACTAAATTTATTTCTAACAGTAGTATATTTAAACTACTACTATACTATTAGACTGCCTCAATGACGCAGTTGTATTGCGTACGCGGTACGCCTGCTATACAGAGGTCTCGGGTTCGATCCCCGGGTCGGGTCAAATCATATTGGGTTTTTCTATCACTAAATGCACAATATTCCGGAGTCTAAAATTGTGTATAAGGGGGGCGACCCCTATCATATCATGGGACGGAAATACGCTCGACGAAATGTGGGTGTACTGGTTACACCTCTCAGGCATTAGAGGCGTGAGTGCGTATATGTATACTTCATCATCATCATCATCAGCCACAAGACGTCCACTGCTGAACATAGGCCTCCCCCATAGATTTCCAGACCGACCTGTTGGAAGCGGCCTGCATCCAGCGACTTCCTGCGACCTTTATGTATACTTAAACTATTGGAAATAAAAAATCTGCTACCATTTACTCAGCGAACGGCTGAAAACATTATGCGACACAGTTACGTAAATGGAGTCAAAACAAGATACATTGCAATTCCTTTTCTGACTCCACCAATATTTACTGGTCTCCACAGTTGGTTCACCTGGATATGTCTCCCAACTTCGCGGGAACTCTGCTGGGCATCACCAACTGCAGCGCAAACATCATATCGATCATAGCTCCACTTGTTGCTGGAGCGGTACTGAAGGATGAGGTATGGAATGTTTAACAGGTTTTCATTTATATGGTGGCTATCCAGTTTTTTCTGCAATGACGAGACGAGCAGGCCCCTCGCCTCATGATAAGCGTCACGCCTGTCCATAAGAAGCAACACCTCACTTAAAATTATATGGCACTGCATGGCAGTAAACTGCTCTCGTCAGATTGAAGATGTGAGATCTCATAATGCCCAGTAATTTTACTGTACTTCAAACCGGAACACAACAGTGCTGACAAAATCTACCACCTAGTATATATATGGTAATAATGTCTCAGACCAAGGTGGCAGGTCCCTCGCATGCAAGAGGCCGTCTGAGTTGGTACCACCGCTTTGTCTATTTTCTTTGTCTTTGTCTATTCAGTGTGGAAACACTGTTGCGTTTCGGTTTGAAGGACATTGAAGCCAGTGAAATTGCTGGGCATTATGAGACTTAACATTTTATGACTCGGGTTGACGAGCGCAATTCAGTGCCATGTCGTGCTTTGTAATTCAAAGTTCTGTGTGATATTGCTTTTGTTTATAGGCAGGCGTGGCGCTAACCATCGGGCGAGCGCCTTGCTCGTCTCATCATTCAATCAAATAAAAAAAAGACCTCCTTCCCACTAGACAAGAATCCTAAACAATGCTATTTTCAGACGGATCCTGACGATTGGCGCAAGGTTTTCTACATATCGTCAGCAGTGTACGTCATTTGTAATACTATCTACCTGATCTTCGGCACCAGCGAGAAGCAGAAGTGGAATGACCCTGGCGAGGATACTTTGACTGGTACAAAAGGTATGGATATGCCTATGATACATATAGTAGTAATGGACAGGGAGCCCTCGGGTAGCTGATCCACTTGACTACTATCAAGCTCATTTTCCGTGAGTAGCTTCGTTTCGATGAGACGACCAACAATTCCCTACGCGAAAATTCTCTATTGTGGTAGCTAACAGAGGTAGCAAGGATAGAATATTTCGATTTGATGATACTCAAAAAATTATTATTTTATTTGTAGGACAATATGACAGTTAAATTATATAAATATTAACTAAGTAAATACAAAAAAATCAGCTGGTTAGTAATCATACCTATTGAAAGGAGGGGCTTCCAATAGGTATCGATAACGAGGTCATAAGAATGATTACTAATCAGCTGATTTTTTTGTATTTACTTAGTTAATATTTATATAATTTAACTGTCATATTGTCCTACAAATAAAATAATAATTTTTTGAGTATCATCAAATCGAAATATTCTATCCTTGCTACCTCTGTTAGCTACCACAATAGAGAATTTTCGCATAGGGAATAGTTGGTCGTCTCATCGAAACGAAACTACTCACGGAAAATGAGCTTGATAGTAGTCATGTGGATCAGCTACCCGAGGGCTCCCTGTCCATAAGCCTTTTCTACTACTGATAGGTGCTAGATTTCTTCGTAACCCTGGACTTTTTTATCCGGGCACGGCAAAATGACTGCACTACGCCTGATGGTAAGCGCAGTAGAGTCAAAAACACTAACGACCACCTACAAATAACGAGTTTATCGATGGTCACCAGAATTATGCGGGCCAAATGCGGGTTGGTATTTTTTTTTAAGTAGAGAACGGTAAGGGCAACTGGGTCACCTGAGGCTAAGTGATCTCCACTGCTCATAAACATCTACAATACTTGAAGAACTATGGACGTTTTGTTGACCTTAAAGAAATGATTAAGCAGTTGTGAAGGGGAAGGGGATTTTGGGCTCAGAATATCTCACTCACAGTACGAAACGCTACAGCAAACTACTACTACTTCGCGTCGATGTGAAATAGTGGTAACGATCCGGTCGAGCCGGCCCATTCATGTTGTAGACAAAACTGTCTACGCTTGGCTCTTTTACTGAGAATTTATTTAGGTACCTTTGAAATCTGGTCTGGGTGTTGTGGGACCGCAAGTCCCTCGTAGTTCCTGATACCCACGATACAGGTTTAATCTAGTGTGGGGTCAGGATTATGCGTGTGACTGTTGGGTGTATTTATTTACTTTGAGTATGCTATTAAATAAGTAAAACAATTTGTTTTTATTTTTCAGAATTCAAGTCGCAAGGAACGGAAGAGAAAGTTGTTTAAATTCTAATTAAAATAAAACTTATCAACAAACTTAGTTTTAATCCAATCAGCACATATTAGTTTGTATTACACACTGTTTTCTTTCTGCCTGGTATTATCCAGGTTTAATGCCGCGGTCTGCCTTTCCATCATGATTTGACGGTGAATTTGGTATTGGTGCGACCCACCAACTGCCCCCAAAACATGCAACGGCAACCAGGTTTCGCCATTGCCTCGTCCCTTACAGTTTTTACCATGTGCACGTTAATTGTTGGTGGCTTATACTTCAATTACACACTGTACATTAAGTAATGTGTAGGTATGTAAAAAGAAATTTTAATTGTGATTAATTTTCGATATATTTTAAGCAAAATTTACATATCGTCGGGGATAGTGCAAATCCGCGTATCTAGCATTGGATAATTCCGCGTATCTGCATTAGATCAAATTTTACAGGGGAAGGTTAAAACTTTATAATTTTCTTATTTTAAGGGCAATTGGACTCATTTTTACATAGAGAGTAATAATTGATGGGTTCTATGTATTCTTAATGTAGATTATCCGTTAAATTAATTAATTTAATCGCTACGACACTTACGCGGATTTGATTTAACCACTATCTTGTCACAATGGAACATAATAGTAAGTTGCGCCGTTTTGAAATCAAACAAGTAATAATATTACAAAATATTATTTACTAATCAACGCATGACATACAAAATCAAAAGGTTAATCTTGACAAGCACTATTCCTACAAGAAAACTTTTTAGATCAAAGTTAAAAATCTCTTTGATAAACATTGAAAATAGTGTAATATCAACAGCAGTTTTTTTAATGAATCTTACGCTCTATATCAGCCTTTTCATTTATTTATTTATTATGCATAGGCAGTACGTATGACAAGTTTAAAACTTATTAAGTTAATAAACAAAACAACAGGTTCTTCAGCTATCTAACAAAAATAAACTGTATGACTTAGTCATTTAAAACAAATTAAGTAATGATTTCTTACGTTTACGCGAATGTTACTCATTGAAATAAAACTAATTTAAACGGATTTTATCGCGGTTTTTTATTTTAATTATGGTCCCGACGTTTCGAAAGCTTTTCAGCCTTCGTGGAATGAATTTTATGAATAAATTTTATGTACAAGTGGATGGAGTAGCTATGGGTTCACCTGTGTCTCCAGTAGTCGCCGATATTTTCATGGAGGACTTCGAGGAGACAGCCCTAAGCACAGCCCCCGTCACTCCCAGGTTTTACATACGGTACGTAGATGATACATTCACAATTTTACCATCTGACAAAGTATCTGCATTTTTAGATCATCTTAACTCCATCAACAATAAAATACGATTCATTGTGGAGTTAGAACAAAATAAATCTCTTCCTTTCTTAGATGTTTTAGTTATTCGTAATCCTGATCAGTCTTTAGGCCATACTGTATACAGGAAAATGACCCATACAGATAAATACCTGAATGGTGAATCTCACCACCATCCAAAACAGTTAGCTACCGTGGGTAAATCTTTATTTCAGAGAGCACAAGGAATCTGTGACGAGGAACATCTGGCTGCCGAGCTGCAACATGTCAAGCAAGTACTGCGAGACAACAAGCTCCAAATTCCACGCCGCCGTCACAGAAACCGAGTGAAACCAGCCACAGTTGAACGTGTATCTGTTGTGTTACCTTTTGTAAGAGGAGTCACAGACAAGATTGGCTACATACTGAAGCGTGCTTCAATTAAAACTTACTTTAAGCCGCCCAAGAAGATTAGTTAATTTTTACCACCTGTCAAGTGCCATATACCTCTACAGGAACAGGGAGTATACAAAATCGACTGTGACTGTGGCCTCTCCTATATCGGTCAAACCAAAAGAAACATAGGGACCCGCATAAAAGAACACATAGCTGATGTTAAACACCGACGCTCTACGAAGTCTGCAGTTGCTGAACATTCTGAGGAAGGCTCCAAACATTATCTTAGATTTGACAAACCACAAATCCTTGCTAAAGAACACCGATTCCTACCTAGGATGATTCGTGAGGCTATTGAAATTAAAAAACATCCAAATTTCAATAGAGAAGATGGTTGGAAGCTAGCACAAGCCTGGGATCCGATTATACATTTAATTAAATCGGAACCCAAAAGACCAATTGCCAGACCTCAAGACACTGTGAGCTCTTTCTGCGTAGATCGGACCAAACATTAAACCATATTAATCATTGTAAACTGAAGGTAGACACTGTAACATTAACTTTTCTGGACAACCTACACCTCAGTCCAGACCGTGACCACGAAGGCTGAAAAGCTTTCAAAACGTCGGGACCATAATTAAAATAAAAAACCGCGATAAAATCCGTTTAAATTAGTTTTATTTCAACAAATTAAGTACTCTTATACATTTCAATTATTTATTTTAAAAAAATAGTAGCATAGTTCTTCAGCTATCTAGCTGTTTAACAGAAAAATACTTAATTAACATTGAATTAATACTTACCTGATGTTGTAATGATTAATTTTAACATAAAAACTTTATGTTAAAAATAATCATTACGACATCTAACTTTAATAATCTGACTTTAATAACAAAATTAACAATAAATACGCTCCCGATGACAGGTGATGACATTCGCGGTATTGAATCGCCGACTGTAGATACGCAGTATTGAATCGCCGACTGTAGATACGCAGTATTGTTTTTAGGCAATTTCTTGCTCTTTATTGTTCGAATGAGTAATATTGTCAAAGAGGTGGGTGCCAATCGGGATTTTATGTGAATTGCCCGTAAAATTCAAAATTGGCTACATTTGTTAGATACGCGGAATTATCCAATGCTAGATACGCGGATTTGCACTATCCCCGACGATATTGGTTTTTAAATCAGTACTATTAGATAGAATTAACGCATCATGCGAGCAAATCTACACATAACTATAGACTATAAGATTTCGTTTCAGAAGTAAAACACTGTTTTCACTTATCCGTTTATTATAGACACATTTACAACAAATACATTTTCTTCACCGACGTGTTCACTCCTTGACGGCTAGTGTTCACTCCTTGACGGCTATGAAAAGAATTGGGTGCTGCCTTTTTTATTTAATATTTATTATGCTGATAGCCTGATGCTAGTCGGCTGCTTTACTGAACTTTTGGGTGAGCGCTGTAGACACTCTCAACTCTCTGCTGTCCCACTATATCTAAGTTATCCTCACGTCGTGCCGTATAATTAGAGAGAAGGTAGTCAATGGAGAAACTGTACTCATGACTATGATTCCCAAGAGGAGTTGAGTGCCTATAAATGCTAATTAATAAAAGATAAATGAATTATAGTATACAAATAAGCTATTATATTATAGTCGTAAGTATAATAAAGCAGATATATTGTTATATGTAAGCTAACATAACCATTTCATATATATAGTTTATGTACAATTACGTATTTTATGGAAACAATGGTGTACAAAACATACCAAGAGCATGTCAAGCCATGCTTTGTTTATTTTTTTTATTTTATAAATAACCACAGTTACATTTGAATATTACCAAACTGTGTACACTGTTTGTTGGCGAAAGAAGCGCTCTTATACTTAAATACGCGTAACTTAAAGATCCATGCACACATAATTTGGGCTGTTTTTTGCTTTGTTGTACCTGTCCCAATAAATTATAAATTAATAAAACTAAAAAACACGCTTTTATAGAAAGTCTAACTAAAAAATGGAAAATAAATTTGAAGAAAACAATGTATTTTATATTGTAAAATAAGCGTGGGATGCTTTTTAAGATACTATCTAAATGATAATCCTTCTACTCATATCTGTCAATACAATATTTATAACTATAGGCACCATGCACCCCACGCTTTTTCTACAATATAAAATACATTGTTTTCTTCAAATTTATTTTCCATTTTTTAGTTAGACTTTCTATAAAAGCGTGTTTTTTAGTTTTATTAAAACTATTATTTATTTTTCATTTTTTAGTTAAAATAAAAATATATTGTAGCAGAGAGTATAATTTTAAACCCGAATATCAAAAAAGCGCCATCTATTGACGCTCTTAGATACTACGATATTCCCTATAATTAACGAAGATCCAGAGAATACAATTTGAATTCCTAACGCGAATATCAGTAATTAATTAAATTAAATTATTATTATTTAATATTTTTTTTTTTTTTTCAAATTAGTGTATTGTCATCGGTCTTCGATAAATCTACAAAGTTTGAACGAAATCTGGCCGTTTAAAGTGGGTAAACACAAATATACAAACAAACATACAGGTGAAGTTAATAAAAAGCGTGTAAAAAGACATAAAACCAACTTTATATTATAAATTATTTAACTCTTTTTGTTTTAACTGTACCTGTTAATAAGTAAAGTGCAGTCGGAATATTGCCTTGACCTTCAATTGGCATCCCTTGATGGTCTGCAGAATTATGCCAGCCTGAACATAATGAATATAAAAAAATGGCTAACCTTCGATTGCGAATCGCCTGTATAAGCCACAATGGCGGGTTTTCCACCATGTGTACGGTGGTCTCTAGTCAGTCGGGTAAAAAACTTACCAAGTAACCTCTCACCACCAGGTTTTGTCACCATATTGCGTACCTTGATCGATATACAAGGTATATACAACGATATATACAAGGTGGTAAGTCCCTCGTATGCGAGAGGCCGTCAGGGCTGGTACCACCGCTTTGTCTATTTCTGCCGCCAAGCAACAATGTGTAAACACTGTTGTGTTTCGGTTTTAAGGATATTGAAGCCTGTGAAATTACTGGGCATTATGAGACTTCTTGTGTCTCGGGGTGACGAGCGCAGTTCAGTTTCATGCAGTGCCTTGTAATTCAAAGTGCTGTGTGGTGTTGCTTCTGTTTATGGGCAGGCGTGACGCTTACCATCAGCCGAGCGACTTGCTCGTCTTGTGATTCAACTAATAAAAAAATAAATATGCAGTGGAAGGTGCCTGTATTGACGAATATTTAATTCTATTTTGAATATAGCGTTTTCAGTTTTTGGAAAAAAATGATTATGTATCTTTGTAGCGCAAATATAAATATTTATAACGTGTTCCAAATTTCAAAACTATGTTACTAGACTATGAATTAAATTATTGTGAAATACGCCTACCAGTATTTGCCTTTATAGGCATATACCAAAACTACAAAGGTAATTTAAGTAAGGAACTATGTAAATTAATTTAATTCTGGAGGTATCTCGTAAATACATGAATTAATTATATTCTGCTACGTGTCTTAAGAGTTAGTCATAAACAGACAAAAATGTAATTTCATAATCAATACTACACAGTTATTGTTTTTATCAATATAAACATACCAAGTCGGTAAAGTTAATCATAATGAAAATAAAGTAATAAGTGGACAAACAACGTTAGCTTGTGTAACTAATTCGCCCATGACTTTGGAACAATAAAATGTTTCCTTTGCCGACCTTCAGCCGTGAAAAAATGTATCGACCTGTATCGATAGTACTGCGAGAACGGATCGCGACGCGAGCGCACGTATAAAATAAATTATTTGTTTATTTTATCTGGAGTACGTGCTGGCAACATAAACAAATTACATTTAAAAAAATATTAGTTGCTTCTAAATTATTTAATATATTTTTTACTGGCTGTTTGAAATTGGAATTGTCTTCAAACGAAAGCAAAAAAAGTATTTTAAAAAATCACAGTGTCACAGAGTGGTGTTTCCAAAATGGGCGTCGAGGATAATCTTGAAGAAAAAAAGCCACCAAGTGAGTGAATTCCTAATGACATTGCCGTGAATAAAATTTACCTTTAAATGCATATTCATAATTTTACTGATATTTATTTAATATTCATGATTTATTGACATTTTAAAGCAGTATCAACTTAATTGTTTACAAAATGAGTAATGAGCTAGCCGTTCTGTTAGTCTGTCACTTCATCCATTCTTCACATCCTCTCATCCTTTTAAAACGCCGAAAATAATATCCGCAATGCCCTTCGCAACTAACATTATCCTGCATCCAAAAGATGTAGGCAGGTGCTGAACTATTCCTTCTAAGTCCTTCGTACACAAGGTGGCAGGATCCATATATGCAAGTGGCCCTGGGTTGGTACCACCGATTTGTCTATTTCTGCCGCCAAGCAGTAGTGTGTAAACACTGATGTGTTTTGGTTTGAAGGATATTAATGCCAGTAAAAATACTAGGCATTATGAGACTAAAACATCTCATGTCTCGGGGTTACAAGTGCAGTCCAGTGACATGCAGTGCTTTGCAATTCAAAGTACAATGTTGCTTCCGTTTATGAGCAGGAGTGGCGCTTACCATCAGGCGAGCCCCTTGCTCGTCTCGTCGTTAAATCAAATAAAAAAAACAAAACCATTAATAAATAATAAACTACCACTAAACGACCGATACCTGTATCGTATATATATCGGTGCGGGAATCGAACCTACTCCCTGTCGCTTCACAGTCGGCTAATCATTCGCTGCGATATTCTGATATTTATTTAATCTTTCAAACGACACGTATATTTTATCTTATTTTTTACAAAACTTGAAACCAGTCTCAGAAGCATTATATATCACGAGACCTGTTTATTACTTGGTAAAGTTGTTATTTAAAGTGTTTATTCAGTTGTCGGCTCACATATTTTTAACCGACCTCAAAAAAGGAGGAGGTTCTATGTTCAACTTTATGTATGTTCAGTGATTTCTCTCCCATTTGTAGACCGATTCTCAATTTTTTTTATTTGAAAGAGTATACTCTCGAGGTAGTTCCATTGGCACCAAGTCTGGATCTGATGATGGAATCCCAGAGAAATCGAGGGAAACCCTCAAATGTTATAGGTATTAATTCAATATTATTCATATTAATATCGGATCGCAGGTATAGTGGTTGCATTAGGCTAGAAACCGTAAGGTTTAGGTTTGATTCCAGGGGAGGTAATCTTTATTTTTGAGTTTCGATCAGCAAATCACACATGAATAAAATAAATAGAATATGGGCCTGGTATGGCAATAGGCTTTCTAAACCAAAGGGCGGCAAACGAACAAGTGGGTCACCTAATGGTCCGTGATATCAACCGATTATAAATACCAACAATAGCAGAAGAAACATAGATGAGTTGCCGAAGTTTTAAAGGAATAGGGACTGGCAAGGGTAGGTGATTTGAGCCTCCGGAAATCTCATACATCGTACGAAACGCAACCTACCACATCACGTCGGTCTGTAAAATACTTGTACTAGGTCGGAAGACCCGGCCCATTCATGCTCCAGACAAATGTGTTTACAGCATGGCTCTATACTTTACTTACCTCTGAGGCTTGCCATCATGATTGAAGTAAGTTTAGCAAACATTGAATTAGCTGGTAGGAGGATACTTGTATCCGACCGGATAGCGAACACTGTACACTGGTGCTAAAACCTGCCATAGTGGCCCACCTCGTGTGGGTCGCGTTCCAGGGTCAGCCTGTGTATATCCGGTTCTCCCCAGGGGGCTTACCCCTTGATCCTTACCCTTTTCCCATCCCTTTTTCCTTCTCCTCCCCCTTGGCCCTTTGGCAGGCCGGCATGATCTTGCCGACCTACGATGGACACATTGTTTATCGTCGGTCGACACTATTCTTGGATTGCGCTACACTTACCATCAGGTGTAGCGTAGTCACTTTGCCGAGCAAGGATAAAAAAAACCTATCTAGCAGCAACTCTATCTATCCTTTCAGAGACACAGACGTGCGCTTATAAATAAAAAAACTTATTTTACTTATCATACCATTGTTTATGTCAGTTGACGTGTTTATGAGGCATTATCGCGTAACAGTAATTTGTGTGGAATTAAATGTTGCATAAAATCGTATTACGTGTGTTTTTTTTAATAGCCTGAATGACGAAACGAGTAGGTCTCTCGGCTATTGGTAGGCACCACGCCAGCTTAAAGACAGAAAAAATGCCATATAGAACTGAGTGGCACATTGCATGGCATTGGACTGCACTCGTTACGAGACGTTGAGTGGTAGAGCCACGCTGTAGACAGTTTTGTCTACAGCATGAAAGGACCGGCTCAACCGGGTTGTTACCACTGTCTCACTAAAAACCGACGTAAAGTAGTGGCTTACTGCTGCGTTTCGTACGGTGAGTGAGATATCCGGAGGCCCTAATCTCCTCCCCTTCCGAATCCCTTAATTATCCCTTTCTTTTAAGTTCGGCAACGCGCCCATGATTCTTCTGGTATTGTGGGTGTACATGTGCAGTGGAGATCACTTACCATCAGGTGACCCTCTTGCTCGTTTGCAAGTGCTATAAAAAAAA
This sequence comes from Amorpha juglandis, assembly GCA_949126905.1. Taxonomy (NCBI): domain Eukaryota; kingdom Metazoa; phylum Arthropoda; class Insecta; order Lepidoptera; family Sphingidae; genus Amorpha; species Amorpha juglandis. Next base: position 480,391 of record OX421379.1, on the reverse strand, counting down.
ATGTCCTAGCAATGCAATCGAATTTGGTACTGCGGGGTTGAAATACTTTTGTCGTAAACTATACGTTACCTAAATTAAAACACACCTTTCTATGACACGTTATTTACATACACAATCACGCTTATATCCCATGGAGGTAGGCAAAGACTACTGAGTGCCACAAGCTACGATCCTAACACCTCTTCCACATTCATACATCTTCCCCGACATTTTCGCCGATTGAGGATACGTGCCTTTTCGGAGATCATTTATTTAATCGGTAGAAATTCTCTTTGGGCGCCCTCTCATACTCACATTTATACGATAAATGCATTCCGTAAGTCATCTTTCATCCATTCTCTTCATATGTCCAAACCATGTAAGCATTCCATAATTTATTCTATACGTATTCAATAAGTTATGTTATACGATTTACGGCCCGATTTAATAACGATCTTAGTTCTATTCGCCGGATCGACCTTGAAAATCACGCAATCAAAATAATTTGTCAGTATGACCTTCAAACTGTATTCTGCTGGTGGGTATTTATATTCGCCCGGATAGCGACCACCGTACACATAGTGTTAAAACCTGCCATAGGGACCCACACACGCGTGGATCGCGTTTCAGGATCGGCCAATGGCCAGGGGCTCGCTACATGACTCGATGATTGGTTGGTAGTATATAGGGGTACATCCTTGTAACCATGTTCCTGCATCGGTCATCCGCCTGTCCTTTCCCAAACCCCTCGAATTACTTCTTTCCTCTTCGGAGTGTGAAGATACATTAACACAGGGCGGCATGATTCTGATGACCACTGATGTACTCATTGTTTGTTGGTGGTTGCTGTTTTTTGGACTGCAATACGCTTACCATCAGGTACAGTCACTTTGCCGTCCACGGATAAAAATAAACTAAAATTGTTCATTGAATTCGGAAATTAGTACTTGGCATTAGATGCAGTAAAAAATTAAAATAGATACGTAATTTTGCTATCGAACATACGATCTTTTAGAATTCCCACGGTAAACAATTGACAAAAGACCTCCAAATAAATTTAATATGGTAAATGAATTACTTCGGGTTGTGACGTTTTTTTCCGGTTGCATTACATATGTTTAGTAATAAATATTTACACATCACATATAAAGGGAACAGGCATGCAAACACGCATACTATTTCAAGCCATATTAAGTTAAAATTGAGATTTATTTTGATAAATTCATTAGTTTTGAGTAGGTTAAATTCCGTAATTTTTAATATAAATAAAACATTTCCCATCTACGATTATGCAATAAAAAACTTTAATATTCATTAAATTAATAAATATAGCTAAATAAAATTAATCCCTTTTTTTTGTTGTGGGTTAAAACAAAATTGCGTAGGGGTGCGACTGCTCTACTGAAGTGTCGGGTTCGATCTTGGGTCGAGTAATAGTGATATTGAGTTTTTCTATCCCGAAATGCTCAGTATCAGCCTGGAATCTGGAATTTGTGGCCGGTATGGCGATAGGCTCGCCTCCGATGGGGAGGTGACGGAAATAAGCTCGGCAAATGTGGGTGCATGGTGCACCTCTGCCTACCTACCTACCTATTACAAGCTTGAGTGCGTATCTATATGCGTATGTATATATTCCATAGTCAAATATTCCATTTCACTTAACGGTCATTTACCTCACACCTTTAAAAATATAATTAACAACAATAATTAATTTCGTCAAGAGATACAAGTAATCAATAACTCATTACCATAAATTGTTTATAAATCTCGATCGATCCTTAAATATTGGTAATTAAATATAGGTAATCAGGCCTTAGACGTGAGGCTCAATATGCTATCTCATTTACTAATATATTTGAGCTGCAAGTGTGAGTGAGAGAGAATAAATGATTCTGTCAATTAATCAAATCCCGAGTACTTTTAATTTGAATAATATCCGTGTCAGAAGAGGTAATAGCATTAAAGTGCATTCACATTTCCGTGTCAATTTGCCGCACTGAGAGGCGTAGTTGTCACATGTTTGTGCTAGCATACGTTAATGTGTGGTACATGTCATAGGTAGGCAGCGGCTTGGCCGTGCCCCTGGCATTGCCGATGTCCATGAGCGGCGGTGACCGCTTACCATAAGGCGGGCCTATCTACCTATCAAGGCAATAAAAAATAAATGATCTTAAAAACAAGCTCTGTGTAATTTGACCGTGACTTGAAACAAAAAAAATGAAAACACTGAGGAATTGAGAGGATCCCTTCTTTTTAAGTGTGTTCTATATCATCGCTAAGCCAAGAATAGAAGCAATATCAAGAGATTCAGACAATTATAAGAAATAGGAAATAATTCCCATCATGGTGCGGACAAGCGGAAGTACAACTCCATAGACCTTCGCCATCGTCGTGTGCTGTTTTTTATTCCTATTAATATTAAATCATCGTATCATTAGCCTAGTGCTGCGTACTTTGTCTGAGTAAGCATTGAAGTCCTAGATTCAAATCCCAGGAACTCAGAATGTATATATTTTTTTTATTTAATTGATTGACGAGACAAGCAAGTCGCTCGCATGTTAGTAAGCGCTGTGCCTGCCCATAAAAAGAAGCAACACCACACAGTACTTTCAATTTTAAAGCACTACATAACACTGGATTGCACTCATCACCCCGAGACATAGAATCAGCTAAGTCCATAATGCCCAGTAATTTCACTGGCTTCAATGTCCTTCACACCGAAACACAACAGTGCTTACATACTGTTGCTTGGCGGCAGAAATAGACAAAACGGTGGTACCAACCCAGACAGCTCTTGCATACGAGAGACCTACCTTGAGTTATCGATTCAAAACATTGCACATCAGTTGGCCAGAATTCAAATTTATTCTCGATAAACCGTGGATACCCTAGATGCGAAGTGCGGTAGCGAAAACTTTTTGCAGTCATGGACGTCAAGGACGTGCCTTTGTGCCTAAGGCTTAAACCGGTTAGTGCCCCGACCTAGCAGTCACTCGGACGTAAGCTGGGTTGACAGACTGATGAGCAACCACTCTATTATGGAAAGTAAAATGAATTTTCTCTACTCGAGATATCAAAACGTGTATTTTGTAAGTATGTCACAAAGGGCTCTTTTACACATCAATAATAGATAAATTTCATTGAAATGTCTCGGTAGTGCTTCGGAAATGTCCACTGGTCTGAGAAGAAGCACCAACTTACATGTCATATTGTAATATTTTGATATAGGAATTTTGCATGTAATTTCATACGAATGATGTAAAAATGAAATGTTAATACGGACCTAGACTTATGCTTGAGGCTTCTAGAACCAGAGTGGCATAACTGCATTTTGATGACTTTTAATCCAATTTGTATTTTAGTCAATTTAAACCACGGCTGAAATGGACTTGTACTGCCATCTATGTCAAAATGATGTTATAAATTTTAGGCTGGTCTTGTCTTGTGATTAACATTTTTAAATTGACGAAAATACAAATTGGTCAAAAGTCATCAAAATGTAGTTTGGCCACTCTGGTTCTAGCAGCCTCAATTATAAATTATTATTCAATACTCCAGCTTGACCATTGACCTAAATAAGCAAAGCAAGTTTCTAAGACTACTGTAACTTCTTATTAAATACCTGTATCCCATAGAAGATATATTTATACAATTTGTTTCCTTATTAAATTTTAATACACATTTTCCTTATTTCATAACTAGTTTTCAATACAGCCTTTTGCGAGCAGAAACTCTCGGCAAATTCATATTTGTTAAGCCGTTTTCCTCCTAAGGATTAGAATTTAATTAAATCTTAATCTCATTTATGTAATACCTCAGGATACGCGATACTTTTCATCACGGAATCAGCGATCAACGATTAAGTGCCCCACTCAGTTAATTGAATTAACTTCATTTATTAATTACCAGTTTAACGTAATTCGTTTATTTTCAGTTTCAAAGTCAATAAATTCTTTATACTTCATTACTGAATACAGAAAATAAAATGAAGTTTAACAAAACTTAAAATCGACTTAAAAAAAAATATACAGAAAAGTAAAAAATAACAATTTTAGCTCTCTTTGGAGTCGGTTCAATTTTAGTTGACCGATAGTGACACAGGCCTAGTGGCAGGGTTTTGTTAAACCTTATTTTATTTTTCAATTTTCAGTGTTATGTACAGCTATAGTATATAGGTGTCTCAAATATCCCGATAGCCTATAAAAGATTCGGCCGATTATCGTTAATTTGCTCCTAAGAATTGAAGAGCTCCGTTACTTTGTCATGGATCTCATAATCAGAACCAACACTATGTGGTACGAGATCATACATCTCGTAATCAGAACCAGATGGTATTGATTTGATCGGCCCTGAGAAACTGGGTGTTAATCAATGATTTATCAGTAACCTTAAAGTTGTCACGTGTCTGTTTATGTTGGCCAATGAACTCGTCAAGTATATCTTTGAAGTGGTTAATGTTATTTGCAATGGATACAGTGATAATCCTTTATCAGGATCGGAAAAATCTTGAACCAAACTCAAAAGATCTGATTAATGTGTCTATACATAAATCATCTGTTTTTATTCCGTTGCTGTTACGCAAAACTATACGTACTCACGCCTGTAATCCTCAAAAGGGTAGGCAGAGGTGTAACCATTACACCCACATTTCGCCGTGCGTATGTCAATGATGTAATAGGGCGAGCCTATCGTCATACAGTGCACAATTACAGACTCTGGGCTGATACTGAACTTTTCGTAATAGGACAGCTCAATACTACTTTTACCCGACCCGGGGATGGAACTCGAGACCTCAGCACAGCAGTCGTACTGCGTCTGCAATACAACAGCCAAATCGCCTCGAGGAAGCCAAACCAAGCTGCTCTAATTTGGCAATTGGGAGTGATTCGACAGTTGATATGAATCAGTTAACATTGGAAAATTATTATTGACACGAGCTTCTTCTACTAATGAGAGGAATTAAACCTTAGCCTTAACACAACACAACACAACACCGGCCGGCATAATCGTGCCGACCAACGATAGGCACACTGTTTATCGTTGGTCGACACTATTCCTGGATTGCGCTACATTTACCATCAGGTGTGGCGTAGTCATTTTGCCGAGCCAGGAAAAAAAAAACACACAACACAACACAAAACTATTCATTACAAACCATTTACAATGCAAGTTACTAAAAAACTGGTGCTGAACCTATTGAAGACAATTGGCATTCTGATTGTTAGAAGCAATCTCTTCCGGACAATTGTATGTAGTATAGAAACAATTTACAAGAAGAGAAGTAGACAGCGGTGTACAATAGCATAGGGGTAGAAAAACAAAACGAACAAAAGTTTAAATCCTAATATCTTATAATAAAATATATTATAATGGGTAACGCATTCCATCAGGTAGGCTTATTAAAAGTATACATACCTCAAGATATCCTTTCCTTTTAAATTGAATGATAATTTATTAACAAATGCACACATAACTGAAAAGTGCGACGTGCATGACCTCAGGATTCGGGTTGAAAGCGTGACGAGTTTATTCAGTTTCACAACAAACAAAAACCTGATCTTCAATATAAATAAAACCCACTCGCTGTCTTTAAAATTGTGTAACAGTAAAGGAACAAATCGTGAGGTGGCCTGTATACCTGAGATTTCTCATTATAATTCCGACGGTACATCTGTACATGCCAGGGGAGTGAATTAAACCCTATATATAGGCTTTATATACCCTTCATTAGCTACTGAAAGCTGACGAAAATCTGTTCAATCAATGGCATACGCTACCATTAGAAATAATTTAAATAATATAACACTAAAACTAACATTTTACTGATTGAGGGGTTAACGATAAGAATTAAAATTTGTAGTTTAATAATAATATATCATTTCAACGCTAAAGGCATTTAGCTAAAGGCATTATGGTATATGAGAGGTATATGGTATATGGCGTAGTGGGGATATCTTCCTCGTACGCGTGCACAGTCATGGCGTGACCTGGCTTTTTCCGTCATTTAAGCCATTCCGTCAGATTAGTATGGAGGTCTCAGATTCGATCCCCGAGTCGGGCAAATCTAATATCCGGGTTTTCTATTACAAAATGCTTTGTATCAGCCCGGAGTCTAGTATTGTGCCCGGTATAGGCTCGCCTCAATTGAACGGAAATGCGCTGGCAGAAATGTCGGTGTACTACAGCTGTGAGTATACTGTCTAGTAATATTAAGTCAATGGTAAAGTATGATGCGAAGAAATTCCGGTTAAAAATATGATTTACCTTACAGAATCATCGTTCGGCGTCCGGCACATCCAAGTGTTCATGCTGTTCACAGCCATGGTGCTGACTTACAGCATGAGGGTCAACATAAGCATGGCCATCGTCGCCATGACTGACGAGACTGACCCAAATGTGAGTTTATTATAAAAATTATGTCAAGCAGACGGCCGGTCGTAAAAACTGTAAGCCCTGTAACATGTGTTAAATCATGTTGCGCTGACACTACTGTGAGTTCGATAAGGGGAGATGGAAGGAAGTTCTTCTCAAATTATGTTAATTTTAATTGACTAAAAAAGGACAATTCGACACGTTATTTTTTGTTGTTGTTTTAATATAATTCTACGTATATAGGTTTTTAGGGTGGGTCAAAAAAATCGACTATTTTTTTTTTTACAAGTGCAACGGAAAAATGGGTTCCTAGACACCTTAAAAAAATTCCCACCAAATATGAGCTCTTAATTTTGAAAGGAACATCCTCCGCATCGCAGTTTTTTATTTTTTTTTCAGTCCAATAGAAAAAAATTCATATCTCTCTATTAATTGACTGTACAAAAAAATGTATCGAATAAATTTTGTAGGAAATTTGATGCTCTACAAAAAAGGTATCTTATGTTTTTTTCGTAAACCTCGCCATTTGAAAGATATAAAGGATTTAATTTTGATTACTTTATGATAAATTTCATTTTAGTTTATGAATTTTATAACTCGACAATAAATGACTTTTACGAAATGCGAAATACTAATTTTCGTTGGAAATTAACTGCTCTATAAAAATGGTTTCCTATGTTTTGGCGATAAAATTAACCGTTCAAAAGATATTCATCATCAAACTTTCATGTGTACGGATTTTAAAAGTTTTTGATTAGATATTCGAAAAATTTCAATTTAATTTATAAATTTCATTGCTTGTCATTAATATAAGTATTATTTGAGTTTTATTTTCAAAATTATCAAAATTTTTCTTCAATTATTCTAAACATTTTAGTTTTAATCATTAGAAATCACGATCCTAGGGAAAATTTCATCTCTAGAGAATTTTTGTTTCGTATTTTATTTCATCTGTTTGAATTGTGAACTAGCACCACCTACTTTTTATTTCATCGTTATGTTGTCGTTGGTTTGTATACATTTATTTCTACAGCATTTTTAGTGTTTCCAAAATTTATGGTCTTGTATATGTGATCGAACGATTAATTATTTACAAATATTGTGGTTACTACGTGAATTAACTTGATATTTATCGAAAATATGGATAAAGAAATTCATTTGATCGGAAAACTTGTGCAAAAACTTTCAGAACGTAAGTTACCAACAGTGAAAGAGGTTATGAGTGTTTGGTGGTGCTAGTTCACAATTGAAGGGTTATTTACAAAAACAACATATCTGAATTGAATGTCATTTATCAGAAACCGGAAAAAACTTAATTTCTTTGTCAATAATCATGACTGATGCCACATTTCTACATATTATATAAAGAAATAAATACAGATTAGAAATCATCTCAGTTTGATATTATAACTGTTTTAAATAATAAGATATTTAATAAAAGCTATCTGACACCTATGCAGTTTTTGTGAAATATCCGTAGTTATGTTGTTTTTGTGAAAAAAAAAACACATGTTTTCCAAAGTTATGTTGTTTTTGTGAAGAAAAACACAGTCTGCTAAAGTTATGCTGTACCTATTTGCAAAAAAATATCATATTAATCATGATTATTAATCTTCTGTGCCACTGCTATTGTCCTCGTCGTCCACATCATCAGCTAAATTAGTGGGTGCTGAAGTACTCAGAAGATTTTTATAGAAGTTGTGAGATGCAAAGTTTGACAAATAAGGCATCAGCTTGCGTAAATCATTTACTTTATGTGGATTCAAAGGCAGCGATGACTAGTACATCCTACTTAATTACAGATCCTCTGGCAATTTGAGTTTATTCCTTAACATAATTCTATGCCAAGGACCTGTGAACGGATATCGTACTAAAACAAAAGGAACACCCGTCTTTATTTTGATCATTCGAACTTCTGTAAGTTTCATTGGAGGTTTGCTTTGACGTAAAAAAATGGCTAACAGCTTCTTTTATATAAAAAAACATGTCATATGTTATTTTTTCGACATTATATGGTGATGGATGTCTTCGAGCTTCTTCCGTTATAATATTCCAGTCTTCAGGTGTCTCTGCAGTGTATTTCTATTTTTATCCCCAATCAAGCTAAAATCCTGATCATTAGGTAGGTATGTGTGTCCTCTTATAGGAAATATATATTTGATTGAGTTAAATAAACCCAAGACATGAACTAAACAATAAAGAAAGTACACCATTATGTAATTTTTATTTTGTCCTGAGCATCCATCACTGATTAGTACTAATTTATTAGAATGAATCTCATACTTATTTAAGTATCTCAGTAGGAGTGATGTTACATCATTCTGTCCCTCCCTCCCTCTGTTTCTAAGCAGCTATTCACAACAACTGGATTATTTCCAACATTATGGATCCCAAATACATACATCCATAGTTGACGACAGTAAAAGACATCACTTGTCATATAATGTAATATGTGGCAGAGGAGATTCTGTATGAAATCAAAGGTTAAGCAGACAGTTTCACCCTGCTGAGCCTTTTGTTTTTCCATTCGTCTCTCATTAAATTTTTCCACTTTGACCACAGACATGATATTTTTTACAAAAACTACTTAAGTACAAAATGTTATGCAGTTTTTGTAAAATATTTATGAAGATATGCTGTTTTTGTAAAATGGCATGATTTTTAAAGCCAAATATCTTCGAGATACGTAGTTTTTGCAAAACATGTAATATATCATTCGATAGCTTAGTCAAAGACGAACACAGTGATATCAATAACAAAAAATTAGTGAAAGTGTTGGTTATGTAGTTTTTGTAAAAAACCCTTCAATTCAAACAGATGAAATAAAATACGAAACAAAAATTCTCTAGAGATGAAATTTTCCCTAGGATCGTGATTTCTAATGATTAAAACTAAAATGTTTAGAATAATTGAAGAAAAATTTTGATAATTTTGAAAATAAAACTCAAATAATACTTATATTAATGACAAGCAATGAAATTTATAAATTAAATTGAAATTTTTCGAATATCTAATCAAAAACTTTTAAGATCCGTACACATGAAAGTTTGATGATGAATATCTTTTAAACGGTTAATTTTATCGCCAAAACATAAGAAACCATTTTTATAGAGCAGTTAATTTCCAACAAAAATTGGTATTTCACATTTCGTAAAAGTCATTTATTGTCGAGTTATAAAATTCATAAACAAAAATGAAATTTATCATAAAATAATCAAAATTAAATACTTTATATCTTTCAAATGGCGAGGTTTACGAAAAAAATATAAGACACCTTTTTTGTAGAGCATCAAATTTCCTACAAAATTTATTCGAAACATTTTTTTGTACAGTCAATTAATAGAGAAGTATGAATTTTTTTCTATTGGACTGAAAAAAAAATAAAAAACTGCGATGCGGAGGATGTTCCTTTCAAAATTAAGAGCTCATATTTGGTGGGAATTTTTTTAAGGTGTCTAGGAACCCATATTTCCGTTGCACTTGTAAAAAAAAAAATAGTCGATTTTTTTGACCCACCCTAAGGTTTATAGGTCATTATTCATTTTTTTTTATTCCATTGTATATATCTCTAAGTAAAATGGGATCTCCTTTTTTATCTGAACACAGTGACTGGCACTACACCTGATGAGAATAATTGATTTTAATACTGTAGGTTTTTACAAAATCGGAATATATTTCACGCCCGATATCCCAAAAAAACTAAGATATAAGATTAGTTTAAATTATTGAATGTAGAATATAAAATCAGTATCTCCATTTGAACTTGCTGTGGGTTGGCTCTTGTTTGCGTAAGTAGGTCCAATTATCAATTTTATTATAAAATACTATTGAATAAAATCAAGCATTTAATGGTTTTAAAACTTTCTAACTCCAAAGCGGCAATCCGTCATTCTTTTAACAAATGAGTTGGTATAAACTTTCTTCATAATACATTTACATCTTGATGGATACGGATTGATTGCAAACCACAAAACAACTGAAACAAAAACCATAAAAGTTAAATGAGTACCCGGCAATCATAACGTATTTATAATTTTACTTTATACTTTGATGTAGTTCTCGTGTAAGGCCTTTACTCTTTTTGGGGACAACCGTGTTGTATTTTTCTTGTTTTTGTTTACCTTCTTAATGCTTTAAATTGAGGTCACTGGCCGATTAAGTGTTAAACGATAAAATACATGTTCAATGACTCAAACTCATGTTGTATTTTTTTATAACAGGCCGCCAAACTAGCCACTGGGTCATCTAATGATAAGTGATCTCCATCGCCCATTTACGGCCACAATACTAGGAGTGCTATGGGCCCTTTGTTAACATTAAAGAAAATGGGAAAGGAAGGGGTATTTGTGCCTCCACATATTTCATTGACCGTCGGAAAGTAGCTGGAACTAGGTCCTCACTTCGTTAAGCTTATTTCCCTCCCATGATGTGATACAAGGCGAACCTAATGCCATATCGAGCGCAAATTATAATACAATGCAATTCATATATATTTTTTTATTTCTTTTAGTTTGTGTAACGTAGGGCTCCGCTGAGAAAGGAATTTTGGATTTTTACATTTAAAAGGGTGTTGAACCTTGTATGTAACTTTTTAATGGGATGGAATACGAATGTGAAATTGAATATAAATATTGCTTATTAAAAAGGTCAATGTCGGATAATCACAAAAAAACTATCTGACTAAATTTTATGATCCTAGCGTCAATAGTTTTTGAGATTTCATGGTTAACTAGTGAGTGAGTGAGTGGTATTTTTGTGGAAGATGTATAATAACAACTTTCCTCAAGAAAACAGTGAAGGGGAAAAATATAAACAATAATTTCCTTCTATTATGCATACAAAAATTCCTAACTGTGTCCTATTTTTTTTATTAGGTATAGTCATAATTTGTGGTGATGTTTTTCCAAAGTAACACGTTCAAGGAAGAATTGCATTACCAATCGTCACAAATAAGTAGAAACCCCGACAAGTGTGTGTCGGACCACGCACAACGAAAAGTTCCATAGTGTTTAATATTGTAGTTGTAAAATATTGGCTCCAATTTTCATTCAAGTGTAGTGGAAAAATGAAATTCATCATTCAGTATATCCCAGTTATAGTCCCAAATCAATGATCTAGCCATCATCAGTATTGTTTTCTGGTAAACTCATATCATATTTGTGTTCTACGACAGCCGCTATCGGAGTTTACGCGACTTGATTAAAATTCTTTGTAAATGCAATGTGGCATGCTTTGATGACCATTATTAATCATAGCTTCCATAATTCAATTAAAATATAATTCGTGTGATTTTCACGCATGACTTAGTTCCTGATGCTGTAGAATGGATAGAAGAATATTTACTTTAGAATATTTACTACTATTACATTTGAATTGCTATGGTTATATGGCTAAGAAGTCTGTTGGTTGGTCCTGTCATTAAAGGGCTCTAGTATCTGAACTATCATATGTAGATGTTATTTATATTATATATTACGGTGGAAATATAAAAAAAAACAATAAGTAATTTAAAAGGGGTAGGGAACCCTCGGTGCGTGAGCCCATTTCACACTTGGTCGGTTTCTTATTACCTTGAAATGGTGGGACAAGCCGGTCGCTCGACCGATAGTATCTACGCCTGTCCATAAACAGTAATAGCTACACTCAGGACTTTAAATTACAAAGTACTACCCCCGCGCCACTGGATGAGTAGCCGGCTGTGAAACGAGAGGCCGCATCGATTCTTGTACCGAGTCAAATGTTAAATATTGTGGGGCAGCAAGTTCATCGTAGTTCCTGATCTACTAACTAGTTTAACCTAGTGTGGGGTCGGGACCTATGTGTATGACTGTTTGGTGTGTTTATCTATTTATTTACTTCATGGCACTATACTGCGTTTAATACTCAATATGATGTTACATGTCATAATGACCATTAGACTTGCTTTTAATTACAAATGCTCCCATAATTTTTGTATTCAGTTAAACAATTTTGTAATGTTCATGTTTTTGACGGCATATAGTATCGATTCTTATCTAATCTCAAAAGATTAGGAATAGGGGGGATTTGGACCTCCGGATATCTCATTCAATATACAAAATGCAACAGCAATCTACTTCATGTCATGTCCGTTTTCTGAGAGACTGGTGACAATCCGGTCGAGCCGGCCCATAAATGCTGTGGAAAAAACTGTCTACAGCGTAGCTCGATCATTTAGGTTTGTCGACATCTGCTTTAAAACAATAACTAAGATCAAAATTATGCGCTTGGGCAATCTTTCTTTTTTAAAGGCACGAACATGTGATAATCAATTTATATAAAACTAGCTCTCCCTCGCAGCTCCGCCCGCGTGATCTGCTTTTTCCGGGATAAAAGTAGCCTATCAATGGCGCCATGTGTCGAAAATTGATCGTACCCTCTCAGAAACCTTCGTGGGCTCATGCACAACAACTTTGCTAAAGATCATCACATGATCAAATGCATAGTTTTGTCGGGAAAGATTTGATCGTCTTGGTCGCGGCATTGTTAATGATGATTCAAAGAGAAAACAAATTACTGATATTACATATCAATTACGTTTAGCTATCATTTTTATAACTGTCAAATTTTTTACCATACTTTACCAAAGACAAAATCACGTTTAGCTGTCATTTAAGTTTTGTTATTCCACTGTCATTTGCGTTTTGTGTCATGTCAGATGTCTTTTTGTTATACCACGTTTTATAATGACTTGACTGAAACGCGGTCGAACGGGATAAAAAGTATTCTATGTCCGTCTCCTGGTTCTAAACTACCTCTCCACCAATTTTCAGCTAAATCCGTTCAGCCGTTCTTGAGTTATAAGTGGTGTAACTAACACCACTTTCTTTTATATATATAGATAAGATATAGGTGCTTTCGATGATATGGGCATATTCAGTGCCGAAGTGATACTTACTTGACTAAGAAAGTAATCGCCATTACTGTAGAAGGTAGAAAAGGACGAGGCCCCTACCAATGAATTGAATTTTGATAGTCAAGAATGGCCTAATCAAACAAGGCTTTAGGCAGAATTTGATACAAGGTCGCCATAAACTGGGACAGAGTATTAGATGTGCCGATCCAAAGAATTGAAATAAGATAAGGAGAAAAAAGACAAGCATAATGATGATCTAATCTAAACCTGTTACAGATTTCTGTTGAGTGACTGAATAGAAAAAATCGTAAAAACACGAAAATTACAATAAAATGTAATTCGTAGTACTGTACCTATGTATTTATTTTTAGTGAGCTATAAACAGTAAACTAAACGACCTTGAAGTCTGCGGTGGTTTTTATAGCCGAAGCGAACGACCATACGAGGAGGTCGATCACCTGATGGCAAGTGATATCCACCATTATGGATACGTTGCTGACCTTTAAGGAATGATATGGTATAATGGTATTGGGGAGGGATGGAGTTATTTGAGTTTCCGATAATCTTACTTTCCGTATGCAACAACATGATTCCAGGGCATCTGTTTTCTCTGAGAGAGATTGGACAGCTGGACTGTTTTTTTTTATTTGATTTAATGACGAGACGTCCAAGGCGCTCGCCTGATGTTAAGCGCAACGTCTGTCCACAAACAGAAGCAACACCACACAGAACTTTGAATTACAAAGCACTGCATGGCACTGAACTGCGCTCGTCACCCCAAGACATTAGATGTTGAGTCTCATAATGCCCAGTAATTTCACAAGTTGACAAGACAGTCCAGAGCATGGTACTACTATTTACAAAGCATTATAGTAAGCCTGCGAGGAGGCTGAATACCAGTCATCCTTAAGTATTCAAAATATTCAATACGTGGGACTGATAAAAATTTACGTGCACCATTTTCCGAAGATCTTAGATTTCTCCAGTTTATCACTCGATAATGTCAATGAGTGTTTTATTAGATTATTCAGAATTGTCGATAAACTTGACAAACGACACCGACACGACGTCATAATCAGCATCCAAGATCAAATTGTAATCTCAAGTATGAAATTACGGCATACTCTTGTTGTTCTAAAGATGGCTGCACAATGAATCGCCTCACCCTGGGTGATATCATTATCTCAGAATGCCAAATTGTACAACTAGAAGGTTACTGGAGGTTTAGACCTCCAGCAAACTTCTGGTTGCTTCTGGTTGTTGGTTCTGGCAAACCCTCATACCGCTCCATTCAATTCCTAATAAATCAACCATATGTCGTTATTTTGGGCTAACATTCTAATCTTTGACAGCGTATATGTTATTTAAATCGACACCTAGATGAGAATCAAATTCATTCGAACCGAAGAGCTTACTGATAACACAGCCTAAGTATGATACCACGTGACTAACGACGCAATATACGATTACACTGTTTTTATAAGTGTTAGGATTATCAATAGAACATAATTTTATCACAATTTCATATCACTGACATCAAGGACGCTAGTGGGAGGGTATCTCTACAATGTTCTTATTCCACTGGATACTCCATACACATGGTGAAAAATTGGCTCATTCCGTCGAGTTGTGTTAGGGGCCAGAGTATATCCAGTGACTTCAGGCTGACATAATTCTACAGATGGTCAAGGGAGGCATGTCTCTCGACAGTCGACATTGTACTTGCGCTGATTTACGTCCAGAAGCAGTATAGTCACTTTATCGCTGTAGGATAAATTAACTAATAATTTTCTTCAGACATGTCACTTACAAATCAGAGGGCATGAGTTAAGGAATTAAAGCTAAGAATATATGACTATTATTCTATGAGGAGGCATAGAAATAGCGTCAGAATATACTTGATGCAGTGTTATTTTATTTGATTAAATGACGAGAACATTCTCTTTTCAAGGCATTCGATTGGAGCGTCCAGATTCAGAGCGTGATCTTGTCATCGTTCTTCTGGGGGTACGTGGTGCTGCAGATCCCTGGTGGAGAGCTGGCAGCCAGGTTCGGTGGCATGGTGCTCATCACTCTATGCGTTGCTATTAATTCTGCTGTATCATTGCTGATACCTATTGGCGGAAATTATGTAAGTATTAGAAACATCATTATTTACATAAATGCTAGGACACAATGTGTTGAACCTCTGACTTCCCCTTACAGAACATAGGAATGAACTAGTATGTATGATTTTAGGGAGGCTGGCAGGTGATATGTGCGTGTCGTGTCATACAAGGTCTGTCCCAGGGATTCTTGTATCCATCTATGCACAATCTGATCGGAAAGTGGGTTCCTTTAGAAGAGAAGAGTTCTTTGGGCACAGTTATATATGGAGGTAAGAAAGTATATTATTACACTTAATTATAGCACACAGTTGCATTCGCAGTACGAATGCTGTGCTGAGTTCTCGGATTTGATTCCCGGATCGTGAAAAGTGATATTAAATTTTCTATCACGAAATGCTCAGTATCAGCTGGAGTCTGGAATTATGCCCGGTATTACGATAAGGTCGCCTCCTATGACATGTTGGGATGGGAATATGCTCGGCAGAACCTTGGGTTACGCTTTTGCCTACCCCTTCGGGAATGCCTATTTGTTTAAATGTTTGTGCAACAGTTGTCCTTCCTCGTCCGTCCCCCGTCCTCCTTGAAGCAGGTTTATAGTAAGAACGACCTTGATAAATAAAAACCTCAGAAGTGTCTGAGGGTTTTTTATCAAACGTGATTTAATAATTAAATCAGTGGACTTAATTACTAAATCACGATGCCTTCGCTGTTTTCCATTAAGTAGTTAATAATTTTACATCGTTACGGATATCGTCCTCGGTGTCGGACAAATCTTAATTAATTTACATGCCATTTTCAATAAATTACATTTGTTTGCTTATCAGGATAAATCCCAGAAATAAACCAATTAAACTAAGTAATTTGTACATGTGGCCATAAAACTGTTGGTAAATAAATTGGCTCATTTGTGTTGTTTTTTTATCGAAGCACGGCACTGCACTACACCTTCTCGTATGCGTTGTGCTATCCAAAAAACCAGCGACCACCGACACACAATGAGTTCATCGGTGGTCACCCGAAACATGCAGGCCTGTATAAATACTTCTTCACACTCCGAAGACGGAAGAAGCAAATCGATGGGCCTAAGACAGGATAGGCATCGGTCATCCGATGCAGGCACAGGGATACAAGGATTTAGCCCTATTATACCCGTCCCACCCAACCATCAAGTCATGTCGCAAGCCCCTCGGAAGAACTGGATATACAATGGCTGATTCTGGAATGCGATTCACACAAGGTGTGTGGGTCAATATGGCAATTTCAACACCATGTGTACAGTGGTCGCTATCCGGGCGGATATGAATATCTTACCACCAGTGGTTATGCGGGCGGTTCGAATATCGTACCATCTATCCGAAGAATCAAGGTTAAAATTGTTTATTGAAAATGACCGTTAGTAATATATAAGCTAGTGAGACCGCTATTCAGAGCGAGTATATTATCAAATAAAATGCCATATTTATTTGTAAAACGTGAACTGTATATGGTGTTAGCATACACAATAGCCGATAAAATATATTTTATGCTCGTAATAACTGTCATATGTGAAATTACCAGTATATTAATTCAGTATTATTCTGTATTTTTAAGTTGGTTTCTTAAGTCATAAACATTAACTTTTTAGACAATTCTATTGTCCTAGTACTTATAATCAAGATCATCTTCTTCTTCTTTCTTGCCATTCTTATACAAGTTTTTTTTTGTCCGAGCACTGCAAAGCACTACACCTACACCTGATGGTAAGCATAAGGCAGTCTAAAAACCTGCGACCACCGACAAACAACACCAAAGTCATACCAGCCTGTATAAATGATTATTCCCTCTTCGGAGAGGGAAGAAGCAAATCTGCGACAGGATAGGCTGATGAACGATGCAGGCACAGTGATACAAGGATGTATCTCTATACCCGCCCCAATCAACCATCACGTCATGTCGCAAGCCCCTCGGGAGAACCGGATATACACTGGCTGATCATGGAACGCGATCTACACAAAGCGTTTGGATCATTATGGAAAAATAAAAGGGAGGGACAAAGGACGGAAGGGATAACTAAGAGATTGGGAAGGGGAGGGCAGAGGCCTCCGGATATCACACTCATCGTACGAAGCGTAGCAATAAGCCGCTATTTTACATTAGTTTTCTGTCATACAGTACTAACGATCCGGTCGATGCCGCCCATTCATGTTGTAGACAAAAATGTCTACAGCGTGACTCTACCACTCATAAAACTATCTCATATGCAATAAAAACTATCTCTTACAGGGGCACAACTAGGAACAGCTCTTCAACTGATGGTATCAGGCTTCATAGCAGATTACTGGGGCTGGCCTGCTATATTTTACGTGAATGGAACTCTTGGTGCAATCTGGACTGTGGCCTACGTGTTCCTTGGATCTGATTCACCACAAAAATCGAGAATGATCGGGGAGGCTGAACGTTCTTATATTCAGACGTCTTTAGGACAAGTTGGCGAACAGAAAGTAAGTGGTCAGTGTGAGTTTTGTCACTACTGTGTGATTCCAGAACGAATAAGTAAGATATTTGTGGCAGAAAGACGTGGGTTTGATGTGAAGGATTTCTACATACATACATGTGCTCGTAAGCTCATAAATGTATGAAAAGGTATGCCTTTATCCCCATAAGGATAGGTATAGGTGCAACTAGTGATTGCGTGCATTAATTTCTATTTGTGGAATACAAGTGAAACCAGTACAACCTTAGTAATATAATATTTTTAGGTAAGATAATTCTCTCAAGAGTTTAATTTCCTTGTGTTTCACGCGATACTTTATTTCAATTTGTATTTAGACAATTCATGCCAAGTAATTTAAAAATTAAAATCTACAGCTTAGAAAGAAAACTATTAGTAATTTATTAGAATTCGTTGCATTATAAAAGAGTTTAATGTCGTGCAGAAAATTACTATTGTTTCTCTAATGACTATTATTTTTGTCCTTACAATGGTGGCGCAATCTAGATCAGAATTAATCACGATATTGAAAGATACAGAAATGGTTGGTACATTTTGTTGAGGATGCAACCCGGTTGCAAAGATATCCCGCTTAGCATAAGCCCATGAGATACCTCGCGAGTGAGCGAGAAAATTTGTCGATGTCGTTTAGTGTTCATACATGTACGCAACGTCATAAAGATTTATTGAAGTGAAAACTTTTAGCCGCGTTGAGCACTTTTTGGTAGGGGATAAGGTTTTGGTTTCGCGTCACCGTCATATGCTAATGTTAATTCAGACTATACACGTATAACACATCGTATATACCTGACCGTGTGCTGTGAAATCTTGTGACCTCTGAGTATCTGTAGCTCTGTAGTTGAGTTGAGTTGAGAGTTTGTACTAAATTAATACATTTAAGTTATAAGTTTTCACTTCTATCGGCAGTCCCTATGACTGGCTTTTTTTTAAATTCTAATCTTACGATTACTTTAACAGGATAGCTACCCTAATGCAGTAGCGTCGACAATTAACATATAGTTTAAAATATAAATTAAATTAATAATTTATGTTGCCTAACCGATAGAACCACGATCTGTTTAACTTGTGACCATGGCCTGAATGATGAATTTACTCAGAGAACAATGAAAAGTGTTCGTTTCTCCTGAAATAAGGTTGAGAATGCCAAGACCGCGACTCATGGGCGGCTCTTTTAGTAGAAATATAGAAATATAAATGTGGCACGAGAAAATGTGACTACATTATTTCGTGACCTAAATCGATATTTCACCAGCCCCGTGGCCGGCATGCTAATTTCAATAGACATGTAGAGATATATGAGAAAAAGAGTCGATAAAATTTTCTCGAGTCCTTATGTTCAGAACGTTGGTGTCCCATTGCAGGTTTTTATAAGGAAAATATATACCACAAAATTAAAGAAACAACAGTACCAAGGTTAGGTTTTTAGGTACGCAAGTAAATAATAATTTTCTTTATTGTACAACAATAAAGATTGTAATAAGCATATAATAAAATATTATTAACACCATTTGTTTCAAATGGGTGTGTTTATTTTCTCATAAGTTTTCCTGCAGAGAAATCTTTTGAGTTTATGAGGAGTTGAGCTACGCTTTAAACAGCATGAATGGGCCGGCTCAGAGTCTTTATCACTGTATCACCTAAAACCGACGTAAAGTAACGGCTTGCTGCTGCGTTTCGTAAAGTGAGTGAGATATCCCGAGGCTCCTTAAGATATCCCTTCGCATTAAGGTCGGCAACGCTACTATGATTATTCTAGTATTGTAGGCGTACATGGGTGGTGGAGATTACTGACCATCAGGAGACACACTTGCTCATTTACTGGGTTATACTATAAACAATAAAAAGACGTGTGGCACTCGGAGACTGCCGTGGTAAAGCTATTGTATAGCATTTTTTATCAACTTATATTATAGCGATAAAATCTATACAATAGCTTAATAATAAAAAAATGTGTTTTATTTGCAGAGACTGCAAACCCCTTGGAAAGCCATTTGGACGTCGTTACCATTTATATCATTGATCGTGGCTCACTGTGGACAAAACTGGGGATTTTGGACATTGATGACCGAGATGCCTTCTTATATGAAACTGGTTTTAGGCGTCGATATTAAAGCAGTAAGTAATGAAATAATACTAGCCGTGTATTATACATGCCCCACAGCTGGGCACAGGCCTCCTCTACTGAATGAGAGGGGTTGTGCCTTATGCTGGTTGGCAGGCTTCACTTATCTTGGAAAGTCCTATGGAGAACTTCTCAAGTACAAATGTTTCTTCACGATGTTTCCGTCATCGTTAAAGCAAGCGACAAATAATAATTAATACGCAAGTAACTTAGAAAAGTCAGTTGTGCACGCTCTTGCGGTTGGATTCGAACCTGCGACTTTCGTCTCAACAGTCCGTACTACTCCCCGCTGAACTATCACTTCCTAAGTAAATAAGCAGTATCACTGAGGGATATTTAAAAAATCTTAAGAGGGATGTAATCAGTTGAGCGGTCATATGGTAGTAGGTCCCATAGAAAACAATGTAATCTTTTTAGAATATGACTCGTATTACTTAACCATAGACCTCAACAACAGACAAGGTGGTAGGTCCCTCGTATGCGAGAGGCCGTCTGGGTTAGTACCAACGCTTTGTCTATTTCTGCCACCGAGCAATAGTGTGTGAGCACTGTTGTGTTTCGGTTTGAAGGACATTGAAGCTAGTGAAATTACTGGGCATTATGAGGCTTAACATCTTATGTCTCAGGGTGACGAGCGCAGTTCAGTGCCATGCAGTGCTTTGTAATTCAAAGTTCTGTGTGGTGTTGCTTCTGTTTATGGGCAGGCGTACGTATAGGCGGCTTATCATCAGGCGAGCACCTTGCTCGTCTCGTCATTCAATCAAATAAAAAAATATGACGGTTCAGAATTTACCGCGGCCGAATTTGCGAACAAATGCTAGTTATACACATTTTTTATTAGTTCTGTAGAGGAACTTGGTGTTCCTCTGGCGAAGGGGGAGATCTCCAGTCAGGCGGGTGTTGTACCTGACCGGCCGCGGCCCCTCCGATGGTTGATGTTCGGAACTTGTATATATACTAATCTTCGCTCGAATTTTGCTAGCGCGATGTAGGATTGTTCGATGAATGATTGTTTGTGTTGTGCGCGCTAGATGTCGCCACATCACTCCCCCCCGGAGGTCGATGGACTTCGATCTTTCCATTGTGTCATTGCTGTCATTGCTTCTCAGTCTTGCCAGTGCCATATTGCTCTATCCCAGTGAGTCGGGACCTTCGCGCTGATAGTTCTAGTGAGTCAGAACTGTGCGCGGGTAGTCAGCTCCAGTGAGTCGGAACTGAGGGTATTCGAATCCAGTGAGTCGGATTCGAAGCTTGCGTAGTCGGCGATGAGGCGTGTCACGGTGGGTGAGCTGCGAGAACCGGCGAGTGCCCGTAGAAGTAGTTCTACGGGCACACCACCACCATAGTTCCAACATTTGTAACTACCAACTTTATAGTTGTTGCGTTGTGAATATGTTATTTTGATTTATGTGACAATAAAACGTCCACCACCATCCTTTATTGAAAGGCTTACCCAGTAATTATTTGGCGTACAATAGACTTGCATGATCTACAACTGACAATTGCGTGGCCAATCTTGTTGAGTGTCACGTGTTGCAACTCATTACTTTGTGAATACATAACATTCATACATACTTACACACTCACACATATAATCCCCGAAGGGGTAGGTAGAGATGTAACCCGTACACATTTCACCGAGCTTATTTCCATCCCATGTGAGGGGGAGACGATCCTATAGCCATTTCGTTCACAATTCTAGACTCCGGGCTGATACTAAGCATTCTGTGATAGAAAAACATAATATCACTTTTACTCGACCCCTATCGACACCGAGACCTCAGCACATTCTTATAGCGTACGCAATACAACTGTGCCACCGAAGCAGCCACATGGCATTCAATATTAAATTATTTCAGAACGGCCTGATGTCAGCTTTGCCATACATGGCAATGTACTTGCTCAGTTTCCCACTCGGGTTCATTTCGGACTACACATTAAAGAAGCAATGGCTCAGCATCACGACTTGCAGGAAGATTAGTAATTCTATTGGTAAGTAGCAGGTCTTTTGTGTGCGAGCGTCCATTTGGGTAACCACCTATCTATTTCTGCCCATAAGTAATGACGATGTTAAATTCAAAGGTCTTAACTACTTTTATAATTTAATATTCTTCCTTCTCCAGATCCATCCTCACCCCACTCGCAGTGGGGTTGACATGCTTTCTAACATATGTTACGGAAAGATTTAGCTTATAATTTTTGCGACCGGCCGCCTGCCTGACGTCGACCTCTCTGGGAGAACATTTAACTTCAAAATTAACTTTATTTTTGTAGGTCACTTCGGCCCAGCCATAGCGTTGATAGGTCTATCGTATTCACCAGCTGGTAATGTTTGGGTTGCTGTTATACTGCTGACGGTTGTCGTCGCTCTTAATGCTGGACATTATACTGGATATCTGGTAAGTATCCTGTTCATTTGTAAACCGGTTTCTAAACATTGTAAAAATAGAAAAACTAGTTGGTGGATTCGTCGTATGCGAGAGGCCGTCTGGTTAAGTACTCCAGCTTTTTTTATCCGAGCTCGGCAAGGTGACTGTACTACACCTGCTGTTAAGCGCAGTGCAATCCAAAAAGACCAGTGACCATTGACAAACGATGAGTTTATCGGTGTTCACCAGTATTATGCCGGCCTATGGGAATGCTTCTTCACACTCCAAAGCGGGAAGAAGCAAAACGAGGGGCCTGCGTCAGGATAGGTGGATGACCGATACTGGCACAGGGATACAAGGATGTCCCTCTATACCCGCTCCAACCAACCATCAAGTCATGTCGCAAGCCCCTCGGGAGAACTGGATTATACACTAGCTGATCCTGGAACGTGATACACACAAGATGTGTGGGTCAGTATGGCAGGTTTTAACACGATGTGTACGGTGGTCGCTATCCGGGCGGATATGTATACTATCAGCTTGGTCTATTCTAAGCAAGCGAGTAAGCACTGCTTTTTTCGATTTGAAGGACATTGAAGCTACTAAGCATTATTTTTAACACCTGCCATGTATACCTATATATGTATATGCCTGCCGATAGGGGTAGGCAAAGATGCATGCACTATTCACTTTCTCAACTTATCTATGCTAGTAGTCCAATGAAGCGACATTTTTACCAGGTTTAATATTTTAAATCAGTTGGTGCACATCGACATGGCTCCCAACTTCGCCGGCACTATGATGGGTATCACCAACTGCATCGCTAACTTCATATCCATCATAGCTCCTCTTGCTGCCGGCGCCATACTACAAGATGAGGTGAGTCAAAGAACAATACGTTTTATCAGCTTAGTATCAGTGTAATATAGTGCTTATGATATTAATTACTGAATGCCCAAATTCCATTTCTCCCCTTCTCGATCCTCATTTCTTGTCGTTCAGGTCAGGAATGCATCCATGATTCTTGTTTGTGGGTGTTCACAGTGAAGATCAATTATTAGCATCAAACTTCTTTGCTGACTTCTACTCAAAAAACGAATTCAAGATATATTAGGACCAACTAGTAAGCCTTGCCTCGCTAAACACTTTTGTTTATTTAGGACTGGTTCGACCTTAGTACTACTGTCTCACGGAAAACCAACGTGAGGGAAACTCCCCTTCTCCTTCCTAATCCTCATATCTTTCCTTTATGGTCGGCAACGGATATATTATCATTCGCATATGCTAAGTGTTTATGGACAGTGGAGATCCCTTCACATGAGGTGACCCACTTGCTCGTTTATGGATATGTGTTATATAAAAAAACTGTATTCAAAGAAGGAAACGGTTGTGAGATCTAAATAGCATTGAAAGCACCTTTTCTCTTGCTATATTTATATCTCTCTGTGTTTTTTCAGACGGATCCCAAAGAATGGCTCAAAGTGTTCTATCTATCATCGGCTGTTTACATCGCTTGCAACACTTTCTTCATTATATTCGGCAGCAGTGAAAGGCAGAAATGGAATGATCCTGTTAGTGATGCCGGTAAGGTATTATTTTATCCTGGCAGGGCAAAGTGACTGCACTGCACCTGATGTTAAGTGCAGTCCAAATATAATGTCAACCGTCAAGATATATTGCGCCTCTCAACGGTCGGCAGAATTATACCTGAAGTTACTGAATATGCAAAGACTGATCCAGGAAT
Source organism: Amorpha juglandis (assembly GCA_949126905.1). Taxonomy (NCBI): domain Eukaryota; kingdom Metazoa; phylum Arthropoda; class Insecta; order Lepidoptera; family Sphingidae; genus Amorpha; species Amorpha juglandis. Next base: position 456,332 of record OX421379.1, on the reverse strand, counting down.
ATGACCCGGTTGAACGAGCCTCCATTGCGGACTCCTCACTATATGTACTATGGTAGCTACACTAGGTACTCGAGTACAATTATAAAATACCCTTCCACGAGCAAACGTTTTCACAATTTCATTCCTTCTATTTATTATGTGCAATCTAAGTACATATTTTTTTAATGTTACGAAGCAAAAGTCATTCTTCCTTTTTCTTTTTTAATTTGTGTCATTTTTAATATTCTTTTTAGCTCGAGTAATATTTTCCCTTATTTCTCCTTCACGACTTCACAATATTTTTATAACTAACTTTTTAATTTATGTTTCAGATGCAAATTCAGAGACGAAAGTTGAGAAAGTAGTTTAATATCTAGATTAAGTTGTACATAGTAATTTAATGTTTGTATATAATAATATGTGTGTATAATAAAAATATTACCGAAAATATTTTCATTGGATCAATAACTTACCAAACCAACGACTTTATGAGTGGTAGAGTCACGCTGCAGTTTTGTCTACAACATGAATAGGCCGACTCGACCGGGTTGTTACCGCTGTTTCACAGAAAAGCGATGTATAGTTGCGGCTTGCTGCTACGTTTCGCACTGGAGTGAGATATCCGAAGGCCCAAATCCCCTTCCCCGTCCCAATCCCTTAATTTCCCTTTTCTTTAAGTTCGGCAACGAGCCCATGATTCTTGGTATTGTAGGCGTACATGGGCAGAGGAGATCAATGGCCTGGCTCGACTGGGCCAGTAACAGTCGTTATCATTTTCTATCTCAGGCTGACCAACGCAGTCCAGTGCCATGCAGTACTTCATAATTCAAAGTAATTATGACTCTAGTTTCTGTTTATGAGCAGGCATGACGCTTGTCAGTGACCTTCTCGTCTCGTCATTAACGCTAAAAAGACAATTAAAAAATGCTATAAATATATTCTAATGGGATAATGTATGCTCCAAACGAAGCATATAATATTTCGATATAAATTATTTTATAGGATGCAAATTTTTCAAATATTTTAATAAAACAACTGCGTCTAATTGCTATTTTAATTCGAAGGTTTTAGTAACGGACTCAAATGGTATAAAGGATAATAATATACTGCCTCGATTGCGCAGTTGTATTGCGTACCTTATAGGTATAACTACTGTGCTGAAGTCCGACAAAAGTGATATCGGGTTTTCCTACCATGAAATTTTCGGAATCAGCCCAGAGTCTGGAACTTGTGTCCAGTGCGGCGATAGGCTCGCTCCCTATCACATCATGGAACGGAAATAAGCTCGACGAGATGTGGGTGTGCGGGTTACACTTCTGCCTATCCTTTCTGGGATTACAGGCGTGAGTGCATACGTGCGTCAAACAGAATGAACACAAAAATTTCAAGAGTTATTTTTAGAAATACGACGCAAAGGTATGGTTAATGAGTTTTTCGGTTATTACGAATGATGATAAACGATGATTCATTCTTCTTGCATTATTCAGCGGAATAGATGCCCCCATATTTTCCTCATAGTCTGATCCAGACTATCGAATGGTACTATCTGGAGTGTTTCTATGCAGCGGTACCACTTGGCCTAAAACCAACGCGTTGACAAAACAAAAAAAATTGTGGTGTCGTGGGACACCAGGTAGGAACGAAGTTCCTTCGGCTAATGTAGAATCGACACAAATTGCAAAAAAAGTCATGCTCAATTTTATGTAGGTTTTCTTGATTTTTCTCTTAAATTTTGCTGATTAGTTTTTATTTAAGTACAAGAAAGTATTTAGGAAATTCAGTATTTTAGGAAATAATAAAAACTTATTAATTTAGACTTAGACTGGCTACTAAACGGTGGACGGCCGTGTTCTATAATCAAAAATTCAAATTCAAATTTCAAACCGCGTCTACATTTCCAAATGTCATAAGTTTCACAACCATCTGTTTTATTAACGGAATTTCGACTTTAACTTTGTGTGCTAATTAAGTTAAAAAAAGTCTCATTTAACGGTTTTTATTCCACGCTTTTTTCTTACGGTTTTACTATCACATTTTTTTCAGTTCGGTCACGCAGCGAAATCCCTATCCCCTCCAAGCCTGCCGTAAGGAACTTCGTTCCAAAATTGATTCAGCTTATTATTTTCAATCCAGTTGGCACTAAACTGAATTTGTTTTACTTAGAAACTTTTCCAGAACCATAACGAATAAAATTTTAAAAAATACTCTTCTCTCGTATTGGTTCCATGGGGCAGTGATTAGGGGTTATTTCTTCCCAATAGGGGTTATTTCATCGGTTGCTTTTCCTTATAAATCTGTGAATCGTTGTGATTTATTATGTTTACTTCGAAAGCTTTCCTTCTTTTTTTGTCAGCCTTTGTGGTCACTGGGTCGTAGACAGAACTCGTTTCGAACATTTTTCGCAATATGAACCAATTAAAATCCTATTAGCGCCTGAGCTAAGTGTGTTTTCTAATACCTTCCAATTTGGCATCTGTGAAAAAGTCTTTTCAGCCCAACTATTTCACATCACAAGAAACACCGAACATATTCGAAACAAAAGTGGCGTTTCCATGAGAGCCTGAACAGCTAGTTACAAAATATATTGCAGTTGTACTGTTAAATGAACCCTATATTAGACACGGATCCAGGATTTCTTCAAGTGGGGGGCAATTTTGTGCTATTAGGCAAGTTTCTGTTGAACTTCGGTCAACTTCAGTACGTCGACATAGTGGTTACGGATTTACAGGACCGGTTTAGCGGATCCGGCTCTACTGGGTGTGAACAATACAACATATTCTCCTTGTTCCGTTCTCCAGTCAATATAGTACTGAACTGAATAAAAAAATCGGATCTTATCATGTGTGACTGGGTCTATTATCCATACTTCTCTATTTATGTCACAGGTTAGATAGAGAAGTATGCATCATGGACATCCATTTTTATGTTCCTGCAATGAGTAGAATGTAACATTTTGTCGGATCGGCATGTTTTAGTGGATATGGAATATTAAGTACAGTAAGTAAGTATACGCTACACTACACTACACTACTCCTTAGATCACAACTGAAATAAAATTGTATCTCCTAAAACGATCCTGTAAACAGTTTCTGGCTGAACAAGCTCTCTCATAGCCCTGCCATCAGGCACGGTATATTTATACGACTTAATACGTAAGGCATCTATTGTACCTGTTTATGAGATATATACTACACTGTCTCATAGAATTTTGCTTTTACGATGGGCCATAAACAAGAGGACCTGTCGGGATATGTTAATCGCTTATGCCATGCCGAGTCAGTCACGAGATAATCGAACAACTGCAGTATTTGCGTGCGAATGTTGAATTGTACTAGTCGGATGAAAAATGCACCCATTATTCCCCACTAGTGTTAGATATTAAGGATCAAGAATAATTATAGTAAACATTTTGTTAGAAATAAAGCAAATATATTGACTTGTAAGAAACTGGAATGAATCAAGAACATATTTATGCAAACTATTGAATTACTTCACACCATAACTTATTAAATAATTGTATCTATTAATATTTAAGCGTTATTCAAATTTTGAGAATATTTTAATCCATATTCATCATTGTAAAATTAATATTCCAAATAATAAAGTAGTTGTATCGATTACTTAAACAATGGAAGAATTACTGACATTTTGTTATAAATAGCACATAACTGTTGATCTCGATTCCTTCCAGCTTGTGCAGTGCTCTAAGTGTGAACCTAATAAATACACCTACGCTGAAGACTTTCTATTGTGAACATGAAACTCTGCTGAAATAAATATATGTACTTGGAAAAATAACTCTTTTACTAGATCCAAACCTGCCCTAGATTGCACAAAGCTCTCACTTCAATTTAAAATTACACTTTCATCGTCTTTCTACCGTATGCATTTTATGTGCGTTAACAATTCACACAATGTACAATAGAAATATTAATACATTTATTTTAACATAAAAACGTAATATTTGCGAAGGGTTCATAGAGATAGTTTGATAGAAGAAAGAAAGAAACAAACAATTTTTTTGTTAAAATGGTATAAAAATGAACAAATCTGTTACTTACGTCGGTTTTCTGTTGCATCCTCGTAGAAGAAACTGACTATAGAGCAGCTTAGGAACATATGAGAATGAGAGTATGGTACCAAAACATATTTAGTTTCCTTCCATTTTTTTTTTATTCCTCTGAGCGACGATAATGGTAGGTCGCTCAACTGATTGTAAGCTAAGTGATAATAAATAGGCGTATAGTTATTTCACCGTACCAGAAAAAGCGTCATACTTGCCCATAAACAGAAGCCCCATCACTCTGAATATTGAACTACAAAATATTGCTTTAGTGCTATGGCACTGGATTGCAATTGTGACGATACAAAATATATTAAGAATTATAATGTCTTGAATTTTGCCCTTTAAAGTCCACCCGATTTCCAGCAAAACAGAAAAAAGAAAAACAAAACAGAAAGAAAGTAAAGTTATAAAAACGTCTACTGCAGATAAACATTGAGAACAATTTGTTTCCAATTAACTCGTGCAGACGTAAATTATAAAAGTTAATTGAACGTTTTTATTGTTTAATTTACTAAAACCTTCGCAAACAAATGGCTATAAATTATGTTGAAGCACATGCGCTACGGCGATGAAAATAGAATTTATTTGTAATTTAATCTCCCATTTTACCCACTTGAGACATGCTTCGCATCAGGCTTTAGATGTTAGCATCAGTCACGTTTTCTTCTGTCAACTTCGTAATTTCAGCTTGACAGGCGACTCATGGATGAATTTCCGACTTTATAGAAAAGATATTTAGGAAAGGGGGATTTGGTCCTGCAGAAATCCTACTGAACGTACGAAATGCAACCGCAAGATGATACATTTTACAAGGTAGGTCCCTCATACGCAAAAGGCCGTCAGGGCTGGTGCCACCGATTTGTCTATTTCTGCCGACAAGCAACAGTGTGTAAGCACTGTTGTGTTTCGGTTTGAAGGACATTGAAGCCAGCGAAATTACTGGGCATTATGTGACTTAACATATTATGTCTCGGCGTGACAAGCGCAGTCCGGTGCGATGCGGTGATTTATAGCATAATGTTTTGTGTGGTGTTGCGGAGGCGGAGCGTTTACCATCAGGCGAGCGACTTGCTTCTCTCGTCATTTATTTAAATAAAATAAAAAAAACGTCTCATTGGTTTTTTGTGAGACAGAAGTTATAATTCGATCAAGCCAGCCCGTTCATGCTGTAGACAAAACTGTAGATATGCAAGAGTGAAAAAATTTGTCTCGTACATCATTATGTGTAAAATAATCGTGCCACATCAACAAAGCAGCAGTCATTATTTCACATCGTGTAATCTTTTCATAGATAGTGATACCAACCCACCGCGGTCGATTCGCCCAGACCTCTTCCATAAAAATATAACACACCTCTCTCTGTACCTAAAAGCGTAAAGCTGTTCTAATAAAATTTCACGGTCTTATAGTTTCTGAAACTAGATCTGTTTTAGAATTTCATTAACACTAATAGTTATTGCTGAATAGCAAATCTGGGAATACGTACATTTTCATTTACAGAGACCGGTTAAGTGTTATGGTTTAACTATGTTAACATTTCTGTTGCTGGAAATTTCAAATGTATTACAATTTAATTAATATTACTGGCACGTGATATAGTCCACACCCAACAATGTGTTAGAGCCTTTGCACACCACGTTTTTTTAACGCGCTGATGACGCGCGTAGAACGCAATCAGTGCGCTCTGCAAACGCAAGCCCGTCGGTCTATTGAAACCTTCGCACACGATCCTCGCGTTCGAAGTGATGCAAACGCGCAGAAAGCCGCCGCCAATTATAAATTATGACCAAAGTATAACGATGGCGTCGCTGGACCCTGCTTACGTTAGCCTTCGTGCTGTTTTTAAAACGACGATCAAATTTTCGTCTTTCCCTCAAAATCTGCATCAAAAATTTTGCATACTTCTTTCCAACCATTATTTTTTAAAACTTTGTTAGAATATTCCGGCAAACGTGAATTACATATAGACGGACGATTTTGTATTTCGGTTATAAAAATGTCTACATCGAATGGTTCTATTTGTCGTAAATTAAATGCTTGTAGTCTACAAGAAATTATATTTACCTACAACTGGTGGTATGCGACTATGCGAAGCCAAGCCAGCGCAGCGTGTACACGGCGCGGCGCGGCGCGCTTCACCATTTCCCCAGTCCCTGCTGCTTCGATCGTTTGATGCACAACACAAGCGCGCGCTTCATTTGCGTTCATATAGCTACAAACGCGCGCATACGTATATTATCTGTTAATACGCATTGAGAACGCGCTTATCAAAAACGCGCGTCGTCAGTGCGTTAAAAAAACATGGTGTGTAAAGGCCCTTAGAGAAAATGTCTTCATATTTAAGCTACGTATTTACAGGGTGGTAGGTCCATTTTAATTTTATTATGGTCCCGACGTTTCGGGAGTTTTTTGGAAAATCGGGCTTGAAATATTAGGTCCTTACATATGAAATTGGCGTTTTGTATGGGAGGAACAAAAAGTCGAATATTTTTTAATATAATATATTTAATTAATCAAAGTATGAACCATTATTTTTGATCCCTTTACTAAAAAAAACCAGTCGGACGGGAATCAATAAAATCTTTGAAGGCGATTTGGATTGCCCCATCGGAGTTGAATTTTTTCCCTTGCAAGAAGTTATCCACATTTCGAAAAAAATTGTAATCTGTTGGAGCAAGGTCCGGGGAGTACGGAGGATGTCTTAGACTTTCCAATTGAAGCTCTTCTAATTTAGTAGCCGTCTGTTGCGCAGTGTGTGGTCTAGCGTTGTCGTGAAGCAGCAGTGGCGTGGAGCGATTGACCAGCCTAGGTTGTTTAGCCGCTAGCTTTTCCATCATGGTTTGCAATTGCTGACAATAGACATCAGCCGTAATAGTCTGGCCAGATTTGAGAAAACTGTAATGAACAATACCGGCACTAGTCCACCAAACGCTTACAAGTAACTTTTTTGGGGTTAATTTTCGCTTGGGGCAGGATTTGGCTGGCTGGCCAGGATCCAACCATTGCGCTGAGCGCTTCCGATTATCGTAAAGAACCCATTTTTCATCACAGGTAATGATTCGGTTTAAAATACCTTCATTATTGTGCCGGTTTAGTAATGTAACGCAGCAGTCGACGCGCGTTTGCCGGTTTGCTTCAGTCAATTCGTGAGGTACCCACCTTTCAAGCTTTTTAATCTTCCCAATTTGCTTCAAGTGAATTAAAACAGTTTTATCACTAACATCGCAGCCTGCAGCTAACTCGGACGTGGTTTGCGATGGATCCGCTCCCACAATAGCCTTCAACTCTTCATTATCAACTTGAGTCTCAGGCCGTCCACGGGGCTTGTTCTGCAGGTCGAAATTTCCAGAACGAAAACGTTGGACCCAAAATGAACTGTGTTTTCTTTTGCAACACGACCGCCATACACATCATTCACCCTTCGAGTTGTTTCCGCAGCACTAGTGCCACGGCGGAACTCGTACTCGTAAATAATGCGATATTTTAAGTTTTCCATTTTGTAAAATGAGTGACGCAAACAGAAAAAAACAGAAGAAAAAAAACAAATGAATGACGATCATCGAAGCACAAATACATGAGTCTATAGCTGTACAAATTTGAATTTGGAATTCCTTACCAAAGAGGAGAAATTTGTGATTAAAGTGGCCAGTACGAAAAACGCCAATTTCATATGTAAGGACCTAATATATTCCACGTACGAATTTGCAAAAAAAATACACTATTTAAATCAATGAATTTAGCAAAACAAAATCAGTATCTCCATTCCATTGCTGTGGGTTGGTTCCTGTTTGGGTAGGCAGGTATATTATCTTATATCGTGTGTATTACGAACTTCGAGAGACCTGCAGTCCCACAACACATAGACCCGATACAAATATTTGTAGATCACACAAATATACACAGTGAGCGTTCAGGGACCCAAAATGAGACAAATAAAACTGTATCCTCAGGCAGGCATGATCCTGCCGACCGTCGAGAGACACAGTGTCTCTTGACGGGCGATATTAAATTTGGGTTGGACATACATGTAAAGACTTGACATCCTCCGTGCAGTGGGCGAGTAGTCCACTGTGAAGTGAGAGTGCGGGTTCAATTCCCACACTGAGACAAATTGTGTGATCAATAAATATTTGTTTCGGGTCTGGGTATGTTTTCCCCAAAGAAGTTGACGTCAGGTAGGCGGCTGGTCGCAAAAGCCAAGCCAAATCTCTTTCTGTAACATGTGTTATGCTTGTTGCGCCTACCCCACTGCAAGTAGGATAAGGGCAGATAGAAGAAGATTTTATGTAAAGAATAAATAACAATAAAGACAGCCTCGGTGGCGCAGCGGGCGAGTAGCGAGAGGCCGCGGCTTCGATCCCCGCACCGACACAATTGTTTGTGCGATCCACAAATATTTGTTTCGGGGTCTGGGTGTTGTGAGACCAAAGGTCTCTCGTAGTTCCTGATACCCACGACACATGAATCGTATCTAACTGTGGGGTCAGGACTATGTGTGTGACTGTTGGGTGTATTTATTTATTTATTATTATTTATAATGAATAATAACAATAAATTCGTAATCCCCAGTTCATGTTTGTACAGCACGCGTCTGTAATACAGCGCCTATTTGATCCAACACTAAATTAAATAATTCCATTCCACTACAACTCTATCTGTGATAATTCAATAGTAATTCGTTAGTGAAGGCGTCTCATAGTTCAGTATTTGTGTGTAAATTGTTTTGACAAACTACAGCTATGGATGTAAAGACTTATTACATACATACATAGGTTCACTCCTAAAGCCCTGAAGGGGTAGGCAAAGGTGTAACTAGAACGTCTACGTGCAATTTTTTGAAAGCTAAAAGAATGATTTCTTATGTTTACGCGAATATTACACTTTGAAATAAAATTACTTTAAACGGACTTTATCGCGCTTTATTTTTACTTTTGGTCCCGCCGCGCCGTTTTGAATGCTTTTCAGCCTTCATGGTCACGGGGTGCACTCAGCTCGAACAAAAATTCTAATTGCTCGATCCCAATTTGGAATCTTTGTCCTCTGCTGTCTCTCATTCTTAGTAATCTGGTATTACGCCAATGAGGCGACGTTACACTTTTGAAACACAAACTGCCATTATAAAAGCTTTGTTGGTAGTAGAGTTATAAAGCACTTACTCCCACCTGAATAGCGATAAGTTACACAAAAAAAAGTTATAATGACTTATCGTTGAAAGAAGTTTCAGATCTAGGGACTTTGTAGATTAGAATTGATTTTTAAAGAAGAGGTCAAAAAGTGGGATAAAAAGACTAATTCTTCGTTATTTATACGTCAATTTTGATGATGAAATAAGCTCACGCTTTTTGCCTTGAAAGTGTAGGTAGAGGTGCAACTAATGCTGCACACTCGTTTCGTCGAGCTTATTTCCACCCCATGATATGATAGGGGCGAGCCTATCGCCATACCGGCCACAAATTTCAATCCCAAGCAATTTGTTGAATGAAAAACTCAAACACATATTGACAACGAGAGTGTTACAACACAAAAAAATAGAAGAAATCGTATTCTACTTTATTTTTATGTTAACATGCATTCAAAATTGTCTAATGAAATGTGATCTATGTTTTTTTAATATATCATCTCAGACAATTTTGAATGAAATTTCGACATAAAAATAAAAATACCATTTCCCAAAAACTACGTTTTCAGTGTTGTAACCTCTCGTTGCCAATGTACGATATTTTGATTTCCCGACGCGTCCTTGATTCTTGTATTCTTGTCCAGGGTATTTGGACATCAGTTAACATCAAGCAATCCACTTAATCGTTCGCTCTTTACAGTAAAAAATCTTCCTCCTCCTTTAACGTTCTTTCATTGGACTGTGCGTTGTTTGGTGAATAATTTCTCGTGTGCCACATAAATATTCACACATCAGATATTCTACATTACATACCAATTCTTCAAGTATACTTTCATCTTTCCATCACTTGGGTACCTGTAATATATTGCCTTGAGCAATATAACCTTCAACTGTAGTATTCCTAAATATATAGGGGACGGGCGGGCAAGACGGAGAGGGCGGGTAAAATGAATATCGTTTTAAATCGCTGGTCAGCCGATAGATTTTAGACTGCCATGTATCAATCGATTACATAGCTACACTTACCTACCGTCATCGATAAGGCGCCGATCTTGTGTACTTGTGGTGTTTTTTTTTTATAAATATTGAAATTTAGGAAAAAAAATAAAATTTTAAACCGTAAGTATACAGTGATTATTTTAATGTTGTTAAGGATGATGCATATTAAAATTTTTGTAATGTAATATATAATTAATGAACATAAAAAAATTGAGTTTTTTTTTTTTTTTTATCGCTCTAGCTTGTAATAATTTAAGGTTATGTTATAAAACTACCAGACGGGCAAAACGGATACTTTCTGTATTTTAATTAATTGTCTTCTATATTGTATTTAGTATAGTGTACTTGATGCAGATGGTTTGTATGGGTTGTATGATGGTTTGTTTGTATAAATGTAAATGAAATAGAGCAAAGGATTGAAAACGAAAACCATGAAAGTCATCAAAGTACTTCTGAAGATCAGAGTGAGCCAAATAATGAGACGATAGCACAACCAGCGAATGATTCCGACATGGATTTATTACAAAACATCCAGCCCATATCTATTGGATCGATTCGAAGGAGTACACGAGGACGAAAATCTCAAAAATCAGAAATTTTAACTAGGTCTCCTACTCAACAACAAAAAAAGATGCTGCAGCTGCAAAAAAAAGCTCCAATCGATGTTCCAGGTCCGTCCGGTATCAAAAGACAACGACGAACAAAACATATCTTGAAAAAATCTATGACATCTTACCTGTGTACCGTATGCAAAGAAAAATATTTTGACCCGCCGAAAGAAGATTGGCTACAATGTGGGATCTGTCAAGAGTGGACACATGAAGCCTGTTCTTCGTATTCGGGACGCGGTTCATATTTTTGCGACGATTGTTTTGATTAAAATCCGTTTTCCAATCGGTATTCGTTTTGCCCGCCCTGGTAGGGCAAAACGGATAATGTAAACTTTTTTATTTCTTCCCCATTTGAAGAAGAATTTCTTAAATTTTAATTTTAATTTTACTTTAAATATAAACTTCAACTACCAAAAAATGATTAGCCAAAGTTAAGAATAGATATAATTATAATATATATTTGTTATTTCATTTTTAAATTAGCATATCCTTTTTGCCCGTCCTTCCCGATAGGTATTTTTTCTCTGAATATGTATAACGTACAATTAAGCATTATATTTTGTTTTTTATTCGAGCATGGCAACGTGACTACACGACACTTGATGGTAAGCATAGTGGAGTGCAAAAAACCAGCGACCACCGACATATATTGAGTTTAACGGTGGTCACCAGAATTATTTTGGCTTGAATAAATACTTTTTCCTACTCCAAAGAGGGAAGAATCAAATCGTGGGGCCTACAACAGAATATGCAGATAACCAATGTAGGCAGGGATGCAAAGATTTAATAATATATTCACCCCAACCAACCATCAAATCATGTCGGAACTTCTCCCGAGAACCGGATATACGTGGAACGTGAGCCGTGGGTTACTACGGCAGGTTTTAACATCATGTTTACGGTGGTCCCTATCGGGGCGGATATGAATATCCTACCACCAGCAAAATATTTGTTAAAACAATGTGTGAATATGTTAATTTCAAATCCAAACTTTTAATGTTTGAAACACAATACCCTCGGAATAGGACCATAAACACATAGTTTCGTAAAATTCGCGCAAGGGATTTGTATTATACAACAATTATAACTAATTCCTGGTTTCGGCACAAAGTACTATTTTGTTTTAGGATAACTGCTTGTTTTTATTAGTATGTTGGGATTAAAGGCGGAACAAATAATGAAGCAGTTGGTGGCAACGAGTATTTTTTAAAATAATAAATGCACCTAACAGTGACACACATGGTCCTGACCCCACACTAGGTTAAACCTGTGTTGTGCGTATTAGGAACTAAGAAGGACTTGCGGTCCCACAACACCCAGACCCGAAACCAGTGTTAATGGATCACACAAACATTTATCTCGGTGCGGTAATCAAACCTACGGCCTCTCGCTTGGTAGCTGGCTACTCGCCCTCTACGCCACGGAGGTTGTCAGTAAGGTTTGGAGGCATAGTGTGGTAGAGCTATGTTGTGGACTGCTTTATTGACAGCCACGGTCTCACTGAAACTCGATTATACGCCCACAATACCAGAAAAATCATAGCTGCGTCGCTGACCTTAAAGGAAAGAGTTTAATTAAAGGATTAGGAAGGGGAGGGGATTTGGGCTTCCGGATATTACACTCACCGTAAAAGCATAATTTCACCAGTTATGAAACAAAAAATGTACATAATATGTATTAGTCAATTCATTGAGGCGCTACGATGCAGACACATATACAAACACACACACACATACACACAGAGATAGAGAGTGAGTGAGACAGAGAGAGAGAGAGTGAGAGAGAGAGAGAGAGAAAGAGGGGTCGGTCTTTCTCTATCAAGGTTAAAAACCAATACCATTCAGATGTATTTTATACTTAGCTTTAGCACCAATGAACCATTATTGTTAAAGTTTCGGGTCTAATTGGGAACAGAAGTAGGGCAATGTGTTGGGACAGGCCGAATGTCTGTAATCTCAACGCTAACAATAAGAAGAGAGCACATTAAAACTTGCCTACGAGGAAGCTAAACTTTATTTGAGTGTTATTCGGTAGTTTGCTAACAAATCGATACAACGTGTTCCAGAAAGATGCGGTCAAATTTAAGCATTTATTTTACTCCCTGTAGTAGCGAACCCTAAAGCTTTTCCTATTTTATGGAATGAGTTACAGTAACTATAATCGACTTGCAACTTGGCTACACTGAATCATAAACAGCAGAGCTTTTGTCTTAAGTATTACTATTCTCGCTCACGTACTTCATTTTATTTACAGGGATTATATGATCAACCTCATCCATCGCAATAAATAAGAGTTTTAAACTAGCTTGAAAGTTCAGGATGCTTAAATTTTGATAAGATCCAAAGGCCTAAGATTTGAGGTCCAAATCCCTTAATTATGCCTTGCCTTTAAGGTCGGCAACGCGCCTATGATTCTTCTAGAATTATAGGCGTATATGGGCGGTGGAGATCACTTACCATTATGTGACGCACTTGTTCGTTTATCGGTCTAAACAATAGAAAAATCCGGTACCTAAACAATCCCCGTTACCTTGACCCATAAATATGACCCCAACTGATGGTATGATGCACAACTTGGTTTAGTACAATCCAAAAAAACCACCGACAAACAAGAAGTTTATCGGTGGTCACCAGAATCATGCCGGCTGGTATAAATGCTTCTTCACACTAGCAATGCTATGTTAACAAACCTGTGTAGGCATTTAAAAATTACAGATTTTGTCGTTGATTTATTTGACGATTTTTTTAGTAGTATCATGTCTGTTATCATCACCTGTCTTAGTTTTACGAAGCGTTTCCCTTAAATCCTTTATTTTTATATACGCGTAACTTGACCCGCTAGAATGGACCACTATGGCGAGGTTTTACACTGTATACAGTTGGATATAAATAGCAGGTACTCTCCAACTAACTTTTTGCAAGAGTGAAACTGTAGAAATTATAATGCAGATTTTTAAATGAAAAATCTTTTATGGAAAATTACCTTCTTGAATCAATGAACATAACTACATAAACATTTAAAAGTACTTCTGACTTTGAAACCTAAATGAAATTGTATACACGTCTATTTTAGCGTTTGAATTAAATAAAAAGAATTCTATAAAGGTAATTTATGTTTGAAACGACGCCAAGCAACGATTAAGGTCGTTCCCTTTTGCGTTTTTATTTAAGTGGTGAAAATCGGCTAATGTACCTCGGGGGAAATTAGGACAATTCCCTTTTCAAGAGTTATATAATTTAAACGTTTACAATTTAACCTAACACGGTAAGTGTTAGAGGTAACACGGTTATTTTTTTCTTTAATTTCCGTGAAGGACGGTGGATATTGTTAAATTTTAATGCTGAGGCGTATCTTTTTAACCTCCGCCAAAAAGAGGCCTGTTTTATTCTCGACCCTTTTATGCGTGCGTATATCTGAAAGATTATTTAATTGAAACGGTTTTTAGCTATGGTTTCATAATATTTGTTCAGCCTTTAAGTTACAGATGATTTTCTTATTGACTTCGTAGATATTAACAATTAAGTTGGTTTATTTAATATGGTTAGTAAAAAAGAGTCAGTTCAAATTGGTTGATGGCAGCCCTCTTATACGTAAGTCGGTCTGGGTACCTCTTTTTTTTATAGAATAGGTCGGTAAACGAGCAAGTGGGTCACCTGATGGTAAGTGATCTCCACAGCCCATGTACGCCCACAATACTAGAAGAATCATGGGCGCGTTGCCGACCTTAAAGAAAAGGGATAATTAGGGATTGGGAAAGAGAGGTGGATTTAAAGCTCCGGCTATCTCACTCACCGTACGAAACGTAGCAGCAAGCCGCTACTTTACGTCGGTTTTCTGTGAGACAGTGGTAACAACCCGGTTGAGCCGGCCCATTTATGTTGTAGAAAAAATGTCTACCGCTTGGCTCTACTCTCTCCCACTCATAAACCACCCACCAACCACTCACCTACCCACTTTACTAGCATAGCATAGTCATAACCTATTTATTAACTATGTATGCTATACATTATATGACGCTAAGCAGCAATGTGTAGACACTGTTTTGTTCCGGTTTGAAGTATATCAAAACCAACAAAATTATTGGACGTACCGCGAGAAACCCAAGATAAACAACATAAAATATTCCAAGTCTCACAAACTCCAAATCAACTATATGGAAACTAAAACAAAACAAGTTCCAATATCTGAGACACGCACCCGGTATAAATTCCCTGCTTTCTGCCCGAGGCGTCCAATTTACGAGCCGATATCTCTCTGATTGGAGCGTCGTGTTAGATTGCTTCATACCTACTGGTTATTGAATGATCTCTTCATTTTTATTGTTGAAGGAAATTAGCGAGAGTCCAACAAATAATTAAATATATCTAACAGTCACACAGTCCTGACCCCTATAGTAAGATACGCATTTTTTGTCATGTATTCGTCGTGTATTCCATGTTAAAAAAATCGGTTTTTGATAATAGGTATTTCGTTACACAACAAAAAATATCGATATATCGAATCAAAATATATCACCAATAAATATTGATGTATCGAACAAAAGATATAGCTGAATCGATATTTTTCAGGGATCAAGACTGTGTGTGGCTGTTGGGTGTATTTATTTATATTACATTATATCATATTTTTTTTCTCGATTTATAATTAAAATAGATATAGATTTTTTTTATTGTCGATACGATATAAACAATAATATTTTGCACTTCCGACATGCCTAGTCGCCATTTAGGCCCATAAAACAACACCCATTTCTATGAATGCCAGATCAAGATTAAAAGAACTTAGTGTTTAAAATCCCAAAGAAAAATCCTCTTTATCTTCCTAAGTATTATTTGAAGTCCTGTGCCAGTAGAGTTTTTCAATCGCTATCACGACATTGATATTTATGAAAGTGTTTTTTTTTTATTTGATTGAACACGGCGCGCGCCTGATGGTAAGCGCATGCCTGCCCATATACAGAAGCAACACCACACAGAACTTTGAATTACAAAGCACTGCATGGCGCTGAACTGCGCTCGTCACCCCGAGACATAAGATGTTAAGTCTCATAATGCCCAGTAATTTCGCTGGTTTCAATGTCCTTAAAACCGAAATACAACAGTGCTTACACACTGTTGCTTGGCGGCAGTAAATAGACAAAGCAGTGGTACCAACCCAGACAGGCATACGAGGGACCTACCACTTGTAAGAATAACACATAAATGGTTACATCGCCCCTAGCGGATTGTTTTGGAAACATATTAACTTTATACTTATTTTTCGTATACGAATGACGAGAAAGTTATCGAAAAGACCCTCACTACGTCTGCTGGTGACATGATTTATTGTGTACCACCATCTAGTGAATCCCGTCACGTCGCTTGCACAATATGAATGCAGTCGGCGCGTTCTCCTCCGAACATATTTACATACAGCAGAGTTTGACTTATCCATCCATTTATAATTATTTTTTTTTACTGTAGGGCGAGCCGGGCATTGCATGACAAACATTAGAATACTCGCAAATGAACTATATGTTTGTATAGTGTAGTAACTTCGTTTTATATTAATCATTAACGGTCTCAAAGCACCATTTGACGTTATGCCAAAACAAAAGCTTTTTGTTGCTAGAAAAAAACAAGAAAGTCAATGGGGCTAAATGTTACGGATGTAATTTTTTTTTTATAGCATTGGCCGGCAAACGAGCAAGTGGGTCACCTGATGGTAAGTGATCTCCACTGCCCATGTACGCCCACCACCAGAAGAATCATGGGCGCGTTGCCGACCTTAAAGGAAAGGGATAATTAGAGATTGGGAAGAGGAGGGGATTTGGGTTTTCGGATATCACACTCACCGTACGAAACGCAGCAGCAAGCCGCTGTTTTACGTCGGTTTTCTGTGAGACAGTGGTAACGACCCGGTCGAGCCAGCCCATTCATGCTGTAGACAAAACCGTCTACAGCGTGGCTCTTCCACTCAAAAAATGATGTAACATACTTTAATATCTTCACAATGTAGCCAAAACAATTCTAGATTAAAATCTATTTTTTATTTATTTATATATATTTTCTATTTCGACTCATAAAATGTGGCCCAAATAAAGTGAGTGTAGGAAAAATAAACCACATTTGTATTCCGTATACGAATCTGTCAACACACGAAAAACTCCCTCTGTCTTTGACAATAAAACAGCGAGTGTCTCCTCTCTTATTATGTAAATGAGGCACTTACGATAATCCCGATATTAGCCACGATAAAGCTTGAGACGCATTTTTAGGGTCCCGTGTAACATTGGTTCGGAAGCTAAATCCATGTTTAATGTTGCGTTTGCTATTTATTTTATTATAAACCGGCAAACGAGCAACTGGGTCAACTTATGGTAAGGAATCTCCACCGTCTATGTATGGCCATAATACCAGAAAAATCATAGGCGCGTTTGCCGACCTTAAAGGAAAGGGATAATTAAGGAGGAGGGAGGGGGGATTTGGGCCTCTGTATGTCTCACTCACCGTACGAAACGCAGCAGTTATTTTGTAATTTCAAAATATGGCAAATTACTGGGCATTATGAGACTTAACATCTTATGTCTCAGGGTGACGAGCGCAGATCAGTACCATACAGTGCTTTGTAATACAAATTTGGTGTTGCTTCTGTTTACGGGCAGTCGTGGCACTTACCATTAGGTGAGCTCCTTGCTCGTCTCGTCATTCAATCAATTAAACAAATACACTGTGTTCTGGTTTGTAGGAGATTGAAGCCGGAAATTACTGGGTATTATGCGGCTGAACATCTTATATCACGAGGTCACAAGTACCGTTGAGTACTTTAAATCCTGCTTAGTTTACGCAAAATAACAATAATAAAGTAACAAGGTCAGAACCTCGCAAATTCATATATGCATTTAACTAACTGCAAGATGAAATCCTGGAATCGCATTTCGGGAACTTTATCGTCGTCAGCTATTTCGTAAGTACTATGACGATCCAAGCTATTAGTTCCAACATTTATGCTGGGTTGCACCAACTTGCTTTAGCAATTGCAAACATGTTAAAGTACCGGTTAAGCAAAACATGAGTTGCACCATTTGACAAATGTTAGATGACGTCATAACTTTAGCTGTTAACCGTACCCACCCAATATTGGCTAGTTAAACCTATTGTTTAAGTTAAAAGACTGTCAGATAGTTCAATAATAACCGCCATATCAATATATCTCCTAAAGTGTCTGTGCTCCAAAATAATATCATGTTCTTGCATCTAGAATGAATCGAGGAATCTAGTGGTATCGGAATGCGATGGTGCAACACATTCCGCAGTCAATGTTAAAGTCTCTGTAATCAGATTTCACGCCATTAGACTGTGTTTCAAAAACATAATATTTGCTTAGTATTCCCAATTTTACCCAATACCAAAGTTAAAGTATTTAAAGATGAAATATTGATTAAAATCACAGTATTAACTCCATTGTAACAAGTCTTGTAAAATTAAAATTAGATCCACCCCACAATTATGTCTTCACAATAGCTCTTCTATAACCATTCGAAATAAAATTTCACTAAGTCCCTTTCACAATCGTGTCTTTAAGTCTACTTTGGAAATTGTAATCTGTCTTGAATTATTCAAAACATATTTAACAATAAATACATACTCCAATGAATCTTTGTTTAAAATAAAAATTATTTTAGAATTTACTTTATAAAATATACATTTAGTGTCTTTTATTATACCTTTTTGATGTAGTTTCATATCTGTCACATCATTCGTAAACGAGAAATATATTGTTTGGACCGACACTTACACACAGTCACAGGACTCGAGAAATCGTGACTTGTAATATATGTATATTTTTTTTATTTGACTGACGAGGCGAGCAAGGCGCTCGCCTGATGGTAAGGGCCACGCCTGCCCATAAACAGAAGCAACACCACATAGAACTTTGAATTACAAAGCACTGCATGACACTGAACTGCGCTCGTCACACCGAGACATAAGATGTTAAGTCACATAATGCCCAGTAAATACACTGGCTTCAATGTCCTTTAAACCGAAACACAACAGTTCTTACACACTGTTGCTTGGCGGCAAAAAAAGACAAAGCGACTCAGACGGTCTCTCGCATCCGAGGGACCTACCACCTTGTAAATAGTCGATTAAATTAAGCAAAATTTAAAATTACGTTTAGTTCAGTCAGGTAATATGCGCTAAAACAAACAAAATTAGTTAATTAATAGTGGTAGAGCCGCGCTGTAGACAGTTTTGCTACAGCATGAATGAGCCGGCTCGACCGGGTCGTTACCACTGTCTCACAGAAAACCGACGTAAAGTAGCAGCTTGCTGCTGCGTTTCGTACGGTGAGTGAGATATCCGGAGGCCCAAATCCCCCTCCTCTTCCCAATCCCTAATAATCCCTTTCCTTTAAGGTCGGCAACGCGTCCATGCTTCTTCTGGTATTGTGGGCGTACATGGGCGGTGGAGATCACTTACCATCAGGTGACCCACTTGCTCGTTTGCCGGACTACTATTAAAAAACACAAATGCTTAAAGCTGTTCGCTGATGTAACGATCGAAATGCCCCAATACAGATCCCATGTTAATCTATGTCTTATACAGAATCCCGTTTAATATTCAGGCCTCGCGCGCTCTTCTCCGATGTCCCAATTGGCTTATTGATGCTCGCATTGTAAGTAGAGCTTTAGATGCCGAACTTTTATTTTCTATAATTATCTTTACTAATATTATTCAAATGTTTTTTATAGCACAGAACGGCAAACGAGCAAGTGGATCACCTGATGGTAACTGATCTCCACCGCCCATATACGCCCACAATACTATAAGAATCATAGGCGCATTGCCGACCTTAAATGGAAGGGACAATTAAGGGATTGGGAAGGGGAGGGGGATTCGGGCCTCGGAATATATCACTCACCGTACGAAATGCAGCAGCAAGCCACTACTTTACGTCGGTTTTCTGTAACGACCCGGTCGCGCCGGCCCATTCATGCTGTAGACAAACCTGTCTACAGTGGGGCTCTACCACACAAAAAAATTATGAAAAGAATATTTTAGGTTAGGAATCACTAAATATTAATACAAAGATCGCGGTCAGATTTAATTTTTTCCCTTTTACATGAAAATAAAATTTGAAGTGACGGACTATCAAGCACTAAGACAGGATTCCGGGGTCGATCCCAGCACCTAACGAACTCATATGAAACTTTTCCAAAGTTATTATTTATAGATAATTTACTATTGTTCGTTTTAAGGAAATCATCATGAGAAAATTTGCGTACCTGATAATTTTAATGGGAATTCTACCAACCTACAATTGGCCAGAGTGGTAGAATAAGGCCTATCTCCTTTTATAAGTGGAAGAAACCATCTGTGTGAAGTAGGTCTGATGGTTTATGATTACTCCTAATTTACACATAGTGCCAGTGGATTTGTATCTTCGAAGAAAGAAATAAGAAGTAACAAAAGAAGGTGATTTTTGAGTTTCCGGCAGTCTTGCTGGCTGCTCAAAACGCAAAATCATAGCTGCTTCTTTCCTCTGCAATCATACTCCTCCAAGAATAAAACATAATACTTATAGAAGATTTCGTAAATTAGCTTCAAGAGACATCCTCAAAGGGTTCCCGTTTACATTACTCTCCACGTATTTTCTGTTCAAGGCAATATGACATTTATATCCATTGAGTAAAGTCTCTTTTGCTTAGATAGGCATGTAAAAGACATCAACAGTTAAATGTAGGAATAGATCCGTATTGATTTTCTTTAAATTTAAAAAGGCTGAAGCAAGGACGAGGCCAAGAAAGATCACTTTGTTAAGAGTATTGGCAATGTCGACCATGATAACATCGTGCTCTTTGTTTTGGGAAATTGTTTATTGAATTTGTAAGTTAAATATTATGTTATGTATATTGTAGACACTTTCGTCTACAACATGAATGGATCAGGACCCTAATATTTAAATACGAAACGAAGCAATGAAATTTGGAACATACATAGTTTTCCCATTCGTCTTATTATCTAATACGAGAACATAATAATATACTGTGAACTAGTCAGGTCCTGCGTTTGATTTTGCTATTAAAATAAGTAAACAAAAATATATTTTTCTTTGTATGCTTGTCTTCCCTCCCGTTTCTAAACAATTTATCCATAGCAATGCTATTAGAAAGTCTATAAAAATAATTTACATAAAGTCATTCTGAATCAGTGATAATTCACGAAACAGTTCTTTTTCTAAATCATGCTAACCGAAGGGTATACATAAAAATGTCTCTACAAATCATAATGGTACAAATCAGGGAAAGTACAAATCAGAAAGATTTATCGCACCTGGTTATAATTTACAGGACACGATCCGGCCGCCCGACGATGGATGGTGTACCATTTCTTACACGTGGTATTGCACTCGCCCACGTCTTTTCTCTTTCTTGGAGTAAGTTAGAGAAGCTTGGAGGGTAATTTTGGGTGATTAGTGGCTAGATGAAACTAGCAAGCGGACTCGAAGGTCACTTTATACTAAGTGATCTCTACCGTTAATATCAGAAAAAACATGGATGCTTTGCCTTCTTTAAGAAAACTTAAGGGATATACATGACGAATGTGATTGGTACCTTTGGGAGGGGAAGGCCTCGGCGAACATTCTTAGATAAGTTGGAAATATTCTCTAAAAAGGCCAGGTCAGAAGTACCCTAAACCGACGTGCATGCATGAAAAATTTAATGAGAGTGAAAGAGGCTAAAGAGGTGTGTAATGATCATAGCAAGATCATAGCGTATTATCAAATCTGTTGTCTCTGCCTACCCCTATGGGAAACAGGCGTGAGTCTATGTATGTATATTGTACAAAGGAAAGATAACATAAAAGAATGATCTCCGTATAAATGGAGCTCTAGAATAAATTCTAGTTACTAATATAAAATGATATGTTACAAGTCGGTAAAAGATCAATTCTCTTAGACCAAGCGTAAAGTTTTATGATAGAATGATAAAAAATACAACGTAGACGGTTGGACCGAGGCTCGGCCGTACAATACTATTCAATTACTCCACAAATGGAGACTTATTGGAACCGTCTTCTGCCTTTTGTACGAGTCAAATGGGACGTTTTAACTGATTTCAAAAAAGGACCGCGTTCTGCGTTTGGTCTTATTACACTGACTGTTGCGTCGTAAATATCGGTTGGAATCCAAAATATTATCTAAAATATTTCTTTATTTGATAGAATGACGAGACGAGCAAGGCGCTCGGCTGATGATAAGCGCCACGCCTGCCCATAAACAGAAGCTACACCGCACCGAACTTTGAATTACAAAGCACTACATGGCACTGAACTACGCTCGTCACCCTGAGACATAAGATGCTAAGTCTCATAATGCCCAGTAATTTCGCCGGCTTCCATGTCTTCTAAACCGAAACACAACATTACTTACACACTGTTGCTTGGCGACAGAAATCCGACGGCCCCGACGGCCTCTCGCATACGAGAGGGACCTACCACCTTGTCTGTTGTTGAGGTCTATGGTTTATATAGTAAAACGAGTCACATTCTAAAAAGATTACATTGTTTTCTGTCGATTTTAAAAAGATAACATCTCAGGCTTAAAAACAAGCGTAATAAAAATCAACAAACCATAGCGTTTCTTTCTTTATCAAATAGAGAATTTCTATATATGACAAGAATTTTACGAAATACAAAAAGACTTATTGGTCTAAGATCCCGCGGAACATTGACCTTCACCCATCAGTTTACCGGATGAAAATAATATTTTAGGGTATAAAAGGTATTGCTGAACACATACCAATAGGGTTGCCTAAAAAAATATGGTCAAGGATAGGTTTTGCGAATTTAAAAAAAAAAAAAAAGATTTTATTTCACTGACTTGCTCACCAAATAAATGAACCTACAATGTATACTACCTGCAAAAGCTAGGAGCTAGATGAGCGCAATTACCACTTTTTAGTTACCTGTTTGCACACGGCAACCAGGTAGTAGTGGCCAGAAAAAGGTAGGCAACCTATTTTTGGCAGATAGTATACATTATACACTTTTCATTGAAGGTTAATTTTTTTTGGTAAGCAAGTCAGGGGAATTATAAAAAAAAAAAATTTAAATGTTAATTAATCATATCCTTGACCATATTTTTTTAGGCAACCCTATTGGTAAGTGTTCAGCAACACATTTTATACCCTAAAATGTTATTTTGATCCGGTAAACAGATGGGTGAAGGTCAATGTTCCCCGGGATCTTGTACTATATAAAATATGTAACAAACCGTATTGAATTCTATTACGTTTTCTCAATGGCATTCAATTTTAAAACCGATTCTATTCAATACGATATATATTATTAAATAAAACATGTCACAGGTGCTTTATTGAAAAGAGAATAATTGAGGTGTGACAATGAATAATTCAAGAAGGTTATAATAAAAATACTAGCCCGGTATTTTAAACGTCCCTCTGCTGGGCACGAGTCTCCTCTATTAAGTGGGATTAAGCTTTAGTCCACCATTCTGATCTAATGACGGTTAGCAGACCTTACATACCTTCGAAATTCTTATGGAGTTCTCTTATCATGAAAGTTTCCTCACAATGTTTTGCTTTGACCTTAAATTTGGCTGCATGGAAACTACATCTCATGTATGCAATGCCGGGAATTGAAGGTTAAGATCATAGCTTATTAGAGCCACCCGGCACCCGACCAGCACCGCCTCGTCGTTCGGTGTCAACTCGTTGTCGTCAGGTGGTCCACCGGTGAACGACGCGTTGTTACTTGTGAACGTCGCGAGATCAACCAGTGAACCTGGCGTGGCCACCGAGTGAACGTCGCGTAGTCAACGAGTGTACAACGCTTGGTTCACGAATTTTCTAGTAGTCTGTTACAATTACCAGTCTGTGCCGGTGGTGCCGGGTGGCTCTAATGAGCTATGACCTTTATGCTGCACCCATCGGCCTTCGATCCAATTCAAATCCAAGTAACTGCTTAACCGGAGCCCTAACTAATTTACGCTGATGTACCCCCAAAACTCACGCAGTGGCCTCCTTCGGCCTACGTATCACGATTCGGAAGAATCCTGGTATATTTGGATTGCTAATACCGTCTGCGTGCTACCTTTGGGGCCCGTTTCTTTTATAACTTAGAAACACCTTCAAAAAGTCCTCAGCTTCTGCGTCAGCATGAGTTATTCGCTCTGCCGTCCATTCCAGGGTATTCATGTGCTACCTATAATAGATAAACCTATCGGTGTACCCCTATGCCTATGTTATGTTTCAGTATTTTTATATCCCATTACACAATTTGTTTACTCTCTTATCTTTATGCCTTTTTCTTATTTTATAGACTTAAAATGCACGAATTATCACAGTATGTAAACAATCAGAACACGGTTGACCGAACTTATTTTCGTTCGTGACTGATTTCTATTTTATACTATAAGCCAGATCTTTCTGTAATACGTGTTAAAAAGCATATTGATCCCATTACGTTTCTGCGATTGTGATAAAGGCTGGTGAAAGAAGAATACGTTAATTCTATTTAATTAAAGTATAAGTGGGCCACTAACATCTTAGACTCAAAGTTAACCTCACCTGGTACACTCTGCTGATTAACGAACGAGACAATTCCGACATTTGGTTCCCGTTGTTGGTTGTGGAAGTCAGACGGTTGGTTGCCCCATATAATACCAAATCTACCGTCAAATTATACTAGAAGACGTACCCTAGTAGTAAGTAGGTCCCTCGTATGCGAGAGGTCGTCTGGATCTGTACCACCGCTTTGTCTATTTCTGCCGCTAAGCAACAGTGTGCAAGCACTGTTGTGTTTCGGTTTGAAGGATTTTAAGCTCAGTGTAATAACTGGGCATTATGAGACTATACATCTTATGTTTCGGGGTGACGAGCGCAGTTCAGTGTCATGCAGTGCTTTGGAATTCAAAGTTCTGTGTAGAACAAACAGAAGCAACTGTTTATGTGCAGGCGTAGCGCTTACTATCAGACGAGCGCCTTACTTGTCTCGACATTCAATAAAGTAAAAAAAACTCTGGCACTAAACCGGGAAGCATAAAGAAATGTATTTCTATTTTACTAGCTCCTAATAAAAAGAGTTTGACCCCTTTATCTGTAGCCGCTGCTGTAAGAGGATAAAAATCCTAGTTAGTAACTCAGCACTACCATTACCTTAATATAATCTGTGAAATGTGCATACATTTATTGCAAAAGGCATTTGAAACAATAGAATTTATAATTCCACTCTAAAGCACGTTCACAAGTTCACGAAAGCGTTACTACATTAAAGTGCAAGTTTTGTATAAAGTTGAATACTGTTTCATATAGTCCGCATTATAGATGACACAAAAGGCTAACTGCGGACTTGATTATAAAAGTTTCAATGAATATGCTGGCACTCGCTTTATTTGTCTAGTCGTAATACTTTTACGAAATAGAAATGTGCAAAAGACTTTTCGTTGAATAGAATAGAAAGACAAGCCGCCATAAACAGTCACAGCAGCACTCAGATCTTGGAACTCCAAAGTACTGCATGCCATTGCAGATCAACATCCCGAGATGTAAAATTTTACTGACTTTAATTTCATGTTGTCGGATTATAACAGTGCTACAAGATGGTAGGTCACTCGTTTGCGAGAGACCGTCTGAGTTGGTACCACCGCTTTGTCTATTTCTGCCTACAAGCAACTGTGTGTAAGTACTGTTGTGTTTCGGTTTACAAAACAATGAAGCCAGTTAAATGATTGGGCATTAAGAGATTTAACATCTTATGTCTCGTGGTGACGAGCGCAGTTCAGTGGCATGCAGTGCTTTGTAATTCAAAGTTCTGTTGCTTCTGTTTATGGGCAGGCGTGGCGCTTACCATCAGGCAAACTCCTTGCTCGTCTCGTCATCCAATCAAATAAAACCCGCCCCAACCAACCATCAAGTCTCGTCGCAAGCCTCTCGGGAGAACTGGATATACACTGGCTGATTATGGAAATGTCCTTCAAACTGAAACATATTGATTCTTACACGTTACTGATTGGCCAATAATAGACAAAACGGTGGTATGTACCCAGATGGCTCTCACACCCGAAGACATCTCACATATGACGTTTAAATATATCAATTAAGCAGATGAATCTGCATAACACAATAGCGCGCTCACAGAAATAGCCAGTTTCAACTTCACTTCAGCCGTACATTGTAACTCTCTTTGTTTCAGTAGAGGTACAAATTCGGGGCAAGCTCATAGCAATGGCGAACGAACAAAGATACTAAGCTGAAAGGATTCCTGCCGGACTGCTCTGGTACAATCGACGCCAGGGAGTCAAGTCAAAGAGCAGAGTCGGACACAACAGCATTTGATGGAGGCATTGTGAGTTTAGAACCATGTAACATTCATTTATGTAGGAGAAAATGTATGGCGAATGAATTGGGAAACTATATTAATCTTGTTCCTTATTAAGTGGAACAGAGTTAGAAATGTGTACTAAAAAGCAAAAAATATACATACATACGCACTCACGCGTGTAATCTTCGAAGGGGTAGCCAGAGGTGTAACCAGTACTCCCACATTTAGCGTAGTGTATATCCGTTCCATGATGTGATAAGAGGCGAGCCCATCACTGTACCGGGCACAATTCTAGACTCCGGGTTTAAACTGAGCATTTCGTGATAGAAACCCAAAATCACTTATTACTTAAATATTTGTTTCGAGTATGAGTGTCGTGGGAGCGTAAGACTCTCGTAGTTCCTGATACCTGTTAATCTAGTGTAGGGTCAGGACTATCTGTGTGATTGTTGGGTGTATTGTTATCAGCTATAAAGATCCTTTATTAAAGCTTCATATGTGTTTGTAATGAATTAATTAATGAGTTAAGACCTTCAGAAGTCAACTTCAAAAAGCGCAGCACGGTAATGTAGCTGTTTTCCGTTGGTGACTTTCTCATTTTCTCTTATACTCTATCTTACAAAATACGGGATATTCCGAATCTAAAAATAAAACATAAATTGTAGTTGGTGGATCTGACACAGTTATCCAGGAATTCACTTTTCTCATTGGATGTAGGCAGCCGACCAATAATTCGACTGACTATATATACATACTATTGACTCGACTAATAAAGCGATTGTCATTTTTTTTGTACCAAATTCGAATTAAATATTAAATATTTTTCGGCAGACTACAGACATCGACAAAGTTCTTCAACATCACACAAAAGTTACAATTGACATATTAGTAAGGATTAAATACAAAATTACCTCTAATTATTGTAGAAATTAAACATCTGCACCAATTTAGTTGAATGTCTGGTACATCAGCGTCTATTTGCTCGAGAGTTGATAATTTATATACTGAAGATTCACGAACAAACCCATTTAACTTCATGTAGACTAATGATAGCATTTATCACTAAATACAAAAGAGGGCTATTAACGTTTAGATATATTGGAATGATAGTGTTTAATGAAGATTCAACTTACTAACTAAAGTATGTTTATATTTCTTATTATCGCACACCTACCTGCATTGAAAGTAGCTCATAGAAAAGTAGTTCACCGCTGTAGATACTTTTTGTCTACACCATGAATGCGTCGGATTGACTGTGTTGATACCACTGTCTCAGGGAAACTGACGTTAAGTAGCAGCTTGCTTTTATCCGAGCACCACAAAGTGACTATACTACACCTGATGGTAAGCGCAGTGCAGTCCAAACAACTAGCGACCACCGACAAACAATGAGTATATCGATAGTCACCAGAATCATGCCGGCCTGTATATATGCTATCGGTGATCACTGGAATGCCGGCGTGTATAAATGCTTCTTCGCTCTTCGGAGAGAACATATCGTACCGATTATACCAGAAACGAAAGCTGCTTACATATACGCGGTCGAACACTCCGTGCCAGTTGCATTATTGTGCAATGCCTTTTTCCGGGCAGTGAAGATGGAATAATTATTCCACTCTATAGCAGCTGGTATTAAATAATACCACAAACTACATGCTCATAAACTCTAATGGTATTCACAATAATCCATATTTAGCCTTCCAAAAGCCTCGTAGAGTTATCAAAACCCCAAGACGGTCTAATCCGGTAGTAAAGATGCGGTCCAGCAATCTTCATACTATGTAAATGTTCCGGCGGATTTGTATGTAAATAACACTCGTGAAATCTTAATGATACGATATTCTTGGTATGATAGTAAATAATATTTCAGTCATTGTCGCCTTTCCGAGATTCTGCATTGTGTGTGAGTGTATATTGAACTGAACATTATATTGAATTTTTAAATGTAAGTTTGAAATATTTAGTTGGAGTGAAACAGATTGATTAACGTAACAATGAGAATTAAGGTGGACTCATATTTGTCCATGCGGTTAGATTGAGGTCAAGAGCAAACCCATTTATAACCACTTGAACGTCCGACCTAAAAAACTATTCTTCGAGGCTTCTTACACTACCATCTCGTGATTGTTGTTGTAAACTAATTCGTCAGCTATCTAATAAACAAATGAAACACGCAAAAACTACCTGTAATTTGTTAATAACGACGGTTATATAAAATATGTCGCTATGGCTACAAACGTATCCTTGGACGTACAACCCACCTTTTTTTTTGGCTACAAAAGTATCCTTGGACGTGCAAGTGGATAATAAAATAGAAAGAAACTTAAATTTTGTGTAGTTCGGTATTGGTCCAACAATAAAAGTATTTTCTTTCTTTCTAGAGATAGATAATCAAACGAAAGTAACGAAGACTATGAGATCATTGATAAAAGTAATATCTGCTGTATATTATCTTGTCCCACTGTTGGGCACGGGCCTCCTCACTATTGAGAGCAGGTGAGTCTTAGTCCACGGCACTGGTTTAATGCGGGTTGATAGACTTTACTTTCTAAATTGTTACAGATAATTTATAAGTAAGCCAGACTCCTCACAATATTTTTCTTATATATAATATTTAGAAGTGTGAACTTCCCTTTCGGCAATCCACACTGCCCTATGCTATGTTTTTAACCGTGCTATTGTTTTAGGCAAATCCAATTTCAATTTCATAAAAATCTATAAATCCCTACACAAATTTCGATGATAAAATCAGCAAACTCATCAGGTCTAACGTCAGCATTGTGCAAAAAGGCCATCCTTTCACGGGCAAATTTAATAAATTCTCGCGTATTAGGTCCATTACTCATAATTCCGCCCGTGGCTGGCCATCGATCACGCCGACAGTTACAATTCCTGTGGATTCGGGAGTGTTGTTAGACCTGCAGAATTATTGGCTGGTAATAAAAAAATTAACTTATGGACAATTTGGATTCAACTAAAATTAGAAATTTTATTCAGCAATTAAACCGCTGCAAGCACTGTCCTGTATCAATTAATTATTATTAATAATAATAAATAAATAAACCCAACAGTCACATACATAGTCCTCGGTGCGAGGATCGAACCCGCGGCCCCTCGCCTCACAGCCGGCTGCGCTACGGAGGCAAAACCAATACATTGATTATGTGTTACATACCACTCTATTAAAACCATTACATTGATATACACAAAGACTCAACTGGTAGTTTACAAATACCCACTGTTCTGAGAGGAAGCACCAAGAAACTCAGTTATGACTCTATTATTTCTTATATATTAATATAATCAGACATTTTGTGAGTAATAAAGCCACCCTATAGACAGTATTCTCAATAGCATAAATTAGCCGGCTCGACCGGGTTGTTTCACGATGTGTACGATGTTCGCTATCTAATCGGATACAAACATGATCACAAACCCTACCACCAGCAAAAGCCTCAACATAACACATCCCATAAGAATATTTAGCTTAGTCGTTACGAAAATCGTGCCAGGCTAATATTTTAGGGTATTTTAGAACATCCCGTCAGCGGCTTAGCCTCGTAGGGATTATGGGAATTAGGGCTATGATAAATGGAAGAATTATTAAGGCAATCGTGAAGGTTGGATGAGTTTGAGTTAGTATTGTATCTTAAACCTTTTCGTGTATAAAATATATCATATTTTTATCACGCTATTTTTTGGAATAATAATAAACAGTGTATTTCTTCACCCTGGCACGAAAACGTGGCTCTACAAAACTGGAAATGTCAGATCACCTGATTGCAGAAGTCCATACGCTGGTACAAGCTGCTATGGCGGAGTTTTATAGGTACTATCATCGTATCAACAAATGCTATTAATACATTTGACTTAAAATATTAGAAATAACACGGGGAGAGTGTCTAAGAGAGGACAATACGGTATTTCTTCTAAACTATGCTTAAATAATAAAATAGTAGTATTTAGCAAAGAACAAGTGGGTCACCTGATGATATGTGATTTCTACTGTCCATGAGCATCCATAATACTTTAAGAATCGGGGAAGGGATTTGGGCCTTCTGATATTTTACGCACCGTACAATAGGCAATAATAAGCTGCTACTTCACGTTAGTTTTCTCTAAGACAGTGGTAACCCGGTCGAGCCGACTCATTCACGATGT
Source organism: Amorpha juglandis (assembly GCA_949126905.1). Classification (NCBI taxonomy): domain Eukaryota; kingdom Metazoa; phylum Arthropoda; class Insecta; order Lepidoptera; family Sphingidae; genus Amorpha; species Amorpha juglandis. The sequence continues at coordinate 426,071 of OX421379.1, read as the reverse complement.
AGATAGATATGAGTCTACAACGTAGTTCTATCACTCAAGAAGTTATTATAAAACACTTAAAATACGGATTTTCATGAAATAGTTTTGCAGTAGTTAGGATTGTATTCGGCTCTAGGCAATTAACAAAGTTATTGCAAACAACGTGCGGGCACAAACAAGCACTCCAGTATATTATTTACTTGGGCCATACTATTTCTAGCTAGTCGTAGATAAGTTTGTAGTATTTCTCCAACCGCATTTAATTCTGTACACTGGTTTTGGCAGTAAGTCACAGCAGATTAATTTTTATTTATTAGTAAATAAACTCAAAATCCATAACATCTAAACTGCATTATGTCTTATTAGGGGTAAAGCCACGCTGTAGACAGTTTTGTCTACAGCATGAATAGGCCGGCTCGACCGGGTCGTTACCACTGTCTCACAAAAAACCGCCGTAAATTAGCAGCATGCTGCTGCGTTTCGTGCAGTGAGAGGGATATCCGGACGCACAAATCCCCTTCCCCGTCCCATCCCCATTTATCCCTTTCCTTTAAGGTCGGCAACGTGCTCGTGATTCTTTTGATATTGTGGGCGTACTTGGACGGTGGAGATAACTTACCATCAGGTGACCCACTTGCTCGTTTGCCGGGCTATGCTATAAAAAAAAACTACCTTTTACTTGAAACTGACTCGGTGTTTTATTATTCTAATGAAGATATCATTCGTTATGTAAGCGAGGCAGGTCATCAAGTAATTATAATTTTCGTATAACATGAATACTTTCAGCTACCGACAAGTTCATAAATGTTAAAAGATAGGGAGGTGCAAGTTGTGGGCGAATCGGTTTCGAATGGAACGCGAACAGCGACTTAAAAAATGTACACTTTTAAGTCACAAACATTAACTACTGATATAAAAATGTGAAGTAGAGGAATGGACTCAGTTCAAGATTGCCCTCGCACATACGGCCCTCCTCATGGATTTTTTAATGTTAGGAGTTACGTGAGACGACTATTTTTTTTTTGAAGTGATAACTTCTTATGGGAGGGTGAATCGAAACGTTCCGTAACGCGAGCGGTCCATCGACCAGCCAGCGTTAGCCGACCTCCCTGGAACATCGATTATTTCGAAGTCCCAGGTGGCGTCACACAGTGACCACTCGGCTTGGACCGGACTTTGACCGGGCTTCAACCAAACTTTGACCGGACTTCAACCGGACTTTGACCGGACTTTAACCGGACTTTGACCGGGCTATGACCGGAGTTTGACCGGACTTTGACAGGTCTTTGGCCGGACCTAGACCGGACTTTGACCGGACTTCGACCGGTATTTGACCGGACTTCGACCGGACTTTGACTGGACTTTGACCGGACTTTGACCGGACTTTGACAGAACTTTGACCGGACTTTAACCGGACTTCGACCGGACTTTGACAAGACTTTGAGAGGGCTTTGACCGGATTATGACAAACTTCGACAGGACTTTAACCGGACTTCGACCGGGGTTTGACCGGGCTTTGACTGGATTTTAACAAGACTTTGACTGGACTCTGACCGGATTTTGACAGGACTTTGACCGGTATTTGACCGGACTTCGAACGGATTTTGACCGGACTTTGATAGGGCTTTGACCGGATTATGAAACACTTTGACAGGACTTTGACCGGATTTTGACAGGATTTTGACCGGTATTTGACCGGACTTCGACTGGACTTCGACCGGACTTTGATAGGGCTTTGACCGGATTTTGACAAGACTGACTGGACTTTAACCGGATTTTGGCAGGACTTTGACCGGATTTTGACAGGACTTTTACTGGTATTCGACCGGACTTCGACCGGACTTTGACCGGACTTTAAACGGATTTCGACCGGACTTTGACAGGGCTTTGACCGGATTTTGGCAGGACTTTGACCGGACTTTGAAAGGACTTTGACCGGGCTTTGACCGGATTTTGACAGGACTTTGACCGGACTTTGACAGGGCTTTGACCGGGCTTTGACCGGATATTGACAAACTTTGACAGGACCTTGACCGGACTTTGACAGGACCTTGACCGGACTTTGACAGGACTTTGACTGCACTTTGACCGGACTTTTACAAGACTTTGACCGGACTTCGACCGGATTTTGACCGGACTTTGACAGGACTTCGACCGGACTTTGACCGGACTTTGATAGGACTTTGACCGGACTTTGGCAGAAGTTTGACTGCACTTTGACCGGACTTTTACAAGACTTTGACCGGTCTTCGACCGGACTTTGACCGGATTTTGACAGGACTTTGACCGGACTTCGTAACGTAACGCGTTACGGCGCCACTCTGGCTTCCCTTTCTCTCACGCATACGGCAGCAGTAGCTAGCTCATAGCTGTCATAGCTCCTCCGCTCTCACTTTAACCCACATTAGTTTCAGTTATCACTTCTGTCGAGCGTCCCGAGACGCACACTTTTTTTTTTATTATCCGAGCACTGCAAAGTAATTACACTATACCTGATGGTAAGCGTAGTGCAGTCTAAAAAAACTAGCTAAACAGCTAAGTTTTTCTCTCATTTCAGGATAGTTATTCTCGCTCACACATTTTTAATTAATAGGACTATGACAATTGTAATAATTAGTTATTAAAATGAGTGTGAAATTTTAGGATGCCAAATTTTTTTTTTTTTTTATCCTGGCTCGGCAAAGTGACTACGCTACACCTGATGGTAAGTGTAGCGCAATCCAATCCGATATCCGGTCGGATACAAGTATCCTCCCACCAGCCGCTATCCGGTCGGATACAAGTATCCTCCCACCAGCAAAAATTTTAATAAGATTCGGTACATAGCCACTCACTGTCAGGTTTCGATAACTTAAATATGACCACACCTTTCTATAACACGCTGTATAAAATTTTACTAAGTATAATATAATAATAATAGATTAATAAATAGATTTAGTGTAATAGACGAGTGTATTTTGATGATACTATTTATACATTAGTTGATACTGATTCCTATATACGAGTATCAAATTCTTTTACTTTTGTACTGACTTGTCATAAGCGGTATTTTAATTGCCTTTTTTTTATAGCATAGGCTGGCAAATAACCAAGTGTGTCACCTGATGGTAAGTGATTTTCACCGCCCATGTACGCCTAAAATACTAGAAGAATCATAGGCGCGTTGCCGACCTTAAAGGAAATATTGGCCTCCGGATATCTCACTCACCGTACGAAACAAAGACAGCGTTAACGACCCGTTCGAGCCGGCCCATTCATGCTGTAGACAAAGCTATCTAAGTCTCTCATAAAGGTGCATCACATGCATGGTTATTAAATTTTTTAATTCCATTTCAATAATGTAAACACTACATCGGAAAAGAAACATACAAAATAGTGCTATTAAACACAAACAGTGTAGACACTAACTACCCATCACTATTCAACTAGACTTCATTAAGATTTATCTCCACCAAGAATCAATAAGCTATTACATCCGACGCGATGCGACGTTTAAATTGATAAATCTTTGTGCCAAACACATCAATCTTACTGCTACGTTACGTCGCGAGATGGGCGAATTGGAATCAAACAAAGTTTTACGGAATGGTCTTAGGAATTTAATAGGATTTCTAGTAAATAGCTACTTTGAAACTAATTTTGAACAATAGCTATAGATAACTTATATTACCATGCAAAATTCAATATATACGTTCGGATGAGTATCTACGCATGTTGATTGGGCAATCTTAAAAAAATCAAGTCTCTTACTGTCTCTTATCGCCTTGACAAAATACCTCTGAATCTTGCATCTGCTGGATTCAGAGGCTGTGGAATAGTTTGCCGGCAAATATATTCTTTCTTCCTACAATATGAGATCCTTTAAACGAAAATTGAAGAAGCTACCAGAATGGTTGGCATATTTCTGGTGAATTGTGAGACATGTATCGTAGGTCGACATTATTCACAGTTTGTATTACATTTAGTATCAGGGATATTGTAGTCTTCCAGAGCCAGGATAAATAATCCCTAGAAACGTACACATACCGCTACGCTATATATTTTATACCACCTAAGCAATTCCATAATTGAATACGTTATTACAGTAGATGATACGAACGCGAGCACAGCCGTCGTGTTACAAACTCCGCCTATGGCGTAATTTGATATCGTTAATCCATTTGTACCACGTAATTATATTCTAACAAATGTGGATTCTGAGAGCGGATTCTCACTCAAGTAATTACGGCCTTGTAATTAGAAAATATAATGGGACATAATTAATTAATCAGTGTTGGAAGAACCTTCGGTTAATAATGTTATGTGGGTTGTGTATTTTTCAACCGTTTTAATTAACCGACCTAAAAACAGAAGTTTCGTAGGCGGACCCGTACGTATGCTTTTTAAAATAAACGGTCACTGACACACTCCTGACACCAAATTAGGTTAACCTGTATCGTAGGTATCAGGAATTACAAGACTAGCAGTCCCATAACACCCAGTCAACATCATCGAGGGACCTGCGACAGGGGAGGCGGATCGACGCAGGCACTAAGATACAAGTTTATACCCCTATACCCGCCCTAAACAACCATCAAATCATGTCGAAAGCCATGATACACTGGCTGATCCTGGAACGCGATCCACACAAGGTATGGCTGGTTTTAACATCATGTATACGATGTTCGCTGTCCAGGATATGAATATCTTACCACCAGCTTCTTCACTCTCTACTTAAAAGACCCCATATTGTAGAATAAACACATATTAACGCAAATTTCACATGTGAATGGTGCGGCAGAAAATGAAGACAGAACTTTTATTTCATTCCTTAATGGAGAAGACAACGGATATATGGTTCCAGAACGTGTGGTTTTGTTAGGGAAAAGTGAGAATGGGATAAGTCCATAAGATTGTCCTCGGTGTGGCGAAACATTAAATTCATCAGTATAATAACTGGTTGCACATTTGTTATCATTAGAGATGTTGCGAATTAGTTATGTATGCTGTTAATACGTTATTCTCTGCAACGGCACTCTAACTTTCAGAACATTCTCAACTGAGTTGCGCCAAGCAGTATCTGAAGTACATCTATAACAAAGAACAACAGTCGTTGCGAATGTCTGCAGCTGCGACCTGGACGATATTTGAACCGTCTACAATACAGCGGGGCTCGAATTTTTCAAGTTTTACAGTATTTAAATTTGAGATTTGTATTCGAATTTTTGGTTTAGGAGAAACAAATAAAGAATGTGAATTGTGAAGTTGTTTGTCTAAGTATGTAAATAGATTGTTTTTTCAAACTGAAAATGTGATTTAATTGAATTGCTATCATGTAGTAGTTTTTAACCTTGTATTCCGATTTGAAGGACATCGAAGCAATCCGTAATTGTTGTTCAATATGAGATTTAACTGATCTTGTGTCTCGATGTGATGAGTGACGTAAAGTACCTACTTTGCTGCTGCGTTTCGTATGGTGCGTGAGATAACTGGAGGTCCAAATACTCGTCCCTTTCCCAATCCCTTAATTTTCCCTTTCCTTTAAGGGCGGCAACGTGCCCCTGATGCTTTTGTTCTTAAGGGCATACATGGGCGGTGGAGTCACACTATCAGATGACCCACTTGCTCGTTTGCGGCCTACGCTATATGTGTAAGATGTTAATGTTAGTGTCTGGTACCAGCTTGAAGGTTCCTTGGCGGTGACTAGTTCCTATGCCACCTCCATGCACGGGGTGACCATGAAAACGGCGGTGCTGCTAGCCCAAGGAGAGTGCGAGTGCATCCATTGTCGAACAATGGTTCTGCGACAACATTATTTGTGCCAATAACTTACTTCTGTTTATAGGCAAACGATGTTTCATTTCTGCCGTGTGTAAATTCCACACAAACACTTTTTTTAATACGCCTTTTAGTAGCGTCGTAAGCATAACTCAGAAAAACCCTATTTTTTTGTGACAACCTTCGTCTTCCCTTGAAATTATTAACTTACGGTTGACTTTCGCAAAATTTTATAACAGACATTAAAATAGCCTGTCCTTTAGAAATGTAAGTTACCTAAATTACTAATTGGGCTTTTAGACTGATTAGTCTTAAAAGTTTTAAAACAATCTGGATGATGAGAAAGGTTTAATCTCTTTAAAGCAGTTACCAGTTCATTGTTAGAAATGTCTCAGTTTATAAGCAACAATATTGTAATAATAATATATGGCATTAAAATAAAAAAAATATTGCGATTATAAATTGAGATATAAACTATCCTATCTCTCAAGTTGGATCAAACAGTTGGTTGGCACACAGTTTGCAAAATTTTATTAAAATCAAAATTGTTTAGGAGTTCATCGCGGACAAACAACGTGACACGAAATTTTTATATATAAATATAAACAGTACTTCTAAATCATGTACTAATAATTCCTAATATTTTTGTAAGATTTATAATCCTACATTTCGTAAACCAAAACTAAGTCGGATTGACTGACTGACGAAGATTGACTTAACGGCTCACGTTACGCTGATCTAAGATCTAAGCACTGACACTGTGTGATCCACAAAATATTTTTTTCGGGTCTGTGTGTTGTGAGACTGAAAGTCTCCTGTAGTTTCTGATATCCGCGATTTATGTAACTGTTACGTGTATTCATTATTCAAAACACTTTGACTCCTTTACGTAAAGTTAAACTTTATTAAAACCAAAGTTAGTGGTGAAGCTAAGCTATTACACGTGTAAGTACTATAAAACAAGGTACAAGAGGCGTGGGAACTGCCTCGGGTGTTCAACTAAGGATTACAACTCTATGTTGTTAAATTACAAAATTAAACTTTATACATTGGCTTTTATTTTTTTTAATATATAATGTAATGACGAGACGAGCAAGGCGCTCGCCTGATAGTAAGCGCCACGCCTGCCCATAAACAGGAGCAACACCACACAGAACATTGAATTACAAAGCATTGCATGGCATTGAACTGCGCTCATCACCCCGAGACATAAGATGTTAAGTCCCATAATGCCCAGTAATTTCACTGGCTTCAACGTTCTTCAAACCCAAACACAACATTGCTTACATACTGTTGCTCGGCAGAAATAGACAAAGCGGTGGTACCAACCCAGACAGCCTCTGGGATACGAGGGACCTACCTTGTAGTTTTAAATCATTTAAAAAAAAATAGGCTGTGTCTGAAAAATATTTTCTGACATTACCTACTATAACTAGCTATTCCTCGCGGACCTTGTGTACTCGTTTCGTCTTTCATTATTCAAAATATAGATATTAATAATGAGCTCAATTAGTTATGAAGCAGGAAGACCTTTTAACATCACTAAAAGCTCTAAAGAAAAGCTCAGTAAAAGACACACTTATATTTTCGTAACAAAACAAACCAACTCTAATATCAGGCCCTGATACTGACATCAGTATATATTGAGATAACGAAAAAGGCTGTTTTTCATATTTCTTTTCTGCTATAGGAAACGTCGCAAAGGAACTAATATTTACATTTTAGATATATACATGTCTAGATGGACCAGCGGGCCGGTAAATTCAATACCAGTGATAAGATTATCATTTTAAATTAGCATACATAAAATCTAGCATTCGTTATTCTCGATACCTAGCTACAGCTGTAGAAAAGAAGCGATGCAAGAAACTTCCTAAGCAACACGATCTACCAAAAGAAATTAGTGTATTTATGTGTTTTAAAGAGAACCAAATCTCATTTTCTGTTTAGCCGTTTAAAAAATAGATATGTTTTTCTGATTGACGGCGAGGATTGCTAATGGTTAGATTATAAGTAAAAGTCGATAAAAGAACTAGTAAATAATATACTTGATAGAAGTGATCTCCACCGCCTTTGAACAGCTAAATAACAATAAAATCTCGAAGAGTCAATAACGCACTCGCGACTGTTCTAGAATTGTGGAACAGAGGTGATAACATGAAGTGACCATGATTCATTTACCAATCTGTGCTTTAAAAAAAATACTTAATAATTCATAGCCAGTAGTGATTTGTCCACACCATTTTCACGGTGGCAAGTGCCCGAATGGTACCAACGAAACCCTATTGTAAAGCCTGCGCCTTCTGTTTGTCTGAGGGCTATATATCTTATGGTTTTTTGAGGAAATAGCCCTGAGTATACCCGACATACATGGTACTCGCACTCACATATAAAAAATGAAAATTTACATCACACTAATATTATAAATGTGAAAATTTGTTTGGATGTTTGTCCATCAATCACGCTAAAACTAATGAACGGATTTTGATGAAATTTGGTATACAGACAGAGTATGAGCTGACTTGGGTGATAGGATACTTTTTATCCCGATTAAATGCTCCCTTGGTATAAAACAGGATTCTTGATATTCATCAATCATACCGAAAATTCTGAACGGATTTTGTTGAAAATTGGTATAGAGACAGGGTAGATCACGCGGACGGAGCCGCGAGGAAAAGCTAGTTTTTAATATTTCTCTTAAAAAATATTATTATGTTGGCACTTGTAACACTAGTATGAACCGGTATCCAGACGCGTATAATGAAAATATTTACATTTGTACGGCACTGCTTCTGAGAGGTTAATGGGCGAGCGGTCTAATTTTAGCAAACAATGTACAGACAGAACGGAAAGCTTTTAGTATGGCGTACGCACTGGATTGAAGAAACGCCGCGGTTTTATGCAAGTGCGCTACCAATGGTAAGTGATCTATACCGCCCATGTACGCCCACGATACCAGAAGAATCAGGAGCGCGTTGCCGACCTTAACGGAAGGGAATAGTTAAAGGATTGGAAAAGAGAAAGGTATTTGGGCCTTCGAATATCTCAGTCACAGTACGAAATGCAGTAGCAAGCCGCTACTTTACGACGGTTTTCTACGACCCAGCGGTAACTACGCGGTCGAGCTTGAATGTGGTTGTAACAGTCAAAAATTCACACATCCAACCCTTTTTTTAATGAACGTGAGGATATTATTTATTAGTTAGGTTTTTAGATAGAGCCACACTGTAGTCAGTTTTATGCATAACAAGAATAAGCTGGCCCAGCCGGGGGTGTAAAATAGTGTCACAGAAAACCAACCCGAATTGGCAGTTTTTTGTTATTTCGTACGAGAAGTATAAGTTCCGAAAATCTTAATGCCTTATTTAGAGTTTCAGAACTTATAGATATACAATTAACCTCCACTATGTACCTTTTTTAATTTTTATTTGATTGAATGACGAGACGAGCACGGCGCTCGCCTGATGGTAAGCGCTACGCCTGCCCATAAATAGAAGCAACATCACACAGAACAGTGAATTACAAAGCACTGCATGGCACTGAACTGCGCTCATCATAATGCCCAGTAATTTCACTGCCTTCAATGTCTTTCAAACCGAAAACTAACAGTGCTTACACACTGTTGCTTGGCGGCAGAAATAGACAAAGCGGTGGTACCAACCCAGACGGTTTGTCGCATACGAGGGATCTTGTACTTTTGGGATATAGTGAGCTTATAATATATGATAATGATAAAAAAACGCTTTATAAAAACGCTGCGTTTTCGATGCAGTGCGTCCTACATTGCGGCCATTAAGTTGAGGTATGAATGGTGGACTCGTCCGCCGTTTACCCGACTAATCGATCCCCCTTTCCCAGCCATGAGCCCTCCACAATGTCGTTACATTTTATTGAACCATGCGTGAACGAGGATTGGGGAAATATTCCAAGAATTGGACGGGCGAAAATTATTTTTTGACGGACTGGCTTCTTGGATTTTAGGGTTGAGTATAAGGCTGAGTGTTGAATACACAATATTATAGATAAACCTGTCACCTTGTGATATCGTTACTTACCTTAAAAATAAGAATGAGAAAATGGGAATCTTCTTTTCAGTGAAATCTCAAATCACGTAATATTGTAAGTTAGTTTTACTTGTTGTGTGAATCGTTGAGAGCAACTTACAATGTTGTCCCATAGAGTGTCTAATTAGGGATTACTCTTTAGGATTTTTTCATTATTTTTTCCAACGTGTCACATTGTGATTTGAGGATGTAATCGGTTGGAAACAAATTAAATAGAGACAACGATGAAGATTTTTTATAGTGGAGATCGACAAACAAGTGTAGCAAGCAAGTGGATCACCTAATAGTAAGTGATTTCCACCGCTCATAATCATCCACAATACTATAAAACACCATGGACGTATTGACGTCGTTAAAGAAAGTAATATAATAATTTAGCGATTGGGAAAGAGAGAGGAGATTTGGATTGGCCTCCGAATATCTCATTCTCTATACGAAACGCAACAGTAAGCTGTTACTTCATGTCAGTTTTCTGTGAGTCAGTGAACAACCCTGTAGACAGCTCTACAGGGTTGTTAACTGGGCCAGCGCCCATTCATGCTGTAGACAAAACTGTTTAGAGCGTGGCTTTACTACTCACAAATGCTTTCTGTTAAATTGTGTTTTATATGATCAGTTGGCGATAAATGAAGAGTGCTACTCGAGAACTCGCCACTCCAAGTCCCAACAATTTCTGCGATAAAAAAATTGTTTTTTTTTATAGCTACATTAATACAACAGCAGAATGAAGTATCAAGTTGAAGGTGACTATCATATCACCACAAAACATCAACTGTGTGAACAGTACCTTACGCGTACAAGTGCTTACGTAGCGATGGGCAAATCCCGCCGACCTCTCGTCGTATTTCAGCCAAGAATACGCCAAAACCGTTTATCCCTTACCTAAGACAAACTTGACCTTCGAGCGCCCAATCCTCGGATACGAAGGTGTTTTTTGTAACGATTCGCTTTCATAGCTTTTATCAAGGACTTATTGTTTCAAAATGGTACGTAAGTAACATTCTGTCTTTCTTTTGTCTTTTATTTTATCCGAGCAAGGAAAAGTGACTGCACTACACCTGATGGTAAGCGCAGTTCATTCCCAAAAAAAACAGCGTCCACCGAACAATGAGTTTATCGGGGGACACTAGAATTATACCGGCCTATATATATATATATATGCTTCTTTACTCTCCAAAAAGGGAAGAAACAAATCTGGTGACCACCGATGAACTCATTGTTTGTCGGTGGTCGCTAGTTTTTTGGACTGCACTACGCTACCTGATAAAGTGTAGTGCAGTCACTTTGCCGTGCTCGCATAAAGAAAAAAAAATAACCAGTCAAATTCTCTATTTTATACCAAGCGGACGTGTCGCTATTACCTGACCTGCGTCACCGGTCGCCTTCCTCAAAACATACCTTAACTAAAATTAATGTAAATGAGCTGAAACTCACGTAAGATACAATCTAAATGAATTAACCGTCAACATTAGTAAGTTCTTTGCAAAGTGGTGTATCGCGTGACGTCGTATACAAATCAAGTATACGAGACTTACACAGCTAACGGGAATATTTGACTTACATTTATTAAACTTAGTTCTGTTGACAACTATTAACTAACTCTATAGCAGCGCACTTTCATCTTTACTGTACGTCTTTCATTGACTTATTTTTCTCAGATCAGTCTGTCAGATCAATCAAGATCGCAGATCTGGTGTTAGGATGTTCATATCTATACATAGGATATCGACCACCATACACATGGTGTTACAACCTGCCATAGTGCCAAACCCACACAACTTCAGTGGATCGCTTTCCAAGATCAACCAGTGTATATCCGTTTCCTTAAAGCTAATAATTTTTACTTCCAATTCTCCGAAAAACTGTATCCATAATATCAGTATATAATAATATTAAAGTCTCTTCAATATTAAAAAAAAAACAGGAGGGAGGAGGAAGAAGGAAAAGAAAGCTGCCAGAGACGTGGAACACACTATAATAATGTAAAAATTCACGAATCGCGGGGTCGATAGAAACTTCCTTTATTATTCACTACTAGTATTTTCGCGCGGAATGCCTTGTATTTATGTATTTTATAAAACGTAATAAGCATTTTGCTTAAGCAATTGTTGTAGTTATATTGATAGAAAATTCTTTATTGCACGCCAAATAAAGTAACATAAAACAAGGATCATAATAAGGGTAAAAAGGGAAGAGCGAAATAGTGGACAGTACTATCACAAATGGCCATTTCTTTCAGATAACCTTAACCTGCAGATTACTGATGGACAAATTTAGTCAAAGTCCAGCAAAATACACAGGATTTATCTGAGCTTATGGGTGTTTAAGGTCGGCGATGATTACGGTCACACAAACACAAGTCCGTTGACTTTAGCTATCCAAAATGTTTGAAGCAGTTTTTTACTTCCATGTTAAAATAACTAAAGACACTCCTTCATGGCACAGTAGGCGAGTAGCCGACTGTGAAGAGGGTGGTCACGGCTTCAATTGGTGGTCCAGAAATATTTGTTTTGGGGTCTGGGTATTTTCTCCCTAGTGGAGTAGACGTGAAGCAGGCAGCCGGTCATAAATAAACAAGGGTGCTGGTGCTGGTGGGAGGATACTTGTATCCGACCGGATAGCGACCACCGTACACTGGTGCTGAAACCTGCCATATGGGCCCAACTTGTGTGGGTCGCGTTCCAGGGTCAGCCAGTTTATATCCGGTTCTCACGTGTAACGTAGTGACTTTGCCGAGACAGGATAAAAAAAACGCCGACCCCACGGGAGTGGGATAAAGGCAGGTAGCTGAAGATTCCAAAATTAAAGAAAAAAAGAGTATTTACTTATAGGATAGAGTTTTAACCTCCAAACTCAACCTAACATTAACGCCCGTGTTAGTGATACCTTCAAATTATTGTTTTCTCATAGTTTTACATGAACTTAAGCTGCGTCACTGACGCGCGCTTCTGTTATTTACTCGAAAACGACATCTCACTTTTAAAACACACAAAAAGACAGCCCTGAACTTACATTATATGTTTTTTTCTATAAAAAATAATAGTTTTTCCTGTTTCACTTCATACTTTTTCGCGAGAGTTTCTTTGTTACATCGTTCTTTGTGTTTTGTTCACTTCCATAACAAAATTATTATATCACCTTTCATGTAAGGGAAATAGATCAAAGCGAGCTCTATGATCACGATAACGAATGCTCCATGGTCTTGACACATCAATTATGTGTGATAGAGCCATGGTGTAAACAGTTTGTCTTTATTATTTAGCAATAGTAGAGGCCGGCAAGCGGGCAAGGGGGTCATCTGATTGTAGATGATCTTCATCGCCTATAAACACCCACAATACTCAATCATAGGTTCGTTTGCTATTTTTTGAAGGAAAGCCTATTTCTGCCGCCTAGCATGAGTGTTGCGTTTCGGTTTGAAATCAAAATCAATTATTTATGGAATCGTTAAAATATGAAACATCATTTAGATTCAGTCAGGTTTGATCGCTACCTCCAGTTCGGAATGCTGTTTCGTTAAAGAAGAACGGGCAAGAAACTCTAACGTTGCTTTTTTCAACTACTTTAACGTCACCGTAGCAAATGGCCATTACGGAGCACGGATGCGAGCGAAATAGTGAGATGTTCTCTCTACGCGACCAACTTTGCTCATACCAATATTTAAAATAATAATTGCGGGCGCATTTTTGACCGATTTTGGTTGTGTTTTAACAAAAGGGTTTCTTTTCCGTACTATTTTCTGTTATAAAATAATAAATAGTAAGCAAGCAAGCAAGTATGAAATAATGTATAATATTCAATACAGGAAACTACACTATTAGCGTATAGAAGCGAAGAACATCGAAATACAATTAATAATAAATAATAATGACAGGGTAGTATTATTTAACGTTATATTTAATGAAATTAAACGTTTCTCCGAACATTCAAAGTGAGGATGTAATAATGTTGTCACATAAAAATATAGACGTCTTGGGGAAATGTTTTTTTGATAACAATATTGTCCGGGCTTTGTGATATTGTGACATCGTCTCTGTAATACTTCTTTTGTGACAAGAAAGGTACGAAATTGACGAAAGAAAAACATCTCGCCGTACTGAGGAAATAATTAAAAATATATTAGAAACGCCGGAGTTTTTGGTTGAAGATCGTAGATTCAATAAAATACAATAAGTGAAAGAAATCAAAGACAGAAGTATATATTTTTTTGTTTCAGTTACAACGACGATTTACAAATCAGATTTTACAAGGTGGTAGGTCCCTAATATGCGAAAGGTCGTCTGGGTTGGTACCACCGCTTTGTCTATATCTGCCGCCAAGCAATCGTGTGTAAGCATTGTTGTGTTTCGGTTTGAAGGACATTGAAGCCAGTAAAATTACTGGGCATTATGAGACTTAACATCTTGTGTGTCAGGGTGACGAGCGCAGTTCAGTGCCATGCAGTGTGTTCAACAAGTTCTGTGTGGTGTTGCTTCTGTTTATGGACAGGCGTGGTGCTTACCATGAAACGACCGACTTGCTCGCGGCCTTCGCTGTAAAAAAAAACGGTTTCATAATATCCCACTCATCTCGAAATAAACAATTATTTCTGCATCGATGGTTAAAAATTAATTATTTAGATAAAACAGTATTAGCCACAGTTTTAATTTATCAAACCCTCCAATCAAAAAGATCACCATCCCTAACACGATCTATCGGTCGATTTACTTTCAAATAGAATCACAGAGACTAAAGTTTTAGTTCGAGTGGCAAGTTTTCAAGCGGTTTTATTCTCTGTCGGTTTCAAACGAGCGAAAACGACGATTTATTGTTTTTTCAAAGATTTTAAATTTGCCCCCTTATGTATTTTAAACGTGGACTGAGGACTTTTGGGTAAAGTTGTTCCGGTCAAGTTTTAGTATATTTTTAATGTATGCAGTTTTTATCTCATGAGACTAGCAGGCCGCTCGCTTGTTGATAAGCGCTACACTCCTAAACAGAAGCAATATAAGCCAGATCATTGAATTACAAAGTCTTCCATTGTTATGCACTGTTAAGTCGTAATGCCCAGTAGTTTCACTGGTTTTAAAGTACCGCAAACCAAATACAACTATGGTGACACACTGCTGACTGGCAACAATTTTTTTAAATTTTATGAGCGGTAGGGTCACGCTGTAGACAGTTTTTTCTACAGCATGAATGGGCCGACTTGACTGGGTCGTAACGTAAAGTAGGGGCTTGCTGCTGCGTTTCATACGGTGAGTGAGATATTCGGAGGCCCAAATCCCCCTTTCCTTCCCAATCCCTTAATTATCCCTTCCCTTTAAGATCGGCAACGCGCCTATGATTCTTCTAGTATTGTGGGCGTAAAAGGGCGGTGGAGATCACTTACCATCAGGTCACCCAATTGTTCGTTTGCAATCTTGCTGTATCAACTAGTAACTAAAAAAATTTGCTTTCTTACCCTATTGTATTTTATCGTATTTGTGGAAAGGTCTACGTGTTATTTCTAACATAAAAGTAACGCAATAAACTGCCGAGAGATGTAATCAGCGACGCGGGTCGCAGCGTCTTTCTGTGCGTGTACAAACGAGCTGATATTTCACGCAATAACAATATCTATGTTGCTTCACTAATAGGACCCCTGTTGGATGAAATATTTGTTTTAGGTCTAGGTTTTTTTATAGCATCAGCGATCGAGTAGCAGCTCAGCGGGGAGTGGTATGGACTGTCGAGACGAAAGTCGCAGGTTCGAAACCAGCCCCAAGAGCATACCACTACCACTGACTTTTATAAGTTACGTGTATATTCATTGTTAAATATCGCTTGCTTTAACGGTGAAGGAAACATCGTGAGGAAACTGGCTGAAAACATCAAAAAACAAAATGAAACATCGTGCTGGCTTGCGGAGCCACAGCTTCGTGGTCTCCTCCATCTCGGCTCGAACTAAAAAGTTCGCTAAATCCTACTTCTGCCGGACCATTAAGCTGTGGAACAGTTTGCCGGCGCACGTGTTCCCTCCTTCCTATAATATGGGGTCCTTTAAACGGAGTGTGAAGAAGCAGTTAGGCAAGCCGGCATGATCGTGCCGACCAACGATGGCCACACTGTTTGTCGTTGGTCGACACTATTCCTGGATTGCGCTACACTTACCATCAGGTGTGGCGTAGTCATTTTGCCGAGCCAGGATAAAAAAAAAAAAAAAAAAAACCTGCATACCTGAGAACTCGATAAGATTTTCGAAGGTATGTGAAGTCTGCCAACCCGCATTAGGCCAGCGTGGTCGACTAAGGCCTAATCCCTCTCATTCAGTAGAGGAGGCCCGTGCCCAGCGGTGGGACGTATTTAATACAGGGCTAGTTAAAAAAAAAATAGACCGGCAAACGAGCAAGTGGATTACCTGATGGTTAGTGATCTCCACCGCTCATGGACGCCTACAATACTAGAAGAATCATAAGCAAGTTTCTGATCTTAAAGAGAAGGGATAATTAAGGGGTTGAGAAAGGGAGGGGGATTTCAGCCTCCAGATATCTCACTCACCGTACGAAACTCAGCAACAAGCCGCTACTTTACGTCGGTGTTTTGGGAGATAGTGGTATCGACCCGGTCGAGCCGGCCCATTCATACTGTAGACAAAACTATCTACAGCGTGGTTCTACCACTCAATAGTTTTTTACTTCCAAAGGGGCTGACGTCAAGCAATTGGCCGGTCTTAAAAATTACAAGCCAAAGATTTAACACGTTTAAAGCCCAAATCCCTCCCCTTCCCAATCCCTAATTATCCCTTTTCTTTAAGGTCGGCAACGCGCCCATGATTCTTCTGGTTGTGGGCGTACATGGGCGGTGGAGATCACTTACCATCAGGTGACCCACTTGCTCGATTGCCGGCCTATGCTATATAAAAAAAAAAAGTATAGGAACAAACATTTAAGCAAATTTAAAAGTCACTAGTAAACGCCCGTCTACGTTACACAAGGAGCTTAATAAAACCGTAGTCATATGTGAAGTGGCTGCGAGCACGTAACACTATTATCCCACGTGTGTAAACCAACTACATAAGTTAGGCGGACTGTAATCACAGTTTAAGTAACATACAGTCTGCCAGATGTCTTGATGGGGTAGCTGTGAGGCGAGTTTTGGGGAGCTGAATAACTAGATGCAAACCTACTTTAAAAATAATATAAAAACGTAAAAGTTTGGACGTTTATGAGTTTGTGAATTCGGATGTTAATGGAATGAATTTTGATGATAACTGGGATGAGGACATAGGTTATTAAAAAAGCGTCACCCAAATATTAAACCCGTTTTCTAACGGATATAAAAGACTTAATTTATAACTTCGTTCAACAACACGCATAATGTGTACCGATTCGGGTGAATTTTTTGTTAAGCGATAGGATTTATTCCAGTGGCCTCATTTAGGAAATCAATGGATATCTTTAAAAAATCATTAGATAGTTATGCACCCCGCTCCCGCTCATGACATTATAACCGCATGCTAATGTGTTGTAACCTTATTTACTATAGGAAGGGCATTACAATTGCTGACACAGGTACTCAGATGTAATTCTATCCATTTGTAATATGATATTCTTGTTTTGGCTAAAGCTCTTAATATCAAATTATGTTGACCATAAAAACTGCTAGCCTGGTGTCTAGACGGTGATCTTGTTATGATCATAATGCGTAGATCTAAGCATTCATTGTCAACAGATGAACAGGTATAAATAAGGAAATTTGTCAATTATAATTCCGTTCGCAATAGAGCTTCATTGTGAAGACTTGTCTTTTTTTAAAAACCTCCGGGCGCTCCCGCGTAACTTATCTAGATCAATAGTTTTTTTGGAATATTAGTAGACACACTCCCAAGTCGCCTTGAACAACAACGTTATTCTGGTGAGTACCTCTCGCTTCAATGGCTTCTGATGATATCGCCTTTTTCGTCAGCATCAAACGCGTTGTAAAACTGTGTGATTTTTATACTGTAGTATAAGTTAGGCGTTACCTTATCAGCCAATATTTGTACCAAAGTTATGTGCTTAGTAACACTTTCTTTCTTTTTAGGTTAGATATAAAATTCTTTATATTAGCGGTTCCTGTAAACATTGGATATAAAGTTTTATGGATTTAGCAGTAATTCTATTATGAGATGATATGAAAATGATTATGAATATAATATAAATGATGCGGCCAAAAGACGAAACTATAGTATGTATATTACACATATTATGACATTGTGTTGTTATTATGAGACAAGGCGTAGTGCGTAGCGTGTAATAGCGTTTTGAGTGGTAGAACCACGCTGTAGACAGTTTGAGTGGTAGAACCACTCTGTAGAAAGTTTTATCTACAGCATGAATGGGCTGGCTCAACCGGGTCGTTGCCACTGTCTCACAGAAAACCGACGTAAAGTAGCGGCTTGCTGTTGCGTTTCGTACTGAAGATATTCGGAAGCCCAAATCCCCTCCCCTTCCCAATCCCTAATTATCCCCTTCCTTTAAGGTCGGCAACGCGCCCATGATACTTCTGGTGGTGGGCGTACATGGGCGGTGGAGATCACTTACCATCAGGTGACCCACTTGCTCGTTTGCCGGTATATGCTTTAAAAAAGGCGTTAAACTATGTCTGCCGTGCGTCAATCTTGTCGTGCCGCCCATTTACATAGACAAAAGTATCTATTGCTTGGCTCTACAACTTCTAATTAACTCGTATTACTATGGTTCTAATGCTTCACAGGTATATTGTCGAGATTGTTGGTGCTGCAGCCGACATTATTACGTTTAATAAGAGCCGAATACGCGGACTCGGTTTGGCGTAGGACTTCAGTGCGCGACACGAGTTGAGAGAAGAAGCGAATTGATCATAAATATCTAAGAATCGTTAACTTTTTTTTTAAATCAGCCCAGAATTTTACGCTGTCTCACTACTGGGCACGACATATACTAATACTGGGGCCATAATGGCGGGCCAAAAACGGGTTGGTAAACTTTATTTTTTTGTAGCATAGACCGGCAAACGAGCAAGTGATATTCCACCGTCCATGTACGCCAACAATACCAAAAGAATCGTGGGCGCGTTGCTGCCCTTAAAGGAAAGGGACAATTAAGGGTTTGTGAAGGAGAGGGGTGTTTGGGCCTCCGAATATCTTACTCACCATACGAAACACAGCAGCAAGCCACTTAGCAAGCTACTTTATATCGGTTTTCTATGAGAGAGTGGTCACGACAACTCCTACCTATTCCAATCCCTTCATCATCCCTTTCCTTTAAATTTGGTGACGCATCTATAATTTTTCTCGTATTGTGTGGACTTTATGGCGATCACTTACCATTAGGCTACGTACTTGCTTGTTTGCCGGCCTACACTATATAAAAAAATTGCAAATTAAATTGTCTGCACAAATATTTATTTACAAGCGGCGTCACAGCATATTTGCAGAATGTAAAGTGTGACTGGTGATGTAATTTCAGTCCGGGTAAATTATTAATAAATAAATACACGCAACAGTCACATACATAGTCCTGACCCCACATCAAGATACGAGTCTTGTATCGTGGGTATCAGGAACTACGAGAGACTTTGGGTCTCACAACACCCAGACACGAAACAAATATACGTGGATCACACAAACATTTGTCTCGGTGCGGGAATCGAACCCGTGGCCTCTCGTTTCGCAGCCAGCTACTCGCCCGCTATGCCACGGAGGCTGTCAATTATTGAGTGCGTTTTGTATTTGGTGCATTAAAACGGTTATTAAAGTATTTTATATACCTATTTAGTATTAATCGCTGTTAGTTCTTTACTTACGCCATACAATTAAGTTCGAGGCCGCCTATTGTGGATAGAAATTAACGGGACACCGCCAAGTGGGCTACGAATTTACTGCTTACTACATCCTGCTGTATAGGCGCCTGTAGCAACAGTATGGTATCTGGATATATTTTAATATCCTACTTCCTATTGTAAATGTGAACTTTCTTCGCTATTCTTCAATAAACTTTCATCATTCTCTTCTCTTGTAAAATGTAAGGCGAGAAATAAAGCATAAAATGAAAATAGCAATAAATTTCAGGCGCACTGAAACATTAAAACTTATGACTCTTTTAGTATTAAGCATACTGAACCTAAAAAGTCACAAAATACTCACGTAAATTCCTTTATTACCAAGGTAATGTTCCAAGTAATTATACACCGAGCATAATAAACCATAGGCATTGGTGTAATTTTTCAAAGAATTTACCTCATAAAGTGTGAATTGCGTCGCGTAACGAGTGCTTATATAACTTCATTAATGTTTTTTAAGTTGCTGGTGGTAGGATATACATATCGGCGCGGATAGCAACCACCATACATGGTGTTAAAACCTGCCATAGTGACCCATCTTGTATGGATCGCGTTCCAGTATCATCCAATGAGTATTCGATTCTCCTGAAGGGCTTACAAGGCTTGATGGTTGGTAGGGGCGGGTACTCGATTAGCTTCTGCCGTCTTTGAAATGTGAAGAAGCATTTATACAGACCGAAATGATTCTGATGACCACAGATAAACTCATTGTTTGTCGGTGTTCGCTGTTTTTTTTGGACTGCTCTGCGCTTACCATCGGGTGTAGTGCAGTCACTTTGGCGTGCTCGGATAAAAAGTTTAGTAAATTTTTTATTAGCAGAGCATCTCCACACAATGGGCGAACCTCTAGCGTAGCAAATGTTCTACAAAGATTTTTTCACCTAAAACGAGCTTATTAATTTGTAAGACCATTGTTGCTGGCTTTTGTTTAAGTATAAAGGTGTATTATGCTTTAATAATGAAAATATAGGAGAAACTATAGTCGGCTGCAATAATTAAACGTATTCTTGAGATATACACACCATATATCTTCGTTACTTAATTTATATTTTATGTATAGTACGGAACTTCACTTAATATAGAACTCGGACCCTCATATTCAAGACCTTGTGGATGGCAGCATTATCAAATTTTTTGGTTGAATCTGGCTACATTTAAGTTTAATTTAGCAAAAAATCTCAGTTATTGTTACATTTTAGCAACCTTATTTATAGATAAGCTAATAATACTACACCAAAATGAAATTAATTCATTCTATGAATAAGAGAGTGAGTTTCCTAATCCCCGACATTAAATATACGTATTATCATTTTGGCATTCCTCTTTTCTCTCTCTCTCTGGATGTGTGTGTTAGTGTATGTGAGTGTGTGTGTGAGTATGTGTGAGGTGTGTGTGAGGTGTGTGTGAGTGTGTGTGTGTGTGTGTGTATGTACGTACTACCTCAAAGAAAATGCACCTGCGTAAAGCTTATGTATTAAAAATAAAATGTGTTCTGTCTCTCTTTGTATATCAACTTGGAATTTAGATTTCAAAATGTATGTATATTTTGTTTTTTTTTTCTGTATTCGTAATATCTACGTGACACTAGTAGAATTATGGAAGAGCAACACGCAAAGGCCAACCAATAAGAACTGACACGTTCTCAGTATAAATAAGACTTAAGTCATAACCTCAATATGTTAACAACCAACAAGTATGCAAGTTAAGCTGTTACATTCGCAACAGATTACGATTTAATTTGCTTCCTAACGCCTGCGTTTAAAGGCTACTTTACTTGTAACCCTTTTATAAACATTTACATATTACTGTAACTATTTTAGGCAAAAGTTTGTTCGTCCTGTTCAAAATAACATTAATCTCAGTAGCGGCTGGTTCGTTTAGTTTGTAGTGTTGTTTGTATCGAGATTTGATGAGAAGCATCACGTAGCAAGTTACAAGAAATTTGGCTTTTGTTTGCTTCTTCTAGAAGTTGTATTTAATAATATGTTTTGTGTGATGTCGATATTTTTCGCAAGAAGGTGCTTCAGAGAGGAATAAGACGGGGCCTTGCAATATTAATTCAGCAGCCTCAGAAAAATATATATTAGACGCAGGACTGTCTTATGCGATAGAGTGGCTAGTCAGGTAGGTAAGTACTGTTGTGTTCCAGTGTAGGACGTTGATACATACCAGTGAAATGACTGAGAGTTTTAAGACTTAACATTCTGCATCTCGGGGTGACGAACGCAATGCAGTGTCGTGCGTATTTGGTATTTAAAGTTCTAAGTTTTATCTCTGATGATGGGCAGGCATGGCATACCATCAGGCAAATGACCAAGTCGCCTCGTTATTTAGATGAATAAAAAATATATATTTAGGACAATTTAAAAAATCATTATTATGTGGATTCTTAGGATTCTGTCATAATACAACGTAACTGATGCGTATCAACCGCCGCCGGATTTATATTTTTAATTGGTTGTATGTATGATTCCTTATGTCAAATAATTAGTTCCTACAATTTACTTTTCTTATTGAACTAAAATGTTATAAAGAAATTAAGGTACTACTTAATTTCTTTATTACATTTCATTTATTCATTTTACATTTTACTTTTGTACTGCTTTGATATTATTTTTTTATATGAGGCGAGAATGAAAGTAATATGAAATTATTGATGGGAATGCTCTTTGTATCAGATATTAAATAATAAAATGTTGTTTTCTTCCATTTGAACTTCCTGTTATGTAATACGGTGAAAAATAATCTTTATTTTCTTCTCATTGGGAATCTGTTTTGATCGTTCTATATAATTCGAGATCACTGATATAAAAATAATTTAAACCGAGGAACATAATATAGCTATTAACATATACTATGTGCCAAAAAACAAGTCAAATTTATGGTGTGATTAATATTTATTTGATGGAAATAATCTACAGAAAACCACATTTTCTCTTTATTTTTCAAAATGTATAAAGTTAAGGCAGCAGAGAGAATAATACAATAAAAAATATTCATAGTTATGGAATCAAGCTTTAAGAAATTCACGATTCTCTATCAACATATATTTGTAAAATATAGAAGTAGTTTTTTTAGAAGGAAGCCTTCAGAATGATGCCGGTCTGAAGTAACTGCATATACACGTGTTGACCCCGGAACGTGACTTGCCAGAACGAAGACACATGCGTATGCATTTTCTAATCTTAGGTTTGGCTGAATAGAACCGACTTAAATTAGAGTATCAGAGGTTATCAACTAAGCGTAGTAAGATATAAGTTCAATGAATTTCAACTAAGTACTTATCTATACTAATAATAAAGCTGTAGAGTTTGATTGTTTGTTTGTTTGTTTGTTTGTTTGTTTGAACGCGCTAATCTCAGGAATTACTGGTTCGAATTAAAAAAATCTTTTTGTGTTGGATAGTCCATTTATCGAGGAAGGCTTTAGGATATATAACATTACGCTGCGACCATTAGAAGCGAAGCATCAGTGAAAAATGTTGCAAAAACGGGGAAAATTATTCATATTTGAAGGCTTCCGTTGCTAAGCTACCAAAATAATATTATTTGAAGGCTTCCGTTGTCAAATCAAAATCAAATCTATACTAATATTATAAAGCTGTAGAGTTTGATTGTTTGTTTATTGGTTCACGTGGGCGGAGCCGCGAGCAAAAGCTAGTAATTATATAAATTTACTAGATGACCCGGTGAACTTCGTATCACCTACATAATATATTTGTGTAAAATGTGGTCAAAACTTAATACAAATGTTTTATTTACATTAAATGCAATTAAGTGAGGTACTGCGCCATTGCACGTGAGGTAGCCCGTCGCACATTTAATTGACTTCGACGACCTAAGTCAGGTCGTCTCCCACCTCCCTCCGGTTGGACAGTCCTGTCCCCGTCCCGTCCCCGTCCTGTCCCCGTCCTGTCCGCGTCCCGTCCCCGTCCTGTCCCCGTCCCGTCCCGTCCCTGTCCCGTCCCCGTCCTATCCCCGTCTTGTCCTGTCCCTGTCCTGTCCTGTCTCACTGTCCTGTCTCTCTGTCCTGTCTCACTGTCCTGTCTCACTGTCCTGTCTCACTGTCCTGTCTCACTATCCTGTCTCACTGGCCTGTCTCACTGTCCTGTCTCACTGTCCTGTCTCACTATCCTGTCTCACTGGCCTGTCTCACTGTCCTGTCTCACTGGCCTGTCTCACTGTCCTGTCTCACTGTCCTGTCTCACTATCCTGTCTCACTGTCCGGTCTCACTGTCCTGTCTCACTGTCCTGTCTCAATGTCCTGTCTCACTGTCCTGTCTCACTGTCCTGTCTCACTGTCCGGTCTCACTGTCCTGTCTCACTGTCCTGTCTCACTGTCCTGTCTCACTGTCCTATCTCACTGTCCTGTCTCACTGTCCTGTCTCACTGTCCTGTCTCACTGTCCTGTCTCTCTGTCATGTCTCACTGTCCTGTTTCACTGTCCTGTCTCACTGTCCTGTCTCACTGTCCTGTCTCACTGTCCTGTCTCACTGTCCTGTCTCACTGTCCTGTCTCACTGTCCTGTCTCACTGTCCTGTCTCACTGTCCTGTCTCACTATCCTGTCTCACTGGCCTGTCTCACTGTCCTGTCTCACTGGCCTGTCTCACTGTCCTATCTCACTGTCCTGTCTCACTATCCTGTCTCACTGGCCTGTCTCACTGGCCTGTCTCACTGTCCTGTCTCACTGTCCTGTCTCAATGTCCTGTCTCACTGTCCTGTCTCACTGTCCTGTCTCACTGTCCGGTCTCACTGTCCTGTCTCACTGTACTGTCTCACTGTCCTGTCTCACTGTCCTGTCTCACTGTCCTGTCTCACTGTCCTGTCTCACTATCCTGTCTCACTGTCCTGTCTCTCTGTCATGTCTCTCTGTCCTGTTTCACTGTCCTGTTTCACTGTCCTGTCTCACTGTCCTGTCTCACTGTCCTGTCTCACTGTCCTGTCTCACTGTCCTGTCTCACTGTCCTGTCTCACTGTCCTGTCTCACTGTCCTGTTTCACTGTCCTGTCTCACTTTCCTGTCTCACTGTCCTGTCTCACTGTCCTGTCCCTGTCCTGTCCCTGTCCAGTCTAGACGCTATACGACCCGTCATCACGGCAAGCTTCGCAACGACAACTCAACAACTACTAATAAATTAAAAATTAATTAAAAAAACATTGTCCAGCGGACAAAATTGTGAATCTAAACCATTCTCAGATCCCCTTGAACACACACAAAAAATTTCATCAAAATCGGTCCAGTCGTTTAAGAGAAGTTCAGTGACATACACACTCACAGAAGAATTATATATATAAAGATTTACGCATGTTTATTTTAAGGGAAATACAACTTTATGCGCAGATATTTATTTGCACTATTTAAACTATATTTAGTTTCGATATCGTGTATGTATTTTTTTTAGCGCCGGCAAACGAGCATGTGGGTGACCTCCACCGCTCATATACGCCCACAATACCAAAAGAATCATGGGCGCATTGCTGACCTGAAGGAAAAAGACAATTGAGGATTGGGAAGGGGAGGGGATTTGGGCCTCCGGATTTCTCACTTACCGTACTAAACGCAACAGCAAGTCGCTATTTTACGTCGGTTTTCTGTAAGACAAATGTAACGATTTGGTCGAGCCGTTCATGCTGTAGACAAAACTGTCTACACTGTAGCCCTACCACACGCATAAACTTAGAGATAAGTTAATTGGCATATTTCTTAGCTACATTTGAAGAGTTATTCGGCCGTTTAAATGTCACAGATATTTTTCTGATTGATATTTGGTGTTTAAACGGTTGTAATTTAGGCGATTTAAAATAGTTAAAATAAAAAAAAAAATTGGTGTGTGTCGTGGGACACCAGGTAGGAACGAAGTTCCTTCGGCTAATGTAGAATCGACACAAATTGTAAAAAATACAAATTATCAACTAAAATAACAAAATATGTCTCTTTATTTTTGTTTGACAACATAAAATTACATAGAAATAGAATAGAAAAATAGAAATAAAAAAAGACGTGTAGCACTCGGAGACTGCCGCGGTAAAGCTGTTGTATAGCATTTTTTATCAACTTATGTAATTATAAATAAAAACTTATTAATTTAGACTTAGACTGGCTACTAAACGGTGGACGGCCGTGTTCTATAATCAAAAATTCAAATTCAAATTTCAAACCGCGTCTACATTTCCAAATGTCATAAGTTTCACACCTATCTGTTTTATTAACGGAATTTCGACTTTAACTTTGTGTGCTAGATATCAAATTAAGATTAAAAAAAAAGTCTCATTTAACGGTTTTATTCCACGCATTTTTTCCACGCATTTTTCTTACGGTTTTACTATCACATTTTTTTCAGTTCGGTCACGCAGCGAAATACCTATCCCCTCCAAGCCTGCCGTAAGGAACTTCGTTCCAAAAATCTCGCCGAATTGAGAACCTCCTCTTTTTTTGACGTCTGTTAAAAGTACTCAAAAATTTGGACAATGTGGTATCAGTTGAAATCAAATTATCTATTCGTTTGGAAGGATATAGGTTATTAACAATAAATACCGTGTTATATTTATTTATGTAGATTATTGATGTCCCAACATCCGATAACATGCAGAACTCCCGGGATTTAACCGGTTGTTATTTTATATAAATGAATAATGTGATTTGTAGGTCGTTTGTATAATGTGATAAGTAGGTTTAGTAGTAACCTCGTCGCTCTGAGGTATTATTCACTAGCTTTTCTTCGCGACTCCGCCCGCGTGATCTGCTTTAAAATAAAAAGTAGCCTATGTTACTCAGTGATAATGTAGCTTTCTAACGGCAAAAGAGTTTTTGAAATCGGTCCAGTAGTTTTTAAGTTTATTCGTTACATACAAAAATACAAATCTTTCCTCTTTATAATATTAGTGTAGATGTAGACAAGGTGGTTTACAAGGTCCCTCGTATGCGAGACGCCGTCTGGGTTGGTACCGCCGCTTTGTCTGTTTCTGCCGCCAAGCAAAAGTATGTAAGCACTGTTGTGTTTCGGTTTGAAGGA
This sequence comes from Amorpha juglandis, assembly GCA_949126905.1. Taxonomy (NCBI): domain Eukaryota; kingdom Metazoa; phylum Arthropoda; class Insecta; order Lepidoptera; family Sphingidae; genus Amorpha; species Amorpha juglandis. The sequence continues at coordinate 399,437 of OX421379.1, read as the reverse complement.
CATTGAAGTCAGCGAAATTACTGAGCATTATGAGACTTAATGATGTTGTGTTAGTTTACGAGCAGACGTGGCGCTTACCAACAGGCCAGCGACCTACTCGTTTTATCATACAGCAAAAAAAAAATAGTCGACTTTTTCCAACTATTCATTAAAGTCTCGCCAAAATATTGTTTTAAGTGATTGTCTAGAACGATAATCTGCGTGACCTAGTACTTAGTCTCTCACAAAACTAGCACTAAGATTAAATATTACACGCCCGTGCTTCACAGAAAATTAATTAATGATGTGCTCTTAATTACGAGATAAATTTAGGGTAATAAGAGATTTGGACGGATGTTGTGTTAAATAAGAAATTATATAAGATGGAAAGCAGCGATAGCTCAGCGGAGAGTGGTATGGACTGCCGAGACGAAAGTCGCAGGTTCGAAACCAGTCCCAAGAGCATACACCTCTGACTTTTCTAAGTCATCATCATCATCTCATCATCATCTTCAGCCACAAGACGTCCACTGCTGAACATAGGCCTCTCCCAAAGATTTCCAGACCGACCTGTTGGAAGCGGCCTCCATCCAGCGACTTCCTGCGATCTTTATCAGGTCGTCTGTCCACCTTGTAGGTGGACGTCCAACGCTGCGCTTGCCAGTACGTGGCCTCCATTCCAGAACCTTTCTGTCCCAGCGGTTATCGGTTCTGCGAGCTATGTGGCCTGCCCACTGCCACTTTAGTTTGCTAATCCGCTGAGCTATGTCGGTGACTTTCGTTCTTCTACGGATCTCCTCATTTCTGATTTGATCACGCAGAGAAACACCGAGCATAGCTCTCTCCATAGCTCGCTGAGTGACTGTGAGCCGTCTTATACGGCCTATATTTAGAGGCCACGTCTCAGTGCCGTATGTCATCACTGGTAACACACATTGATCGAAGACTTTAGTCTTCAGGCACTGAGGTATTTTGGACGAGAAGACCTTGCCAAGTTTCCCGAACGCTGCCCAGCCGAGCTGGATTCGACGATTGACCTCTCTCTCGAAGTTGGACCTGCCTAATTGGACTACTTGTCCTAGATAGACATATTCGTCGACAACTTCAAGAGATGAGCTTCCAACAGTAATCGGGGTGGGCACAACATGGACATTCGACATGACCTTCGTCTTGTCCATGTTCATTCTGAGGCCCACCCGTTGAGAAACTCTGTTGAGGTTTTCGAGCATTGTACTCAGGTCTTCCAGCGATTCCGCAAGGACCACGATATCGTCGGCAAAGCGGAGGTGAGTCATGTACTCGCCATTTATGTTGATGCCGAATCCTTTCCAGTTCAAGAGCTTGAAGGCATCTTCCAGCGCGGCAGTGAAGAGTTTAGAAGAAATAACATCTCCCTGTCTCACGCCTCTCTGTAGTGGAATAGCCTTCGTACTCTGTTCTTGTACTCGGACCGACATGATGGCGTTGTTGTACAAGCACCTCAACACTTCGATATACCGATAGTCAATGTGGCACCGCTGGAGAGCCTGCAGCACTGCCCAGGTCTCGATCGAATCAAAGGCTTTCTCATAGTCCACAAACGCTAAGCAAAGTGGCAAGTTATACTCCTCGGTTTTTTGTATAACTTGCCGCAGCGTATGAATGTGGTCTATGGTACTATAGCCTTTTCGGAAACGGGCTTGTTCGGGAGGCTGGAAGTGTTTCTAAGTCACGTGTATATTAATTGTTAATTATCGCTTGCTTTAACGGTGAAGGAAACATCGTGAGGAAATCTGCATACCTAAGAACTCGATAAGATTTTTCGAAGGTATGTGAAGTCTACCAACCCGTATTAGGCCAGCGTGGTGGACTAAGGCCTAACCGCTCTCATTCAGTAGAGGAGGCCCGTGCCCAGCAGTGGGACATGTATAATACAGAGATAGTAGATAGATAAGCTGGAAAGTATATGACGAGGCTGGAGGAGGATGATGAGGAGGCAATTACAATCCTCTTTTTATATATTTTTTTATGTCATAGTCCGGCAAACGAGCAAGTGGCTCACCTGATGGTAAGTAATCTCCAACGCCCATATACGCCCACAGTACCAGAAAAAGTATGGGCGCGTTGCGGACCTAAAGGAAAAGGGATAATTAGGGATTAGGAAGAGGAGGGGGATTTAGGCCTCCGGATATCTCATTCACCTTAAGTCGGTTTTACCACTCAAAACTTGATAGATCAAAACTAAAATCAGGTTACCATCACACTTCTGCCCACCCCTTGGAGTCATTATCGAGATCTTATATTAACAACCAACCTTTAGACTCTTTGTGACCATTTGATAAAGACGTAAGTCATCAGAATTCATTTTTTTGTGTATCTCATAAAACTTATCATGTATACATTAAACGTTATTTTGTTTATACGAGTATAAGAACGCGAAATATGTTGATAATAACATCCCCAACAATAGATAACCCTATGATATTGTTTATCTGCGTTTCAGGATTGACAAATTTTAGGATACAAAAATTGTCGAGTAGTTGTTTGTGCTAGAAATATTTGTAGACATTTTAAAAGAATTCACAAAAATAATATATTTATTTTAGCTTTTTTATAATAGGTCGGCAAACAAGCAAAAGAGTCACCTGGCGGTAAGTGGTCTCCACGGCCCATATACGCCCACAATACCAGAAGAATCACAGGTGTATAGCCGACTTTAAAGAAAACAGATTGGAAAAGAGAAGGGGATTTGGGTCTTTGGATATCTCACTTACCGTTCGAAACGCAGCAGCCAGCCGCTCCTTAAGGTCGGTTTTCTGTGAGACAGTAGTAACGACCCGGTTGAGCCGGCCCATTCATGCTGTTTATAAAACTGTCTACAGCTTGGCTTTATCACTCAATTTCTATTCATGAGTTTTTGTTGAGGCGTATTCATACCACCCATAAAGTAAACCCAAAAAGAAATCATTAAATTAGGTCCAAAATTCAAATGTATCGCATAACAATAATACTAGCTCTGAATTATACACGTCCCACAACTGGGCACGGGCGTCCTCTACTGAATGAGAGATATTAGGCCTTAGTCCACCACGCTGGACTATTGCTGCTTGGCAGACTAGATATAGCTTCGAAATTCTTTTTGTAGAACTTATCAGGTATGCCGGTTTCCTCTCGATGTGTCCTTCACAGTTAAAGCAAACGATAATAATTAACAATGAATACATGAGTAAGTACATAAGTCAAAAGCGCACACTCTTGTGGCTGATTTTGAACCTGCGACTTTCATGTCACAGGCCATACCACCCCCGCTGAGCAGTAATATGCTTTTTAAATACAATAAATACTAAAAATGTACTTTTTCATTGAGGCCGTCTTGGTTTTTACGTAATTACTAAGAAATGAAGGTATTTAAGCGCCTCAAATGATTCCAATATTAGAGCAAATTATGAATAATACAAGCCATTATGAAAAATATGCGTAGGCTTAATAAAAACCTTTTTAATTAAATATAATACCAAAATAAAGCCGAATCCAAACGCTAAGTTCAAGGACTACTGGAGTATGTTTTGTTTTATAAAATTACAAATAATATAATAAATAATTGGGCAGTTTGCCCTATATTATAAATATGCGTATTTTAGGAAACCCTATTCTTTGAAAATAATTCACAAATCATACTACGATTTTTTTTGCAATTGAATAAATAAATAAAGATGAAATAAATAAATCATTTAAATAAATACACCCAACAGTCACACCTATAGTCCAGACCCCACAGTAAGGTACGAGTCGGGGGGTGTTAGAAATTACGAGAGACTTTCGGTCTCCAGACCCAGAACATCCAGACCTAGAACAAATATTTGTGGAAAACACACATTTATCTCGGCCCTCCCGCACGAACCTGCGGTCTGTCGTTTCACATGTAGCTACTCGCCCGCATGCCACAGAGGCTGTCAAAAATGAATATTTATAAAGTGATTATATTTTTTATAGTGACTACGTTGCCAATTATAAAGTCAACTATCGAGGGTCCTTCTGCGACGTACAGACAGGTAAAATTTTAGACTCTAACCAGATCAAACCGGTATTTTATGTAACTAGATAATCATCAGCCGATATAGATGAATATTTTTTTGGAAATTAAAAGAGACTTGTTTTTTGTGTAAACATTTTTTTTAATTGCTTGCATGTTTTACGATGTTGCCGTAATGTAGAGTCGAGATTATTTGATAATTATTTTATGTCTTCTCAATCTATACTGCGCTAGTGCAACACAGTCTAAACATGTATGTATGTAAAATATTTAACTACCTCTGTAAGCCTAATCCATTTTAATAGTTCGGATATTGAAAGATATCCCTTTCGTTTAATGTATCGGGAATGTATCGGTGATTCCTCAGGTATTTGGATTTTCAGGGTTCTAAACTCCACGTTACGTGTATACGTAGATTACGTGTATATTAATTGTTAATTATCACTTGCTTTAACGGTAAAGGAAACATCGTGAGGAAACCTGCATACCTGAGAACTCGATAAGATTTTTCGAAGGTATGTGAAGTTCGCCAACCCGCATTATGCCAGCGTGGTGGACTAAGGCCTATCCCTTATCATTCAGTAGAGGAGGCCCGTGCCCAGCAGTGGGACATGTATAATACAGGGGTAGCAAAAAAAAAGCAAAAAATAAAAAAAAAACTCCCCGTGACCTAGTTGCTCGTTTGCCGCCTTATGCGATAATAAATTACAATTCATATAAACTTATTGCCTCAGAGCTAACGCAAAAATGTTAAAACCGAGGTACCAAGGTCGTCGACTTGTTTCGAAATACATCACTAAAAATACGCGAGACTATGAAATTTACAACATAACTGATAGTTTTGTAGTAACAGTTAACCGATCCACGTGCTAGACATATAATATTGGGTGTTGGTATTTTACGCTTATCTATTGAAGCGATTATATAGACACTGTCAAAGATGATCCAGTGTTGTCGATATTGATATTAAACTATTAATAATTAAACTTCAGGTACTATGTGAAATAAATGGGTGTTACACTCTTGGTATAGAATCCTTCTACTTCTCTGAATAAAATATGAAAGCGATAAAAATCACATGACTATTCTTTCACATATTTCACGTATTTTTTCCATCCATGGGTGTGAGCCGATACCGGGCACATATTCCATCGGGCAACTAACATGTAATTTTAATTATAAAATAAAAAAATACCTACAAATTGTGATTGCCACGCATGTTAGTTAAAGGCCTTCTAAATAAATTAACATTCGACCAATGAGGTAATATTATATCACAAATAAATGTAGTTATTAAATAAGTCGACTCTACGGTTTCCGTGTGTTGTAAGAATACATTTTGCGCACGCAAAGACTAGTGTCGATATTTTACAACGATCTGTGGACGTAGAACGACCGGTGCGGTGTCATGTCAACTCAGTGTATACATTAGCGTAAAAAATATAAAACAATGGTTGTGGTGGCCGAATTGAAAAATGTCAGACCAAGTTAGTATTTTGGGTGGAGAAAGTGATCTTGGGTTTTTTATTTTTTTTAAGTTTTTTTTTTGTTAAAACATGGTTTTAAATAGAGTACCTGTGCCTGTCTATTAATTTGATCGCACATCACGTAATATTGTTGAACAGAATTGGTTACAAATTTCACTGTTATGAGTCAACCTTCAGTAAACATGTATATGCCAGAAAAACTACAGTTTATCTCAGATAAATGTTAACAAGAGGCTAAGCCATGGGATAAAATAAATATAAATAATGTTATTCGATAAAATAATATTTTTAATTTAATAATATTCTATATTATCTTTGCGGAACAGACTGATTAATTCAAATTTTTTTTTTTTTTTACTAGCCCTGTATTATACATGTCCCACTGCTGGGCACGGGCCTCCTCTACTGAAGGAGAGGGGTTAGGCCTTAGTTTACCACGCTGGCCTAATGCGGGTTGGCAGACTTCACATAGCTTTGAAAAATCTTATCGAGTTCTCAGGTATGCAGGTTTCCTCACGATGTTTCCTTCACCGTCAATTCAAAAATGTAAATAATAATTAATGTAAATAATAAATTGAACATAACCGAAGAAAGGTAATAAAAAAAGAATATGTCGCTAGTTAAAATGCAAATTGAAATATTACATTATACCTAAATTTTAAATCAAACTAAGATACATATGAAATACAAAAAAAACAACAAAATCTAACAGGTAAAAATAGAAAAAAACTTCCATTAACTACATATTTGGAATTTACTAGAACTAAATATTACAAATTCGACTTTTTATTTCAAAAATGTTTTTATTATCTTACGTTAAATAAAAACAAAAAATTAAGTAAAAGATTAATTGTCATAAGCACAAAAAATACTATATTTAAGTAAGTAAAACTATTTTATAAAAAATACTAAAATACAATTAGACGAAAATTAAATACAAATTATATTTACGGTATACCGATCATTGATTTCAGAATCACTAAATTATTTAGAAAATTTGCGAGTATTAATCATATTTTGAACTATGCAAGCTGAGTTTACACGGTTCTACTACTAGATAGTAGAGTTCTAGTATATTACCGATTTATCTATTCTAACGCCAAGAAGCAGTAGACAAGTAGTCTGAAGGACATTGAAGTTAGTGAAATTACTGGGCATCATGGGATAATATGTTATGTCTCGAAGCGACAAACGCATTTAAGTCAAAGTTCTATGTGATGTTTCTCGTTATAGGCAGGCATGGGCGAGCATCTTACTCGTTTGGTAATTCATACTGATAAAAAAGTTACTAATGAACAAAAAAACAGAATTCGGATTTAATGCAAATTCAGTATTAATTTCTCGAATTTATTCCTCATAACTGAGTCTTTAAATACGGACATTTTCGACTTCGTAAAACGGCTTTCGGATTTAGTGCGAAACCCACATACAAATATTATTACAGGCAAACGTTATCTTCCGATTAGGATCGGATGCAGTATACTCGCCTAATGGATTTATACCAATATAAAAGTAATTTAGTTTTCTTATTGTTTCTTATGTTATTTTAGATCCAGAGAAATTATTTGGCATTATGAGACTTAACACCTTATGTCTCGGGTTGACGATCGCAGTTCGGCGCCATGCAGTGCTTTGTAATTCAAAATTCTGAGTTGTGTTGCTTCTGTTTATGGGCAGGCGTGGCGCTTACCATTAGGCGAGCTCCTTGCTCGTCTCGTCATTCAATCAAATAAAAAAAAATTATATGTTTAATTTCAGAGGGTCTCGGCATCCGGCATGTGCAGACACTTATGTTGTTCCTCGCCATGCTGCTGGCCTTCACCATGAGAGTGAACATGAGCATGGCCATTGTCGACATGACGGACGAACGGAAAACTGGGGTAAGTCATTTTTTTATCCTGGCACGGGCTAGTGATTACTTACTAAACAGCCATCGGTAGTTCGGGATATACACTGGCTGGAAACGCGTCTAGCCTGAACGAGCTACTGTGGGATTTACTCACAATCGGGTACAAAAATCAACAGCGGGATTAGAAAATGGCGTAAAAACACGACACAAACTTTCGTGCCGTTAGATTGTGATTGGTCGAGAGCGCGATGGAGCGTTCCATTTTTGAATTTTTGAATTCTAAGAAGGCTGGTACCCTCCCACCAGCATATCGTTGCCATAGACATATCTAACCACTAGAAGCCTCCGACATAAATGAAATAAAGATTTGTAATTGAAAAATGGAAAAGATTTTATTCATAAGCTAATAATCAACTTAATTAAACTAGATAAATAATGTTTTGAATAACTCGTTAGTTAGTAGCTAGTAATGTATTTATTATTTGATGGCGTTTATCAAGGGAAGCCGGAAGGAATCGTATTGTACGGAACCTTCGCCACTGGGACGTAGTAATACAATTTATTTTAAAATAAATTTAACATTACTAGAACTCCTACTGCCATTATCGATCTCGAAAACACTTCACTCATCAACACACAGCAACTTTCCCTGACGAAAAAATTATTAAATTATATATACCGAAAAAATTCACCGACAAAAAACTAAACCAAATATTAAAATAACCATTTTAACTTAATATTTATTTTGTATTAATTTTTACCGTAAATTTGCAATAAGACCGCCTCAGAATCATTTTATTTTTAGGTTTATTTTTTAAAATTTTGCTGCGATTTTTTTTTAGTTTGGACAAGTTTAGATGCGAGGCCCTACTATAGCTCTAATTTTGAATTTTTTCAAGTTGTTAAATATATCACGCAATTAAATGTAAACTATTAATAATTACAGAAACTCATAAATTCACACATTAGTGTGAATTTATGTGAATTATTTCGATTATTAAATCGAAATTAATGGAATAAATAATTACTCGTAGATTTTCATTAGAACTACAGCAACCAATGAGCGAAGCGAGCGTGCCGCGGCAGGGGCCGACGAGACCCGGAGCCAATTTATCAATTCAGCCTCATTAGTAAACTAAATATAACCAACCATAAGAAATAATTTATCATTTATACTTTACTGATTACATTTTATTATTGTGACCGTAACTTAGTATTCTGTAAGGAATTTTAATATGTTTATTATATTATTTTTTATCAAACTGTCAGAGCTCAATGGACACTGGTAGCGATATCTGGTGTTCACGTTTCTCTTATCAATGTGACAGCGTGTATTATAACAAATTGTTTTTTATTTACATTATTTCGATATAAAAAATTAAATTTACCTATTTTAAGTTTGATAAAGCAGTAAAGGTCGTGGATGTTTCGAAACTGTTTAACATTTTACGATATTTTTATCATCTAAAGTTATGTACTTTAGCAGTTTCAAAAATATTATTAATATTGTCATAGAAAAGATAATTATTATTATTACGTAAAAGATTATTTAACAGGTTCCCTGTCCCCATACAAACCACTTTTTTCCATCATATATGTCCCACTCTTTTTTTTTTGTAAATTGTTCAATGTGAATTTACCTGCTACGTCCATTTCAAATAAAGGCATGAATTTGACTCTAAATTAGAATCATATATGATTCATGAACGTATAATTCTTGGTACAAAATATATCCGATGAATCATAATAATATATGATTCATGGGACAGGGAACCTGTTAATATAATATCTAGTCTATGAAAATTGAACTTTACTGTGAAATTTTGAAAGAAATAAATTTCATTTTAATATAAGAATTAATGTCTAAATGGTCCTGTGGTAAAAAGTATGATGGGTGGTTGGCATTAATCTATTTGTAATAAAAATACGTAATCCACGGCAAATTTTACACATTTTAATATGATCTTTTTGTTCAGAATTCAATAAAAACTGATCTTAACCAGTAACCGTAGCTAGGGGGGTCCAATCTGGGGATCACCAAAATTGGTAATAAAGTAAATTTTAACAACATTTAAAAAACACCAAAAAATCAGCTAAAACAATTTCTAGTGGTATTTTTAGGGTCGGCACAACTTAACTTGACGTTCGGCAGTAGCACCGAGACCATATCATTGCTCTCTGCACTCTATCAATTAAATATTTTTTCATCCTCTTATTCTTGAAATTGTTTAAAAATAAATACTCGAAGATTGAGAAGCTCCTCCTTCTTTGGAATCGGTTAAAACACATTATGTGTGTGACTGTTAGGTATTTATTTATTCATTATAATATTAATTAAAAATAGCAATTACATAAATACATACAGATGATGATTTCTTATGTTTACGCGAATATTACAGAGTATAACTGGCAATATGGCTTACGAAGCGTCGCGATCATAAAAATAAAAACCCGCGATAAATTCTGTTTAAATTAATGATTTCTTACGTTTACGCGAATGTTACTCATTGAAATAAAACTAATTTAAACGGATTTTATCGCGGTTTTTTATTTTAATTATGATCCCGACGTTTCGAAGACTTTTCAGCCTTCGTGGTCACGGGGAGGACTGAGGTGTAGGTTGTCCAAAAATGTTAACGTTACAGTATCTACCTTCAATTTACAATTATAAAATCTTTATGGTTTGGTCCGATCTACGCAGAAGGAGCTCACAGTGTCTTGAGGTCTGGCAATTGGTCTTTTGGGTTCCGATTTAATTAAATGTATAACCGGATCCCAGGCTTGTGCTAGCTTCCAACCATCTTCTCTATTGAAATTTGGATGTTTTTTAATTTCAATAGCCTCACGAATCATCCTAGGTAGGAATCGGTGTTCTTTAGCAAGGATTTGTGGTTTGTCGAATCTAAGATAATGATTGGAGCCTTCCTCAGAATGTTCAGCAACTGCAGACTTCCAAATTTCAATAGAGAAGATGGTTGGAAGCTAGCACAAGCCTGGGATCCGGTTATACATTTAATTAAATCGGAACCCAAAAGACCAATTGCCAGACCTCAAGACACTGTGAGCTCCTTCTGCGTAGATCGGACCAAACCATAAAGATTTTATAATTGTAAATTGAAGGTAGATACTGTAACGTTAACATTTTTGGACAACCTACACCTCAGTCCTCCCCGTGACCACGAAGGCTGAAAAGTCTTCGAAACGTCGGGGTCATAATTAAAATAAAAAACCGCGATAAAATCCGTTTAAATTAGTTCTGTTTAAATTAGTTTTATTTCAAAATTGTGATGAATTGAGAACCGCCTCCTTATTGCCAGTTAAACTTTTGTGAAATAATACTTGCGAAATATTACGCAACCATTAAACAATAACAAACAATTTTCCAGTGGTTTATATTCCTTGTTTTGATTCCGATAACCCTATTGAGTATCGATGTATATGTAAATGTTGTGTGATATACGTAACAAGCACATCTTACGCAGTTTTATCTTTATCTTGACAATATTGTGACTGTAAAAACATGTACTTTAAAAATTCATTATTTTAATACGCAATTGTAGTTATAATTTTTAGATTACCGTGCTGATTAGGATATTTATATCAGCCCGGATAGCGACCAACGGACACATGGTGTTAGAACCTGCCATAGTGATCCCCACGCTAAGTGTGGATCGCGTTCCAGGATCAGCCAGTGTATATCCGGATCTCTCGAGGGTCTTGCGACATGACTTGATGATTGGTTGGGATGGGTGTAGGGGTATATCCTTGTATTACTGTGCCTGCATCGGTCATCCGCCTGTCCTATCGCAGGCCCCTTGACTTGCTTCTTCCCTCTCCGAAGAGGGCCGTGGGTTTGCCGTGCCGTACGTAAATTGAAATTTTGGCAAAATATCGCCTATTTATTATACTGGCGTGGCAAAGTGACTGCGTGTGGTAGCTTATCTGATAAGGTAACAGAGTCTTAACGCGTCGAATGTCACAATCAAATGTGGACACACTTTAACCGACTTCTAAATCGGAGGAGGTTCTCAATTCACCGAGTTTTTTAATTCCTTTTTATTTTTGTACGATTTCTCCGCCAATTGTGGACCAATTTTGTCAGAAAAAACTTTTCGATACAGTTTTGCTGTGATGTGGTCCCATGTAAATTTGGTAAAGATCTGATGATGGAGTCTTCTTCTTCTTAGCCATTCTCGACCATTTTGGTGTAGGCCTCCTTCAATTGCCGCCACGCAACCCGATCCTGCGCTGTTCACACCCAGTTCGATCCAGCCACCTTCTTCACGTCATCCTTCTAACACATCTGCGGTCTCCTCCTGGGGCGCTTTCAACCCAGAGCCGACACTATAGAACTATTTTGTACCAAAAATGATGTTTTCGGGCCACGTGACCTGCCCACTGCCATTTTAGTTTTGCAAACATGATGATGGAGTACGAAGTAAAAATATGGAACTCCTTAACGGACAACAGCTTAGTCGTCGCGATTGTGTTATTGAGTTGGAATTTTCATACCACAGCTGTACCACTGAAGAATAAAATAAGTTTTAACATATCTTAAAAACCGAATTAAAAAAAAGTAACAGTGAAAAGTCAAAAATAACAATTTGTATTGGTCGTTGTTACGCATCACTGTCGCCTACAGAATACATGACAGATAGTTGACATTTGACAGTTTGACATTACTATCTTCTTTATCAACCAGTTGACAATCATTTATCTGCCCCCAGTTAGTATGATATGAATCTAATCTTTGATGACATAACGGTAAAGACAGTTCTCTTCTAAATATGTTGAATTTCAATATAAAGATAAAGAGCCTGAGGATAAAATGTGGATTACCTTCAAAGTATTTGACAAAAGATAAATCGATGCGTGTGTCCGTTTTATCTTAGATAGATCAATAATATGAGTGGGTGGTAGGTTTCCTAGAGGGGTTGTCGTCAGACAGGTGGCATTCGTCAAAACTACAGGCCTAATCTATCTGTAACATGTATTAAAAACTATGTGCAATTGAAGCCTGTGCCAGGTCGTGTTATAGCCCAAAAAACGCTGGCTTTACCTATTACAGGGAGATATTATTATGAGAGCCTATAGTCTCTATATAGAGGATGCTCAAGTTTGAGCGAAATGGAAGCATCTTAGTAGGAATATCGCCAGGCAGAAAGACTGACACCGACAAACAATCTGTTTATCGGTGGTCATCAGAACCATGCCCGCCTATATAAATGCATCTTGACGCTCCGAGGAGGGAAGAAGAGCCTGCGACAGGACAGACGGATGACCGATGCAGGCACAGGAGTACAAGGATGTACTCCTATACCCGCCCCAGTCAACTATCAAGTCTTGACGCAAGCTACATGGGAGAACCGGATATACACTGGCTGATCCTGGAACACGATCCACACAAGATGTGTAGGTCAATATGGCAGATTTTAACACCATGTGTACGGTGGTCGCTATCCGCGCGGATATGAGTTTTCTACCACCAGCATATGAAATTCTAATGTATGTTCAATGTAACAAATTCCAGTTATCATACAATTGGCCTTGTTAGGAGACCTTTTACGCGTTTGTCAAGGTGGGGCCGAGGAAGTGATCATTAAACAAAGTATTGATACACGATTGACATACACATATTGCTAACTTGTGGTGTTATTATGATTATGGATTATTAATTTATTAGATGTTCGCAACGCGTTGACGTTGAAATAAACTATCGGAGTACATTGTTTCTAAATGGTCTAGGAGTTCTTACTGCTTCCCATCGTTGTCCCTGGGGTCAGCCCCACGGACTAGAAGCACTAGCTTGACGTTTTGGACGGAGACATAAGAGCCAATAGTCTTACAATAGGTGACGTTCAAGATCGATTGAAGTGGATTCTTCTAAGTAGAAGTTGGGATACTGGCCAGAATAACGTCAAACAGAAATAAAAAAGTACTATAAGCATATTTTAACAGCCCTTATTACATGCTGTGTTACTGCTGGGCACGGCTTTATTTTACTAATGTGAGGGAGTTAGACGTTGGACCTTCCAGGTGGTCGTCCTACCTACCCCATTCGGCACTGAATTAGTGGTTGGTCGCAATTACGGTTGCTATCTCTAGAGGACTATATTTACTGTGAAGGGCGTGCGTATAGCAATAGGTTCAAAGGTGAAGTACCTTGTTCTGTAAGTTAAAACATCGGTTTAAGGTCTTATGATCATTCTGTATGATCATCTCCATTTTAAATAGCCAGTATTGACTATTCTACGATATCCCCAGATAAAGTATTATTTATGACCGGGCCACATAATTCATAAAAAGCAAATATCGTCCCCAAGTATTCGTAATGGGTACGTTAACCATACATCACCTTTATCTTCCAGCGTTCAAATGTTATGTATCTACTATTAAATACTCGTTATCTGAAGGGGCGGGGTTCTTGTCAGCACACACGACACACTCTGACCGAATGACACTGCAAAGTTTCCATTCAAGTGTAAACGTAAATAAGGGTTTTATAATTATTACGTATGTATTAAATGAGGACATTCCAAGCGGTAAAGCTAAGCTAAGCTACATCACAGTAAACTAACATGATTTGGGGACTCGCTTCGTATGATCTGCGAAGGTCTACTCTTCTTAGAAATCATTGCATGGCTTGCGACATGGCATAAGAAATAATGATGGTTCACGTGATGATTCACTGGTGATGTAGATGGTAAAGCATCAGGTGACCCTCTTAGTAGGTTGCCGTCCTTTTTTATAATACAAGTATGCGTAGTCGACCGAATATCAAACGAATTTCAGATGTATTGTCGACCTTCAAGAAGAAGAATGAAAATTTTGGAAGGGGGTTTCAGGAAAAGCAATAAATTTTAAGGCCATGCTACGCGAACGATAAGTGCAGAGTTACTTTAGTATTACGCTCAAAATGTTCAACATCGATTGTCCATCTAGACACTATACGGTTAATCAATAAATAAAAAATAAACATTCCGCGTCTGTCTGGCCGTTTACTTCTTCTAAATAATGCAAAGAAATTAGAGAATTTATTCTGGATGAATATCATGATGACCCACGGGAGCAGAGGAGTAAAATGCCTGCGGTGAAGCATTGACAAATTGTTATGTATAAAACATTCCATACATGCAAGTTTATAATAATTAAAGGTTGCACGATAACCCCACGACCCCAATAAAAACCATTAATGGCGCTTTGACGACCTCAAATCAAATGTTTAGATAATGAATACAACAATAAATAATCATAGTTATTCGCATTTCTTTCCCTAGAAGGGTTGACCTCAAGCAAGGGGTTGTAAAAACTACAACCCAAATCTTTCTGTAACTTGTGATATAGTTTCCATCCCGGTAAATTTTTGTATGGTGCAAATCCCTTTCCACTTAAGGCCGGCAATGCGTTCGGCATTCATGTAATATTGTGGATGTTTATGCGCCGTTCAGCATCACTAATTATTGTGCAATGAAAAAATATGTCTGTTAATTTGATCGCACAAAAGACGCATTATCGAACGGATATAAATATAGTTTTCATTATTATATTATTCAAAACTCCAGAAATAATTTTAACTCAGATTTTTTTTTAAGCTCTGAGCAAAATTCAAATCAAAATAAAAAGACCTCAAGACACCGTGAGCTCTTTCTGCGGAGATCGGACCATCAACAAACCTTAATATTTTTAAGCTGAATGTAGATAATGTAACATTATCAATTCGGGACAACCTACACCTCAGTCCACCCCGTGACTACGAAGGCTGAAAAGCTTTCGAAACGTCGGGACCAATATTACAATAAAAAAAGACGTTTAAATTAGTTTTAATTCAATGTGTAATATTCGCGTAAACGTAAGAAATGATTAAAATAAAAAGTGTTGATTTCTCGCAAAACTTCAATAGGTACCTATTATCTTTCAGAAAAATCACCAAACACATGACCCGAAATGAATAGATATCACTCATTATTATTATTTTCGTTTAATTAACTGATAGTATTTTTACGATCAGACATTAATTGAAGCAGTTCGTTGACTAGACTTTATCTCAGAAAACTTTCCGATATGATAACTAAGGTACCTCTTCAATAGATAAGTTGATACAATTATTATTAGTATAGACTAATAATAAAGCTATAGAGTTTGATTGTTTGATTGTTTGTTTGTTTGTTTGTTTGTTTGTTTGAACGCGCTAATCTCAGAAATTACTGGTTCGAATTGAAAAATTCTTTTTGTGTGGGATAGTCCATTTATCGAGGAAGGCTTTAGGATATATAACACTACGCTGCGACCATTAGAAGCGAAGCATCAGTGAAAAATGTTGCAAAAACGGGGAAAATTATTCATATTTGAAGGCTTCCGTTGCTAAGCTACCAAAATAATATTATTTGAAGGCTTCCGTTGTCAAATCAAAATCAAATCTATACTAATATTATAAAGCTGTAGAGTTTGATTGTTTGTTTGTTTATTTGATCACGTGGGCGGAGCCGCGAGCAAAAGCTAGTTATGCATCCTGCACCTGTTTGTGACGTAATAAAAACTTGTTGACTAATATTTATGCAGGTGTTATAATTATAATTAAAGCTCATTGAAAATTCCATTGAAAAACATATTGACAATAGATGACCTGAACACCTGTTTCACAGGTGCGCTTGTTTTGACTAGATTTCCTAGAACTGAATATCCATGGTAAACAAGTGTAGGGTATATATAAGGATTATTGTACCATTTAATTCATTAAGAAATAAAGCTTCATTGCGAAGAGTTGTCTTATATTTTAAAAAACCTCTGGACGCTCCCGTGTAACTTATCTGGCGCAGCCGGTAGGATACTCATTTAATCCGAGCATCGAAGGGCACTACAATTGGTCCTGAGCTTAAGGTGTTGAGTATCCACGAACCAAATAAATTTGATAAAAGGCGGGAACCGAAGGACGTCGCTGACGAAAGCAGCTTTACGAGAAGGCATGGGATCGAGCGGACTGTAAGTAGACCTCTTTACATTTCCTGTCTCATCCTTGCTATTTCCTGTGGTTGATTTTGTACGACATAAAATTACGTAACTTTTAACCCAAAATTGTTGAAAGTTATTTGACTTCTGCACGAAAATAGGCAGGTTAATTTTAAGGAATTTTGATTTACTGTTAGAAAGTATTAATTTACTGTGTTTTAATTTAAATTTTTAGTTTATTTAATTTACAGTGTGTTAATTTTTAATTTTATTTAATTTATTGTGCGTTTTATAAGAGTGAAAGTATGTCGCGCAACGGCGAATTTCAATTGATACCCAAAGACTTTATAAGTTTAATTCCAAAATTCGATGGGGATCAAAGTATATTGAATTTATATATAAGAAAATGTGAATATATTTTGCGAAATTTCGGTGAAATAAATAATCCGGTTCAATCCACATATGTATTTCAGTGTATTAATAGTAGATTGTGTGGTAGAGCCGCTGGTTTATTAAGCGAACGAGAAGATATAACCACATGGGAACAGCTCAGATCTGTTCTTATTCAACATTTTGGAGATCCTAGATCTGAAGAGTGCATAGCCATTGAATTAGAAAATCTGAAGATTAATTCTGGTGAAAGTTATTTACAGTTTTGTAATAGAATTCAACAATGCGCAGCGCTCTTCTTTCTAAGATTAACTTATTATTAGATGAAAATGTTAAATCGGCAAAAATGGTAATTTATAGTAATTTGTCACTGAACGTGTTCATGTACAACTTAACAGAAGATTTAATTAGAATGGTCAGATTGAAAAATTGCACAAGTTTAGAAAGCGCGCTTAGTGTTGTTATGGAAGAAGTAAACTTTCAAATGCAATATAATGCAAAAAATAAAAATAGGTGTACTATAAAGCCACCCCAACATTCTTACCCACCTAACTCTACTAATGTAGAAGGGAATAAAGGTCAAATTCAATCGACATTTAGACCAAATCCTTTTCTAAACAATTCAAATAAACAGTTTAAATTTGGAATGCCAAATCATATATCGGATAATTTTAGACCAATGTCAAACGGATTTAAGTTTGGTCTTCCAAATCAGGGCAATAGTTTCATACCAAATTATCCACAGCCCCAAAGTAATTTTAAATTTGGTTTACCAAATCAACAAGAGTTTAGGCCGAACGTAAGCAACCCTCAGAACAATTTTAAGTTTGGCATAGTTCCACAACAGGGCTATAGGCCACAGTTTAATGATTCACAAATGAGACCATATAATAATACACCAAACCAACAGTTTAAGTTTGGTATTCCATCTCAAAGCCAACCACAACGTAATTTCCAAGATACCGATGTTACCATGCGTACTGCCCGTCCTCCTGGACAAAATATAATTAGGCATGAATCTGATAATGATTACAATAATTTGTTTTACTCTGATAACGATGCTGAGATAATCGAAGACTCTGATGATCAGTATAGTGATTTCCCGAATGTTCATTTTACTGATAATAATGGAATGAAAGATTTCGACATTTTTTATACCGAAAATACGAAACTCACTGATGATAGCAGTGAACATTTAGATAAATACGAAATTAACTTAGAACCCTATACTGAAACATGCATCAAAGTACCTACCAGTATAAAAAATAATAATTCCGATTCTCTTACACGTATTAAATTGAATGTTCTTTCAAATAAATGTGGTAATACATCAATGAAGGATTATACAGATAATACTGAAAAAACAATAGTGAAATCGAAATCTTGTGGAACATTATCTGCCCCTTCAATTATAAAAGATAAAAAGAGTTTTCTAGATCTTTCTCTCTCATCCAGTACAGTTAAAGCAAGTTCATTACCCAAAAATATTCACTCTGCCGATGATATTAATTCTAATAGCATATTTAAAGTTGATTTTAACAAACAGAATACACAACAGTTGGTAGCAGACCACATAAAATGTAGGGAATACCCTTACAGATATCTGACTGATAAATTAATTAGTAATAAAGAAAAAGTAATAAATAAACGTAGAGGTGAAACTTTCTTTGATATACCAGAAGGTGACACGGTTGTCATAAAAGGTGCATACATGGGGCGAAGTAAAGATAAACCTCGCTTCCAAAAAGCTGAAGTCACTTGTGACATTGACAGGAATACATGTCCTGTTAAAATAAAACATCGAGACAAAATTGTACCAATTAAGGACGTAAAACGACCTTTACAGGTACCTCCTCGAGATCATGCTGCTGATCACCAGTACGCACACCCTTCAACTTCAAAGGATTGAGAAAAATCCAGGGGTGCTGGTAGTGAAGCAAGGCGAAGCTAGCGTAAGTTATGATAAGTGGACTATAATTAAGATTTTAGATTTAAGTATCACAAAAGAGGAATTAGAAATGAATATCAATAGATATGCAAATTTAAATGAACATGTAAGAAAATATTTTAAGAACAAAACTTCTAACCATCAACTACTTAATATAAAGCTTCAAATAAATTACATTATGAATTCTACTATTGAAAAATTTAAACAATTAGCTCCTCAAATTAGAATTAAACGAGGAATCTTGAATCCTTTAGGATCTATTATTAAGATTATTACTGGCAATCTAGATTATGATGACGCTATTAAATATGAAAATTTAATTAACTCTGTACAAACACGTCAAGATGCATTAAGTAAAAAAGTAACTTTGTTATCGGAAATGTCCGAATCTCTTTTAAAATTAAATAACTCAACGACTAATAATTTTATTAACATAGATAAAGAATTATGGGAAATAAGAAAATTAATTAACCAAACTAATGTTAATATAGCGATTCATAACTTTATTAATATTTACAATTTATTTTTGCATAATTTCCAACTACTGTATATCCGGTTGGACGAAATTGAAACTTGTATTACATTTAGTAAATTAAAAACATTACACCAGTCGCTTTTAAATTCTGACGAATTATTAATTTTGTTAAAAGAAATAGAAAAATCTAATAAACTCATATACCCAGTAAGTTATGATAACCTAGTTAAGATAGAATTAAGTATTAAGATAAAAGTTTATTCGAAAGGAAGTCAAATAACATTCATTTTAGATATACCTGTAATAAAAGATGAAACGTACATTTATTATAAAATCATTCCAATACCCATCACCAATTCCTTTGGTAAAACAATGATCATAATCCCAAAATATTCCTATCTCCTAGTAAGAGGGTCAAATATGGTCTCGCTGTCCCAGCCATGCAATGAACTCTATGAAGCGACGTTCCTGTGCTACGAGGATGAAACTCAATTACCCTTGGAAGACACATGTATAATGTCATTAATGAAATTTTCTCATGACACCAGTTCTTGCCAATCCATACCAGTTGAAATAACCTCTATAAAATTGGAGCCAATAGAGAAACGTAGATGGATTCTCTACAGTAAAGCAGAAAATATACTTACAAAAAGCTGTAAGAATGAGATAACGAAAGAAAGAATAAAAGGTACTTATCTCCTCACACTTGACGATCACTGTGACGCCAAAATCAACAACGTTACCCTGAAATCTCACGATGCGGATACAAGCCCTATGGACTTTAGAAAACTGCCAGTTATTGATCTTCCAGAAATGACGACTATAGAGCCACACACTCAATGGAAACCTATAAATTTGGATGCTGCTGAATTGAAAAATCTACAGAATTTAAATGACCTGTTGAAGAACAGTGAAAGTGAAGCGGAAAATTGTGAAAAGGGCATTCGTGTGAAAAGTGTTAGTGCGGCTACTCTAATGTTATACATAATCATATTTCTGTTCCTTTTTGTTTGTATAGCATGTAAGTATAACCTTGTAAGATATATGTGTCGAAATAATCAGAGCAATAACCATTCCTCTGATAATTTCGAAGTTATGGGGGGAGGAGTTATGCATCCTGCACCTGTTTGTGACGTAATAAAAACTTGTTGACTAATATTTATGCAGGTGTTATAATTATAATTAAAGCTCATTGAAAATTCCATTGAAAAACATATTGACAATAGATGACCTGAACACCTGTTTCACAGGTGCGCTTGTTTTGACTAGATTTCCTAGAACTGAATATCCATGGTAAACAAGTGTAGGGTATATATAAGGATTATTGTACCATTTAATTCATTAAAAAATAAAGCTTCATTGCGAAGAGTTGTCTTGTATTTTAAAAAACCTCTGGACGCTCCCGTGTAACTTATCTAGCTAGTTTATACATAAATAAACATTTAAACCCGTGATAAAAAGGTGGTTATATTTTGACCCCTTTGTCTGTCGCACTGGACTGATTTGACTACAGTTTTCAATGTCAAACAAGCAAGTGGGTTACTTGATTGTAAGTGATTTTCACCGCCCATGTACAATACCAGAAGAATCGTGAGCCTACCTTAAAGGAAAAGGATAATAAATGTATTGGCAATGAGAGTGGGATTTAGGGGCCTCCGGATATTTCACTAACATACAAAACGCAGCAGCAAGCTGCTACTTTACGTTGGTTTTCTATGAAACAGTGGTAACGATCTATCTGGTCGAGCCAGCCATTCATAAAAAAAATTATAAAAGTTTAGAAAACGAAAAAAACACGCTTTAATCACTATTGTGTTTCGGTTTTAAGGACATTGAAGCCAGGGAAATTACTGGGTGTTATGAGACTTTACATCTTGTGTCTCCGGAGTGACGAGCGCAGCCATGCAATACTTTGTAATTCAAAGTTCTGTGTGGTATTGCTTCTGTTTATGGGCAGCTTGCTCATCTCTTCATTCAATTAAATAAAAAAAATGATGGTTGATCAGCATATATCAGGTTAAAGTATTGTAGGATCATAAATCTAAAAGTTACATAATAACTCTAATTTATTGAGGGTTTATTCCTGTAAAACTTTGTGTGCTATATGCATTGTATGATTAATATTTTTTTTAAATATCTATCGTTTTTGTTTCAGTATTTCGACTGGTCGCACTCGGTGCAGTCAATCATTCTGTCGTCGTTCTTCTGGGGCTATGTGATCCTGCAGGTACCAGCCGGCGAGATGGCTAGAAAGTTCGGCGGGAAGCCTCTCATCATGTTGTCCATAGCTATCAACTCTCTGATCTCATTGCTCTTGCCGATGGGCGCAGTTATTGTAAGTCGATTTTTGGTTTTGTTCTTTATTTAATCAGCTACCTTATCAGGAAGTAGATAATATTCTTCGATTTCACTTTATTTCCTGCATAGTCAATTTGCGGAACCAGGATTCAAAAATATATTCGAGGTGGCGTCGCGGCGTGAGGGCTCAAGCAGCAAATATTCATTGGTTTCCACAAAATTTTAATAAGTGGTAAAGCCGCGCTGCACTGATGTTTTTGTTCACAGCATGAATGTGCTGGCTTGATCGAGGTGATACCACTTTTTTTATAAAGCTAACGTGAGCTGAAGCTTTCAGCTACATTTCATACGGTCACGACCCGGAGAACCGATATAATTATTCTAGTATCAAAATAATTATTAATTAATTATGTCTTCATACCAAACAAAAATTAGAAACGAAGAGAACAATTCTCGAAAACAAGTTGAGAGTATATTAAGGATACTGTATAACTCTACAGGGTGGTTGGAAACTGGTATGCGTTTGCAGAATTCTTCAGGGTTTCACACAAGCCTTCATATATCCTTGCATGCATCATCTAATCAGCCAGTGGATGCCGCTTGAAGAGAAGGGTCTTTTAGCCACCATTGTATATGCTGGTTAGTATATGTTTTATTTGCAAATGGTAAGAAAAACGCTTGATGATAAACTTAAACATAAAAGACACTCAGAACTTTGTACTGCGCTATTCATCCTGACACATTATATCGTGAAATTTCAAAAATGTCTTTCAAACCGGAACACAACAATGCTTACACACTGATGGGCGACCGAATAGATAAAGTGGTGGTTCTTATCCAGATGGTTTCTGACATACAAGATCTCTTCCAACTAGTAACGATCTCTGCCTTTATATCCTTCCGATGTGGGTGTGGCGTACTATTCCCTAATCGTGCAGTGACAGCTGGCTTTTAAGTCGGCTTAATTTTTAGTGACATGCCCTTCAGAAGTCTGGCGCAATATTAAATGTTGAATAAAGTTCTCTTTATTAAATCCATATATGAACTTCTCTTTAATTCCCCTGTGTTTATACCTATGGCACAAACGCTTAGTATAAATATTGCTAATAGCTTTTAAAACACCTAAATACTGCATGACACTGTGCCTGTCACCTTGATACATAATATGTTGATTCTAATAATGCACAGTAATTCTACTGGTTCAATCCCACAATATACCAGTACCTACACACAGCTGCGTGGTAATGTGCGAAGTAGTGGTATCTACACTGACTGCCTCTCGCATACAGGGTACATATTGGATTATCTTATTTCCAGGTGGTCAACTTGGGATTGCCCTGCAATTGATATCATCTGGTTTCATAGCAACTTACTGGGGTTGGGAAGCCATATTCTACACGAATGGGTCTCTTGGAGCCATTTGGACCGTCGCCTACATATTCTTAGGTTCTGATTCTCCTGAGAGTTCTAAATATATTTCGAAAGAAGAAGTGAAGTACATTCAAAGATCGTTGGGGAGAGTGGGAGAACAAAAGGTATTTAGAAGTTCTTTATACAAATAATTATAATAACTTCCTGCATAGAAATTATCCTTCAAATAATCTATTAATTAATACACGAAGAGAAAACTTTGGGCTAATTTTTAAGCATATTGATATGATTATAAAGGTCAAATTTAGGCCACTGCGCGAACAACAGGAATGATTTTACCGACGAAAACACATAAGCGGAGCGATGTGATATTATTTTCGTTTTGCTTCAGTATACCGCTTTGATATGTCTCAGTCGTAAGGGGCTCACATAGTAAGCGGGCTCCGATTAGTCGTCGAATTTTGGAATCATACCGTAGTGCCTATCATCATCATCAGCCACAAGACGTCCACTGCTGAACATAGGCCTCTCCCAAAGATTTCCAGACCGACCTGTTGGAAGCGGCCTGCATCCAGCGACTTCCTGCGATCTTTATCAGGTCGTCTGTCCACCTTGTAGGTGGACGTCCAACGCTGCGCTTGCCAGTACGTGGCCTCCATTCCAGAACCTTTCTGTCCCATCGGTTATCGGTTCTGCGAGCTATGTGGCCTGCCCACTGCCACTAGTAGTGCCTATAGATTTATTTAATTTTACGTTTCCAGAGATACCCTGCGCCATGGTGCAAGATCATGACGTCACTTCCGTTCTGGGCTGTGATCATCGCCCACTGCGGTCAAAACTGGGGCTTCTTCACACTTATGACAGAGATGCCCACATACATGGCTAAAGTTCTTAATGTTGACCTTAAGAGTGTAAGCATTATTAAATAATTAAAATGATTAAGGTTTTATCGTACACCAATGACCTTGATGATTGAGCTCAGTACAGTATACGAAAAGAACTACACAATAAGAAAAGTGAAAATTATCCATCATTTTTTTACCCCAGCAAAGTGACCGCAGTACACCCGATGGTCAGCTCAAAAAAACCAGCGACCACCCACCAACAATGAGTTTATCAGTATTTATTAGAACCATGCCGGCCTGTATAAATGCTTCTTGACACTCCGAAGAGGGAAGAAGGAAATCGAGGGCCTGAGACAGGAGAAGTGGATGACCGTTGCAGGCACAATAATACAAGGATGTAACCCTATACCCGCCTAAACCAACCATCAAGTCATGTCGCAAACCCGTTGGGAGAACCGGATATACACTGGCTGATCCTGGAAAGCGATGCACACAAGGCGTGTGGCTCATTATGGCAGATTTTAACTCCATGTGTACGGTGATCACATTCCGGGTGGATATGAATATCCTACCACCAGCAATAAGAAGGTCTATCCAAGAAATAATGTCAGATTTTTATTTGTATGACAATGTTAGCTTATTTCTTCTAGAACGGAATGCTGTCTTCCCTGCCGTACTTGTCCATGTATTTGCTGAGTTTTCCGATGGGCGCCATGACAGACGTCATCATAAGGAAAAAGTGGCTCAGCGTCTCCCACACTAGGAAATTAAGTAACTCTATAGGTACGTTTTTCTATATTAAATTCTTAGAAACCAGCTGCTTAGGCGGCGCAGTTGTATTGCATACGCGGTACGATTGCTGTGCTGACATCTCGGGTTCGATTCTTGGATGGAGTAAAAGTGATATTGGCTTTTTCTATCACGAAATGCTCCGTATCAGCCCGGAGTTGGCAATTGTGTCCGTTATGACGATAAGGTCTCTATCACATCATAGGATAGAAATAAGTGAGTGTGGCATTGTGGGTGCACTGGTTGCACATCTGCCTACCCCTTCAGGGATTACAGGCATAAGTGGGTACAAATGAATTAAAATTAACACTGCATCCTTAATTATTTGGATAGTCTGCTATGATTATTTTTATTTTATCTCATATTCAAAGTTTTTAATAACTCAACTCATTCTTGCACGTCTTGTTATGTGTGCGTTATGTGTTTGTATAGACACAGTGACTTTACCGTGACAAGATTAATAAAAAAACATCATATTTAAGCCACATGCAATTTATGTGTTCCAGGATTATGGGGACCAGCCATAGCGCTAATAGGTCTTTCGTACTCGCCCATCGGTAACATGATATTCGCTGTAGTGATGCTCACTATCGCTGTTGGAGTCAACGCTGGAACGTACACTGGGTATTTGGTCAGTAGCTCTTTTGATTGAAGACGTGGAATAACGTAGAAACTGATATTTATAACATTTGAAACCCAACTTTATATCTTTATTGATATGGCTGGTAGTACAGTATCTCGAACTGCTCAGTGTTCTATTTAATTGTTTTATTATGAATCGTACATATTTCAGCAATTACGATTTCTATCGGAATCAGTATTTTCTCTGTTATTTTGTTCACCTGCGCCGGCCCTAAGGACACTTTTACTGGATTACGTTGCAATTAACTACTGCAATTCCGTAAGCTAAAACTGAAAATAAAACAAAGTGAAATGGATTTTAAATTATGACGTGTCCCGTAGGTGTCCCTGTTTTTAAATAGTTATCTATAGTAGTAAAAATATTCTTCAGTATTCTTATCTGTATTAGTATTATTATCTATATCACTATTCTATATTAGTAATCTTCTCCAAACAAGAAGTGCCTTGTTCTTTATAACACTAAATATAATTCTTGTGTTTCCAGTTGGTACACATAGACTTGTCTCCGAACTTCAGCGCGTCTCTGATGGGCATCACCAACTTCCTCGCCAATGTTATCTCCATCATCGCGCCGCTAGTCTGTGGGTTTATCATCCAAGACGAGGTCAGTGACTTTATTTATTAAGTAAGATTTAACCACCAATTGACATAATAATATATAACAGCAATTTTTAAAGTACCTAGTTAAAAAAAATTTGAAAAGTTCGTTAAATTATACTTCTGCCGGATCATTAAATTGTGAAATAGTTTGCCGGCAGACGTGTTACATCCTTCCTATAATATGGGGTCCTTTAAACGGAGTGTGAAGAAGTAGTTAGGCAGGCCGGCATGATCTTGCCGACCTACGATATTGTTTGTCGTTGGTCGACACTATTCCTGGATTGAGCTACACTTACCATCAGGTATAGCGTAGTCACTTTGCAGAGCCAGAACAATAATAAAAAAAAATACTTTATATCATAAGTCAGCAAATAAGCCACTAGGTCACCTGATGGTAAGTGATCTCCACCGCCCACGTACGTCGACAATACCAGAAGAATTATGAGCGTGTTGGCCACCTTAAAGGAAAGGGAATAATTAAGGGATTTGGATGGGGAGGAGGATTTTGGGCCCCGGATATCTCTGTCACTATACGAAACGCAGCAGCAAGCCGCTACTTTACGTCGGTTTTTAGTGAGACAGTGATAAGGAAGAAGGTAAGTCAGCCCATTCATGCTGTAGACAAATCTATCTACAGCGTGACCACTTATGCATAATTTTTTGGAATGTTTAACAATTTAAATTATTTTCCAATACATAGACGGACCCTGTGGAGTGGCGTAAAGTGTTCTTCGTTGCTTCTGGCGTATACTTCTGCACGAACTTATTCTTCATCCTATTCAGTACTTCAGAGAAACAGCCCTGGAATGAGCCTAAACAGACTGACGACGTCGGTGAGTTTACACTATTTAAACTTTGCACCATATATGGTATATTATACCTGGTGGTAAGTACAGTGTGCTTCGATTTCGAGCTTTGATTTTGACAGTACTGTTAAATCAATTAGCGTTTTTCACTAATTATCGTTTTTAACAATATTTTTTTCACTAATTATAGCTTTTAATTTATTTTTTGGTAAAAAAATAAATTAAAAGCTATAATTAGTGAAAAAATTATTGTTCTCTGATCTGATTTACTAAAAATCGCTTGTTAGTAATTGACACACTATTTGACTGACAACAGAACTATCTATGGTTCTTTCAGAAATCCAAAATAGCGTTTCACATACGATTTTTCGTTTTTAGTATGAAAGGCGTGTTAACTAACAGGTGTGTCATATTAAAAGCGTTGCCCACGCTTCTAGCTACTCAATTTTAACTTGACGTGAGAATTGACTCATGATTAGCTAATTTTTACATTGATCAACCGAGCGAGTCTCAAATTAGATACAATAAAAAATATATGCACTTCTTAATTAATGCCATTTATTTAACATTTTTGATTTGATTTGGCCATTTGTTTAATAAAAATACTGTTTAAAACACTTGGTAATTATAGAACAAAAATATGGAAACTAGTCACATAAACTAAAATATATGAGATTAATAAAAGTACATACTTTTTATCTTTTTTATGAACACGAAAAATATACTATTATAAATTACTGTAGTATTAAAACAACTCATGTCCAAAAAAGGTTACATTTAAAAGCATTTGCATGTGATTAAACCCAAAGTGGTAATAAAGCCTAATGTATCCAAATATTTTATTTTCAGAAACGGTACCCGAAAAACCCGCACCTGTGGACGGAAAATATTAAATAATATGTATTTATCACAAATTTATTTATTTTTGTACCTGAGTTATTATACCGTGTTGAATAAATGATAAAATTATTTGTTGTTTCCTATATATGTGTGATTTATGGAGGACAAATATTTTGGGAGACAATCCAGCCAATATTTTATTTATTGCAAGTACTTTACGTCGATTTTCTGTGAGACAGAGGTAACGGCCCAGTCGACCCAGCCCATTCATGCTATAGACAAAACTGTCTACAGCGTGACTCTACCATGTTCCCTCCAATCAGCTATCCTGATAACCACGATACAAGTTCATTTAGTCTGCACTTCAGGGTTATCCGTGACTGTTGCGTTTTGTATTTATAAAACCAACCTCTCGGTGTAAAGTGTGAAGTTATTTTGTAAACAGTAACTGTTGATTTGAAAGGTGGCAGAGTTTAATATTTATTCAGCGACAACGCACCGCTAGCTACATTGAACCGAAACACTGTGTCAGGAATGAACAGTACGCAAACTACAAGTTGTAGAGTTAAAGAGCTATGACACGGTGGTAGGTCCCTCGTATGCGAGAGGCTGTCTGGGTTGGTACCACCGGTTTACCTATTTCTACTGCCAAGCATCTGTGTGTAAGCACTGTTGTGTTTCAGTTTGAATGACATTGAAGATAATGAAATTACTGGGCATTATTTGACTTAACATCTCATGTCTCGGGGTGACGAGCGCAGTTCAGTGCCATGCAGTGCTTGACGTGAATAGCACACCACGTTGTTTATGAGACATTTTCCGAAGGCTATTTATGAATACATTTGTCTCTTTTTACTGTCGCTTTTTCGTTTCATCGAATTTTCAAATCAGAACGGTGCTAAAGAAATTTCACTTCAACAACTGATAACTTTTTCTTGCGTTCACAAGCCATACTGCACCTCTCTACCTAAACAAAAGAAGGAACGCTGGTCGGTGAGCTTATAAAAGTTTCAAATGCATTGAAGTACCCGCGGCACTTGCCTTATTATACGACACTTTTAACCACAAAAGCTCATGCCGGATATAGCTGCAAAGCTCTAGGGAGGGACGATGAAGGGGTATAAACTCAATTTTAACTTAAAGCACCACTGCTGATGTTATGTAGCTTTGGGCCAGATATACTGCAAAGTTGTAAGGGAATTATTTATATGGGTAGTTAGTATATAAATAAATGAATAGACCCACACACACATAGTTCTGACCTCACAGTAAGATACGAGTCTTGTATCGTGGGTATCAGGAACTACGGGCAATTTTCGGTCTCAACACCCAGACGCGAAACAAATATTTGTGGATCACACAAACATTTTTCTCGGTACGGGAATCGAACCCACAGCCTCTCGTTTCACAGCCGGCTACTCGCGCGCTGCGCCATGGAGGTTATCCATCGGCATATTCTATATACAAAAAAAAAATTACTAGCTGTATATCTCACTTTCAATCATGTGACTAATTTGCCCATTTCTAGGTCTTAAACTTATAGTACAGGTATAGAATAAACAATATATAAAAGACCTTGTTTCCTCACTAAATGCTTAGAGGAAAGTTCGAATTTTCCTCTACCTATCTAATGTGGCATGAGCGTTATGCGTGCGCGTCGGTTGGTTGCCAAAACGTCCGGAAGTAGATCGGAGCACGTCCGGAATTCTCCGGTGTTACCGGCGCATCGGCTGCGAGACCTTGCGCTCCTCTCTATGTCATTCATTGTGTGTTAATATGTAATCAGTGTGTCAGGTAAAATTTTATAGGATAAACTAGCTGTCCCTCGCGGCTCCGCCCGCGTGTACTGCTTTTTCCGGGATAAAAGTAGTCTAAATGAAAAATAATTAAATTACTAAAATGGCTATTAAAAAATAGGGGTTGATTGTAGAGGGTTGAAAATTTACGGTTGTATGTATTTATTAATGTTGTATCATAAAAAAATAAAATAATAAAATTTATCTAAAAATAAAATTTAGGGGTGGGCTACCCTTAACATTTAGGGGGATGAAAAATAGATGTTGTCCGATTCTCAGACATACCCAATATGCACACAAAATTTCATAAGAATCGGTCAAGCAGTTTCGGAAGAGTTTAGCCACAAACACCGCGACACGAGAATTTTATATATTAGATAATAACATAATTTTATAAGCTCACGCCTCTATCCCGAAGAAGTAGGCAGCGATTCAACTATTTCTGCATCATCCTTTCGCTGTACTTATTGCCGTTTGTTATAAAGATGAGGCTATCAGCGTAAACTTACCAAAAATAAACAGAAGCAACACCACACAGAACTTCGAATTATAAAGTACTGCATGACACTGAACTGCACTCGTCACCCCGAGACATAGATGTTAAGTATCATAATGCCCAGTAATTTCACTCGCTTCAATGTCCTTCAAATCGATAAACAACAGTGCTTACACACTGTTGCTTGGTGGCAGAACTAGACAAAGCGGTGGTACTAACCCAGACGGCCTCTCGCATACGAGGGATCTACCAAAATATATTTTTGTAAAACAATATTTGAAATAAAACTAATTCAAACGGATTTTATCGGTGTTTTTATAGTAGACTCCACCCCGTGACCACGAAGGCTGGAAAAACCTTTCGACACGTCGAGATCAAAATTAATAAAAAAATCACGATAAAATCCGATTAAATTAGTTTTATTTCAATGTGTAATATTCGCGTAAATCTAAGAAATCATTGTGTAAAACAATATTTGACACATTTACTTGTCTTACTGCATCCTACACTGTCCTTCAATAATCATAAATTCACGCCACGTTTTGTATCGAGGCGTTCTACATTCAGCCAAACAACCCGCCGCGCTGCGCCGGTCACCGCAACTATTTCATTTCTCTGATTCAAACCCTGAACCCATTTTGGATCTGACTCAGGAAATGACATAAATAGAAAAACTTCGGGTGGAGAGTTATTGCAAATATGTTTCAGAAAAAATATGTTTTTTGTGAATGACAAGTCGTACAGTTACCCCCGGCTGAGGATAAGCGCCTGCTAATAAACAATAGCAACTTCACTTCACACACACTTTTTGAGTGATAGAGCCACGCTGTAGACAGTTTTGTCTACAGCATGAATGGGCTGGCTCGACCGGGTCATTACCACTGTCTCACAGAAAACCGACGTAAAGTAGCGGCTTGCTGCTGCGTTTCATACGGTGAGTGAGATAGCCGGAAGCCCAGATCCCCTCCCCTTCCCTATCCCTAATTATCCCTTTCCTTTATGGTCGGCAACGCACCCATGATTCTTCTGGTGGTGGGCGTACATGGGCGGTGGAGATCACTTACCATCAGGTGACCCACTTGCTCGTTTGCCGCCTATACCATAAAAAAAAATTACAAATTACTGCACATTACTCTACTGTGCCCATCATGACTTAAGAGTTAAGTCACATAATGCCCA
The DNA here is from genome assembly GCA_949126905.1 of Amorpha juglandis. Classification (NCBI taxonomy): domain Eukaryota; kingdom Metazoa; phylum Arthropoda; class Insecta; order Lepidoptera; family Sphingidae; genus Amorpha; species Amorpha juglandis. The sequence continues at coordinate 368,689 of OX421379.1, read as the reverse complement.
AAATTTCACTTGATTAAATGTTCTTCCAATCATAACACAACAGTGCTTAAACACTGTTATGTGAAGATTAAACACAAATGCTAATAAGAACAGTTTGCACAAATAAATATTGCAAGTTAACCTATCAATAGCATTCACAGAAGTAATAATTCATTCTGTAATACTTCCGTTAGTTATCTGTGCGGTATATCAAGCGCTTGTAACCTGTCTCAGTAATAACATTGTAGTTTACATCTTTTGTTCTGACGTCCTTGAATCACGCGAGAGGTATACATTTAGCTTGTGAAATTTGATTGCAGTAATAGGAAAATACTTCAAGAAATGTGTTATATTGTTACTCAATTATTAAACATTATAATTATTTTGTTAAGGGACTGCAAGTCTCTTGTATTTCCTGTTGCCCGCGATACCAGTTGACTTAGTTTGGGTCTGGATAAGTATATGACTGTTGGGTGTTTAAATAAAACTTATTTAAATGGATTTTATCGCAGTTTTTTATTTAATTTTGTTCCCGATATTTCGAAAGCTTTCAGCCTTCGTTGTCACGGGGGGGACTGAGGTGTAGGTTGTCCAAAAAAGTTAATGTTACAGTGCCTGCTTGACTTAACAAATTTTTCATAAAATTTAATTATTGATTTTGTGCAATTGGTCTTTTGGGTTTCCATTTGCCTGACGTCAAGACACTGCGTAGATCGGATCACTAATAAAACTAAGAATTAAATTTTAACAATAATTGTAAACTGAAGGTAGGCCCTGTAATATTTTTTTTTCTGGACAACATACACTTCAGTCCACCCCGTGATCAAGAAAGCTGAATAGCTTTCGAAACGTCGGGATCAAATATAAAAAAACAGTGATAAAATCCGTTTAAGTTAGTTTTATTTCAATGTGTAATATTCGCGTAAACATAAGAAATCATACTGTTGGGTGTATTTGTTTATTATTTATTTATTTAAGATAATATCTCAATAGTTGCATTCTATGCTATGTCTATGTAACTAGATATTATACACCTGTTCTTTTCCTCAAGCATCTGATAAACAATGGCGTATTGAACCATCTTCACTCGTAATCAATAACATTTATGATGGATATTTAACTACAGGTTACTTTAAGTAATTACAGCTTTTGAGTGGTAGAGCCACGCTGTAGATAGTTTTGTCTACAGCACAAATAGGCCGACTCGACCGGGTCGTTACCACTGTCTCACAGAAAACTGAAGTGAAGTAGCGGCTTGCGGTGAGTGAGATATTCGGAGGCCCAAGCGCGCATGTGATTCTTCAAATATTGTGGGCGGACATGGGCGATGGAGATCACTTACCCACCCACTTGCTCGATTGCCGGTCTATTCTATAACAAAAATGTTTTTTTGAAATGTATGACAGTCGCTTAATCCAGGGTGTAAGTACCTACTTCTCATTAAAGTATCCTATCACCAATGGATACTTCTTCCACGAAACAATCCATTAGTAATTTTATTTAATTCCATTGTCTTTATCAACAGAATATCATAAGTACCAATGATTACTGGTGATTATTGGTGGAGACGGTCCATTTAAAACGTCTATAACGTAACTTGCATATCTATGGTTGTAACTCATATATCTACACTAATATTATAAATAGGAAAGATTTGTATTTTTGTATGTAAAGAATAAACTAAAAACTACTGCACCGATTTCAAAAATTCTTTTGCCGTTAGAAAGCTACATTATCACTGAGTAACATAGGCTACTTTTTGTTCCGGAAAAAGCATATCACGCGGGCGGAGCCGCGAGGAAAAGCTATACAGAGGTTGTCAGTCTAACAATCAGTAGCATCATTTCTTTATTAGCATTTATTTGATTACGCCTCTTTTGAGTTCCGCGAGACCGGAAGACTGCAAAGGGTGTCGCGAGACAGGTGGTAGCGACACGCCTGCTTTGTATGAAACCATATGGAAACGCTTGCTTAAATGTATTTTTAGCTTAGTATCGAATTAAAACATTTTAATTATCTAGTAGAGAAATAATTTAATTCAATTAGAATTGGCTGGATAATTTCGTATGCATTTGCATGTGTGTGGTTCGTTGTGTAATTAGCTGTTGTAATTAACTGAGCTCCCACATAAATGTTTCCAATTTGTTTCGACTGAGTTGTCCTCATGATCAATAAACTAGTTCAATTATATTGCATACTAGGCGTGGTTATTGAGTAAAATGGTCAACAAACTAACTACATTTTGTTCGTAGGTTCACTCGCCTGAAAGTCTTCCAGTCATATTCACAGCCTCCGAGGCGTAGCGGGCGAGTAGCCGATTACGAAGCGGGACGCTGTTGATTCGATTTCCGCAACAGGACAAAATGTTTGTATTATCCACAAATGTTGGTTTCGGGTTGGGGTGTTGTGGGACTGCAAGTCTCTTCTAGTTCCTGATACCCACTATACGGGTTTAATCTAGTGTGCGGTTAGGGCTATGTTTGTGACTATTGGGTGTATTTAAAAAAATATTTTAACGGAGTCAGTGGCGCAGCGAGCAAGTAGCCGGGTGTTAAGCGAGACGCCACGTATTTAAATTCTGCACCGAGACAAATGTTTGTGTAACATGTCCCATATATCACAGGGATTTTTCTTCGGGTAGATTGTCTTCAACCCCTTTAATTTAGACAAGTTTATGGTGTATTATATTACGGTGTATGATGCTTTGGACCCATAGACCAAACTATATACTCGATTTAAGTCTGAAACTTACCAAAGTCAACTTTGTAAAGTTGATGTAAGAATGTTCATTTCACATAGTTATTTTCCCATGTTTTTCAACATTTCAATTGCATTAGATCGGTTTCGTGTCTTGTTATACACCTTCAGAGTTATTATTTTTTAAAAATTGACCATATATAACAATTTATCTTTAAGCTATACTCGTCAGGAGAGAAAAGAGAGTATTTTTTTAATAATCTAAAAAAAATGTATTTTGATGTCTTGAGTCGAACTCACGGGGCGACCGTGTCACCGTTCACGAAGAAAAATACCTCTAAAAATGTGACACTTATTAAAAATTACTTAGAGCTTAGCCGTATGCTCGATTCCCGCACTAAGACAAATGTTTGTGTGATCCACCAATATTTGTTGCGGGTCTGGGTAGGTTTTCTCCCCAGAGGGGCTGACCTCAGACAGGCGGTCGTTAAAGCTACAGGCCAAATCTTTCTGCAAAATATGTTCAAAAGCATGTTGCGATCCCACTGCATGTGGGAAAAGGACAGGTGGAAGGAAGAGAGAACCCTTAAAGTTAAAATTAAGTGGTCCGACGTATCTAAGGCACCCGACTTAATATATTGTTTGATTTATTTAACGTATTTAGTTTTAAAGAGAAAGATTTTTAATGGGATTATTGAAAAGATTAAATCTGATATGATTCTAAAGATGCTAAAACGCGTTACAAAAATAATTATTTCCATGGGAAATTCTAAACACGATTTGAATCTAGAATAACAATTGTCATGACATCGTGCTTAGGTCAGGTAAGGCCGAGGGCAGACGGTGAGCGGCCAACCGGGAAGTGGGTTCGAGGTCTCACGACGCCCGAGCATCTTTGATTTATTTAACTAGATTATTGGTGCATATTTATGCCGACATTTCAACAATTCAATGCTAGTGTTTGGACATAATAATACAGCTAACTTCAAAATAACATGGCAGCCCAATTAGATTGTGTTTTAATATCCAACAAATAAATGTATTTATGTATAACACTCAACACAAGATGGCTCTCAGAGAGAACGAATTCTGTATCATGTGATCAATCAAGGTGTCATGACAATTGCAGTATAGCGCTGCGGCTTCCTACAGCCGGACCCCATCACTCAATTAGATTCAAATCTAATATAGAGAATGTCGAGAATGGTTATATGGATTATGGGTTATATGGGCCATAGTTATATGGGTAGCTTGATGGGTCGAAAGTAGAGATGATGAATGTGATAGAGATATGTGCTTCGGTCGGTGTTAAATAATCATATAACGGCTTGTTCGACATCGCATAAAATGGAATAATTAAAATAAACTAATTAAAACTGTCTAATTAAGATTACACAATATTAAAAAAATATTGATTACATTTTTTTTTTATAGCAGTTATCGACAAACGAGTATATAGGTCAAGAGTTTATGTGACTCTATTCTATATTTAATGGTTAGTGGCACACCTAGTAACAAGGTCTTCAAGCCGCCCGAAGACGTCCGGCTTGGCTTACGGCTGCTATTAGTAACAGCCGAGACTGAAGTGCTCAGTTGAAATACGCCTAAGCGGTCACCCATCCATAGACTGACCGCGCCAAAGGTTGCTTAACTCGCTAATCGTTTACTTATCAGTGAGTGCAACTGGCCACGAGCGTCTCAAACTCACGTGATTTACACCATCTATAAATACGGATGATAACAGAAAAATATTGTTTCTTCAGGGATCGTCTTTTGGTATCTCCAACTTTACATATATGTATATGAAAAGAATGGACAGGGGAGAACAGTTTACGCTTCTAGAAATCTCATTTACCAAATAAAACGCAAATGCAAGCTGCCACTCATGTTAGTTTTCTGTCAGACAATACATATTCATAATGTAGACAAAACTGTCTACAGCTTAGCTCCATCACACAAAACATTTCGGGTTAGAAGTGATTTAACCATATTTACCTTAAGTTAATCAAGTTATTTACCTTATCTCGTATACATTTAATTAATAAGGCAACGGAAGCGAGAACTTTTTGTTAATTGCGGAGAGAAACGTGCGGAAATGTCGCCTTGGTTTTCATTAAAATTATAACTCCAGCAAATTATGATAGCACTCTGCTTTAAAGTTATTTTTATCATTAAAATAACGATCGTGTTGTTTATTACCCCGCCTGCTTATGAACAGTACTCACAACTTTTAATTAAATTATACTGCAAGGTACTGACTACGCTCATCCCGAGAGATAATAATAATAAATACACTCAACAATCACACACAAACTCTTAACCCCACACTAGGTTAACCTGTATCGTGGGTATCAAGAACTACGAGGGAGTCTCACAACTCCCAGAACCGAAACAAATTATTGTGGATCACACAAACATTTATCTCGGTGCAGGAATCGAACCCACAGCTTCTCGCTTCGCAGCCGGCTACTAGCCCACTGTGCCCTGGAGGCTATCAAATTTACAGAAGATATTAAGTCAAAACCATCATTCAGCCTGTGTCGACTCACTGCTGGGTATTCTGCGATAATAGCTTTAGCTCCCGGCTCCACCCGCGTCAACGTCTTTTTCCAGGATGAAAGTAGCCTATGATGTAGCTGTGCTAATTTTCGCCCAAATATGTTCAGCCGTTAAAGCCTGATTGACCAATGAACATAACATTTCACAAACTCACAAACATCCAAAGTTTTTTTTTTTCACATTTATAATAGTAGTAGATAGTATGGTTATATCTAATGTCTCGGGGTGATGAATGCAGTGCAGTATTTTGTGTTTTAAAGATCTGAGTAGTATTTCTACCCAAACATGGCGTTTTCCACGAAAGCGACCTGCTCGCTACGTCACCCAGGCCAATATAAAGGGCGCCATTGAAATATCTATTCATAAGTACATAACGAGTAGAGTGAGATATCCGGAGGCCCAAATTTCCCTCTCCTTCTCAATCCCTTGCCCTTAGGGTCGGCAACGCGCCTATGATTCTCCTAATATTGTGCACATATATGGGCGGTGGAGATCTGCTTACTCTCTGAAGGCTCTTCGCATAAGGCAGTCTATTCACATCCTTTAAACACAAAACTTGCACCTAGAAGCTTAAACAAGGCCCAATCAAAGGTATGTTGGAAATTAAACCACTTTAATTAGAAATTCCTAAAAGCGAATTTTGCGTCACGCGCCGACTGCGGAAGTGTTCTTCCCTAGATGTTGGGACGCCTGTCACGTCCACACTTTATCCTGCTTGCGACCTGTTAATTACGCCGTGAAGGTTGCCACTACCGGATTGAGGATTATAACTTTAACACAATAGAAAGGAGGCGTGTTGAATTAAAATGAAATCATATTTGGACCGGTAAAGAGAGCCGATGTAGAGTCAAGGATTTTTTTTTAACTGGATGCAAGCAAAGAAGTGGGTCTTCTGATGGTTTAATAGTACTGTCTATGAAGTTACATTACTAGAGGAATCACGGGTGCCTTTCCGATCGATAAAGAAAGGAACACGGATTGGGCGGAGATATGTTAGACCTCCAGCAATCAATTTTAAGCTTTTTTGAGTGGTAGAAGCCACACTGTAGACAGTTTTATCTATAGCATGAATGTGTCAGCTCAACCGGGTCTTACCAGGTATTACTAATATCTCAAAGAAAACCGGCGTAAAATAGCGACTTATTGCTGCGTTTCGTACGGTAACTGAGATATCCGCAGGCCTAAATCCCTCTCCCTTTCCCAATCACTTTATTATCTTATATAGGTGGTGGAAATTACTTACCATCAGGTGACCCACTACTTCTTTTTCCGGTCTATGCTATAAAAAAATTATCAGCTATCGCTATCGCTAGGATCATGAAATTTGGTTAGATGATATTTTGTACTCGAAAATTCACATTTTATGGGGGTACAAGGGGTTTCACTTTGCATGAAACTTTTTCATAAAAAAGTTCCATAGAGCAAAACTGAGTATAAATGTTGCTTAATAAAAATAATGATATACATATTTCACATTTATGTAAAATTCACTCGCAAAATGGGATGATTGTGTTGAATGTTGTATATCATAAGTGTAAAGTTTAGACGTTTGTAGATCAATCACGCCTTAATGTCTGAACGGATTTGGATAAAACTTGGCACTCAGGCAGTCCAAGACATAAATTAGAACGTAGGCTATTTTTTATCCCAGAAAAAGACATGTGCGCGGGCACAGCTGCAGATAGCTGTAGTAAATAAAATTAAGTAAAATGGTACTGTCATAGATTTTTTATAGCATAGGCAGGCATACGAACACGTGGATCACCTGATGGTAAGTGATCTCCACCGCCCATGTACGTCCACAATACCAGAAGAATCATGGGCGCGTTGCCGACCTTAAATTAGGAATTGTGAAGGGGAGGAGGATTTGGGCCTCCGGGTGACAAACAAACTGCTGGTAAATTACCATATTATGCCCTTTTGTGATCATCTTATCGTAAAACAGACGCAAAGCTAAAGACACGTGATTGTCATCTAATCACAAGTGATATTAAGATCATGTACAACTAAGTACTCCACGCTTTACATACTAAGCAGGTGTTTTTACCCAGAAATTGTGTTTAGAATTTAAAATCGTTTTGTGGTCACAATCTTCATGAGGACAAAACACGTCATTTGTAAATAAAAATACAAACTTAGATGTTTAATGATTTCTGGAAATTGATAATAAAAAATGTATGCGCGTGCGTAACTGAACGTCATCGAATTTTTTACATAAAATTAAGCAATGTAAAGTCACTGCTACTTTAATGTACGCAATGGTCAATAATTTTTTTTTAAAGTATATGCTGGCAAACGAGCAAGTGGGTCATCTGATTGATTGATTGATTTTATTAAGAAGCACTGTTGGAGGTTGATTCTTGGTAGTATTCTTGTATTTTTGGTTTATTCTTATTATTAATACCTTCATATGGACTACACCGGCACATAAAGGAAACATATAGAGTTTGAATTTGGACTGATTTCCATGAAATAACTTTATGAAAAAACTGACTGTACATAATATACTTTGTAACGACCTCACTGTGAAATATATAATTTATATATACAACTGTATTTTAAATTACTTCAATCAGCGAATCGAAATGGGTTAATTTTATTTTTAGCTTTTTTCATCTTTTTACTATTTTATACGAGGAATCCTCGAAACTGGTTATGAAACATATTTTATTATGGAAATAACGAAAAAACCGACCCATAAAGCCAGAAATAAAATACTTGACTTTGGTCAGTGCTATTTTAATAATTGAGTGAATTTTGGTAGAAGGTACAGAATTGATAGCCTCCGAGGCGCAGTGGGCGGGAAGCCGGCTGCGAAACAAGAGACCGTTGGTTGGATTTACAAATATTAGTTTCGGGTCTGGGTGTTGTGGGACCCCAAGTCCCTCATATTTTCTAATACCCAAGACACAGGTTTAACCTAGTCTGGGGTCAGAACTATGTGTGGGGCTGTTAGGCGTGTGTGTCTTTATTGAGCCAGATATTTTTTGTTATAAAGATTTTATTGAAAAAAATAAGTATTACGCTTTAGCCAAAAAATATCAAAATTGGTACATAAATGACGAAGTTTTTATCTTTGATCCTCAGTATCGCTATCTTAAGGGTGAAATTTCATCTAGAAACAGACAGACAGTTTATTGGTTGAGCGTGACTGAGTTTTGAGTGGTAGAGCCATGCTGTAGGCAGTTTTGTCTACAGCATGAATGGGCTGGCTCGACCGGATCGTTACCACTGTCTCACAGAAAACCGACGTAAAGTAGCGGCTTGCTGCTGCGTTTCGTACGGTGAGTGAGATATCCGGAAGCCCAAATCCCCTCCCCTTCCCAATCCCTAATTATCCCTTTCCTTTAAGGTCGGCAACGCGCCCATTATTCTTCTGGTGGTGGGCGTACATGGGCGGTGGAGATCGCTTACCATCAGGTGACCCACTTGCTCGTTTGCCGACCTATGCTATTAAAAAAAAAAAAAAAAAAAAAGTTGCGTAAATTTTAACCAACATAATGTCACCAATTATTATTTGAGTTCGCAGAAAAATGCATGACGCAATAATGGTTTATTGCAATTGTAAAATGAAATCTCTGTGAAAATCAATGATGCTTATCAAAATCCGTTTCAATTTTAACGCATCTATAAAGTTAGTAGATGGACAGTTAATAGCTATCTTTAAATTTATGACCACTAACTTAAATCCGCAAAGATTTCCAAACAGCTTATTTATCAAAACATCATACATTCATTTTTTTATTTATTTTGATTGAATGACGAGACGAGGAAGTCGTTTGCCTGATAGTAAGCGCTTCGCCTACCCGTAAACAGAAGCAACACCACACAGAACTTTGGATTACAAAGCACTGCACTGAACTGCGCTCCTCACCCCGAGACATAATATGTTAAGTCTGATAATGCCCAGTAATTTCACAGGCTTCATTGTCCTTCAAACTGAAACACAAAAGTGCTTACACACTGTTGCTTGGTGGCAGAAATAGACAAAGCAGTGGTACCAACCCAGATGGCCTCTCGCATACGAGGGACCTAGCACCTTTTAAGACCTTCCACCTTTCCTGTAATAGATCAAGCCAACGCTTTTCTTTTCTTTTTCCTGTGATTTCCTCTAAACGAGACCAACTAAAGATTTTGGAACGAAGTTCCTTATTTTATCCCGGCACAGCAAAGTGATTGCACTGAACCTTTTGTTAAGTTCAGTGCAGTCCAAATATAATCTAGACCGTCAAGAGACATTAATTCCCTCGACGGTTGGCAGAATTATGCCGGCCTGAAGCAACTGGATATACACTTGCCGATACCGGAACGCGACTCGCTTGAACGAGTCACTATGGCGCGTTTTTCATCATGTATATGTGTGGTCGCTATACAGTCCGATATAAAAATATCAGTTACCCTCCGACCAGTTAAGACAGCGACTTTCCTCAAAGAGTAAATTACTATTTTAATAATGTAAACATTATTATTATACCTCAATAAAACTACTTCTCTATGCTGACAAGATGGTAGTTAAATTTATTTAAATGATAATTTACCTTCGCGTGAGTATTAGCATATTTTCCCATGACTTTGGAGCTATTCTAAGTTTCCGGGAAAATTGTTAATATTGTTAGCAAACATATGTTTACTTTTAGTGGCAAAGGCTGTAGTATTAAGAACATTGTTTATTTTGTATAGGAGAATATTGTATTCAAAAATAAGTTATAATAAAAGGAACCGATATACATATACAAAAAATACGCCCTGAATTGAGAACCTCCTCCTTTGTTGAAGTTGGTTATTGATAAAGTCAAAAAAAAGATAAAACAATCATCACCTAGACGAAGATACACAAACATGCACAAATAAATAAATATACCTAACAGTCACACACATATCCGAAAATAGTTGGGAGCTTTCAGTCAAATAACATATAGATCAACAAATAATAATGTCGGCCAATGTGACCAGCAATGTCCGTTCAAAACGCAACAGCAATATATTTCATCGAATGACGGATAGTGGTACCTCGGTCAAGCCAGCTTATCCTCGCTATAGATGAAAATCGTTCTAAAACTTAGGGTAAAAACCTTTAAAAACCCAAACCAGGACGTCCACGATGATTTAAATTGCAAATTCCACAGGCCGTCCCCAAACAACTTTATTCCCATGCAAGTCATTGCGCCATTGTATATCACGTATTGGTTTCTGACGTCATAAATCTACGCAAATCTCGTATTTTGGTAATACATCAAGTGCATACGTGATACTTATTAACATTTATTTAACAAATGAACGTCGGCCTAAGGACGTACACCTGTAGTTTCCATATGGTTTTCCTTCAGATTTTCCTTAATATTATTATGCCAGATGTATCTAGCATGTTTGATTCCGAGTAGGTCTTATTCCGGAAAATTATTGAATGGTAGAGCCACGCTGTAGACAGTTTTGTCTACAGCATGACTGGGCCTGCTCGACTGGGTCGAGCACTATCTCGCAGAAAACCGACGTAATGTAGCGGCTTGCAGCTTTAATTAATTTGTTAATGAATTTTATAAAAATATATTTCTTCAGTAATTCATAAAAAAATGTATTTGAGTGTAGTAAAGCTGCATGCAAGTTCTTGTTCTTTCTAGTATTACTATTTCTGGGATTTTTCATTAGAAGCGATGCCGATGTCAAAAGCAGACACAGATTGATATCACACATTACGAGGGACATTTGTCCACGCGAGCTCTGGCAATAGGGGCCGTGACAAATATGGAGACGTAATAACCCATTTATTAGAAGATTTTCAACGATAACAAATATAAAGAAATATTGATTGTGTAGTTTTTAATACATTGTTAATACATTTACTAATCAATATAAGCAGTTACTTATAAGTGATTTGTAAGAAGGAAGCAAGTGTTATAAGGTGGTAGGTCCCTCGTATGCCAGAAGCGGTCTGGTTTGGTACCACCGCTTTGTCTAATTCTGCCGCTACGCAACATGGACATCGAAGCCAGTGAAATTACCAGGCATTATGAATCTTAACATCCTATGTCTCAATTTCAGCGTTCGCTATCGCCTGACTCGCGTTACGTATCGCAGTCTTCCTGTCGCAGTCGCACAAGTCAAAACCTTACCTTAATCCGTATACCTTAGATATTATTGTTTCATAATCCGATAACGGCACCTACGTAGGTATACTAAAAATAATTTTATTAAAATAGAATCTGTTATAAATATGATTTATTTGTTATATTAAGACGAATATGATAACATTACAGTACCAGTATTCTGAATTTGATATTTAATTTTGTTGATTTGCTTTCCTCTCTCCGCATCCACTCTGCAAATATTGTGTAGCTTTAATTAAACACAGTAACAGTCATAGCTATTTACTTAGAATAAAGTAAACACTGAATGTCCGTTGTAATTTCTGAGCTACTGAACTCTGCACAAGATTTTCTTTACTATACGCACTCACACTTGTAATCTCTATAGGGGTAGGCAAAGGTGTAACTAGTACACCCACATTTCGTCGAGCGTATTTCCGTTCCATCATGTGATAGGGTGCGAGCCTATCGCCATACCGGACACAATTCCAGACTCCGGGCTAATACTAAGCATTTCTTGATAGAAAAATCTAATATCACTTATCCCTGACTCGGATATCGAACCCGAAACCTCAGCACAGCAGTCGTATTGCGTACACAATACAATTGCGCCACCGAGGCAGTCAATCTTTACTCTATGTGGTAGGATATTCATATCCGCCCGGGTAGCGACCACCGTACACATGATGTTAAAACCTGCCATAATAACTCAAACATCGTGTGTGGATCGCATTCCAGGGTCAGCTATTGTATATCCAGTTCTCCCAAGGGGCTTGCACCCTTTTCCTTTACCTTACCTTTATAAATCATCCCTCCCTTCTCAAATTCCTTAACCCTGGGATAAGATACTGCAGGGGTCAGCTAGTATCCTATTATCCCTTGTAGTTCAAAAAAAATCTTTACTATATATTCTATAAAACTACGTATGTGACTTTTCCATGTTTCTACAATGTGATTCTTCGTTCGAAAATAAAATAATGCATTGAACGGTCGAATATCTGATATTTCCAAACTTGTTCGCATAGGGGACAGGTGTACCCTATAGAACGATATTTGTGAAGACTTTTCATGAAGCACTTTTACAATGTTTGTTGGTTGAATTTTGATTCTCAAATAATGAGTAAGAAGGCGCTATTAATCAAAGTATGCCAGAAAACTACGGTGGATAAGTTGGTAGGTCCCTCGTATGCGAGAGGCCTTCTGGGTTGCTACCACCGCTTTCTCTATTTCTGCCGCCAAGCAACAGTGTGTAAGCACTGTTGTGTTTCGGTCTGAAGGACATTGAAGCCAGTGAAATTACTTGGCATCATGAGACTTAACATCTTATGTCTTGAGGTGACAAGCGCAGTTCAGTGCCATATAGTGCTCTGTAATTCAAAGTTTTGTGTGGTGTTGCTTCTGTTTATGGGCAGGCGCGGCATTTACCACCAGACGAGTGCCTTGATCGCCTCATCATTCAATCAAATAAAAAAAACCGTTAGCAAATTAACCATACATATCTCGATTGGTTACTAATTTTAGATATCATATAATCTTAGATTAGACTAGCAGCGATTAGAGTAGTAGCGATGGCTCAGCGGGGAATGGTACGGACTGTCGGGAAGAAAGTCGCTGGTTCGAAACCAGCCCCAAGAGCATGCACCTCTGACTAAGTTATGTGTGTATTAATTGTAAATTATCGCATGCCTTAATGGTGAAGGAAACATCGTGAGAAAGCCTGCATACCTGAGAATTTCTCTATATGAAATTTCGAAGGTATATGAAGTATGCCAATCCATATAAGGACGGCGTGGTGGACTAAAAACAGTAGTGAAATGAGAGGTGCATACATTTGGCAATAAAATTATTATGACCTGTATCGTCTGACGTGCCGCAGATTCTATCCCCGTCCACGGAACAAATTAATATTCATGAGTAATTGTATTCTAATGTGTATTGTTTTCCTCGCTGCGGTCATCTTTGCCCATAGTTAATGCGTCACCAACCTCTCTCAAGGCTGATCAAGTTTCCCTAATTCTTAATACTAGTCACAATCACTTCATTGGTCTCGTAGTAATATACGCTTGGTGAAAACCGGGAGGTCCTCAGTTCAAACCTCAAGACGGGAAATCAGTATAAATGTTTGATGTTTTGATTTGAAAACTCACATGGCACCACCCACCAGGCATTTTTTATTTTTATTTGATTGAATAACGAGACCAGCAAGGCGCTTGCCAAATGGTAAGCGCTACGCCTGCTCGTAAACAGAAGCAACAACACGCAGAACTTTGAATTCCAAAGCACTCCATGACACTGAACGCTCATCACCCCGAGATATAAGATGTTATGTCTCATAATGACCAGTAATTTCACTGGCTTCCAATGTCCTTCAAACCGAAACACAACAGTGCTTGAACACTGTTGCTTGGCTGCAGAAATAGACAAAGCGGTGGTAACAAACCCACACGGCTGCTAGCATACGAGGGACCTATCACCTTGCATTTGTGAACTTATGACGATAGGGTCATCCCCTCTTACATCATGAGATGGAAAATAATCTGGGCGAATCACTGCACCTCTTCTGGGATATAGGCGTGAAATTATGTAAGTAGAGTAGAGTCAGTAGACCTTCAAGGTCGGCGAACCGTCCATGATTCTTCTTGTACTGTCTCTTCTTATTCGTGACGCTCTTGGCAGAGCGGTCGTGGTCATCATTTTGGTGATTTTTCAGTGCTGGCTGATGACATGGCTTGCCTCACGATCTCCCGCCATCTCTGCCTGTCCGCCGAAATCCTGGTGCTTTCATGCAATGGGCCCCCCACTGCAGACTTGAATTCGTCAGTCCATCGCATGTAAGACCTTCCGCGTGGTCTGGTGCCATCCACTCTTCCCTGTACGACAAAGCGCTCAATAGAGTCGCTCCTTCGCCTTCTTGTACTGTACTGGTGTTCTTATCAACAAGCAACTAGCTTGTACTTGTACATCTGCTAGTTTTTATCAACGTGATTTATAAAGTGCGTAGAAAGAGACGAAAATATTGTTCTCACTAAAATTACCACTTCTCTTAAAAATAATAAATTAAACATTGTTTTGATTTATTAATCTTGATGTCGTGCTTAGCGACGCAAAAAATTTTAAAGCTTTCCCAAGTTTTCCATCTAAAAATACAAAGAATCCGACTCTTTGGATTAATTAACAGGGTTCTGAGAGAACAATATTTCCTCGTTTAGTGTCGCTAGATTACATTTTATTTACAAATCATAATGAAACGAACGGTTTTTCATTACAAAGAAAAATGTAATTGTTTTTGAAGGCAAGACGTAAACTTAAACACGCCTCGTTTACGAAAGGATTTATTTGTTCATAGGGTGATCCAGTTAAATGTCATAATAAAATATCAGAACAGTAATTTAAGACGCGTCGCCGAATTTAAAGGCGAAAGATAATTAAGACGTTTGGAATCGAGGGAATAATTGGGCCTCCGGATATCTCACTGTACGAAACGCAACAGCAAACTGTCACTTCTTGCCGGTTTAACATGGCAAAATAAGGATAAGGACAGTGTTGTCCAAATTCGCTGATGGTAGTATATTCATATCCGCCCAGACAGCGACCACCGTACATATGGTGTTAAAACTTGCAATAGTGACCTTGTGTGGGTCGCTTTCCACGATCAGCCAGTGTATATCCGGTTCTCCCGAGGGGCTTGCGACATGACTTCATGGTTGGTTGGGGCGGATATAGGGGTACATCCTTGTATGCATTACTGTGCCTGCATCGGTTATCCGCCTGTCCTATCGCAAGTCTCTCGATTTGCTTTTTCCCTCTCCGATGAGGGAAGAAGCATTATTACAGGCCGGAATGACTCTGGTGACCACTGATGAACTCATCACTCACTGTTTGCCGGTTGTTGGTAGTTTTGTTGAGTGCACTACGCTTACCATCAGGCAGTCACTTTGCTGTGCTCGGATAAAAAATCTGAATCGCGATATCTAATACCTATAAATTTACTTTATATAAATAAATATGAATACTGAATTGATTTGCATATATTGCGATTTAATTGATTTCACAATCATTTACTCGGCCGATGCGTCACGAAGACAGTCAAGCCTCATAGCAGGTAGCAGACAAGATGCAACCAATCAATCCGACAAATACATTAGTTCCTGGTTCATAATGAGCATTGGAACTGTTCGAAAAACCTTCGATACATATTTACTGTGATGTTTATTAATAATAATTTTATTTTAATGTTTACTGAACCTGTTTCTATTAGCCTCTTCTTTATATACCTGGTACTGGATCGTTAATATGAAGGTTAAATAAACTACATAATTATTATTATGAAAATCCGGAGCCCCATATCACCCTCCTCATCCCAATGCCTTTCGTTTAAGGTTGGTAACACGCCCATCATTCCTCTGGTATTGTAGCGTACATGGGCGGTAGAGATCACTTAGCATCAGGTGACCTATATATATATATATATTTTTTTTTTACTAGCCCTGTATTTATATACGTCCCACTGCTGGGCACGGGCCTCCTCTTCTGAATGAGAGGGGTTAGGCCTTAGTCCACCACGCTGGCCTAATGCGGGTTGGCAGACTTCACATACCTTCGAAAATTTATCGAGTTCTCAGGTATGCAGGTTTCCTCACGATGTTTCCTTCACCGTTAAAGCAAGCGATAATTAACAATTAATATACTCGTAACTTAGAAAAGTCAGTGGTGTATGCTCTTGGGGCTGGTCTCGAACCTGTGACTTTCGTCTCGACAGTCCATACCACTCCCCGCTGAGCTATCGCTGCTATACCATATTTATGTTCTGTTAATCACTCTGGGTGTTGCTACTTTTATGGGTAGGCGTGGCTGTTACCATTAGTTAGGCGACCTGCTCCTCTTGCTATTCAGTCTTATTTTTATCGTGGCACGACATAGTGACTACACTAAACCTGAACTGCGGTCCACCGTCAAGAGACATTGCGTTCCTTTGGTGGCCGGTAGAATTATGTCGGCCTGAAGTTACTGGATATACACTGGCTGACTTTGCAACGCAACACGACTGAACGAGACGCTATAATTGTTTTCACCTTAATAAGTCCCTTAACGCTATAATTAGAGTAAAACAATGTATCAGGTTACATCCCACTTTTTATGTTTTTTTTAAATTATATATGCCGACAAAAGAGCAAGTGATGGTAAGTGATGACCACCGCCCATGTATGCCCACAATACTAGTAGAATCATAGGCGCGTTGCCGACCTTAAAGGGAAGGGATAATTAGGGGTTTGGGAAGGGGAGGGGGATTTGGACCTCCGGATATCTAACCAGCCGTACGAAACGCTGTAGCAAACCGCTACTTTACGTCGGTTTTCTGTGAGACAGTGGTAACGACTCGGTCGAGCCGGCCCATTCATGCTGTAGACAAAACTGTCTACACCGTGGATCTACCACTCAAGTGGTATGATTGGTTAGTACGATTGGTTGATAGTTGAGATCGAACTGAAGATTTAAATTGCAATCATTTAGTAAAATCGATCGGCAAAAACTTTTACCACAGATTAATACAATTTATCGGAGTGTGGATAATAACAGTTCAGTACTTAACGGTATCTGATAACAATGGATCGACGCAACTCACCCAATGTCATACGCAGGGAATCGGTAATCGTTTCAATTAATCAGCGTGTGTTTTTGTTTGTCACATTAACTGGCGAGTTATTAATTGACTAGTCATCATTATTATCATCATCATCAGCCACAGATTTCCAGACCAACCTATTGGAAGCGGCCTGCATCCAGCGACTTCCTGCGATTTTTATCAGGTCGTCTGTCCACCTTGTAGGTGAACGTCCAACGCTGCGCTTGCCAATACGTGGCCTCCATTCCAGAACCTTTCTGTCCCATCGGTTATCGGTTCTGCGAG
The DNA here is from genome assembly GCA_949126905.1 of Amorpha juglandis. Classification (NCBI taxonomy): domain Eukaryota; kingdom Metazoa; phylum Arthropoda; class Insecta; order Lepidoptera; family Sphingidae; genus Amorpha; species Amorpha juglandis. The sequence continues at coordinate 351,463 of OX421379.1, read as the reverse complement.
CTATGTGGCCTGCCCACTGCCACTTGAGCTTGCTAATCCGCTAGGCTATGTCAGTAGACTATAGTATAGGTAATAATAACATAAAATAATAAAAGTTAAAGATCAAAGAAAAAGATAATTGTGTTTAGTCAGTTAATTATTTTAAATTACGTATTGACGTCACCACTGCTGCAAAATCTCGAATAAGAATAATTTCTAAGGCGTTTAGAATAAAATGAATTTAATTTATTTTATAATACGTAAGTATAATTATGCCCTCCTTATTTGAATCGGCTTCAGAACACGCAAACAGATGGATAGATAACTCCCGCATCATCCACCGACCGGAGGCCCTTTATAAGGGACGGCACCTTAGGGGCCGCGGAAGAATACAAAAGTGTACCCAAAGCACAGACCTAACAAACGCACCTAGAGGAACACCGTTGGGTTTTAGTCCGTGGGAGTTAGAATAGCCACCCTAAATGACCACGCGGTAGACCGGCACCCATAAAGGGTTTTCCAATATAAAACGAAAACAAAAGGTAGCTTCAGATTTATTTCTGCCGCCAAACAACAGTGTGTAAGCAATATTGTGTTTCGGTTTAAAAGACATTGAAGCCATTGAAATTACTGGGTATTATGAGAATTAACATGTTACGTCTCGGGGTGACGGGGCGTGCCATGCAATGCTTTGCAATTCAAAGTTCTGTGTGGTGTTGCTTCTGTTTATGGGCAGGCGTGGCGCTTACCATCAGGCAAGCGCATGGCTCGTCTCATCATTCAATCAAATAATAAAAAAAAATTGTGTGCGTCTCGGGACGCTCGACAGAAGTGATAACTTAAACTAATGTGGGTTAAAGTGAGAGCGGAGGAGCCTGCCTACTGCTGCCGTATGCGTGAGAGAAAGGGAAGCCAGAGTGGCGCCGTAAAGTCCGGTCAAAGTCATGTCAAAGCCCTGTCAAACTTCTGTCAAAGTCCGGTCAAGGTCCTGTCAGTTTGTCAAAATCCGGTCAAAGTCCTATCAAAGTCCGGTTAAAGTCCAGTCGAAATCCGGTCAAAGTTTGTCAAAATCCGGTCAAAGCCCTATCAAAGTCCGGTTAAAGTCCGGTCAAAATCCGGTCGAAGTCCGGTCGAAGTCCGGTTGAAGTCCGGTCAAATACCGGTCAAAGCCCTATCAAAGTCCGGTCAAAGTTCGGTCGAAGTCCGGTCAAATACCAGTCAAAGTCCTGTCAAAATCCGGTCAAAGTCCAGTCACATCCCTATCAAAGTCCGGTCAAATACCGGTCAAAGTCCTGCCAGAATCCGGTTAAAGTACAATCAAAGTAATGTCAGTCTTGTTAAAATCCGGTCAAAGCCCGGTCAAAGTCCTATCAAAGTCCGGTCGAAATCCGGTTAAAGTCCAGTCAGAATCCGGTCAAAAACCTGTCTAAGTCCGGTCAAATACCGGTCAACGTCCTGCCAAAATCCGGTTAAAGTCCAGTCAAAGTCTTGTCAAAATCCGGTCAAAGACCGGTAAAAGTCCTGTCAAAGTCCGGTCGAAGTCCGGTTAAAGTCCGGTCAAAATCCGGTTGAATTCCGGTCGAAGTCCGGTCAATACCGGTCAAAGCCCTATCAAAGTCCTGTCAAAGTCCGGTCGAAGTCCGATTAAAGTCCGGTCAAATACCAGTCAAAGACCTGTCAAAATCCGGTCAATGTCCAGTCAAAGCCCTGTCAAAGTCCGGTCAAATACCGGTCAAAGTCCTGCCAAAATCCGGTTAAAGTCCAGTCAAAGTAATGTCAGTCTTGTCAAAATCCGGTCAAAGTCCTATCAAAGTCCGGTTAAAGTCCGGTCAAAGTCCGGTCTAAGTCCGGCCAAAGACCTGTCAAAGTCCGGTCAAACTCCGGTTAAAGCCCGGTCAAAGTCCGGTTGAAGTCCGGTCAAAGTCCGGTCAAAGTCCAGTCCAAGCTGACTGTTCACTGTGTGACGCCACCTGGGACTTCGAAATAATCGATGTTCCAGGGAGGTCGACTAACGCTGGCTGGTCGATGGACCGCTCGCGTTACGGAACGTTTCAGTTCACCCTCCCATAAGAAGTTATCACTTCAAAAAAATTGCTGGCTTCAGAAAGAAGTAGGTATATTTGTTTTATTTACTACTGCTTGACGTCACAGATACACAAAACGGTAATATCTAGCCTTACAGGATCTTATATAACTGATCACTTTGCAACAATTAAAAAAATCTCACAATATCTCATAACTATTCTCCTATTTTTTTCAATCACACTGTTAATCCTAAAGTACGCACTAAAAAAAATTAACTAACCAGCCTACAAAAATAAATTTGCAACAGGCATCGCCGCGCTGCTAAGTGTAATCAACAAAGATTTATAAAGCGTTGCGGATATCGGCGCGGTGCACAGGCAGGTAGCGCGCGCGCCGCACACTTCCTGTACCGTAGGGCCGACACAGTGACTGCGACCGCGACCGCGACCGCGACCGACGATTACCGAGTGATATTTGTGTGTTAAGTGTTCGAAATGGAGCTTGAAGTTAACGATGTTCCCGCGCCTAAGCCTGGTGAGTCCATATTTATAGTTTTTTTATTCGAAAATTGATCTAAAATGTCGTTATGCAGAATTAAAGATTACAGTGAAAATTAGATATGCAACGGAGAAAATAAAATTTATAAGTTATTGTTAAGTTTAAAAAAAATATATAAAAAAGTGTTGTGCGTAAAATAAAATAATTTATTTAAAATTTATTAATTCATGTTGGATAATTTAAAGCACAGATCAAATAAACATTATGAAAAATTGTGTGTTACACAAAATAAAGTTAACCACTGAATAATTGATTAATGGTACATAATTTAAAATACAAAAACAATAAAAACTGTACATAAACAAAATATTTTTTACACAATTATTATATTTCAAGTTACTACATAAAGTAACATGGGTAAAAAATATATTTAAAAAAAAACTTAACTATGTCAATGATGGAAATAATCTCTAAACAATTAAATAATGTATCTATAATTTAAATTTTAACAACATTCTATAGAAATAGACTATAGGCGTTATAATTACATTGTGATAAATAAAATAAAAACCTTGAACGTATTCAAATTTTGTTAAATAAATACTCATTATTGTGCGAACAGCTGTATTTAAATTTGTATAGAGTTAATTAAATATTTTTCATACATATACATATTCATATACATCCAGCTCCTCAATTAATCTTCTTAACTTTATTTTTATTAAGTTTATCGAATACATGAGACGTCCAACTCACATTATAACAGCAATGTGGACGCAACGCTTAACACCTTTTATAAGTAGGCTATACTCGTGTCCAGCAATGGGACAGTATGAAACACAGAGAAAAACTGCATAATTATTATGTAGATGTCAGATTCAAAACTGTGTTATTCAGCGCTGTGTTTACAAACAACGCATTGTTTGTTAATTTACTGGTAAAATAACTTTAATATTTAAACACCTTGATTTATAATGAAATCAAATCGAAATAGAAATAAATTAAAAATAGTTAAAGTATTATAAAACTATTACTACCGTAACCCAACAATATGATTATAAGAAAAAACTAAACTACTAACTCTTAAACAACTTTACACGTATAACACTTGTATTCTAATTTAAAATATCAACTTGAACTTCATACAATCAAATATACAGCAAGCTACAAAACCATATTTTTTACCCGAGGAAGGAAAGTGACTGCACTACACCTGATGGTAAGCGTAGTGCAGTCCAAAAAACTAGCGACCACCGACAAACAATGAGTTCATCGGTGGTCCTTCCCTGGTGGTACTTCCCTCTTCAGAGAGGGAAGAAGCCAATCGTGGGGCCTGTGACAGGACAGACGGATAACCGATGCAAGCACAGGGATACAAGGCTGTACCGTTATACCCGCCTCAACCAACCATCAGGCCATGTCACAAGCTGCTCGGGAGAAGCGGATATACACTGGCTGATCCTAGAACGCGATCTACACAAGACGTGTGGGTCGCTATGGCAGGTTTTAACACCATGTGTACGGTGGTCGCTATCCGAGCGGATATGAATGTCCTACCATCAGCAAGCCACATAACTATAACTTAAGAAATTAATATAAAATTCAACTTTTTAATGTACGAACTAACTATGGAAAGAAAACTATATTTTTTGAAGTGCAGGCAGCTATACAATAGATTACCTAATGAAATTAAAGAATGTGATCAAATAATTTTTTTTAAAAATAAATTTAAGAAGGTAATTAGATGATAAAATTCTATTATTATAATTATTAATTAAATGTAGGAATTGAGGTCGCATTTTCAATTTCAACCAGAAGGGTACACTTCTATATTTTCAAAGTTACGCGTATATTTGATGATAATATTAATTAATTCGCTTTAATAGCAAAGAAACACATCGCAAAGAAACCTGCATACTCCAGAATTCTTCGTAAAGAGTTTCGATAGTATGATACTAGCACACAACCAGACCCGAAACAAATATTATAATATCGTAAAATATCGATTTAACAATACACAAGAAGTTCGGTTTTGATATAAAAAACATAATGTATCCGTTTTTATTGTTTTGTTTATATTTAGTCAAATACTTCGAAGATATAAAGATTACTTCACGAAATAATAAATGACGTGATAATCTCAAAGTGATAATGATTATTGGTTTTTATTACTTTATAATACAATATTATTATATTTAATGTCACTGTAGCATAGAATACCAGGTAGCCGGCTGTGAGGCGAGAGGTCGAGAGTTCGATTCCCGCACCGAAACAAATGTTTGTATGACCTACAAATATCTGTTTCGGGTTTGAGTATGTTTTCTATCCAGAGGTGTTGACGTCAGACAGGCGACAGGAAAAACTGCAAACCAAATGTAACCTAATTGAATACAATGAATACAAATTATTATCACCTCATTGGTCCAATTATAGCGTATTTAGGCTAAGAAACTTTGAGTGAGGGTAGACAGTCTGGACATTTTAGACTGGTAGGGCCACGTTGTAGACAGATTTGTAGACAGCATGAATGGGCCGACCCGACCCGCTTGTTACCACAGTCTCACAGAAGACTGACGTGAAGTAGCAGCTTGCTGTTACGGTTTGTACGGTGAGTGAGATATTCGGACCCCTTTCTCGTCCCATCCGTTAATAATCCCTTTCCTTTAAGATCAGCGACGCATCCATGATTGTGGATGTTTATGGGGTTGGAGACCAATTACCATAAGATGACTCGCTTGCTCATTAGCCTTAAAATATTTTACTACAATGTATGTTTGAGATTTAGATCCGAGTAATCACAGTAGCCTGTAGTAGTGACCTGAAATGTGCACAGTATGGTGATAACTTCTTTCTCTATCTTTGTATGAACTATTTCCACCTCTACCTACGCGCCGCCGCCGCCGCCCCGCGCCTCCTGGCTTCGAGTCCTCAGTCTAAAGACCACACCTTTATGTACGATGTTTTATATCATATATTCATTGTACATTGTTAGTACCTAACATCCTTGAATAATAAACACTTCACCTATATGATAACGGTAAGGTGAAGATGATTGAGGGAACAATTATAGGTGTCCATACGAATCGATGTTGACTTATTTAATCTGCAAAATAGAACAGCGCATGCCCATTATAGCAGGATTACACTGTTCGATTTCAGTTGTTCAACTGTTGAATCGCATTTGAACCCTCTAAACAAACTACAACAACAGACTTTCTATCAATTTGATCAACATAAAACCGTACACCTTTTGTTGATTCAAGTCAATTGTACAACCATAATCGAACATGTGAACTAGGTATCAGTTGTAAAGTGTTTACATAAGAATATTTTCCAAGGACGAATAGTTATGAACTCAATAATATTACCTAATCTTCGCATAAAAATTCAATGAGTGGTACAGCCATGCTAAAGACAGTTTTGTCTACAGTATGAATGGGCGGGGTCAATACCACTGTCTCAAAACCGACGTAAAGTAGCGGCTTGCTGCTGCGTTTCGTACGGTGAGCTAGATATCCGGAGGCCCAAATCTAACTTCCCTTTAAGGTCGGCAACGCGCCTATGTTTCTTCTAGTATTATTGGCGTACATAGGATGTGGAGATCACTTGCTCATTTGCCGGTCTATGCTATAAAAATGAAAATCTATCTAAAACAACATAAGCTCACGTCGGTATCCCTTAGAGAGTAAGCAGAGGTGAAATGAGTGCATTATTTGGCACACACAATCTTAAATAAAACTTAAAACTGACTTCAAAATAAAAACATAGGTTCCTAGTATGCGACAGGCCGTCTGGGTTGGTACCACCGCTTTGTCTAATTTGGCCTCCAAACAGTTGTACATTGTTGTATTCCTGTTTGAAGGACATTGAAGTCAGTGAAATTACTGGTTATTATGAGGATTTTCAATTTATATCTCAAGATGAAGAACGCAATCCAGTGCTGTGCAGTGCTTTGTAATTCAATGTTCTGTGTGATATTGTGTCAGTTTATGGGTAAGCGTGGCGCATACCATCAGGCGACCTGCTTGTTTCACAGGGTAAAAAAGGTACAAATATTTCTCCTATACTTTATTTCACAACTTCTATGCAAACTTATACTGAAAACACACTGTATAGAAAGCTCAATTTAAAGTCTGCTCTAATGAGCATCTTCATAAAGTAAAAGAACTTATTTAACTTGAAACGTTTACCTTTTGTTAACAATCCTACTTACACCAACTTACAGATTTCAATAAACATAAAGGTATCTGAACTCTTTGTAACCTTTAATTTCGTCTCGTTAAACTGAAAACAAAAAGTTAGAAAATCATGTCTGTTTATTTTAAAGCTGTGTATTTCTTGGGTTTCTAAGCACGACAATTTGTTTTTATCTGTTTTTAACCGACTTCAAACAGAAGTTTTTCAATCCGGCGATTTTTTTTGTTTTTTTTATGTTTATGGAATGAAGTAAGTTAGGATGATTATGTTATTAAGTAAATTTATTTTATTTTTTGTTTATACTGGCATCTCGTTAAACCCAACGCAAAAAAATGGAGGAGGCTTTCAATTCGCACGTATATTTATTTTCTCCTTTAATCTCGCATTAATTTCCCACAGTGGTCGATTGTGATGCTTGTGTTCTATAGGATATATCAAAATTAGTTCTATAAAGCAAAAACTTCACCCCTAAAAAGGGGCGAAATAGTACGTCTAAAACTTTGATTTTTATTTGATGATGCATTCACACAAAGTTATAGAAAAAAAGGAACAAAAAATACGGATAATTTAATTTTATAAACTTATTAGTATTTTTTTATACAATAAAACCTGTTTATTTTTTTATAAAACCAATCACATTAATACCAACAAGATAATTTACAAGTCGGTAAAAATATTTTTTGGTGTTTCCTTGTTATTAGCAAAGATTGTCTTTTAAATGCGGTTAACAATTAAAAGAATCAAATATTTATTACCTATTAGTGATTTTTGAAATTACCTTAACGTCGTGATTCGTAAGATTCAAAAATGTTATAATTTATATTGGCTACATGCCTCTTTAACCGACGAAAAAAACGGGGAGGTTCTCAAATTGATGCGTTTTTTATTTTATTTGTATGTACCGGATCTCATATTTTTAACCTTGACAAAACAGGATCTTTTATGCTTGACCCCTTTTTCTGAGTGTCAGTTGTGAGAGTCTATGACATATTAGGGCATAAAACTGGGCCGATATAAATGGGCTTTCTTTATCAGATTTATTTATCTCTCATTTAAATCTTAAAATTTAATCAAGGTTGTCTGGAATAAATCGTTGATTGCGATAAGACCGCCCATTGTATCACCCTTATTGTATGGTCCTCGCTTTTAAGTTACTTTATTTGGTGTGCAATAAAGAATATTTTATCTACTAATACATTGGTCCTCTATTCTTTGCGTTTACGAATATACTTTAAAAATACTTATCTATATATATTATTGTAGTAAGTAAAAATTGATATCAAATTAGAAAGACTATTTTTTATATAAAAAAATTCAAAAATAAAAAGCAAAATAATAAATAGCACCTTCGATAGCTCAGCGGAGAGTGGGTCCGACTGTTGAGACGAAAGTCCTATGTTTGAAACCAGCCCCAAGAGCATGCACCTCTGACCTTTCTAAGTGATTTGTGTGTCTGCAGAATCAGAATTGGTATCAATTATTTTATACGGATATATTACTGAACGGATTTTGATGAAATACAGGTATACAGGCAGGGTATGAGCTGACTTGGGTGATAGGATACTTTTTATCCCGGAAAAAGCAGATCACTCGGGCGGAGCCGCGAGCAAAAAAGAGTAACATTATAAATAAATCTTAAAATTAAACAAATTATCCGCTATTTGCCATTGCGGCGTACAAATATCAAAATCAAAATCAAAAATCAAAATCTTTATTAATCATGTAGGCTAACAAAGCGCTTATGACAGGTCAAGTACAGAAAAATTGTCATTAAAAAGACTAACTTAGAATTAAAATTAAGGAAACTTTGGATTAACCGCCGCGCTAAAGGCTGTCAGGAAAAGGCACACCAACACGTATGGGAAAAGGGAGGGCATCCTTAAGTGAAGGGATTCACGGACTAGGATATGGAAATCGGGATAGGGCAAGACGGAGTAGGGTAAGTTTACAAAAAAATCTGTAAGGGTTTAAAAGGTAGGGAGATGTGTCGTGGACCTTACTGGCAGGAATATCCCTAGCCTAGCTAACCTACCAACCTTTCTCTAGCTGCCTACTGATGACGACCCGAAGAAGAAAGGCAGAAAGAAACTCCGGGCTTATTTTTTTCGCCATCAATTATATATTACATACTTTTCCTTTTTTCTTTTAAATATGTATTTTTTTTTAGCATCATTTTACAATAAAAATTGTCATATAGCTAATACTTCATTAATATTTAATACTATATGTCATTTGTTTAATAATTATTTTTATTATATTGTAAAACAAACTGCAATGATGGAAGTTGCCACCGTGTTTAATATTCATAACGCATACCAACAAACCCATTATACCTGATATATGGGATATTTTGTGTAATTTTCCTCCATTGCTAGCCTCATGAGCAGACATAACATGCCTTAGTTTAATATCTTCAATAATTGCAAGAAAATAGCAACATTCTTAAAAATATTATTCATAAACTGCCTCGGTGACGGAGTTGTATTGTCTGTACGTTACTACTGTCCTGAGGTCACGGGTTTGATCTCCGGTCGGGTACAAGTAATATTGGGTTTTCTATCACGAAATGCTATCAGTCTGGAATGTATGCCCGCTATGACAATAGTCTCGCCCCCTATCACATCATGGGACGGAAATAAGCTAGTTCTCTGCCTAGCCTTTACGATATTATAGGCGTTAGTGCATATGTATATTCTAATATTCTATACAAGTTTTTCAAAGTAGTAGAGCTTCGTTATTCCCACTTGTCTACAGCATGAATGCAGTAGTTCCGGCTACTACGTCCGTGTCACAGAAATCTTGCTTACTGTTGCATTTCTTAGTTACTGAGATTACTGAACGCTCAAATCTCCCTCCCCTCTCCCATTCTCATTCTTTACCTTAAAAGCCGGCAACGCATCCATGCGAATTGTGAAACGATAGACCCGCATCAAAACAACTAATATATTTTTCGGGTCTGGGTGCTGAGACTAAAAATCTCTCGTAGTTCCTTATCCACGACACAAGACTCATGTCTATTTAGGAGCTAGTTTGGGATTGAGACTATGTGTTACTATAGGGTATATTTTTTAATTATTATTTATGAGTCTTCTGATACCATCTATGTCTCTTCTGGGTATTCATCAGCGGTGGATATAACTTACCATCAGGTGACCCACTCGACCATTTGCCATTCGATGTCGTCGACAAAAAAAATCGTATTATACACTTACAACCATCTCACCCTGAGACATAAGATGTTAAGTCTCATAATGCCTAGTAATTTCACTGGCAATGTCCTTTGAATCGAAGCACAACAGTGCTTATATACTGCTGCTTGGTGGCAGAAATATACAAAGCTGTATTACAAACCAAGGGAAATGCTATCGTCCCTTACTTTCGGTCCCGCAACACCGAAACTCGAAGTAAATATTTGTGTATCACACAAACATCTGTTTCGGTTCGGGAATCGAACCAGTGGTCTCTCGTTTGACAGCCGGCTACTCGCCACGTAGGCTGCATGTATTCGAAGTCACGTCATTAGTATGTATAGTATAGTAAATATGACCTAGAAGTCGCAACACAATCGAAAGCGCTCTCAGATCAGAGCGGAGACGAAGGTCAAAATAAGAATGTGACAAATGAAAGTTCATTCCGAATTGTTTGTTTACACTTCATATACAGAATATGCCGAAACGCTCTTTTCTGGCCATATTTTTTGCATAGTTCAATGAACTTCGATGATGAATCATTAACATTCACGATACATAAGTAAGTTTTGTGTTTTTTTTGTTTATGAAAAACAGTAACCTAAACCCTTTTAATCATCCCTTAAACAATAAATATTCCAGTATTTTTGAACTATTAAAGTTTGTACAAGTTAATCAAATATTAAAATTAAATAGCTTCTCGTAATTAAATTTATTATAATGAATATTAAATCTGAATTAATTTACATACATTTTTAACAGCATTGTAATTATTTAGTTTGGAAGCAAACATTTCTAATGCATATGATATTATTAATTCAAATTGAACGCTTTCAAGTTTCTACCAGATTTTTCAATTATTTTTTTCCAAAAATCGTAATAAACAAAAACAACAGCTCACGCCTGTATCCTAGAGGCAGAAGTGTGAGCAGTAAACCCACATTTCACCGAGCTTATTTCCGCCCTATAATATGAGAGAAAGCGAGCGTATCGCCATACCGGGCACAATTCCAGACTCCAAACCCAATATCACTTTTACCCGACCCGGGGATCGAACCCGAGACCTCAGCGCAGAAGTTGTAACGCCTACGTAACAGCAACGCCACCGAGGCAGTCTTTAAAATAGGTATTTAAATATACTCCATCCTATATTACAGATAATGTTCCAAAAATAGTTCATAGCGACCTTAATTTGGCGCACACTAGACATGCGGTAATTGTATGTTTTGGTTCCGTGTGTCATATATTATATCATATTATATTCTAAATAATCGACCTCATGCTATTCATAGTATAAAAATCATGCAGTCTATCATCGAAGCCGTTTAGACGGGGTAATCGTGCCGGCAGTGTAAGACGAAAAGCGGGCTGTAAACGCTCGATTCGATTTGTTGCAATAATATTAGTAGAATGTACAACTCCTTTTAGGGTTCCGTATTACTAAGCCTATTGTATTTTCTATTGTCATAGATAGCATTTTGAGTGAAACTAAATCACGCTGAAGACAGTTTTGTCTACAGAGTGGATGGGTCAGCTTGACCGGGCCTTTACCACTGTGTCATAGCAGCTTGCTGCTGCATTTCATATGGTGATTGAGAAATCCGGAGACTCAAATCCCATTCTAAATACCCTAATTATCCCTTTCCTTTAACGGCAACACGTCTATTATTCTTTAGTTATTATGAACGTACATGGGCGGTAAAGATCACTTAACATCAGGTGACCCATTCTCTCATTTGCCGGCCTATGCTATAAATAAAGGTGGCTGAAATATTTACAGAAATCTGTTCAATTATGGCGGACATACTAACAAATAATAAAAAGTTAATTCTCAAGCCGGTTCGGCGTTTGGCCGATTTTTTATTCTTTATAAACGATATCGGCTTTTTAGTCAACATCAAATGCATTGACAGCCTGTATGATTTAACGACTATGCTAAAAGTTTAGTACAGCTACATCCGGATTCGGGTAACGAGATGCAGATATTTTTTAATTGAATTCTAGTAATTTGTAATGGTGGTATCAGATCTAGTTCTCAGACATCGTAATTATAAGAAATCGTTCACATAACAATAAAACAATTCAATACACGTCATAACCTATGAGAACCAATAAATTTGTGTCATTAAGAAATAAAAAATAACAATAAATTGTCGCAGGCGTTTCTGTAGCACGTGACGCATGTAATGGTCATGGCTTTACGCTAAGTATATGCTGACGCGCAGGCGGTGAAACACTGCGCAACGCAGATGTATAATGGGCATGTTTTGGTTTCAACACTCAAACTGTAACAAACCAATAGCCTTTACTTGCTTCATATCAAAATCAAAATATTCATTGAATTTGTATTTTTTTACATCATATAGATTCAGTCATATTGTAACTCTACCACCAGTCCGTAAGTACAATATTTTCCACTACATTAATACTTTTATTTTAACTTAGAATCAGAGCCGCTTAATTTATACCAAGGAGGAACATTATATGTTAGAGGAGAAGGTGGTAATGTGGCCCCCCACTTTGTTTTTGAGGTCTCATGTAAAAAATAAAAGGAAAACATGTATAATGAAAACATCATTAGTTTTGTTATTTATTTGCCAATACACGACATAATATGGAACAAATAAAAATGCAACAGATAATACTTAAATATATTTTATAAAAAAAAAATGGAAATTTGACAATTTGAGATCAAGCGAGGGTTATATGGCCCCCCGCAGTCAGTATGAGCCCATAAGTTGCAGCTTTGGCACTGAATCCACTCCTCGCCACGTCTGTCGCTGGAGTAAATATTGTCACAAAATACAAATCATATCGTAGTCTTCAGGTACTACAGATAGAGATACATTTTTATCACATCCCGATGAGTCGCTTTTTACTATTTCTTCATTATCGGAGCTACTGTTAGATGTTGCGTCTCTTTGGTCTCTTTGGCCTCATAAGCCTTCGTTTATAGGCATCTGTAAGTAGATAAAAAAATAAACATCAGTCATATATATACAACCAATATGAGGGGGCCAAATTACCAATATTGTGGAATCTACAAACCAACCTATAAAAATATATAACATCAAATATTTTGTGTACATACCTTCAAAATCCAATAGGAATACGTTAATCGAACTTAATATCCAAATCTCAGATGCGTAAACTCGGTATTTCCAGAATTATGCAATTAAATGCAACACAATAACAAAGTTTTTGCGAGTGCAAGTTCAAACTGGCTCGAATAACAAACGTATGTGCTGCCTTCGCTTACTTTTTTGTGCATTAAATCGAAATTGTCTTTGATGCTCCCCATTACAAAAATGTTTCGCTTGATGCGGTGATTCTAAACTAGAAATATCGAAGGGGGCCATAATACCTGCGGGGGCCACATTACCACCTTCTCCTCTATATGAATTAGTTAGGTCTATAAAATAAAGGTTGTAAACAAGCATTCACAGTCTGAGTCGATCCGTCCACACAAGCCACACCCGTTCACGAGTATAAATATACAAGATACTACAGCGCTGCAAGAACTTTGACACATTTTTATATTACTCCTTTTTTCCACAAAACATGCTAAACTGAACTTATGACGCTTTTTACTCACACGTTTTGATGAGATTTCATTTTGCATTGTCACATTCTCTTTCGTTACAAACCGCTGTTTTATACTAATTGTACATTATCACACATAAAATATCTGCGCTGCGCAGAGCTATGTCGTCTATGCCTTATTAAGCGCTTATTTTCTGATTTAATTTTATCACGTGCGCGATCATGTGATGGTGTGGAGATCTGGTGCATTGGGGAATACCTTTGTAATTGTATTAATGTTTTTTTTTAAATGGGAAAGCCACGGTGCATACAGTTTTGCCTACAGCATGCATCGGCTGCCTCGACTATACAGGTTAAAGGTGTGGGGTCAGTACTATGTGTGTGATTGTTAGGTATATTTATTTATTTATTTAAGTATTATTGTGTCTATAGATTTTGTCATTTTTATAGTACTAAAAACAAACAATAGAACCTACAATAACCTACAATAGAAACGTACATGAACCATTGCGTATATTTTTTTTTTTTTTTTTTTTATCCTGGCTCGGCAAAATGACTACGCCACACCTGATGGTAAGTGTAACGCAATCCAGGAATAGTGTCGACCAAAGACAAACAGTGTGTCTATCGTTGGTCGGCACAATCATGCCGGCCTGCCTAACTGCTTCTTCACACTCCGTTTAAAGGACCCAATATTATAGGAAGGAGGGAACACTTATGCCGGCAAACTATTCTACAGCTTAATGGTCCGGCAGAAGTAAGAATTTGCGAACTTTTTAGTTCGAGCCGAGATGGAGGAGACCACGAAGCTGTGGTAACGCAAGCCAGCACGCGTGGTTCTGTTAAGGAAAGGTGAGAATGGGATAAGGTTAAACAATTCTTCGGAGCATTCACCGTGATGCAGACGGTACAAGACGCTTAGTGAGGCAATGATAACTTTAACTGACCATTGGTGCATCATACTTAAAGTTTTGTGGTCATTGACTTTATAACCGATTCTTTGATTACCTCCTTTTTGGGAAACAAGATTATTGGATAAACAAAACAATATGGCATTATTGTACAATTATCATCGCTGTGCACTTATTCTGTCGCTGTTATTTAATTTTATTGTTGAATAAACATAAGTGAATAAGGAACGAAATTAATATAATCAGAATTTGCGGATGTTGGACTGTTTGTTTTCCTGTTGATCATTTGATATTTAATCTTGTTTTATTGCTTATGGTATGTTTACGTTTTAATAAAAAGTGTGTCTCCACTTGTGATATTTCACCGCACCGAGTTATTGTTAGGTATTGTTGGTTGTGAGCTCGATTCCCGCACCGAGACAAATGTGTGTGTGATCCACAAATGTTGATGCGAGAGGCCGTCTGGCTTGGTACCACCGCTTTGTCTATTCCTGCCGACAAGCAACAGTGTGTAAGCACTGTGGTTTTTCGGTTTGAGGGTCATTGAAACCAGTGAAATTACTGGGCATTATGTGACTTAACATCCTATGTATCGGGGTAACGAGCGCAGTTCAGTGCCATGCAGTGCTTTATAATTCAAAGTTCTGTGTGATGTTGCTTCTGTTTATGGGCAGGCGTGGCGCTTACTATCAGGCGAGCGTCTTACTCGTCTTGTCATTTAATCAAATTAAAAAAATCCGTGAAGCTGTTATTAAGTACCGAAATAAAGTTCTATTTATGTTATCCTTTTTAGATTATAAGTAAAAAATACCCCAAAATAAAATATTTTTTTAATAAGAGAGAAAAATTACCTACCAACACAGGCAGCGCGGCGGCTTCAATTCTTGTTGAACAGTAACGTCATGGGGTCATGACCCGAGTTGACACTGAGATCTGTTTATCAGATGATCGTTTCGTTTTATATCCATCACCCGAGTTGAGATCGTTTGTAAGATTATTCGATTACATCGCCAATATGATGCTTGTGGTGTTGTAGCTGTTTCTAGTTTCTACAACCAATAGTAATTACAGGTCTGGCATCATTGCACAAGGTTTTTTTTTGTTTATATGCTGGCTCGTCAAATTGACTACGCTACACCTGATGGTAAGTGTAGCGCAATCCAAGAATAGTGTCAACCAACGATAAACAATGTGTCCATCGTAGGTCGGCAAGATCATGCCGGCCTGCCAAAGGGCCAAGGGGGAGGGAAAGGAAAAGGGATGGGAAAAGGGTTAGGATCAGGGGGCAAGCCCCCTGGGGAGAACCGGATATACACTGGCTGACCCTGGAACGCGACCCACACAATGTGGGGCACTATGGCAGGTTTTAGCACCAGTGTACGGTGGTCGCTATCCGGTCGGATACAAGTATCCTCCCACCAGCCAGGTTGGCACGGACGATTCGTAACTCATTTATGTCCGATTTAATTTAATCAAAAACTCCTATAATCCACAAACGCATTTCGATTTCAGTTTCACAGACTTTCGTAAAAACGATTTGATTACGAGGAGCCAAGTTATGAGACCGTACTGTCCACGAAGTAGATCCACCCCTACCACCGTTCTTCATACTGCTCGTCTAGATATTCACACATTGATCGGATGAAATAATGTTGGCCATCTACTTTACTAATATGTACACTTTGAATAACAAAACAAAATAGAATTTTCAATTTTTTGTTGGTAATAGTCATTTGGCTTTTTTTACATATTTTATACAGACGAATTAAGAGCTCTTCGTTTTTTTCCATCGGTTAAAATATTCCTACAGAACCCTTAACATGTTCGACATTCTTTGCGAAGTAAAGGTTTCCCATAGAAACAAAGGTTTGATTGCATGATATACAAACAACTGCGCAAAGAAGTACCAACTTTACATGTACAACACAAGTGTTACAATAGTGTGTAGACTACAAGTAAACCAGTTTGAAGCCGTCCAACCGGAACTGTTTTTTCGTCAATCGGCACTTCCTTTGTCTTACAATGGCGCTACTGATTGTCAAAAATGTAAAGGTTTAGCTTTCAAGTTGAAGGTCAGGGTGTTTATCAGTTTTGTTAACCTGCCACGGTAGTGACTACACTAGACCTGATGTTAAGTGCAGTGCAGTTCAAGCATGATACCGCCGCCAGTAGCTATTGGGTCCCTCGAAGCGACGGTCGCCAGAATTATGCCGGCCTGAAGTTACTGGGTTATACATTGGCTGATCCCGGAACGAGGCTCACGTGAACGAGCCACTATGGCAGGTACAAATTAAAATAATTTATACTGTAAATTGGATCATAAATTTGTAAGTTGTAAATGTAAATTCTGTAAGTTGGACCTTTCAACATTTTTTTGGTTTTTCCCTCCCACCAGTACAAAGTACTGCATGCCACTGCACTGTGATCACCGTACGACGTACGACGTCGGATTTTATCGCGGTTTTTTTATTTTAATTTTGTTCCCGACACTTCGAAACCTTTCTGCCTTCGTGACCCGCGAATCCCCCTTGGGGATTACAGGTGTGAGTGCATATGCATGTATGTTAAACATTTATCTCGATGTGGGGATTAAACCCACAACTTCTCGTTTGATAGTCGACTACTCGCTCCCTGCGCCGCGAAAACTGTCAAATTCAAATGCCTCACAAATAAAACAATTCTTCAAATTTTTCTCAAATAATTTGCAGTTAAGACCCCAGTTAAAAACGCTTTGAACCGTCCACAACTTTCGTTAAACTTAACCAAGATCTGACGAGGCTGGTGGCTTTGTTCCATTATCTACAACAAAAAGGAACAATTGAACATAATATAATTTATCATAGAGCCATCAAGTTCCGGAGTTCCGGTGACGGGTTTTGTTTTGCTCTCGCTTCTATTTGTACTTCCGTCATATAAGTGAGTTATTTTAGGTCATCTGAGACCAATATATAAACTATTATAGATATGGAAAAGGGACTTAAATCTTGGTTTTGAAAAATAAAATATTTTTTTAATTTTTGAGTCTGATATGTCATACTGTAGGGCACACTCCATTCGTCCCTGTCGAGGGTTTTTGTGGGCCAGTTTTTTTACTGGAATCTAGTTCATCCCATCGTCTTCTCTAATGATAGATTAACTACAAAAAAATTAATAGTTTTTTAAATACTTCAGGTTAAATGGCATAAGATATCGAAGATTTATTTTTAAAAATAAAACCTACGATTTCTATCATAATAACGAGATTTCTGCACGTACATAATTTTTCCGCTTTCCTCAAATATCATTATTTTGTCTGAAAGGCAAAGGCTCCTACAATATCCCTGGTGTCTCTGAATATATGAAGGCGGCGGTGATCACTTACAATATTGTTTAATTATTTTTATGTATAAACAAAAACTAGATATAAACTTATCTTCATCTATTAACAAACATCTAATCTAATCTAAAATCTTTATTTTATTTTTATTTATTTTCTGGTATTTTGTCCGCATACACCACCACACATACACACCAACCTTATTGTACCTTTTATACTATTTAACATATTAAATAGACACAAATAACACAACTAGATACTGGTCGCCAAATTGTCAAATTGTTGAGTCCTTTAGCCGCAGCAGTCCTGGGGTATGAAAGAATGGATCAGACCCACATCCCGTCTATTAATTTTATATTGCCTAATAAATTTCTTCCTTTCTACTCTGACTTTTAACAATCCATCAGCAAATGTTGTACATCTTCATAGTGTTGCAAACAGTACAGTTTGGCGAATCCACGATTTTCATCAGGAACATCTAAAATCTTTAATACGTTGAGCTGTAGAAATTAACCAAAATCTGTAATTTCTTGAATTTTATTTTAAAATAATTACGCAAAATGATTATTTTAAACATTGTAACGTTAATGTTTAAATTGTGTATCCGCATTCATAATATTCCAAGGTTTAAAAAGGTTTCGAAATATATTTTGGATTAATCCTATAATGATTCTTTTACATTACTTTTGTTCAATATTTTTCAAATACATCCAAAACTTATAAAAGAGCTATATTAAATATAAATATCGCTATATCATAATTATGTAAACCCTATCAGACAAAAATTGTTTCATTAAAATTGATTGGTACTCGAAGAATAAAAACATGTAAATGAAAATATACGCATCGAACTGAAATCTTCCTTTTGTTTTAAAGTCGGTAAAAATAGCAACCATCTCATATACTGAACCCACTATATGACTTCCGATAATTTCACTTCCTTAGAGTCAAATTTTATTTACTTTTCTCCAAAGACCGTGACCTTTCAATGCGAGGCTGCGAGGCTATTCACATTTAGGTAGTATTTAAATAATGGGATAAGGAGTGTGATTTCAATTAACAGAATCATAAAACTGAGCTGTTAAGGAAACGTCAACTAAAACTGATCAAGTTCTTTTCAGCTCTGCATGATCAAATTTTTGTATAACTGCTGCACTCAAAAACCTCATTTAAGTAATTTTGCTGGTGGTAGGATATTCATATCCCCTCGGATAGCGACCACCCCACAGATGGTGTTAAAACCTGCCTTAGTGATCCAAACACGTGGCTCGCGTTCTAGGATCAGCTAGTGTACCTATATCCGATTCTCCCGAGGGGCTTGCGACATGACTAAATGGTTGGTTAGGGCGGGTTTAGGGTACGCTTCTAAGACATGGCTAATGAATACTTAAATCTTTATGATGTCAACTGAGTACGGTATTAAGACATTGTAAATTAAGAAAATTTATTTAAATTGTAGATAAGAATTTTTTTATCCTGGCACGGCAACGCTACACTGATAGTAAGTACAATGCAGTCCAAATATAATGACGATTGTCAGAAGAATTTAGGTACTCGACTCGACTTTACTCGACGGTCAGCAAAATTATGCCGGCACGTAGCCACCCACTGATTGATCTGAGAACGCGAGTTACTGGAACAATCCACTATGTACGGTGCGTGCTATCCAAATATATAATATTTGGATAGCACGCATCAAACATTTTGTATCCAATCGGATACAAAGCTATTCGGATATTCCCAAAGCTTTAATAGTACACAGAAACCTATACGCAAATCCTTACCTAAATAGTTTACTAAAATAGCCAGTGGCAATGACTGGCAATAAATGGCAAATAAACAAAAATCAACATTCGTGGAAACAAACAGGAAAAAAACTGAAATAAGATTTAGGATCGCAGTTACACATTATCGTACAGTTCGTTCTGCATCAGCAGCCGCAGGTTTTCTTTATTACTTGTTTAGTTAAACCGTCGAAATTATTGTATAACACTATTTTAGGAAACCTAGCTTGCTTTATATGAGTTCATTTTTCAATGTCCGAATTAATACAAAAAGGACATTGAATTAAAACAGACAATTTGGAAGTATCAATTTGACATACGCTTCTTATTGACAGTATGATAATTCTGTATTTTGTTATCTTATATTTCATCTAATAAACTAGTTTTTGTTCGTGGCTATGTCCACTTGAGCAGTATTTTCCGGGACAAAAGTATCTTATATCCTAATTTAGGTTATGGTCTACCAGTGTGCCGAATTTCATCCAAAACCGTTCAGCCGTTAAGGTGTGATTGAACAACATACATCCAAACTTTCACATTTATAACAGTAATAAATTAAAATAATTATATAAATAATATAGTAGGAAGTAAGATAAAGTTTACTTTAAGATTGAAATATAAGCTTAATTAATCTTAATTTTATTTTCTTAATCTTAATTTATATCCACAATTGAAAGTGCAGCAGCAGCAAGCACTTTGTGTTCCGGTTTGTCTATTTATACTAGACAGGTATAAAAACACAAAAATCTATGACAGGATGGACAGGCGGATAACCGATACAGGCATAGGAATACAAGGATGTACCCTTATGTCTGCCCTAATCAACCATAAAATCTTGTATAAATCACATAAGTTACACGCGCGTTTCCAATTATTATTGACGCCGGGAGTCTTTGAAGGTTAGGTTATAATTACAGGTTGTATCTTTTTTTATCAGGATAGGCCTATAAATGAGCAATGGTCACCTGACGGTAAGTGATCTCCACCGCCCAAGTACGCCCACAAAACCAGAAGAATCATGACGCGTTGCCGACCTTAAAGGGAAAGGATAATGAAAGGATTGGGAAGAGGAAGGGGTTAGGTGGGGGAGTGGAAGGGGATCCCAAGCATTTCAATAATCAAAAAATACACCCAAAAGTCACACACATAGTCCTGACCCACCCTAGATTAACGTGTATCGTGGGTATCAGGAACTACAACACCCAGACCCAAAACTAATATGTTTTTATGGATCATACAAAGTTTTTTCTCGGTGCAAGATCGAAACTGCGGCTCTCTCACTGCTATCGTACACCCCAGGCATTAAAGTTGTCTTTCTTTATTACAATGACCATGTAGAAAACAAGTGCAACTCTAACACAGATGTAGGTTAATCTTGAAAACATGATAAGATGTGACTCTTGGAAGGTAGTTCTATTACGTCAACACACCACTCTACATTTGAAGTGGACTTTCAGCTTCATATCGAGATTTATATCTGCAGTGTATATTCCATTCGATATGTTTTTGAATGATGACTCGGAAAAAAACATAATATAATGAATAAGAGTAAGTGAGTGTACAAGAGTGGTAGAGCCAGGCTGTAGACTGTTTTGTCAACAACATGAATGGACCGGTTCAAACGGGTCTTTGCCACTGTCTCACAGAAAACCGACGTAAAGTAACGGCGAGTGAGATATCCGGAGGCCCAAATCCACCTATCTTACCAATCCCTTAATTATCATGTCTCATTAATGTCGGGAACTCTCCACGATTCTTCTGGTATAGTGAGCGTGCATGGGCGATAGAAATCACTTACCATCAGGTAACTCACTTGCTCGTTTGCCGGCCTATGCTATAAAAAAAGAGAATAGACGCATTCGTTTTATATAAATAATACATGGTAGACACAGGTGAAACTAGTCCTTGGTTAGTCGAATTTATTTTCGTCTTTGATCTTATCGTTTTCAAGCCGAGTAACTTACCGGATTCCTGACCTATGATTGCTGCACCTAGGAAAAAAATGGTTCCACTTACGAAATATGATCACCTGTCTGTGCGACGCGCAAATATCCACTGTAAATATATGCGGGCCCTGGACCAATTTGTTGATTTAGTTCATACTTCAGAAATAATTAATGTTCTGATAAAGTCATTGACAGCCTCAGTGGCGGAGCGGGCGAGTAGGCGGTTGTGAAGCTAGAGGCCGTGGGTTCGATCCCCGCACCGATACAAATGATTGTGTCATTCACACATTTGTTTTACCACATATTTGTATCGGGGTCTGGGTGTTGTGAGACCGAAAGTCTCTAGTAGTTGATGATACCCACGACACAAGACTCGTAACTTACTGTAGGGTCAGGACTATGTATGTGACTGTTGGGTGTATTTATTCACATGGCAAAACAAAACGTGCCCGCGTTTTAATCCGCACCTATTCAGACATAACCCGGAACACGAAATTTACAATCTCCGAAAGTGAATGCATTATAGGTATTCATAATATACTCTTGCTTATACGGATTTGCTCAGATTTTTTCAACAACATCTGGATTTAATTCGTTTTTTTCGTCTGAATGACGAGATGAGCAAGTCGCTTTTTCGATGGTAATCGCCACACCTGCCCAGAAACAGAAGTACTTTGAATTAGAAAAGCAATGGAGTGCACTCTTGACCCCAAGATATAAGATATTAAGTCTGATGAATATGAGATTAGTTTCGAATCGAATCAAATCGACCCTTGAATCGCATTTACACTAAACATATTTAAGAAACGTCACATCGTATTAGTAATTTGACATTTATAAACATGTTTGGTAGTTAACAGCCTTAACAGTTAAGTTTGACAGCCTTCGTAGCGCAGTGGGCGAGTAGCCGACTGTGAAACGTGAGGCCGTGGGTTCGATTCCCGCACCGAGCAAATATTTGTCTCGGGTCTGGGTGTTGTGAGACCAAAGTCTCTCGTAGTTCCTGATACCCACGACACAAGATTCGTATCTTACTGTGGAGTCAGGGCTATGTGTGTGACTGTTGAGTTTTATTTATTTATTTATTTTATTTAGTTAAACCTAAATATCATATACAGGGTTATTTTTAAAACACCAGCAACCTCGCAGGGGTAGATTCCTAAGGTTATTAGCTACTACTTTTGTTCTACGACTTTTCATAATTTGTTAGATTTTATTTTCATACAAAAATAAGTATTCATTTAATTTCCGTCTTGAATGTTAAATACAACGCGCATTGCAGATTACGTAAACAAACACGCGAAGCGTGGGGAACCGGGCTAGCGCCTACGACCTTGACCGCTGAACAGCTGACCGCCCTTTGATGTCGCGCGCACACGCCGCGCCGCGCCGCAATCTATGAAGAAAAACACGACACAACAAAAACTTGTAAAATCATTTTTTTTTAAATATATTGAGTTATATCCAAACTCGTAGAACAAAAGTTGTTCCGTATGGGGTCAGCTATCTGGTCCTGCGAGGTTGCTGGTGTTTTAAAATTAACCCTGTATATAATATATATTTTTACTGACATTAATGTCGTTCAAACCGAAAAATAATGGTGCTTACACACTGCTACTTCGTCAAATCAAAATATAAATTATCGATACCTACTCTGAAGGTCTTTACCGTTCAAGGAAATTACCACCTAGTATATAGTGGTCACAATGTTATAACTAGACGCTGTTTTGATATTAAATTTATACCTGTCGATAGAATGTAATATAAATTATATAAACATTTTACTGGTTTAATAAAAATAGATTTTATTAAGAAAGCATTACAGCCTAATGAACTAGCAACACTCAATCAGTTTTATATATTGACAGCCTCCGTGGCGCAGCGGGCGAGTAGCCGGTTGTGAAACGAGAGGCCGCGGGTTCGATCCCCGCACCGAGACAAACATTTGTGTGATCCACAGATATTTGTCTCGGGGTCTGGGTGTTGTGAGACCGAAAGTTTCTCGTAGTTCCTGATACCCACGACACAAGACTCGTATCTTACTGTGGGGTCAGGGCTATGTATGTGACTGTTGGGTGTATTTATTTATTTTTATTATTGAAACTTAAAACTGAATAAAAATCTTCAAAGGAATTCTCTGAGATCGTTTCCTTCGTTCAAGTGCAATGCGCTTCGGAGATTTGTCAAAAGAATTCTAGTGATATTAAAACTCTACTGTTTTTCTTGATTTTCTGTGAAACACACTGCTCTTCATATACTGTTAAAATTGCATTATATTAAGATGTATTCAAACGACGCGTGATAGCCAACAAAGCACAACCTTTTTATGTAGAACAAAGTACGTAATGTCTTATTGAATCATCAAAGTTTAAATACACACATAGTCTGTGTCTCGTCCCTGGCTCGGCTCGTGCTACCACGAGTCGTTTAACAAAACCATTGTATAATATCGTAATTCTTCTTCGTGACCTATATTTAAAGAAATGTTAACCTAAGCAACAAAATAAATTACCAATATAAATAAAAACTGGTTTGTGATGGATCTGACCTTGTTTAATTTAGAATACATTAATTTGGATTATCAACTCATCGGCGACTATTATTGTACTACAAACAGCACAATATGTTCTAATAATGAATAGCGCTATATTAATTATTATTACTTTCGAAACCATTTACTGAAACCAGTTCTCTGCGACCTTATGTTGAGCGAATGCAAGCAGACCGGTGAACAATAGCGCTCACTTCTAAAATGTTTTATTTCAGTTAGTACTAAGACTCCAGTAATACATTTCATACTAGCGCCAGAGCCAGTGCCACTAACCTATTTTTATTTGAGACTAGCTGTCCCGCGCGGTTTCACCCGCAACATATAATTAAAAGTTATGGTTCAACCGATTGCAGCGCTACCTACATTAAATTGTGAATCTAAATAATTACAAACACACTCAAACACTCACAAAAAGAATTATCGAAATCGGTCCAACCAAACGATTGGAGTTTTTGCGAAAGAACTGCAATAAAATTTTATATATAAGAGAAAGAAGATGGAAAATAGACTTCCATCACAGTCACATTACATACAGATCGGACAAAACACAAAACTTAATAATTTCAAATTGAAGGTAGATAATGTAACTTTAACAATTCGGGACAACCTACACCTCAGTCCACCCCGTGACCTCAAAGGCTGTAAATCCTTATAAACGAAAATGAAATAAAAACCGCGATAATCCGATTAAATTAGTTTTATTTCAATGTGTAACATTCGCGTAAACGTACGAAATCATTTAATTATATTAAATTAAAAATTATTAAAAAAATGACCACCACGCCGCAAAGCTTTGGTCCAGCCAAAGCTTGACGTAAACACCATCCTTGATAAAAGGTACCTATGCACTACAATTGAGTGCTGTAATTGAATATGTGTGTCAAATGTAAGAGCTATGTTTTGATAAGAGCTTATCTAATGAAAACACGATTTTTAGTCATATTTCTTTATATCAAGCGAGCTAAAGCGATTGCTCTGCACATGTTGATTAGAACAATGGAAAAAAAAATTAACTACGGAGAGGCGTGAGTGAAACTGCACGTTTCGTGATAATAAACGTTTACTATCAGTAGTTATGAATAAAGAAATTAGAGTTCCTATTCTTTTCTAGCCTCGATAGTCAGACGAGCGAGCGGCCCGTTGTTGGTAAGCAGTCACCGCCGCTCATGGACATCGGCAATGTCAGGGGCACAGTGAGGCCGCTGCCTACCACTGAAGGCATACCCTATTTAGCCTCGTTTAAAGAAGGACATAGTGCTCGAGAAACGCCGGGGTAGGGATTCATTCCAGAGCTTATACGTACGCGAAATAAATGAACGCTGGAAACGTACGGTACTAGACCGTATTGTTTCCAGGTAGCATGGATGAACTCTACTGCGGTGTCCGGTGGTTAAATATGGTAATTTTAATCTTAAATTTGTTATATGGGATCATCTACTGTGATAATAAGTGATTTGAAGATTATCAGATCCAAAATCTCATGTTTCGGGATAGCGAGCGTAGTGTAACTCCATGCAGTGCTTTGTAATTCCAATTTATGTTTGGTTTGGTTTTTGATTATGGTTCGCCGTGGCGCTTACTGTCAGGTGACTGATCGGTTCGTTACGTTATTTAGGCTGAAAATATCAAGTGACAAATGTCATTTCAAAAGAATGACGTACTTTATATTCTGAATGACATAAACAATAAACATGCTATTAAAAATAGTAACAATAGATTATTATTGTTTTATTATAGGCCTATATCAGGTCTTTGGCGTCTGATTTACGACTGCGCTCATTCAGTATCTATTAGAACCTCTTTGTAAGGACTGGATTAAATAAATGAATACCCAATTGTTCTGTACTCCATTATAATATATCGACTAAGCCTAATTCTTTTATCAGTAGAGTATCGTACCTAGCTGACAGTAGAACATATTATATATTTTTATCCGAGCACGGTAAAGTGACTGCTTTACATCTGATGGTAACCGCAATGCAGTGCAAAAAAACAGCAACCACCGACAAACAGTGAGTTTATCGGTGGTTGCCAGAATCATGCGGTCAATCAAATCCATTAGCGGACCTCTAAATTATACAAATTATCATTCTTTAATTCAATTCTTCAAATCAAATTTAGTAATCTGAACACCGCGATTCAGAAAATGAAGTCATTTGCACATTGCCTTGACAGACAGACAGACAAAAAAATGTGTTTTATATGGATATTATAACATAACCCAATCAACATTTAGAAGGAATAATGTACAGACAAAGTTACTTATCAGTTTTATTATAGTATAGATAAACAACGAATTGTGATTAAACGAGCTCGACGAGAATAGAACAAGAATTTAATAATGGAGTTTAATTGTGTATTTCCTGATACAAACAAAAAATAAAAGGTTTTATGTGGAATACTGTAATAAAACATCGGATAGACGTCTACAAGAACTGATCATGGAAAAAATTAAAAACATGACGGTATAGACAGATCGTATTACGATACAAAAGCTAAGCATTCCCCTTATTAAGTTTGAAATTGGGCCTACTTACGCAAACGGGAACCAAATCACAGCAAGTTCAAATGGAGTTACTGATTTTGTTTTTCTAAAGAGATAAAATTGGTTTAAATTATTGAATTTACATCACTGTTACTTAATGTAGAATTGCGTACAATTGCAATTTTTATTTCGCAATTGAAATTCCCTTTTGTTTCCAAAATGTAATAAGGTCGTCAAAAACATTTATTTTTATTCACAAATTCTCAGATTTCACCAAAACGTTATTACAGAACGTAACTTTGATGTAATAAATAAGCATGACGGACAGAATTTGTTGCTACTTAAAAGGGAAATATTTTCGGGTCTAGCCGGCATGGTATACCCTGCATATTGACGTATTGATTAATTAAATACATACAGTGGTAAGGTTAAGTGGTACAGCTTCGCTGTAGACAGTTTTATCTGCAGCACGAATGGGCCAGTTCGACTGGGTCGTTACCATTGTGACAATGGTAACGACAATGGCATTGTCTCATGACATGAAGCTTGCTGTTGCGTTTCCTCCGGCGAGTTTAATACCCGAAGGAATGAATTCCCCCTCCCCTTCCCAATCCTATAATTACTCTTTTCCTTAAGGTTTACAAAGCAATCGTGTTTTTTCTGGTATTGTGGGCGTTCGTGGGCGGTAAAGATGAGTGACATAAATCCAGGTTTAATTCGGGACATGAAATTTGTTGACATTGTCTACTTCTGTCGCCAAAAAGGAATGTTTAAGTACTGTTCTATTTCAGTTTAATGGACATTAAAGCCAGTGCAATTATTGGGCAATATGAGACTTACATATTATGTCTCAGGACGGCGAGTGCAGACCAATGCCATTCAGTTCTAGTAATGCAAGGTTCTGTGTGCTGTTTCTTCAGTCAGGCACGTCATTCAAACGAATAAAAAATATTTGCCACTCATGAAAATCACTTCACTAATTATTCCCCAGCCATATTGCAAGCCACGCAGCAGCTTTATCGATTTTGAGCGCTGACTAAAAAAAGGCACAATTATGATCCATTGTGTGTTCTTTATTACTAGTTGATTGTGCGTCAAATGAAATTTAGCCCCTGTAGCGACGCGGGTCACGTACTAGACGCAGTCATTAGCCGTATTTCAATTAACCGCAGTGACTGTTGAAATTTCGTTTGCAATACGTTTCTAATAGGTAGATAATGTTTATTGGAGATAAGTTGCCTTTATTCCAGTGGCAAAGCGTTTTCGACTTTAGTTCTTATTTATCGAATAGACTCAGCGCATTTGAAACAAAAGCAGCGATAGCTCAACGGAGAGTGATATGGAATGTCAGGGCAAAAGTTGCAGGTTCAAAACCAATCCCAGGACACACAACCCGATCTTTTCTAAGTTACATTATGTGTTCATTGTTTATTATAGCTCGCTTTATGTTAATCGTAAGCGATGAGGAAATGTCAAATTTAATTTGGAATTTGTCAGTTGATAATGAATGATTTTTACAATCCTAAAGATCCTTTATCTTCTCGCAAAAAAAACATTAAGCAATGTAAAAACAGTAAGTAGTCCTATTGCTAAATTATTTTAAGTGATTATTGATTATTATTGGATGCAGGCCGCTTCCAACAGGTCGGTCAGGAAATCTTTGGAGGAGGCCTATGTTCTGCAGTGGACTTCTTGTGGCTGATGATGATGCTTATTGGTTATACAAGAATTTTTGTATTTTTTGTACTCGCAGGTAACAAGATACGAACAACCAGAAATCACAATTTATTTGATTATTATATATATATATTTGATTCTCTCTTAATAATATTTATTATATAAATCATAATATACAGATGAATTGAGAAGATGCCTCTTTAATCATAGCTCCCGAAATGTAGCTTCGAATTACTTAGAATACGAGTAAAATTGTAGGGGTAGGTTATTGAGGTGTTATGTCTTATGGGTATTAAAGTCTTAAGTGCTAAGCCGCCAACGTAATCAAAATTTATATGTGGCAGGTGTGAACCCAAATCCTTTACACCTTATTTTAACCCTTATTTTATGCTATGACTAATATTCTAAATATGGAAGTAACGTCTCTCTGTCTGTAACGTTTTTATGGCTAAACGGATGAACGTATTTTAATGAAATGTAGTAAGGAAATAGGTTATTACTAGGACAGGTAAAAACTTTCATCCCGTAAAAAGACATTAAGTCAAAGTTGGTCCTATAACATGTTTTTTTTACTAATTCGAATGACGAAACTGGCAGATCGCTCGTCTGATGGTAAGCGCCACGCCTGCCCATAAACAGAAGTACTGCATGGCACTGGGATGCGCTAGTCAGCTTAAGACATAAGGTGTTAAGTCTCATAATGCCAAGTAATTTCATTAACTTCAATGTCCTTCAAACCAAAGCAGAACACTCTGTTTGATGCTTGAAATAGACAACGCGCTAGTACCACCTAGCAAGGATGATGCTAAACTACTAAGGGAACTAGACGATTTTTTTTTATTTATCTTGGTTCAGCAAAGTGACTACGCTATACCTGATGGTAAGTGCAGCGCAATCCAAGAATCGACACTATTCCAATTACCAACGATAAACAATGTATCCATCGTAGGTCGGCAAGATCATGCCGGCCTGCCTAAGTGCCTGGGGTGAACTACGGGGTCTCTGCTAACGGAATACTGGCGACCCCGCAGTATCTCATCCCAGGGCCAAGGGGAGGGAAATGAAAAAGGGATGGGAAAAAGGTTAGGATCAGGGGGCAAGCCCCCTGGGGAGAACCGGATTTACACTGGCTGACCCTGGAACGCGACCCACACGAGGTGGGCCACTATGGCAGGTTTTAGCACCAGTATACGGTGGTCGCTATCCGGTCAGATACAAGTATCCTCCCACCAGCATAAACGAATAAAAATAAATGCTAATGCATTTGTCAACGGTTTTTAAGTTTCATTTGAACTTCTGATTACCTTGCATCTCTACCTAACCTGTAATGGATAGCGCTGTTTTCGAAATAAAAGAAACCGAGCATTTGTTTTCTTATACAAGCTACCTACGATCATACGATGATAATCTGATATCTTTGATGGATATTTATTACTTAATTAAGTACAGTCTTGTTACTTTTGTATTACATTGTTTTGTTTTATTATATTAAGAGATATTAAACCTCTGAGAAAACAAGACGATAATTAAGACAACTGTACCTTCAAGCAAGTTTTTGCGAGTTTCTCGAAAGGTAATACGTCATCCGATTAAACAATAGATAAATAGTACCTAACAGTCACACACATAGTCCAGACAGCATAGGCCGGCAAACGAGCAAGTGGGTCACCTGATGGTAAGTGATGTTCACCGCCCATGTTAGCCCACCACCAGGAAGAATCATGGACGCGTTGCCGACATTAAAGAAAAGGGATAATTAGGGATTGGGAAGGGGAGGGGTTATGGGCTTCCGGATATCTCACTCACCATACGAAACGCAGCAGCAAGCCGCTACTTTACGTCGGTTTTCTGTGAGAGAGTGGTAACGACCCTGTCAAACCAGCCCATACATGCTGTAGACAAAACTGTCTACAGCGTGGCTCTACTACTCAAGTTGTTTGCCAGTATGTATACGACAAATATAAATTAAGTTAATATTTTCATTTCATTTTGCAATTCATTACAATCCTCCAATCTTCTATAGTATATTATATAGTACGGTCCTTGCTGTACGGATATTCTATGGCACTGCAAACAAAGTACTACTGACTGAACAAAGTTTTTCTTGAAGGCCGAGTTATAATGAGTTGTCAGAAATAATTCATTTAAGCGTCGGGCGCCAACTTGTAGAACACAGCGTGTTGAATTGAGGCTGCTAAAACCAGAGTGGCCTAACTGCATTTTGATGAATTTTGACCTATTTGTATTTTCGTAATTTAAAAATGTTAATCTATAAGACCAGACTGGCATAAAATTGGTAACATCATCTTGACATAGATGGCAGTACAAGTCCATTTCGGCCGTGGTTTAAATTGGCCACCCTGGTTCTTTACATTTTTAGCGATGATTGTATTAAATAGTTTAAGTAACAAAAATATAATCATGTTATTAAGTGTAATGCATCGCATGTTCTCATAGCATGTGCACGCCTCGCTTAACACAATGGTAACATTTTTAGAAATTGCACACACTCTAATGAAAATTTAATTTGCTAAGTTTGTGCTGTTTTATTTTTGTACCTCCAGTACACACACACGAAAACACTCAAGTAAGAGGCCGCATCATTCAATGGGATAGCTATAATCGTATGAAGTGGCCGCATAAAGAAGTTTTTTCTTGTATTCTCTGTAATCGGATTTTACTCATATTTGAAAGACATTTCTATTCAAAGCATGAATACAAATTGCAGTAATGTGTATGACATCTACGAAACTCTACATAAATAAAATATAAAGCAGTACACGAACTGAATCCGGAACTAAATTCCGTGGTCCAAAACTGTGCTCAGGGGGAGGGTCGTTGTCTACAAATGCATTCACCTCACATACCCTTCTTACTTTTTTAACATCTGACAAATAAGAACAGTGTTGTAAGTTTCATAAGCTCTTTCATCTGCGAGTCTGTACGTTAGCGCCTAAACGAATGGACTGATTTGGATGCGGGTTTTTATTTGATTTCGTTATAAGAATATTTAATACGATTTTAAGTAACTTTAGTGCTGTATTTAATCTGAAAAAGTAAATATATTTATATCAAGGTGGTATACAAGATGGTAGGTCCCTCGTATACGAGAGGCAGTCTGGGTAGGTACCACTGCTTTGGCTATTTCTGCCGCCAGGCAAGGTTTTGAAGGACATTGAAGCCACTGAAATTACTGGGCATTACCTTTATGCGATATAATCAAAGCAACCTTTTGTACCCACAATAACTTACCAAATGTATGCATTCGAAAAATTCCAGTCTAAAATATATAGGTCGAATTCTTGTATAATCGAGTTGTAATTTCTAAATAATGTTGGTACGTGCTGTTTGCTCAACAAAAATAATTTGCGATCCTTCGATTAGTTCTCGGTCAAGGTTGACATGTGCGTACTACGGAACTAAATCGACTTTTTTTCATCATTATTCAACAACCGTAGACCGTAACTGAATTGTGAACATGTGTTATAATACTCAAATGGAAAACATAACTCGATATTCGTTACTTGTTTGGATCAAAATAACTGCTACGTTCAACGCTGTGTACATACAAAATACAATTTAACATACATTATTAGATTTATCTTTAGAAGAATTATTGTTATTTTATTTTGATTTTTTTATTGTATTGCTGAAAGTGAGACAGTTGTAACGACCCGGTCGAACCGGTCCGTTCATGCTGTAGACAAAACTGTCTACAGCGTGGCTCCACCACACTTAGTCTTAAAATAATCATTAAATTTTATATGTATACACATAATATGTATGTATAATTGTTTTTAACCATACCCATCTTCAAAAGCAAAGCAGAAACCTGAGTCCCTTTAACCCCTAACAAAAAACAGTGGTTTTATAAGTTCAATCCATTTGTTATGTGTGAGAGTAGAGTGTGTGTAAGTGACTGTGGCATCGCCATGATGAATCTATTTAACAAAGAAATCAATTTAATAGGTACAGATGTTTTCCTGTTTAACGTCAGAAGGATTATTTAACGGTAAGATAGGGCTACTTCTGATGCTTATGGTACCAGGAGTAGATAAAACATAAGCGGTATATTTAAAATTATCTTAATTTGTTTGCAGAGAGCTCGATAGGCATGCGGCACCTGATGGTGTGCCTGATGTTCCTGGGCACCACGGTCTCGTACGCGACGCGCGTCAGCATGAGCGTCGGCATCGTCGCCATGACCTCCAACAACACGCACGGCTATACGGTGAGTTCTACTTCAGAATGGGGTTGATGCATGACCTTCAATTGGAATATTAATATATACGCAAAAAAAAACATTGCGAAAACAAAATCAAAATTGATTGAAAAATGAGACCACAATTAATATTTCAAATATTGCATAAAACGCGTGTGAAATTAAATGAATTAATAGTGGGACCATCTCGCTATCTCCCTCCCACGCGTGCGCCGCGTTATGACCATCATATAAGTTGACGTCATCATATGGCGTGCATCTTTTTTTGTTTATCATTCGACAATATTATTATTATTCTACCTGATTTAAATAGCTTATATCTTAAATTATTTTTGAAGACATTAGTAGAATTATTTCTATTGTGAATTATTTGCAATGTGAGCTATTGATTAAAATCGTAAAAAATCCATCAAACGTAATCATATATCGGGACTAAATTATCATATTATAAACCAATTTGCATTGGCTCAGTTGGAATTCCATTATAATATTTATGACATCAGTTATAATAGACTAGCTTTTGCTCGCGGCTCCGCCCACGTGATTAAACAAACAAACAAACAATCAAACTCTACAGCTTTATAATATTAGTATAGATTTGGGTAGCTTAGCAACGGAAGCCTTCAAATAATATTATTGGGGTAGCTTAGCAACGGAAGCCTTCAAATATGAATAATTTTCCCCGTTTTTGCAACATTTTTCACTGATGCTTCGCTTCTAATGGTCGCAGCGTAGTGTTATATATCCTAAAGCCTTCCTCGATAAATGGACTATCCAACACAAAAAGAATTTTTCAATTCGAACCAGTAGTTCCTGAGATTAGCGCGTTCAAACAAACAATCAAACAATCAAACTCTACAGCTTTATTATTAGTATAGATAAGGCATAAAATACCAGGCTTTTATTATATCGTCCTACTACTACGTATGAGCCTCTTCTACGATTGAGAGGAGTTAGGCCTTGGTCCACCATGCTTGTCGTTTTTTTGTTTACTAGTCTCAATATAGAGCTTTTAAAGTTAGGGCAGATAGACACAGAAAAAACACATGGTGTAAGCTTCGTAATAGGATTCTTTTGATACCATTTAGACACAAAGCTTTAAAAATTGTGACTGATATTTTGAATTAATAACAAAACCTTGGAGTTGACCACAGATAAATAACACTGTAAATTCAAAAATAAAAATTTTGAACTACATCGCAGCTAGACTCTATCGAATGATTTTTATTCCGACAAAATCGGTCCACGATTGGCGGATAAATCAATGTACATACATAAAGAAGCAAAAAAAACTCGCTGATTTGAGAACCTCTTATTTCGAAGGCGGTTAAACATGTTTAATTTTTAATGAAAATTAAAATTCAACTACCGTAAATTGTAATTACTGCCTCTAAAGTATTACATTCCTCGGGTAAATTACAAGCAATCTCAGAGTCTCGTACCATACAATTCCGACTCATCACAGAACACACTTACATACTTTACGACCTGAATGAGCTTTAACGACCGCTCGACTCCGCGCACTCCATACACGAGTGCTTTAATGCTTTACATTACCTAGTTTCAGGAACTTCTTTTGTTTAATGGTGTTCTGTTGTAGCTTAAATGCTAAAAGACAGTGTCATTACTTTTATTTTATACTAGATGACCCGGTGAACTTCGTATCACCTACATATATTTGTGTAAAATGTGGTACAAACTAATACAAATGTTTCATTTACATTAAATGCAATTAAGTGAGGTACTGCACCATTGCACGTGAGGTAACCCGTCGCACATTTAATTGACTTCGACGACCTAAGTCAGGTCGTCTTCCACCTCCCCCCGGTGGGACAGTCCTGTCCCTGTCCTGTCCTGTCCTGTCCTGTCCCTGTCCTGTCCTGCCCCTGTCCGGTCCTGTCCCTGTCCTGTCCTGTCCTGTCCTGTCCCTGCCCTGTCCCTGTCCTGTCCCTGTCCCTGTCCTGTCCCTGTCCTGCCCTGTCCCTGTCCTGCCCCTGTCCTGCCCCTGTCCTGTCCTGTCCTGTCCCTGTCCTGTCCTGTCCCTGTCCTGTCCTGTCCTGTCCTGTCCTGTCCTGTCCTGTCCTGTCCAGTCCCTGTCCTGTCCCTGTCCCTGTCCCTGTCCCTGTCCCTGTCCCTGTCCCTGTCCCTGTCCCTGTCCCTGTCCCTGTCCCTGTCCCTGTCCCTGTCCCTGTCCCTGTCCCTGTCCATTCCTGCCCCTGCCCTGTACCTGCCCTGTCCCTGCCCTATCCTGTCCCTGTCCTGCCCATGTCCTGTCCCTGTCCCTGTCCCTGTCCCTGTCCCTGTCCTGTCCTGTCCCGTCCCGTCCCGTCCCGTCCCGTCCCGTCCCGTCCCGTCCCGTCCCGTCCCGTCCCGTCCCGTCCCGTCCCGTCCCGTCCCGTCCCGTCCCGTCCCGTCCCGTCCCGTGCCGTCCCGTCCCGTCCCGTCCCGTCCCGTCCCGTCCCGTCCCGTCGGGTCCCGTCCCGTCCCGTCCCGTCCCGTCCCGTCCCGTCCCGTCCCGTCCCGTCCCGTCCCGTCCCGTCCCGTCCCGTCCCGTCCCGTCCCGTCCCGTCCCGTCCCGTCCTGTCCTATCATCAAAAAGACATCAGGTGTTTCATACCCAGGAACAGTTTGTACTGGAAAATTAAGTTGTCGTTTTTAGTGTTTTCCTTTATTTATTATCATCCCCAGGAACAGTTTGTACTGGAAAATTAAGTTGTCGTTTTTAGTGTTTTCCTTTACTTATTATTTATGTTACTCATTTTTTCTCACCGGGTAAACCTTCCCTGAACTTTCACAAATATTTCAAGACCAGAATTAGCCAAATCGGTACAGCCAGTCTCGAGTTTTGGCGAGACACACGCACAGCGATTCATTTTTATATATATAGATTAGTAACTGTATATGATAATGTTACGTCGACTTCACATTAATTGTATTTAGCTCTTAAATATGTTTAAGAAACGTCAAATTGTATGGAAATTTGATATTATTATGCATGTTTAGCGCATAATAATTTTTGAGTGGTAAAGCCACGCTGTAGACAGTTTTGTCTACAGCATGAATGGCATGCTGCTGAGTTTCCTACGGTGAGTGGAGTGACTGGAGGCCCAAATCCCCGTCCCTTCCCAATTATCGCTTTCCTTTAAGGTCGGCAACGCACCCATGATTCTTCTGATATAGGGGTGTGATGGTGAGGGCGGTGGAGATCACTTACCATCAGGTGATCCACTCGCTCTTTGTCCAGCCTATGCTATAAAAAAAAATGCGCAATTCAGTCTTAGGGTGAATTACATGACGCTTCTTAATCGTATTTAACCGCTTTAAGTCATCATCGACCTATCTGGTCGTCATTCAAGGTAATAAAAAAACATAACATACAAAATTCAGAGTTAAGTACATATTATTGGATCTAGTTACGAAGCTACGACTTTCGTCCCAGCAGTCCGTACCACTTCACTCCTCCGTGCCACTCTATACCTATCAAAACCCAGCCTAACTGATACCGAGGTAATTCCAAAACTTCTAATGTAATCCGAACCGATCAAACCATAAATATAGGCCTGTAATAAATTGCACATTACCCGTTAATGTCGCATAAAACGATAAATAGGGTTGAAACCGAATTTTACGACGGCTCGTCAAATCAAACGCTCAGATATTAAGAGATATAAAATTTTACAAATCTAATTTATTTAATTTAGATATTCCTTTGGATTTACTTTAAAAAATATATTGAACAGCCATTTTGCTTAATTTTTGTGTTAGCATTGGGTTTAATAATATTAATAAAATATTGTATTTGTTTTTTTATTTTATTGAATGACGAGACGAGCAAGGCGCTCGCCTGATGTTAAACGCCACTCCTGCCTATAAAAAGCCTATAAAAACATCACACATAAATTTGAATTACAAAGCATTGCGTGGCATTGAATTGCGCTCGTCACCCCGAGACATAAGATATCAATGATGTTGATGATGATGTCGGTACGACGACTATATATATATTTTTTTTGATATATGTGGCATAGGCCGGCAAACGAGCAAGTGGGTCACCTGATGGTAAGTGATCTCCACCGCCCATGTACGCCCACCTCCAGAAGAATCATGGGCGTGTTGCCGACCTTAAAGGAAAGGGATAATTAGGGATTGCGAAGGGGAAGGGATTTGGGCTTCCGGATATCTCACTCACCGTACGAAACGCAGCAGCAAGTCGCTACTTTACGTCGGTTTTGTGTGAGACAGTGGTATCTAACCGGTCGAGCCAGCCCATTCATGCTATAGACAAAACTGTCTACAGCGTGACTCTACCACTTAAAAATTATACTGGGCATTATGAGACTTATAGCCGTCGTACCGCCTACGTATACAACAGTGCCATAGAGACTTTAATTTTTAATACACTTACTAAGTCTCTGTTTAAGGTTTATACATGTTTACTTTTACTATGACGATGCCACTAAAATGTACATTTACTTACTAAAATCCTATTAATAACCCCAAGGGTTATAAGCAAGAACGCGAGGTAATAAATTAGAGGGATAAAGTTGGAGTCGAGCGCGGATTAACAGGCCTCCATTAATCAAAGATAGATGCGAGATGAATCTGCTCTTTATTCGGTAATCTATATGAAGGGTAGAACAACAAGTAGAAGTAATCTTTCTTAGCTATATTTTAATACAGAAACTTTAATATAAGAATATAAACAAACACACAGCCTTATTGTATTGTATATGTAATCTAACTTTAACTTAGGTTTATATCAAGACATTGCTATAGGTTACCATAGCAACTTTGATATATAAATCTAGTGTAAAGACCACGTTTTTCAATAAGGTCTCGAATGTCTAAGGTCTACTTTACTATTTTCCGTTTTTGTTAATACTATTTGCCGATGCCGAGCGTATTTCCGTCCCATGATGTGATAGTGGTCGTCTATCACCATACCAGACTAATACTGAGCATTTTGTGATACAAAAACCTAAGAGTGGTAGAGCCACGCTGTAGACAGTTTTGTCTACAGCATGAATGGGCTGGCTCGACCGGATCGTTACCACTGTCTCACAGAAAACCGACGTAAAGTAGCGGCTTGCTGCTGCGTTTCGTACGGTGAGTGAGATAACCGGATGCACGAATCCCCTCCTCTTCCCAATCCCTAAGTATCCCTTTCCTTTAAGGTCGGCAACGCGCCCATGACTCTTCTGGTGGTGGGCGTACATGGGCGGTGGAGATCACTTACTATCAGGTGACCCACTTGCTCGTTTGCAGGCCTACGCAAAAAAAAAAAAATATCACTTTTACCTCAGCATAAAATTCGTACCGCGTATTATACAGATTTGTATTAAATTATACAAATAGCAAAAAGGAACCGTTCGCAAAAAGTTTTTACCATTATTCTTAGCATTTTCCATCGTCTTTGCTAAGTTTTTACCCACGGCTCAAATTAACTTAAGTCTCTTGGAGCCAAACAAAGCGATCCTATTTGGAAGGGTCCCTAAATACCGTTCTGTTAAATTGTGCCGTCACTTTTCCTAAGAAGTAAGACAGTTTAGTGTTTTTACTGTTGCAAAGAATCGGACGGGTCTGTTTGGGTATTTAGGAAAATCAAATAGGTACCTCAGTTTTCGTTTTCGTTCGAACTGCTTGCGGTACGACTCCTATGCTGAGGTCTCGGGTTCGATCCCCGGGTCGGGTCAAAGTGATATTGGGTTTATCTATCACGAAATGTTCAATGGCCCGGAATCTGGAATTGTACCCGGTATAGTGATAGGCTCGCTCCCTATTACATCGTAGAATTTAAGTACGCTCGGCGAAATGTGAGTGTACTGGTTATAAATCTGCCTACCCCTACCGCAATTACAGGTATGAGTGCGTGTTTATCGTTTCGTTGTCACAGAAAACCGATGTAACAGCTGACTGTTGCATTTCGTACGGTGAGGTATCCGGAGGCCCAAATACCATCACCCATCTCTAATCTCTTAATTACATTTTCTTTAATTCCAGCAACACGTGTACGGTTCTTCTGGTATTGTAGGCGTTCATGGGCAGTGGAAGTCACATACCAGCAGATGACTTGTTTATTTGCCAACCTCTGCTATAAAAAACATCATTCTTTATCGCATAATTAGTCTGATGGTTAATCTTAGAGCACGAATTCCACCAATGCAATACAGGCGGTGGTTCGTATGAGTTAGAGACAGAGAGAGAGAGAGAGAGAGAGAGAGAGAGAGAGAGAGAGAGAGAGACGTTATTCTACATCGTGTTACAAAAAGGTGTGGT
Source organism: Amorpha juglandis (assembly GCA_949126905.1). NCBI lineage: Eukaryota > Metazoa > Arthropoda > Insecta > Lepidoptera > Sphingidae > Amorpha > Amorpha juglandis. Next base: position 312,865 of record OX421379.1, on the reverse strand, counting down.
CATATTTAGGGGTTACGTTACATACAACTGACAGTGAGTGTTTACATACATACATACATAGACTCACGCTTTTTTTTTATTTAACTGAATGACGAGAGGTTCAAGTCGCTCACCTGACGGTAAGCGCCACGCCTGCCCATAAACAGAAGCAACACCACACAGAACTTTCTTTGCTTTCTTTGTAGTAGTTTTTTCTTGTTTTTTTTTGCCCTGTAGTCGTCTGAAATATAATAGTGTGTAATATATGAAGAGCATAATATAGTTATTATTGAATTACCCAATATTTCTGTACCGAATTTTATCAAATATAGACATCGTCAAATGACATGCTAATTTTAATCATTGGTTTATTACGATCGATAAGGTGATAGTTGCAAGTCGGATATCGACATGTTAATATAACAGTCACACATATGCTGATCTAGATCCTCTTGGCATTTTTGTGGTGGGACATATACCGTTTACACTTGTTGTTGTTTTTTTTAAGTTTATTGTTTTTGATAATATACTTGTAATATAACTATATTGTTAACCTTTTTTACCACCCAATGGTTGCCAATAAATGTTTCTTTCTCTCTTTCTTACATAGTTCTGACCGTACATGACGTTAACCTGTACCGTGAATATAAGGAATTACGAGGTACTTACGAACCCGCAATACTCACAATCGAAACATTGGAGATCACATAAACGCTTATCTCGGTGCGGAGATCGAACCCGCAGCCTCTCCTTTCACAATTAGATACTAACCCATCGTGCAATGAAGGCTGTCAAATCTATCAGCTAAAGTCCTTAGCAATCAACCTATAACTTTAGGTCGGCTAATTGCTTTTGTTTATGGGTAGGCGTGGCGCTTACCATCGCCTTGCTCCTTGGCGCCTTGCTCGTCTCGTCATTTAATTAAATAAAAAAAATATACAAAACTCGCCAAATAAGAACCTCATACCTTTGGAAGTCGGTTCAACATACAAACGATAGCACATCTATCTATTCCAATCTTCCAGCAACGAATGCACAATACAATCCTATTATTACCATTAACTGTAACGATGGCTGAATTATTGCCTTCTAAAGCCCATTTGTAGAGATAGCGTTTTTATAACCCATTTTGTGGCACCATTAAGTACTAAAAACTAGCAAGAGCGTCCAGAATTCGTCTGAGCCGCAACAAAAACATTTAAAAACGATCATTTAGGGCAAATTAAGTCGTTTTTTTGGTACGTGGGTAGCATCTAGAGCATTGTACGGGTGATTTGCTTCGAGATAGAAAAATCTTGTGAAGCTAATCGCCTGCGAAAGATTTTGCATACGTGTCCAAGCTTTAATATATCTAAAAGTAATTTTTGCTTAGTCGTAGAGCCACGCTGTCAACGCTTTTGTCTACAGCATGAACGGACCGGCTCGACTGGGTTGTTACCAGAGACCGAAAACCATCCAACCACTGGGGAATAATTTGGATTATTTTTAATATTTAGGTTACCACTATCTGGGTAATCAAGATAAATAAACATGTTACCACTGTTTTAAGTTACCATTTTAATAATAACGGTAACCTAAAATGACCTAAATACACACAGAAATTGCTCGTCCTTTATATTATGCCGACGGCTCGTGAAGATAGAGGTAATGATTATTTTGTTACCCGGTATTCAAACCAGTTAGGTCAGGTTAGAGGTAAGCGGTAAGAAATATAATACTAATAAATAAATAACGGCTACCTTTCAAAATACCGCTAAAATTATTATAGGTTGTAACCGAGAAATACAGATATTTGTCATGCCGGTTTCGGTACATGGTTGTTACCACTGCTTCACAGAAAACCGACATGAAGTTACAGCTTATTGGTGCGTTTCGTACAATAGGTGAGCCCGAAGTTCCAAGTCCCGCCCTCCCTTTCAAATTCTTCTTCTTTAAGGTTGACGACGAATCCATGATTTTTCTGGGTGTTCATGGGTGATGGATATCCCTTGCCAACTCATGTGACCCGTTTCTTCGTTTTTTTTTATTATTATTTACTGGCCCTGTATTATATACGTCCCACTACTGGGCACGGGCCTCCTCTATTGAATGAGAGGGATTAGGCCTTAGTCCACCACGCTGGCCTAATGCGGGTTGGCAGACTACACATACCTTCGAAAAATCTTATCAACTTCTCAGGTATGCAGGTTTACTCACGATGTTTCCTTCACCGTTAAAGCACTTGTTCGTTTGCCATCTTCTGAATTAAAAAGCGACATCAAAATCCATGTACCATTTACTTAGTTTATATAATGTAATATTAGTTAATTAATTTATGATATATCAAGAGACTAAATTAGTGAATTAGTTAATTTAGTTCTTTTTTTTTCATATTTCACATTCACACATATTCCTTTTTGTTCATGTTATTATTTAATAAGATATTCGCCATAATATACTACATATATTTTGTGAAAAATACAGCTAGCAACCTATTACGCTTTAAAAAATAAAGTCTTTTAAACATAGGACAAACGAACAGACCTAGTTCTGGGTTTCGATGGAACTCTGTGATTATCTCATAAAATTCCATCCTTCATAATGACCTGATGATTTAAAAATCGATCTCTTAAAATCTCCACCGTGTACGTATGAGCACTTTATCACATCTAAGTAAAAGACACAATTGGAGTTAACACTACCATTCTACTCGCTATCTTAAATGCGGTTTCTTCAAAGTATAATTCTGGTCTTTTCTTGTTACGACGTCGTTATCACCTACAGTTTCACTACGATACCTTACTCGTTATTGTCCCAATTTCTATGTAACAATACATATCTGCAATGCAGCAGCCTTTTATATGCTAATGGTACTTTTTATTGGACAAGTTCGGCCATATTCGGTGTCTAATAGCAAGCGATTCATGTATATCGATTGTAAAACATCACATACACGGGTGAAATGATACATAAAATATATGTTGGGACTTAGCATATAAATAAATAAATAATAAATACACCCACCAGTCACACACATAGTCCTGACCCCACATTAAGATATGAGTCTTGTGTCGTGGGTATCAGGATCTACGAGAGACTTTTGGTCTCACCACACCCATACAACACGACATAAATTTGTCGACTTATTTAATCGTGATAAACCATTTTTATCTTATTATATGTTATGCCTATCGAAGCTAACGTGGTTGAATATACTGACTTGTTATGTCAAAAAAAGAGCAAATAGAACTTTCAATCTCTCTGTGGTATTTTGCCTACGAACCCTAACATGTTGACGTAATTTTATTGACACTTATACCTGAGATATTTATTGTCGATAGTATTTGTAGTACATGAGATACGTCGTATTACATATGCTAAGTCCCGAGAAGTCGATAGTGTAAGGAAGTACAATATATTTAAAAAAAACCGACGTTAGTAAAAAGAAGCAAAGCTAAAATATTATAGTAGAGTAGACTAGTATGTCAGAGCTGCAATATTAAATTTAAATGAAGAAGGACATGACATTGAGGCAACACAGTGGAAGGAAGTTCATTCCAGAGTCTACAAGTTCCTGGGAGAAATCTGGAATTGGAACTATTCATAAAACAACTTTTCAATAACTTATTTTTGTTCCAGGTATTCGACTGGGATCGCAGTGTCCAGGATACGATTCTGTCGTCATTCTTCTGGGGGTACGTGGTGCTGCAGGTACCTGCGGGTATGCTGGCGGGCCGGTTCGGTGGCAAGTTCCTCATCTTTGCCTCCATGGCGTCCACTGGTGTCGTGAACTTACTGGTTCCTCTTGCTGCTGTACAGGTTAGTTTACTTAAGGTTATTTATCACCTCGTTGGTTTAGTAAAACGTCTCTTGTGACACTCAAATTAGCTTTGAAATAAACCTAATTTAAATAGATTTTATCGCGGTTATTTTTATTTAATTTTGGTCCCGACGTTTCGAAAGCTTTTCAGCCTTCGTGGTCACGGGATGGACTGACCCACTGACTGAGTGATATCTTGACACATGTGGGGATGAGATTATGATCACGGAATCTCTTCAAGAAATTTAATGTTGTCACATATCTTGCGCGCTTGGTTTTCAGATCCTCTGACCGACGTATTTTAAAACGCCGATAAACCGCGATAAAGTCAGTTTAAATTTGTTTTATTTCGACCTAGAATATGTATTTAAAAAATTATGTTGCATATCCTATCGATTCACTACAATAAATCTAATAAACTTCCAACATATTATTTTTAATCATATCATCTCTTCCTTATTCCTTCTACAATATTTTCACAAACGTCCGAAAGTAGTCGTGCAAAGTTTTCTGCGAGGTTTCCTGCTGCGAAGTGATTCATAACGTCCAAGTGTTCGTTTCTCATTTAACGATATACAGTGAACTTAGGGCAGTATGTTACGGGCAAGTGTGACGTGAACTTTACAAATTAAAAACGTTTTCACGCACGGGTATAATAAATTGTATTTTTGTAATATGTTGGTACAACTTCTTGTGTTAAATTGGGTAATAAAAATCTATGGTATGTGGCATATGAAATTTTGTTTTAAACTGCTATGTGTCATGCTTTGAAATTGCTACCAAAAGAAGCAAAGAGATATAAAATTGTACTGCAATTTAGGCATAAAATGGCAGGGACAGTTTTTCACATGAGAGAGTTCTTGAAATGGCCAGCTCCTTAGTCTGACCGCGCTCCTTAGAAGCGTCTGTGCTGTTAGAAGCGTATGTTCATGTGTCATCTTTTAGATTACCATGACATGTTCTTCTTGGTGCAGTGGCATATGCAATAAGGGACGTAGGGAGGCTATTGCTTCGTTGTAAAGACTGTGTCCAGTTTCACAATGTCACTTTTAAAATTAACCACCGACACTAGGACAAGCTGACGGGAGAACGTTCAGAATGGTGCAAACATGTTACGAAGGGTCCCAAATTTTTCCATGAATATTGGTTCTAAGTACTTGTTAGCAAGAGAAAGAAACGAAGTCAAAGCAACTCTGCACCAATCACTTTCAATTTCTATTGTCAAACCTGTGGTAGATTATGTCGTTCTCGCATCGATTTGTTTAGCCACCACAAACAAAAGTATTAAAATAAGATGTCTCTCTTACCAACGAATCTTGACGAATGGGCTTAAAAGTAAGTGGAGATATAGTGTTACGTACTCAGTCCAGCTGTCATCCTGCTACTTGCTATTTCTCTTGCACAGCTAAACGCTAAGTCATAAGACTGGTGTGTCTCACATAACAATCCCAAATCCTCCAGAGCGATAATTTGTTTTCCCCGCTAAAAAAGAATCCTTCGCTCATCGAGTCCTGATGCAGGCAAAACTGACTTCTGGTTTTATCACTCATAAATTGAAAAATCGCTCTTAGGAATTTCTTACTTAGTCTTGCAAAAAGAGTCCTAAAATAATCAATTTAATTCCATTTTCTATTATTGGTAAAATTGGTGGTATTTCATTTGTACAATCATCTATAATCGGATTGTTAGTCGATGTAATCAGACTTAATTCTGTTATACAACTGTTATTCCTCATTTTTCTTCAACTAACAAGGGTAATTGAAATCGTAGTTTACGTTTGAGTATTGGTAACGAACAGATCGAGTTTTATAAAAAAATTGAAACATCAATTTAGAAGTATAAGACAAGGAAGTGAAAAGAATATTCAATTTATTTATGAATTCGTTGGCATTAAAATGTGGTTTTTCATAGATTTTTAAAATAAAGTATTTGGTTTATTAGGACTTATGGCAAAATATGGCGTAATATTTTGGAATTAAATCCACAGTATCTCAGCCAATAATTTTAATTCCCGTACTGTGCCTGAACGGTAATTACCTTAGCCACTACTGTGTCTTGATTATCAACGATAATAACTTACGTAGCTCACTTCCTTTAAAAATGGATAATGTCTCAAAACATATAAATTGAAAGGAAATACATTTTTAACAATAAATTTAATAGAAATACTAATTCCTGAATAGGTTTATTCCTTCAACAAGTAATAAATCCAACAAATGATTTGTTATCTATATAATTAGATGAGTCTGGTATCGACGTTAGATAATTTTTTCCTGTCCTGGGCACTGCGGGCGATCTTAATAAAACATTGTAATTTATAGACAGCAGTTAAGGCGTAGAAAAAACTAATCTAAGTTTAATTAGCAGTTTTAATTAGTAGTTGACAGTTTTGTCTACACTATTAAACCTGCCTAAGTTGTCCACACATATTGGGTGGATCGCGTCCGCTAATCAGCCAGTGTATATCCGGTTTTCGCGAGGGACTTGCGATAGGACTTGATGGTTGGTTGGGGCGAGTATATGGGTACATGTTTGTATCCTTGCAACTGCATCGGTTATCCGCCTATCCTGTCGCAGCCTCCTCGATTTGCTACTTCCCTCTTCGGAGTGTGAAGAAGCATTTATACATGCCCGCATGATTCTGATGACCACCAACAAACAATGACTTTATCGGTGGTTCTTTTAGACTGCACTGCGTTTAACAACAGGTGTAGTGCAATCATTTTGCCGTGCTCGGATCAAAAATAGCTTCGCATCCAGATCGTCTAGAATTGTTCATGGGCGATGAAGTTCAGGTCACGAAAATGAAACCCATTTGCTCGTTTTTTTTGCTGGCTTTTGTAATAAAAAGGTGTTTTTGTTTTCAGTACTAACAATACTGACTGCCTCGATGGCCCAGTTGTAATTCTTACGCGGTACAACCGCTGTGCTGAGATCCTTGGTTCGATCCCGGGTCGGGTTAAAGTGATATTGGGCATTTCTATTACGAAATGCTTTTACTGTGGTGAGTATGTCAGCACAGCCACCTCCTTCTAACGCTGGTGAACATCTTTTCATTGAAATTCAACTCTTTCACACTAAAGTGTTACTTGGTGTATATTACTGCCCCTCTCTTCGTATCAACTTTTTTCCAGCCTTTGAGAAACTTCTAGAAGATCTATCTCCCTCTTTTGCTCACACCATAATCAGGGGTGACTTTAACACATGTCTACTTAAACACGATTCTCGTTCTTCTACTTTTAAATCTATTACTAGGGCTAGCCACTTGACCATTCTTCCACTAAATGCTACACATCATTTTCCTAATTCTACACCTTCTCTTCTCGACATAATGCTTGTGTCGTCGTTATCGCATGTTGCTAAACACGGTCAGTGTGCGGCGGACGCATTCTCTTGTCATGATCTAATATATCTTTCCTACAAAATTCGTCCGCCTAAAGCTAAGCCCAAAATTCTTCTGCAGCGCAATTTTGGTGGCATTGATTTGGAGTCCCTGCGTAGGGATGCTAGTTGTCTAAACTGGTCCAATGTTGTTAATACCCCATCAATCGATGACAAAGTACGCACTTTTAACTCCCTATTAACTACATTGTATGACATACATGCTCCATTAAGACCTGTGAAAATGAAGCATATACCTGCACCGTGGCTAACTGCCGAAATTAGGGAGATGAGAAACAAAAAACTATCTGCAAAGGCGAAGTATAAATGTCGGCCCAATGAGCATAACAAGCGTATATATACGGAGCTCCGAAATCGATGCAATAAGGTGTGTAGGGACGCACAACGCCGACATATCCATAAATCTCTTGAAAATGAAGATTCTTCCAAAGTTTGGAAGTTTCTAAGGTCACTAGGGATTGGGAAATCACGCCATGACAATATCCCTAAAGATTTAAACATTGATCAATTAAATCAGCATTTCTCCTCTTCTGCCAATTTTGATGGCACCACTAAAGCAGCTACTTTAAGTTACCTTTCATCGATTCCCAAGCCTGACAATCCCTTATTTGTATTTAACGAATTTACTGATTGTGATGTTAGGAAGAATGTAGAAGCTATCTCGTCAAATGCAGTCGGCAGTGACTGTATTAGCCGAAAAATGATTATTCCCATTCTCGACGAAGTCATGCCTACCCTCCAACATATTCTTAACACTTCCATTACCTGTGGTATGTTTCCTTCAATTTGGAAGGAAGCACAAATCACTCCTCTTCCTAAAAAAACGAATCCTTCTTCAGTCACTGATTATCGTCCTATCTCTATTCTTCCCTTTCTATCAAAACTTCTTGAACGCCTTGTTCATCATCAATTTAGTACCTTTCTTATCCAAAACGATTTTCTCAATCCTCTTCAGTCTGGCTTCCGTCCTGGCCATAGTACTGTCACAGCATTAGTCAAAATCACAGACGATATTCGATGTGGTATGGATAATGGTAAAATTACAGTATTGTCACTGCTTGACTTTAGTAATGCGTTTAATAACGTAGACTTTGACGTCTTAATAGCGCTTCTGGGTTCTCTTAACATATCTCCGACAGTAAGTAAGTGGTTTCATAGTTACCTGCATGGTCGTCGTCAGCCTGTTCGCATTGATGAGAATTACTCATCGTGGTGTATTACGACTGCCGGCGTACCTCAGGGCGGCGTTTTATCCCCTCTTCTTTTCTCAATTTTTATTAATTCTATCTCCCGACAGCTTACTTCCTCCTACCACCTTTATGCTGACGATTTACAAATTTATACTCAGTCTTCATTAGAGAACTTACCTGAGGCCATCAAAACTACTAACTCCGATTTAAGTAGAATTGCCGATTGGAGTAAGTCATATGGGCTCACTGTTAACCCGTTAAAAACCCAAGCAATTGTTATAGGCAGTTCGAGAATGATATCCAAGATTGACTGGTTTCACCTACCACAAATAATATTTGATGGAACTTGCATATCAATAAGTGATACCGTCAAAAATCTGGGTGTGATTTTTGACCGGAATATGTCTTGGATTCCACAAGTAGCAGAAATGAGTCGTAAATTGTACGCTTCTGCCTATTCCTTACGAAGATTACGGAATTTTCTCCCTACCTCCACTAAAATTGCACTTGCACAGTCCCTTTTACTTCCACATATGGATTATGCTGACGCCGCATGTACAGATTTAACCGAAGAACAGCTTAATAAACTTGAACGTCTCCAAAATTTCTGTATTAGATTCATCTTTGGCCTCCGTAAATATGATCATATTACTGAATATCGAAAGAAGCTGAAATGGTTACCAATCCGTCTTCGCCGGAATCTGCATATCCTAACCCTCTTATATAATATTCTCTTTAATCCCGCTACTCCTTTATATCTAAAAGAACGTTTCAAATTTTTACACCTTACCCACTCCCGATCACTTCGCTCCTCTCAAACTCTTCTACTTAAGACTCCTTCTCATACTTCCCATTCTTATGATATGTCCTTCACTGTTCAAGCTATTCGACTCTGGAATGAATTGCCGTTAGAGATCAAACAAGCTAAATCCCTACCCATATTTAAAACTAAGATTAAAAACTACTATCAGTCAAATTTGTAACACTAGGTACACTGCTATAATAATATTTTGACTTTTCGTTAACATATTGTTTTTCTTCAATATTGGTTATATGTATTAGTATATATATTTGTCATTTTATATATTATGTATTAGTATTTAAGTTTACTATACATTTATTCAATTTAATTTATTACAATTACGATGTCCTTGTCTCTCACTCTCTCTCTCTCTCTCTCTTTATTGTACACCACCGTGACTTCTTTTACTTTAATTTCTGTCCATCCAAAGGTTGTCTGGCAGAGATCGCTCTTAGCGATAAGACCGCCCATTGTAAAACCATTAAGTAGTCCTATGTTAATTATTTTAAGTGATTATTGGTTATACAATAAAGAGTTTTTGTATTGTATTGTATTGAAATGCTCATTATCAGCCCGGAGTCTGGAATTGTGCACAGTATGGCGATGGGCTCGCCCCGTATCACATAATGGGACGAAAATTAAATACGCTTGGTGAAGTATGGGCCGTACAGGTTACACATCTGCCAACCCGTTCGGGGAATACAGGCGTAAGTGTATACTGTACTAACCAAACAGAGTAACAAAATGATGTTCAGCTAAGTAAAAACACTCATAAAATATATTTAGTTGAACAAATAAAATCCGTGAAATTGTTACATTCGTTGCCTTAACAGCGTTGGTAGAACGAGCCGACATTAGGGTTCTTTATTACACAGTCGTTTGTCTCCCGTCTCTACGTCCCTCAAGCACAATCGCATGACTCTAATTTATGAAACAGAAGAAACATTTTTCTGGCAAGATAACCTCATTCTGGTTATTTGTTACGTACTTTGATAAGTCTAGATACCGTCTGTATTGTCAATACACTACAACTTAATTATTAAAAGCCGTCAATGACAAAACGTCTGCACTTTTTAAGCGTCTGAACAGATTTTGTTTATACATAAATAAGGAGCATCTGGATTAATCCAGTTTTAAAATAAAAAGAAACCGCAACTAAATCGGTCGTTTACACGTACATACACAATACGCACGCACGCACGCATGCATACACACAAGCACGCACAGACGTACGTACATACACGCTAATTGGCACACACAAAGCGAGATACCACTCTTTTTTTCGAGGATTAAAATTAGGTCGTAGTAGAGAGTAATGCGGTATGTCGGGTTGTGTGTGTGACTGGAACATCTTGAGAGGCTAAACTCTACAACTGTCTGTCTACGATGAAATTATCTATACAATAAAAGAACCGCATCTTAATTGATCCATTCGCTCATGAGCTACGCTTCCACAAAGCGGAAATTTTATAATGATACTTTTATAACAAAATATTTAATAGCCTTTTTTCAGCTTTTTCTGCAAATATCCATCTAGATATGTTATGATCTAATTCTAATCTAGGTGATTTTGTTCGAAGCAGATATAGGGGTTGTTTAGGTCACGCGCTCCCGTTTTATTGGTATGAGACGTGTTCAACAAATTGAGATTTGGTTTTTAGGTTTGTGCGCTCAATCGAAACTGTCGAATAGCCCACGTATACAAGGGCACACAAGATGAAGATCCCAATTCGAAACTGAAATCGCGGTGCGTTTACTGTGTTCCGTTGAGAAGTTTCATATTTCCCTCGTACTTCAGTATGAGATCTTGATCATATCACTGCCGCCATGGTGTAGTGAGCGAGTAGCCCGCTGTGAAGTGAGAGGCTGCGGGTTCGATTTCCAACCGAGACAAATGTTTGTGATCCACAAATATTTGTTTGGTCAGGACTATGTGTGTGCCTGTAGGGTGTATTTTTTATTATTATATGGCACTACCCTTCGAGTAAACCCTGTCGTATAAAAAATCATCAAATCCGTCCACATTTGGTGGAAATATCCCGTAACATACAAAAAAATATATAATACGGGTGATAAGTTTCATACAGTAAAATAACTGATCAGTCAACTGTTAAATAAAGCCCTATATAAGGTCCTTTGCAAATAGATTACAATTAACCGACTTAAAGGTTGCCTGGAAGAAATTGCCGTTAGCGATAAGGCCGCCAATTGTACTTCTATTTGTTATATTAAATTGTATGTGGTGTATTTTCAATACCTTTTGTGTGATGTAAATAAAATAGACGTTTATAATCCTTCTGTATTTTGTTATATGTTGCGATATTTACTTTTAATTTGGACCGATTCTTAGCAGAATCCAAAAAAGGAGGAGGTTTTCAATTCAAGGTGTATATTTTTTTGCCTTTTTATGTATGCACATCAATTTCTCATTTATTCAATAGAGTTTAGCTGCGACGTGGTCCCTTAATTTGGTTAAGATCTGATCATGGGATACGGAGAGAAAAAATGAGACTCCTTAACGTAGTACAGCTTCCTCGTCGTGATTTGGTCTCACGAGCAAGTGGGTCACCTGATGGTAAGGGATCTCCATCGCCCATGTACGCCCACCACCAGAAGAATCATGTACGCGTTGCCGACCTTAAAGGAAAGGGATAATTAGGGATTGGGAAGGGGATTTGGGCTTCCGGTTATCTCACTCACCGTATGAAACGCAGCAGCGAGCCGCTACTTTACGTCGGTTTTCTGTGAGACAGTGGTAACGATCCGGTCGAGCCAGCCCATTCATGCTGTAGACAAAACGCTGTCTATAGCGTGGCTCTACCACTCACACACTCTATTTTGTTCTGTTGATTCGCGTATCTTTCGATGGTTCCATATTTTATTTAAGATCTAATGATTAAGTAGTTAGGAAAATTTGACTTTTCCCAACGAACCACAGCAAACACACGGCAATTTGGATTTTGAAGATTGTTTTATATTTATATTAACTTTTTAAGATTGTCTTAATTTTTTTTATAATTTCAGGGTGACTGGATCGCGGTATGCGCGTGTCGCATTGTAATGGGCCTGACACAAGGAATGCTGTACCCCAGCTTGCACGGCCTGCTGGGACACTGGGCACCTGTGGCTGAGCGCAGCAGACTTGGAACTTTTGTTTATGCTGGTAAAAAATCTTCCAATAAACAACACACATGATCCTAATCCACACTACGAGTCTTATGTCGTGGGTATAATAAACTAAAATTTTTCGGTATCACACCGCTAATTATGGAAGAGACGGTGGTAATACCCGGTTTTAGACCATTTATGCTGTAGACCATAGTGTCTACCCCGTGTTTTTACTACTTTTACATGTACGCTTACTTCATTCAATAAGATTATTATATAGCTTTGGCGGATCAATCTACAAATTACCTTGCAGATAAATTGAATGTTAAATGCAAGGTTTCCTCAGAGCTAAGAGCTTAGCATTGCATAAAGTTGTCTTCGTGAATCCAATTCCATTTCCTGACACACAAACTCAACTTAGTAGTACATAGTTAAAAGGAATGCTTCATACGGGAGCAATATGGCTGATGTATGCATATGAATAAATATGAACCTCAAAGGAGACGTTATAAATGACATGAGTGATGCCTTAAAGATAGCCTAACGGGAGTGATGTGACGTAAATAAATAAATACACGCATCAGTCACATACATAGTCCTGACTCCACACCCTAGTGTGGTAGGTTATACCTAATAACCATGTATCGTGGGTGTCACGAACTACAAATTTACTTTTATTTATTTGTATTTTGACAGCCTCCGTGACGCAGCGGGCGAGTAGACGTCTGTGAAGCGAGAGGCAGTGGATTCAATCCCCGCACCGAGACAAACATTTGTGTAATCCACAAATATTTGTTTTGGGGTCTGGGTGTTGTGAGACCGAAAGTCTCTGGTAGTTCCTGATACCCACGCCACAAGACTCGTATCTTAGTGTGGGGTCAGGACTATGTATGTGACTGTTGGGTGTATTTGTATTTGTATTGTATTTGTTTTAGGGTCTGAGTGTTGTGAGACCAAAAGTCTCTGGTAGTTCCAGATACCGACGACACAAGTCTCGTATCTTACTGTGGGGTCAGGACTATATGTGTGACTGTGAGGTGTATTTATTTATTTATCAATACAATCCCTGTATTGTATACGCAAAACTGCTCGGCATTGACCTTACCCGTCTTATTCAGTAATGTTAGGTCTACCACGCTGACAGAATTCGGGTTGGAAAAATGATTATTATTTACTATTTTATATTCCTTCTTGCTCAAAATAAATTTACCTTAAAGATGCTGGAATTCGGTTAGTGAGTTTAATTAGCGTGGATGCAAATAACTTCCGCTTCCTTTATATCACAAGTTACCAGGCAAATATTGCTCTGGAAAATATATTTGCGACAGTATTAAAACTCTAATGTCGCGTTTGCATTCATTAAATATCACTGTATTTTCAAAGTTTATATTCAGTTTCTTCTATAAAAGCAGACTCCTAATTAATTTTCTTTTCATTTTGTTTCTACTTCATACATTTTTGTTACCGACTTGAACGGTTCCTGCGGATTTTTGTAGCTTTCTCGTTTTTAAAATGAGTTTTAAATTTAGTTTCCAGCAATGTACTCGTATTATGTGTTATGAAATTGTGACTGTTTGCCTGACTTAAGGACACTACTTTTAACGTCTTTCTGGGAAGCATCACCAGTTGTAAAGTCTGACTACAGATCATTTTCAATATTTTTTATTTCAACAATCCGGTTTTTGTTACCAGGCGCTCAACTGGGCACAATAATCGAACTGATGACCTCTGGCATGCTCTCCGCAAGCTCTTGGGGTTGGCCGTCAGTGTTCTACGTGGCCGGTATCACTTGTCTAGTGTGGTCTGTCCTTTGGCTGGTGTTTGGAGCCTCGACTCCTGGCACTAGCCGGTGGATCTCCAAGGAAGAGCGCAAGTACATCGAAACTAATGCCGGTTCTGATGATGGAAATACTGTGAGTATACTTAAGTTTAAGATTACTTTGGTTAGTTTATAGGTATATGGACCTTCCATTGGAACCGAAGGATACCCAAAAAAAATAAACTTATGCCGCAGTTAAGTATATATATCGGCGAAACTAAACATTAGTAAAAATTAAGTCTGTAGGTAGCAGCGATGACCTATCGAAAAGTAGTACGGTATGATACCTATCGGAGTCATTCGGCAATGTTTTTACATGAAATTTAAACGACCTAGAAAACATAGGAATTAAAACTGCAATCTTGAAGGAAAAAGAAAAACATATACATAGATAAAACCAATCATCTTTTAATCTGTAGTTATTACTGGGGTTTTTCTTTTTTGAGATATGGAACATTGAGCTTTGTGGATCACAAATATTTCACAAAAATAAATATGATATGTTTTATAAAAGTTATTTCATAAATAGATAAGCTCACGCCTGTAATCTCGTAGGTGTAAGTAGAGGAACAATTATTACACCCCAATTCGCCGAGCCTGATCTCGTCCCACGACTCGACTTAACTCATATATGATTTTTCGAATAAAATAAATTATATTTGAACGCCTCAGTTACGCTCAAAAACGTGGCTCCGGTATTTTTATTGTGTTTATCAAAAAGAGGTGGTTCTCAATAATAATATTTAACTCATTATCAATACCAACCAATTATCAAATATCAACCAATTTTGATGATATTAATTGCATATGACTTACTAGCATGTACGATGGAAAAAATGGAATCTATTAAACGAGTCGTAAGTACATCCATTTGAAGTAAGACTTCATTAATTCACAGAAATTACCGACACCTTGGCGTAGCATCCTGACTTCTCTGCCGTTTTACGCAATCCTGCTTGCTCACTGTGGACAGAACCTTGGCTTCTGGACGTTGCTTACTGAACTGCCTTCGTACATGAAGAATATCCTACATGTGGATATTAAAGAGGTATGTTATTGTAAAATATCCGTAAATAAATATATAATGGTGATCTACTCTAAGAAAAGTAGTAGGACAAGCTCAAGGCTTTAAGCCTCATTTAGGTGGAAAGAGTTACGTATACGGATCCTTTTTCAAACGGTATAACCGGCCTTTTCAGATAGAAGCCTAAACGGAAGATTTGTTACATTCTCATCTGTGTTGTTCAATAAACTCTTTTTATCTAAATAGGGCTTTAAGGATAGGAATGTAGATGAAGGGACATGTTCTTTTTCGGAAACCTTATTGTCTGATTTAAACGCTACAAGCTGAATTGTTACTTCACATCGGCTTGCTATGTGTGGTACCACGCAAGTCGAGTTTGGTTTATATTGGAAACAATACTTATTTTACTGAAACTTTGTTTAATAATGGTAAATGTTATGCGCGCATGTGAAATTGAAGTGGCTGACAAAAATTTCAAACTAAGCGAACGTGTATTCCCTAAAGATTTGCTTCGCATCTGTGATATTACTCTATCCATATTTATCTAAGTCTTTATTGTAATGTAGGTTCATGCATAAAAATTCTGTATTTTTCTTATCTTGATACACGGTGAAAGAGTTTTTTTACCACCACTTGAATGTTGAATCAATATTTAATATACTGCGTGGTATCTTTTGACCGATTTCCATGATTAAAACTTTCCTTTGATATAGTTTGATGTGTCACTAACGCAAGCTAACTAATGATCAAAATATTTAATTAAAACTTCGTCTTTTAGCTCATAGCGTGGGCAGTCTCTTCAAGCAAAATATTTTTGATGAAACAGCTGATTAAAATTTTTTTTGATTCCTTATCTTGTAGAGTCCTTTAAGTTTTTCTTTTGCTTTGAAATCTTTTCCGGGCTTTTCTTTGACGTTTGGATTACTTTTGTAATACACTATGAATCTATGACTGAGTAGTTTGTAAACGTGTGCTATCGCTCTTTCTGCTTTCTTTCAGTAAATACAAACCTGTTATTATTGATCAGCCACCGCGGCGCAGTGAGCGAACAGCTGACCATGACCGTGGGTTCGAGTCCCGCGTCGCGACTAACATGGCATTCATAAATATTTGGTTCGGATCTGGGAGTTGTGGGAACGTAAATTCTTCGTAATTCCTGATTTTAATACACCCGACTGGTATCTTGTTAATGGCATAGATAATTTTATTATCTGTGTATTATGAGTGCCATAAAACCAACTGTAAGTTCATGGTTTCACTATATACAATGCTCCATATCGGACGAAGTGGAGGCGTCTTAGTAGGCACTAAAACGGGCAGGAAGAAATATTACCTTTTTTTATAGCATAGGCCGGCAAACGAGCAAGTGGGTCACCTGATGGTAAGTGATCTCCACCGCCCATGTACACCCACCACCACAAGAATCATGGGCGCGTTGCCGACCTTAAAGGGAAAGGATAATTAGGGATTGGGATGGGGAGGGGATTTCGGCTTCCGGATATCTCACTCACCGTACGAAACGCAGCAGCAAGCTGCTACTTTACGTCGGTTTCCTGTGAGATAGTGGTAACGCCCCGGTCGAGCCAGCCCATTCATGCTGTAGACAAAAATGTCTACAGCGTGGTTTTACCACTCTCTTAAGTAACACACCGGCTCGTTTCAGAATGGCAAGTTATCAGCCCTGCCGTACGTGGCTATGTACATCCTCAGCTTCGTGTTCAGCTGGACTGCAGACTTTCTGGTGAACAGGAACATCGTGCAACTCGTTACTTCTAGGAAGATCTTCAACACTATCGGTAAGAACGTCAGTTGTTTCTCCATCATTATGATTATCAGGATTTCTGATATTTTAGGTACATAGCAAACATAACAAAAGCTAACGACTATGTTCTCGAGTGGTAGACAGAGGTGCAACTAGTGCACGGTTCAGTGATCTTAATTACGTTTTCCGTGCCATGAAGTAAATAGTTGGTCTCGCCATATTGGGTACAAATCCCAATGCTGGGCAACACGTGTGTCTTTTCGAATAGTTAACGTAATAACTAATTGCGATTGTGCTGGGTTTTAAAACTAGGAACTGACTGATTTTAAG
The DNA here is from genome assembly GCA_949126905.1 of Amorpha juglandis. NCBI lineage: Eukaryota > Metazoa > Arthropoda > Insecta > Lepidoptera > Sphingidae > Amorpha > Amorpha juglandis. The sequence continues at coordinate 295,650 of OX421379.1, read as the reverse complement.
CAGAAGAACCCTTACACTAAATGAATGAGGCTATGATTTAATTAAATACACACTATTGAAGTCATATCAACGTAGTTCTATCACGTAACTCATGTAGAGGACAGAGGTGTTAGGGGTAAAATAAAGTTAAGCAAAGATCGGTGAAAATGGGTATAAAACTTTTAAACGCTGTGGAAAATTTAATGGCTAACACTTTATGATACTCGCTCGTGTAGAACTTGTAATAAATTCGTTCCATTTACAAAGGAATTTACATTTTGTAATCAAATAAATGTCAAATAATTTTGCTACTCAAATTTTACTATAAATATCAAAGCCATCGTTAATATTGAACCGGTTGGGATTAATTATTTCCTTGATTTAATAACCGTGATTAATCTGATGGTATTTTTTAATCAAAACCATTTATGATGTAACATAATGTCATTTTTAATCTGCGACGCAAAAAAGTCTGCAATATGTTTAGAGCATTTGTTTATCTGTGGCATGGTAGTTCTTTTTTAATTAAATTTCCAAAATGTTTTAAAGCTATAAAGCTGTAATAAACTTGGTTCTTTGCTATGCTAAAAACCTATTTAACTATTATTAACCTATAAATAATTTTCTTATTTAGACGTCTCCGCTTCGCCATGTCTTAGATATTCTCTATAGTCAGACTATTGGCAACCATGTCTTCCTCTAAATTCTAACGCTTTTGTGGTCGTCTGCGGGACTCCTCATACCATCTCACATAATACTGTAATTTGTACTGCTATCACTAGAATAATGACATTCTCTTTGTATTTGCAGCACACTGGGGTCCAGCAGTAGCCCTATTAGGACTGTCCTACTTGCCACCTGGCAACGTGAGCCTCGCCGTCGTGATCCTCACACTCACGGTTGGATTTAATGGCGCTCACTACGTCGGTTTTATGGTATGTACAGCGATATGCAATATACTATAATCTAAGTACGCCGTGGCGCAGTAGGCGAGTGGCCGACTGCGGAGCGAAAAACTGTGGGTGCTATTCCCACATTGAGATTAATGTTGGTGTGATCCACAAATATCCGTTTTGGATCTGAGTTTTGTGGGACCACAAGTTTCTCGTCAAACTCTACACGAAAATTCTTTTAATTTTATTAATGTCGTTGCCTAGAACAGATTTAAATATCATCTTTCGTAACAAGTTTTTGATTAATGCTTATTAAGCTTGATCACAGTTAGAATTTTGATAACTTCATTATTTCTTGATAGTCTTATTAAAAAATAATATTTATAAAAACATAGAAATACAACAATATTTATTTTCCTTAAAGACGCTGCTATTGGTCTCTTATTAAAATCTTTATTTCACATCCCTGAGTTAAATTAAAAAGTTACTAATCCTGTGGAAGGCCAGTGGAATCTTCTGAAAAAAAATCTGAAAACTTTTTATAAAAATAGTTATAAATTGTCTGAGACCTCCAAGTTACACGAGATCGTTAGAGCGGACTCTAAACGCTTTAGCCAACGGGGAGCAATTAACTAGCTCAGCTATATGAATTACGGGTCTCTTGCTTTTAGTTCAGTTAAAATAATTGGGGAGCTACTTCTTAGACATTTCTGCCAGTTAGCTTTAGCTTTAAAACTTTAGTTAGTATGCTTTAAAATTGCTAGCAAATTAGTATTTATAATTCTTTAATGATCTATATATACTATTGGAATTTATATCCTGTATAATTAAGAAGCAGCGATAGCTCAAAGGGGAGTGATATTGACTGTCGAGACGATAGTTGTCGGTTCGAAACCAGACCCATGAGCAGGCGCCTCTGAGTTTCATTAAATTGTGTATATTCATTGTTAAATAGTGTATATATTTCTATACATATCAATACAAATTGCATTTAGCATTGTATAAAAAGATAATCATGGTGTTCTTCTATTACAGCTGTCACACATTGACCTTTCTCCGAACCACGCAAGTACGTTGATGGGAATCACGAACGGAATCAGTGCGATATTCTCCATCATGGCTCCCTTGAGCGTCTCCATTGTTGTTAAAGATCAGGTAAAGAAAAACAATCTAATTATATTCTATATCCAATGGTTAATGGCCAGCTAGGTTTCCTAGCCACCCAAAGGCTTCTGTCTTAGCTTAACGTCTGCTATCAGTTGCTAACAACCGGGACCGACTTTTAACGAGCCCTCTGAAGCACGGAGATGCTCAGTTAAGTTGAAGCGGTCACCCATCCATAGACTAACTACGCCAAAGGTTGCTTAACACGCTAATCGTTTACTGACCAGTGAGTGCAACTGGCTATGAGCGCCTAAGAATCATGATATACGTTAGTAAGGTAGATTTTTCTAAGAAATAATTAGAACGTATTGTGATAATAAAAAAATCAGGCTAATTATATTCGTCTTTGTTACAGGAGGATGCATCGGAGTGGCGGAAAGTGTTCTTCATTTCAATAGCGTTCTACTTTCTGAGCAATCTGTTTTATTTGCTGTTCATCTCGGGCGACGTTCAGAAGTGGAACGAGCCTAAGCCTTCTGGTTTAGGTGAGTTATAATATTTTATCTTATAGCTTTTATTAGTATAAACATTATAAAGGAGATCTAGACAGAAGAAATGCCGACTCATCGCACTGGATCAACGGGAAGTAATGGGGGTCTACTGCGATATCAATTGGAATGCATGTACGCTCATGAAATTCAGAAAATATTTAAGGAAAGAACAATACTCGTACTTTATTGTTATAGAAACCATGGAGCTGGTTGGATCTTCAATGTATAGAAGATATATCATTTTCATCAATATTTGAAAGCAAGGTGGTAGGTCCCTCGTATGCGAGAGGCCGTCTGGGTTGGTACCACCACTTTGTCTATTTCTGCCACTAAGCAAAATTGTGTAAGCACTGTTTTGTTTCGGTTTGAACGACATTGTAGCCAGTGAAATTACGGGGCATTATAAGACATAACATCTTATGTCTCCGACGAATGCAGTTCAGTCCCATGCAGTGCTTTGTAATTCAAAGTTCTGTATGGTGTTGCTTCTGTTTATGGACAGGCGTGGCGCTTACCATCAGGCGAGCGTCTTGCTCGTCTCGTCAATCAAACATTTTTTTTTTTTAAATAGCTTCGCGCCAAAATATAATATTTTTTTTTAATTGCTAAAGTTGTTTCTAATTTTAATAACATGCTTCAAATATTCATTCAAATATTACCAAGGAAAATAATATATTACCCATAATATATACCCAGTGCGTGAAACTGTTTTCCTAGTCTAATAAACTGTGTCGATGTTTTACGACATCCATCAACCATATAAACAAATAATATGATAACGTCATAAAGGTTTAGCTTGTTGACGTAAACTTGCCTCCGTAAACATCTCATAAAACGACCCACTTTTTATGTACATTTCTGCTACATTTGCTTTCTCTTATACTGTTTTCGCTCAATGAAGTTTATTTTTTTTGCAATAACACTTGATTAAAGTAGGCCGTAATCTATATTTTCAATCTACTGGATGGTTGTAAATAATGCAGTTCCACTAAGTATGATTTGATATGGTTAATGCCTGGACTCTGTCCATTACTTGAAAAGGCGCCTTCCCAGTTCGGAACCTGGAGTGGTTGCTTCGTTCACCGCATGGTAGAATCAAACCTGGCACCCTCCTCTGTAACAAGAAGAGAAGCTAGACAACCGATTATGCAAACCAATTATATTAATTAAAAATTCTTTTTTTTGCAGAAGACGGAGTGGAAACCAAAAAGAAAGAAGTAAAAAGAAACATGCCAAGGAAGCACAGTATAGGAGAACACACGTTTTGAAAACCGACTAAAATGTTTATGTTTTAAGCTAGTCATACGTTTATTAAGTTATAAATGACAAATAAGAACGCTAATTAAAAATTCGAGACAGAATAGAAGCAGAATCGAGGTGGAGTCAAAGACAAAAGTACACCGACAAAACTAAGACGAACAGAGACTTAATTTTAAGTCTTTCCAATCATTGTGCGCCATCTGATGCAATCCTAAATTATTATTTACATAATCTACGGGACGAAATAACAGATGTGCGCTTTTTCGAATCTTGAGCGCCCGAGTCTCGGCTCCATCTCGACTCTTCGTGTGTTAACGATCGAATATTAAACAAATTATACATAGTTCAGTACAAAGGTACCAAAGCGAAATTACGAAATCGATTAACCAATTTGAATTCATATGTGATAAAATAATCGAATAATCGAACCTATTTAAATATGGAATGATGTAAAGCAACAATAAAAATTAAATAAAGGTCGTAGTTGACATGTCTGGCCCCCGTATTCATAAACGTTACTATGAGACCTCATAGTGAGCGAGAACGCATAGTGACGATTTCTCTAAACATCACTCGTTAGTTTTTAGCGCTAAATAAAAACACACCAATGATGTACATCGAATTCGACACTTGGCAAAGAGTTTACTTAAGTGTGTTTTATGAATACGGGTCTATGACTAGTTCTAAAGTGTAACAACTGAAATATTATAACGCTTAGTATGCAGATACTGAAGTAAAAATGAAAAGTATGAAGAAATATTTTTATATGTCAGCCAACAATGGGTGTACTTGTTGCACCGCCGCCTATCCTTTTCGGGATAGAGGCGTGAGCCTATATAAAGATTTCATTGTATTATTTTATCAATTAGCATTCCTGTACAATCATTCTTAAATCGTTTAAGCCACTAAACATGTATAAATAACGTTAAAACGAAAGAAAATTTCAAATTAATAAAGAATCGTCATGTGAGTCGGCCTTAGAGGATCTAGCCCAGATTTCCTTCACCCTCTCCACCCACCACTCAATTGTTACACTTTGTAGTCCATATATTGGTTAGTAAACAAACTTCAACCAATATTTATTTGTTGTTTCTACAATACACTAAGCCAAAGACATATTTCTTTTCAGCAGATTGTGATCCATTGTGCCTTAAAATGTATTTATTTGGATTGTATTGTAAATAATATTTATTGCGACAACGCGTCGTCTGTGTAAATAAACGTGTATATTTGTATCTGTGTTTATTTTGAACTAACTGTTGCCCGCAACTCCGCCCGCGTGAATGTTGTTCTGGGATAAAAAGTAGCCTATGTTCATCAGGTATAATGAATGATTCTAATTTTTCAAATCGGTCCAGTACTTTCAGAGCCTTTTCAGTGCAAACAATCAAATCTTTCCTCTTTATAATATAGTTTAGAAAACAATTTGTGTACATATAAAATAACACTGAAGAGTATATTTGAACACTAAAAGAAAACATAGGTGTTATAAATTTGACCCCCTTGGAAGCGCTACAGCGCCTAAGCGAATAGACCGATTTGGATGCGGTTTATTTATTTGAAAGATGGATTCATCGAAATGGTTCTCAGCTATGTTGGAAGAAATTTAAAAGTTTCGGACGTTTTTTCTATTTCACGAAGGGAGTTTTAAATGTTAATATAAAACAGAAATAGTTTCACTAGTCAAGTAGCGGCTCAGTTATCGCAGGTTCACGCGTTTCAATTTAGTTCATCAACCACTAAAATGCATGCGCTTTAACCTGTCTGAACAGACTTTCATTCGAGTTGATCAACAAAAAACATACAGCATTTGTTGATTCAAGTCAGTTGAACCAAAATCGAACAGTGTGAACTGGCTATAACACTAATTTAGTTATACAATATCCAAAATACACCGTTAACGTCAGAATTCTAATCCAAAGAGAGATTGCATTGAAAACCACATCAAAGGAAATCACAAGTCGATTGATGAAACTATAATATCATTCGACATTTACTAATCCACAATTACCCGTAATTCACACCCAGTGTTACGTTGCTAATGTAATAAACCCCCACTATATTGATTGAATGATAGCTCGATAGCTATAATTAGCAACTAATGAATTAGTAAAAGCTGAAAGCAGTCACATCTTAGCGGGAGTACAAAGTACTGTCGCTAAGCAAGTTTGGGATATTATCCTCTGCCTTTTCGAAATAACGTGACTGTGTATTTATGGATCATTGTCACTAGCTTTAATAGTTAGGGAAAATACCACGAGGAAGTCTGCATACCTGAGAGTTGTCCATAAGAACTTCCAGGTATAGACAGACAGCTGTAGACACAGCCCAATAACTGCATGTATCGCAGGTTGCGTGATGTAGGCAGACTGCCGTCAGTAGTCTGTGATCGATACTATACATAAAATTCCATTGGAAAGTTATAAAAAAGAGATCATATTACTAATCAAGGGTATTTTCGCTCCACAAATACACTTAAAAGCGGGTAACAAATACATATCGATGGTTAAATCTTAACTCAAACATGGTAGAATAGGCCCTTAAAAACACAGAATAATTTAATACTTAGTACTGCTGATTAACGGACGAGGCGATGGCGAAATTTGGTTACCATTGCGAGTTGTGGGGGTCAGATGGTGTTCGCACCACCATAAATAAAAAAATAAAAAAATAAAAAAAAAAATCATATTAAATCTACCGTCAAATCATAATGGAAAGGTGGACCCTGGCATTAATGGAATAATTCCAGAAAAAAGGAAAGAACTGTACACTTTATGCTAACATATAAGTATGTCGGAGATAGCGGAATAACCAACACAATAAAATGTAGATTTAATATATTAATTATTAGGCATAAATTTAACACCTATGGACTATTTAAAAGAAAGTATAATAATACAATACAATCAATCGTACAAACTACAATGAATTTAACAATACAAATGAACATAGTAACAAGGTAATAATATTGACTTTACGTTACCAGACAGCTCAGAGCACCACCGTGCCGTGTCCACAACTGGACAACTTCTGACCCGTCGACAGCTGCGCGCCCCCCTTTATACTATGATTGTAAAGTGGGGGTAATGCGAGGCAACGACAAGTCAAATACAATACTTATTTTATAAACGGAAAACGGATATCAGACTCATTTAATAATTTAAAGATTTAAAGGAAATATTCTCCCACACGGCCATTCTGACGAGCAGCCAGCCATGGCTCGCGAACAAAAGTCAATTACAAAATCCGAATCCCGTGGTTGTTGCCAAGTCACATGACAACGACTAGCCAAATCACATGGCAGTTGTCAAATCACATGACAACATAACGGTTTGCCAAATCACATGACAACATAACGGTTCGCCAAATCACATGGCAGTTGCCAAATCACATGACAACATAACGGTTCGCCAAATCACATGGCAGTTGCCAAATCACATGACAACATAACGGTTCGCCAAATCACATGGCAGTTGCCAAATCACATGACAACATAACGGTTCGCCAAATCACATGGCAGTTGCCAAATCACATGACAACATAACGGTTCGCCAAATCACATGGCAGTTGCCAAATCGCATGACAACAACGGTGTGCCAAATCACATGGCATTTGTCAAATCGCATGACAACAACGGTTTGCCAAATCACATGGCAGTTGTCAAATCGCATGACAACAACGGTTTGCCAAATCGCATGGCAGTTGCCAAATCACATGACAACAACGGTTTGCCAAATCACATGGCAGTTGCCAAATCACATGACAACAACGGTTTGCCAAATCGCATGGCAGTTGCCAAATCACATGACAACAACGGTTTGCCAAATCGCATGGCAGTTGCCAAATCACATGACAACAACGGTTTGCCAAATCGCATGGCAGTTGTCAAATCACATGACAACAACGGTTTGCCAAATCGCATGGCAGTTGTCAAATCACATGACAACATAACGGTTAGCCAAATCACATGGCTGTAGGAAGGAAGGAAAGGAAAGGAAAACCGTGGAAGGAAGATAGTGAGTTTGGGGTATACAAACAGTTGTGATTATCAGGCATAACTATAGTCGTTGGCCGGACGACTACTGATATGCAAGACAATCTTAAAACTGAAAATTATAAAAATCCTTATTTTATACCGTAATCGCCTGAACATTAGGCAGAGGTATAATCTAAGGAATCCATTAATTCACGTCCCATGTCGGGATCAACAATTTTAAAATTATCGTGAGAAACATACAATTAATTTCCAGTTTCATGCCAATACTACATCACCTACTTGAAACGGTACAATCTTGGCTTTTCATTTGTCAAAATTAGCCTTTTGTATTTGGGCTAGCTCGTTCATCCTGACGGATGCTATGGAAACCCAGGCGTTCCAAGTTATTTAACAAGGTTGATATGACAGGAGCTGACTGGTGGCAGCCCGTAAGAAGTCGGAAAAGAGTATGACCAGTAGTTTGAAAGTGATGTTAATTGCTAACGGCACTTTAAAAGCGTCTTATGGAGTTATCTTCAGCAGTTGTGGAGCTCAAAACAAACAGAAAAGCCAAAACTCATTATCATCAGAATTCGAAAGGCTTACCACAGGAATCAGCTTCACTTACTCTCAAAAAGTGCTGTAAACGGCACATCTTAATATTTTTATCTTTTTCAAAAAAAGATCATGTAATGTAACCAAAAATCAAATGTATCAAATAAAGTGACAAACTATACTATGGGCGCAAGCGTGCACTCAAGCGCCCACAGACAAGGGTCTCGTAAGTAATAAAATAATCGAAGAAACATTTCATGGCTTCAGACATAACATGAATAAAAATAAATTTCAATGCATGGAGAATGACATAATACATGTCAGTGACTCCGGTATCAAAAATGTAATACGCGTCTTCCGAGTAACATAGTGACTCGGGCACCACACAAACATTACGATTGAAGAACGACGCACAGAATTTGTTTTACCCGCGAAATTGGGTCTTCCATTGTCACGCACTAGACAATACTCAAGTCACTGACGACGTATAACATTTTAAACTAACATGGTTATTTTTAAAACTAAAGCTACATAAAACGGGGTATCAATGCTAACGTACATCGGATATGAAATTGGTATGCCAATGACCCAAACGTTTGCATATCTTCTCATATGACCACGCAAACAGAAACCCGTACCTATGTACGCTCATTCGCATGATACTACACCACTTACGAAGAAAGCGTGTTCACGCATCCGGCATTTTCTCGCCTCGCCACAACATCATAAGTTCTGCGGCGGCCCTGAGTCGCCTTTTCATAAGAGCCAGTTAAATAGCTCAAGCTCGTAGCGATAACACGGTAACGCATGGTCAATCTCATACGGTCCACGCATGCCGGAGTCCAGTTTACCCGTGATTTTTGCAGCCCATGAATGTGCGGCTCGCAATGACACCTCGCATTGAACTATGTGGCCCTCGACTAGACAGGTGTGGCGACCACTGATCTGTACAAGAAACATAATTTAAATTAGGCCAAATCTGATCGACCATTTTAAACCGTTGGCTATCCAAGCTTTGAACATGTGGATTGAAGGTTCCCCACTGTTCGCTAATTGTTCATCATTAAGTCATAACTACAAAAATCAAGCATCGGGTTTACGTTTACAGTTACTGTAATTTGCAGCAACATAAATTATAATGTGAATCACAGTGTCACAAACAATATTAGCATAAATGCTCTGTAAACCAATCGAACTAATTCATTATAAGATGTCAACATCATCATTGCGTTAAATAAAAACAAATTTCTAAAATCTTTCATACTGAAAATGTCTTGTGGTAACTCAATCTGGGAATCAAACTAAGAGCCCTCAGTGCATAGTTTCTAAGTGCTATTATTATTCATAGTGGTCCTAAAAATAATTGCACGGAACACAAATCGATAACTTATGATGAGGTCATCATTATTATCGCAAGTCACCCAAGTGATAAATTTTACTATAAGTCTTGGAGCACTGAACACGATTGCACTATAGGAGTTACAGTTTTTGTAATTATGTCAATAATGAACAGAAACACTCATCGTTTTTTGAATTTCTCAATACGATATGCAAGAACAGTTATGAAAATACCATGTGGACAAATAAATCATCTTGTCGGGTAGACGATGGTTAATTGTGATTCTACAAGAGTAAGGCTGGATTGCACCATAATAGCATTTATAATTAATGGTTACGTCAAATTTGATGACAACAGTAATGCTGACTTTAACATTGACTACGGGATGTGTTGCAATATCGTATTTCGATACTAATAGATTCCTCGATTAATTCTAGAAGTAGCGACATAATATTATTTTGTAGCACAGACGCTTTAGGTGATATACCAGGATGGAGGTTATAATTTGAACTATCTGACAGATTTAACTTAAACAATAGCATTAACCAGCGAATATTGGTCGGTTACGGTTAACAGCTAAAGTTATAACATCATATAACATTTGTCAAATGGTGCTACTATTTTTTTTTTTTTGCTTAACCTGAACTTAACATGTTTGTCATTGCTAAAGTAAGATGGGTGCAACTTATGGCGCCCTTAACGTTTAAAAATTACTTCTGCTATAAAATCATTTGGCATTTAGCCGAAAAGTTTTTACTACTATGTAAAAAATTAAGAAATCCTCACGCAATTATTTTCTTTCAAAATATGCTGCGAAGATCTTATTCAATTAATCACAGATGCCACGTAGCCAAATGCGATAATTGAAAATCTAATGGATTGTCCAAGCAAATCAATATTCTTATAACGGAATCGGGCTCGCGATTCTAGTGAAACCGGTGCAATCGTCAATACTTTGAACTTTTATTCTATGTAACATTGGTTCATAAACCCTCTAAAAATTCGAAAAGAAATTATCGTTCACATCTACAACGACAATAATATCAGGATGGATTGATGTAAAATTAAATGAAATGGATTCCCTGCATTAGGTATTTAGTAAACGGGGAGTCCACAACTTTGCTAGATAGTGAAGACCATTTTGATTATGATAGGCAATCACTACACACACACACACACACACTACACATTTTAACAATTCTACAAAACCTGTAGGCACTTCAAATTACTTTTTATACTCGATCTACATAAAATGGAACGTTCTCACCAAATCCATGTTTCTCGACGTATACTTAATACTCGTAAATGTATCCGATCACAGTCGTCCCGCAAAGCCAGAGCGGCCTTTAGCCGTCCGGGTGACCCATCACACCGTGGGTACGGCGTTATGGTCTAACGATCGGGAACTCTTGCGGATCAATATCTTGCACTCCAAGCCAGCGCCGGTACCACATCAGTAGAACTCGTTCATTATAGAAACATACAACAAAGGGTACACAATTAATAACTTTATAGGTATGGACACAGTATGTGAGAATTTTCGTATCCAAAAGCAGCAAACTAACATGTTCACAATAAATTTAATTACTGTAAACAAGTTACTTTCAAAATATCAAGACATGGAATTATTAATAACTATCAGGCAGATAATTATTCATTTACATTTCTGAACACCATCAAATTCACAAATTCAATGCAATTTTACACTGGATGTTTTTTATGGCACTGGACCGCTGCACCATAGATAATCGTGATGATTTCTAACCAACTCACCACATGAAAATATTACTTGCGATTTTTGTTTTAACAAAAGTAAAATACAATTGAAAGAGATTAACCAAATCACTTGTAGATAGTCGCAGTTCCTCGCGTAGTTACTAACACAAGTGCATTTAAAGTTCTTATTGAGTAATATCGTTACTTGAACTTTATGTCGCGCTAAACGCCTCGGAAAATTACTCATCAAGAAAATAACAGTAATTGTAAACGATACAATATTCAAAAATTAACGGTCTACTTGGTGACCAAAAAGTTAATTGAAAGTTACTGTGGGCTTATAAGTCCTTTATGCCGCTTCTGATGTCGGAGATAGCGGAATAACCAACACAATAAAATGTAGATTTAATATATTAATTATTAGGCATAAATTTAACACCTATGGACTATTTAAAAGAAAGTATAATAATACAATACAATCAATCGTACAAACTACAATGAATTTAACAATACAAATGAACATAGTAACAAGGTAATAATATTGACTTTACGTTACCAGACAGCTCAGAGCACCACCGTGCCGTGTCCACAACTGGACAACTTCTGACCCGTCGACAGCTGCGCGCCCCCCTTTATACTATGATTGTAAAGTGGGGGTAATGCGAGGCAACGACAAGTCAAATACAATACTTATTTTATAAACGGAAAACGGATATCAGACTCATTTAATAATTTAAAGATTTAAAGGAAATATTCTCCCACAAGTAAAAGTACAGAATAAGCTTGCATTTTCATACCTAATATGTGAAATCCAAGCCATGATGTATTTTAGCATTCACTTCAAATATAAATCCACCTAGCTTATAATAAATTCCCACAGACTGCCGCGTCGCTGCCCACACCCCTTTCATAAATATTCCGACCGCCTTCCCCAACGTGACTCAAGTGTTTTTCATTCCAATTTCCCTCAACAATTTCACTGCACGCATATTACGATCGACGCTTGCCGACTTTTATATCTGGAGTTCCGCAGAGGAATATGTGGGAATATTGCATATCTTATAAGGATCAGTCCAGGCGGAGTCAGAGTTGGAGAAAAAGGAACTTTATGGTCTTTTAATCACGGCTGATATTCTGACCAAAAAAATATGCATGTTGCTCTAAGACGCTCTGTGTTGTTTGTTTGTGGTTCAATTATATGCCAAAAGACATAAGATTGTGTTTCAATTTTGATTGAATTTAGTGGCCGCTACAAGACACTTTGTAAATCGACTGTAGCCCTCAAAATATTGCTGGACTTCTTCAAGGTGTTGTCAACGGCCTTCATCTGCTATCACTTTGGAATCGTCTGTTAAATATTCTCTTTGAAAATCCGAGGGGTTCAGAGCAATGGTTTTCCAAAACATGCCGCTCTTGTCACTTTAAATTTGGGATTGAAAATCTATGCTTTAACTCGGGAAGAGGTTATACAGATAGATCAAAGTAAAGAAGATTAAATAGAAATCTCTGACTTGGATAACTTCGGGTCTAATAAAAGTTTATATCTTTTCATTCATATGTCATATTTAAGTCTGCATTGGAAGAATAAATAAATAGATTTAGTGTAATTGCCGAGTGTATTTTGATGATGCTATGTATGTATGTATACATTAGTTGGTACTGATTTATAATAAGTTTCTTTTACTTTTGTACTGACTTGTCATAAGCGCTATTTCAATTGCGTACATGATTAATAAACTATTTCATTTCATTTGAAGCATCCAATATCATCTCGCCAAAAATATGTCGAAACAAATAACATTATCAATAATACAGAACCCACTTACTGAAACTCAACTACGCTGCTCCAACATTTTCCTCAATCACGCTTCGATTGATTTTCCGATAACGGACATGGAGTGGTAGCAAAGTAGACTAGGAGATAAATCGTGCAGACAAGCTAGGGACCTGTTAGGGCAGTGACCTGAGTTCATATTTTATATTTTAAATTAAAATCCTATATCATCATCATCATCATCAGCCACAAGACGTCCACTGCTGAACATAGATATAAATAAATAAATAATAATAATCCTATATAAATTCTTTTAAATGAGACTATTTCAATAACACTTAATATACTGTTTCAAACCGTCAGTCATTGTTAAAGCATTAGTAAGAAATAAAAGATAAAATCTACATACTTTAATAATCTTCAAATAATGTGAAATATTGATAGGTTCGAACAAGTTAACTAATACTGATGATTTAAAAGAACCTACGTTAATGCTTTACCTCGCTGTATGCACTCAAGTGTGGCTCGGGATGTTAAGTTTTCCAAAATCTAATGTAAAGTGACAGCTTTGGTATCGCATTATTGCAGTCTGATAAATTTAAAGCACAAAATTCCTCAATTGCCCATCCTTTCCTTAATGGTCAGGAACGCAGCCAATATTATTTTTTATAGCAGATGCACGAATAAATGGATCACCTGATAAAAAGTGATCTCCAGAAGAATCATGGATGTGCTGCTGACCTTAAAAAAAGAAATAAGGATTGGGAAGAGGAAAGAGATTTTATTAGGCGATAGGTCCCTCATAAGTGAGAGGGCGTTTGAATTGGTACCACCAGTATACCTATTTCTGCCGCCAATCAGCAATGTGTAAGTCCTGTTGTGTTTTAGTTTGAAGGATATCTAAGCTAATGAAATTATTGGAAATTTCACATTGAAACAGAGTCCAAGCGCACGGTCAAAGGACGTATTAATATCAATAAACTATTTGAAAGTTTACAAACTACGGTTTAATAGTAGTAAATTTTGAATAGTTGGAAATGAATTGCGATTACGTGGTATTCAGTATTGAGTCTAAAGAACAAAGGACAGGTGAAATTTCCCAGGTATGCAGGTTTATCACGATGTTTCCTTCGCCGTTAAAGCAAGCGACCATACTACATACATATTTCATACACACGTTACTTAGAAAAGTCGGAGAAAATACATTTAAATGCGTAGAATTGAGAAACTTCGGTTATAAAGGCGGACACCGGTAAACGCTGGACAAAAAGAAAAAAAAATATATTTGTAATTAGAAATCCACAAATATCACACAAACAGCAGCCCACACTAACTTTTTCTCAAACATTTCTGTTAGATCTAGAAACATTCTAAGAATATCATGAGCTATTATCGTGGTATTATCTCGTACCTTTATAAGAACTTTAAATGTTATTGTTTCTCTCGTAAATATAACGAAAACAATTCCAAATTTCACAAAAATAAGCCGCTGGAAATTTCTCCCAATTTATCCCTCTTTTGATAATAATCAAGACCGAAATAAAGTAGTTTCTTGTTTAATAGCTTATAAATAATTCAAGTAATTCCTTTACAACAGCTACTGAGAAAATAAGTTGTTTTCCATTAGTATAATAATTTGTTAATATTTTGAAATGAACCTTTGAGTAAATTTTGTTAGCTTCCATTTTATTTAGATATGAGTTAGCGCTTTAATAAAATTTGGGAACAGTAATTTATATACGCTGTGATATGTATTTATAAATGAAGTTTGTTAAAGGATGGGGCTCTTTGGGTTATTATATGCTATAAACAAGCTATTTTAGAAACTAACACACATTACACACTACGTTTAGTATTTTAACTTTTTCACACGCATATTAATTAATATAATTTGATTGCGCAGTAGTTGAAGTCCACCTGCGTTCATCACAAACTTTATTGAATTTTGTTCTATTACGTCAGCTGCAAGCGTGTCAGATTTTGCGTTTGACATTGGAAATGTTTTTTTTTTATATGTTTGAAAGATGAGACGAGCAAGGCGCTCGCCCGTGGTAGACGCCACTCATGCCCATAAACAGAAGCAACACCACACAGAACTTTTTTGCGTGGCACTAAACTGTGCTCGTCACCCCGAGACATATGATGTTAAGTCTCATAATGCCCAGTAATTTCACTGGCTTCAATGCCCTTCAAACCGAAACGTTTAACGCTTACACCCTATTGCTTGGCGGTAGAAATAGACACGCGCAACGAGCACGCAAGCGGTTCACGCTCTATACCTATTGATAATTGCTAAGGATACACGCGATCATTGACTACGAGTTTAGTATGCTATACATTGCGGTTCTTTTAAACTTATTGCACTAACTATGATATATAACGCGATGTAAAATAATACTCAAGAAAGATTATTGAGTGTTCGAATACTATCCCTGGCACGATCTGAACATTAAACTTGCACCTTTATATTAAAGTTTATTCCAAACACATAATTCATTAAACTGTTTGCCACTATTGCTACCACAAATCTAAACTAAGCAATAAAATTTCGAAATTGTTTTGTCTGCATGCTGCCATAACTTCTGGAACGTGCAGTTCCTTGGTATCATTTGGTAACATATTTTTCAAGACTGTGCAACAGATTTATACCACGGTCGTGCTACCGCCGCAAGTTTTACGCGGATAATACATGATGGCGTTACGGGATATGAACTGATAGCGGATTAAAAATAATTAAGTTTACTAAATTTAAAATCACCCCTGTATACCACTGTGCTGGGAGTCACCCAATCACTTGACAACTTATTGTCGTACGTAAAATTAAGTTTTTAGAATTCGATCGAATCGAATTCCAAGCGTCTGTTCTACATCTGATCATTGCAGTCCAAAAAAACAGCGACCACCGATAAACTATGAGTTTATCGGTGGTTACCAGAATCTTATAGGCCTGTATGAATGCTTTTTCACACTCCAAAGAGGGATGAAACAAATCGAGGGGCCTGTGACAGAACAGGCGGATGATTAATGCAAGCACAGGGATACAGTGATGTACTCCTATACCCACCCCAAACAAACAACAGTTCTCCGAAGAACTGGATATACTTTGGCTGATACTGGAACGCGATCCACACAATGTGTGTGAGTCACTATGGCATGTGTATGATGGTCGCTATCCGGGCGGATATGAATATCCTGCAACCAACAAAATATCTTGAGACGTTCAAATAAAAGCGTATATTTCCATCGCGTATATATCACAGCAGTGTAACATGCAGTAAACATTTCACTAGCTTACTTTGTAAAGCGTGTACTGCATATAAATTCATGTTAACCGCAGTGGGGTGCACGCGTGATAATTTAACACCTAATGAAATTATAGGCTGGGAGACGCAGGTGCTTTATCTGGGTTACAGAAGTAATTCAGGGGAATTTTATAACTTACTAGCTGTACCGCGCGGTTTCACCCGCAACACGGTGAACGTTTCACGTAATGAAGGTGGTAGGTATGCGAGAGGCCGTCTGGGTTGGTGCCACCGCTTTGCGTTGCACACCTACCAACTTATGAACAATATGATCACTATTACATTACAAGATTACCTTTAGGATATGTCTATACCTTCAATAGAAGGATAAAAAGACAACTCGTTCGTATATATAACTACAATCGCTTTTATATAGTTATAATCATAAACGATTTCTACAGATTGTTTTTTAAATGTATCTTAGTTTGTAACGTTGTACGTTACCTAGTAACAGTTTCAAGTAACAAGCCATATTACTAGCAAAAGATAGTATAAAAAATTGTTAAAATTAAATGTATTTTTTCCCGCGCACACCGCGGGAACTCACTTGTATAATAATTTACACGCTTGGGCCGCAGCGCGTCGACCGGACGACACAACTCGTTCATTTTGTCGACGGTCCTTCAAGCGTCAAGACGAATTTAGTTCCACTGAGTCTGTGTGCCCGTGGATAAGTTTTTTGTCCCGTTACCATTAACGTGGCAATCCGGGAAATTCCAGCGTGTATTACATTATACACCGTTGTAAGTTTATTAAGCACCCCCATTGGGTAAGTTTGTTGAACAAGTTATACGTCTTAATTTTCAAATTGTAACCGCCGATTTTTTTTTGCAGTGTTAGATCTTTCCTCATTGTTAGCTAAGTGATTCATAAAAGTGTATCGTTGCTCGAAGCAGTAATGCAAACCTTTCAATTTAAATAAGTAATTAGTAGCTTCATTTTTTTCTTCGTGTACCGACACGTTTTAAATCAGTAACCGTTTTATAATTTAACTGTACTTAAACTTAATTGGTGCCGTTCTGAGTGTAGCGTAACACCGCACCAACTGCTTACGGTTCCGTCCGTGGGGATTTGGTGCGGGTTCGTTCCCGGCACTTACATATTTCCTGTATGTAAATTACAGGGTGCAAGTTTTACATTCGCAAGTCCTACCCTTGCGAGTTTTACATTTGCAAGTCTACCCTTGCGAGTTTTACAATCGCAAGTTCTACCCTTGCGAGGTCTACGTTTGGAGGTCGACGTTGCGACACCATTATATAACCCCTACGAGTCGCGTCGACGGTCGTCGGCCAGTTCACCGCTGCGTCACCGTCCGCGGGTTCCAGACCGCGTGGCCGCCTTCGATCGCCGTGCCGCAAGCTCCTGCCCGGCCTTCCTTCGCCTTGACCCAAGGACGGTACTCGAACGTAGCAAGAAAACCAGACGGCCAGAACCTACCCCCTGTACTTAAAAAAAATATACGATTTTAATTTTGTGGACGTGGGTTTTTTTTATTGTGCCCGTACGCGGGACACCACACTCTTGCCAAACGTCACACTTGAGAGCCAGGTATCCTTGTCAAAAAAAGACACAAAGACGTATCATAAAAAAAAAATAAAATCACAACCCGTGTGAACGCTTTTGTCACTAGCCACAAAAACGTATCAAAAAAAAAAAAAATAGTCACACTATCCTGTGGACGCTCCTGCACAATCGTCCCTATAGTCTGATCATTGTACTACCGAAGTTTCCAGAGAAGGTATTGTAAATAAAAGAAAACCTAAGTTTCTAGGGTAGATGAAATAAAATTAAAAAATTGACTAGGGGAAGCAATGTCAAGCCAAAAGTCTATGACTAAACCTATTATTGAGTTGGTTTTAAAAGTTGTTTGTGCCATATTATAAAATGGGTGAAATTTTAAAGATATACGAGGATTTGAAGCGGTTGAACAAGTTATATATAAGTATACTGAATGCCGTTCTGTTACAAAAAATTTACAATTACGTTATGGTTGACTCTAAATTAATTTACGTTGAAAAAAACACAGGAGAAAAAGAAAAAAAAAATTTTAACAGGGGGGGAAGGGAGGGAAAAAAGGAATGGGGAAAGGGTTAGGATTAAGGGAACCGGAAATACACAGGCTGACCCTGGAACGCGACCCACACAAGTCGGGCCACTAAGGCAGGTTTTAGCACCCGTGTACGGTGGTAGCAATCCGGACGGATACAAGTATCCCACTACCAGCGGTCAACACCAGCAGTCGGGTACAGGTATCCTACCACCAGCGGCGGAAAAGGGAGAAAACAATTGCAACTAGTGTGTGATTGGCAGCCTCAAAGATTGTACTAACAAAAAAAAATAATTACAATATCACCAACCACACCTTAGTTGCTAGCAACCAAAAATTAAAAAAAACGTTTACAAAAAAAACACAACACCACTACTTACGAAGCAAGGAAAACCAGACTCCAGAAGAACCACGTTAAAGGCGCCAGTGTGACGTTTGGCAAGAGTGTGGTGTCCCGCGTACGGGCACAATAAAAAAACCCACGTCCACAATTATTTTATTATTTTTAGAGTGTAACATTCGTCACACCTCTGCCTAATGCTTCTTGGATTACCTGAGATTATATTATCTCGAAATTTTATAGTCAAAGATGATTAAAATAATAAAAGTAAGTGATATGGTAGAACCACGCTGTAGGCAGTTTTCTACTACATCGTTGGGTCAGCTCTGCCAAGGTTCGTTCGCTGGCCTTTTCCCCAGTTAGACAGATGAGTTAGCGGTCCTCCTGATGAAAAGCGGTACGGCCACCTATAGATACCATTGCCAGGGTATATCCAAGCTACTGCCTGTTCCGTCCGTCATATTCTTGGCGATTGCTTTATTCCTTTCCGTAAAGGTCGACGTCGCAACCATAATTATTTTGGTTTAATGGTGTTCATAATTTTGATCAAGTGGAGTTTCTCTTCTACTATCGTTTTTCTATAAAAGTACAGGTCTTATAATTATTATGTATAGTACTCTTTATGTTATAAAAGTATTTTTACATTGTTAAATATATTTTCAAAACAATAAATAAAAAAATCACACATAAACAAAGGCGCCCACAACCCCACAAAGCCACTGGCAGTTAAGACTCCAGATTGAGGAAACTCCTCACAATGCGTGCCGTGTCTAATAACACTGCCTCTGAAATCTGGCTCTTAACCCAACGATCAATAAAATGGAGCCTCTGGAATTATTGGACGAGGCTCTTTGGTATCAGTAGCAGCAACTTATATAGAATGATCGTCGAGTCCACATCCCATATGCCGGTAACCTCGTTGTGTTGATTTCGATTTTTTTTTATTAGTGGCATAAATTTATTTTTTAGATAATATTATTATCATTGTAGGTGACACATTTAATTTAGTATTTTATGTTATGTATGTAATTATATTTTAGTTTTTGCTTTGCTAATAGGCAGCGCCATCTATTGTTATTTCTGTTTGTCTCAGTTATTGTGTGCCTTCAAACCTTATGCCTATGTGAAATAACCTTTTTAGAACTTTGTAAAAAAGTATGCTGTCAACTTGGGGTCTTTGAAAAAGCAGTACGTAAATTCCATGTTTGCATTAAATCATTTCTCCATGTGTGGACTTGGGTTAGTTAGTTATACTATGGAATAAATTAATAATTTGGGTTAATAAATACAAATCATTATACGAAATTAGGCTAAACTCAACAATTTATTTTCATAAATACGCCTCTGAAAACCCCAAATATCGTCTTAAATATGCTTTGGCGGTATTAAAACAGTTTATAGGGTCTTTAATAAAAGCTGTTGTAAAGAACTTCTAACTTTCTTTTATATAAAAACGTGGCTAAATAAGACTTAGCCGAAATCTGAGAGCTCTGATCTGCTTTGGTAACTTTGACAAACGACTTTGATGTAACTTTTGCTAATATTTTGGGTTTTTGGACCCTTGTTCGGACAAACTTTAATCTTATAAGATGTTATTTTAATTAAATATATTGCTTTTCAGTTATTGTGCATTTTTTAACGTGGAATTGTTTCGGCACGTGTTACACTTCTAGCAAAACCACATCCAGTTCTTTCGTTCTCTTTCTGAGATTTGTTTGCAAAGGAAGTGGTTTAAGTTGCCTTTTGGCCTTCCAATCTTCTACCGTGTTAGTAATAGTAGTTAGTTGATACATTTCATAGATCTTTGTATAGCTTATTGTCATGCATCACTAATCAACAAAGTTCCATTTATATGGAGAAAGTTTTTCAAGCGACACAGGCAATATAACAGAAAAAACCGTCTACGACGCCACATCTCCTTTTCTCGTTTTTAAATTACATGACGCGACTTCATTTATACAATTTTCCGCAGTTCTTTTTTTAACTGCAACTAGCAAACGAGCAAGTGGGCCACCTGATGGAAAGTGATCACCGCTCATGAACAAATATACATATACATTAGTTCACGTATTAACGCTTTAGTATTTTTACCTTACCCTGAGGATATAGTAATAACGCAAAGCATCATCCATCGGTCCAAGGCACAGACAACTTAAACTAGGTTAACTTGTCTGTGGTCCAAAGTCACGTAGTAACGCCGACTGATCATGAAATTTGGTGTCCCTATACGTATCCGTCTCCACGGATATACATTTTTAACAATCATGGACACACACTGGAACGCCGAATCCAAGTCATGGAACGAACCATTATAGTGAGTTCTTCGTCATAAACCGTGGTCGTTATCCAGTCGGGTACAAAATATAATATGAATTAAGTATCGTTCTGCAAAAAACTTTCCGTTATTCCCCTTCTGGCAGGGACTAATTGTATGATATATTCGCTGTCTGAACTCACATAAATATAATGGTTTAAACACTGTCGCATATGACTGTTGTGACGTTATATAATTGTTGGCTTAATGTTGGCGCCTTAGATGTACTGTCCATAGATGTGCCATTGCTTTGTTTAGGATGATTGGCTTTATCTTCGAACCGGGTGGAACAAGGTAGAGATCTATGGTCGATTGCATAAATTAACTTAGATTTATTGTGAGTGGTAGAGCCACGCTGTGGACAGTTTTGTCTATAGCATGAATGGGCCGACTTGACCGGGTCTTTACCACTGTCACACAGAAAACCGACGTAAAGTAGCGGCTTGCTGCTGAGTTTTGTACGGTGAGTGAGATATCCGGAGGCTCAAATTCCCTTCCCATTCCCAATCTCTAATTATCCCTTCTCTTTAAGGTCTTTCGCCACGATTGTAGTATTATGGGCGGGCGGTGGAGATCACTTACTTTTAGGTGACCCATTTGCTCGTTTGCCGGCCTATGTTATAAAAAAAAACTGAATAGATCACCGAAATCAACCAATCAAATAAAGTAATTTGTACACATCAACTTCAAATTGTAATCTGATTACCTCTTTAACTAAGGTCATTAATTGAAACCTTATTTATACTTTTCTACAAATGTTTCAAATGAGTAATTAATGATGACTGATTAATGAGAAATTAAAATAACATCGTTGTATCCCTGTGTCTGCATCGGTCATCCGCCTATCCTGTGGCAGGCCCCTCGATTAGCTTCTTCCCTATCCGGGAAGAATCATTTATACAGGCCGGCATGATGACCACCGATAAATTCATTGTTTATCGCTAGTCGCTAGTTTTTTGGAGTGCACTACGCTTACCACCAGGTGTAGTGCTGTCACATTGCCGTGCTCAAATAAAAAAATCTAGCCGTTTAAGAATACATGTGCAAGCAAAAGCAAATACATGTGTGTAATACTATTCAAGTTACCCTTTGCTAACTCAGTCTCTTCAAAACTCTTGACATCTGTGTGTTCGCAAGTTCGCCTGCGTCGTTTATTGCTGAACTTGTCTCTCGCTTTATCGTTCTTGTTTATGTAAAGACACCTGCCTCCACGTCGCCGTCTCTCAGCTTTTCTTCTTTAAATGTTATACAATTAATGTTTGTAGCGATTATTGTGATGTACTTATTTTTATAGCAGAGGCTGGCAAACGAGCCAATGTGTCAACTGATAGTAAGTGGTCTGCACCGCCAGTGAACATCCACAATACTTGGGGAATCATTAATGTGTTTCCGGTCTTAAAGGACAAGGATTATCAAGGCATTGGGAAAGTGAGGGGGATTTGTGCCTCCGGATATATCACTCACCGTACGAAACTTAACATTTTGGTAAATATAAATCAAATATGTTCGTCACAAAACGACCTCAACCCAAAATGAGTTTGAACCAGCGCTGGGCTTCCTTTAGCCGTTTAGTTGTTTAGTGACGTCACGGGTGCCAATAAGGATAAAAATAGTATAAAAAGATGTTTTCACACTGTTGCTTGGTGTGAGAAACGAAGTGCCGTATTCAATCAGGCGGACTCTCGCATACGACAGACCTACCACCTAGTAAGTGATGATTAATTAATTAATTTTGTTACAAGTGGTACGCTCTGTAAAAGGTTCGTAAACGTGTTATAAGAAACATACTTATAACAATATCTCTTACACGATATAGATGGAAACTCAATAGCTATACTGATGCAGCCAGAAATTGCTGCAAAATTAACCAGATTACAAGCGCCTTCATACTCAGATCCATATTTATTTACTACAGTACGAATTTAAATCTTTATAAATATACGGCACTGGAATCTCATCTGGACGTATTAACTAAAGGAATGTTTGTATCAGAGCTATTATATTACATGCGAATGCACCCTACCAATAATCTCATACGGTGCGGACCAAAGCGAAAGTATCTACACATCATTCACGCACATTTGTCGTAAATGGCGCGGCTAATATGTCGCACAACGACATTAAATCGCAAGGGTCGGTAATAACGCCCGGCTAATGCGAGGGCCCTCTTGTAAATCTTTCCACTTTAAATGTACACATTGCTATGTAATGGGGAACCTTCAGTTTGTTCAGTTTTTGTACATTTTATTGATATTTGTTGTGAAAATATTTGAAAAGTTTAATAATTGAAATGATACCGGAGAAGTAATAAAGTGGTAGAGCCACGCTGTAGACAATTTTGTCGACAGCATGACTAGGTCGAGTCGAACGTTATGTAGCGGCTTGCTGCTGCGTTTCGTACGGTAAGTCCGAAAGCCCAAATTCCCTCCCCTTCCCATTCCCTTAAATATCCCTATCCTTTAAGGTCGACAACGCAACACACGTACACGATAGAGATCACTTACTATCAGGTGACCCACTCGATCGTTTGCCGGTCGATGCAATAAAAGTACCTATTTTTTTAATCACATAAAATTGTAAATTGATTTAAATATAACCGTATGAATGTAATCCATTAATTTTCTTTCGTTTTATAATTTGCAATTGTGTCCCGCCTGCTAGTAAACTTAAAGCGGGTATTTAACTTAGGCTTTCAGTTCATAATGTAATCTGTTAAACCGAAGTTGAGCTTACTTTGTTTATAGTTTATTTTAATATTATTTTCTATTCTAAATTTTGCTTCGGTCTTTTCAGTGCATTACTTTAAATTGTCTTTTTTGCAGTCGCGTTTTTATTTTTTTTATTTTTAGTGTCAGGGCACACAATTCATGGGACAATTGTTTTTAGAGACTTCGGAAAGCTAAGTAAATTAGTAGATATTTTTAAATTATTCTGTCATTCATTTTATTAAGACGTATTTTACATGATCGAGGGTTCAGTTTTATATTTTTCTGGAGCCGCCTTAGCTCTTTTTATTTTTAGAGACAAAACCGTTTTTTAAGAATATCATAAACTTCGTAGGCCTATAGAAATACGAAAGCTTAATAATAATAAAATATTTTATGAAACCAAAATATATACAGCTGTTATATGAAATACGCTCAAAAAATATAACCTGTCCTTGACAGTCAAGTAAGAAATCAAGTAAAAAAAATCATGCCGAATTGAAAACCTTATCATTTTTAAAGTCGGTTAAAAAGATCTATTATCGAAACTATAACGTAATTTTACTGTTGCCATTTTATTTTAACCAATACGAGGTTTATCGAACGTAAACTAATAATGGATTTAATTTTAAACTATACTAGTAGACAAAATAGTAATACCTAATTAGTTAAGGTTATATTGATAGGATTTAATAAGTAACTATTACAAATGGATATTCTGTACATAACAAATAAAAATAAAAAAACCCAACAGTTACTGACCCCACACTAGGTTAACCTGTATCGTGGGTATCAGGAACTACGAAGGACTTGCGGTCCACACGTACGTACAATACCCAGACACGAAACAAATATTTGTGAATCACACAAACAGTCATCTCGGTGAGGAAGTCGAAGCCACTGCCACTCGTTTCGCAACCGGCTATTCCCCCACTGTGCATGCCTCAAACGAATAAACAATGAATATTGATAATTCGTGGAGGCAATTAATTAAGATCAACCCAAAGGTAAATCCGTAATTACGTTTCGTTACCAAATCACTTAAACAAGTTTGTCGGAGATTTTAAATTAGTCAGTTTCAGCCCGAAACGAAGTTTCCGACTCTTCGATAAATTAAAGCCGGTGTAATCTGATTAACTTTGGTGGTAATTATTTAAATAGAATTTGGGCGATATTTTTTTAGATTGCCACGGAGGCGCAGTGGGCTCGTAGCCGGCTGTGAAGCGCGTTCGATTTTCGCATCGAGACAAATGCTTGTGTCATCCACAAATATTAGTTTCGCGTCTTGGTGAGCTTTCTGTGTAGAAGGGTTGACGTCAGGCAGGCGGCCGGTCGTAAAAACTACCAGCCAAATCTTTTTGTAATATTTGAAAGTATGTTGCACCGATGGGGCAATCAGCAGGTAGGCAGGTTCTGGAATGGAGGCAACGTACGGTCAAGCGCAGCGTTGGACGTCCACCTACAAGGTGGATAGACGACCTGATAAAGGTCGAAGGAAGTCGCTGGATGCAGGCTGCTTCAAACAGGTCAGTCTGGAAA
The DNA here is from genome assembly GCA_949126905.1 of Amorpha juglandis. Lineage (NCBI taxonomy): Eukaryota > Metazoa > Arthropoda > Insecta > Lepidoptera > Sphingidae > Amorpha > Amorpha juglandis. The sequence goes on along the minus strand of OX421379.1, from coordinate 270,256 downwards.
TCTTTGGGAGAGGCCCATTTTCAGCAGTGGACGTCTTGTAGCTGATGATGATGTTGCACCGACCCTACTGCAGATTGGGATGAGGGCAGGTTGAAGGAAGTTCAAGAGTTATAGTGACAATTACACGACAACTGCACGCACGGTTCGACCAACTTATTTCTACCCAATGGTGTGATAAGGGGTCAGCCTATCGCAATACCAGGCACTAATTCGGTAATTTTTCGGATCGACGATTTAAACACACATCGTCCGATAGGGACTTGAACCCGGGATCTCACAGTCTCTGAGCTTAAGCAAGATGCCGCTGTCTTGAATAAGGCGATTAAATATTTGTAATTTGCTTCTTATTAATTACTTAACGTCTTTATTGTGAAGAAATTATGGAAATTATGGATTTTGTATGCATGTTAATATATAAATATGTTCTTATATTTTTTATGTATTTTTATCCTGGCTCGGCAAAGTGACTACGTTACACTTGATGGTAAGTGTAGCGCAATCCAGGAATAGTGTCGACCAACGACAAACAATGTGTCCATCGTAGGTCGGCAAGATCATGCCGGCCTGCCTAACTGCTTCTTCACACTCCGTTTAAAGGACCCAATATAATAGGAAGGAGTGAACACGTGTGCCGGCAAACTATACCACAGCTTAATGGTCCGGCAGAAGTAAGATTTAGCGAACTTTGAGTTGATAACGGGATAATAGCTTTGTGCTCGCAGTAAAATACATGGCTGATATTAAATTTACAATGTTTAACTTTTTGTTCAGACAAAAAAAAACACCAAATTGAGAACCACCTCATTTTTTAAGTCGGTTAAAAATAAACAGATGAAGTGTAATTCTTTAATGTATTGTTTATGATGCTATTGTTATTTATACATACGTTGTTATTGTGTCTGCTATATTATTATAGCATAGGCCAGCAATTGAGCTAGTGGGTCACCTGTAAGTGATCTCCTCCGTCCATGTACGCTCACAATACTAGAAGAGTCATGGGCGCGTTGCCAACCCTACAGGAAAATGGATTATTAAGGGATTGGAAAGGGAAGAGGGATTTGGGCCTCCGGGTATCTCACTCATCTTCCGAAACGCGTTCAGGAAGCCGCCTTTTGTCGGTTTTCTGTGAAACAGTGGTAACGACCCGATCGAGCCGGCACATTCATGCTGTGGACAAAATTGTTTACAGCGTAACTCTTCCACTTATAACATTCTTTTTTTTACTGACGTCACTTATGACGAATGCCACTTATGGTACTTCAACAATCCTGTCCCACAAACATAAACGTTCTCATTCTTTCCTTCATTTCATTCAAATGTCCGGAACATATTGCAAGTAAATTCCAGATGAGAATAAAACAAAAGAATTGTTGAAATGTTCGTAAATAGAGTTTTTAAATGCAGTGTTATTCTACCGTCCTTTATAACGTACTCCCCGGGGGCCGAGGGATACGAAACTCAAAAACAAAATGAATGAAATTATAAATGCAAAGTTAAACTGTAAAGGTTAACTACACCAGGTAATGATTACTGACATTTTGCACAACGCTTAGCAAGTAAATGCGATATTTTAATATTAAAAGACTTTCCTGGGGAAATAATAGAATTACTAAAAGCTCTGTTGCTTAAAAGATATGTTACGCAGTAAGCAACAACTAGTTTTTAAAAAAAACTTTATTTGAACTTGATTTACAATGATTACGAATATAGAAGTGGTATGAATGGAGTCAGAGAATAGAATGAATATAATGCTTATGAACTACGCTTATATACTAAGACAATGTGAGATTAGCAAACATAATTAGGGTGGAGATAGGGCGAAACCCTAATGAGTTAAATATACTAATTACATTATTAAGAATTGGTCCGGAAACTTTAATATACCAATGTAAATAAACAAGAGAAATGATGTGGAAAACATAATTAGTAAATGTGTATAAACAACTTAAGGACTAAGATAACAATGTAAAAAATGGGTGCGTGTACTTATGTACGCGCGTGAGAAGTTATACTTCTTTGGCATCATTAAATAACCAATAATAAGTATTTAACATTAATAATTTAATAATATTTAGTGTTAATTATATTAAATAAAAGTATTTTAATTTATATCAATAAATAATACATACGGATAGTTAACCTCAATTATATTGGAGCACTTGAAAAAGTATATAAGCACAATTTTTTTCACTAATATTCACAAATAGTAAGTAATATCAATCAAAATATTCAATTTAAATCACTACTGAATATAATTTATTAGCACATATATAATTCGCACTTGTATGAAACTCAAACACGTGTTGTGAATGTATAAACTAGAGACATATTGATAAATATTATAAATATGAAAACAGTGATCAGAGGTGACGAGCGTACCAACATGCGCGACTAATATCGAGGTTCAATTCCTATTTTGTTGGTAGCTTTTTTTTCGAGACTTAATGAGCGGTTAAGCAGACGGCTTCATACTGTTAATTTTGTGTCACAGGTGCGCGCGCATCTTAAAATTTCACTCTCATCATTTTTTCATAACGCGCCTAAAGAAGTATAACTTCAATAATATAATGTGAATATGAAGTATGTATATGCTAAGAGGTGAGGAGGGAGCACACATAACAGATATATCCGGAAGCCATAATCCTCTTCCCCTTCGCAATCCCTTAATTGTCATTTTCCTTAAAGGTCGACAACTCACTCATGATCAGGTAGGTATTGTGAATGTTCATAGGCGGTGGAGTTCACTTACTATCTGGTGACCCACTAGCTCGTTGGCCGGCCTCTGCTATAAGTTTACCTTATGCGTATAGATGCCGCTCTACGCTCGGCTACAGCAAATAACATACAATTTGTGTTTAATGTAAAGTAAAATATCCTGCAAGAAAATCTACTAAAGGAACACTAGGGCCCGTTCACAAGGCGCATTATCCTTAAGCTATTAACCAGGATAGACCTAATAATATTATAGACCCAGTGGCTGTGATCCAGCCTCCGTGGCGCAGTGGGCGAGTACCCAGCTGAAAAGCGAAAGGCCGCGGATTTGAACCCCGCACCGAGATAAATATTTGTTTCAGGGTCTTGGTATTAAAGTGAAGTTGTGAAAGTCCCTCGTAGTTCCTGATACCAACGACACAAGATTCGAATCTTACTGTCAGGACTATCTGTGTGACTGTTGGATATATGTATTATATTATTTATAGTTATAACAAGAATGTTTTTTTAATCTGGCTCGGCAAAGTGACTACGCCATATCTGATGGTAAACCTAGCGCAATCCAGGAATAGTGTCGACTAACGACAAACAATGTGTCTATCATAAGTCGGCAAGATCACGCCAGCCTGCCTAATTAGCTTCTCACACTCCATTTAAAGGACCCCATATTATAAGAAGGAGGGAACACGTGTGCCGGAAAACTATTCCACAGCTTAATGGTCCGGCAGAAGTAAGATTTAGCGAATACAATACAGTTGATAAAACACATTTCTTTCAGAATCAGAATCAGAGTCATTTATGTGTAAACATAGGTATAATTACTATAATTACATGTATTTCTTGCGTCATATTAAAAATATTAAATCATACATTATTGTATCAATCAATACATACAGACATACCCACTCTTTCCTGTAATTCCCGAAGGAGTAGGCCAAGGTGTAATCAGTACATCCACGTGTCGATGAGCTTATTTCTGTCCCATGACGTGATAGGTAGAGAGCCTACCGCTATACCGGGCACATTTCCAGACTCCGGGCTGATACTAATCATATCGTGATAGAAAAACGCAGAAAATCACTCGAACCGGAAATCGATCCCCAGGTACAAATATTGTAATATTTACGCTGTAAATAGATTTGACTGAGTGGAATAGCCACGCTGTAGTTAGTTTTGTCTACAGCATTAATGGGCCGACTTGACCGTGTCGTTACCACCGTCTCACACGGCTTGCTGCTACGTTTCGTACGGTAAGTGAGATATCCGAAGGCCCAAATCCCCCTCACCTTCCCAATCCCTCAATTATCCCTTTCCTTTAAGATCGGCAACGCGCCTATGATTCTTCTAGTATTGTGGGCGTACATAGGCGTTAAAAATCACTTACCATCAGGTGACCCACTTGCTGGTTTGCCGATCTAAGCTTTAAAAAATATATATAAAAGCGGGGATTCCATGTGAACGAGGTCTAACAAGTCGTGTGAACGCAGAGATGTGTATGAATTGGTTTTTTCCTCGCTCCGGGCCACAAAGTGGCAGAGTGCGCTCCATTCAGACTTGAGAGTGAATCCGAGTGCTTTGAAACCAGTGATGTTTATTGCATTCATTACTATAAGAGAGTTCTAAATTTTAAAGCAAAGACATGGTCAGCTCGTACTTGTATCACCGCTTGCACAAACCCACCCTCGGCTCGCCTATCGACATATAGAGTACAAATTCCATTTTGGGGTTCTTGAGTGTGATATTTAGAAACAAATTAACAAAACTTAAAAACTGACTTTAACAAACATCACACTGAAAATTTAAAAATAACAATTTCAGGACCAAAGGGTCCTGAATTTGTTATTTTTAAAATATCAGTGTTAAGTGTAGCCATGGTATGTGAAGTCCAACTAAATAACACAATCCCGATGACTGAGCTGTTGTTAGTAATCTGTTGTTGAGGACTTTCATGTTTTTACTCCGTACTGCATCATCAGATCTTAACCAAATTTATATCGGAGCAGATCGCAGCTAAACTCGAATCGTATCGAATGTGATTTTTCCGTCAAAATCGGTCCACAATTGGCGGAAAAATCGACGTACATACAATAAAAAAGCAAAAATTAAAAAACACCGAATTGAAAACCACTTTCTTTTTACACGCTTTTTATTAACTTCACCTGTATGTTTGTTTGTTTGTATGTTTGTAACCGACTCCTTTGGGCGCGATTTTGACCCACTTTAAACGGCCAGATTTCGTTCAAACTTGGTAGATTTATCGAGGACCGATGACAATACACTAATTTGATAAAAAAATAATAATAATTTAATAATAATAATAATAAAATAATAATTTAATTTAATTAATTATTAATATTCGGGTTAAGAATTAAAATTGTACTCTCTGGATCTTGGTTAATTATAGGGAATATCGTAGTATCTAATAGTGTCAATAGATGGCGCTTTTTGATACTCGGGTTTTAAATTAAAATTATACTCTCTGCTACAATATATTTATATTTTAACTAAAAAAAATAAAAATAAATAATAGTTTTAAAAAACTAAAAAACACGCTTTTATAGAAAGTCTAACTAAAAAATTAAAAATAAATTTGAAGAAAACAATGTATTTTATTGTAAAAAAAAGCGTGGGGTGCTTTTTAAGATACTATCTAAATGATAATCCTTCTACTCATATTATTATGTGTCAATATAATATTGATTACTATTGACACCATGCACCCCACGCTTTTTTTACAATAAAATACATTGTTTTCTTCAAATTTATTTTTAATTTTTTAGTTAGACTTTCTATAAAAGCGTGTTTTTTAGTTTTTTAAAACTATTATTTATTTAAAGTCGGTTAAAGAAGTAAACAGTAATGTATAAATTCCGAATTTGAATTTAGTGATTTAATTTATTTATTTCAATACCTAATCTTAATTTTTTAAAAGTTTGATATGACATAGAATGTGCTGACGCATGTATTTTCGAACAGGTATGCAAAGTTGCAATTAGCCGATTAGTACACGCATGACCTTCGCCGATTTTATTGTCCAATTGATGTATTTTTAAAAATTCGAGCTGTTTATTAAAGCGCCATCTATCTTGAAGAATCGAAACTAAGTTATCAACGCGTTGCTTTACTTGGCGCTGTACATTTGAATTTATGTTCAGTTATAGTGTAGAGTCTATCTAAAGACTGATAAATTGGTTTAGTGCTATATAACTAGATGGCAGTACAAGGCTTAAACATAACAGTCCGGTTCGACTGGTGTGGCACCACTGTCTCATAGAACACCAACGTCAAGTAACATATTGCCCCTGCATTTCGTAAATAGAACGAGATAATATTCTGAGGCCCAAATCCCTCTGTCTCCTTCCTAATCCATAATTACCCTTTCCTTTAAGGTCGGCAATAAGAGATTCTTCTGACTTTGAAGGCGTTAATAGACGGTGGTGATCACTTACCATCAGGTGACCCAATTACCTCGTTAGCGCCCTATGCAATAAACAAGGTGGTAGGTCCTTTGAATGCGAGAGGCCGTCTGGGTTGGTACCACGGCTTTTTCTATTTCTGCAGCCAAGCAACAGTGTGTAAGCACTGTTGTGTTTAAGTTTGAAGGACACTGAAGCCAGTGAAATTACTGGGCATTATGAGACTTAGCACTTTAGATCTAGGGGTGACAAGCGCAGTTGTGTCTAATAAAAAAATAAAAGAAATTAATAAAAAATAAAAAATTAATAAAAAACACTAATCCATTATCTGAGTTGTAACTGCTTTCTATTTTGGATCGCTATTGCTTACAGAACAGCGCAGAAAACCGATTACGTTAGAATAAAACCCGTTGCGACTTGTGCGTCACTCGGATGAGCTTCATACAAACTTTTTTCTTTTCCTACTTCTTTCTCAACTTAGTGCTTTGAAAAGCTTTGTACCGCACTTTTCCCACAATGTCACAGTAATGGAAATGTCTTGTTATTGTTACATAACTTTCTAGTAGTAATGCATAGATTGTGACATTTTTGCAGGATGTCCAGTGCTATAATAAATCTACCTTTCCATCGCGACATTCGTTTGTAAGCATTGACAAGTAAATTTTTAACCCTCGTTATAATTGGGGTACTGTAAGGTTAACAAGCTTGTCTGTGTGTGTCAGTTAGTGGCATTTTAGTGCTTAGGCGATTGACTTTTCCATTCAATATTTAATCGTGATGGTTTATAGTTATTTTTGAAGACAATCCATTTTTTAAAAAAAGCCGTTTTCCATTTCGAAATCGGAGTCTCTTTTTATACATCATACGCCAAACCTTATTCTTTATACACTAGCATTCACCCGCGGCTCCGCCCGCGTGGGATGCCTTTTGTGGGATAAAAGTAGCCTATATCCTAATCTAGGTCATGGTCTACTTGTGTGCAAAATTTCATCCAAAACCATTCAGCTGTTAAAGAGGGGTTGACTAACAAATATTCAAACTTTCACATTTATAATAGTATATAGTATGATTCTTAATTTATAATCATAACGAATAATAATTCTAGATAAAAATCTCATTTTATAATACAGTAGCTGTTGCCCGCGTGATTTTCTTTCTCTGGGATTGTATTTGATTTTTTATTAAGCGTAAAAATCTAAATATCGATTGGCTTTTAGAGGTGCAACCTAGGCCTACCCCTTCAGATGTTACAGGCGTTTCAGGAAACGAAACGAAGTTTATCAGTATAAAATAAATTTAGATTAAAAATAATGAGTTATGAAATATGTTTATTTCAATTCTGTTGTTTTTTTTAGTTATACATAGTGAGATTCAAATAAATTGGATCTATGACTCAAAATTTAATTAATTTTATTTATTTATTTCATGACACACCATCGACAGCTACACATGATACGATATATAAACTATATTACAATGCCACAGACAATGTGCACTATCATCAAAGGTGTATTCAACCATCTTGAGTCTTACAGTAATTATACTAAACTAATAATTTAACTAAACGTCACTAACGCCATCTATCAGTTACTAGTGTAACCATATTTTTTGGTGTTCCAATGCATATATTATACAGAATTTCATATCAATTCGACCTATGACCTATTCAAAAGATAAAAATCACTGCCACCAGCGCCGCCTAACTGGCACTAACGTAACTATGGTCGTTTATGTGTGTACAAAGTTTCATATCAATTAGTTAAGGGTTTTTTTGAGTTTTAGGTGAAAATACATACACACATACATTCTCTTTTATATATACATTAATCCTACGTAGCAAGTGTGATTAACGTGTAAGTGGATAGGCTTATGTCTGTAAACAAGGTTAAGCCTAACATTACCACTTATAATGGAATAAACATTATGTGGGCGTTATACTAATGTAACTACATTAAACTAGGCTTCGTTTTATGTTACTACAATATATTAAGTTTACGCCTGTAACTACAAAGTGTAGGTAGAGGTGCTATGAATGTTCACGGGGTTGGTTGAGTCTATTTCCGTCCCGTAATATTTGGGATGAGCCTATCGCCATACCAAGCATGAATTTTTATTAAGTGCAACTTCCTTCGAAAATCCTATATAAATGATTGCCCGACCTGGGATTCGAACACAGTACCTCACTTTGTCTCAGAGGCGTCTCATTACAATTAATGTCAATAATTACTCGGGAAAGTGCTTTTTTCAATCAATTTCATATACTTGTTAACGGCAAAGCTTATGAATATGTTGCCAAAGTTTAATATAACTTTAAACGATCCTACTAATATTATAAACGCGAAAGTTTGTAAGTATGGATGGATGTATGTTTGTTACTCTTTCACGTAAAAACTACTGAATGGATTTTAATGAAACTTTACAATAATATAGCTTATACATCAGAATAGGACATAGGCTACTTTTTATCCCGGAAAAAGAAAATCACGCGGGCGGAGCAGCGAGGAAAAGCTAGTTATATATATTTTTATTAGTTATGTAGTTGTATCTTTGTTGGTCTTGTTTTATCTTCTCCAAATTCCAACAATTGTAGAATATAAATTAAAAATCAATAAAGTACCTGGAATCGTGGCTTAAAATCTGGCCCCTTTAATTACCCCTTTCCTTTAAAGTCAGCAACGCGCCTATAATTTTTCTGTTGTGGCCGTACATGGACAGTGGAGATCAGTTACTGTGATGTGACCTACTTGCTCGTTTGCTGGTCTATGTTATAAAAAAATGATTTTTTTATTTATAGAACGCTGCACTATGCAGTACTGAAGGAAACATTTCAAATAGCGTTAAATTCCCGGTTGTACAACTTGGTAATATATGGCAGAAGTTGGGTCGAAGCGGATGCCCGTCGCCAGTGACTGCCATTTGTATGCAAGAGGGCCATTGTAGGACTGGCGTTAGAACGCAATTCCTTGTTCCATTACCTACTTTGAAAAGTATTTCCTTGCATACTGACCGTAATTATGAACATAATATAATATGATAATTTATACTCATTTATACGACGTAAAAGGCAGCTTTCTGTAGCGTGTTTTTCGGTAGTGAGATTATTAAAGGCTTAATTAATCCCTTCTAACCGACTTCTAATAAAAGGAGGAGGTTCTCAAGTGTAATTTTTTACATCGATTTCTCGGCCACTTGCGGAATTTGAAAAAAATGCCGCAAATTTTATCGTAAAAAAAACGAATTCGAGAAGTTCCTATATGTCGCTGTGAGTACTGTAACTACAACAATTCCAAAGGGAACTTATAGAAATTATTTTTGAATTTTCAGTGTTAATTTTTAAAGTTAGTTTTTATGTTTTATTAAAACTTATTTATTCAATCCCCATTCTTAGCCGTTAAAGTTGGAGTCGTACGTACCTGATAGACGTATTTTTAAAGGGAGTTTTCAAAAAGTGTTTTCCTGTTTTTTATACGCGAATATACTTTTTATGAAACTCAAAGCACATTCTCAGTCACAAACTACTGTCCTTTAATATTGAATACGTCCCTTTTCCACGCGATCTTTGCAACTGTCCGGCGATTCGGTGTGTTGACAAGCATTTTTTTGTACATAAAATGGATCCAATTTTGTTTGAAAGGACGTTTGGGAGTTAGAAAACGACAAAGTTTTATTCTTGAAACAGTGGCTTTAAGGTTGTGGTTATTTATTTTAAAGTAAGTTATCACGCTTCGTAGGTTGACTGATCGTTGTGGTACGAAACAAATAGTATGTAAATACTAAGGTATGTATAGCATAGACGGCAGCTATAAATTATATTACATTATGTACGCTGCTTTCGCTGGTGGTAGGATATTCATATTTTTATCCGGATAAAAAAAGACCGGTAAACGAGCAAGTGGGTCATCTGATGGTAAGTGATGTATGCACGCCCATGGCCTATAGAGAGAATACTAAAAATATCATAGGCGCGTTGCCGACCGCAAAAGGAAGGGATAATTAAGGGATTGTGATCCCCTTCCTTGGGGATTTGTGCCTCCGGATATCTCACTCACCGTACGAAACGCAGCAGCAAGCCGCTACATTACGTCTGTTTTCTGTGTGACTGTGGTAACGATCAGGTCGAGATGGCCCATTCATGCTGTAGACAAAACCGTCTACAGCGTGGCTCAACCACTCAAAGAAATAATTGATGTTAACACTACGGGTGTTATTACAAAATGTTTTCTTAAAATTTATATTGGTCGTTTTGTATGGGTTACAATACCCACTTATTTGTTTCTCGGCCTATGCTACAAAAAATCACTAGAGTATGGCGAGAAGGACGTGGTTAAAACGTGTTATCAATAGTTAACCAACGCGCCGTCTCTCGATGGAAAAAGAAGCTGTAAATCTCATTAGTGTCATATTTCATAAATAATAGGAACCAAGGGGCAAGCGTGAAGCTATGAAAATATTGTGGTTCTTGACAACACCTTTCTGTATATCCTGTTGTGATGGTATATCGTCAAAAGAGCCAATGGTTGGGTTTTTAAGAAAACTAATGCGTGGGATGTCCGACCTACGATGGACACATTGTTTGTCGTTGGTCGACACTATTCATGGATTGCGCCACACTTACCATCAGGTGTAGCGTAGTCACTTTGCCGAGACAGGATAAAAAAAAAAATTGCCAACACAATTTGACGTTTCCAACAACGAGGGATGTAACCTGTCCCAGTTATTTCATTAATTATTTTTAAACAATCTAAGTTATTATTATCGCCTCACTTCCCAAATAAGCAAAAAAAGAATACGGGAATATATTCCCCCGGAGATGAATATTTAACACTACTGTTAAATATTCCAGTTTCACAATTTCAAATAAGGAGAAGGTTCTTAATTGTTTATTTATGTACATTTCGTAATATCAGCCAATATGGACTAATATTGGTGTTTCTTTTTTATTCGACAGGGGTTACGTTAAGGGTGGTCATATTAATTTGGTTGAGATCTAATGATGCAATACGAAAAAAATGGAAAATCATCGCCGAATAATAACAGCAAATAGATAGCAAGTTGGATTTGAAAGTTTATTTTGAAAGACATTGGAGCACGTGAAGACATATGAGACTTACAAGGTGGTAGGTCCCTCGTATGCGAGAAGCCTTTTAGGTTGTTACCACCTAGTCTATTTCTTTGTCTATTTCTGCCGCTAAGCAACAGTGTGTAAGCACTGTTGTATTTCGGTTTGAAGGATATTAAAGCCAGTGAAATTACTGGGCATTATGATACAACATCTTATTTCTCAGAGTGACGAGCGCAGTTCAGTGCCATGCAGTACTTTGTAATTCAAAGGTCTGTGTGGTTTTGCTCCCGTTGATGGTCAGGCGTGGCGCTTGCCATCAAGCGAGCGCCTTGCTCGTCTCGTCATTCAATTAAATAAACAAAAACGATACTTAACATGTTTCGGAGTAACGAACGCAGTGTAGTAGGTACAGTACAGTACTTACTAATATGTAATCTGATTGGTTGCTGCTGTTTATGGACAGTAACACTTACTTGAATCAGGCGAATGGCATGTCCTTTCGACGAATAAAAAGAATATTATATATTTCATAATGTAAAAATTATTGTTTTCTCTTTCTTTGATAAATTTATTCCTTTGATAATTTTCGGATTCCTTGTAGTTTGAAAAATAAATTATAGTCTGATTACTGGAAACATTATAAGTTTCTTGTAAAAAAGTCGTCCTTTGCTAAGGATAAATGTAATCAAACGCTCGGAGCTTAACAACGGCTCATTAAAAATAATTAAATGAAGCATCAGCTTTACTAGGAATATAAAGAGAATAAACAGGGAGGCAAATAATTCCCTACTTTATCGAATATCTCATTACAGAAGTTTAACTCCAGAGTAGGCATTTATATGGTAGGCATATGGTGGTGAATTATTTAAGAGCAATACTCATTGTAGATCACAGCCTCTGCGTCCTGCACCAATGTATTCAATCACGAAATACATAAATCGCACAGTTTATGCTATAGCTATAGCTATACAGGCATGTGTGAAAGAAAGATGCAAGAGGAATGTCAAAGCGCTCGAGTAGGTATGGAAATAGCTAAATTTAGAAGTGTAAAAATCTTTTGAGTCTTTTTGAGTGATATAGTCACCCTGTAGACAATTTTGTCTACAGCATGAATGGGCCGGCTCAACCAGGTCATACCACTGTCACTGGGCGGTGGAGAACACTAACCGTCAGGTGAACCACTTGCTCGTTTGCCGGTCTATCCTTTAAAAAAAAATCTGAAGAGACAACTATTTTTCCACACGGCAATTCAATCCTAATATAACCCATGAGTAAATATCTAAATATAAATCGCAACAAACAATGAAATGATGAGATTCAATTAGACGTTAATAATCTAGTAAGAGTTAGCAATAAATAGATAAGTTAATCGTTAATGTCATTACTGAGAAAGATTTAGTCGAAATAGGTTTTGATTTAAAATCTTTAAAACGCATAACTCATTTAGTATTCAAAGACAGTTGTATAAACAAAATGAAATTTTACCACTATTTTTACAAATCATCCTTTAGTTAAAATTTATGAGTCCTGCAATTTTATCTTACGAATGATTTAGTACTAATGAAATAGCCCTGTGTAGGAGACTTCATGTACCTTGCGAATAAAATGACAAAAATCCTTTATAAAAGAACAAGCATTATTCGTAATTCATCTGTAATACAAGCATTTGCCCGTGACGCATGTTTATATTTATTTCTTATTATTGTAATGTCTTACAGAAAATACATTTTATAAAAAATATTCATGTCTTCGTATTGGTGAAAGAATTTTCAGAATAATATGATAACTAGATCAAATTTTCCAGTTTATATTATTGTATTTTTTGCATAGCTTGTAGTGTGGGTGTTTTCGGCGATGAAATATTGATCCAATAGGGACTTGTCTTGAAAAACCCGTTCTAAGCGAGATTTCCCAAGTAAACGTTTTAGAAAGATTATTATTGTACATTTTATATGTTTAACAAAATATACTTTGGCCCCATTAGATTTATTGAAAGTGTATTATTATGTGTAATATATTGATAAAAGAACATCAATATTATTTCTTTTGAATTTAACAATACCATCAAATAAAAAATAATAAGGGTTAATAAACAATGATTTCTTATGTTTCTACGAATATTCCACACTGAAATAAAACTCGTTTAAACGAATAATATCGTGATTTTTATTTTACTATTGGTCCCGACTTTTCGAAAGCTTTTCAGCATTAGTGGTTCTACGGGGTGGACTGAGATGTAGGTTGTCCAGAAAAGTAAATTTTACGTTGCCTACCTTAAATTTAAATGCAAGTATTAATAAAATTACAACTAGATATTTTATTTCATTTAAGTAGAGTCTATATTTGTCAATATCTAATAATTATTTTACGTAGCAAATCTATTGAAACTTAGCGTAGATTTTATGTGGGACTCAGTTATTTTCTAGTAAAGCAACCAGCAACTTTTCATAAGAAATGTTTTACATTTAATTTTAGTCATTTCACTGAATATTAGAATAATAACATGTGGTTTTCTTATAAACATTCCCTTAAAAAAGCTAGCTCCGTAAAAGCCACAGATTGCGGATTCTGTAGCCTGGAGCTTTTCATTAAAGCTCCATTTGAGCGTAATTGTGTCCGCGCGACGGTAACCGTGAGCTTACGCAAGCTCTCTCAGTAATAGAACTGCACTTTATTTCGTAAAAACCTAGTGCCCTATGAAAATAGCTCTTAAATTATTTTGCTGAAATTTCAAGTAAGCTCTTTTGAAAATTCAGTTTTCCGATGAATTACTGCATTTGTAGATCTTTGCATTGTGATTTTCGATATTTCTGGAACTTTCAGAACTGGAGGAGTCACTGGCGAAGGTGATCATTAACAATTTTATTTTTCTCTTTTTTTCTCTCGTAGTACCTGATATCTATGACACAAGAATCGTATCTTACTACGGATTTAATACTTATGTATCCGGTGATATTTATTTATGACTTATCAATCTCAGTTGAAATCGATATTCTACTTTTCTTTACATAGTATAAAATGAAGTCGCTTCCGCTGTCTGTTCGCTTAGATCTTTTAAACTATTCAATGATTTTAATGCAGTTTTCAGCAGTAGCTAGAGTGTTTGATGAGGAAGATTTATATATATATCACGCTAAGTCCCATGGGAGCAGGGAAGTAATATGCAGGTGACACGCGAAGGAGTGAGGAAATAAAATAAATACTAATGTGTTCGGACCGTTCCGCTAAATTTAATCAGCAATTATGAGGCACGTGTTTTGTTTGTGATTAATATCCTATGAACTAATTCAGATCATGGTCTATTTGTTTGCTAAATTTAATTCAAATCCACTCAGCCGTCTAAACGTGATTGATTAACAAACATCCAAATTCACAGACATCCACTTCCCGTTTATAATATTAGTAGGGTTACAAAGAGGGGAGGTGTGAGAGTGACGTCATCCAAGCCTATAAGCACGCCACTAAATTCAGTTTCAGCGTAATTAGGGCACCACCATTTGTGGTCAGCCGGTTCATGAGGTTTATATGCAAAATAGGCACTTGCTAACTGAGATTGTGGGAGGTTGAATTCGGTGATAAATTATTTAATCCTACTTTCTACTAATGATGGTAGGATATTTATATCAACTCGGATAGCAACCTCCGTACACATAATGTTAAAACCTGCCATAGTGTCCCACATACCTTGTGTGGATCGCGTTCCAAGGTCAACCAGTGTATATCCGGTGCTCCCGAGGGGCATGTGACATGACTTCATGGTTAGTTGGGGCGGGTATAGGGGTACATCCTTCTATCACTATGCCTGCATGGGTCATCCGCCTATCATGTCACAGGCTCCTCGTTGCACTTCTACCCAGTTCTTATTTTCTTGTTCTTATTTTATTATTAAGTATTTATTAACAAAATAATTAAAACCCAAATCAAAAAAGTAAAGTAAACTGAATTTGATAATTTTGCTTTCGCGTATTTTTTTATTACCAAAAATAAATGTCATTCTTAAAGTAGTACATAATAAACATTTTAATCCGCTTTCAATTAAATTCAACTGTATTTGTAAAACAGCCTCATTTTCTATTTTTTTTCGGTATAATTTATATGAGTTGGCCTAAAATGAAATATCTCTTTTATAAATATTACCTACCTTTTTTGTCTATTGTTGAATACTTTCAGACTATTGTTAATGGTAGCATCAGTTGACAATATTGACAAATAATCATAATAAATTTGACAAAACGAACTTGTAATTTGTAATAAATCAATCCTTGCAAAATAATTTACGATATTTATTAATATTTCTCTATTATTTTTAAATCATTTATAGTTATTTTGTGTTTAATACGATGGTGGATAATCTGCCTTTGATTCCTAACAAAGAGTGAGTTGAAGAAATATTTTTTCCCATTGTATGATTCAAATAATAAAATATCTAAATAAATGGGGAGATGAGCTTGTCGTCTCGTGATAGTAATCGCAACGCCTACCTGTAAACATAGATTAGTATTAGAGCCACGCTATAGAATATTTTATCTACAGTTAGTTATCTACTTTTATATCCAGGGTCTTTTCTAAAACTTCGTCCAACACGGAATAATAAGTAGGAAAGGCAAAAGGAAGGCTAGAATTTTCGGTTAATATCGCAGCGTGCCAGATGTGTCCATTCAACTTGTAATAAGTTTTCGTTTTGAATTAATATTAAAGAAAGTTTTATATCAAGGGCCAAATCACGCGATATTAAAACACCACTCCACACATTGGATGAGACTTGCCACTTGTATAGAGAGCTGTCTTATCCCGCCTTGCACGGTCTCGTAGGAATAGTTACTCGTCAAATTAATTTGCTAGAAAAAGGTCTCGTCATGACGTCTGGTGAAAAGTCTTGACGAACGTTCAATTGCTTTCCTCCACCTAGATACAGTGACTTGGATTCAATACCCACATACAAGAAAATAATTTTGTACCACTCTAAAAAGTAAAGTTTGTGTATACTTTATAACAGAACATCGGTAAGCAAATGGTTGTGACGTACACAGTTTTTTCGACAGTATGAATTGACCGGATCGACCGGATAGTTACTACTGTCTCACACAAAACCGACGTTATGTATTTAATGATTTGCTTATTTTCCAGTATAAGCTATAAAAAAATCACTTTGACCACATCATGACTACATAATCTATCCATCTATTTTGTTGGCAGAGGAGTATGCGGGGACGTAAGACCGGTGCTTCGTGAAATCTTTCGGGAGCTGGATTATCTACCACCCCTAGTAACTGAGGAGGGAGGGAGACTTCGTCATGTAGAACATGCTGATTTATCACTGCCAAAAGTGGATCATTGGGTATTCTAATTTGCAAATTTTAAATTTATATATTCTTAAAAAAATATATTAACCTAACCTAACCTAAACTAACATTTTACATAGCATTCCGCAAGCAAAAGCTTCGTAATCTCATGATAAATGATCAGCGCCTATGTCAGTCGCCACCCACAATGTAATAGTGGTTTGCGGTTCTTTCAGGAAAGGATTCGAGGTTTAGAAATGATATTGGTTGGGGCGCCAGCAATAGTAATGGTCATACGAAACGCACGAAAAAATTCTTAGCTCATGACAGTTTTCTATGAGATTCTATTGCGTTCTGTGGTGTTGACCATAGAAAGCAGAAATAAGGATCCCAGACAGATATGTGTGGCCATCGGAGTATCAAATATGCCGCCTCCCATATCACAGCCAGTCGAAAAGCCAGCAGCTACGAAGGCTGTCATATATATTTCCATCTCCCTATATTTCTACAGATGATTTATTGCGTTTCGGGATAAATATGGGTTTTCCAGAAATTCTGAGCTTCACTGCTCGGTGTCAACAAAAGGATGTCACTGTTGACCCTGATATAAACTAGTTGCAATAATTGGCATGAGGCTGCCTTCCATCATTTCTAGATAACTGTATTACACTGGACAAGCTCATTCATGCTATAGACAAAACTGGGTATCACACAGCTCTATCACTGAGCATCCTAAAAACTTTTATTTATATATTTAGGTACCAATAATAATAGGTTTTCGAAAACATTTATAAAGAAAATAGTTTCGTAAGAAAGTCTGTCTTTTATCAAAACATATTTCCAAAATAAGCTTATTATTAAGAAAATTTATGTAAATCGAACACAAGTTACAAAAGAAACATACTTTCTTAGGCAAAATTTGTTTATTCCTCTCATTTGTATAAAGGTTTTTATACAAATTCAGTACCTTTTTGCTTTCAGTTAGACAAATACAAGGCTGAGTGTAAACAGATCTGGCAACGGGAGGGGGAATTGAAGCAGCATCGGGCTGTGACCATTTCTCGCAGACCACTGCCAAATATATACAAACTGTACCAACCAAAGACTGGGGATAATAATACTGCAGATTGGAAGAAGAGGCATGGAATATTGGCGAGAAAGGATCTCATATCTCCTATTGAACATAATGCTGGACGTGAGTTACTTTTTTAATTCATTTTGGTTTTGTTAAAAAATTATCTTAAATGACCCATACTCAAGTTTTAAGCCAAACTCTGTCTTCCATTCGTAATTATTTTTCTTGAAAACAAGCATCGCACTTACAATACACAGTTCACAATTGACAGCCCCGATAGCGCAGTAGGAGGGTAGGCAACTGAGAAAGACTGAGCCATGGGCTCAATCCCCACTCTGAGACAATAATGTTTGTCGTCCACAAAACAAACAAATATTCTGATACATAATCTTATTGTTGGGTCCTATGTGTTTGACTGTTAGGCGTTCTATTGTATTAAGGGTACTCATGGATCGTTATACTCTTTAGATGACAAAACTGCTTATATGTTCACCTATGTTGTTTATTTTTACCGTAATTCACTCTAACTTGGTGCCTAGCACTGTCTTTCGACTCAATCTCTTCCACTTCGGTCTTTGGCACTCTATTAGACCAGACCATCGTATCTTATTATGCTATTATTATATCTTATATTCAGCGTTTTACCCTTTTTCATTAAAACAGCAAAGAACTGAAATAATAATGGTATGTAACAGGCTCTGCAAGTCTGTGGATCCAGAACATTCTGAACAGAAGTTCGTGCGAGGCGAGCTCCGTGAAGTTGCACGAGTCACGTGTACGTCCTCCGTTGCAACTGCTGCCACTTGATGAGTTTACTTTGCAATCTCTTAGGTATCATTTGTTTTACTTTACTATTATCTATATGTGGATCACACAAAACCTTGTTCTAATATCACACAAAAACTTGTCTCTGTGTGGAAATAAAAAAATGAATGATCGACTGCAGGAGCAATTGTTTGCGGTCACAACATCAAGTGTTGGCAGCAACCTTGGATTTGGCGTTAATATTTCTATCAGCAATTTGATTTTGCAGCTAAGGGTGAAAAAGCTATAGTTATTGTTGAAGGCCGATTAAGCCCCGATGGAATACCCACCATAGATATTGTTGCGGATCCATGCGGGAGTAAGCGTTCATATAAAAAAAACTCTACCTGGCGATGCTGCATCGATTAATTACTGAGATTCCAGTACATAAAAAATGGTACCTTATAAAAATGGTACAGTAGAAAAAGTGGAATGCCATAATTATCTACTAAGACTTTTGTGTAACAAATTTGTGAATATCTGCAAGATACACATTACAGAAATATAATGCTTCAAATTTTTGCCGTGTTGTAAAAATAAAAGGATACAAGTTATGTAAATAAAGTTAAAGACTGGTATAAATATGAATCTTTAGACTCAGTTGAATTGGTAGGTCAAAAATAAATTAAAATTGCTTGAGAGCTATTAGCTAAACAAGAAAATATAACCCATTGCGGGATACTTATGGACCCTAGGATGGAAATCCCATTTTCCGGTGGCATACCTGATAGGTTGTGTTGTTCCGACACAATAATATAATAAAACGCTGTGTAACAGCACATTAAGTAGATTTAAACAAATCCATTGAAACGAAAAAAATCAACTTTAGGTTCAATTGTAAAAATGGCCAATTGTTTAAATGGCAAATCAATTAAATCAGAATAATTGGTACGCGCAGGCCCAGGATGATAAACATGTAACACAAAGAGACATTTGCAATTTAGATAATTGAATATGAACCATTGTAGAGACAGTTTTAGGGAAAGATAAATAAATTATTTGACAATATAATTAAAATGAATTAATTACGCTTTACAAAGGTTGCCTTTTCCCCGAAGTTATCTATCCCAGACACGCCCGAAATCTGACAATTAGAGACTCACATTGGATAATTAAGGCAATGAATCCGAGGTGCAAAAACTAGAATATTGAATTTACTGGCAGGATGATACCGAAAATTTTGCACCCGCCTCACATGTAGTGGCTTGGCTTCAGATACTACTTGATTAAGACTTGTTGGGCCTCCGAATACCTCACTCACCGTACGAAACGCAGCAGCAAGCCACTACTATACGTCGGTTTTCTGTGAGACAGTGGTAACGACCCGGTAGAGCTGGCCCATTCATGCTGTAGACAAAACTGTTACAGCGTGGCTCTACCACTCTACTTAATTTTATTTTTAATGTCATGTACTAAATACTGTATTAAAAATAGAACTGTTTTAATAGGCATCCAAAATTACCAGCTCATAGTTATTTAAAAAAATAATATGCCTGTTCAGCTCATTCTTCCCTTACAGCATTGGTGAAGTATACGAGCATTACTCCGCCCCTCCAAGTCCCCCTCCGCCGGATACACCACAACCAGAGTACATTCTATGTGTGCCTCCACGACTGGATTTTGTTAATTTCACTATTGGACAACTGCATACGGTACTACCCATTAATTACTCATACCTATTAAATAATTAATTAATTTGGTCAAAGAACGGTAACAGAAACGAAGTAAAAAAGAGAACGGTGAATATCGTCAAAGTTTTACACTATTCTGCCGGACCAATTTCAGTGTAGTACTAATTAGTATGTACATAATGTATGGATTACATGAATGAAGTGTGAAAAGACTATTTTATTAAGTTCTCTTGGCTTTGAGGATAATTATATTGTACAGTCTTAGTCCATCTAGACCAGTTTTTTTCAAAGTAGGCAATAATGCTCCCCTGTCGACGCTGAAGGCTTTTAGGAAGGCAGTAAAGGGTCTAAGTATGTAAACTTTAACTCAGAAAATGGATGATTCGTATGACACACTAGGTATACTTAAAATAAAATAATTTCGGGGGGCGCTACAAAATAATTGATTCTCAAAGTGGGCAGTAGATGAAATAAGTTTGAGAACCTATGAAGAACTCATAAGAGTTTTTGTATCTCACAATTTTTCCTTGACCTTTGTAGAAAGTGATACACACGTGACTTAGAAAAGTAGACAGTTAGAGGTGCATGCTCTTGTGCCTGGTTGTAACTTACCCTCCTCACAGATTATATTATTATAGCTGATTATATATTATTATACATTGTACAATATTAATATATATTTCTTCATCATAGCAAGGCATACGCCTGATCAACGTGTCGAAATTTGAGATCCGTCTATCGATCCGTCCACCCTCCCGCAAGGAGTTGGACATTGAGCTGTGTGGTGGTCGAGGACTGACGGTGACTTCAGGCGCTGCCGCAGAGCTTCGCGTCCACTTCAGGCCACGTGACGTGCGCGTGTTGAGGGATCAGGTGCTAGTGAGAGTGTCCGCGGGGAGAGACTTCGCAGTGCCTATAGCTTGCTTCATGCAGCCGCCGATACTAGAGAGTGAGATTCGCAATTTAAAATTTTGGAATATAATATGATTATGATAAAAGGTGCTAAAACTTATAATCATACACAAAAATACGCATTGAATTGAGAACCTTTTTTAAAATAGCCTCAGCTGACAGTTTAAAAACCTTTAAATGTGAAATGATAAAATATTGAAATTAAAAAGGTACATTGCTTCCACGAGGCAATATAATAACACCTACAGGAATCACGTAAGCTAATGCCTTTATCACTAATAAACTTAAAGACTAATGAAGCGATGAAGACAATTTTAGCACGAGATTTTCTATTTCCGAGACAATACCGTACCGTGAATTTGTTGAGACAAAATGTCTGTCAGCTTATGCATGACTGATCATCGTCGCCGTGTCTTCGAATAAACGACAGTTTCTGTAATGTGTTCTGACATGTGTTGTCATGCGAGACTATTCCGTGTCGAGTCCGTTCCATTCCAGTCATTCCATTGATTAAGATGTCTCTATGTGTTGTAACAATAAATATTATTATCTTTCTTCTACAATATTTTCCTCATAATTATTTCTTACGCGAATATTACACATTGAAATAAAACGAATTTAAACGGATTCTATCGCGGTTTTTATTTCAAGTTTGGTGAACAGTCCACCCCTTGACCATGATGGCTGAAAAGCTTTCGATTCGTCGGGAATAAAATTAAATAAAAAACCGCGATAAAATCCGTTCTAATTAGTTTTATTTCAATGTGTAATATTCTCGTAAACATAAGAAATCATTATCAAGTTGTGTAGTCAATTTTCTCTAAACGATAATAACAGATTTTTATCTTAAAAAATATTTACAATTAGCAATTATAGAATGAGCTATATTAATTTACTCATACTCTTTCTCAGTCCTTGTTCCAAGTATTACGTCATCCACGCTATCCTGTACTCCTGGAGATGTAGAAACATGCGAGATGATGTCACGTGGCAGCGACGTGCTGGAGTTGGGCGCACGGTTGCTAGGTGACGTCCACTGCGTCAGGATGCTGTTACATTGCGACGCTCAACACGCGGAGTTATTCGTACTCACTGAACAAGACTGGCTCTCCTTCTGTCTGGATGTAAGTTGCTTAATCAGCTAGAGACAATCACATGGTAACAACGTACACTGTTGGATGCTACAGTTTTGGCATTGCAACGCGCATCACGCTGAGCTATGCTGTGCTTACTGAATGGTGGTGTGACTTGGCCAGAGTAATACCACTATCTCAGAAAACCAGGTGAAGTGGCATCTTATTATAACGTTTAGTGCAGTAAGTAAATTTCCGGTAGAGCCATATGTATCCTTACCGTTCTCAACCCCAAGACATAAGATAACCAATCTCATAATGCCCAATAACTTCACTGCCTTCAATGTCCTTTAAACCGAAACACAAGTGGTTATAAACTGGTGCTTGTGGCAGAAATAGCACGGTGGTGCATATAAACAGACTCTTGCATACGAGAGACCTTAAATTTAGTAGGTATCTAGTACAAGCTGTGCATATTGTCCACAGGATCTGAACTCCGATGGCAGCGTAACATCAGGTTCGTTCTCATGGTGGCCGGCGCGCTGGGCTGGCGGGGGCGGGGTGCGGGCGGCGGCGGCGTGTCGCGCGCCCTGCGCGGGCCTGCACTGCGCGGCGCTGCGCCTGCTCGCCTCCACGGCCGTCGCGCGCCCACTGCACCTGCTGGCCGACGCGCTGCTCTTCTCACCAGCTCATATCACTATACAGGTGCAACAATATAATCATATGTCATCATCATCATCATCATCAGCCACAAGATGTCCACTGCTGAACATAGGCCTCTCCCAAAGATTTCCAGACCGACCTGT
The DNA here is from genome assembly GCA_949126905.1 of Amorpha juglandis. NCBI lineage: Eukaryota > Metazoa > Arthropoda > Insecta > Lepidoptera > Sphingidae > Amorpha > Amorpha juglandis. The sequence goes on along the minus strand of OX421379.1, from coordinate 247,483 downwards.
TGGAAGCGGCCTGCATCCAGCGACTTCCTGCGATCTTTATCAGGTCGTCTGTCCACCTTGTAGGTGGACGTCCAACACTGCGCTTGCCAGTACGTGGCCTCCATTCCAGAACCTTTCTGTCCCATCGGTTATCGGTTCTGCGAGCTATGTGGCCTGCCCACTGCCACTTGAGCTTGCTAATCCGCTGAGCTATGTCGGTGACTTTCGTTCTTCTACGGATCTCCTCATTTCTGATTTGATCACGTAGAGAAACACCGAGCATAGCTCTCTCCATAGCTCGCTGAGTGACTGTGAGCCGTCTTATACGGCCCATATTTAGAGGCCACGTCTCAGTGCCGTATGTCATCACTGGTAACACACATTGATCGAAGACTTTAGTCTTCAGGCACTGAGGTATTTTGGACGAGAAGACCTTGCCAAGTTTCCCGAACGCTGCTCAGCCGAGCTGGATTCGACGGTTGACCTCTCTCTCGAAGTTGGACCTGCCTAATTGGACTACTTGTCCTAGATAGACATATTCGTCGACAACTTCGAGAGATGAGCTTCCAACAGTAATCGGGATGGGCACAACATGGACGTTCGACATGACCTTCGTCTTGTCCATGTTCATCCTGAGGCCCACCCGTTGAGAAACTCTGTTGAGGTCTTCGAGCATTGTACTCAGGTCTTCCAGCGATTCCGCAAGGACCACGATATCGTCGGCAAAGCGGAGGTGAGTCATGTACTCGCCATTTATGTTGATGCCGAATCCTTTCCAGTTCAAGAGCTTGAAGGCATCTTCCAGCGCGGCAGTGAACAGTTTCGGAGAAATAACATCTCCCTGTCTCACGCCTCTCTGTAGTGGAATAGCCTTCGTACTCTGTTCTTGTACTCGGACCGACATGGTGGCGTTGTTGTACAAGCACCTCAACACTTCGATATACCGATAGTCGATGTGGCACCGCTGGAGAGCCTGCAGCACTGCCCAGGTCTCGATCGAATCGAAGGCTTTCTCATAGTCCACAAACGCTAAGCAAAGTGGCAAGTTATACTCCTCGGTTTTTTGTATTTTTTATATGTATATTGTATTAATTAATAAAATGAAAAAATGTGTTGACTCAAAAATTTTAAGATGTAATGTAGTTGGAATGTATTTTTTTAAAAACGTAATATCATTAACTACACTATCGTATTGGGTATAAACCTGTAATTGATAGATGTATGGATGTTTAAATAAATAAATAACTATTCACTCCATCAAGCCTAGTACCATCTAATCCTGTGTGTAGTAAAATTCATAATTTAAAGGTTTTAAACCTCTAAAACCGACTTCAAAATGTGTGTGCTACGTTCTTTGTTTTTCGTAGAGTGGTTTACCATTTTCCCTTGTAATAAATATTTTATCAGATCTTAACCAAATTATATGAATCCATCCATGCATCCATCCATCCATGGACCATGGAAAAACTATTTTTCAAATTAAAAAAGCTTCACCACAAACGGTTCATATTAATCGGTGCATAGAAATATAAACATACATACATACATACATAGAAAAAATGAGATTCTCCTATTTGAAAAATGTGAAAAATTTACTGACCGTAATCGAGTCGTTGCTATTCATACAGTGACGTCAGTTAAGTTTTTTATTAGCTACACATTACATTAAAAAAAATTATTACTTGAATAAAACATCATTGTATTTATTTGGCCACACAAAATTACGTGAACAATAATTTTACTTAATTCTCGATATGTTTTTTTATGATACCATGTCATCACCAGCACTACCAGCTAACCTCGTTTTCGGAAGCTTCCCCTTAAGCCCGGTGTACTACAGAATCGTATAATGGAATAATTTAACAATGCAGCTAGCGCCGCAGTGCCAGTATTCATATATTATGCAGTATGTTTTGCCAGTACGTAACGTCTTTGGAAGCTGACCATCAATGTTGTATGGTAGTTTATTCTTAAAGTAACTTTTAACCCTATAAAAGATGTTTTATAATACTTTTGAATATGTATATCTGTGGGTGTGTGTATGTGTGTGTGTTATCTGTATATGGCATTATAGTACCTAAACGAATCTACCAATTCAAAAGCGGTTTTGTTTGTTTGGGAGTAGGTTTAATCATGATGGTTCTTAGCAATATTTAAAGAAAATCTGTTTAGTTGTTTGTATGTTTGACGTTAGGGGTTATTAATTTAGATGATGTTTTGGCTGACTGCCTCGTTGGCGCAGTTGTAATGCGAACGTTGTACGACTGCTGCGCTGAGGTCTCGGGTTCCATCTACGGGGTAGGTAAAAGTTATATTTCTATTACGAAATGCTCAGTATCAGTCCGGAGTTTGGAATTGTGGCCGTTATTGTGATACACTTGACTTCTGTCACATCATGGGACGGAAATAAGCTCGGCGAAATACGGGTATACTGATTATACCTCTGCCTACTCCTTCAAGGATTACAGGCTTGAGAGTGTATGTATTTATTCTTTATTTACAATATGGAAAGATATTATAAAGAGTAGTATAAAGATAAGCTCATAATTTTTCCTTTTATTTATGTTGCCAGCACGAAGAGTTAAAACCAGCGGCGCATTCAGTGCCTAAACAAATTCTCTTTTGATGTTTCACAAACAGCTGTTTTTTCTTCATTTTACGGTTCACGTGTCCCGCGTATTAAATTATTCATAAAAGTGCCGTGTTTCACAGAGTCGCTCTCCGCTTTGACGAGTTTAGACACTTAACCACTTTGCCAAACCACCTGAACATGTACCATCGTGAGTTTATGGCCGTCGTGCAAAAACAGTTTTTAGGATTCTGGGCCCCTATAGTAAAACGATACGATGCGACGAAGTTCGAAAACCTAGACCTAATGTGACATATCATATTTACCACAATAATAATAATTCTAATATTAATTGGTCGTTGGGTCAAAAGCGAAGTACAAAAAGCGGTGTTATTGGACACGGTACGTATTGTGAGGAGGTTTCTCTCTCTTGGGTCCTAACCGCCGGTGGCTTGGGTCCTAGGCCTCGCCATTGGAGGGTAATGTTAATTTGATAATTTCAATTGCTAATTTAAATTGTATGTACATAATTACACTGAGTCCGCAATCCCTTCACATTTAACCAGGCTTAGGACTGGCTATATTAAACAATTAAAAACAAATACAGTATTTAAACATCTAAAATATGTGATAATCATAACAAAATATTTTTTTGTTGTTTTCTAAAGTTTAATTAAAGCAATTTAATATTCGTAGTTTGGTTTCCTTTACTTTTTATTGTTTAATGGAGGCGTATTTAAATAGTGGAATCAGCGTATTTGCAGTATTTAAATTATTGACAGCTGTGAGCTGTCAATAATAGCAAATGACCCTAGGAATCTAGTCCTGCGAGATTGTTGGTGTTTTAAAAATAACCCTGTATAAGATTATTGTTGTCATAATTTATTTACAAAACAATCTCACGCACCTCTGCCCACCCCTTCCTTGATACAGGTGTGTGCTTATTTGGTAAATGTATCAGACGTAATGACACAGGCCGACGTGTCTAAATGTTGAATGGAATACTCGTCTACCTACAGCGGTGTCCTCAATTACGTGTCTTTGAATAATCTTTGAGGAGATTACATCCTTAGATCTTTACAAATGTACGCACAAAGGTCGCTAATTAGGAGTTTATAGAAAGTAGAGATCTCATTACATACGAATGTATTTTTGTAATAATTATAGCCTGGTAGAGCGGTGTTCCTTCTGTTTATATACAGATGTGGCGCTTAATGGATTTTCTAATAAGGTTGTGTTTTCCAGGCTCAAGATAAAGACTACGATATTTGTAGCGAAGATGATCCTGCATGCGAATATTTCGTACATTTAGGCACGGCCTTCCCTGGACGATCACTCACAGCTACTGTTCTATTGGTGAACCACAGGTACGTTGTAGTAGCTTATATTATTAAATATTTTCAAAAACTTTATGTAATGTAAAGAATATTGTATACTATCGAAACGGGTACAAATATGTATCAGGTTTTACCAAAAAAAAATTGGCACATTTCGAAGCTGAGCATTTCGTGTTTGGAGGACAGAACACTGATCTCCATAGATTCCATCATATTATGACCCTATAGGTCCTTCCTTCCAGGTTTCGCCTCGGTGCGGGAATCGAACCCGCGGCCTCTTGTGTTGTTCACAGCCGTTCTACTCACCCACTGCGCCACGGCGGTTGGATTTTGAATCTATAGATAGATACCTAGTCTAAACAGACCACTGAAAATCAGCATAGCAGTACGCTGAGTGGTCACCTACCTGTCATAGTCCCGACGCGCAAATGCCAAAACCATCAATGATTTTTACTGTAAAATTAATTATAATCTGTGACTAACAAATTTTCTTTCTGTCTTAAAAAAATCATCCGCATTATCTATAGCCCAGTGGTGTACTCGTTCTACTGGAGCGTGCGACCCTGGGGCGTCTGTTCTTGCTGGGAGGGTGAGAAGGAATTCCACTCTGAAGTCACGGGTGACAGCGAGCAGCTCTGCATCGGAGCGCGGAAGGCGAGGGCGGAAGATAATGTTAAGAATGTGAGATTTATATCATAAGGTCAAGCATGAATCCCTGAAAACAGTAGGCAGTGTAACTAGTGCATGCACGGCTCGATGATATTATTTCCGTCCCACCACAAAAGCCGTTTTAGCTTTTATATAAAGAGTAAAGTGAACTGCTTGTAAGTGCAGTGCTGCAATCTAGAACTTAGAATTATAAAGAATTGCGCTCGTTACCCAAAAATGTAGGGTATAACAGTGCGGTACCACAGGTTCCCAGGCAGAGTCTCGCATACAAAAGACATACCGCCTATTAACAGGGAAATATCGGTGACGAAGATCAACGGTACGTATCCGCGCGGCTCGTACGCGTGGAGCCCGCGTCGGGCGAGTGTGCGCCGCGTTCGTCACGCACCTTGCACGTCGCCGCTCCCGACGTGGGGACTGACTTGGGGACCTCACGAGCTGTGCTAATGTTAGTAGCCCATACTTCATCCATTCACTCAACTTTTAACAGTCACACACATAGTCCTAACCCCACAGTAAGATACGAGTCTTGTGTCATGGGTACCAGAAACTACGAGAGACTTTCGGTCTCACAACACCCAGACCCCGAAACACATATTTGTGGATCATACAAACATTTGTCTTGGTGCGGCGATCGAATCCGCGGCCTCTCGCTTCACAACTGACTACTCGCCCGCTGCGCCACGGAGTTTGTCTTGTTTGTGAAGTATTTACATTCGTTCCTTACTGTGTCAATATTTGTCAATATTAAACCATCAGCCGGATATTTCAGTTTTGTTTACGATCGATAAACTCCTTCAGAATGGTATATAGTACAAAGCAAATAAAACTGACGTGAAATACCATCTTGCAGTTAAGTTTGGTATTGTTAAGGAGATTATTTGAGACCCAAATATTAAACCCCCCGATTATCAATCTCCATTACTATCGTTTAAAATCAGCAATGTATTCGTCATTCTATTAGTATTGTGCGTGTTGATAGACTGTAGAGCTGACTTATCATCAGGTGACCCACTAGCTCGTTTACCGGTCTTTGCTATAAAAAAACACAAAATGTTGCTTGCTAGATCTGGCGATCGAACCCAGACTACAATGGTTACACCAGAGTCCCAGACCATTATTACTATAAATTAAGTATTCTATTGTATTACTACAGTCATAATAAAGAGATAGAGTTGAGAAAATTATCAGAGTGCCCGTTAAGTGCCCAGCGAAGTGCGACTCGTGATAATTCTAGCCATTCACGAAAATTGAAAACTTAGAAACAATTTCAATTATGTCCACGATCTGGAATAATTTAACTAAACAATATTCTTAATGGAAGTCATTGAAGCTGTGTTTACTGAAGATGTTACAAAGAAAATTTAGTTAGTGAAGTATCTACCAACCCCTTGACTTTACTGCTTGAAAGGGACATGATATAATTAATTAACAAACATTTAAATTCACAAACATCCAAACTTTCACATTTATAATTGTAATAGAAAATAATATAACTAGTTGATTGTCCAGGTTGGTGCTGAAGGACATCCCGAAGGAGAGTTTCCCACCAGACTACGATCCGATGGTGATCAACCGCAAAGTGATCGACTCGGAGCCGATACCTGGATTCCACGTAACTCTATTTATTTAAACATTATATATAAAACCTGTATATTCCTTCGCTCTTTCTTTTACAATCTAGCTGTAATTGTTTGGGTGTACGGAGGTCCTGCGGCAAACCCACGTCTTTCGGATTCCAATCCAATTTCGCCGGTATATAGTATACAGTATACCTTGCTAACCAATAGATAAATCAATAGCGTCCCAACTCAGCCGTGAATATCACTGCCGCTGGCTTGCCTAACGTCTCCTGAATTTTGTGAATTTAATAAATCTAAATAACTTATTTTAAACTAGTATCATCTTTTTTCGTCGGGTGTTAAAAATAAAGCTGAATTTTCATTTATTTATATCCATAACTAAACAATTAACCCTGTATTGTTAACATTATAAATGCAAATTAGTAAAATGCAAAGCTAATAGCGTAGCCCGCTGTTGTTTTAATTAAAATATAAAGTATGTTCATAAAATGCTATCTGTTATTATCTAACGCATTTATTCAATTATCCTAAATGCTGAATGAGTTAATTTAAGAAATAATGAATTACTCAACATTTCATTTAAAACCCTCGACAAAAAGAGGTTGCTATAATTTTTTTTATAAAATCGTGCATGGAATATATTCCATGCCCAATTTCCCAAAAAACTACGAGATGGAATGATTGAATTCAGCAAAACAAAATCAGTATCTCCATTTTAACTTGCTGTGGATTGGTTCTTTTTTGCGTAACTACGTCCAATTCATGTTTGACGCACCGGTAAAGACTTGGTCTTCAAGTCCTGGGTTTAAATCATATATTGGACTATCACAGCTTATGTTATCCGAGTTTTTAATTTGTACCCAGTATGGTGATAGGCTAGGCCACCATGGCTGTATAAGCTATATCTGTTGAGTGGTAGAGCCACGCTGTAGACTGTTTTGTTTACAGTATGAATGGGCTGGCTCGACCGGGTCATTACCACTGTCTCACAGAAAACCGACGTAAAGTAGCGGCTTGCTGCTGCGTTTCGTACGGTGAGTGAGATATCCGGAAGCCCAAATCCCCTCCAAATTCCTAATTATCCCTTTCCTTTAAGGTCGGCAACGCGCCCATGATTTTTCTGGTTGTGGGCGTACATGGGCGGTGGAGATCACTTACCATCAGGTGACCCACCTGCTCGTTTGCCAGCCTATGCTATAAAAAAAATTACTTACCTCATCGGAGATATATGCGCGAGCTCACGTTCAAATTTAAGAAACTTAGTACATCTTATCCATGTTTGTGTAGAGTTGGAAGCGCGAGGTGTGCGACGTGGTGTGCTGTCAGCTGGAGGTGTGGTGGGAGGTGGCGCCTGTACGGTTCGTGCTTGACCCACCTGTACTACCGATCGTCCACTCCAAGAGGTACTAACAATTATTTTTTTTTTTATTGCCTTGATAGGCAGACGAGCAAGTGGTCCGCTTGATGGTAAGCGGTCACCGCCGCTCATGGACATCGGCAATGCCAGGGGCACAGCCAAGCCGTTGCCTACCACTATTATACTATTACTCGTATTAAATTGATTTTCAGACACCAATCCAATTTAAACTGGTTTATAAAATATAGAATATATTAGGTAATAATATAGGGTTCATACAGTAAATGTGGATATTATGTCTCCCATAAATTGTCTTGGAATATTGTGAAATGGTCACGAGTATTGATTACAGAGTAACTAAAAGAGTCCGATTATGCGATCCATAAATATTTGTTTCGGGTCTGGGTGTTGTGAGACCGCAAGTCCCTCGTAATTTCTGATACCCACGATACAGGTTAACTTAGTTCGTCTATGAGTGGGTCATAGTAATCATAGTCTGTCATTCAAATCGCAGATTATATGAAACGTTCTTAATACAGCTGATGTTTATAAAAGGAAAGGATATTGATAATTCAGTGACGCGTTTACACAAACATAACAGCTTATGTTTCCCATAACCCTTCGCTACTGGCGCTCACCATCAGGCAAGCGGCCCGCCCGACATATAATTTAGATGAAACAAAAATATGTTGACACCGTTTCTAATTCTCCAAATTTCTGTTCTAATTTACATTGCCGCTAAGTCGTAATTTAAGTCAACAGGAGCGGATATTTGTGTTACTTTGATTATTTTCCGCACGTTTGAAGACGACACGTATTATTGAGGTACTCGACTGTCTCTCGGTAACGTGACATTTATATAATTTCGTTGCGGGACAAAAACAAGCTATTCCATTTTTCGAGTTTCACTGCTTGGTGTCAACTAAAATGAACCACTGTCGATCCTGGTTCACAAGAGTTAGTGACGGCGTGTCTTTTAGTATTTCTCGGCAAAGTGACTACGCTACACCTGATGATAAGTGTAGCGCAATCCAAGAATAGTGTCGACCAACGACAGACGATGAGTCTTCCGTAGATCAGCAAGATTACTTCACATTCCGCCGTGTAGGCTACCACTTAGTAAACGCTTTTTACAGGGTCCATAACATAGAGGTTTTAGTCCGTGCGACCCAACTGTTCGGGTGTGAAAGTATAGACGGCGTGTGGAGCGTCCCTCCACACTCCTCCGCCCCGCCCCCGCCCCCGGCGCGCCTCACCCCCGCCAACTCGTGCGCTACCCGTGTGCCACTTGCACTCTTGCCTATGACCGATCACCGGATAGAGACAGATGTTATTACGTGAGTACAGTATAAAATTAATTATAAATTTGGCTTAATGTCCGGTTCCACATTTCCATTACGATTTGACGGTAAATTTGGTATTATGTGGGATGACCCTACCGACCGTCTGATCCCCACACCCGCAAAGGTTTCGCCATTTACTCGTTAATCAGCAGAGTGTACCACATTCAGGTGAGGTTGGGCCTAACATGTCCAAAAACATAATAAAATTAAATTTTATTGCAGAGGAGAAGTTCATAGTGTTATAAGGTACATACATAAGCTCACGTCTTTAGCCCCAGGGGTGTCGTCAGAAGTGCAACTAATGCATCCAAGTATTCATTTCGTTTTCGATTTTCATCTAAATTACGGGCAACTCTAGTCTTATTCCTCGAATCAAAAATTCAAACACAAATAATAATTGTGATTGACTCACGTTTCTCAGTTCACTGCCTCTAGACCAATGAGGCGATTGTGTTAAGAATAACAGTTTAAAATCCGTCAGAAATATCAAAAGCAGTTTTTTGGATTTTTAGTAAAAGATTCATATTGATTGAATAATAAAGTTTAGGCTATAAAACGATTCAAGCGAAATGAACTTGTTATTTACAGCCATTTAAACGAAAGGTCAACGTATCAAGCAGTTTTTGACCGTTTTATCACACAATATATTATTATATTGTATATGAAAAATAAATGTAACCAAAGTTAAAAACAGACTTCAGAAATAAATAAAATATGTGTTTACTCTTTATTTCTTTCTTTCTTTATCCCTGCTTAATGCCAAGTTCTGCTTCTAAAAGTATTATTACAAAGACATAACAATGATGTGAAATTATTGTAAATTGTAACAAACGCATATTCGTGTGGAAAATATCGTATCGAATATATGAATATTTGGGCTGTTATATTTTACAATACGGTTCGATCCCCGAGGAGGTCGTGGCAGACGCTCGGCGCGTAAAGCGCAGTTTTACGACTCTGATATATTGGACACAATGGCGCAATGTTTAATGTACAGAGAAATATCAAGCGATTTACTAAGAAATATATCCAGATTTAGAAAGATTTGAAGAAATAAACTACCTTAGCCTTCTGGGACTAGATATTGATCACACGTGCGTAGCGTAACGGTATGTTAATGCACGTATACAATACAATGTAGCTATAGTACCATTTGATATTTAATTGTCTCAATTCAGACAATTTGAGATTATCGTCATTCAAACCTTACCCACTGATGTGCACGGAATGGAAAAGTGGACAGACGACCTGATAAAGATCGCATGAAGTCTCTGGATATAGTCGGTCTGGAAATATTTGCGAGAGGCCCATGTTCAGCAGTGGACATCCTGTGGCTGATGATGATGATTGATTCGTTAACCTAACGACAGCAAGTAAATATAGAAAATATGTAATTACTTCATGTGTGTCTGTCAAGGATAATATGTTTACACAAATTGGTTCATAATTTACTCTTCTCCTCTATATATTTTATGCTTCATTTCATATGAACAATGTGGCTACAGGTTGGTAGCAGCAAACGATGAGTGGAAATCCCAGTGCGTGATCTGGCGGCAGTCCGCTGGCAGGCACCTGTCGTTGCGACCCGCGCTCCTGTGGCTTGGGCTCGTACCTCCAGGAAGACACGTGAGCGCCACGCTGTGTGTCCACAACGACACGTACCAACAGGCAAGTACCTACTTTATATAGTCTGATTGTATTTACTTTATATAGTCTGAAACCAAAGTACAATTGGCGGCTTTATCGCTCAAGGCAATCTCTTCTAGGCAACCATGGGATGGAGATTTTATTTTATATCGACTGTTTAGTAGCCAACCTAGTGTCAGGTTTTAAAGCCGAAGGCCTTTACCTTGATTTAACGACTGCTATCAGTTGCTAACAGCCGACTTTTGTGTACCCTCCGAACCATGGGGACGCTAATTTGAGATACTACTAAGCGGTTCCCCATCTATGGACTGACTGTGCCAAAGGTTGCTTAACTGGCTAATCGTTTACCGATCAGGGAGTCCAACTAGCTATGAGCGCTTGTAATATATAGTCTGATGAAAGCCCAAGAGTGAGATTTCCGAAGATATAAACAATCCCTTCTCTCCTTCCCACTCCTTATTCATTGTTTTACTGACATTGTGCCTGTGGATCACTTGCTATATAAAAAAATAATCAGTTATGTATCGATTCCGTAAAATAAATAAACGCTTGGCCATATTGAATCGCTAACAAAATTAACAAAAACTGACAAGAGTCTATTTCATTTTCTAATTTCACATTTAAGTACAGCTATTATGGTATGTGAATTCCAACTCAGTAACACAATCGCGACGACTGAGCTATTGTCCATTGAGGAGTTTAATTCTTTTACTTCGTACTTCATCATCAAATCCTAACCAAATTTATATGTGACTTAATCGTAGCTGAACTCTATCGAGAAAATTTATTCCGACTACATCGGCCCACAAGTGGCGGAGAAATCGATATCGCCTTCTTTTATTGAAGTCTGTTAAAAAGATGTAATAGATTTGTTAACTGTTCGGTTATAACGTAGTAATGTTGTGTCCAGATGGAATGGCGCTGCAGCCCGTACCGCTGGCTCGGCGAGGATGTCCCGAGCGCGGCGTGCGCGGGCGGCGGCGCGTGCCCGCAGTGCCGCGAGCGTGCGTGCTCGTGCGCGATCCTTTCTCGCACGGCCGGCACTCTGCCGCACGGCCATCACGCATCCGTACTCTACCACGTCAATGCGCCTGAGGTAAGATTCACTTCTGTGCTGTTTTTAGAGTTTCGTGTCTAAAGGGGACCAAGTGAACCCTCTTACTAAGCCTGCGTCATTTTTCTGCTTATCTGTCTTGTGCACAAATCATAGATCTAATATTTGAATTAGTATTGAGTCTTTTTCTTCTTTGTTGTTTCCTCATTGTTACTTTGCAAGAATAGATGATCTTTCTCCATTTGCCACAGTCTTCGGCTTGCTTGTCTCCAGCAATTACGACACCTAGTCATACCAATGTTTCGCACTCCTTCCACACGGTCTTTGGTCTTCTTTTATAAGATTTTTTAATTTATTTTATGCCTTTGTCGCTTAACGACCATGGGTTTTACTTATAAACTTTATTAAGCATTGATTAGTTAAACACTATTTTCGTCTTTGTCTAGCCATTTTATAAATTGTGTTGACAAGGAAAGACAACAGAGTATTTAACTAGTAACGTTTATAATGGAAGCCAAATATCACCTAGAATGAATCCTCGTGCATCAAATTAAGTTTAACGTATAATTTCTGTCATGGATACTGAGTTGCACGCGCTCATTTTTCGTGATATTACGAATAATAAACTTGGTCGAATTACGACCTCAGACGACAATAGTAATAATAGTGAATACAAAAACTATACATAATATTATGAACAGTAAATTATTCCAAACACAATGCCCACCGACGTGATATGTTTTATTTTGTTTTTGAACTTGACATGGGTTTTGGCGCCGCTATTGTGCAGTTATGTTGTGCGTTTTATGGTGTCACGATAAAGGCAATCCATTTTGGCATATTTCCAAGCAGTGTATAAAATACTGCGATGTTTTCTTTACCATGATGGTATTACTGTTTGGTTTCTTCATTAATTAATTTGTAAATTGGTCATAAGTAAATAATAAACATTTTTTTATGCTGAAAATTCTAACAACATTGGCATAAAGTTATTTTATTGCATAATAATAATTGTTATATGGCATAACTGTTTCTTATAACTTGTCCAATTTATTGCATAACTTTTAGTCATGATATCGAATTACATAAGAGTCATATCATAAATATAAAACACATAAACAAACGTACAACTCTGAAGTCCTAAACAGCAATTTTAATAGGTTATGATGCGTTATGGTCGATAGCGGTCACATCCCTGCTCTCCAAAATCTTTGAGCGCGTAATTAACGCCCAGTTGTTACGATACCTTGAGGAGCACCAGCTGATCAGTGATCGTCAGTACGGTTTCCGTCACGGTCGGTCAGCTGGTGATCTTCTGTTATTCCTCACACACCGCTGGGCTGAGGCTTTGGAGGGCAGAGGTGAGGCTATGGCCGTCGGCCTAGATATCGCGAAGGCGTTCGATCGAGTGTGGCATAGAGCCCTTCTATCGAAGTTACCATCCTACGGGATCCCCGAGGGACTCTGCAAGTGGATCGCTAGCTTCCTGGATGGTCGGAGCATCAAAGTCGTCGTGGACGGCTGTTGCTCCGAGACTCTGTCCATTAATGCTGGCGTTCCACAGGGCTCGGTGTTGTCGCCGACTCTGTTCATCTTGCATATCAATGATATGCTGTCTATCGACGGCATACATTGCTATGCAGATGACAGTACGAGTGACGCGCGATACATCGGCCACCAGAATGTTCCTCGGAGTACTGTGGAGGAAAGACGGTCTCAACTTGTGTCTGAAATCGAGAGCTCTCTGGGGCGGGCCTCGGAATGGGGGGAAAAGAACTTAGTTCATTTCAACCCCACGAAGACACAAGTTTGCGCGTTCACTGCAAAGAAGGACCCTTTTGTCATAGCGCCACAGTTCCAAGGAGTACCTCTCCAGGTTTCCGAGAGTATTGGGATCCTCGGCGTCGAAATATCGAGTAAAGTCCAGTACAGGAGTCATTTGGAGGATAAAGCCAAACTGGCTAGCAAAAAGCTGGGTATCCTGAACAGAGCGAGGCGATACTTCACGCCGGGCCATAGACTTACGCTCTACAAAGCTCAGGTACGGCCCCACGTGGAGTACTGCTCTCATCTCTGGGCAGGAGCCCCCAAATACCTGCTTAACCCACTTGACTCCTTACAAAGGCGGGCTATTCGAATCGTCGATGATCCCAGTCTCACGGATAACCTGGAACCCTTAGGACTGCGGAGAGACTTTGGTTCTCTCTGCGTGTTCTATCGGCTGTTCCATGGGGAGTGCTCTGAGGAACTGTTTAAGATGGTGCCAACGTCACCATTTTACCATCGCACCACCCGACACCGCAGTAGAGTTCATCCATACCACCTGGAAACGATACGGTCTAGTACCGTACGTTTCCAGCGATCATTTATTCCGCGAACGTGTAAGCTCTGGAATGAACTCCCTGCCTCGGTGTTTCCCGAGCGCTATGACATGTCCTTCTTTAAACGAGGCTTAAAAAGAGTATCCCTTCAGTGGTAGGCAGCGGCTTGGCTGTGCCCCTGGCATTGCCGATGTCCATGAGCGGCGGTGACCGCTTACCATCAGGCGGGCCGCTTGCTCGTCTGCCTATCAAGGCAATAAAAAAAAAAAAAAAAAAAAAAAAAAAATGCGGCGGGGATGGGTTTTGGGATACCCCAAGCCACAAACCCGTGTTCATAATTATTTGAAGATACTATGCAAAGATATCAATATGCGTTAAAGTATATGGTTAGGCTTTAGGAATTGTCCTATGGTCCTGTATTGGCAGATACAAAATTATTATGCGTATTTATACTGCCCGTACTGATGATATTATTATAAAGTGACAGTTGTTCTGCGACTGTAGGTAGTGAACTAATAAACATGCGGTACCCTAGAGGGACGGGCCCGTGTGCGCGTTGGTCCGCGCGCACTCCGCGGCCGCGATGCATGCAGGCACGTGCTCTGCGCTCGCGTACCGCGTGATGGCGCCGATGGTGGTACTGCGCGTGTTGCCGTGCCGCGGGGATTATAAGCGCTGTTAGTCATTTCCTTATCATTCAGTATATATTTACGAGCAGGTCGCTCGCCTGATGATACCCACAAACAGGAGCAACACAACACATAACCTTGAATTACAAAACTCTGCATGACATTGGACTGCACTTGCCGAGAATAATGTGAAGTTTCATAATGCCCTACAGTTTAACTGGCTTCAATGTCAATCCAAAACATTATCATCATCGTCCAATGTTTATAAAGTGCTGCTTAACGACATAAATAGACAAAGTAGTAATACGAACCCATACGACCTCACGTACGTAGGACGTACTACTTAGATACTAGACTATTATCATAGATTTTTGAGAATTATCTATTTGTCAAATATACAAGTTGTCTGATAATTAAGGGAAAGTAAATTGTTAATGATCCTGAAGGAAACTTTGTTACGCCATATATTTGACGAGGAAAACATTGAATCAATTTTGATGTAATTCTGAAAATAATAATTGCATAATCTTCCATTGATGCTCTTATTAAAATTACCTTGGTAAAATCTGACATACTAGCTGATGTCTACGTTAAAACTATCGACACAACTAAACAAGTAATTAAAAAATGCAGATTCACCTTGTGTGCGACTGGTGCGTGTATATCGTTAGTGGTAAAGCAAAAATACTGTGACGTGAACGAGAACTTTACAATATAGCATTTTAAATTATTTTTATTTTTATTGTACTATAAAAATCCATAATAATTATATTAGCAAAACATAACCTTTCTTTGGCAGTCGGGTAAAAAATATGATTCAATAAAATATACATTTCACTGAAAATTATCCAGTAGGCAAATTTATATGATTGTATATTTTTAGTAAACTATACCGTAAAGTTCACGTATTGGCGCTTGATTTTTTTTGCCTTTCCACTGACGATATATTTTATAACTGTATCCATAGGCGAAGGTTGCAAGTTGGACCGGGGCGAGCTGGCCAGCGAGCGCGGCACGGCCACGTTGCGTCCGCGGCAGCCATTGGTCCTGTCGCGGAGCACCTGCTACAGGCTACGGCTCCTCAATATCACTCCGCTGCCTACCTCTATTCGATGGGAACCAGCTCTAGGTATGTTCATAAATTAATAAGGTGGCGTCTCGGTATGCGAGGAGCCATCTGAGTTGGTATTTTTTTTTTTTTTTTTATCCTGGCACGGCAAAGTGACTACGCTACACCTGATGGTAAGTGTAGCGCAATCCAAGAATAGTGTCGACCAACGATAAACAATGGTCCATCGTTGGTCGGCAAGATCATGCCGGCCTGCCAAAGGGCCAAGGGGGAGGGGAAGGAAAAGGGATGGGAAAAGGGTTAGGATCAGGGGGCAAGCCCCCTGGGGAGAACCGGATATACACTGGCTGACCCTGGAACGCGACCCACACAAGGCGGGCCACTATGGCAGGTTTTAGCACCAGTGTACGGTGGCCGCTATCCGGTCGGATACAAGTATCCTCCCACCAGCATCCGGTCGGATACAAGTATCCTCCCACCAGCCCATGGTATTTGTTTATATAAGATAAACCAACAAACGTGTAAGTGGGTCACCTGATAGTAAGTGATCTTCACCGCTCATGACCGTCCATAATAATAGAAGAAACATTGACGCGTTGCCGACGTTAAAACAAAGGGATAAATAATTAAGGGATTGGGAAGTAAAGCAGAATAAGCGAAGGCCATCGTCGTTTTATGTTCTGTAATCCAAAGCTTTGTGTGGTGTTTGTACCTGTTTATGGGTAGACGTGGCGCTTACCATCATGCGAGAAACCTACTGGTTTCATCATACAGACTAATAAATAAAAGTCGCACACACACTCTTGATCCCACACTAGTATGCATTGTATTGTTTGCATTAGAAGCTTCTAAGCACTTTACCCCAACAAGAAGACCTTAAAAAATATGCCGATCAGATAAACGCTTGTCCCGAAACACGATCCATCACATGACCTCTTGTTTTATAGCCAGCTACTATAAGTTGATATATTTCGCAAATACAGAAGGAGAGGATATACTGAAGGTGACTTTTACGCCGAGTCAAGTAGTAATAGCTTGCTACGGAGAAGTGGAGATTCGGGTAAGAGAATTGATATATACTAGGAAAGACACCTTAGCGATGTTCATCCAGTTGCAGACTCTTATTACTATTATAAATGTGAAAGTTTGGATGTTTGTTATTAAAATCACGCCTTAAGGGCTCTACGGTTTTGGATAAAATTTGGCACACAAATAGACAATGTCCTGGATTAGAAGATAGCCTACTTTTATCTCGCAAAATGCCGCTCTCGTGGGTGGAGCCGCAGGTAAAAAAAAAGCTACTCTAGTATAATTCTGATGATACTAAGGCGTTGTAGGTAATGTTTGTGTGATCCACAAATACTTGTTTCGGAGTCTGGGTTTTATGAGACCGTCTCTCGTAATTCCTGATACCCACGACACAAGACTTGTATCTTACTGTGGGGTCAGGACTATGTATGTGACTGTTGGGTGTATTTATTATATACGGCGAGACCTCTAATCTCTCGAAACCATTACGTCTCTCATTGGTTGCGACGAATAGCAGCTTCGTAATTGGCTAAATAGAGCCGTCGTGCTCCCCGTAAGTGGTCGCAACGTTTAATATCAATATAAACGGATCGGGCTTATGGCAAAATTGTAGCCGGCATCCGAGAGGCAAAAAAGTACAAGTAAATGTAAGAACAATGAAGGCATTAACTTTTTGTTAAAATAAGAGACTGAGAGAACTATAGAAAAGTATCGCTCTGTCATTTGTTACATCGCATTGCAGTACAGCGTCGACATTTCCCTTATTCTCGGTATAATAAAATACTAGTATTCACAAAAATATAAAGAATTTAACGACAATAGACATTGTTTAATATGGTCGTCGAAGCACGGACATTCTCTAAACTTTTTCTATAGTTACTTACTTGGTCATCCATAAAATGACTTTTGATTAAACACATGTCTAGAGCCATGCATGTGCATGTCATGTCATGCATTTAGTAAGTGTGCATCGCAAAGTACCTATTACTCATTTATGTTTACCGCATAGTAGCGATTTTTAGGTTATGATCTAGTTTATAAAATAACTTTGAAACCCCATGTCAAATTTCTAATAAAAAATAAGTTGTGAGGGTCAGACGGTGGGTTGTGAATATTTATGGGAGGGTGGACCCTGGCATTAAGTCGAAATAACCCCAAGCAGACCTGATAAAGGTCGCTGGAAGTCGCTGGATGCAGGCCGCTTCCAACAGGTCGGTCTGGGAATATCTGGGGGAGGCCTATGTTCAGCAGTGGACGTCCTGTGGCTGATGATGATGATGATGACGAACCCCAAGTAGAAAGAAAGAAAGAAAAAAGGTTATTGAAATAAAACTAATTTAAACGGATTTTATCGCGGTTTTTTATTAATTTTGATCCCGACGTTTCGAAGACTTTTCAGCCTTCGTGGTCACGGGGAGGACTGAGGTGTAGGTTGTCCAAAAATGTTAATGTTACAGTATCTACCTTCAATTTACAAAAAATCTTTATGGTTTGGTCCGATCTACGCAGAAGGAGCTCACAGTGTCTTGACGTCTGGCAATTGGTCTTTTGGGTTCCGATTTAATTAAATGTATAACCGGATCCCAGGCTTGTGCTAGCTTCCAACCATCTTCTCTATTGAAATTTGGATGTTTTTTGATTTCAATAGCCTCACGAATCATCCTAGGTAGGAATCGGTGTTCTTTAGCAAGGATTTGTGGTTTGTCGAATCTAAGATAATGATTGGAGCCTTCCTCAGAATGTTCAGCAACTGCAGACTTCGTAGAGCGTCGGTGTTTAACATCAGCTATGTGTTCTTTTACGCGGGTCCCTATGTTTCTTTTGGTTTGACCGATATAGGAGAGGCCACAGTCACAGTCGATTTTGTATACTCCCTGTTCCTGTAGAGGTATATGGCACTTGACAGGTGGTAAAAATTGACTAATCTTCTTGGGCGGCTTGAAGTAAGTTTTAATTGAAGCACGCTTCAGTATGTAGCCAATCTTGTCTGTGACTCCTCTTACAAAAGGTAACACAACAGGTACACGTTCAACTGTGGCTGGTTTCACTCGGTTTCTGTGACGGCGGCGTGGAATTTGGAGCTTGTTGTCTCGCAGTACTTGCTTGACATGTTGCAGCTCGGCAGCCAGATGTTCCTCGTCACAGATTCCTTGTGCTCTCTGAAACAAAGATTTACCCACGGTAGCTAACTGTTTTGGATGGTGGTGAGATTGACCATTCAGGTATTTATCTGTATGGGTCATTTTCCTGTATACAGTATGGCCTAAAGACTGATCAGGATTACTGTCTACTACTGTCTGTCTGTGACGAGGAACATCTGGCTGCCGAGCTGCAACATGTCAAGCAAGTACTGCGAGACAACAAGCTCCAAATTCCACGCCGCCGTCACAGAAACCGAGTGAAACCAGCCACAGTTGAACGTGTACCTGTTGTGTTACCTTTTGTAAGAGGAGTCACAGACAAGATTGGCTACATACTGAAGCGTGCTTCAATTAAAACTTACTTCAAGCCGCCCAAGAAGATTAGTCAATTTTTACCACCTGTCAAGTGCCATATACCTCTACAGGAACAGGGAGTATACAAAATCGACTGTGACTGTGGCCTCTCCTATATCGGTCAAACCAAAAGAAACATAGGGACCCGCGTAAAAGAACACATAGCTGATGTTAAACACCGACGCTCTACGAAGTCTGCAGTTGCTGAACATTCTGAGGAAGGCTCCAATCATTATCTTAGATTCGACAAACCACAAATCCTTGCTAAAGAACACCGATTCCTACCTAGGATGATTCGTGAGGCTATTGAAATCAAAAAACATCCAAATTTCAATAGAGAAGATGGTTGGAAGCTAGCACAAGCCTGGGATCCGGTTATACATTTAATTAAATCGGAACCCAAAAGACCAATTGCCAGACGTCAAGACACTGTGAGCTCCTTCTGCGTAGATCGGACCAAACCATAAAGATTTTTTGTAAATTGAAGGTAGATACTGTAACATTAACATTTTTGGACAACCTACACCTCAGTCCTCCCCGTGACCACGAAGGCTGAAAAGTCTTCGAAACGTCGGGATCAAAATTAATAAAAAACCGCGATAAAATCCGTTTAAATTAGTTTTATTTCAATGAGTAACATTCGCGTAAACGTAAGAAATCATTAGAAAAAAGGTTACTTTATATTTTTATTACCGCCCACGAAGTTCGACATTAAAGTGTCTCAACAACTTCTATTTTGGGCACGAATATTATTTTAATATCGTGAAAAAAACACTTTCTCAGAAACTGTTTACCGCCTCCGCGTGATCGAAATAACTTTGACGGTGAAAACAACAAGTTTAGCCGATGGTATTTACGGCTCTGTAGATTCGGGCCTCGGGATATTTCACTAACCGTACGAAATGCATCATCAAACCGCTATTTCACGTCCGTTTTCTGTGACACAGTAGTAACAACTTTGGTGAGGTCGAGTTCAGCTTATGTGAACATGATGTCAGCCATGCCGGTTTCACCTACGACGACTACTTCTTCGTCTCAGCCAGTCCAGCGTAGATGACATGCTCTAGCGTGGCTAATATTTTTTTATAGCATAGGCCGGCAAACGAGCAGTGGGTGACGTGATGGTAAGCGATCTCCACCGCCCATGTACGCCCACAATACCAGAAGAATCATAGGTTCGTTGCCGACCTTAAAGGGGATAACTAGAGGAAGGGGTGAAGGAATTGGGGCTCCGGATATCTTACTCACCGTACGAAACGCAGGAGCAATACACTGCTTTACGTCGGTTTTCTGTGAGATAGTGGTAACGACCCGGTCGCCCGGAAATCATAATATACTTAAAATAAAAAATGATTCTAAATCTATAACTCCATCTAACAATATAAATTTATTTTACTCCCTTGATTCGAAGTTACCTCGGTGCCGCAGTTGTATTGCTCGCTCGGTACAATTGCTGTGCTGGGGTCTCGGGTTCGATCCCGGGTCGGATAAGGTGATAGTAGGATTTTCTACCTCAAATTGCTCAGTATATCAGCCCGGAGTCTGGAATCATGCCTGGTATGGCGATAGCCTCGCTATCACACCTTGGGACGGAAATGCGCTCGGTGAAATGTGGGTTACACCTCTGCCTACCCCTTCGGGGATAACAGGCGTGAGTGCGTATGTATAATATATCGATTTTAATAGCAATATGAATAAATCGGAATTAGAAAAAAAATGAAATGAGAAAAACAGCAGAATAAATCCTACACAAGTTGCGAATTTAAAATGCTAAATAAATAAACAGCAATGAAATTGACTCACTGGATATAGAGCGTGTATTTTAAATTCCTTTAGCTCATGGAGCGCTAGTATTTTTCTTTTTAGGATTCCTTGGCGCAACAGAACCCTTATAATCTTAATAATTAGAGACTTAGGACTATAATAGCACTGATTAAATAGGTACAGATAATTGGACCTAGTTACGCCAAAAGTAACCATCCCACAGCAAGTTCAAATAGAGATACTGGTTTTGTTTTGCTAAATTCATTATTTAAAATTGATTTTAATACCGTATTATTTTGTAAAATCGTACATGGAATATATTTCATGCCCAATTTCCCAAACAATTACGATATCAAATTAGTTTAAATTATTGAATTTAGTAAAACAAAATCAGTATCTCCATTTGAACTTGCTGTGGGTTGGTTTCTTCTTTTGTAACTAGGTCCAATTATGTCCGCTACAAAGAAGTTTTGGAAAAAATAATTTAAAAATAGTATTTTAATAATTGAAATATAACTAATTTAAACGGATTTTATCACGGTAACGGAGTCCCGCCCGTGACCACGAAGGCTGAAAAGTCTTCCAAAACGTCGGGATTAAAATGAATTAAAAACCGCGATAAAATCCGTTTAAATTAGTTTTATTTCAATGAGTAACATTCGAGTAAACGTAAGAAATAAGTATCTTAATAACTTTACTTATCACTTTTAATAAACGTTTACGATGCAGAATTAAGTCATAGTCATTATACACATATTCAAACCAATTTGTTTTTTTTGTTTTAATATTATTTTTGCTCATAATGAGATGAGATTATTTTATTTTATATTTATTTTCTACGGAGATGTGTATTGTAGAATGGCGTGTACAGAGGTAAATAGACGTCTGGTTTACAATCAGTTTATTGTGCTTAAGATAATTTTGAGTGTTATTAATTAATCTACTTCTATTTTTATGCCTTTAAATATCATTACGTAATTTTTT
This sequence comes from Amorpha juglandis, assembly GCA_949126905.1. Taxonomy (NCBI): domain Eukaryota; kingdom Metazoa; phylum Arthropoda; class Insecta; order Lepidoptera; family Sphingidae; genus Amorpha; species Amorpha juglandis. Next base: position 225,654 of record OX421379.1, on the reverse strand, counting down.
AGACATAGATTGTTTCACACTCCGAGCTAGTTAATTTATTCTGCTGCTTCATTACTGAATATGAAAAATGCTAGGTTCTGTACAGAAATAAACCATTTTTAAAATGTTGACGTCTCTGAAACATTCGCGTTATAAGAAATTGTTAATGAATACTTACTTATAACTTAATTGACATATCTTATTCCATCATGGTAGTAAATTATCCTATTTTATCGTTTGTAGTTAGATATATAGCTACAGAACCCTCCACTAATCATGAGCCAACATGCTTTTTGTTATGTTATTTTTCTATGTTCCCGGGCGTCTGGCTGGCCGCCCCAGATAACTTGCGCTCGCTAGTCGCTCTTTCACTTCGCAACGTCAATATTATTTATGTATTTAGCCAGCTTTGCCTTTGCGCTGAGTCAAGCCAGAGTAATCTGTCGATTTAAAATATTAGTTTTTACTCGCTGTTCCATCTCTGTGACTCTTTTTATCCTTCGATAAAAAGAGGAGTATTCAAAGTTTTACCCCTTTTACTGTCTGTAGGTGTGAATGTGAGTGTTTTTTATTAAGTTTCATCGCTGGTTTATTCGACGTGATTCTTAGCCTATTTGAAAAATAATCTTCAAGGGTTTAAAAGTTACAGAATATTTCTCTTTGATGTCGACGTATTTTAATGGTTAGGTTATCTACATTTAGATGAAAAAAGTAAGATAAGTAAGACACTTGTTAACAAACCAAACAAAATGATGTCTTGAATATTTTACTTACAAATTGGCCAAATTCAGCGAAAGTTGTCGTCTCAGAAAGGGCTCTGATATCAAAAGTAATATGAGAGTTAGAAGCGTGTGTTAACCGACAGACGCGTCGCGACGCCTCGTCGTAGTGTAATAACACTCTTGCTCGGGTTATCGTTACTTTAAATCAAAAAGATAACGTGACTAACACCGCAAACAATTTACATGTTAATATAAAGTTTCACACCAAACACACCTTTATAATATACTAGCTTTTGCTAGTGGCTGCGCCTGCGTGAACAGGTTTTTATGGGTACAATTTTCCTAAATAAAAAGCCTATAACCATCTCCAGGGTCCCATCTATATCTGTACCAAAACTCATCAAGATCGGTTAAGCGACTTAGACGTGAAAGCATAACAAACACACTTTTGCATTTATATTATTAGGATGTTACACAAAATATTTTAATTTGAAATAGTCTAAACTAATCCAAACTGACAACAGGAATGTTTTTTTTATTTTGGCAGGATTAAATAGCTCAATTTCGTAAATATTTGCATATTTTTTCTTTATTACCTATTTATTTCTTATTTTTAAATATGACGGTAAGTGATGATGGTAAGTGTAGCGCAATCCAAGAATAAAGTCGACCAACGATAAGCAATGTGTCCACCGTAGGTCGGCAAGATTATGTCGGCCTGCCAAAGGGCCAAGGGGAAGAGGAAGGAAAAAGGGATGGGATAAGGGTTAGGATCAGGGGGCAAGCCCCCTGGGGAGAACCGGATATACACTAGCTGACCCCGGAACGCAACCCACATAAGGTGGGCCGCTATGGCAGGTTTTAGCACCAGTGTACGGTAGTCGCTATCCGGTCGGATACAAGTATCCTCCTACTAGCAATTACAGGCGTGAGTGCGTATGTATATGTAAAATAGTAGCTAATAATGATTTTGGTGCAGGTAGTGCTAGAAGCTCGCAAGGTGTGTAGTCGTCGCATCTTCGTTTACCGAGCCCTCGTGGACGACGCTTACAAGCCATTGTACCTTATCATTGATGTGGCAATCGCAGTAAGTATTTAGTATACACTATAGGTACATACATACATGCATCAGCTTGTGCGAGATTCGGATGGCTGATGATGAGATTGGACGTACATCTACAAGGTGGACATACGACCTGATAAAGATCACAGGAAGTCGCTGGATGCAGGCCGCTCCCAACAGGTCGGTCTGGAAATCTTTGGGAGAGGCTTATGTTCAGCAGTGGACGTCCTGTGGCTGATGATGATGATGATACATATAATAGAGTTTTTATCCTTGGTAATGGGAATAATGAAATAGAGATATAATTGCGTTTTTTCTCTGTAAAACGAAAGTCTTATTTGTGTACAAAATTACAACTTATAATTAAAATATATGTTAACAGAATATTCACTCACCTGTAAAACGAAAGAAACAACCTTTAAAGCCTTTATTTCATGTATTTTTATATAATAAGAAAATAAGTATGGTATTCTCATAAATATGATTAATATTAAAATTAATATAATAAATGTCGCTAATGTCATTTGTGGCATCTAGTTTGCTTCGTCAGTGACGAGGCAAAGAAAAAGTTATAGAAAAAAAAAGAAAAGTTGTTTAACAAAGCTATATTCTTTACAAACATATTACTACAAACCAAATGCATAAAGAATAAGATCACGTCAATCGGACCCTCTATTGTCCACTTGATCATCGAATTTAGATATTTGTATTTTTTCATGAAGTAGTGACTATAAACAATGCATCCCGAAAATAGTTTCAAAAAAAATTCATTTTAACAACAAATCCGGATATCTGGAAGCCCAAATCCCCCTTCCCTCTCCAATCCCTTAGTTATACCTTCCCTTTAAGGTCGGTAAGGCGCCCTTGATTTTTCTGGTATTGTGGGCGTACATGGGCGGGTGGAGATCACTTACCATCAGATGACCTACTTGCACGTTTGCCGGTCTATGTTATAAAAATTAAACAAAAAGGCTGAATCGTATTGTGAGTATCTGTATTGGATCTGCGTCTTAAATTGATACAGCCTATCTCAACGTCTGACGTCACGCTCAGAAAGTCATAAATCCGCTCACTACAGTATTATTCATGGCACATCCCATTCACATCCACACCAACGCATTAATATCGCTAGATTTTTCGCATCCATCATACTCCAAGTGAATTTCGGCAAAAACTTTTAATGGTAGTACCACAGTTTAACAACCCGACAGTCTGTCGATGAAGGTACCATACAATATACTATGTATAATATACCATATATGTATTATAATCTGTATGGAAATCAAGCTGGCCAAGTTTTAATACCCAACAAAAAACGGGAGTTTTTAGCTACGTTTTTTAAAATCAAGTCAATCAAGTAGTCGTAGGTTATTACTATATACGAAGACCCTGTCATCGTAGTATGTATAGACTTATAGTGTCCGTTGAAGCGTTGCGCAAAATAACATACGGCACATATTAAATTTTCAGTAAACTATAGTCTAGATTCTCTAGATGATTAATCAGAGTTTTTAGTGAAAGGTGGCGCGCGTTTCAGCTATAATTTTGGTTTGTGTGAACAATCCTTCTCATGTGAGTTTTTATATCCTCAACAAACGAATAAATCCAATTTGGCAGCTATGAACTCATACAATATTGAGATTTTCGAAAGAATACACGTCGGGTTCTTGTAAAATTCAAACGACTGTATGATTTTATAACTGTGACATAGCATGTTATTGGAAAATTCCTGCGACTCGGGGATAACTAGGCGTGCGGTCGTGTTTGCCGATTGCTGGCTTTCGCGAGTTATCACTTTTTAGGATCATAAATCTTTTACATTTATGGTAAAATGTGTTTAGCTCTGAAGTGATAAGACGCTTATTTTAAGGTCGGGGTGAATGTTTGATTTTTTATAGCAGACGAACGAGTATGTCGGATATCTATGGAATCGCTTGCCTCTCACCCGCTTGTGAGTTTAATTCTCTGAATTGTTGTATGTATCACCACGCATAGCTTCGCTCATTGTGGACCGATTTGGTTAATTGAGTTTTATTCAAAAGAGTAGAAGTCAAAGTTTGTTTCAAGAAGTAAGTCCGCCCCAAAAGGAAGTGAAATCGGAGATTATAGACTAAAACTTAATCATTTATGCAGATTGATGATTCTGTCACTAAAAATATAAAAATAAAAAAATTGATGTAAATAAAACCTACTCAAAAAATAAAAATCAAAAAAATAAAAAAATTTGGCTAGGTGTTTTATCGTCATTAGGGATTTTTTTTGCTAGAAAGCACCGATCCAAAATTAATATTTATTTTATTGCGCTTTTATTTTTAATATTAAATAACTATTTAATTTAAAATTAAATTTCAGTCTTTATAAATATAAATGTATAAATAAATATAAATGTGTATGTTTTGGTGTATGTGATTTTTTGAAATTAGATGTTTATCACATAGATCATGGCTTGGATTAGGACGTAGAGTATTTTTGGAACGAAGTTCCTTACGGCAGGCTTGGAGGGGGTAGGGATTTCGCTGCGTGACCGAACTGAAAAAAATGTGATAGTAAAACCGTAAGAAAAATGCGTGGAAAAAATGCGTGGAATAAAAGCGTTAAATGAGACGTGCGCAGGGGCGACAGTCGCATAACCAGCTAGCGTTAGTTCCTTTTTTAAAATGAAATTCATTCAGCCAGATATTGAAGTATTTTTATATCTCCTTCGATTTTTAAAAGATTACGCTAGCTCGTTATTATTTACTAGCTTTTGCTCGCGGCTCCGCCCACGTGATCAAACAAACAAACAAACAATCAAACTCTACAGCTTTATAATATTAGTATAGATTTGGGTAGCTTAGCAACGGAAGCCTTCAAATAATATTATTTGGGTAGCTTAGCAACGGAAGCCTTCAAATATGAATAATTTTCCCCGTTTTTACAACATTTTTCACTGATGCTTCGCTCCTAATGGTCGCAGCGTAATGTTATATAGCCTAAAGCCTTCCTCGATAAATGGACTATACAACACAAAAAGAATTTTTCAATTCGAACCAGTAGTTCCTGAGATTAGCGCGTTCAAACAAACAAACAAACAATCAAACTCTACAGCTTTATTATATTAGTATAGATAATTACATAAGTTGATAAAAAATGCTATACAATAGCTTTACCGCGGCAGTCTCCGAGTGCCACACGTCTTTTTTTTATTTCTATTTTTTTAAATGATAATTTGAATTACGATGTTTTTTTATTTTAAGTAATTTATTATTTCCTAAAATACTGAATTTCCTCAATACTTTCTTGTACTTAAATAAAAACTAATCAGCAAAATTTAAGAGAAAAATCAAGAAAACCTACATAAAATTGAGCACGACTTTTTTTGCAATTTGGTTCGATTCTACATTAGCCGAAGGAACTTCGTTCCTACCTGGTGTCCCACGACACACACCAATTTTTTATCCTAAAAAACATTCAAGCAATAAGAAGCAAAAACTTTAAAATTATTGTAAAAACTGCTCTACCATCTTGTTCACTGAACGCTTCAGTTTAATCTACGTCTGCTGTTTAATTTATTAATCGAGTTTGTTCGCGGCAAGAAGTTCACTTTATAATTAAAAATCCATTAGTAGAAACTCTCGCATTCGCGAACACGATGCGGCGTATCAAAGCTAATATTGTTAAATTTTGTTTGGTGTTTGAAATCTGTTTTGTGATTTAATATGTATGAGCTGCTTGTGTATACTTGATATCAAGTTCGTGTTATTAATAATCATAACATAACTCATAAATTAATAATCGCTCAGCGGGAATTCGTACGGACTGCCGAGACAAAAGTCAAAAGTTTGAAACCAGACTCAAGAGCGTGCACCTCTGACTTTTTTATATTACGTATGTATTCGTTGTTAATTATCCGCTGCTATATCGGTGACGGAAATATCGTGAGAAAACCTGAATAACATAGTAATATCTACAAACTAACGAATGGATTTTTGAAGGGGTAAGCAGATGTTATTTTATATTTTTTGCAAAATTATTGAGATCGAACCAACTTTGATATAGCCTTTCGAATTAAAATAATAATAATAATAGATAAATAAATAGATTTAGTGTAATTGCCGAGTGTATTTTGATGATCCTATGTATGCTATGTATACATTAGTTGAGACTGATTTCTATATATAAGTTTCTTTTACTTTTGTACTGACTTCTCACAAGCGCTATTTCAATGCCCTACATGATTAATAAACTATTTCATTTAATTTCAAAATAAAATATCAATGTCAGGTCAAGTTATTCGTCGTTTAAAAAACTCATTTACCAGCATTACATACTGAGCCGTAATGACCTCTCCCTTCCCTCCTCCCTCCCTCTCCATACATCATCATACATCTTTGCCCGCACCTGAACTCGTGACACGCAATTTCCTTTCGTTAGACCAGCAGTAGCCGTCTGACAGTATTTATAACGTCGTTTTATTTTTATTATATAATAATACATGAAGAAAAAAATTGTAAGTCCCTTTTTTTAGTATATTGAACGTACGGGGGATTGTAAGATTTGGCATCGGTAAAGTTTACAGAATACTATTTACACAGTTTTATAGTGTCTATAACATATATTAACTTAAATTAAATTTGAGAGACGTTGCTCCGTCTATGGCCGCCAAAATGATGCCTGCTGAAATGGTTTTTCACTATGTGCACTTACATACACCATAAATGATGCAAATGTTATAATATATTTTAAACACAATACGGTTGAACACAAAACAATGGATGGATGAAACAATCGACGGAAAAATACATTCTGCAAATTAAAACAAAATCCAAATCTCAATTCTACGAGCCTCCCATCAATGAATATCGTACAATCTGTTAACAAAACAAAAATAACGTGACATTATTTCGATATTTTGTTCATCACAGATTTGTCAGCAGAAATTGCGGAAATTAAAATTACATCGGCCATTTTCCTCTCCATTATTACGTTTTACTCAAATATCAATTGTAATATCGAGTATTGTTTATAGATTAATACGCTGAATCTGACATTTTATGTTGAATAATATTAAAGCTTCATATTTTGTCGAGATTATTTATTATATACGTATCTAGAACTCCATATCTTCCAAGGACTTAGGCAAAGGTGCAACTACTATAACAACAGGGCGCCGAGCTTATTTCCGTACCATGATATGATAGATGGTGAGGTTATTGGCATCGAGACAAATTCTAAGTAACTCATGTGCTATTTTCCGAAGCATAAAAGTCGAAGCATTTTTTTCCTGGCATGAACTTAATGTCGAGTGCAATCTAAATAATTATAATATCGACAATCAAAAGAGTTTCCGTCGTCCGATAGTCGGCAGAATTATGCCGGCCTGAAATTACTGGACAAACACTGGCTGGCAAATCTGTTCAGCCGCTAAGACGTTATTGATTAACAAATATCTAAATATAGACACCCACAAACTATCAAGCTCATAGACACCCATACTTCCACATTCATCATTAGTAAGATAAAGGTGTACCTAAACAATACATAAGTATTGTAGTTATGTTCACGAATATGACGCATGTGCCTACCATCGGCCTCCTTAACCATGTTAGAGGGAAGTGACCGACTACGAAACGACTGCCTTGAATGTCATAACATTATATTCACACAAAAAATATGATTACTTTATAAAGTTTTCAGTAAAATTAACATTAGCTATGATCACTTATATGTATGGGGTAACTCATTCCCAAGGCTTTTTTTTATCGTCTTAATACCGAAACTTTATAATACGTCTCAAGACATAGCTCTACCATAATCGTAGCTTTAAAGTTGTTAACACTTAGTTATTTAACGCGAACTTTATTGTAAAAGCATATACAAACAGTCTTAAAAGAATTGCTGATTTTGTAGAGCCTCGTTTCCTAATTAACTAGGTTATTTTTATTTCTAGTATTCAAGCAATGGATATCTCTAATTTTAGGAAAGTTCTCTTTATTTTTATAAATTGGGATGCTGCTGTCATTATATATTTTATTTCTTTGAATTTTTCTCTCAAAGAAATCTATTTATCTTACCGACCTTCAGACTAATTACGCTGTGGATCTCTTTGAATAGTAAAATTCAATAAGTACGTTTACATGGAAAATCAAATATTAAGTTCATATTTTTATTATATACATTTGAATTATTGAGAAATGCTTTCAATTTTTTTCCAACCGATTAATGCATCACTGGGCATGGGCCTCTGCTACTTATTACTGAAAGAGGCCTAATAAGCAGGGTTAGGCATTATAACCAAGATACTGGTCTAACGCGGTTTCATATACTTGACAAATTTTCCAAATTCTTAGTAAAAGTCAGGTACGGAGGTATGGCACTCAATATTTATCTATGAAAAAAATGTAATTCCTGTAGATATGCCCCTCCTCGACTCTCAGCCTACGTAATCTGCATCTCTGATTATCGCGTCACCTAACGTAATATGTTCCGGTGCGATGATCAAACGATCCCATATATCTTCTAGTAGTTTCGAGTGCTCACTGCTCATTAACACTGCGGGCCAGTGCTCATTTCTCATTGACACTGCTCTAATTTAGTCAGAGATGATTTGCATACACTATTTGACTAGTTATTTGATTTGTTACTTGACAGTTAAAATGGTACAGCCACGCTCTATACAGTTTTGTCTACAGCATGAATGGGCCGGCTCGACCGGGTTACTAATGTGTTACAGAAAATTGATCTGAAGTAACAGCTTGCTGTTGCGTTTCGTACGGGTGAGAAAGATATCCGGAGGCTCACATCCTCCTCCTTTTGCCAATCCCTTAATTATACCTTTGTTTTAAGGTGGGCAACGTATCCATGATTCCTCTGATATTATGGAAATTCATGGGCGGTGGAGATCACTTGCCATCAGCTGACCTACTTGCTCGTTTTCTAGCCTTTGCTATTAAGAAAAGATTAACTGTTATTTGAGGAGATTTCTAACAACAAATGGTGTTCTTCCGCAGGGTCTGGAGGTTGTATGCGAGGTGCCTATAGGCGGCGGCTTACACACGGACGCGACAGTGTTCCTCCGACGCACACAGGTACGCTAAAGTGTATCTTTTTTTATCCGAGCACGGCAAAATGACTGCGCTACATCTAATGATAAGCGCAGTGCAGTCAAAAAAAAAAGACAGCGGACACCCACAAACAATGAGTTTATCGGTGGTCACCAGAATCATGCCGGCCTATATAAATGCTTCTTCACACTCCCAAGAGGAAAGAACCAACTCAAGGGGCCTGCGACAGGAAAAGCGGATGGTATCATACATTGTAGTTATTTTATCCTTATAAATAATATATATTTTAATGTTTCGTTGTGTCTCTTATGCGAGAGACCGCGAGGGTATAAGCAGCAGTGTGTAAGTAGTGTTATATTTCCATTTAAAGGATATTACAGGCAGTCAATTACCGGCTTTTATGATACTTACGCAGTGCTTTGTACATTCAAGTTCTGTGTGCTGATGCTCCTGTTTATAAGCAGATGTGGCGCTTACCATCAGGAGCACTGCTTTGTCAGTCACGTTAAAATTTGAAAGTGTAGAAAAAATAAATGGCTCAAAAGGTTTCAAATTATATTCATATAACCGGCTATCGACAGGAGCTTGTAAAAACATGTTCACTTTTATCGGAGAGCTTTTAGCGCTCTCATTAAGCTCTGATATGTTTTATGTAACATTTTCTGTCGTAAAAGCTTTATTCTACCCATATTTTTTCTTAAATATTAAATTTCACATGAAATCATCCATGAAATATTGTTTATTATTTTATCTACACAGCAGACGCCGACAAACGATTAATTGAGTCACTGGATGGTAAATGAACTTCACTGTCACCGTCACTGAACCGGACCTACACTTTTTAAGTTTCAGTGGTCTTTCGGTCTCCGCCAGTCTCATTTACTATATAAAACTCCACAGCTGAGCTACCACTTTAACTGGATTTCTGCTGTAGACAAACTGTTTACAGCGTGGCTCTACCACTCCAAAAAATCTCTTAATTGTATTTTTTTTTGTTCTAAATAATTACGTAATAATTACGTATACCACTTTTCAACAAAACCCTATTTAGTAGTAGACTATTAGAAATAAACATACTGAACAATATGTTCCGTGTTGCCATTAAGGCCGCTGTTCCCTTTCTCCATTAAATGAGTGCGTAATACACGCCAAATCTCCTCTCATCTACTAAATGGGGAAGTTGATTAAACCTGCCTCTCGCCGACAGGTTATTTCTATTATTTACCGTAACAAAAGTTTTACCCGCAGAATCACAGCGGTCGACACTCGTAAGCCTTCCATTAAACTTTCTCTGGCGTTTCCTGTGAAACTATTACCAACTAAGAGATAGTATGTTGCTAGTTTTTGAAGTGTAACTTTGACTCCGAGGTACTTTCTTCTTAGAAGGTAGACAAATCATATAATCATTTTATTTTGTTACCAATGCAAAATTAATAATTAGCAATAGTATATCATGCTACTCCTACTATGTCTAAGTTCTGCTTAAAACTTTAATTACCGTTGTTTTTGTTTTCTATTAGTGGTAACTAGGCGGTCAAAGTAACCCAATATTACGTACTTATCACCATGATGAGAATATTAATTGTAATATCAAAGAAGTAGCTACAAATGTTTGTTGCATGAGTTCGTAGCAATTCCGTAACACATTTCCTCGTAGCGTTTTTACGTAGCATATACGTAGCTTATAATATACAAGATGCCACATTACAGAGTAATAAATGCTCCTTTACAATTATTAGTGGTATAATTTGTACCTAGTTGCGACTCGTAACACTTTGATTAAATTGCTCTGTCTGATTTTAAGCACTTGTGTTTTTTGAAATATCTAATAGCGAATTCACACGGTTCAATAATAATTGATCAACAGCTAAATCGCATACTATTTTAACCATCTTGTTGAAAACGAATCGGCTCGACAATCTGTTATAGTTAAAACACTTCTCATTCTTCTCACGCTGAGATGTATTTTTATTTAAAACTACTCCACTTAGCATCGTTTCGTCTGTGTTTCCGATACTCTGACGTCGTGCAGTGAGTGCCAATTAAATGAAGTTGCAAATTGACACTTATTTACACGCATGAGTTGGCTGCCAGACAGTAACTAGTGCTCATACAGAGCATTAATTGCCCCATTTGGATTGATGAGAGAATATAATGAGGGATATGCTCAAGCGCTTTCGAGTGTTAGATACACGCTGTAGACACCTTTGTCTACAGCAAGAATGGACGGGTCGACCGGGTCGTTACCACTGTCTCATAGAAAACTGACGTAAAGTAGTGGCTTGTTGCTGCGTTTCGTACGGTGAGTGAGATATCCAGAGGCCCAAATCCCCCTCCCCTTCCCAAACCCCGATTATCCTTTAAGTTCGGCAACGCGCCCATGATTCTTCTGATATTATGGACGTACATGGGCGGGGGAGATCACTTGCCATCAGGTGACCCACTTGCTCGTTTGCCGGCCAATGCTATAAAAAAAGCGTAGTAATATATTAACATCAGAATAATGAAACAACAGGTCGGTCTGGAAATATTTGGGAAAGGCCTATGTTCAGCAGTGGACGACTTGTGGCTGATGATGATGATGATGATGAATGAAACGACATTATGATTGATTATTATCTAACTTAGGTACTTATTTTGAATTTTGACAGATAAGAGTGTTTTAGTAGCATGTTTAACACGATCTTACATACTTGAGTATTAAATTACCTTTGTCACTCATTCATTACTTCATATTCGCTGTGGCCACACTCAGACACAGTTAATATTCTATACTTGGCCCATTCGTGCTGCAACTGAAACTAGCGTGCGCACTCTGCCACCAACATTATCAAAAGAAATTGTTTATATATACATACATACATACATGCGCACGCGCTCACGCCTATAATCCCCGAAGGGGTAGGCAGAGGTCTAACCAGTACAGCCATATTTCACCGAGAGTATCACCGTCCCATGATGTGATAGAGGACGAGCCTATAACCATAACGGGCATAATTGCAGACTCCGGGCTAGTACTCAGCATTCCGTGATGTAAAACCCAAAATCATTTTTACCCCAACCGGGAATCAAACACGCGACCTCAGAATAGCAGTTGTACCGCGTGCGCAATATAACTGCGTCACCGAGGCAGTCCTACTAATATTATAAACGCGAAAGTTTGTAAGTATGGATGGATGGATGGATGTATGTTACTCTTTCACGTAAAAACTACTGAATGGATTTTAATGATACTTTACAATAATATAGCTTACACATCAGAATAAGACATAGGCTACTTTTTATCCCAGGAAAGTCAAATCAAGCGGGCGGAGCCGCGAGCAAAAGCTAGTCTTAAATATGTTCATATTCTCTTATGAAAGAAGTAGAAGAGTAATATTTGTTTGTAACGACTCGCTAGATCTTATACGAGTTTTCGTACAACGTTTCTCACTTTCAAAGCTTTTACTTCTTCCCCTTTAAATTGCAGTTATATAATAAACCACCCTTTTCACGGAAATTAGGTAAGTATATTTGAGGGCATTTATTTTTCATATAACCCATTAAACAACCGTTCTAAATTCAAAACGTTTTGACCTCATCACGCAAATAAAAGGGTAAATTGAATTTCATCAGAAAATACATTTATAAAGCGTTTATGAAATAGAAAATGTGCCAATTTACGTTTATTTGATATGTCGTCAGCAATGTGTGTATTCTGACATTCTGGAGAATCCCTAGTTTTTTGAGTAGACAAGTATTTTCTTAATATTCACATTATACCTAAACGATTTTCTAACTTCTCCATGAATTCTATACAAAGCGATATAATTTAAAATTAAATAGGTAGAAAAGTATTTCGTAATAAAAAAGCTAGATAGGCTCCGTGGCACAGCGGGCAAGTAGCAGGCTGTAAAGCGAGAGGCCGCGGGTTCGATGCCCGCACCGAGACAAATGTTTGTGTGATCCACAAATATTTTTTCGGTTTTGGGTGTGTTTTCTTGCCAGAGAGGTTGACGTCTGGCAGGCAGACGAGCCAAATCTTTTGGCTGAGCTTTTGGCTCAGCTTTGTAACATTGCTAAAATGCATGTTACACTGACCCCACTGCCGAGCGAGATAAGAGCAGGTGGAAGAAGCAGAAGGTATAGAGTATTCAAACATAATCACATAATGTCGGACGCTTTTTTTTACATTTATGACGGAACCTTCTTAAAAATAACGTGTAGTTTATTTTGCAAATCTTTCAATAGCATTTTATAAAATTCATAATAAATAAATGTAATATATATATTACATAAAAATGTCGATACGTGCGATATTGTATAATCACTACTATGTATTCTAGGCAGAATGAAACATTTCTCGTGTAAATGGCAACTCCTGTACGGTCGATGAGATTCGTATGGCTGCCGATTGACAGGGTTTTTGCTTTTTAATTAACTCTTAATTGATATACAGGTAATGGTGAAAGAAAGCGTATCAATATTTTAATTAATTTTCTTGAATGCCGAGACAATCAAGGCGCTCGCCTAAATTTAACGGTAAGCGCCACAACTAACCATGAGGAGATGCAACGCCACTATGAACTTTGAATTGCAAATTAGTGCACTGCGATCGACGCCGGTAATTAAAGGCCAGTAACAGGGTAGTAGACTTGATTTTTTATTTTTTTTAAGTTTTGATACCCAAATCCTATTGGAGAATTTCATTAATCCGTCCATAAAAAATGAATTAGAAGCCATCAAAATTTAATGGAGGAGCGCTTGTCAAAAAACACATGACGAAAATTTCTACGAAACTGTGTAAAATGGCTTTTACGGTGAATGCATATGAGCAACATAGTGAAATGTCCATATTACGCACTCACCTTTGCCATGAGCAATATCAGCACAGGCTCATTTTTAAACCAATTTTGATTGTGTTTTAATAGAAAGGATTTTTTCCGTATTATTTTCTTTTGCGTATAAAATAATGTAAGTAATGTCGCAAGCCTCTAGGGAGAACTGGATATACACTAGCTGATCCTGGAACGCGATCCACACAAGGCGTGTGGATCACTATGGCAGGTTTTAACACCATGTGTACGGTATTCGCTATCCGGGCGGATATGATAATCTTACCACCAGCAAAGCTGAACATTGCATGATAGAAAAACCCAATATCACTTTTATCCGACCCGGGGATTGACCCCAAAACCTCAACAGCAGTCGTATCGCGTACGTATTATTATCACTGTGCCACCGAGGCAGTAATGTAATGTATCGAAACGATAATCAAACTTTATGTATAGCTGTCTATATAAAAACATATCTATAGAAGATTAGTTACTTGTCGAACTACAATCGAGTCCGTCTCGAGAGATGGTGAGCAAATATCGCTAGTTTATTACTCTCCAGTGGTCGAGGCTCAAACTATGAAAATCGATTTGGTCGAACAAAACTAGTACATGAATTAATGTTGTAATGGAATTTTATTGTGTTCTCAAGCTGATCGGTAAAGTTTTACAAGTTGTTTTTCTTACTCCGAGCACGGCAAAGCGACTGCACTAAACCTGATGGTAAGTGTAGTGCAGCCAAAAAACACAAGCGACCACCAATGACTTTATAGATGGTTACCAGAATCATGCCGGCCTGTATAAATGCTTCTTCCCTAATGATTTTTTACGTTTACGCGAATGTTACACATTAAAATAAAACTAATTTAAACGGATTTTAACGCGGTTTTTATTTTCTTCTTCCCTCTTCGGAGAGGAGCACTCTGCTTGCGACATAACTTCATATTTATACAAACCGGTTGACTACCTCATTGTTTGTGGGTGGCTGCTGATGTTTTTTGATTGCACTGCGCTAGGTGTAGTGCTGTCGCTTCGCTCGGATAAAACAAAAGAACAATGCCACTAGTGGCAGCGTACTAGGGCTGTTAACCTGGATTACATTCACAGGTCGGGCGAATACAATAATTTGTGTTCGTGTTTTGTGTCATTTACATATACGTTGTCCAGTATTGGAATCATTTCCCAGTATGGACAAGGGCTCGCCCTCTATCATATCATGGGACAGAAATAGGGTCGGTGAAGTGGGACGCACATTTTGTATTGCCTACTCCTTCGAGATGTGTGCGTGAGGTCATGTTATTAAAATAAACATGATTGATACAAATTTCCACAAAACAACTATAATAATAAGATTAAAGAGATCTATTGAATAGCTTGTTAACGAGCTCTATTCACAGTGTGTTATCAAATAGATCTATTATTTTTCCAATAGAATTTGTAGGCTGTAAACAAGATGAGTTGATATGAGATTGCATCAGACGAGCAATCTGTTTGTCCTGTCATTTAATTGACCGAAAGTGCGAGGCGGCCCCACGAACCGACGGATCCGTACCCACACTTAATTTGAACTTATTAATAATCATAATACTATTAACCTTGTGTTATATGCATTTGCAAGCCCTCTGGTGTTGCGGGTGTTCATGGGCGGCAGTAATCATTTTCCGTCAGATGAGCCTCCTGTCCGTTTGCCACCTTTATTCCATAAAAACAACACACGCTCACTGTGTAGCACGGGCCTCCTTTACTAATTGAGAGGGATTAAGTCTAAGGTTACCACGCTGGCCTAATGCGGGTTGGCCGACTTACATACCTTCGAAGTTCTTATGGAGAACTTGTCAAGTATACAGGTTTCCTCGCGATGTTTCCATCTCCATCAAAACAAGCTATAATTCACCATTAAGATACACGTAATTTATAAGTCCGATATGCACGCTCTTGGGGCTGGTTTCGAACCTGCGACTTTCGTCTCGACAACCCGTACCAAGCTAAATTATTACTGCATTGCTTGCGTAATGTCACATTAAGAAAACTATTGTAATCGCTTGAAATAAATGTTTGTCTATTTCTGCCGCCAAGCAACATTTCGGTTTGAAGGATATTGAAGCCAGTGAAATTACTGGGCATTTTGAGACTTAACATCTTATATCTCGGGGTGACGAGCGAAGTTTAGTGCCATGCAGTACTTTTTAATTCAAAGTTTTGTGTGGTGTTGCTTCTGTTTATGGACCGGCGTGGCCCTTATCATCAGCCGAGTGCTTGGCTCGTCTCGTCATTCAATCAAATAAAAAAATATTAAAAAGTATTTTGTAAAGTTGAGGATATATATTTAGTTATCTCTGCGAAAACAAGATTCCTTAAAAAAGCGATAAAAACGATTCAGTTTTTACAGCTATTATATTAAGCAAAAGCTTTATAAAGTTTATACGATGTCGTTAAACTTTGGGAAAAACTTAACATTCAACTGTTGACAATCGATAGATCCAAGATACACATTATTTTCCCTTTATGGATAAATAACCTAAGTCTTCTCATAAAAACCAGTCAAGAAGCGACGCAGTGCTAGTCGCCTGACCCCGATCTTCCGTCGCACTTCACGCGAAGCTATCGCTATAAGTGCAAGCAGTACGAACATGGAGTGCGACGCAACCGGAATTTTATCTGAAGTAGTTTAGGCCCTTAACTGATCTTGAACCCTTAGAGGACACGAAACGCTTATTTTATGAGTGTGTTTTTAAATCGGTGCCTCGTAAAACGACCTTTATACAAAGCTATTAACACACATCCCGAATGAAGGCACGAGAGCACAGCAGGACGTCATATGTTTACACGGCCCTTAAATCGGGGAGTGGTGTTTTATGTACACAGCGAGCGCGATCACGACCCAAATAGCTTATTGTTTTGTTTTGTTGGAGTTTTTATTGTGTAAGCGGCGATAGAAAAGCGGGGGTAGCACGGACTGCCGCGATGCATGGCGCAGGTTCGATCCCAAACCACTGGACATGAGCCTCTGGTTTTTTTTTTAAATCATTTGTGTTTTATTTTTCGATTTAAAAGCTTTGTAAGTAGTTTTATCTTTAACAGCATGAATAGTGGGCTCGACAGGACCAACGAAGTAATCAGATTGTTTCGTGTGTCTGATATTTCCGGAGGCCCAAGTCCCTTTCCCTCTTAATTACCAATACCTATTTTGTATATATTGGCAACACATTCATGATGCTGCTATTGTACGTGCTGATGTCCATGTATGTTTACCATCAGGTAATCCATTTGCTTATATGCCGGCCTCTGCTGTAAAAACAAACTAAAAAATTATGTATTTCTTGATCCAAAGCGCGTTACGAACGGCTTTACGAGTGCGATTATTGGTTTAAAACAATTCAACCCACCGTATGTGACTGTGAAGTAAATTGATCATTTAACAGTCAAATGGATCGATGGAATGGAGGCCACGTACTGGCAAGCGCAGCGTTGGACGTCCACCTGCAAGGTGGACAGACGACCTGATAAAGATCGCAGGAAGTCGCTGGATGCAGGCCGCTTCGAACAGGTCGGTCTGGAAATCTTTGGGGGAGGCCTATGTTCAGCAGTGGACGTCTTGTGGCTGATGATGATGATGATGAACAGTAACATTCATACATACATAGACTCACGCCTTTTTCTCATAGGGGTTGGCAGATACAACAGACTTCCACTTGCTACTATCCGTCCTTGTTTGCCTCCTTCACTCTCATTAAACAGTACAATATTAACAATATAATATACATTATACAAATGCAATACAAATCTGCATTTAATATTCAGCAATTAAAAACATTTTGCACCTTTTTTAACGCTACCTTGGCCTCGCCACTTATGCTTAAAGCGCTGGAAGTTTGGCGAAGAGCCGTCCACTCGGTTTAACACCGGCCGTGAGTTTAATATGTTCGGAATGTGAATATTTCATTAAATAGGCTCGTTTACAAAATCTAGATATAAATTTCCACATACATTTTTAATAAATACGAATATACTTACGTCATCATGAGCTTCAATCTGGAACCACGTGGTTGTGAAGCACGGAATCTGTAACTGGTCAGTGATTATTGGGATCCTGGAAATCTTTAAAATATAGGTCGTAGTGACTAGATAGACGAGTCACTCGACTGTAGTAAGCGATAATAATATCACTTTTCCCGTCCCGCGGATCGAACCCGAGACCTCAGCTCAGCAGTCCTACAGCGTATGCTCACAGTCACTATAAAATTCTATCACCAAATATCCTAACATATACAGCCGCAGTACGCCAATTTTTTCGATCGTGAAACCAAAACACCGGTCCAAAATGTTCACACGTGGAAACAATGTTATTTGTTGAAACGACGACGCACGCTCTGAAGTGTCGCCGTGAGCCGACAAATAACATTGTAAGATTGTTCGACACAGGTGAACACAATTGAAGTATAGCGCACATTGACACGGAAAACGTATCTTTTATGATGAGATGCAAAGCGATGCTTACAATATATGGGAAGAAACACGAAACTGTGTGTTGATTATGGGTTTTAAGAACCGTTTTATTTCGTTTTGAAGATTGTGCAAAATTCTGTCAATGAATTTAATTAACTTCTGTCAATAAATTTAAGTGGTTGTAATTTAGAAGAGGCCTATGTCATATGACAGCTTGCCCTTGTCGCTGATTATAAGTAGTTAAAAAGAATAAATAGATGTAGAACAATCATTACGCATTAGCACGGTTTATGGTCAGAGTAAATTAAAGTTATTTTTATTTATTTAATAAATTCTTAACCAATGAGCGAACTGAAATAGTATACAGAAAGTCAAAGAATGGTGTCTGAGGCGTGCTTAGACTGCTGCTCGGACAAAAAAACTAGATAATGTACGTCATCAAGTATTATCGATGCAATAGCGTAATAAAATTATTGTATACTAGCATTCGCTCGCAGCTTTGCTCACGTGAAATTCTGCACCGTTATATTATCGATATCACCTATGTTCATCAGGGATAATGTAGGATTCTCATGGTGAAAGAATTTTTCAAATCGGTCCGGTAGCTTCAGAGCCCCTTTAATGCCAACAATTAAATTTTTCCTCTTTATATCAGTTTAGATGAAGAGAATTGGCCAAACGCTCTTATACGAGTACGAGTCTAAATTTTCAATCTCCTTTCTGTGCCATACAGTCGATAAGGGAAAGTTGATATCCGTTGCAATATGTGCGCTGATCTTATCACTACATTGGTATATTTCCCCTCAATTTTCCTCAATTTGCCTTGTGACGAGTGCGAAGCGACACAAGACGAGTGACATGTTGGAAACGTCACAAGTGTGATGTAGTCAATCCTCGCAAGATTTGTCTTTATAAATTTGTATTTCCCTTTACACGAGTTTATAACGTTGAATTGGTAACAAAATATACTAATTCGCTAGCGATATGTTTCCTAATTTATTGAAACGGTCGCGTGTCGGGCTCTGTTATCTCGATGGCATATAATAAATTACCTCTGTACCTATTATATTCTACAGTTTGTAACAAAATCCCTATTGGCCCTTTTTGGGTCGTAAAGATAGACGTATAGGCAGCACAATAAAAGAAGATAAATTAAAATAATATTAAACAAAAGTGAGATAATATCATTACACAATAACTTAAAAAACTAACTCATTTAAGAAAATGTTATTTACATCTGCGCGTTTAACGTAGATGCCTACATACTACGCGGACGCCGTAACTTTCTATCTCGCTCTGTCTTGTTCGTGCAGAGGTAATCAATTGAAATACGTTTTACAAACAATAAATTAATTCAAGTAAAAAAATAAATACTAGATATTATATTTATATCACAATATTCGTATGCGAGGTATTTCCTTTTGTATGGATATCGATTCTGATATCATAATTAAAACGCTGAACAAGTTGTTGGTACCATATTGTATATCCAATAGTTAGTGGCCAACCTACTGTCAAAATTTTTCAATCCGCCCAAAGGCCTTCAATTTGGTTTATAGACTTCTATCAGTTGATAATAGTCGGGATCGATTTTTTTATATGCCATCCGAAGCACGGAGGCGCTCAGTTGAAATATCACTAAGCGGTCACCCATTCATTGACTGACTGCGTCAAAGGATACTTAACTCACCATTGTTTACTGATCAGTGAGTGAAACAAGCTATTATCTCTCCGTACCTATAAAGCTAGAGGACGCAAAACATCGAAGTTAATTAAAACAACAATCGACCTAGCAAATAAATCTCCGCGTCCCAACCCGTGTGACTGCTTCCCTGAAACAATACCTAAAATGTATTAGCTGATTAAGCACTTTAGCTGCCGTCGCGCCACCGCAGGATTGTGGTTACTGATTAAGGTCCATACATGTGTACGCCTTTATAAATTATTAATCTATCCTGTGACTATTAAATAGTACTGCCATACGTTTGAATTCTACTGGATTTGTCTTAGTTTGTCTGTCGCTCACAGGGGTTTGACTGATAATTGGTTGAATTTATTCCCGTATGACAGGGGGCGAACCTAGTGCTATATCAGGCAAAATTTCCAATTCTAAGCAAATGAAATACTTTTTGAGTCAAAATACTCACGAGAATAATTTATTATTTCAAACAATATTTTATTAAGTTATTGAAATATAAACTCAGATTTTCTAATTTGTTTATTTAATAAAGTATTAAAATCGGTTCGGTATAATATTAAAATAAATTGATATTTATTGTAATATTTCACCGGATATAATAAGTCTATAACACCCTAATGTTGATGGTTTTTTCCCGATTATACTGGTACGAAGGAGGATTATCTTTTGATGGTTTTGTAATGGAAAGTGAAGCCATAGTAATACTAATGTGAAGTTACATAATATCAAAGGCTTTCAGAGTACAGTCACCCGCGCACGGCGGGCCTGAAATATTATACATTTATATAAAACAGTGGTAAATTTGCGTCGCCATGTGTTCAAGCGAAAGCTTAATTTGTATAATGTGGAGTGTAGTACATAGGACAGCCTCTGAAAGCAGTTTCGAGGCTGCGAGTTTGATGCCCGCTCTGACACAAATGTTTATGTGATCCATCTGTCTAGTTTTTTTTTTTTTTTTGTGGATCGCTGTGCCCCACTCTCGTACCCCTACCTAAGTCAGAGTTTATTTCTAGCTGTCTTGTATTTCCACTATTTCCACTTACCTCCTATCTACTTTAACGCTAATCCCGGATGGGATCCTATTTCCTATTTGGCCTAGCTATATATATTTTTTTTGGGTAATAATTTTTTCAGTTTCCTTTATTTCATCTCTTTACATTATTTCCTTAATCTACCTTATCTACTTATGTCTATCTTATTATTTAGTTTATTATATTATTGCTACAGTCTCTTAGGTACTAATTATATGTAATTCTATATTACATATTTAGTGTTACTTATTACTACTTATTCCTATTTATTACCTTATTAGCTATTTTAATACAGTATTTAATAAACTTGTCTCTACAGTTCTTATCTCTAATTATTATACTTAAGTTTCTATCTGTTATTTGTATTCCTAATTCTATCTCTAAATCCGTTCTTTCTTTCAAGAATACCGGACACTCCGTCAGCGCATGGATTATGCTTTCACTCGCATCTGGGTCACAGATGCACGCCGGGCTCTCCTTGCACTTGAACCGATGCAAGTACTCGGAGAACCCGCCGTGCCCCGTGAACACATGTGTGAGTGTCGGTCTTGTTGGGATCTTTTTTATGAGCTGATGGGCCTCCGCCGCATCCGGAAAAAACAGCTTGGTGGTTGAAGCCGTCTCCCCATCTAAATAGAGCCCGTTCCATTCGTCAATCGACTCCAGACGAATCTGTCGCTTGACGTATGAAACGGGACAGCTATCGTAATGGGGTCTGACTTTGAGCTTTAGTGCTGCATCCTTCGCGAGCTTGTCCGCGCGCTCGTTCCCCTCCAACCCCGCGTGAGCTTTAACCCAGTGAAGGTCGAGTGTTTTACCACTCGCCTTTAGTGAGTTAATTTGTTTTATGGCTTCAAATGCAAGGGGATGGAGGGAAACCCCGTTTGTGATGGTTTCGAGGGCTGCTTTCGAGTCGCTCAGGATGCTGCCCCTCTCCTCCCCACTCTTCGCCATCTCCTCCACCGCCCGGCGGAGGGCCAGCAGCTCTGCCTGGTAGACAGTGCAGAAGTAGTCAAGCTTATATTTACGCGTTTTGGTCTCGGTGGCGCCCTTCCAAACGGAGAGTGCCGCTCCGACCTTGCCGTCAATCTTGCTGCCATCTGTAAAGATGGTCAGCCCCCGATTTAAAATTCGACTCACCTCTGCACCGTCCTCCACGCACCGGTATTGCAACACACAGCGCTGCGCCGGATGTGGAAGATTAGCGTAGGCCACAGGCCGCTCCACCTCCCGGTCACCTATCACTCGCTGGGAATACCCCCTCCTGACCTCGTATAGGGAGGCATTCTCCCTAATTCGAATGTCAAGGGGCAGTATTCCCGCCAGTAACAGGGCCGAGTTTAGTGAGGCGGTCCTGTAGGCCTTCGCAATCTTCTGCGCAAAAGATCTCTGTACGACCGCGAGCTTCCTTCTAACTCCGAATTTGTGTACAGCCGGTGCCCAAACGCTCGCTGCGTATAAAACTACTGGCTCCACTACAGCCGTATACAGTAGTTTTATTATTTCTGGCCCCAGGCCCCACTGCAACCTTGCTGCTCTTGAGAGTTGCTTGTAGTAGCTTATTGCCTTTTTGCAAACTTCGGCGACATGGGTGTTGAAGGTCAACCCGGCATCAATAGTGACTCCCAGTATCTTGATCTCTCTTTCCAATTTTATATCCACACCGCCCATGTGAAGGATTGGGTTGTCGTATTTCAATTTCCTGGTAATTACCATCGCCTTTGTCTTCTGTGGGGCAAACTTCAGTTTGTTTTTGACTCCCCAATCCTTCACATAGGTCAGTGTTTCGTTGGCCTGTCGCTGTATTTTGGATATCTCTGTCCCTTCGAAGGCTATCACCACGTCGTCGGCACCATCTGTCTAGTTAGATTCTATTTCTAATCTAAATCCGCATATGTGTAAATAAATACACCCAACACTACACTCTTAAATCTGACCCCACCTAGGCTAACCTGTATCGTGAGTATCAGGAACTACGAGAGACTTGCGGTCCCGCAACACCCAGACCCGAGCACAAACATTTGTGGATCATACAAATAATTATCTCAGTGTGGGAATCGAACCCACCGCTTCTCTTTTCGCAGCTGGCTACCCGTCCACTCCTACGAAGGCAATGGAGGGTTAATGTTCTATATAAAATGACATAGCATCATATGATGTAACATGTATTTCTTCTATTAAATAATATTATAAACGGAGTATTGTAATACATTCGTTTCATTACAGAAAGAGTTTCGTCCTGGAGACATGGTTGAGGACAAGTCCCTCTCGCCTGCCGATATATTCTCACGGGAGGACCGTCGCAGGGATGAGCAGAAAGGTAAGCTGATACAAATTGCGGGCCACATACTGCATAATATATTTCCAACGGATGGTCATTGGCCGCGTACTGACTGAGCGAGCAGCCTTTGAGCTACCTCTACCTACCTCTGAGCTACCTTTTCAAATGAATGGAAATGAATTTCCGAAATCAGACCACTGTGTGAAAAGTTGTACATCGAATTCAGAATATCCTTCGTTTATTTTCATATAAATTTACCTACTGTATAATTTTCAGTGAAATTTATTGAATAATTTTTCCTCCTAATGTAATTATTTTGAATTTTTCTCGTGAAAACACAACTTTTAAACGCTCTATTCACGTATTTTTGCCTTTCCGGTGACCATATTTTATCAGTTAATGAAATAAACTCTGCGTAATCTCCCGAGCGTGCAATTCAATGGCGATATAATTTAATATCATAACAGATGCGGCAGTTAGAAATGAGAAATGTCCTCAATATTTGGGACATTACCCGAAAGAATCGCACAATTATACTCTTGATGATAAATACGCCGCCCTCGGACCCATTTGTATAATGTGTTGTGTTTATATTACAATAGGCTCACTCTGCGGCCAGTTTGGTCAAACGATTTTTTTCTGAGTGTTTTTTTGTGTTACGCGAACTGATTCCATAAGGGTGCGCTATGAGGTAGAAAACTCTATGCAAACTCATTGTAGCGGAACGGAATTTATAAAAATACCTAGAATTTTGTCATTCGAATATACTACCGAAAAGCACAGCTTTGTAAACGCTCGCAAATTTTTTTTTACTTAGTAATATTTTTAAGGGCGATTTTTTTTTGTATGAATCACAGTATCGATTCCAAATCTAGAGTATCGTAAAGTATACCACACTAAATGCATACTTTGTAGGATAGTTGAATAAATAATTTTACCACATCACGCAACATTTCTGATCGTAAATTCCCACACAATTCATAGCGGTTGATATAATTTAGGTCACATGACAAGTAGGACGCGTCCTGCATATGCCAATAGTAGTGCATTTCATTTCGACTAACGGCCAATATGGTAAATTTAATTCCATATCCAGTGTAAGTAATGTGTTTGAGGCTAATCATCTGTTATTGTCTGAGATAGGTTAACCTTCATAATAAGAATCATAGTACTTTTGCTATTTTCGATTGGGGATATTTCCATTTTTCTATTTTCTCTCGTACTCCGTGATTGTTATGTAACCAAATCTATGTGTGACCACCCTCTAACCCAAAAATAACCATTAAAATCAATTCACATTTGGCGAGTACATCGTATAACATACATAAATAAAGACAAAAATACAGACGAATTAAGATTAGAGAACCTGTTCCATTTCGAAGTTGCTAAAGATTTTTCTTTAAGTGAAAATAAATACAACAATAATCAGTGTCACTATATCCAATTGAAATATTAACCGTCACAAAGCAATACACAGACAATTTGACGATTTTGTGAATCATTGCTTGTTACAATAACATTAACGGGTGGTGCAACCCATTCTAAATGTTAATGGTTACATATCTCAAACTAGATGAAATAAAAACATAAAAGTGAAATTTTAGTTTACATTTTTATTCACTAAATTTATTTATCTATTGCGTGTTTTTAATTAATTTAAGGAAACTATATTCCGGCCGGCTCAAACTGGAGCCAAATAGCACAAGACAGAGACAAATGGGTCTCTATGGTAGAGGCCTTCACCCAACACGGGGTTCTTGCAGAGTAAAACTAACAAAACTAAAACTTAAACTAATTTAAAACAACTAACCCACTCACATACCTACTAGAAATAAGTTTAACCCTGTATTAATGCAAGGAATTATTATTTATATTCTGGCACAATCGCCCCTTGATCATTCCATTTTAGTTGTAATTCTTAACTACCATACGCCATATTATTATATTGCATTCAGGAGTGTTTTCGTGTGTCCCCTTTCTTCTATTCTTCTTCCACCAGCCTTTATCCTACTCTTAGTGAGGTCAGCGCAAAATTCTTTTTAAGACATGTAACAGAAAGATTTAAGTTGTAGTTTTTACGACTGGCCGCTTACCTGACGTCAACCCCTCTGGGGAGAAAACACACCCAGACCAGAAACAAATATTTGTGGATCACGCAAACATTTGTGTCCATTAGGGAATCGAACTCATGGCCTTTCCTTTCACACCCGGCTACTGCCCCACAGAAGCTGTCATAATTATTCATCCAATAATTTTTGTTTTGTTTGTAAGCATTATTATGTAATAGTAAAAATGGATATACGAGAAAATACGTTTAGGATGTCTTCACTCATCTACAAAAAGAGAGTATAAAGTTTACCTAAAAGCAAAGATTTCTTAACACCATCAATTTTTCTTAAAACACACGATGACTTTTACTTTTGTATATCATATTAATGTTACTGGAAAGGCTTTTTGCGTTCAGGATTATATTATAAATATAAATAATTCACTTTATGCAAGTGATTTTAGTGCCTTCTTCCAAAAACTCCTGAGGCCGCAATGAAACATTGTAATGTTCCATTTAATTTCTTCTAAACATGCAACCTTGTCCAAAATATCTTTCTAATACATTACTAAATAAAAACCACCGCAAAGGATTAGTTTCAGTCAGAAGTCATTTGTTCGTGTGTCGGGTCACCCTCCCCCTGCTCCTTTCTCTTTCTCCCCTCACCCTTGCTTCAGAGAGTATGTTTTGTTTACATTAATTTCAGTTAGGCCCGTACCGTGCGCCCAAATGGAAATATCATCTTGGTGCGGAGTTTGTCGAGGCCCACTTACGAAGGTTACAGATTAGGCTTATTTATTCAAGCGTATGTACACGCGCGTGTTATAGATGCGTTATTTTTTTTATTCTGGCACGGAAAAGTAACTACACTGGAACTTATGTTAAGTACAGTGAAGTCGAAATATAGAAATATAATGTTGACTGTTAAGAGACTTTGCGTCCCTCGACGCTCAGCTGAATTGTGCCGTCCTTAATTTACTGTTCCCGGTGAATATATACGCGTCACTTGGAAATCTGCTACTTGCTATGTACGCTCGTACTTTATATGGAAGTGACGAGTATCGTATTAAGAGATGGGTAATAAATCACAATGATCGGTTGCTTGACAATATCACAGTGACTTTATCGAGCACAGCAGCGAGCTATATTAACGCTTTTCTTTTACGACCGTTACTGAGTTACTTCTGCTTCATGGCGTCCAAATAATTATCAAACGAAATTTAGTGTAAAGGAACGAAAAACGTTACAAAAGCATTTATTTTCCTACTCTCCAAGAGCTCCAATCTAATATCTAGGTATCTATCTATCTATCTATGTTACTCACATCACGACAATATGTTAGTTAAAAGTAACAACGAACCAACAAAAATAATGTGATAAAATATCTGCATCTAACTTGAACGACAATCACGGCGATAGAACTAAGCGTTTTTTAAAAAGAAATATATCTACACGGCTAGATAGATCGATTGATTCGTAGTTCCGTCGCACGTATAATAAAATGTTGGTAAGCGTGTCTCCTATCGCACTAGATTAGTAAGCGGTGTATATTTATTACATTTCTCCCGACATCTATTGTATAAAAGGTAAATTCTTTACATATTCATCATCATTCAGCCCAATACTTTAAAGTTAAAAAAAGCAAGGTAATCATTTTGTATTATAGACATTTCTGGTAAGGGCGTACCTCCATAATACACTAGTCGTCCTTTACTTGATGAAGTCGGGAAGAAAAACTTATACCGTATAATAATTATAAGGGTATACAACATCGCTATTATACACGCGTACGGTCTGTACACGCCCTTAGGTCCATATGGCAGCAACTTGTTGGTACACTCGAGTAAAGTTTTCCGTATGATGCCTATGTTGAGTTTTAATTAAATCTTGTCTGTACCGGGTTAAAACACTTTTAGTAGCTGGTATGCAAAAGTTTTAATAACTTTATTATTTCGGTGAAACCATTTTAGGCGAGTATAATGTTTTATCTTTTAGATTGCCAAGAAGTTCTGAATACGTAATTAACATAATCGCAATAAACCCACTCCTGTATCATGACATGAAATGAGGAGGTTCTACGTATGTTTTTTGGAAACTAAAAATAAAAATTTTACAATTTTCTATTTTTCAACTTTCGATTGATCCGCGTTGGTCCAGTTGGGTGAGATCACGAAATAAACCAATAAAATAGGGCCATTCACAAACGCTGGAACAGTCAGGATAATTAAACCTCATTAAGATGAGTTTATTACGTGACACGGACGAGAATATATATGAGATAAAACTGGCGTTTACGAGGCCTCGTAATACAGTTTAATAAAAAATGTTATGACGCAGCCGCATAAATGACAGTCGTCTATGTCGTACGCAGGAACTCTGTCCGTGTAAATGATGATTCAAGGAAAATGTGACATGGCTTATGTATGGCAAGATGTATATTAAGTGTACATTTATGTATAATATGTGTTAAATGTATTACAAACTTGAGATTCTGGAATAAAGCCTTAAATGTACAGCCGCGACCTCGCGATCGCAATCTCTCCAGCGATAAATGTTTCTAGTACGTTTTATATGTGGAACCGCGTGATCATACACACTGCTGCGACCTAGCGGTGATCCCGATGAGACACTACGCATCAGTGCGCTCCGCGATCCTGCAACATTTGTTAAGCTATTGTATAGATTTTATCGCGGGCCTTGCGGCGAGACCGAATCCAGAAATTTCGTAACGAAAAAACCTAACAGCCAGCGTTAGCTGACCTCCCTGTTTTAACTTAATTTGATATCTAGCACACAAAGTTAAAGTCGAAATTCCGTTAATAAAATAGATGGTTGTGAAACTTATGACATTTGGAAATGTAGACGCGGTTTGAAATTTGAATTTGAATTTTTGATTATAGAACACGGCCGTCCGTTAGGCTGCGTTTAGACGACGCGAAAAATTTCGTGCGGCCGCCGCGCGGCGGCCGCGCGGCGGCTGCACGAAATTTTTCCGTCATAGCAAATGTATGTCTTATTAACTAGGACTTAACGTTGAAATTCTTTGTGAGTAACCAACCGCGCTCCCGTTTACACGATCGCGCAGTCGCCGCGTGGTTGGAGCGTTGCGAAGTATTAAACATTATGGCTTAGTCAATAGAGTTTACATTAGTTTTTCGAGTGATTCGAGCGCGGCGGCCGCGCGGCCGCCGCGCGGCCGACGCGCGGCCCCAACGCGGTGGGATTCCTTGTCATATAAATGCGCCCTTATTTTTAAGTTGATAAAAAATGCTATACAATAGCTTTACCGCGGCAGTCTCCGAGTGCCACACGTCTTTTTTTTTAATACATTTTGTATGAGAGCGCGCGCTTTTTTACACACTGCTGCGATTCACACTGCGATCTTCAAATTGTGTAATTGAATACCAAAACTTTATAATACTTTGGTTTGTTTTCAATAAATGTTTTTAGTATTTCGAGATTGCCCTCAGGAGTAAACACATCGTAAGAAACAATATCCAATCTGCCATTTCACTTCGGTTGTCTGTGAGATAGTGGAACTAACCTCATCGAACCGGCAATCATGCTGTAGATTAAACTAGTCTCAGAGCAGCTACCAGTTATACAGTTTTAAATAATATGCGTGTAAATAGACCGACACATTTATTTCAACTATTTTATGTCTATGGCCATAATAAAACATAAGAAACGGCTTTTGATAAACCTCTGTACCCAAACCAATTGTAGATTCGAGTAAAGGATTTAGATTGACGACTTTATACATCATCTTTGTGCACAGATTTCTCTGGTTTTTACCTAAAAGAGTTTTTCATTTTATGTAAGGATATGATTAGACACGTCTAGATACTAGGTGGTATGTATATCGTATGTTAGATTCCGATTGTGTGGGTACCAATTTGTGCATTTTTAATAAGCCAAGACCGCTGTATATAAGCATTATTGTATTCCGATATAAAGACTTTTTTATCTTCATTATAATAATAATAATAATAGCCTTGCATTTTACACGTCCAACACGGACCTCCTCTACCAATACGGGTTGGCAGACTTTACATACCTTCGATTTTTTTATGACTTCTTAGGTATGCAGGTTTTTTTCAAGATGCAATGTTTCCTTCACCGTCAAAACAAGTGATTATTAACAATTAATACACACATAACTAAGAAAAAACAGAGATGTATGCCCTTGGAGCTGGTTTCGAACCTGCGACTTTCGTCTTGACAGTCCGTCTCGACTCCCCGCTGAGCTATCGCTAGTTAAATTATTCATTGAGTTATCAAAATGTGAAAATCTGTAATTGATATCATCATTTATTGCTTGTTAGAATATACCCATCCATCATTTAATTTTATTGGAAGCAGCAGTAGTCAACAACATCTACAGATTTAAATGTTTTCATAGTACTCAAAACAAACAATATAGCCTTTAAAACAACATGTACCCTTGTTTGTTACAATAACTTTAACCGACATATCGTACACCCACACTTGTACTAACTAGTCTGCACAAGTTTCGGCAAATTTTCACCTACGCTTGTTCTTCTAGGTGTGTACACAATGAAATAAGTAGTGTTATCAGGGTTTATAAAGAGTGATGTTCGATTTTATCGAGTAACAATAATTTACTCCGGCTCTCAAGGCCCATGTGACGGACGTTATAAACGCCGCCTATATTACTTCCATCCATCTTGAAGACGCATCGATATCCACAAAAAGGAGTAGACTTTTGGATATGTAGGGATCGTCTAATCTAATATAACGTGCGGATCAATTATGAAAGTTAATGGTGAAACAATTGAGTACTGTTATGATTAATGAGGCTCATTTCAGGTTGCATAATTGGGATAACATTGCCTAGTGTTTGAAAATGAATGGCGAGACGACCTGGCCGGCTCGTGAAATTAATCGCCACGCCTACTTATAAACATATATCGTATACGTAGTAGAGCCACGCTGTACATAGTTTTGTCTACAGCATGAATGGTCCGACTCAATGGGGTAGTTACTACTGTCTCACAAGAAACCAACTTGAAGTAGCAGCTTGCTGTTGCGATTATTACGTGAGTGAGATATTCGGAAGCCCAAATACCTTCCTTTCCCAATACCTTAATTGATTCTCTACTTTAGGATCGGAAACGCAGCCATGATTCCGCTGGTGTGGTAGATGTTCATGGGCGGTGGAGATCACTTACTATCAAGCGACCCACTTGTTCGTTTGCCGGCCTCTGCTATAAAAATAAATAAATATTTGACACCCAAGAGTTGCAAACACAACCCTTACCCTACAGTAAGATTCGAGTCTTGTGTTGTGGGTATCAGGAACTACGAGAGAATTGGTCTCACAACACCCAGAGCCGGCACAAATATTTGGGGATCAGACAAATATTTGTCTCGGTGCGAAGATCGAACCCGCGGCCTCACGTTTCACAGACGGCCACACGCACTGCCCCACGGAGGCTGTGAATACTGATTGTATTTACGTAGAGATTTTATTAGTAAGTTTCGTACTAACTTGCGTTAAAGTTGTTACGACCTTTTAACCCACACTCGTAAGCAACACCGTCGAGGATAGTATACAGAATATCTACTGAAAAAGGCCCGTATTTTTATTCATTATGTAATCTGATGTTTTATTATAAAGTACTGGCTTTTGCTCATGGCTCCGCACAAGTGAATTTCTTTTTCCGGGATAAAAAAATATATGTTACGTAATCTAGGACATGGTGTACTTGTGTGCCAAATGTCATTCAAATCCGTTCAACCGATAAGACGCGCTTGAATATCAAACTTCTACATTCACAAACATTGAAACTAACATCTATCTATACAATAAATAAAATTGGAGTGTCTGCAATATTAAAATAACTGCTTTTTACTAAGTGTATTTGGATGTATACACGGTACATATACCAAAACAATTTTTTTTACAATTGTCTGTCTGTCTGTTTGTTTCGGCTAATCTCTGAAATGGCTGGACCGATTTTGACGGGAGTTTCACTGGTGGAGTAACAAGGAGTAACTTAGGCAACTTTTATATTAGAAAAAAAAATAGTTTTAGTTCAATACTACGCGGACGAAGTTGCGGGTAACACCTATATTATATTAATAATAATAAGAACTGTAATGATCTGTGATTTTCCTTGTTATTCGACTACATTACAAAGTGTTAGGTCCCTCGTATGCGAGAAGCCGTCTGGGTTTGTACCACCGCTTTGTCTATTTCTGCCGCCAAGCAACAGTATGTAAGCACTGCTGTGTTTCGGTTTGAAGAATATTGAAGCCAGTGAAATTACTGGGCATTATGAGAACATCTTATGTCTCAGGGTGCTGAGCGCAATTAAAATTCTGTATGGTGTTGCTTTTATTTATGGGCAGGCGTAGCGCTTACTATCGAGCGACTTGCTCGTCTCATTCAATTAAATAAAAAAAAACTATAATAATAATGTAAGTAAGATAATCCCAATGTTTCCATGTAGAATATAATACATACAATGTATTGTACCGTATTTCGTACGACCTTCTAGATCTGTCGAGCGGAGATCAGCCGTTTATTTGTAAACTGTTATTAGCTCGCTCAATCCTCCTATTGTCGAATTAGTTTGTTCCAGTTCTCCGAACGTTGCCCTCGACACAAAGGAGCTACAAAATATACATGTTTTTCAACCTCGCCTAGTAACATTTCGTTTTACAATCTAAGAATTTGAAGTTTGGGAAGTTTGTGCTTTTCGTTCAGTTTATTATTAGAGCAGGAAAAGTAAACAAATATATTTTAAACATTTTTGAAAAATGCAATGAAGTTCAAAAATTACGAAACCATTAAAAACCCCCGAGGTCGATTAGTAAAACATCTAGCTTTTAAACGGCTGAAAGAAAGAAAGGGCATGAAATAAAGATTTTCGACATTAATGTCGGCATGCACAACAATCCTTAATTGTGTCTAGCCGCTAAACATTAAACTTTTAGTACAAATAAATAGTCGATTATCTACAATAAGTCGTAGGAATTATAATTTATGACACAAAGTGTTTTGTGAGATCACGTATCGCAGCGCGCTTCTTACATATTCCCTTCCTTATGCTGTCAAACTGGCTCCAAAGCGCTCTATACACTGAATCCACCGAAACATTTCGGAGGATTTGTTATTGACGGGTTAGTTGGCGGCTTCACATCATCGCAAGTCGGAAAACTTAGCCAGCCGCATGTCAGCGGTACGACATCAGCAACTTTGTATCGGCATTTAGTTATTAACGGATATGGAGAGACGTCAACTCAACACGCCCACAAGCTGCTGACATGATTCCATGTTATTGATAACATATATTTGACAGCTTCCTTGGCGCAGCGTGCGAGTAGCCGGCTGTGAAGCGTGAGACCGCTGATTCGATCCCCGCACCGAGATAAACATTTATGTGATCCACAATTATTTGTTTCGGGACTGGGTGTTGTGAGACCGAAAGTCTCTCGTAGTTCCTGATACTCACGACACAAGACTCGTATCTTACTGTGGGGTGGACTATGAGTGTGACTGTTAAAACAAAAAATATAAACGGAGTGTGAAGAAGCAGTTAGGCAGGCCGGCATGATCGTGCCGACCAACGATATACACTGTTTGTCGTTGGTCGACACTATTCCTGGATTGCGCTACACTTACCATCGGGTGTGGCGTAGTCATTTTGCCGAGCCAGGATAAAAAAAAAAAAAAAAAAACATCAGTATCTGTAATATCGTTTAGAAGAAGTAATGGTTCACGTTATTTGAAGAACTAAAAATACGTCGAAGTAGGTACATGAACATGACTTCAAACATTAATGTATACGCAATAAAAAATAATACAAAAAAGAAACCTATTTAGAAAACTAGCAAAATTGGTTGAAAAATAAGACCACAATTAGTATTTCAAATATCGATTAAAACGCGTGTGAATTAAAATGAAGGAGTAGTGGGAGCATCTCACTGTCTCCTTCGCACGCGTTATGACTCGCGTGTAAGTTGATGTCATCGTATATGGCGTACATATTTTCATTGACATACCAAATTCATGCTCTAAACTGGATTTAAATAGCATATATCTCAAATTTATTAATCCTATTATGAATTATGGGCGATGTAAGCTATTGATTGAAATCATAAAAAATACATGTATCAAACTTATTGTGTTTTTTTGAAGTTATACTTCTTTAGGCGCGTTATGAAAAAATGATGAGAGTGAAATTTTAAGATGCGCGCGCACCTGTGACACAAAAAAATAACAGTATGAAGTTAGGCGCGTTAAGAAAAAATGATGAGAGCAGTATGAAGTTAGGCGCGTTATGAAAAAATGATGAGAGTGAAATAAAAAAATAAATAAATAAATATAAATAAATAAATATAAATAAATAAATATAAATATATATATATATATATATATAATTATATATAGATGCGGTTTTTATTTTATAATTTGGAACATGGTGCCGTAAAAAAAGTACCAGGTTCGCATAAACGCGAAGAGAGTAGAATGTCCATTTTTCATGGCGAGTAGCCGTAATTAATAAACAAATGACGATTTGGACAAAGAAAAACTCTTTAGGTTTTTTCTTATTCGGAACATGTTGCCGTCAAAAGTACCAGGCTCGCATAAACGCGAAGAGAGTAGAATGTACTTCTATCATGTCGAGTGGATATGTTGATATAAATTAAAATACTTTTATTTAATATAATTAACACTAAATATTATTAAATTATTAATGTTAAATACTTATTATTGGTTATTTAATGATGCAAAAGAAGTATAACTTCTCACGCGCGTACGTAAGTACACGCACCCATTTTTTTTTACCCTATTTATCGTCAACGTCTATCAGTCTAGTGTTATAAATAACCAAGCCTGCTCTCAAAATCACATGAGAGGCAACGATACAAAAAGCGATGACCCATTTAGAGTCGCGGAAGAGGAAAATTAGCGAGGGCTCAGAGCTTTTTACTATGCCTCTAACTAGCGCCGGTTCCGAAGCGCCCTTTGCACAGTTTTCTTCTGATCTTAGTGAGTTTGATGTGTCACTGGAATGCCGACCCTTTTTTGTTTAGTAGTTTGAATATTTTTCTTTTAGTGTGTTTTTTATATTTTTTTACTTATCTGTAATGTGTCTCACTACTGGGCAAAGGCCTCCCATACCATACCCAGTGTTGCACTGGCACTGGTCTTCTGTCAGCTTCTCCAATTTTGCCTCGAATGCGTCCGTTTGGTGTGTAATAATAGACTTTATTATGCGCCCTATATTATACTACCTTACTGCTAGGTACGAATTTTCTTTACTAATAAGAGGGGTTGGGCCTTAGTTCATCGTGTTGATCGATTACAGGTTAGCAGATTTCACATACCTCCGAAACTCTTGTGATTAACTGTCAGGTTTGCAAGATTACGTTGTTCCCTACACCTTTAAAGCGAATGATAACAATAAATACACACATAACTGCGTAAAATCAGAGTGTGTGGAGGTTTTGTTAAAAATTGATATTATTTATAAAATAAAGCTGCAAGAAGTTCATCATCATCATCATCTTCAGCCACAAGACGTCCACTGCTGAACATAGGCCTCTCCCAAAGATTTCCAGACCGACCTGTTGGAAGCGGCCTCCATCCAGCGACTTCCTGCGATCTTTATCAGGTCGTCTGTCCACCTTGTAGGTGGACGTCCAACGCTGCGCTTGCCAGTACGTGGCCTCCATTCCAGAACCTTTCTGTCCCAGCGGTTATCGGTTATGCAAGAAGTTCGTGTTACCATATTTTGTTAATTTGATAAATAGATGAAAACAAACTTTTTGTAAGTTTTATTGTAAAAGGTGGTAAGTCTCTCGTCAGCAAGAGGCCGCCTGGGTTGATACCAACACTTCGTCTATTTCTGCCGCCAAGCAGAAGTGTGTAAGCACTGTTGTGTTTCGGTTCGAAGCACATTGAAGCGAGTGACATTACTGGGTATTATGAGACTTAACATCTTAAATCTCGGGTGACGAGTGCAGTTCAGTGCCTTGCAGTGCTTTGTAATTCACAGTTCTGTGTGGTGTTGTTGCTTCTGTTTATGGGACAGACATGGTATTAACCATCAGGCGAGCGACCTGCACGTCTCGTCATTCAAACAAATACAATTAAAATAAAAATATCACCCACATACTCATAAATCAGAACCGTATAAACTTGTTAGCCGTAATTACATTCTCTGTATTCCAACTTTGTGCTATATAAACAGATTTGCTTTATCTACGTGACGAACGTCGTGTAGTAGTGATTAATGTAATATTGCGCTTAACAAAATCAATTTAAAACGTATGAATATTTACACTGAAGAACTAAATGGATAAAACAACATTTTTCTCCCAACTTTGCCTATTGAAATTTCTCAATAGTCCCCTCCCGCACCTCCTCTCCGTCCCCTATTCAATTCGTCCGAACGGAATTAAAATCTAAAGCGGAATGAGCGGGCGTCATGAATCTTCAAACAGTTTGGATGTTATTTATAAGTGAACAGAGTTTGGCGCGTGACTGAGCTCAAAGAACAGACTTATTTATGACACGAGAAATGTCGATCGATGCAAAGGGTTAGTGGAGCTTCGATACCATGCATAGATGCTTTCAATATTTAACAAAGTTAAAATATTAAACAAGGTTCAAAAGAATAAATAAAATAAATAACTAAAACCTTTATTTGTTCTTAGTAATTACATAATGTCAATCTACTTCCTAAGTTACTTAAATCTAAACCAAGAACCCCGGTTGGGTAAAGGCCTCCTCCAAGGATATCCAAATTTCCCTATTTTGAACTGTTTGGCACCAATTTGGGCGTGCAATTCTTTTAATTTCGGTTTCCCCCTTCTTCTTTTTCCCTGTGGGCCTCCCCACAAGGTAATTTTGAGGGTCCATCTCTGGTCCGTGAGCCTCGCTACGTGTCCTGCCCATTTCCACTTAAGCTTCTGGTAATAGCTCAAGGCATTTGAGGCTTTCAAAAGAATAGTCATAGTTTTAAAAATGATGCAAACAATTTTGTGTTCAGCATGAACATTGACCAGGATAGTTACACTATCTTGTCCAAAACTAACGTGAAGTAACTTGCTATTTTATTTCGTTTAGTGAGCGAAATTTATTGAGACCCAAATACCCTTTCCTCCTTCATCTCTATCCACATTTCCTTACTAAGATCGATTACACAACCATGATTCTAATATTGTATTAAATGGGTGTTAAAGCCATACTGTGACAGGATGAATGGGTCGGCTCGACGGAGTTTTTACCTCTGTCTCATAGAAAACCGACGTAAAGTTGCAGCTTTAGTGTAATTTAGCAGCTGCAGTGTGGCAACACGTCCATGAATATATAATATTGTGGAAGTTCATGGGCGGTGGATATCATTTATCATTAAGTGACGCACTAGCTCGTATGCTAGCCTCTGGTGTAAAAAAATAAATAAACACCATTGATATACATACATACATGTTCATACGACCACTTTGTGATAGGTGGACAAATGATATTTTACCTTTAATAATTCACCAAGATGGTCATATTTTTCAAACTCCTACAGTTAAACATCCAGATCACGGTTCCTGGCACGTAATTACAAAATATAATCGTGGTTGGAGACGCGACGAATTTCCATCTGTTTGAGTGCTCTGCAGCGTTTGACAGCGCCCGCTTACAAATGGCGCTAAAGTCCGTCAATCAGTAAGCACGCCGAATCCTCGGATGATTGAACGGCTTTAAAGCGGCGTGGATCCGATGGCATACTGATTTGCCCTTTTTTTAAATCAGAACGTTATCAAGGACGTATTGTTTGAGAGCGTGTCAGTTTGTTGGATTAGCGATTTGTGTATTCGGTTGCATCGTGTGTCAAATCGATATGGATGAAGTTACTTTGAAAATATTCTTTTTTTAGCACAAGCCTTATAATATATGTACAAAGTCGTAAAACCATGTTTTACAAGTTTGTACATTGAAATTGTTCCTACTGCCCCATTTGTCATGCTACAGCGTATTTCACTAGCGAAACTAATAAAGGGCTGGGTTTAAACTCCATGGCTGTGCTTTGTTTCTTTTTATGGTCTTTATGCTATTGTTTGTTATTTAAGGGCCTAGGGCCTTCATCATTTAGATCATTAGAATCATTTAGATTATATTTTGGAGCATAGGGCGATAAACGAGCAAGTGAGTCACCTGATGGTAAGTGTTCGAACGCATACAATACCAAAATAATCAGGGGATCATTTTATGAGCTTTAGTATTAATTTAGCACCTTAAAGAAAAGGGTTAATTAAAGGATTGGTGAGGGGCAGGGAACTTGGGCCTCCGGATATCTCACTCACTATACGAAACGCAACAGCAAGCTGTTGCCTCACGTCGGTTTTTTGTTTACCCTTTAACGGCGCCAAGAAGACGCAAATTCTTCAGATTAAACTCAGTTATACAGCAGCGGTAAAGCGGAAATAGTAACAGATTATTACCAGCGAATAAGGAGTCCGGTCAAGATAATATCGAAGGAATAAGTCTGTCATGTCTGCAAGATTTAGGGCCACTTTACTAGATAGAATCAACTTTATTACCGGAGGAAAATGGGGTCCCATTGTCATTTCATTTTCTGCGACAAAATTATGTTCAACTACCGTAATGTGAAGTAATTGTCTCGATGGCGCAGTTGTATTGCGCACACGGTACAACTGCTATGCTGAGGTCGCGAGTTCGGTCCCGGGTGAGGTAAAAATTGTATTGAGTTTTTTTTATCACAAAATGCTCAGTATCAGCCCGGAATCTGGATCTCTGCCTACCCATTCGGGGATTACAGGCGTGAGTGCGTATGTCTATGTTATTTCTAAAACATTTAAAGTCTACCAACCCGCATTAGACCAGCGCAGAGTAATCGACTAAGGCCAACCCTCTTATTAGTAGAAGCGGCATGTATCCAGCATTCTGACAGTATGTCATACAGTGCTGATATTATTTTAATTTATTAACGTCACACACATGGTAAAAATAATCCACCACAGTGGCTTGTTTAGGCGAAGCGCGTTCCGAGATCAGCCGGTGTATATACAATAACTTCAGGCTGGCATAATTCTGCCGACCGTCGAGGGACCTAATGTCTCTTGACGGTCGACGGTATATTTGGACTGCACTGTGTTTAACATCATGTCCAGTGTAATCACTTTGCCGTTCGAATAATAAACCTCGATGATGACAGTGGAGGAGCCGCCGGGGCTGAGGCGCGTGTGCCCGTGCTATCGCTCCGTGAAGCCGCTGCTGCCCGCGCACCACGACCCGATCTGTCTGCAGTTCAGGGACTTGCCGCTCAACACAGGTACGCGCTTAGATCAATATAATATATACAAGTTTCACATTTCATTCCATGACATTACACACATTCACATTCCACATTTGATAAGGTAGCCTATATTCTAATATAGGTCATGGTTAACCTGAACGCAATTTCATCCAATTCAGTTCAGTTGTTGAAGCGTGATTAACTACCAACCAACCTGTTAAATACGCCAAATGGGACACGAGTGAAACCAATGTTTACTTGAAACGCCTAAATTTATTCACGGCATAAGCATGCATCACGCTATACTTAAGTACCTATACATATATAACACATACAATTCATAAACTTAAACATGTGAACTTTTACATTTATGCTATTAGTAGGAGGTAGGAAGTAGGATCGACATGAACCTTCGTGTTTCCCAAGATAAACGAAGATCTCCGAAGCGCGTAACTCAAACCGTAGTACTGTGGGCGTTATTTATTCGCCCCGGTCTTTATTCGCATCCAAATG
Organism: Amorpha juglandis; assembly: GCA_949126905.1. Taxonomy (NCBI): domain Eukaryota; kingdom Metazoa; phylum Arthropoda; class Insecta; order Lepidoptera; family Sphingidae; genus Amorpha; species Amorpha juglandis. The sequence goes on along the minus strand of OX421379.1, from coordinate 186,730 downwards.
AAATCCCTCAGTGTATAAAAATGCGGCTGTAATTGGCCCATCCTAAGGGAAACCTTTATAAAAATCCCGAGCGTAATTCGGGCATTATCCTCCAGTAATGTCGAAGTGAATATTGTAATAGAGGTCCCGAGGGTTCATCAGCAAATATATATTTATTTATCCGAGCACGGCAAAGGTGTAGTGCAGTCAGCACTACACCTGCTGTTACGTTTTGTATAGTGAGTGAGGTACCCTTTCCTTCTCTATCCCCTAGTTATTCCTATCTTTTAAGGTTGGCAATGCCTCTATGGTAAATTTTAGGGGTGTTGATGTATACCAACGCCTTGTTCGTTTACCGAGTTATGTAGGCAGCACATCTAGAACACATACTTTTCGATGAGCTTGTTTCCATCCTAAAATGTGGTAGGAAGTAAACTTGTCGCTACACAGGACATAAATTCCAATACCGTGCAATTTTTACTCATTTTATTTGCCCAAACTGCAACCCTGAAACTTCTTTTTTTGTGATAAATGATGTTTAACGTCCATAAACGTACACAATACCAGAACAATTAAAGAGGAGGATTTGGGGCTCCGGTTATCTCATGCACTGTCCGTAATGCAACAGCAAGCTGCTACTTCACATATACACGCACACTATCACACATACGTACACGTACACGCTCCCAGCTGATAGACAAAAGGCTCAAAATTATAACCTCTCTCTATTTTATCGGGGATAAAACCGGTCAAGTGCGAGTCGGATTCTCCCATCACGGGTGTTGTACTCACGTAAGTACGCCATGCAGTATAATTAAATAGCCCAAGTACTCTCTGGAAAATAATTCAGTGATAATTTTCATCAAGTAGAGTACATCTCTACATCAAGCAAATCTTGAGGAGAAGCCGACACTATTAGCAGGGATTTACACTGGCTGGCTATAAATCACAGGGATCTTATCGTGACTACATCTATTTGAAAGGATTAGCGTCAACTTTCCCTAATGAACTTTATACATGACTGAACTAATAGTGCTGTGCACGGCAATTGGCAACCGCTTCGGAATCAACTATTTAGGATTTGCTTTGGTTCCAAAGCGGGTGAAACATTTTTTGCCACGGCAATGTGGCAATATTGAATTTGATGATAAGTATATAAACGTCAAAAAATTAAGTCGATTGACATTTGCGTCCGAAGAACGGCAGAATTATGCCGGCCTAAAGTTTCTGGATATGTATTGTCTGACCCCGGAACGCTGCTTGAAAGGACAAGCCATTATAGCGGGTTTCTTTACCATGTGTTTGGTGGTCGCTGTTTAATATGGTACAAAAGTAACATATCTATGAGGGTGTTTTTCTAATTTGAGATATTTACGTTATAGTGAATTTTTATTATTGTTCTAGTAAAATATTTTTAAAGCAATGGAAAAGTGACCCTGAAGATCTTATGAAATAATATTAAATCTCATGATTCCATATTGAATAACCTGGTGGTTAAGTAAATAAAAAGCTTATATCGTATTCTTTGCGTATAATAATATTTACTAAGGAAGGTGTAGGCGTAGGAAACAAGTAGCCGACTGCAAAACGAAATGCTTCGGGTTATCGCACCTAAACAAATAATAATATATACACGTATGTGATACGCTAATATTTGTGTCGATTCGTGGTGTCGTGAAACCGAAGATCCCGTAGTTGATACCTATGACAAAAATAATGTGAAAATTCAGAAAATTTTGGTTTATTATAAAATAAATAAACCTAATAGTCACGCACATAGTCCTGACCCCACACTACGTTTACCTCTATCACGGTTAACAAGAACTGCGAGGGACTTGCGGTCCCACAACACCCAGACCCGAAACTAATATTCGTGGATCACACAAGCAATTGTGTCGGTGCAGCAATCGAACCCACTACCTCTTGCTTCGCAGTCGTCCACTTGCCCACTGCGCTACGGAGGCTGTCAGTGATAATCATTTGTTGATCAGTTCGCTCCCGGCGGCTGGTGGTCCGGAACGAATCGGTGCTGAGTGCACGCTGGAGCGCGGCCGCGCGGCGCTGGCCACGGATACACACCAGGACTATCTGCAAAGGTATACAAGTATTTTATGAAGTGGTAGAGCCACGCTGTAGACAGTTTTGTCTACAGCACGAGTGGGCCGGCTCGACCGCGTCGTTACCTCTGTCTCAGAAAACCGATGTAGCATAGCGGCTTGCTGCTGCGTTTCGTACGGTGAGTGAGATATCCGGGGCCCAAATCCCCCTCCCTTCCCAATCCCCAATCATTCCTTCCATTTAAGGTCACCCACGCGACTATGACTATTCTAGTATCTTGGGTGTACATGGGCGGTGGTCACTTAGATCACATACCATAAGGTGATCCACTTACTCGTTTGTGTCTATTCTATAAAAAAACATTGAACTACGGATGAGGGAATTAAAATGCGCATAAAAAATATTACAATCAACAATAAATTAATTACCACGGCCTTGTGTTTAGAAAAATTCACAGTTAAATAAAATTAGATATTGGTGAGCAGGGACTTGTTACCGCCGTTAAAGTACCAAATATTTAAGTGAAAACGGGAAATCTATAAGGTAACACTGTTTATTATACGCATCTAGATGTCGTATCGCGTCGTGTATCGTAAAGTGATTGTTTGCCTAAAATCTATTTTCTAGGCTTGAAGGTACCAAAGCAGGCAAGCAACCTGCTCGTTTTATCATTGTATACATACTATCACTTATTGTGACCCGTACTACCACTGGCCTTATATTAGCGCATTCGGTACAGAAATCGGTTAGATCGAATCCCAGGTCGGGCAATCCCAATATTTGTTTTATTATCCTGGCACGGGAAAGTGATTACAGTGAACTTGATGTTAAGTATAGTGACAGAGAATTGTGTCGGCCTGAAGTAACCGGATATGCACTGGCTGACTCCGGAATGCTACTCGGAATGCTACTACTAAGAGCCATTATCGCGTTCCTCTCATCATGTGTACCGTAGTCGCTATCCAGTTCGGTATAAAGATAAAGAGTAAACTTTGAGTTTCAACGACTTGATAAATCCTACATGAGTCGCGCGGAACTGAAATTTGTGCCAGATATGGAAAGGCATTTCACATCATATTTGACCAAGTTCTCAATTGTTCGTTTGTCTTATTTTTTCACAACCGGCATTCCATCTAAACATGTATGTAAAGAAAGATGTAACATTACACTTAAGAAATGGGGGACTATAGGGGACTACACAGTTTAATTTAAAACGTACCGAAACTGAATTGCAATGGCTATTCGGCCGCTTTCAGACAGCCATTTATCGAGGGGGAAAGGAAAAGTCGTCTCCTCGGCACACTGGACCCCGCACCGAGTCACCTCTCACCCTCGGCACAGGGCCTCGGAAAGTTATGCAAATAAATTGTCTATTTATGAGTCGCCGAATGGTTCAGGCCGCATTTTATACGTATTTAGCCAAACAGAAGGCTCGCTCGCGGCATCTCATGAGGCCGTTTATTCATAATCTTCTGTATATCTAAAGGGGTAGGCAGAGGTACGTCTAATAAAAATGATCGCGCCTTCTAAACTACCACTGCTACTCCTCAAACCAGGATCGAAAGTGGCACGTGCACGTTGAAGTTCGACGAATCTCTGAGAATATAGTAGTGGTGGTTTGAGTGGTAGAGTAACGCTGTAGACAGTTTTGTCTACAGCATGAATGGACTGGCTCGACCGGGTCGTTACCACTGTCTCACGTTTCGTACGGTGAGTGAGATATCCGGAAGCCCAATTCCCCTCCCCTTCCCAATCCCTAATTATCCCTTTCCTTTAAGGTCGGCAACGCGCCCATGATTCTTCTAGTGGTGGGGGTACATGGGCGGTGGAGATCACTTAACATCAGGTGACGCACTTGCTCGTTTACCGGCCTATGCTATAAAAAAAGAATATAACAGCGTAGCAGAGTAGTGTCTTATGTTCAATTTACATTACTTTATACGCAACAGGAAGTAATACGAAAAACTTTTTAGATAAATTACGATCAAACTTGGTTCAAAAAGAAGCTTGCAATTATGATTTTAAATATTGATATGAAAAAAATCAGGCATATAGTGGAGACATCTTAATATCTCGCTCCCACTCGTGCATCGTAAAAGACATTTTATACAGTGACATCAAAAAGTTTGCGTCGTCTGTCATTTTAATATTTTTTAAATATAGGGTAGTTGCTAGGTAGTTGCTATAGGTAGATAGCTTGATATAGAGTAGTTTTTGTAAACTACCCTATATCCAGCTATCTCAATTCAAACTTGCAACGAAATTATGTAAATCGAAAGCCTAAGAAATGTAAATCATCCGCTGAGATTCATCTAACATAATGAAAATAGATCCCAACTCTATGTAGAAATCGATACACATGCAAATTGCGGTCCTAATTTTTTTAAGTTATTCAAAATTAAAGTCCTTGAAGTCCTTGTCTATGGTATTAAGTTTATGGCGCTCAATATTCCTTAATTTTGAATTCTGGTGAATGATGACACTCGTTAAAAACTGACGAATGACTTGAGGCGAGTTGTTTTATCTCCGCGCGCTCATCAACCGCAAATTAATGTTCAGTGAGTCTGCAATCATAAAGTCAATCAGGATTCTGTATTTTTGATTATCAAAGGGTTCAAAGAGGCTTTGTAACAATTTTTTGATATACCAAGCGTAGGTGTAATGTAATTAATAAAATTAATATGTGAACGGGCCCGCTGCTGAATTCACACTTAGATTTCAGTATTTTTCTTTATAAAAATTTCTATCACAATATGTGTATTTTGTCAATATTAACACCTTTTAGCATTTAAAGATAATGTAGCTTCTTATCTGTGATATAATTTCCAGAATTGGGTCGGTAGAAATTACCCTCACACAAACTGACAAATTTAGCCCTTTCAAATGTTTAAAATTAGTGTAGATTTTGTTACCTCCACTTGCTTAATTCTGTTGTGTTATTTTGTTTCCCAAATGCCTTCATAGTCACTTAACCATTGGAAAAACTACCTTTACATTATTAAATATCTCTATATAACTTTTACTTGAATTACTTGCCGTAGCATAATCACTTTACATTATTCTTCAGGTATTGTTTTTTAAACGGGTGTTTTCGTCTTAAAGTAGTATCTGGCAGAATATAAAATAAATGTCTATTGTCCTGGCTTGTTTAATTAGCTGTTAATATTCTCAGGCCGGTTGTACAAAACGAACTCAATAGTGTTCGCTTCGTTAGAATGAATGAGAGGATCGGCCTCATTTACAAAGGGTCCAAGATGTTCATTATACGAGTAATAACACGTTTTATACAGTAGCTACAACTAATTTTTACTTGACTCTACTTATAAAATGATTTTTATCTTATATCTTAAGGAAAATCTTATAGTAGGAGATCCCACCTAACAACGACCTTCACCCATCTGTTTACCGGATGAAACATATATTTTCGAGTATAAAATGTGTTGCTGATCACATACCAATAGGGTTGCCTAAAAGAATATGGTCAAGGATATGATTAATTAACATTTGAAAAAAATATTTTTTTTTATAATTTCACTGATCTGTTTACCAAAAAATTGAACCTTCAATGAAAAGTGTACAATGTATACTACCTGAAAAAGCTAGGTTGCCTACCTTTTTCTGGGCACTACTACCGGGTTGCCGTGTGCAAAGAGGTAACAAAAAAGTGGTAATTGCGCTCATCTGCTTTCCGCTTCAAAAGTATATTAAAATGAAGGAAATTTCATTGCGAATTCAGTAATATAGGGTTGCCTATGAAAATCTGTTCATGGATAAGGGTTGCCTGGCTTTGAAATCCGAAAATCGGAGCAAGTTAGAGATGAGTTTGTTTCGCCAGGTCTTCTCAGGAAGGGTCGCCTTTGGATCTGGTGGTAGTTTTAAAACAACAATCTGGAGATACACATGATACGTATTAATCTGCCTTATAACTAATTATATATTATTATATAAAAGGCTTTGTATTTCCGCAAATAATTTGGATTGAAAGACCGGACCAAAAACAAGCCCACTGAATTTGTCTAGCTGGATCATCTCAGGGCTGGGTCGCGCCGCGTTGCATCCAGGGGTAAAGGAAGCCCACTTGAGTTTGTTTTGCCGGGTCTGCTCAAGAGGGGTCTTTTTTTGGATCCGGTGGTAGTTTTAAAATACGTGCCGTTTCGATAATGCCTATGGTCCATATCGACGACCCTCCCCAATATATAACGATTCTGGACTATTCCACTACGCATGCGCACTCTTTTCCATTGTACAGATTCATAGCACGCATCTGATGAACTGCGCCCTCCTCTATTGCATCACATAGTACGCGCAATGCTTCTCTCTCGTTCATGAAATGAAATGAAATCGTTTATTAATCATGCAGGCAATTGAAATAGCGCTTATGACAAGTCAGTACAAAAGTAAAAGAAACTTATATATAGAAATCAGTATCAACTAATGTATACATACATACATAGCATCTTCAAAATACACTCGGCAATTACACTAAATCTATTTATTATTATTATTTTTCCATATTTTACTATGGAATAGTCCAGAATCGTTATATATTGGGGAGGTTCGTCGATATGGACCATAGGCTTTTGCTGGTGGGAGGATACTTGTATCCGACCGGATAGCGACCACCGTACACTGGTGCTAAACCCTGCCATAGTGGCCCACCTTGTGTGGGTCGCGTTCCAGGGTCAGCCAGTGTATATCCGGTTCTCCCCATGGGGCTTGCCCCCTGATCCTAACCCTTTTCCCATCCCTTTTACCTTCCCCTCCCTCTTGGCCCTTTGGCAGGCCGGCATGATCTTGCCGACCTACGATGGGCTCATTGTTTATCGTTGGTCGACACTATTCTTGGATTGCGCTACACTTACCATCAGGTGTAGCGTAGTCACATTGCCGAGCCATGATAAAAAAAAAAAATTGTCATTATCGAAACGGCACGTGTTTTAAAACTACTACCGGATCCAAAAAAGACCCCTCTTGAGCAGACCCGGCGAAACAAACTCAAGTGGGCTTCCTTTACCCCTGGATGCAACGCGGCGCGACCCAGCCCTGAGATGATCCAGCTAGACAAATTCAGTGGGCTTGTTTTTGGTCCGGTCTTTCAATCCAAATTATTTGCGGAAATACAAAGCCTTTTATATAATAATATATAATTAGTTATAAGGCAGATTAATACGTATCATGTGTATCTCCAGATTGTTGTTTTAAAACTACCACCAGATCCAAAGGCGACCCTTCCTGAGAAGACCTGGCGAAACAAACTCATCTCTAACTTGCTCCGATTTTCGGATTTCAAAGCCAGGCAACCCTTATCCATGAACAGATTTTCATAGGCAACCCTATATTACTGAATTCGCAATGAAATTTCCTTCATTTTAATATACTTTTGAAGCGGAAAGCAGATGAGCGCAATTACCACTTTTTTGATACCTCTTTGCACACCGGAAGCCCAAATCCCCTCCCCTTCCCAATCCCTAATTATCCCTTTCCTTTAAGGTCGGCAACGCGCCCATGATTCTTCTGGTATTGTGGGCGTACATGGGCGGTGGAGATCACTTACCATCAGGTGACCCACTTGCTCGTTTGCCGGCCTATGCCATAAAAAAAAAAAAAAAAAACACACGGCAACCCGGTAGTAGTGCCCAGAAAAAGGTAGGCAACCTAGCTTTTTCAGGTAGTATACATTGTACACTTTTCATTGAAGGTTCATTTTTTTGGTGAACAGATCAGTGAAATTATTAAAAAAAATATTTTTTTCAAATGTTAATTAATCATATCCTTGACCATATTCTTTTAGGCAACCCTATTGGTATGTGATCAGCAACACATTTTATACCCGAAAATATATGTTTCATCCGGTAAACAGATGGGTGAAGGTCGTTGTTAGGTGGGATCTTAGACCATTACGCCAAGAAAAAAAAAATAAACGAAGCCTCGGAAATGAAGAGGTTTTCTGAACTTAATACTATGTTCGCGAGTCTCCGTTTTTCTAAAACGGTGGATCATTTTACAAATCAACAGCATTTCCTCCTTTTTATATGTGGTACACAAGTCTTATACATTCAAAATAATGTCTAATGTCTATGTCTATATTGTATACTAGCTTTTCCTCGCAACTCCGCCCGCGTGGTCTATTTTTTCTGGACTAAAAAGTAGCCTATGTTATTCAGTGATAATGTAGCTTTCTAACAGCAAATGAATTTTTGAAATCCGTCCAGTAGTTTTTAAGTTTATTCGTTACATACAAAAATACAAATCTTTCCTCTTTATAACATTAGCGTAGACAAATAGTAATCAACTTATACCAACTGGAAAGAAACTTCCGAAGTGTGGAAACTTGTCGCTACATCTCATCAGAATATCATTAGGAACATTTGGGCTTCTTTATATACTTCGCTTCCCGATAACCGCACAATGTTGGGAAGCACAGTAACGACATGGTGTAACTGTGGTAAACTCTTCACATAACCACTCATTGAAATAGAGTTAATCTATGTATGTTATCATACTTATAATAATCTTAACGGTGCATTAAATTATCCCACGACTGGGCGTAGCACTCTGCCTTAATACAGTCTTGAACTTTTATAGTTGTCATCATTTTTCAATAACATTTTATTTATATTTCTGATGTTCCATATAAATAAATAAAAAAACGGATGGGTGTACTTTACATACCTATTAAACTGGAAAAATCTTTCATGTATGCAGGTTTCCACACACACAGGTACACATATTATAGAAAGATTTGACTTGTAATTTTTACTACGGGCCACCTGACCAACTCCTCTGGGAGAAAACACATCCAATAGAGTTATAACATTTGAAACTAGCAAGAGAGAAAACAAATTTAAAACTTATTGGTTCACTATCAAATAGTTTCACTATTAATTGCAAAAAGTATTTTTTTTCAATTAGTGAATTATAAAGTCATGTATACTTGAAGATAAGATCATAAATATAATATATGTAATATACTTGAAGATAAGGTCATAAATAAATATAACATATTATGTTTATTAGATCGTAATGAGATTAAAAAAAAATCAAATAGCCGTAAACAAATATTAGTATTTTAAAATGACACTTAGTTACACAATACTCACGTGCCAACACTATTTTTTTAGCTTTCATAATGCAAATTACAGAAGCTTGTATAAAATTAATTCTCCACCGGCAGCGGCATGTCGACGCGAGCGTAGGCAATAGGCACGTCCCACGGCCGCGGAATTTTGTTAAAAACTCACTGTGAATACTGATCAGACGGATCGCGTAAACACCTCAGTTTTCCTGCTCAAGCCAACGATAATCAGCGAATTTTAAATATATCCTAAGGGCTTAACAAAATGGTGACGAGGTAACCACAACGAAGTATCCAGCTATTTTCTAAATCGTGTTATAGTTAGTTATGTGTTGGTTTTGGTTCGGGCGGTGGAGATCACATACCATCAGGTGACCCACTTGCTCGTTCGCCGGTGTATGCGATAAAAAAATGAATCATGCGCATTGCGATGACTTGAGTCTATATAGTATACATTGACCGCTTAGTGTCTATACAGATTATTAGTATGATAATAATTAGCCAGGTCTATGGATCCGCGAGAAATATGTTATTTAGACGCCTTATAACTCATGTTAATATTTTTAAATACAATATGTTACTATGAATCTAATAAATGCCTATAACAGCCTTAAGTTTTTCCCATCGCCAAGCAATCTCCATACCTTATCTCGCTTGTTGCCGCACCATTACCTATGATACTGTCTTCCAGCTGAAGTATTTCCTCTTACAATATAAGATCTTTCAAACCAAGCGTGAAGGATTAATTAAGCAAGTTGGCATGATGAACATGAAGAAATATGCCTTTCATGAATCCCTACGAGTCAGACATAGGAGTAATTACTGTACTCACGGCTCGCTGGCCTTATTTCCATACCATAATGTGGCAGGAAGCAAGCTTATCCCCATACCCAACATAAATTCTAATGCCGGCCAATATTTTAAAAACTCAACACATATTTTGATTGCCTGGCTTTTGAACTGATTTGTCACTTGTTATCAATTATGTTATGGCATCGCCCAAATCTTTAAGAAACGGTGACCACCTCAAATACCACCAAAGGATTACTAGCTCTCTTTATTACATAATAACTAGATGACCCGGTGAACTTCGTATCACCTACATAATATATTTGTGTAAAATGTGGTCAAAACTTAATACAAATGTTTTATTTACATTAAATGCAATTAAGTGAGGTACTGCGCCATTGCACGTGAGGTAGCCCGTCGCACATTTAATTGACTTCGACGACCTAAGTCAGGTCGTCTCCCACCTCCCTCCGGTTGGACAGTCCTGTCCCCGTCCCGTCCCCGTCCTGTCCCCGTCCTGTCCGCGTCCCGTCCCCGTCCCGTCCCGTCCCCGTCCCGTCCCCGTCCTGTCCCCGTCTTGTCCTGTCCCTGTCCTGTCCTGTCTCACTGTCCGGTCTCACTGTCCTGTCTCACTGTCCTGTCTCACTGTCCTGTCTCACTGTCCTGTCTCACTGTCCTGTCTCACTGTCCTGTCTCACTGCCCTGTCTCACTGTCCTGTCTCTCTGTCATGTCTCTCTGTCCTGTTTCACTGTCCTGTCTCACTGTCCTGTCTCACTGTCCTGTCTCACTGTCCTGTCTCACTGTCCTGTCTCACTGTCCTGTCTCACTGTCCTGTCTCACTGTCCTGTCTCACTGTCCTGTCTCACTGTCCTGTCTCACTGTCCTGTCTCACTGTCCTGTCTCACTTTCCTGTCTCACTGTCCTGTCTCACTTTCCTGTCTCACTGTCCTGTCTCACTGTCCTGTCTCACTGTCCGGTCTCACTGTCCTGTCTCACTGTCCTCTCACTGTCCTGTCTCACTGTCCTGTCTCTCTGTCATGTCTCTCTGTCCTGTCTCACTGTCCTGTCTCACTGTCTTGTCTCACTGTCCTGTCTCACTGTCCTGTCTCACTGTCCTGTCTCACTGTCCTGTCTCACTGTCCTGTCTCACTGTCCTGTCTCACTGTCCTGTCTCACTGTCCTGTCTCACTGTCCTGTCTCACTGTCCTGTATCACTGTCCTGTCTCACTGTCCTGTCTCACTGTCCTGTCTCACTGTCCTGTCTCACTGTCCTGTCTCACTGTCCTGTCTCACTGTCCTGTCTCACTGTCCTGTCTCACTGTCCTGTCTCACTGTCCTGTCTCACTGTCCTGTCTCACTGTCCTGTCTCACTGTCCTGTCTCACTGTCCTGTCTCACTGTCCTGTCTCACTGTCCTGTCTCACTGTCCTGTCCCTGTCCTGTCCCTGTCCAGTCTAGACGCTATACGACCCGTCATCACGGCAAGCTTCGCAACGACAACTCAACAACTACTAATAAATTAAAAATTAATTAAAAAAACATTGTCCAGCGGACAAAATTGTGAATCTAAACCATTCTCAGATCCCCTTGAACACACACAAAAAATTTCATCAAAATCGGTCCAGTCGTTTAAGAGAAGTTCAGGAACATACACACTCACAGAAGAATTATATATATAAAGATAAACCACACGTAAAATTCGTTCCTTCGTAGAGCCCCTCTATTCAATTTTTTTATTCTAATGTTAGATTATTGCTCCGTCGGCTCAAATAAAAAAATGTAAAACCTAAGTTGTCAGTTAGTTACCTACATGATTGTAAAATTACTTTGCACGCGTGAATTGCTGCAATTCAGCACCTTACGGTATGCTTGCGTGGCGTCTGCGTGGCGTCTGCGGGGTGTGAGCGGGGCGGCGGCGGGGCGGCGGCGGTGCGTGTCACGTCTAAAGGAAAGCTGGGAATTCCACGCTTGCTTACACACGACGTGACGGGGATTCACTGTTTGACGAACGATTAGACACGAAGCGCCCTTCTTATAAACTAAATCTGGATTCCATTAACGACTTAAGTACTTATCGAACTACGTATTAATTTCGATATATTTATTCAATTACTAGAAAATATATTCTCCCTAGAGGGGTTGACGTCGGGCACGCGGCCGGTCGTAAAAACATCAAGCCCAATTTGTAACTGTGTTTTCTGTAACATGTGATAAAAATCATGCTGCTCCGATCTCACTGCGAGTGGAATGAGGGCAGGTGTAAGAAAAAAATACTAGACATTAAACAAAAGTAAATTTGCTTAAGATCTTTTCGTTCGTTTTTGTTATTCATAAGCAACTCAACAAAAAAATCTGCCACTTAACACTTAATAGTTTTCTATACCACGCCGCGCGACGATACAAAACTAATCCTGTATTATACCACCTATACCTTATACATCGTATTACCATGCCCTCACTGGGCACGGGCCTTACTGAATGAGAGGCTTCAATCTACCACGCTGGCCTAATATGGGTTGGCTGATTTCACATACCTTAAGATTTTTTTTGGATCTTCTCAAATATGCAGATTTTCTCACAATGTTTTCTTCACCGTTAAAGCAAGCAATCATTAACAGTTAATATACACATAACTTAATAAGGTGTACGCTCTTGTGGTTGATTTGAACCTGCGATTTTCATCTCGACAGTCCAAACCTGCCCTGTCCTCTTACAAAATGGAATGCAATGTTGCACGTGGATTGATGTCTGTATATTTTTCAGACGAGTGGGTCTGTGGCACGGTGTCGCCTGGCGTGATGCTGCAGTGCTCGCCTGCACACGGCTCACTTCCACCGCGCTCCACCATCACACTACTGGTCAGCGTGCACGCCGTCTGCTGGGGCCTCTACCGCGATCAACTCCTGATACAGGTAATGACATAACATTTTTATAGCATGGCAAACTAGCAAGTGAGTCACCTGATGGTAAGTGATATCCACCACCCATAAACATCCACAACATCAAAGAGATTTTAGATGCCTAGCCGACCTTAGAGGAAAGGGATAATTAGGAGATCGTGAAGGGGACGGTATTGAGACCTCCGGATGTCTCACTCACCGTACGAAACGCAACAGCAAGCAGCTACTTCACGATTATCTGCGAGATAGTGGTAAAAACCCGGCACATTCATGCTGTACACAAAGTAGCTACAGAGTGGCTCTACCACTACAAAAACTTATAAAGCTATAACATAGGGATGCACTAAATCACACCTCTGATTACACCTTTGGAGATAAACGTGTGAGCTTTTGTATAGCATAGGTAGTAGTAGGTAGCACTAATCGAGAATTATGTTATCTCTCCCATTTCGTAAAAAATCCACAACCGATTTCTCTATTAGTGTCGGTTATATGGTTGGAAGTGACTTTAGTAACGGTTGTCTGTTCATATTAATGTAATTATATTCTCTTACCGTACTAATGTAAGGATGATCAAAAGGAATACGTTAACACGATCACGTAGAGACGACGAAATCTGTCCTCGCAGAATCGATCAAATACAATATCGACTAATGACGTTTAGAAACTCACGATTTTCTCGCTTCGGTCTACGAAAATGTGCAAATCCCGTTTCATTTACTACAATTCAAGAGCTAAAATAGACCCACAGTTTATTTATATAGGCCTGTATATTGGCTGTATATAAAATGATGGGAAGATGTAATGATTTCTTATGTTTACGCGAACATTACACATTGAAATAAAACCAATTTAAACGCTATTATCGTGGTTATTTTTTTATTTTGGTCCCGACGTTTCGAAAGCGTTCAGCCTTCATGGTCACGAGATAGAGTCCAAACTAGTTTTACTTCAATGGGAAAATGTATCAACGTGGCTTTACACGTTGTCTGCGTGGCAAAAGAGGTGCGTCAGAAATCATAGCGTGTGACATTTTATAGTCTCTACCTACCTTTATGGGATACAGGCGCAAGTGTTTATGTATGTATATCCAGTAAATCATTATTAAATTAATACATTGGTATAGTCCGCACGCCGTCGTTCATCGTGACGTCACACTGTCGGTAACGTCTAAGGTTTTAAGGAGACCAGCATTAGAGATTGAATTTGGAAAAATGCCGAAAAACGTGAATCTTTACTTGTGTTGAAGATCGTTATTACTAAGATTTAATTGACCATAAAAAGATAATTCACCATACCAATTACCGGAGGTCATAAAATTGCCGTCCCCCCCTCAATCTCCACGCGTTTCCATAAAATATGATAACACTGAATTTCCTTGCACTTTAAACATTTAATCGTCACGCCAATGCCAAATGACGCCTTCCATATTATACTTTTATACAAAAGAATAAAATTTGACCTTCTATAACTTTTTTTAACTTCTTAACAATTATCGTCACTTAGTTATTTATTTATAATAGATTTTTTTATTGTCTGCTCGACTGTCAATATGTAAATTCCAAGACGACTGAATGAACTTTGCAGAACCTTCATGACAGGGTAGCAAACTTTCCGTTCCATACCAAAATTAAGTAATAGGCATCGTAAGTGTACACGTTTCCCGTGCCGAGACAACGCAAACTCAACGCTACCGTGTAATTTTTTCCCGAACACACGAAAATATATTTTCGTGTCGTACGCTGTAAAGTGTTTCCAAGAGTGTTTCTCATCACTTAACTTCTTGTGTCGTTAAAGTAAGTATTAAAAATGTGACACGTTTGCATTCACATAGATTGAATTACTTGCGATGCCGATTTTATATCTTTGGTTTGTGATTTCCGTGTGTCATAATGTTAGTAAATTTCTCAGAAGTTTTCTCACATGATAGTACTCGTGGCTTGACCCTTCTGTACTACCTATGCTTGTTCTGTACACTAATGAGGTTAACTTAAAACAAACTCCATTAAAACGAACCATCTTAGAGGGACTAGGAGGCAGATACGCGGACAAATCTTTGTACTAACATAAACTTCAAAGCTATAATTACAAGTTACCAACTCAAATTCAGATATAAACTTTAATTAACAGAGTCAAACATTAATACTTGATTGATCGGCGACTGGTTTTAAGCAGATATTAATAATTGGTAAAGTCCCGCTGTAGACAGTTTTGTTTATAGATATTATCCGGCTCAAATGATGTGTAACCATTGTCTCCCTGAAATTCCTGTAGCTTGTATGGTTAACAATAAAGAGACTTGAGAAACTTAGGCTAAAACTCCCCGTGCTCTCCTTAAGGTCGGCATGGTATTTGTAATATCTTCGGTATAATGTGTGTTCATGGACGTATGGATAAGTTCCTTTAGGGTAACCCACTTGTTTATTTGATGTTCAATTTTACCTCCCAAAATCATGAACATCAGTTAGAAGACCTATGATTTTTAAATGACTGCTTCAAACTTAGTTACGACCTCCCGAGTCAGCTAGCATTCAAATACCACAATGAATTTGGTTCATGTGAACATGTAAAAACAAGTGTTATGGAACTGTTATGCCAAAGACAGACACATGAACAGACAAACTACTTCAAACTTATAACACCCTTCTTCTTGCTTCGTAGGTTAAATCATACAAATTGATTAAATCCCGCTTCCATACTTAAGCACAATTTAGTGAAAGCCTTTTATCTATTCGGTGAAAGAACAATGGCGCAGCGCTCCCCAGGGATGCTTTTCAGCTAATTGGCTCTACTTTTATTCTAGAGCGAGTTGCTTCATTGATTATCTATCATTTAACGATGTCAAGACGGCTTACTGAATAAAAAATATTTTGTTACTAATTGTAATCTCAATAAAAGATCCTAATTTGAGACTTGGGATTGGTCCAATTAGCCAATAAGAATACTGTTTGAAGGTCTCGCCTATAAATTAGTTAGCTCGTTTGATTGATTTCCGGAATTGATAATTTTATAGCGAAGAGTGGCGAATAATAATAATAATAAATAAATTGTCCCGATAGTCGTCTCTGCCCATGGGTTGATACCGACGAGTCTCGACCAACATCTTCAGAGGCTCTCGTTGGTCGTTGGGTCAAAAGCCAGATACAGAAAGCGGTATTATTGGACACGGCATGCATTATGAGGCGGTTTCTCTCTCTTGGGTCCTAACCGCCGCACCGGTGGCTTGGGTCCTAGGCCTCGCCATTGGAGGGTAATTTTTTTAAAATTTTAAATGTTTTTTTCTTTTTTGTTGTTGTAACTAATATTTAAAAATGTAAAAAACATCCTTTTAAAATAAAGAGTACTGCACTAATAAATAATAAATAAATGTATCACCTGATGGTAAGTGATCTCCAACGACTATGAACGCACACAATACCAATAATGTATGCGTTGGTAACAATAAACGAAAGCAATATTTGAGATGTTAGGGAAGCGAGGGGCATTTGGGCCTGCAGATTCATACGCTACTGCACGCCAATATTGAGAGTGCTGGGTCGTGCCGGCCCAGTCATGCTGCAAACAGTATTGTCTATGGCGTGTCTTTACCGCTTACAAAATTGATACTAATATTGGATTTAAATCGAGTGGGCTCCGGTTATCTAATAGTCCTGGGGTTTTGGAAGACTTTCCTATTTCCTAAAACGGAACAGACCATAATGTAGACCAAGACCAAGATTTTCGCTCTTACTACGTCAAGCTATAGGACAAATATTTGTGGATCATACAATCATTAGTATCAGTGCGGGGATCGAACCCATGACTTCTCGTTTCACAACCGTTTCACTCACGGTCTGTATCACGAAGGCTTTTATTACTATAACATCGTTGTATTTCAATATCTAAGTAACATAGTTTCAGACGAGAGTGCTTTTACAGTAATTTAATTTTAATATCTATCCCAATTTCAATCTGTCGAACTTTTCAACCGCAACTAAATACTTAGTTATCCATCAAAAGATCGGTACTAGATATCAATCTCTCTCCCCCCTCCCCCTGTTATGTCGGACACCCGAAACCGGCCTAGTAAGCTTGTTCAATCTTGTTTATATAAATACAGTAAGCTTCGATTATTTACGTGTCTAGATACCGCGTCATTATGTAATTTAGTTGTTTATTTAATTATTAAATACACAAGCACTTATACACCATCACGCCTCCCCAAAGGGATAAGCCTATTTCCGTCCCATGGTGTGATTGGGTGCGAACCTATTGCCGTACCGAGCACAATTCCAGATTCGGCCTGATACTAAGCATTTCGTGGCAGAAAAACCCAATATCACTTTTACCCTGTCTTTACTTGTCTGTCTTTTTACCCCATATTTGTCGTACTGCACACGCAATACAACTGCGTCACCGAGGCAGTTATTAAATGATAACACGTATCTAATGACATCTTACTTACGGAATAGATGAGCTTACACAAATAATGCTAAAAATCATAACTTTCTTTTGGATTTGTTATCGCTGGCTTGCAAGTTAAGTTTCCGGAGAAGGCATTAGCTTCAGTTAGATAGCCTTATTCCCCACATTTCATCTTTAGTCCATCTAAACGTGTTTATAGACAACATAGCAAAAGATGTTTTATGTGGAATAAGTTTGAGTACAAACATATCTGATACGTTGAGATCGTAATACGAACTCTTGATTACGTTTATTGATTGTGTTTGCTGACGGTACGTTGCGGTACTGATGGGGATTTATTTGCAAACTGTACGTACGGATGCGGTGTTTGTTTTCCTTTATTTTCTGATCCTATATTAATTTAAGAAAACATTGTTATTGTAACAAGGCATAAGAATCTTGAAACCAAAATAAGCTTCGCGAGCCAAGGGTGCGCTAGTTACACCTCTGCCTCCATCTTTGAGGATACACGCGTGAACTAATGTTATATGTGGAAAACTTATCACTTTTTCGCTCGATTGTTTCCAAGGGATCAAAAATTAGCTTCTGATAAGCTCTCTTCCGGTCCGCCCACTGTTTCGCACTTGCTGAGGTTATTGGCCCTCTTTCAAAAAATGAATAAAAAATGAGATCCTTTTTGGAAATCGGATAATAAAAGCGATGGTTTCCCAATATTAAAATCAGCTTGCCATCATGTCAGGCGTACAATTAAATTCAAGGAAAGACTGAATCAAGTGGTAGTGCTGGTGATTACAGACATGATTCAACTAAATAAATTTTGAAAAAAACTGTCATTTATTTTTACATCACGCAGCATCTGGTTTCGATAAACATGGCCGTTGCCCATGCGCCAGAAGCAAATGCGTGTGGTCTTATAATAAAAAGATAGAGAGATTTATTTCGCAATTGTCACCAGCACTACAACCCATCGTAAGTTTTTTTATACTTTTTATATTTTTTGATTCGATTGACTCAACATCCAATACTCCATCCATACTCTCTCCTTACAGAATTTCTTACCACAGTAAATAAGTAGTAAGTGATCTCAAAATCACCGAGGTAACTGCAAAGTCTATGGTTAATAGTATTAAGAATATTATACATTCTTATTCTTGAACCTATTATCTCTATAGTATTGACATCTTACGACGGTATGCCGACTGGCACGCCCTCAGATTCCATCCAGCCGTACTGACTATAGTCGCACGGAATTCCATCTCTACTCTCGAGATTACACGGGAAATATCGACGCCCGAAATCCAGCATATTTTAGCTGTATATAAAATACTCTTATTGTTCCCTCGGGAATCAAGTTTTGTGGAGCAATTCGATTTAAAAAAAATATGTGTCTTAAAAGCCTATCTGATGTCACGGTAGGTTCCCGCCTATACATGTACTAGTTGCACCGCTTCCAGAATACGGGAGGTTGCCACGATTTTTAGGAATCTATTTTTTTTTTATCTTGTTGATATTCTACGGCTGATACCAGAATTTGTTAAGGCGCGATCGAGGGAAAATATTTCTCATCTTTGGCATAATTACAGTTTAAAAATTATGCAGACTATAAATGCGTTTTATGTTGAAGAAAGCTGACACATCTTTACCCTGGTACGACAAAATAATTATACTTGATCTGATGATAAGTAGAGTGCAATCCAAATATAATATCGACGGGCAAAAAACGTTGTATCCCTCGATTATGATCGATTCGTCGACAGAATCATGCTAGCATGTAGTAACTGGATATACAATGGCTGATCCTGGAACGCGACTGACCGAACAACCCACTATGGGAGATTTTAACTGTGTGTACAGTAGTAGCTATCCGGTTGGATATAAGTCTATTTGAAGCAATTGGAATGCTACACGCACTTGTGATAGTTGCGACTGCATTATTCGAGGTTCATCACCCTGTTATATGAGATTATTGTATACACTTAAAAAAAAGATTAATAAAATCACTTTTATTTTACTTTTGAGTTTTGACAGTGGAAATAGATAAAGCGAGTATATCACTCTAAAAATCTGCAATAGAATGAATGTTGTCGAAATGCTCTCTAATGACTATCACACAATCCTTTGCTGACTAAGGTCATAATATGTAAACGCCCACGTCTCACATCGCACCGCACGATTGTCAAGCCACCTCTTCGTTGATAGACTGTATGATCTTAGACTGTGTCATAATCATCTATGAAACAGAACTTCCAGATATTCTGTAAATTTTAGTTACCTAAAAGTTATTATGTGCGCCCTTTTCTATTTCTATAAAGTTCAGCAGAACATGAATCTATACCGGACGTTAAACATTTCGTCTAAGACCTTACATTGAGCCTTTGAACCGTCACCGATAAAGAGAACAAAGCCGGAATGTTATATTAGATCGCGCCTTTTCTTTAAAACAAAACGTTTGGAATGAAAGCTAGTACAAACAATGGGCTAGTATCTACGAGAACATTATTCCTTAGGGTTAGCGCAGACCTGATGAAAAACCAATAGGCGGTAGGTATCTGGTATCCAAGAGGCTGTCTGGGTAGCACCGTTTTGTCTTATTCTATCGCCGAGGCATAGTGTCTACTGACATGTTGCAGTTGGAAGAATGTGGAAGCTAATAATATTGAACATTATGAGATTATTGGGCATTTGACAGATATTCCTTCCAGCTGATTTAAATTGTTTCTAACTTAATATTTATTTTTGACTTCATTTTTATAATATTTTCAGTAATAGATTTAGGAAAACGTAATTTATTGATTGATATAACTATTAAAAATAACCAAGTCAAATACCCTATTTTACTTATAAATGTACGTGGGACTGTGAGTTTCGCGGTCCTACCTTTAGAACAATATATTATTCAGGATTGTAGTCTATAAAGACAAATACCCAAAACGTGTCACATTCAAACTATATTGCAATTGAGAATTCGCTTCAAGAAACTTCATTAGTCACGAGATAAGGGTATTGCGGTATACTAAGTCCGGCGACACACTAAGCATGCATGCTTCGCGAATATTAAAAAAAAAGTTCTTTAGTCGTGCATCTTACTTTCACGCATGCCTCTCGGATCTCCGTCCATTCGCTGCTTGCGCTGTATGCTGTTATTCAAATCCATACTTGCATGCGCTACGGAAATGCAATAGAGCAAGACGCAACTTTTAACTTAAAAGCGCAGCAGTTTATACGGACGGCCAAATGACAGGCACAAAATACTGATCCCATAGTGAGATACAATTAGTTTGTGGTGTGGTTTCAAGAAATACGTCAGACTCGAAACACATGTTTACAGATCATACAATCATGTATGATTATGTGTGGGGTTCGAACCCACAGTCTCTTGTTTGATAGTCCTTTACTTGCATCTGCTTGTTTGATACCAACGCCATATTGAAATTCAAAAATTGAACAATCATAGATATGTAGCATGTTACCCGAGTGTGCGGTCTAACTAATCAGATATGATGTTAATACACCGCGACCAGAAACTTAGCAACCTGTAGATTGATAGGGTAAATTAAACTGTGTACGTGCGGCCCTCGGGTGAACCCGCAGAGACGGTCGCAGACCGATTATCATTTATGATAGCACCACGCTTGTACAATAATACACGGTAAAACTACTATGTAATGAACAATGTATCTCTGTACCGCACCTACTCTCCTGGTACTCGCTCGTAAAATACAAGAAATTGGTAAATCAATAGTTTTTTTTACTTACACTGCATAGGGTTACGATGCCTTTAACTTACATATCTCCTGGCCAGTTTTCCTGATGGAAACTATGTATTTTTACGTCATCGTTCACATCTGTCCCATAGCAAACTTATTGATCGTATACAAATTCCAATCACGACAATTTACTTCAACCATTTATTTAAGTATAGTTTTTCAAATCAAATATCCCAGACAGAAAAATATACAGACAAATCACTCATACACACAAAAAAGAACTTATTCCAACAATATTTTATTATCCACTTGAGAAAATACAGTTAGATATTCGGAATATTTTTACGTCTATTGAGAACCATCAACCCCTAATGGCATAGGCGAATGAATCGGTATCAGAAAAATGTATTGGCTCCATGAGGTATTGTTTACTTAGCGAGCCGTAGCGGAGTAGCCGATACAATGCCACTATACGTGATAATAAAATTTCGTACAAAGGCGACGAATTTGTGGCGTCGGTATGTCCACGCGTTAAAGGAACTATTACGCAGTACGGGTTTCTAACCAGTAGAGTAGAGAAATGATAAGGTACCCTTCCATCGGCAATCAAATTAATTCCTTTCACTTTATATATTTTATTTCCATTATTTTGGGGGTTTCTAATAAAAGATGTAGAGAATTCACAGATGGGAAAATCTCTGATTAATAATATCAGAGGGACGAGAGTGGGGCATAGAGCACCAAACAAGAAAAAAATCAAATTAATTCTTATAAGAAGGGAAGCAGAAAGTGGGAATCAGAGAGTATTTTTATACAATCTCACGGACTTCTCGTCTCTGTTTCCTCAAATGTCGGCAACGCACCAAAAATTTATCTAGTATTCATGGTACGCCGGAAGCCCAAATCACCTCCCCTTCCCAATCCCTAATTATCCCTTTCCTTTAAGATCGGCAACGCGCCCTTGATTCTTCTGGTGGTGGGCGTACATGGGCGGTAGAGATCACTTACCATCAGGTGACCTACTAGTTCGTTTGCCAGCCTATGCTATAAAAAAATGGTGTCCGTGGGGGGCGGTGATCACTTACCATCGGGTAGCCCGCTTGTCACTCTTATTATTTTAATTTCAAAGGTACGTAAACTCTGCCAACCCATAATAAACCAGCCTAGTCATGATACGAGCAGGAGATATTTATGTGTATTTTTGTCTAATTACATTTAATTTCCAACCGTGATAAGCATCACGGTTATTTCCTCGAAAGGAAAAATTAAAACTCCTTTATTGTATGTCTATCTGCCAACATTTTCAAAACATGTATTGACACGGAACCCCCAGGAAGCGAGTCCTACTCGCACTTGACTCATTTTATTTGACACTAGATGACCCGGTGAACTTCGTATCACCTACATATATTTGTGTAAAATGTGATAAAAACTAATACAAATGTTTCATTTACATTAAATGCAATTAAGTGAGGTACTGCACCATTGCACGTGAGGTAACCCGTCGCACATTTAATTGACTTCGACGACCTAAGTCAGGTCTTCTTCCACTTCCCCCCGGTGGGACAGTCCTGTCCCTGTCCTGTCCTGTCCCTGTCCTGTCCCTGTCCTATCCCTGTCCCTGCCCTGTCCCTGTCCTGTCCCTGTCCCTGCCCTGTCCCTGTCCTGTCCCTGTCCCTGTCCCTGTGCTGAACTGTTCTGTCCCTGTCATATCCTATCCTGTTCTGTCCCTGTCCCTGTCCTGTCCTGTCCTATCCTGTTCTGTCCCTGTCCTGTCCTGTCCTGTCCTATCCTGTTCTGTCCCTGCCCTGTCCCTGTCCCTGTCGCTGTCGCTGTCGCTGTCGCTGTCGCTGTCGCTGTCGCTGTCGCTGTCGCTGTCGCTGTCGCTGTCGCTGTCGCTGTCGCTGTCGCTGTCGCTGTCGCTGTCGCTGTCGCTGTCGCTGTCGCTGTCGCTGTCGCTGTCGCTGTCGCTGTCGCTGTCGCTGTCGCTGTCGCTGTCGCTGTCGCTGTCGCTGTCGCTGTCCCTGTCCCTGTCCCTGTCCCTGTCCCTGTCCCTGTCCTGTCCTGTCCTGTCCTGTCCTGTCCTGTCCCTGTCTTGTCCTGTCCCTGCCCCCTTCCCTGAACTGTCCCTGTCCTGTCCCTGTCCCTGTCACTGTCCCTGTCCCTGTCCCTGTCCCTGTCCCTGTCCCTGTCCCTGTCCCTGTCCCTGTCCCTGTCCCTGTCCCTGTCCCTGTCCCTGTCCCTGTCCCTGTCCCTGTCCCTGTCCCTGTCCCTGTCCCTGTCCCTGTCCCTGTCCCTGTCCCTGTCCCTGTCCCTGTCCTGTCATCAAAAAGACATCAAGTGTTTCATACCCAGGAACAGTTTGTACTGGAAAATTAAGTTGTGTTTTTAGTGTTTTCCTTTACTTATTATCATACCCAGGAACAGTTTGTACTGGAAAATTAAGTTGTCGTTTTTAGTGTTTTCCTTTACTTATTATTTATGTTACTAATTTTTTCTCACCGGGTAAACCTTCCCTGAACTTCCACAAATATTTCAAGATCAGAATTAGCCAAATCGGTACAGCCAGTCTCGAGTTTTGGCGAGACACACGCACAGCGATTCATTTTTATATATATAGATATGTGCATAACTCTTTGATTATATAATTCGTACAATTTCTTTGATAATGGACGCATTCCCTTTTATATGCATACTGTTTTGTTTAATGATCTACACTTTGTCATACAGATAGAAGACATGGAGCCGATAGTGCTAGACGTGTGGGTAGAGGCAGTCGGCGCACCGCTCCTCTTCGCGATCAAACCTGGGCCACGGGAGGTGGATGACCCTGAACCTGTATTGTGGTACGTACTGTAATTTAATTGTTAATCATGATACAAGGTCGTTTATAGATTATGTACAAGTCTAATATACAACAATCAGAGTTGCAGTAGACCGCCGACGTCACGGCCTGCTACTGTCTGAAAGTTGTTTTGCCACATTGTGCTCCATTTGCCGGCGAATACGAGTGAAAGAAAATATTGCCTTTCCGTCGCACCGGAGGCAGATTGTTCGGTGTTTGACGATACAAGTAAACGTACTCACGCTTGTAACCTCGGTAGGAGTAGGCAGAGGTACCCACAGTACGCCCACATTTCGCCGAGCGTATCTGCGGCCCATGATGGACACATCGAGGGGGTGAACCTATCGCCATTTTGGGCACAATTCCAGACTCCGGGCTCATACTAAGCATTTCGTGATAGAAATAGCCAAAATCTCTTTTACACAACCCGGAGATCGATCCCGAGACTACAGCATAGCAAACGTACCCTACACAATGAAACTACAGCACCGAGGCAGTCAATACTTAGTTGTGCTGGACGGTCTACATTCTATTCAATTATTCAGATTCTACGACTCCTTCCATGATACAGAAAGGAGGAAAGGAAAACATTTATTCTGACACTCAGCCATACAACAAAACAAAGAAAATAACATAATTTACTCCAAGAATTTAACCATAACGATAAAAAAAAGTTAGGCAACTAAAAAAGTTAGTTTGTGTCTAATAATGCAATGAAAAGATACATAATCATATATGCCAGAGTAGACGTACCTGGCGCTAATTTTCAACTTGAACTGTTGCTCAAACTTTATAGGTGTACGAAGTCTGTTTAGGCTACATAGAAGTAAAAAAACTTATATTGTTTTTATAGGAGATGGCCGGCAAACTACCAAAAGGGTCACCTGGTGGTAAACGCTCTATACCGTCTATGAAGATTCATACCACCAGAAGAATCATGGGTGCGTTACCGGATTTTAATCAATGGAAAGTTTGTTTTATAAGAATACGTGAAATATCACATAAAAGATCCTATAAAAACTAAAGACTATTACATCTTTAAGACGACTACTTATTTTTCTCATGAGCCTCATACCCAACAGGCCCGGAAAGCCCGAAATTGTGTTAGAACTAATATCGAGAAAAATTAAAAATAAGTTTCCCGAACCGATCTATTTAAATCATAATACAGTTTATTTATTTTTCGAATAAAAACTCATTTTGATTTCCTGACCTGTGGAATAAGGATTTAAATTGAGACGTCACCGGCTTCACATCTCTTGAATGGAGCTAATAGCTGCAGCATTAGTATTTAGCAGCTAATAATATAAAAACTATTCAACATTAATGAAACCCGTTACCGAGCTGAAATATTAGACCCCTTTTGTCTAGTTTAGGAGATAACCAGAAAATAGTGACACTAAGAAACACTTATAATGACCCCCAGACTCCTAATACGTCGCTCGATGCCATGTACTCGAGCTCATATAATGTAATAAAAATATATTTAGCCCACTTTGCCAGACTACACTTGACCTGTATCAGCGTAAAACTATAACATTTTTACGATTATTTCCAAATTTATAGTACCAACCACCCAAGCGTCAGAGGACGGTTCAGTAGGAATTGGAGTGGAGGACCTTCACTAAGCTTTATTAATTTTATTGTCCTATTTCACGATGTCAGAGATATTTTTAATAAATACACCTAAAGTTAACATAAAGGCTTGAAGTCATACTAACTTGTAAGTTTTATTCCTGAGTATCAGAAATACGATGAAGTTACAGTCCCACAACACCCTGGCCGGTACCTAATTCTAAAACACACAAATCCCCACGCTCTATACAAAATGTAGGATTGTAGAGATGGTTTGTTGAAATCGGTCGCTAGAGTATAGCAGCAACGGAGGTGCCAATAACCTCTCAATGCGAAACCTTACCTTGTATTGATTGACAAGGTATTACAGGTACAAAATAACTCCCAGCTTCATGGATATTGAAGGACTTCACTCAGACGTTATTCATAGAATTCACTTAAGTGTACATTGTGTTCGTGTACAGAGATAATAGAAATAGCTATTATATTAAAGACTAGGTGACCGTGCGAACACTTCGCACCGATGGTAGTTAGTTACATCTAGAATAAAGTGGAAATAAGTAAATATAATACAACAAATTAGTTTTCTTTTTTTTATAGCATAGGCCGGCAAACGAGCTAGTGGGTCACCTAATGGTAAGTTATATCCATCGCCTATGTACGCCCACAATGCTAGAAGTATCATGGGCGCGTTGCCAACCTTAAATGAACGGGATAATTAGGGATTGGAAAAGGGAGGGGGATTTGAGCCTCCGGAAATCTCACTCACCGTAGGAAATGCAGCAGCAAGCCGCTACTTTACGTAGGTTTTCTGTGAGACAGTGGTAACGACCCGGTCGAGCCGGCCCATTCATGCTATAGAAAAAACTGTCTACAGCTTGGCTCTACCACTCATAAAAGTAGTTGATTATACTGATAATTAACAGAATGATGACACTGTATATTTTTCATCTATAATTTTTTATTTAATTATATGACGAGATTAGCAAGTCGCTCGCCTGATGGTAAGCGCCGCGCCTGCCCATAAACAGAAGCAACACCACACAGAACTTTGAATGAAAATGCACTGCATGGCACTGAACTGCGCTCGTCACCCCGAGACATAAGATGTTCGGTCTGATAATTCCCAGTAATGTCACTGGTTTCATTGTCCTTCAAAACGATACAACAGTGCTTACACAGTGTTGCTTGGCGGCAGAAATAGACAAAGCAGTGGTACCAACCCAGGCGGCCTTTCGACAAACAATCAAAAAGATATTAGCCAAATCGGTCCAGCCGTTCTCAAGTGATGTCGTTAACAACGATTGGCATTTCATTTTTATTTCTTATAGAGAAGCTCACGCATTTACCCCCGTAGGGATGGGCTGGGGTTGAACTAGTGCTGCAGCCACGTCTCATCGAGTTTATGTACATTTTGTAACATAGCTGCATGAATGCATTATTTGTTTAGAGTATCTCAGTCTCATGAATATGAATACATACTTGCAAACATC
The DNA here is from genome assembly GCA_949126905.1 of Amorpha juglandis. NCBI lineage: Eukaryota > Metazoa > Arthropoda > Insecta > Lepidoptera > Sphingidae > Amorpha > Amorpha juglandis. The sequence goes on along the minus strand of OX421379.1, from coordinate 159,905 downwards.
GGCGACGTTCATGCATAATAATATGTAACATGTCCAATCTCGAGGAGATTGTTCAGTCATATGACAAGTTTGGGGTGAATATAAATTTAAGTGACTTTACATAATCTTTTTTTCCAACTGGTGTTATTGCCAGGTTCTGTCTTCCAGCGTCAGCTTCGCCCGATCTTGTCCTCCATAGTGAGAGCATTGACTCTCATATCTCCCTCCAAAACGTCAAGGCAACGCTTTTTAAGCCGTCCTCGGGATCGTACACCTGTTACAAACTAGCTCTAGCATCTGCAACCGACATCCTAGTGGACAGTCATGGGCGGTGCTGTTCACTTACCATATGCCAACCCCCTCGGAGGCGTATTGTCACAGCTTTTACATAGTGAATATGTGAGTCAGCTATACTAAGAGATCGCTAGACGCACTGCGCGTCCAATACAATAATATATTCAGAATGTTGTTGGGACTGCCTCGTAATTGCAGTACTTCGGAGATGTTTGCGAGGAACAGGACGGATGGTTTCCAAGCCATTCTTCGAAAGCAAACTATATCCCGCGTAAACAGGATACGACCCAGTCACAACTGCATCCTGAAAAGCCTTTCGCAGATTGTAATGTCACTTATTATGAGGAAAACTAATTTCTCTACACATACTTGTACAGTACATTAATATCATTACTCATCGTCACTAACATTAGTTCTTTAAGTAATTGTTTTGTATTAATTACTAATACAATAGATTTTTGTTGTCCGAAAATAAAGAATTATGATTTTCGTTTCACCCTTCTGGAGTGGAACTTGAAAAGAAAAGCATGAGGTTGCATGTATTATATTTGATTGTTCGCAGGATGTCGTCGTCAGACCCGGAGCGCACTCTGCGTGTACGGAACACTTCGTGTGCCGACCTCACCGCGCGAGCGTACCTTCTCACTGCACACGGTGAGTCGCACGCTTCTATGATTTCATGAGCGTCGATAATGAATCACCCCAAAATCTCATTGACCACCTCCCAGATATCTCTTCTATGCCTGTTTTTGTTAACCAATTACCGACATTTTAAATTTGGTCCAAATAATCTATGCCTTCGCATTGGTGTAGGCTGCTACACTGCTGTTAGGCTTTAGGCGGGCAATGCACCGCTGCGATGACCCCCAGTATTGTAAGTTTATCATAGTAACTTGACGCAAATTGGAAGCCAGTTGCATTTCGTACGATAAGTGAGATATCCGGAGGCCCAAATCCCCTCACCCCTTACCAATTTCTTAATCACTCCTTTCTATAAAGATCGGCAACGCTTTTATTATTCTTCTGTTATTGGCATCGGGTGAGTCATTTACTATTTTGCCGACCTCTAATATAGAAAGATGCACGATATTTCCATTTGGCTGACATTGTGACGAAGGGGTATTACCATGGCAAATAATATGATATAACGCGAAAGCTCTCCACAATGACTCCGCAAACATACTCGGCATAAACTGAATATTACAGCTACGAGGGTTCATGCATCCGTGAATCCTCTCTTTGATGTCCTAGATTACCTCTCTGACGGTGCATTTTCATTTTAATATTAATTAGGACATTCATTAATTCAAATTCATACATCCATAAAGGAGTAGACAGATGTGTATCTAGTGCACCTTCAGTCCGTCCCTCAGTCCAAACTTATATCCATCTACACAAATTCTAATTACGAGCAACTAACGTCCGTTTTAAAGTTGATCAACTCACAAAACAACACATAAGCAATTTTCGACTCGAGGATAGAATCTATAAACTTATCGGTAGGTATACCAACAGCTATGAACGGATCGCTTCTACATTTGCAAGTGTTAAAGCTTTAAATTACTTTTTCCACACAAAACATCCGAAAAGAATAACTGACAATAACTTATTGATTAAACTAACAAGCTGTTCTAAATTGTGCCATACTTTATTAACACAGAGTCAATATTCCTTTGCATGGATCATAGCCATCGAGGGTTTCAAAAATTCTACATTAACACTAAATTGAAATGTAAATGAATGTTCGTTTTATTACTCAACTTTATTATAATAAATGGGGAGCAATCGCTCGCTTGGTGGTGAGATATCGTACTCAAGGATAAGTCGTAAAGTAAGATCTTAAAGTGTTGTCGGTATCAACGGATATCTTGTAGGTAACTTTGTTTAATTATTTGAATTCGTATTGATGGTGCTATAGTATAATTAAAGTCCTTTGTTATATTTGCATCATATTTATTTACATTTACTCACATTTATTACGCAGGAGACAACAACAACCTATTTACATTGAGCGGAATGTAATCACCGCCTTCATTTCATTTTATAAAAAGATACTAATGCACATAGTGTATCATATTATAGAATAGATATTAGACCGTGAAAATTACCGGAGGCTGTTATTCCATAATATATTTTCTTGAGCTGTGGTTGATATATATCAATCGACCAGTTTTTTTATAGCACAGGATGTTAAACGCGCAAATGGGTTAGGTACCTGATGGTAAGTGATCTCCATCGCCCATGAACAATACTTGAAGGATAATGGACACGTTGCTGACCTTATTAGAAAGGGATAATTAAGAGATTGGAAAGAGGAGCGGAAATTGTACGGCCAATGTACACACTTTTTATAAATCGAGCCAAAAATCGAATCCATTTGGTTTTTAAATCATGATATTGTAATGCAAATTATTTATATATGGTTCTATGAGGGAGAGTTGCCTCCAAGATTTTCCTCAAGTTGATGTGACACTGGACTGACGTAACGTTGTATAGGAATAAAATACTTATAGCAAAGGAAAAAATATTCTCTTCACCCATGGAACGTTTTTATTAAATATACGTGACGGGCAGATAAATACGAGTGTTTACGGGAATTCTATAAATAGAGATGGCGAACCGCTGTGAATGGAAAGATTTTGTAAAGGCTAAAAGTCGGTTATTTTTTATTACTGTTTTTTTATTTGATGAATAACGAGACGAACAAGGCGCTCGGCTGATGGTAAGCGCTACGCCTGCCCAAAAGCATCGCCAAACAGAACGTCGAATTACAAAGCACTGGATGACACTGAACTGCGCTCGTCGTCCAGAGACATAAGATGTTAAGTCTCATAATGCCCAGTAATTTCACTGACTTCAAAGGCCTTCAAACCGAAAAACAACAGTGTTAACACACTGTTGCTTGGTGACAGAAATAGACAAAATGGTGGTACCAACCCAGACAGCCTTTCGCATACGAGGGACCTACCACCTTTTTACGATAGACCTATTTCATAATGTTCGAGTAAAGTCGTCACCAGACATAGCTACACAAATACCTACGAACTTGCGAGATATGTCACATACATTTGCGGATATGTGCAAAGTTTGGGCACACATTTGTAATTCGCCATACAGAGCCAATTTTTCAGCGCACCGCAAAGTAAACAAAGTTCAAAATTTGGGAGACTTTCCATACAAAGACTAGAAAGTACAAAAGATGACTTGAATGTGAGTGCAAATATTTGAAGACAAATTTGGCACGTGTATTTGTATTCCTATCTGGGCACGTAAAAGGTATTCGTTTTGAAAATGTGTACTCACACTTTGCTCACGTGCCTGACGCCGGCATAAGATTTAACCACCAAATAACGTACAAGATAGCTGTTTTTAAAAGTACCTGACAGACGTCTTTCCTAATATATACATTTGACTATTGAATGTGACTATTGTATTTGATCATGTCACATTTTATGTTGTAGGTGGTGAAACAGGAGCTTAATATTTTCCGCACTCTCGTTAATTTCACATTATCTTATTTTACAAGCTTTTATTTAACTTGCCACGTTTGTATTCTTTTATTGTCTTGACAGGCAGACAAGCAAGCGGCCCGCCTGATGGTAAGCGGTTGCCGCCGCTCATGGACATCAGCAATGCAAGGAGCACGACCAAGTCGCTAATTACCTATGAAACCTACCTACCTAGTTATGCATCCTGCAGTTGTTCATAACATGATAAATATTTGCTGACCATTCAAATAAGCTTTTTGCGAACGTAAGGACTTTATGTAACTGTATGCGTTGAAAACATGATCACTTTTCGCTGACCAATGAATTTTGCAGGTGTTCTTGTTTAGATTAAAGTTCTTGGAACTATATGAAAACATGTTGACAGTAAAAGTGCTGACCTGGTGTCTGGAAGGTGGCCTTGTTATGATCAAAATTCCTAGAACTGAATACGCCTTGTAAATAAGTTAAGAGTATAAATAAGGATTATTGTTAACTTTAATTCAGTCTGAAATAAATCTTCATCGTGAAGAGTTGGACTCTATATTTTTTGATTTAAAAACCTCTTGACGCTCCTGCGTAACTTTTATCTACCTACCTGTATGTTTGTTCGAATTAAATCTTGGAACTGAATATTAAAGCAGTTATCAACTGATTGAGCTGAAATTAATATAATAATTAAACTAATATCAACCTACACCCTGGGCAAATTCAATTCTGGGAAAGATAGGGAGGAGTTATAAATATTCATTTATACAGTACACACACACACATGAACACGCACTTTTCCACAGTACGTCTGGGCTAGGTCACATCGGTTTGTCTAATTACGTCACCAATCAACAAAGTGTAATTTGTAAGCACTGTTGCATTCCGATTTAAGACATCGAAGCCAGTGAGATTACTGGGCATTATGAGACTTAACTTACGCATTTTAATTTGTACTATTAAAAAAATAAATGTACGTCTAAAACCACTCTACATTTTGCCTTATCAGAACGAGGAAAATATCATGTTTTCATTTATTTTAATATAATTTTCCTTACCAATTTTCGTTCTAATTAAGTAGGAAGGTCCAAAAAGTTCCATATACTATATCGATCGCGTTGTTTTTACCTTGTATTGGATTAGATTCCCCGAATTGTTTATCGCTGGGGCTGTCTATATTTACTATAGACTAATTATTATAAGATATAAAAGGATTTTTTTATAGTAGAGGTTGGAAAAAACAAGTTGGCCACCTGATGGTAAGTGATCTCCATCGTCCATGAACACCCACAATACCAGAAGAATCATAAAAGACAGGGATAATTGTTGAACCAAGTCAGAACTATCGGGCGGCTTGAAAACTTCGAAACTAGGTTGACCACTAAGTGCTAACCATTCGATATAGAAATATAGGATATTCCTTCAATCAATATAATTTGGCAAGGCATCCTCAATACGTCTAGCATTATTACTTCGTTTTTATGTTATTAAGAGACATTGCGTCCCTCGACGTTCGGCAGAATTACTTGCATGCCGGCACGAAGTTACTGGATATACACTGGCTGACCCAGAAACGCGGCTTGCCTTAATGACCCTCTATGGCGGGATTTCTATAATGTTTTTCATTATAGGATGACATGTACAGTCACGATCACTTCCAGTAGGTGAACCACTTGTTCGTTCACCTCCTAACTCATTAAGTGTTGTTACAGTATCCTACGTAACATTCACTCAACTGTAACTAAATATATGAAACCCCATTACGGTTCACAAGTAATAACATTTCCACGCCTGTAAGGTTGTATGGACCCTTTTCATTGTAATTTAGACAAAGGTACCTCCCCTGACGCATTGATGCGACTTAACAAGAGCATTGTAATGAAAGGGTCGCGAATACCGAGTGTGACCTTCGTGTCACACCGCCCACCGGTGTTCTCGCCTAGATTTATGGGTTAAGCCTGTAACACCGTGTGTCTCACCGTTTAAAAAAAATATACGTTGATTAGACTAAAACCCACCAAATGTGCGCACAAAAGGTTCCATACAATAAACGTTTTTTTACATGTTTTTGTTTGGTTTTTTAATGTTGGAACATCTGCCGTAATAACAGTTCAATCATCAATCGTCAATGGTCCTTTATACGCGAGGAGCCGTCTGGGTTGGAAACTTCATGGAGCCATCACTTCGTCTGTTTCTGCTGCTAAGCGCAGTGTAAGTACTATTGTGTTTCGGATTGAAGGACATTTAGGCTAGTGAAATTATTAGGCATGTGACGAACGCAGCCCAACGCCATAGTACTGTCATAGTTCTGTATAGTTTGTTGGTTATTAATTACAAGGCGTGACATTTACCATCCGTCGGGCGACCGTCATCCAATGATATAAATAAAAATAAAAAAAAACGTCTTACGTTGGCTTTAATTTCACTTGAGGTATAAAAATTGTGTCAGAATTTACTGGACTGAGTTTAATATGTCTGGACAGAACGTAATTTATCATCAAGGAGATTATATTAATACAAGACGTGTTAATAAGCACGTACGCCCTTACCCCTATTTTATGTATACCCCAGCTCTAATTTCAAAATGAGGCTTAAATGTAAAATATTGTACCGTTTTAAAGACTTTGGCTTATAACATTTTACGAGACGTTGACTTACTTTGTATAAAGGTTTTATGAAACTCAGTTATGTTTAGCCTAAGCTACAGAAGTTTATAGCATACTATCTTTTGCTCATGGCTCCCGCGTGAACGAGTTTTTCGGAATATAAAGGATCATGGGCTTCTTGTGTCTTATATTTCATCCAAATCCGTTCTTCATTTAATGGGTGATTAATAAACAAACATACACACTTACAATCTTCCAAACTTTCACATTTGTAATACCATAATATAAGCTCACGCCTTCGTCCCTGAAAGGGTAAGCAGAGGAGTTTGCGTTTTCGATTAGAAAAATCATATGAACTACCTGGGATTGGAAGTTGTGTCGGTATGGCGATAGGCTCACCCCCTATTATATCATAGAAAGGAAACAAGTTTGGCGAAATGTGGGTGAACTGGTTACACATTTACAAGGTGGTAGGCCCCTCGTATACGAGAGAGGCCATCTGGGTTGGTACCACCGCTTTATCTATTTCTGCTCCCAAGCAACAGTGTGTAAGCACTGTTGTGTTTCGGTTTGAAGGACATTGAAGCCAGTGAAATTACTGGGAATTATGAGACTTAACATCGTATGTCTCAGAGTGACGAGCACAGATCGGTGTCATGCAGTGCTCTGTAATTCAAAGTTCTGTGCTTCTGTTGGGCAGGCGTGACGCTCACCATCAGGCGAGCGCCATTCTCGGCTCGTCATTCAATGAAATAAAAAAAAATCTGCCTACCCCTTTGGGAATCACTGGCGTGAGTGCGTACATGTATATTCGTAATTAACTTCGTGCAATAATCCTATATCCATTACATGTGCGTTATTAACAGCGCGCTCGCGCCACCGATCACTTAACTTCTCTGAATAATCCTAAGGAGAACTTTAGTTGTGAGACAGTGCCACCGTGCCGTTCACTGATCCCTGTGTTCTAATAAATATTCGGGTACGCATTAAACGTTCACATTATACACGGCTTTGTTAGGAAAACAATTTCATCATAAATCATAAAACAATTGTGATTGATTTTTCTCAAATTTGTTGCTTTTATTTTGGTACCGAATTAAGACTCGGGCCATTTTTCCGAGGATTATTATTTCGCAATATGTTTTTCAGACAGTGTATGTAATTGGTAGTTGTCAGACGATGATTTTTGTATTTTTATAAATTTTTTGTAACATATAAAAGGGAATATAAATCCACGTGGAGAAAAATCATTATTTATACACTAAGGTCATGGGTGAAATCCTACTAATATTATAAATGTGAAAGTTTGTTTGTTTGGATGTTTGTCCGTCAATCACGCTGAAACTACTGAACGGATTTTAATGAAATTTGGTATACAGACAGGGTATGAGATGACTTGGGTGATAGGCTACTTTTATCCCGGAAAAAGCAGATCACGCGGGCGGAGCCGCGAACAAAAGCTAGTATTAAAATAATTACAAATTTACACTCAACCGTCACACACATTGTTCAGACACTAGTTTCCTCACTAGGTTAACTTATATCGCGATACGTAGGTATCAGGAATTACGAGGGACATCTTCTTTCTACCTGACGGTATCCCGGCTAGTGCCAGGGCCCGCCTCCACTGCGCCCGATCTTTACTTTTTTTCCGAGCACGGCAAAGTAACTGCATTCCACGTATTGATATGCGCAGTGCAGTCCAAAAAGACCAACGACCACCAACAAACGATGAGTTTATCGGTCTTGCCACCCTGTAAAAATGCTTTTTCACAATCCGAAATGGAAGAAGCAAATCGAGGGCCTGCGACAGGACAGGTGGATGACAAATGCTGGCATAGGGATTCAAGGATGTAGCCCTATACCCGCCCCGACCAACCACCAAGTCACATCGCATGCCCCTCGGGAGAGCCGGATATACACTAGGTGATCCTGGAACGCGATCCACACAAGGTATATGGGTCACTACGGCAGGTTTTTAACACCATGTGTACGATGGTCGCTAACCGGGCGGATAAGAATATCTTGGAAAATATTGAGTATCATAAAGTAAGACAATTGGCTCTCGTGGCTCCCTCTAATACGAAAAGCCAGCCTTTTTAAAATTACGGGGGACTTACGGTCCCAAAACACCCAGACCCAAAAGATAATATAAACCGAAATAAAAAGCAAGAAAACTTTCCATATACATTCACTACAACACGATTTAAATTACTTAATACCGAAAAATAAAACAAATAAAGATCAAATAAAACTTAATTACATCTACTTGTTATTATAAAGCTTTGTCAATTTATCCCAGAGTCAGTGGCTGCTATTACAACAACTATCTAATTTTCTTGAAGCTCACAATGTTTAAATTTCGAAATAATGTTCACAAAATTAGTTTTTAGTCGTTTATAATTGGACTTTGTAAGACCAGCTTAAAGCGTCTTTCACTTATTAATTATTTTTTTATATTTGAAACCTTTTTAACGGCTGTATTTGATTACAATTTTTATGATGACACCGCTAATTGCTATACTTGCACCTTAACTACCTGTTTCACAAATATAAATAAGCACCTACCCGCTTTTTCATTATGATTAATTTGTTAGTACCTGTTAATTGCACTAATAATTCTGGAGTAGGCATGACGATTAGACCTTCCGCGGCACCCGATGGCACAATGCTGTTCAAATTTAATATCAACCAACAAATGACATCATAACTCTCGACATCATCAGAATTGTGCCAGCATGTCTAACTGGATACGTTACGCCGGTTGTTCCCAGGGAGGATTCGCTAGGACGGGTCAGTGTGGCAGATTTTTTAACAATAAATTAATACGGTGGTCGCTATTAACTTGGAGACAATTTCATTATACTTGTTATTAGATTGAACAAATATTTTGTTTCAGAGTGTCCTGAAGACCGCCTACCTCTCCGTCTGTACCTACGTTTCTACGACATCCCGCCGCGCTCCTGCCCCTGTCTCAACGCTTACTGTACTTACATTCTATTATTTAATTATCCTAGCGCTTACCATCAGGTAGCCGCTAGATAGATAGGCTTCAAAAACGAAAAAACAATACCAACTTAAAAAAACTCTACGGCTATAAATATAATTATGAAATTTTGATTCTGTTAAGAAGTTTTTATTTTAATGATTAATTTTTAAGAAGAGAATCATCAAAACCTGTGCGTAAATGGTGAATTTTCAGTCTTTCATTCCCGATTTCACCCTCTCACGGGAGGAATTTTGTCGTGGAATTTTTTTATTCGGACCGACTTTAATGTATACTTTATCGAATTAAGAAAATCTTCAAAATCGTACCATACTGTGAAATGAATCAACGAAGATTAAAAACCACATTAATAAATGACATTGAAAAGTGATTAATAACAACAATTTCTGGAGATCTTTTTGGAGTTTTATGTATTTCCCTCGTATACGCTGGCTCGTCTGGGTTGGTACCACCGCTTTGTTTATGCTACCTATGCTACCTTTAAACAGCTCTATCTTTTGAATCGTAGTTTGTAGCTGTCTGAAATTTTCACAGAAGGTAATAGTCGATTTTTCGTAAAATAAAAATTCAAAAAGTAAAAAATTAATAGTGCGACTACGGAACACATGGTGCGTAAGTTCGACTCGCACTTGATAGGTTGTATGTTTAACACACACATATAAGGGTGTAGTATCCATTTCCTAAAGTAAACTTACACATGGCATCCGATGTGAGCTCGTTACAAACGAGTACGGGTGCTTAACGGAACTACTCAGCGGCGATTATCTCGGACAGTCCGTACTTATACTAAGATACATAAGGCGGTGTTAATAGGGTAGTTAATGTTTATTTAATATCGAGTTTAATCTTCACAGAGCCAATAACCCAGTAGGTTTAGTGCTTTACAAGTGTTATCGACTTTGTTATTGTTTCTGAAATGACAACGACGAAAAGTACAAATAGGTACATTAAACAGTGACGCTTAGGTATAGACAGTTTTGTCTACAGCATGGCCACGGTTGACCTGCATGGTACCACTGCACAGACAACTAACATAAATTAATAGTAAAACAGAATCAGTATCTCTACTTGAACTTGCTGTGGGTCGGTTCCTGTTTGCCTAACTAGGACTAATTAACAATACAACAAATTACTTTAATATATTGTCAACAGATGGCATTGTTAATTTTTCATATTTTTTGCAAACCTATAATTTTAAAACATTTTGATTTCTTATGTTTATGCGAATATTACACATTGAAATAAAACTATTAAGTTTAATATTAAGTTTATTTCAATGTTTAAAATATTTGTCTTAAATTTTATAAACAATTATAGCAGTACTACAAAACAACACCATTGAGAAACAATATATAGAGATGGGTGTTCATCGGCAGAGAATGTCACCTACCATCAGCTGCTAGTTAGTTTGCATTCTGCTGTAAATACAACTTAACTTTTGTACTTTTGTAACTCTCTTAATGGTGCGGTCTCGGCTTCAGATATTTGGCGCCAGATGCGGTGGATTAAAGGTCATAGATGCAAAAAAATATACCCTCCAATTGAAAAACAGAAAGAGTTATTACAATCTTTGACACCAGATTATGTCGAAAATTTACCACCATTATTCTCTTCTAGAAACGAACTATTAGAATCTGATTTCAATTTATCTGAATTAGAAAGCGTGCTTAAAAAAAAAGACACTGCACCTGGTGAAGACGAAATTTCTTATTCTATGATTTTCCATCTACCGCATGAATACAAGTTATATTTACTTAAAATATACAATAATATCCTAAGACTCGGAATCGTTCCACATCAATGGCGTAATATATTAATAATTGCTATACCTAAATTAAATAATAATAACACTGGAATTAAGCTAAGGCCTATATCATTATTATCGTGTTTGTGTAAACTATTTCATTTATTGATAGGTAAGCGCTTAGAATGGTTTGCTGAAAATAAAAATATTATTTCTCAATTTACGGTCGGCTTCCGGAAGTCTCTCTCTTGTTTAGACTCACTGTCTCGACTTGTTACATATATACAAATAGGACTGACTAATAACATGCCAACTGTAGCCTGTTTCCTTGACATTGAGAACGCGTATAACAATGTAGCAATAGACTCAGCAATTATTATATTAGATAATTTGAACATAGGTTTGAAATTATGTAAATATCTCTGGTCCTTTTTAAATGAAAGATATTTAAAAATTAAATTGGATAATGACACAGTCACTCGACGAACAAATAGGGGTTTGGCACAGGGAGATCCTTTATCTCCATTAATTTTTAATTTAATCTCACATAAAATATGTCAAGTGATTAGAAATGTAATGATTTCTCAATATGCAGATGATTTCGTACTGTATGTTAAAGATAAAAATATAACCACCTGCCAATGCCTGATTCAAAATTCTTTAGACGCCTTAGTTATATTACTGGAAGAGATTGGACTCACTTTATCTTCCACTAAATCAACATTCTGCTTGTTCAGTAGAGGTCGAAGAAAAATATTACCTACTCTAAAAATAAAAGACAATCCTTTAACAGCTTCAGAATGTACTAAATATCTAGGTTTGTGGTTAGACAGAAGTCTTCTTTGGAATAGGCATATTAATGAAACGGTCAATAAATGCTCTAAATATTTAAATATCCTTAAAATGTTTTCGGGAAGTTCTTGGGGTGTGCATACAAAGCATATTCGTAGGCTCTATTTGGCACTGGTTAGAAGCAGAATCGACTATGCCTGTTTTATTTACGATTGTAGTGCTAAAACCCATGTGATTAAGCTAGATAGATTACAGAACCAAGCTTTAAGAATTGTTGGAGGTTATGTGAAATCTACACCGATACACGTTATGGAGAGCGATCTGAGTATTGCCCCACTATTCATAAGAAGACAATATCTGGCATATAAATATATTTTAAAAGCTAGGTCACTATCCAATAATGTTACTATTAATTTTGTTAGTGAATTATATAATCTATGTAATAATAGGTATTGGCAAAATAAGAAACAACCTTTACTAGCGAAAGTATATGCTGATGTAAATGAACTAGATATAAAATCGTCTAATATCCTTGCAATGTTTACCTTAGATATTTGGATAACAGCAATAGACTATAAGAAATGTTTCAAAACTAACCTAGAATCTATTAAGCAATCTAAATCTAATTATGAACCTAATTTACTTTTTAATAATGTAGTAAAAGAACTAAATACTAAATATTACGGTTGGCATAAAATTTTCTCCGATGGTTCAAAAGGTCCCCACGGTTATGGTGCTGGGTTTTATGACTGTAATTTAAATTTTAACGCTGGCTTTAGATTCAATGTAGAAACCTCCATAATGAGTTTGGAACTTGTCGCGGTGTACCAGGCGTTATTATACGCAAGTAGTAAGAATTTAAGTAAAATAGTTATATTTAGTGATAGCAAAAGTGCTTTACTACATTTAGCTCGATGTGCCTCTGGACTCAGAGGTGCTTCGATAGCTTACGACATTTTAAAAACTATTAACTTAATTATTAAGAATAACGCCTTGGTTGTGCTACAATGGGTCCCAGCCCACATTGGATTGAGAGGTAATGAAGAGGCCGACCGAATAGCTAAACAAGCCGCACTAAATGGTGATGACCTTTATTTACCTCTAGATTATTCACAATTTTTACCAAAGTTTTCAAGAAAATGCTACAATAACTGGAAAGTCTACTTCGACGAAAGATCTAAAGAAAAAGGAATCTGGTATAAGACTATCCAATGTGAGCCCCTTAAATATCCTTGGTTTAATGATAAAGATTTAAATAGGAATTATATTAAATTAATGTTAAGATTAAGATCTGGACATTATCCATCAGCAAAGTTCACCTTCTTAATGAAGAAATCTGATTCGCCAAATTGTAGCATCTGTAATAAAGTGGAAGATGTGCAACATTTGCTGATGGATTGCGTTAAGAACACAAAGGAAAGAGAATCACTTATTGATGAGTTAAACTTAAATGTGCTTGATGTTGGTCTTATCCAAACTCTTCTGTCAAATCCAAAATCACATAATACTAAAAAACTAACATCTTTGATAGAAGTCCATCAGTGAGTGTTTTCGCTATATTATTATATAAATAGTTATGTAATCTAGCTTAAGGTACAATGGGGTTGGCATGCCATTAGGTAAAAACCCCTTAAAAAAAAAAAGAATAAAAAAAAAAAAAAAAAAATATTAAGTTTATTTCAATGTTTAAAATATTTGTCTTAAATTTTATAAACAATTATAGCAGTACTACAAAAACAACACCATTGAGAAACAATATATAGAGATGGGTGTTCATCGGCAGAGAATGTCACCTACCATCAGCTGCTAGTTAGTTTGCATTCTGCTGTAAATACAAGTTCTTTTTAAATTGTACCGTACAGCGAACTACTCACTAGAGGCGGGAAGTGATGCGCATTCATCGTTTGTGGAGGAGATGGACTCCGCCATAGAGCTATATCTGACGGCGGACTATGGGTTGCAACATGAATCTTGCTTTAAGGTAAACATCACTTATTATATTACGTATTTATATACTGCGGGATATATCGAGAAGGTCGCTAGTAATTTAGTAAGTCGCTAATTCAAGAATTACGCCTGCCTGTGAACAGTACAAACGCCATCCAGAAATTTGGTAAATAAATGTGTCCATGGTACTTGAACCGTCATATAACTGTGATCACAGAGTACTGCTTGATGACAGAATTAGACAAATTGACAGATCAAATGGTAGAATTTTCGTAGTTGTGAGTCTGGTAAAAAAAATCTTTCGTTCTCTTTTTTCTTTCTCTGTATTAACCACTTAACACATCCTCTGCAGTCAGTTCGCTTGACTCTCCCGACCTCTACCCAAAACGATATTCATGCTCTAGAAGAGATTATATGAATACTAGCTTTTAATTGCGGCTCTGCCCGCGTTACCAGCTTTTTTGCGAGATAAAAAGTCTGTTATAACCATCTCCAGGATCCCATCTATCTCAGTACCAAAATTCATCAAAATCGGTTGAGTAATTGAGGCGTGAAAGTGTAACAAACAAACAAAAAACTTACTTTAGCATTTACAATATTAGTTAGGATAACAACTGAAATCATCATACTAGCTCCATTATATCTGTTCTAACTAATGTACTCTTTGTATCATTATTTATACTTATTCCTTTATGACAAACGGCCAAGTGGGGGGGACCCGGCGGATATAATAGAAGAAATAAGTATAACTAATGATACAAAGAGTATATTAGTTGTACATTAGGTGTGTTGTGGTAAGTAATTTCCATCGCAAATGAACGGTCATATTATAAGAAGAATCATGGGTGCGTTGTCGATATTAAAGGAAATTAATTGGGCAAGCAGTCGTAATTAGAGCCTCCGGTAATGTAACTAATCGTACGTAACACGAGCCTCCGGAAATGTCACTAACCGTACTAAACACAACAGCACGAAACATAATCAGTGATAGTATCAAATATTTCCGAATTTCTATGCTATATTTCGAAACAATATTCTAAAAATTTCCTTTTAGCAAATCCAATTTAGACTAACAACAAATCGGCTGTTTTTATCAGGGAAACACTTCCGCTCGTGTGATGAAATTGTCGATTACTTTCAGGAAGCTCTCTATGTTTCTGTCGTTTTCCTTACACACATTACATGAACTACATACATACAACAATAACGCACGATTGTTCGGTGTCGAAGATTAACAAAATATTTTAGAAAACAAAGCAACCTAACTTAAAAATGCGACTCGATCAGATAAATACCACTGTCTCACTGTAAACCGCCGTGATGTTGCAGCTCGCATTTCATTTGATTTGATTGAGAGATTGCCGGTAGTTTAATTTTCTCCTCCCCCAGTCCTTGCCTTTAAGGTCAGCAACGCATTTATAATTCTTCTAGTATTGTGGGTGGGCGGTGGATATAATTTACCATCAGGTTTTTTTTTTATCTCATAGGCCGGCAAACGAGCAAGTGGGTCACCTGATGGTAAGTGATCTCCACCGCCCATGTACGCCCACCACCAGAAGAATCATGGGCGCGTTGCCGACCATAAAGGAAAGGGATAATTAGGGATAGGGAAGGGGAAGGGATTTGGGCTTCCGGATATCTCACTCACCGTACGAAACGCAGCAGCAAGCCGCTACTTTACGTCGGTTTTCTGTGAGACAGTGGTAATGACCCGGGCGAGCCAGCCCATTCATGCTGTAGAAAAAATATCTACAGCGTGGCTCTACCACTCAAATGACCTACTTGCTAGTTTACTGACCTGTACTGTAAAAAAGAGCCTGTCGCCAGTCTATCGAAAAGGAAATACCACAAATTAATCTCCAAATCCAGGATACTATAAAGCCTTAGATGTAGGTAGGTTGATGAGGAACCCTGTGGTTATGGATTTGCAAAAACAATTTTACGACAATAAGCAACATTTGTCACAGAAAATGAGTAGGCAGATACTAAAAGTAAATTTTAAAGAATTTAATATCAAGTCACGTATCCCCTTCATGAACGCATGACCGTGAAAACGAAATGTCAGTAGTACTCAAACATAACGTCACGTACGAGTAGAACAAGGTTCAAAAGTCAGAGCAATTCGACTAAGTGACACAAAATTGTGTGATGACATTGAACAATACCAGCCTTATTGCGCTCCTTTCGTTATATTTCTTAACTAGCTAAAAATAAATTTCGCTGTCGCTATTGTCGCTGTTTTTTTAGACTGCACTGCACCATTTGGTGCAATTTGCATTACCATCAGGTGTGTCAGTCACTCTTTCGTGTTTAAATAAAAAACAATCACCTTTACATTGTTATCATAGGGTTTTTAAGTAGGGTTTTTAACTGTTAAGTTTTGTCTACAGCATGAATGGACCGACTAGACTGGGTCGTTACCACTATCTCACAGAAAACCAACGTAAAATAGCGGCTTGCTGCTGCATGCTTCGTACGGTGAGTGAGATATCCGGGAGCCCAAAACCCCCTCCCCTTTCCAATCCCTAATTATCTCTTTCCCTTACAGTCAGCAATACACCCATAACTCTTCTGGTATTGTGGGTGTACATGGGCGGTGGAGATCACTTACCAACAGGTGATCCACTTGCTCGTTTGCCGGACTATACCAAAAAAAATATATGAATTTAAGTCTAAGTCTAGGCTAGTATTTCGTGGTAATATCTAACCCAATTTTATTCTTGTCTGAATTTTTTGCAATTATTTCATATATGAATCTGGCGACACCGATTATCTTAAAAAAAAAAAACTCTTGTGTTATTATTCTATGTCGTTGAAAGACAGCTTTATTTCATCTCTGAAACATTAAAAACTACGCAGCGTTCTCTCGTATAAGAACATTTTATAGTATTCTTATTATGAACATAACCATATCTGAAGATGGAATAAGGTTTATATCATGGTTTGTACTCTTGTCGTAGCTGTCGCAGCGCCTGCAACCGCGCTCGTAGGAATTTAATTACATTAAGTAGCTTATCTAGTTGTATAAGTTACTTAATTAACAACGTTAGTTAACTTGCATATTAACCTTTATTTTCTATATACATAAAAAAAATGCCGTTCATTGGTAGCAGCATCATTTGAGAACAGCCTGGACCTTTGGCTATTTTTTTTTATTACTCTCTATAATCCGAATAAGGTTTATATAAAAAAAATGAGGAAAAATTATTGTACTGATAATATTTTAATTCGTAAAAAAATTAAATTGCTTATTTATCAAGTTTTTGTATATACTTAAGACTATACACACAGACAATTTTATTTGGTTATTCTTATTCGGAGTATTAATTATATTGTGCAGGTGGAACCCGAAGTGTCGCTGATCCCCGCAGGCGCGCAGCAAGACTGGCGCGTCACACTACAGCCACCGCGGGGTTGTGAGCTCGCGTCGCCCGCTCGCCTCCTGCTTCGTACCATCCCCGTGCACGAGACCGGGTAACTACTCCTGCTCCTAAACACGCGTCTTACTTGTAAGTGGTAGAACTACGTTGTAGACAGCCTAGAAGATAGGCTCGCTCGAAATATTATTGCCTCACACAAATTTCATATGAAGAGCAATTTTCCTTTTTTATAGCAAAGGTCATTAAACAAGCAGATTGTTCATCTGGCGGTAAATGGTCTCCACCGCTCATGAACTCCCACACTATCAGAAGAATAATGGATGTGTTGCTGACACTAAAGGAAAGGAACTGAGATTCCTGCCAAATCTACATTCTTCTTTGTCGATATAAGAAAACCAGAATTTTGCGGTGTCTCTAGGCAGTAGACAGTAATAGATTTGCATAGTAATAGATATCTGATTTTTATTGGGGTTCGCCTACGATACTGACTTACAATACCGTTGTTACATCGGCGTTGTGTTCCGTAGTGAGTGCTGGCAGCGTCCAGAGCCGGCGCCGCAGAGCGTGGTGTTGCGACAGACCATGCGAGATGGATTACTGCGCTCCTCACGTGATCGCCTCTGTGTACGCATTTGTGCTTTGAACTTGCCACAAGAAGACCTGCTTAGGTAAGTATATACTACATTAGTTATTTTACAAACGACTATTACTCTCGGATTATGTCTCAATTTGTGTATTTACTAACACATTATACAGTCACGGCCACCGTAGTCCATAGACTTCAGCAATGCCGAGGCACAGCCAAGTCGTTGCCTCCTCAAATATTGCAAATACTTGTAAAACCAATATTTCCATGTCAAAAAACTTGACATAAGTTGATTAATCGGAATTGTTAGGTACTTTAAGATCTATACTGTGCCAACATTTTCGTAAACAAAGTTTATTTACTTGTATCACTTTTAAATTTATTGGATGGATGAGTTCATAAATTAATAATATATCTATAATAATATAACAATAACACCCACACTAAATAAATAATCCATCCAGGGTTCGGAAACGCTTCCAGTTAAAGAACGTAGGTGATGGTCCTCTAGAAGTGTCTGCTCGGACGCAGGCGCCGTGGGTTGTAGTCCACGGGGCACGTCACCATCAGGACGTATGCGGCGCGGGGTGCGGGGGTCGGGGAGAAGACCGCGCCGCCCGCGACCTCTGCGTCGCGCTGCATCTACCGCCCAGGAGCTCCACCGAGGTCAGTATATAGAAGCTGGACCACTTTATAGACAAGGAACAGCAAGCGCATAAATGAAAGAGATTTCAGCTGTTCATGAATTTGAACTACAGAGGAATCATCGATGATCATTACTGAACTTTGACTGCAATATTAAATAGATATGTAAGTGGACAGATTTTTGTCGGTCTTAGCAATCTTATTAATCTTATATAACGCAAAAACTATTATCACGTCGCGTTCCTATGACACAATTTCCTATGATAGGTAGTACCAAGGAACTCTCTGGGCGTGATCAAACTTGTGTAAGTTTATGCTGTAACGGATCTAGTTACACTTTTGAACTAAATGTTGTTGACGGTACCACAGTTTAATTATTAGTTAGATACTATGTAAACCGGGTAGCTGTGTGTGGTTTATGATACGATCGGACTGATATACGACTATTCGCTAAAAGACCCAAAATAAAATATAAATAAATAAATTATATTTTCTGAATAGGTAAAGATAACTTCAAATATTCCATTTACCTTACAAACAACATAAATAATGGTTTCTATAAGGAGGTAATATTGCTAAAGAAACCTTTCAATAGATTCTAAGGATAATGCGTACGCTTTCTCAAAACACGGCTTTCATAATGTTTTTCAAATATTCCACGTTCATTTGAGTTTAAGGCGACATCTTCTCCGTTAAGTCTGCGTTCCTTCGTCTCCTTGGGGTGCCTCTTGATTGAATCTTGACTGTCAGCATTTTTATATTACTGAATAACAAAGACGAACAGGTCGCTCACCTAATAGTAAGCCAAGCCAAGCCAAGCCTGCCCATAAACAGCAGCAAAATTCTAGTCTCATAACGCCCAGTAATTGCAAATGCAAGTGACCACGTACAATTATGCGTGGTCAGTGATCTCCACCGCCCATGAACACCTACAATAGCAGAAGAATCAAACTCATACAGTACCTACCCAGACGGACTCTCACATACGAGGGACCAAGTGATACCCTTACCTACCCAGTAGCTATGTAATAAACCTGTTCAGCAACAGGTTTATGAAAAAGGCTATGTGTAATCATCTGGTTCTTACATCGCAAAATAATCTCGAAAAAAGACATTCACGCGGACGGAGCTGCGATTAAAGCTAGTACACCATAATTGTTTCGAGGCTGCCCGTTGAGCGGCGAGCGTGCGCAGAGGCGGAGGCGGGCGCGGGCGCGGGCACGAGCTCTTTGAAGCGTTATATTAAACGCGCTCCTTTGTTCTCCCACTTCATTAGTGTATAATATTGTTAGAAAAATAATATAACAGTGACCCGAGCTTCTGCACAAAGCAGCGCCTTTTCAAGTGAACACGACTCGATATATTGTTTATCATCGTTGTACATACTGTTTTTATAATATAAATTGTCCTGTATATTTTACTCTTAGCGAAATACCACCACCAACTTTCTCACAATAGATAAGTTAATCTAGCATTACAATTTCACGTCAGGTATGCGTGGAAGTACGAGTACACTGTTCAGAAGCGGATCCGTTAACTCGTACTGACGTACAAGCGTTGGCGGGAGCGTGCGCGGAAGCGGGAGCTGGGGCGGAGACAACCGCGTCTCTGAGGACGGAGTCGACGTGCCGGCGGCCGCGGTACGAGCCGATGCGACGGACCGCCACGTCGCTGCGCTTCTACGATAAACATACTTTATTACTAGTAAGTTGTTTTCTTATTGCAGATGCTGAAAGTCCTGCACCTGACGATAAGTGATCACCACCGCTGGATGTTCTGGCAACGATACCAGAAGAATCATAGATGCCTTGCAGGCCTTAAAGGAAGTTAATGGTTATTGGGAAACAGGGGGGGGGGGGCGGATTTAGGCTTCCGAAGAGACAGTAAAAATAACCCGGTCCAGTTATGTTGCAGATAAAACGTGGTATAAAACATATTCACCGTCTATCCCGGCCTATCCCGGGAGTATCAGTAGCCCTACATTGTGGAACCATAAATCATATTAAATTACGATTCTGTGAGAGAACACTTTTATGACACTTGGCCTACTCACAATCACACACCACTCTCATAAAATATTTTAGAGTTATTTAATAGAGCATAAAACATAAATTAACGCCCTTACCTTAATGGGAAAGGCAAAGATTCAACTGATGCTTCCACCGTTCGAGGAGCTTATTACTCTATCTTCGTGTAATCTGGGAGATTCTGTTGCTATATCAGGTACAAAATTCTAATCCAGTCAAATCACGTGTTTTTCAATGTAAAATCTTATCAATTTTGATAGCTTGACCCGCGTACAAAACTGGTGGATTTTACCTCAAATTGTAAGCAGTGGTTTGTTTATGCCCTGACATTGGTGAAGTCCATGGGCCGCGGTGAACGGTGACTATCAGGCGGGATGATTGCTCGTCTGTCTACCAGGCAATAAAAACGTATATTATTCGATCGTGTTCGTCTGAAACTTCTAAAAATAGGCAATAAACTGTGGTAATAATAATATAAAGTTAAAAAGGAATCTTTATGAGTATATTATGTTAATGAAATTCCATTCTTCGACGTTAAAGCATTGGAGATTAATAATTTCCCTTCACTTGATAGGCATACGAAAGACCTACCACCTAATTAATATATACTAGCCACAGTAATTAGTTGTTATTAACTCAGAATATTTTTTTTACCTTTTGTAATAAGTCCGGCTGAACTTTACATAACTTAAATAAGAAAATTTTAGATATCTCCTAATATTCACAGCAAATACCATTGATCCTGGAGCTAGAGTTTCCAGTCGTAACAGTCAAACCGGAGACGATTGACTTCGGGTTCGTAGCTGATGGGGACACCAGGAAGACTTACTTTACTGTGACGCACTCCAGCCGTGAGTACCCTTCAAATTAATAAAACAGGTACCTTAGAGACATCACTTATTAAATAAATAAATACACCCAACAGTCAAACACATAGTCCGGACTCCACACTAGGTTAAACCTGTATCGTGGGTATCAGCAACTACGAGGACTTGTAGATCACACAAACATTTGTCTCGGTGCGGGAATCGAACCACGGCCTCGCTTCGCTGCCGACTCGATTAGTCGCAGCGGCCGTTATGATATGTCTCGGAGTAAACTCTATCGAACAAAAATAATCTTATAATTAGTCCTCATTTGGAGGTTCAAAAAACCTCTTCTAAACAATATATAATGGCCAAAGTCAGTCAGGAATTATTTTAAAACGAAAATCTGATGGCGCTCTTAGTTAGTTTCCCAACTTGCCCAAGTTGTACCTCCTCGTACAAGTTGTTAGGTGAAGTTACCGGTGACATACTTTGACAGTTACAAGCACCCATTATGTTCGTGACGTATGCGGGTGTTTGCTAACGGAACATCAACTAAAACTATTCTAATTAATGAATAATAATGTCAGCGTATTAAATTAGTCGAGTTTATATTCGGCCAGCGGGAATTAGCTTTTGAATTCTCGTGTGTATACGTGTAACGCGATTAAGCACAAAGCTCGAGCAGCCTAATAACCATATTACGATAATAATTATAACAAATATGATATCTCTCATAACCACAAATTGAGCTGCTCTATTGTAAATTAAATTGTGATAATATACTGCAAATATTACAAACTAATTTGAAAAGGGCAACACTAAATGTTGCGGCCAAATGCAACAGTTTACAGTAAATACCATATCACAATAAAACATTAAACACAACAGTTTACAATAAATACTATATCACAATAAAAACATTACAAACAGACATGTACTGTCTTGGTGCTCCTTTTTTTCCCTTCTTTTTTTGTAACGACCACACCAGCGGGGGAGAGGAAAACGTGCGGGGCGTCAACGGCCTGCCGTATATATATGAATTCAAAGTTCAACGGCCTCTCTCGCAGTCGACTACAAGTATCGTGTGACAAAGGACATACGCAAATTGTCCGTTCCGCAATAAAGCTCCCGGGGCCCTGGTCGCAGCAAATAACCGCGCCAACATCGCGGTAACATCAAGCAGCAAAACAAATCGAAGAAACGAACGTTATAGTGTGTGATATCCTCGAGAAGAAAGATTGTAGCAGATTCTTGGTGAGTCCTTCTGCCTATCCTTAAAACCAAGACAGTGACACCACGTATCACACGCTACACCACATCAGTAAATATAAAAAACCGCATAAAACCACCTCGCGGAATCGTAAGCCCGCAATCCCAAAACACAATAAAATTTCCAAAAACCGAATTAAGGGACGTTTGCATCCACACTAAACATTCATCTCTAGTGAAAAAACCGAAACTGACAGGCATAGCATTTAGAACTTGAAGGCAAATGTAAAAATGTTGTTGGATTTCTAGAGTGGTAGAGCCACGCTGTAGACAGTTTTGTCTAAAGCATGAATGGGCTGGCTCGTCCGGATCGTTACCACTGTCTCACAGAAAACCGACGTAAAGTAGCGGCTTGCTGCTGCGTTTCGTACGGTGAGTGAGATAACCGGAAGCCCAAATCCCCTCCCCTTCCCAATCCCTAATTATCCCTTTCCTTTAAGGTCGGCAACGCGCCCATGACTCTTCTGGTGATAGGCGTACATGGGCGGTGGAGATCACTTACCATCAGGTGACCCACTTGCTCGTTTGCCGGCCTATGCTATAAAAAAAAAAAAAAAAAAAAACCATGATATCTGCAAACCCAATCGCTGGACCCAAAATATAATATGTAACTGCTCATAATGCTTTGGTACGTATTAGGGCGCATTTATATGACAAGGAATCCCACCGCGTTACGGCCGCGCGGGCGCCTCGCTCGAATCACTCGAAAAACTAATATAAACTCTATTGACTAAGCCATAATGTTTAATTCTTCGCAACGCTCCAACCACGCGGCGACTGCGCGATCGTGTAAACGCGAGCGCGGCCGCCGCGCGGAGGCCGCGCGGAGGCCGCGCGGTTGGTTGCTCACAAAGAATTTCAACGTTAAGTCCTAGTTAATAAGACATACATTTGCTATGACTGAAAAATTTCGGGCAGCCGCCGCGCGGCCGCCGCACGAAATTTTTCGCGTCGTCTAACCGCAGCCTTAAGATACCAGTTGGTCACTAAACAAAAATATTGGCCTCAATGAGTTCAAAACATTGAAATATGACCAATAAGCTATAAATGATGCTTTGTATATTGTATATATCCTTAAAATTCGATATTTCATTCGATTGTCTTCAACATTTATGAAGTTATTATTATTATTGGATTATTTGATTATTATTGGAATAGTTACAATATTAGCATCAATGTAATGGCCCATATTGTTTTCCAAAAAGCACTTTTCTACTTTTAATCGTTTAATTATTTTCTAATGTAATTATATTAAACTACAATGAATTTAGTTTCTGGTAAACCTATTCACATGGACTTTTGTGGACATAATAGGACTACAATTAGGGTATAGCTGCCTGACTCGTTTGGCCTTTGACGACAGTTAATGACGTGTTGTTTGTGTGCCAGGTACAGAAACGTTGGATCTGGTTGTGGAGTGGGAGGAGGGGGTGGGGGAGCAGTTCCAACTGTGGCCGCGAGCCTTCAGCCTCCTACCCTGCGAGATGAAGCACATCTACGTACAGTACACTGCTAGGTATGACTTCCAACCCTATGGTATACTGACCACTTTTATATAGGAAAACATTATTTTATAGCATAGGCCGGCAAACAAGCAAGTTGGTCTCCAGATAGTAAGTGATCTCCACCGCCCATGTACGCCCACAATAGAATCATAGGCGCGTTGCCAACCTCAAAGCAAAGGGATATTTGAGGGATTAGGAAGGAGAGGGGATTTGGGCCTCCGGATATCTCACTCACCGGTCGAAACAGAAACATTGATTTTTTTTCTAATGGCGTTAAGATAGAATCGCTATAACCTACATCGCCCAAAAGACGATGGCAATAACGTGCAACCATTTTGATCAAGAATCAATTACACTATAGTTGGTACTTCTTATCCTACCAACTCTACGGATGTTTATCTGAAACGGCAAAAGTCATTCTACAAACCTGATTGTTTAGTTCTCTAACTTGGTTGTTGTCAAGAATTCGATTGGATAAAGTTGATCTGATCTAAAGGTGATTTCAAAGTTTTGTTTTACATTTACCGGAAAAAGGTTCGTACTCGTTTCATTTCATTACAACTGCCAGGGAGAAGATCAAACAATTTTGAATAGTGAATGCAATAATTAAAACTCAGAACATTAAAAACTGTAATGAACTCTAGCTATCTAAGCTATCTATACATATATAATTACTTGTCTTTGAACTTCAACCTAAACCGCTAGGGCTACGCATTTGATATTTTAGCAGTTGATGTCTTATCATCCACTAAGGACTGATTTTTAGAAATTTCATGCCTAATGGAGTAAAATAAGAGATGAACAGTTGTATGGAAGTATGACAGTGTAGAATTACACGCGGGCGGAGTCGCGAGCAAATACTGCATATGTATAAAAAATATAAAGTGTTATAACACATTGAACAATGTTTTACTCGCGACCATACCCACATGACGTTTTTCGGAATATAACGTAATGTATGTCCTATTTCAGGTTATGATTTACCTATCAGCCAAATCACGATTTTCAGTCACAATTTGTGTTTGAATTTTTGAGCGTTAGGCTCGCCCCTATCATGTAATGGGAGGTATATAATTTCGACACAACGTGGTTGCTAGTGTAAGTTGCACCTCATTCTACACCTTCGGGGATACAGGCGTGAGCTTATGTATGTATGTGCTAAATTCCATCCCAATACGTTCATCGTCATTGACTAACAAACCTGAAAATTCACAAATGTCCAAACTTTCACATTTACATTATTAATAGGACGTAGGATATCGTTTTTTTGTCAACACCAAAAGCGCTGACATACTGTATGACTTTCAGACTGGTTCGGCGATATTCAATAAACCCGACACGCCAACCTTAGCGTTTTAATAACGCCTTGCCTTATTGCCACGTGAGACGAGCCGAATGATGATATTAAACGGTATCTAAGCAAAACAATCTCACGGCTCGTGAGCTCTATTGTTATCAGAGAATGGGTTTATGCACACGCTGGAATATGAGAATCATTTCACGCGCACATTTTCGCGATAGTATTGAAGTCTGAGACTTTAATAACTACGCTGAGACGGGACATGGGTTATTTAATTCATTACTACTGCTTACTACTACTTAGCCTGGTAAACCGGGAGTCTTTGTTTTTAATTCCAAAAATGACATAAGTTGCCCCGGATAGGTATTTGTGCTGGATATGATGATGGGCTCGCTTTTTATCACGCCATGGGACAGAAATAAGCTGCGCGATAGAATGGGTGTTACACCTTTACTTACCCCTTCGGGACACTGTCGTGGGCTAAAGTTTTTGTAGATGTTTAATGTTTATGTACCTAGAAGTCGTCTAACGAATGTAAGGAAACAATACCATTCTAAAAGACTATAACAGATTGATTTGTTTAATATTCAGGCAACTTGTAACATATTATTTTAATTTTGAGGATGAATGAAAGGCGATTTACAATAAGTATTATCCATGAAAATGTCAACCGAAATGAGATCGTCCTATCTCTTCCCAAGTAATGCAAGTCACACAAACTTAACCGCCCCAAACGTATGAGAAGATGCTTGAATGTAGAGGATGTAAAACATGTGCGCGAGGGTCAGTTTGCACACTTGATAGTATGTGTATTTTACCGTCGAACAACAAAACTCTTGTATATAATATTTCAAGACTGCCTCGGTGGCGCAGTTGTAATGTGTACGCAGCACGGCTGAAGTGCTGAGGTCTCGGGTTCGATCCTCGGGATTTCTTGAATGCTCAGAATTAGCCCGGAGTCTAGAATTGTGCTGGGTATGGCGATAGGCCAGCTTCCTATTATATCATAGGATGAAAATAAGCTTGGCGAAATGTGAGTGTACTAGTTACACCTCTTCCATTGCAGGCATGAGTGCGTATGTATGTATTTTAATGAAATAAACAGTGTACCGTATGTCCAGGTGGTGCAGTGCTCCGGTTGAAGGTAGTGTGCGCGTGTACAGCACAGGAGGCGCGTGGTGTCGCGCCGCAGTGTCGTGTCGCGCCGCGCCCGCCCGCGACCACGACTGCCGCGCTCTCGTGCACGACCATACGGACGATACACACCTCCTGCCGCCTGACCTGCTGCGCTGACAAGTGACAACCATACACCTGCCAACACATGCTGTATAAACACATGCTTGTGACAATTGATGTTTACTTTTTGATTTAACTGAATATAAACATTACATTACGGTTTCATTTGTTCTTTTTTTATTTATCTATTTATAAACCTACATCATATCAGGGAAGAAAACGAAAATACAATAAAATTAAACAAATTCTTACTTAATATTCTAAATAATCAGCTAAAATGGGATACAATATTATGACATTCTATTCTTTAATGCAGCCGGACGCGGTGTCCAAAAAAATTACTCATGAAACTTGCTCAAGATTGGAACTTGTTCCTAATATCACCTTCATAACACCATGACACTATCATGGAGTAGGAATAGTAATAACGAACCGTGGATGCACTACTGCCTACTCCATAAAGTATACAAATATATTTGATCCTAGAGACTAACTTAGATTTAGTTCTCGGTATAATTGACATGCATGTCGCTGGGCGTGTAGCGTATTGCGTGTGATGGAACAGTATAGTGACACCTTTGTCACCTCCCGCGAATAAATAACAATTATATTTATACAAAATCTTACTTCATTTCAAGTGGAACAACGGTCTCGGACGAGGCATTATCATAAATTCTCCAAACTAACACTTAATTAATAAACTCAATCCGAGGAACAATGGAGCCGCTATTGTGGTTGTTTCTATTGTGCTCGAGTTGTATCGATGAACTGTACCTATAACAAGCGACTTAAGCTATTTCCACTTCACTTCACTTTCCTACGCATTGATACAACTTGCAACAACATCCTCTGCCGTGTCACGCGAAGGTCCTTTAACTTAGATTAGTTATGCGTAACTAGTGTAGTAGTTTTATTTCATTATATTAGACCCTGTACTAAAGGACATTTTATTCTGAAAAGCCATTTTGAAAACATAAGCCATGTCAAACTCATGTAACTAGCATAATTGCGCATTTACGCGCGATCAACAAAAAAAATCAATACCCGAGAGGCAGTACAAAATGCCTTTTACGAGTTTGTTGCCTCCCGGTTAGCTGATTTTTTCAAGAAGGGTAAAAGGGTAATAAATTGTCACTGCGCTGGCAGCGATAGCCATAATAAAAATAAAAAAGATGAAAAAAAAAATACTTTCAACCTTTTTCGTACATAACTGCAATTTCATATACAAAGACTAAATAAGAGTATAAAGAAGAATAAAATATTGTACCTACCTAGTGAATAACTAGAGATTTTGAATTATTTAAGTGAATTCAGTTCTTTACCAAAAACATTTACTTATATATAAATACGAGAATGTTTGTTATTTCATTTACATTAAACTCGTGTAAACTTGCGCTTACACCCTACTACCACTCATAAAATATTATACAATCTTATGTTAAGTATCTATAAAATATAATGCGGGGAACTGTGAGAAGACAGCTAGTTGGGTAATAAAGTAAGATGGTTGTAGCTGTTGTTGTGTAGGTGTGGAGGTAAAACTTCAAACGAAAGATAATAAAACGATTGATAAAGTATATGAACTGTGGATAAATTGTAATCCCACATCAATTGGTTACGAGCTCCTGGACTATTAAAAACGTGATCGCCTCGAATCAGCTTAATCCTTCCATCTCAAATTTAATTAAAATCAACATTGTGATCTTGTTATTATTGTTCGTGAGTCGCGTAAAAGAGATTTTTTAGGTATATCCACAAATACCCGCGGAGAGGCCGGGCCGCGACAGAAACGTGCGACGCTTTTTAACAGCTAAAGGCCAGCACGCTTATATTTTATTATGTGGATAAATTTTGGTTTGAAGGACATTGATGTCAGTGTATTTGCAGAGTATATATAGACTTAACATGTTATGTCTCGGGGTGACGAGTGCAGTCTAGTGTTATATGTATAGTTCTTTGTAATTCGAAGTTCTGTGCGGTGTTGCTTCTGTTTATGGGAATACGTGACGTCCTATCATCAGGCAAGGCTCGTTTTGTTATACAGACAAAAAATATATTAACTGATAGACATAGTGAATAGATTAATCATCTAAGACAATCTTAGTGAACTTGAAATGGACCGAACTCGCAAAAAATCGCGGAACCCGCGGGTTGATCAATTCAAATTAAAAGTTGAGCGAACAATTACTGCCGAGTAATTAATTTATCGAGCGCAGTGAAACGGGCTGTAACTCGCTTATATTGTGATTGATTTCACTTGGCAGCGTTATTGTTCTCTCTCGACTATGTAAACCCGTGTAGTCACTACGCAACAATTCAGCAGTACGTAGTGCTCAGAATGCTTTAACATGGTTTTTGTATTTTTTAAACATAAACCGGCAACCGAATAAGTGAAGTACCTAGTTGATAGCCTCCGTGACGCAGCGGACGAGTAGCCGGCTGTGAAGCGAGAAGCCCCGGGTTCGATCCCCGCACCAAGACAAATGTTTATGTGATCCACAAATATTTGTCTCGCGGTCTGGGTGTTGTGAGACCGAAAGTCTCTCGTAGTTCCTAATACCCACGACACAAGACTCGTATCTTACTGTGGGGTCAGGACTATGTGTGTGTTTGTTGGTTATAATAGAGGGATTTGGAAAGTGATAGGGGATTTGGGACTCTCGATATCTCTCTCACCATACGAAACACAACTAAAAGCTACTACTTCACGGCGATTTTCAGTGAGACAATGTCATGAATCCGGTCAAGCGGACCCTTTCCTGCTATGGACAATGCTGTCTACAGTTTGTTACAAAACGGTGTGGTCATATTTAAGGGTGGTTGCTTTCAATTACTTTTTGTCACTCGTTGATTACAATCGATATGATAAATTATCATGACTAACAATTAAGGGCTGTGCATCAGCATGAATAATTTTAAAGTTTGACAAAAGCTCAACTTTTTTTTTATTCTATTCAATGAGACGAGCAATTTGCTCGCCACGCCTGGCCATAAACAGAAGCAACACCACACAGAACATTGAATTATAAAGCTCTGCATGGCACTGAACTGCGCTCGTCACCCTAAGACAAGATTTTCAGTCTCATAATGCCCAGTAATTTCACTGGCTTCAATGTCCTTCAAACCAAAACACTACAGTGCTTACACACTGTTGCTAGGCGGCAGAAATAGACAAAGCGGTGGTACCAACCCAGACTGCATACTGAGGCCTAACCACCTTATAAAAAAAAATACCAACTGCTTATAATTTCGTATTTTCCAAAGATGAAAATAGAAAATCTCTAAAATAATCAAAATAATTGAAAAGCATGCCTTTTTCACCTTCGGTAACAGAGAAATGTTTTAAGTTTGACCACTTTGTCAATGGCATTGTAGCGCCAATACTTCGATCGATTTGAATGCGGTTTTGTTGTTTAAAAGCTGGTTTAGTTATTGAGCTTATCTACCTATATAATTTATACTTGAAAGAAAATGCGTCCAACCGGTTTAAAGTTTAAGATGTTTTCCTAATTGGTGTCGGGAGCTTTTATAGTAAGCAATAAAGTATGCGGCGCTTAAAGCTCGATTCATTTATATTTTATTGTTTGTTATTGTTCGTCGGTAAATTGTGTTAACAATGCCTATCTGTTGTCGTCCGTAATGTTATTTATATAGCTGCTCTCCGCCCTCGTCGGTCGCTGGATTTATGTTCTAAATTGGTTTTTCCGCAGCGATATTTTGCTATCTAATAACATAAGAGCTGAACGCTTGCTGACTCATGTTCCGCTATTTCATTTGTACGACCGTATTATATTTGTTATATTAAAGCTAAGAAGACGTTTTAACCGACTATAAAACGAGGAGGTACACAAATTATCTATATATTCAATAAATATATATTATTTTATAGTTCAAGGATAACTACGCCAAATGTTAACTGACTTTGATGATGATTCATGTTTGTATTCGATAGAGTTTACTTCGGTTGGATTCTAATATAAATTCGGTGGAGATCGGATGACGTAGATGACGAAGAATAATGGGAAACTCTTGTAGGGATAACCACCAAAGCGTTTGATTCAAGTTTGTTTTTGAATTTATTTATTCTTATTCTGAAGAAATAAAACCCCATAAAGCAACCTGTTATGTCAAAGGCAAACACTTAAATATAACAAAGTCGTTGAATATAATTAACTACTACGCATATTTATTTAAAAAACTATACATGAAATTACTAAATCACTTTAACTACTTGAATGCTTACGCTTTACAAAAATAGTTTGAATGAATAAGCAATGTATTTTTCATAAAATATAAAGCAACGCAGTACGTGCAATCTGAATACACAATCTTTTATGTGTACTCTGCGTTCAAACCTCTTTAGCCTACAAACAAGACTGGCTCGAGGTAAATATTAAACTTTGAGAAACAGAGATTAAGAAAATATTTCATAGCCTTGTGTAAAATGGAAGTAGGTTATAAGTAAACGTGATTAATGTTCACAAGGTACTGCAGCTCGTTATAAATGAAACAGTATCAACAATAGTTATAATGCAATTGGATTTCTATTTACTTATCCTGATTTATTTGTTATCTTGTTTATAAAAACGTAAATAATCATTAATAAAAATATCAAATCAGTTTGTTTAGATAGTATCTCCTATTATTACATACTCTAGCCACCGCTAGAAATCAAACTCACGAAAAAAAAAATTAGGTGTAAACCTAATCGTGAGTTTGGTGGAGTGTACGAGTGTGAAGGCCCGCGGGATAACTCGTTTCTCGTTTGTGGAATGTTCCGCACTCAATACCGTTTCTAATTGCAATTAACGAACTGTAGTCCGCTCGTCGCACCGCCAACTATGCACATAGCACTCTACTACACACATACTGTGCGATATAATTTAACCGGCACCGGCTCAGCACCGACATTGACTCCAAAAATACCTCTACTTCATGTTTAATGTTATTTGTGACCTTTAAGCAACTGTAAAACGATTTTACAATAAATAAATAATTATTGTAATTAATGTTCCACGAAATGACGACAACTTCGTAGAGAGATTATACACCGCCCCGTCTGACAACAAGATCAGCTTCAACTTGTATATAGCTCGGTATATCTGTGCTGACGTAAAAGTGGTGACTTGCAGCTTCACAGGTGATTAATGATGGTATACTCCCGATAAACTGTTCTAAATATACTACTCTGCCAACGCGTTTAGTGCGGACTTCATTGCTTTGTGTCATTACCTATTTCATTACAAATAATATTATGTAATTCTCTTGTATTACTTATATACTTAAAGCCTAATTTACGCTAACAAATCTCGAACAATATAGAGAGAAACATTACAAAAATGTCTCGTTTGCGTGGTGACAATCAAGTTCTTATTACCATACTGAAACAACTGAAAGGAAATATCGTGTAAGGCAGCCTTGTAAAATGTTGTGCGTGTAAATCTGTCGTGCGTGAAACTTTTTTTTACATCATGCTTCATACTAGAAAATTACCAGAAAGTTTTATTATTACTAGCTTTCGCTAGCGGCTCCACCCGCTTGAATGTCTCTCCGGGATATAAAGTAATTCATGTTCTAATAAGGGTCATGGTCAGTCTGTGTACCAAATCGTATTCAAATTCGATCGTAAACGATAAACATTCATCCAAATTCTCTCACAAACACCCAAACATACACAACTTTAAAATTATTACGACAGGAGTAACTTTCCGCCCGCATTTTACACACGCTTTGCAACCCGTTTTCGCTTTTAAGAGGTTGAATTTAGTGAAATCCGTTCCTAACCGAGGCCTACAGTATAAAATCACACACTTTCAATATTTCAAATTCGTACCCTCAGAGGTTTGGGCTTGGGAGTGATGAGTCAGTCAGTCAGGACTTTGTGTTTTATGTAACAGTATACAGACAGACTGTAAAGGGTGTTATATAAATGCTCTTGAAAACTAAGTACTTGGTAGTGCTGGGAATTACTGATATTCCATAAAAAAATGGCGAAATCGGCCTCCGCGTGGTTTTAATGGTTAGTATCACCGGTGTAAGGTGTACCTAGTGTTGTTAGGGACTCGGCCCAGCGGTCGCCGAGATAGTTACCATCTCTCTCAGGCGACTCATCGTTGAGCCGTAAGAGCTTACTTTTTGTAAGCCGTAAGAGGATTTACTTTTTGTAACATAACCGCCCTGCCAACCCCCAGAGTGGGGCGGAAACGATAAAATAATTTCCTTCGCAAAATAAAAAAGATGGTGCTCATCGTCAACCCGACCGATGCTTCTCTCGCTTATCATAACATTGTCCAAACGAAGCCTAATGAAACAATGGTGATTGAGTTAGTCGATATTGCGGTTCAGACTACGTTCAGCTAAAACAAAGATTTGATCGAGCGCGCGCACTCAACTGGATTGAATGACATTCTCTTTGTGAACTTAAAGTACGAAGATATTAATTAGGAACGCGCTTCGTCAATGTAAACTATGGTTTTTATAGCAGTACGAATATAGAATGAATACCCGGGGCGATATGAACGATATTTTTTTAGGATTGGCTGGTTTATTTGTTTGGTATGCGAATGTGTGTGTGTACAGACTGTGTATAAATTAATTACTTATTATACAGAATAATATTTTTATTACATTAAAGTATTTTTGTATTATGCGGAGTACCTTAAAATAATTTGTCATGAGATAGCAAATATTTGCCTTGGTACAAAATGTAAATAGTATGCTCCCGTTGACTTATAATATATTTATTCTCAAAAGCTGAGAATAATAATTATAGTCGCAGAGGAACCAACTTGAAATAATGTTAATATAAAACGTCATCATACCGAGAACTAATAGTTTTGGCACAGCGTTTGGTTGTCAGTTCGCTCCGTGGCGTTTATAGTTAGCGTAAAATTGTTTTCCTTGTTTTCGTGTCGCCGATATGATCGTGAAATCAGCGGGACGCTCCAGCGAGGGAGCGACTCTGCAAAAACCAGGTCAATAAGTACACAGTATATACATGCCGTCACAGTGGCAGCGTATAACAGCTGAGAACTGTAACGTCCAATCTCATACCGGAGATCACATTTTGTGTTACGTGTTTTCGGTTTAAAAAACCATACGAAATGCCCGGCATTATAATTTCTACTCGGTACGACTGGCGCTTTATGACGTCACGAAACTGAAATATACTCATCAAGCTGTGGCTGTACTAATTGCACTTCTGCGTATTTATTGCGGGATACAGGCGTGGGCTTTTGTCGTGTTATGTTATAAACATACATGCATAAAGTACAACGTTTGTAAAGTGCGATGGGAAACTGACACTATAAAGGCTATCTCGACTTCTCAACCACTACTGCGCTTTCTGTAAGGCAAAATTGACAGAGGCATACATTTTATTGACACCGAGCAGTGAAGCCCACAAAGTTTTAGGAATAATTTCTGTTTCAGTAATACCCAACAATCACAGAGTTTTATGTTGTATCGTTTGTATCAAGAACTACGAACAACTGGCTTCGGTGCGGAAATCGAACCCGCGGCCACAATTCGTTCGTCAAAGACATTCGTCTACTCGACCATGTCACCAAAATAGCTATCTAATTTTATATATTAATAATAATAATAAAGAATAAGAAATAATATAAAGAAAGATACACACTTATTTACAAGGTAGGTCCCTCGTATGCGAGAGGCCGTCTGGGTTGGTACCACCGCTTTGTCTGGTCTGGCTTTGACTGTCTGTTCTGCTGACAAGCAACAGTGTGTAAGCACTGTTATGTTTCGGTTCGAAAGTCGTTGAAGCCAGTGAAATTACTGGGTTTTATTAGACTTAACATCTTATATCTCGGGGTGACGAGCGCTGTTAAGTGCCATGCAGTGCTTTGTAATTCAAAATTCTGTGTTGTGTTGCTTCTGTTTATGAGCAGGCGTGGCGCTTACCAGCTGGCGAGCATATATACATATAAAGAACTAGCGTAGAGTCAGCTGCCCTTCACCTCTCGCCATTGCATCATAATTATACACAGCCACATGTGAGCACACACACACATACACACACACGCCTACACGACCGCGTTCTGGGCCAGCCAAGTGGAAACTTTTAATATATTAATAAATAAAACAGGTAGAGAACGTAAGGCCGATGTTACGCTTGATAAAGGTCAGTGCGTAATGAGAATGGTATTACAGGCTACAGCGCGCCACGGACCCACACCACAGACTCCAACGGGGTTTATTAACTGATATAAAAAAACAAAAAGCTCAAAATAAAATTGACTACAGCTTTTAGTTGCTGCTATTGCAGATTATTGTTCATTGATATTTGTAGCACCGCCTATAAATTGATTATTTTATTTTAAATTTCATAATTTTTAAGTCGGTTTTTCTTTTAATTTTTTTTTGTTACTTTTAGTGATTAAAAGAATAAAAAAAAAATCGGCCAGTGTCGAAGTTATATTAGTTTATGCCTTTTGAGCTGAAAATTTATTCTTCCAATTATTATGAGACCAACTTTGAAGAACATCCTACGAATAAATAAAGAATGATTACTCATTTTGATTGCCTTTAGCCCAAAATCCTATTTATAAAGAAAACGCATCCACAAAATAACAATTGTTTTCTAAATAATTAAGGATGATTGTGATAAACTACTATCAAATACACGTCTCGCTCGCTAACCGACCTTTTTCTATAAAAAAGTGTCTAGAGATTTAGTCTGCAAATAAAAACGGCACCGCAGTTCTCATTTACATTTCACCGACATTTCTAGTTAGAATAACTAGATTGTCCAAACGTTGATGAGAGTAGTTAGCTAGCGCTCGATGCGCTTTATTATGTTAGTTTATTTTTCTGGCCATTTATTTTTTATGTAGTATATAAGCTCCAATTTAAATAATTCAAACAGACCGACGCACAACAGTATGTTAAACTTACTTTTAAGTTTATATTTCTAACAGACTTAATATCAACTAATGATCATATTTAGCTTCAAGATTAAAATAAATAATAAAAGTAGTACGTTTCTTGCTTCAAGAAGTAAATACTTGCAATGTACATATTTGCTGCAATAAAAACGATCGTAATGCTCGTCGCTACTGTTAAGCTGCATCACTGTTTATCGCTACAATAATAAAATATACTTTGCATATTTTTAATGCTAGTGTGTTCTTAATTGTAATTAAGTATAACTTTATAAACATGTAAACGTATACCTCGTGCTACGTGTTGCTACGAACAGCTACGGCGTAGTCGCGCGTGCTATGAAGTACTGCGGTACTACGCTAAGCGATAGGTTTCCAAACAATAATGTACAACGTATTACAGAAAGGTGTGGTTAAATATAAGCAACGTATAGTGTACGATATGAGTATTTCATTGGCTTATGTCTTTAAAATATCGTGTCGTTAAAAACCACAGTTTTTTATTTAATTTAATGACGAGACGAGCAAATCGCTCGCCTGTAAGCGATGGTAAGTGCCACGCCTGCCCATAAACAGAACAGGGTAACACCACACAGAACTTTGAATTACAAATCACTGCATGGCACTAAACTGCGCTCGTTACCCCGAGACATAAGAGGTGAAGTCTCATAATGAAAAGATGGATGAATTTTAAAGGGACTTGAAGCTGTGGCTAATGCCAAGTAATCCTCAAAGTCGCACACTCTCACTCGCTGCTGGAAAGCAAAAATCATTGAAACATAAAGCCATGAAAGCAACTCTGAGCACCGCTCCTTAAACGTGGGACCGCTTTGAAGGCTATGTATGAGATTTTTATCAACAGTGATACTATTGAACGTTTTTATCAACATGCCCATTTGAGAGGAGCCATCACAAAGACAAGTGCCCTCAAAATTTGTTTAGACTTCCTTCTATAAAACACTTATAATAAAGGGTATAGGCTATTTCTAAGTATCTATGAGTTATGGATTATTCACTAATTTTACTTATTTAAGTTTGCAAAATTCTTTTAAAGCAGAGGCCGGCAAACAAACAAATGAGTCAGTCAGAGTTATAAATCACATAATTATGTTCTAATAGTAATATTCAATATCCTATCGATTGCAAGCAGATATAAGTCGTCAACATTTGTTCGCTAGTAATATTACCTGTGCTGAACACTGCAAGACTCCCATTCTACAGTTATCGTTTAAGCAGCTCATCATTTCACGACGTATTTAATCGTGTAGATAACACTAAGGATGAACAGATTTACATTCTGCGATCTGTGCCACGTCCACGTCACTTCAGCGCCACGTCCGCACCTCGACATCACAATGCAGCTAACGTTCGCATATGGGTCATTCCGCCCCAACGACCATCTATTGCATCTAGAAAACGAGTATAATTCGCGATTATATACAGGGTTATTTTTAAAACACCAGCAATCTCGCAGGGGTAGATTCCTAAGGTTATAAGCTACTACTTTTGTTCTACGACTTTTGATAATTTGTTAGATTTTATTTTCATACAAAAATAAGTATTCATTTAATTTCCGTCTTGAATGTTACAACGCGCATCGCAGATTACGTAAACAAACACGCGAAGCGTAGGGAACGGTCAAGCGGTTAACGCCCGAGTAGCTGAGCGGCGCCTTTGATATCGCGCGCGCACGTCGCGCCGCGCCGCAGTCTACGAAGAAAAACACGACACAACAAAAACTTGTAAAATCATTTTTTTTAAATATATTGAGTTATATCCAAACTCGTAGAACAAAAGTTGTTCCGTATGGGGTCAGCTATCTGGTCCTGCGAGATTGCTGGTGTTTTAAAATTAACCCTGTATACAGAGAAGAGATTCAAACAACAAAAAGTGAATTTTAACGAGCACGCGGCATCTGTAAATTGATAGGAAGACATATAGGCTGTTGGTTCATGCTTAGTAAATGCTTGAGAGATAATTGGATTTGAGTTTTCATAAGTATCTATATGACATACTATATATACTATATATAAATTATGTATTTTTATCGTAGCGTAAGACCAAGTAGCAACATGACAATAAATATAAGTAGCACCTGATGTTTGTAAAAAAAAAATCTCGACTACGCTACTCCATTAGAGGCTTAAGTGACCCACCCCCCCCCCCCCCCCCACTGTAACTCCTGTGCACCAGGATCAACAGTGGTACACATTTTAATTGACACCGAGCAGTGGAGTCTCTGGGAATGCCGAAATGTCTTTGTCCCGCAACGAAATTAATCAGGTAGAAGGATTTTTTTGTTTAATTCAATAACGAGGCGAGCAACTGATGGCAAGCGCCACGCCTGCCCATAACCAGAAGCACACACAACTTTGAGTTATAAAGCATTGCATGGCTCTGATCTGCGCTCGTAACTCCGAGACATAAGATGTTAAGTCTCATAATGCCCAGTAATTTCACTGGCTTCAATGTCCTTCAAACCGAAACACATCAGTGCTTACACACTTGCTTGGCGGCATGAATAGACCAAACGGTGATACCAACTCAGACGGCCTCTCGCATACGAGCGACCTACCACCATCTTGAACCATGAATAGTCTTGAAAATGAATGGTATTGTTTTATTATACACTTACCAAGAGGTTAGGGAGGAGTTAGAAATATTAATTGTCCACTTCCTTCCATAACAAATAAAATATATACAGAAGTGCTGCTACATTAATAAAATGTACAAAAGTTGGCAAGTCTCTCTTGTAAGTACTATTCACATGAAAGCTTTAATAAGTAGGCACTCAGCGGGACCGACCGAGCCGACCGCCAATATCAAAGGAGTATTAATGTAACTAGCCATTCGTCTGAGACACGCTATTAATTATCGTGATTGATGTGTCAGTGTGTGAGAACAGATCAAAGGAGTAGAGTACGGTGACGTCACCACTCACTACACCCATGAATACGAGATATTTATTCATCATTATTGTAGAGCGTGAGGAAATGTTTCAATTTTGATTTTTGTTACAATGGTGTAATCCAAGCAAATGATTATTTTTCACCAACTGCTAAAAAGACCTCCTCCTTTCTTAATTAAGTTTAATATATATGTATGTTCACGCATAAGTACGCTTTTCTGGACCAATTTTAATAATTCTTTTTCTAATAGATAAGATTAACTTGGATGGTGGTTGGTATATGAGTCATTTTCAAAAAAAGTGTACCTAACACTCACACAACAGAATTTATAAAGAACAGTTCATAATGCCCTTCAGCCCCAGCCCACCCGACTTCTTATTCTAATTAATAGGTATTTACAGAGAAAAATAATAATAAATAAAACATACATTGTTCTAATATTTTTTTTATTTTCAAATCAAATACAATTATTATTTGGAACCATCAATAAATTGTTTTTTTTTTGTTTAGAGTGAGACATAGTCCACTAGCGCCACTTCCCAAAAATAATATTACTATAATAATATAAATTTGTATTTGTATTGTATTGTTTTAAGTTTTTCAGGTTCATTTTCTTTCAACTTTCCCCGGTACTTTCGTTGACGTTCTGCTGAAGTCATTGGTGTCATTTTTATTATCTACAAACACATACAATAACATGAATTTAAATCTAAATGGGTTTACCGCAGGGGTAAACCCCACCTTAGAAAAGAATCATCGCAATCGTTCATAATTAAAGCTGATATCGCGTAAGACACAATAAAAAAATAAGAACTTCTTTTTTAAATCAGTTAAAACATTGACTTGTGCAATATGCTCACAGCTTTATACATTTTTCTTTGTGTAACGTTACACACAAGAACAAAAAATCATGGCGTCAACACAGAGTTTAACAAATCACAGAAAAATATCTTAACAGAATTATTTGATTGCATAATGATTCTCTTGATACTGATGAAATGTCATAAAAATATATAGTTTTTAAGTTATTTACAGGCACTTACGTACGAAATCCACGTTACACTGAGGAAACTTTTTAGCGACAAAAGTCGAGTGTCACAGTCTAAGACAAAATGTGAGAAAAACAATAGGTCTGCGTTGATAAATTATTAGGTTAGCAGTGGTGTACAGTATGCCAGTGTTGAATAAATTAAAAATGCGTTCAAAATTAATGAAATATCTGAGATATCGTCGTTACACATTGGTGTTACACAAAGGACTAAAAAAGCGGACATGTATTTAAATTCAATTATGCTTTACGTTATTATTATTAATACAATAATTTCCTTCTTTTTCGATAGTTCAGTAACTTAGTCAAAATACCCTACACAAAATTTAATAATATTTCTTTGAAATAAGCTTCAATTAACGTTTTCTTACGTCTTTAACGTTTTATTACGTCTTTCGATGACGAAAACGTTTTATGTTATTATATTATTAGTGACACAAATAAAATTGTATAGAAAATCGATCGAATCGATTATGACTCTTTGTTTTTATTTATTATTTTATCTTTTATTAAATTGAAATGGAAGTAATAAAGAAGTAGAATTGATAAGTTACATTGTAAATAATATTTAGAACACAACAAAATCATTATATTAGCAATAGTTTTTTAACATTACGTTATTTTTCAGGTGGGACAAGACATTGTGAGTGAAAAGTACATTTTTTTTGAAAATGACTCATATATGTTAGTTATCTTTTGATGACGGAATAAGAGGAGAAACGGGAATCTCTTCAATAGCAAACGCACTGCGATTCGGGTTTTAATGTTTTAACGAACAATAAACGGGTGTGCTACTTTATAGGTTGAATTTTTTTGTCTGATACTATTTTTTTTTAATGTCAGAGCCTCGACCCTTTAATCCTGAACTATGATGAAATCAAAAACCATCGCCTGGCTGCGTATGTAATCTTAAATGACTCGACCTAGTCCATACAGAGAACGAACTCAACAAATGATCTAGTTCCATTCCACAGAGCATACCGCAATACATTAGTATTGTTCTCGGAGCCACAACCAGCGGTGAAATATAAAGCGGTCGGTAAACCGTGACGTTGATCTCTACATAAAATGCATTAGTTGCGGGTAGATGGATGGTCCACATTGTAGCGGGAGACGAGTCTGTAGGGAACACGGGCAGTTGCGGCTTGCTTCCATCGGCAGCGGTTTGTTGGAAACGTATTTGTATCGGATATTTTCAAATTAACAGCCAACTAAAAGAGTAGTTAAGCGAATTTTCAATATTTTGGTCACATATTCTTAAAAAAAAATGGGTGCGTGTACTTATGTACGCGCGTGAGAAGTTATACTTCTTTGTTATTTATTCAATTTAATAGCAAATATTAAAAATTAATATTATTATTTGATGTTCAATTTTAATTTTTATCACAAACTTTTTATTAAATGTTTTTTAAATTTATTTCTTTATTTTGTGAATATTAAATAACCAATAATAAGTATTTAACATTAATAATTTAATAATATTTAGTGTTAATTATATTAAATAAAAGTATTTTAATTTATATCAATAAATAATACATACGGATAGTTAACCTCAATTATATTGGAGCACTTGAAAAAGTATATAAGCACAATTTTTTTCACTAATATTCACAAATAGTAAGTAATATCAATCAAAATATAAATAAATAAATAATACATACGGATAGTTAACCTCAATTATATTGGAGCACTTGAAAAAGTATATAAGCACAATTTTTTTCACTAATATTCACAAATAGTAAGTAATATCAATCAAAATATTCAATTTAAATCACTACTGAATATAATTTATTAGCACATATATAAATTATAAAGGACATTGTCAAAAATGGCCTATGAATCAACACGCATGAAACATTTACTATAATAATAATTATTATTTATAATGTACATTATAATTATTATTAT
Organism: Amorpha juglandis; assembly: GCA_949126905.1. Classification (NCBI taxonomy): domain Eukaryota; kingdom Metazoa; phylum Arthropoda; class Insecta; order Lepidoptera; family Sphingidae; genus Amorpha; species Amorpha juglandis. Next base: position 118,541 of record OX421379.1, on the reverse strand, counting down.
AGTAAATGTTTCATGCGTGTTGATTCATAGTTTCAATAGAACGGACACTTATTAATTTCGAAAACAATTTAAAAAGTATTCACTTCCGTCATAGTCCTCGGTATTATAATTTTTGGTTCAAATTCGGGTTTTTAATAGGCAAAGGTATTGTAGCTCATACAGCCAAGTCTTTGTAACAACACTCTTAAGCTTCGCATTGTTATGCATTTCGCCAAAGACAAGTGTAATTTATTCTCAAGTCTTCACAACAACGATGAAATATCGTAACATTAATAATTTAATAATATTTAGTGTTAATTATATTAAATAAAAGTATTTTAATTTATATCAACATATCCACTCGACATGATAGAAGTACATTCTACTCTCTTCGCGTTTATGCGAGCCTGGTACTTTTTACGGCAACATGTTCCGAATAAGAAAAAACCTAAAGAGTTTTTCTTTGTCTAAATCGTCATTTGTTTATTAATTACGGCTACTTTCACTCTCATCATTTTTTCTTAACGCGCCTAACTTCATACTGTTAATTTTTTGTGTCACAGGTGCGCGCGCATCTTAAAATTTCACTCTCATCATTTTTTCATAACGCGCCTAAAGAAGTATAACTTCAAAAATATCTTTCATATATATAATCATGTCGTTAAATATTGCATTCTGTACGTCAATCCATTTATACAGCTAGTGGCAATAGTCCATTGAAATGTTACATTTTTTAGGCCTCACCTTGCGTTTCTTAGAGGACGCAATTTTATTTTTTTGATGTGTAGGGGGGGTAAGTGTAAAGCTAAAATCAAGTTTGTGGGGTCGCCACCCTTGTCCCACGGCCGCCATCTTGAAAATAGGGGTTGAAACGGTTTTTACGATATATCTCTTAAACTATTTATCTGATAAAAAAAATTGTTAACGTTTTTTGTTGCTAATTAAATTCTCTATAACTTTGGTCCAGTAACTTTTTGTCGTAAAACTATAAATAAAAAAGTTATAAGTGAAAATGTAATAAAGAAAAAAATAAAGATGATAATTCTCTTGACAGCCTAAGATACAAACAATTCGCCAAGGCAGTGACAAAAAGTACATTTAATTTATCTTCACTTCCTCCAACACAAGACACAGCTCGCTTTCATACTTTCCGAGTCTACCATCACGTCCAGTCGTGGCTTGGTAATAATAATGATCCTGAAGACTGGGGCTGGAAAAAATGTGGAAAATTATTGATGCAGTGCAGAGCTCTAAACCTCCAGCACCCCCTGAGCTTCTTAAATTGATCTTTTGTAAATGCAAAGGAAACTGTGGAGCGATGTGTGGATGTCGAAAAGCAGGGCTAAAATGTTCCGCAGTGTGCTTCCATTGTTCTGGAGAACTGTGTTCTGTGTCTTGTGTTGGAGGAAGTGAAGATAAATTAAATGTACTTTTTGTCACTGCCTTGGCGAATTGTTTGTATCTTAGGCTGTCAAGAGAATTATCATCTTTATTTTTTTCTTTATTACATTTTCACTTATAACTTTTTTATTTATAGTTTTACGACAAAAAGTTACTGGACCAAAGTTATAGAGAATTTAATTAGCAACAAAAAACGTTAACAATTTTTTTTTATCAGATAAATAGTTTAAGAGATATATCGTAAAAACCGTTTCAACCCCTATTTTCAAGATGGCGGCCGTGGGACAAGGGTGGCGACCCCACAAACTTGATTTTAGCTTTACACTTACCCCCCCTACACATCAAAAAAATAAAATTGCGTCCTCTAAGAAACGCAACCCCAAATGTAACTTTTCAATGGACTACAAAGTAAACGTCAACGCGGCAGCTGGCGGTCCGTGCGCGCGGCGAGCTAATTTGTGGGTGTCTGACAGGAGTCACGCCGCCGGTATTTTAACCTTTAAAGCAAATTGCAATAACAAAACCGTCCCGATAATCATGTTTCCTTTCATAAACCTCTATTCATATGCATTGTTGTATAATGAGAAATTGAGACGGCTAGTTGACCGTCGCGCCGGTTGTTTTAATGCCCGCGCGCATACTGTGAAGTGAGTGAACACTACAGTGACTACTCGTAATGAAGAATTTGTTTGTAACAATATAAGCAAAAGCTCAATTTATGAAAAGTATTTTTATAAGAGAAGACCGATTAAAGCTCGGGTCGGCGCTTTCATACTATGCACCCCATCTTTATGATTGTTTAATGATTTATGATATGAATTGAGGTGCTCTATTTCCAATCAAATATTGCAATTAACTATCTACAGCGTGGCTCTACCCCATATAAATGTCCACTCAAGCCCTGTTGAGGCAAGTCAGGTCTTATTAATTTATTTTTTCTAGTTTTTATTTACTTACACCATCCTTATGGTATCTAATTTCGATTGCTCGAGAACGATACGACTTACGGCCGATTTCAATAAACGATCTTAGATTGAGCCTCTCGATCAATGCCACAAATGCGCCAATAAGAATACAGAACGAAAATCACACATACAAATTCGATTCTCGACATCGATCTGGAAAACCAAACCGAGATCATTTATTGACTCAACCGTTAGGAACTTTTAATAGATGATCATATTCTTACTACTTAGGCCGACAACGCCTTCCTATTTTTTTCTGGTATTGCTGATATTAACGGGTTGCGCTGATCACCTGAATTTATCTGGTGACCCACTTGATCATTTGGGTCTATGTCCATAAAAATCTAAGGTGACATTTAAAGTGTCATCATCATTGTATCATCGGTTAAAAATAAATAATAAAGCTAAGATAATAATACTGCGACAAAAAATATCGAACGTATTCCTGTTGCCTTAAACACGAAAAATAAATTCTCATCGCGCAGTCGATGATTGGATTACTGAGAACTTCGATGGGTTGCTATTAATTAACCAATAATTAAGAAAAATTATCTACGCTGGCAAATTGATTCGCCCAATCAATAAATTCAGCTGTGTTTTTCATAAAGAAGATTAAAAAAGTTTTAAGAGATATTCTGATGAATTTGCCGGCGTCGCACCGACGACAGACGCTGCGATGTAAATCTTTGTAACTTAAGTTCCAATATATTTGGAAATTTGATACAAAATTGAATAAATTAGCATAAAAATATGATTCATTGCCGGTTTCGTTCCTTTTCTTGTCTCTGTGAAATGTTAGCGAAATACGTATCACAACTTTATAACTGTGTAACTTACCAACTCGAATTTATTCGTAGTGACAGTTTTTAAACGACAATTTTCTACAACACATTTTTTTCATCTGATATTTAAATATTATATTATTGTTACTCACCACAATACATAAGATTAATATTATAATTAAACTTCATAAAAATAGCCGTACAAATGTTATAATATTATGCATATTGTAAGTGTGTGTAGCTGTATGTATATAATATGTGTGTTCAGACTGAGACAGAGTTGATATATAATATAAGTTAGTCGCGATGTTTGTTTCGATAACGGCCACAAACATAATTAATAGTTGCCGGTACTGGAACTGACCTCACGACCAGTAACTACGCATAACTATTGTGGAAGGCGAACCGCTCATAAATAGTAATCATAATCGTAAATATACTCTGTTAGAACAACTATGACACATTAAGACAGTTATATTATATTACTTGTAGAAATATACAGAGGAACAATTACTTATTCATATCGACCTATGAATTATGATACTAACAGATTATTTCAGTCCCAAAATATGATAAACGACGAGTTTATCGCCGTACTAGATCCCGATCTCGAGCAACTTTCATATGATTTTAGGAATTTTGCAATACACATTTTGATAGCTCAAACCCTGTGACTCAAAATCTCAAACGCTTTTACAGTTATATACGTTACCTCTGGAGTCTAGACTATGATATGATTGTAAGCCTTATTAATTGTAACATTTTTATTAGGCAGGTGATCGACATACTAGTCTCTATATTTTTACCCTTGACAAAAAAGAGAGTTAGTATAAGTGAGTGTGTGTCGGTATCATTGTTGCGTCCAAATGAATCGATCTTTTTGAATGTGATTTTTTTCATGAGGATAATAGTTTAATCAACACAAATCTTAGAAGTCACCGATATTTTCTATTTATTATTGTTGTTGGGCGGGATTAATACAGAAAAGTTTTATTCGCGATAACTGGGATCGATCGGCAGAGAGCCAAACACTGGAGCTTGTGGCTAAAAGCGACGACATACGATTCACAACACGGGTACATCCGTATTCATAATCTGTATTGTAGTAATACACGAGCAAGCGTAGATTTACTCAGTAGCTAACCGGCTCCTAAAAAACAATTTTATTCTCGTGCTCATCACATTAAGACTATTATAAATGTTTATTTAATGAAAAAGTAATTGATCCTCTTCTCAGAAAGTAATTGGAAATTCTTTATACAAATTAAATTAAAACTTTCACGTCTTTTGAATAATAAATCAAAAGGAAAATTTTGCGGTCAGTATAAGAAAAACCCGCCATTAAAATAGGCGAATGTGCTTCCATAAGCAACTCTTGGTCCTACATCATTACAGCTGGGTTTCGCCCGCACCCACTGCCCATATCTACGCACTTTAATCCTATGAAAAATTTGCTTTTATCGTAGTATTATAAGGCAGGCCCGTACACAGGCCGCCACCCAATGTAACCCTTTTGAGACGACCTCAGAAAGCGATGGCAGCCGCGAGTGATCCGTAGCGACTTGCGCGTTAACAGAACCATCAAAAACCATCTTAGATTTGTTTCGAATGGAATAAATTCGGGAGTATTTCCTCATAAATCTTATAGATATGGTAAACAAATTAATTCGATCTCTTAGGCGGACGAGCGCGGTCCAGCCCCAGTGTTCTGTAATTAAAAGTTCTGATTGGCGTTCCTTCTATTTATGGGCAGGCGTGATGCTTACCATCAGGTGAGAGACCTGGTCGTTCTTTTATTAAGGCAAATATTCTTTTTTATTATCTAGGTTTTAAAACCCTCCTCCGTTGATTAAAACTATTGTAGATGTATGTACTATACAAGTTCAAAGCTAAAATAATTTTATAATTCATATCTCAAATCGAACGCACTACGACTGACACAAATAGCGGTAAGGCACCGTAAAACCCGCGCAACCGTTTTCTAGTCTCGATTAAAATACAACAAAATCGTCGCCTGCGTAGTCTCGCCGATCATACCTACGTACTGATAGAAAAGTTTATTCCATTCAACGGCATACCGCTATGGCGCGGCGTGGCGTGGCGCGACGTCGAGTGCTTCGTTTGCGAGTCGTTTTGAAATTCTTCCATTATTTTTTCGGTACAAACCCTCTGTATGTAAACGCGATGCTAGAGGTGAGCAATTTGTTAGCTGTGTACATGTTTTTGTAAACAGCGTTTGCAGATTCTTGATTAAAGCATAACACTTTTTAATTTAAAACCATTTTTGCTTAAATGTTAGCACAGGGGTTGTACGTATAAGGATCTACGTTGTTTAATCCCTTGTAATTGATTTCAAATTAATTTTAGGTATTCCATAATATATTCGCCGTACCGCATTACATGCCGTATCGATTAATGTACTGAAAATATTTTCGCTACATTAATCTTCATCATCGTTAGCTCTGTTCACAAACAAACTGGATTATAAGGGTCGAAACAAATCTGACAGAAATTACGATGCCGAACATTCGACGACGCACCATGAATCATGATACTTCAACGCAAACGCAAACTTCGTCAAGAGGTGGCGTGATACTTTGCATGTTTTCACTGACCTTGACTTTAATTATTATATAACGTAACTCACATCAAAATGCTGCGATTTCGGCTTATTTTTACAATGTGCCATCCCCATTTCATCCATTCCATCCCATTTATGTTGGGCATTAGGGAACAACTAAAGTTGTGTGAAGGCCGATAAAATGAGCACAAGGATCGCAAACAATATAGTTTATCGTAAGCTTGAGGCGGCTATTCGCGAACTATGACAGTAGTTCACGCAATGTTGCAAATTGCAATGATATTGCCGGATACTAATCAACGCTCCTCATGTGATGGTCTCTGCTGGCAGCTAATTACCGAATAGCAATCTGCATAGCATATGCGAACAATAATGACACAAACTGATACCCGATGTAATGTCCTTCACGAGATAACTTATAACAGTTCATTATTTGGAGCACAACACATCCATAGGGGGCATTGATAATTTTACAATCATGTACGTATTCCTAAGTCTACGCTAAAATATGATATCTTAATAAATATCATGATATAATATCATGTATGTGGAATTACATAGAACTTATTCAAGACACCCAGAACCAAAAGAAACCAATATAAATATTTGTGAACAACACGAACTGTAGTCTCGTTGGTGGAGTCCACAGCCTTTCATTTCCCAGTCGACACACACCCACTACACGAAGGAGGCTAACAAATCTCTAGAATCCATCTAGTTAAGAGAATTGATAGTTATGTACGTAAGTAGATGCCATATTTTTATGATGGCGCTTTACTTCTGTTTGTTACTGTGTGCACAACTATTTTGGGCCCTGCAACTTTGTTTGCTAAAATAAATATCCACAATTAAACGCTTATGAGCGAGGTTCGGCGGCGAGCGGCGAGCGACGAGAGAGTGAGGGAGTCGGTACCGTGACACCACAATACAGAACGTTCCTAATTCAACAGAGCGCAGATTTTTTACCTCAGTTCCCAACGCGGCCAAAATGAACCCGTATTTTCCATTAAACCTCGACGGTACACCTCGCGGCTCGCTGCGGTCGAGCTCACCACGCGGTGGGTGATGACATAACGTCTTTATAGTTTACTGCTAGCTGCGGGGCGCCTTAATTCCCTGATAAACCAAACTAGGTGGTAGTTCCCTAGTAAGCGAGATACTGTCCCAGTACGTACCACTACTTGGTTTATTTCTACCGCAAAGCAGCAGAACACAATTATAAGCACTATAATTGTGTTCCAGGTATAAATATAAATTGAAGCCACTTAAATTTCTGAGCATTATGAAGACGGGACAGTTTATTGCCATATAGTTCTGTTATCCAATTTTTTTTAAGTGTTGCTATTTTTTCACTTAGATTCAGTCGAGCGACCTGCTCGTTTTATTTATGCTAATAAAATAACACTTGAAGCTCTTTTTGCATACATTTGTGATGTATTAACATGTCAATATGTTTCACGCGCTTTCTGAAGTAAATCGAATGCGAGGCGAATGAGTCTGATTTTCATTCGGTTTATTGAAAATCTATCCAGTGTATGCCTCGCAATAAAACGCAGTTCAGCGTTCACTTGACACAACATATTTTAGTGACAGCTACAAAAAGTGGTAATGATGACTTAAATCTTAAATCTACTCAACTCAAAATCAAAGTTGCTTCTTAAGGACCCGATAGAGTAGTGAGTAAAACCGCGGTATTAGGATCCGCCGTAATAAACGCATCTGTATTTATCTATTATACCTTTGACTACCTCATGAGGTAAGCAAGCGTTATATAATTACCACTACTAATTAACAAATCCCAAAAGGTTATCGTTGTTTTTGTGGCAGCCACTATTCATTACATTTATATTAACAAACCTCAGTTAAAGGATTTGGGACTTTGTTACCTCTCTAATAGACACTAGAGTAGAAATTAGGAATTCTTTACGAATAAAAATATGTGTATACTATAGCTATTTGTCTGTTAAGGCTCGGTGCGCGCTTGTAGGGTATGAGCCGGATTAGTATCTACCACATATTTGCTCAGAACAAATACAGGTCTAGCGATTTCTCTACTTCGCGGAACTGTTTCGAAGTACTACAGTGGCTACATTGTTTTTTTATTAGCTTTTATGTTCCAATATTCAGTAATATTGAAACATTAAAGCCAATACAGTTCGTACTTGCCTTCGAGACAAGAAGGTTTGCAGACAATATAAACAAACTTTTTATTTAATATTGGAGTACGGGTTTAATATACAGATTTTATTTCTTGTTGGTATTTATTGTTAGATTATTATTATTTCAATATATCATCATTGCGGGTGGCTGTAAATGTTTGATTAAAAAATCAGTCTCGTAGTGCGTGTTTACATCTGGTTTCTCCAGTTGTAAATGTGAATACTTCCTTAGTTCATTATTTTGTTTCCCGGTTACAGAGGGTTACAGAGGGAAGTAAAAACAGATATATTTCCAACTCCTTATTTTTCTATTTAATTCAATTTCATTGCGGGATAAAAACAACTTCGCATTCCCAGAGACTCGGCGAGCTTCATTGCTTTGTGTCAATATATGCGTGCCACTGTCAATCCTGGCTTACAAGAGTTAGAGTGGCGTATGTGTGGAAGGGATAGCGAAATGTTATTTTATTTGAAATCTTTATAGTCTAAATCAGGGCTGTCCAGACAACGGCCCGCGGCTTGTTTTCATGCGGTCCGCGATGCATGTTTTAATCAGAAAATAGTTTTGGACATAAATAGTTTGGACAATAGAATTCTTAGTTTTTACTTAAAAACTGAAAATATTTTTGTCTGCGGCCCTCCAGCTTTTGTAGTAAATTTAATTAGGCCGCAAAGGTATGTAGTACGGTCAGCCCTGGTCTAGATAATTCAGAAAATTCAAATCAGAATATTTATATTACTTGCAAGTTCATTTGAAAAAAAATAAATAAAAGTCGATACTTGAATTCGTCGAGATGTTATACACAGAGCGAACTCAAAGGAGCGGGAGCGATGACTGATGTGCTCACAAGGAGCAGTGGAGAGGGAAGCAAACAGTTCGAGAGGCGACGTGTCCGCTGCTGGAGACTAAATGCCTTTCCACACAGATCCGGTGATGCCGTTATATTTGATTGGTAGTTACTGAAGGACATAACGAAATAAATATTTATATAGTAACGCCACTATGAAAGTAATCTAACAATTTATGATAGAAAAACGATGTAAAGTAGCGGCTTGCTGTTGCATCTACGGTGTACATCTGTACGGTGAGATATCTTATATATTCTGGAAATATAAAATATTTTTAAAAGTTTGACACCTTGGTGAAACAAATTCACCAGCTCATCACAGGACTTTGTAGCGCAAGTTTGAATCGGTCACTCTCTCCCAGCTTCCTCTGTTTCATTGATTAATACGTCATCTCTCATGTTGATTTTTACTTTAAATGCCGATCATGTAAAGGTATATTTTTCATCCGGGCACGACAACTTGAGTACACTGGAATTGATGTTCAATACAGCGTAGTCAAAATATAATCTCGATTTTACTCTAACAATATGAATTTTAGAACTGAATAGAACCACTATTACAATTAATCATTCTATGAATTAAACATACACAATTATTCGCGCTGGCGTTTACTATCAACTATACAATATAAGCGTTGTGTTCCCTAAACTCTGTATTAGTCACTGACGGGTTTGATATCGTCCCATCTTCTCTAGGAGTGATCGAAGAGATCGCTCCAGACTGAAGTGGTTTGTGGTCCATCTGTAGATTTAACCGCGATAAGGATAGTGTTCTGACGCGGGAATTACTTGAGCGAATCATCCACACAAAAGACATCGACAAAAGATTTGTTACCATTCGTTATTGCATTAGTGCTAAAAAGTTTAATTTGTACACAAAATATAAACTTGCAATATGGTAAATGTGAAAATGTGTTTGTTCGTTTCTCTTTTTGCGTAGAGATTGTTTACGGATGGAATAGTGACAAGCTGCTTGTAATCCCCGAAATATGATGAGCGTGGCAGAGCCACGAACTAAATCTACAGAGTCTTTCAAGCCGAAACAAAAACAGACAAACCGGTGGCGTCAACCCAGACGGTCTCCCGCATACAAGGGTCCTACCACCCCAACATATTTACAACCCTTCCTAAACGATATTTATTAACAAAATGTAAGAATCGGCTTCAAAAATAACACTGAAAAGTCAAAAATAATAATTATATATTAGTGCCTGCACCGGTGCCGGCCAAATGAAATTGCACCGACCTCAACCTCAAAAATTACTTTGGACTGTTTAATGTTCCGTTTTAAAAGATGATAAAAAATCAGGGACTCTATAAAATATAAATAAATAAATACACTCAACAGTCACATACATAGTTCTGACCCCACAGTGTGATACGAGTCTTGTGTCGTGGGTATCAGGAACTACGAGAGACTTTCGGTCTCACAACACCCAGACCCCGAAACAAATATTTGTGGATCACTGGAACATTTGTCTCGGTGCGGGGATCGAACCCGCGGCCTCTCACTTCACAGCCGGCTACCCGCCCGCTGCGCCACGAAGGTTGTCATAACATAACATATTATGTTTCCATTTATTTCGAGTAAGTAAACTATTTCCCAATGGAAGGTAAAAGAAATATCTTTATTGATATAGCAGTGTTCTTATAAATCCGTTCTCGGAACACCGTTGTTTACGTATCGATGGGAAATAGAACAAATATTGCGTACTTCCATCACTTTTATTATTGTATCTGAAAATCCTAATAGAGTGGCAATTCTATTGAGTCGTGAATTGTGAAATATTGACGAAAATCGAACAGATTCACTCCCTTCTGGCTTATATAATAAAACGGCTAATAGTTTGTGTGTAGGCTAGGGTTGCCATACGTGCCGGGACATGTCCCAGTTTGTCGCATTATGTCCCTGTATTGCCGCCAGTAAGTCAGTCGTCCCGGTTTGAAAATCAAAAATATAGTTGCTAAGTGGGAAAGCATTAGGGATGCCAAACGTATTTTTTTTTACTAGCTCTGTATTATACATGTCCCATTGCTCGGCGCAGGCATCCTCTACTGAATAAGAGGGATTAGGCCTTAAGTCCACCACGCTGACCTAATGCGGGTTCGTAGACTTCACATACCTTCGAAAAATCTTATCGAGTTCTCAGGTGTGCAGGTTTCCTCACCATGTTTCCTTCACCGTTAAAGGAAGCGATAATTTACAATTAATATGTCCAGTAATTAATGGATAACCTTGAAATGTCTTATAGCAGAACGAATGGCCGTTCAGAGAAAAATACGAAAAAAAATATAACATAAGTAGTACCTGAGGTACGTATTTTTTTTTAAAAAGTCGTAATTTTTTTGGTTTATTTTACTTTCTCGGACACTACGACCAGAAATTAAGGAAATCCATCGGTTTTTTATTGTTTTATTATTATACACTAACTATACTAATAGATAGATCGTCAATAGTTTGACAAACTATTGCACTTTTAAAAAAAAATAAACATTCAAAACCATTTCTTTAGAAAAATTTGCAAAAATTTATTTTTAATGAAAGTTTAAACCTCTTGGGTATAAAAAAAAATGTATGAATACATGAGTGACCAAAATTTTTTAAATAATGTCGGTTTTAAGTAGATTTTATAATGGTATAATTCATTATTGTATCTACTGTAAATAGCGATTTATTGCTATTAATGTAAGAAAGGAGCTAATTTGACCAAATAACAAAAACAATATAATATGAGATACTTTTGAAAATAAAATTGTACTTGTCTAATGAGGTTTATTAAAACTAAGATTTGATGTTGATAAAAGATAAAAGTGGCTTATTTAGACAAATTGAAACCAAATTATCAGAAATAAATTAACTTAAATTTAATACTCATAATGTTTAAAATGGTCACTTCATAAGCGTAAAATGTGTCATATGATTTCCATATTTTCTTCCTGCGCGCACGCCATTCCCCCCGTTTTTTGTGTTATGTTAGACAAGAAGGGTCTGAGTTGGCTATGTGCGAGTGAAAGGAACTTAAAGTAAAAAAATCCAACCCTGTCCATCCAACCCAATGGACAAATAATTGGCCCATTTTAATTACCGGGACTCTAACTTTTATTTACTTTAAATTTGAGTGGTAGAGCCACGCTGTAGACAGTTTTATCTACAGCATGAATGGGCTGGCTCGACCGGATCGTTACCACTGTCTCACAGAAAACCGACGTAAAGTAGCGGCTTGCTGCTGCGTTTAGTACGGTGAGTGAGATAACCGGAAGCCCAAATCCCGTCCCCTTCCCAATCCCTAATTATCCCTTTCCTTTAAGGTCGGCAACGCGTCCATGACTCTTCTGGTGGTGGGTGTACATGGGCGGTTGAGATCACTTACCATCAGGTGACCCACTTGCTCGTTTGCCGGCCTATACTATAAAAAAAGAAAAAAAAACTGGGCAAAGTTATTTGGAATTTCTTCAAAATGATCTGCCGACTTTATTAGAGAAGGAGTATCCGAGGAGCTGAGGGAATCGCATTGGTTGCAAAATTACGGCTGCCCTGCGCATTATGCTGTGTCTGTTCGGGAATATTTAAATACAGGGTTGGATTGGTTGGGTTGGTTGGTTGACAGGGTTGGATTTTTTTACTTTAAGTTCCTTTCACTCGCACATAGCCAACTCAGACCCTTCTTGTCTAACATAACACAAAAAACGGGGGGAATGGCGTGCGTGCAGGAAGCAAATATGGAGATCATATGACACATTTTACGCTTATGAAGTGAACATTTTAAACATTATGAGTATTAAATTTAAGTTAATTTATTTCTGATAATTTGGTTTCAATTTGTTTTAATAAGCCATTTTTATCTTTTATCAACATCAAATCTTAGTTTTAATAAACCTCATTAGACAAGTACAATTTTATTTTAAAAAGTATCTCATATTATATTGTTTTTGTTATTTGGTCAAATTAGCTCCTTTCTTACATTAATAGCAATAAATCGCTATTTACAGTAGATACAATAATGAATTATACCATTATAAAATCTACTTAAAACCGACATTATTTAAAAAAATTTGGTCACTCATGTATTCATACATTTTTTTTATACACAAGAGGTTTAAACTTTGTTTAAAAATAAAATTTTGCAGATTTTTCCAAAGAAATGGTTATGAATGTTTATTTTTTTTTAAAAGTGCAATAGCTTGTCATACTATTGACTATCTATCTATTAGTATAGTTAGTGTATAATAATAAAACAATAAAAAACCGATGGATTTCCTTCATTTCTGGTCGTAGTGTCCAAGAAAGTAAAATAAACCAAAAAAATTACGACTTTTTAAAAAAAAATACGTACCTCAGGTACTATTTATGTTATATTTTTTTTCGTATTTTTCTCTGAACGGCCATTCGTTCTGCTATAAGACATTTCAAGGTTATCCATTAATTACTGGACACCCTGTATACGTGACTTAGAAAAGTCAGAGGTGTATGTCTCGACAGTCCGTATCAATCCCCGCTGAGCTATCGCTGCTTATGCCAAACGTAATATTTAATTAAATACTTTAGGTGTTGTGGATATACAAGGGCGGTGGAGATCACTTACCATCAGGTGGCCCGAAAAGTGTGAAAGAGCAAGTCTCTTTTGCCGGCTTCTGGTAAAAAAATAAATACCTTGTTGTATTTTATTTATAACCGAATTGAAATATCCAACCCCACATTTGTTCCAAACGTCCCAGTCAATATTCTAAGATTTATGGCAGCCCAAGTGTAGACGCGAAGCAGCAGGTCCGTCAGTTCGTCTGTTGTCGCGAATACAACACCACACTGTTGACACTGTTGTGTCGACAATAACACACAAAAATACTTTCACTATTTTTTTTATAGCAGAGGCCAACAACAACGAGTAAGTGGGTCACCTCCATGATGGTAAGTTATCGTCACCGGCCAGTAACATCCACAATACATGAGGAATCATAGATACGTTGCCGACCTTAAAGGAAAAGGATAATTAAGTGAGAAGGGAGGGGGTCTATTTATGCCACCATACAGCAATGTGTAGGCATAATAAGTCTTTGGCTTCATATATATTTCTCGTACATGATATCATACATGATAGTTATCGAAATATACCAATACTACGACTACTGTACTGATGTAATGTGTAATAAGTGTGACTTCCTTTGTTTTTTTGTGGTTGGCCTCGGGGCTTCACTCACCCCAATAAATCAAATAGTGTATTGCGTATAACATTTCCTGTCTGTCCTTGTCTGTTTGTACATAAATGAATTCATTGTTTGACAAAAAATATTTGTTTTGGCAACAAATCATATAAATTATCTTACAATGACAAACAGTCCTTTGAAGACAAAACTAAGGGATAAGAATTTATCTGCGAACCTACGCCCTACTATTTATGAAATATGAAAGTTTGGATTTTTGGCTTTAATGGGTTAAAACATTTAATGGGTTAGGAAATTTGGCACGACATCATTTTTAATTATTAAGTTTGATTGACATAAGCTATTTTTTATATTGTTAAGCAACGGTAGCTCAGCGGGGAGCAGTACAGACTGCCGAGACGAAAGTATCAGGTTCAAAATCAGCCCAAGAGAATCTCCGACTTTTCGAAATTACGCCTGGATTCATTGTTAAATATCTCTTGCTGTAGCGGTCAAGGAATCATCGTAAGGAAGTCTGCATACCTAAAAATTCTCCATAAAAATTTCGAAGCTGTGTAATAAAGTCTGCATTATCGAAGTGGACTAAAATACATAACTGAATAACTCTAATATGAATGACCGACGAAGGATTTATTATACCACTGTATTACCTAATACAACATGGGAGCCAAATAGTCTAGCGTGGGAGCTTGTATGACCATTGACGGAGCACGAAGTTCATCGGTATATTAAAATGTGGTATAGCAATGATACACGACCTAGCTTTACCGGCGAGCCAAAAAAAATATAATTTTCTTGCTCGTCGATCATCACCTCTCTCGACTTCTCAATGTAGATACTTGGAAAACAATACAACTCATTTCGCACAAAGTGTGAAGGCCAGTCAACCGGAAGATATAGCTATCAATCTCAACAAATGGAGCGGACTATTGCGCTCGAGATAATTGTGTATCTTTGATGGGTTTTGAAGTCAATGTTTCATGTGTATCATAGACACCGTGCGCAGACATGTCGCCGTCGATATGCTTTGTGGACGTTTTAACGGACGGCTGTGAAGCGAGAGGCTGCGGGTTCGATCGTCGCACCAAGACAAATGTTTGTTTCGGAGTCTAGGTGTTGTGTGACCGAAAGTCTCTCGTAGTTCCTGATACCCGCGACACAAGACTTTGTATCTTACTGTGGGGTCAGGACTATGTATGTGACTGTTGGGTGTATTTATTTATTTATAAAATTCTAGAAAAGATGACATCTTCGGCGCAAATGAAACGGATCCGGGGGATTTAGAATTATCTCAATTGCTGACGGTACCGCCCCTGAGATATTGTGTTGTGGCCCGTCTCCTTAAGGGGTTGGGATCCCCCTCAAAATCGGGACGCCCTCGGCGTCTACGACAGCACGAGTGTGCTGCTCATATTGGGGCCAAATCAAAAAGTTTGCTGATTTCGCAGATTCCCCGTTATATGGCTGCGACCCCCGTGTGTCCAATTAGTTCCGTCTTTCAATAGACAGAGGGTAACATGGTAGAATTCTTTAAATATCCCTAATCCGCTGGGCGGAAGGATTAGGGATCTGGATTAACTCTGGGTTCGGATAATTTCGGAATTCGGTTTTATCTGCGTCTCATTTAAAATATAACATTCGTTATTCGTATTCAGTAAATATGTCAAAGTTTTAAGTGAATCCAGTTATCGTAGTGTATTATATTTATATGATTATTATTTAATTTAAAATTTGGCGTGGATACAACTCCACCTTTACGTAATAGAAACGTAGTTAGAATATTAAATACACATGTTTATAATTCCTCTGTGCCTCCTCCTGCGACGATACAGGCGTGACTGTAACTAAGTTACTTGAAATAATTAATGATAGGCGTTACTGTCGTGATATGTTTATGCGTTGTTGTATATTTCACAATGTTTTATCCAAACAACAAGGTGGTAGATCTCTCGTATGCAACAGGCCATCTGGGTTGATACCACTGATTTGTCTATTTCTGCTACCAAGCAGCAGTGTGTAAGAACAGTTGTGTTTCGGTTTTAAGGACCTTGAAATTACTGTAATTTCTGAGCATCATGCGATTTAACAATCTCTCTGATTTTTGAAAGTACTTCAAAATAATAATAATAATATTATCTACTTTAATAATAATATTTTTCTTATGCTAGAAAACGACACGAGGTAACGAAGTTCAAAAGGTAGATCTAATATAATACAGAAT
Source organism: Amorpha juglandis (assembly GCA_949126905.1). Lineage (NCBI taxonomy): Eukaryota > Metazoa > Arthropoda > Insecta > Lepidoptera > Sphingidae > Amorpha > Amorpha juglandis. The sequence continues at coordinate 102,445 of OX421379.1, read as the reverse complement.
ATCCATCACAATAACAATATTCCTAGTATAAAATACTGTGACCAAAATATAACAGAGCGAGAGACGTGACTGAGTTACTTTTGATAATATAGAAAATTTTAAACCTCATTTAACTAGTCTGGCTCGGCAGAAGGGTTCATTAAAGCGTTTAATAAGGCAAAGTTTTAATATACCCTTTAACGTTAAGCGGTTAAACAGTGCAACGGACGGAGCGTGGGTTCTTAATGAACGGACTTGTGAAAATCGAGTAATTGGTAGAGCTGTGCTGTGGCCAGTTTTTTCTACAGTATGAATGGTCTGGGTCGGAGTGATATTACTCTGGGTACTCATAACTCTGCTATATACTGTGTATTGATCGGGGAGGAAGATTGTTAAAGACATTATTATGTTAGTAATATTGAAGTTGTTTTTATACAACTGAATGACCAGAGAACTTATTTGCTCGCCCTATGGTAACCAATCAAACTTTGAATTACAAACAACTACAAGGCACTGCACTGCGCTCATCATCCTGTGATACATAATGTATTAATTCTTATGATGTCCAATAATTGAAATCATTAATATAATTAAGCTTTTTCATGTGTAACTGAATCAGATCACGTAGCCCGCGCGACGTTGCCACTTTACAATCTACACACGTTTCCGAGGAGGCGCATCACCTCATAACATAAAATAAGCGTAATAGAAACACTATCGAATCAGTTATTATAATTAACCCAGCGAACAAAACAATTAAACTGTAATTGGAGATGCCCCGTAACTGGAACTCAAAGTTAATTAAAGTCCCAGTCAGGCGAACATTGAAGCGTGGAAGGTTGCTTATTGGTGTATATATTACGACAGTTTTATTGAAAGATGCCAAGAGATGTGAGATTTGATTTATACCACAGATGGCTGACATATGATTAAGCTTCTGGATTGATGGGCCCTGAGAGATTCTTGGGTCACTTGGCCTATCTGCAAAGCTGGGATCTACGACGTTCTCTTAATATAAAACAACTTGAACTGACAGACAACTGAGAGTTTTTACTCACACCAACCTATTGAAAAAGCTGTTTAACTCATGTATAGTTATAAACTACCACTCCCCAAGTGGGATGACGTCAGGCAGTCGGCCGGTTGTAAAAACTACAAGCCTAATCTTTCTGTAACATGTGTTTGTTTAAAGCATGTTTGCACAACCTCACTGTGAGTGGGATAAAGGTAGGTGGAACATGGTAGTTATAGTCTACAGCTTGTTTGTCTTGTCACGATGAGTAACATTTTACATCAAAGAAAGAAGGACTTAGCCCGTCATCGCTCATCTAGCTAACTTATGTTTTGCTAAGGAACATTTACTGTTGTCTTCAAACTACCTGTTGTCACGCCAGTGCACAGTGCTGGTGACACACGATAAATCTATTTATTGAAAAACTTTTAAATAAATGACTTGTAAATTATTTAAACGATTTTTTATTTATGTTAATTTATGTAAATAACCTTTGTAATATGGACATAGCTCATGGCAAATTATTTTCTTATGCTAATGATACTGCTGTACACGTACACACACACGCACGCAGGCACGCACACACCCTGGGCCTGCAACGGTTCGATCGCAGGACCCTCGATTTGCTTCTTCCCACATCGGAATGTGACGAAGCATTTATACAGGCCGCCATGATTCTGGTGACCACATATAAACGCTTACCATCAGGTGTAGTCCAGTCACTTTGCCATGCTTGGATAAAAAAAAATATCCATTATTATGTTTGTCTGAAAATCCCTCAATATCTAATACTTTTAATGTTTGTCATCCCGCCACAACCACTCGTCGCTGTCCGCTGTACATTGTAGAAGCTTACCTTTATTCTCATAAATCAATTTCCGTTCCATTGTGAGCCTCGCCATTCACTCAGTGCTTATTGATGTGTCGGAGCACAGTGCATACAAATATACTATAATATAGTGTGTGATAATAAAATAGTGTACGGTAAAAGTGTACGGTATCTTTCTTGAGAACATATTTCGCTTTATTAAGAAATAAAATAGATATATAGGTATTGATCCGTGTGTTGCGAAAAAATATCAATAAGTACTCAATAGCATTGTGATAATATTAGAGTATGTTTCAATGGCATTGCAGACAGTGTACAAACACTGATGTAATACTTTAATGTATTACCTAAATTATGTGTATATATCATCACCCCAAACACACCGTAGTGTGGTAAATTGGTTCATGATAAATCCCACGTGGATTAACAATTCCTCTGGCAGTAGCGCTGTTCACAGGCGTTATCATCAACTGACACACCTCCTTTGCTCATTTAAAAAAATTTGAAGCTCCTAATGAAGTCCGGAATAAAACATTTGTTTCCACTGTCTGCAAGGTTTGAAATATACTCTACACGTACGAAGAGTAGTAGTTTCGTAAGGTAATACTTTTCCACTGAGGTCCCCTAGAGTGCCATAAAACTGGTCACATTGTCTCGTCGTGAAATTTATAAGTAAAGTTTACAACTCCCTCACAACCGCTCATAGTTCATCGTGTCCTTCCCTATTTAATGCGCCACTTTAACATAAACATAAATATTTTACGTGATATTTATTTTATACTACTCAATAAGGAGTCTGATCGGTTGGTTGCCTGATGGTAAGCGGTACGCCTGGCCATAATCAGTAGCCTAAATAAACTAATTAATAGCATCCAACAATCACAGTCTTGAACCACAGTAATATACGATTATTTCGTATCATGAGTATAAGGACGCGCACGCGACGCTTTCGGCCTCACAATATACAGCCCTGAAATAGTTATTAACGGTTCACACAAAAAAATTCTCACGGTACGCTGGTCGAAGCCACGACTTTCCTTTCACAGTCACTTATTAGCCCACTGCGCTGCGGAGGCTTTTGAAATGTCTATTTAGTAAAGTGTGGTTTCGCATTTATTCAAATGACACTCAATTAATGCTAAATTCTGTATCGGAGCCTTCAAACCCTGCAAATACATAAAAACAAATAAGTCCGGAGTGAGGCGGCTCGAGGCGGGAGAGGAAGGGGCGAATACACTTAGGAAAATGTTACGTTTTTTTATTTGTGGGAAACAATACAAATACAATACACTAACCTACTTTATATTCACGGTAGGGTCGATCGCAGTAAAACCACAGCTAATGACGGCCGCACGATACAAGGATATAAATTACTGCAAACAAATAAGTTTTCATTGGCTATACGGTGGAGGTCGTTTAATGGATTCTGGATATCTGAGTGATATGTGCGTTGTGTCGGATGTATTCTCAAACGGTCCACAAATATTGGTACAAGCCATGTATATCGGACTTTCAGAAACAGTATAAGTACATAAATAATTTGCTATATTTGTCCTCATAGGAAACAATATATTTGTAAATAAAAAATATTTTTCGTTGGAGGTCAAAAAGGTAATGGGAATATATTGCCACAGTTCTAACTTAAACTGACCTACCAGTTAGGAATAACAAATAAGTTCACCTGATGATAAACGCCACGCTTGCCCATAAACGGACACAACACCACACAGAAATTCGGATTACAAAGCACTGCATAGCACTGGAATACGTTCGCCACCCCGACACACAAAGTGTTAAGTCTGACTATGCTCAATAATTTCACTGGCTTCAATATCACTGATACCGAAACACAATAGTGCTAACACACTGCTGCTTGGCGGCAGAAATAGTTAATGTGGTGGTACCAACCCAGACGACCTCTCGCATACGTAGACTTATCACCTTGTAAAGTCTACGTTTGTATGGGCAGCCTACTTTAACGATATGCTCTGTTCTGTGATATAGATAAACGTCGATGAACAGATTCCTAAATTGTGAAAATTTTGTAATAATTATTTATTTATTTATTTACACTTTATATACACTGTATAGAGGCGGACTTAATGCCAAAGGCATTATCTCCCAGTCAACCTTAGGGTAATGCAGAGATGTACAAAGTAGGTGCAAAAAAAGATGAAGAAGATACTATAATATAAAAATATTACATGTTTGGTACATTAAAGTACCGAATTAAAATATATTAATATATACTTAGGTATAATATTTATATATATTATATATAATAACATAATATATGTATAATACATACAATATATAATACATATACAATATATAATATAAACTAATTATCAGTAAGAGTTGAAACTAAATATCGAAGTTACCGTGCCCAAGTAACCCGCAACAATTCCAAACACACGAGTATTATAAACTAAGTGACAACCGGGTACGAACAATATTTTACAACGATCCGACCGGCCTATATAATCCAACCTATATAAAATACTTTTTTATCCCGGCACGGTAAGTTACTAAAGTACGTGGTGGATAGTACAGTGAGTGGTGACAGGGTGAGTGCGCAGTAAAGTAATAATAAATAAAAATAATAAATACACCCAACAGTCACACCCATAGTCCTGACCCCACAATAAGATACGAGTCTTGTGTCGTGGGTATCAGGAACTACGAGAGACTTTCCGTCTCACAACAGCCAGACCACGAAATTGACGTGTGGCGTGAGTAAATGAACAGCAAGCGCTATTTCGATCGCGCCGCCCACCACCCGAATCCGCTCGTCCGACGAGCCTCAATATATACTCCCTTTGACCGTGCAAAGTGGAGACGTCCGCGTAGCGTCCTCACTGACCCTGACGATGCGATCACTCTGGCCATCCGAAGGAGAGAGGAATTCATGAAAAAACACTTTACACAACCGACATACCGTCCTCGCCGCCGAGGACCGCGCCGCGTTCCCCGCAACGCCCCCGACCCTAGTACCGGCCCGCGAGCCGATGTTAATGATGATTGATAATCATCAAGTAGAGTCCTAAAATATAGTCCCCTAAACCCCAATCGCAGATGTCTCTGCCCTCTCCGGTGACCGTCCTGAGCCGAGGTTCGTACCCCAAAGGGGGTGCCCTCAGCGGTGGTCACCTAGTCAAGGGCTGAGAGCGCCTGAAAGCGCTCGCCCGAAAGTCCGGTGAAGCTGTATACAGCCGACTCTCGTCAGGCTTACAGCAAGCGTCAACACAAAAAACGGGTGGTCAGTTGGCGTCAGTGACGGAAGTGTCACGAGATCATTTGACCGTAAAACAATCTCGTTTATTTTTGAGTCGTACTTAACTGAATGTAGCCGCCTGAATGGAATCTTTTAGTAAAGTAAGTTAATCGACTCAGCGCGCAGCTGCTCAGCACGGCGCGGCGACCCAAGTCGGAGGTACCGCGAGCCGATGGTATTCATCCCTTATTAAATTTCCGTTTATTTGTTGCAATAGCTGCACGTTTCTCCGGATCTACATTGAAATTAAATAGCCGGCGCTTGAAGTTGACTCGGGGGGCCGGTGGCGAGGAGGCGGAAAGGGGATGGGTGTTAAGGTCGGAGGTAAGATGCCTGCACGTTAGCTAATAATGGTGAGTAATTATCTACCGTATAAGCGACGATAGCCTGGCGGAAAGTGGAACGAACTACACAGCTAATGAGTTCAATCCCAGGCCGGCGGACTTATGACTGACTCTTCGAAACTACGTGTGTATTCATTGCCAATTATCGTTCGCTTTATCGTTGAAGGAAAGCAAATAAATTACGGCATAATTGAATTACTTTGAGTGGAAAGCCTTTCCAATTATTTCGTTCATTATAGTAGTTCAAATTCAAAAATTAAAGCTATTCAACGTTTTCTTCCTTATAAATTGCGTATTCAAATGGGCCAATGTATTACAAAAAAGGGTCAAATGATATACGGGTTTATTATTCAAAGCCATCATTAAAAGCAACAAGAAAAGGTCCGGCACTTTGTACTACAAAGACTTAATCCTGACCGACTACTATCACAGCTTTAGTACCATATATATATAATCAGACGATACACATATGACAGCTCTATGCTTGACGGAGTATCAATACTATTGTATAATTCATACATTACAATTTGCCCATCAGTAAGAAACGTAATGAGTCCACATACGGTGATTTATCAAGAGAATTACCAATACCCCTCCCAGCCTCCCTCCAGTATTTTCAACTTGCAAGTTGCATCTTCCAATGTTACATGTGTGCACCGACGCATACAATAATGCACGTGTCAAAAGTCTCGCATTGAATGAAAGCTTACAGCACCAATACACCAACTAATACACATAACCAATACTCGCTGATCCGAGAGGCATACGTGAAAAAGATGAATGCGCTCAACCGTAAACACCCAGAGAAAGCATCATACTAAAGTTCGTGACCTTCTCTGCCACCGAATACTCTATGTGACGGTAATCACATTTAGACCTAATGGAGGAAGTGAACAATCAGGAAAATACTCTAACACACGATACTGAAATAACTGAAAACAAACTGAAGCCTTCGTGGCGCAATGGGCAAGAAGCTCGCTGCGAACCAAGAGGTTGTGGCTTCGATTCCCGCACCGAGACAAATGATTGTGTGATACACGAATATTTGTTTCGGGTCTGGATGTTGAGGGACCGCAAGTCCCTCGAAAGCCCTGTTACCCATGACAAAAGTTAACCTAGTATGGGGTCAGGACTATGTCTGTGAATTTCGGGTATATCCATTTATTATTATTTAAATGCTGACTACCCGTACCCATGGTAGCACTATTATTAACCACAGAAAATAGATTGTATATCACTAAGTGTACACATGAGTTAATATTTCGTTCATGTCACTAAGAATTGGCGGGTTGAATCCCTGCATCCAGACAAATCTGTGTGATACTTCATTGTACCACGTCTGATTGTTATGGGACAGTATGTAGCTTAATCCCCGATACCACGATCAGGGCTAGCCCTACCATGAGGCACCTGTGAATCACTCTCATTAGCTCTCGCTTCATCCTTAGAGTGTAGTCTGGACTATGTGTATGATTGTTGAGTTTATTTATCGTAAAGCAGGTGAAACCTCCGACAACAACAGTTGTGATAGTATTAAAAACCCCGAGACTTTATTTAGTGCGTTAAATATTTATTAGAGTTTTACTTATAAAGCAGCGCGCAGTGGTCGCTGGTCCCGAGGATAAAACACTGCATAATGCTTATCTCTTTATTTAGCCCTCCATTACGAGAGAAAGGCGGGACCGTTTTTTGTGGGGATTACTTTGTGGATCACGAAGTAGAACTCGATCCTTAAATATACGTTTGACGTTGGATAAAAGAACGACACACATGAACTCACATTATTAGCCGCATAAATATTGAACCGACACAAAAAGGAGAAGGTTCTCAATTCAACGTTGTCATTTTGTGTTCCTCATTACGGCTTCGCATGAAAATTTCAGGATCCATCATGTATGGATACTGTCCTTAAAAATATAAAGGTTTTAAATTTACGCCGTAACTCACTTTGGTGTTATATTATTATTGCCATAAATGATATAAAAACGTCGCTGTTAAAAACATTAGTGATATTTTTTATTATTTAAATGCTATCCTGTTACAGGAAAACCATTTCACAGTGTTTCAAAGAGAAAGATAAAGCGAGAATTTTAATTTGACTCTTGCGTACACGGGAACCGGGTTAAAATATTGAGGATAAAGATACCGAGCATTATAAAATAAATTTAAATGTTTTAGTCACTATGTCACGATGAAAAAAGGAAAATATATTTTCTAATAAAATATATACATATACTTAAGTCTATATTTATATTTTTTATATACCTTGTGTCTCTTGCGAATTAAAAAATAAAACACAAATTTGTGTTTTTTTTATCCTGACACGGTAAAGTCATTGGAGCTGATTTTAAGTACAGTGCATTCCAAATAATGTCGACTGTCAAGACATGACGTGCCTCAAGGGTCGGCAAAAATATCAAATGTCGAGTACACGATGATCAGGTAACCTCCGCCAGCCCTTTAACCCCACTTTTAGTCTAACATCGTCAAAACGTTAGAATTATGTTGGTGCTGCCACACCGGTGTTATAAAATGTTTACAAACATTAAACATTTACTAATATTATCTAACATTGTGATAAAATGAATCAAATTTTTGTTAACAAATGTTTAATAATATTTTGTAAACATTTTATAACAGCGGTGTGGCAGCACCATGTAATGTTACCAGTAGTCCGTACATGAACGGGCCTTGGCAATGTTTAAAGATATTCATGAGCCGATGCGACGCGACTCAATGCTGTGTCACCTCTCACAGGGAGAATCATTTGGCGAAATGTTTATTCTATATTGGAACATCAAACGGACTGAGCACTCTTACGTGGACGCTTTACAACGCGACGTCTCTTACACACGCTACACGAAGCACTCTGGTTCACATTCAAAAATATTTCATCTATTTAATAAAATAAAAGTATGTTTACACGTCAGTATATTATTGGTATCGCATCATCAGTCTATTGGCAGCGCCAGCGTACTTTGGCTATGAAACTAATGAACTCCTGGCTTCGTATCCTCGGTCAGGCAATTAAAATGTGCGTGAGTTTTACGATTAAAAATACATTATAATAAATCTGATCTGATCTGATCTGTCATCTGTGATCTGTCATCAGTCAAAACTCAGTCATTATTAGCTCCTCGCGTTCTTTTTCTACATATTCAATGCATAGGTAGTATAATAAAATAAATAAATACACCCAACAGTCACATACATAGTCCTGACCCCACAGTAAGAAACGAGTCATGTGTCGTGGGAATCAGAAACTACGAGAGACTTTCGGTCTCACAACATCCAGACTCCGAAACAAATATTTGTGGATCAAACAAACATTTGTCTCGGTCGGATCGAACCCGCGAATTCAGCAAATTTATTCCGAAAGGTTTATATTTATATCACATTACAACACCCATGGGAGCAGGGCAGCAACATGCCTGCGGTGAAACCGCGAGGGACAGCTAGTATATTATATTAACACCGAAATAACATCGACATACCTTGGGTGCTTTTATTACACCTCTGCCTCCACCTTCCTGGATTTATGCGTGAAATTATATTTATGTATCATCACGACTATATTACGCTAGAAATGACGCCGCATTTCGCCAAAATAAATCGCGCGAAAACACCCTAGAAACAATCTGCGAGCCGAAATGAAAGTAATGCGGCGCGAGCGAGAGCACTAGCGCTGGTGTGCGGGGAGAGGTGGGGCGCTGTGCAGGACGGGATAGGGAGGTACAACCCTTACATTTGTATGATTCAATTGGAAAGACCTGACACAACAATCGTACAAATTGCATTTTGTTACCGATTCAGCGCTGTTGAAGTGGAGTTTGTGCTGGCCCGCTTCTTATACGACTGTTACTACCATGTGTCAACTTGGACATATATTATATGAATGTGTTTTCACAGTGTTTGCACAGTGGTCTGTTTGATCATCGCAACGCATTACCAACCAAGCACCTTATAGTCGCACCTTATGCACTAGCAAACTTAAATGGTACACTGTGGCGTCTTGACTTAATTTATTTGTCTGTATACCCAATGAAATTTCCTTAAGTCATAGCTCACATCCCCAGGCTACTGTAAAATCTACCCTCCACGCTCCGGCTAAGCAAACACTACGAAATCCTCCTAAACACAAAATCCCTGTATTGAGCACATAAATATTTATAAAAAAATTACACGAAATGAAATTACCAAATGGCCGTGAAAATATTTTATCTGAACAGGAAGCTTGGGTCATAAAACATTACGCGCGATATCAGTCAGGACCGGAGTGTGAGGTCGTGTGACCCCTGGGGAGGGCGCGTATTAAACGCGTATGCCTACATCAGGGCGGGAGTTTAAAGTGTTACTGCTGCGTTAATGGTCGGCTTAACGTATTCGCACCTACACATTAAACAATATTACCATACAGTACGAGCGGCGACAACTACTCTCCATTCATATGACTGTATGCGTGCTATGTCCTAGATCGTAAATAATCTCGTCTTATCTAGTTTTACTTAGAAATATAAATTTTAGCAACCAAATATCAGTACAAAAAATATACATACCATGTGTAAAAAAAACGTTTCCTAAAATGAGTACAGGCGGTAGTGCTAGTGATTACAGACACACCACTAAAAAATTGCGAATTAAGTCATTTTTTTTTATTTGTCACACTTTTGTATAAAAATTGGACAGATAAATACGATGACTTTAGTAAAATGATAATTAAACCTTATTTTCCCTAATATCACGATGTATGTGATATGTAAAAAATCAAATAATAAGCATGGTTAACGACCGCGTATGAGCTACGTTCTGATACATGTACTACTAATGAGTATTGCCGATGCGCACGTTCGTTAGCCCCGAGTATAGTAAGCGCTTATACGAAATATATAATATCTAAAATGACAAGTGAACATCATAGTAATAGCTTTTTCCGTTTAAGTTAGACTAGCTTTTGCTCGCGGCTCCGCCCGCGTGATCTGCTTTTTCCGGGATAAAAAGTAGCCTATCGCCCAAGTCAGCTCATACCCTGTCTGTATACCAAATTTCATTAAAATCCGTTCAGTAGTTTCAGCGTGATTGACGGACAAACATCCAAACAAACAAACTTTCACATTTATAATATTAGTGTGATAGTAATTTATTACTATCGGCTTTGGAAGCGTTCCTCTTACACGCAGTATAATGCCGAAGATGATATATAAACGTTGGCACCACAAAATACAAATATAGCTTTATTGATGCAACACTTTATTTCATAATTTGAGTTAAAATCCAATCAAAAGCTTATTTATTCACTATGACGCCAATTTGTAATAATTGATCAAACACAACTGTTTTATTCTTTTTTTTTTTTTGTTTATTAATGAATGAAAATAAAATAACAGTTGGAGGTGTTTTGACACTCTTCAATGAAAGTTTCATATCCGGTACATAGAATAGCGGCTGATAATACTGCCGCAGCGCGCCGCGCGCTGGTGCCGGCGCCTCGACATTAATCTCATTTACATTCGACGACTAAACTAATTAAATTATACTTTATCATTACACCCGCTAAAGGGTGGATTTCGTAAAATCTCTCCTCTCTCGCAATTTTAAGAAATCAAGTTTCCTCGAGAAACAATTTTCAGAGATCAAAATTCCGTGCGATCAGAATTGTGTGGAAATTATATGCCAAGGATCTGACTACCCGAAGTTTAATATTACAAGAGATCTGTTTGTTACGATTCTGGTGCATGAGGTTCCGAAGATTACGGGAGTTTACTACATATGCATCTCACTCAGCCATGATTTACCCTGCTGACATACAAACGTGTACGAGTCTACGGCAATCTACCAACCCATAAAACGCGTGACGGACGTATTGGTTTATTATTCAGAAACTAAGAACCCTTTTTTCAAAAGGAAACGAATTCGTTGGCCGGCAATTGGACATAAAATGTTTATAAAAATGTTTTGTTTCTATTCGTGAGTGTCATATAAAATGGTTTTGCACGTAATATTATTTGTCGCTTCTTTTATCATGTTCTCTGTTCTATTTGGGAGGGATCACATTAATAGCAATCAATTGATTTCATCTTCATTCATCCTGATAGCCTCCGTGACGCAGTTGGAGAGTGATATGTATTTATTAATGTACAGTACTCTTTATTTCAAAAGGCTTTTTATGCTTTTAAATATTAAATCTTATAAAAAAATCATTTAAAATAATGAACCAATATCACCCTCCAATGGCGAGGTCTAGGACCCCAGGGTGAGGAACCGCCTCCCGTGCGTGCCGTGTCTAATAACACTACCTTCTGAATTTGGCTCTTGATCAACGATCCATTGAGAGCCTCTGGAGGTGTTGGTCAAGGCTTTTTGGTTTCAACCCATTAACAGTAACGGCTACATTGGACACAATGATCGTCGAGTCCACATTCCATCCATATGTCGATAACCTACCAACATTGCCACAAATCACTCACATATACAGGGTTATTTTTAAAACACCAGCAACCTCGCAGGGGTAGATACCTAAGGTTATAAGCTACTACTTTTGTTCTACGACTTTTGATAATTTGTTAGATTTTATTTTCATACAAAAATAAGTATTCATTTAATTTCCGTCTTGTATGTTACCTACACGCATCGCAGATTACGTAAGCAAACACGCGAAGCGTGGGGAACGGGGCTAGCGTTGAAGGTCATCGCCCGAGCCAGCTGAGCGGCTTCTTTGAGTCGCGCTCGCACGCCGAACGCTACGAAAAAAAATACGACACAACAAAAACTTGTAAAATCATTTTTTTTTAAATATATTGAGTTATATACAAACTCGTAGAACAAAAGTTGTTCCGTATGGGGTCAGCTATCTGGTCCTGCGAGGTTGCTGGTGTTTTAAAATTAACCCTGTATATAGAAAGCAGCCGATCCACGGCTAACACTGCAACTACTACTTTGCTGGTGGGAGGATACTTATATCCGACCGGATAGCGACCACCGTACACTGGTGCTAAAACCTGCCATAGTGGCCCACCTCGTGTGGGTCGCGTTCCAGGGTCAGCCAGTGTATATCCGGTTCTCCCCAGGGGGCTTGCCTCCTGATCCCAACCCATTTCCCATCCCTTTTTCCTTCCACTCCCCCTTGGCCCTTTGGCAGGCCGGCATGATCTTGCCGACCGACGATGGACACATTGTTTATCGTTGGTCGACACTATTCTTGGATTGCGCTACACTTACCATCAGGTTGTAGCGTAGTCACTTTGCCGAGTCAGGATAAAAAATAAAAAAAAAAAAAAAAAAAAAAACATTTTAAATAGTCTCCTAGTATGATAAATATTAAAAATGAAAATATTTTCACACACTAACGTGGATGCATCTTTTTGTTGTATAGTCTACAAATGAGTTAGTCGGTCATCTGATGGTACACCTGCTGCCTATAAACACCTTCAACACTAAAGGAAGTGTGGATTTGTTGTCAACCTTGGAGGTAAAGAGAGGAAGATTAGGAATAGAGAAGATCTTAGGCGTCCGGATTTCACGGACACCAACAATTGGGACAGCGAAACTGTTACTTCACATCAATGTTATGTGAATATTAACCCCAAGTAATGAACGTAGCACCAAGTATATGCTTTATATACAATTTGAAATGTTATCGTCAGCTGGCTTGCGAGGAATACAAATGGTCATATTATTTTTTACAGCTCGAGTGTCTCTACCCAAAAAAGCCCCTCAATATATTATAACATTTATTAGGAAACGGCTCGGACGTACTCCAAATCTTCAGTCTAACAAAATCTCTTGTGACATAATACTCGTATATACAAACAAGTTTCTTGTGATGCTTGTGCGACTGGTGTTCACGAATTCACAGCAAAATAGTAGAATCCATATCACCGTGAATTAAGTGGGGCCAATTTGACATGATCTATGTTGAATGGACGGTGAAGTTTGACATTTCTTGCGTTGTGTGACATTATCTGACTAATCCAATATGTCGTGCTCCATGGAGACAACGTCGCTACGTTCACGCAGGTAGCCAGATCTGGGATGAATCGGCGTGTTCGTATTGTCGCTGTTCCTCGTGTCGTTTGCACAGGTTGGACATGAACATTTACCTTTTGTATCATTGTTCATTAATGTAAGATTCTCAAAGAAAACATTAGCACAATCTATGTCATACGTATTTACAAGAATAACACGCTAAATAATCCACCTTGTTCGTAATTTTAACTGAACATCCCGCACATTTTTTGTTTTCGAATTATTTTTGGTTGTCTGTTGTTGTTGAAGTTGTTAACTCGCATTTACTTTGGCCTGAGGAAAATAGAAGTTATAAACGATATAAAAGAAATTTCAGGCGTCTGAGTGAAAAATCTATAATTGTTTTCTAAATATTATGTCTGGTGATCTAAAATAAAGGGGAATGCATCTCACGCACATACATACACCCATATGATATTCCTACACACATAATCCACACACCCACTCATACACACTCACGTATACTTACACACACGCACGCATACATACACATGAACAAAAAACTAACAAAGAATTGATTTATTTATTTGGACAACCAATGGTATACAGAAGAAGTTAAGTTACATACTAGATATTACAAATCCAATTACAGGTTATCACGACTACACATTACATTGAGTTTTTGAGAGCATTACACACCAATGCTGTATATATATACAAATCAAAATAGTTCAATTTGTTAAACGTTAACATAAGCTAATGAAAAAGAGCTAAGCTACAGGAAAAAACTATCACTAAGTAGCTTCTTGACTGATGATACACTTGCACAATAAGGTTCCAATGAGTACTTTTTGCATATATCATCAAAATCTCTAATTGATCGCACTATGTAAGAATTTTGTCTATAATTAGAAAACGCGGAAGGGACATAATATAAAGGAGGGTTATATCGAATAGTTTTAGAAGGAACGTTAAATTTAAGTTTATGTAAGAGTTCAGGACAATCAATTTCGTTTCGCATAATTTTTACCAAAAATAAACGTACAAAATTAAATATACGTATGTACTGACTCTGTTGCATGTTAGTTTGGAAAGTAAATTGTAAATCCTTAATTGACTGTAAGATCCGGCTTTTTTTAAAGTTATAATTATCTTTAAGAGCTGTGGATTTTGTTAATAAATAAATAAATAAAAATGCTGTAGTTTGCATCCGCGACCACTACCTATGTTGATACTCGGTATGTATGACTCATAGGGCCGATCGAATATAAAAAGTTTTATTTTCTTAGACAACTCGTTAATGTGACCGTCACGTGTTGTGACAACTTTTTATAAAAGAGGTATTAAAAAGCCATAGAGTGGTGTGCGTCCGAGACAAGTTACACACCCCTGTCCCCATCATAATATGTCACGGTCGCGCACTTTAAAATCTACTTTTATAGCATACAAAATAGAGTAGAGTGAGGGTTACTTATTAGAACGCGCGGGGATGTGTCACTTCTACGACAGTAGTAACGTGTTGAGATGCTAATCAACATGCTATTTTTTCTTAATGGGAAGTGATTTCTTTTGTTCTTGTTATCTGAAAGGAAATGCCAAAGTATACAGTGTAGGTGATATCAGCGTCAAAAGCAAGCAACAATCCTGCAGGAATGCGACAAAGGGCCGACGCGCGGCGCTCGACCCGTCTGTAGGCGCGGACGCGCACTGGCGCGAAAGTATTTTTGTGCCTTCTTGACTTGCGAGGGGTAAATTGCCATGATAGGGCTGCGTGTAAAGGGTTTCAACACAAATATATTACAAAACAAAATCTTGTTCTTAGATATACATTTAAAGTTAATCTGATGTTTGCACCCG
Organism: Amorpha juglandis; assembly: GCA_949126905.1. Lineage (NCBI taxonomy): Eukaryota > Metazoa > Arthropoda > Insecta > Lepidoptera > Sphingidae > Amorpha > Amorpha juglandis. The sequence continues at coordinate 87,188 of OX421379.1, read as the reverse complement.
GTTGGATAACAACCACGATACAAATGGAAAACCAGCCATAGTCCCGCGTTCCGACCCCGTATAGTCCCCGTTCAGCCATTATATATCCAGTTGTTGGTGGGAGGATACTGCTGGTGGGAGGATACTTGTATCCGACCGGATAGCGACCACCGTACACTGGTGCTAAAACCTGCCATAGTGGCCCACCTTGTATGGGTCGCGTTCCAGGGTCAGTCAGTGTATATACGGTTCTCCCCAGGGGGCTTTCCCTCTGATCCTAACCTTTTTCCCATCCCTTTTCCTCCCCCTCCCCCTTAGCCCTTTGGCAGGCCGGCATGATCTTGCCGACCTACGATGGACACATTGTTTATCGTTGGTCGACACTATTCTTGGATTGCGCTACACTTACCATCAGGTGTAGCGTAGTCACTTTGCCGAGCCAGTATAAAAAAAAAAAGTTCGACAAGCCGACATAAGCGACCGTCAATATATAATATTTAGACTGCATCGTACTTAGTATCAGTCGTAGGTAATGCTAACGTTTAAATATACTCGTAGTATAGCCAGTATAGCTGGTGGGGGTTCATCATACATTTTTGTATGTACAATGTACATACCCGACCGGATAGCAGTGGTGCAGGTACATTCACGATTCCTTTCGGCTTCCCTTTTATAAACTTGTCAAAAATTAAATATTATAATATGAATTACTTTTTCTCTCTAACTGTATTATACTTATAATTAACGTAATAAACACACTAAATGGTTGCTTAAATCACTGAAATGTTTAATATTTGTCACGGCTTATCAACTGATATCGTGTGTAACAGTGTTGCTAACATACCGACACCACAGATGTAACTTAGAGAAGTTGTCATTAACTTACTGTGTGATTTATGTGGCAAAAAGTGTTTCTCACAAATATGTTGGTACCGTCTACTTAGCATATACAGGGTTATTTTTAAAACACCAGCAACCTCGCAGGGGTAGATTCCTAAGGTTATAAGCTACTACTTTTGTTCTACGACTTTTGATAATTTGTTAGATTTTATTTTCATACAAAAATAAGTATTCATTTAATTTCCGTCTTGATTGTTACAACGCGCTTCGCAGCTTACGTAAACAAATACGCGAAGCGTGGGGAACCGGGCTAGCTCCTTTGAAGGTCAACGCGCCGCTCAGCTGAGCGGCGCCTTTGAGTCGCGCGCGCACGCCGCATACTACGAAGAAAAACACGACAACAAAAACTTGTAAAATCAATTTTTTTTAAATATATTGAGTTATATCCAAACTCGTAGAACAAAAGTTGTTCCGTATGGGGACAGCTATCTACCCCTGCGAGGTTGCTGGTGTTTTAAAAATAACCCTGTATGCATCTTTATTTATAAAAATTATATATAGCCACAATATTTTTTATTGCAAATTATTCGTTTACTATATGATAAAGAGTTATAATTATCTGTGAGTTCCATAAGTTTCTAACAGATGGCGGTATAAGGTAATTTAGCGGATGGTTGAGTAAGTATCTAATAGCGCATACTGTATTGAATAGTTTACTACAATATAATTTAACATATAACTTGGCCACAGCAACGCGTGGCCAGGTCTGATAGTAATTATAGTAAAGAGAACCTTATCCGCTGCTTACATGCTTATCAGGGACTTGCATATGTTACAAAATAGTTCCTTTTTGATGATATGAACAGTAAAGAGCCGATTCGCTGTTTTAGCGAAATGTGTCAACCCTACACTACTATCGCGATCACCAGCTTGAGTGGTGAGGTCAAACGCGCCTTCAAACCACCCCCCCCCCCTGCACCTAGCAGCCTCCCGTCTTTATCTTTTCTATCTTCACAAAGGGTGAGGAGCACGCGCCAGAGAGAAGGCGCCCTATGGCTGCGTTTAGACGACGCGAAAAAAATTTCAGTCATAGCAAATGTATGTCTTATTAACTAGGACTTAACGTTGAAATTCTTTGTGAGTAACCAACCGCGCGGTGGCCGCGCTCCCGTTTACACGATCGCGCAGTCGCCGCGTGGTTGGAGCGTTGCGAAGTATTAAAAATTATGGCTTAGTCAATAGAGTTTACATTAGTTTTTCGAGTGATTCGAGCGCGGCGGCAGCCGCGCGGCCGCAACGCGGTGGGATTCCTTGTCATATAAATGCGCCCTATAGCTTCTTCACTAGAGGCGCCCGACGATGCTGTGCGTGTATCGGCCATACCTTATTAACCCTTGGACAAATGGCTGAACAGCTCTTGTACGTTATTCATTTCGCTCTTACGCCAGTGCGTATGCTGAAAGTAAAGTCAGCAGTGGTTGTTAAACAATTTTTTTTATCGAGGATAACTTGGCACGGGAACGCATGATGTTTTTGTTGCATTATATTCCGAGTCCCACCAGTACAATAAACACTTATTGTTTGGTATCCGTTCCGCTACATATTTCAGTATCGTAAAAACTATTACATCGGACGAACAATTTATCTGTCAGTTTCAGAAACAACTACTTGTTGTGGGTCTATTTCAGTTCGATACTGTTTATTAAATTTTATTGTGAGTAAGCATTGATTGTTATACCATCTTTATACATCTATATAAGTGCGTATTCCTGAAACTCGTTACTCAGCTTTACCATTTAAACTAATTAATCGCCGGCACGGCCGGGTATGGAATGCTGTTCGCGCTTTGGCACAGTACCACCAAAAGCTTATTTGATGCCTTAAACAAATTACACCGACAGGCTGTCCGCATTATTAGTGATGCAGACGTTGAAAACAATTACTGCGTAGGGGCATTGCCTCATTTAGCGTTTCTACCCTCCGTATCATGGTGTATGATCTGTAGAATTGTTAGACGTCATCTCATCCTCACCTTTCCTTAACAGAATCACGTATGCTTAAAAAAAAGATTATACAGGGCCATAAGATTTCTCCACTAATGAGAGGGACCAATCATGCATATACCTTAAGAATTCTTATGAAGAATAGTAGGTATCAATACATACAAATGTGATAAATGTAGTGGTGGTAGAGATCTCTTCATCAACCGTCACGCCTGTTCCTTTATAAGTACCCTTGCACCACTCAATTTTGAACGCAGTAAAATTCAAAACTGTGTGATCGAAAATGAGCAAATATTTTCTCAAATGCACAGAGGATTTAGCTCGGGTCTAGAAATGTGATCGGTATGGCAATAGGCTCGCCCTCTATCACATCCCTCGGCGAAATGTGACTGTACTGGTTACACATTTGGATTGCCAGAAATTGCTCATTGCCCATAAACGCTTGCCCATAAACGCTTGCCCATAAACAGATGCAACACGAGTCTGTATTTTAGATTATAAAGATGTTATTCTCGTAATACACAGTAATTTTATTGTGTTCAATATCCTTCAAACGGAATACAACAGTGCTGACTCGTGGCAGAAATCGACAAAGCGTTACTTACCCAGACGGCCACAAGCTTACAATGGACCTACCACACCATTTGATTTTTTCACCACGCAAAATTATAAAGATTTCTGTATAAATTCACGACACGTACAAGAAACTCGTTACAAGTAAGCTGTAAGAGTAGACACAATTTAAGCATTTAATGCAAGGGACTTAGGGATAGTCGTACAAGTAGTACAAAAATGGTTTCTTAAGAAAAAGACAACAATTATAGTCTGCTTGATAATGTCAGACACTTATTACAATGTTTCATTTTTTTTTTTATCCTGGCTCGGCAAAGTGACTACGCTAAACCTGATGGTAAGTGTAGCGCAATCCAAGAATAGTGTCGACCAACGATAAACAATGTGTCCATCATAGGTCGGCAAGATCATGCCGGCCTGCCAAAGGGCCAAGGGGGAGGGGAAGGAAAAAGGGATGGGTAAAGGGTTAGGATCAGGGGGCAAGCCCCCTGGGGAGAACCGGATATACACTGGCTGACTCTGGAACGCGACCCACACAAGGTGGGCCACTATGGCAGGTTTTAGCACCAGTGTACGGTGATCGCTATCCGGTGCGATACAAGTATCCTCCCACCAGCAAATGTATAATGAGATGTATAATGAGTTCTGTATTATTTACTTCTTAATAAGTATGTTGAAAGTTGTATGTATACATATATCTTATGACAAGAAGTAGTAAGTATAACGTAGTCAGCAGAAATCAAAGAGTTTTGTTTAGTAACATAATATATTATCACTGACATAAATAGTTGTAATCGAGAAATCTTGACATTATAACAATTTATTGTGTATAGTATGTATGATGAACTATTTCTTAAAACTAAAAATGATTTGCATAATTTATATTGGTATTTTACCCTGTTAAAATATTTAAAATATTATATAATGTAGTACTGTCTGTTAAAAATAAGTTGTTTTTTTATGTATTGTGGCAAATAAATGGTTTAAATGGTTTTAATTGATGTGAACTGTATCAAACCCTTGTAATAAATAAAGCAATTACATCAATCAATGGCTATTTAAATAGTATTTCATTTGTTTTCATTACTAACAATACATCAGAATCTATAGATTTCGTGAACCATTGGCTCTTTTGAACTGTTTAACTGATTTTAGCCTTGCGATTGGAATTTGTCGGGTATACATCCCAATAAATTTGCCGATAAGGATCTCATAACAGGATGAAAATAAGTTCGATCAAGTGTGGGCGCATTACGCTTATCTGCAGTTCTGTCTACCCCATCGTTGACATAAACGGGGTTTTATGTTATGTCATACTCTTATTTATTTAGTTAGAAGTTCAAAGTATTTTTTAATTAATATCATCGGACGGGTATCTATGTACATTCATCAAATCAGCTATGTTAACAAGTATTCGCGGCGCGTCGGCGCCTTCTTCTAACTACTCAGTAATTATTTTACTAACATCGTTTGTAGTTATACAATTACCCCTGATTGCTCTATATAATTAGTATCATAAGTTTTTAACTCCTTTTATTAATATTTGATTAATATTATCTTAATATCTCATAAAATACAGAGCTAAAATTGTAATTCTGCACACAATATAGCGAATGTGACACCTAATCTAACTGATCATTGACAAATTAAATAAGATTGCAATATCAATTGCTCCGAAAAAAGAAGCTATTTATTTATTAGATAGTGGCAACTCTCGGCGCTCTGTTACTCGGTTGGTCCGAGTCGCACGCACATAAACATCGAATGTAATTTACTCTCTTCTAATGAACATAAATATATGTAGGTACTCATGGAGTTCGTTTCGTTCCACATTCACCTAGCTTCCGATATAACAATTGAATTTAAAATATTTCTCACTGTTCCCTCCTTAACAACGTGATACTAACGTGATTTTGAAGTAGTACAATTTTGACATCTATTCAAGGGACTATCAGAGACGTGTCATGTGCTTTTGTAATTTCACCTGCAAGTCTATATGTGGCACGCGAGCCTAATCACAGAAAAAAATACGGTCCCTAATAAGAGATCCACGTAATGAAAGGTAATCAGCACCACCAATAGTAGCCCATAAACGAACTCTCAACGACTACTCGAAACAGAACCTGACGATTTTTTACATCCGTATAGCCAACAATACGTGTGCAATCTGCACCTGTAGTAGCAACGGCTCTGTGGCGAGTGGTGGGGGGGGGGGGCTTTGCGGCGCACGGTAATAACATTTATCTAAATCAAGGCGCGCGGAGAGTTATAAAATGAATAATGGCCGGCAGGAGACGCGCTACCATTATAAATTGTGATTTTTATAACTCATACTGTTGCTTTTTCGTGGTCGACTCATTAAAAGTAGCGGCAGTGTACATAAGCTATGAAATATCATTAAATTTATTAACTAAGGAGTTGATCCCAAGAGGTCCAGATCATGCAATCACACTATCTGTTTGAGTGTTTCGATTCCAAGATACTGACAGGCGTTAGTTACATAGGACTGTCATTTATCTCTCTCGGATATGGCGATAGTCTCACCGCCAATCATATTATGGGACCTAAAAAGCATTAATCTTGGATGCACTACTTAGTTACAACTCTGTCTACTTCTTAGAGGATACAAGCATGCGCTTATACAACATTAATTTTTGTATACCATAAAGCCGAAACACCCAAATTAGATTTTTGTTTAAATGATCAGATTAAAAAAAATATATAAAAATTGGTGTGTGTCGTGGGACACCAGGTAGGAACGAAGTTCCTTCGGCTAATGTAGAATCGACACAAATTGTAAAAAATACAAATTATCAACTAAAATAACAAAATATGCCTCTTTATTTTTGTTTGACAACATAAAATTACATAGAAATAGAATAGAAAAATAGAAATAAAAAAAAGACGTGTAGCACTCGGAGACTGCCGCGGTAAAGCTATTGTATAGCATTTTTTATCAACTTATGTAATTATAAATAAAAACTTATTAATTTAGACTTAGACTGGCTACTAAACGGTGGACGGCCGTGTTCTATAATCAAAAATTCAAATTCAAATTTCAAACCGCGTCTACATTTCGAAATGTCATAAGTTTCACACCTATCTGTTTTATTAACGGAATTTCGACTTTAACTTTGTGTGCTAGATATCAAATTAAGTTAAAAAAAAGTCTCATTTAACGGTTTTATTCCACGCATTTTTTCCACGCATTTTTCTTACGGTTTTACTATCACATTTTTTTCAGTTCGGTCACGCAGCGAAATCCCTATCCCCTCCAAGCCTGCCGTAAGGAACTTCGTTCCAATAATGAAATCTCACGTGGTGATATGCTGCGATAATGATCTCGTTCCTTGAGCGATGCACGGGTACAGGCGCGCACCGCCACGCCGCGCGGATGGTTTCGCGCCAACACGCACAATACTGGTACTATTTACACTGCTTCGTTTATTAAACAACATTTTGACAATAACGGACAATAAGACTGTTAGTACAAGATCCCGGGGAACATTGACCTTCACCCATCTGTTTACCGGATCAAAATAACATTTTAGGGTATAAAATGTGTTGCTGAACACATACCAATAGGGTTGCCTAAAAAAATATGGTCAAGGATATGATTAATTAACATTTAAAAGAAAAAAAAAAAAATATAATTTCCCTGACTTACTTACCAAAAAAATTTAACCTTCAATGAAAAGTGTACAATGTATACTATCTGTAAAAAAATAGGTTGCCTACCTTTTTCTGGCTACTACTACCTGGTTGCCGTGTGCAAACAGGTAACTAAAAAGTGGTAATTGCGCTCATCTAGCTCCTAGCTTTTGCAGGTAGTATACATTGTAGGTTTTCATTGAAGGTTCATTTATTTGGTGAGCAAGTCAGTGAAATAATATCTTCTTTTTTGGAACGAAGTTCCCTACGGCAGGCTTGGAGGGGATAGGGATTTCGCTGCGTGACCGAACTGAAAAAAATGTGATAGTAAAACCGTAAGAAAAATGCGTGGAAAAAATGCGTGGAATAAAACCGTTAAATGAGACTTTTTTTAAACTTAATTTGATATCTAGCACACAAAGTTAAAGTCGAAATTCCGTTAATAAAACAGATAGATAACTTATGACATTTGGAAATGTAGACGCGGTTTGAAATTTGAATTTGAATTTTTGATTATAGAACACGGCCGTCCACCGTTTAGTAGCCAGTCTAAGTCTAAATTAATAAGTTTTTATTTATAATTACATAAGTTGTTAAAAAATGCTATACAATAGCTTTACCGCGGCAGTCTGCGAGTGCTACACGTCTTTTTTTTATTTCTATTTTTCTATTCTATTTCTATGTAATTTTATGTTGTCAAAAAAAAATAAAGAGACATATTTTGTTATTTTAGTTGATAATTTGTATTTTTTACAATTTGTGTCGATTCTACATTAGCCGAAGGAACTTCGTTCCTACCTGGTGTCCCACGACACACACCAATTTTTTTTTTTTTTTATTGGCAAAACCTATCCTTGACCATATTTCTTTAGGCAACCCTATTTCTATGTGTTCAGCAACACCTTTTATACCCTAAATTATTATTTTCATCCGGTAAACAGATGGGTGAAGGTCAATGTACCGCGGGATCTTAGACCATGTACAGGTCCGCTCCTGCCTATCCAACATTCTCCATATTCTTGATTTAAATAACCACGAACTTGTCTCTAAAAATGTGCTGGGGCTGGGTCGTGCTGATAATTTAATAGAATCCGCCACCACGAGAGTACCTACTGTAATAGTAGGTCATCAAACAAATCAGGAAGCGTTGTAGACAAGAAATGTAAATAAGTTTCACTGTTCAGTCTAGGTAAATAAACAGGCCTGATGACATGTACCTATATCGATAATGCCAGCCCACACATTCACTGAGTAGCGATGTTGGAAAGAATCCGCTCTGGCAAGGTGAGGGTTTACGTGAGCCCGGTAGTTGCTGTTGTGGATATCATACAGCCCACGACGTGTAAATGTGCATTCGTCTGTCCACAGGATATTCGCGCCACGATTACGAAGCCACCATTCACTAAATGCGATGCGTTGTGCTCTGTCATTAATGGTGCTGCCACACCGGTGTTATAAAATGTTATATAACATTTTATAACAGCGGTGTGGCAGCACCATTTAGTAAACATTTCTTAACAATTTGTAACATTTTTTAGTCGCGGGCGGCGGTACTTTTGAGAGCGGCGCCGTCAAAGAAGAAGGGCCGATGTCATGTTTTCAAATGTTAGAAAATGTCATAAAATGTTAGAAAATGTTTGCAAACATTTTCCGTCGGTGTGGAGAACTTAAAACATCTAACAATTCCTACCAAAATGTAACAATTTTAATGTTAGAAAATGTTTGTAAACATTTTATAACATCGGTGTGGCAGAACCATAACGCATAATTCTTGAGCTCGCCTAAGGGCGCGTTTATATGACAAGGAACCCCACCGCGTTGCGGCCGCGCGGCGACCGCGCGGCGGCCGCGCGGGCGCCTCGCTCGAATCACTCGAAAAACTAATGTAAACTCTATTGACTAAGCCATAATGTTTAATTCTTCGCAACGCTCCAACCACGCGGCGACTGCGCGATCGTGTAAACGCGAGCGCGGTTGGTTACTCACAAAGAATTTCAACGTTATCATCATCATCATCATCTTCAGCCACAAGACGTCCACTGCTGAACATAGGCCTCTCCCAAAGATTTCCAGACCGACCTGTTGGAAGCGGCCTCCATCCAGCGACTTCCTGCGATCTTTATCAGGTTTTTTTTTTCAACGTTAAGTCCTAGTTAATAAGACATACATTTGCTATGACTGTTCTCTCAGGGTTATTAGACTTGTAGTCTAAAATACCTTCTTGCACAGTGATCGGGATACGGGCGACACCTCGGTCGACCGCGGTCGGAGGATAAAACTGGCCGTAATCCCTCAGTCGTTGCGAGACACTTTGTATCGTTTGCCAAGACACCCGTACACCAAAATGCTCTTCATTATCTCATTGCCGTGGACACGTTATCACCACAAATTGCGAGACTACGCACCATCTCTGTATACCCAACGTTGCTGTAACGAAAAGGCATCGCGGAATCGGCACGTGTGCGAAGTAGTTCATGCAAAACCACCAAAGATGCGTACACGCTGATACCTCCGTGGATGCTCCGTGGTGACTAATTAATAGATCAAGTGCACCGCCCGCGCCGCCGCCCGCCGCATGGAGCGAGCGGGACGTGTGCGGGGCCGCGCGGGGGGAATGGTGTGCTTGTAACAGCTGTAGTAGTAGGTATCGGGGTATCGGTCAGCGACAGTGTCTCCAACCTTACCGTAATTACGGTAGAAACACCGTAATTTCGTTAAATTTTGCTCGATTTACCACCTACCGTAACATCTTCGGTACGGTAGCAATACCGTAATTTACTATTTAGTAATTTTGTCAACGATCGTATTTTTCTAACATAAATATTTTATATGACGCAACATTAATATAAATATGACAACACTGATTATCTAAACCGGGAATCACCCCAAGGGGTCACCCAAAGGGGTCAAAATAGGGGTTGATAATATATGTATGAAAGTCCGTCATTTGTCAATTTTGTATTTCGGTTATTGACGTAAAACAAATAAATACGTGTTTCAGGAATTTTGGAAATTTTAGTTAATAAGAGATGAAAAGGGGGGTGAAAGTTAACGTGACAGTGAATTTGTTTGTTACGCTTTCACGCCAAAATCACTGAACTGATTTTGATGAATTTATCTACAGGGATAGATGGGACCTTGGAGACGGTTACAGACTACTTTTATCCCGGAAAATGCTGTTCACGCGGGCGGAGCCGCGAGTAAAAGCTAGTTAATAATAAATATCTAAAGGCTTTTATTTCTTAACTGGGTTTACCGTGATTCTTCCGTATTTTTTCGTCATGGACACGATAATCTACCGTATTTTTTACCTAGCAACACCGTATTTTTCACCGAACGAGTTGGAGACACTGGTGAGCGACCGACACGCGCCGTATTTTTATTATTACAAAAGGTAACCTTGCAAAAGCTTGACGAAACTCTAATATGTTTAAGGGATAAAATATAACATATCTTTAAAATTAGTACAATATTTGTGCTACTGATTCTCAACAAATTGATTTCCGGTTTGTAATGTAGGTACTAAAAATAATGTTGAATTTTTTTAGTCTCATAATATACTAAGCAGTGAGACGACAAACATTCGCTTATCGAATATATTCGAGCGACACGAGCCATGGATATTAAATATATCTCGCCTGTTCTCGTTCGCGTGTGTATTAATATGTAAACGATGGTGGGCAGTATTATGCCGGCCTGGAGTTTTTGGATATACACTCGCTGACCACATGACCCCGGAGCGTGACTCGTCTGGACGAGCTACTTTACCAGTTTTTTTACGGCGTATATTAAGTACCTTCTAACCAGCATGATTACAGTAAATACTAGCTTTTCCTCGCGGCTTCGCCTGCGTGATTTGCTTTTTACGGGATAAAAAGTAGCCTTTGTTCATCAGGGATCATGTAAGATTCTAATAGTAAAAGAATTTTTAAATCGGTTTTGTAGTTTCAGAGCCTATTCAATGCAAACAATCAAATCTTTCCTCTTCATACCCCCCGGCCGGTACCCCCGCAACCGCTATGGCCCTGCGTTTTAAATTTGTAATATCTTTGAAAATATTTATTTAAATTACATGATGTAAGGAGCTCTATTGATCTATATTAAATGCACTATGTATTTAAAGTACTTAATTGGATAAGGATTTTTTTTATTTTTTTTGTGGGGCTCTATGCCCCACTCTCGTCCCTCTGATATTATTTTTCAGAGATGTTACCCAGCTAGAAAAATTCTCAACATCTTTTAATATAAAAACCCCGTAATAATCCTTTTTACATTAAAAAGGATATATAAATATACAGGGTTATTTTTAAAACACCAGCAACCTCGCAGGGGTAGATTCCTAAGGTTATAAGCTACTACTTTTGTTCTACGACTTTTGATAATTTGTTAGATTTTATTTTCATACAAAAATAAGTATTCATTTAATTTCCGTCTTGATTGTTACAACGCGCATCGCACTTTACGTAAACAAATACGCGAAGCGTGGGGAACCGGACTAGCTCCTTTGAAGGTCAACGCGCCGCTCAGCTGAGCGGCGCCTTTGAGTCACGGGCGCACGCCGCGCTGCATCGCATACTACGAAGAAAAATACGACACAACAAAAACTTGTAAAATCATTTTTTTTTAATTATATTGAGTTATATCCAAACTCGTAGAACAAAAGTTGTTCCGTATGGGGACAGCTATCTACCCCTGCGAGGTTGCTGGTGTTTTAAAAATAACCCGTATATAAATAAAATGCACACATTACAGTGTTTGTCTGCATTATTACAGTAATAAAAGTACAGAGACATAATATATAATAAAAAATTACACAATAAAAACACATACAATTGTAAGAAAACAGATCACACATCTTGTGATTGTCAGTGTCTCTGTACTGTCCTGAAAAATCATTCGTCCGACAACTACACAGTAAAACAGGTTAAAATCACGATAAGTATGCCAATTAAAACATATTCTTAAAAAAGAAGTTTATCACATGATGCATACTTATTACTAATACAAATTTTACACAATTATTAGGATATAGCATGTCTCCTTCTCTAAAAACACACTTTCCTTGGCAACTAAATTCTCTTAATCTTATATTAAGCTGTATAGTTGTCCCGGCTATTTATTTCTCGACAACACTTAAAAGGAATGAATTTAATGCTGTGTTGCTTAAAATCGCTTCGTAAATAAACCATTATTTCTTGTAAAAAGTAAAGGTTAAAAAATGGTTATTGTGGGTTATCCCTAAGAGATAGACATATACCATCATGGACTTTTTTGTAGACTTTTTAAAGTTGTAGAATACTGTAGTACATTATTTTGGTCTATCTGGTAGAGCTTAGCCAGCGTTTGCAATGTAAGCTCAAAAAATATGTTTATTTACATCACATTAGAAACCTCTAAAATGATCATTGTTTTTCTACTATATTATGAATGTATTATACTGTTAGGTGTTAATTTTTATTAATTTATGCGATCGGTGTTTATAAAATTGTTGTCGGGTAGATCCGCCTAAAATAATGTATAAAAGAGTGGCGCATGACTTGACAGGGACAGTTCGCATTCAGTCGTCGCGTAGTACGGACCGTAGTGTTAGTTATTATCGTAGTCGAGCCTTTTGCTTTGCTGACCGTTACAGTAGTAGTAATTCTGTTGTAGTTAATCATACTAAGCGTGCATACAAGTAAAGCTTTTATTGCGGCCACATGTTGTGTTGGGAATACCTTGAAATTACTGGGTTAACTGTGGATTGAAGCTGGGATGAGCGTTTGTCTTGGAGTGCATCGGACACGCTATCCCAGTGTGCTCGGAAACTTAATCTGTTAAGTTGTCCTGGAGCAGGGCTGCCGGAAAGTCACGCGGGTGGCGATTCGTGCAGCGTGGGACATGTCTGACGGCAGACATGTGGAGTGAAGCTGGGATAAGCGTTTGTCTTGGAGTGCATCGGACACGCTATCCCAGTGTGCTCGGAAACTTAATCTGTTAAGTTGTCCTGGAGCAGGGCTGCCGGAAAGTCACGCGGGTGGCGATTCGTGCAGCGTTGTAGACATCTAATGTCTGTCGGCAGCCATTGTCCGTACTGGTTTAATGCATGCTTTTATGTGAACCGATACACACACGCAAAGCCATGCCTCACGTAAGTCCTCGTAGGTCTCTGACGAGTCGTGAGGGGCGATCTTCCGACAAGTCCCGCCCCGGGTGGTTGGTTCATGTATTAGGATGTTTTACACCTATTGTGCATAGGAAATAATGGGTTTGTTCTCTGTGAATAGAATAAATTAGTTTGAAAGTGATCATTTTATTTGTCCTATTATTTTTTTTATTCATCTCGGCATTAAATTGTTAACATCAGAAGTGGGATAGGCTCCGCAGCCTATCATCATCTTCTTGACAGTTAAATTTTCAAGGCATTACTTAGTAGCTAGTGTTCGAACTTTAAATGCACTTGTATTTGTAACTACACGACATGTCGGTCACTACGCGATGAACTGCGACTGTCTACGAGTGGTTTGAATTTATCCATGGACTATAATGGACAAGTTCTACTGATGTGGCTCCGGCGCGGGCATGGAGCGCAAGATATTGGTGCGCAAGAGTTCCCGATCGTTGGAGCATAACGCCGCCGTACCCACGGTGCGATGGTTCACCCGTACAGCTTACAGAGCGACTTTGCTGGATGACTGTGATTTACGAGTATTGAGTTATACGCCGAGGATTTGGTGAGATCTTTCCATTTTATGTAGATCGCGTATAAAAAGTAATTTGAAGTACCTATAGGTTTTGTAGAATTGTTAAGATGTGGCAACCCATCGCTGTAGCGATTGCCTACCGAAATCAAAGTTTTCACTATCGAGCAAAGCTGTGTACTTTGTTTACTAAAGACCTAATGCAGGGAATCTGTTTCATTGCATTTTACATCAATCTATCCTAATATGATTGTCGTTGTAGATGTGAACGATAATTTCTTTTTGATTTGATAGAGGGTTAATGACCCGATGCTTCGTAAAATAAAAGTTTAAAGTATCTCATAGTTCCTGATACCTGCGACACAAGACTCGCGTCTGATTATGTGTGACTGTTGGGTGTATTATTGACATAATTACAAAAACTGTAAATGCTGTAGTACAATCGTGTTTCAGTAAAATTTATCACTTGTGATCGCTATACGGAACTGCTGAACTCGAAACAGTTTTTCAACTTTTTAACGCAATGCCTCTTGGGTCCCTGTCCTGGCAGACTTATTTCCCAATACGAATCAGGTTCTACCTGGCACACTTTAGTGTGGAGAGAATTTTGACAAACTTATAATCGTGATAATCACCTGCCTTCTCTTTTGATTTTTGTTTTCAAGAGCAGTGGTGACACGTAACGCTGGCCGGCGCTTATTGTGGTGCGTGGCGGTTTTCCGCTTCACGGGCGTTGGTCGACCATCAATGGCAAACGTGGTTGCTGAAACAGGATGTTTGTGCGGGCATAAATAAATGTGCGCAAGGTGAAGTATCAAGTACCCGAGCCGGGGATGTTGAGTTTGGTTGCTCGACCACATTACAGAGTTTTAAGATAAGTGGGTGGTAAACATACGTTTCCCCCTTAAAGATGTTTTTAGTACTCGTGGTGATCAATCGAACCTAGCTCTCTGACGGCTGGGACTGAGACATTGAATGGGCACTATGGCCCGGTTACACGGTTTGAATCGGTTTGTTTCGGCAGTAAACTCTTAGTTCTTGAGTGTTGTGGAGTCACTAGGTCATTCGGAAGGCACTTAATATTTAGTGTCATGTGACAGTGTATGGGGAGTGATGGAATTCCGGATTCTGTGATGTCTGAAAACATTAAATGTGAAATCGATTATTTTTATTACTTACAAGACCCTTGTCTGTGGGCGATTGAATGTATGTTTGCTTGCGCCTATAGTACAGTTTGTCACTTCATTTGGTACAGTTCTTTATTTGAAAACATAAAACTATTAAGAAGTTATGCTTCAGACACACACGAACCTGTAATAACCGTTTTTAATGTTCTCCTTGTGTGTTTTTTACATGTTCAATGTGGTGAGCCTGGTGCTGACGATGATGAAGTCTGTCCAGAGCAACTGCCCTGTCCTTTGTCTGCACGCGCTGCTGAAGACATCTAAGGACTGATGTGTATCCATCGTGAACTAATTCTCGTTTGTTTTATTTCTAAGAGTTAAATTAATGTTGAATCCCAAGCTAGGATTCATATTAAGCTTTTTAACTTTAAACCTTTACAAAGGCTACAGCAGTGATTGTTTAAATTAGTCAGGATTGGTCGAAGCGGTGCATAACACAGCTATGTTCCCGAAATTTTGTAATATAAGAAAGTGTCAAATGGGTATCGGATAACAGCCAGCTTCCGCAACGCAGCGGATAAGCATCAGGCTGCGGGTTCGATTCCCGCACCTAAGATAAAATGTGATTATACCC
Source organism: Amorpha juglandis (assembly GCA_949126905.1). Classification (NCBI taxonomy): domain Eukaryota; kingdom Metazoa; phylum Arthropoda; class Insecta; order Lepidoptera; family Sphingidae; genus Amorpha; species Amorpha juglandis. The sequence goes on along the minus strand of OX421379.1, from coordinate 71,704 downwards.
ATGGTATCGGATGACAGTTGGCCTCCGTAACTCGGACAAGCGTCAGGCTGCGGGTTCGATTCCCTGTGATTCTGCCGTGTATTTTTGTTACCCAGGAGGTGTGAGATGCTCGTCGGGTGCGTCATGCGGGCAGACGAAAGCTGTGAAGTACAACGACAGCGGTTCTGATGAAGAATACGGCACAGCGTGCGTGGTGCGGAGTGGCATTGAATAACGGCTCCGTCTAGAATCGAATCATTTGCATTGTATTCTTCTAAACTCATTGTCTGTTCTGTAAATACCTAATGTGCTCGGGACGCGCACGCGTCAGGAGAGGCCGTGTTAGGTGTTAATTTTTATTAATTTATGCGATCGGTGTTTATAAAATTGTTGTCGGGTAGATCCGCCTAAAATAATGTATAAAAGAGTGGCGCATGACTTGACAGGGACAGTTCGCATTCAGTCGTCGCGTAGTACGGACCGTAGTGTTAGTTATTATCGTAGTCGAGCCTTTTGCTTTGCTGACCGTTACAGTAGTAGTAATTCTGTCGTAGTTAATCATACTAAGCGTGCATACAAGTAAAGCTTTTATTGCGGCCACATGTTGTGTTGGGAATACCTTGAAATTACTGGGTTAACTGTGGATTGAAGCTGGGATGAGCGTTTGTCTTGGAGTGCATCGGACACGCTATCCCAGTGTGCTCGGAAACTTAATCTGTTAAGTTGTCCTGGAGCAGGGCTGCCGGAAAGTCACGCGGGTGGCGATTCGTGCAGCGTGGGACATGTCTGACGGCAGACATGTGGAGTGAAGCTGGGATAAGCGTTTGTCTTGGAGTGCATCGGACACGCTATCCCAGTGTGCTCGGAAACTTAATCTGTTAAGTTGTCCTGGAGCAGGGCTGCCGGAAAGTCACGCGGGTGGCGATTCGTGCAGCGTTGTAGACATCTAATGTCTGTCGGCAGCCATTGTCCGTACTGGTTTAATGCATGCTTTTATGTGAACCGATACACACACGCAAAGCCATGCCTCACGTAAGTCCTCGTAGGTCTCTGACGAGTCGTGAGGGGCGATCTTCCGACAAGTCCCGCCCCGGGTGGTTGGTTCATGTATTAGGATGTTTTACACCTATTGTGCATAGGAAATAATGGGTTTGTTCTCTGTGAATAGAATAAATTAGTTTGAAAGTGATCATTTTATTTGTCCTATTATTTTTTTTATTCATCTCGGCATTAAATTGTTAACAATACATATAAACCTTCTTCTTGAATCACTCTATTAAAAAAATCCGCATCAAAAATCCTTTGCATAGTTTTACAGATCTAAGCACAGACACACAGGCGGACAGACAGACAGGCGGGAAGCGACTTTGTTTATACTATGTAGTGATATACCGAGTTATATAGTACGTCGTAGCTGTACTGCGTCATGTTGGTATGTCGTAGCGTTGCTACATTTTTTTACTAGCTGCTACGAGGTATGTTTGAGTGAAAGACGCATGCGAGGCAATATCTTTTATGTAAAGTCTATTACATAACATATAGTATAAAGGCGGATATAATAATACAGGGTTAATTTTAAAACACCAGCAACCTCGCAGGACCAGATAGCTGACCTCATACGGAACAACTTTTGTTCTACGAGTTTGGATATAACTCAATATATTTAAAAAAAAATGATTTTACAAGTTTTTTTTGTGTCGTGTTTTTCTTCGTAGGCGCGGCGTGCGCGCACGACTTCAAAGCGGCCGTCAGCTGCTCAGCGGTCAAGGTCGTAGGCGCTAGCCCGGTTCCCCACGCTTCGCGTATTTGTTTACGTAATCTGCGATGCGCGTTGTTAATATTCAAGACGGAAATTAAATGAATACTTATTTTTGTATGAAAATAAAATCTAACAAATTATCAAAAGTCGTAGAACAAAAGTAGTAGCTTATAACCTTAGGAATCTACCCCTGCGAGGTTGCTGGTGTTTTAAAAATAACCCTGTATAGTTCAGTTCTTATATCAGTACCTATCTGGTTTTATTCGAAACCATAACCTAAAAGAGAACTTGAACTTTATTTAGAAACAGAGTCCCAATTATAAGGCGGTGGGAACTTTACAACGTATTTATATCGATACCGGAAATTTCAATTGGCGTAAGGGACATTTTGGCGAAAATGAGTTATATATATTGCCGGATTCAGCTCTTTGAGCTCCATCGATTGATATATATGAAATTGTTCTATCTTTAAAAAAAAATCCCTTACGCCCTGACAAATTTGGTATTTTGAGACTAAATATTTGAGAAAATAGGTCTTATGTGACATGTAAATACTTCAAGCTGACTTAAGGTACATTTTTCCAAATAAGCTTGGTAATTTTGGACCACTTCATACACATTGCCCTTTACATCTTTAAACTTTTTTTCAAATAACAAAAATAAGTTGGTCGTATTTGTTACCTTACTTATTATTGTCCGTTACGACCTTAGTAACAATTGTGTTTGTCGTAATTAAATAGGGACTTAAAGGTCTAATATTTTATTTATGTCCGTTACGACCTTCATTCCTATTTTTTTGTACAGGATTGCTATTTTTCTTTAAAAGAAATCGTTTTGAAATTCGAATCCATTTTTTTTTGTTTGATTATTACTCTAATAAAAATGATTAAGGGTTTTATTTCACAAAATTCCATAAGTTTTGCCCTTATATTACCATTCACATTTAGCTAATGCGATATTTATTACCTCAAACGCTAGTTTAATTTGTATAAAAAAAAATCGGTTGTCTGTAAAGTCGGTTTACTGACGATAGTTGAACGTGATAACGTCTTAAGAAAATACTGATGGAATGGTAGCATTTTTTAAAAGAAAATTTTAATTTCATTTGTTTAATATTTGATAGTATTTATTGGCCTAATTATAACCTCAAAATCCGAAAGTATTTTATTTATTTTTCGGAATTCTCAAGTGTCCGTAGTTTTAATATAGTTTCAATCAAATATATACATTATCTAAAACCCAAAAAGTAAATTCACCTACCTTTTGGTTCTTAGGCCAACTATGTATGGACGACGAACAATGTCCTTTTCGAAAATCTAGTTTTAAAAAGCCCGCCTCAATGTGTTTGATATAGGAGAAAATGTTCCTTTTGACGGATGGCTGGTCTAACCTGTCATTTCAGACACGTTGTTGTGATATGTGGAAGATTTAATATTTATGTTTTAATTTTTTTAAATCTCGAACGCTGCCGAACGCAAAGGCCGATTGTGCTTCTTTGTCGCTCGTTCCGCGCTCTCGCTTGCACTTCAAGCCTTAAATGGAACGTGACATCTAGCGAGGTAACGACGCATGAGTCATGTTTTTTCGTGCGTGCAGCCGGCTCTATCGAATTATAAGACGTTATCACGTCAATAATATAATATGTACAATGTGTTACAGAAAGGTTTGTTCATATTTCTAAAATGAAAAATCCATGCATCCTAAAATTTCACGTAATTTTAAAAATTTATTACGTTCGATACGATCGATCACAACTTAAATTATTTGCATTACTTAAATATAGCGTTCATGTCGTATCAACTGATTATCGTTTAGTGTGGTCCAAAGTTGAAAGTCGAATATTGATATAATTGAATCATTTATGTCTTAAAATTAGCATTACAATCGGAGTTGGTACTACAGTGGGTAAAATACTTGTATTCTAAACGTTGTCTTAAATTGACCACAACTTTCTGTAACACGTTGTATAGCTACGAACTAAAAACTTTCTTCATTTTTTTAATGATTTATAAACATAACGTTATTATAAAAAGTCTAAATAACTGAAAACTATGTGGTGTTGCATCATTGCAAATTGTTGAATTGCTGATGAGAAGTGCGTTGGTGCAAGGCGTGCGGTCCGGCGAGTTGACGGCGAGCGTCGCGCCGCGCGGCACTACGGCGCCGCCTCGCCGCCGAGCACCGCGCGTCTACTGCGCGCCCGGCCCCGGCCCCGGCACACCCGCGCACACCCGCGCACACTCGCACGATCTCGCGATACACTCGCCAAAAGAACGATAAACTTTTGTTCAAAGGGATTACGCCGATTGCTGGCCATGTAACACGTGAATTTGCATTTCTATGCACCCTTATGACTTATAAGTAATGTTTTAGTTAGCTATTTTTTTAAATATTTGCGTTTGTTTTATTCAAGTTATGTTTGAATATTTGTAAAAGTTGAAATGATGATTTTAGTAAACGTTACGTGTGAAAGTTAATGAAAATGTGATGGAGCTGGACGATGACCCGTGACGGTTGGTGTCGGCGGGATGGCGGCGGGATGGCGGCGCGCGGCTGGACCCTGGCGCTGCTGGCGCTGACGCTGCACGCGCGCTCCGCACACCACACACACGTCACGCACCTGCTCAACACGACAGCGCTTTATATCCCACTCGATCTGGTTCAGTTCAGTGTCGCCGCAACGGAGTCGAGCTCGAGATCACGCTCCGTCAGAGAATCACATCCTCTCATCGGACCATTTGACATTTCAAAAATGTTTAAAAAGAAGAAGATTGTAAGCAAATTAGACGGTGCCATGCACCATACCGCGGCCCCACTACATTCTGTTAACATACTTGTGACCGCTTTACCTTTTAACCTGAATTCAACGCTCGTTAATGAGAAGGTGGTAACCCCCGCGGCAGCCGTGCGCACCACGCCGGCTGCCACTACTGCTGTCGCCACCACCATTACCGCTAAGGCTCAAGATCAGCGACCTTACACGGATAGACGCAAGGTACACATGAATAAAGCTGGCCACATGAATAATGCTGGAAGCACTGAAATCAAAACTACACAAATGTATCAAAACACTGCGAAGAGCAAACCAAGGAACAAATCAACACGTAAATCTAAAAGTAGATTAAAAAACGCAGCTGGCGCTTCCACCACGGCTCGGCGAGAAGCGAGGCTTATCTCCAAAAAGAAGATATCAGACAACGAGACTGTATGGCCGGTGAAACACGCGGCTGTGGTGGACGGAGACATCATACTCGGCGGACTCATGATGGTGTGTGTCATTTTATATTACTGAAAACCATCAAACAAGTACGTAGCCCACCTGATCATAAATCCATAACCACCATCCATAATTACCCACAATGTCAGAGCCGTCGTTGCTTTGCTACCGATCTTTATCTGTATGAAGCGACACACCAAAACTACCACTTCAAGTGCATTCTCTATAAGATGATGGTACCGAGCACCATCGAAAGCGAGCCGGTCCACTCGCGATGTAAACAAAACCAATTTTTCAATTCTGCTTCATTAATTCATGTGTATGCGTGCGTGATACGTGACGATATGTGTGTGTGTGTTTGTAAAAGCGCGGGAGTGGCAATGTGTGTGTGTGTGCCTGTGCAGGTACACAGCCGGTCGGAGGTGGCGACGTGCGGTCCGGTGATGGCGCAGGGCGGCGTGCAGGCGCTCGAGGCGATGCTGTTCGCGCTGGACTCGACGCGCGCGCTCGCGCCGCCCGGCGTGCGCATCGGCGCGCACGTACTTGACGATTGCGACAATGACACCTACGGACTGGAAATGGCGCTCGACTTCATCAAAGGTACACTACTCGTTGTTTACCCCTTATAAGCATGGCGAACTGTCACTACAAAACAACTGTCAAGTTTTTATGACAAGAGATAAAAAACAAATGACAAATCTGATGGGAGCTAGCTATGGCTCATGACAGTAACTCACATGTTTATACAATCATAGAATGATAGTAACTATATACTGCAGGAACTAACTAAGCTAATTCGGACTCTAATTCGCACTATGTAATCGAGTCATAAAGCAAAAGTACATTGAATGTATGTGACGGTTCCCTCCATCTCCTCTAGGCTCCATCAGCAACATTGACGACGCAGAGTACGCATGCAACGCGACCGCGCTGCGCAAAGTGATCTCAGGCGTGGTGGGTGCCGCTTCCAGCGTCACCTCGGTGCAGGTCGCTAACCTCCTGCGCCTCTTCAAAATACCTCAGGTGTCTATCATAGCGGTATTTTTATAAAAAAAAAGCAAGTGGACCGAGATCTGAGCGGTTTTCATAATACATTAACATCGACAAAACCAAAATAATTATGTGTTACCGAAATTTAAAGAGCGGAATAGAGATTTGGAAGAGAAAATATTGGGCGTCCGAATATCTCACTTACTTTTTAACATGCTTATATTAGCTTTATACGTGTATTGTTTTGATATTCATTCATGATTTTGAGGACAAAATCATGAATTAATGAATGGCACGTCGGATTAACTAGAAATAAACGTTAATACATTTGAAGAAATAAATGTATGTTATTGTAAAAAAAAGCGTGGGGTGCATGGTGCTAACAGTTATAAATATTTTTATAAGGATTATCATTTCGGTAATATCTTAAAAATCACCCCACGCTTTTTTATACAATAAAATATCTAGATATTTTTTTCTTCAAATTTATTTTCTATTTTTTAGTTGGATTTTCTACAAAAGCGTATTTTTTACTTTTTTTAAACTACTATTTATTTGTAAGAGAAATGCAATCCCGGAAAAGTCAGCCTACTCATTCTGTAGACAAATTTGTCTATTTGCTATATCTAATGCTGCCATTCGATAATCCTCTCGGCTTGAACTGTACATTGTTCCATAGGTGTCGTTCTTCTCGACGTCTCCGGAGCTCTCGAACAAGGCTCGCTTCGAGTACTTCACTCGCACGATCCCTTCGGACCTGCATCAAGTTCGTGCAATGGTGGAAATTGTGAAGAAACTGGGTTGGCGCTACGTATCCATAATCTACGAGGAATCCAACTATGGCATAAAGGTGTAATTGAATTTCACACGCGCTATTATTTATTTGGGTTTGAATATTATATTGTTACCTTTTCCTGCAGGCATTTGAAGAACTAGAGACGTTATTGGCGCGCAATGATATCTGTATCGCTGTCAAGGAAAGGCTCGTGAAAGATTCCGGCGAGGCGGATGAGCATGCGTACGATACCATCGTGGCGCGCCTCCTGTCGCGGCCCCGAGCGCGAGGTGAGTGGTTCGCACGGTACCGGCCTGTTTCACCACATCTTACAGACTAACATCGTGGCATTGCAGGTGTGATCGTGTTCGGGTCGGACCAGGAGGTGGCAGGTGTGATGGCGGCGGTGGCGCGCGCGGACGCGGGGGGCGCGTTCGGTTGGGTCGGCTCGGATGGGTGGAGTGCACGCGCGCTCGTCTCCGAGGGCAACGAGCAAGCTGTCGAGGGCACCATTAGCGTGCAGCCGCAGGCCAACCCCGTGCGGGGTTTCACGGAGTACTTCCTCAACCTCACCGTCGAGAACAATGCCAGAAATCCCTGGTTTGTAGGTAATTTTCTGCTAAACGCAGGCCCGCGTTTTGTAGTCGGCCACTCGCTCGCCGCGCCACGCAGGCTATAATGTCTGTTTAACAATGACGATTACTAAAGTATAATAAACACTATTTCAGAATTTTGGGAGGACCAATTCCGCTGTCGTTACCCGGGCAGTGCGCGCACGCCATATAACGCGCAGTACACACGGTCGTGCTCGGGCGCTGAACGTCTCTCCAAAGAGAACACAGAGTTCGAGGCACAGCTGCAGTTCGTCGCCGACGCCGTACTTGCCTTCGTGCACGCCATCAGGTCGGCTCTCACGTGCAATGAGCCACAGGAACAATTAATGCCGCGGATTAACATAGAGAACATAATTTCAGAGACATGCACCTAGACCTATGTGGTGGCAAACCGGGACTGTGCGACGCGATGCGGCCGGCGAGCGGTGCCACGCTGCTGCGTTACCTGCGACAAGTGCGCTTCATAGGTCTCACCACCTCCCGCACACTCACTGTCTTTGCATTCGCACGCCTGAATCTTGTACACAAATGTGTTGCGTCCACAGGGCTCAGCGGTGACGAGTTTCATTTCGACGGCAACGGCGACGGACCCGCGCGATACAACATCCTGCATTTCAAGCAGGTGTCACGTGGTATCTACCGCTGGCTCAAGGTCGGCCGCTATCTCGATGGGGAGCTCGAGCTTGACATGAACGGTATGCTGGCCGCATCCGCATCCCGTCTCACCTACACACTGGCACCCAACTATAACTTGACATGCACTTTTCTTGCACATAGAAATTCAATTCAAATGGGAAGAGCCGCGCCCGCCGGAGTCCGTGTGTAGCGCGGAGTGCGAGCTGGGACAAGCCAAACAATACGTGGAGGGAGAGAGTTGCTGTTGGCACTGTTTCAACTGCACTCAATACGAGGTGAGCCGAGAGCATGGTGGCATCAGCTAGACACGTGAACTTGATCGAGATTGATTGTGTATAATGATGATTGTACACGGTTCGTTTCTTGCAGATTCGCTCGCCGGTGTCGGAGACAGCGTGCATGGAGTGTGCCCGCGGCACGCTGCCGGACGCGTCGCGGACTCGCTGTGCGCGCGTGCCGGAGCTCTATCTGCGGCCCGACTCGCGCGCTGCCATCGCCGCCATGACCTTCTCCTCGTTGGGGATCTTGCTCACCGCGTAAGTATGTCGTGTACATTAACGAATTATTTTGTTTGTACGAAGTGGCTAATGAGTGTATATGCGTGTGTAGATTCGTGGCGTGCGTGTGGGCGGCTCGTGGTGACACGCCTGTGGTCCGCGCAAGCGGCCGCGAGCTCTCATTCGTACTGCTGGCTGGTATCCTGATGTGTTACCTCGTCACCTTCGCACTCGTATTCCGACCCACCAACATACTCTGCGCACTGCAACGGTATGGTTTCATTTACCTATACACGACAACTTTTTTCTAGTTAATTAGTCAATTATTATAAAATACTGACCACAACAAAAATCTATTTCCAGTTTCGGCACCGGTTTTTGCTTCACAGTGGTGTACGCTGCGCTCCTCACTAAGACCAACCGAATAGCGCGTATATTCGACGCCAGCAAACACTCTGCGCGCAGGCCATCTCTCATCTCGCCCAAGTCTCAGCTCCTGATTTGTTCCGCTCTTGTGTCTATTCAGGTACGTATGTAAAATACGTACGTGTGAGTGTGCTGAGACCGGGTGAGACCGGGTGAGAGCGTGGTGAGAGCGTGGTGGTGTGCGCAGGTGGTGATCGTGGTGGTGTGGCAGATCGTGTCGCCGGCGCGCGCCATCCATCACTACCCGACGCGCGAGGACAACATGCTCGTGTGCGACTCGTACGTGGACGCCTCGTACACAATCGCGTTCTTCTACCCCGTGGTGTTGATCCTCGTGTGTACTGTGTATGCGGTGCTCACCAGGAAGATACCTGAAGCGTTCAACGAGAGCAAACATATAGGTAAACGGCCAATACATTATTATTCTTGATTACATGTCGATCTTAAAAGCCTCTCGATTATAGATCTTTGTGTATTTAGGTTTTACAATGTACACGACGTGCGTGATCTGGCTCGCGTTCGTGCCGCTGTACTTCGGCACCGCAAGCCATGTCCCGCTGCGAGTCACCAGCATGGCCATAACGATATCACTGAGCGCGAGCGTCACTCTTGTCTGTTTGTTTTCGCCTAAGGTGAGGATCTAATGATAATAATTATCCATCGTTAAACCTATGCAAGCAATACTAATGACTGAATGATTCTTCTGCCAGGTGTACATCATAGTGGTCCGTCCGGAGCGTAACGTGCGCGCGAGCTTGATGCCGGCGCGGTGGCGCGGCGGCGCGGGAGTGGCGGGAGTGGCGCGCGGGGCGGGCGGCGCGGCGGGGGGCGCCGTGTGCGCCGCGCTCGTCGGCACCGCGCCGCTGCCTCGCGCCTCCGATCTCACGCCTTCCACAGATCTCTCCACCCTCAACGAACCTGGTCTATTAACTTTACTTATACTGTGCACCACTGACGTTCATAATATTATGTTTATATTGTATCATGGCCTAATTTTTTCATTCACAGATCGCGGAACGTCTGCAGACCGACAAGTACAAACGGACGATACGATACAGTTCCCGCGCCTGCGCACCAGGGGCTCGTTCACAGAAGAGAACGGAGTGCACTTGGATGCGCGGCGACTAGCGTCGTTGTACGCCGGCGTACCTGCGTTCAGCGCAGGCGGATCGGCGCCGGCGGCCGCCTCCGTGGCCGTGGCTGTAGTGGGCGCCGAGCTGACGTTATAGCGCGCGCACGCACGGAGCGGCCGCAGCAGGCCCCGCCGCGTGCCCGTGCTAGTGTGAACCACGGAGACCACGAAGCAAATTTATAATAGTAAGATAAATAAAATGTTAGCGCCCGCGCCCCGCGGGTCACAGCTATGAGCGATTTGTATCTATATAAAACGTGTATGTGAGTGTGTGTAAATAAATGCTGTTAATGATGTAAAAATTTGTGATATTAGTTGTTATTGAACATTAAATACCTGTCAGTTTCAACGCGTCTTTGATGTTAATAGAATAGACACCCGTCACAAATTACCTGGGATTCCAATAAACATCCTAAAAAATTAGAGGAAACCTCCATATATTCGATTAGGATTCCGGAAGTATATGAAGTCTACAAACCCGCATTAGGCCAGTGAGGTGGATTAATGCCTAACCCCTCATTAAGTACAGAGGATCCGTGCCAACCAGTGGGATATTTATAATACGTTATTATTATCCCTAAATACTATTATATAATAAAATCGAAAGGTAAGGCAAGGATGTAAGAACGACTAAAATCGATAAAATTAAATCCATAGCAGCTGTTCCCCGCAGCTCCACCCGCGTGAATTTTATTTCTGGGATAACAAGTAGCATATTGGAGTTTTGGCGGGAATTCTGACAGTGCAGTTCATCACTTATTTTAATTTATTTCATAAACTAGTTTAGAGTTGTTTGTTGTATAAAAGTGGTGTGGATTTGTTCAATAAACATTGACGGTGATGTACAGTGTATGGAAACATTGAAATAAGTGAATTAAGAATAGTACTGAAAGGAGTTAACACCAAAACTCGGACCGAAATTGAAATCGACCGCACCCGTGTTTCATCGTTCTTGTAAAAATAACTTGAGAATTAATTATACTTGACACTGGCTAAATGCATAATACTGCGAAAGCCATAAATAAAAAGAAGAAGTAGCATATTTTCTAATTCATCTCATGGTCTAATTTTATTCAAATCCATTAAGCTGTTAAGGCGTAATCGATCTATAAAAATTAAGGCTTCCACCTTAATAATACAGGGTTAATTTTAAAACACCAGCAATCTCGCAGGACCAGATAGCTGACCCCATACGGAACAACTTTTGTTCTACGAGTTTGCATATAACTCAATATATAAAAAAAAAATGATTTTACAAGTTTTTGTTGTTTTTTTTTTTTTTTCTTCGTAGACTGCGGCGCGGCGCGGCGTGCGCGCGCGACATCAAAGACGGCAGTCAGCTGCTCAGCGGTCAAGGTCACAGGCGCTAGCCCGGTTCATAATGATTTGTTGAGAAAAAATATACGATTTTCGTAATCAGCACTGTTACGGATGACGAGCCGGATTAGTGGTTCGCATTAACTAGTGTTAATATGTATGTAAATATGTCTGTTATTATGTTTGTAGTAATTGCGTAAAATGTCTGTTATTATGTTTAAATTGTGTAAAAATAGGTATATCGCCGAACGCGGCGAAACTAGGTCACGAAATGACAAACTGAGCAGAGAATGCCATATTCCAATTGGAATTCGTCCAATTGGAACACGACACCGCTCCGAAGTACTTGAATTTACACGTGTCTCGATTATTACTATTATTTAAGATATCGTGTGAAAATTGTGTAATAGGTTAAAGTGCACGCGTTAAGTCGCGCACCTAGAAAAGATTGCGTGCATATCAATCGAATAAAAGACGGGCCGAATTTTCATAACGTCACGGTCCGGCCAGCAAGTAATATGAAGAAATAAGAAATAGAAGTAAGAAATAGCAGTAAGAACCATTGTATATTTTTATATGTGTGTCACAGTTGGAAATACAGTATTGTTTTTATGTCAAGACGGTGTTTCATTATCAAAGCCAAGGGTAAGAAGGTTTTGTGAGGGCTACGTCGTCCACAGTTTGGTCCTTCGGCAGCCGGATCTAGAAGACTCAAGAATCGTCACGGAAGATCAGCGTAAGGTCACGTTGATAAAGTGACGAAGCAAATCTGCACTTCGGAGTGAAGACCGCCCACAGATCGCGAATAAATCTGTGCAGCGTGACACTCAAGGGAGGTAAGTGCAGGCTTATCATTTACAACGTGTTCGTCGAAATCATTGGAAGATCACCGAACGGTGCAACGGGTTTCGTCGAGTTATCATTGGAAAATCACCGAACGGTGCAACGGGTTTCGTCGAGTTATCATTGGAAAATCACCGAACGGTGCGACGGGATTCGTCGGGTTCATTGGGAAGATCACCCAAAGGTGCAACGAATCAAGACAAGACGCGTCGAGACAAGTTTGAAGAACGTTCAAAAACGCGTCGTGCTTCTGCCTGAAGAAAGAAGCATAGCAATTAAGTAAATAAGGCGCTTGACCACCTAACGGTGTCAAACGGTGAGGCGCTTTATTGACGCCTTTTTCAAGGCGCCAGTGGTGTTTAGTGCAACGCCACGAGCCTGTAAAGAGCAATCCCAAGCTCAGGCTTAATTGCACGGCACTTCTACGCCCGTAAGAGTGCAAGTGTTGCGGGGGCCAGACTGCAGGCACTGCCAAAGGGGTCGGACATTCCAGCCGACTACCGAGCGCCCCGTACACACTTGTACCCCTCTGCCGGGTAGAACCCACCTTTCCCTTCCCGAATTCCCATCTCCAAGGGAGCATATCCCGGTTAATCCCGGGCCCTCCTGAGGAACTGTTAGGGTGTTAGGGCTGTTAGGGTGTTAGGGTGCTAGGTGGTTAGGGGCGTCAAGTGCCGAAGATGCCGACTACAAGAAGCCAAGCCGCCGAGGATAAGGCATTACGGGTCTACGAGGACTACCCCGCGTCGCCATCCGTACAAGCATCCGCGTCCGCGCCGGGAACGTCGCGACCGGTCGTCAGAACTGTCGCGATAGACCCGATGACGTCAGAAATCACACCGTCGGGTGAACCCACCGCCGCCGCCGGACGTAGGTCGCGAGCGCCGTCGGTACATTCACATCGCTCTACCGCTAGTGCGATAGCTCGGATTAGGCAAGCGGAATTGGACGCGGAAGAGCAACTAGCAGAGATTCGTCGTCAGGAACTGCAGTTGCAAGCGTCAATCATTAAGAAGAGGTTAGCCGCGGACGTCGCCACGATACGCGAAGAAACTGATAGGGAAAGTTTAGGCGGGGACGACGCCGTGGATACCGACAGAAGGGTTAGTGATTGGCTTCAACACGCTCAAATACGGGGGGAGCAGAACGACAGGGGACGCTCACCGCTTCGGGCAGTGCCGAAGGCGGCCGAGCCACGTCGTTTGCCCACCCCGGAGCGTGCGGAAGAATCACGCCAACCTGTCACACAGACGCCACACAAATCCAAGGAACGAGGGATTGAGCGTCTTGCGGATACATTAGAAAGGATGATGCGACGCCGAGCGCCACCTAGGCAAACACAAGATCTACCCGTGTTTACCGGAGCTGCGGGAGAATGGTTACCGTTTAAGGCAGCCATGAGAGAATCGACGAGTTTACACGGATTCTCTCCCGCAGAAAACTTAGCACGGCTCAGAGTGTGCCTAAAGGGTGAAGCGCGTCAAGCGGTGTCGGCATTATTGTGTACCGCGACCGAACCGTCCAAGATTATGCAAACATTAGAACAATGTTATGGACGGCCGGAAACTATAATCGACCAAGCGATGGACGATTTAAGGAAATTACCGCGAGTAGGTACGTCGGCCGCGGAATTAAACAGTTTCGCCATAAAACTACAAAATGTAGTTACGGTCATAAATTGCATCGATGACCGCGGGTATTTATGGAATCCCATGTTAGCGCGTCAAGTCACAGACAAATTAAGCCCACATGTTAGATCAAAGTGGTGTGACTACGCGGAAGAATTCGGGTCGAGAAGAGAACCCGAAATAGTTACGTTGTCGCAATTTTTAATGCGCGAAGCCGACAGAGCAGTCCGATACGCGTATTCGAACACGACGCTGCCCGGGGCGACGCGCACCGCGCCGGTAGTGAAACCGGATATTCGCCCACGTCGAGCGTTTGAGCGGGGTCGTGGGGCGCCTGTGTACGCCACGGCTGAGACACCGTCCGATAAGGACGTGTGTTTTTGCTGTGGCGCTAAACACAGAACCACGACTTGCAAAAAATTAAAGGACATGCCCATAGAAAATCGGTGGAAATGGGCCAAAGAAGCGGGCGTATGTTTTCTATGTCTAGAAAGCAAACATAGACGCTTCAAATGTACAAGCGGGAAATGCGAGATGCAAGACTGCGGTCGATTGCATCATACGCTATTACACAACAAGAAAAAAGAGGACACTACCGAAACTGTTTCGGATGAATGTGTCACAGCCACGGTAATAGCGCAAAGTCCGACGCAACATCAACAAGTGAAGCTAAAGATATGTCCAGTCACGCTCAAAGGACCCGCGGGGTACATCGACACGTACGCATTATTCGATGAGGGCTCGACAGTAACACTGGTTGACGAGGAGATTGCCGGGATGATCGGAGCGAACGGCCCGAAACGTGCATTAAACATCCATGGCGTCTCTTCAAGCCAGCGAGAGCTCGAGAGTCGCGTCATCGAGATCGGCATACGTGGTCGCAAGCAAGATGAGTACCACACAGTGAGAGCGCGCACCATGAAAAGTCTCGCTTTAGGTAGCCAATCAATCGAGGCAGGGCTATTAAAAGCGAACCATTTAAAAAGGTTGCGTTCGGAGGAAGTATGTTACGCGAATGCGACACCTCGCATACTCATCGGAGCCGACAATTGGCAATTAATTGTCACTCGCAAGCTACTCACTGGGAAAAAGGGTCAACCGGCCGCATCGCTCACTCAGCTAGGCTGGATATTACACGGCACAACACCAAAAAGTGTAATAAGTAGGAGCGGTGAGGCCGTGTTACATATACGCACTGGCCAAGAGGCGTGTCGTCAACAAAATGCAGACGACTTACACGAGTTAGTCAAGGCGCATTTTGACATAGACGCGTTAGGTATCGTCGCCGCCACTAAACCAAACCCCAAAGAGGAGCGTGCCAAAAGCATCGTGGAACGCACGATGAGGCGCGTTGAGGGGAAGTATGAAGTTGGTTTACCGTGGGTCTCGGATGACGTCGTCTTACCACCGAGCTACGACATGGCCATGCGTAGGTTGCGCAGCGTAGAACGCAAAATGGACAAATCGCACGAGTTCAAAGAAGCGTATACCAAACAAGTAGAAGCGTTGTTGGCTAAAGGGTACGCAGAGTGCGACGAAGGAAGTGAGGACGACCACCCGCGGACGTGGTACCTACCTCACTTTGCCGTCACCAACCCGAATAAGCCGGGAAAATTAAGAATGGTGTTTGACGCAGCAGCCTGCTCAAACGATGTTTGTCTTAATGACAAGTTATTAGACGGCCCCGATCTCTTAAAAGCGTTACCGGGAATCTTGTTTAGATTCAGAGAAAAACGAATCGCAGTAACCGCGGACATAAGGGAAATGTTTCTCCGAATCAAAATACGCAAAGAGGATCGCGTGGCCCAACGTTTCTTATGGCGCGGAAACGATCGAACGAGTCCGCCAAAGAAATATGTAATGACGTCAATGATTTTCGGGGCCCGAAGTTCGCCCTTTTTAGCCCTCAGCGTTAAGAATAAGAATGCATTAGACCACAAGGCCTCGCATTCATTAGCGTACGAGGCAATAGTAAACAATCATTACATGGACGACTGGGTCGATAGCTTCGACTCTGAGGAAACGGCCGCGCGGACAATAGCTGAGGTGCGAGAGGTACATAGCAACGCCGGGTTCGAACTCGCAGGTTGGAGTTGCAACCGGCCCGAGCTATTGCGCGACATTCCCGATGAAAATAAGGCGCTATCTCCAAAGGAGTTAGGCACGAACGCTAACGCCTGCGGAAAGACACTCGGGTTGTTGTGGTTGCCAAACACCGATCAGTTGGCCTTTAATACGGCTATGCACCGAGTGCCCGATGAGGTAAAGCAAAGTCAACGACCGCCGACAAAACGCGAGGCACTAAGCGCGGTTATGTCGATTTTCGATCCATTAGGTCTAGTTAGTCCGTATACTATTACGGCTAAGATAATGCTTCAGGGGCTATGGAAGCAAAAATTAGGTTGGGACGAACCCCTACCGTGCGACGAGGCGTCGATATTTGATGAGTGGAAAAGAGACTTAAAATATATCGACGATTTACGCCTACCTCGGTGTTATGACGTAATCGATGACGACATAACCAACGTGCAGCTACATGTTTTCTGTGACGCGAGTGAGCAAGCTTACGCGGCGGCCGCGTATTGGAGGCTCACAATGGGTGACCGCGTCGAGATAACGTTGGTAGCGGGTAAGGCTAAAGTAGCACCCATAAAGGTACAAACTATACCGCGCATGGAGCTCCAAGCGAGCTTGATCGGAGCACGACTTGCCGCGAGTATAGTGAAAGAACATCGGGTTAAACCCGAGGTCGTTTTATGGAGTGACTCGAAAACCGTGTTACAATGGATACGTAAAGATTCGACGCGTTACACTCCATATGTAGCTCACCGGTTGGGTGAAATAGCCGAGTTAACGCGCGTGGACCAATGGCGATGGGTCCCGACGGCGCATAATGTAGCCGATGACGCGACGCGTATCGGTAAAACAAAAATGGTCAGTGACGATCGATGGTTTGTCGGGCCATCATTCCTATACGAAACGGAGGAACACTGGCCGAGCGAGACTACGGAATCGTGTGAGGACACGGAGGAAGTGTTGGCGACAACCGTGACGGTGGAAACACCGTTAGTCGACATCACCCGGTTTTCCTCTTATGAGCGATTAGTGCGAACCATAGCTTGCGTATTGAAATTTACGCGAAAATGTCGTCGTCAAGACGGCCAGTCGCGACTAGAATTAATTAAAGAAGCTGAGCTCCTCTTACTGCGACAGGCGCAGGAGGATAGTTTTCCCGACGAACTCCGCCGTCTAAAGAGTGGCAAAGCGATGGAACGCACTAGTCGCCTGTATAGGTTAGACCCGAAGTACGACAAAGACCAAATTATTAGGCTCAACGGTCGTATCAACGCCGCGATGGTTCCCTCCGACATGAAGGAACCTCCGATATTAGACGGATCGCATTATTTATCTAAGTTATTGATACGGCGGGAACACGCGCGATGTCATATAGGACAGGAACAAATCGTGAATAATTTGCGTCAGCGGTATTGGGTACTTCGGTTACGCCCTACAGTGAAAAACATTTTACGCGAATGTGTCACATGCAAACTCCGACGAGCTGCTCCCGCTATACCGGTGAAAGGCAATTTACCCGAGGCTCGGTTAAGCGCACACGTAAGGCCTTTTTCAAAGTGCGGTGTGGACTGCTTCGGGCCCATGTGGGTAGCCATAGGCCGGCGGAGAGAAAAGCGTTGGGGTATGCTGTTCACGTGTCTCGTAACTAGGGCCGTACACATAGAACTTGTTCCCAGTCTTAGCACGGATTCAGCCATCATGGCCATAAGGAGGATGGCCGCACGACGGGGATGGCCGAAGGAATTTTGGTCCGATAACGGGACTAATTTCCGCGGAGCGGAAGCCGAATTGATAAGCGCGTTCAAAGAATGGCTTCCCGCTCTTAAGGAAGTAGCAGAAACGAACCGCGTCGAGTGGCGATACATAGACCCAGGCGCACCAAACCAAGGAGGGGCTTGGGAACGTCTAATTAGGAGTGTAAAATCCACTCTCGCGGTAACGTTAAACGAGAGAACGCCGAGGGAAGAGGTTTTGGCAACATTATTGGCAGAGGCCGAACACACAATAAATTCGCGCCCTCTCACTCATGTATCGGTCAATCCGGACGACACCGAGGCATTGACGCCTAACCATTTCCTTCTCGGTACCGCGGTCGGTTTACCGTACATCGGAAAGTGCGAGACGGCAGATAAGCGGACATGGCGAGCTGCACAGGCGCTCGCGAATATGTTCTGGGAGCGGTGGGTCAACGAGTACTTACCTACTTTAACGCCTCGCGGCGACATACGTAAAGCACCGAAAAACCTAGAAACGGGAGATATTGTAGTTATCGCGGACGGCCTTCTACCGCGAAATGTATGGCCATGGGGCCGCATAGAACGAATTTATACGGGGCCAGATAACGTGGTTCGAAGTGCGGATGTGCGAACGCGAGGGGGAGTTCTCAGACGACCAGTCAGGAGGCTCATCATCCTCCCGATAAAACGGGGCTGCGAGGATCTTCGCCGGGGGGGAGGCTGTTACGGATGACGAGCCGGATTAGTGGTTCGCATTAACTAGTGTTAATATGTATGTAAATATGTCTGTTATTATGTTTGTAGTAATTGCGTAAAATGTCTGTTATTATGTTTAAATTGTGTAAAAATAGGTATATCGCCGAACGCGGCGAAACTAGGTCACGAAATGACAAACTGAGCAGAGAATGCCATATTCCAATTGGAATTCGTCCAATTGGAACACGACACCGCTCCGAAGTACTTGAATTTACACGTGTCTCGATTATTACTATTATTTAAGATATCGTGTGAAAATTGTGTAATAGGTTAAAGTGCACGCGTTAAGTCGCGCACCTAGAAAAGATTGCGTGCATATCAATCGAATAAAAGACGGGCCGAATTTTCATAACGTCACGGTCCGGCCAGCAAGTAATATGAAGAAATAAGAAATAGAAGTAAGAAATAGCAGTAAGAACCATTGTATATTTTTATATGTGTGTCACAGTTGGAAATACAGTATTGTTTTTATGTCAAGACGGTGTTTCATTATCAAAGCCAAGGGTAAGAAGGTTTTGTGAGGGCTACGTCGTCCACAAGCACCGCAAGAAACATACAAAATGACAACGATATCCATTTCAAAAAATGTTCGCCTTCTTGGATTTGAAAATGAATTTCGTAATTTCCGGCCCCAGAGACAAGTATATTCATCAATAGGATTTAGTCTGCGAGAGAATGAGAAAATGTGATCACCTTTATGGCTCATAAAAACTGAACTTTGGTTCGCGAGAGATTTATGAATAGACGACGTTTAGTAAACCATAACGCGATCTATTTTCGTTGTATCGCCATCTATTGATGCGTTTGTGAAGGAGTTAGTGTAGCTTTATAAAGGTCTGTGTTCGATCTCAAATGGATTGTCATTTCTTTATATTTCGTGATAAACAAAAGTAATACATAGGTATTATGATAAATCAATGCTGTAGATAATGAATAAAAAAAGTAATATGCTGATAATTTGAGATCAGTAAATTTTCGTAATAAGTCACTAACTATTATTCGATTAAATTATTATCATTTAGATAACAGAAAGAGGATAAACAACAATGGACCACAAATTCTATATTTTTTTTTTTTAGTACTACATACTTCTGTACACTGTTGTAAATAAAAAATGAAATAGAGATTAATTTAATATTTGTTTTTTTTTTTTTGTGTTACACTTATATTAGCTTTTAGTTTAATGATTCTATTGCTTAACTAAAAGCACAGTCACACAAAAATAAATAAAATAAACAGCGCCACATCATTCAAACAACAAGCTGGCTAGAAATTATCACGAGATGACGCCACTATCGAATGAATCAAATTGCAAGTCACGCCTACATCGCGATGTCAAGCTACTCCAGCGTAATATGACTTCCGATGACATGGCATGGTAAGGATACTTCGGTTCGGTTCGGTTCGGTTCGGTTCGGTTCGGTTCGGTTCGGTTCGGTTCGGTTCGGTTCGGTTCGGTTCGGTTCGGTTCGGTTCGGTTCGGTTCGGTTCGGTTCGGTTCGGTTCGGTTCGGTTCGGTTCGGTTCGGTTCGGTTCGGTTCGGTTCGGTTCGGTTCGGTTCGGTTCGGTTCGGTTCGGTTCGGTTCGGTTCGGTTCGGTTCGGTTCGGTTCGGTTCGGTTCGGTTCGGTTCGGTTCGGTTCGGTTCGGTTCGGTTCGGTTCGGTTCGGTTCGGTTCGGTTCGGTTCGGTTCGGTTCGGTTCGGTTCGGTTCGGTTCGGTTCGGTTCGGTTCGGTTCGGTTCGGTTCGGTTCGGTTCGGTTCGGTTCGGTTCGGTTCGGTTCGGTTCGGTTCGGTTCGGTTCGGTTCGGTTCGGTTCGGTTCGGTTCGGTTCGGTTCGGTTCGGTTCGGTTCGGTTCGGTTCGGTTCGGTTCGGTTCGGTTCGGTTCGGTTCGGTTCGGTTCGGTTCGGTTCGGTTCGGTTCGGTTCGGTTCGGTTCGGTTCGGTTCGGTTCGGTTCGGTTCGGTTCGGTTCGGTTCGGTTCGGTTCGGTTCGGTTCGGTTCGGTTCGGTTCGGTTCGGTTCGGTTCGGTTCGGTTCGGTTCGGTTCGGTTCGGTTCGGTTCGGTTCGGTTCGGTTCGGTTCGGTTCGGTTCGGTTCGGTTCGGTTCGGTTCGGTTCGGTTCGGTTCGGTTCGGTTCGGTTCGGTTCGGTTCGGTTCGGTTAGGTTAGGTTAGGTTAGGTTAGGTTAGGTTAGGTTAGGTTTTTTTTTTTTTTTTTTTTTTTTTATTTTTTTATTGTGGGGCTTTGTGCCCCACTCTCGTACCCCTGATGTATGTCAAGGCCCTTGTATATCCGATATTTATTTATTTTTGAGTTTTCGCTCATTGTTCAATTTTTACTACTAATTCCCTACATCTTGTACATATAATCTTGTTTTGTCCTTTAACTTGATTTTGGTCTCTTTGGTTTATTTATTTATTTATTATTATTATTGTTTATATTATTTAATTATTTATTATTATTATTATTTATTATTGGTTATATTATTATTTATTATTATTATTGATTATATTATTATTATTTAATTTATTGTTATCTATATTGTTTATTATTATTTAGTACTATTATATATATATTATTATTATTTATTATTATTATCATTATTTTTTATTTATATCAATTGTTCCTTCTTTCTATCCGCTTTATATATGTACATTCCTATGAACTAACTGTTGTGTCTTGCTCTTCCAATTTTCCCTTCATTCGTGATGGTACGACGTTCCCTGGCTGCAGTTTATTGGCACTTTTCCTTAATTCCCTTTTATTTCCCTTCTTCCTGTATACCTCACCTTCCTGCTTCGTACTATCATTACATAATTCCATATTATGTATTTTAGTACCATTCAATCCTTTTTTATTCCTTCTTTAGCAACTCATCCTCGACTTTCCTCTGTTGGTCCGCCTTCAAAAGGTAGCGCCAACGCAACCTTGCCGTTCCCTTTTGAATTCTTATAATTTTTGCAGCGACCAATAACTGTTTTGCTTTTCTTTTGTTGGCCAAGGTGTGCTCGAAATGCCATCCGATGTTCCTGCGCTCATCCTTAGCAGTATGCTATGCTAGATCTAGCTAACGTGTCCCATTTTCGCCTTATTGGGCAGACCTCACTGTAGGCATTGTGGCTCACGTCCGCAAGCTTCGCCCTTTGGCAATTGCAGCAAACCGATGGTTTTGCTGCAAGCCAATCCGCACATTCCGATCTTTTATGCGGCCCGCCGCAGTGACTGCAGGCCTCCAGAGGGGCGTGGCAGAAACGTCTCCCGTGTCCATATCCCAAGCATTTTGAGCACTGGACAAGCGGGGACTGATCTTCTACCCTGACCCTCTGGACGTCCACAAACACCGCGCCGGTATCCGTAAAGATGCTCCAGATTTGGGGCGAAACTCGCAAGACGACATGGGCCAACAGTGGGTTCCTCGTTTTCTTCCTGAAGGTGACCTCCATCCTCTGCTTCTCCTTGTCCACCTTGTCCAATAGGTGACCGTTCTGCTTTAGGATGGCGTTTGTGATATCTTGGTCGGTATGGCAACTCATCACGTATTTCAGTATAACAAGAGGGTCCTTATTTTTTATATCATCAATATTTAGGTTCTTTTCATGTTTTTGTATGTTTGTTCTAACTTTTTCCAGTTCCTGTTTGTCGTAGCATCCCAAGATAACCTTTCCGTCTTTTGCCTTTCTTATATTATCTATTCTCAATCCCTCTTCCTTCGCTCTCACTGCCTTTTTCACTCTCTCCATTACCTCGTCTCCCTTCTCCGTGTCGTCTTTTGAGGTCACCACTACTGAGTGCAGTGCCGTAGCCACCTCGGGTGTTTTAGCTCGGGGGGGACCGGCAACAGCACTCGCGTACGTCCTCTGGGACGTAAGTTCCTCGCGGTGCCTACCCATCTCTTCTCTCATGCTTTCCATTACCTTCCTTGTCTCTTCCAGCGCTCTCAGGTGTTGTTCCAGTTTTCCATTTAGTTCCTTGTTTAATGCTTCTGTCATTCCACTTCCCTCTGTTGTTGTTACTGAAATCTTCTCTTCGCTCTCCGTTTGTGTTCCTTTCGTGTCTTCTTGTCCTTTATATCTCCGGCCCTCTTCCGCGTCCTTCACCAGCTGCATGAGTCGCAACGCCGATTCTATTATTTCGTTTTTCAACTCGGTTTTCGTGTTGCGACTCATGTTGATTGACATTCGGATCCTGTTCAATCGGCTGGCGGCCTCCGTTGTTCTGTCTTTGAAAGAGCCTTTTGGTCTCGCCTTGGGCATCGCCCGCGCCTGCTCGACTGGCTTTGGGTCTGGGCTGTTGAGCTTTGACTCAATGCTAAGCCGAGCCTGCGCGACCGATGCCCTGGCTGGCTCTTCTGGGCTGGACTCCGGCGACAGCGGTCTGGCTGCGCCTCTCTTGGATGGTGTCCTAAACATTATATATGGGGTACGCGTCAAAGTGTATATAAAATACGTTAAAACAATATTTTACTTGAGGGTGTATAATGTCCTCAAGTAGTCAAATAACAATTAAAATGAAAATAGAAATTAAAATTTTTTAAAATATTTTGGTATAAATAATAATCATTCACATATAAAATCGTCTAAAATGTATAATACAATGGTTATTTAATGGTCCCTTATCTGCTAGTGTATGGTACTTGTGAAATACGGTTGAAATTTAAAATTAGTAAAAAATTCATAAAAAATCGTACATCGCGCTATAGAAATATTGAACCCAAATTATATAGCTGAGAAAATATGGGATGGGTGGGGGGGCAAAATTTTCGCACGGGTCGGCTCGGGGGCCCACGGGGGGTCCGAATGAAATGATTTTTGGAAAAATCGGTCGGATAATTTGGAAAATATTTAAGAAAATGTGTGAAAAAATGTATATTTTTATTAATAATATGTAATTTTTATGTTTCAGATGCGGTAAAAACCACACCGAACGCACCGGACTGATGGGGGGGATGTATCAACGCAGAAATATCAACAAAACCTTGGATAATTTTGGAAAAATTTGGTCAAAAATGACAATTTTATGTAAAAATTGAGAAAATCTGTCCTAAGTATATAATTTTGTATATAACGTATATAAAATTTCGGCACAGCCGCACGCGCGCCGTCGAAACGAACAGATCGATACCAAACACTATGTGTATATGTCAATAGGGACTTGTAAAATTTTCGAAAATGTTGTATGAAATTTTGATCGTTCTGCAGAGCTTAGGTAAACTCGGGTGTTAGCCGATTACAAAGAAAATGTATGTTTTGAAGATTTTTGACTTTTCTTGTTGATTTTGGGCGCGCTTTCGCACGGGTCGGCTCGGGGGCCCACGGGGGGTCCGAATGAAATGATTTTTGGAAAAATCGGTCGGATAATTTGGAAAATATTTAAGAAAATGTGTGAAAAAATGTATATTTTTATTAATAATATGTAATTTTTATGTTTCAGATGCGGTAAAAACCACACCGAACGCACCGGACTGATGGGGGGGATGTATCAACGCAGAAATATCAACAAAACCTTGGATAATTTTGGAAAAATTTGGTCAAAAATGACAATTTTATGTAAAAATTGAGAAAATCTGTCCTAAGTATATAATTTTGTATATAACGTATATAAAATTTCGGCACAGCCGCACGCGCGCCGTCGAAACGAACAGATCGATACCAAACACTATGTGTATATGTCAATAGGGACTTGTAAAATTTTCGAAAATGTTGTATGAAATTTTGATCGTTCTGCAGAGCTTAGGTAAACTCGGGTGTTAGCCGATTACAAAGAAAATGTATGTTTTGAAGATTTTTGACTTTTCTTGTTGATTTTGGGCGCGCTTTCGCACGGGTCGGCTCGGGGGCCCACGGGGGGTCCGAATGAAATGATTTTTGGAAAAATCGGTCGGATAATTTGGAAAATATTTAAGAAAATGTGTGAAAAAATGTATATTTTTATTAATAATATGTAATTTTTATGTTTCAGATGCGGTAAAAACCACACCGAACGCACCGGACTGATGGGGGGGATGTATCAACGCAGAAATATCAACAAAACCTTGGATAATTTTGGAAAAATTTGGTCAAAAATGACAATTTTATGTAAAAATTGAGAAAATCTGTCCTAAGTATATAATTTTGTATATAACGTATATAAAATTTCGGCACAGCCGCACGCGCGCCGTCGAAACGAACAGATCGATACCAAACACTATGTGTATATGTCAATAGGGACTTGTAAAATTTTCGAAAATGTTGTATGAAATTTTGATCGTTCTGCAGAGCTTAGGTAAACTCGGGTGTTAGCCGATTACAAAGAAAATGTATGTTTTGAAGATTTTTGACTTTTCTTGTTGATTTTGGGCGCGCTTTCGCACGGGTCGGCTCGGGGGCCCACGGGGGGTCCGAATGAAATGATTTTTGGAAAAATCGGTCGGATAATTTGGAAAATATTTAAGAAAATGTGTGAAAAAATGTATATTTTTATTAATAATATGTAATTTTTATGTTTCAGATGCGGTAAAAACCACACCGAACGCACCGGACTGATGGGGGGGATGTATCAACGCAGAAATATCAACAAAACCTTGGATAATTTTGGAAAAATTTGGTCAAAAATGACAATTTTATGTAAAAATTGAGAAAATCTGTCCTAAGTATATAATTTTGTATATAACGTATATAAAATTTCGGCACAGCCGCACGCGCGCCGTCGAAACGAACAGATCGATACCAAACACTATGTGTATATGTCAATAGGGACTTGTAAAATTTTCGAAAATGTTGTATGAAATTTTGATCGTTCTGCAGAGCTTAGGTAAACTCGGGTGTTAGCCGATTACAAAGAAAATGTATGTTTTGAAGATTTTTGACTTTTCTTGTTGATTTTGGGCGCGCTTTCGCACGGGTCGGCTCGGGGGCCCACGGGGGGTCCGAATGAAATGATTTTTGGAAAAATCGGTCGGATAATTTGGAAAATATTTAAGAAAATGTGTGAAAAAATGTATATTTTTATTAATAATATGTAATTTTTATGTTTCAGATGCGGTAAAAACCACACCGAACGCACCGGACTGATGGGGGGGATGTATCAACGCAGAAATATCAACAAAACCTTGGATAATTTTGGAAAAATTTGGTCAAAAATGACAATTTTATGTAAAAATTGAGAAAATCTGTCCTAAGTATATAATTTTGTATATAACGTATATAAAATTTCGGCACAGCCGCACGCGCGCCGTCGAAACGAACAGATCGATACCAAACACTATGTGTATATGTCAATAGGGACTTGTAAAATTTTCGAAAATGTTGTATGAAATTTTGATCGTTCTGCAGAGCTTAGGTAAACTCGGGTGTTAGCCGATTACAAAGAAAATGTATGTTTTGAAGATTTTTGACTTTTCTTGTTGATTTTGGGCGCGCTTTCGCACGGGTCGGCTCGGGGGCCCACGGGGGGTCCGAATGAAATGATTTTTGGAAAAATCGGTCGGATAATTTGGAAAATATTTAAGAAAATGTGTGAAAAAATGTATATTTTTATTAATAATATGTAATTTTTATGTTTCAGATGCGGTAAAAACCACACCGAACGCACCGGACTGATGGGGGGGATGTATCAACGCAGAAATATCAACAAAACCTTGGATAATTTTGGAAAAATTTGGTCAAAAATGACAATTTTATGTAAAAATTGAGAAAATCTGTCCTAAGTATATAATTTTGTATATAACGTATATAA
Source organism: Amorpha juglandis (assembly GCA_949126905.1). NCBI lineage: Eukaryota > Metazoa > Arthropoda > Insecta > Lepidoptera > Sphingidae > Amorpha > Amorpha juglandis. The sequence goes on along the minus strand of OX421379.1, from coordinate 45,612 downwards.
AATTTCGGCACAGCCGCACGCGCGCCGTCGAAACGAACAGATCGATACCAAACACTATGTGTATATGTCAATAGGGACTTGTAAAATTTTCGAAAATGTTGTATGAAATTTTGATCGTTCTGCAGAGCTTAGGTAAACTCGGGTGTTAGCCGATTACAAAGAAAATGTATGTTTTGAAGATTTTTGACTTTTCTTGTTGATTTTGGGCGCGCTTTCGCACGGGTCGGCTCGGGGGCCCACGGGGGGTCCGAATGAAATGATTTTTGGAAAAATCGGTCGGATAATTTGGAAAATATTTAAGAAAATGTGTGAAAAAATGTATATTTTTATTAATAATATGTAATTTTTATGTTTCAGATGCGGTAAAAACCACACCGAACGCACCGGACTGATGGGGGGGATGTATCAACGCAGAAATATCAACAAAACCTTGGATAATTTTGGAAAAATTTGGTCAAAAATGACAATTTTATGTAAAAATTGAGAAAATCTGTCCTAAGTATATAATTTTGTATATAACGTATATAAAATTTCGGCACAGCCGCACGCGCGCCGTCGAAACGAACAGATCGATACCAAACACTATGTGTATATGTCAATAGGGACTTGTAAAATTTTCGAAAATGTTGTATGAAATTTTGATCGTTCTGCAGAGCTTAGGTAAACTCGGGTGTTAGCCGATTACAAAGAAAATGTATGTTTTGAAGATTTTTGACTTTTCTTGTTGATTTTGGGCGCGCTTTCGCACGGGTCGGCTCGGGGGCCCACGGGGGGTCCGAATGAAATGATTTTTGGAAAAATCGGTCGGATAATTTGGAAAATATTTAAGAAAATGTGTGAAAAAATGTATATTTTTATTAATAATATGTAATTTTTATGTTTCAGATGCGGTAAAAACCACACCGAACGCACCGGACTGATGGGGGGGATGTATCAACGCAGAAATATCAACAAAACCTTGGATAATTTTGGAAAAATTTGGTCAAAAATGACAATTTTATGTAAAAATTGAGAAAATCTGTCCTAAGTATATAATTTTGTATATAACGTATATAAAATTTCGGCACAGCCGCACGCGCGCCGTCGAAACGAACAGATCGATACCAAACACTATGTGTATATGTCAATAGGGACTTGTAAAATTTTCGAAAATGTTGTATGAAATTTTGATCGTTCTGCAGAGCTTAGGTAAACTCGGGTGTTAGCCGATTACAAAGAAAATGTATGTTTTGAAGATTTTTGACTTTTCTTGTTGATTTTGGGCGCGCTTTCGCACGGGTCGGCTCGGGGGCCCACGGGGGGTCCGAATGAAATGATTTTTGGAAAAATCGGTCGGATAATTTGGAAAATATTTAAGAAAATGTGTGAAAAAATGTATATTTTTATTAATAATATGTAATTTTTATGTTTCAGATGCGGTAAAAACCACACCGAACGCACCGGACTGATGGGGGGGATGTATCAACGCAGAAATATCAACAAAACCTTGGATAATTTTGGAAAAATTTGGTCAAAAATGACAATTTTATGTAAAAATTGAGAAAATCTGTCCTAAGTATATAATTTTGTATATAACGTATATAAAATTTCGGCACAGCCGCACGCGCGCCGTCGAAACGAACAGATCGATACCAAACACTATGTGTATATGTCAATAGGGACTTGTAAAATTTTCGAAAATGTTGTATGAAATTTTGATCGTTCTGCAGAGCTTAGGTAAACTCGGGTGTTAGCCGATTACAAAGAAAATGTATGTTTTGAAGATTTTTGACTTTTCTTGTTGATTTTGGGCGCGCTTTCGCACGGGTCGGCTCGGGGGCCCACGGGGGGTCCGAATGAAATGATTTTTGGAAAAATCGGTCGGATAATTTGGAAAATATTTAAGAAAATGTGTGAAAAAATGTATATTTTTATTAATAATATGTAATTTTTATGTTTCAGATGCGGTAAAAACCACACCGAACGCACCGGACTGATGGGGGGGATGTATCAACGCAGAAATATCAACAAAACCTTGGATAATTTTGGAAAAATTTGGTCAAAAATGACAATTTTATGTAAAAATTGAGAAAATCTGTCCTAAGTATATAATTTTGTATATAACGTATATAAAATTTCGGCACAGCCGCACGCGCGCCGTCGAAACGAACAGATCGATACCAAACACTATGTGTATATGTCAATAGGGACTTGTAAAATTTTCGAAAATGTTGTATGGTTAGGTTAGGTTAGGTTAGGTTAGGTTAGGTTAGGTTAGGTTAGGTTAGGTTAGGTTAGGTTAGGTTAGGTTAGGTTAGGTTAGGTTAGGTTAGGTTAGGTTAGGTTAGGTTAGGTTAGGTTAGGTTAGGTTAGGTTAGGTTAGGTTAGGTTAGGTTAGGTTAGGTTAGGTTAGGTTAGGTTAGGTTAGGTTAGGTTAGGTTAGGTTAGGTTAGGTTAGGTTAGGTTAGGTTAGGTTAGGTTAGGTTAGGTTAGGTTAGGTTAGGTTAGGTTAGGTTAGGTTAGGTTAGGTTAGGTTAGGTTAGGTTAGGTTAGGTTAGGTTAGGTTAGGTTGGGGTGCGAAGTCAGGAAACCTCCCCGTGGTGCACCCTGGGCAACGGCGGTCATCTTGTTCATGTTGACCGACGGCCGATATCCTGACAGTGTGGTTGGGGGTCGTCGCCTGTTGCGGCGGCCTTCGTGTTGTAGGGCTCGTTCTTCGGGCTACCCTCGGGTTCTGTCTCGGGGGTGTCGGCGGGCTCGGTGTGCGCTCATCCCGCCGCCGAGCGGGCAGTGGGGGGGACCCTCTCTTCCGCTGTCACCGTCGTATATCGTAATCCGGTGGGAGGTCTGTGGACATGTCTCGCGCTCTCACCGGACCGAGGGTCTTGGCTTCACCGCCCGGGCCGCGAGGTAGAAAACCTCTATAAAAAGTTACCCCGAATCCCAAGCGGCGGCGCACCGCGAGGGGATGCATGGCCGATGGGAAGTTCGGTCGTTAGTGCGACCCCCCGCCGGAGTCCAGCCGAAACTCCGTGCGGGTTACGCCTAGGCTTACCCAGGTACAGGGGGCTCTGCCTGGGTGGACCGTTTATTTCCCCCACACTCGTGGGAATTTTATGGATATTATCAATTTAAACCCAAAAATCTTAATAGAGAAGTTGCCTGCTCTGATATCCCAGTCGGGGTCCGGAGAGGCGGAGGGGCGCAAGCCCGTTGAAGTAGGTGAGGTTGTTGTTGTGGAGGAGGTGGGCGCGAAGCCCACGGAGATGGCAGTTGCGGAGAGGCAAGTGGCGAGCCCGGTGGTTACTCCCGGGCTCAGGCACAGTCGGGCCTCTTCGCGAGTATCAAGGGGGCGCATGTGGCAGGGGAGTGAGACCGACTCAATTCGGTCCCGCTCCTCGCGCTCCAGTGATACTGAGAGTGGTGTGGGCGCCAAGTGCGCTCGCACATCGCCCAGAGGTCGTGGTCGCCCATCGGCGACCGGTAAGTATGCAGGCGTCTCAAAAGCCCAGGAGGAGCTGAAGGCTCGGCGAGAGGCTGCCAGGCAGAAAGCCGAGGAGGATGGTGCGGAGAGAGTTCGGGCCTATCTGAAAATACCGCCGCCACCAAAAGAGATAGGAGTCCCTATGGAGTGGGCAGGATCCGACGAGGTCGTCGTCCTTGACGACCTGAAGGAGTGCAGTAGGATAATTAAAATGGTCAACTCAAAGTCCGGCAACCTTAAAGGGGTTTACCAGAAATATTTGAAGGTGGTCATAGACAAGATACAAAAGTTTGTCGAACAGCCGGAGACCTCGGTGATGGCCCGCCTCCAAGAGGAGGCCAATAAATGGCGGGACATGTGCGCCCGCCACGAGGCGGAGAAGAAGCAGCAGTCGGAGGAAATTGCTGCTCTCCGTCGCCGCCTCGACCAGATAGAGGCGGACAAGGGATCTGCCAACTCGATCGAACTCCTGGAGGCCCGACTAACGGCCAGGATCGAGTCGGCTCTCATGGGGCCCGCCCAAAGACCGCCATTGGCCCATGAGTCGAGGGCCAACCTGGACAAACCGACACCTGAGCTTCCGCCGTCGCAACCCGTGGTGGGCAAAGGAAAAGGGAAGGGGAAGGGGAAAGGCAAGGGGACTGAACAACCTGTCCCCGCCACTGCTGCCCTCCCTGCTCCAGCTCCTACTCCGATGCCCATTGCTGTTGCCGGGCCTTCTTGGGCGCCAACGCCAGCAATAGCTGGGCCATCAAAGCCGGTGGTGGCCGCCAACTCTCAGCGGCCCACTAAGCCCGCCAAGGGCAAAAACAAGAAAGCGAAGAAGAAGGCGAAGCAGAACACGCCTCGTGAGCCTCGCCCACTGCCGCCGGCCCCGGTAAGCATGGACACGCCGTGGAGTGTGGTGGTCAGCAAAACCACCAAAAAGAAGGAAAAGCGCAACGTGGCACAGCAACAGCAGCAGCAACAGCCACGCAAGGCGGAGCCAAAACTGCGCCCGCCGCGCTCTGCGGCGGTCATTATTTCCTTGACACCGGAGGCAGTCAAGAAGGGGCTCTCTTACGCCCAAGTGTTGACTGAGGCCCAGGGTAAGGTAGACCTCACCGGCCTAAGTATTACTAGGCTGAAGCCGAAATTTGCGGCCACGGGTGCCCCTATGTATGAGGTGCCCGGGGCGAACAGCGAGGAGAGGGCAGACTCCCTAGCCGCGAGGCTCAGGGAGTGTTTTCAGGGGTCGGAGGACATACGTGTCTCCCGACCCACCAAGAATGCGGAGCTGCGACTGTCGGGGCTGGATTACACAGCCACCCCCGAATCGGTCGCAGCGGCCCTCTCCAAGGCCGGTGGGTGTGCCCTGGAGGCGGTAAAGGTTGGGGAGATCCGGCCTGACAAGTCGGGTCTCGGATCGGTCTGGGCCAAATTACCCGTTAAGGCGGCCCAGAAAGTGAAAGGGGCAGGTCGTTTGTTGATAGGTTGGGTCGCGGCTAGAGTTTCTGTGCTCGAGCCGCGACCATTGCGGTGCTTCCGCTGCCTCGAATCGGGGCACGTGCGGGAGCACTGCACATGCAGTACTGACCGCAGCGAATTGTGCTATCGCTGCGGTCAGCCGGGACACAAGGCCCGCGGATGCGAAGCCGCGCCGAACTGCGCAGTCTGCGCTTCGGCCGGCAAGCCCGCCGGGCATCAGGTCGGGGGGAAGGCGTGTCCCGCCTCCTCCCGCAAGTTCCGGCGCCCACCCCGAAGAGGGAGACCGACTGCCGCTGAGGCCACGGCCCAGTCGCAGTCGCAGAGCCCACCGCAGGTAGAGATGGAAGTGGAGGAGATCGCCCATCAGTAATGGCTGTAAGGTTCCTCCAGGCGAACATCAACCACTGCGCCCGTGCCCAGGATCTTTTAACTCAAAGCATGGCGCAGTGGTCGGTGCAAGTGGTCGTGGTCGCCGAGCCATATTTTGTCCCTCCCCGCGATAACTGGGCGGGGGACCTCGACGGCTCGGTGGCCTTAATTACCCAGGGTGCCGCTGGCGCCCCCCCGTTTGCGAAGATCTTGAAGGGTCGGGGGTGCGTCGCGGCTCTGTTGGGAGGTATTTGGATAGTCGGAGTGTATTTTTCTCCCAACAGACCCTTGTCTGAATTTGAAACTTTTCTGGTTCAGCTGGGGGCCCTGGTGGTGCAAGGCCAACCTCACCCGGCAATCGTCGCCGGCGACTTCAACGCCAAGTCCGTGGCTTGGGGCTCGTCGGCGACCGATGCACGCGGTGAGGTCCTGGAGGAATGGGCGATCTCGGCAGGTCTGGCCGTTCTGAATAGGGGGTCGGTGGACACGTGCGTGCGGCAAAATGGCGGATCCATTGTTGATTTGTCGTTTGGGAGTCCAGCCGTCGCACGCCGTGTCCAGGGCTGGAAGGTACTCGCGGGCGTGGAGACGTTATCGGACCATCGTTACATTAGGTTCGACGTCTCCGCGTCCGCCATCGCCCAGCCCGGTGGTGGACCGAGTGCCCCGCATCAGGACGGCCCGCGGTGGGCTACGAAGCGCCTCGATAAAGAGGCCCTAGAACTTGCCGCTCTGGTCGTGTCGTGGCTCCCCGTGCCGGATGGGCCGACACGGGTTGAGGAGGAGGCGGAGTGGTTCGGGGTGGCGATGACCGACGTCTGTGACGCCGCCATGCCCCGGATCCGGCGCCTCCCGCCCCGACGCCAGGTGTACTGGTGGTCGGAGGAGCTGGCGCAGTTGCGCGTTGCTTGCGTTACAGCACGCCGCCAGTACGCCAGGCACCGTCGTCGCCGTCTAAGGCCGGCGGATCACGAAGACCAGGAGCGGCAGCTCTACGGCCTCTACAAAGAGGCGAAGAGAGCGCTGCAGGTGGCCATCAAGAGGTCTAAGGTCGCGGCGAGAAGGGAGTTTCTACAGACCCTCGACAGCGACCCGTGGGGGCGTCCGTATAAGGTGGCGATGAACAAGCTCCGCCCCTGGGCGCCCCCGCTGTCGCAGGGTCTCCAGCCACAGCTTCTGGCTGAAGTCGTCGCGGCCTTATTTCCGGCCACCGTGGAGACCACTCCTCCACCGATGGCGCCCCGCGAGTCGGCGCCATCGTCGAGTTCGGCAAGGGATGTACCAGAGGTTTCGCCCGCGGAATTGCGGGCGGCAGTGCTTCGGCTGCGGGGCAAGAACACCGCCCCGGGGCTCGACGGAATCCCAGGAAAGGCCTGGGTCGCAGCCGTCGAGTACCTGGGTCCGAGGCTCCGCAGCCTGTTCTCCGCGTGTCTGGAGCAGGGCGTCTTCCCGTCGCGTTGGAAAACCGGGAAGCTCGTCCTGCTCAAGAAGGAAGGACGACCCGCAGAGTCGCCGTCGGCCTACCGGCCCATCGTGCTGCTCGACGAGGTCTGTAAGCTCTTCGAGCGTATCATTCACGCTCGCCTCGTCGAGCATCTCGAGAGGGTCGGTCCCGATTTGGCTGATTGCCAATTCGGATTTCGGAAGGGTCGGTCGACAATTCACGCGATTCTGCGGGTGAAGACACACGCGGAGGAAGAGGTGGCCCGGGGCAAAGTTGTCATAGCGGTAAGTTTAGACATTTCGAATGCATTTAACTCACTGCCCTGGGCCTGCATTCATGAAGCACTGCGGTACCACGAGGTGCCGCCCTATCTCCGGCGTCTGGTGCACTCGTACCTCTCCTATAGGGACGTAGTGTATCCGGGCGCCGACGGGTGGCACCGAAGAGAAATGACCTGCGGTGTTCCACAGGGCTCAGTCCTGGGCCCACTACTGTGGAACATCGGGTTCGATTGGGTTCTCCGTGGTGCCAACCTCTGGGGCGTCGGCGTCACTTGCTACGCCGACGACACGCTGGTCACGGCCAGCTCCAGGACCTTCCAGGACGCCGCAATCCTGGCGGCGGTGGGCACCGGCCACGTAGTTAGCCGCATCCAGCGGCTGGGATTGAAGGTGGCCCTCGACAAAACCGAGGCCATCTGCTTTCATGGGCCTCGGAAGGGGCCACCGGCCGGTGCCCACATAGTGGTGAACGGGGTGCGGATTCCCATCGGCTCGAAGATGAAGTATTTGGGTTTGATTTTAGATAGCCGATGGGAATTTCGTGCCCATTTCGAAGCGTTGGGGGCTAAATTGTCCCGGGCAGCGGGCGCGCTTTCAAGCCTGCTGCCCAACTTGGAAGGTCCTGGCATCCCTTGCCGAAGGCTGTACGCCGGAGTCGTGCGGTCCATGGCCCTGTACGGAAGTCCCGTTTGGGCCGAGTCCCTGAGCGACCGATGCGTCGCCCTGCTGCGGAAACCACAGCGGGTAGTGGCGCAGCGCGCGATCAGGGGCTACCGCACGATCTCGTTCGAGGCGGCCTGCGTATTGGCCGGTTTCCTCCCGTGGGACCTGGACGCTAAGGCCCTCTCTGCCACATTTCACTGGCGGGAGGAGGCGTTCAGGCGCGGGCAGCGACCGGCCCCGAGAGAGGTGGAGGCCAAACGTGGCTCCCTCCGCAGAGCCGCCGTGGAGGAGTGGCGTCTCAGGCTGGAGAACCCGGCAGCGGGTTCGAGGGCCGTCGCGGCAGTGCGTCCTGTCTTTGACCAATGGTTGGACAGGCGCCACGGCGCGGCGACGTTCCGACTGACACAGGTACTCACCGGCCACGGGTGTTTCGGCCGGTACCTGTGTCAGATCGTAGGCACAGAGGAGTCGGCCGTGTGTCACCATTGTGACAACTGTCCGCAGGACACGGCCCAACACACTTTGGAAGAGTGTCCAGCCTGGGACGATGAGCGCAGCGCTCTCGTAGCAGTCGTCGGAGGTGACCTTTCGCTGCCGGCTGTGGTGTCCGCCATGGTCGACAGCCGGAGGTCCTGGCGTGCGGTGGCCCACTTCTGCGAGGCCGTAATCTCGCAGAAGGAGAGTGCCGAGAGGGATCGTGAGCACAGCGATCCCTCCCGCCGCCAGCGGAGACGAAGGAGGCGCCGGGGTGACGACTGACCGGCGTCTCCCGCCCTGTGGATTGGGGGCGTTTGGAGAATTCCACCACGGTATCCCCTGCCTGTCGTAAGAGGCGACTAATAGGGGCCATCGGGGGGTCGCGGGCGCGCAGCGGGGGGCTGTCGTAGCGCCCATCAGTACACCTTTTGTACACGTACTATTGTACGTGCGACCCCCGGGATGGACGGCAGCACGGGTGGTTGGCCTCGTGGCTGTCGTTGACGCCGAGGGCGTCCTTCGGCGGCGGGGGCTTCTGAGCCCCCCCCAATTGGAGACGGGCCGCAAGGCGGCACCGCGCAGGGGCGGTTCCGGCTGAAACCGGGGTGCTTTTCGCCTCGGGAAACCCGGGGCCGTCCCTAATGCGCCGAAGATGGTCACCGCGGGGTTTTAGTTGGTAGTTACCGGCATAGGTTAAGTTGTATATATGGTTAGGGACTCGGCCCAGCGGTCGGGTGGCTGGGTCGTAAGGCCGGTAGAACCCAACATAACCGTTCCACCCTCCCTCCCGGTGGGGCGGTAGCAATAAATGAGCTTTCCCCGCGAAAACAAAAAAAAAAAAAAAAGGTTAGGTTAGGTTAGGTTAGGTTAGGTTAGGTTAGGTTAGGTTAGGTTAGGTTAGGTTAGGTTAGGTTAGGTTAGGTTAGGTTAGGTTAGGTTAGGTTAGGTTAGGTTAGGTTGCCTCTATAAAGAGGCGAAGAGAGCGCTGCAGGTGGCCATCAAGAGGTCTAAGGTCGCGGCGAGAAGGGAGTTTTTGCAGACCCTCGACAGCGACCCGTGGGGGCGTCCGTATAAGGTGGCGATGAACAAGCTCCGCCCCTGGGCGCCCCCGCTGTCGCAGGGTCTCCAGCCACAGCTTCTGGCTGAAGTCGTCGCGGCCTTATTTCCGGCCACCGTGGAGACCACTCCTCCACCGATGGCGCCCCGCGAGTCGGCGCCATCGTCGAGTTCGGCAAGGGATATCCCAGAGGTTTCGCCCGCGGAATTGCGGGCGGCAGTGCTTCGGCTGCGGGGCAAGAACACCGCCCCGGGGCTCGACGGAATCCCAGGAAAGGCCTGGGTCGCAGCCGTCGAGTTCCTGGGTCCGAGGCTCCGCAGCCTGTTCTCCGCGTGTCTGGAGCAGGGCGTCTTCCCGTCGCGATGGAAAACCGGGAAGCTCGTCCTGCTCAAGAAGGAAGGACGACCCGCAGAGTCGCCGTCGGCCTACCGGCCCATCGTGCTGCTCGACGAGGTCTGTAAGCTCTTCGAGCGTATCATTCACGCTCGCCTCGTCGAGCATCTCGAGAGGGTCGGTCCCAATCTGGCCGACTGCCAATATGGCTTTAGGAGAGGAAGATCAACGATCCATGCGATTCTGCGGGTGAAGACACACGCGGAGGAAGAGGTGGCCCGGGGCAAAGTCGTAATTGCCGTGAGTTTGGACATATCCAACGCGTTCAACTCACTGCCCTGGGCCTGTATTCACGAAGCACTGCGGTACCACGAGGTGCCGCCCTATCTCCGGCGTCTGGTGCACTCGTACCTCTCCCATAGGGACGTAGTGTATCCGGGCGCCGACGGGTGGCACCGAAGAGAAATGACCTGCGGTGTTCCACAGGGCTCAGTCCTGGGCCCACTCCTGTGGAACATCGGGTTTGATTGGGTTCTCCGTGGTGCCAACCTCTGGGGCGTCGGCGTCACTTGTTACGCCGACGACACGCTGGTCACGGCCAGCTCCAGGACCTTCCAGGACGCCGCAATCCTGGCGGCGGTCGGCACCGGCCATGTAGTTAGCCGCATCCAGCGGCTAGGGTTGAAGGTGGCCCTCGACAAAACCGAGGCCATCTGCTTTCATGGGCCTCGGAAGGGGCCACCGGCCGGTGCCCACATAGTAGTGAACGGGGTGCGGATTCCCATCGGCTCGAAGATGAAGTATTTGGGTTTGATTTTAGATAGCCGATGGGAATTCCGTGCCCATTTTGAAGCGTTGGGGGCTAAATTGTCCCGGGCAGCGGGCGCGCTATCAAGCCTGCTGCCCAATTTGGAAGGTCCTGGCATCCCTTGCCGAAGGCTGTATGCCGGAGTCGTGCGGTCCATGGCCCTGTATGGGAGTCCCGTTTGGGCCGAGTCCCTGAGCGACCGATGCGTCGCCCTGCTGCGGAAACCACAGCGGGTAGTGGCGCAGCGCGCGATCAGGGGCTACCGCACGATCTCGTTCGAGGCGGCCTGCGTATTGGCCGGTTTCCTCCCGTGGGACCTGGACGCTAAGGCCCTCTCCGCCACATTTCACTGGCGGGAGGAGGCGTTCAGGCGCGGGCAGCGACCGGCCCCGAGAGAGGTGGAGGCCAAACGTGGCTCCCTCCGCAGAGCCGCCGTGGAGGAGTGGCGTCTCAGGCTGGAGAACCCGGCAGCGGGTTCGAGGGCCGTCGCGGCAGTGCGTCCTGTCTTTGACCAATGGCTAGACAGGCGCCACGGCGCGGCGACGTTCCGACTGACACAGGTACTCACCGGCCACGGGTGTTTCGGCCGGTACCTGTGTCAGATCGTAGGCACAGAGGAGTCGGCCGTGTGTCACCATTGTGACAACTGTCCGCAGGACACGGCCCAACACACTTTGGAGGAGTGTCCAGCCTGGGACGATGAGCGCAGCGCTCTCGCAGCAGTCGTCGGAGGTGACCTTTCGCTGCCGGCCGTGGTGTCCGCCATGGTCGACAGCCGGAGGTCCTGGCGTGCGGTGGCCCACTTCTGCGAGGCCGTAATCTCGCAGAAGGAGAGTGCCGAGAGGGATCGTGAGCACAGCGATCCCTCCCGCCGCCAGCGGAGACGAAGGAGGCGCCGGGGTGACGACTGACCGGCGTCTCCCGCCCTGTGGATTGGGGGCGTTTGGAGAATTCCACCACGGTATCCCCTGCCTGTCGTAAGAGGCGACTAATAGGGGCCATCGGGGGGTCGCGGGCGCGCAGCGGGGGGCTGTCGTAGCGCCCATCAGTACGCTTTTGTACACGTACTATTGTACGTGCGACCCCCGGGATGGACGGCAGCACGGGTGGTTGGCCTCGTGGCTGTCGTTGACGCCGAGGGCGTCCTTCGGCGGCGGGGGCTTCTGAGCCCCCCCCAATTGGAGACGGGCCGCAAGGCGGCACCGCGCAGGGGCGGTTCCGGCTGAAACCGGGGTGCTTTTCGCCTCGGGAAACCCGGGGCCGTCCCTAATGCGCCGAAGATGGTCACCGCGGGGTTTTAGTTGGTAGTTACCGGCATAGGTTAATTGTATATATGGGTAGGGACTCGGCCCAGCGGTCGGGTGGCTGGGTCGTAAGGCCGGTAGAACCCAACATAACCGTTCCACCCTCCCTCCGGGTGGGGCGGTAGCAATAAATGAGCTTTCCCCGCGAAAACAAAAAAAAAAAAAAAAAAAAAAAAAGGTTAGGTTAGGTTAGGTTAGGTTAGGTTAGGTTAGGTTAGGTTAGGTTAGGTTAGGTTAGGTTAGGTTGGGGTGCGAAGTCAGGAAACCTCCTCGTGGTGCACCCTGGGCAACGGACGGTCAACTTGTTCATGCTCTTGCATGTGACCGGACGGCCGATATCCTGACAACAGGTGGCGGGTGACGGTCGTATCGCGTTGCGGCGACCGTCGTCACTTGAGTTGGTCCCTTTTGGGCCACAGAGTTGGTGGTGGAACGGGTGGTCGACGGTCGTATCGCGTTGCGGCGTCCGTCGACACCTGTTAGGACCTCCGGGTTCTGTCCCGGGGAAGATGGCGGGCTCGGTGTGCGCTAAAACGCCACTGAGCGGGCAGCGGGAGACCGCTGTCACCGCCGTGCTCGTAATCCGTGAGAGGTCCGTGGTCATGTCTCGCGCTCTCACTGGACCGAGGGTCTTGGCTTCACCGCCCGGGCCGCGAGGTAGAAAACCTCTATAAAAAGTTACCCCGAATCCCAAGCGGCGGCGCACCGCGAAGGGATGCATGGCCGATGGGTAGTTCGGTCGCTAGTGCGATCCCCCGCCGGAGTCCAGCCGCAACTCCGATAAGCGGGTTACGCTAAGGCTTGCGTGGGTACAGGGGGCACGCCCACGTGGACAACTTAGATCCCCCGTAATCGTGGGAACAGTTATGAAATTGACTTTCAAAACCAAACCCATAGTGAGAGTGGAGAGGCTGGCTGTGCCTGGGGTCGCTAGCGACCCGAAACAGCCACAGGACGGGCTTGATAAGCCCATAGAAAAGGTCGCCGTGGTTGCGGCACCCGACCCGAGCCTCGAGCCCGAGGCCGGGCCGAGTGGCGTAACCACACGAAGTAAAAGTAAGAGGGGTCGCAGAGATCGTAGCCGCGCTAAGGTGGTGACGATCTCCTCGAGCGACAGTGACTCGGAGCCGGCGGAGAAAATACTCGCGGCTTCCGCGAGTCCTACTCCACCGGCAACGGTCGCGGAGATGGAGGTGGCCGAGGCGCTAGTCCCGCCAGACCGGCTGGATTGGCGCCTGCGACTAGCAGGGGTTATCCGAGATGTGTCTCACAGATCGGGTAACCTCAAAGGGACGGAGCAACGCAAGCTCAACATTGCTGCGGAGGAGCTGCTGGCGAGGGCCGAAGAGCCGATGCCAGCAGAGGTTGCCCGCCTGGAGGCGGAAAAGGCCGAGCTGGGGCGAGAAATCGCCCAGCTCAAGGCCTCCCAGGCGGCGCAAGCCGAAGTGTTGGAGGAGCTGCTGGCGACGGTGCGGTCGCTGGCTACTCCGCAGCAACCGGCCCAGTCGGAAGGTTCGACGGGGGAGTCCTTCGGGGACTTCCAGCGTCGAATCATAAACATCATAGATGCGCGGTTCGAGGCGGTCGCCATGCGGCTGCCTCCGGAACGAAATCTTCGGCCACCGTTGGCCGGAGACAGGAACCGGTCGCGGGCGGATGAATGGCCGCCGCTGCCGGCGCCGCGCATCGCCGCTGGGCCCTCCAGGGCTCCGTCCCTTGTCGCCGGTCCACCGGCGCCTAAGGGTAAGGGTAGGGGGAAGGGTAGGGGCGGGAGCGGAAGTTCCGCCACACCCGCTCCTACGGTCGCACCTCGACCTACGCCCGCACCCAGGGCTGCGCCGGTGGCCTCGGCCACCTCTGGGTCCTCCCCTAATCCTCCCCCCCAGCACACATCTCGCAGGGGGGAGAAGAAGAGGGAGAAAAAGAAGAAGAGGCGCCCGGAGCCGGTCCGGGAGCCTCGGCCACTGCCTCCTGCCCCTGTCTCCATGGACGAGGGGTGGTCGGTGGTGGCCAAGAAGGGGGGGAAAAAGAATCCCCAGCCCGTGAGGAGTGCTGCGGCTACCGCGCCGCCGCAGCAACAGCCACAGGCGAGGGCGAAGCCGAAGCCCGCGCCTCGGGTTCGGCTACACCGCAGGGCGGCCGTCACCCTAACGGTGACGCCGGAGGCACTAGCGCGTGGCGTTTCATACGTCCAGGTCCTCCGGGAGGTGCAAAGGTGTGTGCGCCTCGCCGACCTCGGCATAGCCGAGATGCGGGCTCGCCTGATGGCGACGGGCGGGTACCTGTACGAGGTACCCGGCCCGAACTCGGAGGCGAGGGCCGACTCCCTCGCTGAGAAAGTGAGGGAGGTGTTCCGCGGTTCGGAACTGGAGGGGGACGTGCGCGTGTCCCGCCCCTTCAAGACCGCGGAACTGCGAGTGTCTGGGTTGGACGCAACCGCCGACCAGGAGATGCTCGCAGCGGCCCTCGCACGGGCTGGGGAGTGTGCAGAGGACACGATCAAAGTCGGGGAGATCCGCCCCGACCGGTCAGGCCTTGGCTCGGCATGGGTGCGATGCCCAGCCAAGGCTGCAGACAAGGTCTGCAAGGCGGGTCGTGTCCTTGTCGGCTGGGTGTCGGCCCAGGTTCGGCTCCTCGAACCTAGGCCGATGCGGTGCTTCCGCTGCCTACTCGGTGGGCACGTGCGGATGCGCTGTACGGAGGAGTGCGACCGCAGCGGGTTCTGCTACCGCTGCGGTCAAGAGGGCCACAAGGCCAGGGGTTGCTCCGCGGAGCCGCACTGCGCAGTCTGCGCAGCTGCCGGCAAACCCGCGGGGCACCAGGTTGGCGCCAAGGCCTGTGTCGCCTCCTCCCGTCCCCGTCGCTCCAAGCGTGGTGGGCGCGGCGGGGTCGTGACCCAGCCGGACACGCCGAACAACGTCGCACCAATGGAGATCGCCCATTAATATGGCGCAAAAGATCCTCCAGGCGAATATCAACCACTGTGCCAGGGCACAGGACTTGCTTGTCCAAAGTCTGGCGCAGTGGTCGATACAAGTGGCTGTGGTTGCCGAGCCGTATTTTGTCCCTCCCAGGGACGACTGGGCCGGGGACCTAGACGGCTCGGTGGCCGTCATCACTCGGGGCGCCGCCGGCTCCCCTCCCTTCGAAAAAGTAGCGAAGGGTTCGGGTTGCGTGGCGGTTCTGTTGGGGGGGGTCTGGATTGTGGGAGTGTATTTCTCCCCCAACAGATCACTGGCCGAGTTCCATCATTTTTTGACTCGGCTGGGAGCCCTGGTGGTGCAAGGCAGTCAGCCTCGCCCCGTCCTCGTCGCCGGCGACTTCAACGCCAAGTCCTTGGCTTGGGGTTCGTCGGCGACCGACGTGCGCGGCGAGGCCCTGGAGGAGTGGGCGATCTCGTCCGGCCTGGCCGTCGTGAATCGCGGGTCGGTGGACACGTGCGTGCGGCACAATGGCGGTTCGGTGGTGGACATCACGTTCGCCACCCCGGCCCTTGCCCGCCGTGTCCGGGACTGGAGGGTCCTGGTGGACGAGGAGACGTTGTCGGATCACCGATACATTCGGTTCGACGTCGCCTCGTCCGCCACCACCCGGTCTGGTGGTGGCCCGACCTTCCCGCGATCGGACGGCCCGCGTTGGGCGCTCAAGCGCCTCGACGTCGAGGCCCTGAAGGAGGCCGCTCTGGCCCAGGCGTGGATCCCCGTACCGGACGCGCCGGTACGGGTCGAGGACGAGGCGGCGTGGTTCGGGGCGGCGATGTCGCAAGTCTGCGACGCAGCCATGCCCCGAGTCCGACGCCGTCCTGAGAAGCGCCAGGTGTTCTGGTGGTCGGCGGAGCTCGCGCGGTTGCGTGCGTCATGCGTGGCCGCGCGCCGCCGTCTCGCCAGGCACCGTCGTCGTCGGACCCGTCTGCCCGGCGACGAGGACCAGGAGCGGCTGCTTCACGGCCTCCACAAGGAGGCAAAGAGAGCGCTGCAGGTGGCGATTGCGAGGGCAAAGTCCGCGGCTCAGAGGGAGTTCCGGAGCACTCTCGACAGAGATCCGTGGGGGCGTCCGTACCGCGTGGCGATGCACAAGTGTCGCCCGTGGGCGCCCCCGCTGACCCAGAGTCTCCGGGGCGACCTCGTCCAGGAGGTCGTCGCGGCTTTGTTCTCGGCCACGGAGGGTGTCACTCCTCCACCGATGGCGCCACGTCCATCGGCGCCATCGTCGAGTTCGGCAGGGATTGTTCTCGAGGTTTCGCCCGCTGAATTGCGGGCGGCAGTGGTTCGGCTGCGGGGCAAAAACACCGCCCCGGGGCTCGACGGCATCCCAGGAAAGGCCTGGGTGTTGGCCGTCGAGCACCTGGGTGCTAGGCTCCGCGGCCTTTTCTCCGCCTGTCTAGAGCAGGGCGTCTTCCCGTCGCGCTGGAAAACCGGGAAGCTCGTCCTGCTCAAGAAGGAGGGCCGACCTGCAGAGTCGCCATCGGCCTACCGGCCCATCGTGTTGCTCGACGAGGTCTGCAAATTATTCGAGCGGATTGTTCATGCTCGCCTCGTCGAGCACCTTCAGGGGGTCGGGCCGGACCTGGCGGATTGCCAGTTCGGGTTCCGGCAAGGCCGATCGACCATCAACGCGATTCTGCGGGTCAAGGCACAGGCGGAGGATGCGGTAGCCCGGGGCGAAGTGGTCGTGGCGGTGTCTCTGGACATCGCCAACGCGTTTAATACGCTGCCCTGGGCGTGCATCAATGAAGCACTGCGGTACCACGTGGTGCCACCGTATTTACGGCGTCTGGTGCACTCGTACCTCTCTGGTAGGTACATCGTGTATCCGGGCGCCGACGGGTGGCACCGAAGAGCTATGGCTTGCGGTGTTCCACAGGGCTCAGTTCTGGGCCCTCTATTGTGGAACATCGGGTTCGATTGGGTGCTCCGTGGTACCAATCCTCGAGGCGTCGCTGTCGTCTGCTATGCGGACGACACTTTGGTGACAGCGACGGCGCGGACCTTCCAGGAGGCCAGTCTGCTCGCCGCGTTCGGTACGGAACGGGTGGTGGGCAGAATTCGGCGACTGGGCCTCACCGTGGCCCTGGACAAAACCGAGGCCCTCTGTTTTCATGGGCCTCGGCGGGGGCCACCTTTTGGGGCCCACATCACAGTGGAGGGGGTGCGGATTTCCATCGGCAGCACCATGAAGTACCTTGGATTGGTGCTCGACAGCCGATGGAACTTCCGTGCCCACTTTGAGGAGTTGTCGCCGAAGCTGGTGCGGGCGGCAGGCGCTCTTGGAAGCCTGCTGCCGAACCTGGAAGGTCCCGGCAATCCCTGCCGAAGTTTGTATGCGGGAGTCGTGCGGTCGATGGCCCTCTACGGGTGTCCCGTTTGGGCCGGGTGCCTGAACGCCCGCTGCGTCGCTCTGCTGCGGAAGCCGCAGCGTTTAGTGGCGCAGCGGATCGTCAGGGCTTACCGCACGGTCTCCCACGAGGCGGCCTGCTTGTTGGCGGGCACTCTCCCTTGGGACTTGGACGCCCAGCACCTCTCGTCAGCCTTTTTCTGGCGGGAGGGGGCGTCCGAGCGCAGAGCCAGGTTGGCTCCAAGGGAGATCGCTGCCCGATTTCGCAGAGCCGCCGTGGAGGAGTGGCATGCCAGGCTGGACAGCCCGAGTGCTGGTGTGAGGACCGTCGCGGCAGTGCGTCCTGTCCTCAGACAGTGGTTAGACAGGCGCCACGGTGCGCCTACATTCCGGCTGACACAGGTGCTGACGGGCCATGGGTGTTTCGGCTCGTACCTGTGTCGGATAGCCGGAAAAGAGGACTCCGCCGTGTGCCACCATTGTGGCAACTGCCGCGAGGACACGGCTCAACACACTCTGGGCGAGTGTTCGGCCTGGGACGAAGAGCGCAGCGCTCTCACGACAGTCGTCGGAGCAGACCTCTCGCTGCCGACCGTGGTGTCCGCCATGGTCGGCAGCCGGAGGTCATGGCGTGCGATGGCCTCCTTCTGCGAGTGCGTCATCTCGCAGAAGGAGAGCGCGGAGCGGGATCGTGAGCAGAACGATCCCGCTCGCCGCCAAAGGAGACGTAGGAGGCGCCGGGTGGACGACTGACCGGCGTCTCCCGCCCTGTGGATTGGGGGCGTTTGGAGAATTCCACCACGGTATCCCCTGCCTGTCGTAAGAGGCGACTAATAGGGGCCATCGGGGGGTCGCGGGCGCGCAGCGGGGGGCTGGACAGCGCCCATCAGTACGCTTTTGTACACGTACTATTGTACGTGCGACCCCCGGGATGGACGGCAGCACGGGTGGTTGGCCTCGTGGCTGTCGTTGACGCCGAGGGCGTCCTTCGGTGAGTGGGGGCTTCTGAGCCCCCCCCAATGGAGACGGGCCGCAAGGCGGCACCGCGCAGGGGCGGTTCCGGTGAAGCTGGGGTGCTTCTCGCCCCGGGAAACCCGGGGCCGTCCCTAATGCGCCGAAGAAGGCCACCGCGGGGTTTTAGTTGGTAGTTACCGGCATAGGTTGTAAATACGGTTAGGGACTCGGCCCAGCGGTCGGGAGGCTGGGTCGTAAGGCCGGTAGAACCCAACATAACCGTTCCACCTTCCCTCCCGGTGGGGCGGTAGCAATAAACGGCTTTCCCCGCGTCAACAAAAAAAAAAAAAAAAAAAGGTTAGGTTAGGTTAGGTTAGGTTAGGTTAGGTTAGGTTAGGTTAGGTTAGGTTAGGTTAGGTTAGGTTTTTTTTTTTTTTTTTTTTTTTTTTTTTTTTTTTTTTTGTGGGGCGCTGTGCCCCACTCTCGTTCCCCTAGCGAATTGCCAGAGTCTATTTCTGTCTACCTCTGATTTGTCTACTTACCTCCTAACTTACTCCTGACTCCTTCGTTGGGAGATCCTAATCTAATGCCTAGGCTCCTTCTTAGGGAGTAGCCTACTTATGGCCTATCTAAAAAACTTAACTTATGGAACGAACTCTTTTCTTTTATCTTTATTTACATACATATTTCTTACATCTAACTTATCTATCTAGTTTATTCTATTTTTATTCTTATTCTAATACTAGTTGCTAAAGTGATATAATCTATATTATATACTTAGCCTAACTTATTTCTACTTATTTCTATTTATTACTTGTAGTGCTACTTTCTTACAGTATAGGATAAACTTATATCTAGTGTCTTTATTTTCTAACAACATTTTAAAATTTTCTACCTTAATTTCTATATCCATTTCCAGTTCCAATTCAGTGCGCCTTTTCAGCGACACCGGACATTCGGTCAGCACATGAGCGATGTTTTCGTGCACTGCAGGATCACAGATGCACGACGGGCTCCCCTTACACTTAAACCGATGTAAGTATTCGGAGAACCCGCCATGCCCCGTGAAAACCTGCGTTGTCACTGAATCTACCGGGATTATCCGGACGAGCTGATGAGCCTCCACAGCGCTGGGGAAAAACAGTTTTGTGGTCGAGGCAGTCTCCCCCTCTACGTAGCGCCCGTTCCACTCGTCAATCGATTCCAGACGAATCTGTCGCTTGACGAATGAAACGGGACATCTGTCGTAATTGGGTTTGACTTTAAGCTTCAGCGCAGCATCCTTCGCGAGCTCGTCTGCGCGCTCATTTCCCTCCAACCCCACGTGAGCTTTAATCCAGAATAGTTTTATTATTCCTCCGCGTTCTTTTATACTGCTGATGTTCTGCTGTATCTCGAACGCTAGGGGGTGGAGGGAAGTTCCGTTAGCTACGGTGTCCAGCGCCGCTCTCGAGTCGCTCAAGATGCTGCACTGAGGCGCCCCGCCCGCCACTGCCTCCCGCACAGCCCTGTGCAGGGCCAGCAGCTCTGCCTGGTAGACGGTGCAGAACGATTCCAGTTTCAGCTTTCTTGTTTTTGTCTCGGCGGCGTTCTGCCAGATGGAGATCGCCGCTCCGACTTTGCCCTCGATTTTACTGCCATCTGTGAATATGGCCTGGCCTTGGCTGATTTCCTGGCTTAGCTCTGCACCGTCCCCCAGGCACCGGTATCCCACAGTGCCGCGTCGCGCAGGATGTTGTAACTTGTCGAAGGCCACAGGCCGCTCCACCCCCCGGTCTCCCACTACCCGCCGAGAATAGCCCTTTTTTATCTCGTATAGGGAGGCATTCTCCCTAACACGGATATCCAAGGGCAATATTCCGGCGAGCAGTAGGGCCGAGTTTAGTGAGACGGTCCTGTAGGCCTTCGCAAGTTTTTGCGCGAAGCCTCTTTGCACCATCGCGAGCTGCTTCCGCACACCCAGCTTGCGTGTGGCCGGGGCCCATACGCTAGCTGCATATAAAATTGTTGGCTCCACTACCGCCCTGTACAACAATTTTACGAGCTCGGGGCCCAGTCCCCACTGCAGCCTCGCTGCCCTAGATAACTGCCTATAGAAGGAGATGGCCTTCCTACAGGCATTGGCAACGTGTGTGTTAAACGTTAATCCACTGTCGATGGTAACTCCCAGTATCTTCATTTCCTTCACCAGGCCAATGTCAACACCACCCATGTGGAGGATTGGGGAATCGTACTTCAGCTTCCTTGTCACAACCATCGCCTGGGTTTTGTGTGGCGCGAACTTCAGCTTGTTTCTGACTCCCCAATCCCTCACACAGGCCAGTGTCTCGTTGGCCTGTCTTTGGATCTCGCTTATCTCGTGGCCGTCGAACGCGAGCACTACGTCGTCGGCGAAAGCTTGGCAGTAACTGCCCCGTCTGTCAAGCTCTGACAGCAGTGGGTCGAGGAGCAGGTTCCAGAAAGTTGGGCCCCCAATGGAGCCCTGCACACATCCTTTGGAGGTCCACCTTTCATACTCTACACCGGAGTACCTAAGTCTGACTTTCCTGCTCTCGAGGTAGCTATCTATTACCCTTCGGATGTTGATTGGACATCCTTCCTCCGACAGTCTGACTTTTATTGCCGGCCACCAGGCGCTGTCGAAGGCTCCCTCTATGTCCAATGAGATGATAACTATTATCTTTTTCTCCGCTAGTTTATCTCTAATATGTTTCATTAGGACATAGAGGGAGTCCTCGGTGCTCCTTTGCGGCATAAAGCCAAACTGCCGGGGGCTTGTCCTCGGGTAGAGATACCACCTCACTCGCCCCACCACCATCTTCTCCAGTATCTTCCCCATCACCGGCAATAGTCCTATCGGCCTGTACGACTTTGCGTTGGTGTAATCCTCCCTAGCAGGCTTCCGGAGGACTACGACCGTCGCCTCCTTCCAGGTGGTAGGGAAGTGGCCGAGTTCCAGGCACTTATTTGCCAGCGATAGGTACAATTCTGGGTACTTATCTATGGCTTGCTTACAGATGTCGGCCGTTAGGCCGTCTGCTCCTGGGGCTTTCTTTGCGTTGAAGCTGTTTGTGGCCGCATATAGTTCGTCCAGTGTAAATGGCGGGTCAAGGTGCTCAGCATTGACTTCACCATTTACCGATGCGGCCATTTTTCTTATTCGCTGATGGTCTGCGTTATCTTCTTTCTCGTTATCTTCTGGATAGAAGGTTACTGCCAATAACTTTGCCGACTCTTTTGCGGTCAGGGTTTGTCCTTCACTAACCAAGGGCAGGTCTTCATGCTTTTTGGACACCTTTCCAACTGCTCTATATACCCCATCCCAAATGGTTTCTCTATTTTGCTTGCCGCAAAACTCCTTCCAGCTATCTATTTGTGCCGCTTTAGCTGCCTTCTCATATCTCTCTTTTGATTGCAGGTACTCCCCGACGACCTTGGCTCTTCGAATCGGCGCTGCACATCGGATCCTCCTTTTTCTGGTGACGGTCTCCTGCTTCATCCTGGCGAGTTCCCCGGACCACCACGGTACGTTCATTTTCCTTTTTGTTTTTATTGGTGGAATGGTTTTGCTACTTATTTTTATTATAGTGTCTATATATTTATCTACTGTTTGGTCTAATACTGCTATGTCGTTGATTTTGTCTATTTCTAATTTTGTGATGTTGTTACTTAATATTAATTGATCTAATTTTGCATTAAAATTCTCCCAATTTGCTTTTTTCGTATTGTATTTCCTAGTCGTTGTTTGTGTATCTCTGCTGTATTTTATTTTAGATTTGGAAATCTTGAACGTAATAGCGTTGTGGTCCGAGCTCGCCATGGTGTCGTCCACCCTCCAGTCCGTCACCAGATTCAGGATGTCCTCTGTGCAGGCCGTGACGTCAATGTGACTCGTGAGGAGTTTTCCTCCTCTTACCGTCTCGAATGTTGGAGCATTGCCGTCGTTGAGCACCTGCAATCCGTGCTGTTCAAGCAGGCCTGCCACTTCTTCTCCCCTGCTGTCAGTATCCGCGCTGCTCCACCAAATGCTTTTCGCATTGGTGTCGCCCCCCGCGAGGATTCCGTTGGGACCCAGTTTTCCAACTATATTCCCCAACTGCTCCAGGTATGGCCCTATGGGTTTGTCCGGTTCAAAGTAGAATGAGATGACCACCACTTCGCGAGTTCCCATTAGGATTTTCACCACAGTGATGTTGGTTGTGGTGAGCAATGGGCATTGGGTCACCGTCAAGTCGTCGTTGAGCACCGCCACCGCCGACTTGACGGGTTCCCCCTGCCCATTGGTTCCCTGGAAAATCCTCACTCCGCGATGGTCTCTCACCCTACCTTGTCCCCCCACGTATGGCTCCTGGAGCAACGCTACGTCGATCTTCCGCTTTTTGGCCTCCAGGAGGAACTCAACTGTTGCCAGTTGTTTCCTCTGCAGGTTGGCCTGAGCTACGAGGATCGGCGCAGCGCCTGTTGGGGAGTCAGTCTGATCCGGGTTCCTGGGATCCACCTTAGCAATACGCTACTGTGGATCGCGCCAGGGCCTCCCACTTCCTCCTCACGGGGCACTCTGGGCTAAAGGCATTGTGCTCCGCCGCCCCGAACCGAGCTTTCGCGCAATTACAGCACGACGGGGGGGCTTTGGCCAACCATTCGGCACATTCCGACCGGTGGTGGCCTCCCCCGCAGTGACTGCAAGCGTCCTCCTGTTCGCGGCAGAATCGCCTCCCATGCCCGTAGCCCAGGCAGCGCGAGCACTGAATCAGGGGAGACTGGTCCTCGACCCTGACCCTTTGCACGTCAATGTGCACCGAACCCGCGTCCATTAGCCGCCGCCATACTGTCGGTGGCACCTGTATTGCCACGTGGGAAGTGAGCGGGTTCCTAGCTCTCCGCCGAAATTTAACTTTCAGCATTGAGCTATCCACGCTCACTCCCTCCAGCAGGTGCCTATTTTGGACGAGTATGGCTTTGGCTATGTCCTCGTCCTTGTTATAAGTAAGGACGTCCCTTAAGAGGAGCATTGGCTCTTTGTTTTTCATATCCTCCATGCTCAGATCCCTCCCCGCTGTCCTTATCCTCTCCTTGATTTTCCCGAGTTCCTCTTTTGACCTACATCCTACGATGATTCGCCTATCCTTTGCCTTTCTGATAGTGTCTATTTGTAGGCCCTCTTCCCTAGCGTTCAGGGTGGTGCGAATTTTCCGGTAAATTTCTTCACCTGTGGCTGTCTGGTCCGCGGCTGTGATTGCAACTGAGTGCATTACTGCACCTCCTTGCCCTCCCACCCGCGGGCCAGCCACCACATTCGCATAGGACCTCTTCTCCTTCTCCCTTTCCTCCTTCCATTCCTCTCTATGCTTTTTTACTTCCTCGCTGATCTTTTCTAACTCTTCTTTATTCTGTCTCAGCATTACGCTATGCTCCTCCATCTTCCGGAGAAGGTTCTTCTCATATCTTTCATTTCGCTTTTCTATTTCCGTCTCCTTTTCTGTAGGTCCTGGTGGTTCTCTGGGTCCTTCTCCTTTTCCCTCCTGTCCCTTCCCCGTTTCACTCTCTTTCACTATGTTGAATAGCTTTTCCGCAGCTTCGATGACGTCGTGCTTGATCTCAGTTTTAATGTTTCTGCTATTGTTTATTTGCGTTTTAATTTTAACTAAGCACGCCCTTGCATCTGCTATTCTGCTCCCCTTCCCAATTTGCCGAGATGGTGATGGCGTTTTTGGGGCAGGGGATGTAGAGGGTATTGGGGCTGGAGTCTTTTTTCCCGTCCCCTTCGTGTCCGTAGGGGCCTTCCTGGGCTTAGGCCCGGATGGCCCCGCGACGCCTGTCTGCTCAGATTTTTCAATCTGAGCTTCCAGGCTCCGCCGGGCCTCCGCCACCTTTACCCCCGCAGGCTCTTTGGGACTCGTGTCCTCGGATGTTAAGTGGACCTTCATGTCCTTTGCCGGGGTACGGAATCCGAACATTCTGTTTCGTTAGGATGTTCCTAGGGGAACGCGTCAATGTAATTAACTAGGTAAAAAATTCCTACAAGTGTACAGGGCTTGTAGGAAGTCAACAACTTTGCAGCAATAGCTTGGGTCAACGGTAACAGCCCGCGCGGTGCAGGGCTTGTCTATAATTCTATGTTTTCCGTCAACCAGGACGTCTTATGGAGTGCGTATGTGTACGCCTGCTTGTCTTATAATCTAATACAATGTGTATTTTAATTTAAATAAGGTAAAATGTAAAAATAAACTTAGTCAAAATTGTAGAGTATAAAAAACTCTACATAGAGTACCAGGTGGGCAGGGCCTCTAAGTGACGATTTTAACAAACCCAAACACGGGCAGATTCGGTCAATGGGTTGCCGAGTAATTACGGTTTGAAATTTTCCAAGATGGCGGATGGGAATTCGTAATTTGTTGTTACTCGGCTGATTTTTGGCCGAATTTGCCCGAGTTTGGGCTCGTTTTACTCGTCCTGGTCTCCCCTATCTTTCTGTATGGTTTTTAGCCATACAAAATAAAACCAGATTTTTATAAGATTTGTAGGTTTTGAATGATTTTCAAAGCCTAATAGTAAAATAAGCTAGTGCTAAAGTTTTCGGGGTCGGTAGTTATGGTAACTTTAGCAAAATTTTTGTAAAAAAATTTTTATGCCGAAAATGGGGTGGGGGTAATAGGTAAAGGGTATGGGTTAATATGGGATAGATTTTAAAAATTTTGAAGTCGAAAATTATTTTTGAAAATTTTTTGGGGGGGGGGAGATTTTTGTTGATTTGTATAGGGGATAAAATATGACGTCTGATTAAAAATCCCAACTACGTTGGGATTTTAAATCTGATGCTAATTTTGAAAAATTCCTAGTAGTTCCGGAGATATTAACTAATTTAACAATATTAAAAATTTTGGAGGTTTTTTGTCTCTTAAAAATCGAATTTTCGAGCCAGCGCGCTGAAATTTGGAATATAAGCGTGGGGTAATAGTCCGCTTTGAATGGTGGTGTAGGAAGATGATCTTCCCCCTTTTCAGACGCGCAGGTCCCGAAAAACCGAAAAATTTACAGAAAATGACTTACTATTCTATTTTTATGAATTAAAGTGATGATTTTCAGACTGCCTCCTGATGGTGCCTGGTGGTCCTCTCCTTCCCCGGTACTCAATTTTTCGTTCCCACTCCTGGATCCCGGTGCACGTTTTTTCCGGGAAGTTATTTTTTTGGCCTAAGCCACGAAACTACGAGCGACACCCCGGCGTGTGGCGTACCGCTGGAAGCGCCTCAGCGAGGGCTATAAGGTGGTAATATAAAATTGGGGTGTCGTCGATCGTCTCGCGGACTTAGAGCCAAAAAACTGGTGGAATTTTTCCCGAAAAAACGGTTTTTCGCTCCCGGCGCCGTCAAAACTGGTGTTTCTGTGT
This sequence comes from Amorpha juglandis, assembly GCA_949126905.1. NCBI lineage: Eukaryota > Metazoa > Arthropoda > Insecta > Lepidoptera > Sphingidae > Amorpha > Amorpha juglandis. The sequence continues at coordinate 20,268 of OX421379.1, read as the reverse complement.
GGGGCAAAGTGCCTCCCCTATGGCCGCAACGGTGCGCAGCCCGCTGCGTGGTCAAATTTGTCCCCGGAGCCCTGGATCACGGTGCACGTGCCACGTGGCCACTTGTTTTTTTGGCTTTTGCCACGAAACTATAAGTGACCGCGCGGAACGTGATGTACCGTTGGATAGGGCTCAACGAGGACTTGATGGCCGCCAAAAAAAATTTGGGGGTCGTCGATCGTTTGACCGAGGTAATGACGAAAAACTTTTCCGAAACTGGTTTTTTCCACTTCCTACTTTCAACACTTGTCACACGATTTCACTGATAGGCCGGTTTGAAGCGCCTTTCAAGCCCGCACAATTTGGTGTATCACACGGGTATATTTGCACAAACTTTCCAATTTTCGCGAATTTTTTAGTGCGGAGCGACCCAAAAATGATGCGTCCGTCACCGCGTTCGGAGTGCGACTGGTTAGGTTAGGTTAGGTTAGGTTAGGTTAGGTTAGGTTAGGTTAGGTTAGGTTAGGTTAGGTTAGGTTAGGTTAGGTTAGGTTAGGTTAGGTTAGGTTAGGTTAGGTTAGGTTGGGGTGCGAAGTCAGGAAACCTCCCCGTGGTGCACCCTGGGCAACGGCGGTCATCTTGTTCATGTTGACCGACGGCCGATATCCTGACAGTGTGGTTGGGGGTCGTCGCCTGTTGCGGCGGCCTTCGTGTTGTAGGGCTCGTTTTTCGGGCTACCCCCGGGTTCTGTCTCGGGGGTGTCGGCGGGCTCGGTGTGCGCTAAAACGCCACTGAGCAGGCAGCGGGAGACCGTTGCCACCGTCGTACATCGTAATCCGGTGGGAGGTCTGTGGACATGTCTCGCGCTCTCACCGGACCGAGGGTCTTGGCTTCACCGCCCGGGCTGCGAGGTAGAAAACCTCTATAAAAAGTTACCCCGAATCCCAAGCGGCGGCGCACCGCGAGGGGATGCATGGCCGATGGGAAGTTCGGTCGTTAGTGCGACCCCCCGCCGGAGTCCAGCCGAAACTCCGTGCGGGTTACGCCTAGGCTTACCCAGGTACAGGGGGCTCTGCCTGGGTGGACCGTTTATTTCCCCCATACTCGTGGGAACTATATGGATATTGTCAATCTTAACCCGAAAATAGTTATAGAGAAGTTGCCTGCTCCGGTATCCGGAGAGGCGGAGGGGCGCAAGCCCGTAGACGTAGGAGAAGTAGTTGTGGAGGAGGTGGGCGCGAAGCCCAAAGAGATGGTAGCGGCGGAGAGGCCAGTGCCTAGCCCGGTGGTCGTTCCCGGGCTCAGGCACAGTCGTGCTTCGTCGCGAGTGTCCAGGGGGCGCATGTGGCAAGGAAGCGAGACCGACTCAATTCGGTCCCGCTCCTCGCGCTCTAGCGACACAGAGAGTGGGGTGGGTGCCAAGTGCGCCCGCACATCGCCCCGAGGTCGTGGTCGCCCATCGGCGACCGGCAAGTATGTCGGCATACAAAAAGCCCAAAAGGAGCTGAATGCTCAAAGGCGAGAGGCTGCCCGGCAGAAAGCCGAGGACGAAATGGCGGAACGACTACGGTCGTTTATGAAATCGCCGGCGCCTTCAAAAGAGGTCCAAATGGAGTGGGCTGGTGTCGACCAGGAGGACAGAGTCATCGTCCTCGAGGACTTGAAGGAGTGCGGCAGAATGATAAAGATCGTAAATGCAAAGTCCGGCAACCTGAAGGGCACTTATCAGAAGTGCCTGAAGGTGGTCTCTGAGCGGATCCAGAAGTTTATTGATCAGCCGGAGACTGCGGTGATGGCTCGCCTCCAAGATGAGGCAAACAAATGGAGGGAGTTGTGCGCCCGCCACGAGGCGGAGAAGAAGCAGCAGTCGGAGGAAATTGCTGCTCTCCGCCGCCGCCTCGACCAACTAGAGGCGGACAAGGGCTCAGCCAACACGGTCGAACTCCTCGAGGCCCGACTAACGGCGAGGATCGAGTCGGCGCTCATGGGGCCTGCTCAGAGGCCGCCGTTGGCCCATGAGACCAGGGCCAACCAGAAGCCAACACCTGAGCTGCCGCCGTTGCAACCCGTGGTGGGAAAAGGGAAAGGAAAAGGGAAAGGGAAGGGGAAAGGCAAGGGGACTGAACAACCTGTCCCCGCCACTGCCGCCCCCGCTGCTCCTGCCTCTGTAGCCGCGATGTCTGCTGCTGTGGCCGGGCCTTCATGGGCCCCGACGCCAGCGATAGCTGGGCCATCCAAGCCGGATGTGGCCGCCAACTCTCAGCGGCCCACTAAGCCCGCCAAGGGCCAAAACAAGAAGGCGAAGAAGAAGGCTACAAAGAACATGCCTCATGAGCCTCGCCCACTGCCGCCGGCACCGACGACCATGGACACGCCATGGAACGTGGTCGTCGGCAAGAATGCAAAAAAGAAGGAAAAGCGCAGCGTGGCACAGCAGCAACAGCAGCAGCAACAGCCTCGCAAGGTGGAGCCAAAACTTCGCCCGCCGCGCTCTGCGGCTGTTATAATTTCTCTAACACCCGAGGCTGTAAAGAAGGGGCTCTCTTACGCCCAAGTGTTGACTGAGGCCCAGGGCAAGGTGGACCTCACCGGCCTCAGCATAACAAGGCTGAAGCCGAAGTTTGCGGCCACGGGTGCCCCTATGTACGAGGTGCCCGGGGCCAATAGCGAGGAGAGGGCCGACTCCCTAGCCGCGAGGCTAAGGGAGTGTTTTCAGGGGTCGGAGGACATTCGGGTCTCCCGACCAACAAAGAACGCGGAGCTGCGACTGTCGGGGCTGGATTATACAGCCACCCCCGAATCGGTCGCAGCGGCCCTCTCCAAGGCCGGTGGGTGTGCCCTGGAATTGGTCAAGGTTGGGGAGATCCGGCCTGACAGGTCGGGTCTCGGAACTGTTTGGGCCAAATTGCCCGTTAAGGCGGCCCAAAAAGTGAAAGGGGCGGGTCGTCTGTTGATCGGTTGGGTCGCGGCTCGAGTTTCTGTGCTCGAGCCGCGACCATTGCGGTGCTTCCGCTGCCTTGAGTCAGGGCACGTGCGGGAGCACTGCACCTGCAGCACTGACCGCAGCGAATTGTGCTATCGCTGCGGTCAGCCGGGCCACAAGGCCCGTGGCTGTGAAGCCGCGCCGAACTGCGCAGTCTGCGCTGCGGCCGGCAAGCCCGCCGGGCATCAGGTCGGGGGGAAGGCGTGTCCCGCCTCCTCCCGCAAGTTCCGGCGCCCACCCCGAAGAGGGAGACCGACTGCCGCTGAGGCCACGGCCCAGTCGCAGTCGAAGAGCCCACCGCAGGTAGAGATGGAAGTGGAGGAGATCGCCCATCAGTAATGGCTTTAAGGTTCCTCCAGGCGAACATCAACCACTGCGCCCGTGCCCAGGATCTTTTAACCCAAAGCATGGCGCAGTGGTCGGTGCAAGTGGTCGTGGTCGCCGAGCCATACTTTGTCCCTCCCCGCGATAACTGGGCGGGGGACCTCGACGGCTCGGTGGCCTTAATTACCCAGGGTGCCGCTGGCGCCCCCCCGTTCACGAAGATTCTGAAGGGTCGGGGGTGCGTCGCGGCTCTGTTGGGAGGTATTTGGATAGTCGGAGTGTATTTTTCTCCCAACAGACCCTTGTCTGAATTTGAATCTTTTCTGGTTCAGCTGGGGGCCCTGGTGGTGCAAGGCCAACCTCACCCGGCAATCGTCGCCGGCGACTTCAACGCCAAGTCCGTGGCTTGGGGCTCGTCGGCGACCGATGCACGCGGTGAGGTCCTGGAGGAATGGGCGATCTCGGCAGGTCTGGCCGTTCTGAATAGGGGGTCGGTGGACACGTGCGTGCGGCAAAATGGCGGCTCCATTGTAGATTTGTCGTTTGGGAGTCCAGCCGTCGCACGCCGTGTCCAGGGCTGGAAGGTACTCGCGGGCGTGGAGACGTTATCGGACCATCGTTACATTAGGTTCGACGTCTCCGCGTCCGCCATCGCCCAGCCCGGTGGTGGACCGAGTGCCCCGCATCAGGACGGCCCGCGGTGGGCTACGAAGCGCCTCAATAAAGAGGCCCTAGAACTTGCCGCTCTGGTCGTGTCGTGGCTCCCCGTGCCGGATGGGCCGACACGGGTTGAGGAGGAGGCGGAGTGGTTCGGGGTGGCGATGACCGACGTCTGTGACGCCGCCATGCCCCGGATCCGGCGCCTCCCGCCCCGACGCCAGGTGTACTGGTGGTCGGAGGAGCTGGCGCAGTTGCGCGTTGCTTGCGTTACAGCACGCCGCCAGTACGCCAGGCACCGTCGTCGCCGTCTAAGGCCGGCGGATCACGAAGACCAGGAGCGGCGGCTCTACGGCCTCTACAAAGAGGCGAAGAGAGCGCTGCAGGTGGCCATCAAGAGGTCTAAGGTCGCGGCGAGAAGGGAGTTTCTACAGACCCTCGACAGCGACCCGTGGGGGCGTCCGTATAAGGTGGCGATGAACAAGCTCCGCCCCTGGGCGCCCCCGCTGTCGCAGGGTCTCCAGCCACAGCTTCTGGCTGAAGTCGTCGCGGCCTTATTTCCGGCCACCGTGGAGACCACTCCTCCACCGATGGCGCCCCGCGAGTCGGCGCCATCGTCGAGTTCGGCAAGGGATGTACCAGAGGTTTCGCCCGCGGAATTGCGGGCGGCAGTGCTTCGGCTGCGGGGCAAGAACACCGCCCCGGGGCTCGACGGAATCCCAGGAAAGGCCTGGGTCGCAGCCGTCGAGTACCTGGGTCCGAGGCTCCGCAGCCTGTTCTCCGCGTGTCTCGAGCAGGGCGTCTTCCCGTCGCGTTGGAAAACCGGGAAGCTCGTCCTGCTCAAGAAGGAAGGACGACCCGCAGAGTCGCCGTCGGCCTACCGGCCCATCGTGCTGCTCGACGAGGTATGTAAGCTTTTCGAGCGAGTAATTCACGCTCGCCTCGTCGAGCATCTCGAGAGGGTCGGTCCCGATCTGGCCGACTGCCAATTTGGATTCAGGAAGGGACGCTCAACAGTCCATGCGATTCTGCGGGTGAAGACACACGCGGAGGAAGAGGTGGCCCGGGGCAAAGTTGTCATAGCAGTTAGTTTGGACATATCAAATGCATTTAACTCACTGCCCTGGGCCTGCATTCATGAAGCACTGCGGTACCACGAGGTGCCACCCTATCTCCGGCGTCTGGTGCACTCGTACCTCTCCCATAGGGACGTAGTGTATCCGGGCGCCGACGGGTGGCACCGAAGAGAAATGACCTGCGGTGTTCCACAGGGCTCAGTCCTGGGCCCACTTCTGTGGAACATCGGGTTCGATTGGGTTCTCCGTGGTGCCAACCTCTGGGGCGTCGGCGTCACTTGCTACGCCGACGACACGCTGGTCACGGCCAGCTCCAGGACCTTCCAGGACGCCGCAATCCTGGCGGCGGTCGGCACCGGCCATGTAGTTAGCCGCATCCAGCGGCTGGGGCTGAAGGTGGCCCTCGACAAAACCGAGGCCATCTGTTTTCATGGGCCTCGGAAGGGGCCACCGGCCGGTGCCCACATAGTTGTGAACGGGGTGCGGATTCCCATCGGCTCGAAGATGAAGTATTTGGGTTTGATTTTAGATAGCCGATGGGAATTCCGTGCCCATTTTGAAGCGTTGGGGGCTAAATTGTCCCGGGCAGCGGGCGCGCTTTCAAGCCTGCTGCCCAATTTGGAAGGTCCTGGCATCCCTTGTCGAAGGCTGTACGCCGGAGTCGTGCGGTCCATGGCCCTGTACGGGAGTCCCGTTTGGGCCGAGTCCCTGAGCGACCGATGCGTCGCCCTGCTGCGGAAACCACAGCGGGTAGTGGCGCAGCGCGCGATCAGGGGCTACCGCACGATCTCGTTCGAGGCGGCCTGCGTATTGGCCGGTTTCCTCCCGTGGGACCTGGACGCTAAGGCCCTCTCCGCCACATTTCACTGGCGGGAGGAGGCGTTCAGGCGCGGGCAGCGACCGGCCCTGAGAGAGGTGGAGGCCAAACGTGGCTCCCTCCGCAGAGCCGCCGTGGAGGAGTGGCGTCTCAGGCTGGAGAACCCGGCAGCGGGTTCGAGGGCCGTCGCGGCAGTGCGTCCTGTCTTTGACCAATGGCTAGACAGGCGCCACGGCGCGGCGACGTTCCGACTGACACAGGTACTCACCGGCCACGGGTGTTTCGGCCGGTACCTGTGTCAGATCGTAGGCACAGAGGAGTCGGCCGTGTGTCACCATTGTGACAACTGTCCGCAGGACACGGCCCAACACACTTTGGAAGAGTGTCCAGCCTGGGACGATGAGCGCAGCGCTCTCGCAGCAGTCGTCGGAGGTGACCTTTCGCTGCCGGCCGTGGTGTCCGCCATGGTCGACAGCCGGAGGTCCTGGCGTGCGGTGGCCCACTTCTGCGAGGCCGTAATCTCGCAGAAGGAGAGTGCCGAGAGGGATCGTGAGCACAGCGATCCCTCCCGCCGCCAGCGGAGACGAAGGAGGCGCCGGGGTGACGACTGACCGGCGTCTCCCGCCCTGTGGATTGGGGGCGTTTGGAGAATTCCACCACGGTATCCCCTGCCTGTCGTAAGAGGCGACTAATAGGGGCCATCGGGGGGTCGCGGGCGCGCAGCGGGGGGCTGTCGTAGCGCCCATCAGTACGCTTTTGTACACGTACTATTGTACGTGCGACCCCCGGGATGGACGGCAGCACGGGTGGTTGGCCTCGTGGCTGTCGTTGACGCCGAGGGCGTCCTTCGGCGGCGGGGGCTTCTGAGCCCCCCCCAATTGGAGACGGGCCGCAAGGCGGCACCGCGCAGGGGCGGTTCCGGCTGAAACCGGGGTGCTTTTCGCCTCGGGAAACCCGGGGCCGTCCCTAATGCGCCGAAGATGGTCACCGCGGGGTTTTAGTTGGTAGTTACCGGCATAGGTTAATTGTATATATGGGTAGGGACTCGGCCCAGCGGTCGGGTGGCTGGGTCGTAAGGCCGGTAGAACCCAACATAACCGTTCCACCCTCCCTCCGGGTGGGGCGGTAGCAATAAATGAGCTTTCCCCGCGAAAACAAAAAAAAAAAAAAAAAAAAAAAAAAAAAAAAAAAAAAAAAGGTTAGGTTAGGTTAGGTTAGGTTAGGTTAGGTTAGGTTAGGTTAGGTTAGGTTAGGTTAGGTTAGGTTAGGTTAGGTTAGGTTAGGTTAGGTTAGGTTAGGTTAGGTTAGGTTAGGTTAGGTTAGGTTAGGTTAGGTTAGGTTAGGTTAGGTTAGGTTAGGTTAGGTTAGGTTAGGTTAGGTTAGGTTAGGTTAGGTTAGGTTAGGTTAGGTTAGGTTAGGTTAGGTTAGGTTAGGTTAGGTTAGGTTAGGTTAGGTTAGGTTAGGTTAGGTTAGGTTAGGTTAGGTTAGGTTAGGTTAGGTTAGGTTAGGTTAGGTTAGGTTAGGTTAGGTTAGGTTAGGTTAGGTTAGGTTAGGTTAGGTTAGGTTAGGTTAGGTTAGGTTAGGTTAGGTTAGGTTAGGTTAGGTTAGGTTAGGTTAGGTTAGGTTAGGTTAGGTTAGGTTAGGTTAGGTTAGGTTAGGTTAGGTTAGGTTAGGTTAGGTTAGGTTAGGTTAGGTTAGGTTAGGTTAGGTTAGGTTAGGTTAGGTTAGGTTAGGTTAGGTTAGGTTAGGTTAGGTTAGGTTAGGTTAGGTTAGGTTAGGTTAGGTTAGGTTAGGTTAGGTTAGGTTAGGTTAGGTTAGGTTAGGTTAGGTTAGGTTAGGTTAGGTTAGGTTAGGTTAGGTTAGGTTAGGTTAGGTTAGGTTAGGTTAGGTTAGGTTAGGTTAGGTTAGGTTAGGTTAGGTTAGGTTAGGTTAGGTTAGGTTAGGTTAGGTTAGGTTAGGTTAGGTTAGGTTAGGTTAGGTTAGGTTAGGTTAGGTTAGGTTAGGTTAGGTTAGGTTAGGTTAGGTTAGGTTAGGTTAGGTTAGGTTAGGTTAGGTTAGGTTAGGTTAGGTTAGGTTAGGTTAGGTTAGGTTAGGTTAGGTTAGGTTAGGTTAGGTTAGGTTAGGTTAGGTTAGGTTAGGTTAGGTTAGGTTAGGTTAGGTTAGGTTAGGTTAGGTTAGGTTAGGTTAGGTTAGGTTAGGTTAGGTTAGGTTAGGTTAGGTTAGGTTAGGTTAGGTTAGGTTAGGTTAGGTTAGGTTAGGTTAGGTTAGGTTAGGTTAGGTTAGGTTAGGTTAGGTTAGGTTAGGTTAGGTTAGGTTAGGTTAGGTTAGGTTAGGTTAGGTTAGGTTAGGTTAGGTTAGGTTAGGTTAGGTTAGGTTAGGTTAGGTTAGGTTAGGTTAGGTTAGGTTAGGTTAGGTTAGGTTAGGTTAGGTTAGGTTAGGTTAGGTTAGGTTAGGTTAGGTTAGGTTAGGTTAGGTTAGGTTAGGTTAGGTTAGGTTAGGTTAGGTTAGGTTAGGTTAGGTTAGGTTAGGTTAGGTTAGGTTAGGTTAGGTTAGGTTAGGTTAGGTTAGGTTAGGTTAGGTTAGGTTAGGTTAGGTTAGGTTAGGTTAGGTTAGGTTAGGTTAGGTTAGGTTAGGTTAGGTTAGGTTAGGTTAGGTTAGGTTAGGTTAGGTTAGGTTAGGTTAGGTTAGGTTAGGTTAGGTTAGGTTAGGTTAGGTTAGGTTAGGTTAGGTTAGGTTAGGTTAGGTTAGGTTAGGTTAGGTTAGGTTAGGTTAGGTTAGGTTAGGTTAGGTTAGGTTAGGTTAGGTTAGGTTAGGTTAGGTTAGGTTAGGTTAGGTTAGGTTAGGTTAGGTTAGGTTAGGTTAGGTTAGGTTAGGTTAGGTTAGGTTAGGTTAGGTTAGGTTAGGTTAGGTTAGGTTAGGTTAGGTTAGGTTAGGTTAGGTTAGGTTAGGTTAGGTTAGGTTAGGTTAGGTTAGGTTAGGTTAGGTTAGGTTAGGTTAGGTTAGGTTAGGTTAGGTTAGGTTAGGTTAGGTTAGGTTAGGTTAGGTTAGGTTAGGTTAGGTTAGGTTAGGTTAGGTTAGGTTAGGTTAGGTTAGGTTAGGTTAGGTTAGGTTAGGTTAGGTTAGGTTAGGTTAGGTTAGGTTAGGTTAGGTTAGGTTAGGTTAGGTTAGGTTAGGTTAGGTTAGGTTAGGTTAGGTTAGGTTAGGTTAGGTTAGGTTAGGTTAGGTTAGGTTAGGTTAGGTTAGGTTAGGTTAGGTTAGGTTAGGTTAGGTTAGGTTAGGTTAGGTTAGGTTAGGTTAGGTTAGGTTAGGTTAGGTTAGGTTAGGTTAGGTTAGGTTAGGTTAGGTTAGGTTAGGTTAGGTTAGGTTAGGTTAGGTTAGGTTAGGTTAGGTTAGGTTAGGTTAGGTTAGGTTAGGTTAGGTTAGGTTAGGTTAGGTTAGGTTAGGTTAGGTTAGGTTAGGTTAGGTTAGGTTAGGTTAGGTTAGGTTAGGTTAGGTTAGGTTAGGTTAGGTTAGGTTAGGTTAGGTTAGGTTAGGTTAGGTTAGGTTAGGTTAGGTTAGGTTAGGTTAGGTTAGGTTAGGTTAGGTTAGGTTAGGTTAGGTTAGGTTAGGTTAGGTTAGGTTAGGTTAGGTTAGGTTAGGTTAGGTTAGGTTAGGTTAGGTTAGGTTAGGTTAGGTTAGGTTAGGTTAGGTTAGGTTAGGTTAGGTTAGGTTAGGTTAGGTTAGGTTAGGTTAGGTTAGGTTAGGTTAGGTTAGGTTAGGTTAGGTTAGGTTAGGTTAGGTTAGGTTAGGTTAGGTTAGGTTAGGTTAGGTTAGGTTAGGTTAGGTTAGGTTAGGTTAGGTTAGGTTAGGTTAGGTTAGGTTAGGTTAGGTTAGGTTAGGTTAGGTTAGGTTAGGTTAGGTTAGGTTAGGTTAGGTTAGGTTAGGTTAGGTTAGGTTAGGTTAGGTTAGGTTAGGTTAGGTTAGGTTAGGTTAGGTTAGGTTAGGTTAGGTTAGGTTAGGTTAGGTTAGGTTAGGTTAGGTTAGGTTAGGTTAGGTTAGGTTAGGTTAGGTTAGGTTAGGTTAGGTTAGGTTAGGTTAGGTTAGGTTAGGTTAGGTTAGGTTAGGTTAGGTTAGGTTAGGTTAGGTTAGGTTAGGTTAGGTTAGGTTAGGTTAGGTTAGGTTAGGTTAGGTTAGGTTAGGTTAGGTTAGGTTAGGTTAGGTTAGGTTAGGTTAGGTTAGGTTAGGTTAGGTTAGGTTAGGTTAGGTTAGGTTAGGTTAGGTTAGGTTAGGTTAGGTTAGGTTAGGTTAGGTTAGGTTAGGTTAGGTTAGGTTAGGTTAGGTTAGGTTAGGTTAGGTTAGGTTAGGTTAGGTTAGGTTAGGTTAGGTTAGGTTAGGTTAGGTTAGGTTAGGTTAGGTTAGGTTAGGTTAGGTTAGGTTAGGTTAGGTTAGGTTAGGTTAGGTTAGGTTAGGTTAGGTTAGGTTAGGTTAGGTTAGGTTAGGTTAGGTTAGGTTAGGTTAGGTTAGGTTAGGTTAGGTTAGGTTAGGTTAGGTTAGGTTAGGTTAGGTTAGGTTAGGTTAGGTTAGGTTAGGTTAGGTTAGGTTAGGTTAGGTTAGGTTAGGTTAGGTTAGGTTAGGTTAGGTTAGGTTAGGTTAGGTTAGGTTAGGTTAGGTTAGGTTAGGTTAGGTTAGGTTAGGTTAGGTTAGGTTAGGTTAGGTTAGGTTAGGTTAGGTTAGGTTAGGTTAGGTTAGGTTAGGTTAGGTTAGGTTAGGTTAGGTTAGGTTAGGTTAGGTTAGGTTAGGTTAGGTTAGGTTAGGTTAGGTTAGGTTAGGTTAGGTTAGGTTAGGTTAGGTTAGGTTAGGTTAGGTTAGGTTAGGTTAGGTTAGGTTAGGTTAGGTTAGGTTAGGTTAGGTTAGGTTAGGTTAGGTTAGGTTAGGTTAGGTTAGGTTAGGTTAGGTTAGGTTAGGTTAGGTTAGGTTAGGTTAGGTTAGGTTAGGTTAGGTTAGGTTAGGTTAGGTTAGGTTAGGTTAGGTTAGGTTAGGTTAGGTTAGGTTAGGTTAGGTTAGGTTAGGTTAGGTTAGGTTAGGTTAGGTTAGGTTAGGTTAGGTTAGGTTAGGTTAGGTTAGGTTAGGTTAGGTTAGGTTAGGTTAGGTTAGGTTAGGTTAGGTTAGGTTAGGTTAGGTTAGGTTAGGTTAGGTTAGGTTAGGTTAGGTTAGGTTAGGTTAGGTTAGGTTAGGTTAGGTTAGGTTAGGTTAGGTTAGGTTAGGTTAGGTTAGGTTAGGTTAGGTTAGGTTAGGTTAGGTTAGGTTAGGTTAGGTTAGGTTAGGTTAGGTTAGGTTAGGTTAGGTTAGGTTAGGTTAGGTTAGGTTAGGTTAGGTTAGGTTAGGTTAGGTTAGGTTAGGTTAGGTTAGGTTAGGTTAGGTTAGGTTAGGTTAGGTTAGGTTAGGTTAGGTTAGGTTAGGTTAGGTTAGGTTAGGTTAGGTTAGGTTAGGTTAGGTTAGGTTAGGTTAGGTTAGGTTAGGTTAGGTTAGGTTAGGTTAGGTTAGGTTAGGTTAGGTTAGGTTAGGTTAGGTTAGGTTAGGTTAGGTTAGGTTAGGTTAGGTTAGGTTAGGTTAGGTTAGGTTAGGTTAGGTTAGGTTAGGTTAGGTTAGGTTAGGTTAGGTTAGGTTAGGTTAGGTTAGGTTAGGTTAGGTTAGGTTAGGTTAGGTTAGGTTAGGTTAGGTTAGGTTAGGTTAGGTTAGGTTAGGTTAGGTTAGGTTAGGTTAGGTTAGGTTAGGTTAGGTTAGGTTAGGTTAGGTTAGGTTAGGTTAGGTTAGGTTAGGTTAGGTTAGGTTAGGTTAGGTTAGGTTAGGTTAGGTTAGGTTAGGTTAGGTTAGGTTAGGTTAGGTTAGGTTAGGTTAGGTTAGGTTAGGTTAGGTTAGGTTAGGTTAGGTTAGGTTAGGTTAGGTTAGGTTAGGTTAGGTTAGGTTAGGTTAGGTTAGGTTAGGTTAGGTTAGGTTAGGTTAGGTTAGGTTAGGTTAGGTTAGGTTAGGTTAGGTTAGGTTAGGTTAGGTTAGGTTAGGTTAGGTTAGGTTAGGTTAGGTTAGGTTAGGTTAGGTTAGGTTAGGTTAGGTTAGGTTAGGTTAGGTTAGGTTAGGTTAGGTTAGGTTAGGTTAGGTTAGGTTAGGTTAGGTTAGGTTAGGTTAGGTTAGGTTAGGTTAGGTTAGGTTAGGTTAGGTTAGGTTAGGTTAGGTTAGGTTAGGTTAGGTTAGGTTAGGTTAGGTTAGGTTAGGTTAGGTTAGGTTAGGTTAGGTTAGGTTAGGTTAGGTTAGGTTAGGTTAGGTTAGGTTAGGTTAGGTTAGGTTAGGTTAGGTTAGGTTAGGTTAGGTTAGGTTAGGTTAGGTTAGGTTAGGTTAGGTTAGGTTAGGTTAGGTTAGGTTAGGTTAGGTTAGGTTAGGTTAGGTTAGGTTAGGTTAGGTTAGGTTAGGTTAGGTTAGGTTAGGTTAGGTTAGGTTAGGTTAGGTTAGGTTAGGTTAGGTTAGGTTAGGTTAGGTTAGGTTAGGTTAGGTTAGGTTAGGTTAGGTTAGGTTAGGTTAGGTTAGGTTAGGTTAGGTTAGGTTAGGTTAGGTTAGGTTAGGTTAGGTTAGGTTAGGTTAGGTTAGGTTAGGTTAGGTTAGGTTAGGTTAGGTTAGGTTAGGTTAGGTTAGGTTAGGTTAGGTTAGGTTAGGTTAGGTTAGGTTAGGTTAGGTTAGGTTAGGTTAGGTTAGGTTAGGTTAGGTTAGGTTAGGTTAGGTTAGGTTAGGTTAGGTTAGGTTAGGTTAGGTTAGGTTAGGTTAGGTTAGGTTAGGTTAGGTTAGGTTAGGTTAGGTTAGGTTAGGTTAGGTTAGGTTAGGTTAGGTTAGGTTAGGTTAGGTTAGGTTAGGTTAGGTTAGGTTAGGTTAGGTTAGGTTAGGTTAGGTTAGGTTAGGTTAGGTTAGGTTAGGTTAGGTTAGGTTAGGTTAGGTTAGGTTAGGTTAGGTTAGGTTAGGTTAGGTTAGGTTAGGTTAGGTTAGGTTAGGTTAGGTTAGGTTAGGTTAGGTTAGGTTAGGTTAGGTTAGGTTAGGTTAGGTTAGGTTAGGTTAGGTTAGGTTAGGTTAGGTTAGGTTAGGTTAGGTTAGGTTAGGTTAGGTTAGGTTAGGTTAGGTTAGGTTAGGTTAGGTTAGGTTAGGTTAGGTTAGGTTAGGTTAGGTTAGGTTAGGTTAGGTTAGGTTAGGTTAGGTTAGGTTAGGTTAGGTTAGGTTAGGTTAGGTTAGGTTAGGTTAGGTTAGGTTAGGTTAGGTTAGGTTAGGTTAGGTTAGGTTAGGTTAGGTTAGGTTAGGTTAGGTTAGGTTAGGTTAGGTTAGGTTAGGTTAGGTTAGGTTAGGTTAGGTTAGGTTAGGTTAGGTTAGGTTAGGTTAGGTTAGGTTAGGTTAGGTTAGGTTAGGTTAGGTTAGGTTAGGTTAGGTTAGGTTAGGTTAGGTTAGGTTAGGTTAGGTTAGGTTAGGTTAGGTTAGGTTAGGTTAGGTTAGGTTAGGTTAGGTTAGGTTAGGTTAGGTTAGGTTAGGTTAGGTTAGGTTAGGTTAGGTTAGGTTAGGTTAGGTTAGGTTAGGTTAGGTTAGGTTAGGTTAGGTTAGGTTAGGTTAGGTTAGGTTAGGTTAGGTTAGGTTAGGTTAGGTTAGGTTAGGTTAGGTTAGGTTAGGTTAGGTTAGGTTAGGTTAGGTTAGGTTAGGTTAGGTTAGGTTAGGTTAGGTTAGGTTAGGTTAGGTTAGGTTAGGTTAGGTTAGGTTAGGTTAGGTTAGGTTAGGTTAGGTTAGGTTAGGTTAGGTTAGGTTAGGTTAGGTTAGGTTAGGTTAGGTTAGGTTAGGTTAGGTTAGGTTAGGTTAGGTTAGGTTAGGTTAGGTTAGGTTAGGTTAGGTTAGGTTAGGTTAGGTTAGGTTAGGTTAGGTTAGGTTAGGTTAGGTTAGGTTAGGTTAGGTTAGGTTAGGTTAGGTTAGGTTAGGTTAGGTTAGGTTAGGTTAGGTTAGGTTAGGTTAGGTTAGGTTAGGTTAGGTTAGGTTAGGTTAGGTTAGGTTAGGTTAGGTTAGGTTAGGTTAGGTTAGGTTAGGTTAGGTTAGGTTAGGTTAGGTTAGGTTAGGTTAGGTTAGGTTAGGTTAGGTTAGGTTAGGTTAGGTTAGGTTAGGTTAGGTTAGGTTAGGTTAGGTTAGGTTAGGTTAGGTTAGGTTAGGTTAGGTTAGGTTAGGTTAGGTTAGGTTAGGTTAGGTTAGGTTAGGTTAGGTTAGGTTAGGTTAGGTTAGGTTAGGTTAGGTTAGGTTAGGTTAGGTTAGGTTAGGTTAGGTTAGGTTAGGTTAGGTTAGGTTAGGTTAGGTTAGGTTAGGTTAGGTTAGGTTAGGTTAGGTTAGGTTAGGTTAGGTTAGGTTAGGTTAGGTTAGGTTAGGTTAGGTTAGGTTAGGTTAGGTTAGGTTAGGTTAGGTTAGGTTAGGTTAGGTTAGGTTAGGTTAGGTTAGGTTAGGTTAGGTTAGGTTAGGTTAGGTTAGGTTAGGTTAGGTTAGGTTAGGTTAGGTTAGGTTAGGTTAGGTTAGGTTAGGTTAGGTTAGGTTAGGTTAGGTTAGGTTAGGTTAGGTTAGGTTAGGTTAGGTTAGGTTAGGTTAGGTTAGGTTAGGTTAGGTTAGGTTAGGTTAGGTTAGGTTAGGTTAGGTTAGGTTAGGTTAGGTTAGGTTAGGTTAGGTTAGGTTAGGTTAGGTTAGGTTAGGTTAGGTTAGGTTAGGTTAGGTTAGGTTAGGTTAGGTTAGGTTAGGTTAGGTTAGGTTAGGTTAGGTTAGGTTAGGTTAGGTTAGGTTAGGTTAGGTTAGGTTAGGTTAGGTTAGGTTAGGTTAGGTTAGGTTAGGTTAGGTTAGGTTAGGTTAGGTTAGGTTAGGTTAGGTTAGGTTAGGTTAGGTTAGGTTAGGTTAGGTTAGGTTAGGTTAGGTTAGGTTAGGTTAGGTTAGGTTAGGTTAGGTTAGGTTAGGTTAGGTTAGGTTAGGTTAGGTTAGGTTAGGTTAGGTTAGGTTAGGTTAGGTTAGGTTAGGTTAGGTTAGGTTAGGTTAGGTTAGGTTAGGTTAGGTTAGGTTAGGTTAGGTTAGGTTAGGTTAGGTTAGGTTAGGTTAGGTTAGGTTAGGTTAGGTTAGGTTAGGTTAGGTTAGGTTAGGTTAGGTTAGGTTAGGTTAGGTTAGGTTAGGTTAGGTTAGGTTAGGTTAGGTTAGGTTAGGTTAGGTTAGGTTAGGTTAGGTTAGGTTAGGTTAGGTTAGGTTAGGTTAGGTTAGGTTAGGTTAGGTTAGGTTAGGTTAGGTTAGGTTAGGTTAGGTTAGGTTAGGTTAGGTTAGGTTAGGTTAGGTTAGGTTAGGTTAGGTTAGGTTAGGTTAGGTTAGGTTAGGTTAGGTTAGGTTAGGTTAGGTTAGGTTAGGTTAGGTTAGGTTAGGTTAGGTTAGGTTAGGTTAGGTTAGGTTAGGTTAGGTTAGGTTAGGTTAGGTTAGGTTAGGTTAGGTTAGGTTAGGTTAGGTTAGGTTAGGTTAGGTTAGGTTAGGTTAGGTTAGGTTAGGTTAGGTTAGGTTAGGTTAGGTTAGGTTAGGTTAGGTTAGGTTAGGTTAGGTTAGGTTAGGTTAGGTTAGGTTAGGTTAGGTTAGGTTAGGTTAGGTTAGGTTAGGTTAGGTTAGGTTAGGTTAGGTTAGGTTAGGTTAGGTTAGGTTAGGTTAGGTTAGGTTAGGTTAGGTTAGGTTAGGTTAGGTTAGGTTAGGTTAGGTTAGGTTAGGTTAGGTTAGGTTAGGTTAGGTTAGGTTAGGTTAGGTTAGGTTAGGTTAGGTTAGGTTAGGTTAGGTTAGGTTAGGTTAGGTTAGGTTAGGTTAGGTTAGGTTAGGTTAGGTTAGGTTAGGTTAGGTTAGGTTAGGTTAGGTTAGGTTAGGTTAGGTTA
This sequence comes from Amorpha juglandis, assembly GCA_949126905.1. Classification (NCBI taxonomy): domain Eukaryota; kingdom Metazoa; phylum Arthropoda; class Insecta; order Lepidoptera; family Sphingidae; genus Amorpha; species Amorpha juglandis. Next base: position 4,515 of record OX421379.1, on the reverse strand, counting down.
GGTTAGGTTAGGTTAGGTTAGGTTAGGTTAGGTTAGGTTAGGTTAGGTTAGGTTAGGTTAGGTTAGGTTAGGTTAGGTTAGGTTAGGTTAGGTTAGGTTAGGTTAGGTTAGGTTAGGTTAGGTTAGGTTAGGTTAGGTTAGGTTAGGTTAGGTTAGGTTAGGTTAGGTTAGGTTAGGTTAGGTTAGGTTAGGTTAGGTTAGGTTAGGTTAGGTTAGGTTAGGTTAGGTTAGGTTAGGTTAGGTTAGGTTAGGTTAGGTTAGGTTAGGTTAGGTTAGGTTAGGTTAGGTTAGGTTAGGTTAGGTTAGGTTAGGTTAGGTTAGGTTAGGTTAGGTTAGGTTAGGTTAGGTTAGGTTAGGTTAGGTTAGGTTAGGTTAGGTTAGGTTAGGTTAGGTTAGGTTAGGTTAGGTTAGGTTAGGTTAGGTTAGGTTAGGTTAGGTTAGGTTAGGTTAGGTTAGGTTAGGTTAGGTTAGGTTAGGTTAGGTTAGGTTAGGTTAGGTTAGGTTAGGTTAGGTTAGGTTAGGTTAGGTTAGGTTAGGTTAGGTTAGGTTAGGTTAGGTTAGGTTAGGTTAGGTTAGGTTAGGTTAGGTTAGGTTAGGTTAGGTTAGGTTAGGTTAGGTTAGGTTAGGTTAGGTTAGGTTAGGTTAGGTTAGGTTAGGTTAGGTTAGGTTAGGTTAGGTTAGGTTAGGTTAGGTTAGGTTAGGTTAGGTTAGGTTAGGTTAGGTTAGGTTAGGTTAGGTTAGGTTAGGTTAGGTTAGGTTAGGTTAGGTTAGGTTAGGTTAGGTTAGGTTAGGTTAGGTTAGGTTAGGTTAGGTTAGGTTAGGTTAGGTTAGGTTAGGTTAGGTTAGGTTAGGTTAGGTTAGGTTAGGTTAGGTTAGGTTAGGTTAGGTTAGGTTAGGTTAGGTTAGGTTAGGTTAGGTTAGGTTAGGTTAGGTTAGGTTAGGTTAGGTTAGGTTAGGTTAGGTTAGGTTAGGTTAGGTTAGGTTAGGTTAGGTTAGGTTAGGTTAGGTTAGGTTAGGTTAGGTTAGGTTAGGTTAGGTTAGGTTAGGTTAGGTTAGGTTAGGTTAGGTTAGGTTAGGTTAGGTTAGGTTAGGTTAGGTTAGGTTAGGTTAGGTTAGGTTAGGTTAGGTTAGGTTAGGTTAGGTTAGGTTAGGTTAGGTTAGGTTAGGTTAGGTTAGGTTAGGTTAGGTTAGGTTAGGTTAGGTTAGGTTAGGTTAGGTTAGGTTAGGTTAGGTTAGGTTAGGTTAGGTTAGGTTAGGTTAGGTTAGGTTAGGTTAGGTTAGGTTAGGTTAGGTTAGGTTAGGTTAGGTTAGGTTAGGTTAGGTTAGGTTAGGTTAGGTTAGGTTAGGTTAGGTTAGGTTAGGTTAGGTTAGGTTAGGTTAGGTTAGGTTAGGTTAGGTTAGGTTAGGTTAGGTTAGGTTAGGTTAGGTTAGGTTAGGTTAGGTTAGGTTAGGTTAGGTTAGGTTAGGTTAGGTTAGGTTAGGTTAGGTTAGGTTAGGTTAGGTTAGGTTAGGTTAGGTTAGGTTAGGTTAGGTTAGGTTAGGTTAGGTTAGGTTAGGTTAGGTTAGGTTAGGTTAGGTTAGGTTAGGTTAGGTTAGGTTAGGTTAGGTTAGGTTAGGTTAGGTTAGGTTAGGTTAGGTTAGGTTAGGTTAGGTTAGGTTAGGTATAGGTTAGGTTAGGTTAGGTTAGGTTAGGTTAGGTTAGGTTAGGTTAGGTTAGGTTAGGTTAGGTTAGGTTAGGTTAGGTTAGGTTAGGTTAGGTTAGGTTAGGTTAGGTTAGGTTAGGTTAGGTTAGGTTAGGTTAGGTTAGGTTAGGTTAGGTTAGGTTAGGTTAGGTTAGGTTAGGTTAGGTTAGGTTAGGTTAGGTTAGGTTAGGTTAGGTTAGGTTAGGTTAGGTTAGGTTAGGTTAGGTTAGGTTAGGTTAGGTTAGGTTAGGTTAGGTTAGGTTAGGTTAGGTTAGGTTAGGTTAGGTTAGGTTAGGTTAGGTTAGGTTAGGTTAGGTTAGGTTAGGTTAGGTTAGGTTAGGTTAGGTTAGGTTAGGTTAGGTTAGGTTAGGTTAGGTTAGGTTAGGTTAGGTTAGGTTAGGTTAGGTTAGGTTAGGTTAGGTTAGGTTAGGTTAGGTTAGGTTAGGTTAGGTTAGGTTAGGTTAGGTTAGGTTAGGTTAGGTTAGGTTAGGTTAGGTTAGGTTAGGTTAGGTTAGGTTAGGTTAGGTTAGGTTAGGTTAGGTTAGGTTAGGTTAGGTTAGGTTAGGTTAGGTTAGGTTAGGTTAGGTTAGGTTAGGTTAGGTTAGGTTAGGTTAGGTTAGGTTAGGTTAGGTTAGGTTAGGTTAGGTTAGGTTAGGTTAGGTTAGGTTAGGTTAGGTTAGGTTAGGTTAGGTTAGGTTAGGTTAGGTTAGGTTAGGTTAGGTTAGGTTAGGTTAGGTTAGGTTAGGTTAGGTTAGGTTAGGTTAGGTTAGGTTAGGTTAGGTTAGGTTAGGTTAGGTTAGGTTAGGTTAGGTTAGGTTAGGTTAGGTTAGGTTAGGTTAGGTTAGGTTAGGTTAGGTTAGGTTAGGTTAGGTTAGGTTAGGTTAGGTTAGGTTAGGTTAGGTTAGGTTAGGTTAGGTTAGGTTAGGTTAGGTTAGGTTAGGTTAGGTTAGGTTAGGTTAGGTTAGGTTAGGTTAGGTTAGGTTAGGTTAGGTTAGGTTAGGTTAGGTTAGGTTAGGTTAGGTTAGGTTAGGTTAGGTTAGGTTAGGTTAGGTTAGGTTAGGTTAGGTTAGGTTAGGTTAGGTTAGGTTAGGTTAGGTTAGGTTAGGTTAGGTTAGGTTAGGTTAGGTTAGGTTAGGTTAGGTTAGGTTAGGTTAGGTTAGGTTAGGTTAGGTTAGGTTAGGTTAGGTTAGGTTAGGTTAGGTTAGGTTAGGTTAGGTTAGGTTAGGTTAGGTTAGGTTAGGTTAGGTTAGGTTAGGTTAGGTTAGGTTAGGTTAGGTTAGGTTAGGTTAGGTTAGGTTAGGTTAGGTTAGGTTAGGTTAGGTTAGGTTAGGTTAGGTTAGGTTAGGTTAGGTTAGGTTAGGTTAGGTTAGGTTAGGTTAGGTTAGGTTAGGTTAGGTTAGGTTAGGTTAGGTTAGGTTAGGTTAGGTTAGGTTAGGTTAGGTTAGGTTAGGTTAGGTTAGGTTAGGTTAGGTTAGGTTAGGTTAGGTTAGGTTAGGTTAGGTTAGGTTAGGTTAGGTTAGGTTAGGTTAGGTTAGGTTAGGTTAGGTTAGGTTAGGTTAGGTTAGGTTAGGTTAGGTTAGGTTAGGTTAGGTTAGGTTAGGTTAGGTTAGGTTAGGTTAGGTTAGGTTAGGTTAGGTTAGGTTAGGTTAGGTTAGGTTAGGTTAGGTTAGGTTAGGTTAGGTTAGGTTAGGTTAGGTTAGGTTAGGTTAGGTTAGGTTAGGTTAGGTTAGGTTAGGTTAGGTTAGGTTAGGTTAGGTTAGGTTAGGTTAGGTTAGGTTAGGTTAGGTTAGGTTAGGTTAGGTTAGGTTAGGTTAGGTTAGGTTAGGTTAGGTTAGGTTAGGTTAGGTTAGGTTAGGTTAGGTTAGGTTAGGTTAGGTTAGGTTAGGTTAGGTTAGGTTAGGTTAGGTTAGGTTAGGTTAGGTTAGGTTAGGTTAGGTTAGGTTAGGTTAGGTTAGGTTAGGTTAGGTTAGGTTAGGTTAGGTTAGGTTAGGTTAGGTTAGGTTAGGTTAGGTTAGGTTAGGTTAGGTTAGGTTAGGTTAGGTTAGGTTAGGTTAGGTTAGGTTAGGTTAGGTTAGGTTAGGTTAGGTTAGGTTAGGTTAGGTTAGGTTAGGTTAGGTTAGGTTAGGTTAGGTTAGGTTAGGTTAGGTTAGGTTAGGTTAGGTTAGGTTAGGTTAGGTTAGGTTAGGTTAGGTTAGGTTAGGTTAGGTTAGGTTAGGTTAGGTTAGGTTAGGTTAGGTTAGGTTAGGTTAGGTTAGGTTAGGTTAGGTTAGGTTAGGTTAGGTTAGGTTAGGTTAGGTTAGGTTAGGTTAGGTTAGGTTAGGTTAGGTTAGGTTAGGTTAGGTTAGGTTAGGTTAGGTTAGGTTAGGTTAGGTTAGGTTAGGTTAGGTTAGGTTAGGTTAGGTTAGGTTAGGTTAGGTTAGGTTAGGTTAGGTTAGGTTAGGTTAGGTTAGGTTAGGTTAGGTTAGGTTAGGTTAGGTTAGGTTAGGTTAGGTTAGGTTAGGTTAGGTTAGGTTAGGTTAGGTTAGGTTAGGTTAGGTTAGGTTAGGTTAGGTTAGGTTAGGTTAGGTTAGGTTAGGTTAGGTTAGGTTAGGTTAGGTTAGGTTAGGTTAGGTTAGGTTAGGTTAGGTTAGGTTAGGTTAGGTTAGGTTAGGTTAGGTTAGGTTAGGTTAGGTTAGGTTAGGTTAGGTTAGGTTAGGTTAGGTTAGGTTAGGTTAGGTTGAGGTTAGGTTAGGTTAGGTTAGGTTAGGTTAGGTTAGGTTAGGTTAGGTTAGGTTAGGTTAGGTTAGGTTAGGTTAGGTTAGGTTAGGTTAGGTTAGGTTAGGTTAGGTTAGGT